>JAVRKA010000032.1:0-5229775 GCA_034508555.1 Venustoraphidia nigricollis | reverse complement strand
CCTAAAAACTTAACAGTCAAACTATAAAAAGTAGTTGTACACCTAAAAACTTAACAGTCAAACTATAAAAAGTAGTTGTACACCTAAAAACTTAACAGTCAAACTATAAAAAGTAGTTGTACACCTAAAAACTTAACAGTCAAACTATAAAAAGTAGTTGTACACCTAAAAACTTAACAGTCAAACTATAAAAAGTAGTTGTACACCTAAAAACTTAACAGTCAAACTATAAAAAGTAGTTGTACACCTAAAAACTTAACAGTCAAACTATAAAAAGTAGTTGTACACCTAAAAACTTAACAGTCAAACTATAAAAAGTAGTTGTACACCTAAAAACTTAACAGTCAAACTATAAAAAGTAGTTGTACACCTAAAAACTTAACAGTCAAACTATAAAAAGTAGTTGTACACCTAAAAACTTAACAGTCAAACTATAAAAAGTAGTTGTACACCTAAAAACTTAACAGTCAAACTATAAAAAGTAGTTGTACACCTAAAAACTTAACAGTCAAACTATAAAAAGTAGTTGTACACCTAAAAACTTAACAGTCAAACTATAAAAAGTAGTTGTACACCTAAAAACTTAACAGTCAAACTATAAAAAGTAGTTGTACACCTAAAAACTTAACAGTCAAACTATAAAAAGTAGTTGTACACCTAAAAACTTAACAGTCAAACTATAAAAAGTAGTTGTACACCTAAAAACTTAACAGTCAAACTATAAAAAGTAGTTGTACACCTAAAAACTTAACAGTCAAACTATAAAAAGTAGTTGTACACCTAAAAACTTAACAGTCAAACTATAAAAAGTAGTTGTACACCTAAAAACTTAACAGTCAAACTATAAAAAGTAGTTGTACACCTAAAAACTTAACAGTCAAACTATAAAAAGTAGTTGTACACCTAAAAACTTAACAGTCAAACTATAAAAAGTAGTTGTACACCTAAAAACTTAACAGTCAAACTATAAAAAGTAGTTGTACACCTAAAAACTTAACAGTCAAACTATAAAAAGTAGTTGTACACCTAAAAACTTAACAGTCAAACTATAAAAAGTAGTTGTACACCTAAAAACTTAACAGTCAAACTATAAAAAGTAGTTGTACACCTAAAAACTTAACAGTCAAACTATAAAAAGTAGTTGTACACCTAAAAACTTAACAGTCAAACTATAAAAAGTAGTTGTACACCTAAAAACTTAAACAGTCAAACTATAAAAAGTAGTTGTACACCTAAAAACTTAACAGTCAAACTATAAAAAGTAGTTGTACACCTAAAAACTTAACAGTCAAACTATAAAAAGTAGTTGTACACCTAAAAACTTAACAGTCAAACTATAAAAAGTAGTTGTACACCTAAAAACTTAACAGTCAAACTATAAAAAGTAGTTGTACACCTAAAAACTTAACAGTCAAACTATAAAAAGTAGTTGTACACCTAAAAACTTAACAGTCAAACTATAAAAAGTAGTTGTACACCTAAAAACTTAACAGTCAAACTATAAAAAGTAGTTGTACACCTAAAAACTTAACAGTCAAACTATAAAAAGTAGTTGTACACCTAAAAACTTAACAGTCAAACTATAAAAAGTAGTTGTACACCTAAAAACTTAACAGTCAAACTATAAAAAGTAGTTGTACACCTAAAAACTTAACAGTCAAACTATAAAAAGTAGTTGTACACCTAAAAACTTAACAGTCAAACTATAAAAAGTAGTTGTACACCTAAAAACTTAACAGTCAAACTATAAAAAGTAGTTGTACACCTAAAAACTTAACAGTCAAACTATAAAAAGTAGTTGTACACCTAAAAACTTAACAGTCAAACTATAAAAAGTAGTTGTACACCTAAAAACTTAACAGTCAAACTATAAAAAGTAGTTGTACACCTAAAAACTTAACAGTCAAACTATAAAAAGTAGTTGTACACCTAAAAACTTAACAGTCAAACTATAAAAAGTAGTTGTACACCTAAAAACTTAACAGTCAAACTATAAAAAGTAGTTGTACACCTAAAAACTTAACAGTCAAACTATAAAAAGTAGTTGTACACCTAAAAACTTAACAGTCAAACTATAAAAAGTAGTTGTACACCTAAAAACTTAACAGTCAAACTATAAAAAGTAGTTGTACACCTAAAAACTTAACAGTCAAACTATAAAAAGTAGTTGTACACCTAAAAACTTAACAGTCAAACTATAAAAAGTAGTTGTACACCTAAAAACTTAACAGTCAAACTATAAAAAGTAGTTGTACACCTAAAAACTTAACAGTCAAACTATAAAAAGTAGTTGTACACCTAAAAACTTAACAGTCAAACTATAAAAAGTAGTTGTACACCTAAAAACTTAACAGTCAAACTATAAAAAGTAGTTGTACACCTAAAAACTTAACAGTCAAACTATAAAAAGTAGTTGTACACCTAAAAACTTAACAGTCAAACTATAAAAAGTAGTTGTACACCTAAAAACTTAACAGTCAAACTATAAAAAGTAGTTGTACACCTAAAAACTTAACAGTCAAACTATAAAAAGTAGTTGTACACCTAAAAACTTAACAGTCAAACTATAAAAAGTAGTTGTACACCTAAAAACTTAACAGTCAAACTATAAAAAGTAGTTGTACACCTAAAAACTTAACAGTCAAACTATAAAAAGTAGTTGTACACCTAAAAACTTAACAGTCAAACTATAAAAAGTAGTTGTACACCTAAAAACTTAACAGTCAAACTATAAAAAGTAGTTGTACACCTAAAAACTTAACAGTCAAACTATAAAAAGTAGTTGTACACCTAAAAACTTAACAGTCAAACTATAAAAAGTAGTTGTACACCTAAAAACTTAACAGTCAAACTATAAAAAGTAGTTGTACACCTAAAAACTTAACAGTCAAACTATAAAAAGTAGTTGTACACCTAAAAACTTAACAGTCAAACTATAAAAAGTAGTTGTACACCTAAAAACTTAACAGTCAAACTATAAAAAGTAGTTGTACACCTAAAAACTTAACAGTCAAACTATAAAAAGTAGTTGTACACCTAAAAACTTAACAGTCAAACTATAAAAAGTAGTTGTACACCTAAAAACTTAACAGTCAAACTATAAAAAGTAGTTGTACACCTAAAAACTTAACAGTCAAACTATAAAAAGTAGTTGTACACCTAAAAACTTAACAGTCAAACTATAAAAAGTAGTTGTACACCTAAAAACTTAACAGTCAAACTATAAAAAGTAGTTGTACACCTAAAAACTTAACAGTCAAACTATAAAAAAGTAGTTGTACACCTAAAAACTTAACAGTCAAACTATAAAAAGTAGTTGTACACCTAAAAACTTAACAGTCAAACTATAAAAAGTAGTTGTACACCTAAAAACTTAACAGTCAAACTATAAAAAGTAGTTGTACACCTAAAAACTTAACAGTCAAACTATAAAAAGTAGTTGTACACCTAAAAACTTAACAGTCAAACTATAAAAAGTAGTTGTACACCTAAAAACTTAACAGTCAAACTATAAAAAGTAGTTGTACACCTAAAAACTTAACAGTCAAACTATAAAAAGTAGTTGTACACCTAAAAACTTAACAGTCAAACTATAAAAAGTAGTTGTACACCTAAAAACTTAACAGTCAAACTATAAAAAGTAGTTGTACACCTAAAAACTTAACAGTCAAACTATAAAAAGTAGTTGTACACCTAAAAACTTAACAGTCAAACTATAAAAAGTAGTTGTACACCTAAAAACTTAACAGTCAAACTATAAAAAGTAGTTGTACACCTAAAAACTTAACAGTCAAACTATAAAAAGTAGTTGTACACCTAAAAACTTAACAGTCAAACTATAAAAAGTAGTTGTACACCTAAAAACTTAACAGTCAAACTATAAAAAGTAGTTGTACACCTAAAAACTTAACAGTCAAACTATAAAAAGTAGTTGTACACCTAAAAACTTAACAGTCAAACTATAAAAAGTAGTTGTACACCTAAAAACTTAACAGTCAAACTATAAAAAGTAGTTGTACACCTAAAAACTTAACAGTCAAACTATAAAAAGTAGTTGTACACCTAAAAACTTAACAGTCAAACTATAAAAAGTAGTTGTACACCTAAAAACTTAACAGTCAAACTATAAAAAGTAGTTGTACACCTAAAAACTTAACAGTCAAACTATAAAAAGTAGTTGTACACCTAAAAACTTAACAGTCAAACTATAAAAAGTAGTTGTACACCTAAAAACTTAACAGTCAAACTATAAAAAGTAGTTGTAAACCTAAAAACTTAACAGTCAAACTATAAAAAGTAGTTGTAAACCTAAAAACTTAACAGTCAAACTATAAAAAGTAGTTGTAAACCTAAAAACTTAACAGTCAAACTATAAAAAGTAGTTGTACACCTAAAAACTTAACAGTCAAACTATAAAAAGTAGTTGTACACCTAAAAACTTAACAGTCAAACTATAAAAAGTAGTTGTACACCTAAAAACTTAACAGTCAAACTATAAAAAGTAGTTGTACACCTAAAAACTTAACAGTCAAACTATAAAAAGTAGTTGTACACCTAAAAACTTAACAGTCAAACTATAAAAAGTAGTTGTACACCTAAAAACTTAACAGTCAAACTATAAAAAGTAGTTGTACACCTAAAAACTTAACAGTCAAACTATAAAAAGTAGTTGTACACCTAAAAACTTAACAGTCAAACTATAAAAAGTAGTTGTACACCGAAAAACTTAACAGTCAAACTATAAAAAGTAGTTGTACACCGAAAAACTTAACAGTCAAACTATAAAAAGTAGTTGTACACCGAAAAACTTAACAGTCAAACTATAAAAAGTAGTTGTACACCGAAAAACTTAACAGTCAAACTATAAAAAGTAGTTGTACACCTAAAAACTTAACAGTCAAACTATAAAAAGTAGTTGTACACCTAAAAACTTAACAGTCAAACTATAAAAAGTAGTTGTACACCTAAAAACTTAACAGTCAAACTATAAAAAGTAGTTGTACACCTAAAAACTTAACAGTCAAACTATAAAAAGTAGTTGTACACCTAAAAACTTAACAGTCAAACTATAAAAAGTAGTTGTACACCTAAAAACTTAACAGTCAAACTATAAAAAGTAGCTGTACACCTAAAAACTTAACAGTCAAACTATAAAAAGTAGCTGTACACCTAAAAACTTAACAGTCAAACTATAAAAAGTAGCTGTACACCTAAAAACTTAACAGTCAAACTATAAAAAGTAGCTGTACACCTAAAAACTTAACAGTCAAACTATAAAAAGTAGCTGTACACCAATAACTGGTTAAAATGCATAATAACTGGTTAAAATGCATAATAACTGGTTAAAATGCATAATAACTGGTTAAAATGCATAATAACTGGTTAAAATGCATAATAACTGATTAAAATGCATAATGACTGGTTAAAATGCATAATGACTGGTTAAAATGCATAATGACTGGTTAAAATGCATAATGACTGGTTAAAATGCATAATGACTGGTTAAAATGCATAATGACTGGTTAAAATGCATAATGACTGGTTAAAATGCATAATGACTGGTTAAAATGCATAATGACTGGTTAAAATGTATATTGACTGGTTAAAATGCATAATGACTGGTTAAAATGCATAATAACTGGTTAAAATGCATAATAACTGGTTAAAATGCATAATAACTGGTTAAAATGCATAATAACTGGTTAAAATGCATAACTGTTTAAAATGCATAATAACTGGTTAAAATGCATAGTAAACGGTTAAAATACATAATAACTGGTTAAAATGCATAATAATTGGTTTAAATGCATAATAACTACTTGAAATGCATGATAACTGGTTAAAATGCATAATAACTGGCTAAATGCTTAATAACTGGTTAAATGCATAATAACTGGTTAAAATGCATAATAACTGTTTAAAATGCATAATAACTGGTTAATATGCATAATAACTGGTTAAAATACATAATAACTGGTTAAAATGCATAATAACTGGTTAAAATGCATAATAACTGGTTAAAATGCATAATAACTGGTTAAAATGCATAATTACTGGTTAAAATGCACAATAACTGATTAAAATGCATAATAAATGGTTAAAATACATAATAACTGGTTAAAATGCATAATAACTGGTTTAAAGGCATAATAACTACTTAAAATGCATGATAACTGGTTAAAATGCATAATAACTGGTTAAAATGCATAATAACTGGTTAAAATGCATATTAACTGGTTAAAATGCATAATAACTGGTTAAATTGCATAATAACTGGTTAAAATGCATAATAACTGGTTAAAATGCATAATTACTGGTTAAAATGTATAATAACTGGTTAGAATGCATAATTACTGGTTAAAATGTATAATAACTGGTTAAAATGCATAATAACTGGTTAAAATGCATAATTACTGGTTAAAATGCATAATTACTGGTTAAAATGCATAATAACTGGTTAAAATGCATAATAACTGGGGAAAATGCATAATAACTGGTTAAAATGCATAATAACTGGTTAAAATGCATAATAACTGGTTAAAATGCATAATAACTGGGGAAAATGCATAATAACTGGTTAAAATGCATAATAACTGGTTAAAATGAATAATAACTGGTTAAAATGCCTAATAACTGTTTAAAATGCACAATAACTGGTTAAATACATAACCGGTTAAAATGCATAAAAACTGCCTAAAATGCATAAAAACTGCCTAAATTGTATAAAAACTGCCTAAAATGCCTAAATGACTACCTACTCATTGCTTACTATATATCCCCCATATACCAAATTAAAATGCATAAAACCTAGTTAAAGTGCATAAAACCTAGTTAAAGTGCATAAAGCCTAGTTAAAGTGCATAAAACCTAGTTAAAGTGCATAAAACCTAGTTAAAGTGCATAAAACCTAGTTAAAGTGCATAAAACCTAGATAAAGTGCATAAAACCTAGTTAAAGTGCATAAAACCTAGTTAAAATGCATAAAACCTAGTTAAAATGCATATAACCTAGTTAAAATGCATAAGACCTAGTTTAAATGCGTAAAACCTAGTTAAAATGCATAAAACCTAGTTAAAATGCATAAAACCTAGTTAAAATGCATAAAACCTAGTTAAAGTGCATAAAACCTAGATAAAGTGCATAAAACCTAGTTAAAGCGCATAAAACCTAGTTAAAGTGCATAAAACCTAGTTAAAGTGCATAATGCCTGGTTAAAGTGCATAAAACCTAGTTAAAGTGCATAAAACCCAGATAAAGTGCATAAAACCTAGTTAAAGTGCATAAATACGCAATTGTTTATTTGTATTTCCAAACCTTACTTACAATGTTGCTGTATTTATTACGGTATTGTGAAATGTCAATAAATTATTTTTTAAAATGGTTAATTTTGCAAGAAAACGGGAGTTCCAAGAATAAAACTTAGCTAGATCGATTTTTTGTCCCCCAATACCCCCTTTCCGTGAATTTCATCCAAATCGTTAGAACCGTTAGATACGCAAAATTTCTAATCAAGATAGAAATTTAGAAATATATAAATAAATATATAATACAAGAACTGCTCGTTTAAATATATAAGTCGATACAAAGAAAGTATTTTTTAGATGAAAAAAGGCCACAATAACACGTCCAAAACACGTTGCGTTTATGTAAAAAATTATTCACAAAGCGATCTATTATATAATAGATTATACCGGGTGTTTTTAGATTATACCGGGTGTTTTAGATTATACCGGGTGTTTTTAGAATATACCGGGTGTTTAGATTATACCGTGTGTTTTTAGATTATACCGGGTGTTTTTAGATAATACCGGGTGTTTTAGATTATACCGGGTGTTTTTAGATTTAACCGGGTGTTTTTTTATTCTACCGGGTGTTTTTAGATTATACCGGATGTGTTTACGTTATACCGGGTGTTTTTACGTTATACCGGGTGTTTTCAGATTATACCGGGTGTTTAGATTATACCGGGTGTTTTTAGTTTATACCGGGTGTTTTTAGATTATACCGGGTGTTTTTAGATTATACCGGGTGTTTTTAGATTATACCGGATGTTTTTAGATTACACCGGGTGTTTTTAGATTATATAAAACGCGTTACGAAAAACGTCTTATACGAAAGGGACTTCGTTCCAACCGCGTGTCCCACGACACGTTCCAAGTTTTTTTTCTTTTGAGGTACGGAATCCTAAAAAAGTAAAAAAAAACCTCTTTTTTAGAATATATAAAAAGAAATTATTTGATTTGTTGCATTAAATAGACGTCGAAATTAAAAAACAAAATATAAAAATACAATTTGTATAAAAACGGCGCCGACCGTGACAGGACTCGAACCTGCAATCTTCGGATCCGAAGTCCGACGCCTTATCCATTAGGCCACACGGTCTTCGGCAGCTAGCATGTTAGAAGGGTATAATACACCAGTCAGTATTACCATACTCTGTGATAAGTAGCGCTATTATATTCAAATAAAAACACGGAACTAAAAATGAACTTGTATCGATATAGTAGATTTTCCGTAAAAAAATACCATGTTTCCTAGCTATTACAGTATACACTATACAGTAATATAAAGTCTACTTCTTTCCAAATTGAGACCCGTGAGTATATCGGAGGGGATCCAAGGTTATATAGAAAAAATAAATTTCACTTGAAAAAAAAAAATATATATATATAATATATATACGTATATATATAATTTTTTTGCTTCTGATACCACATTTAATTTTGAAAACTAGGCATGCTACTTTTATTTATTTATTTTTTTTGGAGCCTGCGATAATTTTGCTGGCAGACTATTATTACGCGAATACTATCCTTGCAGGGAGATAAGCAATGAGCAAAAATTTAAAGCAGTGTAGATCCCGTACGCGATTTCTGTTGTGAGCTAAATTGAAATTATAGGAGATGCAACAAAGTAATACGTTTATAACTATATGAGAAAGTCCCAATTGACAATTTTATTGCCAAACCAAGATTTACCTGGGCGAAGTCGCAGCAGAAAAATAGTATTTTATAATTAATATACTAGCGATTTATCCGCGACTCCGTCCACTTGGTATAGATTGTACCCGCAATTCTTTTATATACAAAATCCACCCCCAACCCCGTTCGGGTAGATGTGTTCAAAAGACAGTCGAACATGTATTTCTTTATTTTCTAAGAAGAGTATTTTTCCCGTTTTTATTTTAAGCGATTTCAGAAATACAGACAGCGTATCTTTTATGAATGTTCAGTAGTTTCGCAGTTAGGGGCGATGCTCGATTTTTTTATATTTTCTTTAATATTTCTTAAACTACGCATTTTAAAAATATAATTTCATTCGGTACATGATGGACTTAATTTTTTTTTTTTTTTTTAATTTTCAAAATTAACCCTCAAAGTCGGATTTCGTTTATTTACGCTTAAACCATATAACCCTAAAAGAGAGTGCATATCGTATCCAGGTTGCAAAATAATTTTACATTAGTAAAAAATATCGTATCTAAAATTCCGAACATTATTGTTATAAGTATTTTATTATATTAAGACCTAATTAAAAAATTGAAATAGACCCGTTCCAAGTTTTTTTTTCTGGAAAATCTGAAATATTTCACGGATACTTTTCAAATTCTACATACTGACAGTAAACGGCATTCTAAAATCAGGGAGACAACCCAGAGGTGTTGCAGAGATAAAGCTGATAAACACATTTTTTGAAACAACTTTAACCTTAGACTATTGATAATTAATATTAATTCTGTTTGTTTTGGCTGGTGTCTAGAAAGTATTTTTTTATTGGAAGCAATCCGAAAGAAAGGTGGATATATGTGCTCCTCACTTGAATGACTGCCGTTGAGAACGGCGGATTACAGTGTTCGTCGGACTATCGAGCAGCGAATTAAAGAGAGCACACTTGTATATCATTTTTCATTTTTGTCGAAACACTCTGTACAGAGTGTAGAGTCTTTGGTACTATATAATATATATCATACTACCTCATATTATGTTTTAACGGATTGCTTTCACGCCTCGCCACAGCTTTATCTTGTAGCACAATGTAAAAAAGTTTTATTTAACACGCCTGACCTCCTGCTTCAGAGCATCTCATATTCCTCCGACGCAGCACAGCTTTTGTTCATCCTATGCAGCACCAGTCGAGAAGCGTGCTCTGTGTTTGCCTTTTTAAGATTATGTAGCTCTTATAAAGGGAAAAGTAATGATAATAATATACACATACATAATATTACATACCTTATACACCTATATATAGGGTACTTTATAGAAGCGTCCGTCTACACCGTAATTACAGAGAAGATAGGATTGATAAAAGACGCTTTAGATCGCGAAAATTTTCTTTGAAGACAAATTGCTGTATTGCATATGGATCAAAATGTCACGGATTCGAGTTCCGCCTTCGCTCATGAATATTTTCTGGTATTTGCAAAATTTTAACTTAATCGGTAAACGGAGAGTGGGCGAAAATTCTAAAGTGCGATTTGTACCCGGATGAAGCCGGACCCTATATGTCAAATGCCAATAAGAAACAAGTTCATTTTCATCACATTATATTGTTCACATATTAAGGGCCAGTGCACAGATGACAATTTTCGTATTGAAAACTGGCGATTTAGCAAAATGCATCGCCACTTGACGATTATTCCGTCTTTGTTCAACAACATATATGAAAGCGGGTCAGAAAGAGGCATACCTATATATTATGTATGTAGGTACTTCTCTTTCCTACGTTGCTCTGTATGCGCATTAAGTAGTATAGGTACATTGGGGCTCCATATTCTGCAAACCTAGTTAAATATGACCATGCTTCTTTTACATTACGACCTACAGACAGGAAACGTAGCTTTAAAAGACGACGTGTAAAACTATTTTTAAAGCACCAATTACTAAATACCGTTGTAATTCAAGGAAGTAATTGAATTACTTAATGAGTAATTCAAGTCATTTGGGTGAACTTGGTGCTGCCCAGCTCCGATTGTTTTTATTTTTTTAATAGAAACAGTTTATTGAAGCTTTGAGTAAATTGTCTCGCGTTTATGTGATACGCATGAAAATATGTGTGATACGACACAAGCTGTCAGCCGCAAAGAGAAGAAGAACGTGCGATGTGTTGTAGGTACTTACAGTTGTACGCGACTGTTTGTGGAGGTGTAAGTTGGGGGGTCGATGTTACTGCGACGCCGGTCGCCGACACCGTCGTCAGTGTATATTGCGACGTCGACGGCGTCGGATAGTTGGTCGCGCTCTCAAACGTTCGATAACGCTGCCGTTGCTCTGTCTTCTGCACAGACCATAACCTGCAAAAAATAATTGCACACTTACAAAATCTTTTATCGACTTGTTCTTTTGTTTTTGTCGACTGTTTAAAACTATGGCGGTCGATTTGAAAAACAACTACAAACGTTTTTTCGGTCTAAAATTAAACAAGTGCGATTCGTTTAATAAAAAAGAAAATGTTTTTGATAGTTTTGAAACCGTCGAAGTTTTGAAAAATGATTCGATCGTAATCGGGGTTTATTTTTCTTTTGCAAATGTTTGTGAGGAGTTTACGAAGAGCCTTGTGAATTTTTATGAACGTATCAATGACAAATGTGAGCATGGGAAAAAATTTGAAGTGATTCAAGTTGTATTGTGGTCTAACAATGATGTTTTCAGTGATGTTGAACAGAATTACAGAGATAATATTATTGACCTTCCATGGTTTGCGATACCGTTTTCAGAAATTGAGAAAAAGGTAAGAACCAGAATACTTTAATTAAATTATGATTAATACAATAAAGATATATTAAATTTAATAAAAAAAAAACATACCTACGTATATTTGCAACAGCTGTTGTTAAAACATTTATTATCTTTTATTATCACAAATAATAAAAAAAACCCGGGTCGCAGTGCCAAAACCCTGCCGACGATATAGTGTATTTGCTTGTACAGGGCCGTGTGGTTTTATACTTTTATTATGTGAAATTAAGTTTGTTTTTGGGCAAAATAAAAAATTTAACCCCTTAATACACCCCTTAAAATAACATTTTTTTTTAATTGTAATATTATTATTAATCTAACGTCTACACCGAATTAAATACACCCTTCAATAAATAAGTCACTATCTGCAAATTAGTGTTTTCAAAAAATTTGTAAGTCCGGTCCTGTCGGGCCGATTTTATTAAAATTTTAGGAGCACTTTTTAATTGCTACTAAAGGGTTTTTTGAAACCACTCTGAGAATATTTTAGGTATTTTTGGGCCCAAAAACTTTTTTCAACCCCTAAAAACCACCCTTAAAATGACCCGATTGGGCCCATTTTAAACAGGCTTCGTACGGTGATGGAATCCAAGATGTGTGCCAAATTTCGTTAAAATGAATTAACTCCTTCGAAAGTTATTGCCCGTACACATATATACCTATATATATACAGGGTGTCTCACCGAACCTTGGCTAACACGGGTAACTTTGTTATTAGTGGAGATAGAAAGTCGGTTAAATGGGCAAAATAGTGCAGAAAATTGGGCTCATTAACATCCCGTCAAAAAAACAATTGAATTTTGACACCCTATGAATTTATTCAGAAAATAGTGAAAATTGCCATTTATGAAAACTGGCCATAACTTTTTTATTTATGAAGATATTTGAAAATTTCATTAACCATTTTTTGATAACTTTTTAAGGTCTTTTCAGTGGCGTAGGTTTAATTTTTTTATTTCGACTACATAATGAGATATTGACATGAACTTTGGTTTTTCTTATGGACGGCATTTTTGGTTTTCAGATATTCGAATTCTACTTATTTTTCTGAATAATTTGACATAGCATATCCTATATCTAAACCAATCAGAAGCTACAAAACTGACAAAAATAGCTTTTTGGCGTTATCAAAGTGTGCCGTGTAAAACGAAATTTGTTGAAACAAATACATATCGACAGGTTAACAATCTGTCGAGCGATCGCTACAGTTTTGCTAATTCATTTTGTTTGATTTACTCTCTAAGATGGCTCAAGTATTCTCAAATTTGGAGAAACAGGTTATTTTTGTGCATACATTCAGCGTAACAAAAATACCACGTGGGTTCAAGCAGAACACTTGAACCTTTATCCAGAAAGGCGACAGCCTTATTCAATAACTTTTAGGAACTTTTCTCCATTAATTTCAACGTTTGCTAAACCTAATTCTTCTTCACAGTGTTGAATGTTGCCTTTTTTCTTTAAAAATGAACCGTATACCTTTAAATTTCTATTAGTTATAAAGTTATTGAATAAGGCTGTCGCCTTTCTGGATAAAGGTTCAAGTGTTCTGCTTGAACCCACGTGGTATTTTTGTTACGCTGAATGTATGCACAAAAATAACTGTTTCTCCAAATTTGAGAATGCTTGAGCCATCTTAGAGAGTAAATCAAACAAAATGAATTAGCAAAACTGTAGCGATCGCTCGACAGATTGTTAACCTGTCGATATGTATTTGTTTCAACAAATTTCGTTTTACACGGCACACTTTGATAACGCCAAAAAGCTATTTTTGTCAGTTTTGTAAATGGCAATTTTCACTATTAGGGTGTCAAAATTCAATTGTTTTTTCGACGGGATGTTAATGAGCCCAATTTTCTGCACTACTTTGCCCATTTAACCGACTTTCTATCTCCACTAATAACAAAGTTACCCATGTTAGCCAACGTTCGGTGAGACACCCTGTATATACATATATATATAAACATTTTCAAAAATGGTGCCAAAGTGTTTAGGAGGTTATGAAACGTCGAGAAATTTTGGTCCGACCCCTAGGTCCCGCCATCCGACCGACGCCAATAGTGTATGTTGCCATATGGCAAATACACTAAAAATCAATTTGTCACAAATTAGGCATAGGTAAGCGTTAATATATTAAATAGTTTTGATGAAAGAGAACCAAACTTTTCATTTTTCGAAACTTTTTCTTCAAAGTTCATTTAAATAAAGACACGTGTGTATGTTTGATATAAAATAAAAATGTTTTTTTTAAATGTCTAATAATTTGACGTTATAGATTCTTTTGTTTACTGTGCTTTTACTTTCAACGTAGAGACGACAAGTAATGGTCGGAGAGCTGGTGAACATTTTCACATCGAGTTTCTACCAACTGATATTTTGTAGGAAGGTTTTTTTTATAGTACCTACAGAAAAATCAACGAACGAACAACATTGTTGAGTAAATCAAGTTCTGAGCTACTGAAATATTTTTTCCGTCTGGCTTTCAACATTTCTTCTTCCAAACGGTAATACCTTGTATACCTTAAATGCTTTTAATTGAATTTTTCAAAATGCAAATATAATACCGTCAATCAATAGGTTCGCGGATCAGCCAAACCACCTGGAAAATGTTTTTTGGACTTGGATAGGTATGAAAAAATTTTTGTTGCCAAAATTTCAAGTGGTAGAATTATTTCAATTGGAAAAACCACCTTTCTACAAAATATTAATCAGTGGAAATCTTCACCAACTCGTAGCTATAAGTTTTTCAGCAAAAATTATTTTTTTAATAAGTATAATTAGATTTTCGTGCTAAATCAATACCTACGTTCAATTATAATTATTTGGAAACAAAAGCTACGAAAAATTCAAATTTTCCAATTATATGAAGGTAAAGAAACTAAAGAGAGGTCATGTTTAATTTATAAAAAGACGTCGAATAATTAAATTATGTTAGCTTAATATTTTTTAGTGTATTTGCTATAAGGCAACATACACTATTGGCGTTGGTCGGATGGCGGGACCTAGGGGTCGGACCAAAATTTCTCGACGTTTCATAACCTCCTAAACACTTTGGCACCATTTTTGAAAATGTTTATATATATACGTATATATATATATATATATATATATATATATATATATGTGTGTGTGTGTGCGGGCAATAACTTTCGAAAGAGTTAATTGATTTTAACGAAATTTGGTCCACATGTTGAAATCCATCACCGCAAGAAGCCTATTTAAAATGGGCGTAATCGGGGCATTTTAAGGGTAGTTTTTAGGGGTTGAAAAATGTTTTTGAGCCCCAAAATACCGAAAAAATTATCAGAATCGTTTCAAAAATGACATTTAACCCTTTAGTAGTAATTAAAAGGTGTCCCTAAAATTTAAATAACATCGGCCCGACAGGACCGGACTTACAAATTTTATGAAAACACTAGTTTACAAATATTGAATTATTTACTGAAAGTTGTATATAATTTGGTATAGAGGTTCGATTTATAATAATATTGCAATTAAGAAAAAAAATGTTATTTTAAGGGGTGTATTAAGGAGTCAAATTTTTTATTTTGCCCAAAAACCAACTAAAGCTCGCAAAATAAAGCCACACTGCCTGTATAAGCAAATACACTATATTGTCGGCAGGGTTTTGGCACTGCGACCCGGGTTTTTTTTGTACTTATTATTTCTATTGAGAGAAAATTAAGATAATTATAGGTTCAAGATGTTTGCTTCACTTTAGATGAAAATAGAAATAATAATTAAATGAGCATTTTATAGATTAATTAATAATTACAAATCGGCCACATGCACATTTTTTATCAAAATAACTTTTCAAATGATGTTCTAATCAGCGAATCGAACCAAATACTTAAACAGTAGAGTACCTTGTTTATCCAAAATAATGAGGACAAGCCATATTTTAGTGCAATCGACAAAAAAAAATATACATAATCCAAATACACATTTAATCTGTCAATATTATAAAAATGAAAATATTCTTGTCTCGGTCCGAGCAGTAACCGATTTGAAAAATTATTTCACTGTTTAAAAGTCCACTTGTTTCCAAGTAGCATAGGCATAATAATACGCATATTATTACCATCAGGCGTGTTACAGATGTGGGTTTTACTGACATCACATCTACAGTCTACTGCAGATGTGGATATAATTATATTTTTAACAATAAATTCATGTGACTTCTAGTTGATAAATAATAAACTTTCAGTACAATAGGTTGTGAGTTATCACTGGTTTTATTAAGAACGTCATTATGTTCAACACTTAACAATCTCGAATTACTAAAGTATAGGCCTATTTGAAGAATTTTCAGGATTTTCAGCATTTTCAGGATTAAGGCGCGTTGGCAAAAGTCGGTAATATGTAGGTCCTAAACAAGGAATATTATGTGGCTATGTGTTTCAACAAAGAAACGTTATATATAATAAATAAATTCTGTTCAATAATAAGTTTAGACAGATTTCGATTAGATAAGGCGGGTTTTGCGCGATTAAGCCAAAGTTCGGATAACCGCTGTTCAACTTATACTGTATTACTTTCATTTCGTGCAAAAACATAATAAATACTTGCCTATATTGCTTCAAAATGGTATTACTTAAAGTTTTACTTGCTTAGTTTTTGAAGATGAAGATATATTTTTTTAAGTCAATATATTTTCAAGATTTTTCCTCGATCAAATTTTTTCGTCACTAATTCTGATTGACTAATAACGTTATCAATATAACAATTTCTAACTTAAATTTTCGTGCGAGGGATGAAATATTTCGGCGCGAATTGTTACGAACTGTTACGCAGGCGAGGATAATCTGTGTTATTGCGGCGGCTCTTGAACGCTTCTCGATTGTACAATACAGCGCCGCTTCCCCCCTTCGGAAGCCAACTGTTTCTACCGTACTTGACGACGTGACTTTGATTGATGGTTTACACCCCCAACCCTCGACCCTTGATTACACCCATCGTCTGTACATCATGGAGATACACGTTAATGCATATAACACGATAAAACTGAATGTGAAACACTTACTCAATTACAACACTCATCGATCAAATATATAATTAGAACAACATATATCAAAAAATGAAACGGTTATAGTAGGTAGATTGTAGGTACCTAAATCTAACTGGCGCAATTTTGTGACGACAAGCGGTGACAACTACTGACATTATGTTGAAAATGAGAGCCGGCGAGTTTTAAATAGTCACACGAATCAATACCATAGTATTTATTGCACGTACTCCCTATTGATATTTAGGAAGGTTAGGGATGAAATAAAATAATAAAAGTTCTTTATAATTTCATTAACGTTTTTATTTAGTGTTGGAGTGTGTTCAAGACAACGGTATAGTTTCGACTAAATTAACTAAAATACAAAGTTGTATATTTAAGTTCATATAGGTACGTCTAAATTCCCTTTTTAGTTGGTTTACTTTTTAAGTATTTAAATTATGAGTTCAGATAACATAGCTTGACT
This sequence comes from Venustoraphidia nigricollis, assembly GCA_034508555.1. Taxonomy (NCBI): domain Eukaryota; kingdom Metazoa; phylum Arthropoda; class Insecta; order Raphidioptera; family Raphidiidae; genus Venustoraphidia; species Venustoraphidia nigricollis. Next base: position 5,212,572 of record JAVRKA010000032.1, on the reverse strand, counting down.
TATAAAAAAAAAAATAAAGTGATCAGACATAAAAATATTTGTGTATATTAGAAATATACTTTATCGAGTTTGATATTTTGTCTTTTATACATAACTTAATACTCCCTATAAAATATAGCTGCTTTTCACATCATATTGAGTACATTTTAAAAATTTTTGACAGCCTTATGAAAATTACTGCTGAATGGTTAGTGAAGGATTTAGGCCCAGGCCAGTGAGGCCCCAGCCTAGGGCGGCATGATTTTAGGGGCGGTAAAATTTTAGAGACGAAAAAATTTCAAATTAAACAATGTTAGGACAGTTGAACTTAAATAATCCGCTGTCCAAATTTACGGTTCTCTGGCTTCATCAGATGTTTAATTGCAATTAATCACTTCCACATGGAGCAAAAAGGGCACCATATCGGACGGGGCCTAGTGCGGCATCGCACCTAAATCCGCCACTGGCCGCGCACTAAAAATGTTGCCTAGAGACCGTCGTCTATTGTGTTTTTTATTATAGATACGGTCCATCGATGTACGCGGTTAAAAGGAAACAAATAAAGACTAAATACGTTTCTTGAAAGTGTGTTATTTTGTCCTTTACGTATTATCTTCGTGCATAATATTCATGCGTTAGTAGAATAATAACATTGATGCATGAATGTCGACAGTGAACCGTGGTGAACAAACTTACGAGTAAAATACCCGACCGATCCAGCCAGCCATTTACCCGGCTAGACATTACTCGCACGTGTTCTACCAACAAAAAAATAATAAATAAACTAATCTGTCGCAGCTTCCTGCAGTCAGTGGCGGAACAGACCTCATAATATGGCGTTCTATACAGTACCCTCGGGAACCTGTTTTTAGTTTACACACTAGCGCTATTCAACAATAAATCTTCATTAAAAATAAGTGGACTCATTTCGTATGTAACTCAACTGTGCTGAACTCATTTACTAAGGTGACACTTCTTTAGTTGCATTTTTGCGTCATTAAAGAACAGAAGAAAATACCGGTCAAGTGCAAACCGAAATCGAGTTTTCCCTGACGATTTTCGTTTAGATTTTCCTGTAAAGTATGAGCGAGGCTCTATATTCCCCACTTTTTTTTTAAATTTAGGCTTAGTAAAAATAAAAGAAAGTATAGTTACTTCTTACCACAACAGTTTTATTCAATGGATGTACATTTCGAGAGCTAAGCTCCCATCTTCAGCAAAACACTAAAGTTTAGTGTTCCAACCACAGTGCTCTTAATATTTATTTTAGGCTTAGTATTTCGGAGATTTCTCATAACGAACCCTTTCATATGAACTTACTAATTTACTCCCCAAGATTAAGCCTCCCAAATCGGAATATACGTCAGTGACCGGGTGATCTAACTCTATAATAATACTTATATGTACCAAATTTCAACTTTGGTCGTCCGGTAGATTCGGAGAAAATAATCCATCAAGTTCTCTATAGTTAATTAACAAAACAACTCGTGCAAAAACTGCACATTTGTTCGTTGCCTGTTCGCGAAATTCACAAAACGTGTCTCAAGAAATTTTTACGTCAAATAGTTTTATAAAGTCAGTAGAGTAGGCCTTTACAAACTCAAAAAGAAAGAAGTAATATGAACTAAACTTAATTTTAAACTGCGTTCACTTTTACTGGTTTCTAACTCATATTGTTAAGCCGGCCCTTTTAATGGATGAAACACGCTTTTAACATTAACATTACTATAGGGGTGCGCCTATCCGTCGACGACGGGGCAGCTTCAACTTTGAAACTCGTGCCAAAAAACTGGCAAGTCTACATAGAGATTTAAAAAAAAAGTGTACCAAACTCGATCAAGCGGAAGCTGTTAAAAGTTTTCGAACAAAATAAGTGCCTTGAGTTACACAAATTATCTTTTTAAACCATAAACAGCTGGAAACTTAACAACGCAACGTATCTTAAAAATGAATATTATAAGCATATTTTCATGAATCATTCGCGTACGAAAATCAAAAAAATGTCTACTCCACTGGATTATTCACTTCATTATTTGTTCAAGTCAATATAAAATGGTAAAAAAGTAAAAAGGGAAAATAACATCAGGCTGAAGATCAAAAATGAACCCATCAGCATTTAAACTACTCTACTAGCGTTTGTTAGTAGGCTAGGTTTATACGATATTAACGTATAGAGAGTCAGCGATTTTTACGTTCTTCTTGTCGCGCAGGATTGTACTTACTATAAGAATTTAAAAGTTATTAATTACACATGGAATTTCAAATTTAAATAAAAGCACTTCTTGTAATTTTTTCTTTAGAATTGTAGTTCAGACAATACTTAAGGGTTTTTTACTTGGAAAGTTTTAACGGAGTTTTGATATCAATGACGAATTTTAGCCAGATGTATCTCTTTTTCATAAAAAAAGTTGAAAAACCTCGGTTTTTGCAGTTCTTTCTATATAATTTTTGTTTTGGCTTCAATATAGGAATATTTTGATTGAAAATTTGTAAAAGTAGAGAACATTTTTTTACAAAAGTGATTCCATTTTTTGTATATATGTATTTATAAAGAAAACTATATGAAAAAAACAGGATTTTTTAAGTTTTTTAATGAAAAAAAGGTATATCCGGCAAAAATTCGAGGTAACAAACTACAGATTTGTTTTCAGTACCCCGAAAAATACTAATATCAAAACTTCCTCAGATTTTTCCAGACATCAGTTTTTAGCTCTAATGTCTGGACTATATTGATTGATTATTATTTAAAAACAATATTATTTGTTTTCAAATAATAATCAATAGTCAAAATCGCCACCGTCTGTCGTAGTTTTTTGTGCTGCTTATAAAATACCTATACTAAATTTGAATTTCAAAAGCAGTGAGCGGGACTTTTTTTACTGACGTATCCTATTGAGATGAAACATTGAGTTACAGATTCGATTCAGAGCCTGCCAACAAACACATTATGTTAAAAAAAATCACTCAGGTTCTGCACTGAGAAATTGCAAGGTGAATATTATTTTAGAATTGGGAGAAAGATGAACAGATATGACTTGTAATGGAAATCGAGATGTGGAAATAATCAAATGATATTTGTAATTCATATCACCGAGCAGTAGGTATTATACCTGAAATAAACTCCGTATTATTTTTAATGCAGACTAAAAATGTGAAAAGAACTGATGCATGCAGATAATTAATGTTTTATTGTCCGACATCAGCTCGAATGGAAAATCCGGAAAATAGAATACAATGATTTCTTTTCATAAACGTGAATTCTTATTTTCATAGACGTCGCTTTCATTAATAAAACAAACAAAAAAAAAACCGGTCGCAACATTAAATTTTGCTGACAAAAATATAGTATAGGAAAATACAGTTGAAATGGATCGTTATTGAACATTTATATTTCTTTCTGGATAAAATACAAAGTTGACTACTTTTTATATTCAGTCTTTAAAATGATTACGTGTTTTTTTGTTGTATGAATATTTTCGGCATGCACAGCACTTATGGTGTTAAATTGGTCATTTTACACCGCTACGACATGACAAGCAGCTATTTTATAGGGGGTGTGCAAAAAGAAAGTTTAAATTATAGAGCAGCAAATTCAAACACACGGTATAGACAAATGTAATATCAATATTATCAAGCGAATTATGTCAAAATTTGGGATTAGAAAAGGCTGATCGGTGCTGACGCGTGTGGCGTGTCTCTACAACGATGGTAAATTAAATGACGGGGGACGGAGGTGGGTAGAGTATTGATTTTTCAAACCAATAACCCGAAGAACTGCACGTCGCCATACTTTCCCCTGATTATGTTTAATACGGTCACAACAAAGTGTAATTATGTCACCTACAGAGAACGGCGGCCGTTTAAATATTCAGGGGGTTCCCTGGTGTTATCTCCACGCACCGGCGTCCTGGCTTACAATTAGATGCACTGCCTGTTCGACCGTAGCATCGTAGCAATGACGACAATGCGTAGCCAAGCACAAAGCATAATTAGTGATGTAAAAGAAGAAATTGACCGGTTAATTAACCGCGTAAATTTAAGACTGCGCAGAAAGTTTTGCGTGTGATTGTAATTTCCGGTCAAGATTTTCATTTTAATAATAGAATTGAACTTTAAAGATGAATTTTAATTTTAATTTTTATATATACATAAATGTCAACACCTTATTTAATTAATTCTTTCGATTCTATAACTGTCGAATACTGTTTTGTTTTTTATTGTTTTGAGGAAGAGAAACTGGAAGCGGCCATGTTGTTTTATAGATAACCTGTTAATTAATCGGTTAAAATGTTACAACACATAAAAAATAACCGGTACGCTCACATGCCAATGCATTATTTTGTAACCGTAGTGTTCTGAGAAAGAGATACCGGAAGCCGTCATTTTCTTTTATAGATAACCGAATAATTAACTTGCAAATTACCCGGTCAAAATGGTTACTATCAAAAATAGCGGTTACTTTGCATAAGCATAATATACGCGACCACACTTTCAAACTTCAACGTGTACTTTCCGCAGTAACAAAGATTAATTATTGTTATTTTTCATTAAGAAAATTGGTACTTCATAACAGTAATGTATTTGTTGTTATAAAATAAACAGTATTTTGTCGTAAATATCCACTTCAGCAAAAAAAAAACGCATTTCATCAGTTTCCAATCATCGTTTTCCTTACCAAGAGTCATAACAAGTAATTGAGTAATTGTTCTTTTCTCAACTGTTCTTTAAATAATGGACTCCTGCAGCAGGGCCGGCAATAGCGATGTTTTCCTCGAATCAACAAAGGCATTTTCTATGATTGACCTATGACTGTCACGAATTGAGGATGAAGGATAAGTTGAAAATATACCTATGCGTCGGTTAATACCGACAGGTCGAAAATATATCAGTTCTATTGTATAGGTAACAGAGTGAATAACTATTGTAACTGCTATCAGTTGTAAGTAGAACGATCTGCAACAAAGTATAATCTAATCAATGATGATGATTATGATTATTATTATTATTATTATTAGTGTATTTGCCATATGGCAACATACACTATTGGCGTCGGTCGGATGGCGGGACCTAGGGGTCGGACCAAAATTTCTCGACGTTTCATAACCTCCTAAACACTTTGGCACCATTTTTAAAAATGTTTATATATATATATATATATATATATATATATATATATATATATATATATATATATATATATATTTATATACGTATATATATATATATATATATATATATATATATATATATATATATATGTGTACGCGCCATAACTTTCGAAAGAGTTAATTGATTTCAACGAAATTTGAACCACGTGTTGAAACCCATCACCGCAAGAAGCCTATTTAAAATGGGCCTAATCGAGCTATTTTAAGGGTAGTTTTTAGGGGTTGAAAACTGTTTTTGGGCCCCAAAATACCGAAAAAATTCTCCGAATCGTTTCAAAATTGAAATTTAACCCTCTGGTAGTGATTAAAAAGTGTCCCCACAATTTTAATAAAATCGGCCCGACAGGACCGGATTTACAAATTTTATGAAAACACTAGTTTGCAGATAGTGACTTATTTATTGAAGGGTGTATTTAATTCGGTGTAGACGTTAGATTGATAATAATATTACAATTAAGAAAAAAATGTTATTTTAAGGGGTGTATTAAGGGGTTAAATTTTTTATTTTGCCCAAAAACAAACTTAATTTCACATAATAAAAGTATAAAACCACACGGCCCTATACAAGCAAATACACTATATTGTCGGCAGGGTTTTGGCACTGCGACCCGGGTTTTTATTATTATTATTATTTCAACCCTTAATATGCGTAATTTACGATCGAGTGACCGTTTGTCACGTCGCTCCCTTGACGTGATGCAGATCGTTGAGAGATACATAATATGCATTGCTGCACCTGGACTATTGGACCGTTTGTAATTAAAACGTTTGTAATTTGGGGTGGAAAATAGACACAACAACAATGTGGGATTAACTGAGCCTTCTGTTTCGTTTAATTCGCCTACTCTGACTGTTATGACTCGACTTCTATATATCCACGATGACGCAATTAGAAACGGATGACGTTTTACGCTTGTTTCAATTAATGTGCCGCCTGCACTGCAACTACCGCCGCTCCGTGCGTTTGCTTGGAGGCGTCGAGGGGACAGCCGAACCTATCGAAGAGCACGAGGTGAAAAAGAAAGAAAGAAAGAAAGAAAGTTGGGAAGTTTTTATTTATTTTGAATTATGCATTAACATCAAAGATTGAATAAGATTTTTCGTATAAATTAAATATGGCGTCGAAGGAGGGGACATATTGAACAGCTAGTCAGCCTGTCACCTTAATGAGTAAAGTATTAAAAATTTATAAGTAATCAAGTTTTGCGGGCCCTTGCCACTGGAGGGAGGAGCCAGGACTCTAGCTCTATTAGTCCCTATATATGTACGATTCACTCCTGCTGCAGTGTTATTATTATTATTTCCTTTCTTCTACGCCTCTGTGTGCCAGCAACACATCTGCTCCGCGATTCCCAGCAGAATTCCCGAATTAAATATGGATTAGATTGTGTCTGTGAACAGTCTGCTGCCTAATGCGACGATCTTGAACAAATCTGATTCGAACGACATTCTTAGTGAGAGCGAACTCTTTTTCATAAAATTATGTGTAAAAGAGATTTTCTAAAACAAGAGAGCAAAGGTGGATTGCTCGCTGAATCGTCAGATATCCTAGGCTCACGTACCAGATAACGATCATGGAGTTATTTCATTTTCAGCCCCATTTTGCCGTTAATGTTTACCTATGACGATGTGAATCAGACAACAGTCTTTACATTTTTAATTATGTTTTTAGTTTTGTAAGAATAAAATTATATTGTAATATTCCTTGTGTAAAATTGTGCACAAATCAGTTTCAAATAAAGAAGTTTAAAAATTATAACACACAGGCATTCGATTAATTATTTGGGCTTAGCACCTATTCGTAGTTTCAAGTGAATATTTTTTATAGTTTTTTCTGAATATTAAATGTAATTGTAGGCATATACATGATTTTAACATTGGATTATGATATTTTGTTAATATTTGATCCCCATTTAAGATTTATGATTTTACAGATTGATTCTAAAAAAAATTAGTAATGATTTTGTAAAATTACTTTTTTTAAATCCTCATTAAAAAAACCACTAGAATTGTATTTTGTATAGCTGTTTTTGACAATCAGCCAAGAACAGTGGTCACTGCTTACCAATTAATTATTAATGCAGATTACAGGGCGTCCTCGGTGCCTACACTTATTGCATATAATACTTTTTTTTCCCTTATAAGTTTTACTCAGAAGAGTTTTGAAAGTCAAGAAATGAATTCTCTTTATTCACGCACTGAAATAAAAGAATAAACAAAAGCTACAGTTATTGTCGTTGTTTACAAGCGATTTTCAAACAAGCTTCGTCGTTATTTGAATTACTTTAAATTACTTTTAACGTTATCTAAGAAATTCGCAACTTTACGGGCAATTTAAATTCAACATAGTCTAACAAATGTCTATAAAGTTGGAAGACAAACTTTCGAAATACTACGTGTCTGTAAGTTTACAAGTTTTAGACATCAAAGGCAGTATTAAACTTACAAAGCCTACGCCCTATAGTTTTATGTAAATTATTTGTTGTTTCAAAATTGCAGTGGAAAAATATAAATCAAAATGTAGTTGTATATATCGTTCGTAAAACATAAATGTAGTTTGGGTAATCATTTCAAATTTCAGAATAACTTTTCACATACTTCTCTATAAAGTAGCTGCTTTCCATGTCCATAATAGTCATCGTAAAATGACGCATTTAACACTAGTGTCATAGTTCCATAGTCATGACAGTCTACTATATTAGAAGTGACGTTTGATTAAAAGTGAACTGTCAAATATTTACAAAACGAAGTGAAAACCAATTATTTATAGTAAGGATGTGCAAAACAGATAATATATACCTATACAACGCATTGATATTATGACTACTATAAATCAGATTATGTCCCCCTTTCGATCGTCCAACCACCCAAAGTTTCAAATTTCCAAATTTAAAAAAGCAAAACATAAAATGCGTGGAAAATGTTCGTATGATAGTGCTCTTATTCACGATTTTTTTCTATTGACAATTTTTTTTTTGAAACTTTGGAAAATGTTATTCAAGCTAATTAAAATTACAATTCCAACCTGAATTTTTGATTATTATATGCAATCATGCGAAACATAAAGCAATTTGAAACGAGAAAATGGAAAAAAGAAACAAAAAAAGGTATTCGTCGTTTTGTCCATATAAAAACAATACCGAGCATTAAACAATGCTGAGAGGAAAATAAAAAAACTCGGGTCAATTAGTGTATTAGCTAATACAGGCAGCGTGACTTTATTAGGTGAATTTATGTGCATTTATAAAAACGTGAATACAAAATTTATATATAAAATATAATACTTTTTTTTCAATAATTTCAATAACCTACGTAATATAAGAAATAGGACCATATAATTTAGCTGATTGTTGTTGGAACGGAGTCAAAAATATCAAATGTAGCGCAAGGAAATATTAAATGAGACGAAAATATAAAATGATTTTCCGATATAAGGCGAAAGTGGTCACGTTTTTTAGATCTTTCGCTGAGTAGAACGATACATACATGCCAACTCTGTTTCGTTGAATGCTTTGTTCCCAATCAGCAAAACAGGAGATTTAACTTTTGTGCTGATAACACGGAAAATTCATTCAACATTTGATGCTAAATAGCATACCTATAAAGTGTTAATATACGTTTGTAATATAATTAATTAATTAATAGCCTATAAAACCCTAATATCCAGAGTTATCCCCCCGTTGCGTTAGTTCGCCACCAGTAAGTTGCAAGCTATATCGTACAGTGTATAACTCATGTATTTTCAACCTGTCGAGACTATATTCGTCACGAGCTTAGTAGAATAAAAGTAGAATAAAAGTGCCGTTGGATAGTAGTGGGGGGATACTACTATCCAACGAAACGAGGTCACCTCTGCTCTGTAAGCTTTGTAATCAACTTCTTTATCCTCATTTTTTTTTTCTATTTTTATATAGACTTTCTTTGGCTGGTCGAATAATACCATTTACGTAGAAAATAACAAAAACTATAGTAATTCGGCTAGCGTCTATTAATTATGCGTCAAATGCACTATATTAATTAAAAGTAGGTATTGGTTATTTAGTACTTCCTTCTGAGCGATTGACTCGATAAATTGAATGTATATACTCTGCGTGGTAAACTCTCATCAACCTACAATTTCTCGTAAGGAGTAAAGAGCTTCGGTTAGAGTCGGTGCAATGACTTAACTCAAAGCTCCTGTTGTAACTGAAATCAAAACCGAAATGTAAATTCACTCGCACTACGCACACGCACGCATTATTATGTAACTTTGTTCGTTATCCCGGTTTATCCCTTTTCCTTCCTGCAGTCGTTTCCTTCTCCTCTCCCCTCCTCTCGTTCGCCCAGCATCGGATCAAGTCCCCGGCCTACTGCATTGCAACACACATTGCTTCAGGTCACATTTAGCACGATTCAGCGATTCGTAATGCCATCAACATTTCACTCGCACTCCACACCAATCTACTTTTACACTCGTCCATTCTTCGTCGTCCTCTTTTTATTTCAACTCGACGCGATGACATTTGATGAGCATCTCCGATTCTATTTCTTTATTTTTGTTGGACCGGAATTTAACTGGATGTCGCGGTCGATCACATTGACTAGTTTTTTTCATAAAAGTAAAGCACAGCTAAATCAGCGATTCTAATGCTGACTTGCAGAAAACATCGTCAAAAAAATTGATTTGACAATGACATTAGATTGTTATCATACAATTACAGTTTTTATACACGCAGGAGCAGTCTAATATCGTATTCAAAGTCCCTAACATTCAGAACAGATTGCACTCACGCAAAAACAATTAATGATTGATCCACATAGAAAAAGGTCGCTTTTTAATAGCTAAATTTTGATCAGTAGGCATAAGAAAATATATTATATATAAGTAAAGATTTTCAAAACCGGTGCCAAGTTGCTTAGAATGATGTGACGCGTCGGGAAATTTTGGTCCGACCCCTAGATCCCGCCATCCGACAGACGCCATATGGCAAATAATAACCGGATTTCTGTTCAATCTAGATACGACGTATTTGCAAAATAAAATTGTTTGAGAAGTCACGCGTGCTATGTAAGTAATCTGTATTTGTTTAAATCTGTCCATTCAGATAAAAGCGTCGACATTATTCTATATATTGCAAAAGTTTTGTTCAAAACATAGTTAAAGAAGAATATAGGATAGATAACAAGTGGCGCCTGCGATGGTTCGCGTGTGTATTTATGATATTATTTTTGTTTCATATTATACTGCTCTTCAGAATATATATGTACCTACGTTACACTAGAAATAACTTAAGTTGTAACAAAAATTTAGAATTATCAAAACTAATAAAAGATTATCATATACCTAGACTAATAAATAAAATTGTACTTAACAGTCCTTCTGACTGTATTTTCATTTTTTAAATGTTTTTCCTTAAGCTAGGGTTTTTCAAAATTTTTGTCTCTTTGCATCAGTATCACTTAATGATTTGAACGATTTTGATTAAATTTTGTACAGTTAGCTAACTACTTCAAGTGTAAGGTATTTTCAATTCTTAAGGCTTCCCATCTGTCGGAATTAAGCGAATTTATCGGGCATATTTTCTCAGATTTGACTCTACATTTATTCTTTTTGTTCATTTTTTCTGTCGAACTTAATTTTAATTTTAGTATAGGTAGTAAGTTATACAACTATTGTTCAAAAAAAAAAATAATCTGTAAATTTGTTGTATCGCCAATCCCCCCTGTAATGGTTATTTACCGAAATACAGTACATCTATTATTATTATTATTATTATTTTCAATTCTAAAACCGACCATTGAAAGTTATAATTCAGTTTTCCGTTCAAAATAAATCCGACCTTAATTTATGCGCGTGGCTGCTATAAAGCAATTGGAAAAAACTTTCCTTGAAATTCTAAATTGGGATTCCGAAATAATCAAACAGCATTTTAAGCCAACAGCCTGAGTCTGGCAACAATTCATATTTAGTATTTTTTTAATAAATTGCGAAATTAGTAGTTGAAAGAGCGCGCACACTTATTAATCACGGATCAGCACGACGACGAGCACAGCACGGAGCAGAAAAGCCTGTTCATAAAGATACCCTTGTAAGCATCAGCCAGCAACGCCTGTCAGTCGGTCGTCTGCAATTTCTGTCTAGCCGTGCTGGGCCGATCCGGTGTATTGGAGATGTATTGTTCGTGAATTCGCACTAAAAGTTGCTGGTCCATGCTTGACAAGTACGTGCGGTCTTTTAAGGTGTTCACTCAGATTGTGAAAGATTGTGAAAAATCTTCTCGACAAAAACGCAGTATAGAAAACCTTTTTCATGTAAGTGCTTTTTTATGCACACACACACACACACACACATTGAAATGCTCGAATAAGAGATCAAATTGGACAGCTAGTCAACAGTTACCTTAACAGTTTTCAGATTAGAACATGGGAACTGAGGGCTTGGAATAAATGTGCCTTGTTATACATAATTTCTACAAAAAGAGTTCTCGCAAACGCTAAAATTTATACTTTTGACTGAATGACTATTTTAAGAATTATTTGAAAATAAAATACGAATGAAAAATATATATAGAAATGTTACACGTAACAAAAATACACAAAGTTATATAGTAGAAAAATACAATATTTCAGACGTACCGCATCGTGTCCGATAGCATTTCTCATCGACCGCGACAGTCGATAGGTACGCTGCAAGCACAGCCATAATACCAATTTACGTTTTTTTCTGAAGCACACTTTCCGCGTTTGCCCTGCAGAGTTTGCGTCTGCATCATGTTTCTGTACTCCTGTTATCGCTGCATGCCTCCTTGTCTCCTTCTCCATCGCACCCGCGAACTTCTTTTGTTGGTTGCGTTGTACACTATTGAACGGAAAAACAAAAACTCACCATTAGATTCTGTTGTATAAAGCCTATCCTATTTATATATTCAATATTCTTTTATTACTAAGTGTGAACCAGGCTTCGCTCGAGTTAAGTTCGGCGTGAATTTAAAATTGTGTCAGAAATAGCAATAAAATTAGTGCACTAAATCGAGTAGAATAATATTTGTTTTCGTCTTCCAGACATCGTGTAGTCTGCAGTCGTTTCTAAAAAGTCATTATGTCAATGTCCAAATGGTAATAATAATTCTTTGGTGTCAGCTATAAGGGACTTGAGCCGAAAAATCTAGTTTTAAGCCGTTAATACCAAACGAAAGAGAATACAATTTAGTCTTAAATCCTGTAAAAAATGAAAGTTAACAATTTTTTTCCCTATTGATATCAGAGAATTCCATGCTAGATAACCACGAACCTAAAGAATTTCAATAATCTTAGTAATTATGGTAAATAACTGGCACAGAGAATAGCAATTTGTGATAGATTGTAATCATGTCTACCGTACAGAATCGGCGTCTATGAACATCTTTATCAACGACTTAAATAATAAAATGACTATATAAATTTGTACTAGTGTCAGAATAAACTAATAAATTTATAAAAAAAAATACTTTGGTTTGGAAAATCCCGATTCAAAAGTATTGTCAAACAGGATAAGGTAACAAAATGCAGGCGAAGACTGAAAACAATAGATATTCGAAAAAAACTGACCACCGTACAATATTTATAAAACTTTATTTCATTTTTATTATTTATTGTTATAGCGGCCATAGTAATATCCCCTAAGGCGCAGAAATGCCTGAACTAATAGCTTTTAAGAGATTCCGTCCGATGTCGCTAGTATGCACTATTTTGACGTTTGTAGAAAAAGTGATCCTCTAAGGGTTCCTTTTTTCCTTTTGAAAAAAGGTTTAGACGAAATTGGATATAACTTCATTTTGAAACTTTCCCAGTGGAACAGTCCTAAAAACAGACTAACATAGCGACGAAAAGGTAACGAGTACTTTCAGGAGATTTACTGCAGCGTTGTAAACATCGAAGAATAATTAAAATGTACAGAAGTAGCGGTGTGTGGCTGTGCATTCTTTTAATTATTTATGCAAAGGGTTCAGCCTTACATCTTATCTGGGCTGCATGATTTTAATCCCGGCATCTCCGCTTTCGTGCAAAACATACATATTGAGACATGAAATACTTACAAAACAATTCACTCTTATAACTAGAGAAATATGTTTTATGGTTATTTTATATGATATTTAGACGCTTACGACATCTGTTGCTGAGCGTCTATAATTTACAATATCAATATATCTATCACTTTAAAATAACGAAAAAAAATCATATTTTAACTTTTCCTTATAAATTTATTTATATTCATTATTTTGAAGTCATTATAAGGCTCAAGAACAGCATAAATATACATCTAATATAGAATAATAAACAGTTACGAAACGTATGTCGTTATAATATATATAGACATAGCAAATATCTCTTCTGTGCATGTGCCGATTTTCCCCAAAAACAATGGGACTCTTTATACGATTCACATGTCAACCATCTTGCCATCATTTGGTTTCAGTCGTGCTCACAGACAGACAGACAAACAAAGAGACGACCAAACGTTTTAAAAAATATATTTATAATACGTTATAAATATGCTTTGTGAAATAGGTCAAACTCAAATAGCAAGCATATGGTCGACCCTGATTGAATTACTGACATTCGACGTTGTACTGCATTGTGTAGTTGACAAAATTATCCAGCGCATGCATATTTTATTATTTGCCCGGCTACATTACACCATTATTCACTTTTATAAGGTGAAAGCATGATTCTTCTAGCTGACATTCTATCACTAATCGATATCCGTATTTCGTCCCCTTGCATATAATATTACAATATCTATAGGTATACAGCGTGTTCACTGAAAATTTGTTAGATTGTATCGAAGCATTTTTTTACTGCTTTAAGCCACGGAATCATTGTGAAAAATCAATTCTACTATTTTAACCGACTTGTATCAATCAATTCGAGATGTACATATGTTTGTATTTTGTTTACATTATGCTATTATGTCAGGAACTATAGAACTACTTACTGTTTTGTCTTTTAGCTTTTATTAAAAGTGAGCTTCACAAGCGAATGAAGCCGAGCCTAGCCGGTCTGTTAGTAGCCGTATTATCATCGGAACTATATAAATGTGTGCCAAATTTCAACTCAAACGGATAACGACAAGTGGGCGAAAACTTGGTCGCAATATTTGAAACATATGAATGAATATACGGAGCGTGAAGTTAAATAAAACCGTTTAGTATGGAAAAATATACATACAAATCGACATGAGCGAGTTTGTCTTGTGACCACAGATATCTAGCAAACAATATAAACACAAAGTAACTGACGTCAAATAAGACATGATATTATAATAAATCTTCACCCCTTTTCCCTTATGCATTTGCTTACACAAGAACTGTCTGTCGTAAACTAGCAAATATTTGCAGTCGGATGATTTATTTTATCAAAATACAGACATGTGCTTAATAAATCTGTGCACCAAAGACACTTTCCTTCGGAGCCTCTAACAAGTGTTCTCAGTATACTAAAAGTGATGGTCAAAAATACCGGCCGTTCTCAAGGTGGAAATAATGCAGAACTTGTTGAACGGTTAGAGTAACATTTATAAACGTATTAATTCTAAATCAATTATTAACTAAATAAAAAAAAAAGATTGATAATCAATACCTTATTAAAAGTTTCACTAAAATTTACTAGGTTATAATTACCATTTTTTGTAAATTTTACTCCTTTTTAGTGTATTTGCCATATGGCAACATACACTATTGGCGTCGGTCGGATGGCGGGACCTAGGGGTCGGACCAAAATTTCTCGACGTTTCATAACCTCCTAAACACTTTGGCACCATTTTTAAAAATGTTTATATATATATGTATATATATATATATATATATATATATATATATATATTTATATACGTATATATATATATATATATATATATATATATATATATGTGTACGCGCGATAACTTTCGAAAGAGTTAATTGATTTCAACGAAATTTGGACCACGTGTTGAAACCCATCACCGCAAGAAGCCTATTTAAAATGGGCCTAATCGGGCTATTTTAAGGGTAGTATTTAGGGGTTGAAAACTGTTTTTGGGCCCCAAAATACCGAAAAAATTCTCCGAATCATTTCAAAATTGAAATTTAACCCTCCGGTAGTGATTAAAAAGTGTCCCCACAATTTTAATAAAATCGGCCCGACAGGACCGGATTTACAAATTTTATGAAAACACTAGTTTGCAGATAGTGACTTATTTATTGAAGAGTGTATTTAATTCGGTGTAGACGTTAGATTGATAATAATATTACAATTAAGAAAAAAATGTTATTTTAAGGGGTGTATTAAGGGGTAAAATTTTTTATTTTGCCCAAAAACAAACTTAATTTCACATAATAAAAGTATAAAACCACACGGCCCTATACAAGCAAATACACTATATTGTCGGCAGGGTTTTGGCACTGCGACCCGGGTTTTTTTACTGTTAACATTATAATATATTGTATTAAAATGCTTTCATTATTTGTTTACTTTAAGTATAATATAATAATTAAAATGGTACTACTGACAGTGAATTAATAATTAAATGAGTTTTTCTTTTTAATTACGTTGAAAACACTATTTTCATAGCTTATACATTTATGTAAAAATATGGCGGAAGTTGAGGCAGCGCACAAAAAATGTTCATCTATGAACAGACCTATAAAGAAGTTGATCCTCTCACTCTTCCAGGTTTGATCGCCACCTTGAATGCATTTATAAGATGCAGATCGGATGGCCTTTATTATCCCTATAGATGAGATGTCGCTGTCAGTGAACCTAACGAAAGCACAGTTATAGCAAATGAATATTTTATGGTGATAATGAGTTATAACATGAAAACTCATAGCAAGTTTATATTAAATAGCTTTTGCAAGCACATTACTAAATTACTTCTATATTGACATAATAAATACTAACAACATTCATTGATGTGAACTGCAACCACAGATAATACGAACGAAAGATGAAAGTTTGTTGACAAAAGAACAAAGCTCTTGAAATAAAACGTGGCGATCTCTCGGAATTGCTAGCGCGTGTCTCAACTCTAAAGCATTTTTTTTTATTGTTCCGCTTTGTCTTTAAATTGGGTACTTAAGGTCTGTTATAAAAGTGAGCGCGGGTTGAAAAACTGATTTTTTTAAATTTTTACTTGAGTTACTACGGAACACATCATTCTTAATGCATGCCAAATTTAAACTTCTTACAAATTAACCGTTCCCTCAGATTGTAAAACATTTCCACGGGAAATTTCATTTTCTTAAAATCTAAGATATCTAGTTGTGCGGGTGAAAAAGGAGGCTGTTAAACAAAAATATACATGTCTGTAGCTACTGAACCGATTCTAAAAATGCTTTCGCTAATAAAAAAAACCACACAATCTCTGAGTAATATAAGCAATATTTTATTTTGTTAAAAAAATCCAAATAAACTGGCTAAATTTGACAATGTGGTGCCTAATATACTGCTTTAAAACATTGTATCGTCTCAATCGCATTAATTATAAATAGCGCATAATTTTGATGAGTATGTATAAATGCTTTTCTTTTCAGACTCGTTTGACCAGACGCTACAATATAAAATCCGGTGTTCCGAGTCTGGTTTTATTGGACGCTGCAGACTGCGCCACAATAACAGTTCTGGCCAGAGATCGCTTGCTCGAGGATCCAGAGGGCGCACACTTTCCATGGCGGCCGCGACCCGTCGATCAAGTCCTGCGGGACATCAAACTACTGAAGGCCGGCCTCCACTGCACGGTGCCAGACGACAACACCGACGACCTCTTCTACTCCGGCCTTGATGACGCCGTCGTCAGGGGATTCTACTTTTCCGCACACTGGGTAGGTTTTCTATACGACAGTGGTACCGTAATACAGCGGCCGTATTATGACGTAACAAAAACGTGTGCATAGAAATAATATAATTCTAGGTTTTAAATTCAATTCACAATATATGACTGAACCATCGTTCATAATTAGTTTTTTTTCAATTGCCTGTTTATAATCGTTTAATTTTATTTTTTCTGAATAACAGACGTTAATAAAGTATGTACACATATTGACGTATTATGAACTCGAGTCAATATAAAAACGCTTCCATTTTATAGAACAGGATCTCCTCTTTTAGAAAACCTACAATTTCAATCAACTTCTTGCAAAATTAAACAATTTGCATATTCAGACCGAAACTCAACTCTGGTTTGCAAAGCGATAATAAAACAAAGCGCGCGCAATTTCCACGATTTATTTGCATGCTTGTCAGGTTGTTTTCAGTTCGTTTCAATCAATGTTAACATTGTGTTGTGAAGCATCAATCAAGCTCGAAGTTTAATATTTATGTTGATATTACGTGAATTTTGTTTCAGTGTCCCCCATGCAGAGCATTCACGCCTCAGCTTATAAACACCTGTAAACAAATCAGAAAGCGGGGAATGAAATTCGAAATCGTCTTTGTGAGCAGCGACAGGTATGTTAATTATCATATTATTATTTCATCCCCCTTCCTGAACTAATTTTCACAGATATGATCATTGTGGATGCTCTCTCCGTATCTTCGCTATTATCTTCGGACTTTGGTTTTAAACATAAATTAGGGAGTAAACTAGATTAAATATAATCGAACTTTTACTAAAAGGGGTAGAAAAGTATTCAAAAAAAAAAAACTTGAGTTAAATAATAGATGAAGCCGGTTTCGAATCCGCCGCATCGCAACGAAAATTCACCCAAAAAGTACAAAAAGAACTTGTAACTGCATAAAGTTGATCAAGTAAATATTTTGCTTAGAATAATATAATCTAATAATTCAATTTGTGAAATTAAATTTAACATCTGCTACAAAAAAAAAAACGTGAATTTATAGCATATAATATTTTTTTACATGAACTATGAACCTACATTTAAAGAAATGTAAAGCTGTCCCCTTTTCTCACAATCTCTAATAGAAAGGAATAAAAAATATATATAAAAACTCCTTCAGCATTTTCCTACATTTTAGGTAGAGCCGTGCGATTTAATATTATTAAAGTCGTCAATAAAATTTTATTTCCTTCCATACATACGTAAACTTAACTCCAGTTCAAAAAGTTCGTTTTTTATTTAGTTTCTTATGCTCTGTTTGACTGGATATTGTATATATTCGTATAAAAAATAATATATTTTTTGTCTTTCAAAAACAGTTACAGTAGAGTCTCGCCTAACGTGAATTAATTACGGCACGTTGCATTCGCGTTTTCGCGAAATAACAATTGATACAATTTTTGTAACACGATTTAAAAACTCCTTGAAATATAGGTTATTCACCGGAAGTCACCAAAATTGACAAAAAATACACTTTGTTATACAGTACAGTCAATTTTAGCTCAAATGAAATGCAATAAATTACGAAGTGAAACCCGGCATAGCGCATATAAAATTAGTTATAATAGGTATTATGGGTCATGTTTTTGAAACGAAGCGCATTCTATGAGAGTTTATTACAACAACCCTACAGCATTTATCATAGCACAGCTAATATTATACATCTGCATACAATATACATACTAAATCAGGCATAGGTAAACTAAACTATTGTAGGTACGGTGTGGAACAAAATAGTAGATTGCATCATCGTAATGGATTATACTAACTACGCGTCGAGATGTAACATTATAAACACCATTATGCACGAGGTTTACATGGCATTTTTTGCACGTATCTCCTATAAAATAGCTGGTTTTCACTTCATTTTCAAAATGTTTGAACAAAATTCGCTTCCAATAGTAGGTTATAAAAAAACACAGCAGACTGCAGATAAACATTATTTTACTATGGAATTTGTAGAACGCGACCAGTTTTACTTTACCGCACTAGTGGTGTAATGGGTCATTTTAGATGTCTGCATACATGTATGTAAAGCAGCTATTTTATATGAGGTCGTGCAAAATATATGTATCTAGATTGTAATACAATATTTTATGTGCGAGTTGTGACATTTTGGAAAAACGAGCTTCAGAGCGGTAAAAGTAAAACATGTAAACAATGCATATATATTAGGTTTACTGTTTTTTGTGTATATATTTTCGGCGAAATAAAAATTATAATAATTATGGCTCCCTATTATTGTCTGTCTCGCATAAACTTTAGGTCCACCGCGCAACGAACTGCTTCTAGCACTGGAAACCCCGCTTGCTACAAGCAGTCAGTGAGATATTGTCTATAGATGTGCTATAAAAAGTATTCAGAGAAATTTTTCACTAGCTACTCGAAGCAGTCGGTTTCGACTATCTGCAGTGCATACGACAGATAGGAGGAAATCCTTTTCTTTTATACAAGCTTCAGATACACTTTGTATAATTTTACTATTATATATAACGGCAAGTGAAAGTTAAATAAACAAACAAATGACACGAGATGATTGATTCCATGTTTACAAACTTTTACCCCAATATGAGCACGACTTTGCAAACAGATTTCCACAAGTTTGGTATTCGATAAATGTGTAATATATAGGCAATACCAACTAAACTAAACTCTGATCGTTTTTTATGCCACAAATTCGAAAGAAACTGCGTACATTTTCGTAATTTATGCCGAATGTTTGGTAATTTTATTTAATTTTTTTTCTACAGACTTGAATAAAATTTAAACAGCTTATTCGACTTAAAATCAAACAGTTTTGTTGAGCATTAATTGAAAAATAGAAATATTTAAGACTAACCGCTACTCGCGGCTCCACACATGATTCAAATAAACAATCTTTTATAACTCGCTCGGCACCAACTACAGTAGTAGAGTCTTCGGTTCCACCATTTATATTTATATCGGGCCAAGTACTATATACGATATTTGCTTTGTTATTTATTTAGAGAAATGAGTACCTACTACGTAAAAGTCTACAACAAAAAAATGCCTTTCCTGGCACAAGTAATTGTGTCTTTCCATTCTTTTATTTTTAGAAGAAGAAATTTATTAACTGGTTATAAAATGAAAAAAGTTTGAAAACTCCACGGCAAAGTGAAATGTGTTCGATCGGTGCGCTGACGACTATTTGAATACATAATGGTTTCTAAATGGCTTTGTTTTCACAAAAAGAAGCTGATTCTAATTCAGTCCGTGCGACTATGGCGTCGCATTTCGCTGAATCAAATAAACATTAGCCAGACTCTAGAGCTATAGCAGCCGTTCTCTATTATACCTACAGCTGAACCTTCTGAGCCGGGTAAAGAATGTTGTTTTTGCTATGGCGTTCAGCTTTACTGACAACTGCTTTTTATCGTCTTCCAAAGCGTCTGAACGTCGTATTATTTGGATCAATTTAAACAGTTCAACCGAAAAACTATCGACGACACTTCTATATCGGATTTATTCGTTTACTGTTTTGTAAAGAAAAGAAGAAGTACTCAGAATGACATCGGTAATAATGACATGTAGACCTCTATAATTGTAGAGAATGTAGGTTCTTTCGCTTCCTCTCTTTTTCTCCACTCTCCTTTTAAAATAACACTGCTCTAAGATAACTTAGTAACTATTAACTTTTTATTTTCGATAAATGTACAAAAATACCATTACTTACATTATAATTTCCCCTAACCACGGTTTCCACAGCTACTATCTAGTAATACAGAATGTCTTAGTACCTACTTGACAATAAAAATATCAATTTGGAGAATCCTTCAAAAATATAGTGAGGAGGCCCAAAAATACAAAAATCGAACTCGGCACTATATTAGACTGATCATTTCTTTTTTTAATATCCAAATATATGTTTTTTAACGTCGGACATTCCTTTTTAAACTCGGACATAATTTTTATAACAAAAAAAAAAAAAATATTTTCATTATTATTTTATTAAAGTATGTGAAAACACCTTGATTGGCATCAGGGACGCAGACCTCAAGGGGACGCACTCACAGATCCGTAGCTTGCATGACGTATTGTTTCTCTTCTTACAAAATAAGTTTTGGCGAGCGCAAAATTCAATTCTCGCTCATGACATTAGCTATATATTATATCAGTTGATACAATCCACCTCTTCGTACACATTTCTCAGAGAAAAACAGTTCCACAGCGTATTTGAAATCTGTTTTCAGTTTATTTAATGCAACTAATCTGATAAAAACAACCTGAAAGAACTGCAGTACACGATAGAAACATAAAACTCAAATCTTGCATTCCTATATTTTACGTGCTGTTCAAGTTCTGCGTGTTTTTACGTTGACGAATTTCATTAAATTGAGTAATATAACGGAAAAATAACAACGTTAATATTATATTTAATATATCATCAAGTTGTTTCAGACGCCAACTTTTAAATTATATAAATTTTATGTTACATGAAAATTGTTATCACGCCATAACCAGCCCGGTAATTAATTAGAACCATCTCGACTTTGAAAATGCATTTTCTCTTCTTTGAATTTAATGACGATATTATGAAAATGGGTTGTTTACGAAGACAAAGCCTACTTTGCTTCTCTGTCGCTCATATGGATTTAAATGACAACTGGCTTGACAGAGATATAATTATTGGATTGATAAAACCGCATTATTTTTGTTTTACTTTAAGCACTACAGCTAAAAAAGGTCATTTTACAAACGCTATACAAGCAAGAAAAGTAATCATTTTATAGGGGGTCTTACTTTCACAGCAAAGTAACCAAAAAATTTCGAAAAACCTCCAAAATAAAAAATTAGACTTTGATATCCTATTACTATTGTACATTTAGTATTATTGACTGACAAAATTTTTAACTGTCGACATATTAAGCAGTGCAGAGAGAGAGAGACCGTAAATTATTATAGACGCTCGACAACTGAGATCATTCATAAAGTAAGAGCATTCGTAAATATTAAATATGCATGACACTTTTTCTGGCAAAATATTATAACATATTTGGTAAAAACGCTAGCAAATCATATATATTATTTGAAATATGAAATACAACTGTGTTTGGAAGCGACGCATTTTATTATGAAAAGCTCGACTGGATTTTTTAAAAAAATGTGTACAATTGTATATTTTATTGCATTCATAAAAGTCAACGTATATATAGAGTTTGTCGACGCCTGGACAAACGATAACGTGAACTTTTTTAGACACTGTTCAGCATGACAGCGGATTTTTTAAGTTTTTCCAGTTTTAACCGATTTCAAAAAAAGAAGTTATCAATTCGACATGTAGTATTTTTTTAATGTTTGTTCGGCCAGCCATAACTATGCGGTGAGGTCATCGATTTCAAAAATTTCGAGGCCATTGAGTTCAAAATGTTTACGAAATGGTCGTGTATTTTTTTTTTTTTATCGGTTCAGAATTTTTTACTTACATAGGTAAAGTCGGCCAATAACATGCAAACTTTGTTCTCCAAAGCCACTAAAGCGTAAGAAATAAAAAAATGTATAAAAAAATGAACCTCTTTGCTATATAGAATATAGCAAAGAGGTTCACTTTTTTATAAATAAAAATAATAATTTTAAGAAATAAAAAGTTCCGCAGCTTTTTATTTCTTAAAAGAATTTTTTATTTCTTAAAAGTCTTGTTATTTGCAGAAGAGATCATCCCATTACGTAATCGAGATGAGATAATTAACAACGCTCGACTAACCTCAAACACTGAATCTTTGTAGCTTTTTAGAAAGTAAATCTAGAATTTTTTATTTTGACCTTCTCTGACCTGCCAACAGAATCATATAACTAGGTACCTACTGCTTTGAACATACTTTATAATATATAAGTCAACAAAAATATGTGCATTAATACACCCCCCATGTTATATTCAGCAGCAGACTACATGGTAATGACTTTCGGTCGCAATAAAAAAAATACGCTCTGAGGCTCTACTAGTCGTTTTTTAGCTTGATGAAAAAGGATTATAATATACATCACTCGCAGCGCTCATGGTTCACATCACATTCTCGCTTGCTTCACTTCGAAAAAAGGTCAGAGAAAATACATTTCAAGCCCATAAACTTTTTCAAATTTTTTCCGAAACCTTTTGGACGTTCATTAAATATTTATTATAAAAAAACGACAAAAAAGAAACTCATAAACGATGCTTGAAAATATACATATTGTTGTATGACCAAAGCTCAGATAACATTGAAGAAAGCTAATCTCCCAAAAAACTAGTCTTCTAAACACTGATTTAAGATATAAAGTCGCCTAAAACTGTATTACACGTAAGCTGTCGATCGCATTTTAAGCCAACGATAGATTTGTTGCATTTATCTATCTAGCTAGTTAATGAAGGCTACTATTTTCTCACTCGCCAGATAGCGCTAGTGGAAAGTAAGGTATACGTCAAAGTCTTAGGTCAACCTTTTAAAGACTAAATCAATGGTTTCCATAACAGCTATCGTTAAACTATTAGAGTTGAAATGAATTATTTCCCTAACTACCAAATCAATTAAATAATATATTTACTTTGTTTTTTATTTATTCACGGGAAATATATTTACTGTATAACCAGTACTGACATCTGAATGTCAAGTTATAGCTATTAAATTGGAGCCAACCTCAAAACTTTGTTACTTTACACTTTTTAGAGACCTTTTCTGAAGGAGGTTCAGTTTTTTTTAAAGTTTTTTATGTTGACAATAGATGCAGACTTACTTGAAACAAGTCAACTATAGCAAATTCTAGAAAAGAAACAGTTGTTTCGTTGACGAACGATTAATAATAACAATTTAATTTAACTGGTTAGTTGAATCAACGCACACTACCATTGGCTAGTATATATTATAGTGAGAGGGTTCCCGTTCATATCTCAACGAGTTATCTGTGCGCCGCCCTTGACACCCGGTTCTAATAAAGTATTCAGAGCACATTTTCACGCGAATCTCTTTGGCTCCCCGCTGCTGCCCTTTCATGTTAGCCATTGGGTCCGTGTACCGATCGCCCGTCTATTTAAACAAACGTCATTTGAATTTACTGTCGTCATATTTATGCGGTATTTACGTGCGACCGTGCCGTTAGCTGCACTCCACCCTTTGTCTTATATCTGCACACAACTCCAACTGTTCGAGTAATACGTAAACAGGTTTAGAGGGGGATTTTCTTTTATTTTTGAAAACGGGAAGAGGTGGGGGGTAGAGAAAATCTTATTTAAAAAATTAATTAAAAAACACGAAAGTAAATGACCGATAATAATTTTACATCACTACTTGTTCATTAAAACTTCATTAGTTTTTCCGTAAAAACTCAATTATCTTCACAAACATATAAAATATAATTAATATGCACTACCTATCTAACGCCCATATAGGTCATTAATAAGCAATCTGTCGCTTAAGCACTCCCACATAATAGAGAGCGTCAATATTATAGCTTATCGCCATTTCTTTGAAACAAATTAATCGCTCGCCTTTTAACGCTAATGTGATGAGCTAATGACTGGCTGGATAAGAGGATTACATAATTATGTGTGCACAAGCACCGCTTGTTTACCGTTTTTGTTACATTAGTGTAACATTCTGAAACCAACCCAACGAAAGGGCAACCATAAAGAAGAAAGGTTACTTAATTATATTAATTAATTAAATGTGTACAAATGGAAAACCTATTCAAAATTTTTTGATAAAAATACGCACCTACATACTTGTTCTTTACTAGTTTTCAGATGATTTATGTCTAAGCTAAAGATGGGATAGTTCGAGTAAAAATTGTACATGTAAATGATCGAGTCTGCAAAATTAATCAACACACACACACACACACACACACACCGCGTTATATAATAAGATCCGGCATTATTAACTAGAAAAACAAACCCAAGTGCGTCATAGAAGAAAACATCAGTGTTATTGCATTAGTTAAGGCAAGGATATACATCGCCTCGCCGTATCACGCAGTCAAGGGGGAAATACCCTTCATATCACCGATACCGGCGCCATATGAACATTTTATAGAGTGCCTCGGGTTAAACAATGAACAGAGTTAAACGGCATCCTATAATCGAATCAATCAACGAAACGGTATGAAACCTTGTATTCTGCAAATATTTTCGGCGGCGGAATTAATTGTTCGCATTTGATGACTTGCGTATTATTTCACACAGCTGAAGAGTCACGACACCGTAATAATATGTATTAATAACAAGCCGAGGGGAACATAATGCGAGACGAGTTTGTGTCAAGAAGCCAAAAGTGGTCCGGTCTGTTCACTCGAGTATCGAGTATATTCTTCCAAAACAAAGAGAAACTTAATTTCCTTATACAGAATCATTCCGCCCCATATCTTACACAAAAGGGAGCCGCGCGTCTCTGACATATTAAGTACCTACTGTTCGTCCTCATCGAGTTAAATCGTCAAGGAGTGTTCAGTCGATAAGTGTTTAGAGACCGTTATAGTTCTCGTAATAAAACTGCATTTCTTGTGTAATTTCTAAATTGTCAACGTCTTTGTTATATAGTATCCTTTATTTTTGTTAAATTTGAATTGAATTTTATTTTATTAAAACAGTTGTAAAATGTCGTTAGAAATAAAAACATTAAAAATATTATCTATCTTAATTCAGCAACCATATCCGCAACATTGGTTCTTCGTGTCTGATGATATGATTGCTGATTAAGGATAGATAATATCATATCATATCATAGCTTTATTGTATATAGCCTTATTAAATAAGTACAAACAGTGTTAATGTAATAAAAATTCATAAAATCAATTAAATATTAAATATTTTTAATAAGTGCACGATTAAAATTGTGTAAAAATGTGACCTCCCGCGTATTATACTAGCTGCTACCCGCGGTTCTGCCCGCGACTGAAAAACAGTAGTGAAGCCTGCGGCTCCACCTAGCGCCATCTGGCGGCGAGTTGTTACATCAAATTGGATGACATAAAAACCGTCTCCGCATAAAAAAGCATATATGTGCCAACTTTTACGATGTACGGTGAAACATTTTATATATGTATCGTATATATAAACATGTTCAAAAATGGTGCCAAGTTGTTTGGAATGATGTGAAACGTCGAGAAATTTTGGTCCGTCCGACCCCTAGGTCCAGCCAGCTAACCATATATGTAACAAATACACTAAAATATTGGACAACCCCACATACTATCCGTAAGCTACGCAATGTTCCATCAAAATAAACTAAAGCTCGGAATAGTAAATGGCAAAGATTTCCAAGTGGTTTGGAAATATACCTCAATGCGCACACCTTGTGCAATTTCAACATGGATCTTGGAGATTCGGTCTACAGTTTACGAGAGTTTGCTGCAAGTAGGGATGCAATATTACCGCTTGGATACGGTCTTCATCTGTTTAATTAAATTGGAACTTATATCCGTCCAGATATCAGAATGTTCTCATTGTAGCGTCGGAACGTCACGCACTTATTATTACCCTTTTGATAAGAAACTGTCCTTATTTGAATAAATGACTTTAAGGCGAAATATTATCATAATTTTAACTAAGAACATATTAATTAACACACTTTAACTACGTGACAGATTTTTTAAACTTAAAAGTGTATAGTTTCTTTTTTCGTCTTTTTATTCATAATTTCAAAAACTAAAACAATATTCGATCCATCTGTAACCATGTTTCCACCATCTATACCCGTTCTTCCACCATATTTGTCCGTTTAACGGGCTCGATTTTATATTTTAGGGTCGCAATCTACGTTGCAAATTGGTAATAAAACTAGGTTTTCAAGAATTTTTCAAAAGCTTTTTCTAGAATAAAAAATTTCCAAAAAAAATATATTTTTAACGTAATTTTAATTCCCGCAATCTCGGAAAGGCTTGGGGAGAACGTTTCGTTTTATCGAAGAGCTCAAAGTGTTGTTCAATATTCACCACAAAAATATGCCAGGGGGCCGAAATTTTGTGACACCACTGTAGGCATATACCTAAAATAATTTGTGAACACAAATTATGGATTAGAATGAATGTGAAAATAGCACAAGAAGTAAAAACAATACAGTAGCTACATTTTCGGTAGAGATTAACGAACGAACAGAAACGATGAAATTGCGCACATATAAAATAAACTAAAATTTCTGATGCCACGATGTTTCCCATGCTGTAATGGGCTTAAGTTTTTGTTTATTCTCCTGGTGTTCCGCAACGCATATATTGTGGCAAGGAATCGAGTTGAAATTTATGGGAGTTGCGTACACCCGTAGTCGACACTGAGTCGGTCTTCTCATGACGTCGGCTCGTACCAGTTTCCATGGCAACTCCCTTTGCACTGCACACTTTATAGCTTACAAGTTCTATAGTGGCAGACGGCAGCGTGAACGCTCGACCGATGCGAGACTCTCTCTGCCTCTACGCGACGACGACGCTACGCCGTCCGTAGCCCGTTCGCAACAAACTATTACAGCCGTGAACTGGATACGAAAGCCGAACGCCTTGCATAATAGTACAAAACAAAGTCAAGTGGCCTACATCGAATTCTTGAAAAACCATTACACCTTCGGATATTAGGGGTGTACGAGTGACGAGTATTTAAAAACCTTGTCGCGTCTACGTGGCAATCTTTCTTTTTTTCTTTTCAAAAAATGTTTAACGTGGCTATAACGCACCAACAAGTAACCGAAGAAATTTAGTGAGCCAAAAAAATGAAAAATGCTTTCAAATTTTTCATAAACTCATATCTCTTAGTTGTTATATTTTGAACGATAGTGATAGTGATTTTTTTTCGACAAAGTCTAACATATTCTTACTTATTTCGATTTTGTACCTCAATCGCGTGCCATAGGTTCGCTGTTCCTGAACTAAACAATCGGGAATTTTTTCCGAAGGCGGACAACTGTACCGTAAAATCTAACAAACATTCTCGTATATTTTTGTTTTATTTATTTCCAATTTTACTATCTTTTCAGTTTTCCGGTTAATAAATTCATATATAAAGTTTAACAAAGAAATCGATATCTACTGCCATAAGTCGATTTGCATTATGGTCATAGATACAGTAAAGAGATAAAACCGCATAAAAGAACGCTAATGTTGAAAACGCGCAATGAAACTCAATTCACCCATCGCTGCTGCCAACATTTCGCTCGCTCAACCGATGATAACTTCGTTATAATTGCAGCGACCATCGACACAGGTACTGGACACTGGACTGATCCAGAGAGCCGTGGAATGGTAATGTTTAAGGTCCACCACCCACTGCATCCGAGCCGACTAGTTCTTGAGAAAAAACTGCCGAACGTGTCGAACCAATCCGATCCGACCCGAGTCAGTGGATGTTGGGACCTTTATAGACGAGTCACCGCGGTTTGCAAAGCAAAACTTGTGGCACAAAAATCGAGGTTTTCCGAAGATTGAAGAAATGTCATGTGCAGGAGCGCTGTTCTCGGTAAAAACCATACCAAGTATAAGAATCTTCTGCAGTATATTTTTATTTCATCCATTTTAATTTTTTTTATTGCCTTCTCGTAATTCGAAGTCTCGTGACGTGCTGTTAAGAAATATTGATGAATATCACGTTTTTTTACTGAATTTTAGAGCAAAGATATACGCTTTTTGAAATGTTTAAGCAGCAAGCCAAATTTTGTTAAGCTCAATGCTTAATCACAGCTAATAAAAACAGTAACAGACGAATTTTGCGACCACAATTCGAAATTTCCCGAGAACACATTTTAAAATCTGAATGATCAATCATCTCAATATAAGATAAGTCCAATTCCGCATCTGTAACAGACGTTCCGTTTTTCATTAATAAACAATAGATAGAGCGGCTTTTTGAAATGGCGCTTTTATCGGAGACGTAAGGCAATTAGCTAACAAACATCGGCGGATGGAGCGAGACCCCCCGTCCGCGCCGCCAACCTGTGGGGTTCAGTTTGCGTTGTGGTTACAACATAAACGAACCACTTTACAACGTTCTTTCAATTAACCGAAATTGACTCTACACGATTTTTATTCTAATTCACGCTAATGGAATTTCATTATCGTTCTATCGCCAAATATTTATATCCCGCGCTGAAATTTAATTTTCCCTCTCAAGCTTTGACCAAAATACGTTTTGATTGCAATTTAATTTCTTGAGATAATAAAACTTGCTCGATAAATTTATATAATGGCTATTTGATTATTATTTATTGTGATGGAAAGAAATAACTACATTGTTTTATGAGACATGAAATTTACTTTATTATTGAAAAAAAAAACACGTCAGCCTAACTCACATAATCACACGGGAGAAGTGAAACCTCTTTAGAGTTATGAACTCGTTTTATAAATGCGTCATCCGTGTTGCGTTTCAAAGATTGCTCTATTTTCCTGGCGCTGAATCATTTCCTCTTTTACGCTACAGAAAATTTCAAACAGATATGTACCCAAAGAAGTTTCACTTTGATATTGCCAAGTTGACTTTTATATTTCCCCGTCGTTGAATCATTTTCCCTTTAATTTCTAATTACCTTTTTTGTCCGTAGATAAGATAAGATAAAATTTTATTAACAAAAAAATATACATATTATGTACAAAAATAAAACACAAATTCTTTACAGCGTTTCCAATACCTGCTGTTTTTTTTTGTCCGTAACGCCGACTCCCCGAGTAGCCCTTTCGCGAAATTCACAAAACCCGCCTAAAGAAGCTTTACTTCAAAAATAAAATTAGATCCTTTTTGTAGTACTGCCAGAGAATAATTTCTTTTAATTTTGCTGTTTTTTAAGTGGACTCCATGGCTTACGGACCCATGTAGAAAAATGGGTTTATATGAATAACAGAGTTATAGTTGAAACGTGTTTAAGAAACATCCTATATATACATATTTCTACTACTTTAAAACATCATCTAGAAGACGTCGCTATAAACAGTTAGAATAGGGATTCCGTCAAAACTGACATTAATCCGAGCAATTTACTGATTTATACAACGTAAGTACGTAAGCTGTATTAACAAAATAATCACAAGATTGGAGCAATAGCTTAGTTGCAATGTTTTATTACCGTCTACGTTTCCTAGTTTATTTACTGCTTCCGCACGACAATGAATTGTCTCCTGAAAGGACAGCTGTCTGCAGGTACGCAACTAACTTCACGACAGTGCCGATGCTGTGTGGATATAGTTATCTTTCAGAAAACCGACATAAATAATTTGCTTTTTATTAAATCTTTCCCTACTAATTAAACTGAAGTTTTTAAAAAAAAGTAGAAAATGACGGGAAGTGCTAGTAATGGTGCGAATGCAAATGGCGTCTGTTATGACATAAGATCCAGAAATGGACGTTAAACGTATTACGTATTATTAGTGTACTTGGCATAATATGGCACATATACACCTATTGGCTTCGGTCGGATCGCGGGACCTAGGGGTTGGAACAAAATTTCTCGACGTGTCACATCATTCTAAGCAGCTTGCCACTATCTTTATATTGCAATTAAGAATACACTATTAATTTAAGTTAATAATAAATACATCGGCATTTTTGATGATTTATCCTGAGCCTTGCTATTTCTAAGAAAAAAATGTGGCGCTGAATAGTTTTTGAAAAAAACTGCTGGGGCTGGATAACTTTTTCTTTATATTTCTTCACATTTATCGCAGTTTTTAAAATGAATTTTCTCCATTTATTTAGGATGATTGTCGGTCAACGTTTAAAAACCGGGATTTCAATTAGTTCGAAAAATTAACAGTGTCGCCATTCCTAATTTCACGTCTACGCCACTGTTTTAGCATATATAAAGCACATAGCACATTTATTTATTGTCGTCTAACATTAAAAATGTGTGTATAGGTATAATGCATTGTCTCATTATTCTATATTATTCTATGTATAGAATTGAAACAATAAATATAGAATATAAGGATTAGAGCGATCAATACCGTTGCTTTTAAATAATTTCTATGCAGCGTACCAGCAGCGTTGCTAGAGAATTTTGGCATGCGATTGAAAAGAATCGAGATTTAGGCAATTCAATTTCCTGTCCCCAATTTCATCGATTTATTCGTCTAGACGCAAAAAGCAGAACAAAAAATAGATACTTCAAAATATTTTTTTTATGTTTAAAATGGTAGTTATAATTTCTTTAAGGCACATCCTGAAAAATTCTAACATTATCATTTCAGTTATAGTTGCCAAAAAATGTACGCCCGACCTTCTTATTAACGATTAGTTGTTATCTGCAGCCGTCAAGTGACATAGCTTTCAAAACTTTGAACGGTTTTTGGAGCTAAAATAGATGTCTTCAATACCGTCATCAGGGAAGCTAGAAATACCGTTCGACAAAGTTTCAGGTTTCATCCAATCGCTTACAAAACGCCATCATATCGCAAAGCCTCGAACTTTCGAAACTGAACTGCTTCAAGCGCCGACTGCTAAATTAAATCTTAAACTGGGTGAGTCCAGAACTTTGTTTTCTACGTCGTCTACGCCAGTGCTTCTTCCTCAAAATCCATACTGTCTCAGAATTCCAGCGAAAACGTCTGCCCGAGCGGCTGACAGTGACTATGTCGTTCAGCGATTATGTCGTTCAATGATTAACGGCTCGAGCTGTCCGGATCGGCGTTTCAGTACGAAAAAAAGAAAAAAAAAGCATTATTATCGTAAGGCGCGCGCCTATGTTTGCAGATTGTCATTTTTTTTATGTTGGTACTCATATATTTTACTCTCCCTATTTTTCCAGTCTGCCAGTTTATTTCACGGAAATCTTTTCATCAGACTTTCCTAGTTTACGTTTTCTACACAAAAAAAAAAATGAAAGAAAAAAGTTTTGATGTTTTTTACTTCTTTCTTCGTATAACTTCGGTTATTTATCAAAAGTTTAAAATTAATTTACCTAACATATTGACAAAGTAATGAATACATTTCGACATTTTGAAATAAACACTTTTAAAAGGTTGAATCATTATACTACCCACACCAGAACCGACCATTGACGCAAATATTGGACTGGCGCGCGTTTTCAATTATTGCATTTGATTAAATATGCCACTTCTGTGACATTTTCTGACCTGCTTAAATCAATGCAATGGCAGCAGCATTGTTTCTCGTATTTTGCATAGACATGAAAAATGCTAATTGTCGAGTTTATTTATTATTATTTTTGGAGTAACGGTAAGGTAAAATTCATTCAAATTCATTAGATATTATATATTTTTTGCACACCTCCCTACATTCATATAGATATTAAAATGTCCTGTCTCGCACTATAGTGCCTTGGTAAAACAAAATACGCGACGTTACCAATTCAACAGCCATTTCCAAAAAAGGCCCGTCAGGTCTCGTTTAAATTCTGTAAGGCGAACAGAGAAAGCAAAGCGACACAAATCAGACGTAGTTTTCGTAGACAACCCAAATGAAATGGAAATATGGCCGCACACACAGAATATGACAGCTGTCAGACATATTATAAGCAAGTGAAAATCAGCCATTTTATAGGAGGTACGTGCAAAAAATGTAGAAAGTATCTCGGACGTGTGCTTTAATGCATTACGTTATACGTATAACTACTACCCATTATTATATTAAGACAGGGTGAACATTACAAATATATATAATTAGAGCTGAAATGTAATTAAAAATAAAAGAAATATTTATAAACAGCTATTTTGAATGTTATCAATACGAAAAGCACAATTTCTTTGCTTTAAAAATACATCTATAAGCCAGAGGGTTATGTAGTAGGCCGTTACATTAATCATAAAACAAATGACATAAATAAAAAAATGTGCTAAGTTTTAATAGCCTTTTTAAAAAAATCCAGCAATACAGCCAGAGCAAATGTGTTGAAGCAAACCATTTCGCTGTAAAAATGCAACATAAACAGATTTTTTATTCCACTTGACCTGTCAGCAAGTGGTGTAGTAAAAAAAATAAATTTATACACAGAAAAATTGAAAAAAAAGATAATAGTTTGTCAGTTAAAAACTGCAACGTAATTATGAAGACATTTTAAAATGTAGTAATTTTCAGATTTTTAAACATAAAAGTGTTTTTTTTTTCTTCATAATTTCTAAATTAAAACAATATTCGATTCCAGTGAAATAACAATTCGTCTTTCGTCAATTTACACCCGCTTTTTCATCATCTATAATTTATAATTTATTATAATCGTCTGTCCATCATTTCGTAATGAAGTTCGTTTCCCATTATAACCAAGAAAAACTGTTTCGGCAACAGTAATTTTTAAGCAAATAAAAAATCAAACGATTGTATCTTGATTTCTATTTATCTATCTATCAATCTATGGCGATTTGTCAGAACGCTAAAACAGAATTTAGGGACACGTTTAAACGACACACAGTATACGCGTCATTATGTTTATACAAACGCAAAGTCTCTCTAACAGGTTATACAACGGTCATATTATATAACCAGGTACAGCTTGTTCATTTTAACTCGAAATAACTTCGATTAGACCGAAAACACAAAAGAAGTACCAACATATTATAATTAGAGAAAAAAAGACTAAAATTGTGTTAAATATATATAGAAATACTGATAATTTGAGGGTGAGACTAGAGGGCGCAAAAGTTGTCAAAAATTTCAATGTAACATGAAAATTGAGCATTCAAATTCGTTGCGACCGCTTGCACGAGATAGAGAAAGAGAGAGAGAGAGAGAGGGCACTAATTAAAATAACTTGAGCACAGTGTGGTGCAATGGTCAGCGTACTGACCTCTGTACCGTACTGTCGTGGGTTCGAATTCCGTCTCTGCTCTGTGGCGTATTTCCAAATATTGATATTTTTTTTGTGTTATTACTGCAATAATGTTTTTTTTTTTTTAATTCATAGAAAAGCCAATTGGGGTCATGCAATGTTTCATTTTTATTTTTTAAAAAAATTCTTACACAAAAATTGAATCAAAATTTCCACTCAGTATTTATTTATTTAAATTATTTGTATTTGTTTATTTCTTTTTTCGAAATAAAGTAAAAATATTATATCGTTCCTTCTTGTGGGTAATTTTATTGTGAACTATTTTATGAGCCGTTGTAGCAAATTTTTACCAAATTATATTTTCACATCGCTATACTGTTTCTACTTTAACTGTGGGCTCGTTTTTTTAAATATAATATAATTAATCGTACTTATCCTTTAATTAAACATTGTGTGACAAGTCATTTTAATTGGCCTGTGGTTTAACATACGCATACACAATATATGCTAC
Source organism: Venustoraphidia nigricollis (assembly GCA_034508555.1). NCBI lineage: Eukaryota > Metazoa > Arthropoda > Insecta > Raphidioptera > Raphidiidae > Venustoraphidia > Venustoraphidia nigricollis. The sequence continues at coordinate 5,178,398 of JAVRKA010000032.1, read as the reverse complement.
CTTATACGTAAATTATACCTATTATATCTCTGAGCAGCGAAACTCTCAACGTAATGGATTTCTGTCGTGAGAGTTGTAACGAGACATTGTGTACGCGTAATGTCATGAATCCGCCGTTTTCAAGGAAAACGTTATACGCGTTGTGTAAATTGCACAGATTTAATTTTATTCGAGGCAAATCGAATTACACTCCACACTCGCACAAAGGCAGCTTATTATCTATCATCACTTAAGGAATGGATGCCATCATCAAACACCTGCTGAATCATTGTTGTTTTAATTACATTGTTACATTATGTCACTAATTCGAATTTCACTTTAAACTAATTTTTAATACTTATACATGCAAATCATTTATCGAAATAAAATCTTCAAAAAGTTACAGAATAATACTTACAAAAAATTAACCTCAAATATTTCAAACATTATCAAAATTTTATTTTGTTTTTTACTTTTTGCGCTGTATTTTGCTAAAAGTCGGTCCGTCTGCTGGCGGATCGAAACCAAATTTTTACAAAAGACCCATTGGAATTCGGCATATGGGCGGAGTTTATTTTTCATATAGAAATATTAACAACATGTAAAATGGTCATGTTTGTGGTATAAATTTCCTTCACCAGATGTCGTATCGTTTTACGTCAAATCTCAATTGTTTTTAGGGAAAATCACTTCCGTTGTGTGGTCTTGAGCGCGCAATTTCTCCTGCAAATAGTTTACCTCGATTGCGGTAGAAAGATCTAAACTATTAACTTCGAAAATTCTTCAATTATATTAATTAAGTTTGCCGCTCCTAGCAAATTATCTACTCGAAAATGCGGGAACATTTACCAGATTCTAAATCATTCATTACACGCTCTGTTAAACTATAGTTTACAAAGGCAGTTAATAGATTAACCACTTATTTAAGACGGTCCTTTAGCAGGCAAGACTCACAATTATTCAACTTGGAACGCGCTCGGTTTTCCTATCCTCTGCATTATAATAATATTATTACAGTTTAACTGAATTTTTCACTAATCTAACTTAGAAACGAACAGGCGCATTAAAAAAAAAGAAACGCTCATAATTCTTTAGAGTTATTATGTAACTGGTTTCATTGATGGGTTTCGCAAGGCTTCTCTTATATTTTCCCGTCGTCGAATCATAACATCCTCTTTAACGTTACAGAAAATATCAAACAGATACTTACGTCGCTAAAAAAGTTTCACTTCAAAAAAGAAGCAAAACTGAATCTTATCTAATAATAATAATATGTTTATGAAAAAAACGATTTTAATATTATTTTGCATAACGGGTACAAGTGGTGGAAGGACGGACATTGATGGTGGAAGTGCAGGCTAAACTTTATACTTATCTAACGATATTGCATAACATAACATAAAATTTATAAGTAAATGTGAGATGAGATGATAAATATAGTTGGTAAAACATTTTTAAACACAGGTTGGGTTATGTTTGTGGTCTTATAATTTATATGCATCTTTGTTCCATTTTCAAAAGTAACATATTTAGTGCCTGGATAGAGTAAAAGTAAAAGAAGTATAACTTCAAAAAAATCTTTTATTAATATTGTAGTCCGAGTAGCTACTTTTAATAATTCTTTTAGTAATCAATCAATATTATAATATTGAATTTCAGGAGCCTGGAGTCGTACAACATGTACACAAAGAGTATGCCTTGGCTGTGTGTCTCGTGGCAACAAGAAGAAACGCGACGTGAATTGGCGGCTTTATTCGGAGTTCAGGGCATTCCGGCGCTAGTTCTAGTCGACGCTAACGGACACGTCATCACCGACGATGGCCGCGCCGAAGTTATTGACGATCCGGACGGACTGGTAATAATTTGTTATAAATAAAAATTTCATTATAATCTCCTTATTTTAATTCGGTGATTATGATGAAATTACCGGTTGTTGTGCATAATCACCACTAAATTTGGAAAATTTAATACGATAAATATTTGAATGTTTATCAAATTAACCGGTTTGTTTGCATACTTCCCAACTAGTAATGGTAATTGTGACAAAAGTCCATAACTTGACCAATAATATGGGATTCGTTTGAATTTATATGTAGGTAACTGTTTTGTATAAGTTGAAAATTAATTTATGTCTTTCATTAGACAACACTTATCAGTTGTCAGTTCCTTATTCAAATTTCGTTCAGGTTACATCCATGTGACTTAAAATAACCATTTATTGACTTTTTAGTTGTAAATTATAAAATATTGTTATTCGCGGCCTTTAAGCCACGGTGTTCAACGAAAAAATATCCCTCTGATTAGTAACTATACTCAAAAAAACTGCACTGTATTCTACGAGCTCAATCAGTCATGATATTTATTACATATTTTGCCGTTACGAATTAGGAATTATGTAAACAAACCAGTAAGTTGATACATTTTCATTTATTTTTCATATTTACCGGCGCATTAATGGTACTTACGTATAACTGCCGGTTATTAAATACAATCACCAGTTAATTACATATATCGTAACATATAGACTATATAGTACGGAGGCCCGCGACCAATTTTGACGACCAATAGCACCAAAGATGATATTTATTTGTAAGGTTGATAATATTATGCTGTCATAATGAAGCCTCGTAACCTTTAGCTTTTGGATTTACTTTTCAAAAAATTGCGTCATGGAGTAAAAATACAAAATTTGCTTTATCTAATTCTCATGGTTTTCGCAAAGTTTTAAAATTCAGTTTACGAATAACAATACCCAACTAAAAAATGTAATCTTTTCACGGAGCATAAAAATATTCAATTTTGTTGTTTTCAGAATTTTCCATGGAAACCACGATCAGTTAATATTCTCACAGAAAGATACGCTACAAAAATGCACGACTATCCCGCAATTGTTCTTTTCATAGGTGAGTTTAAAGTTTTTCATCATTCGAAAACACCGATTATGCATAACTGAACATCAAAAGACGAATAATTACGATTCCGAAGTCGGTGCAACTCAAGCAATATTTCTACTTATTATTGCATGATAATTACTGCACTTGTGCCACCAAACCCACATCCCGGTGTCTCCCAGTTTAATACGATTTTTTATCGTGGTTTGAAACCTTTTTAAAATTGGTAAAGATCGTTGCTCCTGTCAAATTGCTTTATTCGTAGTCACTGTAAAGATATCGCGAAGAAGCACCTTGGATAGTTTTTTTTAATGCTTTTTTTTATTGAACTGACAAACATTTTTGTCGACAGAAGGTGAGGACAGCGAACTTCAGTTTGCCGAATCAGTTTTGACGCCAGTCGCAGAAAATTACTACAAACAACACAACATCATCTTCACGGTTCCTCCTCAAGACGACGATCACGATAACTGCGAAGAATCGGACCACTGCTTGCAGTTTCTTATAGGACTTGATTCGGAAACAAGTGACATACTGCGCGAATTTGTCGGTTTAGATGACGCAATACCTCTGCTGACGGCCGTCAATATTCCAGAAAGAAAATACGCATTCTTAGAATATGGTGTTGAAATAAATGTTCACTCGGTACGGAACTTTGTCGATCAATTTTTAAACGGCGGTTTAGAAATGTTGAACATAAAGCTACGCGACAGATTACCGAAAGAAAACGAGTAAAACTACTATCAATTGTTCGAGTAATTTTATATACGGCGCTATCGGGTTCGTGCAAAAAGGGCGTATGAAGGTGGGGCAAAAGCGATCTAGGACACCGGCTGTAGGAGGGGGTCGCCAAAAGTCACGCAAAATGTTTGATTAGTGATTTTATTAAACCAACGCCTCGGACGCAAACTTTGCTTCGCATTACTGTGGGTGGCATAACGACTTTATATTTTGTGTTATTTGATTACCTTCTATTAATCGGATAAAAAAAATTCTCAAAGCCTTTTTTTTTTAAAGCCAAAGATAAACCGTAAGTATTTTCATTAGTAAAAATCACATACACTTTAATACCGACTTAATATTTATAATAATTATTAAAACAGTAATTGAAATAATGTAATAAATTATGACTTGAAATAGATTATGCCTTTTTCAATGTTGTTAAAAAGTAGACATAATTACTATTTAGACGTAAACCGTTTGTTCTATTATAGTTAAAACGTAATTAAATATTGTTTTAGATATCGGAACTTAACATATTGTGTCGCTTTGACATCTAGAGGCAGAAAATGAAAGTATAACAAAATACGGGTTCACATGAGGCCACAATTATTAGGTACATGTTAAATTCGTATAGTAAATACGTAGGTACATTTTATTTTATTTGCCATTTCCATTGTCGTGTCTCGCTCAAAAACTGCTAAATCAGTTGTAATTTAGCGCTTCTATTAACAGGCGCTGAGCAGTAGCAAAAAAAACAACAAAAACAACAACGACGACATTAACTCGAGCGAAACCGCTGGCAAAGGTTAATTATATAAATATAATAAATTATGTTTTGATTATATTGGAACATGCGATAGATCAATCGAATAAATACTTAATTTCCAAAACAGAAAACAAAATAAAATCGATTTCGAAATATTAAAATAAGTAGTAAATTGCGATTGTTAAAAAAATGTACTAAAAAATGTAGTTATTAATTTTGTAATAGTTTTTAATAAGTATTTAACTCTCTATAGCCGAAGGTATGGGATTTTTTAAGTGAAACTTCTTTACTCATTTCAAGAGAGTTAAATATTAAAACCTCTTTGCACGTTCAGTTATGCAAAATACGTCAGATTATATACGAATTCGTGACATATTTTGTGTAAGTTGGAATATTTGAACGTGTGTGAGTGACCTTACAAATGACATGTGATTTCGATGTTTTAGAATGTAGAGATTAATTAAATTGTCAATGTGTTATAATTTTAATCCATAAAGCTTGGACTATGCAGCTTATTAAAATTAAAACGATGCAAGTTTTCTCTTCACAAAAAGTTGGGGTTGTTTAAAAAAAATCAACGGTTGAACTATATAGCTTTAAATAACCTAGATTCTAGAAAATCGCATGTAGTTTTCTCCAGTTTCTGGATCTTAAATTAAGAATCTTTAAATTGGTCTTTAAGATTTGTATTTAATAACAATTGAAACTCGGTGACCTGACTAAACAAATCCCTACTAATATTATAAATGTGAACGGAAGTTTGTTTGTTTGTTTGTTACGCTGTCACGCCACAACTACTCAACCGATTATCATGAAACTTTGTACACATATTCTTAGAGGTATTAGAAAGGATATAGGACACTTTTTATTATAAATTCGAGCGAACGAACGGAGTGAGTGAATAATGAAAGAATCCTATTAAAATCGCGGGCGGAGCCGCGGGGACGGCTAGTAAAACTATAAATTCACCCAAAAAATTGTCAAAATGTCATGATAATCATAACCATTAACTATTTTTACTATGCGATAAGTGCGCATTGTTAATGAAAAAGATGTACGATGATAATTCAAATTTGGTCCCTTGACACAATTTTTCAGGTGAATTTATAGTATTATTTGTTTGGTCACGTCACCAATTTATAATACTATTCAAATGAATTTTAAACTTCAAATTAAAGATTCTTAATTTAACAAAAAAATGGGGCCCCGTTGGACTTCAATCCTAGATCCCCGCTGGCGATACTAGTGTAAAATACAGTGCAGCAACGAGGTTTAATGCGCAAGTCAAAGCACTGGCTTAGAATTGTAATTTATGCATCCAAACTTTGTATAGAAATATTATTTAATAAAACATTATTTATATATATCTGTACAATGTAATTTATTTATAAAAATAAACTGTTAATCGAAAACTGATAAAATATTCAACGAGAATTTTTAAAATCCGTTCAATGAATTCTTTGTTTTTTAGCAGACATAGATTACATATATATTACTTCATTACGGTAGAATGTCCACGAAATGACGAGACATTTCAATCGAACGCAGTAAGATTTCATTAAATATTGTTTTTGCCGGCTTGACGACGAATATCTAGGTACAGGCCTTTCACAGAATGATCGAAATAAATGATTTCTGAATGTTATCGTTATTTGTATTTCTTTTTCCTTTGGCGCGCTTTTTGCACCTGTTTCGTCTTTTATTTCGTAGGTTAAAATTCCCGACTTAGAAAAATAATGAACTGACAAGGCCAGTTACATTATAGTGTAAAATAATAACAGTTCAGATGCACTGTTGTACTGTGCTGATAAATACTGTTTTACTACAAATAAGTATTGAAAATTCATCGTCAAGAAAATTATAGCAGGTACTTAATAAGTAGAATCCAATGTACATAAGAAAATAAAACATCAACTTACCGTTAAACAACTGCTCCTCGAGTCCTAGCTCCATTTTTCAGCATTGGCACGTTTTTTATTAAAACACAGAACTAACGAAATTCACCGTCCAGTCAATTAAAACTTGTGTCCAATTCACTAAATTATATTTATAAATATACCAAACACATGTTTGCCTGTTTGCCGCACGGAAAAAAAACTCACAATGAAATTATTTCGAAAATGACATTTAAATGTCCGTTACGTCAGAAGTTGGGTAACTGTTGGCAAACTATTAACTAACCAGAAAGCACTCCTCGGGCAGTCAAGAACATAATATAACACATGGATGCCAACCCTCCCAAATAATATTCTCCTGTCTATATACGATTGGATATATTAAAAAAAATAAGGTATTAAACAACGTCACAATTATTACACGAATGACTGATATTTACGATTATTAATTAAATATGAAAATATCGTAGTGTGAAATTTCCAATCTAATTCAATTTTAATCTTCAAAATTTGTAAATGTTTTTAATTTTGATGTCGGTTGGCCTGATTGATTTGTAAAGACTGCTGATTTTGGCGCCCTTTGACATGGGCTTACTTCTCACTGAAGAAAAAAAATTAAGGAAAAAGGTTGTACGAACACTAGTTCACAATAAATTACAAAACACTTCATAAAAAGTTACATACATTTGAACTTGTGTTGGCTCTTTAATGCAAAGATATTTTTTTATTACCACATTGTATCTATTTCCAAGCTTTATTTTATTTTTAGTACAGCTATCCCAGCAAATTTAAGAGACCACTGAACCTTACATGGAGATCGGACCAGCGGAGGGACAATCGCCGGTAGCTCGGGGCGCCGTCGGTGTAGTTTTCGTTATTTCGTTAGTGGAGAAAATAAGAGTAACGGTCGGATTCAGTGAAAAAATTTGTCCGGTAGCAAAATCAATGTTAATCTGGATTTGCGTAAAGATGCAAAAAAAAATATAGGCAACTTTTTTACATACATATATAGTGAATTAATATTATAATTTTAAAATTTTCGTAGAATTTTTTTGTTTTGTTGTCAACACTGAATTCCGATCTTACTTTCTCGAATAATGCATGAACGTAACCTTCGTGAATGTGGAGGGACTACTGTCTTTAAATTCTACAAAATTCAGTTATTGTTCATCGTAAAAAAATAAATACTAAAATAACTACAATTTTTACGGACTCTGAAAATCTTAAAACTAACAAATGGCAGTATATTCTTACTTTACAATTCATTTTCATTTAAATGGAGCTATTTCGTTGCATTTACAACCAGTCTTCCTGAGAATACGGTGTTCTCTCCAATTATTCCGTTCTTACTTACGAATGCGTTCGCAGCGCCAGAATTCATGCCAACGCTTTTTATGCGGTAACTTCCGCCCCAACTTCACAATAAACTGCATTACGTCACAAAAGAACAGTGATTAAAAAAAAAAATTCAAATCAGAATAGACGAACACAATCTATCGAAATAGATAATTTCAAAATAAATACTGAAACAACCCCACCAATAAAATACTGTTTCTTAATTAGCGAATTTGTACATTTCTATATATATTTCCATGAATTTGAAAACTTACATTACAATAAATAATTCCTAACTTAAAAGTGATACCAGTGCATCCAAAAATTTTGTTCGATCTGCTATCTGCAACTGTATAACTGAAACAAGGTTCGAAAATATTTTTTTGTAATTTATTTGCAGTTTTTCGTTTTATAAGTTTTTTGCAGGTATTTTGTGTTCTAAGGTAAGACTTCTTTTTTGGGGGAGAGCCTGAGTGGTTTGAAAATCTCTGAAAAATGGAATTCCAGGTGTGTGAGAGCACTGAATACAGGCCGTTACAGACTACCAACTTTGAAACCGTTACGACTCGATTTGGTCGAACACGAAAAAATATCTGATCGATCGCTCGTATGTAAAATAATAAATAAAAACTTACCAGAGCTATCCGAATAGTCCAAAGACACAGCTGACCTTGAATTCTCAGCTGCCTGTTCAAACGCTTTACCAAAAAAACTAGAAGAGAAAAAAATACTAAATTAAATTCCATTATAGAAGATATGCATCTTTTGAATGTCATGTCGCGTCCAAAACCATCATTTTGACGATCAAGGTCCGTAAACGGTTGAGAGTCGATTGCTTTAACGGCATTCGAAACCCTTGGCTCGATTTTTCAATTTGTAATAAACACGTGTGACATTTGAGAAAAAGGTCTCGAGGTCTACTATCCCCGACCTCTCTCCCGTCTCTACTAACCTTGAGCAACGATCACAGCGATTGACATTTTCATTATGAACAATAAAAAAAATCCCATGCAAGTCCCCATAAATCTTAAAATATTGCAACTAACTTTTTGGCAGAGTCTTCTGAAACCGGCGCCACTCCTATCATTAAACAAGTGCCTTCCTGCGTGTCGAGAGGCGCCGAACATATCAACGGCAGACGAGAAGCTTTTTTGTTCCGTGAAACGGCCACGTACGCTCTCAGAGCAAACTGAGCTAGCAGCGACAAACAATGCGGATGTGAAAAAATATTGCTTTCGGCCGAACCCTACAGAAACAGAACAACAACTGATCCACGAACAGCGACAATTGAAATTCGTACGTAAAAAGGACATACCTCGTTGAGCATTAAATATAAGAACGGACCGGCCGATTTCACTTGCTTCATGTCTAACGAACTCTGAACTTGTTTAAAAATGGTCGTTAAAATCTTTTTCGCTTTCTCTACACCGGTTTCTAAAATATCTTTATTTATTTTTGATAAGCAATCTAATGCATCCAAAAATGAGTCTTCGTATTTCTTTTCTTTCATCTGAAACATTTAAAAAACGTCTGTCACCTCTTTTTTCATATTCGGTTTACTCTAAGAGATTTTAATCGATTAATTATCACTTTTGTATCTTTGCCACGACACTAGCTTTAATCCTTGATTTTATCTCACAGAACTTCGTTAAATAGAACGTCAGTCGGTACGAGCTTCCGGATGAATTTTTTTTTTGGTCTAAAGTGCTTATAATTGAAAATGGTTTATTTTCCGCCTAGAATATATTATATACTTACCGTCGTTTCCATAACTGCCAGCATTGCATAAACAACATCGCTGGCACAAAATCGAAACCTGTAGCCGCACTGAAGTGTGAACGACGCATATACAATATTATCTAATCCGTATTTTTCCGAAAACTTTTCAAGAGTTTCCTGAAATTCCTTCCTTAGTACTAAGTCCATCGCATTGAAATTTTGTCTGCTTTGAGCCAAAGGCAACCTAAATATACAAAAATGAAAAAAATAGTAGTCACAAATATATTGTTTCGATCACAACGCACTTTAGGCAGCTAAGTTAGCAACCCTATGAATAAGATTTTTGTCAAAGTTATAAACCAAACATCACAGTATAATACGTGCCACGGTTCTAAAAGGTTCTGAAGTTAGATGCAAATGGAGGCTTGAAAAACTACAAACTCGCGCTATATTATTATTTTTCATTTTTCTTTAATCTAAAGGTCTAATTCCTTGCATAAAGTCATCCAAAAAATTATTTTTCGTGCTTGTCTATGCAAAACTGTATTAGGCATCTCGATCAATCAATTACCAGAAAAGCGACAAGTGACACGACAACCAGCGATAACCAATCACCGACGAGCGCACGTTCTGTGCCGGTAACTGGGAGACGGTGGGAGTCTTCCTTTCCCACAAAACAACCGGGACGGCTCTATAAAATATGCATTTGTGACGCTGTTTGTGACTAACTTCAGAACCTCTTAGAACCGCGGCGAGAATTATAGGTACGCAACTAACGGTAAAGTAAATCGATCGGCCGAGCCAACGGATTTTCTTTTACGTATTAAATTTTAATAGCTAACCCCATTTCGGCAAGAAGTTCGTGAAGTCTCTTCTCGCCCCTCAACGTCCACAGTTTAAGTTTACACGCCGAATACATTGAATGTCTGATACTCGATTCGACAGTCCAATGTCTGTAGAGCGCCAGCCTCAAATCTTTGTCGAATGTAATTTTCAACGTCGAATGAATCTGTTCGTTTGTCATGCCGCGACACAAACGAGCGACGTGCGACTGCAGTTTCTCCGATTCCATTACGTACTGTTGATTTTCAACTTTGTTCAACACAATCTGCTCCGTGACTCCCACTATCGCACACCACAACAATTCCTTGTTCTCCTTGCCCAGTTTCCATACAAGCTCATATATCACCATTGCACTCTAGGTAAAAAGAAACAAAAACACCACACTTTAGATTCCAACGGTCGATTGACAATTTGACACCAATGAAAAGTGTTCCACACTACTACACATATTATATGTTTCAAGAATAAAATATAAGTAAAAAAACCTTTGTAAACAAACTTTTATTGAAATGTACTAAAACAAAGAAATTAACAAACAATCCAACAAATAAATTCGACCTGACCTAAACGTTTGTTGCGAGACATGTTCTTAAATCATATTTTAAACTTCTCGCGAAAGGCTTTTAAGTCAGGTCAGCAATGATAATAAAATTTGTTTATTATTTTCTTTGTTTTAGTATGTATTTTAATAAAAGCTTGTTTTTAAAAGTTTTGCCTATATTTTATTATTTATTATATTTATTAAAGTCGTTGACTAAAAGCAAAAGAACAACTTACAGATCTACCGTAATAACTAAATTGAGTGTAGTCGAACATTAATTTATTTCGTTGTTCTTCCCACTGTCTCTTTTCTCTACGCTTTAAAATGTCCTCTTCGTTCAGCCGTCGTCTTTTCGAAGCTCTGCTTTCGTCATCTCCCTCTGACTCGCTACCGGAATTCTGACTTTCTTCATCGGACTGAAAAATTAATGGACATTATACTCTTCGAAATAATACAGAAATAAGTGGGATCCGAGCACTATTGTCGAAAATATAATCGCGGCAATTTGATTAAAAATTAAACGACACAAAAAAAAATCATATACCCTTTTTCGATCGCAATTATTTTCTAACGAGTCAGATTCTCAAAAGCATCTTACCTCATGAAATATACTATCGAAGTCCGGTAATCCCTCGTCTTCACCGGCGGGACTTAATATTCTAATTTGGCCGGTACTGTATACATTGCACACATCCGTCGGTCGATGAGAATCTAACACAAAGAATATTATGTTCTCTTCCGGTTCTAGTGTGTCGATGAGATCGATCGTGCCGCCGCAATTAATAAAAATAAAGTACGAGACGTCTTCGCAATTTTCCCGGTACGCTTGTTTCAAATCGTCAATTCCTCGAACAGGAACGGTCGTATATAAAATATTGTCACCTTTCAGAAGCGACTGTAATATCTTGCAAGCACATATTGCGTCAATGTCCAAGTTCACTATCAATACTGTCCTCTGTAACAATTCAAACACGTCATTCAAATTAATTCCAGCCGATTACAAATGTCTGCAAACAAACTCATATTTGAAATTAAATAAGTTGTTGCAAGGTATATTTTCTAACCTAGTAAATTTAAGCTACAACTTACAGAAGGAGTAATTTTATGTCATTCTAAGAACTGTAATTCGAGAACATATTTTTTTCTATTTGATGACATTCGTGTTATTTACTAAATGTACCCCCTGCAATCAACACTTTATATGTTGAAAAATAGAATTGTAAGTTGTCTCAATAAAAAAATTAGGGTGGAAATGTAAACTACACATATTTACGGAATAGCAAATATCTATGATAACGATTACATATTATATATAAAATTAAAAGATAATGTACATGTCATTTGAAAAAACTAAAAGTAATAATGAACCGCTTGCAGCTTACGGTAGTGTAGAATTATAATATTACATATAAATTACGAAGACCAAATTAACAGAAGCAATACTTACCTTTCCTAAAATTACATTGTAAAATTCCTGCCTCAAATTTTCAATATACATTTTATTAATGATTTAATGCATTCATTTCGTGTTCCCGGGTTTACTGACATATTATGTATATAACGAGAAGTTGTCTCTTAAAAAAACGCCAACCTCTTAAGCTACACACTAGGGGTAAGAAAACGATAGAACTTTTTGTCTGTCTGTCTGCTCCAAAAAGGATTAACCAATAATTATTCAAAAAAAACATTCAAATCATTATAGGTATAAAAAATAGACACAATAACATGAACAAAATAGTTTTATTATAATAAACATAAAATTCCCGAAACATGCATAACTGAGATAAAAACTATATTATTATATCTTTAATTAAAATTATAAAAAAATTAGACACAGTAAGCGTGTAATCGACTTTTGCAGACTGCCTAATCTAAAAAATATTTTTGTACACAGAAAAATTTCTATTTACATCTATTCGAAAAATATTCTTATAAAAAATAGTTATTTTCAATGTTATCATTGTATTAACCCAATTAATTTCATAACACTGATTCCATGCCACAAAAATGTACTATTTTTATATAATAGTGGTCCGTCTATTCGTGTTCTATTCTCTTAAAATTTAAGCAGTAGCAGATCATCGCTCAAGCTTAAGGGCCGCGCGCTCGGAGTTTCAATTATACCGAGTCTTCAAAAAACTCCAAAATAATAGAGTTGGCGTATTTGTCAGTTCGTGCAAGGCTATTTTTACATTCTTTATAAAAACATATGGGAGGCCTCAAAATCAGGTTCCGTTTGGGGAGCACCAAATATGTAATCTGCCACCGACTTCAAGACTAATTTTGAAACTCAGTCAGGGTAGCTCCCTTTCAAAATCAATTTATTACTTCATACTGACGCTAGGAAATTTCTTTAAATCGTTACAAAAATCATGAGCATAATACAGCGATTAATAGCCTCTTCTAAAAGTATGTATATTTTAAAGGACAAAACCAGTTTATTTACTATTGAAAACTCACTACCTGCTCTACAAAATATATCCATAAACAAATTCCCCGTTAAATCCACCAATAGTTAACTTTATTTGGGCCTGATACCACTATTTTAATAGCAAGAAATTAAAATTGAATTCAATGCTATGATAAACCGAACACCATTTGTAACGACATTGAAATTATATTAATTGTGCTATGAAAATATTTTTGTGCACATTTACGGCTTGATAATTTTTCATATTATATTACAATTTACACAGATCGATACATATATATTTTTATTTCCACTAAATTTATCAAAATAAAGTCGCTAGTGTTTTTCTGGTAAAGCGTTGCTGATTTCTCTAATTTGACCAAAGTAAACTAATGACACGGTAGCTGGTCATTATGCAGTGGCTCATAAATAGGTTTTCGTTGATTCTGATTAATTATTAATGACAGATTTTTTCAAAAATAAAAGTACACCATAATTTGACATCTGTTTTTTTCTAAGCTGTCAATAAATTATATATATATTTTTTAAGTCATTCTGCGTTCGTTTCTGTTTCCGTCATAACGCTTTCGTTACTTTTCGATTTCTAGTTTTTAACTTTAGGAATGTTCTACTCATCTACATTTTTTACGTTACAGTTTACAATAATATTATACATAACAAAAAATCTCAAAAAGATTATAACTTTACGTACCTACCCGACTAATATTTGAGTTAAATTTTCTTATACACTACATGGCCGTTTAACGGCTTAAAAAAATTACACGAAAAAAATTTACAAAACTGCTATAAAAAATAATTGTTTGAATATTTCTAATTCACATACAACAGGACAAACACGTACTCTACTATAAAGCAAGCCCTTATTTTCATTTGGATTTTCATTTTGGTAAAAATAAGTATGAAAAAATTAAAACATGCTGCTATTTTTTCGGTAAGTATATATATCGTGGATTTTGTTTTTTAGAAGATTATTAGTTTAGACACCATTATATAAATTAGTTCAGATTTTAAGTGTGTTTAAATTGGCAATTCAACAAGAAACAATCTTTTACGCGCCCTGCATATATTTTTTATAAGCGACGTTCATCTGTTCCAAGAATACAAACGTTAGAACAGTATGAGGTCCGAGCCTGGCATAATATGGTGTAAAACCTTTCCACAAAGCAAAAGCGCCTTCATTTTTAACAACTTTTGTAAACACGTCCATCGGCCCGCTGTATTCGGGCTTTCCGTTCACTGTTTTCATATTTTGTATTCTAAAGGAAAAACAAGAGAAATTATGAGAAAAGCTTTCAACTGAAAAAAGCAAAAGTATTTTAAGTTAACGGAATGTTCTCACCTAGTTTTAACAATATCTACTGGCATAGAAGCAGCCGTTGTTACTAAGCCAGAAATCATTGAGCTAACAAAATGGCAAAATATGTTATCTTTGAAGTAGCCAGTATCCAGTAGAAATTGTTTGGCCTGCAAATTATTTACAAAGTTCACAACACGATTACAATTTGAAAAATCCACGGAGTTAATGTTAAAAAAGTGAGTGGCTTCGATCCGGTGGACACTTGGAGTGCGCTGCCGGTCCACCGATCAACAACGATTAAACGGGTACGTTCACCGATAATTAATCACAGAGTGAACGATACTGCCAAACGTCAGCGCTATTAGTGTCCAAAAAATGAACTGTCCCGTTTTGTGAACGGAAAAATCAAGAAAAAGCTTATGACGTCAACAATCAATGATCGAATAAATGTGTGTTTCCAGCGCTAGCTTGCGAAAAGAATGGTCGAGAAATTTCATCTGGCAATCAGCTTCGATCGGATTACACATATTTCTCCGTAAGAAAAGCATTATAGAATTTCAAATCGATCCAGCTCGAAGAATAATTGATCGATCGAAACGATATTTTTTGTACAGTTTCCAAATCGAAACAACTTAAAAAGCGATTTTTTTCCTGTGTCGACCAATCGTTTGTTTTTGTGGGAGTACGATCTAATGTTCTACACTACAAGGAATTTCACAAAGACGTCAGCGTGTTTCTTAATGTATAAAAACTGTAAGTACATATATGATTTTGACAAGGCTTTCCGCAGTCCAGCATAGGCGTTACCAACCTGAGAATAGGATGCCAACTGTGCAGCATTGACGACCATAGCTCGGCCCATTGTCGGTATAGCTCCTCTCCACATTTTTGTAGCGCCTTCCTCTTTTGTAATTCTTATAAGAGCATCGAAAACGTTTTTGTAATTTCGCCTTTCGTTGGGCGGAAGTTTACCGTCGGCCGTCATTCGTATCAGCGCGACCTCGGCAGGCGTGCCGACAAAAGCACCGCAAGCACCGGCCACCATTCCCAAACCTGCCTTCGTTGCAAAACTGGGTGGCGTGCCGTCCTTTCTAAAATTTTTATGTTTCATTACAATATTATAGGTCTGATTTTCAAATCTTGTGAAAAAGACTGATTTTCTTTCCTACGTTTCCTATTTAGATTTTGCTTTACCATTTTCTCTCTGACTCTCTTATTTACAGACCATCATGTTTCTATCAGGTAAAATTTCCGATCAACTTATCAACGCAAATTATCAATGCGAAAAAATATAATTTTTATATTCTCAAAGCTTTTTTGGAGACCCCGTACAGCACCGAACAGGCCACTTACGAAAACGTATCGAAGAGCCAAGTATAAATTCCGAGCCTGGCCGTTGTGTACGTAGCTTGCCGGAGTAACCCGGCAGACAGACCGGTGTAAAGTCCGGAAAGACCTTCTTTTTTAAAAATATCTTTGGCTGCATGGAATGACGTTGCATACTCCTTTGACGCTTTGCCCACACCGCTGAGCTGCATTCGATTCTTTAGTAAATCTAATGGCTGAACAAATACTGTCGCAGCCATTCTAAAAAAAAATAATAACGCTCAAAATGGTCATTACAGAAAGAGAATTGTTTTTTTTTCAATCTGTTAAGTTGTTTGGGCTGTACTCGTGACTAAAAAGCTTACGGTATTCGCGCGTAAAAATTAATTAATAAAAAAACCAAGAATATTTAATTTTCTTGGGTATTTTTCTGAAATAAATTTTAAATTTAATTGTATTACTATATTTAAAACGATGATACTTAAACACAATGTTAAAATTAAAATCATCAAATTGATATATTTTCTAATCATTCTAGCAGCAAACTGAAAAACCGAGGCCACTGTTTAAACTGGGTTAACTTAGAATTGCATTACGAAAAAAAGAGCATATTAATTTTTGGTGAACGAGTGTACAATAATCATGGAATGCAACAAAACAAAAATGTTCGGTTTAACTTTTTGCATTCTATGCCATAGATACTATTCTAGCCATCGTAAATTTGACCTACATACCATCATATTTTCTAAAAATAATGCTCAGAAAATAAGAACGCATATCTAAAGAACTATTAAACAACATTCATAGAATTCTTTGAACTGAAATTTGGTGTATGGGAAAATTAGAATACGCGCCAGAATTATAAAACTAAGAACAGACATGCGCTCACAATTTAGGCGATAGATATAGATTTGAGGATGACATTGAAAATTTATTTTTTATATAAATATTAAGAACTATGCTAAAGTAATAACATGAAATCTTACCCGGCCGATCCTCCAAAAAGGAATTTAATATAATTAGGGGTCGTTGATTGTGTTTCTTTCGCCATTTTTCTTGTTATATTTTGATGAAGTAGTTGATTATGAAATGTAGGTGTCGATATGCACTTTCCTACATTGGCATGTACTTATGTTAGATGAGACTCCCCTACTTCTATTTCATTTTATCACAAATATTTACAATTCGCTAGAAATTAATACCAAAATTGATTAATTTTATTCAGAAATATATATCGCATAAAAGAATAATAATATAAGAAAAATTAATAAGTAAAATATGATTTTTTCTTTTAATAGGTTAATTAGTCATTATAAATTACTGATAACGCAATAAATATATTTATACGCATTTTTTGTTGAAGAATCGGCAGTTTTTTTTTTTTTTTTTTTAATTTCGCTTTATCACTTATCAAACTGATAAATACTTTACATAATATTAAAATATTTTTCTTGACTTAAATTTAGGGGCATAGGTTAATATTTAATTTTAATGCGTGATTTTCAATAAAATATTGTTATTTGTTACACAACTGAAAGAAATGTTAGAATGGGCAAATTTAAAAAAAATAGATGTTTAAATGAAATGAATTATAACTGTTGCTATTTCCTATTTACATCTACAATTTATTAAAATAAAATGTTTTTAGCGAATATCTATTTCTCTTATCTTTTTTTTAATAATAATAAATAATTAATGATCATTAAACTAGTAGGTAAAATGAAATCGCGTTATTTAAAATAATTTTTAATATTATATAATTATAATAAATGTATTATAATATATTAATTTGAAATTACGCTGTTTTGCTATCACAGCTGGCTTATTTATCAAAACTGTCAAAAAGTTAAATTAAAATTACCGGTTATAATTTTGAAGATTATTTTGCTCTTGACGTGACCACATTAAATTACTATTTTCCTACTGATTTCTAGGTATTACAAAATATATTTCTTTATTTTAAAATAATTTAATCACACTTGAATTTGTTGAAGTACGCTGCACGTGCCTAGGCTTCTATTTAAAAAAGCACACCTAATATATACTTTTTCGAAGCAAATTAATTAATTTATAAAGAAGTTTTCATTAAATTTGAATAAAATTAGAATTTGTAAGCAAACTGAGTTGTAAAATTAATTGGCAAATTGTAAATGAAAGTCATCTACCTAACAGAATGGCCAGTTTCCCAATTAGTTATTTGTTTTTAAAAAATGACATGGAATTTAAGCATTGAGTGTAATATGAGTAATAAGATAATTTTAAGTTAATCAATAGACGGTCATATTACTTCAAGAGCAAGACCTAACCGTTTATAAACCAAGGCTACGAACTCGAAAGGTTTTTAGCCGGCCGACGGTTCACGGTTGTCTTGTCAATTATATTGAGCAGCTGATTTGTATAGGGAACGGGTCGCGTATAATAAAAAAATGTTCTTACTCTGGAATTTGCGGAATACTTTACTATTTTGTGGTGAGTAATTTTCAACTGGAATTTGAAAAGTTTTCATTTTTTCGCAAAGTTTGTTACATAAATACGTAAACAGAAATTTTCAAATGTTTGTTCGAAATTATTTTAATCTTCTTTTGTCTTGTTTATATGGCGGGAGAAATGTCACCTGCCTTAAATCGTCGAAGGAGGTTTGGCTTTAGTAACGACGTACGCTGTCACTATTTTCTTAATTTAGGACTGGTTACAAAAATAGACACTTGTCGAAAGAATGTCGTTGATATGTCGAATCATTTCTTTTCTATAAGCGTGTTGTAAGTGGGACCGCGTTGAGATTATTCTTTTTATATGATTTTATACACAAATGGCGCTGTGCATTGTATGAATAATTTGCTGTGATATAATTATAACGGTGCGTATTACATATTTCTGAGAAAATAGTATGAAAATCAGCATTCACACGTGGTTAAATTAAAAAAAATATATTTATTTTTTTGTTTCTGAATTATATTACTGAAACGTGATAGACCATGGCGATTTGCGATTTACGATAAATTATAACAGAAATTTTTGTAGTTTCGAGTCGTGAGCGAGATATGTATTCTTGTGATTTTAAATTGAAATAATACGAATATTATATTTTTATTGTTGTAGGTTAATCATAAAAATATGGTAGATACTTAGTTTTACAAATAATGCAAATTAATACAACTGATGCTGCCAAACTGCAAAAGAAGAAACAATTAATATTAATTAAACCATCAAATATTCAACTGCCAACTACGTGCCAATCATTTGAATCTTACAAAAACAGATGCTGTTGGACAGCAGAGCAAACATCAAATTATAGTAGTGAATGTCGCGATATGGATCAAATTTCTCCGAAAAAGTATCAAAAAGATCCTATAAAATATCCTGAAAACGGTTACAGAATACCAGTTCCAAAAAACGGTATTGTGCGCCACAGACAACTTCCCGTTTTAAATAATCATCACATACCAAAAGACATCATTAACAGTTCAAATGTCACCACAGAAAATTACAAGACTGAAAAGAAATTTCACGACGAGTTTAGTGAAGCAAAATCATCCAACGGTTATAGAATAATGCCTTCGAAATTAGAGTCTGACATCGTAAACGGTCAAGATAAAACCACCGTCTTGGGTAACTGTGTCAATTCGTTGAATGTCGAAACGTATTACAAATGTTCCTCGAATCGATGCATGTCGGCACCAAAAGCAGAACATGTGTCGTCGCCTCGCAACATAACTTTTTTAAATTCACCTCACCGAAGGGTCTCGACAGAAAATATGTGCGATCTATCGTATAAGGAATCTAAAGAGATAGCCGTCAGTAATGGATTTGGTAAACTGGATAAGAGCGCCGACAAGAACAGTTCACAATTGTCAAACGGCTTGAATCCGCATTTTCATCGAACCAACGAGCAAATTAACAATCTGGAGACGGTAAAACGTATCTTGTTTGACCGAACGCAAAACGTTAAATGCAGCAACGCAAACTGCAACGGAATGGAACTGAAAGAAACTCACATAACGACTTGCCACCTAGAACCTGGTTATAATCCAAAATCAATTAAATGCGGCGGTGCTCTTGAGCATTGTATGGGCGATAGCGCCGAAATGCGAAACGGGAAATTGAAAAGTTCAGATCTTGTGGATTTTGTTAGCAACGACGATTATTCATTTCAAGTAAATAGTTTCGATTCACATAAACGTAAAGAGATCACTATCGATACACAAAATCAAACGGGTCCGCCGAAAAATTTTAAATTATTAGAGGTACCGAGTCTTAAAAGCTTAGAATTGAAAGTGACCGACTCGATGTTCGAAACAAAAAGACAGAGAATTCGGTTACGGAGCGAGTCTGAAGACTATAAAAATTGTGAAATAAACGAAAGTCGAGACGCGCCTAAGAACGGTGTCGTTGTTAAAAAACCGCGAGATGATTTATCGCCCGACTTGGCTTCTGTTAGAAATAAATTATCTTTGCAAAGAAGAAGTAAAGTTTCGTCAGTAAAACTTAAAAAAGTTAGAAGCAAAATCGCAAATAGCGTTTCGTCAGATTCGGAATTTAGTGATAGGTAAAAACACTTCATTTAACTAAGTACATACTTTTTTATGAAGGAAGTCGATTATATTTTAATTTTGGACAATTGTTATATTTTTTCAGCGAATGCAGTCTTTCCGATGACGTTTTGAAAGAAGAGGAAGTCGAATCGTTTACGAATTTAACATCGGACGCGATATCTAGTTTACTAAACGATTTTCCAATATTAACGTCGAGCATTGATAATGGTAAGTATTTGTATTCTGTTTTTTTTTTTATTGTTAAAAAAAAGTTGTAATTTTTCGTATACTTCATTTGCAAGGGAATGTATAATTGCCATTATAACTCCCCAAGTGGGAAAATGGCACTGATTTAGGACGAAATTCACATTTAATAATCTTACAATATTTATTCATTTTGAGTCAAAAAGAACATATTTTTAATAGAAGTCGGTTTCTCTGTTTATTAGTCTGTTTGTCAGTACAGGTCAAATGACTGAGCGGATTATAAAAAAGTTTTGTAAAAATGTTTTTTTTTTCTAAAGCAATTTCGTAAATTAATATGTAACTATGGAAACGGAAAGCAGACATAAATTAAAATGCGTATTACTAGCCGTTATCCGCGCTATTGTACGTGTTAACGGAAACTTTATTTTATTACTTCATGTGAGTTAACAACAGTATTTTTGCAGATAGAATAATCTCTGACTCTCTCGACTGAGATTTTTTTTATTAATATGAAAGCGTGCCTTTGTTTACATTAAAATATGTCACTAGAAAGGTTAACTTAAAAAAAATCTGAAATCATTGACATCATCATTTCGAACCCTTTTCAAGCAAACTTGAAAAATTCTGTTTGAATTGCTCATTGAAATATGATATCCCAAATATTAAGGTTATTTTTAAAATTGAACATTTTTTATTTCCAAAATGTATTTTGATCATAGTTAGTACAATTTCAATAAATCAAGTTCGGGTTTTAAAACTTGTTTGAATTTACATTTAAAATATTTTTTATATAATAATGGTCCCTGCAATTAAATTGGCAAGTAAAGTCAAAGAAGGTATTTTTTTCCAGAATATTTCGTAAAAAAATATATGATTCCTTTTATACACAAAGTCCTGCTTGTGTAACTCTTGCTTCATTGTTTCTAATAAACAATTATTAGATTTTAAAATAAAATTAATTGAAAACTGCGACCTGTCAAATCCATTGTTGTCTAGTATTTTGTTCATTATTGTCCAAAACGTATTTTCTTCTAATTTCTATATCTTCATAATTTAATTATATAAATGTAGTGTGTTATTATAGAATTAATTTGTGACGAATTGTTTTTTTTTTGTATTCAGGTCAAAAATTTACCTAGATACCTATGTCACAAAGTTGACATTATTGCAAAATCGTTCGCTTAATTTAGATGTTAGCAGTCAAAATTCGGTTAGATTGAATGCTTTTAAAATAATTCATCAAATCGATAGCTATATTGAAATAATTCTCATTAAAAAACAATGTTATTACAAGCTATTTTGAAAATTAAATATTTTTAAGCTACTGAATATGAACTGCAAATGTTAATTTACATTGGAATTTGACATAAAACGATAGGACATCTGGTGACAGAAATTTAAAGCGTAAACATGTTGCATTTTACACGCTGTTAGTATCATTATAATATATATGAAAAATGGCGGATAGGACATTGCATTTGGTCTAAACTCCGCCCATGTGTCGGATCCCAATATGTATTGTTGCAATTAAGAAACGCTATATTATATTTGAATTTCTAAATTCTATTATTTCCAGGTTTTGGCGACAATCTTTGTTCGCTGGTACGACCAAGTTTGTTCCCGCACGTTCCGCCGTATTTACGTTTCTCATCGTATGATAAAGCGGGCACCAAAATACCTGTTGCTGTACAAAAACATTTAAAATGGCGTCTCAGCACTATTACGCCTGTCGTCGTAAGGCGTACAATTTTCAATTCTGGATTTAGACTCTTCAGAAGTGAGTTTTGTCGAGGTGTGCATCCTTTCCTTACCTATTGAACGTTCTTTCATCTTCCCTCCTCGATGAATCCTTCGTCCACTTTTCGAAACAAATGCCACACCTTTTTGTGTATATATATATATATATCCTTTTTTATCTCAAATTATTCAACATCGTAAACTCTTCTTTTGTTTATTTATTTTTTAAGAAACAAATGATTGGATCGGCACATGGGGAAAACATATGAAATCTCCAATGTTTCGAACGCTTAAGGAATTCCAAAAGATGAATCATTTCCCTGGATCATTCCAGTTGGGTCGTAAAGATAGACTTTGGAGAAATGTACAACGTTTGCAGGCTAAATATGGTTCCAAGGAGTAAGTTCGTATTATTAATATTAATGAAAGGTCCTTTGTCATATCTGAATTTAAACGGAGAACAAATTACCTCTCCGTGTTTTATTAGAGGTAATAAATATTAAGATTAATTTGGATGTGTATTGTTGCGTTTCTCTGAAACAATTTAATGATTCATGGAAACTAGTTTACAAAAGTTGTTCTTCTAGTTTATAATTGTTTTTTGTGTCAGTTCTCAAAAATGTTTTAATCATAATAAAAATGCTATAAATTGTAAAAGAAAATATATTGGCAGTAGGAAAAAGTGCGCTTCTGAGAATAAATTTTTTGTCGTCGAGTGAATGTTAATTGATTCTCACTTTGCCAGGTTTGGATTCATTCCAAAAACTTACGTACTTCCGCAAGACATGAAGTTACTGCGAACTGCTTGGGAGAAGAATAGCAGCCAGGAGACGTGGATAGTAAAGCCGGTGAGTGATTTGTCTTTTCCTGCATTGTTAAGCCTGCTTTACACGGCCACAATTTCGGTGACTGTAAAGCAGGTATTTTGTAGTCACTGCTGTTCAAAGTGAGCGTTCAATTTAAATTTGTTTAATGTCAAAACAGTAACCTTTGAGCCCCGCCTTAAATAATCAGCCATGACTGGAATTTGACGTGAAACGTTACGACGTCTAGTGATAGAAATTTAAACCATCAGCACATTACACTTTACATGCTGTTAGTATTACTATATATATGTGAAAGATGGCGAATAGGACATTACATTTGGCCTAAACTCCGGCCATATGTCAAATCCCAATAATGAAGATGGGAAAGCAGATGAAAAAAAATGCTTTATTCTTTTTTTAATTCCTTTGTGAAAGTTCGATTATTCTTTAAATATTTCTCATGTGTTTTTGAGTTATTTTTTTCTTAATGAAGTGCGATTTAATTGTTTTAAATTGGCTTTAGAAATAACATTTAAGTGTACTATAAATAATCGTGAAACTGAGAACAGTGCAGAAACTTGAGTAATGGTTTTATTTTCGTTAAACGTGCAACAGAGGAATGCGCTGTTGTTGTGAATCACGCTTTGGCAGTCTATTTTTATTTCAATGCTGTTTGAAAGATTACACTTTGTAAATTTTAAAATTAAAATTATTTGAGTGGGCTTGAAATTCTTCACGGTTTAAATTGCCAATGGCGATATAAATATAATTTCCGTATTCTTTTTTTATACTGCAGAGTACAGATTCTAAGAATAGAAAAGAAAATTATTTGACATGTGCGTTTCTTAGTTAATCAGGGTTGTTATGGACCTGGAAAAGTCAAGGGAATTTTTTTAAACTAGAGAAATCGTGAAAATTCCAGAAATATTATTCAGTTTGGGGGAAAGTAGCAAAATAAGTATTTTTCTTTTTCAAGCGTGCAGGAAGTTTGCCGCGACTTCAGAGCTAATTTCTATTTGGCGTATGTCTGACGAAAAAAATAGAATCTAAATTAAAGGTTAAAAAAGTATGGAATTAAAAAGAATTCATGAATGAGTTGCATTTCAGTTGGGGGATTTTTTATGAACTAAAGCGACAGGGTCGGACTTAGACTTGCTGTGTCTCTAGCTAGAGCATGAATGAGACACTTCTTATTCCAACAAATAATAACATTTACAGAAAGCATTGTTAAAAATTTTGATTTGACAATGACCTTAGATTATGATCATATAATCACAGTTTTCATACATGCGGACGCTGTCTAGTGTCTTCAAACTCCCTGTCATGTTGAACATTAGATTGTACTCGTATAAAAATAAATTGCTGATCGCTTTTCAAGCTAAATTTTGATAAAATGAGTAATATATTATGTTGTTTTGAAGTAGAAATTGTGAAGAAAACTAAGTATGTTAAATACATCTGTACACAGTTTAAAAAAATATCCTTTCAATGAATCAGTTTAATTATTTTTCAAGCAGGATCGATTTAAAATTCTACAATGCTTTTTTTACGGAGAAATAATATGCATAGTCGCATTCCGAGGTCACTGTCGAATAAGATTTTCTGGCAAACCCAACATAAGTAAAAAATAACCTCGCTTTATAACATTTCTCTATTGAAAATGAGGATCGTTTAACTTGTCGAGAATCTACCGAATATTTTTTTATAATTAACGTTTCTATTACAGCTTCGTCGCTTTTGAAAATTAGAACGCTATTGTTTTGTTTTCAGCCTGCATCGGCGCGAGGTTTGGGAATACGCGTCGTTCATCGATGGGCACAAATACCGAAAAAGATGCCCCTCGTAGTTCAGCGTTACATCTCCGAACCGTATCTGATCAACGGTAGCAAGTTCGACTTACGGTTGTACGTTTTGATTACGAGCGTCGATCCTCTGCGAATCTATTTGTATCCCGACGGTTTAGTTCGATTCGCATCGGGTATGTCGAAATATTTTATCCCTTTTCGATTCTCGAATTCAAAAGTGCAGATATTAAAAGAGAATATTTGTTGTCGTTTTTGTAATATTACAAAATTATCTAAGAGTCCCGATGTCTGGCGAAAGAAGGGTTTGGCGTCCTCTTATGTCAGAAAATTCACACAAGACAAAACTAATTTAAAAAAAAAGAAACTCTATAATCTTGACGAGCTAACACTGTTTGATGTTTGCATTTTGCGACAATATAGATTGTTCGTTCGCATCGATCGCCCCCGACTCGGGCTGTCCTGCAAATAACAACGCTGAATAGGTGAACATTTTTGTTTCAGTTAAATACAGTTCAGAATTGAGCAGCTTGAGCGATCGATATATGCATTTAACCAATTACAGTATCAATAAATTATCTAGCCAATACACGGAAAACAAAGATGCTAGCGCGTGCCAAGGGCATAAATGGTAAGTGTTGCGATATTGTAATTAATGCGCATGTCCTCAAACTAAAGACTAACTTCATCTATGAACGCCAGATGGCATGACGTCGATATTTCCGATTTCGCGTTCCGTGTGTTTTCCGTCAGTTTTCTCGATCGAGTTTTGAGAAGTTTTCAAGTTAATATTTTGGTTGATATCAGTTTTTGAGTCAAAGTTTCAACCTAATTTTTGCAAGGCGAAAATTATTTTTTTTTTTATTATGCAGGACTATTAATACACTTTGGGAATACCTTTCCAAGAAAGGCATAGACACGGCGCATTTATGGAGTTCGATGCGAGATTTGGTCATAAAAACGATACTGTCGGCCGAGTCGAGTATCACTCAACTCGTCAGGACCAACGTTAACTCGAGATACAATTGCTACGAACTTTTAGGCGTCGACGTCTTACTCGACGAAAACCTCAAACCTTGGGTCTTAGAGGTACGTTTTAATAATTACGTCATTCGGACATTGATCGTTTTTACTATGAATTATACGGAGGTCTTTTGATACACAGGCTGCCTCGTTAATGAACGACGTCAGCTGGAATCACGCGCACTGTCAATTGACGGTGCAGTGGCTAACGCTATTCCGCCAATGCTATCCAACGGAATGAGGTCACATCTGTATCGAATGACCTTGAAATACTGGGCTACTTCGTTTCTTTTCTTTTTTGGGCTTTAGTCGAAGATTGAGAAATAACCCGAGTCTAGCTGCGGCCAAAAAGATCAGTTTTAATCGAACGCTACTTATAATCGACAAATATTGTATGTCGATAAGTATTTTGTTACGGAATATAACCTCGATTTACGGGCGATTGCATTTTGTTTCTACAGGTAAACATTTCGCCGTCGCTTCATTCTGCGTCGCCGTTGGACATTCATGTTAAAGGACCTTTAGTTCAAACGCTACTAAACATTGCGCAATATCACATACCGGCCGACAAAATACCGCTCGCGCAACACGAATCCGTTATGGCGTTGCTCGGTTTACATCAAACGCAGACAAACTGCACGGTGAAAACGACTCCAAGGAGTAATCCCGTTACTCCTATTCTGTCAACAGGTAATAAGAAAACAATTACAGTAAGACCTCGCTTAACGCTGGTTACTATTACGCGGTATCTAATGAACAAAGTTTAGCCACTGTAACGTAAATTATGGATCCGTTTATACAAAACGATTCGACTGATTCGATAGAAGTTCAAAGGCAAGGCGAAGTGTCGTTGATGCAATATCTTGGTATATCGACAACAGCTTGCCGACCGAAACAGAAAAAGGTAAACGACATTAGACGACTTCTTCGCCAAAAACAAAATATGTCAAATGAGGAACCTTGCTCATCACAAACATAACTTCTTACTCGAAGTATTATTTGATTTATATAAATGTTTTGTGAACAAAAATCGATATTAACAATGAATCGATCTATCACAAATTTTCTTATTCTCGGTTCTGTTTCACTTGTGCCTATTATCTACATATTAAGATGACCTCGTTTAGCGCTCGAACTTATTGGAACGTATCTCCCCGCGCTAAGCAGGGTCTTACTGTATTCTGAAGTGACCGCCACAGATACGGCAATCTATTTTTACGTTGACCACTTTTTATGAATGTTAATGATCCTAGTTGTCGAGCCTCTGTAATATGCAATAAACAAACGAATTCTAGTCAAACGTGTGATGTTTTTTTGTTTAGACGAAATAGATATCCTCTCGTTGGGAAGAAGTTCTCCGATCGGTTCGGCGTCAAAGTACGAAAGCGGAGACAGAGTCCAGACGGCGAAAGATAAGTCGCGTGACGGCATGACGGAATCGTCGTTGTGTTTCGATCGCAGGATTTATACGACGGCGTTGAGTAAAAAGGAAAAAATGAAACACGCTCAGTTCTTGCAGTACGAAAAAAGGGACGATGTGAGTTTTTCTTTTTCGATTACCTCCTGCAGCAATAAAAGGCGTTGCGAGCGATTGACATATTATCAGATTATTTCAATTTTTAGTTTGCAATTATGGCAATTTTTATTCTTAAGCCTTTGTTTACTAATATAGCGGCACCGTAATATTACAGTACCGCTATCTATGGAAACCAATGCTTTGCTGCCTTGGTTTTGTTGATGCGTCGATTTTTTCTCATCGCAGCGAATGTAATTATAAACTTTCCCTGACAAAAGACGATAAACGTTGTAATGGCTGTTACGTAATGTCCCGTGTGTTTAGTATCTGAACAAAATTCTCGAATGGTTGAGTCCGGACGACGTTCGCAAGCTGTTGCTGGCCGAGGACGAACTGCAAGTCATAGGACCGTTCGAACGGGTGTTTCCGACAGCCGACACGCATCGTTATCTCACTTTCATGGAGCCGCGCTATTACGACAGACTCTTCGATGCCTGGGAACACTCCTATAGTAGTAACCGTGCACCGGGTTAGTAATATTTTTTTGTACGGGAGCGACGTCTGTTACCGTTGCTGTCTTTAAAATAATAATTTCGGTGTCGTATTCACGTGAAACGAAGTTACGAAATTCATCAAAATAATTTCATGACGTCGTCCACACTGACAGACAGGGCCGTGTAAAAGAAAATTCGTTGAAACAAACGAATGGCGGCGTTTGGAAACGTCCAGCTAGTAGCAATCCTTTTTCTACTTGCCAATCGCGAATGTAATACGTTATCTTTTTTTGTGTTTTTGTGCAGGAATCAAACTCCTTCAGTTATTGTGCGAGAAGAAATACCACCTCATTGTGCCTTCATCTAGCAAAATTGCAAAAGTAAGTTTCTGTTTTTTTAAACAGTCGATCTTTTGAAAGTTTTAAGATATATGTCGATTATTGAATCTTGTCGTTGTCATGAATTTTAAAATTGCGTTTTTGATATTTGTAACATTAAAACTGATGTTTTGTGATGTTGAAATGTAATTTCGACGACATCGCGAAGCTTAGGTTTTAGTAAAGTCCGGTGTACAGTTGGTTTTGTTGTAATCTTGAAATCGTTGTACCCGAAGGCTCAGACGGCAGTACTCGATGCGTTCCGAACGTTCTACGACCGATGCCAGCGCAGTAAGTCGAGTTGCGCTAGGAGTTCACTTGTTAGAGACATTACGTTACTGTTTTAGCAGCTCTTAAGGTGTTTAGCTACTTTATATTTAAATGACGCACTGCGTCCACACAGTAATAGACAGTTTTTGGTAGTGTTCCGACATTAACTGTTAACAGTGTCTTAGGTATTTACGTAGACTTTACTAAAGAATGGCCAATCGGACGAAATTTGTTAACGGCAATGACGCGACGTTTACTTTCTGTAAGAGCGTATTTTCCCCAAATGTCAGGAATCCAATTGAAAATTTGTCGTTTTCCTTTTGATGCCTGGAGTAGTTCAGGTCAGATCCAAGTTCAAGTGTTACAAGAAAGAGTTATTCGAATGTTACCAGTTTAACCTTCAGGCGCAGTGTCTTAATAAATCGCATAAATTTGAGGTTATGTCACCATGTATACAAGTCAAATCTATTTTAAAATTTGTGTACCGTTTGAAAATAACGGTTCTCATAGTATCAAAACTCGTAGAAGAACGAAATATGTTTAAAATATTGTTAACCGCCGAACGTTTTGAACTGTTTCCTAGTCTGTTAGAAAAAGACGGCGATAAAACTCACATAACTTTCTTTAAACGCTTTATTAAAATTCAATGCCGTTACCGCCAGCTGAAATTTTAAGAATTAATAGGCTGAAATATCTCGACTTTCGACATAGCCTAACAATTTTAATTTGTTGATTTTCGAAATATGTGGTCATTCTTTTAATATTTGATTACTTACACAAAAGTACCTGTTGGTGATTTTTTTCCAGAATCCAGATATATTATCCTGTACTTCAAAGTAACAGTTATAATCTTGATGTGTGTCTTTAAATTTTAACAAATATTTTTATTTAGATTGTATTTTAACGTTCCAGTAGAACTGTTTTTGTTGTTTCTTTTTTCCAGTAATATAATAAAACTGACATATCTTACGTGTTTAAAAAATATATAGGTATATATTAATATCTTATAGTTTTTCTATTGTTTTAAGCGAATTGTTGATACATTCATAGAATTGTTTTATTATTGATATATAAAAGATATAGATTTTGTTTAAGTTTTGTTTGCGGGCTTACAGAAGTGTGTTTAGATTATCTTAGACACTAGCAATATGAAAAAACCACACGATAAAAGATTGTCCAGAATGAAACTCAAATTTTACGAAATACGAACAATTTAAAACACCAGAATTAGCCCGACCATAATTTCTTAAGCTCAAAACGGAACGGGAAGAAGAATTGTTCGGAAAGAGTGCGAAGAAAAAATTCAAGTGTTTTTTGAGGTTACTTTAAAAACGGGACAAAATTAGTACCTATTGTTACTAAAATGATAACATCATAAAAAACGATACCATCTTATTGACAACAATGCATCTAATTTCTGGACATTCTTTTAGTGCATAAGCTGTACATAGAAGATACAAATTTAAATCAGGCATAACATTTGTTTAATGCTTCATTAATTACTCACGAAATAAAAAAATCGAATTGTTTTTATTCCGCAACGAACCGTTTGTACCCTGCGTTGCTCGGGTAAATTTTAGTTTGCGTTCAGGGGATCCTCGACTCGTTGTACATTTTCGATCACTGCTCGTCTGCCCGTCTGATTTAATTTTGATCGATGAAATAGTTTTGGATTTTAGTGTACGGTAATTTAATTGTCTTAGCATATCGTTATACGTTTGCCAGTCGAACTTGTCGTAATACAGTGCGCGCTTTGTTTCCAGAATATTCCGAAGAAGAATACTGCGAAAGAAGGGGAGGAGAATCAGTCGGCGCCTTCGTCTGCGCCGACTTTGACGACGAACAACGTTGCGACGATTGTGCCAGAGGAGGCGCCGCCGTCCCTCGATGAAATAGTCAGGTATGATTCGTCTTCTACGTCTGTCAGTACTGTCGTCGCTAGTTCCACGTTGACCGACAGCGAATCGAGTACGGAAGCGAACCCCGTAGGCACCGGTATAATAGCGATGGTCACTAATCACGACTGCTGCAGTCTTTGACTTTAGTACCGATTAGTCATTATTGTAATTATCAACAGTCCTCTCCATTACTGAATAATGTTTCTATTAGATTACTGATAATGTATTTCCAAATTTGTAATATTGTGTTCTCTATACATGGTCGTTTGCATTTTTATTTACCTCCGTCCTTTTTTATATTAAAATTAATGCTCTTTTATTGCAAATCGTCTTCAGTTTAATTCAAACACCGTATTGCGAATAGTCATATATTCAAAGACCGTTTTTGGGCCGACGCAGTTTAGGGAACTTCAAATGGTGCCGCGCGTAGGTACTGTTTGTAGTGACGTTAAATTATCGACAATTTTAGCAGGACAATTAGCCGGTTAATTAACCGGCAATCTATAAAACAAGATGGCGTTTTCCGGTTTCGGTTTCTCAGAACAACAAAAAAACCAAACAATAGAATTAATTGAATAATGTGTATACATTTATGTCTAATGGAAATTACAATCATGCGTAAAGCTTTCCGCGCAGTCTTGTATAATATTAATAGCCGCGGCTATTCAACTGGTAATTTATTCTTTTACAACACTCCTGCTTGCTATTGTTCAGACTAATTAACTGATAAACTGTTTCGTTTTCTGTCGAATTTATAACATTGAATTTAGAATGTTGGATAAGTACGATATTTTGCTTCAAATTACAAATTTAGGACACAGCACGCGTCGCAGCGATTTCAATGTTGCAATAGCTGAATGACACTTTAGAAATAATACCTACCTAAAACTTTCAATGCATTACAGAGAGCAGAAACAAAATCACTACATTTATATATCCGTAAAGTTTATTTCAATCATGTTTTCAACGCTATCTGAAGCATTTGTCTTTGAATTTATGAATATTTTAATGCTAAAACAAATACTATTAATAAGTATTTGGTTTGAAGTTGTTCTCGTCTCTGCATTTTTTTGAATTCGCCCTTAGTGAGTGATAATTGAGATTTTACAGTTTTTGTATTAAATAGCGCGTACTGTTTAATAAATTTTTGACTGTATAAAATATTAATTGAAACATAAACGTTTGTTTATTTTTGAGTACACTTGAAAATAACAACTGTAAAGGAATTTGTTTTGCGCTAACAATA
Source organism: Venustoraphidia nigricollis (assembly GCA_034508555.1). NCBI lineage: Eukaryota > Metazoa > Arthropoda > Insecta > Raphidioptera > Raphidiidae > Venustoraphidia > Venustoraphidia nigricollis. Next base: position 5,146,744 of record JAVRKA010000032.1, on the reverse strand, counting down.
AATATCAAACGGGCACGCTATAAAAATTTAACATTGTCTATATTTTACTCAGTTGTATTGATTTAACTCCTTTTTCATTTTTGAAGTCTTTTTTTTTTTACTTATAAAATTCCGTTTTATCGATTTATTATTGCTTTTAGTAATTTATCTTGTACAATTTTAATCTAATGTAAAATTAAGATTCCATTAAGAAAACTATTTATGTAAATTATTGTAATTTGTTAAAATATCTAAGTAGTACAAAATATTTATAAAATTTCTTAGGTGAATGTTTGATCCGAGTTAAAAAAAAGGAGTTAAATATAATTTTGCAAAATATTTTCCTCAATCTGACAAATAGGAAAACGTTAGCCCTCGTTGAAATGTTTTCACTACGGAGATATTGTAAAATCCAGGCTATAAATATTTTGTTTCTAATAAAAGATTTTCGAAATTCAAACAACTGAGTAAAATTGTTGTATTTTTAAAGGGCGGTGTTTTACTGTAATAAGACTGAAATTTACGAAAAGAATAACTTATTTAATGTTCAGTAAGTTTGTCGTTTGATTTTTAAAATATCTTTTTTGTTTGTTGTGTTTAAATTCAGTCATTGTCTTTTTATTCAATTTTTTTATGTTTGATTTTGCCTTATAATACTTTTTTTTTAAATATGTGTTTTATTTGTTAATATACAAGTATACTTATAAATGACACGTAATAAACAAAATTAAAACAAAAAAAATAGTTATTTGTGTATTGACTCTTAAGCCATAAAATTTGTTCATCCAACATTCTTTAACACATTCAGTGCTCTGTGATTGGCTGAGCGATAAACTCGCTGTTCATTTTAATAGTTTCGTCATGATGGAAATATTTCCACTGACTTTCGATCTGTCTGTCACAGTCCTCTCATGCCTATTAGGAGACGTGGATTGATGGCCCAAAAATAAAAACCTCCTCCCATAGAATTCGTTTACCCCCATTGAGCGGGGTGTCCTTAGATAGATCTCCTAAAATGGAACAAAGAATTGTTTAGGGACTTTTGATTTTAACCCTTGAGTCACGAGATATTTGCTTTCAAAGTTGTTATCAAAGAGTCCCCCCCCCACACCAATTTCTAAACCATCAATGCAAAATACCGGAAAACATTTCTGAATGCAATTTTTAGTTAATCGTTTCAATGAAAATTATAACGAATGCTGTAGCAAAAATAATTTATGAAAAATTTAGTGAGAATGACTACATAACCCTATTATGTGTAGTTTTCTTTTTTCAAAGTAACTCGCCTTATACTTACGATGAAAAGCGCTGAATGTGTTCAGAAAACATCTTCATTTCAGATGCGTCATCACCAAAAACTTGAAAATACGTGAGTAAAATCAGTTGAAAAATGACGGCACTTAAAATACTTGAGTCCGACTGTGTGTTGTTTTTCCTATGTTCTCATAGTATAGTTTGAAATATTATATTTATGAATCTGCAACATTCTTTTTTTTTTTGCAACTAATGTTCGTACTTTCGATTTTGTTGAATTCGTCACTCAAACTAGTTTTATCAGAAAGTGTCTTTATTTGTTATTATCTGAACCCTTGCTAATAAAATATATCTTTATATTTGCTGTTTGTTTTGTAACTGGAACGTCTAGCGCGTACTGGAAATACGTGGTAAGGTACCTAATTATCCAGACTTTAAATATAATTTCGTAAAATAAATCATCTTGATCAATAATTAAGTAGTATTGTTATCGTGATACAAAGCAAACTAACAAAAAAAAAAAGAAGAGATAATTGCTTCAGTTGACAAACAGTTACGAGCAAACTTAATATGTACAATCGTACGTTTCAATGTATATAAAATATTGTAACTATTTTTCGTCTTTTTACTGTTCTGTGTAATAAGGAACGCTTACGGAATCACTTTGGCGTCCGTCTGTCGCAGACGATTTTCTCTGAAACTATTTGTCGTAAAAATTTTAAATTTGACACAGACGTGAAGTATAAAGAGTTGAATTTTGATTTTGGGGCTTAGCTTCAGGAGATAAATTGAGAAATGTAAACAAAAAAATCTGTTTTTTTCATCCAAAAGTCTTAAAGCAAGTATGACGCTGAAACGTTGATAACTGACAAAACACATCGTCGTTAGTTTGCCTTGCATTCTGATGCCAGTACTATTTTAATTTGGCTATTAATAGAGCACCGATCTCTAATATATGGATTGTGAATGGCGACCGCATTGATGGGTGACTTAACATTAGCTGATGCTTTTTATGTCTGCAGCGTACATTAGCCAAACTGATAAATCACTCGCTTGTCACCCAAACTTAATTTCTCCCGAAGTGCATCCGCTTCTAAGCGAGGCTAGTACTTTACAGAGGCTGCTTAGTTCCATCTGACCAATCAGCGTAAGCGCGGGAACGACATCAGCTGGTGGACTGTTCGTATTTTTATCAACCTATAATTAATACACCACTATTCAACGGAACGAGGCAGCCTCTGTAGTCTACTAACGTTGCTTCTAAGAGACTTTGAGCGTTGTTTAAGGACTATCTGACTGTCTACAATCCATATAATTAGAGAGCAGTGGTGCAGGGATCGCATTTTCGAAGAAAAAACTGTCACAGTCGTTCTTTTGGTTTCAATCAATAGTAGTTCGACCAAGGCCGTGCTGTACCGGGCGGCAAGACCAAGAAAGGGAAGGGCCGGTGTTGTTCTTAAACCTTTTCCTCGAAATAGCTATGTAATTCGACTGCAGGCACGAATCGCTCCGCCCCGAGTGAAACGCCGCAATTGGAAACAAGTTCGATGCGCCTCCTCGACAGCCAGCTTTCAAGTTGCACCGGCGTCGATTAACAAGTGAACTGGAATTTTATGAACTTGGATTTTAAAAATCAATACAAGAATAGTAGAGTACTATAGGTTGGGCGTAAGCGACTATAAAAGTAGTCGCGTCTGTGATTGGTTAAATCGATTGCTTACGTCATTGGAAACCGTTGGATTTGTTTTTTTTTATTAATTATAATAAGCGTTCGACAGTTCCCGCCCCCTCTCTTTCAACAATGTTAACGCCCAACCTGTTATATTCTACTAACCTTGTTTACCATATTCATCGGTTGACATTTTCCAAACGAGTGATGATTGTCAATGTTGATTTCTTTCAATGAAATGAATTGTTGGAGCTTATCGGAATTAATGTACAGATATACATATATTTGAAACTTTCAGATTTTTATCTTATACTAAGTCAATAAACTAAAGTCTCGTTAACATTGTTTAAATTTCGATAAAGACATTTGTTGGTGCAATTGGTTACCACAACGTTTTTAAGTAACCAGTTTTTATAGTTTTAAGTAGAATTAGATTTAAACAAATTTGTTCTAAGTTGTTTTCTTAATTGATAATTTTCTATTGAAATATTCGGCTTATTGCAATACCGTGGCTTTTTTATTATCAAGTTGAAACATGTCCTTTCTTTACATGTCTACTAAAAAATGTGTGCAAAAAATTAATATATGAAACATGTTTTTGATTAATTACTTGTCAGAGCCTTTTATATTAAATGTGAAAGATTTTAACCAAATTTTGTCGGATGTTGAAAAACTCCAAATGTTTCATAAATTATTTTTTCTATACAAACTTGATAATTTTACTGTTCGTTCGAATTATGAAATGTTTGCAGTTATTTCAACGGGGTTTTTTTAATTCGCAATTTCAAAATATTCTATTTACTAAAATACTACTTGCTTTAACTTCATGTTACTTTTCATTGTCATTTGTGGCTTTATGGGCATTATGAAGTTTCGTTGTTTTATTTTCTTGAGTTTTTCAAATTGTAGTTGTATTTTTTCTAATTTGTTGATAAAATCCGTGATCTTTGTTATTATTATAATGCTGCATTGCGGAAATCTTTGTCAAAAAATTTGAATTGACAATGACCTTAGATTGCGATCATATAATCACATTTTTTACATGCAGGAATAGTCTAATGTCATGAAACTCACTCTCCATTGATTGTATTTACGACTGATCTACATTGAAAAAGATCTCTTTTTGAACGTAATCTGACATCAGATTTTCTGGCATTGCTTTCTGCAACCTAGCATTAATGTTTTTAAATGTAATCGTGAAACAAAGTGGCTTACTTTTAGGACAAGAAAATATTTTACGATTGAATAATTAGTAACGAAATGCAATTAACATTTCACTTTGTGTATATTTACAAAAAAATATGTAAAACAATCTATGTGAACAAAAATGCTTGTAAAAATTGATTGTCGCTTTGCTTTATGATAACAAAATTAACTAGATTTGAAGTATTTCATTAAAATATTTGTGGCAGATTTTAATTGTGAAGAATAAATAATATAAATTAAAACACAATCTACTTTTTTGCTAGTAGAAACCAGACTTTATAAGTCAAGCTGGAATTGGCTATATGACTCTTATTCTTAAATTTCTTAAAATGTTCGTATCGTAGTATTAGTCCACAGAAATTTTTATTTCGCGGAAATTTTCAAATTTGTAATTCGTTTTATAGTCATAAAATAACAGTCAAAATTTTAAATATACAAGTCGGCACGAAAACACAAGCCATGTTTACATGCCGTGACGTCATACTTGTAGTATGCAAACCGACGCAAATAAGGCTCGATATCATTTGCACGAGACTCGTTTTGTGTTTATTCACATGCGTGTCGTGTTGTACTGCAAGTCTGACGTCGCACTGCAAGCCATCATGGCGGGCGGCGGTTTTTGACATGTCAAAAAATTGCGATTTTAAAATTGAAACAATAAATCAGTCTTGCTCTTTTGTGAATACAAACCGATAATTTCTGATTCGATAAATTATTGTATTCACATAATTGAGGTAATCATTTATTTTTTAGTATTATTGAGCGCGCTTCATGATTTATTTGTATTTGTGTATAAAAATAACTAAAAAATATTTGAAAATTAAAAAAAGTTGACATCAGGCATAATTTAATGTTAAAAGAGTTAATAATAAGCATCTTTGGGTGTCAGCTTCTATGTCTTTTTAATCTGTGTTGCTTACAGAAATTCATCTGAGGGGAAGATTTGAGCTGTCTCGGCGTAAAGAGTAGGTGGACTCTGTAGTCGACCCCAATTGACTCAAAAGTCACTGGGAATCAAGCAAATGGAAATCATTTTGAACGCGATTTTTTCGTTTTTCTTTTTTTATTATTAAATAAACCTATACATCATCCAAACGTCTAATATATATTAAATCAATATTGTTTTTCAATTTCAGTTATATTTGCCATTTGTTATGTTATCTTTATGAAAGACAAAATAAAATTTTAAAATGTAAATTTTGTAAATTACATGGTTCGTCACAATGTACCGAAGAAAAACAATGAATTAAACAAAACAATATGAACACCCATATAGGTACTTTGTTTGAAGGACACTTAAAAGTCATTGGAACAGTTTTGCATTAGTGCAAAAACATCGATAACATTTAAGAAAATCGTCGAACGCAATAATATTGTGAACTGTTAAAAATCGAAAACGCGGACAGCTTACGATTCGTCACTTTCATCGTCACTGTCTGAACCTTCGTCCGATTCGTCTTGATCGGGCGCGAGCGCTCTTCGCATCTGGATATTGACGTCGAGTTGTATCCGAAGATCTAACACCATGAACGCAATACTCAACAACAAGGGCAGGCGGATTCTTGATTCCCAAGCGAGTTTCATTAAAAACATTAGACTCTCACGGAGAACTACTTTTACCATTGCAGACTCTTTTTGCTATTCTGAAAATACCCACAGGGTGTTAGTAATTAATGCATATTTTTAATGTTCATCTACGATTTGTGCGATTTTATCGTCAGTAAACATTTTTAATTTAAATTGGTTTGGTGTGCTAATAGTACCTGATATTTGAAATTGAATTTATTGCTGTCATTTTTACATTTAACAGAAAAGAATTTAAGAGAAAAAAATTCACTAGAATTTGTCTGTTTTGCTTGTCATGGCTTACTTGCCAATAACAATTTTAGAGAAAGACATATTTTAGTTTTTTTGTATCAGAAATTTTCAAATTTGTAATTCGTGAACAAAAAGTTGTAAATAAAGAAAATTATGTTCAATTGTTCAATAGAACTTTATTGAAAAAAAAAAGTAAAACTAGAGCAAACAATATGACCATAAATATTAGTAAAAACAATGATTTTTAAATAATACTACTATAAATATTCAATTATTCAATATACATTAGGAATGTGGCATTTTTTCATCTCTATTTTGAAATGGTTTACTTTTTTACATCAATATATAAGCAATACATATTTTATTTCTTTGCTGCCAAACAACTAAAAAAAGATTTAAAACAATCTGCGTTAGGCTGATATCCAATTAAATAAAAAAAAATTAAAAAACAAGATTACATTTTAATTGATTATAGCGGCTAAATAATTTCTATGACACGAAATATTATTGTTAGTTTGACCTTTGCAACAGCTATGAAGATAAAATTCTATCACAGTATTATTATTCAAGATTATTAGACAAACTAACTTCCAAAAAAGAAGAAACGAGGTCCACAATACCATAAATACCAATACCAAAAATAAAAATCAATACTTTAAGCCCGATCATAATAGTCGACCGTATCACCGGATTTGAAACTTCCTTTTTCCAAAACATCTATCATTTTGGAAATGGTTTGTGCAGCAGATAAATATGTTTTTTTTTCCACCAAATCACTGAACATAGCTTTCATTTCTGAATCGCCGATATCGTTGGCGATATTTGCCAGCATCGCCGTGTCGACCGGACCCGGCGAGTAGTTCAGAACAGTAATATCAGGTTTCTCTTCGGCCAGGACTTTAAAATACATTTCTCTAGCCGCTTTACCTGAACCGTAACATGCCATATTTTTGAACGGTTTTTGACCGCACAACGACGTAATGTTAACGACGATTAACTTAGCGTTATAATTCGACAGTTTATTTATGAATACGGAATTGGAAACGGCCACCGAGCAGACGTTCAAGGCGAAATAGTCTTCCCACGTTTTCAAATCGTCCAACTCGACAGTCTGTTTGGAAACATCGCCAACAGATCCGACGTTATGGACGAGAATTGCCGTTTCGATGTCATCTTTGGACAGCCCTTCGAAAGATTGCGTTACGGCAGATTCTAGTTGACTTTTTTCGGGACGCGTCAAATCTATCGACTTTACAAACACATCGACGTCGTTGTTTTCGGCTTTGATTTTTTCTTTAGTCGAATCGAGTCCGGCTTCATTGCGAGCCAACAATAAAAAAACAGATTTCGATTTTAATTTCTTTGCGATCTCAACGGCAATCGTCTGTCCGATCCCTTGTGAGGCGCCCGTTACGACACAAAATGTTTTCTTTGTAAAATCGATCGGCTCAGTCATTTTTATCTGCTCGTGCTTTCTTCGGTTTCTTCTTCTAAATTCTTTTGTAGCTGATCGTATTTTAGAAGTTCGGCTAGTTCTCCCACCGTCAGCGCTTGCTTTTGTGGACAGACAGTACGCAGAAGTGTCGAGTCGGGGACCGGCGTGTCCAGTACTAAAGTATCATGCGATGTTAAATTTGCTCCATTGAATAAAAGTTGCTGTAAGCAAGCTTCACGGCGGTCAATTAATTGTTTTATAACACTGGGATCTGACTTTATCTTCAAAAGTTTATTCTCTAGAAATAAGAACCGTACTTAATAAGCTGAATTTAAGGTCAAATATATGTATTTTAAGCATTGTTACAGCTTCGGAGGAATCAAGTAATTTTATTTTACGATTTCATAAAAAAAGATCCACTTTATTGAGAGTGTAAAAAATTACCCAAATGAAAGTATTTCAGTTATTTCCTATTTAAGCATGTCTTCTCGAAGACCTTACATTTCTAGTATGAAAAGCATATCTACTTAGTAAGTCTATAAAAATTATTGACTAATTCTACAACTGTACTATTCAACCAGTAAAGCAGCAACTTTTCATTAAACAATAATAATTGGTAGGTCATTTAAAATCTTATTTATAAATACATAAATTACGTATTATACCTACTGTAACTTCACGTCATACAAATTCAAAGAACAGTCTCACAAAACATCAATTTTACCACAAAAAACGTTCTGGAAAGTACAAACCGCAACTCGAGAACAACATCCACGGGTCAAAAATAAAGCATGAAACGTGAATGTAAAATAACAGCAATATTGTCGGTACACGTATTGTTATACATTTTCTATTGAAAGTTCAATATAGATAAGACAGAAAAGAAAATATATAAACTGATGCAATAGAGTGAAAAAAAACTATTCGTTTGACAGCTGAATAAAATATGTCTATATTTATGATAATATCAATTTGATAGTCGGTATTAATTAACTTAAAAACGAATAATTGTATATTTACCGAGCGATGCTAAATATTGTTGAGAATCTGGTAATGAATTACAAACAGTAGGTTTAAAATTATCTTCAAAAGAATCACAATTATCACTTGCTTGAGAATTGTCGATTGAATCTGATTTACTCCATGGATCCATGACAGACGTCTTGTGGAATTACCTAGGACTTGGGAGTATCAGGAGTATGGAATATTTCAAAAGGGCACGAAATGGAAAACCTTTTTCATGAGAAGAGTGTTACACGCAAGGGAAGTACAGAATATTTCTATCTCATAAAATACTAATTAATGAATGACCTTGTATTTAGAAACAACTTGTTTGTGTCGTTTTTACTTTCAACTCCAAGACAAAAAAGTAATCTTGACACGAATAACCGCTGAATTGTGTGTACTGAGCTAGTGAAAGTATTGAAACCACAATAAAACTGATACAGTTTGATAACGCGGTGCTAAAATAAAGACCGAACTTTGCGACAACGCGCGCAGAACTTGTGAGCAACTTTTAAAATAATTACAAGTGAAATCAATAATCGAAGCGCTAAAAAAGAAAAATGTCAACTCCAGCTGGCCGCGTTGTTGTTTACGGCGGTAAAGGAGCACTGGGTGCAACATGCGTTTCGCATTTCAAAAAAAACAATTGGTGGGTCGGATCGGTGGATCTTCACGGCAATCCGGATGCAGATTTGAATATCTTACTCAAACGGGAAGACGGTCTCTCTCAACAGGAAAATCAAGTAAAAGAAGAATTGAATAATGCTTTACAAAGTCAAAAATTGGATGCAATTTTTTGCGTTGCCGGCGGTTGGGCTGGAGGAAACGCGTCAAAGGATTTAATCAAAAATTCCGAACTGATGTGGTCTCAAAGTATTTGGAGCTCGTTGATTGCAGTTTCAGTTGCGGCCACACATCTAAAGGAAGGTGGTTTTGTTGCATTAACCGGCGCTAAAGCCGGTCTTGAACCTACGCCAGGTATATAATATATTTTATTAATGCGTTATTATTTCTGTTTATTCGCGTTCAAAAGTCATCGAGATTTTTGTTGTTTTGTAATATATTGCAGGAATGATTGGATATGGAATGGCTAAAGCTGCTGTGCATCATTTGACGAAATCTCTGGGTGCGCCGAATAGTGGTCTTCCAGCTGGAGTAACGACTGTTGCTATTTTACCAGTTACTTTGGATACTCCAATGAACCGCAAATGGATGCCAAAAGCAGATACGACTACTTGGACGCCGCTCGAATTTGTAGCTGATTTATTTTTGCAATGGAGTTCCGGCCAAAATCGACCAGAAAGCGGATCTTTGGTACAGTTGATCACAAAAGATTCCAAAACCGATTTGGTCATTGCTTAAAAATTCTTTATGAATATTTAATCCGACAAAAATATTTAAAACCTGTAACGTCAACTTCAATATATTATTTTCCTGTTACTCTATAATTTCTGATGGTAAAAATTAATGCGTGTAAATATCCAGTTTTCTTAATTGTTTATTTGTCACCAAACATGTTTTTCAATGTCATTTTAAAATAAATTTTCATAATATTATGCAAATTAATATTTTATGTATTTAGCTTTGAAGTATGTATAGCGTCAGAAAAAATAATTCACGGTTCCTTCTTTTTCATTGTTTATTGACTTATAAAAAAACTTAGTGCAAAAAAAAACATTCACTTTGTCAAGTTGATGTAGCAGGAAGTATTTTTGCTGGAAGCTCTGTGTGGTAAACAATAAGCAGTACTTACATTATATAAAATCATTACTGATACAAACAAAATGTTTGTTTTCTAACAAAAAGTTGTTTTAATAATTTAATTGAATTAAAATAGAGTTTATTTTGCAGTTTTTTAGTTCTATTTAATTTTTTATCAGAGAATTTTGATAGCAGGTGATAAACTTTGTACTGGAAAATTTATTTTGAAAATAAAATGTTTTTTATTACTGTAATATCTGTATATTAAAAACACATCAATGTAATAAGTAAAATGGAATATTTTTATGTCTATTTTTTGAAGTCTTATAAATAAAAGTTGTTGTGAAGCATTGCTATTTTGGTTATTATTTAAAAAATTATGTAATCATACCTTGCAATCATTTTGTGCACCTATTAATATTATTAATGATTCTACTAACTTTTTGTCCACGAGTATCTTAATTTTTGGTGTACCCAAATAATTTTATTTAAAACCCAAAGCATAGCAAAATCACAAGCCTTTGGGTCAAAATTACAACGTTGAACTCAGAGGTATTTATTTGTTAAAATAAATATAATCGATGCATATTTTATTTTATTTTTTTTTTGTAAATACAACCTCATGTTAACAAAGAAACTATAAATAACTAACACAATTTCATAATTAATATTGTAAATCAGTAACTTCCTGGAAAAGGTTCCGTTCTGTTTTTTCTAAGAACAAATTGAATCTTTCGATCCATATCTTCATTATATATCGCTTTGCACTTTTCAAAGTTAATTCTCCTTCGAGTCTGAAAACATATTTGAATTAGTTGCGTCTTGAATATATACTGTAAGTGAATAATCTGAATTGTAAAATAGTCGAATATACCTGAAATGGTTTTTCGTAGTATCGCGTGCGTCTGAACTGTTCAAAGATTCCTTCTCTACCAAGAACTCTGTTTAATATCCGGCAAGCTTCTTCAATATTGTTGTTCTGAACAAAAACTGTTCGAGCAATAAAAGAAGGATGTCGCATTTTTGTTTTCTAAACTGTGAGCCTGAATACTCAAAATTCTTATAACATAACCTAGCAAAAAATAGACTATTATTTGAATAGTAAATGTGAATTAAACATATATTCCGTTATTGAGCATTTACCTAGTTCAATTTATATATCTCAAAAGAAGACTTCAAGCTAATGAAATCTTGAATTACTTTTTGAACTCGTTATTCAATGATCAGTTTGACAGCAACCCAAACTCAGTGTGTGCCAGCTGCTTAAAAACTTTACACCCCAAAAAAGTTCCTATATATGTACATTTTTTCTCCTAAATTTGTGGGAAAGCTTTGTTGCTGGTAACACTGTATAGACTATAGAGAGCACGCACGCGCCGAGCTCTGACTCCTCCTGAAGCAACTCAACTCCATGGCTAGTTTCGCGGGTTAACTTCGCGGTTAGATCGTTTAGGTGTGTGTCAAACGTAACGTAATTTTAGTAATGACAGTGATCAGTGGTTTTTGTGGGTGCGGGCAGTTTTTTCAGTTCTGAAATGTTTTTTTTTGTTGAACAATAATAAAAGACAGCGTCGATTCGTCATTTAACAGTACTACTTTCAGCAAACTTTCATCAGTTGTAAGTTCTACTTTATTCCTATGATTTATTATAAACATTTGTCACGGACAGATTTACCTATAAGCAAAATAAGTAATTGCTTAGGACCCCCGTTTATTTTGTAACTAAAAACATATACCTAATATGCTGATGAGATATTTAAAGTGAACGATATCAATTTTAATAATAAACTAGTTGACCTGTGCAAAACCTTTTTGCAGGCAACTTAACACCGATTTCAAAGATCAATGTTTTTGGTATGGGTCTGCGGAAAATTTTTTTTTTACAAATTTTTTTTTTTTTTTGCATCCGTTTTTGCCATGGTTTGTAAAGATCACTGTGATTTGAATCACACCTGCGGCGCCAATTATCTTTAACGGGGTACGCAAAACTTTTTTAAATGTGTTTCTACAATAGTTTTCCAATATCGATGTGTTTAGAATCACGCCTGCGGCGCCAATTACCATTGCTGGCATACACAAAACTTTTTTGAATGTGTCTTTAGAATAGTTCTCCAATATCAAAGTGTTATAAAATTTGTCTGGGACCCAATAATTACTCGGCCTAACGGCCTCGCCATATGGTCCCAAAAAAATTCGTCTGCGATTACTCGGTCTTACGACCTCGCCGTTAGGCCCAAAAATAAATTAGGGCACAGCGGGCCTTCGGCCCGCAATAAATTGGTCTGCAACTCAATATCTACTCGGTCTTACGACCTCGGCATTAGGCCCTAAAAGAAAATAAGACACGGCGGGCCTTCGGCCCGCAATAAATTGGTCTGCGGCTCAATATCTACTCGGTCTTACGACCTCGCCATTAGGCTCAAAAAGAAATTACGGCGCGGCGGGCCTTCGGCCCGCAATAAATTGGTCTACGGCTCAATATCTACTCGGTCTTACGACCTCGCCATTAGGCCCAAAAAGAAATTAAGGCGCGGCGGGCCTTCGGCCCGCAATAAATTGGTCTGCGACTCAATATCTACTCGGTCTTACGACCTCGTCATTAGGCCCAAAATGAAAATAAGTTTTTCTAAATGGAAATTTTCACTATTTTCTGAATAAATTAATTTTTCTGCACTACTTTGCCTCTTTAACCGACTTTCTATCTCCACTAAGAACAAAGTTACCCGTGTTAGCCCACGTCGGTTGAAACACCCTGTATATATTATGTCTAAATAAAGTGAATTTGACTCCTCGCATTAATATTCAAATTTTAAAGAAATCGGGTATTTTTCGTCAGATTTTATGTATTTCTACACTTGTTAACTTTTTTAAGCCTGTGTACCGAATACTAACTTCATCGAATCAATGGCTTTGCCTTTGTTGAATAAATATTATTATTATTATGCACTACCGTCCCTTAACATTCCACGGGCCTCCCATTAGCGTCTAGCTTATACATGGCTGACTAATTTTGTACCACAGAACTCGCTGAATTAAAGCAATTTCGAACGCAGTTATATCTGTTTCGGTATTGAGAGCGAACTATTTTCATTATTTCAAAGGAAAAACATATTTAAAAAAATGCGTAATTACTTTAAATATTATCAATAAAAATAATTTTATTAACAATTGTCAAATCATAACAAAAAGAAATATTTACATAACCTCACATTTTTAAAAACATAATTCATGAGAAATAATATTATATATATGATAATATCGTTAATAAATATGATTATATTTTGCAACAAATCCGATTGACCAATGTAGTCTTCTCGTTTAAAATTCCAATCTTGTCATTCCATCAATTTCACACATTCGAATTCACTGTAGGTAAAATATTCAAAATTCTAAGTATAATAGGTAGAAGATACAGGAAATCAATTTGTAATCTGTTTCAATAGATCTGTAAATAAATTCATATATGACTAATTTCTATATTTTAGGAAACAAATTATTATTTTTCATATTATAACCAAATAATTTTCAAGGTTAAAAATGTTTTTTTTTTCTTAATCGTTATATAAAAAGTTAATAATATATAAAATAACGTATAAACAAACCGTTTTATAATTGAAAATATCCCAAAATACATCAATTTCCATAGTAAGATATGTATTTATTTTCATAGATCTGTCAAAATAATCTCACGCCATTTTTAATTTTATCTGAACTGCTCATAGACATACGTCGTAATCGACATTACGCGACTCGATTTTATACGTCGTCTCTTTCTAACCAATTGCATATATGGCGACCTCTTGGCGGAATTATTTTTCGAAATATCTTTGCAAAAATTACCGGATTTGTTTCGAGCGTCTGTCAAAAGGTTCTATAATTATCAATTTGCACGATTTTGGCAAAAAGTTTACGTCCGATGGCCATAATTTCGCTAAATAATGTTAAAAACCAATTCAACTGACAGCTAGAAAAAATTCAAATTTTATCAATCATTTGTTTTAAATTTTACATTTCAAAATAGAATTGACTTGTTTCACGAATCAAAATGCAACAAAAAATAAACTTCTGTCCCCGTCACTTTCATGTAATTTAGCGACGTATGTTTTTAAAAAAATTTGATCGATTTGTCGCGTGTTAATTTTCCACTTAAGTTAGACTGTGACTTTTATTTTTTTTTGCTATTGCCCTAGCAAAACGACTGTTTCACAGTCTAAACGACAGAGAAAAAAAAGAGAAACGAATACTTTTATCGGCGAATTAAATACTTGAAAAAAGTCGCTTCGAACGCATCTTTTGCACTTTTCAGTTAGTCTTTTTGCTACTGAATCGTTTAAAACGCGTCCCGACGTCGTACGACCAAAAATGGCCGAGATATGAGCAATTAAAATTTCCCCATGTTAAACGTCCTATGGTGACTCTGCGCGGGTCCGAACTTTTGGCTTTGGCGGCCGAACCGCACGCTCGAATTTCGCGTTCGAAGCGTCTCGTAAAAATAGAAAAATGAGCGAAAATCGTCCCAAAAGCGCATCCTCGTGCGATTTTTTTTACTATTTTAGCCGACGATTTCAAATCGGCCCAATGCGTTTCAAATGGGGCCGAGGGCCTGTTTGAAAAATCGCCCCGACCGCGCCCCAAAAATGCAAAAAAAGCCCACCCCCCTATACAATAGAGCGTCGCGAGCTCTACAACTGGTCTTTTTTCTGAATTTTTTCCTCCAAAAATGTAAATTTGTATAAACATGAAACTTTTTGCCCCTAAATTTAAGCGTTTTAATATATAAGATAGAATTGAAACCTCTATGATTTATTTTGTTCGAATCTTTTGTTAATTTTACCTTTAAAAATAATTTATATAGAATGATTTAACTTTCCAATTTTAGGATTTGCTTAGTATAGGTTGAATTATTTCTGAGGTTTAGGGCCCTTCCTATGACTACTGCTTAGAGCCCTTACAAATATAATTCGAGCGCTGATATGTATTAATAGAGTTTTGGTTTATTTCACAAATTTCTGAAATGTGGATTTGAGTTTATAGTTTTCTGGTACGTAGTTGGCAATTTGTATAAACCTACATTCCGTAACGAAATGGAAATAGGGGTAGGATTGGAAAATAGTGTCCGAGATGAGGTCGTATTATGATTTTACCACCCACTAAACTTACGGAAAATTGGTTTTATGCCTCGCAAGGGTGTGTCTATATTATGCCTATCAGTAATCTGTGGCATTTTCTATAATTTACAATAATTTCTGCAAAAATGCACCAATTTGAACGTTTTTTAGGGTTCCGTACAAAAAACGACTCCTTACAGGATCGCTCTCGTGCCTGTCCGTCTGTCACAGCCTATTTTCTCAAATCTACTGGACGAAAAAGTTGAAATTTGGTACCTATATAATTAGATGGCCTAATCACGAACGTATAACGTAAATAAATGCAATCAGATTTTGGGAGGCACATTAGAAAACAAAAAAAAAACAATCCAGTGTTTCATGTAATAATAATAATAGTATCAAATAAAAGAGTTCGCTATTTCAAAAGATATACGAAAAGGGAACATTCCCCGAAAGGAAAAGTTAGTTTTCCTCCTAAATTACATGAAACTGACAAGGACAGAAGTTTATAGCGTGTTGCTAAGTATATGTAAATATTATTAATTAGTTTGACATAAAAAAAACTTGGGAATAATAAAATTAAAAACTAAAGAAGTTAAACTTCTTATGTGAGCTTATAGACCGGGAGATGGTGACACATTTTGGTAAGTCATTTCTTACAGTATGGCATTTTTAGGGGGGTTCATATACGTAATAAGTGAGAGGAAAATGATGTTCTTACCGGTGGTGCGCGGGACGCAATGGCAGAATAATTAATTGAAATTGCTCGAAAATCCGGAGGTGTCAAACAATTTCTTTCACAAAATTTCTTCAATTTATCGTTATTTAAACAAAAAAAAACCCGGCGATCGCTATATGCCATACTTCTCCGGTGGGTGTTTAGGCCCGCCATACTTTTTTAAAAATGTTTTTTTTTTTTTTAATTCATTTCTTACAGGCTGATTTTTTTTAAACAATTGTTTTTTATTAGTCTTGTACCGAAATCACCTTGCCATACCATTCCGACGGTCCAAAATACCCGCCATACCCCCTCAAACATGTCAGTTTTTAAAATTCGAAAATCAGTATGGCAGTTAAATCGTGGTCAGTTTATGGTACAGTGTAAATATGATGATTATTATGTAAAAGTGACATGTTTGAGGGGGTATGGCGGGTATTTTGGACCGTCGGAATGGTATGGCAAGGTGATTTCCATGCAAGACTAATAAAAAACAATTATTTTTAAAAAAAATCAGCGTGTAAGAAATGAATTTAGAAAAAAAAAAACATTTTTAAAAAAGTATGGCGGGCCTAAACACCCACCGGAGAAGTATGGCATATAGCGATCGCCGGGTTTTTTTTTTTAAATAACGATAAATTGAAGAAATTTTGTGAAAGAAATTGTTTGACACCTCCGGATTTTCGAGCAATTTCAATTAATTATTCTGCCATTGCGTTCCGCGCACCACCGGTAAGAACATCATTTTCCTCTCACTTATTACGTATATGAACCCCCCTAAAAGCGCCATACTGTAAGAAATGACTTACCAAAATGTGTCACCATCTCCCGGTCTATTATGAGGGTGAGGCTTATTATAATTGCCATAATGTCTAATCTCACATTACGTCATAATATAATAATTCACGCACTTGACTTATAACCTACTATTTTGACTTGTTTTATATTTTTTTTTTAGAAATTATTTTATTTGGTATGTTTACGTCTATTTTGTAATAGCAAATTTTTTTATATTTAATTTCCCCGTGAAAAAAAGATTAATTATGCGTGAGGTCGCGATTATGTCAAGAACTGCTGAACCAATTTGAATGAAATAGTTTTCACGTTGTTGGTAATTTAATGAGGAAGAATCTTAAAGCATTAACATTTTCCGTCTTTATGTGGCCAGCTTATTTATAATTTATTGTGGTGGAAGAGACGGGTATCGACGTTCGCCTCCACCATTTTAAGTTAATCCGTTGTCATTTTTGAAAAACAAACTGTAAACAAATTACTTTTTAAGAATGGTTAAAATCCTAACGTCGTACATGTATTAAAAATTAAAATTGCCCACATAAATTACAATTGTAAGTTCAAATAAAACGAAACGAAATCATATTTAATATTTTATTGTATAAAATAACATTAAAATTAAATCTACTTTAAGTACATACATTTGAAATGATTTCATGTAAGTAGTGAAAAATTCAATCCACTATTCACATTATAATAGTAGAGAACTATCACTAAAATAGGCAACAATTTTTTACTTACGATGAGACAAGATGCGAGGCTCCACTCTACAAGCACTGAACGAGTGCATAAGTTTTTTACGAGGTCTTAAAAGTAACTGCAGTGAAAATCTAATCTCGCCGTCAATTAAAAATTGGCATCTAGAACTTGTTATATATACAGTGACAAATTCTTTCTTAGGGGGCTGCACCTACATTGGATTCGTATTTCTTCCGATCCGATGTCGACCGAAGTGTCCAATGGCGTCAAATTTTTTGTAGAATTAAGAATCTTTAAATTGAATTTTAAAATTTATTTTTAATAACACCAAAATCACAGTTGAAACTTGGAGACCTGACCAAACAAATAATACTTTGAATTCGTCGAAAAAAAAGTTAAAATTTGTCCAAGAAAATGTCAAAATTCACCGAAAAAAGTGACAAAACATTCACTAAATAATTGTGAAAATGCATCCAAACAAATTGTACAAATTCACTCATGCTAATCATTATCTATTTTTTACTATACGATAAGTGTTCATTGTTAATTAAAAATGTATGATAATAATCAATTTTTGTGGAAACATGACATTTGGGAGCCCAGGGCTTAAACCCTATTGGTCCCTATGTAGATCTGTCTCTGAATTTAGGTGCCTACATTGGAATGTAAATCAGGTTTTCCTTTCCAATGTAGACACCTACGTTATAATCTTGGCGTTCGTTTTTCTTCCGATGTCGTCCGACATCGGATCGGAAGAAATACGAATCAAATGTAAGTGCAGTCTAAATTTTACAATTTTACTTACATGTTTCATGTTCGGTTATAACTATCCCACGAAAACAGTTTACTGTGCCTATTCAATTTTGTTTCTTTTTTATATAAAACAGTATTTTTTTAAGCAGTGGATTACGATTTGTAAATGATTAGCTTATTTTGAAAATTTTATGTCATTACAAGGCTGTCGGAGACTTCAAAAATTACAGTGTTGTGATTTTGACGACTTCGATTGCATTTTTTGGATGAATATATTATCACCTAATACCACTGAGTTTAACAGGAAAAGCGAAACGTAATGGTAAACAGTTTCTCTGTAACTTTTAAACTATATTTTATATCGAAGATGGGTTCTAACGCATATCTATAACATCTATTTATCACATATTGTTTTCATTTAACAGTAAAAACAAATCCATTATGTATATAAATAAGCTGCAGCTTGGCTGCTAAAAACATAAAATTAAATTATTTTAACGAAACTGTCTAGAGCTTCTGTTCTATCACGATATTGCTAAGTATATTAATTCGTTTTCGATACAGTCGACGATAATATACTGTTTTACGACATGCAAAACATAAATCTATAAACTTAAGATAAAAATTTGTCACAGTA
The DNA here is from genome assembly GCA_034508555.1 of Venustoraphidia nigricollis. Lineage (NCBI taxonomy): Eukaryota > Metazoa > Arthropoda > Insecta > Raphidioptera > Raphidiidae > Venustoraphidia > Venustoraphidia nigricollis. Next base: position 5,127,970 of record JAVRKA010000032.1, on the reverse strand, counting down.
AATGTCCGCGTTTATAATTTCTTGTTAACGCATAAAATAAACTACAAAGCTACAACTAAACTATCTCTTTCTGAATTAACTCTACGTCTGAATTCAGAAACTGGCGGAGGCCTCCTTACAAACGTGACACGTCCAGCTCTGCCTCTCTTATTTCCTTTCTCAGGTTCCATCTTTGGTGTCGTAACTTCGTCATCAGTGGTGGTGGTGGTGGTGGGTTCCGTTTTCACTGATGTGCTCGGTCTAAAAATATCTTCCGAATCAACATTGTCAACAAGTTGAAATTTCGGTATATTATCCACTTTCGATTTTTTATCCTTCGGATCATATAATTCCGATGCGTTAAAAAAGTCGACCGATAAAAAGTCACCCTTATCACTTGTTTTCATTTTCGGCGGATCAACTGTATTTATTTTGACAAATTTAGTTTTATTCATTTGTCTTCCTTGCGTTCTTCTATCGTCGTCAATCAAATTGTCACCAATAAATGTTGTATACTTTTTACCAAACAGCGTTGAATATTCTTCTTCGGTGATGTTTGCAAATGGCGGTGGTTCTTTATGTAAATAAGCAACTGGCCAGTATCGCGGTGTTCCAAATCCACCGGGTCTTGGTGGATCCAAAGATTCCGTGCCTGTCGCTTGTTGTAAATGTTCAAATCCAGACGCGCTGGGTGGGATCCACGGTTTTTCGTGCGGTCTAAATGGCGACGGTTTATGGAAATGGTGGTCGGGCACCGGCCGGGGATATTCCGGTAAATAAGGCTCGTAAGGATTGGGAGAAAAGTGAACAGGTTTTTCCGGAGGAATTCCGTAAGGTGGCGATAATGGTGGCTTATGGAAATCTATTTTATCTTTTATTTGACTATATGGGTAGTAACGGTCGCTGCATTTTCGCCATTGTTCTTTTGCCGGACCTACATAACACCTGAAATACAATTGGTTATGTAGATTTTTACACAATTAAATCTTTCTATAAATTTTATATAGGCATATGCAGTAATAATCAAGGAAAATAAAGTTAATTTTGAGTCATAGAAAAAACTTAAAAAAATTACAAACCGATAATAATCCGTAAAATTAATGCCAGGAGTAAGTAATTTCATAAATGTATTATTCTATCCTTACCAAGGATAATTATATCCTTCGGAATATCCGCACTGATGTTTCGGCCTGCAACAATAATCCCAACTTCCAACTTCACCCCCTTCTAATTCACAAGACCAAAAACCGGTCACAGTGTTTGGTTCACATCGACTGCCTCTTCGACAAGGCCATCCACTCACTGTGTAATGCTGCCAGGCATTTTCATCACCGACTAAAAGCGATTCATTTTTTTAATAATTTATTACCCCTTCTGTTTATCGGTATTTTTCCAAACCGTTTATATTTCAATTTTCAACGGTTAATTAAAAAAAAAGTGTTCTGCAGTCGTAAAAAATAATGCTGTTTTTATGTTTACAGCAAATAAAATTCAGAAAGCCTCCAATTTTATTGAATTTAATATTATTTTGGAAATAATTTTGGAATTGATTTTATGCCGGAAATTCGCTCGAATTAGACTCCATGAAGGTAATATAATTCATTTTTTGATAGAACATTTTTTTTTAAATGTGTATCAAAAGTAAAAATTACTTTTTGCTAGCAACTTGGTATACTTACGTCCAAAAGCTCCATCAAATCTATCAATAAAATTCCAACCTCCAGGATGTATAGGCGGCGGTCCTATCGGAGCGCCGCCTCCATAAATTTCACCTACATCCGGTCTTTCAGGAGACGAAATACCTGTGGGTCCAAGTGACGGTGGAGGACCAGAAGGTCCAAGCGACGGCGAAGGACCAGAAGGTCCTGTGGTTATATAAACTCCGGAAGGACCGGAGGGTTTTGTGGGTGGGCCATAAGGTGGAGGTGGGCCGGAGGGTTTTGAAGGAACGCCGTAAGGCGGGGAAGGTCCTGTAGGAGGAGGTGGTCTCGAAGGTTTAGTGGGTTCGCCGTAAGGTGGTGGTGGACCCGATGGACCCACTGCGGAAGGAATAGTAAAATGACATTTAGGATTAAGACCATCCCAGGCGAATAGCCAATAATCGGGATGATGGACATAATCCAGATGCAGGCGCAAATCACGTTCATTTATGTCTGAAAGTTCGCAGTTTGGTAAAACTGGACCGGGTCTGTCATCTTTGCCAGTTCTGGAATAAAAAATATAAAAACAACACATTTTTAGACTCATCGTAAACTGGACTCAATAAAATCGTTTTTTGATTAAGGAATGCAAATGATTCTTTCCGACATTATTGAAATTTTGAGAACTATTCCCGTTTGCATCTCTGTAAAAATAAAACTCTACCAGACAAAAATATATGTGCATAAATGTGCGTTTTGATAATCGTTTACGAACTTACATAATATTATGTTCATGTGAGACTATGACTTACCTATAACTGAATGACATACACTTGAAAGGCGACTCGATACGTTTTCTTGTGCACTCGTTCTTGCATTCATTTTCAGTAGAAACTACAATCGCTTTACGTATCGCGGAAGACAGCAATTTTGCCGGTTGACCATAACCGATGTAACATACTGTAGACAAAACAGTTATTTTACTGGAATGTAAACATGTTCTTTAGAAATAATTACACTTACAATTGTCGTTAAGATTGTTTTGTGACGTGGTTTCCTTTACAGGATCGTAACCAGGCACTGGAATGAAAAAGTGGTTGGCTTCACAGCCGTGTCCGTAACTCCCCCTTTCGTACAACTCAAAACCGGGATCTGAGACGAGATGCTGTCTTGGATCCAATTCTCTGTACGGCCAGTCGGTCAACTGGCAGTTGTCGGCTATGCCTCCGATTATTGGAGAACCGTATCTAGAACGCAAAATATTTCTTTTCCTTAAACTAAACAAGTAAATCGCATTACCTCTTCACAGTGAATTTAAATTATACAGTCAAAACCGTTTACGACGACATCGTTTAGAACAACATACCGGTTATATTGACCAAAATCATAGGTCCCGGCTGATTGCTATATGACCGCCTTAGAAAAAACACTGCTTTTTACGACATTGCTTATTACGACATACCGCATTAAGCGACTACATTTAATGTAATATCTTCATATCTTCGGAGAATTATATCTATTAGAACGACCAGCTGTATTGTAAACAAAATTCGTACGCACAGAATTGTTCCAAACAGACTAAAATTACAGATTTTATGAATACAGAAAAATGATAATGATAATGTGAATATTATTCCTATTAATATTTATGAATTTATATGTACCTACACATTCAATAATACTACATACTTAATAAAAAATTACTTTGTACCTCGAAAACATCACCGATTATTATGACTGTCGGTTTTTACGACCCTTCGATGTCGTTATAACAGATTTTGACTGTATTTCCAAAGTGCGTATTCTGACTTCACAGAACTTTTCAAAACATTAAACTGAATAAAAAAGTTTACAAGAATGCATGTTCAAAAATTTAATATAGCTGTTTTACAGGGTATCGAAGTTTTATTTGCTATTAGAAATAAGATGGGCTTACATCATTCTAAAGTTAGCTACGCAATTTTTGACTTGCTCACCTAAAACTAAACGTTCTGCAAACAAATTTGTTAGCCCTTATGCATTCCAGTTCACATTGACCCACAGATTTCACTGTAAGTGATTCCATAACTATTGTTCGTTCCAATCGTTGTCCACTTCGGATTCTCCAAAAACAGTCTGAAATTAGTAAAATATATATCGTAATAGTGGAACATTGAAAACCAACGCTAACTGAAAATAGTGAATCAATATTAACAAGGATAATGCGAATGCCGTTTTGAAATTTATTTAATAACAATTTTCGTTAATTTTTTTGCAAAATTTCGAAGAAAATGAGTGAAATCTAAAGATGTTTTAAGGCAAATAATTAAATTAAATTTTTTTATCAGTTCTCTTTAAATAAATTATGGAAAGTTAAGGGAACGACGCCCCAACAATGTCATCCGTTTTCAGAAATAAATAAAACGTTTTTATTTAATCATTCCTTGAGTATAGTTATTTTGTGATTTTGTTTGTCGATTCAATATTACAATCGGATAGAAAAATGTTTTAGATAACACACATACCACTTTGAGATCCATAATCAAAATCTGATTTAAAACAGTATTTGATTTCTTGATTCATTGCATAAATATCAAAATTTCTATCAGGTTCGGTATCTGCGTTCATGTTCAACTGACGAAATGGTCGATCACTTAAATAACAATTCTCCGATGGCGGCTGTTCTTGAAGTGTATATCTGAAAAAATGTTATACATTAACGCGTCAAAAATACGACAGCGAAAATAATACGGTAACAGTTCATTTCATCTATTTACCTGTAGCTATAGGAATTACACTGAAAATGTTTTTCCAGGAAGCATAATTTTTCACATTCAAGAATAGTTGGAACTGAGAAAAATTTCTTAATAAGAGTTTTTTGTAATCTCACGCCTGTACCAGTTCTTACAGAGCAATCTAAAAAAAAGGTGTAATTATATATTCTTTCGATACTTTTGACTATTTTCCTTTAATTATCAGGAAACGGAATGCTAAGAATAAATTAGATATAGGTGTTTAAAATTATGAAAGAAAAAAAACGGTACTGCTAGTTTAACACTATATATTTTAAGATTACCAACTGTCAAGTTTACTTGGAATTGACTTATATTTTCAGTTTATGAATAAAGTAATTTTGCTTACCACGAGGATATCCAACACCCAATCCTTCGAACCCTTCAAATCCAAAGTTTCCTTGTTTATGTCCACCGCTTGGAGGTGCTCCCCATCCATTGTAATCATTCCAAGCACCAAAACCTCCATATTTGATACTGTGAGCGCTGATTCCATTGTAGCCATGTGGCTCTTCCTCCTCTATATAGTATTCTCCACTTTCTTCTGGTCCCAGGTAACTAACTCCGTTGAATCCGTCAGCCGGAGGCTCGAATCTATTGGGAACATAACCGTGCCTTCTGTTTCCAGGATATTCTCCAAACTCACTGAAATTATTTCTATCCAGACCCCAGTAATTGTACGCCTGTTGATCGGTCGAATACCCATAAGAAGGTCCGTACGTTCCGCCATATTGCCCCCAGTTTTCTGGTCTCACGTGTTCATTACCAATCTGATACGGTACAAAACGTGTATTCTTCCTGTATTCTTCATAGTTTGGATACCACTTGGGCTTCTGCCATTTTTGTCCGTAGTATGAATCAGGGTATCCAAAGTTTCCGTAAACTCCCCCGTACGATGCCCAGTGGTTATGTTGAGGGCCTCTGTTGGCATATTTATCAAACCCCCAATAATGTCTATCGCGATCGCGTTCACTGAAGTATTTACGGTCAGGTATATAATATCTGTTGTCATTTGGCGGCGGTCTAAAATTAGGCCTTCTCGGAGGATCTTGTCCGTGTCCATAATCAACGAAAAAATTTCGGTCATTTTGACCTGGATACGAGTTTGGATTTTCTGGACTCAGCGGTCTTGCAGGATATGTATGCCAACTGCCACTACCACTGTATCCCCCACCTCCTCCACTTGTTCCATATCCAGATCCTCCTCCGGCATACCAAGTTCCACTGCCTCCAAAATTATGTCGATACGGTTCTACGCCTGATGATCCACTATGTCCTCCGGAAGGTCCATAGCCTCCGCCTCCAGAAGGTCCGTAACCCCCGGATGAACCATAATTACCGAATTGCCCATAGGAACCATAATCACCTCCGATGGGGATGTGATCGCCATAATCGCCATATCCTTGGCCTCCGTAATGGTGTCTTCTGTTTGAATTGGGGCCAAAGTATGGTGGTCGTGAGTCGAATTCCCCAAAGCCCCCTGTGTTAAAAAATTAGTATGTAAGGTTATTTACAAGCTTCGAGCAAAATTACAAATATATGGAAATACCTAAACTCATGCTAAACTATTTAAAATATAACAGCATAATGTTACAAAGGCTACATCACCAATACTTAATTGAGTCGTTGTTTATATGAAAGAGTGTTATTATTAAAAGTAAAATGAAATTAAGAACGTAATTATTTAAAAGTTGCTGCTTGTTGATGTCGTATTATTCTTTGTTTAAATATTTAAGAGCTAAACGTACTTTGTTATTATGTAACGTGCGCAGTATGAATTAATCGTATATGGAGTGTTTGTAATAATATGGTCCCCAAATTCCCTTGTGCTTTAATTTGAAATGTGCTAATTGTTATACAATGTTTAAAGCGCAGCAATGTTACCTCCACCGTAGCCACTACCGCCAAATGTGACAGGGCCGTAATCAGACGGCCTTCCCTTACAATAAGGGCCGGCATTACGATCTCTCTCATAAAAATCGTATTCTCTGTCGGGAATTAGGTCTCTCCCGATGTCCATCAAAACGAATGGCACTTCTACGAGTTCACATACTCCTCTGCTGCCTCTTCCTTCGGGATCCAATCTGCAAACATAATAAATATTTGTTAAGAATAATAACTCATTTCACTAGAATTAGTTATTGTTCAGCATTGCAGCAGTCAGGGGTGCCCACAGAAAATAAATAGGGACCACAGATGCAAAATTGAATAATCGGCAATATACCATTGATATTTACAAATGACCGAAATATAAAAAATACAATTAACTTTTGATAGCCTGATCATTTTTCATTAAAGTTTAAGTAAACCGTGGCCAATGTTAAAAAATAAAAAAAAGATAAAAAGTGAATTCAAAATTTAGAATAAAAATCTTCAACAGTTTTGGTATATTATTTGGTATATTTAGTATCCAGCGAAAAGTGCAATATTTACAAAAAATAAAAATAAATAAAATAAAATGCTGAAGGGTTTATTTATAACTTATTATACTTCATACAGTAAATATTAAATACAGACGTAATATGTAAACGAATTACTATAAACAAAATGTATACATTATGGTTGTAAAAATAATTAGCAAATTACATGCTGCGAAGTGTGTATAGCATTGTTTAATTTCGTTGTCAAATTATGTTTCAGTTATATAATTATTGAACTACTCTTTGACAGAATACCGTATAATTATTTCCACCTTCGCATGTCCTTGAGGAAGAAACTTACGGTATGGTTTCTTTAATTACTTACCTAATATATTTACAATTAATTATTAACTATGAACGAAGCTGTGTCATAAAAAATGTTTCATCACTGATTCAGCTTAGCTTATCAGAACGCGTTATACGAGTAAAAGTCTTCTAGAAAACGAATTAATGACAAAGATAAGACGTTCTTTCACAAAATTATAAAAAATCAGATTTAGGTTCTTTGAATCAAAATTTCACAAAATTACTGCTGCAGGACCCTAAATGGTGTCCTCAAAGTATAAAATTCGTTAAAAATACAGTGTTTTCCAAACTTCCACTAAAATGTGTGTGAAAACTATGCTGCATAGGACAAAATTTAATTTTAAATAATAATTATTTTGTAGAGTAAAAAGATTATTCTGTGCAATGATTCCATTCCCATCTATATAAATAAAGACCGTTGTCCTTCTATAAAGTTTAGCCTCTAGAGTTTCACATTCGAACACGATATTTTTTATACGGTTGTTATCTGCCATGACAGAGTACGGTAAATATTTATAAAAAAAAGTCCGAGCCAAACCCGCGTGGAGAGGGTTCCGTACCATTCCGTTTGCCGTGAGAACTTTGACTTAAAATTTTCGATTAAGTTATCGTGTAAATTATGAGCGAGAGCCTATATTCCCTATTTTTTCAAAATTTTAGATAAGGGAGGAATATTGTCTTTAGTATCTTTTAAATATTGAATTTTAAAAGTATAAAAACAATATGTATTCGTAATTCTCATAATCAGACCTTTCATTTTTTAATACGTCATCACGTGACGCCCTTGATTTTTTTGTTAATTTGTTTTCAATTTAATGAAATCAGAATTCGTTATTAATTTACGTTATACGTCCGTGATTGGGTCATCTAACTCTATATATGTGTGTGTGTGTGTGCCAAATTTCAACTTTTTTCTTCTATTAGATTCGGAGAAAATAAGCTGGACAGACTCGAGAATGATCCTATAAAGTATGAGAGTTCCGTTTTTTATCAAAAATAATTATATATTTTTTAACTATTTAGTAAATCGTTCCAAAGTCTTGGCAATTTGTGCGTACATAGTTATATCAAGAGTTAAGTTACAAAATTTCCTTAATTTCTCGATGATTTGAAATACCTGTCACACATCCTTAATTCGCCCCTGCTCCTATATTACCTACCTATATTGCACATAAAATATATAGTACATGATGTCACTTTTTAAATCACTCTTCCAAGTCCTCTGCGCATTGTTGGTGGTCAGCTGAGCGAGAATTTAATAAATAAATAAATGTCGACCTCGTCGTCGCAACCAACTGACCCACTGAACGATGCATGGCTTGTTCCGACACACAGATATCTCTTATAATTGTATTGCGTTTGCATCTGAATGCTGACCAGGAAACGATGAGTCGATTGCAAATACAGAGGCGGATTTATTTCAATGTTTTTCTAAGGGCACAGGCTAAAGCACACAGTGTACCTTTTGCGTCACGATTCTATATGTGGATCGTCGGATGCAGCTATTAACAGCGTAAGGCCGCCAACTATTCGCACAAAATTTTTTTGTGTGAAATCTATGACGATTTTTGGGTAGCTCAAATGTACACTTTTTTATACAAAATATAATTCTGGCATTTAAAATATATCTATTTCCTAGAATAAGATTTAACATTCCAGAATTTAATGCTGCAAAACGAACGGATATAGATAATTATACGTATATTAAATTAACATAAATGTACAGTGTGTGTGATTCAGAATTAACTTGTGTTGTGACATGCTATAAGGTGAAGCGAAGTACAATGTGTGACATTAACTGAGAAAATGAGCGCCAGCGAATTTTAACAATCACACAAGCCATAATATTATCCCGCTTGAGATATATTTATGTACTATATTTTTTGCACGTCTCCCCTATAACATAGCTGATTTTTACGTAATTTTCAAAACAGTTCAGCTGCAAGTTAGTTCACTTCTAATTGTAGATCACTTTTAAATTATGATTATGAGTTCGAAAGTGTCGAAAATTCTTGGTTTCGTATTACCTACGCGTTTAGACAAATATGTTTGTAAGTCGAGAAGGAATTTTAATCAAACATAGCTTGAAACGTGACCATTGATCTATTTTCATATACCTATTATTTATTATGTACAGACCTGTAGTTGAATCCCTCACACATGAAGGTTTTCTCTTCGCCACATTCGCGCTGGCAATCTTCAACGCGTTCGCAAGGCACCGCCCGACGGACGTACGCCGCTGCGACCCTCTTTCCGGCCATCGCGCGTCTGAAACATGCTAAACACAACAGTATATTATTAGCTATAGGTGTTTTAGGCAGTCGTGGGCAATTTAGTATTTTATAAAAAAACTAATAAAAAAATATGGGCAACTGAACGGTTATTCAAAGACATTCCACTCGGTAAGATAAGTGACATGAAGTTACATTTCAGACCAGAGTATATGCGCCCCCCTCCGCGCATTTTTGAAAGCGTCGGACTCCACTTGATTTATCATTTTTAGGGTTCCGTACCTTAAAAGCGAAAAATAGGAGCCGTTATAATAGGATCATTTCATTGTCCGTCTGTCTGTCGAGAGACCCTTTTTCTCAGGAACGCGTGGAGCTATCAAGTTGAAATTGATGTAAAATACTCAGGTCTGCAATCCCTTAGAGCTGTGAAAAAATCCAACTTCTAAGTCAACGCAATCAAAAGATAAGGCCGTTTATGCCGCATATTTTGACAGTCGAAAGGAAATCAAAACCTATAGGGTACTTCCCGTTGATCTAGAATATCGTAAAGGAAAAAACCCGAAAAGTGACAAATTTTTAATTTTATGTGGAATTATTACGTGTTATAATGGTATACTACTCCCACTTTACTGTCTTTTTTCAAAGGACTTGAGGGCACCCTTGGCTTTGATGCGCAACACGGACTTTGTGGAAACATTAATTATTTACACGACTGCTTCAAACATGTGAAATTTCACATACTCGGTTTTTTTTATATGAATTTTGACTTTTAAACTGTTGTATATTTAATGTTTTAATTGTATTTTTGATACTGTAAATTTAACAGTCCTTAGTTGTGTGGGTTCAAGTATAGCTGTAACAACAATCCGTAAGGATATTGAATCATCGTGTGAGTTCATTGTTCCGTAACAATTGAATCGCGTTTCCCATAATGCCATTGCCATGTCTCGCATCACAAGGAAATGATCAAATAGCTTATTTTTTATGTTCAAATTATCAGATTTTTGTTGTTGATGTACAAAGTATCCTTCAGTTTAGTAGACAAGACGATAATTGTGCACAAAAACCACATATTTTCGAAAGACATTTTGTAAAATGAAATTTGACACACATGGTGGACTGAATAACCGTTTAACGACTTTTTAGAATGAGAAAGATCATGGAATTTTTTATCGCATTTGTATTATGCAGAACAAAAATGTACGCCAATTTGTAAAAAATCTCGAAATTCTGGGAAGCACACCAGCTTATTATTATCAGTAGATCGCCGAGTTCGTGAAAACAGACGATCTACTAAAAAGCCTTATTTACAGGAATACAAATACATTTTGGCCTTTTATTTTTACATTGAGCGATGGCATTACTGTACTCGTTTTTACATTTTAACTTTATCATTATATAGTACTAAGCTCTGAACCTAAGTGCTTCAAGAACCTTTCATAAATTTTCGAATTTTCAAACAACAAGCACTGTCATTTTCAAAATCGCTTAAAAGCAACGAGTACTACTTACTAAAGTGCTTAAAAAAATTAAGCATTGAATATTTAAAAGTAACTTCTTAAATCTTAACTTCTAAATATAAGTTATTATATAAATTTTAGACATGAGCAATATTTCTTAATTGGTGGGAACGTTTCGGCTCAAACCAAATCAGAATAATTGTAAAAGATAATCTACTTTATTACAAGTGCTAAGTTCTCAGCACTGTCCAGCTCGGTCAGAGACCAACTTTTTTTTTATATTTGACAGTTCTTTGTTGGTGTACTTGAACTATTTTCTCAAACACATCAAGGCGCGAATATAGTCACACACAAAACAATATCACATAATGTAAGTAAGTACAATCTGAAGAGACCTCGATGCTTGCCCTTCGATGTCCACTTTTTTGTATACAAGGTGTTGAACCGTAACTGGCTTACATTCTATAAGTTTTATGTTGCCACGAAATAATAATTTTGCACACCCTTCTATATAAAATAGCTGTTTTTTATGCCTGTATAGCGGTCGTAAAATGGCACATTTAACACTAAAAATAAACGTAGTCTAACCGCGTGAGAATTAAACTGTCAAAAATTTTGAAAATTAAGTAAAATACAGCTATTTTTATAAGAGATACGTGCAAAAAATGTAGTATGCATCTTGTTCGTGGCTGTTAAAACTAGCTAGTAGCTCGTTTTAACATAGTGTCACTTTCTCGTATCATAACATCTAATTTACGAACGAGATACATAAACTACTATTATCTATATGTTTCGAAGACTGTTAATTTTTATATTCTTAAAATCGCAGTACAGACGATTCAGGTGAAAGTTATCTATTTTATAGGATAAAAATACCACACATATCTCGTGCGTGATTGTTTTACGACGTGTGTGACTGTTAAAACGAGCGACAAACGAGTTTTCACAATCACACGAGTCAAGTAGCATTTTTTGCGCGTGATTGCTATAAACTAGCCGAGTCTAGTGCTTTCACCACTATACACTACATAAAATAATATTATTGATAATCTAGTACGTAGTACCTATAGACTTTAATAGCTATAAATGCAAATTAACACACTGTATATATTATATACGTACGTCATATTATAACGTCTTAGTTCATCTCCACAATTTTAAAATAACAATGCAAGGAGGCAATTTCTCTCCTCTCAAGTTGCATTGTTTGACATAACTCTTATGAAGTGGCTACAGTAAGCATCAGATAACTTGTCATTTCAAATATCACATTCCGTGTTTTCAATATAATACCTACTTTATATTTTTTGTAGAATTAATTTTTGACTAATTTATTTATTTTTTGTTTTAATTATTGTCACCGAATTTTGAACTTTGTTTAATAAACGGAACATGATATAATATCTAATTTAAAATAAAAAAGTGGTGCTTTGGTTCGTGGATACACGACGGAAGCTATGCTCCTTACGCATTTTATATCGATTAAAATTTACACATACTACACAAAAAAACAACGAAATTAATTTTAAAACTTTTTTTTGTCATTAGTAAAAATTAAAGAAACAATGAATTTCATACTAATTTGAGATGTGAACCTGAGAATTTTGATCTATCCAATAATGTACGTAAGGAACGCGACTGCCGATTATTTAATATACCCGACTTTCTGATCCTTTTTCTGGCACTTGTCTTTTTTTATCTCATCTGCCCCACTAATTTAGTACTATATTATTGTTGAATAAAAAAAAAGTGTCAAAAGTATAGTGGTTCAACAGTATACTTTGTACCTATATTGCACGAACATTACTTATGTGTAAAAGCAAATTATGATTGGGTAATTTGCAACCTTATCTTCAGATTAATCTTTACACATATGAATTTCGTTGGCTGGGACAAGAAAATTTCTATTAATATAAAAACTTAATATTTTAAATATACATAAGCATATACATGCAATATGTTTTTTTTTAATCTCTGTCTTGAAAAACAGCGATAAAGGGGCTGGCCAGTGAGCGAAAAAATAAGGCACTCGATTTCTGACCTACAATTGCTATTGAAAATAATTTATTTATTTGCAGCCGTGTCAGAAAGTTAGTAATTTTATAAACGCGACAATTTTATTCGAGACTAGCGGCCCGGTCCGACTTCACCTCGATTTGTAGATTGCTTATTAAGAGAGCACAAACCAGTTTGTACAGGTTTCGTGATTTTGAAATTTTCAAGTAGTTTTATCAATTAATTAATGAAAACGTCACATCACTAGCACACTGGATCGGTCCATCACGACTAGACAGAAATTGCAAGCGACCGTCTGACGGTCGTTAAATAACATGGGTTTTTCTAGTCCGTGTTGTGCTGGGTCGTATTTACGATTCTTAATTTATTAATTAGTAATAACGCGTGTCTTGTTCATAAATAGTGCGTCAGCTGTCCAATGTGCTTCATCTCTCTTTTCCAATCTACCTGTCACTTTGATGTCGGTTTTTCGTTTCATCGGCTCACATAGAAATTTTCCTTGAAAAATAAACATTCGACTGTTTTGTTCAGTATTATACAATATGTATGCGCGGACACATCTCCACAGACCCACGTGTAAAATAATTGAAAGTGTGGGATGCGTTGCGTGTCTGTCTTATTCATTAAAAAATGCGCGCGTTTTGTATTGTATTCTGATCAGCTGGCCATTCTCATTATTTTTTAATTGTTTATAATTAATCAAATATGCACCCGTATGTGCTAGGTCAGGGGCGGAATCAGGTGCAATGTGTTGTATTTATGTATATTTAAGTCAGTGGAGAGCATCAACTTAAATGTCAAAAGAATAATCGCAATAATGCGTCGGTTTTTGTTTTAATGTCGGCAAAGTACAATTCTATTTATTTTTTGCCGACTTAAAAAAAAGGTTCGCCATGTATGGCATCCCCACTCAAATTACTTAAATAATCTACTTTCAAAGTCGTACCATAAACCATAAATCATGAGTTGTAAAATTCTATTTTATTGTATGAAAAATATATTAGCGAAAAGTACGTTTTCCGTGAAAAATTTAAGGCTCTAATTTTCGTTTAGGTTTTTGTAAAAATCGGAATTCGTATATATCCGTATCTGGGTAAATTATCTCTGTACCAAATTTCAACTTTTTTCGTTCAGTAGATTCGGAGAAAATAAGTACATTAAGTGATTCTATAAAAGTTCGTTTTTTGTACGGAACCCTAAAAATTGCAATTTAGTGTTGAATATTTTTTTTTGCATGAACTGATTCAATATTTAGCCTATTCCATAATACAACAAGGTTAATGTTTATCACCGATTTCAATTTTTATCGGTCATTAATTTAACGCAAACTGAATTAATAATTCTTTGGTTTACATGGAATAATAACGTAGAATAATTTTATTATTTATAAAATACGTTAATGGAAACAATAAAAAGTGTAGGTATGTTGAACTGTGAAACCCTTTGTTTAGATGACAGAAAAACCCAATTAAAAGCAAGCATATTTCATTTTAGGCTTTTCTTGGCTATATTTAATGTCTCTTAAGTTTTAATTTAAGAATTAGTGAAAATATCAATTGTATTTTCAATTTAAGTATTAAAAAACACAACATGAATTGATTCTCAGAAAACCACAAGAGTCGGTGGATTTAAAATTAACTAAAAAATAATAATCAATATAGTCGGACCCATGTAGGTATTTTCAACTGATTTTACTCTCATATTTTTCTCACGCAAAGATTCTTCTCTCCTACGCTTCTTAACCGATGAAAAAATTCGCGCAACAACGTTCTACCTCAAATTAATTAAGGTTTTTTCTGATTAGAATTAGAATACACGAGGTCTACTGTATATAAAATTTCGTGAGCCAAAATGCAGAACATATAGATAGACATGGAGGACGCACTGAATACGGAACTTATTAAAAACGTTACATTTCCTATCAATTTCGCACGCTATATCTATCTAGAATAGACGAAGGCGAACTTCTCAAGATTAATCCATATTATAGTAATTATTGTGCAATCCGTACTATTCCCAAAATTAAAGCTATTATTGAATCATTGGATTAAAAAAACTGACCTTTACCCAGTGTTTATAGATTACAAAGGTTGCCTGTCGACTGATTGTTTAAAATGGACACAGTCGAACTATTTTAAGGATTGGTTTTAGGGGTTGAAAAATGTTTTTGAGCCCAAAAATAGCGAAAATATCCTCAGAATCGTTTCAAGTTATAATTTAACCCAATCAGTAAACATTAAGATGTGCTGCTAAAATTTTAATAAAATCGGCCCGACAGGACTAGTTTGTGGGTATGAATTTGCATACTAAAGGGTATAATATTTTATTTGGTGCATATGTCGGATTAACAGTAATATTGCAATTAAGAATAAAGTTTTTGTTTTAAGAATTGTATTAAGGGATTAAATTTTTTATTTTGCCTAAAATATAATAAAGCCACAATACACGAATTATTGTTGGCACGGTTTTGGCACAGCGACCCGAGTTTTGTTTTTGTACTTTGTAATATACAGTAGAACCTAGATAAGTTAAACCTCGATATAAGTTAAAAACTTCTGTAAGGTAAACATTTTTTGAATTCCTTTCCCCTGAAAGCATAAAACCTTCATAACTTAAATCACAAAACCTCGGTAACCATAAGTTCAAGTATTATCAGTGTCATCATGACTAATTGATGTAGAAAATCAAAATTGCATGAAACAAAAAAAAATACTGATTTCTTTGTTTAAATAATTGATTGTTTAAATAAATAAATAATAGATTCTAGATGAATAAATGAATAGATAAAAAATTTATGTCACCTCTATTGGACTAAATACATCCTCTATATAAAATCCACAAACCTCGGTAAGTTAAAAGTTTTACTCTGAGAATCTCTCTAACTTCAACTCTCGATAAGTAAAAAGCTAGATAACTTAAAGTTTTTAACGTTTCCCTTGAATTTTAACTTATCGAGGTTCTACTGTAATTCACAAGAAAGCAATCTGCAGTAGACAACTGGCCATAAGCAAGAGATATTAGTTCAAGCATAATAAAATTACGATTATTTGACGATGAGCTCTGCTTGCAGTGTTTTCCGAATTACGTATTTTCTCTATGTTGTTGACACAACAAAACCACATTATAATAGTGGCGTAATGGAGTTTATTACTCACGAGTTGTGTATTGAAACGAGCGCCTGCAAGTTTTACCTGTCACACGAGGGACAATATCGCGAAAAATATTTAAACTTTGTTTCGGGCCGCGTTCAAAAAAGTTTCAGAAACGCTGGCCTATCGTGTACAAAATACGACGATTCGCATCCAGCTTAAAAAATATTTAGTAAATTTTTCTTTTCTTTTTTATTAAAAACAATTGAATTTTACTTTATCTTACATGCTGTTAAATATGCATGCAAATCAGCTATTTTATAGTAAAAAATGTTTAATGAAATGGAACGTAACTTCTTTGGTAGCGTTAATCCCCATTTTCCTGTAGCGAAATAATAAAATAGCGCGCCAAAGCTGAATTCCGTTCATATAAGAAGTTATATCTAGGTTAATTTCGCACGAAATCCATTCAAATTGTTGGTTTTTGAAAAGGGGAGATTCTGTTCTATGAAACGAAACCGTTTCTAGATTGATTCGAGTTCATAATTACTGCGAAAATTGTAATTGAAAATCACGAACAACAGTTGTCGGTTGGTCCGAGTTTTATAGATCACAATTTGTCACGGATCACGTTGAATTATATATATTTTTTTATAATTGATTTCTGAGATAAATACGAAACATAGGTATCTGTCAGATCATGACTCTGAAATGCTAGTCCATATAACCCCAAAGTTTAAAACCCGAGGAGCTTAGTTGTCGAACGTCTATATTTGATTTATATTGAAGCTCGGCAAATTTGAATTCGATTTACCTTTTGCATCCTCCACAATAATTATCCTGCTGCATTGGCAGTGCAAAATACACAACACTAGAACGTATTTCAATATCACAGACATTAAAGCCATTTTTGTAAAAATAATCAAAACAGTTAATTCACTTCACAGGTAACAAATTTTTAAAATTCGTTGTTACAAATTATTTTTTGGATAAATTGAATATAATTTTCAATTAGTTATTAATTTCAATTAATTAAAATCCTGGCAGTAGATAGTAAATTTATTTTAACAATATAATATTTTGTACTGATTTAAAAATTTAATATATTTTTACAATTTATTTATTAAATAACAAATATATATATTTTCTATTTTAAAATATTCTTTTATATATAAAAAATGTATTTCTTTCGATTTTATACAGTCACGACATATTTACAAAACAAAAATCATCGCAAACCAACAATTAAAAAAAAACGCACACTCGTTCAACAAATCACAGCATCACTCTTCACTATGATTTGTGAAAACAAAACAAAATACGCGCGATGCACGGCACACACCCACCACCCACTTGTGCACGCGCGATGACAAGTGCAGAGAGAACGAGCGTGTTTTGTTAACAACTAAAAACAAGTGAACGTTACACAGAATCCTATATACAGCGTGGTTGATATGCTTTGCTGGTTTGCAGAAGGTCTTTTATCAGCGCTCAATTAAACCGCACTGTTCAAATATGGGTTACGAATCGGTCTTATATAATATAGCATTCAAATTAATAAATAATAATAATAATAATTTATCTTAACATCGGGGCTATTTAATCAACGACTTGCAGTTCGTAAAATCGCGAGTCGTCAAATCATTTTTATCTCAATTTTATTTAATCAACTATTTTAAGCAGATAAACAGAAATAACTCTGGAAACACGTTTTCCCTGTAAACTCAAAATATCTCAAAATATCCTCCATGGGTGTCAACTGGCTTTTCAATTTATTATTAAAGAAAAAGAAGTGTGCCGGTGCGTGGACACACGACGGAAACAATGTTCCTTACGCATTTTATACTATAATATTTAAATACGTATATTATGTTTGTTTCGGGACGTCCGCTCGCTCCTCATTTCGCAATTCACTGCCAGTGTCGACGCCAGCCTGCGTGAAAAAGTACATCTTCAAAAATATAATAAAAATATGGCTAAAATAACCCTGTCTACGATAGTTGCCTTGAAAACAAGACAAACAATATAATCAAAGTGCATATAATATGACCATAATACGTAGGTGTGATTTTTAATTTTACCTTAACCATAATATAAAAAATATTATTAGTCATGATGAACCCGGAAGCGTGAAACGAATAAACCGGATTTAACTTATTACCACCTTATCTTTGTAAATATCTAAAGTTAATTGTGATTCTGCTCTTAGATCCGCTAAAAATAATTAAGTGATTTTTTTGATATATATGTCATTTGATAAACGGTGAAACGATGACGGAAGACGATGAATAATTTAAAAATCATTAAAGAGGAATTATATCTGAATTTATTTTAAAGCTAATGACGACACGCTGATGCTTTAAATATGAGTCAAGGACTCGTCGTCTTGTGACTTTATTACATAACCAAAAAGGAAAAAACATATTTTTCTGTGTTCGTGCAGCCATAAAGACTCATAATAAAATAATTTGCCAAATGCCTTTTTTTATGTCATAGGTAATTGATTTAAAACGCAATTTTCTTTTTGTTTCTGTAATTTTTTTCTTTATCTTTTTTAATATTCCGCGTGTAAATACGCAGAATGGCATAATATATAAGAACTACCTGTTTAGAATTTTAAGTTCGTCCAACTTGGAACTAAAACAGTATAAGTAGTCAGTACCTAAAATAATCGCTTTAAAACCGTCCACAAACGACCACAAATTCGGTTGGAACCCGTTTTATCTACTGCGCATGGGCGTGGCGGATACTATTACCGTTTTCAGGAACTAACGCCACCTTTCACGTGATTGCAATGCCAAATTTTTATTTTTAGAAATGAAATCTAAATTTTTTTTTCCACATACCGAAGTAATGAAACAGGTTGCTTTAGGCGCTTTTAAGATTGAAGATAAATTCATAAAGAATTTAAAGTATTATAGTAAAATTTTAATTACGTTGTGCCGCATTGTTCAATTTGTCCTTTAAATTTGAATAATCCATAAAAGCACGTGAATTAAACAGCCCAGTATTGTTTTGTTTCATTATATTAATTAGTCATTTCAAATGTCTGACAATAAAGAGCCGAAGTGATCAGATAAAAATGCGCGAACTTAAATTTTATGCTTGCACAATAACAGAGTTTACAAAAAAAAAAAATTAATTAACCGCAATTGGTAAATACAATTAATCAATTAATTAAGCAGCGGTGGCACGAAACCGTCAAAGGTTGACTTTGAAGTCTTGGAAGATTCATGTTTATTACGTGGAAACCTTCTTTTGTTTTATTAAAATACGAAAAAAATTATAATGCTTCCGAAGATCATATACCGTGCGTTCAAAAATATTTCGTTTTAATGTTAAAAATTTGAATATTATCATTTTATTTTTAAGAGCACGATCTGAGTACCTACCTATATAAATACATATTTTCAATTTATTATTATTTATACGTTAGTATTTTATATATATACAAATAATCAAGGCGATTGATCGCAAAATTAATTTTATTACTGTGTTTATTATCTGCGACTAAGCAATTAAGCTTCATAAAATTTCCCTTGTTGCTTAAAAATTTCAAGAAAAAATCTATTTTAGCGCTAAAAATTGAATAAAATACGTGATATTCGTCAATATTTCTTTACAGCACGTCACGAGATTTCAGATTACGGAAAGGTAAATTAACAGTTTGTAGTTTTTTCTTTACAAACTTATATTAAAAATACTGAAAAATTTGGCTTACTCAATAATTTTTTTTTAATTAATTTTTTACTGTACAAAAGTGTGTGTAAAACTTATGGTACTTTTCTCGTTTTTGATTAAAATAACTATGAAAATTTGGCTAGACCTAAAAGTCACATGGAAAGAATGGTACATATTTCTAGTTTATTTCGAGGCATTAACATCAAACATTGAATAAGACTTGCCATAAAAATAAGATTTCCGAAACGTATATACGCATCCAGTTGCTCCGCGTGTAAAAGGGAACACATAGAACAGTTTGTGAACAGTGACCTTAATAGCAAAATTTATATAATAACCAACAAATATATTCTAGATTAATGATTTTCAACAACATGAACTAAAAATGCAGTAGCTTATGTTTATGCAAAATCTAAGCTCTTAGTTGTATTGAATTGAATGTATTAGCATGCATTGTTATAGTCATAATTGCATCGTTCTAATGGACACAATTATAATGATTAATTTATTTTAAAAACTAATGACAGTTGATTAATAGAACTGGTAGTTTACGATATGTGCTTTTTGTGTTCATTTTTATTCGGACATTGTTAAAAATAATTTATTACAGATGCGTCAAATTAACTAATTAATTAAAAACCTATATGTTTAGTTTCGTGATAAACTTCCAAGGGAAAGTATAACTGCCTAGTTGATTTACGATGGGATTGATAATAATTTTTAGAAACTTAAACTCCACATGTTAGAGTTACTTAAGTGAGTAAATATTTCATATAGATTTTTCAAATTAAAACTGACAGTATTCGGCTGAAGCCGGGGTGAGTAACGTAATAATACATAGCCTATAACCTAAACCGTTATTTTAATATAAGTAATAGGGGTTGCCGTCCTAACCATATATTAAAATCACTACAATGTCGACCTATATCTACATATATAAAATAAAAAGGAATTGCAGAACCGCTTTCAATTTTTGTTCGATAGGCGATCCTTTGTTTTATGGCGTAGACTATAACAACTCACCAACCCGGCTTCGCTCGGGTAAAATTCGGAAGTAATCTCAGAAACTATTTAACCGATTTCAAAATATTTTCATTGCTCGATAAGTGACAGTTTGCTTTAGGACATAGACCACAATAACTGCCCGACCCGGCTTTGCCCGGGTGGAAATAAAAAAAAAATGATTCTTAAGATTAAAAATGTAACGAACGTGTCGCAATGTACACGTATATACCGTATACTATATAATAGTCGAAAAAATATCGATATATCGATATTTTTGGGCGAAATTTAATATTTCGATATATCGATATAAAATTCCAAGTAGGTACCTATCGAAAACCGATATTTTTTTCCAGTAGCAACACTTGTATGTAGGAACTACATCGACATTTTCTTAACTGTCCCGTCATTTCCACCATAAATGTCCCGTTTCTCCCGCCATTATTCATCCTTGAATTCGTATGCTATTCGTATGCTATGACTGTGCCATCTTTCCTTCGATTCTGATGAAATTTCACAGGCAGACGTCTTATGTGACCCGCCGTAATGAAATTACAAAAAAATTATTTGGAGGTAGTTTTCCAAACATGGAATCGAGGGATGAAGATTTGTATTCCCATCGCATGGGGTATCGGTGAAAAGGTCTCTAAAAATGCAATATAAGTTCTCAGACGATTTTTTTCCTGACGTTATTTCTCGAGATATGTGCCCCTCCTCTAGTGATTAAAAAGTCTGAAATTGAATATTTATAAATACTTTCAACGAAAATTATTTTGGACAAGAAAATATGTTTTTTAAATATCCACAATTTCCAGTTTTCAATAACAACAATATTTGACGAAAGAATACTCTGCGAAACCCTAAGTTGATGCATGCACGACACGCACTTGACCGGTTTTTTTATTTAGTCATTTAAGTTAAAACATTCCGCATATATAAATTATCTACCAAGATCATTCGATACACAGGCTACCTCGTTAATGAATGACAGCTGAAAGAGCGTTCAATATTTTTATGAGCCACGCAATATCAATTGACAGTCCACTGAATGACTTAATCCCCCCGCTGTTACCTATCCAGCGGAACGAGATCACCTCTGTATCTAATGACCTTGGATATCAACCACATTATATATATGTTAGGTGTGCAAAATACCTATTTATTATTGAGTGATAATAATAATAATAATAACATAACTATTTGTTCACAGATATTGCTGCAATGAAAACTGATGCAAACGAATTAATATTTCTTAGGTAATTATTTTTAATAATTTTTATTATTGATGTGGAAAAATTTAACAATATTTCTTTGCCATCTTGTTATGAAGATTGTGCATTTTTTGGCGTTGTTCGATGTTTTTAACCCGGGCTAGGGCAATAGTCTACCGTTAGACCACATTTTACTCCATTTGTTTTGAAAATAGGTATATCTGACTTTTGCGCTGTCTTAGAGGATTGTAAAATGTTTTTTCGCTAAGATCGACTATAATTCTACTGAATCATCCCTTAAAAGCGTTCCTTCGTCACGTTACAGCGATTTAGAATATATTTAGAAAAAAACTTTGTTATTTAATACAACGAAACCAATTGGAGGTAAAATGTAGTCTAACGATTGGAATGTTCGACCTCCCTGCCCGGAAAATTGTGAAGTTGGCATGAAAATGTTTTCGAGTAAAAAAAAATTAAGAGGCCAACTTCACGGGCTTCGACCTATTTATTTTTTAAATATTTAAAATTGATTAATGCCCCGACAGAGGAACCTTTATAAGGATTAATAGGGCTTAAGCCCTGGGCCGCCAAGTGTCAAGGGTTCACAAAAATTGAATTATAATCATACATTTTTAATACATTTTCATTAACAATGAACACATATTAAAAAATAGTTAATATTAATGATTAACACTATCATGTGTGAATTTTGATGTTTTTTTTTTTTGATAATTTTTGTCAATTTTTAGGTGAATTTTGACAATTTTTTGGGTGTATTTATACCATTATTTGTTTGGTTAGGTCACCAAGTAACAGCTTTGATTTTTAGGAGGAGGATTGTAGATTATAGACGCTCAACATCTAAAGTCATTAGCGTCAGATGATATTAAAAATGAATATTAAGTACCGATTTAAACATTCTCATTCTAACAAAAAATGGGGTCCTACTGGACTGTTATAAGCCTTAGGCAGCGAAAAACCTAGATCACCTGTTCTCAGCGTTGAACGTTGGTGGAACTAGGAGTTTCTAATATCTATATTCTATATATATAGAGGTATCGGCTATCGTCAGGCCCTTTTTAGTATTATTATTTTTTCCGGTAATTAATTAGCGAAATTTATGATACCTAAATTATGTTTTTAATAGCAAATTGCACATTTTTTCTTTGCGAGACTAAAAAATAAGATTCTTAAACACCGTTAATATATTCTAAAGTCCAAGTACTTATAATAATAATAATATGTGCAAATTACGTATACACTATTTCACATCCGTCTTCAGACAGATAATAGGTAACAGTAATACCGACTGAGATTAAAGAATAAAAATGCTAAATTACAATAAATAATTAAGTATCCTTTCTGTAACGCATCCTTGACAAGATTCCGATCTCTGTTTTATCTTCCAAGAACTTCATACAAATGAAATGATGAATATGGAATTACATACAAAATGAATGTTTAACACCGAAATAAAAGTAAACAACTACTTCCTGCCAATTGCAATGCCAGGGATGCAGTTGGGCTTGACCACGTCTAGTAGAATGGATATGAAACATCTTAGTTGAGAGTCGTTCGCCGAACAATCTAAATTCCACTATTTGTAGAAAGAATTATGAACATAAGTCTTTCTTTAGTTCTAATTTTAATAACCTAATAGCGATTGTTGCGGCAGTTAAATTTGGAGATATAATATAAGTCTTTCAATCTAGTTTTCCGTTCTTATGCGGCCGTGGTATTTGAGAACAGACATATCGAGAATGACAACTCCAATGTAAAAAACCAGACACTATAATTTGAAATTTAAACTCAGCCATCTATGGTTGTCTCAAGTAATTAACCGTTTTATTTGTAAGAATCTATATTACAATAAAGTTTTGTAGGGTTCGTATATGTATGATTAAAATATCACAGTGGTTTTTACAATCAAATTGAAAGTAATTATAAATCGGAAAAGAATTTCAGACTGCAATGCTTTGTAATCGAATTTTTTCACCAATTTAATATAAAATGATTATAAATTTGATTGCAGAACTTTTCAGTCTAACAACAAAAAATGTTATGTACTAAATTGTAAATATATTCTTTATTGTAGACCTCAGTTGTTTTATAAAGAATGTGACAAGACAGGGAGAGAGATTGTAGGCTGCTCTTTTTACTACTTTACTACTCCAGCTATAGTACGCCACGTTGAAAAATAACCTGGCTACATCCCTATCTAACCAGACGTCTATTACACACATTACTGCATGTATATAATTATAACAAATGAATAAATAACATTAAAACAACAGACTGTGTTTTAGTATTAGCCACTTAATTGAATAACAACCACAAGCACACAAAATATTAACTTTTCTTGTAAATTACAACGTCCGTTATCTATAAATTTTTCAATAAGAAAATTTAACGTGTGGAATCTTCCGATGACTCAGAAAACCATTTGCACCTTAAAGTAAATATCACCGTAGATAAATAAAGATATAGCTGAAGAATAAGTTTATAATATGACTCCAGGTTCTAATTCGAAAAGTGGCAAAATTGTCGATTGTCAATTTATTATTTAAAAATATTAAATATAAAATACAAATTGGTACCAGGTTTAAATAGCCTTAGCTGTTGGTGGGCATAAAAGAAAAAAAAAAGTCACGACACTAATGTAATTGTGAAAAAACTTGTACATTTACTGCTTTTATGGTCGTTAAATAGACCATAAAATCACAAAGATGGCAGTCAACGTGTTAAATTGCTTTTAAAATAACTGACAGTTTAATTTCACGTCCGCGACGTCAAAAAAGGGTTAAAATTTCCAGGAATCGTTCTCATAATGGCTTACTACGAATTCGATTTTAAAACAATGCAGCTAACAGTCTTCGGTAACTGAATTTTACTTCAAAGGTCTAACGTGTAGTTGTATGTTGACAGTAAAAAAAAAATACAAAATTATGTTTTTTTAATGTCTTTCATTTTATCAGCGATGCTTCAGTTGCTAACAACACGGCCGTTTTCGATACAAAAAGTAGGAAATGTGCACTGGCCCCTTAATTAAGTTAGCTCGTATTTATTCTACGTACTAATCAAGACTGAACCGGTGCGTATTGATATGACGGTTACGCGACACGAATTGACTTGAGCAGCCTGTTAGTATATTGTGGTCGAATATTTAAATTCATGCATTATTATAATATAGTAATCACCCAATTAATAACGTAGTTATAGGTTTAAATAATAATTTTACACCACAGCTCAGGTGCGTTTGAGTGGTGTCTGACAAATTGCGTGCCGCAACTTAAGGTGTATTACTTTGTCTTGTACAAAAGATTTTCTACAGCACAACAATGTTTTGATGTTACTTATTGTTGTCGCAGATAAAGCATAATATCCTGTAAGGTACGTAATGCAGTCGACTCCAAGTAAGAACACCTGTGTTAGTAACGATGTTCTCAATCACCTCTATAAGAACTAAAACTCCCACGACACACGCACTTAGGTGCAAAAAAAAAAACGTTCAACGTAAAATTTTGATTAAGTTTTAAGCATCATAACTTTTTTATTTTTAATCCGATTTTAGTAATTTCAAAAAGGCTGTCATATTGAACAGCTGTTAAACCAACAAAATGTTAACTAAATATATTAAGAGCACTGTGGTTGAAACAATAAAAATAAAAGAAAGCATAGTTACTTCTTACCACAACAGATTTATTCAGTGGATGTACATTTCGAGAGCAAAGCTCCCATCTTCAGCAGTGTTTGCTGAAGATGGGAGCTTTGCTCTCGAAATGTACATCCACTGAATAAATCTGTTGTGGTAAGAAGTAACTATGCTTTCTTTTATTTTTAAAATGTTAACTGTTTTTCACAACTGAATCTATCACAACGGTTCTGCCTACCGTTCGTTAGTAAACTAGTTAAAGAAATCAACTGGTCGATGTGGCAAAAGGTATGTTTCGTTAAGGCTGTCGGAACGCTCTGAATTTTGTTTGTGCTGAGACCCAGCGGTAAGGGGCGAGGTAGGCAAAAGACATATTGTGGGTGTGACTTTCTTTAGCTCTGTCTCGCTCAAATCATCCGCACGTTTTAATTGTTGGCTGGTGCCAACTACGAGGCTAAACAATTTTATTGCAAGGGTGCCGCTGTCAATTGATAACTCTAATTTTTGGAAATATTTTGAAGATTTAAAAAACTTTTCCGAAAAAGGAAGATTCACTTTAGGTTTGTGATGGAACAGTTTTGTGAAATAAGTACGAATAAGGTCGTAGTGTGACATTGAAAACGTGTGTTTTTTTAGCATAATTAATGCCAACTTTTTTCTTGTAAATCGTACATAAGTTACAAAAGTAGTCCATTAGAGACCTAGATTTGTCTTTTATCTTCCTTATAGAGAAAGAATTTTTGCAGAATGTTGACGAATAAGTCTACAATCAGTTGACAGCCGAAGCTCTATTTTTGACTTAAATTTAGAGCGTTCCGACAGCCTTAATGCTAAAATCGTCAACAGCCCGCCACTATTTTGTACTTGTGTAGTTACTTATATAGCAAGTGTCTTATAATGTAGTGTGAATCGATCTTTCAAAGGATCGTAGTTTAGAGTGCGTATCGCTGAAGGCCATCTGTCCAATCATCGTCGCCGATTAGTTTATTAAAGCAGTCGTGTCTTCTCAGTTCCCAGCGGCCCTCTATAATGATACCACCTGCGGTCACAACAATGCGCATGTGCAGAACATAGGTACTGTACACATTATTTATATAATATACCGACTGTTTTGCAACTTTAATAATATAAACATTAACAGTCTTCGAACCCTAATAATAGTTTATGTATCTTGCTCGTGAATGAAGGTATTTTGACGAGCAAAGTGACATTATGTTAAAAAAGAGGTTTAGCAGTCACTCGAGTTATGTCATTTAACGAACAACATAGGTACATACTACATTTTTACACGTACCTCCTATAAAATACATAGTTGATGTTCAACCAATTTTCAAAATTTATAACAGTTCGATTTTGAATAATTGTAGGCTGCGTTCAATTCTCATGCGCGTTAACTAGAATTTACTATATGATCACTTTGAGCAACTTTACAGCACTAGCGTTAAATGTGTCATTTCACGAATGCTATATTTTATAAAGATGCGTACATGCAAAAAAATATACAAGTTTCAATAAACAGGTAAATAGCCCCGATATATTAACAGCCAGTAGCTATAAAGCTACTTACATTCTACCTCTGACCTTAGATAGTAGGTACACCCGTATTTCTGTTTAATAGAACATATTTAATTATACTTAGACGGATATTTATGTGTGAATCGAGCTGTAACGACTTAACTATAGACATTGAAAATTAAATTACATAATAACAGAAAGGAAACGTAAGACAGATTTAATTTAATTTTTTAAATTTTGGGTATCCATGACAGCAGTATATTCTGTCGTTTCTTTCCGTGTTTAAATAACGTAATAAGTATTTTGTATGGTTTTATCATCGTGTTATCCCTTGGTAAAAATCTGTACTGGAACGCTTTGTTCAATTATCTTGTATATTTAAACGAGCAATATAGAAATATATATATCTAACGGCTCTAACGATTTGGATGAAATTCACTAAAAAGGGGTATGGGGGGACAAAAAATCGATCTAGCTTATTCTCGGAAAGATTAGTTTTCACACAGATTTAATCATTTTAAGAAAATTTATTTTTTTTGAAGTTTTAAAATACTGTAATATTGTAAGCTTTGGAATTACAAATGAACAATTGTGTCAAAAATACTGACAGTGAATAAGTTATACTAAGTAAAACGTAAATTATTTTAATAAAAAAGAAGAAGTACCTATTAATATCATTAGGAACTTCCGAGCAAAGCTCGGTCTCCCAGGTATTTCTATTTAAGAGACCATGATTAAACCGGCAAGACTATTAGTCAAAACTGCGTAGAATCTACATAGACAAAGCCATTGTTGCTATGAATATATCTTCATTGTCTTAGGAGGCTGTGATTCACGAAGATCTACAGATAATCATGTAATTCCGTTAGCAATTGAAGTCGCCATTGTTAATTTACAACATTTTTACATTATACAAATTATCTTAAAGGTGTGTTCATTGCCGAACCGCGGCTCTAAAAGTTCCTGAAACCTGCATCTTCTAATATAGCTGCTTTGTTAGTGGTCGTGATATGGAACATTTAACACTAGTGCAAAGATCTTTGTTTGCTATAAATAATAATACCAGCATTTAAAATCAAGAAGACCAGACTCTAACTCCGCGACCGACTAGCTTGGCTAAGATTTTTAACTTAGAGTAAGCTAGTCGGTCGCGAGAACCTGATCCAGCCTATTTTTTAAACCACACTCGCTGGTATTATTATTTCTTATTGCAAAATATCAATTGCTAATCACCATTAAGTATCTCACACTTATTATGTGATCATTTGTGTTTGTTACAAGAAGAGGCGGGCACGGTTGTTGTAACATTGTTTTCTGACAAGTGAAGGTGAAGAGAATCACAGCCCGAGGTGTTAAAAAGAACTTATTAGTGTAACGGACATCCGATTGCAGTTTCAATTGTTCCAATTAAAATGTATGTGCGTTTTATGATTGCAACACAGATGGGGTACGGATATACTAACTAGGTAAGTCTCAGCTTAAAGTGCGTTTCAAGCATTTGAAGCTGCCTCAAAATATTAAAAATTGTGGCGAATTACCGAAATTTGAAAAATACTTGAAAGAATGTTTGCTAGCAAGCGCTTTTTATAATTTAGACGAATTTCTGTTAGGTCATGAACGACTGTGTTCTTGATGGACCTACTAATGTCCTTGATGGACTCTGAATTGACAATTTGTATCCACTATGGCACTACAAATAAAAGACTATTATTATTAATAGAATGAGTTATTGAAATTGTGAACCTCAAACTATTGGCTCCGCTTGAAGTAACATTTACTGGTCAAATCAATCAATACACTATAACCTAGGACATTCCAAAGCTACCCCATCAAAAAATATTCCGAAGATCCAACTACGCAATTATGCCTTCCTCTTTATTTAAGAAACTCAGTTATCAAACGTCTATAATCTAAAATCTCTCTACCTTCATAGTAACAGGACCATTATCTATAACTTCGTTTTTATTTGTAAGTTTTTCAGGCTTTTTGGTCTCCAAAAAAAACACTGTTTTGTAATACTATAACATTCGTTCTTACTATACATATAACGTCAGTCGTTCTCGAACCTATCTATATACCGAATTCAATTTGATTTTCACCCAG
Source organism: Venustoraphidia nigricollis (assembly GCA_034508555.1). Lineage (NCBI taxonomy): Eukaryota > Metazoa > Arthropoda > Insecta > Raphidioptera > Raphidiidae > Venustoraphidia > Venustoraphidia nigricollis. Next base: position 5,098,894 of record JAVRKA010000032.1, on the reverse strand, counting down.
ACAAAGCCGGGTCGGCCAGTTATTATGGCCTATGTTCTAAAACATAGTATCACCTGTCCAACAGTGAAATCAAATCGAAATTGGTTGTGTAGTTTTTTAAATAAAATGACCTGTATTTTTTTACTAACACTTAAGAGGATAGTGTTTGTTCGAATCATTAAGCAGTTTTTTTTTGCTAATTAATGCAAACCGATAGTTGCGTAACCTATAGCCATCGTTTATTTGATCTTTTGGATATGGTTAAATTTGACTCTAAATGACCCCCGGACGATTTGCAGTGTGTAGGTACTGGGACATTACGCAATTTTCACGTAAATTAAACAAATAAATCGTGGCGTCACAACGTCCAAACCTTGATTCCCACAGCAGCATCCAACCAAAGTATTAATTGCCGCATACAATCACCATAACATACAAAATACAGGCCGGTCAGCTAATCTTCGAACCGCAATTTCTGGTATTATGTGCGTCGCATATCCGGTATACGACTCTAGTCGAAATTAACACAGCAACATTTTTGGTCACAGAGAGCCAGCGAGTTTTAACAGTCACATAAGCCATAATATTATTAGTATTACGTATACGAGATACATATAATATTTTTTGCACATACTTACCCTGTATAAAATACTTATTGTTACTTGATTCTCACATATAAGTACATAATTTTCAAAATTGTTCACTTCTGATTTGTTATAGGCTACAATGAATATCCGTACTTTGACTATATGGAAATGGTAGTACGACAACGTTTATTTTACTTAACGCACTAGTGCGAAACGGCCCATTTTATTATCTGTATATAGGCATGTTTTGTAGGGAGGTGTGTCTAGAAATGGTTCTTAATGAACCGGCTATAGATCTAGTTTTAGAGTGATCTAAAACACAAATGCGCTGGCGTAGGTACATATTTATAAAACAAGTGAATGGTTCGGTAATTACAATGCGAACTGAGGTCACGTGCCATTGTTGAACATTTAGCGCGCGGTAACCCTTGCATAAATTGAACTGTTTTAATATATATCTGATGTCGGAAAAATATGTCGCCCGCTCACTGAAATAATCTATATTCTGTAGTGAAAAATTACCGATTATTTACGATAGTAATTCTAATTGACAAAAGTTACTACCGTATCAGTTATACGTCTGCAAGAAAATATATTTGACGACTTGTAGAGAAAATTAATTACTCCACTTTTTTGTGCAAAATTGACATTTATAAAACGTTTTAGGACATATTTAAATAAACTGTAGAAAGTGGTAAATGTTGCATATTGCCTAGATGATTGGCAATTAATTATCGATATACATGCATACTGTAACGATAAGTAATTAATGGTTTATGACCGCTTTAATTTAAGACATCTGAAATATAAAAATATATAAACTGAAACTCGAACTGCAATTTAAAGAGTTTTAAAATATTTCTGGATTTTTTGGAATCGATTTAATAGTTTCTGTGATTACTCCCGATCTATACCCGGACGAAGCCGGGCCGATCAGTTATTATAGCTTATGTCCTACAGCAAAGTATCGCCTATCGAATAATGAAAAAAAAATTGAAAATTTCTGTAACATTCCCCGACAAACAAACGAACTTTTCTTATTTATATTATATACAGTAAGATCCCGCTTAACGCGGGAGATACGTTACAATAAGTTCCTGCACTGGACGAAACAACGCTAAACAAATTCATCTTAATACGTAGATAAAAGGCATGAGTGAAACAGAACAGAGAATAAGAAAATTTGCTATAAATTGATTTACTGCTAATATCGATTTTTGTTCATAAAACATTTATGAAAATCAAATAATAGTTCGAGTAAGAAGTTATATTTGTGATGAGGAAGGTTCCTCATTTGACATATTTTGTTTTTATGAAGTAGTCGTCTAATGTCGGTTGCCTTTTTCTGTTCCGTTCAGCAAGGTGTCGATAGCAAGATATTGCATCAATGACACTTCGTCTTGCCTTTGAACTTCTATCAACAGTTGAATCATTTTATATGAACTGATCCATAATTTACGTTATAGTGGCTAAACTTTTTTTATTAGTTACCACGCAAAACTAAAACAGTGTTAGGCGAGGTCTTACTGTACCGAGATTCTAACTGCAATTTAAAGATTGCATCCGCACAGAAGCTAACCCGAGCGAAGCCGGGTTCGCAACTATGTCGGATTAATAACACATTAATCAAAGGAAAGAATGAAAATAATCTTTATATAATGTATAAAATTTGCTTTATTTTTAAGGACATCGAGTATATAAATAACACGCGTACAATAATAGAAGTTAGAACAATATAATTCATTTTTGCGGTATTTTGGAGAAGGCCACTATAATAATACTGCCATCAGTTCATCGCGTTATAATTAACATAACAAGCGTACTATCATTTGATATTATATCATATTATAGTAGATAGATTATTATGTGCTAACCCATTAACATCCGTTTGGAATTATTGTGATACAGAGCTTGGAGTCAAATAATTTAAAAAGAAATGGATTAATTTAATACGAGCTTACAGACAGATAGATTGTAAATTATTATAGACGCTTGACAACTGACGTCAAACCTTAGGAAGAGATTTTGAATAATATTACCGTAATCATTTAACAACATTTTTTTCGTGTTAACGTCCAGGAGCTGAGGGTCGAAGCCAAATTTTAATAGGATGTTTAATATGTAAATAAGAAGAGTCGAATTGTTTTTAGGGTTTTTATGTTCATAACGGTTTAGTGGTGTCTTATTTTTTTTAAGATTGTTTTGTGAAAAATGTTTTATGAGAACTTCGTGGTTTCGTAAATATTTTAAACATAAAAAAATCAACTGTAATTATTTTATTCTAAAGATCGGTCCGAAAACATATTTAACACAATTAATCGCAAGTGTTCGCTACTCGGCTTACGAATTGATTTAAAATTTTCACAAATATATTTCAAAGTGTCTATGACACAATGGGCTAACATAGAACTACAATAATATAGATAATGTCTGTCCATATCGTGACTGACAAATTAATTAAACATATTAACGGATATTACGTCAGTAAACGGACGCTGTGCATTTGTTTATGTACGCCAATCACAAACCTAGATCGGTATCTATTAAAAATAATAACAACAATTTAAACGTTTCGTTTTTCAAATAAAAAAAAATAACTCAGATTTTTAAGATCGAGAATAATTGATTGAATAATTAATGATTACTAACGCTTGACAAAAAAAAATTTCGACAAAAATCTTGAAAAAATTACAAATTTTCTGACACATATTACTCATGAATACATCTATAATACCTATATGGGATTTTTTTATTTTTTTAAAACTGTTACTAGAGCATTTCTCGTTCATATCCGAAACTAAAAAAATAAATAATAAATTCTGGCTTAAAGGCAAACTTTCTCAAAAAAATGGTAGGCACAAAAAATGTAGACAAATGTATGACAACCACTTTTTGTTTGAAATATGTTTTAATAACATGAATAGCTTCCGAGATAACTGCGAAAAAAGTTATTTCGACCGACGCTTTCCAAGTTGGTGGCCATAGCACAAGTTTTTTTCGAAATTAAGTACCTACCTACATTATTATCAAATTCCTTGCTTGGAAGATTTTTCCCCTGATAGGTATTCCCAAAAATACTAGACTAATTAATTAATTACTTTTATTTACCACAAAATGTTCAAAATTATAGTACAGTAAGACCTCGCTCAACGCTGTTTCAGTATTACGCGGTATCTAATAAAAGAAGTTTTGCCACTATAACGTAAATTATGGATCAGTTTAAGTGTACAAAATAATTCAACTGTTGATAGAAATTCAAAGGCAAGACGAAGTGTCATTGATTCAATATCTTGCTATCGACAACACCTTGCTGAACGGAACAGAAAAAGACAAACGACATTAGATGACTTCTTCACAAAAAACAAAATATATCAAATGAAGAACCTTCCCCATCACAAACATAACTTCTTACTCGAACTTTTATTTGATTTTCAAAATTTTATTATGAACAAAAATCGGTGTTAGCAATAAATCAATCTGTAATTAATGTGATAAAAAAGTATTTAACAATAAATGTTACAAAGAAAACTAACAAATTTTCTTATTCTCGGTTCTGTTTCACTTATGCCTATTAAGACGACCTCGTTTAGCGATGTTTCGTATAGCGCAGGAACTTATTGGAACGTATCTCCCGTGTTAAGCGGGGTCTTACTATACCTAGGTACACACTACTAAGTATATATGTATGATTTAAGTCAGATATATATTCTGTTAAAATACTATACATATCATCGCTGTCATTATAGTTATACACGACTGTATGCTTCCAGTGATGTCAATGACTGTATAGACAAGAAACCCCGGCACCATCAACGACCGTATACGAAAGATATTATTTATTATCTTTTTAGGTTTGTCATCTACCTTTATTAATTCAAGTCGCGATTTTTATTATTACGTTTATTACCGTGAAGGTATATTAATAATGAGTTTAATATATTATTTCTGCCTCGCGGTTGTTTGAACAGCGAAGGTGCATGCATCAAGTGTGCTTGGGAACTTGTTTTTTTTTTGCTTTTGATTTTTATGTCACGTTGTATTATGTTCAGGCTTCTACTTTTTTATGCCTATTATTTATGTACGATTATATTCGCGATATAATAATCAGTTAATAAATTTTTTACTCGATTTTTGATTTTACCTCGAAGCATTTTTTAAAATTGGACAATTATTTTTTTTCTTTACAACTAGGTACTTAAACTTATTGGTGGCAATCAAAAAGTAGGTAAATATTATTATTATTCATGATGTAGTTAATGCACTTTTAATAGTAAATAAAAATGTTCAAAATTTTATTAAAGCAAACCAAGATCGTGTTAGACTAGGTCTTGCGTATTTAGATTTAGTCTTTGTATCTTTATACTTACCTATTTGACGATTCTTCAAGCATCATAGTTTTTGGTATATTTAAGTCATATGAGGCAATAAAATTTAGCTAATAAAAATGCAGTTAATTGAAAACGAAAAATAGAGTGTCGAAGCTTAATTTAAAAAAAAAAAAACATATTGATCAACAGTTGATACATAGTAAAAAAGTTATGAAGCCCTAAACTTAACCAAAATTTTACGATGAAAGTTTTTTACACCCGAGTGCAAATTAATCATGTGTTTACCAGATATTGGGAAAAATAATTACGGGTTTTTTTTTCTAGTGAGTGGTAAAATTTTACTTTTCTTACATTTTGAGTTAAAATCTACTGTAGTAAACTAGAAATTAAAAAAAAAACTTTTTCTTACAGTTACCAAATGATAGGTAATAAAAATCAAGAGTATTAATTATTTTTCGAATTTTTTTCGTTAGAGACGAAGTCATAATTTTTAGTTTAGTCTTGCGCATTCGGTCTTGGTCTTGCATACTTATAGTCTTAGTCTTGTTCATTCGGTCTTGGTATTGGTCATTCGGTCTTGATCTTGGTGTTGTGTTTCGGTCTTGGTCGGTCTTCGTCTTGCATATTTAGACTTGGTCTTGCAAAAACGCAAGACCAATTTTGCGCGTCAACTTAATGCTATCTTTTTGTGAATTTCCTAAAGAAAATGAAAGAGAACATTATCGAGTTATCTTTTCAAAAATTGTTCAAATTCCAACCCGAGAAATTATCAGGTTCTTTGTAACCTATATATTTTTTTTATATGTCAGTACGAAAATATTGAAAATTTTAGCATAAATATTCTATAACTTTCCCGAAAGGACGGTATCCATTTTGTACAGCCTAATTACTTTGTTATCGCAAGGATGGTAATTTGTGTTCAAAATACATTTTTTTTATACCTGAAAACAGTAATGTTAGTTCCGCGTCAAGCGAAAAATCTAAATTATCTGATACATTACATCAGCCTTGAGCAATTAACCAAATGGTATACGTAATTGTTAACTAAGTACTACTCACCATTAGTGATATCCGTTATAATAGATGTAACACTTCCGCCATGTTTGTTGTAGCCGTGACTAATCACAGGTGGTTTGGGCATCATTCCGTATGGTCCTCTGCCATCGTTGCTTTCATGTACGTTGTAACCGTAGCCTGTATTTCCGGGACGTGTCGGATATCCTCCGGAAGGTCTTTGAGGGTTGTTTAGGCCATAACTGCCACCGCTTGACCCATAACCACTACTCCCCCCAGCGAAACCGTAACTGCCGCCATTTCCTCCTCCGCTTGTACCGTAATTTCCAAAACCACCTGAGCCATAACCGTTGCCTCCACTTGAACCATATCCGTTGCCACCACCGCCGACTGAACCATAACCGCCCGAACCACCTAAAGATCCATATAGGACGAACTATTAGCTTTATTAAAAAGTTGTGAACATTTTTAATTCCAGATTATTATATTTTGTCAATTTTCACAATATTTTATATATAAGAGACAATTTAGCTTCACTAAGATTTTATAACAGTGATTATTCGTAAACAAAAAAAAACTGTGTTTGATTTGAGTTGAGCTTTTGGTATTGTTAATGATGGATTTTTAAGTAACATTTTACTTTGATTTCACATTACGTTGCGAAACTGTGTGTTGGAGGAGCTCCGCTCGCTTTGGCAATATACTAATTATGCAAAATAAAATAATTAGACTGATGTTATTTGCAAATTATGGAGACTCTTGCCGCCCCCGACTTAAACAACATCAAATTTCAACAGTTGTTTACAATAATTGTTTAATGTTGACACATTTACTAAAGTTAGCGACACCACTTACCATTAATTTGGAATAATGATCTACTAACTATTTCGAAGCATAGTACGTGTTTACTAAACGTAGTCTGTTAAATGTTTCCTACATTTTAAACGAGGACTCCTTTTACACGATTTTTTTCTATACCGTCTCTATAATGTAATTTTAATAGTAGTACCTAATTTGTTATTGTCATGACATTTATGTTAAAGGAATAAATAAATAATATAACTTCCTAACCCACCATATGACGGTTTGTTTGATGTTGATCCATAGCCACCCGATGCGCCATACGAAGGTTTATTGAATGTAGATCCATATCCGCCAGATCCACCATACGATGGTTTGTTTGATGTCGATCCATAGCCACCCGATCCGCCATACGAAGGTTTATTGAATGTGGATCCATATCCGCCAGATCCACCATACGATGGTTTGTTTGATGTCGATCCATAGCCACCCGATCCGCCATACGAAGGTTTATTGAATGTGGATCCATATCCGCCAGATCCACCATACGATGGTTTATTTGATGGAGATCCATAACCGCCAGATCCACTGTATGATGGTTTGTTTGAACCATAACCACCCGGTCGATCAATGCCATAACCGCTGCCTGGTCTATGATTGCCATAACCGGTACCTGGTCGATCATTGCCATAACCGCTTCCGGGTCGAGTGTTGCCATAGCTACTGCCGGACAACGGCTTATTTCCACTGGACGAAGAGCTACCATAGGAACCACCGTTCCCTGGCAGCGGTCTGTTATTGTTCGAACTACCGTAAGAACTGCCACTGTTGGTCGGTTTCGAAGAACCGTACGAATCACTACTTGAAGACGAACCACCAGTTCCTTCATTACCGGAGGAACCGTAGCCACTACCTGAAGAACCATAAGATCCTCCTGGGCCAGAGCCATATGATCCGGTACCATAAGATCCGGCACTTCCAGTACCGTAAAGACCACCACTTCCCGATGATCCGTATAAACTTCCACCAGATCCAGTTCCATATGAACCACCGTACGAACCTGCACCATTTCCGGACGATGGATACGACGATCCCCCGGGTCCCGAACCGTATGAACCCCCTCCAGCCGCTGGTCTGTACGGATTTCCCCCTGAATCAGGCCTGTATGGATCATTGGGCCCGCTCGGAAATGGTGTATCGTTTTGAATGCCGTTGGGATTATTTCCGGCGTTACTGGGATCATTCGGTCTACAGTTGGATCTTTTTATGTAAATATCGAAATCTGGGTCACTGACTGTTTCCGTCGGTTGAGAATCTTGTATTTTCGATAGTTGACACGTAGAATTGCCTTTCGTACCTATTCTGCAAAAAATATTTTTATTAAATTATGGAAAAAGAAAAAACAACAAAACAAAAACGAAACAGCATAAGTGGTTCGAAAGGGTCTAAAAATTTGAAGACATAAAGGTATACAAAAATTCCAGCCAATTAGACGAGAAAGAGTATCATTCCAACTCTAAAATTATTGGCATTTGACAGATTATAAGTAATAAAAAACCCGGGTCGCAGTGCCAAAACCCTGCCGACAATATAGTGTATTTGCTTGTATAGGGCCGTGTGGTTTTATACTTTTATTATGTGAAATTAAGTTTGTTTTTGGGCAAAATAAAAAAATTAACCCCTTAATACACCCCTTACAATAACATTTTTTTTTCTTAATTGTAATATTATTATCAATCTAACGTCTACACCGAATTAAAGACACCCTTCAATAAATAAGTCACTATCTGCAAATTAGTGTTTTCAAAAAATTTGTAAGTCCGGTCCTGTCGGGCCGATTTTATTAAAATTTTAGGGACACTTTTTAATTACTACTAAAGGGTTAAATGTCAATTTTGAAACGATTCTGAGAATTTTTTCGGTATTTTGGGGCCCAAAAATATTTTTCAACCCCTAAAAACTACCATTAAAATGCCCCGATTACGCCCATTTTAAATAGGCTTCTTGCGGTGATGGATTTCAACACGTGGGCCAAATTTAGTTAAAATCAATTAACTCTTTCGAAAGTTATTGCCCGCACACATATATATATATATATATACGTATATAAATATATATATATATATATACATATATATATAAACATTTTCAAAAATGGTGCCAAAGTGTTTAGGAGGTTATGAAACGTCGAGAAATTTTGGTCCGACCCCTAGGTCCCGCCATCCGACCAACGCCAATAGTGTATGTTGCCATATGGCAAATACACTAATAAAATTAATTTTCTGATAACGGCTGGTATCAAATATGTTATTTGCTATTCATTTGCATGGTTACATAATATGATTTCACACGTAACAGTTAACCAAACAATGCTAACTAATTTCTTGTTGACAGATCTTCAGAACTAAAGAACTGCTGAAATTTGATTGAGCCGTGTCGAAAACAGTATAAATAATATCTTTACCGCGTACATTATATTAGTTCGGTTCTCTATTTCCTTTCATGCTGTGCTGTAAACATGTTCGTGTCAATTGCCAAAATAACTCACCCAAAACTGATCGCTCTGCAATGATCGCCCAGCCTGGAGCATATCACTTGGCATTCGGTAACGGTTCGTGTTTCAATTTCCTTGGAGATGTCGTCGTCTCTTAGGCGTTCACCGATTGCAATTCTTTCGTAGCAATCTAAAAATGATAACACTTTTTATCACTATAATGATAGTACAGTGAATAATAAAACGAATGTGCTTGATGCATAATTTTTAAAATAATAACATGTGCTGTAAATAAATGTTCTTAAATGATATATTTTGTCGACATTTCAGAAAACTTCAGGTTGCGCAAGAACCATATCATTAATTTTATTTTATTATATACATTTTATCTGTATATTGAAAAATACCAATAATACGCGTTCCATCCTACCTCTATTTATCAAGTTACATGTGAGTCTTAAATCTCATGATTCAAGTCAAAATAAATTATTATTTTGAAATCGCAAAAGTGTAACATTATAATAAATGAGTCATTTAAATATAAGTAATTAAATTAGTATATATTAATAAAAACAATATAAAATCTTCATTTGCATTTTCCAATTAACGTGCATACTTCAAGTAGCTTTCTACACTTAAGAAATATTATGTAATTGGTGTTTCGTGTTTGGGCGAGCGACCTTTTTCCCCTCGTATGGAATCAAGTGTAAATAATTTAAAATTGTTTTATTTTTTCTTGAAAATCAATTTGAAGTACCGTAATTATAGAGCGGCACACTAGACGCAAATGAAATAGGTAACGAAATTTTTAAAATTTATTTTCGAATATTAAACTGTGGTCCTGAAAAGGTTTTGAAATGAAACTTCTTATGCGGCATCTCGACGATTTGAGGAGTCAAATGAATGAAAAGAAAATTAACAAGTGACCCTAAGGTGGTTCATAGACCAACTTTGAACTTGTTTTGAAATTTACTTATTTTATCCCGATTTTTTCATCAATTAAAAAATACATTGGAACACCATGAATGTCTTCTTAAACTCCCTGCAACTGCACAACTATTCCACATCAAGTTGAAATATTTTCAAAAAAAAAATAGTCCTATTTTAATGCCGAGTTAGGGATTCAATCCTTTTTGATTTTCCTGGGATAGTTTCGGTTTTAATAACTTTTCCTGATATTAGGACAAATTCAGTTCATAACTTTAATTGTCTTGAGAATATTTCCAAATTATTAGAACACTCTTAACAGTTAAGAAAGAAGCTGCACAGATATTCTATATTTTTGCCTATTGGAGAATAGGCTATTTGACTCCAATTTTTAAATTGTCTTAAATTGTTCTTATCATAGTATTCGTTCACAGGAATTTGTATTTTGCTTAAATGTAATCGCTTTATAGATTAAAATAGCACTGAAAATTTTAAATATATAAGTTGACGCGAAAACACAAGCCGCCGTGTTCACCTCCTGTGACATAATTCCTGTAGTAGGTATACAAACCATAGCAAATAAGGGTCGGTAACATTTACACGAGGTTCGTTTCTTTATATAGAGTCGTTTCTTTATATAGAGGTATATGTGTGTTTACTACTAATCTGACGTCACACTACAAACCATCATGGCGCACATTGGCCATTTTAAAATTGTAATAAAAAATCAAATTCGTGTTTTTGTGAATACAAATCGATATTATTTCTGATTTCTTATTTGATAAATTATCATATTCACATAATTCAATTATTTATTTTTTATAGTGTCCAAAACCGTAATGTGAAAAAAGGAAATTTAATATTTACTCACCTTTTGGAGTAACCATTAATTGATTATCGATCGTAATTGCACGAACTATTCCGAGCACAGCTAAAGATGCGGCCATTGTTGCGTAATACGTTGCTACTTTTTTATCCATCACTTAAATTTTCCAAAATAACAAAACTCAATTGTTTTTATTATTTTATTATTTATTTACGTTCTGTAACATTCATACATTATAATTTAAAATCGTTCGGCGGCGTATCACAAAAAAAATTCAAAATTTGTATATTACGGCACAAAATTATTCATTTTCATTCACATATTATTACAAAATATTAATCGATTAACTAAGTTCAAATGGACATTTGAACTTAATTCGGATTTGGCCTCACGGGGCTGTTGAACTTGACCTCCGCAGAGGTCAGACACACTTGATTCGTTTGTTTCTTAACCGCTAAAACAAAACAGTGCGGTGCGCGCACCTTCGGGCTATTTTATAACAGACTGTCATTAAAGCGATTCACATGAGTTCGCTATTTCAAGTGGACTGAGCCGGTAATTTGCGAAGTCCAGGTTTATATACCAATCTTATATCAACGTCGTTCAGAGCAAGTTATTAAGGGGCTTCTTTGCAGTCCGTTCGCTGGTTTTGAATCCAACGATGCGAAGACTGTTGCCAAGGATATCGACAAAATTATCAACCTTCGCTCTGTAAAGATATCATTGTTGACTGAAACTAGGGAAAGGACGATTTCAAAGGAAAATATAAACCTGGGAAAAAAAATACTTTTTTATTGTATTTAGTCAGCGAATTATTTTTTTTTTTAAATTGCCATTAAGATTCGTCGAGTTTATTTTAAATATATGTGTTAAGTACGTGAGCTTTTATTCACTTATTTTTATGTAAAGAATGCAAAAAATATATTTTATATAAATAATGAAAACAAGAAAATATATTCTAGATACGTTATAGTGTCAGGGTAGAGGGCTGTAATATTCTAACATCGACTATACTTGCAAAATATTTGAGTTCGGCACCAGATGTCGATCAAGATTAGTAGAATACTAAAAGTCGGGCGTTGACATTGTTGAAATTTTGATTAGGCGGTGGTAGTAGATCTTGAGACTTTTTTCCCAACTGTCTAACGTTCAGTACAATTGAAAAATCAAGCCAAGAGTTTTGAGTAACGTAAGCAATCGACTCAACAAATCACAGGCGTGACCACTCTTCTTGTTTTTACGCCCATCGTGTAGTGTTCTCTACTAACCTTGGACCGTGACTTGTTTTATGTTTTTTGGTATGTGCAAAAATTTGCTGGTTTGTGCAAGTCTTGTCTGGTTTATATATTGGTCTAGTGTGCTGTGCGTCGTCTTTTGTAAATATATAAATTACATTTTTTCTAATCAATTTTATACAAAATTCAAGCGCGGTAAAACAATTAACTTTTAATTAGTTACCTCGATTAGTATCTAATGAGATACAGAATGACCTTAATCAGCTCTTTTTAGACTTATAAATTTATACGTTCACATGGTATAAATGAGTGTTCACATCTGATGGAAAAAGAGGAAAAGTAATTTTGTATATTATAACAGCACAGTTTATCTCTATTTACTATCGCGATATTATAATGTAGACACTTGTCTTGATGTTCAACTGTCTTCTTCGTTTCTTGCAACTGAAAACAATGGACCGTCAACCAATGACAACTGAATGCGATGCTATCGTATTTTTTTACGACGACGAGTCATCAAAGCAGTGTGATTTTATAACTTGCAAGTATGCAATCTCTATTAAATATTTTTTTTGTGAAATTTTATTACCCCTAAACTGAAAGTTATCGGTTGGATCATTACCGCCGCCAAATGTTGCCAAAAGATAAAAAAAAAATGAAAAATTGTCAGACGGTCGCCTGGTGCTGGTTTGATCTAGTATGCTGGTGATGTACTCTTTCGTTAATTAATTTTACATTGATAAAACTGCTTGAAAATGTCCACCGCACAGCACGAAACCTACACAAAAATTTACTGGTTTGTGCAGGTCTGTGCCCGGTCTTTTAAAGCTGCCTTAACGTGTGAACGTACCTTAAGTATTATAACTGAAATCGATATTAATGAATACTTTTTTTTAATTTTTAATTTTATAAATTCAAGTTCATGAAGAGCGTGGTTAAAATCTGCTGACCAAACTTTGATATAAAATTATAATCTACTTACTCATATACATAAAAAACTAATGTATGTATATATTTATTTGTTTATTTATATATATGTATATATTATGGGGGAGGGGGGTTCAAAAATTGATTTTTCAAGTTTGCTATGCTTATTTAAGTAATAAAATAGAATACATTAGAAATATGTGATATCAATATTAAAAAATCAGGTCAGTTTTGGAAATAAACCGCATTTAAATAATAATTTATGACTAGTTTAAGAGGAAGTAAAATGATTTTTGGAGCCGATGGCCTGCTTTCTTTAGATATTATCTACTGTAAAGATATAAAATATCGACAATGCTAAATCTTTTGTATCAAAGATTGAGAGAAATTTGTGCATAAAATATTTTTTTTAACATATTTAAAATGGCCACTTCTATAGTTAAAAAAATAAACATTCTTTCGATTTTTTTTTTATGAATGATGTCTTGACTTATGACACCATTTCAGTTCAGGATTGCCGGCTTGCAGTACGTTTTCTCTTTTGTCGTTGATGTAAACCATTTTTTCCCCGCAGATATCAATATTATTGTGATGATTATACTGGCTATGTATTTTTTGAAAAAATAAGTTTCATTTCATTGGGACAGGAGCGGACCTTAAGGTCTTAATGAGATCTAATAGGAATTAACAGCTTTAATACTTTTTCATTAACAATGAGCACTTATGGTATAGTAAAAAATAGTTAACATTAATGATAATAATCTTTTACACTTTTTGGAGTAAATTTTAACGATTTGTTAGGTGAATTTTGACAATTTGTTGGGTGAATTTAGGTATAGTATTATTTGTTTAATTAGATCACCAAATACATTTTTAACTCCAATTTTAAAAACTCTTAATTTAACAAAAACTGTGGCCCCTCTGAACTTCAATAACCCCTAGATGCTGAAAGATCCTCTGATTTAGAAAAAATCGATATCCTATGAAAGAAATAGGTTTTTAACCACATACTGCTTAAAAACCTATTTCTTAAAAGATTTTTTTCAAAACTGATCATTAGATTTGTGTTATAGGGAAGCAGTGTCTACTAGGATATTTTAACTTTAACCCCTAAAGTTAACTTCAATATATACGAAGAATAATTCTAGTAGACACGGCTTATGACAGACATTTATACAGAATGTCTGTGACAAAAATTCTGTATAAATTTCATAAACAAGAAAAACATTGTTATAATTACTGTAAATAGATATGTTATTTGATTGTAGAGGCATTGGCCGTGAATAATTTTTAAATTCTACTGAATTACCTACTCAAAGTGCGGAAGCAGTTATATTTTATTTTAGTTTTTCTGACGCGTCCTTGGAATTCTTTTCTGTAATTTGTTTCTTTAACTTAATTTGACAGTTTGTTGTGTTTGCGACAGTGACATTGTAATGAATTGTCAAAACATAATTACCGGGTACGAATAATGAGGACCTTATCATTACAAACAAAAATTTGAAAACAAAATAAAATATTAGTTCTGTTAAAGTCTTCCAGTAAAACAGTAACAAAATGAAGGGGCAAAATGAACATTTTGGAGAACATTTTGGGAATGTATTAATAAGATTTAAGACAATTTTAGGAGGATTCAAAACATTCATATTTCTTATGGTAGCTTGAGACATTTTAGGAAGTTTTCAGACATTTTGGGGAAATTCAATATTAACTTTTTTTACTATACAAGCGCTCGTTGTTAATGAAAAATTATTAAAATTATATGACATAAGCAGTTAACTATAACAGTTAAATAAAGAATAAAAAGTAACTCTTTTTTTACAGATTGAAACATTCTTCACCCCTCTTGACTCAACATCAAGTGACTGCGACCCATTGCTGCAATTTCAACACCGCTTGCATCAAGATGATGTCGCTTACCTTTTTGAAAGTCATTATTTTATTGCTTTAAATATTTTTTTTTCATTATCATCACACTGATTCAAACTTGAAGAAAAGCTGAAATCTTTCATCTTCAAGTTCAAAAAAACTTCTGACATCTATTGAAATATGCAATATCTATACTATGTTAGTTAACTGAATATGTTGCATTATTATCTATGTTTTTATTATATTACCTGTAGGGATTGTAAAAAATAAACGCAATTTAACTAAAACAATTATTCTATTTTTATTTATAGACGAATCTACATATATAATTTCCAATTGTGTGACCGAAATCCGGATGTCTGTCTTTCCAGACCCTTCAGAAGGCCCCAGCAGACTTACAAAGTTGAATACGGGATAGATCGTAATGGAGCCGGATTAAAGATATTTTACGAACATTTTTTGAATGGCTCTATCTCCGAAACGGTAATAAATACAGATATCTGGGTGCGCTCATTGAATTATTTAGAATGTCGTTTTCTGTCAGTATACTAAATTCCAGAGATTCCAGAAAATCAGTTCGAGGGGATCTAACTTCGTAACGGTGAGTGCTAGAGCGCAACGGATGAGCTCGTTGAATTCAGCGTGACATTTTCTATAAGTATATCTAATTAGAAAAGGATCCAAGAAATTTCCCATTTTTGTCCAAAAAAACACTAAGGCCTATGTCGATTTTCGTCAAAAATCAAAAAGTCGTTTTTTGGTTTCCAATGGCTTAGACAGCTTTAGACTAATACAAAATGACATTTTTTATTCGAAAATAAGTCCTAGTTTGCGATCGATGACCTTTTAAAAAATTTTTACGAACATTTTTTGAAAGACTCTATTTCCGAAACGGTTATAAATACTGTTACAAGTACCTACCTGCCGCTTTTAGTTCATCGTTTGTTCAGCAGAACGTTGACTTTTTCATACGAAGAATCGTTTCTTGAAAACACAAAGATGGGAATACACAGTTTGTAACATTATTTTCGCAAGTTCAATGCTACTGTGCTCTTCTTTTGTTTTCATCAAGGTCATCGTCATTTAATAATGACAGTGATGCACAAAGCACACCCTGCCTCACGTATGACTTCTTAATTAATAAGCATTATAGAAACATGACATGATCACGGAGAAATATTTTTGTTTCGAATGCATTACCAGAATTATATCATTTTTCGAGCAGAAAAAAAAACAATTTAAGCGTTAGATGTATTACAGTAACTGCCGAAATAACACGCTGTTAATTGGAAAATATAGATGAGAGTCATTGAATTTAGAATGTCGTTTTCTGTCAGTATACGAAATTTAAAAGGTATCGGATAGATAATATCTACATATATATATTATTCCACAGATTCCAGAAAATCAATTCGAAGGGATATTAACGACGCCGCTTCTGCTTTGGTGGTTAAAAATCGAATGACCTAACACTAGTCGTTGCAGCTCTTATATACAACGGATAAACCAATCACAGTCGGTACAGTTGCCGTACTAATGCCTGTTAAAACTATATATAGTAAGCCGCAGTACGCGCCACTTAACATTTGGTTTTTGACTTCAAAGCGTAAGGACGAATTATTTGCTTTTGGAGCAAAGGTGTTTTTAATTTGGTATAGATGTTCGATCGACAATAATATTGCAATTAAGATAAAAAATGTAATTTTAAGGGGTGTATTAAGGAGTTAAATTTTTTATTTTGCCCAAAAACGAACTTAAGTTCACATAATAAAGCCGCACTACGTGTATTATGATGAGATTGAATTAAAACGTTTACGAGATCGGATATTTAATCTAAATTAATAAATATAATTGTTTGATTTGAGAATTTTCTTTATCAATTTATGTAATTGTATTTTCCTACACTTAGAACAAAGAAGAGAAATGTGATCGTTCCAAGTTAGTTTGAGGTCTATAATAACACTTAAGAACTTGGTCGATTCAACTTGCTGAGGAAAAACTCTATTGACAAAAACTAAGCCCCCACACCCATGGGTGTGGGGGGGGGCTGCTCCTCCCCCCTTGGAAATTGTATGCCTTACAATATACTATGCGTTAACTTTTGAAAAAACTTCGAAGATTTGGAGGTAACAGAATTAATCCAACAAGCAGAATATTTTTACCCGAAAGTGATAACAGCCCTGGAAATGTAACTTGGCAATGCCTTATTCCACGGTTACAATTCAAGGGTCATTCAGTTGACTCAGACGCGTAAAAACGTCGCTAAGATCAGCAATGATTGAATACAGGTTAAATGGGCTTTGTATGCTCAGTGTACATAAAAAAACTTGTCAACAGTAAGGGCGATTCTTTCACAGGAGACGTAATAAACCGTTTTGCTGAAGATCCTCGAAAGTTACTTTTAAAATAGAAGTCGAATTAAACAATTTCAATTAAATAAAAATGCATATACTGAAATTTATGTTTGTTTATTTGACTTCGTATAAAACAGGATCTCTTTTGGGTGTTTCCCCTACACACTAGACCTAAAGACCTTATGTTTCGTGTAGTGTGTATGACAAAGTAGCGCAGGGGATTCGGACGAAAAAAATCCGACTTGCCCCCTCATGCCCACACCAAACTTGGATATCGAAGCAATAAGAATAGGGTTTTGTACTACAAGTACGGAGCAATAAAAATAAACAAAAGTCGTTAGTAAAATTTATTTAACATTAACAAAAATTAAACAGTCTTAATCGCAGTTTTTAATTACTCAGCCAAGTATCCGGTCTTTAAATTGAACCGAATACCCAGTACTCGGTTATTTTAAATGAATCTTCAGTTCCTATAATTTTTTTTTAATAAGTCTAATCGTTTTTGTGTGGTGGACAAACCTTATTACAATTTAATATATAATTATAATGGGTAATCGCTGCATATGCTAAACTTGGAGGAAATGTAGGAGTGTCTGATTTTGGTGTTATTTCTATATTGAAAACAAATAATTCATCCGATATAAACACTCTATTTTCGAGCATTATTTTACAATTTTTATATTCGGGTTCTTAGTTTTCTTCAACATTTTCCCTTGTTTAAAAATTAAACGTTCATACTTTAATTTCGCCCAAATTCCTTGACACATTCTGATTAATCTTATGTCTACAACAGTTAAACTTTTCCCCAAATAATACTGTTCTAAAATAATTTGTTTAGCAATTTTATAATATCCTCTCTGAATTAAACTTAAACTTAGAAAAAGTTTACATCTAGCAACTGTTAAAGGATCTCCTATCCTTAATGCTAATTTAAACTGATGCAATGAAATTTTCCCAGCAATTTCAGCGCAATTTTCAAAATGATCGCCCAGTGCTGAAAAGGCGCCTCCTAATGTCGACAGCCAAGACATGGTGTATTCCAATTCTCGACGCTCTAGGGTCATGTATATGACACGTTCGTTCCTATAAAAAAATAAATTATTAATTATAACGATTTCTATGCTGGTAACATGGAATACTCCAATGAAAGGATAAGTAATTTCTCTTTATTTCATTTGTAATATTATTATATCAATTATTATTATTATGAAAAATTTTAAACTGTTAATGAACAATTAACTAAAGTTATTGGCACAGTAACTGATGACCTTTTGCTTGCAAGAAACTCATGAATTTACATGTACGCTAGGGAGTTAAGTAATTGCTTCTTTTAGCTTTCTTTATCAAGAAATCATATTCCAAACCTGTGACTAGAGATCTTTCTTAAGGTGATATCAGACGGTTTATTTTTTGTTCATTTCTGTCTTTCATTCGAAATGAAACGTCTGAGCACAAAATAAAACAATAGTGAAAAATGAATTAATTACTGAACCGATCCAACAACGCTAGATATCGGCATTCAGCATGATTCATTCGCACTCGGAATGAGTGAAAAATGAAACGTCTGAACACAAGAAAGAACATTCATTCGGGTTCGATCATTTTGTCTCGTGTCTTGTAGCGGACGGGCTTGGGATTACGACACCGCATAGTGAATATATTTTCTGTCCGTGTAGGAGACAAAATGGTATTTAAGGGGAACAATCAAAACACGCTGCTGTTTTTGGAGAATTTCAAAAATTATCAATGTCTTTGGAACCACAAACTCGACGAATACAAACAGTACAATGCGGACAAATTCTATAAAATCTCTAATTAATTATTTAAATTTAGATTTTGCTTCTTTTTTGATAATTCTTCGATCAAATGATCACAAATCAAACTAATTCAACGACATCTTCGAGAAAAAGACTGGATGAACGTTCATTTTTATGTCATTCTGCCTGTGCCGCGTGAACGCGGAATGAAGCAAAATTGAACATTTAGTCAAATGAATAGTCATTCGAAATGAACCATCTGATATCACCTTTAGACCCCAGCAACTATTCAGAGGAAAATCGTGTTCTAATAAATATGCACTGAAAGTTGAGTGGCTCGGGTTTAAAATGAACTCATAAAATGGCTTGAAGTTTGGAAATGACAGTTTGCATTTCAAGATCGGAGAAAAAATCCTACTGGAGCCCCGAAGCACCTACATAATAGACGCTTATATTAGGCTAATGAAAATAATTTGTGCTAATCTCGTACCATTTATAATCAAGTACTTCTTTTTTCGGCGGATTTAACTTGAACTTCAGTACATTCTCAAGTACAGCTTTATTATTTTCTCGATATAATTTGAGTAGTGTCTTATATTGGTTTATAAAATATTTACGGTATATTCTTGATATCTTAAGCTCATTGAACAGGGCATTCAGCAATAGACTATCAATGATTATTACTGGGATTAGTGATTTGCACGAACACGGTATCTTAATATCACTATCACCGTAACAAAAACAATTTAAAATTCGGCAACTTTGCAGACTTTGCCTTAATCCTTCCAAATCACGTCCGTACTTTTTTGAAAAAAATACTTTTTTATGAGTCACGATAATTTTTCCCAATTTTTCGTTATCTAGATTTGTTATTTTAATTTTTAGTATATCCATATTTTTAAATCAGTGGAAATAATCATTTATAAATAACGTCCAAGAAAATTGTAATCATACACTTAAAAATTGTATAATTTAAAGTTGTTCTTTTTCAATATCATGTATTGAATTTTTAGGTTAAGTAATCAGCTGACAGTTGTCAAAGTTTCTCCTAGGTGCCATAACCTAAAAAATACAAATACACATTCAATTGTCACTTGTCAACGAGTTCTGTGTTGTGCTTGTCAGTTTCAAGATGAATTTCAATAGTGTTGTGTCGCCTCGAGTTTTTAAAGCTTTGCAAAATATAGATATAGGGGAACTTTCAAAATGTTCTCAAAGAGAGATAAGACCAATTTTGCCGTGTTTAGTGAGAATGAGTTTAATTTCCCCGCAAGATTCTACGAGAAAATGTGCGAACGGTAGAAAACAAATTCTAACCTTACTTTCGGGAATTGAGCTTGTTAATTCTATAGTAGCGTTGCTGTCAATTGATTTCCACGCACTAGAAGTAGATGTGAGAAAAGAGCAACAACTTAGACAAAAACTAGGGAGCAGTCAGCACGATTCTATTTTAATTCACAACTTACAAAATGGTTTAGCATTAGAATTTGAGCGAAGCGATTCTACCAGACGCTTGCGTTTAGTTCTTAGCGAGTTACTTTTTATACAATCTCAGATACACGAAAATGCACAAAATCGCAATTCCGAGTTCTTAATTAAACAGAGTGATTTGTTCGACAATGCTGTATATTTAGGGGAGATTTCTGACGTCATATGTATTGCTCTGGCGGAGTTGCCTACGCTATTGAACGTACAAGATATTGTTGAAACGTTACTTCACGTAAAGAACGGAGCGTCTATTATTTGTTGGGTTATTGCGAATTTTCCGTATTGTTTTCGTGAAGGTACGCCTCACAATTTAAAAATTATTTGGATTATTACTTGTCGCAGTCAAATACATTATATTGTATTAATTAATTTTTTTTTTGTTATCCCTAATTTTACATTTTAGTATGTGTAAATCTTATACAAAAATCTGACAACGATGAAATTAGCAGCAAAATTCGTATGCAAGCTCTTTGGTCTCTGTGTTCTATGAATCCAGGATATTCTTTAGCAGTTCGACAAAAATGTGCAGAATTTAGTAAATTGCCAGCTCTGGCCGTAACCTTAAGTTTGCAAGAAGAGCCCGACACTGATGGCGATGTGGTAAGTTCAGATTTATGAGCAAATTGCTGTTGGATTCATACGTTAATTATCGTAAAAGTAACGTAATTTTCGAATAATAGCGTATAGTATCTTAAAACTGTGGGACAGAGTCAACCTTTAAGAAACTGTAGACTGAGGTCTTCTGTTCATTTGATGCTAAAGCGGACTGATTTGATACGTTTCCGAACTCAATTCTTTAAGCTCATAAATCCTTCTTACTATTTTAGGTGCCTTTTATATCGGGTTTATTACTAAGTAACGACCAAGTTATACGCAACTGGTTCACATTATTTGTAAGAACCGGTCAGAAGCGTAAAGGAGAATGTCATTCGGCTTTACAACAATTGAGAGACGAACTAATAAGGCGTCTTCAGGCTATTATTGTAGCTTCTTTGGACGGACAGCTTTTAGACTGTTATGTCGTACAAGCCTCTGCACTCTTAAGATTGTATTGCGCTTTAAGAGGAATTGCTGGAATAAAGTACGTTTTACATCAGTTGACTTCCGTATCGGTAATAATGTAGCGTTGACTTTAATATTTTTAACTGGAAAAATATTTTAGATTCCAAGACGATGAAGTGAATCTTATCATTCAATTATTAACTTCAAGGCCACCGGCTACGCCAGCGGGTGTGCGTTTTGTTTCGTTAGGCCTTTGCATGCTATTAGCATGTCCTGCTTTAACGGCTCAGCCAGAACATGAAAGACGGGGCATTGAATGGGTACAGTGGCTCGTTAAGGAAGAAGCGTATTTTGAATGGTAATTAAAAATTTGTCAGATTGAGTACTCAAGAGATGGCTTCTAAAAGAGGATTAAAATTAAGGAGGTTCGAGACCGATTTCTAAACACTGGCAATAATACAATACATTTTCCGTGAGATCTCCTAGATAGATAAGCGGTATCGAACCTCCTTAAGCGAATGTAATTGTTTCAGATATTATAGAACTGAGTGTCACATAGACGCGTGCCCCTTCTCTGCTTCTGGGATTCGATCGTTGCATGCGATCAGCACATTAGCCAGTTGTGTGGCGATCCTGTAATAGCTGAAACGTAAAAATTTTCTCTAGTTTAGGATAACCATCTCTTGGCAAATACACCATTAAAGTCTGACATTAAAATGTAATTTGCGGTTCAGTTAAAAACTTGATTATTATTATTTTAGTGCCAGCGGAGTTACAGCATCTTTTGGAGAAATGCTTCTTTTGATGGCAATTCATTTTCACAGCAATCAGTTGAGTTCCATTTGCGATCTTGTATGCTCGACTTTGGGTATGAAAGTACCGATTAGAACTAATAATATGAGTCGCATGAAACAAATATTTACGCAAGAGATTTTTACTGAACAAGTCGTTGCATCTCATGCAATTAAAGTACCGGTAACACCAAACTTAAATGCATCTATACCAGGATTTTTGCCCGTCCATTGTATATACCAACTTTTAAAATCACGCGCATTTTCAAAGCACAAAGTTCCCATAAAAAATTGGATATACAAACAAATATGCAATTCGGTTTCACCTTTGCATCCAGTTTTGCCGCTACTCGTCGAAGTATATGTAAATTCAATACTAATTCCGAACTCGAAAGCGCCGACTGAAAATACTAACGAACCCCTGAGTGAAAAGGAAATACGATACGTCTTTCAAAATTCCGTTTTCGGAGAGTATTTCGATTCGAAAAAAAAAGTATGGAGTATTACAGATCTCGAAACGGATACAAAAAATATAGAAGATGTTTCTCCGTTAAAACCGAGCCTAACTGCTCAGTTACTTCTTTTATATTATTTATTGTTATACGAAGACGTTAGATTATCAACTGCTCATACTACAATTATATCCGATAGAAAAATCAAATGCTACAGTACAGAATTTTTAAGTGAGTTGCCGATAAAATATCTTCTTCAGCAAGCACAGAAAGATCAATTAAGCTACGCTGGATTGTTTAGTCCACTTTTACGATTATTAGCTACGCATTTTCCCCATTTATCTTTAGTAGACGACTGGTTAGACAACAGTGACGATTATCCCGATTCGGATAACAAAATTTATATATCCGAGCACAGTTTGATCGAAGCATTCCAAGATATAGAAACATGTCCTTCGAAAATTGGAAATATCTTAAGAAAAATGTTGAAAAAGAAACCCATTGATATTTGGCCCTATGCTGAAATCTTTACCGAGCACTTTAAGTGTACCCTGAGCGACGTACCTCGATATACGCAAGAACTATACAAAGAAGTGTGGTTGAGGTTAAATACAGTGCTGCCACGATGTTTGTGGATTATGTCAATTAACGCACTGCACGAAAATTCGTATCGCAAAAACTTCTCGTTAACTCAGAAAAATATTCTGGTCGATCCGTTGGAAGTTTTGAGATGTGACATTCGAGTGTTTAGATGTGCGCCTATATTGACAATATTGTTACGAGTGCTTCAAGCGAGTTTGGCGGCATCTAGAAGTCAACTGTCAAGACATTTACTCGACGAACCAGTACTTGAAAAAACCAATCAGACGATGTCGGAAACGGAACGCGAAGAATTAAAGACGGCTTTGATAGCGATGCAAGAAAGTGCAGCTATTCAGATATTGTTAGAGGCGTGCATGGAAATTGAAGAAGATAGAATAAAGCCGGGTCAAATATACGCATTGAGGGAAATTCGAAGTTTAATTTGTTCATATTTACATCATGTGTTTATATCTGACACTGCTTTAGCAAAACTTGTTCATTTTCAAGGTTATCCGAGAGAATTATTGTATGTTACTGTTGCTGGAATTCCGTCTATGCATATCTGCTTGGATTTCATACCGGAATTGTTGAGTCAGCCGTCTTTAGAGAAACAAATTTTCGCAGTCGATTTGGTTTCACATTTGGCTGTACAATACGCTTTACCGAAGGCATTGTCTGTAGCGCGGCTAGCTATCAATACCTTATTGACGCTACTTGGCGGTAAGTCATTGAGCTTTTTACATATTTTCAAGATCAAAATAATTGCGCTATACTCAACTCTCTATAAAAAAAAAAACAATAAATTCGCTCTTAAAAAGCACTTTATATTTGGAAC
Source organism: Venustoraphidia nigricollis (assembly GCA_034508555.1). Taxonomy (NCBI): domain Eukaryota; kingdom Metazoa; phylum Arthropoda; class Insecta; order Raphidioptera; family Raphidiidae; genus Venustoraphidia; species Venustoraphidia nigricollis. Next base: position 5,074,646 of record JAVRKA010000032.1, on the reverse strand, counting down.
GAATGAATTCGTTAAATCGGGAACTACTTGTTTTCAATTCAGCGCTGACAAATTAACAAAATAATGATGGAAAGGTCAAATAATGAACTACCTGAAAAGGTGTATATAGCGACGTGGGTTGTACTTTCTCTATTTCTAATTCTTGGAGAAAGAATTGAGAGTGAACGCAGGACTTTGTTCGTAAAGAGCTGTGGCTGTATTCATAATTTGTTTAAAATTGACAACCGCAAACTTGTTCTTTTGTTTTGTAGTTTTACCAGTTGACACCCGAACGGAACTGTTTTTACCGATTTTGTCATCTTTGGTTCGAATATGTGAAGCATTTCCTCCACTGGTAGAAGATGTTGTAAGCTTACTCATGATGTTAGGAAGAGTGAGCAAATCTCAAGCATCTTTAAACTCGTACATTGACATGGATGCAACGCATATCATTTCCGATGAAGTTAAAAAAACGTTCAATTTAATAATGAGTAAAGCTGTATTAAAAGGAAATATTTATTAATTAAAAAATATCACAATTTTTGCTTATATTTATATTTTCTCTTTTCTAATAAACAATCTATTCTATCAACTCTAATGTCCCATTCTTCCGAGGTTTATATGTAAACGGCTTCCTTTTAGTTCTTTCTGACCAGTGTTTCGTTTCTTCCCCCGATAAAATATAACTACCCGCTACAGCAATTGTTTCTAGGGACGCTTTTTTATCGTAACTGTCTTCTTCCTCCAATTTCCTTTTAGCAATTTTTTTCCTACGTTGGATTGTAACATTTTGTTCAGCTGGTTCATCGTTCACCAATTCTGTTGAATTTGCAAATAATTTTATACTGCCTACACTACTTGGAGTTTCTAAATCACTTGGGCTTTGTTGTATTAATTCTATCTGTTGGTCAATAATTGCTGATAATTGTTTGGCAACGTAATTCTGAAATTCCGCTGTTACACCCAGGATATTAAATTGTTCATCATTATTTTGAAGATGTCTAAGCGATTTTGGAATCTCGTCATTTTTTATTGGTGTAGCTTCTGAAAAGATCAATTGTTATTTTATTCAAATGTAAGTTATTTTATTTTTATATTATGAAACCTACACATGGATGTGAAAAAGAGTTTCTGAACTGTTTATTTGTGCCACGGGAACTCTTATCTGCCACGGCTGCGAGTGTTTTTCGCGCGGTGATAGAGCACAAGGAGTGGATTGTCCTGGCGTCATTAATACCAAAAATTTAAAGAGAATTCATATGCTTTTATTTTATATTTACACTAAATACTTTGGTGAGTTTCAATGGCAAATTATCTTTAAACATCTAAATATAACCTACATAAATTAAATGCTTACCTTTTTTGCACGCACTGAACATTCCATCATTAATAAAATTACTGTCTACTGCTTCGCGTAAACGCTCATCAATTTCATTTTCCGAATCTGAATTAGTGGAACTCATGTTATGGGGAATTACCGCGAAGTAAAAAAAACAAATGCAGGGGGTGAGAAAACAATCTTTAATTTTACCCTTCATATCAGAAAAACATTTTACGTATCTATGGTAACAACCAGTGATTCAAAATATTATGTGAAGTAAACAAATGTCATTTTTGTCATTTTATTCCAAAACAGGCTTTTGAAGGGTGTACAAACACTGAAATACGTTTCATAAAATGTAATAAATATCTATCACAAGGTAATAAGTTGGGAAAATTTTTAGCACGGTTCAAATTGTAAGTTTATTACACTTTGTTATCAACTGATAATAAATACTGAATTGTCACTGAATATTTAAAATTATTTTTGGATAGGTAAATAATCGCCAACATCTCTGGAAATATTTTATCTGCTTGTTAACTTTTACGTGACTTTAAACAGCATTTTATCTATAGCAATAATTTCGTAAATTAAGATTACAAATAGATAAAAATAATATAAAATTATCAACTTTTGTGAATTACGACTAAAAAATCCCAAATAGCATTTACAGTCATGAAATTGATATTATTAGAGATAGAATTCTGTCTCTGACAGTTGCGTATAATGCGTCACAATTAGTGTGGCTTTTTTTTTGTATAGAAACAAAACTATTAAAAATTACATCACGAGCTCGGCAGGGCTGTAAGAACTCTTTTTTGTTTGACCAAAGAAAGCTGAGTGTACTTCGTCGAACACACAACTGGTGTACTTGACAATGGTGGATTAAGATTACAAGGTACCCGTGAGTCAGGTGCACATGAAAGATGAAAGATTTTTAGTTAAAAATATAAAACAATAGTAGATTTTTACATACACAATGTAAATACGCCAATTGTTTAAATATCATTGCAAAATTTTTGTTAAAATTCATATTAGAGCATATGCCATTTCCCTACAACTTTGATAAGTCGTAAGTTTTGCGTGACGTCGTTCGACCTTTTTCTCGAACGCTCCTACTGCTAATTAGTTAATCTGCCACTGCTGTTTCGATGTTGATCAGATGACTAAATAAAAAAAAAAACTTTTCTGTCTGCAAAACCCTGAGTTGTCTCGTAGTTTTCTAACGATTAAAGCGCACACTCACACAATATTGACGAATAATTAATGGTAGTTCGATTTTCGTTTTGCTTTTATCTATTATAAGATGTTGAATCATACAGAACACACACATTCTCAATTGCTATTAGTATCACGTGAATGTATTGTATCTTTTCAAGGAAAAACCCTTTCACAAAAAAAGCAATGCGATTCAGACGCAGTATTATTTTATTGCGAAGACTGGAAAGTGTGTCGCCGCCTGTTTTGCTCAACAGGTGTTTTAGTTTTTGTTTGAACAAAACGTTGTTAAGTAAAAATTTATTAAATAATAACAATATCCTAACAAAGATGGGCTCTTCCAATTGTAAATCTTTTTCACCTACGAAAACGCCAGCTACTCGTAAGCTTCTTTTATTTTATATTTTTAACAGCATGAACATCACTATCAGACACCAAATGAATAAAATACATTTGCCGGTTGGTATTAGCCAGTAGCTATAGATAACAATCGATTTTCGAAACCACAATTAATGTTGTCCCACATCCTTCTGCGGTAAACATTTCTGTTTTTGTATTTGTTACTTGATTGATACCTATATCTGAAGTGATTTAACAGTAAAAAATATTGAATGTAAAATAATATTTTGCCTCGATAAAATACTTATTAAAAAATAAAAACCACACAAATACAATAGCCATTATATTATCGCAAAAACACCTAACAGTAAAAGAAATGCATTAGTTACATGTGCACGCATATTTGTGTTTACAGCAAAGAAAACTGAGAAAAAAATGGATTGTGAATATGTTGAAGGCATTGTTTGCCAAGAAAATGATATAAAAGAAAATGAAATGAAATCTTTTGATCTGGGTGAAGATGGGAAAATTCTTCTGATAAAACAGAAAGGTGTTTTAAGTGCAATCGGTAATAAGTGTACTCATTACGGAGCACCATTAGCCGGCGGTGCGTTGGGAGACGGTCGAGTTCGTTGTCAGTGGCACGGAGCGTGTTTTAATATCAAAACTGGGGACATCGAAGACTTCCCTGGACTTGACTCTTTACCTTGTTACGAAGTATCGGTCGAAAAAGGAAATGTCAAAGTGAGAGCGAAAAAATCAGAATTGGAAACCAACAAACGAGTAAAGTCGATGGTGTCGAGAAATAAATGTGAACGTGGTGTTTTTGTTGTTGTTGGCGGTGGACCTTCGGGAGCAACCTGCGTAGAAACTTTACGTCAAGAAGGATTCCAAGGCCGTATTATACTGGTGTGCAAAGAAAAATATTTACCGTACGATAGAGTAAAAGTTTCAAAGGCAATGGACTTTGAAATAGAAAAAGGCCAGTTTAGAACTCAAGATTTTTATAATGAGCATAATATAGAGGTGCTTCTAAAAACAGAAGTGATTTCTGTAGATACTGCAAATAAATGCCTTAGCTTAAGTAATTCAAGCAATCTGTCGTATGACAAATGCTATTTCGCAACGGGTGCAACGCCTCGCATCCCAGACATACCTGGAAACGATTTGACAAATATATGTTCCGTGTATACGTATGATAATGCAAAATTCATTCAGTCACAACTATCAAAAGATAAGCACATAGTTGTTCTCGGTTCAAGTTTCATTGCTCTCGAAGCAGCTGCGTATACTGTGAATAAAGTCGAGAAGGTAACAGTTATTGGTCGTGGAGCCGTTCCTTTGACGCACGTTTTTGGCAAAGAAATTGGTTCGAGAATAATGAAATTCTTTGAAGAAAAAGGTGTCAACTTTATAATGAACAGTGGAATCAAACAGTGTATTGGAAATGACGGTGTTTTGTCTTCCGTCGAATTATTAGACGGCACAATATTGAGAGCCGATCTTTGCATAATGGGTATCGGTTCGAAACTGTGCACCGATTTTCTCAAAGGTTCGGACATAAGTATGAAGCCTGACGGATCGATTCCTGTTAATTTACACATGGAAACAAATGTTTCTGGAGTGTATGCAGGCGGTGACATAGCCTATGCACCAGTGTTTGCAAATGACAATCAACCGGCCACAATTGGACATTTCCCATTGGCTCATTATCATGGCCGAATAGCTGGCATGAATATGGCCGGCAAAAAAACAGAATCGAAAGCGGTTCCATTCTTTTGGACGATGGTCTTTGGCAAATCGTTCAGATATGCCGGTCACGGTAAATATGACGATATCAGAATCGAAGGTGATTTGGAAGATATGAAGTACGTTGCGTATTATTTCAAAGGGGAGCGCGTTATTGCCGTTGCTACTTGCCAGAGAGATCCAATTGCAGCACAGTTTGCAGAATTATTATCGCAGGGTAGACAACTAACTAAGAGTCAACTAGACGTTGACCCTTTTGCTTGGGCTAGTTAAAAAAAGAACTGAGTCTGAGCATTATTTGTAGTAATCAAAGTAGTACTCCATTAACTAAATGTATGTTATTCTTTCATTATGAAATATAGTAACGGAGTCAGTACGTTATTTGATTACATGTTTTAATTAATGTGATTCAACTAAATTAGTCAGCACATTTTTCAAGTATTATTTTTAGCCAATGAATATTAAACGTATTTTTTTTCTTTATGACAAATTTTATAAATAAAATAGTTATTTTTTGTTATACAGGGAGAAATTAATTTATAGTATTTAAGCATAAAATGTAGATTTATTTTTTCTATAACTTTAATATAAATTATTAAACAGGGTACATTATGATTTTCAAATTATTTTCAATATTTTTTTTGCATTTAGCTTGAATTTATTTTGTTAATTAGATTTCTATTTTATTGTGTTGAAATAAAAAAAAATATATTAATAAAAAATATTAATGATCGATTAAGTCTAGTAAATAAATATTAGTAAAATATTCAGTACCTACCTACGTAAATTTGAGTTTCCGTGCATTACTTTAACTATAGAAAGATACTAGAGGCAGTATTTTTTTCTTTTTTTTAACTCCAAGGTGCTAATTAGTATATAAAGTTTAAAAACACAGAAAATTTTCACAAAAAAGAAACCTAAAATATTCAATAAAAGTTACCAGAAATAATTTGCCAGTGTTTCGTTTTTATAAGAAACAATGTTTACCCGTTTTGTAACAATCTACCGTGTTGAATATTCTTTCCAATATCAATTTTTGTTGCGGAAATTAAACATAAGGTTAGAAATATACTAACACATAGCTTTAGTGTGCTGTTGTTTGAAAATAAATGTTTCTAATACTGCACGGGTGTATCATAACAATAGCAATCTATATTATTTCTATTCTTTCCAATGTTTTTGGCGTTTACGCCCCAATAATTCCAATATCCAACCCTATATAAAGTGGAAGGATACTGCTCCCACTACGAGATCAAATTAAAACGATTTGATTAGTTCTTAAAAAAACAAAAAGAGAAAATAAGAATTCGATGCATTGTTTAGAAATAGAAACACAGGAACACAAAAGCATATATTGAAAAAAATCGCATTACTAGAGATATTGACATCATTTTAGTTTATTTAGACGTCCCATGGTTCTTGTACACGTAAATGTGCATAACAGTCTTCATACTTGATATTTGGCTTCATAGGTCTTTTTTGAGAACGTAGCCACAAATCTCTTTCTTCGGGTTTTCCAAGTGCCTGAGCATGACCGTGAGATTGTTTCTACAACAGACATAGTTTTTAAAATGCATTTTTCGACTGCTGTAGATTTGAAACAAAACGAGTTTTTATACATTAATATCTATTATATTTTAAAAATGAACCTACCTCTGTAAGATACGGATGTTTAAAATAAAACATATTTTCGAGTTCACGATTTAAATCAACTCGTATTTTTTTTAGATCTTCTTTAGTAACTTCTTTTACTAATCTGTATTTTCCCCTGTAAATATGACCTTTCGGCATTTTTACTCCCAATAACATCGTTAATCTCATTGTGACAAAGGTACTGTAAAACTGATTACAAGTAAATTTAAAAAATCAACTTCCTACTTAATGGAAATTTCAAAATTTAACCTCAATTCTCAGCCCTGGACAATTTCTGTCATTTTTTTTTAATTAGTGTGTTGGCACTGTTGGCCTGACTTCTGTCATTGTTCACCATAGATGTTGATCGGTAGTTTGATACACCAGTGCCAGTGGCTCTACATATTTTATCTTATATAAGTTCAGAAAATAGGTTAGTTCACGGTATATCAACAAATTGCTTCCTAATGTAACTTGGAAAGTAATTTAAGGTTAAGTTAACTATACAAAATGATTTTCAAGTTTTTGAAATTGGGTAATAGTAGTTCTGCATTTTTATATTTAAAATTATTTCAAAAACCTGCCGCCTCATCATATTCAACTAAAATAAAACGGAATTCGGTAGAAACATTTCGTGCTTACAATTATGTGAAAAACAATTTTACACAGTTACTGAAAAAATATGCCTCTTTTTCCACAATGCAAGGAATTCACGAAAATATATCGGCATTACAACTAAAAAAACGTCCGCAGCGAAAAAAAAGAATACTTTATGAAGAAGATGAAACAAGAATACCGGGTGTATATTCTGTTGCTACTTTTGCAACAGCTGAAGAATATAATTTAGAAAGATTGGTTAGTGGCTTGGAACAGCAAGATTTGTATATTCCGAAGCCATTAAATGAAACCGATAACTGGCCCGATATTGTTTACGCAGTTGCCAAGTATCAAGTGGGCGATGAACCACGTGAAATATTCTTTTTTAGAGAAGGTAGTGTCGTTTTTTGGAACGTTACGGAACTCGAAAGTAGCAATGTTCTCACATTTTTGAAGCAATATGAACAAGACTCTTATAGTGATGCACTTATACAACAAGAAGCGGATGTTATGAACTACAAATACATAACAGACGGGTAAACTATAATGTCTATTATTTTGTTTATATTTAAATAAGTATACATGCCTGCATTATTAGATTCATCAAAGTAACGATTTATTTGTTGAATTCGTTGTTCTCGATCTAAAATAATTTTTTGAGTTGTTTTTGGAGTGAAACTTCTTTTTAGCGACGTATCTGTTCGAAATTTTCTGCAACGTTAAAATAGAAGAGAAACCTTGGTAATGCATCATAACTCTAACGAAGTTTCACTTCTCCTGTGAGCCTTTTGTTTTTAATTCATATAAATTATAAAGTTTTAATGAGATTTGAAACACGTCAGCACTATTCTCTCATAATTTGGAGTTTGTGCAATGTGAAAATTGAATAAAACATTTTTTAGGAAGGAGACGCATATATTTAGTGGAGATTTCATGATCAAGAAAAATGAACAAAGTACTTTACTTGAAAAATATGCATTATCAAATTCAATGGCATCTTCGGTAAAATTAGGTATTTGGGAAGCTTCTTTGAATCATTATGTAGATTCAATAGAATATGTAACTCAAGATTTAAAATTTGGAAGAAAGATAAAAATGTCTCAAGAAGAAGTATTACGAAAACATGGAGAATTATTCGCTTTACGTCATGTGATTAATTTAAGTTCAGATTTATTGGACACTCCCGACTTTTATTGGGATAGGGATCAGTTAGAAACTTTATATCAGCAGACTTGTAATTATTTCAACATTTCTAGAAGAACAAGGGTAAATATTCATCGTTTTATTTGAACAAATTCCACGATTGGCAATCTAGAGAAAAACTCATAAACACAAGTGACAATGTTTTATGGTACTTTTCAAAATGAATTACTTGTGCCTTACAACACTATAGTTTTGAGTAAAACTTAATGTGGCGTTTCTGTATGATGTATTTTTTAAACTTCTTTTTTATTTTCAGGTAATGAATGAAAAAATAAATCATTGCGTTGAATTAATAGAACTTTTATCGTCGCATTTAAGCGATAAGCACCATTGTCGACTCGAATGGATGATCATTATTTTGATTATGGTTGAAGTAGGATTTGAGACTATACACTATCTAGATAGATACTTGCACTGATCAAAGTATTAAAAAAGGACTATTTGAACAACAAAATCTAATAAATGCAGTATTTTGTTGAGAATGTAGGCATACAATTGTAAAAATGAATACTTTTTATGAATTTTATTTTTAATAAAATGTGATAACAAATAAATATAAGTATATAGGTACCAGTACTTTTTATTTTCTATTTTTTCTTAAACTAAATCCTTCACCACTAAACGCTTTGAAATCATCTTCAATTTCTTTTTCTGTTTTAAATACTGGTTTGGGATTCCTGATAAACTTCAAAGTGCCAATTTGATAATCATAATCGGGTATTCCTCTAATATATTGTTGTTTCTGTGGAAAAATGTCTGATGTCGCAGAATCTTTACGTTTCTTACCATCCAATCTGTTACCGGCGCCCTTAAATGCCACAAACCCACTCGGTTCTGGCATAAGATCTACTGGATCGACTGCCATTTCTTCATCGGATCTCGACTGGCGCTGTGGTTCTTTATAGCCCACTGGAGGCGCAAATTCAACCTGCACGTTATTTTAAATATAAATTTTGATTGAAAAAACATTAAAAAAATACAGTAAAGCTGTAGTTTCTTTAAATGTCAACTGTACCTATGTTTTAAATTTTATATTAGCCTAATAAGTCGCTCAAAGAAATTAACCTTATGGAACTATTAATGTACTTACATTCATATCACATTCAATAATGCTAACAGCGTTCCCAGGTTTCGTTTCCAAGACGCACATCTCATAAATTTTCTGATTATATTTTATAGCTATAACGTCTCCCGTAGTTAAGCATGCAAAATTACGTAGCCCATTTTCCAATACGGCTTTGGGATTTGTAATGTCCAAAAAGTCAGCTGACTGAGGTTGAAATCGAGAGAAAGTTGCAACAGGCAATGAAACACTTTCAATTTGAAGTGAATCGCCTTCTTCCAGAAGAAGGTTATGCATCATCTAAAAAAAGTCATACATATTCAAATCCTCTCTTACTAAGAGTTGGCTACGATTTTAAATTTTTTATTCATTATATTTACCCAGTATGGCAGATAGACTTTTCCTTCGTCTGCTACGAATTCCAAAACGCCGCAATGTGTTATCCGAGTTGTTTTCTTATTTGTTAATTTGAACAGCATGGGATATACAATTTGCAAACGCGTTAACTGCTCTAAAGCTGACGGTGGCATAATAACTAAAACAAAAAGCATGCACTGAAAGATTTCCTGTGAATTAACTCAAAAAAATTCATTGTCCCCGATCTCAGCTGGCAGATTTCGGTTTTTACGTTCAGGATAGTGCCCTTAATGGACTCACAAAGACTCAGCTTTGAGGCAACACTTTGAGTAAAATCGCTACTAGCTCTGTGCAGTATTGTGATCATGTAAATTAAAAATATATACACTACTTTTTCCTCCGCGTTCCACATCTTGACGGTCATTTCCTGGTAACATCGACACCGAATAGCATTTGTATGAAGTGTTGAAAGGCCGAGGAATTTCGGGGAACATATTAAATCCAAACTGAAACTGAAAAATAAACGTTATTAATGATTTTTTAATTACGGAAATTAAATGCACATTTAAAAATCTATTTACCATGTTTGGTTGTTCAGGTTTTACTTATTGGTAATTTTTGTCAAATTCGAATTGATTATATTAATAGAAATTAAATAATCACTAATAAAATGTAAAAGTCATCAGCTGGTACTGTCAACAAAGTTTATTTGTCTGCCCTTGCTTTGTCTACAAAAGTGGCACCAACATTGAAATAATTGTAATTCTTGTAACAGTGCCTGTCAAACTGTAACGAAAATTATTTTCCAAATGAGTTAAATTTAAATATAATACATTATAATACCTTTATATAAAGAAACTTTCTGTAGTACTTATACCAAAGTTTAACTAATAATTTTATGCATTATTTTATAAATTTTTCTTTTCTCAATATAGGTTTTTTACTCCCATAGAGCAAAGCATTCTTGTTTGTTTAACCCATTTGTTACCAAAGAATTGACAGGAAGTGTGTAATAGAATTTGATTAGTAATCTGTCAGGTGTGGTCGCAATATTAATTTGAAAAGTACCGAGAAGTCTGTTAAATAAGTCCAAATGTCAGCAACATTAAGACCATATTTGACAGCTGTACGGCATACGTTGACGGCAGCAATGTGTTTGGACAATTTTTCGTCTCAAGTCGTTGAAAGACACAATAAACCAGAAGTAGAGGTTAGAACTAGCAAGGAACTTTTACTTACACCAGTCATAATATCAAGAAATGAGAAAGAGAAGGTTCTAATTGAAAGCTCTATAAATTCCGTACGAATCAGTATTGCTATAAAGCAAGCGGATGAAATTGAGAAAATTTTGTGCCACAAATTTATGCGCTTTATGATGATGAGGGCAGAGAACTTCATCGTATTAAGAAGAAAACCAATCGAAGGATACGATATCAGTTTTTTGATAACGAATTTTCACACAGAACAAATGTATAAACATAAGTTGGTCGATTTTGTAATACACTTTATGGAAGAAATTGATAAGGAAATAAGTGAAATGAAGCTAGCGGTCAATGCGAGAGCCCGTATTTGTTCAGAAGAATTTTTAAAACGATTTTAAATGTGTATAACATGCTCACTTAATACTTTACAATAGGAAAATACTATTGTTTCATTACAACATAAAAAAATAATTATTTCATTTGCAATATAAATTATAACGACCACAAATCAACCATTCACTGTTCAAGTTTCATTGGAATGCTTTAAAACATTTTCATTAATTTTATTTTTTATTTTAATAATGATTTTTAAATATCTATTTACAAATGTAGTGATGTTTTTCAGTGTTCTTTTTTACGATAATTTAATTAATTTTCAATTACTAAATATTATTAATTCATTTGTTGTGAATTATCACAGAAAAAAATATTTTACAATATAAATTTATTAAATCCTATTACATAGTTATTCGTTATTTTAATCAACATCCAATATACCTACTATATTACGATCTCTGAAATTTTGCAATTTATTGTTATATGTTGAATTCTTTCGGACGTACTTAATCTAAAAAAAAGCCTGATCGCAGTGCCACAGCCCTGCCGACAATATTTAGTGTATTTGCTAATACAAACAGTGTGACTGTATCAGAGGCGGCGGAAGGCGTAGGCGACGTGGGCCATAGCCTACGGCCTCGCGGGCCGAGGGGCCTCGCGCTTCGAAAATTTAAAACTAAATGTGGTGAAATTCAACATCGTCGCTTGTTAGTTTATTCAAATTCTAAAAATAAAGTTTTCTGTTTTCCATGTAGACTATTTTACAAAGTCAGATGTTCGATTATGAAGGCAGCGATCAGCCTATACAGTCCCCCAAAAGCCGGTATGAAACACATTTTTTTAACACCATGATTGATTCGATAATAAGCAATATGAATTCAAGATTTATGTCTTTAAATCAACATTTTGAAAACTTGGATCTAAGCAAGTTAAAAAATATCTCAAAAGAACAAATATTAAAAACTGTCAAGATTTACACACAGTCCTGCGAATGGGTGAGAGCAGTGACGTCCAACCTTACGAATTATATGAATGATTACAAACAATGATCCCAAATTTATTCGACTCCATTAAAGATGTAAAACAGCTGCTCCAATACATCACAGAAAATGACTTGAAAGAAATTTATCCAAATATTTGCATTGTCGTTCGAATTTTGTTAACAATACCAATAAGTACAGTCTAATAAAGTACAGTCTAATAAAAAATTATTTATAAAATACAATGAGCCAGGAAATACTTTCAGCGTTGGTAGTTTTATCTACTGAAACAGATAGGTATAGCATCTAAGCAGACTAAACTGAATTACGATACCATTATTGGGCGAGATTCGGCTCGACACCCTCCCTGCCCCCCTGAACACCACACGTAATTAATTGACGCCCCCTAAGAATACAGTTTGCATTTTTATGAATAATAATTTGATAGTTTCAACTGTTTTTTTATTTTATAAAATCCGTCTTCTTGCGCCACCCGAGGGCTTCGCAAGATGTACCTTACCCACACCAAATTTAGGTCTTGCGCCGCCAACGGATTGTATTATATGAATTTGTTTGTTTTTGGAGAAAATTAAAAATTTAACCCCTTATAATAATATTTTTTTCTTAATTTAAATGGGACCAATCGATAAATATTCTGAACAAAATGGTGTCGAAATTATTCAAATCGGTTAACCCCTCGAAACATTATGATTGAACGCACATTAAAAAAATATACGTAACGAATTGATAACCTCTTTTTTAAGTCGGTTAAAAATATCTTGTGATATTTTAACATTTGAAACACACATTTCTAAGTTTTTTGCTGTCTGAAAAAATCCAACGATTTGCGAATGTGTGGGTGGCTAAATCTGCTCAACATGTAAGTAAAGGATATTATTTTTGTAATTTTATACGATATTGAATAAAAATGACTGTAGCAACCAATACAAAATTTTATTGGTTTAATAATTTCATATATATCTTACAGGCATTTGAATAAATAAAAATATTATACGTAGTCTAAATTTTTTCTACAAAACGTCATTGAATTTTTTCTATCTTTTTTTTTTAATTAAATTTCATAACAAATATTTGGTGAATTGTATTTATATTTTCCCTTTTTTGACAATTGGTGCTGAATAACAAAAAATCAGTTGTGATAACTTTTTTTTATATTTTGCTTTTTTTTTATTTAAGAAATTTAGAAAATTTATCTACATAAGCAATTTAGAATTTTTAACACTGATATTAATTTCAACATTGATAAGAACATTTTATCAATGTTCTGCAAATAAACAAATATACAATTTTTTTACAATAAAACGAAATTCATTAACACAATATCTTATATAACTTGAAGTAATAAAAATTAACAATTAACAGAAATGAGTACCCATTATATTAAACACTATGGAATTCGGTAGAATGATGGAATGTATTTTTTGTTAAAAATTTTTTCCGGCGCAATAAATAATTATTACATTTATGTACCTATTATAGTATACAATATGGAATTTATTTCCCGCCTTTACATCTTAAAAAATTTAAATGGGATTTGGTATGTGGATTACGTATTTAATTAAATGCGGAAATAAAAAAGTGAAACTTATATTTTTTTTTCATTTTCGCAAAGTAAAATTTCGATATTTTTATGTGCAGTTCACCACAACCGTACAAAATATTCAAACAAGAGAAACACGGAAATGTAAGTGCATAAACAAAATATGCGTATGCTCTTTTGTTATATTAAAGACTAAAGTATTCAAAATAGAACAAATTATTACATGGACTATGGAGTTCTAAACAGAGCCGTCTTAAACCATGTGGGGGCTCATGGCAGTTTAGGCTAAATGATGCCCCTTTAACAGAAATTTGGGTTATCAACAGAAATAAGCAAAATTCTAGATATCATTGTTATTTTGTCACAGGAACTAGACGGGCTCAGGGATTACAGAACCCTGGACTCAAACCCATGTAGGAAGATGGGTTTGGTTGTAAAAGTTCCGTGGTTAAATAAAATAAAGTCTAAAAAGCATCATCAAGTTTAAATAACTTTCATTTATTGCCGTTAGCAAATAATTGGTTGCTCAAATAAATTTGGGTACAGTGTTAATGATGTAATTAGTATATTTTTAAAATTGAAAATATGTTTGATCTGGTAATTAATCAATATTTAATTTCTGATTGAGTCATTTAAAACACTGTTTATGTAATACAGTTTATATATAAATTAGAAATTCGACAAAACTCTTATTAATTTTAGGTAAAATAAATGTTACCGAGTTAAAAAATATTATTGCCATTTACAGGAGCTACGCAATAATGCATATTGCTAATAAAAATACTACGTGATATTTTGTCATAGGGTACTTTTCAGACTGCTAAATAAACTTTAAAAAAATCATATTGAAAATATTATTAAATCAGTGACGGCTTTCAAACTGCCATCGGCGCAGTTAGGATTTTTTCCGGTGGAGGGGGGGTTCACAAAAAATAATTTAATTCAAAAAAAGTAATTTATATTGACAAAAAAAGCGCATGCTGAACATTATCATGTCTCCCAACTTTAAAAAATTAAAATTATTTTATTTTAAATATACAATATAATGTCTTGTTTACCAGTTATTATTTTTAAAAAGGTACTTTTTATTTTTTTGAATGTAGTCAGCTGGAGATTTTTAAATAATTCATTTTTCCCGACGCATCAATTTTTGTAATTTTTAGTGTACAACAAGGAACTCTAATATTTATTTGTTGCGAACAGCACTATGAATAAATTTTATTCGTGCTGTTTTCGTGACTTTATTTAAATGAATAACGTAAATCCACTTTTTTCAATGCATCATTCCCGATGTTCTATAATACAAGTTCTTAGTTTAAAAAATAAATACAAAACCCTGTTTAGTACCTACTTAATATACAATAGATAGACAAACGGTTCCTGAAGGAGCAGATATTTGAAGCTATACTAATTCGCATATGTTAAAGTTAAAGAATACAATTAACGAGCTTTAATGTAGTCCACAAAAAGTTTCCTTATTCTCTAACTATAACGAACTGCACTGATGCGTGTATTACTTATTGTACAGAAGTTGACTCGTAATTCAGAAACCCACCAAATATCTCGCCTAATACAACAATAATTAATTAGACAAGAATACATTCCAAACATACGAGAACACATCGACTTGTATGAAGCTTTCAAAATAAAACATTGTAAGCCGTCACTAAATACCTATCACGTGCACACGAGTAAAATATTAACAGAAATTGTTTGAAAAAATATGTTTACGGCTACTAAATACATAAATTCAAGTATTTAAAATTGTTAAAATATTTAAAATTAACAATCTGACAAATGCATTAGTACTAAATAATAATTGCGTATTGTAAGCAAAGAAAAAAATCACTTAATTTCATTCTACAATGATATTATAAACACAGCCATAAAAGACGATTTTTTTCAAATAAAAAAGAATTATATAAAAAGGTTTACTTATAATGATGTTTATACTATGTTTTTATTCAAAATTTTATATCAGAACATTTTACTGTTCTGCAGTAAATAAGCATAATGTTTATTATTAAATTAAAACTAGATTAGTATTTTTATAGGTACCAATGTAAAATTTATCACGATGATGTTTCCATATCTATTAATGTTTCTGAATTGGTTAACTAATAGTCCTATTAATTGAATATACATTTTCTATATCACTATCCACTTTAGATTCTTGTTAAGTGTGGTCCCCCAATTACTATTCATTTTTCAACACAGCGACGAGGCTTTAATATTTATGCACTCTATTTATTCGTCACTTACTTCGTCGTACTGTGCAAATTTCAGGAAAACTTGTTCCAACGTTGTCTGGCTGAAGCTGTATTCCTCGATATCCAACTCACTTTTTGCTAAATAAACAAAAATATATGTACCATCAAAGCCGTGTTCTATTACTTACTTGAGGAAACGCCTTATTTTCTTGGTCTAAATTCAACATTTTGGAAAATTAATGTTAACTAGGTATACCATGAAATTTACAAGTTGCGGTAATGAATTTCGAATATTTCGATGTAACCAAATTCAGGTGAATGATAAGCAGATGTTAAAAGAAACTTATACAAGCTGACATTATTGAAGAAAATTTGAAGGGCTGCATGTCGGTAGAACAATGGTATGGAATATAAAAGGACGCTTAGGGCCCTATTTCACCGAGACGCCATGGCGACACAACCAGGTCGTGCTGTTAACAAAATGTATAGAGCTCAGGTACTTCACCCGGCGTCCATTTGCTTGCGCAACCAAATTGATCGGGCTATCAACAACGACGCGTGCATGGAACGTAACTGGCATAGCGGTTCGACCCCGCTGGTTATGCAACCAATCAAATGTATAGCGTTCTCACTCACTCGGCCGCCAGTTACTGCTGCTAATGTGCCCTCTTCCATCCGCACGAGCGTCTTTCTTTCTGCCCGATTCATTCAATAGAGACTTGAAAAGGAAATGCTGAGAAGATGTGGATTTATTTGGAGGAGAGAAGCTAACTCTTAGAAGTCCATTCTGAAACTGTTGACGCTTCTGGCGTCTGGTCTTGTGTATCATTTGATAGCTATAGTCACCCCGGTTGCGCAACCAGTGGCGAACCGTGACGTCTCAGTGAAATAGGGCCCTTAATAACAAAGGAAGAAAATCATCCGCGTGCTATAAGAAAAAATGACAGAATTATCTAGAAAATTTCAAGGTTTTGGAATGAATTTCAAATGGTGGGAAATTTTTGAACAACGAATAAATACAATTTCGGAAAACCAAATTAGAAAAAAAAGTTAAAGGATAGATCATAGTGAGAAAAAGCATGAAGATAAATAATTCACATTTAAGAAATAATTAACAAATCCAAAAACCTTTCTCAAGTTGCATGAAGCATTCGGCCAAGGAAGTGACTGAATGCTGCGGTACACTATACACCAATCTGTCTGCAAAACTTTCTTGTAAAACTGCATCCGGAAATAAAGTTTCAACAAACTCCTTTGCGCCGCTGCTACTTGTTACAAAAGGTGTTGTTGTGTCATCTGACTTTGTTAGCGGCCTATGCAATTTCATTTCTAGCGTGTAACCAGCGCCGTACAGATTTTTAAGATGTTGTGTTGAACCGATGCATCTAAAAATCAATATACAATTTGAATATTCCTTTTCATAATAAAAAATGACATTAATTCTATTAAACGACGGCAAATACAAATCGATTTAATAGTGAAATGTTTTTTTTACAATGTCAGTGTCGTGGCGTCCAAATTCCCGATGATATCTTGTACAAATTATTAATTAGGCACCGTTCTGTTGAACAAGTGTCCTGAATTACCTGCCAAACTGCACAATAAACGTGATTTCTAATGGAAATAAGCTCATTAAAACAGTGCGTGCGCTGTATTGTAGTAAATAAATTTATTTACTAATATGGGGCATATTAGTAGATAAATTTCGCGCGTAGTGTTTTTAACAACGTTTATATAGTGTCTAAGTGTTCGCAGCCTACGCGGTTTTTTTTTCACTGTAGCGAAACAAGGCGCAACGGAGTCAGTGTTTGTGAATCAATCGCTATAAGAAAATTACCGAACGAATCTTGCTGTCGATATTATTGGTGAAATTAAGTGCAAAGTCGTTTGCCAACAGGTGCACAAGACCCAGAAATGCATTCAGTGTCATTTATTTGAAGTAAACAAAAATTATTTACAGTTGCATTTTTAAATAAACCTACATAAATTATTTTGTTACAAAATTAAAAAAAAGATGGTTTATAATTTGATCATGATACTTGCCTTAATTCGCCCTTTACCATAATTCCCACTCTAGAACACAAAGCATCCGCTTCTTCCATTGAATGTGTAGTTAAAATAGCACCTCTTGTACCCTTTTTAAAAACATAACAAATTTAGGATCGATGAAGTGATTTTTTTAAGTATAGCCATGCTCTTATCGGAAATACAATTAAAGTATATTACCTGAAAACTGGCTAATATTGTATCCCACAGGAATCGCTTACTTCTCGGATCCATTCCCGTGCTCGGTTCATCCATTAACACTACCTTAGGACTTCCAACCATTGCCATTGCAAAACTTAATTTACGTCTGGTTCCACCCGAACAGTGCTGTGCTTGTTTTGAGGCATGTTCATTTATTTGTAAGCCACTTAAATATAATTCTATTAATCTGAAGAAAAAAAAAATAACACGGATTATATTAATGATGACTAGCTGTTTTGCCCGGCTTCGGCCGAGTGAAGTTTGGAATGCCAGCGTTTCACTAGCATTCCAAAACTAACGCAAAATCCATTTCAAAACATCGACTTATAATTTGAATAAAAATTATTAATTGGAGCCACATATTTTTTTAGAAATTCCGAGCTTTTTACCTTGGTATATCTTTTCGAGGAACTCCTCTAATAGCAGCATAGCACTCTAAATGTTCTCTGACAGTAATGTTCTTCCATAAGGCATCGTGTTGTGGACAGTAACCCATTAGTTGGAAAGCGTCTGCCACATTAGACGTTACGTTATGACCACCTATCTGTACCTAAAATTTGTCGTCATTATTATTTTACTATTCCAACCCCCTAATGGAGAATGGTACTAATTTTGAAATCCCCTGAATTCAAAAAAAAATATTTTTGTAAAATGTCTGTTTATCCATGAGTCTGTGAACACGATACAGATCAAACGGATGAGCGGATTGAAACCAAATTTTGGGAGGATATTTAATAGGCAAATATGAAGAACCCTTTTGTTTTTGGGGACAATCGACACATTCGAAGAAGAGATATAATATTACGCTATAATGTTTTTTTGTAAAATGATGTTATATTTTTTATAACGGTTTATTATTTTATTTATTTTTCCAACAAAGTTCATAAAGAAATTTTCTTTATAGGCTTCGTAGTTTCGGAAATATTTTAAAAATAAAAAAAACTGCTGTTTTTTTGTTCTCAAGATCTGTAAAAAATAAATTAGTTACGTAGCTGGCAAGCATGTTTTGGTTAGTTTTTGCAAATGAATAGAAAATTTATAATATTTATTACTAGTCGTTACCCGCGTCACCACACGCTTTAACAGAAATTTTATTTTATTTATATTTTTGAAGCTGGAATGGATTTGCGCAATTGGCTGGAATTTTTTCTCACCCTCAGCAATCATAATTATATGCCAAACACGAAATGTAATCTGGCGAAAATTGAAATCAAAGACTATACTTACTTTTCCTTTGCTAGCCGCTTCTTCAGCTATCATAATTTTCATTGTGGTCGTTTTTCCTGCACCGTTATGACCTAACAGACCGAACACCTCACCAGCATCCACCGCCAGAGACAGACTTCGCAACGCCAATTTACTTTGACCCGGTCCTTTAATCGGTGCACAGCCTCTTGGTGTCGCAGACAATCGCGGACTATCAGGAGGAGGTTCTGGTGTTTTATTACAACATGCGCACCAGATATATTCGGGCTTATAATATTCTTTACGTAAATTCTGAAAAAAAGAATAAAACTTTTATGAAAAGCATTATTTTCATGGCTGTCTGTTGGTATCTGGGCTTCTGGACTTCAGGAACACATGTTGTTAACACGTTAAAGGACAATCACTGCTTTCATACAGTACGTGTTGTGACAGTAGATTTTTTTTTATAATTGGAAATTTGAGATAGGTATAAATGTGTATTGAAAGACACTACCTGACATTACGATGCTTTTGGGTTGTGCTTTTTGTGACAGTGAATATTTGACTTCAACTATTTGCTATAAAAACCGAGACGTTATACTGCGTTCAGTCAAATTGATCAGTGAAGCCGGCGATGCCGCAAAGCGTTGTGTCGAATCTATTGTATTCTAGCATGGCGCTGCGACGCATTTGTGTCCAACATGTTACAGTATTTTTAAGAATTGCTTTACCTGTACTAAAACAACTGGTGGATCGCTAACATTGCTATTTATAAGATTTGTGACTTTTTGTCTTTCAACTTTAACATCCGAATCTTCATGTTCACCAACATCACTATTGTCGTCTTTATCCTCAGGTGTTGTCTTACTGTTCGCGGGCTAAAAGCATAACGGACAAGAATATAATTGTAAGTCGAGTTCAGATAATAGTTGCTTTGTATGACCTAAGCTATCAAAGATGAAAAAACGATTGATTGAACAACCAGAATCTGGAGTTGTTAATTAACATTCTGAGTTAGCTCTGGCGCTCGTCGCCCGTGTGGCTTATAAAACATTCTACTAAATGCCTACGTATTTTTTAACATTGTTTTTACTTATATAAACGCCATTAACTGTCAGGGATATCGGTACCTAATAGCATGGCAATTCATATTTTCTATTTACTATTTTTAAACTAATTGCCATTTTCACCAAAGATGAACCTTAGACCGGAAGGTTTATAATAAATAGCATTTCTACGATCTTAACTAGACTGAAGCTCTCCTTTACTAGTTATTTTGACGATTATGATAACATGGTATGGGTATAGGTAGGAGGTTTGTGGCGTGGCTCAGAAAATGTTTCGGTATCTTCAGGCGACTCTGCGTGTATTGAGACATTAGTTGGAACACTAACCAGTATGAGACTGAACGCATCGCTGACTTTTCCTCCACTTTTTTTAACGTCCAGTATTAACAAAACAACAAAAAGAATTGGTATATGTAATAGGATTGCCACTATCATTACAATGATTTCATTGGTCATATAGTCCGCAAAAGTGAGAGTTGTACACACACTATTTATTCGACACATCAAATGTACTCTGTCCACAAAATAAACAATTGCATACGGTATATACATGGTGTCGAATATTGAAAACAAAACGTGACAAACAAATGCCGCTCGGCCACCTGAAACAAAACAGTTGTAATGTTACTGACAAGATAATTTGGGTCTTAGTGATATTTCGAAGTGATGCGAAGTTCCGTGATGACTCCATCTCTCTCTTTTTTATCAGGATCGTATTTTATTTACACTTTATGTAAACAACGCCTGCGCCTGGTTCGATCGCACTACATAACAATTGCCGGCGCTAAATCATATTTTCAAATTATTGTTATCTTTGAATAATGATCAAAATCTAATTGATGCCTTAGCTAGTTCTCAAGTTAGAGCTCGAGGACTGGAGGTTCATAATCAAAAATTTTGTGTAAATTTTTATGAAATGTCTTAGTAATTTTTCAGTTATAATTTGCAGTATCTTCGCAATGAAGTAATTAAAGTTTTAATTAGCGCCATTAAACAGTAATTGTAATAATGTAGCACTTAATTGAGAACGCGTAATCAGAAAGTATATAGAAATTGTGTAATAGAAATCCAACAGGAAAGAAATGTGAGTTTATTAATTACTCTTCTTTTTTGTTTTACAGATATACCTATATATATTACAAACAGAAACGACATTTGAACCGGCTGTATCAGTATAGGTAATATGAATTTCATGAAAGTTATTTGTTTCAATATTTACATATGTTTACTTACCAATTCTAAACATGTCCAAAAACATAACGAAAATAAATGGCACTAATCCAACAAAAGTTGATATATTCGGCAATATTGATTGCGCCGAGTCCATTTTATCAAAAATGTATGAAACGCAGGTAGAAAATAAAATCGACGCCGGACAGTAAAGTAATATTAGTAGTCCCAGCGTGCAAAATGCGGGAGCTTCTCGCAACGATGGTAGATCGAACACAAATATTAGCACCAAGAGAGCGACGCATATAAATGTCATTAAACTAGCTAATACTATAAAATATGTAAGAAAATACATGAAGAAAGAAAGGCCATTAACGCGTAGTTGATTCTTTGCTCTTATCTGAAACAAACACACAAATCAGACGTAGTATATGACGTCACCTGTAAGAATTTTAGAAGAGATGTTTCTTTGCGAAAAATAATACTTTTTGATTTTTGTAAAAATATCTCAGATTTTTTAAATCAAACTTCTTTTGACACGGCATGATAAAATCGATGCGTGAGATTGAAAGTGTAACGATGTTTCCCTATTTCCCAACCAGGTAGAGAAAAACTGCCCTATGAGTCTAGAACTTGATTTTTGTGAAACGTCGATTAGTGAAAACCGCATTTCGATTTCTCTAACCGTCTCCGAGATATCGTCAAAAATTGTCATTTGACCGATTTCGAAAAAATGTCATAACTTTTTTATTTGTGAATATTTTTTCAAACGGTGAAAATTTTCTACAGGCACTTTTCGACGTAGAATAAGATACGTACGATACAGTTTGGCTTGAAATAATGGGACAGACGACTACGGCAAAAGTCTTTTTGTCTTTCGTCAACTGTGTTAAAATGTTACCAAAATGCTATTTTTAAAGAGAAATGTGTTATATTAACAGCAAGGATGATATTTTCTGTAGTGTTACGTTACATAATTTTGAAAGTCAACCGAGGACTACCTGTACTTTATAATTATTTGGTTATTTCCTTACCTCTCTATCGTAGACCATATCAACAGCTAAGCTTACGGGAACAAGCACAAATATCATTCCCAAAAATAATGCCGCTGAAAATGTTCCAGGATTAAATACTTCCGGTTGAGAAGTTTGTTGGAATGGATATGTTTTAATTTCAATAGGTTCAATTAAATATTGCATGTCATCGTTCGTCATCAATCTATAGAACACATTACTGATCATATTCATGATAACCGGTAAACTGTGTTGAGCCGTGTCGTTGTAAATAACCGTCAAACTCATATTAGGAATGTTGTAGATATTTATGTTAAGAGCGGCAATATGCGGTGCTATTTCTAATAACAATGAAAAATTCCCGTCGTACATTTCAATTTGACTGGCAGAAACTTTTTCCAATTGAGACACGAATTCGTCTATAGTTTGCGATGATTCATTATGCAAAACAATTCCTGCATTATGTCCGTATGTTTGGCTGTTTAATGATAGCGATTCTTGAGCTGGTTTGATAACTTGCGTGCTGTTAATGTACAATCCAATTGCGGCGAATGCAATCGGTGAAACGATTAAAATGTATAATTTCTGAATATCACGTACTAGACGCAATATTCGTAAATGTAACATGGCTGATAATGTTTGAAATGCATTTGGTTTTGTATCGATATCTTCCAAACCTAAACCGGCTATTGCCGGTTTTGTTAGTGTTGTTGAATCTATCATACCGCCAACTTGGTCCTCTATTATGGTTGGTTCTATATATACACATAAAAAAAAAACAATATTGTCAGAACAACGTATAAATTTCCATGAGTTGACTAGAAAGGCTTCCTTAAGTATATTTAGGTCGTTCTCTCATGCGACGAAATACAAATTAAAGCAACTTGTTAGCAATCAGACTTATTAAGTATACGCAACTGCGTTGATTTGAAAAAAAAAAATAGTATTAGGATGATCAGTCAATTATATTTTTGCATGAAACGTTATTTTTTTCAATGAGATTAATTCATCCCGCAGACAAAGCTTTGATATGCAAAAATATAATTGACTGATCATTCTAAAAGTCTACCCCCAACGAAATCGGATCGGCTCGTCACGGCACACTGGATATTGCCAAGCCAATCCGGACCGAAGAGAGTGTGGAATCTTATTTAACTTCATGTATCCCAAACCTGCCAATCGTGCCGAGTTGATTCAATCCGGTTCAGTGGGTGTGGATCTTAATACTAATTTAAAAAACTCAGCTGCAGTGCCACAGCCCTGCCGACAATATAATGTATTTGCTAATACAGGCAGTGTGGACTTTATTATTAAAGTTTTTGAACAAAATTAGAATTTAACCCCTTAATACAACCTTTAAAATAATATTTTTTTCTTAATTTCAATATTTCGTCTCTGTTTATCAATTTATCATCTGCACCAAATTATATACCAGCCTTGAGTAAGTATAATTCTCTATTCGCAAGCGTTTTAATACAATTTATAAGTACGGCCCTGTCCAGCCAATTCCAAAAGTGGTGCCAAGTTGCTTAGAATGATGTAAAACGTCGGGTAATTTTAGTCCGACCTCTAGATCCCGCCATCCAACCAACGACAAGAGTGCAGTTGCCATATTATGGCAAACACAGGAAAAATTATTAATATCAAATCATTTGTGGTTCACTTACCTTTGGTGAGTGTTCCATCCGGGACAGTTAATGAGTTAACACCTTCATTTTGTAATGATTGATAACTGGTACTCTTGCTTTGTAAACTAAGACTTCTACTAAGCGCTCGATTCCTCACCATTTTTTTGGATAAATTATCCATCGTACATTCAGTTTCATCGTCTCTTTCAAGATGTAAAAACACTTCCTCTAAAGTTGTCATTGATACTCCGTAACTAGAAATGCCCAGTCTTTGAGTTCTGTTATTGATTTCTTGTTCTATTGCTGTAAATAATGGAGCGAAATTTTCGACTGCATTGTGTGGTAAAATAAAACTAAGTTCTCTGCCGTGTCGTCGAGCTTTTTCAGCTTTGGGGACGTGCGTTGTGACAAGTCTTGTTATTGCGTGTTCACGACAGGCTCCCTCCAATACTAGAGTTAAATGATATCCAATTCCAAACTTATTTTTTAAAAATAGCGAACTTCCACAACATCTTAATTTTCCTTTAGAAACAACAGCTTTGCGATCAGCTAATATATCAGCTTCATCCATAAAATGCGTTGTCAATAGAATTACTTTTCCATGGCGTCGATTTTGTAATACTGACCACATGTGGCGACGGGAGTAAGGGTCGACACCTGCTGTTGGCTCGTCGAGAATTATTATCTGAAAAATAATCAGATATTTTTCAATATGTACTAAATTTAATAAATATTTTTATGTTCTCTCATTCGTGACATTAAAGAAGCAAGATTACCTTTGGGTCTCCAATAACAGCTATGCCCACTGAAAGTTTACGTTTTTGACCCCCACTTAAATATTTTGCGAAAGAGTCTGCTTTTTCAGTTAAATCAATATCTCGAAGTGTTTTTGTCACTTCAAATTCGATTTGGGAAGACGGTATTCCCTAGAAGAACAACACAAAGAATACATAATATAATACAATTTAAGTATGAATTTTGAAAATGTGTAACATACCCTGACAGCGGCGAAAAATCGCAAGTGTTCTTTTGGTGTAAGCAAATCAAATAAAATATCATGTTGCGGACATACACCAGTCATTCTACGAATACACTGCATATCATTCGGGTCTCTGAAAAAATAATTTGATATTAGTATTTAACTATTTCAAAATACAGTACAAGCTGGATAATCCGACCCTGAGAACCAGTCTAATTATGGATTACAGTATCTGAAGTCTGAAAATGTCACTTTCATAATTATTATTGACACGGATAAAAAATAGTGTTTCTGATTATCGAATTATCGAACTTAACGATTTAATGGAAAAATATTTGCTTTTTAACTTTTCTTTTATAGTAGAATGTCAGTGCAACGCGAAAAATAAAATAATTCCATCCTACCTGACATCATATCCAAAAATTAGTGCCGTGCCAGCTGTTGGAGCTGTTAAACCAGTCAAAATATTAAATAGGGTAGTTTTTCCGGCTCCATTGTGTCCAAGGATAGCCGTTATTTGACCTTCATAAATGGTCAAATTGATGCCATTAACGGCACGGATTTCCGGCTTTCGACAAGCTTGGAACGATTTGTACATATCAATTATTCTAATTGCTTCACGGCCTTTCAATTCACGAGGCACTTGTTCCACATCGCGATTCTGCTCTTCGATAGTGTTGAAGTTATCTGCTTCACCATTTGTAATCGGAACCAGCTTAAAAAAAACAGTTCGTCTTAAATTGCCAGTAAATCTGACTATGTTCTATAAAATAGAACCATTTTTAGTTTAGTAAAATTGTAGTTGAAATTCGCACATAGCAGTTGTCGGTTGGTTTCGGCTTAATAATAGCAATAATTAAAATTACCTTAGTAGGAGTTTTTTTGTTACACCAAAACGATGGCGAGAAACAAAACCACGGTGATCTTTTAGTGCCATACTCACCTAAAAAAACACGAAAATACAAATGATAAAATTTTAAAAACGTCATATTTAATGATAATTTCTTACTCGGTATAACGCAGTCCAAATAATAGGCCATTAAACCATAGAGGACAATATCCAAAGCCATCATTATTAAACTTCCACCAAAAGGCATTCCCGGTCCAGTCCAAAGGTTATCAAAATTTACTCCTTCGCCAGAGAGCTCTGCTACGAGAGCCTGAAAATTATATATCAAATTTTAAATCAATACAAGTTTTTTACAATTAATTTTTCATTTAGTTATTTTACATACATTTTAAAATTCGCCAAAACTTTTACATAATCCTTACCTTATCCATAGCTAATGCGAAACCTGAAGAGCTAATGAGCGATACGAGCCAAAAGGCTACGGAACTTGAATCATCTACAAATACTTGTATAAAGTATAAAAGACTCATTATATTTACTGCAAAATTTCCCAGTATGCCTGCCGTCTGAAATATTGATAAGTATCAGTTTGTATTTGATTATTGGGGTCTTGAATAGCCTAGTTCATCATTTCGGTGTGCTATGATAAAAGTAAAGGCTCGCGCTCTTTGACATATAGAGACTTGCATAACTGGCCAGAAGCTAAATCTGTTCGTTGGTAAGTTCTGAACAGATTTAGAACTCCTAAAGCGCACAGAAGTCTTTGAACACAACTACGTATTCGCTGGTCAAATTCTCGGACTTTTCGAACTGTTTAAACCTGGTTCTAGAAATACAAGCTTTTAGCAGTTCTAGAAAGAATCCTAGAATTTAATTGTATGCTGTATTCTTGACAAGCGCTTTGGGAGTTTCCAATCTTTAGAAAAAGGTTCCCCGATAAAATTAGGTTGGGGCTTCACAACCTAATTTGATCAATGGGTGGTCACATCTATAAGATATAATGCATTATTTTTATCGTAGAACACTGGGCGATCAATTATGTCTAGATCAACGTTTTTCAAACTGTAAGTCGCGAAAGATCTTAAATGTATATTTTCAGCAAGAACGTGTGCTAATCGTTGGGATTGTTGTTTAATAGGTACCATTAAAATAATTGTGAAGTAAACAAAATAAAAAGTTTCTTTTGGCTCGGTAAAAGTGAAATTGATTTTTTAAAATTGAAAATGTCACGGAAGTGGTTGAAATTAATTTAATATACTATAAAAACCAGATGTGGAACATCAAGCCGAAGCAGTCGCGAGGTGGAATTCTTGCCTCGTAACCCAAAGGTCGTAGGTTCGATCCCGGGGATCGGTGTCATTACTACTTTTTTTCGTTTTTTTTTTACAGTTATGCCAGTTTTAGTTGTGTAGTGTGTAGTGTACACCGTCTCATTTTTTTGTTGAAATATCTTTTTCTAGCTATTCAAGTATCCAATGCACCGGAGTAGTGGGTTGCTATATAAATTGGATTTCTTAAAAGTGGGTCGCGATGTTCAAAAGTTTGAGAAACCCTGGTCTAGACTTAATGCTAATAATGCTGACGTTTCGTATCTAGGGGACCTGACATCTCTGACGAAGGAAGGACTTAAGGCTGTCGGAACGCTTTGAATTTAAGCCAAAAATAGAGTTTCGGCTGTCAACTGATTGCAGACTTATTCGTCAACATTCTGCAAAAATGCTTTCTCTATAAGGAAGATAAAGGACAAATCTAGGTCTCTAATGGACTACTTTTGTAATTTATGTACGATTTACTAGAAAAAATTTGGCATTAATTGTGCTAAAAAAACACACGTTTTCAATGTCACACTATGACCTTATTCGTACTTATTTCACAAAACTGTTCCATCACAAACCTACAGTGACTCTTCCTTTTTCGGAAAAATTTTTTAAATCTTCAAAATATTTCCAAAAATTAGAGTAATCAGTTGACAGCGGCACCCTTGCAATAACATTTTTTAGCCTCGTAGTTGGCACCAGCCAAAAATTGAAACGTGCGGATGATTTGAGCGAGACAGAGCTAAAGAAGGCCACACTCACAATATGTCTTTTTCCTACCTCTCCCCTTACCGCTGGGTCTCAGCACAAACAAAATTCGGAGCGTTCCCACAGCCTTAACACCGCTGGCAAAAAGAAAACCTGGCGCCAAATTCACTACACAAGGCTTAACAAAATTCAATACAGCGTAATTTTGACGAAGGGTTTTGAGATGTAGCGCTGCTTGAAGTTTGCATTTTGCAATAATACAGATTAGCTGAAAAAGGCCACACCTGTTTGAAATATTCTATTAGTTAATTACTTACTCTTGATTTATCGAAGAATGGTGTGATCATAAAACCAAACATGATGATAGATAAACTGTACAATAGCACCAGTAGAAATATCAACAAAAAGTTTGTGTTTTGAAAGACTTGCAAGGTGAATAACAACACACAACTAACAATCGATAGGAATAACACAAACAATGCGTATATTATAAACCACGATAACCTGAAAACCGACACAGATCATTTAATCTTTAGATATTCTTACACTGAATTGGAGAAAACATATATATAAAGGAAGGGTGTCTCAGTAAGAGTGCACTTTTTAATTATAAAATAAAAGCATGTATTTTTTGAGAGAGTAGTGATATTTTTATTGGATTGTAAAGAAGACATGTTCCGATTAAGTATGGAATAAAATATCCGTCAAATGGCCCCAACGGCTATGATGACAGGCCATTACTCTTTTCATGAAATTTCCCATGACTTTTTCACAGAGATGTGGCTGTATCTCATCGATGACGCGTTGGATCTTGAATTTGAGCTTAGAAATTGTTTCTGGTTTATTCGCATAAACCCGATATTTCACAGAACCCCAAAGAAAAAAATCACACGGCGTTAAATCGCATGAACTCAAGATTTGCGTAAATTAAAACATAAAATTAGTATACATAAATTAAAACATTAAAAGTACATTCTTTGAAAAGTTATCTTCCTTAAATTCGGTTCGCGAATTATACCTCGACAACTTTAAACAAAAGATCTTAATTCGAATGAGTTATAAATCAAAATGGTAGGTATAGCGTTATCAAACTACTCCATCCTTTTCGTACTTACCAAAATACAGAATCTTTAAGGCCCATTATTTTCATTCCTTCTTTGATCTTGTTTTCTTTTTCTCCAACAATCAAAATCAGCAAATAAGTAATAAACTGGGACAGTGCCATCACCATATAAAATGGTATCAAAACTCTAACGGCTACCATCCAATCAGCTGTGAACGCGTCTTTAGGCAACATTTCTAGAAGAATATGTGGAACTTGGATGCTAGAATTTTGCGTAGAAATCTAAAATAAAATTATGGTATGTGTAAGGCCGTCCTTTTTTCCAATGTCGGTATGGAACACTGAAACAAATGCGATCACGGCTTTCATTGAACATAGATTCTACGTCATAGATTCCCAACGGGGATAACACCGCCCCCCAGTGGGCGCTGAAGCCTTCCAAGAGGGCTTAATGATTTTTAATAGATAAATAAACAGATAAATTATAGGTATAGATAATAGGCGACAATATTTTAATGTCTTATAAAATTAACTATCGTGAACTACGAAGCGTTGGAATTTTTTTGTCTTCTTCTAAAGGGGAAAAGGCTGGGAAACTCTGCCCCACGTCTTATACTGTAGAAGGGACAGATATTGTTCAATAATCTAGTTTATGTATGTACATCGATACAACCTCAGTTGTCGAGCGTTTATTATATACAATTCTTCAAAGCTACAGGTATATATCAGTTTTGTTTGGAGAAATATGGGTAAAGAAAAATGTAAAAATTCTGAAGAATAACTGGCCTTTGTAACAGTTAAAGGCAGTCGCACAGCGGACATAAATCATTGAGCTCACATATAATTAGCTAGACAGCTTACATAAATAAGCATTGCAATGGTAAATAAATTTCGTTGTGTGTGTTGATAGTCGTGTTTTGGTGTATGTAGTTATTGTTGCATTATTATTTATTAGAATCCGCTTGTTTTCTTTTATTGTTTAATTTATTTCATTGTTCATTATTGTAAGAGAAATGCTTTTTAGTTTATTTGTTCTGTTGACATTTCGTTATTGAAAATAAATCAGTTTAAAACACAACAACGAGCAGTTTTGTCACATGAGTAAATTGCGTTGTAGTATTTATTGAAACTCGGGTGATTTGGTAATGGATAATAGTCCCGATTCTGTGAATTTGATTCTAATCGAGTAATCACTAGTCTCTAACTCATGCAGAATGAAACTGTATAAACTGAAAATATATACCCGTATTTTTGTGTAATCCAGTAAGGCCTGTAGTGCCACAAACCCGGAGTAATAATATTGATTGACGGGACAGCTCTCTCCCGTTTCGATGGGAAATACTCCCGACCAGTGGCTGGCCGCTTGGCGACAGGAAGCTGGCGATGAATATAGCCGAGTTGTTGTCGGTGTCACGACGTAAGATGGATTTGTCCGAATTTCATATCTGAAAAATATAAATAAATAAATCGACTATCGGTTACACCATTAATTTTTTTTTATTTCTTCTTGAAGCATAAACGGATTATAATATTATAAAGAGAAAAAAAATTACGTAATGACAGAATAAAAGCTACTATACAAGCATGCACCTACAAAGACAGAGAATAATAATAATGTTTTTGCACTACCTCCTATAAAATCACTACTTATTTTACATGCAAATCCAACTGCCAGTGGCGGATTTACCAGCAGGCTGAGTAGGCTGAAGCCTAGGGCGGCAGATTTTAGGGGCGGCAAATTTGACCCAAAAATTTTTGTCTTACAGAAATAAAAAAAAAAACACTAATGTATACCTAGAGGAAACGAGTTTCGAGAATTTAACAACAATTTCAATATTTTAGTTCTGTACTGAATACTCTAACGTCTATATGAAAAATTACTAAACGCTCTGTAAAATATACTTTTGTGATCATGAATTTTTAAAATATTCTAATAGCGTTTCAATATTACAACTTAAATTTTGTAATTTTTACTCATTTTTTTTATAAATCACTACTATAATTTTTTTCTCCATATACCTAAATGTTAGGTTCATTCGACGTGTAATATGTTTCAACACTTAAATATTTTTTTGTACAACGTATTTGCGTAGTCATTTTTGGGTCCCTGGCATACCTTACCCCGCCTTTTAATTAGTACATAATTGAGCTTTTTTTAGCTCGGAAGTATGCCCAAAAACTATTTTTCGTGTTATCTTCACTAAATCGTAAGTTGTAAAATTAATCTAGAAACTAATACAACGATCATAAAGACGATAGAGTACAAATCATAAAGTTGCAATTTCATTAACAGAATAAATGTAAATAATATGATTGCGAACTAGAATATCGAATTTCAGAGGTCAGTAGGGGCGGCAAAAATTTAATAGCCTACCGGCGGCAAATTTGTAAATCCGCCACTGCCAACTGCTCATAGGATAGAACTATATGCGGGTGAAAAGAGATTATATTGAACAGCTGGTAAACAATCACTTTAATACCAGAAATATTTAGTCGTCTATATCAGACCGATTGACTTACCGCAAAGGTCTAGACTTACCGCAAAGGTCCGTTAAGAGGATCTGACTCAAACACAACGGCAATAGGAATGTCTGAAGGCTGTTTCCAGTAAGCTTTTAACAGTTCGTCGCCTGTTTCAAAAGCCAACCAGTTGATTGGATGTAACCCTGGATCCAGGTGCATGTTTTGCCACAATATGTTTACTTCTTCTAAAAATTGCTGAAAAATTTATTCGTCTATAAAATACAAAAACATGATCTAGAGAACGTTGAATAACGTCTAAGTATCATACACTGGAAAAAAGTAAAAACCAAAATAAATTTTGAAAATGTTTTCAAATATTTGAGACTATTTTTTGTAAGAAAGTATTATTCTTAAACTTTTTGAAGATTTTATTTCAATAAATTATTTGCATGTATCTTAGAAATTAGTTTTTAAAAACGCCAAAGAAATATAACTTCAAACACGCATACATAACACGCACCCACTTTTCAGAAAATGTTTTCACGTCAAATTTAACAATGAATTAATATAATATTCACCAGTGTTTCTGTAGTATTAGGAACAACGGCAACCGTGTGATTTTTGAACTGTCTAAAGTGTTCAAAAAGCTTAGCATCTCCTCTAGCTGTCGCCATCACTGGAAAATTTGGGTTGGGTATCATTATTTTTATAATGATTAATATACCCAACGAGTACAACGGCAAGAACACTTCCTGAAAGTCGCAAAACAAGTATAGTTAGTTTTTGTAAATGAAACTTCTTTAAGCGCGCGTCGGAAGTAGTGAAGCCGAAGGGGATGAGGAGAAAAAATACGACCGCGGCACTAGTCTGACGCTCATTTTTTACCATTCCAACTTCACAAGTGGAGAATGGCACAAAAGGTCACAAATTCACTTTTAAAAATTTTACAATATTTTTTTTTGTTTTGAGGTCCCCGGAGTAAAAAAAAAAACGTATTTTTGGAAAAAGTCTGTTTGCCCAAAATCGTGATTTTGTGACGCTCGTGCAGAAAGCGTTGTCAAAAAATCTGATTTGACTATGACCTTAGAAAAATGAAAAGCATCGTAGAAATTTAAATCGATCCTGCTCGAAAAATAATTGTTCGATTGAAACAGTATTCCTCTTAAACTGTGTATACGTATACTTAACATCATTTTTTGTATAATTTACACTTCGAAACAATTTTTTTCTGCGCATTTTGATCAAATTTAGCTTGAAAAGCGGTTTTTTTCAACGTAGATCCAGCATTTGTTTTTGTGTGAATACAATCTAATGTTCTAAATAGCAGACATTAGACTGCTCCTGCATATTATATAAACACTGTAAATAATGATCACAATCTAAGGCCATTTTCAAATACAATTTTTTGATAATGCATTTCTGCAACCCAGCATAAGTGTCTGAAACTATAAAATTTGGAATTCTGCTTCTTTATGGGAGCCTTAAACCCCCTTGAAAAATTCAATACTGTAACGTAACTAGCCTTGTTGATAGAGGGGGTCGAAAAGGGCTCGAAATGGTTCGTGCGCTACATGATAGAGAAAGAAAGCAACACGAATGAAATACATAAATAATTTAGATGCATTGCTCACGACAGAGCCGAAGGGTAACAAACACAAGATTAGTAGATTACAGAGGCTGCCTCGTTTTGTTGAATAGTAGTGGGGTCATCCGCCGGACCTGTCAGGTTATGGCGAGGCATCGGCTGTTGTTAATAAACTTTAATGGCAGTATTTAACAAATGTGAAATAAATAAAAAAAACAGACTAATGATTTATTTGCAATAAAATGTATTTTTAATGTAAAAGATTCACATAGTTCTATTTAAAGATAAATGACCTTTTTGCGATATTGTCATTGTAATAGGTTGATAAAAATATGAACGGTCCGCCAACAGACATCATTCCCGCGCTTACGCTGATTGATCAAAAGGAACGAGGCAACCTTTATAACTACTTACCTTGACACAGACCTACTGTTTTTAAAAAAGCATTTTAAAGAGGAAAGTACCATTTTTAAATGTATCTGGAATTTTTTTTTTTTTTGGGGCCCATAGACAAGATGCAATTTTATAAAGAATTAAGGGATCATTTTTCTTTTTTAAATTCTCACGTTTCGCTAAGAGATGAGTAAAGATTTGTCAATTTTTGATTCAAAAACTAGAATGTACAAGCTTTGAAATGAACCTTCGTTGTTTAAAATAATTTTTCGCCGAAATCTTTTATCTGAATCGCGCAATGCACCTACATACAAAAATTGATTATTATATTATACTTACAGCTGTAGTCTTCCGTTTTTCTCGTTTTTTCAACAAAAGATTTCTAATGATCATCGCTTTTAGTTGCGACCAAAATATAGATGGAGATTTCTCACCCATTTTAACAATTATTTATTTAAAAACTATATAAACACTAAATAACTTTATACACAACTATTTCTGATTTAATTGAAATTGTGATTAATTATCCGGGCACTATGTGTAATTCCTGAAACAAAAGAAAAAAAAGATTAGTAATTGTATCCAACTAAGAAAAACTAAAAGCAATTCATCAATGTATCGGCTTGATGAATTGCTTTTGGTTTTATAAGAACAGAAGTATCATAACAAATCAATTAAGAGTAATTTTAATTTTCTAATAATTATTTGTCGCTGATTAAATAAATCGCGTTTCTTTTTTATCGAACAGAGATGGCTGATAATTCAATTTTGTGACTTACACCGCAAGAAATAAAAAAAAAAAAAAAACACCTATTATTATAACCAACTGTTATTATGACCCGCTGTTTCAATCTATTTATTATTAGATTTACCAAGTAATTCATTGAGTCATTATGGGTCAGCATGTTGTCGCAAGTTTTAAAAAACCGGTCAAGTGCGAGTCCAACTCGCGAGAAGAGGATTCCGTACTATTCCGTTTTCCGTGAATATTTTAAGACTTAAGATTTTCGTTTAGATTTTCCTATAAACTATGGCCAACACCGGACATTCCTTATTTTTTTCGAAATTTTAGACTCAGTATTTTCGACGATACGGGAGGGGAATAGTCAATTGTTCATCTATTTTTTTAAATAATTTTAAAACTATTTATTTTAAAACTATAAAAAATATATATGTATTTCTGCTTTTGTGAAACCAAGTGATAATATTGTCATCTCACTTGTCTTTCCAGTAAACACGGCAGAAAGTTGAAATTCCTGCACTGCGCATAACATGATGCCCTCGGCTTCGCTTCGGACATCACGTGTCGTGCAGTGCAGGAATTTCAACTTTCTGGCCGCATGGTGTATACTATTTTTCTTCGTACCGGTCGAAAACACTGTTTCGGTCTGCCGTTACAGACGGCGTGCGAGTAATTCCAGCAGTGCATAAATGTCCGGTTTTCTGCCTTAAAATCGAAGCCGAAAGTGCGTACTTTCGACAGGGTATATGTAGAAAAATAAATGATATTCCTGAACCATTTCAAAGTATGTATATTAAAATTGGTAGGTGTCAAAGTGTGGCTTTATTGTTAATAAAACAGCAGTTGACGATTCAAACGTGTGAAATATTAACAATCTAATAGGTACACGAAAGCAATAAAAGGCATTTATTTATTGTGGATTATAGACGATCAAAATCTAAAGTGAGACGCCATCACTTTATTTATTGTTTGACATCCATATTTAATAAATAAATAAAAACATCATTTGATCCACCTTATTGTCTACTTGAAGTGTGTTTGATACCGTGCTCGCGTTTAAAAAGTGTTTTGACACAATATTGCGTTTGTTGCACAGAAGTGTAACCATGGATTGATTATACTTACCTATAACGTACACTTTTCAGTATATGTAGATTAGTAGTTCAGAGTATCTGGAATACTAAGTTAATCATTTGTTTTTGTGTGAGTACAATCTAATGCTCTACATGACAAAGGAGTTTCACAACGACATTAGGCTGTTTGTGCATGTTTAAAAACTATATAACTCTATGATCACAATCTAAGGTCATTGTCAAATAAAATTTTTTGACAGTGCTTTCTGCAACCCAGCATAGAATAGAATAGAATAGAATAGAATAGAATAGAATAAGTAATCTACTGTTTACGTAACGTTTTTGCGTTACAAAGGCACGCCTTTCCTCTTCCACTCTTATTATGACTCTATAATACATGTTGACACTAACACAATTAACTTAAACGTTACATATTAAGTATGTACAAGGTATAAGTACTTTATAAGGAGTAGTATAATTAGCAGCCGACTTGAGTTAGTTAAACCAATTAGTATTCGTTGTAAGTAGCTAATGTTTATTACACGTGGTACAGTCCGATGTGTTGTTTAAAGGTAGCAAAAATAGTCTTATTAAAAATATGAAAAATGAAAGTACATATTGGGATTTGAAATAAAACTATACGACATCTAGGGACAGAAATTTAAACCATAAACACATTATGCTACGTAC
Source organism: Venustoraphidia nigricollis (assembly GCA_034508555.1). Lineage (NCBI taxonomy): Eukaryota > Metazoa > Arthropoda > Insecta > Raphidioptera > Raphidiidae > Venustoraphidia > Venustoraphidia nigricollis. The sequence continues at coordinate 5,038,727 of JAVRKA010000032.1, read as the reverse complement.
TGTTAGATTACTATACAGGGTGTACCAAGTTTAGAAACGGTCCAATATGTACGGGCGGTGAGGATTTAAAAAAAAAGTTTGGGACAAAAGTTGCTTGGTTGTGAGTGCAATTATTTGGGCACCAAGCCATCCCTCAACCCCACATCCCTTCGCGGGGGGTGGGGGTAGATTTCGAATTTCAATTGGGGACCCTAATTTTTTTTTCGCAGATTTGGATTCCGAGCGAAAAATTATCCAACTTTTGCACATTATCATTTGATCTTGTTTCTGTCTTTTCTGTTTCTGCGCAGTCGAGTTTTTTTTTTTGTACAGATGAAAGCATATCTTTGTTTATACTTCTCTACCACAGGATGTAGGTATACTACTCAAATCGACGGATATACTACGTCATAAAAAATTCAGGCATTCAAACTGCATTTCAATAATTCACTCCCTTCATTTCTAGTTACTGGGTTTTTCCCTTTATAATCAATGAACACTATATTGTGATTTAGAACTTTAATATGTCAAAATTTGATCATTTATGTCTGCAAATATAGTTAAGGAATAAGGCGGAATACGTTTTATATTACACTGGAGATAATTGATTAAGCTGAAAATGAAATTGAAAGCTTTATTTCTTGTCATATTTTTTGTCAATTAAGTAATCAGGAAAAGTCTTGTGATTGTTTCGATACTAAGTTTTCCGTTAATTTACCGAAATTGTTATTTTTAAGTATCCGCCTGTGGTTACACCTACAACCCAAATTACTGGATCGATTTGGCCTAAATTTTGCATGCTTAGGCAATCTGTACAGTCAAAACTTGAAACGAAATTGCTCAATCAGTTTTTGCTCAAACGTGAGACGAGACTTCCTAAAATTTTTAAATTTCTTGTTTATTTTTGAAAATAGAGGCGGAAAAAAAATAGATACACAAACCAAAAAAGTCTTAAACAATGACTTTTTTAAAATATGAAATAAACCGACAGGTTTCGATAAGAAGAAAAAAAAATTCTTAAAAAAATTGCAGCCGCCTTTGGCGAATTGTATTTCATAGTATGAAGTCGTTAAGGGTTAACTAAATACAAACATTTCTCACTGACTATCTAACTGCTATAAAATTTGGATAAAATGCATAATTTTATAATCAGTTATTACCGATTGGAGGACAGTATGGTGAAATGGTCAACGTGCTGGCTTTTGAATCGAACTGTCGTGGGTTCGAATCCGGCCTCTGTTCAAGCATATTTAAAAAACATATAGTTTTATTACAGGATGAAGCTGGCGGATATTTTGAGGAAGCATGCTAATCGTTTTCGAGTCCATGTCAGTGTTATTACCTTTTCTTTTGAATTTGCGTTCGTTTTGTTAAATTACTAGTAGCCAAAGTTGTACTAAGCTTAAAAAATGTTTTCATCTCGAATTTTCGATTATGAACCGAGTAAGATGTGTATATATTATGTTCTTCTTAATGGGTACATTCAGTAACGATTATAATCAGTAGTTCTACGTCAGTTTAGCTATATGAATATTAAAAAAACGCATGAGCCTCACCCACATAAGCTCACAGAAGAAATGGAACTTCTTTAGAATTATTTTGAACTCGTTTCATTGATGCATTATCCATTTTGCGTTAATGTTTCACTTATATATCCGCGCCGTTCAATCAGTTCCCCTTTAATGTTGCAGAAAATTTCAAACTAATACGTCACTGAAGAAGTTTCACTTTAAAAACATCAATAAATAATAATAATAATAATAAATGTTTGTTAAATAAAGCGTACAAAAGCTCGGTTTAACATGCGTTGATCTTCCATCTAGCCCAAAATTTACATGGAAAAAATCTAATAAGATAGAATCTACAAAAAAAGTGCAATTAATCCCCCAGTTGTTCTGCCAGTAGTTTATTGTAAATAAATTTTGAAAAACTTTAACATGAGCAGGCAGATCACTGAACATAATTGCTGCAACGTATTTAAAAAATTTAGTATAATTTTCCCCGATATTATATTCTTATTTTCTCGAGTTTGAATAATAAAGTTAGAAATGCCTTTGTTTTTGTTACATAAGTGCAACACACATGAAACATAATAAACATGAAAATAATAAATTGGTAATTTTAAATTTTGTGAGTATACTGCACTAAAGACATAATATTTACGAATGTGTGCATTTTTAATGGAGCTCTATGTGCATTGTGCAAGTCCAATTTTGCTACAATTCAAGTTGTGCAAAATAAGGATTGTTACAGTCTATCTAAGATACCCCTCCGTTCCTTGGCATCACGACGCGGCAAATATAAATTACATTAAAGACATAGTTCGACAATTAGCAATAAATTTCTTTAACAACTGCAAAAATAGTGAATTTAAAATTATCCAAGACATCGGAAACTATGATATACTTAACCTACCCTATGTGTATAACCATAAGTGAGTGAAACACATGCTAAATTAATTCATAACAAAAAGATATGATTTTCCGGAGTTGGTTTTTTTCCTGTTTTTTTTTTCCTAGAATAACCAGGTGCAAATTTAATTATGATAATTTCATTTAAAGACAAATTGCAGTGGTTATAAAGGAACACTGAACATTATGTAATTTTTTTGTATATTTTATCTCTTATAGGTACTATGACAATAAAATTTTGTATTATTATTTTATTATTATGTGTGCATTTTTGAAAAATTTAAGTAAATATTTATTTTTTAATTGAAATATGTCTAATGGCGGCATTAGCAGCTTGTTTTTGAAGCTTACCTCTGAACATTATATATTTATATAAAAAACAAAATATCAAAAATAGGTCAAGGTTTTTTTTGGTTTTTTGAGGTCGCAAGCTGGCACTTTCTGAGCTTCTGCTATAATTCGCTACTGAATATTGCTTTTCTTAACTAAAGGCAAGTAAATTAATACACTTTATTGTCTCTTATGCTGCTTCTTTTTGGAAATGTACAAATATATAACTCCCAGATGAGGAAAACGTGTTTCCAGAGTTTATGTTCGTCTCGAGCTCCATTTAATTGAAAGCAAATGACTTGTATTCAATGTAGGTATAGATTTAAAAGTTCAAAGTCATATCAGAAACTGAGCGTTATTATACATAGTTGCATAAAATAAACATAGTAAATGTGCAGTGACGTCCAAACGCAACTCCCGGGTGTCATGGTTGAATTATTGATTTTGTGAACAATATTATATAATTATAATTGAATTTCAGCCAGGAATAGTTCTGAACGAACATTTAGGCAATAGTAGCAAAAAACAAAAGTGTAAGAAAGGACTTACATTTCGTGTATAAAACGTTCCATTGATAGTATCGATTCTACGGCAACGTTAAAAAGCAACATATTGATCGTTAGAGTAACAGCCCCATTATTACAAATTAAGTATTACCTACATCTTCGACAACAAAATCACCTACACAACACATTAATCATACACATTTTATTTTTATATATTTCCAACTATATTCATTACATTGAAACAATATAACATTTCGTTTACGACACCTTGGAGTATTTAATTTACACGGCGGCCATTTTGTATATGTGAAGGGAAAAAGCAGCCCTGTTACATTTTCACGCAATAAATAAAAAACAACGATTAAACTTTTATTTACAATATTTTTTTATTTTTAGCGCGAAATATTTTCGATAAAAGTTACCGCCAGATTAGGTACATGATTAACGAATAAACTTTTGGGGTTAGAGTACTTATAGACCGGTCGCCGTTATACGAATTTACACGAAACTAAGGACGTCTACCGACGCGTAGCTGCCGCTTGCAGGGGTGGCGTGCGAACTATGTCTGCTTGTCTGTCGCGAGCCACGAATGGCTGGCTTAGTGCTACGGTGGACTATGCCAACACTTTTCTACACTGAACCGGCAGAAACGATTTTGCCTCCACGTAATATCTACGCCTATAGTCACCTATTATGTGTATCTATACGTAGATATCTATAAATAAAAGCTCGCTGCTCTTCACTGGCACACTAACTCACTAAATAAAATATTAGTTTTAAAAAAAGTGGGTAAGCGCGCCTGAAGATATACTTCTTTGATGTGATTAAAAACTAATTTTTAATACACATGCAATTAATTTATTGAAATAAAATCTTCTAACTGTTACAAAAAATTAACATAAATATTTGAAATTGCTTTCAAAATTTAATTTTGGTTTTTCCTTTTGTCCGCTGGATTACACTTAAAACGACTATTGGTTGTAATCAAAGCTTAAAGTCTGAATCTCTTATGGCTAACTACATTCTGTCGAATTTTTGTTAGCGCAGCCAACTTCATACTGTCGAATTTTCGTTTGCTGTGCACGCGCAGCTTACGTTGCCTGCTAAAATTTTACTTTCAACGAGCCAAAAGAAGTATAAACAAGCTTTTATTGAAATGAACTAAAAAGGAAAAAAGGAATTTTTAATAATTTAGGTTCGTAATTATATAAAAGCGTGGGTTGTAAATTCTATGAGATTAGTCACAACCCACGGTTTTATATTTAAATAGTCACTGAGTTTCCCCTTCGCGAAATTCACAAATCGCGCCTAAAGACGTTCTATTTCATCAAAAAAAATAGCATTATAAAAACACATAATGTTTTATTTTACCACGTATACCTCACAAGATATGGTTTCTTTGTTTGAATCCCTTAGATTTTTATAATTTAATAGTGTAACTTTCAACTGCTAAATCTTCTGATTTAATGGTGTATAATCAAGAAGTGTTCTTTAAATTAACAAAATGAATATATAGACGCTGATGACCTGAGATGTTGAGCGTCTATAATCTACAATCTCTTTTAAAAGAATCGAGTATTCTAAGTTAAATAAACACAAAAACTAATTTTAAATTCATACAAACTGAAAGTACGCTCCAAGATTGCATATTCGGTATATTTTTTTCAGAATCCAGTGTAAAACGTATTTGTCGCTTGCTTTGAGCACCCGCAAATGTATTTCTATAACGTATATAGATCTGGCGCTCATAGCACGGCATGAGCCGCGCGCATGTCTGATTTCAGGGTCTCTACGAATATAGTGTTATTAAACATAGCCTATTTATAATATAGTTGTCCACGCTAAAAATGGGGACCGTCCACTGAAAAATGTTGTAGTAAGCGAAAAAAACAATAAAAAATATTTAACCGACTTCAAAAAATTCCAGCTAACTGGACGATTGGACCATTCCAACTTCATAAATATTGACATTTGAAATATTATAACAAATAAAATAAAATTTCTGTTAAAGCGTTCGATACCGTGGGTAACGACTAGTAATAAATATTGTGAAATTTGCTACTCATTTTCATGGTTACATAATAAGTTTTTACATCTACAAATTAACCAAGCCATGCTTGTCAGCTACCTAACTAAATCACTTTTGAGAGATCTTCAGAACAAAAGAACATCAGATTTTTTCTTATTTTTAAAATATTTCCGAAACAATGAAACTATACCCTCATTATACAAAAACATCATAGCATATATCTCTTCTACGCATGCGTTGATTTTCCCCAAAAACTATAGAGCTCTTCATATTTGTATATTAAATATCCTCCCAAAATTCGGATTCAATCCGCTCATCCGTCTGATCTGTATTTTCCGTTTATCTGTTCGTCTGTGAGCACGATACATGTAAACGGATGAACGGATTGAAACCAAATTTTAGGAGGTTGTTTGGTATGCAAATATGAAAAGCCCTATTTTTTTGGCGAAAATCGGCGCATGCGCAAAAGAAATATATAGTATAAAGTTGTTTTTTCTCATATAATGATTTACTTTTCCATAATGATTTATGTTCTATTTATTTCTTTCTAAGAAAGTTTTGTAAAAAAAATGTTTTTTTAAACTTTATAGTTTTGGAAATATTTTGAAAATAAAAAAAAATCTACCGTTCTTTTGTTCTAAGATCTGTCAAAAAGAAATGATTAGGTAGCTGACAAGCAAATGTTGGACGATTGCACTACTTTATCATATCTAGTAGCCTTTATATTTTATATAATAAGTGAATGGTTTTAGTTTTCGAGCGTCTACTGAGGTTAATAAATTATAGAAATGTATAAAGTATAAAGATATAAAATGCCAATATGTTGAACTGTGACATTTGTATAACTTCCTATAAACTTAAAGGTCTTCGAGCTTTTTGCACGCATCGGCGGGACGCGTTCAAAATAAGCGTTGTGTGACATTATAGAAAAAACAAGTCTCAGCGAGTTTGAACAGTCACACGGGCCATAAAAACATTACATTCGAGATTTTGCACACATTTCGTTTAAAATAACTGATTTTCACTTCATAATAATACATCTGAGATCTGACATTTATCATATTTTGTGTGTTCGGCTATGTTGCATTTCGTTTCGGTTGTTTACAAAAAGTGCGCCTGCTTTGTGTCGTATGCTATCTCTATTCGTCTTTTAGAATTAGGCGGTAACTGGCAAGTCGTCTTTGGAAATTACTGTTGGATCACATTGATTTGTTTTACTTTACGCACTAGTGTATAAATGAGTCATTTTAGTAGCGTTAGAAAGGCATGAAAGCAGCAATTTTTAGGGGGGGGGTGCAAAAATAATTTTATTATGTTATATTATCACGTTTTAGGTGTTCCGTAAAGAATAGTTCATAGTAAAACACTTCACTTTTTGTATTGCGAATGTAAAACAGACATCGTCCTATGAAATTGTAATTGTAAATGTTAGAAGAAGTAATGAGTCCTAAAATGACGCAATTATAAAGCTTTCAAGTTCTTCCGTTCGACATTTCGAGACATTTTTCTATTGCTGTTCTTTAAATGTGGCGTAAATTGTAGGTAGGAAAATTCCCTGGACAAGTTTTATGGAAATATAAAATTGAAAATCAATCGTGTATGTAAAATGACGAGCGCAAGCAGTATTTTAGAATCTGCTTTATATTAATTAACACATTATACGGACTTTTTGAATACGTGCCAGAATAATTTTCTGTGGTTGAACGCAAAATTTAGGAAGCACTAAATACTAAATAAAATAAAATATAATGCAATGCAATAATATTGTGGGACTGCATTTCTAAGTAGTACAAACAATGTATTTATACAACAACAATATTTTTGAAAGAGAAACCGACTTTTTTTTTCTTGATAAGTTTTCATTGGTAAATTCTGAACTAATTCTCTCGGCAGCATAGAATTCTTCATACACAACTGCGTGTTTGTCAAATTCTCGAACTCTTCGAATTGTTTAAACCTAGTTTTAGCAGTTCACGGAGATTAGAACTGCCAAAACCAAATTCGTACATTTCGAAGAATCCAAGAATTTGACCAGCAAACACGCAGTTGCGTACGAAGAGCTCTGTATCGCCGATAGACTTTTTGTGAATTCAGAACCAGTTTAGAAGTTGTTTTTTTTCAAGTATTGTAAACTTGGATTAACGGAGAACGGCGCCAAAATGAGACCCGCTTCACTCTGAAAATAGTTTAGGATCGGTGCTGCCATCAAGTGAAATTACATTTATGATTATGCAACGGAGATATCGGAAACCGGTGTTTTTTATAGTTGATCCTTGAACAATAAATAAATTATAATGTTTATATATCCACCAAACCCTTTATTTAACAATTCAATCTTATAATTATTCTCCCTTTTTCTATTATTAAATCGTATTACTTTTATGGTATACAGACATTATGAAATTTGTAGCACGATTACAACTGGCGACGACGTGAGAATAATGTTTTTAAATTAATTAACGCTCACATATTTGTTACATTTATCATTCATTTATTTCATTAACGTATCTAATTGAAAACTTCGTCCTTGGTTAAGTTTCGTTCAGATCAATAATAAATTATATTCTTGACAAGTAATAGTCTAACTATAAAGCGCCCCTCTAAAGATGATAGCGTTCCGTAGATAAAATCTTTTGCAGACGTGCGGATCACTAGTAGCAACAGCCTCCCTACCAAGAACTAGAGGGGAACAACTGTTGTTAGTTCAGTGACAGGGGGGATCAGACTCAATTTCTTACAAAATAAAACTCAAAACGTTTAAGAAACAGTTTTTATTACTACCCCGGCTCAAATATAAAATTAAGCAAATGACGTCACTGGCAGCCGGGACTATGAAAATTCTGACTAATTAGAAAACAAACCGTGAGGTGGGTCATATATTATTAGGATTATACATGTGCGATTCTTGAGGTCCACAGTGTCCTCAGTGGCAGATTTAGGTTCGATGCCGCCCCGTCCGATATGGCGCCCTTTTTGCTCTATGTGAAAGTGATTATTGAAATTAAACATCTAATGAAGCCAGAGAACCGAACATTTGAAATTTTTTTTTGAAATTTTGCCGCCCCTAAAATTATGCCGCCCTAGGTATTTTCAAAAATATCAATAAAACGTTTAATATGACTGATTTATTCATTATAGACATTATTTTGATAAGTGCGTTAATTCTGTTCCATTTACGATAATTCTGCTGGTACGATAGCTGCCTTGTTTCAAGTTGTAAACGTTAGTTTGACGCAGTAAGGGTCGACAGGAGCACTTTTCCGGTGTAAATTAGATTGAATGGCCAGCCCGAGCCACTCCCAACACATTTCTTTGCTAATGCCAATCACTTGTGTCCTATATGTGTGTGTGTCTATGCAGTCATGCGATCGCTCAGTGTCTCCAAAATCACCGTCGGTTCGTGATTTTATATCGCCTTTCATCAAACTGAACCGTTCACATTAGAATCATCCCGTGTCACGTGTGTAACTTTTTGCTCTGTTGATCAAAACGTCATATCTGCAAAAGTCAAAAGGCAAAGTCGAATTTTTCGAAAACTTTTTTTCAGCAGTTCAGTAGCACCTATAAATAATGTACTGCAGAAGCTACCCGCCCCTAATAGGGTACTTCAGAAGCTACCCGTTCCAAATAATGTACTGCAGAAGCTAACCGCCCCGAACAATGTACTGCAGAAGCTACCTGCCCCGAATAATGTATTCCATATTTCATTAAATGCAACAAAAGACGTGCGTCGGTTCGTGGACACTGGACACACAACGGAAGCTATGCTCCTTACATATTAAACAGCCTATGTTACTTGCTGATAACGGGGCTTTTTATTGGTGAAAGAATTTAAAAAATAGTAGTTATTAAGTTTATCCGTAGCAAACAAACAATCAAATCTTTTTCTTTATAATATTAGTATAGATGTGCAATCTGACAGCGACACTTATATCTTTGTGAACCAGGTTTTCGAAAGCACATGTCATGTAGTTATAGATAAGTTAAAGTGGAATTGAAATAGGGTTGTTATATTTTATGTGTGTGTGTCAACATTCCATGGCAGATAAGGTTCTTTTCTTTTATTTTTAGATTAAATAATATCATCTGTTCTCTGCACACACCTGCCTGCTTATTGATGACTCAAGTACAAAAAAAAAAATTTAATCGTATTTGTATCAATATTCATTCATTTATCAGAACTATCTTAATTTGTTTGAACATAACGAACTGTTTGAAATTTATTTACCATTTCTCAAATTCTGATTTTTTTAAAGTGATACTTTTTTAGCGACGTATCTGTTTGAAATTGATTCATCGGCGAGAAAATATAAAAGAAACCTCAGTAACGCAAAATGGATAAACACATCAATGAAACGAGATAGCCCTAAGGAAGTTTCACTTTCCCGTGAGCTTATGTGGGTGAGGCTCACACGTTTTTTAGCACAGAATACCATCGATGTTTGTTTTATTTTCGTATCAGGAGAATTTTTCCAAATTTGACGTATTGCGCGAATCTATAGATTCGGACAATACGTCAAATAAAAGGCTATTGCCTTCCAGATTTTCAAGTTCGATTAATCGGAAGATAAAATTCCAGAACTATTATTTTAAATGCGCTGGAAAATCTAGCACCCATTGAAATGAATCCAGAACTCCAACGAAGAATTATTTTTAAGATAGAGATCCAACTTTCATATCGTCGGGAATTATCTTTTTAGGAATGATGGCGGAGGTGCAGTGCAAGTGTGGTGGAAGGACGGGTATTACAATTGAGAGAATTCTTCCAATGCGAACTAAGCTCAAGAATTCTTGCTCCTGAGTTCTGACGATGCGATGGGTTAATAAGAAATTATCGTTGAGTGAATTAAAAAAAATGTCTTTGTAAAACTTTTCCATATATTTGTGTGGTTAATATTTACATTTAATAAGAATTATTCAGCTTAAATATAATGAATATAAGAATATTGTGTTTCGATTTTCTCGCGTTTAAGTCGTTTTTAATTGGAACCGGATAAAAGCGAACGATGTATGTTTGAATATTCATTTGAAGTGATACCAGAACAGACATAATTATGTACAGACAGATATAATTATACCTGTTATATATACTTATTGCATTTTATTAACTTCTCAGTATATTGGGAATTATTGTAATGGGTCCGAAAATAAAAATCCAAATTTTAATAGCATCTTACACTACAAGAGTAGAAAGTTATGTTTTTATGCACTGAGCCACATGATGCCTGACGCGAACTCGAGGACATCATATGTCGCGCAGTGCAGGACTTTCAGCTAATTAAGTTAACCAAGTTAACGAAACGTTGGCAATAAATTGTAAAACTATTACACAAGTTTTTTGTCCTTAATTCCCATTAATTTCTTAATACTGTTCAAAATAACATTTACTTTAAGTAACTCCCAAATTATTTTATAATATTCCTTAATGTATTAGTACCTGGGAGACCGAGCTCTGCTCGGAGAGTTCAATAAACATGGTATTAATTTACTATGTGATTTCTATACGTTTTTTAATTAATGTATTTCTCACTTAAAATAACAATTGAAAAAACTGGTAACAATGAACCAACAAATAAAAATTTTCAAACAATGAAAAAATACCGTTAATTTATTTCAGTTACATTTTAATAAGCGATAACTCGCATACACGTCGCAAAACTATGTGAAAGCTGTGATTTAACTGTGCGTGATAATTTACGAAGGTTTGACAGTATTAAAGAGTCAAAAAGTTCAAATCGTCAATAAAAATATATACCCGATTTTCATACGGTCAATTATAAAAATATCGTACCTTGAAATTCTTGAATTACTTGTGTAGCGATGTTTTCGAGTGAAGGTCTCACATGGAAAAGAGCATTGTTCACAAATTCTCACCGCGCGTAAAAATTAGATAGCAAGTATTAGTTACTACCTGACATTATTGGTAATTTTCTAGATGAATCAACTGTACATATTTTCCATTCAAAGGCACCATCTTACACTAATTCACAGCACAAATATACGATATCAAAAAAAACATCTCATTTATCTTATTTAACCCTGAAAAGGTGTCCTACTATCATTTTTTTACCAAAAGTTAATCTGAACTTCCACTGTCTATCCGTCCTCACTACATAAATAAATATTAACTAAACATTCGTAAACAGATATTGTCAGGGAATTTACCACAGCTTTCAAAAACTACATATAATTTTTACACTCTGCTTACAAGTTTCAACACACACAACTAATCTTGTAAATAGACAAATGTTAACTAAAATTTGATAAATCTAAATGTGTAATTTACTACTATTATGTAACTAATGTCAAACTTATATTATCGAACACTACGTAGTACAGTGGTAGCGCCGTTTATGTGCAATGGTCCTTTCGCATTAATTTTCACATACCGTTTTTCTCTTTTGATATATTCCGTAAAATCGAGTTTATACGTTTTTAATGCTTCTAAGTCTTTATAAAGAACTAATTTAACACAGTAATATACAAAATTTATATAGAAATTTCCTCCTTTTCGTTTAAAAAATGCTTGCATCGATCTAACATTAATTGAGAGAGTTCTAAGCAAATAACATTTTTATTTTCACTTCTCTGGAACCGAAAATCTACTCTAGAACTATAATGGTAAATATATAATAATGTTAAATAAATACCTACGTCATGATATAAAAATAACATACCTTACGCCAATTATTGAAATATATTAGTTAGCATTATGTTTACCTAATTAATATTTCTTCTTTTTTATTAAAATAATTTACGTTTTACTTAGTATAACTTATTAAAAAGATTGACTATCAGTATTTTGACACAATTGTTCATTTGTATTTCAAAAGTATTACAGTATTTATTACGGTATTGTGAAATGTCAAAAAAATATTTTTTAAAATGAATAAATTTGCAAGATTTTATAATCGTTAGAACCGTTAGATACGCGAAATTTCTAATCAAGATAGAAATATATAAATATATATACAAGAATTGCTCGTTTAAATATATAAGATAAACGCAATAGTATCAATTTATTGTAACGTATTCAACACATAGCGAAAAGTTTTAGGATTAGCTCACAGGTCAACCGGTTTCCACATTTTTTATATTTACTTAATAGTAGAATTTGTTTATTATATTATTTGAAATACCAGATTAATCGATTTTCTGCAATGACCTCTGTTGCCGAGCGTCTATAGTCAATGTCTATTTTATCATCCATATAAAGAGCCATCAGCGTCACTCAACATATGACGAGGATAATTTTTTATGAGGCGTAAGTCTAAAAACTCAGGTCGTAATGTCAAAACCCTGCCGACAGTATAATGTATTTGCTAATAGAGGCAGTGCGGCTTTATTACGGGTACTTAACTTAGTTTTTGAACAATATAAAAAAAATAGTCCCTTAATACACCCCTAAAAATAATATTTTTTCTCAGTTGAAATATTGTTATCACTCCAAATAAAATATACCCTTCAGTAAATAAATTCGTATACGCAAACTAGTGTTTTCACAAAATTTGTAAGTCCGGTCCTGTAGGGCTGATTTTATATAGATAGATAGATAATTTATTAACAGCTGAAAACATTAAAAAATGTGTGAGCTTATGTCATACACATACATACATTAGTACAATTGATAAAACTCTTGTTTATCGTACAAAGGATTCATCAACAGTTTACTTTTTATATGGTTTTTAAAAACATTTCCTGTTAGATCTCTTATATATCTTTAGGTAGAACATTATACATTTTAAGTGCCACATAATCTGGGGCCGTTTGCGAGACAGTCAGTCTACATCGGGGAAGCTAAACACTGTCTTTATTCCTGGTGTTATGACTGTGACAGTCAGCATGACGTCTTGTTGATTTACCCACAATAGATTTTGCATACAGTAACGTTCTGTGTATACAAACAAGGATGGCATGGACATTATTTTAAGATGTTTAAACAACTCACGGCAATGATCCCTGTAACCAACGTGGGCTATTATCCTTATAGCTTTCTTCTGTAGTTTAAAGATTTTTATGGCATGGAGAGATCCACCCCACAAAACAATTCCGTACTGCATGATACTATGAAACATGCCGTAGTATGCCATAATAGTTGCTTCCGTAGATGCGAGACCAGCGACTTTCTTTATTGTAAACAAAGTTTTAGATAATTTCTTTCTTACAAAGTTGATGTGTGCTATCCAGTTTATGAATGGATCTAAATATATTCCTAAAAATTTAATGGACTGTTCAACTTTGAAAGGAGTGCTGTAATTAAATATTATGTTTTCTATTTTTTCCGCATTGAGATGTAATTTGTTCGCACAAAACCAGGAATCAGCATCCGACTGGCACATACACTATTAGCGTCGGTCAAATGTCAATAGTGTGTGTGCCATATGGCAAATACACTATAAAAATGAAATACAAGTGACTTGCAACTAAAGATAGGATTGAGGACGCGAAAGATGGGCCCGATATATCTACAAAGAAAAGGCGCGAAAAAAGTGAACGAATATTTACTTGATGAAAATAAATAGATTATTAATTTTAACTAAAAAAAGATGTATTAAACTGTTGAAAGTGGTATAAAATTAAGTACAATTTAATAAAGAATTATTATAAAAATTTATATGTGCGCTCGTAACGCCCGTTCTCGACCAACTGCCTAAAAATCTTAAAAGTGAAACTCAAAAATCAATGTCGAAACACGCATTTTGTGAATCAAAATATAATACTCATTATAACACTACATAATCATTAATTGTTACAAACAAAAAAATAAATTACTGGTGGTAAGCCACCCAAACAACCAGTAGGTAACGACGGTGGACGCTTATCCTGGCAATTATTCAGTTTCATCACAAGAAAATATGTTGCAGACAGCAAAACCATATTGATATTTTGTACTTCATTCAGAATTTCACGAAACAACTCGACTAAGGCTGATATTTATTATATATTTTCTAATGTTGAACAGTTTTTTATTTCCGCTACGAACGTCGTTAAACTTGGTTCTGTTTTTAAACGATTTTATTTATTTTTTGACCAAGATGTAGAACACAAATAGGAGCTCAGATAGCGGCTTATGGCTCTACTAGAGATCTCATAACTTTTTAACAGTGAAAGCATTATGAACTTGGGAGTCTTGGCAATCAACTTTACATGAAATGTTTTTGGTGGGATTAGTATTTCTGCTAGACGTTTTGTCTACAAATAACATCTTGCGAAATATTATTCCTCCATTCTTCTTGAAGTGCTCCACGAAGCTCTTATAATGATAAAGTAGCCGCCCACAAGGACGCACTTTTGGCGCTGGAAACTTGTATGGTAAAATTTCTTCTGAGCAAAGTTCAGTGGTCCAGATATTAAATATATGTATATATAAGAATTTATTGCTCGTTTAAATATATAAGATATTATATTGACATCAGCTGGGTCTTTATCGACAGAATGGAATCGATTGCGCCATTTCATTATCAAGACACAGTAATTTAATAATTATAATATTGTATGTACCTAATATAAACTGGTTTCTTTTCACTTTCATCCGCTTCAGATCCGGGCCACTAGATCTTTCACGTAACATGCACGTATGGAACCAGCGTGAGGAAGTCAGTCCGCAGGGTCGTCCCACGGATTCCATACATATTATACGAAACACGTATAAATTACAAGAAGTAATGTACAAGAAGTCTTTCGTAAGATTTTTAACCGGTGACAGATCTTGACTTGTGCTATCGAAAAAACAATTTCAGAAATCAGAAATTTCATGGAAATGAGAAAGTTTCAGTTAAAAAAAAATGTAAATCGGTTAAGAAGTTATATTATCGAGTTTCACATTTCATTGTTTTGCCTTTTAAGTAAGAAATTGGAAAGTTTGGTGGTTTGAATTTTTAACATAGATGCCAAATCGTTACGATGATCCCAACCGCCCCCCGAGGGATACGGTAGACTTGATTGAAATCTAGAAAAAAATAATACAAATGTTAAATTTGAATCGACAAAACTGAACACACATCAGCGAAATTCAAATACTTACGTTATTACAATGAATGACAACTATTTCATATACACGCGCCATAACAGCTTACCCGTCTCTGTCAATAAATTAATTTACTGTCGAATGCTGTTTTATTTACTTAATTCGTTTATAACGGGGTTCATAGATCACGCTTCGGTAAGGGAGATGTGGCGGTACATAAGTCAGTAACTTTTTTTTTAATTGACAGAACAATCTCTCTACTATATAAAATTTGCAATAAAATATTGTATTAAGTATAACCAAGATATAAAAAGACTTTTTAAAAAAATATTAAAAGTCACTAAAAAGATAAAAATAATGAATTTTTGAGGTCGATGCCAATTTAATAAAAGTACATAGTAATTAAAAGTTTTAGTAATGAAATTGGCTCCGACCTCAAAATTTCATTATTTTCATCTTTTTAGTGAGGTTTTTGAAGAAGGTCAGCCCCGACGAATCATTACTATTTTTATGACTATATTTCTGACACGCCTTTAATACATATAGAACTTAACCCGAGCGAAACAGCTTCAGGAATTTCTATAATTAAAACTATTAATTATATATTAATTTCTCCAGCGTTTACCTCAGATATTTCGGAAAACATGCGTTGTTATACAAAATGTGCTCAAAATGAAATTTTTTTTCTAGACCTGTCGAAAAAAATACATTACGATTCAAAATAACAAAATTGCGTGTTGAGGTTCGGTTGGAACCAGTGCAGCCTCTCTCGATTATAATTTAAACTACCAAAATTTCCATTTTCCTGCTCAAAAGGCAATAAAATGAAATGCGTCTACAACCAGTCTAGATTTGCCTATCTGAAAATGCAATATTGCAAAACCTCTCGAACACACTGTATATTGTTGAAGTAAACTAATCGGATTAAATACCAAAATAAAAACTATTTTAACTTTAAAAAATGTCAATTCAAAATTATCTGAAGTGAACTGTGAAGGTTTGTCTGCTTACTCGCATCAGTAATTAAAAATACCAATAATGTTGATAAATCTGAAGTATGATTTTTTGTACACTACATCCCAACAAAAGCATTTCTGTGAAATCTGGCCAAATTCAGTCGCTAAGAAAATAAGCGACGAATGACAAGCGCTCCAATATATTAACTCTAGGTGATCTATATATTCTAAACTGTGCAAAGTTTGTTCAAAACTATCCAAGTTTTTTTTTGTGAAAACCATACCAATCATAAATATCTAACAAGACACAGAAATCATTTCAAATCTTCCATCTGTAATCTTGCAGTAACTCACAAAGGTGTCCGCAACGCTATGATACGGATACACAATAATATACCCTGTTATATAAAAAAACGGCCAAGTGCGAGTTGAACTCGCGCACGGAAGCCATGGCAAAAAAAATGTCTGTTGTATGGGAGCACCACTTAAATATTGATTTTATTCTGTTTTAGTATTTGTTGTTATAGCGGCAGTAGAAATACATCATCTGTGAAAATTTCAACTGTCTAACTATCACGGTTCATGAGATACAGCCTGATGAAAAACGGACAGTAATAGGGTCCTGTTTTACCCTTTAGGTACGGAACCCTAAAAATGTCACAGCAAACAATTTAAGACTACATTGAAAAATTTTTTACTATAACTAAGGCTCACTATATATTGAGTAAATTTTTTGAATTTTTATAAATTCTATAAAATTGTATGACACTATTTATATGTATACTAGTATACTGACCAAATAAAAAATATTATTATTATTATTATAGAGATTGAAGCTGACATTAATTGTATAATTGCTGCTTTAACGGAAAACTCAATAGACCGCACACTTTCTTGGTTTTAATTATCAATACAGACGATAACATGCATCAGAGTTATATTCATGCAAAGAACAATAATTTCATGGTAGACTTGACAAAAGCACTAATACTAATGCCATTTATCAACATGGCATAGCAAATTTAACAACGTTAATCACAATTCAGTGTTTCAATGATTACGTACCCGCCGAAATCTATAATAATAATAAGTAAGAGATCTCAGTTTGTCCTGCCTTTTTCCCAACGGTTTCAAAGATTTTTATCTATCGGTTCGTACCTACTCAGATTTTTATTGTATTATGATTACTCGATAATAAAAATAATAGTAAAAATCGGTTCAGCCACTTTTGATGAAATGATAATTGAAAGTGTTATTAATACGCTATACTGCAAAATAATTGAGGCCAAGTGTTCCGGAAGCAAATATTCGTTAAGAAACATTCGGCCAGGCTGGGCCAGTGTATGGCCAGCTTGAAGTCATCGGAGAAGGGGAAGACGAGATTTGAACCACATATTTGCCCAGCCTTAGCGTGTGTGAGCCAACGCTTTAGATTCAAAAAAACAAAACAAACAATATAATAATCGTATACGCGGACGATCGCACGTAAAGAAATTAAAACTTAAAAAGGTTCAACGCTCGTCGTAGGTACCGTTATATAGTGTATCAGATACAAGATCGTTTTGAACTATGCAGACAAACACTTTTTCGATAGAAATACCAAGAATTATAAATATATAATTCTTTATTAGTATCTGAACTTTCCAAATATGCAGTGAAAAAATATATGCCAGAGGCCGATTAAGGTACAATCTGCGTGAATAAACAGTAGGTATGACGTAACAGAGTTACGTATTCGCTGTTCTAGACGGTGGACATATTATTACGACCCGCACGAGATGTTAGTTAGGATGTTGTGCAACTACTTGATACATAAGCCGGCTTTGCGTACTTTCTTTACGATTATTTACAGTGGCGCACGCACAACATTTGCGTTGATACGTTGCGAAAATAAATAATTCAGTAGTGTAATGCTAAGATCGTTCTCTAGACTTGAGGAATTCCGGACATGTATAGCTCCAGTATGTTCTCTATCTTTATAATCTTTCCAAGAACGGATTTAGATTTGTCGGGGCCTAGAGCTTATTGAAGTTCAATCACATAGGTACCATTTTTGTTAGATTAAAAATCTTTAAATTGGGATTTAAAGTCCATCCGTTAATAATTTCAAAATCAGATCTGACCCACATTATAATTTCCCCCAAAAAGTTGTCAAAATTCACCTAAAAAATTGCCAAACACCTAAGAATATGTTAAAAGTCATCCAAAAAATTGTCCAAATTCACCCATGATATTGATAATTAATCACTAATATTAACTATTTTTTTACTATACGTTATACTTGGGGGGGTCCAGGACTTGAACCTTATTAGTCCCTATGTAGGTTCGACCTTGTATAATCTTTCATTAGAAGGCATATTAAAGCTGCAGAACACGAAACTAGTTTTACCGCTGGATAGGCTGCTGGGACTTGTGCTGGCTGCGAGGATGGAAATGACATCATTGCGGGCTCCGCTGCGGGGCTACAAACCGAATTTCAAAAATAGGACCGGGGCTATTTTTCGTGTTCTGACGAGAAAAGTCACTATGACTTTTTTTTCAAGTAGACAAAATTCTCGACAGTTTGAGCTCTAATTTATTTTTCTAGGTCTAATAGCTCCCAAGATACAGGGTTCCCGAATTTTGCTATTTTTTTCCAAAAAGTTACAGATTTTAGATCTGTTGAACGACATCGATCAGCAGTTCGGGGACACTTAATATAATATAACTTGTTATAAAATAACTTGTCACACTATCGACCGGCGCATTTAAACTAGGCATCGGATAGAAGATATAGTTACAAAAAGTTAAATTAAACAAGTTAAAAAGCTTAATAACAACCGTAATTTACCAAATGTGTGCCATGCATTATTTAACTGTCCAATATGAAATACATACACTGTACTGTATTCTTATTTGGGGAGAGTCACTTAACAGATATAGAATATTTGTACAACGAAAAACAGTCTTAATTTAAAGTATGGAGAATCATGAAAAATATGCTCTTGGACTGCGGTGATACAAAAACCAAATTTCCATAAAAATGAAAATAATAGTACACAGTAATATTTAATATACGATCTCATGCAAAGATACTTATAATTTTTTGAAAAAAATCTATTTGTGTAGGCTACAAAATATTGCATAAACTATCGAGACAATTGAAAAAATAGTAGTACTTAACAGAGCTATATTAATTGTGCGAGAAAATTCTGCTTTGATAATTTGTATTTTCTATTGAACAATGCAATAATAACTGCGTACTTAAAATTCTATAACAAAAAATATTCGGACACCACTGACTATTTACAGTCTGTGATTACCGACAGACAGAGTGGACAATCCACGTTCACTTTCTCCGCAAGACGTAATGCAAAGTCACTTCTCTACATCATAATATTATAGATATTATACACATGTGTTGGTAATAGATATAGCGTCTTTCAAATCAACTGAAAATACCTAATTAAAACTGCCAACGTTTCAATGTAACAAAAAAAACACCTGCTGAGTCGATTTAAAAACATTCTGAACTCAATGGCGTCGAAATTTTTCAAATCGGTCAACCCCTCGCGAAGTAATGGCTCAACATAGAGAAATATTCAGGTCGAATTGATAATGTCTTTTTTTAAGTCGGTTAAAAATGAAGTCATCAATGAACAGAAGTCTTCCTATTTTTTTTCTTTCTTCTTTCGCGTACGGTGTCTTTGATTTGAAACACGCCACAAAGTGTAAATATATTAAAAAATTGCCAAATAAATAAAGACAGGTGATTATTGTTCCATTAAAAGAATACGCACATCCGGATAAAAAAAATCTGAAATCAGTCCGTTTTCGAACGAAACCAGAATAAACAGACAAAAATTTTGGAAACGAGCTCTTTTCATTAAGTATGATCATATAAATTACTATTTTTCTATACGTACGTCGAGTCTCCATATTTATTTTTGTAACGTGTCAACAGTCAAAACGTGACGAAAATTTATATTCTTGAAAAACAGCCCCAAATGTTTTCTACGCATGAAATTTTGTAGTAACACAAATCTCTGGAAACATTTGCCGTTTTTGATGTCCAACCTAACTTAAACAAACAGGTTACAGATTATAGACGCTCAGCAGTTAATATTTTTTAACACTTATGCAAACATTTCTGAGAAATGTTCTAAAGGTTTAGATTCTGTTGTAGGTACAATAATGTGTAACATTTTAGAACTTATATAACTGAAAATATTTAATTATTTCTTAGGCAAGAGCAAAAGATTCACCACATTATCTATAGTTGTCACAGAGGCTGAAACAGGATTGGCTGACTTCCGGTTCGGGACTACGATGAATTTTTGATATCGATTAGAAGTTGTGTTCTTTTCAGGAATATTATTATAGGAAGCTGAGAACTTATACGAATCCGCGAATGTTGAGTTTTTTTTATAATACGCTACTTCTCAATATATTTCAAAAGTTTAAGACGACAATGGTGAATTCCTTGTCATAAAATCCGAGCTCACTTTCGTTTCAGATGAAAATTACTGTATTAACACAGCACATTATTTTATATCTCTATATATTATAATAATGCATTGAATTACGATATCTGCTCTTACATCCGGAGAAGGAGGTCGAAATTACAGTGCATTACCTAAATTCATCGTCACACTCAAATTACCATCTACATCTTTCTTCTCAGTTCTGAACTGCGATTGACGTGTTTAATATATCTAATGATTTTATCTGTACAGTGATTAATACGGTTTTTTTTAATTATCATAAACCTATGGATAGTGATGAGCATTTATGATGAGCATTGATCTGATTTTTGTGCTTGTTTGACATATTTTATTTGGATTATTCCGTTTGGAACAAAAATCGTAAGTATGCCATATACAAGTAAGCTTTCTAAGGTTATCATATTTAGTTAAATTTGATCACAGTTTTGTCTTTAAGACTATACGCCATTTTGAATACAAAATGGCGTAAAGTCTTAAACTAATACCGGGTCACAAAAAGTTTTTTTCCCAACAGCTAAATTCAAATACTGCAACGATTTCCAAAGAAGTATAAAATAGTAGTTTTTGTATATCTCCACTAAAATAGCTGCTTTTCATACCTGTGTAGCAGTCGTGAAATGACGCATTTAACACTAGTGCTATAAAGTCGCGCAAAGTAAAATAAACTTAGTCGTGCTACCATTTTCATAGTAAAACATAGTCATAACGTGCGCAACCACATGCGAATACAACGCACTCTACTGTTAAAAGTGAATTTTACTCAAAAGTCAAATGTCAAAGATTTACTGAAAATTAAGTTAAAATTAGCTATTTTATATAAGGAATACGTGTAAAAATGAAGTATACTCGTATATCTCGAACGTAATGATATTATTCGAGTGGCTATTAAACTCTCACACCCTCGTTATTAACATAATATCACAACTCGTACTATAATAACGTTCATTACGTTCTAGATCCATAAACTACTATTATAAGTCTATAGGATGTAATGTTAGACAACTAAGTGACTATGTTGAAACGAGCGTCAACTAGTTTTAACAGCTACACAAGCTAAAATATTATTACAGCCGGGATATTCACCACATGTTTTGCAGGTATCCGTATAAAAAAAAAACTGATTTTCAATATATTTTCAACATTTTTAACAGTTCCATTGCATAAAAAACTACAGCTCTAGATTATTTGCGCGTGCTGTTGCCATACATATATTTTTATGGTTGACTTAGGTGATTTATGACAATTACTATTGAATTGATTAGATTTTGGACGTTTATTTTACTTTCCGATCTAGTGTTAAATGGATGATTTTACAACCGATATATGCACCCATGAAAACACCTATTCTATAAGTGGTGATTACGGCGGTTAAAACGTGCAACTACGTCAGGATAATAAAATGTTAATCGTTAAAATTTAGTTGTTAGATAATTCAAAGAAAAGTACTGATAAGATAAAACATTAATTGCCTTTGTTTTCGGCAATGGAAATAACGGTTTTTTATCATGTCAATGTAGATATGTAATTTACATGTTGTAAAAGTAATACAAGTCGCATTTCACGTTAACCCTGCAACTTCAAAAATTATACATAGAAATTATGCTTCTGAGTAAGTCAAAATTGTAACCGTTAAATCTCGCAACCTTTAAGTCGAAAACTGCATCGCTCAAAATTGTTAACATTTCTTTATAAGTTGGGGCTATAGAATTTCTACTGTAGGTGCTAATATAACCAGCAGTATTATATTATGGTGTTACTTTTTAGTACGGTAGTTTTGCAAAATTTCGTAATTGAAGGGCAAGGGTGGTGGACGAGTCAGTCTAGAAATTTTTACTTTATGGACTTGAAACTAATCGATATAGACGTTTCAAAATACGTGGCAACAATGCAACTGAGTACATGCGGCAGGTCACTAATATTATATGATATTGGATTAATCTACCTGCGCGGTTCACAAAAATACCGAGAAATTTCTAACTATGAGCCAATTACGATATTGTAATGCAATGAAAAATGAATCATATATACATTTGACAAAAAATAGAACCTCCTTCAAAAAACGCCACTAAAAAGAGTAAAGAAATATTTTGAGATCGGCGCTAATTTTTGTTACTATACCTAAGAATATTTTTATTTTAATTATGGTGACCCACAGACGGACGTGTCACGTAAATAAATGAATTTTGAACATGGTGGTGATTTTTGAGGGGGAAAATTAGGAAATAATAAAAAAGTTTTTAAAACTGTACTGTGTGACATATCAAATGAAAGTGCTTGTAGTAAGGGTCTCAAATATATAATTTTTTATAATTTTAAAGTAGTTTTAAAGTTATTTAAGAAAACAGGTGAAAATAGATCATTTCCCGAGAATATTTTACCCTCAGTGCACCAAAAGAAGTATAACTTCAACACAAAAAATATATCAGCTTTAGCCTCTTCAGTCAACACGTCACCGCATTTTGATTAGCCTATATACTCAATAACACATTGATATAACTGTCGTCTCGTTATCAGACAATGTGCTATCTTCTTCTATCGCACCCCCTGTCTACCTTTCCGTTTGAATAGACGAGTTTGCGTTTATTGTATACCGGTTAAATATATAGTAATAATTTGTTGTGTGTCATCGTATGATGTAAAAAAAGTATCACGACACTCAACCATTATTAGAACAGCACTTGTGGGCCTCAAGCTTTGTGGGTGCAAGTTCAGATCAACGACGATCTCATATTTTATTGTTGCATGATTAGTGCTAGTGACAAGGTGCAATTGACTCTTACAGGTATTGTGCTTATTCGTCCTATATCTCCATATAAATCTACAGACATTATTTTATTCGGTATGTTTTCTTTATTACTGATTGACTATTAATCCATTAAATATCCACCTGTCTTTTGAAAGAATACGTATCTAACCTAAAAAGGAAAAAACGGAACCCTTATAGAATCACTAGTGTGTCTGCCCGTCCCACTGCACAGCCAATTTGCTCCGAGCTTCTGGACCGATTGAATTGAAATTTGGTACACATATGTAAGTCAGTAACCCAAAGACGGACGTGTAACGTAAATAAATGAATTTTGAACACGGTGATCATTTGATTTGGGGGGGGGGGGGGTAAATCAGGAAATTAAATAAAAAGTTTTGCATACCGTGTGACATATCAAATGAGAGGGCTTATAGCAAGGGTCTCAAATATATATTTTTTTATAATTTTAAAATAAATCGTTTTAAAGTTATTTAAAAAAATAGATGAACAGATGAACAATTGACCTCCCCCCCCCTATCAACGAAAATACTGAGCCTAAAATTTTGAAAAAAAATAAGGAATGTCGGGTTTTACCCATAGTTTACAGGAAAACCTAAACGAAAATCTTAAGTCTTAAAGTTCTCATGGAAAACGGAATAGTTCCTCTTATAGTGTCAGTTGGTAATTAACTAAGTGGTCGGTTTTAAAAAGTACAGTTAGATTGGTAAGATAGCACTTATTTCTTTCAATTTGCAACATTAATGTTAAACGGGTCACTTTACTATCGCTGTACGGACATAAAAGGCAACTATTTTATGGAGGAGTGTGCAAAAATTATTTACAAAGAACAATGATGTAGCAAATTGTTGCTATTTCGTCTTGTACCTACAATGCAACCTATAGATAACAGAAACAAACGATGATAAAGTCTGTTTAAAAATAAAACATATGTCAAATTAAGAATATTTTCCCCCGTTTTAAAATTAATATTTAACAAAGATAATAGCAAATCAATAAACTATCAACGAGACAAGGCGTGCGTTTCTTTCTCATATCTTCTTTACAGAATGTCTCAAAAACCTTAGTTGGCTCCAGCCAGCTGCAGCGTGGCAAATGTTGAAAGTTTTCGTTGTGCGTTTTGTATTGTTTATATCCGTCATTAGTTATTTAAAGTTCGTTAATCGATCGAGTTTTTCTCTCTTCTCAAATTTATGAAGTTTTACGGAATACAATAAATATATACCTAATGTGTTCCGTTTTTCAGGGTTCCGTACCCCAAAATGAAAAACAGGAACCCTTATAGTATCATTTCGTTGCCCGTCTGTCTGAACGCGTGGAGGTATCAAGTTGACATTAATACCAAATACTTAGGTCTGCAGTCCCTTGAAGCTGTGAAAAAATCAAACTTCTAAGTCAACGCAATCAAAAATACGGCCGTTTATGCCGCCTATGTTGACACTCAAAACCTATAGGATATACACTTCTCATACAATTTGGCAGGAAGCAATGTCTTATAGCACAAGTAAAGGAAAAAATTCGAAACCCGTAAATTTGTATTTACCGAGCCGAACCAGTTCCAATTTTCAGAAAGGTCCTTACAGATGCCGCAAACCGCTTTTCGATCATGTAGATTAATTCCCGTTGACCTAAAATCTTGTAATTTGGCACGAACAAAGGAAAAACCCTGAAAATGATAAATTTTTAATTTTATGTGGAATTATTACGCGTTATAACAGTACGGAATCCTAAGGGCGGGAGTTCTACTCTGCCTTTTTTTTCGGTTAGTTTCTGCAGTCCACAACACATCAAATATTATCGTTAGATGTATATTAGTCATTTGAAATTTCCAAGTTATGGCACAGTACACAAATCTAAATAAAAATGATTATTTGCACTGTTACCATGTAAAGTCGATATAAATATTGGAATCGTTATTGTATTAGTTTATGTTTGATGTTCATAAAATAAGATTACTTATATTTGAGTTGCAAGGTACTTTTCTATTATACATGAACGTCGACTTCATTCATCAACCTACATTCTATAAATCAACACAAGCTCGCAATAATCGGTTGTTTAAAAAATATGGAATAATTTAATATTATTTATTCCTCATGAACGCGCATTGGAGACTGTATTTTTTGTTGACGTATTGCAGCCGTCCCCAACGCGTCCATGAGGCTTAACTTTTTACACCAGGCATACGGAAGTTTAAGGAAAAAAATCACAAAATAATTTTAATACAAACTCTATCCAAAAACGAAATACTTCAAGAAGGCCTTGTTTAAATCATAATAATACATTATTGTAACTATGTATTTTTTAATCAGGCTATAAATAAATATTTTTTTATTTTTATTTTTATAATTCGCGCCTAAAAAGAGTAATTAAAATATGTTAGTTAGTTCTGGAAACAATAAATAAGAAAAAAAACAAAGGTCGCCAGTATTCAAACAAAGTGGAAAAGTGTGAAATCGTGCTGAAAGAATTAAGCAGATAAGTCAGTCAATATTTGCAGGTGACAGCCGATGTCATTATTGTTACCGCAAACTGGCTGCAAAGTGCGCGACTGATTCAAACAAGAAGTTCAGGTACCCACAGAATCTCTTTTTCAATTTTCACAAAAAATATAGATTCATGATTAATAGGTACATGAAAAATGTCACAGTTTCATGGTAAGCATGGAAATACAAAAATCTTCCGTTACTATTCTATTATGATCTTTAAATTTTAAATTTGACCTGTTCTATGTTGCTGTTGCAACTTACAGAATAAAAAATGCTATTCTATTCTATTCTATTCTATTCTATTCTATACTATTCTAAACTATCTAGCGTCGATAATATTATGTGTGTCAAGTTAGCTAAACACCTTCAACGGATCAACTGCTGAATAGGTGGAGAATTTGCCGTTATTTTGCCGTTAATTATTCGTGAAAAAAAAAAATTTGCCGCTCTATTCTTTTTAGTAAAAAAGTGATGTTCTGCTAACTTCATATGAAGTTAGCTAAGCACCACCACTACGCATCATCCTAATTGAAAACTGAATGCGTCAGAATTTGCCGTTTTTTTGCCGTTAATTATTCGTGAAAAAAAAAATTTTGCCGCTCAATTATTTAAAAAAAAAAATTGATGTTCTGCTAACTTCATATGAAGTTAGCTAAACACCTTCAACGGATCAACTGCTGAATAGGTGGAGAATTTGCCGTTATTTTGCCATTAATTATTCGTGAAAAAAAAAAAATTTGCCGCTCTATTCTTTTTAGTAAAAAAGTGATGTTCTGCTAACTTCATATGAAGTTAGCTAAGCACCACCACTACGCATCATCCTAATTGAAAACTGAATGCGTCAGAATTTGCCGTTTTTTTGCCGTTAATTATTCGTGAAAAAAAAAATTTTGCCGCTCAATTATTTAAAAAAAAAAATTGATGTTCTGCTAACTTCATATGACGTTAGCTAAACACCTTCAACGGATCAACTGCTGAATAGGTGGAGAATTTGCCGTTATTTTGCCGTTAATTATTCGTGAAAAAACAAAATTTGCCGCTTCATTATTTTTTTAAAAAAAAGTTATGTTTTTCTAACTGCATATGAAGTTAGCTAAGTATCACCACTACGCATCATCCTAATCGAAAACTGAATGCGTCGGAATTTGCCGTTTTCTAGCCGTTAATTATTCGTGGAAAAAAAAAATTTTGCAGCTCAATTATTTTTAAAAAAAATTGATGTTCTGCTAACTTCATATGAAGTTAGCTAAACACCTTCAACGGATCAACTGCTGAATAGGTGGAGAATTTGCCGTTATTTTGCCGTTAATTATTCGTGAAAAAACAAAATTTGCCGCTTCATTATTTTTTAAAAAAAAGTGATGTTTTTCTAACTGCATATGAGGTTAGCTAAGTATCACCACTACGCATCATCCTAATCGAAAACTGAATGCGTCAGAATTTGCCGTTTTCTAGCCGTTAATTATTCGTGGAAAAAAAAATTTTGCCGCTCAATTATTTTTAAAAAAAAATTGATTTTCTGCTAACTTCATATGAAGTTAGCTAAGCACCTTCAACGGATCAACTGCTGAATAGGTGGAGAATTTGCCGTTATTTTGCCGTTAATTATTCGTGAAAAAACAAAATTTGCCGCTTCATTATTTTTTTAAAAAAAAGTGATGTTTTTCTACCTGCATATGAAGTTAGCTAAGTATCACCACTACGCATCATCCTAATCGAAAACTGAATGCGTCAGAATTTGCCGTTTTCTAGCCGTTAATTATTCGTGGAAAAAAAAATTTTGCCGCTCAATTATTTAAAAAAAAAAATTGATGTTCTGCTAACTTCATATGAAGTTAGCTAAACACCTTCAACGGATCAACTGCTGAATAGGTGGAGAATTTGCCGTTATTTTGCCGTTAATTATTCGTGAAAAAAAAAAAATTTTGCCGCCCTATTGTTTTTAGTAAAAAAGTGATGTTCTGCTAGCTTCATATGAAGTTAGCTAAGCACCACCACTACGCATCATCCTAATTGAAAACTGAATGCGTCAGAATTTGCCGTTTTTTGGCCGTTAATTATTCGTGGAAAAAAAAATGAAATTGAAGGTGTTTAGCTAACTTCATATGAAGTTAGCAGAACATCAATTTTTTTTAAAAAATAATTGAGAGGCAAAATTTTTTTTTTCACGAATAATTAACGGCAAAAAAACGGCAAATTCTGACGCACTCAGTTTTCAATTAGGATGATGCGTAGTGGTGGTGCTTAGCTAACTTCATATGAAGTTAGCAGAACATCACTTTTTTACTAAAAATAATAGAGCGGCAAATTTTTTTTTTCACGAATAATTAACGGCAAAATAACGGCAAATTCTCCACCTATTCAGCAGTTGATCCTTTGAAGGTGTTTAGCTAACTTCATATGAAGTTAGCAGAACATCAATTTTTTTTTAAAAATAACAGCGGCAAAATTTTTTTTTTCACGAATAATTAATGGCAAAAAACCGGCAAATTCTGACGCAT
Organism: Venustoraphidia nigricollis; assembly: GCA_034508555.1. Classification (NCBI taxonomy): domain Eukaryota; kingdom Metazoa; phylum Arthropoda; class Insecta; order Raphidioptera; family Raphidiidae; genus Venustoraphidia; species Venustoraphidia nigricollis. Next base: position 5,010,311 of record JAVRKA010000032.1, on the reverse strand, counting down.
TCAGTTTTCAATTAGGATGATGCGTAGTGGTGGTGCTTAGCTAACTTCATATGAAGTTAGCAGAACATCACTTTTTTACTAAAAATAATAGAGCGGCAAATTTTTTTTTTTCACGAATAATTAACGGCAAAATAACGGCAAATTCTCCACCTATTCAGCAATTGATCCGTTGAAGGTGTTTAGCTAACTTCATATGAAGTTAGCAGAACATCAATTTTTTTTAAAAATAATTGCGCGGCAAAATTTTTTTTTTCACGAATAATTAACGGCAAAAAAACGGCAAATTCTAACGCATTCAGTTTTCAATTAGGATGACGCGTAGTGGTGGTGCTTAGCTAACTTCATATAAAGTTAGCAGAACATCACTTTTTTACTAAAAATAATAGAGCGGCAAAATTTTTTTTTTCACGAATAATTAACGGCAAAATAACGGCAAATTCTCCACCTATTCAGCAGTTGATCCGTTGAAGGTGTTTAGCTAACTTGACACACATGATAATATTCATTACTAATGATCGTTTCTATATTGATGCAGGTAACAATGGGTTCTTCTAAAGTTGGCACAAAAAATCTACAAAATCAAAACACGGAAACTGAATTTACGAAATCTTATAATCAAACTATCGACAACAGCTGTAACAGTTCCATTCGAAAATTTTATGAAAACTCTGTAATATTTGTAACCGGCGGGACTGGCTTCGTCGGGAAGGCTCTGATCGAGAAGCTTCTTCGATCGTGTGACGGTCTGCAAACAATATACATTCTTCTGAGGCCAAAACGAGGTCTAAACGTTGACCAAAGATTGAAAGAACTAATCAAAAATCCTGTGAGTATGTACCTGTGTCACAAGCCCACTTTACAAAAACCCCGCGGTTACTCAAAGACTTTAATTACTGAAATGATCAACTAATCATAATAATAGTGAACTAAATGAAATATTAGTAAAAAAAACTTTTTAAAATAATTGAATTGTACTCAAAAATAAAAAATAAATTTGAATAATTCAAGTTCGTTATTATAACAGCGTAGACCGTGACTATCATATAGCTTACAAGCCACGCTTTTATAATTATGAACCTAAAATATTAAAATTAATTTTTTATTTTTTAGTACAATTCAATTGTGTTGGTGGCAATTTTAAATTTGGAATAAAGTCACACTGCTCATTGTATTCTTTCATTTGATATCCATGTAGAGGGGGTTGTAAGAAAAAGGTAATCCGCACGACGAGTCATGATAACACCCGAAAGTTCCGAAACCGCCCGAATTGATCCGATTGTCATAACAATGTGACAACATACGCAATAAAACAATGAACCGGATATACGGCTATCCGACCTCGCAGCTCGACGAATATCCGGTATCCGGCCACACGATTATCCGTTTCATCTCTACAGATAAACAAAAATGCCATAATCAGTGTCGTAAATACGGGGTCCAAGGAGTCTAGATCAACCCAAAACTAAATCTATTTTTTTTTCATTCTTAAAAATGTCATTAAAGATAAAACATTCGAAACAAATTTACCATTTTTTTGTGATTATAATATTAGTTGGTACTATCCTGTATCCATTTGTTGAAATAAAAATATTGCAGAAGCCCCGTTATAAATGCAACATAGTATAATTGAGGGAAGTTCGACCCTATATCTAAAACAGTTGACTTTCAGATTCATGTTTTTTGTGTCTTGAGTAGAACTGTAATTATTGATAATAAATGATTACAGGTTTTTGACAGAATACGATCGAAGCATCCAGAATATTTCGATAAAATCAAAGTAGTCTCCGGGGATGTGTCCCAGCCAAATTTAGGTCTGAACAACATTGATAGAAAAATGCTAACTGCCAACGTCACTATTGCTTTCCATTCAGCTGCTACGGTTAAGTGAGTTGCCAAAAATCTTATCTTAATATATTATTAAGGATCGGATCGAGTCTGCACGATCGCCAGTTTTGGGATACATGAAGTTAAATGCGTTCCCGCGCACTAGTCGACTCCATTGCCGTGCCGATCCGATCTGATTCTGTGGATCTTTATTGTATATTAATTATATAATCAGAAATATCATCAGAACTCTCAATAGTGTACACCTACCTGTATTTTTAATAAATTGCCGATTGTGTAATGCAATTTTTGTTTTTGCAGATTCAACGAAAATCTTAAAGACGCTCTACTTCTGAATACTTTAGGCACTCAAAGAGTCATCGAATTGTGCAAGGAAATGGTAAATTTAAAGGTACGGTAAAGTTAAATTTCTTGCAGATGTTGACTTTGTAAAATACCTACTTCCCAAATACAATATTATTAATTTTATTTTTTCGTATTTTATTCGAAATTGAATGCTCACATATTAACTATGTTTGGTATATAAGTATAGTGTAGACAAGAAATGTTGCAGACGTCTGCATCCGTATTCACAACATTCGTCGCGGAGCTTTTGCGGATGCGGATGTGATGCAAATCATGATAAGATTAGCGGGAGCGAGCCTGGCACTTGACTGGATTGCTGGATTCAGCATTGCAATCCTTAACAGTTACATGTTTTTGTATAACAAACGCAGTAGTGTCAAAAGTGTCAACACTGGAACCACCACACCAAACACACCTAATGATACATACAAATAGTTTATTGCATATATGTATTGGAAAACACACTATTTTGAAGAATTTTGCACTGCTACCTGAGTTTTTTTTCAATTATTTTCTTATAGAGTTTTGTACACGTGTCAACGGCTTACAGCAATGCTGACAAATATGAAATCAAAGAAATCGTTTACCCGCCTCCACACAATCCCAAAATGCTGATGCAGTGTATGGACTCGCTACCAGCTGAAGCTATTGCGGTTATAACGGATCAAATACAGGTATTTCGACTGTTTGATCCAGTAGACTGCGAACGATGACCACGCAGGCACCTTAAAAAAACTCAAAATAGAAAAGTAGATTTCATGAAAAAAAAAGTCATATGCGAGTTGGACCGGTGAACAATGGCATATTGTGTAAATGTCAATTTAAAAGATTTATTTCAAAGTAGATCTCGCATAAGAGAGTTTCACTTCTGTAATGTGTAGTGCAAACGACATATCACTGTTTTTCAGACGACGCGGCATTTATACTGTTCGGTCGTCGCTAACTGACAAAAACCACTGTTTGCCGGATGTATGTAGCTTTTGCGTATGTAACTTTAACTTCTGTAATGTGTAGTATAAACTAGATGGTCTTATAAGTAAACTAAATTTTGCTGTACCTATAACCTTTGAGTATTGCATAAGAAGTTACACTGCCTCCGAATGTCGCGACACATACAATTTTTTTAACGTTTTATCGGTTGTCCAAAAATATAAAGTAGTAGATAATAATAAAAATCAAACTTCTTTTAATTTTTAGAAGGGGATAAAAAAATAAGCTGATTTTGGGATCTTGCGCCACTGATCTGGTTATATTTCATTTCGTTACCTTTCTAGGTCAGAATCTCAGATTAGTGAACATTTTGTCATTTATTTTAATTATCAGTCTTATAGGAATTTCACAAGTTCGCGTGTCGCCGATCGCTTATATTTCTAATGGTACCATATGAATCGTTTGACAGCGACGCGTATGACGGGCGGACGCCTTCGACCGATTCAAAACCTAACCGCGCGCTCCAGTATAGCTTATACAGCGTTTAAGCAACGTATGGTACAGTTATGGTGATTGATATTGAGCGCTTGATCTATTCTCCTCGACTGCACCCTAGGAATTGTAAAAAAAAAAAAAAAAACAATCCGCGAAATACTGACATAACCGGCAACACGCAAAGTTGTGTAAAGGGTCTTTAAGTTGAAAGTGGTTTTTGTAATAATTTTATTAGATACCGACTTCAAAAATATTAATGCTCCAGTAAAAACGAGCTTTCAAAAACAGGTGTGTTTATAAAATATTATCAGTTTTATTTTATCTCAATTTTACTATATAGGGAAATCATCCTAACACATACACAATCACCAAAGCAATGGCAGAACACATAGTGGCAGAAGAAGCATCTGATTTACCAGTGGCGATTGTCCGACCGTCCATAGGTAAAAAAATAATTATAAAAGCTTCTAGTTTACGTAAGCGTGTATATAAAAATAGAATTATTTTAATTTGCCTTATCGATCATCATATTCTATTGGAGGCCCTGGGCATTTTAGGATAATGGGGCCCTTATGACTAGTCCAGAAGCCTATTTTTTCTTAAAAAAAGAGCGTAATTACTAGGCAAATAAATAATTGACAAATACATTATTAAAAAATATACTGATATATTTGTCTGCAGTATCGGTTATCGGATGCTGATCTGGCAAGAACTAGGGGGCCCCATCGACCGCGGGGTCCTGGGCGCTTGTCCAGACTGCCCAATGGAAAAGAGGGACCTGTTGATCAATGTCAGCTCCAAGTGTTGTAATTTTCAAGAGTGCATTTAATGTTGTAGTAACCGGAGCGTGGAAGGAGCCATTTCCCGGTTGGGTGGACAACGTGTGCGGAATCACTGGCATTATGATGGAAATCGGTCGGGGAACGATCCGCAGCATCATCTGTGACCAATCGCTGACAATGGATCTTATTCCTGTTGACGTGGTCGTCAATACGCTCATTACAGCCGCTTGGCACACCACAGTTCATAGGTAAAAAAAAGCATTATCAAAAGATCGCTTTTGAAGCTAAATTTTGATCAAAATGCGGAGAAAAATGTCGTTCTAAAGTAGAAATTGTATAAAAACTAGGTTTCAAAAAAAAATAAAAAAAAATATCGTTTCAATTGATCACTTATTTTTCGAACAGAATTGATTTAAAATTCTACAATGATTTTCTTATGAAGAAATATATATGATCACCATCTAAGATTATTGTCAAATCAAAAAATGATAATGCTTTCTGCAACATTCACATTATCGGTATAATGAATGTATGATAGTAAAGCTGAATAAAAAAATATGATATTTTTAGTCCGATGGTTCACTGAGAGAGTTAAAGTGGTTGATTTTTTTTATCGCGCAAAATAAATTGTTGCAGATCGTCGACATTACGCGTATACAATTGCACAAGCGGCCAGTTAAATGGCGTCAAATGGCACGAGTTCGGTGAAATGACTAAAAAGTACGCTATTGAGAATCCGACTAAGTATGTCATGTTCTATCCAGGATTTACGTTCAGAACGAACAGATTTATGCATAAATTAGCAGACATATTTCTGCACACCGCACCGGCCATTGTTTTCGACTTATTGTTGAAAGCGCAGGGCAGCAAACCGATGTAAGTTACATAATATAATTTTTACTTCCCACCTTTGCTTTAGTAGCAAAGTGTTGCAGCCAGCATGAATTTTTTTTCAAAATTTTAATGAATATTCATCGTTTGATATCCTAGGAATCGTTTATGACCATTTTTTAGTTTTAGCAGTGTCTGTGAATGTGTGTTTTTCAGCTTCAATATCATAAAAAACTAAAAACGTTTTGTTTGGTTGTATTTGTCAGCATTTAACATAATTTTTGATCTTCACATTAACTTCAGAATTTGGGTAGTAATTTCTAAAGATATGTTTAAAAATGTCCAAAATTTCGGAATTGTACAATCTTGGAATCCCGATATGGAAGCCCTAGCTATTATGATCATTCAGATGACTCCTCAGGTGGATTGTATTACGTCAACGCTGAAAAAGTTAATAAAAGCGAACATATCCACAAAATATTTCCTTTTGTCGGTAATGAAATTTAAAATAAGAAAAAATAAAAAACGAAAGAAAGTCAATTTAATTTTAATTATTTCAGTATGCTAAAAATATCGAACAGATTTAAGAGGGCCGCTGTGACTGGTGAATTCTTCGCGTTGAATGAATGGGATTTTGAAACCACCAACGTGAAAATGCTTATCAAAGATTTGACATCGTTTGCCAGCGATCACGAAGAGTTCCAGTGTGATATTACCAACGGCTTTGAGTGGGATCCGTACGTCAAATCGTACATGCTGGGAATTCGAAAATTTGTTTTAAAAGACGACGTTGAGACATTACCTAACGCCAGGAAAAAATTGCAAAGGTAAAAGTTTATCCAAACTATAAAAAACGTAAGAACGACATTTCAAAACAAAAAAATGTTTTTCAAGAAAGATGTGGCTAATTATACTAATCCGTGTAGAAGCCAAAAACTTGCATATTAAAAAAAAAATGACACTCGCACTAGGTAAAAGACGAATGATAATTTGCAGAAGGGGCGCCGTAAGTGGGCGTATACCGTCAGGGGGGAGTCAAGTTACAAAAACATCTGTTGTCTAAAAGAAAAAAATTTAATAGGAGACATACATAGGGAGACAAATTCAAGATTGCTCTACTCTGCAAAAAGTAGAGCAGACGTCGGCAACCTTTTTTGGTTGAGAGTCAAAATCAACCAAAACGTAACTGTTAAGAGGACAGTTCGGGTAATGGATACTTTTATATGAAAACCGTCCGTTAGTGAATACGACAAATTTTATCGAGAAAACTATTACAAAATTTTTTTCTTATTATTTAAATTTTCTTACAGTTTACGTTTTATAATTTATTTTTATATATTATATAATTATACTTTATTTGCGGAACGCAAGCGGTTGATCAATGAAATTATCAAATAGGTCACTTAGTGACCCGCGGATTGTAGGTAGTGAATAACTTGATGACGTCTTGTTTCAAGCACCCATTTTCCCGCTCAACAAGGGTCTTAGCGTGATTCTATATTTTTTTAAAGCTATTTACAGAGAAATGTGTGTTTGATTTTGTTTTGCCCATGAGCTAGAGAGCGGCAAGTCCCCTTTGCCTCGCGTTGGCTACATTCATGAGTAGAGAGCAATTAGAGGTCAGAGTTGAAAACTCAAAGTAGTTTTGTGATGCGGCATTGCTTTTTTTTAGAAATTACTAATTAATTTTATTTTTTGCAGGTTATATTGGACATACAGAGTCGTACAATCAATAACGCTGTTTTGTTTCATTTACAAATTATTGCTCAGGGTCTGATTTATAAAACTGCACAAATAAAGTCGAAACTGTATCAGTGACGCAACCCATCTTACGCTTCTAAACTTTTAAAATGTGTCTTTTAGACATGAATTATCAACAAAAGCACACTGACTGAATAGTTTCATATGTTTGAATTATTCATTTTCAAGTAGAATTGAAATATTTCCGAATGATTAAGCTAGTTAATACTTAATTTATGTCCGCTACTGACCAAAACAGTTTAAAACGTCCATGTAAACATTGCTTTTTAAACCTTAGAACATACACTACTAGAAATATACTAAACAGAGAAAACGGACATAATAATAGCTCAGAACAAACTAACAAGAATAAAGCTTGCGTTAAACCTCCTTCACTATATGCGACTGAATTACCAGAACGACATCATCCCCCACTACTACTCAACGGAACGAGGTCACCTTTGTATCTAATAACCTTGAGAGGCAACGATGTCGCCGGCAAGAGCTTAACTTATAAAATTTCCAGTGAGCTAAGTTCATACAATATTTATTACTTAAATATTTCACATGCTATAACTCAAAAAAAAAAACTCCCAAAGTTGTGAAGTACCGTACAACTAGGGGCCAGCGCACACATACTATTTTTTTTGTGTAAAAAACGCGATTTAGTAGCTACGTCGTGACTAAATGATTTCAAAGCTACTTAAATTTCTCATTCGATCGCGCGAATTAACAACAGGATGAAGACTTAATCGCACTTTCGTTTGATCTAGCAAACGATGCTATTGTTTCATATTCGCACGCCCGCACGTGAAGAGCGCAACCCCGTAGGAATTAATGACATGGAATAGCGTGAAACTGCGACTAAGTACGCTACGTGTTTTCGGCAATCGCGCATTCGTAAAACATTAATAGCACAATAGTGATACAAAAAATACCGTGCGTGCGTTGACCCCAACAATTTTAAGCGACCGCGGTGCGATTAAGATTTCTTTGTCAGCCGTCTGTAATGTAAAATAACTACGTAGACGACTTCTCGACTAATTGTAAGTAAGCATTAATTTCTTTAGATGTGTATATTACCAATACTGATTAATTAAAGAAGACTTAATTTAATCCAAAACTATGATGCTCGTTACTGAAATTATAAATGTGGAACGTGTAAAATGGGTTACGTCATCGTTAAATTCACTTTAATAATTTCATGTAATATGCCAAATATACATTAGGTATGCATTTCTGTCACTTATCAATCTAGAAATTAAACTAATTTTATCAATGATTTTACAGGGTTGTTAATTGATAAAAAAATATGTCTCTTCATTTATAACTTTCATTCTAAGGCAGCACCTACATTGGATCCGTATTTCTTCCGATCAGAAGAAAATCAAACGTCAAGATTATAATGTGCTGTAGAAAATAAAATTATGAAATCAATAAATGAACAAGTGTTCAATTAACAAATAAAGTATAATCAATTCAGCAATACAATCAATGTGAACTCTATTCAACACAGAGGGCCACTTCCTCCGCTTACAATCTTTACAATATCAATGTACGCAGCTTACATAACATAAATCATTACCCAATCCATAGAACAATACCGAATAGCATTCGTTTAACTACTGTAGATTAAACATTTGTTTACATTGCCAATATTGAAAAGGAAATTGGACTTCCCTTTCCAATGCAGGCACCTGCATTATAATTTTGGTGTTGGCTTTTCTTCCGATGTCGTCTGATTTTCTTCTGATTGGAAAAAGTACGGATCCAATGTAGGATGGTAGCCTAAGCTAAGTAGTTCTAAACTCTAAAGTTTGGCACATTTATTTTGACATTTAACAATTTAACAGTACCACGTTTAGATAAGACAGGCGCGCAACTGGAAAAATTTCCGGTGAACCGGTGCCTTATGGAGCCGAGAAAGAGCCAAAAAAAAAATATAAAATACTATAAGTGCAAAAATTGTTGTTTTTTTTGTACTCATTATTACTGCAACACAATTATACTGGGGTCGGTCAAAGAAGTTGACCTGGTGCAAATTACGATTGTCCATGGTAAACATTTACCTAGATATACGGTAATTTAAATGCAACAACCATACGAACGAATATTTCGACTGTTAAATTGATTGTTAAAAATAAGTTAATCTACTGATAGACTGTCAGCTATCGTCGTAAATTGTTATTAGTGTACTAAAAAGTCAGAACTTATAATTTTAGGTTAGCGCTTTGCAATAATTTCAACAGATTACAATTTTAATTTTTAAGATAGCTGCATGGCATGCACGTATGCTGATATGTAAAATGACCCATAACACGCTAGAGCTATAATGAAAAACAAAAGTAGGTGCGCTATCCAATTCAATAGTTATTTATAGTTATAAGTATTGCGGATTTCTTTAGACTACCTAATCTACTGCTATTAGAAGGGAAGTTTACTACGCAAATGAAATATCAAAAATGTTGAAAATGAAGTGAAAAGCAGCTATTTTATACGAGATACGACAAAAGAATCCATATAATATATATCGGGCGCAATGATAACTCGTATCGCCGGCGCTCATTTTAACATATCACTTATTACATCTACTATTTTATGAAATTGTTTTTACACGCATTTAATACTAAATAATACTGCGCAAATGCCTTACTACTTACGTATAAAGAACATTAGAAAGTTATTAATTAGTAGTAACTCCATACATTCTTCGTTTGCAAATATAGTACCTAAATGTCCAACTGCTCACTTTGAAATTGTGTATAATATGTATGTATAATATTATTATTGTTATTCTTCTAAATATAAAATCTGACCTCTAGTGATTACTGATTAGTTTTGAACGAGATACTACTAATCGTATAACATATAATCTCTATAGATTAATATTGTGTAATTGTGCATATTCTAAATAAAAGTAATATATTTATAAAATAAAGTATACCAATTACTAAGTCATTGATTCATTTTTTGCGTAAATAAGTGCGACCGAGAATTTCATATTATTTTGTAGGTACGTCTATGTAAAAGAAACTACATAACATGTACGCAGGCCATTGTATGAGTTAGATTATTGTGAATTATAGACGCCAGACAGTAAAACAGGACAACAAATAAATTTAAAAAATATATTTTTATTATTTTAGTACCGTCCAGAACTGCAATAAGTGTTCGTTGTGGGCGCCACCTATTGCGTCTGAACTCTGAACTTCACTCTTGAAGTAATGGCTCCTAACTTTGGCTTCAGAACAAATCCTTCGGCCGAACAAACAATACAACATTAACTCATACAATCTTTTATAAACAAATAGCCCCGAAAGGGGCTTAAAAACCCTACCACCTACCACTCGGCACAAAATACGAAAGACAGCATAATGATCTGATAAAAATATTCGATAAGCAAATAGCCCAAATAAGGCTGTTAAAACACAACCACCTACTACGCGACAAAAAGACCAATAACAACACAAAATGCTAAGGTCACTAGTAGACAAGATCAACTCAAGGTCGATTGTGAGCTTACGGATCTACCGAATGAAAATATTAGGGCGCCAGGACTCAAAATCGTAAGCAGCCACGCCAGGGGGTCCAGATCTGGAGGCTTAGAGTCTTAGCTAAAACATGCAGGGCCACAAATAAAACACGGAGAAACACTAAAATGCTCCAATAGCAAAAATATCTCGAAATCAAAACTTTCAAAACGGGATAAAAAACCGTTAAAATTCCAAATAAATACGCACTCGGCAATCGGTACCAACTCAAATACAAAAAAAGTTAATACGGTACACTAGGTTGCCTAAATCATTTACGCACAAAAAATGGTAACTTCAATAGCCGAAATCTCACAAATTCAGCCAACTTCAATTTACAATAAAGTCGGTAACGCATATTATATCTTAAGCATCTGTAAAAATACGAGATCTTAAAATTTTGAAATCAAATTTAACTGACAAAAATTTTGTCAAAAACATGATCTACGCCTATGATAAAATGTCATGTTTACATACCGATTGTATGAAAGGTTATGACTTATGATAATTATATCGTGATTTCTTACACACGTAGAACGGCTTAACCATTTTGAAAAATCCTTACAAACTGTGAGCAGTTTGAAATTCATCGAAAAACACTTTATTCACAAAAAATATACCACTTTAATATTAGGTTGTCAAAGTGACAGATCATGTGTCAGTGAGGAGGTCAGTGTCACGTTTACACACAGTATTGCCAAGTGTCGACTCACAAATAAAGAGAAGTATAGCTTATACAGTAGTGTTAGTTGCAAACTGCCGCTGCTCGTTTCGCATTTTATTTATTGACGTGTAACATTGATAACATAAGTAATTACAACTGACTGTAATCCACCAGACGAAAGACTCGAATATGCCATTTCTAATTTCTATTAATCTATGCTTCATTCATGTTCAGTTGCAGCTTGGCAACATTGATCCTGGTTTGTTTCACTAAGAATTTGCATAATGTGGTAATCTGGTGCGTCCGAACTGTAGTAGGTATTATCCCCATCTTTTATCAGCGTGTCGCTTAATATATTTGATGATAAAATGATAACAATGATACAAGTTCGTGTGTGTATAACCCGCTTTACACAATAATACGAATTAGTGTTTAGTAATTACAAACTGTGCTATGGCCGATCTTAAAAAAGATCTTGACGAATATTTACTTCTTAATAGCGATCAAAAGAAATCGTTCAAATTACAAATTCCTTCCATTCAAACACCTAAAATTTCAACTTGGTTTTCCAAACCTCAGAATGATGAACACGCCGAAAGTGGTTGGTTTGAAGAAACAAAAAAAGATTGTTGCCCGTCACTGGTAAGTTTTAGGTTATGCTGGCTTTGGGTGACTCACTGAACATTAGAATAATACGTTAGATTTACTTTTTTAATTCCTTTCGATTCAGAAATGCTAAAATTATAGATATTTTGTTTGATTCGATCATTAGTAAATGTACCACAAGTTTGTAAAATGTGAAATACCGCATCAAATACAAATATATGAACGATTTTATTAATAATTTATTTATGCAGTATTTAACTTTACAGTAAAATATCCTTAACTCACATAACGCATGTGAACATGAAAAACTGAGGATCCAATTAATATTAGATTTTGGAGTACGGGCGTTCTGATTACAATGTTTTAATTTAAATTCTGTTTTCATTTTTCAGTCACGCTTACAACGGATCACCGGGTTCATCATCTGCATTATTATGGGAATAATTTGCTTTAGTTTGTCAGCAATGTATATTCCATTTTTATTACTAAAAGCAAGAAAATTTGCACTTCTGTACACTTTAGGAAGCTTATTTTTTATTTGCAGGTATATATTTGTGGCATAATTAAGAGGTGCTAATATATTATGACTAGAGCTAAAAAACAAATGAAGACAACAAAATGTTCATATGCATTCAGAAAAGCTAATAAACGCTGACATGCATTATTTGATAAAATTTTCAGACTGTAGAGAACTCGTACTGTAATGCTTTTATGATTCATGTGACTATTTTTCCAAACAGAATTGTTTTAAATTCTGTAATGCTTTTCTTATGGGGAAGTATGTAGGTCACTATCAAAGGTTTTTGTCAAATCAGTGTTTGTGACGATGCTTTCTGAATGATAGTCCGTTGTTGCCATAGTTAAAAAATGTCTGTTTTTCTAGTTTCTCGTTTTTATGGGGACCAATGAATCATCTGAAACACATGTTTTCTAAAGAACGTCTATGCCTAACATTATCGTACGGAAGCACTCTAATCGCGACACTATATTTTGCACTGTCAGTCGGAAGTACTCCGCTGACCGTACTGTGTGCTGCAGGACAAGTAGTTACCTTATTATGGACGACGGTGTCGGGAATTCCCGGCGGAATACGAAGTATTAATCTTTTTTCGAAATTATTTTCTAGTTCCGTTTCTAACACGCTACCTGTGTAATAATTGTTTTTATATACCAAATATTTTAAATTAATATATTTTCTATAATGTATATATATTTTTTGTATTATTTCTTTATTAATATACTAGTTCTACCAAAATACGAAAAAAATATTCATTAAATAACTTACATGGTCTTTTATGATGTCAGCTGTCATTTCAAAACTCGTGAAAATGTAGGTATTGAATCTTGTAACACCTTCTGAACAATGAAAGTCGTTTTCGGCAGTCCTCTGCGGCCGGGGCATTCTACCAATTCAACGCGTCTCAATATTAAAGAAATGTAATCCCGAATCGAGTATATAATTAATTAGAATGCCGAGATTGAAAGTTCTAGTAAACAAGGTTAGTAAAGCACTATAACAGTAGTCACGCCTGTGATTGGTTGAATCGATTGCTTACGTCATTTGAAATCCTTGGCATTTTTTAATTATAATGAACGTTTGACAGAAGTTGAGAAAAAGGGCTCAAGTCCTACTACCCCCGCGTCCTTTTTCCCGTCTCGCCAGGTCACGCTTTCAACAACGTTAACGTCCAACCTATAGTATCCTACCAACCTTGCTAATATTAATCGTCTCACGCAATGTAAGTATAATGTTTTATTGTATATCCATCCATGATCACAAAAATAAATAACTCATTCATAACTAGCACTTAAACCTGCAAAGTCACAGAAATAATAATAATTACAAACAATACTACACTTACAAAAGATCATAATATTGCTGAAAATCATGACCGCAATATCATTAAAATAATAATAATGATTGACATTTCTAAAAGGAAAGCCTTACAAAAATATAAATTACAAAATACATTAGATAGACAATACTGAAAAAAACTGGTTTTGGAAAAAATTACTTCAGAATATTTTAACTATTTACAAAAGGCGATAGTGCGGTACGAATATAAATGTCAGTGAGTCATGAATAATTACTAACTTACTGACAATTATTTTCGAACCTTGCTATAAATTCTGTGAAAACAATGATTTTCAACATCGATTCACAATACTTTTCATATCGTTTCTTTTTATTTATTTACATGAATGATTTTTCAACCTGAATCTATTATTAGGTAAAAAAGAGTTGTCCATATAATATGCCATGTTTCTGACAATTTTTGACATCCCTACTGAAAATAACGTCAACCTTAGTCTTACCGCCTGCAAACAACAAATCACCGATATTCTCACAAGATGTGTAAATATTCAGATTCGAATACGACGACAGCCACACATAACCTAAAAAAATGTCGACAGTTTACCAATGTCGGTAGAACACAGTTGATGGTGAAGCTTTGCGAAACACAATTTCCGTGATTTTCACAGTCACTCTAGTAGAAACGATGTTTACATAACAAAAACCGCGCGCGCAACCGAGTGCGATGTCGCATTTTCACAAACACATCCGACTCTCCTTGAACAAAGTTAGATTTCGTGCGGCCTCGTCTTCCCCGCAACTGAGTGACATTATACGGACAACCCTGAATCGTTCAAAAAATCTTTTTAGACAGTAGTTTCACCGCTAACCCTTTCGTCTGGACAAATGTCCATTTTCTGCCACATTAGTAAAACTTATCGCAGTTTTAAGAGCTGATATTAACAGAAACCGTTAGGAATACAACACATCAAAATACTCAAAATGTCAAACATTGCCTAAATGAGTGGACTTAATGAACTGCGGTCAGCAAATGTTTCAAAATAAATACATTGTACACAAAATATTGCCATAAGATAGGTACTATAAGCTTAAGTTATTATCATGTTGGATCACAATTATTAAAATACTTTTCTTGGGCTGTGCAATTTTATTATGTTGACACATAGTAAGTAGCAATTGCATTTTTGTAAGTGTTTTCCTTGTAAAATAGAATTGAATATTTTCGTAATTTCAACGTTTAGCAATAACTATTTAAGCTTTTTTTTTTAATCACTTTTTTTATCATATATTTAGTCAGTTCGTCATCGTTGTGTAATTTAGAAAATCTAAATTTGAAAATAAATGTTTCTTATTATACAAATCATTGAAGTTAGAGTTTTTTCAAGTGGTGTTATCGAGAATAATAAATTAAGAATATTTATATCGAGCCGATTGATTCCAACTATTTTTATATCGATTCAAAAGTAAATTCACATCAAATGGTTCAAAAATGTAAAACAGTCTAACGAAAGCCTTTTGATTACTGTACAATTCAAAAGTAATTTCACTGAAAAGATACATTTGTAGCCGTTTTACAAATCTATTATTTTACAAAACATTTTTCTGTCGTTGAGATTCTCTATTATTTTAATTTTTCAATTTCGGTTATTGTAACAATAGGAAAAGTATGACGTGGTAAAAATGATCAAAATACTGTTTCTTGTAATGAAAACTTTATGATTAGGCATTTTCAAACGGCTACGAGTTACACATTCGTCTCAGACTAACTGCAAAGCTATTCGAAAACGCCTATTGCTGTGAGAAAATTAGAAATTGATGGGACTTACATTTTATTTAACACAATACTTTTCAGTGCAATTACTAATTTAAAAAAAAGTTGAAAAATATGTTTTTTTCTAATACGAACGAATTGCAGGCGGCACAGTAGAACATTCCTGTGAATCTAATGTTTCGTCTATGACGGGTCTATACTTGATGTCTACTTTACCCGTGTTCACGTCGATTGTCGTCAGGGTGTGCTTGCGCCAATGTTGGTCCATCGGTTTGGCCTGCTGTCCGTCCAAAGGTTTGCTGTAGTCGTATTCGTCCTCTCGAACTTTGAAATCTTCCCGCGCATGAGCTCCGCGCGATTCCTTCCGATTTTCTGCGCCGACGATTGTTTGCAACGCGTTCAACATAAGATTTTGTAACTCGAGTGTTTCCACCAAGTCCGAATTCCACACTAAACTCTTATCGGATACTTTTAAATCTTTCATCGTTCCATACAATGCGTCCATTTTGCGACAACCTTAAAAGAAAACGAAATGAGTGTGTTTTACACTACACACTATACAAGTGCACAATCATATTTATGCTTGTAACGAGTGCTGCAGCAATGCCTTGCCAGCATCGCCCCAACAGTATAGCGGAGTTTGGTGCAGCGTTTCGTTACACGTTCAGTCACAATGATTCTATTCACTCCACTCTGTGTAAAGAAGTTTCACTTCAAAAAAACAGAACCGGTTACATAGAAGGTTGACAATGTTATTTTTCAATCACTATCTCCCTTTCCCATCCAAATTTTGAAATGTGGTCAGCGAGTTGTAAATACGGTAAATGTATATTATAGACGCTCAATAAGCGTAAAATAGGGTCACATGTTCCCGTGTCTAAAAACGGACGTTCCCCTTTTACCACACGAACGACCTTAGGTAAGGCTAGAGATGAACCTTCGCAGTAGTGAGAGTTTTTGGGTGGCGTGATGTGAATTTACTCTTAAAATTTGCTTTATCACGAGAAGGATTAAACTGTTTAGACATGGCACCGCAGAATAACTGATAATTCATTCCGTTGTAAAGAGGAAAGACTGTGACAGTTGCTTGAAAATAAATTTTTCTGATCTAGCATCGTAACAACGTGTTTCTTAACAACTATAGCAAACGATAGTTATTCCTGATATTTATTAATTTAGTTTTACAAACTGTACCATAGTGAACGACTTAATAATACAATTATTATTATTGTGTATGTTCGGGTGGTGTTATTATTCCCAATTAGAAAACCACCCAACGCGAACGAGTAATAATCTAGCACGAATAACAAAATAAGAAACCGAATGCGAATATTGAATCTTTCGGACTTTCGTTACAACTCTATCCATAAGTAACACACACATACCTTCTTGCAATGTTTCGGCCATACGAAAAACTGCAGCATGCGTTTGCATCGTCTTCTGCATGTTCAATCTGAGAGTGGCCGTTGGAATTGAGCCGTTGGCATTTCGAATTTTATCTAAATTCGCTACGGACGCTTCGCCTGCATTCTGATCAAAACAAATTGTGTATGTTAAAAACAATTGCGTCACTTAATTGACTAAACAGTCGCTTAATGAGGTATGTCGTAAAAAGCAATGTCGTGAAAAGCAGTGTTTTTTTCTAAGGCGGTCATATAGCATTCGGCCGGGATCTATGATTTTGGTCAATATAACCGGCATGTTGTTCTAAACGGTGTCGTCGTAAACGGTTTTGACTGTATCGAGATTCATGGGCATAAGAATGGTGGTTTTAGAACTTACAGATTTGAGCGATCCAACCGCTTCGCCGGGTTTGTTCTCTTCGGCTATTGTTTTAGCACAAGCTCTTCCGAACACGACCAAATCTAACAGCGAATTTGCTCCTAACCTGTTGGCTCCGTGAACACTCGAACATCCCGCCTCCCCGCACGCGTACAATCCCTTGACGACCTTATCGCGTCCGTCCGTGTTACTGAGCACTTGACCTTTGTAATTCGTAGGCACGCCGCCCATATTGTAATGCACCGTCGGCAATACAGGAATCGGTTCTCTCGTGACGTCCACTCCGGCAAAGATCATTGCCGTTTCGGAAATGCCCGGCAATCTCGTAGCGAGTTGCTCGGCCGGCAAATGATGTAACTGTAAATAAACGTGATCTTTTTCCGGACCGCAGCCTCGACCTTCGCGAATTTCAATTGTCATAGACCTCGACACGACGTCTCTCGAGGCCAAGTCTTTGGCGACTGGCGCGTAGCGTTCCATAAATCGTTCGCCCTGGGAGTTGATCAGATAGCCGCCTTCGCCGCGGCAACCTTCGGTGATCAGACAGCCGGCGCCGTAAATACCCGTCGGATGGAACTGTACGAATTCGAGATCTTGGTTCTGTAGGCCGGCCCGCGACACCATGGCAGTGCCGTCTCCGGTGCACGTGTGGGCTGACGTGCATGAGAAGTAAGCCCTGCCGTAGCCCCCCGTCGCGAGGACGGTGTTCTTTGCGCGGAATCGATGAATTGTACCGTCGTCTAAACATAGCGCGATCACGCCGCGACATTCGCCATCTTCCATCAACAAATCAAGAGCGAAATATTCAATGAAATAATTACAATCGTAACGTAACGATTGACCATACAGAGTGTGAAGCAATGAATGTCCTGTACGATCTGCTACACAACAACAGCGATGTGCCTGTCCGCCTTTACCAAACTTTAAAGATTGACCACCAAACGCGCGTTGATAGATTTTGCCTGTAATGATTACAATAGAAATTAGCACAATGAAATAGAAATAAACTGAAAAAAATTAAATATCATTTCATGGCGTGCGCTTGTAAGAAAACTATGTTTAAAAATTACAATATTTCAAACTCAGGTTTGTATTTCCTTAGTAAATTAGACAAATTTACAATACAATGTCAATAGAAGATTGCGTATATAACATAGAAGTTCTCGAGCCGATTGCAAACAGAGTGTTTACAGCAAGAATTCACATGTGCTTATTCGCAACTTGAACAATTTTCGCGAGTTTGTTCTTATGTTACAAATATTGACAAAATTGCTGATTTTCTCGTTTTTATCTGAAATATGGGAAAAATGGTATATATTTCTAGTTTATTTTGTAAACATTAACATACCAAAGATTGAATGAATAAGATCTTTCACTGAAATTAGAGATTTCCGAAACGCACCATCCAACTGTTCATAGAGGTGAAAAAGAGAGCACACTGAACAGCTGGTACTCGACAAGCGACCTTAATACGCCACGAGAGGAATGAGAGCACACATTTTCTTACCGTCGTTGGTACGCGAGAAAGGCATTCCGTAGTTTTCTAATTCAATCACAGCTTTTGGCGCTTCTCGGGTCATGTAGTGTATTGCGTCCTGATCTCCGAGCCAATCAGAACCTTTGACGGTGTCGTACATATGCCACTGCCAATTATCACCTTCCATATTACCTGCAAAACAAAGAATGAAAGAAAATTCCGCCCAGTCACAGATACGCACAGCCATCATGCGGAAAATGACTTCTCTTCAAGTTTTGAGAGTAGCATAAGCAAAATCTGACATTATTTCGGATCGCCATACTTCAATTTCGTTACAGAGTAAGAAAGTAAAAATAGATGTACCTAATGCAGCGTTAATGCCTCCTTGCGCAGCTACCGTATGCGATCGCGTGGGAAAGAGTTTTGTAATGACGGCAGTCTTAAATCCTTCCGCAACCAAACCGAACGCAGCTCGGAGACCAGCTCCGCCTGCGCCGACGACCACCGCATCATACGTGTGATCGACTACGGGATATTCTTTCGAGATCGCATCCGTCTTCACCTGAGCATTTTGTCTCTCCGATGTGTAGTGTAGGCTTCGATTTAATATTGGCAAGGCCACATTGTTCTGAAAAAGATACAATAACCGTTAATGACGTTTCACAAAATATATTTGAAGTTTTCAAAAGAGACACGGAACTCAAAAAGGAGGTTGTCTGATTT
The DNA here is from genome assembly GCA_034508555.1 of Venustoraphidia nigricollis. NCBI lineage: Eukaryota > Metazoa > Arthropoda > Insecta > Raphidioptera > Raphidiidae > Venustoraphidia > Venustoraphidia nigricollis. The sequence continues at coordinate 4,990,974 of JAVRKA010000032.1, read as the reverse complement.
TGGTCCAAATGTTCCCCAGAGCAATTAATTAATTGACTGGTTATCTAATAATTTTGCCTTATTTTTATAAATATCCAAGTCAAACGAGCTTTTTTTTATTATTTACATATTTGAAGAAATATCTCCAGTCTGATTGGAACAATCTCCAGACTACCTCAAATTCTGAGTTAGTAACCCTAACAGTGATCCTGTGTAAATTTTCAGAAAAAAATGTTGTCAAAAGAAAAACGTGAGTTTAATTTTTTCGTGCTACATATATTAATTAACTGTTCAGGGTTAGGTACTCGTTTAGCTAAGCGAAAAGACTTTGATTACGAATATTTTGCATACAAACAAAAATGTAACAACGCAATTTTAACGTTTGTGAGTAAATATCCGGGGATGTAATCGAATCAAGGCGTCGCTCCGAAACTTATAAATGGGTGGCCTTATGTTAAGAATCTGCCACACATTTCACTGTCAAAGAAGTTTATATATTTTCGACAATAGTATAGATATTACAAAATTATGTTTTAATATACATCTGCGTTTTTTTTTTTTTTACACTATTTTTAATAAGATCATCTTCCCTAACACAAAGTGATTTTTGTACAGGCATTCTCTCCTATCACCCGATGTCCTTTTTAGAACGAAACTACTCGTGATTTTTAAATTTGTTTTTTGAATCTATTTTTCTATTAATTACGATTTTTTCTGCCTACATCCCTGTAAATAACTAATCAGAATTACCTTGAAAATGTATATTCGGTTGCATAAATTTAGTGTCGACAAGTTCAGTTTATAAGTTAATTTAAAATGAATACTTATTAGAAAAGCATTTCTTGGTAATTTGATAACGTTTTTCTTTTTCTAAATTAAATCATAAATCTAGATATAACAAGAAAAGAATACACAAAAAATAATTTAAAAAACAGACTGATTAATGGAAGCAGTCAAATAATCTAAAATGGACTATAATCTCCCCTTAATTATGCACAAAAAATTCCCTGGAAAAATACCATACAATGATTACATTAGCTGAACAGTGATAACACTCCAAAGAATTATGTGATTATCACAATTTTGGATTAAAATTTTAGATTTGGTATGTTTTATGATAATAGATTGAAGCAGTTAAATACTGAGAATAAAAAAATATTAGTTTTGAAATCAAAATAAGCTGATTACAGGTACTCAAATCCTATCTATAACTGATAAAATATGCGAAAACAGATTTAAAAAGGTAAAAGATGTAACGTTCTGAAACTAATAAAACATTCCTAAATGGAGTAGCTGAATTTAAATGGGAATAATGATTTTTTCTAGTAAACAGCTTTAATACGCGAAAGTATAAAAATAACACATTAATGTTGACAGTATTGCTGATAAGATACACCAATTCTGATTTTTTACGATAGAGTTTACAGAAAGCTTAATATAAAAAAGCGTGGACAAATATCAGAGAACTGCTATAATTATTACCACAATGAATTAGAACCGTAATATGAAACAGCATAGATAATTAACAAAATTTTTGACTAAAGAACGTCTAACATATTCTGCTTTCAAAGATGTTTGCTTCACTTTGAAATTTACAATAAAATAACTTGGGATCAAAATATAAAAAATTTACCAATGGAAATATAGGTTAAAATTTTGACCAGCTGTCTTTTCGAGAATAATTACTTGCATTCAGCAAGCAAAAATTAACGTGTAATATAATCACAAAAACTATTGCATTCACATTACCATAATTGTTTTGACTAACAAAAATGAACTTTGTATTAAATACATGAAATATTTAACAAAATGACAAAACAATAGCGTAAGTTTTACATAGTGCCTATCATGACACCAAAAGTTAATATTAAGATGCTTCCATGTATAAATACGAGACATAAGAATACAAAATCAAAATGTACTTTTGTGCATTAATAAACATTTTTTCCCTTTTTTTACTTAAACTCTTCTTAAAATACAATTCCACATGTTTTATTGTTTACATCTAATTCTGATTTATATAAGTGAAAAATTAATATTGTAACCAGACTGGGTGATCACGAGTTCTATTCTCGGAAGTTTTGCTTGGCTGATTAAATTTGTTCTAACAAAAAATACAATATAGGTAATATTTTTTAATTATAAATAAAGAAAATAATTGCCATTGACATGCAATAATAATTATAGTTATGTAACAGTGAAGTATACAATCTATACAAAAAAATTATACATGAATTTTAATTTAAAAAATTTACCAATTTATTGCCCGCGTTTTTCGCTAGTATAGCCGGTATTTTCAGAATTCCGCTCATGATGGAGAATTTCACCCGCACCAAAAAGCCGAAACTACACAAACCATTCACTTATCGCTTATTGTGCAATTTTATTATTGCTTGCTTGTGAACATCACGGAACTTTCCTTTACAATACATGGTAGTCACATCTAGTGAGCATTAACAAACTTATTTTCTAAGTACTTATGTTAGCCAAGATCGACACCTAGTTACAGGAGTACTACTTCATTGGCGTTGGCTAACCGTCTTCGGTTTTGACAGCTGACAGCTCTCAATAGCAGTTTTTATCGAAAAATATTTTTAAACGAAATTTAATTATAGTAACAGAATGTTTCTTTACCTTCTTGGTAAACTATCTTCTTAAACAGTAAAATAAGTCAGTTATTAAAATAATGAATATTTTATAACACGTTTTATTATATATTTTTTTATCCACTTCCATAAGTTTTGCTTTTTATAAGCTGTGTTTTTTGAGCAAAAAAATCCATTTGCCATGGCGAATATAATCACTTTGAAAGACACAAAAACGGTGCAAGATATAGTTCACGAATATTCACCTTCAACCACAAGTTACCACGTACCGTTAATAATCGACAACGGTAAGTTTTTTTTTAGGTTAAATTACGTAGAACTACTTTTCGCAAAATGCGAACACACACATAAAATAAATACCATGGAAAATATCACGCATATTACAGAAATGTTAAAACTGCAGTCTAAGAGAATACTGCTCAAAAATAAACGAACAATTAATTTTAATTGTAACCAATTAACTTAGATTCGTCTATCAATATGAATGATTTATTGGACTTTGGACCTTGAAACATGTTTGTTTTCTTTGAACATGAAAGATTTAAAAATTACACTAGATAATAATATTATATAACGATTTATAAATAATCGCTGAGTTTTACTTACCCATAGACGGAGTATAAAAGGGGAAGTTGTGATAGTATAAAAATTTGATTTTGATTTTTTTTTAACTTACACGTTAAGTGTAGAGCAGAAAAAATCGTTTCTAAAAAATGTCTGTCTGTCTGTGATCGAACCCAAACTACTGGATCGATTTTGCTAAAATTTTACATGCGTGTTTAGGACGGTTATATCGCAAAATCGCTTTTAGATCGAAGTTGAGAGAAGTAGTCCCTTAAAAATCGGTTAAAAAACTGAAAAATAATTTCTCTTTAGACGGTAGTTCTCTAAGGATTTTGTTAATTTATAATAAATAAAACACACGGATTTTTCATTAGATAAGAAGAGTTTTAGGAGAGAAATCGTAGGCGATAATGCGTAGAGAGAGATTGTAGATTATATACGCTCAACATCTGAGGACAGCAGCGTCTAATTGGCGATTGTAGATTGCGACTTCGACTGATCATAAGCTCGCCTACGAGAATGTTACGCGAAATTCTGAAAAAAATAATCGCCTGGCTTTTGTTTACATTAGGATGAGTTATGTATAGAGAAAAAAATTGGAATCAGCCTCACCCTCATAAGCTCACATAAAAAGTTTATCTTCTTTAATTTTTAATATTATTCCCAAGCTTAATTTTAATCAATAATATTTACACATACTTAGCAACACACTATAAACTTTTGTTCTTGTCAGTTTCATGTAAGTAATTTAGGAGACAAACTAACTTCCCCTTTATGTGCCAGTTCTACTGTCCCTCGGTTTTTTATTTTTTTCAAACAGATACGTCGCTAAAGACGTTAAACTTCAAAAAGTTCTCGGCTCGTTTAAACAGATTCTCATGTGACAATTCAATGTACAAATCGGTTGTTTACCGATTTGAGTCGGAAGGTGATTCTAGCCTGTCGATAATAGATCTACGCAATGCAATTTGAAATCGGCTACGATTTCTCGCCTAAATGTGAAAGTTAGCCCGAGTTATAAAAATTATAATTTATTGAACGATAAAAAGTAATGTCGTTATCTTTAGGTTCGTATCAATGTAGAGTCGGTTGGGCTTCAAATAAGGAACCGTCTCTCGTTTTTAAAAATTTAGTCGCAAAACCTCGAAAAGATCGCAGCAAAAAAGATATGACCGAACCCCCACCGACGCCAGTTACCCAAGTCGGTAATGACATAACGAATATAGAAGCGGTTCGGTTTCAACTAAAAACACAATTCGATCGCAATGTCGTCACACACTTCGAAGCGCAAGAACAGATATTCGATTACACGTTCACAAAGATGGGAATAAACACCGAAGGATCCGTACAGCATCCAATTGTGATGACTGAAACGTTTCTAAATCCAAATTACTCACGAGCTCGTAAGTATCTACACTTGCAATTCAACTAATGTCAAAACGACCGAATTACGTCTTTTTAAGGAGATTCAAGAGTTTCTAATAGTAAAATTAATATCCAACTTTTTAGTCTTCTTCCCTTGTGTGCTTAAAAATTGTAAAATGTAGATATAGACAAAAATCAATGGATCTATTTAATTATTTCCTTTGTTCATTTTACAGTAATGTCTGAACTTTTATTCGAATGCTACGGTGTTCCGGGCGTAACGTACGGTATAGACGCCATGTTCAGTTCTCGTCACAACAAAGTTCCAAGTACTCGTCTAATTATTAATTGCGGTTATCAAACAACACACGTCATGCCCATAATTGACGGTAAGATTGTGGCTGACAAAGCCAGAAGAATCAACTTGGGAGGATTCCATATCATATCGTTTTTGCACAGACTACTGCAGTTGAAATATCCCGTTCACGGCACGGCTATAACGCTGAGCAGAGTCGAGGAATTGGTACACAATTTTTGTCACATTGCTTACGATTATCGAGAACAGTTACAGAAATGGATGGATCCCGATTATTATGATGCCAATGTTAAAAAAGTACAACTGCCTTTCGTTACACCGGTTATTACTCCGGGATTAACAGGTATAAAATAATTAATATTAGCAGATATTTTTTCTTTTGGCGCGTTATGGAAACGTGATGAGAGTGAATTTTTACAATGCGCGCGCACCCTAACGTCTAAAATTAACAGAATGGAGCTACACACAGAAAAAAACTACCAATAGAATAGAGGCAACTGCCATTGACTTTTTGGTTCACTGAGTGATGAGTAATACGGCACAGATTATGCAGCATCTGATAGCTATTTTTAATGTTAATCTGCCGCCATTCTGTTTCATCTTTTCACCCAACTGCGCCAAAAGGAGGATAATGTTTTTTTACTCGCCAAATTTTCCTATTGGAAACTGTTTTCTACTTTAGTTTTAGTCTTTTTAACTTTAAATTATTTTAGCCGAACAACAAAAAGAGCGAAAACGTGAACTAGCACGGCGCTTGATAGAAATAAACGCTCGCAAACGTGAAGAGCGTTTGGCCGAAGACGAAGAACAGTTGGAACAGTTTCTTGCCATTCAAGAATTGTTAGAAGAAGGCAATGAAGAAGAATTCAAACAAGCTCTCAATGCGCACGAACTTCAAAATACAGAGGATTTATTAAAAAACATAAACGTTTTGACTGCTCGCATTGAACGGACAAGACAGAAAATCATCGCTGCTAATACTTCTGATGATATCATTGAAGAAAAGACCAAAACCGTAAGTAAACAATTAAAATTTCATTTTCAACTATGGATTTTCTTTTTAAGTCGACTCTTACTATTTGATAAATATTCAATTTCTGAGACGTTGACTGAGAGACATTAGCTTCAGGCAGGAGGCTGCTTGGAATCGTAAAATTTAATAATTATCGGACTAAATCATTTAACTTTATTTCAGACAAGTAAATCAAATTTTCAAATGGGCGAAAATGAAGACTTAAGTACTTACTTAAATAACATAAAAAAGAAACGTCAAGAAATTTTAGAAAAACGCACGGCACGCAAACAAAGAAGACAAGACATGGCGAAAAGACGAACGGCGGCAGCTCAGTTCAGGATGAAAATAATTTCACAGTTGGCAAGAAATGAAAAAGGAAACGACGATTTCGGAATGAGAGACGAAGACTGGGACGTTTATAAAGCAATCAGCAGAGACGGAGGGGATTCGGATTCCGAAATCGAAACTGAACGATTGATGGAACTCGACGAAATCATTAGACAGCACGAACCGACTATTTCCGGTCCGGAAAATCAACCGGCGGAGGCTCACCAACTGCACGTCGGCATCGAGTTATCTAGGGTACCCGAACTTCTATTCCAACCGTCGATGATGGGCTCGTGCGAAGCCGGAATCGCCGAAACAATCGATTATGTATTGAAGTTATTCGATCCCGTTACTCAGTTGAAATTAGTCGAAAATACATTTTTAACCGGTGGTTGCGCTTCTTTTCCGGGTGAGCATGTTTTCTTTTAAGCAAAACTTAGACGTTTCATTTCTTTTTTACCCTAAACAAATTTATTTTAACTCGCCGCGTTTGTTAAATAGGGTGGTATTGAATGTAGTACCAACTTAATAGTTTATATTAATTAGAAATTTCAATACTGTGCAAGTTCCTCAAAAACTTTAATTTTTTTTTATGAAAATCTGCTGTAATCCCAGAGCCGACAAACAGGAAGTCGCGATTATTATTTTTATTCTGCTGGGAATTGAAAAAGCACGATTGCCAAGGGGTTGTCGTAACATCCCGCGATTATATAAAAGTACTCACTGAAACTGGCATTTTGGCGTCAATTTTATAGTAATAATTCACAGCCCTACATACTTGCTCGAGATCATAATCAAAAAATGGATATAAATGGAATAAAATTTGGTTACACTTACCTGGTTGGATTCTTTTCAGGCATCCGCGAACGTCTCATTAGAGAAATGAGAGAGATACGTCCATTTCAGTCGGCCTATAACGTATACTGTGCTAACAATCCGGTACTGGACGCGTGGTACGGTGCTCGAGATTGGGCGCAAGAATCTGAACTATCGTCGAGTCTTATCACGCGCGACGAGTATAACGAAAAAGGTGGAGACTACCTAAAAAAACATCAGGCATCAAATGCATATTTTCCGACACCTGTAGGAAACAACATTGAACCTCCCCCGACTGAAGAATTTAATTAAAAATCAATACAACACACACAGTGCGTTTCATTTCAGTCGACGTTTTACATTCTAAATGTCTCCAATTGATTTACATTCCGTTCAAAATTTTACGTTCCGTATATTTGTTTCAGATCTTGCGGCGGATTTTTTACCCACTTCCCGTAATCCGATTGTAGTTTTTTTTTTTTTTTCAACTTAAATCGAACGGAGACTACTATTTCCTTAAACTCGATTGCAATGTAAATCAAATGGAGTTATTTAACATGTAAAGTTGGTCGGAATCAAACGCAATAAATATATATATGATGTAATGTAACGTCTGTAATTTTTTAATAATCATTTTATGTGTTTTTAATTTTAAATAAATCATAGATTAATTTTACTTCGGTCTCTTTATATTAAATTCCAAATCCAATTTAAACACTGCTGTGAAAATATAAGATACAGGCAACTACATCTAGGATGCTGAATTCAACAAACAAAGGAAATTCGCGAGTATTTGGGTCACTTTTATTAAAACCCCACGAGTCAAATTTAGAGAACTCCATGCGAAATTTATCAAATACAAAATATGTAAAGTGTGGACACAGTGTTTTTGTCTCTTTTATTTTCAAGCGACCACTACAGAGTGGTCTTGAGATAGTAAAAAAATCGAATTCAGTTTTTTTAGGCTACCGATATCCAGCGATTCATAATTTCAATATTTTTTTTTATAAAAAATTAAAAATCCAATTAACACTATAAAATAGAGAAATATAAACCGTGAGGGGCAGCTTCAAGCATTGACTGCACGATGAACTACAAATGTACATAGAAAATATTCCACCGACATACGCACGACCGCCCGAGCAGCCACCATCACACCGAGCGGTCGTAACCACAAAACACAAACGTATCTGTGGTCGTAACCCAGCAGTTGGAACACTGCTGCAGAATACGGAAAAACTCGTCTCAAAATCCATACTGCGATAAGATTTGAGTAACTGCTCGAGAGGTTCGCGTATCTTGTTCGAAGATTAACAGTTCAAATAAAAAATGCTAGTTTTAGACGTCTGTCGGTTCAACGCCGCATCCGCAGCGGTCCAGGGAACAGATCATTCAGTGGATAGAAAGCAAATTTTATGCTAGACAGTCCGATCGGTTCTGCGCAGTGAATGGTTTGAACTGAATGAAACAAAATCATTCTAGATAAGATCATTTGTTTATTGTTGACTACATTATAATTTGTTTCAGATATTGTTAGTTTCACTACATAAAAGTGTCGTTTTGTTGAGTTTTTATATTATTTTTAGTTAAAAATACAGTATTATACTCTATATTATATGTATATTTATATTTTATGTGTTCATCGGCCACCCTTCCTTTTACATTTTAATTAATACATTTACTACTAAACGGCAGTATTTTTGCTGAATCTCTTTTTGAGTGTATATCTATATGCCATATTACTTTTATATTATTACTGACACAAACAAAATGGCGACAATAACAAAAAATGTACGGGGAAACAAATAATGCCACACAAATAAATTTTTTCGAAACATTTCACTACTAAAACTCAGTCACAAGCATTTAATAATTTCATATCTCGTCAACAAAACTAAAAATTATCTCCATTTTTACAAAAACTACATTCACCCGTTCTATTACTGATTTTTATAAATGTGACACCGATGTTCCCCGAATTTTAATTTAAATTTTACATTCTCTCTTCATTCGTGCTCAAAGTAGTCTTGACAAAAACTGCGCAGTTTTTTTGACAAGCCTGTGAAATTTTAAAAATTGTTATTATGTTAACTGTCACAACGTAACTTTGAATATACTTGACATGAGTAAAATAAGAAATAACAAGAAACATATTTTATTAATTTTTGATATACGAAATCTATAATGAAAATGATCAAGAACAAATTTTTGTTCCAATAGCAAAAAATAGACAGATTTTGTTTTATTGGGGGGATGCATTATACAATTAAGTACAAAATTTCACAAGCTTATATTACTCGTTTTATTTGTAACATTTCAGTTTCAATTCAAATTTGCAACTTTTAACCATAAACACTTTTTGTAGTAGGTAAAATAACAAAATACAACACCCAAAAATCTCATACTCCTTATAGAACACACTCAATTCAGTCTTTCAAAAATTTCGTTACTTAGTATCTGATACTATGATTGCAAAAAAAAAAAATAATATCAACCTAAACTAAATTTTTGACTAGATCAAACAAAAACAAAAATTATTTTTGTATTTCGAGAATTTATTTTAAATATATTTTTTTTTCAATTACGTATCACTATTTTTTACGTCTACAAACTAAATTTTATCGACAATATTATTATATATATAATTATTATAATTATAATTATATAATTATAATTATATTATAATTATATAATTATAATATTATAATTATAATTATATATATAATTATATATATAATACAATATAAATTAAGTAGAAGAGCGTTCATAGTATCAGCATTTGTCAAAATCCAACTAGTGGCTCACAAACCAATTCTGAATGAAATTATTTCACAGTCATGTGCAACATACTATCCTAACACTGAGATCGTTTTTTAAAAAGTTTATTTTAATTAAAACTTTTCTATTTTGATATAAATTTTTGAACATTAAAATTTTTCTTGGAATCGACTTCGATATACAATTTTTGTTTATTATAATCATTGAAGTTATATTGAGTAAATGTTACGCTTTGTTTAAGTATCGATAACAGACACCCCGTCATAAACAGTGCAACGCGCATGCTTACAATAACAAACTGTTTTCAAATTATTAGACGAAGCACGCGCCTGTTTTAAAAAGCGCACGCGTCATGTTAGCCATGCTTATACAAAGCTAAAATTAATACTGTGGCCGCAGAGTAAAAGTGCTAAAGTTACTAATGGACTTGAGCACTTTCACCCCAACCAGGCATTTTCTAAATAAAAAAAAAGTGTAAAAATAATATGACAAAACGTAGGTATAAAATGAAAATCAGTATTACATTATGTGAGTTTAAACTTAGAGAAGCATTCGATATGCGAAAAAAATACATATTATAATTGCAAATAAATAAATCTTATAGAAAAAGAAACATTTCACTATAGGTATTACAAATTTTTTAATCAATAGGTACTGAAAAATAGGTAACTGAAAAAGCGACATGATAAAGTTTACGATATCATAACAAATGAGCGTTCAAGCAGTCTAAAAAATATTTAATCCTTTTGCTGGTTCATTGTTCTGTTTCAATTGTCTACCAGATTGATATTGTTGCCGATTCAACCGCGAATTAGACTTCAAGGAATTTTTGCAATCAACTTTCACAGAAATAAGCCTAGAACTATAGAGAACAATCTGTTATAGCATAAGGCGGGATTCCTATTTAAACCGACTTTGATGTCATATTTGTAGGAATCGTGAAATCTCGTAATAAAAAAATATTATCAAAGAAAATTTGTAATACCCTATAAATAACGCAACCTCAGTGGTCATAATATAAAAAATATATATGTATATACACAATATATAAGTGTATAGTATGAGTTAAGTTTTTCTTCTATGCTGAGACAGAGATAAAAATTTGTGCATTTCACTTTTTACTCAGCGTAAAGATTACCGGTATCGTATACGCGTAAATTATTAGTCACTTAAATATTAAGTGTTCACGAAACGTTTTGTTCCTCTACTGTTGAATTTAATATATGTTTTAATTTGTTGCATACGACTGCATACTCTATTTTAATCATACATTGAGGTAGTCTACTTGACAATGCTTGCAACAAAAAAACAATGTACACAAGAACTGTCATATTTCTCTAAACAAAAGAATAAACTTGCTTTTATTATTTTTAACGATCTATTACGTTTGTGTGGATATATTATGCAATACATAATATGACGAGTGTTTTTTTGTTTTTGTGTGTATTAAAACGTGTTTTCTTTTTTAATAATAATAATAATAAAGCAGTACACTGATAACTGTTATTAACTGTTTCTAATATTTATAATCTATGGTCAGCATTGATAATAATAAACAGATCTGATATAAACTATTCAATTATGCATGAAAAAATATTTTATGCAAATTCCTATTTCATGGTAATTGTTCCCAAACATATAATATATGACCTTTGAAGCTTCACGTTACGCAACAGAGGTTCTGAATTTAGATCATCGATCGGAACGAATCGACCCGTATTTTTCAAACCGGATGCAGCTCGGCGCCCGGTCTATATCTATTTTTCTGTGTTCATAGTTACCGTCACTTTTTGTTATTCACTTAAACAGAATTTTTTAAAACCACACATAACCTATAAATAAATCAAAACAAAAGAACTCTACCCCTCGTTCAACAATCAATTCAAGAGACGAGACTTGTTACTCTGAGCTTTATGTAAAGCAACGGTCCACTATACGTCGCACGATGGCGCGCCAAAACAAAGACATAAACAAGAATTGGTTAGGTTTCATTTTCTAAATCAGAGACAGAGAAAACTAAACAACAAAAAGCATGCGCGTGTTGAAGAAGCGTCTATGGAAAGAGATGTTATAATTACCACCGCACGATTCAAGTCTACACAACCAGTGAGTGTAATTCTGAACTACAGGCAGCCAATCAGCTGAAACCATCTTCCGATGACGAATCTCCATAGAGAAGTTATTCTTTGTTTTATAATTACATTGAAAACTATACATTTTTGAGATTTTTTTTCTTGTAGAAAAAGCTTTCGAAAAATTCTTAAAAAAATTGTTTTATTTGAAACGTAGATTCAAACCCTAAAAAAAACGTGCGACTTTTTTCCGTCACTATAGTCTTCTTGAATAGGTTATATTATGGTTCTGTCAAAGAATGGCATTAAATGCAGGCTTTCGAAATTTGCTGGCGCGACAGGAAACCACAGTGACATATTTCAAAAGCACTGATTAAATGGAAATTGGTATGAATCAGTTCGAGATGAACAGACTTGTCGCGAGACACTATTGTCTTTTTTCGCGGCCGCAAGTTTTGAAAGGCAGCTTCAAACCAATTTTTTTTTCACAATCTTGTTAAGTACATTTTCCCCCAAGTGTTCTAAATTTCATATATTATAGATCTATGCACTTTTCACACGTCTGAAATTTACTGCTAAGCAAACTGTCAAATCAGATATTCAATTATAGTCAGCAATCAAAATAAAAACACTGACTTAAAATCGGCATAAACTCTCCAAGCGTAAAAATATTCAATAAGAATTCGTTTCATTGCTTACATTTATAAGATTTCCATCCGAATATCAGTTTATCTGAAGTGTATATTTTTTCAAGCATAACATTTAAAATAAAAAATACAGCGATTATTACAAATACAATTATTGTAAAAAAAGCTTGATAAAAAGATTACATACTGTTAAATTTATCTTCGAATTGTTTAACAACAAAGCAACTAAAAACAGAAAACTTTTTAGTTCGCTCAAGTTCAAAGTTCAGTCATTAAGCTATGAATGTATTCAAGCGGACCTGTCGCTAAAATCAGAGGGGATACCTTCAGTTTAGCGCGAATTCAAAACCATAATTACTCGGGAGTGCTTTTTGCAAATCTAGTAAAAATTATGCTTGGGATTCACAGAGTTAAAAAAATGATAATATTCTTACGTTAAAAATAAATTGAGAATTTTAAAATCTCTCGATTAAAAAGACCTCCAAAATTAGAGACAACCAGAGAAATTTCAAGAAAATTCTCAGTTTTTCCGAAAAATATTTTCGCCAGGAACAATCAAAACAATATTGCTGATCGCGATTTCTGATTGTTTCCTAACAGCTGAGGGTAAAAAAAATCAACAGAAACAAAAAAATAATAAAAACTGATCTTGTCTTCAGACCTCAACCTAACAACAATGTTTGTATTGTCTCTGGAGAATTAATAAACTAAACTAAACTAAACTAAAATGCAGAATAAATAAAACATAACTGCAAAACACTTGAGTATATTAAAAAAATCATAATTTCTCATCTGTTATGCCAGCGATTATTGAACTATGAACTTAAGCCCTATACTGTCGATCAGTTAATGCTTATAAAAAATAAACAGAAAATATACATGTACAGATTATACTGGTTTTCTTTCCGAGTCTTTCTCATCAACTCTCTAATTTGTGATTTTTTAATTTATACTTTCCATTATCAATTTCAATAACCAAAATGATATATCACTGCGAATACTTTTTTCTAACAGTTATTAAACATGTAAGTATAAAAAAAGTTTAATACTGATATAATATTTAAAGACTAAATTCACAACAATGATTTTTTTTCCAGCATAACTGAAACATCGGTTACATTGAAACAATGTAACTTAAAAAACAGCGCAATTATTTCTTTGAAAAAAATAATAAAACAAGAGTGCACGTCTAGTGTACACTAATCGATTTTTTTTATCGATATATTGAGTGTACCGATCACTGATCAGTAATTAGTTGTGTTCGTTTGTCTCTTGTTCTTGATTATTTTCATCAGAATAATGGGTGCGCACGCGCACATTCCATTTTTTGTCGAAGAATATACTGCGCGTGCGCTCTCAGCATTTTAGTTGCAATAGTAAAAAATACAAGATCCACAAACACATCCATCACATAGACAGAATCCATGGACCGTGATCCATACTTCTTGTTTTATTATGGCCAGTAGTTACTATTGGTTAAATGTTGTGTTTATTGTTGAATTATTTTTGTAATAAATTATCGTTTGATAATTACACTGCCTTTAAAAATGCCAACTGATTCCGCTGGAGTGCATTGCATTGCATGATACTGTTTTATAAAAAAAACTTGAAGATTGTATTTTCTTTCAGTGCGGTAAGAGCATCTTTATAAATAGCAATTTTTAACTGATTAACAGTATGACAACAGCATAAATATTTGAGTTTATGTTGTGGTACGATTTTATAATATAAAACTGTAAAAATATAAATAATAGCAGATAATATATTATTGTAAAAATAAAGAACAAACAGCGTTGTTATAAAAACATAAAACAAATAATAATAATAATAGTAATAGTATTTATGTATGTATAATAAAAAGTATCTTAACACTTAATTTGTTATTTCTTTTTTTCATTTTTGTAATACATATTACACTTCTAAGAATTTGTGAGACTTCTGCACATTTTATAAAGAACAGATTTTATTTTTTGTATTTTTATACATTCTAGGATCGATATGGCGTTGTTTTTTTTTAAGTGTTAAAAAGTGGTAAAGCATGCGTGTAAATTCATTAACGCTTATGACAATCTTTCTTCAATCGCTTCATTACTCAAGTAAGAAATAAATACAAAATGTTTTAAACATTTTAAGAATCGAATGGCACGCGTGTGATTTTTATTATTTAGTATTCTTAAATCGATACATTATTGGAACGTTATACCTAATGAAATAGCGCTATCAACGCCTCCAGTCTTTAAAAACAACCGATCGTCTCCGTTTATATTATTGTTTTTAGATCGGAACGGAACACAATTAAATTTTTATTTATTCCCAACGATGTATCGACACATTAGTTCTGTTTTGTTTTTGTGTTCCTTTCTGTGACAGTTTCCTTCATATCAAATATAATAATAATTTCAATTGAAATAGAAAAAAATAATAATCTCTTATTAAACATGTTCAAATAGTTCCTAAATCCAACGACGCCTGCTAGGAAAATTAATTATTTTCCCCGCGTATCACTAGTGACTACAGCTGTTATCAAGAGTTTAAATTTTACAACATGTCTATTTAAACACATATTAATTGTCAAAACTCAAAATAAGCATTTTTCAACAGTAATCTTACCTTCCTGTTTTTGTTTTTTTTTTAATGTAGTAACACCTTCTTTACGTATTTACATCAGGTAATGTATTAATAGCACTGTGTGAAGAAAGAATTTGAATAAGTCACAGGATTGTCCTGGCACATGTCACGCACCCGAATTTAATGCTGAACTGCCACTACTAGCTGCCAAATTCACAAAAATTAATTACGAAACTATTTTGTCTTATGTTATCATGATAAAGTCACAATCTAAGAGCTTACATAAAACACTGGCTCAAGAGATTTTTCTTCATACTATGCCGAAAGTACATACCTACTTTCTGATTCGATTTTAAAGTCGAAAGTATAACATTTACGCATTGTTGAGCTGGAATTACACTAATATCGTCCATATAAGCGGGTCTAAACAGTTTTGTCATGCGCACTGATACGCGAGATTGCCATTTTATTAATTTACTTATTTTTTGTTTTATAAAAAATCAACATGAATAAGAATAGATCTTTATCGACCATGTTCTTCTTTAAGTTTGATAATGATTTTTGATTTAATTACAATAAATTATTTTTTTCCATTTTCAATTAATAATCATTAAGAATCAACACACTAGAAACCTATAAAAATAACCAATTTCTGAATAGTTGTATATTTTCTTCACGCGAATTTCTTAAATTTATATAAATAGATAATGTTATCAAGTTAAAAGTTAAGCCTTTGAGATCAAATCTGCTTTAGAGTTACCTTATCAAAATCCGTCGTATTTTAAATTGTAAAACAATCTCTAAAACAGACATTCAGCGCAAATTGGCACGCTTAAAATTTAAATTCAACTTAATCAATACGGCTATTAACGTGTAAACTTATGGCGTAAATCCTCCAGTTTGAGTTCTCAGCATCATACGCAAGTTTAGCATAATACGAAATTTTAAAAATAATAATTTAAATCACATAGACAATTCTTATTTTTGATTATGAATTCATACAATTTTTTATGAATAAGTTAGCAGATCAACATCTACTTATATTCGATCGGCATTATCACAGATAGTACACAAAAACTATAATAAGTTCGTGATAGGTTTTTGTTTTTAATTTTAATCGTATTAAACAAAGACAATAAAATATCTTTTTTGGCACTCGAATTCATCTAATCACAATTTGGAGACCTTACATTTCATTTTTGTTTTCACTGCAAGCGTGAAAATTTCGGACAGCAATGTTTTGTTTTCTTTCCCGAAAAACAAAAACATCACATTGACTTAGAAATAATTATCACATAATTATAGTGTAGTTACCGTCACAGTTTAAAAACTAATTTTTAATCAGATTCGTTTGCTTCCTACTATATTACAACCTTGCTATGTAACGAAAAGACAAGTCAGTATGAGATTCGGAAATATACGACTGCTTATTTACAGTATCTATGTCTCTACGCGCGCATTAGGCCTACGCAAAACTATACCGCAATTTTCTCTCGCTAGAGGAGTGCTATTAACTCAATCAGTAACCATCTGAAAAATGTATGTATTTTGGCGATTTAGGTTATCAACACGCACTTTATAGACTTTAGTACCGAAAACGATCGAAACTAGGTAACAGAGAAATGCAACAAGCAAGCCGACAGGCGCCTGCGATTGATCAATGCGATTTTTGACAGAAACTACAGACAAATAGACGGTGGATGCATGCAGCTTTGTTTTCTACAGTTCATGTTAGACAACTGTGATTCCTTTTAAATTGGGCGTCAACCAAGCTACCCCCAAAAGTTAATATTTTATTGGAACAAAACTAATTACCGATTAAAATCAATTATTTTTAACATACAATGAATGACTCTGGAACCAAAACCGAAAAAATAGAAATTATGTAACAGGAATCGTTTTCTGAAACAGATCAGTGCAAACAAAGTCAACAGAATAAAATGTGTTAACACTTTTAAAACTGGAGTACCAAACACACCTATAATATTTTTAAGCTGTGACTTGTGTGAGATAATCCTTTAAATACATTTTTAATGTAACTGCCTTTACGTACATTACTCACGTTTTTTTTACGTTCAACTTTTGAAGTTTCGATGAAGCTTTAATTTCCTTCCTTCAGAGTGCTTCAAATAAATAATAAAAAGAAACTTTAAGATTATAAAGGTGTGACCTGATAGTTTGACAGGGATTGGAAATTTGAAAATTCCTTTCACGAACTTACTATTAGATATCACTTGTTTCACTTATTTTTATCCACTCCTTCCCTCCGCTCACATTAAAAACTACTATTATAATATTATATACAGCATTATAGCAATAGTCTAAAAAATATTTTTAATTACAATAAATAAATATATAAGTACGTCATTTCACAATATATGTCATATCTTTCATCTCTCTCGCTCACAATACAATAATATACACCGATCAAATATAAACAATCACAATTACAGCTTGGTTTAAAAACAATTAGTTATTATTATTATTAATGAATCGTTTTGTGCTCCCACACTGCTGCGCCTTGCTTACAGTCTTTCCACAAAGCGTATCGTTACTACAATAAATATGTCGACATACGACTCTACGAACATTGATTATGATTCTTTAACAAACTAATTAAATCTATTTACACAACAAACACGTATTTGCACCAACCGTGGGCGCACGCAAAAGGGGGGACAGGGGAGCGCACCACCCTTCCTGAAATAAAGTGTGAATGAAAGTTCTTTTGTTTCTTGTCACGCCTGAAAAATCCCCAAATCGTACGAACTTAGACCGTTTCGACTGTCGTTTAATAACCTAACAGAGTCATCCCGTCTATCAAAATGTGTTAATTTTGAACAGTGTACATTATTTCTTATACATAAACAAACAATGTAAACAAAATATTTCGTTCTTATGTCCCTCCTCTCAATTGCAAACAAGAATTCAAAAAGGTCGAGTTTAGACGTCATATTATGATGCCGTCAAAGCCACTTTCGCGTATTGATAAAAAGAAGTTTGTCGATGGAAAGAGATATACAAACACCGGTAATCTATACTTCAACCCTAAAAAAATACGTTATAATTATAACCAGATCTACATGTTTACTTTCAAAACTCTCGCCACCCAGTTCTCCCCAACAAAATTCTGCGTACGCCCTTGGAACCGACTACAAATTGGGCGGGTTCACCTGTCAAAATGTACAATTACTTAGATGGTTTCCAATTTTTTCCACGCGTTCTCAATTTATAACCCTAAGAATTAAAAAATTTACGGCGATTATTTTTTTAATATCATTAGAAACAACAGAGATATGACACCTGAAAGTTCAATTTTGAGAATTTCTTTCGCAGTTAAGTAGTAGCGTAGTATATGGTTTAGAGGAGATAAAATTACCAACGGGGGAATCTGCACAGTGAGAAGAGTGGGGAAAGCGATCAGTAGCGGTGTGATTTGTAATTTAAAGGGCAATCATAGGTGGTATCTCCACTGTCTTGACTTGCGACGAACAATTAATGATCATATTCATAGGGCCACCTCTTGTTAGAAAACATGGGCCCGTCGGATCCGAAACTAGTTTGTGCGCAAACATGACGTCACTATCTTCTCTAAACAATACTACTCCACCACCTAGTACAATGAACGAGCTTAAGTGTGCTAGCGTCGTAAACTTTGCTCAATTTCGTTTCTTTCTTTCACTATTTTGAAAGTTATCCTTATTATTAGTATTTAAATCATCTGGAAACCGTTAATTGCATACTCCTCTGTTCACGCAATCAACTGTTTCTTGATCAAAGAAGACTGAACATGCGCATTGGGATATTTCCAAAATGGCATTTTTTAGCTAAGTTATGTAATATGTATCATATTTTTTAAGACTATTTTAAACGAGTATACATACTAAGTAATCATTGACAATTTATAAAAACTTATTTCAATTAATAGCTATCATTAGATTAATAATACTACAACGTATATATTAAGCCCGCCCAAAATTAATCCTTTCTTGATATTGGCAGAGATCTGCCTTTCAAAACAAAAATAGTTAGCAAACTCCAAAAATAATTAATACTTGTTTTCAATAATAAAGAACACTATTATATCGAATTCCGGAATTCAATAGCCGAATCTGTTGTAATTTTCAAAAACAATAAAAATAAGTTATTGCAACAGAAGACATTCACACCCCCAAAGCTTATTGTCCGTTTCTAGGCTCCTATAAACATTGAA
Organism: Venustoraphidia nigricollis; assembly: GCA_034508555.1. Lineage (NCBI taxonomy): Eukaryota > Metazoa > Arthropoda > Insecta > Raphidioptera > Raphidiidae > Venustoraphidia > Venustoraphidia nigricollis. Next base: position 4,971,708 of record JAVRKA010000032.1, on the reverse strand, counting down.
ATTGTAAGAAAGTAAAATTAAAGATACGATTGTCATTCTAATTTTAAAGCAAATTTCGAAATTTAAACATTTCATATCCCTATAACAAACAACGAGGACCGAACAATCAGTCTCAAACCCTTGGGAAGGGTGCTTTTTCGAAAGAGTTGTTTGTTGAGGAAGCACATAATGGGCCCTTGCAGGCCTAAGCGCTGCGGGGAAGAACTTTTCCTAACTCCAAAATTATCTAATATGAAGACAAGACCTGTCCTAAAAAAAAAATCGCCAATACCCTTCTGAACCATTCTTTCTCATTTACCATTTTACCAACACATTTGAAAAACACTAACATTTATTCTTTTATAGTTTCATTTCATATACAAATACTGTTTCTCTAAATGATATGATACCATAAGCTAAAATGTATAATATTATTTTTAGAAGTTGGCTGCCTGCACCACTTAAGACGGAAAGTTTATCATTAAAATATGTAAAAATAGAAACACGTATTTTTTTTATCCATAATTGGTGTTTTCTTATATACTGAATATCAAAATAATTTAATTAAACATTTAGCCTACCAACTGGGTTTTTGAATTTTTTTTACCTAAATGGAAAGATCACATACAAGTTTTATGGCATAACTATTTTTTTACTAAATAATTAAAAAGTTGTGGTTTAATTAATTAAAAATTAATTTTAGAAAGAACACGAACGCGCGTGACGTCATAGTGTTTTCGTGTGAGAAACCAATTCTGATTATTGTAGTTAGTGTTGTGTTAACCCACTGATGATTAAATTAGACATATTTTGACTACAGCAGTGTATATTACTTAGTATAATAGATCTGACGAAGATAGATATAATTAAAACATGGCTGACAGTTAGTTTGAAAATTCTTTTGACAATTTTTATGTAATACTTCACTAAAACTGCATATGAAAGTTTTTTATTTTCATGTTATCTAACAGAGTCAAACTTTTGAAAATCAATTTTCCAAAGCTTTGTCTGAAGCCAATTATGGTTTAATTTTAATAATTATAAGTTTTAAAAAATTTGGTAATAATTGTCTATGGCTGAAAAAAATGACTTCATTTTTTAATATTATTTAAAAAAAAAATTAATTTTTTGTTTTAATTCAAATACCCAATTCAACTTTTTGGGGAAACATTTATTATGAACATAGACTAGAGAAATGGGGCCTCTCAAAATATAGGAAGAAATAAAGACATTTTTCCAAGAAAAAATAATGTAATTTTCGCATTATATTATAAATAATTATTCGTCTTGGATTAGCTGCCCAAAAAAGCCGCCTATACCTAATTCCAACTGAATTACCAATCTTTATAAAGCTTCAACACTCTTCATTTTTTGTTCAATTAGTTATTAGACTCTCGACGATAACTCATGTCCGTTTAACAACTACAAATTTTAAACTCTAAATCATGCACAATAATCAATCACCGATACTGCCCAAATTTACACCGATTCTATAAAAAATAAATCTTCCTTCGGTCACAGTGTAGGCGCTCAAAACGATTTCAAAAACACATATCGACTTTTAATACGTTACCACTATCAGGATCGGTAGTATATAGATTTTCCATTAAACGAAAAAACTGTTCTCGTAACTAGAAATGTATATCACATATAAAAAAAATCTAAAATCCTAATATTTTATATATGAACTATTTGCCTGTCAAAAATAAAAAATAATGTCCCAATAGTGATAGTTTTGTAAAACGAAAGATATATTCAAATCAATGAAGGATATCTTAAGAATATGATGCTTAAATTATATATAACAATGTTGTCGATCAATTATTCGGTTTCTCGATTATTATTGACGAAACTGTGCCGACAAAGAATTTACATACATGCGACAGTTAACGATGTAGCACTAAAATATGGGATATTATAAAAATTGTTATAATTTTCAAGTGTTCCATTTGATTTCATTTGTACTTTTAAAAATTGATTGGACTTATGGGCAATTTCAACAGGCAACACGCAACATGCATATTTTTATCAACAATTTTATACTTTTATGCGAAATGCATTCGGGCAAAAATTGAAAAATTAAAGATAAATTATAAAACTCTGTTACAAAATTATCCACTTAATGTTAAACCAAGTCAAGTTGTTCAATTTCAAAGTAGTTCAAACATATGCACGATGCTTGTCGGTTAAGCTGCAAACACATTTTCAAGATATCCGTTCAACAAATACGACCGGAACAAATTATTTAATTTTTAAAGTTCACACAATTTCAGCTAACAGCCATATTTACTATTAGTCACAAATATTTATAACTATTGAAGGCAAAGAATTCATCACAAATTAAAAAAAAAAACAAATAAATTACACAATCATTTTTGTTAAACTAAACAAAATAAAATATAATAAAAACGAAAGGCAATCGACGATTTCATTAAATCGAAACAAAAGATTTAAATAGAAATTGGTTCTTTTTCTTTCCAACAACAATCATCAAACAAAATGCAGCCTAAATAAGCCGACATACGTGTTTTGTTTTCAATATATATAAAATAAATCCGATATAAACTATGTATAAGGTCACTGTACCTTTACCTTCAAAGTTAACATTCCCCGCGCCGACAGCTAAGCGGCGGCGGCGACGACGACGACCTACTGCGGTCCGACCGAAGGAGGTCCCACCGAAGCCGGCGGCGACTTGTCTTGCATCGGAGACATCTGCGTGCTCGTCGTAACGTAGCGCAATGCTCCGGCGGCCGTCGCCTGATTATTAAAAGGACTGTTCGTAGACTGCTGCTGCTGTTGTTGCTGCTGCTGTTGTTGTTGTTGACCACCGGCGTTCTGAGATTGAGTTTGTTGTCCGGCGGCCGTTCCCTGTTGTTGATTTTGATTTTGCTGGCCCTGATTTTCCCTATCAGATATTTTTATATTCATAGAATGGACAAACTCCAAGTAGGCTAGGCTACTATGAATTTTCTTATTAACATTATTTCTGTGTTCGCGTTCAAATTGTACAACCTTGATTTTTCCTAATTTCTTGCTTTTTTCAACAAATAAAATGACAAAACAGCACAAAAGCAAATATGGTTACGTGTTATGTCATACTTTAAGATTCATGTATTAAGAAGTAAAAAAATATGTGAAAATAAAAATAGTAAAGCGTGTACATAAATAAATAAATAACCGAAAATTATAAAAACCTTAACGAGATTCCGACGCAATCCACAACAAATATCGGCCGTAAAAATCAAGCGAAAAAGTTTGTTTCCGTCTCTCGGGTCGATTACAAAGATCGATCGATATTTACCGATTAAAACTAATGATCAGAAATCAAAGAATAAAGATCAATTTCCGTAAAGTTCATCTGAAGAATCATTAACCTTGGAATCAAATATCAATCAGCAAAAAAAAAAGTTGTTTTTCCCTACAATCAAGTTAAAAAATATATCTTATTTAAGTTAGACGACCATTAAAAAAATAAACATGAATAATTATTACTATAGGAATCTGAACGCAACGACACCCTTTAGGTGAATAAAATGGTCAATTCAGATTACCATAATGAAACTATAGAGAATAGGGATGTTGACTGTGTTCAAATAAAAACATAATTTTAACGTTAAGTGATAGTTGCTATGATAGAAACACTAAAAAACACAACATTTTTCCTTATTTTTAATGAATTTAAAATAAAACCTAATTAAATCACACTCAAGTAGCAAGTAGCGTGACAACGAACACCAATCAGAGCGCATGACGTCAGAGAGTCATGAACAGCATCAAACGCTGTAAAAAGGCTTCATTGTTTGGTTAATATTTAGTGTGTAATTTATTATTATTTGTTTATAGGAAACGTCAAATTGCATGTAACTATAGCGACGACTACGAAACAGCCTTTCATCACCTCATCAGTTTACTAGCGTTTATGAGCACAGAATACGCATCTATAGAATGGTAGTTCCTGTGTAAACTTTTATGACCGCGTGACGTCACGGCAGTCACGTGACAAGTATTGGCGTTTTGGAGCGAAATTTGAAACGGAATTTAAAATACGTGATTTTTAAGGCTTGAGTCGTATTTATATAAAAATAATAAACATTTGTGGCTATATTAGGTACTTGTGCACGATTTAAAACACTTTCCCAAATATAGTCAACATCCCTATTGTAAAGAGCGATGTCTAAACGATATGAGAATAGTAATGCAAAAACTAATTAGGCTGTAGGTGAAACAGACAACTGTCTGTTTGAGTTAATTTTATTGCCAGACCTGTGCACGCGATTATGATGTCTGATAAGGTACGAGTCCCTGACGAACGTCCGGCCGCAGACGTTGCACTCGTAACTCTGTGCCGCCGAATGAGTTCGGATGTGAATGGCGAATTGGCTCTTGCTGGTGAACGTCATGCTGCACCGATCGCACGTCAACGGCTTGTCTGCGACATGCGACCAGCGGTGAGCCGTCACGTAGCTCTTGACGGCGAAACGCTTCTCGCAGATGTCGCAGGCGTAGGGCCGCTCGCCCGTGTGAACGCGCTTGTGAGTGTTCAGCGACGACTTTTGCGTGAATCGTTTCAAACACAGCTCGCACTGGAACGGTCTCTCGCCTTGAAAGACACAAAAATACACGTATACTGCCAATCCGGATCTGTAGAGTGCCTATTAAATTGTTACCACCTCCGTCAAAAACTTTGACCCCAATACGGGCTATCGGACTATGCTTAAATGATGCTCTTAATGACGGCTAAAGTAATGGGAAGCCCGTAAAAAATTAATTAATTTGTTAACTCATAAAAATTAATTTAAAAAGCCATATGAAATAGCCTATAGCACTCTGGAATCATGAGGAACGTTTAAAAAAACCTTCGCCAACTTCGATCACATACTTTTTAAATTAAATCGGTTCAAACGTAAATTGTGTCGATGGGGTTTTAGTAAACGAACGTCCGCAGGGAGTGGATTTGAGAGACGACTGCGGATGAATAATTCAAAACGAAACGCGCGAAACTTCAGACTCTAATAAAAGTCCAAGTGAAAAAAATGTGTCGAGTGAGCGGTCAAAAGTTAGGGACGAAAACTTTCTGATGGCAAAACGTCACAAAAAAATCCCACCTGTGTGAGTACGCATATGCACTTCGAGATAGGGCTTCCGACAAAACGCTGCCTCGCAGCAAGAACACGCGAACGGCTTATTCCCAGAATGCAATTTCATGTGCACGTAGTAGCTGCTGGCAGACGACAGCACTTTACCGCAAACTTTGCATGCTTGGGGCTTGCTACGGCTGTGGCTTGATTTTGTAGTGGTGGTGGGCGTCTGGCCTTGTTGCACTTGCGTTTGACCTTGACCTTGCTGCCCTTGTGGACACGACACACCCTGAAACCGTGAACTCTTTATTATTACAATTCACGGACTAAAATTTACAAACTTAATAAACAGGTATAATGTATCAGAATTACGTATCAAAAATAATATTACTGTAGGTTTTCATAATGTGTTGTCAAAAATGTTTGGTTTGCAATGACTAAACTTCAAAGGGTCTACAGTTCTTTGAAATCACTCACGACATAACAATTTTGTATATATAATCAGTTATATGTGGGTTGTTATTCATATCCATAACAGGCTATTGGACTCTTTAATTTTAAACTGTTTTGAAATGTTCATATCGTAATATTAGTGGAAAAAATAGACTTCAAAATTTTTTTTAAATAGATTATTGTTTTCTATAGTTTTAAGCTTATTTCTGTGAAAGTCGATTGCAAAAATTCCCCATAGATCCAAAGTTATGATAGAAAATGTGATCGCCTACGGTCGGCATGATAACTCATACAGTTTTTAATATTTTTTGATGCGATTTTTTTTAAATATTCGAAATCATTTTCTCTATAGTGTGTGTAGCCGGATTTTTGATATTTTGATTTAAAAATTTTATAAAAATAATTTAAAGTGTAAAATTCATGACGTAATACGCATTTTTTTTAAACTGCCATAAATAGCTAAATTTTTCGAAACTTAAAATTCCGGCTCAACAAACTTTAACTACAACTTTATTTTACAAGAATTTTTTTAAATTTTGCAAATCGGTCAACATTTAATGGAGATATGATGCCGGTCGTGGAACAACTTTTTTTTCTTAATGTTGTGAATCACGTGATTTTTTATAAAGTAATTTTTGTAAAAATAAACTGAAATAATTTTTTTTATAAAATTTAAATACCAATAAACAATGTGTACTTTTTATTTTAATTAATTTCTATTGTTATCCCTACTAAAAAAATGTTTCTTTTAGCGCATTTTTGGCGCTCTGGGCATACTAAGACCTTAACCTACTCAGAGAAATAGATCGTCATTCAGAAAACTTACGGTGGTCAGTTGTTGTGGTAGCTGCTGCTCTTTCTCCTCAGGCACATTGATAACAGACGACTGACTCGAGCTGGAATCTCTGTTGTTTGGCGGCGCATAAAATCCCATCGGTTCCGCTTTGACATGCTGCTCGAACATACTAATCGTGGCCAACAGGTCCGGTGCCGAGACCGTTGGCGCCGCCACCGAATTCGGCGGCGGCGGTCGAGCAACTCCTACACTGCTCCATCCGCCTCCGCCTACGGCTGCCGGGAGTCCCAGCGCGCCAGCTCCAAGCCCACCGCGCCCTATAAAAACAAATAACGTTTTTATATATCAATAGCCTGTGACAAAATCCAGCTAAAACGTGAATGTGAAAAAAGGGTCATGTCTGAAACAAAAGACAAGTGGGTTCGCCGTGCAACATTAATATTATTTAATTTATTATAATTTGTCAAAATACTTTACTATCATGATACTATTACAGTAGCATGCCTTACAATAATGGATTTCACCAGACGTTGGAAAATATCTACATAATATACGATTGTGTAACTATGTCCAAAAAGCTAAAAAATCGACCCTGTGTGTTTTGCTTGTAGACGATATTACAGTTATTTTCGTCAAAGTAATAAACCTGTTTTGAATTCTAAAAAACCGGTCGGTTGTGCCGATGCGCGACGTCTTAATTATTAATAAGAACAAAACTGATCAAATGAAAATCGGTGGCACATTCAACTTACAAATAATATTGAAAAGTTGTCAGTAATTCATAAAAACATATAAAGAATTACGACTGTTCAAAAACCGTACGCCTATAAATTAAAATACAGGTTAATACGCTCCGTATATTTGTTTGTTTCAAATCTTGCGCCCGATTTTCATCTATTTTTTTAATTTAATATAATATACAAAATCGTACATTTTCTGTACTCTATTTATGCAATTTTACAAAGAAAATTTGGTAAGTACTATTTTCAAATATTATACAGAAATAGAAATAAAAAAAACAATCCGCATTTAGAAAGTGTAATACATCTGAAGATTTATACAAGTCATTAGTAATAAATAAAATAACTATATAGTATTTGAAAATTGAGCGTACGGATAAATAGACTAGACCAATCCGCGAAGACAACTTCTACAAGCGCTATATTTTATATTTTACCGATTGTTTGTGTTAAAAAGCGCATTAATTATTAAATAAATAGTCTGAACTGCAAGTGACACTAGTACACAGTGACACTAAATATTTGATCTTAATAATATATGTTTTATAATGATTAAGGATTACGCCAAGCCAGAAATACTATCGTATTAACACTATTTGTTAGTACACAAAAAATAAAATGAATGTTATTGAAGTAGTAAATGCACATTATTAGATGCATAAATATATTCAATATAAATAAAACTTACACATTTGACAGGTCAATTTATCTTTTCCCAATCAAGGAAAATACAAACTGCCGGCAAACAATTTGTAAGTAAACTATTAAAAAAGTTTCGGAAAAAAAAAGTACACTCAAAACTATACAAATTCGGAAGACCATTACGCATAAAAAATTGCAAATGTCGCTCAACGGATTCGAACCATGTACTCCAACACTTTTAGGCTTTTAACTCTTATAACGATTTAGCGTATTATCAAATTATGCAAACCGCAATTAAACAATTCTATTCAAACACAACTGTTTGTCAAATAAATGTCATATAAATACGAAATGACCATGAATTTGCGGGGGCGAATATTTGGCCCGGTTTATTTCCCACTCCACTGTCTTGACCCGGCACAATGAACAGTGACACAACCAACCCTTTCCTTGATTGGAAAAAATCACAAATAAACAATTATTCATTTAGACTGCACTTACATGCCGGATCAGAAATCGCGGCGCGCGTAAACTCGCGCGGATCACACACTGTGACACTGCAATACAACAATTAAATATGACATATATATTTTTGCGAAAATATATATTCGGAGTCCTGTCTAGACATATATAAAATGGCTGTGTTATATTTATAAAAGTGCGCAGAAAACTACGGAGCAATCGAATTTTGTCGAGTTACTTGACAGATGTTTGAATTGCATCTATTCTGAACGCGATCGCACATATTTATATGCGTTCAATAATATTAAATCTCAGTGAGCACAAATGAAAAATATTTCAACCATTTATTAAAATAAAAAACTCTTCATAAAACGAAGGTTTTTTAATGACTGAAAGCTCGGCTGCTGAGGAAAAAATGATGGCAAACGTCATGCGTCACCGTTAAATGAACGCGCGTTTTATTCTTGCTTACCTACTGTGCTGCTTCAGATCATTAAATGCATAGATACTTCGCTTCTGTTGGGCGTCCTCAGATGCCACCCGTTTTTTCTTAATATAGGGAAGTCCCGTCAAAACTTTGGGCCCGGCGGCCCTTTCCAGGATGTGGGGGCTATGGATATACGTAGATCCTAATTGCTATATTCTTGGACAAGGACAGAGTATCTAATTTACGCAGACTGTTTTCGCCCAAGAAATCGGACAGAAAAAATCAGCATGTGAAAACAATAGTTTTTTTAGTAATAAATCCTAGGATTATTATAACATCCCGAATTTTCCAAGTCACGCTCAGTGTAGAAGTGTTCACTGCTACATCAAAGACTATGTGTTTACACTTTATTAAATAAAATAAAGAACACGAACTAGAAAAATTCGCATTACAATAAACAAAACAAGTTTTTCTACTAATTGTTTTTAACATTAAAGACAAACAATATTTTTATTGTTAATTGTTAAGAAGTCATTCATCCGTAAGATTCTCAACCATTCTTTTCTTGTTTGCGTGGTTTTTCGAAATCAGATGCTGAAAAATACGAAATATCAAAAACTGCACAGTTCATTTAATATAAAATTGGGAAAAAAATGTGTTGCCTACCGAATCATATTGCTGAAGAGAATTTAATGTTAAATCGCAAATACTGCAGTAATAAAACGTATGATCGGTTGGGTTATCCTTTTGTTCCACGTCAATAGTCGCTTTCGAACAACTGTCAACTGAAAAAAAGATTACTTTAGAACGTGAAAATTAGGTCAAAATTTACAATATTTTTTCGTTTTGTGGCCTTTAAAGTTCAAAAACACATGAATATATACAGTACAGTTTAACAAACCCAGAAACTCCAGAAACCCGATCGGGTAACGCTTCCAGGCACTAAGTTCCAAAACTCGAACACTTACATAAAAAATAACGACCCGTTTATATTCACCCGAGAATCAGATCGCAATTTAAAATTTTCTATTAAATGAGCAGCTCTAAATCATCGGCCAGTCTATAAATATATCTACCTATTTATAATAATGATAATCGCGGATATAAATACACACTCTATGAATGGATTACCTGAAGCTGTTTCGACTAATTCTTCACTATTACTTTTATCTAGATCAGGTTCAGCTGAAGCTGCCGCAATTTTTTCTCGGTAATCTCTGAAATTCTTTTTATGTTTCTCGGAACGCTTGTGCTAGAACATGAAAAACAAAAGACATTGATCAGAGCAAAAATAAATTCAAACAGCATTTTTGTAACAATGTAGCGTGAGTTCGTAAAAAAAATGGACTGCTTTCTAAAATATTTACCTGTTTCAACGAATATACAGAATCAAAGCCATATTGTTCACAAATATCGCAGTTAATTCCAGTAGGAATCCTAACCACTTTTCTTCTATTTACTGTTGGCAGACGTCCTTTCCCACGACAATTACGTAATGCTTTTAAATGCTTTTTTGACTTTGTATGAAATTCAAAGGTTCGTTCAAAATAAAAAAAAAGATCACAGAGATTACATCTTAGCATTATAGATTTTTTTTCCGCTTTCAGTGCAAAATAATGAAATTTGTTGTATAAGTCGTCAAAAATCACATTCGAACGACCCGTATAAAGTGAAGTTTCAAATATCTGGCGTAGTCTGTTGCCTCTAACCAGTTTCCAACTTTCGGGTTTAGTATCATTTACATGTACAATTCTTTTTTGTTTTACATCTCGTACAACCGGAGCACTGCTCTTCACAATTACCGGAGGAGGTGGAATGTTACCAAAAGTTTCTGTCTCGTTTTCAAACTGTTTCGGTACATCTCGTACAACCGGAGGATTCTGCTTCACGATTTCAGGACGAGGCGGAATACCGCCGAACGTTCCGATATCATTTTTAAAATGCTTCGGTACATCTCGTACGACCAGAGGGCTCCTCCTCACAATTATCGGAGCAGGTGGATTATTACCGAAAGTATCTGTTTCGCTTTTAGAATGTCTTTCGTATCCGGTATGGATTTGAAACTGCGGCACTGAATCGAAATAATGATTACATACCATACAATATATTTCGATGCGTTTTTGATTTTTTGATGACACTGAATTCCACACGGTACGAACATCTTCATTAGATTTTGATTTAAAAAAATCATACCAATAGTTTAAGCCCTCAAAATCATAGTTAGATTTCGCCGTATGTAATATTTCTTCTTTTTGATCGCATATTGCAATTTCTGTATTTCCGATTGGCGATTCTCGAGAATATATATCCGATTCTCTTTGTCGACACGTGCCGTCATCGTAATATCTCATCGACGTCGAGTCGGAATCGTCGATTTCCAAATCAGTATCGGTTGGAATATTTCGATTCTCCGACGCTTCGAAATTTGATCTACGACATTTAAATCGCGCTTCTCTAGTTCGGCTTAAATAATTGTGTCTATCGGTAATATCGGAATCTATTTGTCTTCTTTCAAGTATTATACTGTCTGACGGTGAAACACTTCGTTCTTTTGACCTTGATAAATATTCACCTGACACAGGCTGTCTATCACCGATGTAACTATTTGGTTCAAATTCGTTATATTTTCTATCATTCTCACTTTTATCAAAATCTATTCTGTAATCTTCAAATTTTTTCCCAAACAAATAGTCATTATAGACATTTGATTCCAGTCTATCAGAAGTCGTATCTATTCTGTGATCAAATTTCAATTCGTTTGTATGGCCTCGATTAAATCTAACTCTTAAATCAGAGTCATTATTTTGGCAAGTGTTAGCACCATTTATTTGAAAACGCTCACAAGTCAAAGTTTCCTTGCTTATTTGGTGTTTAAAACTGTCCATAGGCTCTTTTGACCGTGAATTTGACTTTCCACGTGCATTATTTGGGTGTTTTCTTTGATACTGGTAAAGAGCGGTTTGCCTGTCATTAATGGAACTGTAATTTGCAGTGAGCCCTTTATATTGTCTATCATCAATATCCTTGTATAGTCTATCATCGATATCTTTGTATTTTCTATCATCAATATCCATTTTCTGTTCAGTTTTATTTCGTGAAAAATAACGACTATTGTCACTTACTTGCGGCCCGACAAAATTTATTTCTTTTCTTCGTTTTTCTGGCCACGAAACATTACCTATCTCCTCTTTTGGAGATGATACATGTCTGTTTTGATATGGATTTTCACGTCTATTTAAATCATAGCTTCCCAAATTCAGTTCATAATCATTTAGTTTATTACTATTACACTTTCTATCAATGTCACAGTGAACGATTTTTTCTTCAATTACTTTTTTATCACGTCGTGTAAAATAGTCACTATTGTCATTTACTCGAGCCACGTTTGAATTAGTTTCTGTTCTTTGCTTTCCTTGCCAGATATCGTCTATCCCATCTCTTAATTTATAGCTTTGTTGATATTGACTTTCATATTTGTTTAATTTTAAGTCCGGTTCATTTCGGCCGTGAAAAATACGATCTTTAAAATAATGTTCCCGGTTTTTAACGGAATTCAGGATACTTGTATTAACACCAGTTGAGTGCAAAAAAGTTTCGCTATTTGCCTGTTTTTCTCTTGATCGTGATCTGGACCTCCAGCGCGTATTTCTGAGACTCCTCTGAGGCTGACAATTGTCACTCTGTCTATCGCTTACGTAACTACCTCCTTTAAATTCATCACACTTTCTATCGTTATCTTCGTCACGGTAATCGATTCTCTCGTCATTTATATTTTTACCACTATGAAAATAGTCACTTGGCTGCGGTCTATCAAAATTGATTCGTATCCTTTGACGTCTTGACCAAGAATCATCTTCTATTTCGTCTTCCGTGACAGGTTTATAATCTTGACGGTGTTGATTCTCACCTCTTTCGTCTTTAAGTGTTTTATCTAGCAAATAATTATCGTTATTTAAGGGCAATCTATCTGAGTTCGTTTCTATTCTATTTTTTCTTAGCCAACGCACACTCTCGCTCGAAACTGGTTCGTAATTCGATCGATACGAATTCTCGCGTCTATTCGAATTTACATTCGATTCATTTGTATGTCGACGAAAAATTGGATCCTTGGATATTCTATCGTCGTCACTGTCATCGAAACTTTCTCTCCGTTCACCGACTTTCCTTCTGCGAGGCAAATAACTATCGTCCGTTAAAGAATTTCTCGAGTTTGATCTAGAAAATTCTCGGTACTCGTGAACAACAACATCTCTGCTGCTACTATAAAAATCTGATGTACAATTCAATCGTTCTTTACGATCGTCGCCGTTATCATGAATCAATTCTCGTTCGTCATAAGCTGGACGTTTGCTATCGTTCTTATTATCTGTGTGTAAAAAACCAGATTCGTTAAAAATAGGTTTTTGGTTTTCCAAGTACGCCGCGTTTTGTGTTTGTACTCTCGAACTCTTCTGAAACTGATCATAGCGTTTACTCGGATCGGACACTTCCAGATTAAATTTGTCATTAAAATCATTTGAATCGTATCGATGTCTAAGCTCTGTAGTAGAATGAATACGATCTCTAGAAACGGGTCGAGAATTTCTTCGATGTTGATAATCATCTCGTAACATAATATTATGGGTATCGACAATTTTTTTCTGAATATTTATATTACGTGAAAAATGTCGAATACTGCTCTGCTCCTTTGTTCTTGATCTTGATCTTCTTTGATAGTTACGCGAGTTCTCGTATCGTCTGTCATAATTACTTAAGCCTGTACGTGACTCCGTTTGTGGATTTAATAATTTACTTTCCGTCCGTGAAAAGAACTCTGTTTTCCTGATATCGGTAAGCTTGCAAATATCAAATCTATCGTAATCGACTTTGTTACGCCTCGGCATATTATATACTTTTCATCCACAAAACTGAAACAAAAATTACATTTTACTTTTGAGCGACCATAGGAGTGAAACAAATCTTGCCGTGACAGAAAAATAGTAACTCCTGGTATTCTCAAATAAAACGTGTTGCTTTTAATATTGGTTGATGTGATATCCACTGCTGGGCAAGGTAATGCAATATTATTATTCCACTTTAAAAAAGTGAACGTTGGATAAATTACTTTAAAACTTCATAAATAATTCCTAAAAATTTATTTATCTTCCTTTTCCTTACAGCCTACAGTTCAACAAAAAATTGGTTACTTTTTCACAACTTACCTATAACTTGTGAAAATTACTCCAAAATTTTAATTATTACATCAAAATACGTAATCAAAGAACAACAATTCCATTGAATATATAAAATTATTCAGGTCATTCTTCGGTATTCATCAATCACAAAACCACTCGCCTATATAGGCCGTTTGACATTTGCTGTCTACCACAAAACACCCAGTCGCCACATTGAAATGCACTATCTATCTAGTAACCCTTATCTCTGCTAGTAACATTTTTCATTTTGCAAGAAACACTGAAATTTGAAAATCTAATTCGCCAGAATTTCAAAATTCAAAAATGCTTCAAAACTTCAAATACGGGGAGAAAAAGTGTTGCACAATTTTTTTAAAACAAATTCTATTAATTAACACGGCATTTTTCATTTATATTGTGTATTGTAAATATGATTTTAAAATAAAAATGGCCTATCAAAAGTTTTCGATTGCAAATATTTAAAATAAAATTACAGGGTTATTTGCATTTCTAGCTTAGGATCAAAATCAAACTCGAAAACGACGTTAAAAATAAGTAGTTAAAAAGTTAAAAATAACTTTGTAGTTAAATATACGAATTTTCTTCGATCATTGTTTATTTTCCCCATAATAATATGAGTAAACCTTGTCGGTGGCTTAAATCCGCTCCGATTTGGTGCGAAGCATGTCAAAAAATTATCTAAAGAAGCTTCTGTAGATTTCAATCCTAATGGAGTAAGCAGTTCTTTTTGTGTCATTCATTTTAAGTTAAAATAATAATCTTTTAGCAACTATAATAAGTAAAATAAACGGTTTAAAAAAAAATAAAGTACCATCAACTTGCTTTGCCATCGGAACGACATGTGTGTATAAAATAAAAAACCAAGTACCTGACAGAAAGTGGGACAAAAAACAGTTAACAGAAAAATGAAGAATTGAAAAAAATAACAGTAATAATAACACAAATCATATTCAATATTTTATTTTACAGATACAAACTTGCTGCAAACACTATATCACGTTTTATTAATTTAATTCCTTCGGTCACTTTCTCTTCTAGGATTTTATTGCCTATAGTTTTGCTAACTTGCAACAACTGACGCAGGAGTTCTTCGAGTCTTCTCATGCAACGAATAATGGAACCTTCAAAAATGTCTGTCATTTGACAAAGTTCTAAGAACAATGCTCCGTTGCACCAAGCGAATACAATGTCCATTAAAAATGGCTTAAAACTTTCCACATATTTACTTTCATCTAATTCCAGTTTACAGTCTATACTAACTTTGGCTATACGACGAGCTATGTCCTAAATAAAAAAAAAAGGAGAAAACAATTAACTCATATATTTAATTTTCTGACAAAATCGCCGCATTGTGAATTCATATTTTATGGAGGCTTCGACACAAGCTCATTTGTCAAAACCACAGCAGAACGAAAACATATGTTTGGTCAACAGTTTCTCTGACTTTGAGACAACCAATCATAATCGAGTTTGGTGTAAGCGACAGTCATCAATTCGTTCGACTGCATGTAGTGCAAATAGGACTGTATTGGAAAAATGTTTTTAAATGTCATCGCTGTGTTGCGTTAGGTAATACTGATAGGTAATCTCATTTCTAAAGACGGCACTACGCGCTCTTGTAGTTAGCACAAAAAGAAATCTAACACATCCTGCGTGATTTAGGTACTGATAGAGAACTAACTCTACTACATGTATTTGTTACAGTATGGTCGAAACAGACGTCTATTCAGGGCCGGTCATAGGCTATAAGAACCGTGTCTTATCTATTTTTTTAATTAAATGTTCGAATTTGAAATGTAAACACTAATTTGAGATACAGGATAAGTTTAAAATTAATTAAACACGGTAACTGATAAACATTTATACATATAAACTATTAAAGGATAAAGAATTTTCTTTTTATACATATGACAGGCAGAATATTTTTTGTACTCTATTTGCTATAAGAGTAAATTTTATTAATACAACAGAACTCTCGTTTAATCGTTTGCCAAACCTAACTTTAAAAATTCTAAGAAAAATACAAAGCGTACCTGCATTTTCCGCAATGGACCCGACAACTCTTCGGCGAGTTTAGGCATGCCGGTGCTCTTTTCATCGAAGACAAAACAACTCAATAACGCGACACACTGCGCTGAAGTTAGATTATCGAGCATGCCACAGAAAATCATTTCCGTTAAAAGCAATTCATCGGCGCCACTAATTTCACAAGCAATGCGTCCTTTCGTACTGATTACGTCTTGTTCATCGCAGAACCCTAATCGTCTTAAAACTCGTTTCCTATTTTTTAACTCGTCCATCTGCAGAAGCGACTTGGCCTTTTTCAGTTCTTTTTTGGCAGCGTCTAATTCATTTTTACATTTCAATTTTCTTTCATATTTACTATAGATTTCATCTCTTTTTGAATCAGAATGTAATGGATGACTTTTTATTCTCTCTTGTAAAACATCCATCTGTTTTTTAATTCGTTTAAACTCTTTATCGGTAATTCCCATATCTTTTTCAGCTTCCAATATCGGTAGTTTTCCTTTGAAATGAACCTTCGCCTGATCGATTGCCCGTTTAACCGATTTACGATTGTCTAGAGGCCGTACGTCGTCCGGTAAACGAACTCTTACGGAAGATAT
Source organism: Venustoraphidia nigricollis (assembly GCA_034508555.1). NCBI lineage: Eukaryota > Metazoa > Arthropoda > Insecta > Raphidioptera > Raphidiidae > Venustoraphidia > Venustoraphidia nigricollis. Next base: position 4,955,306 of record JAVRKA010000032.1, on the reverse strand, counting down.
TTCGGTTATAAGACTGCTGTTGCAAGGTACTACTTCTAGCTTTCCTTCCTATAAAAATATAAATTTTTCCATAAATTTACGATCGATTCAACAGACAAACAATTATAATAAAGAAAAAGAAAACGCATTTATTTTAAAAAATTTCACACTCAAGCCCTATACAAGACAAGAGGACTCATGATCGATGCTAAATCAATTTCTTTAGATATTAAAAGAGAGTTTGTTTAAGAAGTATACAGGTAATGTAGTTTCTAACAAAAAAAATGTGGGGCGATCTCGTTAATGTTTTAATTGCGACAGTAAGATATTTGTTTTAAATATTAAAAACATTCGGTTACTTCTCGTATTAAAAAAGAAAATATAAAGAGTGCAAAAACAAACCTGTCCTGCCGGACACGGCAGCGGTATACTATCAAATTCGTTTGTAAATTCTTCGCTGACATGAAGCATTATTGAAATAACAAGTTTTGTTTCTATGTCAATATTTTTTTTTTGATCGGTTTTTGGACCTCGTGGCTTTTGCGTCGTCTTCTTGAAGTTTATAATTGCGCCCCAATCATAATCATACTCGTTATATTTAACCTATAAATTTAAAATATTTGTATTATTACAAATAACAGTATCTTTTATGTACAGTTAAGTAAAATTATAACTTATATTCATTAAAAAAATACCTTAATAAGGCGGCCTGGTTGCAAAAACGGTAATAATTTCATTGGTTCTAAGATGTAAGTCAATGATTTTTCTTGCAATTGTTGGAAAGTCAACTTAATTTGATGATACGACTTAACACTAGATTCATTTTGTATTTTCAAACTTTGATACTCATCCCATTTTGTCTTGTATTCTAAAATAAAATAATTTTGTGTGTGGTACATGAAGATTTTCCTGAAGCCATTTGGTTATTGGTTAAAAACAACGGTCAAGTACAAGTAGAACTCGCGAGGGGAGAGTTCCGTACCATCCTGTTTTCCATGAGAACTTTAAAACTGGATTTTCGTTTAGTTTTTCCTGTAAATTATAGGTGAGACTCTATATTCCCTATTTTTTTCAAAATTTTAGGCCATTCGATACGTCACATGATGCACTTGATAAATATTTTTTTACCCCAAAATTAACCCTCAAAATCGGAGTTCGTTTATTTACGCTACATGTCTGTGATTTCAATTTTTTTTCGTTCAACAGACTTTAAGAAAATAAGCTGTGACAGACGGACAGACAGAAAAGTTTGGTAACGAGTTGTAAGCTTAGATGAAGAGTTAAAGCAAATTACACATTTACAGTAATACTTACTATCATACAAATCCGGAATACTCGAATGATTTTGGAACTGGAAAAAGGATCTCTCCATCATATATTCGGGATTAATTTCTTCAACGCGCAGAAGATTCAAAACCATATTGTAGGTTAAATGGAACGACGAATTAATTGGATCCGGCTTTCCTTGTATAATTTCACGGCCCGTTGCAGGCGACACTTTTTCATCGACCATTAAAATGACTATACCCTTGTCGTCCAGACCTCTTCTACCCGCCCTTCCTGACATCTGAATGTACTCGCCTGAAGTCAGCTAAAAGCAATTTTAACACAATGATATCAGTCTGTGATATCTGTTTGTTCACGCAACAGGAAACTAAAAAACTTTAAATCGTACCCATCTATAGTCTTTTCCATCAAATTTTCTCATTCCTGTAAAGAGAACAGTTCTTGCAGGCATATTCAAACCCATGGCAAATGTTTCTGTTGCAAACAATACTTTAATAAGTCCTTCGCTGAATAAAATTTCAATTGTCTCTTTCAAAATTGGAAGAAGACCGCCATGATGAATACCAATGCCTCGTCGTAAATGAGGCAACACATTGTCCACCTGTGGCAGATGTTTATCGTCGTCGCTCAACACGTCCATGGCATTGTTGAAAACTTCATCTACGAGTTTCTTTTCTTCAGCTGAAAATCAATTATAAACACATCGCAAAAACCATAATAAAGGAAAATCATAGAAAGAGTGATTTTTAATGATTCAAAAATGGTACTTTGGTTTTTTAGTCATGTTATTGTTTTCAATAAGCAATAAATTAATGTCTTTTGTACATTTTGTACGCTTAAAATTAAGTAATTTTTTGTTTCTTTGAAACCAGCATAGCTCCCATAGTTGTAAAAATGCAAGTTTTAGTACGCGGCATTCAAAAACCACACCGTAATTATTCGTTTTAACTAGCCGAAACTGAAAACAAAATTTCAGATAAACCGTAACTGAAACCGAAAACCACGTATATAAATTTTAAAAAAACCGAAACTGAAATTAAAACAGAAATAGAAATACCGGTATGTTAAGCGATCGAAACCGCACCGTAATTTCATATATTAGCTAACCGAATTTAGATCCACTCAGAAACTGAGACCCATAACCAAACTTTTAGGATAAGCAGCGGGTTATGGAATACGAAGTAATGAATAAAAAAAACTTTTGAATTATGCCCTCCATTAGTTAAAAAACAGAGGATAGTGTCTTTCATCAAATAATCGAGCGGCAGATCGAAGAGATAGTGATGTATAAAAATATAACTGAATGTACCTGTGTTAAAGTCAAGTTTCGACATTTGCATAGCGTATAATTCGCAATCCTTCTTGCTAAAACTGAACGCAATAACAGGTGAAAAATTTCTTTCAATGATCATTTTAACAACATTAAACACATTTGACTGGGCAGCATTTCTTTTCGCTGAAGATTTTTTTGCGATCTTAGTCCCTCCTAATTCACCTTCAGCACTGTCACCTTGAAGTACATTCATCGCTGTATTAAAATTATTTTCTTTAAATTGACCCTAAAAAAAATTAAAAACTAGAATTAATAAATGACAACTGTTAGTTTCACTCAAAGGTTTCAACGGAGTTCTATTGTTGTCTGTCAGAGGCTTTTCTAGTTTGTAATTGGATAGAAACTTGGAAGTTTCAGATTATGTATTGCTTTGGTCCAAAATTAAAAGTCGTATTTGAAAGTTTTACTCTGAGGGGACGCAACACAATATGTAAAAGATGAGCTCGAACATTTCCTTTTTCTAAAATAAAAATAGAAGTACAGAAACTTCTTACCGCGACAGTTTTATTAATGGATGTACATTTCGAGAGCTAAGCTTCCATCTTTTTTGTATAGTAACTTAGTGTAGTGTATTGCTGAAGATGGAAGCTTGGCTCTCAAAATGTACATCCATTAATAAAACTGTCGTGGTAAGAAGTTTCTAGATCCACCCCTGGTAAGAGCGACAGTTCTATAGTATTTACCTGTACATCGACAACCAAATGAATGCCATCTCCGCCATCGGGAAAAATATAGTGCTGGAGTGGTGTGGGTCTGTAGTCTGTATAAACAACGTGACAGGGCTGCTTGTGTATGTGACAAACCCATTCCGCAAACTGTCTTGCATTCGGGATCGTAGCTGACAAAAAAACATTTCTAACACTATCGGGCAATAAAATTAACGTTTCTTCCCAAACAACACCTCTCTCCTTATCGCGCATATAATGAATCTCATCAAATACTACCCATCCTACTTCACGAAGCAATTCAGAGCCTCTGTATAACATATTTCGTAAAATCTGTAACAAAGTACAGTCATTATTATGAATTTATCAGATGGATCAGAAAAAAAATACATTTCTGTACGAAACCCTAAAAATGTTGAAAATATATTAAAAATGAAGTGAAAAACAGCTATTTTATAGGTGGTACATGCAAAAAATATATATCTCGGGTCCAATGACATTATGATTCGTATGTCTGTTAAAACTTGCCGACGCTCGTTTTAACATATCACAGCTCATCTATTATATTATACATCATCCCACCCTAGTTATAAAATAAACTACTATTACGAATTACCTCTGTGGTCATAATTAAGCATGAAGCACTGGGATTTATAGTGACGTCACCTGTTATCAAACCTACATCGGAAAATTCTTCTAGAAATTCACGATATTTTTGATTACTCAACGCTTTGATTGGCGTTGTATAAATTACACGTTGTTTATTTTTTAATGATTGAGCAACCGCATATCTATAAGAAAAAATATACATACATCTTTGCTACAAACATTATTGCGTTATAACAAAAACAGAAGCATAGAAAACAAATACATACTCAGCTACAACAGTTTTACCGGCAGATGTGTGAGCAGAAACTAGAACAGACTGATTATTGTCTATGCATAAAATAGCTTCTTTTTGAAACGGATCCAGAATAAATGAATATGTTCGAACGGGTGCATCGTTTGATCGTTTTAACGTTTGGTATTCACAATTAGGTGGTACAGCCACTTCGTGCATACAGGCCTCCAACGTCTCGATTGTGTGAATTGTTATTCGATTATCCAAATCACCCAAACTATTATAAAAAAAAGATTTTACTAGAAATGTAAGTTTACAGGCAATAAACAAATGTAAGATTTTTTTTTAAAGTTGGTAGTTCTTCTGGTCGGTAGCTAACAGTATGATTTAAAAACAGTACGGTAGCACTAGAGCTTCATAAGTTAATTAGATGGTTGCAATTCTCTGCAGTGTCCTGTTTTTTGAAAAATACGTTCTTAGCGCACTCTAATACTACCGCAAGGTCTTATAGTTATTCGACGCCTAATACCAAAAATATCCTGACTTAAAACATACTTCAATTCTTCCATAACATCTTCAATACTCTCCAATTTCATTCGTTTTGTCAATTCCTCGTCATTTTCATGTTCTCGTTTACTACTCTTCTGACCGGTCTGTGACACAGATGGTTTAGCACTAAAATGCAAAAAATAAACATTAGGTAAAACATGCTTCTGCATTAGATAAAATGCGTATTTGTGATTTATTTATTTATTGTAATGTAACGACATAAAAGCCCGTTGGCCATACAATGTCACACAATTATGAAAGCAAAACAAAATATATAACTCTATAATACTTATGATCAATAATTGATAATTAATTGATGGTGTACAATTTCAATCATTGCTGTTTGGTGAGTAAATATGATTTACATGTATTTTTAAATATTTTTAAAGATGAACTTTCTCTAATTATGATATACCGAATTTCTTTACCTTTCGCGGCTAGTTTTGTCGTCCTCAACAGCTTGTTCGTGATCATTACCCTCATCGTCAAAACAGCTAAATAAATCTGCCATTGTCAGTTCTGTGTGAAATTTTTTGTAACTGTCCAACGACTGTCTTTAACGCGCATTAGCTGATAATAGAATTGTGTATACGGCTAAACGTAACAGTATAATGCAATTTATTACAATTTTATATTTATAAGCTTCAAGTCACACCACACATTTCCTCATAACCTAAAAAAATAACTTCATTGGACGCCTTTTTTGAAGTTGGTTATAAATACCAACATATACTTTGTATCTTTGATGCCAACATTGGTAGAAAAATCTATGAAACGAACGCTGATAATTATGATCTCCGAGAAGCGCTGTCCACAGAGCACGCAGCTTTTTATGGCGCTGTCGAAGCGTTGCGAAAATCAAATGCAGTCTTCTTGTTGAAAATAGATAATGCTAGGCGAATATTCAACATGCACGCTCAAATTTTAATGATAGATGATTAATTTAAAACCATGTCCGATTACCTGTTACTTCTATCCTGGTGGATGTATCCTGAGAGATGTGCCTACTTTTTGTTGTAAGCCACGGACATTAACAAATTATGGAATAAAACTCAACAGTTTTAACCATTACGTAAAAATATATTCTAACCGAATCTGAAATTTTGTACCTCAAACCTTCATTATAAAATGAATTTAAATGATACTTTTCTGTTAAAAAAATTAGAAAAACTATTCCCCTCTGAAATCCACTCTGTCGGAAATGCTATGCCACAAATTTCTTTTGAAACGTGAGGTTTTTGAAAATTTGTTTTCTCAGGCACAGAATTGATATATTTTGATCACTAATACAATATTAGCCGAAAACTTCACAACTATAAATCCTAATTTAATACGCGGACGGACGATTGAATTAGAGTTTAAATTGCGATCATATAACATTAACGCCTTCAAATCTTTGCATAAATTATCATATTATAACTTTTGTTGTGAATGAATACTTTCTTAGTAGCTTCATACCATGAGAGAAAAATTGTAGATTATAATGTTCAACTAAGGTCATTTCATTATTTACTTTTCTTTTAAATGGCTTCTGAACGTTAGAAACGACCATCGAAATCCAGCGTCTGGACGCGTTAGTTTTTTGTTTATTTAAAAACTATTGAGGAGTTAACGATAAAAATTGGGAGCTATTATTTTGATCGTTAGCTCCATCGAATGAGCCCAAATACATCAAAATCCGTTAATATCCGACACTAAACTGATCAGGGTCTACGACATATGAAAAATTGAACTTTCAATATGTCGCTCAAGCATTATTCAACACACTGAAACATTTTAAAATGCAATTTTGGGTAACTTACAAAAATAGACCACGCTACGTTTTGGAAAGACACCTTTCGGTTCATTTAGCTACAGAATTTGTCGATACTAAACACAATAAGAACTAAAAATAATACAGCAAATTATATAAGTACAAAATTTAAGATTTAGTATAATATATTTTTGAAGATAAAAATAAATATATCGATGGTTTATAAAATATAGGTAAAAAATTAAATGACAATGTTATTCATGCATAAAGCCGTCATTTTGAAACTCCTATCCTCAGCATTTCATTTGAACCTTACTTAAGTAAATTACAAAAACAATCCCAAAATAATTATTTTAACCAAAGAAGCAAACATTAATACTGCATCATTACTTAAAAGTTGTTTGATAAACTAGATATTTTCATACGTTATTAAAATTGAAAAAATAGGATTTTATAAGCAAAACTTGACTGCGTTCACTATTTGAATTTTTTTAATTTTCATTTCACGCCAAACCATACGACATTTTTACTTCTTTACTTCTTCAGCTCGATTTATTGATTTTTCATTAGAATTATTCAACATGTTCAGTTTCTTAAAAACAAATTTGTAATAAAATATGTAGCAATGCGATTGAAAATAATCTCATCGAAAGTGGAACGACGAGTTTATCAAACAGCTTCTATTATTAATTAATTAAACTATAAATGATAAATTACTGTTTGTCACATATGCATAGAAACTAATAGGATGTGTAATTATTCTAAATCGTGACTGCTATGTTTTAATAAAATTAAAAAACTATTAACAGAATAATTTTAACAATGCATGCCACGATTTAGAATTTTTGCTAAATTCATAGTTTTTAATATTTTACAGAAGATAACGAATAATATATAATATATTTTTTTAAATCATCCACTTTCTTAACAACGTTACAGTGTAGAAGGAAGGAAATAAAAATGCACATAACTTAAAACTCTATACATTGCAATTATCTCCGTATTCGCTATCTTTATTCGCCGGTCAGTTGTCGCCTTTAGCCTGACGGCGCTGTAATGCCGCCGCTAAATCTTGTCTTAACGCCGCCTGTTTTCTCTGATCGGCTAATAGTTGTACGCTTCTCAAACTATTTACTATGTCTTTCGTTTTACCGAAATATATTTCGTTCAAAGTATTGCGTATTTTGTTCTCCATATCCTCGACCATTCTTCCAATATTTGCAATGTGAGGACTCGATTCACTCACCGCAGCATCTTGTTCGATTTGTCTCGTCAAGCTTCCTCCGAGATTCATCGTCCCGGAACTTTGTTTGTTCGTCTGAAGCCATAACATTGCAGTCGACGTTAATTTATAATGAGCGTTTCTTCCCGAACTCTTTTCTTGTACTTCGACGACATGGATTGAATCCCAACAACCTTTTATTTTTTTCGAACCGTCTCCGGCTTTTTTTATAAGTATAACGCCCGCAAAACCGTGATCCAAGTCCCACAAATAAACTGAAGATACTCCGCCTTCAAAATACATTTCTCGATACTGGTCGAAGGCATGGTTTGCATCCATTTCCAAACGACGAAGTCGTTCCGAAGGCATCGAACCATCTTCTAGCGGAGGATCGTAAGTGTTAGACCACGGAGACCTAAAACGTTTGAAGTTTCATAGAAATAACTCTTACATTATTCGCGCTCGACGATGAGTTCACGATTATTGCAATTGTAAGATTAATCGTAATCTACGACTATTTAACGATCATTGTTAACGGTGCAACAGACACATGTCTGTGCGACTAAGTATGTGTTACTTGTTTAATTCATCTATAATCGTAAAATTGGTTTGTTAATTGTAATCGTAAAAACACTAATCGTTACATCACTATTTTAAATCTTTAACCGTCATTGATTCTCCAAGGACATTAGAGTAGGTAATTCTCTAATATTTTAACTATCAATACTAGATGACCACCTGTTCTTCAGGCAAACTTTATTTAAACCAAAATCAGAACTGAAGTTTTCTTAGTCTGAATCTTTATTATTTTGGGAGTAAATCGCAATCGGATATATTTCTTTTATTAAAGAATTAGAATTGCCATCAAACACTTTTTAAAAAATTGTTTTGACTCACTATCGCATATTAAAAGCGGATGCCTGCAATAATTTATAGCCGACTAAATGTACATACGATAGAATTTGAACTAGGTTTTATTTTGTATAACTAACACGTAATACCAGAAACTGAATAAAAAAATATCTTATGTTTAAATAAAAGCCCATATTTTGTTTAAAAAAATACCGACCTGTATGAATCTCCATCTCTATTGTAGTCACATAATAAATAATCCTTTCCACTTTCTCTATCCTTAGCTATTTTTAAAGGCTGATCGACCGATGACAATAAATCTTCACACAAACTTGGAACCAAATCAATAAGGTCGCTCAAATTTTTTTCGATTTGTTGCGGCGGCAATCTTCGCATTAAATCTAATGCGCAATCCATTTGCTGATCCGTCTATAATAAAATTTGCTATTAAAATTTCATTAATAAAAAACATAGAGAATTAATTTTATAATACAATTAGAAAAGTAGTCAAAACAGGGTCAAGAGCTACAAAGTAAAAGAAATATAATAATGTAAATAAAAAGACCGGAAAGCCTTAAGGCCAATTATCTTTTACAATTAGAAAGGTTAATGACTTATTTTAAATAAAAAAGTTGTCAAAAAATGTGCAAAAGAATTTTGAAGGGGCGTGGATCAAGTGACATGTCACACAAGAAAAGTAATTTAAATGCGTCAAATCTACACCCTGTTTAATAAAATCTGGAAAAACAATGCGAAAAATTAACTACAAACCATATTAAATTATATTTATCGTAATTATCACAGTAAAAAAGTAAATAAAATGTACATCCACTTGCTGATGATACTATAACATGGGGGAAAACTAAAAGTCACTATACTATACAACTTGGTATTTGAATGGCGCCATACCTTAAAAATATACATTTTTTAAATAATGCTAGTTTATGGGTTTCATTTTCTTATATAAAACGTTAAATACACGATGTAAAAATATGATAGCCTTAGAAAAAAATAAACAGAAGTAATCTGAATCGTAAAAGTTTTTGATAAATAAATGTTTATAATAAATACATTGCACAGATTTGGTTTAGAAGTTTTGCAACTTTTGCATTTCAGTGTCTAAAAATGAGTCAATACTCAATACTATTAATACTCTGTATTCGTATAAATATTCTAATGTTTTGAATTGTCCATACCGTTTCACGTGCATTTTGTCTTCAAACAATAGTTTAATATGCAATTCAAAATGCCGTCAAATATAAGCAAGATATCACAATAATGTATTTCCACAGGCTGCAGAGTAGATATTTTAAAGGCCGTGTGGCCTGTGGGGATTGAGAAAATAATACTTCGAGTTTGGCACTCGCACTTAAGTACTTTAAAATAACGTTTGAGATGTGTGAGCTAGAAGCCTAGATGAAATTTCCACACGTGTGACGTCACAAACCCACCCCTTCGCGTGCGTTTCAATTATACGCAAGCGAGGTTTATTCGAAGCAGAGATAAGGATCGAACACTCACCTTACGATCATATTCAGCTGTTCGACTAGAAAAAAGATGAACAAATGCGAGAAGAACTGGCGTCCTGAGAAATATGTTTTCGACTTTCCCTTCCGTTATAACAATTTGACAATTACTTTGTTGAAATTGTAACAAACTTATGATGGGTTGCAGAAAGGATTGTCAAATAAAATGACCTTAGATTATGAACACACATTTTTCTCCATAAGAAAAGCATTGTAGAATTTTAATTCGATTGATATATTTTTTGTAAACTCTGTATACATGTATTTAACATAGTTTTTTGCATAATTTTTATGTCGAAATGACATTTTTCTACGCATTTTAATCAAAATTTGACTTTAAAAACGAACTTTTTCCGTGTAGATCAAGAATTTGCTTTTGTGTGAATACGATCTAATGTTGTACATGACAGAGAGTTTGAATATATTAGACTGCTCTTGCAGGCATGAAAACTTAGATAGAAACGGCACGAAGGAATAATGGAAAGAAGTATGTCCCGAGCTGAATGGTGATTTTGAGCACTGATATTTAACTGAAAGCCATGTGAATGGTCACCACATAAACCAAAACCGTGCGCGCGTAAAAAGGGCCTAATTTATAGAGTGCAAAAAAGATTTCTATGATTGTTTATTTTTGTAGCATAGCTATTAGAAACTGGAACAAAAAATATGCTGACAAGTACCGTATAAATCGAAGTTGAAACCGATCTTTACTATTTTAAAACAAACGTCAAATAAAAATACAAAAATATCCGATTGTTATATTTTTTTTTATTTTGAAATCAAATTTTCTCAGCATAATAACGATAAAAAAACTTACATATTATGCACAGAAAACTGACGAATTATACATAATTATTAAAAAATTGTAATATAATAATAAATTGAAGAAAAACAAACATATCTCCAATTTTGCAATAGTTTTCCATTTATTTCCTTATTGTAAAATCTTCCAATATACACAATGTCCTTTTGAAAACAGATAAACACGTTGACTGTTAACATCATACATGATTCGCAGAATTCATATACGCCAGTGATAATTTTTCAGAGAACTCGGCTCACTCTATACGCATTATCGATTGCATCGATACATTACTGTTTTGCGTAAGGATACCGATATTCATTTGTCATATTACTCGGGTACACGACCGATATCCAATAACGACTATTGGTTTTTACTCGATAACAATCAGTTGCCCGCTTTTAATGACGCAAAGTCGATACCGATGAAATTTCCTATTGTTACCGATGAATTCAATATAACTGAATAACTTTATTTGCCGAAAAACAAAACGTTTAACTAAACTCTGTATATTTTACAAGAAAAATCGTTAAATCTAACTTTTATGCAAAAAGAATTAACATGTTTTTTATATTCAACATAATAACAAAAATGAAGTAAGCATTGGAAATAGAACACTACAATTTGGGAACTGGTTTTCAAGTAAATTATCAGGTACCCGTCGGTATCCCAAGTTACATTTAATACCTTTTAACAACTGAGACACAATGTTAACAAACCACTGTTGCAATTTGGAATATGAATATTTATATATATTGCCATTAATTATTATCATCTTAAAGGCGAGAAACTGATTATGTTCCTCTTGTTATGAAAAAAAAAAAAATAAATAAACAAACAGGCCAACACAATCACTTAAAAAATTAAGTAAGTTTGGTTTGGTACAGGAGCACTACTGAATAGCTGTATTATTGCTTATAAACAAAGCAAGCAAACGCGACAAGACAAAACCTGATCATTAAATAAAAACTTTACACCGAAGAATAGAAACTGAAAAATTATCACAAAGTTAAAATGCGTATACACAATTCATTTTCAAGAACTAAAGGGGTTTTTATAAATAATACATTTAAGCATGTTTTGTTTTTTTGTTTTTTTTTTATGTATCTGGTCCAACATGATAATTTTTTTTTTATTAATTACAGCAATCCATGTTTACAGATTCAGCAAATATGTATTTTATTATTACTTTTTTATTTATAAATGAAAAGGTTGCGCCTCGTAGACATAATTTATTATTATTATTATTTTAATATTAACAGGATTATTTCAACACTAGTTTTAATAATTCTTCTGAATGGTATCAATGACGCATACCTAATCGAAACAAATAGGCATTTCAGTCAGCAGTATTATAGTTCAATATATTGATGTCGGCTATCTTGTCACATAAAGACCCCCTCTATACTTCTCTGTCTTCACTCCCATACACCTTCCCCCCTCGTCTCGTAAACACCCCGCCCCTTCAGTCAAATTTCGATTATTTGTCCAAAGCAGTATTGGTTTTGATAGCAATAACCACTTCTTCACCGCAGGATTTGAGTACGGTGCACTGAAAACAAAACAATTTCATTACTAAAAATTCCAGCCAATCGGGCGACACGACTATCCCAGCTTTAAAAATATTTACTTTTGACATAAAAAATAAAATAAAATTTCTATTAACGCCTGCGGTGACGTGGGTAACGACTAGTAATAAATATTATGATACAGGACAACAAAATGTTTGGGGCATGTCGGATTACTGGTTGTAAACACGGACTAAAACTTTAACTACAGAAAAAAGAGTTCTTTTAACTTTCTTTTTTGTTCCTAAAGTCAATAACAACTTTATATAATACATATTTATAATACATAATGCATTACTGAAAGTTTTAACAATAAAACAATTTTAAATTTCAAACTTTTATAACACAATGTGACGTCTTCTTCCAATATCTATTGTCAGACTACAGAACGAACGACTTCACAAAACGACAGAACATAGAGAAATATTTGTCGAGTAAACACGCGTGTTGGATTATTCAGAGCGCAATATCGTAAAAAAGTCGGATTATAGAGCGATTTTTCTAGCCCTCTGCATACTTAAAAACAGCGGATTACTGGACGTGTTGGATTAACGGGCAGCGGAATATTCAACGTGCCCCGTATTTGCTATTCGTTTCCACTGTTCAATAATATGGTTTCCCATCGAAAAATTAGCAGCGCATAGTTGTCAACTACTTAATTGTTCTTCAGAACAAAAGAACAGCTAATTTATTTTTATTTTTAAAATTTGTGAAGTTCGAATGGTAAAAATACAAAACAAACTGCATGCGGAGACGCGATTTAGTGAACTAATTTTGATGAACATTCACGTTTTATCTTCAGTCGACTACCGCCAAAACAAAACAAAGAATCGATGAATTATAGACGCTCAACAGCTGAGGTTATTAGCGTCTACTAACAAAAAACCGAATAAGGCACCACTCTTAAAAGTAATTTAACTACACAATTAATAATATTTCTTTAATCGAGGTAACTGACAAGAACATAATTAAGTTCTCTCAGGGCATAAAAAAAGACTTTCAATCTACGAGTTTCCTGTAGCACTGAACTGAACTCTGGTGCTCAAACAGTGACTCTAGGCTCGCACCAACAATATCAGTTTGCAGATTCAACTTTTCTACCATTCCCCAAAGCGTTACCAAATGACGTCAAAATCACTTCAGTCTCTTATATCAGCAAGTCAGGTGCTGTGTTTGGAGCCAAAGAAAACAGATAATGCGATTAATATATTGTCTGCTATACCTATTATAGCGATGTAAAACGGTAAATAATCGAGGTAATTTATTTTAAACAGCCGCGGCTATTCATTATTACACAAGGCTGCGCAAAAAGTTTTGCGCACGATTGTAGTTTAGGGTCGAGATTTTAATTTTTATAATAAATATCTACATAGCTATAAATATGTTATTAAATTTTTTAAATTCTACTGTTGGAAACTGCTTTACTGTTCTCAGACACAGAAACCGGAAACCGCCATGTTGTTTTATAGATAGCCGGTAAATTCAAGTATAAATAACCGGTAATTTTACATTACAACATTCTATTCAATCAGCTGCCATTCAACAAATCTACGTGCAATCATGCAATCACGATTCTACTACAGCTGAGATGATCTTTTGTCAGAGTACTCAATCGCGTTTCTCTACAATCGGAAGCCCCTTCAGGTTTCAGGTTAAGATAAATACACATATGTGAATTAAAAACATACGAGGAGTTCTTTTCCGGCATCAAAATCTGCACGCAGCTGTGTGCCAAGTTCTCCGTCTGGAATTTTGAGATCTTCACGTAAGTCTCCGTTGTCGGCCATGAGGCAGAGGTACCCATCGTCAGAAATGTCAGTCAACTGATAATCTTCACGCTTGACATGTGGCACGTCCATGTTGTGAGTTGATGGGCATATATCTTCATATTTCTTGCCAGAGAATATATCGATACCCACCAAATGAACCTATAGTCACAATTATTATTATTAATATTGCGACACGCGCGATTTTAAACGATGGCGATGAGCGAAACATTTGAACGGAGTAAGGACCGGTATACAGTATGTGATGACATGAAAAAGAAAACGCGAAAGAGAAACATTTATTGTGGGCCCTTTTAATTAATTAATAAAATTTGCATTTTCGTTTGTAACAATGTTAAGTTTAACAGGTAAGTAAGACGAAAACCGTCCAATCATTGGCAAACAAATTCAATTCTTTGTATCATTTTTTGTTATCAGTATTGTGATAATGGTTAAACGCGTATGTTTTGATGTAATTTCTAGATTATAGAGAAGTATCAATTATTTACAATTATTGTCTGTCTTGCAAATTTTTTTCTCATATCTGGCAGACCTCATTTTGGAACGTTTAACAATTTGGAGAGGTATGCTAGATATACAAAAAAAAATACAATCCAACATAAAAAACTGAGTCAAAGATTTTTTTTATTACTGAAATATAAAGACCAACCAAAAGATGTTCTTTTTAAATTTTTCAATTACATACGAGATATTTTCCAGTTCTACCATAAAAAAAGAATGTCAGTAGAATGTTCCCTTAATGACTTATCTGAAGTGAATACTTTTTAGTTCCAAATCAGAGCATAAGAAAGGACAATTAATGTGCGAGTAATCTTTAGCACCGAGACTCTAGACGCGCGAATCAGTGACTCTAGACTCGAAATGAATTTTAAAAGCAAATCGTAGACATTTATATATAGAAAATTGATTAGTATTTAATGTGGTCAAAGTTTAATTAAATTAAGAAAAAAATTAACTATTGTTGTCTAGACAAAAAGCTACAATATTACGATCGACACTGCCGTCTACAAATCAATGCATAGTCAGTTATCTGGCTTAACTATATCTCTATATGTTACTTCGTGAGAAACAAGCAGAGTGAACTCGTCCTGCTAATGGACCGGCAGTGTGATTTTATTCAGAGATAGAAATAAAACAAATCTCCGTCTCAATTCGCAGTTAACGTTTCAATCGTCCGTGTATTTCCTATCGATTAATGAAAGGTGGATCGACGTTCTTTTCACTATCGACATTGATTATAATTTACCTTAGCGTGACCGTGTTTTCCAGTTTTTGATGT
Source organism: Venustoraphidia nigricollis (assembly GCA_034508555.1). Lineage (NCBI taxonomy): Eukaryota > Metazoa > Arthropoda > Insecta > Raphidioptera > Raphidiidae > Venustoraphidia > Venustoraphidia nigricollis. Next base: position 4,939,863 of record JAVRKA010000032.1, on the reverse strand, counting down.
CGACATTTCAACAATCTTGCAAGGGCGAGACTTGAGCATGACAAAGCCATTCTTACGCAATGCTGAACATTGCATAGGATAAGTGGCAGATGCGCCAGAATCTCCAGTCTCAAAGTGTGTGTCTTCAATATCAGCCATTGTTAATTTTGTTTTGGTTTTCGGTTGGTATTAAAAAAAAACTGCAACACATAAAAGAAAGACTGTCAATATTCATTAGTGGATCTACGATGAACAGCTTAAATCCACAAATAATGTTTCTTTAATCGAGGTAACTGACAAGAACATAGTTAAGTTCATTCAGGGCATAATAAAGACTTTCGATCTACGAGTTTCCTGTAGCACTGAACTGAACTCTGGTGCTCAAACAGTGACTCTAGGCTCGTATTCAGCATTTACATATTATATTCAACATGTGGGTAGCATTTAGTTTATGTTATAGAATACTGAATATACAATAATGTAACTTAGTTACTTAATATATACTGTGTAGCATGAGTTCTACTTCTACCGTTTATCTTCTTCACGATCTTACAATATGGTTTTCAAAGCAATAAAGCAATACGTAAATCATATGTGATCTATGTTTCAAAAAATCGCCCAAAATATACACCTAATAATACTACTTTGAATTTGCAGGTGCAATTTTGACGAGATATTTTTTTTTACAAACTAGCAAAAGAGGAGAGTCATTCTTGCAAAGAAACGTGTTCGATTATTGATGCATTTTTATGAAAATGTCTTTAAAATAAAATGCTATTTGCTTCATTTACACAAACTCAAAAACATACGAATATAGAATTAGACACGACTTTTTTGTTGTACGAAATACGGAGTATTTATTAGCTAAGAATGACAGTTTTGTTATAAGAACTAAATTGTGACCACGTTACAGAAAAGATCGACTTTGTAGTCTGCTGCAAATTCCATTTTTCTGGTTCCTCGACTTTGAGTGCATTTATCAAAAAGATAATCATAGAGACCAGTATTCTTAAGTTATACATCGCATTGATAGAATGTATAAAAATACATTTAAAATAGATCTAGACAATCTAAAATCGGATTTACTTAGGAGTGGTCATTTGCGTCCACGCGGCACAAAACATGTGGATGGCAAAATTGCAATGCGGTCACGACCTAAACAATGTTACCCAGCAGGTCATGGTCATACGATAATCATTTTTTAAATAGAACAGGTTATAAATTTAATGCTCTGTATAGTATTTAAAACATTTAATTAAACCTTAAAATACTTGTGGCTATAAAAAAGATAAAAATTCGTGCCAATATGGCGCGAATGTTATAGCCAAAATCATGCATTGTCAAAAAAGGCACCGGGATTAAAAATAAACTGTCTATGAAAATGTTCCGGCCGATTGAATTACACATTGTTATAATTTTAGTATATAAATTAATTTACCTGGAACACTCACGTACTTTTGATTTAACAAACTTTCTACTAAATACAATAATAATACAATAGAATATTTTACTCACATGTGTCTATGAGATGGGTACCTTCAACCTTGTCCAGAAGATTTTAATACGCCTGCGTGAAATCTATCCACTTTCCAGGAAGTTTCTCTCCTTCTTCTTCTCTTTTTGTTCGAAATGATTATAAAAACGCTGTAAACTGGAACAATTTCGATGTATTTTTCAAAAGTTATTAAGCCTTTTGAACACAGATGCTTGTAATTTCAACTTTGAATTCAATTGTCAAACTTTTGCCCACTAATAATAACAAAACAAAATTATTTACAAACATGACATCTTTATTATAAGAAATTTTACCAAACCATACTCCTTTGTTTCAATTATCGATAAAGTAGATTCCAATATTTTGTCGGTCATAAAATATATTTAAATTTGAATCGATTTATTTTTTTCTACAACAAATTGTGAAAATTAATTTTTCTTCATTATGGTATTTCACATTTTCTTTAAAACATCAAATCAGTTTTATTACCCAAGGAAAGGCGTACGACAATATAATTTTTCTAAATTTAAAATCAAGTCATAGCTTCAACAACACAAAAATCTAGTATCAATACCAATAATTTACATCGTATCAAATTTGTTTTACACTGACATTTATATCTTGAATTTTATTTTCTAGACTAGAACGAACTGAAATTAATACATGACCGGTTAATTTACTAGTGACTATGCCAAACAGTGAAAAACAAAAATAATAATACAATATTCATTCTGATAAAAACATTTTTTCAAGAAACGAACTAAAAATTTGCTAAAAAGCTAAAGTTTCTTATATTTCAAGGATAACTAATTCTAAAACTTTAACAAAATCTGATTTTAACAAAATATGTGTAATATATAAATTTCCATTAAATATTTATCATTTCATAATCTTTTAAAATTTCAGTATTATATTACAGTTAAAATAACTTTTCCAATATTCTTTCGTTCTTCAATTCTTTTCGTAGCTTCGACTATTTTACTCATCGGCCAAACGGAGTCTATGCGTGGTTTCAAAGATCCTTCTTTAATCATTGAACATATATTTGCAAATGTTCTGCGGACTCTTTCGTTTTCGGTTTCACACAATAAACCTAAATGTATCCCGCAAACAGTTCGATTATTCACTATCAAATCCACCGGCCTTACATCATTTGATTGTGTTTCATCGGTCGATTGATCGTTTTGTGTGACCATGCTGTTGGCACCTGCAATTAATAAATTATAATTAATTTTATGTGAAACATGTTTCCCTGTAGAAGCAACCATTTTTCTATTTATTTGTGACTTGCGATACTAACCTATTATTACAATTCTGCCAAAAGGCCTGAGCAAATTTTGACAAGTAATAAAATCTTTTCCACCCTGATTCTCGATGACGATATCGACACCTTTTGGACTTATTTCCCGAATTTTTTCGGAATATTCCAAGTACTCCAGTGGATACTTCACGCCGTTTGCGAACACTGCGTCGTGTTTAGCGGCCGAGGCTGTCCCGATGACCGTTACCCCCGACACAGTGTGGGCAAATTGAGTTGCAGCCCATCCGACGCCTCCTGCACAAGACTGAATCAACACCGTTTCGCCGTATCTCAGACTGCCCATCTTAATGAGGCTAAAATACGCCGTTAGATAATTGACGAATATTGCCGCACCATCTCTAAAGTTAATGTAGTCGGGCAATCGGAAGCACTTCTTCTTTGAAACAACTACTCTATCCCTGTACAATCCTCCAGTGAAATCATAACAAACAACACGATCGCCTACTATAAATGTTTCGTTAGTTGTCGCCAAATTGCCGTCATTATTTCCGCTGTCTCCAACAGCCGTAACAATGCCGGAACATTCTAATCCTAAAATGAACGGCGGTTTCTTGTCATTTACGATGCCAAGTCTTGTATAAATGTCGGCGAAATTCATGCCGCAACAATGTACCAATATTTCTACTTCACCGGGACCTGGTTTTGGAAGAGGCCATTCTTCAATCTAAAAACAAACCATGCATTTTATCAGTTCAATTGGCTGCTAAAAATTGTACTTCTGTTAGATATTTGTTTATAAAAATACCCTTTTTTTATACACCATCTCTACGCTTCATTGATATTGTTTACCACGATTATTAACATTTAAAAAAATCAAAATTCGCAAGTATAGGTACCTATAAAATCTTTTAAAATACCTGTGAATTTTTACTGACCTTTAACTGACTTGTGTCCCCGAAGCCCGTTAGTACAACGCTATGAACTAATTTATCTGCAGTAGAGTCTAACGACATGTTTCACTAAAAGTAACAAATTTTTATAATGAAACAAAATAAAATTGCAAATTTTCAGCTGCGGAAAAGTCAATCGTCTGTTGTGATGCCCTACGTGTGAATTGCAAATGATAGTTTAATATTGGTATGCTACACAATGACGAGAACATTATCTAAATAAATTATGTAAAGATTTTGTAACTTACAGTAAAGTTTAGATAATCAGTCATAGTTAAGGTCGAGGTCCTATCCTTTAAAAAGCATATAAGGGCAATATAAGGACAAATTTAAGCAAAAGCAAACTCGACCAAGTTTGACAGAAAAAAATGGTAAACGCATCATTGAAACGAGTTTAAAACTCTAAAGAAGTTTCACTTCCCCCATGAGCTTATATGTCTGAGGCTCATGCGTTTTTTGTTTTTGTAGCTGGGACAAATTGTAGAAAAAGTTGAATAATTGAGGTTCGACTGTATTTGATCATATAAATTTTGTAAGAATATGTTAATTTACTTTGGAAAAACAATACATAATTCATAGATGTTATATCTTTACTATTTTTATATGTAAATAGATTGCAAAAAACATGACAATATTACGAGACTAGGTTACAGACAGGCCCGGAAAAAACTAACGGGTCTTAAAGTTAAAATTAGTGGCGGGTAAATGATTTAGTCGCTCCGTTTATCTTGCTGTTTGCAAAAAGATCAACGGGCGGAACAACTAGTTTCACGGTTTTTCAAAAACATTTAGATTCAATATAGGATTTTACATGCTGAATTTTTATTATTTTATTTATTTAAGGAGCAGAAAGAAAGTTCTACAAATGGTTTCTTGATACTATAAATAAAAGTTTTGAAGTATTTTCTAATTTATCCCACTTTTTGCATCTAAATCACGGTTTTTTACATACTTCCTGATTTGATAAAATAATTAGGTAGTCGGTTGGTGTAATATAATATTCAATTCTGATTAAATCAAAGAGCGTAAAACTTTTAGAAACGGAAGTTAAACATTTAGGTACAAGTAAGACCTCGTTTAGCGCTTCTTCAATTAACGCTGATTCGATATAGCGCGATACGCTCAAAGCCTAAAAGAAGATAAAAATTTACTCTATGTAAAAGGTTTTAAGCGCAAAACGGGATCTTACTGTATTCAAAATAAATAATTAAACGACTACGACAACGTAACTATAAGATGTTCATTATGTTACATTTTAAACATTTGGAAAAGTTATGAATATTCATTTAAAATTAAAACAGTATATCTGCATTATTTTTTATGTAGAACACATTTTTAGGTAGTGCAGATTATTTCTAAAAAGTAAAGGAAAATTAAACGATAACAATAATTACCTATAAATTATTTATAAAATTTTAATACATTCTTGATTTTTAAAATTATAAACAACATTTAGTTCTAAAATCTAATATACCTACATAACTGAATTTATCCTAACTGAAAACTAGTATTGAGCATTTTTCAGTTTGTAACATATAATCATTTTTGTTAAATAAATGCCGTTTATTTTTTACAGAGCCGATTGTTAATTAAAAGATCAGAAAAGTGCACTGCATATTAAGATTTCGTCGAAAATATTAGGAATGAAAAAACATGTCTTGTCCCAAGATTACCCTAAAAATGTATGTATCGAATCACGATGACAAAATGTATTTTATATTTTTTTTCGATGTGTATTAAAATTTGAAACGTTGCTGCAATGCGATTCAGTATTGCATTACAAAGAGTAATTTTTAAACAAAACTATAATGGACAAATTAAATTATATTATAATAAATATATTTGAATATTGATTCTTTCCAATTTTTGCCCACTCACCAACAAAAACAGGTTACTCTTTCTGTAAGACAAACTTCAAAAGTCAAAATGCGATTAATTTTTACAACAGGTGTTTATTTTTAACAACACTTGGAATAAGTATATTCTTTAAACTTTAAAGTAATGTGTCGCCGTTCAAAATATGTACGTTGATAAACATTTTACTTTGAAGTTTGAACAAGTGGCATTTTTTCTTTATTTTGTATCATATTTCAAATATTTTGATGACACGTCACCTGAAAGAAAGGAAATTCTTAGGTTGATAATATTATGCAGTTTAATAAATAAATTGCTGATCATACAAAAAATAAGTATAGGAAATAGCAGGAAATGTATTTATGCTGTTAAAATTTTTGGTAAACAAGGAGACATATTACAGAACACTGATGTGTTCCGATATTTTATCTAAACTTTAATCGCTGTTTTTTTAGTTTTTATCAACTCCTCTGTCTCTGCTTCAATGCTTTGTCTTACTCTAATTTTCAAACATATGCATGCATAAAAGAAAGAGAAAGATATTACGCATGTCAAGTGAACTGCCGTTATCCAAATAAGGGAAACGGGTGTAATTTTCTGACCGCTGTCGTATGTCGTCTGACGTTCAGAGATATACAATTGCCGGATTTTATTTTTATTGAAATAGTGGGCGTGGATTTTGCAATTTTCATTATTCAAAATGTCTTATTCTAACAGTAAGTGTAAAAACGCAGTTCTGTTTTGTATTTTGTTTTAATTCTTTTTTTATTTCATAAAAACTATTGTGACTTATTACCTCACATTTTGCTAAGTATGTATGTAATTTATGTGATATTATTACTATTACAGAATATATCTTTGCAACTTTGCCTCGTACTCAAAGAGGACAGCCTCTTGTTTTAGGAGGTGATCCCAAAGGAAAGAATTTTCTGTATACTAACGGGAATTCAGTTATAATTCGTAATATTGAGGTATGTTGATCAAGATTTTAAAGTTTAGAAATAAATTTTTAGCGTAGATATCTCAGCAGTATTTAAAACATCATTTCTATAAATTTATTTCAGAATCCGGCAATTTCTGAAATTTATACCGAACATTCGTGTGCTGTAAACGTAGCTAAATACTCGCCAAGCGGTTTCTACATTGCTTCTGGCGACCAGTCTGGTAAAGTACGTATCTGGGATACTGTTAACAAAGAACATTTGTTAAAAAATGAATTCCATCCAATCGGCGGACCGATCAAAGATATTTCCTGGTCTCCTGATAATCAAAGAATGGTTGTCGTCGGTGAAGGTAGAGAAAGATTCGGTCACGTATTTATGTCTGAAACTGGAACTTCGGTGGGAGAAATTTCAGGACAGTCAAAACCGATAAATTCTGCCGACTTCAGGCCAGCAAGACCGTTCAGGATAATTACGGGCTCAGAAGACAACACAATAGCTGTTTTCGAAGGGCCGCCATTTAAATTCAAAATGACTAAGCAGGAGCACACTCGCTTCGTCCAAGCCGTACGCTATTCGCCGAGCGGCAGTCATTTTGCTTCTGCCGGTTTTGACGGCAAAGTTTTCCTGTATGACGGCACGACGGCCGATTTGATCGGTGAAGTCGGTGCTCCGGCGCATAAAGGGGGCGTTTATGGTGTCGCGTGGTCTCCTGACGGCAAACAATTATTAACGGCGTCCGGAGATAAAACTTGTAGACTGTGGGACATTGAAACGCGACAGATGGTCACAGAATTTAAGATGGGAGACACGGTGGACGATCAACAAGTGTCATGCTTATGGCAGGGACCGCACCTGTTGTCCGTATCTTTAAGTGGTTTCATAAATTATTTGGATGTGAATAATCCTACTCGGCCAATAAGAGTAGTTCAAGGACATAACAGACCCATAACAGTTCTAGAATTAAGTCCAGATCGTTCCACCATCTACACGGGCTCTCACGACGGCAACATAACCGCATGGAGCATAGCGGACGGTTCGAGTCGGCGAGTTCAAGGCGTCGGTCACGGCAACCAAATAAACGGAATGCGAGCCGCGGGCGATAAACTTTACACCTGCGGCATCGACGACACGCTTCGTGAAGTCAACGTTGAGACCAACGAATACACAGGCGCTGCTCTTCAGCTAGGCTCGCAACCCCGCGGAATGGATTTGTTTTCAGACGGCAGTAAGGTCGTTACTGCTAGCGTGAAAGAAGTTCACGTCATTGAAAATGGACGCAAAGTAGGCGGATTACCGATTAGCTACGAACCGAGCTGCGTCAGCATATCCGTAAACGGGGACGTTGCTATCGGAGGCTCTGCCGATAATAAAGTGCACGTATACACGCTTTCGGGAAATAGTCTGTCTTTGAAAGTAGAATTAGAACATTTGGGGCCTATTACCGATTGCAAATATTCCGTCGACGGAAAGTTGTTGGTCGCTTGCGACGCAAATAGAAAGGTTATTTTGTATAATACTGAAGAGTACAAACCGGCACATGGCCAAGAATGGGGTTTCCACAACGCTCGAGTAAACACTGTTGCGTTTTCTCCTGACTCTTTGAGAGTTGCCAGCGGTGCTCTCGATACCAATATTATCATTTGGTCTGTTTCGCAACCAAACAAGCATTTAATTATTAAAAGTACGTACTCAATTATATATTTTTTTTATTAAATTAATTTCTCTTCTGTGACCTCGCTTTGAGAAATGTAAAATTTAATGGCTGCTTATACCAACCCCAGCTTATACCTTTTTTTATATAGATATAAAAAGGTTTTTTTAACCATTTAGTCTGTTTTTAAAACAAACAAAAATGTAATATAAAAATACTAGAGAGGTAACAGAATTGTGATTATTTTTCAGATGCTCATCCCCAAAGTCAGATTACTCGTCTTGCATGGGTCGACAACCAAACGTTAGTCTCGGTCGGTCAAGACTGCAACACTAAACTGTGGACCATCGAAGCAATATAATAAGTATTTAAAAATACGTCAATTAAAACAGATATATATTCTTTGGAACGCAAACAAACAAAAGTATATTTATTTATTATTAAATTTAAGACATATTTTTATTCAGTATTTTCTCCTTTTTGTAATGATCAACTTTAAAGTTTGAGCTTAACAAACTGAAAGCTTGATAAAAATTGTATTCGAACCTCGTTATTACCATTTTGTTTCTGTTGCAAGTTTCGTACTATTTTGCCAAAATACTAATTATTGAATGCCGCTCTTGTTAATCGGACTCTTACAGAATTCTTCCTGTGCCCCCTTGGAAATAAAACTGTTATTAATTTACAGTGTTATTAGAGACTAAATGGCTGCCATTTAAAAAAAATATACATTGACGATCTTCAAAGCTCTATAATTTTTATCAAGCCTACAAAATGCTGTTAAAAACAAGAAATGCATTTTATTCAATTGATATTGACAAATATCTTCAAGTTTTAAGGTTGACGTTTTTTTTTTTTGCCAGTTTGTGGGTGCATTTAATGGTTCATACTGAGTTTTTGTTTAATGTTTATGTATTTTATTTTACTGTGGAATTTGATTTTAAAAGATTTCGATAAAAAGTAATGAAAATAATTTTTATATATATAAATTTTTATATGCAGATGCAAATTAAAAATAAAAACAATGCCAGTGTGTGAATCTAATAAAAATAATTTATACCGAGTTTTGTTTTTTTCTATATATTGACTCATTATTTCCTATGTTTAAAAGAATTTACGACTTAAGTAATAGTGAGAAAATATTATTTAAGTTCCCATTGCTAGTTTGTGTTAAAAAAAAATTTGAAAGTACATCACTCTGCCTATGCCCACACTTACTAAAACATAACTATGTTCCCAGCAAATTTTTTTAAGGCTTTAAACTATTTTTTAAGCAATTTCTGTCGAATAGTTTCCTGTTTGAAATTGAGCCTGAAGAAATAAATCATTAGAAAACAATTTATTATTTAACAATAATATAAACATCTTTTGTAACAATCACAAACAGTATATAATAAAAACACTTAAACAGAGTAAATTTAATAATACTTTAACAGTTAACTAATTTGAAAATATGTATCACAGTTTATCAGGTAATGAATATACCACTTATGATGTAAAAAAAACGTACAACTGTGAAATTTCCCAATATTTTTTGACTAGATTTGAACACTATTCAACCATATTTGAAATAAAAATCCTTCCAGTAAGTTTTGATATACTAGTGTTTTCTAAGTTGTTTTATTTTGTAATAAACAATAAATACCTAATGAAATATCAGTTTTTTCAAACTAATAATGCTTTAAATATATTATAAATTTGATTTTCACACCTCTAAGATAAAAGTCAAGCCAAAATTAATTAGAAAACACTTTGATTTGAAAAAAATGTATAATTGAATTTATAAAACTACACACGGGAACAAATGAAACTATGTCATTTTTAGGCACTCAAAATTAACTAATTCAATGCAAATACAAACAGTACGCATCAAACAGCGGCCGACGCAGAAGCCGTTTTGTTTCGTTTCCTTGGCGGACTCACAGTTTCCGTGAGTTCCGGATGCCTGTAAGATACGTGTTTGCGCAACGCGTCTCTGCTGCGCGAAACGTGTGGACAAACTGTGCAGGCGTGCTGTCCATTTTCGTGAGTCTCCAAGTGTACTCTTAAATTGTATTGATTACTTAATTGTTTTCCGCATATCTGACATTCGGTCGGCGTCGGTTGAGCGTTTCGTATCGGTTTCGATATCGTTTTCGTCGGTTCCGATAGAGGGTAAACGTTGCCGTTCAAATCGCATTCGTTGATTTTTTCAACTTCGGGTTGTGGTAAAAATGCCGGCGAGGCCGTCGAAAGTGATGGCAGTTGCATATCGCAGAGCCCTCTGATGCGTAAAACTTTAGCAGTTGTTAATAAATTTGTTAATCTACTGGCATCGACTTTACAATGACCTCGATACATAAATGACATTAAACAACACAAATCTGAATAATCTATGTCTTTCAAAATTACTATCGGATGTTGTATTTGCGGCATATCTTGAAATAATTCTAAAAAGTATGTACTACACATTGCTAAAACTAAACGATGCGCTTTTACATGTCCACAACCGGCTGATAAAGTTATATCGGTAAATGTTTCTGACTCCAAAAGTTGCGGCAAGCCAGACAAGAGCGTCGACTCATGGTGGTGCCATCTTAGTATGTATTGTTGATCGTCCATCTGAATAGAAAAAAAAATCCGTTCGAATTATTTTGTCGAAACAAAATACAATTTGATATATATATTTAAAAATATGAACATGCAAATACATTGCATAAGTATATAATTCGTAAAAATACTAAAAAAATACGTTAGTAAAAAAATAAAAGAGAACTGTAATAGACTTATAAATTAGAAAATCAATTACCCTGTCATACAACGTCAATTGCAACAATGTGAAGGAAAAACTATGTAGGCAAGTAATAAAAACAGAAAATATATTATCGTGAAAAAGGCTTTAATGTTAACTAGCAAACACCTGATGATGTCATTCAACTACAATAACCCACGTGAGTCAGGTGAAAAATGTACACAAATAGAAAACTATCCAGGAAATTCTATAAATAAATAGCTGGAGAATCTGAATTTAGCCCAGGGATAACCTAAAAATAATATATATGCTCCCTGGATAAACAATCGAGCCATAAAATACTAGTGTTATACAGATGTTATTGTTTTAGCACATTGCTGTTATTAATATTCACAGGTATAGTTAATTAAACGTACCTTTTTGGCTTCGACGACGTAGTAGCAAATTTTCAAAGGAAAGCGCAAATTGCGCCACAGTTTTTCCTCCAATAGTTGATAGTTACTATACTAGATGTCGACACATAAATGAGTAATATTCTTCACTATTTGAACTGCAATAATATACTATACTCCTTTTTTTAAATTTTTACAATTAATTGATACGAGATCCTAATTTAATTAAGCCATTGTATTAAATAATTACCAAGATCGACAACCCTATGGAGTTATCCATGCCAATAAATGTGCCCGTTCTTAGAGGTCTTTAGAAAGTTTTTTATAAATTTCGTCTCAATTATTTTCACATAGGGGAGTAGGTGGATTTTTTTTTATAAATTTAGTCTCAATTATTTTCACCTCGGTGGACTAAATACGTAGTGCACTTTACGTGTCCATCAAATCGACGACACTTTTTTAATATTGCGTTTCACCTCCTGATATTCATACTTCGTGCTTTAGAAAGCTATGACGAACTGATTGGCAAATATAGAACAGTAACAACAATAAGGTTTCACCACTTAGGTGTAGATTTTAAAAATGAAAAACTTACGTCTTTTTTACTATACTACTTATTAATACACTTTCAGAAGAAAGTATGGGTTTTGTTTCCAAATAAATAAATGCGCGTCGGTTAATGAAATTTTATTAGTTTATTTCAAAAATTAACACTTTAGAATTGTTATCAATTATCATGATATGCTATTTAACATTTCAATAAATAATATATATATACATATATTTATGTATATATATCTATCAATGATAAAAATCTGCAATAAGATTTACTAAGCCATTAAAATTTAACATTCAAGGCCTTCACATTGCTTGTGAAGTGTTTTTGGTGACCAAAAATTATATATCGTAATCATTTTATTTACAAATCACAGTCCTGGCGCCTTAAATTATGACTAGTAAAAATGTACTTAATATAGGTACACATTAGATATTTCAACAAATAATATTATTATAATGATAAAAAAATCAATTTTGATTTAAAACTTTGACTGTTTTCCATAATGAACGAAGAACTACGAAGTGTTGGGTCATATGTTGGCGAAGTTAGCAAATTAGCTACAATCTATTGTGTAGATAAAATTTAAAACAAGTATACATTTATTAGCTCCGCTAGCAGCGGAGCTCACATAAGTATATAATAAAAGCCTATTTTTTATATAAAAAATATATATATTTACTCAACAGTGGCTGTACCAAAAGTATTATAAAACTTAAAATTTGTAACATCAAACTTTTCAACAGTCAATTTTTCGTCGTATTTATCAAATCGGCAATGTTAAGTCGGGATAGTTTTATTATTTTCCGAAAAAAGCGTTTGCGATACGATCTAATTATTACACTGTCGTCTTCGATGTAAATGGTGGCACAAACGCCCTCCCCCCTTCATCAAGAAATATAACTGTTATTTAAACGTTTGTAAATGATCTAAAACAAACACAAATAAAACTAAAATCTTTTGTAGAAGGTACATGAATATTTTAAAATTATGCTGTCTTCTGTTATTTGGTATATTATTACAGTAAGTAATGATCTTGTGACTTCAATTACAAGACAACCAAGATTTACCCCTTTTTATTTATCATACCTTATAATTATTTACAATGTCGGTATAAATAATAATATATTTTAATTACTAATAATATTTACAATATAAATTTAAAAATACTAATGAATCTTTCAATCATTTTGGTGTTCAGCGTGACGTTCACTATGAGCGAAGCCAAACTGAGGTACCCCCAGTAAATTTTTTGCAAAATATTGTATTAGACAGATAGATACAAAATATGTACTCTGATGGCCTTCGCGTAATAGAGCACAGGCTTTAAAAAAGTTAAATGGCTTTTTTGTTTACAAACTTTTACCAATATCTAAATAAATAAAAATTATTAAAATATTTTACATTTGAAACAAAAAATAAATCTTGAATCTAGATAACACCCTATTCTGGATTCGCGTCACATTCACTTATAATTTCACGACAATATTTTGGTATCTTGAACAATAAAATAAATCGGAATAATACGAAATAACAAAATAAATCAAAACGCTTAACCCTTATGACGTCACATAATACAACAACTTTTCGCTCTGCCTTTCAATTCAGCTTTCAAGTCAAGTTTGTTTTTACTAGTTCTATTCCCAGCCGTTCGATGTCGCAAGGCGTGCTTATTTAATTTTCCTAAGGCGGCCAAAGCAGCAATTTCCAGTCCGTCTCGAACTCCTTTGACGGAAGTCCGTGCCGACGTTTCGACATATGTTGCAGCTCCTATTTGTCTTGAAACGGCAACAGCCTGTTCACTTGTTACGGGAATTTGGCGGTTTTTCGCCAATATCGAAATCGTTTCAATGTCGTGTCGCATATCTACCTGACATCCGCACAGAATAATCGGCGTATTTTCGCAATGGGATCGTATTTCTGGAAACCACTACAAAAAGAAAATATTGATACTCTGAACTAAAGTTGCCATACGTTCCGATTTTTCCGGACATGGGTGTTCAGAATGTTCATAAATATGATGAAAAATAAAATATCTTCATTAATTAATGATATACAACGGTTAAAACTGCATCATTAGACATAATATGTTTCACAGCTTGCTATTTCGCGCAAGTTCATTGATTTAATCTTATTTTTTTTTTCAAGTCTGGGGTATGCGTACTAAGTTTCTTTCGACATTCTGGCTAGATATGGTTAATGCAAATATGTCTCATTGATCTATAAAAAGGTTAATGACACAATATTTCTGTCTGATCGAGTCTGAGCAGTTTCCAGGATTACCAAAAAACTAATATTTGGAGATGTAATAAACAAAAAACAAACAAGCTAGAGATTCACGGAAGTGTACAAGGAGGAGATCTATGAGCAATGTTCCAGAAGTAACGTCGAGGATTTTGAAAGCAGGGACGGTGAAAAGTGAATTTGACATAGTGTGGAGTTAAATCATTCTATGTGTATAATTCGAAACAATTGAAAACTACACACACAAGAAAGTCTTAATTATGGAATAATAGAATTCTGTTCACACAGCGTGATAGCACACACCATTCGTCGGGAGTATTGGAGGGTGTATAAAAACTTATTAAACAAACTTTTTGAACAGCATTTTCCAACGACTCCGGATCTCCAACATTGAAACAGAGAAGAAAAACTCTAGTGTCCTGATAGGCAAGTGGTCGAACGGTGTCGTAAGCCGACGCTCCTGACGTGTCCCAAATAGAGTAGCGGATCCTATAATCGCCAACTGTATGGACCGTTGTATATTTGTCGAAACTGGTCGGCGTATACACCTGTAACAAACAAACAAATTAGTTACAAACCACAACTTTGTCAATTTTTTGTGTGTCAAATATGAATTTTACCTTTGGTAATTTTTGAAGTGAACTCCTTATGTGAGTTTGGACCGTTTTATGTGAACATTTTTCACGTGTCTAAAATACGTACTCTAAATTCGTTATCAGCTATTTAACTAAATGGGCTCGAACAACTGGGGCCTTTTGCGCGGGGGTAAAGCAGAAGTATAATAATTAAAACTAAGTACTTTATTTAATTTAAATTGAATTCAAAATTTAGCCCCCAAAAATTTAGTTCCCAAAAATTTAGCCCCCAAAAATTTTTGAATTACAATAAATTGTTGTTTGCAATAAAAGTTGATTTTTGAAAATTTGTGATTTATTATTTAACATAAAATCGATGTACAATTTATGTGAAGCGTCGACCAAAGAACGCTGAAAGACAATCTCGCTTTACACCGACCAAGGGCTAGAGCCGGCGCTGATATTTTGTGAGGAACTGTCAGAGCACTTTATTTGGTTCTTTTAGTGTTTTGACAGTTTCTACACTTTGTCACTTTTTATAGTGAGAAAATAATTTACGTTCAGTTAAGAATAAGAATTTCTATTTTCTTCTCGCGAAAAGGTAATAATAAAAACAATAGAATTACGCACACAGAGTAGCATTGTTAGTTCACATTATTTTACAATTAAGAAAAGTTCAAGTCAAATTAAGAAAGTATAAAAAGTTGGACAATCCACAGATTGTGTGATTTTGTCATTAATCATTTTTGTATTACGAGCTGTAAGGAGAAATGATTTCTATATAATCGAGTTAATACCGTAAAAAGCAGGTTACACAAAAAAGTTTAATTCGTCAGAAAACAGGGCTGATAAAAACCATGATTTTTATTTTCATTTATTAATTTTGCATTTATATACAATTTATATTTATTTTTTGCTCCACTCTCTATAAAATAATCTCTTATCATGCCTGTCCCTATAGCTAATGTAAAATGACCATTTTTCGCTCCGATGCGTAAAGTAAAATAAAAGTAATATTAAACAAAATGAAATTACTTGCAATTACTGTTCAAATTAATTTTTTATTTATAAGACGTTTCGACCAACCATTTTGGTCCTTTTCAATTTATAATATTGTTTAATATTCTATTACTGTTGGTAGAGTCAATATTATTAATTATTAAAATAAAAGTAATTCGACTTTACCAATCCAATAATATCTCTGCCAGCTGCCATTTAAATTCACATGAGCAAACATATATTACAAATATACTTGATTTAAATTGAACAAAAAGCAGTATGGAGCATAATATTGCGACAAACCGTAAATTTAATATTGTGTGTGATATGAAACAGACATAGTAACAGGTAGGAAAAAATAACGAGGTACAATACTGGCAACTATGGTTGAGTCTGCAAAGTAATCAACGCACTATTTATGAAACTACACAACGCGTTTGGCTAACGTGACATCTATGGTTGAATGGGCAAAGTATTCAAGAAGTTTTATTTCTGTATCGTATGGTTTTTCATGCTAAATCACTTCAGTGTCCGTCTGTCTGTCTGTTACAGGCATTTTTTTTTTTAGTTTTTAGAGTTGAAAGATTGATTGATGAAGAATTTCAAATCACGCTTTAAACAATAATCTCAACCCTGTTAGAAACTAGACGTGATTTCATGGTCAAAGTTTATGCAGCATTGGTTTTATCTCACGGTTATTAAGCGCTCCGATAAACGATGGCTGTTTTTTTAATCTGATTAGTTTTCAAACGAGTTTTATATTAGTAAAGGAAATTAAACTCTATAATAGAAATATTCCATTTAACAGCTGATGTTGATACGGAAATGCACATTAACAGTATTATAAAGAGCTGTGAACCCTGTTAACTCTTTAATGGACACGTGAATAATGATAATGTGAACAGACTGGCCATGTATCGCTACAATTCTTCTACCGACATGAAAAGTTCAAGCTGAGACTTTCAAACACATGACTGTTGTCGCAACTGTTTGAGAAACATTATAATGCGTCGAGGGTGTCTCTTTCCTCCAGATGCACATTCGAGCGCATCGCCGAGTTATTTTAGTACTCAACGGTGTTCACAATATGTTCGAAATGTCATCGTGTCATTCCACCGTGTGGGGTTAATGTGTATGATTATGGCAAAGTATGACTGCATAACATCACACGCAAAGTCGAGGGATTTTATGTACAGAATTGTAAACACGTATCTCGTATATTGCATATTAATAAAAAAATAAGATCCCTTGATTAAAACAATGTATCTGTTAAACCATATTTTTTTTAAATTAAAATTTAATTATACATTTTTAGACAGATTGACGCAGGACTGTAACGTCCTAAGTTCGTTGATTTATGACAAGCACTTTGAAAACAAATAAAGATAACATTCAATTTTAAGAGACTGGGCAGGAGTGGGACCAACGGCGTCGCCTGTGGCCTGATGTCATTTCTACGACCGGGTAAGAAAGTTTCTATCAAATGCAAGAGATGCAAGAGATGTTAAAGCTAGTAGGTATATCTATAAAAATTTCAGTCCATCGGCACACAATACATTAGCGCAAAGTGCAGAACTGAGCTCATAACAATATAATAATGTAGCTCGGACGTGCGAATATGCATATCAATTTCACAACATCATTACTGGACCAGGAATGTTTGAAATGCGGATATTATGTGCATGATTTATACGCGTGCGGGTTATGTGCGTTGTCTCTGCGTGTCATACGTCATTGTGCAAGTTCAATAGACTTTTGGTGAGTACACAGTGCACATGGCCGATGAATGAAATCTTGAAAATACAGTAGCATTACTCTGAATTGCACAAAATTTTACTGTCATTGTCCTTCAGTAGAGTTACACTAAAAAGAAACTACAGAAGTAGTTGGTATAGTTGTAAAAAAATAAGCCGTGAGGTGGGTCGAATATATTAGGAACCCTTGAGGTACACACGACCAACTTTCCAGTATGATCTAAACAGATTAGACCCAAGAAATCTTTTTTTAAAAACTAAGATACAATTTTCTATTGTCGAACCCATTACAATAACTTCCCAATGTATTGGAAAGTTAATAGGTAATACTAAACTGATCCAGATCTATGGCAAAGAAAGTTTAGGTATATGTGTAGATACCTATTATTATTGATTTTAATTGATTTTAAGACATTCTCATAGTTTATGAGTATTCGGTATTCAGTCGGATAGTAAATTTAGACCGTATACCGGATAGTTATCGAATATCCGTTTCAACTCTAATAATAATCCCGAATAATAATAATAATCATTTGAATATTTGTATTTTTGCAATTACAGAACAATAAAACATTGAGCCTATTGACTTGATTTTTTCTTTTTGTCCTTGGTAATTAAAATGAAAATGAAGGGGACGAAACGTCGCTATAAATAACAAATAAGTGTTTACTAACACAAGTTCTTTTTCCCGATGAATCATTTTCATTGAGACTATATTTTCGTTGGAAAATATCCAACACCCATGCCTTTCCCATATACATCTATATGTGTCCTACTCGCCGTATGAAGTGTCTAAAATTTACGTGTTGCACTAAAAGCCTGAAAAGGTTGCCGATTCATAGTCTATATTGGGTATACTGTGTATTAAATTTTACAAAATAATATTTAAATTGCACGTCACACCTATGTTTGGTATCATGCACATAGAAAAGGTGATTACTAATTATAATTAATTGCAGACGTTGCGAATGTGAGCGGCGAAGGTGCGGCAGATAAATTATACCTTCATTGAAAGCATTTGCGCCCCACCCCCCCAGCTCTCACCCCATCATCCTCATGCACACAACGCAATAACCGCACGTTAATACGTTTGTCTGCAAACTTCCAGACAACATGTCTTTATTTGTTCCATCTGCCAACATTAACAGCAAAAATAAAGCAAAGAACAAACGATTAGAGGTGCGAATCGTGCGTGAAATTTCCCGTGACACGCCGTGAGTATGACTGTTTCAAAAAATCGTGAGTGAGTGTGATTAAATAAAATACATATTATACGGATACGTGAGCATGCGTGAGTGGAAAAAACTTTTCGTGAGCGTGAGTTGGCGTGAGTGGAAAGTTATTCACGTAAAAAAATTATTCTCCTGTATGCGGACTTGTTAAACCTGGTTCGGGATCTGTACGAGTTTCACATCTATGGCAGTTTACAAACGCCCAGTATGTCGATGCAATTATTATTGTTTCGTGCTTCAGTTATTTCTCTCGTTATGATTCATTTGTTTTGTTGATATGCAAAACAACATTTATTTTTCTATGTAGATCAATAATCTGTTGTTTTTTCTGAGTACAATCTAATATTCTTACGTAACAGAGAGTTTCACAACGATATTAGACAGCTTTTGAATGCATATAAAAACTGTAATTGTATAATAAATTATAATCTAAGATCACTGTCAAATCAAATTTTTTGACAATGTTTCCTGCAGCTCAGCGTAAGTTTAACGCTTGGTTTTATATCATATTATGCTCTATTAAATTGAATAATACAATTTTAGTATTGATTGTTAAATACGATCAGCGCTGGCACTATAATAGTCAAATGCATTTGTGAACACTCGGTAACAAAAGCGACAATACACAATAATCCTAGCTCACCGTGTCTTGTTCAGATTAATGTCTGTGCATCTAACGGGCTAGAACGAACTAATCAGATGTCAGAAGGCTAGCGCATTTAATCCTTGATTAAAGCACTTAATTTCTTGTTAGTTGTTGTATTGTACGGAGAAGCGAGCGTGGTGAATCTGTTGCGGTGTGAAATGGTTAGACCGTCGGCATATATGTAGGAGGGCGCAGGAGCCCGGAGGTCATGCAGCCGGGACTCTCGGGCTGTCCGCAATACCGCACCCGCTCCCAGAGCAGAGATGGCGGTACGCCGTTTACGTCAAGACACGAGGCAGTGGTTTCTTGTACAGATTAATGTCTCGACAAAGATGTTGGCATCAGTTCGTTATACGAAGAAGGGAAAGGTTCTGTGATTACGAAGATTCAGCATATACATCAGGAGGAATTTCCCGATGATACGGTTTTATACTCTGTATTGACGTATATAGGGGAGGGGCGGGTGGTCCGTGACCAACCCAAAATTGTCTTGTGCCCACTCCAGGATGTGGGTTACCAACCCAAAATTCTGGGCACAAAAAAAAAACAAAACGTAACAACTGAAGATTGCTAGGCGTGAAAAGATGTAATAAGGGAGGAATGGGGTTCTGAAGAAACGTGTTAGGTTCCTGTTTGACACGACATCGAAAATAGCGGTTCGATCATCGCAAACGGTGCCTTTGTAGATCTAATATGAAACAAAATGGCGCTTCCACCACGTTCTCTTATAGGGAAGTCCTGATTTTTGGGATATATTTGTTAGGGGGTAGTAGAAAATGTGACACTGCGGGACAAAGGGGAAAGGGGGGTAAAAATGAATGAATTTCACGTGATTTGGCGGCATACGTCCATGCAATTTCAAATTTTGCCGATTCCCTACTTCCCAATGTACATTTATACTATAACTTTTTTGAGCATTATAAAATTTTAAATTTATTGTAAAACGCTTTGTATGCTTGTGTATTTGGTTATAATATAAACGCCACATGAATCAAATTCTTTGTATGCATTAATTTGAATAATGCCAAGAATTCCTTGCCTCGCGAATCAATCCTACCTACTGTTTCTTCTTTTTGTCGTTCTTAAATTTTCCAACTTATTTTTCAAATTAGTTATATTATGAATGATGCTTATTCTATCGAAAGACGATTAGTCACTCACTCACCGATCTGCTTTCCGAATTCAAACAAAGATAACATTAATTCACTCGCAAAAATATTTGCATAATATGCTAATTTAACAACCATTTAACATATTTCTGTGTGATTTCAAGGTCTAATTTAATTAATATGTAGGTATACAGTAATCTATAAAAACAACATTTAAATATAATAATTGAGAATTACATTCTTTACGTGAAAAACAAAGGTCACAAATTTATATTTTAAATTTATTTTATTTTTTACAATAGAGAGTCTATGGGAACTGGGAGCTTGGAGTAGAGTGTTGTTTCTGATGCATTCGACATTTGCAAATACTTTTTTACTATAATGTATATAAATAACAATATCAGACGAGCACACGTATCTTGCCATATTTGGTATTTATCATGTCGCCTTTTTATTGACATTATAATATACAGGGTGTAAGAAACAACATTTCACGTTCAAAACGTATCATATATCGCGTGTAATGGTATGGTGATTTGTTGTGACTTAAAATCGCTGGCGTTAGTTTTAAACATAAAATCACAAATCATCGATATATTATAACCTACGACACTAGATATACGATCTGGTATTTCATTCTTTTTTTTTATTTGCAAGCATTTAACAATTTTTCATATACGAGATGCAGTCCAGCGCCTGCCCTATAACGAAATTATAGGTAACATCAGACCTTATCTCATTTTGATTAATATACACGAACTTCTTGACTGGGTTGCTTGTATAATATAATATGGGTAGCACGTGTTATTTATGTAGATATGTGTTCTACATCACATTCCCCAAATCAGTACGTAATCGTACTCGTAAATAACCGTTCAGCTATCTATTGAACGGCCTTAGTTAACATAACCGGGTCTGCCAAATGTCCATTCGCAAATATTAGCGTCACATTTGGGATAATATAACACACCATTGTATTTATGTAAGACGCTCGACATCCGAAAAACTTTTAAAGACTGCGCATAGCTATAAAGCACGACCAGCACAGCACGGTTCGTGACGGTACCAATGTTATTTAATGAAGTAGTGCACATTGGACCAGCACCTGCAACCTGTAGCCATGACCAACGATCGTCCGTCGCTCATCTGCTATTTCTATCTAGCCGTGTTGGACCGATTTATTTATGCTGAGTTGCAGAAAGGTTTGTCAAATAATCCGATCTGACAATAACCTTAGATGTGCGACATCGTGCAGGTTGTCGGTATGTGGTGTGTTGGTCGTCCAAATTATTCATAATTTACGTTATAGTGGCTAAACTTTTTTTAGAAACCGCGTAATACTGAAACAGCGTTAAGCGAGGTTTTACGGTACATACAATCGACGATGTATACAATATACGTTCCAGAAATCTATCTATAGACTCTATTTTGTCATCACATTGTATTTGAATGTATTAAAGTTAATTTTTTTTGTCACCAAACGACTCTAGTGATGCATAATAATTGACCTTGAATGAATACTTAAGGTATAATTTCTGTCTGTTCAGTTAAACAGTGTGTACTTATCTCAAATCCAGTGGCAAAAACGTGGGTAAGGCAGTTATAGTCTTGCATACCGAACGATTGAATCATTGATACGACGATCAAAAAAGACATTATCCGTATTACGTTAAATTGTGTGGGTATCATATGAAGTTTAAAACTAGTGACGCATCATCAGGTAAATTGTCATCTAAATAAATTTGCATACGCACAGATTGTGTCGATTTTAAAAAGGCGATGTGGTAGCGGGCGAAATGTCCTTCTACAAACTTACCTGTAAGCAGTCTAGAATGACACTTCGCTCGCTTCCACATCGCCTTTGATAATGTCTACCGCAGTTGTAGACGAAACGTCAGGTAGAAATACCAATGGACCACGGCGTACAAGCCCGGAAACCAAGAAGTTTTACAATGTTGACATTGATAAATCAATATCTTTAATTAAATAATCGAAGAATTAGTAATTTATTAAATATTCCAATTAATCATGTTCTAACAGTTTTTAAACAGAAACTTGACAATTTCCGCATGCCGAAACACTATTTTTTTCCAACAATGTGACATTTTGTGGAATTAAAATTCTGCAGCATTAGCATAAAATATTTCTGCAAACGTTTCATACATATTCTATGACAATTCCTTGTACTGTTGTTTTAAAAACGTCAGGTTTTCAGAATATAAACTTTGATATTTTATCGAGGTCACAGGAAATCTTCAATGTCAAATAGAAAAAGAGTAACGAAAACTGGATTTATCGCAATAAAAAGTAGGTAACATTTGATTGACAAGAGTGGTAGAGTCCCGATTATTAGCTGTAGAAGCAAATCATTGGATGCATGGTGGTAATAATTATGATTAAATATCTTGAGGTTTTGATCGTCGACAATCTGAATTGATCTTATCATATTGATGCATGCTTCAAAAGAAATTGTAAAGGGCTAATTAATTTCCGTAGATTACTTTCCATTGTTGACTTAAAAACTTTAATTAGCGTGTACTACGCGTATATATTTTCAGATCTAACATAAGTTGGGGCTGCATAATCTGCATAATAATTTGCGTATCGTTTTTGGACTTAAGTCGTGAGACACCCGCCGTTGCATTTTCATAAAATGATCGATTTTTATTTATAAAACTGCCATCTTCTAATGAAATGACTACGCAACATGTTTGATTCTCTTGGTTATCAACATTGTACAAGGAACAAGGACGACTTGAATAGAATCAAGCCTAATTTATCAGTCTACATGAAAAGTTTTGTGTATTGTTGCACCAAGCTGTCCAGTTTTATTCCCAATGAAATAAAAAAAAATGCAAATCAATAGTTTAAGAAAAAACTTAGAGTTTTCTTTGTTAATAAACGTGTTTATTCTGTAAATACGAATAATGCTTTTAACATGTAACTGTATTTTGTTTATATATATGAAATTGTAATTGCTTCATCTGCTATGTATATTTGTAACTGTCTTCTCCTATGCAAATTTTTTGCCTTTGGAGCAATAAAGAATTTGCATTTGATAAATAACAAAAATCATTTATAAAAAAGCTCACCTCAATAAACTGATCGTCGATGAATCTGTGAATGAGGGCTGTTTTGCCGCATCTCGGATCGCCGACCAACACGACCTTGCACTCCTCTTCGGGGGAGCCGCCGCCACCGCCACCGCCGCCCCCGTCTATTGAGTGTGGCGCAGCGCCGTCCTGCTGCATCACCTCACTCCCGCCGTGCCCGGCAGCTCGCCGTCGACCACGGCTTCGCTGTTGCTGGGGTTCCTCCCCGTGCATGCCGCCTCCACAGAGACCACGAAGGCACGCCGTCGTGACGACTAATTGATTTATGTGTCCTTTCGATCAAAATACACAGATAGATAAATTAGATTTATGCGTGAAAATATTGTATTGTTTACATTATATGTAATACAGAATGATCGAATCAAATCTCATCTACGCATTTCAGTATTTTTCTAAGCACACCTTAATTTAAGTCAAATCTATGATTCCTGTATGTCATAAGCACTAAGTCCATACAACGTGTTTCTCAGTTTTTTTTTGCAACTTGCATGATAATCTGCGTGATGCGTTCATTTATGAAAACCGTTTTTAATTAAAAAATTGAGAAGAATTCACAGCGAAAATTACAGACATAACCATTAAAAGTTATTATCCCTACATCAAAAACAACCAACACAGATAATTTCTTAATAGAAACTAACGAGCACGAAGTAACGTCATTGTTGTTTTCGGTTGTGTTTGTTGTTTCCACCTTTTTCTTCATAATCTTCTTACACTAAATGAATGAAATAAGTAGGTACCTACATTTCACGTTTTATATTCACATATCGAAATATTGTGGAAGATGCATGTATTTTTTGTAACGCCACGTTATTAGAGCAGACACACGAATCAATTTATTCTGAATAAATTCAAAAACAAATGAAATATTTACGCGAATCCCGCCTGCAAAAACGCTTTTTTTAATCATGACGTACGCACATGTGGGGACGTCCATTAAAAAATAGTCAGAATAGTCCTACAGGACCCCAAAAACGTCGAGATCTGATAAGATATCAATTATAGAAAATCGGACCGAAACCAACAAATTCCTTTTTTTTTTGAAAATTTTCAATAGCGGGTAGTTAAAAATCCTCTATTATAACTAATTTTATTAGGATAATAACAAACTGCTGTTTGTATAATTAGAACTGGCATAATTATGTGGTTTTGATAAGAGTATCATACACATTTGTTTTAAACTCATTTTTAATTTTGTATGTATATAAATATGAAAGATTTAGTTAATTATGTTCGAGTTTCGACCGACACAAAAGACAGTCACAGAAAATTCTTCCACGAACATTTTTACTTTTCTTGACATCAGAAATATTCGATTGTTATTTTAAAGAATAAATTTTTTAAAAAATTGTTCACACAAAGGAAAGGCTAATTATTAATTCATGTGTGGTGTTAAAAAAGGCGTGATGACTATCTTTTGCTCGTCTGGGAGACAGTCGATTGTCGTATTCATGCATTTTGTGTTTTAGTTCACCAGACTTCATTTTTAACCAAATTAAAAAAAAACGTTTGTAACTTCTCGAGAGGTTACCCGATTAGAAAAAAATCGACGTCATTTTGTTCTGAATATTAACGTAATGATACCATATATAGAATATATTTATTATCCGCTACAACAGTTAATAACTATAATTGATCAATAAAATTCATTAACTGAATATAAACAAGATTTAATTAGCAGTCTTCAGCTCTCTTTTAAATTTATGAAAGGGCAGTAACTTCAGCTCAGCAGGAAACAATGAAAACCAAGATATTCAATTTTATTTAATAGACGTTTATGGTCAACAGTGTCGAAAGCTTTACTCAAATAACAGTATAGAAAGCAAGTTCAAAATGTTTAGAGAAAGTGGAGAGTAAAGAAATAGGTCGATAGTTGGCTATGTCACGTTTATAACCTTTCTTAAAGACAGGGATAGTTTTCGCTATTTTTAGAGCAGACGGAAAAAGACAGATTAGTAAGTTTTTCTTAAAATCAGTTAAGTCGTTTGTAATTGACTTCAAAAAAGGAAGTTTCTTTTATAAATGTTACCTCATATTTCCAACATTAGAGAACCGATTTTGATAATTTTTTTTATAATTACTTAAATAAATTCTCTGCATTAATAGGTGTCACTGCACGAGTTGTTTTTTTTTTCGAACACACGGTACAAAACGTTAACATTCATGGAAGGTAGGTGCTGAGTTGTAAGAGGTGTGGAATTCCTAACTGACTGAGGACTGTCTAGTCTGCTTTCAACTTTGTTTGCACCCACACACATCTGCGGATGTTATTGTCACTTTATACAGGTGAGCCAAATTATTTTAGCATTTTTGAATAAAACAATTATTAAACGAACAGTAGCATAACTACAAATTTGGAGTTCTTGGCACATTTCTGAGATGGGTATTTACTTGAGCTCATCGACAAATAGGAAAAGAACGTGGCCTCCAATCCCTATCTTCGCAATAACTTGGACAAGTTCGAAACAATATGATGAACAGGAAGTGTATGGAGAAATATCTGCATTAATAAAGCCTTTAACGCGTTGCACACTTTTGTAGTTTGGTGTGCTTGATCCATGTTACTGTTACAGTTGCCGGCTACTGCAACATCCTAAAAACCATTTCACCAGCGTGCCCTATTTTCGGAAATTCTATCCATCCCTAATTTGTTTTTAACTTAAGTTACACATTAAAGTTAATCCGTGGGAAAGTAAATCACTAAATCAGCCTGTATAAATATTATGAGCGCATCACTATTTACAGACAAATGCATGAGACTCTAGGATTACAGAGAGAGTTGAGTTAAGACTCACCGCAGTGTTGTGTGTTGAGAATTGCGGACGATCGCACACTGGGCCATATACTGAAAAACGTTGCTAGCAACCATTTTACCAGGATTCAAACTTGTATATATACTGTATAGGTACAATGAAATGATTAAATCTTCTCATTGGTCTTACTTATTCAAGTGATGGTCGATTTGTCGGTTATTGCTTACACGGTCAATATTATTATATAGTATTGAGTACTATTGTGCAATAATATAGACAGGATACGAGTTAATTGAAAATCAGAGGCGCAAATCGTACGTGGAATTTTCCGTGACACGTGTCAGTGTTTAGATTTCGAAAAAATCGTGAGTAACTGTGATTAAATAAACAAAAATACTGCTAAAAAGTGGATTTATAGAAAAATATTTATCACATCTAATTTGTACTGGTAGCAAAAATAAATGCTTTTTCTTAATGATTGAAATTCTCACTTTCTGCGTTATTATTTTTAATATTCAGTATTCATCAAACTGGGACGTTGGTCTTATGAACCTTAGGGCCGCTTGTTCAATATTTTCTCGTCATGACTGTTAAGGTCATTGGACACCTGTAAAATTGCCGAATGTTTTCTGGCCCAGTGTGCGGAGGTGTGATGTATGCATATGGAGTTAAGTCGTAAGTCATAAGGCCAACACCGATCGTCCTTATATGGTCATATCACCGGCTCTCTCGACTCCACTACCTTTAGTATGGATTGTTGTGGTGAATGATATGAAATAGTAATTTTATTACATGCTAGCAGCCCGGTCCGGCTTCGCTCGAATTTGTCGATTCCTTATTAAAAATATACAAACAAAAAACAAATCTAATCAATATTTTTCACAATTAGATTAGGTATTATAACGGACGATAACTTCGACAAAAAAAATTAGCAAATACAATTAACAGATAAAATTAGGTACTTATAAACATATAATATTGTAAGTATCTATACATGTCATTTTTATTTTCATTGTTACTTTTACGATAGATGCTAAATTATGATATTAAATAAAAAATAAATATTTAAACGTTTTTATAAAAGACAAACATTTGCAATAGGTTTTCTACAGTTTATGAAAAACTGTTCCGTACAGAGATTTAAAATAAATATTTTCTGTACCAGATGAATTTAACACAGCAAATTTACTGAAATTATTTTCTTCCAGTAGAATTTATTCTAAAGATTTTATAGACACTGAACGACTGAAAAGCGTGGTATTTTTGTTTACAATACATTAATGTAATTTTATTGTGAACCAGTTAAATGTACTTGGTTTGAGTAACCGTTTCGCACTCATAATACACTTGGTTCTTGAGATATGATTTTTTCTTTATGTCAAAGTGGACAACGCGGTGTAGCAACAATTTTTCTGTAATGTAATATTTTCTAAATCATTGTCCTCACCTATACTCAAGAAAATTATAAGTACCTACTGTAATATAATAAATAAAACACCTTCAGATTGAATTTAAAATTAATTCGTATAATTAAATGTTGTCTCTTAATGTAATCTGCAGATTAACTATTTTTTTCTAGATTGTTACAAACAAAGATTTTTGCTACACCACTTTTTTCAATTTCATTCTCCTGCACGAATGACTGAAAGTAAAAAAATTACATATTGAGAACCCAGTGCATTATGAGTATGAGAAGGTTATTCAAAAATATAGGCGATTCCATGTTCAAAACCCGAATAAAAATTAAATGTCACGAAAAAGTAGACATCAAGTCACCACAATATGTAACAACATGAAGTATAAAAAAAAGTTTGCTGAGATAAACTACGTTGGAAAGGTAACCTATACACAGTACAGTAAAATAATCTCAAGTTTTTATGTGAAAAAGTTGCAAACGGTGACTTGGTCACAAAATATATTATAGCAAGTCTTTTATAAATTATATTTGACTTTGACTTCAGCGACAATAAAGAAGTAATAACGGAAATTTCATAAGGCAAATATTATTGAACTTGCTCCAAGCTCCGGCCACACAAAAGTACAACACTATTAAAATTTCGTTACTGAATTAAATTATTAACAGATAATGTTATGAAAAACAAAATAGGTGGCAGACTAAATCAATTTCTTTTATCATTGACCCTGGTGTTTTTATAAGGTTAAAGTGTTTCAGTTTCAGTGTCCAAATTAACGCAAATTTGATTTATTATGAAAAATATACATCCGTTATATATTTAGACAAACAAGAACAGTATGGCAACACATGACGCTGTCAGGAGGGCAGTTGAGAAAATATATCCATCTTCTATATAAAGATGATGTTCTTTTCGCCATTTATATAAAATCAAGAGACATATCCTTGTGCTCCTTTCGTCGGTCGGCCCGTCCTGCATTTGTTACAGTTTTCCCGGTGTCCCTGTTCTCTCCGCTTAGGTCTGCACGCACAAAACGAAACGCACGGTTTGGAAAAACTATAAAGAGTGCGGGTAAAGACGATCATTTTCAATTTATATTACAATTCAAAATACAGTTCTTGCCTGCGGCTTGGTACGCTTAATCGTCAATAGTGTCTGCAAGTCGCTCACGTTAAGGTGTCTCTTTATCATCGGTTCAATATTCTCCCTTTTTTAATGTTGGAAATTGTAACGCGAAACATTATCACCCACTTTGTGTAACGCTTGACTGTTCGGGCATGTCGACCGACTTTTTCAATTTTAAAGACGTATTCACGTCAAAGCCGTTTCCTTATATTTGCTGCTCCGCAGGAACTCTCTTGAGGCTCTGTTGCGCTCCTGACGACACCAGCCCTATGATCGCAACGAGCTCAACATGAGTTATGAATGTTATGAATATGATAAAGGAAAAGGGTTTTAAGTTATATACACAATTTAAAATTCATTATAAAAATATATCAAATTAGCCATCACTTTGTAGTTTATCCATCGCTTACGTTATTACGACAGCGAATAGCGTGTATAAAAAGATTTATCGGTTTTCATCTGTTCTTTCTTTTATTTTTTGTTTTTGTTGTTGCTTACTTTTTCCGCTACAGTCGTTTGTTTTGTGTGCTTCAGTTTTATTTTGCTAGTAGGTACCTTTACTCGCAAAACCGATAAAACTTTCGTGAAATTCCTTCTCGGAAAACCAATAAATTTATTCGATGCTTAAAGAGGAAACAAATTATAACATTCTTATACTGCATGATATAATTATTTTTCTCTAAATTATTTCTTTATAAACGCTTCTGTATGTAAACGAAAGTCAGTATGGATAAAGAAAGTTTGACTGTAGTGCTACTACAATGAACCTGCTGAATGTATTTTCGATATTTAAAAATTTTATATAGCGGTTTTGACTGTTTTTCATTTTCTAAAATAAAACGAAAGCTTTTCATTTGAGTATAAATATTTTAATTAAAATCTGCACATAAAAAGGTAATTATTTCATGTATGTACAGATGACTTACAGTTCGAATACAAGCAATTACTTAGTACAGGGTTGTCCCATTTTAGTTACGATAGTTGTATGTCGATATTATTACAGATAAAACTCAAGTTTGCGTATAGACTATTTTTTTGAGGCAAATACAGTGGCGCCTTAGAATTGTGGTTCTTTGTTTCGTTTTTAAGCTATAGTCGAAAAATAAAAAAAGGCTGTGTAGTTTACACTACACACAACAGAAGTAAAATTGGTGTCGTTGTAAAAAATGCAATGATGTCATCGACATCCAGCATATCAAACCTGCGACCTTTAGGTTACGACCTACCTCGGCGCCAACTTAGTCTAATGTTTTACAGCCGGTTTTTATAGTATACACTATACGGTATACGTACACTGCGATACGTCCGTTACATTTTTAATCTGAAAAATGAATTTTACCCTACCGTGCCATAAGGGGTTTTATTTAAAAAAAGATACGATTTAAAAAACACCCCGTCTGAAATATTTGATTGCCAACAAAATTTGTTGTACCTCTTACAAAATAGCGTTAGAAGGGTTTGAATTGAGACGAAGGGTTCGGAGAACTATTCAAAGATAATATCATATATGCTCTTAAGGCGAGATATTCCAAGTACGAAATTCACAAACGCTATAATATAAAGCGTCGTGAAATTGGCTGTTGGCTAGGAATTTTATAACTTTCCAAAATATATTGAAAAGTTCCAATCTAATTTTGAAACTTTTTGCGATCGTATCGTTATTACACGGTGTCTCAATGGATTGTGACGTTTTCCACTTAAAACGTGATACCATGCAATCAATTGGGTCCTCCTTGATCTAATCACATAACAGTACAATGTATTCTTAGCATGGTGATGGATTATATTACGGCGAGCTATGATATTACATTTGAAACGAGCGCTAACGACTTTTAACGGTCACATGAGACTTGATACTTTAGCAAGCATTGTTTTTCCTTAGTTGTATAATTGAAATTCTAAAAAAAAAAAATCTAACGACTACATTTGAGAAAACATTTAATTACGAATTAACAAAATAAAATTACTTGCAATACTGTTCAATTGGTTTTTATTTATATAAAAGACGTTTCAACTAACATTTTTGGCCCTTTTCAATTTTCAAATACAAAATTAAATTTTTAATTTAATTATTTCTTTATATTTTTTTTCTTTAATTTAATTTAATTTTGTATTTGAAAATTGAAAAGGACCAAAAATGTTGATTGAAACGTCTTTTATATAAATAAAAACCAATTGAACAGGATTGCAAGTAATTTTATTTTGTTAATATATCTATTACCTACTCTTGGTAGAGTCAATATTATTAATTACGAATTATTTATAATTTTGAAGTTTTCATTTATTCTTACAATACTAGTACGCATGCGAAGCATATACTATGGTATTTTTTGCGCGTACCAAAAACCTTTTTTACAACCCCCTATAAAACAGCTGTTTTTCATTCCTTTATCGTGATCGTGAAACGGCCCTTTTCCGCACCACTGCGTAAAGTAAAAAACTTTTACCAATCCAATAGTTATATCTCTGTCAGTTGCCATTTAAATTCATATGAGCGACAGAGAAGTAAGCTTGGCGATAAACCAATATGGCCGAACAAGAATAATCAAATATATTATGGTGTGAAAAATATTTTGTAGGAGGTATTAAGACAATGCATTACAAACTAGATATGTAATATTATATGTATTCGCATCTAAAACCTCCTTAAGGCGCTTAGGTCGGGCTTCCATAATTTATAAGATCTATCTATCTAAAAATGTCTAAAACTGTTCAAAAAAAAATAAGTACTGTAACTTCATAAAATATTTTATACGTATGCTTTTTGAATGCTTTTTATTTAACCCGAGTCCCTTAAAAAGTCTGCTCAGATATGCGGAACGGTTAGAGTGAAGATGACACATGTTGAGAGCATAACATTATAGCGGAATACAACACCATTCCCGAGAATTCATGAGTGTAGTGCGAATGTGCTTTTCGATATATGTCCCTATATCAGTATTCTTGTTTTAAGGCGTGTTTGCACTTGCAACAGTATCCTCCCTTGAGGGAACCCTCCGATCAAAATTAATTAAAAATAAATAGTTTTCATCAATAAATAAAAAAACATAACTAACCCAAATAAGGTAAACATTTTTTAAGGATAAATTCTTAAATGGAAACAAACAACACATTTTACATTAAAGGTACGTTATAGATTTGTGTTAAATAACTACATACATAGTAATTAGTAACATATATAATAATATTCAGTAATACAATCGCCGAATTATTTTTTCCATTATCCATTTACATAAATTTCAAGAAAAGTTTTACCTAGTTTTTTGTTATCACTATTTAAAATTGTAATTTCTAATGTTCGCAGCTTACTCTAAATTAGTTTTTAGAGTGTAAAATCTGTCATGGATGCAGTTTCTGACAAGTGTTACTCCAAGAATCATATTCTCTGTCGGAGATGTTCCTGTCTTTCTTTAAAATTTATCTTAACATGTCCATACTTCGGCACATAATTCGATTTCATCACGAGAACATCGTCGCTCGCCAAATTCAACAGCGGGTACAGTACGAGTATCATTTTGTTTCCGAATGAGAGTGCATATGCACTATATCGAACGTCTGGCATGTAGACGATGAGTAAGCTAGGCGTTTTAAACTCCGTTTACTTTACACTTTAGAGCTATGGAACGAAGATCAGTCCACAATCCGCGAATACATACACCAATGATTATGATGTGATTGGTATTTAAATAAGGATGTTAAAGAACTATGCTGAGCACAGAGCATTCATTCATTTATTAATGCATACATACACTTATTACGCCATTACTCATTATTGTCAAGATTTTGAAAATGTTGTATTTCTTAATATGTTTGACCTAGAATAAGGCTTTGGCCTGTTCGTACACTGTAAAAACTGAGAAGGCCGATTACACAGATAATCTAGGGTCCAAATAATGCCCTAGATTATTCTGGTAATTTTACACACCATATGGAATGCTACATGTTTTCCTGTATATTTACATATAGTTGTGTAACCCTCATTACATACAAATATGTAATATTTTAAACAAAAAAAATGTAATTTTCCAAAAAATGTGTAAAATTCCCTAACCCATACCCTACAATTTTACAGACGTTCATGTAATATTTGTGTAAAATAATACATATTTAAATGTAAAATTACACACAAGAATGGGAAAGGAAAATAAAAAAGACGGTACTGCTTAAACAATGTATTTATTTATTAAAAAAACAAAAATGATACTTCTGTTACAAAATATAAGAAATAAAAGCCCGGGTCGCAGTGCCGAAACCCTGCCGACAATATAGTGTATTTGCTAATACAGGCAGTGTGGCTGTATTATATGAACTTAAATTTTTTTTTTGGGCAAAATAATAAATTTAACCCCTTAATACACCCCTTAAAACATTTTTTTTCTTAGTTGTAGTATTATTAACAATCTAACGTGTGTACCGAATTAAATACACCGTTCAGTAAATAGGTCACTATCTACAAATTAGTGTTTTCATAAAATTTGTAAATCCGGTTCTGTCCGGCCGATTTTATTAAAATTTTAGGGACACTTTTTAATTACTACCAGAGGGTTAAATTTCAATTTTGAAACCATTCGGAGAATTTTTTCAGTATTTTGGGGCCCAAAAACATTTTTCAACCCCTAAAAACTACCCTTAAAATGGCCTGATTACGCCCATTTTAAATAGGCATCTTGCGGTGATGGATTTCAACACATGGGCCAAATTTAGTTGAAATCAATTAACTTTTTCGAAAGTTATTATTATTATCCGACCGATGCCAATAGTGTATGTTGCCATATGGCAAATGCACTAATAAGGTGAAAAAATGAATATTTTAAATGAAAAAAATTACTGTGTGTTTGGGACATAAAAAGGTAGTCTGCAAACCTTTAAACAATTCTTGAAACGTAAATTTGAATGCAATGTACTAATTAATTTACCATCGTGAACATTACTTCTGTATTTGTGTTTTATTATAGGAAAAGATTTTCATAGTAGCGGAAAAATGCAACGACTCAGAAGGTACACAGGCACTGTGATTCCACAATTTAGTGGCAAAAAAGGGACCACAGTTACTTGATTCTCAATAGCTGTAGGTAATTGTGGCTCATCTCAGAATATGTGGACTCTTCCTTAAAAACAGTAATTGCTGATTTCCTCGACGTTTATAAGTTTTATTTACTTGCCTTGGGAACTCACAATACATATTCATTTCGTACCTTTGAACAGAATGTTCCAAAACTTATATACTTTCTTTGAACTGCATAGTCACCGATAAGATAATCGTACTTTCAATGTCCAATGATGATGTATCGATATTGAAGCACTTTGAATGAAGCATACAGAATCATATCGACAAGTGGAAAAGCATTCCATGGATTTGAAATGATTAATCGGACTTGGTATAAAAATCCATCGAATGCTTTTTCAGTTATCGATAAGATAACCGTACATGCTATGTCCAACGATGATGTAACGATATCGTAATACTTTGAATACAGCATGCAGAATTGTATCGACAAGTGAAAAAGCATTCGATGGATTTGAAATGATTAATCGGATTTGGTATAGAAGTACATTGAATGTTTTTCACTTATCGATACATGCAATGTCCGATGCCGATGTAACGATATCAAAGCACCTTGAATACAGCATACGGATCGTATCGACAAGTGAAAAAGCATTCGATGAAGTTGAAATAATTAATCAGACTTAGTATAGAAGTCCATCTAATGCTTTTTCATTTATCGATAGAATTCTGAATGCTGTATTCAAGGTACTTTGATATCGATACATCGGCATCGGACATTGCATGTGACAAGTGAAAAAGCCTTCAATGGACTTCTGTACAAAATTCAATGAATCATTTCAAGGTCATCAAATGCTATTTCACTTGTTGATAAGTATACATGCAATGTCTGATGCCGATGTAACGATATTGATGCACTTTGAATGCAGAATACAGAATAGTTTCTAGAAGTGAAAAAGCATTCAATAGGTTTGAAATGATTAATCGAACTTGGCATAGAAGTCCATCTAATGTTTTTTCATTTGTTGATAGAATTCTGTACGCTGTATTTAAGGTGTTACGATATCGATACATCGGCATCAGACATTGCATGTATAGCTAACGACAAATGAAAAAGCATTCGAAGCACTTCTATACTAAGTCCAAGTATACATTTCAAGACAACTGAACGCTTTTTCAGTTATCGATACAATTCTGTATGCTGCAGTCAAGGTGTTACAATATCGATACATCATCGTTGGACATTGAATGTACGGTTATATTATCGGTCACTGTACAGTTCAAAGAAAGTATATAAGTTTTGGAACATTCTGTCCAAAGGTGTGAATTGAATATGTATTGTGAACAAAATTTATAAACGTCGAGGCAGATGCTGGAAACCAGCAATTATTGTTTTTAAGGAAGAGTCCACATATTCTGAGATGGGAAACAACTTACCTACAGATATTAAGAGTCAAGTACCTATGGTCCCTTTTTTGCCACTATTTTGTGGGATTGCATTGCCTGTGTGGTTACTTAGTTGTTGTAAATTTCTGCTACTAAGAAAATCATATCTTATAATAAAATACATATAATAATTACAGAAATATCTTTCACAACGATAAATTAAGTACAATGCATTCAAATTTTCGTTTCAAGAATTATTTAAAGCTTTGCAGATATTCACAGATTACTGTGAGTATTTTATGGAACATCGAAAAGTTTTGTATGTCATTCAAAAACGGCTGGATTGATTTTCATGGTTTATTAACATATTTTAACTGATCTAATTAGAATTGAAAATTTAGAGTAGATGGCAAATTATTATTGTTTTCTTCTTTTTATCCATATGACCTTAGATTTCGGGCTCCTATAATCAACAATGATCTAATGATCTTATCTAACCACTCTATACTGTCGCCACCAAACTTGGCAAATCGCAGATTCATCTGCTTTTGACAAAGAGATTTGCCATCGATAACCATATCATTGTATTCGGTGAGCAAAAACAACCTAGTCAATGCTTTCACTCAAGCTTCAAAAGCTATGATATGACGTTACTTGTCTAATAATGTAGACACGGGGCTTTCAAAATTTCATCGATAACTAAAAATGCACCTTCGTAAGAAATAGGTCCTTATAATTGAGTCAGCGATGAACTTCAATGACTTAACTATTCAAAGTCGTTGTAGATAAGAAAATGTTTAGAGCTATTCAGATTTATTTCTGTGACTGAATACGGTGTTAGATCCAAACCGTTTAAAGCAATTAAGGCTCCTATACTGAGCTTTCAAATTGTTAAACATTTGGTCTTTTATGCTACATCTGGAGAGTTGAGACATTGAGACCATGTTTTAAGGATCTTGGAATTTTGTCTACAATCAATTGGAGGCCAACAATATAAGTTATAGTAATTGTCAATTCGTCTGTGAGAAATCCGAAAGGTACCTGTGGAGAAATTGTAGGTATCACAGTACCTATAACGATATTTGGATTGATTTGTGTAATGCAAAACATTTAAAAGCATTGCTTTTATTCTATTATAGACAACGAAACACGGTTGAATGCGTTTTAACACGTTTTTTAATCGACTTTCCAAAAAAATATGAATTCTCACATTATTTGTGGAAAAAATAAGTAATTAATGTTTTTGTATAGAAACAGACATGATCTTTATTAAATTGAGAATAAAACAGCCGAAATCATTGCAAAATATTCACAAATTAGAAAATTTTATTTTTATTCAGCTGTCAAATGTCAAAATAAAAAAAAATTTAAAAAATCCAAATATGAAGCAAGATTTTGATTTAGTATTAATCTGTAATTAAAAAAACATATTTTCTTAATGTTTTGTATATTTCTAATGGTGAAAAATGATGTTTTTTGCAAATATTAGAAATCAAGGAGTAAAAAATGGAGGATCAAATCATATTTTCGTAAGTTTCCCACCCCCCCAGACCGAGATTGGCCTATCGTTAGTACACCGCGGTCATTGTTCATGGAAGGACGTTCAAGCGCTCATAAAAAATGCAATTTTTTTTCTTTAAATCGGCGTAAAAATTGAATACAATATGTTAAGTGTTTTTATAGAATCGGTGAGAAAATTTGAGTTAAATAAATAATGCATAAATGCATTTTTTTCAATTTAATATCAAAGTGTGAAAATGGCGGTTATGCTTCAAGTTGCTGTTCAATTGTTAACGGAACTGACGTCACAAGAAACAAATGTCAAACAAGTAAGCCTTCATTTTTTTTATTCGAAATTATTTCTTAATTTTTGAATTGATTTTTAAAGACTAGTATTGCGTTTAAAACCCGTAAAATTATAATTTATATTATTATGTAAACTACTGACCTTGGTGGTGGCTTGTATGTTATAGATTTTGACATTGAAATTTCTTGCACATAACATACTAAAGTTTTCAAACTAAATAATTTTACTGGCAAACATTTTACATTAGTCTAGTATTTTTTTGTACCGCTAGATAAATAAAGCATCCAATTTTTACGCTAGATATATGTGTGTCCACATATTTTTAATTTTATAGTGGTTTCATTAACGGTTGTGTGTTTCCATTCTGCAAAGAGATTTTTTTAAATCTTTGTTTTGAATCTTAAAATCTAAACTTGACGTTGCAATATTTTTACCCCCGTCCTAATCACCTTTGTGAACAGCTGATTATACAAGATGTTGTGTTTTTTTGCTAGTCTAACTGCGTGTCAAGACATGGACGTGAATTTCCAACCGCAATAATCGCCTATGAAAAATCTCGAAAGTTGCCCGATGGGGTGTCTACGAACAAGAAATTTATAAGGTAATGTGGAAACTATATGTATGTTCAATATTTGTAGTTTTTATTTTTTTGTCCAAATTTCTCAAATATTATCGGTGAATTTTCGAAGCAAAAAAGCATTGTTTTTGTTCATCTGTTGCAATCAGTAAATATTTGAATGCTCGAACCAAGTCAAACAGTCAAGTGCGAGTCGAACTCGCGAGAAGAGGGTTCCGTACCATTCCGTTTTCCGTGAGAACTTTGAGACTTAGGGTTTTCGTTTAGGTTTTCCTGTGAACTATGGCTGACACCCTATATCCCCTATTTTTTTCAAAATTTTAGGATAAGTAGTTTCGGAGATAAGGGAGGGGGATGGTCAATTCTTAAATAACTTTAAAACTATTTATTTTAAAATTATAAAAAAAAATATTTTTAGACCCTTACTAAAAGCCCTTTTATTTGATATGCCACACGATACACTTTGCAAAACTTTTTTTTTAGTTTCTTAATTTGCTCCCTAAAAATGACCCGCATGTTCAAAATTCAATTATTTCCGTTATGCGTCCGTGTTTGGGTCACATAAATTCATATGTGTAGCAAATTTCAGCTTAATCGGACCAATAGTTTCGGAGCAAATTGACTGTGACAGACAGACGGACAAGGTACCCTTAAAATATAAAGATAAAATCAGAAATGATTAATTTTTCATTTAAGAATAAATTGTGCAATTTTTGCCTATTTTATAGCCAAGCTTTATCTTTAAAAAAAAGTGGCTTCGGTGATAATGTGTACTTAGCTTTATATTTTTAAATTTGATTAACCTGTTACGTCGTCATATCTCACGTAACGTAATTCAGTTCGAGAATGGCTAACAATAAATTGAGTCAAATTTAGACAAGTTTTAATGTGTTTTAACGATTCTAAAATACTGTTTAAATATCTTTTAGATACATTAATTATTTATAATAATTAGTAGGTTTTTATAAGGTTCTCAAGATGTTAATTTTATTATAAACATAAAAAACCCGGGTCGCAGTGCCAAAACCCTGCCGACAATATAGTGTATTTGCTTG
Organism: Venustoraphidia nigricollis; assembly: GCA_034508555.1. Lineage (NCBI taxonomy): Eukaryota > Metazoa > Arthropoda > Insecta > Raphidioptera > Raphidiidae > Venustoraphidia > Venustoraphidia nigricollis. The sequence goes on along the minus strand of JAVRKA010000032.1, from coordinate 4,901,255 downwards.
TATAGGGCCGTGAGGTTTTATACTTTCATTATGTGAAATTAAGTTTGTTTTTGGGCAAAATAAAAAATTTAACCCCTTAATACACCCCTTAAAATAACATTTTTTTTCTTAATTGTAATATTATTATCAATCTAACGTCTACACCGAATTAAATAACACCCTTCAATAAATAAGTCACTACCTGCAAATTAGTGTTTTCAAAAAATGTGTAAGTCCGGTCCTGTTAAGCCGATTTTATTAAAATTTTAGGGGCACTTTTTAATTGCTACTAACGGGTTAAATGTCAATTTTGAAATGATTCTGAGAATTTTTTCGGTATTTTGGGGCCCAAAAACATTTTTCAACCCCTAAAATCTACCCTTAAAATGGTCCGATTACGCCTATTTTAAATAGGCTTCTTGCGGTGATGGATTTCAACACGTGGGCCAAACCTCGTTGAAATCAATTAACTCTTTCGAAAGTTATTGCGCGTACATACATATATATATATATAAACATTTTTAAAAATGGTGCCAATGTGTTTAGGAGGTTATGAAACGTCGAGAAATTTTGGTCCGACCCCTAGGTCCCGCCATCCGACCAACGCCAATAGTGTATGTTGCCATATGGCAAATACACTAATAATAACTGGAAGAATGTTTTTTTACCTTTTTTGAAGTCCGCAATAAGTTTTGGAGTTAAAAACCAGATGTCGAATTGTTGCCAGCATATTTTGGAATTGTAACCCGCAATAACCATTGGCATGGCCGAAATATCGACACCCAGTTCAGGTGCACTGGATATGTTTCTATCTTGGCGGTACTAAAAAATGATGAAACTGAATATATTCTTGATGTAACCTAAAAAAACATACATTTTAAATATTTGATAGCATTGATTAAACATACATATAACTTTTCCTTTTAATTTCTGTGGAAATATTGATGTAAATTATATTTTTCACACAGGAAAAACTTTGACTACAGGAATTACATTGAAATGACATTATTAATTATTACCCCAGCTAGCACCTTAAAACAAGTATTAAATAAAAGAAACTTACCTGTTGATAACAATTAATTGATGATCAGAATTAGCTTACAACAGTTATAATACATAACTCGCAATAGAAACCCTGCTTGGGGATTTACCGTGGATTTACCAGTGCGCCTGTGCACACTTAGAATAGTAGAGGTACGCATGCGTACACTCAAAGGAATGACGACGGCACCTTAGACCATATAAGGAATGGACTAAGCATTCAATATAGTTCTTAATATTGTTCACGTCCATTATAATTAATAAGTTTTTTTTTATTATTTAACAGGAAATTGGACAATTCAATTTTAATATAGTAAACTAAATTAAAAAATTTGCGACGTTTCGTTAATTCGTTTTAACTTCTTCTGGCAAAACTGAAATGATTAAAAATACAAATTAGTTAATGAAATAATTACAATTTTTTTTTTTTTTGTTCTTCTGAGATAGAAAAACTTAAAGCAGCCTTTTGTTTTATAGATAAAATGGTTACTATCATAAATGACCGGTAATTTTACATCACTTAAGTTTTACATTTTGTTTTGTAATTACACATTGTACTATGTAATTTTTGCAAACTTCAGTGGAATATTGCACAATAAATTACATTAAAACTACATAAGTCTATATAAGTTTACTTTACTTTATGTATAAACACCAAATTTGTTTAATTTTACACAGAAAGTTCAAGTTTTTATACACATCTCCTTGTACAAATAAATAATAATGTAAAATTACCGGGAAAATTGAGGGAATTTTACATTAACTTCCAATGTAATTTTACACCCATTTTTTACAGTGTAGGGTATAAATAAATAAATCAGTGCAAATGTGTCAGAGGAACGAGATCCTTTCTCGGATATATGTTTCCGAAACAAAGGAAACGTTCCGTGTTCGTTCCGTCTTTGGAATTGTCTTCACTCGGCGTCGATATATGATTTAGACATAATTGAAAATCGCCACAACCCTTTGCCACATCCTATATATCAAAGAGTTCGAGTGAGAGCGGGGGGCAGTTAGATTACGGCTAGTGCAGCAAAAAGCGTACGTATGTAAATACACACACATTAGTTTTTATGTGAACCCAAAACCTGCCTGCATGATATGTTTATCGTTCCGAATTTGTACTATATCGTTAAAAACACTCTCTCTCGTTTTACACATACAACACAAAACACCACTGCATATACTGAGTACACTGGCTATACAACATAATACATATAACAGGACCCTCGACTCTATCATTTTAAACAGGCCCGGCTCTAATGACACATTGTCACTCAAATGCAAAGTTGCCGAATTTTCAAAATTAGAACTTAAAAACCGCGCATAACCGGCATACCACGGACCAGAAAAACGTGTTCGTTGAATCAATGTCCACCACTAATAGCACAACTAGTTTCTCTCAGAAAATGCATATCTAGGATAATTTTCCAGGGGGTAGGGGGTGGACCAATGAAAAGCGGTCACCGATGAAGCCGAAGCCCAATGTACGCATAAAAGTAATTTCCACTTGAAGTGTTGAGCTATATTTCGGCCATCGATTTTCGGAATGCTTCTTTTTGTACAAAAAATGTTTACATGGAACGTGTCTATTTTGATCACAGTATTGTTAATCAATTAAACCAACTTTAATTTTCGTTTTTTCTCGGCAAAAATACTTAAAACTTTTGAGTGGCAGTCCCAATGACGTAGCTACCGGCTAAAAATATAGCAAACTCATTGAAATGTTTGGAACAAAACATTTTATAAAAAATAGACAAAAGCAAATCCTAATATTTACATTGATCACATATTTTTTTCTTTTTTTATTCAACAATAATACGCTTGCCATTTCGTAAATCGCGACCTATTAACGTGTTTTGTTGTACTTAGTGGTCAGTGACACCATACATGTGCCAAATAATGTATATCTACAAGATGTAAATTTTGAAACGAATCACGCAACAACATAGCGACTAAAAGTAAATAGCGGTACCTTTTTTTATTTCTTTTTAAAAATTAAAAAGTTCTGAATGAAAATTGGGTCGTACCACGCATCAAAATGTGATAATTTTAAACAGTGCATCTTATTCAAATATTATAAACCAAGTTTTTCGTTCAGTTCTATTTGTTCGCAATCTGTTTAGCGTTATAGTACTATATAACCGTCTTCCGAAAGAATATAATATATATATATAGCCATGGAATATGGAGAATCATTTTAATGTTAGAAAAATGTCCCTCGAATGGCATTAAATTAATATGGCAATGCTGTTCCAAAAAGACTATTGTATGAAGCATTCTACCACTGAATTACCGATGCTTACACCAAAAATCGGTTTTCACATTGTTATTGCTTTCCTTATTTCCATCCTCCGGCGTTATTACCTTAGTTTAATGAGTTGTAACTTTGTAACAGTTACAAGTATACAGCTCTGAACATGTGATAATATTTTCGTTTGATTAGAATTAACTCACATGGCTTGGTCCTGTAGTTCGTCATATCGGACGGACCTAAGTATTATCTGTTTTATAATTTATGAACTATGAGTTAGTGACCCACAACGAAATGGAAACGGCTCTCTAAGCTGCCGCGTGCCGTCCGCCTTCGCACACTAAACGTGCCGACCATATTTGGTTAAGTTTAGTCATTTCCAACACCGCTCATTGTTTGAGATAAAAAAGTAAAAAGTAACCGCATCCTGTTGTGTTCACGCCAGATGATCATAATATTATTAGTTACTAATGACTCATGATGACCGCAATCAATAGCATTGTCTCAATCGTTATTCTTCTGATAAAAAAAACGCACGACACTTTATAAGATAAAAATGAATAATGTAACGCTTTTATGTACAGGGTGGCGAAAAGTAATTTGTCAGATTTTAATAAATTGAAGAAAAAAATATTAAATGAGTTTGTAGTTTGCATTGTCAGAAAGTTGAAAAAGACCTTAGTTTGTCACTATAATCCCGTGTTTATATATTACATGCAAGATTGTTGAATTGTAATTAAAATGCGTAGAAATATGTATGCAGCAATCGTGAAATAACCCGTTTAACACTAGTGTGTAAAGTAAAACAAAAAACTGCGATCTGATCATTTCAACAGCAATGTCCATAAATGACCTATCAGTTACCATTGTTACCATGTCGCTTTTTGGATTAATATGGCTTCACGAACTTAGCCTCAACACAAAAGTTTCATACAATAATAATTAATGTATGAGGTTGAATAACCTATTAAGGGTAAAAAACTAGTTAAAATATGACTGTAAAACGGCATCGTTTTAAAAATGTCTGCAATAAAGTTCATAAAAATTTATGTGATATCGTCGATCACTTGGGACTGGTTTAGAGATGGTTGTGAAGCATAGCATTATCCGAACTTTAATGTCTGGATAACATCATCATTAGAAAACAAAGTATAGGAAGACGATCCCGTTAAGCGCATCGGAAAGGCAGTCAATGTAATGAAGTGTTCTCCTCAAACGTTCTAACACGCTTTGATGGTAGGTTACACTGGATGCAAATTAAAAAGAGCGTTTTTACACGGGACAATATATTGCCAGCAATAAAAAGCCACAATATTGATCTGCACCAGAATTGTGCACCACATTGTCGCACTGTGAGCCGCCAAGGAGTTACAGACGGCAGGTAGAAATTACTAATGGACCAATCAAGAAGATTTCTTCACGATTCCAGTCGAACGGCTAAGTGGATCGAAACCGAATTTTGATGGATTATTTGAAACATAAATATGAAGAGTTCTATTGTTTTTGAAGCAAATTGATGCATGCGATTTTGTTTTTTTCTCTAGCAACGGTATACTTCACATACAGATTTACTTCAGAGCATCCTGACCCGATTTACTTTCGATATTTTTTTTAAAAGAACAAGTTTACTCGAGATGACATCTCATCAAAAAACACATTTGAGTTGCATGTCTATATAAAATACGTTATGCATCTAATGTAACCTTGGCGTCAGGGATTGCGATAACAGCCGGTGGAAGCTGTTGGGTGAACGGTTATTGCCGCAGTTCAAACGTTCGCGGTATGTTCCGTTCAAACCGTTTACTTTCTGATCGGTATAACGGATACATCGTTTCTGATTATCCATATGTGCCGCTTACCGGAAACAAACTGAGATGTCTAAATTTAAAGACTGTATTAATTATAATATATATAATATTTAACACATTGATGACAAATTATAACTATTTTTGAAAATTTTCAAGCGTATGGGCCTTTAAGGACTTAAAAACAGTCAATTTTTGTTTTGTCCAATCGCTAGTTATGCAAGTACTAATACTAATGTCTCCAAATCACAACTTAAAACAAGATAGATAGATTGTAGACTATAGACGATTAACATCTGAGGTCATCAGCGTCTAAATAACTTGCTCGAGACTTAGAATTATCAACATATTTAGAACTTCATTTATAATATTTCACTGGCAATATTTTGAAAGTTGAATATCAATCACGGTTATTAGTATTTAATTATTTCAAATCAAATTTCTCAAAAACTTTATAAGAACTTTCTGATACACTCTTCATATTAATCTGTACGACAAAAGGGGATCTCAATTGAAACATCCGACGATCGCATCTCAGATGATTAAGAGATGATCAGAAGTTACAGTTAATTTGATTGGATTTGCATTTCATATTTTACAATTTTTTTATCAACGTAATTTAATTTTCACGACATTCGAAAAATATAGTGCAGAATTGTTATTATGAATTATCACATTTTTTTTGCTTGCCCCCTATAATTTTATGGCACGTAACGTAATTCATTAGGGGACTAGGGCGGTACAGAAAAACAAAACATAGTAAATCAATGTCTGTCTGTCAGTCATTTTTTATCGTTTATAAACAAGCAAACACACTTTGGAAATTAGATCACTATCATTCTTAAGACCATACATGATTATTTATACATTTTAATGTAACTACGGACTAATAGATTTTGTATCATTCAATAGGTATATTTCTTTTAATCGCAATTTTCCAATAATATTAAGAAAAGTAATTATTTTCATTTAATTACGCAATGTCTTTTATCGTTTTTAAATTTCTAGACAATTAAAAAAAAATAAAGAACATTCATTCCTTGTTATTTCCTTTCTCAAAACAATGAACTTGTTACAGTTCAATAAAGCAACCACACTTTTTATTCGGTAATAATCTTAGTTGTCAAGCGTTTGTAATCTGCAATCTCCTCTCTTTACTAATTCACGTAGTATTTACTCCATAATAATTAACAGCCCTCTGTTACTCTAATACGATGTAGCCCAAAAACCTTCCAAAATATTCGTTTGTCTAGCGGTTTTAAAAATGATCAATGGTTATTATATCAAGAAATTAATAAAGTTTGTTTATTATATTAATGTTGCTGAATTGACTTTATCTATCTGTATCTATATTTTGTTATTTCATTATTTTGGTACATTTGAATAAATTTAAATAAAACGCGCAAAGGCACTTCTGATGCACTGTTTTAATTAATAAAAACAGAATACATTTAAATTAACCTTTCACTGCACGCGCACGGGATGGAATAAATTCTTTATTAAGGAAGCCGTAGCCGCTCTCAAAATATCCTCTTTTAGTTCTAAAAATATAAATAATAAAGTATTGAGTTCGGCGCTAATTGAATTCACCTGTTCGCATGATATTTGTGTTCAAAGTTTGCGCAGAAGTAGCAGCTAACGCACACCTCCTACAACCTTGATAACTTGTCAAAATACTCGAAAATCAGAAGACGTCTCCCAACACAACGCCCGACAGAACCGAAGCAGCATTTAATAATTTGAATCAGCGCATTAGCTAAGCAAGCGTAAATATAGAACGTGCAGTTAACGATGACGCATGACGTTTTTCCATTTTACTCCCCAGAAGGCGAGCGCGCAACGTTTGGAAAAAAGCTTCGCTTCAAAAACAAATATAAACGAGATTGTTGCAAGCAGCCGCGTCATTGGGTTTATTTGCAAATGTATATTTACCAAAAAAATAAAATGTATCTTTTTTGTGAATTTATTTGGAGAATAAACTGTATGCATTCACAGCGCTCGTGCAGTGGAAAAAGCACCAAAAAACAATATTTTAGCAGTGTGCAGTTCTATTTTTGCCTGTTACAAATTGCCTATGCTGCAAGAGTTTCGCAAACAATGGCGATTCGCAACTCGGCAATCAATAAGGATTCGCTCACCCATTCTGTCATAAAAATAAAGAGAGGAATTTTCAAAGCTGATAGTCATCTATTTTTGCCGTGGCCTGTCTAAATTTCTTTAGAATCTACTGATGCGGTGATCTTCAACCCTTTAAAAAATTAAAACCATATTTTCTGGAACTATAAGTTCCAATCCATCGTATTTCGCAGTAAAGCGAATTAAATATTATTGTTGGTATTAGAAAACATTTTAAACGCAGGTAATGCAATTTTTCAAAATGCAATTTTAAAACAGCTTTAGTATGGGGGGTCGTGCAAAAATGTGTTTTTTAACATTGTTTCGGGTAGCCCTTAATTGTCTCTCACAAGTAGATCGCAATTCACGACTAATATTTTGTCATAATTGCAGTTTATATCTATATGAAAACAATTTGTTCCTCTTAAAGGGTCAACAAAAAACTTGTAACTGCAGTAAATTTGAATATTGTACTATTGTACCTTACATTAATTACTTTTGTACTGCATACAATGCGTTACCTGTATTACTATTATTGTATAATTACGACGTATTCATGTAAACAAAGCCATTGTATTTAATTTTAAACTGATTAATCAGCGGAATTTTCTCTTTCTGAATCTCTCTTGTACTACGTAATACAAAATATGTATAAACTTCATATGTTTAAACTATATATGATTCACTATAGTTATGTGTAGGTATAGGTACTCTATTATCTCTACCAGAAATTGCCAACCTTTTCTAGATGAACGCCCAGCGGCTCATAATACTTAGTTAATTTTATTTGAATTATCTTTTCAAAAACTAAATTTTTCCAAGAAAATAAGAAAAAAATGCTCACATTAGATGTTTTTATTATTATACTTACGGCGAAATTATTACACATTTTAAGAGGGCACTGTGATGTTTATGTTATGTGAAAATTCTCACGGGTACAGATCGTCACATTCATACCATAGTTTTATTTACATACTACAATCTATAGAAAAACAAAATGCAGCACACTATAAACTTCTGTCCTTGTCAGTTTCATGTAATTTGGGAGACAAACTAGCTTCCCCTCTATTTGCCAATTCTACTTCCCCTCGATTTCTTACTTTTTTCAAACAGATACGTCGATAAAGAAAAATTTGAAAATTTTGTTTTGATTTGGAAAAAAAATTCGAAAAAATGTTTCCCCCAAATTTGGTTACTTGCCTCTATACTTCACAGAAATGTGTGCAGAACAGAGTGCAACAAAATGACTTTAATGTGTACGACACTAAATTGAATCGAATGTACAATATCATAAAACACGAAACATTACATGTTGAAATTACGGGGCGACGTTATTATAAACATATTCAGAAAAAACGCAACACAGGAAAGACTACCGGCGAGGAGTCAAACAAAAAATATACATAAGTATTATATATAATGAGGTTGAAAATAGCGTGCAGATACTGATATGTTCTACAAAAACGTACATTATCTTATCGTTACATGGCAAAATAACTAATGAATTTATCGTGATTATTCTAAAGAAAAACATTAGTAAGTCATGTACATAATTATGGAAAATAAAAATATGTAATAAGGGTTTATTTATACATTAACTAGACGTGAGCTAATTTTGGCCGGAAGCCAGCACATTAATATTATACAGTTAAACGTTGATTATTTACATTTAGTGGGGTCGGCCTATATTTTTTTGTTGGAATCTATATTACGAATAGATGAATTTTTTTTTTAATTTTCGGAAGCTTTTTCTGTATTAAAAAAAATTCAAAAGATATTGCCATTTTAATCGAACAGGGTTGCTATTTTATATAATAGGGTCTCATTTATTTGAGAATCTTACTAAAGTTATGCTTTATTTTTAATTTTATGACCGGAAAATCTTTTTTAATATTTCAAAAAAAAAATAAGTCTCGAAAACCATGATGTTTTTACTATGTTTTGTTATTTTGACAGCACTTGGCTAGACCTATCACCGGTTAAAGTCTGAGGCTAATTATGGTGACTTAATTATCTGGAAACTGTATAATTCGCTGACGAAAGTAAATTCGTAAATTTATTATTATTCAGAAGTTTCTCTGAATTCTTATTTGAATCATAACGTAAATTTAACTTTTGATTTTTCTAAAAACTATTTTGCGAAAAACTTAAACAGGTGATTTCTTAGGTAATTTTAAGAGTATTTTGTCCCTTCATTATTTTCTCTAGTTGAAAATAAAGAAGATTTGAGAAACCGGATAAATGATCGATGTAAACACAACCCTGGTGTGTTTTTTTAAGAGTTCCGACAGTCAATGAGGAATAGTGGATTCATGCATCCTATAGCTGGTGGTAGTCATTTTCAGAAGTCCTTATCTTCGAAACAGAGAGTTTTTTCGAAACAGCATTATAGGACAAAACATTTCAAAAATTACCCAAGAATTTAATCATCCCTTTAATTTTTGTCGTCTATTTAGTAAACACCCTGTAAGCTTACCATTGTATAATTTTCGCACTCATAATTCATTGAACGACCTTTTACAAAAGCTGCATACGCGACATACAGTCGTAAAACCGCGAAAGATAAATTATCCAGCCAAAAATGTTTTTAATATGTAAAAATATTAACGTTTTAAATGCGCTACATTACAAAATAATAAAATACATTTTTAACGTAGGTCTATATTTTATGCTAATGAGTATTTCACAGTAATAATACCTCTGTAATTAGTATTTACAATTATATTTTTTAATTATAAACAAATATCCTCTCACCCCTTACTTTGAGAGCTTTCAAACAAATTAAATTGTAGAGCTCAGCAACCCCAAATATTTCCGGAAAAAGTAGTATAAATTAATCTTTGAAAAGTCCTCTACCTTTAAATGAAACTCTCGTCAAAATCGGTTCAGCCGTTTTGGAGATTTGCCCGTACAAACAGTACAGACAAAAACATTTGAAGTTAGATTTTGGTAGATAGTTTATGAATAAGCATATTGAACTTAAGAAAAATTATTTATTCAGAAATCACAGACACTCCAATTTTATTTATATGTATAAATTAAACGAGTTCTTATACGGAAGGTTATTTACAAAGGGGCAAAAAACTCATCGCATTTAGCCCTAAAACGAGCCAGTTCTATCCTAGCTTCGATAAATGCAGAATCAACAAATTAAAGTTTTGCGTTACTATTTGTTAGTTGGTTGCGCCACGAGATCATAACTTTAGTAGATTTATCATCCTTCGTATATTTTCAAAACAAAACTTTACTTTTATGACTTAAATAAAATAACAAAATAGAGAGATAAAGTCTGGAAAATATTACGTTTTTCCAAATAAAATAAAATACGATGTTTGTCATTACTTACCTTTAAAACAACAACCACTCCAGTAAATCCCAATAAAAGTAAACGCTTTTCCTCTGAAGCACAATAATAACTTTGTTTTACTTTTTTCACTCACTGAAGAAACTAAAACAATGCAATGAACTGTCACGTCCGTTTTAAATAATTTTCTAAAGAACCGATACAATTCCTGTAAAAATAAACGAGATCGAAGTCAGTCGAATGTTAAAAAACACGTGGGAAATCCAGTGCACTAGCGATATACGATCTACACACAACGAACGTTACGCGATGACTAAAGACACTGAACACTGAAGTACCAAGCCCGACGCAGACATTGCCGCACAGACTACCGTGTACTGACTAGCGGGCACGGTACTCTGAAGTGTTCTCTGATAGAGCTAGAGGTCCAGCGGCCAGCCACGACGCTGGAACACAGAGCGGTCTATGTTCTGTGCACTGGAAGCTGGAACATCAACGAGATGAGAGCAGTGAGGAGTCTCCTTTTATAAAATAAATTGTCATCGTATGTGGGGGCTACACAATGCACAATGCAAAAATACGAATTTACACTAACTTTACCTATTAAAATTTTATCTAAAATCTTTTTACGAATCTGTGCCGGTTTTATCCTAGTATGGAAAAAATTTTTGGGGGCCTATATGTGTAGTATTTTTTAAATTCAATAATTTATTGAAAAATTTTGGAATATTGAAAAAAAAATTTGAAATTTAGCAAACATTTTTTTTCGGCATTTTGAATTTTTTATTTTTTGGTTGGATTTTGTGCTATGTGCTATGTGTCCAGTGTCTAAATCTGGCACAATTACAGAGATACATATTTAGCTATTGCTTGCACTTCATGCAATATGGTTATTGTATAGCAAAAAACCAAATCAAACGCTGAAGTATAAAAATTTGTATAAATAAGTTTTTTTACGTTTCAGTCTTTACCTAGTACATATAATTTAGAAAAGTGTTGGCAGGAAAAATAGTAAAACACATCACGTACGACATTTTAGTATAACTGTGTAATAAAACGAAAACGTAACAACTAACAACTATATATTTGTACATATTATGTTCCTTGCATGCTTATTAGACCAGAAGAGTTTGAGAGTTACGGGACGTTCATTCAGCTTTTGTAGGCACTGCTTAAACAGACCACAAAACAATTAATTTTATTCGATCACTTTGTGTCTGAGCAGCGATTCTTAACCTTTTAACACTGACGTCTTTCGAGAACATGTATTTTTGTCTAGCCTCAAAATGGTCAATCGGGCAGTGGCGGCTATTCAAGTAAAGTAGATGAAGTGTAACTTCACATTTCTTTTATATTGTTGCCCCAAAAATATATCTTCATATATAAAAATCTTGAGGCCACTGCAATCGAGATAATATATTAATACGGGGTTACTGAACACATTGACAAAATTAGATTTGATAATGACCTTAGATTGTAATCATGATTACAGATTTTATAAATGCGGAATCATTCTATGCCGGGACTAAAATCCGAATTCTTTCCTGTAGTAATATAGCTTTGTACTATAGCAATCATGGCAACATTGCTATCTGTAAACTGTAACTTTCGTTGAAACTAAGTTCGTTTGTGAATTGAGATTTATAATATTTGGCCACTACCACTTTTGTAATAATATATGGGCTCTATAATGTTAGTTGACCAATACTGTCTTTTTCTGGAATTGTTTTTAAAACTGCATAAGTTAAAAAATAAAGAGTACATCATTTGACTTTGAAATTAGTTTCTCAAACTTGCGGAAGATTATAAACAAACAAGATTGTTCGTGAATCTACGTAAATCACAAGACAGTTGTGGTTGGAATGGTGCGGTTAATTCAAATGAGACGTCATTTTGAATTACCGGCCCTGATTAAATGAGCCGCGAACTACGTCGTCCGCAGGCCGTACGACCGGTCGGCCCGTCTAACGTCGGTGATATAAATATGTTTGTGAATAAAAATAAAACATTAGACTTGCGGTTTTTCTGTGTTGGAACTGTTTCATTCTAACTTGTATACAACCCACGGGGGACACCCAAACAAATTTTAAATTAAAGGTTCGCATAAACAGTTTGCCAAGTGTTTATAAATTGTTGCGAGCATAAACCCCGTACACACGATACAATCTGCTGGGTCCAATTTGCAGAACACTGCAAATAAGGACTAACATTTTCTTATTCGTAATAACAAAAGTAAAATAACACAATTTATGACCATCTACTGATTATTGACTCCAATACCGTTAACATTCGTGCAATCGGAAGGCAAAGTAACACAAAGAAATAATTTTATTGAACAGAGATAAAAGATTAAAGATGAGACGTAAACCAAACAGAAGGCGGAAACAAATTTAAAAGTTGTTAATTTCTTTTTGTTACATTTTTTCTGTCTTACATTTGCTTTCCTAATTACAGCGCCGCTATTATGAACGAAAATTTTGACTCCAGGAAGGGTTACCCTAACTCTGCCGTGTTATCTTTTTTTTAACGGATGGGAAAATCAACTTACGGTCACCCAGGAAAGCCCCTGAGTAGTGTGTGAATCGGACCGAAGCTCCATACCTAATAATACTTTCCCCACTAAACAAACTGGTTATAAATTGTAATTTTTTTACAAATAAACGAACGATTATATTTCTCATATTGTGTAAGTCGAGTCCGGTAAAAACTAATTGGCGATTTGGAAATGAAATAATACTTGCGCGCGCACAATTTGAGTGTGGGAGAAAATTAATGGATGTTATACACCCACACAAAATATCCCATGGGTGCTCAGACACTGATGTCAACGCCTATGCTTTGCTGCAAAATAACAATAATATCTAATTGTGCAAATATGGATATTTACTTTACTGTATTGGGACAAACCTTTCTACAGAATAAGATAATATTCAAAACAAGTTACCCCAGTTACCCCGTAGAATACCTATTTATAATGACATTATGCGGTTTATGATACAGAAATGAGTCATCACATTACAAATATATTTTGTCTTTCATAAATATTTACACTCGAAATATAATATTCCCTCGGTAATAATTTTACTTGTTCTCCTGCCTTCTTTTATTTTTCTTTTGAATATATTACAAGATATAATATTTTTATTATTTAACAGCAAAACATATGTATTTGGAAGGATAGATTATTCGTTTCCAAATTAATAGTAGAGCGTAATGAAGTATACTTTCGATGAGATGTATTTTTTAACGAATTCGATTTCGGTCCGAAGTAACAAATAAATTCTGGAAACACGTTCTTTCCTTTAGATACGACAAAACTTCTGAAAAACACAATTATTTGTTAATGTTCGATTTGTGCGAATCGAGCTTTAGCATGTCGGTTAAAGTTGGAAATTTTGCAAGGTGCATTTGGCGCCTGAGATGCCAACAGAATCATTCTTCTTCCTTCTCGCAATCAGGTTATTGCAAGCCGGTGCAGGTTCTTGCGTACAGTGATTTGTCCCTGACCAGTTGTTACATGTCGGTTGTTAAACACAAGAGCAAAACGCATTCAACCTAACCGAACCCTGAAGGTCTGTAGAGACATCCCGCCTATCGATGTCGGCCGAAAGGAAACTCCGGTCTGTTATTATTAGAGAATAACATAAGGGTGTGGTGATTGCTGTCTGACTATGGACTATGAAAAGTGTATTTAATTACATACATAAGTCAGAGACAGAATTGCGAGATACCCTAGACTAAAAAAATACCAAACACCACGTTTATTGTGAAAACGAGTAATGGTTTACTACTCATTTAAAGTACACATAGAATTTTTTTTTTTGAAAGAATAATAATTTGACTTTTATCTAACGCAACAAGATAGTAGCATAGCGCCACCATTATTTCTTGAATCAAAATGTGAAGTAGGGACCCGGATAGTTCAAAATCGCTATTTTTAATTAACATAGAGTACCTATTGACATTCTTCAATTAAAAATACCCTCTCTCAAAAATAAACTGGACTTTTTCCAAAAATACCGGACATTTGATAGTCCGGCTCTGTATTCATTTTTCAACCGGAGAAAGCACTCAAATATCGGATTGTCCGGATGAAAACAGAACATCTGGCGGCCCTGGGGAGGAATGAGGATGAAGAAATTTCTTTTTGGAATCAATACCTTTTATAAATACTAACCCAGCATCTCGTCTGAGTCTGAGTGACTTTAACGAACCGCAGTTAGGCAACAAGGATTCTTCAACGGAATGTGGTTTCGTAACACCAGCAGCCAGTCGACCAACAAGGGCCTTTTTTGTATGTGTGTTCACCTAACGCCTACTTCCTGTCATGATCATTCATAGAATAGATCTCACATTCTCACCAAGCTCCAATATTGTTCCACAATATTATGACCAAAAAAAAAAAACACTTAAATTCTGCGACCAAAATTGTGTATTAGTAGGTAAATTAATTTAAATATCATTTTCATTTTGAAGGCCGCCAATTTCCATATTAGTATTAAGTAGAAGGTAGGAAAATTTGCAGTATTCATTGATGGTATATTTCAAGAGACAAACTGCCTTGATACTTTTCTCGAGTGATTGTGAAAGAACATGAAAAAGCATTTTCCAAGTTAGTCAGCCACAAGGTCAGAACCTGGGTCCTGGATCTCCTGATTGCAAGTCTAGCACCGTATCTCAGTATGAAGACTATTGGTTATCAAGTCGTTTTGCAGTCTGCAAAAAAGTCTGATTTTCTTAATTTTAAAATCAACTGCAGGGACATTTTCCCCTTTTAATATACCTTTTATAGACGTTTTTCAGACATTATAACAACGGGTGTTATTATTGCGTATTAGAATCCTAGCGTATAATAATTGGAGCTAACCATTTTGCGCTGGCTGTACAATATTAAACAAACAGCCCTTGTTTACTGTATAGGAGGGCGTAAATATGGGCATTATATACCAACACATGTTAGTGAGATCCGATATAAGCTTGTTGCTTAATCTAGAGCTATTTGTCTCTATATAAAACTACCAAAAACAGGTTAGGATTATTTTCATCCCTTTACACACAGTTTTGACTCATATTGTGCATCCTTTTTTGTTATAACTACCCCCTTTTCTAGCAACCTATTTTCTATATACAATTTTAAAACGTACTCGATGAACAAAAACATTTCCGAATAAATTATAAGAAAAAAGTATGTCTTACATCATCATGGTTTAGAGATCAGGAGAGAAAAAAGTATGGAATTAATTTTAGAACCTACCATAATTTTAACGATGTCACTAGACCGAAAATTCGCCAACTAAACAGGGGTCTCGTTTTACCAGATTTAGTTGAAATTTACCAAACTGGCAATCCTGTTCATATGATGTGGTAACAAATTCACCTTCGTGAAGATGTAGACATAGCCGCCTCTAGATCAAACAGTTCTGTAGATTGCACAATGTACATAATATTATAACACATATATGCATTCTGTTTAGTGTATTTTATACATTCTTTTGGCGGATAGAAAGTGTTAGTTAACCCGGCTTTACAAAAGAAATCTTCGTATTTACGATCTTTTAGATAAATTCATTTTTAAATATAGAATCTATCAAACTTTCGTTTTTGATTACTATTCACAAATATGAAATATTGAGACTATTAATATCCCACCGACCACCTCTGTGATAGGGATCTATTGAAATAACTCCAAAAAAATTGTTTTCGGGATTTTAATCGATCTTCGTTTTTTTTATTCATATAATATATGCCTGCCTATGTTCTCCTTGAATATCATAAAATAGTATATATATATCTTGTTTGTAAATGAGAGTATCATCACGAGAGTTACATAGTGTTATCACGAGTTATGCGAGCGTTAACAGTCACTGGATTGGATAATATCATTACAAACAAGATACATATTCCATTTTTTGCACGCACCTCCTATAAAATAACAGTTTGGTGTAACTGTAACGGTTACTGTGCTGTTCTTTGAATTATATTATTGTGGACTCGATATACTTCGTAATGGCAACTAATTTAGTTTGATGTAATTAGGAGTTAATGGCTTTAATTGTCGAGTGTCTATAATCCTACCATAAATAACTAAAACTTCAGAAATAGTATTAATTAAGTATATACCCACCTATATGCAAATATTTCAACTATGTATTTTGTCACAAAACCCTACGACCTTTAAGATTTTAATAGGATCTGTCTGTACCTACATTAAGGTTGTGTACCTGGATACAACATTGAAAAATAAGTGAATTTTAATTATTTTCTAACTCAGGTCATTCCTTAGCTGTTGTCGAGCGCCTATAATCTCTTCCTTTGGATGTCTGTACATTATTAACTCAACAATATCTTAAACAGTAGTATCCATAAATAGGTCCTAAATAGTTCTATTTACGAAAAAGTTAGTTTGATTAAGTTTGTGTTTAATTTTTTACGTGGTGATAATAATAAAATTAGCCATGGATTTTCAAAGTCCAGTTCCACAGTTATATATATTAGCAAGAAATAAAGTTGCTCAATGTGCAGTTACTTCAACAATAATGAAAGAATTGTGCACTCGAATTTTGAGAGTTGAGAATCGTGATGATCTGTGTAGAAATTCTCATGAATTGTTTAGAAAACTTGTGTGTGAGAAGATTTTAGAATTCGAGATACCAAATAAAATTTCAAAAAATTTAATTTTAACTGTGCACGTTATGTGTGACGAAATTAGTAACGTTTTTGAGGTTTGTTGTCGTGTCAGGGACAGAAAGTTTTGCTTCGATGATAAATTTTTTTGGACAAATTATGGAAAAGTCGACGTGCGTAGGACTGTAAAGGCACTTATCTTGGAAAATAAAGAAATTTCAATTGAAGAGCGATTTAGACACGCGTGTTATTTTTGCGAAGAAAGTGTTATTTTCGATTTGTGGAAGAAACATCATCAGGCTCTTAAAGATTTGGAAGTCACCAGATCTTCCGCATGTGAAAAATTACTTCTAGTTCAGTATTGGTACATTTTTTTGTCAACTGGAAATCGTGATATGGAAATAATGAATCAGATTTTAGAAAACGCGATACTCTATGGCAGCTATAATTTTGATTACTATTTCAATTTAGGCAGTCATGTTAAAGACAAAATTGTAAAAAAATTGTTAACTTTTCCACCAAAGCCTATAAGGGGAGAATGGAATCTTGGCGATTTTACTATATATGATTATATGGTTTTGAATAATGCCAACGTTGATACAATAAAAGAAATGCTGATAAAACATGAAAATGGCTATATCCTTATCATGTCCATTGTTAGAAATTATCATTTACGTTATCTATATCCCAGTGTTTGCAGACTTGTAACAGATACAAAATCTTTTATTTACCGTTCTGAATTAAGCTACATATATTACAATCTTCCTGAATCTGTAAAACAGCCGGAATCTCTTAGGCGTGGAGAGCCAAGCCTGCTTCATAGTTTTATCATTCGAAATTTTCTTTCTTATTATGAAGATTTCTATTTGTCACAACAATGGTTTGAACCTTGAGTTTTTCAGTTCAGATCAAAGTTCAAGCATATCTCATGTTTCAGCTAATTTCTGTTAATATAGAATATTTTTTATATACTGTTTATCGAAATGAATTATTTTGTATAGTGAAGTTCAAATCATAACGCTGTGTAAACAATTATTTTGAGAATAAACTTTGTAACTTAACTGGACAGATTTGAATTTTTTTTTAAATGTTTGTAATAGTACGAAAAAGGTTTTTAGGGAAAGAAAAATTGAAAAAATTGCCCTGAAAGTACTTATTTTCTATGGGATTTTTGCTAGTCGTGTGCAAATGTCGTTTGATAGCTGATTATCGTTCGTAGCCTCGCAGGGCAAGACTGGGTAAATCTGGCCCTGAAGACTGCAATACGGTGGATCCGAAGGCTCCACTACCGTGTGGCTACCGAGTGGGAAAGACAAATAAAGCGAGCTAATAAAAACGTGGTAAAAAATCGAGACGGCTACCAACACACATTATATTATTTATAATACCGAGTAAAATCTGCTCTCGCATGATGTGAATTTAATGTTACAATTGCTTTATTATGAAGGATTAACTGATGAGATATCGCACCGTAGAGTAACTGAAAACTCATTTCGCCGCGAAAGTGGAAAGATTCGGGTTTGACTCCCGACGGTGACAGTTGTTCAAAAATATATTTTTCTAATATAGCATTGTAAGTTGTAACGAATGTTTCTAACAATCATTGCAATTATCTATAATAATTTCGAAAATCATTTTGAAACTAATCACAGACCTACCACATTAAATTTAGGTTTACCGCACAATAATAGTTATACTTAAGACCAGACCAGCCCTATTTTATATTTGTATGAACACTTTGACAAAAAAACTTGACGCCGCTTTCAAACCGTTTGTCGTGGGAAAATAATAGGTATTAAGTACTACATGTGAAACCTTACGTTTCCTATTCATAGCTAGGTAGAAATTCCACAAATTCCATTCTAATGTTGATACCTACAGTTAATTTAATGCTGTAGTCCGCATTTATACGATATCTGCGGAGCTGATAGATTTAAAAAACTGTAGCTTAAATAATTTTTTTTTAATAAATTGCTAAAATAAAAATAAATCTCGAGCATTACCTAAACGTCATTAATTCACTGAAGGCTTCGTAAATAATTTCTAAAAAAGTTAACGTTTATAAAAAGCAAAAAATAATTTCTCCTAACTCATTATAAAAGCGTGACTTGTAAACTCTGATGTAAGATAGTTTATTAGTCACAACAGACGCTTTTATAATGAGCTAGGAGAAATTATTTTATACTTTTCAGTCCGTTTTTAAAACGGAGTATATTAATTTTTTTTATTTGTATAATTTTAATATTTCAAATACCCATAGAAATCTGGCGAAGACAAATTTAAATACTGGTGGTGTATTCAGTTTTAACTTTTATTTGATGTACAAAACTAAATATAAATAGTATATCGATTGTTCTTCAGAACAATTTAACCTATAGAATAGGTTAAATGCTTCGATTTTTAAATACGATTTTTTTAATAGTGTGTTCTATTCTATAGTACGGTAATATATTATGAAATGTGAAAATAAATATACCTATCGGTGTGTTTAGTAATAACGAGGAAAAAGTTGAAGAACCTTTAGGTTTTTACCTGAACCGGGGTGCTAAGGCTGCACTTGACATGATTTATAGGTACAATGATGCAGTGGTCTTCAATTATTGGTTCATAGAACTTGTGTGTAGGTGGATGAGCTAATGTCCTAATGAGTGAACATTAAAACTGAGAGCTTGTATTATGTCTAATAATTATAATAATAATAATAAATGTATTGCACATAAATGTACAAAAGGAACGGTTCAACTTGCGTAAATTTTTCCAGTACAAAATAGTCTTAATGTCCTGAATACTGTCCCCGCGTAAACTATCGTTAACCGGTTCACACGAATTAATACGGCGAAATACAATTAGAGCGAATCAATCGATTGAGAAGGGGTTTACGGCACTCGAAAGGGTTTATCGAGACTTAGCTCTGATTAGATTTTGCAGTCAAGCGGTCAAGTAATTTCAAAGTTATTTGAAGAATAAAAAGTAGTGTATTTATAAGAGTTCTCCATCACCGGAGACTGAGGGCAGCCCTGAAGGCTGTTAAATACCCTACGGTCTCCTGTAAAAATTAAAAATAACTTTTTTTCACGGTTTTTGTTGGATGACTCTTAATCTACTTGTTTTTTGATAACCTTTCGTAATGTATTGTAAACACAATAGTATCAATTTATTGTAACATATCTAACACATAGCGGGACGTTTTAGGGTTTGCTCACAGTTCAACGGGTTTCCACATTTTTTCAACGCTAGTCAGCCCCTCTTTATGCATGCTGCACCCATTCAATTGTTTTGAGGTATAATATTAAGAAGAAAAACATTTGAGGGACGTCTGATTGTATCCAGAAAAGCATTGCATCTTGATATCCACCAGATGAATGAAATTGTGTGTGTGATGTAGTTAAGTGTTGAGTGAATATATCTATAGAGAAGTTTGCGACACCAAATAATAGGCAAACCATTACTTGCATCTTGCAAGTAAATCGATTTTTGGAGTACGGTGTCCGAGGGTTACATTAAGGAAATTGCTGAGTGAGTACAGAGAGACTTACAGACAACAAAGGTATATTTAATATGCATATAGCCATATATATATTTTTAAAGTCGGGTCAAACAAAGTCCACTTTCGGTTCAATCTCCGTTTTAACACCAATTTAGCATTTATTTTTGCTTACTATGGTTTTCGTATGCCCTTATATAAAGTTATGAACCCTGAGTTTTACATAAATGCTTGAGTAATCACGTGAAGTATCAGGAGCTTACAAAATTCACTATTCATAAAAAAAAACCAGGTCGCAGTGCCAAAACCCTGCCCACAATATAGTGTATTTGCTTATACAGGCAGTGTTGCTTTATTATGTGAACTTAAGGTGATTGTTGGGCAAAATAAAAAAATTAACCCCTTAATACACCCCTTAAAATTACATTTTTTTCTTAACTACTGTATTATTGCCGATCGAACGTCTACACCAAAATTAAAAACACCTTTCAGGAAATAACTCAGTATCTGCAAACTAGTGTTTTCAGAAAATTTGTAAATCCGGTCCTGTCGGGCCGATTTTATTAAAATTTTAGGAACACTTTTTAATTGTTATTAAAGGGTTAAATTTCAATTTTGAAACGATTCTGAGAATTTTTTAGGTGTTTTTAGGCCTAAAAACTTTTTTCATCCCCTTAAAATAACCCGATTGGGCCCATTTTAAATAGGCTTCGTGCGGTGATGGATTCCAACATGTGTGCCAAATTTCGTTAAAATGAATTAACTCCTTCGAAAGTTATTGCCCGCACACATATATACCCATATATATATATATATATATATATATATATATATATATATATATATATATATAGATAGAAAGTCAGTTAAATGGGCAAAGTAGTGCAGAAAATTGAGCCCAATTTTCTGCACTACTTTGCCCATTTAACCGACTTTCTATCTCCACTAATAACAAAGTTACCCATGTTAGCCAACGTTCGGTGAGACACCCTGTATATATATATATATATATATATATATAAACATTTTTAAAAATGGTGCCAAAGTGTTTAGGAGGTTATGAAACGTCGAGAAATTTTGGTCCGACCCTTAGGTCCCGCCATCCGACCGACGCCAATAGTGTATGTTGCCATATGGCAAATACACTAAAAATTAACGCAAAGGTCTTAAAAGTAGTTGCGTATAAAAAATGCGTATTATGTTACTTTTGGAACATTTATGATTATTTTATTGTAGCATAGCTGCATGTGTTACTTCCATACTAATTCGGGTGCACGGCAGTGCAAGTGGACCCGTCAAGTCGTACACTCCTATAGCAGTCTCGAAGCGATTCGGTGTAGTTTTGAACTCTCGTAACTTTGCTCTGGATAACATTTCCGTTTTCAAATTTTTATAATAGGATGGAACTACTAAGCTTCGTAAATGTACCGAATTTCATTTTTATTGCCGTGCTGCTTTAGATTTTATTAATACGCAAAGCTAATTGATTTCGTCACTCAGATCGTCAAACGTTTAGACTACTTCCCTTTTTTATTATTTCTGTTTTAGTCATATACTCTATAAGCACACATCATGAGTGTATTATAATCAGAACCGTCTGCTGATCAAAACGAGCCCAAATACGGTACGTCTACGATATGGTGAGCTGACCATCATGACTGCAGTATCGGGTCATTGTCATCGATACTACTTAAGAATGCAAAATTTCAAAGTAATAGATCAAGTAAAAGTGGTTCAAAATCAACTGGTAATATTTGACACAAACTAACTGACTGACTGATTGACAAACATGCGCAGTTGAATAAAATAAAACTTGTAGAATTTACCCGTTCGAAAGAATCGCTTGCGTGTTGCTTTAGCGATGCGTGATTTTGAAGAGTCTGCACTGTTTTGTAGCAGCCTGTGTACTCGGGTAACATTTTCGCACATTTTAATCGGAAATGAAGTGAAACGGAACGGATAGACGTGGCACGGTTGTACACCTGTCGCGTTATAATTACTGAATGAAATATATCTACGTCTAAAACTACGCACGGTACGCTGGGAGAGAGACCTGTGCAGAGTGCGGTGTGAAAGCGACGAGGCAATAAAGCGTTCGGTGCGGAGGTCACGGGTTCACCTTCACTTTGCGTTATTCCATCGCACCATCGCACACTCGTGTTCCACTTACACTGCCGGTACAATACAATTCCAACATACTGCACACAATACAATAACCGTTATTAAGGTACCGGACAGAAGACTAGATTTTCATTGAATTACGGATCGAAATTGTTAATTATTAAGTTAATTATTTTCGAATTTTCATATTTGACTTGCTTTCCAGTCAAGTCGCTTGAAAATAAAGTCAAGCTTGTGTCTTTATTTGACATTTTACGTGTGTTGTCTGGTTATAGCATTGCCATACTACATTTTGATTTTTTTATTTTTAAATAACGGAATGGCCTTTACTCTGACAAATAATTAGCCAGGGCTAGTTTCTAATTGAATTTGAAATAAATAAAGAAAAGTTTGACTGATCTTGAATACAAGTGACGCAATATGAAGTAACATTTATGATAGGGACACAAGAGGTATAATATACACAGGTGATAGGACAGGGGTCATGGATTTGCCTCGGGCCATTCTCGGCAGGTATTTGACAAACATGATGGGTTAGACACAATAGGTGTACATTTTTAAATAAAAAGTTACTACCAAAATTATCCTAACCGAAAACGTAAGAGAACGTAAAATGAAACAATTATTAAAAAACACAAAAACTGGGTATCGTAAAGTATGAAACAAGTTGCGCATAATACGTCCTCAAATATTCAAATATTCGTGTGCCTTTTTTTAATCGCAACAAGCTCACAAATGGTCCAAATTATTTAGCACTTCAGTTATATAATCATCTTCCCATTAGTGTAAGAAACTTGCCAATTAACCTTTATTCAAAAGAAATAAGGCAAAAATTATCAAACGAACCACTGTATTCGTACAAAGAGTTCGCGCAATCAACAACCACTTGGTAATTAAATCTGCACCGTAAAATTTTACTTATCGCTGATTTTAATGTAATTCTTTTATTTGTAATTTTAATTGACAATCACATCTACTTGTAACATTGTAACATTAGCTCTGTGAATAAAGATATTCTATTCTATTCTGTTAAATATCTAATTCTAGCATTAACATTGTATTCTCTGAAAATGAAATTAATGATGAACGAATATAAGTCAGTTTTATGCATTTTCAAATTTAGTTTGTGCTTATCAGTAAGCTTATGATTCACACTTAGACAATAATATTATGATCTTTTGTGTTTATTTGCGACTGTTGAAGTTGCCACCGCGCACTGCCGCCGTAGGGTAAATGCGGGGAGCACGTATTCAATTATTGGGATTTGCATGTCTAGTCTATTACATTCTGTGCAAACGTTTTCTCTGCGGCTAAGGTCTAAGATAATAACATAATTATTATTATAATATTGGTTGCTTTCCTAACTGTATGCTGGGTTGCAGAAAGCATTGTCAGAAATTCTGATTTGACAAATGACCTTAGATTGTGACCAGACATATTTCTTCATATAGAAAAACAATCCTGCTGCAAAACATCCAGCCAATTGGGCGACAGAACCATTTCAACTTCAAAAATATTGACATCTGATATATTAAAACAAATAAAATAAAATTTCTGTTGAAGCGTGCGGTGAGACACGAGTAACGACTAGTATATAAATATTATGAAATTTGTTAAACATTTTCATGGTTACATAATATGGTTTACGTGTAAAAATTAACCAAGGCATGCTTGTCAGCTATCTAACTGAATCATTTTTGCGATAAAGAACAACAATTTTTTTCTAGGAGCTACATAATATAATCTCGTAGTCGTATCTGACTATTTTTAATTTTATGACTTGTGTGACTGTTAAAACTCGCTGCGCGTTTGTATTATCATAAAGTCCCACTGCGTTATAAAATAATAATTCGCGCACTAGATATATGACCTATTTTTAACACGCTTTTATTAGCATCACCTGTATGTTTGTTTGTTTGTAATATAATCTTTGAACGTGAAATTCATCTCCTTCGAAACGTCAGATTAAACTGAAACTTTGCACACTTATCAACGACCGATGATAATGCAATAATCTAATAAGTTTGTCCCATTATCCTGACTAGGATCTTCAGGATAAAAAACTTGAAACATTATAGCAAGCAAGCTAACAGGTTATACAGTGACGTACGTTGCGTTGCCTACCCGATAGTCAAATGCATATTGTTTTTTAGTCTTATAATGAAAATTAGAGTTTAGAAAAAACTAAAAAACTTTTATGAACTAACAAATGCAAAATAATTTGACAACAAAAATTAATTTTACTGTAAAAAGCGTGGAACCCTATCTGCTTAAATTTTCATAACAGCTCTACGTTTGCAATTAGCTAGTAAATGAAAAATTTATTACCGATATGCACTCCACGCTTTTTACAGTAAAGCTAATTTTATTGTCAAATTATTTTACATTTTTTAGTTCATAAAGGTGTGTTGTTTTATACTGTTTTTTTAAACTCCAATTTTTATAAAAAGTTTTTTGACATCGAGTCTCGCAACCGCACATATAACGTCTCTGAATTAAACGTGTATAGTAATGTGGTACGCGAATTGCAGACGAAAGTGAAGTTTATTGTTATAATGTAGTTACTAGTTATTTATGTAGTAGACTCGAATACGCTAGAGATGGGAAAAACGGGTCATCTTTGCATCTGGATCCCGTATGTGAGCCGGCTCCCTGAACCGGTTCAAAAAGAGCCGAGTTCTGAATATGTTACTGCAGTCTGCCACTGAGTTACCTAGTTCAGTCAATCATATCACGACCTGTATAGAATCAAGAATGCATAGCCAAACATGTGATGCATGCGTCATTTGAGCTGACAGATGCATCAAAGCAAGAACTGATACGTAAGTGTAAAATGTGCTTCTGTGTGTTAAGTGTTTCACTGAGTTATGTGGATCCGTTGATCCGTCGGCTCAAAAAAAAGTGAGTCGGCTATCACGGATCTTCTGTCGGAGTCGACTCTTTGAACCGGTTCAGATCTGAGTTACCCAACTCTAGAGAATACGCTAACCAAACCGACCTGCCTGCAATAGCATGGGACGAACTAAAACTGACTGCTGGCAAAACAAGTTCACAAATTCGCTTTCTCCGCGTCTTATTCCATGAAACGTTCTTGATTATTTACACGATTTGATAGTACAATTAAAACACGCTAGTGTGACCTTACACCTCAAATATAGTTCTCAAACAAACCCTAGAGTCTATATTCAACAATCTGTCTATCAAACCACAACTCAGGTCAACTCACTGTTTGGTAAGTCGTTTATTCAAGTTAAAAATATAGTTCATGATAGGGGCACTGCAATCAGGAAGGCAAAGGAAAACAACGAAATCATTAAGATCTTCATGTAAAATTGACGTTAATGAGAACAACGCCGAGGGTGAGGGCTAGTACCTAATTCAATGAAAATGATTAAAATCGACTAAAAAAATATGTTATGCCATTGAATTGAAAAATTTTAGCTTGATCAATTGTTATTTGTTTATTACTATATAACTGCCTAATTGGGTTTTTGAATTATTTTTTTTTTACATAAATGGAAAGATCACATACAAGTTTTATAGCGAAACTACTTTTATTCTTTTGTTAGTGTATTTGCCATAAGGCAACATACACTATTGGCGTCGGTCGGATGGCGGGACCTAGGGGTCGGACCAAAATTTCTCGACGTTTCATAACCTCCTAAACACTTTGGCACTATTTTTAAAAATGTTTATATATATATGTATATATATATATATATATATATATATTTATATACGTATATATATATATATATATATATATATATATGTGTACGCGCGATAACTTTCGAAAGAGTTAATTGATTTCAACGAAATTTGGGCCACGTGTTGAAACCCATCACCGCAAGAAGCCTATTTAAAATGGGCCTAATCGGGCTATTTTAAGGGTAGTTTTTAGGGGTTGAAAACTGTTTTTGGGCCCCAAAATACCGAAAAAATTCTCCGAATCGTTTCAAAATTGAAATTTAACCCTCTGGTAGTGATTAAAAAGTATCCCCACAATTTTAATAAAATCGGCCCGACAGGACCGGATTTACAAATTTTATGAAAACACTAGTTTGCAGATAGTGACTTATTTATTGAAGGGTGTATTTAATTCGGTGTAGACGTTAGATTGATAATAATATTACAATTAAGAAAAAAATGTTATTTTAAGGGGTGTATTAAGGGGTTAATTTTTTTATTTTGCCCAAAAACAAACTTAATTTCACATAATAAAAGTATAAAAACCACACGGCCCTATACAAGCAAATACACTATATTGTCGGCAGGGTTTTGGCACTGCGACCCGGGTTTTGTTTAATTTTATAATGAAAGAGTTATATTTGTTTTAAAAATAATGTTTAAGCTAAGATCCGATATCGCGCCAAAAACCTTTGTGACGTCAAAATGTTTGTATGATCCTGGTTGCCATGGTTACTTTGATAATCTACATATATAATTTCCTATTGTGTGTCCGGATGTCTGTCTTTCCAGACCCTCCAGAAGGCCCCAGAAGACTTAGGAAGTTGAAATTTGGCACACTTATAGTACGAGACACGGGACAGATCCTAACGGAGCCGGATTTTCGATTTTCTCCCCGGGGGTCGAAATAGGGGAGTTTTTAGAAAAAAACTTCATAGAACATAAGAGGCCATGGATGGGTATTTGGTTGCCTTTCTTATCAATAACAAACTCTGAAACATTCTGATATCAAATGTCAAATAAGTTTGCAAATAATTATAATTGTTTTAAACTAATATTAATCAGTTGAAAAAAGTGTAGAATAATTGTGTGCGCAGTGAGATTAGCTTACAGATTATTTTTCGTCTTATAACAGTAAAAAATGTGAATTAAAGGAAACATTGAAAATATGAATATTATATAAATTGCAATATTCATATTTCATATTATTTGAACTTCAATTGCGCCTGACGGAGACAGGCCTAACCCACTAGTATGTATTATAAAGCCATACACAAATACACAACTTTTATCATTTTGACGTCACAAACATTCCTGGTACGTTTTGTAATCACGTTATATCTTATGAAGTTTTATACATTTTAATTAATTTGTTATTAATTACCTATGGCTTAAATTTTTTTTTTCTTTTCGTTCTTCAATATTATTTACGAT
This sequence comes from Venustoraphidia nigricollis, assembly GCA_034508555.1. Lineage (NCBI taxonomy): Eukaryota > Metazoa > Arthropoda > Insecta > Raphidioptera > Raphidiidae > Venustoraphidia > Venustoraphidia nigricollis. The sequence goes on along the minus strand of JAVRKA010000032.1, from coordinate 4,873,407 downwards.
ATATTATTTAAAAAATAAAAAAAAATAGTTTTTTTTTTAATTCAAATACTCAATTGCAGAACCGAAATTTGACTACAGAACATACAAGTTGAGAGCTGATGGCACGGGATACTAACTTTAAAGCTTGCACTTGATCGATTTTTTAACTTTTCAGCTGAGAATCATTTTTAATTTTGAAATTAATGTTTTCTCTGGCACGCCATTAATTCAGCTTATTTAATTTCCATCACACCCGGTATATAGATCATCGCATTACTTTGAACTTTAATCACAGCCAATGTTTATTCGCTGGTTTAATTAAAATTTAATCTCAGTGCTAACATAACTCGTGTGTCGAGTGTTTCCTTTCCGCCTTGAGTTTAACTTCCTATTGACTTTTGTAAAGAAACCATTCTCTCTATATATGCGCATTACGCACTAACTTTCAAATTTACGTCCCGTACCTACAATTGTCGGAATGTAACAGGCAATGGAAAAGAAAACTGAAAAACGTGTTACTCACTTTAAATCGACATACCTAATTAATCTACTTCGGAAATGTCGTTAGGAAAATGATTTTCATTATACAGTGTGCGTCAAAAATCTTCTTTTCCCGCAGTATAGTTCTCGAGTAAAAAGTAAATAAACATTCAGACATACAAAATCACAGACAACATTTTCTTTTCAGTTTTATTATATGTATTTTAATAAGGTATTTAACAACATAAAAAATAAAAGATTAAATTATGTGAATACTATCAATTTATCGAATAAGAAATCCGACATGATTGATTTATATTCACATAAACACTGCAAGGTTGATTTATTATTTCAATTTTAGAATTGCAAAGTTTCGACATATCAAAAAACGCTGCACGCCATGATGCTTTGAAGCGTGACGTCAGGTTTGTAGTAAACGCACATATACCTAAATAAACTTTAAAATACATAAGAAATGTTAATTTTTAATTTATAACTTTCGTCCAGGACACCTTTTTTAATTAAAAATTTAACAGAGTATTTCTTGAAGTTTATTTCATTTCTGTTCTTTTTTTCGTCCATGTGCGAGTATAGTACATGATTATATAATGTTTTTATATTTTATTTAAATAATAAAACGTGCAAAAAGTCATGTCGTGCGCCGGATGTTCGCCGACTGTCTCTCTGGTGAGGCCATTGCTGATTGCATGTCAGTTTTCTATTATCTCTATAGGAGAACAAGTTTTTATACAAACGCGCAACTCTTCGAGCTAATCTCGCGCCGGATGTTGAACGGCGACCGGTCCCATACGGTCCCAGTGGGGTCATCATTGTCCACATAATATGTACGTAAGTTGTTTCGAACTCAACGCTGTACCAATACATACGCACTAAACCGTTTCTTCTGATGGTCAAGTAAATACGCATTGACCGAGCGAGCAAACTTCATTTCGTTCTGTTTATTCCGCGATAGGGTATTGGACATTATAAAAAATAAATGATTAAATTATGTGATTGCTATAATAATATAATGTATAGAAATAGCAATCAGAAACCATCGGTTGATTTATTTCGTCAATTTTAAAAATGTAGTTTTTTGACATGATTGTTTGAAATGTGACGTCAGACTTGTAGTAAACATATGCATATACACAGCACACGACACACACACACCTGAATAAACACTAAATGAACCTCATGTAAACGAGCCTTATTTGCATTTATAGATCCGTAGTGGGATTGAGGTTCGGAGCTAGGGCTGTACCTAATGCAAATATGGTCGCGTGGGCATCCTATCTTCCATATATGAATGCGAAATATTTTTTTATGATAATTTCTAAAGTGATTTAATTTTGATTATAATGCATTTATTAATAAATGAGTAACTAAATCAATGTTAAATCTATTTACTAATAGATAACTAATTTAATTAACAAATTAATACAAAATAAAAATCAATGGCGGACAAATACGACTATTATTCTATTAAAGAAAGTCCGCTGCGACATAATATGTTTATCTTTAATAAGCAATCTGCAAGCCTGGTTGAAGCCGGACCGAGCCGCTAGTTTAATAATAAAATTTTAATAGCGTTGTCCAGTAGACTTTTGTACGGTCAACGCTTGCGCTAATACCTATAGCAGATTTTTTTTATAATTTAAAAGTTAACGCGAGCAACTGGATCATTATGATTGCGACTGTGTACATTGAAAGGAGGCGCAGCAATTACTGGTAGGCATTATAAAACATAAACACAAACAATACCGACGTAGTCTGAAAACTTTCCTATCAAATTACCGCAAGTTCTCATATAGTTTTGTTATAATGTTGGTAATATTGTGAATAGAGAAAAGTGGAACGCTACGCCAGCCAGTTCACTACTTCAGTTGTGTAATATAACTTTCCGCTGTCTGAAACAAATTCACTTTCGATATTTGGAAAAAAAACTAACCGATTATTAAATAGAATTCTGTTTATATTAGGTTGTAGTCCTGCCAGAGCGCGTCAAGATATTTTTTCGAAACTCGCGACTCGCTTGGCTGGCTAAACATAGCGACATTACATCCAGAACTATGAGCAAAAGTCGCCACTGATTAGGTATTTAAATAACGCTAAGATTCATTTGTCACATTAGTCTTAAAAAAATAAATCAAGTGGATCTATTCCTTGTTTCGAATGTTTTAGTGTTATTCGGAGTGATACTAGCCAGTGATTGGCTTCAAAAACAACAACGCGTCGGTTAAAAGTTTCTTCAAAGAAATTTTGGAAATAATGCTTATCAATTATTTACGATAAAATTTAAGAAAAGAAAGAGCTGGAGATAGCTAAATTAAATTAAATGGAGGTTGGATAATTCCGTGAATCCGTGACATTCTTACTCCGTAGACTTTTCTAAAGGGAAAAAGCAATAGTCAAGTTGCCAGGAACAAACGGTCAATTTTATTAATTTTGTAAAAGTTGAGTAAAGCAAGTTAACAACATCCATTAAAACGTTTCAGTGTAGCGTCGCCGTCATCTGGAGAGTTTACTGTATGGAAACCTGAAGAAATGCAGTTTGTCTCCGGATATGAGATAGCCCAACACCCTACCAACAAAGTGTATATCTAATACACAAAACTGGAGCACTCCAGTCCCCGGACTCCACCCTCCCACGGTGCACTTATTATTATTGTAGCGATGATATTATGATGATCATTTCCATTACTACGCTCTATGTATAGGGCTGACAAAACAAACCTGGCTTTCTTATTATGTCCGTTACAGCAGCAATGTAGTAGCGTATTTGTTCATGCATGCAGACGAAGGACAGGAAGCTACACAGAAATGACACGTGGACATATTTTTTGTTCTCTGCGAATCCTTAATCCTGTATCTGACCATTTGACCATTTACCTAACAACTGTATACGTATTATACATATATGCCAAGTTTATTAAAAATAGTATAACCGTATTCTGTATCTGTTTCTGTTACCCATTGCTAAATATTGTAACGACATAATTGCTGTAACCGTAAATAATTCAGAATCCAGTTTATTTCCGATATCATTCGAGTCGAAATATGAACAGTCGAAACGCCTAAGAACTGTGAAGAATATTCTAATTAAAGACTAGTAGTCACTAGAGCGCCCATACTGGAACTCCGAGATTTCAAAATTTCGGAATTATGGACAGAATATCAATTCTGGAACTAAAAAAATTAATCACAACATATAGAAATTGATAAATTTTTGCTTAATTTTCCAACCAGAAAGTGAACCATTAATATAGGTTTTTTATCAATGATTGATATCTTTATAGGTTTATCGAACTGTTTCTAATATTACTAGACTATAATGTAGATTATTTTGTTTATTTGCTAATTTCTAACTCACAAAGTTTAATTCACCGTTTTCGATTTTAAATTATGTCAATAAATGTACATTAATATAAAAAAGCCAGTCTCATAGCCCCGTCCCCACTATAATACTCGTTCGTAACTGAAAATTTTCTCAACAAAACAATTATTCTCTTTTCATATTCTTATCACAAAATACGTGAGCGTCTTAAGTTTAAAAAATAAAAAAAAAAGTGAATACCTAGCCTTAATTTTCCGAAATCTTTTTGAAATAACTTTATAAAGAATTGCTGAACATTGACATATAAATAATATTAATTTTTCGCTTTCTATTAATTCCAAAATAATTCTAATTAAACAAATAAATTGATACAGAATCAACGTGCAATATCGTTTTAAGAAGTGCCTCACATTTACTTTTTATACAATACACAGATATACGGTATATAACTATATACATACAAATTCCATTTTCGTATCTTTTCTTTTTTCCTCGGCCGCACAATTCCTTTATCATACAAATATAACAGCATTATACGCCTGAGATGGTTTATAAAACCAAATACAGTTGAATTCCGCGTTTGAAAGTTTCAAAATATTGATAAAAAATTATAAATTGTACAGGACGCAGGTTAAAGGGGCCTACATCCACGGCTTTGGTATTGTTGATAGGAACGATAACATTTAAAAGATGGCATTGGCGTTAAATTATTCCTGACATTTTGCAACCATTTTCTGAAGAACTGTATTGTTATAAATTTTCGTTACAATTGGTACGTAAGACATATTAAAAAAAAAAATTATTCAAATGAAATGGTCGATCCGCTTTATAGATTTGATTCTTATATCTGTTTTTACTTATTATATACACCCGGGGGCTAGCCGCTATTGAATTGTTTCTTGCGGCTTTTGAAGTATGTATTTTGTCTATGATTCCTAGACGAAAGAAAAAGGAAAACGTCTAGAGTTTGTTATTTTCCCGCTGTTATTGTAAATGGGATTCAGAGTGTATTGCTTTTTCAATGTAGCTATATTTAATTATTCAGGTTCGCTAAGTTTGCTGGCACGGGCTTGGGTAGCAGATATCCACCGAAAAGACCGTCATACATAATAATATAGACGAAATAAAGACTTCGTATTCTACATAACTCCGTTTTCTCTCTTATTATTCATTTGCCACAAAAAAAGTATTTGAAAAACAGTTTACTTTGCAAAACTCTAAATAAAGTATAATCATAAACAACACGATATATTTACAGATTTATTTTAAACAAAAATATATGACTTATATGGCTCATTATATACCAGGTGTCTTTAAAATCGTGTGAAGTCTGTCTTTAGAAACGATAAGTTGACGATCGATATTTTACAATTTATTCGCTTGTAAACATGTTATCAACTAGCTGCGAACCCGGCTTCGCTCGGGTTAAGTTCTGGGTGAATGCAATCTTTTAATTGCGATTAGAATGCGAGTATACCGAGATATTGGTTCGTATTAATATTGCTATTGAAAAAGTATTTTATGACAAATAGTGTGGTACTTTGCAGTTTGTGACAGATTTCATTTAAGTTTCCAGTACCGAAATGTTATCATGAACCACTTTATCAGCGACTTAAGTGGATAAAACAGCATTCGACAATAAACTGTTTTATTTGCAGAGACGTGTAAACTGTTATGGCGTCTGTATAAGAAATAACTGTCATTTACTGTTCGTGAATATTCGATTATTGCAAATAAATGTTGTCGATTCGAAATTAATATTTTTGATGCTTCAAACTTTTTGATAGATTTCAGTCAAGTCTGTCATACTTCTCGACGAAATTATTCATATAGATGTACAAATCTTTGAGAAAAACTGGATTTAACATATTCATTACCTTCTTGTCAAAAATTGTTCCATCGTTAAATTTCAACTGGCACTCAAATTTAAGGTATTAGGTATCGGGTTGAAATAAAGTTTATGTCAAAACTAGTTAAAACCATTGTCAGAATAATGCATAACAATCTAATTTTAAAGTACATTTAACTTGTTACGACGTGAGTTAAAGGTTGAGTAAAGGTATTTTATATTGCTATATTTTAATATTACATTGTCTACCCGCCGCATTATGAAGCTCACCCCCAGCCCAGTGTTGGACTTGGGAGTAGACGAAGTGCAAATAAGAAACACCGCAAATAGATGATACAGCTTCCATATCAACAACGCGGTAATTCTATTATGTGTTTAGTTTTCTAGGTCAAGGCCATACGCTTTAGATATACAACATATTTACGTCATAGTATGTGTATGAAGCTACGCTTACACCTGCTTACACCAAGAAGTCAAAGAGATGCTTATGACCCCTGTTGTCGAGCGGCTACAATTTCTATGTCCATGTGTACAATTCAGTTCAAAAGGTCAATATCAAAGTTTTATATTTTTTTAACTTCTATCTTGAAAATTAAAACAGTATAGAGAGGTGACGGAAATTTTATTATGAAAAAAACTTTTAAGCGATTGAACCTCCTTAACTAAAGTAGCTAAACGGTATAAAAAATTTTGAGGTCGGTCAGTTTAATAAGTGTAGCTTTTAATGTATTTTATGAAATTGGTGCCCACCACAAAACTTTATTATCATTTTGTGCTTTTCAGTAGCTTTTTTGGAGGAGGCTCGATTTTTAATTTTTTTTTATTTACCTACTTTTTAGTGGCCTTACAATATGTAGTTTGCACTTTATTAACCGTCTTCTAAACTAAAAAAACAAAAAAAAATAAAACAACCTACTGAACCGGTTTAAATAAACTTTATGAAGGTAAGGCATATAAAATAGAAAATACTCATCAAAATTTGTTAGTTATGAACATTAGTGATATTATCTCACTCTAGTCCTTTTACTATTTTATTGCAATAAATTATTTGCATGCAAATTAAAAATTCGTTTAATCACGCCAAAGAAGTATACTTTTTAACGCGCATCCTATTCTTTTCCCATAAAGCAGAGTTACATACGCATGTCACGTAGTGTTAACTTCAATGTAGCGCGAGAGCTAAGATGTTTACATATCGAAAATTATGAATTTGAAATACTTTTCTGCAATTTCCCTGTTATGATAACTTTGGTTGGCGGGTGTAAACGCGACCAGAGTGGCACGGCGCGGAGCACCGCAGGCGCGAACTCCAGCCGTGACCTTCCGCAGATCCCACAGTCTGCACAGTACTACTTATTCTCTCTTGAACAGTGCACGCCACCACACAAGAGGAACATAACATTAATTAAACGTTTGCTCTCTATTAAGTTACTGCGAGAAACCATGCTTCGACCACACTCGTTTAATATTGATACGTGGTTCAACAACTGACGTGACTCATTTTAAATAAATTACTAAAGATAAACAATAATACTCTGAGATTTATCAGTTTGATCGACTTTCCCGAAAAACAACAGGGCTTTTCATATTTTACATGTCAAACCTCTTGCCAAAATTTGGCGTTGATCCGCTTATCCATTACCTCCACCACGCTATCACGGTACTTCCACCATATGCTTAAAAACTGATATGTGAGTAATAAATGATAAAATCATTACTATGCAACTTTTGTTTTAAAGCTATTTAGTCTCTTAACTTTCATGTCCAGCATGTAACTTAAATATGGCCATCGATAAATGTCGGGAGGGGGGGGATTCCCCAAATTTTGGGGAATTTTGTAATGCAAAGATTTTAGAAAAATGATATCAGTTAAAACGGAGGAGGTTCTCAAGTCGACGCGTATATTTTTTTTTTATGTATGACCACACAACTTTTTATGGAGTAGTCCGATTTTGATAATTCTTTTTTTTTTATTAACACTCACTATTAAAACTTTATTTGACTGGGATTCTTCAAATTCCAGGCGAGTTATATGACAAGAGAAGGCTTATGCAGCATTTGCTTGATACCAAATGAGGCAGTAGCTTATTAAAATTCCCCGAATTGTGGAACTGATTGTGGGTATGCTTCAGTGACTCCATTGACAACTCTGATTATGATAGCGGCTAGCGCATACCAAAATTATAAGACTGTTGTCATAAATAAAGGATTTGGAACACCACTATCCGGTTTCTAGTTACCTTTCGTATATAAAATAAGTATTACCTGGATGATTTTATAGTTTTACATTTTTCAATAATATATTTTAAAAAATAGTTACAAAATAATTTCCTATTGTTAAAAATTTATTTCTTGAAACAAAAATAAACCCGTATCAAGCAGTTTTTAGTTTTGTGGACTTTCTAAGGCTTCGTATTAATAAACGAAGGGCGTAGCGACAAATCAATACAGGCAACAATAAAGCCAATAAGAGAACGGCTGCGACATCCAACAACAGTAGCTGATAGAGTGGCAGATCAGCAGTGGAACTACGCAAAGCAGGGGCTCCGCGGTGCCGCAGCACGTATTCAATCCACCAAACGGCCCTTGAGAGCGGACCACCGTCTGGGTACTCATTTAGCAATGTGGACAGTTCAGTTATTTTCTCATGGTAGCTAAAGATTGAAAAAATATGCATTAATAATGAATATAATCATTAGCATTAAAATTACAAATAGACAGGAGACATTTGGGATGAGATCAACAACAATGTCTACATTTTAGAAACTGTTGTTTTGTAACTCTTTTTATTCGTTAAATGACTTGGGTATAACAGTTTTAGAAAATAAGAAAAAATAAATAAATAAGTACCTTGGATTGGTCATAATCTTTTGTACAGAGTCGATTAATTGTTCGACAGTTAAATAATCGAAATTTAATTCTATTCCAATTCCAAGTTTCTTCATTCTGTCGACATTCCAATATTGATCACCCATAAATGGTATTCCAATCAGCGGCACTCGGGCATTAATTGCTTCTTCCCAAGATTGCATTCCTCCTTGAGTTATAAATACTTTGACGTTAGGGTGGTCTAAAGATATATAAAAATTAAATATGTCTACAATTCTCTGCTGCCGTAACAAGGCAAAGATATTGCTACTTACAAAGTACGTCAGACTGCGGCAACCATTTGTATATTTTCACCTTGTCGGGCTTTCGAGGAAGATCTTCCGATTCGAATTTCCATAATATTTTATACGGTAGTTGATTAAAAGCTTCAATGAAGATTTGTCTCTTCTCTTCTGAAAGCTTATTACTTTTGATATTCGAGCCCAAACTGAAATAGACTACGCCCTCTTTAGCTTCGTCCAAAAATGCCTGCAAATCCTAAAATAACAACATTTGGTAGGTGTTAGGTGTAATAAAAAATAGTAAATGCCCCAAAACGCTACCAAAAAAACGAACTAACAGACAAAGACCCTGTTACTAATATTAGAATTATGATAGTATGTTGATATTTACTTGCGGTAATGGCTTTCTAGGTTTTTTATATATGCCGGCAATGCTGATAAGAGCAGGTCCTTCGGGTCGGCTTCCAGTCCATGCCGGGTGTTCATTACTCAATACTAAACTGACCATTTTTTCTGTATTGCCGATGTAGCGAATTCCGTTCCCGAAATGTTTTCTGGCAATGCGGTCCTGTTCAGGTAACACGTACCAATGATAGTAAGACAACCACCACAGGTTAAACAATGCACTGCAAAATATAATATTGATAGTATATTGCGCAACAAGCACGAAAAACGATCTGTTGCCTATGAGTTTGTTCGCACGAGTGATTAATCCAGGGGCGTAGCTACCGCCGTATATGCCGTATCAATTATACGGGGCCCCCGGACCACGGGGGCTCCCAACATGCGTAAGCAAAAATTAATAAAAACTTCCCAAATTTTTTTTATTTCAGAAATGACAAAAGTCAAAAAAAGCAATTTCTTTTTTTCCCGCGTAAAGCGTCGTTCAAAAGTTGGCAACACCCTAATCGGTTATCGCGGATTTCCCCTATAGATAGCTAGCTATCATCAGCTATAAATGATTTAATAAATCAGTTTGCCGAAAAAAAGGCAAGGATAGTGTATATTCAATTTGAATTGTTTGTAAAAATTTTGTAAAAAGTGACAGATAATTATGATGAATAAATATTTCTTTTAATTTTATGCAAACATTTTTTTTTCTTTACCCTTCCTAAGGGCCCCCAAACAAATTTTTATACGGGGCCCCGCCAAGGCACGCTACGCTTCTGGATTAATCGCTCATTTCGAACGTGTTAGACATATTATTTTTTACCACAAGTGCTTTAATTAGTATATAACTTTTAGTGTAGTTCTATACTAGTTAGGAAATAATTTTTTTTTATTTCTACCCTAGCTCACATACGTTTCGGAATGAATATTTTCATATATTTAAATAGTTAATCTGGTGCCCTAAGAAATGGTAGAATCGGTTTAATATTTGGAACATGTAGCTAATATCTTTATAATGGCTCATTTTAGAACACATATACATCTGCCTTTTTTGATTTAATTTGACCTCCTGAATACATATACTCTAAATATAGCGGTTTCAACCTAAACACCCTGAATACAATGAATGTACATATACCTATTGAAAGTGATTACAGATCAAAAATTGTGCAATAAAGTACTTTACCGCATAGTTTTGACCAATTCCTCATTTACTTACCGAGTCACCGAAAATCATACGCTCAAACTGCCGAACGCACATGCGAAAAAAAATGTCGTAATAAATATCGAATTGGTACGATACTATGGTATACATAAAAACTGCATCAAAATCGATTCGATCGTTGAAGAATCATGATACCACAGACAGAATATTCAATATGGGGAAAATCGTCTGAAATATAATTAAATGATAATAAACTAACCTATGGGTTCTTTGAAAAACATTTTCCGGTGCACTGAACGCCAGAAATGCATCAGTATGGTAAGCTGGATTTACACTGTTACCAAGTTTCCAGTGCGCCGTGGTTAGCGGAATCATTGATGTTATTCCGACCAAAGGACAGTTAAATCTTTCGCTAAACGCTGCCAAGCTAGAAAATAATTGTGTTGCTGAAGATTACACTTTTGCTTGGGGACCGTCTATAAATTACATAACGCATTTTTAAAGTTTTTTAGCCCCCCTTGGTTATAAGTGACAACTTGTAACAAATTAATCAGATCTCCTCATTTAAAAGGGCTCGAAGCAGCGATGGTGTCAGAATGGGGCTAAATGGATTTTGAGGTTTGGAAATCGATTTTTAATGCTACAAAATAGATTTACCATCCAGTTGTCCAAAATATTAGTAAATTACAAGACCGCAAACGGTGGCTCCACTACTATAAAACATTATTTTGTTTCAATCGCGTGCGGATAGCGACTAGTACTAAACATTGATACCTATCAAAAAAAAATTTTCACCTCATGTAATAGACCCATTCGATAATAACGAGATCGAATTTCTCTTTTGAGTCGTTAATAATCCTCTTGACATCGGGATAGCCTAGCTGTGCGTCAGTGACCAAATGTGTGTAACTATCAACGATTATCTTTCTGAGAAACCAGTTTTGTGCTATTCCTGATCCACTTTGATCTGCTAAATTGAACTTGGAATGGATCAGACTATAGGTGGAACTTACATCCAGTTCAGTTAAATTCGTCAAACGTGTGTCGTTGATTGGATTTGGAGTTATTGACACGACCTGTCGACAAATAAATTAGTGAAATTCTCGATTTATCAAATTTCAATTCAAATGAAACGAAATACTTTTTTATATTTCGACAGAATTTATGTTTGGTTGAATACAGTTAACACGTGAACAGCATATGCTGTTCATGTGTTAACTGTATCTAAGGATGTACAAGCTATCTGCTTGGTTGTTCTGCTGTCTTGAGTTTCAAGAGACCATTTATTATGTAATCTACAACACAGATGTTGTAGTTATTATTGCTACATCGGTTTATGGGATAGAGTAAAGTTGTTTATAGGAAACATTAGCTGCACTACCCGGTTTTTTCGAGGTTTATGTTTCTAGCTTAAGAAGTTTGAAAAAAAAAATAACTTTTTTTCCCTCCTTTGGAAATTTTCGAAATTAGTATCAAAACATTCGTCATTCTAGTAAGTCTTTTTCACCTTTGGAGAAACAACAATATTATAATATTATGTATTGCCATTGGACAGCCGTATACTCCGTATCAACTGGATTCCATCTTCATCTATTTTTAATCTTTAATCCTGAAGTAAGTAAAATGCTGAGACACTAAAAATTCCTTATGTTTAGAGCTTTTAACGTTACAAGCAGACGATCAGTAAGTAACCGTTTATTCGAAAACCAATGCTTTATTAGAGATATTTCTTTAGAAAGTCTTCAGGCTTTTCTTTATTTCCGTTCTAATATTTATGTTGGTACAGTAAGAGATAAGTCTAGAGAGAGATTGCTTACGCCTTAGCCCTTAGGAGAACAAGTCATTTTAATCCGAAACTGTATGCAATCTTTCTTGCAATCAATCAAGCAATTCTGCTCAGATACCCGTCGTCATTCCTATCCATGAAACAAAATGAAAATTGCACGAAAACACAGGAAATATTTACCTGATGGCCTCGTAGAGACAGTTCTTTGATGATTGGTTGAACGATAACTTGATGACTGTACGATACTGTCGGTATAAAGACAAGAATTCTAGCACACAGCACAGTTTCGGATAGAAACAACAGCATTAACAAAATTGGCGAACCCATTTTTTTACACATTTTACAATTTTAAATATTAATATAATACACAACTCACGCACTTCTGTAGCACTTGATAAATTGGTGCAAACTAGTTTTGAGATTAATTAGCTTAATAGGGGACCATTTATCAATCAATTAAACAAATATAGCGTCTAAAGCTTGTGCTAGACTATACTGACACCAGTTTGTGTAATTTGTCTTTTATATTCTTGAACATACTAACAATCTCTTCCTTATTGCCAAATTAATATTTATAATAATGGTAGCTATATTGTTCTGTGAATGTTCATATAATTTAAACTAATTTTTGGAAGTTTGGTTCCAGCAAAATTATTTCTGCCACTACGTAGATTTTTTCCGTTAAGTGTAAAAATTCTTCAATACAAGGAAATTACAGAGAGAGATCCTTTTACAATTTTAAGTATGGTATTAATATTCATTTTTGGCGACATCATTCTAGAACGGAATCCACAAATAAATTATAATTAACTAATTAAGATCAAATTACATTCGTGTGACATGAACCCAACGAGTTGTGCAAAGTCATGCTGTCTCGTGTAACTATTATAAAATATGTAAACAATGTTTTAAGAGGAAAGATAATTTTTATCAAATAAACAAGCATACGCATTTGGCGTTATCTTTATTTCTATATTTTAAAAAATAAATAATTATATAGTTTGATATTAATTACTTATCTTGATCACAACGCAATGTTGCTTATGTCAAATTATTTGTAAATTTTAAAAACCCTGTTTCAATCGGCGAGTGATTACTGAATAGTTTAACTTAACATCGATCACATGCCTCAAAATGTTTTTGATGTTTAAACACTTTTTTCTCTACCCCTTATAAAATAGCCACAATTCATGAAAACAGTCGTCTCATCAGTTATTTCGAAGTTTTCCTTCATGAAGGTTTTCACCCCCTAGGAATTGAATTTCAAAAAACCCTTTCTGAGCGGCTATCCATGTCATTATAGAAACGCTCTGTCAAAATTTCAGCCCTTCAGGTTCTTCAGGTACTGTTTTATGTAATTAAATTTGGGAACTACTTTAATATTCCACAATATGCATATAAAGACTCGGTTAAATTCCTTGGAATATATATAGACAGTAATCTAGACTGGAAACAACATATCAATTATATTATGCCAAAGTTAAATCGAGCTAAGTTTGTGCTTATGTACTTAAAAAAATACGTCAGTTTTGATATCTTATTTAGTGTCTATCATGCATACTTCCAATCAATTATTCAATTTGGAATAATGTTTTGGGGGAATTCGGTGTGGGTACAGAAAGTTTTTATTTTACAGAAACAGTGTATCCGTATCATGGCGGGTGCGACGCCTAGAGAGCACGGTAAGGATTTATTTATAAAGTACAATATATTAACTCTAGTTGATTTATATATTCTAAACTGTGCAAACTTTGTTCAAAGCTATCCAAGTTTTTTTAGTGAAAACCTTACTAATTATAAATATCTAACTAGACACAGAGATAATTTCAAATCTTCCACCTGTACTCTTGCAGTAACCCACAAAGGTGTCCGCAACGCTATGATACGAATACACAATAATATACCCTGTTACATAAAAAAATGTGGCAGCAGACAATTTAAGACTACATTGAAACATTTTTTACTAACTAAGGCTCACTATAAATTGAGTGAATTTTTAGAATTTTTATAAATTCTGTAAAATTGTATGACACTATTTATGTATACTAGTATACCGACCAAATAAAGATTATTATTATTATACAGAAATAATTGTCAATGAGATGGAAGATTTACAAATATATACGTATCTGTCAATAATTACCATAATACTAACAAACATAATAATAGTTGACATATAGATAACGGCAATTTACTATCGGTGTAATCATAGGCGCGCCGTGAGTGCTCTCGAAACGTGCAACAATAATAATTAATTAATTAATGCTTTGATTATTGTAATATTACACTTTTGAAGCTATTTTTCTTACCGCAAGTCTCGCCTCGGAACAGAGAGTAAACTGAAAAAAAAACGAACGACCGAGCGACATGTGAGATCGGTCTCCAATGAAAGGCGCGCACAAGAAAAAGACCATAGAAACAAAGCGCACATAATATGCCATTGATATTATATATTTTTGTACTTAGACCGGTCTATTCTACCTGTGAAGTATGAATTAGAAGTGCATTTTGTAGTACTTGTTCAAATCGGAGCATTTACTAATTGCCATCGTGGAGCGGAGACTCCGATACCTCGAGAATCCATTTCCAACGCCTCACCGGATATGGGAAACTGATTCCAGAGCGACTCTGGACTTTATCAAAAGCCTTAATCTTGCAAAAGAAAGTTCAGAATCGCATTTTTTAAGCAATAACATGAACAATTACAATTATTATTTCTTTTATTTCTAAAGTACTTTTCCAAGTATCTCCCCTCCGGCAAATTTGGAATATTTATGAGCGTGCATTTTGGGATCAGAAAAAAATAATCGATTTTCTAGCCCCACAGCCCCCACGTAGTCGACGTCTATGAAAGTGAATTACTGTCTGCCATAATTATTGTAGTATCTGTCAGTGTATTTATATATAGTAATAAAAATGGAATGTCTTTGAAGAACAAACTCTCAGAATTTGTAATGACTTGTAATTTTAATGTGTAATTTGATAACATTTTTTAAATTTACATATTTAAATAGACTATACAAAATCAAGTTGCATCTTGTTTAAAAAAAACTTATTGGAGCTTATCAGTGTATAAAATTGCAGTATAAAAACTGAAGCTAAATGCAGTTTGAAACTATTATGTTTTTGCGCTGAAAACATTTCAGTACTTAACGTTAGATTTGTAAAATATTTTATTTTTTGTTTCATTATTATCAGTATTAGAAATGTGGGGAATAATTTTAACAGTGTATTTATTATTAAAAACAGTTTTTTGTGCAAGAATTCTTGTGTTTTGTCCAACGCCTTCATATAGTCATCAAGTTATCTTTCAACCGATTATTAGGGAACTCTCGTTACGAGGACACCAGGTATATGTTTTACACTACCCTCTAAAAATAGCTACTTTACCCATTAAGCACTAGTCGCACAATACCACACCATAGTGAATTGTCGTCAGTAGTTTTTTTATAAGTTACCTTTAGATGTTTGTTCAAAAGTGAACAAAACAAATGTGCTGTTCATATTTGCATATTAAACATCCTCCCAAAAATTGGGTTCAATACAGTTCAATCCGCTGATCCGTTTGACCTTTATCGACAAACAGATGCAGAGACTTTTTCTAAAATTATGTTTTTTTTTAGATTTGGGGGCCCTTACAACGAAAAAATATTGTAAAATTTTGAAAAATGAATATCGAACCTAAATTAATACTATTTCCCACTTGTTATTAATTATATTATATTAACATAGTATGTTTGTCTTTTCCTAAGGTGGTATCCATCACCCCATCTCCGATCAACGACTCAAAGCTAGTGAATCTCACCGAACTCGATATGCATTTTACGTATGATTTTATACACTCGCAGTTCAACTTCGCAGACAGAAGTTCGTTTGGAATAGCCAATACTAACTTCATTCGAACAGCTTCCAAAGCGTTCACAAGAGACGTAGTTGAATTACAAATAAGTCACCCAGATGTTCAGAAAATAATTAAAAATCCAGATGAACACTTTGACTTGCTAATAGTAGAGTGGCTTTTCTCTTCGTCGTCTGCTTCAGCTTTCAGTGAAAGGTATGACTTCCGAAACCAAGCGGTACAAACTAGAAACTTGAAATTTGACATCAACTTCCAAACCTATCAATCAAATTTCAAAGGGAAAAAAACATAAAATAAGGTTTTCAAAATAAATTCGGGCGTTGGGGTTGTACAATGTACATAAAAATAGACACACAGAAGAAGCGAAAAAAATAAGATCAAGTACTAATATTTTTTATTTATAAATTAAAAATCCAATTGATATTTTTACCAGTTCTTAGATTAGAGCCTGGAAACAGAGTCCGTAACAGATGATCCATGGAAATTGGAAATAAGGCCTTCTTGACTATTCTTAAAAAAAGTTTTACTGTCATTAATCTTTTATGTTTCATACAGATTTAATTGTCCTTTGGTGGGAGTGACATCGTTAGGTCCCATATCATCGGCTTTTGCGTCATTAGGAAATAGCATTAATCCTTCGTATTACACTTCTGAGTTCCTGTCGTTCAGCAAACCTACGTCGTTGTGGCAGAGAATTTACAGCGCATTGTTTAATGTCTGGTTCACGCACTTTTTTCACACAGTCATCAGGCCAGATCATGACAAAATAATTCAGCAGCATTTCGGTGCTCACTATCCCAGTGTTGAGGAAATCGAAAAACGTATCTCTATTGTTCTGGCCAATTATCATCCAGCCTGGTTAGGAGCGCATCCTAGAGTTCCTGGGATTATTAATATTGCTGGGATTTACAAAAAACCTAGAAAATCTCTTCCAAAAGTAAGTTTATTAAAAGATTTGGTTATGGTGTTATTTGGGGAAAATTTCAAGTCTGCAGATTTTACAATAATATTTGCACATAACGGCTCATCTTGGATTATTGTGATATTATGTATATTTTTATTTATAATGATTTTGTTAACTTCTGTGAGTCTATTGTCTGAATCATTTGGAATCATTGGTGGAAATCGACAATTTGGAAACATCTATTTACAAAAACTATAATTGTCGAATTTAAACGCGCGTTCGGAAAATTTGCATTTCTATATAGAAGTGTTATTTTAATTGAAAAAAATTTTAAAATACACTTACAGGATTTACAAACATTTTTGGATGAAGCTAAGCAAGGCGCAATCTACTTTAGCTTAGGATCGAACGTTAAGAGTAATATGCTTCCGAAAGAAAAAATACAAATTTTCATTGAAGCTTTTAAGAAACTTCCATACAAAATACTTTGGAAATTTGAATCGGACGAACTTCCTAATAAGCCCGATAATGTAAAAATATCTAAATGGCTACCGCAGTCTGATGTACTCTGTAAGTTTTCGTTTACAAACTGAACAATTTTTATTGGCCACAATAATTATTATTGATTGCCTTAATTTCATTTTTGCTATCAGACCACCCGAATATTAAAGCGTTCATAACTCAAGGAGGTCTCCAATCGTGGGAGGAAGCTATGCATGCTCATGTACCATTACTCGGAATACCGTTTATGGGGGATCAGGAATGGAATGTTGACAGAATAGAGAAAATTGGAATTGGTTTAAAAAATTAGATATCGATACAATAAATGGAGAACAGCTCATCGATGCTATTGAACGACTTATCAAAGATCCATCGTAAGTCTTTGACATTTTACCTGGGTTATTAACAATAAAAAATAACATTACTCAGTGAATTCTAGTCTAGTAATCAAAAATCTTCCCGCAGTTATCTTCAAGGATTTTAACTTCTTTCATTAAGTCGACGTTTTCTTTCCCAACAGTATTTTTAGGAGTTGATGTAATGAAATTCTATACCATTTAGTAAACAAATCTATTCATTGTTACGTTTTATCAATAGTTATCGCACGAATATCACAGAACTATCCGCGATAATAAACGAGCATCCCGACGAAGGGCCGCTACCCAGAGCCGTCTGGTGGATTGAATACGTCCTGAGGCACCGCGGAGCTCCTGGTTTTCGTAGTCCGACTGCCGACCTGCCGTACTATCAATTGTTCTTGCTGGATGTAATAGTCGTAATAGCTCTATGCATCACATTGCCTGTGTTTATCAGTTGTTACGTTTTTAATATCTGGTTGCGAAAGTCTAAGAAAATCATTAAACTTAAAAGAAGTTGAAGCTGGTGATTTTAGTATAATTTTAGGTTAAAATTCTTCACAAATTAATAAAATATGTCTGGCATATAACTATATTAGTCAATTTCTATATAAAGTTCATTAATGCTGGTGGATTAGCGATTTCATATAATATATTATGGATCAGTTGACTGGCTAGAAAAAAAAACCACCAAAAGTGTGAAAAATTATTAAAGCTTCTGTAGATCTTAACTACTTAACACTTTACAGAAACATAGAATTCGGGCGAACAAATAGATGGGAAAGGGGTCCAGCTTCTTTGAACCCCCGACACATTATAATTATCATTAATATTTTTATGATGTGAAAAATGGAATGTAAAACAAAAACTATTATTATTATTTACTGATTTTTTTCTAATAATCTACGTACCTTACTCAGAACCTTAAATTATTATGAAATCGCGTGTTTTATTTTTATTTCAAATTCAATTATTCACTGTGTTTCAAGAATAATTTACCAGTATTTTTAAGATGGTTACCGCTTTGAATTACTTATTCAAAGCAATATCATTTTCTTTATTCTCTTGACTAAATAAAAATACAATTTATAAGTTTCACAGATTTTTAATAAATAATTAATATTTAATTTCCAGCTCTTTATTGCATCTTGTAACTGCACCTCATGAAATTCATGTATTTCACTGATATAGTATAGTTCTGTACTAGCAAAATGATCCTGTTTGTTCATGAAAACAACAAGTTTCAACAATTAAACTGTCAACTTGAGAGAAATTAAATCCTGTCAGTATATTCTAAGCACGACGATTATAATTATGAAATTCTAAAACTTGTGAGACAAAAAACTGTCTATAGGCATAGTCATATAGCGAGACGAACGGCAGGCAGTAGAGTCTGGTTAATAATTTAAAATTTTATACACCGTAGTGTTAAAATTAAGTTTCATATTGTCGGATTTGCGAAACAGAAGAATTTTTAACTTAAAACAAGTAATCAACTAAAATGTATTGAATATACTATTATAAAGAGGAAATGTGTGTTTGTTTGTCGCAGATAATTTAGAAACTGTTGAACTGATTTGAAAAAAAAAATCTTTCGCAATGTATAAAAGTCTACCTTTTCCTAGTAATCTAGCTTATAACCTTATAATATATTACCACGCTAAAATCAAAATGAGATGAGTAGTGAGCGAAAATATAAAGCAAGTCAGGGATCCCGCACGCGATATCTGGCTAAAGGGCTACTAAGTAGTGGTGAAGACTGTCTTACAAAAGGTTTTATCGAATTTTTAGGTATTGACAAGACGGTGTCTCGCGTTCGTTATATTGAGTTATCCGTAACTTCACACACCAAGTATGTCACTCATGAGACGATGACGAATCTATCGACACCTCATTTTTCAAAATTCGTCAAGTTAACGTTTTGTCCAGGACTGTACATGGTTATGATTGCTGTCGCACCGTCGGCGTCGTCTGCCTTTGATTTCAGACGTTTGCCTGATTTAAACAGGGCACGCACTTGCTAATACTGTGCCAAGGTTAATTGATTACAGAGATTGCCTCATTTTGTTGGATAGTAGTGGGGGGATGACATCATTCGGCGGATCTATCAGTTGAATACGTGGCATTAAAGAAATCAAAAGACAGATATTAATTATTGCAATAAATTGAATTCTTAAAGTAAGAGATTTCTATATTCGTAGTGAAAAAATAAATTACATTTTTTATATTGTTATCATATAGGTTGATAAAAATACGAATGGTCTGCCAGCTGACGACATTTCCGGGCTTACGCTGGTTGGTCAGATGTATGGAACGAGGCAGCCTCTGTAATCAACTAACCTTGATGCTCAAGTCCTATAGGGTCTGTCTCTGTCCATATTATTATAGCGATAATCTTCTTGACGGGGATTGTTCCATTTACCCGATTTAATAGTTTAAATTCATTGTGTGAATAAAAAATATTATTTTTCCATTCTACATACCTAATTTGCTATTAAATTTTCAATTCACTTTTTTAACGATTTTTGAAGTAAAAGTTCTTTTGTCACGGTATGGTAAAATTGATTTTTGACATTGTAACTGTAACGAACGTGATGCAACGTATGTATATCTATCGTGTACAGTAAACCAGTGCAAGTAATTCAAGAATTACAAGGCGCGAAATTTTGCATAATACACTTTGACGTTAAAGGTTGAAAATCGGTGTATGTTTTTAATGACACTTTGGGCTTAATAATATAATTTAATTTACATAATTAAAAAAAACAAACAAATTGTTAAAAATCGGTAAGTAACAATATGACAACAAATAAAAGCTTTTAAACAATACAAATGATAATAAAAAGAGCCATATTTAAAAAAAATTTATTAAACAATTAATATTATATTATTACATTTTTTGAACTTAACTATTTAACAAAAAAAAAAAATGGATTATAGGAGACGCAAAAGATGTTTACCAAAAAACCCGCTGCTTTCAGAATATTTCTAAAACAACCTCGTTGAGTGATAGAATTAAAATAAATTACGTTGATTAATCTTAATAAATAAGAACGTTTGGTTGCTCATTTTGGCGGATAAATTTTTTGCATCTCTTAACATATTGGTTACAATCTATAGCGCTGTTTATAACAGAGGGAAAAATAATATAGTTTTTCAAATACTTCTTTAATAAAAATACGTACTAAATATTCTGAATTCAATATTTTCTAATTATTGGCGGGACAGTTTTCATTTCATGTTCATCCAGTGTTCGATCGACGACTGGTCTATACATGATTCCGACCTAAGAAAATTATTTTGAAAGTAAAGTTGATACTATTGGTTAACAGTTTTAAAGGAAAATACGTTTAATCAAGTGCTAGTTATGAAATGACACATTTAACACTAGTGGTGTAAAGTTGCGTAAAGTAAAATGAACGTCATCGTTCTAGCGCATTTCCATAGTAAATCATAATTCAACCGCATGCGAATACAACGCGGCCTACAGTTAGAATAGAATTTGCTCAAAATTGAGCTGTCAAAAAATTTTGAAAATTAAATGAAAATCAGCTATTAAGAGGCACGGGGAAAAATACTCTATATATCTCGTGTGACTGGCACTCGTTTTGAACAGTGTTTTTAAATACCTCGCCTGTTTCTATGTCAAAAGACGTGAGTGTGTGCTTTCTCCAGTGACTATCCTTCCTTTTCTGTCCTTCAATTGCCTTAGAATAGTCATACTCATCAGAACGAGTCTGGATAAAAAAACAGAAAAATTGGTTTAGAGACCTATAAATAACGAATGGTAATTAGAAATACGAATTTGTGGTAGACCCAAGTTGCCCTAAATGTCGGTGACCTTAAAAAAAACTCAGCTGGCAGCTGGCAAACTCAACTAGCGTGAAACTGGACGATTTGATTCATTTCGAAGTCAATTTCGATTTAAAATATACGCTGATGAATAAATTTCTTTTCACGCTGCCTCCGCAACGCACGTGTGATAGGACACGACAGACAAAGCGATAAACACGGTACATGTCTCTTTCTGGTCCGTCAGCATGGCAATTATAACTATTTCATTTTGTCATTTTGCTTAAAGACATGTGATCGGCAATGTTTGTTCTTTTATTTCCAGTGAAAATAGGAAACTGAACTATTTTGCGAAAAGTATATGACTAAAGGTCCACTGCATCGGATCGGACCGGCTTTCCACGAGCGACAGTTTTGGGATGCATGAAGTTAAATGAGTTTTCACGCACTGGTCGACTCGCCAAATATCTAGCGTGTGTATACACTTTGCCGTGCCGAGCCGATCCTACCCAGTAGGTGTGAACCTTTAGGCGTTGTTAAATCTTATTTCACTGAAAGATAAATATCAGTTTGCTGTTAGGTGAGCCGAGATATAACCGTAATTATTTATACAGTCATTTTAATGATTTTGTCAAATACCGGAAAATCATCACGCGCATGTGCACCACGTGACTCCTTTCTATTTTCCGCGGCAATAATAATCTGCATGGCGACAGACATCATATTCTTCAATTCGAGTGTCTCGACGAGATCCGTGTTCCATATCAATGTCTTGTCGACCAATTTCAAGTCCTTCAACATTTCAGCGTAGAGTTCTTGCATCTTCTCAATTCCCTCGTTCAAAATGTCGCAGCGACGAAACACCCCAGCGTGGGTTTGCATTATACGTTGCATAGATGCTCTATAATAGCGATCGAAAATTAATTTCGTTTGATGGACCGCAAGATTACTAAAATGCTAGAAAGTTAGACGCGTAAGACGCTATAAATATGGTCACGTCTGTGATTGATTGAGTCGATTGCTACGTCACTGGATGTCAGATGACCATGGCTTGGTTTTTCAATTATTGTTATCAACTGCCCTTTCTCGCATCTCGTCTAGAGACACTTTCAACAATGCTAGCGCCCAACCTTACTTTCTATAGTAGAATAGAATAGAATAAAATTTATTTGCAATTAATTAAAGTCGAGAGTAATCTTGGCTGGGTCGCACGATCATATCAAACAGTTTCGAGGGCCACAAAAAAACTGCACGATTAACATAGAATAAACTTCACGAATTTTCACACTTTATTCCATTATTCCAGATCAAAGGAGGGCAAAAGGAGGTAAATCCTGGAAACCTCAAGATGACTGTTTGAAACAGTAGGAATGTGAGTCTCCCTCAGTTCTATTTACAGGTCTTAAGGGGGTATTCTCATGTGAACGCATAAATTTTACCTCTTTGTAGGGAATTTTTTTTTAGATGATAACATTCAATCATTTTAATTTTTTTATATGTTTTTGTTTGTATCTTTAACTGTATAAAAAAAATTTGTTTTCTCTTATTTTACATTTTTTATATATATTTTTTTTTAATTAAATTAGGCACTAAAAAAAAAGCAGGTCACTGGTCATGGTAATAGCGGCTGTTCATGTTGTCTGAAATAAAAAAATCGAATGGATCATTGTTCAGTAGGGATGTCGCTATCGTCCCTACCAAAATTAATCAATTTCATAAAAAAAATGGCGGACTGTAGAAAAAAAGTTTGTGTTTTTTGTTATTTTTTTTTGTTAAAAATCGTTTAAAAGAAATAAGAAAATATTTTCGAAAATAACCAATTTTGGTACGGACGATAACCATTAATGAGTAGAAGAACGTATATAAATTTCAAAGCAATCGGTTGAATACTTTTTTTTTAGGACCATGACAGTTCTAGAAAATAATGTTTCCAGATAAATGCGTTTAAAGTTTCAAGAGCCAACAAGTCGCTTATACGGCGCGTCGGCGACTATGAGTTGTAATTTATTTAAAACTAGGAATTTCGGTTTCTATTTTTCACAGCATATTTTCGATAGGTTTTACTATTGAAATATGAAAAAAAAAATAAAATCGATTTTTCGAAGCGGTCGCATGAGAATACCCCCTTAAGAGAGATTACTTACCGAAATTCGGCAGTGGGCGTAGTTCCAGAACCGCACATAAGTTTCATGATACTGCAGATTGAACTTTCGGCTGCGTCTAGGGGAATAGGCTTGACTCGTTCGCCGGGATTGTGCAACGAATTGATAGTGTTGGCTACGGCGCGGCCAAACACCACCGTCTCGAGCAGTGAATTTGCGCCGAGCCTGTTGGCTCCGTGCACCGATACGCAAGCTGTTTCGCCTGCTGCGTAAAGACCTCTCACCACCCGATCGTTACCATTTTCATCCGGCATTAATGCCTACGAAACATTTTTTTTCTTCATACCCGATCGAAAGTACATACTTTCGGCTTCGATTTTAAGGCAGAAAGCCTAACATTTATGCACTGCTGGAATTACTCGCACGCCATCTGGAACAGCGGGCTGAAACAGTTTTCTCGTGCACACTGATACGAAAGTACAAGTACTTTCGATCGGGTATAAAAAAAAATAGAATATACCACACGGTTAGAAAATTGAAATTCCTGCTCTTGCGGTGTAAAATAACCGCTACAGCGACTGTGCTCATCATGATTCGTGGAAATTATCGTAATCAATAAATATAACAAATCATTTACTTTTTGCTTTTTTTGTCCTTGGTAATTAATATAAAATTTATTTGTTGGGAAAAAAGGACACTTTAAGTAAACACTTATTTGTTAATTTGCGACAATTTATTTATTGGGAAAATTAACAAATAAGTGTTTACTTAAAGTGTGCTTTTTTTCCTAACAAATAAATTTTATAACAAATCATTGTTACCTGCCCCTTGTAGTTTGTTGAGATGCCACCCATATTATAATGGACAGTCGGTATAACCGGAATTGATTCTCGTGTAGCATCGACGCCAGCAAAAGTGGCCGCTAAATGCACGATGCCCGGTAGACGCAAAGAAAGAAGCTCCTTTCCCAAATGATGTAGCTGAAGGTGCACGTGGTCTTTATTAGGTCCACATCCGCGACCTTCCAATATTTCCATTGTGATAGAACGTGACACGACATCGCGGGACGCTAAATCTTTTGCAGACGGGGCATATCTGAAATATTGTTGATTGTTTGCATTTACTCTTGACTCATGATGTGTAGGCTAGGTACAGTACCTATATTTATACTTTTTTTGACGCATTATGAAAAAAATGAAAATTTTTTATGACGCATGCGCACATTGCAATACCAAAATTAACAGGATGAATTTGCTCACAAAGGCTACCGATAGAATAGAGGTAGTGACCACGTTCGCATGCGCGTAGACAAGCCCTACAATTCATCTAGGTTTTGGTTAAAAAAATCTTACTTTTCCATAAAACGTTCCCCGTTGGAATTGACCAGAAATCCACCTTCACCACGAGAACCTTCTGTGACCAGCACCCCACTGCCATAAATTCCTGTCGGATGAAATTGAACGAATTCCATGTCCTATATCATCGTGAAAATGTGCCGTTGAGCGTGGATAACACATAATAATGTTTGCAGTTAATTTTTACAGGATTCTGTACTTAAAAATATTTGTCTGTCTGTCCGTTTCAGTCCCGGATCTAGAGGGGGGCAAACCGGGGCAGTTGTACGGGACGCCAAAATCATAATATGATATGTTTGAAAAATGATAAACTAAAAAAAAAATTGAAGGTTTCTTATTCTCGCCTCCCGGTCACAAAAAATGCCATATTTTTTAGTTCTGTTAAACAAATTATCTCAAACGCTGGAGAGAGGGGGCGTCACTATTAAGTTTTTGCCCCGGTTCAAAAAAATCATAAATCCAAAGCTGGTCCGTTTACCTGCCACAGTTGAATTTCTTTGGACTAAATGAAGATACCAAGCCGACACCTCGAAAATATATATCTGTATACTGTAGGGTATCTTTTTCGAAGTAACATGTCTTTTACCCAATAACTAGTAGTATTTTAAGTTACAAGTATACTTTTAACTATAGTTCTCGAAATTCAATATAGTTGATGGTACAAAGCTTTCGTTGCGTGAGTCTAACTCGCACTTGTCCAGGTAGATCAGTGGTTCCCAACCAGGTGTCCGCGAAAGCCTCGAAAGTGGTCCGCGGATCATATATAAAAAAGTTGCCATTAAATGGGAATTTTAAAAGCGATATGCGTTGAACGAGATGGGGTGAATATATCCATGCTGATGACAATCGTGTTTCGATGATAATGTGTTTTAAAAAACTGTTTTTCTACTGAAATACCTTTAAATTTGGTAACAACTGATAGGAGTTCATACTGATTCAATTTCAAGCAAACTTCTATAGATTGGGAATCACTGAGATAGATTGCAGATTATAGACGCCCAACAGCCAGTGCCGGATTAAGCCAGAGCGGGGCCTGTAGCAAATTCTGTCAAGGGGCCCGTGGTTTGCTTTAGGTTCTTAAATTTAGGGTATTAAATAAAACAAAACTGTTACAAATAAACTTTTCTGGATTTAATATGGGCAAATTTAGAGATAACACTTTCAATATCGACTTCTTTAAGCAAATCATGCTCTATATTCAACAAAGTAAGGTGATTAAGACGTTCTTGGCCCATCGTGTTCCTTATTTCATTTTTAATACGTTTCAATGTTGAAACAGAACGTTTGCCACTGAAGTTAGTGATCATGAGAGACAAGTAAATGCGCAAGGCAATTTCTAAGTTTGGGAAACACAATTCTAAAGAATTATTTAATAAAATTTTAAATTACCCGCCTTTTTACTTGAGACTCTGAAACACCTTGCTCTTAATCTATAGCGTCTCTAATGATAATCGATTCAAAAAAAGGTCAGCTATATTCACTCATAAAATGAATCTATATTTTATAATAAATCAACCAACCACAACAGTAGATTGGTCGTGACTGAATTAATAAAATTTAAATAGTTCGCCTGTTTTCTCGAAATACTTATAATCGATATTATATTAAAATCGATTAAAAAAATACAATCTCGGCTACGTAAACTCGCAAAGTAAATGTATACCTATATAAAAAATAAAAATCTGGCCGCTTGAAGTGTAGAAATGTGGTATAGATGCTAGTCTAAATATATCGATTATAATTAAACATTAGAACATTAACGTTAAAAAGTTCGTAAAATACCTACTTATTTTTACGATTTAACGTGACGAAATCGAGATTTAGATTTTCAAGTGGAAGTGAGGCATAGTCTAAGCGCTTCGCGTTTAAGGCATGTAAGATATTTTACGCTCCTATCTAAATTAATTTTATTACGGTCAAACAGGCGTTGGAGCGCGGGGCCCCCAAATTCGCAGGGCCCGTAGCATTTGCTACTCTTGCTACGTGGCTAATCCGGCACTGCCAACAGCTGAGGTAATCAGCGTCTCTGCACTTGCCCGATGTTTTAGGAACGGAACCATTCTATGGAGTGTGACAAAAAAAAATTATTAAAGGTCAAAAATGAACGATACGCATACTTGCAACGGTATACCCTGTCTGGAGACCATCGCCATTCCGTCACCAGTGGTGGTGTGTGCGGCCGTACATGAAAAATAACACCGTTCGGCGCCGCCCGTGCAAATGACTGTATTGGTCGCGTTGAATTTGTGCAATTTGCCGTCTTCGAGACACAGCGCCACGACCCCCTGACACTCGCCGCACTCGTTCATTATTAGCTCGGTGGCATAGTACTCGATGAAGAAATTGCAATTGTATTTCAGCGCTAGGCCGTACAGGGTATGCAACATCACGTGACCTGTGTTATCGGCACACGCGCATGTTCTACAAAAACAAATATTCGTAAAAAAAGACAAGCTTTTATTGATATGTACCAAAAAGAAAAAAAAATCCGGGTCGCACTGCCAAAACCCTGCCGACAATATAGTGTATTTGCTAATACAGGCAGTGTGACTTTATTATGCGAACTGAAGTTGGTTTTTGGGCAAAATAAAAAATTTGACTCCTTAATACACCCCTTAAAGGAACATTGTTTTTCTTAATTGCAATTATTATCAATAGGAATTAAACGCATCTTTCAGTAAATAACTCATTATCTGCAAACTAATGTTTTCATAAAATTTGTAAATCCGATCCTGTCGGACCGATTTCATCAAAATTTTAGGGGCACTTTTTAATTGCTATTAAAGGGCTAAACAAATACACTAATAATTTAGGGTCATAATAACTTATAAAGCATGAATTGTAAGCTCTGTAGTTTATTTGTATTAATCCACTTTTTTATTGTAGGAGTAGGACAAAAAATACTGTGTGTATACTGTTTATCAACGGCGTAATGACAACGATTTTGACCGGTGTGACGTTTGTCTGGCTGCCACTATTTCCTCGGTAATAAGTGTAAGCTGAGTCAATTTTTACCTATGAGCCTGACCTCCTTTACCATAATCAAGCGTCTGGCCACCGAACGCCCTCTGATAAATCTTGCCGTTTTGAAGGCGCGAAAAAGGCATTCCGGTGTTTTCAAGTTCTATCACTGCGCGCGGTGCTTCTCTTGTCATATAGTGAATTGAATCCTGAATTATTTAAAATATCCTTTCAATCAACAAATAGGTTTAGAAAAAAACAATAAAATAACAATATAAAATACAATATCAGATTTTGCTCAGAAGCTAACATGATGTGTTGTTTGTCACAAATAATTACGCACGCTGCCGCCGCAATTATTACATCACCGCTGCTAGCCATTGCGTCTGTTTGACTAAATGTTTCCAACTTTTTTATTTTTCAATGTGGACGTGATGTTTTAAAAACTTTGTTGTTACAGTCAGAAAGACAATGTTTTCAACACTTTTTTTGGTGTGGACAAAAAGCTTTTGGTACGAAAATGAAAAATCTAGTCTACTGCCACCTCTCCGGGCCTGACACCCGAGGCGATCTCCCAACCTCTTTAATTTAAAGCAGGTACTGATGACACGGATACTGAAACAACACTGAAGATAAAAATCGTCGGACGTGTGAAAAATTGTTTATTTAAACTAATGCCGTCGATATGATATTTTACTGATACAGTAAGACCTCACTTAAAACTGCTCCGCTTAATGCTGTTTGTTTTTCGCGGTTTCTAAAAAAAAGTTTAGCCACTATAACTTAAATTATGGATCCATTTATACAAAATGATTCAAATGTGATAGAAGTTCTAAGGCCAGACGAAGTGTCATTGATGCAATATATTGTTGTCGACAACAGCTTGCTGAAAGAAACAAAAAAAGGCAAACGACATTAGAGATTTCTTCACAAAAAACAAAATATCTCAAATAAGGAACCTTCCTAATCACAAACATAACTTCTTACTCGAACTTTTATTTTTCATAAATGTTTTATGAACAAAAATCGATATTAGCTATAAATAAATCTATAATTAATGTGATAAAAAAGTATTTAACAATAAATGTTACATAATTAAAACAAAAAAATGTAACAAATTTTCTTATTTTCGATTCTGTTTCACTTATGCCTGTTATCTACGTATTAAGATGACCTCGTTGCGTATAGCGCGGGAACTTCTTGGAACGTATCTCCCGCGTTAAGCGGGTTCTTACTGTACGTTCAAATATAATTGGACACGCGTTGTGCAGACATAGATACCTGATCACCAAGCCAGTCGGAACCTTTGACAGTGTCGAAGAAGTGCCATCGCCAGTTATCGGACTCGATATTGCCAAGGGCGGCGTTTATACCGCCCTGAGCGGCGACGGTATGCGATCGTGTTGGGAATAGTTTTGTCACGACGGCAGTGTTGAACCCAAAACCCGTAAGTCCGGCGGCTGTCCGAAGACCTGCACCACCTGCTCCTACCACTACGCAATCATGCGTGTGCTCAACAAACTCGATTTTTCCTTGTGGTTTGCTCTATTGATTATATTAATTATAATAATTACAAATAATTTACTGAGCAGCAAATTGAGCCATTAGAAAGAGCATTCGTTAATTTCCAATTCTTTGTGGAATTGTTACGTGATAAATTTAATTTTTAATAGTTGTACTGGTACGGAAGTCTCAGGCCGCGAGTGCTACTCGAATATATCCGTCTTTTTTTTAATGTTTTATGTAACCTATAAGCCCCGTCGCACACGGGTCGACGGTTAAGAATGCGATTATTATGCAATTGGTTTGCAATCTGCAATCGATTGAGGTTCTGTGGTCACGCACGAGTGCAACTGAATCTGAATTGGTAAAGATGATTGCTTCTACCAACAGTAGAAAAAATTCGTTATAGCGTGCAACTGAAATTGCTTCTCGACTTGCAAACACGGTCGCACACGACCAGTTTGAAACTAATTTCAAATCGTTCTTGTTTCTGTTGAGTCATGTGCGGCTCCTTGTTCTTTAACGTACGATAGAACGATCGCATCGCGAACCGGTTTGAAACTCAGAAATAGTCGACTCGTGGGCGAAGGCACTTAGGCATTTAATATTCAATCTAACCGTCTTTTTTGCCACCATGGATGCTCTAAGTCCTATACTCTATATCTCCTCAAGGTCAGTGGCCAAAGCAAAGGTGTAATTAAAGCTTTAAATATAAAATTTAAGATCACTCTTAAATTTAGATTTAAAGCCCAAAGTTGCATCAGAACTGCGCGTTAGACGTGCTTTATTTTGGACATGGAAAATTCCCACTATCATTCAAATTTCAAAGGGTTAATTTGGAGAATACCGACTACGTAATTATATAAAATATTCACAAAAAAAAGAACTTACACTTGTTCTACCATCGGCAAAAGTATCTCTTCCTTTAATATGCAAATATCGTGATAAAACTGAACATTTACAAAAATCTTTCCAAATATTTGTACTACAAAGAAAAATTGACATGATGAAAGCAGTTTCACAAATTAGTATAAATGTCAATAATTAATGTTAACTGATTGTTTCTCAAAGATTACTACGATCAGGAATGGGTATTAAAACATTGGCCTCAGGCTAGTAAAATGACATATTTTGGCGCAGGACTTGCGAAAGCATACACCTCAATTAATGCAGAGTCCTCGGATCAGTCCGTTGTCTACGATAATGCGGAGGCTTGGTTGATCATGGGTGGGATAAACGAGGTTTTACTGTATATTAATAATAACGGTGAACGATTGGATAGAGGAAAATAGAGATGATACGAACGGAGGTAGCAGCAGGCAGAAAAAATTCTAACAAGGATCCATTATGCATTTCCTGGATACAGAGAGGGAACATGTCCATTTTCTTTTTATTCTCAGAAAACGTCAAGGAACTTCAGTTAAAATAAACATGAAACTAATGGTTAAAAGTGTTGTATTCTGTTAAACAAATCACAATAAAACAAACGCCTATAAAAAGTCAACCAATAAAAAACAGTACAACCATACACACTTATAAAATATAAACAAAAAAATAAAAATAAAAAAACTAGTAAAATCAGTCTTGTTAATAAAGTGGACATATTTTTATTACTGTATGTACTTAAACTTCTGGAATGGTAACTTATAAAAGCATAAAAAGGCGTTTAGTTATTTGAATAGGATATTATTGAATGCTGCATGTGCTTATTTTCTTCGTTTTTCATTTGTTATTACTGTTAATTCGAATTTTCATCGTTAGCCCAGTGGCAGCAGAACGACTTTTTTTGGGCTAAAGGTCCACTAAAACTTATAGAAATTTACATTGTAAAAAGCATTAAATATGGCTAGTTTAAAATTTGGGGGAGTTTTTTCAGAGAAACGTTTATCTACGGGGACTGTAATGCGAAGTGTGTATCTCAAAAGTCAATGACAATAGCTTCTGTAAATCGTTGTATTTCTTCAGCCACTTGAAAATAATCTTAAAACAGAAATTAAATCAACCAAATCAATTTTCAAAACTGAATATCTTACAAAGTAATTTATTGGTAATCTGTAACAAGAAATTTTAGGCAGATGCCATTATTCTCAAAAGACTTACATTAGACATAAGTTACAAAGTACCATCACTCTTACGTGTTAAGGAAATTTTGTGCATCTCATTACCGTCCTTCTTATAACTAAATAGGTTCGCAGTGCGTATTTTTGTTGAGACATTAATAGGTGTTCCTTGATCCTCAAAAATAAGAAAATCATAGGTTCGAAGTCTCAAAGACTTAAGACACAAAAGTATTCATTTTATATAAACAAAAAAAAAAAAGATCTTAACATTCTAAAAAAAGTGTCCATATTGTCAATGTCAAGAATCTCAACCAACATTATACCCAGAAGCGTAGCGTGCCTTGGCGGGGCCCCGTACAAAAATTTGTTTGGGGGCTCTTCCCCCGTTGAAGTAAATGACAAACGGGGAAATCCCGCAGCCCGCGATAACCGATGTAGGGTGTTGCCAACTTTTGAACGCACGTTTTACGCGGGAAAAAAAGAAATTGCTTTTTCTGACTTTTGTCATTTCTGAAATAAAAAAAAAAATGGAAAGTTTTTATTAATTTTTGATTACGCACGTTGGGGGCCCCCGTGGCGCGGGGGACCCGTATAATTGATACGGCAGATACGGCGGTAGCTACGCCCCTGATTATACCTTTTTCTGACAAATGCGTTCAAATCTTGATACATTTTTTGTTTAATTTGTGTAACTGAAATAAATTGAATACACAACTAATAAATTTTATTAAATGTTGTATTAATAATTGCTAAGATCATCCTTTGCTCACGACCCTCTTGGGCCGGGGGCCCCTCTGGTGGGTGTCTGTGGCATTTTGCTCGCACTGCCATCCTATTGTTACGCCACTGAAGGGAGTACTCGGCGCATCTCTAATTGAAATAAACCATAATTCATATAGTAATTCAGTACTAAAAATACTAAAAGCGCCCAAAAATACCAATTTAATCGAAGTCATAGTTCCAATATTAACAAAGTTAGCAGTACTACCAACTTGGCTTAACTTTGGACACTTATTTAATGATTATGCAACAACTTGTTTTAGAATGAACTTTATATTTGAAAAGAGCTGTACAGTAGAATAAAATGCCGGGTATAAAATGCAAACCAATTTGTTCCGATTCTTGCTAAGGTAATGAAAAAAAAATACTTTTCATAGTTCTATTAGTAGACATTATTATTTTACGAAACCATGCAAATTATAAATTAAATGCTACACGTCTTTTTGTTAAACAAGATAAATGCTTTAAACCGTAATTCTTGTGAAAAGTTCATTAGAATATTAATAATATTGCAATTAGTATTATTTTTTTGCAAAAACACTTGCCGATACGAATATATGCGAGACCTTGCATATAATGCTGGGGCACAGCGCCAGCCCTGAGGTAGAGCAAGACGAGCGGTCGATCTAGGCGTCAGGTGGCAAGGGGCGCCAAAAAGCCAGATGCGAAAACTTTCTTAATGTTAACGAAGCAGAAGTATAATAATTAAAGTTACTTAATTTGGTTTAAATTCAATATGTTTGCAATGAAAGTTGGCTTTTGAAAATTTGAGATTTATTATTCATTTTAACATAAAACCGAAATACAATCTATGGGAAGTGAAAGCGATGAAAGACAATTTCGCTCTGCCCTGATCAAGGACTAGGGCCGGCGCTGCTGGTGCACTATCGACTGCAGCTGTATTAAAATGTATTGGTTCGAGGTTTAAACGAACAAATTCTTAAAAAGAAACTATGTTCACAAAATCTTCAGTCAAACAGATACAATATCATGTAACTACATCAAATTTCAACAAGGCGATTCGGTAAAATGACAGCCAAGAAAACTAGACAGTGGAACAAGCTTGATACGTTGGGGCGGGATGAAATACCCTACGCGTACTCTTCTTGCGTGGATAGCTTCGATTGTTTCGTTATAGTAACAATATATTAGCATTGTCAAATATGTCTTCTTGTCGCTAGCAAATGAAACAATGAGGAAGAATGCTTGCGCAGTATTGCATAGCGCATCTAAGTATCGACGCCACGATGTGCCAAGATTACTAGAATATTGGAAGGTTGGGCGCAAGAGGCTATAAACGATGGTCACGTCCGCGTTTGGTCGAGTCGATAGCTTACGTCACCGATGCCCATGGTCTGGTTATTCAAATATGTTTAAAAAGACTCCACAAGTCCTCTTTCGCGTCTCGCCCTGGTCACGCCCAAACTTAGTTTCTATTAATCTTGATTTCGTCCCACCGTTCCAGTTCACTCAAGTTTGGTCTTCTTGTCTCTAGCTTCTTGATGACAGTCTTCTTCAAGTTTACTCGCATATGTTCAATTCATCGCAAGAGTTAATTGCAATAAAAATAAAAATCGTTAAAGATTAAAAAATTTCATAAAAAAACATCAGCTATGCGTGAAATATATGATTATCAATAAACTCTGCGATGTCACAAAACTAATCTTTTAACCCCGCATTCGACACAGAATTTCGCGGCGCTCACTGGAAATTTTGAACCGCATTCGTGGCAGAACTTCGACATACGTTGCGAACTTGAACTGTCGAAGGAACTCTTCCTTGAATGCGATCCTTCAAAGTCCACGTCTTCAGTCAAGTGCAGCATTTGCATTCTGTCTGGCACGTGTTTCGTTCTGCTTTTTCTTCTTTCACTAGCGGTCGGCCGCGA
Source organism: Venustoraphidia nigricollis (assembly GCA_034508555.1). Taxonomy (NCBI): domain Eukaryota; kingdom Metazoa; phylum Arthropoda; class Insecta; order Raphidioptera; family Raphidiidae; genus Venustoraphidia; species Venustoraphidia nigricollis. The sequence goes on along the minus strand of JAVRKA010000032.1, from coordinate 4,839,250 downwards.
ATCCATGTCTTTCAGTTTTAAATTGACCGGCGGTAGAGACACGTCGGAACCACTCGAGCTGGGACACCGGTCGGATTCCACTGAAGGACGATTGCGTAACCGTTGTTGATGTTGTTGAGATCGCGGTAAAGGTTTTGGTGTTGCCCTATTCAAACTAAATATTAAAAGAAAATAATGGTATTACGCATATTTTTACAAATAATACAATAAACTGTATCTGTAGCCACAAAGCTAGGCTTTTGAGCTGTCTAAAAAATCAATAATTATATTTTTTAAACAGCAATAAACACGAAAAACGAAATTCAAAGGAACAATATTCATCACTGAACATTTGACGCTGACATCTGGTGGCAAAAAATAAAATTTTATAAAAATGCGGTTATTAAATTACGCCACGCCTCCATGTCAAATCCCATAAAGGACTGGCATTTGAAACTAATCAATTTGCCTGACCAGAAATAAGACTAATAAGAGCGACAATTACCTGCTATATGCCGAATCTCCGCTTGGCTTAACACTGTGATATTTTTCAGGTGATGACATTTCTTCTGGAGAGCTCTGTTCCCCACCAGGTCCTATCATATTATTTGACATGGATTCTTCATTAAAATTCCTCGATTCAGCCATCTTTTTTTCCTATAAATGAAACAGACAGAAATGGTATGAGTTCACTGCACCTGTTTTCATTGTTCTTTTATGGATTTTTATGACACGAATGAATAATAGCATATAACATTTTGCAAAGTCTTTGAAGATATATCGATTTATGAAATATAAACAAAATCTGTATTCGACAAAGTAGCAAATTTCGATTTTTGTACCCTTATTTAAGAAACCGAAAGCCGCACGTAATTACACATTTTACTTAGTTAACCGAAACAGAAAAATAAATCCCATATAAACCGTAACCGAGATCAAAAATGTGAATTTAAAAAGACCGTAGCCGAAATAGAAATATTATTACGTTCATTTTAGAACCCAAATGAGTTTGGATTGCGGTCCCTGGAGGAAATTTAAAAAAATCCCAGAAATTCGCAAAACTCCCAGGGGCTGTTCATAAAATACGTCACGCTACAATCAACTTTTTTTTCACCCCCTCCCCCCCTATTGTCACACTGTGTCACACTTTCTGTGACCCCCCTGTACATATTTCGTCACAAAAACTAAGACCCCCCCCCTGAATTTAATAAATTTCAATGGATAGTATACAAATTTTGAAAATTAAAAATATTTATTTAGTTTTGATAATAAAATTTGAATAAATTAATAAATATCTTTTATAAAATATTTTAATGAACAGCGAACGTAACGTTGCCGTAGATCCCCCGTCCCCCCTTGTCACATCTTGTCACACTCAGCAAGACCCCCCCCCCCCTTGTATGCGAACGTATTTTATGAATGGCCCCCCAGCTTTAAAATTTGGTTTCAATCTATTGAACGGCAGTCAAATCTCTGCACAGACTGATAAACACAATGTAAGACGCCGAAAAGATAATAAAATAATTTGGAATGTCAACTAGAGCACCATACGGACTTATAGATCTTATATTACTAATGATTATAAAATTATTTTACCTGTAAAAATAGTTCTTCATATTTTTTATATTCTTCGTATAGTTCATCGCCAACCCCAAACAATTCTTCAGCAGGTATTTTGTCTTCTCCGCTGGTTTTTTGTTTGTCTACTTTGTCACCAAAGTATTTTTCAACGTCGCTTTTGTTTTTCATAGTTTTTGGTTTCGCCACGGGATCAAGTAAAGAAATGGAACGTTTTAGGAACTGTGAGGGACTTTTCATATTCTCAGGACTCTTTTCGGTCGGTTGATTTAAAACACTGGAATTTAAAGACGCGCTTGTTGGCAGAGCTTTATTTTCAGGTATTGCGCTACAATGTAGAAATGTTTTCATTGACGGAAATGTATCATCATCGTCAAATGATGACATAAAACCTTCAAAATCAAAATCGTCGCCCACTGAATCGCTGTCATACGTGGTTCTTTTAAAATTCATTTCAGTTTTAGTCAAAACAAACGGTTCTAAAGTCGATATTTGTTTATCATACTGTATACTGTAATGATCTATATCATTATCCGATTTTAATTCGGCCGGGATTGAAAGATTATCAACTGAATTTATCAAAGCTGGATCTATTACACTTACATCAAATTCACTTTTAGTATCATCAAACACCTGACTTGTCGAATTATTATTGTTTTTATTACCGTTCGAAATTAAATCATCTTTACTAGTGACAGATACATAATTGTCATTAATAAAGTTTTCAATCAGTTCAAAATTGCTTTGTAGCGATTTCAATCTATCTTCAAATTGTTTTGGTGGCTCTATAATTGAAGACCTATTAGAATTTTTGGAATTTTCATTTTTGGTAAACTCTGAATTGGACGAGTTTCGCAAATCTAAATTATTACTAATTGTCCCCGCGTTATTGTTAGTATTAGACACTGTAGATCTATTCAAATCTGACAATTTGGCCGTGGCCACATTCTGCGTATTTTTTGTCCTGATTGGAATTTCATCAAAATTGATGACATTTTTGTTTGGTACGAGTTTGTCAACACTCACATTTACATTACACAACTGATTGTTAGGCTTTTTCGAAATGATTTTTTTATTAGATTTTGAATTGATTTTTTGATTATTAATGTTTTTATTATTTTTAGACGTTTCTCCAAATGCAACTTTGGTCGTTATAACCGGCAGAGAAAGATTGGGTCCTGAGGCATGTTTGGTGATTTGATTTACGACAGGAAGTTGATTTGTTGGTGCTGTGTTAGGTCTGTGTGATTGTTGGACGGGTTCCTTAGTGGCCGTTGTCAGTGGGCGCTGTGCGTCAGAACAGAACAGTTCTTTTAGTTGACGTTCCGCTGATACAAACGGATCGTATTCACTAAAACGGTACAACAACGTTATTTATCTAAATCAAAACTGTGCAGACGCTAATAACCTCAGTTGTCTATACTAATATTATAAAGCTGAAGATATCGCTTTTAATATTCCCATTTAATGGCAACTTGTTGGGAACCACTGATGTATACCATATAGTGCATACTATAAAAACCGGCCGTATACAATGTTGTGCTATAGTGGCTGAGAGGTATAGTGACTGTCTAGTAATCTAAAGGTTGTAGGTTTGGTCCTGGCGGTCGGTAACATTTTTTTGTTTTTTACAATTATACCAATATTGCTGGTCTTTTGGATCAATCATCAGGTTGGAGACATGAAAATATAGTATTGCCATCAGAACTACATACATGGCAGTTCCAAGTGGATAGGATATACGGAAGTGAATTAAAACTGGAACACTCACTAACTCGTGAAGTTAAATAAAAGCTTGTAAAAATCGCACTGAAATAGAATACGTATTTAATACATATTTTACCGTGTATATAGTGACCTTTTTAAAGGAGGCAATTTATCTTTCTTCAAACCTCTTTTAAGCTTTTCTACAACAGAGTTTGTCATATCATAGTCGATTTTTTTCAACATTGCATTCTGTCTGTTAATTCCCAAAGTCGGCAAAATGACAGTGCTTTTAGTCATTTCATCAGAAAACGATGCTTTCAGTTTCGTATGACTGCTTTTAGTTTTTTTTACTTTTTTCACTTTTGAAGCAACATTACTTTTTAAAGTGTTCGCTTCAGTTGGAATGTTCATTTTGTTTTTATTACGTTTGTGTGTTTTTATTGAAATATTGTCATCTGTAGGCGCGAAAGGTTTATCATTTTTGTAGTGCGTTGCAACTATTTTATTGATTTCCTCATTTTCGATTCCACGGCAAGGAAGATTATTCTGTTTATCGTCTTCCATTCCATTCCAAGAAAGATTTGTTTGTTCTTCATCAATTAAAATTGCACCGCATTGAGTAGAATTTTTATCTTCAACTGTAAAAGATCGATTCACGCATTCTTCATTGGTTTCATCTATCCCACGTTCATTATCAACTTCTGTTATTTGTACTCCATTTTGTATATCATTAAACGATTCCTCTAATAGCAGAGCACCCGTCGTAAAAATGTAACCATCACTGTCAATGAATTCACTCTCACAAGCGTAATGACCCAATTTTTCTATCCTTTCTTTTTCGGCAACCTGATATGAATTTTCTAGTTCGGCTTTATTATAAAGCATAGACTTTTCACCTATATTTGTGCAACTGTTGCACCGTTTACAATTTGCTTTTACGTCCGGTTCGTGATCAGAACTACTGGCATCAGACTTAATATTTTGACGATTCATATTCACGTGTTCATAAATAGTAAACAGCTGTTCGGTTTTGTTGTCGGCACATTCATTTTTGAACGCAGACGAGTTTTCTGGAATTTTCCAACTTCGTTTTGGAGAATTTGTCTCTGCATTACTGACATTTCCACTCTCAACTGTGTCATTCACTTTTGATTCATTGGTGACATTTGTCAAGTCTAATGTCACCACTTCTGAGTTATCATCATTACTAGAATTATTTACAGAAACTATCGGTGATGGAGTTTTACGCTCGTCATCTGAAGAATTTTTGTCTTTTTTATCCAAATCACTTTCATAAACGGTAGACAATGTAGTTTTATATTCTAATCTTTCTGATGTTTTCCAATTTTGAATTGGATCAGCCGTATCTTCGAAACTATTATCTGAACTGTTTTTCCCGAAAACAAAATTTTCATTGCCTTTTGAATTTTGCCAGTTAGGTTTGAATGAAGTGGTGGCTACACTATCATTGGAAGTATCTTCATAAATTTCAAAACTGTCTTTATTGTCGAACACAAAACGTTCAAAGTTTTCACTGATGGGTGATGAATCAATAATTAATACTGAATCATTCAAATCACTGACAGTGATTTTTCTTTTTTTTTCTGGAATAATACATGATTCATTGATGATAATACCTTCAGACGATATTCGTTTCAAAGGATCTGAGTCTTTTACTGGAGTACTAGTATATTTTTCAGGTGTTTGACAACCTTCCAATGAAGTTTTTTTAGCTTTGGAAGATTTGGGTTTTTTTACTTTATGTTTTACATCTGATGAGAAGAAATCATTAAACTGAAATGAGTGTTTTGTAATACAAAATGAATCAAATAAAAAACTGCATTGACTTTTTCTTTCGGAAGTATCAAACTGGTTATCTTTTTCCAAAGGCATTATGCCCGATATAAAACACGGATCGAAAGACCCTTCCGTATCTTCGCAGTTTGTTGAAGACATACCTTGAGACGGTTCGAAATTATTTTCAGATTTTATAGTTTTTGTATTTATTTCAGATTGACAGTGCTCTTCGCCGTTTTTATCTAAATTTGAAGAATTTAAAGGAACAAACACGTTTTCAATAGAATTATCTTTACTTCGAGTCAAATTCATATCATTTTCGTGTTTTTTAGAACTATCTGAATTATTTGTCATATATAAAGAGCCAATAGTATCGCAAGTCCCATCAACTGATTTTTCCATTTCATTTTTCCCAGTTGATGATTGAGCAAAATTTTCTATAAAATAATCACACTCGTCTAAAATTGCATCCAGCTGTTTATTTTCACACAGCTGCTGGGAAGTTTTAAAATAATTACTTTTTATGTCACCAAACACAAGCATGTCACTTCTGGAGTCATTACTGGTATTTGATCTACTTTCCTGGTTTTTCATTTTTCTTCCATCACCAGCATCTGTTTGTCTATTTGTCTGCGAATTTTTGGTGCCATGATGTGAATCATCAAAATCATAAATCATTCGAGAACTTTTATCACTGTTGCAACTTTGAGTGTCACGAGTGGTATCAAATTTATTACTTGCGATTTTTAAAGTTCTTGTTACATTGATCTGTGGCTGCTGCTGATTATTATTTTTTAAAAATTTCACTTCATTTTCATCGACATTTTTGTCGGCATTATTTACCGAACTATCTTTAAACGAATTATTCGATTTGTTGAATGAATTATTTGTTACATGCAAATACTGTGAAATATCAAGGGTTTGCGCATCGTACAACTTATCTGTTGTATCTTTTAAAATCCTCGTTAAATTCATTTGTTCAGTACAATCTGATTGGTCATTTACAGTCTTTAAAGCCGTTCTTTTGTTTTCTGAATTTCTGTAACAATCATTTACTAAACCATCACCGCATGATCTATCATATTCGTCACTTGTTTTATAAACTAATTTTTTTGGTACGTTTCTTTGCGAGCATTCATAATTCGATCCTTTTTCCTCACCGGCATCCTTCAACGTTGTCGTGACGTTCATTTGTAAATTTTCACAAACAAATGAAGAATTACCACATTTCTGTTCATAGTAAGCAATTTTTTTCTTCTCTCTCGCGCTATTTAACGTCTCACTTTGTAAATGTTCCGGAATATAATCACAGCTTTGCTTACTACAAGCATTATCCATCGCATTGAGTGAAAAATCACTTTCAGATAAAATCTCCGAACTAGTTCTAAATCTGTGACATGAACTAATTGTGATTGTTTCTTTAGACATGTTCCTAAAATCACCGATATTTCCAAACAATAACTCATCAGGAGTATGTTTCTGGAAATCGTTCTCTTCGAAATGTTCACTGTCATATTTCGTATAAGTTAAATTTTCGTGTCCATTATTTTCCGTACATGGATCTAATTCATCATCTTTAATATAAGTGACGTTTCTATCTAAACTTATTGAATTGGATTCGTCCTTTGGAGTTGTATAATTTATTTTCGCGTTTTCTGTTCTCAAACTTTGAGTATTGGTTTTTCCACGCACTGTGTCCTTCCACGTTATCAATCTAGGTTTTTGACACTGTATAACATTCATGCCAAATGCAAGTTGGTTAACGTCCGTGTCGTTGATTTGTGATTGTGGCAATTTCATGCCGATTTTCGACTTTTTTCGTTTCAAAATTGGAATATTCGTTGATTGAGGTGTATTACAGGGCAAGGATTGGTCACTGGATGGAAAGAAATGGAAAGAGGAAAATTAGATTTTTGGTACGTTTTGTTCCAGATAAAAGGAAGGAGAGTGGAAAAACGGAAATTCCATAATATATTATGAATTATGCTTTTTGTCTCAATTCGTTTATGAGATAAACAATGAAAAAAACCGCTTAAAAATTAAAAATTCATGTCTGATAGTTTGGTCAATGTACGTTACAGATACGAAATTGAAAAATGAATAGGGAATTTCCCTCTTTCCTTTCTCTCTGCTTTCTCAAGGATTGCGGGAAAAAACAAGCTAACTATAAGGACTCAAACAAGGTCGTTTCTGTTATTTAAATCGATATGTGGACCACAAAATGTGATAGAATTTTATAGTCCATAAAAACGAAGCGATGACATATTTATCAATTAATCGATCAAAATATGATTAATTATTTAAATATTGCTTTGCTATTATACTTAGTAGATTAGGTAGTGTCGTGATGGATTATATTATAACAAGGATATGTTTAAAACTAACGCCAGCGAGTTTTAATAGTCACATATCATGATTAGTATAATTCAGGAACGTCCAAAAAGGCGGCAATATGTTTGAAACGACCCTGCCCTCTAATTTAACATAAGCACATAATATCCTAAGCACCAAGAATAGATCAAACCTGTAAACGAAAGAGCATATACACTGGTGAATTGGTAAATTGTTTATAACAATTGATTGCGCCGTTATTTTCCAATGCTAATAATTCAGGCCTTTCTGAGCGATTCTTTTTATGATAAGTGTGGGAGACAGCAATTTTTAAGTATATAAAAAAATGAAAATATATCAGATCGTTGAATTCGTGTTTCAATAAGCGTTCGTTTAATACCCTACATGTTGGTTTTGAATTTTTTTTCCATTTTCCCCTGAAATTAGTCCCTAGCATCAAAATTCAACTTCTTATACTTCACGTCTGTATTTGGGCCACCATACTCTATCTCTGTGCCAAATTTAAATTTTTTACGTCAAATAATTTGTGACAGACGGACGGACGGACACCGAATTGATTCCATGTTTTGTAAAAGTAAAAATGTCAATCTGTAAAAAGTCAGTTAGGAACCAATTATATGTAGGCACGAAGTGTCGCGTTGTTTACACGTTTGATCTCTTCTCAATACCTACAGACAAATTCCTGTTAATGCACTACAAAAAATATAATACAGATATCTTCTAACCTGAGCATAGGAGAAGATATGGACGACAATGGTTTGTTACTCTGTCTACCGTCGATAATATCGTTATCGTCTTCGTGCGATCGATTGTGACTTTCATCTTTATGTCTACTGGCAGGAGATTCTTTCCTAATATTTCTTCTATCTTGCGAGTTATTACTACGTATACTAGGAATTCTCTTAAAACTATTCCGCTCTTCAAACGAACTATCTCTTCTCAAACTCGACGTTCTCTGATTACCACGATTGTGATCTTCTTCAAACGAACTATCTCTTCTCAAACTTGGCGACCTACGCACTTTCGTTTCTTTGCGTTCTTCATCAAATGAATTATTTCTGCGTACGCTCGGCGTTCTTTGGAAATTCGATTTCGTTACGGACGATGTCTTGCTGTCGGCTGAACTATCTCTTCGAATACTAGGAGTGCGCTGAAATTCTCCAGTCTTAGTATTTGATGGTGAATATTTTTCTCTGTTAACCGCTTTCTGGACTGTTTTTGCTAATAACGGTGCTCTGTAAAAATTATTGTGAGTATAGTCCAAAATTACTAGAGATTACGGTTGGGCGTTAACATTGTTAAGAGCTGGTGAAGTCTTTTTCCAAATAGTTTGGATAAACATATTTGAATAACTAAGCCATGGGCATCGGTGACGTAAGCAATCGACTCAACCAATCACAGACGTGACCATGTTTATAGCTTTTTATGCCCAACCTTCAAGTATTCTAGTAATCTTGAAGCCACACGGGGGTAAAGTTCAAAGAAGGCGGTAAAAATACTGGGGCCCCATTTCTAGGTGCAAATCAAGATAATTGGGTTAATAATAAACTGTAATAGACGGTTTTGTATTTGTCTGCCTGTTCCCAATCCGATTTCAATGAAATTTGGTGTGAATTCAAACGATAGGCTACTCTATATTCAGTTTCGTTCGCGTTAAAGTAGTGCCAAAATACAAATAAAAGTAGGTACTTTTTATACAAAGTCCACGAGCGGCTGTGCCGATTTTGAATAAAATTCTGGGGCTTCCACACTCAAGGCTACATACTTGAATCTAATCAAAACATGTCCCGATAAAACAAATGTAAAATGAATAAAAAGCAGAGCGTGCTGTTTAAGCTTCAAAACCCATATTTATGCGAGCGAATCTGCGAAGAAAATCGACGTTCACGCGAGCGAAGCCGCGGACGAAATCTCAAATATCGCGAGCGATGTTCAGACATGTACTTCGAGGTAATTAAAAATCTGACCATGAATCTTCTTTAAGTAATATTTTGATCAAGTACCTGTATTTGGTGCGCGCCTCGAGACGTTCTTTCGCCATTTGCACGGCGGCCGGCGACGGTTGCGCCTGCGCCCTTGCTTGATGCTCTTTACACCATTCGACGTGTCTATCGTAAGCGCGACTGTTGAAAGATCTATCACAGTGAGGACATCGTTCGCCAGCAGGCGTCGCTATTCTACCGGAACGAACTGAACTTGTACTGCTGCGTTTTGGCGTCGGCTCGTGTGTGATTGTCAACGATGTACTTTGAATCACTGAGAAATGTCATTCGAAAATAATAGCTTACGACATAAATATTGAATACAACGTAGCCTGTCTGTTATATTTTAACTAGTGGAGTCAGTGGTATTTCGCCTATATACCTAGTGTTTGTTCCTGAAGTATTGAAACGGGCTACCGCGCGGTGCTCAAGTCGCCAGCAGTGCGTTTCCTGTGGGGCGAAATTTGTGGTGGGAATATAAGCTTAGCAACGCACCAGACGGAATTCGCGTCCGAGCTGTGATACAGTGAGGATCACGCGTGGGGCAAAAGCTGTTTTTGAGTTTTTGTCACGGCAGAAAACTTTACTTTACGAACAAACCCTTTAAATTAAGATTATAATTTCGCTTAAATTTCATTTTCAAATCTTTAAGATAACAATGCAACAGAACGTTATATCAATACCCTACTTGAGAACAATAGTAATGCTGATGGTAACTACTCTCACCCTATAAAAAATGTTACGTAAATATTCCCTAGTTAGTGACCTTAAAAAATAATTAAACTCATCTTAACACCGACCTGGTTTGGGTTCTTCAGCTTTTGGTTGAATAACCATCTCTTCGACGCACTGTTGCTGCTTAGCTAATTTGGGAACCGATACCTTTTCGTTTATTGTCGACACTGCCTGTTGTTGTTTTGGTTTTAAGTACGATTTCATATGAAACGGTGCAAGGTCGGTACCGGCCACACGTTGAGCTAACGAGTCGAAGGGTTTTCTTCGTTTTAAGGCCTGCTTCTCGCATACACGTTCGTGCTTGTCTAAAGCTTGCGGTGCAAAAGTACGTCCGCATATGCCGCATGGCGATAGCTCCAGTCGCTCTGGAGGAACTGGTTCCACATTCGTTTGACCTGCAAGAATTGAAAGAATAACCCTGATGCTAAATATGAAATTCAACTTTACGTTTACAGTTGGGCTACTATTTCCTAAATTATGCCAAATTTCAACTTTCTATGCCAAACGGCAGCGGCGGCCCTAGCCCTTGATCAGGGTCTTCCAGCGTCCTTTGGTCGACGCTTCCACTTCACGTAAACTGTACTTCGCTTGTATGTTAAATAAATAAAAAGTCCCAAATTTTTAAAAATCAACTTTTATTGCAAACATCAACACTTGTTCCATCAAAATTTTATTTTGCGTTGGAAATTGTTTTTCGCATTTGGTTTTTTGGCGCCCCTTGCCACCTACAGCCTACCACGACCGTTTCCTCTCGCTCCACCCAGGGCCGGCGCTGCGGTCTCAGATAAAAAAAGGCAGTGACAGAGGGGCAGACAACAATCGAGGTGATTCTATAAGCGCTCCAGGATGGAGCACACAACAGCAAAAAGATCTGTCCAAAAATACAGCTAAAAGGATGCCTGTAAATTCAACACAAGATTACAGTCAAAATCTGTTATAACGACATCGAAGGGTCTACTCATATTTGGTCGTAACAACCGGTGACGGTTTCGACGTGAATAATATTCACATTATCATTGTCATTTTTCTGTATTCATAAGATCTGTAATTTTAGTCTGTTTGGAACACTTCTGTGCATACGAATTTTGTTTACAATACAGCTGGTCGTTCTAACAGATATAGTTCTCCGAAGATATTAGTTAAATGTGGTCGCTAAATGAGGTATGTCGTAAAAAGCTATGTTTTTTATAAGGCGGGCATATAGCATTCAGCCGGGACCTATGATTTTGGTCAATATAACCGGTATGTTGTTCTAAACGATGTCGCCGTAAACGGTTTTGACTGAATTTGGTTTTTATTTTTCGGTTAGTTTTAATTTCAATTTTATGTACGTTGTTCAGGTTAAAAAAACACAGTAATGTAGGTACCTTTATCTTTGACTCTTTTCTGAAAAAAATTAACTACGCACGACATTTTTTCTGGCACGCATTTAAATCAACAATAGACCACAGCCCCACCGTACAAAAGTTTACTTGACAACACTACTTATTATAATTTAAAAAAAAGAAAAAAAATTAATAATTTTGTTGTTAGTATATCGAATACGGCTCGACATTAGTTGAGGAAATTTATATACAGATTATGGAGAACTACCAATTTAAATTATATGCTCTTCTTAAGAAGAAATACGTCTGATCACAACCTAAGGTCATTGTCAAATCGGACTTTTGACAAAGCTTTCTGCAACCCAGCACTAGTCTAATATATGCAGTGTCGTAACTGCTAGCCAGAACCTGGCTACCAGGGTCAGCGCAAACCCCGGATGGCGCAATAAGCGATAATTGCGTCCCACACCTGACGTCCTATTTACTTACATCTTTTTAAAGAACCAGTAGCGTCGACTGTAGGTACGTAAGATATTGTAGATTATAGACGCTCAAAAACATTCGACATTACGGACACGTCCGATACACAATAGCAGTATTAGTTTCGCTATTTAAATATCAGTCGCAACTGTGTGGCTGTCTTATGGGCGGCAGGCGTGTTAGGTCAAGGAGAGAAGCAGAAATATTACTGAATAATATTCATTCATTCACTGAACAAACAACGCACTCAAATGTACAGCTTCAATGACAAAATACAGTGCGTTTGATTACAATCAATATATTAACTTCACATGTTAAGTTTCTCCATTTGATTTTCATTGAATTCAAGTCAATATATCTAACAGTAGGCTAACTCAAATTCCTATTTGGTTTACATATACAGTAAGACTCCGTTTAACGCGAGAGATACGTTCCAATAAGTTCCTGGCGCTATACGAAATAGCGCTAAACGAGGTCATCTTAGTACGTAGATAACAGGCATAAGTGAAACAGAATCGAGAATATGAAAAACTGCGGGATTCATAAATTCTTAAAACTTTTTTGAGCACTTAAAAATGTTCATGTCTTGCTAGAGGGAAATAATTACATTTTTGTTCCAAAATTATCGAAGTTTTGATAATTTTACTTCTTTATATCATCTCTTTGGAAGATTTTTTTTATTTTCTGTTTTTAGGGCCTCTTAATAAAAAGCATCTTTTAATTTGTTTCTCAAAAAAAAGCACACCCCTGGTGTCTACTGTCTGATGATTCTTTTCGTCGAACTGTTTTTAAATGCAAATATTGACCTTAAGCAGTGTTGCGCCAAAAGTATTTGCTCCTTTGCACATGTCCTTATTTCAATTTATTGGAGATTTAGTACACGATATTAGAAAAACATGAAAAATATGTATATCTAATATTTAGGAGAATTTGACACGAGAGTATTAAATATATTGAATGGTTCATAGTACAACGAAGTGGGAAGGTTCCACACCATGTCTAAAAAATAAAACAATACTATGTTACACCGCAAGGGCAGAAAGTTGAAATTCCTGCACTGCGCGACACGCGATGTCTGAGGCGAAGGTCGTGTGGTGTATACTATGTTTCTTTATACCCGGTCGAAAGTACGTACTTTCGTATCAGTGTGCACGAGAAAACTGTTTCGGCCCGCCGTTACAGATGGCGTGCGAATAATTCCAGCAGTGCGTAAATGTTAGACTTTCTGCCTTAAAATCGTAGTCGAAAGTATGTACTTTCGACCGGGTATAAAGAAAAGGTTATTGTTTGCATTGGTCCGACACCGTTCTGTAAGACCACAAGGAAGACGTGAAACTTTCTCTCACTCTCTCTCGCTTGTCTATTCTCGCTCTCTCTCGTTCACATACACTATAACCAATTCAAACTTGTAAGCGCCATGCAGGGCACCTTTATTGGACCAGAAGAAATGCAAGATTCATAATGACACCCACGCTCCCTAAGCCTGCTCACGTAATATCTGAATGCCCCCTTACACTGTCGATCGGAATCACTCCTACCAAAATTTCCCTCCAAATATTATCAAAAAAAAAATACGGTACTCGCAACGAAAAATTAGATATGTAACTAAGTATACTAGATCTCAAAAAAAAAAAAAACTAGAGTGGGCGTAAGTTCACACTGTGGAAGTGAAACTACTTGACTACTTTTCCTACCCAACCATAGATGATGATCGATCACAGTGTTCATAGATAGAGCGTCAAATCTATTTTAAAAGACAAATCTTTTTGAAACAATCGATACGATTTTTCGTGACGCGTTCTGTACCTATATTAAACATGTTTCTCTATCCGTTGCATATTATTCACGCATAATATATATCTATATACGGCGTTCGTTCGCACAACACGTCACACAAGCAAACAAATTATTTTTAGAAAAAATGCGTCCGCGTTATGTAAGTAATGAACTATGAACAAGACGTCCTTGGGATTTATAGCCAATCAAGTCGTTTGCTGACGTTGTCGCAGACGAAATGTAATATCGACTCGGTTTACTAATTTTGTGAAGAAAAATTAATAATCATAAGCATACACCTGGAGGGTGAAGACACCTGTTCCCGACCACCTCATCTGTACGTTCAAGCTCTGGGGAGCTATTTTTCTAGCTATGACACTTCGATCTGGTATGCGAAGTATGGTTTTCACATGAGACATTGTCACATAGCATACGAGGTCTCGTGTCATAGTTTGAAGAATAACTCCCCTGACCGTGAAGTCTGCTGGTCAACAATATTCAAATTTTATTATCGAATTTAACAGATAATTAACGAAGAACATCAAATCGGTGACAGACTAGTTCAATTTATTTTTGTCATTTATACAGATTACAGAGAACTATCAATTATCATCATCTGCTTTGCAATTTTTTTCGTATACTTTGATTCAATTTTTAGGGCACGCATATGTATTTTTTGAAATTTTTAAGCAGCAAGCCAAATTTCATAAAGCTTAATGCTTAATCACAGCTAATAAAAACAGTTCGAAATTTCCCGAGGGCATATTTTACAATCTGAGGGATCACCTTAAACATTACAAATTTTCATTTGATATTAGGTAGAATAAATTCCGACAACTTGCCATTCTTAAATATTTGGCAAGTATGTGTTTGTGGGTTAAAAAATGAGTAGGAAGCAGCCTTTCTCCTAATAAAAACATTAGTGTAGGCACAAATAACAGTTTTTTGTTTAATGAAATATACTGTAATATACCATTGAACTGTCGGCTTAAGAGCTCAGCACTTGGGATTTCATTTTGTATATCACTAATATCATTCCGAAAAACAATGTAACACAATATTCGATTTTATTTTCATTTACAAAAATCTTGAATTTAAGTACAGTAAAACCTCGCTTAACGCTGTTTCAGTATTATGCGGTCTCTAAAAAATGTTTAACCACTATAACGTAAATTATGGATCAATTTATACAAAATGATTGAAATGTTGATAGAAGTTCAAAAGCAAGACGAAATAGAAAAAGGCAAACGACATTAGATGACTATTTTAAAACTGTAGGCTTATTAACCCGGCTAAAATTGGGGCGGTATTAGATCTGAAATAGTAGTTTTTTAGTTCTCAAATAAAAACCCAAAATAATAATACAAGTGGGGGCACATTTTCGTGCGCACTGTATAAAAAAAATATTGTTTACGTTATTAATTCTATCGTCTCAAGGCTAATACAAAACACAATAGCTGTGACAATAGTTAATAACACAAGTCGATCTCTGATAAATCTATAAAAGCACTGAAGTATACTGGCCTACAAAATATATATTTGAAATTATAACGAAAAATCTAACTCAAATGGATAACTAATACGCAAGACACTGTGACGTATATCATTTTGGAGACCCCTACGACCATGTAATTTTCTTTTTGCACTACGCCCATTGTTGCTTTACATGCATGTAAAGTGACCCATTACGAACTAGTGTGGAAAATTCAACAAAAATTGTTGTATTATACCAATTCTGTCACTGTTTGCAAGTTTTTTTTTAATAATATACTATCAGAAGTAACTTTACTCAAAAGTGATAAATTTTGAAAATAAAGTAAGAAGCAGCAATTTTATAGCGGGTACTTTATATACAGTTTAGTAAATTACAGGTTTTCTGTTAATAAGAGTCATAAATTATATTTTTTCCGACCTTCCGTCCGCTATAAAATATATATAATAGTCGAACTTTTGATATTTGAGAATATAAAAATTAAAAACAAAATTAAGATATTCAAAGTTTTTGTTCGAACCTACTGAACTGAAATCAAATTAAACACATTTTTGGGTGCAATTTACAATATTCACTTAAAAAATATCTATATGAACAATCTTAGAATGTATCTTGACACAATCAGGAACGAGATATATTATTGATTGGAAAACAATAAAAAGTTTTCTATTTGATCGATCGTTGACATCTCCATGTCAACAGCTGTCATTTCGATTTACTGATTGATATCAGAAGATAACATGAGTATGCTGACAGATCAATATATTTGGTTAACGTTTGTAAATATTAAATATTTAACCATTATCAACATATTGATGCAAATAAATAGAAGGTATAAAAAATTGCATAATCGAACAAAGCTGACAAACAACAAATTAAGCAATCGTGAATATAACTTTTGTAGATTATGGAATATAAATGACTTTCACAGCCAATTTGTGAATTGTAAATAAATAATAGTAACTTTTTGCAAATTAATTACCGCAGACCAGAAAATATGTATGATTTTTTCCACTTTGCCGATAGACGAAAATATATCTATACTAATTATTATTATTTTCTATTGTTTTGAAATCGCATAGTGCCTAAAAAAATAAAAATTAAATTAAAAATTTAAAAAACCCCCGACACAAAAAAACCTATCAAAAGTTCAAAAATAAAATTTCTGGGCCTGGTTCACTAACTTTAATATTGAAATACTTAATTAGTACTATTTTGTGATTCAAGCGTCGTTTTTATATATCGTTTTTTATTTTATTTATTTAGCAGTCCCCCGACGCGACGACGCTTGAGTCACAAAATATTACTAATTAAGTATTTAAATAATAAAGTTAAAGGACCAGGTCCAGAAATTTTATATTTTTAACATTTTTTAGGTTTTTTTTTTGTCGTGATTTTTTTAAATTTTTAATTTAATTTTTATAGTTACAAACAAAATATCGGGGGTCAAAAATACGTTCCAATTTGTCTGTCGTCAAAACGCCTATTTACTGAAAGGCGATAAGATATGACGTCACACGTTGATGTGACGTCACCATGATGGATTGTTGGCCTCGGCTTACTTCGCGGTAATTAAATATTAGCGTGTCTTATGGTTCAATGTTACTATTCATAACGTTGTAATGTGTCTCATTTTATCTTATGTAAGTAACGTTAAATTTGTTAGAAAGTGACACAAAAACCGCTGTAAATTCTAACACTGACCATACAGAATAGAAGCATTTATGATGCAAGCTGCAATAATTGTACAGATCAAATATATTATACTCAATTTAAAAAATCATGCGAATTCCCTATTTGCTAAACACAGTAGCGTATTTCTTCTAGGTGTTGGAATCTCGATTTTTATCGCCCGTTCTCTCGCAATGTTTTTCTTTATGAAAATCGCATTTTAACTTGAACGCAACCGAGTAAATAATGCCATTACTTTGGAGTACCATCTAGAAGGTATACTGAGTTTCATCAAATTCGATTTAGCCGATACAGACGCACAAGTTTGGAAACGCAAATTACAGACAGAACTTCAAAAGTTCATTGCAGTTTTATTTATGCGTATTGACGAAATCAACAGTGTGTTAACAACGGTCTAAGTTTAGTTGCCAGGTGGTAAAGGTTTAATATTTAATCTATACTTACATAATTATTGTCAGTAGGAGGGCAAGACGTGGGCGTGCATATTGGAGCAACGCAAAAATCGTCTCCGATCAGAGAATTAACCCATATCGCGCATTTCCTTGGAAACGTTTGAATTTAATGACGTTTTGGCAATTATGACATTTCACAATTGATATTGGTAATTATTTAAACGCTTTGAAGGTAAATTATATATAATAACACCGCGAGACGATAAATATCTTCAAGGTCAATTAAATAGTAAGATCGGAAGCAATATTATGAATGGAAAAAAAGCATATAATTGTAAATTAAAAATTATAACTAAGCAAAAATTAGTTTAATGATGCGCGGCTAATAATAAGTTTAACATTTTTTTTTCACAAACGTAGAATTGTTGACATTCACTGATTAATCTATTAAAATAAAAGCGCAGGTAGAACGTAAACCCACGGATAACAATCCATTTATAGTCAACAATGCCATACAACCGCAAAACAAGTCGGACGTCAGATCTGTGTTCATACAGAAAAAATTTAAACTAATCTTTGTTACGAAACACTGAAATTACACATCACGATGACCCCACAAACTAAACTGAATAAAAACGTTCCAGAAACGAAAAATAAAC
Organism: Venustoraphidia nigricollis; assembly: GCA_034508555.1. Taxonomy (NCBI): domain Eukaryota; kingdom Metazoa; phylum Arthropoda; class Insecta; order Raphidioptera; family Raphidiidae; genus Venustoraphidia; species Venustoraphidia nigricollis. The sequence continues at coordinate 4,821,304 of JAVRKA010000032.1, read as the reverse complement.
CAGGAAATAAGCAGACAAAATCTTCTTAAAATAGCTCACAAAACACTGCAAAAAAACACTTAAATACATCTTAAAATTTTGAAGAGGTTGGTACATCCAGCACCATATGAAACTAAATTTAGACACGGTACTGGAAATAACAATTAATATATTAATTAAACAATTAAAGCAAACACAAGAAGCATTGTTATAAGTGTTAAGCAGCAACTCTAAAGCAGTTATATGAGATAAATGTTTTAAATGTTAATATATATCTGTGCAGAATAAACTCACCTTCACTCATTTCAGCCATAGCAGGTACTTTTTGTTGTTTTAATTTTGTTGCCTTGGCGACGATTTGACAGTGGCAGTTTGTAATTCAGGCAATCCTATTGGCTGGATTATGCACGTGCCTACACATTTATCAAAGTTTATGTTTATTTACTTTTGAGGTTATCTATTAACTGATAAATTAATAACTATTTATGCCAAAAAACTAGAGAATTATTACAAATACAAAATGTTTAACAAAGGAAAAGATATTTACAAACTTACAAAACAGGTACGTATTTTTAAAAATCATTTAAAAACAGAGTAATTTAACATTAATTATTACAGATAATTCCTACACTGTCTCATTCAAACAACGCATATTCGACTGCAGCAGCTTCTGCGGTTCAAAATGAAACAAAGTTGACAAATATCATTGAAAAAGGTGGGATTCGAGAAATTACAATGTGTCACACTAAAACAAGGTAATTATATATTATAGAAGTATAAATGCAATTAGTTTGTCATTGATAAATTCTTCTTTTATTATAGAAATGCATTGTCTCTAGCAATGTTAAATGATCTAATAAAACATATAAAATCGAACGAAAATGATCTTTCCTTACGCTGTATTATTATATCTGCTGTTGGAAAGGTTTTCTCAGCTGGTCACGATTTAAAAGAATTGGATGATTCAAAAGGTCGCTCATATCATGAAGAAGTGTTTGAAACTTGCACCAGGCTGATGCTTTCAATTTTAGAGTCTCCTGTACCAATTATCGCAAAGGTATGTCTATATTGTTATATGAAATATGTAATTAAATAATAACGGGTATGATGCAACTGGTCTATACATAAGTTATGCGCGCAGTACATATATTATATTATTTAACACTTTTTTATAAACGAAAAATCAGCGTATATTTAGAATTAAGAGAGATTGTAGACTATAGACACTGACGTTATAGACATGCCATTTTATCAAGGTGTTAAAAACACGTATAATATTTGTAGGGCATACAGCAGAGGTCATAATATAGAAAAGTTATAATAAACAGGTAGTATGGTGAAAATGAAAATTTCTTTTATATGCAGCACAATCAAAAATCGACACCATTTATACTTTGTACCCGTCCCTCAATGGATTCCCCCTTCGCAGCTGTATACTTCATCGTAATAATTACTAGATCCATGTTAGCAACAAATTAAAATTACGAAATCTCATAAATATGATTAAGGGGATAAACTCAGCAGTTAAATTTTATTTTTGGATTTACGACGGTAATTTTAACATTTTAAGGTCGACGGATTAGCAGCGGCAGCTGGTTGTCAATTAGTTGCCCAGTGCGACATAGCAGTAGCGTCCGATGTAAGCACATTTTCAACACCGGGAGCCAATTTTGGTATATTTTGCTCAACCCCGGGGATAGCAGTAGGTCGTTGCGTACCAAAAATGGCCGCGATGGATATGTTGTTGACGGGGCTTCCGATTTCAGCAAATAAAGCCTTAAATACAGGACTTGTTAGTCGAGTTGTACCTTCAGATCAACTCAACAATGAAATTGAGATTGTCACAAATGCAATTTGTTCAAAAAGTCGAGAAGTTATCGCGTTAGGGAAAAAGTTTTATTATAAACAAATGTGTACAGACATCAAAAGTGCTTATAAGTTGGGAGAAAAAGTTATGGTTGATAATATAAATTCACCTAATGGACAAGAAGGTATTAAAGGTTTCGCTGAAAAAAGAAAACCAATATGGAAAGATTAAATGTAGACCCAGGCAGGTCTAGCAGGGTAAATGATTTGAAGGCTAGTTTCTTGTATATCCAAATTATTGCCAAAATATTAGAAAATGTTAGTAAAAAAATTCAGCGATTTTTCATGTAAGTCTGACATCGTTCACTGCAACCAGTTTTTCCAATCATTATACGAATTTAATGTCAATATTTTTTATTTAATATTTGTAAGGTTTATAAATACGATGACAAAGTAGGTATAGTTTAAAAATCAGCAAATAAATATCACAAAATACTGAACTGTGTTTTGAAATACTGCCTCTAGTCCCAGCAGCAAAACCAGCCTCATGTGCAGCGAACTTTAATGTTAGGTTATATATTACATATTAATTAATATTCGGTTTCTTGTAATTGATATATGACAATAATGTTCGGCTTTAAAATAAACATCCTGTATAAATGTCATAAAGTTTTAAAAAATACAGCAAACAAGTGAATACAGGGTATAACAAAACAAAAAAAGAGTTGCATAAAAAATAGTATACATTACAAAAATGAAACTTTTAATCGCGTCAACGGTGTAGACGAGTGGTGATGCAGCATTTTGTTACTTCTTTTCAATAATTCACTCTACCGTACATAAAGAAGTCCCACTAAAAGATGTCCATTACTTTAGATTAGTTTTGTTTGGCCATGCTCGATTCTTAATTGTTTCTGATATTTATTAAATTCAATCGAGATTACTTTGATATATGTATGGGTTTATTAACAATTTTATAATTGTTTGTTTAAACATCACCAATCGGCAAAGGCCCCATAAAGTAGCGTACTTTTTTTATTACCCCCTGTATATAATGTACACGCAACAAAGATTAACACATTTCTTAAATTAGTTTGTTTTTATTTCAAAAAACTAAATTAAAATTCACTGAGATATATCATTATTTTTCTCTATAAAATTATTTAGCCTCAGCGTCCAAATTATATCAAAATTTAAAAATACTAGAATAGTTTTTTTTTTTCATTATGATCAATTTTCTAACTTTCCGATTTCAGCTGAACAAATTAATTATAACTTCATATAATTTTGCACTTTAATTAACACACTTTTTTATATTAGTTATTATGTACATTAAAAAAAAACTAATCTATTAAACATAATCATTACTTCTAAAAATATAGTCGGTATTCCAAAATTAAGATCAAACGATATTTGTATGTTAAATTTATTACATGATAGGTACGTCAAATGGGATATTTTTTTGAAAATGTTTTGCAATATTAAATAGATTCCAATATGGCTACTCTACTTATATTTTTTTTATTTTGTAATCTTACTAAACATTAACATAAAAATATCTTGTACAAATGATTCTTAAGAGATTTTTTACAATTCGAAATGTGTTTTATTCAGGGTAGTTCATCAATTTTCGTGGGAATCTGATCAAATTTGAATATCTCATAGAAAACAGTGATCTGAAAGCTGTTAACATTTCAGAATTATTACACACGTCATGGAACACTGATATTTAAGGAGTTTTCATGATTTTTGCGTCCTTTTGTGCTTCTCCCCATTTTTACTGGATCTAGTCAGTAAATAATCTGGATCTTCTTATGAGCTCCAGAAGATTGGTTACTAGATTGTCCTGTGGAACTGTTCCGTCCTCATCAATGTAGCCACAGATGGTTGTCCCTCCTGTAGGTTAGAGCCTCACATTTGAACACGATATGGGTGGCTGTTTCATCCTCCATTTCGCAAAATCTACGTAGTGTTGAGTCCTGTTGTATCTCCATAACATTTAGGTGTTTTCTCAGAAAGCATGACCGGTTAAAAGCCCAATCACCTTTCTGAATGTCAAGAACAAAAATATGGGATGGTCCTCATTGTCTAGTCTGTTGCTCCACACTCGATAAAGTCCAAAAGTTGGTAGGAACTTCATGGTGTATTCCAGAACAAGTTTTTTTAATCACAGCCCACATTTGCTCAAATGTAACTTATTTTGTAATATTTTGACTAATGAAACTGAATTGAAATTTTACAGTTTTGATATCATATGCGTTTTAATTGCAGTCACGGGTTTATAAATAAAATACATTTTAAATATTGCAAAAATTTGAATAAAATCGTCTTTATCATAAATCATAAATAAAATTTACAAAAAAATCCAAGAAATATATTAGCATATGTGCCCATAATATATAGTCATATTATATAATCATATATGGGTATATGTATACAAGCTGTCTGATACCGACAAACTATGGGAAATGATTCCTTAGTGGATTTTAAGAAAAAAAATCCTATGTTTGAGACAGACTGAAAAAGTTTTGCGCATGGCTGAAAATTCCGGTCGAAATTTTAATTTTCTAACCCCTATCTGCACAAAAAAAAATAATATAATTCTTTCGATTCTACTGTTGAAAACTGTTCTATTGTTTTGTTTTATAGATAGTCGGTTAATTAACCGGTAAATTATCAAGTCAAAATGGTTACTATCATAAATAATCGGTAATTTTAAATCAGTATTAACCATATAAGGATCATACCTGAACAACAGACGCTAATCACCTCAGTTGTTGAGTGTCTTTAAACTACATATGACAATAATATATGGACGCATATGCACATTTTTTCCTGGGATCTTTCAATCTTTATACACAAACATACGAAACGCGCATTTTTTGCCGACTAAATTAGCATATTCAAGTATTTCGTCATCATCGTGCGAATAACGCTGTTTAAAATGGCTGTAAAGCATAACAGTATAATCGTATAAAATCAGAACTCTATTAATATCTTCTCGACTGCATCGGTAAACATCGACCGCATTTGGATCTTCGTTAAATCTGCTGTACGGACTCAAATTCAGTTTAGGAATGCATGTCTCGGCCGGAAACCAATCGTACGTTTCGGGGCAGAGCAGAAACGAAGGGAACAAATTTGCTTTGTAACGCATCTTTGGACAAGAATGTATGTAATAACCCATGTAATAATATTCTATCTCAGGTACTATTTGATGCAAATGTCTCGTAAACTGAAGTTCTCTGAAAAATTCAAAAAGAATACCTATCAACCGATTTACAAGCACAATTCTGTTTTGAAATATTTATATATTCAGAGATGTTTAAGACTTAATGAATCAGTTATTCTAAGCTGGATAGGGTCGTGTTATGCGTCGACAAATAATGTAAACCAACTTTTTCGTTCTTAAATTATCCTTCCTCTTAATTGCAAACAAGAATTAAAGAAATATATCTACAACGCTGAGCTCAAATTGCCATATGATGACAGAAACAATCGTGCAGTAGAACTCATGTATTTTCAACTTGACATGACTAATCGACTCATGTATTTTCAGTTTCTGCTTCATCCTCACTTTGCGGCAGTCATAAACTAATTAGAAATAAACTTTCATTAATTCGAGCTGGTTTAAAAAAATTGTTTACCTGAGGGAGCCATAGGTTCCAAGAGATAAATTACCATAATCGGGATCATAGAAGAAGTACACTGAACTAACACATTTGGGTAATATATCGATAACACCCACGGCAATTAAATTCCCATCCAACCAATACTGTTGATGGAATGAACCATAACCGTGAGGTGGTCCATTCTGTGAGTAAAACGGCTGAAATAAAAATATTTTAAATATATGTACTTGTGGAACAATTTGCAAAAGTTTGAAATTGTCCTGCAAGCTCAATCTTAATCACTATTTAAAGACATTCTGCATAGCTAAGTGCTTTTTTCAGGTACACTGCCTTATAACTAAAATCGGAACTAATCAAAACAGACAATACGTCTTTCAAATACGTCCTTAAACAAAAAATCTGATTATATTTCGCCAAATCAATTTGCTGTTATTTCCATCGACACTTTTTCACGTCCAATTTCTGCATCCAAAATAATTATAACAGATGCTAAACGTTGATTGTTGTTCGAATAAATATGTAATTCGATTTGAAACAATAAATACGTAAACAGTTAAAAAACTACTAGTATTTAGTTAGAATCGAAATAGAAAAAAAAATAATTTGCCCTTTTAAATCCAATTTCGATATAATCCATAAAAAAAACTCAAGATTTCGATTTCGATACAAGACATCCACACCATCTCTCATAATTACTTTATAAATATGATAGTTGGTCTCAAGATTACTAGAATACTAGAAGGTTGGGCGTAAGAGGCCATAAACATGGCCACGTCTGGGATTGGTAGATTACGTCACCGAAGCCCATGGCTTGGCTATTCAAGTATATTTATCCTGTTTGGAAAAGTCCCGGCTTCAACAATGCTAACGCCCAATTTTAGTTTCTAGTTTCAAATATGTTTTCTTTTTAGGAACAAGCAAAAAAAACCAACAAGGCAAAACAATACTCTTGTCCAAATTACCTGCAAAGGTGTTTCAACTAAAAAGTCTTTATAACTATCTTCATCGCATTCTTCTGGAGGATCTTTATGAACAATCCTTTGATATTTAGCAAATAGCTCAGCACTTTGCTTAAACGTTGGTTCAGAAACCGTTAAACGTTTAAGTTCAAGCTATAATATTAATAGATAGTTAATTAGTTTTGGTTGAACAAGTAAATGTTAATAAATTATCAGTTAAGAATATTCTTTTGCCTTGCCGTGTTTGTCTACGATAAACTTTATTTATAATACCTGTAAAGGTGAATCGACTAAAAATCTTGTAAACTGTCTTTCTGTACATTTGTCTGCCGGATCTCTGTGAATACTCATTTGGTATTTACGATAAACCGTAAACGATTCTTTTGAAGTTCTTAACCATTCTTCTGATTCCGAATCAGTTCGTATTAAAGTAACCTGTACAGAAAGTTATTCATATTTACATTTAATGCAGTCGTTTCAGCTCTGAATTCAGTGGCGTAACAACAGGGTGGCAGGACGGGTAAAATGTCGCGGGCCCCCGCTGGAGGGGGCCCCCGGCCCGAGAGGATCGTGAGCACAGGATTATCCTAGCATTTATTAGTACAACATTTACTAAAATTTATTAGTTTTGTATTCAATTAATTTCAGTTGTACAAATTAAACAAAAAAATGTATCAAGATTTGAACGCAGTTGTAAGAAAAAGATATAACGTTGGTTGAGCTTCTTGACATTGAGGCAGGGCCCCATCCGATGAATTTGTCACGGGCCACAAACGGTATAATTACGCCACTGTCTGAATTAATGAATTATAAAAAAAAGGAATATAAAAATACAAAAATATTCTTAATTAACATAACGTCTTTAGTGCCATTAAAGATAACCTAAAAGTGTATAACAAAAAAATCGCAGGAAAATATGAAAACGTCACTTCTCAAATGTATCACCATCAATAATTTTGTCGGATTACAAAAAAGTGTATAAATTTTCCTAATCGAAATTGTACATTTTTAAAAAGAATTATTCAATAATAAATCTCAGGTATTTGGATTAATAATACAAAACAGTCGTGTTATTGTTAATTAATTAATTAACAATAACACGATTGTTTTGTATTATGAATCCAAATACCTGAGATTTATTATTGAATTATAGTAATAATTTTGGATGCGATATAATGTCTAAAAAGAATTATTTTTAGAATGAATGAATTTTTCAAAAATTTACTACAATTTTATCACCAAAATGATCAAGCTATGTATTTTGTACAACTCGTTATTATAATTGTTAAGGTAGCATAAAAAAAGTGTGTGTGTTACGCGCGTTGAAGTAAAACATTTAAACAATACACATATTGTTAGGTTTACAATTTTTTTATATAATGTACATTGTGTAGATACAGATAAATACACACAAAAAAACGGAAACTGAAAATTTGCTCTAGAAATCTACAAATGTACAATTACAGACTAAGTTACGATTTTATTTATTTGTATTAATTGAATTTCTCTATAATTCAATAATAATAATAGACGGACTTGGTAGGCCGCGCAAAAACGTTACACACTCACTGAGTAAAACCCTCCCGCGAAATTCACAAAACGCGCCTAAAGAAAATACTTGGATTGATTGTTACGAAACTTTCACAGTTTTAGATTAATTTCTGGAAATATTAGTTACAGCGCATGCAAATAATATATACTTTTTATAAGTAAAAAAAGTCGAAGGAAACCGAAAACACCCGACTACAAGGCAAAAGAATAATCATAATTAAATCAAATACGCGAATTATTTCACCTTCAACTTATGTCTCGTCCCTTCAGGAATATCAGAAATAAATTGCTCTAGTGTTTTACATTCTTGTTTGTTTTGTGTTGAGGTTTGAATTTCGTCAACTGTCAACCCAGCGGCCTCTAGTTTTTGCCGTCTCCTCTCTAGTCTCATTAATTTGGCTTTTTTACATGGCGGTTTTGTTGCATCAGGACCTTGTCCTAGAATGAAAACAATCTTAAAAAATTAATAACTAACATAGGAATAAAAATTTATAAATTATTTTACCTGGTTTGAAGGAACATTTTTTTTCAGTACAACTTTGAAATGGTACAGTGGATGAATCTGAAAGTGGTTTACACACGTATTATATACCAATATGCCAACTGCCATATGACAAATATTTACTAAAGTTGGGAAGCTATTCAATGCTACCAACATTGTACAAAGTATGAAGTTCATAATAATAAAAGCGTGGGTTGTAAACTTTGTGATAGTTTTTAGTCACAATCAACTCGACAGATGTAAACGACACTTTAGCTAACTTGTTAGCAAACTCGGAACTAATCAAACGATGATTTACTGACTGAATATTCACATTTTTGAAAAAATAGTCACTCCATTTCTATAAGCTCATTATTTGAATACGAAAAAATGTCGCAAAAGCATTGCTAGAAAATCTGATTTGATAATGACATTAGACTGTGATTATACATTTTTTTCTGTGAGAAAAACAGTAGAATTCTAGATCCTGGTCAAAAAATAAACATTCGATTGAAATTAATGCAGTTAACCTCGTTTTTTGTACAATTTCTACTTTGAAATAACGTTTTCCTACGCATTTTCTTCAAAATTTAGTTTGGAAAGCAATCTTTTTCTATGTAGATCAATTATTTCACATTTCACAACGACTTAAATTAATTATACGATCACAATTTAAGGTTATTGCCAAATCAATTTTTTTAAAAATGCTTTCTGCAACACAAAAAGTATGATGCAAAGGACTGTTAATGAAGCAGGGAAGCAATTTTACTTTTTGGCAAACTTTCACTTATATATAAGAAAAATACAAAATGGACGCTGACAATGAGGCCGTCCTGCTAAATTAAAATTCACATTCCTGATATATTATAGCCATTGTCGGCGGAATTTGTCAGAAAATGTGTTTTCTATGAATTTTAGGCCCTCCACATGCTAAAAAAAACGTTTTCAGACATCGCGACCACTAGTGTTGAATATCAATACAGATTATAAAGCGCTCTAGCGCACTCCATCCTAACGGCAGCGAATAATGTGAGAGGAAAAAGTTGGAGACGGGAACTCGAACTACTTACAGACGCTAACATTGGATCGTCGCGCTCACACGATCATTTTTCGTCATGGGTTTTCTAACTATAACTTTTAGATAATATATACAAGCTCTAATGGTGACAAACATTGCGGGGCGGCCTCATTCAATTCATGACTGTAATAGAAAAATTGAACACAGTGGAGTATTGAACCGATCTGAATCCTAAAATACGTGAATAAATTAGGCTATATCACTATCGCACCTCAGATGTTGAGCATCTATAATTAATCTACAATCTATCAACTACCGATGCAATAGGGTGTTTTCCATATACTAGTACTCGTGTCCATTGCATCTTAATATACAGTAAATCATACATAAATACTCATAGATCAACAAATGCGTTTTATATTTAAATTACTTCAGTTTGAAATGTGTTTAAAATTATGAATTTCAAATGAACATTGTGACGTCATAATTTGTATAAATGTAGTCGTTTTATTCATGGCGTAAATATTGCATGGTGTACTTATTATGCAGCTTTCGCTTTTTAAAAATCGCATTAAGTGCAAATAATACCCAGGACTGGCAACTTAAAATAAAAAAATCGTTCACGAGTGGTTTCACATCACTTGTTCTTATCGCACCCACTGTATTTGGGTTCTTTGAATCGTAAAGTGACAGTTATATGAAAATTAAATATTTCAAACATTTGATTTGTATGTTTTTCATTCGATTATTGTTTAATATAATTTTAAATTGACACAAGTTCTGTCACATTAGTGAATTATGTTGCGTCAATGTTAAACTGTCTCGTCTTGATTTATGTTTCAAATTATTAGTTACCAAAACATTTAGATATAAAAATCTTTACGTTTTCTACGAATTTTACGAGTTTATACACCAGAGTATTATTTTACAGCAATGTGCAAAAGAGAAACGATTTTTAGAGAGAGAGAATCCTGTCTAACAAGCACACCACTGCGTTTTATTATGAAACATAACATTACATCGTAATAAAATACGAATTATGACGTTAAAATCGTTTTGAGTGGGAATTTTCTGCATTTAAATGACTTAAGTGTACCAAATAGATTTTTTAGTTACATAATTTTAATTCTATGTCATCCTCACATGTTTTTTGCGCTAGTTCCCAAAAATATGAAAACACCCTATTTCGGACGTTGTCCACAAATCGAAAGTCCGAAATATACGCTGTCCCAATTAGTTCAGATAATTGTTGCTCTACTATAGTCATAATAAAGTTACCAGTTGAAGACGTCGACTCGGCAGTCATATTGGAACTAATAGAGGCGGCAGTTATGTTAGATTTGTTACTAGTTATATTATCGCTATCGCCATCGTATATATGGCCTGTTTTTATTTTTGATACATCGATATTATTCATCGATTCATTCGCAGTTCTTTCTATTGCCATACTGGTTACGTTATCCTCCCGATTTTCTAATGAACATTCAGAAACGTTGTCTCTATCTTTAAAACCTTCAGATAAAAATTTATTAACGCGTTTCAATATTTTCTTTTGCGATTTGGAAAGTTTCAAATTTAATGCTTCGCACCTGAAATGAATAAAAACACAGCTGTGATGATTTAATACAGTCACGAAATTATAAATAGGGTTGCATCGGAGATTCATTTCTCAAAAAGCCATAAACGATTAATTAATTAATTATCTATTCAAAACTCTTTTTGCAAATTGTGTTAGAACACAATATTAGATGCTTAATAAAGATTTAGTACAGTAAACTGCTTCACAAATAATACCTGATTGTATACATTGGACAACACGTTACGTCCATTATTGGTTTATAACAATATTTCCCCGATCTTCGCCATCCTCTGTCAATGAGATCTTGGTAATCTTGAACTGTTAAAAACTGAGCCCACATACCTTGAAATCAATAATAAACGGGACAGAATGAAAAAATAACTTGACAGCCAGAATAATATAACCTCATATGCTTTTATGTGGAAAAGTCGAGACTTACCATACGTTGCGTTAGTGTCCGATTTTTTGCAATAGCCACATTTATGCTTACTTTGTTCAGAAAAATAATCGACAATACTATAGTCTTTTTCCATCTTTCCAAAAATTTATTCAATATGCAATCGAATATTGTGCAATTTTGCAGTTCCAATAAAATTATTAAACAATTAGTAAATAGTAAGGCACTATAGATGTGAGTATTCTCATCCGCCATATTGTGTCCTTGCTTGTCACGCGTAGTACGACAACATATGGCTAAAGTTAACAGATAAATTATATTTCATAAAAGAAAAATGATTTGAATGTTTGTCAAGATTTTTTAAAGGTCCTGCTGTTGTTTGTACGCGTTTACCCGTACGCAAAAGTGCTTTAAAGTGGGAATATCAATGTGACAACTGTACAGAAGTTGACAGAAAAAATTGCCGTAATTATTTATTTTTCATCACTGTACTATGCAGAATAGAAGAATTATTTGTTAATTGTAATGACTATTGTTTTTTTTGCGGGCTATTAAAAAAAATGCGGAAATGTCAGAAAAGAAATCTGCCTTTGGCAACGACACTTCAATTTTATCAGCTGAAATACGAAACAAATTAAATAAAAAATATTGGATACAAGTTGAATTATTTATTATAAAAAAAAAGATATACATTAAATAAAATACATTATGGAGAAGCATTTCAATTTTTTTTTTCTTTGCTGACGCCGTTCTATAAACTATTTTGCGAAATTTGCTATTTTCAATGAAGTTTTTCAAACAGTAAGAACGGACGTTAAAAAAATGCCGGATAATTCTCCCTTTCACATTGTAACATTCCGGAAAAAATATATCAATATTGTCCACTAAACATTTTCCCAATTAGAATTTCCGTTTTAATTTCTTCCATCCATCCTGTCGACGATTTTCAAATTGTGATTCTTCAAAATGTGTCTGTAAGAAAAATACGTTTAACTGTATTCTCAAAAAAAAAAGAAAAAAAGCGGCTGTAAATGCGGAGACGGGGAAAATTCGAATTGGGAAAATGTTTAGTGGACAATATTGATATATTTTTTCCGGAATGTTACAATGTGAAAGGGAGAATTATTCGGCATTTTTTTAACGTCCGTTCTTACTGTTTGAAAAACTTCATTGAAAATAGCAAATTTCGCAAAATAGTTTATAGAACGGCGTCAGCAAAGAAAAAAAAAATTGAAATGCTTCTCCATAATGTATTTTATTTAATGTATATCTTTTTTTTTATAATAAATAATTCAACTTGTATCCAATATTTTTTATTTAATTTGTTTCGTATTTCAGCTGATAAAATTGAAGTGTCGTTGCCAAAGGCAGATTTCTTTTCTGACATTTCCGCATTTTTTTTAATAGCCCGCAAAAAAAAAAACAATAGTCATTACAATTAACAAATAATTCTTCTATTCTGCATAGTACAGTGATGAAAAATAAATAATTACGGCAATTTTTTCTGTCAACTTCTGTACAGTTGTCACATTGATATTCCCACTTTAAAGCACTTTTGCGTACGGGTAAACGCGTACAAACAACAGCAGGACCTTTAAAAAATCTTGACAAACATTCAAATCATTTTTCTTTTATGAAATATAATTTATCTGTTAACTTTAGTCATATGTTGTCGTACTACGCGTGACAAGCAAGGACACAATATGGCGGATGAGAATACCTATATCTATAGAGCTCTAGTAAATAGTACTCCCAGATGTCAGTTTTGTTCAAGGAGGAAATGTAGTATCTCACTCTCCTTGATTTATACACTGTAAAAAATATTTTCCCAAATGTTGACTAAAATCATCAATAAAGTATATTATTATTGTACAGTATACGATTACAGGACAGGATGGCTTTTTAAAGACCGAACATCTGTCTTATTCCATCAAATTGCTTCCAATGAATTTTTACCCCTTTGGATCATCTTCAATTCTGGGAGGGAGAAATTGATTGCCATATTTTTTTTTCGTCTGTCGCAGGGCAACGCAGTTCAGCTTTATTTTATCAAATAGGGACCCCATTTTTTTCTTGCAAGTTCCGATTCCTTCTCTCAAAATATACAACTTTTGCACGAAAAAAATGTTTGTAAGAGGCGAACATGAACCGCGAATCGCTAAAAATTATGGGACGCGCGACATAGCATTTGGACGCGTCGAGTCGGTTTTCCCCCACCACAGAATCAAGGTGCATTTCGAGTTTAGTTTAACAGTGATTTTGAAAGATTTTAATTCACTTTATATGAAAAAAAGACACTGTTTTAACATTTTATATTACATTTATTAACATATTTTCATTGAATTACATTTAATATTTTCATAGATATTTATACAGTCATTTAAAATAGATGACACTAATCACTATTTCTGTCTAAGACCTAAGTACTTTCCCCGTTTATGCTAACAATAATACATTGCGTTGGTTTTAAAAAGCTATCCGTTTCTCATATAACGCGGTATAATATGTATTCTTAAAAACCACTGCGTTATAGACATTCGCTTATGGTTATGGACACAACATTCAAAACATATACAGTGTGCACAGTCCACGGATAATAATAATTAATATGCATATAATTTTATTTATAAGTTGGGGGCGCTTTTCGCATTTACTCGATTTGACTTGATTATATCTACATATTTTATCAATCGCGTACGAACAAACATATTATAGAGACTGTAAAAAGAAAGTGTCATCGTTTATAAGCTGGAAATATTTAATTTTTGTACAGACATTTAGTCAGTGTTTCTTCTTTTAAGATTACTAAAAATATAAAATGTTCCTTCTATAACCACAACTGATCTTTAAATCTGCATAGATATGTACTACCAGTGGCTTAAGGGCCTTGTGTTGAAGTCGGTGTATTTTTGCAGAAATTATTATAAATTCGAAAAACATTCAACAGACGGACTTCCCAGCCACCATGCAGAAAATCACTTTTCTTTACTTTTAGAGGATATTTCAATCAGAATCTGATCTTATCTTGGACGCGATTTTTCGACCCTAAATGATTTATAATTTATAGGAGACTAATTATTTGGAATGTTGGTCCAGTCCTTTTAAATTCTATGCCTAGCGCTGAAATTAATTACAGTTTTAAAGCCTACAATATTACATTACATTAATTGATCTAATCTACCAATTAGTAGTTACTGTGACGAATAATACTGTAATATTTTTTGAAGTGTAACTTCTTTAACGACGTATCCATTCGAAATTTTCTGTAACGTTAAAGGGTAAACCTTGGTAACGCAAAATTAAAAAGGAAATGATTCAACGCCGGGAAATATAAAAGAAACCTTGGTAATGCATCAATGAAACGAGTTCATAACTCTAAAGAAGTTTCACTTCCCCTGTGAGCCTATGTGGGTGAGGCTCCCACTTTTTTAAAATTCTTTACATCACTTCGCCGACTTCCATTCTCAAAATCAGCACTCTAGCAGTGCGGCGTATATGTTCGCATGGCGCTGCAAAAAGACTTTGAGCGCCTGCTCTCAGTACAGGAAACAGTGGGATGATTCTGTCCGGATGCAGACTCTCCAATAGTTCTAAACACGCGCTCATGGTGTCCAGGCGAGTTGATTTGTAGCATTCGATATCCTGCAAAGTAAACTTTGAAATTTACTGTTATATTAATACACAATTCACAAACAAAATATCCTATTAGCGCCGGACTTCGCTATCCGGGCGTCCAGGGCGAGGTATTCTTGAGCGTTCTTTATTTTTTATTATTAACTCGTGACTCGCGGGCAAAATCCGTGTTATATGCCAAGAAAAAAGCGTTTATCGTTTCAGGGTCGCAAAATTATTGTATATTAGTAAATATTGTGCCTTTTAAAATTAATTGTAAATGTAAAATGCTCAGTATATTAAATAACTATTTTACTTAATTACTAGCTACTACCCGCGGCTCCGCACGCGCTATAAGTAGTGGAGCATTCCGCTCCGCCGTACAAAAGTAGTAGAGCCATCAGCTCCAGTGTATTAAAGTCTTGCTTCGCGGGGCTGTGTCCGCTTTTGTAAACAAATAGAATATTAATAGCGTTCTAACCTTGCGAATACTCAGCGCCCTTTGCTGTTGAATTTCCACCGGTACAGGCTGTGGTTGTGGAAGAGAATTTGTTGATTGAGTGAATGGATTCAATCGATTAGATGTTGATAAATGGAGTGGCTTTCTGTTCCTGTATTGTTCCATCATCGCTTCGACTTGTTGTTCAGTTGTAGGGGTGTTTTCATCAACAGATGAAGTTGATTTTGCTGAAGATTCTGACATCGTTCTTTGTTTTGTTAAAGGTTTGTCTTGTTCAGAAACGGTACTGCTTTGGGATTTAACTTCAGGATTCTGATTTTTTACTGCCTCTTCGCCATCATCTTTTGCAAATTCATTGACGTTGCTTCCGTCAACAGTTTTATCATTTACTTCTATCTGATCATCATTTACCGAATTACATTTTCTTTCGTTTTCAAGATCATTGTCGTGTAACGTCAAACAGTCATCATTTTTATTGAAATCTGATAATTTGAAGGGTTCGGGGATACTACTTGTTTGCTGTTCGTCTTTAATTTTTTCAGTGACGTTATTAGCGCTTTCGTTAACAATACAGTTTTCAATATTATCCACAGAGCATTCGCTTTTTTGAAAATTCAAAGATAAATTTATATAAGAATCGCACATGTCTTCCCAAAGCGTTTTTAGTTTGCATAAGAAATAGTACACATATTCTAAGTCAGTTTCTTTAATAACAATGAATTCTTTATTCTCCACAACGTTTTTAATTTCATCCCACCCTAAATTATATTTCTCAATACCGGTCAAACATAATTCAATTAAAATTATAATTCTAACAATTTCAGAAGTACTACTTTGAGAGTAAAGATTTGCTGCTTTTTCGAGATTTCCAACTTTTTGTGTTAAAAATTTCAAGCCTGGTCTGCCGTCGAATTCTTTAGCACGTAAATTGGACATTTCCAAGCATTTCAATAAAATTCCGATATGTTTAGTATCAATATTTTTCAAAGCTCCTCTTAAATTGTGATTGTTTGTCATTCGAAGAATGATCGATATAGGTGTCACGTGACTCAAATTTTGCAACAGCACACTGGCAATCGTCTGTACTAGCATCTGATGCGCCAACACTCCGACAATTAAACTCCTAAAAGGCACGCGCACAGTGTACATATCGGGATTTAATGACGAGGCCGATTCGTTCGGATATAACAAAAACACGTAACTTCTATCGTCGATGATTATTTGTGTCGCCATTTCATCTTTCTTGTCACAATTGGAACATTTTGAATTATTGGAGTTATTCAAATTGGCATTCTGATTTTCTATAGCGATTTTGTTTTGCTCCGTGGATATTTTCTTGTTTTGCTCAGTAGGCGATTTTTTGTTTTGACAACTTGCACAATATTTATTTTCCCCAATCACGTCTCTTTGAGACGCAAGTAAAAATACCTGCTGTGCGAGTTGATTCAATCTTAAATTTTCATTTACAGTGCAATCTTTTCGAGCTGCTACTTTTACAACGGCTAAATCGCCATAAAAACTGTAAGAATTCTGTTCAAATGCCAAAGTTAGTTGTTGTAATGGATTCAAACTTATCGTGCAAGCTCGATAAAGAGCAGTGACAACAATTTCCCATTGGTTGGGCGAAAGAATGTGTCCGCTTGAGAGAATAATGTGACGCATACACGATGCTCCTAATCTAGCTATACTTTCATTTGGTTGTATAACGCATTCAACCAAAATCAACAGAAGCTGTTTCAAAACCAAAGTAGAAGCTGGATTGTCTTTTTTTAATCCTGTCATTGCATCATCGTGCAAATTCGACGTTTCCTTAGTATCATTTTCAATATGGAATAAATACTCAACAACCAGTTCACTGGCCATGCCGCAACACTGTTTAAAACTATTATCACAAATTTTAGACCCTTTTGAACTTTGCCTCAACCAGTTCTGCACCATCGGTAAAAGTAAATGATTAATACAATATAATCCGAAGTCTTTGCCGGGACAGTTGATTAAATCCCGAAGAAGTTTAAATAAAGTTTCCAGAACGTATGGTTGATTTTTACGCACACAAATTATTGTAGCAGATGCCAGACCTTCTAATAAAATATACCATATTTTCAAAATACCACTGGGTTTGTCCATGTGTGTCAGTGTTAATTTATTTTGAACACATTGTTCCAAATCGGAAACTGTCGATAAAATTTTATAAGAGACGCTATTATCATCGGTAGATTCGTTATTGAATGAAATCACATCGATGTTTTGAATAACAGAATCGACTAACTGAGGCTGAGTATCAATCTGTATTCTATGTGCCATATTGAATGGTGGGCATTTAGGCATATCGTACATTGCAGCTAAAATTGTAACACAGTTTTCAAGTAACTTCAACGATTCAATACATAAATTAATTTCTTTGTCGAGTGATACTTGTCTTGATAAAATGTTTGGAGTTTTATCAGACGCAGTTGATTTCGTTTCAATTATATCAAAGAAACCTGTACTTTTATCAGAACTGTGCAGAAATTGAAAGATATTTTCAATGTTATTTTTAGCTTTGGGAGGTGACCTAACCGTTTGACTTATTGGAGCGGATTCAGTTTTTGTTGGTGATAGTGTTGGAGATTCATTATTTTCTAAGACATCGTTGGAAGAATTATTATCAGCGCCACGAATATGAGTTAACAAACAAAGAATGTAGTCCAAAGCTGCATTAGCGAAAACCAGAGTGTTATCAGTTGACAGGAAAACTTGAAATACTTCTAAAATAGCAGCTGCATTATTGCTTGCATTACTATTAGCCACACGTAGAGTACCAAATAAGGGTCGCCATCCAGAACGAATTTCTATTCGATTTGCTTCAACAAATTCGCAGATACATGACACTATCTGATCCTGAAAATAAATAGCAAACATGAAAATTAGTACGACGACAAGCAACTAAGGTCATCGTTTTTAGGGTGATTTTATCTGCAAAAGTCAAGTAACGGAGCATGTCAGGACGATTACCTGTCTCCATCTTGAATAGTATAATGCTGCTCTATTTGTCGTTTGCTGACGAAGCTAATCCAGAAATAGTCCCAAAACTTATGTTAATTTCAATAGCGTAAATAGTGTAACTAACCTGAATATCTAAGTCACATAACTCCAAACACAGTAGATTTTCAAAGGGTTTAAATAGAGCTTCGTTGAAATGGAAATGTGGTAATTCTAACTGCTCGTTTAGTAAGGCCGTTACGGCATCATGGATACAAGTAATGGCCACTTTAGCAACGGCATGATGGTCACGATGGCATGCCGCTTCCATTAAATGTGGACCAACGATACTCCATACGCGCATAGTGTGCACCAGGGGTCGACCGGCTCGAATGCATTTTAAAGTCACGTCCCCGATACGATGCAAAAGTAAAGAAGATTCGGATGATGAACTGGCAAATCCACCGGTTTTGGCGTCGGATATCATTAAATGTTTACGCCACCATTTGGGACGTTTCCTTCCAGCTGAAGATTCTTCAGAACGCGCGAACAACTGAAAATGTATACGCTCATGAATTATAATCATAAATTCATACCTATTATACACATTCGATATTTTTGTTTGATATACTTAAGCTTTAAAGTAATTTATTCATAAATTTTTAGCATTTTTTCTAGAAAATTACCTGACGTTGTGAAGCGTTGCATAATTCTTCCAGAAAAGCGCAAAGAATTGGTAAATTTAATTTAAGAGCTGCTTCATGAAACAAAGTATCGACTTCTTGGGATAAAACACAACACACTTTGGCTGCATCTACGTTACTAAGTAGACCGTGACTGGTGTTATGCGCTCCGCTTTTATTGACTATAGTCGCTATTGTCGTATCTGTATTTTTTGACGAAGAATTTTGGCTGCTAAATGAATAGTTTGACGATTGCAAAAAACTGTAGACGTCGACACTGCAAAAAATAACAATATTACAGAGCACATCAATACACACTTCAGGAGTGCATTTAGAAGTTCGCGTGTGTGTCTTACATAAGAACTTCGTTGCAATAAAAAACGATCAAGCACGAACTTACGTCAGGATCCATACATCAAAGAAAAGTCTCATTGAAATGTTGATTTTTTTATCTAAATTTCGAATATTCCGAATTTTTTCAAAAAATTAAATTACAAAAATTTTCTACACAAAATCTTTGACAATAGGCCGATAATGTCAGTGCCTTACCAAGTTTCTTCTTCTTGAGACATGTACGATAAATTAAAGCTCAAGTTTAAACGTTCTGCAGTCGACGTGACAACCGTGTTGGCGTTTTGTTGAGCGACCATCAATGTGTGTTGCGTTCCTGCTTTGCTGAAAAGAGCATGTTCGAGTCGCGCAACGTGAACGCAAGCGGCGAACACATGCGGCCAACAATCGGAACTATGCGAACCGAGAGCCAACCCTTTCGACAATAGCACGTCGAGGGAAAGCGCGTGGGCGGCATGTAATTTGTTGCTCGATGATTGGCACGCCGATGACGACAATAGTGCTAGGATGCTGCTGCTGCGCGATTGTAATTTCAGGATATTGCTGAGAGATGCGGCCTATTAATAATGATAATCAAAATTATATACTAATGTAAATTTCCTCTAATGTGACAATTTATAGTTTTCTCAATACCTTGTGCAGTCCATCTAAACTCGATGCAATCAAATTGTCTCTAACTTTCTTCTTTCCTTGCATTCGTCGCGCTCGTCTCGGAATGAACATTCCAAGCTTGGAAGCCTTTCCGCCGAGTGATCCCAGTGGCCCCACAGACGTTTCCGTTAATGCTCCACTCAATACTATTACCATCGAGTCCCAGCAGCAGGTGAGCACTCGACGAGATAATTTTATACCGGCTTCAGATTCTGATGTCTGATCTTGTTTTTGAGGGCCGTGAACTCGCTCTAATTTTTGCCACTCGGTTAAATACTTATTTTGGCTTAAACCACCTACATCTAAAAAGAAAAAAAAGGCCAAAGTACCAGCATTTTCCTTGTAAAAGTAAGAATATTTATTATTTGGATAAAACGAATATTATAGTAATGCAGTTTCAGTTGATTGCGGAAAAAACGAATTATGTAGCTTACACCTCACACTACAGAAGTGAAACTTCTAGTTGTATGCATCATGACAAACACGAATATGTACGTACATAATATGCACAAAACATTAACAAATACTGGTTTTCGAGACAAGGGTGGTAGGGATCTAGTATGCGCAGAGGAGCGATGGTGGAGTTTTTCGTCGTTTTCGGTACCACTCAGTCACGGCAGTCCAATTCACTCTACCGTGCGTAAAGAAGTTTCACTTCGAAACTGGCAAACGTTTAAGAGCGACAAAAATAATTTAACTTTTATATTTTCAGTAGTTTTAATAAAATTCAGATTGTTAAGTTTTTATATTCAATAAAATAACACCAATAGCTTCAACTCAACAAACCTGTTAACAAATTAATAAGTGCGTATTGTTGATTGTTTTTGGAGTCATAGCCGCTGTCCTCCAGAAGTGATGTTGCCAAAACATGCTGATACAATTCCGACAGCCACGTGGCTGATAGATAAACCAATACTCCGCTACCGTGCACTTCGTCAACGAATTCATCTTCTGTTAGTGGAATTTTTATCTGATGAAAAATTGGAAAATATTAAATTAAAGTGCAGCATTGACGTCAGAGAGGGGAGGCAAGGTTGGGCGTCCCATTCAGGACGGCAGGTCCGGAGTGACAAAACTAATAGTGCATAATGCGCAAGCTGCTTTACCCTCTCAACACAATCATATATGATAGCCATATCATGATTATGCGCGATCTAATTAATTTTTACAAACAGCTATTTTAAAGGGATTTTACCAACTGATTCCATAAAGTACTCTCATAGACCAATCACATTCCTAAAACATTAAGGAAAATAATTCTGTTTTTAATTATTTACTCGATTTTATAATCGTCTCTGAAGGAAGAGGAGGTCAGAGAATGGACTAAAAAGTTTCATCCGTGGCATCAAATTCGCTAAATTCGACTGCGGTTATATTAAAATATTCAACTGATATTTAACTTACAGCATTTTTATTGTCAGCATTGTAATAATCTAATTGTATGAGCTTCAAATTTAAAAGAAGAGCAGAATATGTCGCCAAGTAAATTCCATCAGCATTCATTATTGTTGACATTGTATTTGTTTGAGCAGCATTGTGTTCACAGCACTTGGAGGCAAATTCTTGAAGGACTTCATCGATCTGAAATATATAGACTTTTTATGCATTTAAAGATCGTTGACAAAACCAAAACTGCACACGCCGCCAAGTTTGTCTCTGTATGATAAACATATTTTTTTACAAGAGACCTTCGTTTATAACAAATAAAGTACTCAACTAGTTTTGATATATTCCAGTAGGGTTCTATTCTGTCAGTAAATCAAGCGAAGAAAAAATAAACATAATCGATCCGCTAATAACTGCGACATGTAGAGGTCGGACGTACTGACAACTACGGTCCGCGATTTTCAATTACAATTTTAGGACTTTATTATGAGCTAGAGTCAATCTAAATCTTACAATGGTTTCATTTTAAAGAACAGAACAATCCCTTCTCGAACAGATTTCATGCGAAAATAGTCTAAAATCTGGATAATAGCTACTATATATAATAGCACATTCTGCAAGTGAGGTATGCAATTGTCGACATCTGACGAAAAATAAATTGAACTTACTTGGATAGACGATCGCAAAGAAAGAAGATTTGGAATTAGAATATTTTGCAGAGTTTTTACAAAATGTTTTGCATTGTGTCGTTCAACGTCAACATTGCATTCGTCTATACCAGTACGACCCTAAAAATATGTTTCGTGTTAAAATATTTCATTCATTAACCAGAATCAAAAAGCTGTGACTGAGTAATCCAAGCTAGATTCGATTAATACTAATCTATACTTGTTTGTCGCGGATGAACTTTAGAAATATTAAACCGATTTGACAAACTCTTTCACTGTTTAAAGGTTCACTTATTTCCGGGTATCATAAGCTATAACACAAAAGAGTCATGATCAGTGAGTGATAATGTAAATTAAGTCGAGAATCCCGCGCATGCGATTTCTGAATTAAATTGAAAACTGTTGAACACTGGCTAAACTATAAGAGATGTAGCAAAGTCACGCATGAGAAAGTTGTTGCCTTTGATTATCGCGTTGCCAGACTAAAATCTACCCGGGCGAAGCTGAACCAGAAAATCAGTTAGAAGAGACTTGATACAAGAGATAATTCAAATTTTAGAAAATAGGAGATTTAGTCTAGTAAAAAGAACAAATACGAGATAATTTAGAATAGAGTACGGTAGTAAAAAAGATTGAAGGGAAAGAAACGTGAAGGGTGAAAAGGTTAAGAATGTGTGTATATCATTTTCTGTTTTGTTGTAAATGTTTTCGTAGTTTTAATTAGTAGAAATGTTTACCAAATGTAAAGATTTCGGTAGTTTTTGCAGTCGGCTCAATTCTTGGCTTGTAAGAAAACTTTCGTCATCCATTATACTATCATCCGAAGAATGATCAATATCTTCTGGACCCTCGGTAGCTCCTGAATCATCTGAATCGCTTTCTCCATCTTCGCGAGGAGGATCAGCTGGGCCCCCGTCAATGCCACTGCTATCACTGTCGCTACTGTATTTGAGATTTGCAACCACGTCACTAAAAACGAAACGAAAGTTTTTTTTTATAATAGTACAATAGTTTCCACTGAAAATATCATATTAAGAAAACTCTCAAATAACTTACCGGTACGGTTTAGGTAACCGCGCGAGTGACTGATATGTTAACGGACCTTTGTAATCAGCTTGTTCCAAAGAAGAATATCTGATATTTGTGAGAGCTGCCGCGTCGTGGCTTATGCCTTCACCTTTGCAAAGAGCGTCCAGTGACGTCAACATTGCAACAACACATTCGACACTGGCCAACATTACTGAAGTGTCATTACATAACGCCGATTCTTCAATTGAATCCATTATACTGAAAATTAGTCAGATCGGAAAATTCTATCTGTGAAGAGTTTTATATGCAAAGCTCATTTTTCATTTTGCGAAATATAAGTTTAGCAACTTACAGTCGTATGATGGCCATATCGTCACTGCTGCTAGGTTTCTCTTTGCAGTCAGGAAGAAGTAACAGATCAACCAGTCTTTCAGGCGACCTTAAAAGCTCTCTCAAAGATCGTAACGGTTCAAGCCTTTTTGGTGCAGCCGGTAGTAATGCCATTCTATGGAATAAAGCTTCCAGTACGGGTCGCAGTGATCCAACGCATCCAACCAAACGAACTAACTGAATTCCGATGCTTGAAAAAAATCGATTAACATAAAAATAGGTCAGTTTTTGTAAATTTGAATTGGCATTGCCAATAATATTGGTTATTATTATTTAATTCGATCAAACAAATGTACCTGTAAACTGTCTTAGCTTGTTGAGAGCTGAGGCTGTGCGAATTGGTTTCTCCGGGTGCTCCTAAGAGGGATATCAAAGCTGGGCAGAACCTTTGCCATAGAAACGTAGTGAAATGTGTATTCGTGTGAACGATTTTTGGTAAAGTTGATACCAAGGTAAGAAGACATTCTAGAAGGAATACTGTAGTCTCGTTCGATTTTGGACATCTAAAAAAGTTCAATATTTCGTAAAATGTTTGCCTATTTTTTGTATCGCCCACTAAATTTTGACAGGGATGTTCAAACTATTAAGAAACTGGATATATTTTCTTCTCTGTTATGGTCGAGGAAATCTTTATTGAAACCAATAACCGCTTTCTATCAAACTTTAACAGACGCTAATGCAATGACGACTTATTAGTGAAGTGCTAGGAGAAAATTTGTTCTTATACTCAGGGGCATTGGCACAAACTTTCTTAAGAATCAATTCACATACGACGTCGTTGATAGGGTTCATACGTAATATTTCATAGGTATAGCTGAAGTAAGCAAGCAGCTGCATGGCTACTATTCTTCACGTTGTAATGGATTTAATAAGCATTAAAATCGAATTTGTAAAATTCATTTAAAACGCTTTGATGGTAATATATGCAAATATCTTACGTCCTGGATTCTTCTAAACGACTGCAAATATATTGCATTACGGGAATTGCTTCGTTGAAACATGCTACAGCTGGAGTCATCATGCCACTTGCGGGGTTCTTTTGTTGTTGCTGAAGAATCTCCTGACATTCTTCATCTACAGAACAAAATATGTTTCAACAATGAAGTAACCGTCAACCGCACAGAGGTTTCATGTACCGTACACGAAACAAAACTTATACCCCAATTTTTATCAGCGAGGGCAAGAGACATTCCCTCCTGAAATTGTGATTGGTGACGATATTGCATCATTTGTTATGTATAGGAATTGATGGGTTCAAATAATCGAGGTGCATTTGAGATCTTAAAAATGTAGTTATTATCATTATTTAGAAACCAAAATATTATGCTTCAGCAAACTGGTAAATGTATCAATAAATTAAAAATATCGTGCACAGTTGTGATAGTTGATGACTGTGCTTCAATTAACGACTATTTTCTTTTTATTATTTCGCTTTTGAATTAAAAAAATAGATATCGTTTGAAACATATAAAAAATCTCGGCATTTGAATAAATGTTGGGTAAAAAGTGTTTTTAGTACATTGAACGCGCAAATATAATCAGCAGTTCTCAAAGTTCCCGGTGCGTTGCAAACTCGTGCTTGGAAACAAAGAAAAAAACATTTTTTAAGTAAAACTTTTATAGTCAATGACTGTAGAGTATAGAATTTGAGATAGGTTCACGAAAAACCGACATGATAGAGATAGAATAATTGAAAAATAACAAGCTATTTATTAGAAAAAGTTTAGATCTATAATAATAATTGGAGGATCCGGCTACATCCGTGTGAAAACCGGATTGAATTCACTATACTGAATAGATTTGAGTCCGACTTAAATTCACGGCATTTCCAGACTTTAACGCGGTTTCCATCTTTCTTGTGAGTTATATTTATCAGACTCTATTTTTCTATAATCTAACAATATAAAAACAATCGTTTTTTTGAAGAATTTTCGCTTTCATGCAATATTTTCCGCCCGTTGAAACGTGCTGCTTTAGGTTCTAGCCTTTCGGTCGCCCCAGCGCTCTGAAATTACACGTTCGGTTTGGCTAGGCAGGTATAGCGTGTACAAGTTTGAGAGTCGCCGCAACGAAGCACAGAAATAACCGGAATGAATCACATTTTCAAAAAAAGAGCTAAGTACTCATCAAGTGGTGTCGCAATACACTAGGAAGTCGTACTTTTAGGTGTGACCTAAAACTATTTAATCGCCGAACAGGTGTTCCGATGTTAATGTACTTAGTTTGTTTTACAGTTTTAGTTTTTCTTAAATATACAAAAAATTATCTACTTTAACTTAGTTTCAAGTTACAAGAATAAACGCATTGAGCCGAATCTCAAAGATACAAGATGTAGCAAAAAAGTCTGCCGTAAATTAAAATTTAATTACGTTAAAATATTTTAAACAATGTATGTGATTTCACGAGCGATCATTCTAATTTAAAATAAGACGTAGTCAATGAATTTCAATCTTAGTGGCATTAATATAAATATTATGTTTGATGCGTGTATTTTTTAAGAAAACATTTTAAGCTTCAAACTAAAAAAAAGCAACAAGTATTCTACAGCGTAACTAACAAAATGAACATGTTAACCTTTGCACGCGTGTGTCGGGAGTTTAGGTTAAAATAACGCAAGGCAGACCATGAGGTCCGTATATAAAAATATTTCTTTTTAATCTTGGTGAATTTCTACGAACTATTCTGTAACACAGGATATTGCGTCCTAGTCCTCGCCTTATAAACAACGACGCCGGGACGATCTCGACTATTCTTAAACTGCGTCGGTCTCTGTTAAAAACTTACCCAAGAAAGTAGTAAAAGCTCTGACAGTTTGACTGGCAGCCGCCTGGGCAGCGGCTCGTACCGGTTGAGTCCCTGTTTCGCAAGCTTCACCACAACGTCCCAGCAGCAACATCACCAAACGTCCGTTGAGGGCCCAGGATGAACTACATGCGAGGCTTAATAGCACCCTCAGGATATGTACCTGTAAATTTGAAGGCTTAAAGTAAAGTTTTTACATTGCGTTGCGCCAAAGTAAAATATTTTGTCGTAGCGTAATAATAAATAAGGCTAGTTCGAGCGAAAGTTCGATTGAGTATTCATGCAGTCGCAATGCAGTTGGAAAATCGCGCGTATTTGATACAATACAGTAAGACCCCGCTTAACGCGGGATATACGTTCCAATAAGTTCGTGTGCTATACGAAACAACCCCAAACAGCGTTAAACGGACCAGCGTCAAGCGAGGTCTTACTGTATGTGTGCCGCTGAATCTTAACGGGACGTTATCACTCATCTGAATAAATATCTTAATAGAATACGCCGTGTAAAAACTATAGAGTCTTGTCAGAAGACTTACTTGAGTGTCTTCAGAGTGAGTTGGCATTGACGTGGTGGCATGAAGCAGTTGTGCCGGAAGCCAGAGCGAATCGTCCTCTGGTTCGGTTCCCGCTTGGAAACGTTCATCCCTCACTATTTTCTGAAATGGTGGTATGTAACAACTTAAAAAACGGAAATCCCTGTGGTCCTAGATTAAAAAAATTCTGGTAGTCTGTAGCTTTCACAAAAAAAGCCATCGATATGAAAAAGTTCCTCGTAAAGTGAGAATAGCATTGCTATATTAATGTCAACATTTTCGAGTTTTATTATTAATACCTCGTGCCTATCTACTTGGAAAAAAAAGAACTCAATGCGTCACAGTTTTTGAAGCGGAAACTATAATTACTGATAAAGTATGATCAATTTGCATCATTTTTCGTATTTTGACGATGCTAATCAACAAATTATAATTTTTGTTTTTTTTTTTATTCTTTCAAACTTTGCCTCTAAAGATTAGCTGTATGAAAACTTAAAAATTGCAGATTTTTTCCTAATTTATTTTCGGTCGCTCTACACGATGGTGGGAAATTAATACAAGTGAATTGAATAATATTATCGATCTATATAGGGCTTCTTTAAGTCAAATAACTTATGCTTACATGAAGTCCAGTTAACGCTAAAGAAACAAGTTTACTGCGTTTACTTTCCAACGCCAGACGTAACGTTAAGAAGCATGCTGCCCGTAATTCATGTGAGGGATTTCGCAGCAGATTGTTCTGAGAACATAGTAAATCTGAAAAAAATAAGGAATGTAACTTTGAGGAGAATAATCTCTCAGATTTTCGAACTGAGGTGCCAAAATTCATTTTATTATTATTTTTATTAGCTGTGATTAAGCATCAAGTTTCACAAAATTTGGCTTACTGTTTAAAAATTTCGAAAAACATTAATTTTTTCCCGAAAAATTGAACCGAAAAACGTGATATTCGTCAATATTTCTTTACAGTCCGTCATAAGATTTCAAATTACGGGAACACAAATTGACATTTTGACATTCAATATGCAAAAGAGCTATTAGATAAGTGCACTTATTCACATTTTGATCTCTCATTTCTATGAAAAATTTAACCACAGTTCGAAATTTCCCGAGAACATATTTTACAATCACTTCAAAATGTAACATAAGGTATCAACAGCTGTACAAAAATAGGGATTTTTAGTTACAACAATGCTATAAAATAAAAATTAAATGCGCCTTAATGTAGATTATTTAAGAATTGCGCCCCATTACACATTAAATACACATGAATACAAATAATATATTATTGTGTAATGTAATACCATGCGCGTCTTGAGCAGATTTTCTTAATACGGATAATTTCTGTCCACTTCCTTCCTTGATGATATTTTGTAAAAGGTCTTCCATTGCGTAATTGAGTTGATATGTTGATAAAAAGCACTTTCACACATTCAGACAACACATTATCGCGCTAATTTTCTATTGTTTATTATATTTATTTTTCGTGAATAATTTGTAAAGGTCAAGAGACGTATAACTGGGAAGGGCCGTTTTATGATTAGTGCTTGTTTTGTGAATGACGTACTCGTGGGAAAATTGATGTTAACAGAGCATGTGCATTGAGAAAATCAATACATTCGTGGAAATTCAACAAGTGGACACGGTGCATTTGAATATATACGCGTGATATACGACCAACGAACAAGTTACTTAACGATTCGATGTTAAATTCGAAATTAATTAAAAAATGTTTTTTTTAATTCTCCAGATCGGCGTCAACTTAATTATTAAAATTGTGTATACTGTTAAACTGGCGCCGTTCTCAAAATTTAATTATTTTTCTCTTTTAAGTGGCTTCCTTCTTTGCTTGTGAATTATTATATATTTTTAGACAGTTGTTAAGTGCACCTCCCTCAAAGGAAGTTAAGGAATGAGCTGGAAAACGGAACTCATTTCCTCCCCTAGTGTTAAGATCATGTTTTAATTTATAATTATTAAAAACCAAAGGATTTTTCCGAACAAACATTAGGAATTCATAGATACAGGAAAGTGTCATAAGACCATGTCTCCTAAATAGCCCTCTACAGGAATCTCGAACTCATAAACCCGCTAATGTCCTTACGGCATATTTTTGTAATTTAAAAAATTACCTCAGTAGCCTAACTCGTTAATAATGTGGTTTATTCAAATAGTTTATCGATTCTTTAAAAAAAGTTATGTTGTTTTTAATAGCATATTATTAAAAAATGTTTGTTGTTACAATTAGATAAATCTGTTTTTTTTTTTAATTAAAAACGAAGCAATGAGAGTACTGCTTGCGTGCTTTATAATAACACTTTCCTTTCATTGTTGATACCTGTTATTTTTACAGTGTACCCGTGCATTCCTAACTGTTGTTGGTTTCAGTTCTATGTGATACAGTTCTGGTCGACTTTATTCTTATTTTGACGACGATATCGTGGAGTGAAAAGTCAACCATAGTAAAGTAAAAGACAGGCGACGAGGCTACTTGTATTTTAATGATTTCATCAGAAAAAATGGACTTTTTGTCCACAAAATATCTTGTCAAGTGTTGTGATCGTGCATTCAACTCTAACAAAGTGTTGTAAATGGTTGTTATATCGGTGTGATGCGTTCTAGTGTAATTAAATGAAATTTGTCAGCTGATACTCAACGGGTATGTTTCTGGGTTACCTACAATGTTATTTTTTTAAACGTTTAGAAGTTCGCCTCCGCGTTTTTCAGTAATCATGTATTTTTAGCTGAAAAATTATTCTGATGAACTTTCTTTTGTACTTGTATATTGTGTGACATATCTTAAATTTTTAGATAGTTCATTTGGAAATGATTTTATTTTTCCTTTTTGAAAATGTCTTTGTGTTATGTTTCGTGAATTATTGCGCAACTTTATTGTTTTATCTGTAATGCAGATAAAACAATATAATTTATATGTAATATTTGTGTATGTATGCAAAAATGTGTTTTTTAATTCATGTGACTTGCTGTTTTTCTTTAGAGATATCAGGTTCATTAGTTATGTTCTCAGTATGTTTGTCATCTTGCGACTTCTAAATAAATTCTGGCTTGTTTGGAATTAATAGCATCAATATTTTTCTTATCTGAATTGTTTGATGTTTGTGACCTATTTGATAATATTTGGCATCTTCGTGTGAATGTTGCGAAGTGTAAATAAATATCTTACATACTACTACTAGTTTAGAATAACATACATATCTACGAATTACACGATTAAAAAGTGCCAGTTGCACTAATGACATTAGTTGTCGAACGTCTTTACTCTTTAATATCCATCTACAATGTATTTGAAGTATCTGCGCAAGGAGCAATGAAAATTATGTGATAACAAATAATATAACTGATAACTCTTAATATGATAATCGAATGGCACATTATCTTTTTATATACTTAAAATGGTTTTTTGAGTGGGTTACTAGAGATAATTTCGATGTTATTACATAAAAATAGCATTTAGTGGTCACGTTGTATGCTTTTCTCAGAATGTATTAATTGTTTATTTTGCAGAATTTATAATTATACTTTTTTGGATTCATGTCGTTCCTCTTGAAAAAAAGTCGCGGTCGGCAACTTTGAAGAAATAATCGACCAAGAACCGTGCGTTTTAGTTCAGTCGACTTGTTCATTTCTTGATTGATAACAAAAATACTCGTCTAATTTTTTATTCTATTCATGCATCCTTTTATTATTACGTAAAATAACATCAAAGCTCTCATCTGTTTTATTTTTCCCATTGATTTCCGATCCACGACACGAGACATCGATTAAATAATCGGCTATATGGTTAACTCGCCCTGGTGAACTCGAGCTATGCAATTTGCACTAAATTTCTAATGGCGCTATTTTGTATAGTTATTGTTAAATGTCTGTCTCACTTTAACGTATGGAATGTTAAATTTGTAAGAAAGTGGCAAAAAATTACCAGCATTTATCTATAACGTAATCCAGGGTGTATATTATTTCATTGAATTTCACGAGCAACTCAACATTTGGTTATCCCTCAAACTTATTTTGTATAAACATTTTGTTGCAATTTTAAAAACGGTTGTCATTATACAGGTTGAAAATACTAAAAACGAGATTGATGTGTATTTTACACTACACACTATAGAAGTAAACTTGGTATAATTGTAAAAAAACAAAAAACAAAAAGTAATAATGACACTGACCGCCTCGAACCTACAACCTTTAGGTTACGAGACAAGTACTTATTCTACCTCGCCGCCAACTTAACTGAATGTTCTACAGCCGGTTTTTATAATGAACGGTATACGTACGTTACGATGCATTCGTTACATTTCTTACGAATGAATTTCGTACCGCTATAACAATTTTATATAAATAGTTTTCTTTCTTTCCCTAAAAACCTTATTTGGACTGTTACGAACACTAAAAAATAGCCTAATCGGTTCAATCGTTCTCCAGTGATGCGCTACCCACAAATAACATTTCATTTTTATTATATAGGTATAGATAACACTACACGTTACATAAAAACATAAAAAAATCATACCAAGTAGAATTTAAAAAAGAATTCGTTAGAATATTTTTTACGTACCGAAAATTTTACTAAGTCGTCATTTTCGAGGCGTACCACCAAATGTCCTTTCGCGTGCCATTCTTAACACCAAGAGCTGTTAGACATTTTTGGGTAGGTATTTGAGGCACTGTGAAAATTTGTACATCTCTTTAGTAATATCCGAATACCAAAACACAGACCTTTTTGAAGGGTAGCGGGGCTTAACCGACCCTCAAATTTTTAATCACATGGCAGGTAGAATGGTTCACCGAAACGATCTGTGTTTTTGATGAATACATATATCTATTTTTAGTTACCAATATATCTGTAAAATTTCAACGTGCCTCAAATATATTTTTAAAATTTTTAAAAAATATAATTTTGCAAACATCGGGGTAGGTTTTAGACTCGATTAAGAAATATGGCTTTTTTATCTTTCTTATTTTCACGGAATACGTTGTTTTAGTACTTACTATAATAAAATCTTGTGCAAATGGAATGTAGAATATATAATATTTTAATGAAAACGTTACATTGCAAGTTCAGCGTAAGCGGTATCTAAATATGCTATCATATTTATTCATATTTATACAAATATTGGTGGTTATTCAAGTTTTTATACTGTTCATTTCAAGAACATTTGGCAAAATTTTCGTGAAAACTACCCACGATTGAAATTTGTCGTCGCTAAGGAAAAACTCATTAAGAAACCTCTTTATGAGTTTTTGCCGCTATGTACAGTGGAAATTCGGAATTTGAGTCAGAATTCGTTTACGGATTACAAGAATATTTCTAGTTCGTCACAAACTCTTCCAGGATTTGTTTTTGTTTTTTATCTGTATAACTATGGAGGATATTTCAATAACAATTCACAGAACACCAACGTAACTAAAATTTCGCAATTTATGAATTCATGTTTGAATCGTTTGTTTATGAATAACATTTTTAACAAAATCAAATGACAAACTTTGGCTCAATTTAATAGGGTTGCAATATTTTTATTCTTATTGTAACAATCTCTAATATATAATCATCCGAGGATGATGTGAAAAATCCTAAATTTGAAAAATTCGAAAATAAATCCAATAAGTCTCAATACTTGATTTTTCGACCCGTAGGGAACAGAGTAGGTATGGATCTAAAAAATAAAGTGTTTTCGATTATGCTGAAATTAGATTTCCGTAGTATTCGAATACTAGAACACTTCATCGTGAAAGCAGACTTAAGTATTAGTAGACTTATAAATAATATAAGTTTTTATCTAGATCAGCCTTTCCTCTACTTTTTCGCCTACGGAACTCGGCCGGTAAACTGTATAACTTTGCCCACTTGCATCGAAGATGAGTCTGCGGAACCCGAGTTTAGGAACTGCTGATCTCTATAAATTTTTAATTGAAAGCGTCACGTTCAAATTTTCGAAATTCTCGTGTACCTATTTAAAGCACATTCTGTATCTACAGCTGTTAAACTTCGATATTGAAAGTGCGCATTTTGCATGTGCAGAGCGTGTCTCAAAGGTGTTCCTCCCTGTTATTTTTGGAGCGGAACAGTCCAAATCGGGATGTTTCTATGAGATCTATCATAACTCTTCTTTCTGAAAGAACAAACGGTGAGTTTCAAATACTCCATCGTGGCATTTAATAAGTCAGTGGTGCGCAACAATTTTCAGTCATAATAGACACCATTTTCACGCGCAAGCGTCACCACGGCTCTCAAAAGTTTCGGGCACTTTTTGACACAATGGTTGACTGAGCAACTTTTTTCAATGTTAATTTAGATGAAAATGTTATTGACGAAACTAAAATACTGCACAAAACAGTGGAAGAACACATTTGTGGTCATATAGCCCAGTAGCTGCGCGTCTTCTGAAACTAAAAAAAAAAACACATTTGTGGTCAATTTAGACGATGAATATATTAGGGATCCTTACTAAAACTTTAGTAACGTAACCCAAGGTGTAAAAAAATGCCATAAAACATCTTTCGTCGCATGCGCTGCGGAAACTATTGATGATAGAACAAAAGTATGCTCTACAATATTAAAGAACATATCAATAACTATACAAAAAACTTCGCGATACTATATGTCCAACTATTATCGTTATGTCACAATAACCACTTTTTACATTTTAATAATCTATATAGATAAAAGACGATGTATATGTAATCTATGGACTCCAAACGGGTAGACTATTTTTGATGAAATTTTCAGATAATCTTTAGATTAGCCCAGCGGGTGATCTTCTGAAGTTTGGTAGCGATCGAATCAACAGAATTTTTTAAATTTCTTTTTGGGAAATAAGATTTTTAGAGATTGAATTCGCGCAAATTCAATACACGTTGAGAATTTAATGATAATGATTCTCATCTTTTATATCCTATATATTACATTTACACCCGGGCGAAGCCGGACTGCGCCGCTAGTATAATTATAAACCTTGCTCAAGCTATCGAAGGGTAAAGCCCGCATTCAAATCCGTTCAGTAGTTCTCAAGATTTGCCGGTACAGACGGCTACCGTGCCTGTTATACTAATTATTATATATAGACGTCCACAGATTCTTATAGATACAGAATTTGGTACGCGTTATGTGATTGTGTCTTTAGACATTCGCTTTTTTTTAAAGACCCTGAAATATTTTTCATGGACAGACCAATAAAAACAATAAGTGGATAGAGTATAAAATTAGTCACAGAGTTGTCAACACCTTTTTCACTAATCTATTTCTAATTATTTGTAAGAACGTGATATTAAATTTTGACTACATCGGAACTGTTGTAAAAACTAAACATAGAAAAAGTAGTCAGTAACATACTGTCTGAAAAATAGAAGAAGAAAAAAATAAAATATATATTTTTTTAATAATATTGACTACCAACAGTAATAGAATATTAAACAAAATGAAATTACTTGCAATTACTGTTCAAATTAATTTTTATTTATAAGACGTTTCGACCAACCATTTTGGTCCTTTTCAATTTTTTAAATAAAAATTTGAAAAGGACCAAAATGGTTGGTCGAAACGTCTTATAAATAAAAAATTAATTTGAACAGTAATTGCAAGTAATTTCATTTTGTTTAATATATATTTTTTTAATATAAGGGTATTTTTTACCAGCGGCTTCGCATGTGCTAATGTCAGTTTTGCCGGGAATTTTGTTTAAACCCGAGCGTAGCCAGATAAAACCTATTCACACTTAAAGTTTTGGCTAGTTACAAATTGCTTCACTGCCACAACAATGCACAGAACGAAACTCGTCTCTTTCAACACGAGCTGCGTTGTATCTCTCGCTTGCCATAACTAGATAGAGGTATCAAGTTTTATTAAACTCGGTTCAGCCGCTCTTGAATGATGCCAGTACAGACACAAAAAATCTAAGAGAAGTAACCAACAACCCAAAAAAAACTAAATTACACATGACATGCCATCCAGATTATATTCAGTGGTCGGTCAGGACAAGGTACATATTAAAATATACATTTTTTTAATGTTGTCCAGACTACCTCCTCGTAAAAATTCACTCTGATCGTTTTTTTCTGACGCGCCAAAAGAAGTATTACTTCAAAAATGTAAATTGGTTGAGCAGTGAAACCGGTTTGTGTTTTAAATATAATATAGTGTTTTCCACGAACCCCGTATCAGAAACGATCTCAGCCCTAGTTTCTGATATTTAAGACGTTTAACAGTTAAACAACAATAGACGATCGGCACACCGTCTCGGGAAGTCGGTGGCGGCACTCGGCAGTCGTTGAATCGTGAGTGTAGTACAGTAAGACCCCGCTTACCGCGGGAGATACGTTCCAATAAGTTCTTGCGCTATACGAAACAGCGCTGAACGAGGTCATCATAATACGTAGATAATGGGCTTGAGTGAGACAGAACCGAGAATAAGAAAATTTGTTAGTTTTTTTTTGTTTAATTTTGTAACATTTATTGCTAAATACTTTGTTATATATTTATTTATTGCTAATATCGATTTTTGTTCATAAAACATTTATGAAAGTCAATTAAAAGTTCGAGTAAGAAGTTAGGTTTGTGATGAGGAAGGTTCGTCTTTTGATATATTTTGTTTTTTTGTGAAGAAATTATACTACGTCGTTTGCCTTTTTCTGTTTGGTCCAGCAAGCTGTTGTCGATAGCAAGATATTCAATGACACTTCGTCTTGCCTTTGAATTTCTGTCAACATTTGAATTATTTTGTATAAACTGATCCATAAGGTACGTTATAGTGGCTAAACTTTTTTTTAGAAACGCGTGATACTGAAGCAGCGTTCAGCGAGGTCTTGCTGTATAATTATATATGTAGGTACATATAATATTATAATATGGCGCGCGACTCGTCGAGCGGGGGCGTAACACCTCTGCTTGAATCTATACACAGACAGACCGCCGCTTTGACGTCATCACGGTCATCACACACGACGCTACTGACGTCTGTCGCATACCGCCTGACACCTTCACATGCACGTTGTATGTTTTACTATAACGCGGTCTGTTTAGAATCGGAATGGAATCAAGTTTTAGGGTTTCGTACCAAAATGATAAAAATCGGAACCTTACGTCTCTCCGAACACGGGTCGACTGTTTTGTAGAGTTGGGTAACTCAGATCTGAACCGGTTCAAAGAGCCGACTCCGACAGAAGATCCGCGAGAGCCGACTCACTTTTTTTTGAGCCGACGGATCAACGGATCCACATAACTCAGTGAAACACTTAACACACAGAAGCACATTTTACACTTACGTATCAGTTCTTGCTTTGATGCATCTGTCAGCTCAAATGACTCATGCGTCACATGTTTGGCTATGCATTCTTGATTCTATACAGGTCGTGATATGATTGACTGAACTAGGTAACTCAGTGGCAGACTGCAGTAAAATATTCACAAGTCGGCTTTTTTTGAACCGGTTCAGTGAACCGGCTCACATACGGGATCCAGATGCAAAGATGCAGATTACTAAAAAGACCCGTTTTTCCCATCTCGACCCGTGGTCGTAGGGCTTTATGAAGTCTTTATAGGGGGTAGTATCAAAATGTTTTTATGTATAGAAAATTGCATCTAATTCATAATGTAATATTTTCGTATAATCCTCGTCAACTCGTTCCTGCATTGTTTTCTTCAATATGAATTGTTATTAAGTAGGTACGCTGCAGTAATATTAGTTTAATTATAGATTCGTGCGAATTTGTGTACAGCTCATTTATTTACATAATTATCTATTAATAGTAAAAACACATATATTACCTGTAGATGTGGTGTGTCGAACGAGATGTGGCGTTTAAATGCAAACATCTATTTCAAAAAGAAAATATTTGTTAGTTATATAGGTATTCAAAATGATTGCATACTGTGGGAACGGTGATGAAGCCTTCGGTTCAATCCTATTATAGGTTTTCATAGTCAAGCAGGGCTATGAATGGTATTTTTTACACACATTCTGTATTTGAACCAAACTGAAACATAAATAAAATTCTCAATATTGTTCACGTCCATTATAATTAATAAGTTTTTTATTTTTTAACAGGAAATTGGACAATTCAAATATAATTAAACTAAATTAAAAAATTGCGACGTTTCGATAA
Source organism: Venustoraphidia nigricollis (assembly GCA_034508555.1). Classification (NCBI taxonomy): domain Eukaryota; kingdom Metazoa; phylum Arthropoda; class Insecta; order Raphidioptera; family Raphidiidae; genus Venustoraphidia; species Venustoraphidia nigricollis. Next base: position 4,784,257 of record JAVRKA010000032.1, on the reverse strand, counting down.
ATCTTTTTACTTCTTTTAAAGTTCTGCCCGAAGAAGTTAAAAAGATTTAACGAAACGTCGCAATTTTTTAATTTGGTGTAACTATATTTGAATTGTCCAATTTCCCGTTAAAAATAAAAAACTTATAAATAATTTTTGGTACAATTTATTAGGCAAAATCGAATTTGTACAGTGTTTATTTTGAATGCATAAAAAACTATTTGAATGCATCTTGTTATACGAAATTTATGTAAAAAAATCCTCCTCTTTCGTTTGAGACAGGTTTCAAACCAATCTGAACTGAGGGAATTATAAGCAACAAACGCCGTTTTTATTTTTTTAATTCATTCTCTGGGATCAAAATTCAACAATCGAGCGACGTTAGGATCAAACAGACTTCCGAGACAAGTTTTTAAAAATTGGTTAAGCCGTTTGAGCTGTATGCCTGAAACAAAAAGCCTGACAGACACATATTTTCACAGACAAAACGAGTGTATACAGAATGATTTTTAAGTTGATTCTTTTTTTAACAGCGTGTATAAAAATCAAATAGACGAAGAAATATTTCGAGTAACTTTTTTATCAAAAATCAAAAATAAGAGAGAAACAGCCTTTCTAAGTTTAATTAAATTTTGAGGTCGGTCCTGGCGTTATGTTATGTCACTATGGAAATATGTTATGTCATTATCAAGTATTTACAGAAATTATTGTTCGAAGTTGTCTCCGTTTTGTTTCAAATAGGCACCAAATACTTAATAATGACATAACATATTTCCATAGTAACATAACGCCAGGACTGACCTCAAAATTAAATAAAATTCAAAATTTAATTATACTTTAAATGTTTGTTTCTCTCTTATTTTTGAGTTTTGATAAAAAAGTTACTTGAAAAATGTGTTCATCTATATGATTTCTACATATTGTTAAAAAAGAAGAATCGACTTAAAAATCATTCTGTATAGAGGCACTTCCAGCAATTGCACTAAAAACCTCGTGGTCATCATGTATTCGTACATTATTTAAACTTATGTATTATTATAAAATCTTAACATAACATATTTTGGGACTTCCGTATGGCTCAGTGCGCTGTCCCAAGGTCTTTTACCCAACTCATTTATAATTCAAGACCAACGTTCGGTATAACCGTATAATTACATAAATTAATACATCAGTACAGTACAGTGATGCATATACAATATTATATATGTTACTTACAAAGTTAAAATTTCAGGCAAAGTAGTTATAGACGCTCGACAGCTAAGATTATTGGTATCAGGTAAAATATTATAATTCCTAGACATCAGGTTATATACACTAGCGGCCCAGTCCGGCTTCGCCCGGGTATAAATGTAACATAGGATATAAAGGATGAGAATCATTATCATTAAATTCTCAACGTGTATTGAATTTGCGCAAATTCAATCGCTTTTATTTGTGAATGTTCAAAAATCGAAGAAAAATCTTATTTCCCAAAAAGAAATTTAAAAAATTCTGTTGATCCGATCGCTACCAAACTTCAGAAGATCACCCGCTGGGCTAATCTAAAGATTGTCTGAAAATTTCATCTAAAATGGTCTACCCGTTTGGAGTCCATAGATTACATATACATCGTCTTTTATCTATAAAGATTATTAAAATGTAAAAAGTGGTTATTGTGACATAACGATAATAGTTGGTCATATATAGTATCGCGAAGTTTTTTGTAGTTATTGATATGTTCTTTAATATTGTAGAGCATACTTTTGTTCTATCATCAATAGTTTCCGCAGCGCATGCGACGAAAGATGTTTTATGGCATTTTTTTTTACACCTTCGGTTACGTTACTAAAGTTTTAGTAAGGATCCCTAATATTTTCTAGCAATAAATACAGCCTATGTTACTCAGAGTGAATGTTTCTAATGGTGAAAGAATTTTTTAAATCGGCACAGTAGTTTTTGAGTTTATTCATTACATACATACAAATCTTTCCTCTTTATAATATTAGTGTAGATGTAACATTAAAGTATTTTAAACACCGTGTAAGAATTGAATGATATTCCTGTTGTACAATATACCTAGATAACACATAAAACACCCAATATCTACTAAAATGGATTATGGAAAAGTGTTAATGTATGGTGTTTTAAATCGTTTTAAATTAATTCTTAAAGTGAACTACGCAATGCAAACATACAATAGTTAGCAATTATTTGACATACTTTTCATGTTTTATTCTATGTGTTCAGTGTTGTTGAAGTTCAACTTTTTAAACTCTTTGCGTACTTTACCTAGGCGCTGTTTACAATACCTGGAGGAATACACTAGGTACTTTTAACTAGTCATTGTATTTACTCTACAAGTAACATATATACTATTAATGGTGAAAGATATTAAAATAGCCATAGCGGAAAAAATGATCAAGATAATTTTATATTCTGTGGAATTCCCGGTTTCGATATTGACATTACGACTATCAGTATAGCTGATTAAATTGTGTCAATAGTTTATCAAGTAATAACTGTGATTTTTTTTAAATTTTATACACACATTTATTGTATTAATAATTTAGAATACAAGCTGTTTGTACTATTGCATATTAAAAAATTAGAGTTTTAAAAAACTAAAAAACGCGTTTTTATGAACTAAAAAATGCAAAATAATTTGACAACAAAATTAGCTTTATTAATAAAACAAAAAAGCGTGGAGTGCTTAACATCGGTAATAAATTTTTCATTTACTAGCTAATTATAAACTTAAGCTATTATGAAAATTTAAGTAGATAGTACCCCACGATTTTTAAAGTGAGCTAATTTAGTTGTCAAATTATTTTGCATTTTTTAGTTCATTAAAGCGTGTTTTAGTTTTTTTAAACTCTAATACTTTTTGAAACACAGAGTATATAAGCACCATGTCAAATTCACGTGCAATTTGCAAAGAGGAAATACCGGTATCTACATCATCAGTAGTTTGTTTATATTATGAATTATGAATAATATGATGTACCTATTGATATAATATTTATACAGTATTGTGAAGAAGAAATTCATTACTGCTTGGCGTGTAAGAATTGCCATGCTGATTAGAAATCAATTTTTAAAGTAAAACTTTTTAACTCGCAGTAATTCAGAATTTTCTGTCACGGAAATTGGCGATGCCTACGGAAAAGACCTTAGTAGTACAACACAAACTTCTTACTCGAACTTTTATTTGATTTTCATAAAAGTTTTATGAACAAAAATCGATATTAGCAATAAATAAATAAAAAAAGTATTTAACAGTGTTACAAAATTAAACAAAAAAAAAAAAAAAACAAATTTTCTTTATCTATTCTTTTTCACTTATGTCTATTATCTACGTGTTAAACTGACCTCGTTTAGCGCTGTTTCGTATAGCGTAGGAACATAATGGAATGTATTTCCCGTGTTAAGCGGGGTTTTACTGTATAAGGTAATTAGTATACAGACCTGAAGCAAATATCTATATATACCGGTTTTGCGTAAGGCAGTCGGCGTAAAAAAACTATGACTCATTTTTGTGTCAATCGACAAGCGTTTAGATACGCGCGCGTGCGTGAGTATGATATGTTATATAAGAGGCGACACTCTTAAACTCTTCCTCACCAACAGATATAAGGACTAATCAGATGCTGTTCACACAGTTTTTTTGCTAGATCGGTTAATGCAATGTACAGGCGGACGCATGTAAATTCATTCCAATTTCCAATATCGCAATTTTTTTCACCCTTAAACAAATTAACCATTTTGAAATATATGCAAAACTTTTTTTTGAAGTTATACTTGTTTTGGCGCACAGAGGGTAAATTTTTCTTTTTTAGCAGACATCTCTCATAAGCGGACAATATAGTTGGAACCGTTGGGGCGTTTCACGCTTCCTAGATGTCGTTCTTCTATTTTTTTAAATTAGCTTCCCTGTTCGAATGTCGTTACTTATAGAAATACGTACTCTTTGGTGAAACCACGGAAGCAGTTGTGTTTTGTGTCGTGATGGGTGCGTGGTGTGTGTTTTGTTTGTGTTTCGCGCACGCTTCTTTGCATCCGTTCACAGTTCTATTGTCTAGCGTTGAATTTATAGCGATCGAGTTTAATTAATTATACAGTCGAGTCCATATTTAACGAACATATTAACGACAACCAATATTCACTTTAAAAAAAACGGGTGACGTCGGGGGACGGCCGGCATTGGTGAAGCGTCTCCGCATTTAATAATTTGAATCAGCGCACTAGCTAAACAAGCGTGGATATACGTGCGTGTGCAGTTAGCAGTGACGCATGAGTTTTCTCTCATTTTACTTCCCATAGCAGCCGGGCACACAACGTCCGAAAAAAAAGAGATTTTGGGGTTTTTTATTGCACGATTAACCGTCAATTGTATTGCTATATGGGTTCATGGGATCCGACCTCTGCTATCCATTAATTATATAGGAACCAGTAATTCGAATGCCTTTATAAATTAAACAGGTAACATTTCTTCTGAAAATCCAGAACCCATTTTAATATTCTGTACGGTATTTCATCGTTTCAAGTAGTCTAGAGTTTGATTTTAAAAATAATTTATTCAAAAGTCAACACAAATAATCTATTATACAAAAAGTTGATTAATGTTAAGTGAGTGTGAAAGTATAATAATAAATTTTAACGATTTTCTTATTTTTGAAAATATTAATTTATTTTCAAAATATCTTGAAAATTTATGATTCTTTCTTTCATTTTTATTAAAAGGTTATTGACATTCTATAATTCCGTACAAAATAAATAGTACACAAATATTTCTTGTTATTTATACAGAAAACATGTATTTAGGTGTTTGTTTGGATTCTTTCAGCCTCTGTTCAGACTAACAAACCGTTGCCTCTGTTCGCATGTGAAATTCGTGTTTGTTCATCAAACAGAACCCTATATATATTATTATATTACAAACTTTAATTCAACTTCATATGTTTGTTTGTTTGTCAGTCAGTCATATTTTGCTAATCAATTTTGAACCACTAACACATAACCATCCGATCGATTTAAAATTTTGTACTCATGTATTCCAGATGACAAGACACGAATAAGTCTCTGGAACAGCTGAACCGAATCTGAAAATTCTTTCACTAATAAAAATCTACACTATCATTGAGTAATATAGACTTATTTTATTTTGATAAAAAAATAAAAATCTCAAATAAACTATCTAAATTTGAGCACATGGTGGAAGTGCAGTAATTTTTATGGTGGGAGTACGGGTATACAGAAAAAAACTTTGTTCAAAACTGATTACTGCTGTCGCCGCAGGCTGTCATCTCAATTGTTAATCGCACACGGAACTGCAGCTAGTAATATCGTAGGTATTACCATAACTAACCGTACTTAATTTTTTCCTTTGTGTTTTAATGGCTTTGCAGTCAATCCGCGCAATATAACTTCTACGTTTTGCTTGTCGTAGTTTTTCTCAAAAAATGAAAGAAAACGGAACCGTCCCGCGTACCCACTGAAAAGTTAACAAGCTGTTTATTTCATAAAATACATGTCAAGACTAAAATTTACCCAAAATTTGAGTTTGTTTTGAAATGCAATTTAAACTAAAGATTCATAAAAATGAAACGTTTTTACGCGCTGTTCCATTAAAGGTAAAAAATAAAGATACTAAAAAAGTATCCAAAAATTTGATGTAAGCGATTTTTTCTTGCTGTCACGCAATATACATGCCCCTTGTATGAATAAAAAGCGATGCTGACAACGTTGCGTTGTTGTGAACCGCGCAACGCACCTCATAGAGTCTTTCATCGGCGTCATTTCACGTTGCTCCGAGCCACCGCTGTGGCCAAACATCAAACATATGCAGTAATATTTTACGTGCAAAAATAATAAGACCGCTTCTAAAAATGTGAGAAATATAAAAATATCGGACGCGCGATAAATTCGCACGTTCCGAAACGTTTTTAATTCACAGGGCTGGACTGCATTGGGTTTCTATTACTTCAGCAAGAATAAGTTACCCAACTCCGGATCTTAGATTTTTTCGAATCGGGGCAGAAATTTGATAGTGGCGCCTCCTGTCTCCAGCGTTTGAGATAAATTGTTTAAAAAAACTCAAAAATGTATAATGGATGACATTTTTTGTGACCGGGAGGGGAGAATAAGAACCCTTTAATAATTTTTTTTAATAATTTGTTATCAATTTTGCATTCGAGATATGTACATTTTTTTCACGTATAGCTTCTATAAAAAAATCGCTTTTGTAAATTACTGTTTGATTGGTGTAATATCGCATTTTTTTCTTTGTATTACTTAACGCACTAATGCGAAATAGGTCATTTCACGGCCGCGATGCAAGCATGAAAAGTAGCTATTTTATAGAAGGGTCGTGCAAAAAAAAATTAAATACTGATGCGTATGACATATAATTACGATATTAATATCTCAGTTTATATTTATAAGTATTTTGCACGTGGTATCGTGTTATAAGTATTTATATGCAGATACAGAAATGTACAAATTATACATACCTAATATTTATATTTGGTCGGTTAATGTTTTTGCGGTAACACCGCACCTGTCGTTTAATGTACATACATAGCTAAGTAATCATATTATTGCATTAAACTTGCCAGAATCAACAAAAATGTCGTCGAATGAACGTGTAACACGCCATAAAGTCTATCCATATCATAGTTTCTTTTGTAAATATACCTACTGAACGTTTGGAAAATGTTAAACAATTCGGGAAAATTATGTTTATGGGCTTGTCCTGATTCTAGGACTAATCAATTTTCTCTCGAAAATGCATAACTTTAACATCTTGAGATTAGTGGTCGTGATTTACATTATAAATATTCACAAGTTGACCAACTGAAGTTGATTACTAAATTTTAGAGTCAGAGACTTTTTTGTGTTATTTTCTGAATTTGTTTTATAGAGACGTCGTAAAGACGTCTCTGCACGTAACTGAGATAAAACACAGCAGCGACAACGGTAGTGAAGTCTTGGGCTCCACCTGGCATAAAAACCTTTTCCATGAAAAAATACATATATGTATCAACTTTCATGGCGATCGATCAAACGATGTCGAAGTGTAATATTATTTTTATGTTGACCAAGCCATATGGGGGGGGGGGGGGGGTACGGATGACACCAGATATCCGAACCGAATCTAATCAGTAGGCCTATGTCGTAGCTGAGGGCATAGAGGCGCTATGCCCTGTACCTTTTGTAAATATTATCTGTATTTTGTATCCTACTTCAAACTTCTTATGCCCTATCTAAAATTTACCCTATCTGTACGAGCCTGAGAGCGCGATTTGCTTCTATGAGACGTTATAGTGTCGCTATCGGCGTTCTTTCTTAAGATCGGTCGTTTGGAATGTTAATGCATATCGTTGCATATTATGAGCATGTACAATAAGTTCGAATTGTACTATAGGTACATTCATATTAATAATAATAATAATAGTGAAACGGTATAGTTTTATTACAATCGATTCTATGAATAGAACACCTTGAACCAACACAAATATTTATGCGAGCAACGTTTGACTTTAATTCATTAAAAAATAGAACAATTCGTGGCCACGATATCTAAAATACAAGAAATAACATCAATACTTGCGAGTGTGTATTATCTGTTCGGCTTATTTTTTTAATGCGCTGATAAAATTTTTTCTTCTTTAAGTATTCGTTTTATATATTTAAGAGTTAGAACATTCGTTGTTACTGTCATATTTCTAATAAATTATTACACATCTATTATATCTGCACTTTTGTTATTTAATTTATTAGTTAGAATTAGTGATGAGCAAAATCGGTCTTGGTCTTGCAGTTTTGATCTTGGTCTAGTCGCATAAAATGAAGATTTCTTTTGTCTGCAGCAGAATGCGCCGGCCAATCAAAATCCCACACACAATTCTTACTTTATACCCGTCCCTCAGTAAATTCGTTCCCGCAGCTGTATACTATATTCTATTACTATACTGCTGAACCAATTTAAGTAAAATTTATGTGAAACTAACCTGAAGATATGTCTTATAAAATAGAAAAAGAATCATCAAAATCGGTTCACAAATACTGGAGATATGAGGAAACATATATAAAAAAGTCTTCCTTTTTTGAAGTCAATTAAAAACGACTGAACGAATAAAAAATATATATATATATATATGATATCAAGCATTCTAAGCAAAATGGTGCCGACATTTTTCAAATCGGTTAACCTTTCAAGTATATGGCGAATTGGTAACCTCTTTTGTCTAAGCCGGTTACAAAAAACATACATTTCGAATTGTAATATAATGTCCTTTTTTGAAGTCAGATAATATATTATTAATTAATTCGTTGTGGACCTGCAACTTCATTATAAATACACGCCAGTTCATTGATCTAGCCGAATTCAAAGAAAAACATCACCGCGCAAACCGAATGACCGTGGTCCGCCATTGTCCTTGGTACAGACCGGGGTAACTACTTACCGAAACGCGGTTTACAAGAATTGTTTTTGCGTGCTGGTTGCACGGAAATAAGATTTTTTTAATTCAATATTTCGATCAACAAACACTTTTCTCTATTCTCACGACGCTACACGATATGTAGATTTCAAACGACAATTTTTTTTTTGCACACAATGCGACGTCTTTTTAACACAAAACACTCGCCAATGCTTTTTTAAGTGAATAAGACCTTTTTCTTTATACCCGGACGAAAGTATTTTCGGCTTCGATTTTAAAGCAGAAAGTCTAACATTTATACTCTAGTGGAATTACTCGCACGCCATCTATACCGAAAGAAATCAACAGCGGGACGAAAGAGTTTTCACGGGCACACTGATACGTGAGACTGCCGCCAGCTGTTATTGCGTACAACTTCAAAATTGCTCACTGGAAAGTTATTAGTCTTTTTAGTGTATTTGCCATATGGCAACATACACTATTGGCGTCGGTCGGATGGCGGGACCTAGGGGTCGGACCAAAATTTCTCGACGTTTCATAACCTCCTAAACACTTTGCCACCATTTTTAAAAATGTTTATATATATATGTATATATATATATATTTATATATATATATATATATATATATATGTGTGCGGGCAATAACTTTCGAAGGAGTTAATTGATTTCAACTAAATTTGGTCCACGTGTTGAAATCCATCACCGCAAGAAGCCTATTTAAAATGGGCCTAATCGGGCCATTTTAAGGGTAGTTTTTAGGGGTTGAATAATGTTTTTGGGCCCCAAAATACCGAAAAAATTCTCAGAATCGTTTTAAAATTGACATTTAACCCTTTAGTAGTAATTAAAAAGTGTCCCTAAAATTTTAATAAATCGGCCCGACAGGACCGGACTTACAAATTTTATGAAAACACTAGTTTGCAGATAGTGAATTATTTACTGATAGTTGTATATAGTTTGGTATAGAAGTTCGATTGATAATAGTATTACCATTAAGAAAAAAAATGTTATTTTAAGGGGTGTATTAAGGAGTCAAATTTTTTATTTTGCCCAAAAACCAACTTAAGTTTGCAATTTGCATAATAAATCCACACTGCCTGTATAAGCAAATACACTATATTGTCGGCAGGGTTTTGGCACTGCGACCCGGGTTTTTTATATAATGGTAAGAGTACGTATACTTTCGACCTAATATAAAGAAAAATAGTATACATCACATGGGTAGAAAGTTGAAAGCCCTTGTGCTATAAAATACTGTTTTTGAGTGAGTAAAAAATCGACGAAAAAGAAAAAAAGTATTAGGTGCATTAATGTATTGAAAAAAGTCGCAAAAGTATGTGTCTATTTTTAATAGGGAACACATTCAGGCGGGTCGAACCGGGTTGCTGGTGTTACATACAAGCGAAAGTAGACATCGCAGTGATCGATAGCGTTCGATAATAAAAAAAACATCGATAATAATTATCGATAGTTCTCTAGCGTCATATTATTTGCGCTCTTGAACTGTCCACCAGTTCTAGACTCTACTTAACGGTTTCACATCTTTCTTTTAAAAACTCGCAATTAAATCTAAAATCTGGGATCTGTCTCTTTTATTTCGAGCTGAATCATAAATCAAGAGTGAAATACTTTGCTATTTTGTAACATTCTTTAAATACGAAGGTCGTTAAGTATTGCTGTTTTTTTACGAAATCGCGCTATTAGAACTTTTGTTTAGTATTTGTCATTTCGATAGCGGCGATTAGTTTCCGTCGTCGTACTTTTACGTGTTATGATGTTAATAGATGAACGCGTCGTTTTTATTTCTTTTTAACTTTTTTTTTACTTAATTATAATAAATTCAAATTCCTGTTACCTGTGCAGCAGCGGTGCTGTTTCACGCAAATACGTTCGTTTTTTATAATGTATAGAAATTGGCTAGCAGCCAGAATATGAACCCGACCGCAATTTTGTCTTGACATTATTTACGTATAAAGCACATTTAACACTGTCAAGTTTATTGTTTTTTTACGGAAATTTTGCATTGTTGTCTGTTTCATTTAATGCATATTTACGTAAATAATGAATGGATGGATTAGTGCTAAGCACTGAAGTGACGTTTGGAAAGCACTAACACGACTGTTACAGTGTATTAAACGCAAATCTATATCTATATATATATATATATATATATATATAAAAGGCGATGTATGCATGTATGTCCCCTGTGGACTTCAAAACGACCAGACCGATTTTGATGAAATTTACAGGAAATCTTTAGATTAGCCCAGCGGGTGATTCTGTGAAGTTTGGTAGCGATAGGATCAACAGATTTTTTTTCGGTAATTTTAATTTTACTTCGATTTTTGAATATTCACAATTAAAAGCGATTGAATTCGCGTAAATTCAATACACGTTGAGCATTTTATGATAATGATTCTCATCTTTTATGGCTATAGATAATTAGTGCTACCCGTGCGAAGCCGGACCGCGTCGATAGTGTGTGTATAAAAATCCCGACAATCCAGTTAAAGCGGCCATCCTTTACCGGGGTATGCACTCTCTCCAAGTTGGAAATCGTAGGATATTCGCACGAGTTACAGATCGACTTGCGTAATCTGATCTGATCTAAATAATTTGAACATAAAAAAATATAACGAGCCTCACCCTCATAAGCTCACATAAGAGGTTTAACTTCTTTAGTTTTTAATTTTATTATTCCCAAGTTTATTTTTTTTTATGTGAAACTTAATAATATTTGCACATACTTAGCAACACACTATAAACTTCTGTCCTTTCATGTAGGGTTGCCATCCGTCCGGGTTTCCCCAGATTTGTCCTAGTTTAGAGGGCATCCGGGGAGCGTCTGGACGAGGCTTCATTTGTAGTCCGGGTTTTTAATAAGGTTTTGTTTTCATAACAGAGTATATTAATAATGTGTGTTTTATTTTAAGAATAAAAAAATTCTAACTGATTATTAAAACAATTTGTAACAAACTGTAATAAGATTCTGTTTTGTTAAGTACTTTTAAAATGATGATAAAAGATGACTAAATTTAATTTTAAGGTCTGAAAATAAATAAAAAGGTAATTTATGACATTTTCAACTGTTTTTTATTACACTGACTATGTTTAAACAAACCTGTTGACATGGCCAGGTTCTGGGCTCTAAAATCCAGGGTTTTCACGCCTCTTGTCCTGGTTGCCAAATTTTAGAGATGGCAACCCTAGTTTCATGTAATTTAGGGGACAAACTAACTTTCCCTTTATTGGTAGGTCTACTCTCCTCGATTTCTTTCTTTTTTCAAACGGATACGTCGCTCAAGAAGGTAAACTTCAAAAATCCGCTAAACATTTGTTCTGATGTAATCGGTGTGTTAAAAAGTATTTTTAGATTCGAATGATCAAATCGTCTGAATTTTTTTAACAAGCTTGGTATTGTCAAACAGGCTTAAATTGTATAATAATTTTAACGAATTAAATACGTAAACGAGATAAAAGGAATGCGTGTCTATTTAGTAAAAACAAAACTTAATTGTAATAATTGAATGCGCTGTTTCTTTTTAAGATTGGTCATTTTTCCATGTTATTTGAACCGCGTTATATTGTTTATATTCAAACAATTAATTTTGTCGTTACAATAATCACGTGTCATTTCACTAATTTTGTCATTTCAGTTAGATATAATTATCAGCATTCATGCATTTTAAATATATTCAAAACAATATGGGTTTATTCTTAGCAGCTGCAAAATCTACATTGAAAAATATTAATATTTCTTCATTTCTTATGCAAATTCAAAGTAATTACAGTAGAACCTCGATAAGTTAAAAACCTCTTGTAAGTTAAAATTTTTTTGATTTCCCTTCTCCTGAAAGCATAAAACCTCCATTACTTAAATCTAAAATATTCTGAACATCGAAGTTGAAAATGGAGATTTAAATGTGTCGCCACTAGATCCGCCTATCTCAGTCAGTAGAGCAAGGAGGCTGTGAACGATTTACGAGCTTTTATCGAGCGTTGTGATGATGTTAACGACGAATTTTTTTCTTCTTTACATAATATAGAAAACACAATTGCATGAAACAAAAAAAATTACTGATTTATTTGTTTAAATAATCGATTGTTTAAATAAATAAATAATTGATTCTAAATGAATAAATTAATTTGACACATTAATTTCATTTTTTCTCTGGAAAGTTACAATTTCAAAAGACAAAATTAATAAAAAAGGACATTTTTTTAAATCTTACAGAAAAACGTATATCTATATGTCGTAGGATAATTAAAAAAATCGGATTTTCGCGAAAATGCTAGAATGTTTGCCAAAAACCGGATTCCAGTTACCCGGTTTTTTTCAATCTTCCTAGGATTTTCGCAAAGATCCGATTATTTCAATTATCCTACGACATATATAAGTAGATAAAATCCATTAAAACATTTGCAAATATTTTTACACCAAGTTAATTTACAAGTTCCACTTCTATCAAGTGTCACTGTGATCACGACACACCTTCAATCTTCTTTTTTATTTTTAGACGGTTTTTCTTATTTCTGTAAATTTTTATCGTTCCTGTTTTTGTTTTGCAGTTTTTTAAAAATACATTTTTAATAAAAATATCCTCGTAACCTTGTGAAAAAAATGAATACACAAGAACTACAGATGAAAATTTTGTGGTATTGTTCAGCTGACAAATATTAAGAAAATGTCGGACTGCGTTCCAAGACAAATATTGATTATGTAATAGATGGCTGACGTGAAAGTGATATTGTTTTGTTTCTCAAACGGTGTATTGAGTTTGAGTGTGAAAAGGAAAGTGGTTTTCGGTAACGAGCTGCCCGTAGAGAAGACATCTAAACATTACGGAGGCACTTCAGAGGGTAAAATTTGGACATCTTTGCTGTCAAAATGTTTTCTGACACGGAACATTTGTCTAGTCAAATATTTTGATTTACATACCGCGAAATGAATATTGATTTGCTAGAAGCAAATACTTGGTCTATATATTAGCATAATTGAAAAAAATTGCTTGATTAAAGTCACTATTAATGAACTTGGAATCGTAGGGAATTGGACAGTTTATGAAAAGAATTAACTTTGATTAAGTTGAACGTTTCGTTGCTAATTGCAACTTCCTCAGCAACTTATAATTCTATTGTTAATTTTGTTGATATTATTATCATATTATGGTAAATTTTTTTTCTTTCTTTCAATTTTATAAATAATTAAAAAAAAAATATAAACAGTTTTTTTAAATCAAAAATTTCATAAACTGTCCAATTCCCTACGATTCCAACTTCATTAAAAATTATGGACACGAGTTTACCAACACGTCACTATTAATGTTGAGAATAATTGAATAATATTACGTAGCGATACTATTACTCGTATAATTGTTAAAATTCGCTGGTCGCTCGTTTCAATATGTCGCAACTGAAAACTGCATTTTGATCGAAATCCTATTTACCATATTGTCACTCATATAGTAACAGCTATATTAGAATATAAAATCTTCATATATCTTATTTGTAATGTAAATTCTAACCCTAAAGAGAAAAAAATGTAGGACGACCCCAAGATTACTAGAATCTAAATTTCGACGTTGGCATTGTTGAAGGCGAGACGCGTGAGAGGGTGGGGGAAGTAGACGTGTGACGTCACATGGTGTCTTTTTCCAAACAGTTGGGATAAACATACTTGAATAACCAAGCCATGGGCATCGGTGACGTAAGCAATCGCCTCAACCAATCACAGACGTGACCATGTTTATAGCTTCTTACGCCCAACTTTCTAGGGATAACCTCATCCAAAGCGATTAAAGAACATTTTATTAATTTTGTTCGGTATTCAACTGTAGTTCAGTTAGATACGCCGATGTGTTATGACGTTTAAATTAAGACAGACACAAAGTAAGACGCATCGCAGCACCGCTGCGAGACCCTCCAAGTCGACGAAGATAAAGATGTGATGAAAAATGTTTTTTTTTAAATTATCCGTCGTCGATCTGTTTTCAGTACGTCTACAAGCACATTGTTATCTCATGAATGCAGGGTGCGTGAAAACATGCTTTATTTCTTACACATGTTTCAGAAAAACGTAATGCGTAGTAACAATTAACATTCAGTTCAATGGTAGGTTATAGATCTGAGAATCCTAAGTAATTTTATAAATGCGAATGTGAGTTTGTTCCGTACGTCTAAAATTTGACAAGGAGATAGATTGTATCCTAAAAAAGGACATAGGCACCTTTTGTCTCAGAATAAAAACTTAAAGGGGCTGAAATAGAGAATGAATGTCACTGACAGGTCATCACGATACCTTCCGGAACTATTAGACCTCCAGACTTGAAATTTGGCAGACATGTTTCTTTTGTTGACTAGAGATACTAAGGTGTGGAAAGGGGCAAGTACAGGGGTGTCAATGATTAACACACTCTAATTTTTAAAATACAGTTTTTATGAACTGAAGATTCTACTACTGTTGTTGTTGCCGTGTATCATTACAATTGCGGGCGGAGCCGCGGGAAGCGGCTAGTAAGCGATAATTTTAATAATCGAAAGATTTTGATAATGAAGTGATTCATTCTAAATGTTCCTTTCGTATGATGTATGATAAAAAAAATTAAAGAATGTCACAGCTCTCGAATGAATTTGTTCTCGATTTCGATTATCAGATTAAAAGAGCCGCCTACACATTGTGTTTCATAGTATAGACGCAGATAAATGACGTAAATAATCGTATTCAATACTACGTCCCGAATGGTTAGATGCTATGCGATTGAAAACAAAATTCTTTGAGTACGTTCGATATATTAAATGTATTTTGCTCTCGGTTTCGATTATGAGACTATTCCACATACTGGCAGATTACCTCTACACGTTGATTTAAAAAGAAATGGAATTCGTTTTAAATTAAGATAAAACATATTGATTTGATAACACCATGTTTTTACGTGTCAATCCCGCCCACCTTATGTAGTAGCTTGGAGGTGTAAAAATCTTTTGAATGATTTTGAATAACCACTATCTCGAAATATTTTAATGACAATTTTCACTCGAAATTGTCCATCACTAGTGGATTGCCTAACCCGTTCAACACACGGTGTAGATTTAATCAAAGTATGGTACAACAGGATACGATATGTGACGAGTAATAGATGGTCTCCAGAAATTTTATTTCGGATTTTTTATTTTGAAACCTATACTAAATATTATACGTAATATTTCATTTTAATAATGAATGTTGTTTACAGAAAGTTTACGTGAAATTTGTCATGCTTGTATAGAAATAGGAAATAGTAGCTGGCAGTAGTCAAAATAACCCGTAAAATATGCGTGGACCGAAGTTGAACTACTCTAGTTTACCTATTATAAAAATAACAAATGTCTGTATAGATTCCTCTGTGACTAATGACTTACTTTTAACTTTTTTTTACACCTGAAATATCATTATCATATAATTATATACACATAATAATGTCGCCTCGAATATAATGTTATGCGCAGTGCAGGAATTTCAGCTTTCTGCCCTTACGGTGTGCTATACTATACTTGTTCAGATTTTTAAACGCAAAGTAATTCTTTTATGACTATATTGACAAAAATATATTGTTTAAAACGTGTATAGCTTAGAGAGCAAAAAAACAAAACTGGTAAATATTTAATGTAGTGATTGTGACATGGAGTTACGTTTGACAAAAATATATTATTCCATGCAAAATATAAACTCACTAGTTAAAAATAAATTGCATCGAAAATAGAGTCAACGTTTTTGACCTGATTTTAATTTTAGAACATGCATATACTGAATGTTTTTTGAAAGAAAAATGTTAAGTGTAATAAAACCAAATATAGCAGAAATAAAGGAAGCTTTGATTTTTTAAACTATATTCTTTAAATATATTAATAATCATTAATTACCAGTTCTAGTAGTCCAAAAACGCGTGCTCAAGAGCTACAAAAATCTCTTTAAGGGTGTATTTTGCGATTAGCTATTATTTAAGCTGTAAATATTACAGGTAATACTAGTTATCAAATCTCGGCGCTCGGAACGCTGTAAATATGTAAAAAAAAAACAGCCAAAAAGTAATTTATAAAATCTAAAATTTTGCACAGAATAAGTCAGGACTAATTTATTAGATAATATAATTTATAGCAGTCCGGTCCGGCTTCGTCCGAAATTGTAAATAGCCTATTAAAAACAGACTTTTTTAATAAAATATCATCGTATTTACCTGGCGTTTCCCGGAAATAACAGCGACCTTTTATGTAGTGAGGTACAGCCTAAAACCCATTGAGCTGTAGATGCACTACTGCGCATATACAAACCGCCAGGAAAGAGAAGGCGATAAACACGGTATATTGTTGCATGTTAAACGAAGACGGAATGACTACCGCAATTGTCGCGATCTGTTTGTCATTTTGCTCGCGCAGTCCAGACTAACACTCAATATCGACACCTCATTGGCCAATACGAAATCTGAAGCCGAATGTCGAATGATTATTGAAAGGTACTAATGTTAATAACTTGCAAATATTCGCCAAGGAACATTGGGCCAGTCTGTAGCAGGCTTGCTTCAATGGAATAGGGGGAGACAAATATTTGAAGCAAACATTTGCCGATGACTATTGAGCCAACCTTGGCATGTGTCTGACCCTACCTTAAGTAAATAATTAGCACCTGTATCCGAGCTGCAGGTACAATTTGTATGCAATGTATTTTTGGTGCTCTTTTTAGAATATATATGCACGGTGTGTTTGTGTCCACGCGTTAATAATAAATCACATCTCTGTATGATCCTCAGGTGGTGTTGGTGTTAGTCGCGGTGCCTACGCCCGCCCCCTTCGCACCGTTCCGCTCCGTCGAGCGTCGTCCCACACACCGGTGTCGTCCTCGCCGTCGACGTCGCACGCCAACAACGGACCTACGCTGTTCTCAGTATTGACTGCTGTGCTGGCCCCAGGAGGCTGCTGATATTGTTCTCTTCACTGCCCACTTAATGACTGACTGACTGATTGATTGACAGCAATAAGAAGCCGATGGCCGATGCTGTACAACAATAATAAAAGTGTTTTGTGATAACTGAGTGTACATCGAAGGTTATTGTAATAGATAAGTGGTGATCTAGTTGACGTATCAACAGTGGACACCGCGCAATGGCCCGCGATGTCAACCGTCAAAACAGACGGCGATTTGCAACGAA
Organism: Venustoraphidia nigricollis; assembly: GCA_034508555.1. Lineage (NCBI taxonomy): Eukaryota > Metazoa > Arthropoda > Insecta > Raphidioptera > Raphidiidae > Venustoraphidia > Venustoraphidia nigricollis. The sequence goes on along the minus strand of JAVRKA010000032.1, from coordinate 4,766,674 downwards.
ATACAGTGGATCTGCCGAACAGCAGGAGCGATACTGCCGCAAGAAACGACCAAGGCAGATCCATCAACGGACAACGAACGGCAGATGGCGAAACGACCAACAACAAAGAACTGCCGGCGACTGATAACAAAGAAAAACAACGGCAGTCGGTGGAGCGAGCCAATAACAACACGGAGCCGTTGCAGCAACAATCGAATGAACGTCAGTGCGCCTGCTCGAACATCGCCATAATGCAGCTGTTCCACGAACTGAAAGCCAAGTTCCCCGCCGTTCCTGACCACGTGGTGTCTCAGTGCATCTCCGATCAGCAGCACGATCGCGACGCTTGCATAAAGCGTCTCGGCGCTGAACAGGCGCGCCAGCCGCGCGGACTGCCGTACCCGCCAGGTCTGATGGGGGCGTATTATCGCAACCATAACAACGCCGTAGTCACGTCGTCTTCGACCGCCTGTCAGCAATGTCAGTGCGGTAAATTAGCATCGACCGAAAAACGAAGGAATTCATTCGAACCATCGCAACAAAACGACAACAACAAATTGGTATTGCCGCCGTTAAGGAAGATCGTGCGCGGCGGTAACGATAATAACGGCTCTGTGAAAAACGAGTTTCTCGACGGCTACACCGGTCTGAAGAAACGTTCGCAATCGGTGCCTTTGTCCTCGGACGATCTCAATAATGTCAGCTTGAAGTGTCTCGACCGTTGCAATACTGTCGAGAGCAAGAAAGCGCCTTACGAGACCGTCAGTCTAAAGAGTGTACTTGATAGTGGTGATAAAGGTGAATCGGACAAAGGTGTCGATGACAAAAATAGATCAAGTGCTCAAAAACAGCTACCTCCTACTAACTACGAACTGAAAACCGGGAAGTTGAATAAGTGTGCTGGTGAGAAGTTGTCGTTTTTCGATAAACTGAAAAATAACTTTAAATCCAATCGTGAAAAGTCGACATTCTATGTATCGCGTGACGTGAACGATAACGAGAAGGGCGCTGTGTCGGCCGCCGGCAAGTCTGCCTTTAATCAGAACGAGAAATTTGTAAAAATCAGTGGTGTGTCAAAAGGAAACGATATGGTAGAAATAGAGGAGAGCAATAGCAGTTCGGAAGAAAGTGACGACGGTGACGAGGAGGAAAGTGATAACAGTGTCAGTGATAGATGTGAGGGTGGTGGTGCCGGTGGTGATGTTGAGGGCAGAATAAATGCAGGACATGGAAAGACGGATGAGGAATCGTTAAACAGTAGTGCAGACGACGCCGACAACGATTCCAACGGCTCCGACGACGACGACGACGGCAATTGTGACAGTGATGACAGTGACAGCGGTAGTGTGTTGAAAACAACTTCATTCACGGCTCGCGTTCATAAAACAAGCGAGAGCAATGTTTGTGTGGACGTTAAATCCGGATCGGTTGGTTATTTGAACGTGACGAACGATTCACAGAAATTCGTTTACGAACGTTCGGATTCTAAAAACATGGACTCGGGATTCGTTGGTGACATTTCGTTTACAACTTCGGACAATTGCAAAGCGAAACAATCGCCGAACAAACTGTGGAAAAATAAAAGCTGTTCAGTGGAATCTATATTGTCGTCGGACACTTATAACGAAAGGGACGTTAAATTAAAAACGGGTCAGTTTGAGTTCAATAGGAGGGGTAGTGATATAATACCAGAAACAGGGTTTCGTTCGGAAAACGTTACGACAAAAGTGTCTAGGCCAGATTATTTAGATTTAAATAAGTCATTTTCATTATCGAAAAGTTCGCGTATCAAACGTTTTGGCAGTAGTAGCGATGAGAATATTCAAAAAAGCATTAATCAGCCAAAAAATCATAGTAAAAATATTAGTAATATTTCAAATACGAATAATAAAGGTATGGACAGATCACCTGGTAGTGGATATGATAATTCAAATTTTCTATTGGAAGGACAGTTAAAATCACCTCATACAGATCAAAAACCGCCGTTACCAAAACGTCCAAATCATTTAGATATCATCAAAGGTCATTCTTCGCCTAGCTCAGTAGCGAATAGTCCGGCTGGTTTAAATGTCAGCCTAAATGTTAATGTGGACGTTTTGACATCACCGACCAAGTCAAAGAAAACTTCTGTATTGAATGTGAATCCGGAACCTACATGGGCGTCGAACGAAGATCACCAATCGCCCAGAAGTTTCACGTCAGTCAATTTGACATTAAGAACACCCACCTCGGAGCCACAGCCTCCTATTGACATCAGCTCGGCTAATTCCAGTCTAACATACTCGACGAGTTCGTACGACCCGAAAAAGGGTTTCCAAAGCCAGCTTAAAATAACAGTAGGTCCAGCTGGCGGTTCAGTGTCGGCCTTAAGGACGAAATCAAGATGGAGTCATGTACCTGATCAACAACGAAGTCCTGTTCATTTAGCGCCAAAGGCGGAGTCGTTACCGGACTTGAAGAACACTAGAGACGAAGGTAACATTTTTTTTACTTTATTTTTTCTTGAAATGGAAATTATATCTTTCGATCTTATCAAGAGTATTTAACAATTTTACGTTTTAGTTGATCTATGACAATTTATAAAAATCTAATTCATTCCAAAGAAAACATACTCGTTCACTAGACAACTTATTACTTTATTATTTGGTGACATAATGTACATATTATTTTTACATATTTTAGGGATCGTACTAAAATTGTACAAAATGACACTCCTATAAAATAGCAATTTTCACTCAATTATCAGTACATTTTTGATAATTTATTTTTTTGAGCAATGTAATCGTATGCCATGACTATACTATGGAAATTAACATACCTGCATTATTTCTACTTTGCGCTGAGGGGTCATTTTACTACCGCTATAATGTTAAAACGAAAAATTAAAGTGTTGTCTTTAAGTGATAAACTTATAATTTATCACTACATATTTGCTGTATTTTTATAGACCCTGTATAAGTGAAAAAGGCCACTCTTGTACCTCTATAAGCTAGAAACTCTGATTAGTGAAAAACCTCCATAAGCGAAAAAGAGATCGCGATCCCTTGAACTCTTGCTTATCCAGGTTCGACTGTAATTAATTTCGCATTAGATACATACATAACCTATTTCATCCTATTTTTATTTTATAAAGTTTTGTACATTTCAAACGTGTTTTGAACACAGATTCTGTTGTTTTGTCCGCAAATTTATTTTTCCCTGACGAATGCCTGCGTCACTCACGAGACTGTTCGTACGGTGCTAAAACAATGTCGTGGGTGGTGTTTAAAAATAGCACGCGATTGAAATGTTTTTGTGTTGTGTCGAATTTGTGTTGTAATACACGAAATTTACAGTAGTTTTTATTTTTCCTTTTATTATTGAATATAGGTGACGCGCTACCTGCAATAAAAATAATCGAAGGGCATTACGTTTACTTAGCTTTGTTTTTACGGCAGTGTGTAACCGACTTGATGTTCGATAAATTATAAATGTTATTGAAGTTTACGTTAACTGTAATGAGAATGGGAATTAATGTGTTTTCGCGTACTCCAAACATTTAAAAGCCTGGATCATTTCTAAAAAAAAATCTATTACGTCCGATACTGCGAAGTACTCACTAAATACCTGTATTTTATTTATTTAAGTCATATCTATATTTGTAACAGTTCCTCATGTTTTATTTTGAACTATGAAATATTCGCTATTCCCAGTCCTTAAGTATTTTTTGTTGGTTGTCTTTCATGTTTGAGAAAACAAGTGTGGTCCATGATAAATATGATTGGAACAAATGCTTTTGTTTATTCACCTGTCTAAGAAATAGACAAATAGCTTTAAGCTCGTTGGACCCTATCATTTGTTATCATTGTGCCTCGTATACTGACGGTGTTAAAGCATGTGTTTCGTGCGTGTTTGGTTTTTTGAATCAGCAGCGTTTTCTTTGACATATAATGTGAAACATCAGTTCAGTGCAGCTATTGTTTCCTTTTAATAGAATAACAATTCTTTATTTTTTAATCTAAAAACTAAATTGTGTCCACGCGCGAGACAGATTGTAGATTATAGACGCTCAACCTCTGAGATCATCAGCGTCTATTGCGTCCATATACAAAAATCCAGAAAAAAACCCAAGAAAGAGAAATGACAGTCCACGGTCCAAAATTTGAATTTCCAAATTTTTATGATTATTTTACTGCCGAGTCGTAAATTTTTTTGAAAAATCGCAAGAGACAAAAAGTTTTTGGAACTTTTCAAAGTATCAATTCCAATTTTTAAAAAAAATTAATAGTTTACTTTAGAAATGTTATAATTTTTGCCAATTTCAAAACGCTGCCATGACCTAGGAAGCGTGATAATCGTCTTCCATTGTTATTTTTATATAATAACAATTGTATATTTTAGAATTTCCAAACGGCAGCCTTGGTCAAATACTTTTGAAGTTGGTTAAATTTTCATACCTGTCGCACCCAAGCAAAGCCTAGGTCGGCCTCAACTGGCTTAACGAGTCCGCATTTCATGATTGGTAGGCAACATTTCACGTATCGTCATTTACTGATTCTCTAGAGCAGGGGTGGGCAAATATTTTGATAGTCGGGTCACATTGCAGATGAAAATTTGACCTCGGGCCAAACAGTTTTTTTTTTCTAATTTTAAGTATAGTTTTTGCTAAGGACGTCAATTAATTAATTTTAAAACCAACATTTTTGAATCAAAATATATATTTATCAAGTCATTTGAATAAAAAAATTGAAAAGAAAATTTTTAAACATTAATATCAGATAATTATCAAACTGTACAATTATCATACAAAGGTGTTATTAAAAGTGTTACCACTATCATCTATACTTAATAGATTGAGTCACAAACAGTCACAAAAAACATGAAAAACAAATGCTGGCAACACTGTGGTAAATATAGGGTAAAATGGTACAAATGTTTTCAATAGTCGCATACATGTTTCATAGATAAACAATTATTATTAGTATTGTTGAAATAGTAGAAACATATAAAAATGGAGAATTCTGACAAGAGTAAGGATTATTCATGCAATAATGTGATATAATAAGTATAATAACTAATAAAATTGTGCGACTATTATACATACTGTAATTGTTCAATTATCATAATTATATTTTCGAATAGGAGGCGCTGAAAAGAGCGGGTGTCTGGGAGAAAATTTTGGCTCCCACCGGCCCTGATAATGTGTATAAGTATTGCTTAATATTTTATCTAAAATATTTTATGCACCAATTTATGTTAGACAAAAACTAATATTTGTGTTTTTAATAATAATATATACAATGCTTCACGGGCCAGACAAAATTCTACCGCGGGCCGGATTCGGCCCGCGGGCCGCCATTTGCCCAGGCCTGCTCTAGAGTTTAACTGTAAACCGACTGATTCATAGAAAGTGTTTGGTATATATCAAAATGAAACAAAAACTGAGCTGGTCCCAGGGTTACAATCTATAGCCTGTGGATATTTTATGTCAATAATTTCAGTAAGTTTAGAATTAAATGTGTTTGTATAGACTAAATATTTAACAATAGATTTGGTATAGTCATCGAGAATGCGAACGTAAAAACTGAAAATCCAAAAATGACAGACACAATTATTGTTGACAACACTAATTATGAAAACAGGGTCGACTATAGCAATTTAAAATACACATTCAGCGGTATTTAACTTGCTTTTCTGTCTGTTTGTTTGTCAGAGACATATCTTGCGATCGATTTTCGACGTCTTCTCGATATTTAAATATTGCGAATATAAAAGACATCTCCCTATGAAATTCCAACACAATCGATTATAAATTTTAGGAGCTATGTAGAATTGTAACAGACGGTTTCCAAGTGGCAAAGAAAAATAGCGGTGATTTGAATGTTTTGATCGGTTACAGATTTCCGAATTTCACTGTAAAAATACGTTTAACAACATCCTATATTATGTTGTATGAATGCGTGATATGCCAGGTGGTCCATAAAAATAAAATTACGTCGGTATCTAACTGCCATATGTTTAGAGAATGCTTTTGAACACTGCTTGCGTTCATAAGTGTGAACTGTGAACGATACGCTATGCGCATGCGTTGTTGTAGAGTCGTTGCAAGTTCGGGACGGGGTTAGTAGGAGCCGATGCTCTCGGAATTAATCTATTTCTGATCCCAGGATATTTATAATGTTCACTGAAATAAAATTGCTTATTGGAAGATTGATTAACGACTCGATTTTTCGCTGATTAAATCACGCGAATAAATAAAATGCGGGTCTTGTTTCCTAGGATTTTTTTTCGGCACTTCTTTAGAAAACCCTTTTCCGGAATTATTCTTGCCTATCTATCTGCATCAACAGCCGCAGCTGGGCTAATTTTGATGTAAATTAGTCTGCCGATTATCAATTTGTTACCAAAATATAATATGGTATTTTCTACTCGGCTACGTTTCGTTTAAGATAGCTTCTCGACTAAATCACACAAATAAAAACCTGGAATTTGGTTAACCTTTACAATTAGAAATAACAAATAAGTTTTATTCAAATTTGGTTCTGAGAAAAACACCTCAGAACCTTAATTATAAAAGTAAGGCTGTTTAACAACCAAGTTTCGAGTAACATCATAATTGTTATACTGGCCCTACATAACCGTGTCTCCATACAGTTTCTATATCGCCTTAACTAGTGCCAATTGTAATTATTTTATTATAAATCGCGGGTTTGGCGTCCGCTTGTCTGTAACGGAGGACGCATATCAAATTGGCAGATCGCCCTATCGATGATGTTTGGGCAAAATTAGCGATATATGCTTATTCATTATTGTAACAAATGAATCATCCACACTATCCATCAGTTTTTAACGATGCCCTGCAGTTTTATTAAATAGTTCGACAGTAATTGTTTTGTGGTTTTAAGGCTTAACTACCTTTGTTACAAAATAACCTTTACCCACGGCTCGCGTTAATTTTTTGGCAACAGCTCAGCCCCCTTAAGAAACCAAATGATATATGTATAGTGTAATATTATATAGTCTTATATCACGATTCTGTAACCTCTGTTAGATGTGTACAACGCTATTACATTTCTTCTCTCACTTTAACTTATGTAGAGTTAAATTTGTTAGAAAGTGTAAATTCTTACATTGACCGTACAAAATAGCACCGCATTATTTGTTTGTACATATATATTGTATCTACAGTTCTCTAAAAAAATCATTAAACTCGGACAAAAAATAAAAGTTATCAAGCCTAACACAAGTCAAATGAAAATTTTAAGGTGATCGTTTTTTTTTTTGTTTTTTGTACCACTGTCCGCTGAGATTTACTAACGACTTATTGTAAAACCGGCTATAATTTCGCTTTTTAATTAATACCTAATAATTTAACAGGTTATAAAAACGGTGACGGTAAATTTAAAAAATCATATACATTTTTACGACGCGACGAACCGTGACACAATTGGCACGTTCTTCTACTGTTTCTTTAATTGCCCTACACGTGTTTTGTCTCATGCCTCTCGCTTCATTTCGCATATGTGTAGGTATCTCCTCGAAATGCGGCAGAATAGACCTTTTCCCGATTGATGATGAATCTACTCTGGAATAGGCGAAGCATGAAGACAACATTGAATATTCCGTGAAACAGAAATACGTTGAACCAAATGCTAGACTAAAAAAAATAATATCAAAACCAATTGACCTGTGAGCCAACCCTAAAACTTCCTACTATGTATTAATTACGTTACAATAAATTGATACTATTGTGTTTATAATATACTAAAGAAGGTTATAGTAAACAAGTAGATTAGGCGTTATGCGACAAAAACGTATTGTATTTATGAGAGTTCTGGTCCATCTCGTCTTTACGGGAAGTTTTTACGTGCCTGTTTCAGTTACCGGTAAAAGTGAGGGTGGGCTATAACTCTCTTAAAATCCACTCTTCATTCTGTGAATAACTTTGAAACTACTCGATCGAAATCTAATCAGATCTCGTACGACAATAATGTGCTTATACACACACTAATACGGACGTCCATCAAAAAATAATTAAAATAGTTTCCTAGAACTCCAAAACTTCAAGATCTGATTAAAACTTAATTTTCGAAAATCCGACCGACACCAAAAACTTTTTTCTTTTTTTTTTCTTTGAAAATTTTCAATAGTGGAGAGTTAAAAATAATTCAATGAATCATGCATTGTGCTAAATGATGATCAGTTTTCAAACTGTATTTTATATAGATGATGATTTTACTTACTGGCACCAGATCTGATAGTGCAATTTCTTACTCACTATATTTTCCCTCTTTCGTTCACTAAAAACAATGCGAATTGGTATAGGTAAGGGCCACCTATTTTATTAAAATAGAGGAAAGTGCCATTAAAAAATATTAATTATCCAGGTCTATACAAAGCCCCTCACCCCTTCTTTCAGCTCTTTTCACCCTCTTTTCCCACCAACCCCAGTATTTTTACGTATGAGGACTGGTTCTCCGAGGGTTTGTGTGGGTTTTTCGAACCTGTGATAATTTCATACCCTGCGCCTCTGAAACCTTCCCTAACTCATACTACTACACGTGATTCCAGTCCCCTTCCGCACAGCCGTACTTCCGCCGGTTACACTATAGCTACTAAAGGAAGCAGCTGTTGTGACTTGACGGTGTATGTAGGCTAGTAGTGCGGCGTTAAGAAAAAAAAACCCGAGTCGCAGTGCCAAAACCCTGCCGACAATATAGTGTATTTGCTAATATATAGGCAGTGTGGCTTTATTATGCGAACTTAAGTGGGGTTTTCGGCAAAAAAAAAATTGGCTCCTTAATACATCCCTTAAAAGAACATTTTTTTTCTCAATTGCAATATAATTATCAATCAAGCCTCTATACTGAATTATATACACACTTCAGTAAATAATTCACTATCTGCAAACTAGTGTTTTGATAAAATTTGTAAATCCGGTCCTATCGAACTCATTTTATTAAAATTTTAGGGACAGTTTTTAATTACTACCAGAGGGTTAAATTTTGAAACGATTCGGAGAATTTTTTCGGTATTTTGGGCCCCAAAAACATTTTTCAACCCCTAAAAACTACCCTTAAAATGGCCCGATTAGGCCCATTTTAAATATGCTTCTTGCGGTGACAGATTTCAACACGTGGGCCAAATTTAGTTGAAATTAATTAACTCTTTCGAAAGTTATTGCCCACACACACACATACGTCCGTCCGTCCGTCCGTTCGTCCTACGTCCGTCCGTCCGTCAAAAACTTTTTTCAACCCCTAAAAACTACCCTTAATTTGGCCCGATTGGGCCCATTTTAAATAGGCTTCGTGCGGTAATGGATTCCAACATGTGTGCTAAATTTCGTTAAAATAAATTAACTTCTTCGAAAGTTATAGCCCGCACACATATATACCTATATATATATATATATATATATATATATATATATATATATATATATACATGTATATATAAACATTTTTAAAAATGGTGGCAAAGTGTTTAGGAGGTTATGAAACGTCGAGAAATTTTGGTCCGACCCCTAGGTCCCGCCATCCGACCGACGCCAATAGTGTATGTTGCCATATGGCAAATACACTAAAAACGCGCGATCATGAGTGTCATACATAAATAACTCGCGTTGCCTCGACGCGAATGTGTGGGTGATCCATCTTCCGATGTTTTGCTCATCTCGGTACACGAAGCACATGATGTGTGGTAATGAATAATGATTTCTATAATATGATGTATGAACCCCGGACACTAACATTGGACGATGCGTGTTCACTATATTATGTTGTTTGGTTATAGGTGTGTTCGGTATCGTACTCCAGTAAGTCTTAACTTAACACCTTTGATAGTAGGAGAGCTGTTAGACATTTTTGGGTAGGTATTTGAGGGACTGTGAAAATTTGTACTATATTTATTATATATATATATGCGAATACATAACACAGGCCTGGCTGAAGGGTAGCGGAGCTTAACTGACTGTCTGAATTTGACAGTATTGTTTAACCAAATACATTATTAATTATCCATTTTTTATATCTATTTTTTGTGTCTTAAAATGAATCAGTTGTAATATAAAAATTTAAAAACAAATTGTCTTTCTGTTCTAACTCTAAGCTAAATCTAACCTTGTGAAATTTGTCAGTAGTCGGTTTGTTCCAATTGAGTGTACACATGCGGTAAACCTAACGTACGCTTTTCATACTTTTCTTCTCTAATATACCAAACATACCTTATATTGTTCTGGATTACAGAACGCATTGTCAGAAAAATTCATTTGACAAACTAACGGTTTGCCCACGATTTTGTCCGCATGATATAGATAATATATTGTACCCAGTTAAATTATTTTATGGAAAAACCACCTTCACCACGTTGGGTAGTGTATTCGAAAGATCGTCGAACATTTATTTCTTTATTTTCTAAGAGGAGTATTTTTTCCCGAATGTCACGTTTTTAGCTTAAGCAAACATAATAAACATAAAACTATATCCCATTGTGAAACAACCGAATAAACGTTACATTCCAATAAAATCTATAAAAAGAAAGAAATAATTCTCTGATGATGGCTCATATTTTTGTTGTACAACTAAATGTAAATATTTAGGTCACAAATGTTTGCTGCTCTTCATTTTAGGCGCCGCCTGGACTCTGTTCCCGTCAGATATGATGTCCAGTGACATATGTTATGATGTGAATATTCTAGTTTTAAAATACAATAAGACCCTGCTTAACGCGAGAGATACGTTCCAATAAGTTACCGCGCTATACGAGGTTATTTTAATACGAAGTGAAACAGAACCGAGAATAAGAAAATTTGTTAGTTTTTTTCTTGTTTAATTTTGTGATATTTATTGTTAAATACTTTTTTTATCACATTAATTAGATTTATTATTTGGTAATATCGATTTTTGTTCATAAAACATGAAAATAAAATAAAAGTTCGACTAAGAAGTTATGTTTGTGATGAGGAAGGTTCCTCATTTGACATATTTTGTTTTTTTGTGAACAAGTCATCTAATGTCGTTTGCCTTTTTGTGTCTCGTTCAGCAAGCTGTTGTCGATAGTAAGATATTTCATCAATGACACTTTCTTGCCTTTGAACTTCTATCAACATTTGGATCATTTTGTATACACTGATCCATAATTTACGGTATAGTAGCTAAAATTTTTTTTAGAAACCGCGAAATACTGAAACAACGTTAAACGGAGTAATGTTAAGCGAGGTCTTACTGTACTTTATATTAGTGTAAAATGAATTTTGCTCACTGGCAGTAAACTATAGTATAAAATCTAGTATTAGGTACCAACATTTAAAAAAATTTTTTGAAATGTTTTTTTTTATTAACACTATTTAGAAGCAACTGCAAAAGGTTTTATAAAAAATATGGATCGAAGAATTATTCCGAAGTTAGGCGTTATTTTATCTAATATGACTGCCCTATAAATAAACATTTATCTTCCGTGGAGTACTTCCTTAGAGAGTGGTTTAAGGAGAACACGTTTGTTAGAAGCAGATGCGTAGTGCATATTCTTTTGGAAACTAAACAGGTATATAAACTGTAATGTCTGTTACCTGAATACACTATACAGAACTGTATTATAAAGAGATAATTTCGATGTATTCCGAAAGTGCACGAATGGAAACGAACATTTTAATTTTGCTTGGCAGAATGACGTCCGCACAGTTGACGGCTTATATTATACACCACCTTCAGAAACTTCCTGACTCTGTTTAGCTTTGCGCAGTGGCGATATCGTAACCAATGAGGTTTAACCGAGGTGCGATTATTGCTAGTTGAAAACTTTAACCAATACCCCGCCTTGTGGACGTGAAATACCGTCCGCTACGGCAATTTTTGTAAGCTTCTACGGAAGCTGTTCAGGTAATTAAAAAATAGTAACGTGAAATGGATTCTTAAGAATAGTCTGACTTATTTATTGTTCCCATAACCAGGGGCGTAGCTACCGCCGTATCTGCCGTATCAATTATACGGGGCCACGGGGGCCCCCAACGTGCGTAAGCAAAAATTAATAAAAACTTCCCAATTTTTTTTTATTTCAGAAATGACAAAAGTCAAAAAAAGCAATTTCTTTTTTTCCCGCGTAAAGCGTGCGTTCAAAAGTTGGCAACACCCTACATCGGTTATCGCGGGCTGCGGGATTTCCCCGTTCAAGTCATTTACTTCAACGGGCCCCCAAACTAATTTTTATACGGGGCCCCGCCAAGGCACTCTACGCTTCTGCCCATAACGCTGAACAATGTAATACATACATACATGAAAGAGCCAAGAGTTTTAAATCTTCTCTCAATTAGAGAAGTGCCGGAACTTGAATTGAAAATATAAAATATTTTCTGTTTATTGTAAATGGTTGAGTGGAAGATCAGTTCCAGCTGAACTCTGCCATAATAACGTTTATTATTATTATAATGAAAATAAATCAATTTAAACACTCATTGATTGCAACGTTTCGTCTTTTTTTTAATTAAGACTTTTTCAAGCTCTCAATATGCTTAAACGATAGTTAAACTATGATATAATATACAATTTGGCATTACAAAAACAATTATTAAAAATTGAAAATTCGTTATTCCAATTACCCGTAATACTGTTTCCTTTTATAACATATATCTGGAATTGAACTTTAAAGATGAATTTATTATTATTATTATTATAGAGAACCTAGCTACAATAATTATAAGTGATCCTTGGTTAATATTGAATTGTTAAAAATTTTGAAAATTAGGTGAAAAGCAGCTATTTTATAGGAGGTATGTGCAAAAAAACGTAGTATGTATCTTATTCGATGATGTGACTTGAGTAACTGTAAAAACTCGCTATTCTTGTTTTTACATAAAGTCACAGCTCGTCAAAATACCATCATTCACGCACAATAAAGAAAACTTCTTACGAACAGGTGTATTGAAAATTAAATTGTAAAATAAAATAGATGTTTTTTTATTAGCAGTGTCATTGCGGTTGTTACGTCAGATAGAACGCAAAGAAAGACTGCGGATCGCGTTGGTAGCGGAGCGAAACAAACTCGTTGCAATGCAAGAAGAAGTCAAGCAGCTGGAAGCGGCGCCGGCCGTCGCTGCCGCCCTGGAGGCACGGCTGCGGATTGAAATTCGCGATCTGCAAGATAAATGTCGCGCGCTCACTGAGGAGATTGACAAGCGATCCGGATCCAGAGGTAAGTTTTGTTGTGGAAGATTTGTTTTGGAAAGGATCTCCTTACTGAATCACTTAATGCATCTGATTTCAAACTCAAATCAAAGATCCCCTCATTCTCTAAACAAAACTTTTTCGTTATACTGTCACGTGATTTAGTGGGCTTAAAGGGATCTCGCATAGAACTAACATACATGATAGATCCTCCGAAGTTATTATTCCTATTGTGTATTTGTGATACAAAATGAATAACATATTTCCTGCATTTTTTAAGTGAAACTTCTTTAGCGAGGAGGTATCTGTTTAAAATTTTATATGACGTTAAAGAGGAATGATTCAAGAGCCGTGAAATGTAAGAATAACATGGAGCACGAGATAGAATGAGGCAATTGCATACATTTACACGTGCATGTGGCAAGATTGATTTATTCAATAGTTTTGCGTGGGTTTTATATTTTTTTTTTTAAATAAAACAGCACTAAAAATTAATATTGGATCAATTGATTCAGTTCCGCTCGGCGAAACAAATGAAGAGTTCTATCGCAACATCTACACAGGACAACGAGGAGATTTGAGGTGCGTTTCGAGATCTACGACTACGGGGAGCAACACCAATTTGTATCAGGGCAATGCGGGCGACGGCAGTAACCAACAGGAAGGCGGCCCGTCGTGGACGTGTCACGTCTGCACGTTTAGCAATCATCCGCTAATGAACAAGTGTGAAGAGTGTGGCATGCCGCGCATCGTGCTAGGTAGGCACAGTTCGCATTGGGGGGGAAAAACCGACTCGCCACCGCCTAATCCGTTTGTGTTTCCCACTATGATCGGCGGTGCGGGTGCAAGAGATGGTAGTTCCTTTGTGTGACCGATTACGTAGGGTAAAGGCAACAAATTCCTGACCACCGGCCTCTTATCGACAGCTTTTATATTTTGAAATGACAGAATAGAATATTACTTATTTATGTGTCAGGTATATACATAAAAGTCATCAACTACTGTTGAGTTAAATGCCTTTACCTTACGTTCCTAACAATTTAATAATGTTTTTTTTTATTTCGTTTGCGTGATCAGTGAACTAATAAACAGCTTGAATATTTACTACATTTGCAAATAATATTCTTTTTGTTTTGCGAAAACAGTTTTTATAAAATGACTCATAAATAATTGATATTTAAATAACTAAAGAGATGATTTAAATTGTTATGGTTGATATTTTTATAGACTCGATTTTACAGTTAGGTAAATGTAACATTTAAAATCAATGACAATATTGCTGCCTTATTAAAAATAGTTAAAACAGGGAAACAGTTGTATTATAATAAATGCGTGCCAGCTTAGTAGATCGGCTCCTGAAATTGCATGTAATTCTAAAATTACTACAGTATATTATTACCAAACTTTTATTTAGCTTCAGTCAGTCAGTCAGTCAGTCAGTCAGTGTGTCAATTTGTGTTAAAACTTGCGATCAAAATTTAGACTAGAAGCTGGAACTTTGAAATTTCGCACGCGTGTGTAAGTTCGCTGACTGCATAAATCCAACATGGTGGACGCCCCAAGATTCCCTTTTTCGTCACAACCCTCTTAACATGGATATTAAATGAAAGAGTTTGGCGAATGGAATACGATAAACAATGTGACGTCATTATAAACGTCATGCTAATTGGTAAACTCGCATTTATTATTTTCGTGTAATATAAATAAAATAGTTTTGAATTTTTATAATCCGAACAATACAATTTTAACTCAATACAAAAATCTGTTAAATAGATAGCAGTCAAATTTATAAAAAAAATAGAATTTGAACATTTTTGGGATCGTCCATATATTATGTTACACAAATTTAATGGTTTATAGATCCTCTCTCCCATGTCACATTTTCTATGTCCACCTCCTCCGTGTGACGTCAAATAATCTTTCGATTTGTTAGAAAATCCCCATATATGGACTAACGTTGTGACGTCACAGATCACCACAGTAGCCTAAACTTCTCCTCCATCGTGTCCCCCCCCCTGACGTGTGACGTAATATATTGGCAACCCTTCGTTGTGATAATAATTTGCTGTATAATTCTAAATCAATACAAGGAAATTACGACTGTACAAACATAGTACCTATAAGGATATCATATTTGTCTATTTTCACAAAAGAAAAAAAAAACGTTGATCATTAGTGATTATATTTTTATGCAAAGAATTTACGCTAAATGTGATTATTTGTTGAAATTGCCCTAGTTTAAGGATAATAGTAATACAAAAATATATATTAATTAAGTTTATTATATTGTCTATTTATAAAGATACACACTGCACAGTGCACTCTGCATGCGTTTTTATTTTTATGCTTTTATCATTACCTTTTTTATTGTTTTTATTTTAATTTCATGCTTTTAATGTTTCTTTTTCAGTAATCTTTTTATTATTCACTTTTGTCAGTCAATTTAAATGTCCTTAAAACTGATTGGAGGTATCATGTTCAAAACGAAACTGAACAAATTTAAATATTTATAACCTTCAAGTGGTCGCGCGGCGTATATTTTCGTCCGTAACATCGTTATTTCTTGTCGTATGCATTTCCTATTCCTAGTAGCCTATCATTGTTTTACCGTTCACGAAATAAAAACATTATCTCCGCTTTTCGCGCACTCCCAGGAACCATAGTTCGCATTTGTTTAAAATCGCGGCACAGACGTCGAAAGCAAGCCAGCCCCTGTCGTCGAAAAGATAATTACGCTCGACGCGAGATACCATTTTTTGAAATTTCGACAAATACTATCGAATTAGGCTTGCAATATTTTTTTTTTGTATTAAAATGACTCGTCGACCGTTAACTGGGCGCCGGCAGTGAACCGAGCAATAGATCCAGTTTTTTTCCAAAAATTCTGTCCGAACTGATGACAATGTATCTCTACACAAAAAATAAATGATTATTAATTAATTAGTGTTTTAAATCCCTGAAGTATCCCATAGGTGTTTTATGTTACGCGCGACCGCTGCTGTTACAAATGACCACACGCCCGCTTGAATGTGAAGAAATTCAATATCATATATATGTAAAATTCCCTGCGTAAATACATTCTCAAACCTTATGAGTTTATTATTTATAAACCGCATTGAACTGTGTTTTTTAACATTCAAATTAAACAGTAACCATTTAATCGAAATATAAATGGATTAGAAATAGTTCAATCTAGTTATGAGATTTTCTGTTAAACAGTTTAAATCAATTTGTAAGATCAGTAAACCGCGCGAAATTACCGTATCACCTTAGTTGATACACTGTTAATTTATATTTGAATTTTAATCGCAATTTATTTTAGTTTTCATTATTTAACATCACATTTCAGTTGCCAGAAAAGTAAAAGAAGTAATTAAATATGTACATACATAAAAAAGTCTTCTAAATTAGTAATAAGTACTTCCGAGCACATGTTTCAGTGGACGCCGTTCAACCAGCTATCTAATGACTACTATCTTTCCCAGCAAGGATACTATGAATGCGTTAAGTGTTGTGTGGATTTTCAAGTACCTGTTCTAAATTTTAACAGTCACATATAGAATTAAAAAATACAATATGTAATAAAATTAGTTTTAGATTTTTACTTCAAAGTTCAAACGATGCTTGTTTAAACTAATTTTTTTTTTGGGTTTAGGTCGAACTAAAACTACTATGCTACTATAGTTTAGCCTTAATTAAAAGACTAAATTGTGTCTGATTTATGTTGAAGTAATGAAAGATTCATTTGATACTCAAGCTATATAATAACGCCATACTAGCTTAGCGTGTTGCAGCGCTTTAACCAGCAACACTGTAGTTGGACGCATTTATTGAAAGCGCTTTAAAGGTCACTACTATTACAGTAGAACCTAGATTTATCGAGGTTATGTTTTAACCGAGTCTTCGCCCATAAGAGCCCGGTTTGTTTGAACTTCTGATATTTTTTACTATGATCGATAAAAATATTTTAATGAGTAAATGGTTGATAATGTCATAGTAATATCAAGTATTTTATTAAATCTATTATTCAAGGTAGGATCGGTAAGTCAAAATTAACTCATATAATCGAGGTTCTACTGCACATGGTTATTGCACTTATTAGTGCTTGATTCATGTGCTCAATGTACTGATTATATATTTAAAAATGCCTATTGTATTTTATATTTTAAAGTCAATAAAGATCTTTATCGTTGAAACAATTTAATTTTTTTTTCTGTAACTTCTAGTAAATGCATCACCAGGCGATAATATACACATTCACGTTACACCAGGGCCTAGCAGACGTAAGCAAATAATATATTAATAATTAAATACTATGTTATCATTACAGTAAATACAATATAGAGAAAGTTTTATTTTAACCGTTAATTTATTGCGTTACAATTAATGAAACATTTTTAAACGGATATTATTGGGCCGTATACAAAATTATCAGTTCTGAGATATTATTTTTCGTAAATTCTCTTTAAATTCCTGCTTTTTCAGTTCTTTGATAAAACAATAGCATTTTACTATTATGGGGCAGCTAGCTCGTTTTTGGAAATTAATACCAGTAAACAACCAGAACCAGTTTCAAAATTTTCGAAATCCTATGTAGATATCCTTTTCAATAAGCCTTCAAAACATGGAAAAAAGGGATTTATTTTTGATAGAGTTATAACTGACGGGATGTAAACCTTATTTGATAGCAGCGCTCGTAAATGTTTGCGGCGGATACTGAAATTACTTCACCTCTCATTGTCCCATTTTATTGTTTGATAACATAGTGTTTAAAAAATTAATGGTTCACTGCTTGATAAATTTTGTTTGGATGTGATGTAACATTTTTCCAGGGACAATGACAAAAAAAGTGTGAAATAGTTTTTTTTACTAACATTCTAATTGTATTTTTCTTTTGTTTCAACTAATGCAGTGCGTTCAGTTAATTAAGTGATACTGTGGCCCTATATTTTAGTGATACGGCTAAAATTGATATTGATAACTTACAAAAGTAGTAACGGAATTAAAAGTAATAAGAAATTGCGTAATACATTTTCGTTCGTTTGAATTCTAACGTGAATTTAACATTGATTAGACGTTGTAGATTATTGACGCTCGATAACTAAGGTCATAAGTACCTGTTGGTCATATCTTGTCAATATAATCACCCCGTTCTAAGCACATAGATTCTTCTCCATATTAAAATCGTGTAGTGAGTGGTATGAATGAACGAAGAATGGACGAGTCAATTTTCAATCGAAGGTAAGGAACTTACGTAGGAATTTTAAAATTGTAGTATTAAACTGAACGCACGGTGTGTGTATGCTTCAATTTAAATTATTAGCACTAAAGGAAAACCAATTCAGACTAACGACGTAATTTTAGAAAAAAATAATTATTCATTCGAAATTCTGGGATCTTAGTTCAGTGCATGTTCAGTAGTTAAAATTGCACGCAATCGTTTGCGTCTTTTTGGGCAGGTTAATCTTTGTTTGTAAAATTCAAGTATATTTAAAGACCTACAGAATACAGATATTTATTACGAATACATTAAATGGCAACTGATAAAAATAGGCAAATTATTTTCGATTAACGGACGCTTTAAAGCAGTGGTTTCCAACCACTCAGCCTGAAACTGAATCAGTACGAAGCGCCCATGCCATATTCCCTACCAGTTGTAATCAAATTCAGAGGTGGTAAAGCAGTTTTTCAAAACACATTATTTATTACGATAGTCATCAGCGCGGATATGTTCAAAGCATATAATATTTAATGGCAACGTCCGCGGACCACTTTCAAAGCCCTTATGGATCACTGGTTGGGAGCCATTGCTTTAAAGTTACTTAGAACTGACTAATAAAAAGAGTTCACGTTATAATGGATTTGTTTAAAACAATTTGTGACTGATGAAACTATAATATAATGATTTTTTTTTTGCAGGTGTCGTTCACTCGTGGGTTGTATGATAGGAAATAAGCTTTTATTTTATAAATACATTAGTTCCACTTTCCATTGCTTTTTTTAACTAAAATGGCTTCCAGGGATTTTGAATTTTTACATTAAAGGCTGATTTTTATTATTTAATATAAATATTAATTTGCTTTGACAACATTAAAGATATTTTACTTATATGATGGCAGTAAGCACATTTTTTTTCATTCAAAAGTTTTTTTCAGCGACAAATTCCAAATAATTTAAATATGAAACAACAATAGGTACAACGTATACAAAATAAAAAAAATATATACATCCTAAATGTTGTGTTATAGAATCTTTTTGTTTGCTAAAGATTAACAAATTTAAAATTTTAACAAATAAAATACATATACATATGTATGGGTAGGTATAGTAGAAGTTTCATTAACCGAGCCCGTTTTATTCGTGGTCACGATTTAAGAGCCCGGGTTTTCCGAGCAGGGCAATTGTTTTTATGATTCACATTATTATTTTAATGCAAAATGCTGATTTTGACGTAGACAAATGTATTTTTATCACAATCCCAAAACTATAGAAAAATGCCCAGACTCAAGTGATTCTATTGGTGAACCAAAGGTTCATTTTTCTATGGTTGAACTTTGTTGGTGTATCATACACGTAAATTAATTATTATACTATATTTTTTTTATCAAAAGCAGCATTTTAAATGTCGTCAGTAAAATTAAGTGACTATTTTGAACATCGTTGATATGCACAATTTTGAAGTGGATAAATTTCGTTTATAAAGAAGCACTACCCGTTCCACTATTTGTTTAAAAAAAAATAGAATTACTAAAATCATTGAAAAGTAATTTATGAACTGCCATTGTATATTTAAAACATCGATTTTTTTATAATACAAATCCTTTTTATTCAATAACTACAGCTGTTAAAATTCCAATATACTGTATCATAAATTAACACAATACGAAAAAATGTAAATATCGTTTTATTTTTAAAATGTTTAATTACATAAACTATAGATTTATTGTAAGAAATGTATATATTACAGATTGAAAATAAAATATAGCTTATTTTGATAATAAAAAATATACTTTAGAAAAATTGCATTCCAACCATTTTTTTTAGTTTCATTAATTTCTGGACATATTATATTGTCGACATTCAGTTACATGCGCTTAAATAAAATCTTTTTGATAGTATCCAATGGCTGCATCTTTAATTTTAAAGTTAGTAGAAGATTAATTCTTCAATTCAAAAATGGAAAATTAAACAATTAATAACAGAAATGTTACAGACGTCTTATATCGAAATGATAATAAACTGTATCGAAATCGGGTGAAAAATCTGATCTTATTTCGATAATTATTAAATTATGACTTTTCCTGAATAAATTAATCATCTCAGCAACGACATTTAGCATCCGGTATTATTTCGGATTTAGAATCGGATGTGAAAAAGTATCAATTGTTCTATAATTTCGGAATCGAGCTCTGTAACATCCCTGCATAATATCTTACTTAGAAGTATAAAATTAAATAAAAAAAAAAATTTTCTTTGTCTTGTAAAGAACTTTCTGAAAATTTGGTATTGGGTGCGCTATACAATAATATTTGCATGTAATTTAGGCCTAAATGTCAAGATAAAATATTTGTAATGTTTTTTGAATGTTAAATAAATGGAAATTACTTTGGCAAATTATAGGCGGATTGGATATGTACAATCGACACATCGTAATTAAATATAATAGATATTACAAACGTGAGCTTCATTTTTCAATTTACTGTATTTACATGTAAAAATGCAGAAAAAAACCCGTTTTAAGTCTAACATGTAACAGCTTATGCACATTACAATTTTTACTACTTAGAAAAATCTCCGGCAGTGGTCCACTGTATTCTATAAACAAAACAATTATCTATTCATAATATTTTTTAATATACATTCTTTACTATAAAGTACACGATTTTAGACTGCCGTTCCGCGTTCCAAGTTTTGCTTGATTTCTGCCGTATGTTCACCGTAAAAACGTTCCAATTTCTTATTGAAGTTAGCGTTTCTTTCATTGATGTAGTCAATATCAGCATCATCGTTATGAGTTCTTCTTCTGGAATATTTCTCTCGTTTAGAAATCTGTTGTTCTAAATCTTTTACCATATTATCGATCGCCTCTTTTTTATCTTCGTGTAAACCTTGTAAGATTACATGCGGTCCACCGTAAAACGCGTCACCGAGTTTTTGCTTTTGTTCTTCGTACTTTTCCATATCTCGCGGTCCCATGTTCTTAACAAGTCTGTTGTACTGTCGTATGGTTGCCTGTTCGTAATCTGAAAATCCCGTATCCGGATTTTTCTTCCTCTTTTTCCTTTCGATTTTTTCTGCTTCGGCAGCTGAAATGTTTAGTAATTTTGTCCTGTCGTAATCTTCACCGCGACCTGCAGCCTCATCTCGTGCATCTTGATCTGCTTTTAGCCATTCAGCTTGTCGTTTACGCGATTCCCAATTAGCTGGAAGTTTGTTTCTAGCATCTTCAGCAACAACTTCTTTATGGTTATGAACTCTTGCCTCGTTCCGCTGAGTATGAAGGTTTCGTAATTTTTTCATACGCTCAGCCTGTCTTTCCGCGAATGACTTTTTAGTTTCATCTGTAGCACTCATTTTTATAAATTTGTACACAAACTTTTAACAGAAATCACTTGACAGATGTACTATTTCAGAGCTGTCACATTTATTAAAGAAAATATGGACGACGGATACGAAGAACGTATTAAAGGCGATGAGAATATTTTCGAACTGCACACTAGACACTTAATCGATTAGAAAGATCTTAAAAGTTAATACACAGCTAATTTATGAAGACTTCCCACTGTCCTTCAAATATCTTTATAACCTGTCCCTATATATGTTTAAGCTTAAGTATCGTTAACATAGGATGACAAAATTGTAGCCTGTCAAAGAAGCGAAGATTATACTTTTATGGCGGCTACTTGTTTACCTGTTAATATGAAACTCACGTTCATTGAATTAAAAATTATCTAGAGAGAGCATATACTTTTTCAATATTGAAAAGAATAAAATAGAACTGTTATATTTGAAAATAGTTTTTCGTAATCAAAAGTAAACATTTTATAAAATCTACACATTCTACAATTTTTATAGTCTAAGATTTTAGAATGCGAAAAGGTAAGAAATTTAGAAATAGGAGTTATTCCACATTTTCTATATTGTTTGACTATCTGTCATTCTGTTAAATTTGTAAACAAAAGTGTTTTATGTGTAAAGGATATTAATTTTTGTGAGTGTTTTCATAAAAAACAAACAAAATGGATGTATCAGAACAAAGTCCTCGACCATCGTCAGGCTTGTGGTGGCTGAAATCAACAAACGTGAAAAAAACAGAAACTCCAAAGGCGGACATAACCATATCACCATTTGAAATCTCCAGTTCTATGGCAGATTTTTTAGAAAAAGAACGTGCTTGTCAGAATTCAGCTGCCGGTGGTGATGCAACAGATGCAGACATTGGTAGTATTATAGAAGAAATAAATCGTTTACAAGCTGAGAGTCCCGGTGGTAAACCTGACGACGTTGGAGGAGGTGATCGCAGTGTGGAAGACATTCTTAAAGAAGCAGAAAAATTGGTTGAGGAAAGCTCTAAAAGCTTCGAACAGCTAAGTTCTAGATCTAGTGCTTCAAGTCGTAGTAGAAGTACGTCTCTTATTACACCAAGATCGAGTAAAATGACACCTCGAAGTCCCAGGTCAGCAAAATCTACTCCAAGAAGTCCAAGAAATCCCATACAAAACAATTCCTCTAAGCTATCTTATGATAGCGATGACTTTGAAAGTGAATTGTCATCCGATTCAAAAAATAAATTTAACAAAGAAATGAAAAAGAAAGTCAATTCCGATAAACCAGATATCAATAAAGACATCGAATCAATAAGAAATACAATTTTGATACGGAAAATACCTGAATTTAAGTCTAGTCAAAATCGATCAAAAGTCGACGATATTATGATGATTAATGATGCCGATCTGACGGAAATAACTTCTCAAGAAAAAGTTTTGGATGAAAATATAATTTCAGGCTTTGTGAACGAAATAGTTGTCGAATCTTTAGAAAATAATAAGAAAAACGATTCTCAACAAATCAGTGAACCGAAAGATATTTATCAGAAGAATGTCAACAATAATTACGTTCCGGATTCTAATCTGGAAGATAAAAATGACAGTAATTCATTAAAGCTGAAACAGTTTGACTATGAAAATCTTCAGACCGAGATGAGAGAGAAAGATTTACTATTGAATGAATACGAAAGAGACAACAAGCGCTTGTTGGAAGAAATAAAAGTTATTAAGGTAAGATTTTTAATTTTTTATTTTAGTAGATATTAGATATTGTTTAAAGGTTCTGAAATTGTTTATAATTAACCCAACCAAGCACATTTTTGAACTACGTGAAGAAGGTTTGTCGACTGCTTTTTCCATCTTTTTTTTTGCATCGTTTACCTATATGGTAGTCCGCGCCTAGTCAGGACTATTATAAATTATTCTCCGCGTGTTGTTCACGTTCAATAATTTTTAAGTTTTTTACGGGCAAGTGGACCAAAATTAAACAGTTAGACTATTGTAAAATTGCTACGTTTCGTATATTATTTATACTTCATCAGGCAACTGAAATAATTATAATAATAATACAAATTAATATAACAAAATATTGTTACAATTTTTTTTTTTAATAAAATTAAAATTTTACGTTTAAAAAAAGTCGATATGTGTATACGTTATAAATTATGATACAAATAAACCAGAAAAAAATGTTCAAAAATTTGATCCATGTTCTGACGATTTTTATATAAAAATCCGCCGTGTGAGTTGATACAAAAATGTAGGCATATAGCTTAGTAGAACATTTACAATTGGATTTCTGAAATATTTCAAAATGACGTAAAAATTAATGTTTTAAAACTTTTCGTATGTACATAGAATCTTGTTGCGAAAACACGCAATGAGAAAATTATTTGAAAATTTGTAGGAAAAAAAATGAAAATCCAAGTACACAATAGCCATCGAACAGGTGTGAGGTGACTTAACGAAGTGTTAAGTAGTCAAAATAAAATATTGAGTTATTCTGTGAGATTTGCACGTTTTTCGAATTCTTAGAGTGTGATATTTAAGCGTATGTACCTATATAACCGACAGGATTAGCCTGGTACACAAAATGTTACCGGAATTTTTAAATCGAGAACAGACCCACTGTGATTCTTCAGGTATTCCTTATGGTCAGGCCGAACCTGATCACTGATCTCTAATCAGTGGATAGCGATTAGCAAGTGGCGGTCATTGATAATTCAAATTTCCTGCTAAAACGGTCACCTAAAGGTCAGTTCCCCGCCGTACGTATTGCCCAGGGGCCACGTGTTGTCCAAAACTTATTTCGGTAGATTTGAAATTAATAAAAACCCGGGTCGCAGTGCCAAAACCCTGCCGACAATATAGTGTATTTGCTTATACAGGTAGTGTGGCTTTATTACGCGAACTTAAGTTGGTTTTTGGGAAAAATTAAAAATTTGACTACTTAATACACCCCTTAAAATAACATTTTTTTTCTTAACTGCAATATTATTATCAATCTAACGTCCACACCGAATTAAATACACCCTTCAATAAATAAGTCACTATCTACAAATTAGTGTTTTCAAAAAATTTGTAAGTCCGGTCCTGTTGGGCCGATTTTATTAAAATTTTAGGGGCACTTTTTAATTGCTACTAACGGGTTAAATATCAATTTTGAAACGATTCTGAGAATTTTTTCGGTATTTTGGGGCCCAAAAACATTTTTCAACCCCTAAAAACTACCCTTAAAATGGCCCGATTACGCCCATTTTAAATAGGCTTCTTGCGGTGATGGATTTCAACACGTGGGCCAAATTTCGTTGAAATCAATTAACTCTTTCGAAAGTTATCACGCGTACACATATATATATATATATATATATATATATATACGTATATAAATATATATATATATATATATATATACATATATATATAAACATTTTTAAAAATGGTGCCAAAGTGTTTAGGAGGTTATGAAACGTCGAGAAATTTTGGTCCGACCCCTAGGTCCCGCCATCCGACCAACGCCAATAGTGTATGTTGCCTTATGGCAAATACACTAATAATTAATACTTTTCTCGAGTGGTATGTTGTCACTTAAGATTTACGCCAGATATATGTAGACGAATCGTGATTTTAAAAGAACCAATAACAAACATAGTGGTCTTGAGATTTTAGTCATGGCAGAATTTCTATCCTATCTGGGTTCTAAAATTTGTTGTGCTCAGTTCTGTGTTGGTGCCAAACAAGTAAGATGTGGCTACTACGAATCCGCTTAAAGTTGATCAAAGAGGCATTGTTATTGATTGGAAAGTTTTTGAAACATCATACAGTGACTTGTTCGTTTTATTGTATGCTCTTAATTCTATATTAACATAAACACGCATCCACTTTGATTAATGACCCAGATAACAATACCAAAAATAAAAGTAAGTGCATTTGTATCATGAAGTCGTGATGCAGGTAGCAAAAAGAAAAAAATCGTTTTCTTTGCTCTGTCTTCGAAAAATATGTTTAGGAAGTTCACAGTCTATATATGTGTTACTTTCGTTTAATTTTCGTCACTGTTTTTCTCTTCACTGGTCTTTGTCTTTTTCGCCACGTTTTTCTGACTTTCGCCTGCAGGCCGTTTAAAAAATCTGCCCAAGGAGGTTTGTTTCTTCCTCCGGAAATTAATTATGCGGAAATTAATTAGACAAGTGTCATTAAATAGCTTCGAACCCGACCAGTTGCAACTTTTTCCACGAACTGTAAAACTCTCTGCCACATGGCCAAGATCTTCTTTATCTCATTTGTAGAGATAACCTCATCCACCTCTGGTTCGTCCTCGAAACCAATTTCTTGCGGCCTGTAACTCTTGTAACTCCTCGGTCGTCAGTTCCGGAGAATGCTCCTCGACGAGCTCATGTCTCAAAAAACTCGTATGTTAGGGCACTCGTATATCGAGGTTCCACTGTATAGCCGTGATTGACGGCATACTGCGTAGTGCGAAATGGTTATTGATATGCGCATAAAACATTTTACATGTCAATCGCGTCCAGATAACGGTAACCGCTACACCTACACATAATATTTCATGAACTGTTTACAACAATGTCGTACAACAATCGATGCATCTATACATTCGTGTTTAATTGTTGATTAATTCCTTGTTACTTTCGTCGAATACTAATTCACTAAATGTGGAGTATTTCAAGTGTGGTGACATTTTAAACGAGTTTGTAAAAGTATGACAAACTCTTGTAATTTTGTTGTTTTTTAAGCCTTCGGTGGTGATATTTAAAAATGTCTCATCGTCCATCGATCTTCTAGATCATGCTTTCTCAAACTTATAGCTCCGCGTGTCCCTGTTAAATTTCCAAGCAAACGGCGACCCTTTAAAAACTGGCTATATAGATAGAGCAAAATTATTAAAAAGTTTAGTTAGAGTCGTGCTGTTTTTATATTTGTATTTACGATTCATGCTGAGTTGTAAATGATACTTTTTTATAAAAAAAAGAATACTCACATTTAAAATTTGTTGACAATGACCTCAGTTGCCGAGCGCTCGCGCTGTGCCAAAAGTTGAAAAACAAGTTCGAAATGCATACACAAATATTCGGGTTGTAAATAACGAAGGTACGAAATGATTCGGTTCAATTTTGTTATTTGTGATTCCCTCCGTCTTCGTGGAAGTCAGTATGGGAACGGTTTTTTTTTGGTGTAACATTAAAAGTATAACCAAAATTCAAGAAGTGACTCATCATGAATAGTACGGTTTGTTTAATGGAACGGCAAAGCAACGAAACAGTGTATACAGAGCTGTCTCAATTTCCATGCCACATTATATTGTAATGTGTATGACTTAAATTCATATACTACAGTAAAAACCACCGAAAATGTCCTTTGGCTATAACGAATTAATTTTAAAATAAGTGAAAAACCCGACGTAATTTCTTTAAAATAATTTTTGAAAATAGAAGAAATAAAGTAATTATTTACAATCTGGCTTCCTTAAGCTACAACACTGATGACCTTCGTCATTGTGCGTCTATAATCTATAATCTCAGTCTCTTCTTAAATCAATTAAAAAAAATATTTTAAAAGATTTACATTTGATTATTTCATTTATTTTAAAATTCCTAAAGACCGATGGGCGCTATAGGCGGTTTTTAGTCTATATGAATCTAATATGCGTCCCATTCGACAACATAGAGGGCAACCATGTGTTGTCTTAAAAAACTACACCACTGCGTATAATAGATATACAAAAGAAAGAACATAATTTTTTAAGATACCTGATATGTGTACCAACTGAGACTATTAAATTCATTCGAAGCGTCTTTTTCCTTTTCTCAAGAATTTATTCTTTATATGCCCATTGGGAAACTTACTACATGTATTTTTCAGTTCGATTTCACATGCAGAAATGTACTTATAGTTGCTTATATTTTTTTATTTATATCAGTGGTCGGCAACTTTTTTATACTACAGAAACGTGTCATAATGTGCGGTATAGGTGTCCCAAAATATACTGGCAATATTTTTAGGATCAATTCCAGAACGTATTTATGTTGCAGAAAGCGTTGTCAGAAAATCTAATTTAGCAAATTGAAACTATTTATTGATTCTAGACTTTGATAAGACTGACCCAATGGTCATTGACAAATATTTGCTTCAAATCTCATCTTCCTCTATTCCAATGACATCAGACTGGCTACACACTGGCCCCGCGTAACCCAATGTTCCTTGGCGAATATTTGCTACCAGAACAATGAATCTTAATTGTTTTGTAGTGGGTATTAATACTATTATAAATATTAATACCTTTCAATGTCACTGTAGTCCAAAATCTTCATGGTTGAGGGTTTCAACCATGAAGATTTTGGACCACACACTCTCGTCTCGTGATGCTCCGCCTAACTCCAGAGCAGGGATTCAAGTGTTAATGCGATTCATTGAAATGAAATCTTTGTTTTTTGAGACAACGGTGGGAAAGTGTGGAGAAACTTTGAAAGTTGTCCTTGGTAGGGGTTATTAAACGTTATGAGACAATTGTCGTATTATTTGAAGAAGACATTTATTATGCGATGTCTATTGTACTTGCGGCGTAGTACAATAAGCCATCGATATCTTATACAGATGTAAAAAGCAGGTCATGATTATGTGCACAGTGTATTGTTTGTTAATTTAATAACACGCGTGATGAAGATTATTTTCATTTCAAACGCAATTCAGGTGGCGATAATTAAAAAAAAAATACAAGGTTACTGTGTACAGCTACGGTCGTAGAAAACTGGAAATGCAATTTTAACAACTCTTCCTAGAGGTTTTCTGAAGACTCTCCTCTCCTCCCAAAGTTACGTCAAGCTTCCCCTCAGTTTCTAAACTATCAGGTTAAATAATCTTTTCTATAACTTTGTTTCAACCTCTCTGTGGACTATAATAATACGAGTGGCGTAAATATATCGTTTGAAGTAGGGTCGGACTGGGCCCGGGTGGGTCCCCACAAGCCCGGGGCCCGAGACTGGATAATGGTAGATGGGAAATTTTTCTATTTGATTTCTCTCCAATGTATGAACGAACTATCTGATCTAGTTTGCATTTAGGTCGCAAGAGCTGGGACCTAGCCTTCATGGGCTAACCTATCGCCTGGCTTGCGGCAAGCCCCGCAAACCTATAACTGTTACAGCGTTTTCGGCACGGCTTAATTTTAATCATTCGAGCTGAAATTTTCAGAGAATCATTTTTTCAATGTAAAGAACCATTTTAAAGGTTAGTATGTGACAATTTCCAACTTGTCAAAATAAGGGCCAGTCTATTATTAGACTGGCCCTTATTTGTATAAGCCAATTTTTTTTCAAATTTTTTGAGTTACTACCCCCTAAAATGGTTCTATATATTGAAAAAATGATTAGCTTAAAATTTCAGCTCAATTTATACAGTTTAACTCGTGCCGAAAACGCAGAGAACTTTGAAAATACGTTACGTAGAAAGCAAATTCCGAAACTACTTAACTTTGTGCTAATAAAAGTAAGAGTGTTTAATTACGATTTGTATGTACAACATTGTCCGCTCCTTGTTACTTGGGACTAAAAAATAATAATAAATTTTATTAGTGATTTCTGGTTTCATTTCGAAGGTTTAAGTTTTTTTATCACCGCAACTGTACGCGTTCATTGGCCGTGGCCCTTGGAGTCAAGAAAATGACACTGAAAACGAAATCGTATACAATTATTATACCTATGTGATAGTCGCGAACATTGCACAGCGTAAGATGGCGGATATAAAAAACGGGTTCTGTCAGGTACATATGTACAATAGTTGAACTGAAGTAGTAAGACTTATTTGCAAACTAACTTTTATCCGCTACTTGAATCAGTTTTTTGGTCACTGCTCAGCAGTGCCGTAATTATAGAAGTCCTGGCAACCCTTGCGAAAGGACTTGACACCTTCTCATGTAATGAAAACACAGAAGTGGTGCCCTGATGGCACGGAGCAGAAAGGAAAAAAAAGAACCCTTATAGAATCACTTCGTTGCCCGTCTGTCAAGACCATTTTTCTCAGGAACGCGTGGAGCTATCAAGTTGAAATTAATATTAAATACTCAGGTCTACAATGCCTCAATGCTGTGAAAAAATCAAACTTCAACGCAATCAGAAGATACGGCCGTTTGTGCCGCATTTTTGACACTCGCAAGGGAATCAAAACCTATAGGGTACTTCCCGTTGATCTAGAATCATGAAATTTGGCTAGAAGCAATGTCTTACAGAACAAGTGAAGAAAAAATCCGAAAACCGAAAATTTATAGTTACATCACCAAAAAAATATTTTTTTGCGATTATAAACTTATTTGCAGTTGGTAAACTGACCCCGACCTATGTCGATGTATGGAGACAACAGTTCTCTAACTCCAAACTTCAATTCCCGTACTTAACGAACTGTTTACATACCTACAAGTTTGTACGGAACCCTTGGTGCGCGTGGCCGACTCGCACTTAGCAGTTTTTTTAAGCGCGACAACCGCGAGTCTTGATCGATTTTGCTTAGGCAACCGAATACCACCGTAGTTGCAATAAAATTATCTTAATTTTAATACCGAAGTTTGTGACGAAGTACTTGTGGTTACGCCGCTGAACCGTGCTAATATTATAGATATAGATTACTGATCTGATCAATGATCGGATGTCATAACAACCGTATCAATCACCATGTCGATGTACCGTATCACCAATGTAACCTTCCACTTGGGTCCGCGGTTATTGACCCAGGTCTGTTCTGTGACAAACAATATGCGATTGGCGCCTCGCGACATTGGCCGTTTGCCACTTTAGATCCAGAACTGGCTACACGCAGGGACAACTCCATTGCTACAACACCACAACCGCTGTATACAGAGTGTTGAATGCTCTAGCGTAAATAGAGACATGTAAAATAATAAATGTGCGATTTCCTGATAAATGACATTACAAATGATAAAATGATAAAAGCCGTAATATTAATATGTAGGTATCTGGAATAAAATTAAATTAAAAAAAAATACATAACTGATATTTCTCTATAAACTGTATAAATTTTATCTAGTAATGTTGAGCAGTATAGGAAATATTGACAACAAAAAAATGATTTAAAAAATCAAAATAATCTGTGCGTAATGTTTTCGTCAAATTATCTATTCAGTTCATTCGCTTTAGTAGTGTTATACGATCGGAGGTCGGCTATAAGCGGTGTTTAAAAAATTGACACACATTTTAGAAGCGATGTGATAGTTTTTAAGTTGAATATTATGAAATATAAAAATCGATGTGGGTATTTATATTCCTTATGGACTTCACAACGACTGGACCGATTTTGATGACATTTTTAGGCAATCTTCAGATTAGTCCAGCGAGTGATCTTGTGAAGTTTGGTAGCGATCGGATCAACAGATTTTTTTTGTTTTTCGGCAATTTGGGGTTTTCTTCGATTTTTGAACATTCACAATTAAAAGCGGTTGAATTCACGCAAATTCAATATACGTTGAGAATTTTGTGATAATTATTCTGATCTTTTATGGCTATAATTAGATAATTAGTGCGAAGCCGGACCGGGTCGCTATAGTATTTTATAACATTTGAAACATAGCACAGCTCCGAAACGCGACTACTTAAATGTTCAATGGCAAATGTGGCTTGAATTTGGTTTATCAACTTAACTTAAAAATGTCAAAGCAGTAAAATTAAATTCTCATTTAACGCATATGTACTATTTGCACTGTTTAAACACAAGTAAATTTTTGTTATTGATAGTAGAAATATAAAGTTAGTAGCTCGGTCAAAGATCTTCTTTTACCAGCTTCTGATGAGAGAGAATAGTTCTTTTGAAACAGCGTGTAACATATTTCGTTGGTTGCGATCGCGGAGGAGACTTCAACGCTCCAACAGCACAGCAAACCGGCGCCTATAAAACAATCCACTGACGCGTTCTGCGGGTTATTTGTCGCCATGGCAATGCACCGACCGGTCGTCGGTGGTCCGCCGCTGTTGTTTTGTCGCGGTCTCGTGTTGTTGTCGACGCTCGCGATTGTTGCGTCGCGCGCTTATCCTGCCGGTAATGATGCGCTCTACGTCGACATCGGCGAACCCGTTGTTAAGAGCATACCGTATCGGGTTGAATCGAGACTATTGAAAGACGAGCAATTTGAATCGAATGAAGTTTGGGATCGAGAACGCGCGGCGAGACAATTGAACAAAGATGACGACGCCCATCGTGAGCGACTGCGATTCGACGATAAAGTTGTCGTTGGCACTAAACTATTGTCTACAATCGCAATCAATCCACCGAAATCAGAACTGGTCGACGATAAAGTTATTGCCGAACCCGGCCGAATACCGACCGATGTGGTCGATATTTTCGATGTGACGAAAATAACTGATGATGAACCCGAGCTGTTAGAAAGTGAAGTTGAAAATAAAAAATCGACGCCTGACGTTGAACCGCTCAAAACTATTAAGGAAATTAATTCGTCCGATCCTAAATTAGAAGTGTCGGATTCCGAAAAAAGAAATTCGGATTTAAAAGTAGACGTGTCTGATCCAAAATTGGGGACGTCGGACGAGGTTTTTTCCGAATCAAAGCTAGTGACGTCAGAGTCTAGAAAAGAAGAAGCAGCTTCAAACCTTGATGTGTTCGATTCAGAATTTGACGCGTCAAATTCTAAATACGAAAAATCTCCTTCAACATTAGATGTGCTTGATTCAAAATTGAATGCAGCAGGTGCCGAAAACGAGAAGGTTTCGAAATTAGATGGGGCTGATTCGAAATTGGAACCAGCAGATTCGACAAAAAAAGATTCTACTTCAATATTAGAAGCACCAAAAGAAGCAGAGTCTAATGCGAAGTTGGAAACACATGATAAGAAAAACGAATCTATTCCACAGCTAGATGTGCTTGATTCAAAAATTCAAACGTTGGATTCTAAAAAAGGATCGCCTGCTTCAGACATAGATGTGTTTAATTCAAAAGTAGAAAAAACTGATTCTAAAAAAGTCAGACCTGCTTCAGAAATAGATGTTTTTGCTCCAAAATTGGAAGCAACCACTTCTGGAATAGATTCGACTTCTAAGTTAGAAGCAAAACAAGAAAAAAAGGAATCCACTTCAAATTTAAATGTGTCTGATTCGAAATTAGAAACGTCCAGTTCAAAACCAGAAGATGCGTCTTTGGTGTCAAATGTTTCAAAATTGGAAGAATCTAAAAGTGATCTGGATTTGGGAAAACCTTCCAAATTTGATGAGAAGGTAAATGAAGAGGACATAAAAAATTCTGAAGAATCAAAATTAGAAATAGAAGTTCCCAAAGAAACTGCGGCGGAAGGTGAATTAGCTGAAGCAATAAAAGCTGACGAATTCGAAAAGGAGTCTAACGTTTCGCTCGTAAAACCTGATTCGCCATCGAAGGACCCTGAGTTCGAATCTCGCGTGTCGTATTCTGGTTCGCAAGTGTGGAAAGTGGTTATGAGTAGTGAATCGGTTAGAAAAGCAGTAAAACAACTGAGTGAAATGAAAGGTAAGTTTTAAAATGTATACATTTTGTTTGTTAAATTATTATGTTACTA
The DNA here is from genome assembly GCA_034508555.1 of Venustoraphidia nigricollis. Taxonomy (NCBI): domain Eukaryota; kingdom Metazoa; phylum Arthropoda; class Insecta; order Raphidioptera; family Raphidiidae; genus Venustoraphidia; species Venustoraphidia nigricollis. The sequence continues at coordinate 4,733,444 of JAVRKA010000032.1, read as the reverse complement.
CTCAACAAATTATTTATGGCCAATTCAACAGACAAATGTATTATTTATTAAAAATTAATTAACGTTTTGATCAAAGTACAGGTCCTTAAGATATATTCGCTATAACATTGCTATAATGGCCCGCTTTTCATAACGATTTAATATTGTTTATTTTTCCAAGAAATATTCTAAAAAAAAATTTTACCCCAAACTTTACAGTTTCCAAAATATTTTGAAAAAAACAGCTGTTTTTTTTTGTTGTGAAGATCTGTTCAAAAAAAAGAAACTAGTTAAGTAGCTCACAAGCATGCTTTGGTTAATTTTTACATATGAAGCCATATTGTGTAACTAAGCAAGCGAGCAGTAAATAACATTATATTTATTACTAGTCGTTACCCGCGTCACCACACACGTAACACACTTTATTTTACTTTAACTATTATTATGTCAAATGTCAGTATTTTTGAACTTGAAATCATTCACTTCAAGAATAATTACTGGACAAATCTGCGTATTATTGTTTAAAGCTTTTAGTGATTTAGTGACTGCGGGGATTTTTGGATACGCCACTGCACGTATTATAAGTTTGGGAAGGGTTATGGGTACTACTATCTTCGGTCTTTACTGATTACTATTTAAATTTGATAGCTATATCAGCGTGGGGTGGCAACACCACAGCAATAGACTTCCTGGTGCGAGCCGACAGTACGGACATAGCTAAAACGCTGCTTGATGGAGCGAATGCGCGGTATGAGGTAATCATTGATGACCTGCAAAGGGCCATTGACACTGAGAACCCAGAAATTGACTTCGATGAAGAACTTGCCAATAGAAGAGGTTTGTTATGTTAATTTAAGCGGACCTTTTCACAATTTACATTTCTCCTATTATTATTTTTTTTGTCTTGTAGCGTTGGTTTTTGTTTTATTTTTTCTGTTCTTCATCTTTTGGAAACTCACTTTCGAGAAAATTTCATTTAAGGTAGACTACAGAAGCGTAGCGTGCCTTGGCGGGGCCCCGTATAAAAATTTGTTTGGGGGCCCTTCCCCCGTTGAAGAAATCCCGCAGCCCGCGATAATCGATGTAGGGTGTTGTCAACTTTTGAACGCATTCTTTACGCGGGAAAAAAATTGCTTTTTTGACTTTTGTCATTTCTGAAATAAAAAAAAAATTGGAAAGTTTTTATTAATTTTTGCTTACGCACGTTGAGGGCCCCTGTGGCCCGGGGGCCCCGTATAATTGATACGGCATATACGGCGGTAGCTACGCCCCTGGTAGACTACACGTGTTAATTATATTATTTGACATAACCGTATGGCAATTTTAAATTTCAGTATGTATTAATTCATACAAATAATATCCCACGAAAATTCAGTTGTCGAGCGTCTATAATCTACGATATCTCTCTTACACATACTCTCCTACGAAGCTAACGCAACGTACCACTAAATTGGATTAACGTGGTCGAAACTTAACTTATCGATTTGCAACAGTTTCACTAAGCTAGCCTCTTAATTTTTTCCATAGTTCTTTTAGTATGACTAAATAACGGTTCTTTCGAGTTTCGAGTACGATTCAATTCTGAAATCTGAAGAAAGAATTATACAAACTTCTTTCAGATCATTGACTGTACTCTCTTAATTCTGTTATTATTGTATTCTGAGTTATGACTTGAGAATATTTATAGCGAGGCGTCGTCTAGTCTTAAGGCCAGGGAACACTCGCTTAGGTGCTATGCTCGGCTATAATTCGCTGGGTTCAGATATGCAGCACTGGCCCACAGCTAACTGGGGTATACTGGCGTATGTAGATTGTAGTTTAAACTTTAGAAATACCATTTAATACAAATGAACGGGATTGTGCTATATAGCTAGGGTCATCGACGTTTTTAGTTTTTAAAAGACGCCTGAATCATATGAGCAAAAAATATGGGCGTAAAATTTGCAAATCCACAACTTTTATGTTTGAACAATTATTAAATTATTCATTTTAAAAGTATCGTTTATTTAGACAAAAACAAAGTATTAAATGGTATTTCACTGCATGTGTTTTAGTTGCATGAAATAAGGCTAATAAGACGCTTTTGATCTCTGTTCTCGAGCGTCTATCATTTAAAATATCTATCTATCTAAAATTGGCTTAATAATTTCTTATTTTTCATAGTAACACGTTTTTGGTTACCTAATATAAATGTATTATATTTCAATTGGCGATCATTTAACAGTTGCTTCGTGAATTTAGGTCATCGGATGACGTGGCAGTCTTATCACCGCCTGTCGGATATCCATGGATATCTTGATTTTCTAGCCACAGCATATCCAAACCTATGCTCCGTTCGAACAATCGGTACATCTCATCAAGGACGCGCTTTAAAATTGCTGCGCATATCGAATGGCAATGCGTCAAACAAAGCTGTTTGGGTCGATGGGGGCATCCACGCCAGAGAGTGGATATCTCCGGCGACAGTTACCTACATTATCGATCAAATTGTCGAAGGCTATGATACCGAAAGTGAGACGATCAAAAACATCGATTGGTACATTTTGCCAGTCGCTAATCCAGATGGTTATGAATATTCTCATACCACCGACAGGTTATGGAGAAAGAACAGGCGCGGCTCAGGACAGTGCAGTGGCACTGATTTGAACAGAAACTTTGGGTTTGTACCCTTATTCGTTATTTCTGTCTTCGATTGACTTCTTTCTTCTACTCTCCATTATTTTCTCCTTTTCTACGCCGAGAATTGACAATTTTTATATCTACCATTTTGACTCAGAGTTTTTGTCAATAATTCCAGGATAATCTCAACATGAGCATAAGGCTTAAGATGAATAAATTCTTTGGATTTTGTGTTGAGGTATTTTTTTATGTGCGTTTCTTTCGTCGTTTCTTCCAGTGCTCATTTCGAGTCGCGTTTGTCCTAAACAATTTCTTATTACTTACTCTTCTTCTCCTCTTCTTTCAAGCTAACTAAAATTGTCTTTCCTTTTCTCTAAATTCTATGAACGAAAATTAAAAATCGATTAAAATTGTTGATTATATTTTGATTCGTCGTAATTTCAAATATTTTAGTTACCGCTGGGGTGGCAAAGGAACATCTCACAATCCGTGTCAGGAGATTTACTGTGGAATAAGTGCTTTCTCTGAACCAGAAACTGCAGCGATTAAAAACTTCTTTGACTCAACTGGAGCCGATTTTAAAGCTTATTTGTCATTCCATTCTTATGGACAGTATATTCTATATCCTTGGGGCTACGATAATGTCGTTCCTCCAGACTACCAAGATTTGCAAACGGTGGCACAGAAAGCTGCACAAGTAAGTGCGGATGGGGACCGAGCTTTTATTTCTTTTTCTGATAAAGGAGTTGGGTAAAGATCGGCATTTTTTCGCTTATCATAGCCATGAAAGTTCAAAGTATTTGTTAAAGCCATTCAATTATATTTAAGTGAAGTTTTCATATAAATATAATTAAATGGTTTTAATAATTACTTTGAATTTTTATGGCTTTGATGGGCGAAAAAAGACCGATCTTTACCCAGCTCCTTTAGATAATTTAAAATTGTGATGTAGTTTAATGTTATTAGACGCTAATGACCTTAGCTATCGAGCGTCTATAATCTATAAGAATGATGGACAGACCACGTAAAGAACAGACAACTGTTTTGGTTATCCAGGCGGCTAATGGGTCAAACATACTATTTTTTTTCGTTTTACAATTCTTCAGGCAATAAGACAAGTGAGCGGAATGTCGTATAGGGTGGGCTCGAGTGCGACGACTTTGTACGCGGCTTCGGGCGGATCGGATGATTGGGCCAAAGGTCACAGGAAGATCAAGTACGCTTATACAATTGAGCTGCGGGACAGTGGCCGATACGGTTTTGTTCTGCCTGCCAGCCATATTGTGCCAACTGCAAAGGAAGCGTACGCTGCAATAAAAGTATTTGCTGCCGCAGCAAGCGTGGCATAAGTCACCATGATTTTTAAACTGTGATTAGGACGCTGCCTTACCGCGCTGTCGTGGCAGCGCAATCGGTTGAGCTGTGAGCAAAATGCATGCGGTTCGATTAAAGGTGTTTGAACAGTCAGTTTTGTGACGCCTCTTTCACTCAGCTCTGCAAAATTGATTTGTTTTTTTTTTTAATTAACTAATTTGAACAAAACAAGTAATTTGACCGAAAAATTAATCTATCCTGGTTGGTGTCTCTTTCGGTAGTTTTGTTAAATTGTTAGCAGCCTATTCACAATTAGAAGCGAATGTAGATTGTCTATTTGGGGACTAATCGGTCGTATCACAAGGAGGTTAAATTTGTTTCTACAACGTTCATAGCAGTCAGGAACTGACCAACACGATTTTACAGAATTTTATTGTTGTTTTGACAATTATTGGAGGTTACAGTAGCAGAGAATGGCAATACGGGATCAGCCCCACATATAATTGTTTCCAATTCGAACACCAGATATCAACCACCAATTTTCGAATAGAGAAACCGGTAACGCTACCATGAGGCAGGGTCCTAAACCCTTCAGCGGACGCGTGAATCGGTCATTAATATATATATCTAAAAGCTAAAATGCCGATCAACTGTTTTTATAGATGCATTTTTATTCCGCAATTAACGCATCGAATGCAGTTGACTTCAAATGCAAATTTTGGATCTAACTAAACAGTGGGGCCTCTCGGTGAATGCACCGTTTCAAGTTTATTTAGATTGAAAAAGTATGCGGGCGAATACATTTTGTTCGTAGCGTTGAAACACATCTATTAGACGCGTTCAAAAGTACAGAAAAAAATGATCGAAAAAAAATGATCCATAGAAAAATACAGTTATGATTCGCGCGTCCAATGGCGGTTTAAATTTATTTTTCAGATTATAAACTAAGTTTTCAGGAAATATCTGTAAAAAAGTTACTATGAAAATTTAAATTTCATAGTAATTATTTGGTAAGAGAAACGGTTATTTATACTATGGTTAATTTTAAATAAAATATTTATTATTTAGTAGTTTGGTGTTTTTTTTATTTCTTACCTTTATCTACTTTGCTGTAATGTTATGAATATGATAACGTAATACGAATACATGAGTGTTATAAATAAATACTTATTTCAGTTTTTAAGATCTATAGAACGGTTTTGGATTACTGAAAAACTATGCGTTTTGTTGTAGAACGTGTAAAATATTTGTACAATATGTTTGTAGATATTGGATAATTGGACTATAAATAAAAGAAAATTCTAAATATATATAAAATTCTAAAATATATCAACAAATATTCTAAAATGTAAAATTGCCTGATGAAGTAGAAAAATAATGTACGAAACGTCGCAAATTTAAAAAACTACAAACATATTTAATATTATGGACGATAACAACTTGAATATATTTGTACAATATTTGACTCTGATAAAGATATGCATTCTTGATTCCTTTGGAAATTGTGTTTAATAATTCTTAAGTCGCATTGAAAACACGCAACCTTGGCTGTCGATAGCCAAGAAAAATCAAATAAAACATCAATCAAATAAAATATGGCAAATCAGTGTAAAATTTCGTACTTAATATGTAGTTATCAAATGAAAATGTGTATGAAAATATTTTTTGTGTTTTAGGATGAATTGGAAACGACAAAGAATAAATTAAAGTCGCCATTAACAGCATCGCCCAAAACAGAACTGGCACTTCAGTTGGAATTGGACAATGCTTTGGAAAACCTCAAAGATTTCAAAGAACACAACACGGCATTGCAACTGCAATTGGACACGTTAAATAGTTCACATCAGACCTTGAAATTGTGCAACGAAGAGCTCGCAAACACTAACAAGACGCTCGAAAGGAAAGTAGCGGAGAGCGAATTGATTATTTCGAGACTGAAAACTGAATTGAAATCGATTCAAAATAAATACAACGCACTGCTCGAGCAGGAAACTGTGTTAAAAAAGTCAGTCGAAGTCGAACGATTGCAGAATAAGAGTTTGAAATTGCAGAATGAAAAAGACGCCAAATGTATTCAGGATTTGACGAGACAAGTCAGAGAAATGGAACGGATAATTGCCAGAAAGCATCCGGATTCCGTTTCTGCGTTGATTGTTACGGCGAATGCTAATATGGATCAGAATGCACGGAAGATTTTAGAAGACAGAATTAAGCAGTTGGAATCTGAAGCGAGAAGTCGGGAGACTCATTCCAGTAAATTGTTCACAGATGTTCAGGAAAAATTCAACACAATGAAATTAAAGTACGAGAGTCATATAGAAGATTTAGAACATCACGTGGCTGATCTCAAATTGCAGTTGAGCAATAAAGTCAGTCCTGAGCTGATTGAAAATTGGACGCAAACTTTTTTCGACGAAAATAGAAACGTACATTCAAACGATATAGGCGTTCAGACTATAAGTCAACCTACAAAAGTTTCGAAACCAATACAAACGAAAAGGCCTGAAAAAAACTTGAAAGAAGACGCTCATCTGCTAGCAACTATACGAGGTCTAAATCTGGAAATAGCAAATAAAGAGAAAGTAATGTTTAAATTGCAAAGAGAAATGGATGAGCTACGCAAAACGAACAAGAAACTGCAAAAAGAAAGAGAAGGTGCACTGAAATCTAATTTGATAGAAAGAATGCGAGAAGTCAAATGTTATAATCCTGACGAATATAAATTGCAATATGACAAAGAAGCCGATTTGGATAATATGAATCAACAAGTCAGTGCTATAAGAGAAGAACGGGATAAGTTGAAAATACAGTTGTGTCGCTTAGAAGATGATTACGAAGCTTTGAAATTAAAAAGACTACAAGATGTAAGTGAATTTATTTTTTGTTTTAAAATATTTAGCGTATTTAATATAACAAGTTTTTCAATATCGAAAACATTTGTTGGAATGCGCTTCTAGGACTCTTGCGTCACGGGTGATCGCACAAGTTGTCCTACTGAATGGCACACCCTGTTGGTGGTTAAAGAATGATTTACTGACGCTCGATCTTCATCAGAATTTTGTAAATACTTTGAAATAATTATGAATCTGTGCAAAACAATATATATTTATAAAATGTCGTTTCTTTACAGCTAAATACATTACAAGAGGCTCATGAACAGGAATTGACCAATTACATGGCGAAAATGTCACCCCTTCGAGAACAGCTGGAAGTTCAACAGGTGACGATAAATAAACTCCAGTCGCAATTGGCCAGCGCCAGAGAACAAATAACTGTGTTGATCGTCGAAAGAGATCATCTTGAATCGAGGTTAAGTGCGCTGAGACAATTGGAGCGGGAAAATACCGGCGGAGAGTCGGACAAGAGCGAGTACGCTATACTCAGAAAAAAGATATCGCAATTGGAAAGGCGGTACGAGGATCGGGAACTCCGTTTGCGAGCAATTGTGCATGGTTTGGCGCAGAAGCAGGCATTCAGCAATCGAGACTGCCAACAGTGTTTGTTAAGACAACAGCAACTGTGTGGTTATAAGGCTGAATTGGATCAGGTTTTACTGACATTGAGAAATCACACAAAGTTGTGATCCCCCCCCAAAGACGCTGGCTGTTTTTCGCCATTTTGTATGACATTTGGCTGTTAGATGTGATCTCATTTTTCTCTGGGTAAAAACATAATGGACATTGTCTATGATGTTTAGATGTTTTCGTTTTTATATACTTAGACAGTGCTCAAAATTTGACAGAAATTTTTTACGATATTTTTGTAAACATAATTTCAGGCTCCACTAAAGGTGCCGGCCATTTGAGCAATTAACGAAGGCACAACGTACGCCTGGTTTCTTAGAAAACCGTTACTAAGTAATGGGGTCGTCCCACGTTTTTTTTTAAGTATAAAGCAATTTTTTTGAGAATTTCTCGAAAGCTTATTGTGCAATAAATATATAATTTTAAACAAAGAAGATATTCTACGACGGAAATGACGCAAATTATAGTTAACCAATCACAGTTGAGTCTCTAAACACACTGAAAATAATCTAATGACGTTCGGTTTGTTATGCGTTTCATTCAACCAGGAAAGTAACATGCGCTCTACATTTCTGAAGGCAAAACTATTGCTGAGTGAAATAGCTGTATCCTGTAGGGTTTCTAAACTGTGGCAGTATCTAGTTATAAGGTGCATTCGGGAACAACCATTCTACGCGTTATAAGGTAAGTCAAGCGAAGCTGTTAAACTGTAAACATTTTTTTTAAATTCTTATTTACGATTAAAAGAAAGGATACATATTTTTTTTACAAGACATGAATTATGTACACTGTTCAGAATTATGTGGGACGGTCCTCATACTGAACATTACGTTTAAGATGGCGTGTTCTGCTCTAACATTTTGCAATAATAATATATTTGTTCAAAAGGTCTTAAATAAATAGCGTGTCTGATAAAATTGACTGCAGTGGATACTGGATGGCTAGATAGCATTAAGAAATTATGGAATTATATTTGATGTCATACCTACGTTATAAAACTCAACTTCTGCATTGAGAAAAGTTTGGTGTAATTGTTCTTTGGATCAGACAATTGTGGTTTCGAATACCACTTTTGCTCATGAATATTTTGTGATGTCATTTTGATCCAATTATATTTGACGATACTGGCTAAATTGCTTTCTATGTCGACTACCTACAAGTGATTTTATCTTTAGGTTCAACGCCTGGGTTCTTGGTTACGCAGTCTATGTATTTATTATAATAAGTTCAGAAGCATATCAAATAAGTAAGAACCTGTTTTAATTGTAACAAGCTATATTTGTTATGAGCGATGTTTCTTAATTTTTGGAATGGCTTACAATAGTCAATACCAGCACTATAAGACACCTCACTAAAAGGCCCTCACAAAATCCAGCCAAAAAATGAATGGTTCTTAATTTTGAATTTTTCAGTGAGATTTTTGAAAAAAATTCAAATTTTCGAAATTTCCAAAAAAAAAATCATAAATTTGAATTTTTTAAAAAATTACATTTTTTTAGTTTCGAATTTTTTTCGTAATTTAAATATTCCGAAATGTTTAAAAAAAATGTTATTTTATAGGCTCCCACAAAATTTTTGTTCTTAGACCCCCACTAGGGTAAATCCGGCAATGACAATAGCTGTTACTTGAAAGGTAAGCAAATATAACCAATGTCAACTCGAATATCTATTTTAAATTTTACTGTGCATTTGTTATTTGAACAAAAAACAAAGGTTAAACAGCTTTAACAGAGTTTGACCTTCACCAATGTCAGAGCCGTGGTGTGGAGGGGTAAAGAATAAGTTTTCTCTCCACGGCCCTGATCAATGCTACAAAAAACCAATAGGTTCTTTCCTTTTTGAGCACTGTATTAGAACATACATATTTCCGCATTGTTAACATTTTTTGTGTCCCTGGTTAAAACCATTCCTTTGCACAAACAAGTAAAGTCCATACATGGTACAAATATTTATATTGCTTTAGTATTTATTAGTAGATAATTTACTTTATTCCATTTGCACAATTTACACTTATTAATTCTAATTTTCTTAGTAGCTTTAAAATGACGATTAGTGCAATTGGTTAATACTTTTCAAGAAATCAAAAAGTCATTAAAGTTTCTGAAAGTCGATAATTTATTAGTAAGATTTAGAAGACTTAAATTTTAGAATAGAAATAGAAATTTAATGGGATATAATAACTGTAGAAAAGATTACTAGAAAACGAAATATTTTTTAGTCAACAAGCTAGTTGCAGTTTCAAATATTAAAGATTTTTTCAAAAGTCAGTCTGCTTCCAGCCATTTTATAAACTATATTTAAAATAATTAATGAGCATATAAAAATATTGCTATCAATTTGTAACTTACAGGGTGCAGCAATTTTTAAATTTAAAACACAACTAATTTTTATATATTCATCCAGCGGAATGTTAGCACCCTGTATAATAAACATTAACCACTGATCGTTGGTTCTTACATAAGAGTTTTGTAAACAAAATTAAGGACAATAATTATTACTTAAAAATAGTATCTACTTCTTGAAGAAATTTTCGCTATTTTAACTGTTTGAAAACATCTGATTGTTTGCAAAATTTTAAAATCAAACAACTTTAATCTGACGATCTATTAAGTGATAAATCGATAATTTAGCGGGTTCTTAATTTATAAAAAAAAGTAACCACAAAAACAAAAAGAACACTTTCACACACGTTTAGCTATTTTAGCATCATCAACTATTAAAACTTCAACATGGCTAGTGAAATGCATTTCGAGATAAAAAGTCTTCGTGTTTTGTGGTCACTTTTCTGTAATTTTTATATACTTATGACAAACTCAAATTTTGATGATTTAACAGGCCAACGAGTATTTTATAATGAGCTTTGGAAAAAAAGATATAGGTACTTATACGAATTAATGCATGAAAATATTAGATTATCCATTTATTAAAAATTAATTTAAAGCTATGGAGAATACGAATCTTATATAATATATACGCTTATTATTTATTTTACAAAATACCGATCCGCGTTATGACTTCAGGTCTATTTCACAGCATTGTTATACATCGAAACATCTTCGATGTATATATTGTTAAAATGTCATTTTATCAACATAATGTACACACCTTCTATACATCAATAAAAATACATTGTTACGATATTTGTATAAGAATGTGTAATTATTTGATGCAACTCAACATTTGTGTCCTATCCATTTTGTTTTTATTAGCAGTGACGTAGCTACCGAAGTCCTAGGCGGTGCAGTGCATCGGGGCCCTCAAACCCCTCGGCCTTCTGAGCGACGTTCGAACACGATGTTTAAATATCCTAATCGAATAAAGAATTTTTCTGTATTTTTTTCAAAATTTTAGGCCCAGTAGTTTTGGTGATAAAGGGGGGAATGGTCAGTTTTCGCCTATTTTCTTAAATAACTTCAAAACTATTTATCTTAAAATTATATTTGAGATTCTCACAAGCCCTTTCATTTGATGTCACACGATATAGTTTGCAAAACGTTTTTTTTTAATTTTCTAATTTATCCCCCCCCCCCCCCCCAAAGTGTCTCCATGTTCAAAACTCATTACATATTCGTCTTTGGGCCACTTATTCTATTCTATTTATTAGATTCAGTCATTACTGATGTTATAGATTTTAATTCAATAAAACGCAGCGACACTTTTTAAGTGTAAATCAATAAAACGCACTTCATAATCGTCTCGAATAGTTTTTGTAAGATATTATGAAATTTTAGTAAAAATCTTTGTTAAAATCTGATTGCATAATGCACAAGTTGGATCCGAACTCTACGAGTTAGTTTGTTCTCTATAGCATTAGCGTCTTAATATTGTGTCGTTTGGAAAAATGTAGAATTAATCGGTTAAATTGTAGAATCATAATTAATGGTTGTAATAGTTTCGGTGTTTGTTGTAGAATATTTTCATATAAATATTCGGGTAATGTAAAAACGAGTATTTATTATTTTCTTAAGAATTCGATAGCGTTTTGGGTAAGATTGATTTTGAAACTTTAGTTTTACGTACATATTTTGAGAAGTGTTAAAAATAATACTATAATAAAAAATCGCGACTTTCAATCTGTTATATAAAAAATAAATTGATATAATAAAATAAAACTCCAGTGCAGTGTCTAAACCAATAAAAAAACAGTGCAGTGCGTCAGTTCTTGTTCAGAACGGGATCCGGGAATCAGCTACGGGGCCTTGCAATTCATCATTCGTCACAAGTGGTATGTGATGCTATTTTTACATGTTATTAGCCTGTTTTTGATTTCCTTTAATCAGACGGTTTATACAATTGCAAGGGATATGTCATACCGATAGTCGATGGCCCATAGTTTTTTATTCACAGATTTTTAAGAAGAATTAGTTATACATACGATTGATGCTGTTATTAATTGATAAAAATGCATTTTAAATTTTTTTTAAACAAATAAATTCAAAATATCACATTTAAAAGTAATAACGTAGCAGAAGTTACTGTTTTTTGAAAGAACTATTAAAGTTGTCATATCACTAAAAATTACGCCTGTACAAAATGCAAATGTAGTTTTTTCAATTGTCAAATTAAAAATATCAACTTTATGAAGAAAAGTTTCTCGTTGGATTTCGATGAAAAAAAATTTAAAAAAATATTTTTCTTATTCTTATAAAAAGATGTTCTAAACTATATTAGACCAGATTACCGCTTGTCAACCTGGGTCTCCTGAACTGAATTCACGGAAAAAATTGAATTCGAATTGAATTCGGTACGGTAGCGCTGATTCGACTTGATCTAAAACTTCTTTACTACTTTTTATGAAAATAGTGTAATATAAATTAACAGAAAATGTCTCTTTTGTTTCAGATAGCAGCCTGTAATGAATCTGCTTTGGTAAGTCTTTTTTAATTTTTCTATCCAATAGAAATTAATAAATTATTAGGCAACACAATAATTATGTATATTTTCCGGTTATGGTAATTATATTGGGATTATTAATTGTAAACTATAGACGCTATTAGCGTCTACCTTAAATATGATGTCTGAAGTTTCTACAATGTTATTACATAATATAGTAAAATACTGTAAAATCTCGAAAACGATCAATTTTACAGATGAAGTAGGTATTCAATGCAAATGGAAGATCCGTTTCTAAATTTTAAATTTTAGAAATGACTTCAAATGATAAATAAATACCTATCTGTATCTGCATCTACAACGTTTATAGGGCGTAGCAAAAACAAACGAATGATAGATTTTTTAGATATGCCTTTTATTTATTTTGTAATATTGCTAAACTACACTACAAATCAATATTTTCAGGTCCAGTTTGTAGTTAATTTTTGTCAAAGGTCATTTCATCAACATTTCTGTACACATATACTACATTAATAAAAATAAATACTACTTTTTTATACATTGATTTACAATAATTTTACAGAGCCACAAACAGTTACAACATTGCCAAGTCGTAGAATAAAGTATATTTTTTTAACAGTGTAAATGTTATTAAATTAAAATCAGACATAATTCTGATCTATAGGCGTATGCTAAACAACGAAAGTTCATCTAATAAAAAAACGAATGTTTTGTTAGTAATCTATACGTGAAATGGGATATATTTTCATATACAATTTTTTTCGTAAATTAAACTTTGTCGACAACTAATAAATCACTCTGTATTGTTACTTTAAAGTATAGCGCAGATATTATTTATTTCTTGCAGTGCTAATGAGTTACATAGCTTACACAAGAGTGATCGAAAATTAATACAAACATATTTACTAGTTCCTCCATTAAATTTTCGTAATTATGCTTGTTATCATATTTTGATAACAAATTGCTATTTGCGCTTCATTTTTTAATACTTTTATGTTAATACTGCAAGGTAAAGCAAAAACACTTACACTGTTAATTTAAGAAGTTTTTGAATATTTTTCAGTTTATTCTGTTTTCATTTTAAAGTTTCCAAATAGAGTGGAGTATCCTGGAATTCTGAAACAAATAAATATTTATTTATTCAATATTTGACAACTGGTAAATTTTAACTTTTCAAATTTCATTTTACATTTTGTGCAAAAATTACCTTAATTTCAGTTTATCGTTACTCGACTTAAAACTCCATATTTGCAATGCAAGGATACATAACAGAATAGTTCTAATTATTTGTAGTCCGTCAGTTTCTTCGTTGTCCTTCATTTTGAAGGGTTCCGAAAGTTCCTTTTTAACTGAAAGTTTTGGAATTTGATTGGCAAGTTTATTTAGTAGGGAAGTCTCTTCAATCGAAACATGTGAGATGACATTTGGCTGTTCATTTCCAGTAGCTATATTTTCTTTATTTTGAGCGAGAACATTCATGAATCTGTTCTCTCTTTTTAGATCATAAGAAATTCCAGATTCTCTAGAATATGGATTAGTTCTAATCCTGTTTTCGCGATGAAGTGTGGCCCGATTAGTAAAGACTCTTGATTCTTTCAAAATATCTCGTGTAAGGCCAATTCGATTATTTCGATTTAAGTCAACTAGTTCATTCAAATTTTTAGAGATTCGAACAGAACGTACAAGCCGAATTCTATTTTCAGGAATTAAATAAACTCTTTCAGTGTTAACTCGTGAACCTCGGGCATCGCGTACAAGTCTGTTTCGGTTTTCTCGAATCAGATCAGCTCGTTCAGTAGAAATTCTAGATTCTGACACATCACGCACTAATCTGTTTCGACTTTCTCGGTTACTAGCAGCTTGTTCAGTAGAAATTCGAGATTCGCGGGTATTGCGTACGAGTCTGTTTTGACTTTCTCGATTAAGATCAGCAAGTTCTATAGAAATTCTAGATTTTGGAACAACACGCATCAGTCTGTTTGAAGCGTCTTGTACTAGCGTGTTTCGATTTTCTCGATTAAGGTCAGTTCGTTCACTGGAATCTCGGATATTACGTACGAGCCTGTTTCGGCTTTCTCGGTTTAAAACAGCTCGTTCAGTGCCAACTCGAGATTCTCGGGTATCACGTACGAATCTGTTTCGAATTTCTCGATTAAAACCAGCTCGTTCAGTAGAAACTCTTGATTCTGGGGCGTCACGCACCAGTCTGTTTCGGCTTTCTCGATTAAGAGCTACTCGTTCAGTTGTAACTCGTGAATCGCGAGTATCACGTACTAGATTTTTTCGGTTTTCTCGATTAAGACTAGCTCGTTCAGTAGAAATTCTTGATTCTGGAACGTCACGTATTACTCGGTTTCGTCTTTCGCGGTTAAGATCAGCTCGTGCAGCTGAAACTCGTAAATCTTGGAAATCACGTACAAGTCTATTTCGGATTTCTGTATTAATATCAGCTCGTTCAGTTGTAACTCCAGAATCGCGAATATCACGTACGAGACTGTTCCGGTTTTCTCGGTTTAGATCAGCTCGTTGAGTGCCAGCTCGAGATTCTCGGGTATCATGTACGAGTCTGTTTCGGATTTCTCTATTAAGATCAGCTCGTTCAGTTGTAACTTGTGAATCTCGAGTATCACGTACGAGTCTGTTTCGGTTTTCTCGACTAACGTCGGCTCGTTCAGTGGAAACTCGCGATTCGCGTGCATCTCGCGTAAGTCTGTTTCGGCTATCTCGATTAAGATCAACTCGTTCATTTGTAACTCGTGAATCTCGAGCATCGCGTACAAGTCTGTTTCGACTTTGTCGATTAAGTTCAGTTCGTTCATTAGAAATTCTTGATTCTGAGGCGTCGCGTGCCAATCTGTTTCGACTTTCGCGTTTAAGATCATCTAATTTAGAGGAAACGCGAGATGCGCGAGCATCACGTACTAATATGTTTCGGCTTTCTCGATTAAGATCAGCTCGTTCAGTAGAAATTCTTGATTCTCGGACGTCACGTACCAGACTGTTTCGGTTTTCTCGATTAAGATCAGCTCGTTCAGTTGAAACTCGTGAATCTCGGACATCACGTACAAATATGTTTCGGTTTTCTCGATTAAGATCAGCTCGTTCAGTATAAATTCTTGAATTTGGAACGTCACGCACTAGTCGGTTACGGCTTTCGCGGTTAAGATCAGCTCGTTCAGTTGAAACTCGTGAATCTCGGACATCGCGTACAAATGTGTTTCGGTTTTCTCGATTAAGATTAGCTCGTTCAGTAGAAATTCTTGAATTTGGAACGTCACGCACTAGTCGGTTTTGGCGATTAAAATCAGCTCGTTCAGTTGAAACTCGTGAATCTCGGATATCACGCACTAGTCGGTTACGGCTCTCGCGATTAAGATCAGCTCGTTCAGTTGAAACTCGAGAATCTCGGACATCGCGTACTAGTCGGTTACGGCTTTCGCGATTAAGATCAGCTCGTTCAGTTGAAACTCGAGACTCTCGAACATCGGGTACTAATCGGTGTCTGTTTTTGTGGTTTAGTTCAGCTCGTTCAGTTGGCATTCTTGTGTTTTGGCCATCACGTACTAGTCGGTTTCGATTAAAAAGAAGTTGATCAGTGGGCATTGATGCTTCTCGGACATTACGAACAAACCGGATTTCTCGATTAAAATTAACTCGTTCAATTTGCGAATGTTTAGGATCTATCAATTTAACAGTGTTCTCTCTATTAACGTCAGCATGGTCATTACTCCATACTCTGTTTTGAGTATTTCGCGTTATTCGAGTTACTCGGTCGTGACTGTTTCGACCATCTCTAGTATCTCGAGCCATTCCAATGTTGGATTCTCTATCATTAGTTGTACGAGAATTGAAACGGCTGTCGTAATATATATCACGATGAATGTCAACACGATGTGATTCTCGAGTCTTCTCGTTAGCCAAACGACTCTGCGATGACCTTTCTTGAAATAACATTCTTTTGTTATCGTTCGAATCCTTTACTTCTTGATAGTCAGACATGCGTTCAACTACTTTATCAGGTCGATTTGATACAATTCGGTCCCGAATATTATTATTTATTGCCCGAATCGCACTCCGACGATCGATATTTCTCCGATCGAACGAAGTCTCCCGATTCGCCAATCGATTTTTTCGAACCAGTTCATTATTAAGACGATTTTCATTATTAGATACGCCCTTATTGAATGAATAACAGTCATGTTTTGGTCCCTCTACCAGATCGACGTCTTGCTGAATCGAATTACAATAATTCGCTTCGACAAATATAGAAAAATTACTTATATAAATCAAAATTAAAAACTTTGCCGCCAGCACCATTATTTTGTTCGGCTTCATTTCGATAACTTTCCGAAAATATATATAGTATATATTCGCGGTTTTTTGAAAAACTGTTTCAGCTGTCGAAGTTAGCTAAGTGAAGTCAGTTAGCTTTCTGATACAGTTGGAGCGATTTCAGGAGTATTTATACAGAATGCCGTATCGATATTTAATTTCACACCCTTCTAAGCATTGGTCGTTTAAAATTGAAATTCAATCGTCGGTTAATCTAAAACGTATGGCGGACTATAATTCAATTTTGTTGTGCGGTGTATCACACTGTCCCATTGTCGCATTTCTATTCGCGGAGGCGTTCGATCACAGCGTTACCGATCCGGTAACGTACTACACATGTAGGTACTATGTTGTTAGGTCGTAGATTTTATATTTCTAGCTACTACGTTTATATTGGTGGTTATCGGTCGCGGGTTGTCGGTCTCAAGACTGATGGACTGTTGTTCTTATACTCAAACCCATATAGGCAGAGATGTTGTTATGAATCAAATTAGACATTTTTTTTTACTTTACGTACTAGTGCGAAATAAGATAATATACAACCGCTATACAGGTACCGCCAGTAGCTATTTTATACTAGATTGTATAAAATTACATTTTAGCGATGACCGTTTTATGGTACTTTAGCACTTATTTCGTTATACCCGTACTTCCATCATATATACCCGCTATCTCACCACAATATCGCTGTGCGATTACGTCAACTAGACAGACGTAGGTTGTAAATATCTTCACAGTTACCTATAGAGTATGCAGAAGTTTTTGGGCCCCAAAATACCGAAAAAATTCTCCGAATCGTTTCAAAGTTGAAATTTAACCTTCTGGTAGTAATTAAAAAGTGTCCCAAAAATTTTAATAAAATCGGACCAACAGGACCGGATTTACAAATTTTATGAAAACACTAGTTTGCAGATAGCGAATTATTTACTAAAGGGTGTATATAATTTGGTATGGAGGTTCGATTGATAATAATATAGCAATTATGAAAAAAAAATGTTATTTTAAGGGGTGTATTAAGGAGTCAAATTTTTTATTTTGCCCAAAAACCAACATACGTTCGCATAATAAAGCCACACTGCCCGTATTAGCAAATACACTATATTGTCGGCAGGGTTTTGGCACTGCGACCCGGTTTTTTTTTTTTTTGGGAATCTACCCTTATGTGAACATGGTGAAGAGACGAAAATGAGACAATTTCAACACAGTTGTGCACCTTCAACAGCATAAATAAGAACACGATGCTATAACTATGTACGTCACGGGAATGGAGCCTGTAGTTGTCTGATAACACGACCCACTTGTTACATAAGCCACAGTTCATGCAAGTGTCGCCTCGTTTCAGAAACACTTAACAGCGATCCGCAAACTGTTATTGGTGCAGTATATTAACAATGCTAATAATTCTTCTTTAATTAGTGGTAACTTATGTTATTTGTTTCTTCTGATTGAATATGAAGTTGCAGTTACCTTTGAAACGCATCTATTGCTCCTGCGTAACTTGAAAGCATATCTTCATAAAGTAATTTTCTCAAGGCGCGTAACTCAGAGAGTTTAATGCTCGTCAAAGTTTTGACAAACATGAATGTAAGAGTACATTAAGACCTCGCTTAACGCTATTTCAGTATTACACGGTTAAAAAAAAACTGTTTAGCCACTATAACGTAAATTATGGAACAATTTATACAAAATAATTTAAATGTTGATAGAAGTTCAAAGGCAAGACGAAGTGTCATTGATGAAATATCTTGGTATCGACAACAGCTTGCTGAACGAAACAGAAAAAGGCAAACGACATTAGATGACTTCTTCACAAAAAACAAAATATGTCAAATGAGGAACCTTCCTCATCACAAACATAACTTCTTACTCGAACTTTTATTTGATTTTCATAAATGTTTTATGAACAAAAATCGATATTAGCAATTTATAATTAATGTGATAAAAGAGTATTTAACACTAAACATGTTTCAAAATTAAACAAAAAGAAAACTAACAAATTTTCTTATTCTCGGTTCTGTTTCATTTATGCCTATTATATTATCTACGTGTTAAAATGACGTCATTTAGCACTGTTTCGTATAGCGTAGAAACTTATTGGAATGTATCTCTCCGAGTTAAGCGGGGTCTTACTGTACACTAAATAGAAACGTTACCGATAGACGGGACGGGAACTGACCTATCTACGCTCTCTATAGACTCTCTTGTGTTTTTTAAACCACAAATAGACGCTGAAGACTTCGGTGATCGCTTGTCAAGGATCAGCAATTTAATCTAATCTGTTATAGGGAGAGCGTGTTGAACGATAATCATGTCTCAATACTTGTAATCTTTCTTTCGTTTTCTCATTAGCCCCCCCCCCCCTTCTATTAGTATTGGTAGGCCAAAATCATTTTTCCTTCTTTTATCGCATAAATATCCAAAGTATACATTACAAAATTTAGGGAATCTTAATATTATTATTAATAATAATAATAATAATGCGTTTAACGTCCGTTTCTCGACTTTATGTCATAACAGACGCTATTCGCGCCATTACTATTTTCCATCTACCACACTTCCCGTTATTTTTCCACATTTTTAAAATTTCAACTTATGTAATAGCAATGGGCGAATGAAGGAATTATAGGAAATTAGGATAAGATAGGTAATTTTTAAACTAGGGGTTTGATAGGTAATCGGCCATGGCCTCAAATAAGGAACCATCTCGATATTTATCTGGAATTAATTGAGGGAAACCATGGAAAGCCTCAATCAAGATGGCCGGTACAGGAATTACCGTTTCTCGGTGAGAGGCAGTAGGAAAAAGTCCCAGCCACATCTGCCCCCGCCGGGTTTCGAACCCGGACCTCCCGAATGCGAGTCTTGTGCTGTCACCACTACTCTACCCAGCTCGGTAAATTTAGGGAATATTAAAACGTACAAAATCAAAATTTTATAACAATCTTTTTATTTATATTTCAAATAACAATATACGTAGAACTGTTTCAATTAGCTGTTATTTTTCATAGTGTCTGAGATAAATCTGTTGTAGGCCGATACTCTAGTGTAGATGGATGGATAACCGTTTGCTCCACATGGGATGTATCCCCAGGAAACGATACCTATGATGACATCTTTCTGGATAAGCGGACCGCCAGAATCACCACTGCATGCTGACACTTTACCATCCAAAGGTCCTGTGCAGACATTGGTGTCGGCCAGAGGACTACTGCCCATGTAGTCGCCACATTCTGCGATTTAAGAATAATATTAAGTTTATAATGTTTTGCTTCTAGAGGGTGAGGATCAAATAATAGTTAAAATGAAGCACTTATAGTTCTTGCGACGTTTCGTTTAATATATTTCAAACTTCTTCAGGCGGTCATATAACGTTCCAAAACTAGTAAAATTCATAATAATGCATGTTTATGTTTCTTTTCATGGTAATAATTATGGAAAATTATCATTATTAAAAAAAAATCTAATAAAATTACTGCACAATGGAATATATGTTAGATTTAACATATATTCCATTGTGCAGTAATTTTATTAGATTTTTTTTAATAATGATTAATTATCGAATCCAATTAATTATATAAACTGTAATTATACGTAATATTAAGAAATTAATGGGAATTATGGACTAAAACTTGTGTAATAATTTTACAATTTATTGCCAACGTTTCGTTAACTTGGTTAACTTCATCAGGACTCAAACTTGATTTATTACACATTGGTCTTAGTAAAATTTAATCACGTTACACATACTGTTGTACTCTACATTGTTGTTAATTAAAACACGATATAAGCTTCAACCAGATCTTCTAAATAATTTTTAATCACAAAATGAAGACTATACAACAATGTGTGTAACGAGATTGAGTTTTACTAAACCCAATGTGTAATAAATCAAGTTTGAGCCCTGATGAAGTTAACTTAAGTTAACGAAACGTTGGCAATAAATTGTAAAATTATTACGCAAGTTCCTGTCCTTAAGGCAGTTGTCGTGGTCAGAAAATTCTTAATTTTTGTATACTTATTAAGGACATGATAATACAATTACCTTGAAAATTTGAAGTCGATCGACCGTATATAATCCGAGATAAATTCAATTAAAAATTGGATAATTAACATTGATTGTATATGATCTCTGTAATTCTGAACCAGTTTCTTATTTATAAAAAAAGAACTAACTGTCAGAAACTTTCCAAAAACTGACAGTCTTTCAATGCATTTGTTATGAGTTTAAAAAAACATAAGAAAATGTTTTTGACCGTCTAATTATTTATAAATAACAGTTTAAAGTTCAACAATTTATAGAAAGTATACATGCATATGAATACTGTATGGGTTACGTTTCCACGGGTACAGTCTTGCGTACAAATTATAGATCACTTAGCTACAAGCTAGTATACTTTTGTGGCGCGTATAATCTATAACTTTTTGACAATATTGTACCACGACAACCACCTTAATTCCCATAAATTTCTTAATATTACACCACCCGAAGGACGACAAAGATACGTCAACATGTAATTATATGGTCACAATGTAAGGTCATTGTCAAATCGATTTTTTTTTCACAATGCTTTTAGCAATCCAGCATGTGTTTATTAAAGCCAGTGACTTTTAACATAATGACAATAAAACAAACCTTTGATAGGTACAACAGGTAGATCGATTGTCTGGAGTATGCTAGGGTAGTTAGGGCTAGATGTGTTGCTCGTGCTTCCCCATCCAGATAGAGTTGCAGTTCCAGTTGGGATAGCTTCGCTCTTCGGAAGATTTATTTTGTTGACTTTGCTGTTGAGTACCAATGGGGTCTTCAGTCTAAGCAAAGCGATGTCGTACGGTCCAACTCCGCTATAAATTTATAAAATTATATTTCTATTTTTTAACGCTAATTACTTTGAACACGGACATTTTTTGTTCGCTTTCATGTCTCAGAATTTAATTACGATAAAATAGTGCTCAAACCAGCTATAGACGAAGATCAATGCGTGAAGCCGCTAACGAAAAGGAGCTCCCAAATTTGTACATAACAGAAAAATGTAAGTTTAAAAACCGACTATTAGGACATTAATGTTTCTTGCGAGCTGCTCCAAATATTACGTATCTTGCTGGCATTGCGACAATGTATTGGCATTAGCACCTAAATCTATTTTTATCTATTTATTTTAACTTTCAATCGCAAGAGGCAGACTCTTAATAATAATAAAAATAACATTAGTAATGATCGCAGTTCACTGAACCAATAAAACTTAAAAAAAATAATAAGAATTGTCATCAAAATCGGTTCACAAATGCTGGTGATATGAGGTAGCATTAATATAAAAAATATGTTTCTTTGATGTCATTTAAAAACGGATAAACCGATTTTAATAGAAACTTTATGGCACCAACCCGGTAGCATTACGAACAAAAGGGCGTTAATTTTTTTTTAAATCTGTTCATAATTGGCGGAGTAATGGCGTTACAAACATTGAATTGAGAACCTCTCCTCCTTTTTTTTTGAAGTTGGTTAAAATAACAAATATATTTACCCTGTATAATTGGGATGAACAAAACTGGCGTCCGCGGTGACGGTTTGGACACTTGGGCTCTTATCGTTCATATCAATTATACCGGCTTTGACCTTGAACAGTCCTGAGCTGGCATCGTAAATGATGCAATGTCCGGCTGTCAAGATCCATTTCTCATCGATGATGCTACCTCCGCAAAGATGCGAGCCAAGGAATTGAAGTGAAATCTGGTGGGGAAATTGTCCTTCTTTTGCGTTGTGACCGCCGACGATGCGACCGCCGTGACCGAACACCGACGGCCTTGTCTCTTGTGGTCGACCTGGACATTTATATTGTCGCATTCTTATTTATAAAATACTTAAATACACCAGTAGAATATTCCATATTAAATTAATAACTACAAGCAAGTCATCATAAGTCCCGCAAAAAACTCCTTATGACACAATAATAACATACGTGTTTTTTAAATTAAAATATTGTTAGTAGATTGATAGTAGATTATAGACACTAAACATCTAAGGTTATCACCGTCAATATTGTTAGTCATTACTGTTTGCGATGTATGATTTTGTTCAGTGAATGTTGCATTTTAACTACTCATACTTAGCCGATTTTTATCGTAATCTATAATGGCAATCAATATGTGTTTAAGTACCTTTCTACAGAAATCTTTCAAACGTGATTTAATTACTTTGTAATATTTGAAATCTATATCAACAAAACGGTATCAACAGAAGAAAATACTGCTGTTTTCACCAATGTAAAATTTGGGTTTTATTTCCTAACTGCACGTTTAATTCACAACCCAAGACGGCTAGGTTTAACTTATAATTAACCACAAGCCGAAAGTACCTACGTAGTTTCGACCGGATATAAAGAAAATGTATTTATTACAGAAAATAATAACAAATCACAGTGAAAACTGCATGCAATTTTAAATCTCGAAAAATTAAGTCGCTTGGATTATCCTGAATTTATTTCAAATAATCATATGACTCGGAGTACTTTTTCATATTTGAACGACAGGTTGAGTGAAAACTATTATCAATTATAGAAAAATTAAAATATCCTACATCAACAAAATCAATATAATTAAATAAGTGTAAAATAAAAACTAATTGTATTTAGGATTTGTTAAATTTCTTACCAAATATGGCCACCGGCGCAAGTAATAAAACAACAAATATAAAAGTATTCATGTTCACTGAGAGATGGATACTGATATTTTTGAACTCTAAAATCACCTTTTTATAGCTACTTTATTTAATCAACACAATGATGTAGGTACGAATTATAGATAACCGATTGTTTTAATCGATGCTGTGATCTGACAGGTCTGTTGATTTGGATTGATACAATTAACATTCGGTTCGAGGAAATTCCAGATTAAAAAATTAATTGACAGATGGGACTAATTCTTAAAAAAAAGATAGGCCAGTTAATTCGAAAACACGTCAATTTCATTATTTCGTATGTCGATTATTCAATACCTAAGAGAGAGAGAGATTGTAGATTATAGACGCTCAACTTCTGAGGTCATCAGCGTCAATAGCTAAGAAAAATTGTTAACAACAATGGATTTAAATAGACGTAGATATTATATTTAGAGAATATTATTATAGCGTGCCCTGAGAATGTACCCATTTTTAAGTTCATAATTAATTTTTAATTCGCTACAGTTTGTAGAAGATGGAATAATTTATTTCTGCTACATCATAATTTCAAGATTTATGGCAACATCCCCAAGTAAAAAGACCCTTCACTCCCTCAATTTGGCCTACTAGTTTTATCCACACTTCGTTCGCGTGACTTATATAGTGACGATTTTACTCATAGCATTTTCTCAAACCTGAGATTTTGTGAGTTCATTAAGGGCACTACCTATCCTGAACATAAAAACCGCACTTTATGGAAGCTGAGACCGGGGACGATGCATAGGTGGACGCGGTCAAAGATATCAAACTGGAACGTAAGTCTGGCGAACCGTGCTTGGGGAAAAGTATGCCTGGCAGGCCGACAAAAGTGATATAAAACGAAAAATATCAAAATTGTCTACCAAAACCATGGTATGATCTTTAAGGTTGTTCTAAGAAGTCAAGAGTGGGAAACATATCATCAATACTAATATTTTAATTTGTATGTCTTTCTGTATGTTTACTTGTACCAGCGTTACTCGAGAATGGCTGGACCAATTTCGATAAAATTTGGTATACTATAATATCTTCTGGCACGAAAACTTAAAATACAGACTATTTCTTATCCGACTATTATCAAAACTGACACTTGCAGCTAATAGTCTAAAATAGTAATTTAGTACTTCAATCAGTGCCTGTAAAATATCGAATATTAACGCTTTTTATATAATGTACTACCAAAGTTTTATATTTCTATGATACTACCTTAAAGATTGTGGGATAAGAAACGTTTCTCATAAAATTAACATTAACGTGAGCGAAGCCACGGCTAAAGACTTAAATAAGAAAATAAACATTGCTTGGGTTGGGAGTCACTGGTTGGTGAATTGTATCCCATTTGTCGCCTAGATTAACCCAGATTGGTTAGTTATTATCGAAGATCTATTTTACTTAGCCGGGTTAGCAGCCACATTGACGAATTATTGGAAATTTTCTAAAATCTATTTTTAGTGTTTTGAAGGTCACGAACATAGTGATGATTTCAGTTTGGAGGCAGAGTCGCAGAAGGTTAATATTGTTTTTGCATGACTCGTTGCTTTTCATGCCTGCAGTATAGCGGTCACAAAATGATCCATTTCGCACTAGTGAGCAAAGCAAAACAAAAGAAATGGTAATATATATATATAATTTTGTGCAAATGATGAATTGATAAAACAGAGACGAAATATTGAAATTCAGAAAACATATTATTTTAAGGGGTGTATTAAAGGATTAATTTTTTTTTATTTTCTCCAAAAACAAACAAATTCAGTAAAAATAAAAGAATAGTACTTCTTACCACAACAGATTTATTCAGTGGATGTACATTTCGAGAGCTAAACTCTCGAAATGCGCATGCTCTGAATAGATCTGTTGTGGTAAGAAGTTACTATTCTTTTATTTTTATTTTGTTCCAGCCACAGTGCTCTTAATGTTTATACTTTATATAAACAAATTCGTATAATAAAGTTCCGCTGCCCGTATTGCCAAATGCACTATATTGTCGGCAGGGATTTGGCATTGCGACTTGATTTTTTTTTTTAAGCTTGGCTTCCATCTGAGTATAATGCGAATATTTATAATACTTCTAAAGAAACACGACAACACTTCAAATCTGTTCCTGCCTATATTATGATTTATCAAGTCACTAAGTAAGTTCATTCGAATGTACAGTCCTTAGGTTCTATTTGAAGTTTTTTGTGCATTTTTATTATTGTGTATCCTAGTGACAAAATAATATAATTATTTTAAAAATACTTAGAATTCCAATGCGATGGGTTTTTTATTGCGTACATTTCATTTGTTGATAATAATTATTGTTTATCAATAATATGTCTACTTCAAATGATTATTTAAAATGTTATCTTCAAAAATACACATCTATATCAGATTTTGCTTATTGTCTTTTATTAAATAGGTTTCATAATAAGCCTTCATTTGTTAAAAAACACAAAAATAAGCCAAGGCGATTCATTAAGGCTTATGACCTGTACATCTGATACGCACAAATCAACCGATAACTGCTGTTTGCACTTTTCAATTAAAATTTTAGGACTTATGATGAACTCGAATCAATAAAAAAATGCGGAAACCGACCCTATAAGTTAAAGTGAGACAGAAATTTAAAAGCGCTGTACAACTCCAACGGAGGTTACAGAATCGCGCAATAAATTTACTTATCATAAAAATAGCTAAAAAAATTGTTTTATCAATATACACAAAATAATTATCTAAAAAAAATTATTTTCAATTATTATTGATCTTGAAAACTTTGTTGAGTCATCTGTTGTTCATGCGTATTGTCTGGAATTACTGTCAAAAATCGAGTGATCTCAATTTCACAATCTGAATACAAAAGATTTGAAAACAATGTTATATGTCTGAATCTTGATTTCGACTTATTTCAGGTACATAGATTAGGGGCTAGCTCAATATTACTAGAAGGTTGGGCGTAAGAGGCTATAAACATAGTCACGTCTGATTGGTTGAGTCGATTGCTCACGTCAGCGATGCCCATGGTTCGATTTTTCAATAATTGTTTATCCCAACTATTTGGTAAAAGACTCCATTTGACGTCACGAGCCTACTTCCCCTGCCCTCTCAAGTGTCTCGCTAAGCCGCACCTTCAACAATGCTTACGCCCAACCTTAGTTTCTAGTAACCTTGGGGCTAGCTCACTGCACGCAAAATATGAAAAATTATAATTAACACATTCAACAAAAACAATTTAAAAATTTGTTAATCAATATTATTTGAAATATTTGTAATTTACAGAAAATAGAAGTATAATATTTATTTGAATGTATAAAATATCATTTGAAATAATTATTACTGATTTCTGGTGGGATTATAACCGATTCTTTCGTACACTTCTTGCTTAGGTTTTGGTCCATGATTCCAAGCAGGAGGCTCATTAGCGAGTTTGTTTTTATCTTTATCTTCTTTATCTTTCTTTTCATTTTTGATGTCATCATATTCATCTATATCTTGCATAGTAAGTTCAATACTTGTTGGTGCTCTTCGAATCATTGTTAGATATATACTAAAACAAATGAATAATAATGCAATTACAACTACTCTAAAAGTTTACTCATATCGAGGCAGGTAGTGCACTGAAAATTTTATCTGGACTGAAAATCCACAAAAACTACTCGAGCACAATTCGTACTCGTTTTCTTTTTAGTTTCATTCGACTGGTAATTATAAACCTATTGGAAATGAATCCAAATGAAATAATAATAAAATAATTGTGTCTATGACTGCTAAACTACACCGATGTTTGGTCCGAAAAAAAAATAATGTCTGCAAACAAGTAATAAAAATATAAATCATTCTTATTCGCGAACACTTTGTTCAGAAAATAGGCAGAAATAAATAACATTCTACCTTTATACGATAGCTTTATACTTATTCCGTAATTTTGTTGATTTCGAAGAAACTTACTAAAACTCGTAGCTCTAAAATAAACATACGATCATGGTTTAAAATTTAAATCAGTCTTAACTCAAAGTTTTTGGGTCATCTAATAATACTACATACATTTAAAATGTGAATTTGAAATAAATTTTCAAAATTATTGTTTGCAATGCTTTATCAATACAGGGACTCTATTTCTTTATAGCCTAAAAATTTCGTGATATTTACTACTAATTTTTTAACATATTAAATTATTAACGCTATGTTTAATTTAAATATTCTTCCTAATAGTGGATAAGTTTTTTCTAATATAAAATTTAATATTAAAAGACACGTGGTTTACTTTTTTAAACATAAAAGAATTACAACTTACCGTGTTGGCAATACTGCAGTCCTAGTTATCTGAAATAATTTCAGATATCTGTCTGACAGTTCGGTGAGAAAACAATCAATAATTTTTGTATTAATATTGTGGTGGAAATCCGTATTTTATATTAAATAATTTTGCTTTTTGATTGTGTTTGATATTTGTTTGTACTTAATTTGAAAAAAATAAAATGTTGTACCTGGAGGACTACCTCGAAAGTAAGTAAATATTTTATCTTGCTTGTGTTTCGTTGTTGATTTCGTACTTATG
Organism: Venustoraphidia nigricollis; assembly: GCA_034508555.1. Lineage (NCBI taxonomy): Eukaryota > Metazoa > Arthropoda > Insecta > Raphidioptera > Raphidiidae > Venustoraphidia > Venustoraphidia nigricollis. Next base: position 4,705,594 of record JAVRKA010000032.1, on the reverse strand, counting down.
AAAATAGCGGGAATATGCAACTATTTTGAATTTTGTGTGAATAGATTTTTATTTCACAAATTCACATTACTAATTATTTTCATGTTTTCAGTGATTGAGCATTTGCCTCAAGAGCTCAGAGACCGTTTTACAGAAATGCGCGAGTTGGATTTAGCGGTGCAAAGTAAGTATTTTTAGTACTGCTTACGTAAAGTAGAAATGCCGAACATTTCTAATAAATTCGCGCCAGAAATATATTTATTTCACATTTATTCAGCACGCAGATAATCGTCGTCCTAGTTTTAAATGCAAGATTGTGTAAAAGTTATGAACAGTTAGTCGTCAAATAAAAAATATTTGTTTTCTTTAGATTTTATTAACCAAAAGCTAATGTTTATTATAACGTTTATTTTCTACGTTTTTAAAACTTCAATTTAATTAATAGCAATGGGCGAATGAAGGAATTATAGGAAATTAGGATAATGTAGGAATTAGGAATTTGATAGGTAATAGGTCATGACCTCAATATTTATCTGGAATTAATTGAGAACTTCAATAAGATGGCCGGTACAGGAATTACCGTTTCTCGGCGAGAGGCAGTGGGAAAAATTCCCAACCACATCTGCCCTCGCTGGGCTTCGAATCCGGTACATCTCGAATGCAAGTCTAGTATTCAACCTCGCTCGGTGTTTCAGATAATATGGACGCATTAGAAAAACGTCACAATCAGATTTTTAACGAATGTCGTAGAAGTATTGTTACAACTGGCGAAAAGCCACAGAATGCCGATGAGGATTTTAAAGAAGTTTTGAATGAATATTTTCAAGTTTTAGAGGATGCTGATGAAAAGGTATTTTCTCTATACCCAGCCGAAAGTACGTATTTTCAGCTTTGATTTTAAGCCCTGAACTGCGCTGCATGATGCCCTCAGCTTTGCCTCGAGGCAAAGTACGTACTTTCACCATTATATAAAAAGACTAATAACTTTCAAGTGAGCAATTTTGAGGTTATACGCAATAACAGCTGTTAGCTACTAACTGGCTGGTGGCTGTCTCACGTATCAGTATGCATGAGAAAACTCTTTCGTCCCGCCGTTATAGATTGCGTGCGAGTAATTCAAACAGAGCATAAATGTTAGATTTTCTGCCTTAAAATCGAAGCCGAAAGTACTTACTTTCGACCGGGTATAAAGAAAAATATATATGTATTTGATTTGATACTAGACTCAGATAATTTTGATGGCTTGTGACTCACAAAAAAAAAACATGATTGTTGATAACATACCCTCGTCATGAATGGTTCTTTTAATGATCGATGCACTTAAAAAAATAATATTTTGTAGATACAGTTAGCAAACCATGTGTATGATTTAGTAGAGCGTTATTTACGAAGATTAGATACGGAACTACATAAGTTCAAGTGTGAACTAGAAGCGGATAATGCCGGTATCACGGAACTTTTAGAAAAACGTTCGTTGGAGCTGGATATCCCACAACCAGCTCAGCATAGCATTAATTCAGCTGCCCAGGCGCAAAAAGAGAACAGGTAATACAGTAAAACCTCAGTTAACGCTGCCCCGCTTAACGCTATTTCAGTATTACGCGGTTTCTAAAAATTAAGCTTAGCTACTATAACGTAAATTATGGATCAGTTTATACAAAATGATTCAAATGTTGATGGTAGTTCAAAGGCAAGACGAAGTGTCATTGATGCAATATCTTGCTATCGACAATAGATGACTTCGTTTAGCGCAATTTCATATAGCGTCTTACTGTACTTAAAAAAATAACAGTGTGTAGATTATTGACGCTCGACAGCTTAATGGCGTTTATGAAAAGAGCAGAGCGAATACTCTAGACACGTTTATTGTAGGTATCGGCCACGTAGCGAAAAACGTCGTGACAGTTCTGCTTCGGCCGGTCACGAGAAACGAATTGCGACTGGTTCGACAGGCCTAACTGTCAGTAGCAGCTTGAGTGCAGCTTTGTCTAATACGACCGATGCTCGACATTCAACGAGTGCGAGTGCAGTTGCCACTCAGGCAACGTCCGGCAATTCGTTGCCATCCGCGGCAAACCAAAGTGGGGTCAGTTATAGTTTGGGTCATATTGGAGCCGGAAATGCTATTGCTGCGGCGGCATCACAGGCCATCGCTGCAACACAGCAGGTAATACCAATAGAGCTCTACTAAACGAAGCTATGTATCTCTCGAAAGCTGTTTGTTTTCGACTTAAGCTGATTATTTTGTCAAAAGTGGCTCAAGGCAATTGTGTGGTTGATATAAACCAGTGGTCTGTGGACTACGGGTGGTCCATGAAAGCCTCGAAAGTGATCCGTGAAAGGATCTGGCAGCACACAAAAAGTTGCCATTAAATGAGAAATTTTAAAAGCGATATGCGTTGAACGAGAAGGGGTGAATATAACCGTGTTGTTGACTATCGTAATAAAAAATGTGTTTTAAAAAACTCTTTTACTACTTAAACGCCTTTGAATTTGATTACAACTGGTAAGGGATTTAAGCGTGGGTAGTCCGTACTGATTTAATTTCAGGCTGAGTGGTTCGCAACATCTACAAGTTGGGAACCACTGATATAAACAATAAAGACTCAGAACAACTAGAGAAAAGTGGAAACTGTTCTCGAAGCTGTTAAAATATGAACCAATCACATTTTTAGTAAGGTTTAGATTGAACACTATTGATGAAAGCTCAATGTAGATCTAAAGATGTGTAGCCTTTGCTAGCGACATTTTGAATAATGGAACTGAATAGCGCGAGCTTTTTTGTCTTTATCATTGTCAGCAGTTTTACAAAATTGGAATAAAACTTTTCTTTTTGTAATTACTGATTCCTCAGATTGTAAAATAGACTCTCGGGAAATTTCGGACTATGGTCGCAAAAATCATTTTATTAACTGTGATTAAGTATTAAGCTTTACAAAATTTGGCTTGCTGTTTCGTATCGTTTATTTCGATCAAATAAACTGTTTTTATTTGACTAAAAGTCATATGAGAAGAATGCTACCATATTTCTAGTTTATTTTAAAGCATTGGCATCAAAGATTGGATCAGATTTTTCATAGAAATTAGAAATTTCCGAAACACGAGTTAAAGTGCATTTTACACATTCGACTGCTGGTAAGAAAAAGGGGGACATATTGAACAGCTGGTAAACAGTCACCTTAATTCTTTTATTCCATGGAAAAGTTTTTTAATCTGAATTTGATAACAGATGCAACAGGGGCGCAGGACTGCGAGTTTGAAGGCTTCATACGAAGCTATTAACACGGGAGTACATGGACATGAGCTTAGTATTGGTCGTGAGTTGGCCGGAGCGGCACACACGGCCTTACAGGCAATTCAACACGATCATGCTAACACAAAGAGACAAAAGAAGTCGGTGGTTAACAGGTATCCATATAGCATTCTCTTTTCTTCTATAGCTCCTCTATTACAAAGCCTCAGCTTTGAGGTAATGAAAATGAATTTGAGAACTGGTAAAAGGGTTAAAGAAATTATAATAAGCCTCACCTTTATAGCTCACATAAGAAGTTTAACTTCTTTAGTTTTTGATATTATAATTACGGCGAAATTATTACACATTTTAAGAGGGCACTTTGATGTTATTGTCATGTGAAAATTCTCACAAGGACAGATCGCCACATTCATACCATAGTTTTATTTACATACTATAATCTACAGAAAAACATTTTTAATATGAATTGTGTGACGTTTCAACATATACTTGCATTTAAAAAATGTTTAATCCGAAAATTGTTCAGATATCTGAAAATAGAGAATATGATATTTAATATTTTTCTTTCTGAATTTACATGAAACGTATGACTTCTTACCGTTTGTACGTCAAATTACAGAAATTATTTTGTACTTCAATTGTCCATAGTCAGATTCAAGCTGTTCATCCGTGTCTTACAATTTTGCGAAACAAAATGCAACGCACTATAGACTTCTGTCCTTGTCAGTTTCATGTAATTTAGGGGCCAAACTAACTACACCTTAATTTGTTATAGTCTACTTCCTCTCGATTTCTTACTTTTTTCAAACAGATACGTCGCTAAAGAAGTTAAACTTCAAAAAACTTGTGAATTTTTTAAAGGAAATGGACAGGTCAGTCGAGTTCAAATACTTCATCTGTGGTAAATCAAATAGCAGCAGCTTTACCAAATGTGGCTGCGCCATCACCGCCCGAAAATGTGGCTGCAGAAATACCTGCAGATGTGGACGCAACATTCGATGCCGAATGGGGATCTGATCCAAATGAACCGAGATACTGTGTCTGTAATCAGATTTCGTATGGAGATATGGTAGCTTGTGACAATGAAGATGTGAGTAATTTATCTGTTTTTTTGGTCATTATTTCTAATTACACATTATCTAGGCTGCAGTTATCTCGTATAGGTGTAGCTGGAGCGTGTATCTGGTAGGATATTAAAATAACTTTATAAAATAGAGTTTTATTTATTTGGAAGATAATTATTGAAGCACAAAAAACCAATAAAAATGCCGCGAATTATATACAGTGAAACTCGTGTATTCTCAACTCATGTATTTTCAACACCATCTATTTTCAACTGATGTTACACATGTATTTTCAAGTTTTTAGTCTCTATTTCTTACGTAAAAGTGTCTCCTCTAACGCTGTTCAGCCAGTGGCAAAATACGTTTGATAACGTTTAACCTCAAATTAATAAAGGTTTATTCTGATTGGTCTATGACTGCAATGAGGTGAAGAGGAAGGAGCAATTGTACATGCATGGGTTGAAAATACATAAGTTGTACTGTATTAAAATTATATTTGTAAAATCTGTGTCCAATTGCTGAATATTTTACCAGATATCCGGCAAAGTGTATTCTCTTCAGTGACAAAAATTATCCAGCATAACATTCGACATTACTGTCATTTCCCACATTTTTTGTAGTCTATGTTACAATCGCGATTATAGGTTATGTCGTGCAAATATTTAAGTGTTTTAAAGTTTCTCATAACTGAATAAAACGACAAGACAGCTGGAACATAGCAAAGAAAGTGTACTTTCTGTTGAAAACGAGACTAATGGTCGGCATAAAAAGAAAACCACAGTATACCCAGCAGTCTCACTCTTGTCATAACCTGAATCTCTTGACCCGTGCCACGTTCTTGGGGATGCAATTCGGTATCATTCACTACTGCATTGCACTAGTACGCACTTAACTTGCATCTGATTGGCGGCAACTTTGAAAGGACCGATGGACTGCGAAATTGTTGACTACTGGTTATACTGTGAGAAAACGTGTCATTTTTCGATTGATATTTTTTAGTGTCCATTTGAGTGGTTCCATTATCCGTGCGTCAACATTACTTCACCTCCAAAAGGTAAATGGTATTGCCCTCAGTGTACATCTTCGATGAAACGCAGAGGTCGCAAGAATTAATTTCCATTTATATTTAGTCGTTTTTGTAATCAGTATTTTAGTTTTATTTACTGTACTGCGTGTAAGCTATATAATTACATAACATTATTATACAGGTTGAATTAAAATATATATACGAAACATATTGGTAAAATAGTGACTTGTTTTTCTTTTCCAATCCAATGACTTCCAAACTTCTGTATTCCTTACACAATGTTAGATTTACGCAAGATTACTAGAAACTAAGGTTGGGCGTTAGCATTGTTGAAGATGTGTTTAGGCGAGACGCGGGAGAGGGCGGGGGAGTCTTTCCAAACAGTCGGGGTAAACATACTTGAATAACCAAGCCATGGGCATCGGTGACGTAAGCAATCGACCCCACCAATCACAGACGTGACTATATTTATAGCCTCTTACACCCAACCTTATAATATTTTAGTTATTTTGAGATTAAAGTTTAAAAGCTGTTATAGTAGAGAGATTGTAGATTAAAAACGCTCAACAGTTAAGGTCGTCAGCGCAACGCTGTTACAGGTAAACACTGCTTTTACCCGATCGATGTGGTCCCACATAATTGATTTAGTGTTCCGTGCAAAACGGAACACTAATGAAATCACTACGAAGTCCATCTGTCACACGCGACTTTCTTTGAAACTTGAGGTAAAAATTTGGCACAGAGATAGTGTGTGTGGTGGCCCAATTGCAAACGTGAAGTATAAAAAATTGAGTTTGGATTTTCTGGACGTTAATTTCAGGGAGTAAATTGGGAAATGGAAAAAAAGTATTTCAAGGGCATTGTTTAAGATATCAAATCAATCACTTTTTAACCTGTCAAAATTAAAAGTGCCCGAAAAATATGGCATACGCACAAAAAATTTTCAACTATGAAATAGGTTAAAAAAGTAAACTTATTATACTAACGTATCACAGCATTTATTATTCTGTAAATAGTAATTAACAGTACACGTAATTTTATTACAAAAAATCATACAAAAACAAATAATATTAATAAAAAATAATACTTAATTATCGTAAATAAGTGTAAGAATAGATTAATTAAAAAAGTAATAATTAACGTATTTAAGTAATTTCATATTATACAGAACGTCGTTTAAAAGAAATGCAAAACAAGTATATTTATTATTAGTCAACGGCGAACAAATGGAGATTAGTCTCCTTTCTCGCTATCCTCCGTGTTCTCAATAAACAATACTAGTTTTACATTCCTGTCTATAAGTACTTTTTCATAATTTAATATTATAATTTATAAGTTACATGTACAGATATTTAAACAGGGGCGTAGCTACCGCCGTATATGCCGTATCAATTATACGGGGCCACGGGGGCCCCCAAAGTGCGTAAGCAAAAATTAATAAAACTTCCCAATTTGTTTTCTATTTCAGAAATGACAAAAGTCAAAAAAAGCAATTTTTTTTCCCGCGTAAAGCGTGAGTTCAAAAGTTGGCAACACCCTACATCGGTTATCGCGGGCTGCGGGATTTCTCCGTTTAAGTCATTTACTTCAACGGGGGAAAGGCCCCCAAACAAATTTTTATACGGGGCCCCGCCAAGGCACGCTACGCTTCTGTATTTAAAAAAAGAAAAGCACTGCTTTTATTTAAAAAATCACATCTGGTTTTTGTGTATAGAGTTTTTACAAGAAATCGTAACAAATTGAAGTTTTTCACTTTGGTTTTTTGCTACGTTTTATTCTGAATTCAAAAATGTTAATTATTCACATATTATGTTAAAATTAACATGTTTTTTACCAATGATATTTTATACAGGCTCAGTTCGACGCCATTAGGTACATATAAATAATGTTTAATAAATTAAATTTTGCCAGACAAGAGAATTTCTTCATAACATTTAGGCGTTTTGTTTAAAATAGATGTTTAGATTTTTTATATCTTTGGAAGTCGGTACTTAATTGTACATTAACACCACCATGGCTTCAGAGGACCTCACAACAGCTTATTTTATGCTTGAAAAATAGATAGCTGTTTTGATTGAAACAAAGAACTTTATTTCTGCAGATATTTAATTGAAATGGTTTCATATCATGAACGGTGGTAAGCATACATTTCTGTCAATAATTATCTAATAATTACAGGAACATTTTGTTTAGTACAATACAATCATATAGAAATGTTAGCCGAGGAAACAATAAACAATAATTGCAAATAAAAAGAATTGATGTCACATTTTTTCTATCTGTTTGTTGTATTCTTACTACATTGTTGATTGCACTTTTTATCAACAATTGTGTTATATTATTATTACTATTGAGTTTAGACTCAAAGTTTCTCATTCTACATCGAAGAAAATCCTTGAAGAATACTTCAGTGATATGATAAAGGCGCACAGAATTGAAAGTCATTCTGAAGTCGTCTATTCACACGATGTAGGTGTCATATATTACTAATTACTGTTATGCTGAGTTTCTAGTACGACTTTCAAAGCTGAAAGTACTTTAGTACCATGAAAATCGGGGTAAATTTCAATGCTAAATGTCCTTTGAAGTACTTACTTGCTGTTCTCTTTGAAACCCAACATTAGTGTACAATCTATTCACAGCCAATCTAAAGAACATACTCTGTTCCGAATAATTTTGTCTCAGTGACAGACTATTGGTGCTAGCGAAGAAGACTTGTCTTCTTGATTAATGAGTAACACACAAATAATAGAATAAACTGCTCATTACTCATGAAATCAGCTCTTCTACCCAACACATTCCATTAATGACGTAAGCAACTTATTAACGTTGTACCTACACAAATTCGTTTTCCTTTAAATCACAACAATTTTATTTTCGTTATTATGGTGTCTATTATTTTCCTGCCTTCAACAAAAAAAACTACATTTCCGCGCTTTTGAGCTAGTAAATCAAAATTATTACTTTGTGAATAGAATGTAGGTCTACGTAATAATTATAAGAGTTTTATTTATATTAGTGGACCAGTAATAATCCGACAATCAGAGAGATACTCGTGATTGTTACAGTGGAACCTGAATTACTGTTCTGGAACATTGTAAAACTGTTGCATTGTCGTTTTGTATTGTTGTCATCGTACTTAGTGAAGTTGGGGAATTGATATACTCTCGCGGGCTGTAAAAAAAAACATAAATAAAATTTACTACTAGTACTAAAAAGACGGGATTTCATTTAAGGTAGTTGTCGTGGTTAAGGCACACCGTCAGAAAATTCTTAATTTTTTTATACTTATTAAGGACATGATAATACAATTACCCTGAAAATTTGAAGTCGATCGACCGTATATAATCCGAGATAAATTCAATTAAAAATTGGATAATTAACATTGATTGTATACGATCTCTGTAGTTCTGAACCAGTTTCTTATTTATAAAAAAAGAACTAACTGTCCGAAACTTTCCAAAAACTGACAGTCTTTCAATGCATTTGTTATGATTTAAAAAAAAATAAGAAACAATTTTTGGCCATCTAATTATTTATAAATAACGGTTTAAAGTTCAACAATTTATAGAAAAGTATACATGCATATGAATACTGTATGGGTTACGTTTCCACGGGTACAGTCTTGCGTACAAATTATGGATCACTTAGCTGCAAGCTGGTATACTATTGTGGCGCGTATAATCTATAACTTTTTGACAATATTGTACCACGACAACAATACTGATTTCGATTCCTCTGGATATTTAATAAAATTTTCATGAAAAGAGTGAATTATTACGAACTCCTAAGTTAACAATGAATTATAGGATCAATTTTCACGAATTATATGTGGGTTTATATGAACTACTAAGATGTTTTTTTTTTGTTTAAAATATTGACTTACTACCACATTGCTGCACTATAATACTATGGTTTGGTAAGCTGAAATGTTAAAAATATTTTGGAGTACAAAAATTCCAAACTCACATGTCGGTTTCAGTCATTTTATGACTTGTACATTTCAGCTTATAGAAAAAGGCTTGCATAATGCATTAGTGGTAGTTTACTTGTTCCACTTGCGTTCGCCACTTGATTTCCTATATATATAAAAAAAAGAACTCACCAATACTAAAGTATCATCGCGTTTTCTACAAAAGGTAAGATGTTTTCCGTGGTAGAAGGACTCTTCGATGCGTTTTGTTAACAACGGTTCATCCCAAGGCAGTTCGCTCAGATGCGACATAAATGTTTTGTTCCTGAATTCCGGTGGTTCGCGCACAACTAACTGCCCTAGAGGACCGCTCGCTCCTCCGGCATCTGTTACATCATTCGTGTCGCTACTGTGTACGGTAAAACCGCGCGCCTGCTGTAGTGCTTTGATGGCGCGTTCGTTTGCTTCGCGTGACATTTCTCCGCCCGGCGAATCTGTCGGAAAAGAAGACGGCACGTGGGGTGCTGGAGGCGTTGGACGTGGTGTTATCATTGTTGTTTCTGACCTGTTAAATTATATCAATTTTTTTTAATTATTGTGTTTTAAGACTACTGAGTCCTGTACAGAAGCGTAGCGTGCCTTAGCGGGGCCCCGTATAAAAATTTGTTTGGGTGGCCCTTCCCCCGTTGAAGTAAATGACTTAAACGAGGAAATCCCGCAGCCCGCGATAACCGATGTAGGGTGTTGCCTACTTTTGAACGCACGCTTTACGCGGGAAAAAAAGAAATTGCTTTTTTTAACTTTTGTCATTTCTGAAATAAAAAAAAATTGGGAAGTTTTTATTAATTTTTGCTTACGCACGCTGGGGGCCCCCGTGGCTCGGGGGCCCCGTATAATTGATACGGCAGATACGGCGGTAGCTACGCCCCTGGTCCTGTACTTAAATGGCTGGAAGCACTTACCCTGATGAGAGAAACATGTCTTCAACTTTGTCCATACTGTAGTCATAGAATTCATTGACGCCGAATATCTTGAAGAACTGTTTGACGGGCGACATAGAATAACAGCCGGCAAGTTGTGTCCTGGGGTAGTGGGTCACGAAAGCCAAACACATCTCCTGCTTGGTCGAATAGCCCCCTACAGTGGGCCTTGTTCGAGTCTTTGTACCGTAAACGCATTCTGTTACGAGCGTATCTCCCGGAAAGACAACGGATTCGCGAGGAAGCGTGCGTGATTGTTGGTAGTCAAAGTCGTAATGGTTGTCCTGCGAAAAATAAGATTTTAGCTCTGTGCGCTTCAATTTTGATTGCTGACAACGTTAGACAATATCACTTTACATTGGTGATTTTATTTCTATCTTTTTACACCCGAGATTACACAATCGTGAATTTTGACTTTGAAAAATTCTACACCGTACCCGAAACTATTTTTGTGGTCGCAACCAACGTCGATTGGTCGTGAATGTATCTGAGAGCACCAAAATATACTTTATTAATATAGAAACAAATGTACAAAACAATGTTTTGGACAAGGAAACCATGTAATCATATTTTTCTCTCGGTTGTAAAGGGCTATGTTAGTTGATCTTCCTGGTAACACAAATGAAATAAGTACTCACTTCCGCTATTTTTGGTAGTTCTTCGCCGTTTCTAATATGTCTCAAACTCAGTCTCTTGCCTGCTAAGTGAGAATGCAGCAAGACAGATACGATATTGATACCAGTTTCTGGAAGCACCTGAAATTATAATTTGCCGTAAATCATATCAGATGGAAAAAAGTTAAGCTAGGAAGAGTGTAAGAGTGTTATAAGGAATTTACTACTAAAATCAGTTTAGAGTGCATTTTGTGCTGTTGTTAAAACATAAAGTTTAATAATCCACAATTTGCTTGTGGGAAGGATAATTAGACCTGGAACTAGTTCAAACTGTCCGAAGCGTGCGAGAATTTGACCAAGAAATATTTAACACGTAGTTTCAATAATTCGAGAAGTTTTTTAGTGTCATCAAAGGTTTTAGAATTGATATAACCAGTTCAGAAGCGACTTTAATTGGAATTATTTCCAAAGTCCCGAAAATTGTCGCCCCCTTCTTAGATTTAGTGTTTTGAAAGTAGATTTAACGTTGAAAATCGCACCGAAAATAATATAACAGCAGGTTTCATTGTTTTAATCATTACAAATATTAATAATACATTTCCTCTGCTGAAGTTGTCCCTAAAAATGTGTCAGCCTAAGTTTGGGCTTTGCGGATTTAAGTCTAAATCCACTCCGACAGCAAACACATTTGCAATTTAAAAATCAGTACTGAGGTTTGTGTTGGACAATTGAACTTACTTGTCTAGTACAGTCCATGTGACATAGACCGGCCGTTTTATATTCGGGCTGCCGGGGTGGTATGACGTGTAGGGGTGATATCGTAACCCCTGTGACAAGAATTCCCGCGTCATGTTGTCTCAGACGTCGGGTGTAGTGTACCCGCAGACCGGATGTGCCTGCTGCACGTTCGAGCCTCGGATTATCGAAATGGATTTCCAGCATGTAGTAGGTGTTGGTTCGTTCGCCGACTGGTAAGCCGACATGAGGGGGCAAAAATTCGCCTGGAAAAATTATTACGGAATTTATTTTTAATATGAGTACAGTCCTCGCTTTTACGCTAAGTTCCAGAAATATGTGATGTAAAAGTAACAGTAACGTAATTATTATACAATTATCTTCTTATGTTTTGCTATTCCAATAATGACGCTAATTTAGGGCAAAATCAAAAACATATTTTTGGAAAAAATCTATTTGCCTGTGAGCACGATACAGGTCAAACAGACAAGCGGATTGAAATCAAATTTTGTAAATAGAAAGAACCCGATCGTTTTTGGGGAAAATCGGCTCACTGTAAAACATGTTTTTTGTACACTTTATACTTTCGTAAATATAAAAGAAAAAACTGGGATCGCAGTGCCAAAACCCTACCGATAATTCCCTGACCCCTGAGACCGAATTATTATAGACATTTTCTCGTTTCAACACTGATAACAATTGTTTGCAAAATTTTACCTTTGCTACCAACAGCCCAGGTGACAACTGGTGTCAAGCAGACATCCCATGCCTTCGGCATGAACTGGCTGTAACACGCAGCTCCCGATAGTTTCGAATAACCTTCCCATTCGATTATACTGGCTTTTGGACCGATTTCACACTCGTAAAGAAGCATATGATGTGCAAAACCGCTGTGGTTTGCAGATATGATCGGTTCTGAACCAATTATGTGATGCTTCTCCTGTAAAGTCGGAGGCTTGAAGATCTTGCACCAGTAGAACGTGTCCATGTTGTCCGGTACGACAAACTGTAAAGTGAACAAACACGAAATTGCATTTTATAAAATTATAACGCATAACCCTTTTTAGTTATTTAAAAACAATGCTGTCTTTAGTGTAGATTAATTTTGACCTTTTTAAACGTTTTAGTCTGTAAGGAGGACAAAGTCAAAATTGAGAAACTTGAACGAATTGTAAAGTACGTATCAACTATTTAGTAAAACAATTATTCATTCTTATTCTTGAAGGTATCAGGTTTATTAAAGAAATGAGTATATTAACAACGCATTTAGAATTAAAAAATGCATATAGAAGTACGAATTGAACAATTCAATAAAGTTGCAACTTCTTATCATGCCGTCCACATCGACTTCTTGAGTTCCAAATATTTTGGAATACAAACCTGTTCATTTTTTCATTTTTAATTTTTTTACGACGAAAATAGAAGTGTTCGAAAATTCTCCGTGGCGGGCAAAGATTCTCTCCAGGAAGGCCAATTTACCCTTCTTGGCCTCTCTGCTGACCATAGCAAGAGTACTTACATTATTAAGAGTGACGTCCCAACGCCTCAGATCGGGATCCCTGGCATTCGGTTTGGACGCTGGTGTCGGACCGAGCAAATGGACACTACGCGTGCCTCTAGCCAACTTTCCGTGGTACGTTAGCGGAGCGCCGGGCTGCGGGTCACTGTCGTGCGTTGCCCATATTATACGAACCGTGTCTGACTGTAATTTAATAATTACAACAATAACATTACGGAAGCGACAATAATTACACTGCGATTCAAATATTTAGCTCTACAAATATGTCACGCGAAACGCTTGCATCGTTTTTGCATAGAAAATTTACATTTTGTTCCTTATACAATCTACACTGTTTAAGAACGATCACGGGAGTGAAACGAGAAATCATTGTAACAAACAGTAGCGTAACAATAGGGTGACATGACGGGCAAAATGCTACGGGCCGCCGCCATTTTTAATGACGCATACTAACAAGCGCGCGTTATACCCGTATATCATTAAAAATGCTCATTTACAATGATAATTTTCTTATTCTGAATCACGCGTTTTCTCAATTATATTAAGTAGTCGGAAAACCTTTTTTTTATCGCATCGTATATTTCTGTGAATTTTTAATTGCTTTAAAATTGTCAAATTCGTGATTTTTGAACTTAAAAATAGCAATTCACATATTAACTTGATCATAAAAAAGTCATAGGACCTTTTAAGTTTGTATTTAAATAAAGAATATAAAAAAAATCGTCCCGTTTGAAATTTACATTTTTTTTAAATTGTTTAAATCATCTCATTTGAAACAATATGCGACCACATTGCCCTATGGCACAGTGCATTTTTAAGATCAATAACATATTAAAGATATAATCAGCCAAAAAATGTCCGTCCGCTTAATCACTGGATTCATGCGCCAATTACTCTTAGACTGCAAACTAAGTTATATTGATATAGCGTAAGCAGCCCGAACTCTAAATAATTATAATACTTATCGAAAAATACATCTATGCTATCAATTCACGGAACAATTTGCCTCTCCTGTCTTTTTATGTATAATACTGGTTACGTGATTTCCTATGTCACGTACAAATATCCATTAGAACGTGATTTGTCAAATAAAACAGCTAACCAAGTTGACCACAGTTGAACATGTAAAGTTCTTTATTATAGAACCATTGCTGAGACAATGGTTTGATGGGTTTGGTCATATCGATAACTGTAAATAGATTGTAATTACGTATTCGGATTTATAATTTCTGTTTTGTCTGTATAATTTGTTTTGATTTCGGTGGCAAAAAAATACTGATAGCTGTTCAACATGACTTATTCTTCACTCGCATAGCTAGGTAACAAGCACTTTCTATAAAATAGTTTCCAGGGTGGCAAAATTTGGTCCATGAGAAAAAACAATTTCGCGTTACAGAAAATTTTTCGAAAAGTGTAATCGTGTTAAAAATATTCATAAATAAAATATTTTTTTACATTTTAAGAATGTGTATAAAACAAAAAACACTGGTTTTATTTACAAAATTGCAAAAAAAAAATTTAGAGTCTAGAATTTTACACACACTTTAGTAAAGAGGATAAGTATCTTGTTTTTTACAATTTTTGAAAGTTTTTGGCTTGATCATAACTTTTTTGATATGATCATTATTTTAGTTTAAAATGGAGCCGGCATTATTTTAAATATTCACGTTTGTTTTCGCTGAATTTCTGTCGAAAATTATTAATTTAAATACATATTTGTTTTGATAATTTAAATTAAATTTAAAAATATTATTTTCTTCTGATATTAACAAAACTAAGAAAAAGAATTGTTGTGGGACAAAAATATAAATAATTGCGAATGCCGGTCTCATTTTTGTGGGGCGCAACTTCTCTAGATGACTGCAATAATAAAAAGAAATATTTTAGATGCATTTTAATTTTAGTAACAACAGCTTGCGATCAGTTGTTACTGATTAGTGTTATATATTAAACCAGTTTAATCTACTGTCTATAATCTCCAATATGAATGAAATACCAACCCCTAAAACATAATCCTGTGGATCACAGGTGTCCAACGGTCGCCGGAACTCGATGATAGTGTGAGTTTCATTCTGAGCACCGGAAGTCGCCACGTAGTTCTCTATTTCGTCACGCAGCGGCATGCCGTTCTTACTGTCGCCACCGTAACAATCCTGAAACAAACAGATTTCTATTATAAATAAATAACAATAAATTTAAACATAAACGCATTTACATTATATTAATATATGTCTTTACGACGTGTTTTACGTTATAAACACTTGAAAAAAAATATTTTTTTAATTTTCAAATTTGGCCCCCAAAATCGGGATTCGTTTATTGACACTATACGTCCGTGACTGGGTCATCTAACGTATATCTACCAAATTTCAATGTTATTCGTAGATTCGGAGCTAATAAACTGAGACAGACAGACAGACAGAGAGAATCGAGAACCCTAAAAATGGTTTTTAGTGTAGTTTTGTCTACTGAGTCCGAAACGTACCGACTGAACAAAATTGGTCAAGTGCGAGTCGGACTCGTGCATTGAGAGTTGCCGAGTCGATCCGAGCCGATCGTACCGTACTAGTGCGTGGGGATTCATTTAACTTCATGTATCCCAAAACTACCGATCGTGCCGAGTCAATCGGATCTGATTCAGCGGGTGACTACCTTTCGGAACCCTAAAAATGAACTGCGAGGTAATAGTGAGACAGGTGTTTTTTTTACAAATATGTATATGCTTAAAATAAAGATAAAATAATAAGATATGACCAATACATTGATTGAGCAGGAAATATGATCGTTATTTGGCGCCATTAGCATAATGTATACCAGGTGTCGATTACAGAGGTAACGAATTTTTACTGCGCATTTGGGCATTAACTCAGGAACACGTGTCAAAGTACACGCAATAATCGGGGGTAAATATAAAAACACAGCTGCATTAAATTTATACAGACCGGTTCACAAGTCTTCAGCTGCAAGTTGACTTATTTGTGGCAAAATTTAATAATTTATTTTTTTGAAGTATAACGCGAATTCAGGCCGTTAAACGTTTGCGTTAAATATTTAACGCTAACGGTGTACTGTATAGGCATGGCAGCGCGAAAAACAAATCATATTATTCTGTAAATGTCAAAGTATAACATACGAATCGTGCACACTTGTCAAACATGGACCAGCACAGCATAGAACAGAAAAGTCTGTTCGTGAAGGTACCCATATTATAGTAACCTGAGTAACACACATCAGACCAGCATGACTTGCAAAAAATACAAATATCGAAAAAATGTCGGTAATTTTTAGAAAAGTCGTTTGGCGGCAGAAAAATAATTCTAATACAGTCGAGCCTGGATAAGCAAGAGCTCAAGGAACTGCGATCTCTTTTTCGCTTATAAAGGTTTTTCACTAACCCGAGTTTCTAGCTTATAGAGGTACGGAAGTGGCTTTTCTCATTTATAGAGGTCTATAAAAATGCAGTTTCGAAATAGATATAATAATTCGACATGAATGTTAAAAAAAGAAAACAAAAAATTTTACACTAATATGTGGCCATTCGAATAGAATACGAAAAACAAAACCAATGATACAAAAACAATGTTAGTTAGTTCAGCTATTTATGACTCATTTTTAAATTTCGTGGATCTATGAATACGTTCGATTATCGTTTATAGAGGTACAGGCAATTAGTAGTGTCAGTTATAGAGGTCCATGAGTGAAAAACGTCTTTCGCTTATATAGAGGTTTCTGTTTCTCACTTATAGAGGTTTTACAAAGACGGTACCTGGCAATTACTCTCAGTTAGGGAGTTTTCTCGCTTACCCAGTTCTCATTCATTCAGGTTTGACTATATTTCTTTTAATTCCTAGCCCATCCAAATTACAAAAGGGAAAATAGAGTTTAGCTCTAATTCAAGTTTCAATTGGAGAATGAAAAGAAAAAACATGCAAATTCCCTGCTGTTGTTTTTTCGTCCACTTCAATTATTTTGTCATGAGTGATGACCGTTTGTAATGACGTAATACACACACATTCACACACACACACACACACACCTTGATGGGGTAATCCGGCTTGTTTTTTTTTTTCAACCCCTGGGAAAAAATGTTGAAGAGCTGTGCATGCCATATGTACAGTGGCCATTGTTCGTGGTCCCCTTTTTATGTTCCATTCCAAAGCATGCAGCATATAGGTACAATGTGACCTCAACAGCTCAAGAACAAAATAACTGACACGTTGAAATAACTGTCTAATATTCCCAGGGATGTTAGTTAGTTTGCAAGTAACAATTTTATGTTTCGAACAAATAATTAAAATCCGTTACTCATGACTACATTTTTTTAGAATATTGTAACCACTAAATATTTTGTTGGTGTTTTAATGAGTATTTTCTATTGATGATTAATGAATCTTATCTATTGATGGTTAACGAAACATCCCTAGGATTTAAATTTACTGGAAGTACTAGTAGTTTCGTGTATTTTCTATATCCATTTCTAGTTTATGAGTTTTAATTTGTTATAGTATTGAGATTGGCATTATAAAATTATGCACATGTTAGATTCGCAATTTTCAGATACGAAAATAGGGAAGCATCAAAAGGATATTTTTTTATAGAAAGCGACATTCTATACACGTTTATATATAAAATAGAAACAGGACTTTTGTCAGTAATTTCATTCTTTTGCGAGTTTATCGCTGTATTTTGAATAATACATCATTTCCGAAGCGTTGTTGTCTATTTTTCTGTTTAACTTTGGTAACTAAATTTTAAGTATTGATTGCTTTTAACTGAAAAGTTGAATAGAGGCTAATTTTAAGAATTAAAATAGAGTTCCCTTGAAAATCTGCATAAACGCAAGCAAAGCCCCATGATGTACCTATCTAATAATTGATAAGTGCTATAATAAATTAATTACGACTAACTTAAACAAAAGCCAACGAGTTTTAACAGTCACACAAGTCGTAATATTCCACCCTCTATGAAATAGTTAATTTCCACTTCATTCTAGACAAGACGGCGACATTGACTTTGCTGAAGACGTTTATTTGTTTTTCGACGAATGAATGTAGGCACATTTAGATAGATAGATAGATAATTTTTTTATTGTAACACTAATAAAAGTATACAATAATCGTCAACAAACAAACAAAATATATAATTCGTATAAGATATAATCTACTCCAGAAAGTTTTTATAGTTATAAAGACATTTTTCAAGCAGTAGATCTTTAATTGTTTTTTTGAAATTATAATAATTCATTTCTTTTATACTGTTTGGTAAAACATTAGAGAATTTTAATGCCCAGTAATTTAATACGCATTTAAACACAGGTTAAATTTCTTAGATTATAAAATAATATGGGTAATTAATGAATTATGTTCTTCAGACTACGCAGAGCAAGGCGTTCAAATAGAACAATAAAAAGCGAACAGGGATTACTTTATCGAACAAAACGCACTGTAATCACTGATCCATTACCATTTACCATTATGCGGTTAGTTATGTGTTCGCGTATGAATGTTGACACTGTATAGTGCTTGCAGGCTAATTCTTTATACTGGATTTCGATTAAATAATATAAAATTGTGTTTATATAACACAGTAAAACTTCGCTTAATGTTGCTTCGCTTAACGCTGTTTCAGTATAACGCGATTTAAAAAAAAAAAGTTAAGCCACTATAACGTAAATTATGGATCAGTTTATACAAAATGATTCAAATGTTGATAGAAGTTCAAAGGCAAGACGAAGTGTCATTTTTGCAATATCTTGCTATCGACAATAGCTTGCTTGCAAATAAAGATTCCTCATTTGACATACCTATTTTGTTTTTGCGAAGAAATCATCTAATGTCGTTTGCCTTTTTTCGTTTCGTTCAGCAAGTTGTTGTCGATAGCAAGCTATTGCATCAATGACACTTCGTCTTGCCTTTGAACTTCTATCAACATTTGAACCATTTTGTATAAACTGATCCATAATTTACGTTATAGTGGCAAAACTTTTTTTTTAGAAACCGCGTTATACTGAAACAGCGTTAAACGGAGCAGCGTTAAGCGAGGTCTTACTGTATAAGTAAATTCACAGTAATGTTAGTTCTTAGATGCAATCAACCTTTACAATTACACTCACACAATCCTCAGACAAGTATCAATAGCAAAGCTGACAGCATCTACCTACAGTACCCTACCATATAAAATATATAATATGGATTGAACTGAAGAAAACCGAAGGACGTTTCACACAGAATGCGCATCTACCATGTAGTCCTGTAATGTGTGTTCTACAAAATGACGAAATTTGGACTATTATTATTATTATCTTAAACTAGTCATGTTTACCCGATGTTGCTTGGGAATAACAGCCTCCTGTTATAAATAGCATAATGAGTTAGAGTCTAAAACCTTTCTAAATATATTCTCTACCAATTCGTGGGAAAGGCAAAAAAATTGGTCCAATAGTTTTCGTGAACAGTCAGACGCTGCCTTTAAATGGATAATAGTTGAAGTGTTAACTAAAACCAAAATAACTTAATAGGTAATTAAAAAGGGCTCTATATTTTACACTACACACTACAGAAATAAAACTGATTACACTCACACATACGTATGGTGTGCTGGTACTTGATATACAGGTGATCCGTTACAGTAAGATTGATTTTAAAAATACAAAGGATTAAAGTTATCATTCTGTAAGTATGGCTATTTAGATTTCTTTAATACAATTATTCGTTCACAACAAGCTCAAAAATTAATCAGCGATCCAAAAAAACGTTTACATAGTATCACAAATGCAGAAAAAAGCTAATAGTTATTCTTGCTGAATGAAGGGCGATCACTTTGATCCTTTGTATTTCTAAAACCAATAATATGTTCAACGTAAATATCTGTTATAACTGGCTCATCTAACTAAATAATCATTTTACATATAATTCTGTTCTAAATTTGAGTCCGAAAACAGGCAAAAAATATGATCGTTCTTCAACATTATAGTGTAAAGATGAACCGTTGTTAGACAAAGTTACACGAAACAGAACTAAAAAAATCTATTAAAACTGAAAACATCGACATAACGGCTTGGCCACCGATCTGATAGTCTGTGCCACAGATTTAATACAAACGATTTTCAATAATGAATCAAAATGGTGGCGACTGACGAGAATTCACACACTAATGATTTAGGTAGTTTTTTTTTTTAGTCCACTCAGTATGTTTCCAAGTCAACGTGTACAACAGGTATTGTCCGATTTTATATTAGACTGCTTTCTGTGTGTCAAGTCAGGTAGAAAATTATTGTAAAACCACTGAAATGTTGGTTCTGTGATGAAAGGTGTACGTGCTTTCGATCGAATTACGTATTATATCGTTCATACGTTAAACTTATCCATTGGACCATTACAATGCCTATGAATATTACTATATTATGCGCAAGTCGTTCTTATTAATAATGATGAATATGCAACGGTTAAAAGATGCACGAGGACTAAAAGCAGTTGCATAACAAACATAGGTAAAGCCTGTCAAATGTGATTTGAACTCACGGTTCTTAAATTATGCCTACTGAGCCGACCTTAGCCCTTGATCAGAGTAGAGCGAGATTGTCTTTCAGCGTCCTTTGGTCGACGCTTTCACTTCACGTAAATTGTACTTCGGTTTTATGTTAAATAAATAATAAATTCCAAATTTTCAAAAATCAACTTTTACTGCAAACATCAACACTGTAGACATATGGACTTAATCTATGAAAATCTACGGATTTTTCAGCGTCACCCTACGAATTTTTAAAAAGCAGATCTGGCAACACTGCCCCCGCGCCTCTCAAAAGGCCTCATCACAGTTTTATTTTGCGCTGGAAATTGTTTTTCGTATCTGATTTGGCTTTTTGGCGCCCCTTGCCACCTGACGCCTAGAGCGGCCGCTCCTCTCGATCTAGCCAGCTCTGGTTTTAGATCTTCCGTAGTTGTAGTGAAGATGTTTGCATATCAATAAGTTTTGCTCAATGCTCACTATAGTCATTATTTCAGATCCGGCGCTGTGCACGAAGAACAAGACGACTGCTCTGCTTTCCTGACTACTTTGCTGTAAGTGCTGAGCTCCGTATAACATCACTACCGCTGCACCTGTTGTGGACCACTGCAGGTTGTTATATATTATTATTAAAAACGATTTCTAACACTTATAATTAATTACATCTTCAACCAAATATAATCTTTCTTCTTAAAATCTTGATTATAAATATATTTTTGAATTGTAACTTCTTATGTGAGTTCGGTCGTCATCAGTGTTGCCAAATTTTTTTTTTTGCCAAGTCGGGACTTTGGAACTTTTTGAGTGAAAAAAGCGGGATTCTTTCGTCGAAAGCGGGACATAGTAAAAAAACGTATACTTATAATCAGAAGTTTTTAAATATTTATCTATTTATTTGAGTTCAAATTACGTTTACGTGACAATAGATAGCAAAAATAGCCATAGAAAATGTATTTTAACAAAAATATGATATTTTAAATCAGATTTACCCTATGATTAAATAGTTGAGTCTTATTCGTCTTCTGAATAAAAAAAAAAAAAAATAAAAAAAACAGAAATCAAAATCAAAAAAGTTTTATTCATTAGAAAAATATAGCGTTTCAAACAATAGTCTGAGGAGTGGGTGTTACAAATTGCAACTTACAATAAGACAATAATTATTTACGCACGGTCGAGTTATCCTCGAAAAGCGGAACTGAGCCTGTCCCGCGCGGGACATTTAATTTTGATTTAAAAATCGGGACGTCCCGCCAAAATCGGGACGTCTGGCAACGCTGGTCGTCATCTATATAATTTCATCGAGAGATACCGTAGATTCAGCGCCTGGTCCTAACCCTTGATCAGAGTAGAGTGCGATTGTCTTTCAGTGCCCTTTGATCGACGCTTTTACTTCACGTAAATTGTACTTCGATTTCATGTTAAATAAATAAGTCCCAAATTTTCAAAAATCAACTTTTATTGCAAACATCAACACTTGTTGAATTTAAATTAAATTAAGTAGCTTTAATTATTATACTTCTGATTTTTTAACATTAAGAAAGTTCCTACCGCTATATAATTAAATTAGTATTTGGTGTTAATTTCAATCAGTCACTAAATAATAAAATCTAGTGTTTTTGCAGTTGGATTTTTGGCGCTCCTTGCCACCTGGAGCCTAGAGCGACCACTCCTCTCGCTCTACCCCAGGGCCGGCGCTGCGTAGACATGATTGAAATCTATAAAAAAATATTCATTTTTGCTAAAATGATGACACTCTGAACGCAGCAAACAAACAGTACTTTTTCGCTAATTTTCCATCACGTTTCGAGTGTTTGGACAATTTTTTTTCGAACCGCTTCAATTATTTCAACTGTCACGTGATACGACACGAGCCGGATGACTTCTATCCTTTGGTGGATGACATTTTAATGGGCGTAAATAATTCAAATGTGAACAGAAGTATGCCTTAATTTGCCCGCATTCAGAATTATGTAGATGGGCGAGATATAAGGTGTACGCGGGCTGCCGGGCAGCTGGTTTAACGTTCTCTGTAATATTTAATGCACCTGCCAAAGTCATTTGCTAACGTCGCGTCATTAGACAGGGCCGGCTATGGTATAATACTCAACTAATAATTACAGATGCGTGATCGGTTACTTTATAACATTTTTTTCGTTATTTTTTCTTTTGTTACGGTTATTATTAATGTTTGTCGAGCAATCCTAACGAATTAGTAGACCCATCTATGTATGAATATTCAACAGTTTATTTGAAACAAATGAATAACGAGTGCACGGACTGCTAAATCAACAAAATATCGCGGTTCAAAAAACTAAAAGCATAATAAGTGTACAAATTGGGTTCCGTCTATTATATATATCGAGTTTGTTTTCACTTTTATAACAATTAGTAGCCGTGTTTAGCATATTAGTGCAGTGTGGATCAGTGAAATTTACACTGAAAAGTGTACGCTATGTAATAATATAATCCGTGGTTATACTTTTGCATAACAAACGCAAAGTAATATTAAAAGTATCCACACTTTTTACCAGGGCCCTCTTTTCCACTATAAATATATGGATTTAATAAATAAAACAAATTTCAAAATGGCAGACTTGACCAAACGCATAAAAATACATATTAGTCAATGACGCTTCTCCGAGTCCTTTCTGTGGTATGGCGCTATAGTGTTAATAGTTTTGAATTTGATACGGTCCTGAAAAAGAGGGCGCGTCTGGTTTGCTGTCAATGGACGAACAGACCAGCCACGTGTCTTGGAATTACACTACATCACTGTATATAATATCTATCTATAGGTACTAATATATAAATCTATAGCCGGTTTTTACTTTGTTCCAATACTGCACTAATTAACTATAGGTACATCCGATTGAAATGAAATTTTGTATCCATATAGCGAATACTGAAATTCAAATTATAGCATAAAAAATACGCTGTCTGTATTTCTGAAATTGCTTAAACTAAAAACGAGAAAAAATATTCTTCTTAGAAAATAAAGAAATAAGGTTCGATTGTCTTTTGAACATCTATCCAAACGGGGCGGGGGTGGATTTTCTATAAAAGAACTGTGGGTACAATCTATGCCACGTGGACGAAGTTGTGGGTAACCGCTAGTATCATGTGACTTCAAGACAAAACCGCTTATAAAATGTTGGTAATATTTTCAGCAAAATGATCTTTTTTACTCCATGTTGTTGCTTATAAGGTTAGTCGAATGGGACGTCGCAACGTGCAATCTAAATGTTATCACTCCCATCTAAGCGCTTCATTAGATGTTTTACATCAAAAAGCGTCAAAAAATCTATCTGGAAATATAGAAAATAATAGAAAACATTCGACAACAGAATCAGACATATGCCATTGCAGTGGCTGAGCAAAAACTTTAACAAAAAAAATTTTAAGAATCACGGAGTGGGTATTATCGGATTTTTCAAAAATGTATACAATGTTACGCAACTGTTAGAAAAAATGAGCGAATATATAATTAACTTCTGTCATGTTTTTTAATCGAGATCATCTTTTTTATCAGATGTAAATTTACATTCTGCGAATATTACACTTTATTAGATAAAAATAAACTTATAACATATCATAAATATACAATGCGCGGATTATTAAACAGGAAAAATATTTCATTAGTTTAATTTGGTCTTAAAAATAACTGTGAGCATTTAATATTTGTGTACGACAGAAAATGTAATTGGGTATTTTTATTATGAAGAACGATATTTTTTATGCTTACCAATAGATATTCGGGTAGACTTTTAATTCATATTTTTTATTAATTTTTTAATAATAAAATGACATTCATTTTAATACTTTCTCCACTTTGTCAAATGAGGAACCTTCCTCATCACAAACATAACTTCTTACTCGAACTTTTATTTCATTTTTATAAATGTTTTATGAACAAAAATCGATATTAGCAATAAATAAATCTATAATTAATGTGATAAATAAGCATTTAACAATAAATGTTACAAAGTAAGACAAAAAAAAACCTAACAAATTTTCTTATTCTCGGTTCTGTTTCACTTATGCCCTTTATTAAGATGACCTCGCTTAGCGTTGTTTCGTATAGCTCAAGCACTTATTGGAACGTCTCTCCTGCGTTAAGCGGGGTCTTACTGTAGTTCCATAAGAAAAGTGTTAATGAAACATACAGTAGAACAAAAATATCTACATCCTGTATCAGGTACAAGTGACAATGAGAAATCTGTGAGAAAATATTTCAATGTTAAAGTTAATTTAATCTAAAACTCCCAGATTAGTTAAAATACACGGTTGGTGCTCTAATAATATCTACTGGATTAAAGTAGATAGATAGTCTGTCTATATTAATCATCAGAGATGTACCTAATTAGTATTCATTTAATGTTATTTCAAATGTATGATTGTGTCTGTGCTCTTCACGTTTCGACTAAACCTGAATTTTTTATTTTTCTCGAAGGCACACTAATTATTAAACAATCAACTATATTTTTTTTAAATAAATACCCACAATTAACTAATTTAAATTCCAATCCTTATTAAATATTAAATGAGGTTACCACAAATTATATTTTTGTACAAGTTTAATTTAAATAGATGGACAAATGTAAGAACTGAATATTTTAGTATCTATTAAATTTATTATCAATTAAATCATAAGCCTTCATAAACTATATTTTTAATTTATGACGAGTTTGTGGAGAAATTACGTACCTACGTGTTAACTATTAAATAATTAATTATTAACTAATTAATAAGCCTCGTACTGAAATGACGATTCTATAATGTTATAGGTAAATGGCTCCTTGAAGGGATTTGGGTCAACAAGTTAACGGCAAACAATCGGTTTAAGATTGGTGTTTTTCTTTGCGGAATAGTGGGCAGAATTGATTGAAATCGTCTCTTGACTTTTTCAGTTCAAAGACTTAGAGCGCTGTTAAATTTCTGTGGCACTTTTACTTACGAATAATGTTAAATTTGTTAGAAAGTGAGAAAAGATTAACTGTAAATTCTTACACTGACCATATAGATTAGCACCCAATGCTACCGCAAGCAGAGAATGAGTCCATTTTAAAATTTAACACAGACTAACGCGAAACTGCTGGGGAGCGGTATTTGGGAGCGTCGCGGTATCAAATTATATGGCGGGATAACCCCGCAACGCTCACGCTTCCACAGTCCTGCATTGATCCGTCGATACGTATTTGTAAAATTGATATCAAACTTTTAAATTTAAATGAAATATTTAAAACATTTACGCAAGTATTTATTGAAATGTGCTAAAAAGGAAAAAATAATTTTTAATAATTTAGGTTCATAATTATAAAAAAGTGGGTTGTAAAATCTATGATCGTGTATTAGTCACAACCCACGATTTATAATTATGAGCCGAAATTATTATTTTTTTTTCCTTTTTAGTAAATTTCAATACAAGCTTGCAGTGTTTAAAAAGTTTATTTCCTTTTTTTTTATTTCGTACTTTTTTAGTCTCTCAAAAGTTTTAATATATAATTATTTACTTAATTCTAAAAACAATAGAATCATGTATTAGGTTCGACAATGCATTTTTTCCCACCATTTTTCTGTACATGGCCTCCTCGTCTATTTTGTCCAACCCTCCCCGTACCAGTTTAAAAATGATGTTTTGAAAATAAACTGTTTGGTTAGATAATGCCGAAATAATTTTTTTATTCAACTAATTAGGTATCTATATATTTTGAAATTATTAAAATTATTATTTGTTTACACATCGATCTCGTGAGTACCTTATCACTGACACCATTTTTTTCGAAAACATTTCACATACGATAACCGCTGTCATCAAATTATTTGAACACCAGTTATCTGAATCTGTATTTTATGCACACTAATTTATAGTTGCTTTTAATATCGATAGTTGTCATCAGTCATCAATTATTATTAGTTGTCCATTTTTTTAAACTGGTATAGATGATAAATATTTAGTACTAAATTATAATGACAGCTGAGGGCAGGTTGTTCTATCAACGATTTAGTATAATTAGGAGCTTGTAATCAAGTTTTGATCTTGACACAAATTTTGTAATACATCTTTAAAGACCATAATATTTTAGAAAAATCTCTGAAAAGTGTTTTAATAATGAGGTAGGTACTTTCCCTTTTTTAGAATGCCTACTGCTAAATCCTCTAAATGAAATTAAAAATGAAATACAGCAGCCAAATGCGGTTCAATGTTCCTGTGATGTCATTAAAACGTCGTGCGAAAAATAAAAATTTAGTATAGCCACGAAAAATATAAAACATCTTGGCAGCAAGACGACGGTCTTCAGTTCAAATCAAGAAAACGAGTTAATACACAGAAGCGTAGCGTGCCTTGGCGGGGCCCCGTATAAAAATGTGTTTGGGGGCCCTTCCCCCGTTGAAGTAAATGACTTAAACGGGGAAATCCCGCAGCCCGCGATAACCGATGTAGGGTGTTGCCAACTTTTGAACGCAATCTTTACGCGGGAAAAAAATCGCTTTTTTTACTTTTGTCATTTCTGAAATAAAAAAAAATTTGGGAAGTTTTTATTAATTTTTGCTTACGGACATTGGGGGCCCCTGTGACCCGGGGGCCCCGTATAATTGATACGGCGGTAGCTACGCCCCTGTTAATACAACATATTCTTGATTTGGAGACGAAAATGATCTTCAACTGGCCAAAATGAACAATATAAGAATTTGTTATTATTTTTTTCCCGAGAATAGACATTATTTTTTATTCTTGGTAAATCCTTACCCAAATTGTTTGTCATGTTACCATAATATCGCAATGCGTCGGAACTATGTGTGCAAAATTGAAACTCAATCGGTTAACGGGAAGTCGGTGAAAATTTAAGAGTTCAATTCACGCCCGGATGAAGCCGGGTCGATCAGCTAGTTACCATAATATTGCATTAAGGTCGGAACTAGACACTTGTTCAAAATTTCAACTCAGTCGGGTAACGAGAAATGGGTGAAAATTCAAAAGTGTGATTCGCACGCGGATGAAAGCCGGAGCGATCGGTTAGTTACCATAATATTATATTGTCATTAGAACTATATGTGCCCAAAATTTCAACTCAATCGGATAACGGGAAACAGGTGAAAAGATCGGTCGCAAGATAACATATGTATAATGGAGCTCCGTTCTAACCATGCATTGAAATCACTTAAAAGTCGGTATACGATATGTATAGTAAAAATTCATGTGTCTTATACATGCATTGAAGTCTCTGCAATATCGGTTAATATTATAAACAGGAAAAAGTTGGTTTATCGCCAAAATATCAGAAACTACCGAAGCGATTTCAATTTTTTTTCACTGTTCGATAGGCTATACTTTTCTTTAGACATAGACTATAATAACTGGTCGACCCGGCGTCGTCCGGGCATAAATCGAGTGTAATCTCAGAAATTATTTATCCGATTTTTATTTTTTTTCCATAATTCAATATAGATGTACTTTGCTTTAGCATATGCTAATAGCTTATAGCCTATATATAACTGGCCGGCCTGGCTTCGTCCGGGTGACAATCGGAAGTAATCTCACAAACGATTTAACCGACTTTAATTTTTTTTTCACTGTTCGATAGATGATACTTTGCTTTAAGATATAATAACTGGCAGACCCGGATTCACCCGAGTAAAAATCAGGATTAATCTCAGAAACTACTGACCCTAATATTTTCACTGTTTTTTCACTGTGTGTTTAGTAGCTTTTTATGGGTTACTATAGGCTCCTCGCCCATCCTTAAAAACTATGGTAACAAATATATTATGATCTTCTCTAGATTAAGTCTACGGCAAATATAAACTCATTATAAAAACGACTATAAATAAAGGAATGATAGTTCGGTACGGCATTGCGAATTGCTTATAAGATCAACGCCTCTAAGCTTTCTGATAAACGTTCGACTCTCGATCTTTCGCTAATATAAAATTACATCTGGATGATGTCATAATCTAAACTGGATTTAGAGTATCGTCCGTCGCTTAAATTTATATCATATTATATTATGTTGTCTCACTTGCATGTTATTCGAGACGATATTTTAGAATTAAGTCGTTAATTATTAATTTACGATATCCGCTAATGAGATTAATTAGTTATATGACTGCTTTTAATATTTGGAAATTGCTGATCATCGTAAAATTTCTGCTAGTAATCGTATGTTTCAATTATTTTATCAGTTCATTTGTTTACAATACACTCTTCTATATTATAAACTAGCTCTATAGCTATAAAAGATGAAAATCATTATCATAAAATTCTCAACGTGTATTGAATTTGCGCGAATTCAATCGCTCTTAATTGTGAATGTTCAAAAATCGAAAAAAAAATAAAAAAAGCCAAAAAAAAACATAATTCTGTTGATGCGATGGTTACCCAAACTTCAAAGATCATCCGCTGGACTAATCTGAAAATTTCACCAAAATCGGTCCAGCCGTTTTGGAGTCCATATTCCGATTTGAACAAATTAGCCATTGTTAGAAATAGACTTGACCTGGCGAGTGCCTTATGAAAATCTCATTTTAAAGATCTTGACGAGAAATTTAAAAAAACAAATAGGTATATACAAATACTTCCACTAATGGTTCTTTTAAGGAAGGTATATTCACTTAACAGAGCTGTCCGAAAGGAGAGCTTCCACTGTAATATATTATATAAATATTATATACAAGCTTTAAAAAATTATTTAAAAAAGTTAAAATCCGTAAAATGCGTTAAAAGGAAAACTGTTATAGTTTCTATTATATTGATTTTACAATTATCTCTTTCATGTTGGCATATCGATTACGTCACAAGTAAGTCCCCCATGGGTTAGAACGCAATGCTGCAGTTGAACTATTTTTTGTAATTAATGGGGGTTCGAGAGACTGAAACAATATCGATTTGCGTGCATGCAGAACGAAAATTAGATCTCACATGTCAATTGTTCGATTGTCGTGTGTTTTATTTCTTCTGATCAACCGATTCGTATACTGCAGACGTCCTTACATGCATGATTCAGGTGTTTTTCTGCGTATTATTTTGTTTTATGAGGCATCACTTGTCAGATCGTCAGGTGTTCTTTTTTACCGCCTGCAGTGGTAACGCTGTATGACACGGCGAATAATCCCACACAAAAGACAGGTGTTGGAAATTAATTTGAAAATAGTTGGTCTGCACTATTCTTTTGTTTGTTTTACATTTCTTATTGCTTGTTACACTTTAGTGGTCATTATTGTAAAGTTCATTACACATTACTTTAACAAGACTGCTTTATTAGTTTCTGTGCTCAGCCGTCTAAAAAAAGTACGAGATAAGAATCCTTTGATGAGTTGAGATTTTCAATTAAACCATGAAATTAACATGAGGGTCTTGTGTCTTTCAGGTACTTACTAGTTTTAGCTTTAAATACCTAAACTTGATTTGTTTCCAACCAAAAAGTTTTGTCGAAGTCGAACGCTGAATTTATACTGAATAATGGAATGAGTGTATTTCATTTAAATCACACGCAACTCTGCAAACAAAAACTATTAACTAATAATAATAGTTGGAGACAGTAATTAAATAAAATTAAGTCTAACAAAAAGTAACGAGCAAATTACAATTTAAACTTCAAAGTTAAACGACCATAACCAAGCATTCCAACATATGTTATATAAATTGAACAATAAATATGTAAATAATTATTTTACAACCGTCCATAAAATCACACGCTATTGAAATAATACTAGCACGGAAATTCACAAAAAAGATGAAGCTCGGAAACAAAAGAACTATTGTTGAAACGTCATAACGACGGTAATTATTAAAGCGTTGTAAATTCTTCAGTTCGTTTGTGTGGCTGCCTGTGTGTGTGATCGGCACCCGTGAATCCGCGAGCCTGAGAACACTGCTAATTGTTCAGAAATGCTGTTCACACTGAGAATTGTAACTACTTAATATCAACGCGAATATATTATTTACTTGATTGCCGTGCAGGGCCGCATTAAACGATTACAGAAAGAGTGGAAAACTATCACCGCAGTATTTATTTGGATTCAAATCTGAATTGGATACATCTAATACATTTGAGCAAATCTCTTCGTATTGCTTTACGTAAATTTTACTTTTTAAGAACAAGATGTCCACCGGATATAGTAAAAAATGTTTATTATGCATTAGTCCATTCTAAAATCAATTTTGGCGTTGAATGTTGGGGCGGTGCTTATCAAAACAATTTCAAGTTCATTCAAATAAATCAGAAGAAAATTATTAGATCTATGAAATTTAAATCTATGTTGCAACATTCATTTCTTTTATTTACTTCACTCAATATACTGCCAGTAAGACATCTCTATGTGTATAGTTTTAAAAAAATTCTATGTTAGAGGACGCTATAGTAATTACAAATCTCTCAATTATAAAACTAAATCGTTAAATAAACCAGTACCTACCTAAGTCATTTAAAACTACCGTTAAATATTAAAACAGCTTCTAACATAAAAAAATTCTAAAACAATTAAAAACTTGGTTATTTTCTTTAAACAGTAACGATTTCTCGTTTAATATAATTCAGTAAAATAATAAGCAAATGTTAGTTCTTTAGTATATTGCCTAAAATTTGTGTTCTTATTTTTATAAAGATTTTGTATTAGTCAATCAACAGAATTGTTCATCATTAAAAGCTTATACCTATACTGATATCAGGTCTTCCTTGGAAGATAATTTCGTAAGTTATTTTTTGTGTTAATTCATAATATGTAGAATTTATAATATAATTATAACTATAATTGTATGTTTCTAAATTCTAATTCTACACAGTTATATATGGGCCAAACGTTAGACAACTGATTGGATTAAAAAAATTAGAGTTAACTAAAACAACACGCTTTTATAGACTAACAAATGCAAAATAATTTGACAACAAAATTAGTTTTACTGTAAAAAGCGTGCAGGGTGCTATCTACTTAAATTTTCGTAATAGCTCTACGTTTACAATTACTTAGCTAGCAAATGAAAAATGTATTACTGACAACTCCACGCTTTTTACAGTAAAGCTAATGTTGTATTCAAATTAGTTTGCATTTTTAGTTCATAAAAGCGTGTTGTTTTAGTTTTTTTAAACTCTAATTTTAAAAAAACCCGGGTCGCAGTGCCAAAACCCTGCCGACAATATAGTGTATTTGCTTGTATAGGGCCGTGTGGTTTTATACTTTTATTATGTGAAATTAAGTTTGTTTTTGGGCAAAATAAAAAATTTAACCCCTTAATACTCCCCTTAAAATAACATTTTTTTCTTAATTGTAATATTATTATCAATCTAACGTCTACACCGAATTAAATACACCCTTCAATAAATAAGTCACTACATATCTGCAAACTAGTGTTTTCATAAAATTTGTAAATCCGGTCCTGTCGGGCCGATTTTATTAAAATTGTGGGGACACTTTTTAATCACTAACAAAGGGTTAAATTTCAATTTTGAAATGATTCTGAGAATTTTTTCGGTATTTTGGGGCCCAAAAACAGTTTTCAACCCCTAAAAACTACCCTTAAAATAGCCCGATTAGGCCCATTTTAAATAGGCTTCTTGCGGTGATGGATTTCAACACGTGGCCCAAATTTCGTTGAAATCAATTAACTCTTTCGAAAGTTATCGCGCGTACACATATATATATATATATATATATACGTATATAAATATATATATATATATATATATATATATACATATATATATAAACATTTTTAAAAATGGTGCCAAAGTGTTTAGGAGGTTATGAAACGTCGAGAAATTTTGGTCCGACCCCTAGGTCCCGCCATCCG
This sequence comes from Venustoraphidia nigricollis, assembly GCA_034508555.1. Classification (NCBI taxonomy): domain Eukaryota; kingdom Metazoa; phylum Arthropoda; class Insecta; order Raphidioptera; family Raphidiidae; genus Venustoraphidia; species Venustoraphidia nigricollis. Next base: position 4,673,219 of record JAVRKA010000032.1, on the reverse strand, counting down.
ACCGACGCCAATAGTGTATGTTGCCATATGGCAAATACACTAATTATTCAGACATGTTGCAGCTGAAACTGATTTCGTCGCCTTATATACTAAAAAATAAAAATAAAATAGTTTGGATTTAAAATAGTTGGCATAGCTATCGACAGGCTTTGGTTGTTATAGATCGCAATACAAAGAAGGTCGCGATACATTTTTGAGATATTTGAACGATTTTACGTAAAGTCGGCTTGTGTTGTGGGTCTCGCGAGCTCATTATCACATACCGTCGGCTTTACAATGATCGCTTCTCAACTGTTATGCCGTGTTCACTGCTAGTGCGATGTTCGTTTGTTCAGATTATAACTGTTGTGTTTTGTTTCTTTTATAGCGCAGCTACCGTTCGAATGTTTTATTAGTCCAAAGAGTGAAATTAAAAATCGAGTTATTACTGAGATTTACTTATCTACTTTCGTATCAGTACGAAAAAACTGTTTCGGCCCGCTGTTACAGACGGCGTCCGAGTAATTCCAGCAGTGCATAAATGTTAGGTTTTCTGCCTTAACTCTTTAACGACTACGGGGACACATTTGTCCCAAACAAAAAATTTAAAAGAAGTGAATAACTAAGAAACTAGTGGGTGTAATTTTACATTTATTATTTCCTGAACGTATCTTTTCATTTTTTATATATGGCAACACTGCATCTGAACCGTCATTCTTTGATTATGATCACTGGAAATTGGATCATCCTAAATTGTAAAAAAATGGTTACTTTCGGTCCTACAATCTTATGGTCCTGAAAGGGTTAAAAGTACATACTTTCAACCGGGTATAAAGAAAATAAATAATTCAATGGCTCCATTAGCAAATCTACAGATTAACGCAATATGCAACTAATTTGCATCTATACATAAATGCTCTTCACATATTAGTTTTTACAAAATGTATTCTTTGACTTATAAGTAGGTACATATCTCTAACTGTGAACGAACTTTACACATGAATATTCAAGTGTTTTATAACATAACATTTTTATAACATAAAGTTATAATCAGTTCTTTGTTTTCTGCAGATATACAAATATATGGTATATATTTCACATTCCGTTTGTGTAGCAGTTTACTGATAATACATTTTTGTCCAATTAAGCTATTTAAATTCGAATAAACAAAAATCACAACACAAGGCAGCATCGTAACTAATTAAATTACTAACGATTTTATTATTAGTTACGATGCTGCGTTGCGTTGTGATTTTTGTTTATTCAAATTTATGAATAATTGATGTCTATACTGATAAACTACTCTGCATATAAATAATATCTGGTTATAATTTATTAGTTCGTTACCCATTTTTTGGTTCGCTCTCTATTTTCAGCCGTATTGGATAAAATAAATTTATTTGTTAAGCAAGCAAACTTACATTAATATCACGTCCACATAGGTATATGTATAGATATGCTTATGCAGTTCGAGAAATTGTTGAAGAACAATATAGTGAAGCGACTCTCGAATGTTTTGATTGACATTTTGATACTAAAAATTTTTGTTACACTTTGTATACAAATTAGGAATTTATTTCAATGGGTCTTTTAATTACTTCTAATTGCGTCTGTTTATATATATTTAAATAACAAAGATAAAACCTTTCTGTTATTAAAATTGAAACATTGAAAATTCCATGTCGGTTGTCTGATTGAAAGATTTCAATGCTAGGTAGCTTACAAACCCGAATAATTAAAACTGTTTCCTTATGCATGATAAAAAAGGTATAAGTATATGTGATATAATCTGAATTCTTAAAAAAATCCTGGGTTTTATTGTCTTGCTGTGTAGATAGGACATGTTTTAGTTGTATTTATAACCCGAATAATTTAAAACTGGAGTTAGTATTTTTTATAAAATATATATTTCTTAAACCTCTTCAATATACTCGTATATTATGAAATCATATAAAACTTTTCGATTGAAGCAGAAACATTTTTGGAATTTTTAAAGTATTTCAAACTGGGAGATTTCAATACACGTGCAGACTTGAAACTTTCGTTTGTTTAATTTTTCTTACCGATCAATGCACACTTGATCGACTTCAAAATATGTAAAGCTTGCACATGTTTTGTTACGGTTTTTAAATAATTATAAATAAATTGATTTATTCAGCTGATATATTTGCAGATCACGACTTTAGCTGACAAAAAATGTATAAAAGCTTGAGCGACTGAATAGGCGTATAAAAAAGAAGTCTACAAAATTGCAACTGTTTAATTACTACTGATTTGGACACTATACCGTCCATAAACATGGCCTCGAGCTTTCAGCTCGAAACAGGTTCGCCAAATATCTAAAAATAGATGAGTTGGTAGTGCAGTAAAAATGAATTAAAAAAATGTTACAAGTTGTTCATTATACGATAAAAATTACTTTAGCTGAGAGCAGTCTTGTTAAGTTTTTATTTGTTTTTTTTAACATTTTATTTCTTTGAAAAGAGATAAACGGTCGGCATTCTTTAATTATTTTTAGTGTCTATTGTAATGAAATGGCACCCCGGTTTGATAACACCGAGAGCTGGACAGACGGTTTATTAGTGACTTATCTTTATGTATATATGTGGAGAATTCTTTGGACAAAAATAAAAAAAACACGGACATGTTATAACTTATTGACATCATTCTTATTTACTATATTTACATCCATGTTTGGTTGACACTATCTGTTTCAGCATCTACATTATATGAAATATGTAGGGACACGTGCAGTTAACTATTCTGTTTTGAGTATAAATAAAAATAGAGTTTAAAAAAACTAAACCAACACGCTTTTATAGACTAAAAAATGCTAAATAATTTGACAACAAAATTAGCTTTACTGTAAAAGGCGTGAAGTAATATCTACTTAAATTTTCAGAATAGCTCTACGTTTATAATTAACTAGTAAATGAAAAATTTATTACCGATATTAAGCACTCCACGCTTTCATATGAAAATAATTTTGTTGTCAAATTATTTTGCATTTTTTAGTTCATAAAAGCGTGTTGGCTTAGTTTTTTTAAGTTCTAATTTTAATTATAAGACTAAAAAACAATTTTGCATTTGGCTATAGGGTAGGCAAAGCAACGTACGTCACTCTACAGCGTGTTAGCTTGCTTGCTGTAATTTTTCAAGTTTTTTTATCGTGAAGGTCCTGGTCAGGATAATGGGACAAACTTATTAAACTATTGCATTGTAAGCGGTCCTTGATAAGTGTGCAAAGTTTCAGTTTAATCTGACGTTTTGAAATGGGTTAATTCCACGTTCAAAGATTCCTTTACAAACAAACAAACATACAGGTGAAGCTAATAAAAGCATATTAAAACGTTGTTCAAAGTTGCATAAAATATACTTTATTTTATGTAGGCGATTTTTGGCTTAGTTGCGTAATTAGGCACTTCATTCTTCTGTATAATTATTGTTCAACAATATTTAACCTGAAATCTTGGTATTATTTGTCATGGCTTATTTTTTTTTTTCTTAAAAATATTAAATCGAAAATATGAATAACCCGGATAATCGAGATTCCAACCTGACGTCGACAATGAAGTCGCCACTAATAACGTATCTTCGTTTTTCGACAAAACATGAAAAATTATATTCATGTATTAGAAATTTGTGCTATGTCAGAAGCAGAAGAACAATTTTTGTTTGATTTATGCATTGTAAACACACAAATTTAATATGTAATTTGTTTTTCTGGAAACAAGCTTTAATTTCTTGTCTGAATTAATTTATTCGTTGATACAAAACACTTCTGTACATTAGTTCAATCGCAACCAAAACAGAAGTTTATAGTGGCTGTAACACAATACGTTCACCGTAATTGATTATCGTTTATAAGCAGACAACAATTATTTACTATTGACTATACAGGATGTTCAATATACGAGGCTTTTTTTAAGCTTAGATATTGCGTTATGCGAGTACGGCCCGTTTGCCGTTCGCGTTAAATATTTAACGCTGTGGGTGTAACCACGACAATAAAAACACCTGAACTGAATAATTAAGCTCATTTACAAACTTACGTTCCGATTCTAAAATCACTCTTTGCCGGACGGTGCTCACAGAATTTGTCGCAGCCCTTTTAAATAGTGGCCGAATACAAATGATCAGAGTATGTACCTCTGTGCGGAAGGGGAGTGAATTCGCGTGTAATAGCTAAAATTCTGCGAAACCATAGATGCTGAAAGTGTTCCCGCATACTTAGTGGGTGATACTCTGATTGTAATTAATATTTTTTTTATTATTAATGGATATTTATTAACATTTATGATTCTATCCTATATATAACAAATCTCGTCAACTACAAGTTCAGTCAATTACTCATATGCCATGACACCACTGGAACTTCGCTTAAAGGTGCCTGGTGCATCAATGAATCAACACTCTACATTAACACAGCTAGATATTGCATAAGAAACGCCTCAGGTTATCATTCAAATATGCCTGGGGTTAATTGAATGTCACAATGCATAACTGAACACATATTATTATAGCCACAAATCATACCGCTTTCCCTAGATAAGGGACCCTGTGCCACATCTGCCCCCGCCGGGATTCGAACCCAGTACCTCCCGAATGCGAGTCTAGTGGTCTTACCACTACACTACACCGCTCAGTGGATCTTTCTGCGACAGTCTGTGCACATAATTCTAACACGAAATTAATTATTGTTGTTCAGAGAGTAATAAATAACACTAGAGGAAGCCATTAATATTTTAATGTTCCTTGTAAATTTACCAATTCATGCTCGTCAAAATCTATATATGAATGATTATATATTATTGGCTGTGTAACCGATGTGTAATGGCATGTATTACATACCTTTTTATTACCTTCAGTTATATTTGATTAGTAATTATTTCACCGATTTACTGTTAATACTTAATTCTTATGTTGCAAACAACTGACAAATGAAGCCTAAATTATCGGTAAATTATAATATGTGTCTGCTATTTCGATACTTAAAGAAATCAGTTATACATTTTCGGAATTTATTTTAAAAATGTCAGATTTCGCATAAATAGGTCGGTCGGTCATTTTTATTGAACGGGACCATTATTGACTACATATTTCTGCAATGGGTTTTTGAAAATATAATTTTATGTTTTTTTTTTATTTTTTAACGGGAAATTGGACAATTTAATTTTAATGTAGTTAAACTAATTTAAAAAATTGCGGCGTTTCGTTAAATCTTTTTAACTTCTTCGGGCAGAATTTTAACTAGTTAACCATAACATTAATAAAATTTAGATATTTAATAATACATATGTTTACTTCAATAAATATTAAATAGTAAATATTTAAACAAACTGAAATTTTAATTATAATGGACGTGAACAATATTGAGAATTATAATTTTATGTATCCACGATTTACTTGTAAGTTATTTTCGGCGAGTTTTAACAATCACTCCAGCCAAAATATCGTTACGTTTAGTTTACATCAAAGCAGATACCTGATTCTAAAATATTATTGAATGAGTGTAAATTTGAACTGGTTCAATTAAAATTTTGTTAATTTCCAAATATGTTGGCAACATTTAGATACGCAGATGCTTGATTGTTAATTAAATATGAATTGCGAGATTAGCAGTGAAGTTAAAAGATATCGCTAGCGTGCAGAAAAGCGATAAGATAGCGTAGCCAACAAATTAACATAAATATACTACATAATATATGCAATGCACTTGCTTTGATATGTCGAGTCGAGTCTGTACCAAATACATTAGCTGATACGACAGGCTTATTAGGTCTAGCTTATTAAACGATGAACCGAACTAAAAAACAAGCTTTAATAGCAAACCGAACTAAAAAGAAAAAAATATTTTTTTATTGTAAACAAACTTCGGGTGCTAATATCAACTGGTATAAATATTTCATTGGTAGCTATTTGTAAAAGTAGAGTTAGTAGAAAAATAGTAATAAGCACCCCACGCTTTTTAACAATAAAAAATGATTTTTTACTTTTTAGTTCGGTTTGCTATTAAAGCGTGTTTTTTTAGTGACTATTTATTTTTTACACTTATTTTTTTATCCTGATGATTCTAGGCAGGATAATTGGACAAACTTATTAAATTATTGTATTGTCACTGGTGCAAAGTTTCAGTTTTATCTGACGTTTTGAAGTCGGTGAATATCACGTTCAAAGATTACATTACAAACAAACAAACATACAGGTGAAGCTAAGAAAAGCGTGTTAAAAACAATATAAACATATAGGTAAATTAAATTATCCATTTAACACTAGTGCTGTACATTAAAACAAAGAAATGCCATTTAACCATTCTAGCAATAATTTCCAAAAACGAACTGTCAGTTACAATTTAAAACTATATGAGGAACAGAAACAGCAAAGTAGGTGTAGTTTTCGTAAACAACCCAAATAGATAGCGAATACAAAAAATATACTTATTATGATGTGAAAATCATACATTTTATGAGGTTCGTATAGTGATATTATGACTCGAGTGACTGTTAAAACTCGCTGATTTCGTTTTAAGGTAAAATATCTTACTCGTCGAAATACCTTCATTCACAAACAAGATAGATAAACTACTATTCTAGTTCAATGCACATTCTGTAGCAATATTGCCATCTCCATAGTGATGACCGTTACGTCCTTGGGTTTTATAAAAGCCTCCCTGCTGGGAAAAGACGAGTTATCAGTAGTGGACTCTATAGAGACGAGATCCTTGGATATTAATCGTACGTTTATATATGCATATCACAAACATGTATAGGATACCTCTACAGGATGTTCTATAATATAATTCAAGCTTGGCACGAATTGAAAACAAAAAATTGAAATATACTAGTCCCCAAAACCCTGTCGACAAAATAGTGCATTTGCTGATTCATTAATGTGCATTATTTTGTGAATAATATTGTAAATAAATAAAATTTAACGACTATTAACAAATAATCGAACAATTTAATAGTGAACGCCGTTTAGTACCTACGAATTTGGTTCTTCTTCAGGTTCTTAATAAATCTTAAAGAAAAAATATATAATAAATATATAAAGAAATGATAATTTATAGTCATTTGACATTTTTTTTACAACAAAATACGGAAGTCATTACTGCTATTACGGCGCCACTATCTCGACAATTTGTAGGGCAAAATAAAAAAATGGTTGTTTTAACGAAAATATGACGAATAATTCTATAATTACAATAATGCCACCAACCGCCGGATTCGAACCTTACGATCTTTACGTTAAGAGGCAAGTATTCTGTCTCGTCACCACATTAGCTTAAGGTTCTACAGGTGGTTTTTATAATATACAGTATAGATACATTGCGACACGTTTGTTTCATTTTCAATCTCAAGAATAAATTTTACCCTACCAGCCAAAAGTAGTTTAAATTCAAAACAAAAGTGTCAAATGAAAAGGCTCTAGGTTTTTGGGTTATTCTGTATAAAAGGCGTGTGTGCATGTCCCTTCACATTAAATACGCATGCGTGTTTGCAACATCTCGACGCGCTATAAACATTCACTGCTTCTTTTCGATAATTATTCACTGAATTTTTGTAACCGAAGATCTGTGATGAAAGCCGATACACATTTAAACAATATATAATATGGTTATGGTTTGAATAAAGCTTAAAATTTCAGCGATACACAAGTCACGCTTCTCGAGTGCATTTATTAACAAACCCTGAATATCTTCAAGATTCTGACACCATTAACCATATTATTAAACAGCAAAAACTAGCTATCGTATTAGGTATATTATGTAAGTTCATATAAGAATTCCGTTTTTTTAATACACTTTTTAGCTTAATTTGTATATTTTGATGTAAAAAAATCTTGTACCTTATTGTCACCTTCTTCCAACTGTCCGGTTAACGTAAAAACTTTGCAGTCGTACGCAGTTTTGGTGACAATACAATATTCTGACATTTTGGCTATACTTAATATTTAAATAACGAGTTAAAAAATGGAAGTAAAAATGGCAAGTGGTGGTAGCGATGGTATTCATGGTGGGAAAACGTATCGTCCCTAAATGGAATTAAGGTCTAGGCGCTGGACTTTTCAAAGTTAACGGGCAAAACACCTTGTAATAGAGTAGACGCGTAGAGAATGTGAGAATCGAAAATAGCTACAAGAATATCTCTTCTATACAGAATATTTTTTAAACGGTTCTCTAGTGCCTAAAGTGAAAGAATTTCTCAAATCGGTTTAGGAGTTCCTGAGATTACCCGCAACAAACAAGCATACATTTTTCTTGTTTATTATGCTAGTACCTATAGATAAACAGAGACAACTTGGCTTAGTAAAAAAATGGAAGTTGAAAAATATACTGATTTAACCTGTTGACTAACACTGTGAATCATGCTTTACAATGTGATCAAGATACGTAAAAGCGATAAGAGTGTTAGAAACAAGTCGGGTATATTGCAGGGTGGGCCCATACGTACACTGTCTGGCAAGATGCTGCACAGGGTGTATGACAAAAATGCGCCATCGTTTTTTAAATGATATTTTCAACATAATATGTATGCATTTGTTCTGGACCTGCAAACAGCATCTCTCAGGTTGGGACTTAGTTTCAGGTAACAAACATGGGAAGAAAATGTCCTCAAAGCTAATTAGACTCAACAGACCGACACTCAGAAAGGTACGGCTTTAAGTTGGTCATGCTTTTCTGAGAAAACACCTACATGTGATCGGGATATAGCAGGAATCAACACTATGTAGATTTTGCGAAATGGTGGATGAAACAGCCACCCATATCGTATTCGAATGTGAGGTTTTTAACTTACAGAAGAACAACCATCTTTGATTACATTTATGAGAATGGAATAGTTCCACAGGACAATCTAGCAGCCAATCTTCTGAAACTCATATGAAGATTCAAATTATTTTCTGACTAGATCCAGTAAAAGGGAAATCCTTTCAGGATGCGGTGCATTAAGGCCAAGAGACCACCCTATTTTATTTTTTTATGCATGTGTTCAGTGCATTTTTTTCCTAGGCGACACTATAGCTATACCATTCCCCAGTGGAATTTAAATAAAACTACAATTAATGATTTAAATGTCACATTTTTTCATGACATTCTGTATGCATGTCCAGTCATTTTGAATTCTTGAATCAAGATATTGGGTCTGGTACAAGTACATATATAGGTTGTTCATTATTGGAATTCAATTAATTATTCACAGCACGATATTTTTAATTATTTTCTGCAAAGGTTTGTAACTTACTGTGTCGTTATGGTATAGTTCTTATCAAAGCAATTTCAAATTTATCGCCAGAAATGTTGTCGTAACTTATCTTAATTACTTCCAAAAGTAGTATTCTCAATAGAACGTTATATTTAAAGCACATAATATATTCCATTCGTTGTACCAAATTTATAATTTCAAATTGCCAGAACGTTAGTTAAGTTTATTTATGATCGTAAAGCGAATTTTATTACTGGAATGTTGATGTCGAAAACTATTTTCAAAATTATTCAACACTGCTTAAAATAAAACGGTGATTTAATTATTACTTTTTATTTAAAGCACATTTTCAATGGAAAAAAATTGTGCACAAAACTGCAATTAAAATATTTACATTTTTTTTACATGAATACAAAAAATATGTGGTTTTTACATCCCAACGTGTTTTTTTTATTGTTTTAATTGAAGTTAGTACTGCATATATACAACAACAAAAAATGAAGACGTCTAAGAAAAAAAACAAATCTGATTTCGGACCAGATTTTTGGATCTGACTATCGTGGATTCGACTCCCATCTCCGCTCATGGATGCGTTGTGATGTTTTAATTTGACGCAATTTGATAATTAGACGCTAATGATTTTAGAAAGCGTCTAACTTTCTTAATTTGTCGCAGAGGGATTGGTATTTGACATTTGACGCTACGACAGCTGATGATAGAATATAAAAGTATATCAAAATGTAATTATTAATATTAGACCACTCTTTCATGTCAAATTTATTATAACGAAATTGACATTAAGACATTTCGTGACAATATAATAAAGTGGGATTAACATGATGTGCTCCATTTTTGGGGAGCAAAGTGAAATTATAACCATATCTCCAAACCGTGCTTATAACTATTTTCTTGTGTTTTTCTTGAAAATGGAAGTCAACGATTGTTACTTGAGTTAACTGTGCATAATGTTCTTATTTGAAGCAATTAGAATACGAACTGTTCAGAAAAATTTTTAAGTAAGCATACAAAAACCTTAGGTGTTCTGAGTTCAGTGGAGACGCGACGGCCTGCAAGGCGCGCGGATGTTCTCATATTAATTACATCCGCTGTCGGCTGCCTCTGTCACTGTCGCACTTGCGTATAAGAGCCAGTATTGTCTCTTTCACACACACATAATACGCTTCCTTCAAGATGCTTCTTCAATGATGCTACAGTCGTAATCCGCTGAACACACTATACTGAGTGTATCGAACAATATCGACTGTGAAAAAGCATTATAGGAATACATATGCATTTCAGCTTTTCATTTTTACATGGAGAGATGGCGTTATTGTGCAAATTTTTCCGTGTTATCATTATAATAGTAAACCTAATTTACACAAATGGAAATATTTGCTTTACGCCTTGTCACGGAGAGATAGCGATATGAAAAAAGGGGGGCAAGAGTCAGTCGAATTCGCAAGAAGAGGGTTTCGTATACTATTCCGTTTTCAGTGAGACTTAAGACTTAAGATTTTGGTTTTCCTGTAAACTATGGGTGAGACCCGACATTCCCTATTATTCCAAAATTTTAGGCTCAGTAGTTTCGCAGATAAGGGCGGGTTGAATGTCCAATTTTCATGTATTTTCTTAAATAACTTTAAAACTAATTATTTTAGAATTATAAAAAAATATACTTTGAGACCCTTACTACAAGTCCTTTCATTTGATATGTCACCCGATACAGTTTGCAAAATTTTTTTTCCTAATTTACCCCCCCAAAAGTGATCCCCATGTTCAAAATTTATTTATTTGCGTTATGTGTTCGTGTTTGGGTTACAGAAATTTATATGTGTACCAAATTTCAATTTAATCGGTCCAGTAGATTCGGATTAAATTGGCTGTGATAGACGGACCGACAGATTCTATAAGGGTTCCGTTTTTTCGGACGTACGGAACCCTTAAATGAGCACAGTAACTCTCGATGTAAAAATGAAGAGGCAAAATTTATTGTTTATTTCTGTAAATAAGTAGATCGTCTGTCACGAACTTGGCGATCTACCGATCGCATTGATATGATTACTTTGGCGAATTCAAGCCTAGCTGTAGTCATGTGAATAACTAAATATTTTCTACTACACTCTGTATCTATAAACGTAGAAAACATTTCCGTTTTGGGGTCGTTTAGATACAGTCTTTTTTTGTATATTTGGATATACATGCATAGAAGGTACCTATAAATATAATATTTTAAATACCGCCGTTTGAACACATCCGCTGGATAAACATTATTATACTGTTTAAAAGCCAATCCAGGAAACGGTATTTGAACAATTACATAAATACAGGAAGGCCTAACTGTAATCATTACTAATAAGGTTCAATATGGCGTCTTTGGGTTGAGAAAAAACAAATGCGGGAAAAACCCATGGTCTTATAAAAAGCTTTTGAAGAGTAACTTCTTTAACGACGAAGAAATTAATTTTTATAAAAATAAGCGGCTTCGTATTGACCATTCAAAAATAAATTTGAAAAAGGTGGTTTCTAACAAGATATAATCTAGCTAACATATATTATTATAAATATAATATCGCGAGTTCAGTTCATTAATAATAGCCCAGAACTACTAACAACGTATTTACATAAAGCAAGTGTAATATCTAATATCAGAGCAATATCAATAAACAGGATATCGGCGATATCTAAATAATGGTAGGCGTATAGATTCAATAGATCTTTTCAACGACGAGCACTTTTCCGGGCATGCGCTCGCACTATCGCTATATTTTCTGGGCACTTTTCATTTTAACATGTGAAAAGTGAATGATTTTGAAATAAGAAATATTACAAAACTCCAAAACTAGTGTTGAGAAATATTCATAAAATATTATTTATTTTGTTGATAATCGCACCGCTCACTTTGCGTGAACACCAGCATCTCAGTCTATATGGGTTTTCGGATTTTTGTTATATGCTTTCGTTGATCATCAGGGGCGTAGCTACCGCCGTATCTGCCGTATCAATTATACGGGGCCCCCGGGCCACGGGGGCCCCCAACGTGCGTAAGCAAAAATTAATAAAAACTTCCCAATTTTTTTTTTATTTCAGAAATGACAAAGGTCAAAAAAAGCAATTCCTTTTTTTTTCCCGCGTGCGTTCAAAAGTTGGCAACACCCTACATCGGTTATCGCGGGCTGCGGGATTTCCCCGTTTAAGTCATTTACTTCAACGGGGGAAGGGCCCCCAAACAAATTTTTATACGGGGCCCCGCCAAGGCACGCTACGCTTCTGTTGATCATACAATACTCTTTGTATTCGGAAGTATTGAAGAATTATATAGCGACTTTTCAAAATTACTGTACAAAATTTAAATCCATTTTTACAAAAGATAACAATAACAAAAATTAATTCTGTAGCTTCTAAAAAAGTGTTAAGTTATTAAAGATGCAATCATCATTTTCATTTGAATAATTAACGATGTATGTTTTTGTACATAGTTCTTTTTTGTAAACGTATACATGTTACGACTTGTCGACATTGTATGACATAATATAATTAAATAGTATAATATTAGCGTTCTGTCCAGGGTCGGCTCTAGGTTTTTATACTACTTTGTTCGAATTTTTATTTTAATGGATATTTACGAAAAAATCGATGGTTAAATATATGTGGAAGCGTGGAAAAAACAAAAGAGTAGCTCGTGCCACAGAAAGACTAACCGCTCTAAAATAGCTACTTTTTTGCATAAATTGCTCATTTAATACTAGTGCGTAAACTAGAAATGTTAACCACGTTTGTTAAGTAATTTCTAATGGTTTTGACATACCTATTTGGAATTTAAAATAATTTTTTACATTTATTAATAAAATTAAATTTCCTCTTTATTTCCATGGTGATTTTATACTTTTTATTTAATAAAACTGAAAAATATAAAAATACCGGTTTCTGATTTTGATATTGTTTACGAGTTGCCAACTTAAAATCCACAATAAAGAATTTAACTGTGCTGTCGCGGTAGGTTTAATTTCACACTCTGAACAGTTTGAGGCATGCCGCAATGATTCATTCATAAACTCCATTATCCACGGCGCTGACACACGCACACATACCGCCTACGCCTCTCGTAGATTGCATATTATTATTATTTCACACACACAGCTAGCGAGACAAGTCTACAGTACGACTTCACAGGCAGCGAACACAGCCGGGGCCCCGTTCTACCGCCACAGTACACGGCCAACGGCTTGCATATACAGTAGAACCTCGATAAGCTAAAAAAAGTTAAACATTTTTTGAATTCCCTTCCCCTGAAAGCATAAAACCTCCATTACTTAAATCACAAAACCTCGGCAACTTAACAACAAATATTCTAAAAATCGCCTTCGATAAATTAAAATAATATTTTTGTGACCTCCATAAGTTAAAGTATTATCAGATGATGTTAACGACGAAATTTTTTCTTCTTTACTTAATATAGAAAACATAACTGATGTAGAAAATCAAAATTGCATGAAACAAAAAAAAATTTTTAATTTCTTTGTTTAAATAATTGATTGTTTAATTAAATAATTGATTCTAAATGAACTAAATACATCCTCTGTAAAATCCACAAACCTCGGTAAGTTAAAAATTTTACTCTGACAACCTCTCTAACTTCAACTCTCGATAAATAAAAAACTCGATAGCTTAATTTTTTCTAACGTTTCCCTTGGATTTTAACTTATCGAGGTTCTACTGTACAATATTGAAGAACCAAAGATCTTTACTCCTGGACATGCCTTCGCCATATATCGTTGTACAGTTTATTTCGTTGAGAATTCAATTCTTTTTCATTAGCTTGAGAAATTTTCAAGCAGTAAGCAATGACGTTCATTGTTTCAATTAAAACATCTTGTCCGAAGAATTGTGATAAAAACAGTGTTAAAGAAATATTCAATTTGGTTGTCAGTGAGAAATCCTTTTTAAAACATATTCATTATTATGTTTTAGGAGATGAACCAGATTAAACAACGAACCACCAGCAATACATATTTAGTTGTTTTTTTAAATTACTATTATTAATTTGAAAACTAGGCAGCAATCATAAATCAGATTTTTTCCACTGTATTTCAAATCATATGCATATTCACTTGCTGATTATGCATCTTTCAAAATATGTATATAAAATTTATTAATTTTACAACAGGTGCTACAAACCGATAGCTTGTGAATTGGATACGGTTCGTAAATTTATTTTTATTGATCCGCTTCATAAATTTACTATTTGAATTTTGATCGACCTGCTGTATCATTTTATAATAAATTATTAATTTATGTGTCCGTTCCAATGCTGGATCACTTACACAATAAGCGAGTGCTTGGGGCCTCGCCATTATAAAAAAGAATCCAGCCGATTGGGTAACAGGATCGTTCCAAATTCAAAAACACATTTGACGTACTATAAGAATTAAAATAAAATTTCGGTTAACGTGTCGATGTAGTTAATATTATGAAATGAAAATTTTCAATAACTGGAAGTAAAAAAATCAGATGCAATTTTTATCGATTGAAATCCATATTACGTATATTTGACTTGGAAGCTTTGTGTGGACACCTTCTGGAGACTTATGCTCGGGGTTTACGGTGAAATTTACTTAACATTCGTACTAAAAACTGCGGCATTTAATCTACCTTTAAAACGTAAACAAATACTTGGCCAGAAAAATTTCAAAGCATTTAAAATATTACTTCGAGCAACGAGCAGACATTAAATTTTAATTAACAACACGGAAATCGACAACCAAAAAAATATAAATGTATCTACAGTTTTAATAAAATTATACAGCAATTTAACCACCATAATATTTATAGTTTACAATATAACCACACAATTAACTGCAAACATTATATGTATAGGCATTTTTTTTTATCTTTAATTCAATTAAAATATTGTATAATAAAAAATCGACCATTTTCCAGTTACAAAGTAAAAATGCTCAGATAAATCGTGTAGTCGATAATAACCATGATACAAACAAATTATCGAAGGCGATCGTTTAATAGGCATTGGTTGTACATTAGCGATGTTTTGACGTTGGTTTAATAAACTGGCTGTTGTTGTTGACGGCGTTGCGGCGAGGATATCACGCTGTCTTTAAAATCGGGCAGATATGCAAATGAGCTTAGTATACTGGACTTAATTAATGCTCCAGTGTTAGTTTATAGAAGCGAAATAACATATATTGTGAACTATATCTGCGGCCACAAGGCAAAGTGAACTCTGCCGATTTTTTAATTGTTACGTCCGCTGCGTCGCACACGGGGACAAAAGTAATAATTCGTAGACATTAAGTTCAAAATACAAAAAGTTTGAGCTGAACTAGGTTCCGAACCATTACATTTTCTGTGACAGTTTTAAAACTTCGGATTTTCATTTAAGTTCTCCTGTAAACTATAGGTGAGGTCCTATATTTCCTATTTTCAAAAAGTAGTTTTATATACAAGAATTGCTCATTTTAATACATAAGATACTAGCCACTCGATACGGCTTCGCTCGGATTAAGACATATTATGCTGCAGTGGTCTTTCTTATAGAATAATACACGAATTCGCCCGGTGTTGCTTTCTATGTATTATTAATAGCCGCACATGACTGAGATAAAACTCGGCAGCGCCAACGGTAGTGGAGTCTTCGTATTATTATCTCACTCAGTAGTGGAGCCTTTAGCTCCACCATATTACTATCTTGCCTCGCGGCGATGCGCTTCGTTCGGCAGCAAAGGCTCCACCTACAGAATTCAATTGTGAATCTAAATCATTCTCGAATCCACTTGAACACACACACAAAAATTCATTAAAATCGGTCCAGCCGCTTAGGAGGAGTTCAGTCTCATACACACGTACAGAAGATTTTTAATTTATAAAGATAGGAGATCCGACAGTCGGGGGTCTGGGGTCAATAGAACAGTCGGTATATCCGCGAGAGGTCCAAGCGGTGCAACCTTCAGAGTTCAAACTCGTCACGTCTCGCGGACCGACTTATGCCAAAGATCTAGCGATCTGTGTATCCGTAGGTACTTCGTATTTAATATAATTTACGTAACAAGAACACATCCTGTCTTTTATTATAATATTATACGGCCGTTTATTTGGCTATACTGATGCAGCGTAGATGCACAGATATTTCGAAAAAACATTTCACAGAACTATAAAATTGGGGTTACATTACTCTTGGGGAGCGTCTTAGCCCTATTTCAGCCTCTTTGGAACCTCTCTCACCCTTCATTTAGCCTAAGTAATCTTTCCTATGACCTCCCCCCCCCCGGACGGAACATAGTTTTTTATTATCAAGTTCAGAAGACATTTTGTGTTTTCTGTTAACAAACTATTAAAAAAATTGATTTAAAATGAACAAGACTGATATTTGTTATATGTAAATATTAAGATACTAGCGGTACCTGTGCGAATAATTCGCACTAAAATTCGTTTCTAATTTCTCACACTCTTTATAACTTTCTTCTTTTTGTTGTATTACATTACAAAGCTCAGTGACGGTTCAAGAAAATATTTTTCTAAAACTGTCATATAGAGGCGCTGAGCTGAAGCGCCGCCATACGAGAAGTATTTATACGTAAATTTTTATTAAAAATTAAACAAAAAACATTTACCGACCGTCAATCATGTTGACGTTGTTTCAAAGTTAGAAACGTCAGATGGCAGCATTGCTGCATATACTGAATAAATGTATAATTGTTATAATTAATTATTTTGCAAAAACAAAAGCAATAATAGATTTTTTAGTTGTTGATGTCGGTAGAGCAAACAATTATCTATAAAATGATATAAAATTTATGTGGAGCAATTGTGTGGTTTTTTCGAAAAAAAAATGTGTTCCCAGGTTATCAAGTCTCCACTGGGCTTGCATGGGTTATTTTCCAAAATAAGGAAAGAAGACGGTACTTAGATATATGTCATTTATATTACACGACAATTGCTAAAAACACTAATTGAATTTTCAACTTATTATTAAAAAATATTAAATTAAAAATATGAATTAGTGGTAGGTCTAATAACCCTAGTCGTTGGTAGCCTTAAGAAAATATATAAATACATGACGCTCAGCACTGAACCGTCGTATTGTTAGAACTGTACTTTCCGCTAGGTAACCATGAACTGTCAAAGTGAACTGCGATCCGTACAATATATTGTCTCGAAAAAATTTACTTGAATTAGCCATGTTTAAATGTGTTCCGTCTGATTATTAAGTTTCCAGTTTTTGCCATGATATTTATTTTCAATACATCATAGATTATATTACATAAAATATAATTAGATTTAATGATTTTTGATAGAAAATTGTTATCGAGTCGTGACTCTGAATTCCAAAGTTTAACAGCAGATGTAAAATCAAATCTAATTAAAAAAACAAAACAATTTAATAGCATTGACAAAATAGTAATATATAGGTTAACAAAATCGTAATGGATTATTTTATGTGGAATTGTTAAAACGAGCGAATTACCAGTTGTTTTTACTTTACAATCGCTAGACAGACATGAAAAGCATATGTTTTATAGGGGTCGTACAAAAAATAGTTCCGTTCGTAGAATCTACTCCCGTTCACTGAAAGAATTAATTCTAAGACATCCTGTATCCATAATTATGTACATGCTAATTGCTCTGGTTCTTCCTGTCTCTTGTGTGTAAAGTTCTGTTGAGCTGCCTGCGTCATCGGCAGCCGTTGACTGTCAGTTGTTTACAGGAAGTTGGTCTCCAATGGCTTAGATTATGTACCTATTCATTAGTTTATTTACAGGAGCGCGAAAAGTACAGGTAATAGACTAAAATATTACCATTAAAGAATGCAGTAAGACCCCGATTAACGCGGGAGATTCGTTCCAATAAGTTCCTGCGCTGTACGAAACAGCGCTTAACGAGGTCGTCTTAATACGTAGATAATAGGCATAAGTAAAAAAGAACCGATAATAAGAAAATTTGTTAGTTTTTTTGTCTAATTTTGCAACATTTATTGTTAAATACTCTTTTTATCACATTAGTTATAGATTTATTAATTGCTAATATCGATTTTTGTTTATAAAACATTTATGAAAATCAAATAAAAGTTCGAGAAAGAAGTTATGTTTGTGATGAGAAAGGTTCCTTATTTGACATTTTCTGTTTTTTGTGAAGAAATCATCTAATGTCGTTTGCCTTTTTCTGTTTCGTTCAGCAAGCTGTTGTCGATAGCAAGATATTGCATCAATGACACTTCGTCTTGCCTTTGAACTTCTATCAGCATTTGAATCAGTTTGTAGAAACTGATTCATAATTTATGTTATAGTGGCTAAACTCTTTTTTTTAGAAATTGCGTAATACTGAAATAACGTTAAGCGGTGCAGCGTTAAGAGAGGTGTTACTGTATTAACGATTATTCAGAATCCCACTTCTGCATACCTGATTATCTTTAAAACGCATTAACATTTATTTTTTGTTCCTTTAAAAGCTGTCTGTAAATCTATTTATTATTAATGGATATTCAATGATCTTTCGATCAATCAATGGAATGATCTGTTGTTACTCCATTTACTATAACTTTTTTTTTAGTCAGTAGTTTCAAAAAAAATCTCACGTTAAAAGTCTGAATCGACAAGTATTATCATTCTCACTGACAGGCTATTAGACTGGAGAGCGTTCCCAATTAGAAAAAAAACCATCTGCTCTTCATTATTACTGTTGCATTAATTAACATAAATTAACAGCGTTAATTGTAACGTACATTGTTCTCAAATACATATTCATTCCCATTTATTAATATTTTACTGCCACAAGTCACGCATTATAATTATTTAATAAAATGTTAGATAGATGTAGTTCATTTACATAGGTGATCAATTATCCAATTTTTTAAGGTCATCGACAAAGAATCTCAGCTGGGTTCCTGTTTTTTACTGTAATTGATATTCCCAAATCTTCTGAGATTTTTAATGGTGTAGTACACTGTAAAGCATAGACATAAATAAAATTAGAGTTTAAAAAAAACTAAAACACGCTTTTATGAACTAAAAAATGCAAAATAATTTGACAACAAAATTAGCTTTACTGTAAAAAGCGCAGCGTGCTATCTACTTAAATTTTCATAATAGTAAATGAAAAATTTATTACCGATACACTTCACACTTTTTACAGTAAAGCTAATTTTGTTGTCAAATTATTTTGCATATTTTTTTTAGTTCATAAAAGCGTGTTGTTTCAGTTTTTTAAACTTTAATTTTCCATGTTTTTAGCGCTTAGTATGAGAGCTGAATATTTAGGTTTCTAAACAGTAAAAGAATTTTTCAAATCAGCTGAGAAGTTTATAAGATTATCGTGGAGAAATAAACAAACGAACAAAAAACAAAGTTTACCTCTATTTGCATATACGTATACCTAACTATACAATACAGATTGGTAAGTGAAGTTAAATCATACATCCGGTCAAACTGATAGTTTGTATAATAGTTACGATTTACCATTACACTTATATATCTTTGATTATCCGCATCTTTAAAAAAAAAACAAAAGTTAATTATCTACTTTTAATAATATAATCACATATGTATTAATATTGCAAACTGTATTACATTTTTGGTGTTTTTCTGTGAGGTTTCTGTCTTTACCTAGTATTGATGTCTCCTGTTAGTATATACGTACCTACATCGACGTCATATGTATATTATAATGGCGGTTTCTTTAGTATTTTATTTATGAAAATATTTATTGAAATTGTAACTGAAATGAGGTGTAATATTTTATTAATACTTTACTCTTGTTATATTTAAAACACATATGCAATTTATCTTTGATAATGATTTTGGCTTTAATAAAAATAAAAGAATCATCTTCAGCAAAGATGGGAGCTTAGCTCTCGAAATGTACATCCACTGAATAAATCTGTTGTGGTAAGAAGTAACTATTCTATTATTTTTATTGTTCCAACCACAGTGCTCTTAATATTTATATATATTTGGCTTTAATGTTTATTAAGTGCACTTTTCTCGTCAATTGTCCATACGTTAGATACTTTTGTCTTATAAATAAAAGATATTAAGCTCTGGGAAATGCTTATTGCTGTAAGTAAAGAAAAACACCTGTATTTTTATGTTGATACAAAATAAAATTCAAATACCTAAGCGCAATAAAAAGACTTGTTCGATAGTTGTGCGTTTGTAGTCAAACAACACGAACCACACAAAAATTAATGAGATGAATTTTAACAGATTTGTTTGTTTTGCAATATCATTTTTAACCGAGTGGCATATACACTATTGTCGTCGCTGGGATGTATTACGGAGCTAAATTTTTTATTTTGTTCAAAAACTAGCTTTCACTTAATAAAGCCACAACACCTGTATTAGCAAACATACTATGTTGTTGGCAGATTTTGGTGCTGCGACCCAAGTTTTGTTTCAGTAGGTTTCATTTTATTAATAAGTGAACATCTTCATTGTCGAAGAGGGGCTCAACTGTAGCTATCAAAATTTATTGAGGCTGTACCTTAAGAATATCGCGACTCACTATTTCCAAGGAAGGTATTAATATAACTTTGAGTTCCATCCGCTACACACCACTTCCGTGAAATTTCACCGAGCCATTCTAGCAGAAATTTAAGAGGGAGGAACAGTAAATATGTTTACACATCAGAATATTATCGGTTTAATTAGTGATCAAAACATGCTTGAGCTTTCATTAAAAAAATGTACACACTCTATAATTTAATGCAGTTGTTTAAATAATGGCGATGGAAGTTGGTTATTACATGCATCACATCGTAAAATAATGAGAAACTCGGCCATGTTTAATATCGTATTAAAATTAAACATTAATACTTAATTGCACAAAAAATGCAGCTATTTTTATCGCGATGATGCCTACCTGTAGTGGTGGGTGTTGATTCAACGAATTAATCGTTCGACAACGAATCAACTGTTTCTGTTTTTGGAATTAACTAGTTGATGATCTTTATCTATCGGTTCCGAAACGTTAAGAACCCTTTCAGCCAACGAAAGAAATGCATAACAAAGCATAGCACCAGATGGATCTGTTATGTAAAACCAATAAAATACTAGGTTTTGCGGAGTCGACCCACCACTACTTACCTGTGGCACTAGATGATCGCCCTATAAAGTGATATTCTTCAAACGACTACTAATTAAATGCTAGCTCATTTATAGCGATCTAAATTTTCATCGTAGCTTCGCTCGCATGAACATTCATTTTGTCAGCAGGCAGGAATCTTAACTCCAAAGGATCCTATACTTTAAATCTGGTTACCAACTAATAGACAGACAAAAGTCCTGAAAACGCACCTTCTCTTATATAAAATACTCGAAAACCCGCAAGAAACCGAAATTTCAAACACTGGTCCTGTTACATCTTTTTGCACACGTACCTACTACAAATTGCATTGGCCCTGGTTTGGGCCGACAAATTTAGGGAACCACGCCATAAAATGTAGAACTTGTAAAATAATTCACCTCAAACATTAATTCGAACAAAACCAATTAGCCGGTATTTATATGTTATTTTTGTATTTTTAAGTGAATATCTAATGAGACATCTAAAAAAAAGGCGGTATGTTTTTTATATCCTAGAGAGCCAAAACTTCAAGTGAGAGCTCCTGATCTATTGATAAAAGTTTTGTTTTGTGGGGTAATATTAACAGCAAACTTACCATGATCATCGCTTGACCGATTTCGTCATGAAACCAAGCCAGTGCAATATCAGCGCCTCTCATGTCCCCGTTGGGACTAAATCCTATTCCCACATAGCCGTGAGTTCGAGCCTCGGCACGAAAGAAAATATCCTTGTCCATCGTATACCAGCGTAACACAACATCACCTTTGTCATCTAGAACTTCTGAATGTGTCCATTTATTTATCACTTCATTGTCATTGACGTCCGTTAAAAGTTGACGCGTACGACGCGATTTAACCAACCTGTTTACAATTTCATTGTCATCATTATCATCCATAACAATTTCACGTCTTTGACGCGCATTAACAAATTTAACGCTGTCTCTAACGTTTGTCAACTGTTCTTTTTTGAAATGCATATTTTTTTCCACATAATTCACATACTGGTCTAATAAATCGTCTTCCGACACGCAAACACAAACGCTCGTCAACACAATCGTTAAAATCGTTAACGAATTTAAATTTGACATTTTGATCGCTTATTTTTTGAATCTACATACCGTGTTGGAAATAATTTAATTAAATTTATAGAGTTAATTTTAATTAATAGACGTTTTCATATTAGTGTATGATTTATGTTTCAATGAATTTTTAACGATACTGATTTGCGAATAACGGATTTTTAACTGTATCTTTGTAGTGAATGTTTCCGGTGTATTCAAATTTAAATTTGGTTTAGAAGCCGCACTGCTCTCGTATCTTTGTTTAAAAATAAATAATTGGTGGTTTGCCTATGATTGGATTTATTTTTCAAACACGTTTTTATGGTTTGTTAAAAGACACTTTGAATGTTTTAATAGCTACAGGATAATTTTTGTTCTTTGTTTTAAAATAAATAAATAAACTGAACGGATACAATAAATATTACAATTCTGACTACAGAACAGAAGAACCACTATTAGCACAGGATAAACAATGTTTTTTTGGTATAAATAAATAAATGTTTATTTTTAATGCAGTTGTTTTTAGCAGTTTAAATAAATATATGCGATAGATAATTTCTGTTTAACGACTGAACAATAAATAAACAACGATTTTGAAAAAAAAAAACAAACATGAGTCACGCAGTAGTAGTTTAATGTCCTCTGATATAATATTTCATATTATGCAGAAAACGAGTGCAGAGCAAGAATCAGGTGTAGGTATCACATTCTAACATTATGCACATACGTTCATAAAGATATGAACGGCGGGTCGAGTTTATTTATTATAGCGAATGCAATTTTATTATCGATCGTTAATTGGGTTTTAATTTTATTTTCTGTAACTCTTTTTATTCTTTTGAAATATTTCGTTCACATAATATCCATTAGGTATTTAGAAGTTGTTTGTTTTTATATTAGACCGTGTTTCACCAATCATTCACTAAAAAATTTACATAACTTCGTTGATTATTATTATTTGGTAGTTAGTGAAGTTGTTGTCTTGCCCTTTTTATATAGTACAACTGTGTTTCACAAAACACGAGAATAATATATTAAGAAAGCGGTACCTCCGATTGTTTGCATTCAGTTAAGACTTAATTATCACCTTTTCTCTAAACTGACATTTTTATGATGCCGGTTCTAAGTTTTGTTGACCGTCTCTATTAACACCTATTTTACGTTTTCTAGTTAGGTACATAAACAAATATTTATTTTATTTTTTTAACTTTTTTTGCAAATCATTAAAACCACAATCTACCCACAACAAACTGAAAATATTTCTTCGCATAAAATTAATCACATTCAATTTGTCTCACGTATTCTTCACAACTGACAATTTTAAAACAAACTCAAGTTTATATAAATAATTTACGAAATAATTGTTTTTGATTTGTTCTAGTAACTCGGTAAATTTGTTCACGATAATTATATTTTACAAAATAATATTCACGCTCTACAAGTTTCTTTTGACATATTAAAATTTGTCACGGTCGACGTTGCGGCTACTTCATGATGCGGTCCTCGATCTTCAGGAGTCCACGCGTGTACTGGCGCACCGACGTCGAGGCATCGCTCGGGGACCCGCTTAACACACACACACACACATACCACGCGGCAGATATATATTATATACACGGGGACACGGTGCACTGCCTGTTGCCCCAGGCCTCCAAGCCGAAGTAAATCATGTACGTTGTTCAGTGGACGCATTTAAAAAATCGGTCAAACGCGTGTTGGGCACACATATGCTAGGGTTCCGTATAGTGTTCGTATGGTTGGGACAGCATTAATACTTTGCCATAGGGATGTCGAAAAAATATCGATATTTTTTATTTGATATATCGATATTTTTGGGTGATATTTAATATTTCGATATATCGATATAAAATTCCGGGTATCGAAAGTCGATATTTTTTTTCCAGTAGTAACACTTGTATGTACTACCGCGATAGACTGCGACCGTTTAATTATTTCGAAAATATCCATAACTCTACTGAAAAAGAAACGTGTTTTTACATATGTTTTTGGAACATACTTTTAAGTGCGTCCCAAAAACAACAACAGTGAATAAAGCATATTATGTAAAACACGTTTCTTTTTCATCGGATTTTTCGATATTTTTGGAATAATAAACAATCAAAGTAGCTCTATTCATGCAATATCTCATTTCATTTCTACAACATCTAGAATATTTTTAATTATTTCGATTTACACTTCAATTCATGCTGTACCAACAATTTTCTGTCGAATGTCACTTCTGGCACGCATGCCATCCCTGGCTTTAATGAAAATCACAACAATCATGAATATACTACTAGAAATAAAAATAATTTAAAAACTACAAATTGTATACTAGCGGTGACTCACAAAGGTGTCCGCAATGCTATGATAGGAATACACAATAATATACCTACTGAAATTAAGGCTGTAAACTCTAAAAATTTCAGGAAAACATTAAAAAAATTCTTGTTAGCAAAGGCTCACTATATAAGTTGAACGAGTTTTTATAATTCTTTTTAGAACTCTTTTATAATTCTGGTAAAATTCTTTTGTTGACGCTATTTATGTACATTTGTACCAAACAAATAAAGATCATTATCTATCTATCTATGAATAGAATTAATCTCTAAAATTATCTTTACTTTCCTAATCGACAACATTAAATTAGTTTGGTTCAACTCTTCACCACGTTTTATTACTCTTTTGTAGTCCTTTATTAGTAAAAGTATTTTTTGGATGTGTGTTTTCAAATGTGCCACTTTGACTCGCATCTTGCAGCAGACTGTAACATTGAATGGTAGGTATAAGTGGTGGTAGTGCGGCCATCGGCGGCTAACAGACGACAGCAGCCAGGTGAGACGATTAACACAATGGCGTAGGCTCTTGGGGAGTTCCACAAGAAAAGCATGTAACATGCTAATAAAATTATTATTTAATATATTTTATTACACAGGCGTCATAAATGTTGAGACGCTTATGGCCTCTGCTGTCGAACGTTATAATCTTAAAAAAAAAATTATAAATGATCCGATACGATTTTGTTTGGCTACCATTTCAGTACTACTTAAGTTTACCGGCTGTCATTTGACAGTTTATTTCATTTGAAGACTTTTAGTAGTCAAATTTTTTTTAAATTTAATAACGTGCAAACGTTATAACCTGGCTGGCTGTGTTCCTTGTACCTACAGTCAGAATAGATTATGCATAAAAAATATGGATGTAGTAGTGAGCCATGATGTTTGGCGCAAATGGCGTCAACCTCTTGAAAGCAACCCTTTTTCAACCAACTTTAAAAATGTATTTTGATGTCGTTGTGGTGGAGTCTTCTCAGACCAATTAATGGCCTATTCGGATGGAGGTGGATTTCTACATGAAAGTAGGGGGAGTCAGAGTTTTTGTTTTATTTGGCACAATTAAACAGTATACAAAGCATATTTATAAAGCAAATATCGGTCTTTCATTCCCATTAGTTTCAAAAATTATTTTGGTAACAGAAAACAACACAAAATTTCTTCTGGGCTTAATAAAAAAAAAACACGTTCCTTCGAAGGGAGGTAGGGGGTTAAGGTAAAAGTCGTAAAGAATGAGAGGAGTTCAAAAGAGATCAAAATGGAACCACGTGAAATATTTAACGGCGTTATTTAAGTTAGATGGATCTCAGTTTCACAATTTAATTAAAAAAAAGTCGTTTATAGACTTATATAAGCAAGGTCACAACTAGTAGCTACGCCACTGGAATTGAATCTTCTTTACCCAGTGAAGTAGAGATTATGTTTGCGAGCGCCCACTGCACTGACGGGACAGTGTTTGGATTTTGACGTGGGACTTATTTTTGGACTCTCAATTATCATATTTAATTGCGTCAGAAAAATGACTTGTTATGTGTGAATTCAGCGATCGAAGTCATTAAGAATGTCTGTATTAATAATTTTTGTTAATTATAAGCTCAAATTGCATCGTCATTTAGTAATGGTTTTCGATTTGAAAGGAAATAAAACTAAACGTTATCCACATTTAATGAACTTTTATAATAATTCTTTCGCACAAAACGAAAGGTTCGTCAAACAAAGATCAGTTTATAATCGTTGGGTGTCGCTTAAAACAATTTGATTTCTTATACGAAACTGCATTCTTTCTTTATTTTTAGTTTTCACATTTTAATAAAACGTATTGTTCAATTATTTTAACAAAATAAAACGTATATCCAAGAGAGGGTTACAGACTAGTGACTAAGTCGAATTTATCAAATCAGATCTAATTTTTTTTCATAGATTATATTCAATAAATTAACCATGTCCCAACCACTGACTTGCTGACTGAATTTTAAAATATTAGCCTCTTCCAAAATTTTGTAAATTTTGATCATGGTCTTTGGATTAAGAAACAGGCCAATTTGAATGCATGCATGATAATGCGTTTAACGTTCGTTTGTGGACATTGTGTCATAATAGACGCACTTCGCACCATTACTATGTTTCCATTTATCACACTTCCCGTTATTTTGTTAAGTTTTTAAACTTCAACTCAATTAATAGCAAAGAGCGAATGAAGGAATTATAGGAAATTAGGATAAGGTAGGCAACTATGAGAGACCAGGAGCCATGGCCTCAAATTAAAAACAATCTCGATGTTTATCTGGAATTAATTGAGGGAAATCATGGAAAACCTCAACAAGATGGACGATACAGCAAGTTCTTCTTCGGCGAGAGGCAGCAGGAAAAAGCTTCAACCACATCTGTCTCTGCCGAGATTCGAGTCCTAGTACCTCTCACCACTACTCTACACCTCTGCATGGAATATATATAACACAGTATGCTCAAGGCCCCCAAGGGCATGGGTTTTGCGAGTTGTGCCCCTCGATGCTTCTGCCAGCTTCTTCAAAGACCAGCCTTCCTCTTCTTGTTACCATCCGTTGTGCTCCGTCTCTCTCCATAGCTAACGTTTTTGCACGTACCTATGTACAATTCGCATGCAGAGCTGTATAAGAAGTCAAAATATAAGAAACGTTCGGGTGTAACTCGACTAATATTGCAACTTAACATGCAATCTGTGTTTGCTGAACTACACTCTGCCACACTTGCAGACTTTTACGAAGTTCAGTTGTTTGATAGGTTACTAGAACGTGTAGATATTTAGCATGTCCATACTCCGTCGTTTTGCGTGCTTGGGAACGATAGGAAACATATCTGAGAGTAGAGTTGGGAAAAACATGACTTTTTAGTGATCTGCAGCTTTGCATCTGGATCTCGTATGTGAGCCGGCTCACTGAACCGGTTCAAAAAGAGCCGAGTTCTGAATATGTTACTGCAGTCTGCCACTGAGTTACCTAGTTCAAGCCTGTATAGAATCAAGAATGCATAGCCAAACATGTGATGCATGAGTCATTTGAGTTGACAGATGCATCAAAGCACGAAGTGATACGTAAGTGTAAAATGTGCTTCTGTGTGTTAGTGTTTCACTGAGTTATGCGGATCCGTTGATCCGTCGGCTCAAAAAAAAAATGACTCGGCTTTCACGAATCTTCTGTCGGAGTCGGCTCTTTGAACCGGTTCAGATCTGAGTTATCCAACACCAATTCAAAGCCCTTTGACAAGTGTACGTGATATTTTGTGGTAGTTAGGATAACAACTGACGATAACAGCGTATTGAAAATAGTTCATATTTTAATATGCCTTATGAACAATTGAACTGAAGAAAGTTCCAGACGTATATCATTGAATAATAAGTGTAGGTACACATAATATAATAATAGCAGCATCACTGTTTATCAACATCGAACGGTATCAAATCTATCTCTGTCCAGTCGTTTCTCAGGTACGGTCAGGTAAATCGCCTGAGGTATTCTCATAAATGGTTTGCTACTGAAATAGATGATAGCCCTTGCATACATA
This sequence comes from Venustoraphidia nigricollis, assembly GCA_034508555.1. Classification (NCBI taxonomy): domain Eukaryota; kingdom Metazoa; phylum Arthropoda; class Insecta; order Raphidioptera; family Raphidiidae; genus Venustoraphidia; species Venustoraphidia nigricollis. Next base: position 4,645,032 of record JAVRKA010000032.1, on the reverse strand, counting down.
TTATAGCTGTAGGTATAGGTTATGTATATCTTGGGTCCAAGAATAAGCGCATGTGGTATTCAACTCACATTAACTTTTCTGTGTGTTAGTGTTTAGCTGTAGATGGTGGATGTATTAATAATAATAAATATTATGTACGTGCGACTCAGGGAGTACGTGAGTCTCTTGTAAAGGTTATATTTTTATGACGATTAAACAAATGAATTGGTAGCGTTCGTTTATCGTGAAAGACGCTATTAGTTTCATGTTTTTTATTGGTTGGCCAATGTAATTTATTAATGCCTGTTTTATGTAGGGTTGCCACCTCTAAAATTTGGCAACCAGGACAAGACGCGTGAAAACCCCGGATTTTAGAGCCCAAAACCCGGATATGTCAACAGGTTTTTTTTAAACATAGTCAGTGTAATAAAAAACAGTTGAAAATGTCATAAATCACCTTTTTATTTATTTTCAAACCTTAAAATTAAATTTAGTCATCTTTTATCATCATTTTAAAGGTACCTAACAATCTTATTACAGTTTGTTACAAATTGTTTTAATATAATCAGTTAGAATTTTTTTATTCTTAAATTTTTAAACCCGGACTACAAATGAAGCATCACCTTTATTATTCGATTAAATGTTCAAAAACTATATTACACAACGATGCGTGATTTTTCGAAAAAAAAGGATGAATTCGATATAGATCTTTAACATTTAATTTGTTGTTCCGTCCACAAAATACACCATTTCCATAAATTTGAAGAGTTGCGATATTTTTTTCAGGGTCAAAACTTTATAAGTGACTGATGTGAGACCAATTCCACACCATCAGTGAGGGGCATATTTCCTTCCTTTCACGTTCACCATTGTCTTGATTTCTTTACAAGTTTAATAAATAAATTGTATGAAAGCGATTTATGTTTAAAACGCATTCTAGAGAAACAAAAAAACAGAGATGACATCGTTATCGTCATTGCGAAATATTCCATCGAAACGCAGAAATAATCTTTGGAAATTGTGTATACGATATTAAAATATTTCGCTAGTTATTCAAACAAGATCATGGAGAATACATAGTTTTATGCATAAAAAATCTACCTAGGTCCTCTGTCTATAAATAGTTTCATGTTCTTGTGAATTTTTCAGGATTTTAGGAGGTATGATAGCTAGATCGAAGAATGCGTTTTGGAAATTTTTGTCAGCCTGTTTGTATATCTATTTTTATCAGCACCAATTGAAGGCAACTAGAATAATTTGGTGACAACACTGTGTCCATTTCAGTCGTTTACGAAAACTACGCCTGCTTTGTGTCGCTTTGCTATCTCTATTCATCTCATAAAATTAAACGGTAACTGGGAGGTACCTGTATAATTATGGGAAACATTCGGTTAAAAAGTAATAACCGGATTATCAAACATTAATTAATATATTGAGTTTTTTTCTTTTTTGTCCTTGGTAATTAATATAAAAATTATTTGTCGGGAAAAAGGACTTAAAATAATTTGAACATCAACTATAAAAATATTTTTAAAAAAACGGAATTATTATAAACTTTTTAATGAACAATTGTTTAACTCAAATTTATATTTACATGTGTATTTTAACTTTTATATCTACTTGATCTAAACATTTAATAGTTATAAACCTTGAAAAAGTTCCAAGCAAGGACCGAAACGTCGCTATAAATAACAAATAAGTGTTTACTTAAAAAGTTCTTTTTCCCAACAAATCATTTTTATATTAATTAATATATTTGGAGCTAATGGCTTCGCTGCCGAAGCCCTCATCTGCTTAAAAAAAAACATTAACTGTTTTTTTTCTGCGTTTCTAAAAAGAAACGAATTAAACCGCTGTAATTGTCGTTTGGTTTTGGAACTTCTTTCGTACCGTCTTCGTTTCAGTTTGTTTCCCACCAGCAGAGACCGTGTGAGTCGCAGCTGGCTCTGTGTGAACGGGGCGGGGGTTTACAGGTAGAGAGAGGACCATGGCTTAACACAAAAACAGGCGCTTCCGGAGACGACGGCAGATGTGAGCCTTGTGGCGCGTGCGACATAGGCCCTTCGTCGCCCCCGTTCCCTCCTCTTCAACATTCCTCTCTAGCCGTATCGTATCAGTGGCGGCTCTGAATCATTTCACTTTGTTAAAGAATAAAAAAACCCGGGTCGCAGTGCCAAAACCCTGCCGACAATATAGTGTATTTACTAATATAGGCAGTGTGGCTTTATTATGCGAACTTAAGTTGGTTTTTTGGGCAAAATAATAAATTTGACTCCTTAATACACCCCTTAAAAGAACATTTTTTTCTCAGTTGCAATATTATTATCAATCGAACCTCTAAACTAAATTATATACACCTTTCAGCAAATAATTCACTAGTGTTTTCATAAAATTTGTAAATCCGGTCCTGTCGGGCCGATTTTATTAAAATTTTAGGAGCACTTTTTAATTGCTATTAAAGGGTTAAATTTCAATTTTGAAACGATTCTGAGAATTTTTTAGGCATTTTTGGGCCCAAAAACTTTTTTCAACCCCTAAAAACTACCCTTAAAATGATCCGATTGGGCCCATTTTAAATAGGGTTCTTGCGGTGGTGGATTCCAACATGTGGGCAAAATTTCGTAAAAATCAATTAACTCTTTCGAAAGTTATAGCGCACACACATATATATATATATATATAAATATATATATATATATATACATATATATATAAACATTTTTAAAAATGGTGCCAAAGTGTTTAGAAGGTTATGAAACGTCGAGAAATTTTGGTCCGACCCCTAGGTCCCGCCATCCGACCGACGCCAATAGTGTATGTTGCCATATGGCAAATACACTAATGATACAACGACGCGGAAAATATAAGAAACCTTGATAACGCTAAATGGATAACGCATCATTGAAATGAGATCTAAAAAAGTTCCACTTTCCTCGAAACCTACCGACATTTTACTTCAGTTAACGCTTCTACTTTTCATAAAAAAGGATTGCTTTTGGGACACACATTGTATAGTTACAAAAAATGTTTATGATAACAATTTCTACTATACTTTTAGTCACGAAAGTATAATGGCGAAAACCTGGATAAATATTTGATGTCTGCAATATCTCTATGCGGTCGTCGAAGCAAAGTCCTCTCCAAAACACTAAATCTCTTCAAGGGAATTTGGTACAACTCTCACACTGAAGAGTTGCAAGCAGCAAACCTTTCTCCAAGCCTTCACCATACTCGTCCATCTGATGGTTTCCCCTGATTTCTTCAGTAAGCAAAACAGAATTAATGCTTATTTTATACACTTTGAATATAGTGATTCTTTTCACGATCCGCTACTGAACCTATAAAACATCTGTTTTAACTAAAAGATTATCTATTATTTATATTATTGTCCCTTATTCATGCATTAATTATTTACGCTTTTCCGGAACGAAAAACATATGCCACATTATGGGAATATCAAAGAGGTCGCTCTATTGTGTTCGCAGTAACTTAGCTTAATTGAAGCGAATATTAATACAATCGAAGATTGTGTCTGGGACGATGTAATTCGCGGAAGGCAGATGGACTATTTAAGACAAAACAGTTTACCAGTTCCTTATTTTGGTATACAGTATTACCAAAATAAACAGTATCGAAAATGAAAATTGTATTCATTTTTGATTTTATATTATCTAAATGTTCAAAGTGTGCTCCATTGCGGCACACATATTTCAGATTATCGAACATATTTTTTAAGAATGGATGTTGCAGTTGCTTAAAAATAGATTATTATTTTAAAACAACCATTTTAACTATATCGACATGATAGGTTTGCCAGACGTCCCGATTTTTAGCCCAAAATTAAGTGTCCCGGACGGGACAGACTCAGTCCTAATTTTCTAATTTATATTCCTCTGAAAACTCAACTGCCTAGCTATAGGGTAAACCAGACAGTTATTGTTATTAGTATAGCAGAGTAACGTATTTTCATTAAAATACATTTTCTATGGCTATTTCGGCTATCTATTGTCATGTAAACTTAATTTGAAACTCAAATAAAAGGATAAGTATTATATACGTTTTAGCATGTCCCACTTTCGACGAATGAATCCCGCTTTTTTACTCAAAACGTTTCAAAATCCCGCTTTGCCTGAAAAAAAAATCTGGCATCATTTGTAATTTTTTGATCTATTAATTAAATATGCCTACTGAAAAAGAGTTTTGATTTTGGTTTCTAGTTTCCTTTTTGTGTAGTACGAGACATTCAACAGTCAGTAAATGGCCCCCTTCCTATAGAATAAAGCAGAAGTCTTTCTCTTTTAAACTGCAGATGTTTCCAGAATTTGATATCTGGCACGTGCCAGATGTTTTCATTTTATAAATAAAATTAAATAAATTATGTTCTGCATCTCTACAGCCGTCACCGTTTTCTTGCAAAGCATTTTTTACCTTAGGGACATTTTATATAAGTGTTTATCTGCTTTCGAAATCTTGGTTTTAACTTTCAGCAATTCACTGAAGTTTTAAAATAAATTAATTGTACTAGAATTTGTCAATCTTGACAATTTTCGTCTAATTTACAGTTAATTCTCAATGTTCATGATTTTTTCAGATTTTTCTGAGCGATTCTGTGGTGATAAAGGTGGGGACAGCAATTTTTAAGCATTTTTCAGGAAAAATGAAAAAATACACCATATATATTGTTGAATTCGAGCTCACACAATGCTCTGCATTTTTTTTCATTTTTCAAACATATAAATCGCTGTAAAGAAAGCAAAGCTGGTGGATAAGTAAATTTCACAAAGATTGAAACTTTGCTAACACCCTGTTGGTGGAGAAGTTGGAAGTGGTTATTTTTCAGAAATTCAGAAACGATTTTTTTCTCTTTGAAATGGTCGGATCAGTCGTTCATATGCAATTAAAAGGAGTTAACATTATTCGTTTCATTTAAAAATTATCCCACGACCCTGCTGCGCTGTTAACTTTATCTACTCAAAGCATTCTATTAAAAATGTTATAATTATAACAAAAAAATTAAAACTTCCTTCTACGGATTAAAACTTTCTCAGGAAGATTTTTTCAGTGAGAGTGTCTGACCTTGTACAGGTATTCTGTGGGTACTCATACCGGGTGTATTTTTTACAAGAGCTTTAGTTAATATTGTTATTGTTACATATGAGCAAAAGTGATTCTTCGTATATTGCTTCTCAAGAGATAGCAGATGTGCAGAGTATTTACAATTATATAAAGTAAATTAAATTATCGTAAAATACAAGGAACATTTTTATTTGAATTTCATTATTATTTTTATATAATATGTAATTCCAAAATGAGTTTTTCTTTAACTAGATATTTGTATGTTATTTTTTCAATTTTTAAAGAAAGCTTCCATGATAAAATATTTTGTTGTTTAGTTTTTCTACATATTGTATATGAAAGTTATGCAATGCCAATGAAACTATTTTGTGTTACTATTTTGTAGAGTATAACCAGATCAATTGGTTATCTTCTCGTAGTACATGAACTCCGTTCCAAAAATAGTGTCTTTACTCACAAAAAATAATTATCCTACGTTTTGAGGATGACATCACGTTTAGATTTTTTTAATTCAATAACTTAAAAATTCTTAAAAAACATGAAGAGATGACTTTTAAATAGCATTTTTTACTTTTATTTTACCTCTATACCAAGCTTCGTATCCTTTCTTGCTTATCATTTAAAAACTAACGAAAATAGTAGTTTAATTAGTACCACATGCTTATTCATTAAGTTACTAAGCTACTCCTACGTTATTACATAAATGGTAATTTTGATTTGAAAAAAAAATCTAGGTACATAGCAGTTTAAAATTTCTGTTACATAGCTCAGGTATTTCACCAAATCGTCGCTTATTGATGGCAATGTTATAATACCTTGTTTGCGTATAAATAATATAGAAATGGAACGCCTGTGATTTTTGCGGAGTATTAGGTTCAGGTTATAACAACGTTTGTATAAAATAAAATACCATTTGATTTCTGTACAGCGCGTCACGAAATTTCAAATTACGGGAAGACAAACTAAAATTTTGAAGTTTTTTCTTTAGTCTTATGTTAAGAATACTGACAAACCCTATAATTTTTTTCAAATATATTTTTTTTGTAGAAAAATGTATATAAAACATGCTAATTTTCTCGTTTTTATCTGATTTTAAATCGTTTATTTAGATCAAATAAACTGTAAAAACTTGACTAAAACTCATATGGGAAAAATGGTATATATTTCTGCTTTATTTTGTAAGTATTAACATCAAATATTAAATAAGATTTTTCATAGAAATTAAAGATTTCCGAAACGTGAGTAAGTACATATTACATGCACACATACACACAGCTGATAAGATAGAGCTATGCGGTCGAAAAAGGGGGCATATTGATCAGCTGATAAACATCCACCTTAAAGTATTTCATTAGCTTCCGTCGTGTAGGGAAAGGTAAAGTAAGAATTACCTTCGCCTTTACAAGAATAGAATAGTGTGCGATTTGTATGAGAATCTTTATGTATTTTTATTTCGCGTCTTTTATGTTTAGTACAATGCAAACTGCATTGTCAACAAATAACTGGAGGTTCATATGTGTTAAAAACGAGGGTTGGCAAATCTGAATTGCCCGAGTTATTTAGGCTACTCTAATGGCATTTGCAGAAATATGTTTTCTTAATTCATACCCTGTCGAAAGTATCAGAAGCGTAGCGTGCTTTGGCGGGGCCCCGTATAAAAATTTGTTTAGGGGCCCTTCCCCCGTTGAAGTAAATGACTTAAACGGGGAAATCCCGCAGCCCGCGATAACCGATGTAGGGTGTTGCCAACTTTTGAACGCACGCTTTACGCGGGAAAAAAAGAAATTGCTTTTTTTTTTTATTAATTTTTGCTTACGCACGTTGGGGGCCCCCGTGGCCCGGGGGCCCTGTATAATTGATACGGCAGATACGGCGGTAGCTACGCCCCTGGAAAGTACGTACTTTCGGCTTCAATTTTAAGGCAGAAAACCTAACATTTATGCACTGCTCAAATTACTAGCACGACATCTGTAACAGCGGGCCGAAACAGTTGTGCACACTGATATGAAAATACGTACTTTCGACCGGGTATAAAGAAAAATAGTGTACACCACACGGCCGGAAATTTGAAATTCCTGTATTGCGCGACAAACGATGTCCGACGCCTTTATGGTGTTATTATACGTTTTTCGGAAGAACTTATAGTAATTGTGCCATTGCGATAAGAATTAGTTATACTGTCTCCCCTTTATTGTACCTATACCCAAAGAATGTGCTAAACAGTTGACCGTTTATACATATGTGTATAAAACGATGTCGGCTAATTTTATTTACTGGGCTCAGGAATAGTTGAGGTTATGTAGCGAACCAGGAAATACATTTTATATGTTACCGGAAAGAGAAATAGTAAGACGACCATGTTATTCTATATCTTTTTATCGTCATCTTTCCTTTGGGATAACAGTGTCTGAATCAAGCTACATAGTACGACGTCGTTGATCGGATTCATTGTTGAGATAGCTGAATCAAACAAGCAGCTATATATGTTGAACACTGCTTGGGTGAAAATTTCAACATGTGATACAGACTAATTGCACACTCGAAATTAAGCATGTGCCTTTACTATTTGTGTTACCGAGCTGACGTCATATTTGCCATGGCGAAGGACGTTGGAAGTGCAGGTTTTACAATAGCCTGACACAACTCTTCATTGTAGTGTGTAATGTGTATGTCATTGTACGCTATCTTGCTGCGTTTTCTGTTGACGTGAGATGTAAAACGTATCGCGCTAATTTTGTGATAATATTTACATCTGATTGCGTGCTATAACATTGAACTTATTAGAATTTGAATTAATTATAAAATTTATTTATTAGATATATAAATTCACTGACTTAGTTACAAATAATTACTTATGAAATTTCACTTCCAACACGTTTTTACAATGCACTCAGCTGTTTTCTTTTTATGGATTCTCAGTTTGTGAATTTCTAGTCGGCTGTGTATAACTTTAACTATTCTCGGAGACAGTGTACAACTATTTAGACTGCTTAAACAGTTTGTTTGCGGTGCGACAAAGATAAAGTGCGCACCTATCGTGTGAACAACGAGGTTGCGTACCTAGTCTACCTTTGTATTTATTTGGAGACAAGCTCACATGCATACATAATCATACTTAACAACAAAACAACACCATTGTCCCGTGTGAGAAATTTTGGCATTTTTTTATGCTTTGACAGTTTAAATGTCCGTGCGTATTGCGAATTCTTGAACAACCTAAATTCATTATTATCAGCGTACAAATAATTTATCTATGTAACTACATTTTGGAATTCAACTTTATTCGAAACGAAACGGGTAAAATTTACAATTTCTTACAAGCTTTATTTTTAATTAAAAAGAGACACAACAACCTGCAGAAGTGAAATTGGTATAATTGTAAAACCGGGATCGAACTTACGACCTTTAAGTTACGAGGCAGCCACTATCCAGCTCACGCACTATAACTTATAGCTCGACCAGCGTTGCCAGACGTCCCGATTTTTAAATCAAAATTAAATGTCCCGCGCGGGACAGGCTCAGTCCCGCTTTTCGGGGATAACTCGACCGTGCGTAAATAATTATTCTCTTATTGTAAGTTGCAATTTGTAACACTCACTCCTCAGACTATTGTTTGAAACGCCATATTTTTCTAATGAATAAAACTTTTTTGATTTTGATTTCTGTTTTTTTTATTTTTTTTATTCAGAAGATGAATAAGACTCAACTATTTAACGATAGGGTAAATCTGATTTAAAATATCATATTTTTATTAAAATACATTTTCTATGGCTATTTTTGCTATTTATTGTCACGTAAACGTAATTTGAACTCAAATTAAAAGATAAATATTTAAAAAGTTCTGATTATATACGTTTTTTTACTATGTCCCGCTTTCGACGAAAGAATCCCGCTTTTTTCACCCAAAAAGTTCCAAAATCCCAACTTGGTAAAAAAAATCTAGCAACACTGATTCGGTACCAAACCGAATACATGAATATACGACAAGATCATATATTAAAACGGTTTTGGCGCGGTTTGACCGTACTTTCAACTTACGAGCGGAGAGCCTCTCTAGCATATAAATTAAAAATTCTCAGTATTCCGTCGATTAGTAAAATGTTTTCGAATTAAAATATGCAAAATATCGAGCATTTTAATAAGCAATTTTTATACATTTGGGAATGAAGTTAATGTAAAATATGGTAACAAGAAGATTTGTAAATACTTTTTTTTTCATTTTGTACAGTTCAACTATGGTCATTTGTAAGTTTGTGAGTTCTCTAACAATGACTCATGTAAATTGACATTGTCAATAATTGGTATTCAATAGAGCTGTCTAATGTTCGTGTGAAAACTTTATATTACTTGCAGGTGATGTATTTATCCGTGGGTATGTCTTTTTATTCTAAGAAACCAAAAATATATGTTGAATATACATGGGCTGATCAATAAGTACTCGTATTTGACGACAAGATTCCAACAGCCGGAAAGGTTATGGCCACTACCTTATCTGCAGAATAGAAAAACAATCACCGGGCAGTACTACAGTGAGTTGTTCGACAGATTCAATGAGAAATTGAAGGAGACCGGTCCCATATGGCGAAGAAAAAAGTGTTCTTTCATCACGACAACGCACCAGTACATTCGTCTTTGATTGTCGCGACCAAATTGCACGAACTGCGTTACGAATTGCTTCCGCAGCCACCTTACTCGGCCGACCTGGCACCTAGCGACTTTTTCCTGTTCCCTAACTTGAAGACATGGCTCTTAGGAAAAAAATTCGGCTCAAATGAAGAGGTAATCTCCGAGACAGGAGCGTATTTTGCAGGGTTTGTTGAATCATATTTTTTCAACAGGTTAAACAAATGGCACTGACGTCGGAAACAGTGTGTAGACCTGAACGGAGATTACGTTGATAAATAAAAAAAAATTATTGAAAAATATTGCGTTATTATTTCAAACACGGGAACTTATTGATCAGCCTACGTATACATGCTATAGGTGTTTAGAAGGTATTAATACTATTGAATTGTTGAAAAAATAATTCAACAAAAGCGGGCAGCCGGTTGAAGGAATTACGCAGATAATTAACAAAAATCACATGAATTTAAAACGTTAATTAATGTTCATTGTAAAGTTTAATATATGCTTCAACGATTTTATGTAACTTCACGTTCTGTATGTTTATTTGTTTGTTTGTTTCAAATCTTGCGAGTTGCGACCCTATTTGCCGTTATTCGAATGAGTTGAAATTATATGTATTACCAGAAGCGTAGCGTGCCTTGGCGGGGCCCCGTATAAAAATTAGTTTGGGGGCCCTTCCCCCGTTGAAGTAAATGACTTAAACGGGGAAATCCCGCAGCCCGCGATAACCGATGTAGGGTGTTGCCAACTTTTGAACGCACGCTTTACGCGGGAAAAAAAGAAATTGCTTTTTTTGACTTTTGTCATTTCTGAAATAAAAAAAAAATTGGGAAGTTTTAATTAATTTTTGCTTACGCACGTTAAGGGCCCCCGTGGCCCGGGGGCCCCGTTTAATTGATACGGCAGATACGGCGGTAGCTACGCCCCTGTGTATTACTTTTGATATATAATTTATATAGGTATTTAGGCTTGAAATCTTGAAGGTCACTAACTAGTATCAATTAATTTTTCATTTTGCTATTATTTTCAATGAAAATGGAGTTGTACACAAAAGAAAAAGTTGAATATCATCACGTCATCTGGGGACCGTGGCATTGACTGTACGGTACATATGCTTCCACATGAAGGCATGAAGCAGTATCCTGTTTTCTCTTTAGCTCGCTGTTACACAGATGTCTCTAAAAGTCTCTTTAGTCTATACGAGTATGTTGCCTTTGGAAGCTACGCATGCAAATATATCGCAGACGTTCGTCTTTGGAAATTGAAGTCTAGTATAGAGATGAGAAAAACGGGTCTTTTTAGTGATCTGCATCTTTGCATCTGGATCCCGTATGTGAGCCAGCTCACTGAACCGGTTCAAAAAGAGCCGAGTTCTGAATATGTTACTGCAGTCTGCCACTGAGTTACCTAGTTCAGTCAATCGTATCACGACCTGTATAGAATCAAGAATGCATAGCCAAACATGTGATGCATGAGTCATTTGAGCTGACAGATGTATCAAAGCAAGAACTGATACGTAAGTGTAAAATGTGCTACTGTGTGTTAAGTGTTTCACTGAGTTATGCGGATTCGTTGATCCGTTGGCTCAAAAAAAAGTGAGTCGGCTCTCACGGATCCTCTGTCGGAATTGGCTCTTTGAACCGGTTCAGATCTGATTTACCCAACATTAGTCTAGTAAACTAGCGACCCGGTCCCGCTTAGATCGGGTACAAATTTAATGTACAGATAACATATCATATTTATCCGAGCTTTTTTATTATTTTGTCCGATACAGCTTAAATAAGAATTCTTTATTCACTGCGAGATCCACTCGTATATCGTTTTAATATAATAACCACGCTCTATATTTGTCCACTAATACGTAATACACTCGTTTCGCTCGCTTACTCTGTGTTCAAGATGAATTTATACCTCTAATCCTTCCCAAAAAATAAGCTATCGAATGGTAAAAACCGTATTCAAATCCGTTCAGTAGGACGAGTGTTTTTAGCGGATAAACAAAAAGGCAGACATGAACGGGAATTTTGCATTCCGATTTTCACTCGCGTGACGCCGAAGCGGACAGTTTTATAGCCTTAAACCTTACCTAAACCATAGTCTATCGAATGGTAAAAACCGCATTCAAATCTGTTCAGTAGTTCGAGTGTTTTATGTGAACTAACAGGAAAACAGACGCGAACGGAAAATGACAATGATTAAGAATTGCAAAATGTTTGTCATACGATATCTTTAGAACGAATCAACCGATTTAGATCAGGTTATGGCAATCAAAAAGGCTTATTGGAAATTAGATCTGATTAAATTTTCGAATCAATCAGTTAAGTAGTTTCAAAGCTATTTAAAGAAACATGACACTTTTTCATGTTTTCGTCGCATAACTCCTAATCTGCTTGTTTATACGGTGATCAGAAACTTAAATTAGCTTAAGGTAGTTGTCGTGGTTAAGGCACACCGTCAGAAAATACTTAATGTTTGTATACTTATTAAGGACATGATAATAGGTACAATTACCCTGAAAAGTCTATCGACCGTATATAATCCGAGATAAATTCAATAAAAAATTGGATAATTAACATTGATTGTATAAGATCTCTGTAGTTCTGAACCAGTTTCTTATTTATAAAATAAGAACTAACTGTCAGAAACTCTCCAAAAACTGACAGTCTTTCAATGCATTTGTTATGAGTTTAAAAAAAAATAAGAATTTTTTTTGACCGTCTAATTATTTATAAATAAGGGTTTAAAGTTCAACAATTTATAGAAAAATATACATGCATATGAATACTGTATGGGTTACGTTTCCACGGGTACAGTCTTGCGTACAAATTATGGATCACTTAGCTACAAGCTAGTATACTTTTGTGGCGCGTATAATCTATAACTTTTTGACAATATTGTACCACGACAACTACCTTAAATATAAAAACTTATATATTTTTTTACAACCTTCGATAATGTGTTATAAACAATTTATTGTAACGTATAACACAGCGGAAAGGTTTAGAATTAACAATTTTTTTATTTAGCCTTTTTCTTCTGAGTATAGCCTATTTTTACATATTATGGATTATAAATGTGTCTTCTTTTGCATATGCCTTTCCAGTTGCTATTGTATGACGAACTTTCATTGTAATCTTCTGCTGCGTCAATATGAAAGAAGATGAGCTTTTTCGTGCGATAGAAAAAGGCGCTTTTTGAGATTATTTGCTGATCTGATAAAGGTTACATGTTCATTGTGCATTAAGTAGCTTTGAATCCTTTCATTGTACAACGGTAGTTTTCAAACTGTTTCTTTCGGCGATATGGACCGCGTCAAAAAAATGTCCTTACTCATCCTATCTTACTCTCCGCAATTTCTCCTCTGAAATCACGATTTTCTTTTCTTTTTTTTTGCAGCCCCTACTTTAGCGTCCTGGGCTATAGTCCTCTAAGTAGAGGTGCAAATCGTGCGTGAAATTTCCCGTCACACTGAGCGTCACGACGTCACACGCCGTGAGTGTGACTGTTCAAAAAAAATCGTGAGTGAGTGCGATTAAATAAAATATATGGATACATGCGAGCGTGCATGAGTGGAAAAAAACTTTTCGTGAGCGTGAGTTAGCGTGAGTGAAAAGTTAATCATGTAAAAAATGTTGTCCTGTATGCGGACTGTTACATCTGGCCCGGAACTAACGTTAATAACTGTCAGGTGCAGTCACGATTTTTCAGTCAATGAATGCTTAGCGGCCGATTGCGGTTATGGAACAGAACTGGAAACCATTATTAGAGACAGTTTTATTCTCGGTATTGGGAAAGGGTCTATTCGAGACAGGCTTTTTGAAGAAGACGCTAAAACTCTGGTAGTAAAAAAGGCAGTGGAAATCGCTCAAACAAAAAATGCTCGAGATTTCAAAGAAAAAGCCAAGGGAATCTGTGGGAAATCCGCCTGTTTGGTACCGCTGTACTTGGAACTGAAGTAATGAAGTAATATGCTTACGCAACACGATATAAATTTATAGATATTTTTGTTAGATGTATTCAGATAGAGATTGAATTGAAACGTGTACGGGTTCGAATATTGTATCTAAATTAATAAATATAATTGTTTGATTTGAGAATTTTGTGTATTAGTTTATTTAATTGTATAAATTTCCTACAAATCGAAGCAATTCAAGTTAAAACCGAACTTGAAGATATAAATAAGATGACGACCCAAAGACACATGCAGCCATGACAACAAGAGTCGACTAGATCTGCACAGCAGAGCTGCCATGTATGTGGCAAGAAGGGACATCAGCGCAAAAATTGCTACTTTAAGGACTCCACCTGCTATATTTGTTCAAGGAAAGGACATATTGCAACGGTTTGTAGAGAAAAAAGGTCTAATAATTCGCATTATTTACAGGACGAGTTTGAAACGCTATTTAATGTAAATTTTAGTAAAAGTTTTACAAAACCTTTTTGCTTTTTTTTGTCCTTGGTAATTAATATAAAATTTATTTGTTGGGAAAAAAGGACACTTTAAGTAAACACTTATTTGTCAATTAATTTGAACATCAACCGTAAAAATTTTTAAAAAACGGTTTTATTATAAAAGTTTTTATGAACAATTGTTTAACGAAAATTTATATCTACATGTTAACTTTTATATCTACTTAAACAGAACATTTAATGTTATATGCTTGAAAAAGTTCCAATAAAGGGACGAAACGTCGCAAATTAACAAATAAGTGTTTACTTAAAGTGTCCTTTTTTCCCAACAAATAATTTTTTTTGTTTTACAAAACCTTTTGAGCAGAAGCGTAGCGTGCCTTGGCGGGGCCCCGTATAAAAATGTGTTTGGGGGCCCTTCCCCCGTTGAAGTAAATGACTTAAACAGGGAAATCCCACAGCCCGCGATAACCGATGTAGGGTGTTGCCAACTTTTGAACGCACGCTTTACGCGGGAAAAAAAGAAATTGCTTTTTTTGACTTTTGTCATTTCGAAATATAAAAAAAATTGGCAAGTTTTTATTAATTTTTGCTTACGCACGTTGGGGGCCCCCGTGGCCCGAGGGCCCCGTATAATTGATACGGCAGATACGGCGGTAGCTACGCCCCTGCTTTTGAGGTAAATTTAAAAATAAATGATATATCGATAAAATTTGAAATTGATACGGGGTCAAGCGTTACGGTAATTCCGGAAGAAGTATATGAAAATCATTTAAATAAATTAGAATTAAGGAAATCTAAAATTTCTCTAAAAGATTATGTTGGAAATAAAATTGAAATACTTGCCGTAGTTGAATTAAATGTATTGCATAATAATCAAAACAGCTTATGTAATTAGAAATGCATGTCGACCTTTGATGGGTAGACATTGGTTGAGAATATTAAAAATTAATATTACGAATTTAAATTTTTTCAATGTTGATTCAGAATTAAATGAATTATTAGTAAAATAACATGCGATTCCTTAACAAATAATTTGGACATTGAAAATCAACTTCAAAAATTTCTTTTCCAATGCAGAAATACTGTACATATACCACTATAAATGAAAAACCGTCAAAATTACTACTGAATAAAAATGTTAAAACTCCGCTGGATTTGTTACATCCTTCAGCTGTTACGAATGTTTTAAATAAACAAAAAAATCAAATTAAAAATTATGTCGGTAAAGGATGTAAAAAATTCGAAAGGGGCGAAAGTGTAATGATAAGAAATTACTCTAATAGCGTTAAATGGATCACGGGTACAATATTAGAATATAAAGGTTTTAAAATATATTTAATTAAAATTTCAAATAACAAAATAGTTAAGACATGTAAATCAAATTAGAAAACATAATAATGTTAATATTAGATCAGAAGATTCAGATAGCGAATCGGAAAATTTTTATCGAGATCAAAATAACAGTGACTCCGCGGAAGAAGAGAATATTAAAACGGTAAATGGAAATGAAGAAATTGCAGATAACATTTCAATGTTATCTTCAATTTCTTCATTTCCATTTATAAATATTTATTAAATATTATTTATATAAATAATAATATGCGACAAGAAAATAAGAATTTTAATAATGTTAATATGTAATATTGTTAGCACCTGAAGAAGTAATAATTTAATACGAAACGTCGTGTTAAACAAAATAATTATTAACTAATTTATCTGCTCCATAAAATATCCTTTGAATTATTTGTTTTAATTAATTTAGAATGTTATTTTATGTAACTGATTATGTAAAAGCAGAATTGTATTTTATTTTATTTTAAAAATGATCACTTGGAATAAAACGCTTTACTTAAAAGAATCTAATTATTAAATTACAATAAATTACCATCGGACACAACAGGTTTTTTGTTTTTGTTTTTTGTTTATTGTATTTGCATGTGTAAACTGTAACGTGCATTATATAAAATTACAAAAATTCATTGTTTAGTACTTTATAGTTGACAAACACATCCAGATCCCGATTCCATAGGTCATATTACTGAATCATCTTTTGGTAGCAGAAGAAATGTTAAATATCAATTATAAAGTTACGTGAATGTGATTGAACGTATATGAGTGGGCGTGAGTCTCAAAATATCTTAGACGTATAACGGCTATTTATTTTTTGTGTCGGGGGTTTTTAAATTTTTTATTTTAGTCTGTTAAAAGTCTCAGATTACTTTTGTATTAGTACACTACCGCAAACCAGTTGTACTATAGATTCACACCTATGATTAATTAGTGCACGACGCTTTGTTTTAACGTGTTATTTGAGTACTAATAATGGTAGTTCAATTGATGGACGTCTGATGTCGCTACCATAATTTTTAGTTTGTCTTGCTAATTTTTTTTTTACTTCACGTTCGCACTTTTGATGGTACGTGTTTTAATGGCATTGGAAAGCGACCACTGAAATCTGCCTTTCGAAGGCTTTGTTTTGCATAACAGTAGATCACCCGTTTGTTATTATGCGGGAGCCAGCGTTGCATCATAACATAAACATATGACTCGTATGTTGTTTTCAAATCAGTTACGAAGACCTGCCTATAAAACGGCGTTCTGGATAGTAAAAGGGTAACATCGAGCATGTCAAAACGATGGAATATCATCGGACAATCGGTAACTGGAGTCTTGACCACAAAAAAAAATCGACTTTCAAGCGCCCCTCTCGCGATTCACATTTTTTAATTAAAAGTGAACGAATACCCAGCACCCACCCAATTCTTGAAAAAAAACAATAATTTTATTTACTGCGCATGCGCAGTAAGTAAAATTGGCCGATTTGCACGAATGCGCATGCGCAGATGACCAAAAATATGAAAAATTTGCTTTTTGATACAAAAATCAAAAAACAGCAGCCGGCATTCTTTTATTTTTTTTTAAAATCTGGATTTTTACTTTTATATTTTTTTTTATTTAAGGGCGTGTTATTTACTAGCTAGTGTGTGCTGTATTGTAGGGAGTGTCACCGAAGTGATTAAAAAGTTGGTATATGCTCGATGCACAAGGCATGCCAATAATTTGGTCACCTATCTACACGCCGCTTTCCAGACCGACATCGCAGCCCACGACGTGCAGATAGCACACCACTTGCAGAGACTCAGCTCTGACTTCAGAACAGCGGCAAATAGATGCTCACTATACCACCGCGCTCTGTATACTCTCGCGGAGAACAGAGTCTTTCAAAGTCAAAGTATTACTAGTCATCGCCGAGATGCCATTAAAACACGTACCGTCAAAAGTGCGAACGTGAAGTAAAATTAAAATAGCAAAGATAAACTAAAAATCATTGTAACGACATCGGACGTCAATCAATTGAACTACCATTAATTAGTATTCCAATGTCACATTAGAGCAAAGCGTCGTGCACTAATTAATTATAGGTGTGAATCAATAATAAACTGGATTGTGTTAGTAAGTCACAATGTCGCATCAACCAAGTTATTAGTATACACATAGAGTAACTAATAAAAATGAAAATTAATCTCCGAATGTTAGGCTATATATTATTATACTTAATTAAAAAATACAATAATTTTTTTAGTTAATTTGTGTTTATTTCCTTACAATCTTTACAAATACAATAAAAATATAGTAATGCAACATATTCATTCAGATAACATAGTATGGTTATTACATATTTCAATAATATTAAATGTAAATTCTTAGTGTTTCTTTTAATATACAAGATTCTGATTTTCTTCCAGCCACTCGATGGCCATTCAACAAGGGCGAAGATGGTTTCTATCTGTAACAAAAAGCAAAAGTTATTTTTTTTATCTTTATTCAACACTGTTATTCTTCACTACTTATGATAAATGAAATTTAAAAAAAAGCTCGTGTCGTAATGTCAAACCTTGTCGACAATGTATGTTAATAAATTGCATTCTTATGCGAACTAAAAATAAAAAATTTAATCCCTTAATACATCCCTTAAACGAAGCATAATTTTTCTTTTTGTATCGAGTATGGCGATCTTTTTCGGTACGACATTTTAATAAAAATCTTCTCAAAGTGCGAAGTTTCAATTTTTTGTTATCCAGCCCCCATAACCATATAAGAGGTATTATATTAAAAATTTTAATTTTAATAAAAAATTCGTGAAATATAGAATTTTAGGTATAGGCTACCAGAAGTAGATAAGAGGTATTTCTTGGTATTTTATTATACAGAAAAATAAAAATATGCATCGAATTGCATAACCTCTTAATAAAGGCTGTTTCAAAACATGTAGAATTTAGAACGAAGAAATAAAATTATCTTTTAAGCTGGGTTTCAGCAAAGAAATTATGATTGAATTAGATCATTATAATTCATAACGGAGCATTTGCAAAATTTTGCTTGAGTATTTTTTTTTGGAGATCGCAGTAACAAATTTGAACAGATTAAGACGTTAAAATAATTAATCTCTCTGAGAAAACGAACGTTTTTGCAGACAGATATTTTTTTAAGGTCACTATCAGTAGGGTTATTTGGAGCTAGAACCAATTTATATTTTCAATTTATTATCTTGTGACGTTCTGGCGGTAGGTATAAAACTTAAGAAAATTAAAGTATCTTTGTCTTTGACAGTAAACTTTGCAGAGTACCCACCACGTTGTAAATCTTTAATGAATTCAAATAAATTGAGGTTGAGTTCCTGATAAATTACCCCGATAGAAATCACCACTAGAATAAAGAAATTCAAATTACCATACTACTTGATATATTTATTATTTGACAACGGATAAGAACTAATTATTACGACATGAAAACATAATGAAGTGTAACATAATTATTGGTTCGTCAAACTTAGATCCCCAGGAAGGAGAGAAGAAGATCAGGTATGTATGAACAAGGAAATTAAGGTGAGTAAAATAGGATACGATTTAAAATAAAATGATAATCAACTACCGTAGAGAACTTAGCGTGAACTGTTTTCTACGACTTTAAAATTTTTACTACTCTCTGCTTTTAATTTTTGAATAGAATCTTTTCAAAAATTAGTTATTACATAAGTTCGTTTTTATTTTTTTTTTATGGTTTGCATAATACATTTTTATTAACGCGCTGATCATTGAGTTTAATACTTTTCGGGATAAAAGATTTTATAATTGATTTTATTATTTTCACTTCAACGACATAAACTAAAAATGTTACAATGTTTTATCAATAAACTGAAAATTCAATTGATACTTTTGTGGCGTTGTAGAATTTATTCATAACGCGAAATTATAAATAAAGCTTTTACCACCACCGTAAAGCACTTTACAAGATAATTCACTGGTATTCTAATCAAAAATCCCAGAGTACAATCTCAAAGAAAACAGTCGACGCATGAGAATATGTTTTAGCAGAGTAAACGTAAGTGGACCCACACCCACGTCGAGGACTAGTGAAAATTCTTGTGCTGATCGCGATTAGCTAAAAATTACTCCCAAAAGAAATTAAATAGAATCAAAATCGAAACAAACGAATGAATCACCTTATATAAGCAAGAATTTATTTACAAGATTTCGAAATTCACACAGTCAATAACTTAATTATTTTATTTTTTTATATATTAATTTAAAAAAGAATATGAAAAGATATCAATTTTTAGATTATAACGAATATTATGGATAGAATAATATAATAAGATATACAAGATTATTAATAAATATTTAAAGAACTAATACAAGAAAAAAGATTAGCCACCCAAAATAATATCGCGCCAACCGATAATATAATAGAAATTAAAATATTTAGAAACGGGAAAAAGGCAAGAAAGGCTAGTTACCGTTTCACGACTAAAACTATACTGAATAATTCTTTTCTAAAATTCAAAGGTACATTTTTAAATTTTAACCAAAGACACGCGACTTTCAAACGACCGTTGCTAAAATTATGCATTAATTAACATTATATAAAAAGAAATATTTTTTTTAAATACTACTCGTCCAACTACAATTGGCGGCTTATTACTTTTTTCTTGTTTTTTTTATAAAACAATAACATTAAAATAACGCATAAAAGAAGTTAAAAAAAAGATTATGCATTTTTCTTTCTTTCCACGGCTGGAACGCTGCACTAAAAACAAGAACAACGAAAACATTGTATCATAAACGTCTCGGCGGCTCTCAAATCCGATAGATAGCTATTATATAGATTATTATAGGACATAGATGCTTGACAATTCAATGGTCTCGGTTCAAAAAAATACAATAACGCAAGAAATCGTTCATAAAATAGTTATATATACAAACAGTGTAAAAAAACAAAAGGGTTAAACGAACTTTTTATACAGATCGGAAAACGCAATGAAGTTAGTATCGAAAAATTATCAGGTGTTTGAAGAGAATTGCTTTGACCCATCTGCAAAAATAATTAATGAATCAAATTTCCGACAAAAAAGCCGTTTATAAAACTTATTTTGTAACAATTGACTTCCGAATTATATTTACTCACGACCAAGTACTGCCGACATGTTATGAGCCACTGCGTACAATATTTCACTTAATAAACTTAATATTGTATTACAGCTGCGGGTGGAAACAGTTTTATACAATTTTATGTTTATTTATCAATCAGTATCGTGTGCAAAATTATATTTTTGGTCGACTCAAAACATAATCTAAAGTTTTATATTTTGCGCTTTTATTGGCCGTACTCACCTAAAAGTATTTTTTTCATCATCACCCTATTGTTAAAATAATTTTCCCACACACTGGAAGGATAGAATCAACCTCCAACAACAACCTAAAAAGCAACTTTCTTTTAATTTCATTAACAAAATTTTGGTACAACTAAGGGGTATAACAGATTGAACAACTTAAATTATCTAGAATGTATAAATGAACTAAAACGTGTGTTTTTTTAAATAGCGCCCTAATCTCCAATTTAAACAATAATTTGTGTTTTAAAAAATATTTTTTCCAACCCAGATAAAAATTATGATTCATTAACTTTTTATAAATGAATTTAATAACCACAGATAATAACACGTTGAAGGTATCAATACTTTACACGTGTTTTTTTTGAATGACAGTGAAGTATAAAAATAATGACTCTTATGACACTTTTTTGTTGCCGTTACTGGAATAAACTGCAGTGATCTAATTAATTCTATTTTCAAAAGAACGAAATACTTACATTAAAATGAAACCACTCCCACTGTATATTACAGACATTACATAATTTCTTTAAAATTCGTCTGTCGAATATAAACAAAAAAGTATCAGGAGAGCAGTTTTCAGATAAATCAATATTATCAATTTTATAATTTTGTATACAAAAAGAGGGTACAAAAACAAAGCATTTAAGTTAAACGAAGGAATTCTCCGTGTTATTGGCGTATTGATACTAAGCGCTAGGTTAATAAAACATGACTTACTAAAGCAAAAAATAAACTTTAGTTTGTGTTTTACGATCAGTTAAAGCTGTTTAAAATAAATAATTGCTTTTTGACAGCTATATAATATCTTTGGAACGGTAATATAATGTACAGAATACATACCAATTACATTCATACTTTTCTGCGCTGCAGTCTCTTTTCACAGAAATGTATCAAATAAAATAATTTTGGGGATTACTACTCACGACTGCACCTCTACCTCCAAGTCCCTCTTTAAATATATTTTAGACTTTGGACAGACCCCGTAGACGATGACACGCAGTACAAACCGGAGCTCAACTAGGGGCTTGGCTCTATTGAAGACCTCATAAATTTTTAACACTGAAAGCATTATGGCAATTAACTTCACATAAAATGTTTTTGGTGGGTTCAATATTTACAGTAAACTAATTTTCAATATAAAAAAGGTTTTTCAAATTGTCACTTCATCTCTTTGTTTGCAGAACAGATGACGGACAGTGAAAAACAGTCTGGCAGCAGAGTTGAAATTTATTATTTTTATTACCACTGTGACGTATGCGTGAATAATTTCTACCGCTTTTGTTTTAGTTAGTTTGCGAAAGAATAATAAAACAAAGTTTTCTGAAAACTTTCTTTAATTTTTTGTGCTTTTTATTTACTCGCGAACTGCTATAGCGTTTCTTTTTTTTAATTATGTAAATTTCTTGTAAAATTAGCTTTTTCGTTCTAATATTTTTGTCATATTATAACAAATGTTAATGTTTGGAAAGAAATCTCACAAATATTATTATAATTTTCCGTTTATTGTGATAGGAATTAAGCAGGCAAATTTTCCTTTTTTGAATAATTTTGTTTAAGGTATCAACAACCAGGCTTATTAGGACCTTGTGTCAATTTATATTTTCATTTTATAATTTCTTAATAATACATTGAAAATAACCAGCTACATTTTTCAGTAAATCGGCACAATTACTTTAAGAATTTACTGTAAATTTTTTTTATCAACGACAAACATTTTCTATTTACATAAATAAAATCTGTTCATCTACTGAGTGCGGTGATAGATTCTAGCATGTGTACCAAATTTAGTTTAAATCAATTATATCTGTGGAGATCTAACACACACAAACATATAAACATTTTCGAAAATGGTGCCAAAGTGTTTTGGAAGCTATGAAACGTAGGGAAATTTTGGTCCGACCGACGTTAATAGTGTATTGACTTTATTTATTTTTTGTCCTTGGTAATTAATATAAAAATGATTTGTCGGGAAAAAGGACTTTTTAAGTAAACACTTATTTGTTATTTACAGCGACGTTTCGTTCCAAACAAGGAACGAAACGTCGCTGTAAATAACAAATAAGTGTTTACTTAAAAAGTCCTTTTTCCCGACAAATCATTTTTATGTTAATAGTGTATGTACCATATTTAATAGTCTTCTTGCATAGGACGTTTTCCTGTCTATGACGTTGTTTTCTTCACGGCATCTTGAAATTGTTATAAAGCAAGTTTCACTGTAATTCCTTCGAATTCGTGCCAGGATCTTATGTGTTGACCGCGTAGGTGTATAATCGTACTATGGTTTTCACATCAGGTCTACTTATTAGTGGTTTCTAACTTTGTATAGTGTTATTGGGTGACAACCCTTCGACCGCAAAATTGAAAATCAATGCTGCTACACATTAAGTTAGATATTGAACCCAGACCAAAAGCTGGCTCTTTACAAAATTGTGTTGTATTCTTGTAGTGAAATAATAATAATAAATAAGTTTTGTTAAACTCAAAATTTGTTTGAAAAATAACAGGCAAAAGGAGAAATGTTATTATAGTTGCGGTAATGAACATATTTTTGTCTACGACTGTATATTAAGTTATGATATAATAGGAGGCGAGCTATTAAGCATTTTTGGGTAGGTATTTGGGGCACAATTTGTACAAAAACTCTTTAGTAATATCCGAATATAAAAACACAGACCTGGCTGAAGAGTAGCAGGCCTTAACCGACTTAACCGATTTTTAAATTTTTGTGCAATAAAAGATCCTTGAAGCATTTTGAAATTTTGGTACCTTGAAATTTAGTATTTAAGGAGTCGAAAAATAAAAAAGCCAGTTTTTGTAATCGGATCTAAAACTTAGCCAGGCGTTTGCAAAATTATTTAAAACTTTATTAAAACTTAGAAAATATATTTGAGGCACGTTGAAATTTAAACAGAATAATATTGCTAACTAAAATTAGATATATTCAAAAAGACAGGTCGTTTCGCTGGAACATTTTACCTGTCAGACGATCAATATGTTTGATAAATCGGTTAAGTCGGTTAACCTCCGCTTTCCTTCAGCCAGGTCTGTGTTTTTGTATTCGGATATTATTAGAGTTATTGTACAAATTTTCACAGTGCCTCAAATAACTACCCAAAAATGCTTAATAGCTCTTGGTTATTACAATAGCTATAGAGGTACCCGGCGCCCGCGCGTTTGTCATAGTTGATGCATCCCTGTTCTATACAAAGCTTCTCAAAACTTAGAACGGAAAAGAAGTTTGTCGGTATACTTATACTTGATAATATATGTCGTTTTCTAAATTAAATAAACTAAATTCAACATGCTGCTTGTTGAAAGTTTTCTTTTTATGAGCAGATGGGTTAAAATAGTATGCGACACATTTATATAACAATACATTTTTGTATGAAACTCGATATCGTGACGTCAAATAAATTTTGACAATAAATAAAAAAAATATTTCAATTTTGTTTTCTGTGCAGTATACGTAATATATGCTGCTATAATATAAACTTTGCAAACTAATAAAAAAACCCCGTAAAATATTGACTAAACGTTCAT
The DNA here is from genome assembly GCA_034508555.1 of Venustoraphidia nigricollis. NCBI lineage: Eukaryota > Metazoa > Arthropoda > Insecta > Raphidioptera > Raphidiidae > Venustoraphidia > Venustoraphidia nigricollis. The sequence goes on along the minus strand of JAVRKA010000032.1, from coordinate 4,620,725 downwards.
GAATCACAATTTTAAGATATTGAAACAAAAGAACTAAGGGAGTAGTGTATTCAGAAAATACTTGCTTAGTTCGAATCTCGTCGAACCAGTGGTGGATTTACCTATAGATTGAGTATAGACCCAGGCCTTAGATGACAAATTTTAGTGGGCGACAGATATGGGGCAAAACATCACATAATGTGGACACACCATATTTTAGTATTTTTTAAATGAATATTTTAAAAAATTCAGGTCGGAGTGTTAAACCTTGTCGAAAAATTGTTAACACCGGCAATGAGACTTAATTATGTAAACTTAAGTTTGTTTTTGGGTAAAATAAAAATTTAAACCCTTGATAAAAAAAATATGAGCCTCACTCTCATTATTAAGCTCACATAAAAAGTTTCACTTCATTAGTTTTTAATATTATTCCCAAGTTTAATCTTTTTTTATGTGAAACTAATTAATAATATTTACACATACTTAGCAACACACTATGAACTTCTGTCCTTGTCAGTTTCATGTAATTTACGAAACAAACTAACTTCCCCTTTATTTGCCAGTTCTACTTCCCTTCGATTTCTTACTTTTTTCAAATAGATACGTCGCTAAAGAAGTTAAAAAATACTTCCCTTAAAATAATATTTTTTCATTGATTTCAATATTATTATCAATCCAACATCTGAACCAAATTAAATATACATATATATATCGATTTGAAATTTTGTATTCGCAATTACATGTATCTATCGTTTTTAAAATTAAAATATAGCCAATTAATTTGAATAAGTTAATGTTTTAATAGTTAAATTTTTGAAAGATTAAAACAAACAAAATAAATTGTTAGTAAAAAAATATTTTCAAAGACAAGCTTTAACTGAAAGTAACTGAAAGGTAGGTACTAAATATAAAAAAAATCTAATAATTTAGGTTCATAATTATAAAAGCGCGGGTGTGGCTAATAAACAATCATAGAGTTTACAACCCACTTTTATAATGATATAAACCTAAATTTTTAGAAATATTTTTTCAGTACTTTTCAATAAAAACGTCTTAAAAAAAATTTTTTTTATTTATATTTTATTATAAAATAAAAAAGCAAGATCCTTTCGTCTTTAACAGAATTTATGAGGTATAATACATTTCACTATAATGAAAATCTTTCAGTGCATTATAGAATGTTCGTCCGGTCAGCCATTGTGGTTAAGGCTTTTGCATTCACGTTATCTTATAAATCAACGGTAGCCATACGGTATACAGAACTATATTAAGATATATTTATATGGTTCTGCGTCGTCATACTCCATTCGCAGTATTTAATTTTCTATTTATATGTAACTCAAAGAAAAAAAAATCTCTTTTCTAGTTCGTAAATCAATTTTATTGGACTTTCGAATAGCGAAGAAAGTTGATATTAGAGGTGCAATTGTGAGTAGTATATTTCACTATCAATCATGCTCACGAAAATCATTTTCAACTCACGCCCGTTTTGAACATACTGTTAATAATAAAAAAATAATTTTATTTATTATAATAATTTGAAGATGTTTTCAACACGATTTAAAGCATTTTCGATAACGCTAAGTAAATTTTTTTCTCAACCTCCGAATTTTTCCACCCCTTAAAAATTTGTTGCCCTGGGCACTAGGCCCGAGTGCCCCTAGTGTAAATCCAGGACTTATTATGTGACCATATTATGTGACCATATCTATTGCAACCAGGAGCTGGTTGATTGCTACACCTGGTATTTATCTCAAACGAAACATCATTCATTATTACCATGAGGGAAATTTGTTTAATTTAATTAATTTAATAAGTAAGGCGCTTTTGTCTTCTGCTTGTATTGGTAAACCCTTATCACTTGTCAAATAAAGTCTACGCGTGTTTTTGCACTTACTGGAACTTATTCAAAACATGTATGTCGACTGGAATGTTAGAACTGACAATACTTAAGGGTAAAGGTCGTTTTTTATATAGCAAGGGTGTACGCAGAATTTTGTTCGGGGGAGCAACAAACAGATGTTATAAAAATAAGACAATGAGAATACACATCGATGTCCAGTTATCATACTACAATAATTCAATCATAAACAATAGTCTAAGCCAGGGATTCTCAACTTTTTTTCTCTGCGAAACACATAACGAATTTTTAACTCCTGTTGACTGGCGACTAGTTATGTAAAATGCTAAATTACTAGAGTTAATTAACTGGTTAAATATTCGGTTAAATAACCGCGGGGCTATTTATTATTATTATTATTATACCTGCGCAGAAAGTTTTACGTATGATATTAATTTCCGGTTGATTTTGAGGAGAATTTGTGTGAGATATTTGCAAAGAGTTAAAAAAAGCGTGGTATAATAATTGATTTATTACTTGAGATTGTATTATAAAAGTTGGAACTCGTGGGTATACTATAAAAACCATTCGGACGACTTTTAATATATCTCGAGATATTTTAATAACTGAATAGTTCGACTATTTTCAGTCGAAAGATCACATCACTAAGTATTATAGCAGAAAAGCAAAGCTAAACTAAATTCAATGGTGTTTCAAAATTCTCTGGTGTCGTTCTTAAACACAATCTGTACTTTTTTGGATCACTTTTTCCATATTATGAAACCTTTATTCCCAGCATTTTCTCCTTACAAAATATTTTTCATTTAACACGGCAGTAATTGCGGCTGTTACTAAGCACTTTGTATCACTTGTGTGGCTGTTAAAACTCGCTTGACTCGTTTTTCCATAATGTTACAACTCGTAACATTATGTTCATGATCCATAGACTACTTCTAAATGTTCATTGTTCTCTTAGCTCGAGGTTGCGTCCATATATTCCGTTCGCCGTTAATGTGCAAATAAGCTTCAATTAATCTTTGATTGTGCTGAGTCGACATTTTATTTTTCTCTAATTACGTGAGCCATGAAATTGCAAGAGATACGAATAAAACGTAAATCTAACTAAAACTTGATTTATTACGCCATTAAATGACGTTATTAGTTGCGCCGGCGCCGTACACTGAACAATTCCATCAGTTATGTTTCATTGAATTCGGCATGATATTCTATAGTGTGCTTTCAGAAGAGCGAACCAGAATAAATTTGTAATGTGGTGACATACACCCAAAAACTACTGACTCTATTTTGATGCTGTTTTACCAAACCTGAGTGAGTGAGAACCTTATCCTATAATTCCTTCATTCGCCCATTTTTATTACATAAGTTGAAGTTTTAAGAATGTAGAAAAATAACGGGAAGTGTATAGATGGAAAATAGTAATGGTGCGAATGGCGTCTGTTATGACATAAAGTCGAGAAACGGATGTTAAACGCATTATTATTATTATTATATTAATAAAGTAAAAGTTTTGTTTGTTCTTTTCTGGATAAAACAAGTGAATGGAATAATTCCTACGGCGAAACCAGCTGGTCTCGGCATTTGAAGAATTCGAAAAGGTACGCAAATAAAAGACTCTAGGTATGAACAGAATTTATAATTAAAACATTGAAGGCCAAACGGATTAATATTTTCTTTCTAGTATAGTGAACAGAGCTGCACACATACCGTACGTTCCAATAAAAAGTGCCCACCTCAAACATCACAAAAACTATTATTTATTCTATAAATTGATAACCAAAATAGACAAAATTATACTATACTAGTGGTTAAGCCTGTCTTCACCAGACGCAATATCGAAGTGCAACATCTCAACATACGTGTCTTTTTCGTGAAGTTATTTAGTTTATTCTATTCGTACTTCCACCACATAATACCCGTGATCCCACCATATAACAACATACGATCGATTTTGCAAATACTTTTGCAAAAGGTCAAGGGAAGTTGAAAGTTGGTATAGTCTTTAAATTTGATATACTAATTAATATTCAGTGTTTTCGATCTTGTAGACTTACTCAAGGGCTAACTACGTCAAAAAATTCAAATTTTTGTAAGGTTATGAAATCATTCTGTATAATCAACTTGTCGCCGTAATTTCAGTTGTGAACGTGTTTCTAGAACACGTTTATTTGCCAACATTCTTGCAATTGAACTTATTGTTCAATTTTAATACAATGCGTGGATATTTTTCTCCGAATAATTACAGAAAATTTATTTTAATTTTCATTGTGACAAATAATTGGTAGTTTAAGAAGTATAAATTCACGTCACGCAAAATATGTAAGTCTTATGCTATGTTTAACATTAACATTTACACACTATATATTTTTAAAGTAGTAAAAGAAACATGAGAATGTTTTTGTTATTTTAATTAACCAACTATGTTATAATAATAATTTAAAAGTTTTCTACGGTCTTAAAATGCAAACAAAAATTAAAAAATTGTATTTTTTCATTAATAATAGAAAATTTATTTTCTTCATGCCCGTTCCACGCTTTTTACAGTAAAGCTAATTTTGTTGTCAAATTATTTCTCATTTTGTAGTTCATAAAAGCGCGTTCTTTTAGTTTTTTCAAACTATAATTTTAATATTTTCAAGTTGTTATCGTCCATAATATTAAATATGTTTGTAGATATAATATCACTAAAATATATCAACAAATATTCTAAAATATAAAATTGCTGATGAAGTAGAAAAATAATCTACGAAACGTCGCAAATTTAAGAAAATTTAGAATTTTCTTTTATTTATAGTCCAGTTATCCAATATCTACAAACATATATAATTAGTGTATTTGCCATATGGCAACATACACTATTGGCGTCGGTCGGATGGCGGGACTTAGGGGTCGGACCAAAATTTCTCGACGTTTCATAACCTCCTAAACACTTTGGCACCATTTTTAAAAATGTTATATATATATATATATATATATATATATATATATATATATATATATATATATATATATATATATATATATATATATAGGTATATATGTGTGCGGACTATAACTTTCGAAGAAGTTAATTTATTTTAACGAAATTTGGCACACATGTTGGAATCCATCACCGCACGAAGCCTATTTAAAATGGGCCCAATCGGGTCATTTTAAGGGTAGTTTTTAGGGGTGTAAAAATGTTTTTGGGGCCCAAAATACCGAAAAAATTCTCCGAATCGTTTCAAAATTAAAATTTAACCCTCCGGTAGTAATTAAAAAGTGTCCTTAAAATTTTAATAAAATCGGCCCGACAGGACCGGACTTACAAATTTTATGAAAACACTAGTTTGCAGATAGTGAATTATTTACTGAAAGTTGCATATAATTTGGTACAGAGGTTCGATTGATAATAATATTGCAATTAAGAAAAAAAATGTTATTTCAAGGGCTGTATTAAGGAGTAAAATTTTTTTTACCCAAAAACCAACTTAAGTTCGCATAATAAAGCCACACTGCCTGTATCAGCAAATACACTGTATTGTCGGCAGGGTTTTGGCACTGCGACCCGGGTTTTTTTTTTAATTATAAGACTAAAAAAGAAATTGCATTTAACTATGAAGTAGGTAACTCAACGTACGTCACTGTACAGCGTGTTAAATTGCTTGCTATAATGTTTCAAGTTTTTTATCCTGAAGGTCCTAGTCAGGATAATGGGACAAACTTATTAAATTATTGTATTGTCGTCGGTCCTTGATAAGTGTACAAAGTTTCACTTGAATTTGACATTTAGAAGTAGGTAATTTTTTTTTATCCTGAAGGTCCTGGTCAGGATAATGGGACAAAATTATTAAATTATTGTATTGTCATCGGTCCTTGATAAGTGTGAAGTAAGATTCCAAACAAACATAATATAAAGATACATTGCAGGTGAAGCGAATAAAAGCGTATTAAATAGGCAGCGGATGCCAGAACCGAAGAGATCTTTGTAGGGGAGGTTTGCCTTGTAACAACAAATTTTTTGAATTTTAATATTTGTTTCAGTTTCGAATATGTCAAGGATAAATTACTGTTCGATCTAACTGTTCAGAGTTTGAAATCAAATATTGTGGTTATTCAAACACAAAATAATTGAAACACGAATTCAGTAACCAAGTAGTACAATGCATATGTTAACACAATGTCCAGTAGATACAAACCACAAATCACCTCGGTAAGTTTAGCTGACTGTGTCTTCCTACTTCCATTAAGAATCCATCATTTCTGAAAGAATAGCGGAAGGAAAGTGGAATCGTGCTTGACAACTAACACTCTGCAAATCCATAGTTGGAGAAAGTGTTCTCGCATAGTAACGATACGATTATCGGCAAGGGAAAAGTCTTGTAAATAATATTTTATTAATATTTTTCAGCACTATTTTTGGTGTTTTGTAGTTACTTTTTACATTTTTTATATTTATCTCATCAACTACACGGTCGGTCAATTACTCATACGCTATTGGCACTGGTACTGTAGCTGCATCAATGAATTAACAGCCAACATTGGCACAGCTGGATATTGCATAAGAAATTCTCCAGATTACCATTCAAATATGTCTGGGTAACTGGAATGCCACAATGTAAACTTAATTCATATTAATACATATTAGCGACAAATCGCTGCTTTTTTCAATCAGGCAGTCGGCTCGATCTAGAAAAATTTGTAAGGGAACAAAGCTATACAGATGTAAACCTGTATGAATTCTGTTCGGTTGTTTACACTACACACTGCAGAAGTGAAATCTATGCAAAATCTACATTTAAATTTTATCAAATGACATTTCCAGGAAATTATAATATTTTCATTTGGGACGCAACATATCTATATAAGTTTCATTATTGTTAAAAGTTGGTCAATATTTTCATCATCACCATCATCACAAAACCCTTATATAATCATTGAGAGACAAGTCGGAGGCTTTTGTATGCCTCCTCCAAGACCAACCCACCGTTGAGGAAAGGCGGTATTTAGGAGATACCTAATCTACCTAGGATCTTCCAAACATTGTTTCAAAGTTATCGGATCGGCAGAAATACGAAGCCCGCATAAGAAGCGCGTTTCGACACTAGGCCAATATAACAAAATAAATGTATGACACAGCCTACTCATTGTATAGAGTAAACCTAGTATACAATATGGATCATGTGTGTTTTATTCGATTACATCATACGTAGGTGGCTGGTTAATCTGTCGGTACGACAGCACTGGATGATTATTATAGAAGCGCTATTCTCTCTATATGTGTCCATCTGCGCCTGACAACAATGGCAATTATGGCATTGAATCGAACGCTCTATAATAATTCGCATGTATAGACACTGACATAGAGAAAGGACCACGCAATAAGTCAGGTGTCGTTCAGCAGGAGGAGATAGGCAACGGTGACTGCTTTTCCATTCAAGTTCTATTCTAATCAGACTCGGACCGAGGACAGAATGTTCACAGATAAAAAATCACGCTCCGCGAGTACATTACTGTAAACAGCAATAAAGTATTTTTGTGTTATTTTGATCGTGTTTGTTTTGTATGGAATGTAGGACGTTGGTAAATAGTACGTGTAGTCTTTTCATTGATATCACGTATAGCTGATCGTATTTTACTTGATACTAGCGGTCGGAAAATTAAAACATTTCTGGATCTCAACGACAGTGTCACCTACCGGGTGCAACTATAGCTAAGAATCATCCAGGTGACCCCATAAGTACACTTTTTTTTATCAAAATCAGCTACCGGAATCTATAAAAATTGTCTGTTTGTCTGGGTTCATCTTCGATTCTACTGTTGAAAACTGCTCTACAGTCAAAGCCCTCTAAGTGCACGCTCTCTAAATGCACACGCTCTCTTACTGCACACGAACTCGCCCTCTAAGTGCACGTTCCCCAGCCCCCACTTCGAATAATCTGCGACCAATCACGTGCGACCGTAAGCACGCTATTTTCAAACTTTCCATTTCCATCATATTCATAGAGTTTTAGAGATATTGTTTATAGCATCTGATTGAATAAAGACAGCTATAGGAGTTAGAACGAGTGGGGATGAAAAAGATCGTAGGGGAAGTGTGCACTTAAAGGATGGGCCTCGGTTCCCAGCTGTGCACTTAGAGGGCTTTGACTGTACTGTTTTGCTTTCTGTAGTTCTAAGAAAGATAAACCGGAAGTCGCCATTTTATTTTATAGATAGCCGATTCATTAATCGGTAAATTATCCGGCCCAAATGGTTACTATTATAGATAGTTGGTAATTTTGTATCACTAGTACATATTAATAACGATGATAACCTATGCTTGGATGCTACTAGAATGTGTGACCATTTTCTAAATAGATATTACTATCTATCTATGTCAATGTGTTTGTTTCTGTAAAGGTTGTAGCTTACATAACCTATATTATATCCATATATGAATGTTATAAGCAAGACTGGACGGAATGATTGCCTCAAAGTTGTCGTCGCTTAAAGGTTACCCTTTCATTTGTTTGAATAAAAGAAATGCGTAGATGCTTTTGTATATATGGAACCGATACCTCCAGAGTTTAGCGTTTCTTTGACAACACACATAAATCTGCAATAGCGCTACCTCGAGCTATAAAAATGAAATTGTTTGTTACAATAGTAGTTTATGTATCTATAGAATCTATATATATATAAAAGGCGATGTATAATGTATGTTGTCTATGTCCTCCAAAACGGCTGGACCGATTTTGATGAAATTTTCAGGCAATCTTCACATTAGCCCAGCGGGTGATCCTGTCAAGTTTGGTAGCGATCGGATCAACATATTTTTGTTTTGTTTTTTGGTTACCATACTATTCCATTGTCTGCGTAACTGCACAATATGTGTAGACAATTTCAACTCAATAACGGGACAAGGGTGAAAATTTAAAAGTGCGATTTGCACCCGGGCGAAGCCGGACCAGGCCGCTAGTAATATTATGTACGACCTGTAACTTTATGTTATCAGTGTCGGATTGGATTATTCAAGGCCCATGGGCAAAAATGCTGTGGCAACTCCAAGTAAGGAGATCAAGATTGTATGAGTATTAAAACACGTGAGGCAATTTGTTAAAGTGAAGAACTTTCGTTTATAATTATATTAATTTTTACGAAAAGTTCAGCTCCTTATTCTTAATATAACAAATAATTCAGGGGATTAATTTTTAGAGCGGATAAATTTATCCGCTCAAAAAATTAATCCTCTGAATTATTTGTTAAATTATATTAATAATAATATTATTATTTTTACTTTTGTATTCGATACGCGAAAAATAAAATATATCAGGTTTCTTTTGATGATAATAGTTTAACAATTATTCATTTACATTTCTAAAATAAATTACCTTAAAGATCACATAACTTGTCAAAAAGAAACATTGAATAAGCTATTAGAACGATATCTCAAAATCTAAAGGTGATATAACAATTATAAACAAAAGTTTTTTTACGTTAACAAATTACATCATGTATTGTACTATTCATTCAATCTTGATTATAGTGAAAAACTTTTGTTTATTCATTAATGAAAACGATAAATTTTACAATTTTATGAGGAGTCAATCTGATTTTTGACGCGATAATGTAGTCATGTTTGTTGTCGCTTACAAGTCGTTCCGCTAAAGTTTTCTATGTTCGTAAGCTAGAGTGGAACTGAAAAAACGCGTGGTCGTGGGTGCGAATTCTGCGGGCGCCCAATGACACGCATTTATTGTAACTAGATGAGGTAGTCATTTTTGTCGCCGCCGCCCGGACTATTACGCGCACGTTGTAACGTTAGTGAATGGAAACATGCTGGAAACATGATACAGCGAATATCCATTAAGGATTTCCTTTCAAAGATTGTGTCGGTTTCTATTAAAAGGTACCACAGTCTAGTCTAGCGTAGATAACGGCTATTGCTATCCACTATCAGTCACTGCGGATAGTGGAATCATGAAACTTTTATAACGCAAATAGGGAATTCCTTTTATTTGTTTTTACTCTCAATCATAGTCCTATAAAAATTACAAAATCAATGGCGAAATATTTTTATAATATCTTTGAAACCGAACATCAAATACATTACAATCTTTCCGTACAAAATGTAAAATTCACTTACTTCAAAAAATGCAAGAAATGCAAACAATGGAATGAAAAAACAATAGTAATAAATACAATAATAACAATGAAAATATCAACAGATGAGTAAACCATTTTTTATATATTTTCATTGTTATTATTGTATTTATTACTATTGTTTTATTTTATTTGTTACTTTTTAAACTGTTATCTGTTGTATTTTTATAGTGTTATTTTATGTCTCATATTTTATGTATGGCTTTGCGGCTTTAATTAATTAATTAATTAAATAAATAAATAAAGAGTGGCTACTTCAAAATTTGGATATGACAGATTATGTCGTCCTCAGTGCGTTAAAGTATGAAAATCGGTGTATATTTTTAATGAAATTTTGAGCTTGATATAATTTAATTTATTCAATTTGAGAAAAAATATAACAAATAAAATTTTTTAAGCATTGAAAAAAATATTAGTATAATAGACTACTGTTATATAAAACACTGGTTTATCTCAAATGCGTGCGGAGCCGCGGGTAGCGTCTAGTGTGTCTATATATTATGTAGAATGTAACTTTACAAAAAGTATAATTGATATCTCAACAAAAACATAAATGTGTAAAACTGGCCAAGTTCAGTAGATACCAGAAAAAACAACTTCACCGAAAACAGAATTGAGATCTAAATGACAAGTTTTCATATTTTATGTCATAAATAAATGACTCTTAAGTAGCTCAGTGTGGTTTTCTCCAAGCAGACCCAATTCAATATACATACGTCATGTGTACCACAAGCGTGTTCAGAATGATATTTTTATAACATTGTAGGTAAGCAATAATAATAAAAAGAACAATAATGACGACATCTGTGGATTCAAATCTTAGAGAGGAGACGAGACAGCAACTCAACTCAAACCCAACGTCATTTTATAATCAAATATAGAAATAACAACAAAATGGTTCAGTATAGGTACGCTGCAGAAGTATGTCCAAAGCGAAAAAATATCGTGTTTAATATGTACCCTCATTATTAAATTGAACAATAAATAAAGTTCAATTACAGACCTTAAAAATTCCGCATTGAAATGTTTTTTTATAAAAAACACTGGTCGCAGTGCCAATCCGTAACGAGAAAATAGTGTACCAATATTAGAGACATTGCAGACGTCTGTACCCATAATCGCGGAGAATTCTCATCATTTTTAACATCCGCAACAGTTGTTGCGGAGCTTTTTGTGGATGCGATAGAGTTGGGTAACTCAGATCTGAACCGGTTCAAAGAGCCGACTCCGACAGAAGATCCGTGAGAGCCGACTCATTTTTTTTTTGAGCCGACGGATCAACGGATCCGCATAGCTCAGTGAAACACTTAACGCACAGAAGCACATTTTACACTTACGTATCAATTCTTGCTTTGATGCATCTGTCAGCTCAAATGACTCATGCATCACATGTTTGGCTATGCATTCTTGATTCTATACAGGTCGTGATATGTTTGACTGAACTAGGTAACCTCAGTGGCAGACTGCAGTAACATATTCAGAACTCGGCGCTTTTTGAACCGGTTCAGTGAGCCGGCTCACATATCCAGATGCAAAGATGCAGATCACTAAAAAAACCCGTTTTTCCCATCTCTAGGATGCGATGTGAGTCATGACATGATTATCGAGGGCGGACCCGGCACGACTTCTTTAATTACTTGGTCAATATAGGAATTAATATATGCTGAAGCTTTGCGAAATCGCCTTAAGTGCCAGTCTTTGTTTACAGGGCGTTTCCATAGCAACTATTTGTTATATTTAAAAGTTTTACTTCTTAGTCATTGAAACGTTGTGTCGTTAAAGGTCTTAGCATCAAGAGTAAAGTTAGCTTTAATAGTTGATAGTGTATCGTCAAACATCATTTGACTAACGCCAATAGTGTATTCGTCTGCATACTGTGTATCGGCAAATACACTAATAAAATGGATCGTGTTTTGTTCGTTCGTGTTTTGTTAGTGATTTATGTTTAATTCGACGCCCTCTGCGTTTATTGAACATTTAATGAAGTCAAAAATTGAATACAAATTAATATAACCGGTTTGTATTTAATCCGCTTTAAAACGCTTAAATCCCTTACGTGTAAATGTAAAGCGTTGAAGCTTATTTTACACTTCAATAGTTTTGAAATGTTTAAAGATAATCAACTGGGGTTATGAAACAACCATGGCTTTAGGCAATTTATATTTTATAGCGAACCGTTTATTAAAAAAAAGTTTTTTATTCACAAACGTTTTCAATAATATGAATATTGCTTGAGAATATAAAATACTTAAATTAAATTTATTTTAGCAAAAAAAACCCGCAGAATTAAATTATATGGATATTAACTTCGAACCCGGCTTCGCTCGGGTCAAGTTCTGTGTGTATTTAAAGTCATGTCAGAAACAGCTATATAAATAGTGCTGGTCTTGCGGGGTTGACAATCCTTACTAAATCGAGTATAGGACAGCGATTCCCAAAATTTTTTGACCGCGGCCCGGAGTGAGGTTTCAACATTTTTCGCGACTCACTCAAAAAAAAAAAAACAATTATTTACAAAACAAATTTTATTTTTTTATAGACATCAAGTTATTTGTTTGCTCATTAAATATACAAAAAATTACAATTTTTTCGCAGTTCGTCAACATTTTTATACGACCCACACTTTAATGGTTGGTTGAAAATAAAAATATTGAACAGTATTGCAAATAATTTTATTTTGTTAATATTAATAAAGACGTTAGCATATTTTATACTCAATCGATGCTTCTCTTCTATACCCTGTCTTATAATTGATCCCGCGCGATCTCCTCTCTCATTCCATTGCGTCAGTGGCGTGCAGGTGTTGGCTTGTGAGGGAGCTACCTTTACCTTATAAAATGTAAAATTATCAAGTCCAATCACAGTGCACAGCTCATTCCACTGGAGCGCAAGTTTAAACATGGTATAAATGTATGCAGTTATTTTTTAATCATTCGTTTGAGTTTTCAATTTTTTTTTTATTTTTTAATTATTTATTTATGTTTGACCATGTAGTAGTTAAGCGTTCAAGAGATCTGTTTGATACTCTACTTTTACGCGAATAGCTGTATCGTATTAAAAAGAGCATCCGAGCGGAAATGCATTTCCCGTGCGGCCGTAAAACTGGTTTGACTTTATGAAATGTGAAAACTGTTTACATGGGATCTGTAATATAGTAGCAGTGCTGCAACTCTTTGCTCTTATAATTTATTTGTTTTATATCTAATCGAATCGGTCAAAAGTCAATATGAATGTCAGAGAAAACAAACGATATAACAGAATTTTGTAAAAGTTATTTCCGGAATGATTGAAAGGTTCACTGTGATCAAATAGTTCAAAAGGTCGCGGTCAAAAATTGTAAGAATTAGTATTTACAGGCTAAATATATTCAAGTTGGCGGTTGTGACACCTGACGCTTTAAAACACCGCGCACATCTATCAAGCACGACCAGCACCGCACGGAACAGAAAAGCCTGTTCGTGAGGTAAGTGGCAATACTGTAGAGTCGAAGGCTCTACTATTATTATCGCTGCCGTGTATACGACTATGGGTAATTTATTTCTATAGCTTTTCACAAATTCGCAAAACGATCTCTAACAAATTTACTGAAATTTGGACAACGTATGTCGGGTCAGCTAGCGTATTATGAAACCAAAATTCTCCCGTAAGTTCTAAAGTATTTGTTGTTAGTATTTTTTAACATATATCATCGTTGGTTCAGATTTGCCTCTAGCGGTATCATGGCAAGAATAAAACAAACAAAACCCTGAGCCCTCTTTTGTTATTACACTAAACCAGCTGTTTTTCTGTTTTGTTTGTTTATTAAAAATGGAATGAATGTGTTATTTCGGTATTTTGTATGTCTATATGATGGAACTGACACTTTTTATTTTCAACATTTTACCAGCAACGTAGTTCTCTTTCCTACAACATTATTAATTAGTTTTAATTAAATGTGACAAATCGTGTGCAATTAATAAACGAGAACGATGTTAAATCTTCTTCAGGCTGCTATATTAGCAAATTTGTTACAACAATATGTCTTCATTCCAGCGTGCACAGTCGTAGTAGTCATAATTAGACCTGCGTATCTCAACAATATTTAGACGCTGTTTAGCGTCTATAATAATAATAATAATAAATTTATTAACCCTTACATATACATGCAAACCGCAGGAAGGCTCGTCAATTCACTACACAAAGTAATGAGTAAAAAATAAAAAATAAAAAAAACTTACGTTTGACATTAAAAATATATACAAGAGACATCAAGAAATACAACTAGGCTAAAAAAGTAAGCACTAAAAAGAGTGCTCAATTAATAACAGTTTTACTGCCTTGTTAAAACTGTTGATACTAATAATATTTTTTGTATTTGTAGGCAATTTATTATATAATTTTTTGGTATACAAATTTTTTGTTTCCATATAATTTATAATCTTGTTCTCTATCATATTCGAGCCGATTTTTTAGGGGTGATTGTGTTGGGTATCAAATGAAAGTTAGAAATTTCTATCCCCCTCTAGCGATTTTATGAAATATCGCTTAGAAAAAAACTGGAAAAAATCAAAAATATATTGTAAATGAGGCTCATAATATTATAAAAGCATGGATTGTAAGTTCTATGAGGGTTTAATAGTCATTGTCCATGCTTTTATAATCATGAACCTAAATTATTGAAAATTATTTTTTCCTTTTGCAATAAACGTTTGTCATTAAAAAGTTTTTTTTTTAATACTTATATCTATTATTATGTAATTTTATCTATATGTCGCTACAACCTGTTTTAGTTTCATAACTTGTTTCATTACGAGTGTTTTTATAGATCAAGAGCTATTAAGAATTTTTGGGTAGGTATTTGAGGCACTGTATTTAGTATTTAAGGAGTTGGAAAATAAAAAAGCCAGATTTTTTAATCGGGTCTAAAACTTAGGTGTTTGCAAAATTATATTATTTAAGACTTAAAAAATATATTTGAGGCACGTTGAAATTTAAACAGAATAATATTGCTAACTAATAATAGATATATTCAAAAAGACAGGTCGTTTCGGTGGAACATTTTCCCTGCCAGGTGATCAATATGTTCGATAAATCGGTTAAGCCCTGTTACCCTTCAGCCAGGTCTGTGTTTTTGTATTCGGATATTACTAAAGAGTTATTGTACAAATTTTACGCTGCCTCAAATACCTACCCAAAAATGCTTAATAGCTCTTGGTCTATTAGCAGACCGATGCTTTTTAACTAGCGTGCGACTCAGTGGTTGAAAAACTCTCTGCATTGGACATTCGTGAAATTTGCAGCAGCGATAAAATAACGGAATTAATGTGTGCTTGTTGATGCTCTGCTGGATTTTTTGGGTTGTTGGATAGAAACAAACGGGGCGTATACTTTATAAATGTATGAATTCCTATATACGGCGTTTTTTCCCGTGTCAAAAACGCGTGCAATTTTCACTAGAAATTCAGGCTTGCGAATAGCCGACTACCGACTACCGTTCTTCTTCTATTACAAGTACTAGCCGTTACCCGCGTCACCGCATGCGTCAACAAAAATTGTATTTTATTTATTAATACAGTCAAACCTGAGTGAGTGAAAACTGGGTAAGCGAGAAAACTCTTTAAGTGAGAGTAATTGCCAGGTACCGTCTTTGTAACCCTCTAAAACCTCTATAAGTGAGAAACACAGAAGACGTTTTTCACTCATGGACTTCTATAACTGAGACTACTACCTGTCTCCACCTCTATAAGCGATAATCGAGCGTATTAATAGTTCAACGAAATTTAAGATTGAGTCAGAGATAGCTGACCTAACATTGTTTTTGTATCATTGGTTTTGTTTTTCGTATTCTATTTGAATGGCCAAAAGTGCCTTATTTGTCGAACTTACTACAGTTGATAAGTATCAGTTGCGAAGAAAGGTTCGGCACGTAATCATAATGTTAAAACGAAACATTAAAGTGTTGTCTTTAAGTGATAAACTTAAAATTTATCACTACATATTTGCTGTTTTTTTATAGACCCTGTATAAGTGAAAAAGGCCATACCTGTACTTCTATAAGCTAGAAAGTCGGATTAGTAAAAAACCTCCATAAGCGAAATAGAGATCGCGGTCCCTTGAACTCTTGCTTATCCAGGTTCGACTGTACACCTAGTCAGAAGTATTTTGAAAATTTAAAAAAATCAGTTGCTTTTTTATTTTGAAAAAGTTAAGAAACAAACAATTCTTTTACAAAACTTTCTTGAAAAAATTAATAGAATAATAAACCGTTATTAAAAGTATATAATTATAACAGAAACAACAGCGTTTTAACACACCTTCTGCGCATCTTGTAGAGAGTTTCATTCCATTCAAATATAAGCTTTGATGATCGAGATACGGGCCTAAAGGTTCACACCCACTGAATCGGATTGGATCGGCGTACATATTGCATGTTGCCGAGTAGATCCGAGCTGGATAGTGCGTGGGCACTCGTTTAACTTCATGTATCCCAAAACTGTCAATCGTGTCGACTCGATCTGATCCAATTCACTGGGTGCGAACCTTAAACCTTTAGGGGTCACGTCTGGAACATTCTGTATACCGAAACGTAAGTGTTGAAAAATGTTGAATAATCTGTATAGTTTTATTTTTTTGTACAAGATACTACTTTAGTTTGGGAACTTACAAAAATGATAAATAATTTAAATAAAACGTCAGATTCATAAAAAAAAAAAAAACAATAAATGGTACTGCCATATTTTGGAGGAAATAATGAAATGGCACTTTTAAAGTTAAACTTTATGTCGATATCAATGATGTGATGTTATACTGTCCAAGTGATTCAAATTAGATTAAAATCCCAAAGGACTGGTTGAGACTTCGCCATCAGATAAGACTGCAACTCTGGATATCTGACGGAATCTAATGACGTCGTTCCAATGTTTGTCGCTTTCCAGTCGATTCAGTTCACTTTCGATTCGCCCGAGGGTTTGATTGCACCATGCCTTTGTCAGAATCTTTTCGTTGTCTACACTCGGCATATAGTTAAAATATGAATATGTTAGTCGGGACATCACAGACGCTACTGTGAAAATGTCGATGGCAGTGTTGGCAAGTCTAAAAAAATATCGAAAAATGTTTTCCGTTAATAAATGAACACACAAATGCTGGGTTGCAGAAAGCGTTGTCCAAAAATCTGATTTGACAATGACCTTAGATTGTGAGCGTACCTATTTCTCAATAAGAAAAGCATTGTAGAATTTTATTTCGATTGAAACGATATGTTTTTTTAACTGTGTATGCACGTATTTCACATAGATTTTTGCATAATTTTTACTTCCAAATGATATTTTCCTACGCATTTTAATCAAAATTTGACTTGAAAAACGATCTTTTTCTGTGTAGATCAAGTATTTGATTTTGCGTGAATGCAATATAATGTTGTATATGACAGGGAGTTTGCATGTATAAATACATTATCACAATCTAAGGTCATTGTCGAATCCAATTTTTTAACAATGGTTTGTGCAAACAGGCAAAAATGATGTTAAGAGCAATGGCGTAATTATATCGTTTGAGACCCGTGGCAAAATCATCGGATGGGGCTCTTCCTCAATGTAAAGAAGGCTCAACCAACGTTAATTTTGTAACAATAAATGCTAGGGTCATCCTGCGCTTACGACCCTTTCGAGCTGAGAGCCCTACGGCGGGTGCCGTGACATTTTGCCCGTCCTACCAACTTATTGTTACGCCACTGGTTAAGGGACTGTTTTATAAACATTTTCGAAAAAACAAAATTTTCAGCAAATTTTTGGCACCCTGTTCTGCTCCCTATTTTTGAAGTATTTTATTATATTAACTTCCTAAATAGATAAGTACTTGACTGACTCAACGGCCTTCATTCTACCGCCTCTATGGAAGGCTCCAGCGCCCACTGGGCAGCGTCCCCGTTGAGAATCTATGGTGTAAACTAGTTAGTTGTTAATTTAATATAATGCACTATGTGTATCGGCAAGGATGAAATCGTCGATAAAGCTGACTCTTCGATGCAGTATAATTTTTTTGTATTCATAGATGACACGTATCATTTCTCTGTTACAATGTGCTGATGGAGTTGTCCACCTATTATCCAAAGTACAATTCGAAGTGAACAGGCTAACTTTTAATTGTATTTATCATTTCTCTAGACATTCTATTTTATTTTATCAATGTACATCTTTAGTGAAAATGTGGATATCAATTATAGCGATCACGCCAAAGAAGCATAATTTCTGCCACGTTTACATAAGTCTCTCTACCGCAATATTGAGCAACTACCTGATCAAAAGGAACTGCTGTACAATAAGATCTTCACCGCGATCAAAAATCAATTTGTCAATGACGCTTCCGAATCTATTGCTAAGTCGGACAATGTCTTCCGCCTCGTTGAACATGTCCGGATGAACTAAATGTCTAACCGTCGGTTCGAATGTAGCATGGTGTTTTTCAATATAAGGTGCTTTCAACGTATTTATGATGAAACCCATGTTGCTGGTGGACGGCGTTTTGAACACATCTTTGATGACCTCGTCGTGTTCGCCAACGTACTGTATACCACAGAGTGCTATGTAAAGTCTCAACACGTCATTTGTTCGATCCATTGCCATATAGGCATGCATGTTGCGTAAAGTACGCTCCGACTTGACGAATCTCACGTATCCTTTGGAAGCATGCAGGGTCATCGACACGTTGCACGCGCGCCACAAAAACTTTGATGCCATCACCTATATTATATTTTGTTTAAATATGATAAATTATCTACCAAACAGTATTCCACGTAATCATATTTTAACACGCTTTTATTTGCTTTACCTGTTTGTTTGTTTGTAAAGAAATCTTTGACCGCGAAATTCACCCACTTCAAAATGTCAGATTAAACTAAAAACTTTGAACACTTATCAAGGACCGATGACAATACAATAATTTAATAAGTTTGTCCCATTATCCTGACCAGGACCTTCACGACAAAAAAACTTGAAAAATTATAGCAAGCAAGCTAACACGCTGTACAGTCCCCACAGTCAAATGCAATATTGTTTCTTAAAGTTAGAGTTCAAAAAAACTTAAAACAGCATGCTTTTATGAACTAAAAAATGCAAAATAATTTGACAACAAAATTAGCTTTACTGTAAAACGCGTCGAGTATGTCGGTAATAAATGTAAACGTGGAGCTATTATGAAAATTTAAGAAGATAGCACTTCACGCTTTTTACAGTAAAGCTAATTTTGTTGTCAAATTATTTTGCATCTGTTAGTTGATAAAAGCGTGTTGTTTGAGTTTTTTTTATATCTAATATTTTGCCCACATGACATTCGAGTGTTCCTTGACGATGCCAGTGTGTAAAGAGTTTCACCTAAGAAAAATATGCAATTTCGATGGTGACAGTGTAACACTCTCAAAAATGGCTCGCGCGAGAAGCATCTTCGCTCATTTATTTAAATAATCGTCCATTTTATCAAAACAAATTTTGTATACCTTTCCGATAATTGCTTCTAAAAAATATATGTCACTCTGTCTGTCCATACTTCCGGCTACCATGAAACAGACCGACTCGGCCACGTATTGCAAAAGCGTCATCTCAGACAGTTTGTCTTGGACCGCGCCTAACTGATCTATTGTCTTACCAAATTGGTAACGCTGTGTTGCGAAACGCACCGCAACTTGCAATTGGGCTCGCAGTGATCCCGTTAGAACTGCTATTGTGGCATATCTGCGTTATAAAAAAACTTAATATTACAACTCTTTGCTTGTTGACTGTTTTATCATATTATGTCATAATTGTATCATGTTGTTTTTTGGTGAACAAAAAGTGATTCTGAGAATTTTATGATAATGATTCTCATCTTTTATATACCATTTATTAGTGTATTTGCCATATGGCAACATACACTATTGGCATCGGTCGGATGGCGGGACCTAAGGGTCGGACCAAATTTTCTCGACGTTTCATAAGCTCCTAAACACTTTGGCACCATTTTTAAAAATGTTTATGTATATATGTATATATATATTTATATATATATATTTATATATATATTTATATATATATATATTTATATATATATTTATATATATATTTATATATATATATACGTATATATGTATATATATATATATTTATATATATATATACGTATATATGTGCGGGCAATAACTTTCGAAAGAGTTAATTGATTTCAACTAAATTTGGCCCACGTATTGAAATCTATCACCGCAAGAAGTCTATTTAAAATGGGCCTAATCGAGCTATTTTAGGGGTAGTTTTTGGGGGTTGAAGAAATGTTTTTGGGCCCCAAAATACCGAAAAAATTCTCCGAATCGCTTAAAATTTGATATTTAACCCTCTGGTAGTAATTAAAAACTGTCTTTAAAATTTTTTTAAAAATATGCCCGACAGGACCGGATTTACGAATTTTATGAAAACATTAGTTTGCAGATAGTGGATTATTTACTGAAAGGTGTATATAATTTGGTATAGAGGTGCGATTAATAATATTGCAATAAAAAAAAATGTTATTTTAAGGGGTGTATTAAGGAGTCAATTTTTTTATTTTGTCCAACAACCGACTTCAGTTTGCATAATAAAGCCACACTGCCTGTATAAGCAAATACACTATATTGTCGGCAGGATTTTGACACTGCGACCCGGGTTTTTTATTATACATTTACACTCGGGCGAAGTCGGACTGGGCCGCTAGTAGTCTATAGATATGAAACTTAAAAGTCGGTTAAAAATTATAGTTACCTGCCGCTATTAAGAACGCCCATAGCAATCTCGATACCTTGGCCGACCTGGCCTAACATATTAGCGGCCGGAACTTTAACGTCTTTGAATTCGATATTGCAAATATTGGCGGCTCGGAAACCCATTGTGTGTATGAGAGGACCACTTGTGATACCTCCAAATGAACGTTCGACGACGAATGCAGTGATCGGTTTACCTTCTTCAGTATTTTTTCCTTTGCCCTCTACGCGGGCGAACACTATCATAAGTGTACCAATTGCGCCGTTTGTTACCCATGTCTAAATACGATAAAAATGTGAGCGACTTTTAAAAAAAAATCTACTGTGTTTCCATGAAAATTGAGAATAAAAATTGAATCCAGAAAAAATAGATTAGTTATATTAATTAACATGTAAAAATGAAAAGCTAATTTGTATTTTTTAGTAGTAGATCCGTTTGTTTCACGAGCTCAGACAATCTGCCAATCGCCTTGGTACGTATCACTTATAAATATCAGAGAGAGAGAGAGAGAGATTGTAGATTATAGACGCTCAACATCTGAGGTCAAGTAAGTACTAAAGGCTATGATTATCTCCGCGCTCACTATTTATTTTTTGTGGACGCTGAAGACCCCGAGCACCCACGCAGTCGGGCCCCTCTAATAGAGAGTTTCACATCAGTCTTCAGTCTATTGTTTTTACCTTGACTCCGTTCAGTGTGTAACTTCCGTCACCGTGTTCAATGGCAGTTGCTTTTAAGGCCATAATGTCGGATCCAGCATGCTCTTCTGTAAGACAGAGACAACCGAACTGTCCTTTTTCTGTTATTAATTTTGGAACGTATTGTTTTTTCTGAAGTTAAATATGAAACTAGATTAAATTTTCTTTTCAACGATATCTGTTAGGTAGAAAATTTGGGCAATCGTTTCCGTAAGCTTATCAGCTAGCTAACTAATTTTTGTTGACAGATTTTATTTTTTTTTTTCAAAATACTTTGTGGTAGTATACCCAGTATACCCTGAACAAAGGAGGCTAACAGAATCGACTTTCATTGTTCAGTAAGTACAGATACAAAACTTACATTTTCAAAATTCGTCAGATTGTAATAAATGCTCTCGCGAAATTTCGAACTGTGGTCTAAAAATTCATTTTATTATTGTTTTTATTAGCTGTAATTAAGCATTAAGCTTCACAAAATTTGGCTTGCTGTTAAATGTCAAAAAACACATTATTTTTGTCTTAAAAATTGAATCAATAAACGTGATATTCGTCAATATTTTTTTACAGCACGTCATGAGATATCAAATTACGTGAAGGCAAATTAACATTTTGAATTTTTTTCTTCACAAACTTGTATTAAAAATACTGACAAAGGCGTGCTCAATATTTTTTTTTTTAAATTTAATATCTCATTTTTTCTGATTTTAAATCGTTTATTTAGATTGAATAAACTATAAAAACTTGTTTAAAAATCATATGGGAAGAATGGTACATATTTCTAGTTTATTTTGAAGCATTATCATCAAAGATTAAATTAAATTTTTTATTAAAATTAGAGATTTTCGAAACCTATGTGCCTTTTACATCCAAGATAGAGCTATGTGCCTGAAAAAGTGTAACCTTAAAGCAACACCCACTATTAAAATTTAATTTGTTTAAACTAGCCGATCTATATGACAATAAACATTAATTATACCTGAGACTAAACAAGACAGTAGAGAATGAAAAATTAAAATTATCTGAATTTCGGGACTGTTGGCAACGTTTATCGATATTTTAGATGTTACCTGTTCGTCGGTACCAAATCTCATGATTGCTCTCAAACAGCCAGCACAATGGGCTATAATCATTCCCGATAATGTCAGGTCGTGGAAGCCGAGAGTTGTGTAAACGCGTGCGATCTCTTCATGATTGAATCCCATTCCGCCGAGTTCCTTTGGCACAAGGAGACCATAGACTTTCATATCTCGCAAATGCTCTAGAATTTCTATGATTTTTTCAGTTTGTTCGAATTGCGATGGATCAGTGACGCCCTTTAAGATACATTAAATGTTTTTTTTTAATTTTATTTATTATTTTTTTTTTATATGGATACAGTATTTAAGATAATAATATTTATCTCTTTACAGGAGTTTACAATAGTGAAAATTTACAAATTTGGTTTCGCTACAGTCGCATAAAAAGAAATATAATTATAAGGTGCATAATATACTATTATTAATTCTACTAATAGAGAACCTGCGTGTCCTCGGTGAAAAGGAACTAGCGTTACAAATAGCTTGGCCTCACTAATGAAATTACAATCTTAATGAGAGAGGCGCCACTAGTCTTTACGCAGTTTCTCTATAAAAGTAGCTTAAAAATTAGGATTACATAATTATAATTATTTAAATATGTCAGGTCAGTAAATTTTATTTATTCAAGAAAGCAAATATCACATTTTTTGTATCAGTCTCACTCTAACCTATACTATTTAAAGTTTTTATTTATTGCATGATTTATTGATTGAAATAGAATCTTCAAAAAGCTTAAGAATAATTCTAACAAAAAAAACTCGGGTCGCAGTGCCAAAACCCTGCCGACAATATAGTGTATTTGCTAATACAGGCCGTGTGGCTTTATTATGCGAACTTAGGTTGGATTTTGGGCAAAATAAAAATATTAACTCCTTAATACACCCCTTGAAATTGCATTTTTTCTTAATTGCAAAATTATTGTCGATCGAAGGTCTACACCACATTAAATACACCCTTCAGTAAATAAGTCACTATCTACAAACTAAAATTTTCAAAAAAATTGTAAATCCGGTTCTGTCGGGCCGATTTTATTAAAATTGTAGGGACACTTTTTAATTACTACCAGAGGGTTAAATTTCAATTTTGAAACGATTCTGAGAATGTTTTCGGTATTTTGGGGCCTAAAAACATTTTTCAACCCCTAAAAACTACCCTTGGCAAAATTTCATTAAAATCAATTAATTCTTTATAGCGCACATACACACACACATATATATATATATATTTATGTATATATATATATATATATATATAAACATTTTTAAAAATGGTGCCAAAGTGTTTAGGAGGTTATGAAACGTCGAGAAATTTTGGTCCGAGCCCTAGGTCCCGCCATCCGACCGACGCCAATAGTGTATGTTGCCATATGGCAAATACACTAATAATTATAACCGTAATTTTTATTTTTTAATGCTGGGATAATCCTGCTCAACTTGGTAGAAGCCAGTGCTAGTGAGCGGGCGAAATGAGTGAAGAGTTGTTGTTCCAAGACTTCTTCGCTTCCGAGCTTGTAGACCGTACTATCTGACGTTTCGTCTATAACTGCGGTAGACACTGCCAAAGGCGATATGGAAGCGAGCGAAGTGTCTTTTTAAACGGCTCGCAGGTAAGGTAAGAAGGCAGAGCAGTTCCTCATCGACATACTTACCTGGGAGCCGCCTTAAGAAGTACACTTTGCCTGCTGCCACATTGCCATTGATAATGTCTATCGCAGTTGTGGACGAAACGTCAGATAGAAATACCAATAGACTACGGTCTACAAGTTCGGAAGTCAAAAAATTTTGAAATGTGTCTCATTTTAACCCGACCGTTCAGCGTTTACTTTTGTGTGTTTACTAAAACTTCAAAAATAATTATTCACTCGTCTTGGGAATAAAACAAAGGTAAAAATGCACGTCACGAAGGCAGGAACCAACTACAAAATGACGCTGTCCCTGCGAAAAATCATAAACAGGATCCGAAAAACTCAAAAATAATTTTTAATTTTTTACTTCAGTATTAATTATTTATTGTGAGTGTCCTAATTTCACAAAGAACAATTTTGGGAAGCGTAGATAAATAGTTAAGCTAGATGCTGTGTGTTTTACTTGCCTCCAATAGTTTTCCTATGCCTTCGCAATAGCCTCTGAGTTCAGAATCATGCGTAGTTTTAACCGGGTATGGAAATATTAATGCCTCTTCAAATTTTCCCAGGAACAAACCGATTGTGAATCCTTGATCCAATAACCACTTGGGCAGTTCGGATTGTGGAGTTTCTGGCTTGGTGCAATAATTTCGATTAAAATTTATATGTTTTGAATTTAGTATTTTGTAATATTTAATCAATTTGATGGTTCTGGACTTAAAAAAAAATTTTCCAGGATTATAAAACATAATTTTGAAATTATAATCAATGAATTTAATTATGTAAAAAAAATAGTTACATTACTGTCACTTAAGATGACTTTTTGTTTCCAAGGTGTTCCATATTAAGTCAGTAAAATAAAGTTAACTCTACAGATCTCCATAGAAAATGTTCTACTAACTACTTGAAACAGTCAGTTTCCAACTGGTTGAAGCAGTTTGTTATACGGCTGGGCTAAGGTCGGCCATACACAAACTGCTTGAGCAGCTGTCGACTGTTCAAGCAGTTGGTGTCAATTGCTTGAGTTACTCGCACAACCTGTGCTGCAATATGGATTTTGAGGAAGAAACAACGTTGTTGCTTCTTTTACTCAGGCGCAGAATTAAGAGAAAAGCATGAACAATTTCATTCCTGAACTCATAAGTGATGAAGAGAAATTTTTTTAGTTATTTTACAAGACAGTAAGACCTCGCTTAACGCTACTCAGTATATCGCTGTTTCAGTATTATGCGGTTTCTAAACAAAAAAGGTTTAGTCACTATAAAGTAAATTATGGATCAGTTTATACAAAATTATTTTAAGGCAAGACGAAGTGTCATTGATGCAATATCTTGCTATCGACAACAGGTTGCTGAACGAAACAGAAAGAGGCAAATGATATTAGATGACTTTTTCACAAAAAACAAAATATGTCAAATGAGGAACCTTCTTCATCACAAACATAACTTCTCACTCGAACTTTAATTTGGTTTTCATAAATATTTTAAGAACACAATGAACAATAAATGGTACAAAATTAAACAAAAAAAAAACTAGCAAATTTTCTTATTCTCAGTTCTGTTTCACTTATGCCTATTATCAACGTATTACGATGACCTCGTTTAGCAGTTTCGTATAGCACAAGAATTTATTGGAACGTATCTCCAGCGTTAAGCGGGGTCTTATTGTATTGTATATTGTCGTTTGATGTACTGTGTAATATAATGAAACGTCGTCATTCATTTTGTCGAAAAATACAATAAGATTTTTTTCAATGAATCAATGAGATTTGTCACATTAGAAAGTCTCTATGTCACGTTTTCTAGATAATCATTTTCACGAGCAATCATCAGTTTCAAGCAATCCGTGTTGGATCTGCTCGACGACATGACAAAATTTCACCAAGAAGGAAACTTCACCCGCTACCACACCGCTGTTGTAGACCAAAATTCGATTAGAAATACCAATCGACCACGGTCCACAAGCCCGGAAACCACGAAGATATAATGTTATATTTGCTCAAATGACTCTAACCTTAATAGACTAAATTCCCAAAGGGCTATCAAACACTGCGCCTTTAGCATCGACAACAGCTGTGGATATCATGCGGAATTTCATAATGTCGTCCCAATGTTTGTCGCTTTCTAGTCGATTCAGTTCACTTTCGATTCGTCCGAGCATTTGATTACACCATGCTTTTGTAAGAATCCTTTCGTGGTTTTCAGTTTCTATACTGTTGAAGTGGGAATAAGTGACGCGAGATATCACCGATGCTAGTGTGAAAATGTCGATGGCAACGTTGGCCAGTCTAAAAATATGATCAAGAAATGCTTTTCGTTAATAAACAAATATTAGCGATCCGATCCGGCTTCGTTCGGATTTGTAAATTGCTTATTAAAGACAACATGTTTAATTGGATAAGAATACTACCATAGTATTCTTATTCTTATTGAGAAACTATTTTAACCGACATAATGCCGGTTAAAATAGTTTCTCAACTCTCGCCTACCAAGTAAACCATAATTATTTTGTTACGAGTATAAGAGTTACGAGTATAAGATATTCATTTAAAAGATATGATGCAGAGGTCAATTTTGATCTAAATTAAATGCTCCACGTGACTAACATATTTAATTGGATAAAGATGAATACCATATCGGTACGTACGTCCATATTTCTTTTCAAAAATAGTAGAAAAATACAGTAGTTACCTTGAAACATAAAACTTTGTTAAACATTTTGGTATGTACTTTCGGATCCATTACAATAACGTCCTAATATTATACTGAGAAGTTAAAAATAAAGCTTTCTGAACGTTAATCAAAGTCGTCAATAATAATTCTCTTAAGGGGTAACAGCCTAAAAAAACGTGTTTTTTTGTCATTTTTTTTTTGGGTGGAAGGAAAGGTAATAAAATTATAATATTGGAGGAAGTTATTTAGCGTATATTTAAGTAACAAAATAGAATATTATTATAAAAAAATATTCAGAAATGACGGCACTACAGCCATTTTCGCGAGGCACGTAGAATTTGAGGCGCTCTGCGGCACGCAGTGTAGCTGCTGCAAATTTGGATTTAGAAAAAAAAAAAAAAACACTTTTTGTACCTACATGCTTATGGCTAAAGAAATACGTAGGGGATTTTAAAAATATTGATTTTTGTGTGATTGGCGAGTATTTGAATTAAATCGTTAAATTTTCAACAAAAAAAAAGATAATCATTTGTTAATAAATAATGATTAAATTAATTTATCGAAAATCCCCTACGTATTTCTCTTCAAAATCTTATTTTAAAGATATTGTAACAAATTCGAATGAAAAGAATGAAAATTGTTGGAGTTATGCTGCGTGCCGTTTTGAAAAATCGTGTTTCGAGAAAAACGCATTTAAAGTTTTGAAATGCATTATAGACATTATAGACGCGCTTGGGGAAGAGCTCGAAATTACAAGAAAAAAAATACTTTGAGGTATGAAATATTTTTCCCCATATTCTAAAAGGTTCAAAGTATTTTTTAAGCCTAAAAAAAATCGATTTTTTGAAAAATTTACAGTGGTGTTACCCCTTAAATACCTATACGATATCATTATTCTAAAATCCATGCATTTTTTCTCCCCACAAATTAGCTTAAATTTCGCTTAGTTTTGAGATTGGCAACGCGTGCATCAGTATTAAGTAGCTACCTGATCAAAAGAAATTGTTGAACAATAAGTTCTTCACCGCGATCGTAGATCAACTTGCCGACGACGTTGCCAAAATGTCTGCTAACTCGAACCATGTCCTGCGCCTCGTGAAACAAATCCGGATGAACCAAATGTCGAATTGTCGGCTCATATTTCGTGTAGGGTTTCGTGGTGAACGGTCGTTTCATCGTTTCTATGATGAAGCCCATATTACAGGAGGACGGTTTTTTGAATACATTATTGATGATTTTGTCGTGTTCGCCAACATGTTTGATGCCATATAGTGCGATGTAAAGTCGCAGGACGTCGTTTGTCCGGTCCATTGTCAAGTAAGCGTACATGTTGCGCAATGTACGCTCCGTGTTGGAGAATCTCACGTACCCTTGGGCGGCGTGCAAAGTCATCGAGACGTTGCATACGCGCCATAAAAACTTTGATACCATCACCTGTATTAGGAAAAATCAAGTCTTCCAATAAGCTGTAGCATTTTAGTTGAAAATTATGTGTGACTGTAGAATGTGGTTTATTTATTTGTTATCAACAACCTTTAAATTATTGATAATGTTATGAATTTGAACACTTTGAGTTATTTTATATCTACTTTGTTTATTAATCGGTTGACGTCTAATAATTGTACTTCATTATTTTATTGTAAAGAATATTGGTATGACTATGTTTTAACAGAATTTTAGAGGTAATTTTCATTGTATTTTTTATAATTTTGTATTTATTTTGTAACTTGTAATTTATTATATCTATTTATGTCTGTTGAAACTAGATACCTGAGGAAGTCGGAATAATACCGGCGAAACGTCGTATAACGAATAAATGTGTTGAAAAGTACAGATTGGTCTTATGACCTGTATATTTTGTTTAAATTATGACCAATGAGCGTTTAAAGTTAATCAGATTTTATTCACAAAATATGTTAACCGAAAACAACACTTTTTTTCTTATAAAATAAAATTTGCTTGAATGTGGTAAATTAAATATTTAGTATACAGAGTGATGTTAACGCAAGGCTATTAGACAGTTTTCAAATTGCCTGGAGACTTGTAAGAGGTCGTAAAATATGCTCTCGGGAATTTTTTTTTTTTCAGAAAAAAAAACTTTTTTTATTTGAAACTCATTTTTTAGAGAATTTTGAACTGTGGTCGCAAAATTTATTTTATTAACTGTGATAAAGCATTAAGCTCCACAAAATTTGGCTTGCTGCTCAAAAATTTAAAAAAAACACGTATTTTTGCCCTGAAAATCGAATAAAAAAACGTGATATTCGTCAATTATTCTTTATAGCACGTCACGAGATTTCATATTACGAGAAGGCAATTAATTAATATTTTGAAGTTTTTTCTTTACAAAGTTATGTTAAAAAATATTGACAAATTTGACGTGCTCAATAATTTCATTTTATTATTTTTGAACAATGTGTGTAAAACATGCTAATTTTCTCGTTTTTGTCCGATTTTATATCGTTTATTTAGATCAAATAAATTGTAAAAAATGGCATATGGGAAGAATGGTACATTTTTCTAGTTTCCTTTGAGGCGTTACTATCAAGCATTGAATGCGATTTTTCATCGAAATTAAAGATTTCTGAAACGTGAAAAAAGCAGCGTATTGAACAGCTGCTAACCTTAAGAAACAGCGTGTGTAAATGTGTATATGTAGGTATGATACCTTTCCGAGGATCGCTTCCAAATTGTGCATTATGTCACTGTGTCTATCCATGCTTCCAGCCACCATGTAGCACACTGACTCGGCTACATAGTGCAAAAGCGTCATTTCAGAAAGCTTGTCTTGAATTGCGCCGAACTGATGTATTGTTTCGCCGAATTGATAACGGTTCGATGCGAAATTTACTGCATTTTTCAGTTGAGATCGCATAGAACCCGTCAATGCTGCTATTGTAGCGTATCTGTATTTCATAAAACTTTATATTATACACAACGACTAATTTGGAAATATACAAAATTTGGTCGGGACTGAATAATTATCTGTAGAACGGCGACGCAACATTACAGGAAAATTTCAGGGGAAAACTTGCAGTAAAACGGAAAATAATATAAATTTTATTTATGAAACCCCCATTGTTGACATTACAATCCGATATTTGAAAAATGTTTTATTCAAACAGTAGTTATGTATTTGTGGTATATTTTAAACTTTACATTTTTATGAAACTCTCAGTCTTAATATTTTTTTAGTCAGCTTCAAATTGGTTACCTGCCACTATTGAGAATGCCTGTACCAATTTTGACACCTTCGCCAACCTGACCAATCAAATTAGCGGCGGGAACTTTAACGTTCTTGAATTCGATATTGCAAATACTGGCTCCTCGAAAGCCCATCGTGTGTATGATAGGACCGTTCGTCACACCTCCAAATGATCGTTCAACAATGAACAGACTGATCGGTTTTTCACCAGTTGTTATGTTCTTGTCCTCTACCCGTGCGAACACAACCATGATTGTACCAATCGCACCGTTCGTAACCCACGTCTTAAAATTTCAAAATACTTTTTTTTAATTTTCTTAAAACTCATTTTCAAGAAAATCAAGAATTAACAGTGTTGGATCACTTTCACATAGTTTGTGCTGAGGCCCAGCTGTAAGAGGCGAGGTAGAAAAAAAAACATATTGTGGGTCTGAACTTTTTTAGCTCTGTCTCGCTCTAATCATCCGCACGTTTCAATTTTTGGCTGGTGCCACACTACGAGGCTAAAAGATGCTATTGCAAGGGTGCCGCTGTCAATTGATTACTCTAATTTTTGGAAATATTTCGAAGATTTAAAAAACTTTTCCAAAAAAGAAAGAGTCACTTTATGTTTGTGAAATATGTACGAATAAGGTCGTAGTGTGACATTGAAAACGTGTGTTTTTTTGACGCAATTAATGCCAACTTTTTTCTAGTAAATCGTACATAAATTAGAGATCTAGATTTATCCTTTATCTTCCTTATAGAGAAAGATTTTTTGCAGAATGTTAACGAATAAGTCTACAATCAGTTGACAGTCGAAGCTCTATTTTTGGCTTCAATTCAGAGCGTTCCGACAGCCTTAATGGCGGTAATAACTGATTAGTATGTCGACCAAAACCAGTCTACCATACGTTGTGAAAAAGTAGTGAGCTTACTATCTTGACTGCAGCATCAGGTCACGATTATCCGATTATTGTATTATCATGGATACTACATAAGAATGCAAAATTTCAAAGTAACAGATAAAGTTAAAGTTGTTCAAAATCGACTTGCAAGATCTGACCCACCTAACTGAGTTTTGATAATAAAGTTACTTGAAAAATTTGATTTCTATCACGTTGTTAAAAAGAGCCTTAAGGTAGTTGTCGTGGTACAATATTGTCAAAAAGTTATAGATTATACGCGCCACAAAAGTATACTAGCTTGTAGCTAAGTGATCCATAATTTGTACGCAAGACTGTACCCGTGGAAACGTAACCCATAGAGTATTCATATGCATGTATATTTTTCTATAAATTGTTGAACTTTAAACCGTTATTTATAAATAATTAGACGGTCAAAAAATTTGTCTTATTTTTTTTAAACTCAACAAATGCATTGAAAGACTGTCAGTTTTTGGAAAGTTTCTGACAGTTAGTTCTTTTTTTATAAATAAGAAACTGGTTCAGAACTACAGAGATCGTATATAATCAATGTTAATTATCCAATTTTTAATTGAATTTATCTCGGATTATATACGGTCGATCGACTTCAAATTTTCAGTGTAATTGTATTATCATGTCCTTAATAAGTATACAAAAATTAAGAATTTTCTGACGGTGTGCCTTAACCACGACAACTACCTTAACTTAAAAATCACCTGTACTCGTATATGATATGTTTTTGTTTATGCATTTTAAATTCCATGTTCAAAAAATTCATTTCAACTTCGGCGTCCTACTACGTATTTTGCAATGCGAGTATTTTTTTAAATAGCGAGGCTTATGTTAAAGTTTGATTTGAATTTTATCTTTTTTGCAGCGTCGGCAGATAGTAGTGTTTTTAATTTTTACTTTTATTTGACAAGTGTGCCTGCTAAACCCGCTGACCTCGTTCAACATAATGTCACAGTTCGTTGAAAATACATGTCATTACGCCCTAGATACACAATCTGCCATATTATACCTTGACTCCATTCAATATATAATCTCCGTCATCGGTGCGAATGGCAGTTGACTTCAGGGCCAATACGTCGGAACCAGCATGTTCTTCTGTACAACAAAAACAACCAAAAAGTCCTTTTTCTTTTAAAAACCTTGGAATGTATTTTTCTTTCTGGGAATAATATGACAAATTGTTTCAATGTTTGAAAGCCTACTTCTTCTCAAGTAACAAAAGGACAAAAGGGGAAACTTGCATCCGACCGATTCCGGATCGAACAGCGAGTGCAAATTAAAATACAAAGAAGCTGTTCTTTGTCAACATTTTTGGGAAAATCTTGCTTTTTATAATTCTTAAATTATTTAGAAGCAAAGTAGTAGACGGTTTTACCTGTTCTTTATTACCAAATTTTAAAATTGCCTTTAAGCACATGGCACAGTTGGCGATCATCATTCCCGATAATGTCAAATCGTAGAAACCGATAGTTGCATAAACCTGTGCAACCTGTTCGTGGTTGAAACCCATTCCACCTAGTTCTTTTGGCACACAAGTACCAAACACGTTCATAATTCGCAATTCCTCTATAATGTTTATGATTTTTTCAGTTTCTTCGAAATGCGAAGGATCGGTTATACCCTTTAAATTAATAATAAATTATTTTTTGCACCACTCCTTATAAAATACAGGTACGTAAACTGAGCCATTACATGGTTCTTGTGGAAAATCAACTAGTGATGACCACTATAGAGAATTTAGAATTTTCACTGTAAAAAAGTGTAAATCAAGAAGAAGTAAGTTATCATAAAAACTTATAAAGAAATTAACGTTAAAAATCTAATTGATATTTTTACCAGTTCTGTGAACTGGGGACTTGCGTTAGGCGGAGCTTACTGGAATTGATAGCAGTAGAAAATCAAAATAACTTATCGTTGTAGTATCACCATGATAACAGTTTGTGTGTTGTGCCTTTTTTTAGAAATGTCAAATGGAGAAAACATCAAAACGGTAATGTTTGCCATGTCGTAAACTGAGGGAACAAGTCGAAAAAATGAAAGACGTTAAATATTGCCCGTTTTCCGTAAAACCTTATCTATTTGAGCAGTGAGAAAAGTGCATATAACTAGTAAACATGAATAATAAGTAATACGAGTAATGACATTTTTGTCTTAAAAGTTCTGTTGACGTTGAAAAACTCCCTAACTCGTGTCAAATGTTTCGAATGTCAATTTGATTGCTTTACGTTTTGTCGACAAACGAAAACTGTCCTCAAAAGTTATTTCCGAAAAGCCGTTTATGAATAACATAATCATGTCATCTGTCAAAATATAATCAAAACAATACTATTTTGTCAAGAAAATGGTGAACGCGAGGAAAAAACAATACAAGACAATCCATAAAAGCTTTCGAAATTTGCCACCCTGGACCCTAAATGCCTAAATTATTACACTGTATTCTTAAAACAGCGACTTTCGGTTAACCGATCAAACTTTGCCTGTGTTAAGAAGTGAGTCCATCTGGTGCTTACTTACCTCTAATAGGTTTGCTAAGTTTTTGCAATACATTTTGAGGTTAACATCTGGCAACGGTGAATTAATCGGATACGGAAATATTAAAGCTTCTTCGAATTTTCCCAGAAACAAACCGATCGTGAATCCTTGATCCAATAACCACTTTGGCAGTGCGGATTCTGTATTTTCTGACTCGGAGCTACAATGTCTGTTAATATTGACATATTTTGTATTTTGTGTTTTAGAACGTCTGAAAAATTTAATTGTTCTGAAGTGTGAAACAATTGTGCGAGATTTATGAAACATTTTAAATTTTAAATTGAATTTGGATATATTATCGAAATATTTTTAAATTTTTTGAACTGTTATTTTAGGTTCGACTTTGTTTCCAAGGCTTCATTTCCAGCAGTTTTCATCAAAAAC
The DNA here is from genome assembly GCA_034508555.1 of Venustoraphidia nigricollis. Classification (NCBI taxonomy): domain Eukaryota; kingdom Metazoa; phylum Arthropoda; class Insecta; order Raphidioptera; family Raphidiidae; genus Venustoraphidia; species Venustoraphidia nigricollis. The sequence goes on along the minus strand of JAVRKA010000032.1, from coordinate 4,586,914 downwards.
CGATTTGAATAATTTCGGCGTCGTTGATTTCAGACCCAGTGTTCAGTGGTTCCAAATAAGTTTTCTTTAAACAATCAGTGAAATATCCAAGTGTGGAAGTTTTCACGGCTGGCTTTATTGTAAAACTTCTTGGTTTCCAGGCTTGTATGCCATGGTCCATTGCTATTACTATCTGACCAATCAGAGAAGAGCGAACTACGACCGAGTAGAAAGCGCAAACCCACTTCGCCTGTTACCACATCACCTTTGATAATGTCTACCGCAGTTGTAGATGAAACGTCAGGTAGAAAAACCAATGGACCACAAGCGTACAAGCCCGGAAATCAAGACGTTTTACGACCAGTGAAATATGCAGGAAACAGCAAAATAGAGGGAAATGACAAAGTACGGGCTGATTATATAAAATCTTTAAGCGACTCTCAGAGCTTTTAAAATTGCTCAAAAAAATGTATGAAACGCGATATTCCGCCAGATTTTCTAAGACCGATATACTGCTCTATTCCGAAAAAAGCACCTCACAAAAATATTGCTAAACAATATTAAATAGCGTGACAGAAGTAGGGTGAGAATACGTAAAACCAGTTGAAAATATTTGTATTCGACTCTATTTACCTATAATAAGTTAGTAGGATGTCAATCTTGCATAATAAACGATTGTTTACACTATTTTCAAAGGCTGTCATCAAACGCACTGAAGAATAATCCTAGTGATCAAGTGATTACTTTGTGGTTTGTGACGTTGACACAAAGGTAACAACCCCTAGTAAACACAGTAAATGATATGCAAATGTAGACATATATAATGAATGTATGTCTCACATGTGATGATTGCAGCTACAGGGGTTCACAAAACCATTTGAAGGTAAATACAGGGTGTCCTACGACATGACTGCCATAGCCTGGGACTGTGTTGCTGGGGTGATTTCAAGTCAAAAATGTCTAATGAATATATACCCGGAACGCTATCCTAACTGAGCTAGAAGCATTTGAAATTTTAGATAAGTAGTAGTAGGAATTCCCTACTAATTTAAAAACCATTTTTTTCAAGTATCGATATATCGATACCGATATTTTTTTAAATACCGATATTTCCATATATCATTGGCGCTCTAAGAAATCTAGTATAATATTTTCTTTGCCTATTTTTCGGAAAAATTTCTCTACCACACTGGACATGATGCACAGAACACAAATCCACTACAATGCACAAATTATTAAAAAAATATCGATTTTTATCCTTTTCGATACTTGAAATTTTATATCGAGGTATCGCAATATTAAATATCGTCCAAAAATATCGAAATATCGTCACGCGGACGTCCAAGAATGTAAAACAAACGCATCAATCGCTAAATCGAAAATGCTGCTATCCAAACGCGCGATCGTGTTCGAATAGTTTGCAGGAAGCATTGTCAAAGTTTTGGTTCTATAATAACCTTAACTACAGTTTTTATACTCCAGGAGCAGTCTAATGTCGTTGTGAAACTCCCTGTCATGTAGAGACATTAGACTGTACTATGTTCATGTTGCGTATCGTGCATAATAACTAAATAAACAGAAATTATACTATTTACTTACAATTTGATGCATTAACATGATTGTTACCGACATAATATGTGTAAACGTAATGTTTTGAATTTAATTAAAGAATCAATGATATTAAAATGTTGTTTTAATATCTAGAATAGGGTACATAAACTAGAGGCGCTCCGTAGAGAGAGGACGTTATTCTTTGTAAAAATTCAAATAAAATTATAGGTTAACTAAAATCCCTCGCAGCATTCCAATATTTTATTGATACCAATATGACCGAACATGAACTGTCAAAAATATTACAAGTATACTTATGACGTGAAAATCAGCTATTTGATAGGAAGTATGCGCATGACTGTTAAAACTCGCAATGTAACAAATCGTCATTAAATAATGCATTGCAAACTATATACATAATATATTTATTTTTTGAATTCCGTACATCCGACGAAAAAACAGAAATCTTATATAGGATCCACAGCTTATTTTCTCCGAATCAACAGGACATATGAGCCATTGAAAACGAGAATGATCTAAGTCATAAAACTAAGTTTCTTTATATTATGACATAAAATTTTAGTAATATAGTTAAATCTGGTTATAAAACATTGAAATGTTTTTGATGTACGTACTTTTAGATAGGATTAACTTAAATATTCATTTTTAAAACTTATAGTACAGATAGATAACGCCCGAGGAAATGTTTTGCCAATAATACTATCAGCACCCGATTTTTTTCTTAAACCATTCAGTCACAGGCCTATAGCGTAAATAAACGAATTCCGATTTTGAGGGCTAATTTTGGGGATAAATTAGAAAAGTAAAAAAAATTAAGTGTATCATGTAATGTATCAAATGAAAGAGATCGTTGTGAGAAATACAAGTATATTTTTTTATTAATTTTAAAATACATAGTTTAAAAGATATTAAAGAAAATGTACCAAATTATCAGCGTAACTACTGAGTTTAAAATTTTGAAAAAATAGTTTACAGGAAAAGCGAAACGAAAATCCTCAATTTTAAAGTTCTCACGGAAACGGGAACCCTCTTCACGCGAGGTCGGCTCGCACTTGATCGTTATTTTAAAAATTATTTTATTATCGCCTTTTAATACCTTATATTATCGATCGATCGGTAATCTCGATTACGGTGATATTACCCAATATACCGTGGTAATGTGCCTTTCACTTCACTAGAAAGAGACAAAAGTTTTTTTTAAATATAATAAAGTAAAAACTGAAAAGGAAATCAATTTGCATGAATTTAGCAATAAGTTTATCGACGCGCCACGGCGATATGAAAACATTCTGTTAATTCTTAATTTAATATTTGATTTATTACGATCGTTTGACTGTCTATATTTTATATTCTATACTTGATATTTATTTTTTCATCGAAGTAATTCCTGATTAATTCAGTTTTAACGTCATTGTAATGTAAAGAATATTAAAACTTTTTTTCAACATTATTCTTATTTATTGACATTTTTGAAATATCAACTTTAGTATTACATTATTCTTAAAGTGAAACGTGCAAAATTGTATTATGTTTTTACCATTCCAATCCACTAAGGGGAATGGTTCTAATTTAGGTCAAAATTCACTTTTCAAAAATTTACAATATTTTTCCGTTTTGAGATCTCCTGAATCCAAGAAACATAGCTGACAAGCATGCCTCGATTAATTTTTAGATGAGAAACCAGTATGTAACTATGCAAACGAATAACAAATATAATAATATTTATTATTAAGCGTTACCCGTGTCATCACCCGCGTTAATAGAAACTTTATGTTATTTTAACTGGCCAACACATGATTCAATTTGCAGTTTCATGCAGCTTGGACCTAGGGGATTGTGTCGTGTGAAGTGGGTTTAAATGTTTCAGCTTTGAAAGTTAAAGTTGCGATTTAACTGCAAGTCATAAACGAATTTTTTAACGTCAACAAAGTTAGTTGATTGTTATGCTGCAATAAAAATGCTAATTTTTGTTTTCGTAAAATATTAGATATGTAAATCTTTCAAATGTGATAAGTGAAGTGTAGAGAAAATATTTCAAGGCTGGCGATGTGTTGATTTTCGTACAAGGGATCCACTTGATTTGACAAATCCATAAATTTATTTCTGCTTAAGACGACGAATCTACCGCCAGTACATAGTACACAGACAATTTTTTTGGGGCAGAAAAATAGGGAGCCAAATTTTTTTTATTCTGCCGGATCATCGACTATCTAAAAATCGGCTACTTAAAACTGAAAATCGCGGATATTTAAAAAGCCTGCTGTAAAAATTCATCAGAATTGATCGAAAGATGACGCAGTTGGCTGTGATATAGTGCATGTCAAGCTGTGTTCTAAAACTTTTATTTAAAGATTTATTGCTAAAAATAATTAGGGGAGCATAAAGTTACGAAAGTATGTTGTTCTATGATCGACAGTCGTGGTCACCATCCTGTATAGATGCTAATGAATCTTGCCGTGGAGCATCTACTATAAGTTTCTCTTAAAAACGGGTCTGGATCAACGAACTCATCCTGTCAGTACTTATAAAAACCGACGCCTGTATCAAGAAACGACTGTATTTACGATCTGCCTTCATTTTTATTGCAGCCATTTTCAAGCGGTCTTCGATATCTAATCGATGTTTGCTGGTGCAATACGACAAACTATATAGGAAAGGATAGGATGTATGCAAATGCAAGAATTTGGTACAAGCAGCCAATGCATTAAATGCTATCTACATGGCTCGTGTAAAATAATATAACAAAGAGATACTACAAAGTTTCTAAAAGAATATCTCTTAGTTTTATGACACGTTTATAAGCGAATCTTTATAACGCCGCTGACTCGGTTGCATTCATTGTCAGATTTAAGGGGGTATTCTCATGTGAACGCATAAATTTTACCTCTTTTTAGGGAATTTTTTTTTAGACGACAATAACATTCAATCAATTTAATTTTTTTATATGTTTTTGTTTGTATCTTTAACTGTATAAGAAAATTTTTTTTCTCTTATTTTACATTTTTTATATATATATTTTTTTAAATTAAATTAGACACTAAAAAAAAGCAGGTCACTAGTCATGGTAATAGCGGCTGTTCATGTTGTCTGAAATAAAAAAATCAAATGGATCATTGTTCAGTAGGGATGTCGCTATCGTCCCTACCAAAATTAATCAATTTCATTAAAAAAAAAAATGGCGGACTGTAGAAAAAAAGTTTGTGTTTTTTGTTAAATTTTTGTTAAAAATCGTTTAAAAAAAATAAGAAAATATTTTCGAAAATAAGCAATTTTGGTACGGACGATAACCATTAATGAGTAGAAGAACATATAAAAATTTCAAAGCAATCGGTTGAATACTTTTTTTTTAGGACCATGACAGTTTTAGAAAATAATGTTTGCAGATAAATGCGTTTAAAGTTTCAAGAGCCAACAAGTCGCTTACGGCGCGTCGGTCACTATATGAGTTGTAATTTATTTAAAACTAGGAATTTCGGTCTCTATTTTTCACAGCATATTTTCGATAGGTTTTACTATTGAAATATGAAAAAATATCGATTTTTCGAAGTGGTCACATGAGAATATCGCCTTAATAGAAAGTTAACCCGTTTGTAGTTATATAACATGCTGCTTGCAATTAAAACCAGACTGACTGACATTCTTTTGGTGTTCGTATCGGAAATCATCCTATGCGTGCCCACAAAACAGAGTAAGTAAAAAAGTAAATCAAAAAAAAATCAAAAAACTCGACTGTGTAAAAAGAGAACAGAAAAGATAGAGACAAGATCAAATGATAATATGAACAGAAATATCTGATGCATCCGACTGCATATTATCGTTTGATCTTGTTTCTATCTTTTCTGTTTTCTTTTTACGCAGTCGGATTTTCGATTTTTTAAAATTTTATTGCTTAGATGTTTACACCTCTAAAAATAGTAAAAAACGAAATGGCGGGCAAACATCTCTGTACAATTTAATTTAGTAGCGTTTTATATTTTTAAAAATAGTGAAAATAAAATTTAAAAATGTATGTTTACGGCGTCATTTTAGAGCCTATACGTTTATCGCCAGTCATAAAATATTTATGTATTTGTGCATAGTTGGGTTTTGCATTTATTGAAATACTATTTCTTAATACATTAAAACAGAGAAAATATTTATTGAGATAGATTTAAACAGAAATAATGTTTTCAGAATTTACAAGCTAATTTTATCAATATATAGATAATAATAATAATGATGATAATGCGTTTAACGTCCGTTTCTCGACTTTATGTCATAACAGACGCCATTCGCACCATTACTATTTTCCATCTACCACACTTCCCGTTATTTTTCTACATTTTTAAAGCTTCAACTTATGTAATAGCAATGGGCGAATGAAGGAATTATAGGAAATTAGGATAAGGTAGGCAATTTTTGAACCAGGAGTTTGATAGGCAATCGGCCATGGCCTCAAATAAGGAACCATCTCGATATTTATCTGGAATTAATTGAGGGAAACCATGGATCAAGATGGCCGGTACAGGAATTACAGTTTCTCGGCGAGAGGCAGTAGGAAAAATTCCCAGCCACATCTGCCCCCGCCGGGATTCGAACCCGGACCTCCCGAATGCGACTCTAGTGCTGTCACCACTACTCTACCCAGCTCGGTGTTTTTATCAATATATAGATACTATCTCTTCACAAGTATTGCTGAAAGACGACGAAATAAGGATAGAAAATCTAATCATATTTCTTTTGAATGGCGAATTATTTTGGTTAGCCTAGCTCCGGTTTTTTTTAATAATATAAAATCCTGTTTATAGGGATGCACAAAAAATGACCAAAAAATGGCTCGCTTTCGTATTCTTAAACTATAAGTCAGTGAGATTACTGAAAGAACTTAAGCTGATTTATAAATTCTCATGCTGATACTAATACTGTGTATACGTGTTTTAAGGACTAATTTTTAGGCTTTTTGTGACCATTTTTCCTTTTTTTTTAAGTTCAATAGTGGGAAGCTAAACTGTTGGTATTACGTAAATTATTCTGATATTTCTAGCATCTATAATTTTCGATAATAAACGATTGCAACTAACCTTTATAATGCTGTTTAAGTTTATCACTGCTTACTAATTTAAGTTATTATGGATAAGACATTATTAAACGTTATCATTTATCTTTTTGTTTTTGATTTTTTTAAACCCCACTGTTGGCATACAATGTGATAAGGCTCTTTGATTTTTGATCACTACATATTTATTATATTATATTTCTTATAATTTTAATCTATTAGTGATGTAACAGACAAGCTGCTATAAATAATAATGTTAAATTAATTTTTTGACAAACTCATGTTTACCTTAGGGGCCTGAAGAAATCTTAAAATATAAACGAAACGTCGTTGATTAGAAAAAAACAGAGTTAGTTCAATTGGCTGTTATATTAAATCAGATTTAATAAAATGTAATTAAGATACATTTATTCTTTAGTTAGTTATTTTGAACACTTGCGCTGGACCGGTTTTTTTATTTTACGATCGGTATTATCAGATGCTTATTAATGATTGTAGTAAAAGTACTAATACTCTTTCCGTGCCATTTTGAGAGGTTAGCGTTTTCAAAAAAATAAATGATGATCAAATAAAATCATCTGAAATGGCTATAAACATCGGGCAGTCGCTGTTATGTTATGAAGTTAATATATCTGAAAGTTTTGAAATGTTTAAAATAGCGTGGAGTTTATTTTCTAATCCGTTTAACATTCTTAAACAGATTATTCAGCCTGCGGAAATTTGTACTTTGATGTTGGCAAAGCCACTGGTCTGGCCCTGTGATACAATCTGTATCCCTGTTGGATGTCTTAATTAAGTGTTTTTCGTCTCCGAAACATCATTTTTAATGGATATAATTAAGGTTTATTCTTCAAGTAATAAATAAATTTTTTCGGTTCGAAATTATCGGAACCTTAATTAAGAAGAATGTTCTTTAAATATTAAATTATCATTTAGAGATTACAGATCTATCCACTGTGTCTAAAAATTTGGAAAATCTGCTTGCAGTCACCCTACACACGTATTTTATTCAAAATAGTACATTTCGACTAAAAATGGTACCACTTGACGCGAAGTTTTCTGTTGTAAAAATGTGTTTACTAATTATATTTCCAAATATATTTCGAAAAATGACGCCACGTTGCTTAGAATGATATGAAACGTCGAGAAATTTTGGTCTGATCCCTAGGTCCCGCCATCCGACTAATGGCAAACCCACTAATAAGTAGACCTAAACATTCAGGGGTAAATTGAAGAAAGTTTGGATAAAAATCCGTGGCAAAGTATCAATTGAGAAGCAATACTGAGTTTAAAATTGCATTTATTTTCTGACGTTTCGGTCCACGTTGTACCATCTTCAGAATAAGAATATAACAATACGTATCTATACACATAATGTCCATGCAAAAACTTTCCATACATTTCATTGTTTCGCCTTTCGGGTTAAAGGAAACTTGTGGGGTTGGCTAACCGATAGAGGAAATCAACCTGACATAGTTGTGATGACGTCGTATGAACAATTCTTGAACTCGTTTCACTCTAGATTTAAGAACGTCATTTATTTTCATTAATGTGGAGATGTTCTTCTTATTTAATCTAAATTAAAAGCTGAAAGTCGTATCAGCAACCGAGCTTAAGGCCCCAGTACACAGTGGTCTGTAGTGGGCCATTGTAGACCATCGCCATTGTGTACAGGGGGTAATGGTCTGTAGTGGCGGACAATTGTGAATCGTGGTGCGCAATCCATTTGTTGTCGGTTTTTTTGACACACTTCAAAGGAATCGTGGCGTAGCGTGGCCTGTGGTGTTCACACAGTGGCCCATTGCTTAGACAGGTACCTACTTTTTTTGTTGCGTGCTATACTATTTAAATTTTTAATCGCCCAAAATGTCAGTATCCTGGAGCAATGAAGAGACTTTAGGTTTATAATACTATAATACTTGTAAACAGTATATAAATAAATAGCCGCGGCCGTAATTACTTCCACGTCCATCGCAAGTGCTTCGCCAGGCAGAAATGAGCCATGGGCCATTGTGTGAACACCAAGTGATAGTGGCCTACAGTTGCACATTGCAAAGCATGGCCCACTACAGACCACTGTGTACTGGGGCCTTTAGATTAACATTAATTAATTATTTATATAATGATGACTATTGCGAGAACACCAACGAGAAATTTCTACTGCTATGCCAATGAATCTTGCAGTGAAACTCTGATTTGAAAGTCAGTGTACGAACGATAATATACCGAGAATAGTTTTATTCTAGGTTTCCTGATGCAGTAGCAAACATTGCGAAGTCATATATCATCCCTGATACGGAATTGAATTTATACATACTTACAATTTCTGAACACGAGACCTTCGCTTGCATATAGCTCATAAAATATTTACAAGGCTAATTTAACTTTGCATTAGCAAGCAACACGTTGAGTTATTTATTATTTAGCAATAATAATTTGTTATAGTATTCGCGCTGCAAATGAAATATATTTTAAGATCAGGATTCTATAAAGAATAATATACTATAACACTTAAAAATTCTACAAAATTTATTATTAAATTATTTCTCGACGATCGTTTTGAACAATAAGTCCATCCTCAGGAATATAAAACAGGATGAACTTATTGTCGAGAAATAAATTAATAATACATTTTTGTAGAATTTTCAAGTGTTTTCCTTTATCTGTTATTAATGATCAAGTTCTGCCAAGTGCCGAGTAAAAAATCAGTGCAAAAGAGAATGAATGCAGAATATATTCTAGTGGGGGGATATGGGCAAACATTTTGTGAAGGATCTATATAATAATCATTTTTTGAAAAATTTCGGAATATTGAAAAAAAATCGAAATTTAGAAAAAAAATCAAAATTTCAAAAAAATTGCTGTGTATACGGTATTCCCACGAACCGTGCTGTGCTGATCATGCTTGATAGATGTGCGTGGTTTTTAAAATCTCTTTATTTTTTAATAAAAATGTTTTGGTGTAAAAAGTTTTATAAAAAAGTTAAATTGGTTTAAAAAATAGTGTGAAAAAGACCCTTTCTATGCCAAATTGTAAAAACTAATTGCGTCTATTGGAAGTTAATTTCAATAAAAATTATATAAAATTGGCGAATCGGAAGACCATTAAATAATTAATTTTCTCAAATGATTATTTAAATGTACGTATTTTAAATGTTCTTGAACAGTGCTATCTCACGTTGGGAAAACTATACCTCAGAAACTGTAAAATAGATCGGTTATCAGTCATCCATCATCTTGGTACGTACGAGTAAAAGATATGCATTTTTAAAAGTTTTCATTTTGTAGACTTGTTCAACTGTCGTTATTGTGTACCTACACTATCATTTTAACAAATCAGAAGGAAAATTGATCTTTTCTGTCAGCCTAGATACCTAAGTATAAATTTCACAAAAAATATATGTATATAATATATATATATATATATAAAAAATATAAAATTAGAGAACAGTCAGATCAATATTGATGAAATTTAATGGTGTAACTCAAAGCATAGAGCAGCTACATTCTAGTTAAGATAATCTTTCAGTCTAATGTTAAATTAACGCAAGTCAAGCCACATACGAGTATTAAGTTAGTGTATTTGCCATAATATGGCATATACACTAGAGATGGGAAAAACGGGTCTTTGCATCTGGATCCCGTATGTGAGCCGGCTCACTGAGCCAGTTCAAAAAGAGCCGAGTTCTGAATATGTTACTGCAGTCTGCCCACTGAGTTACCTATAGTTCAGTCAATCATATCACGACCTGTATAGAATCAAGAATGCATAGTCAAACATGTGATGCATGTGTCATTTGAGCTGACAGATGCATCAAAGCAAGAACTGATACGTAAGTGTAAAATGTGCTTCTGTGTGTTAAGTGTTTCACTGAGTTACGCGGATCCGTTGATCCGTCGGCTCAAAAAAAAAGTGAGTCGGCTCTCACGGATCTTCTGTCGGAGTCGGCTCTTTGAACCGGTTCAGATCAGAGTTACACAACTCTAATATACACTATTTGAAGAATTTTCAGGCGCCACACCCCTTCTCTCTGTGTTACCACGTCTGTGAATTTAAGTATTTTCAGTATATTTGTAGCATTACAGGTCTTTAATTGGTGTTATCGATAAAATGCGATTTTCTTTCTCGTCACGTTATCGACTAGACATCGTCTTGGCGTCGACTCAACATTGTCTCGGTATCTACTAGTCCAAGCTGCGACCGTAAAAAATGGTTCTGGTATTATAGAGCGTGAAACTTTCAGAAAAGATAGTGCAGAATAACCTCTTTTTTCGGACACCTCCACCTCTAAATTGCGAATGAATTTTATAATACGAATTCCTAATATCAACACCTCTAAATAACGGACATTTCTTATAACGAACACGAACGGTCTGGCGTCGCGTCGCCAAAACTAAAAAAAATGTAGATAAATTTCGGACAAAATAAACGACACCAGATTATTGTCGCCAAAATCGAAACTGAGAATAAACAAGAAGTGGAACTTCTAACTAGCATTCCAAATATTTCAGAAGCTTATGAAAGATTAAACGACTTTTAGAATTATTTAATTAATAATTAATTTGTTTACAATATTTCTCAAATTCTACTTTAATGCGAATCAGAAATATTTACTGATATAAATAAAAATTCAAAACAAACAACAATTACAGATTATTTCAGATAGTAATTACTTAGTTAGTAATTGTAATTATTGTTCGTTGCTCTATGTAGGTTTAAAATTTTAAAATTAAAAAAATATATACATAATATATATTAAATTTTAAATAAAATATTTTTTTTAAACTATTACTAAATACCGGACACCTCCATATACCAGACATTAGAGTTAGAGTTTTTAATTTTTTTCATGAAAAAAAATCAGTTGCCATTATGTTTGATAATTTTTAAGATGACAAACAGTTTTTTTCATATTAATACATGAAAAAAATCCCAACCAACTGAGCGTCAGAAACATTTCAACTTTTAAGATATTGACATTTTGCCATAATTATTATAATAAATAAAATAAAATTTCTTTAACGCGTGCGCTGATGCAGGTAAAAGTTTTACATGTGAAACCATATTATTTATTTATTAATTAATATTTATTACTAGTCGTCACCCGCGTCAACGCTTGCGTTAACAGAAATTTTATTTATTACGATATGTTAAATTTCAACATTTTTGAAGCTAAAATAGTTCTGTCGCCTATAACTGGCTGGATTTATTTGGTTATATGTATAAACTATTTGGTTTATTTTACCATATATTTAATGTTTGTTTAGTGACGCGTGTTGCAGTAGCGTGCAACTGCGTTTTAAAAAGCAATTCACCATCACAGCGAGAGAGCCGCGGTAGCTACAGTCGACCCTGGCTGGTGAGTGGTGTCATATAGTAAACTTCTCGTATCTACTTTGTAAACTGAAAGCTTTATTTTTCATTCTAGATTTATCACTGTTAGAGTGCTTACATTTAAAGAAGAACACTGACGTCATCATATGCACAGAAGAATCTTTGTGTTAAGACCAGTTTATTCTACCTGCGAAGGGGTGAATGGATGAACTGCCATTTATTACAAACTTTTATTTAAGGTGTCTGATCCGTCAGATTGTAAAATAAGGTCTCGGAAATTTCGAACTGTGTATTACTGTGTATTACTGTTTTTATTAGCTATGATTAAACATTAAGTTTCAAAAATTTTACTTGCTGCTTGAACATTGAATAAAAAAACGTGATATTCGTCAATATTTCTTTACAGCCAAAAAAAATATTTTTTTTTAAAGGGTGTTGATAGGAATGAAATGTCGCCGATATAAATCTAATAAAAAAATTCAAATTTAGCAAAAAAAGAACTGATATGTCGTTCTTTTCACTGCTAAAATAACAATTTCAAATAAAAGTATTGAAATTTAGAAAAGGGTGTGTTTTCAAGTTAATTTTAATTGATATATTATTGTGAAGAGAAAATCAGCTATTTTATAGGAGATATGCACGTACCTCCAATAAAATAAGCTGAATGTAGTATGTATCTCGAATATAATGCTTTTATAGCTCGTGTGACTGTTAATACCCCCTGACGCTTGTTTTTCCATAATGTCACAACTCACACATAAAATATTGCAGTAGAATCTAGAAACATAAAACTTCTATTTTTTAATTATAAACTTTTAAAAATCTATGCTGGAACTACTTTTCGGTTATTTTATAATCATTTCAGAAAATTCAAAAACTTGCATAATTTTTTTTTCGTGATTTCTAATTCTCTTCTCTTTTACCTCTAGAAATGTGTTAGTTATTTTTTCCCAGCACCCTGTATAAAAGAAAGGCAAACAACATAGTTATTCGTAAGAAACTCACGCTACAAAATATGTTTGTATATTTCTTTTGCATTTTAAGAAACAAAATGGCGCAGTTGCATTTGCTGTCGAGTGTCACATAGAATTGTTTATTTTCAGTTTCGCAATGTTTCTGTGACAACAAAACTGTAGTAATATTTCACTAAGACAAAACATAATTGGATGTCACTCTCTATTGTATGACATACGCAAAACTCGATGTTTAACTCTTTAAGGTAGTTGTGGTACAATATTGTCAAAAAGTTATAGATTATACGCGCCACAAAATTATACTAGCTTGTAGCTAAGTGATCCATAATTTATACGCAAGACTGTACCCGTGGAACCGTAACCCATACAGTATTCGTATGCATGTATACTTTTCTATAAATTGTTGAACTTTAAACCGTTATTTATAAATAATTAGACGGTCAAAAATGTTTTCTTATTTTTTTTTAAACTCATAACAAACGCATTGAAAGACTATCAGTTTACGGAAAGTTTCTGACAGTTAGTTCTTTTTTTATAAATAAGAAACTGGTTCAGAACTACAGATATCGTATACAATCAATGTTAATTATCCAATTTTTAATTGAATTTATCTCGGATTATATACGGTCGATCGACTTAAAATTTTCAGGGTAATTGTATTATCATGTCCTTAATAAGTATACAAAAATTAAGAATTTTCTGACGGTGTACCTTAACCACGACAACTACCTTAATACGTGCATGGATTGCACTAGGGATGTTCGCTGCATACTGCGTATGCAACTTCCGTAACCAAGAACATTTTTACCTTCAATGCGCCAAATGAAGTATAACTTCAGAAAACGACTGACAAACAGTGATTTACTATGTAACTGGTAGTATAGCGCGACCATTTTTGTTTTTCATTACAGCACTAGTGCCAAATACATAGATATAAGGCAGCTATTATACAGAGGGTAGAACAAAAGTGTTGTAACAGTACTCTTTGTGAAATACATGACTTTTCAGTCTCGGTGCTGAATGATAATTTCACGTAGTTGAGCGAATCTTCTCAATAGAGTTACATAACAATGTAATCGGTAGTTGGCAGAATTCCGTGTCACATCTTGTATATGATTTGCGCGCGGCAACAGTTGCGCGTACGACTAGCGAGTGTCGCGACGCTGTTTGTTGCACATCTAACGACGCGCCAGTACGCTATCGCAGTTCGTTAGCGCCACTATAGCAATATTTGCACCAGCATTACATGCCGCTCTGTGGCTAAGCAAATCGCGAACTGTTGTCAACTTCATTGATTTAGGATATCGATAACAAAAACCTTCTCTTCGGTTTTGCGAAAACAAGTTTTCTTGTTCGTGGGTTTGGAACTTTGACAAAACTTTCGTCAAAGTCTCAGTTGGCAAATTAACTAAACGTTCGTTTGTTTTCTGTTACATTGTTACGACACTTTTTCCGTGTATGTTATTGTTCTGTTATATAAATGATCCAAAGACTTTCCTTTATGAAGTTTACTGCTTAATGATTCTTAAATAGGTAAGGATTGATTTTTAACTGAAACACAACACTATTTTGAATAAATACATTCTCTTCATACCTAGCCGAAAGTAGGTACTTTCTGCTTCGATTTTAAAGCAGAAAGCCTAACATTTATGCACTGCTGGAACTGCTCGCATGCCGTCTGTAATGGTGGGCCGAAACAGTTTTCTCATGCAAATTGATACGAAAGTAAGTACTTTCGACCGGGTACGAAGAAAAATAGTATACACTATACGGCCAGAAAGTTGAAATTCCTGCACTACGTGATTTTGTGTTACTATTCTGCGATTTCAAATCTGGTGTTTTTAAAGTATTACGGGGTATAAATTGATATCAAAGCCCGTTTATTATGTTGCATTTTAATTATTGTAATTGTGTATTAATATAAAATACGGGGTCACTCAATGTTTAGAAACTACATCGTTCTATTAATTTTAGAAAAAGATGTCTGCCACTTTTGGATTTATCAAAATAAAATACAGAGAACATTAAAATAGATATATAACTAAAATCATTTGCAACTATAAGCTGATTTTAAATTGATGCTTTTTTTACCAGCGTGTAGAAATCAAATATTTCAAGTAACTTCATCTTTAAAGTTCAATTCCAGATATATGTTATAATAGAAAAAAGTATCACGGGTAACTGGAATAATAAAATAAATCAATTTAAACACTCATTGATTGCAACGTTTCGTCTTTCTTTAATAAAGACTTTTTCAAGCTCTAAAATTTTTACAAAAATTAACATTCATATAATAAAAAATATTAAACATTATGGATTAAATAATTTACTAAAAAGAAACAATTAGTAAATTATTTAATCCATAATGTTTAATATTTTTTATTATATGAATGTTAATTTTTGTAAAAATTTTAAAGCTTGAAAAAGTCTTAATTAAAGAAAGACGAAACGTTGCAATCAATGAGTGTTTAAATTGATTTATTTTATTATTTCAATTACTCGTGATACTGTTTTCTATTTCAAGTAACTTTTTTATCAAAACTCAAAAATAATTCATTTTTTTAATTTAATTTTGAGATCGGTCCTGGCGTTATGTAATGTAACTATGGAAATATGTTATGCCGTTATCAAGTATTTGGTGCCTATTTGAAACAAAACGGAGACAACTTCAAACAATTTATGTGAATACTTGATAATGACATAACATATTTCTATAGTGATATAACCTAACGCCAGGACCGACCTCAAAATATAATAAAATTGAAATAAACTTTGAAATCCTGTTTTTCTCTCATTTTTGAGTTTTGATAAAAAAGTTACTTGAAATATTTGTTCGTCTATTTGATTTCTACACGCTGTTAAAAAAAAAGAATCAACTTAAAAATCAGCCTGTATAGAAATAGTGAATAAATATTTGAAAGTTCACATATATTTTTTCAAAAGTCCAGTTTATTTTTTCATTTTATAAATAAGTATTCATTTGGTTGTGATAAATTTTAGTTTGAGTTGCGTTTTTCTAGAAAATTTTATTTTGCAAATCTAAAATGTTTTAAATGCCCGAAAACACAGCGCATCAAGAAAAATAAATCATTTGTTAAACAAGGTTATCATTTCGATTTACAATATAAATTAGGCTAATAACAAAAAATAAAATATTAAATATTGCGACGTCTTATGTATAACATTGGTTACCGCAAATGTCTAACATGACGTCCATTTTGTTGTTGAAACCCTCTGAATTAAGATTAGGCGATATTGGCGGCCATGAACTTACTTCTATTTATAACACAATCTTGAAAATCAGCAGTCAATAATTTTTTAACTGTTTTTTGAAAACTTTCAATAGCGGGAAAATATACCTCTTGCATAGCTTCAAAAGATACAAATCTTAAAAATTGTATTAATGAGATTATAAACATCAAACCGACAATAAATTAATTATTTAATTATTTTCTTAATCATCAAATAATTATGATATCTCAAAATAGTATAACAAGATAATTGAATTAAATCTAATTATTAAGACAATTAATTAAGGTATGTTTAATATTTATTTATTTGTTTTATTATTGGTTGTTAAATTGTCTTGTTATTTTATTTTAGATCACCTGATGAAGTATTGATTTAATACGAAACGTTGTGAAATAATAATTTGTCTTTTAATTTCATTGATCCTAATTCCTCTAAAATATTTATAAATTAAGTTAGGTAGTTGACAAGTTTGCTTTGATTAATTTTTATATGTCAAATCATATTATGTAACTATGGAAACAAAATCAAATACCATACTTGTTAGTAGCCGTAAATCCTGTCACTCGCGCGTTAGCATAAATTTTATTTTATTTATTATAATATGTCAAATGTATTTTTAAAGTTGGAATGGTCCTGTCGCCCAATTGGCTGGAATTTTTTAATCGACGCAAATGGAAGGAAAGTAAAACAACGTAACTAGTTTATCAAAGCGAAAAAAATCTGCTGAAAATTATTTTCTTTTGTAGAGATATGAATAGGGTAAATAACCCTCCGGATTATAATAGTGTACCACAGTAGTTTCTCTGCAATGGAAAAATATTGCTGATGAGCTCATTTTTAAGTATCTTCCCACTTCATTTAGCATTGTGAACATTAATGAAAGTGTATTAAAAATCTAAAGAAATGTTTTTCGTAAGTACAGTACAATCTCGATGTAACAAAGTTAAAGGGAATTAAAACATATTCGTTATACCAAGTAATTCGTTATAATGAAATTTGTTATATATACAGAGGTTAGGTTGGTCTAAGATTCGTTTTAACAAAGTAAGAAAGCCCATTTTCTTCTGAAAACTTATGTTTAGACTTTAAAATTGTGGCCAATGTACTTGCGGGAATTACAAACTTTTTTAGCGATGTCTAATTTTTTCTTTGTAGGATTCTCATCTACATACTTAATGATTTTTCGTTTCTCTGCGACGGTTAAGGAACACCTTTTTCGTTTCTCAGCCCCTGCAACTTTAAATTTTCTAATAACAGTGACCAACAGCAGTGTTTATATTAATTTACATCAAACAACAATGATTGTCTTACGATATAATCGTCAACAGAATATTGGCACTGCGATCCGAGTTTTATTATTGTAATAACGTGAGTATTCGATTTTTGCAAATATATGTTGCCATTTCGAAATTCACATTTGTTCACGCTTAATAATTTTTTTATAGATTTTAATCACGTTTACCGTACCCCTGGACACAATTATTAATATAGACCGGTCTATATATTATTTTACATCATATTATTATTTCGGTGATATATTAAGTCTTTTGAATATCGCGATGGCAGGATATTATAACAACAGATTTTTTTTCTCGGTCCGTTGACATTGACTGAATTTGCATCACACAAGTGATTTAATAAAACGACATTTTACATAATCCTTACATATTTTTTAATATAGAAATTTATTGGCCTCTGTTAGTTTACATAATATATACCTATAAACAAAGTATGTTATTCCTGGCTGCAGTCTGAGTGATTTGATCAAAATTTGCATATTATTTATTACCATATTTATCCAAATGATGTTATTATGCAATCTGTTTAAAATATGTGTTGTATTATATTATGATAGAATTTAATATGAGTTGTTTATATTAAAAACCATCTGTTACATAATAGCATTATTAATTTCTAAACAAATTATGTTTACATATTACCGGTAATTTTCTGGTAGCAAACGGGACCTGTGCGTTGCATATAGCGGCACGTAACCTCTATAGTAATTACAACAGTAGTGAGAGCACTAGGCTAGAACGCTGCTTGGTTGTTGTAGGAAATAAAATGATGAAACCAACAAATAAACACGTATTCAATTATTAAAGAACCCGGGTCGCAGTGCCCAAACCCTGCCGATAATATAGTGTATTTGCTAATACAGGCAGTCTGGTTTTATTACATGAACTTAAGTTTGTTTTTGATCAAAATAAAAAATTTAACCCCTTAATAAACCCCTTAAATTAATAGTTTTTTTCTTAATTGCAACATTACTATCATCGAACATCTACACCAAATTAAATACACCTTTCAGTAAATAACTCACTATCTGCAAACTGGTGTTTTCATAAAATTTGTAAATCCGGTCCTGGCGGGCCGATTTTTTTCCAATTTCGGGAGCACATTTTAATTGCTACTAAAAGAGTAAATTTCAATTTTGAAACGATTCTAAGAATTTTTTCGGTATTTTTAGACCCAAAAACTTTTTTCAACCCCTAAAAACCACCCTTAAAATGATCCGATTGGGCCCATTTTAAATAGGCTTCGTGCGGTGATGGATTCCAACATGCGTGCCAAATTTCGTTAAAATAAATTAACTCTTTCGAAAGTTATAGCCCGCACGTATATATATATATATATATATATATATATATATATATATATATATATATATATATAAATATATATATATATATATATATATATATATATAAATATATATATATATACATATATATATATAATTTTTCCAAAAATGGTGCCAAAGTGCTTAGAAGGTTATGAAACGTCGAGAAATTTTGGTTCGACCCCTAGGTCCCGCCATCCGACCGACGCCAATAGTGTATGTTGCCATATGGCAAATACACTAATAAAGTAAATTCAACACAGAATGCTACTGCATCCGCTTACAGTCTTTACAATATCAGTATACGCAGCTTACGTAACATAAAGCATTACACAATTCATTGAACAATACTGAATAACATTCGTTTAAATACTATGGGTCAAACATTCGTTTACATTAGATGAATAGATGTGACAACGACTTTTTCCTAACATACAGTAGAACTCATGTATTTTCAACCTGACTAATCGGCTCATGTATTTTTAAATTCTCTTTCATCCTCACTTCGTGTCAGTTATAAACCAATCAGATTTTTTTTGAATTATTTGAGGTTAACCGTTGCGTAGCGTATATTTCCATTAGCTGAGGAGACACTTGCGGGAGAAGTAGGGACTAAAAACTTGAAAATACGTAAGTAAAATCAGTTGAAAATAAATGATGCTGAAAATACATGAGTTCGACTGTATAGTTATATTTTTATATGCTTCGAAAGACCTTTCGAAATTGTAGATAAAAAAAGAATTGTAATAAAAGTTGGTTTATTAACAATAGAATAGGGTTGAGAATAACTCGAAGTTAAATTCAAGCTTAATAACACTTCAAATATACAAATCTATATAAATGTCCAAAAAAGCAATCATTCAAGAGTAACCTTGAGTAGTTCTATTTAATTTTCAGGGTTCCGTACACAAAAAAAAACTTTTATAGAATCACTTTCAAATGTCTGTCCATCCGGTTGTTGCAGTTTATTTTCTCCTAATCTGCTGGTCGAAAAAAGTTGAAATTTGAACATATATAGAGTTGGAAGACGCAATCATGGACGTATAGCGTAATTGAAATAAATTTTGAGTCAATTTTGGGTTGCGAATTAAAAAATAAAAAAAAAAAATTTTCAAGTAGGTACACCATGTGACAATAAGAAATGGAAGGGCTCGTTATGATTTTTAGAAAAATATATTTTAACGTTACTTCGGATCATAATTTTTATATATTGTTAACAAAACTCGTACTAGCAATATTCAGTTCATCTTCACTCTGTTTTATACATCCTGTTAGCATCATGATTTGGCTTTGCCATCCATTTATACCTCAAATTTAGGGACGATTTATTGAAAAAAATATTTTAATGTTACCTTCGGACTATAAGACGCACCCAAAATTTCAGTACATTTTTCTATTTTTTGCATCTTATAGTCCGAAAAATACGATAGTTGTCGAACTTATCCAAGCATTAATTACTATCAATATTTAATTTGTTGTTTATTTAATTTCCTATAAACATACAGATAATTATATAATTATCGATATATTATTTGCAAATTTTCCCAACCCTCGATATAAAGTCAAGTTTATGTAGGTATGGAGCCACTACGTGGGCATCGACTTTATGAGATGGTAAATTCTGAGTAAGAACGGGTTTCTCAATTCAGACCGGACATTCAGTGTGTCATAGAACAATCTTTTATTGGCTATAGACATTATTTATCGGCTCGTAAACGTTTCAGTAAAGTTCTGTTCTCGGTTCTATTCTGTCAATTTACTTGTAGAGATTATTCGGAGTTAAGTTGGACAAGCCTCACTATGAATTGTTTGACATTCCCTAACGATCAAGTAAGAAACGGTTGGTCGCCAAAAGAATATTATTTTCAGAGGGGTACTTTTAATTGTGCAGCGTTTAAAAAATACATTTTGTACCTCTTCAATAACTCTTTTTAGTATTCCGTACCAAAGTTGGAAACACGGAACACTGCAGTTTCACTCCGTTCGTCTATGACAAGTTCACAGAATCAAACGGTACAAGCTAGAAGCTTGAAATTCGGCACAGTTAAAGCTTATTATGATCCAATCAGGTGGTTTAGATATGAATAAATTATTTCGATAATTATATGCTCCGACTGGAACCATAACGAAGTCGATATGGCTTTTTATTCGCCGTATTTCGTGAAAAAATCCATTTTTGCTGTATTTTTGTTTAAATAAAAAAAACGACTGGATCGATTTTGATGAGTTTTGTAGCCTTGTGCAGCACTGAATTGATTGGTGAGTTTTAGGGTGGGCTGTTGAGACGTTCAGGTTCGCTGAAATTTTCAATTTCCACTCTACAGCTGTCACCCAAGTTCCTCTTTTCCTTTTTACAACCTGGCAATATCCTTTGGTTTCTAAAAGACATCAGAGGTTGTAGCCATCTATTCTCAATCCATGTAGTTAAAGGTCAGTGATCACTGTCAGATAACAGATTCTAGTTTTGTTATGTAACAGTTGAATAATAATGTCGGTTGCAGTAGTTACAAAAAATAATATTTTTAGTGTTCCATTGTACTTGTTTTAATAAGCAATAAGTTTTTACAAATATGCTTTGCTCCAAAGATAAAAATTTTAACACTTCTGAAGACTATAATTTAGCGGATTGTTTGGAAGACGATAGAGTTGATACTTTGAGGATCCTTTATCCGATAATAGTGTTTGAATACCCAGCAAAACGAATTATTAGTAATTGTGAAATACAAGAAAACTACTCAAGTTCAAATACAAAACCATTCAAGTTCATTTCGTCGAGTGATATTCGGACAAATTCAAACGTTTCCATCCAAAATCAAATGGTTCAAAACTATAAACAATTTTTTGAAGAAAATCAAGTGACTCAATTTTATAAACAAATTCCTGGAGAAAGGCAAGAACCTGAAGTCGATAAGCAAATACTTGAAGAAAATCGCCATGATAGAAGCAACGAACTAAAAACTAGTGTTAAGAAAATTACCAAAAACCAGGAGGTTAATAGTAAACAGTATTGTTGTATATATTGTGATAAGACGTTTGCAGTTAAAGGGAGTCTCGTTACACATTATAAATCCCAAAAACATAAACGTAACTGTATATTGTTATCAAAAACGCAACTTGACCATCAAGTCGATAATAAGTAACAACGCATTGAATACTTCTTGAAAACTAGAATAGTACGTGGTTGTAGTCCATCCTGAAATATTATAGTGATAAATCATTTTGGTTTGATTACAGTGATACCATAGAAGACTTAATAACCTTTAAGACTGTTTTGAATGCTGTCTATTTATTAAAATTTTATAATAATAAAAATATCTATTTTCAAATATTGTTAACTATCGGCCCAGTCCGGCTTCGCCCGGGTGTAAATTTTATATATATGATATAAAAGACAAGAATCATTATCATAAAATTCTCAACGTGTATTGAATTTGCACAAAAATATTGTGAATGTTTAAAAATCGAAGAAAAATCAAAATTGCCAAAAAAACAAAAAAAAAATATTCTGTTGGTTCGATCGCTACCAAACTTCACAGGATTACCCGCTGGGCTAATTTAAAAATTTCCTAAAAATTATTGTAATAAAAAGGCAACATTCAGACCAGTCTTAGTTTATCGGTCATTAAGTGTTTATCTGAATTGCGGAATTATTTAAAAGACTTGCTCTATTGTACTATTGCTCTATTGTAATATTTTGGTGAAATAAATTATTATTATTACTCGTATTATTATTTTAAATAAAACGATTTTCTCTAATGCATTAATGTTTTTCGTAACAGCCGGTATATTATGCGTTTGATGTGAAATTCATAGTAACAATTTCCAACTTAGCCTAAACAGCTGAGCGTGTTAAATTTATATTAATAAAAAAAAATCAACTGCAGTGTCCTTAAAAGTGAAGCTATTTTTTAGGGAAAGGCGCAAACATTATATTTTTTGGATGTATAATTTTTCTTCCAGCAAACAACTTTTAGTACAAATATTATGACTCTGATGATAATTTGGTTCAAAAATGTTTCGGATAGGACCATTTTTCTAAAGAGGACAGTGTTTTGTGGCCACTAACGCTATAATGACTCTAATAAAAAAATAAAAAACAATGCTTTAAAAGTCATTATCATAAAGCTTTTATCTTTATGTTTATTACAAAGCTTATTTCAAACATAAAACATTTGAATAACAAGGTTTCGTTCTAAAAATGTGGTGTTCATAATATATCGTTTATTATTTGAATTTAATTGAAATCTCTACGCAACAAAAGAACATATCTGCCAAATTTCCAGTCTGGAGGTCTAATAGTTCCGGAAGGTATTGCGATGACCTGTCAGTGACATTCATCCCCTATTTCACCCCTTTTAAATTTTATTCTGAGACAAAAGGTAGCCTATGTCCTTTTTTAGGATGCAATCTCCCTGTCAAATTTTATCTGTTCAGCGGTTTAGGCGTGAAAGCGTAACAAACAAACTCACATTCGCACTTATAATATTAGTTAGGATGTCCAAACAGTTTTTTACATAGATAAAAACAGAATAAAAAATGCATACACTCGATTTTAACTAATAAATCGGAAAATTGTTTTGCTGGCTAGCTTGTTTGTTGCACAGTGAGCTATGGAAATTGGTAAATACGCGTCGAATGGAAAGCCTTCTTTTTTGTAGAAACCGGAATCCGGAAACATAAACCTCAAAATTGAGTTTTGTATGTAGTTTCTTGTATCTGTGCTGTTCATTTATGTAAGTTGGTAGTGCTACAGCAACTGAATTGTCTCTGGAGACATTTTTCTCTGTGTAAATCACAGTTACTTTCCCTTTCGAAACCTCTTTAGGTACATCCCATGTGTAATGTAAAAAAAAACAACAACTAGAAACTACGAGTGGTGGTCTGTACGTCTTAACGAAGACACATTACGGGTTTCTATTTAAACTGTTCGTTATAGAAACAGGTCTAAATATATTTTTGATTATGTAGAGATATATATATTTCTTTAAAGAGGATCTTAATAAAGACCTCGCATCCTATACCAGCACAGACCAGCACAGCACGAACTTGTTTTAACTGTACGATTTCTCACACTATACCTTAGCACGAACCAGCAGGTTTCAGGGCGGAACTTAGGGAAAATCTGGCTCTGTGTATCAGTTAGCATTTCCAACTTATTAAAAAGTGAACTTAAATTGAACTAGTTCGCTTCAACATTGCAACAATTGTGTGATGTGATATTCGGTACGTTTTATTGAACCATAATTTTTGTCACTATATAAAAAGTATCAAATAAATTTTCCGTTTTATTGACATCAAGTTTTATCTCTACTGCTATAATATAACTGCTGAGCTGTTTGAAAACCGTAGTTGAAGTTGCGGTGATGCATAATATTATTGAGGTCACACGGCAAAACCGCTTATGACACATTTACTTTCATCTTCTGTAAACAAATAGAAGTATAGAATGGAAAGATAGAAAAACTGTGACCGAGATAAGACCAGATTCTGATTACTCAAGCCTCGAAACGTAATACACAGTGTGCTAGTAACGGTTGTATGAATGAACTACTTTCTGCTACCGTTTTATTTCCATGTTTCGGTAAGAAAACAGAAGTATTTTGTGCTAGAGAACACATCCCTATAATGATGGCGTGCAATTTTGAAACACCCTGTATAGATTGCTTTTTTACCCTCAAGAGAAGCACTCTAGCGGCTTCCCGGTTCAGAAGCACATGGGTATGCCATACCCGCAGTCTTTGATTATTAATATCTTTCGATTAAATTATTCGATTTATTTTTTTTTTCAATTTAAACCTCAGACTGCAGAAAAAAATTATATATATATAGAATGTTTTTAAAAACAATAGTATTCTTAATACCACAGAAAACCATTTATGAGGGAGAAACGCTTTTAATTCACCCCGGGTATATCATACCCATGTGCTGCTCTTGAAGGTTAAAATTATTATAATTTCATTTTAAATTGTACTAGAAATAAGTTTTAACGGGTCTTTTGTTATCAGCTTCCTTGCGTTTTTTTTTTGAAGACATTTTATATGCCAGAAAAAACGCATTTCCGGAATCTTTGTCTATCTACCAGTTTGTAGGTACTTGGTTACTCGGGAAGTCCTAATCTAAAAATATATTGTACCTTTTATCCGCCAACGCTTGTGTTAAGTAGGGATTCCATCCCAGCCGACATTAAGGGTAGTGGATCTGTGGGCAAAAGCTTATAGTATCATAATAAAATAGATTATTATATTATACTAGCCGCTATGCGTTGCTTCGCACACGATTGAAACGAAAACAATGTTCGTTCCGCGGCAATTTAATTTCGCTAATAATTATCATTTTTAAATCTTGTTTACTATTTTAATCTTACTTAAAACTTGGAGAATCTTTGGTCTTCGGAGGAAGTTTCGCTTCCTATTGTCGAATTAACGATTAACGTTGACTCACCGTATTATAAGTTTTTGCAGCTAAACCCTGAACCGATTCCTATTTGGTTTTCACTGTTACAGTATAATCCTGGGAATGATTTAGAATATCTAAAATCAAGCTAAGTGATAGGAGACATGGGCAACGTCGGGATAAGCAACTAATAAAATATATAGAAAGTACGGCATCAAAAATGACTCATCAATATAATTACTTATACTATATTATACTCGTGTTAGATCAATATTTCTCGGATGTCGCTGTTTTAATCCAAGCGCCATGTTTTTGTGCCGATTTTCAAATGAAGCGTCTAATTTTAATTAGTTATTACATTATAACTGTAAACCAGAAGTTCTGAATTTTTTGTTTGGTCTGATCGGTAGAGAAGGTTTCTAGAAATATGTTTAATAATAATAGTTCATGTATCTAGAACGTGAATGTAGTTATTATGTACGAGTTGTGTGTTAAAACGAGGATCATGCAACGACTTTTAATAGTCACACGAGTCATAGTAGCATTACGTTCGAGATACATACAACATTTTTTGCACGGTTGGACAAATTCAATTCATGAAATTGAAAGTGTAACGAAACGCTGCAAAAAAATGGTCTAGGACCCTAGGAATCAAACCATGAGGAACCGTATTGATGCACGCAATTCTGTACCTATATAATATCATAACGTGTTGTCAAGGCAGACCGATATTCACTCTTCTCCTGCGTGTTATGTTTTACCGGCAGATATACAAGTGTTCCTAGCCGGACCCTTTTTTTGACTTTCCCGACTACCGAAATAAAATATTATTTCATTATGCTATATAATGGGGGGCTGTGATTCCCGGGCAATGCCGAATAAATACGGCTTTATTCAACAAAAAAAAAGTCGCGACTGCATAATATGTCTGCATGTTTAAAAATTCTACAAATCCGGGCGACGCCGGACCAAGCTGCTTGTTAAATATTGTATATTTTTACATATGTACGCATAAAATTATATGTTAATTTTTATTTCGAATCAGATATCACCCTCTCAAAAATTTTAAATAAAGTATCTATAAATGGCATTAACGATGAAAAAGTTTAGGAATTCCCGATGTTCACTTGTTTACCTATAATATATAGTCATCGCTGTTTGATGTGAATGAAGTTAACTCTACGCTTTTTCATTGTGCAAATTAGATTTTGTTTCTGAATTGAATCAATTTTAAAATTAAAATCCCGTATAAGACAAAACTAATTAATTTATGTCTCTGTCATATTTGAGACAATATTTTGTTTTTACCTGATATTTCTTCGCATTAATTTTAATTAATTGCGCATTTTGAAAATATGCTTCTATTTTTAACCTATTAAAAAAGGAGGTTATCAGTTCGAGATTTAAACATAGTTATCAATAATTATTGGTAACTCAATATAATATTATTCCACTTACCTTATAGTTAACCACGTGCATATAGCCTAAGTCGCTGCGCACCACCCTAAAAAAAAAAAATATATATAGATATATAAATGATATATAGATAATGAAATAAGTTAAATAACATCTTATATCTTTATTATAATTAATAAAATAAAAAAAATATTCTGCAATGAGTACTTATATATATTTACCAGTTTCACTTCTAAATTATTTTTGAACATAATTATCGAACCGATTTTAAGTTTTGATAAATGTGTCTTGCATTTGAAATAATAATAATAACTAGCTGACCTGTGCGAATATTTCGCACCGCGTTAGTGGTCAGTTACGTAATATAATAGGGTGGAAATAATTTTTTTCTATCCAATTGAAAGACATCAGCGCCACTACATTACTTAATATTACCGACAACTGTTAAAATAAACAGACTTCCACCAAATTTTTTTCTGAATGTTATTTTCGGTAATGAGATTGTTAATATCTTAAAATTAATGTGGAGGGAAAGTTTGGTTGAGGAACAGTTGAAAAAAAGAAGCATTACCGATGTTTCGCTTGTGGCCTACGTTTCGGAAAATATATTTCCATCTTCAGGGCCTCAGGCTAGTCAAAGGGTGGTAAATTGTACTAATCTTAGATACATGATCATAATCTATGGATTATAATAATTTGTATATATAGATTATGATCATGTATCTAAGATTAGTACAATTTATCACCCTTTGACTAGCCTGAGGCCCTGAACATGGAAATAAATTTTCCAAAACGTAGGCCACAAGCGAAACATCGGTAAAGCTTCTTTTTTTCAACTGTTCCTCAACCAAACTTTCCATCCACGTTAAAAATATATATTGGAACAAAAAATATTAAACACTATATTGCATAATTAAAATTAATGTTTTCATAAAAAAATTACAGTTTAAAAATTTCAACTTAGTTTTCGTCATTAGAGAGAAAAATAATCTCTAGAATGGTGTATTAAACATTAATTTTGATACAGTATTAAGGGAGATATTTTCTTCCAACAAAAACACCTTTGAGAAATAATATAGTATACCGATTAATCGCAAGTCGTAACACTAATTATAATTAGTGTTGCGACTTGGGAGTAAGTAGTATTTTGCATATGTTGTTGTGAACGCAGCTTAAGTTTTAAACGTTCTAAACTTTGTGCATTACGTGATACGCGGAGTAAGGCTTAAAGCGCAATTAGCATATTAAATATGCACATAGACAAAGGTGATATCAGATCAGGACACTGAAATTTGCTGCTGTTGCAACACCTGTAGGTTAACTGCTGAATAATACCTACTCGTACACATCTGAGATCAGGGATGAAAAACAAAAGATAAACAAAACATCGATGTCAATATCGATGTCAAAAACATTGGAGGATCGGTTGCAAAACATTGATTATCGATTTGTGTAATGTGTCGATGTAAATCTATAAAATAAGTAAAAAATTCTGTAATCCACCAGCAAAGCACTACCTTTTTCATGTTACAAAAAGTGAAATTTGTTTCTACAAAATTTAATCTTAGAATTGTTGTATTTATTTGGTCGTATTAGGTATCAAAAATAACTAAAATTAAATAATTTGAAAATCTCAAGTTTAACCGAATGATTTTGAATAATCTCTCGAGATATCTTGTGATATTTTAATACTCGATTATTTTCATTCAAAATATTCCATCACTAAATAATATTTCATATCAAAGCATCGCTGCTGATTTCTAGAATTAGATTTAAGACATAAAAATAAGACCTCTGGAAGCAGAGAACATTGACATAAACGATTTTACCTTGCTGCCACGCGATTTCGTTAAACAAAATTCTATTATTTTTAAATGTACATACATGGGTAGTAAATACTCAAGTAAAATTATGACCTACAATCATTTTAAATTGCTTTTCAAGGAAAACTACGAAAAATAAAACAACATCTACGTATATAGTGCAAATTGTAATCGCTCTTCTTCACGTTTACATAGCTTGAGACGCTATAACTTTATCATATAGAAAATTGAATAAAAACTCCGTTATAACTGTTTACATAAAATAGTATGTTCTTTGATAAAACAAATAACTACACCGGAGATGCATCATATAAGCTTGTGTTTTCTGCGGTCTATCTTCAATATGGAACAGCAAAAAATGGCATAAATAAAGCTATATATGTACAACGTCAAACAATCATAAAAAACCGATCAATTGCGTGTCGTTAGGGTTCCGTAGTGTATTCTTTCCTCATGTTAGTAGATCACTACTATTAAAAACTATAAATTGTGAATATCTAAAAAACCTGACAATATATATTGTTCAAACTAATTTTATGCCAAGAAATTTAAAAACTCATTTACATTATAAATTTTTCTTCATTTTGGAAGTGACAATAAATTGATGTCTTGTAATAAATGATTGTGTAATTATTGTTCCAAACAGAAGGCACCACAAAACTTGTAATCATTTAACTGCTTACAAATTGTTCTCATCTGGATATCGTCTCGGTAACGTCAATGTTGTTTTATTATTTGGACGTTGCTAAAACTTTGAAAATAATTTTGCACAAGTTTTTTTTTATCATACGCCGCTATATATGTACAAAAATAACACCCTGAATTGTGAACATTGAAACTTTGTAACAAAAGAACAAAAGCTGGTTAAAGATTTACTGTTACTAGTTTTATACGAACAACTAGCAAAAACTGTTGATGTTTGTAAATAAAGGGAAATTATGTTACCACGTATACTTTTATACTCGATTCTGTTAAACTTTGGGATTTTAACTGGCTATATAGTACACAGTACATTTATTATTTTTTTTATTTTAATAAATATCGCATTTTTGACTTCGAGGTACAATTGCAATATAGTACATACCAGCTATTTCGGTAATGATCATGGCACTGTTAGTTCATATTAAAAACTTTTATATTTTGTTGAATTGTGCTAATCGAGTAAATTGTATCATTTTCTCACTTCGATTTCTACGTCACCTGGGGAAGTTTCTAGGTTTGCAGAAATATTCAGCTATTGTCTTATATGTATTTGTAAAAATTCTGAACAAAATGGCATCGATTTTTTTAAAATCGATTAACATCTCTCAAAGATTCTAGGATTTTTTCATGAATTGCTCCAAACTAATAAACTGTACTATGTCGACTACTTTGAGACAGAAGAACTCTTAGGAAGACTCTATTGTACGAACTTTATGTAGTTGAATTCTTGGGAAAATTTTTTAGTCACTTTGTAACTTCCTGTTCATAAAAGAAGCCATAAAACTCCTTTTGTGCATCGTATTCTATTTACAGTTTATCTTTATATAGATGACACAATAAATGATTTATTTCAGACTTTTTATTTTCATTGACGCTACTGCTTCTGATGTATTTCAATTTAACAATAATCAATACTAGTAATAGAGTGTACGTTTTATGTGCATCAGCCATAAACATTTATTATTATTAATATTATTATTATTATATATATGAATTATCTTCGGCAGTTACTTTATGTAAATCCATTTTCCACATTTTAAAATTAAAAAAGCAGAGCATTTGTTTTATAACAATTTTGTTTCGTGCAACAGTGCTTCATCAGACAAATTGACACTATGAGCCATTATGTTGTGCGAAATACTTGTTATAAAACAAAGTTCCGTGTAAATAAATGAAAATTCAGTGCTGAGTAAAAAAATATTTGGTGAAGTGTTTTGTTTGCTGTGGTTGAGAAATTAAGTCAACTAATGACCTGCGAACAATTATATCTTTCTAGTTGTGACGTAGTTTCAGGTGACAAACATGGAAAGAAAATGTTAGTGGATCTTTTCTCAAGACTTACTGAGGACGTAATTAGACTCAGCAGACCGACAGTCGGAAAGGTGATTGATCGATCACGTTTCTTTGAGAAAAGACCTAAATGTAATGGGGATACAGCAGGAATCAATACTGTAGATTTTCTAAAATGAGGGTCGAAAATTAGACTGTGCGGTTCTAGCCTACAGGAGGACATCATCTTTGATTTATTGATGTGGATGGAATTATTTCACAGGCTAATCTTCTGGAGCTTATAAGAAGATACAGATTATTTGCTTGCTAGATCCAGAATAAAAAATGGGAAGCACAAAAATTCTTTAATATGTGGTGTATTTTTGAACGTTTATCTATTTTAACTTTTAATTGGAAATTGTTGCGTCCATATTATACACAATTAAGTTAGCAGGAAAGTGGACAAATTGATGTAAATCAATAAACCAATTAATAATTGGTTTATTGAGTTACATCAATTTGTCCACTTTCCTGCTAACTTAATTGTGTATGTTTAATTTTTAATCTTACTTAGTGGATTTTCTCATAAATTGTTAAATATTGCATGCTTCAAACTGACTAACATTATATCAAAGATAGAGATACTGGTAGGGTATTTCTTGTTATAATCTTCTTCTGCGGTTACGGTACGTTACGTTCAATGTACACCAGACTGTAAGTTTGGGGTAAATTAAGCCTGCACGTACATAAAACATAAGTACTGCTAAGCAGTAACATAAATTGTACATATGCTAGGCTTAGAGTATTGCTTAACGGAAGTACAGGTATATTAGCGCCATATAATAATTCATCAATTAAATACAGAAACTGCGTGTTAGCACCAAGCACAAGGGGAACCAGTGTTTAGGGTTCCGTTCCTCAAAAGGAGAGGACAGAACCCTTATATATAGGAACGCTCACGTCCCTGTCTGTCACAGTCTATGTACTCCGAAGCTACTGGACCGATTGAGTTGAAATTTGGTACACATAAGTAAGTCGGTAACCCAAACACGGACGCATAACTTAAATAAATGAATTTTAAACATGGAGGTCATTTTTCGGGGGCAAATTGCAAACTGTATTTAAATGAGGCCAATCGGGTCATTTTAAAGGTTTTGAGGGGTTGAAAAAAGTGTATGTGCCGAAAAAATTCTCAGAATCGTTTCAAAATTGAAATTTTAAGATTAAAATGTGCTGTTAAAATTATCACAAAATCGGCCCGAAAGGGCCGGATTTACAAATTTTATGAAAACGCTAGTTTCGTATAAGGAATTATTTACTGAAGGGTGTATTTTATTTAGTTCAGATGTTGAATTGATAACAATATTTTAATTGAGAAAAAAATTATTATTTTAAGAGGTGTATCAACGGGTTAATTTTTTTATTTTGTCCAAAAACAAACTTACGTTCAAGTAATAAAGCCACCACTGCCTGCATAGCAAATACACTATATTGTCGGCAGGGTTTTGGCATTGCGGCACAAGTTTTTTTAATTTTTGTCACCTTATTATATCTTAGTGCAGTGGAAGACTTTTTCCCGAAGACTTGCCTGGCGTAGAATAAATAAATAAACAGAAAATGTACACTCATTAGTTCGAGACTTGTCCACCAGGTAAAGTGCGATCCAATGTTCCGAAAGGTTTTTAGTGTTATTTTCGTTGTTCGTTTTCATTCCAGACAAAGCAAAATGTTATACAATAGGATCTGGCCAGAACTAGGGTTTCCAATCCCGAAAACTCACGATGATCGTTGATTTTAAGCGTTTTTAGGATCTGAATTACGTTTCTGTAATTTTGAGACCTGTATCGGGAAAGAGAATCTTGAATTTAACGCTCTATTATATGCGACGATTAATTGATCCTATTTTCAAAGAATCGCATTGTATATCCATTCCAGAATAAATAATAATAATCTATTAAAAAAACGTCACTTTTCTATAGAAAAACCTGAAGATCGGGACAATTATCCCCCAAAAGAAATATTTGTCTATAGACAACCGTCATTTTTGAAACTCGATTACTCGGTATTCGAGAAATTTCAAGATAATAGCCTCTGAACCGATTTAAGTAAAAATACTAAACTACTCTAAAGGAATCATTAAAATCGGTTCACAAATACTAGAGATATTAAGCAACATACGAATATTTATTAAAGAAACTTCTTTTTTAAAGTCTATTAAAAACGACTAAACCGATTTAAAAAAAACAAATATGTGACCAATTCGTAAATATTATGAACAAAATGGTGTCGAAATTGTTTAAATCGGTTAAACATTCAAAAAGTTATGGCTGAAGAAACATAAAAAATACATGACGAATTGATAGCCTCTTTTTTTAAGTCAGTTAAAAATGATCTTCTTGCAGCTGATAGCCTGTTAGCTGTTTACTCGTGCGTAAATAATCGATGCCAACCGATTACCAACCCGGAGGGGGGGGATCAATGAACACTGTATAATAATTGAAGTTGTAATTTTTATGCGTGTTATAAGTTATAAAACAAAACATGCCAGTACAAATTATTAATTCCTTTTTTAATGTTGGCGAACACAACGCTAAAGCAGGTTTGTATTCAGTTTTCGACTATTCGTGTTGCAGGCGCGGAGACGCATGGATTATGGAAAGAATTCAATCCTGCTCTGCATTTTTACAGCTGTAGTCGAATATTCGAATACCAATTATAAGTATTCGAGTACAGCGAGTATTTTAAAGAACCGACTTCTCATTTGATTCTTGAGTATCCTTTTTTACTCGAGTACGAAAAGGTGTTCGTTATGAGAGAGTTGCTTGTATTAATGTAAGTTCTGCTCTATTTAAACCGTATGGTTCATGAAACAGCGATTCAGTAAGTAAATTTTTGTTCATTTTAAAAATGCAGATTTTATGTATATTGGTTCGGCGTGGGCCGCAGTCTGTGCCCATATGCTAATGGTGTACTTCGATTCGATTATGTAAATATTTCGCAATAAAATTGACAGCTATGTCCCGCCGTAGTGCGTGAGCTTCAGCTGCTATAAGCTGTTTTTCTAAGCACTCTAGATTACGAAATATACACCTGTAAAGTCGATTGAGAAGACTCATCTACTCAGAAACGTAGTCTGTGTAGATACTATGATTATTAACGCATGCCTCGAAACTGCAAAAAAATGAGCGAGCGTCATGAAACAAAAGCTATGATATTGCTCAACAACATTAGGCACTAAAACAGACCATGCTAGCGAATAGACGCTTCGAACGATTTGATAAATAACGATTATTGAAACAAAAATATCGATTATCGCCAATACTAAAAACCGGTCAAGTGCGAGTCGAACTCGCAAGAAGAGGGTTCCGTACTATTTCATTTTCCGTACTGAGATTTTCGTTTAGGTTTTCCTGTAAACTATGGGTGAGACCCGACATTCCCTATTTTTTTCAAAATTTTAGGCCCAGTGATTTCGGAGATAAGGAGGTCAATTGTTCAATTATTTTCTTAAATAACTTTAAAACTATTTATTTTAAAATTATAAAAAATATATATTTGAGACCCTTATTACAAGCCCTTTCATTTGATATATCACACGTTACAATTTGCGAAACTTTTTTTTTAATTTTCTAATTTTTTCCCCAAAAATGACCCCCATGTCCAAAATTCGTTTATTTACATTACATGTCCGTTTTTGGATCACCGACTTACATATGTTTATCAAATATCAATTCGATCAGTCCAGTATTTTTGGAGAAAATTGGCTGTGACAATAGAACGGACAGACACACGAGTGATTCTATAAGGGTTTCGTTTTTTGCTTTTGAGGTACGAAACCCTAAACAACAGTATGTGACATCTGTATTGTTTGGTTTAAATATTCTAGAAATAAATGTATTTCAAGCTGGCAGATTGCAAGTGAATGCCTACAAACATTACATAGTTATTCGGTATGCCATAATCCAAGAACAGCTGTTCAGGACACGCGTTTTGTATGTCCATTAAGAATATAAGCGACATGTCAAATACAAAAATGCTTTATTTTTCAGAATATGAACGGCTTGAATACACATTATTATATAGATTATATTATTATATTATATAGGTAATGCATTATATTATTATGTTTACGTATAATAGACCTTTAAATATAGATCGTTGTTTTTATGACCCATTTACAGAGAACTACGTAATGACCACTTGTACCAATCTCAGTTAATTTTATCATAGATGACTGTGAAACTAAATAATTCATATTTAAAATATGGGTGTGGGGCACTATAAACCTATGCTTCCGTGTTCCAAAATAATTTTTAATATGAAAACATTAAGTGGAATTATTTGTCATTTATAGATATTATATTTATAAGATCACAAATCCAATGAGCTTTGTTCCTAAACTACGAAAAATTTCTCACTGGCAGCGCTAGTGGTGCTGTATATGGACAGACATTTCCTAATCTCCGTTGAAATACAAGTAAAATCTAACGCAAAAAACAATTTTGACAGAAGACGACGCACTGGGGCAAAATTGAAATTTGCAAACGTCAAACACAACAATTTTGCAACGTTGAGAATTTCAGTAAATTTAAAACTGTTATAAGGACATCGTCTTAAGGGGACACGTGTCCCCCAATGTCCTTCTTCTCATAAAAACTGAAGCATGAAATATTGGGGTGCTCGTAGATATCAGTAAGTATTCAGTTTTAATTCGCTCTCTCCATTTCTTTGCAACTGAAGTATGTCCCTGCTCCGTTAGAACTTAATGTCGTCACTGCCTTCTAAAGACTGAAACTTGATTTAAATATTGAACTAAAATATATTAATAATTTATAAATATTTTAGAGGAATTAGGATCAATGAAATTAAAAGACAAATTATTATTTCACAACGTTTCGTATTAAATCAATACTTCATCAGATTCAATTGAATTATCTTATTGAATCTAATTAAATCTAATTATTAAGGCAATTAAATAAGATCACCTGATGAAGTATTGATTTAATACGAAACGTTGTGAAATAATAATTTGTCTTTTAATTTCATTGATCCTAATTCCTCTAAAATATTTATAAATTATTACCATCAAAAGGATCTGATATATACATTATTTAAAATATATTATTTCCATATATAATTTAATCTGTTTATAATGACTAGCCTAATGCAAATTGTTACCGTGTTTTAAATTGTGGATTATATGTTCGCGAAATATTTACAATCAGAGACTAACAAAGACTATTAAAAACCGATCTATAATATTATACTAACCCTTAGATATTCATACAAGCCACAGTTTTCGTTGTGAATGAAAACCGATTAAAATAATATGTAAAATGATTCATTTCTTAAAATATAAGCATTTCTGAAGAAAAAAAGTACCATATATCTATATCTCGTGGCTTAAAACTCGTTGACACTCGTTTTAAACATAATGTTACAACTCGCACATAATGATACTAGATATACAATCTATTTTTATGTAACTAAAAATTTCAAAGTGGAAATTTTATTTTAAAAAAGGCGGTAAATAAATTTTGTGAGAAATCTACGAAAAAATGCAGACTTTTGAAACGATTGCAGACATTTTTACAGTAATTTATAATTGTAACGCGATAATGACCACAGAAGCCGATTCGCATTTTTTTTAAATAATAAATAAACTACCGATTGTGACTATGACACACGGCTTCTTATTTTTCTTGTGGATTATTATATTTTTATTGCCGAACGTGAAACGGTGAATGAATTTCCTTCTGCAACAGACATTCAGTTGTTTGTGAAACTATATTATTAGGTACTTTATTTTGCTGTTAAAGCTTTACTAAGATATGAATTTATATACAGAAACAATTTCACAATTCCATTCACAATTTTTTTGCATAATTTATTATGTTAATTAAATGTCTGTAAAGCCTCTATAAAATTATGGAGAGGGAAAAGGTCACTATAAAAGTTTATAGCACTATGTAAGCTGGGTCGTTTTGGTACTTACTCAATATTGTTCTACAAGGTGTTTCAGATAGTGAAAGTCGGAAAATACACCGAGCCTTCTTTGGGGTTGTCAGAAGGCCGGGTTTTCGGAAAAATTCCGTATAGGCTTGCCCTGTATCTAGAAATTCAAGTCTTCTCTACTAGATATGAATAACTTTTTTGTTGTCAGCAATAATACAAAAAATAAATTAAATAAATTACGAAGAGTGTGTCCAGAATCCGAATCTTCCACTATCGCGGCGGCTGAATTAAATTCGACATACGCAGTTTTGTCTTTTGGACCGAGATATTTTATGTGATTTTGTCAATTACACGCCCGACATAGTAATTAGATCCAAACCGGCAGCCATCGATAATAAAAAAACTCTGTGGAATTGAATTTTCCTTTGAAGGCTATAACATAATTTGAAAATGGGGGAATTTAATAATTCCTACATTATTGTTTACATTTTATGACGGTCAAAAATTTCAATTTTATCCGCTTTTATTGGACACAATGCCTTTATATTACGAATACTTTTTACCTCGCTATAACGAATCAGTGCTGTTCTAAATTATTCAAAACAGAATCTTGGCGCAAAATTAATTCTCCGTACGCATGCGTTAGTGAAGGTCTATGTCCTGAAATAAAAAAATAAATGAATTTATAAAGATGTGTAAATAACGAGCAAAAAATCTCATTTTGTCTAGTTGAGACTTTCATAGCTTGATTCTACCTATACTCACGTATATTTATAATGTTATGCCGCGCCAGTAGACTTATATCAGCGTTTCCTAAACTAGGGTCCGCGAAAATACCTAGGGGTTCGTAAGCATATTATGCAAAGAATTCATCTCTGGTGTAAGTGGGCAAAATTGTATACAGTTCGGCCGTTGCCCGAACTGTATAATCACTATCCGACAAACAGTGATTCTAAAGCTAAATAAGTATTATTTATTCTTTTTACTATACACTACAAAAGTGACGCTTACTTACACAAAATCTAAAAGTTAAAAATTGACTTTAACACTTCAAAAAAATTAAGTAAGTAAATTACTTTCGATCCATATTAATAGGACAATTTTATTAGTTTTTAAGGGGTCCATAGGCGAAAAAGTTTAGGAAACACTATTTTACACGAAACGAGAAAATAGATAAAGCTTGTTATAAAGCACAATGCTTTATTAATTAACATGCTTGCTTGAAATGCAGGCACATTTCAAATAGAAAACATTTCGTGTTCGGGGGCCCATTTCAAAACTCCTCTTTAATAAACGACCGGCTCTGATTACAGTTTATTTTACGTGTACTATAAATAAATCGTATTTTGAATTAGTGTGTTTACAGTGCGTCCGATCAAAATAAACCGGCTTACACTCTTCTGTTTCTACTGCCGACTGACGGGTTGTACTTGCGTTTTGCAAGTTAGCTTCCGTTAATATCTGCAAGAGTGTTACGAAGCTCAGATTCCGATACCGAGACTACTGAATATAACATGGTTCTTTTGGTTACTGTTTTGTTGTTAATTGAGAATTTTTTGAAAATCAGTTCTATCCAGTTTGAAATTTATGAACGCTGTAAGTTAGATTTTAAATATTTAAAAAAAATGATACAATAACTTGATTTTTAAAAATTGAAGACAAAATTTCAATACCAAGAAATCCTATTAATGTCTGAACATTGGGCATCGAAAATGTTAATTCTTATGAATTATATATTAAAAAGACCCTTTTTCGTACTAGTGCGTTAAGTAAAACAAAAATTATGCGATTTTACCAATTCAGTAGTTATATCTCTGTCAGTTATCATTTAAATCTATATGAGCAACAGATAAGGTTACGAGGCAATCGCTTTGCAACGTCGTCATCTTAGCTTAATGTTCTACATCCAGGTTTTATAGCATATGTATACCTTTGTTACTGCGATACGTTCGTTACATTTTCAATCTCAAGAATTAATTTCATTCTATCGTTCCAAGAGAAGTTTAACTTCAAAAACATCTCTAGTTATTGATTTGATATAATCTAGTGAAATATTTTAATGGTTGGTAAGTCATTCATTCAACTAAAAAGTAAAGTTTTATATTTAACAAATCTGTGTACGTTACGTTGAGTAAAGTTACGTGTTACAAATCTCCACTTGTAACAACTTCGGCCTCTATTAAATTTAGTAACAGTGGATTATTAACTTTATTATTCTTTTCCAATATTTTATTATTATTGCTTGTAAGTGTAGCTGCACTTAAACATTGATATGAATTTATTTACGCATTAATATTTGTAAATGTTCCAGTTTAAATTCAAAGAGACAGAGATTGACAAGAACAATTTATAAATAGTCAACATCTAAGATTTGCATCTATGTTGAAACATTATATAAAGTTCATTTTTTGTAGTTTGTTGTACACCGATTAATCGATTTATCAAACATATTGATCGCCTGTCAGGTAAAATGTCCCACCGAAACGACCTGTTTTTTTTATATATCTATTTTTAGTTACCAATATTATTCTGTTTAAATTTCAACGCGCCTCAAATATATTTTTTATGTCTTAAAAAATATAATTTTGCAAGCACCTGGCGAAGTTTTAGACCCGATTAAAAAATCTGGCTTTTATATTTTTTTTATTGCACAAAAGTTTTAAAATCGGTCAAGTCGGTTAAGCCTCGCTACTCTTCAGCATTTTTTTTACAAAAAATGTAGTTTCACAAAAAACAAAAATCAGTAGAAAATATAACTTAAATCTTACGTAAGCGACTTTTTTTAAAAACCTCCTTTAACTTTAAAAATCCGTGTAGGAAATCGTTTTAAAACAAGTTCTTAACTTCTTACAGTAATCAGGCTGAATTAATTACTGGAAATACATTGAACTAATAAACAGGTTAAGATGAAACTAGGTCAGAGAAGATACAATTTAATTTACCTCGTCGCGCGAACTCTCTTCACTTTCATTTAAAATGTAAATATTATTTTGACAGGTAAAAGCTGACTTTTTAAAAAGCGCGATTTTCCGCCAGTGCAGAATCCACATCGTGAAAATAGGATGATTGAGAATAATTCTCATGAGGGCGATACATTACTGTAAAAGTTCTTCGAACCGATAACTGATTTACACACAGGCGCAATAAGCATGCGCTTGGGACCTCAAAAAACTAAAAATAATATTTTTGTTTAAAGTTAACCCGTCGAGTAATCAACCAATATATTTCAATAAAATATAAATTTAAAAAACCCCGTACACACAAATAAAACCTTTAAAAAGTAAAAAATAATATCTATTGGCCCTTAAAATTTAATTTAAATACTAATATTATTATCCAAGCGTCGTCGCAATGTTTTTAAATTATTTCTCGACGATCGTTTTGGACAATGAGTTCATCCTCAGGAATATAAAACATATAATTATTAATATATTATTATTAATAGATAATTAATCATGTTTCACCAAGTGCCGAGTGAAAAATCTGTGAGAATTATACTTCTCAAATTAGGTTTCGTTTGCAAAATGGCGCAGTACTCAAGTAAATAATGAATATATATCTGTCACTGTGACCGAAGGGTATTTCTGTTCCTGCTTCGGTTTTGTTGTGTTTACGATTTTCCTTCCTAGTCTAAAGCGTGCATTACAGAACCTTTGACCATCTTTTACTACCTTGTGTATTGTGTCGTGTTACATACTTTGGCCATACACTCATGGACAGCTCAAGATATTGTAAATTATAGACGCTAGAAGACAAAGGGCCATGGGCGTATGCAGCGAGTAATCAACATAACAATACACTCCGATTTAGTCGTGATTAGGAGAACGTGATACCAAAAGAGTGCAAAATTCTAAAAATTGAATATTCAAGTTTTGTTCATGCATAAACTGCAAGAAATTTACGAATATTTTCATTGCTCCACTTGCTCATTTTACTTTAGTATTATGCCCGCGTAAATTAAAATAAATCTTGTTACTCTGAAAGATAATTGTTTAATGCCTTCAAATCAAATACAGTTTACAACTCATTGTCTTAACTATTATAGAACTTGTCAAGGAGAAATATGGCATAACTTTCTAGCAAAACTCAAAATCTAAAGCTCATGTAACGGCTCACAGTATCAATATATACAAAACAACAGCATATAACCTCACTTTTCACATGTTTTAACCCAACCGTTACAATTAACGGTTTTCAACTCGATCGAAAAGCAGTTCACATTTGGAAATTCCTCTTTCAAGGACGTCTACTTCACTTGAAACTTGATAGATTGTTTCAAGCCAAGTAAATTATAAGCTGATATTGTACTTGAGTTGAAGATACTTGAAGACAAGTAACTTGACTAACGAGAACGAAGCTTTAGACGAGATACGGCTTGAAAATGAACAGTCCTTGAGTGTAATGGTCGAAGGATGGATGCAAAGTGCTGTGCCCATGGCGTTACCTTTGCAAGTCCTGTTAATTAAAGAGCTTATAGATTCACAGTCAGTCTGAGAAGTCAGTTTTCTTCGCGTTTGAAATGTGTCTCATATTCATCAATGACTAATTTGCTACGTGGCTGTTATCATTAACAGCTCGTAATTACCGTCGTTGTTTTCTTTTTTATCTTGTAACATCATTATGAATTCGCTTTGAAGAGATTGTTAATAATTATCAGAATATTTGTCAATAGGTATTTTTTTTAAAGAAATCGGCTAGATTTATAAAAAAAATGTCCTTGTATATGTGACGGTAAAAATTACGGGTAAGTGTTAATAATTACCTAGCAATTTGGTTAATTTTTAGTATACTTATCGGTATTTATTAATAATTTCGTATGTGAATGGGTCAAATTACGTCCGATATAAACGCATGAAAAGCAGCTATTTTTATAGGGGCTAGACACAATCGAGATACATTAGATACTATATTTCTTGCACGTACCTTCTATAAAATAGCTGATTTTCGCTTTATAATACGTATATATTTAATAGTTATTATTTATATATCTGACAATCCAGGTTCGGCCATATTAGAATTTATTTAAATTGTTTACGAAAACTACTCCTATTCTTTGCTGTCATGCTGCTCATATGGTTTTAAATTGCAGCTGACAGGGAAATGATTACTGGATTGAAAAATCGCATTTTTTAGTTTTCAGGCACTAGTGCGAAACGGGCCATTTTACTACTACCTACATGGAAAGCTGCAATTTTATGGGGGGGCGTGAAAAAAAATTATGCTCAAATTGTAATAGACGGGGAAAAACCGAACACGGCAAGTTATAGTGTTTAGCGACGATAAGATTCGCAATGAGCGCCTATGTCGGCTGGTCACGGAACCGGAGAGAGACAGGCAGGCTTGCCGGTCGTGTGGCAGATAAATTAGTCTTTTCGGATATTCGAAATAATCATAAATTCAATGTATATTCGAAATAATAATTGATTTTGTGTTTGACACTTAACAACAATCTCGTCAGTTCCGCGATCGGTCGATAAAAACGCTGTTGCGAATCTTGCCAATAGTATTTCTTAAGTTATTAAGTTGCTGTCGGTGTTGTCGATAACAAAAAAAAATAATAAAAACCCATCGATCCTTTGTCAGACATTAGACGAGGAGTGACATTAAAATTCACATGACAAAAGGATTCGTGACTGAAATACATAGTCTGTTTGAGTATGAGATGTCAGTATGTGGGCTATACATTATTTTCTCTTCATTTTGCCTGTATGCAAATTCAACAGTGACATGCGGTGATCCTTTTATCAAGTGAAGATAAGTTTTGAAAGTATTTTTTCACACGTGGTTTTTTTTTTGGGTGTATTAGAAGTGTTAACGAAACTTGGAAGTGATAAGAAGACACGCTGCGAATAAATTTTATAAATTTATATAAAATTCGTGTTATCATGTCAATTTGAACTAAACTGCAAAATAGTAGAGTTGTGTAACTCAGATCTGAACCAGTTCAAAGAGCCGACTCCGACAGAAGATCCGTGAGAGCCGACTCACTTTTTTTTGAGCCGACGGATCAACGGATCCGCATAGCTCAGTGAAACACTTAGCACACAGAAGCACATTTTACACTTACGTATC
Source organism: Venustoraphidia nigricollis (assembly GCA_034508555.1). Taxonomy (NCBI): domain Eukaryota; kingdom Metazoa; phylum Arthropoda; class Insecta; order Raphidioptera; family Raphidiidae; genus Venustoraphidia; species Venustoraphidia nigricollis. Next base: position 4,544,514 of record JAVRKA010000032.1, on the reverse strand, counting down.
AGTTCTCGCTTTGATGCATCTGTCAGCTCAAATGACTCATGCATCACATGTTTGGCTATGCATTCTTGATTCTATACAGGTCGTGATATGATTGACTGAACTAGGTAACTCAGTGGCAGACTGCAGTAACATATTCAGAACTCGGCTCTTTTTGAACCGGTTCAGTGAGCCGGCTCACATACGGGATCCAGATGCAAAGATGCAGATCACTAAAAAGACCCGTTTTTCCCATCTCTACAAAATAGTTGGTAAAACCAAAAATGCACATTCCACTAAGTTTTCCACTGTATGATAAAAATTGGAAAAAAAAATTAAAAAAAAACGATTGAAAATATACTTTTGTGTGTCATATGGCAAATACACTAAAAAAAAAACACTTTCAATTGTAGTTTTGACAGTGTGGCTCAGTGATCAGCGTGCTGACTTCTTGACCAGACTGTCGTGGGTTCGAATCCTGCCTCTGTTCATGGATGTTTTGTGAGGTGGTTTAGTTGTAAGTGACTATGTTATTTAATGTAATTAAGACGCTAATGACCTAAGTTGTTAAGCGTCTACCTATACAAGAAATAAACTGTCAACTGACCGTCATGTTTAAGCTATGTCTGTCAGATTACGAAAAATACTGCTGTAGTCATGTTGAAAAAATTCTTAGTTACGAGCGATTGTTTAATACGTAGGAATATAGGACTAGCTTCCCAGTAGAATTTTTATTTTTTAATATAATATGCCGTTTTAGCATATTATTCGTTCGTTTCATTAAATTTTTTTCCAAAGTAAAAGAAAATTCAATTAGGAAACTGTGTTTTTTATTTAATAATGCGAAGGAGTACTTCTCAAGTTTTTTTTAATTCGTTTATTTATCTATGTAGGTTACATAAGAATATTTTTGCTTTGTTATTCATAACTTTGTTATATCTTCTACTTTCTTTTATGAAATCATCGTCAGCAAAGCCACAGAGCTATAATATTTGTCAGACAGCACTAAACTAATTTAAATGAATGCTGAACTGATAATTATTGTTATTTTAAATACATACTTTGTGGTTAAAAACAGACAAATATAATCTGTAATAAGAAAAAAAAAATCGAATCGCAGTGGCAAATCTTGCCGACAATATAGTGTAATATACTGTATTTGCTAATACAGGACTAAATCACTAAGAAGACAAAACAACCTCGATAAAAACAATCCCTTCACGAATGACCACGTCAAAAACAATCACAGGATATAACCATGGGACAGAACATCATAGAAAAAATTTTATTCTTTATTGATTTTGTTTATATTATTTTTTGTTATTTCAAGTTAAGTGTATGGAATTTTGGTGGAATTATTTTTTTCCTGTTATTAATTTTTGATTAATTGCTATAACTTATGGTTGTTATGTTCTGTGATTGTTTATGACGTGGTTGCTCTTGAAGGGGTGTTATGACCCGAGGTTGTTTTGTGTCGTGGCTGTTATGTCTTGGTGATTTAGTCGTGCGACCGGTTTTATTATGTGAACTTAAGTTTGTTGTTGACGAAAATAAAAAATTAAACCTCTTAATACACTTCTTAAAATATTTTTTTTTTTAACTCCAACAATATCATCAATCGAACATCTACACTAAATTAGATGATAATAATAATAATAATAATAATGCGTTTAACGTCCGTTTCTCGACTTAATGTCATGACAGACGCCATTCGCACCATTACCATTTTCCATCTACCACACTTCCCGTTATTTTTCTATATTTTTAAAACTTCAACTTATGTAATAGCAATGGGCGAATGAAGGAATTATAAGATATTAGGATAAGGCAGGCAATTTTTTAACTAGGAGTTTGATAGGTAATCGGCCATGGCCTCAAATAAGGAACCATCTCGATATTTATCTGGAATTAATTGAGGGAAACCATGGAAAACCTCAATCAAGATGGCCGGTACAGGAATTACCGTTTCTCGGCGAGAGACAGTAGGAAAAAGTCCCAGCCACATCTGCCCCCGTCGGGATTCGAACCCGGACCTCCCGAATGCGAGTCTCGTGCTGTCACCACTACTCTACCCAGCTCGGTCATTTACAATAAATTAGTTACACCCTGCAGTGAGTAACTCACTATCCGCAAACTAGTGTATTCATAAAAATTGATTTAAGTTAAGCTTTTAGCCATCGGTTCATTTTTTTATAACTCAGTATAACGACACATACGTAAGTAAATCTTTTGCACCTCGTAAATTTGTCAGCACTTCTGCATTAATCTAATTATAGCAGGTACACATTCTTCGAATAGTCGGGACTTAAAAAATGGATACATTTGATGAGATTTATACGCTTCTGTAGTTTTTATTAGTGTTCTTGCCATAATATGGCAAACACACTATTGGCATCGGCCGGATGGTGGGACCTAGGGGTCGGACCTAAATTTCTTGCTTTGATGCATCTGTCAGCTCAAATGACTCATGCATCACATGTTTGGCAATGCATTCTTGATTCTATACAGGTCATGATATGATTGACTGAATTAGGTAACTCAGTGGCAGACTGCAGTAACATATTCAGAACTCGGCTCTTTTTGAACCAATTCAGTGAGCCGGCTCACATACGGGATCCAGATGCAAAGATACAGATCACTAAAAAGACTCGTTTTTCCCAGCTCTAACTTGAGATACTCACCAACAACATTTTGATATGTTAAAGACCGCGCACACGTGTCAAGCATGAACCAGCATAGCACAAACTTGCTACCCGCAGATGTCGCGCACTAGACCAGTACGAACCAGCAAAGTTTATTAATCCCTAAAAAGATGTACACGTTCTCTTAAAGCCAGTGAACGATGAAATAATTGGCACCTGATACCATGCAGAAATTGCAATTCTCGTGGCAGCTGGCATTATTGTGCAGTATCGATTGTTATCATGCATTCTTCAATATTCATTCATGTGTGCTTCGAACATAGATAGATGCACATCAACACCAGGTTTCCTGTTTCCTACAACTGATCTATTTTCAATAAATGGAAATGCAAACGTGTATCAAGTCTAAACAAATAGAATATCAAAGAGTGATTTATTTGACGTGTATTTACTTTCATCAACCTTTCAACATAATATGACAACAGTGTTCATTATTATACTAGCGGACCCGTGCGAATTCTTCGCACCATTAGTGGTCAATTACGGAATATAATAGGGTGGAAATTCTATTCAGAGACTTCAGCGCTACTACACGTCATATTACCGATAACTGTTAAAATATACAGATTGACACCAGATGACTAAATTTAAAACTGTATTTTTTATAATGAAAACATTGATTTAGTCATTAAAATAATCTCCAAAATAGCGTATCAAACATTAATTTTGGTAAAGTATTAAAGGAGATATTTCATACCGACAGAAAAACACCTTTGAGAAATAAGTTATAATAAATAATTTTAATAAATAAAATATACCGATATCTAATTAAATTATTTTACCAGTTCACAGATTAAAAGCTGGGAACTTAGACATAAAAACGTAGCATAAACAGTCGCGTGCCATGACCTTGCTTAGTCTGAATCCGACTAGGAAATTTATTAACATTAAAAATAATCTCGTCTACTAAAAATCATGTACCGCTACTGTACTCGAATTTTCTGAAAACACCTAATAATATTGACAACGAACTATTTTGATGAAACACTTGTCTCTTCTATGCTCCGTAATAATTGTAGCAAAGAAGTAAAAAAACTTATAACGACGTAATTTTAAACCGCCTTGATGTGATATATCAAGTTCCGTTTTAATGGAAACTACAAAAATTCGTCACGCGTGATGTACGAAGAAAATGTCCTTCAGGTCTTTAGTTTGAAGAACATTTTTTAATACAACAGTCCTAAAAATGCATCATTAAAAATGGTTATTAATTAATATTAATCAATGAAAATGTTCATATTGTTGAGCACGGGTTTTTTCAATTATATTATGTAGAGTCGAAAACAGTAATATTATATGTAAAACTTCTTGGACAGAAATCCAAATTAGCTTAGGGATCCAAGATGAAAGCTGTATTCAATGAAAATTTGAATACAGCTTTCATCTTGGATCCCTAAGCTAATTTGGATATCTGTCCTAGAAGTTTTACAAATATATAAACTGGATCGCAACGCTCTACATTTAGGTAGTTTTAAAGAAGTAATATTATACTACAAGGGCAGCAAGTTGAAATTCCTACACCACGAGACATGATGCCCGAGGCAATAATATTCCGACTAAAATAGTATTTTCAGGTATGTAAAGAGATTAAATTTTTTATTTTATCTAAAAACAAATTTAAGTTAGCATTAAAAAGCCACGTGCCTGTACTAGCAAACGCACTATAATTATCTGCTGGGCTTTCGCACTACAACCCGAGTTTTTTGCTTGCGATTAATGTGAAATCCATATTCACCTTTATATTTAATCTATGTGGGCGGAGCCGCGGGCGAAATCATTTTTATATAAATGGTTAAATTAAACCTGTAACCGTTTTCAAACCGAGCTAAACCAAAAAGATTCCGTTCGTTATAAAAGCTCAAAACATGCCAAAGAAGTACAAAATTTTACTTTAAATGATGTCTGACTTTCCGGATATCCCGTTAAAACACAGATAAAATTCATCTACTTGTTTGAAAAAGTTTTTATTAAAAGAGCGAGATCTTCTTAACAATTCTAAAATTAATTCTCTAAAAACCTCATTAAAAGTTTGTGCAAAATACGTTAAAGTAAAATGTAAAATTTGTGTAAAATAAGGAACGATTACGCAAATATTTTCTGTATAATCAAATTTTAAAACACATAAATACTCATCGTACATGTTATTTTACGCTAAAACACTGTTTTAAACCAGCGGTTTGCAAATTTTCAAGTTTTACTTTTCATCGATAATAAATAGGTATATAGATAATTTTAGATTGCATATTTATAGAGAAATTATGTTAATACGAGTATGTCATATCTATAGCGATTGTCTAAAATTTAACGCAAATTTTCAATTTTCCCAATTTTAAATAACATCCAACTGAAAACGTATTTTTTTTTGATAGAACAAAATATTGTTATTTCAGCCTTAAATTAACTAGATTGAATAAGGGAGCTTCTCATTTTGTTTAAAATCTTAATCATAATTTCAAAAATTACAAAAATAATGGCGAAAGAATGTTTGCAATATCTTTAAAAATAACAAAGCTGTGCTATTTCAACGTTTTTCCGCACTATGCCTTTTTCAGTACAAGTGATGTCATGGGGTACAAATAATATATTTATAGTAAACAATGACATAGTGTAGCAAGTTTTGTTATAATAACCTTCTCTTTCTATTATGTAATATTGTCTAAATTGTTTTTCTTTAACTACGAGGAAAGGTTGTTATAAAAATATTCTGAAAAAATTAAATAATTGTAAGTACTTACTTGAAATAAATAAAACGTTTTTTAATATGAATAATTAACAATTAATCGTAATTAATGTTTCTTCTAAAATATAATAGATAGATTAATTTTTTCAGAATGTTTTTATAACAACCTTCATTTTTCCTCGTAGCTAAGGAAAAACAATTTAGACAATATTACTTAATAAAGAGAGAAGGCTATTGTAACAAATCTTGCTACAAGTCTAGCCTGAGCGCAGTAACGGGTTTAGAATAGTCATTGTTAAATCAGATTTCCTGACAATGCTTTCTACAACCCACCATTATACTGTTAAAATCATATAACCTTCTTTTTTACAGACAAATAATATACCCACCTACATCGTATTATTTCAAAATGGGAAACTTATTTGAACTGTCTATTTGATGCGTATAGAATTGCGGCACGCCTTTCTTCACAATTTAAACATAACAATGTGTCATGCCATTACCAATATTGAAACTGACATGAAAATACTATGGTGACATGTTTTTACTTTGCTAAATTCAAGCTACAAGAAAAACATGTTTTCTTGTTTTCTGTGATTAGTCAAGTAAAATGGTAAATTTGGCATACAAAGGGCCGGGTAATTTTGATTTTTTGGTATGCTGTACTCTAAAATTCAAGTTTTCGTTCTTGGTATCGAAAAATGAGCTTTGGAGCGAAGCCTTGTTAGGCTGTAAGTAGTAAAACAATTAGTACTTTATGTTTAAAGCGTTCAACCTTGATAAACTAAATCACATATTGCAATTATTGTAAATCATCTGTAAACACATTAAATTCAAAAAGATGCATTATATTCACATAGTGGAATCGGTTTTCAAGCCTGGGGTCATAAATTCAATCTAAAATGCATTATGTAATTACAGTATTTGAGTCTGAACAGTCTAATTTATACATTAATTATTCTATATCGTTTCTAAAGTTGTTAAGGATTGGTATTAAGTTCTCGGTAACTTATTCTTGGCAATTTTAATTTTCATATTTCTCTACACTAAGTTTGACAATCATGTATTTGTCCCTTAAAGTAGATATCCGATTTTTTCAATACGCAAGCGTTAACTATAACTAATTAGAAACTAGTCAGACTATTTTTTTGTTAGAAAATCGAAGAAAAATCAAAATTGTCAAAAAACAAAAAAAAATTCTATTGATCCAATCGATACCAAACTTCACAGGAACACCCGCTGGGCTAATCTAAGGATTGCCTGAAAATTTCATGAAAATCGGTCCAGCCCTTTAGGAGTAACATACATACACACATTGATTTATATAAGTATACATATAGATAGATAGATGATCAGAAAAAAATATTGGTGTTTCAGATTTTCGTCACTTAGCTGAAAGAAGAAACAAAAACAGAAACAAAATGTAAGTTTTTTCAGTTTTAAATTTTTAATGTATTTGCTCCATACTGTATAAAAAACACAACTGGCGAAAATAACATTTTATACCGAATCGACACCCCGAATTAATCGCTTGAGTTATAACATAAGAAATAAATCGCTATCACTGTTTAAGCATTTAAAATTTATAACAATATTTGCATAATATGATGTAACAGCTGTCAGATTTTTCAGTGTAACACTTTTTTTTTGAAAGGATGTTATTCTTTGTGGTATACGAGATATGTATTTGACGGCACTCAAGATTGCGCAACATAGTCTGGCTAAAAGCATTATGTCAAGTTGCATAAAGCTGACGAGCTCAAGAAAGCTCGCGTTTAACTTGCTTTAACACAGTTTCTTCTTTCATAATAGAAATAAATTGAAAGAGAAAATTATGAACTTTTCATCTAACTTTCAAATCTCATTATAAATACACCTATAAAGTAAACGCGACTATGGTTGACCTCGAACCACTAAGTTCTGTTAAAAGGTTCTTCATTCTTAACTGACGTTAAATATAAAATCAATATTAACGATCTACTTTGAATAAATAAATGGTTAGCGCCGGCCTTAGCTCTTGATCAGGGTAGATTGAGATTGTCTTTCAGCGTCCTTTGGTCAACGCTTTCACTTCACGTAGATTGTACTTCGGTTTTATGTTAAAAAAATTATGTCCCAAATTTTCAAAAATCAACTTTTATTGAATTTAAATTGAATTAAGTAGCTTTAATTATTATACTTCTGCTTTTTTAACATAAAGAAAGTTCATACTGCTGTATAAATTAGTATTTGGTGTTAATTTCAATCAGTCACTAAAATTGTTTTTCGCATTTGGCTTTTTGGCGTCCCTTGGCGCCTGGCGCCTAGAGCGACCGCTCCTCTCGCTCTACCTATATTTTTAACCTCGAAATCAAATCAAATCTAATACACAATATCAAACTTTGGTCAGTCTGAAATAATCTCAAAAGTCAAATGGTTCTTAAAGTCCCGTAAACCGGGGCTTCTTTGAGATAGTTTGAAAGGTTTTTGCGCCATAAGTTTTTCTGTTGAAATGTTTTTATTGTCCTACCGAATTGTTCTTCAACTATCAAACTCCGAAGGAAGTTGTTACCAGCCGCACTCATATAAAAAAAAAATCAATTTGGTGTGAAAGTAACCGTGTTATGTTTTTATTTTTTTGGAATATCTGTATTTTTCAAGATATACCAAAGAAACACGTCCATATACCATAATGCTTTTTAACACAATTTTAAGAGCATACAATGAATTTATCTATATAAGACAGTGTAATGGCTCGGGGCACAGGGAGAAATTGCTTCTCACAGCCTTTTAACAAGCATGGGAATTTGTTTTTTCGGTATTGTCCTCTTGCGTCTATTCTCTTGTCATCACTTATCTAAAATTCTGCGGCAAGCCTTTTTCAAGGGATTGAACATACCTAACGTCCAATAGCTGCATGAGATCAGTAGAAAATAAACGTTATTTTCTAATGCAGTTCTGGTCACTCCTGAAGAAAAATGTGATGCTAGATTATATTCTAACTAGATCACTTTTTTAAATTATTATAAATTATTTTTTTTTCTATTGAACACATTTCAGTGAATTTTAATAGAGTTTTAATCTGATAATAAACAAAGCGAATAAAACATAAGCTACGGCTAAGGTTTGTGACTTGTATCGCTCGGACGTACATACAGATTAATCGACAGTTACTGCTGTTTGCAGATTTCAGTTAAAATTTCAGAACTTATTATGAATTCGAACCGACCTAGATATGGTTCCACTTTATGAAACAGAATTATCCATTTTCAAAAAACTACAATTTGAATGGATTTCATGCAAAATTAACGCAGATATAATTTCTTGTATGAAGGAAACCCAGCTTTAGTTCGCAAAGTATTAATAAAGCACACTACCGCTACTTGTGTGATAGAGATGGAAAAAACGGGTCTTTTTAGTGATCTGCATCTTTGCATCTGGATCCCGTATGTGAGCCGGCTCAGTGAACTAGTTCAAAAAGAGCCGAGTTCTGAATATGTTACTGCATTCTGCCACTGAGTTATCTAGTTCAGTCAATCATATCACGACCTGTATAGAATCAAGAACGCATAGCCAAACATGTGATGCATGAGTCATTTGAGCTGACAGATGCAAAGCAAGAACTGATACGTAAGTGCAAAATGTGCTTCTGTGTGTTAAGTGTTTCTCTGAGTTATGCGGATCCGTTGATCCGTCGGCTCAAAAAATAGTGAGTCGGCTCTCACGGATCTTCTGTCGGAGTCAGCTCTTTGAACCGGTTCAGATCTGAGTTACCCAACTCTACTGTGTGAGTAATAAAGCGAAAAAATCAACACAGTAAAAATAAATACTGTGTGTACAGTTAATAACCCTTTTATATTTATAATAACTGCAGTTCAAACACATAGAACTTTGCAATAGTCTCAACCCCTATATTTTTGTGTACAGTGTTAATATTTGCAATAAATTCTAGTTAATTGTTTTGCAATTTAGCAAACTGACGAGAGTTTAATTAAAAATTACGCAGTTATATTTTAAAGTGAAATGATGTATTTATATTTTATACTGTATCCACTTTACCGCGTTTTTATTATGAAGTAGAGGTATTTTTAATTAAACGTCAGCAGACTTCATAACAATAAAATATCACGTTATTTCTAAAGTTAATTTTTAAGCGAAGTGCGTTGGAGTATAATTGTATTATGTTAACTTTAGATCGTATAAAAAAAATATCAAGTCTTCAGTGGTTCTTAGTAGCACTGTAATAGTTATCTACATTTAGAACCGTTTTAATACATCCCTTAATCAATTTAAGGGCAGTATTTATATTATATTTTGTTCAGAAACAAAGATAAGTTTAAATAATACATTTATTTTAACGGAGAAAAATCAAAATTGCCAAAAAACAAAGAAAACATTTTGTTGGTCCGATCACTACCAAATCCGCTGGGTTAATCTGAAGATTTCCTGAAAATTTCATTAAAATCGGTCTTGCCGTTTTGGAGTCTATAGATAACATACATACATACATACATTGCATGTATTAGAAAATATATCATTTTGTTGGTTTAAAACTTGGAAACTGGGCCTTTAAAATAGAAAAGCCATGGAAAAACCATAGAAATTACGGCATTGATAAACGCTCAACTAGTGAGAGAGAAAGAGAGAAAAAGTGAATGTGGACTTGGTGCCGAGTAGTCTACCGCTACTCTAGATATATTTTGTAGATGACCTGTCAATTCTTATGAGAAACAACAGTAAGCAAGGATAATATAAAAAGACTAATTACTACCCTGCTGGGAAACGCTCCGGATCCATACGATTATTATTATTCCAAATTACTATTTTAAATTCATATTAAATGAAATGTAACATAATTCTTTAGAGTAATTTATTCTCGTTTTCCGTAAGGAAATTGAAATAGAACGTCAGTCTTGATTTGTGCTTGTCACGTTATTTTGTAAAACGCGTGAATTGAGATTGAAATTTTCTTTTCTACGATTGTTTTGGACTTCTACTTGTGAACCATAATATTCGATTGTTTTATAATCATGGCAGCAAAAAAAACAGATAATTCTCTTTTCTTTTTTCTTATTTGGAAGCTTAAATTTGAACTGAAGTCTTTTAAAACGCCGACTTTTCGTTGTTCACTGGCGATAATTATGTTGAATTCAATCAATTGACTTACCATAATTTCCATACAGTTTGTTCTAAAAAAGGAGCAAATTTACAAAAACTAAACTCGGCTAAAATTAACGGTCCAGCGAGTTTTCCTGTTAATATTAAAATAATTATTGGACGGAAAATACATTTTGTTTTCAGATAAAAGCGGGGTAAGCTTGAAATAATAAAACGCTAATGAATGAGTCTTTGATATAGAGGGTTTGTCAGTGAAGTAATGAGTCTGACCACTTTAGTCGCCAGCAGAATGCCACAGAATTTATGGTGGGAGGGTATAAGCTAAGCAACGCACCAGACGGAATTCGCGTCCGAGCATGAGGATCACGCATAGCGTAAAAGCTGTTTTTAAGTTTTTGTCAAGGCAGAAAACGTCAAAAATGGATTCACTTCGACAAAACCGCTTCCGAGACACTTGCCTTTGTCACGGACTCAGAATTTGCGGCGATTCAGTGACTTCAACAACGGACGGGAGACAGTTGAAGACTTGAAGCGATCTGGACGCCTTTCAACGAGTGGTTTTGGAGGAAAATGTGGCCAAAGTAAAAAATCCCCTAGACTCCGACTGTCCTTTAAGTATCAGATTAATCGCCAAAGAAATCAACAGGTGCAAAACAACTGTTCTCAAAATTATTTCTGAAAATTTGAACATGCCTATCGCTAGAAAACCCACCCCGACAATGCCCCAGCTCACACTGTCTTCGTTAGAAGATTCGGGTAGGAGTTGCAACCTTGCCGTTCCAATGTACGTTTAGTGTTAAGTAATTCTATGGGGAATTTGCGACTTACTGGTTGGCACAGCTATTATCCAGTTGTGTTGTAAATATGCCTTATCCAGGTGGAAAATGGATCAAACAGCCTGTAGATATGCTATTTGTTTGCATCGACCGGACAGATAGACGCGTCTCTACCAGCCTTTCACTCTTTTATACATCTCTTTAGAGCCTATCTTGCCAACAATGAATAATGAACAATGAAAGACGCCTAATCAATCTTATTCTTCATCTTCCTGAAAGCAAACGCCTTTAGAATCTCTTGCTTTTATTCTTTATTTATCGTAAATTTTTCAACCGTTTCTTATTTAATTTGAGTCTATAAATGTATTTGTATTCTTCCGCAAATTGTGTTATGATTTCAGGTAGAGAAGTTTGGATATAATAATTTCTCTAAGCAACTGTACCCATTCTTATAATTTTCTAATTATTTGAACTTACCAGCAAAATGAGTTAAGTTGAAAAACACATCAGTTTTAATTTTTTTTTTGTTAAGATGTTTTCAATATTTGGTAATTTTTTATGCAATTGAACTGTTAATTTTTCCTAGTAACATCAATAATATAGAACTCTGTGACCCCCAGAGCATATACAAACGCCAGAATACGGTCTTCATATTTTTCCGCCAGATGTACCCTTAGCGCCTGTATCTGATTGTGAGTGGTCGTATCTGTAGATTACAGATAGTATCATCGCTGTTTTCAGTAGCATTTTGTAATATGTTGTTTAAAATATTCAATATATTATAGAATAATACATAAATTTATTAATAATCATTTTAATTGAAAAGACGATTTTATACGAAATTCAAATTATATAATTAAATAAAACAATACATTATCATTTGTTTAATACCGGGTGTTTCACAAAGATAGGTACTTTATGAAGACGCCACAACTAACTATGTCCGATTTTCGTTTAGGTTTTCCTTTAAACTATGGGTGACGCTCTATATCCCCTATTTTTTTCAAAATTTTAGGCTCAGTTAGTTTGGAGATAAAAGCAGAAATGGTCAATTTTTATCTATTTTTTTAAATAACTTTAAAACTATTTATTTTAAAATCATAAAAAATATATATATATATATATATATATATATATATATATATATATATATATATATTTGAGACCCTTACCACAAGCCCTTTCATTTGGTATATCACACGCTACAGTTTGCAAAACTTTTTTTTAATTTCCTAATTTGCCCATCAAAAGTGACTCTCATGTTTTCAAATTAATTTATTTAAGTTACGCGCCTGTGTTTGGATCACAGAAATTTATATGTGTACCAAATTTCAACTCAATCGGTCCAAATCGGAGCAAATTGGCTGTGACGGACAGACACACAAGTGATCCTATATGGCTTCCGTTTTTTTCGGACGTACGGAACCCTAAAAAGGTCTAATAATTCTCAATGTGTTATTTCTACTACTGTTGTCGTTGCCGAGCCGGACGCAGTCCCGCGAGGTAAGAATATATAATATAGTGGATCGGAAGGCTCCACTGCTGTTGTCGCTGCCGAACGGACTATAAAACATTGTTTCATGTAAGTTGCGTGCGGAACTAGGGGTAGCGACCAGTAACTAATAATTTTATATTATATATCGCACAATAAATTAGTTACATAATATGTACACAGGTCGGCGGCAATGCGGGTCTAGTACAATATTTCACGCATATGATGTTGTCGGCGATGGCGCAGTTATCGGACATCAACTAGCCCCAGGTTATTTATCATTACTCGATACATCGCAGCTTCTATTTATTTTATTACATCTATTTTCTACTCACCTCCTGCTGTTTGCTATTAGTCTGCGAAGACTTGAGATATATTTGTGGACAAACCTAAATCGTTAACGTCGAATTTACGAATTTTTTCCCATAATTTCAGTTTACTTTTTACTAACAAACGTTCGTATGAAATCTCTTTATTGTACTTTTTGACAGTTAATTTCAGGTCGTGGAAGTTTTTATAAAACATTCCGATTACAAAATGCGTGCATGCGTTTTGTTTACGAAATTCCTTATAGAGAGCATATCACGTCATACCTTAATAAATATAAAACTTTAACAGGTTTTTTATATATTACTTTTTATTTTATACTAGCGGTACCTGTGCGAATAATTCGCACTAAAATTCGTTTCTAATTTCTCACACTCTTTATAACTTTCTTCTTTTTGTTGTATTACATTACAAAGCTCAGTGACGGTTCAAGAAAATATTTTTCTAAAACTGTCATATAGAGGCGCAAGTATCGAAAACGTTGAGTTGAAGCGCCGCCATACGAAAAGTATTTATACGTGAATTTTGATTAAAAATTAAACAAAAAAAATTTACCAACCGTCAATCATGTTGACGCTGTTTCAAAGTTAGAACCGTCAGATGATTGCTGCATATACTAAATAAATGTATAATTGCTATAATTAATTATTTTGCAAAAACAAAAGCAATAATAGATTTTTTAGTTGTTGATGTCGGTAGAGCAAGCAATTATCTATAAAATGATATAAAATTTATGTGGAGCAATTGTGTGTTTTTTTCGAAAAAGGGAGGCAAACATCTTAACCTTAGCGTATTAATATATATGATGATATTACTTTTTTCTATGTAATTTTTTCTATGGGCTAGATGGAAGATCAACGCAAGTTGGACAGTGAATCGTGCCTTTTGTACGTTTTATGTGCAATAAACATTTGTTATTATTATTATTTATATATTCAAGTTCGGATTTCGAGTATTTGAGCTGAATTCAACGACCATGTATTGTTTGTCCTGATGTGACACCGAAAATTCTAAGTAAAATATGTTGAAACACGAAGTCTGTGCTCCTGTTACATTAATTACTGTTTGTTTGTTTATCTTAATAAATAGGGTAAACAGATACCTGCACGTAGTTGACGCTCTGTTGTCTCGAAAATCTGCAATTTGTATAAAATGAAACACGAGTGCCGGCTGCATACTTAGATTTATGGAAATCAAACGCAGTAAACATACCTACTTTATGGAATGCTTTTATATGCTAATTTTCATAATCTAGCACAGAACGAATCAACGTTTTTTGAATATCTTTAAAACCAAATTGTCTATATTTGTTCCCTATGGACTCCAAAGCGACTGGACCGATTTTACTTTTATATGCTAATTTTCATAATCTAGCACAGAACGAATCAACGTTTTTTGAATATCTTTAAAACCAAATTGTCTATATATATGTTCCTTATGGACTCCAAAGCGGCTGGACCGATTTTGATGAAATTTTCAGGCAACCTTCAGACTAGCCCAGTAGGTGATCCTGTAAAGTTTGGTAGTGATCGGATCAACATAATTTTTGTTTTTTGGCAATTTGTTTTTCTTCGATTTTTGTATATTCACAAAAAGCGATTAAATTCACGCAAATTCAATACACGTTGAGAATTATATGATAGTGATTCTCATCTTTTATGGCTATAGATAATAATTAATGCTACCCGCGCTAGTTTCGTATAAAAAACACTAGCTACCAATTTTTCTATATATGGTATTAAATGTAAAGCCAGCATTTTATTATGTCGCCCGATATACAATACACAACATGTACTTCTTACAAAAATATTTATACAGGCATAATCTGTTTAACGCTAGGGATTAGAGATATTTCGAATATTCATATTTATAAGCGGATATTCGCTAACTTTTATTTATTCGCATCCGTATATAAAGGTTGTTTTAGGACAGATCCGACCGGATCAATTCCGACCAACGTATTCATGGGTCAATTCTAACTTGTTGAGCTTTTGATATTTTTATCTAAGACAGTTCCGAACGGCTGCTTTAATAACTTGTCGTAAATTTTAAACGTCCTTAGATTTTTATTGAATTGAAATATTTGTCATACGCCATTTACATTTCTTCATTTCTTATTCTATTTTTTTGTATACAGACAACAATTTTTAAATATTCCTGGTCTCCTTCTAAATTTATGATTTTTCGATTATATTATTGTATTTAAAAGGCCACGAACCGATAAATATATCAAAGTTTTAAAATAATTATTTTTTAAAATAAACGAAACTAACCTCGTCTGAAGTTCCTGGTTTAAATCTAATACGCGAATACTATTACCTATACAAATTATGATCAAAACAGGTCGTGAACTAAATGTGAGATTTTTAAGAAAAGTGTTCTTATAGAATCCCTCAAACACCAATACATTTTTAACCTGATCTAAAAAAGCAATTTTCAATTGAATTTTAAAGTACCTATTATTACACTATCAAACCAACCTTACTAGGTCATCGAGCTTAATCAAATTTGATGTAGATTTTTTGGTTAGAATATATTTTGATTACTTTTTGTTATTTTTATATTATTGGCTTCATCAACAAGAATACCGTTAGATTTTATTAAATTTTCAAATACCTTGCAGCATTAAAAAAAACCTTCCTTTGGGTGATATTATTTATTTCAATTTACAAAACAAATATTACTCTTTCACACATTTACCCCAAAGCACTGTGGCTAATAATGCTTTCATCTATTCCCCCAATACTAACCCCTTAGTGGGGGGGGGGCAACTGGAATGGAGACTATATCAACCACTGAATTCACGGACTGTGCAAGTTAGTACAAAGAAAGAGCATTTTGGATCAGATGATACAAGAGTTTGGGATATAGCACATAATTAGCCCTGGAGGCTACAGTGCTCTCGGTGACAGGGCAACTCCTAGAGTAAAAACAGAAGGGAAACGGCCAATGTATTGGCCAGCGTTGACCAAACTTGGTACACCCAGTGTTTCACGAATATACGCTACCATTAAACAAAATGAATATCCAAGATGACGCAATTATTACAAGTGCTTCAGCGGTACTAATTTCTTGTATCCAGTTGTTCATACATGTTTCATTCAAGTCATAAATCACA
This sequence comes from Venustoraphidia nigricollis, assembly GCA_034508555.1. Taxonomy (NCBI): domain Eukaryota; kingdom Metazoa; phylum Arthropoda; class Insecta; order Raphidioptera; family Raphidiidae; genus Venustoraphidia; species Venustoraphidia nigricollis. The sequence goes on along the minus strand of JAVRKA010000032.1, from coordinate 4,528,346 downwards.
ATAATATACACACATACACAATGACAAACACTGCGTAGTGAAAATTGTTCAGAGGTTTAGGTTGAAAACTAAATCATATTTAAAACTTTTTGCACGTTGTGGCAGATATAATTAAAATTTAAATGAAAAAAATAAATACGTTGTTACCAAAAAAAAATGATTGAACAAATATAAAAAAAGGTTTTTACAAAATTTAAAAAAATAAAATATATAATATGTCATGGCCAGATCTTAGAAATCATCATTCCATGATGTGGTCGATCAATTCATGAAATGGTTGTATTTATGATGTGACCATTTCATGAATTAGTCGGCCACATCATGAAATAATCAATTCTAAGATCTGGCCACGACATATACATAAATATATAAATATCAAATAAAATAATATGGAATAAATGTAAAATAAAATTTAATTTTATCGACCGGGACCAAATCAGCTACCTCAATCGGTATCTAGCTCTTTTCATGGTATAGCACATAACTGTTCTACTAGTGTATAATACAATGATTGACTTCCGTTTGAAAAGATTTACATCCGTTTGAAAAATTGGGCTATCCGTCCGAATAATATCTGTTTGAGAAAAATCGTCCGATTTACTTTCGCTTGAAAAGATCTGAGTTACCGTCAGGTTGTGGCTAAAGAAGTTTTACTTCTAAAAATGTTTTAATCTCTTAATACGTCCCTTAAAATGATTTCACTTTTTCCCATTCCAACAACTAGCTATCATTTTATCTCCGTCTATACCAAATTGTATACACTTACAGTATGTAATTTACCATGCACGAGCATATTGTGTGTTCATAAATTTTATAAATTCGGCCTTTAGCCGATTTTATTAAATTTTAGAAATGCTTTTTAATTTGTACTTCACAAACAATAAACATACAAATAAAAAAAAATTATAGAAACACATTTTCCTGTTTAGTAGGCGTCAGAGTTCAAAAAAAGAGAGCCGTCGGTTCATTGACACTATAATATGCTCCTTAAGATGTTATCAAGCGGTTCATTCGAATGATTGTTCATTTGACTGAACGCTCATTTTTGTTTCATTCCGCCTTTACACAGCACAAGCAGTCTTTTCCTAGAAGATGTCGTCGAATGAATTTGTGCGCCTTGGAATTCGTTTGATTTGTGAATTGCCAAAAAAGAAGCAAAGTCTAAGTTTAAATCATTAATTAGAGACTTTATAGAATTTGTCCTTATTGTTTAGTTTTTATATTCGTCGAGTTTGTGGTTCCAAAGACATAGATAATTTTTGAAATTCTCCAAAAACAGCAGCGTCTTTTGGACGTTCCACTTGAATACCATTTTGTCTCACACACAGATGGAATATATTCACTATGCGGTGTCGTAGTCTCAAGTCTGTTCGCTCCAAGACGCGAGACAAAATAGCCAAACCCGAATGAATGTTCTTTCCAAGTCTGTTCATTTTTCGTTAATTCGGACGGCGAATGAATGATGCCGAATGCCGCAATAGCGTTGTTCATTAATGAATTCATTCGTCACTATTGTTTCATTTTTTGTTCAGACGTTTCACTTCGAGTGAAAGGTGCTGAATGAAAGACAGAAATGAACAAAAAATGAAACGTCTGATATCACCTTAAGCGAGGTATGCCTGTAAAAAGTTTTCTGTATGCTTCCCATGTTTCAACCAACTGTGTTTCGTTAATAATGGTGATACATCGTACACATCTCATAACCGGGCCTACCAACACTATACTCACTCATAAATAGCTATCAGAGTTAACCAGCCCTGCTCCTCCATAATAACCTCTCTCCCTCTCTAATTTTATCTGTTTGTTTCACTCGTCTGATGTCACGTACATGCATGAAAACCTCTTCTTCATACATACGTGATCTCTGGAATGTTCATTTTCGCACTGTATTTTTTTTTGTGCAAATAATAATTATAAAAATATAATCTACACCACACAGCGAATTTTCATGTTAGTTTTTACAAATTTAATCTGCAAAATTATTGAAACTGTAGAATGAGACACGAACGTGAGTTCATGGTCACACATTCACGCAAGTTTTATTCAGTTCACACTCATTTCAATATGAAAATGAAAATTATACGAAAAACAATGCCAAAACTTATTTGAAATTTACGTGCAAAAATTATTTTGATGCTTTTTAACAACGTTAGAATTTAGAAATATTATTTTTTTTATACCCGGTCGAAAGTACATACTTCGGGTTCAATTTTAAGGCAGAAAGCCTAACATTTATGCCATCTTTAACAGCGGACCGAAACAGTTTAATTTCTCGTGCAGCGCAGGAATTTCAACGTTCTGCCTTTACGGTGTAAAATACTAAAAATTATATATATTTACTTTTTTTTTCTTTTTTGTCCTTGGTAATTAATATAAAATTGATTTGTCGGGAAAAAGGACTTTTTAAGTAAACACTTATTTGTTATTATATTAAAGCAAGGAATGAAACGTCGCTATAATAACAAATAAGTGTTTACTTAAAAAGTCCTTTTTCCCGACAAATCAATTTTATACTAAAAATTATATTTTCTTTTGAAATCTTTTGTGTTTTATCGAACACTGCCACTTTTTTTCTTTCTCAACATTTTCATGTGACATGAGACTGTTATCAAATTAATTATTATAAATCACCAAAAGTTAATTGTAAGATAGGAATCTGATAATAGCGCTTTTTGTTTTTTGCCAATAATGTAGTATGCAAGAGGCGTATTGCGCGTTGAATATTTCTTTAACCCCCTCGGATCGATGAAGTGATTTAATTAACCTTTCCCACGTACAGCTCGCATTTTAAGCTCGTAAACTTAAACCTGACGTTATTAAAATCTGAGGGTTTGCTGGAGGAAATATTCAGTATCTGTTTAAATAGTATGGTCGCTGGGTACGTCTGGATGTTCAAAATCGATAAAATTGTTGACAACTTTGTTCAGACGAGACTATAAGACTATAAGATTTTTGGTTTCAAATTGAATTTTTAATTTGAAACTAACTCGAAAACACATGCTATATAAAAATTGTTGATTGTACCTATGCTGGGTTGCGAAAGCATTGTCAAATTTAAAAAGTTATATTTGACATAACTTTATTTTCAACAAAGAGGTACATTTTTTAGGTTCTTAATAGAAATAAAATACAATGTTTAGCTTAACATAATTTTTAAAACTTTCGGAAGTAACACACAAATTATACATATAATACAAATATGATAATAACAGAATATTTTATAAATCTTAGATAATATATTTTTGCACGACCCCTTATAAAATAGCTGCTTTTCATGACAGTGGAAAAATGATCCAATTCACACTCGTACGTAAAGTAAAACAAAAGAAATGCGAAACGTAGCCGTACTACCATTTCCATAGTAAAAGTTTGAAAATTAAAAGCAGCCTACAATGGGAAGTGAGTTTGCTAAAATTTGAACTGTCAAGTTTTTTATATATATATATACACTATGATTTTTTAGTTGATTCTTTTTTTAACAGCGTGTAGAAATCAAATAAACAACAAATATTTCAAATAACTTTTTTATCAAATCTTTAAAATTTAAAAACAGGCTTTCAAAGTTCTATTGCGCTATGTTATGTCACTTTAGAAATATGTTATGAAATTATCAAGTATTCGTAGAAATTGTCCCCGTTTTGCTTCAAATAGGCACCAAATACTTAAAAATGACATAACATATTTCCAGAACTGACCTCAAAATTAATTAAACTTTGAAAGACTTCTCTCTTGTTTTTGAGTTTTGATAAAAAAGTTGCTTGAAATATTTGATTTCTACACGCTGTTAAAAAAAGGATTAACTAAAAAATCATTTTGCATTATGTCATCACGCACTAGAAAAATAATCTAGTATTTTTTAAATATAGGTAATTATTTCTTTTCACATTTTTATTAAACCAATTGCAAGGGTTGCGTATCATCCTGGCACATGCGCTTTACTTCCTCAAAAATTGTGCGTGATTTCATGCTGGTCTGGTTTAAATTTGTCATAAAATCTTCATCAGCTATCATATCTTTAATTAATTTTGATTTAAACGATATATTAAAATTAACGAGCAAAATTCTTATAAAAATTATGTTTTGTGACAAGATTAGACGTTCGACGAATTTTGCAAAACCGCCACGTTGGAACATTATTTCTGCAAATTTATCCGTGCTATTAGCCCACACTATCTTGAAAAATACTCTATATACATTGTATGGGTTATTGCTGAGAATTTTATAAGCGATTATTGTTATTAAATTAAGATAATCTTCATTGCTTATACAATTCTTTTCAATAATATACTTCCAAGCATCCTCAAAAAAATAATGCAACTCATAGTTCTTAACAATACAACTCAGTAACGTATAACCCATGTCAAACTTGGGTACTATTATAGACATCAACCAAGAAAATCCAACATGTTTCTTCAACAGATGAAATGCTGCTAAACCATTTTCACGAAATCCTTCCAGGCAAACATAATCAAGAGCCAGAATTCTCTGTTCATCTGGAATTTGTTTGCAGAACTCGCCAATGACTTGACTTGAACATTTCTGTCTGAAAAGAGTTCGGACAATGTCTAAAGATGAACGAGGCTCCAATAAATTTTCTATATTGAATCCAAAAAATGTATTTAACCAATATCCAATCAAAACATAATCCTGGGGATATGCGAAACACTGAAACTTACTATAAATACGTTCCACATGCCTCAGTTCACACTTCGGAAACAATTCTTTGATTCTATCAACACAGGAATATACGCAAGCAATGCAGAAACGAAACTCTACTTTTAAATCTTCATCCTCCAGAACGCGCTTCACTGTTTTTAATTCATCAATCGAACCACACATTGTCCACAGGATTTTAATATTTTTCTTCACAGTGAATTCGCTCATTTTTTTTATAAATTTAGTCTGTTGATTCAACAGTGCTGGTATGATTTGTCGTAACTCACAATATAAATTTCTTGGTAATTCAAGGAATGCCAAATTAGACATAGCAGCTACTCGCTGCGATCGATTGACACGCCTTGAATATAATAATTCATTTGCAACTTTCGTGCTTGTTATATATTTCAAAGAAGGCACAATTTTAATTTTTTCTACACTCATTTTGAAATTTCCAACACTTAAGAATAGGAACACGTATTACTACACTGGCACTGCTAACTATCTACTTGTTTCAATGTCCTGATTGTAATACAGGTAAACACCTGAACGTAAATGAGTAACGACCATAGATGGTATCAGTCAAAAGGATTAAAGCCAAATATGAAATACTAACAAAAATAGAAATTATTTTCAAATTTATACCTGTAGTAGACACGATTACATATTATTTATTGTTAGGTGAAATTGCCTTCTCAAAGTAATAAAGCGGTTTGGTTAAATATTAATAATTTAAAATACGACAATAAATAATATTTGCTCTTCTAAAATTAAAAAAAAAAAATAAATTAAAACCCAAAAACAGGCTTGACTTACAAAAATTCAAAAAATAACTTTATAATTAGATTTATTTTTAAAAGATATTTTAATTTTAACGTCGTTAGCGGCTTCATCCGTTTTATACGAGGTTTTTCTTATTATGCGAGCATTCACTTTAATTAATATGGAGTCCTCGGATCAGTCCGTTGTCTCGGATAACACCGTGGCTCGGTTGATCGAAGGCCGGATAAATAAGGTTTTACTATAATTAGTGTATTTGCCATAAGGCAACATACACTATTGGCGTTGGTCGGATGGCGGGACCTAGGGGTCGGACCAAAATTTCTCGACGTTTCATAACCTCCTAAACACTTTGGCACCATTTTTGAAAATGTTTATATATATATATATATATATATATATATATATTTATATACGTATATATATATATATATATGTGCGGGCAATAACTTTCGAAAGAGTTAATTGATTTTAATGAAATTTGGTCCACGTGTTGAAATCCATCACCGCAAGAAGCCTATTTAAAATGGGCGTAATTGGGGCATTTTAAGGGTAGTTTTTAGGGGTTGAAAAATGTTTTTGGGCCCCAAAATACCGAAAAAATTCTCAGAATCGTTTCAAAATTGATATTTAACCCTTTAGTAGTAATTAAAAGGTGTCCCTGAAATTTAAATAAAATCGGCCCGACTAGTTTACAAATAGTGAATTATGTACTGAAAGTTCTATATTATTTGGTATAGAGGTTCGATTTATAATAATATTGCAATTAAGAAAAAAAATGATATTTTAAGGGGTGTATTAAGGAGTAAAATTTTTTATTTTGCCCAAAAACCAACTTAAGCTCGCAAAATAAAGCCACACTGCCTGTATAAGCAAATACACTATATTGTCGGCAGGGTTTTGGCACTACGACCCGGGTTTTTTTTTTGTTTTTATATGATGTATAAAAAATGGAGGCGCCGAGAAAGAAATAACATAAAAGCAAGTGAAAACGGCAAATTAAATGAATACAAAGATTTGTGTTTATTTAAGAAAATCAACGCTATCTTCGGATCATACCTTAAATTGTGTAACCCTGTTTTAAAGCATGAAATGAACAGACGCAAGTAAGCAATTAAGTCGCTTTAAATCACTGAAGCGGAACATCGCTTCTATCTCTAACAGAGTTGGTTAGCGGACCTATGTTCATTAAGCTTTTTTTGAATTATTTTATTGGTTCATACCACTGATCTCTAATATAATGCAGCTTGGTAGCTCGAGAAAACCAATATACTGTTCAATTTTGTATAAAAGTATGAAATTTGAAATGATCAATGAGCGTAGAAAGGGTCCTTAAAATCCAAGATATCTGTCAAAATGTCGATATTTGGTTTACGTTCGTTTATTAATACAGGTTTTTAAGAATTTCCGATTACAAAATGCTAACCTCGAATTCGTATTAGCATCTGAAAATACATATAGTATAAATTAAAAATAAACTATATTTGAGTGGGAAAGAAGACCGTCAAATAAAATATGAGATCGTCCTTAAATAATTTCATTGACTATTAATATAGCCTGAATTAGAGTTGGGTAACTCAGATCTGAACCGGTTTAAAGAGCCGACTCCGACAGAAGATCCGTGAGAGCCGACTCACTTTTTTTTGGGTCGACGGATCAACGGATCCGCATAACTCAGTGAAACACTAAACACACAGAAGCACACTTTACACTTACATATCAGTTCTCGCTTTGATGCATCTGTCAGCTCAAATGACTCATGCATCACATGTTTGGCTATGCATTCTTGGTTCTATACAGGTCGTGATATGATTGACTGAGCTAGGTAACTCAGTGGCAGACTGCAGTAACATATTCAGAACTCGGCTCTTTTTGAACCGGTTCAGTGAGCCGGCTCACATACGGGATCTTGATGCAAAGATGCAGATCACTAAAAAGACCCGTTTTTCTAATCTCTAGTCTGAATATGCGGTCGTATGCATTATGTTGACCGGCAAAATTGTTTACTACCGATTGTCTGTACTAAACGACTATCCACAGTAATTAGAGATCAGTGGTTTATCAACCTTCTTTATTGTCTGCATGAACAAAGCTATTATGTAAGTTAAACATCAGACGCGAATGTTCTATAGCAGCTGAAGCGCCGAGAATTTTAAATCTAATGCTAATTCTTATAGTGATTACTACTTTCCGTTTAATTATTCGACTCTTTTAAGGATGTTATGCAGGTTTTTTAAAAATGATCTAAACCGAAAAATTTCACTCACTAACTGTTAATAAATTAGGTGTTATTAATGCCTTACTGCAAAATAATTGAGGTTAAGTTTTCTGGAAGCAAATATTCGCCAAGGAATATTCGGCCAGTGTGTAGCAAGACTGAAGTCGTTGGAGAAGGGGAAGACGAGATTCGAAGCAAATATTTGCCAATGACTGAGCCAGCCCTTGGCATGTGTCTGGTAAAAGACAAGCCCTTAAAATTTTCTAAAATATTTGTCAATACTCTGTGTATACATACACGTATATATGTATTTATTAAAAATAAGCAATTCCCTTTCATCTCTACGTCGCCTCGAGAATTCTCACAAGATTATTACTATTTTTTGATACGTTTTCTTCACGCATTTCTCAACGCAGTTCTCTATTTTCGTGCAATCCAATAAATCAGAGCCTACGAAACGATTACAGAGTTCAAAGCTTTTCTTCTTTTTAAAGCCAGATCTCTTTAAAGCGGAAGCCTGAAGCTTAAACGTCATTAGCTATCTACTATATGTATATTTTAAATAACACATGTAAAAGTTATTCCAAAATAGAAAAGCAAAAATAATTACGAAATATACTTGGAAAGCAGACAGAACACATAATAATATAAAGACTTAATTCACTTTCTTTTAAGTAGGTAGTTAAATTTCAATCAAAATAAATTCTAGACATCTTAACCGAATTTATGTTGATCGTAAAACTATATCTGGCAAAAAACGGGGCACATTCGATAATGTTATCCTTTCGATTTTATTGTAAGTTTAATTGCTGCACCTTACGATGTTGTAAAGACGCAATCTCAATTTTAACTTTGTAACAATGCAATTATAATAAAAATACTTTTTCTAAATTCATTTACAACATGCTACTGACAGAGCAACTGGGATAGAAATTATTTTTCTTTTTGTAGTGTTTTTATATATACGGGTATCCCACGACATGACTGCCATAGCCTGGGACTGTGCTGTTGGGGTGATTTCAAGTCAAAAATGTCTAATGAACATATACCCGAAACGCTATCCTAACTGAGCTAGAAGCATTTGAAATTTTAGATAAGTAGTAGTAGGAATTCCCTACTAATTTAAAAACGATTTAAAAAGAAATCGCTTTATTGAATTAGTTGCTCAAAATGTTCACCCGTTGCTGTATACATAGTCTAGCTCCTCTTAGAATAGAAGTGGTAGCTCTGCGAAGAGTCTCAGGATCAGCACGAATAGTGATTCACAGCCACTTGGTCTTTTTAATAATAACAAAACCAACAGCCGAGCCTGCATTAGTGGGCTTACTTATTTAAATTTTCAAATGCTTCTAGCTAAGTTAGGATAGCGTTCCGGGTTCATTAGACATGTTTGACTTGAATTCACCCCAGCAACACAGTCCCAGGCTATGGCAGTCATGTCGTGGGACACCCTGTATATTACTTTTTTCTATATAAATTTGTTTCTATGGGCTAGATGGAAGACCAACGCAAGTTGAATCGTGCTTTTTGTGAGTTTTATATGTTCCAATAAACATTTATTAGTATTAGAATTAAAGAGAAATATCAATAACTGACGGTTTAAATTTATCGGTATAAACGTGCCTTTCTAAAGTTAAACCTCTATTCGCGGACCGTGACTCGAGACTAAGAGTTAGAACTTAACTAATATATCTATTTAAGTATGTATAGATACGCGCACATCAAACTTAATCCAGGATTTGAACGTTCGTCTTACGAACCTTTGGGAATCGTTGTATCATAGTATCCCTATAGTAGGTATGCGTACCTATAATATAACTATACAGTGTGTAAACGGTTTTTGTCGGATAATATTCTACAAACATAGAAGTTGTGTGCCGTATTATCTGCAGTATTGTGTACTTTTCACAAGGTCACAGGTTCACCTCCAGCTAGAATAATATGAAACATTGTATTTATTCTCAATATTGTTCACGTCCATTATAATTAGAAAGTTTTTTTTTATTTTTTAACGGGAAATTGGACAATTCAAAAATAGTTAAACTAAATTAAAAAATTGCGACGTTTCGTTAAATCTTTTTAATTTCTTCTGGCACAACTGAAATGATTAAAAATACAGATTAGTTAATGAAATAATTACAATTTTTTTTTAATGTTAAATGTTAAAGGTATTATTTCAACTATATTTAAAAAAAACTGTAATTATTTTATTAACTAATCTGTATTTTTAATCATTTCAGTTGTGCCAGAAGAAGTTAAAAAGATTTAACGAAACGTCGCAATTTTTTAATTTAGTTCAACTATTTTTGAATTGTCCAATTTCCCGTTAAAAAATTAAAAAAAAACATCTTTAAAGTTTAATTCCAAAATATGTAATAATAGAAATTAGTTTCAATAAGTGTTTAAATTGATTTTTTATTCCAATTACCCGTGAAACTAATTTCTGTTAAAAAAAAACATTGTAATTATTTGCACTGATTTTTTTTTTCACTCGGCACGTAGTAGAACATGATTAAAAATAACAAGTAATTAAAATTACTTGTTGTTGTAATTATTGTTTTTTTCTTTATGTATTTTTAAAAACAATTAATTGAAAAAAATATCGAATTTTATTTTAGCGCCCAGCTGGCGGTAAAGTTATTTTATCGCCCGGCTCTTGTAACCGGTCTGAAATGTGTCATTTTACATGCATGACAAGTAGCTATTATATATAGAAGGTGGGACAAAATTGTAATTTCAATTTTTTCTCATTTTAATAACACCTTGTAGAATCTGTAGGACACTGAATTCTCTATATATATATCAGTGACTCCCAACTTTCAGAAATTGTAGCCTAAAAATTAAATCAGTACAGACCCCTCCACACTACATTCCTTATCAGTTGTATTCAAATTCAAAGCTGTTTAAGTAGTAAAACAGTTTCTTAAAACACATTTTTTATTATGATAATCATTAGCATGGACATATTAACCCCATCTTGCTCAACGCATATCGCTTTTGAAATTGCCATTTAATGGCATTTTTAGTGTATTTGCCATAAGGCAACATACACTATTGGCGTTGGTCGGATGGCGGGACCTAGGGGTCGGACCAAAATTTCTCGACGTTTCATAACCTCTTAAACACTTTGGCACCATTTTTGAAAATGTTTATATATATATATATATATATATATATATATATACGTATATATATATATATATATGTGTGCGGGCAATAACTTTCGAAAGAGTTAATTGATTTTAACGAAATTTGGTCCACGTGTTGAAATCCATCGCCGCAAGAAGCCTATTTAAAATGGGCGTAATCGGGGCATTTTAAGGGTAGTTTTTAGGGGTTGAAAAATGTTTTTGGGCCCGAAAATACCAAAAAAATTCTCAGAATATTTTCAAAATTGACATTTAACCCTTTAGTAGTAATTAAAAGGTGTCCCTAAAATTTAAAAAAAACCCGGGTCGCAGTGCCAAAACCCTGCCGACAATATAGTGTATTTGCTTGTATAGGACCGTGTGGTTTTAGACATTTATTATGTGAAATTAAGTTTGTTTTTGGGCAAAATAAAAAATTTAACCCCTTAATACACCCCTTAAGATAACATTTTTTTCTTAATTGTAATATTATTATCAATCTAACGTCTACACCGAATTAAAGACACCCTTCAATAAATAAGTCACTATCTGCAAATTAGTGTTTTCAAAAAATGTGTAAGTCCGGTCCTGTTGGGCCGATTTTACTAAAATTTTAGAGGCACTTTTTAATTGCTATTAAAGGGTTAAATTTCAATTTTGAAACGATTCTGAGATATTTTTCGGTATTTTGGGGCCCAAAAACTTTTTTCAACCCCTAAAAGCCACCCTTAAATTGATCCGATTAGGCCCATTTTAAATAGGCTTCGTGCGGTCATGGATCCCAACATGTGTGCCAAATTTCGTTAAAATGAATTAACTCCTTCGAAAGTTATAGCCCGCACACATATATATATACCTATATATATATATATATATATATATATATATATACATATATATATAAACATTTTTAAAAATGGTGCCAAAGTGTTTAGGAGGTTATGAAACGTCGAGAAATTTTGGTCCGACCCCTAGGTCCCGCCATCCGACCGACGCCAATAGTGTATGTTGCCATATGGCAAATACACTAATAAAATCGGCCCGACAGGACCGGACTTACAAATTTTATGAAAACACTAGTTTACAAATAGTGAATTATTTACTGAAAGTTGTATATAATTTGGTATAGAGGTTCGATTTATAATAATATTGCAATTAAGAAAAAAAATGTTATTTTAAGGGGTGTATTAAGGAGTAAAATTTTTTATTATGCCCAAAAACCAACTTAAGCTCGCAAAATAAAGCCACACTGCCTGTATAAGCAAATACACTATATTGTCGGCAGGGTTTTGGCACTGCGACCCGGGTTTTTTTATATGTGCTGCCGGATCACTGTCGAAGCTCTCATGGACCACCTATGGTCCGCGGACCACTGGTTGTAAATCACTGCTATATATAGCTAATTAATCCTCGTGCAGTGTGTCAGTACCTTAATTAAAACATACAGCAGCAATTATCTCTGATCAGTGCAAAAAGACGAAGCGATAAATTGCTGTAGTTAATTTCCTATACCTGTAAGTGTTCTGCAACTATTTCAAGTAAACTTTAATTGTGGTTGTGAAGATTTTATTAATGTTCCTAGAAACTGAAACTTGCTCGAACTCATCCTAGTCTTGAAAGTTGAACTTTAACTGTTAATATAATAAAAACTTTAAATCAGATCCTGCACTTTTATTAGTTACACGAGTTCGACAGATATTATCTACTGTTCACGTGAAATGCACATAAATATACAATGGAGTGGTCACGTCGCAAAAAACGAAATGAAAATCCAAGATTCTCAGTGTAAGATTTCTCAAAGCGGGATTCTTGGTTTTTAGACGCATGGTACAATTTTCAACGCTAAAAGTAAGTAGTACTGAATTACCACGGAACCACGAGAAATTTGAATGGTAGTGTTTGCACGACTCCTATAAAATAACTGTTTTTCATGCCTGTAGAGCGATACTAAAATGACCCATTTCGCGCTAGTACGTAAAGTAAAATAAAAGAAATGCGACACGTACTCGAATCACCATTTCCATAGTAAAAGTATTAAAATCAAACGCAGTCTACCCTTGGAAGTGGACTTGTGCAAAATTGAACTGTCAAAAAAAATTTTTTTTTTATTGCCAGCACCAGTGGCTTCAGAAGCATGCCTCATGTGCCAGCAATAATTAAAAAAAAAAAAAAAACAATAATTATCCTATTGTAAGCTTATCACACAAAGATATTCTTAACGGCACAAAATTCATTAGGAGATCATAAATTTCGAAACTCTCAGATTTCAGGACATAACAAATGTACATTGGAGGCACCAGACCTTTTTCGATTAGAAGCTGGTTTTTTAATTATGTGAAAATCAACTATTTTATAGGGAGTATGTGCAAAAAATACTATAAGTCTATTGATATTATGGTTCATTGACTGATAAAACTGGTCACTATCCTGTAAAGTTTACAAAATGTCGCTTATATCTTTTTGTACATTGACCATCGAAATGGAATCTTTTGGTCATAACGTGGTGTCAAACAACACATATCAGCGTGTTCACGGCGCGTCACAACAGAGAAATGTGTCCGCAGCTTTAGTCACTAGAATTTCTTTGAACTCATGGACACATGTATATTGTATACAGTAAGGTCTCGCTTAAGGGGGTATTCTCATGTGACCACTTCGAAAAATCGATTCTTTTTTTTCATATTTCAATAGTAAAATCTATCGAAAATATGCTGTGAAATATAGAGACCGAAATTCCTAGTTTTAAATAAATTACAACTCATAGTCGCCGACGAGCCGTATAAGCGACTTGTTGGCTCTTGAAACTTTAAACGCATTTATCTGGAAACATAATTTTCTAAAACTGTCATGGTCCTAAAAAAAAGTATTCAACCGATTGCTTTGAAATTTATATATGTTCTTCTACTCATTAATGGTTATCGTCCGTACCAAAATTGCTTATTTTCGAAAATATTTTCTTATTTTTTAACAAAAAAATTAACAAAAAACAAACTTTTTTTCTACAGTGCCATTTTTTTTTTAATGAAATTGATTAATTTTGGTAGGGACGATAGCGACATCCCTACTGAACAATGATCCATTCGATTTTTTTATTTCAGACAACATGAACAGCCGCTATTACCATGACCAGTGACCTGCTTTTTTTAGTGTCTAATTTAATTTTTTTTATACAGTTAAAGATACAAACAAAAACATAAAAAAATTAAAATGATTGAATGTTATTGTCGTCTAAAAAAAATTCCCTAAAAAGATGTAAAATTTATGCGTTCACATGAGAATACCCCCTTAAGCATTACACGGTTTCTAATAACAAAAAATTAAACCACTATAACGTAAATTATGGATCACTTTATAAAAAATGATTCAAATGTTGATAGAAGTTCAAAGATAGAACGAAGTGTCATTGATATATCTTGCTATTGACAACAGCTTCCTGAACGAAACAGAAAAAGGCAAACATTAGATGACTTCCTCACAAAAAACAAAATATATCAAATGAGGAACCTTTCTCATCACAAACATAACTTCTTACTCGAACTTTTATTTGATTTTTGTAAATGTTTTATGAATAAAACTCGATATTAGCAACAAATAAATCTATAATTAATGTGATAAAGAAAGTATTTAACAATAAATGTGACAAAATTAAACGAAAAAAAACTAACCAATTTTCTTATTCTCGGTTTCTCTTCACTAATGCTTATTATCTACATATTTAGATGACCTCGTTTAGCGCTGTTTCGTATAGCGCTGGAATTTATTGGAACGTGTCTCCCGCGTTAAGCGTAGTCTTACTGTAGTAATATTATACTACCATAAAATTTAAGATAAGGTATACGTATTATGTCTTATCTCAAACCCGTCCAAAGTATGCAAATACTAGTAAATAGAGACACGTCAGTAAGCTATGAATTATATTGGGCCTGAACCGACCTTCCACAAGTAATTTACTAGATAAGTACTCTGTTACAGACGACATCTATCCATTAAAACGCATTCTATTAATATTCATAGAAATGTACTGTGTAACCATAATGCGTTTATTTCAAGGTGAAAAAGTTTTGAATTTTTAAATTGCAGAGAAAATTGTTTCACATTAAGTTTTTTTTTGTAACCAATCACTTCTGTATCTGGTTATTAACAGCACAAAAGAAAACACGAAACACAAAATATTTGAAATATTTATGACAACAATTTTTTTTTTGTTCTTAAGATTAGAAAAAAAAATTCTTCCGAAATAATTCTGAACAATTACAATTGACAATCAATTTAACAAGCTTGGTACGTATTAGGATAATAGTAAACTACAAATATTCATCAGAAATGTTTTCATTTAAATATTGCGTAATAATTTTTTTTTTGTTACAAAAGGAATTTATGAGAAAATATTTTTAAAATCAAATCTTCTCTAATAAACAAAAAAAAAATAAGCGTAGATACTCCACGTATTTTAGAACTTAGATGTAATACAAAATACTTCTTGTCAATTATAGGGATGGGCAAAATACATACAGATGAAATACAGAATACTTGATTGCGAAAAACAAATATATAGGCGTCGACCGCCAGATTCACACCCAGAACCCTTGCGTGCAAGGTAGCCGCTTTCCTCTCACCTACCGTAGCGTAATGTTATACAGCCAGATTTTATAGTATATGGTATACGTACATTGTAACGTTTTGTTACATGATATTGTCGTTTCAGAAATTCAATAACCATTGAATGGTTAACATCGCTTCTTAATTGGCTACTAGGGCCAGGCCTAATGCAGCGCTTTGCAAATGCCAAATTTTTGATCAGTCGAGATCATCTCAATCTCATCAATCTCCAACTGTTGAATTAAAACTCTCCCCAGCCCTGCGGTATGCTAAAGATTTACGAAAGTTTGTAGTTATGTTACTTGTAGACATATTACAGTTGTGGTTTATAAACAACTTGATAATTGCCTTCAGCATCCATTAATATTATACTAATATTGCAATCAAGTCTGTAATTGTTCACCCAAGACGATAACTGTGGATAAAAACCAAAAGTATGTATGTCAGATTATTGATCATTTTCTTTTTAATTTTACAAACACATTTTTTTTCACCAGTATTTGTTTAGAAGTTCGTTTTTGTTTACCTAATTTCACTGTGTTATATGCAATGTATACAATATACCTACTGCCTATAGCCAACTATTAGAAGTTAAGTTTACTACACAAGTGAAATGTTAAATATATTAAAAAAACTGGAAATGGAAAAAATACAACGTGTATTACGCCACAATGATATTTTGACTCATAAGTATATTTACACTGGCTATCACTGATCGTTTAACATAATGTCACACCTCAATAATATACTTCATTACGCCCTAGATAAACAGTCTACTAATACGTAAAGTGTACACTGTGCAGCTTTACATAATATATTAGATTTAGTATAGTGTAGTTTAATGCAGAAATGGACAAGTTTGGGATAATTGTTGATGTAATGAATAATTATGTTATTACAATTCTAATCTTCTGACCCATTAACATACTGAATTTCATAACATTAGCAAAATAAACAAACCTTACAGTATGCATAGTCGAAATTTAACTAGCTGGAGGTCAAAATGTAATATTGGAAATGCCATATTAGTCCAAGCACTGACTGCACAAATGCGTGTGCTGAACAATCCTCCTAAAATTCTATTAATGAACATAATGGAAAACATCAAATCTGTTGCAGACTACTTCCTTATTTCTGTTAAATTATAAAATTTAGTAGTGTTGTTCAATAGACAGTACGGAGAGACATTAGAATAAGTTTTTCCAATGTAAAAAAACTACTTTTGTTTTTAATTTTAAAACATTCATTCTGAACACGTGCTTTTAAATTCACATTTGCTGTCTTTTGTTTTAAGTGTGCTTATTAATACACCATTCGTACACTAGCAAAATTAATTCAATACACTACGTTTATTGGTGAATATAAAACAATTAAGAATTATTATTGTTCTCAATGACAATTACTTTAGATATTAAAGCAGTGTCAAACCTTAATCAAATTCTGTGACGATGAGAATAAGCTCTATGAAATAAATTAACACGCGGCTTTACAACTTAAGCACATACCTTCAACCACTAATTAGTGCTTTGAATTACAAAGCTACGTGCAATTTGATGATCAAAATTGGAATGTCAGACGCTAAAGATAATTTCAACGGCTTCAAAGTAAACACGATCTGTACCTGAACTGAAGTAATTGGAGTTATGACGGAGCTTCAACTTTCATTATAATACAAGGTTACATATCAACATTATAACCGTAGTTTTACTCCAGAAGGGTACGTTTTCGAAAGATATCAAATTGTTATAAAAAATTACTCTACAAAACTACGCGTCCGAAATTACTGGATTTTTTTTGTGTGTTCCGCTGTAGTTTCGCCAGTTGTAAGTCGATTAGAAAATTTTTGGCGCCATTTTGTTCAAAACTAAGAAATACGTTTACACCATTTCATTAATTTCTCGGTGATTTGCGAGAACCATCAATCATTCTTCGTCAACTCCGAAACACTCTCAATTCGATTTTTATTTTACGCGTAAAAAACATAAGCCTCTGTTTTTACCCAACTACAAAAAAGAACAGGTTATGATTCCAATTAATTTTCGTATTTGAAGCTAAGAACTGGAAAGACGGAACATGAAAATGTTTTAACTTTACCTTCCTGCCATTATTGAAGCTAATTAGAAGGAAGAAACTCACCAACAGCTATGAATTTGTTGCTACATGACACTAATGTTAACGATTAAAACTTCGTTTATTATAAAACGTTCAAAGTTAGCAGACGGTCTTCTTGTCGTTCTTCTGCGACTTTGTTCCCAATTCCACAGCCTGCTAATCACACTTTGTGAAAGTTTCAATCATCCTGCCAAACTTGTTGCATTGCAACTTTATTTGAGCTCTGATCTTTTTTGAGGAAGACAGAATAATCGTAAGTTACGTACTTAGTGAATAATTAATTGTATTATGACGACTGAGTGGTGTAGAGTAGTGGTGAGAGCACTACACTCGCAGTCGGGACAAACAAAATCAATACTGGTGTCGACCGGAATCGAACCAGCAACCATCTGCGTACGAAGCAAACGCTATCATAACCGTTTGATTTACAGCTATTTTATGGTATAGTATAATTTTAAATAATAATAATGCGTTTAACGTCCGTTTCTCGACTTTATGTCATAACAGACGCCATTCGCACCATTACTATTTTCCATCTACCACACTTCCCGTTATTTTTCTACATTTTTAAAACTTCAACTTATAATATGTAATAGCAATGGGCGAATGAAGGAATTATAGGAAATTAGGATAAGGTAGGTAATTTTTGAACTAGGAGTTTGATAGGTAATCGGCCATGGCTTCAAATAAGGAACCATCTCGATATTTATCTGGAATTAATTGAGGGAAACCATGGAAAACCTCAATCAAGATGGCCGGTACAGGAATTACCGTTTCTCGGCGAGAGGCAGTAGGAAAAAGTCCTAGCCACATCTGCCCCCGCCAGGATTCGAACCCGGACCTCCCGAATGCGAGTCTAGTGCTGTCATCACTACTCTACCCAGCTCGGTAATAATACGATGTCATGGCGAACCAAGAAATTTCAAGAAAGATGCGTCTAATATCGGCTAGACGTAAGCAATCCTGTATATGGGAGTCCGAATAGCGTCAGAATGGTCACAAGTCAAGTATTTGTTGTGAATCTCTGTTCAGTGAATAAAGGTTTTCTCAATATATTATAGTCATGTCAAAATTTCTTATAATATGTAATCTAATCCGGTTGTTCACACCATCCTTCAATGTCACGTCATTTCAAACACAGAAGAAATGTTTGACGCGTGACATTGATGTGACCCACAACTAGCCTATAGCTCTCTATCCTCTCTCTCTCCGAACTTAATAGACTTACAAGATCCTAAAGGAACGAAACAGTTGACTACGACGGAAAACCTCTATCAGTCAGGATTGAAATCTCTCAGTTGATTAAAACAGATATATACATATCTTCAGAAAGTAATGTTAGGGTTAACTTTTATCGTACTCATTAATTATGTTGATTGAGGATAAAGCATCCCATGTCAGTTACACAACCAATTTCGCGTGAATAGGTCGTTTTTTTAAATACGTACAAAAAATTAAAAACATGAAGGTTTGTTCGGTTCAAGCAAACGTTTTCATATGTTTCAGCGAACATATTTAACAAATAGCTGCTACAGTAGACCTAGAAATTATTCAAAATATGCTATTTTTGCCAAAAATGAAAATAAACTAAATTTTTTTTAACTCACCCCCTTTACGTAAATTCAAAAATGAGACATCATTCAACACAGACTTTTGTGTACATTAATTTTTATGCCACTCGCTTAAAAACGAAATAAGTCCAATAATTTCGAGGTTTTTGAGATACTCCCCTCCCAGAGTACAAGCAGAAAATTGGTGCAAACTTTAAAAAACTCTTTTAAATTTAAATAAAGCGATATAAACAATTTCCAGCTTATCACGAATTAATTGATGGAACAGTCTTTTTTTGGCCTTCATTTCTTGACCTTTAAGTGTGTATCGACTAAGTGAATTCGCATATAAAAGTAATTTGTCTTTTTTGTCAAGCAATATACCTAAGCGTATTAAATTTAAGCGTGGAAACACGATGATTGATGATCAGGAAAACAATCGAATGAATTTGAGAATCCGGCTTCTGTTGTGGAATGTCTGAAACATTCGAGTAAAAAAGAAATGTCTTGATGTTCTATCATACAATAAGTCAGATGACAATTGATAAATTGCGATGTAAATACAAGCTGTATGTCCTTTCAAGTTTTTTAATAACAAAAATTATTATTAAATTATTTCTCGACGATAGTTTTGAACAATAAGTCCATCTTCAGGAATATAAAACATATATTTGTTATTATTAATCATGTTCTACTAAGTACCGAGTGAATATAATAGATTATTCATTTTTGTGGTAAACTTAGCGAGGTGTGTAAATTTTATCTTGTCAACGAATTTCTCATTTTTTTTTGCAGCTCACCGCAGGACTTATGATCCGTTTTGAAAAACAGTTTGTATTTATAATATATGTATGAATAAAGCGTTTTTACATAATGTTACATACAAAAAAACAGTAAAAAACATGTTTAAAAATACAGAAGAAAATTACAAAAAATTCTACATACGCGGTTTTGCCTTATAGCGACAGACATGACCTAAGTAAACAACAACCAGTGCTTCTAAAATTGTCTCTTGCCACAACTCGTGATTAATAACCCCCTGTATATGTCATTGTCAATATTGATATCCAGTAGCTTCCGTGACTATGCTCCGTTAAAACCCAAATTTACTAAAAACTAGTTTCAACAGTCAGATTTTCTGTGTATTAAATACAGTCAATTCGGTATAAGTTAGCGTTGATACAGACAATTAGGAAGCCAAAGCACTTGCGACCAATGTTTGGATTGTCTTCTTAAGTCATCGACACCAACATATTGATCTCAAAGAGAACTGTTATAGAATTGTGGAGTGTCAGAGTTCATCGTGCCGCAACCCTTTGGCAGCCTAAATTTTCAATTTTCGGTAAAATAAAAATAATTGTGATTTGTAGATCGCTAATAGTCCGCTCCAATACTAATTCACGTAGGCAAATTTGTCTTATTCGATACATAAGGAAATTCGACAGTCGACTCTGTGACTATTAGTTGAAAGTTAAAGTTATTTGTAGAAACTTATTGTAAGCAATCAAAGCGCGATATTATCGAGTGATTTTGTGAAAACTCGGAGACTTTTTATCTTCTGTGTAATGCCGAGTTCTAAACTCTTGTATTATAGCAAATAAACTATTTTATCTGGAGGATTTTGCACGGCAACCAGTGTTTTTAATTACTAATTTCTTTAGTTGGGCAGTGGCATCATTATAAATAATAAAAGTATAATACAAACACAATTTTAAAGTGCTGATGTTGGTTCGTTTACAGGAACATTATTAAATAAATATATAAAGGTAAGAACTAATTGTTTTAAAATAAAGTGAAATTCATTTTTAAAGTTCAATTCCAGATATATGTTATAATAGAACATAGTATCACGGGTAATTGGAATAAAAATAAATCAATTTAAACACTCATTGATTGCAACGTTTCGTCTTTTCAAGACTTTTTTTGTTAAAGTCTTGATTGAATAAAGACGAAACGTTGCAATCAATGAGTGTTTAAATTGATTTATTTTTATTCCAATTACCCGTGATACTGTTTTCTATAAAGTGAAATATTATTCTTGAGCGCCCTGAAAATTTAAATAGAAGAGAAAAAGAAAACTTTAAACCGAGATAAGCAATTTATCGAGGACCCATTCTATTAAATTTGGAAAGGACCTTTCAACTCACAGTTTAATTGGAATTTTGAGGCACGTAGTATCACAGGAAGGGTTCACGTAAGCAGATGGGAACCGCTAACGACGTCGAAAGCGTGTGAAAGATAAATTTTTAAGGAAAAATCACCGATATGAAGAGATAGTGGATTGTGGTTAGGTTTGTTTCACCATAGGAAATTTTGTTTCGAAGCAGCTCCTTGGTGTTGTAAATGTAGCAATCACAAATACATTGTAAATAAAAACAAATAAATCAGAAATAAAAATAATTTAAATATATTGCAAGTTGATAAGACTAAATTATTTCAGTAACTCGCCATTGACAGTTTCGGTCAATTGTGTCATGATGTTAAATCTAATGCAGTAATTACTAATCTACAAATTCAATAAATATGTGAGTCACTCAAAATTTAAATTCTCTACTTGATTAACAAGATTTTTATTACTAAACGCGTTGACTATGATTATAACATGCATGTACACATTTTTAATTTTTACGTCAGATACCGGTATAGCTTGATCACTCGTTTGTCTAATTTGCCCCTATCATAGCCGATCTTCTGAAGCGAGCTGAAATTCTTTTTTTAATTAATTAAAATCATTTACCCTTTTCGTAATCAGTCTGTCTGCATGCGGTAATTATTTGTGTTCTGTTAAATTATAATATACTAGCGTGTGACATAACCGAAATGTCAATTAAGACGTAACAAGCGGGGTCCGGTCCGGTTTCGCACAGATAGCATTAATTGTCTAATTATCTCTATAAATATTAAGAGCACTGTGGTTGGAACAATAAAAATAAAAGAAAGTAACTTCTTACCACAACAGATTTATTCAGTGGATGTACATTTCGAGAGCTAAGTTCCCATCTTCAGCAAAACACTAAACTATCCATTTCATAGAGATCGGTGGAAAAAACACACCGTGCTCTTGTCTCGTGTGTATACTAGAGACCACCTTATCCAAAACAAGATATAAACTAAGTCGTTTACACTACAGAAAGAAAGCAAAAGCCGCTTTTAAATTGACACGCGCGCAGATAACAACTTTAAGGATGTACACAGGGTTTAACAGAAGGCGTGCAGTCAACTGATCTCATCTCTGTAATATTATCCCATGACAAGTGACACCACGAAAATTGATCTCATCAATGATCTCCGATTATTCCCTTTCTCGGGAATTTAGTTTGAATGGAATTTGTTGACGTTATCATGTGTGTATTCTAATATTGATAAAAACAAAAAAATGTTTTATAACAAAATAAAAAATAGTAATACTATTTCTTATACAAAGTTTGCACGTTATTAATCGAATCTTTTTTGATATTTAATCATAAAAAATCAGACCGATTTCAGGCGTTCCCTGCCAGTAGCAAATAACAAAGATGGGAAACTGTTAGAAAAACGAACTATATCGGTATAAGGTGTTAAAGTTTAAAAATCAACTGTATTTTACACTACTTACTACAGAAGTGAAACTTCTAGTCGCGTCGACTATAAACACACATACATAAAGAAGTTTCACTTCAGAGGGACGTGAAATTTGGCGATAATTGGACGGATTTCACGAGCTTGTTTAGAAAGAAAAATGGTAGCCGTATGAATTCCATATTTCAACTGTATAGTGGTCGAATCTCTTGTTGAGCTTAGAAAGAAAATCCGATGATGGATAACGGAATGCAAAAGAATCATTCATAAGATAAAGCCGGCTTTACGAACAGATTTGACCAATTGCAGTGATCAGTATAAAACAAATGAAATTGTAACAATTTGCTGGAGAGTTAACAACATAAATGAAACACAATGTGATAGCTATAGTTTGCTACAATTGTTAAGAAACACCCATTGTTACAATGCTATAATAGACATTTTTTTAGTATAATAGATTTTTAAAAATTTTTTTAACTTGATTTGTTTTTTTAATTTTTCATAATTATATATTCAGTAGGTATACGAAAAAAGCTTGTATAACAGCTAGAGACACGTTCTCCCACCACCAAAACCTCGACCTCCACCACATGTGATTTTATCTTTTTTTTTAATATTACTGTGTTTTGGTATTTGCACCACGGTTCTTTATCAGTAAAAAATCATCAAAAAGTCCAATATTGAACGGCATATCTTCAACGACCTAATATATCGGAAATTTAACTAACAAAACACATAGAAAAACACCAAATAATACCTTAGCTCAATGCCATAAAAAATAGTTTCTCAATATCCTCCGCGACAAAATTAGTATTCACTTGAAATGTGTCACATACGTGCATAAATTATAAGTTCCTTGAGGAAACAAATTTAGAAGTTCCGCTTTAGCGCAATAACAATATACTTTCAGGATTATTTCCTTCCGCCAAACTAAAGCCTCCTGAAAAGGTCAGATCGTTATTTTTTGTAATTTTGAGCGTAAATTCATGACATTAGAAAAAAGACGTTTATACTGGAGTAAAAATAATTATTTTGTACCCATTTTTGTTTTGGTGCGTTTTTGGTAACTTTCTGTTACACTTATCCTAAAAATACCATTTATGCATATATGCGTATAGTTTTCACGCTACAAAGCCGCTCTCCAATCTGCTAAGAAATTGTTACACAATATAATATTTTTTATAATTTATATGCTATCTATGTCTAAGCTGAAAAAGTACATCGGGTAAATTGGACAGTTAATAATACGAGAGTATCTAAAAATAATTTTTATCTATAATATACTAGCGGCTCGGGTGTAAAAGTAATATATAGGATTAAAGATGAGAATAAAATTCTGAACGTGTATTGAATTTGCGCGAATTTTTGTGAATGTTAAAAAATCGAAGAAGATTCAAAATTGCTAAAAAACAAACAATTCTGTTGATCCGATCGCTACCAAACTTCACAGGATCACCCGCTGGGCTAATCTAAAGACTGCCTGAAAATTTCATAAAAATCGGACCAGCCGTTTTGGAATTCATAGATAACATACACATATATCGCCTTTTATATACATTCCGCAAGGGTCGCGTAAAAATGTTAAAATTTTGATGATTTTCAAAGCGCTGTATTTTTGCGAAAAATGGTCGGATTTTTTAAAGTTTGCATATTCTAGTTTTGAGTCAAAATTTCAAAAATTTTTATCATCCCTTAGTGAACCGTGATCATTGAAAAAATCGCATATTTTTTTGTAAATTTGCAACATGTCTATAGGCTCTAAAAAAAATCCAGATAAATATCGTGTGAAGCATCTTAAAGCTGGTACTTATCTCTTTTTAAATGCATTTTTTTTTTAATTTTTCTACGATTTTTTTTAACCGAGTTATAAGCTGTCAAAGCAATAATGCCACTTTTGACTTTAAATGCTCATAACTTCTAAAGAAATGATCTACCTTACACTTTGATTTATATTTTTATATTTCAAATTAGATTTACATCAGTATATAGACTCGGATTGGAATATCTCATTCACTTTAACAGCGTGTATATTTCATTAGAAATAACAAACATAACATCAACTTAGATATTGCAATATTCTCAGATTCATTTCAGAACAACGTTGGCATAATAAAATACCTTACAAGTAATATGCATTTCTAGGAAAACAAATAAACTTTTTATCGACCGTCATAAAAAATAATAGATTTAGATGCCTACCTTCGTTAATAAATTTTGGAAATATTAATATAAGCATTTTTACTTTAACACTTACTTTTAACGAACAATGAAAAATCAAAATACATTTTTTTATTTCAGTAACGTCAGAACGTGTATAATTTAGAAGTATTCACACGGCTTTTAAGAAAATTCAAGAAAAGTTTTTAAAATTAAACTTTCGATATTTTTATGAACTAATGAAAATGAATTCAGGATATTTCAGATATGGATTCTCAGACCTGTATCTCGCTTATTTTTAAGAGAACCATACAAAGCCTATTTACACGTAAATGAGATAAAATTTTCTACAAGATGGCGGTTAATTATCGACGATATCTCTATATTGGTCAGGCAGGTAACATATATAAATATATTTTTTTTATAGTTATTCTGTTTTTTTCTTTTTTTTTAAGCGTGTAACTAAATATCAGAGTTACACTACAAAATTTTCGAAAACTTACATGCAACACAACGCAAATAATATATTACATGTAACTACATTATATTAAATTTTTTGCCATATTACAGTTTAGTACTTTATGGTTGAATCAAGGACAAAAAGCTCTACAAAACAACCAAAACAAAAAAAATGCATGGTCCTATTTAAGAATATATAGGCTTGTAAGTTGAAAACTTATCGAGATAAAGGTCTGAAAAGTCATATCTGGGACGTCATAAATATTTACGTAATTATATTTATTATATTTTTAATTAATATGAAAGCGATTTTTTGTGATTAGCAATTTCTTATTAATGTTATTTTAAGGTATTTATATATTATATTGACATCTTCCTTGGCAAAATATAATCAAATCGTCTCTTCAACTGGTAATGCTTGCTCCTTCGATTGAGAAAACACAATTATAGTATTTCAATAGAGGAATTTCTTTTCAATAGTGAATTATTCGAATACGACAGGCTTCACTGTTAAAAAACAAACTTTAAGCTGAGAAAATTAGAGCCGCGCAGAGAATAAATTATGTATGAAATGCAAAATAAACACGATCTAGAAAACATTTTATTTTAATTGCTAAATCAACTTTTTTATCGCACTTTTATTACGCAGCACGAAAATACAACTTCAAAATTTAAGAAACATTAAATGATTTATTGAAATCTGAATTTTCAAAAATTAAAAAATTTTAGTGGCTGTTATAAATAAATGAAAAATTACATTTAAACATATGTAACCACCTTTTAATATTCTTCATTTTGATACCCTATTGGATTCATCTGGAGGAAAAAAAAATCGAGTCACACATGATGGCACCTAAAATCCGCTATTTTCATTTTTTGACGTCATCTATCCTAGAACAGTTGGGTTGCCGAGACAAATTCAACGATACCTTAATTTTAAAAATCCGTTCAGCCGTTTCGATGATACGAGGCAATAAAGAATATTACATATAGCGGGTGTTTTTTTTCAAAACTTTGAATGGATTTTTTTGTTGATACACCGGTTGAATCAAAAAAAGTTTTAGGCAAAAGTTGTTGGGTTTTGAAGGGGAAATAATTTACACGTAATACCAAACCACCCCCCCACCCCTCGGCAGGGGAAGAGGGTAACTTTTGTTTTTTAAATGGAAACCCCCGATTTTTATGATTAAATTAAATTTTAAAGTTGTTCATTTTTACACAAAAAAAAATTTAATCATAAAAATCAGGAGTTTTCATTTAAAAAACAAAAGTTCCCCCTCCCCCTGCCGAGGGAGGGGGGTGGTTTGGTATTACATGTAAATTATTTCCCCCTCAAAGCCCAACAACTTTTGCCTAAAACTTTTTTTGATTCAACTGGTGTATCGACAAAAAAATCCATTCAGTTTTGAAAAAAACACCCGGTGTAGATACGTGAAAAGAACATAACCCTTCTTCGCAGTCGGGTAAAAAATGGTAGGCTCATTAATTTCAGGAACGGTTCATATTTGCTTGTCTGTAGACAAAGCGTAAGGTCGGAGGTATTAGTGTAATAACATGCATATAAGGTCCCCAAGTATCAGCCTACACTTGAACATAAGTTTGTTCGTCATCTATCACTGCGGCGCTCTCACAACTGTTGTTAATGAAGTTGTTAGAACTGAGCCGGCGGTCTCTTCAACTTACATCTGCGTCTAACAGTGGTGGCTAGTCTCGCGAAGTCAGTGAAGTGCAGCTTCACTTTTCTTTTAGATCGTTTTCCATAAAAAAATGTTTTATACATCAAATAAATATGACTTTGACAATATTTTTTCATCTCTATGGTAATAGCTCCATAGAATCGTTCTATAAAATTAAGGTAGTTGTCATGGTTAAGACACACCGTCAGAAAATTCTTAATTTCTGTATACTTATTAAGGACATGATAATACAATTACCCTGAAAATTTGAAGTCGATCGACCGGATATAATCCGAGATAAATTCAATTAAAAATTGGATAATTAGCATTGATTGTATACGATCTCTGTAGTTCTGAACCAGTTTCTTATTTATAAAAAAAGAACTAACTGTCAGAAACTTTCCAAAAACTGACAGTCTTTCAATGCATTTGTTATGAGTTTAAAAAAAATAAGAATTTTTTTTGACCGTCTAGTTATTTATAAATAACGGTTTAAAGTTCAACAATTTATAGAAAAGTATACATGCATATGAATAGTGTATGGGTTACGTTTCCACGGGTACAGTATTGCGTACAAATTATGGATCACTTAGCTACAAGCTAGTATACTTTTATGGCGCGTATAATCTATAACTTTTTGACAATATTGTACCACGACAACTACCTTAAGTTAAACTAACATTAAAAATATATTTCAAAATAAGAATTCACTACAAAACCTCCCAAAATTGAATGTGTGTCGTAAAGAAATTTGAATGGCATTTTTTTGAATTTTTACTATCCAGAGCGAAAATTTATGTCAATTTGCATACAGGTACAAAATCTGCAAAAAATTGCTTTCTGGAAAAACTTACGTCTTTTTATTAAAAAAATAAATAAATTACGTAATCTTTCACACATAGCCCAATTTTTTTCCAAAAAATTCGCCTGTGATATCTACGTATAATGTGATTCTTTGTCCTTTATTTGATGTTTACCAGAACCTTTTAACGCCGGGAGAGTTACAACCGTTTTTAGGCGAGAGAAAGAATTTGCGATCAAGAGCGCAGGGGATGTTTGTAGGTAGCATAAAAATAACTTCAAATATATTTCATTTTCTTGTAAACCCTATACCTATAGTTAATGTAATGTTTAAAAACTAACAGTAAACAATATAAGTTTTTTGTAAACTTTTTCCCTATATCGTAGATTTCATTTTATTAACTTTTTTCAAACTAAGACTATATAGTTTATGACACACTTAAACTCGTAAGCATCTGTGATTGTACTCGGAAAAGTTTTCTTCGAAAAACTTTTAAATTTCTTATTGATAAGTTTATTTATATTGTTCATCATTATTTCTTCAATTATATTTTTAAAAGAAAAATCGGCTTCATACAATCGAGATTCTTAGAACGTCACTATTTATATATGCCTCTAGTAACAAGAAGTGAATCTTTTATATCCCAGTTCGTATTCTAAATATTTTCAACAATTTATTCTTAAGTAATATTTTTATCCTATAACTATGTGCCGAAACATATTTTTAACACGCTTTTATTAGCTTCACCTGTATGTTTGTTTGTTTGTAAAGGAATCTTTGAATATGAAATTCACCCACTTCAAAACATCAGATTAAATTGAATCTTTGCACATTTATCAAGAACCGATGACAATGCAATAATTTAATAAGTTCGTCCTGACCAGAACCTTCAGGATAAGAAAACTTAAATAATTACAGCAAGCAAGCTAACAAGTTGTACAGTGACGTACGTTGAGTTGCCTACCTCATAGTCAAATGCAATATTGTTTTAATCTTATAATTAACATTAGAGTTTAAAAAACCACACACGTTTTTATGAACTAAAAAATGCAAAATAGTTTACGTTTACAATTAGCTAGTAAATGAAAAATTTATTACCAATATTAAGCACTCCACGTTTTTTATAGTAAAGCTAATTTTGTTGTCAAATTATTTTGTATTTTTTAGTTCATAAAAGTGTGTTATTTTAGTTTTTTTAAACTCTAATTTTGTTGTATTATTTTAACTGTACATTAAAGATAAAATTAGTATTATTATGTAAGTATTTTTAAGTTATGAAACTACATTTTTGTAGCAAATTGTGTTAAGTTTTATGCTCAATAAATAAATGGATTTCAAAGAGATCACATCAATTTATTCAAATCACAATTCAAAGAAGCGATCCAGCAAATATAGGACAAATTTTTTCATTAAAGAAAATATAACGTTTGTAAAAAAGAATATTTTCTTTAAATTTAAGATGAATATCGTCAGAGCTCTTGATTTAATTAATTATATATTCATTTTAGAATATACCAATGGTCTGTTTGTTTGCTCATAAATTTTTAAGGAACTGTTGGTACAAAAATAGTTTCAAATCCAGAATTTTCTGAGAATGCGCAACTGATCCCAACTGAGTGTAATTTAAACTACTGTTTTCTACCGATTTCTAACAAATTTCTCAAACATTTTTCCACGTATCTTTAATTTTTTGAACGTACTGTGAACATTTTAACTAAAAAGTGTCATATGAAGTACCTATACTATTGCTTTTGTTTTTATAGACATATAAAATAAAAGTTTACAAACTCATTTTTGCGAGAATTTTTATATACTTTCTAAACGGTGTAACGTGCACATTAGAAGAAACTTTTAAAACAGTGCACGCTCTGTTAATAGGAAACTAAACCCTATGAAAAACTATAATGTTTGTATCAGATAACGGTTGAATATATTTAATGATATTCAATGTTTTCGTACGTGTTTTCCGACACATCGTTACAAAAGTTATAAAAATATTCACTTCCGATAATTTAACGCTTTCTACTATTCGTTTCAAAGAGTCGTTTAGTTGAGAATAGTTCAAAAAGTTATACTTACAACTAGACTGGTGTAGATTATAGACGCTCACCAATTAAGGTCATTAGCTTTTTTGTTAAAAAAAAAAACTCTATAAGCACGATAACAAACGTCACATTATTGATAGAATAGAAGGCCAGCCCAATTTTTAAGTTTTTTTGTTTCGGCCGGATATTAAAAATTGTTGAAGAAAAAATTAAGTAAAATTATTAGTAATTTTTGAAAATTTCAGTTTTAAGTAAATTCAATAATGTATTTAATTGTGGAAAAAAAATATGTGCTCCGGGGTAAAACGTGTTGGCACACAATTTTTTTTTAGTTGAGATTAATATTCTATCCATGCGGACGAGATGACTGGCAAAAAGTATAGTAATAAAGTTGAATAGTTAGGCTTTCGTTCAGAAACAAAAAATAAAAGAAATAAACGATTCTTTCTTACAGAAAGATCCCATTCTGTCCTCGCTGTTGGAAATTATGTAATGTTTCAAGACGGAAGTTTCCGCCCCTACTTCCGTTTCAGTTTTAAGCATCGATGGAGTGAGATTACTACCAGGGCGCTAATGAATGAGGC
The DNA here is from genome assembly GCA_034508555.1 of Venustoraphidia nigricollis. Classification (NCBI taxonomy): domain Eukaryota; kingdom Metazoa; phylum Arthropoda; class Insecta; order Raphidioptera; family Raphidiidae; genus Venustoraphidia; species Venustoraphidia nigricollis. Next base: position 4,498,022 of record JAVRKA010000032.1, on the reverse strand, counting down.
ACATTCTTATGCAATACTACATAGTTGCTTGTGCTTGCTGACTTCAAGTAGACTTCCGGTGTGAAAGGAAGATTAAAAATAAACATAACGCTAAATAGGTTAACGATTCCACTGATTGTTTAATTTTCCAGAGTAAAATAAATAACCAGATATCTCGTCCGGCTTCACACAAAGCGTTTGTTCAGTCAAATTCATAATTAATTAATACATTACTTTCTTCCATTCGAATATATTTACTTAGTCTATTTAAAATGAATCTAATCGGCCCATTTGAAGGGTAGTTTTTAGGAGCTGAAAAATGCTTTTGAGTCCAAAAATACTGAAAATGACTCAGAATCGTTTCAAAATTGAAATGTAACCATTTATAAAAAATTAAAATGTGCTACTGAAATTTTAATAAAATCGGTACGACAAAAGTAAAAATGGATATTAACGATTGTTACAGAAAGCGTTAATACTGAATATTTTCACATATCACCCTTTCAAGTTAATTGAAAAAGTATTTTATTCAAAAATTTCTATTGGTCAAAAATTCGCTATTACAAAAAAATTAAAAAAGACTCACCAAATCAGATTCATTTACAGGATGCTATCTGAAACTAACAAGACATTTACTATTAATTTGTAGTACATCATCTTCATAAAAATAGTAAAGACGTCGTGTTAGATCAGGTGAAATGCGTGCTGTTTTTCCTTAGAATTAGTCCAGGAGACTTTACTGACTACTGATTATGAAAACCCATGTTACCAGACGGTAACATAGTTTTTTAAAACTATTTTTTTATAAGACAAAAATCATACAAACAATTTTTTTTACTATTATTTCACCGGTTTCTAACGAGAAATTATCAAAATATGTACGTAAAACTAAAGTCTCAAAACAATCTTACCCAAGTTGTACTTTGTCGAGTTTTTAAGAAAATAATAAACACCCATTTTACACATTTCCGAAATGATATTTATATGAAAATAACGTACAATAAATTTATCACAACAATTAATTATAATTCTACAATTTAACACTTTTCCAAAGAAACGACACAATATTAAGATGCTATTAATGTAAAATCAACATCGTCAGAGCACTGAACAACGCGTTTCTATTTCGTGCGAACTTGTACAGAGCTCTGATCCACCTTGTGCATTATGCAATCAGATTTTATTAAAGAATCTAACTAAAACTTGATAATGCCTTACAAAAACTATATGACACGATTATGAAATGCATTTTATTCATTTACACTAAAATGGTATTGCTACGTTTCATTAAATTAAAATTTAAAACATTGAATGAAATAAATAGAACAATAATTTTGCTTGATACAGTTTAGAGTAAATAAGGATAATATTTCGTGTATTGAAGGATATGAACAATTCACTATAATTTGTATAAAAATGTTTATTACAGAAGTCACAAATGGTACAAAATAGTTTTAGAAATATGTACATTACAAAAAATTAATAAGTCACCGACTTGTTCTAGTCACTCAATGTTCCGTGGTGTCTAAAATGACACTGATTTTTTATTTCTTATGTTGCTTCGATAAATGCCATCGCTATTTCCGCTTGCTCTTGGTTGGAAGACAGTGGTTGACTTAAGAATAGATAATTCTCCATTTCCATTATTCGGTTTAGTTCTTCGATTTCTTGTCGTCTCTGTTCCAGATCAATTTTCTCCCCATTCGGATCAATATCTAAAATCCCGCCTTTACCAGTTTCAACAATGTTTTTGTCGCAATCTTCATAAAATGAATCGACAAAACTGAAGTCAAATTCATAATTGGTCCGTAAAATGTTTCTCGTAAGCACGTATTCTCGTAGTAGACCTCTTTTCCAGTACCGTGATTTCTTTATGGACAATGTTTTTTTGGAAATCATGGCTGAATAATTTGTTTTTAGTAATTTATACACTGTACTGTGCGAGTATCGATAATCGAAGTTCAACGTTACAAATTATAAACTCGAGTATTTATATATGCCAGGTAAACAAACTATTGGAACTTAGGTACGTGATGACCATAGATCTATTTTTGAAACATTTATTTATTTAGGTATTAAATTATAATTCTATGAGAGATTTTTGTATCAGGTAATTTTCTATTCTTAACTGATTATTATTATTAATTTATACTTATCTTTATACTATCTTATTATGTAACATAATTTGTACTATTATATTATCATTTTGATTTTAAACCAACAAATTTTTAACTGTCTCAAAACTGTGATTTAGAAGAGAGTAAGGCGACAGCTTGCATTACTCTATACGTTAAATTTTCCATCAAATGACCCCCCGCTTTTTTTGTGTATTTAATAGTTTCGGGGACATGGAGGAGTGACATATAGATAATGTTTTACTTTCAAGATTTTTGCTCATTTTTTGAAAATTTTTAATACACGCGAAGTACTCTAGTATGAAAATGAAAGTGTTCAAGAAATATCGAATTCACAGACCTACTGACGAGCTTTTCATCCATATCTCCAAAACTACTGAGGACAGCAAAAAATTAGAATTTTTAATATGATATTTATGAATATTCTTTACATTTGACAATATTTTAAATTTTGGATGTCTAGTTTTCAAGAAGTTAATTATAGAAGATGTAACACAATGATTAATGAGAGACAAAATCTAACCAAATTGGCTCCAAGCAAAATTTTGAAAAAATGTTTATCCGAATCTCTTTTAGATATTATAAAAAAAATTTGACGCGTAGTTTTGACGAATTGAGATGGTGGCAAAAAGGCTATTATAAAATTGTAACTGTTGTTGTGAAGTATACAGTGCCAACATTGGTATTTAATTTTAGAAAAAAAGACTTCAAATGGAAATAGGACGTTTTCCAGCACGTACAAAATTCAGAGATTTCAAAGATTTAAATGTCAATTTTCATAAGTTTCGATTTATTTATTAAACAATTTATAAGCATTGATAATATAAACTACCAGGTAAGTTAGTTAAAGTAAATAAAATAAATTTCCGTTTCTTTTTCAAATAATGGTTGATAATACAAAATACTTAAGAACAATGGTCTTGTACATAAAAATGAAGAATTCAATTTGTATTAAAAAAATTATTATAAAAAATATAAATACAACAAAATAAAAAGAAGCATTGTTACATCGAAGTAATTAATAAATATAAATAAAATATCAATAAGGTGAATAAAAACGTCTTGAGCATCTCGATTTATACGTCGATTTTCGTTCGCATCGCTGACTTGTTTTCCAGTTAGATACGGGAACGCCAGTGTTGTGTATTTTCTTGGATAGCACCTTGATTTGTCGTCCCTTCAAAAAGGAGCCGCTCAATGCCATCGCCATTTTTGCACTGGCTTCATCGTTGAACTGAATTCGAGCCGCATTTCGCAGAATCGTGACCTTCGCTATTCCACAGCCTATAAAATGCAGTTGAACTTCGTAGGCCGTGACACGGGAGTCCAAGTTCCCCACGTAAACGACCGCCCGTTCCTCAGTGAGTGCCAGTTGTTGACTCAAGAATAAATCACGTTCCATTTGCAATATTCGGTACAGTTCTTCAATTTCTTGTCGGCTCTGTATCAAGTCGCTTTCTTCTACATTTGAATCAATATCCATACTATCTCCGTTGTCAGTTTCGATAGAAAATGAATCGTCGAAACTGGAGTCAGATTCTTGCAGATCAATTATTAAAGACATTTTAAAACTTACTTGAACAAAACACAGGTTAAATAAAACAACGAAAATTTATTAACTTCACACTGTTAACAGTCTGACTTGTACTAAATTTACCTGTTTACTAAATTATTGTTGACCTAAGCTTGAGTATTTATAGGTTGGTAAACCAGCTAACTGGACTTAGGTCCGTGATGACCCATAGACCTAGGTATTAAATTATAGACCTAGGTATAATTTTATTGACAGAATTTTCGACTGTTCTCAATTAGACTAGATAATTTTGTAATATTAAATTGAATATTGTTATTATTCTAAAACTAGAATCCCATTGACTTATTAATCATTCTTTAGGTCAAAGCAGATATTTGGGTAGAATTTGTTGACGAAGTAACATTTTTCAGTGCCATTTTGTTATTCAAGTGATTTTATTTAAAAACTAGATTATTGTAATTCGACCCATCCCATATCAAATTTAAGAATTTAATTAAGAATCTGCATGATTTTTTCCGGGTAATATCAAAAAACCTCGCCATTTCACGATGGTGCTTTCAATTACAATACTTTATGTTCTTGATTACACAATGATTGTAATTTATGTAAATCTAGAAATTTTGTATATGGTAGCTATTCATATCTAGTAATTATTAAGATTCACTTTATATATCAGCGCTAGATCAAAAAATTGACGCTTACATATATCTCTGATGATGACAAGAACGATGACGACACGTTTGATACATAGCAGAACTTGATGTCAATATTACATTTACGTTTTCAACCATCATCTATCATTATAATATAGTGCAAAAATATTTCTGGAAGACTACATTATTATTATCATTAATGTTAGACATAGTACAACCCAACAAAGTTCTTCTGTACAAGAGTGAAAAACAATAATATCCATATATTTATAAGGCGGGTGGAAAAGTGAAAACGGATAATCATATCATTTGTAAAAATCTAACGGTTGGAAACGAGAAGCCAAAAAACATTTCTCTTATTGTAATGAAATTCTGTTCACTTTAACAAAGAAAGAACCTGGATTGTATAGGGTATATTGTATTCACATATTATATTGCTATAAATTATTTATATCAGCCCTTGGCGTTATAAAATATATTTACGAAAAAATAAAATGAAATCATGATACTTAAAAATACAAATACAGGATGTTTCTTAAAAAACGCCTCAAGTCATAACGATATTTAATTGTCCAATTTCAGTAAGCAAAAAACTACATGGAATCATTTTAGAACTAAAGATCTAATCTTAATTGTTTTCAACATCAACTTTAACTATGATCGGATTTAAAGCAGCCAAATATTTATTTTTAGAATATTATGAAGCTAATAGGAAAACTATATTAACAAATCACTGCCGGGAATTTGTTTAGCCATATGATTCCTACATATAGCATTCGTAAATAGTAAATTCACTACGTGCGAGAGTACAATTATCAACTTGATAATTGCACTCTCGCATATAGTGAATTTGATACGTCTCAGATTGATTTTTCAAAAGAAAATTCCAGATTTTTTTTAAAGTTTAAACTTCACTGCAATTCATTGAAAAAAATATAGTGTATACTCTCTGATATTGATTTATAATATAATAATCTATGTTCTACTGTAGAAATTCATTCTCATATTGACAGTCAACAATATTCAACCGAAAAATTCGCTTCGGGTGTGCCAATATTGATCTTCTAAGGATTGAACCTATAAAAAAACCAAATTATTCTACAGTCTGTTTCAAGAATTAAGGTTTTTAACCTTCAACGCAAAAAGAGAGTTGTTATAAGTTTCAAGCTTTCGTCTGTATATGAGGCAGACACTTTTGGAGGGGTTAACATTAAACCAAAATATCCCAAAATTGAATTTTAAAAATGAAAAAATAAGTGATTGATTCACGCTGAAATTTTTATAACTTCATTAGATATATTTAAAAATATTTACAATAAGCCAGACACTTTTTTCGAGTTTTAAGACTATTTTTGGAGAAATGTTTTAAATCGTGCATAAGTACCCATAAATTGTCTTAAACCGCGGAAAAAGTGTCTGCAATTTTGCAAATATTTTTAAATACATATATTTAATTAAGTTGCTATAAAAATTTCATCGTGAATCAATCACTTTTTTTTCATTTTTAAAAATTTAACTTTGGAGTACTTTGGTTTAATGTTAACCCCCCAAAAGTGTCTGCTTCATTTATTTATTTATTTAAAATCAGCTTAATTTTCGAATAGTACTTGTTGGCTTTTAAATCAAACACTTTTTTGGCACATATTTTTTTTAAACCTTTCTTGTATGCGCAGTACCTGGCGTACCCAGGTTGGACAGGCAAACCCTCATTTATCTATACATCTTACCTATACCTAAATACTATTGTATAAAATTTCTACCTGAATCAAACACTTCATGAAATGGTTGTCATTAGCTCTTGACTATAAACCGTTACGGGTCGCATGTATCCTAGTTACATGCACTCATATAATGTTTATGTTGTCACCTACTAGTGGGAGATGTTTTCAAGCACCCTGTAGATGTCAAGAAAAAAAAATAATCCTAAGGCAGTTTACACAAAAAAAACCCGGTAAACAAGGGAACATGTTTGAACAAACAAGTAAACGATGACACTGAAAAACAAACGCAATTGTGATTTATAGATTTTGTCATATCAACGAAACGGGAAATGAATGAGCAAAGCGGTTGTGGATAATAATTAATTTAATAAAGCGGACGATTTTACATGGGACAAATATATTTATATATATTTGGTTTTAATTGCCACATTTGCTTACGACTGTCATTTAAACGATGGCTGTTAAATCAATAACCTACTGCATAATTCATAATTTGGTTGAAAACTAAAACAATTAAACATATATATTAAAACAAATAATAATGCTTGGACAAAGATGCCTGTAGGCAATATAATTTCTATGACCAAAATAATTTAACACGAAATATCCTCTTTAACGCACAATCAGTTTACAACTGAAATCACAACTTAATCGAGCGTAAAAGACAAATTAACGAAACCCCAGTTTGTTATCTAACATTTGAATGCACGGATATATTGTTTAACACGGGAGACTGTGTTAGAGATATGCAATAGCGTCTAAGTAGACTTTTTTCAAAGAAAACAAATGATTTTTATTTAAAAAAAATGCAAATATCCTATTTGTTTCTTAGCCACAGACAACCTACGCCCAATTCGGTCTCAATTAATGTTTGACCTTTATTTGCGACATTTTTAACCGTTCAATAATGAACAGATGTTCGTAATTGTCTTTGAACACGGGACGCTGTTTATAATTTTATGAGATCACGAAACTGTCCACTCGACTCGAACTTGGTGAGAGTTTCTCAAGAACAGTTTGATGTTGTTGTATTCTCGTTGCTAGATTGCAATTAACAAACGTACTTGATCAGCTACGATTCACTTAAACATTTTAAACATAGATGACGTGAATCTCGTTATTCGATTAGTTGTTGTGCGTTCACTTAACTCAAAATCACAATTATTTAAGACAACAACCTTCTAGTATTCTAATAACCTTGATTGGCGTTTACCTCAAAATTGTATATTTTTATTTTTAGTGACTGTTTTAAAGGAGGTTCAATTTTTTAGAAAGCTTTTTTAAATTTAATACATGAATGACCCAAATTATAAAAACTTATATTCTGTAAATATTCTTGTAAAGTATAAAAAATTATTATTATCGTAAAGTTGTATTTTTTTTATTGTTGCTGGGAAAATGTAAGACAAATTACTATTTTCTATGTCGGTCAGCCATAATGGGGCGGTTTCATTTTTATCTCTCTCTAACACATGAGTAAAATGGATTGCGGCACTTGGCAAATCTAGTAACTTTAGTATTTAGTAGATAATATAAATGCATGTCTTTCATCATTACATGAGAATGACGCCATGGTTCGGTAGATTAAACTATTTTTACGACCGGGGCTTTTGAAAATATTTCAAATGATTTGGGTGTCATTTTGATCTGACTCTACTGCTCTGAAAATATAACACACAAAAAAATCCATGCAAGTATCCTGTTGGTTTGAAAGTTTTAACCCTGGATAAGCAAGAGTTAAAGGGATGAAAAGTTTTTTCGTAGTTGTCGCTATAAGTTATATGTAATTTGAAGTTTCCTATAAATAAATTACACACTCTAAATATTAACCAAACAATGAAGACTTTTGACAGCGTGAACAACGTCTGATGATGTTTACGAACAAGTGATGCCATGCACTATGAGTGGTGTTCGTTGTCACGTGACTTGTGAGTGATTTAATTACATTTTATTTATTAAATATTAATTAAAATTTTTAAAAATAAAGAAAATTATTGTTTTTTAGTATAATTCTATCGTAGAAACTACCACTTAACGTTAAAATTCTGTTTTTATTTGAATACAGTTAACATTACTACAGAAAGAGAGTTTTCTCGCTTACCCAGTTCTCATTCACTCAGGTTTGACTGTATATGTTTTTTTTAATGGGTACTTTTTTCAGGGTTCTTTGTTCTTCAAATAAAGGATCTACAAAGCATAACAAAAATACCGTATAATTTGTTTTTTGCATTACTACTTTGTGCTGCATTTAACCTATTCTATATCATTATAAATAACAATGTTGCCCGTGTAGCTTGTTAAGAAATAGGTCGGTCTGTGTACAGAAATATACAGGGTGATGATCGCGTGGATAACAGAGTTTTCTTTATACCCGGTCGAAAGCATGTACTTTCGGCTTCGATTTTAAGGCAGAAAGTCTAACATTCATGCACCGCTGGAATCACTCACGCGCCATCTATAACAGCAGGTCGAAAGAAAGTAACAGCGGGACGAAAAAAAATGAAAAATGGGTGTGCTTCAACCCTAAGCCTATTAACACTACCTAAGTTTATTATTTGACTACTATTTTTCGTTTCTATAAATTTTATAAAAACCCTTACAATTATTAATAATAGCTTCGTTGGTACAAGCAAAATGCGAGCTGATTGCCAATTTTTCTTTGCGGATACGCAATTTACGACTGGTGTGTGCTCTGCGAACACATTTAAATTAATGAAATTAATTTTTTATTTTAAATATATTTAAGTGAGTTATAAATCTTAACTTATCGTACTTTATCAAAGAAGAAAAAAAACGAAGCGATAAAGATTATATAAAATATTCATAACAGAAAATTTTAAAAAGAAAAGTGCTTTTAAGAAAAATTTTCTTTACTCAGTGTCATCAGAGCCTGACTACTTCCATGTCTTTTATTTGTCGTTTGCCTATACCTTTTGTTTACACGTCACTAACAATTTAAGAATTTAAGGCTAAAAAAATGGGGCTGCAGTTATGTTTGCCCTGAATTCTTATTAATTTTTTCAATGTTTAACTGGAACAAACTGTTTACAAAGACAAGACAAATAGCTCAGCGAAAACAATTAATTAAGACTCTTCACCACCTTGTGAAGAATTTTTGTTTTAATATTAAATGAACTTATTTTGTTAATTCCTTTTAGTTAGAGTCAACCTCGTATTAAATGAACTTTTACGTATTTTTTCATTATTTAGTATAAACAAATACGTATTTTAACAACTCAGAAAGTAAATGCATGTTCAAATTAAAAGTAGTTCAAAAGTAGTTTTCGTTTTGTTTTTAGTTAAGTTTTGATTTATTTTTCTTCTACAGTAGACCCTGTATAACTCGAATCTCGCTAAGCAGATTAACCAATTCCTTCCGCTGAAATCTCTACAACTCGAATTATTCGAAATCTATTTCTCGAATTACCCGTACTCTATAGCTCGAGATATAGGCGATTTCCCTACGAAGTACTGTGAATACATATTACACTCCGTAACTCGAAGTAGCAGTTTCGCGAACTTTATATATCTTGAAGGAAGCTACGCGTATACTTTACAACATCTGTTGTTTATTAAACTCCCTAACCCGAAGTTAATAAATTCATCGATAAGTCAAAAATCCCATAATTCGACGTATTTAAGCATTTCCTCTGAAATTCGAGTTACAGAGTTACTACCTCGTTGTCTAGAGTGTCAACAGACAACGAACCTAAATTTTTTATTATATGAATGTTAATTTTTGTAAAAATTTTTTAGAGTTTGAAAAAGTCTTAATTAAAGAAAAGACGAAACGTTGCAATCAATGAGTGTTTAAATTGATTTATTTTCATTATTCCAATTACCCGTGATACTGTTTTCTATTGGATATAATATTGTATTTTACCATTAAAATTATAAGCAAAAAGCACTATAAGATATTATAAATAACTACTGTAAGCTGAAGTGCTCTCCTAAAAGTGCTGCGTATTGTTTTCCATCCTATAAATTTATTTAATAGCTATAATTAATACTTATTTATTATATACGTACTTCCACCATATTAGACCCACTACTCCCACCACATGCATTCGCATTTTTAACGTTCCAGTTTCTTCATTTTGTTTTGCTAGCTTACAGCATACTGTAAATGCAAAAAAATACTTTAAGTTTATGCGATTCTCTGTTATCCGATATTCTTGTTTATCCGACATAATATTATTTGTTATTTTGCTCCAAAACTAGGTTTCATTTTGTATCTAAAATACTGCTTTTTACTTTATATCTTAAACACTTTTTATCACGGATGTTACAGACGTGTCTTAATGGCATCTGCAGATGCGCATGTGAAAAAATAATAACAAGAATTTTGTTTGTTAGTGTATTTGCATTTTAAGGGTAGTTTTTAGGGGTTGAAAAATGTTTTTGGGCCCCAAAATACCGAAAAAATTCTCCGAATTGTTTCAAAATTGAAATTTAACCCTCTGGTAGTAATTAAAAAGTGTCTCTAAAATTTTAATAAAATCGACCCGACAGGACCGGATTTACAAATTTTATGAAAACACTAGTTTGCAAATAGTGAATTATTTACTAAAAGGTGTATATAATTTGGTATAGAGGTTCGATTGATAATAATATTTCAATTAAGAAAAAAAATGTTATTTTAAGGGGTGTATTAAGGAGTCAAATTCTTTATTTTGTCTGAAAACTAACTTAAGTTCGCATAATAAAGCCACACTGCCTGTATTAGCAAATACACTATATTGTCGGCATGGTTTTGGCACTACGACCCGGTTTTTTTTTTATTTTTGGCAGTTTTTTTTATTTATCCCAATTTGAAAACAAATGCTTTATACCTATATTATTGTTTTTTTTTTAACTACAGAATGTTTTCTAGAACACTTTTTTTAATTTTCTGTTGTCTTACGAATTACATTGAGTTAATAAATTATATCGTATCTAATAATATTAATAATAATATTTTTAACAAAAAATTGATTGTAAATTTTAAATTCGCGTGGAACTAAAAAGTATCTAAAAGAAATCAAGAGATTGTAATTTATTTACATTTTTATTAAAGTCGTTATTTTAGAGACTTAATAGTCTTTCAGAATTGTTAAAGTATATTTAAAGAATAATAATATTGCGGCAATTTCAGGATAAAGGCGATTCAGCCAAGTACCTAGTCAAAGAACACAAATTTGCATAAGGACTAAAATTTATAAATAAAAGATCTCGTTCGGACACAAATGAAAAGTTTTAATTTTTAGTCAAAATAAAGAAATGAAAATTATTTCCACAAACAGAAACTTTGAACAAGACATCAAATTTAATTGAGCATAACGAAAATTTCATTTATAAATAGAACAGCTAGTTTGCAGTAAAATTTTAGTACCGGAACAAAAAGCAAACATTTCACTACATAGTTTTAAAATAAAACTATTCTAAACATAATGAAATATGCCAGGGGTAGTCAAAACGTCATATGCTATTTACTATCTTTCGTTGAATCTTTAGTTAGTCGTAACAAAAACTTAACAATACTATCACATTCTGAAATTTCAACAGCCTATGAAAACAAAAACCACTGATTGTATTTACGGACAAAACATGCCGCGACACAAATTTATTTCCGTCTTAAACGTACGATGTGTATAAATAAGGGGTGTTTGTTTATAATAGTAAACAGGGCTTCGCTATGTCATTGCGCGCAGCCTTGTAAGTGTCGGGCCTTACGACACCCACATATTCAAAACCCGATTCGCTTCATAATTCTGCCGAGAGAAAGTAAACAATGGAATATCATGTAACGTCACAACGTGTTAGAATACTATATCAATATTACGTCATGAATATTATACATAAAGCCGGGTCCAGACGTGTGTAACGCGTAATGTAATCTATCGTGTAATGTAACACGAATTCTGCGTGTGGACGGCACTACGAGCATTACATGTAACGCTCGCGCCGGCGCTCGCCGTGATCCATCGGCTGTCGGTTCTTAGCGCGAACACAAAGGCGCTCGCAGTACTCGTTTGGACGGCGTTCGTGACGATTGTGTCGTGTGTACGTTCATGATACGAACAATCGCTTGAACTTATCAGTCTGTATCAAGAAAAACGTGTTATTTGGGATCCAAAAAACCCGGATTACTTTAAAAAAATCTGAAATCTTCAGTTAATAAATATATATTTAATATTCTTATTTGCCAAAGCCTACTTGTGACCAAATTTTCTTCATATAGAAAAACAGTGCAAATCGTATGTATACATCAAAATGGAACACGGTGTATAATGGCTATTTATGGTTAAATGTCTGCCAAAAAGGGCGACGCAGAAAACAACTGGAGTAATTTCCTGAAACTTTGAGATAAGATCTGTTTTAGAATTGTTTGAAATGAGCCAACACATTCAGTCGGGTGTCGCAAAGTGAATCGCAACTCTGAACAGCAATAAATGCTGACAGAGATCAAAGTGAGATAGTCTAAAAACTCTTATGTGAATATAATAGATACGAGAAAGATAGTTTCGCAATTTCTAAATGGAAAAGATTTTAAAAATGTGTTTGTAAATCGCAATATATAGTCTATTTCAAACATAAAAGAACTTTAAACGTCATGAAGTAATCTTCAATATCGGCTTTTGAATTTCTATACGACCTAAGTATCACTTCCCGTCATTTTAAAATTGAAAAGAATTGAGTTAAACAGTTCGCATAAAATCGCCGCAAAAATATCTCACCCTACACCCTGCTTCAAATTTCTGAAGCTCTACTTAAGGTAGTTGTCCTGGTTAAGGCACACCGTCAGAAAATTCTTAATTTTTGTATACTTATTAAGGACATGATAATACAATTACCCTGAAAATTTGAAGTCGATCGACCGTATATAATCCGAGATAAATTCAATTAAAAATTGGATAATTAACATTAATTGTATACGATCTCTGTAGTTCTGAACCAGTTTCTTATTTATAAAAAAAGAACTAACTGTCAGAAACTTTCCAAAAACTTACAGTCTTTCAATGCATTTGTTATGAGTTTAAAAAAAAATAAGAACATTTTTTTACCGTCTAATTATTTATAAATAACGGTTTAAAGTTCAACAATTTATAGAAAAGTATACATGCATATGAATACTGTATGGGTTACGTTTCCACGGGTACAGTCTTGCGTACAAATTATGGATCACTTAGCTACAAGCTAGTATACTTTTGTGGCGCGTATAATCTATAACTTTTTGACAATATTGTACCACGACAACTACCTTAAAATTTGATTTTAGCTACAACCCTGCACTACAACCGAATTAAAACAACTGCAATAAATCGTTTGAAAATTGTATTAGCGCTAGTACAAAATAATTTCACAGCTTCTCTCAACGGACGACAGATTTTAAACATATTAATTTAATATTTAACTGTAATGGCCGGTTTTCCTGCAATAGCTATATGTTGGCAATTCTACGTCGGTCATGTATAAAAATAAATTACAATTTAAATGTGAAACTTACAGAAATTTAAATCCTACGGATTAAATGAACATAACATTAAGAATCACATACCAGGTACGCCATTTCGAAGAGGCGAAATTAAATATCACCACTGATACAACAGCACAATAATAACTTCCATGGAGTGGAACACAATCACCTAACAGGCTTAAGTTACACCATCGACGGATCAACGGATCCGCATAACTCAGTGAAACACTTAACACACAGAAGCACATTTTACACTTACGTATCAGTTCTTGCTTTGATACATCTGTTAGCTCAAATGACTCATGCATCACATGTTTGGCTATGCATTCTTGATTCTATACAGGTCGTGATATGATTGACTGAACTAGGTAGCTCAGTGGCAGACTGCAGTAACATAATATTCAGAACTCGGCTCTTTTTGAACTGGTTCAGTGAGCCGGCTCACATACGGGATCCAGATGCAAAGATGCAGATCACTAAAAAGACCCGTTTTTCCCATCTCTAATATAGAACAGAAGCAAATAAACAAAACATATAACTCACATGAAGGGTGGCCTAGAGGAATTAGACAGGTAAATTCGCACCTGTTTCCAAGTCCTCCGTTAAGTAGATCTTTGAAGATCATGTTGAGATTAGAGAATGAGCGAAGCACGAACATTTAAACACCATTTTAAGCCTATAGACAGTTGGAAGTTGTAGTTTATAATACGCAATTTGATTTTGTGTAAAAGGCTGGTCTGTACGCTTCTTGAATATTAATTATGCTCTCCTGACACCATGTGGTGTTAGCCGGATTGTTAAATTTAATCAGTTATAGTTTCTGATGAATATTTAATTTAACACCGGTTGCTTCAAGTCTAATATTTTTACTGAAAGGAATTTTTCTACAATAATATTACATAATCATTTGAAATTACGAAATTAAACAAAAGGACGATTCACATTACAAAAGTTATCTGACAAGTGCAAGATCAAATTGCAATTTATAAACTTTACTTTAAAAACAAATTCTGATTCCCCGTTTCGGTTACAATGGTCAGCGCTGCCCCTGGGGTAGAACAAGAGGAGTGGTCGCTCTAGGCACCAGGTGACAAAGTGTGCCAAAAAACCAAATGCAAAAATTTTCTTAATATTAAAGAAGCAGAAGTACTATAATAATTAAACCTATTTAATTTAATTTAAATTCAACAAGTGTTGATGTTTGCAATAAAAGTTGATTTTTGAAAATTTAGGAGTTATTATTTGTTTAACATTAAACCGAAGTACAATTTACGCAAAGTGAAAGCGTCGATGATCGATCAAAGGACGCTGAAAGACAATCTCGCTCTATCCTGATCAAGGGCTGGGACTGGCGTTAGCCAGAACTCGTCCCCTTTGGGGCACGTGACTTGGGTCTCCTTATTATTTCTGTTATTTTTACCGGAGAGATCAACCAACTATGACCCACTCTGTATAAGAACTAAACTTTTAATTTCATATCTTTGCATATTTCTTTCACTTCTACCATAATATTATCCTTTCAGACACTGTCTTCTATTCCTTAAGCTTCTTATCTTTTGTTTTTCAGTCAAAACATTCTACCTGTACGTCTTGATCTGTGCGCCAATTTGCTTTGTGAATTGACCTTCGTGAATTGTCTTTATACAAACTCATTTCAAACTAAAGCTACTTTACAAACCTAGATATTAACAATAGGCAATTAAGCATACCTTTAATCGCTACATTTATTGAAGCGAAACTTCTATAGTGAAAGTAAGCTCCTGAGCCTATGAAACGAAAAAGTGATGAGATAGAGATTATTTGAGAAAGATAGAGAAGAAGCAACTGTCAGTTAGCTTTATCTCTGTCTTTCTCAAATAATCTCTACCTTATCACAAATCGACGCACTTTAAAAAAAAAAGAAAATGCGTCGATTTGTGAACACACGACGCATGCTATGCTCCTTTTATATATTAATGTTCAAAATTTACGTATAAACACGAAAAAAAAAATTATTTATTTATAAGAAATAAGTATAAAAATACAAATATTAAATTTTTATTTATACCTAAATTAAAAAAGAAAAAATAATTTACGCTAATTTGGGAATTTGTTGATGTTTTTATTTTACTTAGTGTGTTTTGATAACGGTTTTTTTTGCTAGTTTTTAAAAAAAAGTTATTCATTTTTACTCTAGTCGTCAGGCAAAACGCTAAAAGCATTAGCTTCGATGTAAAGTATTATAATACACCCATATCAGAAATATTTTTTTACACATTCCATATTAAATATCTGTTTTAATACCTTTATATAGCGGTTGTAAATTCCATATTCAACACTAGTGCGTAAAATAAAACAAAACGTACATACGATCTAACCAAATCAACGGTAATTTTAGAAGCCACTTAAGTCTACCATTGTTTAGAAGTATATGCATAACATCAAGTGGATAAACGACCTAATAGAACTGAAGTTTGTTATGCAAAAGAATTATCAAAAATGTTTAAAATATACTGAAAATGAATTAACTATTCTATAGGAGTTACGTAGAAAAAAATAGTAATTATCTCGAACGTAATGATACGTTGGCTCGTGTTAAATCTCGGTGACTATCATTTCAATATAATTACTTGCCGAAGATAACCCACATTACATCTGGTAGATACATCATTTTATTTACATAGGTACTGTTTCATGCGCTTCATGTAATCCGTTTAAAACAAAAAGAAAATTATATTTCGAAACGATCACGAAAAGCCGACGCGTTCATATTTTATACGAAACTGCGTGTATATTTATCAAACAGTTTTTAATAGGTTTAAAGCGTTTTTAGAGTAAACTGGGGGCTGCGTACATAGAATGGAATAAAACAAGATATTATACATTTATCAATTCAGCCTCATACGCACATACGCGTTATTGCATGCGCAGAGTCGCGTTAATAGGGTAAAACCGGCAAAATAAAATGCTTTATCTACTCATTGTATTCATGAATTCACTGAACGTGTTCTTTGCGTAATGAGGGTATTTACGCCATCCAAGAAAACTGATGTTTGCATAAAGTTTATAATATAATATAAAACAACTTTTAAAAACAACGCTGTAACGCTCGCTGCTTTTTTATTTATGTCAGGCCGGATCTGGTTCGCCGGAGCCAGAGTTCAAGTACATAGGCAGCGATTGAAATAACAAAAATAAAGAAAATAAAAGATTCTGGGCATTCTGGCATATTTTGAAATTTTCTTAGTGTTGTTTATTAGCGAAAAAAAAGAGAACCCAATACAATATACAATTCAAAAAAATACATAAGCCAGGACTGACTGTTAACGAGCGAGAAGCGAACCTTATTGCAAATGCTGTGTATCTTATATATGCATAGCTGTCCCCCCACTGCAGCGGACGCGTACAGTGGACGCATAGTACACAGATCGTATACTCGAAGTACTGCCGAACACAAACGACGTCCGTGTGTCTTTTTTGTAATACCTCTCGCACAGCTGACGGCCGGTTGTATTAGAGCATCTAATTATTACTAAGTGAAACAGTTTCTGTTCTTAACAAAGAATTGAAGTGATAATTGTTCAATATAAAAGTACTCTATACACTGTTTTAAAATTTAAACACTTCTTTAAACACAAAAGTAAGTATCAATTTTTGAATAGGAATCACAATCACTTGTTTTAAAACACAAACAAAACCGAATTCCGATTTTAGGACCGGTACAACTGACGTACCGATACAACACTTTTATAAATTTCACAAAAATGTATATAGACTACTAAAACCAAAAGCGTTGACTACGAAAAGTTGCAATTTTTAAGAAATGCATGAACAGATATTTTACTTATCTAAGAATTTGGTAAAATTCTTCATCACTAAACAACTTCAGATGATTGCCTGCCTGCAGTTGAATCTCGCTCACTAACTCTTTAGACTTAAATCATGCAGTAGTAGTAGTATAAATAACAAGTATATACATCTCTTTCTATAGACACAAGTCTCTTTATCTATACGTGAAAGTGATGCGCTAGTTGGATCCAATTTGAACGTCACCATATGACGCCTAAATTTAGCCGTGACTACATATTTTTAAATTCTCCTTTGCAACTAAAAAGAAGGATAAGTATAAGAACGAAATATTTGGTTTTACTTATTTTGTTTATGTGTAAGGAATAGTGTGCACTGTTCAAAATTATCAAATTTTGATAGGCAAGACGATCCTAATGTACACAGTTGAACATTTAATTTTTATTTAATAGCAATAAATAAATTATCTGATCTCAATTGGGTCCAGTAAATAAATAGTTACTTTTTTACATCTCAGGTCACGTCATAGACAGGCATACTTGGCCGGATAGGGGACCAAATGGAAATAAAATAAAAAATATAATATGACATGAGTATGATAGATTACTGACATTCCGATTATCGGTGAGTTCACAGTTACCGACTGATGCTATTGTTCTTTCAATTTTTGTATACTTTAGTTTAAAAAATAAAAAAAACATTTTATATTCTCACACAAAACATAAAACATGCAAATTCCCCTGTTTCCGATATGTGTGAGTTATTGCATAGATAAATGTGTTTTCTTTTATTCGTGTTCCCATTCTTTGCTCTATAAAAACTAGAAAAGTTAATTTGAAATTCAGTAAACGGGACTTTTCTCGCTTCAGTTAGCGTTGAACAACCAAAAAGTTTAAAGTACTGTAAGAACTAAAATAAACACTTACATTAAATAAATGAAAACTTCAAAATTGAATTGTAAATAATTCGGAATGAATCGTTTTTTCAAAAATGTAATCATCAGATTAAATGTGTGTATAATGCTATTAATAACAACTTTCAATTTTCGGCGTAGCTAATTTTGGACAATATTACATTATAGAGAGAGGGAGTTATTGTAACAAATAAAAAATAAATAAATAAAACACAATTCAATTTGATTTAAAAGCATTGCTAATAGAAACTCAAAACAAAACAATATTCTGGTCGACAATGCAGAGTATTAATGTCTCAAAAAGATCCAACAGTACATTGAAGCGTTTGTTCAATGAGATTAGTTCAACAACACAATACTATTGTCTTTTTGTTTTAAACATTGTTTTTAATTTTTTTTTTACAAACTAGTTTTTAAACCCTTTGTGATTATCTGGGGATTTATGCATCTTCGAAGGAAAAAAATTAAAGTAGTGTAATCATCTCTAGCTAGCCAATTAAGCGACAGGACCATTCCAACTTCAAAAATATTGTGATTTGACATATAATAAATAAAATAATTAAAACTAGCGGACCCGTGCGAATACTTCGCACCGTTAGTGGTCAGTTACGTAATATAATAGGGTGGAAATACATTTTATTCTATTTTATTTAGAGATTCAGTGCCACTACGTCACTTAATATTACCGACAAGTGTTAAAATAAACAGATTGTCACTAGATGACGACATTTGTTTTTTCTAAATGCTATTTTCTGTAATGAAATATTTTTAAATTGTAATTTTTTAATGAAAACATTAATTGGAAGATATTAGCTTATTTTTCAAAAAATCTCCAGAATGACGTATGAAACATTAATTTTAATACAGTATTAAGGGAGATATTTCCTACCGACAAAACCACCTTTAGAAATATAATATACAGATTCTATTAACACGTGCGATAATGCCTGTAAATCTAGTAATAAATATTATAATATTTGCTACTGGTTGGCATAGTTAAATAATGTGGTTTCACATGTAAAAATTAACCAAAGCATGCTTTGTGTGAATTGACGTTTTCTGCATTGCTCAGCATTATTAACAGTATAAAGATACTATCTATACATATTACACGCCTTCACTGTCTCGTTACATGTTCGAGGCCGACCTAAATGGCGCTTTAATCCATACTACTAGTCGGCATGAAGTTGTACCGCATCCTGACTAGTCTTGAGAATAATCGAATGATTTTGATAACGAAAACGTTGCTATTCGAATGACCGTTATAATCGAATGATTTATTCGAAAGGATTCCTTTCAGTTGATGCGATGACAGGTGTGTAGGTACTATGAATAAATGAATGAATGTTTCAACTCTCCAATAAATTTTGCTCTCGGTTTCGATTGTCAGTCTTGAAAGAGTCACGTACATACAGTCCTTTATAGTACAGACGCAAATAAAACACCTAAGTAATCGTATTCAATACTGTGCAATGCATATAAGCATCTCGAGTCGCTAGAATGCGAGTGAAAATATCTGTCTATGCGTTCGATATTGATTATTACAAGGAATTAATTTTCGATTATGAGACTTGAGAGATGCAGTGCTTCAAATAGCAGTGACTGTTAAAAGACTAAGGTAATCATATATTAAAATGATGTGAAATATAATCTAAGTGCAGTGTTTAAAAGAGTAAAGAAACAGCGTAGTATTTATTACTGGAGTTTGTATTATAAGTCATAATTCGTAGGTATAAAAATCATTCGAATGATTTTGAATAACCTCTCGAGACATCTTGAGATATTTCACTCGAAATATCCCATCTTTAATCTTGGCCGAGGGGATAGTGTCATATTATATCGTACTCTGTAAGTTTCTTTGCACCTGGGTGTCCGATCTGGTTTCAATAAACCATTCAATATACTGCGCTTTTCTTTGCAGAGAACACCATTTTCAAATTGTGCTTCTGCTTAACTTTTATTAGAAAAAGTCTAGATTATTCTTAATAAAGCGCAGTTACATAATCCAGATTTGATTTAATATTTTACTTAGATTATTTAGTTGAGTTGTTGAGGGTCTCTAATCTACAATTTCTCTCTCTCTTTCTCTCTCTCTCATTTGGTATCGTGGGCACGATGGGCTTGACGGTCGATTTCCCATTTAGTCCGCACCGTAAAGCGAGAGGTAAGATGTTTACACATCAAAAAATAAATTCTACGTTGGAATACTAGCGTATGTAATTATAATGAAAATTTATATCAGCTTCTATATTATGGCCTGTATTTGAAATTCGTGTAGACGAAAATGCAAATACGAGAAACGAAAATTAGTTTAAGCGGATGTTTTTCACGCTTTACAGTTAAATCTAATTTCAAATGGATGTAGACGTGATTAATAATTGTTTGATAAACGAAGCAGGTCGGGAGGCAGCAAGTCAGCAGTTTTCCTGAGTAGGTAAAAAAGTAAAAGCTTGAAACATCTTAAACATTTATGTGTATATATAAAATTCGTTGAAATAAAAATGTTCATGCTTGAATTATTTGTATTCTACATGATAGGTCCTTATTAGTTAAAACGAAAATTATTTGTATATAGCGTGGTTCCTAAAAAAAGCATTAGGTTAATCTTGCATTATTATAATTCTGCGTTCTAAGACCTAAAAGGAGCGAATCAAAATCGAAATCACTGTTCTGATGTACACAGGGGGTGATCTGAATGTTTAAAATTTTGGTATCAGAGTAAACTAGAACTTTACTTTTCAAAGCTATATACAAATTTTCATTATTCACTAAGTAATCTATCGTGTCAATAATTTAATATTGATTTTTTATTTTGCAATGCATTTTTGTTCTAAAAAATCAGGAGACCAGGAAATTGCGTATGTATGATTTTACACGTAAAATTTTCATATGACCAATTCAGCACCCTGTATATGTATCTAGTATCTGTAACAAATGTTTTGACATATCGTGAAAATAAATTTATTTTTTTGTAAAAATTTCTAACGAAATTGAGCATAGAATAATTTAATTTTCAAATTACAAGAATTGAGATAACATTCTTGAAGTGTTTCATAAATATATATTACATCTTTTTATCTAAGATTAAATCACATCGTCATATCGATGGTCGTTAGCCTAAGAGAGTTATGTCAGTTTTTTATATATATAAAAGAGTTTTATTGTCATAATATAAAACAAAAACAATTCAGTTTATATATCCACTCTGTATATCAGTTTTTTATTGCAAATACTCAGAACGATCATAATCCTTTTTTTGTTTATACTCGGTCGAGAGTACCTACCTTCGGCTTTGATTTTAAGACAGAAAGCCTAACGTTTATGCACTGCTGGAATTACTCACACGCCATCTGTAACACTGTCAAAAGTTTTACGTGAAGTACCTGCCTGATGGCTTACCCACACGACCCCCATGGGTGAGGGACGAAGATACGCTTCGTCATCGTGTCCACGCATATGTTGGACTACCAGTTCATCCGGAGATGTAAGCTCCTTCTACCACTGGTGGGGCCGAGACCTATCTAAATCTCTACTTCCTTGAGCAGAGGAAGTAACCCGAGCAGATGGTATGCTGCTCCCTCATCGAAACGCTAGGTATTTCTACCCCGCGATGTGGGGTTTTAACCACTGCCACCACGATGCTGCCGAAGCGCCAACCGCATATGACCAGGCACTGGGAGAATTATACCCAGTGGGGCTCCTGGTCACCGGTGGTACCGAATTATTTAAAGACCGCCGGTCGCGTCCCCGCAGGGAAAATTCCCTGCTACTAGTTTCCACCCTTACAAGTGGGGCACTAGTCAGCCAGCTAAGGAGCGCGGAGACGCCACTCTCCGAAGGGACGCAGGGACAGGCAGGTCTTTCAGAGAAGTTTCCTCCCCGTCAGGCCTAACCGTTCCGCGCCCTCCCTTTGCGCTAGACATCTGTAACAGCGGGCCGAAACAGTTTTCTCATGCACACTGATACGAAAGTACGTACTTTCGATCGGATATAAAGAAAAATAGTATACACACAAGGCCAGAATGTTGAAATTTCTGCACTGCGCAACATACGATGTCCGAAGCGAAGGGATTTCAACATTCTGCCCTTACGGTGTAATATACCATTGCGTAACACTCTATAAATAGCTGCTTTACATGCACCTAAAGTAACCCAATACGCACTAGTGCAGTAAAGCAAAACAAAACTGATCGAATAATACCAATTCCATAGTAAATCATTGTTTATTTGTCAGCTGTTTTTTTTTGTAACAGCTACCAGAAGTGACGTTTGTTCAAAAGTGAAGTGTCAAAAAATTTGAAAATGAAATGAAAAGCAGCTACTTTACAGGAAGTACGTGGAAAATATGCCGTATGTACTTCGTGCGTATTGGTATTACGACTAGTTTTATTATTAAAAATCGCTGGCTCGTTTTAAACATAATGTTAAATCTCGTCGTAATATAATGTTTGGACATTTTTGTACACTACAGTATAAAGAGTTTATTTATTTATGGTTTGGTACTGCATAACGTTGATTGCAGTGGGTGGAGTGAATATTTCGCATAGGTACACGCTACAACGTCTCATGTCAGACATACGATAAAAATCGATTCAATCGGTTCCGTGCTCACACCGATACGTTTCATAACTCCTGAAGCCGGGTCCAGACGTGTGTAACGCGTAATGTAATCTATCATGTAATGTAACACGAATTCTGCGTGTGGACGGTACTACGAGCATTACATGTAACGCTCGCGCTGGCATTCGCCGTGATCCATCGGCTGTCGGTTTTTAGCGCGAACACAAAGGCGCTCGCAGTACTCGTTTGGACGGCGTTCGTGACGATTGTGTCGTGTGTACGTTCATGATACGAACAATCGCTTGAACTCATCAGTTTGTATCAAGAAAAACGTGTTATTTGGGATCCAAAAAATCCGGATTACTTTAAAAAAATCTGAAATCTTCAGTTAATAAATATATATAAATAAAAGCAGCACCAGATATCACGACTTTCCTATTCGGCATGTTCGTAGCAACTGAGTGGAAACAGCTCCTGACAAAGATTCGCTTTCACGATTCGCGTTGAGTTCATGTGCTGTCCACACTGTTGACGCTAAATTACACGTAATCTTACATTACACGTTACACACGTCTGGACCCGGCTTAACCCGGAAAGTGTTGATTGCCGAGAGTCGAAGCCGAAACTCCTAGATTCGCGCTAACTGTAGTTGAGACGTAAGCTGCTTTGTCTTGTGACCACAGATATAGCCGAGATGATGTGCAAAGAAGATTGTTGACTGACAACAAAAGACGAGCGAACGGTCGACGCTCCTCGACCTCGCGCTAACTCTCGTTCAGTTTGCGTCGTGGCGTCATAACGCCGTTCACTTCGCCTCATATTTATTGATAGGCGATCTATAAACTTATTTTGTGTTCCGTTACCAAACGATCTGATGCGTTCAACCGAAATGACGGCTGTAAATAACCGAACTGGTTAAGTAATAAATATCCGAAAAAATAATCGACCTGTCTGAAACTCCAGTATTCTGAGTTATCGCTATGCTCTAATAGTTTTCCGCTAAGCAGTTTGTTCATTTCATTTTTCCTGTAATATTTGAGCTCATATCTTGTACCGAATTACAGTAAAACTCCGCTTAACGTGGGAGACGCGTTCCAATAGGTTTCTGCGCTATACGAAATACCCTTAAACGAGGCCATCTTAATATGTAGATAATCGGCAGAAGTAAAACAGAACCGAGATTAAGAAAATTTGTTAGTTTTTTTTTTGTTTTGTTTAATTTTGTAACATTTATTGCTAAATACTTTTTTATTACATTAAATGTAAATTTAATAATTGCTAAGGTATCAATTTATGTTCATTAAACATTTTTGAAAATCAAATAAAAGTTCGAGTAAGAAGTTGTTTGTGACATATTTTGTTTTTTGTGAAGAAATCATCTATAAGAATAAGAACCCTTTAATAATTTATAATCAATTTTCAAACATAATATATTATGATTTTAGCGTCCCTTGAAACGGCCCTACGGGGCAGGTGCCCCGGTTGACCCCCCCAGATCCGGGGCTGCCACTAATCAAAGTGTTAATCATCTTTCGTTTGAAAAAAATTAGTACCACCGAACATATTACTCCAAGTCCGTGTCTATATTTGACTGACATTAATCTAAAGGAACGGAAATAATCAATCAAAACGTTACAACTTCCTCTCTCCCTCTCTATCTCTCTCTCAGTCTCGGTGTAATCGTCTTTATCTCCCTCGCGGAGATGTGACCGACGTATTTCTATTGGCGGGATCATTAGTATGCAATATTGTTTTCTTGCATTAGTGGCACACCCACAAAGCCTACTCACAAAATCGTAAAGCTTATAAGAATTATTACAGAAGGCGCGTTTTCTGTCGACTGGACACACTGGTACCTAGATACCTATTTTGTTTCTTTCAAGAATGCATCAAATATGGAGGGCTCTTCGATTATTAAAATATCCCGAGATGTCTCGAGAGATTGTACAAAATCATTCGAATGATTATTATACCTACCAGTTACGACGTATGAATACAATCTCCAGTAACAAATTGTTATACTACGCTCTTTCTTTAAACTTTAAACCACTGCATGCAATTCTGTCAGATTGCATTTCACAATGTTGCAGCTTATAATACAATATGCAGTAATAAATGATTATACCATCTTTCTTTATTCTTTGAATATAATTGTCTCTCTCAGATTGTATTTCACAGTACTTCATATATTACTTAGTCTTTTATCTGCCACTGTTCTATGAAATACTGCATGCTGACTCAAGTCTCATAATCAAAAATATAATAATCATATCGAATGCATAGACCTAGGTATAATTTCACTCGCATCCTAACAACTCGAGACGCTTATATTACTTACGTCTTTTATCTGCGTCTGTTAATGTATGATGTAGGTAATTCTGTCATGACTGTCAATCTAAACCGAGAGTAAAATTTATTCGACAGTTGAACATTCATTCATTCACGGATAGTACCAGCACACCTATGACATCAAATGAAGGAATCATTTCGAATGAATCATTCGATTATAAAAATCATTCGAATAGCAACCTTTCGTTTATCAAAATCATTCGACTATTTCCAAGACTAATTTGGACAGTGAACGTGTTAAACGAAAGATACGGTGAGTCGTGCTTTTGCACAAGTAGTTGATGTGACGTATACCCTAGAATGATACAGTATGATGTAACGTAACATTCAACCCTTCTACGTTTATTATATACCGTATTGTCTAATAGGTTGTAGTAATTAATTTAAAGAAGAGTTATCTATGTACTATATATATAAGGTATATCAACGTCGTAAGTATATTATGTATATTTTGTAAACCGTACCTTATTTGATGCTTCGCCAGGAACGCATTTAAAATTTGATTTTGGGAAGAGTCCAACGGCGTTCATACAATAAGTTATTTGCATGGATTTTCTTTGTGTTATGTTCAGGAACCGAAACCGACATTCATTTTGGTTCGATTATCAGTTTTCAAGAGCATCTAAATTCGGTTTTTGATTACGGTTTCGCTTTGTCAAATTGTACTGGATGTTCGGCTTGAGATTTAGTGGGAAACTAATTCCACTAATAAGTTACATGAGCATATCATCAAGTTAATGAATTTTGCATTTGCGTAATTACTGGTCGCAAATTTTGATAGCTAATTTTATTAATGTTATTAAGTACCAGCTGTTCGACATGCTCCCTTTTCATGAAAAATGCATTCGCTCACGCTTCAGAAAGCTTGTCTAGTGCATCAGGAGAGGTCAAGATCTCCTGGACCCTTCCCCTAAATGCGCGCCTGTGCCAGTTTATACAGACGCTGCTGTGTTTGTTTTGATGTCAACCTGTTCATCAGGAAAATGAAAAGGGTTAAATTTCACCTATTTCGGTGAAATTGCTTATGTGTTAGACATTAATGGTAGATGTCAGTTCTTAACTTATTTTGTGATAGACGCCTGTTTTTGGTTGATTCTGTTCAAAGAAGTTTCGTATTCAGTTTATAGGTTTCTGATTTGAAATTAATTGGTATCAAAAATAATGAATTATAGACAGAATGTTTAATTAAATAAGAAATTTGAGTAGCTTTTGTATAACAATAATTGTTTTATAATCTCCTTTCTACAATTTACTTTCATTAATGAATTCCAATTTCCAGGAAACAGTGTTTGCAAAAAAGTTACAAGGCTTTATATTAGAAAAAAAATCACTTAATGGCTACATAGTTGCTAAGAAAAGGAATATTTAATTTGCTATTGAAAGGTAATTCCTATTTTGAACATTTATTTATAAAAACTCCCATTTACAGTTTCAAATAATAAATTGAACACACAATTGATATATTTTTTTAATATTAGAAACGGAATTTGAAATTTGTAATAGGCAAAAATATTATTGCTTATTAAAAAAATCTAGTATCTGAGTTGATGTTGTTTTGAATTTAAAAACTTTTGAAAAATTTTAAGAGCTTTTTAATACATCGATTAGAAAAATGTCCTGAAAATTAAAAGTTTTGATCTAAGTGTCTACTTTACACTATACATTGCAGTGTTATTTTCGAACAATTCATGATATCTTTACTCAAATTTCCTTGTGGTTGACAACACTAAGGTTGAAATAAATCTAGGTGTGGTATAGCATGAAACTGACTTAAAGACGGGTAATTACCGCACAACGGACAATAACGCGCTGCGTTGCTTTTGAAGCACCATAAATTATTGTAGGATTTAAACATAAATACAATGATTAAGAATTTTTATATACTCTTTTATTTCACATTAAACTCTATATGTAGAAGATTTACAATTAGCATTTTGCTTCGACTTACTCGTTACCGATTGTTTCCATAGTTCACAGTTGACCATCTCGTTCTTGTATATCCAGGAAGATTTTTATACGCGTGTTATAATAACAGACGCCATTCGCACCATTACTATTTTCCATTTTTCACACTTCCCGTTATTTTTCTACATTTTTAAAACTTCAACTTAAGTAATAGCAACGGGCGAATGAAGGAATTATAGGAAATTAGGATAAGGTAGGCAATTTTTAAACTAGGTAATCGGCCATGGCCTCGAGTAAGGAACCATCTCGATATTTATCTGAAACTAATTGAGGGAAACCATAGAAACCTCAACAAGATGACCGGTACAGGAATTACCGTTTCTCGGCGAGAGGCAGTAGGAAAAAATCTCAGCCACATTTGCTCCCGCTGGGATTCGAACTCGGTACCTCCCGAATGCGAGTCTAGTGCTCTCACCACTACTCTACTCCGCTCGTTTACGCGTTTTATCTTAGATGACTTAGATATGCTGAGTATTCATTTGTGTTCCCCTATACAGTGTACAACTATAATTTTGTAACGACGAGCAGAACTTTTCGTAAAGCTGTTACAATGTTAGGTGTTAAATAGTTAGGCTTTATTTCTAATACAATTACTGAGAACAAACTTTTATTATCAAATTATGTTCTGAGATTCTAATCTCTATTATATGTATATCTATGTATTAACTAGCAGCCCGTGGCTCGATTCAATTTCGACCGGGTTTCTATAATTTCTTCCTTCTCTATAATAATAATATTTTTCTTTATACCCGGTCGAAAGTACAGACTTTCGGCTTTGATTTTAAGGCAGAAAGCCTAACATTTATACACTGCTGGAATTACTCGCACGCCATCTGTAACAGTTGGCCGAAAGAAAGTAACAGCGGAACGAATACATAAGATGGCCGCCAGCAAGTAGTAGTTAACAGCTGTTATTGCATATAACCTCAAAATTACTCACTTGAAAGTCTTTTTACATAAAGAAAAATAGTATACTATTTCTCATAGCATGCAAGTGTAGCATTTCTTATTTTTAAAAATAATTTTATTTTTTGTTTCAGATTTTTTTGAAGAACGGAGCAAATTCAACACAACAACTTGTAGTGTAAGTTTTCAAAACATTTCTACAGATTTTTCCTCATCCATATCATATTTCTATTCGATAAACAATGGAGTGTAATTTAAAAACAGAAGAAGAAAAAATGGAATTAAAACTTTTCACTGGGACTATTTTAAACATGAAACAGTTTTAAAATTTAAATGGAAAAATAAAAGATGAGATATGTTACATAATTGGTGACAAATTTAAATAAAGCGATGAAAAATTAAACAAGAAAATCCCTAAAATACGTTTAAAATATAAATCCTGCTAATAAAAAACTCAGTATTTCAAATATAAACCGGCATAGTATATATATGCGATTCACAGTTGTTTCATCCTCCACGATTTTTTTCTGTTATGTTGGTAGATATATGTACGAGCATGGCAAAGTACCATTTCCAAGGCTCTTGACGATGGGAAATTATCCCTCCTGAGTGCACCTAAACCGCCAGAACCAACACATTATAAATACTGTAATACGCTGTAATGGCATCCATGTCATCGGCGATGTCTACGGCCCATTCACGAAAAGTGAAGATGTAATATTCTTTTCATTGGCTCACAGCCAATATACACATTATACATTATGGCGCGCTCACGACTAAACTAATCGTAGTGGGAATTGGAATGAGCATCGAAAATCTGTGTTTTGAAAACATCGACGTTTTACTTTCGATGTCGATGTTTTTAACACGCTTTTTGTTTGTAATGGAATATTGGAACTTGAAATTCACCTACTTCAAAACGTCAGACTAAATTGAAACTTTGCACACTTATCAAAGACCGATGACAATACAATAATTTAATAAGTTTGTCCCATTGTCCTTACCAGGAGCTTCAGGATAAAAAACTTAGAAAATTACAGCAAGCAAACTAATACGCTGTACAGAGTACGTACGGGTGCGTTGCCTACCTCGTAGTGAAATGCAAAATTGTTTTTTAGTCTTATGGCAGGGTAGAAGTAACAACGTATTTTCTGTCAGTTCTGTTTAGAATGTTTTAAACTATTCGTGAATGACATTTAAACAGTAAGGTACTTGTACGTATGTTTGAGTTCGAAAACGATTTTATGTTCCATTTACTAGGTCTATACGTTTCTTAAATATAATATTCCACAGATATTGATATTAATACATGTACGTTGTACAATCTACATCAATCTGCAATCTGCACTACCTATACGATAAAATAACTGCTCAAATTAAAATGTGCTTCTGTGTGTTAAGTGTTTCACTGAGTTATGCGGATCCGTTGATCCGTCGGCTCAAAAAAAAGTGAGTTGGCTCTCACGGATCTTCTCTCGGAGTCGGCTCTTTGAACCGGTTCAGATCTGAGATACCCAACTCTACTTGGCATCAGTATTTAACTGGCTATGTTTAGAAGCACTGATCAGGTCTTCAGTTGCATATAGCGCTGGTAAGTGCATCACGCCATTAGTTCTCACTATGCGAAGAAAATACAAAAAGCACTGTGTTTCGACGACGTCAAAGTCAACTGTGGTCACATTGAAGATGCCATTAATTTAATTAATCAAAATTTTAGTTAGGATATTTTACATACAGGGTTTGTCCGTCAAGTAATGAAAATTTGATCCGATCGGTACAAATTGCTACAAGTCTTCAAAATAGTCTCCTTGGGCACCGTTGCCAACTGGAGATGGGAAAAACGGGTCTTTTAAGTGATCTGCACCTTTGCATCTGGAACCCGTATGTGAGCCGGCTCACTGAACCGGTTCAAAAAGAACCGAGTTCTGAATATGTTACTGCAGTCTGCCACTGAGTTACCTAGTTTAGTCAATCATATCACGACCTGTATAGAATCAAGAATGCATACCCAAACATGTGATGCATGAGCTGACAGATGCATCAAAGCAAGAACTAATACGTAAGTGTAAAATGTGCTTCTGTGTGTTAAGTGTTTCACTGAGTTATGCGGATCCGTTAATCCGTCGCTCAAAAAAAAGTGAGTCGGCTCTCACGGATCTTCTGTCGGAGTCGGCTCTTTGAACCGGTTCAGATCTGAGTTACCCAACTCTATTGCCAACGCGATTTCCACGCTGCAAAGACTC
The DNA here is from genome assembly GCA_034508555.1 of Venustoraphidia nigricollis. NCBI lineage: Eukaryota > Metazoa > Arthropoda > Insecta > Raphidioptera > Raphidiidae > Venustoraphidia > Venustoraphidia nigricollis. The sequence continues at coordinate 4,467,822 of JAVRKA010000032.1, read as the reverse complement.
CCTGGAAGTCAGCTGCCGTGACTTCTTTCAGAGATTCTGTGCCAGCCCGTTGAATGACGAGAACATCTTCGAATCGGTAACTTTTCAGGCTTCTTTTGGGCTTTGGGAACAAGAGCGCGCTGCTAGAGGCTGGAACACCGTTCAGTGGCGTCTCGTTACTTTATGGACACACTCTGTAAAGTATTTTATAGGTATGCATCGTTTGTGTTGAAGAAGATAGTTCGCTATTATTTAATAAGGAGTTGAAAATGTACACAAACTTACAAAACGACATTCTTTTTACTTACAAAGACTTCTACTAGAACTTTTCCTTTGCAAAATGAAGTATTTAACTTTAACTTTAATAATTATTCTGCTATAGCAGAGGTGGAAAACAACCGTTAGTTGTAATGTTGAGTCAGACTGCTAGTTTTCGATCATAACGTGATTCGTGATTGCTACTTTCAAATATCAGTGATTATAAACTGTTGCTATGGTCACGGTTTGATCGCATCATTCATATTTCATTTTAACTGCTCCGTCTATCTACATTTATTACTCGCTTTGTTAAATTCAAAAATATTTTGTGAAGTACTCAACTTACAGTACACGTTATAACAACTTGCTCTAAACTCCCAAAACCGAACATAAGTTTGTATTGCAATAGTCCAGAATATTCAGCTTTAAAATTTCACAACAACCTTCCTGCTGAGCTGAAGTTACTGCCCTTTCATAAATTTTCGATTTTGATTCGAGAATAGGCTCTAAAAAGAGGCTGAGAAGAGCCAAAAAAACAGCCGCGGGTAAAGGTTAGTACACTATAAGCATTTGTTTCCCAGGGATTGGAGAGTTTTTAGTGTATTTGCCATATGGCAACATACACTATTGGCGTCGGTCGGATGGCGGGACCTAGGGGTCGGACCAAAATTTCTCGACGTTTCATAACCTCCTAAACACTTTGGCACCATTTTTAAAAATGTTTATATATATATGTGTATATATATATATATATATATATATATATATACGTATATATATATGTGTGCGGGCAATAACTTTCGAAGGAGTTAATTGATTGTAACGAAATTTGGTCCAGGTGTTGAAATCCATCACCGCAAGAAGCCTATTTAAAATGGGCCTAATCGGGCTATTTTAAGGGTAGTTTTTAGGGGTTGAAAAAAGTTTTTTGGCCCCAAAATACAGAAAAAAATCTCCGAATCGTTTCAAAATTGAAATTTAACCCTCCGGTAGTAATTAAAAAGTGTCCCCAAAATTTCGATAAAATCGGCCCGACAGGACCGGATTTACAAATTTTATGAAAAAACTAGTTTGCAGATAATGAATTACTTACTGAAAGGTGTATATAATTTAGTATAGAGGTTCGATTGATAATAATATTGCAATTAAGAAAAAAAAATGTTATTATAGGGGTGTATTAAGGAGTCTAATTTTTTATTTAGCCCAGAAACCCACTAAAGTTCGCACAATAAAGCCACACTGCCTGTATAAGCAAATACACTATATTGTCGGCAGGGTTTTGGCACTGCAACCCGGGTTTTTCTGTATTTGAAATTGTATTAAATAAAACATAAAGAGCATCATAAATCAGTTACTGCACTCCTACTCTTTGTTCTAAACAGATAGCCACTCGGATTCGGACCCTCGTTATTGTCAAACTGTTTATATTATACAGACTGCATATTGAAACTTGGAATGGAATACACTTCAGCGTCAGGACAATTCGGCATCGGCCGTTTCAGCGCCAAACCTTTTCACTGTCGTAATAAATTGAATACATTTATTATTATAGATTTGTGATATTAAGTGTTAAAATATAACCTATATAAAAAGGATATTGCTCATTTTTTTACCCATTTAAAAATCTTAAACCCGCGCGCGCTTTCGTATTAGGTATGGCGGCAAAGAATTAAAAATAGGATCCATCTGTTTGTCAAAAAAGTCTAAGAATTGTTATAAACAATACACGCAATTATAAGCAATATAAATCAGTTGTCTATCTAAAAGGTGAATGTAGTTATTACGGTACGAGTAGTGACATTTTGTCATACGAGCGTCTGCAAGTTTTAACAGTCACACGAGTTATAATAGCACGACGATCGAGTTTACGGTCTAATGCCAGTAAAAAAATCATCCGAAAATATCTCGATACGAATACATCAATAGTATCTAATCAAATATTTAAATTGTTGACAAAACTAAAAACGTATTAGGAGATAATAATAATAATAATGCGTTTAACGTCCGTTTCTCGACTTTATGTCATAACAGACGCCATTCGCACCATTACTATTTTTTCATCTACCACTTCCCGTTATTTTCTACATTTTTTACAACTTCAACTTATGTAATAGCAATGGGCGAATGAAGGAATTATAGTAAATTAGGATAACGTAGGTAATTTTTGAACTAGGAGTTTGATAGGTAATCGGCCATGGCCTCAAATAAGAAACCATCTCGATATTTATCTGGAATTAATTGAGAGAAACCATGGAAAACCTCAATCAAGATGGTCGGCGAGAGGCAGTAGGAAAAAGTCCCAGCCGGGATTCGAACCCGGTACCTCCCGAATGCGAGTCTAGTGCTGTCACCACTACTCTACCCAGCTCGGTATTAGGAGATAGTTTACGAGGAACTCCGCGATTTAGAGTACCTCCACAGGGTTTTAGTCGGGCACCGAAGAAGCGGACGACTTAAATTCATTTAAGACATTCAGTATAATAATATTTGTTTTGTTTTCCGAGAAAAGAAGCGTCTCAAAAGACAAGAAAGTCCATAGGTAGCTAGAAATGAAAAAAATCCTTTTATGTCGACATAAAACAAAAATGACCAGAAAAAAGTTTCGGAATGAAAGTGTAGTGAAGTCGTAAAAAGGAATTTAAAATCCTCTATGTGAAAGTCAATTCAGTGTCTTCACATAATATATTTGCTCAGGCAATGTCTTTATAATATATTCTGCGTTATAGAATAGGATTTATCGTTTATGCGCGTTGGCTCGTAAAGTCAAGCTTTCACTATAAATGTTTAGATACACGAGTACTAGGTTGCACAAAGCATTGTCAAAAATTTTGATTTGACAATGACCTTAGATTGTGATCAAAAGTCACGAACAATCGAAAAATTATAATTTTATGAAAATGCATAGCTACGTAAAAAGTTAAGTTGTAACTTAAGATTATTAGAAACTAAGGATGGGCGAGAGTGCGAGACGCGAGAGAGGGCAGGAGAAGTAGGCATGTGATGTCGCAGGAGGTATCTTCCAAACAGTTGGGAAGAGTCTCAGGTGAAAAAGCCGTGGTCATCCGATAACCAGTGACGTAAGCAGTCGACTCAACCAATCACAGACGCGACCATATTTATAGCCTCTTACGTCCAACCTTCTAGTATTTTCGTAATCTTGATAGTAACTAAATTGACGCCGACCTCAAAACTTTATTATTTTTCGCTTTTTAGTGAATTTTTTACGGATGTTCAATTTTTAAAAGTTTTTTTGAATTACATTTAGCACAGATAATAGTACTTTTAACCTTGAAAGTCGAACCAGGAGTCCAGCATGAATGTAGTATAAGTAAGAAGCTACCCAAAGCGCTACTGATTATTTCAAGTTCGATTTGTAAACGTCAAGTTTTTTCTCAGGGAAACAAAACTTGCTTTCTGTATTTTTTCTTAATTGTTTCTATGTCTATTACAATCGATTTTGTCTAGGAAACCAAATACAGTATTTCTTAGCGAGAAAACCTTCGCCGAAGATGGAATTAAGGAATGTGCAAACAAAGAAAATAATTGTAGCTCCCTATTTGTTTACTTCAATACTGTCTCACACAGAAAAATGCGTATATGAATTCGGCACATAAGAAATCTGTAGAAACTCATGTATATGCGAAAACGGGTTTTGATAGTCAATGCGCAATACAAATATTTGTCAGTGTGGATGAAGCTTTAGAAAACCCACTGTTCTACTACGAGTTGCGGTTGAGGAACTATTATAAGAAACTTTTGTCTGACTTTGCTAGAATGAAAGACATTTGCTGCCAATTATCTTGTGATATATTACGTTTCTTACTTAGTAAATAGATTCACTACCCATTCCATTACTTCACAACACATTTTTTTGTCATAATAAGAAATTTTAACAACTGGTAACAAAATTAAAAACAGAGACTGTGTATTTTACATCACACACTATAGAAGTAAAACTGGTTACCCTCACACGCACCCACAGAATTTTTTTTTGAAACCTTGAAAATATCAATAAAATATTAGTTTTAGTATCCCATTAAAATAGAATACCACATATTTCTTCTGCGGATCCTCCGAATTTCCCGAAAACAATAGAGCGCTACATGTCAAAATAATATCGTACCAAAATTTGGTTTCGATTCAATCAGTCCTTTGTGAGCTCGGCACACTTTTTTCTGTTCCCAAAGCTCAAGAAAAGCCTGAAAGGGGACCGTTTCAAAGGTGTTTCCGCCATTCAACGGGCTATCACATAGTTTCTGAAAGAGGTTACAAAAGCTGATCAATATCGATATGGTTCCTTATTCGAGGTCATGGCCAATTACCTATCAAACTCCAAGTTCAAAAACTGCCTACGTTATTCTAATTTCCTATAATTCCTTCATTCGCCCATTGCTATTAATTAAGGTTAAGTTTTAAAAACCTAGAAAATAACGGGAAGTGGTAGGTAATGGTGCGAATGGCTTCTGTTATGACATAAAAAGTCGAGAAACGAACGTTAAACGCATTATTATTATTCTTTTTCCAGGTAAACCCTTTACATTGTATAATAAATAAAAAAAAGCTTTACGGCAAATAACTCCATTTCCGAACAGATATAGAAAACTTTTTTTAAACATTTCGAACGTCAGATAAGTCACCCACAAACGAATCGTTAAATCTTGTGTATATAAATTGCCAATAAATTCAAAATGCTGTAGCACACTTTAATATAAATATATTCGTGAACTCCGCAACTTTAGTGTTTTTTGTACAAAATAAAAAGTGTTTATGCAGGGTGAACTTTTGAGAATCTCACGATGAATATTGTGGTAGGTTTTTACATCTTCTACAAGAATTATATGATTCAACTTTGTTTTCATTTAATAATATTTAACGACTTAACTTCGCAAAAAGTTTTCTGCTTTTTAAAGGTACCTACGTATAGTGCATATATAAAAAATAAAACTCGTCTTTTTAAATAATAATTCCGCATGAGCTGCTAAGTGTTTTTTTTTTATTTATTTTGGGAGTTTGTAGACAATAGTTTTTTTCATTGAGAAATTTTTTTTTTTTTATTAAAATGTTAATATCGAAAAAAATGTTATTGCCTTCTCTATTTCGATTTGGCAATATATATTTAAAGTGTTCATCAAATTTCTTATATTTGAATTATTAAAAGTGAATCAGGGACGAAAGTTGACTTTTCAATGTCAATGACAATATATATGTGACGCATGTGTGAAGCGTCTTCGTTCCTTGGAGAAAAAAATTCAGCTCAAAAATAAGTGACACTTGACTAATTTACAATATACAGTAAGACCCTGCTTAACGCGGGAGATACACAAGCTTTTGTGCTACACGAAACAGCACTAAACGAGGTCATTTTAATACGTAGATAATACACAGAATCGAGAATAAGAAAAGTTGTTCTTTTTTTGTTAAATTTTGTAACATTTATTGTTAAATACCTTTTTATCACATTAATTGTAGATTTAATATCGATTTTCGTTCATAAAACATTTATGAAAATCAAATAAAACTTCAAGTAAGAAGAATGTTTGTGATGAGAAAGGTTCTTCATTTGACATATTTTATTTTTTACTGAAATAGCGTTAAGCAAAGCTGCGTTAAGCGGAGTTGCGTTAAGCGAGGTCTTACTGTACTAACGATTATTCAGAATCCCACTTCTACATACCTGATTATCTTTAAAACGCATTAACACTTATTTTTTGTTCCTTCAAAAGCTGTCTGTAAATCTATTTATTATTAATGGATATGCAATAATCTTTCGATCAATCAATGTTACTCGATTTACTATCACATTTTTTTCTACTGTCAGTAGTTTAAAACAAATTCAATAAAAAAATCAATTTAGATATTTTAGAATTTTCCAAAACTGAACGAAAATTATTACATATTTGAATAATACAATATATATTATACACTGTTATAATTCGAATCAGCAGAAGCTAGACTATAAATCAGATAAACTAACTTTACGCACAAATCCATCTTGAAAAAGAGAACGATATCAATCTAGTCATTGTACAACTCCCGGGTAACTATTGAACACATGCAATAAATTACCATCCAAAGAATGAACAACGTTTTACCATTTATTTTATTTAAAAGAAGTACCTACGTGCTGAAAGACGAAAAAAACGCAATAAAACATTTGACTTAATTACTCCCAATTCCCAAATATTTAAATATTCTCAAATTAATATAGTTCCATAACGTAACGTCACATCTCGTCAAAAACATACACTAATATACGCGTTATAGATACACAATCTAGTTATATTAAAAGATAGCTAATTAAAATATGATCCATTCAGCAAAAGAAGCACATTTATATTTTGTTCCACAAAAAACAAAAAAAAACTGTGTCACATTGACGCTTGACTTTTACTATATAACTAGATAATATGATGAATAGAGCTTCAATTGACACTCATTAAATGATTGATATGAATATTTTATCATTCATTTCACACTGATGTTTATAAAAAGAGCATAATAACCAAAACGTATCATATTTAATAGAGCGCATAATTTACTGGTACTCGGTCATTTGAGAAAATTATTTTTAACAAAAAAGTTACGTTTTTTTCTTTATATAGGATTGAAATTTCGTCTGATATAAAATTTTCCAAATTACCTCCAATCCCCTGCTTTGAAATTTTGTACCAGACAAAAATAAACATCTTTTGTCCCAGAAATTTGTTTTTTCAAGCTGCCAATTATGAATAGGACTTGAAAAAATTTTCAAATTACCTCCAAACTCCTGTCGAATAGGTGAACGGGCGTTTCCATACAAAATTTCTAAACAGGGAGTTGGAGGTAATTTAGAAATTTTTTCAAGCCCCATTCAAAATTGGTAGCATGAAAAAAAATTACTCGGACAAAAGTTGTTTATTTTTGTCTGGAAAATACGATCTAATAGCGAAAAATAGGGTTTGCCATTTGAAATTTTAGAATTAACCCCAGCCCTACGCGGTGACATCCTCGTGGGGTGTAAATTTTTGTCATCAAAATAAGCGTTCCTTCGCATTGAGAAACTTTTATTCGGAACATTTTCCATGAAATGAGATGTTTTAGCGTTTCCGGACTTTTTGAACACCTTGTATGTTGCAACTGCTTGACTGCTCGGTGCGATTGCGACCACTCGAGCGGTCGTGTGCACGTCAATGAATTATTTTTTATGGAAATTAATAGTTCGTCATGCAGTCAAAGTCTTAGTAGTGAGGTGTCATTAAAACTCTCATCTTTTTACCCGACCAACTCTTAAGTCGAAGGCTTATTTTGTACTTTTGTGTGAACCGCAGTTCGGTTTTATATTTGTTTAGTAACTTTTTTTATTCTAAATATGAAAAATGCCAATAGCTGTACTTTAATATTGAAATGCATAAAATCGTATCGCTTACGCGTATACGTCAAAGGATAACAGTTGAAGCAGCCGTCCTGTCAGTCTATAAATAATCCGGAGTTGAACATCAAACACGAGCGGCCTTGAAAATGGAGAGGAAGCAGGTAGTTTTACGTAACAAGTACACTTTGCCCGCGTATTCCGTGTTTCCTATATGAAATACATACATAATAGGAATAACGGCGGGCATCCCAAGTACAGAAATAAGCACCCAAAAGCTTGAAATCAGCTCAGAAAAAAAATATTTTACTGTTTTCAAGTACATTTGTAACAGCTTTGTTTTTAAAAGTTTTTTTTTATATTATTGTTTGCACATCCTCTACCTGTATGTTTGTTTGTTTTAAAGGAATCTTTGAACGTGAAATTCACCTACTTCAAAACGTCAGGTTAAACTGAAACTTTGAACACTTATCAAGGACCGATGACAATACAATAATTTAATAAGTTTGTCCCATTATCATGACTGGGACCTTCAGGATAAAAAAAAGCTTGAAAAATTACAACAAGCATAGCTAACACACTGTACAGTGACGTACGTTGCATTGCCTACCCCATCGTCAAATGTAATATTTTTTTTAGTCTTATAATTAAAATTAGAGTTAAAAAAACTAAAACAACACGCTTTTATGAACTAAAAAATCCAAATTAATTTGACTACAAAATTAGCTTTACTGTAAACTAAAGAAAATAAATTGTTTAAAATTGAAAGCAAACGAGACTTTTTGTAGTAATTTGTGTAATTATTATAATATTATATCTGATTTGTATAATATTTAAAATAATTATAAGATTTCAGTATACCAGACTACATTAAAAATGTTAATCCTTCATTTACAAGAAGGATTTACGTATAGCAACATCTCGTAAAACAGATTCTAGATGCACCAACTGTAATTAATTATTCTCAACGTCCAAGGAATGCTATTTGTCAATTTGTACACAGTGTAGTCAACATCAAAATATAAACTACTTTTTTTGTCACTTTCTAACAAATTCGACATTACATTAGATAAAGTGAGACAGAAATTTTACAGGGTTATAAATTCTTATTGATCACACAGAATAACACCATAACGTAACGTTTCTCAAACTTTTTTGACCGCGGTCCGGAACGAGGTTTTAAAATTTCTCGCGACTCACCTTACGAAAAAAACACATTTATTTACAATTTTTTTTTTAATAGAAATCAAGTTATTTATTTGCTTATTTCATACACAAAAACTTACAATTTTTTCTCGCGAGCCAGCAAAAATTTTTTTACGACCCGATGCCGAGCGCGGTCCACATTTTGCGAAACGTTGCCATAAGGTATAACCTATCAATTTAACATAAAAATTAAAAATTCTAGAAGAAGCAGTTTCATTTTCAAAGATTCCAGAGTTTTTTTAAGCTTGACGACCACAATCTAAATTTAAACATCAACCGAAAAACTTTCCATATGTGGTGGAAAGACGGGTATCATGGGAACAATATATATTTTTTTTCTGAACGTTGTGTCATGTTGCACGACGTGTGTAAATTATTAAAAAAACGAAGTTTAAAAAATGGAAGTACATGCTTGTTTACATTACATTGAAGAGGCGGTTCTTGCGATTATAAACTACATTGTCTAAAAGTAGTTTATTAATTGTTTATCTTTTGATTAAAAAGAAAAAACAACAGACATGATACCGAATTGTGAAGAAGACAATAACTCACATATTACAAACCAGTCGCTACTCGCGGCTTCGCAAAGAGATAGAACATGGTAGCGACAACAGTAGTGGAGCCCTCGGCTCCATCGTATCAATTTTACTCACGCCCAGTTCAACAGCATCAACATTAGTGGAGGCATCGGCTCCACCGTATCATGATGTCAATCACAATTTTAAAATATTCAAGTGTCATTCGTATTTACCAAAATCGGTTTAGTCGCTAGGAGGTAACATGTAAACATACTTTGCACACACGTGAAACATATTGTTTTCTTTTGGTTTCGCAGTAGGCAGGCAAAAAGGAATTGTTTGATACGCATTCTTTGTTTGTTTTCTCTTTGGAAGATCAAATGATGACATTTCTTTAATCGATCTCATTTAAAATAAAACTATAATTTATTAAATTGCTTGTGAATCTCAAAAAAGAAAAAATTGTAACATAAAGTTCATATGTATTTTATAGAAATTAAAGATGACAAAAACAAACCAAAAAAAAAACTTATGACGAAGTTATAACGAAAGTAATTTTATGAATCTGTTTTCGGCAGTTTCGTTTATATCAGCCAAATGAATCCAATTATTGATTTGTAAATGTAATCAACAGAAATGTTGACAAACAAGGCAATTCTTTTTTATCAGTATTACGTTCGTTATTGATCGCCATAGAGGATAGAGAGAAAGAAGACTTAATCCTCATGAATTCGCCATTGCTTAAAAGGGGAGGAAAACAAGGAATTTGATAATTACTTTTTTTTGTTTAATAGAGATAAACTGAATAAAACATTCCAGCTAATTGGACGACACGACCATTCCAACTACAAAAATACTGACATTATGATAAATTAAATAAATTTTCTGTTAACGCTTGCAGTGGCGCTGGTTAATGGTTAGTAATAAATATAATGATGTTTGCTTTTCATTTGCATGGTTACGTAATATGGTTTCACACGTTAAACTTAAGCGAAACAGCTACCTAAATAATTTCATTTTGACAGATCTTCAGACCAACAGAACAGTCGATTTTTTTTCTTTACAAAACTTTCGTTAAAAAATTAATAGAATAACGAACCGTTACGAAAGGTATAGTTAGCGTTATAGCACTTATCTCTTCTGCACATGCGCTGATTTTCTCCAAAACCAATAAGTCTCTTTCAATTTACATGTTAAAGATCCTATCAAAAATTTGGTTTCGATCCACTTGGCCGTTTGATCTATACTGATGCTCACAGACTAATGCTGGGTTGCAGAAAGGATTACCAAATAATTTGACTTGACGATGACCTTAGAATGTGAACACTATAAGAAAAGCATTGTAGACTTTTAATTCGATACCGTTCGAAAAATAATTGATCGATTGAAATGATATTTTTTTAACCTGTGTCTACGTGAATTTACAGTTTTTTGCACAATTTTTACTTCGAAACGACATTTTTTTATGCATTTTAATCGAAATTTGACTTGAAAAACGATCTTTTTCTGTGTAGATCAAGCATTTGTTTTTGAGTGAATACAATCTTATGTTGTACATGACAGGGAGTTTGAATACGACATTAGACTGCTCTTGCATGCAAGAAAACTATAATTATATTATCATAATCGAAGGTCATCGTCAAATCCAATTTTGTTGACAATGTTTTGTGCAACCCAGCATAAATAGATGAACAGACTTTTACAAAAAAAATGTATTTTGGACTCGGGCGACCTAAAAATATTTTTTTATGTAAAAAAGTGAATTTAAACCTAGCTTAGTATCGCCACTTGTAGAGTTTGAATGGTAAAATAATCGACAGTAAACACCACCAAGTTGCCGTATTCATGCACAAGGATGTCACAATGCTAGTGCATTGTGACTCCTTGTACCCGTATAGAGTTTCTCTAGTACGCGGCAAATAATACGTAATAAACGTAGGGGTTTATTTCACTAACGTGGTGATTGCCATTCCTCGACAACCTCAATTATCCCGCTCTCCCCTACAACGCATTATATATATGTAGCATTGTGCCGTTGGCAATATTATACCAGTGTTAGGAAAATTCTTGGAAACTTACCAAGCTCTTGTGAATTTCTCTTTAGGAATATTACAAATATTAGAAAGCCTTTGGAAATAGTGCCAAAAAGCAAAGTTGATTACAATGCATATAATCCTAGTGTCTTTTACTAAGGATAACCGCTTAGTAGAGACTTTTCAACACATTCAAATTAATATAATTTGCTCAATAACAGTATTTCATTTTTACTTTAAAATTATTAGTTACGAAAAATATAAAAGATATGAAAACTTTCCGGCACATTAATGCTGGGTTGCAGAAACGATTGTCAAATAATTTGATTTGACAATGAACTTAGATTGTGAACACACATTTTTCTCCATAAGAAAAGCATTGTAGAATTTTAATTCGATTCTGTTCGAAAAATAATTGATCGATTGAAATTATATTTTTTCTAAACTGCGTATACCTACGTATATTTAACATAGTTTTTTGCATAATTTTTACTTCGAAACGACATTTTCGACGCATTTTAATCAAAACTTGACTTGAAAAACGACCTTTTTCTGTGTAGATCAAGCATTTGTTTTTGTGTGAAAACAATCTAAAGTTGTACATGACAGGGAATTTGAATACGACATTAGACTACTCTCTTGCATGTATGAAAACTGTAATTATATAACCACAATCTAAAGTCATTGTCAAATCAAAATATTTGACAATGTTTTCTGCAACCCAGCATAAAAGTTCTAGAAAATGATTGGGAGTTATTAATTTCATTCCCTTTAGTGATGGGTTGTTATTTTTGAACCTGTTACTTTGTACCTGTTATTCATTTGTAACAGATACAATCTGTTATTTGATTTAAAAAGTAACAGGTACTTTAAGTAACAGGTACTCTACGCTGCTTCACTTTTTTGCAACAAAACAGTTAACAAATGAATAATTGAATAACCAACTACAAAGTAACAGGTTTAATCCGAATACGTAGTTTCTAGTGTTACAAAAAAGTATAGGTACATGTGTCGTACGCTACTACACCGTACAGTGTACACGTTCTGAAATCTGAACTTCTGTCATAGTCTCAGATCCCGACTTAGCTCCATCTTCACCCATCGAGTTTTCTAATGAAATTTCAATATTGATAATATCACGTATTAATAAACAAAACTTGATTTGGTCGACACTCAATTTCGCTGCACAGCTATGTTTAATTAACGATTATTTGACTAACAAATAACTCTTTGTATTTAAACAATTTAAAACAATTATTTGTGATAATTGTAACAATAAAATAATATTATTTTCTATGACAACAAATAAATTAATTGTTTTAAATTGTTTAAATACAAAGAGTTATTTGTTAGTCAAATAATCGTTAATGTATAAACTGTAAAAGTATGGTGCAAAAGCAACAATAGTGTCGATGACTCGATTCACGATTGTCGACGCGGAAGTACATCTCGATTGTCGAAATTGTGTGATTAGAATTATTAGGGATGTGGAGGGAAGGGCGATATTTTTATTGTATTAAGGTATTCAATAATCAGCATTGTTCCTTTTTCTTATTAAAACTAAAGTACCTATATACCAAACTGCGTAGTGCGTATTGTGCTAAAGCAGCAAAGTAACAGTTACTTTTGTACCTGTTATTATAAACTGATATTTAAAAGTAACAGGAACAGGTCGTACCTGTTACTTGAAAATAACAGGTTTTCCCATCTCTAATTCCCTTACAACGATGCAGAAGGATTAAAACCCTTTCCAAATAATATTTTTTTATTTTTTCAGAATTTGAGTAAAAACATAGAAACCAAATTTCCATCTCTCTCTTTGAGGAAGTGTAACTCTTCAGCGACTTTTAAATGTTGACTCCGTCAAACCTAAGAAAAACTTTATGAAAACTTGTAATCACAGATATGTACACAAATGTTTGACCTATAATATTTAAACGAATGTTATTCAGCATTGTTCTATGAACATGGTTTATGATATGTAAACTGCCTATTGTAAAATTTATAAACGGAGGCAATAGCATTTCTGAGTTGAGACAGGATGGAGCTCACATTGATTGTATTGCTGAATTAAATATAGTTTATTTAACAATTGAAAGCAATTATTAGGGTTTCTTATGTAGAACTAGTTTTGTGAGAAGCCGGTTATTAGCGGTAACATTACGTAACACAACACCAAACTTAGTGTAAAGTTTACCTATAATCTACCCACATACGAGTATTAGAGATGGGAAAAACGGGTCTTTTTAGTGATCTGCATCTTTGCATCTGGATCCCGTATGTGAGCCGGCTCACTGAACCGGTTCAAAAAGAGTCGAGTTCTGAATATGTTACTGCAGTCTGCCACTGAGTTACCTAGTTCAGTCAATCATATCACGACCTGTATAGAATCAAGAATGCATAGCCAAACATGTGATGCATGAGGCATTTGATCTGACAGACGCATCAAAGCAAGAACTGATACGTAAGTATAAAATGTGCTTCTGTGTGTTAAGTGTTTCACTGAGCTATGCGGATCCGTTGATCCGTCGGCTCAAAAAAAAAGTGAGTCGGCTCTCACGGATCTTCTGTCGGAGTCGGCTCTTTGAACCGGTTCAGATCTGAGTTACCCAACACTAACGAGTATTGTTCAGAAAAACTGAGTTTACAGATTCATACCAATAATTTTGTTTTGCCCATTAATAATATAACAAAACTTTAGTTTCACTGCACGTGTTTATGAAGTAAAATCAGTCATTTTATAGAATAACCAGGGAGATATGTGCAAAAATGTAGTATGTATCTCGAACATCTTTACTTTTTGTTTCGGTGAAAAGTGGCGGAAGTGATGCAAAGCACTAATTAGATTATATAAACCCTTCTCGGTCAGCTATCAATTTTTTGAGGTTATGTGTACAGTAGAGAGTATCGGGGACACACTGTAAAACTAAACTAAATATATTTGACAGATAAGAAACATATTTTACTCTTTTGTCCATTTCTTTTCACTTTGATGTTTGATTGTTTGGTGAGTTGTAAGAAAGTCTGATCTAGTTTCACTTCACAAAACATCTAATATATTTGACTCGTTTCACCTGAAAAGAAACGTTCGCATGTTTTTTACTCGATCGTGTGAATCAATGGCGCGAGACGAAGTACTGACACAAAGGAGACATATTCTTTTTTCCGTAGCATATTTTATAAGGGGAAAAGGGCAACTACTAACAACTCAAAATGAGGAAAAAGTTTTTCCAAGTAAAAAATATGTTAATATTTACTTTTTTACACGTTCTAAAATCCATTGCATTGTCGTTAAGACGAAAAAGCGAATCTCAAAAAACGATCTAAGCTTCAAATTTAGAACCGAATTATGTGTCAAAATTTAATTACGATTATCACAGAAAAATACTAAGTTTGGGTTTAGAAATACCGAAGATCAAAGTTGCTACTCTTCATTCAACAAGTATTACTATTATGCTGGGATGCAGAAAGCAATGTCAGAAATGGTATATTGCCTAACAAGGGCAGAAAGTTGAATTTCCTGCACTGCGATTTTTGTCACTACCGCTCGGTCTACACCTCCTCGAAAAGTTATGGCTAAGCAAACATTAAAAATATATATAATAAAAAATATATAACCTGTTCTTAAACCGTTCAAAACAACAAATGACTAGGTTTTGTACCGAGCGGAGTTACAACTGCATGGCATGATTTGGAAAGAGTCTTAAAAAATCTTTGTCCAGTTTCAATTAAGACAACAAACCAAAATAAAATATGTCAACAATGTTAAAACAAATGCATAATAACTGTGGTCGATTATTCTCCTTGCTACATAGTTTGTGCAAAGTTGTGTCATTTTATTTTTTTGGGTCAACCATTAAATGACAACACTTCATGTCTGTCTGTAAGTCTCTCTATGTATTCGTCATGAAAGATCACTGAAATAATAAATTAAGGAAGCGAACGTTCACACTGTTAGCAATCGATTTTTGGAGTTAAGATATCTTGTAACATAAATCGCTAGTATTTAAATCGTTTCAACTGTCAAAAAACACCACATCTTTTATACAGGTTTGTCGTTAAAGATCACAGACAAAAATTCTGCAAACACGCTTCTTCACCTAGGTGTTATACAAACAGTTTCATCTTCTCTATGTAGACGCTGATGACCTCAGCTATTGAGCGTCTATAATATAATCTACAATCTCTCTCTCTCTCTCTCTCTCTTCCATCTCCTCTATAGCTTACTTCGTGTATCCAATGTTCGTTACTTTAAAAGTTACTTCGATGGATGCGCGGCGAAGGATTCTCGAGAAATGTTGTCAGTATTGTTAAATTGAGACGCATGATATGACGACTTGTGTTGCCTCTGGTTGTGATTATTATTATTTTTCATTGAGTTTAAAACATTCTGATATCACATTACACTTTACATTGTTCATAACCTATTAAAAACACTAGAGTTTAAAAAAACAACACGCTTTTATGAAATAAAACATGCAAAAAAATTTGACAATAAAATTACCTCTACTGTAAAAAGTGTGGGATGCTATCTACTTAAATTTTCATAATAGCTAGCAAATGAAAAACTTATTACCGATATTGAGCACTCCACGCTTTTTACAGCAAAGCTAATTTTGTTGTCAAATTACTTGGCATTTTTTAGTTCATAAAACAGCGTGTTAGCTTGCTTGAGACAATTTTTCAAGTTTTTTTTATTCTGAAGGTCCTGATCAGGATAAGGGAACAAACTTATTAAATTATTGTATTGTCATCGGTTCTTTATAATTGTGCAAAGTTTCAGTTTATTCATGACGTTTTGAATTTCACGTTCAAAGATTCCTTTACAAACAAACAAACATGTAGGTGAAGCTAATAAAAGCGTGTTAATTAAAAATGTCCACGTCGTTCCAGCATTTCTAAAATTATTGTTTTAGAACTTTGCCAAACCATTGGAAATTTCGGAAACTTTATTAATTTCCGTAAGTGAAATACAATTATTATTGTCATATCTACGAGAAGAATCGTAATTTTAAAAAAATGTTTTAACCGAAAACGTATTAGGGTAAACTCCTAGTCATTGGACATTACTAGTCATTAGACAGACCACATTTTCATTAGCTATAATAATAATAAGAACGATACTAAAACAGATTTGAATGACTCATTTTATGAGTCATTCAAATCTGCTTTAATATCGTTCTTATTCTTATTATAACTAATGAAAATGCGTTCTGCCCAATGACTAGTAATGTCTAATGACTAGGAGTTTACCCTATATGTTACAAAACAAAATTCAGAATTTATGGCTGCCGGATTGCTTTATGCATTTTGTAATATGTTTCATATAATATTTTGCCTTACAATCTTCATTTTGTAAACTTTAATTAAAAGTAAACTCATTTATAAATTATACAATTTACGTTTTTTCTCTCTTATTTATACATAGGTAGTTTTAATGTGTTTGAAGAGATATAGATTTTTTATGTAACATAATTTTAATTAAAATTTTAATTTATTTACTAAATAACTGCACCATTTCATTAAACTTTGAACATACACTACATTTAATCTAAGGAGATTAAAAGGAAGTGGATACACTAAGTTAGTAATATTAACATTTTTATTCATCCAAATACCTTACAGGATATGTCCACAGAAACAGTTAAAAATAGTCAGTATATAAGTATCGTATTTAGTAATTTCTTTTTTTTTTTATTTCTAAACATCACATATTATGCTGTATTATACTTAAAAATAAAAGAATAGTTACTTCTTACCACAACAGATTTATTCAACGGATGTACATTTCGAGAGCTAAGCTCCCATCTTCAGCAAAACACTAAACTAAACTAAACTAAGTTTAGTGTTTTGCTGAAGATGGGAGCTTAGCTCTCGAAATGTACATCCACTGAAAAAATCTGTTTTGGTAAGAAGTAACTATTCTTTTATTTTTATTGTTCCAACCACAGTGCTCTTAATATTTATATATTATACTTGTACAAACGAAGTTAATATTGAATGGTAGTATTTGAGAAAACCTTTGTTTGTAAATATCTGCTCACAGCAATAATAAATTTTGCTGTCTTTCGGTTCTTGATTTTCTTCATAATTTATTACTTGATTTTCTTTAGACATTTATGGCCCTTTAGACTCCATTTTTCGAAGCTTAACTTTGTGTATTATGCTACGCTTATGTAATCTAAAAAAACCTTCACTTGAAAACTCCCTATCACATATATAGCAACGCCAACTGCTATTTGCCATCGGTTCTTGATTTTCATTAGCCGTTTGTTTATCGACTTGAGTCACTTGATTTACTTTAGTAATTTGTTTATTGAATTTAGCCACTTGATTTTGGATATTCTTACGCGTGTTTGCCGAAATATCACCGTAAATTGGCGAAACGGATTTACCGGACTTTATATCTGAACTTGCGCTAGGAATTACCTTCGAAGTTTCACAATTGTTTTTTGTTTTTGCTGGATATTTAAGCGTTATTATCGGACAAAGAATTCTCGCAGTGTCTACTGTATCGTCTTTCAAACAATCCAATAAATTGTCCTCAGAACTATAAAAATCTTCATTTTCGGATCGAATCATATTTGTAAAAAGTGATTGCTTATTAAAACAAGTACAACGAAATACTAATAAAAATGGGAGTATTTTAGTGACTACTGCTAGCAATATTATTTAACAATTACGTAACTGATCGAGAATCTGACAATGATCACTGACCATTAAATATATGGATTGAGGATAGACAGTTACAATTATATTTTGAGTGAAAATATTCGATTATTCAAATATATTGAGAAGTTATTCAAAATCGACTTTTTTCTTTTTTGTTCTTGGTAATTAATATAAAATTTATTTGTTGGGAAAAAGGACTTCTTTAAGTGAACACTTATTTATTTATGCTATAAGCTTGAAAAAGTACCAATAAAGGGACGAAACGTCGCAATATATAACAAATAAGTGTTCACTTAACGAAGTCCTTTTTCCCAACAAATAAATTTTATGTTATTCAAAATCATTCGAATGGTTATGTCTTATGAAAGCTTATATAATCGTAAATGGGAGAAAATTTTCTACAAGGTGGCAACAAATTCCTCACCACTACTAAAAATTTAATTGCGTTTATCTCTAGAATTTTATAATTAACATTGATATATAAATTCACGATGGAAGAAAATTAGATGCTGCTATTTAACAGAAAAAAATGATGTGTATCTACCTTAACAAATGATTAACAGACAAAGCACATTTGCAAATTCTGTTTAGGTAACCCGTAAACCATATGATTACAGATTAAGTTGCGATTTTATGAACTTTCCATTATATTACGAAGCTATTGTAAAATAGACATCAAAATTTTTAACATATTTTTAGGTCACTGTATTTTTTTAAGCTATTTTTAAAAGAAAAAGTATGTCCGTCCATACGTGGCCACTTACTTTCTAGCGAATAAAAAGTGATATCAACTTCTTTAGGATGCCAATTCAAGCATATTGTCAGTATGATATTACAGCAATGTTTGTTAAAATCGGTTCAGGAGTTTCCCTTATTTTAACAAAAAACTGCTAAAAAGTAGATTCTGTACTAAATCTCGCAAATAAAAAATGGTATCGACTCTTTCACCATCTTCCACCCTCAGAGTACAGTGTTACCTACGGTAATATGGTTATGTGATAAATATTTAACGCGTTAAACTTTCAAAAGCCGCATAAGAAGATACTCTTCAAAGAATTAAATATAACTTCTCTGACCTATACTGAGATCTCGTCGAAAAATAGTATACACCACACGACCAGAAAATTGAAATTCCTACGTACTTTTGTCGACAGGATTTTACAGTGCGATCATTGTAAAGTCAATTTATAGAGAACGATCTATCAATCTAAGTCTATTAATATATTGGTACAGTCACTTTATAAACTAGCTACAAACCAAAAAGATTAAAAAAGAAAAAAAAATATCGTAACAATTCCCTTCATTTTAGTCAATTGAGTGCTTCGAATGCAAGTATTTTAAGAATTTACATAATCCCTGTAAAATACTTATGAAAACGAAAACTTTTAGCACATATGAACTGTTTTTAATCAACGATGAAACGAACCGCGACCGTGTTTCAAACTTTATGTCAATTTGGCTTAAAAAAGGCTGCCGTTGACAATACTAGCTAAACTAAATTACAAAAAGTAAATAAGTAGATAATATCGAGTTCAAAAGTAAAATTTTGTTTTTTAATGTTATGTTTGCATTTGGTTTATTTCTGAAAGAAATTTTATCAGAACAGCAAAGTAGGTTTTATTTTTTTATTTTTGTTTAACAAAAAAACTGCAAAAAAGTGTATTTTGGAATTAAAAAAAAAGACTTCTCCAATTTGTTCCGGTGGCAAAAATATTTTTTTCTTTTATTAAAAATGCTTTCCTGTGTTATTAGTGTATTTGCCATAGGCAACATACACTATTGGCGTTGGTCGGATGGCGGGACCTAGGGGTCGGACCAAAATTTCTCGACGTTTCATAACCTTCTAAACACTTTGGCACCATTTTTAAAAATGTTTATATATATATGTATATATATATATTTATATATATATATATATATATATATATATATATATATATGTGTGTGTGTGCTATAACTTTCGAAAGAGTTAATTGATTTTTACGAAATTTTGCCCACATGTTGGAATCCACCACCGCAAGAACCCTATTTAAAATGGGCCCAATCGGACCATTTTAAGGGTAGTTTTTAGGGGTTGAAAAAAGTTTTTGGGCCCAAAAATGCCTAAAAAATTCTCAGAATGGTTTCGAAATTGAAATTTAACCCTTTAATAGCAATTAAAAAGTGCTCCTAAAATTTTAATAAAATCGGCCCGACAGGACCGGATTTACAAATTTTATGAAAACACTAGTGAATTATTTGCTGAAAGGTGTATATAATTTAGTTTAGAGGTTCGATTGATAATAATATTGCAACTGAGAAAAAAATGTTCTTTTAAGGGGTGTATTAAGGAGTCAAATTTATTATTTTGCCCAAAAAACCAACTTAAGTTCGCATAATAAAGCCACACTGCCTATATTAGTAAATACACTATATTGTCGGCAGGGTTTTGGCACTGCGACCCGGGTTTTTATTATTACAAATATTCAATATTCATCAAACTGAGAAGTTTGCCTTGTGAATTTCAAGACTGTTTGTTATTTTTTCCTTTTTAATACATTTCAATAAAAACTTGTCTGCTGTAACTTTTTTTAAAATACGTGTTATATGACATTGGAATGGGTGGATTTAAAAGACTGCAGAAGAAAGTTTTTTTCTTCTAATTTAATTAAGTTTCAGTATGAAAACAAACATCGACAGTCGATATTGTAATAAAAAGACATCGTATATTCTATTTAGTTGTAATGTAAATTAATTCAAAAAGTCTACATAGATTCAAATGTGACAGCCAATACGGAAATTAATTTGGTTCAGAAATAAATGTATACTGCAGCCTATAGATTTTCTCCCAGCTCCCTATTTCAGAGCTCAGCTATCAGGTCGAACAAGTATGTAAATAATGTCAGACAAGAAGTTTACTTATGTTAAAATCTAAAATCAATAAAAGCAAGAGCTTAACTAAAATCACCCACAAAAAAACGATAACAGTTTCGGATTTATCTTATTCTATTTTCTCTTGCAGAAATTTCAAATAATATTTTTTTGTATACCCCCTGTATTCCTTTACACCCGCGACTATACAATCATGAGTTTTGACTTTGAAAAATTCTACACCGTACCCGAAACGATTTTTGTGAACGCAACCGACGTCGATCGATCGTGAGTCTACCTGGAAATGCGCACCAAAATATATAGGTATTAATAACATAGAGACAAGTGTCTAAAACAATGTTTTGGACACTTAGGAAACCACGTAATCACATTTTAACAGTATTTAAAAGAATTTCATCTCTAAGTAGTAAAGGGATATAGCGGTCATGAAGTAACACGTTTAACACTAGTGCTGTAAAGTTGCATAAAGTAAAATATATGTAGTTATTTTCATGGTGAATCTAATAGCATTGAACGAAGTCTACAATCAGAAGTGATTTTGCTAAAAATGAACTGTCTATACGAGAATCATAAAAATCGATTATCTGTCGATTTAAGACAGAATCTCGCCAGTGGATAGTGTGTTGGGATTGTCACCTCTGCATGGAAGATTTCTCTTATATTGTTTACATAATGTGATATTTAATAGTTTTTTCTCGTCAAACGAGCGAGAAACTATCATTGTCTAAATTGACCTTTATAATGTTTAAAAATAATTAAGAATATTTTAATTTACAAGTAAGTAATGATTATATTCTAATTCATTATCTTATTCATTAATAAAATGGCAGTTATTACCATTTTTATATAATCAATGTTCATTGTCATCTTCAGGTGAGTGTTTTTTAAACAAATACGTAATATTTGGAGTTGGAAAATTTTTGTGTAGAACATTTTTTTACTAAAAATAAAAAATACTCAATTAAACAGATGACTGAAGCATGGAAGATCGCGATGTAATAATAATTGATGAGTTCATCTATAATAATTGACAAATTTGAGGAATGGAAAATATCGAGTTTCATCTACAGATTCTAGTCCTTCCACTCGTATATCAATTAGTACGTAATACTGTAGAGCTTAATACCGGCATATCAATAACAATTAAATCAGTCTTTGATAAATTGAACAGTGACCAGGTGAACTATTTCCCTTTGAATCGCTACACGTTGCATCATTTGAAGTTCACAGATGCATCAGCTATCCTAAAAATGTTTGATGTACTAGTTTGGTGCAATTATCATTCAGAAAGCAGATATTCTTTGAACTGACTTTAGAAAGTATCAGTCAACAGCAAAAGACCACGCACACTATTTCTGCACGAATCAGCAAAGTATATGATATTATGATATTAAATGAGTAGCGCACGCTAGACTGCCACCTGCAGCCAACAGAGGCCGTCAGATTAATTGTAGATTATAGACGCGCAACGTCTAAGGTCATCATGCGACCGTCAGAACAAATTGGGGTATAATTCTGGCCTTCAATCTCTATGTCTGGCCATGCTGAACCGACTTACTCTTGTATTTTGGTGCTGTTTTGGTATTGTAGGTGTCCAAGAGCGCAAAGAATTTGTGTTGTTATACTCGAAAATATTGAAAGAATTTTTGTTGACCTCTCTTCATAACTCAGGAAATAAATGATGAAATTCATCATATTACCTCCTCTTTTTACTGACCCCAAAACCTTCTTTTTTTCATAACTTCTTCCTCTTCTTCACAGAATATCAGCACAATAAATACTTCTTCCACCGAACCATACACTGATTAATTGAAAACTACAAAATGTTTGCCCGAACCTGCACTTAAAGTTGCTGGTCCGTGCAGGTATAGTGTACGAAATCGTGTATGGTGCGGACTCGTTCTGTGCTGGTCGTACTGGTTCCTGCAGATATAGTGTGCGCGGTTTTTAAGAGGGATTTTAATAATTTAAATTGTGTTTAATTACAAATATTTTTGAAATTGATACTTTTTATTGTCATCTTACTTAAAAATTTAATATTATGTAGCGATCTTGAAAAAACTAATAGATAGATGTAATCTTTATTAAGAAAGGACATTTTTAAGGGACACTGCAATGGAAGTAATTTCGTTACACTCGAATGGAACAGACCATATCTTCAAAGAGCAAACTCAATGATCACGTATAATGTAGCAACAGTCAAAGCAAAGTGAACAACGCAAACGGAGGGCTCTGGCATCACTATTGTGCTTGTACTATTATTAATATACGGTATTTAAGCTGAGAAATGTAGGCAGCATAGGTACTACTATCCAACCAATACAGTGTTGCCAAAATAAACTGTTTTAAGAGCCGTTAACTATTTTCTCGGTAGTGATGTGGATTTTTATTGTCATCAACAACGTTATAATAAAAAAAATAAAAACCGAATTGAGATTTTTATCAGCTTAGAGCCTGGCAGCTGAGGGTTTGCTATAGAGGAGTCATGGAAACGCCATATATATAATCAACAGCCGTTCATATTTATATATTATGGCATTTAGTTCTCAAAAACTATTACTGTTTCCAGCAACTGCAGATTTCGACAAATTAACAATAAATGACGCCAACGAAACTCAAATATGCGATTCACGAAATCGCCACTAGGGCTGACCGTACACGGACTACTTGAGCAGTTATTGAACCACATACACAAACTGCTCAAGCAGTCACTGTCGACTGTTCGAGCAGTCGATATCAATCGCTCGAGCTGCAAGCACAAATGGATTTTAAGAAAGAAGTTGTGTTGTTGCTACTTTCGCTCAGACGAAGATCCTGGGTTCATCCAAGTTTAAAATTAAGAAAACACTTGTTCATTGAATTCAGAAGTGAAGAGGACTTTATTAGTTATTTTCAAACGTCTATGTTGTCGTTTGATGAAGTGTGCAATGTTTCGAAACGCCGTCATCCATTTTATTAAAAAACACAATGTCAAAAAATACAGTGGGATGTTTTTAATGAGTCACACTGAAGAGAGAAGTGTTTCCTTGTTCTGTGCCGCGTTTTCTAGATATTAGATAACCATTCTCCGAGCTCAGAAGCTTCAAGTAGGCAGTATGTATGTGATAATTGTTCGATTGCATGACGAAATTTCGTCGTGCTGCGACTGCTTGGGGCGCTCGAGCAGTCGTGTGCACTGGAATATTTTAAAAGGAGATTTTCAGTTCGTTGTTGCTTGAAGCAATTAGTTTCGACGGTTTTAAATAGTCCGGCCTAATTTATGTTCTTTTAGATAGAATTTAATTTAATTTAATACGTATATAAGGTGCATTTATTCGTTTGCTAGTTGCTCAGAACTTGATTATATATTTTGAATAATTCATTTTCTAGATTGAGTTTATACTGACACAAAATTAGCTAGTAAATTGAATTCCCAAATGTGATCATACAATTTATTCGAATTGAATGATCGCCTTTTTAATTAGGTTAATCGGCAATGAATATTCCTATGTGCGAAGCCAATATGTAAATAACACCTCTGTATTTACTGTACTGTAAAATATGCGAATTAATCATTTAAATTTTTTGCACTACGGTAAAGTTAAATTCAATCATTTTTAATAAAAAAGGAAAAAAATAAAACAAAATTAATATTTCTCATATCACTACAAGTCGGGTGCAATCTCTCTCTCTCTCCCTCTCTCTCACACATCTTATACAACATAGACTAATTCATATAACCGATCGACCCCGCAAGCACATGACTGCTTAGCACATGAGATTTGAGAGACTCACCTGAATCTAGTGTTTCAAAGAACAGATGAAAGACTCAATAATCATATTATATTAGATACTGTGAAATGCAATCGAGAGAGACAATTGTATGCAGCATTTTAAAGAGTAAAGAAAGAGCGTAGTAAAATAATGTATTCCTGGAGATTGTATTATAAGTCGTAACACGTAGGTATAAAAATCATTCGAATGATTTTGAATAACGTCTCAAGACATTTCGAGATATTTTAATAATTGAATACTTCGATAATTTTCCCTCTTAATACCCTGCCTTATATTTTATATTTTCAACCGAGCTGGGTAGAGTAGTGGTGACAGCACTAGACTCGCATTCGGGAGGTCCGGGTTCGAATCCGGGCGGGGACAGAAGTGGCTGGGACTTTTTCCTACTGCCTCTCGCCAAGAAAAGGTAATTCCTGTACCGGCCATCTTGATTGAGGTTTTCCATGGTCTCCCTCAATTAATTCCAGATAAATATCGAGATGGTTCCTTATTTGAAGCCATGGCCGGTTACCTATCAAACTCCTAGTTCAAAAATTACCTACCTTATCCTAATTTCCTATAATTCCTTCCATTGCTATTACAAAAGTTGAAGTTTTAAAAATGTAGAAAAATAACGGGAAGTGTGGTAGATGGAAAATAGTAATGGTGCGAATGGCGTCTGTTATGACATTAAGTCGAGAAACGGACGTTAAACGCATTATTATTATTTTATATTTTCAAGAGTCAAGGCCTAAAACAGTCGTCGCTTTGTCTCGCCTATTATTCAGATTTCAGTATATCAGGCGCACCACTGGTTGCGCTGTTTCAGTTTCCTTCACGCTATGTCAATATTACGCATTCCTGTTACATAGAGGTATACAAATGTGGGTGGAGACGGGGGGGAGGTGACTAGGTGGTGGATGCCTTGCATTTCTCAACACTCGAATACACCGTCGACTGTTCAACATCTTGTCTATATTAAATAGATCGTAGGAGTTACATAGGTCTGCCAGTCAATTGTTTTGTTGAATGGCATAATTATACAATGCTCTACAATAGTATGCGGCACTTCACTACTACACCTAAATTAGTGATGAGCCAAACTGTTATTTTTCAAACACAGCGTGATTGTTACTTTCAAATATTAGTTGAATACCTAAATATGCAGCGAGACTATGTTCGTACTTCTTGAGAAAATACATCTAAAGAGAAGCATATTTTAAGCTTTAAAGCATGCCTCTGTGTGAGGAGAAAAATTGAAGACACTTTCCTGAGCTTGTACATAATATATCTTGCCACGCTAACGTACATTATGTTACAAACTTTTCATTGTCATAAATATTGAACAGATTTTCGGTTCGTTTTTTGTCTACACATGGATTGATTGATTGTTATACTTCGCTTCTTGTGTTCTTTATAGCTATGTTCGAGCGAAGCTTCGATTTCGGTCCCCTTCGGACAAAATTCAATCTTCGATAAAACATTTGAATTCAATAAAAATTAAGCTGAAGATTTTTAGATAATGAATTAATCTTGATTTATAAATAATATGCTACGGTTCTAATCATCATTATTGTACAATTCGCTTAATGAAGCGGTACAAATTTCATACATGTGACGGGTATACTTTACACTGTTTTATTGTTTTGCTGCTCCATTAAAGGATTATTTTATTATTGACTAGTACAATAAATATGTTGGATAACAAATAAATATAAACGTTTAATTGATTGGATAACTGTAATAAAATTGACACATATATTTCTCATATATAAATACTAATGTAATTGAGACGGTTGAGTGGAATCTCTCCATCAAGTTTTTGAAATAAAACTTCTTTTGACACGGTAGGGTGATTGAAAATGTACCGAACGTATTACAATGTACACATTTCACAAAGGTAAGTACTATAAAAACCGGCCGTAGAACATTAACTAACGTGAAACCTAAGTCGCAGGTTTGATCCCGGCGAGCGGTGCATTACTATTTTTTATTAAACTTTGCAGTACAAGATATTGTAATGAGTTCGAAAATTGTAAAAACATCTTTAAATTATATAAATTTCGTTAAGGTATCATTCGAAGCGTGTTAACGACATTTTGCTTCGAAAGAAATTTTATCAAAATCAATCCAGCCGTTTTTTGTTTAGACAAAAAGACTGCAAAAAAGTAGATTTTACACAAAATCTCGCGAATAAAAAACGATACCGGTGTCAGAAGCGTCAGTATGATAAATTTTTTTACCAAAATAAGTCCAGGAGTTTTTTTTTTGTTTAAATAAAAATTCTCTGCAAAAAGGATTAATTTCACATGAAATCTTGCGAGTCAAATATGATATTTACTTTAATAGGGAACATTGGTCGTATGGACCTCAAAGGTCGCACTTGTAGAGTTCCAATAAACGACCCCCTTCGTGACTTGTTTTTTGTATAATTATATCAATTTTACTTCTATAGTGTGTAGTGTAAAATACACAATTTCTTTTTTTGCAATCTTGCGAATATTTTTTTAGGTCCAATGTTACACAATAAGAAAGCTAATTTTCGAATATAAAATATCAAGATCGGCGGATTTACCGTGAGTTGGGCATCTTTGAGGTTATCCTTACAGTCGATTCTAATAATAAAAAAGCTTTAAAAATGTAATGTATATACAGTATATACCACCATATAACTATCGATTTGATCATATACAAACTGGAATGAAACGAAACTTTGTAAGGCACAGCGAACCTCCGGGTGCGGTATTTGAAACTTCATATACCTCGGCTTATACTCTGCTAAGTACTATTACCAGTACCCGTGATAGATCGACGGGTAAAACTGATTACTTTAAACAATGAACGTGGCTACCGAACAATTAATTAAATCGCACCATTATGCAACTGCTAGTGAATTCAAAGCAACGCTGCATGGAATGACGGCTAGTGACAAGATTCATATACGGGTGAGGCAATAATTTATAAAATTGTGAACTCAATTTGTTAAAAAAAATAGCCCATCCCTTCCAATTTCAGTACCGACACCAATTTCTGAACAAATTATCTCTTTACTGTTTTGCTCTAAATCGAAAATAAGTATACAGGAAGTCAATATTTACAAGTGTTTAATTTTGAATGATTAGATTAATAGTTACTATCAATATAAAACACCCATATCATTCGTTTCAAGATATTAATTTGAAATACACAGTAGGTGTATATTACAATAGAGGAGATAACTGAATGAAATTTACTCTGAAAAGTGCACGTTAGGTTTGCCACGTGTGTAAATTTATAACAAACAGCCTAGTGACAAATTTCACAAGGTTAGATTTGGGTTAGATTTAGAGCAAGTTTTTTTTATATTTTATTTTACCATGTTTAACGAGTCTTCGACGTACAGCAGCACACTCTACGTATCCACTCACGTACTATAGTTTATCCGTCAAATCGAAGCCATTTTTTTAACATTACATGTGAACTCTTTATATTTTAATTTGTGATTTATTCATTAGCTGAACAGCGTAGGAGGAAACTTATAACAAAAGGAGTAAAATACGTGAGTCCGACTGTAGTTATTTCTGTATCTTTTTAACAATAATTGAGTTCAGTTATAGCGTGATTCGAGCGTCTGACAATCGGTCGCTAATACGATGGACATTAGTGCACTTCCAGCTGTTACAGATTTCATTAAATAGAAAAATGAAAACGTTCCTTCTATTCACAGCTTTTCAGCTCATTGCAAGCCTCGCTCGCCATTTTCACAAAAGAGTCATTGTACAGACGATTATTATATCATCACTGTTTGCAACAAAAATGTGTAATTATCATCCGTCCTTGCGCTTTCATAACTACTGCTGTTTTGACTAGAGGTGGACGTTGATTCAACGAAGCAAGTGTTTCTGTTTTTATAATTAACTAGTTGACGATTTTACTACAATTTTATCTATCTTTTATCTATCGGTAATAAAATGCAACGAACAAATGAAAACCGCCACACGAACCACAGCACTGTTGTGTTCACTATTTGAAACCAACGAAATACAAACCGTTTTATTAGTTATTACGGTCGCGACGGTTCTGACTTTAAATATATAATCCGAATTAGTGTATGTATACTTAATTAGGGAGGTCTAATCCTTATAACAAAAAGGTTGCTAAAAGGAATAAGCTATACCTATATCAGGAATTAATATTAATCCTTTAGAATTTAAATAAAAAACACTTTTGTTAAGAATAATTACAGAAGTCGCCACCTGTTTTGACAACACGAGAGAAAAAATATGAGGAGAAATAAATGGAATCGATTAATTTAAAAAATATGCAGCTGTTATAGGAACCACAGTAGTTTGTTGCAAAAGAAAAGACATTACTTTTCAGTCAAACATATTTCTACGGAAAAAAATGATTGAGTCATTAAGTATATCGATGGATCATATTATAAACAAGTATTTTTTATAATCTCAAACTGAATGAACTCCGATTAAGCAAAACTGCTTAAGAAAAAAAGTTTTATAAATATCAGCAGATTGTTAACCGTTTGAAATAACGATAAGAATTTGTTAAAATAACCATTTTTTTCTTCAAAAGTTTTTTCTTACAGGGTCTTTTATATTCATCTGTATAAGCATGGATGAAGTAGATATAATAATAATAACGCTGCAAACTTCAGTCACAAAGAAAGGCAATATGATATTGAGCCCCATGTATGTTGCATGATATTTATGGTCATAGTTCCCTTCAAAATAAAATCTCATAAAAAGTCAATTTTCTGACGTGAGGCAAGCTGTGAATATAAGTATGAAATGTGAAGTTCTTAATCGATTTGTTCAATTTATAAAGCTAAAAAAAGACACGATGTCAAATCAGAAAATTATGTGTCGAGAGATAAAAAAAATTAAATCCCCTCAAAAAAGTCACAAAAAATAATAAAGTTTTGAGGTTGGCGCCAATTTAATTATTATAACTTTTTATGTACCTATGTACTTTTATTACATTGGCGCCGACCTCAAAGCTTTATTATAATCCAATTTTTATTGACTTTTTTTTAAAGAAGTTCAATTTTTTTGTGTGTTTTATTTATAACTTTTTAATGGCTTTGCATTAGGTAGTTTCACGTTATATAAAAAATCTCATTGCATTTTTCGACAAAAAATCCATATTGCAACAGAATTTGAACAAATGACTTGAGTGCTTGAAAACGCCTGCTCGAGTGATAGTGACTGCTTGAGCGGTTTGTGTATATTGTTCGGCGATTAACAGCTCAAGTTATCGCTGCATGACTGGCATTCTCGAAATCGAGTATCCGGGTACTCAATATTATTCAAGTATTCGCTGTGCTAGTCGTCATTTCCTAGACTTGAATCTTAAAATATATCATTAACATAAAAAAGAAAAAATATATTTGCATTGACGAAAATATGTTTCAATTTGTTACAGTTATAAAAACACGAAAAACAATTGATCAAACGAACCATCAATAGGTTGTTAATATATTAGTGTTTGTTATAGTTTTCAGTAAAGAGGTCACAATTTTCTAGTGCACATGTTTTGAGTTTTAAGTTATCAGTAATTTCAGAAATATACTAAAGATTTGACTGACTAGATTCTTTACACAAGCCGTTATTTAACCAAAACTAGAACTGAAAATATTTTTAAAAAAATATTGTTGGCATATTGTTTTAACTATTTTTATACACCAATTAAAAACAATATTTGTTTGTTAATAAAGTATAAATTGCGTAATTGTACATTTTAAAATATAGTTGATCAGAATATTAATCAGGCAGGTACGTTATTTTAATTTACATTTTTATTGACTTTAAATATACGGACATTATTATTTTTCAATACCTTATTTTTAAGAACACCAACAGTTCGTGTTATTTGGGTCTAGCGCCAATTCATATTTTCAATTTATTATTTTTAAAAGCTTTTATTTAACTCGCCTTTCCTGGGACAAATCTTGCGAGTCGATTTTGACGAATTTTTGGTACAAAGTTTGTAAACACGTGTAGTTCCAAAAACTTTAACGATTCTATTAGAATTAAATAAGCAATTAGTTTTAATGACTTAATGTTAAGCCACGACACATGTGATCTGATTATACTCACATAGTAGATAAGTATGCATGTACGATTTTTTTGTTTTTTATGAGACAGATATGATATATTGTTTCGAAAAAAACCGCCACAAATTCCCGAAATTAATAAAAAATCTCAAAACAGAAATGAGAAAATACAAAAAAAAACGATGTCTTAAATTTTTTAAATTTCTCTTAGACTTGAACGAAATAAAATGTAAGTCTAAATTTTGAGTCATCATTGTTAATCTGTTACCTATACAGCTTTTCACATTTTAGAATTTTTCAACGGAAGAAGAATTCTTGTGCGTAATTAAAAAAAACTAATTAAAATTTTTCAATCTTAAAGTAAATTTTTAAATGCCAGAAGAATCCGTTGTCTATTATTAGCAGTATTGATATTCGCAATAAATACAAAGCGTGTTCAAAAAATCTTTTCTCATTCGTATTTTTTAAATTTTAACGGATAATCAATTCTCATTTGATATTAAAGGGTTTTTTAACTATCTACAATTATTATTTACGGCTTCTGTTTTTATTTTTAAAGTGGTGATACCAACTTACAAAAGAAGACGAGAATTGTAAACACTTCAGTAAAAGTAAAAAAAAAAAAACGTACTAAAGAGACCTTTTCATAGTTGAATCTTTTTTATGCGCATGCCTGAACATCCGCCATATTTTTCGGGCACTTTTCATTTTGACATGTAAAAAGTGATTGATATCGAAAAAACGTAAGTAGTAATAAATTAATAAATATTATTTAAAGAAGTTCTACAATAGCGTAGAAAAATATTTCACGACTTTTGAATACATATTTTTAACAATCAGCGACTCATGACACGTAGGTAACCTTTCTTACAATTTTAGATTATTTCAAGCAATTTTTCCAATCGTAGCACTTCAACCACCGTCTCAATTAAGCACAAGCGTGTTGTTCTGTTTTGTGTACTAATTTAGCATCTTAAATAATATTTTCATTGAAATTGACATTGAAAAACGTTACTGGGTCAGCTGTAGCGATAAAAACTGCCCGAAACTTTTGAATGCCACGGCGACTACGCTTGCGTATAAAAACGATGAAACGCCCTATTAGTAAACCGTTAAGTGTCAATATTACAAGGACTACTAGCTTATTATTATTATTTCTTGTTGCACTCATTAATTTTCTGCAGTGTCTCAAGCCTGTAATACGTACATACTGTAAATAAAAAACTGAAACAGTATTCAATGTTAGCAGACAGAGAAAGAAAATATAAAAGGGTGCGACGATACAAGATGTCCTGTAATTTCACAGTCCATTTGATAGATGTCTGTAAGTCTGTAACAGGCTTCTTTAAAATAAAACCTCCACTGAGTTCACGATTCCGAGAATCTATAGTCAAAAGGAAAAACAGCTTATATATAGATACTGATGACCTCAACTATTGAGCGTCTATAATCTACAATCTCTCTCTCTCTAAAATAGCTTACGCCAAATTTTTAACGCAGTGACGGCTTTAGGCGGGAACAACCCGGGCGGATATTATAATTATGTTCATTATTTTAAAAAAATAACTACCTTATAGTATAAATTTAAAATCCAATTTGCTAATCTGTACTACTATATAAAATTCTTTTGTTTATACCCGGTCGAAAGTACATACTTTCGGCTTCGATTTTAAGACAGAAAGCCGAGTTCTGAATATGTTACTGCGGTCTGCCACTGAGTTACCTAGTTCAGTCAATCATATCACGACCTGTATAGAATCAAAAATGCATAGCCAAGCATGTGATGCATGAGTCATTTGAGCTGACAGATGCATCAAAGCAAGAACTGACACGTAAGTGTAAAATGTGCTTCTGTGTGTTAAGTGTTTCACTGAGTTATGCGGATCCGTTTATCCGTCGGCTCAAAAAAAAGTGAGTCGGCTCTCACGGATCTTCTGTCGGAGTCGGCTCTTTGAACCGGTTCAAATCTGAGTTACCCAACTCTAGTGTAGCCCCATAAACGGTCTTACAGCGCGACTCAACTGTAGGTACTATAAAAAATAATGTTGTACTTGATGACGTCATCCATCTTTGACAACAAAGTTCGTTTGTACGACGTGACGTGGTAGACAAAGTTGTGCCAACTGTAATCTTGTAAAGTCAATGTGTTCCGTAACTGTGGAGTGTAAATAAGGGCCACGTCTGACCTTTTCGAGTGCACCTATTTTTGTATACAAGAGCCGTACTCGACTACGTTCACTTGTCTGTCGTTTACTTGTATAAGCTATAGTGTTTATTTGATTCAGTTTTGATTATTTGCCCAACGTCAATTTGTCGTGTGCCATTTTATGGGGCAGTAAAGATTTATCAAGATTATAATCAGTACCTGCGACTCCCAGTGGCGTAGCTACGTAAGCAAGGACCCCGATGCAAAAATGAAAAGAGGGTCTTATCTAACTTGGTTGAGATGTATCAACACAACTCCGACCTATTATCAACACTAAATGAACAATATTAAAAATAGAGATGAAGCTACGGAAATTGACGTTTTTTTCGGAGAATTTTCTCGTCTTTAGGAATCTTTTTTTTTAATCTCATTAGCACTGATAGTTTTCGAGATATTTGCAAAAAATACTTCCTTTTTTTTGGGATTCTTTAATTGTTAATAACTTGCACCATTTTTTGTGCGGGTTTGTAACTTTTGCACATTTTTCTAGAGGTAATTACGAATTTTAACTCGCAGTAGCAAAACTTAACACGTTTTTCAACTTGTGAACCAAACTACAGAGGCCACAGCGTCAAAAGTCAACAATTCTTTATTCGATTAGGATATTTAAATAACGCTTTCGAACATCGCTCAGGAAGCCGAGGGGCGTTGCAAGACTAATGAAATGGAGCCATAAGCTCGACAATAAAAACGAAGCTCCCTCTGAGAATCGAAGGTTCTCCAAATATTAAATGAGTTTTAAAATAATAGATTTAAAACATATCTGCGGGAAAAATTATAAAAATTGTTTCAACTCATCGAGTAGCGGCTAGTTAAAAAATGAGATATATTATGTTGTAGTAGGAACCAGAATCAAACTTTCGTAACCTTTTTGTAAAATTTTATAATTATAACAATACATTTTATCAATATTTAAACAATTGTAATTTAATTTTATTTTTGAAAATTGAAACGGACCAAAACTGTTGGTTGAAACGTCTTTTATATAAATAAAAATCAATTGAACTGCAGTATTGCAAGTAATTTTATTTGTTAATAAATAAATTTTATCTTTAAAAAAAATATTATGTTGGTGAGAAAATGTTCAATACTCTACAGTAACGATATTAATTGTGGTAAATATAAAACTGACTCTTCAGTTGAGTTTTTTCTTACATTGCTACACAAAATCTGCCTGAAAATTTGTCAAAAAATTCGACATAAGCGCTTTCACTTTGTGGTCACAAATATACGCTGTGACCAGGCCTTCATATTATGTAAATTCCCTTACAATCTATACAAAAACAATGATGTTGTGAATCTCATTTTCCAAACTCATAAATCGAGATTAGACGCGATCTCGCGTGCAAGTATTGCATTAGGGCGCTTTATTACCGACTGCCTATTTTATTTCAATCCAAAAGCGGAAAATGTAATTCGATGAAATGCTATATCTATGATATTTGAACATATTGTTATTACAACATTTGAATTTTGTAGTAAAGTCTGTTGAACATGTTTTAGTAAGCATCTCTCTATAAAACATAGTTAAATCGGCAAAACATACACCGAGTCTGTCAACAGCGAATACGGATAATAATTCTAAGTAAAGACGAAATTAACATATATACTAAAATTAACATACTATATACTAAAATTAAATAACATCGTTGCCAAATATGTCGCAATCATCATTCGGATCACTCAAAAGTCAAGAGTCAAGGACGGTAATAGTAGATTGTATACAGGGTGGCTTTTTAAAAACCGAACACCTTTCTTATTCCTTCAAATTGCATCCTATGATTTTTTACCCCCTTGGATGATCTTCAGTTCTGGGAGAGGGAAATTGATTGCCGTTTTTTTTTACCTGCCGCGTTCAGATGCAGATGCTATTTGTTGTAACACGACAACTAGATCATAATACGGTAGAGTTGAAGGCTCCACTACCGTTGTCACTGTCATGTTTCATCTCAGTCGCGTGCAGAGCCGCGGGTAGCGGTTATTATTATATAATACATTTTTATAGATACATGTTTTTATATATCAAATTTACATTAGCAACGAAATATACTTATAAATATATCTCAGAAAATTGTGCATCCTAATTTAAAGCACATTCATAAATACACGTCTCAATGTTTTTAATTTTCAGTGTTTCAGTGTTTTCACAGAAAAAGTTCCGTCTTTTTTCAAAAAATTCAATGATAGATTTAGATACCTTTTAAAAAGTCTACTGAAAACTAATAAAATTTGCATAATTACAAAAATTTGAGTTAAGGAAGTACTAATTCAAAATTAATCGTTTAATTAACACATATCGTCGGATGTCTATTATACTGTCCTGTAATATTCATAAGAGGAAGAAAATCCGACATTTTGTCATTAATATAACAAATGATACACCGACGCTAATTATCCTTAATCGCACTTCCATTTTCCTGGGTAGATAAATTACAGTGTTGCCACTACCAGGCGACCAATGTACATTGTACAAGGATATTGTCAACTTTACGCTAATTACATCATTATTTTAAGTTACACTAACCATAGTGCGAATGTTTCCTGTAAATTAAGAACGTCTTCATGTACTAGATCTGTGCTTTCCGAATCTAATAGATATGTAAACGGTGAATTTTAAACCAATTATTATAAAGTAATCATTTTTGTAAGCTCTCCAATTAACTCCTTTTTACTTGGCAAGTTTTTATATTTTATATTATATATTAATGTTTCGTGTATGTAAACTTGTCAAGTAAAAACTTGGCATCTTCATAGATCTCACTTCTTTTGTTCTGCAATCCCACCTGTTCTTTGTATCGAACTTCGGAATTACGTTTCCGATGGAATCGACTATTTCGTCGAAGTTATCAATTTGTACAAAAAAGATCAGCTTGTATATCTAAAACGTTAAGGTTTCAGAAAGGTGTTATATTATGCCATCAATACTTGTGATATAGATTACAGTTTAATAAATTTGTTATAGCGGAAAAATCAGATAAAAGGGTAACGATCCGTAAATCGGATGAGACGAGAAAATTACATTCGGTTACGTTGTGGAAATGAAGAAAATCGCTTAAAAGCTTTCCCAACAGTACGTAATTTTTTTCACAAAAATATAAACAGCAAGCAGTGTGGTACCTTGCCACCTAAAATAGATATTTTTACACGCAAATAGTGCATAGTTTCCAAAAAACGCGCATTTAACTTACCCTTTCTAGCGAAAACTTAGGCTATTGCAGTTTTTTCATTTCATCTACACTAATATTATAAAGAGGAAAGATTTGCATTTTAGTGTGTATGTTTGTAATGAATAAACTCAAAAACTACTGTGCCGATTTAAAAAAATTATTTCATCATTAGAAAGCTACATTCACCCTGAGTCACACAGGCTATATTTATTGCTAAAAAATATTAGGGATCCTTACTAAAATTTTAGTAACGTAACACAAGGTGTAAAAAAAATGCCATAAAATATCTTTCGTCGCATGCGCTGTGGAAACTATTGATGATAGAACAAAAGTATGTTCTACAATATTAAAGAACATATCAATAACTACAAAAAACTTCGCGATACTATATGTCCAACTATTATCGTTATCTCACAATAACCACTTTTTACAGTTTAATAATTTATATAGATAAAAGACGATGTATATATAATCTATGGACTCCAAACGGGTAGACCATTTTTGATGAAATTTTCAGACAATCTTTAGATTAGCCCAGCGGGTGATCTTCTGAAGTTTGGTAGCGATCAGATCAACAATTTTTTAAATTTCTTTTTGGGAAATAAAATTTTTCTTCGATTTTTGAACATTCACAAATAAAAGCGATTGAATTCGCGCAAATTCAATACACGTTGAGAATTTAATGATAATGATTCTCATCTTTTATATCCTATATATTACATTTACACCCGGGCGAAGCCGGACTGGGCCGCTATATAAGGGAAGTGTTTATGAAGAATAATTCGTAAAATGTTTTTTCGGCAAATTATTGGATTTTATAAACTTTTTATAATACAGTGGTACCTCGGCATACGAGTACCTTAACATACTAGTTTTTTGAGATTCGAGCTCGTCGAGAAACACTCTCCGGAACTGACGACCGAGGAGTTACAAAAGTTACAGTCGCAGCAAGTTCTGCGAGAATTTTATATATTAGATATAATGATTATAATAATTCACTGCAAGTTTGGCTGCAATATCAAATGCATTATAGATTACTCCATTGTATTTTTTTTATCATATAATGTCTAACATATATTCTTCTGTTGAGGTACCACTGTATTTATTATATTAATAAACCGTCGGTTCATGTTAAAAAACACAAATGTGAAAAGTAACTGTTTGCACATCGTATTTATTGAAACACAAAACGAAAGTTTTTTCAACCAGTAATATTGGTATAACGCAGAGATTGATGGGTAAATCACAACATATTGTATTATATAAAAGTTTGATGAAGGAAAAAGAAACAGCTGAAACCGTAAAGTAAATAGCAAACCTTTCACTGAAAGAAACAAGTGAAACATTACTTTGGGAATAAAACATACGAATGGAGACCGTGGAAGAACACAGAATGAAATGTTGCACGCTCTGACATTGTCAACATGTATTTTATTTCATATATAGGAAAAAGCCGGCGAATTCCGATACAAATGTGTTGAAGACAAAATATTTACTGAAAACAAAAAACATATGCACATAATTTTTGTACATAGGTTTTTCTTTGTTTGGTTTGCACAGCGCATTAATAATTTTGCTATGATCCATCACTGCACGCTTTTTATAATCTACTGAATAGTCACGAAAATAAAATAAGTCGATTGAGGAAGCAGTTTTAGTAATACTTCCTACCTAGTTAACAATCGCTCATTACTGTCACAAAACCGAAAAACTCGGGTCGCAGGACCAAGCCGTTTCAACAATATACAGTCCAGAAGCGTAGCGTGCCTTGGCGGGGCCCCGTATAAAAATTTGTTTGGGGGCCCTTCCCCCGTTGAAGTAAATGACTTAAACGGGGAAATCCCGCAGCCCGCGATAACCGATGTAGGGTGTTGCCAACTTTTGAACGCACGCTTTACGCGGGAAAAAAAATTACTATTTTTGACTTTTGTCATTTCTGAAATAAAAAAAAATTGGGAAGTTTTTATTAATTTTTGCTTACGCACGTTGGGGGCCCCCGTGGCCCGGGGGCCTCGTATAATTGATACGGCATATACGGCGGTAGCTACGCCCCTGATACAGTCAAACCTGAGTAAGTGAGAACTGGGTAAGCGAAAAAACTCTCTAAGTGAGAGTAATTGCCGGGCACCGTCGTCTTTGCAACCCTCTAAAACATCTATAATGGACCTCTATATCTAATCATCTGCACAAAATTATATGTATGTATGTATAATTCTTTACCGCAAACAATTTGTGTTTTATTGCATCTATATGGGATTTCCAATCCAAATTTTTTTGCCAAGAAATCTGACAGTAACTCCAACCTTACTTCCCCAGTAAATTTATAGAGCTAGCTAATTTTTTTATTTTTTTTTATTTTATTATTCGAAATAGTTCCCAAATTTCATAAGACTGAATAGTATATGTCGCAGGATAACCGAAATAATCGGATCTTCGCGAAAATCCTAGGATATTTGCAAAAAAACCGAATTCCAATTAGCCGATTTTTTGCAGGATTTTCGCGAAGATCCAATGATTTCGATTATCCTACGACATAAAAATAGTACCGTTTTATGTACAAGTATATGATTTAAGTTCGTTTTGAGCGCACTGTATATTGTATTATGCACGATCTTTTCTTTTATAAACGCATTTCACTTAACAATGTCGCAACAACGAACGCGTTAACTGAAAACTTCTCTTTAGAGAATGTGCCTAACTTAAACTGGTCGGCTTTCTTGGCGTGACGCATGTTTCAGTGTCGCACGTCGCTGTACTACACTACACTACATGAGGATTAATAAATTTTCTGCTGAAATTTAAGTTTCGATTCTCGACAACGAAAACCACCAAGCCTCCACTCTTCACATAAAACAAGCATAAGAAACGTAACATGGTTGTATATACGCGTATTAGCATGAAAAAAACAAATCAGTAAATGGGTGCATAATGCTAACAGAAATGATATATTCATTTACTTTTAACACTAAACGTACCGAGTTTTAATTTTGTAATTTAATTTGCACTGAATTTTCACTTGACATACTTGGTAGAACATGATTAATAATAAAAAATAAATAAAAACATTTGAAAATTTTTGCAGAATTTTCAAGTGTTTTAATTTATTTATTATTTTGTAATTTGTACCGCAGATGGACTTTATATTTCCTGATTGAATGGGTAAATATTGATTTGATCAGATTTAAAAAATAAAAATATAAAAAAATTATGTAAAATTAATTGTATATATATTTAATAGAAAAGTTATGAAGTCAAATGTGAAAAAGTGATAACATCTTATGCGAATTTTCTAATCAAAAGTTTACAATCGGATCTTGGTACGTTTGTAGTGTAAAAATAATCGAAATATGTCAATAATCTCCCTCCAGGCTTTGACCCTTCAACAGTTTTCTATTTTATTGCTTTATTTTTCGCTACCTAAAGTGTCAGTATGGACAAAATATTTAGGATTATTTCATGTAACCAGAATTTACAGTTCATAAGAAGAACACAGATCTTAACGAGTCGATAGTTATATAGATATTTGACAAGTATATTTTATGAATATCAACTTTCCTTATTGATTCAATAATAGTTAACGATTCAATATCTATTTTTTAATTTATATTCATATACTTACTCCTTAATTTATCATTTCTGCGCCCCTGAGCTGATTAACTCAGTAGGTATCTACTTCTCATTTCACTCAAAAGCAAAAAATAAATTGGTTTTGTTGTTAAAAGAAATTGTAAATTGCTTGTTTTATCGCATTAATGTCGCCTTCTACTCTCCAATGTACTAAATGACGGAATTGAGGCTACCTTATAGCAGGTTTCGGAATATGCAGTAGACATTTTGCACTTTTCAAGTAGTCTTATTATAAAAACGACACATCACTAACACACTAGATCGGTCCAGCAAACAGAAATTGCAGACGACCGACTGACAGTCGTTGCTGGTGTTGGTCTCACCGCGCTGTGCGGGTACGATATGTATTTAGATGTGCGCGATCTTTTAACCGTTTTAAGGGGGTATTCTCATGTGACCACTTCGAAAAATCGATTTTTTTTCATATTTCAATAGTAAAACCTATCGAAAATATG
Organism: Venustoraphidia nigricollis; assembly: GCA_034508555.1. NCBI lineage: Eukaryota > Metazoa > Arthropoda > Insecta > Raphidioptera > Raphidiidae > Venustoraphidia > Venustoraphidia nigricollis. The sequence continues at coordinate 4,427,680 of JAVRKA010000032.1, read as the reverse complement.
CTGTGAAAAATAGAGACCGAAATTCCTAGTTTTAAATAAATTACAACTCATAGTCGCCGACGAACCGTATAAGCGACTTGTTGGCTCTTGAAACTTTAAGCGCATTTATCTGGAAACATTATTTTCTAAAACTGTCATGGTCCTGAAAAAAAGTATTCAACCGATTGCTTTGAAATTTATATATGTTCTTCTACTTATTAAAAGTTATTGTCCGTACCAAAATTGCTTATTTTCGAAAATATTTTCTTATTTTTTTTTAACGATTTTTAACAAAAAAATTAACAAAAAACACAAACTTTTTTTCTACAGTCCGCCATTTTTTTTTTTTTAATGAAATTGATTAATTTTGGTAGGGACGATAAAAATCGATTTTTTTTTCATATTTCAATAGTAAAACCTATCGAAAATATCGATAGGTTTTACTATTGAAATATGAAAAAAAAATCGATTTTTCGAAGTGGTCGCATAAGAATACCCCCTTAAAAAATCAAGAAATTGAATAAAAAAAACGTGATTTCGTCAATATCTCTTTGCAGCATGTCACGAGATTTCGAATTACGGAAAGGTAAATTCACAGTCTGTATAGTTTTTTTTACAAACTTATGCTAACAATACTGACTAATTTGACATTTTATGGTTCCGCCAATAGTGTATGTGCTTATATACTATGTATAGCAAATGCAATAAAAAGAATTTGTAAAGACTTTGTTGTTCGCTCCGCCGTGTTATATTACTTACTGAAACGAAAGATTTAACACGTACGTAACATGACTTTAACGTGGGCCTTCCAAGTTGCAATTTCGTGATGTGCTGATCGTGGTGGTATAGTGTGCGCGGTTATTAAAAGTATAAATTAAACCTCAATTAATTTTTAAAAAATCTGGACAATCGATATAATTTTACTAATTAGCACAGATTTTTCATTTTCATAAATTAAAAAAATAAAACTGAATCGACGATTTTTCTCCATCTGTGAATAAAAAAAAAATGTACGGTCATAGAACGGAACCACGTCGTTCCATTTCCTGCCGGTAAAAAACAAGTTCTTGTTTTATGCATAAAGATTCAACTTTCATTCTACAAAAAGTTTTTGATACTGTTATAATCTGTACGGTGCTCGAATCGCTATCTCGCCACATTTTCTTCTTTTCCACAAGCACATACGGGCGCTTTTCTTTCTCACATCGTTCGTAATATCATCAAAAATATGCGATTTCCCCGCAACGCGACTTCTTGATCCTCAACACATATAAGCACGTGAGATTTCATTTTCACTTGGAAAATTGAATTTCCACATTTGACATAAATCATAAAATGTTATATTCAAGCTAAATAATTTTCCGTAATGTCTTTTAAATTACTTTTTAGATTAACTAAAAATCATTATAAACAGAAAAAATGACAGAGGTTTTTCCCCTGTCTGTCTCAGCAATATCTCGTTTAAATGTCAATATTGATTTTTCTTTCTTTTCGTATAACGACAACTCTCTATAACGCCAGAGTCGTTATATAGAGTTTACACTGTATATAGATTTGCAAACAATATACGTAGATACAATTTCAATAGATTCAAGTATCTAGAAAGTATTTTCAATTTAGTAAAAACTAAAAAGAAAACAAAACACTTGACAAAAGTTAATGATGAAAACTCTGTCTCATATTTACTATAATGAAAAAAAAACGTTCTTATTAAAATCACCATTGCCTTTCTTGAGCAACGTTTATTTGCCTCTCATTTCTATTATTAAAAATTTTATATACGTAGAATATAAGAATTAATAAAGTACTTAACAAGACGTGCTTGAAACAAAGACAAAAAGTAATATTCATTGATTTTCTTGACTAAGAGCGTAAACTCAGAGCATGAACTGCGCATCCCTCATTTCAGCAATGTGCGAGCGAGATGAATTATAAAATTCAGTTGTTTTAAACCATAGACATAGGAATATAGAGACTAGTATGTACTAGAGTTTTAGACGAGGGGGGTAAAACCGATTAAGGGACGCGACGAGGTGAATGGTGTCCGCTTGTTATTGGCCGGCGCACTTCGCATGTCTAGTGGCATGAAATTTATGTTGGGTGTAAAAAGCAAATTTCTTTTCTTTGCAACACAATGCGGCGGATAATCAAAAATCGACACCATTCTTGCTTTGTACCCGTCCCTCAATGGATTCCCCTCCGCAGCTGTATACTTCATCCCTATAATTACTAGATCCATGTTTTAATCTGCGTACAGACGGCAGGCGGCAGTTTCAGGGGGTGCCAAAATCATAATATAATATGTTTGAAAATTGATATTATTTAAAAAAAATTATTGACGGGTCCTTGTTCTCCCCTCCTAATCACAAAAAATGCCACCCATTATATATTTTTGAGTTTTTTTTAAGCAATTTATCTCAAACGCTGGAGAGAGGGGGCGCCACTATCAATTTCCTGCCCTGGTTCGAAAAAATCGTACATCCGGCGCTGCATGTTTTATATGTACGCGACACGGTATACATTTTTTAGTTGTCAGGAGAAATATTAAACTTAATTTTGAATATCTCGAATGGAAACCGCATAAAACTATTACTCTTGATAAGGGAAGCGTCTAAATGGCTCTTACTCGTTCTTAAATTATGTATTCCGCAGAGATACTCATGGGTGTAATCCGTACCTGTCACATTATAATGTTTTGTGGAAGCGTTGTTCCGTACATAAATGTACATGTGAGCGTACATTCAACTTTATTCATCTTAACCACTCCGTATTTGCATGTGAATACGTAATTATTAAACTAGTGAATGTATGTAAGCAATTCATCAACTTATCAATGGTTACATAACATAACAGTTTTTGTTGTCAAAATATATATTAAATCTTAAAAAAATGAGTTATAACAATGCACTAAGCTATAACTGTTATTGAAGCGGGTTTTTTGCCAATGGAATTGAAAAGTCGTTTGACCAAAAAAAATTTGAAACTACTTTAAAGGGAACAGTGAAAGTGAATTGTGAAACGGACGATTACCTTTCTAGCCCATAATGCTTAAGATTTAACACAATAATACAAGCCATTTAACACAATAGTATTATAGACCAATATAATAATAATACTACCTAGTGTTTCGTTTACACCAAACAATAAAGATATGAATAAAAGTGAAGTATCAAATTCAAACCTTTAACCACGAAGTATTACATAGAGGGGGTTTTCATGAGCGCACATGATAATTATTTTTTTTTTTGGACACAAATTACTAAAATACTAAAGTCCCCATAGAATTGACAGATGACCGCATTTTGAGACACACGATTCAATTAAAAGTATAAAAGTTTTCGTGGCTAAGAAAAAATTATAACAAGTTCAAAATAAATATCGATGACCAGAATCGTAGCTACGAACCCCGGAAAAAGTGTTTGGCTTTTTGCAAATATTTTTAAATGTATCTAATGAATAATAATATTGACTCTACCAACAGTAATAGATATATTAACAAAATAAAATTACTTGCAATACTGTTCAATTGGTTTTTATTTATATAAAAGACGTTTTAACCAACATTTTTGGTCCTTTTCAATTTTATTTAAACAATTGTAATTTAATTTTGTATTTGAAAATTGAAAAGAACCAAAAATGTTGGTTGAAACGTCTTTTATATAAATAAAAACCAAATGAACACTATTGCAAGTAATTTTATTTTGTTAATGTATCTAATGAAGCTGCTATAAAAAATTCAGCGTGAAACAATCACTTATTGCTTCATTTTTGAAAATTCAACTTTGGGGTTTTTTGGTTTAATGTTAACCCCTCTAAAAGTGTCTGGCTCATTTATTTATTTATTTAAAATCAACAACTTTCGAATAATACTTATTGGCTTTTGAATCAAACACTTTTTTGTCACATATTTTTTTACACCTTTCCTGTACGCGCAGTACCTGGCGTACCCAGATAGGTCAAACAAACACTCGTTTACCTATACATCTTACCTACATATACTATTGTATAAAATTTCTACCTGAATCAAATACTTCATGAAACATCAGCTCTCCGACTAATATAGTTTACCGAAATAAATATTAAAAATACTGTATCTACATTTGGGACGGGTCTCTTATTTGGGACGTAAACAATATGGCGAAAGCCGAAATGGGCTATTTTAAAATCAGTGCATAGGTATTACACATTATACATAGATGTATCCCTGTCAACATATAATACATCTTAGATTTATTAGTAAACTAGCAATAGAATAATATTGTACATATAAATCACTTGAAGTATGTTGCTATAAGTAATATATGTAAAACTACATTTGCAAAGAACCGCAATCCATTGCACCCATGTGCTAGAAAGAGATAACAATACCGCTTCAATATTCCTGACTAATAGAAACTGTGAGTAGAACAGACAAGTTTTATTTTAGGGATATGAAGTCTTATATATGTTTCAGTAATGCTTACTTTAACGTTTACGGTATTGTTTTTACGATTATTTTTTAAAAAACCGAGAATTAAAAGTAATTAGAGTATTTAGGCTTAGGTCGACGAGACCTAAGCCTAAGAGTTTCTAAAATATACTTTTGAAGATGGCGGGTTTAGAACAGTTATCAAAAATCTTACGAATTTGTGCACATCCACGTTTTAATGCACCCCTAAATATAATAATAAACTAAATAAATAATGTAGTATATGTCGTACATACATTCCGTGTTTAACTGCCTTGAAATAACAAAAATATATCTCCGTTGCTCTTCCAGCTTAGAAACTATAGCACATTTATAACGGTAGTCGGTAAGTAAAGATATATTTTCACATGAAATATGTTTTCTGCTTCTAGAAAGGATTTATTGCCTGTATTTAAAATTCAAAAACATGGCATCAGAATATACAAAAAGCATGCGTTTGGATCTCAAAAAACTCAAATTGCTTTTTTTTACTTCTAGCGTTTTATTCAATGACAAAAGTTCACAAAATTTGACGGGGGCGTCAAAATAATAATAATAATGTATTGACTATTCCATCTAGGTATATTCAGTTTTACGAGGAAATGTTGTTTGGCAGTATACAAATACACAAGCAGTAAATAGAAAAAATATCTTCGGAACAGCTCCCATAAAAGCTTCGCACGGGCAGCACAAATTATCTAATTATCTATAGCCATAAAAGATGAGAATCATTATCATAAAATTCTCAACGTGTATTTAATTTACGTAAATTCAATCGCTTTTAATTGTGAATGTTCAAAATTCTGTTGATCCGATCGCTACCAAACTTCACAAAATGGCCCTCTGGACTAAACTGAAGATTGCCTGAAAATGTCATCAAAATCGGTTCAGCCGTTTTGGAGTTCATAGGGAATATACATTCACACATCGATTTTTTTTATAGATAAATAGTGTACCGAATTAAAAATGATTACCTAAATAGCTCACAACTGCTTTTTTGCACTTCGAAAATATTAGAACACATAAACTCAAATCGATACATTTGACATTTCGGATAGAGTTCGAGGTGCAAACCTAAATTATTCACTGATATTAATACTAAACATTCATTACTATAAGCCGCATTCATAAAAAATTGGCACTGTTTCGTCAACTTGCTTTGTGCGTCAACTTACCCCGACCTCCCCTATACATAATAGCTGGATTAATCACTTTAGCTGTAACATATACATAATATTCCCTGGATGTAACAGTATTCACTGGATATTGTTACAAAACCATAACTGAATAAAAGAAACTCTCTTTTTATATTAGTCTCAGTTCCAAGTCCCATAGCGCACTCACTCTAATTGCCGACAAAATACTTCTACTTCGGTCCCTCTATACCAGTGGCTCCCAACTAATGGTCCGTGAGAGCCTCGAAAGTGGTCCGTGGGAGGGCATGGCAGCGCATATAAAAAATTGCCATTAAATGGGAATTTTAAAAGCGTTGAACGAAATGAGGTGAATATATCTGTACTGATGATTATCGTAATAAATAATGTGTTTAAAAAACTGTTTTACTACTTAAGGGGGTATTCTTATGTGACCACTTCGAAAAATCGATTTTTTTTTCATATTTCAGTAGTAAAACCTATCGAAAATATGCTGTGAAAAATAGAGACCGAAATTCCTAGTTTTAAATAAACGCGCCGTAAGCGACTTGTCGGCCTCTTGAAACTTTAAACGCATTTTTCTGGAAATATTATTTTCTAAAACTGTCATGGTCCTAAAAAAAAAGTATTCAACCGATTGCTTTGAAATTTATATATGTTCTTCTACTCATTAATGGTTATCGGCCGTACCAAAATTGCTTATTTTCGAAAATATTTTCTTATTTTTTTAAACGATTTTTAACAAAAAAATTAACAGTTTTTAATCGTATAACTTCTAACGCGCCCATGTAAGTACATGCATTCCTTTTCTTCAAATCAACTAAAGGTTCAACTCCCCAAAGTGTATCGCCGTTGTTTTTTAACATTCTGTATATTTAGTATTTTCTGTATACCAGAGTACTATTAGGTATTACGTCTTGTAGTCTTAAGAGAATTGAAGAAAAGATTGTTGTAACAAACGTGTTATTACGGAGAGTAGACTATATTATTTGTTATACAAGTACAATATATTTAAAACAAATGATGAGTCATCGATACCTCATCTCAAGAGATGTTCTAACATAATGAAATCACTACACGTATTAATATAGGGAACACAGTTAAAAGAAATTCGATCAGACGGAACTAGAGTTGGGTAACTCAGATCTGAACCGGTTCAAAGAGCCGACTCCGACAGAAGATCCGTGAGAGCCGACTCACTTTTTTTTGAGCCGACGGATCAACGGATCCGCATAGCTCAGTGAAACACTTCACTCACAGAAACACATTTTACACTTACGTATCAGTTCTTGCTTTGATGCATCTGTCAGCTCTAATGACTCATGCATCACATGTTTGGCTATGCATTCTTGATTCTATACAGGTCGTGATATGATTGACTGAACTCAGTGGCAGACTGCAGTAACATATTTAGAACTCGACTCTTCTTGAACCGATTCAGTGAGCCGGCTCACATACGGGATCCAGATGCAAAGATGCAGATCACTAAAAAGACCCGTTTTTTCCATCTCTAGACGGAACACAGTTTCTAGGCAGCTGACCAAAGAGGTTGAATATAACCGAACTTGCTGCCCGGTCCGGCTCCGCACGGGTAGGACTAATTACACCGGCACACAAAAAAAAAGTTGTCTGTAAATTTGACCAGACCCACCTATCTCTGTATTTTCTTTTAAGACTAATCACACCATGTACATCCCTGCAATTTCTCGAAAGACGAATAATCCATACGATCCAGATTACACGCTATTGATAAAATTGTCTGTTCTCAATGTGAAAACCGATCCTGAATAATAATGACTTATTTGTAATTCGACGCCTCGTTTCATTCCGACGCACGTTTGCATTTTTATTGAAACGGCTTAGCCACGTGTTCATTCGACAATAATCGTTTACTGAACATATGCCATCCGTCAGACGGTTCCGGTTTTGATAAATACTACTTTTTCTTTTTTAATGATAAAAATAGGTACAGTGCAGGACCCTGCTTAACACGGGAGATACGTTCCTATGCTATACGAAACAGCGCTAAACAAGGTCATCTTAATACGTAGATAAAATTAATAGGCGTAAGTAAAACAGAACCGAGAATAAGAATCTAAACTAGATAAATCCGTTTCTCTTATAACTTATGTAATTTGGAAATTAAAAAAAATGTCTACTATTTAACGACTAAGCTGCAAGGAATGCATGCGAGCTTTTTTGCCTAAATGTCGTGGTCGTGGTTTTTCATTAATAACTGGATATATTTGACTCCACATTTGCTCCTTTATAGAATAAATAGTGCAAAAGAGCTGCGAAGATACGAGTATAACAGTATGTAGAAAAGCTCTCAACAGCGGCTACTGACAGTTTTTTCCGCAAGTCACACATTGGTTTGACACGTGTCTTCCGTACTTTATCCTACCACCGTGACAGACACCTCCCCAACATAAAATGTTCTTGCTTTTGTCCTGGTTTATATCGAACAGACCACGCTCGGGTACACCACAAAACTATGGTACAGTATTATTTGAATTGGAAGGCATCATAACAAAACACAACCGGTCAAGTGCGAGTCGAACTCGCGAGAAGAGTGTCCCGTTAATACTTCAAGATTTAAGATTTTCATTTAGGGTTTCCTGCAATCTATGGGTGAGACCCGATATTCTCTATTTTTTTCAAAAGGCTGGGCTCAGTAGTTTCGGAGATAAGGAGGGGAATGAACAATTTTCATCTGTTTTCTTAAATAACTTTAAAACGATTTATCTTAAAATTATAAAAAAAATATTTTTGAGATTTTCACAACAAGCCCTTTTATTTGGTATGTTCACGATATAGTTTACAAAACTTTTTTTTTATTTTGTAATTTACCACCCAAAAGTGGCCCCTAAGTTTAAAATTAATTTATTTACGTTACACATCCGTCTTTAGGTTACCGACTTACATATGTGTACCAAATTTCAACTCAATCGGTTCAGTAGTTTCGAAGCAAATTGGCTGTGACAAACGGACGGGCACGCGAGATCCTATAAGGGTTCCGTTTTCTCCTAAAAACCCTAAAAACGAGTGATGCGGTACTCGCGAGAGTTGATGTGTAAACTTGCGAGCATATGAGCATATTAGTTTAATTCACAAAAAAAATCATTAAATAACGTGTTATAATAATTTCAAAATGTGATAAGAGAAGTTCAACTTGACGAAAATACTAATAATCACAATGATTAGGATAACTTTGAAAATGCGCTGAAATAATAATTTCGATATCTTTAAATTCAACAGAGATATTCAAATTGTTGTATTTTCAGATATCAAACTTCCTAATTGACATTAAATTAATTTTCACATCCATTCAAATGTTAATTCACTGCTGCCTTCATGACTTGCTATCTTATAATCTACTTGCGTCCATCAAACAGCGATTATATAGTTAGTGATCTGGAACGCCCGTTTGTAAGTGGGCAAAGTTAAACAGTTCGACCGTCGTAGCGATTTTAGTCAGCGATCTGTAACGCAAGTTTGTAAGTGAGCAAAGCAAAACGTGTCGAATACAGCCAAATAAATTCAGTAGCGGCGCAGGCAAATCAAAATGAAAAGTACATAACCGCGACAGAAACAATTAAAACCTTAAGAAGGTGGATAATGAAGTGAGCAGGTACTGCGCATACAGGAAAGGTTTAAAAAAATATGTGCCAAAAAAAGTGTTTGATTTAAAAGCCAACAAGTACTATTCGAAAGTTAAGTTGATTTTAAATAAATAAATAAATGAGGCACACACTTTTGGAGGGTTTAACATTAAACCAAAATACCCCAAAATTAAATTTTCAAAAATGAAAAAATAAGTGATTTATTCACACTGAAATTTTTAGAGCAGCTTCATTAGATATGTTTAAAAATATTTGCAAAAATATTTAGACTATTTTTGGGACCTTGTTTATGGGTACTTATGCACGATTTTAAACACGTTTTGGCTTTTGAATTAACATTTTTTTTTGGCACATATTTTTTTAAAGACTTTCCTGTCTGCGCAGTACCCGGCGTACCCATGTAGGACAAGCAAACACTCATTTGCCTATATATACTATTGTATAAAATTTCAACCTAAATCAAACACTTCATGAAACGGCTTTTTCTCACAATTACGTTTTTAGCGTGAGACTAATTTTTTACATGAAAGGTTTTTGGTGAGATTGAAATTTATAGAATAATATATGAAATGTGTTTCCTAGTCGATATTTAAATATTCATCGTAAATCGTAAACGCTCCCAAAAAAATATTAAATGCATTCAATGAGAACTGTCTTATTGCGAATAAGTAGGGTTTCCTCCTTGTGGCTTCAATGGTATTTCATTCACGCGAAGCTCCCGTGTGATGGACTCGAAAAGCCGTCTCGCTAATGCACTTGGGAGCTAAGAGTAAATAGCGCAGTGCATTTATTTCATGTAATGTCTGCAAGAGTTCTTAAAAGTTAAAAGTATACAGGAATGCACTATGTACTATGTGCATCGTGTTCGGGTATAAATTTAAATTAAAAATGAAAACCAAACAATACATTCTATCCAATCAATACTCATAGTCGATTTTTTGTGTATTTCTAAGGGTAAATAAAGACATTCTGCCGAAAAAATCCCGACCGACTGGATTTTAGTGTACAACTAAACATTGTACAAAACAAGCCGTGAGACCGGTCGTATATTAGAACCGTTGACGTCCACACAACCAACCTCCCAATATGATCTTAACAAATTAGACCCGAAAAATCTTTTACTAATATACACTTTTTTGCAGTCTTTTTATTTAAACAAGCGATTTTTATGAATGAAAAATGTTATTGACTTTGTTAGGGTGCCAATCGACAATAACAATAAAATTAGCTTTACTGTAAAAAGCGTGAGGTGCTATCTACTTAAATTTTCATAATACATCTACGTTTACAATTAGCTAGTAAATGAAAAATTCATTACCGATAGCACTCCACGATTTTTTCAGTAAAGGTAATTTTGTTGTCAAATTATTTTATATTTTTTAGTTCATAAAAGCGTATTGTTATAGTTTTTTAAACTCTATTTTTTTGTTATATTAATATATATATTTGCTGTAGATTTAGTTACTCAATAAGATTTCGCAAACATGGCCAGAGTTGGGAGAAGGAGACCCACATAATATCTCATTAATATAAATAATTCTGCTTCCGTGAGTCTGATATGTCGATGCACAGTTGATAATCAATCATGACTAATTTCTCGCATCACACATGCTTTATTTCAAATTACGTCATGTAATATTGCGCTGCTACAGGCTGAAGTTCGTTGACTTTGAATAATCGTTTATCACGTCAAATTAACTTTGACAACAACCTAAAACTAACTGATGAACCTAAGAAATTTAAGAATCGAGTACCTATATGCTGAAAAAAATTTCAGAATATATTTTTGTAATATAAAAATGATTTGTCGGGAAAAAGGACTTTTTAAGTAAACACTCATTTGTTATTTATAGCGACGTTTCGCCCCTTGCTTGGGACTTAATCAAGCTTTATAACTATTAAATGTGTTGATCAAGTAGATATAAAAGTTAAAATACACATGTAAATATAAATTTGAGTTAAACAATTGTTCATTAAAAAGTTTGTAATAATTCCGTTTTTAAAAAATATTTTTACGGTTGATGTTCAAATTATTTTATTTTATTGACGGTTAGTTATTTACTAACCGTCAATAAAATAAAATAATAATAAAAAAAACTCTACAAAATGTATTATTAAATTATTTTTCGACGATCGTTTCGGACAATAAGTCCATCCTCAGGAATATAAAACATATACCTAAGGTCGTCGAGAAATAATTTAATAATACATTTTCTAGAATTTTCAAATGTTTAATTTATCTGTTATTATTTTATTGTGTATTTAATACTACATTTCTCCAGCTCTAACTTGATTGATTATATAATATCAAGTCTCTGGTATAAATACTTATACAGGGCTGTCCTTTACAATACAATTTTTACCTGAAAAATACTATATTTTTCTGAGAAAATTGTACAACCTTACAAAGTAAGTTTACTTGTATCAGAATGTACATTATGACAGTGCAATTAATAATAATGCAAGAATTACGTAGATACTTACAATTAATATATCTTTTCAGGTGTACATTTGATCTCAACATGGGGGACGACGTCCCCAGTTATCTTTTGACAACCTTCCAAGCCTCCAACGCCAGCTTCGGAAAACCAAGTTCTGGCGAAGAAGAATATACTCCAGTCAGCGACCGGCCCGAAACCTATATAATTCCCGTTGTCTTTTTTATTATATTCGTGGTCGGCGTTCTCGGAAACGGCACTCTAGTTCTCGTATTTGTCAGGCATCCCAACATGAGGAATGTTCCCAACACGTGAGTAATTTTAGATTTATGCTTTTATGCCTATGGCTGTAATATGATGTTGTTAATCTAAATTTAATTGTGTCATGAAAAAAAATCCAGCCAATTGGGCCGACAGAACCATTCCAACTTCAAAAAGCGATGTATTATCGTGTGTTATCTATGGACTCCAAAACGGCTGGATCGATTTCGATGAAATTTTTAGGCAATGTTCAGATTAACCCAGCGGGTGATCTTGTGAAGTTTGGTACCGATCGGAAGAACAGATTTTCTTTTTGTTTTCTGGAACTGTTGGTTTTTCTTCGATTTTTGAACATTCATAATTAAAAGCGATTGAATTTGCGCAAATTCAATACACGTTGAGAATTTTATGATAATGATTCTCAGCTTTTAGGGCTATAGGCACCATAGATAATTAAATAATTAGATAATTAGTGCTATCCATGCGAAGCCGGACCGCGCCGCTAGTAATAACGCGTGCGGGGACGCGTGTAAAGTCTAGTCATAAACATTATTATTATGATTATTGGTTTGCATGGTTACATAATATGGTTTCGCGTGTAAAAAATAATGAAAGCATGTTTGTCAGCTCTAACCGACTTTTTGATAGATATTGAGAACAAACGAAGAGCTGATTTTTTTAAGAATTATTCCGAAACTACGAAACTTAGAAAAAAACCTTTTTTACAAAATTTGCTTCTTAAATAAATAGAATAATAAATCACTATGAAAAGTAAACCGTTATTATATTTAAAAAAAAAGCGTTATAGTATGTATCTCTTCAGCGCCAATTTTCTCCAAAAATAATAGAGTTCTTCTTTGCATATCAAACATACTCCCAAAATCGGTGACAAGATTTGAAATAAATAAATAAACGAATATACGGAACTCTCGACGAAAAAATATTAAAGCTTGATTATAGTATCGTAATATACGGCTTTCTATATGTGATGTTTTTTTTTATTTATTTCGTTCTTATTCCGACTCCTTCTGTTTCAATATATGATTTCTCTAGCCTCTGTAAAGCTTCAAAGCTCATTTTTTTCATGTGAAATCCTACCAATTTCAGAGTCAGCTTTGTGTTCCATGTCGTCAAAAATACTTGTTGATATTCACAATGCATTGGATTTTTTTCTGCCTTTCTATAGTTTATAAAGAAAAAAACTTTTTCGTCCCGCTGTTACTTTCTGTCGGTCCGCTGTTATAGATGGCGTGCGAGTAATTCCAGCAGAGCATAAAATGTAAGACTTTCTGCCTCAAAATCGAAGGCGAAAGTATGTACTTTCGACCGGGTATAAAGAAAATTCATTTTTGCACTCAAAATTCTAATAAACAATTAATTTGATTATAATTTTATTATCGAGTTGTATGAGATACCTAATCTAGATAATTTATTCTATAATAATAATAATAATATTTATTTAGTTTCAGAAAAGCTCAGTTAAAGCATGAATCATAGTCTGAATATAAATATAAAAATATACAATTTAGTCATTGAAGAACTCAGTTAAACTATGGAAACATTTTTCAATTAGGCAATTCTTAAGATATTTTTAAAAAGCTAAATAGACGCTGCATTTTTTAAGAAGTTTGGTATTTAGTTATAAATTTTAGCAGCCATATAGATAGGGCCACGTTAATAACTCACCAAAGAGGCTTTAGGCAGTGCTAATTTGATTGTATTACGTGTTGAGTAGTCATGATTAAACATATATATATATATATAAACGATGGAATTCGCGCAAATTTAATGATATTTTATGATAATGATTTTTATCTTTTATGGCTATAGATAATTAATGCTATCCGTGCGAAACTGAACGAGCCACTATTATTATAATATGATAAATACGTTAATAACAGATGAATAGTTGGAAAGTAGTTTGAAATTATCATTGTTTTCCTTGTTGACAGGTACATTTTTTCGTTGGCGTTGGCTGACCTACTTGTAATATTAACGTGTGTTCCGTTTACATCAACAATCTACACGTTCGACTCGTGGCCGTGGGGTGAACCAATCTGCAAACTGTCGGAATGCGCCAAGGACATTTCTATCGGCGTCTCCGTCTTTACGCTGACTGCTTTGTCCGCCGAAAGATACTGCGCAATTGTCAGTCCGCTTAGGCGATTACAGGTCAGTTTAAAAAAAAAAAACTCGTTACTATACCAGAGATAGAGATAAATTTCGTCTTCCGAACCACCGATTGGCAAGATCGCGCAGGCGCACCTGACTATTATGCTTTAAAATGATACAACAAACTACGTTCCTTAGTGAAAGAGAATAATTTACAAAAAATTTACAAATATAATATTAAAAAATTGCTGAGGGATAATTGTTACTATTCTGTGGAAGAATATTTAATTCATGTATTTTAATCTATGTATTTTAACGTATGTATTGACTTGCAGCTATTGTACATTTTGTACCAAATGTTGTAAATATCTATCTATATGTACTTGGGTTAGTAAATTCATTTCTTCAGATCCGCCTCTAACCTTTATAATTTTGAAGTTTGTAAACTGCGCCGCAAACAGTACATGACCGTTATTATTTTCATTGTATAATAAATTTTGCTGTGTTTTACCACAAAGTAGTCTTGCAGAATTCTAAGATAGTCAACCCATGTATAAAACGATATTTTTAGTGTTCCGTGTTAAACGGAGCATATGGAATTATTTCAATATCTATCCGTTTGTCACAGGCAATTTTCTCTGAAACTATTTGACGTAAAACTTTGATATTAGGCACAATGATAGTGTGGTGGCCCAAATACAGAAACAAAAGAATAAAAAGTTGAGTTTTAATTCTAGGGGTTTTAATTTTAAGAGGTAAATTGTGAAATGGAAAAGAAACATTTTTTTTTCAGGGAGATCGTGTAAGAAATGACCACGTACGTACATATACAGAAAGAGAAGTTTAAAAATAGTGTAGTAACCTTGAAACAAGCAATTGTTAAAGATTTTTAGTTCAATTTTCGGCCCCATTGCAATAACTTCTCAATGTTCTGGAAAGTTAAAAATTTTTCAGGATTAAAAAATTCTCTCGCTATCAACTGTTATAAACAATTTAGTTGTTTATTTCTGTATAACTGCAGAGCCAAAATTTGGTTATAGTACACACAAGTAGGGGGCTGATGGCAAGGAACCCTAAATATGCAAATATAGCTTACTTTTATTGCAAACCAGTCGAATTCATTCCTTATTACACAATTCAAATTATTCCAATTTAAATCAGCTAATGATATTTTTATTAAAAAAATATATACCTATAAAAATAAAACTGTATTTTTGTTAGTTTTTCAAATAAATTTGACTGGTTAGTCCTTATTCCGGTAAAAGACGGTTGCGCGCGCCATTATATTATGAGGGTTTACTGTATAATTGTTACGGCAAAGTGCTATTTTGTTCTCATAGATTCTCTTCGATACGTAAGACTAATATAGTTTTGCTTGAGCCTTGTCTAACGTAGTTTTCGGTTTAATTGGCACAGGAGAAACCGCTGACGGTGCTCTGCGCATCTTTAATTTGGGTTCTGGCTGGCATTTGTTCTCTACCAGCGGCCATTGTTAGTAACGTGGAAGCAATACCGCTCGAAGGATACAACAGGACCATCTATATTTGCTCTCCTTTCCCAGCAAGTAAGTTTTTAGTGTATTTGCCATATGGCAACATACACTATTGGCATCGGTCGGATGGCGGGACCTAGGGGTCGGACCAAAATTTCTCGACACTTTGGCACCATTTTTGAATGTGTTACCGCAAGAAGCCTATTTAAAATGGGCGTAATCGGAGCATTTTAAGGGTAGTTTTTAGGAGTTGAAAAATGTTTTTGGGCCCCAAAATACCGAAAAATTCTCAGAATCGTTTCAAAATTGACATTTAACCCTTTAGTAGTAATTAAAAAGTGTCCCTAAAATTTTAATAAAATCGGCCCGACAGGACCGGACTTAAAAATTTTATGAAAACACTAGTTTGCAGATAATGAATTATTTACTGAAAGTTGTATACAAATTGGTATAGAGGTTCGATTGATAATAGTATTGCCATTAAGAAAAAAAATGTTATTTTAAGGGGTGTATTAAGGAGTCACATTTTTTATTTTGCTCAAAAACCAACTTAAGTTTGCATAATAAAGCCACACTGCCTGTATAAGCAAATACACTATATTGTCGGCAGGGTTTGGGCACTGCGACTCGAGTTTTACTTTTTTTGCGCTTTAGTCGATTTTCATATAGACATGTCCTGAATGCATAACTTTCAACAGTTAAATAACCTCAATACTTGTATTTTTTTTAATTCTGTAGAAAACAGTAGAAAACCTTCTAATAGTTAAAAAGTTACTGTATGCAGGCACTAAAAATGTTACTTTTGAAAATGGAACAAAGGTATCGTAGGATAATTAAAAAAATCGGATTTTCGCGAAAATGCTAGGACGTTTGCAAAAAAACCGGACATATATAAATATAACATATATAAATTATAAGACCACAAACATAACCCAACCTGTGTTTGAAAATGTTTTTTCAATTATATCTATCGTCTCCCTAGAAATCTTATTTTATTTTGTCAATGTACATATCTTTAACAGAAATGTGAATATCAAAAGAAGTATAACTTCTGCCGCGCGCACATAAATACATGCATCACTTTTTTTCTGCACTTACACGAGAATTTTTGGATGGACATTAGTAGCTAGTAAAGTAACCCTAAAAAGAGTTGTAAAGATTAATGTAGCTCTAAAGAGGGACGCATCAGAAAAAGTTTGCACATCACTGTACTAGATTATAATAAAAATCTACATTTACTGCAAGCAGATCAGTAATGAAAGTAAAATCTCAAAAATAAGACCACCACGTTGTGACAGAAAGTCGTGAAACACTCTATGTGCCAGAATGACAATATTTAGTGTAAATTTGCGAATTATTTTATAAATAGTCACTATTTTTCGTAACGAATAAGGTTTAACATATCTTCGATCAGAGTTGCCACATGTTTCCGACTTGTTGAGATGGCCCCGATTTCTAATGAATTGTCTTATTTTTTCTTGAAAAATGACAAAACAAACATATAAATTGACCGGGTAGTTCACATAACATGCTAAAGAATTGAAAGTTCTTAGAGACACAACTAGAAACAGATAAGCGTGGTTGGAACTCAGTCGTAACACTTGATAGTTCCAGCACTTGTGAACCAAATTTGACTATACTTTTCTACTTAATGGGACATACATTCAGGGCGGTCTCACAAAAATTTTACTTAAATCAATTCAGCAGTTTTTTTTTGTCAAGTTTAGTAATAAAATATTAAGTTACTATCGTGCAAACTACGTATTCCAATGCCACTGGAATGATGCGGGGAGCGTCGCAATGTCGTCATAATTTATCGCCGCGCGTTTAATATGAAAACTGTCATCGCAGTAACAAGAGTTTGTTTGATGTTTCATTTGCAAGATATTTTGACAAAGTTTGAGGCATAGTCTGTCCCATTTTTTCTTCGTCTTTTTCAAAAATTAAAAGACGATGACCCTGGCTTCGGTGGCAGTGTTTACTGAACCCAAACAAACGCAAAAAGATAACAGACAATAGGAATGAGTAATTGAATTCCGTTATTCGATTAAATGTATTTTTTGCAATAAATCTTGTATAGTGAATTTATACCTTTATTTAGCTTTGAATAGCGGCATACTTTCTACAAACTTTTTGAAGTACGTTACCTACGTTATTTAATTTCGTTTGTAACGTGGAAATTCGTATTTTAATCTAAAACAGCAATATTTTTTTGTCAAGATACGCAAAGATAACTATTGTTTCGCGTATCATTTATATCAAGGTGAATGTTTCACAATTTAAAGATCCACCTTAACTCGAAATATTTTTGTTGCACTCACGAACTTATTACGTTGTGGTTTCATTTACGAGAAGTACAATAGTAAACATCGGTTAAGTTACTCAAATTCGACTACGCTAAATCGCTAGACGGTCTCACACGTCCTCACATCTTCATTTTGTATCACTTCTCATCAGAAGCCCCTAGTAGCGCCCGTCGACACGACGTCGATTCAACACGATAGTTGTATGTGTCCTGCTCGACAACACAAAGCTTTGTACATTTTAACGCTATGCTCTCCTATATTCTTGTGGAGATAATGAGCACTGTTATCCTACGTCATGCTTTCACTCTACAAGCCAAACTCAAAAATTGCAATAATATCAAATTTAATTACTTGAAAATATTTTTTTGTAATTTTGCGCTACGCTGTAACAATGTGTGTTTCATACCGACAGTGATAAACTAATCTCTATCTCTAAATAATATAAAACAATCTAGCTACCCGCGTCTATCTATTTTTTCTTGAGTTGGGTAACTCAGATCTGAACCGGTTCAAAGAGCCGACTCCGACAGAAGACCCGTAAGAGCCGACTCACTTTTTTTTTGAGCCGACGGATCCACGGGTCCGCATAACTCAGTGAAACACTTAACACACAGAAGCACATTTTACACTTACGTATCAGTTCTCGCTTTGATGCATCTGTCAGCTCAAATGACTCATGCATCACATGTTTGGCTATGCATTCTTGATTCTATACAGGTCGTGATATGATTGACTGTACTAGGTATCTCAGTGGCAGACTGCAGTAACATATTCAGAACTCGGCTCTTTTTGAACCGGCTCAGATACGGGATCCAGATGCAAAGATGCAGATCATTACAAAGACCCATTTTTCCCATCTCTAGTTTTTCGCTTAGTTCTTGTAAGCTACTCAATTGATTCTGATACGGTTTTCACCGGCATTTAGAGAATATCTTCCGGAAGGTTTATGTGTGTAATACATTCGGATTAAATTTAAAGATACTACAGAAATATCGATGTTTTGTAATCAAATCGTAAAAAGATACGAGTATGTGACGTAACATGGCGAGTAAAATAAAAGCTTGTAATGATCCAGTGAGGCCACGTGTTTTTATACAGAGACATATGTATATTTGGATATTAGTATGTAAGTTTCATAGCCAAAGCCTTTGTTTCACATTCGAAATGAGTGGCCATCGTTGATGCCTGCAGGACATTAACACGTTCACAACATTAATGGATTGTCTTTGAAACATAGAATGTACCGGAATATTGCAGGATGAAAAGTTTACGCCAAAACGACTATTTGTTTCGATTAAGTGAAACACATACCTTTACCTTTACTTCTGACAAACGGCAACCGCAAATAGTCTCTTGTTTTTTGTCATGTCGCGGACATACAGCCGAATGGAGAGCTATCCAATCGTATACAGGTATAGTAATGCCAGTCCCGAATCTAGGGGGAGCAAACCGGGGCACCTGCCCCGGGGGGCAGTTTCAGGCAGCGCCAAAATCATAATATAATAGGTAATAAAGAGTGCAAACTTATTAAAGGGTTCTTATTCTCGCCTCCCGGTCACAAAAAATGCCACCGATTATATATTTTTGAGTTTTTTTAAACAATTTATGTCAAAGAGAGAAGGAACGCCGCGATCAACTTCGAAAAATCGTAGATCCGGATCTGAGTGATGTTAATAATTAATTTGACTATATGACAATGCAACAATGGGGAAAAATCGGTTGCCACATTAGCGAGTTTACTTCCCAGCTTAAGAGACTTTTAATGACTTTCAGAAAACCTTAATAAATTTTCATTAGAACAGTTGTTTTAAATATAAAAAGCATAATTTTATTTGAGTTTTCAATCCATCAACACTCGAAAAGCTGCACAAATATAAAAAAAAACTTCTAGTTTGTGAATTTACAAATGGTTTCGTCAATAAAAAAATTGTGTGTCGTGACACTCGGAGAAAGTGTTACTTAATTCTTCTGCAGACTGCAATACTCAAAAGTTACACAATTAAGTCTAATTTACTTATAAGACAATAATTATGCTGTTGCAGAAAGGATTGCCAAAAAAATTGATTTGACAATGACTTTATATTTTGAACGTACATATTTCTACATATGAAAAACACTAGAATTTTAAATCGATCCCACTCGAAAAATAATATTTAGATGGAAACAATATTTCTCTTAAACTTTAACATCGTTTTTTGTACAATTTACATTTCGAAACATTTTTTTTTCTGAGCATTTTGATCAAAATTTAGTTTGAAAACATCGTTCTGTCACTGCATACTAAAAATGCACTTGTTTTACAGCCGGCTTCAATAAAACAAGCACATACGCCCAGTACAACGTGGTCAGCAAGGCGCTCATTTACTACATTCTGCCCCTGTGCGTCATCGCCTGCTTCTACATCCTGATGGCCAGGCGACTGCACGCAAGCGCACGAAACATGCCCGGGGAACTACAAGGACCACAGTGTCAGGCGCAGGCGCGCGCCAGGCGTCATGTCGCACGGATGGTACTCGCTTTTATCCTAAGTACGTAACAGTTTAATAATTATTTGTGTGATCTATTCACGTTATACGACTCACTATATGCATAAGTAGCCATATAATATGACTTAAAGCGCCTACGGTGGCGAATAGCGAAACCAAGGAGGTGACATAATATGTCATAGCAAGCCCAATTTTAAAATGAAATAAAACAAGGGCTAGATAAAATAATCAAACGGAATGTCTCATTAAACCCGATGCGCAAGAAACAGTTCGCTGTAAACCTTCCAACATTCGAGACGGTACAGCGCGGACCGTTTTAAGATAGACTCAAAGGTTAACCGAGCACCGAGATCACAAGAATGAGTAAAGCTCTTAAGGTAGTTGTCGTGGTTAAGGCACACTGTCAGAAAATTCGTAATTTTTGCATACTTATTAAGAACATGATAATACAATTACCCTGAAAATTTAGTCGATCGACCGTATATAATCCAAGATAAATTCAATAAAAAATTGGATAGTTAATATTGATTGTATACGATCTCTGTAGTTCTGAACCAGTTTCTTATTTATAAGAAAAGAACTAACTGTCAGAAACTTTCCAAAAACTGACAGTCTTTCAATGCATTTGTTATGAGTTTAAAAAAAAATAAGAAAAACTTTTTGACCGTCTAATTATTTATAAATAACGGTTTAAAGTTCAACAATTTATAGAAAAGTATACATGCATATGAATACTGTATGGGTTACGTTTCCACGGGTACAGTCTTGCGTACAAATTATGGATCACTTAGCTACAAGCTAGTATACATTTGTGGCGCGTATAATCTATAACTTTTTGACAATATTGTACCACGACAACTACCTTAATAGAGAATTATACACTTCTGGTTATTTATTTATTCTTGTGGTATATACAATTTCCAAGACCCATCTCAGAATAGATTATTGTCCGACATATATCTTACATGTAATTATTAGGTATAGGAAATTAGAGTTTTATTGTTTTAACAATGTGCGAGTGGACCCCTCGAAAACGGGTGGAAGGGGTCCACCCGATTTCGAGTCGAACCCCGATAGTTATGCATTGGTAGTATTGAATACAATATTAATTCTTTCAGCTTGAACAAACAATTATTCGAAGATCGATAAATAATGTTTTTATGATAATCATAAATAACGTATTCATCGGGAAGAAACTGTTTTAAAAATCTTGAAATCATTTCTTTCAGCGTTTTGTTTATTTCAAACTACGATAGGTAAAAAGAACTAGCCAGCTATAATTCAGTTCTCGCTTAACATCTATCTTAATAAAACAAACATCGAGTTCATTTACTGAAGCAAGTTCTCTAAAACTTTAAATTAGTAATTTGCGACAAACATGTTTTCTTCTATCGTAATTTTAGATAAATATAACTAAAAGAAATATTCGCTTGAAGTAAATTGCTAAATTTATATTTCTTCAACCTACACGTACAAATTACAAAAATTAATAAAACTTTTACGTCGTTGCGTAGCGTTCACTAAGTGGCCATTAAGCATTTTTGGGTAGGTATTTGAGGCACTGTGAAAATGAAAGTGGCTAATTTCACATGCAGTATTTGCTGAACTTGCCTCTGGTTATACCGCAAGGGTAGAAAGTTGAAATTCCTGCACTGCACGGCACACGAGGACATCATGTGTTGCGCAATGCAGAAATTTCAACTTTCTGGCCGTGCTGTGTATACTATTTTTCTTTATACCCGGTCGAAAGTACACGTATTTTCGTATCAGTGTGCACGAGAAAACTGTTTCGGCGCGCTGTTACAGATGGCGTGCGAGTAGTTCTAGCAGAGCATAAATGTTAGGTTTTCTGCCTTAAAATCGAAGCAGAAAGTGCGTACTTTCGACCGGGTATGAAGAAATAACTATTATACATTGACTGTGAGATGAAATTGTGTTTCAGTTTTTATAGTGTGCTTTTTGCCACATCACGTTTTCATGCTATGGTTTCATTTGAACCCCAATTCTCTTGAAGAATTCGATGATAGCTGGCACGTCCTACGTATTGTTGGATTTTGTCTCAGGTAAATAAAATTTTTTATAGTAATGGTATTTTTTTATTTTTTTGACTTATCCTTTCCCAATTAGGAGCCACGAGACGTATCGGCGTGAGCATGGAGGTGGAGGAACCAATTAAATCGTGTGTTATCAAAGTATGTGTGAGAATTAAGAGTAGTATTGTGTACATGATACATTTCCTCCGCCCACTGTATTTGACGTGTCGTAATAATGAAGTTTATTTAAATAGTTCATCGATTCATTTAACAGTTCTCTGTTATTTTTAATAACTTTTTAAAAAAATGTTTGTTTTGGGAAAATGTTCCAAGTCCAATTCTTTCAATGACATATATAATATAAACATTTTAAAAAATGGTGCCAACCTGTTTAGCAGGCTATGAAATGTCGAGAAGTTTTAGTCCGACCCCTAGGTTCCGAGAGAGAGATTGTAGATTATAGACGCCAATAGTGTATAATAATAATAATAATAATAATAATGTGCTATATGACAAATACACTAATGATTTTCAAGTTCTGTAATTCTCCATACCTATATTTTCTCTGGTACACTAGAGTTTTAAATAAAACGTGGATTAGTTCCCTGTCAAACCACTGTAAAAAGAAGACGTTATATAGTTATTAATTTAACGAGACACATTAAGATTAAGTGCGTATGCCGCTATCTTTGATGTACTTTCTATAGCAGCTGTGACCTTTCAAAATGTCAAATGACATATTTTGATGTCATTTATCACGAAGTCTGTAATTAATATCTCTAATATGATACATAATATTGCTTTTATAACTTTAAATACACCGTTAATTTAATAATGCGCTTAAAGTTTTCGAATCAGTTTTTAAAGTATACAATTATATTTTATTATTTATGAAAAGTATTCAGCAAAATATAGTCTTTCCTTGTTTAAGCGGTGGTAAAATTGCATATTAAAAACTCATCGTAAATCTATCGCAGAGGTTCTATGCAAAATTTGGGACTCATTAAGAGGTGTAGAAAGGGTGGGGGTTCAAAGATAATTTTAACATTACATTCAATTAGCAGGAAAAATAAATGAACACTTTCATACGTAAGTTTAGTGTATAACAATCCATATAAAAAAATCCCAGATCATCTGCGATCAATATCCCCGAGCAAAACAAACTTATTTTTTAACGCGCATCTTTTTTGATAGTCGCCTTTAAGTTACCTACACCATATTATTCATTTGTCTCAAATAAACTGCTCAAATTCCGCAATTTATCGAATTTTTGTTTTCACTTTTAACAATTATTGTAATAAATAAACCTATATACCTATTTTGGTTACAAATAAAGATTATATTCTATTCTTCTATTCTATTATATTTATATTGAAAAATGAAAAGTTATCTCTATTGACATTATTCACACGGTATAGTTGTGAACTTTTTTAAACGTCTGACCATTTTATGAAAAGGCTAATGAAGTATAATACATATAATATTATAGAGGTACATATTATGGCTACGCAACCCACATCTGTAGAAAATTATTTTCAATAATAAAACGTCCCATTGGAACCTGTCATAATAAACACTAATTAATCATTACGAAAATAGTTGCTGAAAATGAAGTACTGAATATAATCTTCTTGCCCTTAATTATTTACGGATGTGACCTTCGTATAATAAAAAGGATATTATCTCTCTTGCTTATTCTTAGTTTATCATCATTTTCTTTTTTACTTCACCCCGATACAAACCTTTTTCTATTGTTTCTTTTAAGATTTTTCCACATAGGTGGGCTTTGGGGGGAAGAAGAAACAACAGTTGCTCTCCCGGTGTAAAAAGATACCAAATATACCTATATCTGCTATTTTAGTTTTAGTTAATATTTACTTTACCGCAACTCTTTCCCGGTGAAGGGTTTAAAAGGGGAAATGAGTTTTACACAGATTTAATCATTTTGTTCATACTATTTGTCTTTAATTGAAACATGATATTTGAAAGAGACATTCGATTTATAACGTAGCCATTGACTAAAAAAGAAAAAATATTTTTTTAGTAATTTAGGTTCATAATATTATAAAAGCGTGGGTTCTAACGACGCATGCTTTTATAATTATGGGCCTAAATTACTAAAAAAATATGTTTTCTTTTTTAGTACAATTTAATAAAAGTTTGTCTTTAAAAAAAATTTTTTTACAAATATTTTTATTTGATATAATAATCAAATCGAGCATTATAGTATCTTTCCATTTTTTTAAATTAAAATTTTACTTTCAAGTATGCTATTTTTCGGTGCATGTTGCACGTAGCGCATTATTGACGTCCATAGTTACCAAATAAACAAAACTCGCTTATGTCGCGTCCTAAGGCTGTCGGAATGCTCTGAATTTAAGTCACACTATGAGGCTAAAAAATGCTGTTGCAAGGGTGCCGCTGTCAGTTGATTACTCTAATTTTTGGAAATATTTTAAAGATTTAAAAAACTTTTCCGAAAAAGGAAGAGTCACATTAGGTTTGTGATGGAACAATTTTGTGAAATAAGTACGAATAAGTTCGTAGTGTGACATTGAAAACGTGTGTTTATTGACACAATTAATGGCAACTTTTTTCTAGTAAATCGCACATAAATTACAAAAGTAGTCCATTAAAAACCTAGATTTGTCCTTTGTCTTCCTTACAGAGACGAAAATTTGCAAATTGTTGACGAATAAGTCTACAATCAGCTATCAGCCGAAGTCCTATTTTTGACTTAAGTTCATAGAGGTCCGACAACCTTAACTGAAATTCAGTGGACAAACTGTACATATTAAAAATATTTAAATTCGCTCCCATTTCTTTTTCTTTTCGCTTCCGACTGAGTGGCAGTTAAAGCGGCACGTGTTTGTTGTGTCTTCTGTTACTAGTTTCCTGAATTCGTGCGTAAATCCGGTGGCGCTGTACTGCGTGAGCGGCGTGTTCCGACAATACTTTAACAGATACCTTTGCTGCCGTGACACAAGACGCGCCGTGCGAGGCGGCGTCCCGTCCCACGTCAACTGCGAGACAAGTTTCAATTCGACGTATCGACGTCACACGCAGGATACGAGCATGGATGCCTATCGAAGCGTCTACCGCAAACAGTGTCTCGCCAGACAGAATACCCAAGACACCACGCTGCTAGCACTCGAGACGCAGGGTGAGAACGAAGATAATTAATGGTTGTTTTTACCAAAGAATTAATCATCAATTATTTTCGTGTAATAACAAGTGTTGAACACTACACAATCATCGCGAAGGACGAGTTGAACGAAATTCGTTCATCAAGGTTCATTTAAGGTGGCTTTTTACCAGCTGTTCTATATGCCTACTTTTTCACCCGCATACCTCTATTTTACGAGAAGTTGAATTTGTATGTGCATGTAAAATGCACTCACTCACGTTTCGGAAATCTCTTAATTTTTATGAAAAAGCATATTCAATCTTTGATGTTAATGATTAAAAATAAAGTAGAAATATGTACCAATCTTCTCATATGATTATTATCAGTCAAGATTTTACAGTTTATTAGTAGACCAGGGTCGATAATATTTGAGACCAAAAAAAATTATAGTAGGATGAAACCCATTGGAAAAGGTAGAGAATATAACAAAAATGAAAGGAAAAATAATTTACGGTCGATCTGAGGTCGGGAAGGGGAAGGGGTGAGTTTTTAAGGGTAAAAAACGGTTTATCTCAATTTCCGACAAAACTACAAGTCCTATGAAAAAAAGTTAAATGGCATAGTTGTAGGTAATAAAAATATCTACACCTTTTGTTTTTACACTTTTTTCACATAAGCTCAAAATTTATGTGAAAAATTCAAATAACCAAGTTTTTGGTTTTTTATTTTTATCTTTTGCAAAAAAAATTATTTTTTCACGAAATTTGTTGAAAACTTAGCTTTTTATGTCTCAAACACACAGTAATTTTTTTGATTTAAAATATTCATTTTTTCACCCTATATCGAAAAAGCATTCTAATTTTCAATCGAAAATTCTCACGTCAAAATATCTGCTTTTTTAAAAAAGTCGATGGGCTTTTTGTTCCTTGAAATCTCTACTTTCTGATGGTATGAAAAAAAATATACATTACTACGGTAAATGTTCTCAGAAAATGCAAATAAGTTATCTTAAAAAAGCAATAAATAGGCATCTACGCATATAATTTAAAGAAGATTATATGCGTAGATGCCTATTTACTACGACCCAGGGGCGTAGCTACCGCCGTATCTGCCGTATCAATTATACGGGGCCCCCGGTCCACGGGCGCCCCCAACGTGCGTAAGCAAAAATTAAGTAATAAAAACTTCCCAATTTTTTTTTATTTCAGAAATGACAAAAGTCAAAAAAAGCAATTCCTTTTTTTCCCGCGTAAAGCGTGCGTTCAAAAGTTGGCAACACCCTACATCGGTTATCGCGGGCTGCGGGATTTCCCCGTTTAAGTCATTTACTTCAACGGGGGAAGGGCCCCCAAACAAATTTTTATACGGGGCCCCGCCAAGGCACGCTACGCTTCTGCTACGACCGTATACTATAACAAAGTACATCTGTAACACATCTGACCGGGAAAGCCTCCTCTTTTCAGTGCAGCAGAAAATGAAAACTGAATCCTTCAATGAACCGGATGATTAAATATATTTTTACCTATCGAAAAATTGATATAAGTCGTTTTGCTTGACCCCAAATTTTCACAATATTCATATGATTATTGAAATGGAACGAAATAAAAATAAGTCAAACGATATATTCAACATGGTGCACTACTGTAAATAGACACCATTAAATTATCAAATTAATAAAAATCCATTTCTGCACTGTACTGTAAACTCTAAAAAAATTATATTTCATCCATTTTGCCGGTGCTCTGCAAAGTTATGGAAGGATCATCTTAAAATAAAAAATAAAAGTTTGAACATTATGTGATTTATCATAAAAAAATTTTAATTTAATTCATATATTCAAAAATCCGCCCAATAACTCGAAACAGTACTTCTAAAAGTTCGAGATAAAAGTCGAAGTTTTAAAGCATTGTCATAAAATACGAAAATTTAATTTTTTGACATAATATTTCGAGTTGCTGAGCGGAATTTTAAATATTTTATTTTTTACAGTACTAGTGTGTAATGGGTCGCTTTACATGTCTAACATGTATGTAAAATAGCTTTATAGAATATAGAGGATAGTACAAACAATACTTGAATGTAGCGACAATCGACTTGGAAAAATAAGAGACAGTAGTCGCATTGTAAAACTGTTGGGTAGCATTTACAAGAAAAAATTATACGACTTAAAGTGTAGTTTATCATTGTATTAACCATTAAAAGTAAAACTTATAATATCCGTCCATTATTATTTTATTAAAAATTTTATAAATACAGTCGAACCTGGATAAGCAAGAGTTCAAGGGACCGCGATCTGTTTTATGCTTAAAGAGGTTTTTCACTAAGCCGAATTTCTATAGCTTATCGAGGTCTGTAATAATAATAATAATAATAAAGGTTTTATTCTATGAAGCCATACCATACAGCGTAGAACAAGTCAGGTACAATATTACATGAGTACAATTATTTAAGGAAGTAATGGACAAATTGTGATGAAATCATCAGAGTGCAAAATATCACAATAAATGTGACATGCAATAAGGTGAAAGCTCCAATAAGTATTTTTTCAATTGTTTTTTAAATTCACCGACTGCTGATGCGCGCCTCATTTGTTCTGGAAGTTTGTAAAATATTTTGTGACCAATGTACATAGGACTCCTTTCAAAAAACGATGTGTTATGTTTAATGCTCATTGCATGGGATCTTATATTATATTTATGTGAGCTATTATAGTCATTTTTATTGAAAAAATTGTACTTGTACATGTGAGATAGCAGTTCAAAAGCATAAATACCGTAATATGTTAACAGTTTTTTCTCTTTAAATATATTTCTGCATGATTCTCTATGCTTTAAGTTATAGATAACACATTATGATTACGTGTCGAATCTTTCTCACAATTGACACTTATCAAATATGGTAAGTTCGACAAATAAGTCAGTACACACACAGATTTGGCCATTCGAATAGAATACGAACAAAAAACATGTTACTTTATTAGTTCAGCTATTTATGACTCATTTTTAAATTTCGTGGAACTATTAATACGTTCGAGTATCGTTTATAGAGGTACAAACAAGTAGTAGTCTCGGTTATAGAGGTCCATGAGTGAGAAAAGTCTTTCTCTTATAGAGGTTTCTGTTTCTCACTTATAGAGATTTTAGAGGATTGCAAAGACGGTGCCTGGCAATTATTCTCACTGAGAGAGTTTTTACGCTTACCCAGTTCTCACGC
The DNA here is from genome assembly GCA_034508555.1 of Venustoraphidia nigricollis. Classification (NCBI taxonomy): domain Eukaryota; kingdom Metazoa; phylum Arthropoda; class Insecta; order Raphidioptera; family Raphidiidae; genus Venustoraphidia; species Venustoraphidia nigricollis. Next base: position 4,399,009 of record JAVRKA010000032.1, on the reverse strand, counting down.
CTCAGGTTTGACTGTGTATCTTAATTAGTCTGTTGATTTTAAGGATATCGAAAAGACACGATAGCAGAATTGGACATGAAGAAAGCAATGATCGCCCGAGACGAAACAGGCAAAGACAATAACGTCAATGGATTTGGTAGTTGAAACAAAACACGGCTATGCCCTCAAGGTTATGGTCAAAGTCTTGTGCAAATGGCCGCTCAATCACGATTGGAGTTACGTCAGACAAATACCAAATCCGATCAATAGGATGGAAAAGGTGGATCAAGACAGTATAAAACATTAGACATTTATAATGTAATCGAAACATTGCTTATCACAGGCAAAATAAATAATTTATTTATACTACAGGGTAACAATGGCCGTCCTTAAGAAGACGTTAAAGACGTAATAATTCACAATACCTATTCGTGTTGTCTTGTAAACATTATTTTAAAATGACGTAATAAAAATCTAGACTTCTGTCAATTCAATTTAAATGTAGGGTACAGTTGAGTTTTCATTTTTGCATTCTTCATTTATATGAGCTAGTATTGACGATCCAGGAAAGCAATCATAATGTTTCAATGATGGTGGGACGAAAGCAGATCAGATTTCTATATTTTTCTTTGATTTAAATTCATTCTTGTATATTGTTATCGCGTTCAAATTCACTTTTTAGCACCAACATGCGAAATTTGTGACCTATTTTTGGACACACCACGAGAACAATACAATTCACTTTGATTAGCCTCGGTCTGTTTGCAATAAAGGTTCTTAAGAACGGCCTCAGTGTGTTGTTACTTTTAAAATAATATTTCCAAGTTTGGTTGCCAGATTTCTAAATTAAAAATATGTATAGATGATAATAGTCATTTTTAATAAGAACTATCAACAGAATCTTCCAGTATAAAGTGGACTTCTGGCAATCTTTTTTTAAATAATGAGTCAGTGAGAAATGATGATGATTTCAGATGTGATATACAGAATGATTTTTAAGTTAAATATTTTTTTAACTGCAGCGTGTAGAAATCAAATAGACGAACAAATATTTCAAGTAACTTTTTTATCAAAATAAGAAAGAAACAGCCTTTCAAAGTTCAATTAATTTTTTTAAATTTTATTTAATTTTGAGGTCGTTTCTGGGGTTATATTATATCACTATGGAAATATGTTATGTAATTATCAAGTATTTTGGTGCCTATTTGAAACTGGCGTGTTTATTGTTCTGTTTTTGAGAGAATTGTGTATGCCTCAATTATTTTTGTGAATGGCTACAGCGCACGCATCTTTATGTCCAACAAAACGGGGACAACTACGACCACTTCACCTGTGACATATTTCCATAGTGACATAACATAACACCAGGATCGACCTCAAAATTTAATAAAATTTAATTAAACTTTGAAAGCCCGTTTCTCTTTTATTTTTGAGTATTGATAAGAAAGTTAGTTGAAATATTTATTTGTCTATTTGATTTCGACACGCTGTTAAAAAAAGAATAAACTTAAAAATCACCTGTCTATATAAGAAATTTTATTTCAGCACGATTAAACAGCTTTCTATACACAGGTATGGAAATATTTTATTTCTGGTGCCAGTGTTTCTACCGAATACCGACCGCTGACAATGTCGGGTCTATTAAAATGAGGTCTATTGAATATAATGCAGTGGTACTTAGTGACGCATTGAGTTGTAAAAATAAATCAATGTAAAATTTAAAAATTAAAAAAAATTTAGAGGTTCAAATCGACATATTTATCTTATTAAACTATTGACCCTATCACAATTTCTCGATGACTGTAAATAAGTATATAATAAAAATTATCAATAAGTAATTATGAATAAGTAGTAAAAACATGTTTATACATTTGAAACTTCCTAACCCAATTCATGTGATCAGCCCCCATCGCTAAATTTTAAAATTCGTGTTATTTTATTGCGACTCATTAACAAGTTGGGAGCCAATGTTCAGTTGGGGACAAAAAATGAACTTTAGTCCTCTAAGTTTTCAAAATAGTTCTTGGAACTATACAGGTCCGGAACTACCTAGTCCTAGTAGAGACGGCAGTCGGACGCGACGTCTTTGTACTAATACAATAAGACTCCGATTAACGCGGGAGATACATAAGTTCCAGCGTTATACGAAACAGCGCTAAGCCAGATCATCTTAATAAGTGAAACATTTATTGTTAAATACTTTTTTATCACATTTAATTATACATTTATTTATTGCTAATCTCAATTTTTGTCCATAAAACATATGAAAATCAAATAGAAGTTCGAGTAAGAAGTTATGTTTGTGATAAGAAAGGTTATATTTTGTTTTTTTGTGAAGAAGTCGTCTAATGTCGTTTGCCTTTTTCGTTCAGCAAACTGTTGTCGATAGCAAGATATTGCATCAGTGTTACTTCGTCTTGCCTTTGAACTTCTATCGCCATTTGAATCATTTTGTATAAACTAATACATAATTTACGTTATAGTGGCTAAACTTTTTCTTAGAAACCGCGTATTACTGAAACAACGTTAAGCGAAGCAGCGCTAAGCGAGGTCTTACTGTATGTTGAATGTTTAACCAACCAAAACCATTTTATGTTGACATATTAAAATTGCAGATTTTTTTACGTTAACTTGGCTAATCAACCTACATTGACATATTTCCATAGCCTTCTACGTCCTTTTGTTTGTGTCACTTGTTAATGAATCGAAGGGGAACGCAAATAGGCTTTAAAATTAATACAAGTCAGTAGGTTTCTTTTTCGCATGAAAACGTTTATGTCTGCTGAAAACGAACAAAGAAAATGTGACGAAAATGAGAAATTATACGAAAATTACTGTACCTATTGAATAGCTGTGAATACATATTTATCATTCCTGTTGTGAATAATAATTGTTTCTCATTTAAATAATAGTATATAATCAACATCTACCTAATTATTTTGTGATTTTAAATATAAATAGTATTTTCTTATGCATTTGTAAGATCTATCTAGTTAATTAATAAGAGTATACCAAAATATTAAAGTAAAAGCTGTTCATTTTGTATATAAATTTAAGGAGTACAAAATATATAAAAATATGCATAAAATATGAAAGAGTTTTACTGTCGTGAAATAACAAGAAAATAATACATAACTTTTTTGTTTTCATGTTCAATCAGTTTTTTTCTAATACAAAATATCAAATAATAATTGAATGGAACGTCCTTGACCTTCAACTGACATCTCGAACATCATTGTATCTTATTTTTTTACAAAACTACAGCGATTTGCTCTATTTCATAAAAAGTATTGCACTGGTGTTGCATAAGTCCTATACGTCAAACGGCTATTCAAAAAGGTCAACCTTGCATTATGAGTACAAACTGCAATATTTTTAGGGATTCATAAGGGGGTCTTTAGGGAGTCTAAAACTGGGTTTTCGTGATGACCCCCAATTGGGTTTTACACAAATGTTTGTACAGAAGAAATTTAATTTCAAAAAAAATTATTGAGCAAGCCAAATTTGTCAGTATTTTGAACATAAGTTTGTAAAGAAAAAACTTCAGAATATTAATTGCCCTTTATGTAATTCGAAATTTTGTATCGTGCTGTAATGACGTTCCTCGATTCATTTTTAGAGAAATAATATGTTTTTCGAAATTTTTAACTAGCAAGCCAAATTTTGTGAAGACTAATGCTTTATCACAGCTAATAAAAACAGTAATAAAAATAATTTTGCGACCATAGTCCAAAATTTCCCGAAACCATGTTTTACAATCTGATGGATCAGTCTCTGAATAATAAAATGCATTTATCACTTTTTAGATTTATATACGAACTGAATGACCTTCAAATTTAAATTTAAGGTAAAGTACGTAAAGTTTTAAATAGTAATGTAAAAATATTGTATCTGTTGTTTTTCTACATACATTAATTATACAGGAACATATATTTATTTTGTTTATAAGTAGTGTGGTCATATTTCATCTAAAAGACACTACAGCACGTCATAGATCGATAATTTAATTTTTTTTAGATGTGGATAAATTTTAATGTTTTTCTTTTTAATTTTCAATATCGCTGATCGCGCAGCCTTAAGTCTTTATTAACTGCATCGGGAAACTATACCTAGAGCATTGAGCGATAACGGGGCTTTCTTTATACCCGGTCGAAAGTACTTACTTTCGACTGCGATTTTAAGGCAGAAAGCTTAACATTTATGCACTGCTGGAATTACTCGCACGCCATCTATAACAGCGGGCTGAAACAGTTTTCTCCTGCACATTGATACGAAAGTACGTACTTTCGACCAGGTATAAAGAAAAATAGTATACACCACACAGCCAGAAAATTGAAATTCCTGCACTGCGCGACACATGATGCCCCCGGTTTCACCTCGGACATCGTGTGTCGCTCAGTACAAGGAATTTCATCATTGCGGTATAAAGGTGGCGGTTCGCGCCGCGACAGAGACAGGAGACCGAGACCGGAGACAGAGACTGGAGACCGAGACCGTTACTTGACCTTAGGTTTTCTATGTGTCAGTTCGCGAGCGAGACCGAGACAGGAGACCGCGACGCGAGACAGAAAACCGCGAGACGGTCTCTACCCCGGACTAGTACTGTCTCGCGTCTCGCTCGAGACGCACGTGCAAAATTGTGAAAAATGATGAAGACAACGATAAATTGATTGAAATGATTAGACAACATCCTGAGCTATTTAATTCTCAACTTGACGCATACAGAGATTAAAATTTGAAGGATAATATTTGGAAAAGCATAGCTTCTTCTTCTTCCAATAGTAACTTCATAGCTGAATGGGTTTTCATTACGCTGTGGATTAATAATTTTTCAGAACACGACACGACAGACCACCGGAGACGGAGCCATTTGTCTCAGTCTCCCGTCTCTGTCTTCGGTCTCGGTCTCCTGTCTCAGTCGCGGCGCGAACTGCCACCTTAATATACTATTTTTGTTTCCATATTTTTAAATTGAAGTGGCTGCAGCTCTAATAAAACTTGTGTAAAAACGAACACCTCGCATGATTACCGCATAAACCCAGAAGAATAAATCTTCACTGCCTTAGTATCTCAAAAATAACAGCTTTTGTTAATAATAAAGAGGGGCTTCAAAATCAGGTTCCATTCGGGTCTTCAATTTCCTTTGTCATTGTGCTTATTATATTTTTTAAAGGAAAAAACGACAGGAAAAACAATGCTTTAGCGGCAACAAATTCACGGTTCTGGAAGTCTACTTTCTCCCGGATCTTCATGGTCTCCTACTCTGTCTATCTATCCTATAAAGTCGCCACTGTTCAGAATAATGAACAGTCATATTATTAACAATTAGTCAACATTTTGCGCGGATTTTTAAAAGAGCTAAAAGAAGATGACCAATGGGTGTAATTCTTTCCTTATCTATTTTTTACAGAACTAAAAGAAACAACGAAAAAATGTGTATACTGTATTGTAAAGTAATGGGCATGAGCACATAGCAAGCCGAACGTAGATGGCAGCAGGTACATAACGACCTAGATTATGATTGGTTTTCACTATGGAGTATAGTGTTCAGCAAAACACTAAACTAGTGTTTTGCTGAAGATGGGAGCTTAGCTCTCGAAATGTACATCCACTGAATAAATCTGTTGTGGTAAGAAGTTACTATTCTTTTATTATTTTATTGTTCCAACCACAGTGCTCTTAATGTTTATAAATAAAATTCTCAAATCAAACAATGATATTTATTAATTTAGATTCAATATCCGATCTCGTTTTAACTCAATCTGATCACATTTTACAAAAATATCTACAAATTTTATATTGTGTTGCGTATAAGCATAGGTATTACGTCATTACTTCAGTTTCAAATATACATACAGCGGTACCAAACAGGTGGATTTCTCATACTATAGATATTGACATTTTATAATTTATAAACACAGCAATTTTTTAAAATGTGCGAAATGAAATCTACTAAAAAGTAAACAAATATAAGAACTTTTAAAAAAAGTATTAACCTCCTCTAAAAAAGTCACAAAATAGGAAAATAAAGGAATTTTGAAATTGTTTTTTTAAACAATTTTTTCCAGTTCCGGAGCCTTTGGAAATATAAAACCTGTATAATTTGAAAATTGGTTAACACAACACATCGGCATTGTCAATGGTTTATTATTTTAAATAAACTATTTTGCACAGACAGTCTTTACATATCTGGTGCCTCTAGCAGTTAAGTTTGGCAGTGCCCATAGTCATTGAAATGTACTTATGACAGTATGTTTTTAAAAAAAATTATTTTATAGTTGATCTATGTTTTATATGTCAAACTGTAACACATTCATATCATTCCTGTATGTTAAAAATTTGTATTAAAAATATAACTGAATTATATAAAAAAACTGTGTGATATTCTATTTCTTAAATAATAAGTTCGGACATGGAAATAATCGTTGTCTATCATTACAATTTTAGAGAGACCTGAAAATCGCAGTCCGCCATAGGTAATGGTTTCGAAATCATGACCTTGGTTTATTTAATCGTTTGCACAAAAATAAAAAAACCCGGGTCGCAGTGCCAAAATCCTGCCGACAATATAGTGTATTTGCTTGTATAGGGCCGTGTGGTTTTATACTTTTATTATGTGAAATTAAGTTTGTTTTTGGGCAAAATAAAAAATTTAACCCCTTAATACACCCCTTAAATTAACATTTTTTTCTTAATTGTAATATTATTAACAATCTAACGTCTACACCGAATTAAATACACCCCTCAATAAATAAGTCACTATCTGCAAATTAGTGTTTTTATAAAATTTGTAAATCCGGCCCTGTCGGGCCGATTTTATTAAAATTTTGGGGACACTTTTTAATTACTACCAGAGGGTTAAATTTCAATTTTGAAACGATTCTGAGAATTTTTTAGGTATTTTTGGGCCCAAAAACTTTTTTCATCCCCTAAAAACCACCCTTAAAATGACCCGATTGGGCCCATTTTAAATAGGCTTCGTGCGGTGATGGATTCCAACATGTGTGCCAAATTTCGTTAAAATAAATTAACTCCTTCGAAAGTTATTGCCCGTACACATATATACCTATATATATATATATATATATATATATATATATATATATATATATATATATATATATATATATATAAATATAAATATATATATATATATATATATACATATACATATATATATAAACATTTTTAAAAATGGTGCCAAAGTGTTTAGGAGGTTATGAAACGTCGAGAAATTTTGGTCCGACCCCTAGGTCCCGCCATCCGACCGACGCCAATAGTGTATGTTGCCATATGGCAAATACACTAAAAAGCATATTAATATCTCGTTTTACTTTACTGACATTCTTAAGACAACTTTCATTTTCATTGAATTTACGTAGGCTCACTTCGAATCTCTGATACCGACCACCGTTTTGGTTGACCCCCATTCTGATAATATCGTATGGGGGGACCACCCCTTGTACTAGACCTATCCTCACCAAAACCGAGTCTTATTAACCAAAATTGTAAAATACCACTCAAGCGTTTGCTTACAAACATATTTCATTATATTATACTTGAATTACCGGTAATTCCACAAATATTGCCTCCATATTATTACGTCTACTGTTCCGTTCAATCGGTAAGTTAGGCCGCCTTTGCAACAGATAGGTACGGCTGGAGGTGTAAAACTAGAACGATCCAGCAACAAAGTTTTTCAGAGGAATAGTAAAACCTTGTTTATCCGGCCCTCGGTCAACCGAGCCTCCGCATTATCCAAGACAACAGCCTGATTCGAGCACTCAGCATTAATTGAGGTGCTACGCTTATGTTGTACGCCCATAGTATTTTGCGATTGCCATTTTGTTTCGTATATTTTTGCGATTAAATTTAATTTTGTCATTTCAAATTATATCTTCCGTGTTATCGGAATTTTTGCTTATCCGATGTACCTCCTCTCCACATTACCTCGGATAAACGAGGTTTTACTGTAGCGTATTTCGTATACAGGTGCACTTCAATTGAAAGAGTACCTTTGTCAGAAAATATCCAAAAGAAAGGAGAAAAAAATAATTTGTTACGTCACAAGCTTTTTTTATTTAAACGTTGAGTTTGTTGACATTGTGTTTTATTTTACTGACTCAGTGGTTAATTTGTAAAATTTACAATACTGCATAACTCAAAAATGTTAAAATAAATAATAATAGTCACATATGTGATCGATGAATTTTCTATATATTATAGAGTTAAATTATGTGTACAAATAATCGGTCAAAGCCTTGGCTGTACAAAATTACAAAAAAAATTATCTACATATCGAATATATAATCCCTTTTTTAAGACGGTTAAAAATTCATATAGCTAGCCCTAAAACTCTTGTATACTTCGGACTTCCGTTTATGTATATACAAAACCAAAAAAATACTCTAAAAAATAATTCTTTAAAAAAAGCATACGATCTATCTAAATAACAAATATCAAAGGAACATACGTAATGCGGACGCATGGATATATATATATTTTATGACCATTTGACTCCATAAAATAAAAGAAAAAATAGAAAACAGTATCACGGGTAATTGAAATAATGAAAATAAATCAATTTAAACGCTCATTGATTGCAATTGATTTATTTTCATTATTCCAATTATCAGTGATACTGTTTTCTATTATAACATATATCTGGAATTGAACTTTAAAGATAAAAAAAAAAATATTTACTGCATTAAAAAACAAGATTTTATATCATTTTACTGACTCTGGTCAATAAAATATATTGAAAATAATTAAAACAACTTGTACTTTGGAAAGAAAGAAAAATATTTGAATTTCAAAATAAACACCTGACGGTGCTAATACATCCGATGTTCTTATTGGATCGCATACGAAACAACTGACGACTCAAGTTTTTCAACTTAAAAAAACACATTGAATTATATGTTCCCAGTAAAGTAAATACCAAACAACATAACAAAAGCGTCAAATTATTATTTTCTACGCTACACCATTCAGACCATAATAACGAAAATTCTGCTCAGCGGACCAGTGCATTTGCGGTGTTACGTGGAATCTAGTGTAATATATATGTGCGCTCGTAATAATGCATGAATTTAAATGCATTTTATCAATTCTACTTGCATATTGCAAGCAAACATTTTTATATTTATTGGCTATTTTGTTTACTATAGCTTCGCACAGGTGGCACTAATTCACTAATTATCTATAGCCATAAAAGATGAAAATCATTTTCATAAAATTCTCAACGTGTATTGAATTTGCGCAAATTCAATCGTTTTTAATTGTGAATGTTCAAAAATCGAAGAAAAATCAAAATTGTCATAAAACAAAAAACAAATTCTGTTGATTCGATCGCTACCAAATGTCGCAGCTTGGTTTGGCTTGGCTAATCTAAAGATTACCTGAAAATTTCATCAAAATCGTTTCAGCTGTTTTGGAGTCCATAAATACATACTCTTTTATAGATTGAAAAAGTTTAATGAGTTAGTACGTCAGTCACATATCGAAATCGAATAATATTGAGAAGTAAATGCAATAGTGCAGGGGCTGTCTTTAGGCTTCTCTTCACCTGGTGCAATGATGTGATGTTTCGTCTCTTTCTAGCTCGCCCTCGATCCAGCTGCCCAACAACCCCTAATACCCACCACACCACTCAAGGGTGTCTGCAAGGTCTGCAGTGTACAAATACGAGAGTGCAGTTGTTTGATCGGTAACTTGCGTTCGATAAACTGACAGTCTGACTATGGCTTGAACTGCGTTACAGAAATTATTTTTTAACTACATTAATTAGGTTCCAGAATCTAGCAGCCGATATTCTAGAAATCATGAGAAGATTATTGGCTGACTAAATCCAGTGAAAGGATGTGGTGTGTTTGGACCAAGTGACCACCTTATTCTATTTTAATCTTAGGTTCCAGAGTCACTGATATCCAGGTTTTTCGGGGCCTAAGATTTATTGAAGTTTAATCGAGGTTCATTTTATTTCTTTTTTTTTTGTTAAATTAAGAATTTTCAAATTCGGATTTAATAACATCAAAATCAAACCTGAAACTTGGTGACCTGACTAACCCAATAATAGTATAAATGCATCCAAAAAAATGTCAAAATTAACCCAAAAAAAGTCAAAATTCCCTCAAAAAATTGTCAAAATTCATCCAAATAATTTTGAAAATTCATCAAAAAAATTGTCAATTTTTTTTGTTTTTTAAAATTATAAAGATATAAAATGAACCAGCTCCGAACGGATATTAAAAATTTTTCAATTATAATTGGCTTTCAAATTTAATGTCAAACATTGTTATATCTTTATTTTTGATGAAGTTATAGTGATTTTGCCTCACGTCAAAAAATTCATATGTTGGGCGTCTACAATCTACAATCTCTCTCTCAAACAAGGTTTGAAAATTGTAATATACCTATACAGTATATTTTTGGAGCGGAGAGTATAGAAAGAGATACAACTATCGTTAAAACAAATTGTAGAATTGGCTTAATATAAACCAAAATTTTAAACCCATAGTAAACAGCTGCTTGCCCGCTGCAACATATGACATCTGCTCAATAAAACGGTTTCACATTTTAATAGAACGGAGCATATGTGTGAACATAAAATGCGTGTACAATTTGTGTCTAAATATGCGACCGCTCTACAAAATAAGGGTTCAGATATAAGTAATGTGTATATTGCTTTTACTAGTATTTGGCATTTGGTTTTTGGATTTGACGCTGACGGGACTGACAGTGAATTTTTGATTTCGTGGTGCCAAATTTAGTGTCTAGTTTAAATTTTTTTAGTTTATTGTGATTTATTATGAAGAGGAAGCGCAACAAAAATAATGAGGATAATAACAATTCAACAAAAAAATCGCGAAAAGAATCTGAAGTAAGTTTGTATAAACAATATATGATAATATAATTATAAGATCTGGCAATATATATATTTAAAGATAGAGACAGTAATCCAGTGTAGGATTTAGATTTAGGCCCGTGAGACCCGGGCCTAGGGCGACACAATTTTAGGGGTGGCAAAATTTGAGAGGCGACTAAAATTTAAAAGGTGACAAAAAAGTGGAAGGCGCTAAAAATTAAAAATTGAATGAGTTTTACATCGATTGTGAGAACGAATTTTATTTGCTTTTTCTCGCTGTTACAACTCACTACGCACTATTTATGAACTATACAACGCATTTGTTTGACACTGGCGTACGGTTTTTTTCCCCGGACAATATCTGATGTAATTATGTCTGTCCGGAATTTAAGTAAATTCCTAAATTTGTTTCTTTAATCTAACGCATTTTTATAGGTGTCATATAATCCGAGACTGCAGCAAACTTAATGTCTGTGTTTTTAACCTTTAAGTTCTACTTTTGAAATTCTCTGCAGTGCCATCTATGGTTGGACAGGCAAAGTAGTCAAGAAATTTTCATTCTACACTGAGGTCTTTAGTATATACTCTCTCTTTTGTTTAGAACGTCTACTTAATTCACAAAAAAAAACAGTTTTTAAACTATTATGCAAATTCTTTGCCAGCGCCGGCCCTAGCCCTTGATTAGAGTTATAGAACGAGATTGTCTTTCAGCGTCCTTTGGTCGACGCTTTCACTTCACGTAAATTGTACTTCGGGTGTATGTTAAATAAATGATAAGTCCCAAATTTTCAAAAAAAAACTTTTATTGCAAACTAGAGATGGGAAAAACGGGTGTTTTTAGTGATCTGCATTTTTGCATCTGGATCCCGTATATGAGCCGGCTCACTGAACCGGTTCAAAAAGAGCCGAGCTCTGAATATGTTACTGCAGTCTGCCACTGAGTTACCTAGTTCAGTTAATCATATCACGACTTGTATAGAATCAAGAATGCATAGCCAAACATATGATACATGAGTCATTTGAGCTGACAGATGCAAGAACTGATACGTAAGTGTAAAATGTGCTTCTGTGTTTTAAGTGTTTCACTGAGTTATGCGGATCTGTTGATCCGTCGGCTCAAAAAAAAGTGAGTCGGCTCTCATGGATCTTCTGTCGGAGTCGGCTCTTTGAACCGATTCAGATCTGAGTTACCCAACTCTGCAAACATCAACACTTGTTGAATTTAAATTAAGTAGCTTTAATTATTATACTTCTGCTTCTTTAACATTAAGAAAGTTTTCGCATTTGTATTTTGGCGCCCCTTGCCACCTGGCGCCTAAAGCGACCGTCGTCTCACTCGACCCCAGGGCCGACGCTGTTCTTTGCAAGTTCTCACGATCCCAACCAAATTATTGAAGGCCCTGAAGATAGAAATATATTTTCCGAAACGTAGGCCACAAGCGAAACATCGCTAAAGCTTCTTTTTTCAACTGTTCCTCAACCAAACTTTCCCTCCACGTTACAAATTATTGAATCTTAAAGACTGGTTTATTGTTCTACGAATTACTTCTATATTCTGAAAACAACTCGAAGAAAATAGAGCACGTGCGCTAGTGTAGCTAATGTGCAATGAAGAAGAAAATTAAAATTAGAAAGGAAACTCGACTGAAAGAAGAAATTAAAAAGTGTTTAAAAATTAGTACCTAAGTATAAAAAGTGAAGAATTTTTTTTTTTTATTATTTCTAGATACAAACGAACAGTCTCAGTAACAACAATAATAGCAGCCAAGACACAACCGAACTATTAAAACTAGCTTTTGAACGAGTGTGTGCTTTGCAAGCAGAACTGGAACGCGAGTCCGAAGAAGAAATTGACGGGGAAACAGCCGGTTACGCTGCGTGTGCTGTGGAAACCTTCCGGTTTTTGGCGGCCGAAGGTCTATCTGCCGATCATCCAATAGTTAAGCAACTTTCGAAACATTTAATGGGTGATAAGTCATGAACCTAAAGTAGATTTATAAAGTGGTCTAAATTACATCTCAAGTATCTTCTTCATTGAGACGTGCGTTTTGGGCTTCATAGGGAAATCGGTGGTGAGTTTAAAATTGAGTTTTCGGCCGCTATCTTGAATAGTTTCTTCCTATCTTCGTAACAAAAAAATTGTAGGCAGCAATTTTATAGATAATAAAATTCTCTACAACTTTTAATAATCACTTTTTAAGTAGCATTAATCATAATCTACTTTTTTTTTAAATTATTACAAAAAATATCGTATATGACAAATATCTTTTATCATTTCATATCGACTGAAATGTTTGTCTTTTAATAGTTGTATTTTTGTATTTTATTCACTTTTTTGTATCCTATAACATTCCCATAAAAATGTCTTGTTATACAAAAAGAACCACATCAAAAATGATCCATTCATTAAAGATCAAAAAACTGCTTACACAACCCGCCGCAAAAACTCACTTTTAAACTCACCCCCCTTAAGAATTGTAATTAAAAAATCGCGGCTAATCTAAAATGCAAGGGTTTGCTTTTTTTGCCTCATTCGACTGCTCTATCCACGTACTTAAAGATCTATTTAAACCACAATAAGCATCTTCCACGATTAACAGAATAAATTTCAATGATGTCGGGTTTAAGATTAGTAATTAATTCGCAAACGAATATACTTTCAGATTTGACAAAATATGTGTGTGCAAAAATAGTATATTGCCATTTGCCAGAAATCACATAATTTTTAAATTAGGTATGCAATTGTGTAATACCTTGACTTTTCTAAAACTACTGGTATCACCAAGAATTTTGGTCTACTTTCAATATCGTATCTGTGTTGAGTCTATATATTGTTAGACAGATAGTTCGCTCTTGCCTCGTTTTGTTAAGAAAAGAAAGATATCGCCTTAAACAAACAATTTCGAACAATATAACTCTACAAAATTATATTCAATCTTAGAAATACCTAATCTTATTTTTATCTGCAATGACGCTATTAATTGTTAAGTTCTAAAAATTGAAAAAACTACAACAAAGATAGCATTATCACGCTGGCCTGCACAAAGCATTGTCAAATAATTTGATTTGACAATGACCTTAGATTGTGATCAATAATTATGGTTTTTAAACATGCAGAAGCAGTCTAAAATCGTTGTGAAACTCCCAGTCCTGTAAAATGTAGAACATTAAATTGTACTCGCACAAAAACAAATGATTAATCTAATTAAAAAAGATCACTTTTCAAGCTAAATTTTGCTTAAAAGAAAAATGTTTCGAAGTGGAAATTATACTAAAACTATGTTAAATAGATGTATACACAGTTTAAGAAAAATTTCTCTACAATCGATCATCTATTTTTCGAACAGAATTAATTTAAAATATGCGTTTCTTATGGAGTAATCTAATCTAAGGTCATTGTCAAATCAGATTTTTTGTTTCAATTGAAAATACATGGATATCAACATAAGAACATATCAAAAAAATGTAAAACACAAAATGTTATACAAAATTTTCTAGTCATTTAATAGTCGAACATTTCTAGTCAAACTCTTATTAATTTTTATTTATTTCTTATTTTTATTCTTAAAAAAATGTATAATTAAAATTAGTAGTAGGTACACAAAAAATACAACAAATATTAAAGGCTCGCAAACAAATGAAGCTAACGCGTAATTGTTTTGCATGTAAGACAGACCGATAGTCTTCGATTTTTGTATATTTTTCTTACGTTTTTATAATAACAGTCACTTATTTTACTCATATGTATCTATCTATCTATTTAATCTGTACATAATGAAAATTAGAGACTCATACGTAAGTCAAAGTTTGCGATTCCGATCTGCAACTATTGTTATAAAAATTACAGTATACGAGTACAAGACTGGATAGAGTTGGGTAACTCAGATCTGAACCGGTTCAAAGAGCCGACTCCGACAGAAGATCCGTGAGAGCCGACTCACTTTTTTTTTGAGCCGACGGATCAACGGGTCCGCATAACTCAGTGAAACACTTAACACACAGAAGCACATTTTACACTTACGTATCAGTTCTTGCATCTGTCAGCTCAACATTACATGTTTGGCTATGCATTCTTGATTTCATACAGGTCGTGATATGATTGACTGAACTAGGTAACTCAGTGGCAGACTGCAGGAACATATTCAGAGCTCGGCTCTTTTTGAACCAGTTCAGTGTGCCGGCTCACATACGAGATCCAGATGCAAAGATGCAGATCACTAAAAAGACCCGTTTTTCCCATCTCTACGACTGGACATTTTCGAAGTGAAACTTCTTTACGCACGATAGGACAAGCTCAATTTATGCGATTAGAAAATACCTTTATTTATGATAAATAAACAAAGCCTTTCTGAGGTGCCTTTAAGTATTAATTATAAGACTAGAAGAAAAATTAAATTTATATCGTAAGTTCTTCTTAATATTTATATTTTGTAAGAGATATTAACAAATGTTTGTGGTCATTTAGTTACATAATTATGAATGTAGAATTTTTGCGAAAATCTTAAATAAATATACCTACTCGATAAGAACTTGTACGTTTGTGAAATTAAAATATTTTTTTTAATAAACGTCAAACGTTCCAGCTATCTAAAATTACTCCCAACTACCTTTCACTGAAGTGTAACAACTTAAAAGTAATTTGTAATATTATTTGTAGCAAGCTTAAAAATAATGAAGTTCATGCAAAAATGAAAACTTAAAAAAATACAATTTTTGTCATTTTCAGCCAACAAAAGGAATTATTTTTTAATAGAGAACAATACTAGGTAGTACGATTTTTACCTTAAATATAGATTCAAAATGCATAGGATATATTTAATTTAAGCCGGGTTCTGTGATGTGTCGGTGGTGTATTTCGACGAAGCGTATTTAGTAGCTAGATCTGACGATCTTTAGACGACTTTTTAATAGAATTGTGTGAGAAAAAGTAGCATATATTCGTTGGCCTTAATACAAAACATAACATAAAAATGTACATTGTAAATGTTTGCTCTGTTAAATGATTAAATTTAAAGTGGGCGCCACAAACGGGATGAAATGACTTAAAAGATTAAAATAGAATGGGGTGGTCTCTGGGCCCAAATGCACCACATCCTGAAAGGATTTTTGTGTTTTCCCCTTTTGCTGGATCTTGACAGCAAATAATCTAGATGTTCTGATCAGCTCTAGAAGATTGGTTACTAAAATTACATTTGTAATTTTTCTACTTACGAAACATTTTTATGATACCATAAGTGAGATCATTATTAGTTCCACAAAGTTGTCAACAACAGCAAAAACATACATTTAAGACCGATCTTATCTGGTTTGAATAATTTTAGAAAAATCGGGATTCGTAATGAACTATATAAAGGCCGACGCATATATGCTTTTTTTTTTATGGGAGGAATATTTTAACGAAGAAGTACGTCTTTACGCTGCTCTGCTGCTGGTAGTTCGAAAATTCTCCAAGCTCTTTCGCTGCTGGTAGGTCCGACGAACCCAATGCGAACATATTTAAAAAATCGTGCTACAATAAGTAGCATTCCTGTGTTTGCGCTTAAAAGTGCAGTCACATCCATGTCGTCGAGTAGCAGGAGCCCATGAGTAAATGTCCGGCGTGTTTTCGACAGTCGAGCATCTGTGATGTGTCGGTGGTGTATTTCGACGAAGCGTATATAGTAGCTAGATCTGACGATCTTCAGACGACTTTTTAATAGAATTGTGTGAGAAAAAGTAGCATATATTCGTTGGCCTTAATACAGAACATAACATAAAAATGTACACTGCAAAGGTTTGCTCTGATAAATGCTGAAATTTAAAGTGGGCGCCGCGAACGGGAAGAAATGACTTAAAAGATTAAAATAGAATGGGATGGTATCTGGGCCCAAATGCACCACATCCTGAAAGGATTTTTGTGCTTTCCCCTTTTACTGCATCTAGTCAGCAAATAATCTGGATGTTTTTATGAGCTCTGGAAAATTAGCGACTAGATTGTCCTGTGGAACTATTCCATCCTCATCAGTGTAGATGAAATGACTTAGAGACGAATGAAAAAATGTTTAATTGGAAGGTGGTCGCTTGGAATAAATTCTGATATTGTGTGTTAAATGATTTTATATAAAACTGACTTTGAATTTGTTTTAGGTCTGTTATCTGAACTGCATTCGAATTTTATTATTACACAAGGCCAATCCGAACTGTCGTTTTGTAGATAATTTATTAACGCCCTTGCATATCCTCGTGTTCACGGTCAGAATAAATATAACGTTAAACTGTGACATTCAAAAGAAATCGAATTTTGAGCTCATAAAAAATCTGTTGATTTTACTGTTGAACAACGGACTGAATCCCAACGTAAGAATCTCGAATCGCACTCAACACATCCTCCAATCGTGCATGGACATGATTTTAAACGTTCGTGACAGCAAAGATATCGATTATGTTTACGACTTAACGCTTACGTTTATACAATACGGCGCAAATCCGAATATGTGTTTAAACATATCCGAATCAATACAGCCGAAGGTTTTCAAAACTCGGCGGCATTTATAAAAAAACGAAGAATTATATTTTGTATTATTATATCATGTTGATTTCAAAAAAAGAAAATTTGTTGTTAGATCGTGACGTCACTTTTGCAAAAGTTATTCAGTTGTTTTATGTGTCGATGGATCATACGGCGTTGTTTAATTGTTTGAAAATGTTATACACCCAACAGTTCAGTCAAGTGCCAGTAAAAACGACAGAAGCACTGACTGCTTTGATCAGGGAAATGTTTAAGAAGCCGCGGAGTCTCAAACAAATTTGTCGAGTCAAAATTTATGAATGTCTAAATCGTCAGCCAGGGTTACTGGTAAATAAATTGTATTTACCGGTATCATTAAAAGATTATCTATTAAATTTCGAGCCGTAAATATTTTTTATTAATAAGTTTTTTATTTAATCACGGGAAATTGGACAATTGAATTTTAATATAGATAAACTAAATTAAAAAATTTTGCGACGTTTCGTTAATTTCTTTTAACTTCTTCGGGCAAAATTGTCCAATTTCCCGTGATTAAATAAAAAACTTATTAATTATAATGGACGTGAACAATATTGAGATTTTTTATTAATATTATATCAAGAACTGATTGGGATTCACATTGTGTTAAGTTTCATTTTTAAGGCGACTGACTCCTCAGATTGTAAAATATGCTCTCGGGAAATTTTCAACTGTGGTCACAAAATTCATTTTATTACTGTTTTTGTTAGCTGTGATTAAGCATTAAGCTTCACAAAATTCGACTTGTTTAGTAATTTCAAAAAACATATTTTTGCCCTAAAAATTGAATAAAAAAACGTGATATTCGTGAATATTATTTTACAGCACAACACGAGATTTCCAATTACGGGAAGGCTAATTAATATTTTAAAGTTTTTTTCTTTACAAACTTCCGTTAAAAGTATTGACTTTGACTTGCTCAATAATTCTTTTCAAATTTTATTTTTTCTGTACAAATTTGTGTTTAACTTATGACAATTTGCTCGTTTCAAATAAACAAAAAACTTGTCTAAAACTCATATGGGAAGAATTTCTGGTTTATTTTGTAAGCAAATATTGAATAAGATTTTACACAGAAATGAGAGATTTCCGAAACGTAAGTGCATTTTACATGCACACACTCCTAAGATAGAGCAGTACGTGTGAAAAGGGGAGCAAATTGGGCAGCTGGTACTCAGTAACCTTAAATACATGTGGCAAAGTTTACGGAAAAAAAGTTTCAATCAGTGATTATATCAAAGTAGCAACGGTTTTACACCTGGCCAATAGATGTTATTGATCTTAGTTGTCGTACGTCTATAATCTAAAATATCTATCGTCCACCTGGCCGATAAATAAAAGTTACTGTACGACCAGTATTTTTTTGTTTTCGAGGGCATTATATTTTTTCCGAAAACTTATGTTACAAAAATAATTTCCAGTCGATATATTGTTACTTACTTGCTCTGAACTTTCCTGAAAACTTATTTTGGAACAGTGGAATTTCAAGGTTAAAAATTTAGGTTACACAAATTAGGGTCAACAAACTGTATTCGGTTTTACTCATAGTTTTCCGATGAACGGTTTCAAAAGCTTGTTTGGAAATTATTTGTTTGAACCTCAAATTAAATCAATTAAATAATATTGTGGTAAAGCCATTAATAATTAATATATTCGAAAAAAAATTCAAAACCATACGCTTACAATATTTTTTCTTTTTGAGATTTTCCCCAACCCAACAAACATGAAAAAAGTCTGTTTGTCGGTGAACACAATTCTAGTCAAACGGATGAGCGGATTGAAATTAAATTTTGGGAGGACGTTCGATATGCAGATATGAAGAGCTTTATTGTTTTTGAAAGTTGGAATGGTTCTGTCGCCCAGTTGGCTAGAATTTATTTTTTTTTTAACTAAATATTTTTTTTTTGTTAATAATTTAATGAAGTGATCTGATTCTTTAATAATAATTATTGAGATTAAGTTTTTGGTAGGACTAAGGATAGTTTGTCATTTTAAATCGTTGTACAAAAAAAAAAAACTTGCGAAAATAATGGATCTTCGGTGGGAACTCACCTCTCGTCGGATCTGGTCCTCAAATCGGCTCCGTTTTCTTAACTGTATCGATATGCAGACAATTTTACGGCGAGATTATGTTTCGACGCTAGTGACGTAGGTTGCCAAGCGTCTATATTTATATTTCTCTCCTTAATGTTTCGATTTACAGATAAAGATTAACAATAAAAATTGACTCGAATTTAATGTTTGAGTTAAATAAAATGTTTGTTTTAGCAGAATCTTTTAATATATTATGTAAAATGTAATTGTTGTTAAGAAGATAAAAACGATGTATTAAATATATTATTATTAATATATTGTGAAAACATTTATTGTAAATAAAAATTTTAAAAAATGTAATTGATATATTCAGAAATAAATATTAATAATTGCTATTGAAATCGGTTTGTGATTTTGTTATTTCGATCAAAGTACCTGGAATTCTTATTGTTTCTTCTTGTTCTTATTGTTGCACGAGACATGTTGCTAGCAACGCAAACTTACCGGTTATTTATGATGGAAACCATTTTGAGCGGATATTTTACCGGTTAATTAACCGGTAATTATTTTTTTTGCATCACTATTTTTTGGTATGCGTAGAATCGAGGTCATATGTGTTTTTTTTGAGAAATTGGCTTAAAATTGTTGAGATTGGGGTACAATATTCGGAGTTTTCGTAATTATTGAAATAAAAATACTTGTAAGTAGGCTTTTTTTGTAAAGATAAGTAAAGAATATCAATATAAGTATCTGATATATAAAAATAATATAGATTTTTAAGCATCGTCTGCATTTAAAAAATATAAATTATCGTTCGGTGAAAGTTCACCGGAACAGTTCATTGTTTTTTCTGAGTGATAATATTTAAACATTAGTTTCGTATGAACTGTAATACGAGTATTGCAATTTAAAGTTAGATTTGTGTTTTGGGGGGGAGCACCCTAATAAACACAAAAGGGCTGTCAACGTCGTAGCCATATCATATGAATACTCGCAAATGTGTTTATGAAAATATTTAATGATTCAATTTTTTTTTTATTTATTTTTATTATTATTATAATTTTAGTGTAGCTAATTTTTGCAGATGGCATTAGAATTCAATTCAAAAATATAACGGGTTAATATTTTTTTCTTAATTTTTGTATTTCAGCAATCTTTTTTTTTGTAATTCAAAAAATGTTAGGTACATATACCTACTCTGAAAATTTTCAATGTCATATATTGATTTAAAAAAATGATATATTTTATTTTTCTCTTAATTTTTGTACTTGGGTTTTTTTTTTTGTAATTAAAAAAATTTTACGTGTAGGTACCTATTTTCAATATTTGGATAGTAATATATATTATATTGATTAAAAAAAAAATATAAATTTTTGAAATTCGGAATTTTTGCAATGGCATTAAAATTGAGTTTAAAAAAATTTTTTTTTTGTAATTCAAAAAAATTGATGTCTACCTATTTTGAATGTTTTATAGAATTAAAAATTGATTTTAAAAAAACTGTAATTTTTGGAATTCAGAAATTTTTGTTGGTTATAAAAGGGCTGTTTTATATTCTGGGTAACAGGGATACTTTTTTTTATTTTTATTTAGGAGGAATTTCAGTGGGTATTTTTTTTTAAGTACAATAAAATGTAAAATAATCCGCTAAAAATATCACACAATAATACTCTCAAAATCTAACCTTTCGAAGTTCTACTCTTTAAACACCGCGAAGCCGCTAGTTGAATTGGGACAGCCTGAAGTCACTGCAAACACCGCGAACCGCTAGTTGAATTCGGACAGCCTGAAGTCACGAACTGGTGAAGGCAGCACTGCATAGTCCTGTTGTCCATGGTTGAGTGTAAATTAGAACAGCCATCCATTGTTTGCAACAATGGCATTAAATCTAATTTACAAAAAAAAAATAATATTTTATATACACATAAAAATTTAACAGCTGTAGAAAAAACATATTTTTTCGTTTTCTTATCAATTATTAATATTTCCGCAACAATACCTGGAAATAAAAAACTAGCACTACAAATTGAAACAAAGAAAACAACTAACGGCCATTTACAAACTACTGACAAAGGAAACAAAAGCGTCAACATGGCGTCATGGAACCTTCCATTCCCTTCTATGTTAAAGATATGCATAATTTCAAGCTTACCATATAAAAAATCTTGTTATTTCCACTTAAGTCATTTAGTTGATAGTTTTCCTCTGATTTTCATCAGTTTTCCAAATCTTCCTTTGTTCAATTTTCATCTTCACCAGCGATGCGGACACCTATAGCAACCGAAACCAAATGTTTTTCAGTTAAAAATGTCAGTCATATTTATAACCTCCAGAGTATGATCACATCGCAAAAGCTATCAACCAATCACAGCACTGCAAACACGAAACCGCCAAAAAATATGCTCTAAACATTGATTCGTTTTATTGACTTAAACAACTCTTTTTGCAATTTGCGAATCGATAAAAAAATATCTTAAATGATAACTTTATAATGCATACCGCTTAATAAATTACCAATAGAAAAGTGTGAATTATACGTTATGATTGATTAATAATCAAAATTAACACACGCAATATTGTTTTACCTTAGATTTTCGTTATGTTGTTAGATAAATAGCTCGCCTTGACAGTTTACAATAATAAAAATTGTGGTCGATGACCTCTTTGTCTGCATATAAATGCATAGGGAGTTATAATTTTGAACGACTCAATAATTTTTTATCCTATCTGAAAATACCAATAAATTACTTTTTAATTTTTATGATATTTTCATTATAAAAAAGCAATAATATCAACGAATTATTGATTAGCGGTTTTTAAAAATTATAATAATTACTTAATAATGAATCTAGCATCAAAAAACTATATTTGTTTCGTATTTATAACAGGCACGACGCATACAATATGCTATCGTCTGTAATTGAAAAATATATATATTATGTAATTATTTCTTTGGATTTGTAGATATTAGATAGATAATTGTTTTAATCAGTAATTTGATGTCCCTGCGTTCGATTTTAATTAAACAGATGCGTACAAAATACAAATTAGTTCAGATTTAGATCATTAAAACTTTTTTGACAGCTGATAGGTAACCTACAATTGCTTGGATTGCTAATTAAATTCAACAAGAAGATTTTCACATTAATTCTGTTGTATTTATAAATACGTAATATATAACGATGTTTTCCTAAATTTCATTTTAGACTATTTTTATTTATCAATAATAGGTACCTAGATACATGTAATCAGGTTACCTATACATTGTGCGTTAGAATCTCTAAAAAAGATTTTTTTTCTCCAAATGGTAAATAGAATAAATAAATTGTATTTATGAAATCATTGTGATAAGTGAATTATCAATTTATAAAAATTGCGATTTTGTCAAAATATATCGGAATTTTCCTTAAAACGTAAATTTAGTAGACAAATAGCAAAATAATCGTTGGGTGCTCCATGTTTCAACATTAAATACAAGAAATATACATAATTCCAATTATGAAACTTATATTAAATATGTAAACATGTACATTCTCTAGCTTCTAAAACTGTCATAATGCCCATTTGATAACAAAATATTTTAAAAAAGAGCTTTTTGATAAATCAGAACGCACGCAATGCGAGGTTGTCGTTCTCTGCACGGTCGTAGCGTTTGAACGACTGCAAATAGTACGCGGTCTATGCGTAATCTTGATGCATTCCATTGCAGGTCATCACGGCGCGTGCATTACACATACCCTTTGAAGTTTTTGAAATTATTGTATTAAATGTAGATTGAAAATAGCCGAGATCGTAAGGAGTAGTGCAATTAATCATATGATTTTCCCATAATACGTTTATTAAAACCTCCATATTCTAATGTGAAATTTAATATGAAAGTTCAAATGAACTGACGCAATGCATTTTCCACTTGACAGGGCGTAAAAATAAACTAACCTTAGCAATTGGTTACCTCAAATAAATTAATGGATGTTGTGTTAATTTTATATTGTTATTATTAGTTATGACATTTTTGTAATTTTGTAATGTGAATGAACTTCGATTTTGACGCTTTACCCGCATCCAGAATAAAAATCAAATTCCAGCTTAAATAAATAGGTACCAACTATGACGAGCTAGAATGTCATCGAACCCGCGACATTGAGAATCACGAATTGTGGGCGCCTCTTAGACGCTCACAGGATAACGTTATTATTATAATCTAGCTCGTTCAACTGTTATGCGATATAAAGGATATTAAATAACAGCGGAAATGCAGGGTCGGCTCAAGGATTCCCAAAACAAATACGATTATTAATTAAAAATTAATTTGCAACCAATGTTACTTATAGATGGTATGTACGTTTTGTAATCAAAACCCGAAATTCTATTTCATGTGTATAGACTATAGCCTTTATCAGCGCTATACTCACGTTAATATCGTTTTTTTTAATTATTCTTTTTATTTTATTTGGTAAATTATTGCGGAATTGATGCAAAACTCAACTTCAAGTGACATGGACAAGAGGAATAATTGTGTGCTTGTTCTTTTCAGCGAACTTTTTTCTACAATGATGGATAAATATTTATGTTTTTTTTTCAGAAATCGCGATTATTTTAAAATGTTCCTGCATTTTGCAAAACTGCATCGAATTTTATTTTTGAAACTATATTAGAGCTTTAACTATACTGATTAAAAAGTCACGTTGACTTCGATGTCGTCATCTATAGCTTCTCTATCTCTTTTAGTTTACAAGAAAGAGGTGCTTAAATATTACATTTTCTTGAAAATTTTAAAACGATAACTTTTAAACTATATAAATGTCTTTAACAGTCAACAAATAAGGCAAAACTTGATGTCTCCAAGTATATACAATGGTAGAGTAAGGCGCTCTGTCCCGGCGTCGTCAAACAAGAACGGTCTTTAATTTATGCGCGTGTCATAAACGTAGAGTAAAGGAGAGAAAAAAAAATAGAGAAACATTTTCAATCCTTTAGATCCAATGACTATTATGAATGATGAATTGTTTAAATTATTGATGATGAAATTCTATTGTTTAAATACAAAAAAATGTTATAAAATTTGCAAACGCCAACACTCATAACTGTAGGTTAATATTTAACTGACAGTCTTAACGTATTTTTAAAAAACAGTAGTACGATTGTTTTATGCAATTGAGACGGCCAGATTTTTCATGATTTTAACCATTTATTGTTTTATTCTGAAACCTTGAAAAATGTATTATTCCTAAATTCCACAGACAATAGATCGCGTATAATTTTACTTTATTCTTTTAAAATCGTAATTCATTTTTAATATGTAGGTACTTACGAAATTTTGAACTAACGTGGCTTTAATTCTGTTGCAATAGAAATGTGAAAAAAAATATGGTCTCTTATAAGTATAGGTATTATCAAACGATTTTCGTAAAATGAAAAATTTTCTAAATATCTTCAAGATGTTATCTATAGGCATATTCTCTCTATGATGTTTGTATTTTAAAGTATCATCAATGAAGAATCTAACCAATCATTAGATTATACTGTTCATTAAGACCATCAAAAAAAATCTCTTAAAAATGATTTTCGGTGTTCAAACTGGGAATTATATCAATAATTTATTATTATATAAAATAAACTCTCAAACGACTAACATCTTTCAATTGAATTTTAAACGCTGGCTGCTTCTCATTTAACAGTATCAATTAATTAGCAATTATGATTGCGTTGTTTTAAACATAACGTTCTTTCGAATTTGTAAAACTGTGGAAATAAAATTACCTACTTAAAATATTTAGATAAAGATTATATTTTTGGTTGATGTTAACAAGATGTTTAAAAAAAATATATAATAAGATTATCTTGTAAGGTGCCTGGGCCACATAGTTCAAAAATCGAACGGTCGACCATTAGCGGCATTAGCCGTTTAACGTATATAGGTATACACCGAATGGACCCTAACTCCGGAACAGACCGACCAATCACAGTCGTGACAATCGCCGTACTAGTGCCTATAAAAACTATAAATAGTAAGCCCGCAATACGCACCGTACAACATTCGTTGTCTGGCTTCAAAGCGGCCAGGACGTATTATTTGTATTTGGAGCATGCATTTTTATTTATTGTAGATTATAGACGCTGATTCTTCATTGAGATTGCAGAATTTCCTCCTCGCGATTATATTTCAGACATAAAGCTAAAGACTTCAAGAGTATCGAACTGAAAAAAAAAATTAATTTTGAAAATATTTTAGGTCTTAAGTTTGATGAGCTCAGTATGACATTGTCATCGATAATGAACAGTTAATGTTTGAAAACTTTCTGACGGTAAATAAATTAAAGTGGAAATAAAACACTGTTTGTGATATTTTATTTTATTATTTTATAACGGAATTAGTTCGAAAATGTATTTTCGCTTCCAACTGTAGTTCAAAAAGGGGTAATAAATTCAATAATTACAAGAGCAAATATCAGGGCGTTTTGTGACTCCCCCTCCCCTTTCTGCAATTATCCGATTTTTCAGTTCAAGATGTAGGTACTGCACATTTTTAATGTATTATTTACAATAATGAATGGAAAATGCATTTCATCAGTACATTTGAATTTTCATATTAAATACACATACCTATTAGAATATGAAGGTTTTAATAAACAAATCGTGGAAAAATCATATAAATATGGCAACACTCCCTACGATCCCGGCTATTTTCAATTACGGCTGTAAGCATTAAAACACGGCGCGACGTGTTTAGCGGAGACTCTGAAAGCTTATGACCGAACGACTGCCGTAGCAGAGCTTATATACCTTCGGTAGTCCCCAACAGAGCGACCAATCACAGCCGTGACAACTGTTACTGCCGTTGAAGTGCCTTGTGTCGTTAACAAAGGCATCGCGATTTTTCCCTTAGATTTGCGTTCTTAAGAAGGAAGGATTTTGATATGTTTCGATAAAATTGATAATTCACATTTAATATTAATTTCAAACTTAATTTGTTTGTTTTGTTTCTCAATTAAAAAAAAAACGTTTTTTAGAGATCTTAATGAACGATATCCGAACCCACTTAACTGTATGTAAAAAGCCCCACGGACCAAAAATACAATTATTATCTAAATATTATATTATGAATAATTTAATTTTAACATTCTAACAACCCGGAAAATCGATTTGTTTAAAATAAGGTAATGCTAATTCATCCTGTGGGCGTCTAAGAGGCACAGGAGTTCGTGATTCTCAATGTCGCGGGTTCGATGACATTCTAGCTCGTCATAGTTGGTACCTATTTATTTAAGCTGGAATTTGATTTTTATTCTGGATGCGGGTAAAGCGTCAAAATCGAAGTTCATTCACATTACAAAATTACAAAAATGTCATAACTAATAGTAACAATATAAAATTAACATAACATCCATTAACTTATTTGAGGTAACCAATTGCTAAGGTTAGTTTATTTTTACGCCCTGTCAAGTGGAAAATGCATTGCGTCTTTTTGACAGATCTTCGGAACAAAAGAGCATTTGTTTTTTTTTTTATTAATATTAATATTTAAATAATCGGAACGGTAGTTTCGAAAATATTTCAAAATATTTAAAAAAAACTGGTTTCCAAAAAGCTTTATTTTTAAGATTTTTCAAAATCTACCTGGCCGAATCAGTTCCAATTTTCAGAAAATCTAAGTTCACCAAGTTTCTTTCAGATGCCGCAATCGGCGTTTCGATCGGTCCACCCGTTCAAGAGTTATGAGAGGTTTACATACACACATACACACACACACACACATACATACACACACACAAAAATACGGACATCATTTTAAAAATCGTCAGAATGGCTTCCTAGGATCTCAAAACGTCGAGATCTGACAAAAACTCAAATTTCGAAAATCGGGGTGAAACCAATAAATTCGCAATTTTTGAAAATTTTCAATTTTCTTGGCGGGAAGTTAAAAAAACGTTGATGCGTTTTATTAGATTAAAATCTAAATTATATTTTTTGCAGACACATTATTTAAATTAATCTATATAGGTACTAACATAATAATATACTCAATTGAAAATATTTGTACGAATCGCGTACCTTAAATGTACGTTGTCTGAAAACTCAAAAACAGCTTAACCGATTTACAGTATTATAAATTCAGCAGTGTTTCCCAAAGAGCAAGAAAACCAACAGAAATATTATACAGAAAATCGTAATATAAGTGTTTATGTAAATGAGCACGTATTTGTAAAGTATATAAATATGTAGCAAGAAAGACATTACAATATTGCCACAAGGACAATGGCGTTCTACAAATTTGTAAATTTTAATATCTGTTTTTGTGACTAACATCATCAAAGGTCGCCTATATCTTCTTCGTACGCATAGTGCAGGATATAAAACGATGAAACCAATAAATAAACAAGTATTCAATTATTAAATAAAGTGTATTCAATTCAGCAATACAATCAATATGAACTCCATCCTGTCTCAACACAGAATGCTACGGCATCCGCTTACAATCTTTACAATATCAATGTACGCAGCTTACAAAACATAGAACCATTACATAATTCATATAGTACAATACTGATTAACATTCGTTTAAATACTATAAATTAAATATATTTCTACAATAGACCGTAGTAGTGAGCCGTGATGTTTGATGTAAATGACGTCAACCGTTCAGACTTGTGCACTATGCTCATCATATCTTATCACATTTAAATCAAACACATAACGACCGTTTTGCTCTGTTGAATAGTGACTAGATTTTCAATAATATACTTTTTAATTTCTATATTATATTAAATTATGCTAAATTAAGCTGACTTTATTGTGTACTTAACTAGCTGATTATTCTAAAAGTTTTAATATCTTTGTTTATAATATCTCTTAATTAAAAAGGATAATCATAATTCATAATCATTCCATATGAGACCATATTGCACTAACATGCCGATTTACACTATATTTGAAACGTGCGTTTGATTTAACAGTGAATTGGCTCTCCTATATTCGCACGATTTGTGCTTTTTCAGACTGAAAACTAAAAATTATCCGAACCTTTAAAAGAGTCCGGGCACGGGTGAAATCACCTCGTACATACCCCCATCACAATTTGTGACCACAAAACCTTCATTTCAAATCTAATGAAATATAGACGCTAATGACCAGTAGCTAGCATCTGACAAAAGGGGCTCACGCTAGATGCACAAACCCTGCAGAGCGCCGTCAGTGCTGCGATTCGTAGTATAGAGTAAATAATATGACGCGTTAGTTTAAAGTTACCGTCCATACTTAAAATAATAATATGTAGCTTCACTTATACGCATGTGTGGTTTTAGCCGGGTTGCAAACTAGCTGGACATTTTGTGCTCTGAGAACAGATGACAGAAACATAACCAATTTAATAAATAAACACATTAAAAAATAATAATTATCTAAAAAATCAATTTTAAACGTATTTTACCAAAAGAAAAATCCAAAAATACGCAAGTATACCAAAAATTATGACGTGACAGTTTCTTAAAAACAAACTACGCAAATCTACAACTAAAAATTTTCTTCCGGTCATCGGATTATTCTGACGGTTAGAAACCGATCCACAAGCAACAGTTTGATCTCTGCGAATGCTGGATTTTCTATCGGCAGTTATAGCCCACAACCTGTGAGTGCCAGACCTCCGTTATTTTATAAAAGCTGAAAGTTTCTCAGCGTATGCTTCCAACACACGTAGGAACGATGGGCGATTATGTACTTTGTACAGTTACAAATTTAAGGGTGTCTGGCAAGGGGTTGCCACGATATTAAGTGTCTGGCAATGGACGACATAATTTCTAATATTATTCCGAAGAAAAATATTAAAAAACTTACGTTTTATAATTTGAAATTAAGTCAGGATTTTATACAACTTTGCTTCATATTACCTGCCAAAGCCACGATGACCCAAAGTTCATAGTCGCCAATCGTTCCTACCTGTGTTCAACTTTTTATAACATAACGAAGGTCTGTCACTCACGGGCTCTTGGTCTATTAGCGATTTGTCGTGTGCGCATGCGTCATCAATTAGCTAACTGTTTCTGACCATTGTACGAACGAAGCTTGTATAATTTGTATTATTTGAATATAATCAATCAACGAATTTTTTGGCGCCGT
Source organism: Venustoraphidia nigricollis (assembly GCA_034508555.1). Lineage (NCBI taxonomy): Eukaryota > Metazoa > Arthropoda > Insecta > Raphidioptera > Raphidiidae > Venustoraphidia > Venustoraphidia nigricollis. The sequence continues at coordinate 4,369,490 of JAVRKA010000032.1, read as the reverse complement.
TGATCCTAGCTACGACAGTGCTCTATTTTCAAGCATCTACATTCCACAATACGTATCTAAATCTGATGTAAATCGGCATTAACGAGAGTATTGGTCAAGGTCAGTCCATAAAAACAATTAAAATCATTTGTCAAAGTGACTGGAATCAACTTCTACTCCTGGAGCGTAATATAGGTCTGCACCAGTGTACATTGCGATTAAGGTCTGTTTTCGCTCCTCGTAAGTCAAATGTCTGGTAGTCAAAGATTTTAGCCAGTTTTCGTGTTCCAGATTGGCTTGCTGTTTCGTCAAATGAGGCGCCATGTACTTTCCATGGACCAGTAATGCCTCAAGAGCCTTCTCGTGGTAACCAGCCAAAATTTTTTCTTCTTTTTGAATCATTCTCCCTCCGATATTTCCAGTTAAAATTTAATTACGTTCAAACGAAAAACAATCTTTTCAATTTTAGCACTAATTGCTAAATATTCAGACGAAATGATTTTTAATTTGGAATAATTTAACACAAACAAAATGTCGCAACTGTTTACACAAAAATTACCACGTTCAATTACTTCCAATATCGAAAATCAGTAGTCACAGTTATTTCAAAATACATATTAAACCACCATTACAATTGTCTTTGGAGTATAAAAGTTCGTAGATTTAAAAATATGTTATAATTTATGTAGGTAAGTTAAACTTTAAACTGAATATTATGATGAAATTATTATCATCCCTAAAACTACTTTCATTAGCACTTCTCACAACGTTTTATTCTTGAAACATTATATCATGATTTTCACTTGGCAATTTTTATAGAAATTTTTCTTTCGTAATTTGTATAAATGACTGAGCAGTCGAGATGACGCCAAATGTTGGTCTTGTGCAAGATTAGGGTTGACTGACACAAATATTCAGTTTGTACTAAATAAATAAGCCCTCTTTGTAAATTGTGTTGTATTGCATGACTGTGTTGATATATTATACACACATACATTTAAACATCCTTTTGGTGCCTTACTGCTCTTGGTTTAATGTTCTACAGAAATAAAAGGACTCTCCCCCTTTGAATATTATCATACATATCGGGTGACGCGTTTCCGAGGCACACTGCTGCGCTATACAGATTAAACTGGTTGTCGATTGAATTTAACAAAAATTATTTTTATTAACGCAGTTGCAACCGACAGACCCGGAATCTGTGGACTCGTAGTATAATTTTTTTATAATTAAGAGAAAAAATATTTTTGTACTTTTTAGTGCATTTATGTTTTAAAAGAAAATCATTGTTTTTAAAATGTTCATTTATATTTATTTATTTTTATAGCTTGATTCATTATTATACTTTTGTGTCTGAAGATTATATATTTTTTAAATATTTTTCCAACTCAGATTATCAATGGAACTAATTTTCCGGAACATTCGGTAAGTGCCTGCCGTAGTATTAATTACAATATACGTGGCCACGTGTGTGAACTGCAGTGAATGAACTGAAGGTTCCTATAAAAAAGCATCCCCCGTTTAACATGAACGTAAAATTCTGTATCTTTAACAACGTTAGTAAATTGCTCACTACGATATAGTTTGTAAGACTAACTTAATAAATTGTAGAATAGCTATAGTTTGCTACAATTGCTAAGAAACACGCCATTGTTACAATACTATATTTATTTTCAAAACAACTATCGAACATTTAAGATATATTTCAGTAAAGTTTTTACAGAATAATTCGATTTTTCTGTACAGCTATCGTTTAGGTACCTATAACAATTTTTGCCAGTGCCAACTATCCAACTCGCTCATAAAGTCGCCCCTCAAAATGGCGCACAATGGTCGTCATTCAAAATCCATATATTAGAGATCATTAGTCTTAACAATATAATCAGTACTGCCAAGGCTAGAAAACCACAATTTCCGTGAAAATATATGATTTAATTTTATTTTAAAAAATTTTAATTTTAAAACCGATAAAACTATATTATTTATTTCCTCTTAGTCCAAACTAAGCATACTGTGAAATCTAAAATGCATGCAGAAATTGGAAGTCGTAAAGGTTGAAAACAGTAAAGCGCGGGACGAGAAGCACTGACGTGACTGCGAAAATCAAAGTTAATACAAACATAACCGATCAAGCCTAATCATAAGGCATTTGCCGAATTTTATCACAAATATTCGATACTCGAGAGACTTACAGATTATAGACACTTGATTATCAAAGTCGTTAGCGTTCACTTCTCGGGATTCGGCAAAAGTCACGCTTTAATAAAGGTCACATAAACAAAAACTACATTTTTATCTAAATGTTATCAGTTTTGCATAAACAAATTATATTTTTGTAGCGTTACATTCTGATTAATTTTTATAAATGATGTATTTTAAACTATATAAATATATCGTACAAATATTGTTTGTTCTAAATTCATTAAAACAGTGATGTTCAACCTGGTTCTAAGGTCTGCTGTATGCAGAATAGCTCTGCGCACGAAATATATATCCGTTCTGTTTTTCGTCACATCAATTTTCTCAAGTGATGTAAAATTACCGGTAATTCATGATAGTAAGCGTTTTAAATGCTCAAGATTTTGTAATGTATCAAATTTTATAATGATGACAAATTTATTTTTAATAGTACCTACTATATTATGTACTTAATAATTGACAAATTTAAATCTTGTAGTTATCTGAATAATATATAAATGAAATGAAATGAAAACTTGTTGAGATTAGTGAGAAAATCGTAAATTTGTCATCAACTACAATCATACTATGACGCTACCAGTATGTTGACTAGTGTGAAGCGATTAATTACTGACCACATTTACATTATGTGATGGGTAAGTTACATAATACGTCAATGACCAAAAGTCAAAGCTGCGTATGTCGAATCAGACGAATCTATACAATTAAATAGGTAAATTAATAATTCCAGTGCTTCGTACCACCTTAGTGTACGTTCTACGGTAGCATTAATACTAGCTGTCAATTTCTTTCTATTATACAGTAAGACCTTACTTAACGCTGTTTCAGTATTACGCGGTAAAAAAAAAATAGCCACTATAACGTAAATTATGGATTCGTTTATACAAAATGATTCAAATGTTGATAGAAGTTCAAAGGCAAGACGAAGTGTCATTGACGAAATCGACAACAGCTTGTAAACGACATTAGATGACTTCTTCACAAAAAACAAAATATGTCGTATGAGGAACCTTTCTCATCAGAAACATAACCTCTTACTCATTTTTTTTTAAGTTATCTAACGTCGTTTGCCTTTTCCTGTTTCAGCAAACAGTTGTCGATAGCAGGATATCGCATCAATGACACTTTATCCTTTGAACTTCTATCAATGACTTTGTATAAACTGTTCCATAATTTTCATTACAGTGTCTAAACTGTTTTTTAGAAATTCCGTTGAACGTTTCTTTTGCTCCTCATCTTCACGCGCATATTGTTTTAAAATTTTTTATGATTTCGACAAATCCCAATACTACCACGTAATACTGAAACAGCGTTAAGCGGAGCACCGTTAAATAAAAGCCTACAGTATTATTATTATTATTCGACATAAGCTTGTTCAGTCATTTGACCACAGGTATGTCGTTCAAAACGAGCGTCCAAATAGTTCAGCATCTGCCCCAGCTGTTTATTTTGCCAACTGGCCACTTCTGTCGGAGTGTCGGCTGTCATACCATGACCGGATCAGCGACTACAATATCATTCGAAACTAGGGTTGGCCAACAATGGAACTACATTATAATGATCTCTACTAAAAAAATGTTTTAATGTTCAATGCTCCTGTTACAAAAGCAAGAAGGTGCAGGAATCAAACATATATTTAGTCTTCCAGCTGCACAAACAACGATTTATAATCATTTAAAAAATACCTTAAAATTATATCATAGAATTCACGATTGTAAATAATCCAACACTGGAAATAGCCATCAATTTGGTAGAGGCCACATATTAAAACGCAACGTAGTAGAGTTAGCTCTTTCTTGAAATTATATCTTTAATTTGAAATAAACTTCGGTTGTAAATAGTTCCAGCCCTATCGGAACCCGACCAGCTGTTCTCTCGTTATGTAGAAAGTTCGCTGCCCTCCGCTAGCTGTCCATTGACTATCATATTTTTTCCACTCCAATACCGAATAATATATATATATATACTAATTATGCGAGGTTTAACCGACAAAATTATGAAAAATACGTTACAAACACTTTCAAAATATTATTTTGACTTATTATATTGACAGCTTGCACACCAATACTAATATTCTGTCTGTCTGTTACGTTTTCACGCCTAAGCCGTTGGACAGATTTCCATAAAATTTGGCAAGGAGATAGATTGCATCCTGAGAAAGATCCTAGGCTACCCTTTGTCTCAAAAAAAACTTGAAGGGGGTGAAATAGGGGATGAAAGTCCAATTATCAATTTATCACGTTATCTCCGGAACCATTAGACCAACAATCTTAGAAAATCAGGTGGAGCCGATGGCTCCACTACTATAGTCGCTGCCGTGTTTCATCTCAATCGTGTGCGGAACCGCGGATAGCGGCTACTTATCTAAATGAACATAGTTCTCAGAAATTTCAACGCCCAGCCAAGTTAATTCTGTCAAATTGTTTGAACAAAAACTTTAATACTAGAACTCCATTGAACGGTTCAAAACTACTTACAAACCTTTTTTATACTCACATATACACACTCACTGAGATAGAGAGAGAGGGAGAGATATTTTCAAAAATATTTTAAAAACAGTGTAGTAACAAAAATTTAAAAGAAAAATTGATTTCGATTGTCAACCAGCCCCATTGCAATAACTTCTCAATGTACCGGAAAGTCAAAATTGCTTTATACAATATCAGACTAGGTTACTCTTGGTAACATAGGTTTTCATAATACTGCAGTCCCTTGAACTGATTACGGCAAAAAATTCAATCCGAATTTAATTCGAAACTACAGTGCAGATACCACCTGATCTAATACAGTATAGTGGTGAGCAGGTTTCGTCATTACAAATTGCAATAAATTAATTAACTAAAAGTCATTAGTAGCTGATTATAAACAAGTGTTGATTAGTATAGAGTCTTTATATAAATACAAAAACTACAAAATGTTTATATGCGATTTATTTATGAAATCCCCTTTAGAGATCATATCAATCCATATATAAAAATGACAGATAAATTAACAATGGAATCACTACAGAACAAGCATACTTCGACACTAAATTAAAGCTGATTCTAATTTCGCATAATAAAATTTAATTTAGTATAATAGCTGCTGTCAGCTATAATTATTAAGAAACATTCATTGTTGTAGCTATGAGAAAAAATTATTATTCCAACACGTGTTGGAATAATAAATTTTTCTAATTTAGTGCTACAACAATGAATGTTTCTTAACAATTATAGCAGACAACAGCTATTATACTAAATTATATCAGCTGGCACGAGCTACAAGCGTATATAAAATCTACTAATATATAATATATTTAATGTTATCTTATCGTCAGAAATACACGTAATATCCAAATATAAGATCCTTACTCAGAATTTTAATTAAATAATATAGTTAGGTGGCTTTTGCACTGATCATCGGATATAACAACGTCGGTCCTGAAGACGTCGTTGTAGCCGATATATATATCGTATTTCATTTACACTTGCCATGCCGGCATGCTCGTCTCTGTCATTAAAATAGTAAACTGTATAGTTCGCCCATTTGATTTTCAGTGAGGACCTGATATTTAAATTCCGTCGTTAAATACTTAATCACTATCAGTTAAGATATCATAAAACAATACAGAATCTTAAAGTGATACCACACTACAAATAAAATTACGACGATAGTCAATGCTTGCAAAAATTGATACCTAAATAACTTTGTTCTACAAAAATTCAAACCCGTTCGTATGCTGATTGCTAATCAATTATTCCAACTGATGACAAATCGTTTGCTGGCAATCAGAAAAAGCGAACCCTAATAGTACGTGAATTTTTAATAAAATACATGCGCATTATTGCAGTTGTGTTAAACTATGGACTCACAGTGAACCTTGGACCACATATATGCCAAAACTGGCACAATAGTCATTGGCAAATATTTGCTTCCAGTGTTTGTCTCTCCCCACTTCAATAAAGCGCTAGCATCATATAGGCTGGTTGCACACTGGCCCAATGTTCCTTGGCGAATATTTGTTTCCAGAACACCTACCAAGGATACTCCCGGGCAATGGCGTAACGTGAACATCGTGCGATGCATCAGCTATTCTAACAATCAGTTTTTGAGAGTAGTTATTATAAAAAATCTTTTGGAGTTCATGCATATAATAATAAAGTCGCAAACTTTACACCGACAAATTCTTGATTTTCTGTAGAATCAAACCTACTGTCTCCTAATTGTCTTTAGTTTGATTTAATAAACAGATAAAATACATTGCGAGTGAATCGCAAAAATGTTTTAAAATGTTGTAAGTTTACTCTTGAATTCAGCCCTGGGTGTTGTCATAAAACTGTTTTTATATTTCTTTTAACAAAAAAAGCATCATATTTTAATTAATTAGCTGATACCCGAAACTATCAAACATGTAAGTTGTATCGCCGACTGTTCATTAATATCTGTTGTAATATACACCGAATTAATCTAAATACTTAGCGAAAGCGGACAAATAAAAAACACCATATTACAATTAAATAAGGATGGAAAAAAATACTAAAAAGTAAAAAATTAAGTAATGCAATCGAGCTATTTGTCGCAGTATATTAATGCTAGTCAGGTCTAATCTGCAGAAACTGCAATACGACTGTTTTATTTGAATACAGCCAAACCTGAATCAGTGAGAGCTGGTTAAACGAGAAAACTCTCTGAGTGAGAATAATTGCCAGGTATCGTCTTTATAATCCTCTAAAACCTCTATAAGTGAGAAACAGAAACCTCTATAAGAGAGACGTTTTTCACTCATGGACCATTATAGCTGACACTACTAATTGCCTATACCTCTATAAACGATAATCGAACGTATTCATAAATCCACGAAATTTAAAAATGAGTCATAAATAGCTGAACTAACTAACATTGTTTTTGTATCATTGGTTTTGTTTTTCGTATTCTATTCGAATGGCCAAAAGTGCCTTATTTGTCGAACTTACTACAGTTGATAAGTATCAATTGCGAAGAAAGGTTCGACACGTAATCGTAATGTTAAAACGAAAAATTAAAGTGTTGTCTTTAAGTGATAAACTTAAAATTTATCACTACATATTTGCCGTTTTTTTATAAACCTCTATAAGTGAGAAAGGCCACTGTTGTACCTCTATAAGCTAGAAAAACCTCCATAAACGGAAAAAAGAACGCGATCCCTTGAACTCTTGCTTATCCAGATTCAACTGTATATCAAACAATGAATTTTCGAGGGTACGAAATTAAAATTTTTCCCTGGGTTTCACTACATAACGTGTTTGCCTGACCCTAATTCTCAAGTAAACTGAGTATTATTCAGTATATATTCAAGACCGCGACATGGCTACATTAATACAACAAAGGCGGTTCCAATAGTCGCGTTCAACGAGCCTTACCAGCAATACGTACCAATGATGTGAAACAAGAAACACCTGTTATTAATATTGTTACATATGAGCAATAAATAAGTGTTAATTAGTTTTTACTGCTTAATTATGTAGTAGTGTTTCATCTGTGATATTGTTAATTGTTTCTGTTTATGCATATTATTAGTTTACGTACTTTTGTTATTACAATTTTGTTTCTTTACAAGGTAAATTGTTATAAATATTTCTTCTTCAGAATTACAACTAAAAAAAGGTTAAGTGTAACTCGTGCGCTGAGGGTTCCGTACAACTATAACAAATTAATAAATTACACAAGTAGTACACAAGAAACGTGATACTCGTCAATATTTTTTTACTGCAGCACGTCACGAGATTTCAAATTACGGGAAGGCAAATTAACATTCTGAAGTTTTTTCTTTACAAACTTAAGTTAAAAATGCTGACAAATGTGGCTTGCTCAATAATTTTTTTCAAATTTAATCTTTTCTACACAAAAATTTGTTTTAAAACTTATGCTAATTTTCTCGTTTTTATCTGATTTTAAATCGTTTATTTAGTACAAATAAACTGTAAAAACTAAAAGTTATATAGGATTCTTTAAAACCGCTTCTATATAATGCACAATCTACATTTTCCACTCAATCCTAATATCCAAAAAGAACTTTAATGTAACCACTTCTTAATTTTTTCAAAATGTCAAAACTGATTCAGTCACAAATGAGCTAAAATTTTCATTAAGCAAATAGTCAGATTTTATGTACCGGTCGACTATTCCAGGAGAAAAATGTTATTCATTTATTCAGTTATCTATGATAACAAATTAACTTTTTTTCTGTTGCAGAGAGAAAGATTTAATTTATCCAAAAATGCACACTGTAAAATGGGCATTAATATTTGTATCAGTATTCTGTGTAACCAATGGCGAAAATTTTGAGTTGTTGATTTTGCACAACAATGATATGCACGGACGATTCGACGAGACCTCTCAAACGAGTAGCCCTTGCAACAAACCGCCTTGCTATGGCGGCTTCGCGAGGACGTTTCATTATATAAACGAAGCGAGAAAAAAAGCCGCGACTGGCGGCCCACCCGTACTGTACTTAAATGCAGGCGACACTTACACTGGAACAATATGGTTTCAAATTTTCAAATCGGACATTGCTGCTGACTTCATGAATGTCCTAATGCCTGATGCTGCGGTTAGTATTTGCCCGAATCACGAATTTATTAATTATATACAAAGTAAGAATGGTGTCGATTTTTTGATTGGCCGCCACATTGTGCCGCATACAAAAAAAATATCCTTTTACACCATACTAGCAACATAAATTTCATAACAATGCCATGTAATATCCTAAATTTTCCCACGTCCATGTCACTTTAAAGCGGCGACATTGGCGTGATAATAATTAAATATTAATCTCATGTTAATGTTGTCGTTAACTAAATGGCGCTGTTATTCGTGGGAAACAGTTATACAACTAGATACAGCAAAGAAAAATTTAAAAAATTGTTACAAGCGAAACACCAATAAAGTTTTTTTTTGTTCCTCAACAAAGCTTTCCCCCAACGATTATTGGCTGTAGAATAAATGTAAATTCAGCCACCGCGATAGTGGAAGATTCGGGTGTAAGTCCCGACAGTGACATTATTTAAAATAATAATAAATTTTTTTAACATTCTATTATAACGTCACAATGGGTGTTTCATAAATGTAATAGCAGACTATAGTTATCTATTTGTATATTTAATTATAATAATATTATTTATTTATAACAAACTTAAGTTGACTTTAATTTGCACTAATTTTTCACTTCGGCAATTTTTCAAGTGTTTTTATTTATCTGTTATTATTAAGTTGAATTTTTAACATTTATTTTTTCCCACGATATTTAATTATTATGTGCGCATCAAATCCTTTAATTAATTTATTTTTTACAGTCTTTAGGCAATCATGAATTTGACCTTGGTGTAGAAGGCTTGCTTCCGTTCATCAGTCAAACAAACTTTCCAATTATAACTTCAAATCTTGATATGAGTGAAGAGCCTGAATTAAAAGCAAGTAAATTGAACAAATCCGTTATAATTGAACGAGGTGGGAATAAAATTGGAATAATTGGTTTTTTGACACCAGAAACACAATTTATATCGAGTACTGGAAAAGTAAAATTTTTGGATGAAATCAGTGCCATAAAAACCGAAAGTGAAAAGTTACAAAAACAAGGTATAAACATTATAATTGCTCTTGGGCATTCGGGTTTCGAAAAAGACAAAGAGATTGCTGCCAAAGTTCCGTTGGTAGACGTTGTAGTCGGCGGCCACTCCAACACGTTCCTGTACAATGGAAAAGTGCCCGATCGGGAGCAGTCCCAGGGTCCGTACCCGACCGTCATAACACAGTCCAGTGGTAAAATTGTGCCCGTGGTTCAAGCTTACGCATATACAAAATACATCGGTGAACTGAAATTAACTTTTGACGAGAACGGCGAGGTCATCAGTTATTCTGGACAGCCGGTACTTCTAGATTCTTCTAAGGAACAAGACAAGACTGTGTTGCAAAAATTAGATATGTATCGGCCCCTTGTTGAAGAGGCCCAAAAACGAATTGTCGGTAAAACAAAAGTTTTCTTGAATGGAGAGCTGCCATGTAGAAGAAAAGAATGTAATATGGGCAATTTGATAACCGACGCTGCGGTGGCTCATCATGTATCCCATCTTTCACAAAAGTTATGGACCGACGCGCCCATAGCTATTATCAATGGCGGCGGTGTTAGGATCAGCATCGACGCAAAAAATGTTGACGGGAATGTAAGCATGGCCGACGTTATGGCCGTCCTGCCATTTGGTGATTCCTTTGAGATCGTGTCTTTAAAAGGCAAATTTTTAAAGGAAGCGCTAGAAGGAGCTGTCGGTGAGAAGTATGATGCTGGTGATTTTGGTGGCTTTCTTCAATTCTCAGGATTGCAAGTAACTTTCAATCTCAATAAGCCACACGGATCTAGAGTAGTGAAAGCTTTAGCTAGATGCGGACCTTGTTCAATACCGAAATATGAACCAGTGGAAGATACCGCCACGTACAGGATATTAATGACTAAATTTTTGACGTCGGGGGGAGACGGTCATAATGCAATCAAAGATAATGTTTTCAATAAAACGCTGGTTGAATATAGAGACAGTGAAGTTTTAGCAATGTATATCGAACAAAAAAGTCCGGTTTTCCCCGAAGAACATGAACGTATAGTTTTTGTAAGCGGAGCAACTGCTCACTTCAAGTCAACTAATTTTATGGGTTTCATGCTCTTTTCAGTATTATTAAATTTTTATAAGCTATAACTATAGCAAAACAAAATAGATAAAAGTTTATTTTTATTTATGTAATAGGTACATGTTTTATTCTTCCTGACCTCCTGTACCTTTAACAATCATTTTTGCACTACCCCCACAAAATAGCTTCTTTACATGTATGCATACAGATAAGTAAAGTCATCCATTATGCACTAGTGCGGTAAAGTAAAAAATCGTGTCGCAGTGCCAAAACCCTGCCGACAATATAGTTTATTTTTGCTAATACAGGTAATGTGCCTTTATTACGCGAACATAAGTGTGTTTTTGAACCAAATAAAAAAATTAACCCCTAAATACACCTCTCAATTTTTTTTTCCAATTATAATATTATCAATCCAACATCTACATCAAATTAAATACATCCCTTAGTAAGTACCTAAATTTGTATACGCAAACTAGTGTTTTCATAAAATTTGTAAGTCCGGTCCTGTCTGGCCGATTTTATTAAAATTTGGAAAGTATCTTTTATTTGGTACTAAAGGGTCAAATTTCAATTTTGAAACCATTCTGAGATTTTCTTCGGCTTTTTTGCATCTCACAAAACTCGAACCACTCGAATTGACGCAAACCTCATTGGAGGTTCGATTTCAACATACCAAAACCAACTCCCTCGATAATAACACAATTATCCACATACGCATAATCCAAACAATCGTGCGCCAAAACCAAGAGATACGGCAGTCGGTAGAAACCAAATTGAACCGCTAATCCTAAATTCCAAATTGGATCCTATAAGTGGAAACCAAGTTGAACCGCTTATCTTAAATTCCAAATTGGACCCTATAGGTGGACCCTACAATGTAGTAACGCGGATAATAAAATAATACAACATATAAATCTAATATTCTAACATAAATCCGATTAAAAGAAACTTCAAATACCTTGATAGGGTAAATAACGATATAATTTCAGCAAAATAAACGTAACGACAATACATGTAACTATATATAACGGTAATTCTTCTTCAACATATGTCCAAAACAATCCGATTCAATCCGCTAAGGTTTTATCATATCAATTTTTCTTCCAAAAAAATTCGAGCTGCGTTTTTTTTTCTTGTTTACTCGTAAAAGCCGGGAGTCATGGCTACACGTCAGGTGTTTTAATTATTAATAAAAATATTTACACGTCTTAAACTCTATACAACAAGGCAACTTGATCGTCATACGAGTTGCCATAATAATTTAAAATGTTTGTATTTTAACTGGCAATGTGACCCGTAACAGGCTACATAATACAACAAAGGCGGTTCCAAATGTTCTAATAGTCGCGTTCAGCGAGCCTTACCAGCAATACGTACCAATGATTTGAACCAAGAAACACCTGTTATTAATATTGTTACATATGAGCAATAAATAAGTGTTAATTAGTTTTTACTGCTTAATTATGTAGTAGTGTTTCATCTTTGATATTGTTATTTGTCAATATTGTTCACGTCCATTATAATTAATAAGTTTTTTTTATTTTTTAACAGGAAATTGAACAAATTCAAAAATAGTCAAACTATATTTGAATTTGTCCAATTTTCTGTTAAAAAATAAAAAAACTTATTAGTAAATATATGTACGCTATAGCTACGTACAAGTTAAATCATCTTTAACAGTAATAATAGCTATCGTCTGCTATAATTGTTAAGAAACATTCATTGTTGTAATGCTATATTAGAAAAATTTATTTTTCAAACACGTGTTTGAAAAATAAATTTTTCTAATATAGAATTACAACAATGAATGTTTCTTAACAATTATAGCAGACGATAACTATTATTACTGAAAAAAACTTATTGTTATTTGTTTCTGTTTATGCATATTATTAGTTTACGAACTTTTGTTATTACAATTTTGTTTCTTTACAAGGTAAATTTTTATAAATATTTCTTCTTCAGAATTACAACTAAAAAAAAGGTTAGATAAGTGTAACTCGTTTGCTGAGGGTTCCTTACAACTATAACAAATTAATAAATGCACATATTACTTTCATTTAAAGATTATAAAATATGCTTTTGGAAAAATTTCGAAATGTGGTCGCAAAATAAATTAATAAACTTTGACTTACATTTCAAAAAACATATATTTTATTCTAAAAATTGAATCAAGAAACGTGATACTCGTCAATATTTTTTTACTGCAGCACGTCACGAGATTTCAAATTACGGGAAGGCAAATTAACATTCTGAAGTTTTTTCTTTACAAACTTAAGTTAAAAATGCTGGCCAATGTGGCTTGCTCAATAATTTTTTTTCAAATTTAATCTTTTCTACACAAAAATTTGTTTTAAAACTTATGGTAATTTTCTCGTTTTTATCTGATTTTAAATCGTTTATTTAGTACAAATAAACTGTAAAAACTAAAAGTTATATAGGATTCTTTAAAACCGCTTCTATATAATGCACAATCTTCATTTTCCACTCAATCCTAATATCCAAAAAGATCTTTAATGTAACCACTTCTTAATTTTTTCAAAATGTCAAAACTGATTCAACCACAAATGAGCTAGAATTTTCATTAAGCAAATAGTCAGATTTTATGTACCGGTCGACTATTCCTGGAGAAAAATGTTATTCAATTATTCAGTTATCTATGATAACAAATTAACTTTTTTTCTGTTGCAGAGAGAAAGATTTAATTTATCCAAAAATGCACACTGTAAAATGGGCATTAATATTTGTATCAGTATTCTGTGTAACCAATGGCGAAAATTTTGAGTTGTTGATTTTGCACAACAATGATATGCACGGACGATTCGACGAGACCTCTCAAACGAGTAGCCCTTGCAACAAACAGCCTTGCTATGGCGGCTTCGCGAGGACGTTTCATTATATAAACGAAGCGAGAAAAAAAGCCGCGACTGGCGGCCCACCCGTACTGTACTTAAATGCAGGCGACACTTACACTGGAACAATATGGTTTCAAATTTTCAAATCGGACATTGCTGTTGACTTCATGAATGTCCTAATGCCCGATGCTGCGGTTAGTATTTGCCCGAATCATGAGTTTAGTAATTATAGGGATTGAGTATACAGCTGAGTGGGGGAATCCATCGAAGGGCGGGTACAAAATAAGAATGGTGTCGATTTTTGATTGGCCGCCGCATTGTGCCGCATACAAAAAAAAATTCCTTTTACAGCATACTAGCAACATAAATTTCATGCCATTAGACATGCACAGTGTGCCAGCCAATGACAAGTGGGCACCACTCACCTCGTCGTGTCTCCTCTCATCTAAAACCTTAGTACATCCTCCGTCTCTATATTCCTATGTCTATAGGCCGAATGTAATGTTTGTAACAAGTCGACTCAGAGGCGACGTAGGGTCGTTCAAAGATTACTAGAAACTAAGGTTGGGCGTTGGCATTGTTAAAGACGTGACATGGCGAGACGCGCGAGAGGGCAGGGGAAGTCGGCTTGTGGAGTCTTTTTCCAAAGTGTATTGGGATAAATCATAGTTGAGTAACCAAGCCATGGTGATCGATGACGTAAGCAATCGACTCAACCAACCGCAGACGTGACCATATTTACAGCCTCTTACGCCCAACCTTCTAGTATTCTAGTAATCTTGGGGTCGTCCTACATATCAAAATGTGATTTATATTAGTAAATTGTTCACTGCGGTATAGTTCGTAAAACTAAATTAATGAACAGTATAATAGCTATCTTATTTATAATCCATTTATTATGTAGATTCTAACCATAAAATAAAATTGAACGACCCACATTAAGTTCAGTGACGCCCTAGGCAACTCGATATTTAACTCCCTTTTGGATTAGGGAATAACAATGCCATGTAATTTCCTAAATTTTCCCACGTCCATGTCACTTCGTAGTGGCGACATTGACGTGATAATAATTAAATATTAATCTCATGTTAATGTTGTCGTTAACTAAATGGCACTGTTATTCGTGGGAAACAGTTTTACAACTAGATACAGCGAAGAAAAATTTAAAAAATTGTTACAAGCGAAACACCGATAAAGTTTTTTTTATTGTTCCTCAACAAAGTTTTCCCTCAGCGATTATTGGCTGTAGAATAAATGATAATTCAGCTACCACGATAGTGGAAGATTCGGGTGTGAGTACCGACAGTGACATTATTTAAAATAATAAATATTTTTAACATTCTATTATAACGTCAACAATAAGTGTTTCATAAATGTAATAGCAAACTATAGTTACCTATTTGTATATTTTATTATAATAATATTATTTATTTATAACAAACTTAAGTTGACTTTAATTTGCACTAATTTTTCACTTCGGCAATTTTCCAAGTGTTTTTATTTATCTGTTATTATTAAGTTGAATTTTTAACATTTATTTTTTCCCACGATATTTAAGTATTATGTGCGCATCAAATCTTTTAATTAATTTATTTTTTACAGTCTTTAGGCAATCATGAATTTGACCTTGGTGTAGAAGGCTTGCTTCCGTTCATCAGTCAAACAAACTTCCCAATTATAACTTCAAATCTTGATTTGAGTGAAGAGCCTGAATTAAAAGCAAGTAAACTGAACAAATCCGTTATAATTGAACGAGGTGGGAAAAAAATTGGAATAATTGGTTTTTTGATACCAAAAACACAATTTATGTCGAGTACTGGAAATGTAAAATTTTTGGATGAAATCAGTGCCATAAAAACCGAAAGTGAAAGGTTACAAAAGCAAGGTATAAACATTATAATTGCTCTTGGGCATTCGGGTTTCGAAAAAGACAAAGAGATTGCTGCCAAAGTTCCGTTGGTAGACGTTGTAGTCGGCGGCCACTCCAACACGTTCCTGTATAATGGAAAAGTGCCCGATCGAGAGCAGTCCCAGGGTCCGTACCCGACCGTCATAACACAGTCCAGTGGTAAAATTGTGCCCGTGGTTCAAGCTTACGCATATACAAAATACATCGGTGAACTGAAATTAACTTTTGACGAGAACGGCGAGGTCATCAGTTATTCTGGACAGCCGGTACTTCTAGATTCTTCTATGGAACAAGACAAGACTGTGTTGCAAAAATTAGATATGTATCGGCCCCGTGTTGAAGAAGCCCAAACACGAATTGTCGGTAAAACAAAAGTTTTCTTGAATGGAGAGCTGCCATGTAGAAGAAAAGAATGTAATATGGGCAATTTGATAACCGACGCTGCGGTGGCTCACCATGTATCCCATCTTTCACAAAAGTTATGGACCGACGCGCCCATAGCTATTATCAATGGCGGCGGTGTTAGGATCAGCATCGACGCGAAAAATGTTGACGGGAATGTAAGCATGGCCGACGTTATGACCGTCCTGCCATTTGGTGATTCCTTTGAGATCGTGTCTTTAAAAGGCAAATTTTTAAAGGAAACGCTAGAAGCAGCTGTCGGTGAGAAGTATGATGCTGGTGATTTTGGTGGCTTTCTTCAATTCTCCGGATTGCAAGTAACCTACAATCTCAATAAGCCACACGGATCTAGAGTAGTGAAAGCTTTAGCTAGATGCGGACCTTGTTCAATACCGAAATATGAACCAGTGAAAGATACCGCCACGTACAGGATATTATTGACTAAATTTTTGATGTCAGGGGGAAACGGTCATAATGCAATCAAAGATAATGTTTTCAAAAAAAGGCTGGTTGAATATAGAGCCAGTGAAGTTTTAGCAATGTATATCGAACAAAAAAGTCCGGTTTTCCCCGAAGAACATGAACGTATAGTTTTTCTAAGCGGAGCAACTGCTCACTTCAAGTCAACTAATTTTATGGGTTTCATGCTTTTTTCAGTATTATTAAATTTTTATAAGCTGTAACTATAGCAAAACAAAATAGATAAAAGTTTATTTTTATTTATGTAATACATGTTTTATTCTTCCTGACCTCCTGTACCTTTAACAATCATTTTTGCACTACCCCCACAAAATAGCTTCTTTGCATGTTTGCATACAGATAAGTAAAGTCATTCATTATGCGCTAGTGCGGTAAAGTAAAAAATCGGATCGCAGTGCCAAAACCCTGCCGACAATATAGTGTAGTTTTGCTAATACAGGTAATGTGGCTTTATTACACGAGAATAAGTATGTTTTTGAACCAAATAAAAAAATTAACCTCTAAATACACCCCTGAAATTTTTTTTCAATTGTAATATTGTTATCAATACAGCATCTACATCAAATTAAATACATCCCTTAGTAAGTAAATTTGTATACGCAAACTAGTGTTTTCACAAAATTTGTAAGTCCGGTCCTGTCTGGCCAATTTTATTAAAATTTGGAAAGTATCTTTTAATTGATACTAAAGGCTCAAATTTTAATTTAGAAACGATTCTGATATTTTCTTTGATATTTTAAGGACCCCAAAAACTTTAGTTAGCTCGATAAAATGGCCCGATTAGATCCACTTTAAATAGGTTTCGTGCAGTGATGGATTCCAATTCGAACCCTAGATTCCGCCATCCGACCGACGCCAATAGTGTATATGTCATATGGCAAATAGACTAATAAAAACTGGTCGGACTATACTAATTCGCAAGACAATATGCGGGAACGTAAAAACAAAGGTTCAGGATGTCAACGCCGAATGCCTATCTAAGATTTGTTTTCATTCTTCAGACATGCCTTGGAATAATTTGCTGACAAAATTCACAATCCAACAGTTCTTATATTCAACAAAATTCTGCATACTTGTTTTTTGTAAATACAACATAATAATAAATATGTACAATACAACGCAAATTATATAAAACGGGTAATTTAGAAGCCTGCAAATTTATTTCCTTCCAATCCATAATATTCTTTAATCACTTCTTGTATATCTGCAAGTTCTTTTGAAGGTGCCGTTGCATCCAAAGTAAACGCATTTTGTAAAATGCGCGGCAAAAATATCTTAACTTCTGTTAAATTATCGTCATAAAGTAGAGATATGACATCAGATAAGAAATGGTTAACAGACTCTTGTTTCGATATTAAGTTATGATATAATGGCCAATTATCTGTGCATGCTTCACAGTTACAATCAAAATAATACTGATTTTTTAGGCCTTCTTTGCGTTCACGCTTAGACATTATAGCATGATGAAACCTAGAAAATATAAAAAAAATTATTGGCAAGGTCCCGCTAAATCATGATAAAAATAACTTTTTTACGACAGATTTTTGTTCATGAATATTAAAACAAAGAATTACGAACAGGAGGCCACGGAGGTTATATACGTAAGTAGAAACATAGACACCAGCCTGCGGTTAGCGATTTTCACCTACAGTTTTAGGACTCAATATCAGAGCTTAGTGTTTTAAATAATTCTTTAAGCACTTATAAAGCTTAAAGCATTTTGTAAACGCTGGTGATTTGATCTATTGTGGAGTCAAATGACCACAAGCCCGATTTAATTAGTTCAAATTTTTGTCGCAAAGCAGCATAGCCGTAAACGTCGTGCAACTGGAGGCATTAAAAAATAATCATTTCCATACCCGTAATTATCCAGTAATTGTTGACCGACTTTAATTGGACGTAAAGCTCTAAGGACAATACTAGTCCCATGAGATCTCCTGACAACATTCGGTGCACATGAATGATTCAGAAGACTTAGAAATGCGTATGCGCCTGCACCAATTTCGATACTGTCAAATCCTACAAATATTACAAAAAAAAATTCAATTAATATTGGAATTGGACATATGAGCGGAGTTCAGGCATAATGTAATGTCGAATCCGCCATTTTTAGGCTTCACCTCAGACATCGTGTGTTTAACTTTCTGCCCGTGTGATGTATAGCATTTTTCTTTAAACCTCGTCGAAAGTACGTACTTTCGTATCAGTGTACACGAGAAAACTGTTTCACCTCGCTGTTACAGATGGCGCGTGCGAGTAATTCCAGTAGCGAATAAATATTAGGCTTTCTGCCTTAAAATCGAAGTCTAAAGTACGTACTTTCGACCGGGTATAAAAAAAATAATATTTTAACCTTTTCCTGTCTTGTTTAACTGATGCTCTGATATCTGATGCATGTTTGAAGGCGCCGTTTGTAAATGTAACATAAGTAATTCAGCTAAAACCAATGTCATTTCCGTTTTAGATATTTGTGAATCGTCAGATAAAAAATCTGTAAAATTCTCTAATTCATAAAGTATAATCGCTGCTTTCACAGCTTTTATAAGCAAATCATTGACATCTCTCAGTTCCGTATTAGCAATTAAATTATGTATAGTGTTGTAGTATTTTGAATCGTATTTTTTCCTATTTTCGTCTTCGTATACATATTCGTTTAAAACAAAATCGCAGTCTATCAACTGTTTGAAAGTGTTTCTAGCTTTGATGGCAGTCCTCAGAGCCAATCCACCCATACGTCCGATATTTAATGACAAAAGTGTCGACATGATAGGGCATTCGTATCGGTGGTACTGTTCGTATGCCATTTTTCTGCAGTTCAAATCACAAAACATAACATTTGGGCAATAATGACAATGTATAGGATTTAGAGTTCTTGTTAAACAAAAATGGCAATGCGAGTAAAAATAATCAGCCAATAAAACTACAATAAAAGGTTCCTCAATAGCAATAATATCTCCGGGTGCTATATTTTTTGTGGCAATCAAATGACGACCAAGTTTTGGAGTATAGTTGATGTCAACAGCATTTGTTGCGCATTTTATCGTCGAATGCAAATCAGAACTTGGCATAGATATCTCATTGTAATATTTAAATTTTTTCGATTGATCTAATAAGTCTTTAGCTTTGTCGTATCGCTCTATTACTTTTTTCTTCAGATGTTCAGGATAATTTTCATTAAGTGCCTGTTCTATATCCTAAAACAACAATATATCTTGAAATATGTATAGATTTTTTTAAATTTAAGTATACTTTTGAATAATTTCGGAATTTTGAAAAAAAATTCAAAGAAAAAATGAATTTTCGAAAAAAAATCGAAATCTCGATAAAAAATTCGAAATTTTAAAACATTTAATTTTTTTTTAATTGGATATATTTCGAAATTTCGATTTTATTATTTTTTGGATGAATTTTGTACCTAAATCCTGCACTGGAAATGATTATTCCAAATATAAAAGATATGGAAGTAATAAATTTACCTTCAAACATTCCTTATAATAACCCATTTGAAATAAAACCGCTGATCTGTTAGCGTAAGCTAAAGCTATGCATTCTGTATTATTTTCAGCATAAGCTATACTTTTATTATAATATTGCAATGCACTGAGATCTTTTTTACTTGCAAACTTTTTATTGCCACACTGTCGTAGCTCAGTGGACCGACCATTATTTTTATTTTCTTTTTTTAATTCTGGAAAGAGATTGTATTTTTTTATATTTTCATAAACTAACAATACACGATCTCTATTCGTAGTCAGCGCCATAAGACTTTGGCTTAAACTTTTTGTGCATTGATCGTTCAAAAGATGTCGACACAGGTCTTTAAAAATATCACTGATAGTAATTTGTTGTTCTTCGCACATGTTTAGAACTCTCGCTTTTTTTAGTTTTATTTTATAAAATTAACATTCTTTTATTTGTTTTTATTATTTAACACTTAAGTAAATGATGCATAGTTGTTTTATATTTAATATTAAAATATATGTAAACTCTACATTCTCTCATTACCCACATTCACTGCACATTCACTGCACACAAATCCCCACACACAACATAAAGTTTCTCGTTTTACTTTGTTCTATTTTAAAACGAAGCGCGATATGTAAAAACTCGCGGTTGTATTTTATTTGTAAAAAATTACAGTTTAAAAAAACTAAAACACCACGCTTTTGTGAACTAAAAAATACAAAATAAAATATTACGAACACTGTTTTATTTCCACTTTGCTTTATTTACCGTCACAGCGTTTTCGAACATTATCTGTTCATTATCAATGACTACGTAATATTAATACGAAAAAATTTGCAAAAATGAAAATATGCTATTTAATGTTAGACAATAAAAAGATAAGGCAAATTCTCTGTTATAGAATCATTTATCCACTATCACAACGTTTCCCGAAGTGTAGGGTCACGATCCGGTACCGGGTCATAGAAAAATTTTGCCGAGTCACGAAAAAAATTGTAATTTTTTGTGTATGAAATAAGCAAACAAATAACTTGATTTCTATTAAAAAATATAATTTGTTTTGTAATTAATTTTTTTTTTCATAAGGTGAGTCGTGATGTCCGAACCGCGGTCAAAAAAGTTTGGGAAACGCTGCACTATCACATATTATTTTAAATATGATTAGTACAACTGACAAAAATAGACATTACCATTTGAAATGATTTTTATTTTTACCCATTAAAAAAATACATAAATAATAACACAATCGGTATACACATCACAATGATCTCAAAAATCGAAAAAAATCTTTTAAAACCAAAAAAAGCGTCGGAAAAATGCAGGTCTCACAATTTGAAAATAAATCTGTCTAACTACAAAACGCACAACGTCTTGTTTAGTTTTTATTTCTCAAATAATTCGTTAACTTCTTATAACATACCTAATTTTACAGTAGTTTTTTCAATTCATTTTAAACTGAAAAGAATGCATTTTGTAGACCTGTACAGAAATCAAAAATTCGAAAAAAGATCAAAATAATGAAATCTATTTATAGTACTTAAATAAAAAGTCTTAGGAGATCACATCATCCCACGGTGATAAACCCAAAAAAAAGAAAACAAGTCTGGCCCTAGAGAAAAAAAATCAAAATAAAAAAAATCGAGTTACCAAAAAAATTCAATTTTGAAAGTTCGAAATTTGAAAAAAAAATCGAAATCTCTATGGAAAATTGAGAATTTTCGAAAAATTGAATTTGTTTCCATTTTTTTTTTCGTTAGATATTGTGGGGTCCTATGGGGACGTACCCATCTAAACCCGAAACTGGAGTCTGATTGCAAATGATTGAAAGTGAATAACCATGAACCTAAAGATGTATTCACACCCATAAAATTCTTACACTAAAAAAAATATACCTATTAAGATAATACAATAATAAAAAAAAGATTAATATATTAATTTGACAAAAATGAATTATATATATTACGTTAATATAAAGTTATAAAAATACTTATTATCACTTTGTCATAATACTATAATCAAGTTTTACAGTTCTAAATTGAACAAAAACTGCTTTCCCTTGAAAAAATACATTTTTTCTCAAAAATTTAACTCCTAAGATCAAATCACAGTATTGAGAAAAGATAGACTTAATCACTTGTCCATCTATAATTAATCAAACAATTTTCCAAATTAAAGAAAGAAAAGTTGAAACATTATTTCAACTGTTCTGAAAAGAAATGTTGCAGTGTATTTTTAGATGAACTTAAGAATATTAATTTCCGTATCTTAATCACAGTCATATTTGATTTTTTTTTTATAATTTGACTTCGGATTTCTTTAAACAATAAGTGTATTTGTTGGAAAATCTTAGATCAATTCGAACTGGATTATTTGCCAACAAATGCTTCGGAATTGTCAGAGCCTATATAGAAGTGATCTTTAAGTTGAATCTTTTTTTCAACAGCGTGTAGAAATCAAATAGACGAACAAATATTTCAAGTAACTTTTTTATCAAAACTCAAAAATAAGAGAGACAGTCTTTCAGTTTAATTCATTTTTTAATTTTATTTAATTTTGAGGTCCTACCTGGCGTTTTGTTATGTCACTATGGAGATATGTTGTCATTATTAAGTATCTTGGTGGTTATGTGAAACAAAACTGGGATAACTTCGAACAATTTCTGCGACATATTCAGGGCTATTCTACTAATGATAATCACGGTGATTACCAAGTGCTTAGCAACATAAACACTCTGGGCAACCACTTTTATTTGTTTCTTATTCTGCTAAGCAAAGTGTTTGCCACAAGTGGTTAAAATGATCATGTGACGTGTTTATAAGAGTGGATAAATTGTAACTTGTAAATAGGTGTTGTTAAGCTGACACTTTGAGTGTTTATTAATTAAAATGGACGGCAAAATATTACACTTACTTATTTTGGAGTTGATTGAGAATGAAAACAGGTTAATAATAGAATTATATTATAACGTAAACGCGTTATACATTTTTTTATTATTCTTTTACGTTTTTTATTAATCCAAAATTCGAATTGGAATTCAGTATAAGGGCTAATTTTTCCCATTTTTTTTCCACAATTGTGGATTCGGTTGATGAAAGTTTTCCACTCAACATATTTTTATTAGCGTCAATAAAACGTCGTTGGTTCTGTAATACCTCCTATGTGCCAATAAATCTGAAATTAACGTTAATTAATATTTTTAAGTAAATACTTCTTCTGAATAAACATGTTGCAGTGAAGATAAGTATGAATTAGAAATATACCTCTGAAATTGCTAGTTTCTTACCATCTATTGCTGATATAATCACTTTTTAGCCTTTCCTGCAACATTTACTTTTTGCACATAGGAGATATTACAGAACCAACGACGAAAATCAATCATCAATTTGTATTGACTAGATGACATTTTTTTGTCGTCTTTTTGTAATTTTATTATCCATAATAATAATTATTATTATTAATAATTAATTATTTTCAGCACTTGACAGCTAACACAAAATTCAAAAGTATATAACCGTGGTAACCGTACAAAAATAGACTTGTAATTAAATTCAGACACCTCTTTATAGGTACGTTTTTTTGAAAACGAGTGACAAAAAAGATTTGTAAACACTCGCATAATCACTTGTTATTAATGCTTTACCTGAATAGCATATTAAACATTAGTGATTACAGACAGTGTTTATAAATTTTGTAATCACTGTGGTTACGTAAGAACAGTGATTAGAACAAAAATAGTAGAATACGGCTAATTATAATATTTTCATAGTGACATAACATAACGCCAGGGCCGACCTTAAAATTTAATGAAACTTTGAAAGCCTGTTACTCTTTTATTTTTGAGTTTTGATAAAAAAGTTACGTAAAATATTTGTTTATTTGATTTCTACACGCTGTTAAAAAAAATAATCAACTTAAAAATCATTCTATGTACATTTGCCTACCGGCATAAAACATTTGAACAAAAATGTTGCATCTTCCAACAGACTACACTAAAATATGTATATTACTATTTTACTTTGAAGATACTGAAAATAGATAATAAGTGTTGCATATAATTTAATTCATGTTGTAGCAGGTCAATTTGCAGACGAAATATAGTTTCAGTAACACGTACAATTCGGCATATTCCCGAGAAAAGTCATATTCATTTTCTTGTATTTTTTTCAACAGCCATGGTATTCTTGAGTCAATATTTTGATTTGAAACGAATTGTCTTCGAATCTCTTGTATGTTTAAAAGTATTGATGACCTAATAGCTGGTAAATCTCTGACTACAGGCCACGCCTCGATACAGGCCTTACACTCGCATTCAAAACAATATAATTCTGCGAGTAACTCTCTTCTAGGTATGAAAAATGTTTTAAAGTAATTGAAGCTAAAAAAATAATTAACAATGAAAATTAATAGCCAATATGATTATATTCCTTAGAGCAACTTACTTCACTATATTAGTGATTAACATAATATCGGACGATTTTATCGCACGAACCCTATTTAAAATGAATTGAAGAGTTTTTGGGCTTAAAAATGCCGAAACAATTTCAAAATCGGAAATTAACCTTTAGGAAAGATTAAAATGTACTGTTAAAAATTTAATAAAATCGGCCCAACAGAACCGGGTTTACAAATTTTATGAAAACGCTAGTTTATAAGGATTTATTTACTGAAGGGTGTAATTTATTTGGTTCAGATGTTGAACTGATAACAATACTTTAACTGAGAAAAAAAATAATTTTAAGGGGTGTATTAAGGGTTAAATTTTTTTTATTTTGTCCAAAAACGAACTTAAATTCACGTAATAAAGTCACACTGCCTGTATTAGCAAATACACTATATTGTCGGCAGGGTGTTGGCACTGCGGCCTGAGTTTTTATAAAGTTATTGTTGACTGATTTCAAAAAAAGCAATAAAAAGATAAATATTGGTATGCACCACACATCTGTTTCAAGCGTTATCAAACTTTTCTGTACATATAATGTATATTGATATCCTCATCCGGTCGAGACATAAATATCTATTTGCAGGCACGTATTCAGGGGGAGAGTTCTGGGGATCCGAACTTCTCATTATGAATTATCGTACTTGGCGCAGCCCTTAGTTACATATCTAAACAGTGTGTCTTAGACATGACGCCCCAAGCATGTATCTCGATTATTTTTAAGTTTCGGATCGGAGGGCAGCATTTTCAGGGGGCGCCAAAATCATAATATAATAGGTAATAAAGAGTGCAAATTCAATAAAGGGTTCTTATTCTCCCCTCCCGGTTAAGTTTTGGGGGGCGCAAAGTTCAAATCATGTCCTGAGCATTCGTGACCTTAGTTACAGCACTACGTCCACTAATCCGATTAATCCGATGATAGCTTGATTTTCGCGGGGGGGGGGGGTAAACGTGAAAGTGCTTTATATTGTCTTAATTAAAAAAAAAGTCATACTTACTCAAATCGCTTTCCATATGAAATAAAGATTTGTTCTCCTTTTTTAATGTTGCTCAATGAGGTTAATACAGAGATATTCCGACTTGCTAGAGCCATTGCATTGGGAATACAGGCATGATTCAATAGACCTCTTATCGCACTGAGCCCAAATCCTATGGTTTCGTAAGACAATACTGCAAAAAGAATTTAATAATTAATTGTAACACCTTTCCACAATACGAATTCACTATAATTCGAACGAGCTGGGTAGAGTAGTGATGACAGCACTAGAGTAGCATTCGGGAGGTAAGGATTCGAATCCCGGCGGAGGCAAATGTGTGGCTGGGACTTTTTCCTACTGTCTGAGAAACGGTAATTCCTGTACCGGTCAACTTGATTGAGGTTTTCCATGGTTTCCCTCAATTAATTTCAGATAAACATCGAGATGGTTCCTTATTTGAGGCCATTGCCGATTACCTATCAAACTCCTAGTTCAAAAATTAGCTACCTTATCCCAAATTTCCTATAATTCCTTCATTCACCCATTGCTATTATATAAGTTGAAGTCTTAAAAAAATGTAGAAAATAACGGGAAGTAGTAAATGGAAAATAGTAATAATATTTATTATTATTGTTATTATTAATTCACTATAAACCGTGATGTACTAATCATATTTCTTATAAGAATATGAAAGCGTGTTAAAAATGTCGTATAACTTACAGTCTCGAAAATGTCTCGCTTCTAAAATATCTTCTGAGTTGAACACAAAAGTTTGTGAATGCAAAAGTAACAGTTCAGCTGTTGCAGTTTTTATTTGGTGTGGTTTTAGTCCACCGAATGCGTCGAAGAAATTCGTATCATTTTCGAGCATATATAAGATTTTAGCTGAGTCTTCGATGCTTGATAAAAGTTCAGTAATAGGCTTTTTATTTCTGTTATCCGTCAAATTGTGTATTGCACCGTAATTAGATTTGTACAACTTTTTATTTTTTTCATTCACGAATCGATTCAAATTATATTTGTTGGCCACTAATTTTGGAAACATATTTCTGGCTTTTATAACTGTACGTATGATTATTATCCAGCTTTCATTCATATTTTCAGTAACCATTTCTAATATTGGGCACTCAAATGAGTGGTATTCATTCATGGCAGCATTTAGGCAGTCGCCGTCACAATACATTGTAATGTGACAGCTTTCGCATGGAATCAAATTCAAAGATCTTTGCGAACAATAGTCGCAATGGGTGTAAAAATGCTCTCCGATTAACTGTGAAGCAAAACATTTTTCGACAGCAATTGTTTGTCCAGGTTTTATGTCACGCGTTGCAACAATATGGTGGCCATATTTTGATGATTGTTTTATTTCTATGCAGTTGGCTGCATTTTCAATCGTAAGATGAGCTTCAAAGCTCAATTGCGGAATATCGCAACTTTTCACAAACTTTTTTGATAAATTTAGTTTCTTTTTTGCAAGTTTTGAACGATTTTTCAGTTTTCCTATCAACTCTTCTGGGAAACCTTCTTGTATAGCATACTCTATGTCCTAAAAAAATTTTTTAATGACAAACTATTTATTAAGCGCCTATACTCGTTTTGTCTGTACGTCTGTGAATCTGTCACGCCTTTTTATATCACGGGAGATTTGATATTTACAAGTGATACATATCGATTATACTTATGGTTTTGAAAAATTGAACCTTCTTCCAAAAAGGGCACCAAAAAACGTAAGCTAAGTCTTATAAAGTTTTATGAAACCTATCTATGTAGTTCTATTAAATTGGCGCTGACCTCAAAGCTTTGTTATTTACGCTTTTAAGGAGGTTCGATTTTTTTTTTTAAAGTTCATTTATTTTTTACTGGTTTGTGGCTTATCAGTATGTAGTTTGCACGTTATTGATCGTCTTCTTCTTTAATACTTTAATACTAAACTTTAAAAAAAAACTGCTGAACCGATTTAAATAAACTTTAAGTAAGATCGCCCTGAAAGTATGCTCTTTAAAATAGAAATACTAGTGATTTGACGTAATACTCCCTGAACGGTTATGGTTGAACAGATATTTAAAAAAAAATGTGGCGAATTGATAACCTTTTTTTAAGTCGGTTAAAATACGTTTAATTTTTTATAGTTTGATCATTTTTTACGGGCTATTAAAATAGATAGGTAGGTAATAAACGAAAGAAAAAATTGATTTCTGGGGCAAGGATTTTAATTTTTCTTCTCAATTTCTTTAATTGACATTTTTATTACGAAAATTCGATATTTATGTTACGTAATATCATAAAGCCCTTGTTTAGCCTATAGCAAATTACGGTATATTGACAATAAACACAAAGACAATCTCACCTATTTTGTCTTATTATCTTAGCTCCTCTATCGGTGATTAATTATTAGGTATCTAAAATTCATATTCTTGTTTCCCATTATTATTATTGTTACCCAATATTAAAATACTATTATCTAAAATGAACTTGTAGATATACAATGTTTGTTTATTGTTTAAAAAAATATATTCCCATTTTCCGATAAAAATTCAAACAATTATTAATTTACTGTTGCGATAAAATTCTGTTTTTAGACATTCTTTGTACCTATTAAAAACGTTTTGTTCGTGGACAATGTTTATTGTTTAACAAAGCATTTCTATTTTCCGATCTTCATTTAATAATTTATTGTTGTCATAATTAGACATTATATCGCATCCAAAATTATTACTATAATTCAATAATAAATCTCAGGTATTTGGATTAATAATACAAAGCAATCGCGTTATTGTTAAAAAACGTAGCAAGATTAACAATAACACGATTGTTTTGTATTATTAATGCAAATACCTAAGATTTATTATTGAATTATAGTTGTCATAATGTTCCTATGAAAAAACCTTTCTATATGATACACAATGAAGTATAGGTACAGAATGTTTAAAAATTATATCAACAAACTTCGTAAGGGGGAGGGGGAGCACATTTTTGATATCTGCTAAAGTAAAAAAATCCGTAAAAAATGCATTTTTTCAGCTTTAAAATCGGATAATTGGAATCCGATTTTTTGCAGTCGTTCTAAGATTTTCGCGATGATCTGATTATTTCAATTATCCTGTAGTACATAATAAAGTTTTCACTTGATATATTTTCGATTCTTTTTTGAAAAAACGGAATTTCCGTCTATGTTGAAAAAAAAATATAGCACAGTACCGGCAACTGCACGTGTTCTTATTTTTTCTTTAAGAAATATTTTTTTAACTGCGTGTGACACGAAATACGCGCAGTAATTAACTGAAACGCTGAGCCTGGGGCGCCGAGTAAAACTTTCCAACTCGGCGAAGACTTTGCAGGCTACTCCAAATTCGCGTGCTTTAAATATTTTTTAAAATAGATACATAAAAAGTATTTAAGTTGTACCACTTTTTGCTTCTGAATTTTTCGTTTTTTTTTTTACTAGATACAATTCCCGATTTGGTCAAATAATTATCATGGCAACACTGCTTGACGCCACAGTTATAAAATGTTGAAACTTACTTACCACGAGACACTCTTTATAAAATCCCATATTGAAAAGAAACGCCGATCGATTGCCAAATCCTAAAGCGAGTGACTTGTTGTTGTTTTGTTTGGGATCAGCGAACGCGATGCTTCGATTGTAATACTCCAAAACTTTCATATTATTTTTATCATTATTGTTTTTATATATGTTATTACCTTGGTTTCGATACATTTCTGATCGTTGATTGCATTTTTTAATGGTTGATATTCTCGGCATTTCATACCGTTTTAGTAAAGATTCATAAACTAACAAGACTTTCTCGTGATACGTACTTTTTAGTGTCAATTCACGTAAGTGTTTTCGAATTTCTTTCTCCGGATCGATAAGAAGATCTTTAAAGAAACGATTAAAAAATTCTTCTTCAAACATATTCATTTTCGACTCTTGTAACTTTTCTTCCACAAAAAAAAACCCACTTTAATGTTCCAACTTAATCGCGTACTCACAAAATTTAAATTTTCCTTAACTTCTCACTTAGTAATCTTAAAAAAATGTACTTATCTTCACACTACAAACTAGGTACTTTGTGATGCAAACGAATCGTGCTTTGTGAATCGAAGATACCGAGAGAAATTACGCATTTCACACAATGAAAATCGGTAATCCCCCCACACGTAACACGCTGCATTCTATTGGCTAATCTGCACACAGGGTACGGATTACATCGCACCATAGATATCAGACTTGCCAACAGTTAAAAGTAATTTCCTATATGATTGCAATTTGCAATCACTAAACACAAGTAGAGTGATTATTGCAATAATTTTTATAACAATATGGATATCAAATAAAAGCTGACAAATAGCCAATTCAAAATACGTAATGATTTAAGTACGTTAATGCTTTGGTGAGCTGTAACAGTCCCCAATCTACAAAACACCACACTGGATCGGGGTCCATTGTGGAACTACAATAAAGAAATGAAAACGTAATTGTTTAAAAAAAGAAAACCGACTGCAGAAAAAAGAAATTAACTACAAAGAAGAAAACAAGTCAAAAACCCCCAACACGCAGCAGGCGGCGACCTCTATTTGCCTCTTTCTTTTATTTTTGAATGGTTCGTCACCTACTACGTATTGCGGGTTTTCGACTTATTTTCTTCTTTTTAGTTAGGTTCTTTTATAATTGTTATTAAAGGGTTAAATCAGGGGCTTAGCTACCGCCGTATCTGCCGTATCAATTATACAGGGCCCCCGGGCCACGGGGGCTCCCAACGTGCATAAGCAAAAATTAATAAAAACTTTCCATTTTTTTTTTTTATTTCAGAAATGACAAAAATCAAAAAAAGCAATTTCTTTTTTTCCCGCGTAAAGCGTGCGTTCAAAAGTTGGCAACACCCTACATCGGTTATCGCGGGCTGCGGGATTTCCCCGGCTAAGTCATTTACTTCAACGGGGGAAGGGCCCCCAAGGCCCAAACACATTTTTATACGGGGCCCCGCCAAGGCACGCTACGCTTCTGGGTTAAATTCTAATTTTGGAATGATTTGGAGAATTTTGTCGGTGTTTTTGGACCCCAAAACAATTTCCAAACCCTATAAAATGTGTGTTGAAATGTTATAATTCCGGTAATTCAAGTGCTTTAAGGATTTTAAGGTCGCTGATTATGAGTTTGTAATCAAAAAATCAAAATTCGTCCGAAATAATTGAGCATATTCCCTTCTCAAAATCATATAAGTAACACTTTATGAAATTTTGAATATAAACTACTTATAGGAATGTTGCAAACGTCTGCACGCACCGCCAGCAATCACATAATTTATGGCATCTGCATTCGCATCCATCGTTGCGGAAGTTTAGCAGATGCGGATGGGAATTATTAGGGCGAATCCGGCACTCGACACGTGCTCGCGTCTTTTAATTTTTAAACGGAATTCAAGAAAAATAAATCTAAAAAACCATTAGTAATGATATTTAGAATCAATTCGTAGAAAATAAAAATATTTGGCAAAACCAAAAGAGCAAATTCCGTTAAGTTTTCTACTAATGTATGGTAAAAATTGAAAAAAGATAAAAAAGGTTTTAATATAAAAAAATCATAACAAAGAGTTTTATTTTAAATACAGTTCACTTAATAAGCACTGTCTAACATAACAATTACAACCATTATATCATTGAGTAAGTAAATGCAATGATTATATAATTAATTGATAATATAATGCATTGAATTAGATAAATTCTTGTAGATTAAGCATTTTTGTCTTTGTTATCACTAGGCGAGTAGTGCACTGATTTATGTTATGTCTGTAGGTACAGTCATTATTGAATAATTAATTATTTCAAAGTTCAGAAACAACACTTTTTTATACAGTATAGCGACCCGGTTCGGCTTCGCCCGGATTAAAGCGTATTATGCGGCAGTGATCTTTCTTATAGAATAATAGCTGATACCCGCGACTTTGCCTGTGTCAATATCCGAAACTTTTTGTAACAGATGTGAATTAAATCGTAATGATTTAATCAGCAACATAGGTAATTATAATATACAATCACTTCAAAACAAATATAAAAAATACAACCACAAACGAACAAAACATCTCGTGTTGCAATAGTACTAGTGTGTACTTGGTATAACTGCCCATATACTATATATTGTGAACTGAAAAATATAAATGGTCCCCACTAAATTATTTATAATTGGTTCTTTTTTTTAATTTTTTTTTTGCCAGTTTAAAAAATATATCTTTATGTTATTAAATTAGTCGAAAATTTTTATTTTTTGTTTTGGTGGGCTATAGCAAAAAGCTGAAACCCCTGTTTTATTATAGGTACATAATTGTAAAAATCTGTAAAATATATGTAGGTAAATAAAGACTTGTTATCTTATTTATCTATGATATTATAGTATAGATTAAACAGTCTACGCCCTTTTGTCAGCGTTTCTTCTCCAACAGGACTTACGAAAGTCTACTGTGCATGTTTTCTTAGAAAACCACTGCCAGATTTAGTTTTTACAACTGTGTAACTGCCCAGGAGCCCTCCACAAAAATGTTCTTATTGAAGATGAATTCCAGCCGGCTTGACTCCCAGGGATTTCCATGACCGTAACCAGGAACGATCGTTATCAAAATTCAAAATGATAAAGAATTATTTGCGCAATAGAATATATTGAGAACCTATCTGTTCATATAATAACAATGCAATTTTGCCCAAGATTTCAATAAGTCTATTTATTAAAAAAAGCCCAATATCATGTACTAAAAATGGTCAATTCGGTGCCGCATGATATTAAAAATCTCGACTTGAATAAGTGCCTTTATTATATTGATGATTTTTATACTTATATGTAATTTTGTATTATTTTTATTTGCAGCTATTGCTACACCTATATTTTGACGAATCGACTTAATAGTATTTTGGATTTAATAAATTCTAATTCAATGACTCATGCCCATAGTCTAAGCATTAGACGTAAATAACGAGTTGTGCTGAAAATTGTCTGTTGACTATTCTCAAGCGGAACATATGTTTCGGGAATTCAGTATGTAAGTATTATTATTTATTTTCATGTTACACCGATTCTGAAACACGCTGTAATATATTCGGTAATGAGTAAATTGCATGCAAACTGATAAGGTAAGAATGTGTTTAATGTTTATGTACCTAGTTCTTAATAACTGCAGGTTATTTTTGTTTTATTTACTGTTTAATACGTGTTATGTTAATGGTATTTGAACGATAACGATGCAATTCCAAAGCAAACTGTACATATTCTGCAAGAAGAAAATGGGGTTTGACACTAGTCTAAAAAAAACGTCTCATATACAGTCAACAACCATGTTGCTGATTTTATCGTTTCCCACAAACAATACGAGCTGACAGGTCATCACGATATCGCCGGAACTATTACAGACCTCTCGACTTTGAATTTGGCAGGCATGTTTAGTGGAGATTCGTAAAGAACAAGTTTTGCGGAAATCAACTCCCAACGTTGATTGCGAGGGCGTTATAGAATATAGATAAAAAAGTCCAGTTTTTGAATTTCTAGACCTGAAAGTTGATAGGGATGTCTGATTTGTTATATTATATAAGATATCCACTAAAAATGGGTTTTCCTAAAATCGTCTTCTAATAAACACATCCTAATTTTTAAACTACAATTTCCTACGGAGTTGAAATTTAGCAGTTATAGTCTTTATGCAGCCCCACGAGACAAAACTGCATTATGTTGGAGTCGAAGGCTCTACTACTGTTGTTGTTACCGAGTGGGGTGCAGTCTAGCTGGGGGCTCCACTATTGCTGTTGCTGCTATGTTTCATCTCAACGCATGCAGAGACGCGAGGAGCGGACGGTATTAAATAAATCAAACACTTATATAATGAAATATATTTTTGTTTTGAAAAATTATAGAACGTACAAGTCTTATAAAATCTATATAACGTTATAAAAAATAGGACAATATTTTATCAATATATTATTATAAAATATATATTTTTGCACGACCAATATGACCGAATGTGAACTGTCAAAAATATTACAAATATACTTATTATGATGTGAAAATCAGCTATTTTTTATTGAAGGTATGTCGCAAGTCATAAAATAATGCATTACAAACTAGGTACATAATAGCATGGTATGTTTCTAGTGTGTGACCATGTGATGGCATGCCGAATGTGACATTATGTACAAAGCGAGCGACAGCGAGATTCAACAGTCTCCCTCTTTAGAATAGCTGATTTTTACATAATTTAAAAAAATTAAAAGAAATTGAGCAAGTTCATTTCCAATAATTATAGGTTACCTTTGATTGTCATACTTTTACCACAGCAAAAAGATTCTTTATATTATGCTTTTAGGTACTATGGAAATGTCATAACTACGTCATAGGATACTCTTTAAACTATGTTTCGTATTTTTTTTGTTTTACTTTACACACTAGTGCGAAATGAGCCATTTTACTGCAGCCATTTTATAGGGGGTCGCGCAAAAACTACTATTAAAATATCAAACCTTTTTTTATATAGATATATCTGAACTGAAAATTCATATTCATTGTAAAACCAAAACAGCTTACAAAAAAAATGTATAAAAGTCTTTTTCAAAAATAACCAAATAAAACTTCAATAAAGGCATATTACAAATCAAATATTTTTAAAAAGATAAAACTCGTATTCATTATAAAATCAAATCTTGTTAAAAAAGTCAACAACTAAACTGAAAATTCATAATACATAGTGCAGGACGTAGTCAACATTAAGCATGCGTCCTATATTTTTTATTGTCTAGGATTCCGAGTCCAATTGATTGACGGTAGACTATAGACGCTCGACAACTGAGATCACTCTATTTTTGCATGCTCACTGTTTGCCTATGTCGTCGCCTAAGTCATATTCATTTGAAAGTTAAAAAGCTAAAGCTAATTGTGATTAAGGAAATACAAATTTATTTGCCAGTAAAGCAAAATATTCTTTGATTTTTTCGTGGATATCCAACAATTCCCTCGACGGTCTATGTTTCTCAAGTTCAAAAGAAGCTTCCAACAATTTTGGTAAGAACGCATTAGCTTCTTCTACATCACCGTAAAAAAGTGGCATAAAAACTTGTGATGATAATTTTCTGCTAGCTGGACACTTGAATGGTAAATCCACTGGCCAATTATCAACACACGCTTCACAAAAACAAGTAAAGAAATATCTTCTTTTCAAATTTAATAGTCTCTCAGTCTTTGGCATTTGTCCGTAATATGGGCTGCATCAAAATTAAAATAATAATACTTAACTCACGTTTAATTAAGTAACTGCGGACTGTGACGAAATAAGCAGATACTCACCTGAAACTTGATGCATTTTCCAACGTTCCGGAAGTACCCTTCATAGAACTTATTTAATCGTGCGTAAATCCATTTTCGCACCCTTTTGATCAGTTTACAAAGTATATAAATGGGAATCTATTGAGCCAAATTTAGATGGGTAAAGGTTTCAGATAATTTCCATCCTTTTTTGAGTTGTGAGAGATTAAGCAAAATCTTCACGAAACAAAACAAATCTTAACTGCTCTTTACTCATTACAATCCAAGCAATTATCAAGATTACTATAAACTAAGGTTGGGCGTTAGCATTGTTAAAGCTGTGATTAGGCGAGACACGAGAATAGGCGGGGGAAGTATGCTTGTGGAGTTTTTTTTCCAAACATTTGAGATTAACATACTTGAATAACCAAGCCATGGGCATCAGTGGCGTAAGTAATCAACTCAGCCAATCACAGACGTGACCATGTTTATAACCTCTTACGCCCAACCGTCTAGTATTCTAGTAATCACTTCAAATGATAGTCACTTGTTTGTATTCTTCCAAAAAAATAAATCGCTTGTTTTGAAGAAGGTAACTTGGCAGAGTAGTAATTAAAAAATGATCAAGCACAGGTAAGAACGCATTCGCGTACAACTACTAAATAATTTTTATGAAACAGATATGGACAAGCTTCCCAATGTTAGCAAAACTGTATCAGTTTCGGTGGCATTACATCGAATTAATAAGATTCTCAGTTCGTCACAATCTGCAATTAGTTAATAAGAAAATAATTCCTTTGCTGGCCGCTTAGTACACCTAATATAAGCCGTACATTTATTATAATAAGAGTTCATGAGCTCAAGGATAGACTTGAAAACATTGCGTCCAAAATAAAAGGTGATCTTATGTTTAAATCGTTTCAATAAAATGAATGATATATGCTGGATTTCAAGAAAATATAAATTATGCCGGGTTGCAATGCACTTTGACTCAGTAAATTAATATAATAAATAATTCCGTGTAAAAATTCTATTAATTCGTGTCTCATTTGTGTCATGTAAAGCGTATGAGCGCCTCCATCAGTTCATTCATAGAGATCTGAATCACAGCTAATGAAAACAGCAATCAAATTAATTTTGCAACCACAGTTCGAAATTTCCCGAGAGCATATTTTATAATCGGACGGATCCGTCACCTTAATGATTATTTTTAGAGAGTTTAGTTACTTACCCATAGGTTGTAAATATTTGTTCTCCTTTTTTTATGGGCCGCAATACCCTAACAACAAAATATGTTCCATAGTCAGTATGAAAAGTGTTTGGTGTACAAGAATGATTAAACAGTCGTCCAAATGATTCAATACCGGATCCGTAAGATAACTGTTGAAAACCTAACAAATTAAACAAACAGTTCAGTAAAGGCGTATTTTTTTTAAGGGACTAGTGTATCATTTGTTTTTGTTAGTCGAATTTCGGATCTGTAGATCTCTAAGGCTGAACCTTTATAGTACTTTCCCAAACAGACGTACCTCCCCTGAGTATTTCATTAAATTGACGTGGTCTAAAAAAGTATTTTAAATATTTCGCGAATTGTTGATGCTACGACAAAAATGGTAGCTCTTTTTGTAGAACATCAAAATACCCTACAACTTTCCTCATGAGACCATTTTCCTAAATGTGGAAAAACCGTTAACTCTGTGGAAATCACGCTAAAAAAAACATAAAAATACATTGTTTTTCTTGGTGATTTTCCACCTGGATGTCTTTTTTTTTTTGTATCCACAACCAGCTGTCACGGCAAGAACTAGTATAGGTGTTGAAATTAAGCAATTATGATACCCAAAATATTTATTATAAATACTATACCTTGATCTTTATCACCAATTCGAATATGTTCTCCAATATCACGGCCATTAATAGGAGCTGTTTGTAAATGAAATAATAAAAGTTCGGCCGTTACTTCTTTCATATCAGTTTTATTTAATTTATCTGATTCAAGAAAGTTTGTCTGATTTTCCAAAAGTTTCATTAAGGCACACGCACGAACTGCTTTTGAAAAAATATCAATAAGTTCCCTTTTGTCAGTATGTGCTTCAGAATTATGCACAGCATTATATGTATCAATTTTATATACGAGTTGATTATTTTCTTCTGTAAATAAATTCAATTTAAACTTTTTTTCTTTAAGTTCAACAAATTGCTGCCTCGCTTTGACAGTGCACCTTAAAGCAATTCCCGCCATTATTCCAACATTAATAGCGAGTACTGTCGACAATATCGGACATTCATATTGATGAAATTCTTCCCATGCCATGTCGCGACATTTGATACTGCAAAACATAACCGTTGGGCATTTTGAACATGCAATTAAATTTAAACACCGACTTAAACAAAAGTTGCAATGTGTGTAAAAATGAGGTTCTTTCAGAACTGCAATATACGGTTTTTCAATGCTAATTACTTCTCCAGGATATAGATCACATGTTGCCACTACGTAATACCCGAACTCGTCAGAATTGACAATTTCAAGGCAATTTCCAGCACAACTTATTTTTGAGTTTGGTTCATAACTGAATTTCGGCATTTCAGAAAAATTCTTGAATATTTTCGAATTCGTCAATGACTTTTCGGCTTTTTCTTGTCGTAGTTTGAGTTTCGGTTTCAATTTATCCGGACAATTGTCTTTCAAAACTGTTTCAATGTCCTAAAAAAGTAATACCATGATCAATTAATTTCGAATTATTCGATAAATTCCTCAACTTTAATTACACAATTAAGTTCCATAAGGTGATATCAGACGATTCACTCGGGGTTCATTCAGTCTTTTTCTCGAAGATGTCGTCAAATGAAGTTATGCGCCTTGGAATTCGTTTGATCAAAGAATTGACAAAACGAAGCAAAGTCTAAGTTTAAATCATTAATTAGAGATATTATAAAATTTGTCCGCATTGTTCTGTCTTTGTATTCGTCGAGTTTGTAGTTCCAAAGACACCGATAATTTTTGAAATTCTCTAAAAACAGCAGCGTGTTTTGATCGTTCCATTTGAATACCATTTTGTCTCATACACAGACAGAATATATTCACTATCCGGTGTCATAGTCCCAAGTCCGTCCGTTACAAGACGCGAGACAAAATGGCCAAACCCGAGTGAATGTTCTCTCCAAATTCAGACGTTTCATTTCTCGTTCATTCGGAGCGCGAGTGAATGATGCCGAAATCTAACATTGTTGGATCGGTTCACTAATGAGTTCATTCGTGACTATTGTTTCAATTTGTGTTGAGACATTTCACTTCGAGTCAATGATGCTGAATGAACGAAAGAAATGAAACGTCTAATATCAGCTTTAATGAATGAAATAAAATAGTGTCAATGAACAACTTGCCTGTAAACACTCATTCATATAATTCATTTCATAAAAAACAGCCGATCGATTTGAATAAGCATAAATCAGTTCTCCTCGTCGATCAGTTTCCAATTCAGCATAAGCAATGCATTTGTTATAAAACTCCAAAGCAGCTACAAAATTCTTATTAACGTATTCACGATTTCCTTTCTTTCGATACTCTTCAGCGATATCATTGTTCTTTTTGACTGATTGGGCATTGGCTAGAATACTGTACAACAAATCATTGTTGTACAGAAATAACACCCGTTCGCGATTTGTCTTTAATTTTTTGAACTGGACCTTAACTTCTACTATTAGATTATTCAGTTGTAACTTTCTCTGGAATTTTCTATTTACATCATCAACATCTTCCATTTTCGCTGGTTTTAAATGAACTGTTTCAAATGAAAAATAAAATTCATTATTAGCACAATGCATAACATATGCAAATGATTATAGATTCTTGGACAGTTTAGCCATTAAAAACCTGGCCCAAACGACTATTTTCTTAGTTCAGGATTAACACTCAAAAGGGTAAAAGCAGCATTTAGTAATTGCATATAGTTTGGGAAAGGGAAGAGTCTCATTAAAATTGAAACGTTATTTCGAAGGAAAACTAAATTATCTTTGTTTATTTCTAATCAAGTTAAAGTAATTTCTTCGACTAGTTTCGTGCATACGGGTGATAGAGTGAAATGCAATTCTGAACGAATGCCAAACGTTTCATAGTTCCAGGTAAATACCGAACATCTGACAACCCTGCACCCAACAAACATCATTCGGTTCACAAGCATTGTTGTTGAGTTTCCAATGTATCGGGGAAAACATCTATGGTCCTTCTATACATCATTCGATGCCATCGATATATTGTGCACCCCTATAATTATTTTTATAAACCCTAGTTAAAAGTAAGATGGACTGCAGTGTTTTAGTAATTTTAAATGAATTAATCCATCGCTATTAATTATAGTTACAGACTTCATTTCTTCTCAAAATGTAAAACGAGTACCCAAAATTAACAAATATTTTCTCTTATATATATCAACCGTAAACACGCTATAAACTTTAACCTAAAATTCAGGTATCGAACTATTTCACTTTTATACACCCGACAGTTTACATTATTTCTGTCAGAAGAGCAATTTTTTAGTATTTGTAAAACATTTGTTCATGATGTAAAATTAACATCAAATTATTAAAAAATATAATTATGTAAATGAGATACGAATTCAAATTTAGACGGCGTACCTGACTTACCCATACCTTTATTAATTATTTCACTGAACAATCTTAAATATTATAAAATTAACAATATGTTTTCCAAAAAAACTAGTAAATGACATTAGAGGGATTTCCCCGAATCTTGCATTCACGCTTGCATTGCATTCTATTTGCATTTTGTTACTCTTCGACTATACACGCATGGACCTCTCAAGCCGCATGGCGTATCCCATAGAAAAACAACGAAAAGTTCGAGAAGATAGCAAAAAATAAAAGTTCAAAATTTCAGTAGGTGAGTATTCAAATTAATCGCCCTAATTTGTTAATTTGCTCTATCTTTTTCATATTTTCTTCATATTTGTTTAACAATATACGATTGCTTAAAAACTTTGTCGGCCAGCCCACCCGCTCTTAAAAATGGTTTTAAAAATATACGAATAATGTCAGACTTTGTTCCGCTGACAGTTTATTTTTATTTTATTGGTTTTTAATTCGTTTTTAGAGGTGATCTGTACTTCATGTGGTCTAGAGTCTAGATTCTAGAAGCTAAGTGACGTAGTTCTTGCGCAAGAAATTCTCTACTAGTTCCTAGATAGCGTCCACAAATTATGCTATTTTTAAAACAAGATGCTAATTTAAAATATTGATTAGAAAATAACCAGTCTTTGTAAACACAGTGGCTACCATTGATTCTAGAATTTCGATGAACTTATATATGCTACAATGTCGTCTCACGTTACGCCATTTTTGATTCTGAATTTAGGATCTGAAATGCTATTTGTAATTGCACAAAGATTAGATGCGCAACAAGTACCGGTTGATAAAGCAACTTTAGGTATGAAAAATATCAAATGAAGAAGCATAACGATAAACACAAAGCGTTAAACATTGCACTTTCTTATTATTGTCAGTTAAACATAGTTGCACTGTTCACAAAACTTAGTTGTAAAATGGAAAAGAGAAATGCCTATGTTTTCATAAATTATTATTTTTTTTTTGTAACAAAGCATAGATACACAAAACTAAAAGGCACCAATAAATTGCATTAAAAATATTCTTACAGT
This sequence comes from Venustoraphidia nigricollis, assembly GCA_034508555.1. Classification (NCBI taxonomy): domain Eukaryota; kingdom Metazoa; phylum Arthropoda; class Insecta; order Raphidioptera; family Raphidiidae; genus Venustoraphidia; species Venustoraphidia nigricollis. Next base: position 4,329,203 of record JAVRKA010000032.1, on the reverse strand, counting down.
GCTTATTTAAAGTCTTATAGTACCTGAGCCTGAGCTCTTATCATTTTTTGTAAGAAAAAAGTGTTTTCTCACCGTCCGTTTGTTTCATTTATCTAGAAGGGCATAATAAAAAATTCTCTTTGTATATGAGAATCCTAAATCTATTTGGCACAATTTAAAATGGTCTTAGAATGTTATAATTTTTAAATAATATATCATAAAAGCATGGGATATCAAACGATGCACTCAAAATTAATTAAATTTAAAAAATACAATGAAATGAAATTAGTAATAATTAATGTAAATTTTTTTAATAATATATAGAGGCTAGTATTCGTTTAAAATAGAATTATTTTATTTTATATTTTCAGTTATTGATGAGATAACTGCTGCATTCATTTCGCACGAAACAGTATCGAAACTATTCGAACCATCTCCTCCGTATACACATCTAGCAGTACGACAAATTTTAGAAAATGTGGCGCATTCTTCAGCCATGCAACTGGATAAATATAGTATGGACAGACTCTGGGATTTAGTAACTATGATTTTTAAGTGGCAAACGGCTATGACTGAAAACATTATCTCTGTAACTAGAAAACATTTAGCTGAATTGAAACCGTTTGCTTCTAATCCACAAACTGCATTGGCTCTTGAACGAACGCAATTAAACTTTGAAAATTTTGCTGAAAAATTGACTGATGCTGATATACAACAAATTCGACATTTTCTCTTGGCTTGGTTAAGTGTTTTTAGAGTTCGTGTTTCAATTCTTTTAAAACTAGGACTGCAAAATGAAGATGGTTCATTCTGTACTGAGCATTCAGATGAAAAATGCGTTTATATGTTGCGAAATTTAGGTACCAACATTTATGCCGTTCAGAAAAACGACTCAAGAAAAAATTCAGCTCCCAGTCAGGAAATTACAACTTTTGTTTCACAAATTTTGGGAGATACAAAAATGAATCATAATTTTATCAACTTAAATATTTCTAAGCAAAATGCATGCAATGAATCAGATGAAAAAATACCATCTCAAATGTATACTGAGATAAATTTGTCAACTCAAAAACCACAAATAGATGATACATTATCTGATCTTTCAATAATAAAAGACAATATAGATTCTTCTTCAATGACCGATGATTTATTAGAAATGCTTAACAATGAAATTTAATGTATGCGTTTGATACTAGATGTCACTACTTGTATCAACAAGTTGTCGCTTGTCATTTGTTATGTATGAGATTTGGACTCTAATCGTTACTGTCAAAAAAATACTAAATTACTGAGGAAGCATATATTCTGTACAATGACTTCACTAGTAAGTAATAGAAGTGTATTTGTTAAATATTTAATAAAATCAATAAGTGATATACGTGCCTTTAAGCAAATACGTCAAAATAGCACACCGGCTTCAAGATTGTTGTATTCGGAATTTGGGGACCCAGTTAAAGTAGTCAGTAAAGACAATTTCGACATTCCAAAATTAGATTGTAATGATATACTAGTTCGTATGATAGCTTCTCCAGTGAATCCAGCTGACATAAATACAATACAAGGAAAGTATCCTTCAAAACCTGCACTGCCAGCAGTACCAGGAAACGAAGGTATTGGCGAAGTTATTCAAGTCGGAAATGCGGTTAAAACCTTTACAGCAGGAGATCGTGTTGTACCTTTAAAAAATAATTTAGGTACTTGGCGAACCCATGCAGTTTTTGATTGCAAATCGCTATACAAAGTACCGAAAGAACTCGGTGTCGTCGAAGCAGCTACATTTACCGTTAATCCATGTACAGCGTATCGTATGTTAAAAGACTATGTTCAGTTGACTCCAGAAGATACAGTGATACAAAATGGTGCAAATTCAGCATGCGGACAGAACGTTATTCAGCTATGTAAAATATTTGGTCTAAAGTCTGTAAATATTGTACGAAATCGACCTGAAATTAATGAACTAAAGGATTTCTTAAGAAACTTGGGAGCCACATATGTCTTAACAGAGGAAGAATTAAGAACGACAGACATTTTTAAAAAAGAACAGGTAAAACGCCCAAAATTGGCTTTGAATTGTGTCGGTGGAAAAAATGCTTTGGAAGTATTACGCCACTTAAATCACGGTGGTACGATGGTAACGTACGGAGGTATGTCCCGGGAACCTGTGACTGTTCCGACGTCGGCTTTGATTTTCAAAAATGTTTCTTTACGTGGATTCTGGATGACACAGTGGACATACGATAATTATGAAAGCGATGAAAGGTGGAATATGTTTAATGAGTTAATTTGGTTAATGATTGCTGGAAAGTTGCAAGGGCCTGCCTATACAATGGTACCTTTTAACAAATACCAAGATGCGTTATTGAACACAATGACTGTGCAAGGATATGCTGGAAAAAAATATATTTTAGATTTTGTTAAGTAATTACGTTTACTTTGTTCTTAGTCTCTAACATACATAATTAAGAAAAACAGACTGGTTGTCATGATTAATGAAGATGAACGGATTTTTTTATTACCGCCGCCATGCTGGAATTAATTATTTGTAATAATGTTAAAACAGTGTAGATGTCTGTAATAACGATGATTATTTTCACACTGTAGCAAAGGTGTTATAAGTAGTTTTTTTGTGTGTTTGCACAAACTAATAATAAAAAAATTAAAGTTATTAAAACTGCAGAATAGATTTTTACTTTTTTTTTGTCGTGTTTCTTTACAGCAAAATCAATATTAATTTAGTATTAATTAATGACTATTCACCGTTCGGTATGTAGGAACCATGGAACATCTAAAATTAAAATCGATTTTTTTCGCCGTGACAGAAAAATTTGTGTTGTACTGTATTTCTATTGCAAAAAAGAGTAGAAAAATACTAAGGTTTCATAATCCCGCTTTGCCCGAAAAAAACCTGGCAACGCTGATCTAGATTGCTGACGCTATCTCTCAAACATTGTGCTTAGAAGCCATTTTAAAAGACAAACATCGTAAACAACTCGCGAGATTCCGAAAGATTTAAAATTTTATTTTATCGGAAATATCAACAAAACTTACAATAATTAATAAAATTTAGCATGAATATATTTTAATTGTTAATTATTCCAAAAAGATCGAAAAAATCTCTCGAAAAAGAACCAAGTGTTTTTTTCAGTTGGTAGTTTTTTGAACGCACTTAAAAAGTGCGTTCAAAAAACGTGTAAAAACCCCATGTTTTTTTTTCATATTTTTGGAATAATCAACAGTCAATATAGCTGCTTTTCATGCCAATTTTCACTAATTATTGTAAGTTTTATTGATATTTCCAATGAAATAATATGAAATTTTAAATCTTTTGGAATCTCGCGCCCTATTTACGGCGTTTGTCTCTCTCAAAATGGCTTCTAATCGGTACATTTCACACAATCCTCGAGAGATACTGGCGTCAGCAATCTAGTATTATATATTTATGATACCTACCGGACGCTGATGAGCTTAGATGTTGAGCGTCTATAATCTACAATCAATATCTACTGTACACTGTACTTTTCAGTGTAAACACTGAGTTATCTGCACTACCGAACACACCCAATTATAGTTAGCTTAGTGACCTAGAAAATTAATTGGGTGTAATACAGACTTACATTTATCTAATACAAAACACAATGACTACAAGGATTTACTGGAAAAAAATATATTTTAGATTTCACTGGATAATTGCAATTATTTTGCGTAAACTTAGTTCCATAAATATATATTATTTGATATGAAAAATGTAATTCTCATAAATTATTTTTGATAATAAAAAATAACAATCGGCCCTAATGTTTAGGAGACCGACTTCCCAGTTTGATGAACATTGAATATAAGTAAGTAATAATAAAGCAGAAAAGTGATCATTTTATCCATTAAAAAAATAAAATATTTTTTTCCACCAGAACAAATTAAATCCATTAAATCTTTTTCAAGAAATCCTAAAATTTCAGATTTTTGCAGTTATTTTGTTTAACAAAGCGACTGGACCGACTTCGATAAAATTTATTTCGGAGCATATGAACGTTTATTATTTTTTATTGTCATCATAACAAATTTGAAATCATTTGCGAGATTTCGAGTAAAATTCACTTTTGTGCAGTAGGTATTTTTGTATAACAAAAATGACTTGACTGATTTTGATAACATTTCATTTGGATCATTTAGACGTTAATAAGCTTCGATTGTCACCTTATAACAAAGTCGATATCATTAAATTATCTAATTCATCGGATACGAGTTTCTAGGCAATTTATTTAATCACCTAGTATTAATTTTGACAAGTGTGTCATATATTTTAGTATAATTTCATTTAATAAATAATAAATAATATTGACTCTACCAACAGTAATATAATATTAAATAAAACGAAACCACTTGCGATTACTGTTCAAAATATTTTTTTATTTATAAAACGTTTCTACCAAATTTTTGGTCCTTTTCAATTTATTAAAATATAAAATAAATTATTTTATATTTAAAATAATTTATTTTATATTTTAATAAATTGAAAAGGACCAAAAATTTGGTAGAAACGTTTTATAAATAAAAAAATATTTTGAACAGTAATCGCAAGTGGTTTCGTTTTATTTAATATTTAATAATTTCATTTAATTAATTAAGCATATTTAAATCAACAGCGGGAAAATATGCCTGTTATTCTATATAAGAAAGTTCACTACAGCATAATAATTAATAGGTAATCTACAAATCCGGGCAAAGGAAATATCACAGAATAAACTACTTATTTATAATATATTTAATTGCATCCCGGTGAAGTGGGACCGGACCACTAGTATGTTATATACAAAAGTATGATTTAAAAATGAATATTTCCAAGACAACCAAATTTACAATTAATATAATAAATTTTGGACACAAATATTTTCTATGAAATTTTAATTATACATTACTTCAGCATGAAAAGCACATATCAAACGAAAAATAAATTAAATATTATTGGAAACAGCAAGTTGACAAGAGAATTAAATATACTGAATAAAGAAAAGCGCGCAAGTTTACGAATGCAAGACAATGTCGAAAGACAGTTCCATTCAAAATATATAAATTTTGATCAATGTCCGACGTCTTCGCGTTTATCGGAATCAGCGGGCGTATTATACGAAACGCATACGCCTGGTTTTTGTTATCGTAGAAACGGAGAATACAAGACCCCTCATCATAATTTACAGGAAAATGAAAAAAGCGATTCTGACATTGGTGTGAGTTTATTTCGTAAATTTTATCATTCATTACGTCGATCAAATTATAATATTCTCAATGTGTATTATCATCGTTTTCTATAATTATATGCGAGGCTAGTAGATTACAGAAGTTGCCTCGCTCAATCTGACCAATTAGCTGACGAACCGTTTACATTTTTATTTACCTATAATAACAATGTTAAAAATGTCACTTATATAAAACTAGGCTTATGTAAATCTCTTACCTTAAAAATATTCTGTCGTTTGGTTTCTTTCACATTTGTCAATACCATGGTGGAAATACTGGAACTGACAATTTGAAATCCAAAAATCGTTTCACGAGTAGTTTCATATCCCACGCCCACAAATAGTGTAAAAGCCAAAAAATTTATAAAAAAAAAAAAAAAAAAATATCCCACGCCCTACCTACTGTAGGTACTCGGACTCTATTTCTTTCAAATTACTAATTTACAGACAACAGTAATATATGAAAATTAAAGATTTCAAACAATAATTTGCATGTTTTTCATATTATTATTTAATACAGAATCTCAGATAAACTATAACGCAAACCGAAAATTGCAAATTTAAAAAAACCGAAAAAGTAGAAATTCACACCTATAAATAAAATGTTATGTACATTATGTTTTGCCTAAATAAAATCATCGATTGAAATTTGCAATACACAAACGCAAAATTGGTGAATTTGACGATATTATAAGTAAAACCTAAATCTACATGCACATTAAATAACTTGGTAATACAAACGTTTACATTTAAATAATGCAAACATTTATTAGATACTTATATATGCACACAAATGAGATGAAGCACAGCAGCGTCAATAGTAGTGGAGCCTCCGGCTCCACCTGGCGTCATTTGATAGCGAGTTGCAACAAAGTGGAGAGTATAAAACCTTCTTCATGAAAAAATGTCAAACGGTGTCGAAGTGTATTAATCTCATTGTCAGTCAGACAGATATACTATATACCAAGATCCATTTATAGATATTTTATAATTATTCGAATCTGTAATCCTGCATGTTTCGTTTTTAATTATTCACCGCCTGTATATTGTATTATTGCTTTTAAACAAGAGAAAATTGTGTCCGTTTTTACCATTACACGAAAAATAGAATATTTATTTAGAGAAAATCATTTTAGAATTTATTTTTGCTTAAACTATACCTGCAGAGTTTAGTACAAGATGTTCTTTTTACCGGAGATGAAATTGATATTGAGAAAGTCATATGTTTACATTTGCTTGCCACGCATAATTGTACAGAAGATGATTCCAAACGTATCATGGAGCAGAAATCTAAGAAAGGAAAATTATCATTTCTCGATGAAGGAAATAGACGTCCTTATGAAAAAATGCTTAAGGAATCATATAAAAAATCAACAAATTGTAGTGGAAAATTTGTAGATAGTGAAACTAGCCTCGTAAAACATTTACTACCTATTTATATATTAGGTATGTACCTACGTAATGTATATTACGAGTATATTTCCAACAAAGACATAAATATGGTAAAAGGACTAAAGAGCAAGTGGGTTTCCCGACTTTACTGAAAAAAGAAGTGAGATCTAGAAAAGTGCCAAGTTTTCACTTGGAATAAAACATGCCAAGTGAAAACTTAGCAACTTCTTAGCAGATTTATAAAATTTGTAATTTTCTCGTAATATGAAAATAACTCATCAAACAACTGTTACATATTCTTAGTTTTTTTACAGAGATATATATATTTTTTTATCGCATTATTTATATTATATTCTTCAGGTATTAATGAACATGTGGTAAAAAATACTTCCAGAGAAAACATCAATGATTTTATATTTAAAGACCAGTTAAGTTTGAATTTAAATGAAAAAACGGAAAAAAATAGTCGAAAGGGAAGTGTTGTCGTCAATGATAAAATCATACAACTGGTAGACTCTGTTTTGCACGGTCTTAGAAAAGCAAATCCAAAGAAAATGAAACGTTTGCTTGATATGGCTCAAGATCCAGCAGCTTTGCGCCGAATTATACACAAACCTTCTGTAAAAGCCTTTCTGAGTTCTGTATCTGCTCAGTCAATACTTTCAGGGTAAATATCATACAAAACATGTAAAAATAAAACCGGAAAAACCGAGTCTGTGGGGATTGGGAACACTTCTCTAGTACAGTAACACCTCGTTTATCCGATGTAATGTGGGGAGGAGTTACCTCGGATAAGCGGAAACTCGAATAACACGGAAGAAATAAAAAATTTGAAAATTTGAATTGATTTTTATGTATTTGAAATGACAGAATGGAGTAAATATTATTTAAAAAAAGCTTTTTAAAGACATACTTTTTATTGAAATGTACCAAAAAGGAAAAAATAATTTTTTCATAAGCATGGGTTTGTAATCTCTATGAGATTAAAGCAAAAATTTGCCACTTTAAAAAGTCACATTTGGCATCTCGACTATACGTGGCAACTTGCTTGGAAATACATATACATAATTTGCTCCTTTATTCACAGCGCAAATTCTTTTCACATTGAAAACCCTTCGAAGAATCTCATAAACAATTTAGATATTATAACGCCGTCGAGTAGTTTGGAACAATTAGTTTTTGACATCCGTAATGGCATTATTCAGGTACGTGATGATTCTTTCTGTATCACAAAATATTGAAACCGACAGTTAACAATTACACTGGACTCGTGGATTCGATTTAGCTTAATAGCATTTGCGCTAACTAGAAATGTTCAGTGTTTGTCGAATTCTCTTTTTAATTTTTTCTCACAGTGGTAATTACGTCTTCTTTCTTTTAATTTGTAGCATTCTGAAGCAGACAGCAATTGGGGAAGTGGGTTCCTATCAAAGGAATCGTCAATGAGAGACTCAAGAAATACTACCCCAGTGTCACAAACTATATCTGGAAGTGAACTGGCGTCCCTTAATGAATCTAAATATTCTAGAAATAAATTAGGAAGAATGGATATTGCTTCAATAGCTTCATTCTTGAAGTAAGTAAATAAAATTAATGAAGCAAACTTATCACTTCTTCTGAATTTTTGGTTATGGATTGTTCGTAAAAATATACGTAAATAGTGGTAAATAGAATATAATGACTTCTCAACTGTTTCGGGAACTTCTTGATGCAGTGGTTACCATCCTGGCCTTTGAATCAGACTGTCATGTGTTTCCAAACTCCAATTTTGACTGTTTTGTTATGTGGTTTTAATTTAATAAAAAAATTAATATAATAAATATAATATTAAGACTCACCACGCTGGCTACTAAAACGTTGGAATCGACCGACATTTTATACGACGCAACATACATTAGGGGTTCTGATCCTCGCATCGTACTGATATTTCAAGTTTGCCGCTAAGGTTGTGTTATTCAAAGCTTCTCTCATCCCCAAAGTGTGCAAAGTTTTAACTACCTAGGTCAACGGGATCCTTCTGAAGGGCCTGGAAAGATATAGACGTACATTTAGAAATTATATATATGTAGATGCATTTCTCGCTTCGCTCGTTCGCTCGAATTTATGATTTATTAATACATTATTTGCTGGTTTCGCACGTTCAATTTTCAACTTGAAATCAATTCTATGTGCACTCGTGAGCGAACTTATAGATCTCACCCTTTCTCAAGAAAACAGCTATCAGATGGTAAAAACTACTTATATATGCTCAGTACAGCGAATTCAATCCCATTTTAGCCCGGGCAAAGGTGTGTCGGGCAGTTATTATTATAGATTTAAATCTTCTCTAAGAAATAAGCTAACGAATGGTGAATACCGCATTCTTCATTATAAAATTAAATACTTATAGATAATAGAATTTAGAATTATTTAATGCACTAAATTATAAAATATTATCAGTAGTACAGTCTTAAATAATGGCATTCTGTTGCATATTCAGTTCAACTTTTAAAGAAACGTGTAACAGAGAATTAAAGTACGCAAAGCCCGTGAAGAAGACGTCCGAAAGCACAGTTCCAAAAAATGAAAGTGAGATTGAATCAGTTGAAACAAAAGACGTTGGCAAACCATTTACACTACGTCAGACGACATGTGCCGCTTGTCTCGAGCGATGGAGAAAACCACATCCTACTCCAAAGCTACCATCGATTCGTAAACGCAACAATAAATTGGTTGAAGTGAATGCCCCAATAAATTCCAAAGCTAAACGTGTCAATAAATCATTTTCGGATTCACCGCAGCAATCCAGAAGGGTTTCAAGTAATTCTACAGATGATCAAAAAAATCCAGCTTCCAATTTGGCAAAAAATAACCAGAGTTCATTTCTAGAATATAACGAAAATATTACTCTGAACAAACTGGATTTAGAAAGAATTACTCAACAAATAGCTAAAAAAGAGACTCAAAAACGTTTGGAGAAGTTTCTGGAGGAATAAGTGCAAAGTTTGTACTGACTAAACCATGTACAAATGAGCTACAAGGTGTTCTCAAAAATAAGCAACTGTAGAGAAGATAATATTTTTACAAACAACGTAAATTGCATTAAATTATTTATAAATAACATTGAATTTTGACTATTATCCATATCAGTAAAAAATATTTAAAAAAAAGTTTACTCTATTTACTTAATTCCAATGATCTTTTTATACTCTGTATTTATTTAAAAAAAAATTGAAAATACATTTTTTTAAATTTTCGAGAAGTATTTTAGTAAATATTGTATAGTGAATTTTGTAAAAGTAAAGTAATTTTAACAGCATTTTTAATTTTACTATTGACCATAATGAATAGCCCGCCATATAAATATTAAAATCTAGTATGGTACGGATAATTGAGTCAACGATCAAGTTAAATTAACTATTAACCGTTCGTCAACTGTTTCCGTTTTTAGAATTAACATCGACGTACACTCCTGGACATGCCTTAGCGGTGTAAAAAGTGTCCTCCTTCGTAAGAAAAAGATAAACCGATATTGTGGCCATTCTTTATCTCTCTCAAAATACCTATTAGTTCTATTATATAAATTAAAGAGAATTATATCTAAATTATTGCAAAATAGTGTATGATGCAGATCTGTCAATTATTCCTTATACAAGATTTGTGAGCCCCTTCCAAAAGAAAACCTGTCTCCGACCCTGATTGACAAATTTCTATACGTTTAGTAGAAATTGTGACATAGTGCCTTATAGATAAAGTACATACATGTAACATGTTTACCGTAAAGTAAAAGTTGTCTGAATTGAAAAAAAAATTGCGATTGCAGCAAATGCAATTGTCCACCTGTTATGTGATGTACTTACAGAATAAGTTATAGTCTTCCCAAAGTAATCAAGAACGTAAAGCAACAATATGTTTAACGATTAAAAGATTTTTTATGTCAATAAGTCTTTTAAATCGGGACAGTACTGGAGATAATGCACGAAAAGTCGTTACAAAAATTGTGACGAAAATGAGTGATAATGTTTCATCCTATATAATATTTCAAAATTAAAAACAACATTTAAACAATAAATACAGTGTCAAGCGAACAAAGGATACTCCGTTAAATAAAATGGCCAACTTCACGAACAGGCTTTTCTAGTCAACACTGTGCTGGTTCGTGCTGGATAGGTGTGCGCGATCTTTTAAACTAACGATACATGTGCAAGCATTTTGTGTTGTTTGTTAGCAGCTGGGTTTCGTATTAGGTTTATTTATTGCAAGTTTAAAACAACTAACTAAACGATTTCTAAATTATATTTTATACATACATTAAATTATTCATAACCATTTGTTCTTTTAAAAGAAACTGGAGAAATTCCAGATCGCCTTCAGGCATTTCAATAAGAATGGAGAAATTAATTTGTCGTAACTTCGTAAAATGAACATAAATTATATTTAGAACAAATTTCTCCAGACGTATGACATTTTTATGCCGATGTAAATAGTCATATGCCGACAATTAATTATTTTGATTTCATCTCTTTAAAAATCTACATTTCAAAGTAGACTTTATTCGGTATTCCATTTAAAAACTTTAATATTTCATTTGAAAATGAATATTTTGAGTAGCAAATCGTCCGAATAAAAACTTTTTATAAAAAATAGAATCACCGTAAAAAATAACTAATATAAAGTTTGAGTCCGTAATTAAATTCGATAAAACGATTATAAAATTTATAAATTTTTTTTTTGTCATCTCTAATGATCTGGGATTTTTTACATGGAATGTTTTTGCCCTGTTAAAAGGACTTTTTAAAAACGATAGTTTTGACATTCTTTTCTGAAATTATAACCGTAAAGAGAAAAATAAAAGTTTTAATCAACATTCTACAAAAAAGATAATTTCGTAGTGGAGGTTCTTGTACACTACCCAGAATGCATAAACATCACGCTCCCTTGTAAGATACGTTTTCAGTATAATTCTGAAAAATAGCCTGAAGGATTTCCTGCCATAACAGAGTTTTGTAATAAATAATCGCTTCATTGACGTATCTCTTAGAGACGTGGGCATTTATTTGTTATAGTTTTATTTTTTTATAATTATATTTAAACGCGGTGCGCGACTTTGTAAAAATAAAGAAATTTTGTTGTTTCGACCATTCATAGACTTATAATAGTTTGCATGCGTCAAATTATACGTAATAATATTTTTTGTTCATTCTTGGTATAACGGTAACATGCCTAGAGGCACAAATGTTTACATTATAGACAAAATCTTAAATAATACAGGGCCCGACAAATTGTTCAGTCACTTTAAAAGTTTCAACAGTTTATTTAAAACAATAAAGCAAATACCTAGAGAAGGATTTATTGCCGCAAAATAAGATTACAATTCATAATTTGGGTTGGTTCTGATTCTATTATCCAGTTCAATAAACTTAATAATAATACATCTATATTTATAGCAACCGAGCTGGGTAGAGTAGTGGTGACAGCACTAGACTCGCATTCGGAAGGTACGGGTTCGAATCCCGGCGGGAGCAGATGTGGCTGGGACTTTTTCCTACTGCCTCTCGCCGAGAAACGGTAATTCCTGTACCGGCCATCTTGATCCATGGTTTCCCTCAATTAATTCCAGATAAATATCGAGATGGTTCCTTATTTGAGGCCATGGCCGATTACCTATCAAACTCCTAGTTCAAAAATTACCTACCTTATCCTAATTTCCTATAATTCCTTCATTCGGCCATTGCTATTACATAAGTTGAAGTTTTAAAAATGTAGAAAAATAACGGGAAGTGTGGTAGATGGAAAATAGTAATGGTGCGAATGGCGTCTGTTATGACATACATAAAGTCGAGAAACGGACGTTAAACGCATTATTATTATTATATTTATAGCAGATTTTTAACAAATGAATAACGCTTGGCTTCTATAGTGTGAAAGATGCTTTGTGCATCGTGTCAGTTTTACTTTAAATCACTGAAAACAAATGCTATCTTAAACTATTAGTGTCCAAAAAATAATGTGTACTCGTTTTTGTTAACGAAAAAATCACGAAAAATGGGGTGTGGCTGTGTCGTGGACACAGCCATGGTTTTACGTAAATACATATAGGTTACGAGTAACATTTTCTTTTCTTAAAATGGCAGTGTTTCCCCCTCCACCGCAAGCCATACGTCACAGTCCTCTCTCAACGTATTAACGAGTTCTTTGATCGTTCAGCTATCGAGTGGTGTAATTAAATTTTGAATGTAGATGATAGATATTTAGCAGCAGCTATCAAACTGTATTTCTCGATTTTGTTATCATCAGTTTTCCGAATCGTCTCCCACTATGGAAGCAAATTTAAAGACGTATTCACGTCAAAACCCTATTTCGCTTCACCTTCTCAGGCTCACATTGACCTCTGTCATTGTAATATGATCGATCAGTCAGTAGTGTTTAGATCAGCGCTCATTATCGCGCCCGACTTCAATATAGCGTGTCGAGTTTGCAATTCGCGTGCAACAAAATGCAATTCAAATTTCAGCCGTCAATTGTAATAATTAGACACCATACCACAGTGCATCGTTATTGTCTATACTCTATATACGAACATACCAGATGAATAGAAATTCAATTCTATTATAACATATATCTGGAATTGAATTTTGAAGATGAATACCAGATGAATATTACAAAAAAAATTTAAAATTGACACCTCCTTCAAAAAAGTCACCAAAAGGAAGATAATAAGTTGAGGTCGGCGCCCATTTAATTACTAAAACTTTTTATTAAATGAGCACCGATCTCGAATTTAAAACAAAAAAGTTGAACCTCTTACAAAATGCCACGAAAAAAAGGCAAAGAATAAAATTTAGAGGTCGGCGCTAATTTAATGAAAGTAGATATAATATATCTACTTTTATTTTTTATATTTTTTTAAAATTTTTTTATATTTTTTATATTATAAAAAAATCAGTTGTAAGGCAGAAAATTTTTATTTAATTGTTGCAAACCTCATCGCGCCGGGTCTCTTCTAAGCCCGAACCCCGGCTACAACCCTGTCAGTCCAACCCTCTCGGAGGCCATGCGCTATAGAGATAGACAATACGTAAAAGTTCACCCAGTATATTATGTAACTACGTAATAACGGATAATATATTAAATGACACAAATTATAATGCACAGAAGTGCTGTGTTTTCATGTTTCACTGTGTATTGTTTTATTTTTTTTTTTTTGTTTATTACACCTATTACACTGGCGCCATTGTATTCGCGCACGATGTTACACTGCTTTATACAGTAAGTTTCTTCGTTTTATTTTTTGAGGATCGTTTACACCGGCGGCGCCGCACCGTTGTAAATCCTAATTTGAAACTATGTTTTTGCCAGAATTGTAACGTACAGTGAGACCCCGCTTAACGCGGGAGATACGTTCCAATGAGTTCCTGCGCTATACGAAACAGCGCTAAACGAGGTCATCGTAATACGTAGATAATTAATAGGCATACGTGAAACAGAATCGAGAATAAAAAAATTTGTTAGTTTTTCTTTTATCACATTAATTATAAATTGCTAATATCGATTTTTGTTCATAAAACATTTATGAAAATCAAATAAAATAATAGTTAATAAAATAATAAGTTATGTTTGTAATGAGAAAGGTTCCTCATTTGACATATTTTGTTTTTTGTGAAGAAGTCATCCAATGTCGTTTGCCTTTTTCTGTTTCGTTCAGCAAGCTGTAGTCGATAGCAAGATATTGCATCAATGATACTTCGTGTTGCCTTTGAACTTCTATCAACATTCGAATCCATTTGTATCAACTGATCCATAATTTACGTTATAGTGGCTCATTTTTTTTAGAAACCGCGTAATACTGAAACATGGTTAAGCAAGGTCTTACTGTAATTTTTTTTAGTAAAATATTAACTACGGTATAGTTTATACGACTAAGTTGATAAACAGTAGGATAGATCGACATTTCTTAACAGTGCATGTAGTTATCCTACTGTTTAGTAATTTTTTTCTGTCAGGTCAAGGTCATCTTTTTCTTACAACGATCGTAGAATTTTAGCTTTTTAAAATGGTACAGTATTTATTTCTTTACTTAAAGTGAGTGCATATTTTGCGGGCGCCTATGAAAGCAGTCAGTTGTACAGATATTGGAATGTTGGTATCCTATATATTCTACTCACACAATAATAAATCAGATCCAGTGCATTAGTGTCATATGATACGACCCGTCTATTGTTGCCTGAATATTATATTCTAAGAACTAGTTTTGTCAAAATGTTCCCGAACTACAGCCGTACTGAACAGTTTTAAAAAAATATTATTTGTAGTTAAATTTTAATCCATTTGATTCATATTAATTACGCCCAGGAAAAATGTCGGACAATAATCAACGCTTATGGGTATAATACTCGCCACGGTTCTAAAAGGTTCTGAAGTTAGTCACAAACAGCGTCGCAAATGCATATTTTAGAGCTGTCCTGATTGTTTTGTGGGAAAGGAAGACTCCCACCACCTCCCAGTTACAGGCACAAAACGTGCGCTCGTCGGTGATTGGTTATCGCTGGTTGTCGTATCACTTATCGCTTTCCTGCTATAAAGTACAGTCCAGTACGCTATTGTTAAGTTGTTTCTTTGATTGTTAATTGATCAAGATGCCTAATACAGTTTTGCATAGACAAGCACGAAAAATAATTTTTTGGATGACTTTATGCAAGGAATTAGACCTTTAGATTAAGCCTCCATTTGCATCTAACTTCAGAATTTTCGCCTTCTACAACAACCCTCATCAAGTTCCCGTTTTTTAATGTTGAGTTCAAACAAACATTTTATGAACTGCTCGAATACTGACAAAATACTTAAAAAATTACAACAAAAATTGAACAATTTCTTTTAAAAAAGACTCATAAATGTTTGTTTTTTTTGTGTTGTTATATAATAACTGAATAGAAGTAAAGTGACAAACGCATCAAAATAATACATTCAAATGTATGTCAGTCAAACGCAAGATTTTTGATGCATGAATGCACACACTGCAACTGCAGCGATATATTTAAACTTAGAAGTATAATATATATGTCACAGGGATTTGATCAAATCTCCGTTTTCATCATTTTCCTGCGACATATGTATACATATGTATACGCAACACAAGATTTACAGATTTAGAAAAAACCTCTGCCAAATTGAACATTTATCCATTTGGAGCAGTGGCGGATTTACCAGCAGGCTGAGTAGGTTTGAGCTTAGAGCGGCAGTCTTTAGGGGCGGAAAATTTGGGGACCGATTTTTTTAGCCGCCTTACAGGAATCAAAAAGATTTCTGTAATTGTACATTGTACATTCTATGGTCAAACACATTTTTTGTGAAATTTCAACCAAATTGTTGAATTGTAAAAATAATCTAAAACTGACAATTGTAGAGGTAAGGGCGGCAAAAATTTAACAGCCTGTACTTGGGAAATGTGTAAATCCGCCACTGATATTGTAAATAATTAATACTTCTCAATAATTAATCTATGCTAATTTCAAGAATCGGTTTTCTCGTATTTTTAATTTCCGATGTCAAAAGGGCGATAAGTTTGAACCCTTTGTCTGTCTGTGGCATCGTAGTTCCAAGTCGAATGGATCAAGTTTTATGGAAATTGGTTCAGCCGTTTTAAAAATGTGTAGAAATCTCAGTGCCTATTACAGCTCAAATTTTTAATTTTTGATTAGTTCAAAAAATATGAAATTATTTTTAAAAATTCCGACTTAAAATATAAAAAGTAAAACATAATTTATTTCTACTGCGCGTCTGGTCCGAGACACCAACTATTTCTGTTTTGTTTGGATGAAACATTTAATTCATAAATGCGTCGGGGACTGTTGAGATATTGGTATTTTTGTTATTTTATTTCATTTAAAAAAATGTTGATTTTGGTTCTGCCGCCTCCAAATCACTGCATAACTTTTCTAACTCTATTCACAGAACTACAAGTTTTATTAAAGTGACATCCCTTAACGGCTATTAAAATAATTTTTCTAAAGATATATGGCAGTTTTCATTCCAAACGGAGATAAAAATCTTTTATATACAAAAATAACAAAGAATTGGTTAGAACTTTTATAATTTTACGATTATTAAAGAATAGAATAAGACGATCTTAAAACTGGCAATAAAAGTAAAATGTTTTCGATAAAGTCGTCCAGATGGTTAAATTCTTGACATTATGCTATGCGAGCTATCAAACATGTGAAATGTTTTAAAAGGTTTCTTATCCAAACTAACGTGTTCGTTCTGTCTGTTTTTTTGACTTATATGGCCATCTGAGATGCATTTGAAATAAGAAACACAGGTGGTGCATCTTGAATCGGGACTGCATTTATGTGCAGACTGACTGATTTACAGTTCACTGCACGTCATAAATTAATTATTTTTTGCCCCAAGTTGATTATTCTTAGTTTGTCCACAGTAAACTGCTCGTCGTCGAAAACAATAATTCGATAGATTGTAGATTATAGACGATCAACATACGAGGTCATCAGCATCAATTATTCAATGTTTGCAATATAATGCATTTTTTTCATGTAATAAAAAAATGTGTGAGTTTCATCTACATAAGCTCACAGTGTATGAAAACGTCTTTAGCCGTAGATATCTGGGGGGCACGGTAGTGCCTCCACCAAGACGAGCCAAATCAAAGGAAGCGGGACACTACCTACCTTTTCTGGAACCGTTTCGTCCTAATTTCGAACCGTCATAATTTCGGTCTGGATAATGCTAGAAAGCTGCAATTTTCAGGATAAGATGTCCTTAACAGAATTATCAAACACACCAAGTATCAATTATCTAGCTTTTATGTGTTTTGAATTTTGTAAATATTTAGTCATTTTGAAGAGAAATTCCTGAAATGCATAATATTATGAACCCTGGTCTGATGAAAAAAAAATATAGACAAACTACTGATCGGAAGCTACTGCGCTGTACAGTCAAGTGACAGAAATCCGAACCAACTTGCGTTTTATTTATGTACACAATAGAACAATGTTTTTTCCAACGAATGCTATCAACCCATCACCCATCTTCTCTAGGACTTTAACACGCACTAAACCGAGGCACGACGAATCGTTTAGCTCTTTGGATAGACTGCACCGAATCTCCTATTAGACAGAACGTTTCAAAATACTTTACACCCTTCGTAAAAAATGTATGTGCTCCAACGTTTTTTTTAAATATTTTTAATTTATAAATTTTCAAGGACTATTTCTAAAAAGCCCTTGTGACTTATACTATATTTTGTCGAAGTTATAAGGACAAAATATGGATAAAATTGTATATTTTTCCAAATCTACTGATTTAATTAATACCTAAATCAATAGACATGAAGTTCCTACTTAAAAAATAATTTAAAAATCATTCAAATCGATGCATTTTTGTTAAAGATATTCAGAACAAAAAAAAAAGTAGGTGTAATAGTTCCGGATATATCGTGATAGATTGATAATTAACTAGACTTTCGTTCCCTATTTCAACATCTCAAGTTTTTTTTAGACAAAAGGTAGCTTGTGTTCTTCGTCAGGATGCAGTCTATCTTCTTGACAAATTTTATCGAAATCTGTTCAGCGGTTTAGACGTGAAAAGGTAACAGACAATCAGATAGATAGACAGATTTTCGCATTTATAATATTAGCATGGATGTAGGTACCTATACTCGCATTGTTAGTATCTTGAAGATTCAGTTTTTAATTTTATGACATGGAGTGTAAAACATTTTTTATTATGTATAAATATTCGAAGACGGATCCCCTCGCAGCACCCTTATAAAGTTGGTCCACGTACAGAACACCTTGCGCCGAAGGATTATGTATTATAACATGCTTGACGGTCAATCTGGCCATGGTCTAATGATAGTGCAAGACACGTGTTCCAATGCCTTCTTCTTTATTCAAAATGTGTTTGATTTTGTACAGAATAAAGAAAACAAATACAATATTATTATTTACAAAAATATCGGATTAAAGTGATTATAAAGACCAGATTGATTTTTATATTTACAAAAATAAAAATTTTGTTTTTTGGGTAGACTGAGACCCACCATTTTTTTGACATTTTTTCAGGGCGATTTAGTTTGATGGCATTTTTGAGTTTATTTAGCACTTCAAAATATCGATCCGTATTAATCGTGATACCTGGCTCAAGAAAATCGACCAATAAAACACCTAGCTCGTCCCAAAAAACTGTGGCCATAACCTTCCCAGCAGAATACTGAATTTTCGTCTGTTTCGGAGCACTGACCCTATACTCTCCGAACCTCGCACCGAGTGACTATTTTTTCTCCCAAAGTTGAAAGAAAGCTTGGGTGGCCAGCACATCGCTTCAAATGAAGAAATCCAGAGGTCCGTCAAATTATAGCTCCAAAAACAGGACACGTCTTTTTTTTAAACAAGTTGTGTTTAAACTTTCAAACAGAGATTAAAAATGATTTCAAGTCGAAGGCAACTATGTAGAAAAATAGTTTAAGAGTCAAAAAATAAAAAACCCGGGTCGCAGTGCCAAAACCCTGCCGACAATATAGTGTATTTGCTGATACAGGCAGTGTGGCTTTATTATGCGAACTTAAGTTGGTTTTTGGGTAAAAAAAAAATTTTACTCCTTAATACAGCCCTTAAAATAACATTTTTTTTCTTAATTGCAATATTATTATCAATCGAACCTCTATACCAAATTATATGCAACTTTCAGTAAATAATTCACTATCTACAAACTAGTGTTTTCATAAAATTTGTAAGTCCGGTCCTGTCGGGCCGATTTTATTAAAATTTTAGGGACACTTTTTAATTACTACCGGAGGGTTAAATTTCAATTTTAAAACGAATCGGAGAATTTTTTCGGTATTTTGGGCCCCAAAAACATTTTTCAACCCCTAAAAACTACCCTTAAAATGGCCCGATTGGGCCCATTTTAAATAGGCTTCGTGCGGTAATGGATTCCAACATGTGTGCCAAATTTCGTTAAAATAAATTAACTTCTTCGAAAGTTATAGCCCGCACACATATATACCTATATATATATATATATATATATATATATATATATAATATATATATATATATATATATAATAATAAACATTTTTAAAAATGGTGCCAAAGTGTTTAGGAGGTTATGAAACGTCGAGAAATTTTGGTCCGACCCCTAGGTCCCGCCATCCGACCGACGCCAATAGTGTATGTTGCCATATGGCAAATACACTAATAACGATATATTTTTTAACCTATAACTTCTTTTTATTGTTCCCAACATAGGGAAACTTACTTTCTGAATACCCCTCATATGTCTCCGTTACTAGACGCACGCGTAGTCAAGTTCATGACAGTTCTTAGACTGACATTCTCAGGGCGTTGGCTTTATATTACACATCAAATTGTTTCGTGCTTCTGATTTTAATATCGTAACTGGCACGAATGGACTTGACCAATCCATGAGGTTTATAGACCTGCGGACGATGCGTATCACGAAAATGTTTAGCATCATGGTTCGCGCGCGTTCATTCCACAAGCCTACTGGGCATCGGGAAGGTCGTGGCGTCAGAGATACCTGGCCGCTTGGCTCATCATCAATATACCCAGCTTTACCTCAGAGAATCGGACTTCTCGTTGGAACTGGCTGACCCAGGCCTTGTTTCATCGGGCAAGAACTATATACCTATACCCCCGCTTAACGCGGAGATACGTTCCAATAAGTTCCTGCGCTATACGAAACAAAGCTAAACGAGGTCATCTTAATACGTAGATAATAAGTGAAACAGAACCGAGAATAAGAAAATTTGATACTTTTTTTGTTTTTTGTTTTGTTCAATTTTGTAACATTTATTGTTAAATACTTTTTTATCACATTAATTATTAATTTATTAATTGCTAGTATCGATTTATGTTCATTTATGAAAATCCAACAAAAGTTCGAGTAAGAAGTTAGATTTGTGATGAGAAAGGTTCCTCATTCGACATATTCTGTTTTTAGGGAAGAAGTCATCTAACGTCGTTTGCCTTTTTCTGTTTCGTTCAGCAAGCTGTTGTCGACAGCAAGATATTGCATCAATGACACTTCGTCTTACCTTTGAACTGCTATCAACATTTGAATCATTATGTATAAATCGATTACTAATTTACGTTATGGTGGCTAAACCACGTAATACTGAAACAGTGGTAAGCGGAGCAGCGTTAAGCGAGGTCTTACTGTATTATAATATGGCGGATGGCCTACGTGACATCCTGACAATGTAACAAATATGTAAAACTAAACACACGCGATCGTCGTCTTATTGGCTAATAAATATTATTATTATTATTACTTCTTTGCTATGAAACAAAAAATCAGCGCTGCTATTTGTTTTTTTCTGCTTCTTAAGAATTTGTAAATTAAAAAATGAATAAAGACTGACCCTATAATTGAACAAATTCTTAATAGTATTCACACAAAAATGCTAACAATGCGCTTCTGAATCAGAAACGATAATAATCAGGGTTCAACCGTCCCCTACCGAATTTTTGACAGTCAAAGTAAACACGCTGTTTACCGAGGACATTTAAAAAAATATATAATGATGGAACCCGGAAAAAGGAGTTGAAGAATAGTCGGACTAACAGCCCTCCCCCTCAAAATTATTTGAAGTAGTACTTCTTTAGACGCGTTTTTTTGTAATTTCGGGAAGGGGCTACTAGATGATTTGCCTTTACGAACAAATGTGACGTTCTTTAGGCAACGGATTACATACTGCGAGGGTTGTTTTTTTTAATGAAAGTCGGTTCATAAATAAAATCATAACTTTGTATCATCTGTAATTGTAGTTTTATATTCTACGTACGAATTTTCATTTTTCATCATTTTTTGTCTGTTATAAAAAAAAAGAAAACTGATAGAGCTATTACTATTGGATTGGTAAAATTACTTTACACACTAGTGCGAAAAGTGTCATTTTACAACCGCTATACAGTCCTGAAAAGTAGCTTTTTTATAGGGGTCGTGCAAAAACTACTATTTTAAGCGCCCATATATAAATTAATTGATTAAAAAAACATCATCGAGTGAGCAGATCTTTTAAAATGCTAGCAGACTTTCTTAACATATCTATTATTATCATTGTTTTTAAAAATGTTGTTAGTATCTTTTTATGGAGACATTACATGTGCCGCATGTAACGCTAATTTAAACGATATTTGATTATTATGAAAGTTCACGCGGGATACTTATAGTTAAATCTCAACTCCTGTTCGGTCTCTACTCTAAGTAAATGCTCCATAAATAATCTTCAAGAATACTGACCCCTGTTTCGTTTCTTCAGTTTCATTGGCTTTAAAAACAAATTATGTTTTCTAATTCATGCGCACGCACAAACTTCTTTAAAAGAAGAGGCGTCCTGTCAATGGTCATGGAGCGAACAAATTCACACAATTTCCGGTGTTTTAATAATGCATCATTTAAGGCCTGTTCCCAGGCACTGTGAAGGTCGTTGACCAAACGAAATCCGCATGAGTATTGACACATTAGAAAGTTGCAATTAATCATAAGATCATAAGAATAACTGTTAGGCATTATATGATAAAAAAAATATAATGGAGTATCTATAATGCATTTGATATTGCAGCCAAATGTACAGTGAATTATAATCAGTAATGAAATGACTAATGATAACTATAATTTTTGTAACAAAATACAGTGGTACCTCGATAAACGAGTTTTATTCGCTCCGTAACCTTGGTCGTATCTCAGAACAAACATTCCCATTTAAATTAATTGAAATGCCATTGATCCGTTCCAGTCCCCAAAATGCCACCCCAGTTAAATAAATAAATAAAAAGATTCTGTATTGTCATTAGTTAAAAAAAGAAGAACAGAAAAGTTGTACATGTAGATTCCAGACCTTAGTCTATAACTCTAACACCTCTTACTTCTAGAAGAATTTATATTGATATGAAATAATTATAATTTTTATTGAGGGAAAAAATTTTGTTACGATGCACGACCAGTTGCAACTTTTCGGGATGTACTGTAAAATTCTCTCCCACATTCCCAAGATCTCCTTTATCTCACTTGTAGAGACAACCTCCTCCAGTTCTGACTCCGCCTCGAAATCAATTTCTTGCAGAACCTCCGTATGTTGTTGCGACTGTAACTCTTGTAAGTCTTCGGTCGTCAGTTCCTGAGAGTGGTCCTCAACGAGCTCGTTTAAGTCTCTCTTATCTACCTCAAGACCGATGAATTTTCCCAGAGACACAATCTCCTCTTTGGGTTCGAATTCTTCGAAGCTCCTTTCGGCTACAGCCTTAGACCACAGCTTCTTCCATGCAGAGAACAAGATCCTCGTTGTAACACTGACTTAGACCTGAAACGTAAGACAATTCGAGACGCGCGGGACTAAAAAACTCCTATATTACAGCGTGTTAATTTTATATTTGAATAATATTCGACTAGTTTCTTAAAATATTTTAATAAAAATATATGTACAAATATTTCGCTGCCTAACGGCATATTTGTATAGACTAAACTTTATGATTTTATAATAAAATATATTTTATGATCTGAACAAGATAGACGCTAAAAGTATTTTGACAATAATGTGCTAATCGGTTTTTTTATCGAATCACTTTCAAGTTTTGTTATTAATATTTTATATCATAAAGTTTATATCTAGCTTGATTATCGTTTCATAGAGGTAAATTTACTGCCTGCAAGCAATCAATAGAAACTCATGTGAAGTCTTTTTAATGTTGCATTGTGTATATTTAATTTACGATTTCTTGGTCATTGGTGTACCTACAGCTGTATGTTTAGGCAAATTTACACCACATTATGTGTTTTCAGTACCGTGTTTATAGTAGAAATTCACGTAGAAACCACTTTTTTATTAATCATTGGAATGAGCCTCGTTAAAAAATAAAGCAGTTGTATTTTTTTTGTCTAGCACTTATAAAAGTTTCACAATAAATTTTTGAAGTTGGTTAAGTCAATATTTTTCCTTTTAAAAGTTTGACGTAATTGTATATTTAATACAGTGCAAAGAAGACAGCACAATTATTTTTTTAATTCTTTCAATCGGATTAAATTAACCAATCAACGCAGGCGGCAGGCGTCATAAACTGAGGTCAAGAATATCATAATAAATCTAAGATATAATAGTAACATATATTGTCAAAAAAATACATCATCTTACAATTTTCCTAAAGTTGTCCAGTAACATTGTAATACCCAAAAATCTGCTATTATTACTTGTAAGTTTCGACCTTTTTTGACAATAATTCGCAAGATTACCCATAATTTTCCTAAAATTATTGTAATATTCTAAAATTTACTAAATTCTTCCATCATTGTCAAAGCGAACAAAACGTTCAAGCTTGTGTCATTACCAAGTAAGTTTTAATTGACTTTGAATTGAAATATTTAGTACATTTCTAGACTGCCTTTTGCTGTATTGAGTCTCAAACGACTAATCGGATATTGCTATATCGGTTCATGCGATAGAAGGACTATAGTTATAAACTTGTATTTTTTTTAATCATTGTGGCTATGCTATTTTTAGTTCTCTGCAGGGGTACTATAGACTGCACATAATGCAAACAGTAATAGTTTTATTGTCGTTGTCTGCTAGACTTGAATTCAAAGAAAGGTAAACTTGTTAATTTGTGACACGTTCTGCCGTTTTAACGTTTTACGCAGATTTTGAGATGTTTGAAAGATTAGCTAGCAGTTGTAAACAGTATGAGCAAACATTGCCGTGTCGATGCATAGCTTGTTTGCATTTGGAACAATGTTTAAAATACCGTAAGGCCCCGCTTAACGCGGATGATACATTCCAATAAGTTCCTGCGCTAAACGAGATCATCTTAATACGTAGATAATTAGGCATAAGTAAAACAGAACCGAATATAAGAAAATTTGTTAGTTTGTTTAATTTTGTAGCATTTATTGTTTAATACTTTTTTATTACATAATTATTATAGATTTATTAATTGATAATATCGATTTTTGTTCATAAAATATTTATGAAAATCAAATAAAAGTTCGAGTAAGAAGTTATGTTTGTGATGAGGAAGGTTCCTCATTTGACATATTTTGTTTTTTGTGAAGGAGTCATATAATGTCGTTTGCCTCTTTCTGTTTCGTTCAGCAACCTGTTGTCGATAGCAAGATATTGCATCAATTGCACTTCGTCGTGCCTTTGAACTTCTATCAACATTTGATTCATTTTGTGTAAACTGATCCATAATTTACGTTATAGTGGCTAAACTTTTTTTTTAAACCGCGTAATACTGAAACAGCTAAATGTCTTGTTTCAGTCTGATCAGCGTTAAGTGTATCATCGCTTGTATAATAAAAGCGTTTAACTAAAACACATTTATCTGTTTATTTTTAAGTTTTTAGTGTGCTATATTAAAAACTCGATTACCGTCCGGCTAAAAACCGAGACGGTCAGCTAGTTACCATAATATTGTATTGTCATTGGAACTAGACGCGTGTATAAAATTTCAATTCAATTGGATAATGGGAAGTGAATGAAAAATCGGACGTAAGAGTTGAAACAAATAAATAAACAAATATACGGAACGTGAAATTGACTAAAACCGTTTAAAAATACTCAATAATAAGAAAATGTTTATGGTCATCCCTGGATAAAGGTATCTCAATTGTTTCTCATAGAGACGTTAATGTCTCAGCACCTGTTTCTACAACTTAAGTACCGTAATTCGTCGTAAAGGCAACAAATGTTTATGTCGATTATACATTATTGTCAAAAAACTATTTTTTCGACTCATTTCTTGGTAAATATGACATATATTTGAAGTCACGTACTTGTGTATTTACTTTAAGGAAATACACGTTCAAACTTTTAAACTATATTAATGTTTTTTCCACACTTAGACTCTCACCCTTTGATACTGAACTCAGGGCCGCATTTAGAATTTGGAGACCCTGAGGCATTCATTTGGTGGAGGCCCCTATAGTTTCTCTGGATAAAATCGTGTATTCTTGAATAAAACGACATGCTTACGCACGACATATTAAAAACTTTATTCTTGTAAAGTATGTTGCTCACTGACAGCTTTGCGATTTTAAGTAAAAAAAGCTTTGCGCGATTTCTGATTTGCGTAAGTTTTGACAATATCATCAAAGTCCATCTCGCGAAATATGTCACTTTCCGAAATAAGAAGGATGAGATTCGACAAGCGATCTTGAGACATTGTTGTCCGCAATCTGTTCTTAATTATCCTTACTTTCGAGAAAGATCTTTCCCCACTGCAATTCGTCACCAAGTACATACGAAGTGCTACTTCTGCGTTGCAGAAAGTAAACTGTAGGTACATTGTTTTGCAAAATTATCCGATAGAAAAAAATTTCATTCGTTTCACCCGTTTCCTTTTCGTACTGTTTTGCGAAAGTGGCGAAATGAATTAATTCATTAGCCAAATTCAATTCCAAATCTTCAGGATAAGAATGTACTAGATTTTTAGCCTTCAGTTCCAACTGAGAAGCTTCAATTGTGGTCATTTCAGCCAAGAAACCAAATCGTTCATCAACGACTGCCAAAATAACTACATCAAATTTTGTTTCTTCATCTCTATCAGAATCGGGACTAATTTTTAAAATAAACTCATATTTTTTCAAATTTTTGCCGCATTGATGGGGGCCCTTGAATGGTGGGGGCCATGGCCCCGCTGGCCCCGTCCTAAATGCGGCCCTGACTGAACTCTAAAAACTACAATATTTAATAACTCAAAATAAATTTGTCTTTCTAGGCCCGTGTTACAATATTTTTCTATACTTTTTTCTATATAAAAGCGTTATTTTACCTATGTTTCACTGCGAATAAAATGTATAGAAGCCTCAAAGCTGACTATTCTTGAAATTCGTGTTTTGGATTGAGGCAAACGAACGAATCTACACAAATGTCCTTTACTCTATGGGTGTTGTTCCTCTCTCACTGATTTTGTAACGAAATTACCTCTCTAATAGAAGATAAATTAAAATTACATAAATTAATCCATTCAGTTTCCATGGAGTACAATATTATATTAACAATTGTTTCATGGTAAAACGCATGTAATTTATAATGTAATAACAAATAAATTATATTATTTATTTATAATAATTAAAATATTTGCAACAATTGACTGCAAAATACGTCATTATGACAATATTTTTGTAAGACTAAATTCTCAATGAAATTAACACAATCTCTTGAAAATGTCAAACAATGAAAATTCTACAGATAATAACTTTGAATCTAATGAAAATAATGGAAGAAAGTCAGCATCAAGCAATAAAAGTGATACTAGCCAAAAAAATCAAAAACATGCTTCAGGTAATGATTAGTTAACATAAAAAAATCAGGTCGCAATGCCAATATCCGCCGACTATATTGTTTAGTGATTATTTTATTTAATGATTATTTATTAATAATAAGTAGATTCAATTTAATAATTCTTTATTTTATCATACGACTTGCAGTACAGAATATTGAATGAATAAAAGTATTTTATATTATATAGAAAGAATGCTAAAACAGATAATGTTATGTAATCGCTACTAAAAACTGTTCAAGGGATTACACAATACATTGTAAAGTGCGATTAAATACACCGCCAATATAAAGTATTTGCTAAAAAAGCAATGTGGCTTTATTATGTGATGTGAAAAAAAATGTGAAAATTAACCTCTTCATACATCCTTTAAACTGGTTTAGACTGGTTCTGTAAGATCAATTAAAGTTTTAGCAGTACATTTTAATAAAGGATTAATACTTAGATTAGCCCGATTCATTTTAAATAGGTTCCGTGCGGTGATAAATTCCAACCTGTAGAACCAAATTTCGTTTAAATCGATTAAGTCTGTCGACTACTGATATTCACATTTCACAATAACTCGGAATACTTAGTTTTATTATTTTGCTTTCTTTATACTTACCTGAGACGGGAACTAGATAATAATAGCTGGAAATGTTAAAAATCCCTTAAAACTAATTTGCAATAATAATTTTTAGACTCATCCAGTTCAGATGAACAAGACAATGAAACCAAAAGGACATTTCCTATATTTCTGAGAAAACTTAAAAAACCTTTAGAAGATCCCCAAGATTTTTCTAAAGATCTAGAGTGCTGGATGGCAAACCTTCCACAGGAAATAAGGGACATGCCTATAATTAAATTAGCTATCCCAGGTTCGCATAATAGCATGACTTATACTATATCAGAAGACAGAGACTTATTACCTGAGGCTCTTGAATGGATGTCACATTTTAGTTGGCTTGGCGCGTCTTATAAGTCGTTTGTCACTGATTGGACCTGTACCCAAAACGCCACGATCACTGATCAACTCATGAATGGAATTAGGTGAGAAACAAGCAGTTTTATTATCCAATCATTTTAATGAAGGACACAAAAAATTCCATTATTTTTTTTAATTTCTCAATGAAAACTCATGCTATATGTTTTGCGCATACCATTTTTACAACGGTTTTTCTGTTTGTTAACAACAAAGTCCGTTGTATATGGACAAACCTAAGATTACCTTGTCCCCAACAATATATGAAATAGGTATTCGGCGATGCTAGAATATACAGTAAGATCCCGCTTAACGCGGAAGATACGTTCCGATAAGTTCATGCGTTACACGTGGTCATTTTAACACGTAGATAATATAATAGGCATAATGAAACAGAACCGAGAATAAGAAAGCTTGTTAATTTTTTTTTATTTTGTTTAATTTTGTAACATTTATTGTAAAATACTTTCTTATCACAATAATTATAGATTTATTAATTGCAAATATCGATTTTTGTTCATAAAAAAATCGTAAGTTCGAGTAAGAAGTTATGTTTGTGATGAGGGAGGTTCCTCATTTGACATATTTCGTTTTTTTTGTGAAGAATTCATCTAATGTTGTCTCACTTTTTCTGTTTCGTTCAGCAAGCGGTTGTCGATAGCATCAATGACACTTCGTCTTACTTTTGAATTTTTATCAACATTTGAATCATTCATTAATTTACGTTATAGGACTAAACTTTTTTTTACAACTCGCGTAATACTGAAACAGCGTTAAGCGGAGCAGCCTTAAGCGAGGTCTTACTGTACTCTTTTCGGATTTTGATAAACATATATTAATCAAACGTACTATTAAACGAAAAAAATGTTTGAACATTGACCCGGTAAAATGAGTGTACCATGAGTGTGCCATAAAGGACATTTTTTCACAATCAGTTTTACTGAATCGTGATTTGTATTATGTTACGTAACCTAGTTTAATTTAAGATTCAGTGCACTAGGTACTGAAAGTACAATTAAAATATTTGTGTGTATTTAGGTATTTCGATTTTGAAATCGCATACAGACACAAAGAACCTGTAGGGTTTTTTTTCATCCATGGTTTGTACTGCAAGCATACTGTAGAAGAAGCCATTCCTATGTTCATGAGCTTCTTAACTAAGCATAAACAAGAAGTCATCATACTCGACTTTCGTCATTTTTACGAAATGTCTTCAAATGAACACCAAAGACTAGCCAACATTATTACTCATGATTTTTGGTTCACATTGGTACCATATTCGGATATAAATTGGAATAGATTATCTTTGAATTACATGACAAATAAGAAGAAACAGGTATTACCGGTTGTTAGTTTTTGAATTATCATAGATTAGATGTCTCGTCCAGCTTCGCTCGAGTACACTCGCTTTACTCGTTCGTTCAAATTACTGCTCGCGAATTTTTATTATATTATTACATTATGAAATCAACCTGGATCGCCTCTTGGCAACTAGTATAGACCTAAACCTTCCTCAACAAATGGGTTATAGAACGGTAAAAATCGCTTTAAAATCTGATCAGTAGAGCGAATTTAATTCTATTTGCACCTTGGCGGACCGGAAGTGGCAGTTATTATAGACCTAAATTTTCATCTATCAAATAGTAAGAAATGCAATACAGTTTTTGGTATAAAAATTAAAAGAAATCAATGATATTATAATTCTTATATCATTGAATAACATATAAATATTAAGAGCACTGTGGTTGGAACAATAAAAATAAAAGAATAGTTATTTCTTACCACAACAGATTTATTCAGTGGATGTACATTTCGAGAGCTTAGTGTTTTGCTGAAGATGGGAGCTTAGCTCTCGAAATGTACATCCACTGAATAAATCGGTTGTGGTAAGAAGTAACTTTTATTTTTATTGAATAACATGCAAATGATAAACTAAAAAAGAAACTATTGCAGAAGGATGGAATATTACATAAGTTGCGAGGCTGAACCGGGTCGAACCACAGATTTTTTACCCTGCATGTATATATAACTCTGTTTGTGACGATATTATAATTTTGAACAGGTAATTGTAATATATCGTGCCACTATACCGAACTGCCAATTTTGGCCATCGAACTGTTTCATAAGTCCGCGACCTGATGTGACGTCCGCGACGAAAATTATACAATTTATAAGACGAGGCATAGAAACACGGAGCACATTCAAAGGGTACGTGAGTCGATGCTATTTCTCACCAAACACCGCCTTCCTGTATACTCATCTGTCGTCGAATCGCCAGGACGTCGTCATCGCCCTAATGAATCCCAAACTGGTTGCCTCACTCAAAACAGGAATGTACAGCGTGAACGTGGCTGTTGCCGATTTCGTTAACATCGACGACTGGGCGTTTTGTCACGCGGTTATCAACCAGAACTACAGGCTGATTACATCAGGAGGCCGTGCTAATTACTACATGAATACTTTAACGACGACGGTATTTCACACGAAATCTGATTAACAAATGCGTGAGTTCACGTATTCTCTCACAGGATATGTACAGTTTTTCGTCACAATAATTTTCAAAGATTGTTCTATAACATTTCTGGGCTTCCAAGCTTGTACGTCGTGGTCCATTGGTATCAGCGTTGCCAGACGTCCCGATTTTTAAATCAAAATTAAATGTCACGCGCGGGACAGACTCAGTCCCGCTTTTCGGGGATAACTCGACCGTACGTAAATAATTATTCTCTTATTGTTGATTGCAATTTGTAACACTCACTTCTCAGACTATTGTTTGAAACGCCAAATTTTTCTAATGAATAAAACTTTTTTGATTTTGATTTCTGTTTTTTTTATTTTTTTTTTTATTCAGAAGACGAATAAGACTCAACTATTTAGCGATAAGGCAAATCTGATTTAAAATATCATATTTTTATTAAAATACATTTTGTATGACTATTTTTGCTATCTATTGTCACGTAAACGTAATTTGAACTCAAATAAAAAGATAAATATTTAAAAACTTCTGATTATATACGTTTTTTTACTATGTCCCGCTTTCGTCGAAAGAATCCCGCTTTTTTCACTCAAAAAGTTCCAAAATCCCGACTTGGCAAAAAAAAAATCTGGCAACGCTGATTGGTATTTCTACCTGACGTTTTGTCAACAACAGCGATGTACAGTATCAAACGCTGCAAAATCGAATTTGGTTCATATCGCGGTATCAAACGATTGCACTTCAAAACATTGCTTTATTTTTAGTAATCTCAAATAAGCGAGTGACTTGTCAAGTGACACAGCTTTGTCGCATCAAAAGTCAAGAAGAAACTGCTTTAAGACATAGCCAAAAACAAGTCAGCTTCACTCCACGATACGACTTATATATACAGAAAGTCCGCATTCGTGGAAGATCGGAGCTTTTCATAATTCTGAAACTCTGCATCCCAATAATGGCTCCTGGATCCATGACAGAGTCGACTAGAAAAAATATTATATTTATATTTAATGGAAAATAGAAAAGATCTGCATTATAAAAAAAACTACAGATATTTTTATATAAAAATACAACATAGTGATCAATATTTTATAATTTCAATAAAATTTCGCAGCTTGCCAAGTTTATATATCTTGTTATAATATTACTAGGCACTTTATATTTAAAAAAATTAAAAAGTCTATAGGTTCTCTAAAAAAGCCAAGGACTCTAAAAATATCTTATCCTCCGCTGCTTGAAGATGGTGAATAATCAACTAGCATGCCATACTTTTGATGCCATCAAGTATGTGTGTACAGTTTGTTCATTTTAACCTTACTTATATCCGATTTTTGGAACAAGATATTTAGGTCTGCAACTCAAACGGCAAATCGAAATTGTATCAGGTCAGAAGACCTAATTTACTCAAAATTACTGAGACGAAACCTCTTTAGATTGTATCCTCAAGCTGAAAAAAAATCATGAATTAATATGTGTTTTTCTAGCTCCCGCGTTGTGTGAGAATTATGATAGATTGGAGAAATTGCAGAACATTTTATAAAAAGTTCGCAACGGTATCTTATATTATGTGCCAATAATTTACAATTACGGGCCGCTCAAAATTAATTTTAGCTCAGACGCCATTCTGGTAAGTTCCGACGCAATATTTTTGGGAACATGTAGGTCCAAATGTTGCACAACATGTATAATTTCGAAAGTCCCGCAGTCCAAATGCAGAACGAGTTTAACCCTTTTTTATTAAAATGACGACGTTTTCAATCGTCAGAGAAGCTTAACAAATTAGAACTCGGGATTTATGCCCCCAACAAACCTATAAAAGCTCAAAGATTGCGATAAAACAGTACGTAATAGTATATTAGCCTACAAGGGCAGGAAGTTGAAATTCCTGCCCGTGTGGTGTATACTATTTTTCTTTATGTCCGGTGGAAAGTACGTACTTTCACCATTATATAAAAAAACTAATAACTTTCAAGTGAGAAATGTTGAGACTATACGCAATAACAGCTGTTAGCTACTACTGGCTGGCGGCAGTCTCACGTATGATACGAGAAAACTCTTTCATCCCGCTGTTACTTTCTTTCGGCGCGCTGTTAAAGATGGCGTGCGAGTAATTCCAACAGTGCACAAATGTTAGGCATTCTGCCTTAACATCGAAGCCGAAAGTACGTACTTTCGACCGGGTATAAAGAAAACGTCATTTTTGGTAACATAGAAGATTGGATGACCTTTACGAGGACGTGGGGGAGTTGACAGGTTGGTGCGTTTCACCTGTAGCGCGGACGATGCCAAGGACTCATGTGCTGGCCAATGTATCTCCTCTCCAGCACGGTCAGAGAATGCCAGGCGGCCATGAGGCGGGAGCAATCGCAGCTATCCACACAGCACTAGCAGCGCAGCGTTCGTTTGCTTTCCAATCTTGTTAGTCGACAGTCAACCGTTCTGCGAGTTGGGTCTGTTGCACAGCCGCGTGGTTTTAAATTGTTTTCAGTAACAGGTGTCTCGGCATATCCTTTCTCCGAGTAGGATTTAAATACATTGTGCAAGTTGAAATTAAATAAACAACGTGTTAATCCAACTGTTTTAAAAAGTGGTCTTTTGTTTTTCGATACTTTTTTGAGTGACTGTTCTTGTGTCAACCGTTTAATAAAAGTTTTGTTAATGGAACCTTGTTTATATGTTATTATTTCAAGACATACACGTGTAAACACTACAATTTGCGTACTTTTAGTTTAAAAATTCAGTGGTGTTACCTGTTTACAAGATACAAACTACGTATAAACATGCATACGTGATTCATTTGTTGGTTATGTTGTATGATAGAAGTGATCATACCGGTTTTTTTCTAATGATGTTTTATGCTTAATGACTTTTATGGTTGTGCAAGTGTTTAATTTTTTTTATTTAAAATGTAGTGCACATGTAGGACAAGATAAGACACTTGAATAATATTAATTACGCAGTTTTGATACGATTTTATGAAAATACTCTACGCAAAAAACAGACTGTTGTGAATGTGTGCTCAAGTTTTGGAATTTGTATTTATTTGGATATATTGCTCTGAAAGGTAAATTTGATTTTCTTTTTTTCATGTTTCATTTTTTTAGTACGTAGTTTAATTGAACATAGTTTAATTTGATTGTAGGTAGATTAGATAGGTAGTCTAAAATAAAAAGTATAATTCGTTAATTTCTCACAAAAACTCTAATTGACAAACTTTCCTGCAGTTAAGTGGAACTTCCGACGTACTATGTAATTAATTATTTTTTACGTACAACAACAGCTACCAACCTATCGTATATTATGTGCTATTTTAATTACAAAACGCGCTTTTATATTACTAGGTATGCGAAAGTCACTGTAGACTTCATTTATCGATAATAGAAATGACTAAAATTTTTTCGAAACAAAGTAGCTGTTTTAATAAAACGACTAGGTACTTCGTAATAAATGAAACAAGATGAAATATTTCTTTTTTGTCATTTGTTTGAAATAATACACCATACATCAACATAGACTTGTGTCCTATAGTCTAAACACCGAGAAGATAATCGTGTAAAAATCGGATCAGTTGGAAACAGAGCAACAAAATACGGTCTTCTCCCATAGGCGTAACTAGAGAGGGGTCGGATTAGTCTTATAGTTACTCCAAAATACCGTCTGATATACCCTGGAAATACGGTTTAATAAAAAAATAATACTTTTGTTACCGTACTCGCAACAAACACTGGTCCAACAGGCATCAGCTTCTAATTATATTGATGCCAACGGACCATTTTATTGTAATTTTTCCAGATTTCGCGTATTATTAATCCCATAAAAGTTTATTGTATGTTTATTACCTTTTTTCCCGAGTTTGGTATAAATACAGTATATATATTTTGTATAAATCAACTGAATGGCCAGTACAGAGACCACTGTAACAAGGGACACTGGACTTAACCACATCTGCCCCTACTGGGATTTAAACCTAGCACCCTCTTGTTAATGTCTAACTAAATACTTAATAATGCCCTTCATGCTAAATAAATATTGATCAGTAAAGTAAGAACTTTAAAAATATTTAATATTGTAGCCCATACGTTTTAGGAAGGTAAACTTTTCAATAGTCTAAGAAATTTTCTAGTCGGCTCAATGGTTATCGAACTTTGAGATACATATGCTTATGACCCGGTCCGGCTTCGCCCGAGTACAAATCTCAATTTTTATAGGTATTTATGTCTTTACTCTTAGTGTTCTTTCTTATTTGTTTCAATGAATATAGTTTACACATTTTTTTATCAGGTTTTATTATGAAAATTGGAAAAAAAGAACAAATTAAAATAATATTATATAGGCAGCCAAGAATGTGTAGGTAATAGGTATATTATGTAGACTTGGACTTTTTAGACATTAAAATAAGGTTGTTTTTAACGCCTGAAGCTAAGACACAGTGAAGGTAGTTATTATATTTTTTTGCTTTGGTCTTCTGTAGGTACCTGAGTCGTCTGTCCAGATTAAAAATGATTAGCCAGTTATTATAGCAGCTTGACTTTATCCATATGTGTGTTTCAAGATATAACACATTGAACGTATTTTGTTTTCGTTCGATTTTTGTTTTTCTCTAGTTGTGATACATTTT
The DNA here is from genome assembly GCA_034508555.1 of Venustoraphidia nigricollis. Taxonomy (NCBI): domain Eukaryota; kingdom Metazoa; phylum Arthropoda; class Insecta; order Raphidioptera; family Raphidiidae; genus Venustoraphidia; species Venustoraphidia nigricollis. Next base: position 4,294,250 of record JAVRKA010000032.1, on the reverse strand, counting down.
TGTTTTTTTTTTGCCCTGCAAAAATTAAATTAACGCTCATGTCCCATGTTAAAATCCGTAGATTGTCATTTCTTGGAATTAAAACTCATTTTTGTTTGTATATTACGTCTGATCAAAATCATTTTGAGAAATTTAATATCAGATGCAACGACATTGATCTTTTATACCTAGTTGCAGTGAAAACCACAAAAAACAAAACAAAAACGTTTGCATTTTAATTTACTCGTAGAATCATTAATGAGTTACTAAATCGGCAATAAAGACAATTGTTTTTCCACAAACTACAATATTTCAAGGACAAGATAAAAAATTACGTGTATTGATTGTTAATACGGATGTCATAAAAATATGAGGTTTTCTTCGTAGCATCGCGTATATATAATCAATCATCAATATCAGAAGAATTGTAGATTATAAAACCTCGGTATCGATGAAAACGCTACCCATCCAATAATAGTATAGTTTATGTATCAAGATTGTAATGCATCACTTTATTTACGATACTTGGCATTGTTGAAACGAGAGATTAGCGAGTTTTATTGCATAGATACCAGTCATAAACACATTACAATCGAGATACGTACTACATTTTTTGCACGTACCTCCTATAAAATAGATGATTTTTGTATTACTTTTGACACAGGGACTACTTAGGGATTCATCAAATCAAGTAATTTGACGTTTTTGCTAAATACTTTACTTGATTAGAAAACCAAACTTTTTAAAAATTCACTTTTTCAAGTTACTTGATTATGAACCGAAAATGTACGAAAACGCGCGATCATTTCTCAATGCTTCAGCAAATATTCAGTTTTCATACTAAATCTAAAGCTCTATCACCGAATGTTAAAATAAAGACTGATAAAATATATAAAATTTAAGTTATTTTTTAAAAAAGGAGCAAGAGAAAATCTGCTGTAATAAAATGCTAAGAAATTAATATTTTTGCGCCTACCAACAGCGTAAGGTTACACTCTATACGCATTGATCACTAGAAAACTGAATTTTGCTGAAGTGTAACAAAATATGTGTCCAAATTTCGTAGCTTGATATATATATATATATATATATATATATATATATATATATATATATATATATATATATTTCAATTGTTAATTCCGATTTCCCTTTAATATTTTTTTAAGTGCAGCAAAATATCTGAACATTTGTTTTAAGTGGGTTACAAAGAATGTAGAAAAATATAGTTGAAAATGGCCGCTTACAATATTTTACTAGTATAGTATGCATATTAAACAGTGATAAAGCTATGTTTTCTTTTTCTTCGTTTTTTAAGATAACGTTTAAGTACATACTTATAAATGAACAAAAAATAAATATTTAAACTATGTAAAATACTTTGATAATATGTTAGTTTTTCCAAAAGTACCAAATCTAAATTCTGTTACAAGTCGCAAGCAAAAGGCTGTTATTGTTATAAAGTAATAACATTGTCGTATTCAAAAATGTATCTATGTATATAAAAGGCGATGTATGGACTCCAAAACGGCTGAACCGATTTTGATGAAATTTTCAGGTAATCTTTAGATTAGCCCAGTGGGTGATCTTGTGAAATTTGGTAGCGATCGGATCAATAGATTTTTTTTTGTTTAGCAATTTTGATTTTCCTTCGATTTTTGAACTTTCATAATTAAAAGCGATTGAATACGCGCAAATTCAATACACGTTGAGAATTTTAAAATAATGCTTGTTAGCTTTTATATCCTATATTTTACATTTATACCCGGGCGAAGTCGGGCTGGGCCGGTAGTTGTATATAAAGCAGATAGCATATACGTCCGGATATTCTAACCCACTTTGCAGTAACCCGGAGCTATAGGCATATTTATGCGTAGATAATTAATTTAATTCTTAATTCACGGGGTGTGAAGTAGGGGCGACTTTTTTTCGCGCCAAATTCCAGAGTGGGATTGCGTAATAGTCCAGCAGCCACCGCATGTTTTTTAAGTGATTATAATAACAGGCTGAATCTTCATGAGTTCGTTCGGTTCGACGAGACGCCCCAGTTTTTCCTCTGTCCAAATTCTCAAAGAGGTAGGTAATGAACTGCGCAGATGTAAAACATGTCGATTTGGTAGGGTGTCGAAATTATTAATAACCAGCTGATTTTTTGTATGCAGCTTACTAAATATTAGTATAATTGAATGGCCACAATGTCCTACAAATGTAGTGGTATAGGTTTTCCTAGTCCTACGCTTGGTAAAATTGTGTTCTACACTTTATTCCCGATAGGACAAAATCAAACCTAGGTTGTTATTAATGAAAAAAGTGTTACCGTGGAATCGACAACTTCCTAGCATAGGACTAGGAAAACCTACCACTACATTTGTAGGACATTGTGGCCATTCAATTATACTAATATTTAGTAAGCTGCATACAAAAAATCAGCTGGTTATTAATAATTTCGACACCCTACTAAATCGACATGTTTTACATCTGCGCAGTTCATTACCTACCTCTGAGAATTTGGACAGAGGAAAAACTTGGGCATCTCGTCGAACCGAACGAACTCACGAAGATTCAGCCTGTTATTAATCACTTAAAAAACAGGCGGTGGCTGCTGGACTATAAATGATGCAAATACCTACAGCCAGCAATATTTCTCCTAGCTTGATCATATAACTATCAACATTTTTTGAGGCTATGTGTAGCTTGTCATTGCAGTAGAATCTTCGTCTCTCGGGAGAGTATACCGAAGACTTATAGTACTCTTTTTACTACAGCTCGTTACACAGATTATAGTTAATATTTGAATGTCTTACGTGAATCATATTTGTGTCACACCTCAAGCAGTTAAAAGCCCTTCCGGTTAGAACTGATATAAAAATGAATAGATAAATGTATAGACATACTTTAATATTATTGAAGGTCGCACGACCAATACTTTCCACATGAACAGGCATTTTATCTATTAGGAACGTATTTCTTTCAGACAGAAAAATGCGTCATGTTAACTTTAAACACAGATTTTTTTTATAAAATGCATTCTCGGTCTAAAACATTACCTTCGGAGTTATTTTTTTTAATCGCACTTTTGAACTTGCAACTGGTTAATTCAATAGCCAAATAATTCTTGTAAGGATAATGCGTAAGAAAAATGTTGAGTACGTTATTAATATTATTTTTAATAAATATTTATATACGACATTAATTTCAAATAAAGTAATCACAAACTTTTCGGTAGATTTACAGGGCAGTTCGATAGTTTGATAAATGTCCTCTAAAATCAGCGCAACTACCGAAAAATTGGTAGACATATCAACACTGATTTACACCATAGATAGTAAATATTAGCCTCTATAAAAATTTTGCAATTTTTGAACACGAACTTTAGCTGTAAATACAGTCCGCTCTTTCTTAACGTTGTTTCAGTATTACGCGGTTTCTAAAAAAAAGTTTAGCCACTGTAACGTAAATTGTGGATCAGTTTATACAAAATTTTTCAAATGTTGATAGAAGTTCAAAGGCAAGACGAAGTGTCATTGATGCCATATCTTGCTATCGACAACACCTTGCTGAACGAAACCGAAAAAGGCAAACGACATCAGAAGACTTCTTCACAAAAAACAAAATATGTCATATGAGGATCCTTCCTCACCATAAACATAACTTCTTACTCGAACTATTATTTGATTTTCATAAATGTTTTATGAACAAAAATCGATATTAGCAATTAATAAATCTACAATTAATTTGATAAAAAAGTATTTAACAATAAATGTTACAAAACTAAACAAAAACAAACCTAACAAATTTTCTTATTCTCGGTTCTGTTTCACTTATGCCTACGGAACGTATCTCCCGCGTTAAGCGGGGTCTTACTGTATAGCAATATGTTTTATTGTGTATTCAGGTGTCCAGTACATGTGTTTGAAGTTTGAACAATACCTATATAAGTAAATCCAGTAGGAGTATCCAAGATTTTTATTATTTCTCGGTAATACATCAATCAATGATGCATACGATTATACGTTATCAATGATCTGACGTGTAGCACCGTCATGGAACTCTATTGATTCTTCATGTAAACAGAAAGTCAAGGCGATCGGTAGATTGTTGAGTTCGCGAGGTAGACGATCTACTAAAAAGCCTTTTTTACAGGAATCCAAACACATTTTGGCGTTTCATTTTTACACCAAGAGGTGGCGTTACTGTGCGCATAGATTAGACAAAGTCTATTTTGACATCAGTATAAGATGACTCCACTCAAACCATTTGTAAACAGTGTAAAACTTCTTGGCTTCTATTTCTACCTGAAGTTTTGTCTACAACTGCAGTAGACATTATCAAAGGCGATGTGGTAGCGGGCGAAGAGTCCTTCTATGCACACTTACCTGTGAGCAGCCGAGAAGAACACTTCACCGGCGACCAGAATGCCTTTGATAATATCTACCGCATGTGTAGATGAAGCTCCAGGTAGAAATACCAATGGACCACGGCGTACAAGCCCGGAAGCCAAGAAGTTTTACCGCAACGCCGGTCGTGAAAATCTATCACACTTGTAAACATTAATTCTTGAATATGCTCAGAGAACTTTCTCCAATCATAAATTCCCGAGAATTGTCCTTATCTCAGATTGCGCCCATGTTGCTTTTGGTGTAAAACTACAGCGTTTCATTCGGGTCGTAGCATAGCGTAGTATATAAAATATATGATACACGATACGAGAGAGAATTTTATGCTTCTAAAGACAATGCATGCGGACGATACAGCTCATTAATCATTATGATTGACTACATTCCATGATTCAACTATTTTATTTTTAATTTTTTTTATGCCTAGTTCATATATGCAGCTCGGCTATGCATCAAAGTTCGTTTATATACTGTGTATAATTATGTTTATTACGGTCGCGGAGGCGTAATGGAGATATTCCAGATTTAATACTTATTATTTTTGTTATCTTCATCCAAATCAAATAACCAGTTCACGAATTTTGTTTGGATACGAGTGATCACAACGAATTGATATTATCTTAGTTGCTTTTTTTTTATTTTCCAAATAGGATTTGTAAAAACTAGAAATTAGTATTCTCTTAAAATCTCGTTATATCTTTTCTAGTAAACTAAACAGAAAATTGAATTGTGTAGAAAATTACGTACAAACAGTTTTTATTTCGCCCGGACTTATAGATTACCAATTAAAGATAGACATATTATGTTAAAGTGGACTTTCTTATAGAATAATAAGCATATTTACCCTGAGTTAACATAAAACACGGCAGCGATAACAGTCGTGGAGCTTTTAGTTCCACCACAGCGTCAACAGTAGTGGAGTCTTGGGCTAAAACTTAAGACTCCAGAAAAAATACTCTTATCATTCATGTCTGTAGGCTTTCACGGCCGGTGTTGTTGTAAAACTTCTTGGCTTCCGGACTTGCACGCCGTGGTCAATTGATATTTCTACCTGACATGTCGTCTGCAATTGTGGTAGACGTTATCAAAGGCGATGTGGTAGCGGGCGAAATGTCCTTCTAGGCTGCTCACAGGTAAGGACACTTCCCGCTCCCACGTCACTTTTGATATTGTCTACCGCAATTGTAGACGAACCGTCCGGTAGAAGTACCAATGGACCACGGCATACAAGCCCGGATGCCAAGAAATTTGACAACAACACCGTGAAAGCCTACACACATGGATAAGATGTTTCACAAAAACATTCTTCTTAGAAAATTAAGAAATACATATTCGACTGTCTTTTGAACGTGGTGAGGTGGATTTTATATAAAAGAAATGCGGGTACAATCTATACCATGTGGATGGAGTCGCGGGTAAACCTCTAGTATTATACCGGGTGTTTTTTTCAAAACTTTGAATCGATTGTTCCATTGTATGGCAGTGAATGGAGAACACTGAAAACTTATTATCTTAATGTTAAAATAAAGAATAATTTAATTGAAGTACCTGGTGAGATTTTTAATGCAATTGGCAACTCGGAAGACTCCCCCACCCCTCATCATTATCACCAACATTATCAAGATTTTACACAAAAATAACAGGGAAAATTAAAAAAAGTTTTACACAAAAAAAAATTGAATCATAAAAATCGGGGGTTTTCATTTAAAAAACAAAAGTTACCCCCTCCCCCTGACGAGGGGGGGAGGTGATTGGTATTACGTGTAAATTATTTCCCCCTCAAAACCCAACAACTTTTGCCTAAAACTTTTTTTGATTCAACCGGTGCATCAACAAAAAAATCCATTCAAAGTTTAGAAAAAAACACCCGGTATATGTTTGTCTGATTGACAACTAGACAGAGTATTTCTTTTGCCACCCGTATACTTTATTATGCATGGTGCGTGTAATACAATGTATGACTTAAGATTAAGTTTCTGACTGGGAGAGGTTTTTTTTTATTTTTTATTTGTTCTGTTCCACTTAAATTGTTTATAGGTTAGAATTAATGTACGGCGTAGATATGTATTTTAATGTACCTAGAGGTACTTGAGATATTAATTATTGTAGGTCACAATACAAAAGAGCTTCAAAAGGCCCGTTTAGACGCATACACGTTCGAGAAAACGTTTGTTGTCGATGGGCAGCAATCAAATATAAGAGATTATCAGGGGACGTGGACTCAAAGTAGATCATGTTTAATTTATTTATTTTTTAAGACCACCGACTGATTTGATCATTAGAATCTATCTTATTTAAATTTTAGATGTGAGTAATTTGGGCCCAGTTACAGGCTCGGATTGGATCAACGAACCGGAACTTTACTGGAAGTCTCTCCTTATCGTTTTTAAAAAACAAAGAAATGATATATGTATATAAACCGTACATCAGACAACTGAAGAAAGACTTAGCTTGACATGACAATACCTTCCCGTAATCAACCTCATTCCGTTACCGACGGGGAAATTGTCGAAATCATTAACGAATTAAATTTCATCGTTTTTTGTGAAAACTCCTGATATTCTTCCTACCTTGCTACCCAACGTCATTACGTAAATTTTCCCCGTGTACCCCCTACAGTCAATTGGCCTACCCCAAGGGGTATATAGCAATTCCGTTGCTTATATACAGAGTGTCCGAGAATTATCTTTACAACTTTGAAATTTAATAACTTTTGAAATAAAAAAGATATTCACATTCTGTGTTTAATTCTCTGGGGTTATTTGAAGGATATTGTTTATCGGAGAAAGGTTACTGACATTACTGACTTAAAAACCCGCATTACAGAGGCTTTTGCCACTGTCACAGACGTTATGTTACAGCGTACCTGGCAAGAAATCGATTACCGACTGGATGTGCTTCGGGCCACACGTAGTGCACATGTGGAGGTGCTAACCTAAACAGAACAAAATTTTATGAGTTGCACTAATAACTGCAAAAAACAGAATGTGAATATCCTTTTTATTTCAAAAGTTATTAAATTTCAAAGTTGTAAAGATAATTCTCGGACACCCAGACCCGTAAGCTATAGGCTTTTGACTGTTATATTATCAAAGTCGGATACGTTTTAAACACGTTACCGTCAACAACTAATATTTGCACAGATAACAGATGGGTGAAGTATTTTATATCAATAAAATCAAACAATAGAGGAGCTAGCAACTGATTTAAAATACTGTTTTGAACAGTCACGAAAATAAGTAGGCAAAGACTTGTACATCTGCTACATAGCGAATGCTCTTATCCCAACGCGGCGGATACATTTGACAGAGCAGCTAATGAATGAGTGTGAGTAGGATAATCTTATGTGAGCCTCTGAGTGCGTCAACGAAATCTATAAATTTTCCGAAGGTAATTCTGGACATAAGTAATTAATGACTTATGACAAACAAAATGAGTAGCGCAACAAAAACAAGCGCATGCTTAATAAGTAAATTTTTAAACTAAATTGAAGTGAACATTTAAAGTGTTCGTGGAAAAATAAAGCATAAACTGAATGTGTTTCAAATATAGTTGTTTTATTAGTGTATTTGCCATATGGCAACATACACTATTGGCGTCGGTCGGATGGCGGGACCTAGGGGTCGGACCAAAATTTCTCGACGTTTCATAACCTCCTAAACACTTTGGCACCATTTTTTAAAAATGTTTATATATATATGTATATATATATATATATATATATAGGTATATATGTGTACGGGCAATAACTTTCGAAGGAGTTAATTTATTTTAACGAAATTTGGCACACATGTTGGAATCCATCACCGCACGAAGCCTATTTAAAATGGGCCCAATCGGGTCATTTGAAGGGTGGTTTTTAGGGGATGAAAAAAGTTTTTGGGTCCAAAAATACCTAAAAAATTCTCAGAATCGTTTCAAAATTGAAATTTAACCCTTTAATATCAATTAAAAAGTGTTCCTAAAATTTCAATAAAATCGGCCCGACAGGACCGGATTTGAAAATTTTCTGAAAACACTAGTTTGCGGATAGTGAGGTATTTCCTGAAAGGTGTTTTTAATTTTGGTGTAGACGTTTGATCGACAATAATGATGTAGTTAAAAAAAATGTAATTTAAAGTGGTGTATTAAGGAGGCCTGTATTAGCAAATACACTATATTGTCGGCAGGGTTTTGGCACTGCGACCCGGGTTTTTTTGGTTTAAAACCAAAATATCCGTGAAAAATTACCGTTTGTTGGACGTGTATCTTACTCGCACTCATGGGCTCACATAAGGCTATCTTACTCGCATTCACTGTTCAAATTAATCCGTTACCAGCTTTCACAATCTATAGGTATCTGCAATTAAAAAAGCTTCTTATAACTTTTTAATTTTGTTTTAAGTATGGAATTAACAAGCAACAGTTAAGCAATGACTCTCATGTTAAGCGCACATATGTTAGGTTGCAGTCAAACAACGTTCTGTTTGTTCTGTACTTAAAAAAAGTTAAAACCTGGGGTTTAATATGTATAAAACAGTTGTTGCGTTGTTACGGCTCAAAGTTATCTAAAGATTATTGTTATTCATCTGTCGACTGTCAACTTTTTGTAAAGAGGATTTAATTTGCACTGATTTTTCATTCAGCACTTGGTACGTGATTAATAATAACAGATAAAATAAAAACACTTGAAAATTACAAATATTTTTAACTTTTTCACTTAAAATTACAGTACTTTGCAAAAATAAACAAATATTGATAGTAGGTCTAATTTAGAAATAATGAGTCACATCCGTGAATGGCTTATTGCAACGTTGTTTTACTTTTGTTTTGTCTTTGTGCAAGATTAAAGTCCATTTTGATGTTTTTGCATACGCTTTGAGTACGGTATTATGTGTACATTATAATAATGTTGACATAATATTGAATAGTATGCACATATTCTAACGGTATATGCTAGATATTTGATTTTATTAAATAATAAGTTAATAACACTATTCAAATAGCTGCTGGCATAGAAAAATTCTTGCCATACTAAAGATGAATTATAGAAAATTTACTGTTGCTATTTAGTTACATATCACTGGTATCATGATATCAAGCAAGCTGATATTTCTATATTTGTTAAATTTGCGCATTGAGGATAAAATTTTCTCTGTTACGGAAGCTTTGCACGCAGCATGCAACGACAATGAGACACCATGAAGCTAGCTGTCAATTTAATATGAATGTACTACGTGTATTGACAAGATTGAAATCGCCGATAAAGCTGACTCTTCGATGCAGTGTAGTTTTACTTTGTATTCATAGACGACACGTCTCATTTCTCTGTTACGATATGCTGATGGAGTTGTTCACCTATTATTCAAAGTAAATAAGTACTACTCGAACAGAACAGGCTAAATTTTAACTGTATTTATCACCTCCCTATAGACATCCTATTTTATTATATCAATGTACATCTTTAACGAAAATGTGAATATCAATTATCGTGATAACGCCAAGTCGCAGTCGTTTGGCTCCTGCCTTGTAATTCTATTCAAATTCTATTCATTGATGCAAAAAAAAACAACTTGAGCGACTTTTGTTTCTTAACACTTCAATGGTGGTGCGTCTTACTTGGTGGCGTTGGATCTCTGATCCGTTAACGACAACCAATGATAATTGACGAATTTTCAGTCTGTAATTTTGTCTGGGGAGATAATATGATCGATAAACCTTATTTTTCAGAAACTTTATTAAAATTTGTTAAACAAACATTTTTACTAATTTTTGTTTATAATATTACTGTTTGGTACTTGAGCAGTCTTTCACCACTGACTCATAGATTTCTCAGATCCAGTGCCACCATTGGAGTATTAAATTTTTGACCACAGTTATACTATAGGTAGTTGACAATCATCAATATCCGCACCGCTGTGCTGGAACCAAAAAGCATTACTCAAGTATACATATTTCAATGGCCTCGGGTTTCATTTCATCTCGTGGAACCGTGTTCACCATGCATGTCTGAGGTAGCTGTTTCACTAATTGTAGGTTATAGAGACGTTCGCGTCATTGCTGACTACACCGTTATGCTTACCATACCGGTAATGAAGCGAGAGCAAGCAATCCGCGTGCAATTCTAAGCTGGGTACTTTTCTAAATTTCGTGAATGTTTGAAGATAGTATGTCTATCCTTGGACTTTATGTGGTCTCTGATTAGTGATTATACATATCCTATGCTAGTAGTTCCCAACCAGTGGTCCGTGAGAGCCTCGGACACATTCGGGAGGACCCGGCAGTACATAAAAAGTTGGGAATTTTAAAAGCGATACGCGTTGAACGGGATGGGGTGAATATATCCGTGCTTATGATTATCATAATAAATCACAGAAACTGTAAATCCAGTTGTAAAAATTTTGAAAATAGTAGACGGTTTGATTTATGCAGTTGAATCAAGGAACGATATTATAGTGTTTATATGAGTATTTTGTATAGTATTTCTTCTGGTTAGAATTATGTATAACTTACGTAACAGTAAGGTTATTAAGTATCTCTCATCTAACTGTATCAACTGTAATAGTTACCATATAAAAAGGCGCGATCTGATATACAGGGTTGCCAGACATACGATAGTGTTATTAGTCATCGTTTTTTGCTATGATTATAGCCTTATTATGCGGCTTCGCTCTGTTTTGACATAAAAAGAGACGAAAATTTTGTAGCGCTGTTTGCTGAAACGCAATGCTAAAAAGAATGGCTTCGATTTGGTGAATAAACTATAGTTCGTAAGTGGATATGTAGAATGAGCTGCTGTGCGTGGAGGACTTGTAAAACGTGGTAAAGTATCGAAATCCATTGCATCCATGTGATGTATAATTTGAGTAATTTACGTGTTTTTGAATATGAAAATGATAATCTGCCATTGATATTTCTTTTTGAACGTATTATTTTTCTTTATCCCATATATGCGTATTGGGTCGTTTTCATGCCTCTGATACCAACTTATTTCTAATAAGCCCATACTATAATACGACCATATATGCGCAAGGGGTCGTTTTCGACACACTGAAAAAAACCTACAGAACTGAAAATTACAAATTACCATTACAGCTGTTTTTTAGAGTCCATAATATATGCCATATGTGAAAATCATAAGAATCGGTGATGAAAAAAGTTTTGCGCATATATGGGTTATAGTATGTAAACGTTTATATCTTTTAATTGAATCATTTGCCTCAAAATGATGAACGATTTCGGTAATCTGTCAAATCTAGGAACTTTAGTAGTTCACGAACATCGCTATTAAATTCTGAAAAAGCCTCCTTCTTGCTTCCAACACTGGCTAGACGTAGAATAGAAACATGGGTAGTACCCGTGCGTATGATGAACTCTCCAGTTACTGGAACTGCAATGTGCAGGGCAGAGGCAAGCGGCAAGAGAGTTTATTTTGATATTATGCTATTTTCATACGCCTCCTCATCGACCTGTGAGACACAGTGCATTCTGTGTTACAGTGATTTAAGGTGATTCCACACCCAAGCAAACAGATTCATTTCACTTGCAAACGTTAGATCGTATATCTCGCATTTGAATAATGTTAATCAATTACCCGTGTTTGACGACGGATAACGTTGACGAGTGAAATTGACTTTACCATCGTGTACTGCAGACTTTTAAACGACCTCATGCTGATTTGTAGATACATTCATAGGTTATAGGTTATTTTTGACAGCCAGTTGTAACATTCGTGTTTTGTATGGAAAAAGAGCAATATCGATCCGTAATTCGTTTTTTTAAAAATATGCGAAGAAATAAAACTGAATTTGGATGCTGTCTACTGGGACCTTTCACCATCTATGAACACGGTGAGATATTCGTATAAAAAACGAATTATGGTTGGATATTGTTCTTTTTTCATTTTGTCAAAAAATACAACTGGCTGTCAAAAATAACCTAACTTATGAATCTATCTACAACTCAGCACGAGGTTCAAGCCAATTTAATTCGTCAACACCTTCTGTCGTCAAACACGGATACTTATTGATCAGTATACATATTCATTTCACTTACAAACGTTATATTTATTTGAATTATATATAGATATATGTCACAGGGATTTGATCAAATCTCCATTTTATCATTTACCTGCGACATATATAATAAAGAAATAATTGCGCCAAATTCTAATTGAATGAACATAGAGAAGGTGTTTTTATAATTAAGGAAAGGTAGAAATTTTTATTTCTTTTTTGAAGTCGGTGTAAGTTTAGAAAATAATTTCAAGTGTAATTGTGTGGAGCAGCAATCGTTTTCACATTCCCAGAATCGAAATGCAATAGAATGACCTTAATACCAAACACAGGAAACGTTGCTTAGTTAATAGAATTAGAACAGATTAGTTAACATTGCTTTAATGCACTGGAGTGCAACGCAATGCACCTGTTTATTTTACACTTTATAGTATTTATATAGTTATAATTAGTGATGGAGTATTTAGAGTGAAAATAGCCGAACTATTAGAATATCTCGAAAGGCTACTCAAAATTATTTTTACTTACAAGCTACGATTTTGATAATACAATCTCAAGTAATAAATAAATGATTATACTACGTCATTCTTTACTCTTTGAAACACTGCCTGCATTTGTTTCTCCTGGCATATTCTATGCATTTCAGTGTTATGTGATTAGTTATATTTTTTATCTGCATTTATCCACGGTTCCAGAGATAGGGCAAAAACAATTACACCTGAATGGAGGAACACTCCGTCCAAAAACCTCAGTTTAAATCTCACCAGAATATTGTATACTATGTATATAAAAAAACGAAATATAAAGGCTTCTAAAAATATATAACTCTTTACACTGAAAATGTCTTAAGTACATTTTAAGAGTTTAAAATTTATAGAATGTAGCTTGTTACCAGTTAAAACTGCAGGGATGTAGTCGTGCCGTGACGCCAGGAGTGATGCCCCGGGACTTTGATAAATAAGGTCTCAACATTATTTATTCTTATTTTATCTGTAGACTAGCTTTTACTGGCAACTTCGCTAGACTTTATGTCTAGCTTATTCTATTTACTGTTGAAAAAAAAAACTATACTTCGTGAAAGTTCGACTAGAGCTGGCACAAAAAACTACATCCCTGGTTTTGTTTCTTAACACTCGTAATAATGTAAAATCTAGTGATCTATTTTAAGCGATGTAAAGTTGATTATTACTCATATGATTGTTTTAACAACCCGATGATGTGGCGGGATCATTTAAGCCTCAAGTGGAATTTACAATTTCCGCTGTTAATTTCATTTAGACAGACTGGAAATTCGTATGCGTCAGGCTTATTTCGGAAAGAATTTGTTAAAACTTAAAAATACTATTCCAAACTATTTTAATTTGGAACTTACATCGCGGGGCTCTGCCCCACTCTATAACAACAACAGCAGTGGATCATCTGGCTCCATCATGTTGAAATCTTGCCTTGCGGAGCTGCCCCCCCTCGGCAGGACCTAAAAAATTATGATGGCTTAATTTCAAGTCCATGGGAACTGCAGTTTGAAAATTATAATTTGTTAATTATTGAAACCTCGGTACCCTCCCCCCTTTCCACTCTTTAGAAGACGATTTTAGAAAAACCCATTTTTTGTTGATATCTATTAATTTAGGAGACATCCCAACCAAATTTCACGTCTGTAGAAGTTGTAGTTCAAAAATGGGAATTTTATATTCATAACGTCCTCGCAATCTCCCTTGGGAGTCGATTTCCGAACCCGTTCTTAGCGGGTCTCTACTCAACAAAAGAAACATGTCTGCCAAATTTCAAGTCTGTAGATCTAATAGTTTCGGAATTATCGTGATAGATTGATAAATGGACTTTCATCTCCTATTTCACTCGTTTCAAGACACAAGGTAGCCTATATCCTTCCTCAGGATGCAATCATCTATGTCCTTGCCAAATTTTATCGAAATCTGTTGAGCGGTTTAAGCGTGAAAAGGTAACTTTCGCAATTATAATATTAGTATGGATTTGTCAGCGTCTGTAAGATTTTAACTAAAATTCAACTAAGAGTTTTTTTTTGTGAATGGAGAATAAATAATATTTGACAAAAAAATAATTAAATGCGTAATGTTCATTTACATACAGACTCGGTTTACTGGAGAAAGTCTCTTGAGACTAGGGCTGTGCTAATTTAAATTTAAAAATATATTAAGCTTGTTTCACACCTATCAAATGTCTAAATTCACCGATAATACCCGAAATTCCTACATACTTGAATAGAGGCTTTTCAGTTTTGCAAATAAACGATGAAATAGTTTTGTGATTTTTTATGAAAAATAAATACGAATGTGTTAGGGCTGTAAAAATTATGCGAACATAATCAGCTGCAAAACGTAATAAAAGCAAAAGTTAAATGAAATAATGATTTTTACATGATCAAAAAAAAAGTTGACACGACTTAGGCTACTTTACTATCGATTAATATTCCCAGCCCTAGACGTGACAAGTGTTTCTTCATTTAGTGTACTGTACGTCTTTACCTGATAAAACCACAAGTTTATATAATACCATAAAAATAATTTGAATTCGGTGTGATTAAATGAATGTTTTAATTTTATGTTTTTGAAAGTGACTTCTATCAGTCTTTTTAGAATGGAGGCGAAAGTAGCATTTGTCTTAATATCGGAAGATTTGCGTAAAATTTAACAATTTTAAAATTAGTTATCAGGGATGTACAAATCGTCGAAATAAACAAGAAACTATTTTTTATTATTGTATACTTCAACAGGACGTATGCAAATAGCCATCCATATTTTTTTTTTATTGTACAATGATTCCAAGTAGGTATATCGGTATTTTTCGAAATAGGTTTGAGATCATATTGTGTTGATTCATTAAGGTAGTTGTCGTGGTACAATATTGTCAAAAAGTTATAGATTATACGCGCCACAAAAGTATACTAGCTTGTAGCTAAGTGATCCATAATTTGTACGCAAGACTGTACCCGTGAAAACGTAACCCATACAGTATTCATATGCATGTATACTTTTCTATAAATTGTTGAACTTTAAACCGTTATTTATAAATAATTAGACGGTCAAAACATTTTTTCTTATTTTTTTTAAACTCATAACAAATGCATTGAAAGACTGTCAGTTTTTGGAAAGTTTCTGACAGTTAGTTCTTTTTTTATAAATAAGAAACTGGTTCAGAACTACAGAGATCCTATTCAATCAATGTTAATTATCCAATTTTTAATTGAATTTATCTCGGATTATATACGGTCGATCGACTTCAAATTTTCAGGGTAATTGTATTATCATGTCTTTAATAAGTATACAAAAATTAAAAATGTTCTGACGGTGTGTCTTAACCATGACAACTACCTTAAAAAAAACAAAACTAACCACTCTATAGTGTTAAACTGACAACAATCGTGGCGTCTAATTGTCATTAGAAAGCTTAAATAAATATTGATTCTGACGCGTGTACAAAGTGAAGCAGAAGGCTAAATGTACACAAGCGTGTTTCAATACGTTTTTATCTTTGCATATGCGTTTTGTAATAAATTGCAAATTGCAATAAAACTAGATATTCAACTCTAGCTTTTAACCAAGTGCGCGAGTCGAACTCGTGAGAAGAGGGTTCCGTACTATTCCGTTTTCCGTGAATACTTTAAGACTTAAGATTTTCATTTAGGTTTTCCTGTAAACCATGGATGAAGCCCGACATTCTCTATTTTTTTCAAAATCTTAGACCCAGTAGTTAGGGGGGATGGTCAATTTTCATCTATTTTCTTAGATAACTTTAAACCTATTTATTTTAAAATTATAAATAAAAAAATATATATTTGAGACCCTTATTACAAGCCCTTTCACTTGATATGTCACTCGTTACAATTTGATAAACTTTTTTTTTTAATTTTCCAATTTTTTCCCAAAAATGACCCCCATGTTAAAAATTCATTTATGTACGTTACACGTCCGTCTTTCGGTCACCGACTTACGTATGTGTATCAAATTTCAACTCGATCGGTCCAGAAGCTCGGAGCAAATTGGCTGTGACAGTGGGACGGGCAGACACACGAGTGATCCTATAACGGTTTCGTTTTTTCCTTTTGAGGTACGAAACCCTAAAAACATGGACGAATATAGAACCTCCTCTTTTTTTGAAGTCGGTTAAAAAAGGAAGTGTGAAAGTATCTTTACATAACAGTAGGTATAAATTGGATCTTACTCTGGTAAGCATTTCCTGGAAATGAAAGCAACACATTAATAAATAATCAGTTTTCAGATAATGCATTATAATCTTTAATCATTTTGAAATCAATGTCCACATATAATCGATTTTTTATTTTCTTTTAATAGTAATCGATTTATTTTTATGTGAATATAAATTCGTTTTGGTGTTTCAAATAACGATACGCTCCAATTAGGAGATAAAAAAAGCTATAGTTCCTTTGATTGTTGTCAAACAGTAGGTATACATAGCGCCACAAACAATTTAAATTTTTTTTTACAGTTAGCAGTAAATTAATGTAGTATCACAGTTAAAAACAATAATAAAATTAATTTTGCGACCACAGTTCGGAATTTCCCGAAAGCATATTTTACACTCTGAGGGACCTTAATTAAATTTAATGATATAATTTTTTAGATTTTCGATGTTTGTTTTAAATTATTGAATATATTATACAAAAAAGAATTCGTGAAAAAAAAAATAAGTTTTTCATAACCTTTTTCAGTGTGTAAAGTTTTCATTCCGTATCGCTTAACCTCGAGTTAATTAAATACTCAACACTAAAAGGAAAGCCGGGCAGGAATTCAACTTTCTGGCCGTGTGGTGTATACTGTTTTTCTTTATATCCGATCGAAAGTACGTACTTTCGTATCAGTGTGTACAAGAAAAATGTTTCGGCCCACTGTTACAGATGGCGTTCGAGTAATTCCAGCAGTGCATAAATAGGCTTTCTGCTTTAAAATCCAAGCCTAAAGTACGAACTTTCGACCGGTTATAAAGAAAAAAAAATTGTGACTTCTTAGTTTCAATTAACCTATTTACATAATAACTGTAGTGTATATATAGAAAACAATTTAAAAAACGGTTGATTATTAATTAATATAAATTCTTACAAACTGAGTCACTTTTACGAGTATTGTTCAAATCGTTAAATGGAGGAACACAATTTAAATGTCAACACATAAATTTTAATAACTATAATGTAAGATATTTACGTTGACTGTTAAAAAAACATAAAAATAGTGAGATACGTCGCTGTAGACGACCGCATGGCGCTTTTAAGGGCATAAATGTTACTACATCTGTAATAAGTACGTTAAATTTTTCGTGTGTAATAATGTGTGTAAACGGATTTAAATGAAATGATGAAACTCTTTTTTGAAACGTTTCTTATGATTCTAGAAATGATGTATTTTATTATATATATTAATTAATTAATTAAAGTTTCTGTACAAATATCTATACCGGGTGTTTTTTTCAAAACTTTGAATGGATTTTTTTGTTGATACACCGGTTGAATCAAAAAAAGTTTTAGGGAAAAGTTGTTGGGTTTTGAGGGTGAAATAATTTACACGTAATACCAACCCCCTCCCCCTGTCGAGAGGTGGGAGGGAGTGGGTTGGTATTACGTGTAAATTATTTCCCCCTCAAAACCCAACAACTTTTCCCTAAAACTTTTTTTGATTCAACCGGTGTATCAACAAAAAAATCCATTCAAAGTTTTGAAAAAAACACCCGGTATATGTAATCGTAATGTGTTGTCAAAATAGACCGGAACCCATCTTCTCTCGCGACATTGATACATGTTACCAGTACATATAAACCGTTAAACAGTGTGAGAAGTCATTCCACTCCTGGCTTCACACGACGTGTACAAGTGGCCCTAACCGGTGAATTTTTATTTTTCGCGGATATTTGGGTAAAATATTAGGATAACAGGAAACTGTTTTTCCCGGGCAATTCCGGATAAACACGACAATATCCAACCAAAAAGCATATATCGACAGCATAGTGTGTCAATGTTTAATCGGAATCTACAAATCCGGGCTACTGGTAGTGGATATTATACAGGATAATTAACGAAATTCTTCCAGGACTTGAAGAACATGTGTTTTTAATATCATTTTTAGCAAAAAAACACATAGATACTGAGCATTTATGTTTCTTTTCGAATTTGAAACTAAATTTATTATTATTTTTATGACACGAAATTTAGAAAAATTATAAATTGCCAAAATACATTTGAATTTGATATTTGAGATTCTGTTAGAAATTTTACCATTTTTCTTACACAAGTCACCAAAATATACCTAATTTGAGATCTTTTGCGTTGTGAACACGAAATCGGCAGGAAATACATAGTTTGGAGATATTTAGTTGAGCATCTAAATGTTGACATTATAGCTGTTAAAGCTAGTGTTAAAACTAAAGAGAGACTTCCTCGTTCTTACATAAAACAATACTTGCCACACAGAACGTGTTTTACAACACCATTAGCGCTATGCTTACCGGGACTTGTGTGGAATCTCACACTTTTACAATAAAACAACTCTTTATTATGTTATCTGGGCTGTTCAACAACAGAGCCACTTCACATTAAAACGGTGAAATTACTTGCGAAAGTCGTATGTTCACTTGCCTATCTATTTATACTGGGTGTTCACTTTCAGGAGATTAGGGATGGCGATATGAGATTGATAAATCGAGGAATCGATTTTTTGGGCCAAAAAAATCGATTTTTTTAATCGATTTATTATTATACTGACTCGATCCAGTGAAACGATATTTCACGCTTGAAAATCGAGACTCGATTTTTTCTGTTTGCGGCCCGGTCCAGCTTTGCTTGGATTTGTAGACTGCCTTGTAACCTGGTTCTCATACCGATAACATCCTCTTGTTTATTTTGTATGAACGCGAATTTTAATTTTCTTATTATTAGTTTTCAAGTTCATGTGTTGTATGTAAATGTTATAACATTTTTGATGTTTTTATTTTATTTTTTAGGATACAAATATCGTTTAGTTCTCAGCTCATTTAACATTCTCATTAAACAATTACATTTTTTCAACTATATTTTAGTTTTCTCATTGATAAGAATGTACAACAACTAACACTATAAATGAAACTATTTTTTACCTAATATTTGGTCATTACAATTCTTCTAATTCTACTTGACGGAGTTCTTCTCCAGTGAATGGATGATGATTATACATACGATTGTTATTTTTTTTTATGTCTGTCCAACTTTGGAACGTGTCTGGCCTATATCTTGAGTGTTCGGTGTTCAAGCTTTTCGATATTTACTTTTACATTTCTCCGTATTGACACAACTGATTGACTGACACGTGTACTGTGTGTCAGCATGTGCCAGACACTCACATTTATCAACAGAGTTATCCTAGCTCGTGGCAACAAAACCAACGTCATGTTATTTAAAACAAAACACACGCCGTCCTCGATATACCGGGTGTTTTTTTTTAAACTTTGAATGGATTTTTTTGTTGATACACCGGTTGAATCAAAAAAAGTTTTAGGCAAAAGTTGTTGGGTTTTGAGGGGGAAATAATTTACACGTAATACCAACCCACTCCCCCCACCCCTTGGCAGGGGGGGGGGGGTAACTTTTGTTTTTTAAATGGAAACCCCCGACTTTTATGATTAATTTTTTTTTTGTGTAAAAATGAACAACTTTTGCCTAAAACTTTTTTTAATTTTCCCTGTTATTTTTGTGTAAAGTCTTGATAATATTGATATTTTACTCGGAATACTCCCCCACCCCTCATCATTATCATCAACACTATCGAGACTTTACACAAAAGTAACAGGGAAAATTAAAAAACGTTTTAGACAAAAGTTGTTCATTTTTACACAAAAAAAATTTAATCATTAAAATCGGGGGTTTTCATTTAAAAAACAAAAGTTACCCCCTCCCCCTGCCGAGGGGTGGGGGGAGTGGGTTGGTATTACGTGTAAATTATTTATAATCCTTTACTTGTCTGTGAAGTACCATCACAATCGGCTCAGCTGTTTTAAAGATTAGCCCGGAATCTTTAAAAATTTTATTTGTAAGTATTAATTGAACTAACTTCGTTTATCTCAGTTTAAAACTAACAAAATATGCTCTGTCCTATAACATTTGCGTGTAGGTTGCCTCTCGGATATCAAATATTTGTCATCATTTGCAAACATTCAACTTGTAAATGTAAAAATTTCCAGGAATGTTCTGTTTGATAAACTTGACAGGCTTAAGTTTATTTGCATATGTAGTTTAAAATATGTAAGGTCACCAACGACAGTTATGTAACGTAGAGATTCATATAGCATTTGTTTTTATTAATACCCAAAATCGTAATTATTACTGTTACAATAATTATAGACTTGTTTAGATCCAGCCGAACTTAATTTCAAATATTAGTATCGACATAATAGTAAATAATGTTTTTAATGCGGGATGACATAAACTCGTACAGTAAGTCCTCGCTTAACTTAACGCTGTTTCAGTATCACGCGGTTTCTAAAAAAGAAGTTTAGCAACTATAGCATAAATTATACGGATCAGGTTATACAAAATGATTCAAATGTTGATAGAAGTTCAAAGGCAAGACGAAGTGTCATTGATACAACAGCTTGCTGAACGAAACAGAAAAAGGCAAACGACACTAGATAACTTTAAAAAACAAATTAAGTCAAATGACAACACAAACATAACTTCTTACTCGAACTTTTATTTGATTTTCATAAATGTTTTATGAACAAAAATCGATATTAGCAATAAATAAAATGTGATAAAAAACTAACAAATTTTCCTATCCTGTTTCTTTTCACCTCTCTACGTATTAAGATGACCTCGTTTAGTGATGTTAAAAACGAACGCCAGCAAGTTTGAACAGTCACGTGAACATTAATCAAACAATTTGACAGGTTATTTTCAACTGATTTTACTCACGTATTTTCAAGTCCATACTTCTCATGAAGGAGAAGTTGAAAATACATGAGTCGGTTAGTTTCGACGCTGCGCCGGCGTCGCGTCGGTTGTATATTCGTATTCGATATTCCTATATTAACCATTCGGTATTTTTTGTTGAGAATTTTTAAGTTCATAATTAGGCAAAAAAAATGTGAAACAATTAACATAGGTCAAAATAATTTTGTATTGAAAATGGTTCCGTTATAATCTTACGTGCTGAGAAATATTCGGTCAGATTTTTATAATTGCAAGACGAAATTTAGAAAAGTTGACAACAATTTTATAGTACCGTTGATCCCTCTATTTACGTGTAACTGTCACAACCAATAAGTAATAATGTAGTATTTTCGTCATTTATTTGTATTTCGGTTGTCACAGGTGTTTTTAACACATAGGTGTTATTTTTTATTTACTTTTTTTATAACATACATGTTTCCGTCAGTATATGAGACATATACATTTTTACAGTTGAATGTCACTAAAACGGTTTTTAAAGATATTAAAACGTTTACTGAATATTTACGGATATGTACGGAAAAAATTTTTTTTTGCAATTCGTAGTTTGTACGTTATTAGCCGTCTTCTTCCTTAATATTTCATTGATACACGGCTGAACCGATTTTAGTGAACTTTATGTGAGACCAGTGTTGCCAGATTTTTTTTTGCCAAGTCGGGATTTTGGAACTTTTTTGAGTGAAAAAAGCGGGATTCTTTCGTCGAAAGCGGGACATAGTTAAAAAAAACGTATATAATCAGAAGTTTTTAAATATTTATCTTTTTATTTGAGTTCAAATTACGTTTACGTGACAATAGATAGCAAAAATAGCCATAGAAAATGTATTTTAATAAAAATGTGATATTTTAAATCAGATTTACCCTATCGTTAAATAGTTGAGTCTTATTCGTCTTCTGAATAAAAAAAATAAAAAAAAAATAAATCAAAATCAAAAAAGTTTTATTCATTAGAAAAATATGGCGTTTCAAACAATAGTCTGAGGAGTGAGTGTTACAAATTGCAACTTACAATAAAAGAATAATTATTTACCCAAGGTCGAGTTATCCACGAAAAGCGGGACTGAGCCTGTCCCGCGCGGGACATTTAATTTTGATTTAAAAATCGGGACGTCCTGCCAAAATCGGGACGTCTGGCAACGCTGTGTGAGACCCTCTTAAAGACATGTCCATACGAATACTTCGCACCGTTAGTGGTCGGTAACGTAATATAATAGGTAGAAATAATTTTTTTTCTATTCTATTCATAGCCAAATTTGCCAGTATTTTTAACATAACATATTTTTACATAGTTTCGCTGAACAAAAGAAACGTTCTATATGTTCGGTCCAACTTTGAAACTGTGCGATCTGTATCCACAATCCATATTCAATAGGTGATTAGAGACGTCAACGCGTGTAGTGGCGACGAACCCGCCAGTCAGTAAGCACTAGACTGAGCCAGGTGTTGACCACGACTGGCCCAATGCTTAACACAACGAGGTGTGACTGTGGATGCGTCAACTGAACTGTATTTTAATTGAATTATTACATTTTTACGGTAGATTTGTGCTAAACGATGACTGGTTTACTTAACGTGCATGTGAATGATTAACTTTATTTACAATGTGTGTTTAAAATATACGATTAATAATATTCATTAATAGACCGCAAATCGACTATAAAAAAAATATTTATCAAACATTTTGTGATCTTTAAAATTTCATCCCAATTAATAAAATAATATGTATGTTATTTTATTAATTGGGATGAAATTTTAAAGGTCACACAATGTTTGATAATTTATTTTAGATAAGTTATATAAATTTTAAAAAATTGTCCGAAAATCGACAGTAACATACAAGTATAAAGTCTATCCTAATTTCGTGCTCTCAATTTTTTTACTTCTCGGTTTTTTCGGAATGACCCACCAGACTAGCTGCGATCAATGACGTATTCTACATAAAAAACAGGGTGTTTTTTTCTTCCATCAGAATGATTTTCTAATCGGCCGCTATAAATCTACTTTAAAAAACGCTTGATATTCTGTGTAAACGCAAGTGTATTGAAAGAGGCGTATTATTATGCATATTATGCGTTATACTATACATAGTATGTATATTTTATATAGGCATTATGTGTCGATGTTAGAATATTTAGTAGGCCGTGAATCCGATCGGGTTACTAGCATTTTAATGCCACCTGTGTGGGTGCGCTGATGTATAGTGTTTCCACACTGCAAATACGAATCAATCGATTCCAATAGATTCATTCAAAATATGGACAATTAGCAAATAAGATATTTAAAAACTCTTTATAGTCTAGTAAGTAAAAAAAAGACAGACAGAGATTTCCGTTACCCTTAGATAATAAATTAATAACATTTAAGTTTGTCACGTAATTCAAAATAGAATTTAAAAAAAACTAAAACAAACACGCTTTTATGAACTGCAAAAAAAAATGTAAAATAATTTGATAACAAAATTACCTTAAACAGTTTTTAATTATATTCTCATTTGACATACTTTAATTTATTACATATACACTACAACTGAAAAAAGCGTGGAGTGCTTAATATCAGTAATGAATTTTTCATTTACTAGCTAATTGTAAACGTAGAACTATTATAAAAATTTAAGTAAATAACACCCCACGCTTTTTACAGTAAAGCTAATTTTGTCGTCAAATTATTTTGCATTTTTTAGTTCATATAAAAAGCGTTTTATTTTAGTTTTTTTAAACTCTAATTTTATTAGTTTATTTGCCATATGGCAACATACACTATTGGCGTCAGTCGGATGGCGGGACCTAGGGGTCGGACCAAAATTTCTCGACGTTTCATAACCTCCTAAACACATTGGCACCATTTTTTAAAATATAATATATGTGTGCGGGCAATAACTTTCGAAAGAGTTAATTGATTTTAACGAAATTTCGCCCACGTGTTGAAATCCATTAGCGCAAGAAGCCTATTTAAAATGGGCGTAATCGGGCCATTTAGGGGTAGTTTTTAGGGGTTGAAAAATGTTTTTGAGCCCCAAAATACCGTAAAAATTCTCAGAATCGTTTCAAAATTGACATTTAACCCGTTAATAGCAATTAAAAAGTGCCCCTAAAATTTTAATAAAATCGGCTCAACAGGACCGGACTTACAAATTTTTTGAAAACACTAATTTGCAGATAGTGACTTATTCATTGAAGCGTGTATTTAATTCGGTGTAGACCTTAGATTGATAATAATATTACAATTAAGAAAAAAAATTTTATTTTAAGGGGTGTATTAAGGGGTTAAATTTTTTATTTTGCCCAAAAACAAACTTAATTTCACATACTAAAAGTATAAAACCACACGGCCCTATACAAGCAAATACACTATATTGTCGGTAGGGTTTTGGCACTGCGACCCGGGTTTTATTTTTTTTTTTTGAGGTTAAGGCCATTAACGATCTGCATTTGTATAATAAACGATTAACTTCTGCCTACCATTGTATGTGACAATTCAGAATATGCAAAGTTCTGCAGTACACGGCGATTTGTCACCTGGCAATGTATGAACGTACGTTTGCGAACTGATCCCATAACTCAACAGATTACTACACTATCTATATTATACTTCGCGAGATATTGACAGATCTATAATAGTACACCTTAGATCATATTTATTAGACTGATTTTGAAAATTACAGTCCTCTTTAAGTACAAATAAACAATGTATAGCAAGATTAAGGTGGAATATGATTCAAGGAAAATTGTTTTTCAATCGAAAGAGGTTGAATTGAATCGGTTTGGCTCATCGGTATGGCAGTGTATACGCTCATTTTGCCGAGTTGATCCGAGCCGACCAGTGCGTAGGAACTCATTTAACTTCATGCTCCCCAAAACTGTCGATCGTGCCAAGTCGATCCGATCCGACTCATTGAGTGGGGGGACGTTTATGCTGTGGGTTTTTTTTTTTGTTAGGGGGAGCGAGCAAAAAATAAATCTTTGAATTGAGTATTTGAATTAAAAAAAAAACTATTTTTTTTTATTTTTTAAATAATATAGGTATCGTAAATAATATTGAAGAACGAAAACAAAAAAAAATTTAAGCCATAGGTAATTAATAACAAATTAATTAAAATGTATAAAACTTCATAAGATATCACGTGATTACAAAACGTACCAGGAATGTTTGTGACGTCAAAATGATAAAAGTTGCTTTATAATGCATACTATCAAAGTAACCATGGCAACCAGAACCATAAAAACATTTTTACGTCACAGAGGTTTTTGGCGCGTTATCGGATCTTAGCTTGAACATTATTTTTAAAACAAATATAACTCTTTCATTATGAAATTAAACAAAATAATAAAAGTAGTTTCGCTATAAAACTTGTATGTGATCTTTCCATTTATGTAAAAAAAAAATTCAAAAACCCAATTATTTGTTTATTCTAAGTCCCAATTGTTTTTCACATGTTAAATTTTCCGATTTGGAAAACAATATTATCTGGTAACACTGATCGATATTTTTTATTATTTATTGTAGATTATAGACGCTCGACAAGTTAGGTCTAACGTCTCAATTACATCAGACGCTGGGGCGTAGCTACCGCCGTATCAATTATACGGGGCCCCAACGTGCGTAAGCAAAAATTAATAAAAACTTCCCAATTTTTTTTTTATTTCAGAAATGACAAAAGTCCAAAAAAGCAATTTCTTTTTTTCCCGCGTAAAGCGTGCGTTCAAAAGTTGGCAACACCCTACATCGGTTATCGCGGGCTGCGGGATTTCCCCGTTTAAGTCATTTACTTCAACGGGGGAAGGGCCCCCACACTAATTTTTATACGGGGCCCCGCCAAGGCACGCTACGCTTCTGATCAGACGACACAATCACTTAAGACTAAACGACATCACTTAATATTAAAATCATTTTCTATCTTTTCAGTTCCTAGAATTGAGAGAAATGATTAAAATCTATATCTACAAGATCTTAGATTAACATGCACCGGTTTTCTTCTGCAAATCGAGTGGGTGTTGAAATTATTCATGCGAAGTGTTCGATGCACTGCAGCGCTGTCAAGAATACCGGTCTTTCCAGCATCTATTTCAATATTTCTATGCTAATGATTTAAAAATAGTCGTTAGATTATTACTTATAATGGCAACTGGAGCTATAACCGACACCGGGAGGCTAACAATAAAACATTAGTGATCAACAGTGTTAAATTACTCAAACGTTTCACAGCGACCCACGATACCAATTATTGTTTTAAATTCAAACTTAAAAAAAAAAACAAAAATTGTATTATTTTTTATCTTGAAACAGTCACTGCTATACAGGATTTCTCACTGCCAACTTATATAGTAGGTATCCATATTAGACTTAGGTAACTCAGATCTGAACCGGTTCAAAAAGCCGACTCCGACAGAAGATCCGTGAGAGCCGACTCACTTTTTTTGAGCCGACGGATCAACGGATCCGCATAACTCAGTGAAACACTTAACACACAGAAGCACATTTTACACTTACGTATCAGTTCTCGCTTTGATGCATCTGTCAGCTCAAATGACTCATACATCACATGTTTGGCTATGCATTCTTGATTCTATACAGGTCGTGATATGATTGACTGAACTAGGTAACTCAGTGGCAGACTGCAGTAACATATTCAGAACTCGGCTCTTTTTGAACCGGTTCAGTGAGCCGGCTCACATACGGGATCCAGATGCAAAGATGCAGATCACTAAAAAGACCCGTTTTTCCCATCTCTAGTTGGTAGACTTAAACGCCGCTTACATAAATTTGATTGAAACGCATCAATCCATTATTATGATGATCGCAAATAGATAACGTGGCTGCAGACACTGGTAATGCCTAATGCCTATTAATTTAATTTTCACGATCTGATAAAAAGCAGTGTATCATTACTGTGTAGTAGTTCAGGATTGCAGACTATAGTCTTTTCTTGGATTTAATGTGAGAATTTATTTTTTTTCAAATGTAATGAAAGTGTTGTAAAATCTTTTCAAGCGTGATGAGTTATAATTATACATGTTCAGAAACATTATACAGGTGTGCCCTTGCATCCTCTACCGGCTACCCTACACAAATAAAATATACAATTATTCACCCATGTCTCCTCTGTGTCTGACGTCATATTCGACTATGTTGGCTACTTATAATTATTTCAACAATCAAAGGCAGTGTGGTAAATAATTAATAAAATTTTAACGGAATCTATATGCAATTTCATATTGTTATATTTTATGACACTTACCGAGCTGGGTAGAGTAGTGGTAACAGCACTAGACTCGCATTCGGGAGGTACCGGCTTCGAATCCCGGCGGGGGCAGATGTGGCTGGAACTTTTTCCTACTGCCTCTCGCCGAGAAACGGTAATTTCTGTACTGGCCATCTTGATTGAGGTTTTCCATGGTTTCCCTCAATTAATTCCAAATAAATATCGAGATGGTTCCTTATTTGAGGCCATGGCCGATTACCTATCAAACTCCTAGTTCAAAAATTACCTACCTTATCCTAATTTCCTATAATTCCTTCATTCGCCCATTGCTATTACATAAGTTGAAGTTTTAAAAATGTAGAAAAATAACGGGAAGTGATGTAGATGGAAAATAGTAACGGTGCGAATGGCGTCTGTTATGACAAAGTCGAGAAACGGACGTTAAACGCATTATTATTATTATTATTGTATGACACTTATACTGAGTTGTAGAAATCATTGTCAGAAATAGTATAATATTACACGAAAAGGGCAGGAAGTTGACATTGCTGCACTGCGCGGCAAACCATGTACGTGGGGAAACCGAGGGCATTATGTGTTGCGCAGTGCAGGAATTTCAATTTTCTGGCCGTGTGATGTACACTATTTTTGATTTGTCAATTGTGACCACACACATTTCTCCACAAGAAAAGCATCGTTAAATCGATCTTGCTTGAAAAATAATTGATCCACTGAAGCGATATTTTTTTTTAACTGTGTATACGTATATTTAACATAGTTTTTTGCACAATCTCCACTTCAAAACGACGTTTTTCTACGCATATTGACCAAGATTTAACGTGAAAAGCGATGTTTTTCTGTGTAGATCAGTCATTTGTTTTGGTGTGAGTACAATTCGATGATTCAAATGAATATTTACACAACGATGGGAAACGCATTTGTGAACAAACTGTATAGTATGAAAGGCAATTGACTGTTTTTTTTAGATACTATAAAAAAATGTTGAACGGTCGTAAAAGTATTAGATTTTATAAATGTTTAGGTTTAAACTTTTCTAAAATATTTATTTATTTACAGATTCACCAAAACATCCGCTCACGTGACGGTTCAAGAAAAAAATGCGTCGAAAAGTTCACAATAGAGGAAAATTCCGTTTTTATGATAATATCAAAGTTTTTTAATAATTCCAGTGAAGTGGTGATTCCTTTTTTATATTAATTCTGAGGATTCTAAAAATACTTAAATATCAAATAAAAGCAATAAATGTGTCAACGTAAAAAGGTCTTCTATTTAATTTTAAAACAGATGCGGATTCAAATTGAGTTCAGTTCTAAATAAAATAAACGCCATTTGTTTATATAACCGTCTATTCGACGCGTGTTTAAATTATTTATAAATAAAACAAAAATAAACAAATATATATTTATAAAAAAGAAGAACTTGAAAAGATTCTATTTTAAATATCAAACACATTTGAAAGTTCTGTACAGTATTTTCATTCTTCTAATAAAAATACAAGCACACCTTTATTTGTTCAGATAATGTAAACAATCGATAAAAATGTGTTAGTCAATCATTTTTACTTAAAAAATCAATTTCTTAAATTACTTTAACATTGGAAACAAATGATAAACGAAGGCCTTCCAAATTTATCGGTTATTTAAACAAAAATATAACCGTGAACCATTCTTTTGTTCAAATATAAAATAATCGACCTTTTTGTTTTTTCGTTAGTGTGCTGTTTTTTCTCGAAGCGTAACGGCAAATTGCTAAAACAGTAATTTTGACAAAAAAAAGTGCTTTCTTTAAAATACTAAGATATTATATCATTAGAAAGTTCATGTAGCATAAAATGATGTGTTCATAGTAAATAGACAAAATTTGACAAAATTAAAATGTTCGAAAACCTAATAACGCGTATAACAAGTCCAAATTCTCACCGGCGCCATACTTATCACTGTACACAAAATGAAGTACATTCGGAACCGGAAGTTGACGAGGATGACGCCGAAATGGAAATCGACGGTTCCAGGAGACGGTTTAGAGCGATAGCGTCTCGGCACGTGATTGAGAAACGACGACGAGGAAGAAAACATTCTGAACCAGGCCTCAGGCAAGCGAGAAGTTTGGGAAGACTCGATGGACTTAGAGAGGTCAGTCTTTCAAATCTTTCTTTATTATTAGTGTATTTGCCATAAGGCAACATACACTATTGGCGTCGGTCGGATGGCGGGACCTAGAGGTCGGACAAAAATTTCTCGACGTTTCATAACCTCCTAAACACTTTGCCACCATTTTTAAAAATGTTTATATATATATGTATATATATATATATATATATATTTATATACGTATATATATATATATGTGTACGCGCGATAACTTTCGAAAGAGTTAATTGATTTCAACGAAATTTGGGCCACGTGTTGAAATCCATCACCGCAAGAAGCCTATTTAAAATGGGCCTAATCGGGCTATTTTAAGGGTAGTTTTTAGGGGTTGAAAAAAGTTTTTGGGGCCCAAAATACCGAAAAAATTCTCCGAATCGTTTCAAAATTGAAATTTAACTCTTTGGTAGTGATTAAAAAGTGTCCCCACAATTTTAATAAAATCGGCCCGACAGGACCGGATTTAAAAATTTTATGAAAACACTAGTTTGCAGATAGTGACTTATTTATTGAAGGGTGTATTTAATTCGGTGTAGACGTTAGATTGATAATAATATTACAATTAAGAAAAAAATGTTATTTTAAGAGGTGTATTAAGGGGTTAAATTTTTTATTTTGCCCAAAAACAAACTTAATTTCACATAATAAAAGTATAAAACCACACGGCCCTATACAAGCAAATACACTATATTGTCGGCAGGGTTTTGGCACTGCGACCCGGGTTTTAATTTTTTACCCTCAGATATTTTTACTCAACATTCAAATTCCAAATTATATACGAATACTTATACTTCTATCGTACTGTATATATGGCACTGTAATAATTAAATCTGCGAAATAGTATATTACACCGCAATGGCAGAAAGTAGAAATTCGTGTATCATGCGTCGCGCAATTTTTCTGGCCGTGAGGTCATTAGCGTCTATTATGAACATTGGTAGTTGGTATACAATAGTTATTGCCATATCATTTCCTAATTCACAATAAATAATAGAACCAATACCTAATTTTGTTCTCTTAACTGTAATGTTAATTAATTCGCGAATTGGGTCCATTCTTGCATTGTTGTATTATGTTAATTGGGGCACAAATATATGCAAAATGCGTCTTTTATATCCATTGTTCTGGTTGGTGTATTATATTTACTATTATTACTTAATAATCATTACTGCTTCGATTAGCGTTATTATAATATGTATATTATTATGTATGTTCTTGATACAATAATAATATAGTATTTTTAACTTCCGTGTGACCGAGTACGAAAATTGTTGAAGAATTATTCTTTGGAACCATCCATAGGTTATAGCTCTACAACTACAGAGCGTGTAACGAGAAGTGCCACATAGAACAGAAGAGCTGTAATTAAATCCTCAACAGTGTTGCCAATTTTTGCAGACGTAAGGTCAATAAATATTTTCAAAAAAATTTTGTACAAGGTTATATTTAATTTAAAAATAAACCATAACAGACCAAAAACTTGTGTGACGTAATGTTTTTATGGTTCTTGTATCCATAGATACTTTAATAGCATGTAAAATAATAATACACAAATTCACAACTTTTAACATAATGACCTCACAAACATCCCTGTTGCGTTTTGTAATCACGTGATATTCTATAAAGTTTTATACATATTTTTAATTAATTTGTTATTAATTATCTCACTTCGGTAACAGAGAAAAGTTTACCTCCAATGCGGCAAAAGAAGTATAACTTTAAATATTGTTCGAAATCAATCTTATAATGCCAAAACAAAACAAAAATTAAAATCAAGTAACATTTATAATAACAGATAAATAAAAATACTTGAAAATTCTACAAAAGTGTTTTTATATATCTGTTATTATTAATGATGTTCTACCAAGTGAGGAGTGAAAAATCGGTGCAAATTACAAGTAAGATTTATTGAAAATAGAATGGCTAACCGTAACACGACCTTAGCAAATATAAATGACCTTATTAAAACAATAATTATTACATATTTATAGAATAAATTCACAACATTATAATGTAATTGCAGTTGTATGTATATACATAATTGTTTTTTAATAGTCGTTTTATTTATTAATTTGTAGATTATATATTTTGTGAAGGTGATTATTAGAAAATGATGCCATCGGTCTATTTAGTGCGTGAAGGAAACATACAAAACAATCAACTATTATGCAAATGTGTTTTTGTTGTTCTTTTTTTTATTAATATCTGCAGCGATAATCAAGATTAACTGCATGTAGAATTTAGTTGTAATAATTTACATTCTTAAAATCATAACTGGCACGAAGGTGTGTCAAAAAGTATTAAATTTGAAGATTATTTTTGTATACTGTTGATGAAGTGACCAAGAGAAGTAGTGCTTTCGGGTTGAAAACCGAAGGATTCCAAATGTTCCGAATTTCAAAAGATTCTGAGAGATTTTCCAAAATTGTTTAAAAAAATATTAAGGCTATTTATGGGAAAAATGTCAGTTTTCGTCAAAATTCAATAACTTGTTTTTTTTATTTCCGAAAGGCTTAGACAGTTTTACACAAAGTGAATCGAAAATAAGCCCAAATTTGCGATATATGACCTAAAGCTGTTAAAAATGTATGCATTTTTTTGATATTATCTATCTCTAAAATATGGTTATAGATACTTGGGTGAGCTCATTGAATGATGAATGTCATTTTCAGTCAGTATATCAAATTTGAAAAGTATTCCAGACTTTTCAGAAAAATACTTTGAAAGGATCATATACATATATCTCCGAAACGGTAAGTGTTCAGCGGTGACATCAGTGTGTCAATTTTGTTTAAGCATGCCGAATTTAAAAAGATTTGGAGAGATTTTCCAAACCAGCTGTTCACGGGCTCCGCTCGCATAGCTTATTTTTTTTTTAAACCATAAATATCTAGAGTCGTGGTTAGGGTCATTGGCGCCCACGTTTTATTATTTCTTAATAAAATTCTTTACTGCGATCGCATCGCTTATTGTCTCCTCCGAGATTTGCTTCGTTGGCGTGAGCTCCTCTTATCGGATCCTTAAACTGCGATGCTGTGAAAGGTGCAACCAGATTGTCGGGAAAAAAACACCTTGGGCTTTAAATATATAGAATGAAAAATCGATTAAGCGTTGCCAATTACCTAACAATTATTGTGAATACCGCCGTACGTATTTTATAATTTGTTATTGCCCATTGTTAAGCATGCAAACGCAATTGTGTAACAATATTCCTCAGCATAACAATTGAATTTTTATATACGGACACACAACACATGGTAAACACTTATATTATGATTACGTATATCTGTGGCCAAAAGGCAAAACCGCTTTAATCGTATTTATGAAAATTAATGGCGTAAAGACATGCGCGAAACAATTTTAAGGACGGAACGAACATGGATTTTCCGAGGAACGATCACGTTTGCTTCACCGGCATCTTGATGTTGAAAGAAAAGATTGCGGACCTATCTCGTTCCACAGAAAGTCTAAACGGACAAGAATATGCTTCGTAGAGTATAACGCCGAGCCTACCTGAACATGTCAGACGCCCGATCTAGTACATATGCACTCTCTTACGGGAACGAATGGATAATCATACTGTGGTTGTTGCTGGACTTGATGAATAACGACAGAAATAAACATGTTAAGATGGCTCTGCGGAAAAATAGGAAGCATCTTCGACAGAGAACATGATTCCTGGAAGTATTCTTGTCCGAAACTACTCAAGTCTATTGGGGACTGATTACAATCTGATAAGCCTTTAGCAGCGAGCCAATAAAATCGCAGTTTTACTCGTCAATATGGATCAAGGCTTTAAGCGGCTTTACTTGTAGACCAGTGATGTATACCTATTATTCATATGTTGTGTGGAATAGTATATCTAAGTTCCCACAGTGTTGCTTCATGCATGCATCTTACATGGCTACCACAATTATTAGTCTTTAAATACTAATATTACTATAGTAACAACCTAGGGTAGGCTTACCTTTGATCAAGATGACAGAAATTTCTTCGGATCGAGGTTTCAGATAAGAGTGATTTTTCCTTGGTTAATTAAAATATTAATGTCGTCCCTGCTTATTTTTACCTACGTGTGGTACTCTGTTACTTGCATGAAGTTATTACTTATAGTCCAAAAACACGTAAATTTTTGTAAAGGCTAATATTTTGAGAATAGTTTGCATTTAGGGTTTATTTGTCCACTCTAATTGGTGCAAGAACAATGCTAGAATGGACAGCAATTTTGTAAAGTATAGAATTTTCAGCAGAGAACTTCCCGACGGCATATGTCTAAAGTCAGTAGTTTTATAGATATGCGATACACTCGAATTAATCGCACTTTTTCGGAAGACAACTGAAAAGTTTGAGCAATAGAAATACTCTGAACCAAATCAAAATTACTACGCCTGAACCTATCAGTCAGTAAGACCCATAAACATAGGAATATAGAGACAGAGCACGGACTAGGGTTTTAAACGAGGTGGGGTAAAGCCGATTAAGGGACGCGACAAGATGAGTGGTGTCCGCTTATTATTGGCCGGCGCACTGCGTATGTCTAGTGGCATGAAATGTATGTCAGTAATATAGTATAAAAAAAAAATTTCTTGTGTACCCCTCCCTCAATGGATCCCCCCCCCCCGCAGCTGTATACTCCAACCCTATAATTATTAGATTCATGGTAAGACCCGAATCGACAAAAGGTTTTTTCTCGTTCAAGATTATTTCAGTAATCTTTCATTTGTAAAATTAGGAATTTACGATGTTCAAGCAAGGAGACAATAGATTTTTGTGAAAGCGAAAAAACAATTACCGTAATTTAAATTTCGTTAATAGTAGTTATACAGGAGGTACCATTAATGTTGGTATGCAAAAACACATGTTTAATTTTTGAAAATATAACTTCATTTGAATTTATTTTTCTCTTATTCAGAAAAATAATAAAAATAAACATTATATATTTCATGTCAGCTATAATTGTTTCTCGGAAGCAACAGTCGTATAATTTAGATTTATTTAATTAACATAATATGAGAAAATTATACGTAATACTAATTTTTCTTTCCATTGTTATGAATGACGTTCTAAAATTAATAGCAGTATACAAAGTATCTAAGTTTCCTTGATCGACATGCAAAACAAAAAGAAGACAATCTTACCATTTTTACAGTCGCACCAACTCGCATCTAATTTAATTATTCAGAATTTCTCTGCGGTAGATCTTATTCCTGGAAAGTAATGGACTCTATAGATATAGACGCTTATGACTTCAGTGTTGAACGTCTGTAATTTAAAAGCAATCAATCGATTCTGGTTCTAATTATAATACGAATCAACCACAGCGCTTACAAAAATATTGTCCCGTACCATACTATGACGTTACATAATATGATACTGAAAATAGAATGCATTAATTAAGATCTGTTGATAATGGATGCATTATGTCTTGAGTCAATAATATAAATTAATTCCTACTTTGAATCTGAACAATTAAAAAAATATTTCTTGCTAATTATTTCTACTTTAACTTGTAAAATCATACATAATGTCGCCATTTTTTATTTAAAATGAAAACTATAAAACATTTCTTTTACTCTATACTGTATGATACCCATTCATAGCAAGCTGCCAGACAGATAAAAATTCTGAACACACATTTTCCTATTCTGGTAAAAAATTAATTTACAGAGTCCCGTTACAATTTATTTATGTTGATTACTGATAAGATGCATTCACTTCTAGTATTTTTGTTGAACAATTTATTTTCCTGAAATGCATACCATAAATACTTATTTCTATGTTTATAAAAACATATAATAGAAAAAGTTTTTGCTAGACGCGTATTCCCATTTCCCAGAAAAATTACGCGATCATTCTGATGGATATCTGCTTTCTATCGTTGATATGATAAATTAATTATTGTTTTAGTTTGAAAATGCCAAGGACTTGTCATTTTCCAATTAAAACAGATTTAATACCAAATAAGGAGATAATTGATCAGTATTGATGTGAATTTATCATCAAGTAATAAAAATTACTCACCGACCAAAATTTCGCTTGTGACCTAAAATACGAGTTTCGATTGAAGTTCCGGCTTAGACCGAAACGGAAGACTGGATATGTTTATTTGTCTACCACAGACATTTTTCTGGGAAATAGTTTGGCACAGAAAGTTGAAATTTGATACAGTTCTAAGAACTGCAGACATGAACTATGAACATTTGAATTTTATTTTTGAAAGCCAGTTTTGGAGGGTGAAAGGAGAAGCAAAATATTTTGTTTGGACACGATTTTTTTAAACAAATAAAAAAAAATTTAAACGCGTTTTTTTTCGGACGTACGGAACCCTAAAAACTAGAAAATGAAATCCCAAATGGCGGTCTCATTATAATATTACATATTAGTATTGATCATTCATAGTTTTTTGTTTTTACTAAAATCGCAATGAATTTGTTGATTAATTATCAGTTGTGAGATGTTTTTATAAATAATTTGTTTTTATTATGTATTTATTGATTGCAAGAACACGAGCCGATCGTAACGGTTAATTAACAGGTACAGTTTTGAACAGTTAAACTATATTGCAATCGACAAGAGCTAGACTATTGCATCAGCAAGTTTGCTTTTTGGTTGACTGAACAAACTTCAGCCTGTATTGTTGACGCCCACTTTTTACGTTTTGTTCCGTACGAGAAATTGCAATCATCCTAACAGTTTATCCGATTTAAAAAGTCATCTACACAAAATCAGTTTAGCGACTCTTCTTTATCATCACGAGGATTGTTTCCTATTACAATTTGATCTAAACAAAGATTAGGAAAGATTTCAAATCTATCTTTCCTTCAACGCGTGCCCAGATAGTTCCATTCAACAGAGGATTTCATGTTCATTCAATAGTTGGAAATGTTTTGCGGAAGCCTAACTTAGATACACACTCCTGCTCCAACAAAAGATTGCATCCAACTCCCGTCCTTAGAAATCTGGAATAGATCAGCAGGTTGGTATGAACGAACATAGCGTAAACGAAGAGAAAATTTTGTAATTGATAACTTGGTAGTTATACTTCAGAAAAAAATGCTGAGAGATTTTAATTTCACAAAAAAATACACCTTCACAATCGCCAGCATAACTTTTAGAACGCTCGTGTACAAATTACTAATACGTTCCTTATGATACGTGCTCCATCCTAGCTTTAAAATTTAACTTTTTTTTTAAATATTCATTCATGCATTACTTCTGCAGCTTCACAATCCCGGCCGTTAGAATGACAGAGATGAGTTTGATATTTAATTTGATTTCGTTGAATTAAAGCAGCAAAAAATGTATTTTTCTGAGTTGCAGTAAATAATATAACTGTCATGGCATTGTTGGCCGTAATCGACGAGTTAAGACTTTTTCACGTCTCATTTATTCAATCAGCACTGTTATGCCGCGTTTTGTGATCTAATTAAATAACTAAATATAATAGCTAATTTTGGAACAAGAAATTTAATAGGTTTTCTTCAATGACCAATTCAGGAACTCTAAGTAGTTAGCATAAATATGAATTCTTCATAGCCAATTACGACCCAATCGCCCACCGAATCTTCAGATTGCAACTCAGTTTGCTTATTGAATCGAAGTCAACGTCGGCCAGGACTTAAACCCAGTGTTTTTGGACTCTCTCAGTTCTATCTTTCTTGGCGTCCACATCGATCCCTCAAAATATGTCTATTAAAATGACTCGACGAACGGTATAGTGACGCAAGGTTTCAATTTATCAAGTGTCAATTTTTTTTGGGAGTACCGGAAACTTATTGTTCTTTCATTGACAATTAAAATAGACTATTGAACGATCCACATACCTACTGAATGTTCAAATCGTGGTTTAACTTATAATTTCCTTGTTTATTCAATCTAAGTCAACTGAGTCACGGACGATGAATACGTTGAATGGTTTATTAAGACTGGCTGCTGCTGAGCACGTCTCTTGTACCTATGTTCGTGTGGGTGTGGCGAACACGCAGTTTGTGAACAACAGTTACGCACAAACTTCTGTGCGCCCGTGTGCTCAGTCGATCGTGGCGATCGCATCAAGTCTCGGGTCGTGATGAAGGCCCTGCCTCAACTCGACCATAATAAAACTCGATATGTAATTAGACGAGAATTGAGTAACAGATTGAATAATTTAGACGGAGAGCTCATGACACCCATTTCATGAAATGTTTGATTCAGGCTGAAATTTTATACAATAGTATATGTAGGTAAATGAGTGTTTGCTTGGCCTACCTGGGTACGCCAGGTACTGCGCATACAGGGAAGTCTTTAAAAAAATATGTGCCAAAAAAAATGTTAATTCAAAAGCCAAACCCCGGAAAAAGTGTCTGGTTTTTTGCAAGTATTTTTAAATATACCTATCTAATGAAGTTGCTCTAAAAATTTCAGCGTGAATAAATCACTTATTTTTCATTTTTGAAAATTCAACTTTGGGGTATTTTGGTTTAATGTTAACCCTTCCAAAAGTGTCTGCCTCATTTATTTATTTATTTAAAATCAACTTAACTTTCGAATAGTACTTTTTGGCTTTTGAATCTAAGACTTTTTTTGGCACATATTTTTTTAAACCTTTCCTGTATTTGCAGTACCTGGCATACCCAGATACGACAAGCAAACACTCCTTTACCTATACATCTTACCTATATATAATATTGTATAAAATTTCAACCTGAATCAAATACTTCATGAAACTGGTGTCATCAACTCTTGGACTAATTCATTTTGATTTCATCGCTTGTTTCAGCGACCTGAAAAACTACCTGATAGATAATTGAAATTTTTAGTTATGACAAACCTGAGACTACTGAGAAAATGGAAGCATTAATGTCGAATTGTTTTAACTAGCAGCTCGTGTTGATGTAATTATTAAGTTACCTAAAGGCAGTAGTGATTTTTATTTATTTTTAAAACAGTTTTTTTCAGTTTAGTAAAGGCCACCAGTTATAACGGTTATCTGGGTCGATTTTGTAGAGAAAAAACAGAATGGAAAAATGAGTCACTTTATTACCGCTATATACAGACATAAAAAGAAGCTATTTTAAACAGGGAGTGTTTAGAATAGCATTTTCATGTTTTCAAGAAAATTAGCAAATGCGCTTAGAATATTCAGTTCTTGACGCATGTAACCCCGAAACAGGTAATGTATAATTCGTTTTTGTATTTCAATTTCGATAACCACATATACATCAATAAAGTTAATACTAACCGATATATTTACAAATAATGAGCAAAATTTAATTTTTTTGCTCCTTTTTTTTCAAGGTAGCGACTTAATCCGGTCTTTCAAGGGGGTCCAATTTTAAGAAGTGTTTCTTAATACCAAATTAATTAGATAGATTAAAATTATTAATAAACTTGTTCGGAATTGTTCCACTAACAGTCATTTTAAACGGGGGGCGTTCAGATGAAAACTGAATATTTTCTTTTTCGCTAAAAACCGTTTTCTTTTTTAACCGTTGACCCCAGAAATCTAAGTAAAACGTTCCACGTTCGGAACACTGCTTTTTCTTATTGTTCAGAACCTCCTGAATCTGAATCCAAAGGCAAACCGGTTGGTGTTCAATTTTTCCATGCAAAAACACGGTTTCGCATTACACGAGGTTTAATAGGAACCTAAGGACCTAAACACCATGTTATACAAAGGTTCACCGTATTAAATATATTGAAAGGTGTTTTTACATGCTCGTACCGTAACCGTGTACATTTTCTTGTGCATTCAGCATGTCAAAGAGTGTATGAGCATTTAGTTTTGCTTAAAAAAGTAGTTTAGTAGGAAACACGAATATAACCAAGTAATCAACAAGTTGCCGGTAAGTAATTTGATACACGTAACATTAATACGTTTGCTATAACATTATTCTACCTTTCCTGTAGTGTCACGTATTCTTTTTTAATTTCCACCTCTACTCTAATAGGAAAGTGTTGGATTTGGTCCGAACATTTTTTTGAGGTATTGAGGACCTAATTAGACTCAACAGGCCGACACTCAGAAAGGTGATTGGGCTTTTAACCGATCATTATTTCCTGAGAAGACACTGAAAGAATCAACGCTATGTAGATTTTGCGAAATGGTGGATAAAACAACCACCCATATCGCGTTCGAATGTGAGGCTTTATCTTACAGAAGAACAATTATCTTTGACTACATTTATGAGGATGGAATAGTTCCACAGGACAATCTAGTAGCTAATCTTCTGGAACTGATAAGAAGATCCAGATTATTTGCTGATTAGATCCAGTAAAAGGGGGAAGCACAAAATCCTTTCAGGATGTGGGGCATTTGCACCAAGAGACCACCTCATTCTATTTTAATCTTTAAACAAATCTTCACGTTTAAACACCCTAGGAATTATTTGAAACCATTTTTCGTTTGAGGTTATATTTGTATTTGACTTAAATCATGTTACGGAACTAGCAAATTGAGCCAACGAGTGTGCAAAATTCCCAGATGCATTCCTGGCTTTTTTTGTCCAAAATATTTTTTTATCTGTAGGTGTTCTAGCATTCAGATAAAAATTAATTTTCAAAATCAATTAGTGAACTGATAGCACTTGTATAATCTGCCGATTTATAGCTATCTGTTATATGCATAGTAAATTCATTTAGATGTTTATGTGACTTCGAATAAGACGTAGGCGTCGTGATACTTCTATCCAAATTAAAAGACGTGTGTTGCAAATAGATTACTAATTACAGTCTATATTTTGTTGATCATACAGGTTAGATTAATAACAAGTTTTGCAAAAAAAAAATACGGCCTAAAGTCAATTAAAAAGTATTATAAATAATTAATTAACCCGTGTTCGCAATCGCCAATTTTGTGCCCTTGTACTATTTTATTAATCTATAAGCGTTTTCGACTTTTCAAATTTCAGTCATCTTCAAATACAATTTACATACTCAAATCATTCTAATTAAGTTGGATAACAGACCCGTTCTGTTATTCGACTGTTTACTGCAATGCCAATTTTGAATAGCCGGGGGCGGTACTGAACTTAAATATGCCATTAAACCAAGCATGAGTATGCAATGTACAACCAAATATCTACAATTCGCAATTTCATTCATAAAACCAAATTTGAAATGAATAGATTGTAGGCAAGGTCATTGACATATCTGTTTAAATGTTACAATTCGTCTGTTCGAACCAGCGGCGTAATTATATCGTTTGAGGCCCATGGTAAATTCATCGGATGGAGCTCTCCATTAATGTAAAGAAGCTCAACCAACGTTATATCTTTATGACTTTTTTGTCCTTGGTAATAAAGCTTGAAAAAGTCCCAAACAAGGGACGAAACGTCGCTATAAATAACAAATAAGTGTTTACTTAAAAAATGTTATATCTTTTTCTTACAAATGCGCTCAAATC
The DNA here is from genome assembly GCA_034508555.1 of Venustoraphidia nigricollis. Taxonomy (NCBI): domain Eukaryota; kingdom Metazoa; phylum Arthropoda; class Insecta; order Raphidioptera; family Raphidiidae; genus Venustoraphidia; species Venustoraphidia nigricollis. Next base: position 4,253,165 of record JAVRKA010000032.1, on the reverse strand, counting down.
TTGATAAATTTTTTTGTTTAATTTGTACATGTACTTTAACAAGTAACTTAAATTAGTTGAATGCAAAACAAATACATGTTTACTAAATGTTGTAATGATAAAAGCTATAATCATCCTGTGCTCACGACCGTCCGGATCGGGGGCCCGTGACATTTTACCCGTCCTGCCACCCTATTGTTACGCCACTGGTTCGAACTCAGCATCTATAAAATCTAAGGTTTACTAAAAACATAATTATTGTGACTATTCTTATGACGATATATCCGTGAAGATAGTCAGTCAATATTTACGATCAATAATTTAGATGCGTAAATGCGCGGTGCTCGTTAATGAAGATAAATAACACCTATTGATTATTCATTGATTCCTTTCTGCGTGCTTACATCACAAATTATTACTTCAACTTTGAAATAGATGTGAAATTATACATCTGATTGTAATAAAGTAACGACCTGATAATACTATGGAGCAGTGGTTCTCAAACTATGAACCGCAGTCGTGAAATTTCAACCAGGGACACTAAACATGTATGCATTTTTATTTTCGAGCGAGAAACGAGTCTGGTAATATGGTGCAAAAAATCGAATTCGAAATTTAAACGAATTTTGAATTTCATAGCTCTTACATATCGAGAAATGTAAGTTTTAAGCCGTCCGCACACGAGGCAACACGAATACCTGACTGGGAATCCCCAAAATATATTATTGACGCCTTGTCGAAGTGATAATTATTTTAGTCCTGCTAAGAGCAACGGATAAAACAAACACAAGTAAATTTCGAATGGCCGTCAATAAACCACTTAGTCTTGTGACCATAAAAATAATAGTTGTGGCTCGAGACAAATTAAAATAAAATAATAAAAGAAACTGACTACGCGGACAAGCACTTAACAATCGTTGTTATTAGACATGTAAATATTTATTATGACTGTTTGAGTAGAATAATGTAAGCAGTTAATGATCTAATAATAAATTAGAATTTCTCTTTTTACTGTAGTTTTGCTCTAAAAATTATTCAGTGGAAACTTCACTATGTAGGTGGCAGAGATGATATCTTTGTTTTTTTAATACATACCTATTCTGTTTATTTAAGAAATTATTGAGATTTTAAAAAGAATCTATTTAAAAATATACAATGGACGAGAAATTTTCTGTGTAGGATTTTCTGTATGAAAGCAGGGCATTGTGACATAAAATAAATACGTAAATTAATTAAATAAAATCTGGTAGGTTCAATGAACTAAATACATTTGGATTCCGGTGACCGTTTACCAGCTGTTCACATGCCTCCATAGCTCTATCTCACGAGCAGATTGTGTGCATGTAAAATACACTTACGTTTCGGAAATTCTTAATTTTTATGGAAAGTCTTATTCAATTTTTGATGTTAATAGTTAAAAAATAAACTAGAAATATATACCATTCTTCCCATATGACTTTTTGCCAAGTTTTTACAGTTTATTTGATTTAAATAAACAATTTAAAATCAGAAACAAGAAAAAATTTAATTTGAAAAAAAATATTGAGCAAACCAAGTTTGTCAGTATTTTTAACATAACTTTGTAAATAAAAAACTTCAAAATGTTAATGTGCCTTCCCGTGATTCGGAATCTCGTGACGTGCTGTAATGAAATACTGGCGAATATCACGTTTTTTATTTAATTTTCACGGCAAAAATATGTTTTTTGTAGTTTTTTAAGGTACTTAGTGCTTAATCACAGCTAATAAAAAAAATAATAAAGTAAATTTCACAACCACAATTCAAAATTTCCCGAACACATTTTACAACTGAGAGCTCAAGTCATCTTAATGCATTAATAATATAGGCCATTTCATTTCCGATATATTAAAGTAACTTATTATATGTATTACAATTAGTTCGGAATGTCGTAACTCGTAAGAATATTTCTAAATGAGTATTTTTATATTCCGTTACGTTTTAAGACATAAAACGTATAATTTCTTAAAAATAAAATCACTGTACCTGAAGCTCGTTAAGGCAATTTGGTTGAAAATAAAAGAGCGGCTATTTATTGTAAGCATTGGGCATATTAGCTAGACTATAGGATGTAATATGCATACCTGTTATTAGAAGAGAGAACTGAAACAGGTAAATACATAGTTATTAGACAAGATTCTTTTGATTTGTTTCTGAGTATCCACATTCTGTATAACTTCTCATCGCTTATTACTTTTTAATTGAAATTCTTCTCTCAACTTATCCTGCACTATTCACTTGTAATGTTGTTTCGTGTATGTTTTTCTCCGACAAAACAATAGATACACGTACGAAACAAAAAACAAACGTAATGTTATGCATAACGCATTATAAAATGTGTAGTTTACACTGCGCTTGTGACGCTCGTTTGTTTCATATGCAGAGGGAGTGAAGCTGTGTGCAACAGTCATTTGTTAAGGTAACACTCATCTCGTATGCGCAGAGATACTAAAATATACAGAATGTCTGTATTTATTATAGACAATGGTGCATATTATTTAAGACATCGGCACACCTTTGAAAATAAATCAAACTTGAAGATTGGATTGCGTAATTTTGTTTGTTTTCATATTTTTAAACCATTTTTTTACGCTCCGTATATTTATTTATTTGTTTCAAATATGGCGATCGATTTTTCACACACTTCTCGTTGTGGGATTGAAATTTTAACGAACACTTAATAGTTTTCGAGAAATTTAAAAATAACTAAATTCGATATTAGTAAGAACGGCTGCGGACCCCTATCCTGTGGAGTTCTAGTGTAGAAAATAAAATGATGAAACCAATAAGTGAACAAGTATTCAATTGTTAAATAAAGTATATTCAATTCACAGAATTCTCTTGCAGCCGCTTACAATATCAATATACGCAGCTTACATAACATAAATCATTACACAATTCATTGAACAATACTACATAACATTCGTTTAAATACTATAGGTCAAACATTCGTTTACACTAAACCAAATTTTTTGTTAACAAAGGTTTATCATTTAAAAAGAATATGTTTTGTATTCAAACTTATACTGTATTCACTGTTGAAAAACATGCTTTTTAAATCGTTACCTATACTTTTTTTCCGATCTGCTCCTGCACTCCTGCCCAGAAATGACTTTCCAAATTGAAGGGAAAATTATTATGCGTAATTTTTGTATCCCTTTCGCTTTTTAAATAGGTTCAGTCGTTCTATATATTGATCCTAGTTTTTTTAACTTGCTTTGCCTGTCTATCTGCTGCAAATCTTGCAAGTCGATTGTGACGCACTTTGAGTTATCCGATTTCGCTGAAATTTTGCAACGTGTAGTATCGATGACAGTACAATTCAACGATTATATTAGAGTTAAGTAATCAATTAATTTTTATAAATTGTAAACTTTTAGTTAACTTGTTTTGTTTGTCGACCATAAATGTTGTAAATCGAGTTCGAAGCATTTTCGATTGTCCTATTACGTTGAAATTTTGCATACACTTGTAGCTCCGAGATCACTACACAAACAATTTTAAGTACTAAAAATCCAAGATGGTGGTTTCAATATGGCGGTCGAATATGTTCCAATCCAATTCAAAGTAGATACAAGGTTTTTTCGGTGTTGCGGATATCTAGTTTAGTTCTACAATTTGCCATACAATCAGTATAGGTGCTTAGGCATTGTGTTTACAAGTACTACATTATACATGCTACATAGCGCTGAGATACAATCTATTGTCATTTGTCGCGAGCAAACGTGCAACGCTATTATCGCGAATGGCTTATACGCTTACTGCTCGTATAATACGCGCCACAGTTCTAAAAGGCTCTGACGTTAGTCACAAACAGCGTCGCGAATGCATATTTTAGAGCCGTCCTGATTGTTTTGTGGGAAAGGAAGACTCCCACCACCTCCCAGTTACCGGCACAGAACGTGCACTCGTCGGTGATTGGATATCGCTGGTTATTGTCTTGACACTTGTCGCTTTTCTGCTATGAAGTACAGTCCAGTTAAGTTGTTTCTTTGATTGTAAATTGATCAAGATGTCTAATACAGTTTTCGGAAATTTCGCAATTCCAGGAGATCGACATCATTCCTAGGCTAGAAATCCTAAACCAGTTATCAACTGAATAAAAAATTTACAATAGGCAAAACATCAACTAGTTCCAGAAACGACCTTAATATATTTTCTAATTGTTAGTATTTGTTTTATTTCAATAATCGTTGAAAGAAAGCTTGGATGAGGAATATGCAAAAGAAAAAACTTTATCGATGTTCGCTTGTGGCCAACGTTTCGAAATATTTTATTTCTTCAGGGTCTATGAACATATTGTATAATATATTATGTTATTAACAATTTAACATTTTCCATTAGCAATTTAAATTAAATTGTTCTAAAATTCTAAAACATCGGTAAAGCCTTTTTCTTTTGATTGTTCCTTACCCAAACTTCCTTTCAACGATATTTTCTAATATTACGGTTATCAGAAGTTTATAACGTGTTTCTAATTAAATATTCTCAATAGAGTATAATTATTGTTTGGCTGAAATGAGTATGAACTAAATAGTTCATAAAACAGTTTTGTTCGCAATTTCGTCATTAGGAATGAATGTCATTAGCGGATCACAAAAGTAGAATAAAGTGCCAAACCCACTGGAAAACGCATCCTGCATTGTTCACAAAGCTTGACCTGAATGTCTTGTATATGTATAACAGAGATCCACCCACTAAGTGAATGCCTCGTATGTCTCGTAGAATAATAATAATCGATTTGATCCAAATCTATATGCATACATAAAACAAAACACTGTGTTTATGTACGCATACCATACATTGTTGCCGCCATTCAGATGTTATATGCGCATACATAAATGTCAATTGTTTATATGCACGAGTACTCGCGGTCAATTGTTTATATGCGCGTAACCTGTCAATTGTTTTTGTGTGCGCGTGGCTTGTGTGATGTATTGTGGAAAGAAAGTCAGGTCACTTGATCAGCACAAATTATAACTTGTACCTATTAAATTACATGTGTAAAACACAATAGCCGTTTAAACAGATAGTTTATTCTACAGTCAACTTTAGATTATCTGATACTAAATTAAAAGAACTTACCGAGCTGGGTAGAGTAGTGGTGACAGCACTAGACTCGCATTCGGGAGGTACGGGTTCGAATCCCGGCGGGAGCAGATGTGGCTGGGACTTTTTCCAACTGCTTCTCGCCGAGAAATGGTAATTCCTATACTGGCCATCTTAATTGAGGTTTTCCATGGTTTTCCTCAATTAATCCCAGATAAATATCGAGATGGTTCCTTACTTGAGGCCATGGCCGATTACCTATCAAACTCCTAGTTCAAATATGATCCACCTTATCCTAATTTCCTATAATTCCTTCATTCGCCCATTGCTATTACATTAGTTGAAGTTGTAAATAATGTAGAAAATAACGGGAAGTGCTACATGAAAAATGGTAATAGTGCGAATGGCGTCTGTTATGACATAAAGTCGAGAAACGGACGTTAAACGCATTATTATTATTATTATTAATAAATTTTCACTTCAAAGAAATACATATTTAATCTCCATAAACTTTAGAGTGAATCGGGCGTTTAAACATAGTTTAAATAATCACAGTGTGTTTTTGTGAAAATGGAAAAAAACTGGTGTCAATCCAAATGTATCTAAAGAATGATATCGCAGTTTAAACTTCGATTGAGACGCTACAACCATTTAAAATATTAGTATGTATAAATATTAATGTAGTCACACAGTGCCAACAAATTCATGTACGATAAGTAAACATTATTAGAAAAATGACATGAATTAATTTTGCAATATATTTTTCCTTGATTATTGAAAGTTGAATTAAAAAATGCATAAAACGACAGTGGTTTGCTGTACAATCATTTTGACCTAGGCCTGGTTTATTATTTTATTGACTTTTAAGTAAGTAATTGCATTTATAGTGGTTCTTTTAATGATTTGCTACTAAAATGACCCAGTTCTTAATTAAAGCGATCGTACAAATTATGGATGTATTTTTAAAATAATATCTTTACTCTTATAGTTCAATAAGTCTTTTTGCAACGTGTAATTAGATAATTCAAATTGAGTGAGAAATGTATGTATTATGCTCTTAGAGTGACTGTTCACCAGCTGTTTAATATGCCCCTTTTTTCTACCTTACGAGTTGAATGTGTGTGTGAATGTAAAATGCTTTTACTCACGTTTCGGAAATCTGTAATTTCTATGAAAAATATTATTCAGTTTGATGTTAATACTTACAAAATAAAATAGAAATATTCTTCCTATATGATTTTAAGCTAAGTTTTTACATTTTATTTGATTTAAATAAACGATTTGAACTCAGTTTTACACAAATTTTTGTAATAAAAAACTATTTAAAATCAGATGAAAACGAGAAACAATTAAACTTGAAAACAATTATTGAACAAACCAAAATATGTTAGTATTTCGAACATAAGTTTGTAAAGAAAAATTTCAAAATGTTAATTTGCCTTCTTGTAATTCGAAAATATATGTTTTTTGAACTGTTTAAACAGCAAACCAAATTTTGTGAAACCCATTGCTTAATCACAGCTAATAAAAACAGTAATAAAATTAATTTTCCCTTCATAGTTCGAAATTCCCCGAGAGCATATTTTACGGTCTGAGGGATTAGGGATCTTGACAACCCCTTTATTTTATCTCATTCAGACAACGGTGGACATTTTCAAATTTTAGCAGATTGCTGAGGCAAAGAATGCGCAAAAGTACACTGTCGCTAAATCAAAATCATCTTTGTCTCGCGCATCACTTGAAGGTAGGTATATAAAATATAGGTATAGTACTATAGTGTTGGTTTTGATCAGTGCTGTATTTATGATATGTTAATGAACATATTAGTATGGACGAACAAAACATCATCTACATGTGGAATGTGTTGATGTCGTACATTGTTTTGTGAAACAGCAAATGTCAAATTTTCTGTAGTTTTCAATTCTTTTATATCATAAAAACCATTGAGTGATAGTATTTTGATGTGTAACTTCTTATGGGAGTTTGGACCATTTACCATTAGCGTTAAACTTTTAACGGTTACGGTGTCATCATGGCAACAAAAAATAAACAAATTAGTATCGAAATTTTTCAAATGGTTGAACAAGCTTAAAAAAATATAATAACCTTATTTGAATGGAAATACGACAAACCAACAAGAACAGGTACCTACCTATAGAAAAACAAAGTAAAATATTTTCATTTGAAATATCTAAAAAAACTACAGTTTAAAAAAAAACTATCGGAAACTCAAACTATCGATGTTTAAGGAACCTGATACACTACGAATCGCAACATTCTGTAGATTAAAAATTCTTTTCTTTATACCCGGTCGAAAGTACGTACTTTCGGCTTCGATTTTAAGGAAGAAAGTCTAGCACTGCTGGAATTACTCGCACGCAATCTGTAACAGCAGACCGAAACAGTTTTAAAGAAAAACACTATACACCACACGACCAAAAAATTGAAATTCCTGCACTGCGCAACACATGATGCCTTCGGTTTCGCAGTGCAGAAATTTCAATTTTCTGCCCTTACGGTGGAATATGCTATTAAGTTAAAGAAATACCAAATCGGAGTTCACTGTTGTCAAATATATACTTACATGAGATTGTAGTTTGAGAAAGCCTGGTGCTCTGTTCAATACGCCTGATAATATATGCAGAGTTGGCGACGTTTCTGACGCACCCATCGCTGTACAGTGGGACTGTTGGCATCGCACACAAGCACAACATAATAATAATAATAATAATAAAAAACCCGGGTCGCAGTGCCCAATCCCCGCCGACAATATAGTGTATTTGCTAATACAGGCAGTCGGGTTTTATTACATGAATTTAAGTTTGTTTTTGGTCAAAATAAAAAATTTAACCCCTTAATACACTCCTTAAATTAACAGTTTTTTTCTTAATTGCAAGATTACTATCATCGAACATCTACACCAAATTAAATACATCTTTCAGTAAATAACTCACTATCTGCAAACTAGTGTTTTCATAAAAATAAGTTAGATTATACAGTTTCAAGAGAGTGTCTCAGACACTGTACCGAGAACTAGAAAATCTTTTTAGTGTTTACAGAATTTGTAGAATAATTTTAAACCCATGACTTTCGTCACAGATATATTATACTCTATTTCTTTCTAACGTGATTGAGAAGAAGCAATATTATACGAAACTAAATATGTTTTAGTTATAAATGTCTTTATCTGTGACAAAATAATGATTCACGGTTATAGGAAAAAATAAGAGAAAGTCAATCGTTTATTTCGTATAAAAACCGTTTATGAATGTAGGTACATATTTGATCTATATATTGTACAGTGAAATTTTCCTTGAATGGATACCCCCATTGTTCATTACATTTTCTCCTCTCAAGAGAAAAATAAACAAAATAAAAGAGTAGCTTTCTAAAGATGTAAATACTTTAATAAAGGTATCTATTAATAAATTTTCCTGTAAATTATGATTTTCTATAAACAAACAAGAAGTATTATATTAAGAAATAATAACAATAAATATATATTACTTATTTTTAAGTAGAACTTATATGTTCAACGACCTAGTACTCGTTTAAACTGAAATCAAACTCGTTTGAAGTAAAGTTTTATTGTGAAAAATTAAGTTCAAAATTGATTGATAAGTCTCCAGCATCGCTATATATTTTTAAGCTTTCCGAAATGATATAACAACACTGTCATTTTCAAGATTAGATTACTCTCAATATCCCGACTAGATTCATTTATGCATTTTCAGTGGGTTGAATCATTGAATTATTGTTTTTTTCCCCCATTATATTTTTGTCGAGATCCAAAATTAGGGTCATTGGGATCAACATGTTTAAAATAAGAGAATTCCCGTTAAAACGGACGACACGTACGCGCCCAACGCGTCTATTGCTGTCCGCGTCCATTCAGAGTGTCCTTTCTAGAAAAACGATAGGATTCTGTCGGCACCTGCCAAACTGTCCGCTCAATAGAGGCGTCCGTTAAGAGAGATTTCGCTGTATATAGAGGAAGGCACGTTTTAATAATTTGTTGAAATTTCACTGTTTAAAAATTGCAAAATCACATAAAATGAATACAATGCGCTTGCTATTGAAACTGAATAACAAAAGATAGATTGTTATTGTCGAATAGAATTCATTGTTGAAAATCACCGTTTATATTATGAAAGTGAACTGAATAAATATCCAAAACTGTGGCAAATTATAAATGAAAAATACTTACTAAAGTTTGCATTTTGTTAATATTTTAAATAACTGTATCGCAGTGCAATCAACTATTTATCTCTATTTATTTTATAACAATTATACTTTACATGATTTATTTCATACTTATAAAATAATCACGGAACCACTATTTGCAATTTCGTTTTTTTTTGTGGTTTTTAGGAAGTTTCGAATATTTGTGTAATTAGCGAGGTAGTGTAGTCTTGAGAGCACTTAGCTCGCATTCTGGAGGTACCGGGTTCAAATCCCGATGGAGGCGATGTGGCTGGGGCTTTTTCCTACTACCTCTCGCCGAGAAACGGTAGTCCCTGTATCGGCCATCTTGTTGAGGTTTTTCCATGCCCGATTACCTATCAAACTCCTAGTTCAAAAATTACCTACCTTATCCTAATTCTCTATAATTTATTCATTCGCGCATTGCTATTATTTAAGTTGAAGTTGTAAGAATGTAGAAATAACGGGAAGTGGTAGATGAAGAAATAGTAATGGTGCGAATGGCGTCTGTTATGGCATATAGTCGAGAAACGGACTTCAAACGTATAACTAAAGACTTCTGAGGTAGGATTCGAAGCGGAGCCTCTTTGATTGTTCCATTATCTGAGTCCTACTTCTGTTACTGCTGCGCGTCCTTGCACCGAGCCGATTTTTTCATTAATAATTTTATCGTCATTTTTTCCTGAATCTCGGGTTATTAAACTACCCGTTCGCATATAGTTCTGTTAAAATAATTGACGATGGAATATATTTTTATCACGGTAGCTGTGTTCGTGCAAGTTAACTGGCCTCTAGACAGGCCGGATGACGCGTTAATAGTGCGAAATTCTGCGTACTTCCGCTCCACATGGTCATCACGCCGAGCAGCATACAATGATGATGACGTAGCGATGTACAAAGTACAGTTGCGGAAAATTTAAAAGAGGTGTTAAAAATTGAACGACTTCAAAAAAGTATGAGTATATAAATTAAAAATTAAATAATCAGTTTGATCAGACCAAAAAATGTTTTAATGTTGATTAAACGTTCATAATGTTACGACGTTTCATTCAATCAACATTAAACAATTTTTTGGTCTGATCAAACTGATTATTTAATTTATAATTCATATGGACCTGAATAATAGTACTATGGATGTAGGTTACTTTCGGCGAGAAAGTGACATAATGTTGAAACGAACGACAGCGAGTTTTAACCCACACGGGAGTTAAAATATTACGTCCGATATAGAAAAAACATTTTTCGCGCCAGCTGTTGTTTTATATATACTTCTAATGACAGGCTAAGGTGATTTAAAGAAATTACTATTACACACTAACGTCATCTGTCAGTGTAAAAATGAAAACCCAAAATGTATTTGTATTCCTGTAAATAAGACTTTTAATAGATCGTCTGTTTTACGAACCTGGTGATCTACCGACCGCCTTGATATAGCTTTTGAAGAATAGACATTTAAAATTCCCGGTACAAGAATAACTTTTTCGTAGTATGAAGTTACAGGATTCAAACGGCCTGCCATTATTAGTGTATTTGCCATATGGCAACATACACTATTGGCGTCGGTCGGATGGCGGGACCTAGGGGTCGGACCAAAATTTCTCGACGTTTCATAACCTCCTAAACACTTTGGCACCATTTTTAAAAATGTTTATATATATATGTATATATATATATATATATATATATATTTATATACGTATATATATATATATATATATATATATATATGTGTACGCGTGATAACTTTCGAAAGAGTTAATTGATTTCAACGAAATTTGGGCCACGTGTTGAAATCCATCACCGCAAGAAGCCTATTTAAAATGGGCCTAATCGGGCTATTTTAAGGGTAGTTTTTAGGGGTTGAAAACTGTTTTTGGGCCCCAAAATACCGAAAAAATTCTTCGAATCGTTTCAAAATTGAAATTTAACCCTTTGTTAGTGATTAAAAAGTGTCCCCACAATTTTAATAAAATCGGCCCGACAGGACCGGATTTACAAATTTTATGAAAACACTCGTTTGCAGATAGTGACTTATTTATTGAAGGGTGTATTTAATTCGGTGTAGACGTTAGATTGATAATAATATTACAATTAAGAAAAAAATGTTATTTTAAGGGGTGTATTAAGGGGTTAAATTTTTTATTTTGCCCAAAAACAAACTTAATTTCACATAATAAAAGTATAAAACCACACGGCCCTATACAAGCAAATACACTATATTGTCGGCAGGGTTTTGGCACTGCGACCCGGGTTTTTTAATTTTCTGCAGCCACTACTGTACTGGGTATGTACTATCATGATAACTTTCTGATGATTCTTACAAATAATGACGTACATGCATAATGTAAATAATATTAAACACGTCAGCGTAGTGACCCTCAGGTATACCTGGTAAGAGCCAAAAGGTGTTGGCTGTTCTTAAAGAAGTAAATGATCAAGTCTCGCAAAAAGCTTGCAGACTTCTACGATTTCTTTTGTTGTTTTCAAAATAATAAAACTCAAAGCCGTGTCTTAAGAAAATAGATTATAGTGTTTAAATCGGAGGAAGTAGTTTCGTTTGAAGAAGCAAGCCTTCCACAGACCAGCGCGAAATCATGGAACTGACGCAGTAGTCTCAAAATAATCAATTAGTAATCGTTCACGTTAAAAAATTAAAAAGAAATTATACCAAAGTATATTTTAATTTTTGTCCTTGGCATTAATACTCACTAGTCAGTATATTTTTGTCCAGACAATAAACTGATCAAATTTGGGATGTTTGTCGTCTAAATTGTTGCATACATAATTAGATACGCCATCAACGTTTACACAAAAACTAGATAACAATAGAACATCCTGTCCAATTGTTTTATTTACGTTCCGTTTGTAAATTTCATTTTCTCCCCTGTTTAGCAATAATGCTGTATCGTCGTTAACAAGATTTGTTTCAAAGCGAGGAATCACCAGTAACAACAAATAAATTAGTAGTAACCGGTGTTTGGAAGTATTCTGTAAGATATCTAGATTAATGTAGATTAGTAATGAGCAAAGTAAGGCCAAGACCAAGACTGAAATAGTTTTGATATAGCCTCGGTGTCTTGGTCTTGTTCAACTGACCTGGCACTTACGTTTTTTTTTTATACACTATCGCAAGACCAAGAGCAATTTTGCTTATCACCAATGTAAATTATATGCCGTGAAAAAGAAATTTTGAAAAAGTTCATCTACCAATTTGTTGAGCCATAAGAAGAATTGATATCTAAAACGGTGCCAAGTCCCATTTCAATCCCAAACTAGGACTTGTTTGAATGTCGAAGTTAAGTGCATATTTGTTTTCAACTATTTTTTATTCGAGTTGACAAATTACCGCAGACGAAAATATATAAAACGTTTTAACGTAATGTATTTGCATCTTACAAACACTTTTTGCCTTGTAAACTTAAGCACTGTGGGCACTATTGTTTACAATCGTATTTTCAAATGTTTTTGAACTCTCGATATGGCCTTGAATGTTCAAATATTTTAACTCGTTAATGCCAAATACATAAAGTAAATCCAATGTATAGTACACTCAAGTAAACATTGCAAAAATGAATATTTTTAGGTTTTACCAGGAATAAGCAACTTTTCTAATAAATAAGAATTTTTCATCGACAATGAAAATCATATTCATCAGGAAAACAAAGATTCCCTCTATCACAGACTTTTTAATAAACTACCATTTTTGGAACTTGGTGGAAAGTTATGTTATTAACAAGAATCAGATTACGTCAACTTCAATAAAGAACGTTTTAAATGCGCTATTATTATTGATGATTTTAAATCACGTTTTCTCACAAAATTAAATTTTGGTAAGCATTTTATAACTTTTACATGCATGCATTCTGTAAGGTTTATTATGAGCTCTGATTTTGTAGTAAAAAATTCAATACAACCCCAAATATTACTTATATACATAAATTCCGTAACGTATGTGGGGCGGGGGGGGAGTAATTCAGTTTATTACATTTCATTATGTTCATTATGCATATGGAGAGCCTGTGAAAAAAAAAATCATTTGTTGACCAAATTGCAAAAATTTCTGAACAGTTCATGATTTTTTGTTGGTACCTAGTGGTGGGTAGTATGAAAAACAAGTTCAAAAATACGTTGCGTTATTAGTATTTATTTAGTATTTATCCATCTCAGTATAAATCGTCCAGTTTTATTTAACTATACTGTACCAGATAAAGTATTTAGCAAACATATTTTTAATTTATTTGTTTTCCCGTGAATGGTAAAATGTGTGCAAAGATAAACACTAACTTTTTATGATCATGTTTGTCACAAAATCTTTTTCGAGTTGTTAAGTGGTTGCTAAATAAAAAATGTACGCGTAGCCATTTTTATTTATTTTTGTCTGTATAAAGTATGTAAGGGTGAGTCATATACAGATTCTTGAAGACCACACAAAAAACTACGGCACTCAGTTTATTTTTTATAAACTCCATTTTTACAATTTACAATAAAAAAAATATATTAAATTTTTGTACAATGAAAAGAATAGTGGCTAATTGTTTTTATGAAGCAGGTACCCAAATAAAATTAAGAAATCCAGAACCAGTTACCAATTCTGTCAACCTCGCAAAAATATATGAATTATAACGATTTACACGTAGCGCGAGAAGCTGGAGCTAAAAGATTCTTTGGCAATAAGTCAGCTGTCATTGAATAATTACTGAGTTGTAAATTTGGTAGATACATGTAGTTCATTTGCACCTGTACAATAAACATGGCCAAATATGTATATTGTATATGCAGAGTATCAATCGTGAAATGTAACATAGGACACTTGATGCATAAGCAATTATTGAAATTTAAATATTATTTTTCTGAAATACATATCTCGTACATTAGATGATAGGTTTATTAATAACTTCTGAAATGCTGAAGTAGCATTACAAAACTTTGGACCGAGAGTTGGTGAAATTCTTTGATTTTTCAGGCTTGGTCAGATTCGAGGATTTGACCAACAAACTTTTTTTTCAATTTTTCGCCTGTAGGGTCTGCAGTGTGATTCTTGGTTCTTTATCTAACGTTTATCTGAACCCTGTAGTTTTCAAAATTGCGGTAGGAGAGCTGTAACCGTTTTTTGAGCGAGGGGAAATAAATTAAGATGAAGAATGCAGGGTTGTCTACTATATTTGTAAATAGAATATATACTCTTATTGTTAGTTACACAATGATCAGTGGACTATGTATCGATTCCGAATAGAGACGTTGTAAAATTTAACTATAATTTAATGTGTTCAGTCAACACTGGTGAATTATCTACATACGAATAAACATATTTTGTATATGATGACACAAAACAAATGTAGCAGATTCGTCTGAACATATTATCCTAACAATCAGTTACTGGTAATCTACTTGCTGGCGAATAGCATTGATTATATATTATTACTTTACAGTTTAGGACAAAAAGAGGTCGATCTATAAATGAAAATAGTGATTTAAACACTGACGAAGTCGAACTGAGTCATTCGAGCCGTGCAAGATAAGTGTAGAAGGATCCTAGGGGCTTGGTTACATAGACTAGCACTCGGCAACGTGCGGCACGCGTGCCACTTGGTCACAGAACATGCACCGGTGTTTTGTGCACTAGGTGGCACGTGAAAGAATTTTTGGTGGTATGTCTAAAAAATGACGAGTTAATAAAATTTTCGGTACGTTAAAAATGTGCATAAAATTAAAAATTTCAAACTATGAATCAAATATTGCGGTGCAAGCTTCCAAAATTGAACCTCTATGTAGCGTGTATTATCAAATAAAATTGTCTCACAATAGATTTTCTAGGTTTATTTCTGTTGCACGCTGAGTGTCCAGTATTTTATTTGTTTTGTGGCACATGGGTTGATCGCTGTTATAGACTATAAAATAATAACCAAGGTCATTAGATACACAGGTTACCTCGTCCCTGAATGGCGCCAGCTGGGAGACAGTTCTTATTTTTATCAACCAAGCTTCAATGTCAATTGATAGTCCACTGGATAACGTCATTTTTCCACTACTTTCCAACGGAACGAGGTCATCTCTGTATCTATTTACCTTGAGTTCCTAATAGCTTTGCTCACACCACAATCCCAAACCGTTAGCAAACTGACGACACATGTGCACTTACATAAAAGCCTCTGTATTCCACAGCTTTTAAACAAATGCAAAGAAAACTATTAATATTTGAAGCGAATACGCTTTGACTCTAATGACATAAGTATTACAATTTAAATAATTGTATCTCTGTAAATATTTAACGTATTGAAATCAAATAAACGCCATTATGTCTGGAAATAATTTCTTGTCGTTCTTTTGTTGCAACTTATATAATCATTTATACATTTATAAGAATCGTACAATGGCTACAATCTATTCACGTGCTGTAAAATATGTATATGATTGAAGGTCGATCATATTATGATAGTAGAATATGCGTAACCATATCTATTATGTGAATGTACAGATTATAATAATGTAATAGTTAAAGTATTTATTTTTATACCAAGCCTCGCAAAACCGCGCAGGTGTTAAGAGTGTGGTCCATGTGATTGTGATTACTGATTACATAATGATCGCTGTCAGATAGATTCGCATTAATCTTGTGTTCTATGAAAATTCCTAGTCACAATTAAACTCATTAATATAAAAGAGGCTTCGATTTCAACATGTTTTTATAGTTTCAGTTTAATGTTTAATAAAAAAATACTTTAAAGAGTTTTATTCCTGTAGTTGGACACCTGTTTCATGAAGTGTTTGATTCAGGTAGAAATTGTTTACAATAATATATATAAGTAATGAGTGTTTGCTTTTCCTACCTGGGTACGCCTGTTACTACGCATACAGGAAAGGTTTAAGAAAATATTTGCCAAAAAAAGTGTTTGATTCAAAAGCCAACCTGCGCCTATGCCAGTCTGCGCGAGCTCCACACAGAGCATTACGTTCCGTAGTGCGAGTGCGTAACTTTGTCTATGACTTAACACCAACCAATTTCTATCTTAAAGAAGTCCTAAGATATGTTTAAGAGGCGAATTGATTTGTCCAGATCCATTGGAAAAGTTAATTTTTTTATACCCTAAGCACAAAGTTAAGTAGTTTCGGAATTTGCTTTCTACGTAACGTATTCTCTACGTTTTCGGCACGGGTTAAACTGTATAAATTGAGCTGAAATTTTAAGCTAATCATTTTTTCAATATATAGAACCATTTCAGGGGGTAGCAGCTCAAAAAATTTAAAAAAAAATTGGCTTATACAAATAAGAGCCAGTCTGACTGGCCGTTATTTTGACGAGTTGGAAATTGTCACATGCTAACCTTTAAAATGGTTCTTTGCATTGAAAAAATGATTCTCTGAAAATTTCAGCTCGAATGATTAAAATTAAGCCGTGCCGAAAACGCTTTTTATATAGGTTTGCGAGGCTTGCCGCAAGCCAGACGGTACGTAGGATAGGGGGCCCACGACCTAAATGTAAACTAGATCAGATAGTTCGTTCATACATTAGAGCGAAATGAAATAGAAAAATATCCCATCTTCCATTATCCAATCTTGGACCACCCGAGCTTGAACAGGATATCATATGACTGAAATATAAACTGACCTTTGAAACTGAAAAGTATAAATTTACTTTTTTGAATTTTTTCCTTACATATAATTAAACAATTCATGTATAGACAACTTAAATTAGTTTTAGTGGATATGCTTATTATTATTGTTAAGTAAAAAAAAAATCAAAAAAACAAAACACTTATTGTACTGTGGACCAATCTTTATTTTCATAATATAAAGGCACGAACGTAATTTGACCTCTAATTAAATTATTGTTATTGGTGTTGTTTACATCAGCGCAGTGGTGTGAAAATTGTTGTAACAAAAACAACTCAATGCATTTGACAAACGTGGATATCTAAAAATTGTTTCTTTTCGTAAAGAAAATTAGGTTATGATGCCATATTCCTAGAACTACAGTGTTATACAAGATAAAAACGAAGAACTTCCAAATAAGGCAAAATAGTAAACGACTGGATAAGTGAAATGAAGCAAAATCACCAATAGAAACGTCTTTACCGATTAATTATTATTTTTGTACAAACTACAATTTTGATCCGAAAATGCAATCGTGACGTCTGGGAAATTAACCAAACTTCAAATCGATAAGGGAGCATCCATAAACCAAGTGTTCCCTCCCTACCTTCATGCAGCCTAACATAGCCTTATATATTATGTCTACTTATTTTTTTATAGGTATATAATATAATTTGCGTCTCATTAGTTAAAAAACACATAATTTAATTGATATTAAAAAGTTCCTAGATTCCTTTCAAAATTCTCAAATTCTTACCTACCTAAAACAGTTCTAATGAATTTTTCATCCACCAGATATCATTACTCTCTTAGACAAAATATGGTCATCACATTGAACAGTTTTAATACTTCTGTTGTAATCAAGACATTTTACAATCTGACATAATAATATACGTTTAATAAATAATTTTTATAACATATATTATACTCAAAAATAATTATTGAATTATTCTAATATATTCATATTTATTGTTATTTTACATTTATCCAAGGCTATCATAGTTTTTAAATTAATTAATTAATTTAAACCTTTACCGTTGATTCTCACTCAACGCCTTTACTATTGTCATCGGAATAACTGAAAACGACTGAATGTGTACCTCGTATTCACTTTTAATAATGAGGCTTTATGCAATGTGAACCCATTTCTAACACGCTTTTGTTAGCTTCACCTGTATGTTTGTTTGTTTGTAATAGCATCTTTGAACGTGAAATTCATCTCCTTCGAAACGTCAAATTAAACTGAAACTTTGCACACTTATCAAGGACCGATAACAATACAGCAATTTAATAATTTTGTTCCATTGTTCTGACCAGGACCTTCAGGATGAAAAAAACTTGAAAAATTACGGCAAGCAAGCTAACACGCTGTACAGTGACGTGCATGGCCTACCCCATAGTCTAACGCAATATTGTTTTTTAATCTTAAAATTAAAATTAGAGTTTAAAAAAACCAAAACAATACGCTTTTATGAACTAAAAAATGCTAAATAATTTGACAACAAAATTAACTGTACTGTAAAAGCGTGGAGTGCTTTATATCGGTAATAAATGTTTTCATTTACTAGCTAATTGTAAACGTAGAACTATTATGAAACTTTAAGTAGATAGCACCCCACGCTTTTTACATTGTAAAGTTAATTTTGGTGTCAAATTATTTTGCATTTTTTAGTTCATAAAAGTGTGTTGTTTTAGTTTTTTTAAACTCTAATTTTTTTTTTGCAAAGTACTCCAAACAAAATAGTTTTGGACCATGGAAATCATACTGATAATTTAATTTATGAACGCATATTTGTAAGACGAGATAGACCAAAATTTTTGCCATTCTTTACATTTATAACATGAAGAAATCAACTCTTCACTTCAACTTGGATTACAATTCCGTTGACATTTCAGTGTGGCATCACTGTTCACATATTTAAATAACAAAAGCCATTCGCCTCATGCGCAATGCCAGTATCCAACTTTCACAATTAACAGCTTACATTATTGTTTTACATGCGCGTCTTCTTTGTACGTGATAAGACAAAATGTCCATTGTTGTTTGTTATAAATGACTAACAATAATTGTGTGAGACATGACCAATATGGCCGCGCTGGTTGCTTCTTATCAGTTTCCGAGAACAGGTGTCGTATGGAATACAATCCGAACTAACTGTGGATGAAGATAAAAAAAATGTGGACGTGCATAATATGAATATGTTTTATCAAAAGCATCATGTTTCAAAAGATATCGTTAATTAAATATAAAACTGCATGTAATAGATGCGACGCATCACAGAGAGCGTATTTGACTTAAATTACTCCCTGATGGACATAAAAGAAAACGTCGCCCTTAAATGGACTCTAAAACGGCTGGATCGATTTTGATGAAATTTTCAGGCAATTTTCAGATTAGCCCACTGTGAAGTTTGGTAGCGATCGGATCAACAGATTTTTTTTGTTCTTTGACAATTGTTATTTCTCTTTGATTTTTGAACATTCACAATTAAAAGCGATTGAATTCGCGCAAATTCAATACACGTTGAGAATTTTATGATCATGATTCTCATCTTTTATATTCTATATATTACATTTCACCCGGGCGAAGCCGGACTGGGCCGCTCGTAGTTTTATAATATTACATCCTACAACCCAATTACACAAACATTGCATTGTTTATCCATACCTCATACGGATTTACATGGCTTAAACTCTCGTGTTAATGGTTTTTCCAAAACGAATTTAGATAGCTATAGTACCAAAAAAAGGATATTGCGTTACAAAAAGCGTGATTAATTAATTAATGTAATATTTGTCCGGGGGACAAGTTTTCATTTGCGTGTTCAATAGAAGACAGTAATGCCTCAAAACTAGCAACTTAAATTTTCAAAAGCGTCTTGAATAAACACCAGTCGCCCTCGAATCTCACACGGTTTTGGTAAATGGAGGATGAAACAGCCATTCATATCATGTTCGAATTTGAGACTCTAACGTACTGGAGCAGAACCATCTTTGACTATATTGATGAGGATGGCATAGTTACACAAGACAATCTAGTAGCCAATCTTCTGGAGCTTATAAGAAGATCCAGATTATTTGCTGGCTAGATCCAGTAAAAAGGGGGAAGCACAAAAATCATTTCAGGATGTGGTGCATTTAGGCCAAGAGACCACCCCATTCTATTTTAAATATGTATTACGAATCTGTACTGAATATGAGAAGTTTCGCCAAATAAGCAACACTATTTAAGATATTGTGCATACTGAATTGAGTACCATATATATTAAAAGAACTCCAATTTATACGCCGTAGAAATGACAATATGGTCGATTTTGCAAACATCTTTCTGTTGTAGACACAAAAACTGGAGCAATACTTATCACATCGCAGCAATGATCATCAAATTTCAGTTCTACATCCGACCCACGGTTAAGTAACTAAAAAGTAATTATTTAAATGTCAAAAAACTTAAAACTTTTGAAATTAGTCTTAATTTTGTACGGAAAATAAATGCGTGGTCATTTTCTTTTGAAAACATATTAGTTTCTTTTTAGGAGTACTTATTTTTAAAAATATACATACACTGTTGACTGTCCTGCCTCGCAGACTCTAATTTATCCAAATACTTTTGGTAATAACTGTACTTAAAAATCTTTTTCTGCTCTCTTTTTATGAAATATGAATTCAACACAAAAAATATCGCAGACGAGATTTGTAATCTTAAAAATACATAATATAAAAACTATACGCGTGTAATTTACATAAAGTGTATGAGTGGGCTGCTAGCCTGAATTAATAATAATATGAAACAATAAATGAACAGATGTGAATAATTAACAATGTAAAGATGCCTACATAAGATGCGCGAATAACGTCACGCAGTCGCACCCTATAGCTGTGCTGTATGACTGATGTTCATAACTGACACTCGACATATACAGTCATGAAGTCGTTTGATGTGTTTTCGGGTCAAATCTAACAATTCAAACTGCACTAGAAGCAAATCAAAATAATTGTTAGTTATAGATTAGAATTCTGACAAACAATGCAGTATAGAGCTTTGAAGGATTTCAGGGAGAAAATAATAGATTTTTTAATTTTCTCGTTATTTGTACGTGAAACCCAGCCTGCATTCCAAATTTTAGCTTTCTGGGATTACGGGAAGTACCATAAAGTTTTTGATGATCATGGGTGAACGAATCAGTAACGAAACCAATTAACTTTACGTATTAATAAATTCCGAAATAGCGTTGCATAAAAATACATAAAAATCTGAGTTCTGAAGAGTTATCCAGATCAAAATTACAAGGGTTCAAAAATAGGCCGAATCGCTTCGAAAAAGATATGCTTAGGCGACAAATTTGGCCAAATAAATATTTCAGATGCATTTGCGAACGCAATCGCCGAGGTGGTGTTTCATCGAATGAAGGAACGTGAGGGCAAAGGCCCACCGACAAGCGCGAGGACGTTAGCCTCCTTATGGCGTTAAATGCACTCACACATTCAACCAATCACGTGTGTCATAGGTTAGCTATGTCCGTTTAATACTGGTCAGACGATATAATATATATGTTACAGGTCGTCTATGAAATTCTTCCACATATACAATAAAAGTAATAATAATAACAATAATTTCATTGTTTGAGATGCGGTTATAGTTTCAACTTGCTCCACGAGTATCCCTAGTATGACGGTGAAGAACCCGAAGACACAGTTTGCACCATTACTATTTTTCCGCACTTCCTGTTTTTAAACTTTAACTTAATTAATAGCAATGGACGAATGAAGAAATTATAGGAAATTAGGACTATGAGAGCATAGGACAGTTAATAATTAACCGGCCATATGACCTGAAATAAGGATATTTATCTGGAATTAATTGACGGAAACCATGGAAAATCTCAACAAGATGGCCCGGTACAGGAATTACCGTTTCTCGGCAAGAAACAGTAAGAAAACGTCCTAGCCACATCTGGTCTCGCCGGCATTCAAACCCAGTAACCTCCCGAATGTCAATCTAGTGCTCTCACCACTACTATACATCGCGGGGACCGCGGTAAACATAATAGCAGTAATCACATTTACTGCACACATAATACCGAAGGCATAATTGTACATCAAAATTAGAATGAAAAAAATGGCAGAAGCTAGGCTATACTCTTGCAGTCTATCGCTATGATCTAGAATCTAGACGATCTTACGAATTCAGTGCAGTCTGACACAGGTTTGTTTGTTTGTTTGGGGGGAAGGTGTAAAAATGTTTAAACATCAAAAAGTGTATTGTTTTTGCACGCGGCTTCGCCCAATTTTACCGGCAGTTCGCTTGCATAAATGTATGTTTGGACGGGAAGTCTAGAGCTGAAACATCATTAAACAGATAATCAATTACATTAATATTTTTATGCATTTTACAATGTTTCAACGAAATCTACTGAGAATGTTAATGTACTTGATCTAATAGTTTTACTAATAATGTTTTTTTAATGAAATCATAAACTAATATTATTTTTTTTTGTTTCAGGTGAGTTCTTTTTCGAAAAGTTCAGATGAAAATTGATGAATCGACGCTTTATAAATTAGTAAGTTAATTTTATAAAATTTTGGCGAATGTCTTTGAAAAGCTATTGTTAACTTCATAAGTAAATTTAAGATTAGTAAATGATTCTCCACTAATGAATTTTCATTTTTCTTCTGACATAAAACACTCTGTATAGATCAGAATTTAGTCGGTGGATTTTATGAACGCATCGTATAAAAATATATTACAAAAATTCTGTCGATCATTATATTTTATTACGAAACTAATTTTGTAAAAAGGCGGCATAAATCACGATTCCAACAGCTTGAAATGTAAGCAACTATAAAAAAAACGTAAAAAATCAGCATTCTGGACGTAATATATTCGGAAAACTGTATTTACGATGTTTTATTTTTTACACAACTTGCATTTAAACTCTTTAAAAACACTTGAAAGATAATTTATGCGATTTTTGTAAAATATAATAAACCAAAACTGGAACAGCTCTCCATGGAAGCAAATAAAAACTTACTGTGTCCATCTTTGCTATGAGGAAAAATAGCTTGGAGATTATCTCAGGAATTATTTAATCAATTTGTAAAAATGTTTCGTACTGTTTAAAAGCCTACACCATACAGCGGAAATCACTTATAACGACGGTCCAGGGACCGGCAAATTCAAATCTGTTGTTTCGCAAATTCAATCCGATTTTCATCCGGGCGAACGGAGCCGAACAGTCATTTTAGATCTAAATCTTTCCCAAGAAATAAGCTATCAAATGGTAAAAACCACACTCCTATCTGTTCAGTATAGCGAATTTAATCGAATTTTTACCAGGGCGAAGCCGGGGTGGTCTGTTATGACGCGTTATGTCCAAAATACTTAATAAAATAATATATTAATTAATTAATAATAAAATAATATATTAATTCGACGAATACCCAAAAATTTTAAACGTTATAGAAGAGAAAGACATTTATTTTCTGCTTTTTGGTATGCGATGATATTTAAGCGTGTTTTTTTAATATATATTTTATTTTTTAGTCATTGTATGTTTATAAATTTAGAACGACTAGAGGCAAGTTTTCAACACTGTCACTTCTACTAAGTGCTTTTAATTCCGATTTTTTAACTTATGTCGTCATCAAAATTATATATGTCAACTGGACATTTGGAAGACGGTGAAAATTGAGTTGTAAGGTTTTTTTACATAAATTCAACTAAACTAATAAAATCGTGGTAAAAATCAAGATGGCAGAAATTCAGTACAATGTTTCAAAGGAGCTGTTATAGATTTTTGGGTAGGTATTTGAGGCACTGGGTAAGCCCCGCTACCCTTCAGCCAAATCTTTGTTTTTGTATTCGGATATTACTAAAGAGTTATTGTACAAATTTTCACAGTGCCTCAAATACCTACCCAAAAATGTCTAACAGCTCTCCTACGATTAGTCTGGTTGTGCTTTAAACATTAAACAGCGAAGTGTCGTTAAAAATGTGAAAAAATACGCCCACTCGACGAAACGCCAATGCGCTCCTTTGCGTTAACGACAGTTTCGGTCCGGTTTCTAATATGCTTGCAGTTTTTTGCATTACAATTCGGTCCAGTAATTAGTGATTACCTATGCTAACGTACAAGTCGTATTTTAAAATCATGGATAGTTTATTTATAATTTTAGTGTCTGCTATCTTTAATTAACAATTATCCGTTAATATTGATTTTATAGCGCAACTACGTTATTTTTAATTAATATATATGCTTATTATGTAAGATATATCTTGAGTTATGAAAATGAGAATAATAAATTTTAAAAAAATTTAATATTAAATAAAATCAACACTAAAAAACATTAATTTATTACCTATAGCTTTAAAAATTTAATCTCTACAGAAATAGTTTAAAATAAAAACGCCCGAGCATACAATTGACTAAAGAG
This sequence comes from Venustoraphidia nigricollis, assembly GCA_034508555.1. NCBI lineage: Eukaryota > Metazoa > Arthropoda > Insecta > Raphidioptera > Raphidiidae > Venustoraphidia > Venustoraphidia nigricollis. Next base: position 4,228,892 of record JAVRKA010000032.1, on the reverse strand, counting down.
TAAAATAGACTGTTCAATAAATTTCTACCTATATAAAAAATGCTGACATTTTCAGAAAAAAAATGTAACTAGACTGTTTTCAGTACGTCGCGCGGCTGGTGCGGTTTAAAAATTGTCGAAAATTTAAAATTTAACAAAGCTTTCCAACTTTATTATATGAATTTGTTTGTTTTTGGAGAAAATAAACATTTTAAACCTATAATACACCCCTTAAAATAATGTTTTTTTAATTTCTGTTTTATCAATTCATCATCTGCACAAAATTATATACAGCTACAGCCTTCAGTGAGTATAATTCTCAAACCGCAAACCTTTTCATAAAATTTTTAAGTCCGATGTTGTCGAGCCGATATTGTTAAAATTTTAGGAGCACCTTTTAATTGATACTACAAGGTTCAATTTCAATTTTGAATCAATTCCGAGAACATATTCGGTGTTTTGGATTAAGCATTTGAAAAACTCCCAAATTCAACCTAGTTTTGAAAACCCCTGTTGTCTCGAAAAATTCAAAATGTTTTTTACACAATAGAATTTGCCCTATTTGTCGTTAATTCTTTTATATTTTTTGTCATTTAAAAAAACCGTTGTTATTAATACTACTTTCAGTTTGTGATTTTACTGAACAATCTATGAATTTTGCACTCAATAGAGTTTTTGCTACTAATTTTATATTTATATTTTGCAAATCAGCGAATCATCTAATAGCTCAGTATTACGTTACAAATTATCCATTAGATAGATGAAATCTAACTAGATTTATGTGTTGTGAACACCTTCTTTTAATGAAATATTTTGACCCGTGTCGTTAAAAAACATTTATAATAATTATAACGGAATCATGGTGATAATTTCTTTAAACAGTTTTTAATAAATAAAATCTTACGTGTTTTAATTTTAAATATTACTAACTTCCTCAGATTATAGGGCTAGGAGTGGCACCAGAAATAGGATACAAATCATTTTTTTTTTGACAAGTCGACTATCGACACTTAGGTATAAATCGCAAAATGCGAAAAATTGTACAATAGAGGCCACAAAATATGATAAAAAAATTTGTTCCGTTTGAAAATTGCATTATTTTTAGGGTTCCGTACCTCAACAGGAAAAAACGGAACCCTTATTAACATATTAAAGACAATCAGCCAAAAAAATTCCGTTCTGTTAGTCACTGACACTCATACGCCAATATTGCAATTAAGAAAAAAAATATTATTTTAAGGTGTGTATTAAGGGGTTTAAATTTTTTATTTTCTCTAAAAACAAATATAAGTTAACATAATAAAGCCACAGTACCTGTATTAGCAAATACTCTATAATTGTCGGCAGGGTTTTGGCACTGCGACCCGAGTTTTTTTAGTGTATTTGCCATATGGCAACATACACTATTGGCGTCGGTCGGATGGCGGGACCTAGGGGTCGGACCAAAATTTCTCGACGTTTCATAACCTCCTAAACACTTTGGCACCATTTTTAAAAATGTTTATATATATATATATATGTATATATATATATATTTATATATATATATATATTTATATATATATATATGTGTACGCGCGATAACTTTCGAAAGAGTTAATTGATTTCAACGAAATTTGGGCCACGTGTTGAAATCCATCACCGCAAGAAGCCTATTTAAAATGGGCCTAATCGGGCTATTTTAAGGGTAGTTTTTAGGGGTTGAAAACTGTTTTTGGGCCCCAAAATACCGAAAAAATTCTCCGAATCGTTTATTATTATTAATTTAACCCGTTGGTAGTGATTAAAAGGTTTCCCCACAATTTTAATAAAATCGGCCCGACAGGACCGGATTTACTAATTTTATGAAAACACTAGTTTGCAGATAGTGACTTATTTATTGAAGGGTGTATTTAATTTGGTGTAGACGTTAGATTGATAATAATATTACAATTAAGAAAAAAATGTTATTTTAAGGGGTGTATTAAGGGTTTAAATTTTTTATTTTGCCCAAAAACAAACTTAATTTCACATAATAAAAGTATAAAACCACACGGCCCTATACAAGCAAATACACTATATTGTCGGCAGGGTTTTGGCACTGCGACCCGGGTTTTTTTTAATTTAACTTACCACCTAAAAATAAATCATTGTTTCCATGGGTGTACGTGAGGTGGAAATGTGGAAACTGTAAACATGTATTACTTCTTAGTTGCCGATATTGAAACTTTAGTGTCTGAAAATTCCCTGAATTTGAGACTTTCATTTATGACCTAAGTGTCGGAATGACGCTTGAACCTGCACCCTTCGAGCAAAATTGAGGCGTTGAGAATTATAGTGGCCTAACCCACAAAATTTCAATATTATCTTATGTCCATAAAGTAATCGGTTATTATCGAAAGTTTCGGTAGAAGAACGACCTAACCGCAGTTTAAGAGCCGTTTCGTGGATTAAACTGCGGTTAGGTCGTTCTTCTACCGAAACTTTCGATAATAACCGATTACTTTATGGACATAAGATAATATTGAAATTTTGTGGGTTAGGCCACTATAATTCTCAACGCCTCAATTCTGCGTATGCTCTTGAGCGTTTCGAAAATTACTGACTGAAAATCAGTTCACCAGGTAAAGCAGCGCCGCCTCTGTTCTAAAACACTCCTTTTAGCATGCATGCCACATGCGGTGATATACGTAATATTTCAGGTATGTGAGTTAACAATGCTTGTATCGAATCAGTCATCTAAAAAATGAAATTACAGTAGGACCCCGCTTAACGCAGGAGATAATAATAATAATAATAACAATAAAGATCTTTATATACATGATCAGCTAGTTAGATATTCTTGAATTGAATAAAAACATTTCTCAGCAAAAAAGTTTTTTAAGGTTTTTTTAAACTTATTGAAATTACATATGTTTATTATATTAATTGGTAAATGATTATATAGTGTACCGCCAATATATCTTGGAGTTTTTGTAAAAAAGGAATTTGTAAAAAATCATTATATATTAAACTTTTTTGTCTAGTTTCATATTCATGAATTTCGGAAACACAATCAAGATCAGAAATGTTTTTTTTGACATATAGTAAGATCTTAAATAAGTAGATTGAGATAGCAGTTAATATAAAATTAAATTTGAAAATTGGTCTGCATGTATCAGTGTGTTTTAAGTTAAACATAATTCTCAAAAAAATTTTGACGTTCCAGGAAGTTACTGCGCTATACGAAACGGCAGTAAACGAGAAAACATTTATGAAAATCAAATAAAAGTTCGAGTAAGAAGTTACGTTTGTGATGAGAAAGGTTCCTCATTTGACATATTTTGTTTTTTGTGAAGAAGTCATCTAGTGTCGTTTGCTTTTTTCTGTTTCGTTCAGCAAGCTGCTATCGCTAACAAGATATTGCATCAAGGACACTTCGTCTTGCCTTTGAACTTCTATCAACATTTGAATCATTTTGTATAAATTAATCCATAATTTACGTTATAGTGGCTAAACTTTTTCTTAGAAATCACGTAATACTAAACAGCGTTAAGCAAGGTCTTACTGTACTGCATTATAAATAATATTTCAAAGATCAGATAATATATATTTTAATCTCATATTATAATAAATGAACTGTTACAATAATATCTAAATACAGAGGTATATTCGATTGATATTAATACTAATCTTATGTACAAAATTGTGACGTAATTTCTGTCTGTAATTTCGATTTCTAGTGGATTTTTCTTGGTTTCTGGACATGTTGTACTGTAAACAAGAGTGCAGAGTAGAGATGCAATCGTGAGTAGTATTTTATACGCGAACACTCACGCTTACGAAAATCATTTTCAACTCACGCCCGTTCACGCACTACTACTATTTCTTACAATCACACTCACGCACGCTTTAAATACTAATAAATGAATGTTTTTAATTTTATGTAATACACGCAGTTAAAAAAATCTTTTCAGTCGATCAATTATTTTTCAAATAGAATCGATTTAAAATACTACAATACTGAAGAAATACGTGTAGACACTATCTAAGCTTATTGTCAAATCGGATTTTCTGATAATTCTTTCTGCAACCAAACACCAGTCTCGCGAACTGCATATCTTGAATTAGGTGCACTCTGCAGCCTCTGTAAATCAAAGTAATAAAATCTTCGATAAATCGATACTTTACAACTGGAAATATTTGCCATTTCCCCTGAAGTTCGAGTTACACAGATTACTGTATTAAGCGCCCGCCCGATACGCACGACCATGGTCGAGCGGAATGCGCATGTACCATATTTCTTGTAATCTGTACAGTTATATGGCCGTCGGTGAGGTCGTCATCGAGAAGGACTCCTGCATCTCTTGCGCACCTCTTGTCTCTCGACCGCTGCGCCGCGCTGTGTAGTAGATACGTCATGTCCACATAGTAGGAGAACTGTTAGACATTTTTGGGTAAGTATTTGAGGCACTGTGAAAATTTTTCAATACCTATTTAGTAATATCCGAATACAAAAACACAGACCTGGCTAAATCCTAAATTAGCAATTTTTTTCTCAATAAAAAGCCCTTCAGGCATTTTAAAATTTTAACACCTTGAAATTTATTATTTAGGGAGTTGAAAAATAAAAAAGCCAGATTTTTTGATCGGTTCTAAAACTTAGCCAAGTGTTTGCAAAATTATATTTTTGAAAAATTTAAAAAAAATATTTGAGGCGCGTTGAAAGTTAAACAGAATAATATTCGGTAACTAAAAATAGATATATTCAAAAAAACAGATCGAAAAAATTGAGGGTCGTTTAAACCCCGCTACTCTTTATGTAGGTCTGTTTTTTGTGTTCGGATATTACTAAAGAAGTATTGTACAAATTTTCACAGTGCCTCAAATACCTACCGAAAAGTGTTTAACAGCTCTTGAGCTATTAATTTTTATTTGCTTAAACTTCTAACTACGCACTGTTCTAAACATCCTAGCAAAGGCTTACGCGTTTTTTGGAAATACTCGATATTTTCATGTCCTCCATGAAGATTTTTACTTTGCCTGCAGTTGTAAGGAGCAATTAAAAAAGCGTATAGAAATATTTAACCGTTATCTAGGTTATAAACAAGTATTCAATATTTAAAAAAAATTTGTTTTCTTAAATAGTGTATTTAGAACGCACTGCTGCAGTTTTGGCCAGACGATAAATAACAACTGGAGCCAATATAATCCAAAACTTATCTGTAATTTCATAATCCATAAAAAGTGCTTTCTCGTAACCGATATTTACATGGTTTAGTTATTTATATGGGTGCCATTTTATCGTCTGTTGAAGATTATCGTAACAAGTATTTTACCTAATACCAACTTCACAAGTGAATGGTACTAATTTAGATCAAAATTCACTTCTCAAAATGTTACAATATTTTTTCGTTTTGAGATCTCCCGAATCCAAAAACGTATTTTTGGAAAAAGTCTGTACGTCTGTGAACACGATGCAGGTTAAACGGATGAGAGGGTTGAAACCAATTTTTTGATATGCAGATATGTATGTAGAGCCTTATTTCTTTTGACAGAAATTGGCGAAAGTGTAAAAGAGATAATGTCATTTTTTCCTGTTATAATAGTAGGTATATTTTTTATAACAATATATTTTATTTCTTTATTCAAAAAAGTCAGTCGCTTTTAAATTGTTTTCAAGAGCAAATATATTTTTAAAAAAATTGCATTGTGTTTCAATTTGTCAATTGTTTCACAGTCCGTACATTCCCGTAGTTTACTCGATTTTAAATATTTAAATGATATTTAGTTCTTCCACATTGACGTATTAAAGTGCATTAAAATAATTAGAAAAGACTTGTTTATAGTACGTGAAGATAAATAGATTGGCACACCATGACGCTCGTTAACAGAGATAATTAGCATTTAAGAATGTTTATATACTAAGACACAGCATATTCATATTATATTTTCAAAATTGGAGATTCTATAAGGTTTACATGTTAAATGTCAAGATAGTTATAAATTATTCCAAGACTTTCTTCCAAGCTTAACAAACATGGGAAGAAAATGAGTGTATAGACCCTTCCTCAAAGCTAACTGAGGAGTTAATTAGCCTCAACAGACCGACACTTAAAATGATGATTGGGCTTTTAGCCGGTCATGCTTTACTGAGAAGACACCGAAGGAATCAACACTATGTAGATTTTGCGAAATGGCGGATAAAACAGCCACCCATATCGTGTTCTAATGTGAGGCTTTAACTTACAGAAGAACAACTATCTTTGACTACATTTATGAGGATGGAATAGTTCCACAGGACAATCTAGTAGCTAATCTTCTGGAGCTGATAAGAAGATCCAGATTATTTGCTGATTAGATCCAGTAAAAGAGGGAAGCACAAAATCCTTACAGGATGTGGAGCATTTGGACCAAGAGACCACCTTATTCTGTTTTAATCTTTAAACAAATCTTCACCTACATATTGTGATGGGGATACAGCAGGAATCAACAGTATGTAGATTTTGCGAAATGGATGATGAAACAGCTACCCATATCATGTTGGAATGTGAGGCTTTAACCTACAGGAGGACAACCATCTTTGGCTACATTGATGATGATGGAACAGTTCCACAGAACAATCTAGTAGCAAATATTCTTGAGCTTATAAGAAGATCCAGATTATTTGCTGACTATAAGATTCAGTAAAAGGGGGAAGCACAAAAATCCTTTCAGGATGTAGTGCATTTGGGACAGAAGACCACCCCATTCTATTTTAATCTTTCTTCCAGGCTTTGAATAATTAGTATATTGTTTAAAACTTATTTTGAGTGTTTTTCCTTCATGATCAATTAAAACTTGCACAATTGAAGCCTTTAGATGTAATTTGAACATAAATGCATGTGCAACATTTATTAAATATTTCTCAACCTGTCACAACTACTAATAATAATTATTTTATACACATTCTTGCGAAAATAACACATCTAATATTACATAGATGGATAGGCATTATGTAATGGCGTAACAGCACCTTGCGCAGATAAATTAGGTGCATTGTTGACGCGATGTTGCATGTCTGTCGCGTCATGATTTGTAAAATGTAATCAAAACTAAATATATCTCATCTCGATTCCTATTATAATGACATACTTTTCATAATTATTTTTCCAAGAAAATTGAAAAAAAAAATGTTTTTCTATAGTTTATAGTTTCGTAAATATTTTGAAAATTTAAAAAATCAGCTAATCATTTGAAGATCAAAAAGAAATTAGTTATAGCTGACAAGCATGCTTTGGTTAATTTTTACATGTGAAACCATGTTATGTAACTATGCAAACGAATAGCAAATATCATATTTATTGTAACCGTTACTCACGTTATCACACGGGTTATTTTATTTTATTACTACTAGCGGCCCAGTCCGGCTTCACCCGGGTGTAAATGTAATATATAGGATATAAAAAATAAAAATCATAATCATAAAATTCTCAACATGTATTGAATTTATGCGAATTCAATCGCTTTTAATTGTGAATGTTCAAAAATCGAAGAAAAATCAAAATTTCCAAAAAACAAAAAAAAATCTGTTGATCCGATCGCTACCAAACTTCACAGGATTTTCATCAAAATCCGTCCAGTCGTTTTGGTGTAGATAACATACATACATACATCGCCTTTTATATAGATTTGTCAAAATGTCAATATGTTGGAATGGTCCTAACGGCCATTTTTTTTCTTTGGTTAAAACCTACCCGATGAGTATTTTTGTTGACGTCAAGGTAAAATCAAATAAATCGGAGTTTATACTGACTACAGTGTAATATTATGTAGGCATAAAACGTGGTATATTTTAGAGTGTTTTAGGTATATCGTACCTACATATTTACCTAGCTTGCGTTATATCATACATGTATGTATGTCAGATTGGGGTTAACTGCATTCTTGCCAGCAGTCACTATAAATGCTACACTACACGAGCGTGATCACATCTCCATAGTTTATTGCTGTGTGACTATTTGCTCGCTGCTTCTGTCTAAACATTATCTCACCACGACAAATTACCTTGGACAGATGTAGATGGCACCAGAGATAAAATATTTTCTCGCTATATGCGTAAATCAGCGCTTTCGAGGAATATTTTTATAGCAAAAACTAAGAAAAATTATGCTTCATTTATTACTGACGAAGAAAGTTCTTTTTTTTTAAATAAATACTCTCTTCACTCTGCATCTCAAATTCTTTTTTTTTTTTTTTATTAAACAATAGGGCTTCGGCAGCAAGGCCATTAGCTCCAAATCTATAAATTATCACTGTATATTATATATAACTGTTTATCACTGGTTAAATTCTTTCATCTCGGCTAAAAGCGGATACAGTTGTCCCGATGCTATTTTTAACCCTGAAGGTCCCGTGTAAATTTTGAATGAAGGACCAAGAATCACACTACAGATCATGCAGGCGAACAAGTGAAAAAAACGTGGGAAACTTAAAAATAAATTATAAATTACGTAGTTTTCAAGAAATTCGCCTGTGAAGTGTGTAGTGTGAGTCCTGGTTCTTAATTTGATGTTTACCTGAAGCCTTCACCTTCAAAAATAGTGTTGGGAGAGCTGTAACCATTTGGAACTTAACGAGGAAAAGACAGACAGATTGTAGAATATAGACGCTCGATAGCTGAGGTAATTTCATTATGTAAACCTAATCCTCTGTCTAGCTCAGAATAGGTTTAAATCAACCTGTCAATACATTTTATGACTGCCCTTACAAATTACAGTCACCGTAATTTTTATAGAAAATATAATGGTATGCACCTTCTAAAGAAAAGAGAAAAACTTATTCTTTGTGGTGTTTTGTAACTAAGGTCAGATCTATAGTATTCATTTATCCGAGACCTGGTAAATTTGGATTTCCAATTGCTTATAAAATTAATACTGGGCAGGGAGCATAGAAATCAGAAATAATATTCTTTTGTACCAAATTTCTGTAGAAATGTTACCTGAATTTTAAAATACTATTTGTCGTCAAACAGGGGCACTTATTGATCAATCAATGTATAATGAATATATAGAACTGTCAATCTTTAATGTTGCAAAATGGGTCTATTAATAATATTATGATAAATGGCACACGTTTAGAATATGGTGTTTCCATGCGACTACGCCTTTACATTTACCATATAATATAAAGTTCGGTAAACGCCTGAAGACAGTATGACCACGGTTACAAGAATATAATGGCGATGGAACTCGTTCTGTAACGACCTTCTCAAGGTTAAAGTACTGTGCCAACCATCGTCCATAATATGTAATGTAATACTGTATACGCATTATTTTCTATTACATGTCGCTATCTTCATTTTCGATGTTGAATTTTTCTTGTTTGACCTTTAAACGTTTCAATTATTGTTGCCGTACCTGACGACGCTAATGTCTCAAATGTTTGTAGCATATTTGTTTATCTTGATTGAGATTATTTACCTGAAGATACAACAGATAGAAAGATCGGAGATTATGGTCACTGAGTACCAACTGTTCAGCATGCCCCCTTTTTCGCCCGCATAGCTTACGTTTCGGAAATCCCGAATTTTTATGAAAAATCTTATTCAATCTTTGATTAATGCTTCAAAATAAATTGGAAATATGTATCATTCTTGCAGCCATATCACTTTTAGTCAAGTTTTTACACTTTATTTTATCCAAATAAACTATTTAAAATCAGATAAAAACGAGAAATTAACGCAAGTTTTACACAAATTTTTGTACAGATAAAAAATAATTGAGCGAGCTAAATTTGTTAGTATTTTTAACATAAGTTTGTAAAGAAAAAACATCAAAATGTTAATTTGTCTTCCCGTAATTCAAAATCTCGTGACGTGCTGTAAAAAAATATTGACGAATATCATGTCTGTTGTTTAAATTTGTAGGGCTGAAATATATGTTTTTTTTTTGAAATTGTTAAAGAGCAAGCGAAATTCTGTGAAGCTTAGTGCTTAACCACAACTATAATAACAGGAATAAAATGAATTCGAAATTTCCCGAGAGCATATTTTATAAGCTGAGGGATTAGTCATCTATTCAAGGGAATCCTTATAATACAGCTTACAGACGCGTAATAGTTTCCACGGAAAACTAATATTGATAGTGCCACATTATGGTAATATAAGGATAAATTAAAAAAAAAATGCTGTAGTCATATTATGCTAATGGTACCTGATAGGTTGTTTTTAAAAATTATTGGATTGACATTTATTTACTTTACAACACTAGCATTTTATGGGTCATTTTACAACCGCTATACAAGCATGAATAGAAACTATTTTATATAGGAGGATGTGTAAAATATATTTATTTTAAAAATTAATTGTTTGTAATAGATACGTATCCGCGTTAAAATAATGATAAATTAATTGATAAGATATTTTTAAGACGTATTTTTTTACAAATTACAGTTACATTTTTCTAATCTGATGATTTATATTGGTTTTTTCGCGTATTTTTAGCATGTTTCTAATTCTAAGCGTATTACGAAACGATATATTTTTATAACCGTTATGTAAATATCTATCTACATAATATTATGTATAATGAAATAACAGAAATCCGCCCAGTGGCAACTAAAGAATACATTTCTGAATTTATAAAAGAGGAAACGCGAGACAGCGTTACAACAGGTGATGTCAGCTGATTAAGAAAGCGTTCTAGAATGCAAGGGCTTCTATAGCAAAGAACACTGCATTTTTGAGAAAAATGGTTCATTTATGTATTTTTCCCTGTAAAACAGGAATTACAAAACGAGAGTTACATTTGAAAACAAAAAGTTAACCTCAGAATGACCTTGGCAATTGTTTTTAAGGTCATATTATGCAAAGGCATCATTATTTGCCCCGTTAAAAACTGAACAATTTTTATTCGAAACATTTTTAATGGAAATGTTTGAATAGTAAATAGTATAAGCTGTGCTATACAATATCTACTTAAAACCGCTTGAAACGATGTTATTTAATAAATTATTGTTTTTCTATAGTGTAAATTAATCCCACAGTAAATGTTTCTTCTAAAGCATTTAAATGTAATTTAAATTGAATGTTAAAAAAATATAATAATATCATCAAATTCATGATATTGTTCTAAAAATTTCAAAACTTTTTAAATATCCGCTAACGACTGCAGTTGTCGAGCATCTATAATCTGTATAGTACTATCTAAAATTAAACACTTTATAGATTATACTACAGAACAATGCAAGAATTTTGTTTCATTCATAAAATTGCCCATTCTGTTTATCAAAACATTGTATGGTAATTGGTTTTTGTCATTATATAAATATGTTTGTTGATACATTATAAACATTGTTTGACATAACAAAACAATAAAAGCTATGATAATTACAAAGAATACCTAGTAGATAAAAAAATAATAAAAAATACATTTTCTCCAAAAGTCCAACAGTCAACATGGTAAATTTTAAAATGTCTATCAAAACATCATCAGGCAATGATTACCTAATGATTATTTTATTAATTCAAATATAATGAACATGAAAAAGTTAACTACGTCTAGTAATTCAAAAAGCGTCGTAACCCGTCGGGGCAAAAGGAATCGCGACTAATTTGATTGCGCTACCAGCAACAACGAGTTGGCTGGTTGTGCAACTAAATAAATACGCAACTTTTATAGAAATTAGGCGCATCAGTCACTCAGTCTCCAGTTTCGGTGACAGCAGACAGACGCCCATTTTGGCATCTCCCCGTCCCACTGCACGTGCTATTCGGTTGGGGTTGCAGATCAAATGTTCCAAAGCCAAAAAACTACGTATCAAAATGTTTGATCTCAAAAGAATAAAGAAACAATATTTTCCACAATGAGAAAATCATGTTTCACATAAAGTTTTTTTTTAATAATTCGATATATGCGGCGTGAAGAATAAGAATTTAACCAACTCTCAAAAGAAGTTTTTATCATATTTTTTACAAATTTGACTACGAGACTAAAATAAATTTCTCGGTTTTGATATTCTAATCACAGTTAATTAAACAAATTTATAATTATATAAATATTTTGCTCGTAAATATTTTAGTTGTTTTAATTTCAAATCTAAAATATAACATTTGAATGTATTGCTATAAATATCATAATATAAACGTTACGTTTATTAATATATTTTGAAATTTGGACTATTAAATGCCTACTTTTCTGATTCCAGATACGTATCTGCATATGTAATATCTTTCTATTTTCTAGTCACGTATATAGCAGAATTATTGTACTTTATGCAATTATTTTTTATTTTATAGTCATAAATCTGATTTACTTTTGAAAAAATAATATACACGTTTGCATAATCTTAAAATGAGAGGCATAATTATTTACGTGTCAATTCTGTTCCTATATTGTTCAAATAAAACGAAACACAACTCCTAGTGCTCGAACGAACGTTCGGTTTCGCCTAGTTTCGATCTAAAATACGAGTTTTGTTGAAACCGAAACGATTACGCGATAATTTTTCTCAGACATCATTATTTGACATAAAATTTTGACAATTTGACATAGTTACAGAAAGTTCTGGCCCAATTACACATCACTTTTAAAATTGTTGAGTACCGTGTAGGAAACAAAATAATGAAACCAAGAAATAAGCAAGAATTCGATTATTAAATAGAGTACCTATATTCAATTCATCAATACAATCAATGTGAACTCCGTGCTGTCTCAACACGGAATGCATCCACTTACAATCTCTACAATATCAATGTACGCAGCTTACATAACATAAACCATTACACAATTCATTGAACAATACTGAATAACATTCGTTTAAATACTGACAAAACAGATTAGAGATGGGAAAAACGGGTCTTTTTAGTGATCTGCATCTTTGCATCTGGATCCCGTATGTGAGCCGGCTCACTGAACCGGTTCAAAAAGAGCCGAGTTCTGAATATGTTACTGCAGTCTGCCACTGAGTTACCTAGTTCAGTCAATCATATCACGACCTGTATACAATCAAGAATGCATAGCCAAACATGTGATGCATGAGTCATTTGAGCTGACAGATGCATCAAAGCAAGAACTGATACGTAAGTGTAAAGTGTGCTTCTGTGTGTTAAGTGTTTCACTGAGTTATGCGGATCCGTTGAACCGTCGGCTCAAAAAAAAGTGAGTCGGCTCTCACGAATCTTCTGTCGGAGTCGGCTCTTTGAACCGGTTCAGATCTGAGTTACCCAACTCTAAAACAGATATTTAGAATTAACACGTGATCAAAAATCTGCTTGCTGATTTGCTCGATACAATCTATTGAGTGCCAAACCGAACGTACCCTAATAATGAACCATCGTAATATACCGTTACATTGTATGGTAGTATCTTTGCTTAAAGTATCTTATCACTGTTTAAGAGTACCTATGAAAGATAATGCATTTGTGGTATCTTTTATTTTCATCTGTTTTGTGATTGAAAATTAAAACGTTATCATTTTGTCAAATGAAAAGAAGTTTTGAAGAATTACACTAATTACTTACTGTATTTGTTCAGTGTTCAATAATGTGCCATGAGTTGAAACATAGCAACAATTTTATGCTCTGTAGTTAAATATTTTGGTGTCTTATTATTATGGAAGTCCACGCACACTATACTGCACGGACCCGAAAAGCATGTTCGTGAAAATACGTTATTTAACAGAATAACGCACAGTAGACAACACATGTCGTACTATTTTGCGAATCAAACTACACCACAATATAAACTTCTGTCTTTGTCAGTTCCATGTAATTAGGAGACAATCTGTCCTTTCGACGTTAATGCTACTGCCCCTTGATTTCTCATTTTTTTCAAACAGATACGTCGCTAAAGAAGTTAAACTGCAAAAAAATATTAAAGGGTTCTTATCCACCCCTCCCGGTCACAAAAAATGCCACTTATTAAATATTTTTGAGTTTTTTTAACAATTTATCTCAAACTCTGGAGAGAGAGGGCCGCACTGTCAAGTTTCGAAAAAATTGTAGATCTGGGGCTGACTAGGTAACCCTAAGTGTCATTGTTTGAGTACTGCAGGATCAAGGGGGCATTTATACATATTCTTTGTATGTACCTGACAAACAGAACTGCAGTAATGTTCTCGATCTGCTAATGGTTTGTTTTTGTATATAGTGTCGCCTTTCTTTATCAATGCACTCTTGATTGTTATGGCTATTCGTTGTTATTATAGAAGCAATATCAATTATCAATATTATCAGAGCACATTTTTGAGCCAGTTATCGAATGAACTTCAAGAACGTTACATCAGTTAGAAAACTAAGTGATGTGGAAACAGGATATTTCTACAGTAAAACCGTTTTGGAATGTGGATGTACTTTTTGTGAAAATTATTTAGTGTAGTGAATGTTATAAAAAAGTTTTCGGCGTGCCGCTTGTCGAGTCCTCAGTTTTCGAATATAATATCTACTTGTTATATTATGTGAAAATCATCTTTTAATGATATAATATTATTTTAATATACATTTGAAAATTACAAACTAAATACGTAATTGTTTATGAACTACGAACTAGTTTCGTAATGTTTTATAAGAACTACGAAACATCGAATAGTGTAAAATTCCGTTTCTTATTGTATTCACAATTTTAAGAAATTAATTGTTTGTACGTTAAAACGGACTAAATTGACAAAAGTATTATTTTTGCCATGAAAATGCCATGTTCATATTTTTGCTTTAACGTAAGTATTGAATGATTATAAATATGATTTTGCCTGTAAGCATGTAAAGTGATTAATTACTCACTAGGACGGTAAAACAAAACTGGTCGGGCTATACCAATTCCATACTAAAACATACACCGTTTGTCTGATAGTTGTTTAAAAACAATTAATATAAAAGCATAATTTTTGAATAAGAAAGTCGTATCAAAATTCATGCAGTGCGAAGGAGTAAATCATTTATATTAAAATGACTTTGACATATCGGAAAAGAAACTTTTAATTTCAAGAACACGATTTATCGATCATCAATAAAATCAATAATAATTATGTATAAAAAGTTTATATCGCCTACCTAGTTTTATTTTACATACAGAGTGTTTTTAACAAAAGTGACATCGATGAAATACACAGTGAAATTCGTTGCACTGCATATCTTATATATATAAAAATCTCGTGTCACGTTGTTTGTCCACGATGAATTCCGAAATTACTTAATCGATCTTAGTGAAATTTTGTAAATGTGTTTGGTCCAACTTGGGAGGTAGAATAGTTTTGGACTCCACTACATTGAAAATTAATATATTATAAATATTGTGTAGTTCATTACAAACCATAGTAATTTTGGGAAAAAAATTAATGCTGAGTTGCAGAAGGCATTGTCAAATAATTTGATTTGACAATAACCTTAGATTGTGATCATAAATTACAGTTTTTTCCATGCAGGAGCAGTCTAATGTCGTTGTGAAACTCCCTGTCATGTAGAATATTAGATTGTACTCACAGAAAAACAAAAAAAACCCGGGTCGCAGTGCCAAAACCCTGCCGACAATATAGTGTATTTGATTATACAGGCAGTGTGGCTTTATTATGCGAACTTAAGTTGGTTTTTCGGCAAAATAAAAAATTTGACTCCTTAATACACCCCTTAAAATAACATTTTTTTTTCTTAATTGCAATATTATTATCAATCGAACCTCTATACCAAATTTTATACAACTTTCAGTAAATAATTCACTATCTGCAAAGTAGTGTTTTCATAAAATTTTTAAGTCCGGTCCTGTCGGGCCGATTTTATTAAAATTTTAGGGACACTTTTTAATTACTACTAAAGGGTTAAATATTAATTTTGAAATGGTTCTGAGAATTTTTTCGGTATTTTGGTGCCCAAAAACATTTTTCAACCCCTAAAAACTACCCTTAAAATGCCCCGATTACGCCCATTTTAAATAGGCTTCTTGCGGTGATGGATTTCAATACGTGGGCCAAATTTCGTTAAAATCAATTAACTCTTTCGAAAGTTATTGCCCGCACACATATATATATATATATATATATATACGTATATATATAAATATATATATATATATATATATATATATATATATATATATATATATATATATATATATATATATATATATATATATATATATATATATATATATACATATATATATAAACATTTTCAAAAATGGTGCCAAAGTGTTTAGGAGGTTATGAAACGTCGAGAAATTTTGGTCCGACCCCTAGGTCCCGCCATCCGACCGACGCCAATAGTGTATGTTGCCATATGGCAAATACACTAATAATTTGATTTGACAATAACCTTAGATTGTGATCATAAATTACAGTTTTTTCCATGCAGGAGCAGTCTAATGTCGTTGTGAAACTCCCTGTCATGTAGAATATTAGATTGTACTCACAGAAAAACAAAATTACTGATCTACATAGCAAAACGATCGCTTTTGAAGTGAAATTTTAATCAAAATGCCTAGAATCACCTGTAAATTGTGCAAAAAAACTATGTTAAATATATATAATAGCTTAAGAAAAATATCGATCAGTTATTTTTCGAGCAGCATTAATTTAAAATTCTACAATGCTTTTCTAATTGAGAAATATGCCTAGTCACAGTCTAAGATCATTGTCAAATCAGATTTTTTGACAATGCTTTCTGCAACCCAGCGCAGAACTGTTCTATATTTTATGTTGGTATGTCGACATGCTGTTACTTTGGAAGAAAATCAGGGCCATCTTTCCCTCTGGGTACGTGCTCAGGACTCCGCGATCGACGGAGCCCCCTAGTTCTTGCCAGATCAACATTCTATAATTGATACTGACGACAAATATCATATATCGATAAATGTTTTAATAATGTATTTGTTAATTATTGATTTTCTTAGTAATTAATCTTATTTTTTAAAGAAAAAATAGTCTTCCGTAATAGTCATAGGGACCCCATTATCCTAAAGTGTCCAATAGGTTAAAGACGGCTCTAAAGAAAATATGTCATTAAAGATGGATTGCATTCAAATAGACAATTCTAGGAAATGAAGTTTTGGTCGTAAACCCTGTATAATATTCTGAGTAAGTACCTACAGGTAGACAATAAGTTTAAACATCCATCTGTCTGATCGGTTGTCTCGTCTGGATCACAGCTGTGCTTCTTTGAATAGATCGATAAAAGAAGCAATTAGTTTTGCGAAAACTTTCTCTAGACTCGCGTAAAAAGTTCATTTTGTACGTCTAGAGAAACTTTTGCGAATTTATAATTATTATAATATTTATATTACGGAAGAATGGTGTAGAACTGTTGTGTATTAAATTTATAAAAAAAACCGCGTAAAAGTTACTGATTGTTTTGTGTAGGAAAACAAGTATTCCATTATTAAATAAAGTGTATTCAATTCAGTGATACAATCAATGTGAACTCTATTCCGTCTCAACACTGAATCAGAATCAATGTACGCAGCTTACATAACATAAACCATTACATAATTCATAGAACAATACTGATTAACATTCGTTTAAATACTATAGATTAAATATTTTTCTACATTTGATTTTTCAGTCTAACAATAAGATTTTGTTTTATTTACCAACCTGAAAAAATGAATGCATTAAAATGTGTTGTTTACCAGAAAAACCCAGGACAGTCCATTTGTCAGTTAGTATGTCTGTTTCTTGCAGGTTTTTTTGGGAATTTTAGAATAATATTGTGAATGATACTTTATGGGAAGTCGCAAAATTTTCTACCTGTGTGTTTAAACATCACTCATTTATCCAAACTTAGAAATATATGAGGTTCATCCGTCAAAACCGTCATAAATATAAGCGATAAAATGGAATATTTGCGATGTTACGTAACCCAGGACACTCGAACGGTCGAGACTGTACTCTAACGATGTAACTCATTCATTCAAATCGGTTTTTTCGTTTCAGCTCTAGAGCGTAACATCTGAACATAATCACAGTGACCTTGTACCCCTAAACTGAGCCACGATGCGATTGCCATCCGTATCTTCACAATATGTTAAAAGTGGTCACGCATATAGTAAGAGAGATAGAACGCTAGTGCGGTTGATCTCTATCCTCGTTTGGCAAGTTGGCGACTCTTGCAGAACTGTGTCCAGAGAGATAGGATATTGGCCGCACGTTCGCGCCGTCTCTTTTTTGAAGTGATCACATTTTCTGTTCTATGGGGTACGGTCACATTACCTTTCCTTGCCGTGCCGCAGTCGAGTGAAAATAACCTTTTTTATCTGTAGTTGTGTTTTTTTGCATTTGAGGTTAGTTCGGCACACACTGAAGAGTGTGGGCACTTGGATGAATTGATATTGTCCGATTTTCATTAACGTCACTTTCCCTTTAATATTAGTTTTTTATGACTATAATGAGATGTTTCATTGATACCGCTGACCTCCTTTAAATTTGTTATACTATAACAATTTACATTTCACACACTTATTATGTTTTCACAAATAAATGTTAATTTCACAGAGTTTATAATAATAGATAAGTGATTCATATATTTCTATCTCTGTTGTACAGACATTTAGTATTTGCAGTCATTACTTCCATAATGAGTTTTGTTAAATTTTCTCCCTTTTTCTAGTTTGAGCATATGGCAGACTCTCACTTAAGGTAGTTGTCGTGGTACAATATTGTCAAAAAGTTATAGATTATACGCGCAACAAAAGTATACTAGCTTGTAGCTAAGTGATCCATAATTTGTACGCAAGACTGTACCCATGGAAACGTAACCCATACAGTATTCATATGCATGTATACTTTTCTATAAATTGTTGAACTTTGAACCGTTATTTATAAATAATTAGACGGTCAAAAAAAAATTCTTATTTTTTTTAAACTCATAACAAATGCATTGAAAAACTGACAGTTTTTGGAAAGTTTCTGACAGTTAGTTCTTTTTTTATAAATAAGAAACTGGTTCAGAACTACAGAGATCGTATACAATCAATGTTAATTATCCAATTTTTAATTAAATTTATCTCGGATTATATGCGGTCGATCGACTTCAAATTTTCAACGCAATTGTATTATCATATTCTTAATAAGTATACAAAAATTAAGAATTTTCTGACGGTGTGCCTTAACCACGACAACTACCTTAACTTAATAGGAGAGGTACTAAACCATATCCTTCAGCAGAAAGGTACAATGTCTTACAAAACTTAAAATAAGTTGAATTCTGATCTCTTTTTTTTATTAATAAATTCCCCTATATCAGTCATTTTATTGTTATAAACATAAAATAGCGTGATCTTTGGGCAGATGATCTAGGTGATGTCAGTGCATGCTAATTATTCTAAACGCCATTTATTGAATAACGGTTTCAGACAGTTATAAATTTATATCAATATTTGATTGATCATTAAATATCAGACTTGTAAAATTTATAAAGTGTCTAGACACGTTAAAAATATAGTATCTATATTATATATTTTGATTGATGTCAAATATGGCACGCGAAATCGTTGTAAGAGTTTTTCTGACTGAATAGGTTGCTAAGCTATTATCATTTATAGTTATGAACATCTGATTCAAGTTCAGTCAGCAATTTTAAGTGCATAATTATACTATAGTTGATCTATCGAGCCCGTTTTAAAATATTTCTTCTATATAACGTTTTTATACAGATTTTCACTTCTGTAGTGTGCAGTCGGTATACATTATTTCCCAAGGGTGTTTTTGTCGGTATGAAATATCTCCCTTAAAACTGTATCAAAATTAATGTTTGATACACCATTTTGGAGATAATTGTTCTCTCTTATGACGAAAAATAAGTTAGTATCTTCAAATTAATGTTTTCATTAAAAAATTACAGTTTAAAAATTTTAACAATTTCATTAGAGAAAATAATACTCAGAAAAAACAAATGCTGTCATCTGGTGGCAATCTGTTTATTTTAACAATAATTGTCGGTAATATGACATAGTGATGCTGAAGTCTTTGAGTAGAATAGAATAATATGTATTTCCGCCCTATTATATTACGCAACTAACGGTGCGAAGTACTTTAAAATAATTATTTATTTGCTAGTTGCATTTAGAAAAAAAATTGTATTTTAAGGTGGGTGACAGTTTTTTGAATATTAATTTGCTCCTTTGACATTTCCAAAACATCTTCGGTTAGAATTAAGTGAGAATCTGTCTTGTAAATACTTAAATGAACATTTATTGGGTCATTATTATTCATTATAAAGTTTGTATATGTGAAATGTACCTAATAGTATTCAAATTATATAAAGAGCTGCTGCTATTTTGCTTTCACTTGTTTATATATGTTAAGATTTTTTTAAGAAACAATGGGTGATATTTACATATTTAGGTAACATTACATGAATTAATAAAATCGTATTTTTTATTTATACATGGTGTCCAGTTAAAAAAAAAACATTTTGAATAGGTAAAAAACTGCCAAATAAAAATTTTTCTTAGATATGGCTACCAACTTTCATTTTTTAATGGAAATATCTATATTTTATTTTATCATTGCAAAGTACAGAAAAAAAATCTATCGAACAATGGTCGCACAAATTGTTTACCACACCCCTGGCGTTTTTGTCGCAATTTTGTCTTTTGTCCTAGATTTATGTCTTGTGGATATGTGTGTGTTTCGCAATAAAAATATTGGGGGGGGGGTAAAAATTATTTCGACCATTATTTTAAAATATGAGTATTTCCATTTAAAAAAACTGAAGGTTCGTGACAATATCTAAAAAGAGTGGTCTTTATGGGCTCCTTGCTAACGTTATCGGATGCCCCCTCCTAAACAAAAAAAATGTACTTATCCGGGGATTTTTCCATCTGATGAAAAGTGTCTGAGATATTCAAAGTGTTCTATTAAAATGGGACACCGAAGTTAATAATATCGCTATAAGTTTTTTTACACCAAATATACCATACAATAGAATTCCAATAAATAATAAGTCATCTTATTATATAAAATAAACTTACCCACATCTCATAGCTTTTTCGAAAAAAAAAACATAAGAAATGCTAACTATTGTATGCTTTCTTTAGTATTTGAACTTCGATAAAAACAATATGACGTCACGGTGGTTATGATGTCACTTTCATTATTTTGTCATTATTTTTTACTAACTTGCCTAAATATGTCTTATAAATAATTAAGACGTTTACATATAGTCCATCTCAGGTTTGCCTACTAAAAGCAATTAAAAATCGCATTTAGTAAGGTTTAACTGCAGTTACGAAACTAATGTTAATGAACAAATATGCGAGCACAAACCGTTGTTAACATCTAAGTTAAGGATCTTAATTCTTAACGTTAGTTGTAAACTTCACATAAACAAAGCAACTATCAAATAACTGAGGAGTTAGCTGAAAAAAAGGCGTTTTCTTGACTCAGCTGGTCACAATTGAACTGTAATATTTTATATTGATTTATTTTGCAACGTTTTTTAACGGAATTCGCGCACGCATGAGACACACAGAGCTATAAGGTCAAAATGTCAATTACCCACATTTGCATATTAAGATTTATTCGTATCATTTCCTTGCAGTTTAATATTCAGGCTCGTCTATAATTACACATAACTGTATAACAGATGAAATTCGAATCCAAAGCATTGCGTTGATGTCCTCAGACCACAAAACCACGAGGTCAAATCGCTGGGTGGTTTGACCTGCTATCATTCAAATGACTATTGCATTTTAACATTATTGTACCGTTAATGCAGTTAAAACGTGTTTTAATCCTTTATATTATGATGAGGAACTGAGGCCTGTGACCTGTTTATTACGCCGGTACACTTGATGTTTTATTAATTAAAACGCGGAAGGTAAAAAAACAAATTGCGATATGAATGATACACTAAATCGGATGGGATCGACGTAACACGATCGGCGGTTTTGGAATACATGGAAGTTAAATGAGTCCCCAAGCACTAATCGGCTCGAATCGACTCAGCAACTTCAGTTGAGCCGATCTGATTCAGTGGGTGCGGAACTTTATTGACTTTTCTTAGAAACGACAAGTAGGCCATGACAAGAGAGATCCTGGGATACCATCAGGACCTCCTTTGAAATGATAAAGATTTATAATCTGCGCTGTGCCGGCGCAGTTTGAAACGCCGAATGTCCCGGGGTTTCCCATGCTATAAAAATAGCTGCAGTTGGTGAAAATATTTCTTAAATATTGCGTATATGGATTTCCCACTGAGAATTTTATCTATCCTGATAGCTAAGGAGCAGAAGCGTAGCGTGCCTTGGCGGGGCCCCGTATAAAAATTTGTTTGGGGGCCCTTCCCCCGTTGAAGTAAATGACAAACGGGGAAATCCCGCAGCCCGCGATAACCGATGTAGGGTGTTGCCAATTTTTGAACGCACGCTTTACGCGGGAAAAAAAGAAATTGCTTTTTTTGACTTTTGTCATTTCTGAAATAAAAAAAAAGGGAAGTTTGTATTAATTTTTGCTTACGCACGTTGGGGGCCCCCAATATACGGCGGTAGCTACGCCCCTGCTAAGGAGGTAAGACTCAGTAGGTAAAAGGCGTGTAAAAATAATTTCACTTAAAAAATGAGAACTGCTACGAGCTGTAGCTTCGGAGTAAATTGGCTGCGACAAATGGACTGACAGAAACACGAGTAATCCTATAAGGGTTCTGTTTTTTTCGGACGTACGGAGCCCTAAAAATGAAACTAAATTGCCATCTCTTTGACTTAGTTCCACGAAAATTTAATATATTTATATCAATCAGAAATCACATATGAGTTTTCTTATTTTGCGTCTTAGAATGAAATCCGGTCATAGTTCGGTTAATGTCTTCAAAATCCGATTAAGAAGGGATTTATTCAATCAGCTGGTATTCCTCTAGAATGTATCATAGATAAAACAGTATTACACGCGTGTCATGTGATCATGGGAGTGAATCATATAAAATCTGCTCTTGTTACGCTATATGAAAGGTGAAAGCTTAGCCCGAGGACAGTATTTTAAGAGAAAATACTGACCGCGGTAGACTTGCTGTGTTTGGTTTTATAGGAAAACGCTCATTCGACGAGACACGGGGCGTGAGAAACTAGCATTTCCAGATGTTTTTTTTTTTTTCGACCATCAGCAGCTAGGGTTGTTTGGACCTAGCACTAATTCATATTTTCAATTTATATCGAAACAACTCGAAAACGACTAAACTTCTTTTTTTGAAATCGATTAAAAAGACGTTACCGAAATGTACCCTTATTAGGGTAAACATGCCTATTCCCGATCAGAAAACATAGAAAAACTATGATATTATGTATTCGAACTGTATATTTTAATCAGTATTATATTTCTGAAACTATGTGGCAATTTATTAAACAATTTCATGGCGTGATATTCGGCGCTCTTGTTAAACAACGTCAGTTTAGACTTCGGCAAAATCACATTTGAATTATTTCGTGTGTCATGTCCATGGATAGCCTGAAACGTATCATAATTATGAATGCGTCGTTTAATAAAACATAAAGTAAAATAAACATATACAGAGGGCACAGTTAAAATACGTTTTTCTATAAATGTTTGTCTACAATTGGCACGAAAATTAAGATTAGAAATTATGCGGATTGCTTTTATTTGAAGTACAAATACCTGTTGCATATCTGCACAACAACCCTAACAAACAATTCCATATTTAACAAGCTGGTAAAAATAAGCATAATATACTTTAAAAAAACAACTTTTCAGACATGTAAAAATAGTTGACCAATGACAAGTGGGTGATCGGAAACTGGTGCCTTTACCCTACACAATGGAAGTGCAGATCCCAGGTGTGCTGTGCGTACTACCATTTACAACGCTAATTCACATTATCATTAGTCATTCATTACCGATGTACAGTCAAGATAAACTTTCTCCACTTCAGTGACTTTTTTTCTTTTATTTATAGCATTATCTTTTTTCAAATTATGCAGCTAGTTTATTTAACTATTCCTACTTTCCAACTGGGAAGGGAACATAAATCTGTCACCTTTAATAACATAACTAGCCTTTACTTGCGGCTAACGTTGCTTATAATTGGAAACTTATCTTCACGCGAACATACCTTATACTTTAAATGTGGATGCAATATAATATCAGGTTTCATTAAAATTAGTCTAGGAGTTGACGAGTGGTCCTAGTACAAACAGATAGGCAGTCAAACATTTTGGCAAACACGTTTTTCCGTCAAGTTATAGTCATATAAAATACCCAGATGTGAAAAGCGTAAAATAATGTAATTCAAACTAGCTTTTTGTGTTTAAAATTTTCCCTAACTAATTCATTCATTCAAACTAAGACTAAATTGTATTTTAGTAATAAATGTTTGTTTTTTGTTACAGGCTGAGCGTTTGGCTGATTATTCGCGTGCGCTAAGCGAATCGCAACCAGTGTTGGTGGATGCAAGAGTTCGGGATCTTGATCGCATTCAAAACCTTTTCCCTCAAGATTTTCTCGGCTTACATGAACCGGATCCAACAGACGTCATTGTAAGTTATATTTTCAAGTTTATAATTGTTAATAGTGATTCCAAACTATAGAAAGGAAACAGTGGCGGATTTACCAATAAGCCGAAGTAGACCAATTTTGAGAAATAGTACTGTATAATAAAAAAGATATAAAACTATGTTTTTATAAGTGCAATCGGGAAAAAATATGCAATCACAAATTTTGCTCGAAACGAAAAATTCTTTGATTTTCTCGAACTTTGGTAATCTCTAAGGATTGGAACCTTAAAGTTGACATTGGTATAGCATTGAAAAACGTTAACTATAAAATATACATTATTTTGGTAATCCCGTTGCTTATTTTATAGGTATTACTTTATTTTGAGGCGGCAAAAATTTAGCGGTCTAGTTCTAATAAGTAGGTAAATCCGCCACTGAGAGGAAATAATTTTAATAGTAATTGCAGAAAATGTTATCAGCATTTTACAGGTTCAGTATTGTGTATAAAACTGTTGTAAGAATGTCGTCATTCACAAGAGCTTCGCGTCTTATACATTTTTAAGAACAATCCAAATCTGACCCTTCACGTTTGTCAAGATCACCCTTGGTTTTAGACAGACCGACAGCCGTAATCACAATTGCATTTCTTTACAGCGATGTGGTAACAATCATCGACAGCGTACAAAATCGATTCCTGCGATCAACAATGCACCAAGATGTTTTCTTATGGAAGCGCCATGTGCCCTGGGCTGCCCAAACAACCCACACGCAGCTCGTCCAAGACACTTATTTTTATTTTCCGATATCTTAATAATTGCAAAAGCACGAAACGGTATCACGTACAAACAGAAAGTAAGATTTAATATTTTTTTTAATACCTTCAGAACCTTTTCGAACAAACTGAATTTTCTGGAATCATAGGAAAAAATAAATACTAACAGACCTGGCTGAAATGTAGCGGGGCTTAACCGATTTATCGAACATATTGATCGCCTGGTAGGTAAAATATCCCTCCGAAACGACCTGTCTTTTTGAATATATCTATTATTAGTTATCAATATTAATTCTGTTAAAATTTCAACGTGCCTCAAATACATATATTTTTTAAGTCTTAAAAAATATAATTTTGCGAACACCTGGCGACGTTTTAGACCTGATTAAAAAAATAGCTTTTTTATTTTTCAACTCCTTAAATACTAAATTTCAAGGTATTAAAATTTCAAAATGCCTCAAGGATTTTTTATTGCGCAAAAATTAAAAAATCGGTTAAGTCGGTTAAGCCCCGCTACCCTTCAGACAGGGCTGTGTTTTTTATATTCGGATATTACTAAAGAGTTATTGTACAAATTTTCACAGTGCCTCAAATACGCACCCAAAAATATTTAATAGCTCTTCTACTATCATGAGTGGGCAATGAAATAAAAACGTGAAGAAGTGAATAATTCTTACATCAA
This sequence comes from Venustoraphidia nigricollis, assembly GCA_034508555.1. NCBI lineage: Eukaryota > Metazoa > Arthropoda > Insecta > Raphidioptera > Raphidiidae > Venustoraphidia > Venustoraphidia nigricollis. The sequence goes on along the minus strand of JAVRKA010000032.1, from coordinate 4,203,094 downwards.
TTCAAAACAAAAATACATCGTAAATAAACAAAAATATTGTATGGTCTATAAAGGATCAAACCCACGACCTTCGCACTAATAGCACGACGCTCGAATCAACTGAGCTAATCGACACTGCCATATAACGGCAAACAAATAAGAGTAAACCGTATAACGCGATGCATCACGCTTTCCGTACAGCGGATAGCGCTGCGCGTATAATATTTTGCGCAAAGCGAACGGAGTCGCATAAGAAGTATTCACTTTAAAAATTCACAAAAATATTCTCGATAACTTATTGCATTTATTTGTAACAGGAGACTGTGAGAGTATCTGAACTGTGGCTGGCGGCATCTGCTGATCACGATACGGGATTCTTAATTGGCTGGCCAGGTCAAGGTGCACCTCGGACCTACTTGGTCGTATGGGGCACTCATGCCGCTAAAGATTTATGGTGGACTGCGTTGCAAACTGCACTTTCTAACCGATTACCCTTAGAACCTCCATTCACGAGTGTGAGAGTGATTTGGAAAGATCCGAATAATGGAGAAGATTGCGTAAGTGTTTTATTGTTTGATTATAATATCAAGAACTCGTTACAACTCATATTAATTATATCCGAAGCGATGCATGGAGCGCCCTAAATTCCTTGAGAAATGCTAAACAAAATTTACAATTATTGTCTATTTAAAATGAACAGGATCCCATGTAACCTCTTGGCGAACCCGAAAGCTCAAGCATTGAAGAATTGTTTCTTTATAATGCTATATAAACATTATTTCTTTTATTTCCAAGATACTTTTCCAAATATCTTCACTCGATGAATTTCAATAGGGTCAGACCGGTCAGCCTAACTGATTGTCTTGATTTTCTATTTTAGGCTAAAACACTCTCAATAGGACCAGACTTGACAACAGCAGGTCTTACACGCCTTGCATTACCAAGATCTCTAGCGGGGTCTGGATCATATACCCTTTTTTGTAAAACGAGACAAGACTCAAATTCATTAGCGTTGAATGGCTATGAGAGACCGCATGCAATTCAGCTAGCAAGACTGAAACAAGACGTCAGCACAGATGAAGGATTCGATCTTGCTCATTGTCTAAGCTCCCCGAATGCTTCCAGTGCCGTTCTGTTTGAATTGAAAGAAAATCGAAAACCACTACCAAACAAAAAGTAAGTAAATCGTTTTCAATTAACTGTCCCGAATTAACATTTTAAGTTTATAATATAAATTAAAAGTTTGTCTTGTTAGTTCAGTGTTCAATGTTTTGGCATCGTAATTCACTTTATATTTTTTCTGATTATTTCACCTTTCAAACTTTTATCTGTTAGGCAAACTATAAGATATGATCGGAAATTAGGCTATTCCTAGTAAATTAGAAAAATTGTCAGTAAGGGCTTGGCAAAAGAAACCGTCTTGGCGTTTTTTTTTTTAGAACTAAGGAAAATAAATTATTAATCATCATCGATACAGCAATTTCACAGCGTAGTAACAGGGAAAAGTTCTATGTCACATCTTCCATTAGATTGCAAATCGATTTCCCTTACTGCAGTGGCTAGATTATTTGTTAAAATATTTACAAATAAGAATTTCTTTTTCTTCTTTAGAACACCATTAAAATTGTTTAGAAAAGGATCGTCTCGAATATGGGGAATACCTTTAAGCAGATTATGTTTGAATGGAGTATTGCCACCGACTGTAATTGCCATTTTACGGGGTCTAATGTTACGGGGTCCGCATACACATGGAATATTCAGAAGATGTGCCAGCATTCGAGCCGTTAGAGAACTTAGAGAAAAGATTGATCGGGGAGGTGCAGCTATTTGTGAAGAACTCGTGTGCACTTCAGCGCTACTTTTAGCAGCTCTGCTAAAAGATTTCTTACGAAACTTGCCTGAACCTTTAGTAACAGGCGATCCAGAACTATGGGCTAAATCGGTTACCAAAATCGAACGATTACGTCACCTTGTTGCCAACTTACCTAGAGAAAATAATTCGCTGCTGGCGCATATTATCTGTATCCTGTACCATGTTGCGAAACGATCGGAATTCAATCAAATGACTGCGAAGAATTTAGGCGTTTGTGTTGGACCCAGTATTTTATGGGACACGAATCCCGTGAAAGAAAGTGCTTTACTTATTGAGACGCTAATTACCCAATGTAAACAAATATTTGGACCTCATGTTGTATCTCTGCTTGGAGAACCAGCTTCTGATAGCGGTGCTGAAGAATCGGACAGCTTACACTGTAAGTATCATTTTACACCAAAGGTTTAAAATTTATTACAAAATTAAATGAAAATTACAGATATGCAATGCTCAAGCCGTGGAAAATTTAATCTTTAATGATATTTGACCGCTAGAATAAATAGGCTGGCGGCACAAGACACTGGCTTGTACAGATACATTTTTTTTAAATATTTCTTTGGGAAAATTCGACGGTCTATGCTGGCGGCGAGTGCCGCCGGGCTATTCCAGTTTGGTGAAGTCCCGCCTAAAAATATATTCTAAATAATATCAAAGTTGTTTTAACTGAATTTTATTATGTTTGTATTTTTCTTCTAGCGTTAGTTGACAGTGTTGAATTGAGCCGGGACCAAAAATCATTGAGTCGAGATTCAGGCTTAACGTTATCAGAAGACGATCGTGACAGCCCTGGACTAGCATGGGCTAGTGTTTATCAGCTACCTCATAACACAAGCAACCCTTTGCCCCAACACAGTATATTGAATCAACGCATATCACCTTTAACAACACTAACAGCTCATCCAGTGACGATTGAAACAACGCCGCCAATGTCAACAAGACATAATATGAAAATTGGGACGTATAATTCATCCCTTTCAATGTCTCCACCGACGAACAGTTTCCAAAGAGGCGGTTGGTGGAGACAAGCCGCAAGAGCACCCGACTTGTTGCATAGGCCGCCATTGCCTTTGTACAGACAACCACCACCGGTTTTGCATAAATCTACAGAGTGTATTGTTATTGATGAACCAGAATCTTACGTATGAAAAATATGTAAGCAATTTACAGAAGGTAGATGATACAGTGGAACTCCGTTATAATGAACATCTAAGACCATTCTGAAGTACGGTGTAAATTCATTTTCAATTTGTTTTTTTAAAATTCACATTCATCAGTTTTCGGATTGAAACCTGGGAAATGTGGGCTTCTAATTGGGCGAACCACGGTAACACCAGCAGCCTTCTTATTATTTAAGTATATACGTATACAAAATAAAATAAAACCCGGGTCGCAGTGCCAAAACCCTGCCGACAATATAGTGTATTTGCTAATACAGGTATTGTGGCTTTATTAAATGAAATTAAGTTTGTTTTTGGACAAAATAAAAAAAAATTGAACCCCTTAATACACCCCTTACAATAATAATTTTATTAGTTGAAATATTGTTATCAATCCAACATCTGCACCAAATTAAATACGACCTTCAGTAAGTAAATTCGTATACGCAAACTAGTGTTTTCATAAAATTTGTAAGTCCGGTCCTGTCGGGGCGATTTGCTTATAATTTTAGGAGCACTTTTTAATTGCTACTAAAGGGTAAAATTCAATTTTGAAACGATTCTGAGAATTTTTTCGGTATTTTTGGGCCCAATAACTTTTTTCAACCCCTAAAAACCACCCTTAAAATAACCCGATTGGGCCCATTTTAAATAGGCTTCGTGCGGTGATGGATTCCAACATGTATGCCAAATTTCGTTAAAATGAATTAGCTCCTTCGAAAGTTATTGCCCGCACATATAAATATATATAATATATATATATTTATTTATATATATATATATATATATATATATATATATATATATATATATATATATATATATATATATATATATAAACATTTTTAAAAATGGTGCCAAAGTGTTTTGGAGGTTATGAAACGTCGAGAAATTTTGGTCCGACCCCTGGTCCCGCCATCCGACCAACGCCAATAGTGTATGTTGCCATATGGCAAATACACTAATAAAATTTGAAGTAGTAAATGCAATTTTTTCTGAAAAAGCTACTCATTTCAGAGTTTTCATAAATTTGATCAGTTACTTTTACAATAATCTATCTCTACATTTTTTTGAACTGAAAGTATTTGTAACAGTTAAAAGAACAAACATTACGCGGTGTCGAATTTTTTGTAGGTCTGAATGTAATGTATAATAACATTTTTTGGGAATGAAGTTTCTTGCTAAAAATTCTTTCATTGTAACCTCTAGTGATATCCGTTTTTTAACTGTTCCACTGTATTTTTTATAAACAGCTTCCAGTTAAATAATTATTTTTGCGTATACATTTATTTATTTATTTTTCATTGTGCAATGCCGTTTCATGTTCATAAAAAAATGCAATGAAAAATTATTTTCTTTCACAGCACGTTCAAGTGAAAAGTGTTTTGAAATACAGTAGACTCCCCGTATCCGCATAGATTTAGTTCCACCGTCTTCCACGAATAATGGTAACCACTATAAATTGAATGACAGACAGTAGACTGCTTTCTTTGACAATTCGAGTAAATCAAATATAAGTTCCCACACCTAATAAGGGCAAATGTATGTTTTAATTGGCGCTCGATCATTTTGCGCATTTTTTCCGAACCGCGAACAAAGGGCCGTCCATAAACCACGTAACGCGTTTTCTGTTCTTAACTCACCCCCCCCCCTACCATGTAACGCCATGTAGACATTTAGTCGCTTCCCCTCCTGTCATACGTATTTTGTGTTTAAATAATCAGCCGAATGCAGAAATAAATAAAAATTGATCTCAAAACCGACAATAATATTGACGTGGTTCAATGCCTGACGGGCTGTGATTGCTGAAATTTTTTTATTATTGACTTGTAGCAGGAAGTTGGGGGAACAAAAGACTGTGAGAGCGGAAGGGGTACTAGTGCGCGCGGATATTGGGGTCTACTTACTTGAGAATCGACTCAAAATTAGTGAAATTAAAGTTGTTACCACACTTTTTATAACCTGTGATACATAATAGTAATATCCAAACTTGTAAATAAAAATTTCAGATCTCTGCAAAGTTTTATAACTGCAGCCTATAGGAATTACTATTTTATATTTTGTAATATTACAAACTGAATTGTGAATTACATTAATTAAAACTAATATCACATCTATATTATCCAAAGTTCATTTTTAGTCTAACAAAGTCGTTAAATATTTCTTTTCAGAAATATAAAATTGACAATTATTCAATTTAAAACTTTATTTATGTCAGAGTTGATGCTGTTTTTAAGTAGCCAACGTGATTGTTAATGAAGACATATTATTATTTTTTATTACGACTTTAATTTTTGGACAAAATGCCGCTAAGCTATATTTATTAAAACAATCCAGTAAAGTTATTTAAAATATTGTAAATATGTAGCAAGATTACTAGAAACTAAGGTTGGGCGTTAGCATTGTTGAAGGTGTAACTTGGCGAGACGCTAGAGAGGACGGGTGAAGTAGGCTTGTGGAGACTTTTTCCAAATAGTTGGGATAAACATACGTCTTGAATAACCAGCCACGGGCATCGATGACGTAGGCAATCGACTCAACCAATCAGAGACGTGACCATGTTTATGGCCTCTTACGCCCAACCTTCTAGTATTCTAATAATCTTGAATACATCAATAATAATTTGTTTTTATTATACCTGTGTCAGATAAAAGTCATGGGTGCACATATAGTGTCCAGATATGTATTACAGAAATTGACAAAAATGTTTTATTTGACTTTAAATGAAGCTGAGCTTCCAATAATTGTCTATAAAATAGACTACATAAACTAGAACATAAACATCAGACAGAGCTTCCGTTTTTTACATTACTTGACTGTTACGTATGTATAATAAAGGACAATTGTTTCCCAAATAAATTTATTTGTGGTTTCCAAGTCGTGAGAATAATAAATAATAAAAATAAATATATCATAAATACTTATGTGGAAAAATGTTATTCAGTGTATTAAGTTTTGTGTTGATGTTTAGTTCCAGGAAATATCCTGGTCTTGTTTTTATACTTTGAACATCATAATCGGTGCCATATTGTTCAAATAAGAACCAAGTACCCAAGGAGAGAAATATTAATGTATTATATTATAATGTTTATTCATATTGAATTAAGCAATAATCATTTAGCAAAGTAGTCTATTGTTGCCTCTGTATTTTTATATAGAACTGCGAAAACTGATTTTTTTTATTATTATAAAAAAGTAAGTTTTTTTTTAGTTTTATACGTATATTTATAACAGTACATTAAAAATCATTTAACTTTTATATTTTATATTTAGGTATGTATAATATAAATCAATATATTATAAGACTGCATTTTTTGTAAAAATGTTGTACCTTATAGAGTGTATAAAATTACAGAATATGAATATCAATTATGATTTACTCGTATAATTTCTTTCCGCAAAATTCCCATGTTCAGTCAACTTCCGTTAAGTCAGCATCTACTAGAAGAGTAGAGGCACAATTCGTGCGTGAATATTCCCGTGACATAACCTGATGATCTGATCCTATTTCCATAAGCCATAATATTGTATTATGTTTTGGTAGCTTAAGAAATGTTATAATATCAATTATAAAGTTACTTGAGTTGAGTGAGTGTGAGTGTGATTGAACGTGCGTGAGTGGGCGTGAGTCTCAAAATATCTTAGACGTATAACGGGTATTTATTTTTTGTGTCGGGGGTTTTTAAATTTTTTATTTTAGTATGTTAAAAGTTCCAGATTACTTTTGTATTAGTACATTACCGCAAACCAGTTGTACTATAGATTCACACCTATGATTAATTAGTGCACGACGCTTTGTTTTAACGTAGTTCAATTGAATGATGTCCGATGTCGCTACACTAGATTTTTATTACTGTTGCTAATTTTATTTTACGTTCGCACTTCTGACGGTATGTGATTTAATGACATCCGAATGCTACCACTGAAATGTGCCTTTCGAAGGCCATGTTTTACCTAACAGTACATCGCCCGTTTGTTATTAGCCTGCTTATAACAAACAACATACGAGCCGTGATGTTATGATGCAACGCTAGCTCCCGAGCTATCGTTGCATCATAACATTGTGGCTCGTATGTTGTTTTCAAATCAGTTATACGAGGACCTGCCTACAAAACGGCGTCTGGGATAGAAGACATCAAGCATGCCAAAACAATGGAATATCTCGGGCACTGGAGTTTTGGCCACAAAAAGAAAAAAAATCGACTGTCAAGCCGTTCCTCTCTCGATTCACACATTTTTTAATATAAAAGCGAACGAATGCCCAGTACCCACCCGATCCTTGAAAAAAATTAACAATTTTATTTACTGCGCATGCGCAGTAAGCAAAATTGGCCGATTTGCATGAATGCGCATGCGCACATGACCAAAAATATGAAAAATATGCTTTTTTATACAAAAATCAAAAAATCGGCATTTTTTTATTTTTATTTAAAATACGGATTTTTAATTTAGAAAATATTTTTCAGCTGATCGTGCTATATTATATAAATATTATATATCGGTGACATGTGCTCGATGCATAAGCACATGCCAACAAATTGGCCACCTATCTAGACGCCGCTTTTCAGACCGACCTCGCAGCCCATGTGCATAAAGCACTCGCGTCTCGCAGCGATGCAGCTGTGACTTCAGCACAGCGACTAATAGATGACCACTATACGATCACGCTCTGTATACTCTCGTGGAGAACAGAGTCTTTCAAAGACAAAGCTTTACTAGTCGCGGCTGAGATGCCATTAAAACATGTACCGTCAAAAGTGCGAACGTGAAATAAAATAAAAATAGCAAAGATAAACTAAAAATCATTGTAGCAGCATCGGACGTCAATCAGTTGAACTACCCATTAATTGGTACTCAAATGTCACATTAGAGCAAAGCGTCGTGCACTAATTAATCATAGGTGTGAATCAATATAAACTGGATTGTGTTAGTAACTCACAATGTCGCATCAATCAAGTTATTAGTACACATAGAGTAACTAATAAAAATGAAAATTAATCTCCGAATGTTAAGCTATATATTATTAGGCTTAATTAAAAAGTACAATAATTCTTTTAGTTAATTTGTGTTTATTTCCTAACAATTTTTACAAATACAATAAAAATATAGTAATGCAACATATTCATTCAGATAACATAGTATGGTTATTACATATTATTTCAATAATATTAGATGTAAATGCTTAGTGTTTCTTTTAATATACAAGATTCTGATTTTCTTCGAGCCACTTGATGTCCATTCAACAAGGGCGGAGAAGGTTTCTATCTGCAACAAAAAGCAAAAGTTATTTTTTTAATCTTTATTCAACACTGTTATTCTTCACTACTTATGATAAATGAAATTAAAAAAAAAAGCTCGTGTCGTAATGTCAAACCTTGTCGACAATATATGTTAATAAATTGCATTCTTATGCGAACTAAAAATAAAAAATTTAATCCCTTAATACATCCCTTAAACGAAGCCGAAAAAAGCGTAATTTCTTTTTTTGTATCGAGTATGGCGATCTTTTTCGGTACGAAATTGAACATTTTATTTAAAATCTTCTCAAAGAGCAAAATTTCAATTTTTTGTTATCCAGCCTCCATAAGCATATAAGAGGTATTATATTAAAAAATTTAATTGTAATAAAAATTTCGTGAAGTATAGAATTTTAGGTATTACTAATTCAACGAGCCCATCCATTGCACTCTATCACTCACCGTTACAAAGTTAGAGCCCCTCGAACTGATTTTCTGGAATCTCTGGAATATCTCGGATACTTTTTAAATTTGGTACACTGGTACAAGACAAGACGCTGTGTTGTCGAGTGTCTATATCAGAATATCTCTATCTATTTGTTTACAATATCCATTTTAGGACGTTAAAATAGAAGTTTTTTAAAAATTTACGAAAAATTGACATATTTTCTCAAAAAACCGAAATATCAAAAATTTGTTATCCAGCTCCCAGAAGCACTCAAGAGGTATTTCTGCTGTGAATAAAACATAGCACGATTGTAAAAATGCAGTTGCATAAGTCATTTATATACGAAGTGGTTCATAGCACTCTGTCGCGGTTGTGTATTAAAATGTCTACACAGACTATCAACCGATTTATTTTTAATTTGTAATTCAGTACGCTTATGGAAATACGGATTGTAGATTATAGACGCTCGGCAGTAAAGGGAATTAGCGTTTATGCTTATGGAGCAGCCAGAAAGTTTCGCATTAAATAAAAGGTATTGAAAAACTAAAATATAAAAAAAATGAATTTATGTACATGAGGCGGAGATCCTGTTACAATTTTGCATATGAGGATTAGGATTAGAATGAATGGAAATACATATTTTAGAAAACTTTTTTACACAGTCAAAAAAATGCTTATATAGATGAATCTTCGTCAAGAGTTGAACAGGCGGTTGTCGGATTTGGACGAATGCTTTTGAAGATCCTTTTCGCAGATATTCCTGTCTTCATGTGTGAATTAGTCGAAGGATCAAATCTTCTTTGAATTCTTTTTAGTGGACATCCAGCGTCGAGCCTGCAACAATACAATGTTTACATGAAGCAACGGTATTTAATACATTTTTCAGAGTAAAAAAAAACATCATATGAACCATATTACACAGGTAACAAGACACAAAGAAAGGTTAGGCGCCGTTACTTGCAAATCATTTAATTTAAAAATAAGCTTTTATTAACTTGTACTACAACGAAGAAAATAACAAACAAACAAATAAAATCATTTTATCATTGTTGACTTGCTCAAAAAGCTTTTCGCGAGAATTAACTACAGAAGGATGCAAAATTTCTAAGTAATAGATCAAGTGAAAGTGGTTCAAAATTAACTTGCAAGATTTGACCCAAACTGACAGACAGACTGACTGACAAACACGTCAAGTTGAATAAAAGTTTGTAATTAAGAACTATTTTAGGAGAAAAGGTAACATCAATAATTTGCTTAGACCCGTCTGCAAAGAGCATTGTCAGTTCAAAATTACTAATTCAAGTAGGTATAAAATATTTTGCAACAATTGACTTTTCGAATAATGTTCATGTGTTTTCTTTTTATTTTTTGCTAAGTCCTGAATTTATTCTAACCTTTTGATTTGCTATGAGCCACTGTGTAAAATATTTTTCGTTAATAAACATTGCATTGAATTATTGACTCCGCCTTCAGTGAATAACAATAATTGTATTAGGATTGCAGTTCGAAATAGTCTTACATAATTTCATTTTTATTTTTGTTTCACTAGCTCGTGCAAAAATTTTTTTTTGGGCAACTTAAAATAAAACAAGTTTTATATTTTGCATTTTATAACACACATACATTTAACAAATATTTTGATTAAAAATACTGCAGACACAAAATTGAAACTGTTCTGTGAAAAAAATGTCAATATGGCTGCAGTTACAATTCGCTTAAATAATTAATCAGACACATTATGTAAATCAGTGTTTCAACCACATTTTATGACAAATATGCGAATCAAAGTGGCTTAATTACAAAGAAAAAATCGTATTGAATCGAATGAGCGCACGTACGAGTCTTTATCGGTTATTGTTTAGAAGCTATGGCGGATCAGAAATTTTCAAAAAAATTAAATTACAGTGTCCCATATCTATGATTAATAATTAAATTCAATTTAATAAAAACTGAGTAATGAAAATATAATTCCAAGCAAACTGAAATACTAAACAGTCATTTAATAAGTAAAAAATATGCCCTATTTAAGTAATTCGCACTTTTCTCAGGTAAACTAAGTCCACTTAACAAGTGAAGATAAGATGTAAATAATGCACAATGTTAAAACCACTTTTTTATGTCAGATTATTGATAATAACCGTAATAAAATTTTGTGATATTTTATGCGTTTTTTATTACGACTTTTGTCGTGACAGAATGAACAAGAAATTTATAAAAAAAACTGAACATTTTAAATTCTTGATTTACTTTTTCAGTCGGCGCCTATGGCATAAACGCCAGTTATCTAATTACTTATATTTTTGAAATGGGAGTGTTCTAATAAAAGACAATAAATTAAAACCACTCCCATTGTATACTACCGTCTCAATTTTAATAAAATACAGTAAGTATACAATATTGCGTAATTTATAAAAAAATCGGCTTTCAAATATAATCACAAAAGTATCAGGAGAGCAGCTTTCAGATAGGTATACGAATATTAACTTAATAATAATTTTATACATAAACAATTTTTTTGGATTTTTGCAGACACTACATATTACACAACTACCTATATAAAAACAAAAAGCAAATAAAAACAGTCTGTACTTTTAATTAAATTTGTATTGCCGTGACGCAAATGTCAAGCTATACGTGAAAGAAAACTGAGATTTTACCATTAAATAGAATTTATTGAAAAACGAAATTTTAAAATCCAAAAGAAAATGTAATTACAGACAGTGATAGTACAAACAATAAATTATTTAAAAAAACAAGAAACCATTTTGCACAAACAAAAATGAAGACATCAAATATGTATCAGATCATTTTCAATTCGTACTTATATACAAAAATTCTCCTTTTTTGAGGTTCGTAAAAAACAACCGGGCCTATAAAAAAAATTATATATGGTACCAGGGTCGGACTGCGCTTTTGTTGGTCGTACTCACCTAAAAGTATTTTTTTCATCATCACCCTATTATTAAAATAATTTTCCCACACACTGGAAGGATAGAATCAACTTCCAACAACAACTTAAAAAGCAACTTTCTTTTAATTTCATTAACAAAATTTTGGTACAACTAAGGGGTATAACAGTTTGAACAACTTAAATTATCTATAGTAGGTACTCTATTAAATGCATAAATGAACTAAAAGGTGTGTTTTTTTTTTAAATAGCGCCCCAAACTCCAATTTAAACAACAAATTGTGTTTTGCATCAAAAATATTGTTTCCAACCCAGATAAAAATTATGATTCATTAACTTTTTTATTAATGAATTTAATAATCACAGATAATAACACGTTGAAGGTATCAATACTTTATACGTGTTTTTTTTTTTTAATGACAGTTAAGTATAAAAATAATGATCCTTATTTTTTTTTATTGCCGTTACTGGAATAAACTGCAGTTGTCTAATTAATTCAATTTTCAAAAGAGGAGTGTTCTTAACGAAATATGTACATTAAAATGAAGCCACTCTCACTGTATAACAGACATTACATAATTTCTTTGAAATTCGTCTGTTGAATATAAACACAAAAGTATCAGGAGAGCAGTTTTCAGATAAATCAATATTATCAATTTTATAATTTTGTATACAAAAAGAGGGTACAAAAACAAAGCATTTAAGTTAAACGAAGGAATTCTCCGTGTTATTGGCGTATTGATACTAAGCGTTAGGTTAATAAAACATGACTTACTAAAGCAAAAAATAAACTTTAGTTTGTGTTTTACGATCAGTTAAAGCTGTTTAAAATAAATAATTGCTTTTTGACAGCTATGTAGTATCTTTGGAACGGTAATATAATGTACAGAATACATACCAATTACATTCATAATTTTCTGCGCTGCAGTCTCTTTTCACAGAAATGTATCAAATAAAACAATTTTGGGCCAAAATTCCGACTAACTGACTCTACTAAAGAGGATTCTGCGATATATGTTGTATTAATTAAGACAAGAAGTGTTACTGAAATTTGAACTGAAACTGTTAGGTTTCTTTAAATTTTGTAATTAAAAATTCACAGTTTATTCAAAGTTTTATTTCAGTAATACCTTTTAAAATTAAAAATACAATTCTATTAAAATAAAATGCTGTTACATAATAAGTACAATTATTACATAGTAGTACAATTAAATAATAATTCAAATAAAATTTTAAAATATCTAACAGAAACAATTCTCAGTTTCAAGCACCTTAATTCAACAACATAAAAAGCAACTAAAGTATCTTTTAATTTCATTAACAAAAGTTTGGTTTGACTAATAGCGGCCAAATTTCCAATTTAAACAATACGTTGAGTTTTGCATCAAAAATGTTTTTTTCCAATCAAGATTAAAATCATGATTCATTAACCTTTTTTTATTAAAGTATAAAAATAATGGTTTTTAGGACACTTTTTTTTGTTGCCTTCACTGCGGCTTATAGTTCAGTTATCTAATTACTTCTATTTAAAAAAAAAGTGTGTTCTTAATAAAATACATTAAAATGAAACCACTCCCACTGTATTACAAACATTACATAATATCTTTAAAATTCGTCTGTCGAATATAAACACAAAAGTATCAGGAGAGCAGTTTTCAGATAAATCAATGTTATCAATTTTATAAATTTGTATATAAAAAAGTGTACATAAACAAAACATATAAGTTAAAGAAAGAATATCTCCGTGTTATTGGCATATTGACACTAAGCGTTAGATTAATAAAACATGACTTACTAAAGCATAAAATAAGCTTTAGTTTGTGTATTAAGGTTTTTTTTGTTTTTTTTTTTTTTGTTTATTGCATCCTAAAGGACATAGGCTACCTTTTGTCTCAGAATAAAACTTAAAGGGGGTGAAATAGGGGTTGAATGTCACTGACAGGTCATCACAATACTTGGAACTATTAGACCTCCAGACTTGAAATTTGGCAGATATGTTTCTTTTGTTGAGTAGATATACTAAAATAGTCTTCTAAGGTGCGGAAAGGGGGGAATTACAGGGGTGTCAATAATTAACACACTCTTATTTTTAAAATACAGTTACTATGGACTGAAAATGTAGCTGTTAGGTCTTTATGAAGATTTCACTACTGTTGTTGTTGCCGTGTATCATTACAATCGCGGGCGGAGCCGCGGGGAGCGGCTAGTTGAATAATAATTTGAATTACCGCGGAATAAATACACTTCGACAGTGTTCTCACAGTAGATTTTATTCACTTTTGACATTTGGGATTGTTAAACTTCATACGTGGCTTTAGGCTTGCGTAAACAATAATGCCGGTTCACTAAAATAATTTTATTGTAACTGCAGTAAAATTTCGAATGTTCTAAAATGCATTCCATGAATGGATTAATTATATTTCTTTACATTGTAACACTTGTTTCTTATGTGCTTTGTAGTGGATGTGTGTCTTTGGACGAATTTACATTTGAAAAAGTTATATCAAAATTTCCAGCAGCAATTGTGAAGTTTGACGTGGCATATCCTTATGGAGAAAAACACGAAGTTTACAGTAAATTAGCGCAAGATACCAGCAAAACTAATGATTTGTTAGTAGCAAGAGTCGGCGTAAAAGATTACGGCGATAAAGAAAATGAAGGATTATCTAAGAAATACAATGTTGAAAAAAGTGATTTTCCAGTTTTGAAGTTATTTGTTGAAGGAAAAAAGGAACCCTTAGATTATCCCAGGAATCTAGACTTTACTGTAGAAAACATAAAACACTTTATAAGGCAAAACACAAACGTCTATATTGGTTTACCAGGATGTTTGGAAGATTATGACAAACTGGCAAAAGAATTCCTTAAACAGTCTGATGATTCAAAGAAAAACACCTTAACAAGAGCAGAAAAATTATTAGAAAATGTAACAAGTGACGTGAGTTTTAATACTTATTTAAACTTTAAAATATACTAAATACCTTCTATTTCACGTTACGTACATAATACTAGACTCGTGTTCAGCAAATCCAGTTATATAAAGACACCAGTTTTTTTTAACGGAATTGCTTAGAATTGCTTCAGTCGTACTCTAAACTTAACAAAGATAGAAGAATTAACTTAGTTCAGTGAATACAAACTTTAAAAATGTTCAGATATATTGTGATTTTATAACTAAAAGATGATAATTTTAAGTACTTATTGATTATTCTTATTTTGGTTTTTAGACATGTTTTATCAAAATCAGTTCAGCCATTTTAAAGTTATCAATCTTTTTCCTATAAAAAGTTTTGATATACTTAGAACTAAAAAATACCGACACAAAAAAACCCTTAAAAAGTAAAAAATAATCTGTACTGACCCTTTAAATTTAATATAAATACTAATATTATTATCCAAGCGTCGTCGCAACAGGAGATGTAACAATCTTCTTATATCTGGTCCAGTCGGGTTGTACAAAAAAAAAATACGAAAGTAACTCCTCCTCACTGATTAATTATATTTATTGAAAAAAATAAAATATTCGTTACATTTGTTATAAAAAAATTACGTGTTTTTTTTTTTAACACAAAACTTAAAATTGTATAAAGTATATGTAGTATAAATGCGCACAAGCAAAATATACTATTCACTGAGACGTTCGTTTTTCGTCTGCCCCTGTGCCGTAATTGGCAATGATTTTATAATCACCAACGTTGTCGACTGTTAAATCATCAATTTTTTTATCTGTCCCTGAAATTGCACTGCGTGCTATAAGTCATTCCCTGTTCGGGACGTTACAGAGACCGCTAAGTAAAGCGACGACGCTTGGATAATAATATTAGTATTTAAATTTAAAGGATCAACACAGATTATTTTTTACTTTTTAAAGGTTTTTTTGTGTCGGGGATTTTTTAAATTTTTAGTTTATGTTTTTATTGTTTATTTATAGCGAAATATTTCCAATTTCAGGATCAAGACTCGGCTAAAGCATATATTACTATAATGAAAAGGATTATTGAACAAGGCAACGGATTCATCTCAAAAGAAACAAAACGATTAAAAAATATTCTTAATGAAAAAGTTTCGGATAAAAAGAAGCAATCCTTACAAGAAAGACTGAATATATTGAAATCATTTGATACTCAAGAAAAAGATGAACTTTAGAAATATTATCAAAAGTATTATTCGTTTAATACAATCGCTGGCACTTAATGAAAGTACAAAATAAGTATCACGTTTTACCGCTAGTTAAGTGAGCCGAGCACTGGATGAAAAGATTAAAAATATTGTTGGCATTAATTGTAATATTATGATTAGTTCATTTTAATTACAGTAGTAAAACTTTGTGTGGATTTGTGATTTTAAAAATAAATATGCAGTAACATTCCTATTGGCCAAAATGTGTTTTTTTTTTTTAATTATTTTTAAATCGATACAGATTTCCTTAGTTTCACAAGAAGACCGGAATACTATAATCGAAGAGTTACATTACTTACACTGGAAAAAGTGTGTAACCCAAATAAAGAAAATAATGTTAACAATCTGTTGACATGGTCATTGCACTGAATAAAAATAACGATGAAATTTGAAAACAATTGAAAAAAAAAACACGAGAATATTATTTTGCACATAAATTACAAATAAAGTGGATCAAATAGCTCTAAACTGCATTAGTAAGTTTAAGGAAAAGTGTGTTTAAGGAGTTATGTAAAGCTGCACAATATATACTGGTTTTCATCCAATGTAATCATGAGATGCGCTCCCGTTCAGGTAAAATCGGAATGTATAAAGAATCATAGATATACGTTGTTCATCAATCAATTGAAAATCATTTATGGCATGATATTATTATTATGATCGCCCCAAATTATTTTACTAGGTTTTGTAGTCGCAAAAATACGTAAGAGCGCGTTTTTACATTTTGATTAAAGGTCATCTAATCAGATTTAAGAAGGAACTTACATGGATTATGTATACATAATAAATACATATACATGTTAACGAAGTTTTTTTTTCGTAAATATTTAAAAAATTTTACCTTAAAATTGGTTTTGACCCAATGTTTTCCATCACTCTTCTTTAATGTCACTTTTATAAATTTTTCGCACATTTTTCATAAGATTTTGTCTATTCTTTATTTATTCATTTTTTGCTTTGAAACTGCAACTTTGCACTTAAAACTCTTCACTAATTATTAGTAAGTTCACAAAAGAATATTATTTGTTTATCAAATAAACGTCAACGCAGTTACCTGGATACAAAACTTTTAAATTCAATTTGGAACAGGAGTGCCATCTTAATTTAATGCTATTCGAGGGACATACTCCTAATAATGTAGTGCTGGCAACTGGTATAAAATAAAAAAAATAACGCAAATGTCAAATTGTGTCAAATGAAAGGTGATATACTTAAATTGAAGTGTAAATAAATCTAATTTTTCAAATTCTTGTGTTTTGTTAAATTTATAATGGATCAAACTGAACCTAATCAGAGTTTATCCTCAATTTTTGACGAGGGTTTTGAACTATATAATTATTTAAACAATTGTACTGAACCGACAAACAGCCAAACAGTTCAAAATAAAATAAATAATGCAATTAAACTTTTGGAAGATGCTTCAAAATTGGTCTCGGTAGCATCCCTGTTTAGTTCAAATGAAAGTATTGAGGAAATAGCAACTGGAAATTTGAAATTTCTTTTATTGCCTGCAATATTAGGTTTATTGAAATTAAAAATTTGTGGTGGAGACAGAAAGGCCATATTAGACGCAGCGGAAGTTTATTTTAAAGATTTTTTAGTACGTACTTATGATTATGGGCTTACAAACATTAATGTTAACGACTCAAAGAAAGAAGACATTGCTAGCGATTCCTCTAAAAAAAGCGAGACTGAAATTATAGCACATTTAGTCATGAACCGTCACAGCAAAATACAGCGTTATCAAGAAGGAAAAGAATTAGAATCTAAACTTACACAGTTAAAAAATTGTTTCGATGAAGACGTAAAACGTGAATACTATTTAACACTTATTAAATATTAT
Organism: Venustoraphidia nigricollis; assembly: GCA_034508555.1. Classification (NCBI taxonomy): domain Eukaryota; kingdom Metazoa; phylum Arthropoda; class Insecta; order Raphidioptera; family Raphidiidae; genus Venustoraphidia; species Venustoraphidia nigricollis. Next base: position 4,185,470 of record JAVRKA010000032.1, on the reverse strand, counting down.
ATTCATCAAATTACAGACGAACTGAAAAGTATTGACATGGAACGGCCTATGTTAGAAATGTTAAACGCTAGGAAAGCACAACTACAATCTGAAATTAAACCTAACCAATCAAACATGCGGCCTCCCCCGCCCTTAAAACCCATCGTAATTACAAAAGACGATGTTCAAAAAGCTGTGTTTGGAGCCGGTTATCCAAGCTTGCCAGTCATGACAGTTCAAGAGTTTTATGATAAACGCGTGCAAGATGGAGTATTTCCCAGTCAAGAAAGTCAAGAAAAAATCAACCGCAACTTGCAAAATATGTCATTGCAAGAAAGAGCTCTAGCTGGAATTGAACAGGACGACGATGAAGAAAAAGCAAAAGAAGACGAACAAGAAGACAGGGATGATCCGGAATTATTAGAAAGACTACGTAGAAGAGATGAAATGAAAGACGAATTTCGTCGAGGTTACGGAAATAGAATGAACAGAAGTTAAATATTAACTAAACAGTATTATATGTACTTTTGGAACACAATATCTGATTTTTTCATTTGTAACTGATATGAGTGATATTAACAAAGTTACTATTATTGATTACAAGTGTTTTTATTATCATAACAGTGTGTATATTTTATTATATTAAAAGTAAACTGTATACTTAAAAAACCAAAACATGTGTAACAGAAAACAATACTAACTATAATAATAATTATGTAAATTGCAATTTAGTAGTTTGTTTACCAAGAGTAACCATTTCAGCATATCCTAACTAATATTTGTAAATGCGAATGAGTTTGTTACGCTTAAACCGCTGAACAGATTTCGATAAAATTTAACAAGGAGATAGATTACATCCTAAAGGACATAACAGGTTGAAATAGGGAATGAATGTCACTGACATGTCAGCACGATACCTTCCGGAACTATTAGACCTGCAGACTTGAAATTTGACAGACATGTTTCTTTTGTTGATACTAAAATAGTTTTCTAAGGTGTGGTATGCGGAGAAGCACAGGGGTGTCAATGATTAACACGCTCTAGTTTTTAAAATACAGTTTCTATGGACTGAAAATGTAGCTGTTAGGTCTTTATGAAGATTCCACTACTGTTGTTGTTGCCGTGTATGTTTTTTTTTTAAATAACGCAAATAAAACATCTATCTACTATTTAACTATAAATACTAGTCCAGTGGTCGAGCTCCCGTAACGTTTCAGTGAACCGGATAAATAACGCTCACTAAAAACTTCAAAATAAAATAAGTAAAAAAAACGTAAAAATAAGTGCTTGATGCTTTGTCCAGCGCTGATGGTTTAATCTAGATTTATATAAACCTGTATTCTGAAAACAATTAAATGAAAATATGTTACTTTTCATAGTGAAAAAGTCGAGAAATATATTTTATTTGGAAAAATAAAGTAACATACTGAATTCAATAATGTACAATAGTTCTTGTTCACAAACTGGTAATTTATTCATTATAGTATGCAATGGACAAATTTCCATAAAAAATCATTATTAGATGAAATGGTATTGCAATAAATAGTGAGCATAAAAATATAACAAAAATTGTATGATTTCATAATTTTAATACTTTTCCAGTATTAGTATTATAAGTATAAAAATGACTAGTTTTAAAAAATGTTATTCATAAAGAAAAAAACATTTATGAAATATTTTTATAATTTTTCTACTTGTCACTTCGTCACTCCATGTTTTATAATCTTTGACCAGCTTGAGCCATATTCATCTAATATGAAGAAGCACTATATCAATACATACAGGTTCAATAGACTAGTAATCGCCAAACCGTCAATCGCAAGCTAGCCATAGCTCTCATAGAAATTACACATCTGTGCATTTCAGAATTTTAACCAGCATGTGTTGATATGTTGGTTACGAACCAACAATATTGACTTTGTGTTAATTTTCTTTGTATGATTTACATTGAATGCAAGTTATGTCAAATAGGCTCAGTCCATAACAACCATGAGAACAATATTTTTACAGCAAATGTAATCCATTTTTTTTTAACTCATATAACAAACCATTTACTTTATCCTCTACAGTTTACGGTATAGACGCTGATGACGTCAGATGTTGAGTAACTATTATAATCTACAATTCATTCATTCAGTCCTCTATGATAACAATGTTTGTTGGCAAGTTCTGAATTGACTTGTTAGCAATGCAGAACTGCGTGTATTTTGGCCAAATTCTTGTACTCTTTGGACTGTTTGAACCAAGTTCAGACATTTCGAGGAGCTTTAGAATTTTACCAACAAACACGCAGTTGTGTTCGAAAAGTTCTGTATTGCCAGCAAGTGCTTTAGCAGTTCAGAACTTACCAACAAACATAGCTACAGGTTATTCGCGACTATAGTGCACACGAAGTCACTAAAATTCAAGGTTGCTAGAATACTAGAAGGTCACGCCTGTGATTGGTTGAGTCGACTGCTTACGTCACCGATGCCCATGGCTTGGTTTTTCAACTATTGTTATCCCAACTGTTTGGAAAAAGACTCCATGTGACGTCACAAGACTGCTTCTCTCGCGTCGCGCCTTGTACCTTCAACAACGCTAACGCCCAACCTTAGTTTCTAGTAACCTTGACTAAAATTGACGAAAAATACACTCTGCAATACATTTCAGAGTGTATTTTTCGTCAATTTGGTGATTTACAGTGTACTGCAATCGTGAATCTGTATTAGTGTAATATTCTACACAAAAAAAGAGATGCATGTAAAACAGACTTCAGTAATTCAATTATATTTTAGGCTGTTCAGATATTGTGAAATTTGTACTTCACGAAGTTTGAAGTGTATTTGATATAATATTCATAAATAGTTTTTTTCTTACCAAATACTGATTAGACATATAGTAAACCATTTTTTACTTAGAAAGATGACTCAAACAGTAGTAAAAATAATTATTTTGTACAACTAGTATGTTGTTTCACGAAGTGTATTCAGACGTATTTTCAAATTATTAAAAAATCGACAAATACTATAGTGTTGGTTTTCAAACATTCCTTTTATATGACGTAAGCAAGACAAGAAAATATTTTCTTCATACCCTGTCGAAAGTACGTATTTTCAGCTTCAATTTTAAGGCACAAAGCCTAACATTTATGCACTGCTGGAATTACTCGCATGCCGTTTGTAATGGCGGGCCGAGACTGTTTTCTCGTGCGCACTGATTCAAAAGTACGTACTTTCGACCGGGTACAAAGAAGAATAGTATACACTACACGACCAGACAGTTGAAATTCCTGCCCTTACGGTGTAATATACTAGTCTAGTACTATAACAGCTCCTTATTTCTGTTCATAAAACAAAATGTTCAACTGAAACAGGTTTGGTAAGTTTCTATTAAAGAAGGTGAAGTATTCTTCTGAGATATTTATCTTATAAAAATACTATTACAGGTTATGGGTGCTAAGTATTATACTTAAAAACTTCTGCAATTTTTCATTTCAATGCACTGTATATTGTGTACTTTAATTCAGTTCGGAAAGCAAGCAATTAAAAACTATTTATAAAATAACTACTCTTCTTACCAAGTAGAAAAAAAATTTCAAATTTGTATTTAAAGTCTTTTAGATGATTAACATTTGAACGACAAAAAAAAACTTTATAAAAATAATGCAAAAAATATAACGGCGTTTGAAAACCAAAATGACCAATCGTCATTTATTTTAGAAATGATCTCCTTTAAGATCGGTACTTTTATTCCGATAAAGATTTGCTCTTTTATATTTATTAGTTTTAATATCAATATACCAATAATCTTTCATTTAATCAGTCAGGTTTTGCAATAAGCATAAATATTGTATTCGCGTAAAATCAGCTTTTAACTTTCAGTTGTAAAAGCAAGTTATTTTAAGTTGTTTTCTAATAAATATAAAATAGCTACGTTGCTGAACACATTCTGCATTTACTATAGCCTAAAATCATACTAAAAGAATAACTTTTACAGATAAAACAGGAACAAAAAATTAATGGCACAAAAGAAAATGAAATATCACGTGATACTCTTTTGAATAGAAAACCGATTTAAAAATGTTTTGATTTATAATGAAAAAATCACAGTTAAATGTTTCATGTTAAGGCTTAATCTTCAAGAGGCTCAGTTCGTAAATCTTACTCCGCACTGACTTATTAAAAAGGCATTCAAATTTATAATATTCGTCTATGTGTACCAATAAAGAATATCTTCCAAAATCAGTCTAATCCTGCAACTTTTTGACGCCCTAATAAGTCAAAATTGAGTAAATAATGCCAGGTTTATTTAAAAATCGGGCATATTGTCATCTCACACAAGAACTAGAACTGTGACCTTCGAAGTCTACCGTTACTTTGTTTTAGTGGAGGTCCATATCACAGAGAAACAGATACAAACCACCTTGCAACAAAAAATTTCACATTAAAAAATAAAAACAGTCTTCTGTTTGCTAAAAGAGCGACTAGGGTGGCAACTTGTGTTTGTTATAAATTGCATTTACATTATAAACCAAAATATTTTCATTAAGAGTTGTACGACTTTTTGATGTGTAAACATCTCTACGCCAAAAAATATACATGTTAATTCACGCTGAGATGAGTCCGTAAGATCTTACATGAGACGGGAGACGCTGTCATCTGTGATAATTACTATGAACTATAAATGACCATTGATAATTTTAAATATAATTCGTGATTGTATTACAATCAATATCCAAGAGAACGACTTTATTGCAGTGATACAGCTATGGAGACGTCTGCTGACCGATTTATCTCAAATATTGTTATAAATATTTATATTTATTTTATTTAAGTATACTTAATATTATTCACTTATTATTTTTTGCTTGTGTACCACTTACTTATGAGTATTAATGACAAATGTCGAAACATCATCAAATATTTAAAAAAATATATATATCAATGTGTTTTTATAGTGCATAATAATTTTTGCACTCACAAGATGTTTACACATACTGCGGGAGTACTAACAGATCTCACACTTTTTTTTAACTATTATCGATTCAAAAACATACCGATTATCTATGCAATGTTTGTGAACAGTAATAATATCAAAAATCGAGACAATTTTCTACATACACATCTATCAAATATAGGTATAATCAGACTATTTTTAAAATTATCAATACAACATACATTCAAGCAAAAGCCAATAAATAATATTTAAATACAACACAATAAAAAAAAAGAAACTGACTAAAGGGTAAGAGTTTTATAACTGTCAAATGTTTTTGTCATGTATATAATACTAATATGTATTAGGTATGTATATAAACTTTTAAAATCTAAAATGCACTTTGTCCTATTAATAATAAATATACGATTATTATTTTTCTTCTTCTTTGAAAAGGACAATTAGCTACAAAAATATTTTTCACCTAAACACATCGAGTGTAGTAATATTATAATTACATAATATTTATGTACTATATATATTATAATATCGTGATTGTGATTGCTCTGATTCATGATTAGCAGCCTGAGAATCGTAGTAATAGATCACGAGCATATCAATATCAAGCAGTTCAAAAAAAAGCAAATCCTGTCTTGTTGTAACCTATACACTTTTTCCTACTTAACAATTTGCAACAATACTTAGAACTTACATCAAGTTTCGTTTGTTTCGTCCTCTTACGCAATATCTTTGGGATAAATATTCCAATGGCCAAACAACATAACGAAAAAGATAAAATTAAAATTGCTCTTATGCAAGTTGGAACGCATATGTCATTAACAAAATAAATGTCGAATTGATTACAATTAAAAACTAGAGTTGCGGTTTTGAAAAGTGTGATAGTTGTTCTTGGCACTGAAAAACAAAAGACTACACCAATAAACAATAGATAGACGTAACAAAACAAAACAAACAAATGCATAAAATTGTTTTCTTTATACTCGGTCGAAAGTATGTACTACTTTCGGTTTCGATTTTAAGGCAGAACGCCTTCTATAACAGCGGGCCGAAAGAGTTTTCTCGTGCACACTGATACGTGAGACTGCTGTCAGCCAGTAGTAGGTAACAGCTGTTATTACGTATAACGTCGAAATTGTTCACCTAAAAGTTATTAGTCTTTTTATATAATGGTGAAAGTGCGTACTTTCGATCGGGTATAAAGAAAAATAGTATACATCACACGGGCCGAAAGTTGGAAGCCCTGACATGATCCTCCCGGCTTTGTTTCGGACATCATGTCGCGCAGTGCAGGAATTTCAACTTTCTGCCCTCGTGGTGTAATTACAATACTATTTCCATTCATATACTATATTGAACAGTATTCGTTCCATATTAATATTATTATAAATCTAATATTATTATGCATTAGAATTGGTATCGAAACGTTTATTGTAAGATGTATTCGCTTCCATTTAATTTAAAAATGGCACTAAAGATAGTTCAGTACATTAATAAGAAATAAATACTTAATAATCTACTTAAATTACAGTGCAATCACACCTGTTCGCAAAGTAGCTTTCCACAAAATTTTTCTTTATATAAACATTAAAAAAAAGTCAATATAATCAATTATCTGTTGTTTACATTAAACCTTAAAAAAGATTCTAAAACGTTTAGTTTAACAATAATTATTCAGAAGTAAAATAAAACTCACTGCTGCCATTCTCAATATATGAATACAGTAAGACCTCGCTTAACGCTGTTTCAGTATTTACGCGGTTTCTAAAAAAAAGTTAAGCCACTATAACGTAAATTATGGATCAGTTTATACAAGATTGTTCAAAGACAAGATGAAGTGTCACTGATACAATACCTTGCTATCGACAACAGCTTGCTCAACGAAACAGAAAAAGGCAAACGGCATTAAATGATTTTTTCACAAAAAACAAAATATGTCAATTGACACAACACAAACATAACTTCTTACTCGAAATGTTATTTGATGTTCATAAATGTTAAATGAACAAAAATCGATATTAGCAATAAATAAATCTGTAATTAATGTGACAAAAAAGTATTTAACAATAAATGTTACAAAATTAAACAAAGAAAACTATCAAATTTTCTTATTCTTGGTTCTGTTTCATTTATGCCTATTATTAAGATGACCTCGTTTAGCGCTGTTTCGTATAACTTATTACAACGTATCTCTCACGTTAATCGGAGTCTTACTGTACTTGAAAAAATAAACATTAAAAAGCTGCAGACCATTCGAAGAATTGTTAAACTTATGCAAACATGTTACCCATTTATACGGGAGTTTATTTTAGAAGTGCGCGCCACAGAAAGTCTTCAATCGACGCCACAAATCTAAGCTTTGCGCATTTTGGTAAGTGGCGTTTGCGCTATAATGCGACTAAAATAAGAACTAATCAAATCGGGTCATCTGTCAAATATCATTACACCTTTCTTTGGTTATCTATTGTCCCGTTTACATTATTCGTAATTTTTAGAAACACTGGGGCACGTAATTATTTCATAAATTATAGCTGACCTGACTAAATTAGTTCTTAAACCACATTTGTAGGAAACGTGCGTGAATTTCGTTTCAGAACTTTCAGAACGTTCTTTTTATTTTGAACACAGAGATCCATACATTTTTTTTAAATTAAGTCTCCCTATATAAGATCAAACATTATGAAACTGCTATTTAGTCATTTTAAACGGGTAACATTTTAATAAGGCAAAAAAACTCAATAGGGACTAATTATGGTTAAAATGCACATCTATTATTTCCGTTTGATATTACAATACTGAATTATGATCGAATTAAGCAATATTTTCTATGCTTTTAGTTCTAAATTGATTCAGAATTATTCTGCGATTGAATAATTCTAAGACACTAAAAACAGTAAAATTCATCATCAATTCAGAACCACTTGAGGAGAGCGATAAAAAATTTAAACTTTAAGTTTCGGTTACAACTTAATAAAAGCAGCTTTCATTTGAATTCTCTGTTTCCAAGTAGCCTCAGTTATTTTTTTAAAATAACAACAAGACATTCTGCACTTTTTTGGATTACTTAATACTGTATTATAAACAAATATTTTATGAATATAGTATTATTTTTTTTTTTGCAGTATATTCAAATACAAAATAGCTGAGAGGTTATTGTATAAATTCTTATAATATTGCAATGCTTAACATGACAGCTATGTGGTGTGAATGTAGTAACCAGTAATAAAACAGGATAATATTGCGATATTCAAAATATCATGTATCATTTATGGGCAAATTATTAATTTCTTATAAGCAAGCCATACAGTGACAATATTATGCAGTCAATATCTGCAAAGATTAATCAATTCTAAACATATCGGAGAGTGAACCAGCAAACCGTTTTAATATGAAAACATTCGAAGCAGTATTTGAATAATGCTGCCAAGATTACTAGAATACTAGAAGGTTGGGCGTAAGAAGCTATAAACATGATCATGTCTGCGATTGGTTGAGTCGATTGCTTACGTCATCGATGCCCATGGCATGGTTATTCAAGTATGATTGGAAAAAGATTCCACAAGCCTACTTACTCCGCCCTTCCCCGCGTCACACCTCACTCAAAATAAATAAATTAATACCATGAATTATACTTTTTTAAAGAAATCATAATACTACCAATGGTAACTGTTTGCTATCACAAGGAAAATGTAATTCAAAATTGTTACTAAATAAACGATTTAAAATCAGATAAAAACGGGAAAATTAGTACAAAAGTTTTACACCATTTTTTGTACAGAAAAAAACTAAATTGAAAAAAAAATATTGAACAAGCCAAATTTGTCAATATTTTTAGCACAAAATTAACATTTTGAAGTTTTTTCTACAAAAAAAACTTCATTTCATTTGCCTTCCCGTAATTCGAAACGTTGTGACGTGCTTGATGAATATCATGTTTTCGGACAAAAATATGTTTTTCGAAATCTTTCATTTGCAAGCCATATTTTGTGAAACTTAATGCTTAATCGCAGCTAATAAAAACAGGAATATAATGAATTTTGCGAACACAGTTCGAAATTATCCGAGAGCATATTTCATAATCGAGGGATTTAAGTCATTTTAACAATACTTATTTGTCTCACTATATTTTACATGACAAAAATACTGAAATGCAAAACAAAAACTTTGCCAAAACAAAAAATGAGCAAAGAACAAAAAAAATTGATTAACAAGTATACGAATCAACTATACTGTCAGTATAATGTAGACAATTTGCTGAATTTGAGATGGTGGATAGATTGTACATTATAGACGCTCAACATTTTTTACGCAGTTATATCAAATTAAATCATCCATCTATTAAAAATTACTGATTACTACATTCACAAACGGTTTCAGTTTTTGAACAATCCTTTCTGTTTCAGTATTAAGGTTATGACGCAATTGCGTTTTTATTTTATTTTAGGAAACACTACTACTATAAAAGCCTGCTTATCGATATTTATACTGAAGTGAAATCATATGTGCGTTATGAAGATATTTTTAATGAATATTATTTGTTTCACATCTAAATTCTGAAATAATAGGCAAACTCCAACTTTCATGGGAAACACGGTACCTATGGTAATAGGGTCGAAAACTCATGCTGAGATAAGGCTAGATTCGGATTCATGATTTTATTTTGACCACAATAACTTCTGCAAAAATGCATCAACTTGACTGATCCATTTGAACTTATACTTCTTTTGGCGAGTCATGAAAAAATTACGACTGATTTTTACGATACGCGCGCACACTGTAACATCAAAATTAACTGGATGTTTTTGTTCACAGAAAAAGTCTACCAACAGAATAAAGGTAGTAGATAAATGAAAATTTAATTTTTATCACGCCAAAGAAGTTAGCTTTTAGCATGCGGACGTCAATATACGCATTCATTTTTTTTTTAATATCCGTTTCGGTACTACAGACAGACTTACTGATTTTAGTGCAAAGTGGAACAATAGTTTTAAGGAATTTCGTGCATATTTTGTGCCAACGTTGTATAACATTTTCTGGCAAATTCCTTTACAGTTGTTCACATTAAAATTATTTTGAACGATTGAACTCCTTAAGTACTGGTATTTTGTTTTAGATCTTCAAGTTCTGACCGATTTTCATTCAGGCTTAGTGACCGTTAGCGCCCTTAACTTGTAAAAAATAGTTGAATATTAACTGAGCAAGTTAACAAATCTTATTTTTTCTGTACGTAGCTACATATTTAAAATAATAAAAACACAACTGCATCACACCAAAATGTGAAATTTTAAATAAACAAAAAGTTTACACAAATACATCAGAATGGCTTCGAACTATTTGTCTGTTACAGTCTTTTTTTTTTTTTGTTTTTGTTTTTTTGTTAATTAAAACTGACCTCTGAACTAATACATGCTAAATAAACATTTACACTAATATTGAGGTAACCTGTGGTTTTTCTATATTCTAGTATTTTGTTCATTTTCATTTAATCATTCATCACTCTACTTTGTAAGACTAGTTATATTCTTATGAGTTTACTTATAAGTTCTTTGTATAGTTTTTCTTTATAAAACATTTGATTCTGTTTTTAATGTAGGTATCCTACAAACAACAGTTTATATCGACATAAAAAAATATTGGTGTTGGATGATTTAGTCTTCTCCATTGTCATTTTATGGAAGTGTTTCAATTTTGTCTATTTTTACTGTCACCACGTATAACGAATCTGTTATTCGGCTTCTTACGTGAAAAATAAAATTCAATAACACAATTCAATTTCAATTTGTTTCACATATTTCCAAAAATTACTATATACCATATAGTAGTGGGCGGCATAGCCTCTCTTTTACGCGAATTTCAAATTTGCCGAAATATTAAATTATTACACAAGAAATCTGAATACAATAATACCAGACAGTTTAGAAAGTAACATTCCTAGATTATTTATAGGGGTAATAAAGACGACACAAAGTTGAACAAGGAATTAGGGGGGGGGGGGGCAAAATACGTGTGGAAAAATCATGCCGCTGTAGGCGATTTTTTTTTCAAAATCAAGGACGCGTATTTTCCAAGTAATGGGGGCAATGCAATTGTACCTCCTTGAACCCGCTCTTACTATGCTCTGAAATGTATACAGCCTCGGTTCTGGGGGGGGGGCAAACCGGGGCACCAGCCCCGGGCGGCAGTTTCATGGGGCGCCAAAACCCTAATATAATATGTTTGAAAATTGATAGCAAATTATTAAAGGTTTCTTATTCTCCCCTCTCGGTCACAAAAAATGCTACCCATTATATATTTTTGAGATTTTTTAAACATTTTATCTCAAACGCTTAAGAGAGGCGGCGCCACTATCAAGTTCGAAAAAATCGTACATCCTGGGCTGAATGTAAACTGTATATGTAATGTTAGGAATATGTAAATGCTAAATTTAGTTGCGTCATTGCTTGTTTTTTAATACACAATAGCGAAAAATAAAAACGAATTGTTTTCGTAAAGCAGCGTTTTTGTCTGTCGTTTACTTACGAATATTTTTATGTTTGCTATACATTAATTGTTAGAAATTTTAAGAAATGATGTATGAAAATATACCGAGTTTACAAGATATCATTTCGTCAATAACTTTCTTTTTCACTGTATATGATTTTCATTTCTAAAAATACTGATAAAATATATATACAATAAAGGAACTACGAAAAAAAAATCACAAATAAGTCTTATGCGCATACGCAACCTACAGAGTTGGTATTTCCACTATTTTTTTCTTTCCAAAAGGGAAGAAAAACAATCGCTTAAAAGAATAAAATAAAAATTTATAACACAGACTTGAAATAAATAATAAATTATTAAAATAATCTTATAAATAATGAAGAGACTTTTATGATATTTAAAATCTTTTCGCTACTAAAAAAACGCATTTTTAACTACTTTCAAAAACAAGTAGATAGAAATTACAATACTGCATTACTTCAGACCAAAATACTTGTCGAGTGATGCACTCTAAATACTAAGTAAATATAAAACATATTCTTTTAAAAAGATTTCAATCATTCGGTTGGAACTGAAAATAATTAATAAATAAATCATCCAACACTAAAGGAGTGAATGTAATCCCTACTTAAGTTTGGGACCGAGTTCGGGCAGTTTATAATGTACGATATGGAACGGTGGCCCGATAGGACTTGAATTTCCCGATCTGTCGCCCGCGTTGCCAGTATTGCTATTATGGAAGCCCCCCATGACACTGCCAGAACTGCGACCTCGCTTACGTCGCGGTAAGATGCCTTTGCGCGCCATAAAAAATCGAATAGTTGATATCGGTATATTGAACTGATCCGACACATTCTGAAAGGTCTGTCCTCGAGTTATGCAGTCGGCGGCCTGTCTTAGTTCCGCCTCCGAACGCCGTATCCTTTTTGTGCTATTATTCGATAGACTGTTATCGTACTGGCAACTAACGTTTGCAATCGGGTAATCTGTAAGTAAATCGCACCGTTTTGACACCGCAGATTTTCTCCCCGAAATGTTTCTCTTCGTAATGTTGAATTGAACAATTGTTCTATTCACTTTTCACAGAACCGCGGAAATATTTCAGAAGCTAGACCACTAAACTTAACCCCTAAGTCAAATGCTACGCGTTAATCTATAAAAGGCGATGTATATATGTATGTTATCTATGCCTGGACCGATTTTGATTTTTCAGATTCGCCCAGCGGGCGATTCTGTGAAGTTTGGTAGCAATAGGATCAACAGAATTTTATCTTGTTTTACGGCATTTTTGGTTTTTGTTCGATTTTTGAACATTCACAATTAAAAGCGATTAAATTCGCGTAAATTCAATACACTTGAAAGGTTTTTTACTGAGTACATGATTTAGAATGAAAGTATAACAAAAAATTATCTGACGCAAACTTACAGGCAGATGGTTTCCAGTGATATCTCACACACGGGATTGAAGTCGTTCGCGAAAATACACTTATTTTAAAGTAATATAATGATCAATTTGATCTATTAATATAAAATAAAAAGTAAATAAATACAACACAATAAAATTTGATTTAATCAAGACGAAGTCTAAATACGTCTGATCACAACGAGATTGAAAAATATATTATACTTGTTTGTTTGTTAACCGTTGCTAATAGAAACTCAAAACAAAACACTGTTGTGGCCGACAATGCAGAGTTTTAATGTTGTCTCAAAAAGACAAAAAGAACCACTGGTCTAATGTGAATATTAAACAAAAAAAAATGTTTACAAATCTGACCCAGATTTCACTTTTTCGAAGCTCTTATGAAGCACTGGTTGGGAACCACTAGTCTAATGTAAATATTAAACAAAAAAAATGTTTACGAATTTAATCCTGATTATATGGGGGTCAGGTTCAATGAGGTTTTACTGTACAATAAAAAATTTTGGCGCTTTAAAAAAAGTTATTTTTCCAAATTGAAATGCAAATAAACTAACTTTGAGTGATAAATTTTCCGAAATATCAAAACTAAACTTACCTGGTGTCGGTCCTTCACTTGTTCCTGGTATATTCATATCACTTGTGTCGTCATCCTGAAATATAAAACAAAAATCTGACAAAATGATAATAACCTAGTAACCTACAGTACTGGCAATATATTTCAGATATTTTAACCGGTCTTTTCTCGAGTTTTGTATAAATAGTATACATATTTTGTATAAATAGTACTTCATAACAATTGTTTTAATTACGCTTGATTTTCTGTTTAAATTAATGCACGTTGGCAAACTTTACAGACATTTCCATCAAAATAATTACAATTGTTTTAAACGCTTGTTCCAATTTTTGAACACAGGGACAAATGTAGACTTCCAATTTTGGAACACTTGAAAAAAATGGGTTAAGATACATAGCTCAGAACTAATCTTTAAATCGAAACCCTTTTAACTCGAATTTTTTTAACGTGTCCCTCATCAAGAATGTATTGTATATGTAATTGATTTATTCTGTTCACAAAAAACGAATTAAAAAAATTTATATTACCGCTTCTAAATAATCCATGTCAAAATCGTCATCATTGTAACTAATTTCTTCTTCTTGTTCATTTTTAATGTTTGGATCATCCTCTGAAAGTAAAAATCAACATTTCAGTGTTCAGAAGTTAAAAATTAATATTATTAAATGAATAAGATTTTTCTTAGAAATTGGAGATTTTCGAAACGTAAATGCATTTTATAAGATAAAGCTATGTGGGTGAAAAAAAAGGATGTATTGAACAGCTGATAAACAGTCACCTCAAATATTTTTTTAAATGAAATTTAACGATGTGGGAGGTGGTCACAATTGCCAATTTTAGATTATTTTTTAAAGCCTTAAGAATACGAAATTCTTATACAAGATAGGGCATATTCTATATTTAAATAGCAAATATCAAGAACACTTCCATCTTAAATAATTTTCAAGAGCAAGTTTTTTTTGCGTTCGAATTTTGCCAAAAAGAAACAAAAAACTAATAGATCCACTGTTTGTTCAAAGTAAATTTAGCAAAGTAAAATAATCTTCATTAAGGTAGTTGTCGCGGTTAAGGCATATCGTCAGAAAATTCTTAATTTTTGTATACTTATTAAGGACATGATAATACAATTACCCTGAAAATTTTAAGTCGATCGACCGTATATAATCCAAGATAAATTCAATTGAAAATTGGATAATTAACATTGATTGTATACGATCTCTGTACTTCTGAACCAGTTTCTTGTTTATAAAAAAAGAACTAACTGTCAGAAACCTTCCAAAAACTGGCAGTCTTTCAATGCATTTGTTATGAGTTTAAAAAAAATAAGGAACAGTTTTTGACCGTCTAATTATTTATAAATAACGGTTTAAAGTTCAACAATTTATAGAAAAGTATACATGCATATGAATACTGTATGGGTTACGTTTCCACGGGTACAGTCTTGCGTACAAATTATGGATCACTTAGCTACAAGCTAGTATACTTTTGTGGCGCGTATAATCTATAACTTTTTGACAATATTGTACCACGACAACTACCTTAAGTTACACGATAATAAATTTTCTTTCTGTTTGGTGGACTTGCCAATTTCTTTCTTTTTTTTTTTTTGAAAATGAGTGCACCCAGAATAAACGTCAAATTTTCTCACCTTCTTCTGAATCCTGACTGTTGTCCTCGTCTTTGACATTATTTGTATCGTTTGTATTAGTAGGTGTTATTGTACTGGTTGTAGTTTCCGGCAGCGGATCTATTTTTCTCTTTTTAACATCCTGATTGTCTGATTTTATGGATATAGCTTTATCTGTCAATACTGGTGTGGTTTGTGCTTGCATCTGGGCACTTATATTCTGTTGATTCAAGCAATGTTCCGAACCGGACAAACCGCGAATTTGCAACGAATCAGCTGCCTTTAATAAACTGGGGAGATCTTCTTGGGTTACGTTCACTTCGCCTTTGTACATAAAATCTACTAACGCTTGTAATTCTACAAACCTGGATGGAAAAAAAATTACATCTTATAGATTCTGCATAATTTCAGAACAAGAAACGGAGTTATTCTACAACCGCCGATTTTACGTCATTATTCGGCATTTAAAGTAAAAAAAACTTGGGTCGCAGTGCCAAAACCCTGCCAACAATATAGTGTATTTGCTTATATAGGCCTGTGGCATAGCTACGTAACGCAAAAATGAAATTGGAGCCCTATTGGTTCCACACGGAGCCCTACTGTCAACATTAAATGAAAAGTATTAATAATAGAGAAGTTCTGGAAGTCAACATTTTTTTCGGAAATTTCCTCCTTTCTAGGAATCTTTTTTTAAATCTCATTAGCATTTATAGTTTTCGAGTTATTTGCAAAAAGTTAGAGCCTCTATTTGGGATTCTTTAATTGTTAATAACTTTTGCAATTGTTAACGTGCCGGTTTCAAACCTTTGCACATTTTTGTAGAGCTAATTACGAATTCAATGAGCCATGACACGTATTTTAACTCACAGTAGCAAAAATTAACACGTGTTTTAACTTGTGAACCAGACTACACGAGCCAAAAAGTCAAAAGTCAAAAATCCTTTATTCGATTAGGACATTCAATAACGTTTTTGAACGTCGCTCAGGATGTCAAAGGGCTGCCCGAGTTTGAAGGCCCTGGGGCAGTGTCCCTCCTAGCCCTTTGATAGCTACGCCACTGTGTGGCTTTATTACGTGAACTTAAGTTTGTTTTTGGACAAAATAAAAAAAACAACCCCTTAATACACCCCTGAAAATAATTTTTCCTCAGTTAAAATATTGTTATCAATTCAACATCTGAACCAAATAAAGTACACCTTTCAGTAAGTAAATCTTGAATCCTTCTACGCATCAAACTAGCGTTTTCATAAAATTTGTAACTAAAATTTTAACCTCAAATGCCCAAAAGAAGTATAACTTCAAAAATTACTTACTTCATATCTTTGAGTATTATTGTTGGGTGCGGACAAGGGTTCTGTATGAGTATATTTTCAAAAAATGCCGAACAAGCTGATAAGACAACTTTGTGACATTTTATAAGCGCGTTTTCGCATGCTAATGTCACATCGACGAAATGCTCATTGGTGAGAAGTTTTGGAAAAGCATTTTGAAGATTTGAATGGTAACTGTTCCATCGCACACAAAACTGCTGCGGTTGATTTGTGCCCATAGTACTTTTATTTTGAGAACAAAATCTGGAAAACAAAACAAACATCGAAATAACTACAGTCAAACCTGAGTGAGCGAGAACTGGTTAAGCGAGAAACCTCTCTAAGTGAGAGTAATTGCCAGGTACCGTCTTTGTAACCGTCTAAAACCTCTATAAGTGAGAAACAGAAACCTCTATAAGAGAAAGACGTTTTTCAAGCATGGACCTCTATAAAATTTGAATTTGAGAACTTTCATTAAAGAAAAAGTAAAAAATATAACTTATTTTGTTTTGTTTTTTAAAATACTGTTACCAATTATCATTAATTTTAACAAGTACATAATATTCTTTATTTCTAATCTGCCAAAATAGTATGTTCATAAAAGAGAATTATAAAATTAAAAATATTAATAAAGAATTTTGCAGGCGTAGTTAGTTTTTGTCAATTATCTTATTTTTTATAGGTATATTATGTTTTTAATATAGTTACTAATATATGATACGTAAGTGTCCAGGCATTAAATATAATTAATCATTTTTGCTTTTTAAAGGTTATATTTTAGAAAATACGAAGATTGTAGTTCGCTCAACAAAAATAAAACCCTTAAAAAAATTCTAATTTTAAACAAGTCGTTTGATTTTTTTATTTAAATGAAAATAAAATACTGTTGTCTAAGATATTACGAAAATTCAAATTGCTATTATAAGTACTACGAACATTATATCACCAGTGTTATTATTTGTCAAGTGTGGGAAATGTTGTTCAGAAATCTAAAAATATGACGCAAAAAGAAGACACTATAAAATATTGAATAAATTAACTGAAAATCAATAATAACTATTAATGCAAAATGTTATTATAAAATATTTAAGTATCACTTATATGTCTAGATTACACTTACACAGCATGTATTAACATATAAAGAACATTCATATTTAAAATCTGTCCTTTACAGAATAAATTTATGTTTGTGTTTATTATAACAATGCTGGGGGTAGCAAAAATTTTACATAAAAATATATTCTTAATAAATATAAACAAAAACGCATTAATACATAATAATAAACACGACGCAAATTACCTTAAAATTGTTTACAGATCAAAATTATTTCGGCATTAAACAAATTAAAAATACTTATAAAAATCACTGAAAATTTCCTCCCTTGCTTGCCAAATTTACACAACACCGGCCATTGTAAAATTGTCCCTGGGTTAAGAAGTGGTAGGGATAGCGTCTTTGAGCTCATAGTGCGTTCACTTTTTAAATTCGGGTACAGCGACACGGAGTATAAAAAAATATACGTAAATCGAGATGAATAAATCTCGCAGTTTGACGCTATTTGTTTTTTATTTAGCTTTTACAGTTTTTTTATTGTATTAAAAAACGTGAATAGACAAGATCTCATTTACAAATTTAATTAATTAAACACCTTTAATTTTCATATAATTCAATCAAATAAGTAAAATGCAAAGTTCTGTAAGAACGATGCAAACTGGCTTTTAATTACACAATTTTATTTATTTATTTATTAATGCCAATGATGTTTGAAAACTGTATAGCTGTTACAAAAATTGCCTATTTTTAATTTTAAATAGTTAATACAATATAAAGGTTTTATGTATATCATTAAAATAATCTTAGTTTCGTAACTAACTTTTCTGTTCATTTTTAACATAAATTATATGTACGCAACATAAATTATATGCCAATATTTGTAGAGAAAAATACTTGCTAATTTTAAGGTTTACGAATTTGAAAACTAGAGGCAAAAAATCAAAACATTGTCTTTACTCCTAGATTTTGGTGATTTTTTGAAATTATTTTAGACTGTTGGACGTTGGCGACACTGTTATAGTTAGTTCGTGCCATCCCTAAGTTCATTCTCTTCTTGAAACGTGTGTCAAAGTTACTAGTAAAAATGGTTAGTTTGGTTTTAAATATATCGTTATTTATTTTGAACATCATTTACAATATTAAATAAATAAAGATCAAATTGAGAAATGTAGTTTTTGAAGTTCGGTTAGGTGTATAAAATATAGACGTTTGTTTTATTTCTATGTATCAAATTCTAGAAATATTTTAGTTCATACAGTAATTCTAGCATTCCTAATATTTTTCGTAATTTTTACAGGCAAAACGCACGAAAAAGGTCGGAATCACCGGTAAATATGGAACCCGTTATGGTGCGTCCCTCAGAAAAATGGTTAAAAAAATGGAAATTACGCAGCACTCCAAATATACCTGCACTTTCTGCGGCAAGGTAAGTCGATTTTGAATTGTACAGTAATATTATTTTCTAAGGTCCAACTGTGAACAGTATTTTCGTGTCGTTTTGTTCATAACATTTGCTGTATTTATTTATTGACAATGTCCCTAAACTGACGGTAGAAATGTGAAAAATTTTTAATGCAACTTTGAACAAGGGCTTAAATAAACCCTTGCAAAGAATGGGCATTTGTATCGTTACATCAATTATTTTATCTATGTTTAGGATGCAATGAAACGCAGCTGCGTAGGTATTTGGTCCTGCAAAAGATGCAAACGCACTGTCGCAGGAGGCGCCTGGGTCTACTCAACAACAGCTGCAGCATCTGTCAGATCAGCTGTAAGACGGTTACGTGAAGTTAAGGAGCAATAAATAACATCCTGGTGTATTTACTTTTGTACTTTAAGTAAATAAATTCTTTTTTTTTTAATTTTTGTTTTCATTTCTTCGATCCAAAATTAAGTTTTTTTTTTTAACATGCGCGTGTTATAAATTGAATGAATGAATTGTAGGTTATAGACACTCAACATCTGAGGTATCAGCGTCTATAGTTGTAAATTAGATATTTGTCAGAGGTGTTACAGGTAGAATTTTTTTGTGAATTATATCAGCACGAGTTTTTTTTTGACCCCGACGCCTTTAAATCTAGCGATAATTTCATAGTTTCGTTTCAAAGCGAAATGTTATCGAAATAAAGATATTCTTCGTACAAATATTTTTACTTAATTAATATTTAATGTTATACACACAGAAACGATTAAATAAATAAATAATTGTATTTCTATCGAGATTTTTTAGACAATTTTAAAGCTTATTTGTCTCAAAGACCGCACACACCTATCAAACACACCCAGCACAGCAAGAAGCAGAAAAGCCTGTTTGTGAAGGTACCCTTGTTATTTAACGGAGTAGCGCACATTAGGTCAGCAGCTAACAACAACCGTTGGTTGCATGCAATTTCTGTCTAGCCGTGCTGGTCCGATCTAGTGTGCTAGTGATGCGTCGCTTTCATTAATTAATCTACATTGATATAATTGCAAAATGTCTACCGCACATCACAAAACCTGCGCTAACAATTGCTGGTCTGGTGTGCGACATCGTGCAGGTTTATGCTGTGCTTGCCATGAAGTGTGCGCGGTCTTGCAAACTGCTATTTGGTTAAAAGGTTTCGAAAAATATGACGTAATTCTATACTCGATAATTTGTATTTATTGTCCCAGCACATTACAATAGTCTTAAATGTATGCCTTAAGGCAGCAACGTTTTGTCTACCAAGAACGTACCAGTGGGGGCAGTTACTTCCTCTCAGAAGAAAAAATAAAATACCTTTTATAAAGGGGTACTATTAGTATGTTTAGTGATTAATGACAACAGTTTCGATAGTTTTGAGTTTCATTTAGTACGAAAAAATCATGCTACCTTCCCCTCCGCCCAACTACTCCGGAACTATGGACTGCCTCTTTCCAGTTCAGATGCTGGGTACGTCCTTGTCATCTACCATCCCAAACATTTAGTATCTACTCATAGGCAACTATAAAATTGTTTCAAGGATAAATGTTCCGAATACTAAATTTATAAACTAATGCTGGGTTGCAGAAAGCGTCAAAAAAATTAATTTGACAGTGAGTTTAGATCAGAAGCGTAGCGTGCCTTGGCGGGGCCCCGTATAAAAATTTGTTTGGGGGCCCTTCGCCCGTTGAAGTAAGTGACTTAAACAGGGAAATCCCGCAGCCCGCGATAACCGATGTAGGGTGTTGCCAGCTTTTGAACGCACGCTTTACGCGGGAAAAAAGAAATTGCTTTTTTTGACTTTTGTCATTTCTGAAATAAAAAAAAATTGGGAAGTTTTTATTAATTTTTGCTTATGCACGTTGGGGGCCCCCGTAGCCCGGGGGCCCCGTATAATTGATACGGCGGTAGCTACGCCCCTGGTTTAGATTGTAATTATATAATTAAAATCTTTATACATGCAGAAGCCGTCTAACAAATAAAAGAATATTTCTTACAACCGTTTTATGGATGTACATTTCGAGAGCAAAGCTCAAAACTGTTTCAAGGATAAATGTTCCGGATACTTATTTTATAATCTAATGCTGTGTTGCAGAAAGCGCTGTCAAGAAAATTGATTTGACAGTGACATTAGACTAAGATTATATAATTACGGTCTTTATACATGCAGAAACAGTGTAACAAATAAAATAAAAGAATAGTTACTTCTTACCACAACAGTTTTATTAGTGGATGTACATTTCGAGAGCTAAGCTCCCATCTTCAGCAATACACTAAGTTAATAAACAAACATTTAGTTTAATGTATTGCTGAAGATGGGAGCTTTGCTAATAAAACTGTTGAGGTAAGAAGTAACCATTCTTTTATTTTTATTTATTCCAACCACAGTGCTCTTAATGTTTTTTATTCAGTATAACAAAATAAACACATTTTCCAAAATAGAAAAAAAAATCGTGTAAACTACATAAATTATCTGAAAGAGTGAAGCCTTACAATTAAATAAATATATTAATTTAAATTTCACCTTTAACGAATTCTCTTGTTTTATGCATCTATGCAATTATCAGTATACAATTTATAAAAGTCCATTCACTATCTACATTCTATAGGTACACCTGACATAAGAACTAATAACAGTAATTATCAATATTTTGGCAACTAACATATTTACATTGGCTTGAAAAATGGCTAGCCTTGGCAAATTTAATTTAGAATTTGTATACATTTGAGTTTCTTTTCTGTAGAAATGCTATAACGGCCATCACGACACCAATTTCGGCCAATTGTCAACAAACTAAGTCATATTATTATTCAAATTGTATTATTTATCTGAAACATAAATGTTCTGTGTACAGGGCATCATCAGCTACATTTTCACGAGTTTTGAAATGTCTACTCAAAATCTGTAGCCGGCTCTTTCTCTATAGATTCCCGAGGTACTCCAGTGTACTTTAATGCATTTCTATATAAAAAGCTAAAACAAAGTTAATACAGTCGAACCTGAATAAACAAGAAGGACCGCGATCTCTTTTTCGCTTATGGAGGTTTTTCACTAACCCGAGTTTCTAGGTTATAGAGGTTCAGGGGTGCCCATTCTCACTTATAGAGGTCTATAAAAATACAGCGAATATGTAGTGATAAATTTTAAGTTTATTAATTAAAGACAACACTTTAATTATTCGTTTTAACATTATGATTACGTGCCTAACCTTTCTTCGCAATTGATACTTATCAACTGTAGTAAGTTCAACAAATAAGGCAGTACACACGCATATTTGACCATTCGAATAGACTACGAAAAATAAAACCAATGATACAAAAACAATGTTAGTTCAGCTATTTATGACTCATTCTTAAATTTCGTGGAACTATTAATCCGTTCTACTGGCGGTTACAGGCAAGTAGTAGTCTCAGTTATAGAGGTCCATGAATGAAAACCATCTTTCACTTATAGATCTTTCTGTTTATCACTTATAAAGGTTTTAGAAGGTAACAAAGACGGTACCTGGCAATTACTCTCACTTAGAGAGTTTTCTAACTTACCCAGTTATTACTTACTCAAGTTTGACTGTACTACTTTGTGGAGTTATTACACTCACAATTCACAAATTTCTAATATATCAAATACTTACATAGTTCTTGGCAGCCCCAACTATATATGAATAAGGGGTCATCCATAAATTACGTCACACGAATTTCATGATTTTTTTACTAGCCCCCCCCCCCCCCCCCCCGTCATTGTTACATCTAGTCACAATTGTGTAGCCTCCCTTGGTGTCATCTAGAACACAGCGGTTCCAAAATTAAAGTTATGTGTTTTAATATTGTGACGTCACTAGACTATGACCCCCCCCCCCACGCTCCTTGTCAACAATGTCAAACTTCGTCGACCCACTCTTCCCCTCTTAACGTGTGACGTAATTTATAGATGGCCCCTAAGGATGACAATAATAAATCAGTAATATAAAAATCACTGGCAGTGTTATTGGAAAAAAAACTTGTCCCATTTATAAATACAGAAGTAACAGTAAAAAAAAACTGTTGATAGAAAATTAAAATCCATGATTGTGAAATAAATTCAATGTTTATGTTACTCAAAAATATTCCAGAACTTTATCAGATTTTTATAAATATGCGTTTAAAAATGAAAGTCTTTTGTTATATTTACAGCTAACTATTTTACAATAACATTTTTTCGGGATCTTCAATGTATTCACGGAAAGCCTTCAACCACTGCGCTCCTACCGCGCCGTCGACTACCCTGTGATCTGCACTCAAGGTCACGGTTATGTACTCAGATTTTCTGAATCTGCAATAAATCAATAGATTTAGATCCATGGCACATACTGTTTTGACTATGAGAGAGGGTGAGATAGTAGATTATTGGCCGCAGAGGTTATTAGTGCGTCTCGACTGTGGGTGCAACCTAAAAAACGTAATTTCTTTCAAAAAGAATACACTTACCCTTGTTCTGAATCCTTATCTGGCACTATTCTTGATTGCGTTCCGCCAACTGCTAGAATACTCGACTGTGGTGGATTTATAATGGCACAAAAATGAGTAACACCAAACATTCCTAAGTTGGACACACTGACTGTACCGCCCTGAAATTCGTGCGGTTGCAATTTATTTTCGCGCGCTTTCGCAGCTAATGTTTTCACGTCTTTGGATATTTCGGCAATGCCCTTCGCATTTGCTTTGAACACAATCGGCGTTATAAGCCCTCTATCTGTCGATACTGCAACACTTACATCGACGTCCTCGTATCTGCAACGAGTTAAAACAAAAATGCGTAAAAATCTAATTTTAACAACAAGGTATTCACTCTATGCATCCTGCATGTCGCCATCTGCCAAGATTATTAGAAGGTTGGGCGTAAGGGGCTATAAACATACTTCCTATGATAGAAAACTCTATAAAAATAATCCACAATATACAATCATCTATCTGACTCCGTACAGTGGGCAAAGCATAGTTCGTAAGCAGACAAATCTCAACAACGCAGTTGAACAGCGCCATCAACCTTCATGCGGTAGAAATATGAAGTAGGGACCGCACTAAGTCAAGAATGCCAGATCGTTTTAAACAAAAATACTTACTGTCTAATAACGGTATCCATCCATGAAGAATTAACTTCCGGTACTTTTTTTGACGCAAGTGCCGTCGCTTTAATAATAAAATCATTAACGCTAATTTTCAATTCCTTGCCGTCTTTGCCTTCAAGTTTATTAAATCTTTTTCTTATTGATATCAATTTGTCAACACAAACATCCACTGATAAATAATAGTGTGGTATTGTCTGTTTTGATTGAAGTAACCGTTTCGCTATTACGCTTCTGATATTCGATACGGGTATGTCTACATAGCCGGCGCCCGGTTGGGATGGAACTTTTGGTGCTCCAGGTGGAGCTGCAGCACCTCCTTGAGAAGCAAGATCATCTGAAGTTATTGAACCGAATATTCCAGATCCGCGACCTTGTAAGCGAATGTTACGTTGTTCTGCTAGGCGTTTCGCCATCGGACTCGCGTAGACTCGATCACCTGAAGTATAAAGTTTTATTTTAATGAAAGGGTCAGCTTTCCTAAAACAAAAAATGTGTGAACTGAGCCGCCGAAGATACTTGAAAAAAGTATTTAAATACAAGATACTAAACAGTCAATTCTTTAAAAGATACAAAGATTTTTCATACTTTAAAACTATTTTAAATACAGTAAGCCCTCACTTACACGGTTTCTAAAAAGAAAAGTTTAGCCACTAAAACGTAAATTATGGGTCAGTTTATAAATGTTGATAAAAGTTCAAAGGCAACACGAAGTGTCATTGATGCAATATCTTGCTATCGACAACAGCTTGCTGAATGAAACAGAAAATGGCAAACGAAATTAGATGACTTCTTCACAAAAAAAACAAAATATGTCAAATGAGGAACCTTCCTCATCACAAACATAAATTCTTACTCGAACTTTTATTTGATTTGCAGAAATGTTTTATGAACAAAAATCGATATTAGCTATAAATTAATCGATAAGTAATGTGATAAAAAAGTATTTAACAACAAATGTTACAAAATTAAGCAAAAAAAAAACTAACAAATTTTCTTATTCTCGGTTCTATTTCACTTATGCCTATTATCTGCATATTAAGATGACCTCGTTTAGCGCAGGAACTTATTGGAACGTAAATCCCGCGTTAAGCGGGGTTTTACTGTACTTTTAAGAAGTATTTAAGATACTGCAGTGTGTACCATGTGCGATGACCTTCTTAACTAAGTTTAAACGTTGATACTTTTTAAAAGTATCTTCATTTGTTCGTTTCTAAGACTAATAAAAAATTAAGTATAAAAATATATTACCTTGAGAGCTGGGTGCTGCAGGTGCAGGTGAAGGAGGGGCAACTGGAGGCTGCGCTGATTCAGCTGACGGCGGTGGAGGGGGTACAGGCGAAGGACGCGGTTCTTCTGCAGCTGGTTTCGGAGGAGCAGCTGCGGCTCCAGCATCACTGTAATCTTTAAACGCTGCTATGTCGGCTTCATTTTCAACAATTATACAAACTAATTTGCCAATTGGAACATCTTTACTTCCGGCGGGAACTAAAATCTTTGCCAGATAGCCTTCTTCCGGTGTTTCAAAACCCATTGTCGCTTTATCTGTTTCAATTTCAGCCAACAAGTCTCCTTCATTTAATTTGTCACCTTCTTTCTTTTCCCAACTTACTATTGTTCCCAGTTCCATTGTAGGCGATAAGGCCGGTAATCGTACTTCTGTGTGAGCTGGAAAATCGCTTGAATAATTGCGGATTATTTCGGTTCGCCATTGTATTTGCGGCGATGTCGTTAACCTCACAGGTTCTCTAAAAATAAATTATAATTTTATAATTTTATGATAAAAGACATAATAAAATCATTTGCGCAACTTTGAACATAACCTTTAATTATAACTTCAAATTCACTTGATGAGATTGAATTATCGATTAGCTGTAAAATCTCTTAAGTTTTGAACATCTTATTATGCAATACATAGCATATATTACAGACCCTGAATTTTTCTGTGGCTATTCCAAAAGCCATATTAAAATGGCGGTTCGCAAATGGGAGGATGAAATAAAAAACTCTCGTTGGAACTCAATTCCAGGACACCGGCAATGAAAGAAATTTATCTCACATTGATAAATGTCGCTTCCGTAAAGAGGCAAAAGAAACTGCGGAGCATATCCTTTGCTCATGTGAGACAGTTTTCACCAAAAGATTGCAACACCTGAACAGGCCTTTCGTGATTTACAAAAGTTCTTTTAGGTCGCAGTGATTGAGAGGCTTTCACGCCTTACCGCCCCAATACAATCTAATCTAACATAGCATGTACAATGCTCTAAAATTCAAATTTCCATATTTTATAATAAATTAATTTATTACTTGGAGACATGAATGATAGGTAAAAATTTGAGTAAAATAGTAGATTAAACCTTGACATAAAATTGAATAACACAAAAAAATGTGGAAACTTCCTGCTATGCGTTAAATACGTTATAATAAACTGACACTTTTTAGTGTTTATAATACACTAAAGAAGTTTATAAAATTAATTAAGTAGGTATATAAAAGAATAGGTATGTCTATAAAAAAAACTTGAATTTTTTATATTTATGTTAATTCATTTTGTAATCTTCAATGTGTTATAAACACCAACAAGTATCAATTTATTATAATGTATTTCACACATAGCAGGAGGTTTTAGGGTTGGCCCACACGTCAATCGGTTTCCACATTTTTTATGTTATTCGCAAGTTATTTTCAGAATTTTATGTCAAGGTTTAATCTACTATTTTACGCAAATGTTTACCTATCATTCATATCTCCAAGTAGTGAATTAATTTATTATAAAATATGGCACATTTGAATTTAGAACAATGCTGGATGAGATTTGATATGATATGCTATATTACTGCGTATTGAGATGTTCAAAACTTAAGAGATTTCACAGCTAATCGACTATAAATTTCATCTTGTCCAGAGAATTTGAAGTTATAATTAAAGGTTATGTTCAAAGTTACGTAAATGATTTTATTATGCTTTTTAACATAAAATTAGAAAATTAACAAATGATATAAAATAGAGTATTATACTCTCATGTCCAATTAAGAAAATTATAAATACCTTTGATGGTGTCGTCTTCTGGTGCATTCTGTGGCTAAACATCGGGTAACATTTCCTCGAATAACTCGTTTGACGGTTCCTTTAATCAATTCATTGCGAATTAAAACACTTCGTAGCATTTTATTTAGATTACGTTAAACTCCTCGTAATTAAAGTACCGGCAAACGCGATTTCAAGAGTTTAAAAGCCGTCTTAGCAAATTTCACATTGAATCGACCTATTTCTAGGTCATTCAAAATTCAGTGACGTTTTTATCCACACAGGAGTCTCGTGCTTTCGCAGTTAACGTGAAATGTGTATAGGTGACACTAGAGTTATCAGTAAACGTTCAGTCGTGCACAAAAAAGCTATTCTTCTAATTATTTCGCTTTTAATCGGCATAGCTTTTGAACAATTGGAAAAAATAACAATTTTGCATGTTTATAACAATTAATAGATTGTTGAAAATGTGTTATTTTTAGGGGGTAACGAATTTGGGATGACAACGGGTAACAAATGGTTACTCGATTCTTAGACTGCTTTCCAAATTGTTGTACCTGATAAATTCTCGATATTTATATAATTATTGGATAGTAGTTACAATCGATAATTAATACTCAAATTTCAATACCCATTTTTTTAATCTGGCATAGACTAAAGAATACTTTTGTAACAGACAATTTTCTTTTATCTCGACATTGTTAGGATAATTTTGAAATCTACCCAAAACCTTAGTAACGGTTTTTTATTAGTTACATTGAAATAATTAATTCTTGTAATATTCTACTGCAAAAATGGTTTCATTTTTATTGTCAAAGTTAAAATAATCTTGCAGAGCGACGTATTCTGCTTTACAAGAAATTAGCACTGAAAAATATATGACACCCAAAAATATTAGGACTACATGAAAATCATCAAGTGTGCTGTGTTTTCGGCAGTTGGGCGTTTGGGGCAAGGTAACTAGAATACTAGAAGATTGGGCGTAAAAGGCTATAAACTTGGTCACCTCTGTGATTAGTTGAGTCGATTGCTTACGTCACAAATGCCCATGGCTTGGTTTTTCAATTATTATTATCGCAACTGTTCGTAAAAAGACTCCTGTGACGTCACAAATCTACTTCTCCCGCCCTCTCTCGCGTCTCGCCCGATCACACCTTCAACAATGCTAACGCCCAACCTTAGTTTCTCGGAAATTACGTCACACGCTGAGAGGGGATTACTAAAATTATGAAATTCGTGTGAAGTAATTTATGGATGGCCCCTAGCCTTGCGCTTGGGGTACACTAGTTATGTATGCTGTATCTGACGACCTAGGATCGTGATACAAAACCTAACAATTGTGCACTTGCCTTAAATAGGATACTTTTTAATGAAGGTCAAGGTAAGGTCATTACTATTAGCAATTTATTTTATTAAGTTAAATTCTGTTATGTAATGATATTTTTAAACATATAATCATCAATTAAATTATACAAAAGTCAGTTTCATCAATAATCTTTAAGCTTGTTTACAAAAAATATTTCAGTATATAATCTTAGTTAATATTATTTCACAGTGTATGTAACTTAAAATAATTATAAATCAATTTACTCAGTCCACCGGTGAGTACACTGAGGATTTGTACATACGTAGTACAATCTCATTTCTTCTTCAGCTCTTCGAGTCTGTGCTTGGAAAAATACTGCCTCTCTGAAATTATAAAAAATAAAATTAAGTTTTTATTTAAATTACCACTCAGCGCAGAAATTATTTGGGGTTTCTCAAATGCATTACGGTATTTTTTACAGATAATAAATTTCACACTTTTGTAATAAATGCTGAGTTATAACGAGAAATGTAACGAAATTGAATAAAAAACGTTAAGTAATTCAAAATTTCTCAATTTCTGCGCAAGGCAATCTGAACGAAATCTTAATATTAGAATTTCTTCTCACAAATAAATAATCTCATAAACAGATACTAACCTATATTTGCATTTAGGACAGTGATGTTCTTCTGTTCGAGGTAACGTAGGATCGGATACAACATCAGCTACGATATGCGTCAGTTCACTAGAAAATAAAAGTACGAATTTAGTTTCAAATCTCTTTTCTGTAAGCGCATTGGTTTATGGTAATATCGTTAAAAATTAAAACGTGGGTATTCACAACTTTTGTGATTTTAAGCGTTTTTAAACTTTTGACGTATATTTTCTTGTAAACTCACATAATATACGTTTTTAGTGTAGTTTTGGCCTAGCTCTTGTCTCTGGCCCATAGCTGTAAAGCGACATTAATAAAGCAATTTAGTTATATGTACTTACTCAATTTCGTGCATAATTTTATTTACGTAAATGCAATTTGAGTCCGCCAACTGTTTGTAATCGCAATTTCGACATGCATACAGCAACATTTTCTGTTCTTTATCTTCTTTAGGGTACAGCATGTTATTACTAAAAATATTTAATTAAACATAAATTTTTTGACGTTTGAGGTTAAATTCATATTTGACAATTTCAGTGTATATTTACCATTCTTGACAAAATCTTATACCCACGAAACCTGGGCCATCATCATGAACATCGTATCCACTGGGTTTTGACATCTTGAAATTTCAATTATCACAATCTTTTAAGAAACCTTTTGACCTTAAACATAGATTTGTAACTGTACCTTTTCTGATTCATTCACAAAGCAGATTCATTTTTGGTTGTTCATAGACATAATAATGTTCGTTGGCTGTCGACTCTACGCATGTGTATAGAATGTTCGCGCGCATAGCACAAATGTCAGCACTCAACATGACAACAGATGACATCGGCACCACAAAATACCTTATAGCTCGTATTTAGTCTACGTCCATTCTTTTCATTATTGTTATATATTATTATTGATAATAAATATTTATTGGTATTGTGAAAAACAAATAAAAATGGTGCAGTGTATCGTGCCTTTTTGCAAAAAACGATCGGATAATAACGATTGGAAAAAGAGAAAACCTGGCGAAAAAGTCATTAGACCCTCGTTTTTCAGGTTTGTAAAATATTATTTAGTATATTTTTATATTGTTTTCTTTACATGATGTGTAGATACTTCGGTCCTGTGTTAATAGCGATTCTTGTTCGCATAAATGTTCCTTCACATAAGTTTCGTAACTACAGTTAAGTCTTATTAGATGTGCTTTTTAATTGTATTTAATAAGCAAACGTAAGTTAAAGACTACGTGTAAATGCTTTAAAATACACGTAGGCAAGAAATTCCGTCATTATAACACCTGAATCAAAATTTTCGTGGTCTTAACCTAACTCCAAGTTCATCAAGTCAGATTATGTATTTATTTTTTATTAAAACCAAATGATAGAAATCATCAACGGGCTAATCGGTTCGCGAAACACCCTTAACAAACCATTGTCAACATCAGTCTTGAGTCTCGCGTTTATTATATGTTGAATTTTTGCTTTAGAATTCCGAAACATGCTGAAAAAAGGAAATTATGGAGCGATTTTTTGGGAATGGATTTATCATCAGTGGCTTTATCGTCGCGAATATGTTCGTTGCATTTCCATGAGGAAGACCTTGATAAAAGCAGGCCTGCATGTAGACTGATGCCAGGTGCCGTGCCAAAACCACTGGAAACGCCACAGGACGTTGAAAACAAGCCGCTGCCTTTTTCTTGCAATGAATTCGAATACGAAGAAGCAGGCCCGAGTGTTTCTCCAGGTAATGATAATAATTGATTTAAGTAGAATTTTAATGCATAATAGAACGAGATCAAATCATGGTATGAGTACTCAATACAGTAAGATCCCGTTTAATTCGGGAGATACATTCCAATGAGTTCCTGCGCTATACGAAATAGCTCTAAACGAGGTCATCTGAATACGTAGATAACAGGCATAAGTGAAACAGAACCGAAAATAAGAAAATTTGTTAATTTCTTTTTGTTTAATTTTGTAACATTTATTATCAAATACTTTTTTTATCACGTTAATTAAAAAATTATTTATTGCTGTCAGTTCTTGTTCGTAAAACATTTATGAAAATCAAATAGAAGTTCGAGTAAGAAGTTATGTTTATGATGAGGAAGGTTCATTTGACCTATTTTGTTTGTTGTGTAGAAGTCCTCTAATGTCGTTTGCCTTTTTTTGTTTCGTTCAGCAAGCTGTTGTCGATAGCAAGATATTGCATCAATGACACTTTGTCTTGCCTTTGAACTTCTATCAACAGTTGAATCATTTTGTATCAACTGATCCATAATTTACGGTATAGTGGCGAAGCTTTTTTTTTAGAAACCGCGTAATACTGAAACAGCGTTAACTGAAGTCTTACTGTACTAATATCAATATTTATGAAACATATTTTTGTAGCTCATTCCACATTGTCGGACTACAAGGATGAAAAAATTCTGTTAGATTATAAAGATGAAAAAATTCTGTTGGACTATAAAGATGAAAAATTTCCGTTGGACTTTAAGGATGAAAAATTTCCGTTGGACTTTAAGGATGAGAAATTGTTTTTGCCGATGGAAACTAAACAGGATAAGGCCGTTCAAACCTCACCTGAACAATTGTCCAAACTTGACAAAGCTACAATGGTCTCTGCAGAGTTAATATACTATTCACCCGAGAAAGTGAGGCTTAGGAAGAGGATTGCTTATATCGAGAGTGAAAATCGGAAAAAGATGAAGGCTGCTTTACAGACAATTCGTCGCCAAAAGGATCAACTGATCTACTTTAAAAGTTTGATTGATACTATGAAAAAAAAATAACTGCATTTCCGATCCACAAGCGGATGTTATCAGTACATTAGGTGCGTCCCTCGGGAATTTATTAAATCGAAAAGTAACGAAATCGTTTCCACTAGTTTATGAATTTCTTTGACAACAATGCGGAAACTGTCTCATGTCGTCGCGGTATAGAACAATTGACTGAACCACGCAGAAGCCAAGAAACATTGAAATCTATATCTGATTGAGTGAAAATAATCAATAACAAACTTTGCTGAAATGGCTATTCAAGAACATTTAGAGCTTATAAACGATATAGTGGCTATTTATATTCTCGGAGAAAGCACACCAAACCAACTATTTCAAATAAAGTCATGATTTAATTTGACTGAATTTGTTGACCAACTTGAGCGACCGTGAAGGTCAGTGTTACCTCTATTCAAGCCTATATCTGTGTAATGAAATTTGAAAATATACAATTATTTCTTTATTTATTTATTTATACACTAGCGGCCCGGTTCAGCTTTGTCCGGATGAAGACGTATTATGCTGCGATAAATGGATTATCCAACACAAAAATAATTTTTCAATTCGAACCAGTAGTTTCTGAGATTAGCGTGTTCAACTAAACAAACAAACTCTTCAGCTTAATAATATTAGTATAGATGTCTTTTTACAAATGTACAAAGTACATTATCACATTACTTAGTTCTGTTTCACATTTTCACCCAAATATTCTTTTTTTATCCACATATCTGCTTCATTTGTATGTTGAACATTTTCGTCGATAGGTTCTATTTTTATCCACATATCTGCTTCATTTGTGTGTTGAACATTTTCGTCGATAGGTTCTATTTTTATCCACATATCTGCTTCATTTGTGTGTTGAACATTTTCGTCGACAGGCTCTCTCTTTATGACGTGTTCTTCCATATTTTCATCCACAGATTCTTCCTGTGAATTTACAAATTTCATTTGGTTTTCCATAGGTTCTTCCTTTGTACTACATACTCCATTTCCGTCTAAATGTTCCTCCTTTAAGTATATTTTTTCTATATTTTCTGTGGATGGTTGGTTGTCAATAAATTGCGTCGGAATTACGTCTTCATTAAATATTGTTGGAACACTGTTCTCCTTCAAAATCAGATGCTTACCTGTGGTTTTTCTAAAACATGATTTTTCGAAATGATTGGAACACAGTAGTGTAAAGGGTGTCCAATGCTTCTTCCCAACTTTTTCGAGCCACTTGATGAGAAGCCGTGGATTTTTCGTCGGGAAACTAAGAAATAATTATTAATGAAGGCCTACACACTTAAATAATTAACTACATTACAATAAGTTTGCAAGTATTATTCATCAACATAAATAACATCAATATCACACATACCCAAAAAAAGAGCAACGTGAATTTAAGGTTCGCTTTGTCCTGCAATACATGCAGTATGAACGAGGATTATCAAACTTTGTTGGTACACTATTCTTATTTAATCGCACCGAGAATAGACTTCTATCAAAACAGTCGTCCGTGAAATGATCTGAGCATAATACGCTGTACTTCGTTATATTCAAACCCTTTAGATTCATATTTGCAGTCCATTGCTTCAACAAAACAATGTTGTGACATGGGAACCTATTAAACGTGGAAACATGTTTTTTTAAAAGGAAAATTTCAACAAACGAAAGAAAAAAGGTGGACAGAATTTTGCAATGTATTTGCTGAAGTAGGCAATTTATTATCAATGCAAATACACTATTTTTAGAGACGAAATTTCTTATGCGACGAATTGAAGGGTAAAATAACTTTTGTAACGTGAATTGTTCAACGATTTATAAAACAATGCTTTTTTTTGACTGAATAAAATTATAGCTTGTTTATGATTAACGATGCAGGTCAAAAGCATTTCATTAAATATCGACTAACGACTTGCCTATGGAAAGTACGGTTAGATATTTTGTCGGTACTTAACGCTCCACAAAAACAACACCGTGCCATTTTTAAACTAGAAATTTTCGTAGTTGAAAACTACAAAATTGTGATATTTATATATAAAATCAATAAAAAATGTTTTTGACATTTGACAGGATTTAGTAATATTTATTTATACAATACAGCTATATCCTCTAATGATCAGCTGTTATACTTCGACTATACATTTATGGACCTCTCAAGCCAACTGCCAGACTCATTTTATAGCGTTCCGTATAAATTACTTTCGTTCAGTTTGTCTGCCACAATTCTCCCATCTTCTCATTTATATATCTGTTAAAATGATATTTGGTATAAGAACATAGCTTGATGATAGAAGTGATCAGAATATTGGAAAAATATTTTTTGGATTACCTCCCATACCGTTGAAATTGTACTCACAAAACATCTGTTAGGTCGCAGTGATTGAGAGGCTTTCACGTCTTACCGCCCCAAACAATCTAATCTACTCAAAAAAATGTTATACTTACCCCATTGAGTGAGGTGTCTAAATAGGTCTAAAATTCAAAAAATATTTTTATAAGGACCTTTTGATTTTAACGCTTTAGTTACGAAATATTTTTCAAAATCGTTATCAAAACGCGCCTCCCTTATAATTTCTAAACTATTGATGCAAAAAAACGCGAAAATTTTTGAATATATTCGTTAGTACTTTCAGTGATAATTTTAACATTTATAACACTGCAGAACATTTCGTTTCCATTGTTATGGTTTTGACAAATACAACACTATTGTTACTTTTTGTGAGAAATGTTTAGGGTTCCGTACCAAAGGGTTTAAAGATAGCCCTATTGTTGTAGCAACTCTTGTTTGTCAAAAGCTTCTTGCTTCTAAACGGGATATGTTAGAAAATAACGCACTATTAAAAACAAATTAAAACAATATATTTCTATATTTTTTATTATATTATTATTATATTATTCACTTAATATTTTCAGAGTCTGCTATTTGTGTTGTCTGTTTTGAAACTTTTTCCTGAGCGGTACTTCTATTAAAAACTTAGGAATTTGATTTGCTGTCATTAAACGAGTTTTCTGTATTTTCGCAGGGAGGTTCTTTTTTTACATATATTTCTGTTACAGTTGTATGTTCTACATTTTCGTCCACAGGTTCTTTCTTCACATATATATTTTCTGAATTTGCGAGTCTTATTTGTTTTTCCATAGGCTCTTCCTTTGTCCCACATACTTCTTGTTTTCCATTTCCGTCTAAAGGTTCTTCCTTTATGTATATTTTTTCTATATTTGCTGTGGATGGTTGGTCTTCAACAACTTGATTCTCATGATTAGTCCACATAAATCGTGTTGGAACAGCATGTGAATGTAGACGATTTTTTAAGTCGTTTAGAAACATAATGTCTTGAAAATGCCATGCACACAACCAGCAATTTGCGTAACAATATTCGGCACTTTTCAGAAGCAAATCTGTGCGTTTAGAATTTGTTGCCCAAATTTCACACCTAATAAAATAAAATTAAATCAGTGTCAATTTCCAGTAACGTTCTTCTTAATTCCTCAAGTAGATAAACTATTATAGCCTCCATTACACACACCTAGCAGTTTGTTTTTAACACGCTTTTATTAGTTTCACTTGTATGTGTTTGTAAAGGAATCTTTGAGCGTGAAATTCACCAACTTCAAAACGTCAGATTAAACTGAAACTTTGCACACTTATCAAGGACCGATGACAATACAATAATTTAATAAGTTTGTCCCATTTTCCTGACCAGGACTTTCAGGATATCTCTAAATTTTCATCCTTTAGTATTTACATCAAATTCAGTTCATCTGATTTTCCAAATCCTATACTTATCTACTATTTTTTTTATTAAACATTAATATTTACCTAGCCTCGTCTTTGGGAAACCTAAAAAATGCCATTTTTATATTATAGTCTTTGTTTTTACATTCCACGGCAGCACAACAACGTCCACCTTGGCGAGGTCTCTTCATTATTTTTAATAATTCTGAATGTAAATAAATTGTATTATTATAGCTGCAGTCTTTTTTTAAGTAGGTACTTGGTACTTTTAAGAGCAATGTTCTCGTTTTATCTGAGCATGAATTTTAATGGTTTTGCAAGTTAGAGAATTTGTTGAATTATAACGACTCGCGGCGGAATAGGGGAAGTCCCTCTCCCAAAGTATCATTGGCAGATGTATTATTAGAACTACAAAAAATGTCAGAAGTATCGATCTATAGAAACAGCACTTAAATCACCATCCTCAAGAATACAATCCGTCCATAATGGGCTTTTAACAGTTGCGATTTTATTCACGGGTTTCATTGCTCCAATATTAATAGAAATGTTTTCAAAAATACAATTACCACTTTGTGGATTCACGTTCACTTCATTAATTATTGTTGGATTATTCTCTGAAAGAATATTTTATTTGTTTCATAAATAAATTTTAAAAATGTATTTGATTTCCGTATATATTCAAGTACCTTCAAGAGGATATATATTTTTTATTTTTTTCCTCGACCTTCCTAAAGCTCTTAATTTTAAAGCCTCTTCAGCGTTGGCAGGCAGTCTCTTAGACGGAACAGCCTCAGGACGTATCTTACGACGTGTAATTTTTTCTACGCAAAGAGAAAATAATGTTAAATACAACCCATATTATTAAATTTATTTGTAAAACTTACGATAATCGTAAAAGTCACTTTCACAAAAATGGACACTACAAATACGGCTGTTTTTTGTTACAATTTCTTCGATTCTACATAACCTAATCCACAAATCATATTTTTCACGAACTTTAGGAAGCTTATGCATGGAAATATTGTTTTTTCCATATTTTTCAAAGCAGCCGGGCACTGCACAATGACAGTTTGTTAAACCCGTACCCTTTTTACTATTGTCATTTACTATAGCAGCCATCTTTGTTTATCTTTGCAAATCTAGAGCCTTCATTCCACTGATCTCTACTGTACTCCTTATATCTATTTTTGTTGGGGTGACAGATGACAAGTCATATAAACAAGCATTGTAAGGGTTGTTGAACAGTGATTCCTAAATTAAATCAACAAAAAATGTCTGGTGAGAACGGAAATGATAAATCGGCTCCTCCGACCATTTCTGGAGCGATAACATATCCTCAGTCGCATTTGCAACTGCAAACTGTAGGAGAATCACACGGTACACCTCAACCGAGGCAACCTCAAAATTTGCAAGGTCTGTTGAAATTTGCAGTGGATGCAACGAAATTAGAAGATGCACCCGGCTCCCATCAAACCGGTCCGATGGATGAGGAGGTAAATTTCTGTACATATTGTTGTGAAAAAGATTTGAGACTTTCTCTGAGATGCATTAAAAGACCAATACGTATTACCATGACAATGTACAATTTTCTGTGACAAACGGTCCAAACATTTCCAGAACAAATATTTTAAATTCAAGTTAATCAATGTAATAAAAAAGTGTAAATTTATTGTTTTCTCTCGGAGTTTTATATTCAGTTTAGAATTTTTTTTCTTCTAATTTTAGCGTAAGCAATTCTTAGAAGAAGCATTGAAATCGTTAACTACAGGTGTAATTGAAATATTAATGGAAGCAATAAAAAAATTAAAGACTGCACAATGTCTGGACATAGAAAGTGATATTTCTGAGTACAATGATGCATTCGATTCAATTTTAGACCATGTTGATAGAATTGATACAGCAAACGGTAAAAAAAAATGATGTACTATTCGTATTTTTTACAACACATTATTGATTGTATTATTTCTTTAAGATTTTCACAAAATTGGTGGTTTTGATATTTTTGAACCATGTTTCAATTCAGTCCACGCGGAAATAAGGGCGAATGCGTGTGATCTTATAGCTGAATTAACTCAGAATAATCCATACTGTCAGCTAAAAGTTCTAGAAAGCAATTATATGGATTCACTATTGGAATTGTTGGATAAGGATATCGATGCTCAAGTAAATGTTAAAGCATTACACGCACTCTCATGTAAGTGAAAAACAAAGTCTAAACATCTGAATGACGCGATATTCCGTTGAAACGTTGTCTAAAGAAAATAAATGAAACGTTGGATCAGAAGAGGCTTTCTTATTAGTTTTAAAATAATCTGATATTATTATTATGAACAAAACACTTTTTTTTCGATATTTGCACCAGTTCAGCACTTGCGACTATTCATGGCGTTGTTCACTTATTAAATTTAGTCACTAGTAATAACGTTACGGGTCAACGGGGATTTCCCTCAGGATTACTAGAAACTAACTTTTTAAATTTATATTTTAGGTTTGTTACGAGACTGTTTGCCTGCAGTTGCGGAATTCAAAAAGAAAAACGGATTTTCGGTATTAATGAGATCTTTACAAAAACCAAACGATAAACTGAGAATAAAAGCATGTTTCTTAATATCTGCATTGTGTAGTCATCTACCAGAAATTAAAGGTATTTATATTATTTTCGTATTAATTATTGTCAAATTGTTAAGATTACTGTATATTATTACTGGCAAAAGTTGGAGAGATGAGATGATATATAAATGTAGATACATCCAAGAACTACTAAACCTATTTGGATGAAAGAACTAGTAGACTAGTAACATTATACGGCTTTATCCAGATAACCTGGAAGTAATTAATGAAATATTAATGTTTCTTATTTTACAGAGGAATTGTTCAATTTGGGATATATTCAGTTGTTTATTTCATTAGTGGCTGAGAACCGAAAAGACAGTCATGAGCATGTTTTTTCAGCATTGAACGCATTGGTATCTGAACATGAAAAATCAATAGCTGAATGTCGAAAACCAGTCTATGGTTTTTGTAGCATTTTAACTAACCATCTGAACTTAATAGAAAATTCAGAGGAGTGTCAAGTATGTAGAACAGAAAAAATACTTAAATATCAAAACAACGTAATAATTAATTTCTTTATTTTTTAGGAAGAAAAAGAATACTGCGAAACATTATTAAAAACATTGTTTTGAACAAACAATAGTTTACAATATAAAATAAATAGTTTTGTATGTATATTTCTGAATAAAAATGAGAATGTAATATTCATTTATTATTGTCTGATATTAATTTTACTTTCCCATAGTCCCTTTGTGCATGACCTTGAATGAGGTCAGAATTTATTAGAATTGCAGTGCAAATAGTGGCGAAAAGGGGAAAATTTAGGACTAGCGAAAAATTCGACATTCACGCGAGCAACGCCGTGGGCAAAAGTAATAGCATAAGCAGCACGCGCATTCTAAAAAAAGTGATTATATTTTTAAAGATCTATATTATATATAATAATCATTAGAAATTTGGTGACGAAAATTCTACGAAGAATACATTTAATCTTGTCAAACTGGTTTACATCAATATTTTATTTACATTTTATTGTAATTTTAAATTTTTCGCATAACATTTTGTTTTCGTTTACTGCTGAGCTATTAGATAAATTTGTACGGCTGTAACCTAAACCTACAGTAGCATCTTAAATGTGGATCTAACCAAATAAAGATATTTAAACGATTCAGGAAAGAAGTCTTCCTGTTTTCTAACCAGTTTTCATTTACCAAGAAATCAAGTTCAATTAGTTACTATTGTAACTGCTGATGACTAAAAAAGCTCTTTAGCCTTGTTGCTACGGTACCTATGTAACAATAGAAAAATGGTTGCACAGTATGTGAACTGTGCGCAATTACGCACAATTTTTTTTAGAAAAAAGTTTAAGACTTTATTGATATTTTACAATATTTATATATGACCGATTTGGACTTATTAAATGCTGGCAAAGACAATAATATATTATCAGGACAGGTATACTGAATCACAAATGTGCTCCTAATCTGTGATATACAACACAAAAGACTAAAAACCTAGTAACTATTTTAATTTATATAATATAATACATTAAATATAAATCAAAACGTCCATATTACAACAAAATATTCACGTAAATATCGTTTTTAATTGTATTTGCAAGATACTTGCAATTAAGAAATGGACATTTCTTTGTCTGGCAGTGGCAACACTGCAAATCTTGTTTTCGTGAGTGTGACTTGTTAACTGAAATGTGTGCAACGTGTAGCTTGTGTCAGCTTTAGTGTCAAGTGTATGGAAATGATTGTGATTATGGTTTATATATAAATTATTAAACAATACTTTGATAGTTCAGGTATTTATAAATATTCCTTTGAAATTTATCTAGATTAGTGTATTGATATTACGAGAATTATCATTAAAATACGCAAATTAGGTTTCCATTGTGGCATTGTCTTAACGCAATGTCAACCGAGGAATGTGTTTTCTTTTTGGCAAATTTATCTGTAAGATCATAGTATAACATATTATTACAGATTCAAATGCATTACAGTTGATATACAGTGATTTTAAAGCATTTATCTGTGCATTCAATCACTATTATTTCATTGCATTTTTTATTTTTTTTATTTTGAAAACTGGTTACTGAATATATAATTTGTGTCTTACTTATTACAAAGAGAAAACAATTAAATTCAGTAATGTGTTGTACATTGATCCAAATACTAACAGTTTCCGTAGTTTAAACATTAAAATTGCATTTACAATGTTTTGATTGTTGCTGATGATAACCACGAAAATTACGAAATAACCAATGCTGAAATTAACAAATTACTTTTAATATCCTAACTAACTAGCACCGAAATGGCTAAATTATATAAAAATATATACGATGATATAATCTAGAAATTATATATTTTTTTAATTTATAGAATAACATTTTTCATTATTATTGGTTATGTAATGAGTAATAGAACAAGTTGTGATAGTAACAGAATGCCCAGTACTGTATCACATGCCTCTGTTTATAAATATAATTTAATGTAAAAAAGTGTCAATCAAAATAAAGGGAATTGCACAAAAAATATTCCAAGCTCTGAGAGCTATAGTATTCAAAGGAGTACTGTGAAAGAAAAACGAAGGGTACTAATTCAGTTTTGTGTTTTTTGATGTGATTAAATGCTGCTGGATATACCTAAATTAATTAAATTAATTTTTAAATGTCAAATGTTCTAACTTTGTTTCCTATTGAAATTTTGTCGTCCCTAAAATTTTGCCGCCCTAGGCACGGGTCTAGGCGTAAATCCATCACTGACTATCACTCAGATATATGGTAGGCTACTGCAGGTGGATGTTAATTGAAGCTTCTTTATCTCAGTATTAGTTTGGGCATTTCCTACAACCACAAGTTTGGTGGTGCTGTTTATTTGTTTATAACATGTACATTATCAGTGCAAATAAATCAACTCGTAATTGTACAGCTGTAAGTTTTAACGAAATTTTAACTGTACGGTTTATGTAATACCTGAAGCGAATGATCTATCTTAAGAATTTTTGGTTGGCTCGTCTGTCTGTTCCAGAATCTAGACTAACTACCAAATTGTTTTTCGTAAAATTCTAATATACCTTGTCGCCCTAAAGGAAACTAAGAAATAACCGAAAAACCGACGCAAGTACAGCTAATTACAGAGTAAATAAATAAATAAACATTAAATTAGCCATACTATTTAAAACATGGCATCTTCTAAGTTACGTTGATGACCTCAGCTGTTGAGCGTCTATAATCTATAATCTACAATCTTTCTATCTCTTCTAAGTTATATTTGCGTTAAAATACGTGTCACCTTGTATTATTTTTAGGGCAAAAGTTGCTACCTTAAACGCGTAATGCGACATTTATAAATCATATTTGGGGACTAATTAAATTCATTTCGGCTACTTTCCAATATTTCGGTCACTTTTCCAGTGGCGGCGCTAAGTTTAGACAGTGAAAGGAGAATTCAAAAATCTAAACTAATCAGTATATAATCTCAAAGGTGTTTTTTGTCTCCCTTAATGCTTGATACGCCATTTTAGAGATTATTTTTCTCTCTAATGACGAAAAATAAATTAATATCTTCAAATTAATATTTTTATTAAAAAAAATACAGTTTAAATATTTTAACAATCTGTTGTCGGTAATATTAAGTGACATAGTTGCGCTGAAGAATAGAAAAAATATATTTCCACCCTATTATACTATACGTAACTGACCACTATAGCAGCTATTTAGTTACCGAAAAATAACCGGTTCCAAAAAGACCTGTTACTAATGTGACCGTTTATATTAAAAACCTGTTAATAAATAACAGATTACTTTTTTTGTTCTTTACTAAGATTTTAAAGCTAATATTAATTTTTGCAATAAACTGCTAGTTTTTACAGATATTTATAACATGTTATCTATAACAGTAACAATAACAGTTGCTATAAAACAACAGTTTTCAGGTAGACATACATAGTGGCGTTATACGAGCTTGAAAATAACAAGTTCTGTAAAAGCGTAAATTTGTATGCATTTGGGCCTGCGCCGCCACTGAATTTACATTGTTTATAAAGAGAATGAAACTAGTTTTGTTTATTAATTATTACAATTCATGCAATATTAGTTCTCAGAATAATATTTATAATTTCTTTCTAATACCTACAATGTATAGAATGAACTTAAAACTATTTGAAATTGCAAATTTTACATTATTACAAAATATATAATCAGTATACGACGTTTTACACGTTTAGATAAAACAACATTGAAAGGTGTAATTTTTATTCTCCGTAAATTATCTGCGGAACCCTAGTTGAGAATATCTTCCCTATAATAAATTGAGATAAAACAAAAAAAATTGTTTATGGTTTCGAAAATTTTATAAATTAACATGTTATTTAATTGTTAATTGAATTTGGTCAATATTTTAATTGAACATTGTTTATTGCTACTTTGTTTTATAAATATTTTTAAATTATTCCGTGCATTGTTACAGCTATTGATAATTACAACGTGATAAAGGTGCATTTTTGAAATTGACCTCCAAAACCTATTGCAAATTTGAAAATTTCATATTACTATCTATTGTTTACCATAAAATGAAAAGAAATTGTTAATACATAGTCGAACTCGATTGTAGTGAATATCCGACGATTCAACATTACGACTATTTTAATATCAAAACCTTCTAGTGATTTGAAAGGGTAAATAATCCGCTAATTATCTAGAACAGGGCTCCGCAGAAAATTTTGCGCATGGTGGTAAATTTCGGTCGAAATTTTCATTTTATCAGTACCAATTTATACGTAAAGTACATTATTTAATTCTTTCGATTATTTTTTGTTGTTGTTTCGTAGATAGCCGTTTAATTAAAGTTGTAGACGCAGTCGTGACTTGGAGTAAATTATATTTGTGTTGGAACGTTTCATTTTAGAACCGTAAATATTCATTTTGTAGTCCGACGTCGGTGTTTTTGTTGCAGGACCCGAAAGCAGTGATAATGGAAACGTGGTGGCAGCTTTCGTGAGGAATACAAAACAAATGAAGAACAAGCATGTGCACACAATTCGTTGTGAGGCCATTTAATAAGCGAATGTTTTTTGAAGCGCGTAACCAACCATTGTTTTTAAACAAAACACTGCGATGCGTTAATAAGTTTCAGTTGACAACTGTAGTGTTTTTGTTAGATTTTTCGTAACTTTTCAATCCTTTTTTTGTTCTTCGTTACTGTAAATAAAAAAATAATGTTTCCGAAATTTCGTATCCATACTTGTCGGGTCATATTATTGACGTCGTTAGTTTGGTTTCTGGTCGACGTAATTGTATTAACATTTTATTCTGACTGTTGCGGTGGCAAAAAACAGGGTGAAATAGATGTAGAAATAGCTGAGCCTTTATTAGCAAACGATAGGTTACATAGAGATAATTATCATTTGGCTGAAGCGGCTGACGGCAGTGCGCTAAGCAGTGCTGTTAATTCGTTGAATAATGGCGCTTTGTATAAAAGTTCCGAGTTGCGAAAATGGCGGCCCGCGCCCACTGTCAAAGAACAACACGGACAGCCCGGCGAAATGGGCCGAGCCGTTAACATTCCAGCGAATCAGGAAGAACTCATGAAAGAGAAGTTTAAATTGAATCAGTTCAATTTATTGGCCAGCGATATGATATCGTTGAACAGATCTCTAGCCGACGTAAGATTGGAAGGGTAAGTTTATATTTTATTAATACCTATAATTTTTTATGCATTTTACTTCCATGTTTCGGAACCAGCGTTGCCAGATATTTTTTTTGCC
This sequence comes from Venustoraphidia nigricollis, assembly GCA_034508555.1. Lineage (NCBI taxonomy): Eukaryota > Metazoa > Arthropoda > Insecta > Raphidioptera > Raphidiidae > Venustoraphidia > Venustoraphidia nigricollis. The sequence goes on along the minus strand of JAVRKA010000032.1, from coordinate 4,141,735 downwards.
AAGTCGGGATTTTGGAACTTTTTGAGTGAAAAAAGCGGGATTCTTTCGTCGAATGCGGGACATAGTAAAAAAACGTATATACTCAGAAGTTTTTAAATATTTATCTTTTTATTTGAGTTCAAATTACGTTTACGTGACAATAGGTAGCAAAAATGGCCATAGAAAATGTATTTTAATAAAAATATAATATTTTAAATAAGATTTACCCTATCGTTAAATAGTTGAGTCTTATTCGTCTTCTGAATAAAAAAAAATTAAAAAAAACAGAAATCAAAATCAAAAAAGTTTTCTTCATTAGAAAAATATGGCGTTTCAAACAATAGTCTGAGGAGTGAGTGTTACAAATTGCAACTTACAATAAGAGAATAATTATTTACGCACGGTCGAGTTATCCCCGAAAAGCGGGACTGAGCCTGTCCCGCGCGGGACATTTAATTTTGATTTAAAAATCGGGACGTCCCGCCAAAATCGGGACGTCTGGCAACGCTGTTCGGAATAGCGTCAGCCCTAACCCTTGATCAGGGTAAAGCGAGATTGTCTTTCAGCGCCCTTTGGTCGACGTTTTCACTTCACGTAAATTGTACTTCGGTTTTATGTTAAATAAATAAGAAGTCCCAAATTTTCAAAAATCAACTTTTATTGCAAACAGCAACACTTGTTAAATTTAAATTCAATTAATTAATTATTATACTTCTGCTTCTTTAACATTACGAAAGTTCCTACCGCTATATAATTAAAATAGTATTTGGTTTTAATGTCAATCAGTCACTAAATAATAAAATCTAGTTTATCGCATTTGGCCTTTTTGGCGCCCCTTGCTACCTGGCGCCTAGAGCGACCGCTCCTCTCGCTCACATGCTGCTTTTTGTCGCGCGATTTTGAGATCAAGTCGCCTGCAGATCGTCAGCTACCAATAACGTAAGGCTCCACACCCTTCGCTGAAATACACAACTGATGTATTACGAGAAATTTCGAGTAGCTAAGTAATCATTTGTTATTTGTGCGGAACCCTCGGCGCGCGAGTTACGCTCGCACTTGATCTATTTTTATTTCTGTGCCGAGTGTTTACATACATGTTGCGACGGTATATTAGCATAGTATCTACAATTAATGTACACAATATTGTACATAATAAAAACGTAGTTATTTTTAATAGTGTACACAATTGTGTCGACACGAACATACCACATGTCTTAACATCGTGTATAGATTTTTAATTATAATATTAATACATAGTTTATTGTGCAATATTTTTAAACGACAAACATTATTATGGTCCTATAAAGGAAATTAATGAAACGACTAAAAATAGACAACCAATTATGGACGAAATTTCTTATTATTTGCCTATCTACACTAATATTATAAAGAGGAAAGATTTGTATTTTTGTGTGTATGTTTGTAATGAATAAACTCAAAAACTACTGTGCCGATTTAAAAAATTCTTTCACCATTAGAAAGCCACATTCACCCTGAGTAACATAGGCTATATTTATTGCCAGAAAATATTAGGGATCCTTACTAAAACTTTAGTAACGTAACGCAAGGTGTAAAAAAATGCCATAAAACATCTTTCGGCGCATGCGCTGCGGAAACTATTGATGATAGAACAAAAGTATGTTCTACAATATTAAAGAGCATATCAATAACTACAAAAAACTTCGCGATACTATATGTCCAACTATTATCGTTATGTCACAATAACCACTTTTTACATTTTAATAATCTATATAGATAAAAGACGATGTATATGTAATCTATGGACTCCAAACGGGTAGACCATTTTTGATGAAATTTTCAGACAATCTTTAGATTAGCCCATCGGATCAACAGAATTTTTTTAATTTCTTTTTGGGAAATAAGATTTTTCTTCGATTTTTGAACATTCACAAATAAAAGCGATTGAATTCGCGCAAATTCAATACACGTTGAGAATTTAATGATAATGATTCTCATCTTTTTACACCCGGGCGAAACCGGACTGGGCCGCTAGTTTAATATACATTTGCATAAAACTATAAATTCGAGAACGAATTCAACGCTTCTTAACTTAAAAAAGGGAGCATATTGAGCAGCTGATACTCAGTCAATTTAATGGGCGGACGCTAAGGGCAGCTATGGCCTGAAAAATCTGCATTCATTTTATTTACATTTAAAAACGACACATGTGTTTTTATAAAGATGAATTGCGTTTTTAAATGCATACTTAGAAGTTTATGTGAATGTTTATTGCAGATGTCGAGACAAGAAATATCCAAATCGACTTCCATCAACTAGTATTGTTATTGTTTTTCACAACGAGGCTTGGTCCACTCTTCTTCGAACTGTTTGGAGTGCTATCAACAGGTCGCCTAGGCCCCTGTTACGAGAAATCATACTAGTTGATGATGCCAGTGAAAGAGGTGAGCTTATCAGTGATTTACCCTAGTGGGGGGAGGGGCTATGGGCAAAAAATCTAGTGGGGACAACCCATCGGCTGGGAACCGCTGATCTATAATACAGTGTAAACTCTATATAGTGACGCTGAAGGAATTGCGCATTTTCGGGCGTTACAGAGAGTTGTCGTTATATGGAGAGAAAGAAAAATTAATACTGTTTTACTATTAGAGTATTATTTAAAATAATAACGCATAAAATTTACAAATAAATATTACTATTAACACAAATAACAACGCTTATTGCGTAAAATCTGTTATCTTCGTGTGATTTATTTTCTTATGTATTTTATTTTCATATCTTGGGATACTGTGGGATCAACTTGGTTATACAAAAAGTATTTTATTAGTTCTTATCAATTTCGGCAACTTAGAAAGTTGCCGAAATTATTTGCTTTTATAATGACATATGGTCGTTATTTAGAGTGGGTGTGATGCTACATAGAGTCTATCATAGTATGGACAACAAGGCAAACCAAAGTCGAGTAATTTCGATGTATTTAAGATAGTTGTCGTGGTACAATATTGTCAAAAAGTTATAGATTATACGCGCCACAAAAGTATACTAGCTTGTAGCTAAGTGATCCATAATTAATACGCAAGACTGTACCCGCGGAAACGTAACCCATACAGTATTCATATGCATTCTATAAATTGTTGAACTTAAACCGTTATTTATAAATAATTAGACGGTCAAAAATGTTTTCTTATTTTTTTTTAACTCATCACAAATGCATTGAAAGACAGTCAGTTTTTGGAAAGTTTCTGACAGTTAGCTCTTTTTTTATAAATAAGAAACTGGTTCAGAACTACAGAGATCGTATACAATCAATATTAACTATCCAATTTTTTATTGAATTTATCTTGGATTATATACGGTCGATCGACTTCAAATTTTCAGGGTAACATTGTATTATCATGTCCTTAATAAGTATACAAAAATTAAGAATTTTCTGACGGTGTGCCTTAACCGCGACAACTACCTTAATGTTAAATCGAGCGACGTTACATGGAGTTTACACTGTGTTTACAAATCATCACAAATGATAAAAAAAGTTCGAGATACATGGCCATTAATTAATTAGTTAATTATTGTTTCAGAGCACTTAGGTAAAAAATTAGAAGACTATGTAGCAACACTGCCGGTGCCGACGTACGTTTACAGAACAGAAACGCGCTCTGGTTTAATCAGAGCCCGCCTGTTGGGCGCCAAGCACGTCAAAGGACAGGTGATAACGTTCCTAGACGCTCACTGCGAATGCACGGAGGGCTGGCTCGAGCCACTTCTCGCACGCATCGTCCAGAACAGGAAGACAGTAGTGTGTCCCATTATCGACGTGATATCAGATGAAACATTCCAATATATTACCGCATCGGATATGACGTGGGGTGGCTTCAATTGGAAGTTAAACTTCAGATGGTTAGTGTATTTACTTTCTACCTACAGTAAAACCTCGTTTACCCGGCCCGCAATCAACCGAATCTTCGCGTTATCCGCGACAACGGACTGATCCGAGCGCTCCGCATTAATTGAGGTGTATGCTCGGATAATACGGAAAACTATTTAGAATGGGCCCAATCGGGCCATTTTAAGGGTAGTTTTTAGGGGTTGAAAAATGTTTTTGGGGCCCAAAATACCGAAAAAATTCTCCGAATCGTTTCAGAATTGAAATTTAAACCTCTGGTAGTAATTAAAAAGTGTCCCTAAAATTTTAATAAAATCGGCCAGACAGGATCGGATTTACAAATTTTATGAAAACACTAATTTGTAGATAGTGACTTATTTACTGGTCGGTGTATTTAATTCGGTACACACGTTAGATTGTTAATAATATTGCAATTAAGAAAAAAAATATTTTAGGGGGTGTATTAAGGGGTTAAATTTTTTATTTTGCCAACTTAAGTTCATATAATACAGCCACACTGACTGTATTAGCAAATACACTAATTGTCGGCAGGGTTTTGGCACTGCGGCCCGGTTTTTTTTTTATTATTTCGAATTTGTGTAACAGGTACAGAGTTCCTCAGCGCGAAATTGAACGGCGTGGCGGTGATCGAACGGCACCTTTGAGAACACCGACGATGGCTGGCGGCCTGTTTTCGATCGACAAGGACTACTTCTATGAACTGGGTTCATATGACGAGGGAATGGATATATGGGGTGGAGAAAATTTAGAAATGAGCTTCAGGGTATTGTATTAATTCTTTTTCAATTTGTTGTTTTCTATTTTTTCGTAGTACCTATTGATAAAAATTTTACATTAATGAAGTACGGATTTTTTCTTAATATCACTTTTAAGTCAGAAATAGTTTGTCTTGATCTAATAATACCTATACAGGCTTAGTTGTCATTATTCCCTTGCTGTATAATTTGTTGCAATCTTTAACCATGATCAAAAATTGCGTACGCCTAAAACAATGGAATGGACTGTTTTTCTTTTGTTTCGTTATCATGTACGCATTGGTTCGTTACCTTGTCAATGATATAATGAATTTTCATTGATGCATTAAAGCGTTCTCATAAATAACAAACAAATCATTTGTTTGATACATTCAATTGTTCTTTAGTGTTCTGTAGTTTAAGTTCACGATAATGGTTTTATGCAATTGAGGAAAAAATATTACCTTATTTTTAAGACCATGTACGTAAATCGCATGCAATATTATTACAATGTTCTGTAGACAAAAATTGCCAGTGGTCACAAAAATTATCTATCGCCAATTATTTAGAAACAATTACAGTTTACATAAATTTTAAAGTAACTTATATTTTAAGTGTTTCTGCTCAAGAGAATTTAAAAGATTTAGTATCAGAGTTACCGTTTGCTTCTTACCCTGCTGGGAAATAATCCTTCCTTCGTGATCTACGGTGCCTGCATGTCAAAAAATTACTAGGACGGTTCTTGTATTCAAACAGTTTTATAATCTGCTGTTTGTTTTTTTATGAACTTGATTTGTTTTTACCAATGGGAATTATGCGTTTCATAGTTAAATATATCTAAAATTTCATATTAAAATATCACACTTTCAGATTATAGTACAGTAAGACCCCACTTAATGTGGGGATACGTTCCAATAAGTTCCTGCGCTGTACAAAATAGCGCTAAACTAATCGGAAATCAATCGTAATTCTTCACAAAAAATAAAATATGTCAAATATGGAATATTTCTCATAACAAACATAACTTCTTATTCGATATTTTATTTGATTTTCATAAATGTTTTGTGAACAAAAATCGATATTAGCAATTAATAAATCTATAACGTGATAAATGTTACCAAATTAAACAAAAAAAAAACTAAAAAATGTTCTTGTTCTCTGTTCTGTTTCACTCAAAGCCTATTATCTACATATTAAGATGACTTTGTTTAGCGCAGGAACTTATTGGAACGTATCTCCCACGCTAAGCGGGGTCTTAGTGTATTTTGTTTTTTTTTTTTTCTATCTCGTTCAGCAAACTGTTGTCGATAGCAAGAAATTGTATTAATGACACTTTGTCGTGCCTTTGAAGTTCTATCAACATTTGATTATTATTTTGTATAAATTGATCTCTATTTTACGTTATAGTGGCTAAGATTTTTTTTTAGAAACCGCGTAATACTGAAACAGCGTTAAGCAAAGTCTTACTTATTTACTACTTCTTACTATAAAGCATATTTCGCGAGTCATGATAGAGTATTTTATTTATTGAATATTTAACTATAAAAGAAATAGACTCACATAAGAAAAATAATAATAATAATAGACTTATTCTTAACAGGTAGAACCTATTTACAGAGAAATACACAAATAGATCTTTTAGGGTTTTAGGATCGTTTAGGGTTGATGTATTTGTAATATTCTTCTGATTTTTGTATTTAATATGAAACGGTTATGTAACAGGTTTTTGTGAATGATTTTTTGAATTTTAATATTTCCAATTGCAATGGGCAAACGAATAGGTTTGGCAATGCGGCGGCATTCTGGAAATAATACCATGTTCTCATGTGGGTCACGTGTTCAGAGATAAATCGCCATACAGTTTCCCTGGCGGCGTCTCACGCATCGTACTCCATAACGCGGCCAGAGTCGCTGAGGTCTGGATGGATGAGTGGCGAGATTTCTACTATGCAATGAATCCAGGTTTGGCTTCAGTTTCATCCATACAAAAATGCTAACAGTTTACTAACCATATTGTTTTTAAATGGTGTCTGAATACTCTTTCAGTGTTGCCAGATGCTTTCAAACAATCCCTATTAGACAGTCTCCTCTTAATAACGCTTTCTGTGATCCAGTAAGACCTCGCTTAACGCGGGAGCTACGTTCTTACAAGTTCTTGCACTAAACGAGGTCACCTTAATACGTAGATAAGTGAAACAGAACCGAGAATGAGAAAATTTGTTAGTTTAATTTTATACTTTTTTATTACATTGATTATAGACTTATTTATGGCTAATACCGATTTTTGTTCATAAAACATTTATGAAAATCAAATAAAAGTTCGAGTAAGAAGTTATGTTTGTGACGAGGGAGGTTTCTCATTTGACACGTATTTTGTTTTTTGTGAAGAAGTCATCCAATGTCGTTTGTCTTTTTCTGTTTCGTTCAGGAAGCTGTTATTGATAGCAAGAAATTGCATTAATGATACTTCGTGTTGCCTTTAAACTTCTATCAACATTTGAATCGTTTTGCATAAACTGATCCATAATTTACGTTATAGTGGCTAATTTTTTTTTAAAACCGCGTAATAATGAAACAGCGTTAAACGAGGTCTTACTGTATATAATAATAATAATAATATCTCAAATTATGATATGATTTGATAATTTGATATATCGATACAAAAATGTGTCGATTATTTTCAATTATTTTGATATATTAATAATAATAATACATTTTCCTGTAGCTTCCAGCCCTTAACCGTACATTTGTTTCTGTTCAAACGGTTTCGAAATCTGTTCAGCGGCTTAGGCGTGAAAAGGTTACAGACAGACAGACAGATTTTCGTATTTATAATGTTATACAGATAGTAGAGATATTATCGATTTATTTAAATGTCGAATGTTGACATATTGACAAATTTGTTTTTTTTTTTCATTTAGCTATATTTTGACGTTAACTCCATATTTTATTAGTGTATTTGCCATAAGGCAACATACACTATTGGCGTTGGTCGGATGGCGGGACCTAGGGGTCGGACCAAAATTTCTCGACGTTTCATAACCTCCTAAACACTTTGGCACCATTTTTGAAAAAGTTTATATATATATGTATATATATATATATATATATATATATATATATATTTATATACGTATATATATATATATATATATGTGCGGGCAATAACTTTCGAAAGAGTTAATTGATTTTAATGAAATTTGGTCCACGTGTTGAAATCCATCACCGCAAGAAGCCTATTTAAAATGGGCGTAATTGGGGCATTTTAAGGGTAGTTTTTAGGGGTTGAAAAATGTTTTTGGGCCCCAAAATACCGAAAAAATTCTCAGAATCGTTTCAAAATTGACATTTAACCCTTTAGTAGTAATTAAAAGGTGTCCCTGAAATTTAAATAAAATCGGCCCGACAGGACCGGACTTACAAATTTTATGAAAACACTAGTTTACAAATAGTGAATTATGTACTGAAAGTTCTATATAATTTGGTATAGAGATTCGATTTATAATAATATTGCAATTAAGAAAAAAAATGATATTTTAAGGGGTGTATTAAGGAGTTAAATTTTTTATTTTGCCCAAAAACCAACTTAAGCTCGCAAAATAAAGCCACACTGCCTGTATAAGCAAATACACTATATTGTCGGCAGGGTTTTGGCACTGCGACCCGGGTTTTTTTTTTTTATTATTTGAATTTACAAATCTACTGAAATGAGTCCTAAAATTCCTAAATGCAAGTATTTTATCCCTAATCTGGCAACACTGTTAACCATACTGTTGAAATGAAATGTATTCACGTCTGGAATTGATGTGGTTGTCCTGTCTGGGTTAGAAATGTGCAGATCCATCCTCCAGTGTGAGAATGCTTGTGTTCGTATTTTTAAAAATTCAATTACTAACCGGCTGATATAGTATTGAAATCTAATTCAACGCTTAACAACCACATTACACAACTTCTAAATATCAACAAATAGTGTTCTATTGTTGCAATTCTTTGGTGCTCCAAACAACAGTTTACGAAATACCACCGCAGGCAGTTCGGTATAAAAGATAGAACCTATAAATTTTTATCGTGAGCCTCGTTAGAGCCAAATTCAATTGTATTATTCAGTTATAATAACGGAAAATAGAAAAACGTTCAAGGAAATGACAAAATGATTAGAAGGGTTTTTGAGATAATCTGAAATAAGGTCTTTTTGTCTGTTTTGAGATCTATTGGAGAAAAAAAACGCGTTAATAATTTTGACGATTCAAAAAATATGACTTCCAATATACGTAACTGGTTTGTTGAGGAACTAATTCATTTAAAATATCTTAATGTCCTAATTTTCATCTAGTAGAATGAGTCATTTGAAATATTTATGAAATCACAAATCCAAAGTGAACAGCTTCTTAACTTTTATTTATGAAATATTGTGTATAACAATAATTATTAATTTATTATTAAACCAAATACAGATTTCAACCGGAATCTTTGAACAAGCTGAAATTTCTAGTTGTATATTCTAATCGTAGAAGCCCATCTTTGAGCGTATGAATATAACAAATAATATTAAACTAAATCACAATAAGCTACAGTTTTGCTATTATTGTTAAGAAACACACATTGTTACATTGCAGTATTAGAAAAAAAATTTCAACTTTCCACTTTTGCGGCGGAATGAGTTATCAGTTACTCTATGGTGCCATATCTCAACAGTTAATCTTTCTCGTAATAATGCTGATTGTAACAGGAAATTCATATCACGCGAGAGCTAATTTCTATATTAGGTAACGCTAAACAGAGAGTTTATGGGAGAGAGAGAGAGAGATTGTAGATTATAGACGCTCAACAGGTGAATTACCCATAAAAATGATATCAAAAAATTAATTTTATAATAGAAAACAGTATCACGGGTAATTGGAATAATGAAAATAAATCAATTTAAACACTGATTGATTGCAACGTTTCGTCTTTTTTTTATTATATCTGGAATTGAACTTTAAAGATGAATTAATTTTATAATTGATTTATTCCATTGGTGTACACGGACCAAGTTCTAGTACTTATTACGAAGTGTTTTCGACTTAAAATTTTTGATACCTGTGCGAAAACGAAAGTGTGTTATTTCTCAGCAGTGGATACGAAACGAAGTATTAAAGATATTGCGAAAACTTAAACACAAAAAAAAAGTAATGCATATCCTATTTTCACCATGATACTAACTATAAACCATTGAAATATTGTAACAAAATCTGCTAGAGAATAAGGTTCAATCAGTGGCGTAATTATATTGTGACAAATTCATCGGATGGGGCCTTCCCTCAATGCAAAGAAGGTCAACCACTGTTATATCTTTTTCTGACAAATGCGTTCAAATCTTAATACATTTTTTTTTGCTAATTTGCGTTTATACTTTAGTAGGTAACTTAAATTAATTTAATACAAAACTAATAAATTTTACTCAATGCTGTAATAATAAACGCTAAAATCATCCTGTACTCACGACCTTTTCGGGCCGGGAGTCTTGTTCGGCGGGGGCCCCGTGGCATTTGCCCGTCGCGCCACCCTATTGTTACGCCACTGGGTGCAATATTTGTGAGCCTGAGCATAAGAAGTTACACTTCAAAGGGTTACAATACACCGTATTCTTTGAACACGCTTGACCGATATATTACAAACATAATATAATAATTAATGTAGTGCAAATGTGTTACATGATATTTGGTGTTCTGCTAACATTACTAACCGCCATCATCATCATCTACACACCATCCAACGTTAGGTCTGGATGTGCGGGGGCATTTTGGAAATAGCGACGTGCTCTCACGTCGGCCACGTGTTCCGCAAATCGACCCCGTACACATTCCCAGGGGGCACCAGTCGAATTGTCAACCACAACAATGCTCGTCTTGCCGAAGTCTGGCTTGACGAGTGGAAGGATTTCTACTATAGCATTAATCCAGGTTAACACCACTAACATTGCATTTATTAACAATCATTTTGTTTGTTTTTTGCGGATGTTTGTCACCTGACAGTTGGGAAACATTTTGTAAGTTGGTATATTTGAACATAGAGCTGGGCAATACTGCGAACTTAGTACTTATAATAATGCTTTAAGCCTTTATAAGGTTTGAAGCATTTTGTAAAATAGATGCTCAGTACTTATAACACTTGCATAAAGACTTGCAACTTATTAAGCACGCTTATTAAACAAGCTTATAAAGCATTAGGAACGCTTAATAAGCATTTTAAATGACTAATAAGCACTTTCAAAGTTTATTAAAACATATTTCGTCTATCGTTAATAGTTCTTATGTCGTTTGATGTTACAGATCAATTCCTTGTTTGCTTAAATCCTAACTTCTTCAACAATTAGAAATATTGTTCATGTCTAAATATCATAACTTAATGTTGGAGCTTAAGATACTTTAAAATGATTGATCCTTTAAACAGTTTAGTAAGTGATGCTTTTAAGCGTTTTTCAAAGTGAAAATGCTTGTCGCTTGATGCTTTAAAACACTTTAGGAAGTGTCGATGGTTTTAAGCATTTTTCAACATGAGAGTCCTTGGTGCTTGATTCTTTAAAGCACTTTAGTAAGACTCGGTGCTTTTAAGCGTTTTTCAAAATGAAAGTGCTTTTCAGTTGATTCTTTAAAGCACTTTAGTAAGTGCTCGATGCTTTTAAGAATTTTTCAAAATGAAAGTGCTTTTTGCTTGATGCTTTAATGCACTTTAGTAAGCGCTCAATGCTCAGTGCTTCAAGCAATTAGATTCAGTGCTTTGCCCAGCTTTGATTAAAATATAATGACGTGTGGAAATACTTTATATTCCACTTAGGAGTAATTTCAACTACCGACTAGAGAGATCAACCACTTTGAATTTAATCAGGAGTAGTAAACTTAACGAAAATATATCATAACGTTATTTCAAGTATGCATAATATAATATTATGATATGACCGCTTACAATTTTTTTCTTAAAATGTGGCCGCATTGATTGTACACTGATAAAAAAATAACAATTTCACTTTTTTTAACACTTAACCATAATTAATATTATTTACTGTTTAGATATTGCTTTTTTAGTGGACGTACTTCTGTTTTTATTTTTAAGTAAACTAATAGTCGCACTGAAAAATAAGAGGTATAACCACAGACCATTAAAAAATTACATTATTGCAAATATATTTTTCTGCGCTTTAGTTTTTATATCTTTTTATTCTTTGAAATAAAAATTAGATGTTTTTTTTAACACTATCTCCTACCCCGTGCGCACGATCAATCAGCTAAACCAACCACGCCCTGTGCCCATAGAATTTTTAAATTAATTATTATCTTAGTTAAATGGTACGGCACTGTGTCACGTGAAAGGCAGTGGGCGGAGTGGAGATCTCACGTACATACCTACATTTACTTCTAACTTCTAACTTCAGAACCTTTTAGAACCGTGGCGAGTATCATACTTTAGCAACACACTATAAACTGCTGTCCTTGTCAGTTTCATGTAATTTAGGAGACTTCCCCTTTATTTGCCCCTCGATTTCTTACTTTTTAAGAAGTTAAACTTCAAAAATGTTAACTAATCACTTGTCACCTGCATTTGTGACTTAACAATGTGTAAATTAGCCTTTGACAAATGGAGATTAGATCTGTATTGATAAATTAGCTCAGGAATAGCATCCCAAAGTCATGACATAGAAGTCTCTATAGTGGGAGGTGAATTTATCGATTTGTGTTGTTTATAGGTGCATTGAGTGTTCAAGTAGGCGACGTATCAGAACGCAAAGCTCTTCGGGAGCGTCTGAAGTGCAAGAGCTTCCGGTGGTATCTGGAAAATATTTATCCGGAATCACAGATGCCGCTCGACTATTTCTATTTGGGTGATATTCGCAACGCGGAAACTCAAAATTGTTTGGACACAATGGGCAGAAAGTCGGGCGAAGTGCTCGGAATGTCTTATTGTCATAATTTAGGCGGCAATCAAGTGTTCGCGTATACAAAACGCAAACAGATTATGTCCGACGATAATTGTTTGGATGCGGCGCAACCGTTGGGACCAGTTAAGCTTGTTCGATGCCACGGCATGGGTGGCAATCAAGCGTGGATCTACGATTTTAAGGTAAGTTCAAAACAGCTTTTGTCTTCCGCATAATCACAATGAAATTGAACCATTTTTTGAGAAGCACTAAAGGGCCATCCATAAATTACGTCACACGTTAAGAGGGGGGAGGGGGTCGACGAAATGGGACATTGTGTGGCGTTCGGGAAGTACTGGGTTTGAATCTCGGCGGAGGCAGATGTGGTTTTTTTTCCTACAGCCTCTCGCTGAGAAACGGTAATTCCAGTACCGACCATCTTGTTGAGGTTTTCCGTGGTTTCCTTCAATAGGGATGTTGACTATTTTTGGGAAAGTGTTTTAAATCGTGCATAAGTACCTAATATTGCCACAAATATTTATTATTTTTATTTAAATACAACTCAAGTCTTAAAAATCATGTATTTTAAATCCCGTTTCAAATTTCGGTCCAAAGCGCCAATACTAGTCGCGTGACGTCACCTGTTGGTACCAAAGGAGGTTCAAAAGTTTACACAGGAGCTACCATTTTGTAGATGCGTATTCTGTGCTCATAAACGCTAGTAAACTGAGGTGATGAAAAGTTGTTTCGTAGGCGTCGCTATAGTTACATGTAATTTGACGTTTCCTATAAGCAAATAATAATAAATTACACACTAAATATTAACCAAACAACGAAGTTTTTTGACAGCGGCGCAGCCTATGACGTCATTCGCTGTGATTGGTGTCTGTTGTCACGTGACTTGAGAGTGAATTTATTAGGTTTTATTTATTAAATATTAATTAAATTCCTTAAAAATAAGGAAAAATATAGTGTTTTTTAGTATTTCTATCATAGAAACTACCACTTAACGTTAAATTTTGTTTTTATTTTAATACATCCCTATTAGTTCCAGGTAAATATTGAGGTGGTTCATTATTCTAGGTCATGGCCGATTATCTATCAAACACCTAGTTCAAAAATTACCTACCTGATATCCTAATTTCGTATAATTCCTTCATTCGCCCATTGCTATTAATTAATTTTAAAAACGTAGAAAATAATGGGAAGTGGAGATGGAAAAATAGTAATGGTGCGAATAGCGTCTGTTCTGACAAAGTCGAGAAACGGACGTTAAACGCATTATTAGTATAAAAATTGTGAATAATAATCTTCCTGGACAAGATGAAATTTATTTTATTTAAAAATAATGCTTGCTACATGTTTCGATAGCATCTATGCGAACTTAATTACCTAGTTTTTTAATCTAATGACTTTATGTTTAAGATTTTTAAATCAACCCAATTTTTTTCTAAATTAATTTCTCATGTGGCCTGATGATGATAGCCTATGCTATCGAAACATGTAGCAAACATTGTTTTTAAATAAAATAAATTTCATCTTGTCCAGGAATATTATTATTAAAATTTTTTATACATAATTACGGCAAGAGGTTAAGAAGGAGTCCACTATCAACAATTATTTTTTGTTTTGTTTCAAGGATAAAACAATAAAACACATCAACACAGGAAACTGTTTACAAAAACCTGATTCGAGTGATCCGTCGAGGCCACTGTTACGGGAATGCGTGCCAAACGAGACGGGTCAACAGTGGATAATGAAGACCAAGTTCAAATGGCAAGCCGACAGATAGAACGAAGCGTCGGAACGTTCAGAATATGCAGTGTTTTGACGCAGATATACTGAATGTGATGCGCGAGTGTTACGATCTCTTTCGGAATAAAATAAAAAATATCATGACATTTACTTTTATACTATTAAAAACAATAATGTGGTACCTTGCCTTTCAAAGACTTCGTTAATTTGCAATTCCATGGACAGTGATTATCAAAAGAGACGTTATTATAGTACACGTTTCTAATTGACTCCTTTTATTTTTTATGTACATATTATTTTTAGATATATTTAATATCGTACGAAGCAGTAACATTTATTTAACTTTCAGTGATATTCCAAGTTTTGAGAGTTCTGTTCAACAGTGCCGTAATCAGCAGCCCCGGATCTGGGGAGGGGGCATCTGCCCCGTGCGCGAAAATCATAATATAATATGTTTGAAAATTGATAAATTATTTTAAAAAAAGGGTGTTTATTCTCCCCTCCCGGTCACAAAAAATGCCACCCATTATATATTTTTGAGTTTTTTTAAACAATTTATCTCAAACGCTGCCCTGGTTCAAAAAAATCGTAGACACGGGGCTGGTAACCAGCAAATCTTGCACGTGGTACAAAATATTAATGTACTGGGTGTGTTTGGTATATTAGCCTAGTTTAGGTAACTCAGCGAAATTCACGCTGAAAAGTGTACGTTAGGTTTACCAAAAGTATCAATTTATTCTAGCAAATGCAGGCATCTGTCACGTGATCTACAAGTGAACGACATTCCCTTGCCAAGAGTAGGTACTGCAGTTACACTTTTAGTCCAATACTGAAATACCGCAGGTGAGTGTATTACACTTTCGTTAAACAAACGCAATAGGGTAACACTTTTTACACTGGAACACGATACCAAACACACCTAATATTATGTTATCCAAATCCCGTTAAAACAAAAGAGAAAACAAAAATAAACTTTCTTTTGTTTTAACAAATGGATTTTAAACGAATTATAGCCCAAGAACTATTAAGCATTTTTGGGTAGGTATTTGAGACACCGTGAAAATTTGTACAATAACTCTTTAGTAATATCTGATTACAAAAACACAGACCTGGCTGAAGGGTAGTGGGGCTTAACCGACCTTCAAATTTTTAATCACCTGGCAGGTAGAATGTCCCACCGAAACGACCTGCCTTTTTGAATACATCTATTTTTAGTTACCAATATTATTCTGTTTAAATTTCAACGTGCCTCAAATATATTTTTTAAGTTAATTTTGCAAACACCTTGCTAAGTTTTAGACCCGATTAAAACATCTGGATTTTTTATTTTTCAACTCCTTAAATACTAAAGTTCAAGGTATTAAAAGTTCAAAATGTCTCAAGGATTTTTTATCGCGCAAAAATTTAAAAGTCGGTTAAGCCTCGCCACCCTTCAGTCGGGTCTGTGTTTTTGTATTCGAATATTACTAAAGTGCTGTTGTACAAATTTTCACAGTGCCTCAAATACCTACCCAAAAATGCTTAATAGCTCTCCTACTATTATATGTACCTCTTCCTTGAAGCACCATCAAAACGTATCGTTGCAAATATCAGGCCGGAATTATTTGATAGTGAAAAATATTTTTCTTTAGCCAAACAAAGTTAATATCGTGTGCTGAGGTCATGGAACTAACAGGAGAGACAAAAAAAATAATATAAACGAAATTATGAAGAGTGTGGTGTAAATGCGATTAAGATAATACATAAAAACTATAGTAAAATAATGTTTTTAGGATAAATAAATTAACCACTGCCTTCAGGCTGGGACGTATCTATATTCAGAACCTAAATATCAAAATGGTTGAAATTGTTATAGTAACCTCAAAAAAATAATCTAAATAAATTTTATATTGGAAATTTCGGTTTTACTTTTTGGGTTATATTAGGTTAGTATTAAAGAAAGGAAAGAACACAAAATAAATAAATGTCAATTCTGTTTCTTGCTTAGATGAGAAATAGCGCTAAAGCCATTGAACTTACCGTTATGTTTAATTGTATAAATAATGGGGTCGCTCACGTACCAAATTTCATAATTTTGAACAGTACACATTATTCTTCATCCATAAATAATGTAAACCAATTTTTTCGTTCTTATATTCTTCCTCTTGATTGCAAACAATAATTTAAAAAAATGTATTTGTATATTGTAAACGTTGAGCATAAACCGCCATATGATGACGTAGAAAGCTGTCACACTTCTTTATCTATACAAATTTTCTTCCTCGTTGTTTGCTTTCAATTTGACAGATCAGTGGGCGGGATAGAATAGATCTAGTCAGCCTATCACAGGCAATATTATTAAAAACACACATTTGAATCTTTTTTATTATAGAAAAAGCTTCCAACAAAAAAAAGTGGGACGACCCCGTTTTATATTACAATATATAATGTAATTAGGACCTAATATGCAGTTTTACGGAAATAATCAAAATAAGTCTTAACAAAGATGGCAATAATACAAAAAAACGTATCAAATAGAATATAACTAAACAAAATACGTACAAATTAAAAAAAAACATAATTCGCCTTACAGTGCTTTAGGACATCACATTTATAACTTTTAGAGCACAGAAAATTATTGTTAATAATTGTAAAAGACCACCCATACTTGTCAAGGATAAACCTTCACAGCACGGTTCGTGAACGTACCAATGTTATTTAATGGAGTAGCGCACATTAGGCACGCTGATGACCTCGGCTATTGAGCGTCTATAATCTACAGCAACTGCAACCAGCAACGACCGTTAGTTGGTCGCCTACAATTTTTGTCTAGCCAATCTGTTGTGCTAGTGATGTGTTACTTTCATTAATTCGCATGGATAAAACTATTTGAAAATTGCAAAATGTCTACCGCACATCACGAAACTTACGCTAAAAGTTGCAGGTTTGTGCTGGTCTAGTTTGTGCGACACCGTGCAGGTTTATGCTTGACAGTTGTGCGCGGTCTTTAAATAGTGGAACACTGCTAAAAATAAATCATTAAAATAGTGTATTGGCCAGAACTGGCCGTTTCGCGTTCTTTTCTTAGTTCCATGAGTGAGGCATGTATATTGTAATTAGATTAGGTAAATTTTATTCTGGTGCAATTTAATGCTCAGGAATCAAAAATATCAAAATAAATCGATTTAAATTATTTATATGTATAAAAATATAACATATTTTTAGACAATATTGTCGAAATTTATTTTAAAAAATTGCTTTAAAACATAGGAAATTGCATTTTTGAACGAGAAAAAAAACATCTGTAGTGATCATCATAGACGCCATTTTTTATGTAAAATTGGGTAGTGCTCGAAATCAAAAACTTTCAAATTAAGGATCCCATCGTTTATAAACCAAAAGCCGGGCCAAAGATCTCTTTTTGTTCTTCGTAATAAGTTAGGTGTATAAATAAATTTCGCTTTTCTGCTAGATAATCTATAGTGAAGTTAGTCACAAAAATAGTTTGTGATTCATATTAATAAAAAAAGACATATCATGTAAAAAAGGATAATAATTATGATCGTTAAGACGTTTATGTGATACTTTGTTAAAATTGACCAAGTAACGATTTATGAGGAAACAAATTTATTAAGAAAGTTCCAGATTTCGTGTAACAAAATTACAATAATAGTGATAATGGTATATTAGACAATGATTCAAAATTAACTAAAATTTTAATTAATAAACCTTTCATATCGACGGCTTCAGAAAAATATTGTTAGAAGGTTTTTTTGGTACTCGAGCATATTTTTCCTTCCCTCCTGTTGGCGTTATTGTGGCACTAAGATTTATTTGATATTAGTGAAAAAATAGTCCAAAATAAATTCTGATTTAGGTTTTACAAAGAATTGACAAAAAAAACTCACAGGTAAGAGGTTGTTAGTTTTGATAAATTAATCTCAAAAAAACGATTTGTTTCGTACCAGAGGCGGGTACGGATTTTCATTTGGGGGAAGATGGAGACGCTAGGCGGCCAAGTTTTTTTTATATGAAATAACAGATTTTTCAATAATATTTAAATATTCAAGTGTGTAGGCTTTTACGGCTGGCGTTGTAAAACTTCGTGGCTTCCGAGTTGTACGCCGAGGTCCATTGGTATTTCTACCTGTCTTTTCGTGTACAACTGCGGTAAACATTATCAAACGGCGATGTGGTAGCAAGTGAAGTGTCCTAGATTGCTCACAGGTAAGTGCGATAATGTTTACCGCAGTTGTAAACGAAACGTCAGGAAGAAATACCAATGGCTTACAAACCCGGAAGCCAAGAAGTTTTACAATATCTAAATAGTATAAAACAAAGTCACTATCCGGGTCTGTTTGTTCCCTTAGTTTTTTCTAAACTACACTAGGCTGCGATTTTCATCATCATTTAGAGAATTTCTTCTGGAAGGTTTATGTGTATAGCACATTCGTATTAAATTTAAAGATAGATAAATATTAATATTTTGATAGATGCTGATGGCCTTAGATGTTGAGCGTCTATAATATATAATCTGTCTATTAATGTTTTGTAATAAAGTCGTAAAAAGACGCTGTTAGGCGTTTTAGATGACTTAAGCTGACTAAACACGTATTAATTATGTGTTTTATTACATAATTGTAGGTCTTAAAAAGATCTACAGACAAGTTCGCGTTAGCATATCATGTCTATTTTCTAAGGACGACCCATGGTAACCCTATTTATCTTTCAAAAATTTGATGAAAAATTATGAGATATTTGCAAAACTGTTTTGACTGATTTTGATCCGTATCCAATTAAATATTTTAGTTAGCTTAGACATTTAATTTGGATCAAAAACCGCGATGCCCGTAAATCTTCATTTGTTGCAACGATTGGCGAGTTGGGTACTGCTGGTATGTATTCAACGACGCGTTCTGTGTAGAATTTTTTTTTAAATTTATTTTTTGAAAACGGAATAATGAAAAAAACTGAGGAATCTCCTAAAAACTTTTGATTGATTTAATTCCAAATTCCAACACGAAGTTTTTTACTTATATATTTTTTTTTAATTAATGAATCTAAAAATATATACTTAGGTACCTCTCGTTGAGAGCTTGGGGATACCGCGTTGGAAATCTCTAAATTATAACTCTGATCATAATTTATATGAAAAATTGTGACATAAGCCACCCTCCACCGCCAAAAAACATTTTCTAGATCAGTATAATCTCGAGTGACGTTTTTTCTTCTTTTGGAAAATTCCCTGAAATATAATCTTTACTTGCTAAGTAAAACCGATTGTGTTGTAGTCTACCGATGTTTGTAGAGATATGAAAGATAGTATTATTTGAATTTGATTCAACAATATAAGTTATTGATTTCAATTTGTTATCAGTGTGTTGAAATTATTAGGCAGATGATATTTTTGAGGAATGAGTATTATTTAATTTTAATGAAAACTGTTTATTTAAAGAAAAATGATATACTGATTTTGTTATTTCTTATAATACGAACTAAATTTTCTTATCAATGATGTTTTTGAAGAAAAATAACGTATCTTGTAATTAATACTTTTTAACAAATCATATTATGTTGACAAATAATTTTAATTATTTTTTTAACAAACTAGTCGAAGACATTCTAATTTTTTTTTTATTTTTCAATAAAACAATATTAATGAGAAATTGTCTTGTTCGTCATGTTATTATGATTGCTTACAGATCATTTAAATATTTTCCTGTGGTTTGTTAATAAAATTAACATCAATATTATTATTAAATATCTCTGTTTATTTTCTCAAATATTTTTTCCTAGAACTATTACGTTCATAGACTCCGAATTCAACAAATAAAAATATCAGGAAAATTCTAGCGCGATCAGTTGTTATAAATAATTTAATTGTTTATTGCTTTATAACTGCAGAACCAAAATTTGGTTATAGAGCACGGTAATTTCATCTATACAAATAAATAAAATTTAAAGTATCTGCAGTGTCAAAATAACAGCTTTTTAGTAACTGCATATGGAATTATATATACGTAACTTACCTATAACAAAAATCCATTTTTAAAATTTTTGTTCCGAAACGGCTGGACCGGTTTTGACGGGACTTTCAGTGGCAGATAGCTAAGGAGCAACTTAGGCTACTTTTATTTTAGGTTAGTTGATACCTGTGACTTCTTCTGCGTTGCTTATTATATTAAACGCAGACGCGGGTATCAGCTAGTGTACCATGTAATTATTTTGTTGTTAGTCAAATGACTTGCTGAGTTCTTGATAAAGTCTTAATAAAAAGACAAAACGTCGCATATCAATAATAATTGTTTTAACGTCGAATTGTCCAAGTACCAGTGAGAATGTCATCATTTATTAATTTGTTTGAATGTGAATTGATGATGAACTATATATAATTTCCTAAATCCTAAAGGTGCCTTTACACGAGCAGTTTTTTGAGCAATAATTGCCCGGCAACACAATGGAGCAATTAATGGATCAATCTGGAGCAATTTCAATAAAATTGCGGCAATAGTTTCGGCAATATTGCTTCTAATTGCTCCATATATTCCTATTGCCCCAAGTGGCCGACATGAATTGCCGAATATCCACACGGTTTGGAAATTTTAGTCAATTTTCCTTCTATACGTATAATACGTATCCATGGTTTCACTTTCGTGTGGTGACAGGGATGAGATGCGCCGCTGTCATTTCATTTTCTTTGCTTCTATTGTACAGTGCAGTACAGCTGTACGTGGATTAATAAAAATAAAAGTAATTCAAAATCACTCCGAGACATTCTGGTAAAGTTTTTGAATAAATTATTGTCCATATCATCACACAATAAAGATGGCTTTCGTCTTACTAGATACGTTCGCACCCAAATCTGTCTATTCCTTTTCTTTTTTTTTCGTTTTAAACTTATTATAATAAAAGCACTACACGCCGCTGCCAGTAAAACCTCGTCCATAGCCAGCGACAGTTCAACTGAATTGCTATAGTGTATGAATCATTGCCTTGTATTGCCTAGTTGCTCAAAGTTGCTCCATATTGCGTGATATGGTGTGGCGGTATCTTTGGCAATAATTGCTCCATGTTGCCATTGCCGTGAATTGCTGATGTACATAGTTGATCAATATTGCCCGGAATTGAGCAATTTTAGTTGCCCGTGTAAGCGCACCTTAATAATATATGTCCGAGTATCTGTCAATCCAGGCCCGCTAAAAGACCTCCGTTGACCTAGGAAACTGAAACTATTAAAATTAAAACAATTGCAGTACAGCCATAGCTGAACCTATGATAACTGAGCCAGCCTGTCTTTTTTTTTGCTCCTTACTCGATCTATATCAGCTATGAAATAAAACAAATCGGTTTCTAAAAAAAAATATTAGGCATAAAAAAATGACTTAAATTCAAAATTATTTGTGAAATTACTATAATACATACATAACAAAAATATGAATGAATGCCGTCCACCTGGAATGACAGAATTGAACGAGCTAAAAAATTCTGCATTCGTTTTTTAGCCAGTAGTAGTATCGCCGCTGCAAGTAAATCATTATGCGCTCCTCTGGATCGTGTGAAAATTATTTTACAAAATCAAGATTCGTCAATACACATTATACAAGGAAAAAGGAAGCGATATGTGTCAATGTACGATGCGTTCAAAAGAATACCAAAAGAGCAGGGCTTTTATAGTCTGTGGAGAGGAAATTTCACCAATGTTCTTCGATATATTCCAACACAGGGATTGAATTTTGCTTTCAACGACCACTACAACGAATATTATAAACGGTAAATATGTTGATATTTTCTATTGGCCTGTAACGAATATTGGCGAACAATTCGCAACTTTTTAACATCCGCTTTCGTTGCAACTTTTATTGCGAATATTTTGAGTGAATGTTCTCTAACTTCTATCAGCTCCAGATCTACGACTTTTTCGAACCGGGATAGAAACTTAATAGTGGCGCCCTCTCTCTCCAGCTTGAGATAAACCCTTTAAAAAAAACTCAAAAATATATAATGGGTAGAATTTTTTGTGACCGAGAGGGGAGAGTAAGAACCATTTAATATTTTCAAATATATTATGATTTTGGCGCCTCCTGAAACTGCCGCCCGGGACAGATGTCCCAGTTTGCCTCCGTAGCTCTGCAGCTGCAATAAAGTACGCTTTTGTTTACAGGTGGCATTTGCGACATGGAGACAAGCCTTCGCCATTTTCTAAGGTTTTTATGGGAGGTTTGGCAGGAATAAGTTCGTGCTGCATATGTTATCCTCTGGAATTCTGTTATTCTCGACTCAGTGTAGATGCGGGAGACGGTAAAGACCCCATAATATTGATATTAATGACAAGTGTGACATTATGTTAAAACGAGTCATCATATAATTGCGTACAAGAATATATATATTTTTGTCATACCCCGTCCTCACAGGAATTTCAACTGTCTGCCCTTGCGGTGTAATATACTATTAATAATAATAATAAACTTTATTTAAAAAACATGTATACATGTGTAAATAGCGTCACCAGTCGTATTAATTAAGTGAAGGATTCTTTCAGGGAATAGTATGATTTTTTTATTAAATATGTTTTCAACTTATTTTTGAAGTTTACATTATTTTCAATCGTTTTGATATTATCAGGGATTTTATTATGTATCCGTATCATAGCGTTACGGGTTCCTTTATATGTTACGGAAAGGTGGGAAAAAGTAGTTTTTAATTGGTTTGGTTTATTGCGGGTAGTGCATGCATGTTGTATTTGATTTGGATTAAATAAATGTGGGAACGGCCTGACAAATTTTGCAGATTCTAGGATATATAAGCTGCGGACTGTGAGGATTGAAAACTTTGGGAATAAATTACGACAGCTAGTACGGGGAGCTGCGTTCGCTATGATACGGATACATTTTTTTTTTTGTAATTTAAATATTTCAATGGTATGCACTGAGTTGCCCCAAAAATTATACCAAACTGAATAACCGATTGAAAATATGCATAATAAATAGACAATAATTTTTTGGTTGATACACAGTTTTTCAGCATCCGGAGTATATATAATGCTTTGTTTAGCTTAGTTAGAATATAATTTATATGACATTTCCAATTCAGGTTTCTGTCTATACTTATGCCAAGAAATTTGACAGTATCTTGCAGTGCTACGTCGTTATCTAGTAATTTAATTTGTTCGGGGAAGTCGTTGTCCAACAAGTTTATCATTTTAATCTTTTCTTTGCTCAGTATAATTTTATTGTTGCCTTCTTTTCCTTTAGGGAAATTAGTGGAACGAGAATTCAAGAACTTGCGTGATTGTGTAGTAAAAGTCTGCCGATCGGACGGCATCGTGGGACCATATCGTGGTTTAACATGTAATCTTGTTGGCATTGCAATGTATAGATCTTTGTACTTTGGCCTCTACGATTACGGAAAGCATTTACTGAGTCACTCACCAAACTGTATCATCGAAAATCCTGACCATACTGCGCCTCCTAAAATCAAAGTTGCTTATGCTTTTGCTATTGCCCAGGTATTCTTGTACGTTTTATACAGTAAGACCCCGCTTAACGCGGAGATACGTTCCAGTAAGTTCTTGCACTATACGAAACAGCGCTAAACGAGGTCATCTTAATATGTAGATAATAGGCATAGGTGAAACAGAATCGAGAATAAAAAAAAATGTTAGTTTTTTTTTTGGTTAATTTCGTAACATTTATTGTAAAATACTTTTTTGTCGCATTAGTTATAGAATAATTTATTGTTAATATCGATTTTTGTTCATAAAACATTTATGAAAATCAAATAAAAGTTCAGGTATGAAGTTATGTTTGTGATGAGTAAGGTTCCTTA
This sequence comes from Venustoraphidia nigricollis, assembly GCA_034508555.1. NCBI lineage: Eukaryota > Metazoa > Arthropoda > Insecta > Raphidioptera > Raphidiidae > Venustoraphidia > Venustoraphidia nigricollis. Next base: position 4,117,686 of record JAVRKA010000032.1, on the reverse strand, counting down.
TTTGACATATTTTGTTTTTTGTTAAGAAGTCATCTAATGTCGTTCAGCAAGATATTTCATCAATGACACTTTGTCTTGCCTTTGAACTACCATCACATTTGAATCATTTTGTATAAGCTGATCCATCATTTGGGGTATAGTGGCTAAACGTTTTTTTTAGAAACCGCGTAATACTGAAACAGCTTTAAGCAAGGTCTCACTGTACTTTCTGTTTATTGGTATGTATTTGTCAACTATAAAGTACTAAGCAATGAGTTTTTGTAATTTTATGTAGTATACGTTACAGTTTACACATCACAAATACAATAAACAAAACAAAAAACCTCTAAAGAAAAATCATGACTGCATCTGATACTTGTTAACATTATACAGGAATAATTTTTTACGAGATTAACTTTTCACTCTCAGGAAAAGTCTTTTCCACTCACGCACGCTTACGTATCCGTATATTTCTCACGATTTTTTTTAAACAGTCACACTCACGGCGTGTCACGGGAAATATCACGCACGATTTTCACCTCTATATAATTATAGTACAATTCGCTTATTCTAGAATATAGGATCCCACGAAAGGGCGGAAGGGTTATATAAAATAGTACCGGGATAAATAATATCGACGACCCATATTAAGAGTTGTGAAACCGCTTAAACAGGAGGGGATTTTTTTTTTAAAAATTAACTTTTTTTGATGCAATTTTATAGCATTCGGGGTATATTCAGGCTCATCAACATTCTACCTTTTTTGAAGAAAAAATCCATAACTATTACCAAAAATAGCTAATAGTTTCTTCAATCACTATGAAAAATGTTTAGATTGCTACAACGACATCTGGTTTGGCGTCGTATCCATTCGACACAATGGGCCGGCGTATGATGCTTCAGTCCGGACGGCCATACCAAGAGCGACAGTTTCACAGTTATAGCGAAGGAATGCGTTTCATATTTAATGAAGAAGGCATACCGAGTTTTTATAAAGGAGCCGGAACTAATGTCATACGCAGTGTGTGTGGAGCTATGGTTTTAGTTATATACGATCAAATTAAACATGGATTGGAGATTTAACTGACCAAATGAATTAAATACATTTTTTTATATAATATTGAATCATTTTATTACATGTTTTTTTCCCAAAGCATCAGTAACAGTTGACTCTTGTTTCGTTTGAAATTTACCACTATGGCAAAAAATCAGGAGCATCAGATTAATTTTTCTGGGGGACCCATACTTTAATTCAGTTTGAAATCTTTCTCGTATTTCAATTTTACTTATTGTTAGATGTACGTTTGTACCCCATAACTGGGTACCGTGCAATGTATTATTGTTTCTACCCAAATTCTTTTAATTTATACAAATAAATCGCAATCTAAAATAACGATTTAGATAATGAGTAATATTTTGTTATTTACAGCGTTCCCAACATTATACTAAATATTAATTGAGTGTAACAAGAAGCGTGTCATTTTTCGTTTATACTGTCGGTAGCCGGTCGTAAATAATTAAATACTTTAGCATAATGCCAGAGTGTTCAAAACATTGTTGTAATTGCTCAATTAATTAATTGAATCTTTGCTGCACACCATGTACCTACGTGTTTACTTTTATTCGTCGAAACGAACGTACTCGAATACTCAATAGTAACTAGCAATACATCTCTGGCATAATACTCATAATCGTTTCTTTTCATCGATTATTGTGTACTTGCCGGTTAAGCATTATTAAGGCAGTAGGTACTTGTTTGGGTACCAATGGGCAGTACCCGTATAAAAATTATTGGTTAACTTCAAAATTTTGGTTATTAAATTTGCCAGTATTGGAAATATTTTATACATGACGTATAAATAATATTATTTTTTTCGCATGCACATACAATCTATGTAATGTTGTCGGCAAAATATGTTTACAAATATGTACAATTTACAGGGTATCGATTTTGACACGACTCTTAGCTATCATAGACAGTTCAGGACAAATTAAAAAAAGTACATTTACAATGATAGATTCACTCATTTTAATGTAGATTTTGACGGGAATCATATTTTCAGTCGATCGTAGACAGATAAAAAGTACAAGTGTTTCAAGTTTCTTTAAAATTGGTTCAGCCGTGTTTAAAAATAAAGAGGCTGTTATAAACAGATGAAAACATTCTGGAAACTACTTTTCTTGTTTAGATATCCTACAAAATTAATTCTCAATCTTTTTCGTGTAATAACATGAGGCTAGAAGTACTGACTTGACGAGCAACGGAGAGGCTTTGAAAATGATATTATGATGCCATGCCAGCAAAAAATAACAGTCTGTAGAATCGATATACATAATATAAGCTATTGAGTGAAAGTAAAACTGATCTATGAAAGAGTCGACGATCAATACTGCATTAATTTAAAACCACATAGTTTAACTTAAAAGTATGAAAGTAAAAACTGATCATGTATAAAATATAGATTTAAAAGTAATATAATTATTTAATACGTATACTTATGTTGACTTTTAGAATGCAAGACTTTTTCTGTAGATTTATGTGTTTTAGATTATTAATTTATTATTATCAATGGTACATGTATAGAAAGCTCGTTAATATCAGTGAAAGGTAATGACGCTTATGCCGAATTTTCCGTATTTTTGAAGTGAATCTTTTTTTCGGACGGTAGACGGAATTGAATTATTGCGGCTCATCCCCACTTCTCTGCGCCATTGAGTTAGAGGAACAGTGGGAAGGCTGCAGTGATTCCTATTAGAGATGGAAAAAACGGGTCTTTTTAGTGATCTGCATCTTTGCATCTGGATCCCGTATGTGAGCCGGCTCACTCACCCGGTTCAAAAAGAGCCGAGTTCTGAATATGTTACTGCAGTCTGCCACTGAGTTACCTAGTTCAGTCAATCATATCACGACTTGTATAGAATCAAGAATGCATAGCCAAACATGTGATGCATGAGTCATTTGAGCTGACAGATGCATCAAAGCAAGAACTGATACGTAAGTGTAAAATGTGCTTCTGTGTGATAAGTGTTTCACTGAGTTATGCGGATCCGTTGATCCGTCGGCTCAAAAAAAAGTGAGTCGGCTCTCACGGATCTTCTGTCGGAGTCGGCTCTTTGAACCGGTTCAGATCTGAGTTACCCAACACTAGTACTATTGTACTGCTGGCACAGACATACAAACACAGCCCCTTTTAGAAAATCCGGAGTTATTCCTAGAAACAATCAATAAAAATAGTTTCATAAATAATAATAAAATTTATCAACTAGACACGTCCAGATCTCCCCTAGAAAACTACACCTATCCATACAAATATTCTGAAAATGGATTTTCTTGGTGACGCACTGCACGTTATAGATTTGAAAGTGGAAAAATATGAAATGTTGAAATAGACGGTATCTACTCAATTTGAAAATATTAGATGTGGATCACATCTATACATATAAATAAAATTGAAGTAACCATACGAATACCAAAAATTTCGCATTTTTTGTCTGTTCGTCCGGGCTAATCTCTGAAACGGCTGACCCGATTTTGACGAGACTTTAATTTACAGGTAGAGAACTTTCAAAGATTATTTTAGACTACTTTTTATTCCGGAAATATTATTTCTTTACGACTATTCAATTATTTATAATTACTGAATTACTCGTTTGTCCTTACCATGCATCCTGAGATCCATTCTGCCTTTATTTGTGGTCAAGGCTGAAATTTCGTTCTATTCTGTTGATGAATATTTTTGTGCATGCTATTTTTACTAATTAATCACAAAAGCCGAGAAATTCCCACATCAAAAAATTTACCGGAAATTCATATCCCATATCTGCTAATATATGTAATATGTTAAGTAACTTAAGTCGCATAATAAATTTTAAACTAATTATAATGATTGTCTTTTATGTAACGATTTTTAACTTCATTTCTAGTTAGTGGCTGAATATACGAGTAGTGTAAAAGCCAAAAAATGTATATAAGAAAAAAAACTTCATTTTAAAAAATATGAATAAGTGAGAGTCGAACTCGCAATGTGAGGGCGTATCGTTATAAAAAATTAATAAAAAACAATCTATATGTATATAAAACCGTGACAGACAATACACCGAACCGCTGGACCTAAAGGGTTGAAATTTTGACAGTGCATTCGTATAAAGACATGGATATTGGTTAGCCGCTAAGAAAGGGTCTTTTGAAATTCCATTCCTAAAGAGATACATTAATACAAAATAGTACCGATGCGAATGGCGTCTGTTATGACATAAAGTCGTGAAACGGACGTTAAACGCATTATTGTTATTATTTATTAAGAGGTACATCTATATAAAAATGAGTGTTTAAAAAAATGTTATTTTTATTAAATCAATGTCTTGCCAAGCGAGGCGCAGCTCCGCGAGGCAAAAACTGTGATGTCGAAGGTTTTACTATCGTTTGTACAATTGTAATACGGTTTCTACTCAATCGCGGGTAGCGGCTAATTCCGTATACAATTAGAAATGAATGATTTTCGGATTTTTATCCTTACTTCATGTCCTTTCAAAATCTCCACTGGATATACGAACGTTTACTAAAATCCAATTCAACGCACGGTTATTTACGTCTGTTGTTTTTTTTTTTTACTCACACTCATGGATGATCACGTGTGGATTTCGGTACTTATTTAATTTCGAAACTCACGTCCGCTCTCTCTCCCACGCTTATTCATTAAAATTAAAAAAAAACCCGAAGCTGGAAAGCAAACCTTCAAAAAGTAAAAATAATTAATTTTAGTATATCTGGCTCGACGCGCCGACCATTTCTTCGTTTCGATGAGCTATTTAATTACAAACCGTGGGGTGAGATGTGTATTAGGACTCTATAGCTGGTATATTAAAAATAATAACACAAAAAATATAAATAATGTAGTTTTTGCACGACCCCCTTTTAATGCGTGAATAGTGGTAATAAAATGACCCTTTTTGTACTTGTGCGTTATGTAATGCGATTTTACCAATCCAATAGTTATATCCGAAATAGAAACTATGCGGTATTTAAGAACTCGATTTTTAATATGCTACTAGAAGGCGAATTTTATTCTGTGAATGATTTTTTAAAATGTAATATCTGAATGCATTATCCACCGTCTGAACAATGTAATATGTAAATTGACAAGTCATCCCCGTTTTTTTTACATTTGACAAATAAAATTATTATTATTATTATCTCTGTCTGTTGTCATTTAAATCCACATGAACGACAATTCAAATTGTCAGAATTATAGTTATTATGAAGTGAAAATTAGCTATTTTATAGGAGGTGCGTGCAAAAAACTGTAGTATGTATCTTGTTCGTATTGATATTATGACTCAGGTGACTGTCAAAACTAGCTGGTTGCTCGTATTAACAATTTTTCTTCATTTATGAACGAGATAGTACATAAACTACTATTTATCAATACATATATATGTGTATATAATAATAAATATGTGAATATTTAATTGATAAGATTGACTTATATAAATGGTCTGAGTGAAACTGTATTATTGTTGTTGTCGTCGTCGTCGTCGTTGTTGTTGTAGTCTATGTACATATCTGATATTTAAAAGTATCAATTGCCACCAGAACAAGTTGCATCTCATAAATCTTTTTTAAGAAATTCTGTAATCAATTTTCTGCAGTGTTTATGTTCATACAAAAAAAAAAGGACTGAACCAATTTTGATAAAAAACATTTCGAATTATATTGACATTAATACGTGTGGTGGCATTTTGGGCGCTGGAACGGATTAATGACATTTCGATTAATTTAAATGGGGATATTCGTTTTGAGATACGAGCAAGGTTTCGGTATGAATAAAACTCGTATGTCGAGGTATCCTGTACATCCTAATTATATTATACTTTGCTATTACTCACTCGCGTTTGTGTTGTGTGTTTCGAAATGCACTTACTGGAATTCCTATCTGTGTTCTACGCAACGAAAGGTGTGTTTGGTTCGCTGACGTTCTCCAGTGAGTGTGCCCAACCAGTCAGTCAGTCTCTGTCTCTAGTCAGCTGTTAACGTTTGAAAGTCACGGTCAGTATGTAATTAACTGTCAGTGAGAAAGTAATTTAAAATCGATTACAGTTTCGTATTGAATTAGTGCCATTCTGTTCGTTGTATTTAAATATTGTTTGCTTAAAATTATTGAATAAATTTTTGAAAATGTCGGCTGGCGAAGAATTAAGTACGCTGTTATCACGTCGTCAACAAATTAACGAAGCATTAGATGAGGGAAAAGAAGTGAAACCTAAATATAGAGTAGTCAATGTTTACACGGAATTCCATGAATTTACGCGCAGAGAGATCAAACAGTATGAAGCAACTTTTAATAAGTAAGTTTCGATATTTAAAATACTTACATATTTTTGGAGTTTTATATTTTAGAATTGGTTAATAATAAACAAGTTGAACTGTTTTATAGTATTGACGGTTTCAAGTACCTACCGGCCTTTTATTTAAAATTTAAGAAATAACACGATTTTGTGCAAAATATGTTTCGTTCTAAAATATTATCTATGATGTAGTTTTGTTAGTACCTGTACTAAATTCTAAAATAAAATTGTGTACTATAGGTAGTATACTTAAATTGAAAAAATATAGGTACTTATTTACGAATCACGGTACATTTTAGAGTTATTTGTCACATTTAGCAGTTAAGGATATCTAGAACTGTGTCAGCTATACTGTTGTCATTGAATATAATAATGATACTTAATAATAATTAATTTATTATTCATTGAATGGTATGCAGAGTTAATAGTTAAGTATATTGTATTTTATTAGTTACACACATTGAAGCAGAACGCCGAGTAATTTAAAAAAAGTACAAGAAATTCTATTTATAAAAAAATAGAGTTTAAAAAAACTAAAATAACACGCTTTTATGAACTAAGATAGATAGATTGTAGATTATAGACGCTCAACAATTATGAACTAAAATATGCAAAATATTTGGACAACAAAATTAGCTTTGCTGTAAAAAGCGTGGTGTACTACTACTTAAATTTTCATAATAGCTCTACTTTTACAATTAGCTAGTAAATGAAAAATTTATTAGCGATATTAAGCACTCCACGCTTTTTATAGTAAAGCCAATTTTGTTGTCAAATTATTCTGTAGTTCATAAAAACGTGTTGTTCTAGTTTTTTTAAACTCTAATTTTCAGACTAAAAACTATATCGCATTTGACTATGGGGTAGGCAACGCAACGTACGTCAGTCTACAGCGTGTGAGCTTGTTTGCTGTAATTTTTCAAGTTTTTTTTATTCTTAAGGTTCTGGTTAGAATAATGGCACAAACTTATTAACTGGTCTTTGATAAGCGTGCAAAGTTTCAGTTTAATCTGACGTTTTGAAGTGGGTGAATTTCACGTTTAAAAATACCTTTACAAACAAACAAAGATACAAGTAAAGCTAATAAAACATTTTTCCTTTTAAATGTAACGTAAAAACAAATCGTAAGTTGGACCATGTAAGAATCGGTTATTTGTGATATGAATTTATCAGTTATGAGTACAAATCTAGAACAGTGTCAACAAAACTACCTATTATCATTGAATAAATAATAATTATTTACTAGTCATTGAACGGTATGCATAATAATAATTAGGTAGTCATTTATTAATTATAGTAGCTCATTGATGTAGTTTTCCTTAATTAATAACTACAGGGCTTTGAGACTTATGATTCAAGAAGAAATAAATAAAAACCCCGGGTCGCAGTGCCAAAACCCTGCCGACAATATAGTGTATTTGCTTGTATAGGGCCGTGTGGTTTTATACTTTTATTATGTGAAATTAAGTTTGTTTTTGGGCAAAATAAAAAATTTAACCCCTTAATACACCCCTTAAAATAACATTTTTTTCTTAATTGTAATATTATTATCAATCTAACGTCTACACCGAATTAAATACACCCTTCAATAAATAAGTCACTATCTGCAAACTAGTGTTTTCATAAAATTTGTAAATCCGGTCCTGTCGGGCCGATTTTATTAAAATTTTGGGGACACTTTTTAATTACTACCAAAGGGTTAAATTTCAATTTTGAAACGATTCGGAGAATTTTTTCGGTATTTTGGGGCCCAAAAACATTTTTCAACCCCTAAAAACTACCCTTAAAATGACCCGATTAGGCCCATTTTAAATAGGCTTCTTGCGGTGATGGATTTCAATACGCGGGCCAAATTTAGTTGAAATCAATTAACTCTTTCGAAAGTTATTGCCCGCACACATATATATATATATATATATATATATATATATATATATATACGTATATATATAAATATATATATATATATATATATACATATATATATAAACATTTTTAAAAATGGTGCCAAAGTGTTTAGGAGGTTATGAAACGTCGAGAAATTTTGGTCCGACCCCTAGGTCCCGCCATCCGACCGACGCCAATAGTGTATGTTGCCATATGGCAAATACACTAATTATATTTATGTAACCGCCCTTACCTCACGCCAGGGGCGAGTGGGGCCACCAGGATACCGGGACAATTACCGATACGCCGCGTAACAATTCTGTAAAAAAATGTTTTATAAAACCATATTGTAGACATTTGTTATCTTTCTTTCATGTTCTTTTTTATGTGTCAATGCACCATTCTTTAATCTTTGGGAGACTATTCTTTGCTGGAGTCTTTAGTTTTACTGCGCGGGAGGGTAAACAACGAGTTAAAAATAAACAGAACAATAGATAAATAATGTTCACTTTGCTATACATAAATCCAAAGTTTCCCAAACTTTTTTGATTGCGGCCCGGAACCAGGTTTAAACAATTTTCGCGGCTCACCTTATAAAAAAAAAAATTATTTACAAAACAAATTTTATTTTTTAATAGAAATCAAGTTATTTGTTTGCTTATTTCATACACAAAAATTTACAATTTTTTTTCGCGACCCGATAAATTCTTTTCTACGACCCGGTACCGGATCGCGACCCACACTTTGGGAAGCGTTGCATAAATGTATATACCGAGTATAAAATGTATTATGCGTATAACTATGAAATATGAATTTTTATTATGCCCTTTTAACTTTTTAGGGTACCGGCCCAAAAAATAAAAAATATAAGTACATATATTAAAAAATATTTCAAAAAAATGTTTTTTTTGGGTAAATTTTGACAAGGTTTAGAGTTATTTTATAATATTATCCGTTGGGTCAGGTTATCAAGTTTCATTTCTGATTTAGATGTTATTAAAAATGAATATTTAATCCCAATTTAAAGATTCTTAATCTAACAAAAAAGTGGGGCCTCATTGGACTTATTTTTTTGTGTGGCGTATATTCTTGAAAATAATTTTATTAAATGCAGTCCGCTCAGACATAATGCTATTAACTTGAAATAAGACCTTGGAAACTGAAAGCATTGTATATTTGAGTCACCACATGTTTAACATAAACATGTTTATAATATTTGTAAAATTAATCAAAATTACCCAAGGATTCTTCTTGTTAACAATTTGTGGACATAATATTCTATATAATCTCTGCAGTGACGTAGATACGTAACCAACGGCCCCGGTGCAAAAATGAAATTGGGACCTTATCTAAATTGATTAAGACTTATCAACACAGCGCCGACCACGCGGAGCCCTATTTTGAACACTTCAGGGATATTTTTTAAAATTTCATTAGCATTAATAGTTTTCGAGATATTTGTAAAAAAATAGATCTCTGGCCGAGGGGCCCCCGGAGCTTTGAGACCACGGTGCCTAGTATTGTACTTTTAGTTTGAGAGCCGGACTAAGAGCCGAAAATAACCGACGTTAATCTTTTTTTGGCTACATAACGCTAAAAAGTGATAACGGAATTAGAATTTTAGATGTAGATTGCAATTTTTGAAGTCGTTTACATTTGGCTACGGCGTATGGTTTTCCAGTTGACAATTTTATATATATGTGGTTTGATCAACGACTATTTTGTTGATTTATTATCCATTCAAAAATAAAAACGAATTATTTGTTTTTTGTCCCCGCTTAATTTGTTCACAAAATAAGTTAATACTGTTCTTTAGACTTAGAGAAACCGACTATAATAACAGAGAAATTAGTAATAGCAGAGATAAGTAATAGACCAAATCCAATTCAATTTTTTGTACTGACAATAAAAACTGGCGGTCGATTTTGCGCCTTTCTATTTCACAGAATGATGCGAAGCAACGTGCATTTTAACACCTGAAAAGTAAAAGTACCTGTACTATAGCGGGAGTGTTGAAAATTTTCTGTATACATTTTCTAGAAGTACAGTAACTGTGATACTAAGGCAGGGTCGGAAGGGCCCGGGTGGCTCCCCACAAGCCCGGGGCCCGCGACTGGATAATGGTAGATGGGATATTTTTCTATTTCATTTCTCTCTAATGTATGAACGAACTATCTGATCTAGTTTACATTTAGGTCGCAAGAGCTGGGACCTAGCCTGCATGGGCCCCCTATCCTACCTACCGCCTGGCTTGCGGCAAGTCCCGCAAACCTATAACCGTTACAGCGTTTTCGGCACGGGTTAATTTTAATCATTCGAGCTGAAATTTTCAGAGAATCATATGTTCAATGTAAAGAACCATTTTAGAGGTTAGCGTGTGACAATTTTCAACTTGTCAAAATCAAGGCTAGTCTATTATTAGACTGGCCCTTATTTGTATAAGCCAATTTTTTTTTCAAATTTTTTGAGTTGCTACCCCCTGAAATGGTTCTATATATTGAAAAAATGATTACCTTAAAATTTCACTTCAATTTATACAGTTTAACCCGTGCCGAAAACGCAGAGAACTTTGGAAATACGTTACGTAGAAAGCAAATTCCGAAAAATAGACTTGTACCAAATGCATATTGTATCATATCAGTGGAATATTGAGTAATAATCAAATTTCTGTTTTGTAAAAAATTGATTAGCATAAATTATCATAAAGTAGGCAGTTTAAATTTAAATGCACAAGTTATTAAAATAAAATATACAGTAAATTAGTTTGCTGATAGTCTGATACCCTACTGTATTTCATAATTTTCCTAAATGGACTTTTCTGTGACTCACCGCCATTGCATTAGGTAGGTTGGTGACTTATTAAACTGATTCAACTGCATGATGACTGTCATACAAGCTTGTTGATAAAATCTTATGTAATAATATTATGTGCTTATACGCAAATGAGTAAATATGAATCATCATTGAAAATTTTGAATATAAATTTAAATTCATCTTTAAAGTTCAATTCCAGATATGTGTTATAATAGAAAACAGTATCACGGGTATTTTGGAATAATGAAATAAATCAATTTAAACACTCATTGATTGCAACGTTTCGTCTTTTCTTATCACGGGTAATTGGAATAAGAAAAGACGAAACGTTGCAATCAATGAGTGTTTAAATTGATTTATTTCATTATTTCAATTACCCGTGATACTGTTTTCTATTATAAATTTAAATATTATGGACAAAATAAAATTACTCAGTCGATACTCGATATGACGAAAAATGTAAACATACAATTAAAAGTAGTAACAAGATCCACCTATTTACTTTTCTTCTTTCATCTTAGTGTATACAGGTTGTCCCAAAGAAATAATTTTATATTTGTCATGGAGCTCTATCTTAAGCCGTATGCTGCCCGATAAAAATTGCCTTATACTGATTCTTCAGATTATAAAATATCCTCTCGGAAAACGTTTAACTGTGACGCAAAATTAATTTTATTACTGTTTTTATTAGCTGTGATCAAGCAAGCTTCACAAAATTTGGCTTGAAGCTTAAAAATTTTAAAAAACATATATTTTTGCTCAAAAAATTGAATCAAAAACGTGATATTCGTCAATATTTTTTATAGCACGTCACGAGATTTCGAATTACGATATAGGCAGACAACTTTTTTCGGAACGGCTTGGCGTCATAAAACATAGGTACCTTCTAAAACCAAACAAGAAAATAGGACTTCAGACAGTAGCTATTTTTAGGATGGGTCAAAAATATTACTATACTAATCCAGTCATGCAATGAGCGTTTTTTTTCTTTCTTTTTTCATATACCAAACACGAAATTCATTTGTACATGTTTTCATAGTACATGACTACCAAGGTACATATTAATATTTATTAATGATATTAATTTTGCAGAACAGTATGTATTATGCTTATTGTTCCAGACCATAAACAAACTACGGGTCAATTACTTGTTCCCTTGTTTAATTCTTATTGCTTGGCTACTCTCTAGTGTTGAATTACATGTTATTAATACCAAAGCTTTAGTACAGCGAATATTGTTCTGTTGTTATTGAGCTCTTTGATGCATAAGCATTCCCACTCAACACCAGTGACCTAGCCATAAAATAAAATTGAGTTTTTTAATTTAAAAAAAATTGACAATATACATTTTTTTAAACGAAAAAATATTTGGCATGATCCTCTATAAAATAGCTGCTTTTCATGCCTGTAAAGCGATTATAAAATAACCCATTTCGCAGTAGTACCTAAAAAGTAAAACAAATACTATTTAAATTTTTAATCGCCCAAAATGTCAGTATCCTGGAGCAATGAAGAGACTTTTAGGTTTATAATACTATAATACTTGTAAACAGCATATAAATAAGTAGCCGCGGCCGTAATTAGTTCCACGTCCATCGCAAGTGCTTCGCCAGGCAGAAATGAGCCATGGGCCATTGTGTGAACACTAAGTGATAGTGGCCTACAGTTGCACATTGCAAAGCATGGCCCACTACAGACCACTGTGTACTGGGGCCTTAACGCCCAACTTTAGTTTCTAGTAATCTTGTTTGTACCTACTGACTTCTGTTTTGTCACTAGAAACAATTCGCCCAGAAAAATACCTAGAAACCTTCAAACCTAACCTGTAGTACTCCAAATATTGATAGAAACTGTGTGTCTTTGTAGATTTGATGATGGACGTGATGGATACCTAGATTTACCCGAATTAAAAAGAATGATGGAGAAGCTGGGAGCACCACAAACGCATCTTGGACTGAAAAGTATGATCGCCGAAGTTGATGAAGATCACGATCAGAGGATATCATTTCGCGAATTTCTTCTTATCTACAGGAAAGCCAGAGCTGGGGAACTTGAAAATGACTCTGGACTTCAACAATTGGCTGCACGGACGGAAATTGATGTTGATGAAGTTGGTGTTACCGGCGCAAAGTCATTTTTTGAAGCGAAGGTAATTTTGCGTATCCATTTTCGTTATAATACAGACAAAATACCATTGTGTTGAACAGATCGTACACTAGTAGCGACCCAGCGGGTTTAGAACGCATTGGCAGAAAACGTGGTTAATACTTAACCTAAATCATGACTACACATATTTAGAAAAAGCAATGCGCAATTTTAGATTGATCCTACCTAAAAATAACTGATCGATTGAAAATATGTCTTTTCTAAACGGTGCATGGATACCCTTTTATGCATTTTCCTAGAGATTTTGATTAAAATTTATCTTGAAAGACGATTTTTTCCAATGTAGACTAACAGCCCCGGGTCTACAATTTTTTCGAACCGGAGCAGAAACTTGATAGTGGCGCCCCCTCTCTCCAGCGTTTGAGGTAACTTGTTTAAAAAAACTCAAAAATATATAATAGGTGGCGTTTTTTGTGACCGGGACGGGAGAATAACGACCCTTTAATAAATTGTTTTTTTTTATTAATAATTTGTTATCAATATTCAAACATATTATATTATGATTTTGCCGACTCCTGAAAATGCCGCAGGTGTTCCGGTTTGCCCCCCGCTAGATCCGGGGCTGTAGACTAGCATTTGTTTTTCTGTGAGTACAGTCTAATGTTCTATAATCTAGACTTTTTACTGTAAGTACCTATATTTAAAATTATAATTCGATTAATTTATTTAATGTTTTATAATATGTAATACCTAATGTATAAATCAAATAGCGGTTATAATATTTGGCAAATGTCTTATTTTAAAGTCAGTTTCACGGATAGTTGACTTAAAAAGTAACAGTTATTTAATGCAGAAAGGTTAAACTGTATTAAACGTTCGTTTAATTTATAATTTATTATTAAAGATAAACTATTACGTGTCTTTTTTCGTTACAGTGTTTTGGCATTGTTCTATAATAAATTATTAAATTTTTTATTTGTCTTTACAAAGTGTATTTGTTGATGCAGTTTTGAACTGATATCAGTTAAGAGTTTGTTGTCTCTACAAAAATCCTCGGACTTTTAAAACTAAGCGCTTCTCGGGCAGTTTGAACTTCAGGTGTAATAATTAAATAAATAATATACCACAAATTATAATAATAATAATAATAATAATAATATTTTACTGTATTTAACAACAAAAGAATCGTTATTACAGGATCAGGATTAACATTACATATACATGCTTTTAATTTACAATAATTATCCTACCATACACAGGTATGTTCACAATAAAAATTATTTAAAGATAAATCTAAAAGGAAAGGTGTCGTCTTATTCAAATAGCATAAATGATCTAATTTTTAGGGCATTTATTATATACTTAAATATATCATTTAATTTTTCGATTGACTCAAATTTGAATAAATATTTGTGCAAATTATGAACAGAACACTGTCCAGTTATGTATTTATTAAGAAAAGCTGTTCTGCATGCTTTGTAATGCGGACACTCCATTAAAAAATGATACAAATTTTCTACTTTGTGTAAATTACAGACTGTACAAAACTTGTCGGTATTAATTGCATAGCTGTTACCGTTATAATAAAATCGGATATAAGCGTCTCCTGTTACCCTTAATTGGCTTACTATACGTAATTTTTTAATGCTGACGTTGAAAGTTAAATAATTTTTTGAAGAATTATCCGGCAATAGATCATAATAAACAGCACTGAATGACGAATTTATGGCTCTATGGGTGTCCAGTTGGACTAATTTGTTATGATAGGCCAGTAGAATGCTATTTGATTCTTTTAAGATTGACAGATAATTTTGTTCATCCCATAAGTGTTCAAGATTTAAATCACATAAAATGCTTCTTAATTGAGTAACCCAATTATACTTAGCATTATTATTTACATTTTTGTCCAAATCAAGCATTTTCAAGAAGCACAGTTTCGGGAATCTATAATTTGGCATTTTCAACAGCTTTACCCACCAGCTTATAGCGCTTTTTACTATATACCAGCTCAATTTTACCCTGCCAACCTCTAGTCTAATTATATACCCTGGTGTTGAACGAAGCCAAAACATAAGAAGTTTAAAAAAATTGGTTTGTACCTTTTCGACAATCTCTCCGTATCGAAGTCCCCACACTTCACTAGCATATAGGGCGTTGCTAGCTACTATAGATTCATACAGCCGGATTCGCGCGTTCCAAGATTTCACTTTCCCTTTTACAAGTATGTCTCTTACTGAATTAATAGCTACATTTGCCTTCTGTACAGCACAATTTGCAGCTAAACTGAAAAGACTGGAACTTGAAAAATTTATTCCTAAGTAGTTATATGAATTTACAATTTCTATATTATCCTCGCCGCATATGAATTTCTGAATTTTACCAATCTTCCCCCCCTTCCTAAAAACTACTATTTTCGTTTTTCCATAGTTTACAGACATTTTATTTTCTTGACAGTATGCATACAAAGCGGAAAGTTTGTTTTGTACATCTAGTGCAGTCGTAGAAAGAATAACTAAATCATCCGCATACAGTAAAGTCATAATTTTATTGGTCCCATCTACATCAGTACCCTCTAATCCATTTCCTTCAAAGTATTGATCAAGGTCGTTAAGGAAAATTGAAAAAAGTATAGGACTCAACGGCTCACCTTGTAACACCCCTTTCGTAACTTTAATGTAGCCTGAGTTACCATATTGCGTCTTTAATGACATCCGTGCATTGCAATACAAACTGCTTAAAATCCTAATCAATTTAGTACTCACCCCGTAATATACCACAAATTAGTACAAACTAAAATTGACCAGAATATTCTGGTCAATTTTAGTTCGTACTAATTTGTGGTATATTATTTATTTAATTATTACTGTAGAAGAAGATTTGATTTGTTATACCTAATAACATTAGACAATAATCTGACAAGATAATTAAATTTAATCTGAATATCTTAAAAGAGTTAATTATGAGCGCCTGATGAAGTATCAATATAGAAGAAACGTTGCGAATGATAATTCGTCTTGACTAAGTTATTGACCCTAAATCCACTAATCATCTTTATTATTATGCATTTTGATATTTAGAATCTAAATTCAGCCATACATTAGAGTGCACCATATTGTTTTAGATCGGCGAACTTTCAAAGCGCAGCAAATTTGAAGAAGAAATTCGCATGGAACAAGAAGAACGTAAAAAGCAAGAAGAAGAAAAAGCTAACAGAAAAGCACAATTTTTACAAAAAGCTGCTATTTTTCAGTCAGTTTAAAACTAAGCATGAAAGTCGTAATTGTATTTTTAATTTTATAACAATAAGTGTATGGAAGTACTACACATAGCAAACCAGTCAGTATATCTTTTAAGTGCCCATAATATTTTAGAAAATTTAATTATATCTTAATGAGTGAAGAAATCATCACGGTTAATTAAACGATGAAAGAATTTTTGGAGTTTTATGAAATGTTAAAGAAATATATATATATTCTAAGAAAACGAACTATTTTTCATAGTATTTTTTTTATTTCTTAGTGGCAATATGAGCATTTTAGGATTAAGTAAATTAAAACTTTATTAGAGTTTATGAAAATGTGAATGAAAATATTCTTGTATATAATTTACCAATTGAAATTTTAAAATTTATCTATTATCTCGCTATGTATTTTTTTAAACCTTCTTGAATCTTGGATCTCCGTAATCTTAAAACTTAAAACATCCATCAAGAATTTTTTGTGGTCAAGTACTTTTTGATTTTTGACACCACTTACTGACGCCCGTGCACATTTTCACCTTCGCAATATTTTTGAAACTCCTCAGAAGAGCGACTGGTACCCCTGTACATAGGAAATTTTGCATTGGGACGAAATTAATGGATCAAAAAGAGGTAAGACTACATTTATGTATTGATTAATTTTGTTCCTATCTGTATTTATTGGCTTTAAAAATTAGCGACAGCTTACGTATTAAACTATTCAGCACGTACTTTACAAAAATTGAAAATATCGTGAATTTTTGAGAATCGGTACAAATAGTTGAAATACTTTGTCTCAAAAATTTAATGCCCAAGAGGTCATAATTTTTTTTAACTAAGACCTTTTGACACGGTAGAGTAAAATTGATTCTTGAGATTGAAAATGTAATGGAAGTGGTTGTAAATGTAAAACACAAATTTTCATTTATTTCTTACTTTTTTTTATTTATTATTTTTCATAAATAATAATATGTTGCGATGTTAATTTACAAGTCACTTTAAGATTAGCTTTTAAACAATGGTCATGTTTTAAAAGTGCATTTTCACTATTCCATGAGGTGTCTGAAAATGGCGACGAATGTGAAAATAATTTGAGCATTGCAGCATAACCACGTTCCAAAATTGAAGATTATAGACGCGCAACAGCTGAGGTCATCAGCGTCTATATATCCACGCTCCAATTGATGTATATTTTCTTTACCGAAAAACAGGGTTTCTTCATTATTTTGGTGCACATTAAAACGCAATCATATATCCAATCTATTGTGCACCAATGTTATTTAGCTTTTGCAGCACGTAAACAATTACGAAGTGTCTCCTGATGTTGTAAGAGGGATTATCCAGCAACTTCAACTTTTGCAGATAGTACGTTTTCTATTTCGAACCATTGATTCTTTTAGGTGTAATATTTTTTTCTTTAACTTTTCATTCTAAAAATTAAACATTTGAGTTTGTTATAACAATTAATTTATTTATTTTTTGAAGAGTGGAGTTAAAAATACACGAATATTTACTCTTAGAATAGCGCGTCTAAGCTTTCTTCTTTCTAAATTTAATTGGTGTTTGGCCTTCATCCATTCAGCTTTATAAGCAATTGATTTAATTTTGCGTTTTTGTATTACGCGCCTCACCTTTCGGCAATTGACGCATCTATTGACGGGCATTTTCTTTTTATATTTTCCATCAGGTAATAATATACCGGTACAACTTGATGAATATCTGAATAAATAGAATACAAAGATTCATGTTAATTCTAGAGGCAACAAATGATTTTACTGTAGTTGCTTATCCTCAAGGTACTAGAAACTAATGTTGGGCGTTAGCATTGTTGAAGGTGTGCTGATGAATAAGAAAATGTTGGACCTTATTAACAAAAAAAATACCTTTTATCATTACATCCAGTTCCACTGCAAAACAAACAGTTTTCTAAAGTACTTAGTAACTGCCAAATTGAATCAATTGATGAAATATTCGCATCCATATTAATTAAAAGATTAGTTTTAGCATTTGTAATCTATATTTAAAAAATCATTGTATAATTATAACCTAATCTGTAATAAATTCGCGTCTAGTATTAAAGCTTTTTACCGTAACATTTAAGGACATATCTATTTTAACGTGACATTCAAATTCTGCTTTTGAGTTAACAAAAGCAAATGAAATGAATGAATTTTTATAGCATGTCCAACTCCAATATTTGCGCAATGGTTGAGTTTCTAAAACTTTTTCAAGAGCATCTAAAGAAAACTCTTGCGAGTCATTTATTTCTACTGATAGAATATCTTCATCAATAATTATGTCATTAGTGTCGTCAGACATAAATGATTCTGTGAAGTTTTCAGTCTTTATTAAATTTTCAGTAGTGTAATCAACTACTGCATTGTCAATTTTGTCCGGAATAATAGTTTCGGTGGAATTCTGAGAACTTTTAAGAGAAATATTAGTTGCAGTTGAATTGCTGTTACCACTTAAATGAAGTATTATATTTATCTAAAAAAGTATTAATATTATTTGCGCTGATATTTTAATTTATTGTTTTTAAATCCACTGTTTTCATTAAAATGAAATTGATCTATATAATAATATATAAAAGACCTATTTTGATGAAATTTTCAGGCAATCTTTAGATTAACCCAGCGGATGATCCTGTGAAATTTGGCAGTGATCGGATCAACAGATTTTTTTTTGGCAATTTTGATTGTTCTTCGATTTTTGAACATTCACAATTAAAAGCGATTGAATTCGCGCAAATTCAATACACGCTGAGAATTTTATGATAATGATTCTCAACTTTTATGGCTAGAGATAATAATTAGATAACTAATGCTATCCGTGCGAAGCCGGACCGGGACTATTCTTTTTCCTAAAAAACGACTGATTATTCCTGAGGATCAATTTGATTTAAATCAAAACAATGGAAATATGTCAATATAAATAAGTTAACTTTGAAGACATTTTTCTTCTTACATTAGAAATATCTGGAACTGTTAAAGACTGCATGTTATTCGAACCTAAATTTCCAACATTAATTTTTTTTAATTGTGGTACAGCATTTTTCTTTAAATGGACATTTTCATATTCATATACATATATACTACCATCTTGTAACACTTCTTTGTTTGTTTTAAGAACATCATGTTTATCAAAATGCCATTCGCAAACATAACTAGTTTGCTTTAGTTCCTGATTCATCGCAATGCTCCACTTTTTCAACAAATCAATATTCTGTAAAAAAAAATTGGACAGAAAGTTGAAATTCCTGCACTGCGCGACAGAGGATGTCGGAGGCGAAGCAAGTAGCAGGTCTTTATGCAAGTGCTCTAAACATCAAATATCTGTTGTGCTTATGTGCTTGTTACAAGCACCAAGTTCTCATTATTGCCTAGCACTGATTCTTTTATCGATGGTAATTAATTTTTTACTCACAAACGTTTCGACTGTGTACATCATCTCTACACGTTCATTCTCAAACTGTATTTAAAAATATGCTATATAATTAATAATTTTATTTTGAAAACAAACTATAATTTATTATTAATTTTGTAAATTATTAATAAATGCAGGCCTTAGAATGAATTAGTACAGTCGAAGCGTCAGTGACTAAAGTGAATAAATAAATTATTGTCATCAAAAAATTGTTTGGGACATGATTTGTTAGCCAAAAAATTTATAAAAATATACTACATTACATCAATCTTAACATTTAAAATATTATTACACTTATTTATTGTTAAAAATGTTATTTATTTTTATTTTGAGGTTACTTACTTTGGGTGCTTTGAATAATGACACTTTGTTTTTATTTTTTTTAGTAGCTTTCCGGCCACTTATGCAACCGAAAATCGCACAACACCTTCCCATATTTTTAATTAATCATATATCTCAAGATTTAATAAATATAATATTTATATTTTGATGAAATGTCAAAAATAATAGATAATAAACGGTATTAAGAGCCATCTATGCAATAAGTCAGATACTATTTATTTATGTTTAGCGCTCTATTCGACGAATACGATGTACTAATTCCGACAAGTTGTTTGTGGGCAATCAGTGCTGTCAAAAATTGCCAAAATAACCTCATTTTTGTGTATTTCATCAGTTTTTGTGTTGTTTTGTGCTATATTGTGTTTCGCGTGTTTCATATTTAGTGGTAAATATTGCAGAACAGTAGCTGTGTCTTTCGAATTCAGGTACGTTTTATAATTCGTATAAATTTACATTAACAATAGTTATAGTCAACTAGATACGTCATTTAGATAGTACGTTATTTGAGAAAAGTTTTTAGCATTAAATGTCACGATATTTAGAAATGCAATCAGAGAACAAGGTAATCCGAAAAGATATTTTTATCGACTGGAAATATAACCAATAAATACGCATTTATTATGCTGTATTCATTCCTACGAACACTGAAAATGTGCATCAAATTTCAGGTTCTGTTGCATAAACAAAATTGACGAAAATTATATTTATATGAAAGTTTAGGTAACATTGAAGACAGTTTGTAAATAATTTATGGCAAATTTGATATCTGCTTAGTTTTGTGTCCAACAAAAATAAATTATTACAGAAATTAAAAAAACAAATGTTGACGTGCCTATGTATACCTATTTTGTCACTGTGTAAAATTTATGCTGTGCATAATTAAGCATGAGTTGGATATAAACTAAATAAAAATTGTTTCTCATAACAAAAAAACAAACTTTTAATACTTTTGTGTGATTGGTGTCAGTAAAACATATAACCTTCCTTTTGCATATAATGATCATCTTTTTATCCGACGCGACACGACTTCCAATTTTCAAAAAAAGAGACTGTGTATTTTACACTACACACTAAAGAAGTAAAAATCGTATGGTTGTAAAAATAAAATAATATAATGACGCCGACTGCCGGAATCGAACCTACGTCCTTTAGGTTACAAGACAGCCACCATACCTCTCACACATTATAGCACAACGGTGTATATGCCATATGGTATTCGTTACATTTTCAATCTCATGAATCAATTTTACCCTACCGTGCAAAATATGGCTACAATCTAAGGTCATTGTCAAATCGAAATTTTTGACAATGCTGTCTGCAACGCAGCACTAGAATATACAAAGTCAATCCAAAGTTACAGAAGAAGATATAAAAAATTGTACATAAATGGTTTTGTTTTTTGATTGTAAATAGATATTGTGTATTCATAAATTTAAACTATCGTTACGTTTGGTCTTGTAAGGCAGATAACAAATTTCGAAATATAAACTGCGTAGTTTTTTTTTATTTAAATAAATTAATAATGATTATTATAGATATGTACATACATTTATTGGAGCTATTTAAATTTTAAAACAGGTATTTGTAAAGTAACGTACTTACATACTATTATTTATATGTAAATATTTAACTAGGTCTGCGCTTGTTGCGTCTAATATTTCATCCCAGTCAGGAGTGAATTATCTCCTAGGCCTCGAAGATTTCCGCGCTGCTTTATACAGAACCACACAGCGTCGGACTGGCCATATAGTCGAGGTGGCGATTGCCAACCGGGTCCCAGCCTGCGCGGGCCCCACACGGAGCATTACGTTCCGTAGTGCCAGTGCGTAACTTTGTCTATGACTTAACACCAATCAATTTCTATCTTAAAGAAGTCCTAAGATATGTTTAAGAGGCGAATTGATTTGTCCAGATCCATAGGAAAAGTTAATTTTTTATACCCTAACCACAAAGTTAAGTAGTTTCGGAATTTGCTTTCTACGTAACGTATTTCCAAAGTTCTCTGCGTTTTCGGCACGGGTTAAACTGTATAAATTGAGCTGAAATTTTAAGCTAATCATTTTTTCAATAGATAGAACCATTTCAAGGGATAGCAACTCAAAAAAATTGAAAAAAAATGGCTTATACAAATAAGGGCCACTCTAATAATAGACTGGCCCTTATTTTGACAAGTTGGAAATTGTCACATGCTAACCTTTAAAATGGTTCTTTACATTGAAAAAATGCTGGTATTCGGTAACCTTAATATAAAAAATTAGTTGACAGCGTGGTATATTATGAATATAAGCGCATTAAAAGTGAGGGGGCATTTTTTCCACATAGGGGTACTGTATAAAAATATCACAAAGGTATTTTCTTACCGAGCTGGGTAGAGTAGTGGTACAGCACTAGACTCGCATTCGGGAGGTCCGGGTTCGATTCCCGGCGGGGGCAGATGTGGTTAGGACTTTTTCCTACTGCCTTTCGCCGAGAAACGGTAATTCCTGTACCGGCCATCTTGATTGAGGTTTTCCATGGTTTCCCTCAATTAATTCCAGATAAATATCGAGGTGGTTCCTTATTTGAGGCCATGGCCGATTACCTATCAAACTCCTAGTTCAAAAATTACCTACCTTATCCTAATTTCCTGTAATTCCTTCATTCGCCCATTGCTATTATATAAGTTGAAGTTTAAGAAATGTAGAAAAAACGGGAAGTAGTAAAATGAAAAATAGTAATGGTGCGAATGGCGTCTGTTATGACATAAAGTCGAGAAACGGACGTTAAACGCATTATTATTATTATTATTGAGAAGGAAATATTCCTTAAAAAAATTTGCATCCACAAGCACCCAAACTTCAGGTTCGTCACCGTCATACTAGGGATACTTGTGGAGCAAGTTGTAACTGTAACCGCGTCTCAAACCATGAAATGGGCGATTACAGTGAGTTTGGGTCATTATTATTATTATTATTATTTTCTTACTGTACTTTTCTTTGATATTGGGAACTGTATTTCTGATATTAATTAAAAAACCACTTTAGTGTAGTGCATTTGAAATATGTTACTCACTTTGAAATTATATAAAACAAGTTATCCTTTAGGTTTTACATAACGTTTGTGATATAAGGTTCGAGAACACGTCATAGAGATGAATGGACAATGACATCGGCATGGATTGTCAGGGTTGGCTCAGCACAAAATTTCATAAGTGAATTTTCATTTTTCCGCCTCTTTCATTATGTTACTAGAAAACTCCATGTAAGAAAAATCTTATAGCCGTGGCTATAAAGTGAAAAAGTGCATAGAACGTCAATATTCTTGAATTTTAGTCTATTGATAGTTTTGAAAAATTCTCATTGTTCTGCTTGCATCTAAGTCGTCCCTGTTATTATTATGGAATCTGTTTAACTGTTTATAGGACAACTGGATATCTGAGTGCATATAGATAACAATTAGACGTGCTGTTAACAATGACCAGTTTGCCTTTTTGTTTAAAATGGAAAAAATCATCCACTCGTTTCTTTTATTTATTGTTTATACCTTTACATTGGTATTTACGATACATACTTTATTTTGTGTTGGTCGAACGACGGGACCTATGTAGGGGTCGAACTGTTGCCTCTTTTTGAGACAACATTTAGAGTTGGGTAACTCAGATCTGAACCGGTTCAAAGAGCCGACTCCGACAGAAGATCCGTGAGAGCCGACTCACTTTTTTTTGAGCCGACGGATCAACGGATCCGCATAACTCAGTGAAACACTTAACACACAGAAGCACATTTTACACTTACGTATCAGTTCTCGCTTTGATGCATCTGTCAGCTCAAACGACTCATGCATCACATGTTTGGCTATGCATTCTTGATTCTATACAGGTCTTGATATGATTGATTGAACTAGGTAACTCAGTGGCAGACTGCAGTAACATACTCAGAACTCGGCTCTTTTTGAACCGGTTCAGTGAGCCGGCTCACATACGGGATCCAGATGCAAAGATGCAGATCACTAAAAAGACCCGTTTTTCCCATCTCTAACAACATTAATACTCTGAATTGTCGACCACAACATTTTGTTTTGAGTTTCTAATAGCTATGCTTAAGAAACAAACAAGTATAATATAATTTTCAATCTTGTATTGACGTATTAAGACTTCGTTTTAAGTCTAATCACAACGAGCTTGAATATTATATTATACTTGTTTTAGAAATTAAAAACAAAATAATTTTGTGGTCGACAATGCCAAAAAAGACCCAACTGAACCATAAACTCTCGGCGTTGAATGCCGCTAGCACGTTTCGTTTGAATTGCATTTTTATCCATAGAGTTTTGGCTAACCCAATTTTAGTTGGCTAAAAAAAAGTGTAAAAAAATGTTATTTTCAGCGTTAACTGCCACCGCGATTAAAATTAATCTTAACTTTAACAGGCTAATCTTTATAGGTTTTTAACCGTACAGTTTACTTTCATTAAAAGTCTCTTTCTTGGAAGTCGTAAAGTTTAAGTTTAGGACACGTTTTTCCATATCTGGCCCAATACGTGACAAACTAACTATAAATCGCCAGCTACTTGACTACTGATTATATGGTAGACAAACTTTTTTGAACCTGATCGATTGCTCAACAAATGCTTATTTATTGACTTTATAAATGTATTTATTATACACATCGTTTGTCTACATCTGAAATGTTCTTCTTATGATAATTCAACTACAGACAGATTCCCATTAACCCTGTAACAGACACCCTCGAAAACCTTACGCGGATAATAAAAATAAAGATTCGTATCCTCTACTTTGAATTTCACATAGTTAAAGGTTTAATTTTGATTTCATTATATTTTAACCGACGTATCTGTTTGAAAAACAGTAAGATCTCGCTTAACGCTGCTCCACTTAACGTTGTTTCAGTATTACGCGGTTTCTAAAAAAAAATTTAGTCACTATAACATGTAAGTTATGGCTCAGTTTTTACAAACTGATTCAAATGTTGATAGAAGTTCAAAGGCAAGACGAAGTGTCATTGATGCAATCGACAACAGTTTGCTGAACGAAACAGAAAAAGGCAAACGACTTTAATTATATTCATGTCTTGTTAATAAATCCACAAATAACAAAGAATAATCAAAATTTTACTAAAAATAGTCTTATTTTTTTGCATGTAGAACAGAGAAACGTATATGAGTACAATTTTTTTGCAAATAATAAATTGAAATAAAAACAAACAAAAGAATTGTAAACCAGAGAAAGTTTCTTGCGTGGTTTTTTAATGGGTGGTATATTGATAACAGCTTGTTCTTGTTATGTCTGCAATAGTTTATTTAAATTTTAGCATATAGTTTCTTTGGAATTACATTTAGAAATTTCTGTTGTTAATATTTATGATCATTCAGTATTGTTCTATATGAACTCATGTTCAGTTTCGGTTTGAATAATGCATTTTATCTTTTTTACGAATGTATTATTTCTTAATTTCAAATCGATTGCAAAATCCTTACTTTTCATGTGACGATATTCATAATACATTCCTACCTACGAAACCCATAATAATCTGGAAGTAATATGTTTATTTATTTTTTACAAATATTTAAATTGTTGTCTTGACATCCTATGATTCCAGAATTCTACACATTTATTTTTTAACGAGGTTGACAGTGAAATTGAGAATAAATTTAAAATTTTAATTGGTACTAGGTTCAAATAATCATAGTAGTTAGCGACCTTCCCATTTTTTCGCAGTTCGCTGCCAGTCCCAATGCCTGCATGAAGAAACATAGCTTAAAAATATTCAATTATAAAATTCTATTTATATCCATTACGTATTTATCATTGTGATACAAAGTTTAGGTCAGTAGAACTCATATTTCTGTATCTTCGGTCAAAAAAATATTTGATAATTTGGTGATAATACTGCTTTGTGGCCGTGCATCAGGGTTGTGTCAATAACTAAAATTATGAAAAAATGTTTAAGAGCATCCCACGTTGAGTAGACGTCATTCTCTCATATCCATTTTTTTAAAACATATTCCGAAAGGGAACGCGTTTTCAAAGGTAGAGCATTATATTATATTTTTGTGACGAATAATTAGGTCTATATTTCTATTCGTTAACAGAATGAAAAAACACTCTTATATCTCTCGCACCACGAGTATTGTGAGTAGAGATGGGAAAAATGGGTCTTTTTAGTGATCTGCATCTTTGCATCTGGATCCCGTATGTGAGCCGGCTCACTGAACCGGTTCAAAAAGAGCCGAGTTCTGGCAGTCTGCCACTGAGTTACCTAGTTCAGTCAATCATATCACGACCTGAATAGAATCAAGAATGCATAACCAAACATGTGATGCATGAGTCGTTTGAGCTGACAGATCCATCAAAGCAAGAAATGATACGTAAGTATGTAAAATGTGCTTCTGAGTGTTAAGTGTTTCACTGAGTTATGCGGATCTGTTGATCCGTCGGCTCAAAAAAATAGTGAGTCGGCTCTTACGGATCTTCTGTCGAAGTCGGCTCTTTGAACCGGTTCAGATCTGAGTTACCCAACTCTAATTGTGAGATCCTCAACAATTCAGAATGTTGTATACGTCAAACGAAATCTATCCGTTTCGTTTGACGTATAAAAAATTAACGTAAACAAACAGAGGGGGTAGCGTCATAATGTTTAAACCTCTAAAAAGAGGAGCACAGTGAGCATTATATTCCGATTTAGTTAGTATTCTGACTGCTTCCTTTTGCAATTTAAAGACTCTATCAACATGAGTAACAGCACTCCATATAATCAGTCCATACTGTGAAAAAGGGAGCATATTGAATAGCTGGTACTCAGTAATCTTAATAATATTGATATATTTAAGTAAACAGGCACACAAAAGTAACCTTGCTGATTTTTTCCAATTATGTTAAAAATTAATTATTTGTCACCTTGTAGTATAATAGCTGCAATGATAAGCCGGGACGAC
Source organism: Venustoraphidia nigricollis (assembly GCA_034508555.1). Taxonomy (NCBI): domain Eukaryota; kingdom Metazoa; phylum Arthropoda; class Insecta; order Raphidioptera; family Raphidiidae; genus Venustoraphidia; species Venustoraphidia nigricollis. The sequence goes on along the minus strand of JAVRKA010000032.1, from coordinate 4,090,617 downwards.
AGATCCTGGCACGGTCATTGCAAATGAACTCATAGATACGACTCTTTTCATTTTAAATTAGTTCGTAAAAAAACGGAAGAGCAATGCATTATTACTTGAGTTTATTTTTTTAATTCGTAACAAATTAAATATCAAATTAATACTGTTCCATATCTCAGATGAGAATCTGTGAATTGGGGATTTGTAATAGACATGATACCGTCACATAAATAAATGGCATCGCTACATGCTCGGCTATTCAGATCACGATGGTCTCATGATAGTCCAGACATTTAAGATTTTTACTTTGAAAAAAAATTGTTAAGCTGACTATTTGTTCGATAATCCTGGGAGTGCTAATTCCCATAAAACATTGAAATGATAACTACACTCTAATGTTTCCCCGAAAGATCGATTTCAATATTTTTTTTCAGTCAGTGATTGGTGGACATAGCAACTGGCTGGCCCGTAATCGGCTGGGTGAAAATCGGAGGTAATCTTAGAAACGATTTCAATTTTTTACCTTTCGATAACTACTTAATTCTTGATGAAAGCTTAGATCTATAGACCTGGCTTCACCCGACTGCAAATAGAATCGATTTACATTAAAAAGCGAATTTGTAATGTATTTATAATCCATAACACCGAACAAATGCGCGAAGCCAGTGAATAATTTTTTAATAAATCGCGAGTGAGTAATGTATTAATAAAGCATACAGTTTTGCGTCCGAGCGAAGCAGTGTTTTAAATCAAACCACCCCTACAATTTATTGGTTATTGGTTCCTGAATTCGGGAATAATTTCAAAGGAACTTACGCTGTGGTACCATTGGAATTTATAAAAAAATTCAAACCAAAATGATTTATTATTCTACACTATTTCAGAATGAATTACGGGCTTACTCAATAGATCTATTAAAATATCATAAATGTGCATTAGCAACAGCTACAGTGTCAAAAAATTACTACAAGTGGCGTTGGAATTAACTGATCTTTTATTTTTTATACAAAATAAAGGTCTTTAAAAGTCAGACATAGATAAACTTAAATCAATACATACGCAAATTTATTACGCCTACTATAAAAATAGATAATATTATTGGATATCTTGCCAAGCGGATAAACCGTTTTGTTAAAAACACGAGAAAACTAAATACACTTAGATAACAGTAAATGAACTGTTGATTAGAATTTGTTTAACAATTTCCATTGCTTTCGAATGTTAAAAGTTCAAACAATTATTGCGCGAAGTGAAGCACATCAATATTTGAATTTTAAAGTAAGGACATTTACTTATATTAGTCCTTAAACATCGATAAAATATTTATACGGAAAGGCATTGGACTCCCTTGAACTGTGCACATTTGACACTGTATTAAAATATTGTACATACATTATTGTTATTCACTTATTATTTATTAATTTAAAATCTACGTTTTGTGTAAGTTATATAGAAGGGATGGCCAGTCGTCTTATGAGATAACTGATACTTGGTGTGTTTGATAAGTCTGCTAAGGGCATCTTATCCTGAAAATTTCCGCTTTTACAAGTTGGAAATTGTCACATGCTAACCTTTAAAATGTTTCTTAACATTGAAAAAATGATTCTCTGAAAATTTCAGCTCGAATGATTAAAATTAACCCGTGCCGAAAACGCTGTAAAAGTTATCGGTTATCACTAGCATTACGTTACGTAGTGCGAGTGCGTAACTTTGTCTATGACTTAACACCAACCTATTTCTATCTTAAAGAAGTCCTAAGATGTGTTTAAGAGGAGAATTGATTTGTCCAGATCCATAGGAAAAGTTAATTTTTTATACCCTAGGCACAGAGTTTAGTAGTTTTGGAATTTGCGTTCTACGTCGTTTATTGCAGTGAAACTCAGTAGGCGGAGTAGAGATCTCACGCAGACACTACTACTCTCAAATCTCACACGTACAAATTAAACTTTAAAAAAATGTTATTAAATAAATTGACATTTGAAAATTTGTACGGTTATTTTACGGATACAATTAAGCTGTGCAGCTATCAATTCTTTTTTTCTGTTTTGTCAGCCCTTTTAAAACTTTACGTGGTAATAACTATAATAAGACGCGTAAATAATAATTAATTATGGATATCATAGACCGGACGCAGGTCGTTATAGTACACAATAGACATGTTCAAACATAACTGTATATGTTTTATAAAACAGACAAAAAAAAGAAGAAGAAAAGTTACAGTTTTGAATATATTAATTAATCATGATCCTTGAGAACATTCTGGCGGTTGGTAGTATGATTATGGATTTATAAATAAATATATACTTTTTAAGGCCGCCAAGAACTAGGGCTATTTGGGCCTAGCACCAATTTATATTTTCTATGCATACTTCAGAAACTTTCATCCTCTATAAAATCGGAATCCTTTTTTACAACCGCCGCTTGGACTATGACAGTTGCCTCTCAAGATATATCGTCGTTGATTTACTGCCATCTTGCATAGAGAATTTCATCCCATTTACGAATGTATAATCTTTCGTGGGGTTATCTTTAAAAATACTCTGTAAATATTAGAAGTGTCTAAGACGCTTGTGGTTAGGAACTACTGGACCGATTTTTTTAAAACGATGAAGACCACGTATGTATGAGTTGTTTTGCTAAATCTGTTTGCAGCTAATTCAGTTGCACGTGTCTAATAATTATTCCTTTGCATTGATTGAAGAATTTGTTTTAAAAATAACGAAAACAATGCGCACCATGTTTAAATGGTTATACAATACACTAGTTACAATACAATTGGGTTAAGTAAATGCATTTGTCTGAATAGACGACAGGTTTCACTTTTTTAATTTTAATATCCTTCACACTTAACACAACAATAAAGGAAAGCCTCTTTCAAAAGTAAATTAGAAGGTACAGATACACCTACATAAATAATGCATAGGAGTTTTTCCCTCTTTGAAATAAAAATATCTTATGTAATAACTTTCATTTCTTAAAGCAGGTGTTTCATTAGCTTTATTATTAGCTTATGACAAATGAAAAATCATCTAGTTTTCTGTGAACAATATATAAGTAGAGATATTAATACCTTGTTTTTGAGGTAAGGAACCAATATATTTTCTTTATACCCGGTCGAAAGTACGTACTTTTCGGCTTCGATTTTAAGACAGCCCAACATTTATGCTCTGCTGAAATTACTCGCACGTCATCTATAACAGCGGGCCGAAAGAAAATAACAACGGGACGAAAGACAGAAAAAATCCAATGCGCTTTGTGAATAAGGAACAAAATTTAAGCATGGCTGCATAACAAACTGCCTGCTGGAACGTGATTGTATTTTGTATGATAATAATTAAAATTTTTCATAATAAACGCACTTTCGACCGGCTATAAAGAAAAATTGTATACATCACAAGAGCAGAAAGTTGAAATTCCTGAATTGTGCGACATGCTGCGCGAGGCGAAACTGTTGGGCCAGGCTTGACAGATTTAACCTACATTTTTCCAGTTGTAGGTCATTTAACATTTCAATTCTCAGTACTGTTGCACTGGCACGTTCTAAGCTGGATCGTCTCCAAAACAACGACGGTTTTTATTGAATTTGGACAACAATGAATGCTACTATGCATAATCAAGACGTTTCCTTCTCATATTTTACAGTTTACAAATTCATATGTTGATATGAATTTTGGCTACATTTCTTGCTGAAATTCTGCCAGCAGGGTTGACCTTAACGAATCTGACGTTCATAGGCGAAACGATCATTATAAGACAAAAGTTTTTTTTTACAATTTCCTATTTTTCCTCCCAAAAATTACCTTTATGTTCAAAATTCATTTATTTACGTTATGCGTCACAGAAATTCATATGTCCACCCAACTAAATTGGTCCAGTAGATTCTGAGCAAAATTGGCTGTGACAGACAGACAAAAACGAGTGATCCTATAATGGTTCCGTTTTTTTCCTTTTGAGTTATGAACCCTAAAAAAGTACTGACGTTATAAAATGTACTAAATCTAGTGCAGTAGTTGTAAACCTTGGTTCAACCCTATCCGTAAGAATGGCGAATGAATAATGCATTGTAAGAACACTAATTTAAATGATGAAATAATATGTCAATAATAATGGATTCGTTTTGTTCGCATAGTTGAAAAACTATTTACCCAGTTCACATTGAGATTAACCTCGCTTTGAATAAATACTGTAAGTTGACTATTTGTGCATAACAAAGACGCGGAACATTATGCACAATAATGCGCTAAGATACTAAATGACAAGGAAGCTAATTTGAACCGCATTTAGAATAGAGTTGGGTAACTCAGATCTGAACCGGTTCAAAGAGCCGACTCCGACAGAAGATCCGTGAGAGCCGACTCACTTTTTTTTTGAGTCGACGGATCAATGGATCCGCATAACTCAGTGAAACACTTAACACACAGAAGCACATTTTACACTTACGTATCAGTTCTTGCTATGATGCATCTGTCAGCTCAAATGACTCATGCATCACATGTTTGGCTATGCATTCTTGATTCTATACAGGTCGTGATATGATTGACTGAACTAGGTAACTCAGTGGCAGACTGCAGTAACATATTCAGAGCTCGACTCTTTTTGAACCGTTTCAGTGAGCGGGATCCAGATGCAAAGATGCAGATCACTAAAAAGACCCGTTTTTTCCATCTCTAATGTAGAATTCATCTAACAATAGATCCAGTCACAAACGGTAAATAAAATACATATTATTAGTTACTAGCGGATCCGTGCGAATACTTCGCTTCGTGAGTATTCAGCTACGTAATATAATAGGGTTGAAATATTCCATTCATGGACTTCAGCGCCACTAGGTCACTTAATATTACCGTTAACTGTTAAAATAAATCGATTGTTACCAGATGACAACATTTGTTTTTTCTGAATGTTATTTTCTGTAATGCAATTGTTAAAATTTTTAAACTGTAATTTTTTAATGTAAACATTAATTTGAAGATATTAATTTAGTTTCCGTCATTGGAGAGAAAATTAATCTCCAAAATGGCGTAACAAACATTAATTTTGATACAGTATCAAAGGAGATATTTCATACCGACAAAGAACAGCTTTGAGTAAAGTAAACTTACTTTTCGACAGATTTTGCTCAAAATAACGTTTTCTAATAAATCCCAAAGTTTCATAATTTTTGGCCGTTTAGAACGCGGGATAATTAATAACAAAGTTCGCAATTTTCACGGTCGACTATGAAAATTGCAAATTTTGTTATTAATTATCAGCAGATCGAAATTTTAAACGCAAGATTTTTAGGGGATTCCTCTCTGAGGGATATTTTCTGATTTATTCCCTACTTTCCTAAATAAGGATATTTACCGACAAACAAAAATAATAACTTGAGACCTCAAATACGACTGTAACGATTTTGATCGTATTGTAATGAATCCAATAAGATGTGTATTGGACACGACACATTTTTTATAATTTATTTTATATTTTATCATAAAGATAAATTATCGGTATCACTCCACCCCTGAACAAATTAATTATGCAATGACAAATTATTAGTTACATAATTTCAACAAGATTACACATTTTTTAAGAAATACCATTTCAAAAATGTTTTAATAAGACAGTCTGCTTTTTAATTTAATAGTGCAAAGTCGGTCTCGGCAAATTATCTCCATTTTTAATTCAAGAATTCCGTCGACCGATACGCACTTCAATAAATCAGTTTTTACATTTCACGTTTAAAATTTATCAAGAGTGGATTGAGACCAATAATAAAATAAAATCTAATAATTTCAATGTAACGTTTAATTGTTGAAAAAAAAAATTAATAAATATTCCGTTCAATTATAATTATCTTAAATGATAAAACTTGCACCCTGCTTCCACTGCAAAAGGGGTCAGGTTATAGTATTTCATAAATCGACATGTCAACGACCCTGCAATGTACCATCATTCATTTGTCTCGAAAGAACCCAGAGGAGGTAGTTTTTTGATGGACGGAATTTCGCGGTCAGTACAGTTCTGTGACATTGCATGGACTCCCAGACCATTTATTGATTCAGGTTTAATAACATATTTGATATAATTTTATTTACATTAAGTGACCTTTATTGCGAAATACTTTTGTACACTTGTCAAATAATATGATATGACAGAACAAACAAATTTAAATAATATAATTTAACTAGGGATGTGCTAATCTTCGAAAAGTTTAGTACATATTTTTTTCAAATTACATTTTTGTTCTACAAAAAATGTATAAAAAATTATAGCGAGACTCACCGTCATAAGCTCACACAAGAAGTGTAACTTCTTTAGTTTTTAATATTATAATTACGGTGAAATTATTACACATTTGGAGAGGGCACTTTGATGTTTAAGTCATGTGAAAATTCTCAGATTCATACCATAGTTTTATTTACATGCTATAATCCACAGAAAAACATTTTTAATATGAATTGTCTGTAGTATATCAGCATCATAACCTCACATTATGTGACGTTTCAGCATATACTTGTATTTAAAAAATGTTTAAAATGAAAATTGTTCTGATATCTGAAAATAGAGAATATGATATTTAATATTTTCTTTTCTGAATTTACATGAAGTATATATTACGAGTTCCTACCGTTTGTACGTCAAATTACAAAAATTATTTTGTACTTCAGTTGTTCGTAATTTTAAACGTCAGATTCAAGCCGTACATCCTTGTCTATAACAAACTATAAACAGACTATAAACTTCTGTCCTTGTCAATTTCATGTAATTTTTTGAGGGCAAACTAACTTCCCCTTTTTTTGTCTATTCTACTTCCCCTCGATTTTTTACATTTTTCAAACAGATACGTCTCTAAAGAAGTTGAACTTCAAAACTTATGCTATTTTTCACGTTTTTATCTGATTTTAAATCGTGTAAAATTTAACGTAAAGTCATATGGAAAGAATGGTACAGAAATATGTCTAGTTTATTTTGAAGCATTAACATAAAATATTGAATAAGGATTTTTCATAGAAATTAGAAGATTCCGAAACGTGTGCAAGTGCATTTTACATGCACCCACACATACATATCCAAGCAAAATAATAAATTAATCGTTTGAAAAACTATTAAACATCACTGGAGTACAATTTACAGTGAGCTCGTGTTCAAAATAATTATAATTGACCAGAATATACTTAATATCGCATACACACGTAGTACATATACATAATTATAGAAATGACGTAGAAAAGGCCTGGCTAACCTTTTAAAGAACATCTGAATTCATCAACGCAGATAAATAATAAATATAAATATACACATAGACTTCAAAAAGTTTTGCAGTTATCTTTACCCAACAATAATTCCGGATTAATACTATTCAACTCCATTATTACAATATAGGGTGCTATTCTGTATAAGAACTCCAAAAAAATCTTTTAACTTTTAATCAGGAATTTGCCCGCCGTCTTTCACTTGATAAATATTATTTAATAGGGACATTGACTATTTTTAGGAAAGTATTTTAAATCATGCGCATAAGTACCTAATATAACCACAAATATTTATTATGTTTTTTTTTAAATACGACTCACGCTTTAAAAATCATGTATTTTAAATTCCGTTTCAAATTTCACTCCAAAACGTCAATATTTGTCACGTGACTGCCGTGACGTCGTAGACTCATAAACGCTGCTAAACTGATGAGGTGAAAGGTTTTTTCGTAATTGTTCTCATAGAAATTTTCGAATAAATTACACACTCTAAATATTAACCAAACAAAGAAGCTTTTTAACAGCGTGAACAGCGTCCTTCTCTATGACAGCGTCTGATGATGTTGATGACGTTATTTACTCTGATTGGCGTTCGGTGTCACGTGACTTGAGAGTGATTTAATTACGTTTTACTTGTTAAATATTAATTAGATTCCTTAAAAATACGAAAAAATATTGTGTTTTTAGTATTTCTATCATAAAAACTACCACTTAACTTTAAAATTATATTTTTATTTAAATACAGTCAACATCCCTATTCATTAAAAAATTATTCATAAAGCTGGATATACATATACATACAATAATATACAATATAATAATTAATATTGTTCAATGCTGCAATGCTGACGAATTATCAAAATTTGAAAAAGAATTTTTGATAGCAAGCGCTTTTTATAATTTAGATGAATTTCTGTTGGGTCATGAACGACTGTGTTCTTTATGAACCTACTAATGTCCTTGATGGACTCTGAATTGACAATTTGTATCCACTATGGCACCACAAATAAACTATTATTATTCACACATTCTTTCAATTTTTTGTTGATCAACTAAAATTGCACCGTGCGAACCCGCCTTTAACTATACTTAAAATACGTAATTGATAATCAATCGACAGTCAATTTTAAAAATGTGGCTGCGACCTTTAAGCTTACATAACAAAGACTTTAGAGGTCAGCTGGTTCTGTCATTTTGTTTAACACGCCTAGCACACACAAAACAAGCATGCATGGTACACTGAGTGTCTGTCCCGTCGTTGTGTATGGATGTATGGATGTAAGAAGTTTAGTGTCAGTATTGCAACAGAAATCAGTTGTCATTCATACCGCGAATAACCAGCACGCGCTAATGTTCTTTCATCACACAGCGCGATCAAGTCTATGCACTTACATTATGTGCTTAGTCTAGTTACTTTATTAATTAGATACTGTGACTGTAATCGGTCAATAATACCGTACTGTGTGTACTTGTGTGTTAATTTATTAAGTAAATATCGTTACTGTACTTGGATTTATGTTATGTTACTATCGTGTGGCAATTAATGAACTTTTGTGTTAATTGAGGTTGTTATTTTTTTTTTCTTTATACCCGGTCGAAAGTTCGTACTTTCAGCTTCGATTTTAAGGCAGAAAGCCTAACATTTATGCACTGCAGCGGGCCGAAACAGTTTTCTCGTGCACACTGATACGAAAGCACGTACTTTCGACCGGGTATAAAGAAAAATAGTATACACCACACGACCAAAAAATTGAAATTCCCTTCGCGACACATGATGCTCTCGGCTTCGCCTCGGACATCGCGTGTCGCGCAGTGCAGGAATTTAAACTTTCTGCTATTGCGGTGTAATATACTATTTGTGTTGAGGTTGTTTTTTTTTTTTAATTGTTTTTGTGTGTGTGTAGTTGTAAAAATGTGTTTAAAAAGAATCGTTTTTTGTTGAGTTTTATCGAAAGTTCAAAATTGATCAATGTGAGATGTTGATAAAATTGTGCAGTGTTGTTTTATGTGGTTGTTATAAGATTTCGTCAGTGGAAAGAGGTAGGTCGTTGCTTTTGAGGACAGTACAGTAGAATTCGTGTATTTTCAACCTGTCGGGACTGATCTATTCTTATATTTTCAACTTCTTCATCATCCTCACTTCGGTGACAGTCAGAACTTATATTTTTGACACTTTCATAATTTTTTCCATTTACGCAACATAAGAGGAGACTGCGTGAGAAATAGGGACTAAAAACTTGAAAATAAGTAAAATAAGTTGAAAATAGAAGGTGTTGAAAATACACGAATCCGACTTTATATTAACTGAGATGAATGGGCTCAAAGTACTTTAAAATAGAGCTGGAGAAGATTCTTGAAAAAAGGGCACGTGCGAGTAGGATTCATGCCCCGAGGGCTCCGTACCGTGTTAAAGGTAATCCACCACCGTGGGGCGTAGCCATATTGGATTTATGCATTGTCACTTGTGCAAAATTTCTAAGATCTAGCTTAATTAGATCTTTTTGATTGCAAAATTTGATCCAAATTAGCAGACTGACTGAATTGCATATTAAGTTAAACAAAAGCTTGTAAAAACCACTTTTAATTCACTACAATGCAACACCACGAAACTTGAAATGTCATACATTAAGTACATAGCATATATTTTACGAAATCTTTAGTGGGTGACAAAATGTGAGAAATTTCTCAATTAATGTTAATTTTCATTCGTATTTCGGATTCACGTTATATTACGGCGGATTGTATAGTTATTGAGCAGCAAACGACTTATAGCCTATAGTTTATGTACGCTGGGCTATTAAGCGGACCCAATGTTGTTTTGAGAGCGTTAATTTTTGGGGTGTACTTAGAACTTGCTTGCAAAGAATTCCACTTGTAAATCGGTTGATCAAAAGCAATTTCCTTGCGAATTAGAGGTCATATTTAAATTTATTGCTGTGACCACGAAGATGAATGTCTGGGTTTATATCTATTGTTTACTTCTGATATATTTAATTTTAAAGCTATCCAATTACTAAGGGTCACATATCAAGGTCTAACAAGGGATCACGTTTTGTTTAATTATATTTTTTACAAAAAAACTGAATACTGATGCTAGTATCATTTGATGTAAAATAATATTAGAGGTGCACTTTTTACATTGAAACTGAAATTTGCAGTTTTCTCAAAAACGACACTTAACGATTTTGATCATCTATACTATTATTATTATAAAGAGGTAAATTTTGTATGTTTGTGTGTATATCTCTGGAGATGCTGAACCGATTTTAGTAACTCTTTCACTGTTAAACTACATTATCCCTGAGTTAATATATAGGTTACATTTTATTTTGATAAAAAATAAAAAACCCCAAATAAACTGGCTAAATTTGAGCACATGGCGGAAGTACAGTAATTTTAAGGTGGAAATGCGGGTATATTAAAAAACTTTGTATTCGACATGTAATACGATGGAGCCAAAGGCTCCACTACTGTTGTCGCTGCTGTGTTTCATTTCAATCGGGTGGCTAGTATTTTATAAATCGATATAGATCCTTAAAGATCCCAGAATGTTTCACCTTTCATTTGCTTCGGAGAAATCCTGATACTGATGAACTAACATGCGTGGTCGATAAACGAAAAATTTCTTACGAATTGTCGAAATCTAAACTAGCCATTTGGAAAGATTAATAATATTACTCATCAAGTTATAAATAATAGCGTTGAAGATTAGCACCTGGTTAATGTTACACAGGAAAATCTTTTTACAGGAACGCAGGCAAATTATAACTAACCAACTAGTGTTATGAAATGTTTTCGTAAACATTGTTTCTTTAATCATGCTTTTGTGTGATAAAGAATTCACTGGTAACACTTTGTAAAAAAACAAAGATTTAACAATGTTTGAGATGTCATTTGAAACCCAAAGAGCTTCCGTTCAATTATTATTTGTTCGTTTATTTAACGAAAACATTTCATAAATAGTGCTAAATGTTTGGTCGATTTTTATACACCATAAACGCGATCAAAACTAGCGACCTTATAACGATTTACAACCGTAAAAAATGGTTTTACGAGGGACTCAATATAGTGTATTTGCTAATACAGATATTGTGACTTCATAATGTAAATTTAATTTTTTTTTCTTAATAGCAATATTATAACAACCCAACATCTGTACTAAATTGTCTGCACCATCTTCGGAAAGTAAATCTATAACCACGAACTAGTGCTTTCATAAAATTTGTAAGGCTAGTATTATGCGACCGATTTTATTAAAATTTTAAACGCGAACCGATTCAGAGATTTCTTTCGGTATTTTTAGGCCTGAAATCATTTATCAATCCCTAAAAAGACTGCAGAAAAGTGTATTTTAAGATTAGTCGAAAAATATTTCTCTAATTTGTTAAATACCGACATTTTTAATATACAGTGTTGATCATACTGGGAAGTTGGTCATGTGGACCTCAAGGGTCCCACTTGGTCCTAACACATGACCCACATCACGGCTTGTTTTTTATTATTTTTTTCGATTCATGCCTTTTACAGATATGAAACATTTGAACACTAATGTAAATTGAATTTTCTATTTTGTTGCAGATGATGTCAAGAAGTTTCCTTTGAACATACGCGATATGTTTTGAAAAAGTGAATGCAGTCGAACGTCGATTACGTGTACTAATTGGAACCACGTATAGTTCGGATTATCGGCAAACCGTCTTGATCAACGTCATCTAACAGGTATGAAAAGTATTTTTTTAATTTCTTTATATTTATTAGTTCAACGATGCAATTCCGAACTAATTGTTAGTTATCCATTTCTTTTTTCTCATTTTTTTTTTGGTATTGTAATGATACGGGCAAAAATGCAAAGTGCAAGCGCTACCACGTTCCGACTTTTTCCAAATATAATGTTTGTCTCTGTTAATATCGGCGCTTTTATTCTTTTCGTTTTGCGCACACTGCGGGCGATGTGTTGACTGGTTGTCAAAACATTGATAATCAAGGTCACAATAATATATCTACTCTAATCAGTAATCATTTCATATCGCACATTTTTTGCGCTATCAATGTTGTTCATTTGTAACACTATCGTAACATTTTTGTTATTAATATTGGTTTCCGGGCTTGTACGCCGTGGTCCATCGGTATTTCTACCAGACGTTTCGTCTACAACTGCGGTAGACATTATCAAAGGCGATGTGGTAGCGGGCGAAGTGTCCTTCTCGGCTTTATTTATAGGTTTAGATGTTAGGATAAAAATTAATGTTGTTGTAAAGTACATATCGAGATGTCGATAAATATTCGTATTTCTATAGATAATTCTGAGGCCTCTAACGTGACGAGGTCCCTCGAATCGGGAATATCAGTGAATAGAAGACGAACGTTTGCATGGGTAAAGTAATTTTGTGAAACGATGTGAATAGTTGCGAATCATTTGTTTCAGTTATTTTTGGACGCACCGTAATTTGAAGTTAAGGTCGAAGTGTGTCATTTGTGCTCGAGATGCACCTGTTACGCTGTGGCATAATAATAATATCTAAGTATACAGTAAGACCTCGCTTAACGCTGTTTCAGTATTACGCGGTTTCTAAAAAAAAAAAGCCACTATAACGTAAATTATGGATCAGTTCAAAGGCAGGACGAAGTGTCATTGATTCAATATCTTGCTGAACGAAACAGAAAAAGGCAAATGGTATTAGATGACTTCTTCACAAAAAAATCGTGAGGAACCTTCTTCATCACAAACTTCTTACTCGAACTTTTATTAGATTTTCATAAATGTTTTATGAACAAAAATCGATATTAGCAACTAATAAAATAGCAGATGATAGAAAAGTATTTAACAGTAAATGTTACAAAATTCAACAAAAAACAAATTTTCTTATTCTCGGTTCTGAGTTTTACTTATGCCTATTATATCTACGTATTAAGATGACCTCGTTTAGTGCTGTTTAGTATAACGCAGGAACTTATCTTCCACGTTAAGTGGGGTTTTACTGTATATAGTAAATAGTATGCGAAAGTGGTTTTCAACAATTTTGTATAGCAGTGAATCTGCTATTAAAATCTTATTGAGCATGATTAATGTTGTGCTAAAGAACGTATTGACAGTGCTTTGATTATGACATTAGATTATGACTTCACAATATTAGTCATGCAGTAACGTTAGCTTTTTCGCTGGGAACTCAGTTATAGTGGATGGATTTTCATGATTTTTTTTGCTTTGGGTTTCTAAGTGTAAAAAAGTTTACCCTTTTTTTGCCGCGTTCCAAAGTTTCATTTTTGTTTCTACATGACGCAAATGCATGTTTTTTCTATATATATATCCTGTGATTTATTTTATTTTATTTATATTTATTGGTATGTCGGAGAACAACAATGAATTAGTTTTGATATTGTGTCAACATTGACACGATATTTTTAGATAGGCATTGTCGCCGTCGAGAAAGTCTTTTCCTTCGTGTGAAACATTAGTTGAACTTAAAAAATGAAAAAAGTAGTTTCGACACTGCTATCATTTAGCGATCAAACCATCCTCTTACTAATGAAATACGATGACCTTAGTGTTTTGTTCAATGGCCATGTGAATTCTAGGATACGTAAACATTAATTTAAACGTGTTTTCAGTGTCAATAAAGCCCGAGGACCGAGCAAGATTATTTGAACGTCGTTAAAATTCTTTGAATTTTTTTTATTTTATTTTATCTGTGATTTAAATATAATTGAAAGTTAATAATAGATAAGGACAAATCTAAATTTAGACTGAGAAATGTTTTTGGTGGGATTTCAATATTTTTGGGTTGCGACTCGATTTTTAAAACTATCAGAAACCATCGAATAATAATATAATAATCAGATAATATAATATAATAATATAAATATATAATATGATATTCAGAGAAGATAAGAAAAATCGAAACAAATCTAGGTAATTGTGTTTTGATTGTTTCTTGTTTTTTGGCTCCTGGGGCAGACAACAGAACCACTACATCCCTCCTAGATGACTCACACAGTCAGACAGGTGGTTCCGATAAGGAAAGGTGGGTCGCCAGCTGAAAAAGGTTGGGAATTACTGGTTTAAGGTATACTCCTCGTCAAACCCGCCATTTCTGCGAACGAATCCGCAAGCACATTTGGCGTGTACGGGAGCAAAACTGCGGGGAGTAATTATTGCAATAAAACTGCTTATGGTATTAAAATAATACATTTCTCTTTTCTTTCAAGGTCTGTTGTTATTTTGCAATATTTAGTGACCGTAACGCAAAAGAAAGCTAAACACTTAAAAAGAATCGATAGGACAAGGTTTGCGTGTTTTAATAGATTTCTGTTATTTCGATTGCGATACACAATAATGTATTATATTTTTAGTGTATTTGCCATATGGCAACATACACTATTGGCATCGGTCGGATGGCGGAACCTAGGGGTCGGACTAAAATTTCTCGACGTTTCATAACCTTCTAAGCACTTTGGCACCTATATATATGTGTACGGGCAGTAACTTTCGAAAGAGTTAATTCATTTTAACGAAATTTGGCACGCATGTTGGAATCCATCACCGCACAAAGCCTATTTAAAATGGGCCCAATCGGATCATTTTAAGGGTAGTTTTTAGGGGTTGAAAAAAGTTTTTGGGCCCAAAAATACCGAAACTATTCTCAGAATCGTTTCAAAATTAAATTTTACTCATTTAGTAGCAATTAAAATGTGCTTCCGAAATTTGAAAAAATCGGCCCGCCAGGACCGGATTTACAAATTTTATGAAAACACTAGTTTGCAGATAGTGAGTTATTTACTGAAAGGTGTATTTAATTTGGTGTAGATGTTCGATGATAGTAATCTTGCAATTAAGAAAAAAACTGTTAATTTAAGGGGTGTATTAAGGGGTTAAATTTTTTATTTTGACCAAAAACAAACTTAAATTCATGTAATAAAACCAGACTGCCTGTATTAGCAAATACACTATAGTGTCGGCAGGGTTTGGGCACTGCGACCCGCGTTTTTTATTTTAAAACACGTAAAAAGAATGGAATATAAAACATTTCGTTGTGTTTTTTAGCAGGCGATATTTTAAAAACAATTAAAAGAAAGTAAAACGCGCTTGATTCGCTCTTTTGATGCAATTATTGTATAATTTAATTTAAGCTGTGTTTTTTAATAAATGTTCTTCTTTAGGGCTGGAAAATAACCGAGCGCGTAACAATAAAATCACTTTTATTTAGTTACGCTAATTTTAGAACATTTCTTTCAATATCATAAATCAGTTGAGAAATATAACTAAAAAAAATAGCCATGGTAGTGTCCGTTTTTACGATATCGAAGGATAAAAAAGTTTCCACAAGCACACACGCGAAGAGAAACGAATCCTGGAGTAGTAAAAAATGATGTTATTTTGTGCCATACATCCACAATAGATGAACCGATTTTGATGAAATTTTCAGGCAATCTTTAGATTAGCCCAGCGGGCGATCGGATCAACAAAATTGTTTTTATTTTTGTTTTTTGGCAATTTTGAATTTTTTTCGATTTTTGAACATTCACAATTAAAAGCGATTGAATTCGCGTAAATTCAATACGCGTTGAGAATTTTATGATAATGATTCCCGTCTTTTATGGCTATAGATAATTAGATAATTTGTGCTATTCGTGCGAAGCCGGACTGGGCCGCTAGTTTATTGTGCACAGAATATTATTGTAATTGACCGCACTGTTATTTCTGAAACTTATGCAAATTAATTATTAATCTGAGTGAAGATGAAGCACGATTTAGCTAGTAAAATTAAAACATGTTTCGGCTACAGGTTAAACAGTTCTTTGAAAGTGATGATTTTTTTAAAATAGATATGTGCAAGCAATTTAAAAATAATTATTATTCCATTAAATGTTTAATTTTTCCGTAAGTTGGACTATACTTCGCCTAATAAAAATATATTATTATTATTTGTTATCATCTGTTTATTAAACAATTTATTACATACCGCACGATATTACTGTGACCTCAACTATAATTTGTCAATTATGTATATAAACCGGCTATTTACACAAAAATCAAACCGCGATGTGGAAAAGTACATAGAAGTTAAATGATTGACGGGGTAAATAAATAACTGACAGTTTTTTAAACACATTCAATGCGATAAACCTATACGCTGCCAACAGCAACGTAATAATAATTCAATAAGTCGTCAACTGGTTCACATTCAGACCTGTATTTGAACTGAAAAACGTTTAGAATAAAATAACGTCAATTTTCTTTGAAATGGTGCAAATTTAAAGTAAAAAATAATAAAATAGAGTATTTTATCCAAGTGTATAGGCTTTCACGACCGGAGTAGTAAATCTTCTTGGTTTTCGGGCTTGTACGCCGTGGTCCATTGGTACCTGACGTTTCATCTGCTCTGTCCCATTACAAATACATTTATTATTGCAAATGCAGACAAAAATTTTCATAATATATCAAACATTTATTGAAAACAAGTTTTTTTATAGAGAGTACTTACAAAAAAAGATAATATATAATAATATATCTCGGACGGAATGATATAATGACTCGTGTGACTGTTAACTCGCAGACAATCCTTTACACATAACGTGTCGTTAGTAAAACTTCAATCTTTTTCACCATTTCAAATGAAACATTAATCGTTAGTCATTATTTATTAGTAAACAGTTAACAAAATAAATATTACCTTTGTGCTTTGAGACAAAATAGTAAATAGAAACGGTTTCGAAACGTCGACAAGAGCTTAAAAAAATGTGATAGTGTCGTCACTTGTTTTCAATGTTTACAGATTGGTTAGTAGAGGATCTCCTGTACAGTAAGACCTCGCTTAACGCTGTTTCAGTATTACGCGGTTTCTAAAAAAACTATAACGTAAATTGTAGAACAGTTTGTACAAAATAATTCAAATGTTGATAGAAGTTCAAAGGCAAGACGAAGTGTCATTGAAACAATATCTTTCTGTCGACAGCAGCTTAAACCAGAAAAAGGCAAACGACATTAGATGATTTCTTCACAAAAAACAAACTATGTCAAATGAGGAACCTTCCTCACCACAAACATAACTTCTTACTCGAACTTTTATTTGATTTTCATAAATGTTTTATGTACAAAAATCGATATTAGCAATTAATAAATCTAAAATAGTAATTAACAATAAATGTTACAAAATTAAACAAAAAGAACTAACAGATTTTCTTATTCTCAGTTCTGTTTCACTTAAGCCTGTTATTTACGTATTAAGATGACCTCGCTTAGCGCTGGAACTTATTGGAACGTATCTCCCGCGTTAAGCGGAGTCTTGCTGTACTTTGTTTGTCATCATAATAAAAAAAACAGTCAACACTACCTACTTCACCTGTGCGCAAATGTCAATTGTCGGTGTTTTGAATGTGCAACCGTACAAAATAAAGTGAACATCCAACAACATTGAAACACGTGTACCCAGGCACCACGTGCGACTTGAAAAGTCACTTGACGGGCTTCAAAATAACATTTGAAGGTGAGCTATCGAATCCATATAGTAGGAGACCTGTTCGACATTTTTAGGTAGGTATTTGAGACACTACAGTTGGGTAACTCAGATCTGAACCGGTTCAAAGAGCCGACTCCGACAGAAGATACGTGAGAGCCGACTCACTTTTTTTTGAGCCGACGCATCAACGGATCCGCATAACTCAGTGAAACACTTAACACACAGAAGCACATTTTACACTTACGTATCAGTTCTCGCTTTGATGCATCTGTCAGCTCAAATGACTCATGCATCACATGTTTGGCTATGCATTCTTGATTCTATACAGGTCGTGATATGATTGACTGAACTAGGTAACTCAGTGGCCGACTGCAGTAACATATTCAGAACTCGGCTCTTTTTGAGCCGGTTCAGTGAGCCGGCTCACATACGGGATCCAGATGAAAGATGCAGATCACTAAAAAGACCCGTTTTTCCCATCTCTATGAGACACTGTGAAAATTTGTACAATACCTCTTTAGTAATATCCGAATACAAACATACAGGCCTGGCTGAAAGGTAGCGGGGCCTAACCGACACTCAAATTTTAAATTAGCAAAAAATTTTACGCAATAAAAAGCCCTTGAGGAATTTTGAAATTTTAATACCTTGAAATTTAGTATTTAAGGAGTTGAAAAATAAAGAAGCCGGATTTCTTAATCGAGTCTAAAACTCAGACAGGTGTTTGCAAAATAATATTTTTAAAAAATATATTTGAGGCACGTTGAAATTTAAACAGAATAAGATTGGTAACTAAAAATAGATATTAAAAAAAAAACAGATCGTTTCGGTGAGAAATTCTACCCGCCAGGTGATTAAAAATTTGATGCTCGGTCTCTGTTTTTGTATTTGGATATTACTAAAGACGTATTGTATAAATTTTCACGGGGCTCTAATACCTACCCAAAAATGTCAAACAGCTCTCGGACTAATACGTATGGTTCGTTACAACGAATAATTGATAATTGACGTTTGGGTAAACATATTGAATAATTGTGTTCATTAAAATTTGTGGTGTTGTATAGTAAGAATACTAGAACCGTATGGGTGATAGGAAATATTGTTTTCTTTATATCCGGTCGAAAGTGCGTACTTTCGGCTTCGATTTTAAGATCGAAAGCCTAACATTTATGCACTGCTGGAGTTACATCTATAACAGCGGGCCGAGAGAAAATAACGACTTGGAAAAAATATAAATTACGTTATCTCACAAAACTTTTGTTAAAAATTTATTAGACCATTGTTCCTGAACTGATTAGAAAATAATTTAAATTTTACGCTTATTTTCTCTCAAAAGTGAAAAATCGTATTGGGTATTCTTTATGGGGTGACCGCCGTGAAATTTTTATGGGCTGTTGTCGATACCCTCCCTGAATTATTCTATCCCCACCGGGAGTGGGGACCTTATCTAGACAATTGCCCATTCTTTTGACATATTTACAAATTGTGGCATATTGAGTGGCTTTATTTTTGTTGTCATAACTCGTTTGACCACTAATAATTACTAATATCTAATTACATTCACCGGCTGTACACTGCAGTCGCAATTCTCTGTTTCTGTAAACAATGTAAAAAAAAGCAAATCAATGACCGCGTTACAGATGGATGCTTTTTATTTATTTGTGTTAAATAATATTACGGATATTAATAGCCATTACAAAAAGATAAATTAATTGCATCACATGTCTGCTCTGTACTATTTTTCCATACAAAATGTTTGTGCCACAAAAACACGTCACAATGTTCTCTGTTATCAATCACATGAATTATTATTCTGTACAATTGAGACGTGAATATGTCTTACATAGGTTATGATAAACAAACAAGTCTATTTCAAGGTGTCAACTGATCAAGGATCGAATTATTAATGGATCCATTATGTGCAGTGCAGCGTTGCCAAATCAAGTGTAATGTTTCTTTTCGGATTGTGATTTAAAAATTCCTGATATTTCCATTTGTTATTAGGATTCCTTAGCTTAAAACGGAACCCTTATAGGGTCACTTGCGTGTCTGTCACAGCCAATTTGCTCCGAAACTTCTGGACCGATTGAGTTGAAATTTGGTAGAAATTTGAGTTTCTGTGCCCCAAATACCGACGCATAACGTAAATAAATAAATTTTGAACATGAGGATCATTTTTGGGGGGTAAATTAGGTTAAATGAAAGGGCTTGTAGTAAGGGTTTCAAATATATATTTTTTTGTAATTTTACAATAGTTTTACAGTTATTTTAGAAAATAGATGAAAATTGACCATTTCCCCCTTATCTCTGAAATTACTGAGCCTAAAATTTTGAAAAAATAGGGGATGTCGGGTCTCAACCATAGTTTACAGGAAAACCTAAACGAAAATGTTAAGTCTTAAAGTACTCACGGAACCCTCTTCTCGCGAATTCGACTCGCACTTGACCGTTTTTTTTTTAATCATGCAGATATATAAAATTTTGTTATCAGGTCTCAGAAGACAGTATGTCGAAAAGTTTGAAATATAATATGCTAATAATACTGTCTTCTATTGATTTTGTGTAGGCGTGTGCATTACCGGTGTATATGGAAGGACTTTTCAATTATTCTTATGTATTATTAATTTTCCTGCTTGATTATAAAATAATAATAAGAGAAAAATGAGGCAATTTGTCTATTTATTGTGTATGTACCGATAGCCAACAATTACCACCCACTCATAGTTCATGAGGTGATACAGGAGGTCCACATTCTGGATAAAATCAAAGTAAAAAAAACATTTTTTTTAATATAGAAGATGCATTTTTACCGATCTTCTGTGTACGAGGTAGCCGTTATACTGTTTAGCTAGTAGTCTAATAATATTATAAATTGATGTACAGTCAATTTTATTGGTATTAGAGATGGGAAAAATAGGTCTTTTTAGTGATCTGCATCTTTGCATCTGGATCCCGTATATGAGCCGGCTCACTGAACCGGTTCAAAAAGGGCCGAGTTCTGAATATGTTACTGCAGTCGGCCACTGAGTTACCTAGTTCAGTCAATCATATCACGACCTGTATAGAATCAAGAATGCATAGCCAAACATGTGATGCATGAGTCATTTGAGCTGAGAGATGCATCAAAGCGAGAACTGATACGTAAGTGTAAAATGTGCTTCTGTGTGTTAAGTGTTTCACTGAGTTACGCGGATCCGTTGATCCGTCGGCTCAAAAAAAGTGAGTCGGCTCTCACGGATCTTCTGTCGGAGTCGGCTCTTTGAACCGGTTCAGATCTGAGTTACCCAACTCAAACCACTAGTGCTAGACTCTTTTTGATTTGAGCATGCCTTATATATAGTGTCATGTGCGTGGGTCACGTCAATCATATTTATGTATGATAGACACGGGATTGTGGACGACTTATGACTGTGTCCTTCATATAAATTAAAATACCGATATTTTATAAATATCTCAAAACACCACTGCTCCGTGAACATATTGATATATTTGGTTTGGGGCAAATCGTTAACATTAGGAATTTGAAACTATACAGGGTTTGTCTGTAAAGTAATGATGTCTGATAAAAAAAAATTATTAATTCGATCTGTATGAATTATTGAGTCTTCAAAATAGTCTCATTGGCCATCGGTATACCGCTGCAAAGCCTTCGTAGAGACTTTTATAATAAATAGGCATATCTACGCATATAATCTTATAAATTATATGCCTATTTGTTGCTATTTTAAGATAACTTATTTGCATTTTCTGAGAACATTTACCGTAGTAATGTATATTTTTTTTCATACCATCAGAAAGTAGAGATTTCAAGGAACAAAAAGCCCACCGACTTTTTTAAAAAAGCAGATATTTTGACTTGAGAATTTTCCATTGAAAATTAGGGTGCTTTTTCGATATTAAGTCAAAATAAGGTGAAAAAATGAATATTTTAAATCAAAAAAATTACTGTGTGTTTGGGACATAAAAAGGTAAGTTTTCACCAAATTTCGTGAAAAATAAATTTTTTTGCACAAGATAAAAATAAAAAACCAGAACCTTGGTTATTTGAATTTTTCACATAAATTTTGAGGTTATATGAAAAAAGTGTAAAAACAAAAGTTGTAGATATTTTTATTACCTACAACTTTGCCATTTAACTTTTTTTAATAGGACTTGTAGTTTTGCCGCAAATCGAGATAAACCGTTTTTTACCCTTAAAAACTCACCACCTTCCCCTTCCCGACCTCAGATCGACCGTAAATTATTTTTCCTTTCATTTTTGTTATATTCTCTACCTTTTCCAATGGGTTTCATCCTACTATAATTTTTTTTGGTCTCAAAAATTATCGACCCTGGTCTAGAAACCATACTCTGGTCTTCAGTTTTAATATCCTTGTACCACTGTGCTTGAAATACCAAAACTAAAATATGTGATCTGCCGTTGAGCTTGTGTTCTAAGGGGCGTCCTCGACATGAAAGTTATTGAAGTAATATATAATTTTAAAACAAAGTTGTAAAAATTGTTTAACGTTCTGCCCATTACGTATTGGTTATCTATTTATAAATGTTTCTAAAAATAAAATGTTAAGTCATTATTAATTAACCTAAACGCTGTTAGTGATTTTTGTTTGTGCTAATAATTAACGTTTGCGCGATATTATTAAGTAGATTTAAAAATATCTGTGTGTTGTGCGTTCCGATTCTTTCTGTGCAAGCAGTCATAAAAAAAGCTATAATATTCCAATTGCGGTCAGTTTGTCGGCTAGAATTTAAGTTACTTTGATTTAACGTCAGTTTCGAGGAGCGAACTTGAAAAATTGGCGATCAGTAAAAAATTAATTGAGATATAGTATTGTTTTGCATTTTTATAAACTTTTATTTAACTTGCTTTGTCTGTTACAAATGTTGAAAGTCGATTTTAGCGCACTTCCGGTTGTCCGATTTCGTTGAAATTTTGCGTGCACGTTAGTTCTGATTATAATATACTTTAACGATTTTATTAGAATTATATAATTAATGAATTATAATAAATTATCAATTTTTATTTAAGTTGGGTAGTCTGTCTTCAATAAGTCTTGCAAGTCGATTTTGACGCATTTCCGGTTATTCGATGGCGTTGAAATTTTTCATATACAATGTAGTTTCGACTATTTTTTTTTCCAAATTTTTCTTGTAAACTTGATGGTTATGCGGCTATTTGACGGGGTATCTTGCGGATTATAGAGTAATGCACTAAGAAATATGTGACTACAGGCAAGCGGCTATTTGCCAAATCTACAAGCACTTAGTAATTAGTATGTGAATAAAGTATACGCAGTAATCATAAATCAGTAATCACGGACATATGATAATACGTGCCAGTATAGAGTTTGAATACTGACTGTTTTTGAGGTCAATGTTAATTCTTAAATTAGCCATCGCTATTTATCACCTCAGAAATTATGTAATTATCACGTCTTTCGTGTTGATTTAGGTGCAGCTACTTTCTGTACATAATAAAGTTACATTATTGAACCGTATTACTTATTATTATATTAAGTACTTTATTAGTATTTAAATGTTTTAATAATAAATAGCACTGGGCGATAGTGTCTGATAATTAAGATCAACATGTATTTAACCTAATGTTTTTTGGAAAATCTACACATGCGCAGGCGCGATATGTGCCATAATTTCGTTAAACTCACTAGCTCTCGTTTTAAACATAATGCCACTTTCGCCGTAATATATGTAATCCATATACATAGGAATATAGAGACAGAGCATGTACTAGGGTTTTAGACGAGGGGGGTAATACCGATTAAGGGACGCGAAGAAGTGAGTGGTGTCTGCTTGTCATTGGCCGGAGCACTGCGCATGTCTAGTGGCATGAAATTTATGTAGGTATTATGGTGTAAAAAGAAAATTTCTTTTGAATGCAACGCATTGCGCCAGCCAATCAAAAATCGACACCATTCTTACTTTGTACCCGTCCCTCAATGGATTCCTCCCTAGCTGTATACTTAAAATTACCAGATCCATGATGCAATCACACACTAGAAACATAACATATTATTCCAGCATTTTTAAAGTTATCCTTATTATCGTGATGTGACATGTGATCATTGTTAGTATTCTTACTAAATGGAAACGTCTTAATTAGGTGAAGTTTTTTCATGACTTGAGGTTAGTTAGAGTTTCTGTCAAATTTAAATAATCGAGAGCGATTCTGCGACGTTACCACAAGCGAAAGCACGGGAAAATATTAAACGTTCTTGACAAAATGTGCAGTTGACTAGTGTAGACTCCTTTTGTTATGAAATCGAAATTGTTTATTATGTATTTTGAATGCATAACGGCCTCTTATAGCTATTGAAATGATATCGACCAATAAACTGGTTTTAATAACATTGGAGATCGTTCTAATGTCACGGTCTTAGGTGTCTACACCATTTATGTAATAATATCATACTTAATTTGTATACATTGTATGGAACTAAAGGGCAGACCCGGCTTAAGATATTCATTATTAATAAATATCAATATCAATTATGTAATATATGACTCTGTATGTAACACGTATAATTTATTTAAGTACTAGCGGCCTGGCCCGGCTTCGCCCGGATTACCTAATAAAGACAGACATATTATGCTGCAGTGGCCTTTCTTATAGAATAATAGGCGAATTTGCCCGGTGTTGTTTTCAATTCATTATTAGTTGCTGCTATCCGCAACTCCGCACGCAATTGAGACAAAATATGGCAGCGACAAAGGTAGTTGAGTCTTTGTCTTCACCGTATTACTATCTTACCTCTCGCCGCGCTGCGCTCGGTAGCATTATCAGTAGTGGAGTCGTCGGCTCCACTGCTTTACATTACTGTCTCGCGGGGTTACTCCTCGCTCGGCAGCGATAACGGTAGTAAAGTCTTCGGCTCCACCGCATTGTGCTTCTGCCTCGCGGGGCTGCGCCCCGTTCGCCAACGTCAACAGTAGTGAAGCCTTCGGTTCCATCGTATTGCTATCTTTTCTCGCGAGACTGCACCTCTCTAGGTACGACTAAAAAGCATTTAAAAAATCTATTTATATATATTTTTCGATTTTTCAGCTGTTCCTTTGTAGATTGAGCCGGTCCTGCGCATCTGTATCTAGGTATTTGTACCAGTGCAGTGCAGTAAAATTTGGGTCAATGGCATTGTATTATAAGAATATTTATGTGCGTGCAAACCTGTTAACAATATCGAACAAGAACTAGGGATGTTCTAAATTTGGAAAAGAGTCAAGATAGCGTGTTGTTATTTCTCAGAATAATTGATTTTGAAGTGCTTGTGTGCACAGGCTGTTTTAGCGGAGTGCTTGGAACGTTTGTTGTTTGTCGAGTGTTTTTAACGAAAAAAAAAATGAAACCTTGGTCAGTTCATTGTACGCAGCTTTGAAAAATGTTTTCTATAAATATCTAAACAGTGTAAAATTTTTCTGAATCTATAATTTTTTTTTCAATCTGATGTTTAGATTTTAATTAGTGTTTACTCAACATGAATTTAGTGATGTGCAAAATTGGTCTTGGTTTTGCATTTTTCCGTATCAAAAGTCATGCTGATTAAAAACACTTTTTTTCATCTTTTGTATTTTTAAATTATAACGATATGCCATACGATTAATGGAAATGCAATATTAAATTACCTAAGGAAAATTTAATTTCAATGATTTGTGATCACCCAGTACATAGAGGCATTAATGCAGTAAATCAATAAACGTTTATAATATGCAAATTATGTATGAAGGCACGTGAATTGTCCGAAATGATGTAACGGCGCGCGACTGACCTCTAAAGTCTAAAATCAAGTGTTAGCGTAGGTACTAACTACCGACTAGAGGACTCTTAGTACAGTAAGACTCCACATAACGCGGGAGATCCGTTCCAATAATTTCCTGCGCTATGCGAAGCAGCGCTAAACGAGGTCATCTTAATACTTAGGTAATAGGCATAAGTGAAACAGAACCGAGAATAAGAAAATTTGTTTTCGTAACATTTATTGTTATTAAATACTTTTTTGTCACAGTTATTGTACATTTATTAATTGCTAATATCGATTTTTGTTCATAAAAAAATCGTAAAAGTTCGAGTAAGAAGTTATGTTTGTGATGAGAAAGGTACCTCATTTGACATATTTTGTATTTTGTGAAAAAGTCAGCTAATGTCGTTTGCCTTTTTCTGTTCCGTTCAGCAAGCTGTTGCCGATAGCAAGATATTGCATCAATGACACTTCGTCTTGCCTTTGAACTTCTATCAACATTTGAATCATTTTATATAAACTGATCTATAATTTACGTTATAGTGGCTAAACTTTTTTTTAGAAATCACATAATACTGAAATAGCGCTAAGCGAGGTCTTACTGTACATACTTCGGAGAAACAATCAATCGGTGTACACAACAATTATTGGTACATACTTTTTATAGTTATTTACTTTCGACAACTGGAAATTCCAACCAATAATAATAACGTATTTAGCACTTTTGCTTAATAATATTTTTTTTTAAATAATGAGGCTACGATTTTGAAAGTGAAGATTAAACAAAAATCAGTAACGAAACTCTTCAGGACAATGTTTTGTGTTTAAATGGAGCAGTGGTTCCCAACCTATACCAGTTTGCGGACATCTATACAAACGTAAATATAGTTCGGTTAAAAAACAGTACGCCGATTTTTTCCAACAACCTTCAGAATTTCAGTCTTTAGGACTTCCTGAACTCAAATTATCAGTCGGAATGAATCCACCGGATTTTTCATACGGGATGCAGCGTAGCTCCCGGTCTAGTATTTGAGTTGAAAACTATGTATTCTGTGTCATGCATAACACCTTTAAACCTTGAACTGACCATTCGTTCGTCCAGACT
This sequence comes from Venustoraphidia nigricollis, assembly GCA_034508555.1. Lineage (NCBI taxonomy): Eukaryota > Metazoa > Arthropoda > Insecta > Raphidioptera > Raphidiidae > Venustoraphidia > Venustoraphidia nigricollis. The sequence continues at coordinate 4,064,090 of JAVRKA010000032.1, read as the reverse complement.
GTTCGAGGCAGTCTCGTCTCTACTCTCTATAATAGGAGAGCTGATAGACATTTTTGGGTACGTATTTGAGGCACTGTGAAATTGTGTACAATACTTCTTTAGTAATATCCGAATTCGAAAACACAAACCTGGCTGAAGGATAGCGGGACTTAACCGGCCCTTAATTTTTTTTTTTTGCAATCAAAAGCCCTTGAGGCATTTTGAAATTTGAATACCTTGAAATTTAGTATTTAAGGAGTTGAAAAATAAAAAAGCCAGTTTTCTTAATCGGGTCTAAAATTTAGCCAGGTGTTTGCAAAATTATATATTTGAAACATTTTAAAAATATACGTTGTAATTTTTAACAGAATAATATTGGTAATTAAAAATAGATATATTAAAAAATTCAGGTCGTTTCGGTGGGTAATTCTACCTGCCAGTTGATTAAAAATTTGAAAGTCGATTAAGTCCCGCTACCCTTCAGCCAGGTCTGTGTTTTTGTATTCGGATATTACTAAAGAGGTATTGTACAATTTTTTACAGTGCTTCAAATACTTACCCAAAAAAGTTTAAGAGCTTTCGGGTTACCACTGTTGCTACGCTACTGACTCTGTCGATGCCACGGAATTTATTTTTAACAGAATTTCCAAAAGCAAACATTTAAGATAAATGTTGATTTATTTTACGTCAAATTGCAATTGTTTTTAAAATGTCTATCTTAATACGATTTATCTTTTTCCCAGAATTATTAAGCAGTTTTTGTATTAAAGGTTATTTTAATTGGAATTGTTTTTGTCACATCAATTATATCAATATAAATATTAAGAGCACTGTGGTTGGAACAACAAAAAAAAAAGAATAGTTACTTCTTACCACAACAGATTTATTCAGTGGATGTACATTTCGAGAGCTAAGCTCCCATCTTCAGCAAAATTTTGCCGAAGATGGGAGCTTAGCTCTCGAAATGTACATCCACTGAATAAATCTGTTGTGGTAAGAAGTAACTATTCTTTTATTTTTATCAATTATATCAGTTATTTTAAATTTAAAGTTTTCAAATATTTTAAAATAGCATTAAATAAAAACTTGTAAAATTTACTGCGAACCATTTCTGGTTACTATGATAGACGCACCACAATTTTTTTTCGTTTTCTTTCTTTAATTATCAGTACAGTCTATCGTTCAAGCTAGATAATTTTTGTACATTGACTCAGAATAGAAGCAATAAACGTGTTTGTTTACATTTTTAATGTATGTATTTTTGAACAAGTTTCTATGCATTCCATTGTTGCATTTTTATATTGATGTGACGCTCTGTTGTCGAGTGTCTATAATTTATTCTGGATATCGGATAATTTCAAAAAATGAATTTTTTGAACATTCCCTATTAAATAGCTGCTTTTCATGCCTGTATAGCGGTTGCGAAATGACAATTTTAACACTAGTGCTGTAACATTTCAGAAAGTAAAAGAAACCCAGTCGTTCTACCATTTCCATAATAAATCATAGTCTAATCGAATGATAATTGAACGCATGCTACAATTAGGAATGAACTTACTCAAATTTGAACTGTCAAAAATTTTGAAAATCAAGGTTGAATGGCTACTTTACAGGCGTACGTGAAAAAAAATTATATTTATTTCGTGCGTAGATTTATTGATTGCTAATATCGATTTTTGTTCATGAAACATTTATGAAAATCAAAAGTTCGAGTAAGAAGTTATGTTTGTGATGAAGAAAGGTTCCTCATTTGACATATTTTGATTTTTGTAAAGAAGTCATCTAACGTCGTTTGCCTTTTTCTGTTTCGTTCAACAAGCTGTTGTCGATAGTAAGATATTGCATAAAAAAAGATCGTTTAGTAATGGTCCTAACCTTGTTAGTGAAGCGTGCATCGAGAATTTTTTATTATAACCTCTTGGTGTTTGGGTAGTAACATCGTTAAATTCTTTAAGACGAATTGATAACCTCATTTATTGACGACTGCGAAATGTATTCACAGAGATGAGTCCGAATTATTGTTTATAGTTTTTATCAGCTAAAATATATTGTAACAAAATATAATATTAGATAAGAATTGATTTGATGTTTACTGAAAAATATGGTCAGTTCTTCCATATCCTATTAGAGTTGGGTCTAATAGATGTAGGTATCATTAGTTTACAATTTTCAAGTATCTATCTATCTATTTGTTAAGGAAATTAATTTCTTATGGAATATACAATATTTGAAGATAAGAATTTTAATCTATACATTCATACATATAAATAAAATCGACAATTCCAAAGTTATGGTTTGTGTATAAATAAATGAATTACAAAGTCCACATACTGAGTTGCTTTTGTGATATGAATTTGTTCTGTCTGTCCGGGCTAATCTTTGAAACGGTTTTCTGTCTGTTCAGACTAATCTCCGAAACGACTGAGCCGGTTGTTAAGGCACTTCACAGACTATGGATTATGCCAGGAGTGATCTAGGCTACATTTTATCCCAAAAATAACGTGGGGGTGAACAGGGCGATGGAAACCGTCATAATAGATCTCTGTTATTACTTAAGTTAAAAAAGAAATACATGTTCAACGGTCTTTTAAACACACTACCCGGACGGGATGGGGGTGAATTTTATATAACAGAATTTACCCGAGTACAATATATCTACTATACCGCGCGGACAAAATCGTGGACAGACCGGTAGTGAACAATAAAAATTAGAATTTATAAAATACTCATTGTAATCTTTTTCGAGTTTAGAATGCAATTTGAACTGACTATACTTTTGCAACCATAGATCTTGTAAAACAATCCGCACTCAGCTATTTTTATAATAGATTGCGTTGTAATAATAAATTTTCAAGATAAACATTTTTTTTTTTGCTTTCTGAACTAACAATTTTATATTAACCAGTTTAACTTGACCACAAGCGACCTTGATACAGGCGGCCTTTGTATTTTATGTGCATAGTCTAGCAATTATGAACATCTGATCTAAAAACCTAAAATGCATAAGATGCAATTCTAGATAATATCATTACAAGTCGTTCCAATAAATCTGCTACATTTGGATCTCGTATGTAACTGATTATTCTGTTTATATATATTTTTTATTTTTTTGTAAGAACGTGCTACTAACTCCAGCGTTAATTCTTTTGAAGAATAAACATTTATTTTTTTATTGTCATATTTCATCTAGGCACATGCAACGAAGGCATTTATACGAGTTAACTAAATTAATTTAAATTCGGCCGAACTATTAGTAACAATCTGCATTTTGAAAACTTATTGGCTTCCGGGCTTGTGCGCCGTAATCCAGTGGTATTTCTACCTGACGTTTCGCCTACAACTGCGGTAGACATTATCAAAGACGAAGTGTCCTTCTTATAAGCTGCTCACAGGTAGTCGACAAGGACACTTCGCCCGCTACCACATCGCCTTTGATAATGTCTACGGCAGTTGTAGACGAAACGTCCGGAAGCCAAGAAGTTTTACAACAACGCCAGCCGTGAAAGCCTACACAATTGGATAATCTGCATTTTGGTTCCGAAAACAAATTATAATTAGTTTATTATTCAAATTGGTTTAGTTTAGTATTTATAACCTGCTTTTATTGATTTGCAGAGCGATTCTGTTGCCTGTTTGATTAAAACACAACAAACCATAAAACCATGACACAAACTCGTAAAATAATTGTTTACACGACTTTCAATGTTGCGTAGCCAATACGGTACATGATTATCCAGTGCGCCCTGTCGATAAGGTTGCACAAAATTGGATCAATTTGAAAGTAGTAACGTTCGTCACAGACGCAGGCAGATTTCCAAAAATACGTTTTTCAAAACTGTGTACAGTAGTACCTCGTTCCGTAACCTTGCTCGTATCTCAAAGTAAATTTCCCCATTTAGATTAATTGAAATACCATTAATCCGTTCCAGCCTCCAAAATGCCACCCTAGTTGTTTTTGTTACGTGTTTTTGAATAAGAGAAATGCATTTATAAATAACTTGAGCTTACGGAAGATGCTGGCGGAGGCGTTAATTTCGTTTAATTTTCGTCACTGTTTTTCTCTTCACTGGTCTTTGTCTTTTTCGCCATGCTATATTTTTTAATTCTTTAATACACGTTTTTTGTTCTCGTGTAGGCAGACAGTTTTAAAGCCACCAATAGTTAGGACACCTAGCGCCAGTTTATGTTGTTATTTTGTTAGTGGGTTAACACATTCCGAGAGGTTCTGTACCCATCATAAGTATTTTAGGCTATTCCAGAAATTTCCATATAGCATTCCAAAATTTCGGGAAGATGTACAACATTCCCAAAGCTTTAAAATATTTAATGATAAAATGAATATGAATGTGAAAAAGACTGGAAGGGAATGTAAGCTTGTATGATTCAACATTCCATTGGATCCATTTTTTCAGTAGTCCCCAAAACTATTAATCGATTTGAAAATGCATAAATAGCCTCTTTCCAGGTTCAACTTGAAGTTTTCCGTTTTTTGATTTCGGATTCCAAGGGGAAGATATTGGGAAAATCACAATTAATTTATGTTCTAGGTCTGACTCGACAAAACCATAAAATTGCTACGCAAGTTTCACGAATTTTTGGCACCCATAGTTATTATAATGGGAGCTTGTTATACCCCTGTTGGATGCTCTTTTATTATGAAGTAAAGGTTCATTGGTAGTAAAAACTGTTCTACACTAAATAATATAATTCATGCATAAAGTTTAATTAAATGTTCATTGTTCGCAGAAGCGTAGCGTGCCTTGGCGGGGCCCCGATAAAAATTTGTTTGGGGGCCCTTCCCCCGTTGAAGTAAATGACTTAAACGGGGAAATCCCGCAGCCCGCGGTAACCGATGTAGGGTGTTGCCAACTTTTGAACGCACGCTTTACGCGGGAAAAAAAGAAATTGCTTTTTTTGACTTTTGTCATTTCTGAAATAAAAAAAAAATTAGTTAGTTTTTATTAATTTTTGCTTACGCACGTTGGGGGCCCCCGTGGCCCGGGGGCTCCGTATAATTGATACGGCATATACGGCGGTAGCTACGCCCCTGATTGTTCGGTTAATCTTTAACAGCTAATGAAATAAACGTATTCAATTAATATGTAAATACATCTTTTCCGAGTACAATTACGTCAAGTTATCTTTAATCTCAGCCAAGGAGAGCTTATTTATATTAAGAGTTTTTGTGTAAGATTTTTGGAAATTCAATAATAATAATAATAATGCGTTTATTGCCCATTTTTTTGTGTACTAGACGTTCTCGTTACTTTCTGAATATGTTAGAATTCTATTTAGTAATTAGCAATGGGGATTAAGATTAAAATTTTCATATCGAAATTCGGAGATTTCACAATATACGACCATTTTTTTAAACATCAATTGCGAAACAATAAATTTATATCGGAATTCCGGAATTAATGAATCTAGAATGTGGATAGATTTTTCACTAGTGCTGTGATTGATGATTTCTCTAAAACAGCGATTCTCATACTTTTTTTGCGACGGAACCTTTTGGAAACACAAAATATTTTACAAAGCCCTAAAATTAGCAAAACCTAGTTTTATATGTTCATTGTTTAATGAAAATCGTACAAAAATACGTTTTTTACATTGATAAAATTGCTTCTACTTAATGGGAGGTACGAAGATTTTTCGACCAACTGTTTAAGTCGGTGTTTCAGTCTTTAGATGGAGCCCTTGCGGAGATCTAGCGAAGCCCCAGGACTCCGCGAGCACACCTTGAACATGGCTGCTTTATCTATAGAGTTATATAAAGTACACATTTTTTAAAAGTTTTTTCGAGGGACTAGCCGATTTAGAAAAAAATGGACATCATTTTGTTCAGAATGTTAATGGAATTTTTTTTTTCGGGTCAGTCGTTTCTAACAGATTTCAAAAAAGTTCTTTTTTATAAATAAATCCGATTTTGAAGATTATTTTTCTATTTGATAGTGCATAGCTTCAGGATGGTCTCATATAAACTTGACCTAAATCGGCTTAGCAGTTTTTTTTCTAGTTTAATAATAAAATTTTAAAGAAGAAGGTCGTTAATAACCGCTAGATCTAAAAGGCTGAAATTTTGACAATGAATTCCTAAAATGACGAGGATAGCCGAAGATCCCACTATTGTCGTCGACCTGAGCGGAGCGTACAAGATTGTAAAGCGGTAGAGCCGAAGACTCCACTACTGTTGTGGCTGCCGTGTTTAATTGTTTCATATCATCGTGTGCGAAGCCGCGGGTAACGACTAGTTTATATATGTTGACGGTCATTATTTCGAGGCATCTGTTTAGTGTGAATAAAGTATGGAAACTGAGCTGTAATAGTGGGATCTTGCATGTAAAGACTGTAAGCTTCGGCTATCGTCATGCAGATGGCAGCAGCGTGTTGATTTTAAAATTGTAGCACCTAGTGCAAAACGCTGTTATATTATACAAACACAAGCAAAGCAAGTTAGCGACGCCTATTCAAGGTTGGTGCAAAATATTGTATTCGTGAACCATGTCCCTGTGAGTGGTGTATTGATCTACTTAGTTCTTTACCACAGTCCAACTTTTCCAGCAGCTAAAGTTGCGTTAATGCTTTTTATTCGACTGTACAATATTATTTCACTAGACACGCCTCTTTTTCTTAACACGCCAATATTGTATCACGTGAATAAAATTATCATAAAAATAAACCATAATCTTACAAACATTTCACGAATTTGCGATTATTTTCATGTAAACAAATTATTGTTTTTGTCAGGGTTCTTTAGAGGCAACGAATGATAAGTATTCAATGATAAACGTTTACAGCTGTTTATACTTACTAGTTCATACCGTAGAGGAAAGGTACCGGTTCTTGGTCTAGTGGCGTAACAATAGGGTGACAGGTCGGGCAAAATGCCACGGGACACGTCTCATTTTTTTCTGATATCGTCAAAATAGTTATTTCATAAAAACAACAAAATAGGTTATACTAGCGACATCAAACGAAACTTTTTAAAAACTGAAGTGTTGTTAACAACGTTTGATAGTTAAATAAGCTCAATACTTTTTGTAAAATTATAGATTTCGCTGTATTTTATTTTATCAATGTACATCTTTAACGAAAATGTGAATATTTTTTATCAATATTTTTTTCAGAAACACTGTGTGACGTGTCGCGCCATATGAATAATATACAGTATACATATAGTGTATGTTTTTACGCAAATTCACCCAGTTCCGTTTCTAGTTCAAGCTCATAATGTTATAAAAAGCATACAGTAAACGTTGACACGCCATGCTTTACTCTGACTCAGATAACACTTTTATTAGTTATTATTTTATTCTGGTAATAATTTGGGGCATTTGCCCTATTAAATAAAATGTGATAACCTACTTAAAAAAAATTGATTAAAAAGGAATTGACTTAATAATAATTTTTTTTTCAACTGTGCCATCTTTTATTTACGAAAACTACGTCTGCTTTGTGCTGCTTTGCTTTCTCTGTTCATGTTTCAGAATGAAATGGTACTTAACTGACAACACGCTTTTGAAAATTGTCGGTGGATGCCTTTAATCCAAGGCACTAGTGCCATTTTTTCGTACAGGCATGAAAAGGAGCTATTTTATACGGGATATGCAAAAAGGTTGTCGTTGCTTCTGTGTAAATATTGTAATAATTATTGTGTGTTCCTCAATTCTTAACCAGCTAGGATTTAGGCTCGTTAAAAATATTTTCCTTCAAGTTGAATTGCATTTTACATAAAGAAGAATGATAATTATTTTTCGCAAACATCATGGCATAGAAAATTAATGCAAGCCGGTTGTTATATATCGATCGTTTAAATAAATGCTCCTCCCAGGAGACAATAATGTAACTTTGTTCTTTTATCACTTGACCAATTGATTTTGCATTGACTTGGAACAATTAAATGACAAAAATTGGATATTTAATTATATAACGGTTGGCTAATTATTTCACTTAATTAAAAGGAATGCAGATATATTATGTATAGAATACTTCAAAGTTTTATTTATTGGCATAAACATACACTATTGGCGTGAGTAAATTGTGTGAGTAAAAAACGAAGTTGCAAATAAAAGTCAGAAATATCAGATTGGTCACATCATGGAAATAATTAAGTATTATTAGCTTATAACACGTTTTAATACTACTCTTGCCGTTGGACCTTGATGCTCGAAAAAGTATTATGTTTTATGTGACAATAACGAAAGGTAAATGTTTTTAACACGTTCGCTGCTCGGCTTACCCACTTTGCCATCAGTGCCCAATAAGGCAAGTAAAGATTAGTGAATGTAGAACACACCAGACGCCAGGTGTGTAATCGGAATTCCAGTAACAGGGGGTTAAAAGTACTAATTAAAAAAAAATTGAGTTATAAAATAAAATTCAAATAAATAATCAATTTATTAATTTTTAACTGAACGAATTAATTATAACTTATATTTTTGACAACTTGAAACAAATAAAAAAGTTGCCTTAATTTTTTGTCGAATCTCGTGAATTTAATATCTAGATTCTAGATGTCCTTATTTATCCCACCTTTGTTTCACTTAAACCGTATTTCCTACTTTTCTCACAAAATTGTGGGAACGCTCTTCACATTACAAATTCCCCGCCTAAAATACTTAAATAAAAAAACTTGTCACTGTTTGTAGGATGCGACGACAAATTCACTTTTTATTGAAATTCGAGCGAAATTCGATCAAAACTCTTATCCGATCAAATGATATTTATCGGTGGACACGAAAACGTGCAGTGAAAGTGTTAAAATAAAATCAAGTAGTAATTACTTCTGGAGGACCCTGTATACAAAGACTAAATGCACTCAACAAAGATAAAACGCATATTAATTCATTAATAGTATGGATCACTGACTTTTAATCGCTCGAAAAATGTTGTTGCGTTGTTGGTACATATTTGTTGTTTTTAATACATACGACAAAACTTGCAATAAACAAATAGCTAATTAATGTTAATACACTACTACGATTTTTCTCTCACAAATATAAATATTTGAGGTTTCTCAGTTGTAAACTTTCAATTTCTTTCTGTATTGATTTTTTTCCATTTCCTAATTTACCCCCTGAAACAAAATTCAGCTTTTTATACTTAAATTCCGTAATTGAGACACCACACTCTATCTGCGCCAAATTTCAAATTTTTGTCGTCAAATAGTTTCCAAGAAAATTTCCTGTGACACACGAACGGACAGCGAAGTGATTCCATAAGTGGTCCGTTTTAAACGGAACACTAAAGATGATTAGAATTAGTTATAATAGAAAACAGTATCACGGGTAATTGGAATAATGAAAATAAATCAATTTAAACACTCATTGATTGCAACGTTTCGTCTTTTCTTTAATTAAGACTTTTTCTAGCTCTCAGTATGCTTAAACGATAATTAAACTATGATATAATATACAATTTGGCATTACAAAAAACAATTAAAGATGAATTAGAATTAGTTGTTAGTTGCCATAAAAAATGTGTACCAACTACCAAGATTTCCATGCCGTTGAATCATTTCTCCTTTCATTTTGCATCACCAAGGTTTCTCTTGTATTTCCCCACCATTAAACTATATCCCCTTTAACATTACAGAAAATTTCAAAAAGAAACGGCGCTAAAAACGTTCTCTTCAAAAAATAATAATATAAAGCGTGCAGTCAACGCTTACAACAAAACAATGTTTTCTCATATTATGGGGAGCTGGGAGCATATTAGAGTTGGGTAATTCAGATCTGAACCGGTTCAAAGAGCCGACTCCGACAGAAGATCCATGAAAGCCGACTCACTTTTTTTTGAGCCGACGGATCAACTGATCCGCATAACTCAGTGAAACACACAGAAGCACATTTTACACTTACGTATCAGTTTTTGCTTTGATGCATCTGTCAGCTCAAATGACTCATGCATCACATGTTTGGCTATGCATTCTTGATTCTATACAGGTCGTGATATGATTGACTGAACTAGGTAACTCAGTGGCAGACTACAGTAACATATTCAGAACTCGGCTCTTTTTGAACCGGTTCAGTGAGCCGGCTCACATACGGAATCCAGATGCAAAGATGCAGATCACTAAAAAGACCCGTTTTTCCCATCTCTAATATCGAGGTATATGCGGAACACACGGTGTGAGTAGCAGTATCACGGATTTCCATTATAACATTAATGATTTAATATCATCAGTGTACCCCAACCAAACACCCTTCACGCGTACCCATATTCATGTGTGCTGCAACCCAACCCTTGCCTGTTACCTCCACACCCTTTATTTAAAAACAAAAAAAAAATTGTGTTAATCTATATTATTGTTTATGTGATAATTTTTATTATATTATGATTAACAATACGAATATGTACGCCTTTTTAAATGCACGTTTTGTTGTTCCTACAATGGTAGATGATTTGAACGTTTGTGGTTTGACCCTCGGTCAGAGAACATTAAACTTTGGGAGTTGTCTTTGGAAAAAAATAAGATAAGTTTTTTAGATGTACTGCACATACATAATCTATATATATATAATTATATATACATCGTAGAATGGTAAAAAAACGTCACTTATTAAGATAAATATCTGATGGCATACTTGTATTATATTAACAAAATATTTCAATTAATTATTTGTAAAATTTAGTAATTTGACCATTATTGGAGTAAAAACTTCGTTTAGTGTCATATTTCCTCTAATATATCTCAGTCCCTATTAGGGTTACAGTAAAAAGTATGTATATATAAAGTTCAGAAATTGCATCCTCTACAACTTTGTGTTAAACATTTTTCTTAAAAAGTAAGCCGTTAACAATTTATTCCAAAAAAATCGTGTTTATTCATCTTTCATCTAATATGACGACGCGCGCCTTCGCCTCCAAAGGTCAAAAACTAATCACTCAACATATTCAAAAATCCATGTGTAGGTTTTCACGGCTTGGGTTGTTGTAAAACTTCTTGGCTTCCGGACTTGTACGCTGTGGTCCATTGGTATTTTTACCTGACGTTTCGTCTACAACTGCAGTTGACATTATCAAACGCGGCGTGGTAGCGGGTGAAATGTTCTTCTTCACACTTACCTGTGGGCAGCATAGAAGGACACATCACCTTTGATAATGTCTTCCGCAGTTGTAGGCGAAACGTCAGGTAGAAATACCAATGGACTACGGCATACAAGCTCAGAAGCCAAGAAGTTTTATTCAAAAATCATTATTACACTACCCTTTGTAGGGCCAAAACCTCCACTGACTGGACTATTAGTATTGGTTTAGCAATATCTATAATATTTTTTTTTATTTTTTTGTCAGAATCGACGCGACAGTTTAAATTGTGCGCCTCGCGTTTACGTCTTAAAAACCCATTGTTTTACTAGCGGTACACACTTACCATAGAGCATAGGAGGTGCTGTCCATCGAGTGAACATTTTAATATAAAAGCGTGTGTCAAAAAATCACCCTCATGATTTAATACAGTGCTGGGGTGCAGCGTGTCTTACGCGAAGTGTTATGCACTGGTCTACGTCATCGTGTGGTTCCAAAGTCCAAGGGTGAATAAACTCTTAAATATATGTGCATTTAAATATAGGTATAGATTGTACGCAAATTAACTCTCAGAAATCAGATGCGACACGGGTTCAACGGATCCTAGATTTGAAGTCCGAAACCACTGAATATGCACGTCGGGTCTTTGAGAGGGATATCTATACTACAATCTATATGTTATCTATGGACTCCAAAACGGCTGGACCGATTTTGATGCAATTTTCAGATTAATCCAGCGTGTGATCCTGTGAAGTTTGGTAGCGATCGGATCAACAGAATTTTTTTTTGTTTTTTTAGAAATTTTGATTAATTTTCGATTTTTCAACATTCACAATTAAAAGCGATTGAATTCGCGCAAATTCAATACACGTTGAGAATTTTATGATAATGATTCTCATCTTTTATGGCTATAGATAATTAGTTCTACTCGTACGAAGCGGGACTGGGCCGTTAGTCTATAATAAATAAATAATATTATTGTTATGCTGAATCTATTTTTTGTTTTGTTTTCAGGTTTGTCGACTTCATAGTTTTTCCTATATTATCTACACTAACAATATTTTGGTAAGTGAAAATACGCTATTAAAAGTTTAGGGTTATATAAAAAAAATTAGTACATGACTGTTTATGCGGCATGCCAACCCAAATCGCTCTAGTGTCGGTCTGTTTCGACATGGACCTCACGTAACTTCAATTGTGATTAGTAAACCCTCCTTGGCTTCCCTGAAGTTGACTTTGTTAATTGACCTTGCCAATCGGCACATAGCCTTCAGGTTATATTAAATTACGAAGTGAAACTTCTCTAGTAAGGGTGTAAATTCGTTAGGCGATGAAACGAAAAAGCGCATTATTTAGTATTTATTAGCTACACTACGCGTTTGGTGACATTTTTGGGTAGGTATTTGAGGAGCTGTGAAAATTTGTACAATACCTCTTTAGTAATATCCGAATACAAAAACACAGACCTGGCTGAAGAGTAGCGGGGCAAGTAGAATGTCCCACCGAAACGACCTGCTTTTTTGAATATATCAATTTTTGTTACCAATATTATTCTGCTTAAATTTCAACGTGCCTCAAATACATTTTTTAAATTTTTCAAAAATATAATTTTTCAAACATCTGGCCAAGTTTTAGACCCGATTAAGAAATCTGGCTTTTTATTTTTAAATACTAAGTTTTAAGATATTAAAATTTAAAAATGCCTCAAGGGCTTTTTATTGCGAACAGTTAATTCAAAAATTTTAGGGTCGGTAAAGCCCCGCTGCCCTTCAGCCAGGTCTGTGTTTTTGTATTCGGATATTACTAAAGAGGTATTGTACAAATTTTCACAGTGCCTCAAATACCTACCCAAAAATGTCTAACAGCTCTCGGATATTATGAATAGAAACTATCGATTGTTAGTAACAAATCGTTATTTTTTTCGTGTAACCTTCAAGCATATAGTACTAGGTTTTTTTACGTTCAGAGTTCTTTCTTGAAGTTAAACCTAGAATCTTCATTCGTTTAGTTTCGATCCTGAAACGTAATATGTTTTCCAGTCGTTTGTTGCCCACATTTGGTACAGATAAATTCCTTTTATTCAGCCCTTGTGTAGAATCTGTACAGCCCCCAGGCATTGCTGCGGCAGCAGAAGTCTCTCTCTGTGTGGGTTAGTACACATATGCAATAACCGCCCTTAACACCTATTTACATAAGGACCATCCACTGTTGTATATTACTCATCAGTGTTGCCAGATTTTTTTTTTGTCAAGTCGGGATTTTGGAACTTTTTGAGTGAAAAAAGCGGGACTCTTTCGTCGAAAGCGGGACATAGTAAAAAACGTATATAATCAGAAGTTTTTAAATATTTATCTTTTTATTTGAGTTCAAATTACGTTTACGTGACAATAGATAGCAAAAATAGCCATAGAAAATGTATTTTAATAAAAATATATTTTAAATCAGATTTACCCTATCGTTAAATAGTTGAGTCTTATTCGTCTGCTGAATAAAAAAAATAAAAAAAGCAGAAATCAAAATCAAAAAAGTTTTATTCATTAGAAAAATATGGCGTTTCAAACAATAGTCTGAGGAGTGAGTGTTACAAATTGCAACTTATAATAAGAGAATAATTATTTACGCACGGCCGAGTTATCCCCGAAAACCGGGACTGAGCCTGTCTCGCGCGGGACATTTAATTTTGATTTAAAAATCGGGACGTCCCGCCAAAATCGGGACGTCTGGCAACGCTGTTACTCATGTACTATAGGTGTAGTGTAGCGCTATTCTGTACAGAAACTGGGTGACCCATTTAAACTACGTCAATACTTTGCACAGTGCAGTGTGCTGTACTCCGGTGCACATTAGCTGCAAACTGCACTTTCAGAAGATTCGTTAATACTTGTAATTAGATCTGTTACACTAATTTGTAATAAATACACTCTGTCACGACTGAAATTAAATATGTTAACGTCTGAGTGTTCGAAAGCCAAAGCGTCCAACAAATAACTGCTTGAAATTCATTATACAATATTCTAGTCGTGGCGAAGTTGAAGGATCGGTCGTGATAAACCGCTCGTTTGTGAGACGTGTGACGCTCGTGTCCAGGGTCGGATTTAACCATAGCGCCTCTTGGACACTAAAAAATGCCGCCCCATTACCGAAATTTTGCTAAAAATGGATAAATTTTCGATATACAATTTTTAAATAAATAAATGACTCATTTATAGCAGGAAATTTATTATAAATAGAAGAAACGTAGCCTCATTTGCGAATCGGACTGCAGATGGCAGCATGCAGGGTTGCAAGTTGTTTGATTTTTCCGCAACCCTGGCAGTATGCTGTATGAGAGAATATGGGAATTAGTGATTTGTAAATTTTGCAACGGACAATGTATAAAATTCGAGACTGAAAATTTGTTTACAATTTAGTTGCTGAAATTACATTATTTATGATTTTGAATATACTCTTAATAATGAAAAAAAAAATTTATTTATGATAATTTGAAGATGTTTTCAACACAATTACACTTTTTGAAGCATTTTCGATAACGCGAAGAAAATTTTTTTCTCAGCCTCCGCGTTTTACCGCCCCTGAAAATTTGCCACACTTGGCACTAGCCCTGAAGATAAATCCAGGACTGCTCGTGTCACATTGTATGCCTATTTTAGGGACACAAGACAGCAGATCGGATTGTCAGATGATCTTGTTTTAGAAAATTATTCTAACGATGTCCATCTGCTGTTTCAGTTTTATTGGCCATAGACGCTAATGACCTTAACGGTCGTGCGTCCATAATCTACAATCTCTCAATCTCCATTCCAAATTTAGCCGAATAGGCATTAACATTACCCAATCAAGAAATAAAAAATTAAATGTCCCACAAGATATCATCATAATATTGTACGTATAAAAATTTGGAAAAAAAATATAGGTACTACTTTACTATCCCACAAGATAGTCTGAGCGAATTGGTAAAAATGGGGGAAACAAAAGTGATTTTGAGAAAAATTGTCGAGGATGGTTCCCGAACTAACACATTAAAAATCCCATCCTTCCCTCCTTCGTTAAATTTTTTGGAGGGTAAAATTTACTTGCAGCTTTGAATCAATATTTTCAGAATAAATAAATGTTGTAAATTATAGATGCTGGACATGTCAGATCATTAGAATTTTCGGAATCATATTGTGATACGCACATATTATGTATATCTCGCTGTGACATTCTATAATTATGTAGGTTTACAACTATGTTAACTAACAGTGTACTTCGAATGCAACTTGTATTTTCATAGGTGTTGGTAATGTTTCGATTATCCGCACGTTGCATAATAGTCTGTTCAAAAGCACTACCGAGGTAAAATTTTCTGAAATATGAACCTGAAATGTGACGGACCTCCAGTTTCTAAATTATCGCTTAACATTGTTTCAGTATTACGCGATTTCTAAAAAGTTTAGCCACTATTACATAAATTATGGATCAGTTTATACAAAATAATTCAAATGCTGATATAGCAGTTCAAAGGCAATATGTTGCTGTCAACAAAAGCTTGCTGAACGAAACAGAAAAAGACAAACGACATTAGATATGACTTCTTTACAGAAAACAAAATATATCAAATCAGAAACCTTCCTCATCACAAACATAACTTCTGACTCAAACTTTTATTTGATTTTCATAAATGTTTTATGAACAAAAATCGATTGTAGCAATAAATAAATCTATAATTAATGTGACAAAAAAGGATTTAACAATAAACAAATGTTTGAAATTCAGATAGGTAGTAACCATATTATGGCATAGTATTCAACTTGATTTAGAATGCTTCCCTTGACCCTTCCGTATATATAGTACTCCGTCGTCAGCAGAGAACTAGCGTCACAGCGATATATTTTACGATTATACAAGGTTTGACCCTCGGTTTTGTTATAATTATAAATATTAATAGAATATTAATATATACAAAGTGTTTCATTTATCATCTATGGACCGACATTCATAAGGTTTCAATGCTATATTAGTTTTTTTTTTGAGAAATGAAATTTGGTAAAAATGTTTACTCTGATAGGTAACTTTTAGATAAGGCGTAAAACAAAATACTTATAATAAGAATTATTCGGACCAACTGTATCGACTTTGACGAAGTTTGTACACTATTATTGATTACTTAAAATACGTGGGGTGTCTACTTTTTACCGAGCCACGCTGGGACTATAGTAACTAGTAAGATTCCAACCAAAACCGACATTGCGATGAAATCTTCGGGTGAATTCGCGAGAAAAACCTGATAGGTAATAGTAGGTATGTACGAGTATTAGAGAAATCACAAAGGGAACTTTAAAAGTTTGTGCAGAGCCGGATTTATAGTAAGTGCCGCCCTGGGGCACCGTGAAAATGCCACCCCATTACTTAAAAACAAAATGAATAAACATTTATAGTTGAAAATCTTTTTGTTATAAACGGGATAATTACACAAAAAAAATTGTTTTCGTTTTAGAAATCATAATTGACAAACAAACCGTTTGCTCATAATTTACGAGATATTATTCATGTTTTCAGAGGCAAACGCTTCTGACTTTTTGGTTTGCAAATTGGATAATTTGTACATTTTGCAGCGCGCTATTTCAACTAAAATAATAATGATCATGTCAAACAAATTTAGATCGAGCCAAAAACTTTAAAAAATTGTGAATAACAAGATACTTATTCCAGCACGATCACACTTTTCGAAAAATTTTCTATAATGTGAAATATTTTTTTCTCATGTTCTAAATTTTGCCGCCCTGGGCATTAGTCCCTAGTGTAAATCCAGCGCTGAGTTTATGTACAATATAACCGTAAGTATATTATGCAAATATAGACGTGCCTTACTAAAATTATGTTTGTAGTTATTGTTCGTTTTATCATTTCTTTGTTAGGAAGATATGCGGCATTGTGCAAATATTGATCAGTATTTGTTTATTTGTTATTTATGTACAGTACCTAAATATGGCCTTAAACGTTGCCCTCTTGTGTACTTAATTTTCTATGTAAGTATGTTTGTATATAGGAAGTGTTGTCTTAATTAACAGACATCTATTTTAAAATCGCATGACTCAAATTGCCGCGCGCCGCTGTTTTTGTCCGCGATATTTCGTGCAGTGTTTTAAATTCATGGCGTGGTTTTTACAAAGTTTGGAACAATGCTGTAGTGATTATAATAGCTTCTGTTTCTTTTTGAAAGTATATCAGGAATGAACCTTGATAAAGTGCATTTATGGAGATTTTCTTGGAAAAAAATGGAAAATTTGGATGGCGTTTATCCGGCAAGGAACTGAGAAAAGTTAAGATCTTTTTATTTAAATTATTATTCGATAAGAAATATATTTTTTCGAACAAAGATTTAAGTAATAATCTTGATTCTCAAAAATAGAATTGGTTCCACTAGATGATTTTTCGAAAACATATTTGTCAAAAATCGTCATAAACAAACAGTTTTAAATAACCAGAATTATAACTCACTATTACGATCTAAACTCTATGATTCTATCCTGAAATGACCAGTGACGTCTGAGTTAGAGGTGACAGTGATAAATTTTTGTAACAATTTTCTAATTGTTGAGCAAATAACATTTGCATGTTGAAATCTTAAATCCTTACCGAACTCGTAAGTGACTTGATCCATAGAAATAGTTCATTTATTTTAGACTTATGAAAACATGAGTCATGAACCTTTACTTGATATTTTATATTTGAATCTCCAGTAAAAAACGGTATAAAATTAAAGCACTTTAGTGACTCAACAAACCTTTGATTACGGCCTTGACTCAACTAAATGAGCAATATTTGCCATTGTTGTAAATATTGACTCATAGAGATCGCTCAAAAAATGAATAGAAAAGAAATAGTGAAACGATTTCACTGAACACTACAGAAGCGAAGCATATTCTCGTATTGATAAATAGTTACACGTTTGCTGTAATGCCTACTTTGTTTAGGTTCATTGTTGTATTGCATATTGTTGCATTTTTATTTTTATGCATGATTTGCAGTTTTTTTTTATTTCTGTTCTAAAAAAAAAAACAATCAATTTCTGAATTACAGAGCCACCTGATATTGATTAATAATATTGTGTTAAAATTACTCATTTTGATGAACTGAATTGAGATGATTATTTTGATTAATTTCAACCGCATTAATGAACCAATAGAGTAAAACAATATTGAAACTTGTTTTTGGGTTATTTATAAAAAAAATGTATAACAATTTTTAACAATTACCCCTGTCCTTTGTTGAAGCATGACTATTCACTAAGTTCTGTTGATTGCAAGAGTGAGCTAACGTCACACGTGTTGCCAACTTTAGTATGCTCTTCTTGAATAATAAGTTTTATCACAATAAATTGTATTATAATCGAAGAAATCACAATTCAATAATGCTGCATTCCTTACAACATCTAAATTGTTCCAATTAGATAGCTAGAAATATTTAATTGGCGAGTTTTGTAGTAGTGGCCATGCAAGGTGGTCTATAGCTAACTTCAAATAGGTGATTATATGGTGATTCGTGATTACTAACTAGTTAAGAAAAAGCTGATTGCTGGCAAATTGGAATTTAATTTTCAAGTGGAGGTGAATTATAAATACTTCTTGAATAAAAAAATCAGTATAAAATAGGTATCTAAAATACAATTCAGGCAGCATTATTATTGGAACGCAATAGGTTAATATAGTTTGGATAATAAAATTGTGCATCTGTCACATTAGATTATTATATGTTGCGACTTATACTCTAGTGCAATGTTTAGCCGGCTTGGAAATGTGGTCTCGGTGGTATGTTTATCTGGCCAGCAATTTCAGCAGCAACGTTGCATGGCCACACTAAAATCGATTTCGATGCGTTTGAAATCTGTCAAGAATATTCAGAAAATTACCAAATCAATGAAAATGGTGTCAGCAGCTAAATTTGGTCGTGCTGAACGTGATTTAAGAGAAGCACGGCCTTACGGTGAAGGAACTAAACTGTTCTATCAAAAACTTGAAATAGCTCCGCCTGATAACGAAGCGCCCCAACGCGTAATTGTAGCGATCACATCGGACAGAGGTTTATTTTACTTATATAATATTAATGTATATAAAAATCATTAGTTAATTCCTGTCGAGTAGTAATGGATCGTCAACCAAGTACGAAAAGTCGAGTCGCGTAATTAAGGAGACGTCTTTGTTAGCTACTTAATCTCTAAGAATATAATAGCTGGCTAAGCCGATATGACTAGAATACTAGAAGGTGGGACGTAAGAGGCTATAAACATGGTTGAGTCGATTGCTTACGTCACTGATGCCCATGGTTTGGTTATTCAATTATTGTTATCCCAACTGCTTGGAAAAAGATTTCATGTTACGTCACAAGCCTATTTCTCCCGCCGTCTCCCGCGTCTCACCGTCAACAATGCTAAGGCCTGCCTTAGTTGAACTTTGAGAAAGAGATACAGTGTAAACTGTTGAACGTCTATAATCTACAATCTCTCTCTCTCTCTCTCTCAAAGTTCTACTCTTTGAATATCGAAAATTTCAAGAGATAGCCTATCCTTTGAATTGATGAATTCTGTATTTTAAATTTCAATTAGGGGTTTATTAAGAGAAAGACGAACATCCAATTTTCCTTTACAGTTTAATTATTATTATTAGTAGTGATTTTTATTAATGCAACTTCTAGAATCTTATCGTCTAGGAAATGAATTAACTTTAAATTTTGTCTTTAATATTTTTTATTCCAATATATATTTTTAACGTGGAGGGTTTTTATATACAAATTATTATAACCCATAGATTATGATCATGTATCTAAGATTAGTACAGTTTACCACCCTTTGACTAGCCTGAGGTATGTACCCAGTTTGTTTAATTTTAAAATGTATTGAAATTGTATACGCAAATATTGTAAAATAAAACAGTTGTATAATCTTCAGGGGCGTAGCTACCGCCGTATCTGCCGTATCAATTATACGGGGCCCCCGGGCCACGGGGGCCCACAACGTGCATAAGCAAAAATTAATAAAAACTTCCCAATTTTTTTTTTTATTTCAGAAATGACAAAAGTCAAAAAAAGCAATTTCTTTTTTTCCCGCGTAAAGCGTGCGTTCAAAAGTTGGCAACACCCTACATCGGTTATCGCGGGCTGCGCCATTTCCCCGTTTAAGTCATTTACTTCAACGGGGGAAGGGCCCCCAAACAAATTTTTATACGGGGCCCCGCCAAGGCACGCTACGCTTCTGATAATCTTGTACATTTTCATAGGCCCTGAAGATGGAAATATATTTTCCGAAACGTAGGCCACAAGCGAAACATCGGTAAAGCTTCTTTTTTTCAACTGTTCCTCAACCAAACTTTCCCTCCACGTTTAAATTTTGTATTTTTAATAGGTTTATTTTGCAGTGTAGTTTTATACTTATTATGCAGACGCTGATGACCTCAGCTGTAAAGCGTCTATAATCTTCAATCTATCTGTTTTAACAGGTTTATGCGGAGCCGTACACACCAGTGTATCTCGTACAATTCGTAACGATTTGTTGAAAAATTCGAAAAACACAAAAATTATCTGCGTTGGTGACAAATCTCGTGCCATTTTGGCGCGCCAGTTTGCCAACAACATAATCCTTTCAGCAAACGAAGTCGGCCGAGTACCGCCGACCTTCTCGGACGCCTCGAAACTAGCAAACGCTATACTTCAGTCTGGTTATGATTTTACCAGCGGGAAAATTGTCTTCAACAAATTTCGCTCTATAGTTTCGTACGCAACACAAGATTTGGCATTGTATAGCACGGGTCTTCTTCAGGTAAAAAAAATTAAATTCCACTTAATTAGTAGCTCTGCGAACTGTATGCTTATTCCGTCTATATTTAAAATACAGTCAAATCTCAGTGAGAGAAAACTCTCTAAGAGAGAGTAATTGCCAGATACCATCTTTGTAACCCTCTAAAATAATAATAGTATTTTTTTCATTTACTAGCTCATTATCAACGTAGAGCTATTATGAAAATTTAAGTAGATAGCGCCCCACGCTTTTTACAGTAAAGTTAATTTTGTTGTCAAATTATTTTCCAAACGTGTTGTTTTAGTTTTTTAAACTCTAATTTTAATTATAAGACTAAGAAACAATCTTGCATTTGACTATGGAGTAGGCAACGCAACGTACATATTGTACAGCGTGTTAGCTTAATTGCTTAAGGTCCTGGTCAGGATAATGGGACAAACTTATTAGATTATTGTATTGTGATCGATCCTTGATAAGTGTGCAAAGTTTCAGTTTAATCTGACGGTTTGAAGTGGGTGAATTTCACGTTTCACATATATTCAACGATTTTATTTTTTATCTTGAAGATCCTGGTCAGGATAATGGGACGCGCTTATTAAATTGTTATATTGTCATCGGTCCTTGATAAGTGTGCAAAGTTTCAGTTTAATCTGACGTTTTGAAGTGGGTGAATTTCATGTTCAAAGATGCTATTACAAACAAACAAACATACAGGTGTAGCTAATAAAAGCGTGTTAAAAAAATGTTGTAGAGTGCTCCGAAAATCTTGCTTTACGATGAATTAGATGATGAATTATTGCAAAATTATTTGGAATTCTCGCTCGTTTCGTTACTGTTTTACGCAATGAAAGAAGGCGCTTGCAGTGAACTTTCGTCACGCATGACAGCCATGGACAACGCGACCCGAAACGCCGGAGAAATGATTGACAAATTGGCATTGACGTATAATCGTACTCGCCAAGCCGTTATCACAAGAGAACTTATTGAAATTATATCTGGAGCTGCGGCTGTGTAAACTCTAGTCACGGTCGATCATGGTATAGCTCCAAATAAATGTTTTATTTTTATATTCAATAGTATATTACATCACGAGGGCAGAAAGTTAAAACTCCTACACTGCGCGACACACAATATCCGAGGCGAAGTCGAAGACATCATGTGTCGCGCAGTGCAGGAATTTCAGTTTTGTGGCCACGTGGTGTATACTATTTTTCTTTATACAATTTTGTTTTTTTTTATAATTATATCTTATAGCGAACCATATTGATGCGCTAAAAACGATAAAATGGAGAAAAGAGAGGCGATTGCGTAAAATATAAACCGAAGTCACTGGGGTAATACCATCGGTGCAAAGGAAAATAGCCTGGAAGATAATTTATTCATTTTATATTTACTGTTTATAAGATATTGTTTAGTTGTGAGTAACGAATGACTTTTTTTACAAAACATAGCCCTGCATGTAGGATGATAAATAAAATGTTTTAATTGTATTATCGGCTTAAATTTTGTATACAGGATGAATAATTTCAATCGATGATTTGAATAATTAGAAAAACAGATATTCCTTCTTCTATTTTTACGTAGGCAGTGTAACCTAAATTAACCCGGAAGACCCTGATTTTTAAATATGTTAATCAGAAATGACGTCAGCACCTCTCCAAACATTGCATTAGTGGTATCTAGTAGCTTGGACCACATTCTTGTCCACTGTCCAGCCTAGTAGTATGATCACCCGCAAATATGGTCTCTCGTTTTAACAAAATGTCACTTTGACGTTTGCGATATTCGTGTAAGAAGAACATATATCGGTTCATGCGTGATTGGCAGTGCTGTCTCTTGCATCGAATAGCAATATTCAGCACCGGTCCTGGGATACAGCAAGTGGAGCGGTCGCTCTAGGCGGCAGGTGACAAAGGGCGCCAAAAATCAAGATTTTATAATTTAGTGACTGATTGAAATTAACACCAAAATACTAATTTAATTATATAGCGGTAGGAACTTTCTTAATGTTAAAAAAGCAGAAGTATAATAATTAAAGTTGATTTTTGAAAATTGGGGACTTATTATTTATTTAACATAAAATCGAAGTACAATTTTCGCGAAGTGAAAGCGTCAACCAAAGGACACTGAAAGACAAACTCGCTCTACTCTGATCGAGGGCTAGGGCCATAAGAAATTGAACTTACGCGGTTTTGCCTTATGTCCTCAGAAAAACATTAAATTGTCCGACCTTCAACTTCTTCGCTAAACAAAAATGTACATACTATTTTATATTATACCTGTATAATGTGGTAAAAGACTAAATGTTCTTCCAGACTCGTAACAAAGAGTCATCTGTAGACATATGCAGTCCGCGGGTCAAACTTTTAAATTTTTTTAAGAGGTACATGAATTCGAGGCGTTAAGAAGTATTAAGGAGTAACAAAAATACAATTTGAAAAGAAGCTGTAATACAAATCAAAACCATAGTAGATTGCTAATTTTTATATATTTTTAAATTATTGGTTTTAAATGAATGACAAGATGATCTCACTGCAAACATATCAACAAAGATTCTAAACTATAAACTTGCCTGAAGAAGTACGAAACTAACCTACGAAACGTAGCAAATTTAGAAAACTTAGAATTTTCATTTATTTGTGTCCAATTACCCACAATCCATAAACATATAACATCATGGACGATAACAACTCGAAAAATACAAATATTTTATAATCTATAAATTACCAGGAGTACTTGGTTAAATGCTATCGCAAAAATAAGCCTTATGATTGAAGCCTTAATAAAGGATACGCTGTATCTCTGACATATATTACTTAAGTTGAAAAAGAAATACATATTTGATGGCCTTTTGAACACACTACCCGAACAGGATGGGGGCGGATTTTGTACAAAAGAATTTAGCCGGGTACAATATTACCTACGAAGTTGCGGGCAACCCGATAGTCTCTTTCTAAAGAAAAGCGATGGCCAACAAATAAAATGACAGTGGAAATGAAAATCGGTCAATAAGAATGGATGAAGCCATTGCATCCGGAGTGGAAAGAGAAAGAGTCATCGGAACGTCCGTGTCGGCGGCCACTCGTGGGTTTCAGCGTGTTCTGCTGCTGTAAGCTGTTGGTGTTGCCTTCATAAATACTTGGTCCGCTGTGTAAACGTTACTAAAAAGCAATACCGATGACCGCTGTCAAGGTTTCCCAACTTACTACCTGAGTGCTTGAGCTGATTGCAGGCAGGCAGGTATAGCGCGATGGTTCACCGCAATCAGAACAAAGAAAATCCCATCAAGCTGATTCTCACGACGCATGTTGTATTTTTAATTACTAATATAATATTATTATTTCATATATATTAATACGTTAAGGTTAAGATGTTTGCCTCGCTTTTTCGAAAAAACCTCACAATTACTCCACATAAATTTCGTATTATTTTATAGATAATTACTTGCTCTATGTGTATCAACAATTAAAAAATCTGTTATTGCTTTTGTTTTTGCAAAATAATTAATTATAACAATTATACATTTATTCAGTATATGTAGCAATGCTGCCACCTGACGTTTCTAACTTTGAAACAACGTCAACATGATTGACGGTCGGTAAATTTTTTTTGTTTAATTTTTAATCAAAATTCACGTATAAGTACTTTTCGTATGGCGGCGCTTCAGCTCAACGTTTTCGATACTTGCGCCTCTATATGACAGTTTTAAAAAAATATTTTCTTGAACCGTCACTGACCTTCGTAATGTAATACAACAAAAAGAAGAAAGTTATAAAGACTGTGAGAAATTAGAAACGAATTTTAGTGCGAATTATTCGCACAGGTACCGCTAGTTTCATATAATAAAATAAATACCTAAGTAAGCAATATATTTTTCTTTATACCCGATCGAAAGTAGGTACGTACTTTCGGCTTCGATTTTAAAACAAAAAGCCCAACATTTATTTTCTCCTGGAATTACTCTTTCCATAATAGCGGACCGAATCAGTTTTCTCGTGCACACTGATACGACAGTACGTACTTTAGACTTCGATTTTAAGGCAGAAAGTCTTTTTTTTCAGGTTGGTGCCACTGGTATTAGAGTATTTGAAACAGATCTTGGTGGTAAACTTTAACTTTTACATGTACTATGTAGCTTTGATAAGTTTTTAGTTTGTTGGTAACCTCCTTCGAACTGTTGGCTTCAACTTTCAAAGTATTTAGCTAAATGGCCTTATTCTTTATATACACGCATGGAGTCTTCTAACATGGATTACTTGATGAGAGATAAAAACAACCGTTTCTCTTCATCGAAACTTTTAACTAAATTTTCTTTAGAGAAGTTTTACATTGGTGTCGAAATTTATTCTAATCTTTTTCCATACAACACGAAAAAAGGATAAAAAATCTATAAAAAGGATACTCTCACTATATTATTTTATTGACCAAAAGGAAAAATCGTTTGTTTCATCTCGATTTCAAGTATCTTCCTAGCTTCGTCTGGGCATGACGAAACCGAGACGAAACTAGGAAAGTTTCTGTCTCGGGCAAAAAACAAAAATACAAATCGAGGGAAATACTGAAAAATTATAGGCACGTATAGTGTGTTTGTTAATTTTTTGTCAGTTATAAACAAAGTAACTACGAAATTAAAAATGTGCGAAGTCAAATCCACTAAAAAGTAAAAAGCATTAAAAAAATATTTAAGTCACTAAACAGAGGAAAATAATGAAATTTTGAGGTTGGTGCCAGTTTAATAAAAGTAGATATTAAAAAAGTTTTAGGAATGAAATTATTCTCCTCTTTTTAGTGATTTTTTTGAAGAACAGTAATATTTTTTTAGGTTTCTTTTTTCCATTAAATTGTTGACTAATTACAATTTCATAAACAAAATTACTTTGTTCAGTTATCCAGCTACATTATAATATTATGGTGACTGGAGTTATATGTGAAAACAACATAGCCGCAGTAATTTTATACAATACACGTGTATCCGGTGTGTCGAACACCACCATGCCATGGTCACGTCTGTCGTTTGCCTTCGTACCACCGACACTGCGAAGCGGCCCGATCTCACAGCCATTTTGCCTTTGACTGATCGTTGACCGCCAAACTTGAAACTAGTCATTTTCAAATCGATTTTGAAGGCTGCCTGACCTCTGCCAGCATGTTGCAAGCATAATAAAATACCTTAAGTATTCATTTAAAACTGTCGACTACCAGCCACCGCAGGCGTTAACAGAAATTTGATTTTATTTCTTATAATAAGTGATTTTTTTGGCTACTAATCAGATATGAAGAAAGGAGTCTGTTAATAATGTGCAAACCGCGTATTTGCAAAAATGGATATCTATAGATAATCAACGTTTTATGAAAAAAAAAAAACGTTCTAAAAAAAACCACTGAAAAGAAAGCAGTAAAAAAATGTATTTCGATTTTCGTCTCCAGTACAATAACTTCCCAATGTTAAAACATTGGGAAGTACAATAACTTCCCAATGTTTTAACATTGGGAAGTTATTGTACTGGAGACGAAAATCGAAATACATTTTTTTAACTATTTTTGAAAAGAAGTATTATGTACGCAAACTTTATATCGATTGGTTGATTTGCTCTAAAGCAGGCTTTCTCAAACTTCTAGCTCCACCCCTATTAGATTTCCAAAACAACGGACAACTCCGTAAAAAACTAGCTATAGATAGAACATAATAAGGTATATTTATGGATAGTGGGTAATTGGACACAAATAAATGAAAATTCTAAGTTTTCTAAATTTGCTACGTTTCGTAGGTTAGTTTCCTACTTCTTCAGGCAAGCTTTAATTAAACTAACTTACGAAACGTAACAAATTTAGAAAACATAGAATTTTCATTTATTTGTGTCCAATTACCCACTATCCATAAATATATAACAACATGGACGATAACAACTCGAATATAATAAGGTATTTTATAAAAAAAAGAAATAGGTACAGTCACGAAGAGACATAGATATTGTTATTAATAAATCTGATGGGTTGTTTCTTGTCGCAAATTGAATCGATTCTAGGAGCAATATTGCTCAATTTCAATCGTAATTCAGATTCAGCGTTCAGTCGATTCCTGTATTTCATTTTTAAACATCCTGTACACTGCAGGAATTATTAATTGTATGATATTGTTTTCATAAATTTCATGAAATTTTTGATAAAAGCATATTTAAATAGCTGTAGCAGTGGTTTAAAATAATATTCAAAACAAACAATCAGAATTGCGGCGAGAGGTAATGTAGTTTACAGCGATATGATAAATGTAATGTTTACGCAGATTTATTTAAAATGAGCGTGCTTTTATCCTGCAAAAATCATTGATAGAAGAGTGAGTGCGATGCAGTCAAACGTAACATGTTTTCCAGAGTGACATTCTGTCACATGTGAATATCACAAAATATTTTATGTTTTTTACATTTTCCCAATTACCTACGATCCCGAATACAAATCAAAACAGCGGCGTGGATTGTTCAGAATTATGCTGGGTTTCTTCATATTATGCGCGACCAGCACAGCACGGAACAGAAAAACCTGTTCGGACCGATATTATTTAACGGAGTAGTGCACATTAGCCGAGCAGCCAGCAACGACCGTCAGTCGAGAACTTCAGCAATTTCTGTCTAGCCGTGCTAAACCGATCTAGTGTGCTAGTGATGTGCCGTTTTCCATTAGTTAATTTGCATCGATAAAACTATTTGAAAACTACAAAAACTCAACAGCATATCATTAAAATTTGCTGTTTTGTGCTTTGTTTGTGTTGGTCTAGTGCACTTTGGCTTGGACATCGTGTGTCGCGCAGTGCAGACATTTCAACTTTCTTCCCTTGTGAAATAGTATACTATTGAGCGATTCTTATTTTATTTTTTTTAGTTATTTTATTATTGAACAGAAATGTAATAAACGAACTGGCACTGGGTTTCCATTGAAACAAAAACACGAGAAGAGAATAGCGATTTGGAAAATAAATATTTCAACATTTTCCAATCACATGAAGAGGGGTTTAATGTGGTGGGTGGGTGTAATACTTACACACTTTTATATACATGCGTAATACGCACAATTATACGTGCGAACGATACACACCAAATACAGGCTGTTCAGTTTTAAAACGCTGATGACGTCAGCTGTTGAGTGTCTATAATCTACAATCTCTAGTTTTAAATACGGACAAAGCCGAACTAGCACCTTCGCGTGGACAATATGCTTATCAGTGGCTCATCTATTGCAAGACCCACCGCTCCCACCGGTTTCAAGTTCTAATCGGAGAACCCGTAAAAGTATCGATTGAATTTTCAATTCGTTATTAAAAAATAATAATTTGAAAACTAGCGGACCCGTGCGAATACTTTGCACCGTTAGTGGTCAGTTACGTAATATATAGGATGGAAATAAATTTTATTCAGAGACTTCAGCGTCGCGTCACTTAATGTACACACGAAGAATTTTATAGTATAGATGATAGGTAGAGTAGTGGTGACAGCGCTAGACTCGCATTCGGGAGGTTCGGGTTCGAATCCCGGCAGGGGCAGATGTGGCTGGGACTTTTTCCTACTGTCTCTCGCCGAGAAACGGTAATTCCTGTGCCGGCCATCTTGATTGAGGTTTTCCATGGTTTCCCTCAATTAATTCCAGATAAATATCGAGATGGTTCCTTATTTGAGGCCATGGCCGATTACCTATCAAGCTCCTAGTTCAAAAATTGCCTACCTTATTCTAATTTTCTATAATTCCTTCATTCGCCCGTTGCTATTACATAAGTTGAAGTTTTAAAAATGTAGAAAAATAACGGGAAGTGTGGTAGATGGAAAATAGTAATGGTGCAAATGGCGTCTGTTATGACATAAAGTCGAGAAACGGACGTTAAACGCATTATTGTTATTATTATATATTGAAAATATTAATTCGTATCTACTAGATGTTTATTAGTAGCTCTGCAAAAATCATACAGATATAGTGAGTTTCGGTGTAGGGTGGATGGCCAAGACAAACACCCGGTATATATAGCGGGTACGCGTATACATAATGCAGGTTTATGTCAGTACAGAGATTACGATTGTACTTTTTATTGACATGTCATGATACACCTGCCTGGTGTATTGTAAAATATGAATATCGTTTGTTCATTTGTAATTAATAATTCCTAACCCTTTTATTTAACGAACACAATAATTATTGATTCTACTTCTAAATGACAGACGTTCATTAGCTGATGCCCGCGTAACAAAATATAAATATATTTTTTTTATTATCTATTGCGATTTTATATAATTTGTATTGCATAATGCTACTGGACCCGTGCGAATACTTCGCATCGTTAGTGGTCAGTTACGTAATATAATAGGTGAATATAAAATTTATTCTATTCTATTCAGAGACTTCGACGCCACTATGTCACTTAATATCCATTTCTCTCTCAGGTTTTAGATATTTTTTGCAAAGTGATGGGATCATTATGAGTCATGACTACATTAATTATTGATTTATTTTGTTTGACTGATCGTCGCTTTCTTATTCATTAGATATTTTTGTCATGGCATATTCTGATCCGTTCATTTTGTTCCAAACTAATTGTTCTATGTGTACCTTAAATATTGTATATACGCTCGTTTTCACATATTGTCATAGCTCGTAACATAATAGCCTTCATAACGGTTTAGATACGCAATAGCACTATTTTCTGTGAAAAACCAGGGCAAGTCAGTGAACCAAAACCTGTGCGTGAGTCAGCGTGCGTGAGAGTAGTTTGTGTTGATATTTTTTCATGAATACTTTTAGTTTTTATTATAGTTACCAAATGTTTATGTTTTAAATAAATGCAATGATTATTTTTAAGGTAAACGTCAATCAGGGTAGTTCTAGGAATCAATTCTAAGGGTAGGCTCTTAAAACTTCCATAGTGAGGCAATGAAAGTTGAAACGAAAAAGCGACATGAATAGATTGAGAAATAAGTAGATAGATTACAGTTAACAACTGATTCGCAGTTTATAGGTGTGTGTAATATCGTGCTCCAGTTTAAAAAGTATTGACACTTTTGACACTACTGCGTTTGTTATACAAAAGTGGATTATATGCCTAATAACCTAATGTACACTGTTTAGTGTAAATTGCACTGAGTTATCTACACTACACCAATATACCAAACAACAGACACCTTATAGATTTCTTTCAAGTCTCGTTTAGTTGGCATTGCCGTTTTACTTCTACTATTTGGTAACTGTTATTTTTTGAACGGTTATTTACGGGTAGCAGCTACTAAATAACTGTGACTGTTGTTTTGTCCCATCACTTACGTCAAGTATTGAATTCAACAGCAAAAAAAGTGCGTGTAATATTTAAACTCTGCAGATTGTAACATTGTAATTAGAAACGCCTGCATATGTAGCCGGTTGTAAGGGCTAGAGAGAGCCTATAAAATGTAAATTATTTCACTCTGGACTTCCTACTCGTCCAGTCGTTGTAAAAGTATGCAAATTACAAAAAAGTCATTTCATCAGCTCACTTGTTTTTGAGTCACTTCATCGTCCGCGGGTTTTGCTAGTTAGGTGAGGAATGATTAATTATGAACCGCTTTGAAACTGACTCACAGATGTATATTTACAATTGCTCACTGAAAATTAAAACTAATTAAGAATACTAGCGGATTCGTGCGTATACTTCGGACCGTTAGTGGTTAATCACTCAACAGATTTCGATAAAATTTGACAAGAAGATAGATTGGATTCTAAAGAAGGACATAGGCTACCTTTTGTCTCAAAATACAATCTTAAAGGGGGTGAAATAGACGATGAATGTCACGATACCTTCCGGAACTATTAGACCTCCAGACTTGGTATTTGGCGGACATGTTTACTAAAATAGTCTTCTAAAGTGTGGAAAGGGGGGGAGTATAGGGTGTCAATGATTGACATTTAACACGCTCTAATTTTTAAAATACAGTTTCTGTGGTCTGAAAATGTAGCTGTTAGGTCCTGATGAAGATTCCTGCACTACTGTTGTTGTTGCCGTGTATCATTACAATCGCGGGCAGAGCCGCGGAGAGTGGCTAGTAATTCGATTATAACAATTATTCATTTACTAATTTCTTAATTATTCGAAACCCATTACTATCAATAGTTTTCCACCTCTAGAATCGAAGTTTTTGCACCCGTCAAACTAAGATTCCATCGAAAACTCACGAAAAAAAAAACACCTAGGTATAAGTTGAATACAACTGTTTTTTATCGAAAATGTCTAAATACATTTAAAAAAATAATTGTATGTTTGCGTGACTGTGTTTAAAAAACACGTTGATAAAAAAAGTAGTGTCTCAATTTGATGTATTTCATTCGAAGAAAAGAAGAAAATCCTTTAAAAATACGGAAAGAAAACTGTCAGAATGAAAAGCTCTTGCATGTTTCACGACTCATTCCTCAACTGTACTTCTTCTGTGAAAGGGGTAGAAAAGCTGTCTGATGTGCCGGCGAGGTGGAGTATAGCGAAAAATTATACTAGTATAATACTTGCACACTACAGCACGAGCACTCATTAAAAACACGGTCAAAAATCAAATATTCATCTATCTATCTTCTATCTATCTATTATATAAAAATCGATATGTGTCCCTATGGACTCCAAAACGGCTGGACCGATTTTGATGACATTTTCAGGCAGTCTTCAGATTAGCCCAGCGGGTGATCCTATTTAGTAGCGATTGTATCAACAGATTGTTGTTTTGTTTTTAGCAATTTTAATTTTTCTAAGATTTTTGAACGTTGACAATTAAAAGCAATTGAATTCGCGCAAATTCAATACACGTTGAGGGTTTTATGATAATGGTCCTCATCTTTTATGGCTATAAATAATTAGTGCCATCCGTGCGAAGCTGCAGGACCGGGTCGCTAGTATATTATAAAACTGATTCATAAATTTTGAAGTGTATTTTCTTGGGACCGTGTAACGTTTGTTATAGTTGTGTATATAATATCTGCTGGAGTAATGGGGCTTAATACTCACGAGGAGCAGCATTATGTAGAAACGAGTACTAGCGAGTTTTAACAATCACACGGGTCTGAATATCATTACGTCCCAGATATATACTCTATTTTTTGAGCTTACCTCAGCTGATTTTCGTATCATTTTAAGTATTTTCAATTTTTTAACAGTTCGTTTGTGATAGTAGGTAGGAGTGTCTAACCAGTAGGCATTGTATAATGGATATAGATATATTATGATTGTAAATTATAGACGCTCAACAACTGTGGTCAGCGTCTATTATAGGCACAATAGTCTATATAAATATTTTTAATGCATTTTTCTTCATTTATTATTAAGAATATTCCAATTTGACTTTGCCACACTAGTGCATAATAAGTCACTTCAAATGCTTTCATACATTCATGGAAATCTGCTATTTTATAGAGGATACTGTAAAAAATAAGTATTTAACAATTATTGTGTAATCATTGCAACGAAAAACAAATTATTCTCTGATTAATTTAGATGCTATTTTGCATAAAGAAGTGTCACTTTAGGAGTGTGTAGTGTAATCTACACATTTTTAAATCGTGTCATTTGTTTTTTAATGCCGCCGACGCTTTAGACCTGCTGCCCAAACAACAAAAGTCTACTAGAAAACGAATCAACGGCTCGTTTTTTCGCAAAATTATCTAAAATCCATCAAATGGATCAAAAACTGAATAAGATTTTTCATAGAGATTTCCGAAACGTGAGTAAGTGCATATTGAACAGCTGGTACTTGATAACTTTAAGTATAAACAGTATTTACTTTTCTCATGGCGTATTTTATTAATGAATTGTAATATTTAAAATTTAATAATCATTTGACCTTTAACTGAATTCCAAAGAAAATTAAGGGAAAAAACTTCAGACGATGTTAGAACAGAAAAAAAATGTCTAATGTTGTAAATCATAGTGGACCAGAGATTTAACACTTGTGTTGATTATGCACGAAATGTTCAGAACTAACATCGTCGGATGTGGTTGCTCGTCGATCTGTTCATGAACCCGTATTCATAGTGGGTACATGAAATGTTATTTTTAGACTGTATCCTACCCAATTTACATTGAGTGGACATCTTTCTCACCAACAGATATAGCTATAACGTGAACAGCACATGCGTGGCTAGGATTCACAAGGCATTATAGCTTGGTTTAGAGTTGGGTAACTCAGATCTGAACCGGCTCTTTTTAGTGATCTGCATCTGTGCATCTGGATCCCGTATGTGAGCCGGCTCACTGAACCGGTTCAAAAAGAGCCGAGTTCTGAATATGTTACTGCAGTCTGCCACTGAGTTACCTAATTCAGTCAATCATATCGCGACCTGTATAGAATCAAGAATGCATAGCCAAACATGTGATGCATGAGTCATTTGAGCTGACAGATGCATCAAAGCAAGAACTGATACGTAAGTGTAAAATGTGCTTCTGTGTGTTGAGTGTTTCACTGAGTTATGCGGATCCGTTGATCCGTCGGCTCAAAAAAAAAGTGAGTCAGCTCTCACGGATCTTCTGTCGGAGTCGGCTCTTTGAACCGGCTCAGATCTGAGTTACCCAACTCTAGTCGCGGTGTAATATACTATTTTGTTGAAATAGTCATAAGATTTTTTTTTGTATGAAACAGTAATACAATAGTTTTGATATGAAACGCAATAATTGAGCGCGTTCGCTGTAACACTATTAACATCGGTGATAATATAGCGAATCGATCTGTGTCATGTATTCCGGCATACGACCACGTTTCACGTTAGGGTTGAAAACTGCCAACCGTCTACACTACAAACTCACGCGGATCAATACGGTATGTGCGCTATTGGTTTTAGTCATTACGGCGTTTGTAGCCAATCAGAATCGAGCTTATAACAGCGTCCGCGTTAGGGGTTGCTTTAAGCGAACTACGTACGTCACGCTCGCCGCTTTTGACGCTGTCGAAAGAGACGTCACGCTCGGCCCGTACGTCGCTGCTTGGAGAGCGCGTTTCGCGTTCTGTGCGCTTACATTAGACCAACTATAAAGTTAAGTTTTGTATCGCATGCAATGTACACAGAATATAGCAATTCTGTTGTTAGTTTTTTTTTTATTATTTTCTTTTTGGTTCTGGAAAGTTATACAAGCAAAAGTTTTCTATTAATGATGAATGGAAAATGAATGAACGACTTTCTTGGAAAAGTTTTATGCCCAATATTGCGTATCTGCCTCAACTCAGATAACTTTTTTGTAAAACGTAACTTGAATTAAGTTTTAACGTCATAAAAAAAGTTAACTGTTACAAATATAGCGGTAGAATTTCGATTTCATTTGCACACTACAGTAAAAACTACTGCTGATGGAATTTGTATGAATTGTTACAACAGAAATCTTGCGTGGCTTTTTTATATAGTCATATGTTTATTAACTATTGTTTTAATAATTTTGCGGGTGTGGGTCCATTCAGTTGTCTCTTTTCGACACAACACTGCCGATGATACGTTTCAAGTTCCCTTCTTACAACAGCGTCGCGAAATATCTGCAAGTCGAATGAAATGCAGTAATCAATGTGCATTTTCCATTTAAATTTTATGTGACGTAATGCTTTAAGTTTATTTAG
The DNA here is from genome assembly GCA_034508555.1 of Venustoraphidia nigricollis. Taxonomy (NCBI): domain Eukaryota; kingdom Metazoa; phylum Arthropoda; class Insecta; order Raphidioptera; family Raphidiidae; genus Venustoraphidia; species Venustoraphidia nigricollis. The sequence continues at coordinate 4,029,722 of JAVRKA010000032.1, read as the reverse complement.
ATTGAAAATATATGTTCGTAACTCGAAAGTGAAACGAACTGCGTATTTGAATCAGTTTTATTTTATTTTTAGCAAATAAATAATCACACCCACACATATTTTTTTTGGCCATTGATATATAGGGCTTTCGTTCATTTATTGCTTCGCTGTTTTGGAAAAAAAATAAAAGACCAAAAAACCAGACTGTATCTAACGTCCGCCATATTGGATTTTACGTGACTTGATATACTCGATGTAACTCGTGAGACTACGACGAGTCTATCGACCCCTCATTCATGAAAATTCATAAAACCGATTTGATTCTACGTAGGTATGAAAAACAAAGAATCTTAGCCACATTTATAGTAATAAATTCTATTCTATTCTATTCATATTACGTACAATTCATACCACACGGAAAATATCTCTTTTGTCTTTGCGCAGTCGAGTTAACATAATGTTTTTTTATTATTTGGTTTTGTTCTGGGAATTGGGAATATTGTTCAAAAAGTTGTGCATCTTTCAAAGTATCCACTTTTTAAATATTGGTTATTTAGCATTTTCAACTCTTTTTTACTGAAACACACATATAGTGTTCGAGTTCCCTACGATTTTATAGATTGTAGAAGAAAATTTAAAACATAATAAACATTAGTTCCGAGGACAGCAAAACTTGTGAAAGTTATATTGTTTAATATGAAGGTTGGTCATTTGGTGAATATTTAACATAATTTTATAATATTGTTAGAAAATCACGAAATGTTTGACCTTCTACTGTATAAATGTTAGCGTTTTAACGAAACTTTAATTCTTTTATTGTTAATGAGAGACCTATCAGATAACAAACTTCATTAAACAGTTAGTTATAAATTTATATAAAAAAACAAGACGAAATCAGAGCTATGTCTACAAAGTAAAAATGTGACAAAAAGTGCCAGGTGCTTCGAATGTGAACAAGGATATTTTTTTATCATTACCTTATTATGACTAAGTTAGTAGTACTGTATAACCGAGTGAGCAGAGAAGTGGTGAAAGCACTAAACTCATATTAAGGCACTCGGTTCGAATCCTGACGGGGGTATATACGCGTGACCCCCGTCAGGATTCGAAACTTGGTTAAAAATTATATGGGAAGAATGATACATATTTCCAATTTATTTTGAAGCATTAACATCAAACACTGATTAAGATTTTTCATAGATAACTTAGGGGAGTGCGCATTTTTTATTTTGCCAATGATTTTTAACATTTTTACTCCGAGAGCTTGTTTTTACATTTTGTATCTTAAATGATAGATAAATAGATATGTACAAATAGAAATGAAACCTTGATGAAAAAATGTGGGTTATTATTTTACATTGAAAATCCAAGTACAGATGATGAGCTAATCAATGACTTGTAGTATAGTTATAAGACATTTCACTGAAAGATGTTACGCTGATGACTTCAGTTGTTGAGCATCTATAATCTACAATCTTTCTCTTTGTCTCTCTCGTTTGAAATTACGGATAACATTTACAAGAAAACATTAAACGTTTTAATCAACGCTAAAATGATGACTGCTTGCGTCATTTTGATATGTTGGCTGTTTAAAAGTGATGCTATCAAACAATTAATCAAATTTGTGCAAAAATTGTAATAATTTATGACTGCGAGGTTATCACTCTATTACGCCATTTATTTTTGTTTATTTTAAAGCATTTTTATTATATCTGTTTCCGATTTTTAATTGGCAACAGAATTGGAACGTGATATTAAATGTTTACGTCATTCGTGAAATATGTATTTTCTTTATTTTGGAGTGACCATTGGAGTGAAGAATGTTTTTAATGGCAAAATAAAAATCGAATTCGAAATTTGGACGGTCTTCATTTCTGAATACGTAAATGTGAGTTTTAGATGTTTTTTTGGTCCGTACATACAGACCGCTCAAAGGATCAAGTTTTAAACTTGAGATTTTAGGGTAATCATCAGTAGTTTTTCCTACTTCCCTTAAAAAAGCAGTTTATTAATGAACATAACTAGATAATTGCAATTCTCTCGAAAACAGCTCCAATGATCATATTACATAAATCCGTTCAATCTCTATTTAATATTTTACTAATTATTTTTACTTAAATAAAAATTAAACCTTTGCTTCGCAGTTAATAAACCTTTTTATAAACTTTAAACGAACGCTGATGACCTTAGATGTTAAGCGTCTATAATTTACTTTATATAATTTTGCGGGAACATACGAACTTCTGTGTTTCTTCAGGAAATTCTTTTTCGCCAATTTCACATCGTAGTCCACCGTTGAAAATGTTGTTTGTATAATTTTTACGAACTGATGATAATCGACTAAAAATCTAGTGCAGTACTATTATAAAAATATTATTTTCATGGTCAGATATTATAGCATTAGGAGGAACACAGTAATATTATGATAGTAAAACAGCTGTATTTACGAAAGGCACAACAGACAACTTCTGTCGTTATGTTATATAATACTTATATATTGTTATACTGAACTTAGGTTCAGAACAGCGACGCTACTGGTGGACGTGCATTGCGCGCGTTCTCATGAAATTTAATATGGTGCGCGCAGCGGCAATATCATTGAGCTAGTCGACGTCGATCCGAAACCGAGCTAACGATTGTGATCGTAACGACTGAAAACGCAACGGCAAACCTGTCGGGCGCGTTAAGCGTCCAGTACACATGCGCGACGGCGTGTCGTTTTGTATTGGGCTCGGCAATTGGTCGATAAAGCGTCGAGGGGGTCGGAGCGACCAATACGGTGGCAGTACATGATGTCTGTTCGATGTAACCGTTCCGGCCAAGGTTAGTACGCGTTTTGTCTTTGCGTCATGCTAACTTCTCGTTACTGCGACCTAGTCTGGGTGCCACAGCAAAGTACAACGAGTGGTGTCGGTGGTGTCGGTGTTTTTCATAACCATAAGCAGCAAATCTATTTGGCGCATACCGGACATACGCATATTTTGTGGGAGCCTATATCGTTCAATCCGCGTCAATACCAGTGCAATATCACCTGCAATAATAGCGGTACTAGTTTTGTTCGCGTCTGTAGGACTTTAAATGCGGCGGTGCATGTTAGCCCAGTGAATCCGTATGTCGTTTATTGGACAGCTGCCGCCCCTTCTGCTTCAGCTGCAACCGCCACCACCAATTCACCGTCGCAATTTCACCCTGTTACTATGGAAACAAGGTACCTACTATATAATACTATATTTATCATCCTGTTCCTCTTCGTACTCCATACTCTCTTATCAGCGCAATTCTCCCTTCTTAATTGTACACATGCAACCCTAAGTAATGAATTTTTAGTGCATTATAATTCGATAATTAAACTTGCACTACAGCACCGTTCGTTGTACTTTTGGTAACGTTATTGGAAAATTAGTATTGAAATTTAAAATTTGAAAAACTGGCTCAGGCATTATTTTGTGTAAATAATTGCCTTATATTTTTCTTAACGAATGGAAAAAATGCCGCTGTTAACTAAGATAATAATGGAATTGCACGGAAACCTTCCTGAATCCTTGCTGACAAAATGATTTAAGTGAATATTGTGTTTTAAATTTGGTGTCTCTATATTTTGAGAGAATAATATTTTTTGTCCACAACTGTATTTTTCTTAAAACGAGACCTCCATCATATTTTGTATAAGGATTGTTATTCGTATAGATTAATATATTATAGATTATAGACGCTAAACATCTGAGGTCACCAGCGTCTATAGGCTTTAGGTGTCCGTATGCCAATATGTAAATGTTTTGCAGTTATCTAAATGTGTTTGTTCTGTGACAGTTATTTGATTTTCGATTACACACTGTTAGTTCTTAATCGGGTAATTTCTTTTTAGGACGAAACCAGTCGTAATTTTATAATTCTTTTCATATGTGTTTTTGAATTTGTCTTTTTATTAAATATAGCTTGTAAACACATTGGACGAAATTTAAAATACATCTTATTTTTTTTCAATTAAATGACTTTAAGGGAGCACTGGGTTATATGTAGCAAACACAAAATTTTCTAGAGAAGTGACACAGCCTAGAATCTTTTGTCTCTTCAGTTCCTCGAAGCGTTCAGATCACAAACTAACTTAGAATTCAGATCTAAAATAAGACAAATAGAAAGGATCAAATCAGAATACTGTGTTCGGTTAAAAATGAATGTGTAATGTGTATAAGCCATTTTTTTGGAGTTCGGATATTGATTGATTTGTTGGATTTTTTTAAATGCAAGAAATATCTGATACCACTAAAATAAAGATGCTATTATATTGAACACAAATTTTTACAACAAACTCGGTAAACTTGCCTCTGAGCGGATTTATCCAGTAGGAATAATGGGCATAACACCTAGGGCCCCCAGTTTTTCTACCGTCAAATTTGAATATAAAATTAGTATAAATTTTGACCCACGCTGTCAAATTTAAAAATGAAATTACATATTGACCCACACGGATAAAAGGTTCGCCATCACTGCTAAAAGGTCCTTCACACAACATTTTGTTCGGAAGTATGTTAAGATAATTTCTATGTAATTCTACAGTAACAAAAAAAAAACGTCTCAAATTCAATTAAAAATGTCAATTTATTCTTGATATGCCATGAACGTTGATGCCCTTCTTAAAAGCTTTTAATACATTTTATAACTTTGGAAGATATTATGGAAATGTATTCAACGTCACAAGGGAAAAAACGGAAATGGGAAACAGAGTTACTCCATAGGGGTGATCACATGTTCTGTGACTATGATAAAATCAATGTGATATTACGGTCTTTTGAGTGCCTTCTTTTTTATTGCTGTAAACATAGTACCTAATACCTATGCAGTAATGGAAATAAACAGTAAGACCTCGCTTAACGCTGCTCCGTTTCAGTATAAATTATAAATCAGTTTATACAAAATAATTCAAATGTCGATAGAAGTTCAAAGACGAGACGAAGTGTCATTGATGCAATATCTTGCTAGCGACAGCAGCTTGCTGAACGAAACAGAAAAAGGCAAACGACATTAGATGACTTCACAAAGAACATAATATGTCAAATGAGGAACCTTCCTCATCACAAACATAACTTCTTACTCGAACTTTTATTTGATTTTCTTAAATGTTTTATGAAGAAAAATCGATATTAGCAATTATTAAATCTATAATTAATGTGATAAAAAATTAAACAAAAAAAGCTAACAAATTTTCTTATTCTCGGTTCTGTTTCACTTATACCTATTATCTACGTATTAAGATGTCCTCGCTTAGCGCTGTTTCGTATAGCGCAAGAACTTATTGAAATGTATCTCCCGTGTTAAGCGGGGTATCTTTCTTTTTGTGGAACTTTGCATTCTATATGTATGGGCAGTTATAATTGAATTATGTAAAATTTGTTATCTAACTAGAAAATAGTCGGTATAGCTAGTTCGCCTTTAACTACAAATTGGAACGAGCAAAGTGATTTCATTATCAATAATGTAAGGCTTCAACAACATAATTGGTTTCAAAGGTCCAAAAGTAAAAAAAAAAATCTGTAAATTGATGCACTTAAATTGTAAAATGCTTATAGAATAATTACATAAATGTATGGCGAACCTGTAAGAACCTAAAATATCTTATTCGAGGATCAGATCTATAAAGATAAGACTGGAGTTTTTGAAAACATTTTGTTTATCAAAATTCTGAGTATAAGTACGATAAACGAAAATGAAGTCAAGTTAGGGTTTTACTGATTCATTGATCTTTTGAAGATCTAAAACAATATGTAGGTCTTCTGTGTTTCAGGGATGAAGAGAAAATCTTCTTTTTTTGTTGCTTTTCCTATATCCAGGGTAAATAGGAAAAGTGTTGTTTATATCTAGAAAGTGAAATTCTTCAATTTATTAGTTCAATCAAAATACAAAATACATTTCTCATGCTGCAATATTTTGTTATAATACTGGTCCCCTGTGAAATTTAACCGTCACCTGATTCCATATTTTATTGAAATAATATTGCGTGAGCAAAGCAAGGCAATTTCATTTTATACTTTCCGGTATTTCCTGTATCATAATATCAGTGACATTTGAAGTATTAGAATATTTATATTCAGTGCATAATTAATTTTAAAACTTTTAGTGAAATTAAAAATTTGATTTAAATTAAAATATTTTTAACGTAAGGGCTTACATCGTTTATTAAGAGTTAAGTGATCAAGTTTAATACAATTAAAATAACGATGCAGTAAATTCTCGATTTCTGGTACGACTATGGGAAGTAAATTTGAGATAAAAGTACTTTTAGCAATGAATTTTAAATGCTAAACGTACTTTGAAAGTAGATTTAGCTCTGAAAGTTGGACCAGAAACCAAGTCTTTTAAACATTTTCACCTAAGAGTGTTACGGGCATTGTATTGTTATCAGTATAGATTTATTTAAAAACATTGCCTTAGTTCAAATTCAATTTGAAGATCTACTAATTTAAAGTTCATCATATACCATGTATAGGAAGAAATCTATTTGCACGAAAGTTCTTCCTATAATGTGAGTAGCGATGCCAAAAAGTAATTTCCCATGGAAAGAATATTAATGTGACATGTAATTTTGTATTCTTTGCATACAACCTTTGATACTTTGATAGAATGACCCGAGTTATTTAACAAAAGTGGACATTGTCCTTCTTTAAGCAAAAAGCAGAAAAGTGGGTATCCGTAAAATCACATCCATTTGAAAAGGTATAAAAATAACCGTCGTCAAAAGTGACTTAACTTATATACGTCGGCCACAGGCCAGGCGCAGGCAATATGGTTGTTCAACTTTATGTACGGCCAGGCAGTAGGCATACCTTCTTCCTCGGCAAACACACATTCCGTTTTATATTAATAGGGGTACGAGCTAGTCTGTCTGCTTTTAGTCCCTACGTCGACTCATACAAAACATTCAACGGCTGTTGCTATTTAAATTAAAGGATCACACATGTGGATTGCTTGATTTGGTCGGATGTAAATATGGGTTCTTTGTTCCTTTTTACGATAGTCTGGTATCGAATAAAGAGGAGGAGAGGTCTTCTCTCTGTATAAAAAAGGTACTAACAGATTGGAAAACATACACCGCTGGTTGCTGCTCAGCACAAGGTTAGGTTGATTTTTTTTTACTTTACTCAAAAACAACCATTATAAAGTTTGTATATGGAATGGATAAGTTCGTTTCTACCTACGAGTCGAGATCTCAATGTGTTCACTTGAAACCATTTTTTTTATACACTATAATTCCAGTGATTTGTACAAGGAGTGAAAACTGATAAATTTAATGATAATCAAAAAAATCTCAAAAAATCGATATATTACTTAGATTAATTAATAATAATAATAATGATGCGTTTAACGTCCATTTCTCGACTTTGTCATAACAGACGCCATTCGCACCATTACTATTTTTCATCTACCCTTTCCCGTTATTTTCTAAATTTCTTACAACTTCAACGTATATGTATAGTAGCAATGAGCGAATGAAGGAATTATAGGAAATTAGGATAAGGTAGGCAATTTTTGAACTAGGAGTTTGATAGGTAATCGGCCATGGCCTCAAATAAGGAACCATCTCGATATTTATCTGGAATTGATTGAGGGAAACCATGGAAAACCTCAATCAAGATGGCTGGTACAGGAATTACCGTTTCTCGGCGAGAGGCAGTAGGAAAAAGTCCCAGCCACATCTGCCCCCGAATGCTGGTCTACTGCTGTCACCACTACTCTACACAGCTCGGTTTATTTAGATTAATTAGAGATAATGAAAGCAGGCTACAATCTTTGTTTCTGTAACGAAAATGGACAAACATTTATTTGTTTAGAGTAGTCTAAACAATTAATTTTGACGCTTTTTGTAATTAGATTGTAGAGGCGTTTTGATTGTAAAAAAATCTATAAAAGTTTAAAATTGTTAAGGGGAGTGTTTTTATTTGATACACGTTTATAAATTACTGTTGAACTTATTTCTTTATCGTGAACAAGAGGTTGCTTCTTTTATTAACTTTGAAGTTTTATTTTTTATTATAGGCTATTTAACTAAACTTCGTGTAGTTGGGAAGTGTAGTTGATAAAATGCTACCACGTTAGTTATTAGCCATATCACCATCCCCCCAAGAGTCTGGACTGCTGGAAATTGAAGTCAAAAACAAATCAGGATGTCACCAGACCAAAATGATCAATAATCGTATTCTTGAAATCTTTTTGACAGTGGCAGGTCGACATAAAAATACCATTATAGTTGCAGGCCAGACTTTGTACAAGCGTTCGCTTAAATAATAGTTTCAGTGGTGTTTTCTCAGTACGACATTTAGTTACCAGAAAATTTATTAAGTAAATACATTATGTTAAAACGTTTTTTAAGGTATAAAAAGTTGGGATATGAATAAAAGATCAAAGATATACCTGGTTTTATAGACTTTATACCTTAACAGTAATATTAAGCGCATATGAAAGATACACAGAGGGAAGAACCTAAAGTTGAAATGTGGATTTCAATTAGCAAGAAAACAGTACTAAAGACAATGAGCCGATGGTATAAGCGTGGTCAGAACTTATTTAACGAAAACTGACAGTTGTTTTTTTATTGGTAAATCTGAGCACACGCGGTTGTATAATTTGTAAAATGAATTGAAAATGCATTTTGCATGTATCCTTTTATTTTTAATTTCCTATAGAGGTTATACTTTTCAAGAAACTTTTACCCTTCTCCATAAATCTCGGGTTATCCCATTCTGCTTCTTCCAATCTCCTCTCCTGCATCGCTTCTTGAATGCCATCTGCCCAACCTCTGCGTAGCCTTTCCCTTTAACTAATATATTATGAAATCGTAACAGTTAACAGTTTTTAATAGTTTTGTCATTTGACATAATTAAATATACACTACAATGGCGTGCGAGTAATTCGAGCAGTGCATAAATGTTAGGCTTTCTGCCTTAGAATCGAAGTCGAAAGTACGTACTTTCGACCGGGTATAAAGAAAGATTCTTTACTCTTTTCCCTATTTGAACGGTAATTGGATGATACGTCGACGTTGTTTTGTTGACCGTGAAAGGGAATGTTGTGAACCGGATTCAAGCTGTACCTCGTCGGCCAGTGTCCTCTGTCGACTTTCTGCTGCAGTAAGTTATTTATAGACAGATAAGTAACTTTGAGGGTCTCTACCTCACTCCTTCACTGGAGAGAGAATGTTTTTATGTGAATAAACATTACTTTTGTGGCATTTTATTTGTTCGGACAATTTTGTGAAATGTATGTACAACAGTACACTTGTACTTATTATTGTTAATGTATATTATGCGAAAGAGGTGCTTGTTATGTTTTAAAAAGACTTAATTCTCTTCTGTCTTGTTTTGATGCATGCTGAGAACACATACTTAATTCACTGTTTTTTCTTTATTTAATATTAGCGGCCCAGTCCGGCTTCGCCCGGGTGTAAATGTAATATATAGGATATAAAAGATGAGAATCGTTATCATTAAATTCTCAACGTGTATTGGATTTGCGCGAATTCAATCGCTTCTATTTGTGAATGTTCAAAAACCGAAGAAAAATCTTATTTCCCAAAAAGAAATTTAAAAAATTCTGTTGATCCGATCGCTACCAAACTTCAGATCACCCGCTGGGCTAATCTAAAGATTGTCTGAAAATTTCATCAAAAATGGTCTACCCGTTTGGAGTCCATAGATTACATATACATCGGCTTTTATCTATATAGATTATTAAAATGTAAAAAGTGGTTATTGTGACATAACGATAATAGTTGGACATGTAGTATCGCGAAGTTTTTTGTAGTTATTGATATGTTCTTTAATATTGTAGAACATACTTTTGTTCTATCATCGCGCGGGTAGCACTAGTTATCTATAGCCATCAAGGATGAGAATCGTTATTGAATTTAATGTTGGAATGGTCCTGTCGCCCAATTGGCTGGAATTTTTTTTTAAAGCGACAATCCGAACTCAGAACCAAAATGTTCTTAAAACACAAATGTGATATACTTATTGAAAATTAATTTAGATCAACAAATTACATGCTATATGTGTATTATTCTGAATGTGCATGAAACAGTAGGTAACTAGGTTTTTTTTTATCTAAACCGCGCATTAATGAATGATTATACAGCACTGGCCTTCACAGTTTATTTAGAAAACTTAGTACATTCAAATATTTATAACACTGTTTTGCGTACATTGTTTTATCTGCTTTTCAACGTAAGAACTACGTCTTTATAATTATGTACAGTGGATTTTACCAGGCAGAAATTCCTGTCGGTTTTCCGCATAATATGACTAAAATTTGACTTTTTACATATTGATAAACAATTTTGTACCTACCTACATATAGTATATTACACCGCAAGGACAGAAAGTTGAAATTCCTGCACGTTGTGACACACGATGTCTGAAGCGAAACCGAAAAAATAGGAATTTCAATTTCCTGGCCGTGTAGTGCATACTATTTTGCTTTATATCCGGTCGAAAGTACGTACTTTTGTATCAGTGTGCACCAGAAAACTATTTCGGCCCGCTGTTACAGATGGCGTGCGAGTAATTCCTTCTGCCTTAAAATAGAAGCCGAAGTTACATACATTCGGCTTCGATTTTAAGACAGACAGCATAACATTTATACTCTGCTGGAATTACTCGCACGCCATCTGTAACAGCGTAACGAAATAAAGTAAACAGCGGGACGAAAGAGTTTTCTCGTGAACACTGTTACGTGAGAAATAATATACCCCACAAGGGCAGAAAGTTGAAAGCCCTGAACTGTGCGAAAAACGAAGCAGGTGGTGATAGATCTTATTATGCTTTAGACAACTTGAATATCGTGATCGTCATGAAAAATCGTATCAAAATGCAAATAAAAAATAACTATTTAGAACGATGAATATGCTCGGATTTTTAAGAAATCAGGTGACAGAAATTATGCACACATAGACATGTTTATGATATTATTAAACTGTGACAGCAGCATGTTGTTCAGTGAACCATCTGGTTGGCTGAGATGAAACTACGATCAAGTTTAACTCTGTTGCATTTGGAGACACTTTGTGATTGCGTAATGCTGATATGAAAGTGCACTGCAATGCATTCATGGAACAAGACTCTTTTGTGTTAAAAATGTGGTGACCCTGCTACACTTCTAGTATTACCTAGTTATATGTTTCAGTTTGTAAACAGAAGAAATTGATGCAATTGCCCGAACTCTCATTATAGCGTTCTAAAATTTAGTTTAAGCTAAGGGATATTGAACCTAAAATGATGCCTATTTTCTGGTTAGGCTTACGCAAAAGAGTTCAAAGGTGGAACGAGCACGAAAAGTTACGTTTGTTAAGTAGACATTTTCCCGAGAAACATACCGACATATCTGAGGAAAGATCCCGCTCCTCTGGCGTCTTTGTGTTTCACCATTCTAAAATTTAATCGAACAGGAATGTGCTTCGTAGCATACACAAACATATCAGACACTCGATATATTACATATGCACTATCATTCGAGAACGAACGAATACTTACACTGTAGCCATTGAGACAGATCTCGTGATGAAATGAACTAAATGTATGAACATCGGAGATGTTGAGATGCGTTTTAAGGAAAAATAGAAAACATGTTCGACATGGGATGTTGTTCCTGGAACTATTCATGTTCGAAAGTACCTAAGTGTTCAGTCTTCAGATCAAGAAATCCGAATTTGAGTGGTTGGAATGTAACGAAATACACTTGCTTGAATAGTTTTGAATATTTTCCTTAGTAACGAAGAAAAACATTCCTGACTTTACAGTCTTCTCGTAATTAACAATTAATGTGATAATAAGATTAATCATAATAAATGTTGAATGTCCTTAAGAATCGTGCCTCAGAAGGACCAACTGTATTTTAAAATATTTTCGTAACTACATTTTTTACCTAGCTGGTATATTATTTTAATGAGATGCCAATAGAAATGTTCTTATTATCGAGATGTATTTCCTTCCTTATTGCTCAAATCACTTTGTACAATCATATCAAAATGTTATGTATAATTGAAATTTCTGCCCTGCCCTGCGTCCTCGGACATCATGTTACGCGCATAGCAGGAATTTCAACTTTCTGCCCTTCGGTGTAATATACGATATCTTGCAGGAAAATGTATCTATGAGTTTAATAGGTAATAAACAGAAGTTAATTTCTCTACATCAGTCTTGATAGTTGACTGAATAAATGATGAAGTTTATTTCAGTTAGAAAACACAAAATAGCTCGTTTTTCTTGCATAAAAACCGTAACGCGTTTAAGTCAGCTTGACCAGTTGGAAAAGCCGCCCCAATGGAAACGTTGCTTAACACGTAAATCGAACTTTTATAATAGAAATGTACAGTGATTTGTCATTTTCGAGTAAGAGAACATAATAATAATTTTTGATAAATAGAAGATAAAACTTCAAAAGGTAAGCGTAGCGTGGAGAGAGATAGGAAATAACAAGTGAGTGATTGTGTTCCTTTCACGTTCTTCTCGTGGAAGCGGATGTTATCGTGAAAGACTGACGGCCGTGCTATTGCTATTACTTCATAATGTATAAATAACACATCTTACGTAATACTAATAACTGACAGTCTACGACAGCTCTAAATAACAAAAATAGGTACAATGTATTATACGCATTTCGCCAAGTTTAATTCGAAACTAGCATATAACTAAATTGAATCGGTGTAGACTTTGTGCAAACATTTAAATGTAATTAATACAATTAATCCGTTACAATGATACTTTGATAAGGAAATGCGCGCGCTAGCGAAGGTTTCTGACTCAAAAAACATCTTATTTTTATTAAATTAACCTTGCCAAACCGTGCGCAACCCCGCGAGGCAAGACTGTCATACTGTAGAGCCGAAGACTCACTATACTGTTGGCGTTGTCGAGCGGGGTAATGCCTTGTTTCATATCAAGCGTGTGCAGAGTCGCGGGTAACGACTAGTAAAATATATAAATTGAGTAAAATTAATATCGACAAGATATGTCATTAGATCAAAATAACAATCAGTGACCGTAAAAAAATTAGCATTTTGCTACAGTTGCTAATTTCTGATGAAACAGCAAGGTGTGTTTCGACTTTCGAAACGTATTTCTAATTGTCGTTTTTATCTCTAACTAATTTACATTAAATGTGGAATGTTGAAGAGAATAGTTTTGTACAAACATAAGTATTTACTATTTTCACTATCGGTCGAACTATGGGGAGTGGCACTTTACTTAATAGTTTAAATCGAGAAAGAATAGTCAATGGTGATTTACCAGGTGATATTATTCTAGAGGCTAGTGAGACTCCCACGTGCGTATATATTGAAATATTTTTTTTAAAAACGTGCCGCGTTTAGTGTGCTGTGACCGTTACTTTTTTATGTATTTTTAAATTATACTTTCTAAATATTTTGTGAACGTATATACAGTATTGGTTTATATTTTCGAAATTATGTTTATGATTATTGATTTTTATTTTTAGTAGAGCAGGAAATTAATTGAGATGGAATGTTAATGTTTGATTAAATGAGGTTAAAATGTTTTTCTTTTCCCAAAATTTCATTTTAATTCACACCACATTGTAATAATAATGATTTATTTTTAGATTCACTATTGACAAATCACCATGAACAAAATGTTCCTTAGATTCGCAAAGAAAGCAAATATCGCGATGGCACATTTCGGGTACTGCGCCTAAAATTCCAGAAGTTATAGTTTAAAATTAAACTATTCAACTGATTTGTGTTCGATTCTTAATATATATTATAAATGTGGTAATCTGTTAAATTATACATAGACCACTTTTTATCCTGGTCGACTTACTAAGGGATCCACTTATTTTGTGTTTTTTCCGTTTCCGACTATATAACACAGTGAAATAGATTTTCACTCAAAATTTAAAAATCGCACTCACTCATTTGAAAAGTTGATTTTTTCTGAATGTACCACACCTTGCCGTCTTGGCTATATGATGCATTTTTAAGTCGTTCCATGTTCATGCAACTGTCAAAAACTATAGTCTTAACTATGTCATCCTCTGCTGAGAATGCTGACCTAACCGACTTCTTATTGTTCTTTACAAATAATTTAATTTCCTGAACGTAATATTCAGCAGCTGTGAATTATCAAAGCCCTAATTAAAAATTAATTATTGGAAATAACTAAAATTGCCTTCACATGTAAATAAAGAATCCAATTGGCAATAATCTCGTCCTTTTTGATGATTGAGTGACGACAAATATGCAGACGAAATAGCAATGTATCTGTTCAATTTATCAAATGCAGCTACAGCTAACGTTTCTTTAATTATTATCTGTATTATTGAGTTTAAGTGCCATACATGTAATTCATTGCTAGAATAATTAAGACTATATTTCTGTTTTACACGTTCATTATGTCAAAAATATATTACTGCTTTTCTTTTGAAAACCTTCAAGTATGCATTTTACTGGGTATTTATATTTTATTCTAATATAAACTTAATTTAAAATTCAAGTTGGAAATGCAAATCTTTAAAATGTTTTAAAGAACTAGTATTTATGATTTTACAGAAAAACTGAAAGATGCAAAGATAATGTTACATTTTTGCCTCTGTCAGATTTTATTTTTACGTACTTGAACAAAATCCCGTTACTGTTTTTATAAGTTTTATGTTATCTTTTAAGAATTTCTTTATGATCCATTAGCAAGTACATTGACTCACTTTAAAAGCAAGCTATTTATAACCGGGATACTTGATGCATACAGGAAAGTTATATCAGTTTGCTGTAGACTACTAAAAAACCGAAGATTATTTGAAAATCAAATACCTTTGTTAAAGCGAATTCTCCTAGACTTAATATTTTTTATGTAAATACAAATTTCTGCCTTTTGTTTCACCAGACCGGCGTCAGAAACCAACTTTCGGAATCCGAATATAAACTCAAATCTATTAACATATCAGAAATATTCATCGTCTTCGCTAGAGTTGAAATTTCGGAGTAAACTACGTAGTGAAACTGAGATCCAACTTGCGAAGATCATTCACAAATAGCTGCAGGAGTGTTCATATTTTCTCGAACTCAAGGCGGCTCATCTCTGTTACACATCGGATGTCTCATGTCGTCTTCTGGGCAATTCGCGGCTCTTACAGCTACGGGACCTATACTTGTTCGAATTTAATTATATTTATGTGAAGTCTACTATCAACAAACTGCAACGTATCATTTTGAAAACTTTTGAAAAAGATATTGAAAACTTTCGACGGGGCGTGAACAGTTTAAATTAAGCGCTGCGTTATTAAACTTACTCGAAAGACTGAACTTATCTTTCATTTAAAAAAGTTTCATGAACTGTGTAAATACCGTCTCGTCTGTAATCAAGACGCGTTAAACATAATTATTCATGATTTTAGATCAAATGCACACCTGTAAATGAATTGAGTATAAAACTATGTATTTAAAAATCTTTAAGATTTCATTCGATAGATTGTTTTTTATATAAATTTGATGCTTTTTTTGCACAAATAAATATTTTCAAAATCATAGTAGTAGTATTAAAAAAATATATTTTTTTTCGGTCAACAAAAACGTCGTATAAATCAGGTGCCGAAGGTCCTTTAATATTTGCTAACGCATTTCTAAGACGCGCGTTTAACTCAGAACTGGTAGATTTGCCTGCTAAGAAGATGATTGTTCCTTGCGCGAATTTTTGAGCTCAGGTGACATCCTTTCTTTGTACTTTTGGGCTTGGCAATAATAGGCGAACCTGCTGTATATTATTTAGTGCGTACTAGCGTTTATAAATGAGATGCTTGTCTTGTATAGCAACAGTGAAGATGAATGTTTCACGTTTAATTGAATGTTATCTGGGAGCATGAACTTTTAAGTACGTTAGATAACTACATACAAAGAAGTGTGGTGGTACAACTGTATGTCACATTTGGATACGTATACAACATGCATATGGTATTATTAAAATATACAGTATACACAGTGAACGTGTGTCATTGTCCACATCGAACCAGAGTTCCTGTTATTGTCTTTGCAAGAACGGCGCTCCGGTAGGGCTGTGAGGAATGAACAAAGGCAGTTTTAAACTAGACCTTGGAATAATATTCAATAATGATATGCGATTACATGGACTCTAATAGTGTATCATAGACATAGGAATATAGAGAAAGAGCATGTTTTAGACGAGGTTGTAAACCGATTAAGGGACGCGACGAAATGAGTGGTGCCTACTTGTCATTGGCTGGCTCACTGCGCATTGCCTTGTGGAATGAAATTTATGTTGGTAGTATGGTGTGAAATTTTGAATAGGTCTCTGCTCTACTATCTGAGGGAAACTAGCAAAGAGATGCAATGGTATTTTTGCTCGAGAAACCATTCGGTGCGGGAACTGCATTTTAAATCTACTGACCCTTCTTCTGTAGTGAGTTAGATGTTTTGGAAAATATCTAAAACTGTTATGTGATCATTAGAACTGTTTTACGTAGGTGCCTGCATATTAAGTTGTTGATATTAAAATTCTTGGTTTCCCATCAACACGATGGAAACATCCTGCACGTAGCTATTGGCAGTTGCAATAAACTGTGCATTTTATTGAGTGTTTAAAAATTTTACTGTCAACTGCATTCATTTTGTCTTTTTTTTAAGTTGCTTCATGTCAATTCAATTGATTCAACTGTTTATCATAACAGACGCTGTTTTACAATAATGTTTATGGTATGTATTCAATTTACGTCATCTATAAACACGTAAAATATATTTACAAACGTAAGCAAGGGTTTAAAAAACGTGCGTTTTAATTATAAAAAATGAATCTATTGTTCGATTATGATTAATAACATTAATTTGCATTACTTGTTATAAACTCATAATTTAAACATCACATTTAAAGTTCAAAAATTTGAATTTAATAAAAATATGTTGTATTATGGATAGAAATCAGTACGATCCGATATCCAGTGTCAACTATGTGTAATCTTGACGACTGCTGTTGCTATAATCTTAAAAATTAACTGAAGAGTTACACAGATGGTTAGATTGAAAGAATTTTGTGATAAACCTAAAGGTGATTCGATTAGTAACTGGTAAAAACGAATGTCCGGACTACCTGCCTTCGTTCGTTGACTACGTTCATATACCGTGGTGCTTCTAACGCCACAAATGTGTTGTCATAAGGCAAAATGACTTATGTCATATTTCTGATAAGATTAATGATTTTAAGACACCATCGAACTCGAAGTTCGAACAACGAAATGCATTCATTAGTGTAGATCGTGAATCGAAATAAATTTGAAACAGTTCCTTAAGGAGATATCAAGTGAATGAATTTCATTCGATGAAACGTTCATAACACTCATGGACAACAATTGTCTTTGTTCATTACTGCAAAATATTAACCACCGAGTATCTCACATAATATGTACTCTTGAAGGTTAATGACACGTTTTGAAATGCAGTTTAGAACATTATGTGGAAATGGGAATCACCTGAATCTGTTTGAAGGAACACAGAGAGTTAGTAAGAAGCTCGACATAAGAGATTTTGTCTTGTGGCCTCATATGTTGGCAGGTATACGTTTATGCAAGACGTGTCTATATTATGCAGTTACCATTTGCGTTCTTAGTATCTGAACAAACTCCGGACATGCCAAAGACCTGATGTTTGTTAACGAAATATTAATCTTTTTGTATGGTGTGTGATGCAGACCACGAAAAATGTGCTTTTAGTGTAATAGTTGGTTCTTTTTCATCAGAGGTTAATGACCAAATACCTGCCGATGTCTGTAATTTTGGGAAAATTGTTGGTCGTTTAGTTCATTTATTTATTTGTTCATTGTTTCTACATGTATTGTCTAAAAAGACTGATATTGGTGTCTTAAGTCGACTTTAAGAGTCTCGGCTCATCAGTTTCATCAAGAGGCGGCATATATTTACTGATATATTTACCCGACTACGAAAAAAGGAAGGATTATGATTTTGACCGATTTCATAATTGAAGTGTCATTCGATTTGTCTTAATCACATGCGTGTTCTAGGCTATATGTAAACTATTTTTCAAAATGACGGCCGTAGGTGGGAAACATGTTGGTCTCGTTTTTTTTTTTATCTCGAGGTCGCAAATTTGAAAGACAAATGCCGAAGCCATCCCAAGCTCAATCGTATCGCTACAGTTAATCGCTCTAGATATTTTTTTAAAGTAAAACGTCTTTTGGCACGGTAGGGTAAAATCGATTCATGAGAGTGAAACTGTAACGAAACGTTGCAGTGCACGTATACCGTATATTATAAAATTCAGCCGTACAACGGTGTGCTATATTGGGGCTGCCTCGGAACCTAAAGTTTGGAAGTTTGATTCCGGCTATCGTTGCCGTTATTTTTTTTTTTTACTTCTGTAGTGTATAGTGTAAAATATAGTCTCTCTTTTAATTACTTTTGTATATCGTTAAATAAAATATTTTAATGGGCATTTAATTTTTCGAAAGGACGTGAACCTAATAACTTTTAACAGGGAGCCACAACTGATAAAGTTTGGTGTGCCATCGATTTGGTCTTTGTTTCCGATATAAGATGACACAAGCTCAGTTCTCCAGATGTGGGGAAAGTCGTTAAATCCAACATACAGCATCAATTTTTATGATTTCTAGAGCTTAGGAGTAGTAAACTGATACAAAATATTGTGCGTGAAGCGTTTATTTATGAGGGTTTTGATTGTGATGTTTTAAAAGGTTTCTGTATTTTAGGATTTGTATTCTTCCTTGTGCACCTGGAAGACCTTTTTATTGTATCTATTATTTATTATTATTTTATCAAAATGTGCCGCAGGTATTTTGTTTGCCAAAATGATAGTTTCTTTATAATAGTTTTTGAAAAGATTCTTTCAATCACCTACTCAATATATTGAGTCCGTACACATATAGATTTGTATTTTATAATAGAAATAAATAAAATTGTAAAGTTTAAATACGATAGTTTTTGATGAAATGACGATAACACATGCAGTGAGGCAGCAATCTGAGGTCAATAAAAAATATTAGATAATATAACAATCGATGTTGATTTATATTATTATAAATATAAAAATTTACTCAGACGCGCTTATGATTCAAAATTTACAATATCTATCAAAAAATTGACAGTTCTTTGAAATTTCGGATAGTGCACACCATGTTCATTAAAGCTTCGAATTCTATAAAATAATTATAAATACGCAAAGCTGGTTCTTGTGGAAAAAAGCGTTTTCTTCATACCCTGTCGAAAATACGCACTTTCGGCTTTGATTTAAAGGCAGAAAGCCTAACATTTATGCACTGCTGGAATTACGCGCATGCCGTTTGTAACGGCGAGCCGAAACAGTTTTACACTGATACAAAAGTACGTACATTCGACCGGGTATAAAGAAAAATAGTATACACCACACGGCCACTAAGTTGAAATTCCTGCACTGCGCCTTCGTGTGTCGCGCAGTGCAGGAATTTCAACTTTCTGCCCTATAGCGGTGTAATATACTATTTAAGTGTACATTTTTAATCGTTGGAAAGTGATTAGTAGGGCGATGATTTTGTCACATAAATATTACATTGATTGGATAGGTCATCGGATGCTATTTGAGGTACCATGCTTATTTATGACAATTCTACAATGGCTAATAGCCAGTTACATGGGTACTGATACACAGAGCAGACAGTGGTGGCGTAATATTGATCTACTACTCTTTGGGCGTTATAAAAACTCGAATGCTGGAGACATGATAATGGCAGGCACGCCAAACTAACTTTCAGGCGAGAAAGCTTCTTGCTTTTATTGAATTTGCAGAATTTCGGCAACAGATAAGAGTTCTAGAAGTATTTTCTCCAAATTTATTGAGATCGTTAACTGCATGTTTAAATATAAATTATTAGAGGTTTGTCCAATTGTGTAGGCTTTTACAGCTGGCGTTGTTGCAAAACTTCTTGGTTTCCGGGGGCTTGTACGCCGTGGTCCATTGGTATTTCTATCCCATTTTCTACCCCAAGATACCAATGGACCACGGCGTACAAGCCCGGAAGCCAAGAAGTTTTTATTAGAGGTTTGATTTTAATGAGTTGGTGTTTTTAAATTATAATTTTTAAATTGATATTTTTAAATTGTACCATTGCGACGTCACATATATGTACTATGTATTCTTTTGTGCAATAAATTTATTATTTTTATTATTATTATTATTATGAGCAAATGTTTATTTTCTTTTCGTTTCTCTAAAACGAATTTTTAGAGAAACGAAAAGACATCACATTTGCTCGTATCAAAGAAAAATAAATCGATTAAAGACTTTTAAACAGTCAGAAGGACTGAGAATTACTGATGGTTTGTTGACGATTTTATCACCAACGAAGCGAAATCATCTGTGCAAAATCAACTAGTTGAAAAACCAGTTGATAACTAGTTTCATTGAAAAGAACGTTAGGTACGATCGTTGCGACAACCTCAGATTAATTTGTAATTGTAAAACAGTTTGTACTTTTTGTTTTTGTTTTAAATAACCAATAAATCAGATAGTGGTGTGGTTTCTCCAACACATAGGTGCAAGTTTCATATGTGCTCCGTCTTTGGAACTGTTTTGTGAAAGCCTAACCCAAAGAATAGTAATTAGACATGCCTGGTGTAGTAGCAGCAGTCTGTACCAACCCACTACCCACGCGTAGAGCTTTGCGCTAGAGGTGGAGGGTAAAGTACCCTTGATCAGTTGGATATCTGCTTATACGACATACTATTACGTTTCGTTATCCAACGACGGGAAAATGGAAAAAGCTTCTTTGCAATAACAATTCAAATTTACTTTTATGTAACATTGCCTGTAATATGGTTGTTTTGCGATGTTATCTTGCATATTAAAAGTCCTGAGAATTGTGTCTCATTTATCTTTTCATATTCATAATCATGCATGAATCGTGTCAATGTTTTATTAAGTCGTGGAGGTTTTACAACAAAAAAAAATGGGAAATAGTAAATCTGAATCAAAAAGTAGTTTATAAAAAAATTAAATTTAAAAAGTAATTTCTTTGAATTTTATTCAACGAAATAGACGAACACAAATTTATCTTGAAGATTCCAAAAACGAAAAGAATGACCCAATAATAATCCGTGTATTAAAACAGCACAAAAAATAGCGGGGCGTTTTTATTTGCTTTTTCGGTTATTGAAAACGTGTTTTGTAATTTCACAAGAAATATATCAAATTTTAAAACTATTCATATCAAATAAATAAATATAAATATTGTGTACTTGTATGGGAAGTACGTCATGAATTTATTGTTTTTTTGTACAATATCTTGAAATTCAACAGACTTGTCTGACCTATTGATAAAATCACGGCCACTCATTTGATCAACGCAAGGCTATACCGTCATTCGACAAAGAGTAGCTTAAGTCATTCTGTAATGACCATGATTTTTTCAATGTCCCTGTTCGTTTTTGTTAAGTTGAAGAAAAAAACTGAATCAACTGCTTTTGCCTTGAATTAAAATAATTAAAACAATTATTGAATCACGGCGAATGAGGCCTTAGTTGGTATTAAGTTATTGTAGATTTCGGAGAGTAAGTTCTTTTTCTATTTTCATTTATTTGTAGTAAGCGCTAGTTTTAATTACAATATCAACTGAAACGAAAAAAATAGTAACTTAAACAACACGCTTTTGTGAACTAAAAAATGCTAAATAATTTGACCACAAAATTACCTTTATTGTAAAAAAGTAGAATACAAATCTTGATGAATCGTAATAAACGCTCTTAAAAAATACTACTGTAACATTGACGATAGAACTCTTAGCACCTTCGCGTAAACAAAGTTATTGTATACCGATTGTATATGAGTTGATTAAATTAAGTATGTTGCAAAACATTAACCTCCCTTTTTATTTTTTGATATGGGCCAGTTTTAATAAGTTTTAACTGTTAAAAATATAAATTGTTCAAATTGCAGTGGATTTCTCTCAGTGTTAGTAAATCTTTTTTTTTTTTTTGAACAAATATGCAATCTTGTATTTTTACACATCTGTTGTGTAGGTGCACGACCCAGACCGGATGTTTGAAGGGTCTTTGCACGCCGGTTTTCTTTATATTGGTTTTTATATAGGCTGTTTCTTAATTTCTGTATATTTTGTACCTGAAATTAATACAAAACAAGTAGTAACACTACAGCAATTCCTCTAAGAGTCTAAATTGACACTATTTTATTTCGAATTATTCAATTGACATATAAATTCGTCAAAATTAATATGCAACTCGGTTATTTTTAAGATTCCGTTCTTCAAAAGGAAAAAAGTCGTTGTCCGTCTGTCTGTCAAGATCCTTTTTCTCAGGAATTCATGGAGGTATCAAGTTGAAATTAATACCAAAAAACCCGGGTCGCAGTGCCAAAACCCTGCCGACAATATAGTGTATTTGCTTATACAGGCAGTGTGGCTTTATTTTGCGAGCTTAAGTTGGTTTTTGGGCAAAATAAAAATTTTACTCCTTAATACACCCCTTAAAATAACATTTTTTTCTTAATTGCAATATTATTATAAATCGAACCTCTATACCAAATTATATACAACTTTCAGTAAATAATTCACTATTTGTAAACTAGTGTTTTCATAAAATTTGTAAGTCCGGTCCTGTCGGGCCGATTTTATTTAAATTTTAGGGACACCTTTTAATTACTACTAAAGGGTTAAATGCCAATTTTGAAACGATTCTGAGAATTTTTTCGCTATTTTGGGGTCTAAAAATATTTTTCAACCCCTAAAAACTACCCTTAAAATGCCCCAATTACGCCCATTTTAAATAGGCTTCTTGCGGTGATGGATTTCAACACGTGGACCAAATTTCGTTAAAATCAATTAACTCTTTCGAAAGTTATTGCCCGCACACATATATATATATATATATATATATATACGTATATAAATAAATATATATATATATATATATACATATAAATATATAAACATTTTCAAAAATGGTGGCAATGTGTTTAGGAGGTTATGAAACGTCGAGAAATTTTGGTCCGACCCCTAGGTCCCGCCATCCGACCGACGCCAATAGTGTATGTTTCCTTATGGCAAATACACTAATAATCAGGTCTGCAATCCCTTGGAACAGTGAAAAAATCAAACTTCTGAGACAATGCAATCAAAATATACGATCGTTTACTTCCCGTTGACCTAGAAGCAATATCTTATAGCACAAGTAAAGGGAAAAAATCCGAAAACCGTAAATTTCTGGTTGGGTGAAAAAGAAAGCATATTGAACAGCTGGTAAACAATCACTTTAACTGTTAAAATAGATTATTAAAAAATATTTTATATATTTCTTTTTTTTGTCTAAACCCTGTGTACACATATACTCCTATGGCGCTAACTACATAATTACTGGTATAAAATAATTAACGATATGCAATAAATCATTACAAAAGACAATGCTGGGTTGCATACATACATTATTATAGTAGCCTTGAAATACAATAAAAAAAAAAAAACAATGATGCTCTTTAGTTCTAACCTCGTGAAACCTAAAAACCTACAAAAACATTATAGTATTTTTCGACATTTGATAATTAGAATATTACACCAACTTTTACAATATTTGCGTAAATTCCTCGTAAATAATAAAAAAAATTGCCTTTCGTTTTTCCAAACATTCTTTGCGACATAGAGATTAAGTGTGATTTATGATATATTCTCAAATTTATTGAGTCTAGAATGTATAAAACTGATTGCTATTTGTGGTGAAAATTTTTAATAATAATAATAATGATGCGTTTAACGTCCGTTTCTCGACTTTATGTCATAACAGACGCCATTGGCACCATTACTATTTTCCATCTACCACACTTCCCGTTATTTTTCTACATTTTTAAAACTTCAACTTATATGTAATAGCAATGGGCGAATGAAGGAATTATAGGAAATTAGGATAAGGTAGGCAATTTTTGAACTAGGAGTTTGATAGACGTAATCGGCCAGGGTCTCAAATAAGGAACCATCTCGATATTTATCTGGAATTAATTGAGGGAAACCATGGAAAACCTCAATCAAGATGGCCGGTACAGGAATTACCGTTTCTCGGCGAGAGGCAGTAGGAAAAAATCCCAGCCACATCTGTCCCCGCCGGGATTCGAACGAAAATTTTTAATATGTAATAGTTCTTGAGATTTCTGCAGAAACACATCTATGGTGGTGATTTTACCATTCCCATTGCCTTCAGAGACTAGATCTCACGTGCCCAAATATCTTTTGACAATATAAATAGATACGCGCAAAAAACATAACCCTTCTTGGCAGTCGAGTACGTCTGTGCCAAATTTCATTTTTTCTTTCTTTTTCCTTAGCATATTCACATAGTTCCTATTTGATTAATGTCGCCAACTTACAACGAACGTTTGCTGGCGATAGAGAAATGCAAGGAAGAGGCGGGCGAGTTCGGTTAAACTGGGAGCGGATATAGACAACAAATTGTTATGCCTCTGTTTCGGCCACTGACCTGAAAATCAAAAAAGTTAAACTAATATTGATATGGTACAGCCAACGCCACAATGTTGGTCTGAGAACTAAAATGAATTTCTTGAGTACTCTTATAAAAATGCAAGGTTGCCCGGAAAAAAACGTTTCTAACTAAAAAACGAATCTGTAGCGCATTGTAATAATTGACTGAACACTTAAGATATTTTTTCTTTATTTAAACTTTCTGATTTCTATTTACTTAATATATATTTTTTTTGTTTCAGGTGAGTCGCAGTTCTGTATTCACAGTTTATTTTATGTAAGTTTTATAGTTCTATTTTGTAATATTAGTGAGACTTCTGTAAACTCGAGAATACAACAGAATTATTTTTTCATCTGTAGCCACATTATGAAACTATAAAAAATGTAGGCATATTAAAGAAGTCTATAAAATAGTAGACTTTCACTTATATATCTGACAGTTCCAGTTCGGCCACATTGGAATCTATTCGGATTGTTCACAAAACTACGCCCAATTTGCTATCTCTGTTGCTCATATGTTTTCAAATGACAACTGACGGGAATAAATAAATTTAATATCAAGTGTGTAAATTGTTTGACTACAAAAGTCTTGCACTCAAGATCAATACGGTAGTCTTGGTCTTGCTTTGAGAAAGGACATGCGTAATTATTCTTCGTGTAAATCAGTGGTTTCCAACCAGTGGTCCACGGACCACAGGTGGTCCATGAGAGCCTCGAAAGTGGTCCGTGGAAAGACTCGGCAGCACATAAAAAACATTGCCATTAAATGGAAATTTTAAAATGAATATATCCGTGCTTGTCTGATAGGGGGTATCGTATGGGGGGTCAGTACTGATTCAATTTCAGGCTGAGTGGTACATGTTGGGAACGATTGGTATAAATGTTAATCAGTAACAGAATGCAGTCAAAGCCCTCTAAGTACACGCTCTCTTACTGCACACGAACTCGCCCTCTAAGTGCACGTTCCACAGCCCCCACTTCGAATAATCTGCGACCAATCATGTGCGACCGTAAGCGCGCTTATGTCAACACATGTCATATGATTGTAAACACAGTTTGAGTTTGAACTCATTTTTAAATTCTGCGCAATGTTTCGCGCAGAGAGAGAGCATCTGATTGAATAAAGATAGCTATAGGAGTTAGAAGAGTGGGGATGAAAAAGATCGTAGGGGAAGTGTGCACTTAAAGGATGGGCCTCGGTTCCGAGCTGTGCACTTAGAGGGCTTTGACTGTGATACTTTTAACTGTTATTAGTAACATGTTATTTTCAAAGACTATGTAATAACAGTTTCGGCCACATAGTCGTTAGATATTTATTAGTCATAAGGTCTGTAATGAACTATTCGTTTGTATAGTGTAGGTATACTAATAATACTGTAGTGATGAAACTATGGTTGAGTATATCTAAAATGTTAACATTAATTATGTACATTTCACATTTACAAAACAGCTGTTTCGTAGACAGTTAAATTATCAGATACATCATTATACATGAGCGGCGCTAACATCATTCCATGTTAAACGTTACATTGCCGTTCATTTCAATCGATCGCTCCACTATTTTCAGAGTTTGCAGTATAGCATACGTCATCGATGTTAATTCATAGTAAGTTAACAGCTGTTAAATTTTCAGTTCATTTTAATATGTGCTCTGTATGTTCTCTATAGGTTTATTTTAATTATGCATATTAAAAATTTGTTTTACGTTAATTTTTGGCGCTATGCAGCTATTTACAATAAAAAGTTCGTTACAGCCTACAGCATCGACATCCAGTAATGAATATTAATATAATGTATGATATTATTGTATAGTTTATATACTATATAGTGTCGTAATCAGGTATAATACTGGCGAGTAAATTATATTATGTAAAAACAAGCGAAAGCGAGTTTTAAGGTAGTTGTCGTGGTGCAATATTGTCAAAAAGTTATAGATTATACGCGCCACAAAAGTATACTAGCTTGTAGCTAAGTGATCCATAATTTGTACGCAAGACTGTACCCGTGGAAACGTAACCCATACAGTATTCATATGCATGTATACTTTTCTATAAATTGTTGAACTTTAAACCGTTATTTTTAAATAATTAGACGGTCAAAAATTTTTTTTAATTTTTTTTTTAAACTCATAAAAAATGCATTGAAAGACTGTCAGTTTTTGGAAAGTTTCCGACAGTTAGTTCTTTTTTTATAAATAAGAAACTGGTTCAGAACTACAGAGATCGTATACAATCAATGTTAATTATCCAATTTTTAATTGAATTTATCTCGGATTATATACGGTCGATCGACTTCAAATTTTCGGGGTAATTGTACTATCATGTCCTTAATAAGTATACAAAAATTAAGAATTTTCTGACGATGTGCCTTAACCACAACAACTACCTTAATACGCGGATCATATCATTTCGCGCAAGATATTAATGGTATTTTTTCTTTATACCGGACCGAAAGTACGTACTTTCGGCGTCGATTTTAAGGCAGAAAGCCTAACATTTATGCCGTGCTGGAATTACTCGCACGCAGTCTATAACAGCGGACCGAAAGAAAGTAACAGCGGGACGAAAGAGTTTTCTCGTGCGCACTGATACGTGAGACTGCCGCCGACCAGTACAGTAGCTAAACAGCTGTTATTGCGTATAACCCCAAAAGTTATTAGTCTTTATTAAAGAGATATGTATTGTACAAATTTTCACAAATACCTACTCAAAAATATCTAACAGCCCTCGACTATTACCTGAAACGTGTACTACAGATTGCAATAATCGTAAATTGATGGTGCCCAAAACTAGTTTCGTTTGTCTAGTGTATTATGGGAATGCATTTCTTAAATCATGACCATGCTGGAAGTATTTACAAAAAAAAAGGTAAAGGTGTACGACTACACCAAAAATAAATTGCAGATATTATATGTTTCACACCTTTTAACCCTTTCGGTGACAATTTATCGCCTTTGAATTGTAAATTATGTATGTAAAGTTATGTGTATTTGAGAAATGACTAGCATAATAGCGAATTGTGTGAAGCTTCTACGGGGTTTTGTAATTCCCTTTCCAATACATTGATAGATAAAGTATGCGCCATTGGTAAAATGCAGTATTCTCATAATCTATGCATGTAGTGTGCCCTTAACCTTAACCTAAACAGACTTGTTATGCAGATTGTTGTTTGTTTTTTGTTAGTTGTTTTTTTTTTCAAGTTGCATGCATTCGGCAATCTCTACTTCTATGTATTATTGCAGGGATGTGAAAAACGTGTGACTAATTACGTTAAAGTTTAAACCACAAAATAAGTAAATAACCAGAAGTATAAGTCTCTATTACGAGATTTATACTCGGTGCTTGGTTAACCTGAGATTCTATCCTGAAACGGCCGGTTCTGTATCGTCTCGAACGTTGAAAGGTTTGCAGCGAAGTGTTTTTTACGTGCCCTGTTTAATAAGACAATTTATCTAGTTACTTTATCTAAGTTGTACTTGTTTTATTTCATTTTAAAAGTGTGCTTGCTATGATAGTAAAACATATTTTTTTAAACAAAACCGTAAATATATAAATTAATTAGGTAGGCCTATGGAAAAGCGATAAAATTTTATCTTTTACTTAGAGCCAAGGTCACGAATCCGTCGGTAGTCATGTAAAAGACCACCTTCGAGTTATGCTTCAGGTTCTTTACTTATTTTTGTATTTAAACTATATGAACTTACGGCAAAATTCTAGTGCTAATGACGGAAATCTTCTGTGTTTGATTAATAAAATAATAATGGTTTACAAAATGAACAGGGAAAAATACTAAGTAAAGGCGATGGAGAAAAAATCCTGAACATTTCTCAGAACTAGAACTAAATATCGGTCTAATTTGGCTGGGCTTTCGCTTAAAATAAACCATCAAATTGAAAATTGAAAATAAAATCTTGGAAATATATTTTAGTTTTTTTTTTGTTTCATAATGATTTTGTTAGGATTATTCTTCTTGATAGAGCATAAATAATACATGTTTTTATTTTTTGTGTCGCGTTTATAGGTATATATATGTAGAGGTTATATTAAAATGATAAATAATTTTAAACCAGAAACATTAATAATATATGATATCTGTATTAAATACATAGAAATTTCGGGAAACAATTTTCTAATTTTAGTGACAGAGACGTGTATAGCTTTTTTGACGATAACTATTTCATGGACTACCTATGGTGGATACTCACTCTTTTAATATTTATTCCAGTGAAAGTTTTTTTTATGGATTGGTTAATATTTAGTGTATTCTTTAAAACGTTCAAGGCTATCCGTGCTTTCAATTTCAAAAGAAATTATGAAATGCTCATAAATAAAAGAAATCAAAATGTTAAACTCTTTTTTGACAGCGCTGTATTCGGTAATTGGGTTCTATTTGGTGTTACGGATAAAATCATAATTTTCTATCGAAAAAAGTTTCTTTTTAAGGCTAAAAGTAAAAATAGTAATAAATCTAAGGCAGTCGAGTTTCTTTTAACATAAGATTCCCCGGCGGTCATCTAGTTTCAAGAAGTCTAACGCCGGTTACAAATAAGCTTTGGACGGAACTCACCGGAAAATCCGAGGCAGTTGGATTTAGATATTTTATTTTGGCACAAAAGTGACGTCATATATATACAAAAATTGCCGTACAAAATAGACAAATTTTAGAGTCAAAATGTCGATATGACAGTATTTGTTGACTAACAAACAAATCATTTTTTAAACGAAAATGTATATTTTTTTAAGCAACTTTTGAGATAACGCACAAGAATAGAAAACTCCATTTCTTATATTTCATGTTTTAGTAATCGATAAACCACAGTTTTACTCAAAATGAATTGTTGAAAATATTAATTCGATCACGATTTGTGATCCAAGTTTGTCCCACGAATCGGATGTTTTTTTTAATGCTTGCTCTATAACCCACATACATAAGTTCAATGGGAATTTCTGGGTCAACCATGTATGTCATTTTTATTTGTATTGTGCACGCATGGCTTTTATATATATTATTGTGTATGCAAAGAAAAATCGAAAAATAAATAAAATTTTAAAAAATAGGACACATTAATATATCTCTGGGGTCGTAAGGCAAAATTGCATATGTTAAATTTTTGGCAAAATCTATATATTATATATTTCCCTAATGTACGTCTGACTCTGTCTTCCAAGATCCGGACTCCCCAAAGGGCCCCGTTGACCTAGGAAGCCGAAACTCGTTTTCTTCTTTGTTAAGTTCTCTTCCTCTTTTTCATATAATTATGTTGTTTTTTTAACACGCTTTAATTAGCTTCACCTGTTTGTTTGTTTGTAAAGGAATTTTTGAACGCGAAATTCATCCACTTCAAAACGTCAGATTAAACTGAAACTTTGGACACTAATTATCAAGGACCGATGACAGTACAGTAATTTAATGAGTTTGTCCTATTATCTTGACTAGGAACTTCAGGATAAAAAATAAGACTAAAAAATAAATAATAGTTTCACAAAACTAAAAATACGCTTTCATAGCAAACCGAACTAAAAAGTATAAAATAATTTATTGTAAGTTAGTATAAAAATAGTAATAAGCACCCCGTTATTACTATTTTTATACTAACTCTAGTTTACAAATAGCTACCAATGAAATATTTATACTAGTTGATATCAAGCACCCCACGCTTTTTTACAATAAAAAAATATTTTTTTAGTTCGGTTTGCTATTTAAAGCGTGTTTTTTTTAGTTTTATTAAAGTTTAAACTATTATTTATTTCAATGAATTTTGGCAGAATATTTTCTACATGATGTTTTCGCTTGTGTGATTGGTATACTGCTTTCTCTTGTTTTTGCAATGAAACAAGAAGAATCGAATGTCCTGGATAAATCAGTTCATCAGATGGTGTCGATTAAAAACTTGCCATACGCCATTTTGTCTTTTAACTTCATATATAATGTGAACAAAATGTTTCAGTATGTGCCTTGCGTACCATCTTATAGATATATAACGTGGCTATTTATAGGCGACTTCATATTTAGGCTAAAATATTTTTAGAACAGTTTATTGGAGTATTTGCTCGGATGAAAATATTTCATCGGTTTATTTTTAATTAATTGCATATCGTGTCAATGCCTATAAAATTATTTTTTAAAAGTTTAACTAGAATTCCTTAGATATAACATTTTCGAAATTTTAAATTTATTTTTTTAGGAAAGCTGGTAGTAAAAATCGTTAATGGTAAAACGGATCCTTTATAAAAAGGCATCTAATTCTGATTTCTTTATGGTTATCATTTTATCAACGATAAATTGTAATATAATGGAAGTACAGTAAGACTTTACTTAATGCTGGAGTATTCAGTATTACGTGGTTTCTAAAAAAAAGTTTAGCCACTATAACATAAATCATGGATCAGTTTATACAAAACGATTCAAATGTTGATAGAAATTCAAAGACAAGACAAAGTGTCATTGATGCAATATCTGCCTATCGACAACAGCTTGCTGAACGAAACAGAAAAAGGCAAACGCCATTAGATGACTTGTTCGCAAAAAACAAAATATGTCAAATGAAGAACCTTTCTTCATCACAAACATAACTTTTTACTTATAAATGTTTTATGAAAAAAAAAAACGATATTAGCAATTAATAAATTTATAATTAATGTGATAAAAAACGAAATTAAACAAACAAAAAAAAACTAACAAATTTTCTTATTATCGGTTCTGTTTCACTTATGACTATTATCTACGTATGATGACCTCGTATAGCGCAGGAACGTATCTCCAGCGTTAAGAGAGGCAGCGTCGGCCCCGGGGTAGAGCGAGAGGAGCGGTCGTTGTATGCGCCAGGTGGCAAGGGACATCAAAAAGTCAAATGTGAAAAACAGTTTCCAGCGCAAAACAAAATTTTGATTGAAATTAACTCCAAATACTAATTTAATGATATAGTGGTAGTAACTATTTTAAAGAAGCAGAAGTACAATGATTAAAGCTACCTAATTTAATTTAAATTAAACAAGTGTTGATGTTTGCAGTAAAAGTTGATTTTTGAATATTTGGGACTTATTATTTATTTAACATAAAACCGTAGTACAATTTACGTGAAATGAAAGCATCGACCAAAGGACGCTGAAAGACAATCTCGCTCTACCAGTACCCTGATCAAGGGCTAAGGCCGGTGCAGAAGTGGCGTCTTACTGTACCCAGTTGTCAGCAATGCAGTCACAGAAATGCGACGTAATTTTACAAAGCGTCGTGCATTTCTGTTCACTGCGATTATATTGTATTTGTAGATATAAGTGTTCAAAAGTTAGTTATGCCTAAGTATGTACATGCATCATTATCTAGGTGTTCGTATTATGCACATCTAGTATTACCGACTAACCGGACCTTGGCCTATTAGGGTATTACGTTACCTACTCTAACGACGACGCACACATCACATCATGGGCATACATAACAATGTTATCATCACAACTTCATGACAACTTTCACAACTACTCTACGAAAACGGACATATAGTTAAGCAGCACTTAAAAATTCTCTCAAACAATCTCAAAACGGATTAGTTTTATATAACTGGCACTCAAAATTTGTCCAAAACTGTTTCAAAACGAATAATGTTATCCCACCTCTATAAAATAGCTGCTTTTCATACCTGTATTGGGAATCTTAGGAAAGACGTGGCTTCATTTTTGGCCTCTTGTGGTTAAAAAATGAACTAGTGATTGTAGTCAGCTGATTTGTATGCAAGTGTGTTTGTTTAAAAAAGAATCAATTAAAAAATAAAAATGCGTATTTCAATACAAAAAGTTTGTAAGTTTTTCTGTTATACCAGTAGAAATTTCATTGGTGGAGAAAGTATTATTGATCATGGTCATATATTAAATTCTGGTGATGGCGGTGGTTGTTTACCAAATCCTTGCATTTTTTTTGGTGAAACTTATGTTAATTTCCTCGTTTTTATCTGCTTTTAAATCGTTTATTTAGATTAAATAAACTGCAAAAACTTGGCTAGAAATCATATAGGAAGAATGGTAAGATAGAGTTTTGCGAGTGAAAAAAGAAGCGTATTGAACAGCTGGTACTCAGTAACCTTAAGTAAAACGTTTTACCTTGAAGGGAATAAAATATTTCAAGGACACGGGGCTCTTATTTCGCACTGTTGGAGTGGTGCCAAGATTCTAGCAGCTATTGCTGTAATATTTTTTCAAATAGTCTGACATGATTTATGTGTATGATTTTTTATAGAAACCCTTGAGTGTGGTATCTTTCTGCGGTATTTTAGATCATACGAGCAATAAAATAACTTACCCAACGTATTTGCATGAAAACGTACGAAATTATTTTATGTACTTTAGATCAATTACACGAAAACGCATTATTAATATTTTTTTTTAACTATCATTTTATTAATAAACTCAAAAAAGCAAATAGCGAATAATACAGAAATTGCCCTTAAATGTTTAATTTAAAACTCAGCACAATAGAGCAGATTTAAATAGGTAATTACCGCGAAAACTAGTTGACCCGTTAGTGGCCAGTTACGTAATATAACAGGTGGATATAAATTTTATTCTATTCTATTCAGAGACTTCGACGCCACTTCGTCACGTAATATTACCCACAACTATTAAAATAAACAGATTGCCACCAGATGACGATATTTGTTTTTTCTGAATGCTGTTTTCTGTAATGAAATTGTTAAAATTTTTAAACTGTATTTTTTTAATGAAAACATTAATTTTAAGATATTAATTTATTTTCGTCATTAGGGAGAAAAATAATCTCCAAAATGGCGTATCCAACATTAATTTTGATACATTATTAAGGGAGATATTTCCTACCGACAAAAAAACACCTTCAAGAAATAATATATACCGATAAAGTTTTCACTGCAATTGAATATCGAATCAACTGGAAACTATACCCTGAACAAAAAATCCTAGATGTTTACATTTTCTTTTGCGTATAAAAATGCAAAATAACGCTGCAGTGTTGATATTATTTGCAAGTATAGTCGGTGAATTTTTCGGAGTCCTGAAATTTAGTTCAGTTCTGTACAATAACCCCAATGGTAGAGTTGCATGGCATCTATATCCCTATCGCATGCACATAATATCAGGACCGCAGAAAGGAGGGAGAATAGGGAGACAGTGTCGTCGAGCGCAATCGTGTTATTTTATATAAAACTTACAACCACAAATTAACTCGTTCTTTTGCAAAATTATCGAAAGTATATCAGGTCAGATTAAAGTTACTGCGTCTGAACCTCCTCAAATGGCGTCCTTGTGGTGGAAAAAAGCATTAAAAATGTATTTTTAACATGCTTTTATTAGCCCTACCCTATATATGTTTATAACGGAATCTTTGAACGTGAAATTCACACAAGATTATTAAAATACTAGAAGGTTGGGCGTAAGAGGCTATATGGTCACGTCTGTGATTGGTTGAGTAAAAAAGAGGGCATATTGAACAGTTGGTAGAGTTACCTTAATGCTGTAACTTTCAACTCGTGAGTATTTGCATATCAAGCGCATGTACTGTTTCTCCAAAATTATATTTGAAAACCCCTTAAAACGTCTTCATAACTCCAAATATAGTGAATGTTTTGCGACTACTTAAAATAACTGAAAATTAATTTTTTTTATTCTTTTTTGTTTTGGTTTTTATTAAAAGTTCGACTACGCCAAATTTAAATTGACAGTCGACTGTCTTTGAAAATCTCTCTAAACTAAAACGATGACAGGAATCGTATAATTTGTCAGCGATCAGATCGTATAATTGTAAAAATCATTACTGCGGCTCTGGCACACACTATATGTATATCTGAATGCTTGGGTGTCTCCCTGGGGCTTCGATGCATTTTGCTTGGGGGCGACAGTGACTACTTATACAAAGAGCCAGCGCATCGGCAGTTCATATGCGTCGCGTCCGTAGAGGCGAAAGTCGGAGCGTCATGCAGTCGGCCCTGTCTGCAGGAGAAGAACATCGCGAACGGGGACCGTTGCCTGCCACATAGTTTCGGCTATACACATACTAATGATTCATGTGTCTGGCTGCGTACAGTTTTCGAAGCTGCATATATCGGCTGTTCCAGAACCGAATATAATACCAACACTTACGCTAACTGAGTACCAACTGTTCAATATGCTCCCTTTTTCAACCGCATCAGACTGTTGAATCTGTGTTAATGTAAAACGCAGTTACTCGCGTTTTGGAAATTTCTTATTTCTATGAAAAATCTTGTTCAATCTTTGATGTTAATGCTTCAAAATCAACTTGAAATGTGTACCATTCTTTCGCCAAGCTTTTATTTGATCTAATTAAACGATTTAAAATCAGATAAAAACGGGAGTGTGAGCGTAAATTTTTGTACAGAAAAAATGAAATTTGAAAAAAATGAGCGAGCCAAATTTGTTACTACTTTTAAGATAAGTTTGTAAAGAAAAAGCCTCAAAAATGTTAATCTGCGTACCCGTAATTTGAAATCTCGTAACGTGCCGTAAAGAAATATTGACGAATATCACGTTTTTGAGACAATTTTTGAAATGTTGCAGCAAGGCAAATTTTGTGAAATTTAATGCTAAAAATAAATACAGCAAAAAAAACATCACTAAAATGAATTTTGCGATCCAAGTTCGGCATTTCTTGGATTCCTTACTTTATAAAATGATAATGGAACCTTTGTCAGCAATTATATTTTCTATTTCGAACTGCAGACTGTATAGATTTTTCGACTGGATCTGTTACACCCTGTATCTGTGATGAGTTGATGCTGGACCGAGCCTCCCGGAGAGCGAACTGCATCTTGTACATCTCTACGACCGCGACATTTCATTCATATTATGAATCGCGGTTGAGTGGGGGGAGCTATTGATTTTGTGTATACGAATATTTAAAAAGAAACCACTACAGTCTGTAGCTTTATCAAAGAAAGACTTTTTTGACAAATTGCTCGAAAGAAAATCATATATTATTTTTTAAAATTATTTCATAATAACGAATTGCTTTTGAAATTATTTCACCAACTTATATTTTCTAGCAGGGAATTTTTCATTGTTTCATTAGTTAACGTGTTTCGATATCTATTTTAAGTGGTTATTATTTTTAGGTTGATTATACTGGATTAGTCTGTTTTGATTTTAATTCAAATTTGAAACTGCACTTTAATGTTTTCATTATTAGAATATTTTCCGTCTTTCTTCTTTGGTTAATGAAGTTCATGTTTCGTGAACAATCTATAAACAAATGTCATTAATTAATTATTTCTGGACATTGTGAGAACATCCAAAACGATCTCATGCTTAGGTCACAATTTTTCTGAATGTTTATAAATATTTGTCTTTGGCTAATACTAATTATAACTATTTGATTAATGTTTTTCGTTTTTGTTTCAGGTGAGAATTCATAATAACACACTGAAAGTACTGTCGAAGTTGCGTAGATGACATTACTTGATAATCCATGTTGACAGCATGTTAAGGTAATCTAAGATGATCTTTTGAAGGTTTTAACTTATTCGTTTTTACTTTGCTTTGACACTGCCACAGTATTTAAACTTAAATAATATTTTTCTGCTGACTGTATTGTTATTTAAAAAGTAACTAGTTCTTAATAAATTTTAAAAAATAACAATTTGTTACTGACAACCGATAGTTTATATTCATAACATGTTGGTGAAGAATAAAAAGACGTTTTCCAAATACTACTGTTTTACACTCTGGTGTTTTTTTTTATTTCACCTGCTAAAATTATCGATTTCGTGAAATAATTATTTGGCAGTGCTGGAATATGAACAATAATTATGTTAGGTCCATATTATGAGAGAAAGGATTGAATGAATTTTCTTGAACGTTCACAATGCAATGTATAGCTTTGTATATTTATTGCTTCGATAAGAATTTGTAAATAGACCTTGATTATTTAATTTGCGAATAGAATTTATAGCTTATAGCTAATTTTACTTTGTAATTATTAATTAATGAATGTGACTTCGATAGTAACCAATTAATTATTTATAGTTTCCATTAATGATTAAAAACAGTGTTAGATTTAAATGTTACTGGCAATTTATTGTAATTGATGTTTTGATTTAACTTACAATAATGTTTTGCAACAGATGCTGAACAAATTTTTGAATTACGATATTATCTACGCTTTCCCGTCATTCATTCATTAAAAATCGTACGTTCAAATGAATAATATAATTTAAATATTTTGCTTTACTCTAGCAGTGAATTTCTTCAAATATAACATTAAAAAATGCTCCAACACACCTCGATTAGGTCTGTACCTCCCTCACGGCTCATTTCTCCATTCTTTCATTTTCTAGTACTTGTCTGGTACTCATACTTTTAAGGCAGTAGTAATCAAATCAAATCAGGAGAGCAGTTTTTTCAACGAAAAAAAATATTTACCAGATTTTTTGCCTGTTTTTTCCGGATTCTGAGGAGCCACTTCTCTATTTGAACTGGGGCCTATTTTTGCAATTTAGGCCTCCTGAACGTGCATGCATAATAATTGGAACAAAATCAGTCCAGTAATTTTTAAAGTATAACGATTTTGTCCATGAATGAATGCCCTTTGTTTTGATAGCGTACTGATCAATGTAGCCTAAAATCTTCTTAAATATTTTCTTAACCTATTCGTGAAAACCGTATGAAAGTCGGTTGAATAATTTAATAATTGGGAAGGTTATCAAATTTCGACGGTTATTTGGGATTATTGTGGAGAACTATTGAAAACCGTAACTATTGGGATAGTATTTAAGTATTTTATAATAATTGAAGCTATATGATGTCCTCTATAATATAATAATGCGGAACACATGTTTTCACCCACACAACTTGTATAAAATTCGGAGCAGGAGCACTTCTTTTGTTCGTGTTCTAGATTTTCAATTGCGTTTCTTTGATGTAAGAAACATAATCAACAGCGAGCATCATACATTGTTTTCTTGTATATCATGCCAGTGTTTCACAATTGTTTCAATTCGATATGTCATGCGCGCGGGTCAAAATTTTTGTCCAACATTGTAGCTCAGGAGTGCCAACTTAAACCTTAATTCCCAAGGACAACGACACTGATTAAAATTGTTGAAAATTTTAATCACTTTGAATTTATACTAAACAAGGGAAAAAATTTGAATCCAAAATTAATAATTATCCAACCTAATATTATAAATGCGAATTTGAGTTGGTTTGTTACGCTTTCACGCCTAAATCGCTGAACCGATAGAATTTGACAAGGAGAAATTTACAACAATTTTAATGTCTCAAATGATTTTAAGAACGGAATTATTGTATTTCGTTTTGCTTTGAAAATTATACCTTGAACATAAACTATACTGAATAATGAAAATTGGAATTTTCAGTAGATCATTAAAATTACAAAAAAAAAAGAAATATTTATGAAATAGTTGCTGGACCTTGAATCTTAAAAGACATTGCGTGTGCGTTTGTGTTTTTTAATTTGTAATGAAAATTGTTGCAGGGCTATTAGATTTTTAAAAATTTGCAAAAGACCTTGCTCGATCTTCAACTATCTAAAAAAAAACTTGCATAGGTATGGTATATCGTTCTGTTTAGTGTGAAAAAATAAACATTTGAATATTTGTTTCAAATACCAATTAAATGAAATTAATTTTGTTTTCATATTTTGTTAACATCGGTTGGTTTTGCAGTGTTTATAATGTTATTTAAATATTAACGTATTATTGGAAGCATGTGAAGGTCTTATTTGCGAAAACAAGAAAAACTCACGTGTTTTCTCTACTATAGAATATTAATTGTCTGATAATTACATCACAAAAAAAAAATCATGACATCGATATCTTAGCTTATAAACGATGCTATCATAGAAAGTTCTATTCATTCATTTTTGTAGTTAAAATAGACAGTGTGCATTTAAAAACTGATAAAATGTCTTCTGTATCTCGTAAATAACACAAAAAATGTGAAAAGTTTGAATGTTGAAGTAACAGACGTTTAAAACACCTTAGAGTTATCAAATTTCTGTCTGAAGCCCCAGAGGGTCGTGAGAACAAGATGATCCTAGCATTTATTATTAAAACATTTAATAAAATGTATTAGTTTTGTATTCAATTAATTTAAATTAGCTGCTCAAGTATATACACAAATTAAACAAAAAAATGTATCAAGATTTGGACGCATTTGTCAGAAAAGATATAACTTCATCTTTAAAGTTCAATTCCAAAATATGTAATAATAGAAATTAGTTTCATGGGTAATTGGAATAAAAATAAAAAGTGTTTAAATTGATTTTTTATTCCAATTACCCATGAAACTAATTTCTATTAAAAGATATAACGTTCCTTACATTGACGGTGGGCCCCATCTGTTGAATTTGCCACGGGCCACAAACGACAGCGATATTTGAAATGATTTTTGGTTGGCGTGGTTATATTTATTTTTAAAATGAACTTCCTTAGTTTGCAAAGGGCAAGAATACATATTTTTCAAAAATTCAACGTTGGTATGTCCTATGAGATGAACCGTTGAGTGAAAACGCATTACGCAACGATACTTGTATTTCATCATTGTCTTTTTGTTATTGATTTCTGATTGTCCCAGACCACTCGTAACAGATACGCGTCAGATGAAAAGGAAATACTTGTGAGAACGCACCTTGTAACGGATGTGGGTTGTATATTTTGTACTGTTCAACTCACTGACCGGAATTCACTATCAGTTTTACACGCACTGAATTCTTTTCTATTACAATATCTTATATTAATTAATAACGATAATAATAATTCATAACACTTTTTAACGCCCGTTTCTATATTCTTGGCATAGTAGATGATTTTAGTCGCCAAAAACCGATTAGAGGGATAGAGTGGGATGATTCCTACGGACCTCGATTTTCCGATTGTTCATCATTTTTTTTTTTTTGCTAAATTCAATTCGATTAAAATAATCCCCTCTAGCCTGTGACATAATTTTCTGTTAGTGTCTCATTATGGGACACTAACCAAGTTACCATTTTTATATTCGAAAATGTGCACTTTCATCAACACTTTAAATATGAGACTCTCGTATTTAAAGTTTTGATGAAAGTGCACATTTTCGAATATTATTTTACAACGAGAGTTAATTCTCTTTGTTTTGCCAATAAATCAATAAACGAAACATCAGTTTCGGGCCAATTCATCGTTCAAGTTGAATAAACACACTACAGAAGGATGTAGAGATACTTTAGCTGCTAAAATATTTCGCGGCCGTCGTGGCGGCTGTTCCGATCATCATCAGTCCGTACGACACAAAGAAAGGTAAAGAGGCAGACAGGTGTTGCGTTGCCATGGTTACACTTACGTGACGGGCGGTGTCGGTAGTGCTTAAGCTTATACCGTTCTCACAACAACTAACAAGGCGTTCAGAACCTCAGCAGCTAGCTACAGACTCAGGCAGTGCTCGCTACTCGCTCAACAACCTTTGTCTACCTGAGTTCTTCCATATTCGCAGTTCATCGTCGTGTTATATACCATACATACCTGTGCATTGAATTCTGTAGTCGTATGACAAAATGGTTTATGTTAAATTCATAACGTAAAACTTTTTTACGCACGGTAGAGTGAATTGGAACCATACGGTTAAATGGCAAACGAAACGCTGACACGCAACACACACATCTATATAGCGCCGCAGCGACCAAATCCCAACCACGCTTGTCTCGAAAATCCGTATTTCTGTTTGTGTGCAGTATGACACGAAAACCAATATTCTGCTTGTGGCAGTGTCTAGAAGTTTCACTTCCGTAGTGAGTGATGTAAATAAGATGATACATTTTTTGCGGTAAAGTTCGATTACAGTTAAAGATTTTTCAGAACACTTTGACACCCAAATCAATCCTCCAGTTATTTACAGATTAAGCTGATTTTAGGTGGGCAGAGTTGGTCCTTGTTCGAGCCACATTAGTGTAGATCAGCTATACATACAGTCAAAGTGTTTCATTTATTATAGTTACTCAGCAATGCATTCAGCTAAATTAAAATTCACGTTTCTGCTGCCATTCTTAGCTCATTTTTACATACATGATAAAGATTAGACAAAAGAAAACCACAAGTGTAGAGAAAATAAAATTACACATTTATTTTAAGTAAATATTGCGTTTAACGTCCATTTCTCGATTTTATGCTAGAACAGACGCCATTCGCACCATCACTATTTTCCATCTCCTACACTTCTCGTTATTTTTCTACATTTTTAACTTAATAGCAACGGGCGAATGAAAGAATCCTGGGAAATTAGGATAAGGTAGGCAGCTTTGTGAGTGAGTTTGGCCATGGCCTATAATTAGGAACCATCTCGATATTTATCTGGAATTAATTGAGGGAAACCATGGAAAACCTTAACAAGATGGCCGGTTCAGGAATTACCGTTTCTCGGCGAGGAAGCCCTAAGCCACATCTGCCCTCGCCGGAGTTCGAAACCAGTACCTCTCGAATGCGAGTCTAGTGCTCTAAACCACTACGCTGCACCGCTCGATTATTTTAAGCAGTAACTTTTTGGCGTCTGATGTGTGGACATTGTGACATGAACCGATGCTGAGATAGCGAAACACGTGCGAATTTTGCGTTCGTTTTTGTGGCCTTGTTGATTATTATGTTTGATGTGTGATAACGACGATACCTACCACCCACGTTATCTTAGCATTCAGAATGAGACAGGCAGTCGAGGTTATATTACTTTAGATCAGCGTTTCCTAAACTTCTTCATCTATGGCCTCCTTGGACATTAGCAAAGTTGTTGCGAACCATCTAAATATATAAAATCGCTTGTCCTGACTGACTGACTGATCTATCAACGCACAACCAAAGCTACTAAGTCTAGACAGCTGAAATTTGAAACATAGATTTATTTTATAACGTGATAATAATAACCAAATGCACTCTTTTAGACCGATCTGAACCTATATAATATCAACGATGTATAATGTGCACTTTAAGCCGGGTCCAGACGTGTGTAACGCGTAATGTAATCTATCGTGTAATGTAACACGAATTCTGCTTGTGGACGGCACTACGAGCATTACATGTAACGCTCGCGCCGGCGCTCGCCGTGATCCATCGGCTGTCGGTTTTTAGCGCGAACACAAAGGCGCTCGCAATACTCGTTTGGACGGCGTTCG
Source organism: Venustoraphidia nigricollis (assembly GCA_034508555.1). Classification (NCBI taxonomy): domain Eukaryota; kingdom Metazoa; phylum Arthropoda; class Insecta; order Raphidioptera; family Raphidiidae; genus Venustoraphidia; species Venustoraphidia nigricollis. The sequence continues at coordinate 3,988,125 of JAVRKA010000032.1, read as the reverse complement.
TGATGATTGTGTCGTGTGTGCGTTCATGATACGAACAATCGCTTGAACTGATCAGTTGGTATCAAGAAAAACGTGTTATTTGGGATCCAAAAAATCCAGATTACTTAAAAAAAAAATCTGAAATGTTCAGCTAATACATATATATAAATAAAAGCAGCACCAGCTATCATGACTTTCCTATTCGGCATGTTCGTAGCAACTGAGTGGAAACAGCTCTTGACAAAGATTCGCTTTCACGATTCGAGTGAGTTCGTGTGCTGTCCACACTGTTGACGCTAAATTACACGTAATCTTACATTACACGTTACACACGTCTGGACCTGGCTTTAGTTTTTTGTCTAAACTATGATCTAAACACAAATACGTAATATGTTGTTGTTTCGTGACACTTGCTAGCTCGTTTTTCTGCTTCAAAAATTTGACTTACGCGGTTTCGCCTCGTGCCACGTAATTACATACAATACGTAATGTATATAGATATAGAAGGAATAAGAGATACACAAAACACAACATTATTATGTTATTGTGTTCACACAATATTCGAGAGACCTTCAGACAAACAAAGAGACAAGCTATACAAGGTAGAGTCTTTGTGCGTGCAGAGTACACAGACACCAATAGGGCTGTGGTGGTAATCGCACCAAAAATCGAAATATGAAAAATAGGCAAAGCCTATTTTGATATAAAGAACATGAGGGTTTGTCGACTTTGCCGAAAAAAAGAAATGAGATAAAAAATGGTGCCAAGTTTTCAGTTCGCTTTCAGTGATTTGTTTATATAATAATAATAATAATGCGTTTAACGTCCGTTTCTCGACTTTATGTCATAACAGACGCCATTCGCACCATTACTATTTTCCATCTACCACACTTCCCGTTATTTTTCTACATTTTTAAAACTTCAACTTATAATAGCACCGGGTGAATGAAGGAATTATAGGAAACTATGATAAGGTAGGCAATTTTTGAACTAGGAGTTTGATAGGTAATCGGCCATCTCGATATTTATCTGGAATTAATTGAGGGAAACCATGGAAAACCTCAATCAAGATGGCCGGTACAGGAATTACCGTTTCTCGGCGAGAGGCAGTAGGAAAAAGTCCCAGCCACATCTGCCCCCGCCGGGATTCGAACCCGGACCTCCCGAATGCGAGTCTAGTGCTGTCACCACTACTCTACCCAGCTCGGTTCATTTGTTTAGGTATATTATAAAACATAAAAACTCGTTAAGTGAAAACTTGGCACCTTCTTTGATCTCACTTCTTTTTTTCAGTAAAAGCGACAAACCAATTTCTTCTTAGTATCGACCTTGGATCTCTTTTGACAACTAGGTTTTATGATAATTTATGATGTTCTAAAATATTACAAACGATTTCTCCTAGATGTATGAACTTTGGAATACTGCTTCTTTATGGTAACCTTAACTCTCCTGAAAAAAATCAGTTCTGTAACGTAACTAGCCTCGAAGATCAAAAAAGCTCGTAATGGTTCGTGTAAACATAGTGCACATTGCCTTGCGAGAACTTTGCTCTTATGAATGCGTTACGCAGTGTAACCTTAGTGGTTGAGATTACTATATGAGTACAGAAGTATATTTGTCGTAGGGAAATGATGAAAACAGAAATTTAATTAAATCCCTAAGGTCAATTCACGGAAGATGCCGCGAATTGATCATCTACCATAGGGATTTGATTAAATCATCTCCCTGCGACATATAGATAGAAGGTGAGATCTCTTAAGCAATTACTAGGATGAGGTTGCATAGCCCTAACACAAAATTACAGCACACCGCGAAATATCTATCAGAATACATAAAGGGAATTTTTGGTTTCCGTATTTATATCGTGGTTAATTTTGTTCCGATTATTACTACCTAGTATCATGCATAGATCTTGGAAATATGTTACGTACATGCCGTCGAAACCTGACGTGTACATTTCGACTAAAACCGGCTTGTGAATTTCATTGTTAGTTATCATGGATGGAAATACCGACCGGCAAGATCGGCAAATTAATATTTATACATAAAATAACCATACCTACCGAGCAAAGTTCATAAACCTAAAATAACGTATAAGATTGCATTAACGATACGAGGTCAGTTCTGATTATGAAGTGGGAAATACATCTAAAATTCGTAAAAACACAACCTTACAGATAGATTTGGAACGACTTTCAACTAAATCTATAGATTTAAGATGTCATTAAGCATTGTTACAACTTAGCACTAGTCAATATACTTACATACTTACTTTATAGCAATCTACTTGAGAAATGGTTTTAGATAGTAGATTTCTGACAAAAGCAATGAAAAGTTCGTTTTTGATTGACGACACTAAATATTGATTAAGCGTGAAAGTCATATATCAGAAACCCAACATAAAAGTTAATTTAGAAGACCCGTGACACAATCAAATAGAAGCAAATTGCACATTATTTAGTAAATTTTTTTTAAACGAAAGTTTGATCAATTTAGTTTCTTTCTTATTAAGACATTTCAAACTCATGCTTTAAACATCGTGTCCTTCAATATCTTCTAAAATAGTGTTAATCGAACCGTGATTGGTATATGCTTTGGTATCTTTACGATTTACTTAATCTCGTTTACCTTCGTTTCATAAACACGTGTCGGCAAAGATGAACGACCACAGAACGCAGGGTTATTGTTCGTGAATTTCAGCATTATTAGCACGAAGTATAGATGTAGAGGAGGGTTCAGAAAAACGAGTGACAACAGTAGTTTATTTTTTGGACATTAATAACGCTTAATAACGCTAGATTTGACAAAGTACCGCAATTGTCCACAATTTTGAAGCAAACGATTCAATGTTCTTGTAGCTGCAAGACGGCTTGAAGCATGAAGATGAACTAAATGCATCGACATAAGCGATCTTTTGTTGTGGTCACAGATATATGTATTACATGTGCATATGCAAATATAGGTATCTAATAGTTATTATAGTACGGTCTAGTCAGTAAAGATTCTGTTGTTTCGTGAGTCATGGAATGCAATCATGCATAAACTGTATCGAGAATAAATTACGTGTATATTGCATTCTCACTGTCATTAACTGCAACTATATTATATCTTATTAGTTATTTACATTAACTATGTGTAGTAATGTTTTACCTTTTTGAGGTTGATAAACCAGCGAATATTTTACGGTGTTGCCATATTAATTACTACACACCCCGCTAGCTGCGCGATGTGGTGCGCTATTAGGATTTCTATTAAAGACCGGTGACGAGAAACCGGCGGTAAAATAACTTTACCGCCCGCCAAGCGCCATTGTAAAATTCAATAATAATTTTCAATTAGCCTATTATTTTTACGAATAAAGATAAATTTAATAAATGTTATTTCTTCATTACTTCACTTGGGCGCGAACTTGGAATCTTGTACACAGTGCAGAGATAGACTGTTGTCTAAACCCACGCGGCCGCGGTCGCTTTATGTACGTGTTGGCTTAAAAGATGTACAATCTATAACCTACTATTAGTGAAATGTCAAAATATACTGGAAATGAAAACGGAAGCCAATATTTTATAGGATGTAGGACAAAAAATTTAAAGCACAATGATATTTTGATTCGTGTTACTGTTAAACTCGCTGCTTCTGTTTAACATATGACGATTCGTCAATAGTATACTTCATTACACCCTAGATATGCACTCTGCTATTTGAAAATTGTGATATACTTTACTACTCAGCTATTATCTTAAGAAGTCCAATTTATGTCTACGCTGTCTAATATTTTTTTCTTGTTTATTGCTGTGACTTACTTAATTTTGTTTGAGACAGTCTATAAAAGTTAGTCTCTTTTTAAATTTTATTAGCAGAATGGTGTGCTGTTTTGGCGTTCAAAAACTAGAACAAAATTTGATAAAATATTTGTTTCACAGATGTTTGCAATTACATTGAGAAATTTTGACTCGTTGTTTTGTAAATAGATTATCATGAGCTTCTTATTAGTTAACTATATTAACGGCTTAAACCTTAATCTAAGTTTCCAGCTAGTGTAATCTTTTTAGTAAACTGTGAATCATAGTATATAAATAATGACTTTATTTCTTTTTTGTCCTTGGTAATTAATATAAAAATGATTTGTCGGGAAAAAGTCCTTTTTCCCGACAAATCATTTTTGTATATAAATAATATTTTGACTTCCAATGTTCCGCTGAGCTTTGTTTAAATTTCGGCTCATTGGACAAAATAATTGTTCGTTTTTTGCTGTGCATATTGCCTCTTTATGCCGGCTGTTCAATGTGCTTCCGTTTACGGAAAACTCTAAGTTCTATGAAAAATCTTATTTAATTTTTGATGATAACGCTTCAAAACAAACTAGAAATTTGTACAAATCATCTCTTATAACTTTTAGTCAAGTTTTTCCAGTTTGTTTGATCTAAATAATTAATAAATGATTTAAAATTAGCTAAAGTCTTACAGAAAAAAATAAATGAATAAAAATTATTGAACAAACCAAATTTGTCAGTATTTTTAAAATAAGTTTGTAGAGAAAAAACTTGAAAATGTTAATTGCGTAATTCGAAATCTCGTGACGGGCTATAAAGACATAATGACGAATATCACGTTTTTTATCCAATTTTTACGACAAAAATTAATGTTTTTGAAATTTTTAAATAGCAAGGCAAATTTTGTGAAGCTTAGTGCTTAATCACAGCAAATAAAAATGAATTTTGCGATCACAGTTCGAAATTTCCCGAGAGCATATTTTACAATCTGTATAGAGTCAATCACCTTAATGAATCGTATCATATGGTCACGTTGCATTTTATTTATTTTTTTGTAATATTTTGACATGCAATTGTTTTCTGTATTGTTGTTGAACACAATCAATAAAAGTAAACAATGTCACGTGCATATCAACAGTGTATAATCATACAATGCAAAACCAATGCTAAAATTATAAATTTGACGGTCAAGTTTTCAGGTAGACCAACTGTTACGTGAATAATTGGACAATTTGCAAAGCGAGGTCAATTTGTTTAAACATTTGTACAACTTTCATTCAAGTAGCTTTTTTGTTAGTTATAAAATTAGTAAGTGATATAAATTTACCTCAAAAACGATAATTTTATTTTAGAAACTGTAATTATATTTTTTCTACAAGTGAAAAAAAAAACGGCTGACCCTGCAGGCATTCCTACAACTTCCTGTTATTTTCAAGCTCAAAGCACTCGAAAATATGTATATTTGTGATTTTTTGAGCTTGTCAAGCACAAAGCATAACTTTTTATACATTTTCAAGTTCTTCGACGCCATTTTCAAAGTGCAAGAAAATAATCTATTGCAAAAAAATCAATTTGATCAAAATTTGAGCTGACATTCATAAAAAAAACATTTTTTAAAATTTTTCTTCTTTAAATATCGTCGGAACAACTCGACCGTTTGACTTCATCAGAAACTTCTATATAAACGAAAGACGTTTTTCACTCATGGACCTCTATAACTGACACTATTACTTGCCTGTAACCGCTAGTAGAACGTATTAATAGTTCCACGAAATTTAAGAATGAGTCATAAGTAGCCTGAACTAACTAACATTGTTTTTGTATCATTGGTTTTGTTTTTCGTATTCTATTCGAATGGCCAAAAATGCCTTATTTGTCGAACTTACTACAGTTGATAAGTATCAATTGTGAAGAAAGATTTGGCACGCAATCATAATGTTAAAACAAAAAATTAAAGTGTTGTCTTTAAGTGATAAACTTAAAATTTACCACTACATATTTGCTGTATTTTTATAGCCCTCTATAAGTGAGAAAGGCCACTCATAAGCTAGAAACTCGGATTAGTGAAAAATCTCCATAAGCGAGAAAGAGATCGCGGTCCCTTGAATTCTTGCTTATTCAGATTCGACTGTATTGTAAATTTTAGTGTTCGATCTCCATTTCGTAATGTCTACTCTGCAGTTCGTATGCAAAGGTACGTCATTCATATTTTTGATCATATGAGCACACGTCGTCGTACTGTTGTCGGTCGTTTTCAACCGTTCGATAGTCAGTTTCCCTCCAATCGTCAAGGCTTTTGGTACGTGCGATTATCGTTGGTATGTTGCGACTCTCCGACCACGTGTTTCCTTCGACAAGCCGCGCGCTAACTCACTCTTGAATCGTTCTCTGCAGTGACTGTTGTGTGTGTTGTTTTGGTGATCAAAAAAAAGTGTATTGTGCTGTTACAGTTTTAATGTACACCATGGAATTAGGGCGCCAAAGGTATTTAAAACAATACACTTTCAGCTATTTTTTTATGAAACGGAATTTCTTTAAATGCTAAAAAAGGATAATAGAACTAACGGAAATACTCGTTCTTCGCCCAGTCCTTTTTAAACCCAACGTCCATAGCTTCTGGGCTAAGAATTCGCGGAGTTTAGGTTTTTTCCCGTTAGTTTAGGGTCGAAATGTCAAATTTCAAACTATTCATCTCCATCTGGAAGACGACGTAGGTAATTTCAGATCACAAAGAATCGGTGTTTTTTATGTAGGAAGTATTTTTGTTGTATTTATTTCTTAGAATAGGTGTGAAGTTCTTCAATTTGGAGAACGGTGATCATCTAAAAAGTGTTCCATACGTTTTGTAAGCTTATTTTTTGATGGAATTGTGCTGATAACTGACCATTATCAGTTTCGAAAATATTGTGAGGGTAGAAAATAAAATTGGTGACAAATACTATGTTGTATTGTCATTTTTGTTTAAGTATAATATGGCAAATTATAGCCATTGTCGGATTTTTTCCGCATACGGAGGGATATTGTAATACTGACAAGTGAACTAATTTGTGTATTATTTAGTAAAACATTAGAAACCGCCAATTTTAACAAAGGAAATAGTTTTGTTTAGCTGGTATCTGTCCGATAAGTCGCCATATGAACGTTACGGTATGCATAAATACAACCATTAGTTTCTGCTTGCACGCTGCAAGAAAGTTTACTAAAATAGATCTTAGATTTAAGAAGATCTGTCGAATTATAGCTTCTTAATGTGTAAAAATTAAGACGTAATGTGCATATGACTTTCAGGTATTTATGGGAATGGAAGACGTAGTTTCACGTGAAAATGATGCTATGGAATTAAACTCTTACAGTAAAAAACAGTTGGTATTTTACAATTAACATATTTCTGCGGTAGCAGTGCACTCAATTCTACTTTTCATTAATTAGCAAAAACCAGACAGGAGTTCTGAAGGCTCATTCACAACAAATAAAGTGGTGACAGTAAGATAATATGTGTTTATCTTTATATATAAAAATCTTCTGTGCGCGTGTATGTCCTAAACCGCTGGACCGATTCTCCCCAAAAACAATAGGGCTCTTCATATTGATCTGTCAAACATCTTAACGAAAGTTTGGTTTCGTTTCGCGCATCCGTTTAACCTGTATCGTAATCGCATACTAACAGACAAGCAGACTTTGTCCTAAATAATTGTGCCAGCTAGCGTCGTACTCGTATTGTACTCAACCAGGATTTGCGACATTTATCGTCAAAAAATATAGTAATGCGTGTTTGTCTGTCTGTCTTTGCAAGTCTTTCAGAAGGCTGCCGCTGAAACTTTGTACACTTACAGTATGGGATACAGGACAGAAAACCGAAAATATGATTCCGTTAGGTTCTGTCCTGTATCCCATATACAGGACAGAACCTAACGGAATCATATTTTCGGTTTTCTCCCTGGGGACAAAAATAGGCAAGGTTTTCAAGAAAACATGTTAATAATAATAATAAATTTATTCCATGGAAGAAAAGGAAAGAAAACAGAATTACAAAACTAGAAAATCAATTACATTGCGTGTACAAAATAAATGTTGGAATTTTCCAATCCAGCTTGGCTATTGCTAGTTCCAGGGTTGGAATATACTTATGTAAGTTGGTCGTGCGCGAAAGTGAGTTACTTAAAAAAAGGGAAAAAATAACGAAGAGTAATGAATAATAAAAAAAATAATATAAATAACAGAAAAGAAAATTTAGTTAGTTGAGGATATTGTTAACTTCTGTATTGTAATATGTAAAAGAGATGTGTTATTCTTAATTCTTCGACTTGTGCCTGGTGTAGATAAGCTTAACGACTAGTGAATTCGTACCCGAATCTGTTTCTAGTTAATATAACATTTTTAGACTGAAAAATATCTGATGTCTAGACATTGGCGAAATATACGCACACAAATCAAACGCTGTATACGTCACATGTGTAGATCCCAAAGCCACTTAAGTGTGTCAACAACTTCGACTGAATTTCAAAAGCTTTTATCAAACAATTTCGGGATATAAGTAGGTAATTGGAACACACAGCAAATAAAAAAAAACCCGGGTCGCAGTGCCAAAACCCTGCCGACAATATAGTGTATTTGCTTGTATAGGGCCGTGTGGTTTTATACTTTTATTATGTGAAATTAAGTTTGTTTTTGGGCAAAATAAAAAATTTAACCCCTTAATACACCCCTTAATCTTAATTGTAATATTATTATCAATCTAACGTCTACACCAAATTAAATACACCCTTCAATAAATAAGTCACTATCTGCAAACTAGTGTTTTCATAAAATTTGTAAATCCGGTCCTGTCGGGCCGATTTTATTAAAATTGTGGGGACACTTTTTAATCACTACCAGAGGGTTAAATTTCAATTTTGAAACGATTCGGAGAATTTTTTCGGTATTTTGGGGCTCAAAAACAGTTTTCAACCCCTAAAAACTACCCTTAAAATAGCCCGATTAGGCCCATTTTAAATAGGCTTCTTGCGGTGATGGGTTTCAACACGTGGCCCAAATTTCGTTGAAATCAATTAACTCTTTCGAAAGTTATCGCGCGTACACATATATATATATATACGTATATAAATATATATATATATATATATATATACATATATATATAAACATTTTTAAAAATGGTGCCAAAGTGTTTAGGAGGTTATGAAACGTCGAGAAATTTTGGTCCGACCCCTAGGTCCCGCCATCCGACCGACGCCAATAGTGTATGTTGCCTTATGGCAAATACACTAAATAGTGAAACACTCAAAAATATGTGACGTTTTATGCTTCAAAAGTGATTCGTTTGCGAGTTGTCTCGTAGGTATTTATAGTTGACCGGAAAATGTAAAAATTTAATAGATGAGTCAATCGTAGAAAACGTTAAGTTTTATAATACGCGTAATTCTCTATATATAACTAATATATTATGTGTACATAACATTATACTGGTTATACAGTCCGTCCTCTGTAATCGAACCAGTTAATATGACATCCGAACTGTTAAAACAATAAAATACACTTTACATACAAATGATATTAGCCATTTGAAATTTAAATTATAATTAATGCTGTAATTGTAAATAATGGAACCGTATTCTACTTCTTTTTCTGATAATTCGTTGATTTTTCAGACAAAGTATAAAAAATTGTCTAAAAGTCATATGGAAAGAATTGTATATATTTCAAGTTTATTTTGAAGCATTATCATCAAAGATTGAATAAGATTTTTCATAGAAATTAGAGATTTCCGAAACGTAAGTGCATTTTACACGCTATGCGGGTGAATAAGGGAGCGTATTGAACAGCTGGTACTCAGTAACCTTAAAATGTGTTCATACTAAGCCGCTGTATAAGAATTTGACAAGACCAGTTGATGAAGCCAAGTGGAAATAAAGAAACGTTCACGTCTGTATGGCATTCATAGTTTACAATGTTCACCGAGGATTTACTAATCACAACTGCAGCCGCGTTAAGTCATTTGGCACGTCCTCGCCTTTTTGGTCTGATCGACTTTCTTCGAAGTATGTCGGTGGCATGTCGCTTGGTACAAATCTGACAATTGGTACGTGCCTATGGCTACGTTTACATCGTTTTTGGCTTTGCCAAATGGTTTTACCAATTGGCATACGTAATAGTATGGATGCAGAATTAAGAGTAACGCAAAAAGAGTAAAGACGTTACATGGTACGTTGCAGATTGATGTTCGTAGGTTTTGCATCAGTATCGCTGACAATATCAAACGGAATTTAGTTTTTGAAGCCCGGATTAGATAGGCCTCGCTGTATATGTTGTGATCGTGTATCGTCGTCGTCTTCGTAGACGGTGTGCTGGTGGTGTCGGTTGCTTGGGTTATAGTGTGTATATAGGAGTTCTTTGTGGCCGGTATACATAGCGAGTAACGAGTTGCGGCAATTGTCCTTGGACAAACTACTTTTTAACGGTCGATCATTGACCTGACTGACAAAACAAAGCGCGCTTATGTTATGCCTTGCCAGTGACCATGAAATTCAATTTTCTGATATGTCTATATATAATGTACATGGTGCGACTTTATTTCACTGTTTTGCTGCTTATGATATTATTATCATCAACTTATCCATTTTGTAAATATTTCCAACATTTTTTTATCAAATAATTACTGTAAACTTGCGTTTTCAATGTCTTTTTAATTGGCGCTATTCAAATTTATTGTTTGCTGTTGATTTTCACAAATTTGTTCTCGTGTTTGCAGTTATTGAGACTTTTACTTAATGCGAGCGGAAAATCGATGTAAAATTAGAATAATATTGGCAACTGTCAACGCAAAACATTAATTTTTTTTTCTTCATACCCGGTCGAAAGTACATACTTTCGGCTTCGATTAAAAGGCAGAAACCCTAACATTTATGCTCTGCTGGAAGTACTCGCACGCCATCTATAACAGCAAACCGAAACAGTTTTCTCGTGCACACTGATACGAAAGTACGTACTTTCGACCGGGTATAAAGAAAAAAAACCCGGGTCGCAGTGCCAAAACCCTGCCGACAATATAGTGTATTTGCCGATATAGGCAGTGTGGCTTTATTATGCGAACTTAAGTTGGTTTTTGGGTAAAAAAAAATTTTACTCCTTAATACAGCCCTTAAAATAACATTTTTTTTCTTAATTGCAATATTATTATCAATCGAACCTCTATACCAAATTATATGCAACTTTCAGTAAATAATTCACTATCTGCAAACTAGTGTTTTCATAAAATTTGTAAGTCCGGTCTTGTCGGGCCGATTTTATTAAAATTTTAGGGACACTTTTTAATTACTACCGAAGGGTTAAATTTCAATTTTGAAACGATTCGGAGAATTTTTTCGGTATTTTGGGCCCCAAAAACGTTTTTCAACCCCTAAAAACTACCCTTAAAATGGCCCGATTGGGCCCATTTTAAATAGGCTTCGTGCGGTGATGGATTCCAACATGTGTGCCAAATTTCGTTAAAATAAATTAACTTCTTCGAAAGTTATAGCCCGCACACATATATACCTATATATATATATATATATATATATATATATATATATATATATATATATATATATATATATATATATATATAAATATATATATATATATATATATATATATATATATACATATATATATAAACATTTTTAAAAATGGTGGCAAAGTGTTTAGGAGGTTATGAAACGTCGAGAAATTTTGGTCCGACCCCTAGGTCCCGCCATCCGACCGACGCCAATAGTGTATGTTGCCATATGGCAAATACACTAATAATATACACCACAGACCAGAAACTTGAAATTCCTGCGCGACACATGTCCTCGGCTTCGCCTCGGACATCGTGTGTCGCGCAGTGCAGGAATTTCAACCTTCTGCCCGTGCGATGTAAAATACTATTTCCCAAGAGCTGATTTGGTTGTGAATAATTTGTTGCCTATATTTTTATGTAATGTTTTACCTATACACATTTTTCTAATAACACGTCATTCAAGGCCATTTAATTCTACGAAAAATTACATTCAAATTCTCTGCTAAAATTTATTAATGCCAAAAAAATGTAACTCTAGTTCAAGCTGTTACCGCAGGCAGTTGGTTACGTATTTAGGACCATAATAATATGTTTCCGGGTTATGTAATGTCGGTTTATGCGTTTGCAGCAAACACGATATATTGTACACCAAAATAGTTTTTTTTTGGGTTGTGATAAAGTTTTGTTACCATTTTAAAAGATTTTAATTTTTTTTTTCAACTGACATTAATGATAAATTATTGCCTAGTAACAAGTTCATAAAACTGAAGTTAAGCGCTTTTGCTATGTTGACATATTCAATTTCTAAGATATCACTCAAAACTGATCTCTCAGATCTTAAAATATGCTTTCGGGAAATTTCGGACTCTGAATGGCAAATTTAGCTTGCTCTATAATTTTCTAAAATTTAATTTTGTTGTAGATAATTTTGTATAAAACTACTAATTTTCTTGTTTATATCTGATATTATATCGTCTATGTAGATCAAATAAATTGTAAAAACTTGGTTAAAAGTCATAAGAATGGTACATATTTCTGGTCTATTTTGTAAGCATTAATATCAAAGATTCTTTCAGCTGTAAGATGTTCTTAAAACCAAAATTAATACGTCCGCTATCGTGTAATTTTGGACTCGTAAATAAAAAGCTTTTCAATGTCATGATCCCAGGACATCATCCATATTATGCTGGAAATGAATGAACTTGACTCGTTTATTGAAAGGAATAACGCTTGTTTGTTTGTTACAATCAATATGACCGTGAATTAGTTTATATTAAATAAATTAGATAACAGTTCTGACGGCGTTTTTTAACATGCAAATTTGGATTTTTCCGGTAGATCATTTTGCAATGTCATGTTGAGGACAGTGTATTTTGTACCAAAATTTATAAAGATATTTTAACCTAATTGCGTTATAATTCAACCGAGCGTATTGTCTTGTTTTTGTTATTAATTAATTCACTAGTTAACGTGAAAATGTGTGTACATTATGCAAAAGTTATGATTCTTTAGAGAAGTCTTGTTTTTTTACCCAAAATTCTGATCTTTTTTTGGGCTTAAAGGGTAAACCCAAGTAACTTAGGCTATTTATTATTAGGTTACGATTAAAGTAAAAATATAAAGCAAATTGGGGATCCCGTACGCCATTTCTGATTGACATGACTCTTGTCTTTGGCCCGTAGCCGAATAATACTTAATATATTAATCACGATTTACTTTCGGGCAGATTTAAGTTTTCAATGTTATGAAAATGCATTTTAATTCGTATGGTTAAGGCTGTCGGAACGCTCAGAATTTAAGCCAATAGAGCTTTGGCTGGAAGATAAAGGACAAATCTAGGTCTCTAATCGACTACTTTTGTAATTTTTGTACGATCTACTAAAAAAAAGTTGGCATTAATTGTGCCAAAAAACACACGTTTTCAATGTCACACTAGGACCTTATTCGTACTGATTTCACAAAATTGTTCTATCATAAACCTAAAGTGACTCTTCCTTCTTCGGAAAAGTTTTTTAAATCTTCAAAACATTTCCAAAATTTAGAGTAATCAACTGACAGCGGCAACCTTGCAACATCATTTTTTAACCTCGTATTGTGGTTTAAATTCAGAGCGTTCCGACAACCTTAAAACCTATTTATAATAATCTATTGTTTAAACTTAAAACCCGATGTAGTAGAGTTTAAGTAGCCAATAATTTAATGTGGAAAAATTTGTTTTATAAATAATAGTTCTTGATAAATAGCTCGAAAAAGAACAAAATCGCTTAAAGAATAATTTGCGTAAGGAATGCGTATATAAACTCAGTATTATTATATTATCGTCATCCACGAAAACAACATTTCAAACTAAACTAATTTTTACATTACAAAAGTAGTAAATTAATGGAACTTTTATTGACTCAACGCTTCTGTAACTTGTAAGCAAGTGCTCAACAAATGTGAGAATAATTAATATATTTTGAACATACTCGTATTTATTTGACTTATAATTATTGTATTGAAACGACCTTGACCTCAGTTGTCTTAATACTTATTATTAATTATTATTATGTACTATTTTATAAATACATTCATGATAAACAATTCTATACCGGAAATAAAGGAAATCTACAATAAATATTTGAACGAAAGCGTTACATATTTGAAATGATTTGGAAGACAAAATATTTGGTTTTTATTTATGCATACTCTATATTTTAAGTGCTTTATTTTTTCCTCTTTACCAATTCATTTTCTCTAATTTTTCAGAGAACTGAGGAATAAAAAACGAAATTTGGATGAAGTATTATCGAGCTCCTCTGAAACGTAGGTATTTTTTTCTGAATTGTTGAGAAATGCAATTTTAAAACGTTTTTCAAAGTTCAAAATTCTATTTATTTTTTTCCTATTTTTGCAGAAATCTGAGGAGTAGAAATCCGGATTTTTATAGTAAAAAGTCTTCTAAAAAGTATGTACATTTTTATTTTTTTATTAGGTTATTCATTTCTTTTCGATTTGTCATTCAAAAATTTAGATCAAATTATGATTTGGGATTTTTATACTTTTTGAATAGTATAGGAAGTTTTTATGATTTTATCAATTCGTCAGAAACGCGCGAATTCGTTGAATGAAACGGTTGATTATGACGCACTACGGTATTATTAGTGCTAACAATATCTACATATGCCTGTGTAGAAACAGGCCCGGCTTAATTAAGTTTAGATGATGCGATCGTCACAACGCCATCTGCCAAGAATGGTCACGGTATCTGTAATCATAAAAAATCAAAGTTTAAAAAAATTAAAACTACGCTTTTGTGAACTAAAACATGCAAACTAATTTGACATCAAAATTAACTTTACTGTAAAAAGCGTGGGGTGCAATCTACTTACGTTTTCATAATAGCTCTACGTTTACAATTAGTAAGTGAAAAATTTATTACCGATATTAAGCACTCCACGCTTTTTACAGTAAAACTAATTTTGTTGTCAAATTATTTTGCATTTTTTAGTTAATAAAAACGTGTTGTCTTAGTTTTTTTAAAGTCTAATTTTAATAATAAGATTAAAAAACAATATTGCATTTGACTATGGGGTAGGCAATGCAACGCACATCACTGCACAGCGTGTTAACTTCCTTGCTGTAATTTTTCTAGTTTTGTTATCCTAAAGGTCCTGGTCAGGATAATTGGACAAACTTATTAAATTATTGTATTGTCATCAGTCCTTGATAAGTGTGTCAAGTTTCAGTTTAATGTGACGTTTTGAAGTGGGTGAATTTCACATTCAAAAATTTCTTTACGATCAAACAAACAGTTGAAGCTAATAAAAGCGTGTTAAAAATTGCCTAACGCTGTTCTAACCCCCTTTTCTGTTTATAATTGTGATACAACCTCAATACTTTGTTCGTAAAGCTCGTTATAAGCGTTACATGAGTAAGTCAAATTGATTGGCTTATACCCGGGAACATAAATGTAGTTTTGTTAAAAAGTTACGGCGCTAATGATAATTACTAACTAGTGTAGGTACAGTTATTTGCCGAAACAAACAACTAGCGGAAGAGCTATGAGCTAGAAAAGTTCATTATTTCGCTCTGACTCTGACGTAAATAAAATAGCAGTTCGTTATTGTAAAGAAAAATAATGTAATATCTTGCATTTTCTTCTCATTACAGTGCATTCATATTATATTCTAACCTAACCTAACTATGTAAATGCGTTGAACGACAGAACAGCGGAAATGGAAGCGACTTTCGTTTGAATTTTTAATGGTTGCATGAGTTCATATATTATCTCATATTTTTATCTAGCGTCTTCTTGTAATTACACTGCATTACTTATTCTTTTATTGCACGGTAAAATTTTATATAATTCATTGTTTCTTTTTGCCATCATTGGTGTTATCATACGTGTAATATCCATTTATCAATTCAGTGGCGGGTTTTCGCGAGCTAGGATGATCGACGCCCAAGGCGAGGTTTTGATTTCGCGTCATCAAATCCTTATTACTATGAATTACATCGCTGATATCGAGCTGTTACATTTTTTTACATAAACATACAACATACGAGTCAAGCTAATGTATAAGGGTTTAAAAAACATTAAATGGGAAATATTAGGCCCAGATAGCCCTAACTATTGATGACCCAATATGACTAGGTTAGGTTTTACTCGTTTTTTTCTTTAATTCAGACTCAAAAACATGTCGGAAGTTTGCGGTATGTATGCGTTTGATTCGTTTTTTCTTTTGTCTTAGGTTTAGTAACTTCATCTCTTCAATCTTGTCGGATTATTTTTGCGGTGTCATCCTTAGGGAGTCCATTTCGTAACCTAAAAAATATTTTGTTAATTATTAATTATTATAGATAGTAATGTCAACACGTGTGCTGATTTTTATTTTATATCATATCTACCTTCATCGTGTCCTCGGGGCGAAATTACATGAGACCATGGCCAGAGTTTATATTCTATAGAAATATTAAGTTGAATAGCTTGTACCTGTAACGTTCAGGTAAATTTTACTCAGGATATAAATAACGGCAGCTGGTCGTGTTTAGTTTTGTCAGTGTTCGCTAGATAGCTTGAAACAAACTTACGAAGCAAGATTCGTTCAAATTCAAAATCGTTTTCGTAATGACGTATACTGCAATGAGACGTGCTAAGGGGTATGTACGTAATTATTATTTTAATTATTTTTATTTGTTTCAAAACAGTTTGTGTTCAAGAATGTGCTTATAGAAATAATATAGATATAAATAATAATTGAACTCTGTAGTAAGTTCAAAAACTTTGCATTTCATTGTTCAGCTAAAATGTACGATACGCATGCGTTTCCACTGCATCACGTTTTGGTTAGATTAGATAATTGCATTTTAGTAAATTATTACAAATCAAAACTACAGTTTGCCGTGCTACCAAGTCCAATTAATTATATTTTATTGGTATTTTAGTACGTTCATGCTGAATACGACATTCAGCTTTAAATCTAGATTTAAGTTACCGTTTGTTTTCAGCTAAACGGAGCTCTTCATTTAATTGAAACAAATAACATTCTTAAATCTAGACTTGAAGCTGAATGTCGTATCAGAAATCGAGCATAAAAATTAATTCAAACGTAAAAATCCGCTCCCTAAATACGATGTTAATAATTTTTCATAAATATAGATGTAATTATTAGTTACTACTACTTTAATATATATTTTTAAAAAAATGGAAATCGGTTAGAAAAAATCTAGGAAATTGATGAATACTGAAAACCCTGCTCAAGTAGGTCTGGCCGGGAACAGCACTCCTGGCCATGTTGATTTTCATGCAACCCATCACCGCCTGTTTAAATATAATCAAACGATTAGAACGACTTTAATTGCGATAACTTTTTCTATAATACAGGGTGTCCGAGAATTATCTTTACAACTTTGAAATTTAATAACTTTTGAAATAAAAAAGATATTCACATTCTGTGTTCTGCAGTTATTAATGCAACTCATAAAGTTTTTTTCTCTGGGGTTATTTGAAGGATATTGTTTATCGGAGAAAGGTTACTGACATTGCTGACTTAAAAATCTGCATTACAGAGGCTTTTGCCACTGTCACAGACGTTATGTTACAGCGTACCTGGCAAGAAATCGATTACCGACTGGATGTGCTTCGGGCCACACGTGGTGTACATGTGGAGGTGCTAACCTGAACAGAACAAAACTTTATGAGTTGTACTAATAACTGCAGAAAACAGAATGTGAATATCCTTTATATTTCAAAAGTTATTAAATTTCAAAGTTGTAAAGATAATTCTCGGACACCCTGTATATTTATTGCGTTTAGTTAATGCTAAAATCATCAACAACCCATCACCAATTCTATACATAAATCTATAACGGAACTACAAAGTGAACATTAATTGAGTCTAGTTGGTTTTCCATAAGCACATTTAAAAAAAAACAAGCAAACCTCACAGTCACCAGTCTTTTAAACGTTCTTAACTACGTCTATCTGAGAACCTCTATTAAAAACTGAAAAATAATTTACAACAGTCCCCATTCACTGAACACTTCTGAAACTAAGACTAAATTAATGTGTACTGAATAGGTCACAGAAGAGTTCAAGAGAGCACCTTAGGTAAAAGCCCAGTGCGCACAAAGTGGGGAGTTTTATTGGCATGCGCATTGAATATCTGTAACTTAGGGTTTCAAAAAGCACGTTTGAATTGTCATGCAGCTTTACAAGTAAACCTCAGAAAAAAATCAAATTGACTAAAGACCTTTATATTTTGGTGCATCTCAGATAGAAAAAATCACATTATTTTACTTTTAATTCAAATATCCTTTAATATTATGGGTTGTGGGCCTACAATATACAAATTTTAAAAAAGTAAAAATATTTTTCAATTCTAATACAATAGGAAAGGTACAATTGAATTTCACTTACCAGCTTTAGAAATGCCGATAGTATGAAAGTTATTCGTAGTATTACTTTGGCTAGGAATTACAAAAACAGCATAATTTTACCTGGTGTATTGATTTCATGTTAAACTTGTATAGATTGAAAGTGTGTTTTGTGAATACAATCGTACTTTCATATAATGATGAGTACAGAAATTAAGATTTTTACTTGAGCTTTTAAGAAACATGTTTTTCGTAGACACTCGTGACGTTTGTTGTCAAGGTTGTAAAATTTACAATCATTTGACGAATTGCTGTCACAAGCGCATTTGTAATTTAACTCTTTATTGTATTATAATAATAATAATAATTTATTTAGCATTTGGACTAACAGTATATGACAAGTCAGAGAAAAATTTACATAAATTCAGATATTTTATAAAACATTTTAAGTAGTAAAAATTGTTTTACAGCACTTTTAAATTTCTTTAGATCTTCAATTTTTTTATTTCTTTTAGTAGACAATTGTAAGCTTAGTAGCACTAACCGTAAAGCCATCATTTAGTACTTTCAGCCTATGCTAACGTGTTACATAGCAGTCCCTATAACGCGTTTTGTGACTATGAATTTGGCTTAATGTGCTTACTTGAAGCGTGCTAATATGAGTTCTAAAAAATGTTAAAATTTGCATGCAAGAAATTCAATTTGCGGTTTTAGAAAATTAATTTCGGGTGGACTTACGGTAGAAAACAATTTGTACTGAGTTCTTTGCGTGCGTGAGTGTATTAAAACGTTGGAAATTAATTTCATTTAGAATGTTTGGGTGAGCCTGATGGACTCACCCAAGCCAACCGCTTCAACCGCGCCAGTTACTTATGCATCTTGTAATTATTGTTAGTACATATAAATTAAATAAATTATAACGCAACACACCTGTTTGCAGTTTCATTTTCTTACGGAATTTTCTGGTATGATTATTATTTCCGGATTTTTTATCAATAAAAAAACCGGATTCACTCGAAAACAACAGTAGACCAAACTTGAAGTATTGCATACTTCAAAATAAGAAACGGTTCCTATAAACGTTCACAGCAAAGTCCCAGGGAAGGATAGTTATTAAATCTTTGTATTTGTTTATAAACGTGATTTCAAGAAATATTACGTATTGTTAGTATAAAAATATCGCTCAAATATATGACTTATTTGACGACTGAATTTCTTGACTCCTTTACTTGATCGTATATTACGACGTACCTACGTAAAAATAATTTTAAAAAAAATTAGCATTCGTTCTTGAAAGTAATTACTGTTATACTGTGAACTAGCATGCAAATAAGTGACGTATATTTGAATAAACGTTTATTTTATTTCAATCAGTAAGAATTTTAAATCAGTTGTTTCCACTCTTCGACACCAGGGTTTTTCGCATACAATTGAACACTGCCTACTGTCATGGAAAATTTTGTATAAAAAAATTCAAACTATTCACGAAAAACAATAACAATATTAAAATAACGATGCATGTAAGTGTAATAAATTTCAGTTTGACATCTAGAGGGAAGAACGCGTTACTTGAAAACGACTGAACCGATTTTGATTAAACTAGTTGGGTACCCGAACTTAAAGTCTAGGGTACCTCATTGTATTCAGCTAGGCATGAATTAAGATAAACTTTCTGTCAAGACTGGCATTAAGTGAAGCCGCGGGTAAAGGCTAGTTTGTTTATTTTTCTTGGAGGTTCTTAGTTGACTTGTATTAGAAGTCCAAATGAAATTTTTTGTAATATAGATTAATAAAAACACAAATTCACATTAGCAGAAATAAAATTGCCGTGCATTGTTTGAATACCTTCCCTGCAGTTTTTTACCGCTAAAGACGTGCGTAATATGTGTTTTGATAAACAGCTGTTATCAACGCATGATTAATATTGTGAATGTGTTACTATTCTAATAACAGGCGAAATATCGCGAGTAAATGTTTGATATTTTCCATTTTGGTTAGAAGATAATAAAATTTCAAGATTAAAACATGACATAGTTATCAACGACACGGGTGACGTACGTAGTAAATTTGCAAAACAGTCGCTCTGTTTCATTTCGCGAACGTTGTTTTCGCATCGCACATTTTTTATTTTATCTGAAGTTGAAAAAAATAAATTGATTCGAAATTTGACCACAAATGAACGATGTATTACTGTCATTATTGGCCATTTATTGTTCAATTATATATTAGTAAAACTAACTAGCACGTATAGTTTGTAAAAATACAAATACATAATATATTATTATTACATGACTCATTTTTGTGTGTCGGTTGAACATTTTCACAGATATTCTGTGAGTTAATAATTTTCCCTGAACTCGCGAATGATTCATGCTCAACATTGAAAACGTTTTGTTTTAAATTTAAATTCAATAATATTTTTTTACTATAAAAACTTGTCTACGGCTTAGCCATGCTAGCCTGCCTATAAGACTGCTTGATAACTCATTGATAGGATCGTAAGAAAGAAATTTAGGAGGCAAAGAACTCGGTTGAGCTATGCAACATTAACAAGAAGATATAGAATATCCCCAGTTAAGCATTTATGAATTGCCGGAAAAAATTTCATATCTTCTGATATTACGCAACCCCACAAGAAAAACTGTTCATCCAACCCATAAACGTCTATATTGTACCCACCGTTACATGGTTTATTCTATTATTATTTTGCGTGCCAAAGCGGAGTTTCGAGTCATATCCTGCTTAATTTCGTTCGAAATCCATTCAAATTGTAGCTTTTTGAAAAAAGGTGATTTTGTTCTATAAAGCGGAACCACTTCTAGCTTGTTTCAAGTTCATAATAAGTCCTAAAATTTTAACTGAAAATAACAGTTGTCAGTTGATCTGTACGCCCAATCTGCGCAGGTCGCAAACATTGACGCATCACATTAGTTTATTTTTTACTCGCTTTGTTTACTGTCGGAGTATTTTTTACTTTGATATTCAAAAACAAAACTTTCATCTCTTGTACCTATAAGCCTCTTCTATGCGTTATTATTTTAGTAACATCCTTTTCATCATACCCTGTCGAAAGTACGTATTTCGATTTTAAAGCCGAAAGCCTAACATTTATGCACTGCTGGAACTACTCGCATGTCGTCTGTAACAGCGGGCCGAAACAGTTTTCTCGTGTACACTGATGTGAAAGTGAGTATTTTCGATCGGGTATAAAGAAAAATAGTACACACACACGGCTAGACAGTTGAAATTCCTGCACTGCGCGACACATAATGCTCTCGGCTTCGCCTTGCACATCATGTGTCGCGCAGTGCAGAAATTTCAACTTTCTGGAATTGTGATGTAATATACTATTTCACCAACCTTTTTGTAAAAAAAGCAGCTAACAATTCTTAAATATTTAACTGATTAACAAGCAGTTGATATGTGAGTAAAATATTGTCTGTTAATGTTTCTTACACGCCTGGTTATTATTTATGTATTTTATGGGGTTAGTTTGTTAACTAGCTAATGTAACCATATTTACATGTACATGTGTCACGCACGATAACTATCGGCGTGTCTTATCTATCGCATTGTCTGCTTATAGTTTAGAATCGATATCCACTTTTAACCTAGGAAAGCCTACGTGAAGCAGTCGTCTACTCGTGTATAGTAGGGTGAACGCTTCACTCAGCAAACCATATATTATTACAAAGATTAAACTTACAGATAATCTGATTAAGCGGTTGTTGAACCTTGCTGGCTGACTATATTTCACTATAAAATCAGTAATATTCGTATGTAAAACTATCTAATATAACAAGGTGAGGTATTCGTTCATGCGAACTTGTTTCATGCAATTGTTTTTATACCATAAGTTAACGTTTTGGAGTATTGTTAGCATGATCACGTAAGACAACCAATGAAACTATAAAAGCCCCGTTTGACATACTTGAAGGACGTATAAAAAAATCGAGAACGTATAATTAATATTTTTTTCTGATCGAAAGTACGTTCTTTCGGCTTCGATTTTAAGGCAGAAAGCCTAACATTTATGAGCTGCTGTAACAGCGGGCCGAAACAGTTTTCTCGTGCACACTAATATAGAAAGTACGTACTTTCGACCGGGTATAAAGAAAAATAGTATATTACATCGCACATCCTTGCGATGTAATTTACTATTTTTGTCCCCCTCCCCATATAATATTGTTTTCTGCGTTTTAGTACGTTTTAATAAAAGCTTGTTCTTAAAAGGTTTTTTTTCTTATTTGTTATGTATCAGATGGATGATATCAGTTAGTACGAAAAACATTATATTGAAACCGATGCTTACCATAAAGTGAGGGGCTGCAGATATACCGCTATCTGGTTTCATAATAATCTGTGACGTCAGCAGCATTGTGGTGTTTAACTTTTCGCGAAACGCTCGATTATTCTTTTTTTTTGACACGCGCTTCCATGAAATAAAATTTATTTGCATCACGAGGACATACGCTTTTAAAAATAAACAAAATACAGTAAAATTCCAATAATCCGGACTAACTGCATTTCGACTCGATCCGGAATTCACACTAGTGGATAGAGTGGAAATTATTATTATTAAGATTTATCATAGAAATTAGTAGTGTTGGGTAACTCAGATCTGAACCGGTTCAAAGAGCCGACTCCGACAGAAGATTCGTGAGAGCCGACTCACTTTTTTTTGAGCCGACGGATCAACGGATTCGCATAACTCAGTGAAACACTTAACACACAGAAGCACGTTTTACACTTACGTATCAGTTCTTGCTTTGATGCATCTGTCAGCTCAAATGACTCATGCATCACATGTTTGGCTATGCATTCTTGATTCTATACAGGTCGCGATATGATTGACTGAACTAGGTAACTCAGTGGTAGACTGCAGTAACGTATTCAGAACTCGGCTCTTTTCGAACCGGTTCAGTCAGCCGGCTCACATACGGGATCCAGATGCAAAGATGCAGATCACTAAAAAGATCCGTTTTTCCCATCTCTACATTAGTCATTCGGATAATTGGAGTCATTTTGAGGAATGTCGGGACCGTAAAATATAGTTTATTGTGACTCCTCTTTTTTTAAACAAGTTAGTTTCTAGGAACAGTTATATTACATCGCTTTAGGGAACAAATCGTGTATGCGTAGATCAATGCAGGGGGTGTAAATGAGTCGCGTGCGTCACAATTCCCCTCCTTACTCCTCTAATTCCCCCCGCTGCGCGTTACATTGATATGAAGTGGTACTCGTAATGTCACGATTATGTCAGTGGCATTTTAATGGGGACAAACTAAGCATGTGCCCAAAAACTAAAATATTTGTGAGTTTTTATTTCAAAAGAGAAAAATACGTAAGGGACTACTGTTTTTTTAATGCCTTTATAATACCTATCCAATATACACCGTGTATTAATCCGGAAAAAATAAGCGCGAGTTATTAAAAATATTCATAATTTTGTATGTCCAAATCAGCGTTGCCAGACGTCCCGATTTTGGCGGGACGTCCCGATTTTTATATCAAAATTAAATGTCCCGCGCGGGCGAAAAAGGCAGCATACTGAACAGCTGGTAAACAGTAATCTTAAGCCCGGCGATGTGAACTCACTTTTAGAGTTCACTCTCCTGCCGGAACGTCAGTCGTCATTAGTTGTTTGTGACGCTACAAAACACAAGACACGTGTTCTTTTAGCAGAGACCAATGCAATGGACTGATGAACTCGTGTCACACGCCGCGCTATAAAAACGCACTCAATCGTTTTAAAAAAGAGTTAGGCACTATGAAGTCAACTGCAGCGTTTCTTCTAATGGGCAATAATAAAGGCAGAACTGCAATGTTTTCAGTTGGATTAACCAATAATATATGAATATTTTTAGACAAAAAAAATTGCATTAATAATATTGACTCTACCAACACTAATAAATTAACAAAATGAAATTACTTGCTATACTGTTCAATATATTTTTTTTTATTGATATAAATTTACAACGAACGTTTCAACCAAACTTTGTGGTCCTTTTCAAGTATTCAAATTTGAATACTTGAAAAGGACCACAAAGTTTGGTCGAAACGTTCGTTGTAAATTTATATCAATAAAAAAATATATTGAACAGTATAGCAAGTAATTTCATATTGTTAAAAAAAATTGCAGTTAATTACAGTCAAAAGGGAATACTAGTTCATTTATGTATCCCATTCGTAAATGAATGTATTATATGAGCAAGTAACATATTAAAACGACAGACTAGCGATATCAAGGTACATACTACATTTTTGGCACGTACTTTTTAGCATCATTAGAATATTGAGTGTTTTAGTTTTACTTTTTTAATATTCGAGGTCACCACTCCGAAGGTTCTATCCCTTGTTACAGAGATTTATTCACTCTGACAATCTTGCATAATGTCATTTTCAAAAATTAATGTCGTATAACTGTAGTGACTTTTTGGTTCTGTGACACTCGAATTCATTTATGCCCAGTTGTACGTGTGACAAAAATATCAGCAAATAACCTCAGCTGAAATCTATGAAAACATTCTGTAATTGTTTTGGATTTAAGTAATATATAACATAAAGATTTCAAGCGTCACAGAAGTATCGTGGGTAAGTCGGTCCCAAAATCGATGTAGACTGATTTTTTGAGTACACGCCTACTAGGTTTTAGTAGAGAGCTGTTAGACATTTTTGAGTAGGTATTTGAGGCATCGTGAAAATTTGTACATTACCTCTAGTAATATCCGAATACAAAAACACAGACCTTTTTGAAGGGTAGCGGGGCTTAACTGACCCTCATATTTTGAATTAGCAAAATTTTTTCACAATAAAAAGCCCTTGAGGCATTTTGAACGTTTAATACCTTGATATTTAGTATTTAAGGAGTTGAAAAATAAAAAATCCAGATATCTTAATCGGGTTTGCAAAATTATATCTTCGAAAAAATTTAAAAATATATTTTAGGCACGTTGCACAATAATATTGGTAACTAAAAATAGATATATTCAAAAAAACAGGTCGTTTGGTGGGACATTTTACATGCCAGGTGATTAAAACTCCTTCTACCAGGTCTGTGTTTTCATAGATAGATATATATTTCTTTATTTTGACAGACTAAAGTCTGTATTATAGCGTCAACAGTACTAAAGAATCGTAGTTTTGGCCCCATAGGGGTTACAACAGCGTTACATATACATATAATAGAGTGATAAAATTAAAACTTAGAGGTTAAAATATTCTGCTATGTTATAGAAAGCATTGTCTATTAGGAACTGTTTTAAATGTTTTTTAAAATTGTTAAAATTATTTATTGTTTTGATGCGATCCGGAAGAGAGTTATATAAAGTTGTACCAGCATATAATGGTGATTCTCTATAAAAGTATATTACTTAAGAGCTATTGTACAAATTTTCACAGTGTCTCAAACACCTACCCAAAAATGTCGAACAGCTCTCGCACTATTTTGTTAGAAATCCAGCACTTTGCAAGTCTGCTGTGGTATTCTTGCGGTATATAGAGTAGACATCTGGTAACGTGGGGGAGTTACGTATTTACTATATTAGTAGTTTGTTATATATAATGTACAACATTATGTAATTTCGAGTCAGTTGTTATGTTAAATGACGTTAGTTATGTTACGATGAACTTAGATTATCATGAACGCGTCTGTTTAAAAATTGTGTGGGTGGGCTGAATATGTGTTACTATTTACTGAAACTCGATTCATTTTCATGAAACGGGCGGCGGTGTGAAGAAGTCATCGCAGGTCGAAATTTATTGTGCTAGGGTGTGAATTTTGGTGATTTGAATAATTTGTGATTGTTATGTTCGCTCAAAAATGTTTGTGCAATTCATTTTCGTGTTTCGGTAATTGGATATGTTGCGGTCATGCCCAGTTTTGGTTGACTAGCGAGAATATGTGGACAACGGAAATTTATGTTTGGGAACTATTGTAGGTATCAAACAAAAAAAAATTTGTTTTGCTTTTTATTGCATGAACACAATACTGTTCTACACATCATTCGAATACATGAATAAAGGTGGATAAAAAACAGCATTGCCAGACGTCCCGATTTTTAAATCAAAATTAAATGTCCCGCGCGGGACAGGCTCAGTCCCGCTTGTCGGGGATAACTCGACCGTGCGTAAAAAATTATTCTCTTATTGTAAGTTGCAATTTGTAACACTCACTCCTCAGACTATTGTTTGAAACGCCATATTTTTCTAATGAATGAAACTTTTTTGATTTTGATTCTGTTTTTTTTTATTTTTTTATTCAGAAGACGAATAAGACTCAACTATTTAACGATAGGGTAAATCTGATTTAAAATATATTTTTATTAAAATACATTTTCTATGGCTATTTTTGCTATCTATTGTCACGTAAACGTAATTTGAACTCAAATAAAAAGATAAATATTTAAAAACTTCTGATTATATACGTTTTTTTACTATGTCCCGCTTTCGACGAAAGAATCCCGCTTTTTTCACTCAAAAAGTTTCAAAATCCCGACTTGGCAAAAAAAATCTGGCAACGCTGATTCGATCCCACGACAGTCCGGTCAAGAAGACGCAGCACACTAACCACTGGACCCTACTGTCCTCTCGGATAGTGTGAACGAGCTTTTACCGTCATTGAATTTCGAATCACGCGAGATCAGTCTTCTTCCTCTCTATTCTCCACGCGATTAATGCTTTCATTTCATTAATTAAAGAGTTCCATAATATACAGTCAATTAAAACTGAAAGTACACATGTAAAACAAATGAAGAGCTCATTGTGAAGTCATTGGACAGATGGCGCGCAAGTTTGAATACACAACCTATTTATACACAACATTATGCACATGTTATTAGCTTATTATTTATTAATATATACAAACACACGTATAAATTAATACACAGTGAGTATAATACATAGATACAGGAAAAGTTCGTGCACGGAGGTTGGTGGCGATGGCATTGACCATAATGACGAAACATTGAAGGCCATCGTCACTCGCGCGCATTCTCCGGCACTATTATTGATGAAGGGCTGCGAACGAAAGAAACAAAAACAAACTATGTACATGGCAGCGTTCCCAGACGTCCCGATTTTAATTAATTTTAATTTAATCGTATCGAATATAACTGTGAACTATGCCCCTTGATTAAAAATTGGTCCACGTCCGCCTGCTTGCCCACTATACTTCGGGTTTTATAGTTTCGGCGGCGCTACCAGCGGGCTAGGAAAATTTAGTGTGCTTTATTTTTGAACAATGACGAATCTATGAGGAGATTTGGCTTTTTTTTTCTGTATCAGAAGAACAGCTGAGGATTTCTTTCTTTGTATCGTCGCTTTATTTCAAGTAGCAACGTTTAAAAAATTCTGTGATGTACTTGAAAAACAAACAATATTTTTTTAATATAATAATACCTTTTCATGCTTTTCATAGCTGTAGTAAAATTACTCTTTTTCGCACTAGTGAGTGAAATAACACAAAAGTAATGCGATTTTACCAATTCAATAGTTCTGCATCTCTGTCAGTTGCCATTTAAATCCATATGAGCGACAGAGAAGCAAAGTACGTCTACAAAGATATCAATATGACCAAACGTGAACTGTCAAAAATATTAGAAATATATACCTATTACGATGTGAAAATCAGCTATTTTATTAACGCAATTTCGAGAAATGCTTTTATGACTCGTGTGACTGTTAAAATCGTTCGTTATTACCATAATGCCATAACTCGTCAATTAAAAAGTGCATTACAGTCTACTATTTTCGGCGTTTTTTTTAGAAATGAAAAATGTTGGCATTTATTTGCGACAAGTTACTTCATCTGCAATGCTACTCTGTAAATATCAACTATTCTATGAATACAAGCATATCAGTCATTCGCTCTCAGCTCCCTCAAGGCTTTGTGTAGGCGCTCACACGGTTTGTTTATGCGAATTCTGTTTCTTTTATCTTATTTTTAATTTCATTTTTAAATGCCATTCTACACATTCTACGTGTATATACAGTAAGACCTCGCTTAATGCTGCTCCGCTTATCGCTGTTTCAGTATTACGGGGTCTCAAAAAAAAAAGAATAGCGTAACGTAGATTATGGATCAGTTTATACAAAAAATGATTCAATTGTTGATAGAAGTTCAAAGGCAAGACAAAGTGTCATTGATGCAATATCTTGCTATCAACAACAGCTTGCTGAACAAAACAGAAAAAGGCAAACGACATTAGATGACTTCTTCACAAAAATGCATTGCAATTGGTGTCTCGCGTGAAGTGTTTTATGGATGACCCCTTATATACAAAACTTTAGGCGACATGACTATTTTTTTTTTAATTTTTGTCTGTGATTATTAATGGAATTTATTATTAACAATACGAATCTGTAATATATTTTTAAAGTTAGCATAATACGGTTTTTAATGTCCACAAAATATTTAGAATATTATTTTTATTTCTTCATTTGTGTTTTAATAAACTGAAAGTTCAATAAATGGAAATATTTGATAGAATTTGCCATTATGAACGTTTAATAGCCATTATGAAACATGTAACAACATCGAAATTGCTCGTTATATCGACATTTTAGTTGTCTGAATAGCTCAGTTAGTATTTTAGTGCCATCCTGTGAAGTGTTAATTTTCGTACTCTTGATTTTAAAAATCTCCAATGAAGCGTAGAAAAATTGATGCTATAGCTTTGGCTCTTGCGTGAGTTTTTTTTAAATTCTATCGTTATCGTTTATACTTTATGGTTATAGATAATAATTTTTACGAAATAGACACTATTTGAACAGCAAAATCCAGTAGGTACAATCTAATTGCACTGAAATCCACCTGATAATTTTTTATCCCGATTCTACGCCGTTGTAGACAGACCTAATTGTTTATCTATCGCGGTTTTATTAGATTGGACAGTTAATGAAAACGTTCCTTTGTTTACTATTTGGGTCGAATTCATTCAAGTATTTTTTCTATTTGTGTGGTTTAATTTCTTGATTCGTATTCAATTTTAAAGTACTAAAAGTTACAAGTCTTTGTTCTTATAACTATCGGAGATACAGTTCGTTTTTATTCATTTTATTTTGATGGTTACTTTTACTTTATTATTTAAAAAATTAACATTTAAAAACCATTACCTCAGGAAATTACAAAGTTACGAAATTGCTTACACATTGGGTAATAAAGTAAGAACTAGTTATTGCTAATTTTAAAATTTTGAAGATGACAACGCGTTTCAAAAGTTATAGGAGTAAATAGTATCGTTCTTTTGCTTTATATTCCGTTTTTCCTAAAATAAGAAAGGGAACCGGTATATTTATCAAAAATTTTATACACAGTGAAGATGATTTTATTTTGTTGCACTGAAAAAAAAAACATATTATTTTCTGGACAAATTATTTGACCTTTACTTTTATTATATTAGTGCTGGGTTTGGATTTGACAATGACCTTAGATTGTGATAATATAATTACAGTTTTCATACATGCAAGAGCAGTCTAATGCCGTATTCAAACTCCCTGTCATGTACTACATTAGAATGTATTCACACAAAAACAAATGCTTGATTTACACAGAAAAAGTTCGTTTTTCAAGTCAAATTTTGATTAAAATACGTAGAAAAATGTCGTTTCGAAATAAAAGTAATGCAAAAAATTATGTTAAATACACGTATTAACAGTTTAAAAAAAATATCACTTAAATCGATGAATTATTTTTTGAACAGAATCGAATGAAAATTCTTTTCTTATAGAGGAAAATGTATGTTCACAATGTAAGATCATTGTCAAATCAAATTATTTGACAATCCTTTCTGCAACCCAGCATAGGTGTGTATGGTATATTAGTGTAGTAAAGATTTTGCGCTAAAAGTGTATGTTATAGTAAAAACCAAATCCATTGTTACAGTTTTATTACAAACGCAATAGTGTCAAAAGTGTAAACAATTTTTACTCTGGAACACGATACCAAACACACCTCATGTTATATGAAATGTTTTTTGTATCCACGGTTCAAATAGTAAAAATATACATAGTTTAAAAAACAGCGTACAGTAATGCTCCATGCCACCGTACGCGCTGTATAAATTCGTTTAACATAATATATTATTTTGTGAGCATGCTAGCGGGACTCTGCAGGGAGACCTGTTCTCATCTAATATTCGAATGTTTCCGTAGGCCGATTCATTATTATTTCTTCTCGTATCATTAAATCTTAAAATCGTGACGATTATTAAGTTGAGGCCCCAAGATATCTCGTCTAATTATATTTCTGATAGATACCAACGGATTAAATTTTATACTTTATGTTTTGTTTGCTTAGGCTATCATGTTTGTAGCATTTGTGTTACGTCGACTTACAGAACGCATTGTTGGAAAATCGGATTTGATAATGATAAATGATCTTAGCTCAACATCTTCAGAAAAAAACATTTTAAAAATGTAACTACCCGATTGAAATGTTTTTTTTTTTTTAACTGCAACATTTAAGATACTTTTTTGCTCAAATTGCCTCTTCTAAACAGCATTTTTCTAGGCATTTTGATCTACATTTAGTTTTTAAGTTCTTATACATAGAAAAAGTTTGGCAACTCCATTATCAAAATCTAAAGTCATTATCAAGTCAGACAATATGTTCTGCAACAGCTTAAGTTAATAAAAGTATTTTTCGAAATAGGCCTGAAAAAATCGAATGCATAATAAAAACAACAGTAGATGACCATTGAAATGCAATACATTAGCAGACAAAAAAAATTGACCTCTCCCCTCATTTTGATTTACAAAACTTGCTGTAAATTTCTTTATTCGTGTTTAAAAAAAATGTGTTAAAATTTTAATTGTAAATTCCAGAGTTCTTGTAAACTAACAAAATAGGTGGCAAGCAACCTTGAACCCGACGCTGGCGAATTACATAACGTTCGTTTTTTAGACAAAGACACGTCATGGCAGCTTCTACTCTTAATGCATGATAATTATTAATCTTAAGTTTAGTTGTCCATGCATTATCTCATAAAATCTAAATTGATAATGACCTTAGATTTTGGTCAATTGATAGTTTTTATATTAGTAAGAACAAACTGAAGCCGTACAGAAGAACGAATTGTAGATTAATTAATCTATACAAAAGAAAATAATTCTTCAAGCTAAGTTTTGGCAGAAGTGATCAGACAATTTTTGTTTCGGAGACGAAGTGAGCATTTTAAAAACTTACAGTGCTTCTTTTATGAAAACTTAATTGTATTGTCATGCTTTAGGGTCATTGGTAACCCAATTTGAAAAATTATTCAGTTAGTTTTAAATTTCCATAAATTATTTTCTACGAAACCCAAATCAGATTTACTCAGAAATTTATTGCGTGCGATTTCCTGCCTAGAAATTTTATTCCTTGTAGTACCGCGTCACAGAAAATATTCTAAAGGTTTTTTACAGTAAAGCAAAAAATCAGATCGAAAAAAATTGGAATTATACCTAGATTAATTCAGCTCAAAATTAGTGAACTCATCATGAGTTTCTAGGAATGTACGAAATATTATTTCTTTATCTAAATTTATATTATACTACCGGCCCAGTCCGGCTTCGCCCGGGTGTAAATGTAGATAATATATAGGGTATAAAAGATAATAATCATTATCGTAAAATTCTCAACGTGTATTGAATTTGCGCGAAGTCAATCGCTTATTGTGAATGTTCAAAAATCTAAAAGAAAACAAAATTGCCAAAAAACAAAAAAAATCGCTACCAAACTTCGCGGAATCAACCGCTGGGCTAATCTAAAGATTACCTGAAAATTTCATCAAAATCGATCTAACCGTTTTGGAGTCCATAGATAGCAGTCACAGCGTAATATGGCGAGCCTGCGCTCCGTGAGCAGGCTTGCGCACTGCGTTTCTTAAGGTACAAAAAATATTGTGGAATAAACAAACTTTGGTATGGACTCCAGCAATCATCTTTTTAAGATCCATTCTGTATATTTTTGTCTGCGTACTGTGTTTCTTGTGAATTCTTAATGTTGAAGCACAGAACAAAGTTGTTTTACCTGAATTACGTCACGCCACGCCGCGGCTCAAGGTCACTTTTACCTAATGGCGGTCAGAGACAGCCGTGATCCGTGATACACACACACACACAATGGTTTGTGTTTCAAGAGCTATTAGTTGAGATTTTGTTGATTTCACAAAAATGTGTCTGCGCGCTTACCTCATGTCATGGAATACAGCGGAAGAAGACTAGTATACATTACGCACGGGCCAAATGTAAAAGTTATATAGCCACTAAAGACGCTGTGGTAGGCTAGGCCATGAAGATATGTTAAATAAAAGAATAGTTTGATTCAATGCGCTAATTAAGTTTTTAATGTAAAATTTCATTGAATACGCCAAGTACAAAAATTATGCTATGACATACGTTTCGTTATCATAATCATATGGGAGACCCATTGAGATTGTTCAAGCAGCACATTATCAGTATAATCACTACTTGAAGATAATTGTTTAATCTGTCGTAACATCTGTTCCATAGAGCTATCACGGAACTACAAAAATTCTGAGTTGAAAGTAAACATACTTAAACGTTTTTTTATCTTGTAATATAAATCAATTAATTATTACTAAAGTGATGGACTAACATGTAAAAGATTAAAATAGAATGGGATTGGTCTCTTGGCCCAAAAGCCCCACACACCGTAAGGATTTTTGTGCTTCCCCTTTTACTGGATCTAGTCAGCAAATAATCTGGATCTGATTATGAGCTCCAGAAGATTGGCTACTAGATTGTCCCCTCATCAATGTAGTCAAAGATGGTTGTCCTCCTGTAGGTTAAAGCCTCACATTCGAACACGATATGGGTGGCTGGTTCATTCTCCATTTCGCAAACTCTGTAATGTTGATTCCTGCTGTATCTCCATCACATGTAGGTGTTTTCCTTGGAAAATATGACTTGTTAAAAGCCCAATCACCTTTCTGAGTGGTGGCCTGTTTAGTTATAGGCCCTTCCTTAAAGCGGTGGACTTAATCCTCAGCTTTAAGAAAGGGCCTATAATCATTTTCTTCCCATGTTTGTTACTTGAAACCAGGTTTCAATCTGAGAGAAGCTGATCGCAGGTTTGCTGGAAATTCCGCAGACTGGTTTAGGTCCAACGAATTACTGACATGTAAAGGATACTTGAATCATATTTTTAATCGCATTTTATAATACAATGCGAAAATATACGTTCAAGAAAACTCTAAACTCTTTTTCGATTTTCATTCCATTCGGGTCTCGGTTTTTGACTATATATACTTTTAAGTCGGTTTTTTTACTAAATGTGGTTTCGGTAATTTAAATGAAACGGTTTGTAATGGTTTCGTTTTCGGTTACAGTTTCAAACCTTGGCAAAAACCTCTTTAATATTTAAGTTGTATCATCCGCTAGAGAAAAATACTGATGTATGGCCAAAAATACCCAGTCTGTACGATTCACCGTAGACTTGAGTAGACTATCGGAGGGTCGACAAATTCGTCCCTCCGAATCGATATATCCATGTGGTCGACATGCAGTCTACAGTACGACTACGGGGCAGACATCGCATAATATAGATATACTTTCATAAAAATATTATTCTATACGTAATATGTACAGTTCGTATGCAAACAATGTATCGGTTGCTGCGTAGGGAGATGAATGTCCAGTCGATTAATAATACGCAAACCACCCATTACTGGATGTTAAATATTTAACACTAACGGTGTAACCATGACAACGAAAAAGAAATATTGTATTATATTCAAGTTGTTATCGTCCATGATATTATATGTTTGTAGATAGTGGATAATTGGACATAAATAAAAGAAATTTAGAATTTTCTTTTATTTATGTCCAATTATCCACTATCTACAAACATAGAAATATTGTATTATTTTGTCAATTCCAATTTATAACAAATTCTGGGCCTCAGAGCTCGCCAGAAAAAAATAACTGATCAAAACTTTCTTTTTTTGCAATTTTCCCTTTGAAACATCATTTTTCTAGGCATTTTGATCTAAATTTAGCATAAAAAAACTATCCTTTTCTATGTAGATCAAGCGTTTATTTTTTATCCGTGTGAAATTAGAATGGTTGGGCGTGTATAAAACTGTATTCTATGATCACAGGTTAGTCATTGTCAAATCAGATTTTGCGATAATCAGTTTTGCAACATAGCATTAGATGCAGATTTTTTAGTTGGTAGGTTTCATTTCTGGCGTTCTATGTCACTATTAACCGGGTGTATGTAGATTTTGCGTAAGTTTCACTTTAGCAGTGTAGAGTGTAAACAAAACAGTTTTTAGTAGCATTTACTTTTAGTCACCTACCATATGTCGACGAGTGAACAGCATTTTAATCATGCATAGACAAATAGATTTACATACGTGATAATCTACTGATATCATGGCTTAATATAAATCACAACATTTTTGGTGTAATGTTTTTCTAGCTGAAATTTAAATCGAAATAAATATATATCTATTTTTTATATCATTAACATTGCGTACATGGGCTTGTATGAAACATTTCGTTGAACCGGAGTTTGTTTTAGGGTGTTGGCTTGGCTCCGAGAACAGAGACCCCTCTTTTTCACATCTCTCGCTCTCTTTCTATCTCCCTCTTGCACTAATCTGTACGTCTCCTCCCTGCTGTGCCATAAAATATATGAGGGTAGTTTTCTACTAACCGTGTCGAAAACATACAACTTTTATATAAAATGTTCAAATCGATTCTCTGTGTAACGCAGCTTCACCAAATGTGAACTTGGAGTTTTCAAATATTGCCGCTTCACACAGCGTTGCGAAAAGTATTCTTCATTTGTTGAAGTCATTGATGATATTTTTCAGTTTTATAAGCTATTTCTTTGGCTACAAACTGGCGTAATTATATTAGTATGGCTCACTTATTCTAGACAGTGATTCACACACTAATAATATATACTTCACAATATAATAATACTAAGCGGCACAATTTTTATGCTTCCTCTTGTTTCATTGCATCGCCGCCTCATTGAGTGAGCCATCCTATAATGATGAGCCACTCTACTATTTCAGAACTGTAGTACAGCCCTTACTAGTAGAAAATTGGGCTAGGACTCTGGCCAGTGGTCATTAGGTAACACCTACATTCTGCAAAATCGTATACAATGCTCTTGAAAAGGAAATATTTAAATAATTTGTGTAACGATTTTTTTTTCTGTTTTATATGCAAAGACTGTCTGTGATGAAGTGAGTGCCATTCTCTTAACCGGTTTTTTTGCCAAGCTTAACCGACCCTTTAGGTTTTATGCGAATATATAATATGCATAACTGTATTTTTAAAAACGTGTTGCAGTTTCTGTTGGTAACACGTGTCAACTGTCACCAAAATGTTGAGCCGTTGATTTGCATTGTTACGCTTATTTTGAGCATTTTGAAATTACTGTTTAAATTTTGAACGATAAGAAATAAAAAGTGCCAAAACCCTGCCGGCAATATAGTGTATTTGTTTATACAGGCAGTGTGGCTTTATTATGGGAACTTAAGTTAGTTTTTGGACAAAATAAAAAATTTGACTCCTTAATACACCCCTTTTTTTCTTAATTGCAATATTATCAATCGAACCTTTATACGAAATTATATACAACTCTCAGTAAATAATTCACTATCTGCAAACTAGTGTTTTCATAAAATTTGTAGGTACTGTCCTGTCGGGCCGATTTTATTGAAAGCTTAGGGACACTTTTTAATCATTACCAGAGGATTAAATTTCAATTTTGAAACGATTCGGAGAATTTTTTCGATATTTTGGGGCCCAAAAACATTTTTCAATCCGTAAAAACTACCCTTAAAATGGCCCGATTGGGCCCATTTTAAATAGGGTTCGTGCGGTGGTGGATTCCAACCTGCGGGCCAAATTTAGTTAAAATCAATTAACTCTTTCGCGTAGTTTTTAAAATATTGATAAAAATCTTCGCTTCAATGTTGAATGATACTGTTAATATTTATTTTTTGTGAACTCTAGATGCTATACCGGTTGTGCCTAGTGGATAAGCCGTCCCTGGTAAAATTACGTTGTGTTCTAATAGATTTCTGTTTCTCTTTGTTGCAGATATAAGAGTGGAGTCCGCAGCTCAGTGAGGGGCTCTTCAAGCCGCGACGGCGATCGACGCGTCCGTTTCTCGGCAGCGGCCACGGTGCACGAAATTTGTGAAATTCGTCGCTCTTATAAGGGCGGAGTATTACCACACCACAACAAACAGTCTTACCTAGAAACCCGGCGCAGTCGGCCCAACCGTGGCATGAACATGGGGCAAAAAATATCAGGAGGTGTCAAAACTGTTAGTCGCGATTCGCCGACCCCATATAAACCGGTTATTCCCCGTGAATTAGCACAGGACTTCGCTCGACCGGCCAGACTGGACATTTTGCTCGATATGCCGCCAGCACTGAGAGAGACGCAATTAAAACATTCTTGGAACTCAGAGGACAGATCGTTGAACATTTTCGTCAAAGAGGACGACAAGTTGACATTTCATAGACACCCAGTCGCGCAGTCTACGGATTGCATCAGGGGCAAAGTTGGCTTTACGAAAGGGCTGCATGCGTGGGAAGTTTGCTGGTCCACGAGACAGCGCGGGACTCATGCCGTTGTCGGAGTAGCGACAGCAGAGGCGCCATTACATTCTGTTGGATACCAAAGCTTAGTCGGCTCCTCGGAGCAATCGTGGGGATGGGATTTAGGAAGAAATAAATTGTATCACGACTCGAAAAACAATGTCGGTGTTACGTATCCGGCGTTATTAAAACCAGACGAGACTTTTGTGGTACCGGATAAATTTTTAGTAGTTTTAGATATGGATGAAGGAACGCTCAGTTTTGTTGTTGACGGCCAGTACTTAGGTGTAGCATTTAGAGGTTTAAAAGGACGAAAACTTTACCCAATCGTCAGCGCTGTTTGGGGACATTGTGAAATTACAATGAAGTATATTGGTGGATTGGATCGTAAGTATTTTTTTTACATTTATTTTAACATACATTTAATTATGAAGTAGGGATTGTAATTCACCGTACTTTAACCCATTTTTTCCCAATGTTTCAAAATTGGAACTCTGTACTCAAAATTGGAACAAGCGACAAAAAATTGTAATTATGTTAATAGAAATATTCATAAAGTTTGCTAACCTGCATTATTTTAAACAGAAAAATCACAATTAATTAAAAAAATTGCTGTTATGAAATACTATCTTACTTTTGGCTTCATAAAAATAGTTCCCTTTGAAACGAGGAAAATTGAGAAAGTTAATAATTTAAAGAACATTCAGATAAAGAATTTGTAAGATTAAGCATTTACAATCTGCTTTTCCTTAAATGACTCTCCTCATTTTCATACCGGATTGCAGAAAACATTGTCAAAAAGTCTAGTTTGAGAATCATCGTAGATTGTGATTATCAAATTACAGTTTTTATACATGCAAGAGCACTTCAATGTCGTTGTAAACCTTCCTGCCACGCAGTAAAACGAATGATTGATCTACATAGAAAAAGACCGCTTTTCAAACTAAATTTTGATCAAAATACGTCTAAAAAACATTGTTTCAAAAGAAAAGATTATACAAGAAACGATTTAAAATCGATGGTCCAATTGTTTGATTATTTTTTGAGCATTAAAGTTCCCCAATGCTTTTCTTATATTTCTTAATAAGAAAAGGATTGGGAACTTCAAAACACTCACATTTTTTGACAATGCTTTCTGCAACCGATCATAAGTAAGCATTTTTACCTCACGACATTTTCCACATTGTATGTAATGGGTGTGTGTTGAACGTATTTTAAATTATATTCTCTGCATAAAAACAGTTTCGTTTTAAAAAAAGAGATTTCGGTTACCTACATAAAAATAGTTTTTTCTTCATACCCGTTCGAAAGTACGGACTTTCCGATTTTAAGGCAGAAAGCCTAACATTTTTGCACTGCTGGAATTACTCGTACGCGATCTATAACAGCGGGCCGAAACAGTTTTCTCGTGCGCACTGATACGAAAGTACGTATTGTCGACCGGGTATGAAGAAAAATAGTTATACCGCACGACCAGAAAGTAGAAGTTCCTGCACCGCGCGACAAATGATGCCCTCGGCATCGCAGTGCGGGAATTTCCACTTTCTGCCCTTGTAATATAGTATTTATGAGAATCGAATGCGTTAGTAATGTGCATGTTGTATTTTATATCTTTGCCACAATACAAGAGTTAAAAGAAGGAAGCAGGAGCTATTTATGATCAAATATTTGCTTTTTAAATGAATAGCAACTAAACAATGTCTTTGATCATATAGTTGAGATGAAAATATTTACTGTGCTGAGTAAT
The DNA here is from genome assembly GCA_034508555.1 of Venustoraphidia nigricollis. Classification (NCBI taxonomy): domain Eukaryota; kingdom Metazoa; phylum Arthropoda; class Insecta; order Raphidioptera; family Raphidiidae; genus Venustoraphidia; species Venustoraphidia nigricollis. The sequence continues at coordinate 3,949,656 of JAVRKA010000032.1, read as the reverse complement.
GTATATTGTATAATTTCCTAGAAATTCTAACAAAACTGCTAAACACAGTTTGACAAATCCGAACGTTAGGTGTAATCTATTTATGTTTAATCATTAATGAGTTAATTCATGGAATATTCTTCTCCGAATTTGAACTACTACAGTAAAGTGTATTCAACATGATAATGGAGAACTGTTAGACATTTTTGGGTAGGTATTTGAGGCACTGTGAAAATTTGTACAATACCTTTTTAGTAATATCCGAATACAAAAACATGGCTGAAGGGTAGCGGGACTTAACCGACCCTCAAAATTTTAAATTTGCAAAAAAAATTCCTCAATAAAAAGCCCTTGAGGCATTGTGAAATTTTAATACCTTGAAATTTAGTATTTAAGGAGTTGAAAAATAAAAAAGCCAGCTTTCTTAATCGATCTAAATTCGATGCAAAATTTTATTCTTGAAAAATTTTAAAAATATTTTTGTGGCACGTTGAAATTTAAATAGAATAATATTGGTAACCAAAAATAGATATATTAAAAAAAAACAGGTCCTGCCAGGTGATTAAAAATTTGAGGGTCGGTTAAGTCCCGCCGATATCAGTAAATGCCGAAATGTGCCAAATTACTAGATCAAAATTTAGATGCTAATGGCCTTTGATGTCGAGCGTCTAGAATCTACAATAACTAAATCTTTGACTATAAAAGACAGTTGACAATTATGATACACAAAGGCACTAATTATTTTGCTGATATTTTTTTATTTTTTCATCGTAGTTCCATACGTGATAAGTTTTTTTTTTATGGAACTCTGCTTTGTAGTTATGGTCATTTATTTTTAAGTAGGCTTTGTGCTAGGACATAGATTTAAGTATAAAGTTTACCGATAATATTTGCAATCTTTTATGGATATCTTGTTAACATGAAACTAAAGAATTTCAAATTTTAAGACGAATTGTTTTTTTTTGAGTAGTGTTTACAAATTGCCAATTTTCTTAAAATTGTTTGGATAAGCTAGAAACTTTATTTATTACTTAACATATTTTATTAAATGCGGGTTTTGGGAAGATTATGACCTTCCTGGATTAATCTAAAAATAGCAATAATCAGAACCTGGCGTCGTCTCTGAAAAGAAAACTAAAAGATTCAGATATAACATTTGATAATGGGATATCAATTCTAGATAGTATTAGAATCATTTTTTCATTATTCGTATTTTATTTCTTTTTCTTTACAAATAAATATATACAAATAATATATTTATTTCTAAAGAAAATGAAAAAAAAAATCTTTTTGTCTTACACGTGGACTTTGAAATGCGTAATATTTTGATTTGATTTAATTTTGAACTAATAAATGTTTTGTTTTTTTGTTTTCAGCCGAGCCTCTCCCGTTAATGGACTTATGTCGCAGAGTGATACGACAGCGTATAGGAAAACAGCATCTGGAAGACAGGATCGCAGATTTAACGCTTCCACAAGCAATGAAGACCTACCTGTTATATCGCGATCGTAGATAATAATACTTCAACAACAAATACAGCGTCGACGAATGGTGTGTGACCCCCACGTGTGCAAATATACTAACGTGAAAAATTGAAATACAAATATTTATGATAATTATATATTTCAGTTGTTAAACTTTAATTAGTGTGTGGTCGCCGCAGTATATACAGATTTTCAGTGCGCTTATTAAAAATATATATTTATTATTGATATATAGACAGTTCTTCATTTTTTATTGATATCTAAAACGGACTGAGGTAAATACTGAAACAATAGTGTTTTATATGACTTCATGCTTTTTTTAAAAATAATTTAATGTACTTTTGTTTGTTTGAATAATAACTTGGATAATATGTTAAAACAAGAACGGTACTTGTTTGCGTAAAATTTGGAAGTTTTCACTATATTGTAAGTGTGAAAGAAACAATCGAAGGGAAGTGATTAAAAATATAGGAAATGGTAGAAAAAGACTTAAGTTTTTTATTATTTTCGGGCTTTAATTGTATCGAACTAATTTAAAAAGACTTTTGTGCCAGTGAATACATTGTTTGTACTTTAAAAGTACGTAAAATTCTTAGGTTTATTTTGTAACTACTACTCAATTTTATGGCACTTCGCGATGAACAAATTTGTATAGTGAAAGTATATTTTTTATTGTGAATTCGAAGAAACGTTCGATATTTATGTTTATTTTTTTAGTTATTATTCAAAATTTTGTTTTTTTTCTATATTAGTTTTGATCTCTAAAAATTAATATAAAGTAAAATTGATGCATTAATGAATTTAGTTTACATAAGAAGCACCTATTAATAGTAATGCCATAATTGTACATATTATTGTAGTTAAAAAAAATTAAAACGTAACTTTTAAAAATAACAGTAAAAATTTCCATTTTGGAAATATTGTGCATAAGGGGTCGTCCATTAATTATACAAGACATTTTAGAAGCATTTCGACCCCTCCCTCTGGGCCTACTTAGGTATCTTAATCTTAACAATATAAAACAGGTAGTAATGCCGAAAACAATTTTTCAGTTTTTTAATGTAATGTAAATTTCACATGCTGTAAGGATACACACTGGCGACGCGATTTTTTTTTTTTTTTTGTATATTTTCGTCCAACTCCTTTCTTTCCTCTAATATTATGAAGTAGTAGAACTTCACCTACTTCGCTTATCTCCTTTCCTCCTTCTGATATTTCAAAATATAAGACTGCCTTACCCCGTCCATTTCCTTCCCCCCTTGATATTTTGAAATAGCAAGGTTTTGCCTCGTTAATTTCCTTTCCATCCTCTACAACGATATAGTAAGACTACGCCTTACCCCGGTTATATCCTTTCCTCCCTCTGATATTTCAAAATAGACTGCCTTACCCCGTCCATTTCCTTCCCCTCCTTGATATTTTGAAATAGCAAGGCTTTGCCTCGTTAATTTCCTTTCCATCCACTACAACCCCGATTATCTCCTTTCCTCCCTCTGATATTTCAAATTAGACTGCCTTACCCCGTCCATTTCCTTCCCCCCTTGATATTTTGAAATAGCAAGGCTTTGCCTCGTTCATTTCCTTTCCATCCTCTACAACGATATAGTAAGACTACGCCTTACCCCGGTTATCTCCTTTCCTCCCTCTGATATTTCAAATTAGACTGCCTTACCCCGTCCATTTCCTCCCTCCCCCTCGTGATATTTTGAAATAGCAAAATTGCCTTACCTAGTTCATATCCTCCCCTCCCAAAATAATTAAAGACTTCGCCTTACCCTGCCCATCTTATTTCGCCCCCCTAACATCAAGATATAGTAGGACTTTGCCTTACCCCGTATTTCGTAAATGTCTTACGTAATTTATGGACGACCCCAAATTATAGTAACTGAAATTTACTGTATATCATTTTGATACACGAATTTCAGTGTTAATTTATAATAAGTTTTCAAGAAGCTTTAAAATGAATGATGCATTGTTTTAATAATGATAGTAAATTTAAAAAGCAGAATCTCATCCAAGTTTTTTAGTTGTATACGAGATGTGGTTGGAAATAAGTTTAAATAAACTACAATGTATTAGTAACAATAATAAAATAATTACTGACTAACGAAACTATGTGAACTGAATATTGTACTAAGACTAGCTGAACTACTCTTCTGCGAACAAATTGGAAAATATCGGCGTATTTATTTTTATTAGCACAGAGGTGCGCAGACAGGGGGTGGGCCACTAAAACTTACAAAACTGCCAAAAAACGGTCCCACATTTGATTGTTTATTATTTCTTTAGTTGTTTTCAAATTATTTTATATATTGTTAATTTGTATTTTTGTATATTAAATTTAAATAAATTTTTGTCTTATAAAATTTTTATTTTTCAGAACGTTTTTTTTTTTTTGTTCTTTTTCGAGTTTACGGGTTGGCGCAAATATTGAAAGTAATTTTAAGCAGAGATACGACACAAAAAGTTTGCGTACTAACTGTGCTAATCCCTATATTATCTAATTATAAACCCCTTAATAAATCCTTCAAAATGGTGTCATATTTTTCATTTGTACTAATAAAACCTCGTGTTTAAATTTTAGAGGTTGACATGGATAACCGAACTCTTTAATTAGAAGACAAATTAAATTTCTTATGAACTTTATAAACTTATTACTTAGAAGTCTCAGAATCATAATCATAAAGGATCAATGACTTAAATATTATAGATTTATTTCATTTAATAAATCTTCTAAAAATACAATTAATATTACTGTACCTATAAATCTATTAATAGTATCTATTCGTAAATTTATAGTCTTTAATACACCTTGAATGATAGTGTTAATTATTAATAATTACAACACCATGAGATGATAACGAAAATGTTTTTCCCAAAGATATATAAATATTGTAGATTATAGATTCGACAACATCAATTAAAGAACTATTCGCAGAATAGAGAAAATGATCCGTGTTTCCAGCTACACTTTACACAAGATCAGTAATGATCTTTGAATACCGGTTTTTTAAATTTATTTCTGACCATTTCTCAATTTGAAGTAAGAAATCTAAAAAAAATGAAACTTCAGTTATTTTATAGTCTAATAATAATGTTATGTGTGATATAAGATATTCAAATCACGTTTTATTAATTTGTTTATTGAATCGAAATTATAAATTCCAAAGTTTGTTGCAATAAGTATTGTGAGACTGACAAGGACTGTCCATTTTATGTTTGTAAAACGAATTATAAAAAAAAAATACACATGATTTAAATAGCTAAGAAAATTGTCAAATTTTAAGTTTGGCAACAAAACTTAGGACTTTTAAATACTTTTTAAAAATTCCATTTTAAATGTGCATGTCTCACAGTAACCTGCTCAAGAATTTTTTTTATTAATTTATCTAAAATTTTTATTTTTATAAGCTTGTGCCTGCTTTTAAATAATTGATTATATACAAAATAAAATCAGCGAATCAAATTTAAGTTTTAAGAAAATAGGGTGTAATAAACTCCTTGATCAAAATGTGCACATCGGTTGGTTTTTCTGTTACATTTTTAGTTTTCATGAAGGAATAATTTAACTAAAAGTGTGTTCTGTTTTTTGATAACCAGGGTAAGCTTCGAACCATCATAATGTCCGTGACTATGATATGGTGGTATGGAAAAAAATTTGTCTGCGATATTTTTACAAAATTATGTGAACCAAATGTCTTCTCAGAAAATTTGTGACCCACGCGGAATGGTTTCTTTGCACAAATATTGCAGACAGAAAATCTTATTTAAGGCGAACTTATTCTGGTTTCATCAAATCAAAATTCCATACTTCGAAAAATGGTACTGTAATAGGAGTATTAATGATCTCATAGAGATTTTTTTAACAGTTTTAGCTACAATTGAACACGATTGAAATCGTAACAAGACAATTCTTGAAGGTCATATGAATGTTTTTAGTTGTGATAATTCATTGGAATTTAATTCTGACACTTTCTTAGCTATTGACACGAGTTTGTCCATATTATGTAAAGGATATTATAAAATGTAGGCATACCAAAATTATGTGTCAATAAAGTATGTCTGAAACTGAACATAGAATTTGTTACAAATATAACGAAGAATCAGTATCTCTTTAACCTATTAATCCTTGCAATTCGTCGACAATTATCTCATGTTTATTACGTAAACACTCACCGCATAAGAAACTTAAGTTAGTGTTTGTTACAATGTCAGTGATGCTAGAATTGTTTATTATAAACTATTTTGTGGTGAATGTGTTTGACGCTACAATTTGGGAATTTATATTTAATAGGTGAGCGAAATATTGAATATTTTATTTATGGAAACTAGATCTCGCATGTTCAATTCTGAAAAAAAAATTATGCAACATCACAATTCTCTGGTGTCAGGTCAAAAAATTGTTAAGTTTCATTTCTGTATTTCCTTTCCTTTGGTAATTAAATTAGATTTTTGACCTTTTTTCCTGAAAGCAAAGGATTGTTTCTTCTTATTTTGCTTATTTTAAAAGTGCAGAGTTTTAGTTCGGAATAAAGAATCGAAAAAACACAAGGCGACCTCGCCGCAATTACAGTATCCGTGAGCAGTTGCTTCATATGAAAAATAAAACATTTATTTACAAAACACATTTCATTTTTTAATAGAAATCAAGTTATTTGTTTGCTTATTTCATACACAAAAATGTACAATTTTTTTTCATGACCCGGCAAAATTTTTCTACGACCCACACTTTGGGAAACGTTGGGCTAGTGATCACTCATCACAACTAAAGCTACACATTATAGTTGGATTGCATTATTATGTATCTATCCTTATTTGAATTAAATAAAATGGATAATTAAATTATTGAAGATATTAATAAATAATTAATAATATTGACTCTACCAACAGTAATAGAATATTAAACAAAACGAAACCACTTGCGATTACTGTTCAAAACATTTTTTTATTTACAAAACGTTTCGACCAAATTTTGGTCCTTTTCAATTTATTAAAATATAAAATAAATTATAATTGTTTATTAATAAATTATAATTTATTTTATATTTTAATAAATTGAAAAGGACCAAAATTTGGTCGAAACGTTTTGTAAATAAAAAATTGTTTATCACTGATACTGAACAGACATGAGACGGCACGGTATGATACTAATGGATATACTTTGACCATAAGAACTGCAATGCCACTAAGTGAAGTTCATTTGGGATGGGTGCTGGGGGATTTTCATGGATGATTTAAATTTTCAAGTAAGGAATCTTTTTTTTTTTTTGGTTAATGGTGCAAAACCTGCCAGGGTAATCGATTAATTCCAAGCCTAGTGTCTAACCACGAATGATTTAACGTTCTAGATTTCAACTCTTTTATTTCATAGAGTAAGTCCAGCGAATAAAGTTTCGAATTGCAATATTGGCAGATAACAAAACTATTAGTGATTTATATACTGTAGTATACCTAAAGAACATTTTTTCTGCATATAAATAAAAGCATAATGTTTATTATCCTTGAAAAATAACATATTTACTGAGCTAATTTCAAATATTTTTTTCTTTCTATTCATTTAGAGGTAATGTTAAGTTACTTCTATCAGTTATAATGTATGTGCATATATTATTTTATGAATGATTAAATTATTGACAAATCATTTATTAACGTATCAAATTAGAAAAAATGCCGGACAATTACTTTATTTTAATAATGTTCTGGATTTTATGCTAAAACAGTAAATGAGCGGGGTGATTTGATCATAATTTTTGTTTGTGATAAAAAATGTAGATATATTTGTATCAAACATTCATTTAATAAAACAACATTCATTGCATTAAGTATTGCAATTATTATATTGTCAATTTTGCATGAACATTTTCTGACATTTCTAATTCTATATAGCCCCAAATATAACATCGCAATCGTTAGTACAATCACTTTTAAGTTATGTATAGGCCTACTGCGTATCAGTGGCGGCGTTATTCTGGATATAAAAATTAAAAACGTTAATGTTTCTTTGGTACATACTATGTTTAGGAATATTTTTGTTAATTTTTACGGTAAAGTACTCTTCACAATATCAGTAATATTGACACAATATCGAAATTCTGTCAATATTACTGATTGATACTGTCGCGATTCTGTAAATATTTGGGCGAAGCCAAAAAGCCGCTTTAAATATTGATTGCGCAAGATAAGTTTCAAAATAGTGCCGAAATACTGATCGTATCAAGTACTGATTAGTGGTCTTAAGGGCGCTTAACTCAGATCCATAAGGACGACACTATACATTTCGGTAATTGTAATCCACGATACGTCACTTCCGTGGCGTGTCATACAAATAGATACATAGTAGGCCTATTAATAGACGGAGAGGCGAACGTAGGATCACTATTCTTGATATTGTTAAAGAATGAAAAACAATGTTTTAGTAGAGTATTCTTATTTTTAGGGTTCCGTCCGTCTGTCACAGCAAATTCGATCCGAAACTACTGGACCGATTGAGTTGAAATTTGGTAGATATATGAATTTCTGTGCCCCAAACATGGACGCATAACGTAAATAAATGAATTTTGAAAACGGGGGGCAAATTAGGAAATTGGAAAAGAAGTTTTGCAAAGTGCACTTGTGACGTATCAAATGAAAGGGCTTGTAGTAAGGATCTCAAATATATTTTTTTTTATTTTTGAGACTACAAATGACAAATAATTGTTAATAAGAATGTGCGGTCTATATTTTTTGACAAATATACCTAACCGAGAATGTTAGAATCTTCTAGGCAAGTGTACAAAAGTGTCTTTTTCAAAATTTCTATTCTACAAACATAATTATCAATGCTCCCGCTCACTAAAATTTTTTTATAATTTGAAAAATTTACTGTTAGAATAATTTAAATTTTTTTATTAAGTTAGATGCTCTGTCACATTCTTATTTGATTCTAAATTTAAATTTTACTATTTATAAAAAAATGTTTCACGTGTAACTTGATGTCCACTTGGACAAAAAAAAACTATTGCAAGACTAAATAGTTTTTGGAGGTAAACTGATTACTGGTTAATTGTCGCGCCTTGAATTAGTATCCTTTAAACATAATTTTTAATTCGCCAGATGATTTAAATGTGGTCTTAACATGTTTAGAGACTGCTAACCAATTTTATTCTTGTGAAAATATATATTTGGTTAGTGTCTTTGAACACTTACTATCAAAATATTTTCAACTTTGTCGTCCTATCAAAAGTTGACTGAGATGTCAATGTTTTAATAAAACAATTGTTATTATCATCATTCATTTTTGAACTTATCAGATTAATACATTAATACACCAATGACATTTTCATTTTACATTATTAGTAAAGAGAATTTATTAGAAATAAAATGTGAAAAAGGAAAATTCTGAGAATGTTAGTCAATAGTTCAGAATGTAATGATGCTTTAGAAAATCATATTTTATCGCAATAAAAATTGATGTGCGACTTAAAATAAACAAAAAGAGAACATTTTTGTTTTTTAATTACAGCAGGTGAAATTGCCTCTGTTATAAAAATTCTATTTTCTTGGAAAGTGAAAATTGTAAAGTTGAAAATCCTTTAGAGTGGAAAAATAAATGTGTAAATGCAAATTAGTTTTAAGTAACCAATCTTCCTTTTTTTAGTATGATGAATTTAGGATAAAAATTTAGGACGAAAATGTTTTAAAACACATTTCATGCTTTTTTTATTTTGAACGTATTTTCAAATTAAATTATTGGCTAAATTAACTAAAATTTCAATGTCTGTATGTGTGTGTGTGAAAAATGGTTTATAGTGAATTTGTGTTTTAATTTTTGATAGCTGCTATTTTTTTCGGAAAAATGTAGTTGTAATAATATTATTGTGTACGCTCTTTTTTTGAATAAAAAATGTTGAAGTTAATCCTATTTTAATGTTGGTAATGACTTAATTCACTGCACATTTTTTGATATAAAAATCAGCTGTTAGAAAAAATTCAATATTTGTTATTAGCTGTTGTCTTGTAACATAAAATAATGTTTATTTTATTTTTAAAATACAGTTTTACTGTTTTAAGTAACATTCTGATCTATTTTTTATATCAAAGAAAATTATTTTTCCGAGTTTTCTAATATTACAGAGATTTATCAAACCGAGTAAGTATTCTGACTTAAAAAACACGCGATGGAAGCTACGCTCTTTAATTGTCATTAATAAAAAAAGCCAAACTGGGGTTCTCGGGAGTCCAACCTTATAGGAGGGTAGGCTCACTGAACTGCTTGGCTATATAGCGCGTTAAATCGTGACGTAACGATTTGCTCACTCGTTTTTAGGGTTCCTACCGCAAAAAGAAAAAACGGAACCCTTATAGGATCACTCGTGTGTCTGTCACAGCCAATTTGCTCCGAACTACTGGACTGATTGAGTTGAAATTTGGTACACATTACACATTAGACGGACGTGTAACGTAAATAAGTGAATTTTGAACATGGGGGTCATTTTTGGGGAAAAATTAGGAAATTAAAAAAGTTTTGCAAACTGTACCGTGTGACATATCAAATGAAAGGGCTTGTAGTAAGGGTCTCAAATATATTTTTTTTATAATTTTAAAATAAATAGTTATATAAGAAAATAGATGAACAATTGACCGTCCCCCCTTTATATCCGAAACTACTGAGTCTAAAATTTTGAAAAAAATAGGGAATGTCGGGTCTCACCCATAGTTTACAGGAAAACCTAAACGAAAACCTTGAGTCTTAAAGTACGCACGGAAAACGGAATAGTACGGAACCCTCTTCTTGCGAGTTCAACTCGCATTTAACGGGTTTTTTTCAGTTCAATTCACTCCGGCACGAAAGTTCATCATACAATTCAAGGAGTCGCAAAAAGGTAAGCTAAGCAGAACAGTCCAAATTTATTAGAGATATTGACTTCAGCCAAGTTGGGCGTGTATTGCAGACAGGGAAGAGTCCCAGTAGGAAATATATTCAGGGATGTAAATCGAGAATTAATAAGGTACCAACGCACCTCAATGAAAAAACTAATTAAATATTTATCTAAGATACAACTTCTATTGTATCTAATAATAGTCTAAAAGCTCCTGATATAATTTTCAATGCTTTGAAGGTCAGAGTCACGAAGCATAGATATGAGAAGCTTAAACGCAATATTAAAAAAAATGCTTCGGTTGGGGAATAAACTATAAATCGTGAGTGGATGCGTCAAGGACTTGTAAAACGTGGTAAAACGGCACGTCATCAGCGTCTTAAAGCTCCTAGATCAATAGATTTACCAAGTATCGGAATTCCCCATGTGACATATAATTTGGATAATTTACGTATTTTTGAATATGAAAATGATTGCCTGGCATCGATATTTATTTGTGAACATGTTATTATTTTTCCTTAGTTTTGCATCTTTTAATCGAATCGTTTGCCTCAAAATAGTGGGCGACTGCTGTAATAAATCAAATCTAGGGACTTTAGTAATACACGAACATCAGCGCTATCTGTGTCCAAAGAGTTAATTATCGTGTGAACTAGTTTTTGTGGAGGCAAAAACCATGAAAAAGCCTCTCTATGTCGATTCATCTTCACGATATCTTATCTCATGGCCATAGTGCTTGAGCGCGTCTGAAGTTGTTCGTCGCGTTGCGTTGCCAGGCTTAGCTTTGCTGATTTTTGATTGATTGTAGATTATAGACGCTCAATATCTAAGGTCATCAGCGTCTTGCTGATTCGTATCGTTTATATAGATGATAGGCTGTAACTGTAGATAAGCGAACAATATCTACAACAAAAGAATCGCGGTTGAATATAAACGCCAGCACGCAAAATGCTAATAAAACATTTTTGGTGTATGTAACATGAAATGCGTGTCTATTGACTGCGAGCACCGATACAAATTTATTTTTAACACGCTTTTGTTAGCTTCACCTCTATGTTTGTTTGTAAAGGAATCTTTGGACGTGAAATTCTCCTACTTCAAAACGTCAGATTAAACTGCAACTTTGCACACTTATCAAGGACCGATGACAATACAGTAATTTAATTGCCCTGACCGGAACCTTTAGGATATAAAAACTTGAAAAATTACAGCAAGCAAACTAACACTCTGTACAGTGAAGTACGTTGCATTGCCTACCCCATAGTCAAATCCAATATTGTGTTATTAGATTTAAAAAAAACTAAAACAACACGCTTTTATGAACTAAAAAATGTCAAATAATTTGACAACAAATATTAGCTTTACTGTAAAAAGCGCGGAGTGCTTAATATCGGCAATACATTTTTCATTTACTAATTGTAAACGCAGAGCTATTATGAAAATTTAAGTAGATAGCACCCCACGCTTTTTACAATAAAGCTACTTTTGTTGTCAAATTATTTTGCATTTTTTAGTTTCGCTTAGCGCTGGAGCTTATTGGAACGTATCCCCCACGTTAAGTGGGGTTTTACTGTATTAAAATTACGAAATTATTTGGTTCGACAGTAGTATTTTTGAGATTACAAAGGAAATGTTTGTGCTGTAACTATGTCGAGAATTTTCAACGTGATTATTTAACTCTTTAACGACTACGGGGACACATTTGTCCCAAACAAAAAATGTAAAAGAAGTGAATAACTAAGAAACTAGTGGGTGTCATTTTACATTTATTATTTCCTGAACGTATCTTTTCATTTTTTATATATGGGAACACTGCATTTGAACCGTCATTCTTTGATTATGATCACTGGAAATTGGATCATCCTAAATTGTAAAAAAATGGTTACTTTCGCTCCTAAAATCTTATGGTCCTGAAAGGGTTAAGAGGAGATATATCTGATTTAAATTAAGGTTCCAAAGACGAAACGAACATAGAGCGTGTCCTTTATTGAGCGAACACGTTTCAGGGAAGTGTGAGGTAGGTATTTTTTATCGGGATTATAGTAGTCGCTTAAGTCCCGCTACCCTTCAGCCAGGCCTGTGCTTTTGTATTCGGACATTACTAAAGAGGAATCGTACAAATTTTCACAGTGCCTCAAAAGGGCGTACCCAGGATCAAAACTAGGGGGAGGCAAGCCATGGTCGTTCAGGTTGTAACATTTTATCACGGAAAAGGTGAATGAAACCAAAATATTAAGAAAATTATCTAAAATTATAGCAGTGCTTTATCAACTAAGTTATTACAATTATTTGCTTGAAAAAAAATTGTTCTAGTTACATGTCTTATACTAGTATCATTTTTCTTGAATTTGTAGAAGTAAAGTTATTTCAAGAATTGTAAAAATTCCAGCAACAAAATTTAATAAAGACTTATTTTTTGCTTCCAGGGGGGGGGCATCTGCCCCCCCCCCCCTGCCCCTCGCTGGGTACGCCTTTGGTGCCTCAAATACCTACCTAAAAATGTCTAACAGCTTTCGAACTATTTGCTCGGATGTTGGCTAGACGAGGTCACATTTTTTCTGCGAAATAATTCGATTCATCATTATTGTTTAGCGGCCTACTGTTCTTTTTTTCATCTTGTTACTATTATTTTAATGTGAAATAAAGCAACTGATTTACTGATAGTTACTGAACACAAATTTAATAACGTTTTGAACATGTAATAGCATCTAAGTTATGAATATATATTCGCAATATCACATATATAATACTCGTAACTGGCTGACTGATATATGTGATGACTTTAAATATAGGAGCACTTGTTCATTACCTCCTTGATGAGTTAACCTGAGCTAAGTCCGATAAAAAGTACTTACCTTACACGCGCCTGAAACATGTAACAGTAATAATACAGAAAATATCCCGAGTAGATCTATTTTAAATAGGCTTTGGTCCGGTGATGTATTTCATCATGTAGACCGAATTTCGTTTCAATCGGTAAAGTCTGTCGAGAGCTTCCATGGTAACAATATTGTGACAACTTTCTATTTTCGTTATTACATAACTTTTTAATTATACAATTTACTGCAAAAAGATTATCTATTTGTAAAGAATTTGACTCTAAACAAAAAATCTTTTAACACTTTGTAAGATGTACCATTACGATATCGGGCAAAAACTGTTACCAACCCTTTTCAAGATGGCGGCCAAATAGAATGGCCGCTGACCGCAAAAACTCGATTTTAAACTTACACCAACCCCCTCTACACAATGCATGTTAAATGTAACATTTCAATGGACTAATTATATTGTTGCAAATATTTATTACATTCTCTTTCCACCCCTCTCTCTCTAATGTATATATAAATTATTTTCTTTAGCTAAACAGGAAAATTCATAGTTTTTATTAATAACATTAAGAAAAAAAATTGATTACATTTTGAGAACACAATTAATTACGAATTAATTATTTGTACCGAGCTGGGTAGAGTTATGGTACAGCACTAGACTCGCATTCGGGAGGTACGGGTTCGATTCCCGGCAGGGGCAGATGAGGCTGGGACTTTTTCCTACTGCCTCTCGCCGAGAAACCGACCATCTTGATTGAGGTTTTCCATGGTTTCCCTCAATTAATTCCAGATAAATATCGAGATGGTTCCTTATTTGAGGCCATGGCCGATTACCTATCAAACTCCTAGTTCAAAAATTACCTACCTTATCCTAATTTCCTATAATTCCTTCATTCGCCCATTGCTATTACATTAGTTGAAGTTGTAAGAAAATGTAAAAATAACGGGAAGTGGTAGATGAAAAAATAGTAATGGTGCGAATGGCGTCTGTTATGACATAAAGTCGAGAAACGGACGTTAAACGCATTATTATTATTATTAATTATTTGTAATTCAATTTTAAGGCTTTCATTTATTTAATGTAAGTACTTATAACAGTACATAGAAAATATTTTAAAGCTATCTTTGTCATCCTAGTTACAATTTGTCGGTTCAGTGGTGCTGCACCCTGTACACTAATATAATGTAGGTAGTGGCAGATACGTATAATGATGAAGGGTCGGTGTGCCTTGGCATGGTGCGTTATATTGAGGGTGTAGAATACCGTACCTATACATTACACACACTCACACAAACACAGTACTATGGCAATATATCGACCGGTACAGACCGTGCGCGCGTCCGATGACATCACAGGGGTTGCCCGGGCGACGCCTGGCGCCGGCGCCTTGCCCACCCTTCAAGGAGGTTTACATTTGCTAAGGTGGAGCTCATCGCTGCCGCCACAAGTTTCAATGCGTTAAGACTACATAGTTTGGAATACCTAGTTAATATTTATGTGCTCCTTATTTCTCAACAGAAAAACATATATTTTCTTGACCTTGATAAGTGTTGTTGGAGTTTAGGTCACATAAATCGGACCTTGGGGTCTTATTAATAATTCTTTATTTAATCTTTAATAGTGATAACGTCTCGACAAGGAATAGCTATTCTTGTCTTATATTTCGAGATGAGAAATTTTACAACTCTCTTCTCGGTACTTTGTTAAAAGTATTTTTCTTATCGTGATAGCGGTAAGATCTCAACAATTTAATCTCGATTTTGTCTCTTTGAGAGGAACAAAATTGTTAATTTCGTGTCGAAACGAGACGAGAAAGATCTCGTCTGGTCGACAACACTAAATATGGACGTTTGCATCATCATCAAACCGGCTCCTGTTCACCATATAAGATCGGTTATTTTGAAGTTATGAAATTAATAAAAAAAAAATATAAAATTGTCACGTCGTTTATCAAATATAATATTATTTGGAGTCCATTCATCATTCAGCCGTGCATTTTTGGTTAGGCAGCGAATTTTTGTTGAGTTTTGAACTAAATTTTCGGGACGGAGTGTGTCCCCATTTGGCCGCTACCTTGAAAAGAAGGGTATAATAGTTATTTTCTGTATCTCCGTACCCGTGGATGTCACAAAAAATATTGATTGCAATTTCTTAGATAATGAAATTAACTGCAACTTTTATTAATAACTTTTTAACGTAGCGTTAATAATAAAATGTTATGGAAAATCTTATTGAGGTTGAAAGTTTCAGAAAAGGTAGTACTTCATGCACTGGCCTAGGCAGGCTCCCCTTTTCCACTGGGCACTCTGGGCAATTGTCCAGGGCGTCTCGATCAATGGGGTCCCCTAGTTTCTGCCAAATCAGCATCCGATAACCGATACTACCGACAAATGTGTCGATACATTTTTTAATAACGTATTTGTTAATTATTGATTTACTTAATAATTACGTTCTTCTTTTAAGAAAAAATAGTTATCTTTAATAGTCATAGGGGCCCCACTATCTGAAAGTGTTCAGGATCTCCAATAGGTTAAAGGCGCCTCTGTGCCTAGGCAACCCTGCGAGAACCTATAAAGTCTATTGTGTTCCCCTAGATTTTCAGTACAAAGAAGTATATAGCTTTTGTTTCTTTATACTTTAATCGAGTATTGAGTATCCATTTGTTTATCTAATAAGAGCTTGATTTGTGTTCCTGGTAAGTTGGGTTGTTGGCTAGACAAGGTCACATTTTTCCTGCAAAATTATTCTATTCATCATCATTGTTTAGTGACCCATATTTCATTTTCTTTACTGTGTCACTATTGTTTTAGTGAGCCATAATCCATCATAATTTACTGACGGTTATTGAACACAAGTATAACATTTTGAACATGAAATATCATCTAAATGATGTCTGTTATTATACTCGCGATATCATGTAAGTGATGGTTGGTTGGCTGGTAAGGATTATATAGATGATGACGTCAAATATTGGGACTCTCTTGCACTCTGTCACTATTGTTTTAGTGAGAAATAAGATCCATCACAATTTACTGACGGTTATTGAACACAAGTTTAATAACATGTTGAACATGAAATAGCATTTAAATGATGACTGTTATTATACTCGCAATATCGTATAGGACATAGGTAATAGTTGGCTGACTGGTAAGAACATATATAGATGATGACGTCAAATATTGGGGCTCTATTTCATTACCTCCTTGACGCCACCCCCGGTGAGGCGAGCGACCGAGTAGAGCCGAGACGTTTGCCGGCGCCAGCGATCGAAGTTGCAGAGCTGCGATATTCGTGCGATGCAGGCCCGCTCCAACATCCCCCATCTGTGTATACGACGACGACGCCGTATAAACCCTTGCGTATTCTTCTTGTGCAAACGGGCCCTGGCTCGTTCTTAGTGCTGTTTCATTATTTGCGTTCGTCTTTTTAGTTTGTGTCGCAGTGTTTTGTTTTCTTTGCCGTTGTAGTCGAACCGTTCGTTCGGTTTTTGCTTCGAGATAAAAAAAAGTGTGAAGTTATTATGTGCTTTGTATACTATCTTCCTCAGAGAACTTATATAATTACAACTCCGCTATGATAATGAGTTATTTATGTAAGCGATCGTTCTTTTAATATTTACTTTAAATACGTGTTTTATAATTTAATTAAACAAACAATCCACAGAAGCTTCCAAATCAGTTGAATAGGCGCATCATGGGTACGGTGTTGAGTTTTAGTCCTCGCGAAAGGAGACCCGTTTATTCGACGAATTCCAACGGTGAATTCACATTAAATAATTTTTCGTACGAGCAGTTAAATAACGTAAAAAATCGGGAAAACAAAGGTGTCACAACATCGAACACCGGACAATGTCCGGTCGTTCAAGCACCCAACAATCAACATTCGAATTCAACGATACAAAATAACTGTAATAATATAAATATTAACAATAATGATAATGCTAGAATAATTTCAGAAAAAAATGCTCTAGAAAAGAATTTGAAAAAGCATTCGTTATTTATAAACGCGTTATCGTGGAAAAGATTCTCAACCGCTAATAATAACAAGAAGAAATTAGATAATAAAAACAAAAATCTAACAGTTTTTAGACAGCCGTTAGTCGATAATATACATCCGATTGTCGATAAAAACAAAAACATTCAGGCTCAACAGCAACAACAGCTACAACAACAGCAGCAACAACAGAAAGCTGCCAATTATTACACGACGACAACGTCAAACAAATCAATCGGAGCTTCTGCTTTGGCTCTGGACATAGTCAGAGCGAACAATACAAATAACAACACCAACAATCTTCACACATGTGACAAACTAGTGCCGAAAGCGTCACTTTTACAACAAACCTCGCAACAAAACACTTCTGTGCCGCAACAGAATCAGGTTGTACCTAAGAAGACTGTTATACAAGCCTCAACATCGGAGCTGCTCAAATGTCTTGGAATGTACTTGCACGCAAAATGTTACAGGCTACAGGATTTTCAGGCTGGCGATGCCGTCATGTGGCTCAGAACCGTTGACAGGAGTCTTTTATTACAAGGATGGCAGGTAATAAACACTTTCAAGATATATGTTTATAATAAACGTAATAACTGACAGAATATACTATACAGAACGTACACCGTAAAACATCGACATCATAAACAACTGTTTTATCCTTATTCCGACCACCGAACTACCGTGTTTTAAGCGCACATCGTAATAAAAAGGATGTAAGAGACCGGACGAAAAGTATTAATCGTCTGAATATTTGTTTGTTTTATTTATTTTGTCTTGTTATTCCTAGCGTTATTAAACATTTTGTACCTTTTTATTTTAATTTATTTTGATGTTTTTATTAGCCTTCAGATATGAATGACTTAATTGAGGAGTAGAACATTTTAATTTTCTAACTTACGATCTATTGCGACTTTGTAATTTAAATACTGTTGAATTTTTATGCCAAATTTGATTTTGAGGTTCTCTCTCTATGTTTTACAGAATTAAAGTGTTATCTCATGAAATTAGAGAGTATGTGTACCTGCCTTCAAAACATTCTTTTTTTTCTTAAAAAAGTTAAGTGAACCCGATAGAAATAGCGTACAAAGCCACGTGAGAACGTGTCGTGAATATTATTCAAAAATTATAAATCTTTTAATTTGCTTACATGTCGCAGTAAATAACTAGAGATTGTTTGTGTTTTGTGGTTGTGCGCGCCATTTTGGATCGGCGTGTTTTGTTATGGTGTGTCAAGTTACGTATAGTATGCCGCCCACCCCTTCCTGTGTGTCGGAATGGATCCGTCTAACGTAAAGAAAAATGCTCAGCTCGTTGTTGTGTGATTTTAGCACTGATAACATTGGAAATCTATGCTGAACGACTGTAAAGCTTCGAGTTTATCGATCCTGAAATGGCGTACAGAGAGTCTATAGCAGCTTTCTGCATGCCACTAGGCTAAAGGGTTCCATTGTAGAAACGATACTATCTAAATTTTAAATAGTAACGTTTCTACAAAAAAAACTGGGAGTTATATGCTATTTTAGATTCTAAAATAACATATATATCTCCCATTGTTTTAGGGTTCCGTACCTCAAAAGGAAAAAACAGAATCCTTATAGAATCACACGCGTATTTTTTTATCTAGAATCAAGTATCATGAAGCTAAAAATCATCAATTTTCAAAATCATGTAACTTGACGAAAAAAAATCGAATACAGCTTTTTATAACAGGACATCTATGTCACACCATTCGGGTAAAAAATTACTAAAAAGTAATAGTGTATTCAGTCACAACTTTAAGATATGTTAGATATCATCCTAATAAACATTACACTAATTTTAACATCTATTTAAATCTTAATTCTCTGTTGCCGTCACGAATTATTATCTTACTAATTACACTTTAATTTATGAAATTTGCTACATTTTGTTTAATTCAACGAGTGCCCTACGCTTCTAAACGTATTAGAAGAGAAAGCAGTCTTTAGTCATAATGTATTATTTTAAATTCGGCTGGAGACACGTTATCCCACCATGAGCACCGCCACTCCCACCACTTTTTTTATTTCTATTTTTTAACTTGTTATATAGTAATAGTTTATGTATCTAGATTGCAATGCGATATTTTATGTGCAGTTTGTGACGTTATGGAAAAATGAGCGTTAGCGAGTTTTAACAGTCACACGAGCTATAAAAGCATTACATACAAGATCCATCTTAGATTTTTTACACGCATCTCCTATAAGATAGCTGGTTTTCACATTATTATAAATAATATTTATAATATTTTGACAATTCATGTTCAGCTATATTGCGGTATCTATGCGGATTGCTTAGCGCCTACTTTGCTTCTCTATCGCTCATATGGATTTAAATGACAACTAACAATATTGGATTGATAAAATCGCATTAATTTTGTTACTTCACGCGCTAAAGACGAGTCATTTTACGACTGCTATACAGGCATGAAAGCAGCTATTATGTAGATTATAGACGGTCGTGCAAAAATGTATTACACCATAAGAGCAGAAAGTTGAAATTCCTGCACTGCGCAGTTCAGGGCTTTCAACTTTCTGCCCGTGTGGTGTACACTATTTTTAGTGTATTTGCCATATGGCAACATACACTATTGGCGTCGGTCGGATGGCGGGACCTAGGGGTCGGACCAAAATTTCTCGACGTTTCATAACCTTCTAAACACTTTGGCACCATTTTTAAAAATGTTTATATATATATGTATATATATATTTATATATATATATATAAGCGTATATATATACGTATATATATATATATGTGTGCGGGCAATAACTTTCGAAAGAGTTAATTGATTTCAACTAAATTTGGCCCACGTGTTGAAATCCACCACCGCAAGAAGCCTATTTAAAATGGGCTTAATCGGACCATTTTAAGGGTAGTTTTTAGGGGTTGGAAAATGTTTTTGGGCCTCAAAATACCGAAAAAATTTTCCGAATCATTTCAAAATTGAAATTTAATCCTATGGTAGTAATTAAAAAGTGTTCCTAAAATTTTAATAAAATCGGCCCGACAGGACCGGATTTACAAATTTTATGAAAACATTAATTTGCAGATAGTGAATTATATACTGAAAGATGTATATAATTTGGTATAGAGGTTCGATTGATAATAATATTGCAATTGAGAAAAAAAATGTTCTTTTAAGGGGTGTATTAAGGAGTCAATTTTTTTATTTTGCCCAAAAACCTACTTTAAGTTCGCATAATAAAGCCACACTGCCTGTATTAGCAAATACACTATATTGTCGGCAGGGTTTGGGCACTGCGACCCGGGTTTTTTTTATATATACCCGGTCGAAAATACGTACTTTGACCATTATATAAAAAGTCTAATAACTTTTAAGTGAACGATTTTGAGGTTATACGTAATAACAGCTGTTAACTACTACGTATTAGTGTGCACTAGAAAACTCTTTCATCCCGTTGTTACTTTATTTCAGCTCGCTGTTATAGATGGCATGTGAGTAAATCCAGTAGAGCATAAATGTTAGACTTTCTGTCTTAAAATCGACCCCGAAAGTACGTACTTTCGACCGGGTATGAAGAAAAGAAATATTTTTTGTAATTTGCAAATGTGAAAATGCAGAACAATGGAACCCCATTTACTGCACTTAGGCGCCGCCGTCTATGTAACAGCAGACTGCATTCATTGTATGCAAATCAACGGTACTTAGTTCCAACTTCCAACCCTCCTGGAAATTAAGACGAGGGTTGAAAACACGCGTCTGATGTTTGATACGTCTTCAGGGAATGTATTGCTCACGAACCACATTTGTTCAACTATGTCCATCTATATTGCTGTTCTAACCTAAAAAGCAGTATCTTATAAATTGTTAGTTTAATCGCGCGTTTAAGTTCGTATAGCTTACAATGCCTTATATGAATTGACGATGTCAGGTTCACATACTGCAAAGTGCATATAATTGCAGCGCCGGCCCTAGCCCGTGATCAGAGTAGAGAGACTGTCTTTCAGAGCCCTTTGGTCGACGCATTAGTGAATTGTACTTCGGTTTTATGTTAAATAAATAATAAGTCCCAAATTTTCAAAAATCAACTTAAGATCAATTTAAATTAACTTAAGTAGCTTTAATTATTATACTTCTACTTCTTTAACATTATGAAAGTTCTTACCGCTATATAATTAAAATAGTATTTGGTGTTAATTTCAATCAATCACTAAATAATAAAATCTTGCTTTTCGCGTTTGGCTTTTTAACGCCTCTTGCCATCTGGCGCCTAGAGCGACTGCTCCACTCGCTCTACTCCAGGGCCGGCGCTGAGTGCATAAGATGTTATGTTTTGTTAATCTTAACCAAAACTCTCTCGCTTTTATTTGTCACTTGTGTCAAACACTTTGAGCGAAACGTTTCTTCAAATGAACGACTTGTCTTTGTAAAATGTAATCTATTATATAATATCATTTTCCAAAATACTCACTTGTGTGCGTGTTTGTGACACAAAGGTCAATGTGCGATGTAGACCCCTGTCACAATGTTGAAGCAACATGGGAAAAGCATATTTCCACAAACTCTGAAATAGTAGAGAAATTAAATTCATTATCTGGAAATGATGACAGCTTCGATTCTTTAATACGGTTTGGTGGCATTTTAAATTTATTTTCTATTTTTTTGAAAAAAATTTAGAAATACATTTTTCGCTCTTTTTTGAAAAATTTGGTTTTCTAGTTCAGGTTTGTCGGGTATTTTATACTTAAGGCAAGAGCATGTTTTTCAGAATTTTTATGTCAGTTTATACCGAGACCACGCGAGAACAGTTTTTGATCGAGTTGGAAAAATAAGTTTACATTTTAAGCTTATTTTCTTTCAAAAATCGCGAAATTTATGGAGTTGTTACTTTTTTTATGGGGTGAATGTCGCAAAATTTTTGTGAGGGGATGTTGTGGATACTCCTCTGAGTCAATCTCACTTCCACTCTACCCCTCCGGGGGTGGGGACCTTATCTAGACAATTATACAAAAATTGTATAATTTCCCATAACATTTTTTCATATTTTGACCTTTGCAGTTTTCGAAATTTTTCAATGGAAATTTTCTACTGACACCTGGTATATTATTTTAGCTCAAACCACTGAGAAATTTACATATAACAAGTACAGTGAAATATTTACAAACCTGGTGGGAATATAAAAAAAAACAGTTTGTTTTGTGTTGTACAAGGATAGTGGATGTTTTAACATGCGACGCTTTTATTATTTGTCCTTTTTGTGACCCGTGTATTGATTTTCCAGAAGCTTGTTTAAAGTAACCCCAACAGTGATACAAATTTAAAAAATTAATAGAATAGTCAATCGTTTTGAAAAGTACATCATTATAATATGAAAAACAACGTTATAGCCGTATATCTCCAATTTTCCCCCAAAACAACAGAGTTCCTCCTATTTACATGTTAAACATTTTACCAAAATTTGGTTTAGAGCCCCTTGGCCGTTTGACCTGTACCGTGCTCTAACAGACGAACAAACTTTGTTCAAAAATATGTTTTTGGACTAAGGGGAGTTCAAAACGAAAATATATTGTAAAGTTTTCAAAAGTGAATTTTGACCAAATTTGCCTAAATTATAATAATATAATAATAATAATAATGCGTTTAACGTCCGTTTCTCGACTTTATGTCATAACAGATGCTATTCGCACCATTACTATTTTTTCATCTACCACTTCCCGTTATTTCTACATTTTTTTACAACTTCAACTAATGTAATAGCAATGGGCGAATGAAGGAATTATAGGAAATTAGGATAAGGTAGGTAATTTTTGAATTAGGAGTTTGATAGATAATTGGCCATGGCCTCAAATAAGGAACCATCTCGATATTTATCTGGAATTAATTGAGGGAAACCATGAAAAACCTCAATCAAGATGGCCGATACAGGAATTACCGTTTCTCGGCGAGAGGCAGTAGGAAAAAGTCCCAACCACATCTGCCCCCGCCGGGATTCGAACCCGGTACCTCCCGAATGCGAGTCTAGTGCTGTCACCACTACTCTACCCAGCTCGGTTAAATTTGCCTAAATTAGTAACTACGTTCGGTTTTGAACCCGATATTTCAAGCAGAGCGAACAGATTTTTGGTCTGCCTTTCGCTTTCAGTAATATTGTTAGCAGTCTAAAGAAATCACAATAGTGCAACCAGTTGCATCCTAATAAAGAAAGGCCCCAATTTTACTTCAAATACGAATTAGAACAAAATTAAGTGGCACCTGAATCCGAATCTTTATCCTATCTCTAATTACTAAGGAATACATGCATCTGGTGCACTCAATGTCGTATATAATCAATATAGGTTGATTTTGTGTGACAGGAGACGTAATCCGTACGTCAGTAGTTCCCGTAACGCAAAGTTAAAAATAACGATTGACGTCAGAGCGTTTGATTGGGATGAGGAGGACGACACCACAACCTACACCGTTTACACTCTAACTGTGCTGTTACATCGTAACTCTATATCCGATGCCTGCACCATAGTGTAAGGAGCTTTTACGCGAAAGCGCCTCTCTGGTTCCTTTGATCTTTTGTTGCTAAAATGTATTATATGTGCCCCGTTTTGTCTTCATATATATATATTTGAAACTACTGACCAAAAATAGAAAACGTAATTGAAAGAAATTAATATTTACAAGAACGTCGAGTACCTAGTATGTGGGTGGTTGAAATTAATTAAAAAAACTTTTGTTAGCGGAAATTATACTCCCCACTTGAATTTTGTTGAGCATTAGTATAATTACACAGTACACACATTAGGTGTGTTCGGTACATTAATGTAGTGTTGATAATTCAGTGTTTGCACTGAAAAGTGTACGTTAGTGTTACACCTACTTTAGATTTTGAGATGTCGTTCTAATAGCTTATAGAATGTTTCTCCCTGACATTTTTTTGTAATATTTAAGACAATTATTTTAGAACTGTAAACGAATGATCATTAAACTAATTGAACTAAAAGAAACCTGAAATATTTTATTTTGCGCGTATATAATACAAAAAAAGTTGGTTAACCAAAAGTGTAAACTATTGGTACACTAGTAACAAACGGATTAGTGATTTTTGAGCGTGTTGACTACGTCAAGGCCAAAAGGAAGAGTTATGAAGTTTTGCTTATAGCAGTCTATTATGTATGTATGTTGGTGGATATAGATGTTCCCTCCTAGAGACCATATTAGTGGAGCGATTTTTAAAAATGAGATGTTGAATTCTTCTCAATGTCGAGTAGATATGGGAAAAACGGGTCTTTTTAGTGATCTGCATCTTTGCATCTGGATCCCGTATGTGAGCCGGCTCAAAAAGAGCTGAGTTCTGAATATGTTACTGCAGTCTGCCACTGAGTTAACTAGTTCAGTCAATCATATCACAACCTGTATAGAATCAAGAATGCATAGCCAAACATGTGATGCATGAGTCATTTGAGCTAACAGATGCATCAAAGCAAGAACTGATACGTAAGTGTAAAATGTGCTTCGTGTGTTAAGTGTTTCACTGAATTATGCGGATCCGTTGATCCGTCGGCTCAAAAAAAAGTGAGTCGGCTCTCACGGATCTTCTGTCAGATTGTACATGCACATTACAAAATAGATAAAACATTTCCCAAGATTATAGTTAGAACTGGAAGACAAACGCAATAGTATCAAAAGCATTGACACTTTTTACGCTGGAACACGATACCGCCCCCGTGTGTAAAATATGTATGTACCTTCATGTCGTATATTGTGTGTAGCTACTAGTCTACCAGCGCCTTAGCTGAATTGGCGAACTTAAACCATCTGATGTAGGGTAAAGAATAGTGAAGGGTTATTCATTTGTCTCAAACACGTTGATTGATTGTTCCAACCAGAGGCGAATTTAGCTTTTTCGGGACCTAGGGCGTATTGAAGTCCCATTTTTTATTATATCAAGAATCTTTAAAATGGTGTTTAAAATTCATTTCTAATAACACCGAAATCAGAATTCAAACTTGGTGACCTGACTAAACAAATAATAATATAAATTCAGCCAAAAACTGTCAAAATTCTCAGTGATGGAAAATTTCAAAAGCGTTTAATTATGATATAACATAAGAAAACGGGGGATATGAAATATTCCGAAAGAATTTAAGTATTGTTTACATAATGCCTTTACTCCTAGAAGGTGAAAAATTCCATTCATTTTATATGCTATAACTGAAAACATAATGAAACCAAGGCAAATAAAATTATATAGCTACATGCAGATAATATGTAAATTGGGGAAATGTACATAGAAAACATGCTGTGTAAATTTAATACTAGAGGTTTGAGAAATCAACAATTTAGAGTCAGAGTAAAGCCCTTAAAGCTTCAAAGTTTGATTTAATTATGACTTATGTTGTCTCGTGCAGCTTGCATTAAATTTTTTTAATCAAATTCCTGTGTAAAGAATTTTGCTTCCATTATTAAGTTCATCATCACCTAACTTTTAATATGAATATTTTGAAGGAACGTGTTTGTAAAAAAACATAAAATAATAAGCAACAAAGTAACATTTCTTGAAGACCGTTTGATACAACTTTAAAAGAATATCTATGGAAAAGCTTTTTACCAATCCTGTTAATTAAACTGTAAACCGAACTAAAATGAGAAAAACAGGAAACGCTTTTCATTATTATTTTAAAGTTGCATTAAATAATTTTAATTGAGAGTTGACATAAAACGATTAGTGACTGCATATATATTTTTAACACAGTATTGATAGTCTTAAAAATATTAATATTTCTGGATCGTAGCCGTAAGATAAAAAGCAACAAAATTCGACGATAAATTTTGAACTTTTTCTGACTTCCAAATAGTTAGCACCTTTCAAATTTTAGTCGCAATAAAAATTTTATTCGCCTCCAAAATTTTGCCATCTCTGAAATTGTGGCGCCCTAGACTTGGGCCTCGCGGGTCTAAGCCTATATCCTCCTCTGCTTATTATGTTTAGAAACGCACAATTAGATTATGTATTTTGAATAACGCGTGCGTGTGTTGTACATATATATTATCAACATTTACGTATGAAGACAGTCGAGGTTGTCTCTTGTTCGAAACAAATGAAGCATCGCGTGATACGCGTAGTTACGTCCAAATCAATATTGACGTTAATATAATTCAATGTCAGCTCGATATTCTGGCACACTAAAACGCTCCCTTTTAATGTTGCCTATATATAGATTCTAATAATAATAATAATTTACCACCAGGAAACGAATATTGGTTAAAACCACCGCTCTCTAATATATGGATTGCGAGTGGCGAACATTGTGTGTAACATTGGAAATTGTTGCGTCTATATTTTTTTCAAACATACACAATTAAGTTAGCAGGAAAGTGGACAAATTGATGTAAATCTATAAACCATATATTTGGTTGTGTACTTAATTCTAACATGTGCTGTACTTTATAGATGCCTGATGAAGATCAAATAAATGACCGAAACGTCGCAAAATTAATAATTGGTTTATTGATTTACATCAATTTGTCCACTTTCCTGCTAATTGTGTATTGTGTGTAACATTCGATCATATGAACTTATGGAGTTGCCAAGGCCTATTGAAACGTTGAAATTTGCCGACATTTTTCAAAAATATCTATTACGTAACGTGTGTTAGTTGCCCTGTTTTTTCAGCTCCAGATCTAAGGGGAACCAAACTGGGACACTTGCCCCGAGCGGCAGTTTCAGGGGACGCCAAAATTATAATATAATATATGTTGAATTTGTAGAAGGGAATCTTCCAATAGCTTAAGGATCGAAAATAAAAAGCCGTGTTCCTTTATGTTCTTGCTATATTTTCTAGCGGTTCGGTTGAGTGTTTCGAGCCATCTTCGGAGAACCTCTACGTTATAGTAGTTTCAACTGAAATAATTAATATAATATGCTGGAAAAAAATTATTTAAAAACATTTTTAAAGGGTTCTTATTCTCTCCTCCTGGTAACAAAAATGCCACCAATTATTTATTTTTGAGTGTTTTTAAACAATTTATCTCAAACGCTGGAGAGGGGGGACGCCACTATCAAGTTTCTGCCCTGGTTCAAAGAAATCCGTGTGTTATTTCAATTATCTCGCGAAATTTTCCATCCAAATATTGATGCTTTAAAGAGGCTTCAGGCATTGTGTAGGGATTAGTCAAATATCCACTATCCATATTTGAGTTCAATGGTTAAAAATACAAACTTCAAACGCGAAATTTAGTTTCTTAGTAGGTTTAATAACATCTGCACGATTTAACTACACAAATTTTAAGAAAATGACAGAATCAAAAATCAAACATGCAACTCCTCATTTTATTTAAATTTCCTAATAATTCGATCTACTTTTAATTAAATTATTAATTAGAGTAGAACGTTTACAGAGACTGACGGAAATTTTGTAGCTTCTCTAAATATTTAAATTTACGGTATTTTATTTTTAGACAGTAATCGTATGATATCGTGTCGTAGTTACGTAATAGAGTATGGATATATTTTACGTTGATTAAAAATATTCTTTGAAATACAAGTTACAGTTTTTTAGTATGCCCCAAGCATGAACTCTCAAAGTTATTATTTCATGATATCGCAATAGTTTAGTCGATTCGTCATTCAACTGTGAATTTTGGGTAGACAAAGAGGTTTTTTTAATTCGTAGGACACTCGGTAGTGAGCTTAAAACTAGATTTTTTACGGGGATGCCCTTGTTCGGGCAACATCCTTGAAAAGGAGGGTGTAAGAGTTTTTTTGCTGTATTTCTGTAGCCGTGGAATTCACAAGCATTTTTAGAGACGATAAAATAACGAGAAAAATGGCGATTGTCATTAGATATTGATGCCGATTAATAATAATTATTAATTGTTATTATATTTATTGGAACACACTAAAATTGATTCCCTAAAACTTCGCAAAAAATGCTTGTAACGAAGTATTTTTTTCTATAGAAATTTCGACTTATTCCTTTGAATCACTCTTTATACAGAATGATTTTAATTTGATTCTTTTTTTTAACAGCGTGCAGAAATCAAATAGACAAACAAATATTTCAAGCAGCTTTTGTATCAAAAAAAAAATAAGAGAGACAGCCTTTCAAAGTTTAATTAATTTTTTTAGTTTTATTTAATTTTGACGTCGGTCCTGGCGTTATGTTATGTCATTATTAAGTATTCACAGAAATTGTTCGAAGTTGTCCCCATTTTGTTATAGGCACACAAATTTTGAACAATTTCTGTGAATACTTGATAATGAAATAACATAACGCTAGGACCGACGGACGTCAAAATTTAATAAAATTTAATTAAACTTTCAAAGCCTGTTTTTCTTTTATTTTTGAGTTTTGATAAAAAAGTTACTTGAAATAATTGTTTGTCTATTTGATTTCTACAAAATGTTAAAAAAATTGACTTAAAAATCAGCCTGTATAGTTAATATTATTAAAGTATTAAACAGTGTAACTATTTAAAAGAATGTTCATAAATCCAATATCCGGGGAAGAAAACTTGTCTTACAACGTGCCGAAAACACAATACTCTATAACTGAAGTCGTGAAGGGCGCCGGCTGATACCAATTCATGCTGATATTTATTTTACAGAAGCATGCTTTCCAAGTTCGTCGACCTCAAAATAAAACAGAAATATATACAACACAACGCGTCCTGATACATTGACATACCTGTGTACTTAGAGTTTAAATAAATAAGTCATGCAAAATGACTTTCACTCAGCTTTGGTGGTATTCTCCAGGACAGGGGACACGCATGTATGAAATACGGCTCTTACTCTTGGAATATACATACTTATAGAAGGCTCATTCCCCATAATTCATATTTATAAAAAAAAGCGGTTTTCCAGTCCTTGAAACTCAAAGTGCACTGTGATATGTGAATATGATGTCATTATATCATCAAAGGTTTATAACGTTATCAAGTATTCCTTGTTCTTTTTAATCTTTCTTAAATTATATTAAGATATACCTAAATTAAATATTTATATTCCGCTCTGTCAATTAGCTATGTAAGTTTATTTTGTGTTTTGCGTAATAGAGTTGTCAATACCTTTTTAATGAATAAATTTTTTATCAAGCTTAGTACCTCTGAACCGATAAGAAAATACGTTTTTATAATAAAATAATTATACAAAAAAAAAATTTTAATGAAAGCTCAAGTTACAGATGGCGCGCGAATAATTCCAGCAGTGCATAATGTTAGGTTTTCTACCTTAAAATCGAAGCTGTAAGTATGTACTTTCGATCGGGTATAAAGAAAATTATATTACTGTTTGTAAAGAAATGAGCAGGAGAAAATTTTATTGTAATAAAATCAATTTCATTGCTAAAAAGTACATTTTCATTGATAAAAACAAAATTGTGTAGACTTTAGACAGTGCGAAAATAAATTTCCCAGAATTGTGATAAAACCGATTCCAGTAAAAATGGGGAATGCGCTTGTCTTGTTCGTCATGCGTGATTTCTGGGTATATGAGTTGTCTCATAAAGCAAATTGGTTTATTTTTAGCCACGGGGTGACATAGAATTTGAATCAGTTTAATTTGGTTTTTGTTGGGAGGAAAATTAGTGACCAATTTAACGAGACGTTTGCAGAGTGGTCACGCAAGAAAAAGCAGCGTACTTCTAACAAAAATCATTATTTTGAAGCGATACTTGAAACCTTTTGAAATTAACAAGCACTACCTTTCTCAAGTTGCAGACGAAAACCACAATGTAAAAAATATTTTCAGGGAAAATCGTATATGACAGAACTCTAAAGTTATTCCATAAATGGTACGTTTTTGCACCTAGCGCTCAAAATATAACGATTATGTACCCTTTGTATATCGTTATATATAAATATTAGAAAAAATATTTATTTTCTGTTGATTATAAAATAATTTTTCAATATTTATGCATTAAAAAAAATTATTAATAGTAAGTTGTACAAAAGAAATTATCATAGAAAAGAGAAGGTCATTTTTTATATGATCGGATTTGTACAGGAAACTGAATATAACAAAGAACAGGAAACACGAAATATTTATAAGCGATGTTCGTGCATAATGGTAGGGTGGGAGCATGCATTGTAGACTTTGTATATCTAGTTCGAACTGGAAAATGGAACCAAACACTAGGTGTTGCAACATTACACTTAATAGCACATATGCTGAAAAGTCAGCTATATGTATATTACATGTATCACATATATTGAGGCGTTAGTCCATTGAAATATTGCTTTTATCCTTTTTTAAAGATGGCTAAAAATTAGTCCATTGGTCAACCCGAAGCTTCTGTTAAGGCGAAGTTTGAATTTATGAATTAATAAGTGAATATTATTTTTCTTCATACCCGATTTAAAGTACGTACTTTCGGCTTCGATTTTAAGACAGAAAGCCTAACATTTATTCGCTGCTGAAATTACTCGCACGCCATCTATAAAAGCGGGCCGAAACAGTTTTCTCGTACACTGATACGAATGTACGTACTTTCGGCCGGGTATAAAGAAAAATAGTAATCACCACACCACCAGAAAGTTGAAATTCCACTGCACTTCGCCTCGGACATCGTGTGTCGCGTAGTGCAGGAATTTCAACTTTCTGTCCTAGCGGTGTAATATACTATTGTTTAAATCACGTACACAACTTTATAACCAATACATGCATAACTCTACAGTGAGTAATATGTCTAGAGCGTATAACATTAAATAAAAACAGCAAGTATCTAGTAATAGGGATGTTGATTATTTTTGGGAAAGTGTTTTAAATCGTGCATAAGTACCTAATATTGCCACAAATATTTATTATTTCTATTTAAATACAACTCAAGCCTTAAAAATCGTGTATTTTAAATCCCGTTTCAAATTTCGGTCCAAAACGCCTATACTAGTCGCGTGACGTCACCTGTTCATATCAAAGGAGACTCAAAAGTTTACACGGGAGCTACCATTCTATATATGCGTATTCTGTGCTCATAAGCGTTAGTAAACTGAGGTGATGAAAAGTTGTTTCGTAGTCTTTGCTATAGTTACATGTAATTTGACGTTTCCTATAAACAAATAATAATAAATTACACACTAAATATTAACCAAACAATGAAGTTTTTTGACAGCGACTGAACTTATGACGTGATGCGCTCTGATTGCTGTCTGTTGTGGCGTGACTTGAGAATGATTTTATTAGGTTTTATTTATTAAATATTAATTAAATTCCTTAAAAATAAGGAAAATATAGTGATTTTTAGTATTTCTATCATAGAAACTACTACTTTTCGTTAAAATTATGTTTTTATTTGAATACAGTCAACATCCCTATTACACTGAAAATATGTGGTGTAGGGACGGGTATGTAAATTATACGAAGTTTGTGAAGCTTGTGATTTGCTTAACTAGTATGTCTGAGGTAGAAATTATGTAAACACTAATGTGATAACAGAATGGGTCTCAAAGTTTACAGAGCTTATGATGTGCGGGACCAGGAGACACTTTAAGTATAAATTAATGTTTACATGTGGTGGAAGGATGGGTATATGTAAGATACAATGTTCATGGGTCGTTATGATATGCTGAAGGAGTCACTCGAGGGAGTAATTATAGTTTACAAATACGGTGAAATTTTAGATTTATAAGTGTAGAACAAAATAACAAAAAAGAAAATTGTATTTATTAGAATTAGACAAAGAAATAAATAAATAATATCGTTTATTACTTAGTGAAAATGATCAGAAATCAGTTTTTGTAGACTGGTCTGCCTTTCTGATCGATATATACAATAATATCTATAGTCAAAAATAATAATATTGACAAAATAAAACACATACATAAAATCAAGGTAGGACACGTTTATAAACATTCATAAAATCTAGGTTGATTAACGCAGACAAACACGATATTTATCTGCACTGAATTGTCTTTTGTACACAATTTTTTTTATTAACATTTTAATTTTATTTGGTTTCAAAAACAGTATTTTATTTAAAATATCTGCCAGGTCTGATGAATGGGACATATTATTTAATAGTTTTGGAGCTACACATGAAAAGGATTTTTGAAATTGAGAGGAAATGTAAATAAATCATAACGGGAACTTTAAGGATTTTGGCTGGCAGACAGTTTTATAAGTAGATACTGGGGCTCATTTGATTTTAATATTTAATAATGAGGTAGCGGCCAAACGGTAAACACTACGACCTGTAAGGTCTATTGTGCTTCCCTAATAACCCATCAGTTCTTTTAGATTCTCAATCTATAAATATAATCTAGTATTCTGCGCAAACTGATGTCTTTAAAATCATTTGGTAACATTGCGTTTTATCCAAAGTGCATGTACTTTGTGTGACATCCTCGCAATTATTAATTATGTGAACAGCGTGAACAGAGTGCCCAACTTGTGCATGTGTTTGTTAAGATGACAATGTCCTATTAATATTCCAGTCAACGTTCTTAAATTGTACCTACTGAGCTTTAGTGCTTCTGTATAGTTCTTTTCCTTAAAGATTCTTCCATGAATGTCTTAGAGTGTGTTTGCGCTGAATTTTTGGTACTGTTAGCTACCATTTGTTTGGTTGTTGCCGTAGCAATTTTACATACGGATTCAGGTGCTATCGACTCATTATTAGATCCTTCCTTTGCTAGTGAATCAGCTGATTCATTTCCTAGAATATTGCTCCAAATAATAAAGTTAACCCTGTTTCTAGTGTCTGCAGGTAAACAACTATAACTCAATGTGTTTAAACAATTTCAGGACGTGGCGTTCATAAATCCGGCCAACGTGGTGTTCGTGTACATGCTCGTCAGAGACCTGGTGGACGAGGACATCGACACCGAACAGGACTTGCAAGCCGTCGTACTAACCTGCCTCTACCTCTCCTACTCGTATATGGGCAACGAGATATCGTATCCGCTGAAGCCGTTCTTGGTTGAGGACTCAAAAGACAAGTTCTGGGACCGATGTTTAGACATAGTCAATCGTTTGTCGTCGAACATGTTGAGAATAAATGCAGAGCCGGGTTTCTTCACTGAAATATTCACGGAGTTGAAGGCGTGCGGCGTAACAGGTACAATCGTAGCAAATAACAACATGGCGACGATGGCATGTCAAACGGTGCCAGTAGTTCAGTGCGCTGCCGCTACGAACGCTGCTTGACGTACAGAAGTTACTGTTGTTAGATTAACTTTAGCTGATCAACCTAATGAAGTCTAGTGTAGAAAATATTTTATTTTTCCTCGTGAAAACTCTTACATAGATTTTTCTCTTAAAACATTTCTAAATAAAAATTATACATACATATTTAGGAAAATATTAATACGATACGCGCAGTCTAATTACATTCCAATTATATCGTTTTCACATAATAGCTGAGAAATGCACTGCTCGGCTTTTTGTGTGAAAACTTTGTAACAAAATATAGTGCCTAATATTATTCAAAATAGGCCAGACAAGTTCTATATTACGTTTAATTAAATAATAAATACAATACGTCATATTTTAATGTATGTGACAAAAGACAGATGCCTGCTAGGTATATTAAACGTATTAAAATCGGTTCTTGTTTTCATTAGAAGCATGTCGAATATACCTATAAAACCTATAGAAGATGTAAAACTATGAAAACCTTAGACAGTACTTATAAATAAGGAAAAAGTCTCAATTAATTATTACGAAAATGTATTAACAGATTTTATTGAGTCTGACGTTCCAATTTTGCCAAAGCTGTCACAAAACAGAATATTTTTAAACACATAATTCCCTACGTAACGCTCGTCGTAACTAAATTTAAAAAAGCAGACATTTTCGAGTTCTTATTTTAAAAATAATAACAATTTAATAAAGTAAATGTGATTTTCACAGCACGGATTGTTGACGTTGAGCGTCTATATAATCTACAATCCTCCACGGATAATTGAACTTGAATAAATTTAGTTACTGAATTGTCTCTAATAAAATGTCAGCTTGATATCTCATTTAAAAAAGGAACTGTGTATTTTCTAGTACACACTACAGAAGTAAAGCTGGTATAATTGTAAAAAAAATGAAAAAAAAAATAATAATGGCACCCGCCGTTAAGATCGAACCTACGACCTTTAGGTTACGAGGCAGTCACCCTACTTTAGCTTAATGTTCTACAGCCGGTTTTATAGTATAACTATACGATATATATTGCAGCGTTTCAAACTCATGAATTGATTTTACCATACCGTGCCAAAAAAGTTTTATTCAAAAAAATACTCTTTTGTCATAAAATTGACATGTCTTGTGATTTAAATACTAAAAATATTAATGTATTTTCGCAAGAAATAAACAGGCACGATTTACTTGAGGAAAATAACTAAACAATATTAACAAAAACGAAAACATCAAATGGTCTGAAATATTCTGTTTTGTAACAGGTTTGTTGTTTAAAAACGAATGGATTTTAAAAATTTTGTATGTACATATTATATAAGTAATACAATCTGTCGAGAACGGGACATTTTCGTAGCAAAATCGATTTAAAATTATATTCTAAGTATTGTTTTTTGCTAATTTATCACGATGCTGGAACAGTTTAGATTCAAAGTTTAAAATAAAGCAAACTAAAGATTAGATTTCAAAACAAATATTTAAATAAATGAACCTTATACAGTATGCATGCATTAGTACCTATAACAAATAGTTTCCTAGTATTCTACATTTTTCGATAGCGTCATGACAAATTAGTATTTAAAAAAACTGATCTTGTTTGTTAATATAGTCCAAGCGTTGAAAGTAAGAAATTGCTCGTCATAGAATACCTAGTCAGTGAAATAGAGTGTAGGAAAAACGAAACCGAATTTGATTTTAAACAAATCCTGACACTAATGTTTTAATTAATTATCACTTTGCGTCTGTCACATAACATCCGAGTGGAATGTACAGGATTTGTAAAATAATATCTCTGCCTTAAGAATATTATTATCACGTTTGCACCATCCCGACTATTGTGAAGGTTCATGTCTA
This sequence comes from Venustoraphidia nigricollis, assembly GCA_034508555.1. Taxonomy (NCBI): domain Eukaryota; kingdom Metazoa; phylum Arthropoda; class Insecta; order Raphidioptera; family Raphidiidae; genus Venustoraphidia; species Venustoraphidia nigricollis. The sequence continues at coordinate 3,914,559 of JAVRKA010000032.1, read as the reverse complement.
GCGTTACCGAACCTAAAATTAGCTCTCGCATAGTGTGAAGGCAGTGCTGCAATTGGCTTTATTACGAAAGAGTAACTGTTGAAATATGGCACCGTAGAGTACCTGATAACTCATTCAGCCGCGCGAGTGGAAAGATCTCGTCGGTGACAGTTGTTTGAAAATACATTTTTCTAATATAGCATTGTAACAATGCTAGTTTCTTAACGATTATAGCAAAAGATCGGTATTAGACTGTTTATATATATCAATGGAGAAAAAAAAACTGCACACCATCATTTGCATTGACGTAAAGTATATTAAGTTTCGACTGGATGTCCCGGCCTCCTACAGACAAAATCTATAAAACACGTATTATATAAATATATATAAAAATGTGTGTCACGACACTCAGAAGAAGTGCAACTTCTTATGCAATACTCAAAGGTTTACACAGTAAAACTAGACAACTGTCAATGTAGGATTAACGTCCAATATTAAACTCAAACGTTGTATGACTCGAATTCGCATACGAAGTTACACTTTAATAATATAGACGTTATATAATATGTAAATGCATACGTAATAGGTATTAATACACATAACATTATAATGCGCAATATGATAATTAAGGTTTTTGTTTAGAAATGCTTTGTACCTATAATTTATGATTAACCATTACATAATGTGTTACACGAAGAAGTGGCGTTTTAAAGGCGAATATGTGTTCATTTAAAGTGGCGAATGAATTATACCTAAATATTTAATTAGATGTGAAATACAGTATACAGTTTAACATATAATATTACCCTGCTGATGAGATGAATATAAGATAGAATGAGCGAACATACTTATAGTAGGAAAGCTGTTAGACATTTTTGGGTAGGTATTTGAGGCACTGTGAAAATTGGTACAATACGTCTTCAGTAATATCCGAATACAAGAGCCCAGACCTGGCTGAATGATAGCGAGGCTTAACCGACCCTCAAATTTTTAAATTCGCAAAATTTTTATCGCAATAAAGCCTTTGTGGCATTTTGAAATTTTAATACCTTGAAATTTACTATTTAAGACTTAGCCAGGTGTTTGCAAAAATTCATTTTTGAGAAATTTTAAAAATATCTTTAATAAATTTAAACAGAATAATATTGGTAACTAAAAATACATATATTTTAAAAAAACAGGTCGTTTCGGTGGGACATTCAACCTGCCAGGTGATTAAAAATTTGAGTGTCGGTTAAGCCCCGCTACCCTTCAGCCAGGTCTGTGTTTTTGTATTTGGATATTACTAAAGAGTTACTGTACAAATTTTCACACTGCCTCAAATACCCACCCAAAAATGTCTAACAGCTCTCGAATGCTTCTTTTCGGTACACTGTGTTGTTGCTTCTCCACGAAAATGTCGAATAACTGAATGATTACAATTTTTATGTTCTAATTCAATTTTGTTTATTTTTCTATTTCTGGTTTCTACTTAAACCTATATCTTAAACAAAACTACTCTATTATTGACTGGAAACATCTAAATCAGCAGATCTTTAGCTGGGGAACTCGTGGGATCGGGATCCGAAAAAAACTGACACTATTATAGTATTTAATTAGAAAATAATTTACTTATCAATTACATGCATAATTATATTTAAAAACATAGCGAAACAAGGGATTTTCCATTTAAAATAGAGTCATAGCGATTAGAGAATAGAATTAACATAGGAATGTTATACTGCCGTGTTAAGGAAAAGCAATGTATGTTCAATAAGAAAAATATTACGATATTATAGCTTTTAGCGTTGACTAACTTAGACATCCAACAATCGATGATAAATTAGTAAGAAGACTATTTTAGAATGTCATATCCACCAGGAGGCGCGTAAATTTGACAAAAGAAAGGCTGTTTTTTTATAAAGATGACTTTAGTATTTTTTTTTAAGTAAGAAAAAACAAATAATGTTATATTCACAATTTAAATTACCAAAGTTAAAGAACTGCTGGTTTCAAATAAACATCTATAATTTGAGTTTTTTCTGAATTAGACAACGCTGAACTCAAATCACACATTTGTAAGGAAAGGTTCGTGACTAGAAAAAATTATTTTTATGAAAACGATAAAATTTTTATTGAAAATTCGACATTTGTGAATTTGATTTGTAGTTCTCACGACTCTACTAACATAAGTTGAAGAAATCAATGCATTAATTCAGAGATGATATAAACTGTTCTGTAGAACAGAATCGAAATATGACTAAAAATCGAAATCATGTTCGTGTCGTTCACAATATGTCATGTTCACATTTTTGTTTATAAACTTAGGAACAAGTAGTAATGTCTGCAAGGAGCAAATGCTAACTGCATCCATGAATTTGTAATTCATTATAAAACGGAAAGGCAACAAGATACTATACTGATATTTCCAAAGATTGAAAGAGGTGTAATAGATAGTGCGCGTTCCTCATTTTGAATGCAGGGTTGTTTGTGTTGACCTGTATGTCAAATCCATATGTACATAGTACTCTACCGAAGCAGAGTTCGTTTTGACGGAAAGAAAATTGTTCTTCATTTTAGAAATGTCAATTTCAGACAAATGCGTTATTGTAATATAAGACTTTTGTCTGAATACGTTTCTTATTTTCTGTCAAATGCTTGGCAGTTATTCATTATTGCGCAATAGTTTCGCATGGAAAAGTAAAAATAATTAAGGTTGAAGAAAGAAAATTCTCAGTTTTATAGCATAAGTAATTATTTATATTGACCGTTACATAAATTTAATAAATAAGACGGACCTTGTGCAATTATCAAAATATATTGTTCTGCTCTTTTTATTTCATTTGTTGAATTTATGTAGTGGAAATTTCATTAAACTGGTCCTGAAATGTTAGTCAAATAATTAAAAATATATTTTGTAAAATATTTGCGTCATATGTCGAATATTCCAAATTAGATGTTTTTCAAACTGTATATGTTTTTCAAAATATTTTATGATCGCTCAACAGTGGTTTTTGCACAAAATTGTTATTCGAAGAATAATTTTTACAGAATTTAACAGCTGTGATACGAAAAATACAATTATTGGAGAACTGATTGGATTGAAAATTTGGATATTTACCATTTGAAAAATGTTAACTACGATTTTATTTTTATATTAAAAAACATGTTTACTGATTCCATTATATTATATAAAAGTCTTGATGTCAGTCGAGTTTAAAAATCATAAATAATTTCATTCCATTTTAAAACTAGTGGAATTACAACTATTCAGACGTTAATTATATGGCTATTCGTGGTTTTACTTACAATTTTTAATCATCATCTAAATATAATATACTTATTTACCTCCTTGTGGTTGTACCACTTATCAGAGCACATTTACTGCCAAATAGAAAACTCGTGTTGACAATTTATTTTATTTATTCAAAAGTGTAGAACCTAGATTGATGCTTCTAAAACATTTTCTAAAATCATAAGGTGTACGCTCTAAGGTTTTAAAAACATGTTTAGTCCAAAATGGTTTGATCATATTACTCATATTCAAAAATATATTATTCTACTTTAAAAACTGTCGATTAAAGATAATACTAACAAACGATTGGCTGGGTACGATACTAAATCAAAATACATTTGAGCGATGAATTATCACATAGATTGTGATGTTTGCAGAAAAAATGATACTTAAATCTATTCTATTATTTTGGCAATAACAATTTAAAAAAAATACGTTTAATTTATTATTCTTATGTGGCTCATTACAATAATAATTGAGCCACAGTTTTTTTAAACCAGTAATGAAAACCATATAATCAGTTTTATACGCAAATATTTTTTTAATTTGTATTATTTCTTGTAATAATTGAATATTGAAACAAAGTGCAACAAAAAAGTGCAATAATCTAGTGACTGTTTTTTTAAAATTATAACCACTAGTAGTACACAGGTCACAGACATGTTTCTTTAAAGGTGGAAATGATAGAAAAAGGCTACTGAAACAACCTGAAACTACATAAATATTCAGACCAAGTTAATTTTAAAACAAAAAACAGCTAGCTTCAGTTCTTTGGAGATCAAAAATCAAATTTGGCACCCCAGTTCTAGGGTGAGAGCACGAAATAATTTTTAGATTGGACATAAAAAACAAAAATAAAAAACAACAAACAGAACGAATTTGTTACTAATATAACTTTTGTTTGAAACTTTTACTGCCAAAATAAAAATACATGTACCTACTCGAAATTTTAATTGTACATTTCTGAAGTATTTAAAATTTGCATGGAGAATAGTTCTTTAGAATACGCATGTTTAAATTAGTTAATCCCATTTTTTCATGAATAAGAAAGAAAATACGGCCAAGACTGCGACAATTCTCTAAGCGCAAGTACAAAGATTATCTACGAGCTTCATGGTCGTTTTTAGTACAAAGCCGATGTCATGGCTTCGCCTTTGTTATTTGGTAGCCGGGCAACATTGCGTTATATAACGTAGCACTACCATCGTTTCAGAAAGCAGCATGTATCATGGCAAGCTGGTGTACCTAGGCTACAGGAAAACGACCGATGTCAATAAAAGCACGAATATCAATTATTATAAAAAACGAAGAAATATAATGTTCAATAAACTGTTATAGTTTTTCTTCATGCATTTGTTAAAATGCTTTTGTTTTCAATAAAAAAAGAGATTTACAGGTTTAGATTAAGGTAAGCTTTGAGCAAGGTAAAAAATAAGGTTAGTTTTATCGAAGTAAGGATAGGATTAAGATGATTACGATATGCGAATAATTAAAAAAGCGGTCGCTTAGAGCGTTCTTTTGCGGAAAGCTAAAAGCTTTTCTGTATTATTGTAAAAGTAATTATATATTGATAAGAATCACACTAGTTAAATTTATGCATTCGTTTTCTTCTTTTTTTTTATTATATTGTGTAAATACAAAATTTATTCAAAGTCCAGTTTAGCCAACAATGATATTAAAACTATTATATTAAAGCAAAGAGGAAAATAATGTCGAATAAAAACATATAATGCTAACAAATACAATTGAAATAAAAATGGCGCCACGTACGAAACATTCGTGGGCTTTTAATGTGTGAACATCTTGGGATATGACCGGTTCTGCTCTTGGTTTGTTTTTGTCAATGGTTCATACTAATTTTCAGTAGCATAGTCTATAATGTAAGAATTGACGTTACTTTTATTTTTGCTCTTGCATACCTCAGTGTTTGTAAGAACATACGATTCCACTACATTTATACTATTAATAACAAATAAATAAAAACACTTGAAAATTCTACAAAAGTTATTATTAAATTATTACTCGACGATCGTTTCGGACAATAAGTCCATCATCAGGAATATAAAACACATATTTAGTATACTGTTTTATATTTCTGAGGATAGACTTATTGTCTGAAACGATCGTCGAGAAATGATTTAATAAACATTTTTGAAAAATCAGCGTAAATTAAATATCTATACTAATATATAAAGAGGTAAAGTTTGTTTATTGGTGGAAGTCCAGAGATTATATGGTGAGAGTACAGGTATCTATTACTCATGCTTAATAATACGGCGGAGCTATTTCATCTCAATTGCGCGCGGAACCGTGGGTAGCGTCTAGTATACTATATTATGGGCTGAGCTATGATGTTTGTGTTTTTTGGGAGGGGGGGGGGCGAAAAGATGTTTACACATAAAAATCTTGTTTATATCTGATAATATTAAATAAAACCCCTGTGATACCTATTTTTGTTGCAAAATAGATTATTTTCTTAAAATAACTAAAATTCGGTACCTGCTACCTACAATTATGTTTATTTATTGTGGTATAAAACATTCCATGATATTTTTAGAGATATAATGTCAGATGTACGCAAGACCAAAATTTTGTTAGTGTTTTGGACATGTATTTGCATAACACGATAGAAATATGCATAAAAATTGTCATGTTTTTTTAAAAGAAATATGCAACAGCTGCGACTGTGGAATTATTTTAAGTAAGGCATTATAAAAAAAAAATGTCTATGCATCTTTCCCTTCTGCTATCGTAAAAAATATGATCGAATGTAAGAGAAAAATGAATAAAACATCCAAAGAATTTGAAAGGTTTATAGAATATTGTTTTTTAACTAGTTAATAATGAGTTTTAAGATATCTTAGGTTATGTGAAGACTCATTTGCAATTATTTTGCAAATGGCGTCGGCCGGTTTTGTGCAATATTAAATAACATACATCACCTATCTTAAAACGGCTTAGAATAATTAATTTAAATATTATTTAATGGAATTTATTTTCTGAATGTTCAAAGAGTCAAACTTTTATCAAAATTATTAAAAGTGTGAAATAACACAAAATGGTAAAAGTTGCAAATTATTCTTATCTGTCATGTGCTTATTTCAATGTATTTGTTCTACATATACTGTGATATACAAAATGTGGGACTTATCTGTTATTACTTATTAGCATAATGTTTCTCTATTATTTTGTTGTATTGTCATTCCACAATGTTAAGCCAAAAATGAAGCTTACAAAACTGTTCTAATTAATTATTAACTGTTAATTATTAATTGAATTACATGTTCGATAATAACCTTTTTAAGACGAGAACCAATGAATATTTTTGCTCGTTTTATCCATCAACGTAAATCGCAAAATAAATTATTCAAAATGTACCACGTCTGTTGCAGATGTCGGAGATTATGGATTTTCAGTTTTGCTAATTTAAAAAGTTCTATGGGATTTATATTGGTTCGTAGACTATTTAGAAACACGAGTCCTTTTTGACCTCTGCTCTTATGATCATTAATTTTTCCGGTTAAAGATTTTATAATGCTTCAAACTTTTTTCTCTCACAATATGACCAAAAAAAATGCAATTGTCTTTTTTTTGACACTGTCAACGAAAGTTTTCTTTTAACGCCGATACGTTTTAGCTTTTATTTATTTATTTAATTATTTATAGACGCTCAACAACTTAATTACATCAAATAACATCATCAATTAAAACTAAACGACATCACGAAACATCCTTGTGCGAGGCGGGATTCGAACTCACGACAGGTACGGCAAGTTTTTATACTTCACTGCTGTTTTGGGTTACCCAAGAAATTTTCTGGTAGCTTCTGAAATATTTCTACTTGCTTTGTAATTACAAAAATTGGTTCGATTAAATATTCATTTTTAAATTTTTAAGTGATTAAACTTGTACTTTATGTGTGATATCTACAAAATACGACGGGCTAAGTCCATTAGTTTGACATATCTAAAAGATATTGATGGTAATTACATCATTTAAGATAAAACTTTCATAAAACACTAATGTTCGGTTTCTGATACGACTTTCAGCTTTAAATCGTATTGTAGATGTACTGGTAAATATCCTTGAGAATTTCGATTGTAAAATAACAAGGAAAATGGAAATTTATATTATCGTAAAACATGAACTATATTCAAACGGCGAGTTTATAAGACTTGGTTTTAAATACAATAATATAATGGTTAGATTTAAACACATTTTAGATCTGTGTTATAAAAAGAGGAAATAAATATTTTTGAATGGACCAACATATAATGTATCTATTTAAGAATATGACTGACTTTGTTTTTATAACATACGATATTAACGTATTGTAAATCGTAATTAGAACTATCAATAAATCTGTCCATCCAATTAAGAAGTTTATTAACTTTAAGAATTTTTGGCAACTTTGAACATTAAAAATTTAAATTTCTCGAAATACGAGTGTGTAAGAAAATATTTGAGAGTGTTACAATTTACTCTTCGTAATACTTTATACTTATGTTACGCTTATTTTTTAAAACTTCTACATTTTAAATAAAATATTGTAAATAATTTAAATTTCGTATCTTAAAAACTAAATTTTTTTCTTTGCAAAATAAGAATTATGTATCTATTTATTAAGATAATTTTGCAAAAATTATTATTCCAAAAAATAAAATTTTCTGTCCAATATATTTATAAATGTAATTTTTAATAGTAATATTTTAAGTAATGAATTTTAAATTCAGAAGGCAATTACAAAGTTAACACTTTTTTTATATTTTTGTTATATTCCAACTACATATTTGTAAAAAAAATCATTTTAATGTTATGAAAATTTCAGACAATTTTGCGTTTATGCAAATATTTGTGTACCTATTTTTTTTGTTAATTTCTTGTACCGAGAAGGTGAAAAAATTACTTTAAGAATACAATAATTGGTTATTTGTTTTCCTTAGTAAACTGATATAATACACACTATTATTATTACAGTTACAGTCAACAGTGTATCAAAATATAATAACAGTTAATATTTAAATCTATAGAACATTTGAAAATTGTTTGTTTTAAAAAATGCAGAACTTCCACATTTATTTGAATGTAAATAAAATACGAATTTGGTGCATGACTCATAACATATATGTACTCATTTATAAATTCGTTTAGACGTCGTTTAAAAATGTTTTGATTGATATATCGTAATTATATCAATCAAGACATCTAAACGAATTTATATTTTAGTTGTAAAAATCGTTGTCATTGAGAAAAAAAAAGATAATCATCGATAACAAAAATAATCAATATCTATGTTAATAATTTCGTCGAGGGGTACGGTAGACTTGATTGAAACCTATATTCGTAAAAAATAATTAAGTATAAAGAAATATGAATTTCTAATCGATAACATACATTCGCAAAATTCAAATACTACAACCATATAATTCTTATACTCAAACTCTAACTGAAATTATTTAGCATACTTATCAAATAAATGTGTGAAAATTTGTATTTAATTTACATTTTAAATAGATTATTTTTAGCATGATACTATCCATACACACTTTTCTATAACAAATCAAATTGTTGTTAACACTTTCGGTTTTAATGTAGACTGCCAGTGGGGTCCGTCAGAGTTGATTTCAAGAGACTGCCGCTGCAGGAGAATTTTTTTAATGCACTTTTCCCAGTAGATAAATTTGAAAAATACTATTATTTGTTCGTTTCCCTCTCTCAGATTTTTAGAACGGCTCTGGGTTGGGGAGTACAATGGCTTATTAGGTGATATAATAGAGCTAGGGTTGCCATACGTCTGGATTTATCTCCATTGTTCGAAACGAGGGCGGAATTCTGATGTGTCTCGAATTTTCATAAATGTGATGGAAAAAAAAATATCAATCACTTGAGTCACAAAATATATCATTAGACATTATATGTTTCACAGCTTGAGATTTCGAGCAAGATTTCGTCTTGATGTGAAATCCATCTTATAAAAGCGTATGCTAAACCAGCATCCGATAGATACAAGAAGAACAGTCTGGTCGTTTTTTACGCAATCAGGAATTTTGTTTGGACATCTATTTTTTTTTATTCTGGTAACCCTAGACAGGTGTAGCGACATTTGTGGAGTTGTACATTAACAAGTATAACAATACTGCATAGCAGATAAAATCTAGATGACATTTGTATAGAATAATGTGGAAATAAAATTACAAAAAAAAATTGTACATTTTATTTCACATCTTCTTCATCGTCTTCTTTTTTAAAACCATATCAATTGATGAATTTGTTATTATTCATTCACAAATATATTGTTATGGTCTATGAAAAAAAAAGTGTGTATCGATGATAAACGGCTAATATTTAAATGAATAAACACAGCATATTTTAAGTATAGATAATTTTTTATTATTACATATAAAATGAGTTTGCCTGTTAAAATTATTGTTGATTTGAAAATGTAACTATCTTCTATATGACAAAGTGTTAAAGAAATATTCTCACAAAACGATTCCGTAATTTTCAAATTAAAGTTAACAATTTGTCATATAAATTGTGGGCAACATTAACCCATTGTTTGGTTATGATTAATACTGATAATATGTTAAGTAGCGATGTCATGTGATTGTTATGTTCAAAATACGAAAAAAACAAGTGACTGTATTTGTTTGATTTAATTGTTGGATTGAAAATACATGTAGGCGTATTATATAATAATTATGATTTTATTTCATTTTATACTTTTTCTCAGATTGCGCTGACATTCTTTACCTATTCCCACGTAGAATCTAAATTTTTTGATAACCAAGCCACGGAGGTGTCGATTGATTCGTCAAACGCAATGCTAAAAAATCGGTCAAGTGCGAGTTAAATTCGCGAGAAAAGGATTCCGTACTATTCCGTTTTCGGTGAGTACTTTAAGACTTAAGGTTTTCCTGTAAACTATGGGGGAGATCCAACATTCGCTTCCCGAATTTTAGTAATCTTCCTCTACATTTAGGCTTGCCAATTTTAAAATAAAAATTAGCAGGAAATAATGATTTCAAATGCGGGACAAGGGTTTAAAAAGCGGGATCCAGCTAATTTTACTTAGAATACAAAAAAACGTGAAATTTTCTTTACAAATGAAGATGAGAAGTAAAATAAAACACCTTGTTAGATTAATAATAGTCAATATTTACTAAAAAAAACAGTTATAGTGTAATTTAGACTTTATTATGAAAACTATAAATTACTTTTTAAATGAGTATTTTTCTTGACATTTGGAACTTTTAAGGATTTTTTTATTTTTAATTACAACATTGTAAAAAGCTTTGCATGGATAATAAAAATTTACTTTAACTTGTAGCTCTGATTTTACAGAATCCACATAAAGACGATTTCGCGCGTCAGTCCAGGCATTATTACAAAGTGAGAAGACTGTCTCTGCTGCTGCATTAGAGCACGGAATAGATGCAATGTATTTAGCGTCCTTCGAAAAGCGGAGTATTTAGAGAGAACGGAATACACCCTGAGCGGGACGTCTCGTTAAGGCAACCCTAGCTATAATCCCTGTTCTCAGAACGAAAAAATCAAGTCGGTAAAGTTTTTTTATGTGGATTGGAAAATGAAAAGATTTGACGAGTAGAAATTCTCATGAAGGTTAATTTATGATAATTATCACGCTAGTTTTGCATGTTAAATAAACAAATAAAAATGATAAGTCACATATTGTAAAAATATTTCTGTGGAATTTAAATTTTCTGAATGTCACGTTTTGGTATTATCACAATGAAAAATGCAATTTAGTAATTTCACAAATCATCATTGTTTATATTTTGGTTCAATATTGACTGCGTTATTTTGCAGACACGTAAATTGGTAATGCGAGTAAAAAGAATTTTTACGACCCCCTACAAAATAGCTGCTTTTATGTAGTAAAATGATCCATTTCGCACTAGTGCGTAAAGTAAAACAAAAGTAAATCGATTTTACCAAAACAATAATTATATCTCCGTCAAATGCTATTTAAATTAAGTCATGATATACGACATATTTTGTCCCACCATTCATTCTTCCGTATATAACTTTCTTGCTTATTTTCTGAGAATTTTAAAACATTGATATCTTTATTAAATTAAATACAATAGGGTTTAACAAAAATATACACAGTACATTAATTATTACTAAACAAATTATATCAGAGAACACTACAATTTAAATTTAATTTCAACTGATAAATAATGCTTAAAAATCTAAATATATAATTGAACATTTTTTTATTTTGCTCATAATATGTACGTGATCCGGATAATTTCCAAACTGATAACACACATGGGATCCTTATTATTGAAACAAAATAGAACTAACTTTTTCTCCTCCTAGAAGCAGACAAGTATTTTTTTAAATTAATCGGCTATTAGATTTCTCTATAAAGACAGGAATTGTAGATTGTAAACGCTCGACGACTGAGGTCATTAGCGAGCGTAAACTCCTTTATTATGCCGTGTTTACTTTATTTGTCCTGTACAGTATACGTACGTCTCAGATCTACTGTGAAACAGAGAAAAAATTCTGAACAAAAAAGTCTTTAGACATTTTTTTCTGATGTACCTACTATCATTAATAACTATCATTAATAACTATCATTAATAAATTGAGCGAAATACAAAAGAATATTAGTAAACCACGTCTAAACCCCATTCATTGCAAAACGTGCGTGAAATTTCCCGTGACACTGAGTATCACGATATGTCACGCCGTGAGTTTGACTGTTTAAAAAAATCGTGAGTGAATGAGATAAAATATACGGATACGTGAGCGTGCGTGAGTGGAGAAAAACTTTTCGTGAACGTGAGTTAGCGTGAGTAAAAAGCTAATCACGAAAAAAATTTTCTCCTGTATGCGGACTGTTAAATCTGGCCTGGGACTAACGTTAATCACTATTGCATTCTTATGCGAACTAAAAATAAAAAATTTAAACCCTTAATACATCCCTAAACGAAGCCGAATAAAACATAATTTATCTTTTGGCGATCTTTTCCGGTACAAAACTGAACATATTATTTATTTTTTTTTATTTAAAAAAAGCGATTCGGCTTCTATGGCCATTATCGCGTTATATCTTACAATTCACTTAGTTATAAAGTAAGGTAAGTATACAATTAATAATGCATAAAATTACAAAAATTTATTTTTTTTTTGTTGCCTTCACTGCGGCTTATAGTGCAGTTATCTAATTACTTCAATTTAAAAAAAAACTGTGTTCTTATTAAAATACATTAAAATGAAACCACTCCCACTGTAATACGAAAATTACATATCTTTAAAATTCGTCTATATCGAATATAAACACAAAAGTATCAGGAGAGCAGTTTTCAAATAAATCAATGTTATCAATTTTATAATTTTCTATTGAGGCGTTTTTTGTTTTTAAGTTAGGGACGAACGCCGGATCCGTAGATCGGAATATCATTTAATAATTAAGAAATGAAAGTATGTAAGCAAATATATGTACTAAAATAATATACATTTTAATTTAATACTACTACAAATTTCTCAAGAAAAAGAAAAATAATAAATTTCAAAGTTAATCACAAAAATCACACCATGATCGAACCTCTAGATTCCAACAAGAATTCAATATTCAAATATTAATTGGTATCTGTTAAAATTGAAAACGAAAAAAAATATTATCAATAGAAATAATTTATTAAAATGATCAAATGAACAACAGAAAAGTTAATTTGTCTATATCACTCGATCGCAACTAAAGAAGTGACAATTTTAATTTTTTTGATTTTAAAGAATGTTTCGAAATATTACGTCATTTTATTTTTTTCCTTCAAAAAATGATTATACAACAATTTTATAAAATTGAAGGGGATTAATGGTGGTGTGATTTTAGAAAGATAACTAATACCATATTATTATATACAATTACAAAATAAAAACATATGTATATCGCTACAGTATACAAAAAAGTGTACAAAAACAGAGCATTTAAATTAAGCGTATTTAGGGGTTTTTTGTTTTTTTTTCTTGTTTATTATATTTGTGTAAGCTGTAATGTACTTATATCACACAGAATTATAAAAATTCATTGGTTGGTACTTTATAGTTGACAAACACATAAACTGATGATCTGATCCTATTTCCATAGGCCATGTTATTGTATCATGTTTTTTGTGTTATTGTATCATATTTTATAATACCAATTATAAAGTTACGTGAGTGTGAGTGTGATTTAACGTGCGTGAGCGGACGTGAGTCTCGAAATATAATTATTATCGCGCGTGATTGTGAGTGTTGAAACCTAGACGCGAGGGTGCGTGAGTGTGATTATAAAAAATAGTAGTAGTGCTCGAACGGGCGTGAGTTGAAAATGATTTGCGTGAGCGTGAACAAAATACTACTCACGATTGCACCTCTATTGCTGATAATTATGGCACGATGGATCAATACATACGTAAGGACTTTTCCGTTCAGAATTCTTTTCTCCATTTTACATCCATTTGAGACACCCTGTAAAATTTTCCATAGACTCACGTCGGTGTTTTTGTTTAAAAAGTACCATATATGTCATGCATAATGATATTATCACTCGTGTGATTTTTAAAACTCACTGGCGTTCGTTTTTAACATAATGTCACCATTCGTGCGTAATAAACCCCAAACTAGATTACACAGTCTACTATAATTTCGCTTATGAAAAATGACACGTACTGTAAATCATTAACAAATATAATGAAATTATAAAAATAAAGAAAAACAATTGCTTTTAGTATAATTATGAATTACTAGTGACTCAGTCCGGCTTTGCACGGGTAGCACTAATTATCTATAGCCGTAAAAGCTGAGAACCACTATCATAAAATTCTCAACGTGTGTATTGAATTTGCGCGAATTCAATCACTCTTAATTGTGAATGTTCAAAAATCGAAGAAAAATCAAAATTGCCAAAAAACAAAAAAAAAATTCGGTTGATTCGCTCGCTACCAAACTTCATATGATCACCCGCTGGACTAATCTGAAGATTGCCTAAACATTTCATCAAAATCAATCCAGCCGTAGATATATATACGTAGATATATATACATACGTGTAGAAGCAATTGTGTCATTCCGTCACAAAAATTCAATTAAAAAACTATGATTTTTTTAAAATTTTAAATCAATGCCTTTACCTCGACTGCCTTCGCCTACAACAGCTGTTGCCAAAGCTGGCTTTATCAAATCGTCGTAACCATTGTCATCATTTTCAACAATTCCAAATATTAGTAACAATATCAGGTGCAAATACAAAAATTTATCTTTTATATTCATTGTCAACGGTTTGTTTGAAACGCACGTACTGCTTTTCATAATATTAATAACTTAAAAGAAGTACTGAGGAGGCTTAGATATATAGACTGCGGCTACCTCCGTATCATAATTAGAAGAGGCGCAGGCGTAGCTTAGCCTGCATTAGAGGTGCAAATCGTGCGTGAAATTTCCCGTGACAACTTAAAATTGTAGGGGTACAATCATCTTACGGTGTAGGCACTGATCATTTTTGAAAATGTGAAAAGGGTGTTGAAAAATAGTATATTACACCGTAAGGGCAGGAATTTCAATTTTCTGTCCGTGCGGTGTGTACTGTACTATTTGTCTGATGAAAGGGCATCGTATAATTTTTTTCTAATTTTTTTTATACATTTTAATCCTGGACATTTTTTCCTGGTTATTTTAATTGTTTTTGTAAGGATTGTTATGACTTATAGTTGTTCTGTCCTGTGGTTGCTATGACTTTCGGGGTTGTCTTTGTGGTGCTTGTTATGTCCTGGCTGTTTTATCTTGGTTGTTTAGTCGTACGATCTAATTTGGTTTTACCATTGCTAACCTATTTCAAATGCATTAAACATCAGCTGTTGCTTTTTTATAGACTTCTTCCAATTTAACACCGCTCGCTGGTGGTCAAAATAACATTGAAATAACTTGTAGTTGATAATTGATTACCAATGTCAAGCTAGCTGAATTTTTTCGTGTTTTAACACATTTTCAAGTAAGAAACTAGAGATGTTTATAATTATGATACGTAGGATCCAAGTGCCGACTCTCAAAAAGATCTTTTCAATTTTAACACAACCCTAAAATTTCTATCTACGCAATTCGAATTTAACCAGAGATTTTTCATTTTTATAAGACTCAGAGTGCCGTCATTTTTAATTACATCGATAGAATGTTTTGATATTCTATCCACAATTAAAATAAAAAGATGACAGCAATATGAATGCTTTGTATGTAGGATGACCTTGTGTGTATGTCTTCGACCAGGGGCGTAGCTACCGCCGTATATGCCGTATCAATTATACGGGGCCCCCGGACCACGGGGGCCCCCAACGTGCGTAAGTAAAAAAAAACTTCCCATTTTTTTTTTATTTCAGAAATGACAAAAGTCAAAAAAATCAATTTCTTCTATTCCCGCATAAAGCGTGCGTTCAAAAGTTGGCAACACCCTACATCGGTTATCGCGGGCTGCGGGATTTCCCCGTTTAAGTCATTTACTTCAACGGGGGAAGGGCCCCTAAACAAATTTTTATACGGGGCCCCGCCAAGGCACGCTACGCTTCTGTCTTCGACTCTATGTAATCAATTCGACAATTCATATTTTTCACGAACAATGAGAGGCATATGCATGGAAATATTGTTTTTTTCTCTGTATTTTCCGTAGCATTCAGCCACTGAGCAAATTTGTTACATCTACTACATCTATCTATCTGTCTGTCTTTCCAGGCCCTACAAAAGATCCTCATTGACCTAGAAAGCTGAAACTTTGCACACGGGAGAGAATTTGTAAATTTTAAACAAATAACTTGATTTCTATTAAGGTAGTTGTCGTGGTACAATATTGTCAAAAAGTTATAGATTATACGCACCACAAAAGTATACTAGCTTGTAGCTAAGTGATCCATAATTTGTACGCAAGACTGTACGCGTGGAAACGTAACCCATACAGTATTCATATGCATGTATACTTTTCTATAAATTGTTGAACTTTAAACCGTTATTTATAAATAATTAGACGGTCAAAAAAAATTCTTATTTTTTTTAAACTCATAACAAATGCATTGAAAGACTGTTAGTTTTTGGAAAGTTTCTGACAGTTAGTTCTTTTTTTATAAATAAGAAACTGGTTCAGAACTACAGAGATCGTATACAATCAATGTTAATTATCCAATTTGTAATTGAATTTATCTTGGATTATATACGGTCGATCGACTTCAAATTTTCAGGGTAATTGTATTATCATGTCCTTAATAAGTATACAAAAATTAAGAAATATCTGACGGTGTGCCTTAACCACGACAACTACCTTAATTTAGACAGGTGTATGTTTTATTTTTCTAGTAACCTGTTCTAAAATCAATGTTATAAACGAAATACAGTAACCACAAAAGAGTAAATAAAAAGCAGCTTGTAAATTGACTATCGATAATGGTATTGGAGCTTGACTTTGAAAAACCTCTCTGGCGCTTGCGAGCTCAAAAAAGAATTTTTCATTTGCGCCTTTCTCTGTATGTTTAAAAAAATAATCAACAATTCCCTTCTCTACTAAAATTTGAATTTGTTTATTAAATGTGTCAATAAAAGGAGAGTTTCTTTTCAATGCAAATATAATATGATTTTTACTGATGTCTGTCGTCATTGTTCTTAAACTGTTCCTGACATCTGCCTCTAACAAATGCAAATCGGGTATATAACCGTGAATTTGTTTAGCAAACACAGCAAAATCACCTCGATGCAAATTGTTCATTTGCTGTTCTGCATCACTGCCTGGAACATATTGTTCGGCAACTTTCCACATAGTTTTATCGACGGATTGTTTCAATCGATTATATAACCGCGGACCAATGAACAAATCTCCCCATTTTATATTTTGTTTTACAAAATCATCAAAGGTTTTTATGGGTTTTGTGTGTGGCTTAGAAACTAGAAAAGATGTATATCTAGCCGAATATAATGTACTTATGAGTAGGATGCAAATCAACCAGCCAGCCATAATCCATCGTAACGGTGTAAACGCTGATGTTGGAAATTTATGTAAGCCATTAGTCAACACCACTCTCCAAACGTCGAAAATGCATCTCGATAGCGAAGAGTATTGGGTTGCTCGTTTCTGACCGTATTGACAATTGAAACCGACGCCATATAATGATAAAATAGTAATTACGATTATCATCAACAATAGCGCCCAACATGACGGACTTAAAGACATGAAGACGTATTTAGCTGGAGATATGAGTTTCGGTTTTGGAACCAGAAACATGCTGCTCATTTGACCGTACGGAATGGTCATTGCAATAGTATTTCCAAAATTGTGATTTAACCATTTCGAGCAAATGGCGATATCTGATATATGGTTCTGCAAGTCATGTGCGACGTCGCTATAAGAACGACCTGTAACTTTACCAAACGGTGAGTCTCTTTCAATATAATTTAATTGAAAGCCCTTTAATAATATCTTTAATATTTTAATTTCGATGCCATCATATTTGTCGGTTGAGTTCTTATATAACACGAAAGGGTCGCAGCTAAATAAACTAATTGTTATATTTCTTAAACACAATTTTAAGGGAACGTTCTTGACTTGTTTAATATATTCACTGACAGTTTTTAAATCGCTATTTCTATTAAAATAAAAAACTTCGTTGTTCTTTGTATTCATGATCTCGTAGTTCTTTTTAGATGATCGTGTTGGAAAGAGTAAATTGTCAATTTGATTGTCAGTCAAATGTTGATTTACGATATAAATGCTGAGATCATATAGGCAACTAGCTCTTCTTATTGTTTCATTTGAAATATTGTTCTTCGTTCCATAGTTAAATATAATTATATTACTGTGTGATTTAAAAGTGTAACTGCTATTCGGTAAATCAATAAAAATATTATCAATAAATGTAAAGTTATTTGTGATAACTGCATAATCGTCACATAATGCCATGTCTGGTCTTTCTGAAACTAGTGAAGCGTCGTTTTGAATTACTGATGTTATTGAAAAAGTATGCGATAATAGTTCATCGTAATAGTCATTGTTTTTGTCATCATTTATTAAGTATACACATTTTTTAGACAAAACAAAAATATTGTTAAAAAGCGCTAGAAAGAAATGTTTTTCCGCACCAATACTTAACTTGATGAGAACAACGAATAACAAAAGTTTCGTGGTACATGAAAATAACTCCATTGTGTTAAGATATGTTTTGAAATAATTTTAAATTGTTGCATTTATAATTATTTTATATTTATTTAGCGTATTTTAATGCCAAATGTCGCGTTTTATAATTTCTAAACTTCCTGAAATCTACTTGCTAATGTCTTTTCTCCCTCTAAAAAACTTATCGGCTATTGAAGGGACATGCTGGAAAATACAAAATTTTCTGCATTTTCCTTATTTATTATCGGGCGTTTTGTTTAATATCATTATATCATTATTTAAATATTAACAGCTATTAACTAATATTTCTTTCCCAACCACAAAACAGAATCTGGTTAAACAATTTCTCTAATTACATTTTTTTATTATTTTACTAAACGAAATTAGTTACACTCTAAAACTTTAAATATCTAATTCGTACATCTGAAATGCACGGAATCTTAAAGAATACTAAATTTTTACTCGCATCGATATTTATATAACAGTTAAAAAGGTATCTATAATTTATTTCTTAAAGTAAGAAAAGCCATTAGGACCTAATATCACTTAAATCCTATATATAATACATATAGTTATATATTATATAGTTAATCATCGTGGTAACAGCTGCTTTGGTATCGTTGTATCGTTTCGAGTCGAAGAACAAACAAAGTGCAACTTCTTTTACGAGTTCGGCGCATTAAAAGTAGAGAACACATCTACACGATAGCGATGACAAAAAGACTCGTTTTTGTAATTTCTATTTCCGGCAAATCGCAACAAGTAGGTATGTGCGGATTCACTGGTTTATAAAAACCGGACTACGATCGCGGTGGTGTTGGCAGTAGCGTAGGTATCGGAAGGCTAGGCGGGGCAGTGCACCGGGGCCCCCAAGCTCAGGGCGCTCCTCGGCCTCTTGAGCAACGTTCGAAAACGTTATTTAAATATCCTAATCGAACAAAGAATTTTTGGCTTTTAACTCTTTGGCCCCGTCTGGTTCACAAGTTGAAAAATGTGTTAATTTTTGCTACCGCGAGTTAAAATACGTGTCATAGCTCACTGGATTCATAATTACCTCTAGAAAAGTGTGAGCAAGTTTCAAACCCGCACATAAACAATTACAAAAGTTATTAACAATTAAAGAATCCCAAAAAAGGGAGTCTATTTTTTGCAAAGATCTCGAAATTTCATTTTGGCACCGGGGTCCTTGGTTACATAGCTACGCTACTACGTGTTGGCGATCGGACACGTATTTAATATTTTAATTTCTTGTAGATTATAGACGCTTGGTAACTAATTAACAAATTAGAATAATTTAAAACGACACCAAAAAAATCTATGAGCGCAAGTGTGATAAGAACCCACGGCAGTCTAAACCGAAGGATAACATGCTGCATGCTGACCATTACACCAAACGAAAAACATCATGTAAGTAATAGATTTGTTCGTACAACGATCAGAAACCGTCAGCGAACTGACGGGTGACGACGCATGAGCATTTGCTTCAAAGCGTAAATTGTACTTCGGTTTTATGTTAAATAAATAATAAGTGCTAAATTTTCAAAAATCTACTTTTATTGCAAACATCAACACTCTTGTTGAATTTAAATTAAATTAAGTAGCTTTAATTATTATACTTCTGATTCTTTAACATTAAGAAAGTATATCGCTATATAATTAAATTAGTTAATTTCAATCAAAATTTTATTTTGCGCTGAAAATTGTTTTTCGCATTTGGCTTTTTGACGCCCCTTGCCACCTGGTGCCTGGAGCGCTCTATTCCAGGGCCGGCGCTGCGGCTGTGTTAATTCGTTAAATCTAGAGGGTTTAACGTATACTTTACAGGAAATCTATTACGATGTTTAGAGAAATTAATAATAAACGAAGACAAACTAAATTATTATGCGATCGGCGAATACACTTCTAATATTATAGATAAAATTAAATCAAATGTAATTTTATGTATACGGAATTCTCGACGCGCGAGTTGCACTCGCACTTGGCCTTTTTTTAATATATGGATACCAAAATTGGTTTTTCGAGACAGCCGCTGGTTTAATAGAAAACTTTCAGTCTGCAATAATGGTTGTTAATATTATTTAAACGCTCATTGCCCAAGTACCTACATTAAAATAGTTCAGTTAATTGTATTCATTAATTAGAATCGTTTGATTGCAGATTGCAGTCAATAAAAAAGACTGAGAGGCAATTTTTTATTGTAGGTTTGTAAAGTACCTATACTTACGATAAGAATAGGGTAAACACTAAACTGAGTGGCTTTTACAATACGTGTAATACATATAAAAACAAAAAGTGAAAAATAGTAGATTTTATATCTAGGGCGTAACGAGGTATATTATTGACGAGGCGTGTTATTACGTTAAACGAACGTCAGTGAGTTTAATATCATTGCGCCCTAGATATACAGGCCCATCTTATCGCATAGTTAGTTGGGAAAAGTTATAGATTTTTTTCTACATAAATGTTGTCAAACTGCTGATTTTTTTCAAAATTTTGGTGCTAGTAATTTCGGAGGCAAAGAGAGATGAGACCATAGATTACAGATAGGCATGCTTTTTTGATTCGTGATGTCTCATCAAAAATGTTAAAAACATTTTTTTATGAATTTTGATGCCGAATGTATCGTTTGCTATAGTCTTCCTGTAATCTTCATTTAATGAATGATTTTCTTCAAAATTTTATATGTAATAATTTCGGAGATAAAGAAGTAGTCACAGTAGAGTAATTGATATTATAAAAAATAAATGATAAAATAATGTGAATACGAAATCAAAAATTATCGGTTTTTATTCACAAAAACACAAGGTTTATTTATTATTATATATTTGCCATATATGGCACATCACAATTGGCGTCGGTCGGATGACGGGACCTAGGGGTCGGACCAAAAAAACTGACCCTTATTTTGACAAGTTAGAAATTGTCACATGCTAACCTTTAAAATGGTTCTTTACAAGATGTAGTTGGTGTGGAATTTGTTATTATTCTAACAGCTCTCTTTTGTATGACAAAAAATCTCTGTAGTGAAGAAGATTTTCCACAAAATATTATGCCATAAGAGCAGATTGATTGGAAGTGAGAATAGTAAATAATTTTGAGGACCTCAAGAATATTGAGCATTATATTAAATAAAAGCGTAATTACTATACCTATAATAGTTGCTCTGCCAGTAGTTTATTATAAATAAATGTAGAAAAACTATTTTTATTATAATTTAAAATTTGTACAAAAATTTGTTTGTAAAAATTAGATCCAGATTACGGACAGTTCACATTACACATACGGTACAGTAATTTAACCGAACCGATATTTTAACAGAGTCAGATTAAACGATTCGATAGTTTTTCCGCACTACCTCTTGTGGCCATTTGGCATTCGATAAGCCGATCGCATTATCTGAAGTTATTCGTATCTATCGATGCATCAACACTTGCAATCAATTTTATTCTTGTATTGATCACCGGTACGATGATACGGATGCAGTTAACAACAACAAATGAGCCGATGATATACAGACAGATAGACAGACAGATACGGTAGCAAGAGTATTGTGTAAACAAACACATTTATATTATTATTATTATATATTTCCAAATTCCTCTAGGAGTACATAAAATGTATACGATACTTATATTTACCTACAGGACCTATAGGGGGCATCAAGTATAGTTTACAATTTATTTGTAGAGCCAGTCTGGATATATATATATATATATATATATATACCCTATGGTAGGTACGATAAAAGAAGTGATACAGCAAAATAACCAAATCGATGGAGAAAACATTTTCTTTTATGTGATGACAAAATACTCTCCGTAGCCTTTTCAAATTCTCTAAGCTTCTATTCTTGCTCATTATAAGATGACTCGATTACAGCTACCGGAGTCATCGATGATTAAATAAATACTTATCGAATACTAAATGATATCAGTTGTCGAATAATATGATAACCCGACATTGAGTTTATCATCTGAGAAAGAAGTTTCAAATTGTTGTTATTGTGATTGGTTGATGCATCTTCGGAACAAGTAACTGACGAATCAATAGTTCCAAAAGTAAAGATTGAGGACAATTGTGATCCAGCGATTAGCGCACTGCCTTCTTGATCGGACTGTCGTGGGTTCGAATCCTGCTTCTGCTCAGGGATTTATTTGACCCAGCTTTGATATTTAATGTTTCTGGCCAAAATACGTTATGATGGAAACCAAATTCCCAAGTGAATTCTATTGTATATGTGCATATGCTCTATGCATGTAGACATATGCAATTGGAAATACCTTTAAAAAGAAATGGTTAAGACAATGATGCATCTAGTAAAATGGGTTGCAAAACGGAGAATGTTTAGATCTTGCATAATTCGTATGAGATTTAATATCATGGTTGTTTTCAGTCAGATTTATTTAGAATAGTAAATTCCTCAATCTGCATATTTTCCTATCTTGCCAAAATTATGCCTCAGAACATTTATGGCCAACGTCTATGAAAGAAAGATTTCTTCTCCTTCCTTAGCTTAAGTCACAACCTAAGTTCGGTCAACTTCGAAGTATATGAAATAATAAATGAATATTGTGTCAGACATAGTATAACTAATGAGCCCTCCACTTATTAACAGTAGTTATTACATATGTTTTTCCAAAGCCTGAATCCTGTGTTTTGTTCTGGGTTCCTAATACTGCGGAGGTCTGTGGCAAGAAAATGAGTTGATTCGTTTATACCTTGTTTGTTTAATACTTATCAGATATGTCTGACACATGGGATTAATTCCTTGAAGGTAATGGAACGTTTACTGATACTTTAAAATATTTATTTTATTAATTATATATAGGTAACTTCAAACGGTGGTGAAGGGTACTCAATTAAAAGCTGTCAAAAGGTTTTACAGTTAATTGTTGAACCACTGACATTTTATGATGAATTTGAGATTCTCATGTATTGGACAATGATTTATGAACTTATTACTTTTGGCTATAATGTTTTAGGGACTAAAATATATTGATGCCTTTGTTGACATTTGGATAATCTGAAAAATTATTATTTTGAGTAATGTAGAGTATTTAGGAGCATTTCAGTGATTATAAACGTGCGGAAATTAAGAAATAAATGTATGAACGTTAGTTTCGTTCCTTTTTAGAGACGATTTTTCAAAAAATGACGATTTATAACCCTCATTCATATTTCTGAGAATATTACATTAAGGGGAATGTTTTTTAAGGAAACGATATATTTTTTATTAAATAGGAACCAGAATAGATTAAATGAATGCAAAATATTTGCAAAATCGACATTTTTTTTTTTTAATTTTTGAAACGTCAAAATAATAAAAATTTAAAAATGCACAAATTAAATAATATTTTTATTTCATATTCATTTATAAATCAAAAAACATGTTTTCTGAAATTTTTATAGATTTTCACTGAAGGAAAGTCGTTTTATTTGCAAAAATAAAAAAAAAAAGAATTATGGGTAAGAGACATTGTACCATATTACACCCCCCCTGTAGTTATTTAGTAGGCAAAAAGACGTTGCAGACGAAGGTCGCATCCTTATTTCCTGCACTTTGAGCAATGGAATTTTTTGAAAAAGTCAGTGTAAAAAGTGAATTGCAATACTTAGAGTGGTTTTATAAAAACGTTGATATATTTTTTTTACAAATAAATAATACCTAAATACAGTTTTTCGATTTAAATAAATGTGAAGAAAAGACATTATGAAAATGGCCGTTGAGTCGAGAACAGCCGAACAGCGGCGAGTTTCACAACATGGTGTCCAATAATGGAAACAAAATACAACGTAAGTCAGTTCTTTTGAATTTTTGTATTTAATAGTTTTAAATTAAAGCGATCTTAAATATAATTTTAGCCATGAATATATTTTTCATACCAGCTTTTAAATTGCGATTTCTTCCGTATAAAATAATATCCATTTTATGTAGTAAATTATCGAATCTTGTGGTGTCTGTGTCTAATTATTTCAATAAATTAAAGCTATCGATACATTTTGAATTTTGAATCGATACATTTGAACTGTGTTAATATTTTTTGACGCGTACCAATTTTTGTTTCAAGTTCTATCTACTAGACAATTGAAACTTTTTGACCCCAAATTCCATCATCAACAGCTGATTATATTTTTCTCTGTTAGTTTACTACTTACTCAAAGAGGGATTGGAATTACAAAACGTCCATTATCGTGGCCAGCAGACTCCAGACTTCAGAAGTGTCAAAAATGAGCAATGAAATGTCTACAAACAAAATATCTATAAGGTAATGTGAATTTGTGTTATGTTTATCTAGTTGTCTTATGTCCAGTATTAGCTAAATTGTTTTTAAACAATTGTTATTCATGTATGGAGATTTTAATGCTTGACAGAGTCATTTTTTTAACTTAAATACGTTGGTGTCATTTCCTGAAATGGAAATAAACAAATATTTTATTGGTTTAGGAATTCTTAAATTATCACAGAATATAATTTTTAATTTTGAAATGTCAAGTATGGTGTAATTAAATGAAATTCACTAAATATATACATAAAAATAAAATTGAAGTGACGTTTGTTTATCTGTACGAGTTAATCTTCGAAACGACTGAACCGATTGTGATGACACTTCACAGACAGGAAAAAGATTTATGAAATTGGTTAAGCTAAGTAGAGTTAGAACATTATTTATAGACGGTTATCCATTCGAATTTTATATTTTACCTAATATTTTTATTGAGAATTTAATGTTGCTAAATTTTTTTACGGTAAGTGTTACTAAAAATTGACTTTTTTTCTTTTTTGTCCTTGGTAATTAATATAAAAAAACATGTGTATTTTAACTTTTATATCTACCTGATCAAAACATTTAATAGGTGTGTATAATTAATATCTGATATTTTATATTTCAAATGTAAATTTATAAATTGTATTTTAATAATTCAATTACAGTTATAAAGCTTGAAAAAGTCCCAAGCAAGGGACGAAACGTCGCTATAAATAACAAATAAGTGTTTACTTAAAAAGTCCTTTTTCCCGACAAATCATTTTTATGTTACTAAAAATGTTTATCGGAATGGGTCTTTTACACAGTTAGTGATTTTTAGTGTATTTGCCATATGGCAACATACACTATTGGCGTCGGTCGGATGGCGGGACCTAGGGGTCGGACCAAAATTTCTCGACGTTTCATAACCTCCTAAACACTTTGGCACCATTTTTAAAAATGTTTATATATATATATATGTATATATATATATACGTATATATATATATTTATATATATATATGTGTGCGGGCAATAACTTTCGAAAGACTTAATTGATTTCAACTAAATTTGGCCGACGTGTTGAAATCCATCACCGCAAGAAGCCTATTTAAAATGGGCCTAATCGGGCCATTTTAAGGGTAGTTTTTAGGGGTTGAAAAATGTTTTTGGGCCCCAAAATACCGAAAAAATTCTCAGAATCGTTTGAAAATTGAAATTTAACCCTTTAGTAGCATTTAAAAAGTGGCCCTAAAATTTCAATAAAATCGGCCCGACAGGACCGGACTTACAAATTTTATGAAAACACTAGTTTGCAGATAGTGAGTTATTTACTGAAAGGTGTATTTAATTTGGTGTAGATGTTCGAGATAGTAATGTTGCAATTAAGAAACAAACTGTTAATTTAAGGGGTGTATTAAGGGGTTAAATTTTTTATTTTGACCAAAAACAAACTTAAGTTCATGTAATAAAACCAGACTGCCTGTATTAGCAAATACACTATATTGTCGGCAGGGTTTGGGCACTGCGACCCGGGTTTTTTTTTTATGTTGTTGATAAGTGTATAATTTTAATTATGTAGTTAAAATGTTTTGAAGACAAAGCTTCAGTGACGGAAGATCCAAAAAGAAACGCAATTACTGATATGAAATTTGCATTTATTTGCTAACGTTTCGAGAGATATATGTAGGTACCCTCATCTTCAGAGCACAAATGCCGTCAGTTGTATAATATTGTCAGAATAATAAATAACCATTATGTATTAATATTTGTAAATAGTTTTTTAGTGGTGCTTAAATTTTCACATAAGTTCAAATTTAGCTAAACTTGAACTTCTGTGAATATCACCATCTATACAAAACGTTTATTTATTATTGTGACTTGACGTAAATTGTGCTTGAGTTTTATGTTAAATAAATAATAAGTCCCAAATTTAAAAAAAAAAAACATTTATTGCAAACATTAACACTGTAGACCTATGGATTTATCTAGAGTCAAAAAATGAATCGTCTGAGGTCACCTTGAAGATATTAAATTTTAGTTAAATTCTTTAATAAAATCTGATTGCATAATGCATAAGTTGACCGTGATCAGACCAGTTCGTTAGTTTTTTACGTATGGCATTGATTTTACATCATCGTCTTAATATTGTGTCGTTTGGTTGAAAAAATGTAAAATTGATCGATTAAATTGTAAAAACATAATTAATTCTTGCGATAAGTACATTTGGTGTTTGTTGTAGATTATTTTCGTATAAATATATTTTCGGCAAATGTAAAAAATGAGTGTTTATTATTTTCTTAAGAAATTCAGAACCATTCGGAAGTGTTGGGTAAGTCTAACTAATTTTACGCACATATTGTCATATTTTTATAATTGATTGAATATGCATATTATACTATTTTAAAGAAAACATGTGCTTTTTGAGCTGAAAAATTTTGGTTATGCAATGCAGGCAATCATAGATACATATTTATTATAGGTATAAGTATTATTATAGTTGTTATATATTAAAACACAAGCCATATTTCTTTGGACAATCCGTTGACGATCTCCGCAATCAACCGATTGATGTTGATATTAGAGCTCCGCTACCTCAAAAGGAAAAAAACGAAACCCTTATAGAATCACTTGCGTGTCTGTCCGTTCGTCTGTCACAGCCAATTTGCTCCGAAATTACCTACTGGACCGATTGAGTTGAAGTTTAGTACACATATGTAAGTCGGTGACCCAAAGATGGACGTGAACGTAAATAAATGAATTTTAAACATGGGGGCCACTTTTGGGGGGTAAAAAAATGCATTTAACATTTTAAACAAATAAATTGAAATTTGCACATTTAAAAGGACATACTAACGTAGCGTATTCTACCGTTCTTTGACTATTAATTTTGTCCTTTCACAAAAATTTACATATTGTTCAACGTTTTATTTGTTTTACTGTATCTAGAGTAATACATTCCGTTTTATTTGTTTTACTGTATCTAGAGTAATACATTCATTAGATATAATATATTAATTAATTATCAGTGCCGGGCTAATTATGTACTAAAATTTTTGTAGTTTTAATATTTGTTTCAAAATCACACAAATCTGATTATTATTTATAAAGATAACAGATTAAAGACGTCTTATAACAGGACACAATTCTTCATATTAATGGAATATTTTTGAACTGCCTTGGCTGCTGCCGGTTTATCAATAACTTGTTATTATTTTAATTTTTTAATCGATAACAATTGAACGTTAATAATTAGATTTTATTTTTAATTTCTAACAATGTTTTGTTTCTTTGTTACAGATGATGCTGACGAAACTTGGTCTCAGGATATTGGTGAGTGAGAAATTATTATTTATCCTGTCACAATGAGCTCGAGCCAACAACAGTCCTCCATTGTCATTGTAATATACCCTCAAAACTGGCTCGGTTAGGGGTTTTGGGTATCTAGAATTTTTAGAAGCTCACGTGACAGACGAAGTGATCACAGATAGAAGTTTTATATTTTCAAGAAAACTGTTCGAATGAAATACGCGTCAATAAATAATTAATATAATGATTGGAAAGTTAAAAAAATAATAAATAAAACTTCAGTTTCTGGTCATCACTTTTAACATATTTTTCATATTTTAATCGGGATCAAACTTTCGCGAGCGCGTTTTAATTTTCTTATTATAGATGTAAAAGTAAAATCGTCCAATTTTTTATGCCTTTTAGGGTCTCCCTTTTTAAAATTTTGATGTAAATGTAAAACACAACGTGTCTTATTTTGTGGTTGCAAAAAGCCACTAAATTTCGAACGTTGTGAGATGCATTTTTTTTTATTTATTTGATTGTCCTGTTTTGTGTCGCATTTAAGTCTAATTTTTTTGGAAAGCTTTGAAACTTTTTTTAAGTTAAATTTCAACAAACAAATTTAAAATGCGGTACAAAATGAGCGACGTTCACCATACATTGGCTGCTTTCACCATTAGCTGCAGACAAAATCAAATGCTTACCTAATTTCAAATTATAATAATAATGATAACTTGTTTGCGTTGACTCTGCACGAGATTACAAACGTTAAATTACATACATATAAGATAAAATTGCAATGTAAAATCCGTGTCATTTTCGAAATTGTTTGTATTATTTTTAAATATCTCAGATTAAGTTTAATTTTTGAATGAAAAAAGCAAACTTTTCAAATGTGCACGATTAAATTCTCATAAACTGGTTAATCGCTATTGGTGCAAGCGGCCTTAACACAACACCATTCAAAATGTTTCGTTAATCTTTAGCTTTAGAATTATTGCAGCAGTTTAATTGTAACTTTTAGACTTCGATGAAATATTTAGGGAGGGCCTTTTGATTGTTTGCACTGCTGTGTTCAGGGTTTCTTTCCACAGAGATTCCCTTTGGGAATGTTAGCTGTTAGGGCAGTTGTAGGGCGCCGTTCGGCCAACTTTGTCCTTACGCGTGTAGGTCGGACAGGACTTCGCGATTTGTGACCACCTGCGATGGTGTCCGCCCTTAGAATCTTAGGTCTTGGCTCGGTTGAGACTGCCCTAGCTTCTAAGCGAAAGCCAATAGTTGTACCTTCCACCGTGAAAATCATATTAACTGTGTTTTCCGTCGTAAAAATCTCACTTGTTGTGTTTTCTATTGTGAAAATCACATTTGTCGTATTTTCTGTTATAAAAATCGCCCTTGTCGTTTTTTCTATTTTGAAAATCGCACTTGTGTTTTCTGTTGTGAAAATCGAACTGGTCGTGTTTTCTGTTGTGAAAATCGAACTTGTCGTGTTTTCTATTGTGAAAATCGCATTTGTCGTATTTTCTGCTATGAAAATCGCCCTTGTCGTGTTTTCTATTTTGAAAATCTCACTTGTCGTGTTTTCTGTTGTGAAAATCGAACTTGTCGTGTTTTCTATTGTGAGAATCGCATTTGTCGTATTTTCTGCTGTGAAAATCGCTCTTGTCGTGTTTTCTATTTTGAAAATCGCATTTGTCGTATTTTCTGCTGTGAAAATCGCCCTTGTCGTGTTTTCTATTTTGAAAATCTCACTTGTCGTGTTTTCTGTTGTGAAAATCGAACTTGTCGTGTTTTCTGTTGTGAAAATCGAAGTGCTGTGTTTTTCTTAGTGAAAATCGGTTGTGTTTTCCATAAGTGAAGGTCGCTGTGCTTTCTTTGGGTTAAGGTCTAGCCTCCATCGCGCTAGGAGCGTTAAGGTGGTCGTTTTTTCCCGGTGGAATTCTGCGTATCGCGATTTTTAGGGACAACACATTACACATGTATATATTATTTGTCATTGGATGGAGTGTACGGCTTGCCGTCTGTCTTCGCAAGGCATTGTTGCAAGGCACCTGCAGGTACGTCGTGCACTTTTGTTATTCTTTAGCTAGCTGCGCATTCCGCGGTCCATGACCCCCATTACTATAGGACATCCGCGTTGGACCGCACCTAGGGCTCTAGTCTCAGGACCGCTGGCTTCGTACCGGTACGAAAAAGGCTGTCCGGCAATCTCGTTCTTACAGCGGACTTAACGTCCTGACTAAGCAGCTGTAAGTCCAGTCACAAAAATAAATGTACGGCTGTTGAGTCCAGAGCGAGGACCAGCGGACGCTGTGAAGGGCGGTGATTGTTTTTTCTCTCCGCGGTAGGTTTTGTGGATTTAGGCTGTTCACAGACAAAGAGTCTAACTAATTCACTCTCATTTCGCTCTGATGATTTTTTTCAGATGGCGTTTTTTCGGTCATTTTCAGTCGTCACTTGTTTTTTTTTTAACAAAATGTTTTCCAAATTTCTTCGAAGTTTTTTTACTTAAAATCATGAAAAATTTCGTCTCGCCTAAAAAAGTCTTTAGTCCAAAGGCTTTTAGAGAAAAAGTGCTGAAAATACGTCCAACGATAGCAGATCTGATCTTCTCAACGTGGTCCACTCTTAGAAGTCCTCCGTGAAATAAAGTTAATATTTAAATTTCAAATTCATGTTTTCAAGTGTTTTTTTTTTCTTTTAATTAAACCAAACTATTGTTTTTTATTATTTCTTTAAAAACATCAGTTCATTCATTTATTAGTTTACTTCAAAAATAAATATTTTGCAATTTTTAAAATTTACGTTAATAATTAATGTTAAATTAATTGTTTAAAGCAAATTAAATGTCGAAATTCGTTTCTCGTTGAAATCTTCCCTCGGTGTTTTAGATTATCTTTCGACAAAAATGCAGTCTAGATAGAATAGAATAGAAATACATATATTTGTCTCTTAAATGCAGTAAACAAAATTTTTTAACACAAATTACAATATACAGAGAGACAATACAACGCTTTACAAGGTCACAGACCCACCCCTTTATCAACTGTTGATCCCGAAATCGTATTTGTGGTGTTGGTTATTATTTTCTCTTCTGGGGGAAGGCGGCCCGTGCTCAGGGTTAACCAGCACTGGCTCCGTTCCTCGGGGGCGCAGGGCATGCATGTTAATCTTTAAGTTTAGCTAAAACTTGAAAACGTTCTATATGTGTATATTAATTATACATGTTTTATGTAATTTTTCTCATTTTCTTTTGTACGGCGCGTTTATAAGTTCTGTGTTTTTTTGTAAGGTAAATATTTACAATTTAAGAGTGTGATTGTATTTGATATTTTCACACTTAAAGCTCTATAAGTCTATAAATGTATTAACTTATAGTGTCGTGTTTCCATCGATGTAAACATGGTTTAACTTACGGTTAGTGAAATTCGCATAAGTGTTTCCATCTCAAAATTTTCGCCATTACGATTTTTATGTTGATATAAACATGGCTTATGCAAGATTATATTTACGTACTTTAAAGCAAAATTTCGGAATAGACACATGGAATTCCAATGAAATATATTAATTTTAAATGTCAGGTAGAAAAAGTAATCTCGTTTTGTGGTGCCCCCTGTATGGTCATGCCCTAGAACGGTGCCTAGTTATAATAAAAACGCGGATCGCAGTGCCAAAACCCTGCCAACAATTTAGTGTATTTGCTTATACAGGCAGTGTGGCTTTATTATGCGAACTTAAGTTGGTTTTTGGGCAAAATAAAAAATTTGACTCCTTAATACACACCTTAAAATAACATTTTTTTTCTTAATTGCAATATTATTATCAATCGAACCTCTATACCAAATTATATACAACTTTCAGTAAATAATTTACTATCTGCAAACTAGTGTTTTCATAAAATTTGTAAGTCCGGTCCTGTCGGGCCGATTTTATTAAAATTTTAGGGACACTTTACAATTACTACTAAAGGGTTAAATGTCAATTTTGAAACGATTCTGAGAATTTTTTCGGTACTTTGGGGCCCAAAACATTTTTAAACCCCTAAAAACTACCCTTAAAATGGCCCGATTACGCCCATTTTAAATAGGCTTCTTGCGGTGATGGATTTTAACATGTGGACCAAATTTCGTTAAAATCAATTAACTCTTTCGAAAGTTATCTGATGATCCGATCGCTGCCAAACTTCACAGGATCACCTGCTGAGTTAATCTAAAGACTGCCTGAAAATTTCATCAAAATCGATCCAGCCGTTTTGGAATCAATAAATAACATACATACATACATGCATCGTCTTTTATATATATAGATTAAAAATGTTAATTATCACAGTTCACTATATTTGGAAATAATATCGAAAAAATTCGAGAATTACAGAGTATTTTTACTAAACATTCTTTACACTCTACAACAGTGTACTACGAAGGTCTATTCAAAAATTCAACAACTAATTGAATAAATTCATTTGGTTTTTCACTATGTACCCAATGGCCAGCTTGCGGAATGTACTGAAATTCTGCAGAAGGAAACATTTTTCTTATATCCGGATGGTCATCCATTCTGTAAACAATAAAATATTCTCTTAGAATACAAAAAAATGCTAATATATTATTTTCAACTCAAAATCATCTCACGAATGGCTGACAATATGTTTCATTTTTGAGGTACCGTTTTTTCCGGTCCTTCCATTGTTTCAATAAAAAAAAAAACGCTATAATCTATCATCGTGACTGTATCCTATGGTTCAACGTTTCCCAAAGTGCGAGTCGCGACCGGGTACCGGGTCGTAGAAAAATTTTGTCGGGTCGCGAAAAAAAATTGTAAATTTTAGTGTATGAAACAAATAACTTGATTTCTATTGAAAGATAAAATTTGTTTTTTTACATAAGGTGAGTCGCGAAAAATTTTAAAACCTCGTTCCGGGCCGCGCTCAAAAAAGTTTGGAAAATGCTGTCCTATGCTATGTCAACTGTTAGTCAACTGGTGTAGTCATTTGTGGTAAGTCGATATCTCAATGGCTACAACAACGACTGAGGCAGATCTACTATTTTTGAAATGGGTTGCCACTATTTCTGCACGCAACTTGTTTTCACTATATCCATTTTTTGGCGTCAAGAAATTATGGCTAACCCAGAAATAAGTTCTCAATGTAATGGCAGTCAAGAAATTCATTTTATTACTGTTTTTATTAAATATGATTAAGCTTCACACAATTTTTACTTTACTTTGCTGCAGTCAGTAAACCACTTCTGTAGAAAGTTTAGGATACAATCTAAAGCTTACTTTATATAATCTGATGCACCACCACCAATAAAAAATGTAGGCCCAGTATATTTTGATCCTGTCATATTTGGAAAAGTTACAATATGAGAAACAAAATTTTGCTGTAAAGCGCTTAAATTTATCTTCCAGGTGTATCTAAAACAAAATCATTACTGATTAATTGTTATTAGCAAATAACTCTATTTAAAGTACACTAAGACCTCGCTTAACGCTGCTCCGCTTAACACTGTTTCTGTATTACGCGGTTTCTAAACAAAAAATGTTAGCCACTATAACGTAAATTATGTAAGTGCTCTATGCTTTTAAGCATTCTGAAAAATCAAAATACTTTTTGCTTGAATAAATCAAACAGTTATGAAAGTGTTCAATGCTCGATCTTCAAGCACTTGGGTTCGGTGCTTTCCCGAACTCTGAAGCAATATAACTAAACTTAATAAAAACAATATTTGTACTTACTTATTATCTTGTTTTACTAAATTAGTGATTAAAAACTGCCTTAGATTACTATCTTTAATTATACTAGACATTTGAAAATCAGCTTGTT
The DNA here is from genome assembly GCA_034508555.1 of Venustoraphidia nigricollis. Taxonomy (NCBI): domain Eukaryota; kingdom Metazoa; phylum Arthropoda; class Insecta; order Raphidioptera; family Raphidiidae; genus Venustoraphidia; species Venustoraphidia nigricollis. Next base: position 3,880,790 of record JAVRKA010000032.1, on the reverse strand, counting down.
TTCGAGCAGCTGAAGAGGGTAGATTTTCATCTATTTGAACTTGTTGCATTGCTCTAAAGTAAGATGGCATTGTAATCAGTGATGGACTAGTCCTCACAGGTGATATATCAACAACCACCAGTTTCTCTACGAGATCAGGCTAAAAATACCCATAAATTAAATAATAATGAATTTTCAACAAAGAAATGTAAAATTTCATGTACTATCTACTTGAGATAAGTGATAACATAAAATTGACACTTATGACCTTAGATGTCGAGCGTCTACAATCTGTCTAAAATCTAAACTAGCTTTTTTATAAAATATTTGTCGGGTTATTTTTGTATGTAATACAGTCGAACCTGGATAAGCAAGAGTTTCAAGGGACCGCGATCTCTTTTTCGCTTATGGAGGTTTGTCACTAATCCGAGTTTCTAGCTTATAGAGGTCTATAAAAATACTTCTTAAATTTCGTGAAACTACGAAATACTTTCAACTATCACTTATAGAGGTACAGGCAAGTTATAGAGGTCCTCGAGGGGAAAACGCGTTTCTCTTATAGAGCTTTCTTAGAGAGTTTTCTCGCTTACCCAGTTCTCATTAACTCAGGTTTGACTGTATTTATAATTCTGCTGATTTGATACTATTTAAAGTGTCAGTAACACCGATACTTCGCAATAAAACAAAATATTCATTGCAAATTTTTGTTTAACAATACGTACATATTTTAGTGCTAAGTACATCATTGCACGACCTCCCATTGAGTGACCTAATATTGCTGACTTCTTAATATGTAATTTTTTAAATAAAGCTACAACATCTTCAGCTAAATGTTCATATGAGTGGTTTTCTGAATGTGGACTATCACCATGATTTCTTGCATCAACTGAAATTATTCTTCTATTTGGTTTGGTTTTAGCGAATAATGCTTTGCAAATACTGTTCCAATTATTTTTTGAACCCATTAGCCCATGCATTATTACTAAATTCGGTGTAGACTCTTCATGTAGATTTTGTGACTCCGTATTTTCAAAAGACATATAAGATAAATTCACCACACCTCCATTAAATTTTTTTGGCATGTTCACTACACTGTAGCTTCTTAAATGATTGCATTTTACAAATAGCACTGTAAAAACGCGGAATTTCCTAGTCAAAAACATTTGAAATTTTGATAATGTATAGACAACAAAAGTTATGTCAAATCTACACGTTTACATAACAATTAAAATTTTTGACAGTTCACAAAAACTAGTAATGTACTAATTTATCCTCCTTACTCTTTACTCCTTGGAGCAAACGTTTGTTTCGAGGAATTACGTAAATGTTTTAAACTTTGTGCGATAATATACGCTATTTTATAAATCTGCAGTAAAAAAATAAGGTTTTTACATTCCAATTAAGATTAATATAATTTTCCTTATAATTATTATCAAAATAAATAGCCTATCCTCCTGTTTTGGAACATTGTGTCATACCGTAACTCATGTCTTGATGGAGATGTCTTGATTTTTATATTGCCTTGTTTTGAAGTAATCTAAGAAAATAATAATTATTGATAACAATATTTGACACGGAAAATTAGAAACATTTAAAAACAACTCAGTACTCTGACATCTACAAACAAATAGGAAAAATAATCTTATTTTTTGCATCTGATTAAAGTGCTGATGATAAGTCTTGCATCTCTTTCTTCTGCATTAAATTCCAGTTCTTTTTACTTTTGCAATGTGATAATAAGTTTTCAAGAAAACTAAATTAAATATGGTGGTTATTGTAGTAATTATGACCTGAATGCGTCATGTGTTTTATGGAAGAAATAATAAAGCGAAATTTATCTTCTAGTGTATTTATTTTAAAATATATTGGTCGGTGAACGTATTATTGTAAAAATCTACATGTTCCTCGTATAATAAAAATAGGAAGATTATTATCAATTGAAACATGGCTAGGGAATATGATCATCTATTTAAACTTCTTATCATTGGTGACAGCGGTGAGTAGTGGGTGGGGTCAAATCAAATTAACTATTGAAAACATGTGATTAATGAAATAACTTTTCAGGTGTAGGGAAAAGTTCCTTGCTGTTAAGGTTCTCTGATAATACATTCTCTGGAAGTTACATAACTACTATTGGGGTAGACTTCAAAATTCGAACAGTAGAAATAAATGGAGAGCGTGTCAAATTACAGATTTGGGATACAGCAGGCCAGGAAAGATTTAGAACTATAACTAGCACGTAAGCCAAAACGGATGCTTTAATTCAATATTTTAATGTACACAATTGGATGTGCCCACAATTGACTGAATTTATAATATCCCCCTTGTAAAATACCTCTACAATGCAAATCAGTGCATTGCTGCAACTTTACTACTTCAGATGTACTGGCGAAATATTTTAAAAGTCATGCTTGAATAAAGATTAGATAAATTTATGAGATGACAGTTTAAATATAAAAGATGGTAATGGTTTTAGCAAAACAGAACGTGAAGCAGTGTTTTGAACACCCTGTATTTCTATAAGTATTTGACAACTTTCTGATTTTTAATCACAGCTAATCACAACAGCAATAAAATGAATTTTGCGACCACACTTCGAAATTTCCCGAAACCATATTTTACAATCTGTGGAATAAGTCAACGTAATGTATAAAAATAATAATTATAGACAGTGTACTTACTCTTGCGGAAAACTGTTAATAATTTTAATTTAGCAAACCAAGCGTAAAATCATTTTAGTTAATCCAGTCCTTACAATTAATACATTTTTAATTTATTTTATGGTTTATATTACTGAATGCAGGCGTTTTACTATGTACAAAATATTTCGATAATGGTCATGCTTACTGGACAATTAATTTTAAACCAAGCATAAATGTATACTTATATCAGATACTCAGAACTAGGTGTACACATCGAATAATAAAACAAAAATAATAACGTGGACTTTTTAAGCTTAAAAAATGGCTATATTTCTATTAGCAACCCGGTCCGGCTTTGCGCGGATTTGTAATTGCCTATTAAAGACATATGCTACAGAGGACTTTCTTATAGAATGCTCTAGATTGTCGCCCTCCCTGGTTAATAGAAAATAAGAAAATCGTGAACCCCTCCACCAAATTATAAGATGTAAGAGTTTTTTTTAGAACTTTTATTAAAATGAGAATTTTATAAATAAATCGTGTTTTGAGCTCAAGGAACTTGAAAATAGCGGGAAGTTTTAGGGTTGATCTTCAGATTTGTTTGTCAGCAAAAGTTGGAAAAAATTGATTCACCCGCTCCCTAAGCCTGCTTATTCCTTCCGACCACTAACCTTAATATATGGGCAATCGAATTATGCACAAATAGTGGGGCAATGGGTTTTAGTGACGCCACAAAAATTAATTTAAAAAGGTAAATAAAACATAGCCTACAGCACTTCTGGAATCATAAGAAACAATGAAAAAAAAATTTCATCAAAATCCGTCTAATACTAGTTGAATCTGTTGAAACATACATAAAATTTTATATAGCTAGTGACTATCCATAAAATAATCACGCGAAATTCACGCATTTTTGCCCCCCTCGTCACGCTGCGTCACACTTTTTGGTGCAAGCCTGTAACGTGTAAAATGCTTTTCAGTTATTATCGAGGCACTCACGGGGTAATAGTTGTTTATGATGTTACAAGTGGAGAATCGTTTGCCAATGTGAAAAGATGGCTGCATGAAATTGAACAGAACTGTGATGTTGTTAACAAAGTGTTAGGTATGTATTCTATCGTATTTCTATTGCGCTTACGCTGATGACCTCAGCTGTTGAGCGTCTATAATCTACAATCTCTTATTGTGCTTCGAGCCAATGCATTTTTTTCATTTCTAATATCATCGCATTTTTAATCTTTGTTCTATTTTTGAGCGTAACGAATCTTATGTTGGGTACAGAGAGCGTTGGCAAAACGTCCTGTTTTACTATGACCTTGATCATGTAATCAGTCTTTATGACTGGGTTATTGTTGAAAAACTACATTAGACTGAACTCACACAAAAACAAATGATTGGTCTACATTGAAAAATGTCATTGTTTAAAGTAAATATCGTGACTTTTGACTTTGAAAAATTCTACTCCGTACCCGAAACTATTTTTGTGAAAGCAATCGCCGTCGATCGATCTTGAGTCTATCTGAGAGTGCACCAAAATATACTTTATTAACATAGAAATAAGTGTCCAAAACAATGTTTTGGACACTAAGGAAACCACGTAACCACATTTTAATAGTATTTAAAAGAATTTCAACTCTAGGATGTAATAGGCTATTTAATATAAATTTTTAGTTGGAAATAAAAACGATGCACCAGAACGTAAGGTAGTGTTAACAGATGACGCCAAAAGATTTGCTGATCAAATGGGAATTGAACTATTTGAGACATCTGCCAAAGACAACATAAACGTCGAAGAAATGTTCCTCAGTATAACGAAACAAGTGTTACGTGCAAAAAAAGAATTAAAAGAACGACAAAATATAAACGACCAACAGGGCACAGTAAACCTACGCAAACCACACAAGCAGAAAAAAAAATGCTGCTAACAGTAAAGTATCACTTTTTTAAAGTTCTATTAACAGTGTGTTTTATTGGTGAATGTGTTTTGTAAATTATGTGCAAAGGACAAAAATTTTAGTACGGTGTATTTTTTAGATAGAAGTGAATATAAAAAAAAAGTGAACGTCACTTTTTCTATTTCATTCGCAATTTTATTATTTTGTTTGCAAAAGAAATTTTGCTCAATACTACTGTAAAATATTTTATAATACTCTCAAGTATCGTTGATTATGTATCTATTTTATACATAACAATATTGCAGTTGAAAATATCACTGGACAGTAATTGTGTTAGAAATGTTAATTTTTGTATGAAATTTTCAAATTATTAATTTTATATTTTGTGTTCTGTGAATGCTAATTTCAGAGATGTTTTACAAGGTGTGTTTGTTGTTACAATTCTGATGGTCCTAAACTGGCCGTGTTCGTTCGCATTTTTGCGTCCATTTTTATTTATTGCGCAACTCGTAAACAATTTGACAGATAACCTAAAAAATAAATAATGTTAATATTAGTTATTTTTTGGTTACCTGCCAAGTTGTTTACGAGTTTGGACATAAATAAACACAATTTCTCGTTTTTTTACGCATGCGCAGTAAATAAAAATGGACGCAAAAAAAATGCCAACGAACATGGCCACTGATTCTATCAGTTCTAAAGCCATGACTAGATACTAAAAAACTTGTATAACAGTGAGAGCTGCATGTTTGTTAGTCAAATTGTTTGACTCTTTCGATTGTTCGACTACATCTAATAATTATTTTTGATTCTGTTAGTTCAGTCTGGATTCTTTGAAAAGTTTTAAAACCGTTCTAGCACTAAACCAACAAACAAATCTATAGAAATATCTCTAGACGGAAAAAATTCTCTATACACTCAAATGCATTTTAATGAAATCATGTCAACTTTGTAGAATATCGTAATTGTCAATAGTCTAAAAAATTAAGGTGATTTTACCAAAAAAATAATATACCAACCTTGAAACATTAGACAAACCTGTTTAATTTTTTCGACTCATTGATTTGAGGAACTTTCCTTGAACATTAAGTAGAAATTTTCCAGTACACCATGTATAATAATTATGTAGTATTCGATTGCCATTTTTTCGTTTGATAAACGTCAAGTATATTTTTATATCAATCTTTGGTTATTTTTAAGCATGATTTTTCGTCAAAGTATTTTTCGATCTACACATCGAGTACAGTAGAATCTCGTTTAACCGTAATTCTATTTTTTTTATGATCGCTTAAGTCAGATAAAATTGCAGATTATATCCGCAGGACAGCACAATAAAAGAATAAATAAAACGAAATAATTAGACAAAAAAAAAACCAGCCCATTGGGAGACGGGACCATTTCACCTCCAAAAATATCGACATACGACATTCACTGTTTGTTGACATTTTTTGCGTCCATTTTTATTTATTGCACATGCGCAAAAAGGACGGGAAATGTGCAAACTCTGAACAGTTATAAACATTTCCCGTTTTTTTTGCGCATGTGCAATAAATAAAAATGGACGCAAAAAATGCCAATGAACACGGCCATGATCACACACTCACACACACCTGGTTCTGATTTCTGACATAATCGAGGTTCTGCTGTAATTCCTAATTATTCATAGCACTTCTGTGCATTCCTATAATCTGTGCTTAATTAAATGGCTGGACAAATATATAAATATGTATGTATATTATTTTTGATCCATTGATCCAATTTAAACAAATTTGTAAGGTATGTATATATACGTCATTTTAAAGTAAATATGATAAAAAATAAACTATTGATAGAATTGGAAAAGAAATTTGTTGTTTTTATGTTGTAAGTTCGAACCAACGTAAAATAAAACTCAGCGTTATACTAGAAAAATGTATTTTTCAAAAATAAAAAATCAAGTAGAGAAGGTTACATTTTTAAAATGATTTTTTGGTCCACCCTCCATAAAGTAGCTGTTTTACATGCATCTAAAGCAGTGGTTTCCAGCCTGTAGAAGTTTGCGAACCACGCAGCCTGAAATTAAATCAATACTGATCCCCCACGCTCTATTCCTCACCAGTTGTAATCAAATTCAAAGGTGTTTAAGTAGTAAAACAGTTTTTTAAAACACATTTTTTATTTTGATAGTCATCACCACGGATATATTCACCCCATCTCGTTCTGTAAGCCGTTCCACGGACCACTTTCGAGGCTCTCATGAACCACTGTGGTCCGCGGACCATTGAATGGGCACCGCTGATCTAAAGTAACACACAACGCGCTAGTGCTGTAATGAAAAACAAAAGCGGTCGAGCTATACCAATTTTATAGTTTTTTCTAACATTAGAAGTAACATTATGAACTGTCAAAAATTCTGAATTTTTACTGAAAATGAGCTATTTTGTAGGGGGTACGTGCTGGCGCTCGTTTTAACATATTGCCACATACTCGTGAGTAATATTATTCATTCAGACTTCGAAAACAAGCAAAACAAATTTTATTGATTGTATTATAATTGTAGTCAATAATAATTAATTATTACTATGGTAAATTATTATAAAATATCATTTTCATATTCGACATTTATTTATAATTCTTCTTTTCATGAAGATCCCAATCAAGAATTTTTACGAATTCATCTTCACTTATGTGAATCAAACGGCTGCTTTCAATATGCGCCTGAGGAAAAATTTGATAAAATAATAAAAATTGATCAAATAATAAAAGAATAGTGAACAAAATGTACACGTTTATAAACCTTTTGTTTCTTCAAGTTATCAATAAGTAAAAGTTGTTTTCGAAATGCGTTTGCCACTTCTGTGTTTTGCTTTTCCAACTTTTTTATTGTTGACGTCATTTCTGCGACCTGTCTACGATTAACTTCTCGATATTCCTGTAATTTTCAAATGCTTAATGTTTACCCATATCCAGGAAACTGAAAGAACACCTTAAAAAACTGGTCAAGTGCGAGTCGAACTCGCGAGAAGAGTTTTCCATACTATTTCGTTTTCCGCGAGTACTTTAAGACTTCAGATTATCGTATAGGTTTTCTTGTAAACTATCGGTGGGACCCGACATTCCCTATTTTTTCAAAACTTTAGGTTCAGTAATTTCGGAGATAAGGAGGGGATGCCAATTTTCATCTATTTTCTTAAATAACTTTAAAACTGTTTTTTTTTTAAATTATATATTTGAGACCCTCAATACAAGCCCTTTCATTTGATATGTCACACGGTACAGTTTGCAAAACTTTTTTTTTAATTTTCTAATTTGCCCCCCAAAACTGACCCCCATGTTCAAAATGCATTTATTTAACGTTATACGTCCGTCTTTGGGTCACCGACTTACATATGTGTACCAAATTTCAACTCAATCGGTCCAGTAGTTTTGGAGCAAATTGGTTATGACAGACGGACGTACCAAACACGCGAGTGGTCCTATAAGGGTTCCGTTTTTTCCTTTCGAAGTACGGAACCCTAAAAAACAGTGCCCTTTTTAATAATAATACACTATCACCCATAATAGACACCATGATGTGGTAAAAAGTCATAATATTTTTGCTAACCTTTTCATCTTGTTTTGACTTGGTAAGTAATGCCTTAAGTTTTTCAATTTCTTCTACAGCTCTGTTATGTCGTAATTCGTTATTCGAATTGTTAGAAATGACGCTTTTCAATTCCTTTTTTAATGAGTCAACTTCTTTACGGAGAGATATATTTTCGGTTTCTTTACTCTGTAGCCTGTTCGAAATAATTTTTATTTGATCTTCGTGCTTCGAATTTTGATCCTTATAATTGTTCAGTTGATTTAAAGTTTTATTTTTCTCATCTTCTGCGATTTTGGCCTCATTTTGTAATTTTTTCAACTCTTCACACTGAATTATTTAAAACAATATATCTATATAAATATGGATATGTAAACCTATTTTTACAAATAATACAAAAAATTAAAAAAATACTTTTTGTTTGTATTCAGTTTGCAGAGAATTCACTTCTTTTTGTAACATATTGACTTTCGCTTTTAAAAATCGAGTTAAACCTTGCATCCCCATATTCTGGCTGCACTCAGGAATATCATTTCCCTTATCATCATCAACGACACCAGAGTAAGGCAACTTTTTGTTGCTTACTGAATTCTTCTTTTGTATATGATTACTGCTGTTAATTTTTGGTTTTATAAATTCATTCTGCAGCTTCTGGAATTTATAGTGACACATTTTGTAAACAAATGTATATTTTAATAACTAATAAGCAGTTTTATTTACCATTACAGAATCAACTTCTTGCATTAAAGCCTGTGTTCTTAATTCTAATTCCTTATTTAACTTAACGAATTCTGCTTCACGTTTTAATAAATCTGACGGCATTTTACTTAGTAGAGTTACGTATTTTATTTGTTTTTTCTTTATTAATTTCTTCAGTGTAACTAATTCAAGTTTATGCTGTCAATAAATTTAATAAATGTTATTGTTGTGTTTACATTTGGTCTACATCCTATCAAAATGGTTGCTATGCAACCGCACGTGTACAATTAAAAAAATAGCGGGGATTTTTCAGACTGATTAATTTTTAGGACATGTCAATTGTCAAATACTTTTAAGATTTAGAGAGAAACATTACAAAGTTTAATGTGGAATATATTATCTGATATTAGTAACATTTTCAATAATATTCATGCCTAATTACCTACATATAACTTACTAAGTGATAACTGCCATGTGACGTGAAATCTGTCAAATAGTGTGCTGCTGTTAAGGAAAGAACTTGCATTCTGTCAATTATACGCTTAGTACATTTGCGGACAAAAATTGAAATGTCCAACTTAAAACGAAAAGAAATTAATATGGATGAAGTTGAAAAAGAGATATTTACAATATTGCAAAGAAATAAAAATGTGAAATCAGCTAAACTACACAGTTTTTGTAACGAAAATAATGTAGAAACGTGCCTTCAAATCTTATCTAATGATTTCGACTCATTCAGTTTGCCTGTAGTTGATGGCTGTGTACATGACGATTCTCTACAATCGGTTCTTGTTAATCTTATTAATTCTTCTCATGCTTTGATACAGTTACATAGAAAATCGCTGCGTCAAATTAGTGATTTGAAAGCCGAAAATAAAGAATTGAATGTTAGTATGGATATTATTAAAAAAAATATATTACTTGAAAAACAGAATAGCACTAATAAAGAAAAGGAAGTCAAGTCTGCCCTCGAGAAGCTCAGACATCTTAAAATGAATTTGAACGACTCTCAAAAAGAAAATACTGTTCTAAAACAAAAAGTTAATTTATTGAAAAGAAGTAAAGATTTTAAAGAAGTTCAGTTTGATCATAAAGTAAAGAAGATGGAAACAGAGAAAAGATTAATAAATGAAAAGTTAAAAAAAAACTGTGGAACGTATGTTTCAAGAGACGAAGTCACAGTTAGCGAAATTCAGAAATATAAGGAAAATGAAGAAGCTTATAAGGCTACAATTTGTCAGTTGGAAAAAAATAATCAAGCACTCATTAGTGAAGTTTTGGATTTGAAAGAAGAAGTGGTTCGGAAATCATATGATAGAAATCACTAGGATATCTTATAGTGCATTTATATTTTTTATTTGTATTTAAGTTCAGTTGTATGTTAAATCACTGTAAATTAGTCTTTAAGTATTAACTCTTTCGTTCACGCTTTTACATTACACATATTTTGAACTTGAGCAATATTCAATTCGACGCATTCAATATACCGCCAAACGGTGTCACATCTTGTCAAGCATGATTCGAACTTTTATGAAATTCAACCGATTGTCGCTAAATGGCATGGATTTTAGTTTAAAAATTTGGAAAGAGGTGGTTAGTGACACTAGCCACAGAGACTGAAAGATTTTTAAACAATTTTTTACTAACATTTTCTCGTCTATTGAAAATATTGTTTTCTTCATACCATACCGAAAGTATGTACTTTCTTTTTCGATTTTAAAGTAGAAAGTAACATTTATGCACAGGAAATTCAAGTTTCTACTTTTGTATTATGTAATATACTATAATGTTGGTAAATTCGTGTCCATAATTTTAGTGAAGTTGGAATTGGACAGTTTGTGAAAAGAATGAACTTTGATTAAGTTCAACGTTTCGTTGCTAATTGCAACTTCCTCATAAACTGTCCAATTCCCTACGATCCCAACTTCAGTAATATACTATGTATTTCTTATTTATTATGCCTATTATAAAATTGTACGCCGATGAACAAATGAAGACTGATATGATTGAATACTCTTTATTATGACTAGTTTTTTCAATTATTTTAAAACAATAAATTTTTTATAATTCAAAACATACGTTATTTTTATTTAAAAAAGCTAAACGGAAAGAAAGGATCTTTTGGTGTCGATGTAATTCCAAATATATTATCGTCGTCACTCGTGTGTTCAGTTACCGTGGTCTTTTCATTACCATCTTGATCTCTTTCAATTCTTTCTGTTACGACAGTCTACAAACATTTTAAAATGTTATTAAAACCGCTAGTTAAAAATCAGATACACAAAACTAAAATTCAGACTTACTCCATCCGGTCTTCTGACAGTTCTTGTAATGATACTTTTACTGAAAAATGATACTTTTGGCTTTTGTGAATGCTTATCAATATCCTTTTCTTGTAATAAGTCACCTAATTGTCCTGGATTTATTCTGCAAAATTTAATAGGGTGTTTTCCGTATAGCAGAATTCGTGTTCAATGTATCACAAAACAATAAAGCCGGCAATACATGGACAGCTTGAGCTGTTAATTGTCGAACAATCAACAGCTCAAAACGTCACTTTAATTCCCTTGAGAATTGCATAACTCAGTACATTACAGTGGATATATATTTGTTACCTGCCTTTCGTCCAAGTCGCTGTCGACTCTAGCATTTGAAATTTGTTGTTTACCCCTAATTGTATTTTCATAACCTGGTTTTAATAAATACGATCTGATGTCACTTTCATGCACGCTGCTGTCCGATGGAGGTGACACTTCTATGTCTGAGCCTACAATACATTGTGCATCTTAGGCTTGTTGAAAAAATATCGATATATTTTTGCCATTTTTATTTATTGCGCATAAATAAAAATGGACGCAAATGCCAACGAACACGGCAATAATGTTGTAATATTGAAGTATCACCGATGATAATTATAAAAATTTTGTCATCACAAAATACTAAAAATAATTTAGTTGAATAAAAACAATCACACAGCTATTAATACCAAAAAACGATGGTCTGTCAAGCATTCCAAAGTTCTCGAATAAATCACTCATTTGTCGTTGGAAAAACTGACTGAAATTTGCAAATGAATCAATTTCGTCGGTCCAGGCATCGTCTCCCCTTTCAGATTCTCGAAACCTAAAATAAAAATTAGATCTAAGAGAACTGTCAAACGAGAATTATTTACTCAGACGTAATAATTATACTTTTCATTTTCGTCAGAAAAATCGAAATTTTTGAAACCAAAAAATTGTCTAAATAAATTAAATGGGTCATTCATTGTAATATAGTATGTATTTTAATATTAAAGCCAAACAACACTCGTCTGATTTTTTCAATATTTATTTTCTGTTAACTGAGATCGTATAATCCAGAATCCTCTATAGACTTTTTTGACAGATAAATAGATAATGCTAAATGTCAAAAGATCGTGCAGAGTAGTCGAGAATATTCCGAATGACCGAACGACACTCGACGTTGGCACCAAAGAGTATCTTTGGTTGGCACTTGGCATAGATATGTCTATGGACGTTGGTTATTAACAAAAACCAATTTCTGTGCGTCTGGGGACTTTTCAGTCAGTCACTTGTTTCCGGTTTGGTTATTAGTTGGGTATTTGAGAATTTTTGTAAATTCAATTGATAAAAATTAAAAATCAACAAATAAAAAATAATTTAGTTTTGTAATCGTAGTTTTTATACAGTTCATTGGCCTATCGTGTTGTGAAACTAAAATATTACTCTAGTGTAAGTTCAAATTTTATTAATAAGCATTAAAAACTTTGGTTATATATTTTATTTTTATTTTTTTGCATATTCAGACTTAGATAAATCTCAAACAATGGACAGAACAGAGAGATATAATCAAAAAGAACAAGCAGTAACCGAAATGGAAGATAAATTAAAAGAAATCGGTATGTACGAAGAAGGGATGCCTGTACAAGAAATGACAGCACTATTATCGGCTGTTAATGCTTCAGTGGATAGTACTGATAAAGACAATGATTTTAAAAATATCCTTGAAGAATCTGTTTTGAAATCCCAAGAACTTGATCAAGTCCGAGAAAATCTTCACGAAACAATTAATAAAGTTGAAAAACAAATTTCGCCGCCTAAAAGTGAAGAAAGTAATAATTCTCAACTTGATGTTTCTCTTTGTCAGCCAAAAAAGGCAAACAAGTTTTTTAAAAGTGCAAACTACGTTCCAGATACTGTACATGTTTTAAATTGGGTTGACTGTAACAACAAAGGAAAAGTTAACAAAACAAAAAAGAATAGAAAAAAAAAATCAGGCACGTTGAAAAAAACAAAAAGTATGGACAAAAAAGAACAATCTGATGAAGAAAATACGAAATACTTGATGAAAAGCAATGAAAGTGTAAAATGTGAAACCGGGAAGGCGTCACGAAATGTTAACACTAAACAAAAACATTTAAATGAAACACATTCCATTAGTAATAATATAACTGAAAATGTTTTACCAGAGAAAAGTGTTAAGATGGCTGAAAGGTCTAGTGAGTCATCAAGTACCCGGATAGATGAGAAGAAACATTGTGTTACCGGTTTGGAAAAAAAGAGACATGAAACATTTTTCACCGATATGCATGATCTAAAATGTCAATTCGATGAACAACCATTTTTTTTGGTGACAGACTCTAAGGCAAAATTGTTAAGCATAGATGTCCAAGCAAGATTGGTAAACTTATTTTTGAGCAGACAAGTACAAAGCATTGCATCGTATCAAAAATCTCTGAAACCATCGGGAACTCGAATTGGTAAACCGATTGTTACGTCTGAAAACTTCAATGAATGTCTTGAACGAAATCCGTTTAAACCACCTCAAGAAAAATCAAATATACAAATTGATACCGGTAGTAAACAAAGTGATTCTGATGATGATTTTGTTACAAAACAAATACCCAAGGAAGAAAAACCATTTCAGAGAAACGTTCGAAAAGGAGTTAGAACAAACGACGAAATATTAGCGACATCAAAATTGTTTGCTGATGTCTCTAGTCCTAGTTCTGAAATCTCGCTTATTATTCGGGGTGATGATAGGAAAAAAGAAAAAGAGGTGTCTCTTATTGATATGATGAACCGTTCACATGACGAATCTTCTTTCAGTAAGGGGAAAGTATTCAAAAAACGTTCAGATGCAATTTTTGAAGCATTGAAAAACAATGAGCCCACTGAAAATATAATAAACATAGTAACAGATAAATCTGATTCAGATAGTGATTTGGATCATGCTCCAATAAGGAGATCAATAGTGTCTCCTATTCCAAATAAATCAAAATCAACTTCAGCTGGAAGAGTGAATAAAACACATAAGAAACAGCCGAAAATTTCTATGCAAAATGATGTGGCTAGTGTTGATATGTCTGCAGATGAGGAAGAATTGAAACAATGTCCGATTTGTAATAGAATGTTTTCCATTAGTACAATTGAAGGACATGCGTCCATTTGCTCAGTCAAAGATTACGATCCAGTGGACGTAGCTATTAGCGGTCTTCGCCCTCTTAAAAGACGGCGTACACCATCACAACAGGAGACAAAAAGAAACAAACTGGACAAATGAAGTATACTAATTGTGTTTAGTTTGTCGTGCTGTGATTAATAAATAAGTACATTGTGCGTTGGAAAAAACCAAATTTCTAATATTACGGTGATATTCGTTTATAGTATGAATCGTTGTTTTTTTGTCCTTTAGAGCTCCATTTAACCTGGTGCTCCCTCCACTTTGTAATCGTTTTTTGTTCAAAAACTGTTCATGTTTTCTAATTTGTATGTACAGTAAAACCTCGTTTTCCGCGGCAATGTGGGGAAAAGTCAGATAACACGGAAGAAATAAAAAATTCGAAAATTTTAATTATTGATTTTTTTTGTATTTGAAAGGATAGAATGAAATTTAATCACAAAAGTATAATCGCCCGCGACATTCCGAATAATTTCTCTAATCTTATTGCTTCCACCTTATTTTCAACACTCACTGCGACTTTTTTTCTTTTTTGTGACATAGCAATGTTCTTTCATTGATTGTTGAAGGCTAACTGTTAATTTTTAGCCTACAACTGAAAAGCAATTTTATACATGTGCTATGGCATAAGAAATAAAGTAGCAATCGCAAAATACTACGGACATACAGCATAGCGGCTTCATCCGTTTTATCCGAGCATACATCTCAATTAATGCGGAGTCCGTTGTCTCGGAAACGCGGGGGGTCGGATAAACGAGATTTTACTGAACATTGGAAAAAATCAAATTCTAATATTACGGTGATAATTTATAGTATGAATCGTTGTTTTTTTGTCCTTTTGAGCGTTATTTAACTTGGTGCTCCCTCCACTTTGTAATCGTTTTTTGTTCAAAAACTGTTCATGTTTTCTAATTTTTATGTATAGATATATTATAATGTGTTAAAAAATACTTATATAATTATTATTGTCATTTGATTTAGTGTGGTCCTTGTGGATAATTCAATCTAGCAAGTGTTTCAGTGTCTGATAGTGCAAGCTCAGAACTGTTAGCGACAAACATAGGTCAGCTGTTCAAGATTTTTAGAAATTTCAATCTTTGCACTTGTAAATTTACTCACTTATTTTGGTTGAATGTCTGTGACATTCTTCAGTAAAATTTGTTTTGGCCTCTCGAAATGCAGGATGGTTCATTTTGAGACCCATTTTGTGCATCCCTTGCCACCTCGTTAAATTGTGAACTGAATAACATTTCGCCATTTCAATTTTTAAATGATGAAAAAATGTGTGTTACACAGGCCTCGTAGTTCTTACCTACGCTATCATCGATCGATTTTGTTGCTACTTCATTTATCGGTTGTTTCAATATACGTGAAAACTCTTTCGTCGACTTAAATCTACAAGGTTGCACGAGAATCATTGTTACATGTCCTCAGCATTGGGCATGATGGCAATGATTTTTTTTGTTGAAAAAGGTCTTTTTGTAATTTGCTATTTGTACTTCATTTAAATGTTAATTATTTCTTTGTTAACGGTACAATAAAAGTAACTTTCAGATATCGAAAAAAGAGTCGTTATTTTAAAGTAAATTTTTCCAAATTAAGAAAGAGACTGTAGATTATAGATGCTCAACATCTGAGGTCATCAGCTAAATTAAGCTTACAAGTATGTGCAATCTATATGTCGCAGGATAATTTAAAAAACCCCGGGTCGCAGTGCCAAAACCCTGCCGACAATATAGTGTATTTGCTTGTATAGGGCCGTGTGGTTTTTATACTTTTATTATGTGAAATTAAGTTTGTTTTTGGGCAAAATAAAAAATTTAACCCCTTAATACACCCCTTAAAATAACATTTTTTTCTTAATTGTATTATTATTATCAAGCTAACGTCTACACCGAATTAAATACACCCTTCAATAAATAAGTCACTATCTGCAAACTAGTGTTTTCATAAAATTTGTAAATCCGGTCCTGTCAGGCCGATTTTATTAAAATTGTGGGGACACTTTTTAATCACTACCTGAGGGTTAAATTTCAATTTTGAAACGATTCGGAGAATTTTTTCGGTATTTTGGGGCCCAAAAACAGTTTTCAACCCCTAAAAACTACCCTTAAAATAGCCCGATTAAGCCCATTTTAAATAGGCTTCTTGCGGTGATGGGTTTCAACACGTGGCCCAAATTTCGTTGAAATCAATTAACTCTTTCGAAAGTTATCGCGCGTACACATATATATATATATATATATATATATATACGTATATAAATATATATATATATATATATATATATACATATATATATAAACATTTTTAAAAATAGTGCCAAAGTGTTTAGGAGGTTATGAAACGTCGAGAAATTTTGGTCCGACCCCTAGGTCCCGCCATCCGACCGACGCCAATAGTGTATGTTGCCATATGGCAAATACACTAAAAATCGGATATTCGCGAACATGCTAGGATGTTTGCTAAAAACCGGATTCTAATTACCCGGTTGTTTGCAATTGTAAAGGCCAAATGTTCAATCAAATACAACGGATGAGGGTTTTTATGATATACACATTGAGAATTTTATGATAATGATTCTCATCTTTTATGGCTATAGATAATTTGATAATTAGTGGTAGCTGTGCGAAGCCGGACCAGGCCGCTAGTTCAACTGTAAATGCGAATCCAAAGGTCGAGTTTCTGTAGCGTTTCAATAAATAAAAAGTGTTTCGTTTATTAAAATCATTTAATTTAGAGAACTTCTTGGGATTTAATTACAAAGGTTTCAAATTGTTACATAAAAAAAAAGTACAAAACCTCTGCTAAAAAGAAATCGTTTACAAAAATTTACATTCTATTTTTTTAAACGCAGAACGAACTTTTTAATTTCATTTAGTTATTACATTCATTATATGAAACATCTGTAATAAACAAGTATTCCGATTGACACTTACTTAAAAATTAAATTTCTTTCTTTCTTTTTGTAGACAAATAAGGTATCATCCATAAATTACGTCACACGAATTTCACTATTTTTTTATTACCCTCCGCCCGTCCTTTTCACAGGTACATTTGTGGGAATCCCAATTGTCAAATGAATAATAGAATTTCAGATTTCATTGTTTACAATGAAATCTCGGCAGTTGCGGAGCGTGCAGCGGACGACATTTGTCTCAAAACCGGCCGACGCGCTCACTACGCGAGTGAGAGCTCGCTAATCACGCAATAGAAACCCTCTATAGCCTAAACCAGGGGTTCCTAAAGTGCGGTCCGCAAAGCCTGTGAATTCGGCCAGCGATATTGATACGGTATATAATATTTTTATTAAAAAATAAATAAGTAAATAGTAAAAGTTAATAAATTGTGTGATTTTGTAATAATTGTTGTTACAGTTAAAGATTTATATTATTACATAAGATGGATTTCAGTTATTTTTTTGTTTTAATAAATATATAATTCGAGATTTATATTTATATTAAATTTAGTATACTAATAAAAAAAAGAAAGTTAAATATATTTAAAACGAAAAAAAATCGTGGTTATTGTTTTGATTTTATTCCGTTTTTTTTTCTGACCCGTCAAAAAATTCGGTATTATTAAATTGACCCGCCTAAGAAAAACTCTGGGAACCCCTGAAACTCCTAGAGATAGAATAGTTTTCCGTTTACAGTTTAAGTTTCGTATTTTAATATTTTAATTTTTGACACGTAACGTCACGATGCTTATGAGCTCACCGCCCCTTGTCACACGTCGTCAACCCCTTCTTAACGTGTGACTTAATTTATGGATGGCCACTAACTAGAAAAATCGTAATATTTTCAATCAAACTTTAACAAAAATGTCCTACTCGCATTTTTGCATATTTAATTTCATACCTACTTCATAAATTTACAAAACGAAAATCACTTAATTTAGGTACACGTTGTAACCAGCACATCTTACAAAACTAAACATGTCTTCACACGTCATCTTTCTCTCTCGCATCAAATAACACACTCACGATTCTTTTTCTCACTTCCATCCGCAAAGTTTTATTTTTAAGATCTTTTATTTGTGTCGCTATCAACTGTCCGAATAAGTCCCACTCACTGTCATCATCTTTTATATCGAAGCCGTTCATATGGCTGTATTTAATTGTACTAATAGTCGTCTCTATTTTAATTGGCAAGGGAGCCTGCATCTCGTCCATAATCGGTGTATTCACATAGGATTTTATGGGATATATGAGGGGCGGAGGACTGGGAGACTGCATCTTGACTAATACGGGTGGCGGTACAACGCTGAGAGGCACTTTCGCCGGAACCATCGACGAACGTCTCGTCGCGATCGGAACCTCGACGAACATTGCTGGATCGATCATCTCTAGCTGTTCTTGTTTCACTTGCATTGACGGTAGAACGCTCTCCTCTTCGCAGTACATCTGCAAAACAAATTATTAACGTGATTAAATTATAATCGGCGCCGGCCTTGGGGTAGGGCGAGAGGAGCGGCGCCAAAAAGCCAAATGCGAGAAACAATTCCCAACGCAAAATAGAATTTTGATTGAAATTAACACCAAATACTAATTTAATGATATAGCGGCAGGAACTTTCTTTATGTTAAAGAAACAGACGTATAATAATTAAAGCTACTTCAATTTAAATTGACCAAGTGTTGATGTTTGCAACGAAAGTTGATTTTTGCAGATTTGGGCCTTATTGTTTATTTAACATAAAACCAAAGTACAATTTACGTGAAGTGAAAGCGTCGATCAAAAGGCGCTGAAAGACAATCTCGCTCTATCCTGGTCAAGGGCTAAGGCCGGCGCTGATTATAATTACAGCATGTCACGAGATTTTGAATTACGAGAAGGCAAATTAACATTTTGAAGTTTTTTCTTTACAAACTTACGTTAAATATACTGGCAAATTTGGCTTGCTCAGTAATTTTTTAAAATTTAATTTTATCTGGGCAAAAATTTGTGTAAAACTTTTGCTAATTTTCTTGTTTTTATCTGATTTTAAATCGTTTATTTAGGTCAACTAAACTGTAAAAACTTGGTCAATAGTCATATATAGGAAGAATGGTACATATTTCTAATCTATTTTGTAAGCATTAACATCATAAACTGAATAAGAATTTTCATAAAAATTATACATTTGTGAAAAAGGGAGCACATTGAACAGCTGGTACTCAGTAACCTTAATAAAAAGTAAAAAATAAAAACATTACCTCTACATAGTCATTTTTTCTAACGTCGACTTCTTGGATCTTCGGCCTTTTTGGTTTTGAGTTCGTGTTTGTTTCCAATTCTATTGTGCTCGGAAGAAATACTGGCTCCGATGCCAATGCAGTTCTGAAACAATTGCGAATAAAACCTTATATAAATCAGTCAAAAAAACGCAATTGAATACACGACAATAACTTATCTACATAGTGGAACAACTGATAGTAGTTTATGCATCTTGTATTTTGACGAGTTAGTGACATTCTGTTAAAATGAGCGCCAGCGAGTTTTAACAGTCACCCGGTTGATGTTATCATTACATACTACATTTATTTCACGTACCCACTATAAAATAGCCGACTTTCTAATTTTCAAAACTTTTGACGGTTCAATTTTGACCAAGATAACTTTTAATTGTAGGCTGCGTTAAATTCTCATGCGGTTAGACTAATTCAATAAAGCGATTTCTTTTTAAATGGTTTTTAAATTAGTAGGGAATTCCTACTACTACTTATCTAAAATTTCAAATGCTTCTAGCTCAGTTAGGATAGCGTTCCGGGTATATGTTCATTAGACATTTTTGACTTGAAATCACCCCAGCAACACAGTCCCAGGCTATGGCCGTCATTTAGTGGGACACCCTGTATAGAGTTTAGACTGTATGTAACCCAAAACGTTAAGCGGTCCGAATTCTCATAAGAAATGACATTTCAAAATGTAATCAAGTAATTTTACGCACCTAGACCGTGTCCTCCTTGCCAACGGTTCGACAGAATCAACATCTATAACGTCTTCGACTCTTTTCAAATGCAGTGTTGGCACCGCACTCTTCTTCAATGTGGGCTTCTGTACTGTGGTTTTTTCACAATATCTCAATGTTTTGACAGAACACGTCTCGTCGAGGTCGTCAGCTGAGAAATGAATTGAACAAATAACGTCGCCACGACTCGGAATGAAATTTTTTCTGTGAGTACGCTCTGTCCAGATAAAAAAACGCACTGGCGATTTGTCTCGGTCGGGGAACTTGTAAAATGTGAGAGTCTTATCAGCTGTTCTATTTTTGCAATCAAGAACAGCACACTTGTTGGGCATATTCAAATACTTTCGAGGCACATGTGAAAAAATGTTGCTGTTTATTCCATCCAGATTTACGGTTTAAATTTTACAGTTCACTTCGAAAAAAAGTTAATAATAAAAAAACCGAACTAGGTTTTTGGAACGAAGTTCGCGCGTTTGACGGAAAGTGTTTGACCGAAACTTTTTTTCAATTATTTTTGTCTTTTAATAGACAATTCTGTTCATTAAAACTTGCACTTTGTATATACATCCATTTTATTTTTCCTGTGTACTGAATTACAATGAAAACAGTAAAAAAACATACTTCGTAGGTACTAAGATACCTATTAGTTTATTGGAATGCTTGGAAAACTTCTACTAGTTTTAAAATTTAATAAATATGAAAAACTTGTTTAAATATTTCGTTCTATCTGTATACTTCACATTTTTATGGACTTTTGTAATGCAAATTCCCTGCATAATACTTTCCAGAAATATTTTAGGTTATGTTATGAAAACTGGTATTATTTTACATACTTTTGTATTTACCAGCTTGTTTGTGTCATTGTTGTCTAAGCATTCATATAATTTGGAAAATTTTATGTTCTAATAATAATTTTGTGCACATTTTAATATATAAGAGTAGAGTTGACACTGGAATTATCACATTAAATACAATACTGTTTCATTGAAAAACTATTTAATAAGCAGATATCGTCTAAATTTAAAATATGCAGTTAAAACCGGCACATATTTTATGCTGTTTTTCACATTAAGCACTAATTTTTATTCATATATTAATTTCAACCATGCTAATAGTATTGTCAGACAAAATACTTTCGTAAACTATTTATGCCATGTACTAAATAACATGTTCAAAATCCAGTGTCTTCTTTTATGCATCACCAAGGAGTATAGACAACTTGATAAAAAAAAAAGTTCATACATTTACAAATAGTTATCGATTAAAAATAATACTAACCGACAACCATATTATCGTTGGGCAAATGGTTTTGTTCAAAAAGACAATTCCGACTTTCTTTTTGCCGCTGTCTTTCTTACATTGGCTTTCTAACGGAACGTCGTTAAAGAAGTTACGCTTTAAAAATTGGTAGCTTTACAAAAACTAGTCTCGTTTCAGTGATTGAAAGTCAATTTAAGATATAAATACGTAGTAAAATCCTATTTTTATTCGAGGATCCAAATCCGATGCATTGAATATAAAAACTAATACAAATTTGGTAAAAAAAGCTGTAGGGTTATAGGGGTTGCAGATAAAAATTAAAGTTACGTATTTTATTTCGAAACAAATAAAAGACAATACGATTAATTTATGTTTTTGCTGATATCATAACATTTTTCAACTTTTACTTTATTGATAACATTAAAAAAATCAAATATTTTTCATATAAAAATCATACTAAGTTGTAAATTACCCACATAATTGAAGACTCGCGTGGATACTGGATGAAGAAATGATAATCATTCACCCGAGTCTTCAATAATTGTAAAAATAACAATACAAAGTTATGGAAAACAGTTTAAGTATACCTAACCTATAAGTAAAAAAAATGAAAAACCTTACTACAAAAAAGTCTAATAATTAAATAACATTTTAATATAATGAAGAACAATTGAGTTCCAGCGGAGATATTTTTATTGTAATATAAAGTAATTAAATTCAGGTTTGCCACATTTTGTACTTTAGCTAAATTATACGGTGTAATTATTACACTCAGCGTCTCAGAAAGGTTTTACGGGAAAATAATGTACTTAGGTACAAACGGCGACATTGCGAAAAAATTGATAAAACATTCGTTTTTCTCAAATTTGCCGCAAAAACAGTTTTTTCTGTAATCTAGCAATCTTCACAAGCGATAAGCAAAGCGGGATCAAGGGGCTTTCCCCCCAACTCTCTTAAAAGAAAAAGAGGTATTTTTGCACGAAATGCATCAGACAATATGTGGTCACATCGCGCATTTTTTTAAAACAAAAATAATACAAATAAATATAAAAAAAATTTGGTTTTCATTGAAAGTTAGGGGGTGTAAGGGCAAAGCAACGAATTGTACAAAATATTGACTGGCATAAAGATGTCTCCGAGAGAATTTTTTTTTATTTTTTCCGATTAAAACATTGCCAATAATTAACAGCCGTAATATGTTTGCTCTAGAAAGTAGAGTAGGTTAATTCGCAGCATGACATTTTTAGAGGGGGATTATTAGTACAAAACAATGCAGAATATCATATTTGTAAGTACTTTTTTTGAGAAAGGCAAGCGTTTTGAAGAAATGGCCCAGATATAGTTTTCGGATATGAAATTTTGCGATGTTAGAGCAGCGCCGGCCCTAGGGTAGAGCGAGAGGACCGGTCGCTCTAGGCGCCAGGTGGCAAGAGGCGTCAAAAAGTCAAATCAAATGCGAAAAACAATTTCCCACGTAAAATAAAATTTTGATGGAGCCTTTTAAGAGGTCTACAGTGTTGATGTTAGCAATAAAAGTTGAATTTTGAAAACTTGGAACTTATCATTTAAGTCTCATTATTAATAAATTAATTGTTATATTATTATTTAAGTGTTGAAAATAGGGCTCCGCGTGGTCGGCATTGTGTCGATAAAACTTAACCAGTTTAGCTAGGGCTCTAATTTCATTTTTGTACCGGGGTCCTTGGTTATGTAGCTACGCCACTGGTTATCACAATTGAAATTATTTCACATTTTATGAGATTGTTGAAACAAAATACGTCTTGAACGGCGATCAATCAATGGTGTGAAAATTATGACAAATGAAAGATTTTTTTTATGAAGAGATTAATTAAAGTAAATTAAATATTCTGGGTAATAGTCGCAGTCTCTTTCAACGTTCACGTAAGTTGTCCAACTCTCACCAATTACTTTTAAGACAAGCAATACATCGCCTGCGGAAATGTTGTGATTATCTGATATTGACTTTGAAAAACTACTCTCAAATCCAGAATCATTATGTATTCTTCTCTTATCATAATTAAATTCGCAAACTGCCTTAGTTTTACTTCGTGGTATAAAAATATAACACCGGGTCTGAAAAAAAAAATCAATAATGTTTTTTTTTTAAACAGAACATATATCTACGTACGTATATGGTGGTGAGAGTACTAGACTCGCATTCGGGAGGTACTGGGTTCGTATCCCGGTGTGGGCAGATGTAGCTGGGACTTGTTGAGGGTAACAGTATAGTGGATACATACTTCTACAGAAGTGCCTTTTTGTTCCATTCTTATTTTGTATCTTCCATATTGATATGGATTTTGAATTCTTTTGATTTTTTGTATTTTGTCACTCTTACCAGAGCCGAGCATATTTTGTACTTCCGTTATGAGGTTACGATATTCTGAGTCGTTTTTATCTAATTCGAATCTAAAATAAATACATATTGTAATAAGTAATCAAAAATTAGATACAGCTGACAGTGTAACAGTTCTGCATTTTTTACAGCATTATCAGTTTTTGTTTTGGATATAATCGAGATTCGAAGTTTTGAAAGATGAAAATTCAGCTTTCATAAAAAAAAAACTAATAGTATGTTGTATATAATAACAGTTTTTTCTATATATCCGGTCGAAAGTACGTACTTTCTTCGATTTTAAGACAGAAAGGCTAACATTTATGCACTGCTGGAATTTCTCGCACGGCATCTGTAACAGCACGCCGAAACAGTTTTCTCGTGCACACTGATACGAAAGTACGTACTTTCGACCGGGTACAAAGAAAAATGTATACACCACACGGCCATTTTATAAGGGAAGTGCTATAGTATATTGCACCGCAAGGACACAAAGTTGAAATTCCTGCCCTTGCGGTGTAATATACTATTGCTCTTCCCCCTGTAAAATGGCAATTTTCATGCATGTATAGCGGTCGAAGTATGACTCATTTAACATTAATGCGTAAAGTATATATTATATCCATGGTGTAATGAAGTATATATTCGACAAAGTGTGATATTGTGGTAAAACGAACGCCAGCGAGTTTTCAGTCACGTCCAAAATACTCTTTTTTTTTACTACCTCCTATAAAATAACTGCCTTTCGCTTCGTATTTAGTATATGTTTATTTTCAAAAATTTTAACATTCTCGTCAACACAAAAATTTCATCTTGAATGCGAGAATCTATGAGAAAATGTAACCCACATTTAACCCAAATTTTATATTGATTTAGATCATGATTGTATAAAATGAATAATTTGATTTTTGGAACCGTTACTTTTTTTTAAAGATCTGATCATAGACGCTCGATATCTAAAATTATACCGGCACGAATCAGAAAAACCTGTTCGTGAAGAAGGTATCCATGTTATTTAATGAAGTAACGCACTTTGGACCAGCAACAACCGTGAGAGCAAATTGTGTCGATCGCGGTACAATTCTGACCAACAATTTCTGTCTGGCCGTGCTGGACCGACTTAATCTTGTGTTTTGGAACTGTATGTGAAGAGAAATGATATCCAGAAGCTCATAGAATTTGTGTTGTGACATTAGAAAATACTGAAAAACGATTTTGTTGATCTGCCTCCATAATTCAGAAAATAAATGATTAAATTCACCATATTGCTTCCACTTTTCCTGACTTTTTCACATAATATCATAAAAACTTTCTTATTTGAAAACTGCAAAATGTCTCCCGCACACGGAACCTGTAAAAAAAAGTTGCTGGCCCGTGCAGATAGTGTGTGAAATCGTGCAGGTTCGTGCTGTTATAGTGTACGCGTTTTTCAAGAGGAATTTTATTATTATTCAATCTAACTGATTATAAATTCTGAATTATTATTATTTATTACTAAACATACACTTTACGTACCAATCTAATGGCAGCAGTTGTCGAGCGTCTATAATCTAGAAACATCTCTCATTCTACATACTCACCTCCTGAACCTTTTACCGGTATAACTGGCCGATTCCCAATTGCTGGGTGTATGTTGCAAAACGAAATTAAACATGCTGAAGTTTGTTGAAATCTATAAAAAAATCAGAAGTGTGAAGAAGTTTTAAGGTTTCTGATTAAAATACATAAAGAAAACTATTCGAAATTATAAATTTTGTATTCGTTTTTGAGTCCGTTCTATAAACAAATAGCTTTTATTTTACCTGAAGCTTCGTCTGTCTTTATTGCTTTTGATTTTTGGCAGAAACGTCTTATCTCTACGCTCGAGGTTTCTGTGTCGAATAAAGTGTCCTACAAAGGCGTACCCAGGACCGAAACTAAGGAGGGGGGGGGGGGCAAGCCATGGTCGTTCAGGTAACATTTTATCACGGAAAAGGTGAATGAAACCAAAATATTAAAAAAATTATGTATAATTATAGCAGTGACTAAGTTATTACAATTATTTGCTTGAAAAAAAGTTATTCTAGTTACATGTCTTATACTACTATCATTTTTCTTGGATTTGTAGAAGTAAAGTTATTTCAAGAATTGTAAAAATTCAAGCAACAAAATTTAATAACGGTTTATTTTTTGCTTCCAGGGGGGGGCAGCTGCCCCCCTGCCCCTCGCTGGGTACGCCCTTGGTGTCCTATATTTTAAATCTGAGTATTAATTCAAAGTGCAGTTAAGTACACCGAGTTAAGAACTCAAAATCGGTCCAATCATCGAAAGATGCTGGTCGACCAAGACTTACTTTCAAAATCTGCTGTTGAAACAACAGTGTGTCCTACGATATATATTATATATTTTTTTAAAGATAAACATGGGCATATTATTTAATATATAGAACATTAAATATCTTTTACAAGAGCCAATTCTGTGTGGTCAGGTAAGACTTTTTTGTCACTTTAACAAACTTAACATTACGTAAGTTGAAGTGACTTGATAGCGCTGTGAATTTAATAATAATAAACGTTTATTGTACATATAAAACGCACAAAAGGCATGGTTCAACTTTCGTTGGTCTTCCACCTAACCCATGGTTGGTAAAATCTTATATATTAAAATGCAAAAATTTAGAGGCAAAAAGTTTCATGTTTATACAAATTTACATTTTTGGACGAAAAAATTCAGGAAAATTACCGGTTGTAGAGCTCGCGACGCTCTATTGTATAGGGGGGTGGGCTTTTTTTGCATTTTAGGGGCGCGGCCGGGGCGATTTTTCAAACAGGCCCTCGGCCCCATTTGAAACGCATTGGGCCGATTTGAAATCGACGGCTAAAATAGTAAAAAAAATCGCACGAGGATGCGCTTTTGGGACGATTTTCGCTCATTTTTCTATTTTTACGAGACGCTTCGAACGCGAAATTCGAGCGTGCGGTTCGGCCGCCAAAGCCAAAAGTTCGGACCCGCGCAGAGTCACCATAGGACGTTTAACATGGGGAAATTTTAATTGCTCATATCTCGGCCATTTTTGGTCGTACGACGTCGGGGCGCGTTTTAAACGATTCAGTAGCAAAAAGACTAACTGAAAAGTGCAAAAGATGCGTTCGAAGCGACTTTTTTCAAGTATTTAATTCGCCGATAAAAGTATTCGTTTCTCTTTTTTTTCTCTGTCGTTTAGACTGTGAAACAGTCGTTTTGCTAGGGCAATAGCAAAAAAAAATAAAAGTCACAGTCTAACTTAAGTGGAAAATTAACACGCGACAAATCGATCAAATTTTTTTAAAAACATACGTCGCTAAATTACATGAAAGTGACGGGGACAGAAGTTTATTTTTTGTTGCATTTTGATTCGTGAAACAAGTCAATTCTATTTTGAAATGTAAAATTTAAAACAAATGATTGATAAAATTTGAATTTTTTCTGGCTGTCAGTTGAATTGGTTTTTAACATTATTTAGCGAAATTATGGCCATCGGACGTAAACTTTTTGCCAAAATCGTGCAAATTGATAATTATAGAACCTTTTGACAGACGCTCGAAACAAATCCGGTAATTTTTGCGAAGATATTTCGAAAAATAATTCCGCCAAGAGGTCGCCATATATGCAATTGGTTAGAAAGAGACGACGTATAAAATCGAGTCGCGTAATGTCGATTACGACGTATGTCTATGAGCAGTTCAGATAAAATTAAAAATGGCGTGAGATTATTTTGACAGATCTATGAAAATAAATACATATCTTACTATGGAAATTGATGTATTTTGGGATATTTTCAATTATAAAACGGTTTGTTTATACGTTATTTTATATATTATTAACTTTTTATATAACGATTAAGAAAAAAAAAACATTTTTAACCTTGAAAATTATTTGGTTATAATATGAAAAATAATAATTTGTTTCCTAAAATATAGAAATTAGTCATATATGAATTTATTTACAGATCTATTGAAACAGATTACAAATTGATTTCCTGTATCTTCTACCTATTATACTTAGAATTTTGAATATTTTACCTACAGTGAATTCGAATGTGTGAAATTGATGGAATGACAAGATTGGAATTTTAAACGAGAAGACTACATTGGTCAATTGGATTTGTTTCAAAATATAATCATATTTATTAACGATATTATCATATATATAATATTATTTCTCATGAATTATGTTTTTAAAAATGTGAGGTTATGTAAATATTTCTTTTTGTTATGATTTGACAATTGTTAATAAAATTATTTTTATTGATAATATTTAAAGTAATTACGCATTTTTTTAAATATGTTTTTCCTTTGAAATAATGAAAATAGTTCGCTCTCAATACCGAAACAGATATAACTGCGTTCGAAATTGCTTTAATTCAGCGAGTTCTGTGGTACAAAATTAGTCAGCCATGTATAAGCTAGACGCTAATGGGAGGCCCGTGGAATGTTAAGAGACGGTAGTGCATAATAATAATAATATTTATTCAACAAAGGCAAAGCCATTGATTCGATGAAGTTAGTATTCGGTACACAGGCTTAAAAAAGTTAACAAGTGTAGAAATACATAAAATCTGACGAAAAATACCCGATTTCTTTAAAATTTGAATATTAATGCGAGGAGTCAAATTCACTTTATTTACACATAATATATACAGGGTGTTTCAACCGACGTGGGCTAACACGGGTAACTTTGTTGTTAGTGGAGATAGAAAGTCGGTTAAAGAGGCAAAGTAGTGCAGAAAAATTAATTTATTCAGAAAATAGTGAAAATTTCCATTTAGAAAAACTTATTTTCATTTTGGGCCTAATGACTAGGTCGTAAGACCGAGTAGATATTGAGTCGCAGACCAATTTATTGCGGGCCGAAGGCCCGCCGCGCCTTAATTTATTTTTGGGCCAAATGGTGAGGTCGTAAGACCGAGTAGATATTGAGTCGCAGACCAGTTTATTGCGGGCCGAAGGCCCGCCTCGCCTTATTTTCTTTTTGGGCTTAATGACGAGGTCGTAAGACCGAGTAGATATTGAGTCGCAGACCAATTTATTGCGGGCCGAAGGCCCGCCGCGCCGTAATTTCTTTTTGGGCCTAATGGCGAGGTCGTAAGACCGAGTAGATATTGAGCCGCAGATCAATTTATTGCGGGCCGAAGGCCCGCCGTGTCTTATTTTCTTTTAGGGCCTAATGCCGAGGTCGTAAGACCGAGTAGATATTGAGTTGCAGACCAATTTATTTTTGGGCCTAACGGCGAGGTCGTAAGACCGAGTAATCGCAGACGAATTTTTTTGGGACCATATGGCGAGGCCGTTAGGCCGAGTAATTATTGGGTCCCAGACAAATTTTATAACACTTTGATATTGGAGAACTATTCTAAAGACACATTCAAAAAAGTTTTGTGTATGCCAGCAATGGTAATTGGCGCCGCAGGCGTGATTCTAAACACATCGATATTGGAAAACTATTGTAGAAACACATTTAAAAAAGTTTTGCGTACCCCGTTAAAGATAATTGGCGCCGCAGGTGTGATTCAAATCACAGTGATCTTTACAAACCATGGCAAAAACGGATGCAAAAAAAAAAAATTTTGTAAAAAAAAAAATTTTCCGCAGACCCATACCAAAAACATTGATCTTTGAAATCGGTGTTAAGTTGCCTGCAAAAAGGTTTTGCACAGGTCAACTAGTTTACATATTAAAAAGCAATATACAAAAAACAAAACAGTACAAAGAAAAAGTGTAATTTTTATCGCAGTTGCTCTGTCAGTAATTTATTGAACATTAGGTATATTCAACATTGATCGTTCAGAATAGTGGCATAAATTACAGTAATTAAAATCTAATGCAATACTTACGTATAGGTTTTTGGTAGTTACACCAAATACTATAAAGGGATTTTCGACTTGATATTTCACAAATGCTTTTGAAATCTTTGAAGTTATTATTGGAACATGCACTACACAATGCAATGTATCTACCTACGTAACATAAACACAATGAATAGCTGATAAACTAATTACTCATTCGTTACAGTTATCAATATTATTATTAAATACCGAGAAAATCAAAAATTAATGCGGAATTAAATTACAGTTTAAAATACAACAATAACTTACGTCCGTTCAATGGAAGCACTTAAGTCTAAAACTTTGATGCTACAGCGGTCAACCTTCAAACTCATTTTCGGAATTCCGCATACAAATCACGTGACTGTGAATAACAGAGTGCAATTCGTACATTAAATTTTATTAGACGCTCGTCCGCCAATAATATTCTGCTTTGGGGACTTTTCCTAAACATAACTTTGAACAGTGGCGTAGTAGCAAAATATTATGTTAATAAATTATAGTATAACTCGCTGATGATCTCAGCTATTAAGCGTCTGTGACAAAATAAAAATACGAAGTTTTATCTTTTTTTACTCTTAAAATTACAAAATTAAAGGAAATTTTCTTTAAATAACTTTAAAAACAATAAAGTTAAACTACTTCAGTTTTTTGATGATTCTCCGCGCTATGCTATTCTCAATTCGGGTGACGTTACGCGGCATAAGCGTTATCTTTATAGTTTAATATAACAAACAATATAGTAAGTCATGAATGAATAGTTATGAAACGAGTGGAAAAATATTGTTGATGACAATAGAGTTACGCTACTGATTCAGAACGGCCGGATATATTTGTTGAATTTCATATATGATATAAATAAAACGGACATGACTATAGGATATCGCCGTTTAGCATGATTTAACTTGCATTCGTAACTAGCTTTCGAGTCTTATAATTCTTATAGTCTCTTTGATTGGATATTTAAGAATAAGACAACTAAGCAATTCCTAAAATTTGCATTCTAGATAGTAGTAGTAGAAGTTGCTAGATGTCCCGACTCCCGATTTCACCTCATCAGCCCGATTTTCCAATGTGTTGTCGGGGTAAAAAATGGAAAGAAAACCGAACTATGAAATTTTATTTAATTTTTTCAGTTATATGCTAAGGACTTTTGACCGGATACTTGATCAGTTCTGAAAGAAAACTAATTACCCAACTACGAAAAAAGGACGATTATTATTTTAACATTCTAATTATTATGTTTTGTTTCCAAGCCCCATGACCAGGATGTCCGTTTTTTTTTCAAACTTTGGCAGTCCTGAAATATATTCAGGATTGTATTTTGATATTAAAATAGAATATTATATTGGAATTCCCTAGAACCATTAATCTACACTTTACATTGTTACAATATATTCTGGTACATAAAAGTGTGTCAAAATAATAATATCTTATGCACAGGTTTTGATGTCTTCTCGTTATAAGGACTAATTAGCACACAAGAAAATATTTTTTCAGAATTTTGACTCCCTTGATTATTTAAGAATACTTTTGAAACATTTGGAGGATCCTAGCAATAATTTACAAGTAGGTTCCCGGTTTCTTGATTTAAAAGGTAGAAAATAAGACCAAAATTGGGTAGAATGAGAGCCTTTGGAGCAGCGCCCGTTCTAGCGGTCAATCAATATCTTTATTATAACACGTAAATATTTTTTTACATTTGTTGAAATTTACGACAAATCCACAAGAGCAGAAGTTTGACTATGACTATTGCGACGTGGTCTTGTAAATATTACATTAATGAATGATGAATCATCAATGCAGCTGACCATGGAGATTAGAAAAGTAGGAGACTGATATTCACCGACCGCACAATGCGATTGTGGGTGAATTTTGACATTTTTTTTCATAACAAAAAAAAAAAAATAAATAAAAAAAATGCTGAAAAACATTCGAAATTCTGAATTTTTCATCAATTTTTTTTTAATTTAAAACTTTTTTAAAAAATTTGAATATCCTCGAAAATTCAATTACTTATTTTACTTTAATTATAATTTTTTTCTGAATTTTCAATATTCTTAAATTTTTGAAAAAATTAAATTAAAAACATTTTCTACACAAAATTTTTGCTGCTAGGCCCCCCATTATGATAAATCCAGCACTGGTAACAATGCACGAGACTCAGGGTCTTATACCTCAGAACGTTATAATTACGAATCCTTTACCGTCATCATTTTCTGGGCACGTATTTAGCATTGAGGTATCCCGAGATATCTCTCCTTTTGTCTATCCTCCATGCAGCTGCGAGGACTGATGATTAAACCAGATAAAACGTTGCATCGATATAAACGTAATGATAAAGCATTGCTAATCTAATGTATATTATAGGCAAAACGTCGTATCTTGCGCAACAAAAACGCCCACGCGCGCAATGTGTAATATTTACGCGAACCATTCAAGTCCTTTTCGACCTCCCTCTATTTCTGAGACTAGTTACGCTAGAGGGCTAATTTTTTTCAGAGGGATTAACGTTATTAAAAACAAACGATCTTTTAAATTTCATGAGTGTTTTACAAAAAAAGAATTTTATTTCGAGTATTTCGGAAAGACATCCTGCTACTTGACTTGATACATCTCTAAAGTCTCAGTGCTTTGCCGCTCCATTCAGCGCATATATAATGATCAATACTTCTACTATTTTGGTATATTGGCTTGATTGTTTACTACGTTTTCACACAAAAATGTTATTTCACCAGGAAAACAAACTTCGATATTAATTAATTATGCATCAGTTTCTGGTGCATAGCTTTGGTTCAGAGATAAAGTCCGTGGAAAATTATATAAATCCAATGATTTTGAAGGCTGCGCCAAGTTGAAAAATGTTTGTAACCTACGTTATATCCGGTAACAATACAAGATTTGTGAAAAATAGAAAAAGTTTGGAAAACGCTGCTGTAGAGGCTTAACGTTTTAATACAGTAGGCTTTAAGAAAAACAATTACCTACTAGAATGGTTGTCATGATTAATACTTTTTTTTCACATTGACGGCAAGTTTTGTAAAAATTATGTTCAAAATTTACAAGTAAAATTCCGAAAAATTTAAATTCTAAAAAAATGATACTATATAAATTTTTGATTACATTTTGGCTCTGCACATATGGTCATGAACATTTTAAACGTATGTTTTAATTACAATAATATTAATTAATTATTATTAGATTTTTAAATGTGGTCTTTTTTAATTCATATAATATTATCTTCATTCATTATAATAATGTAAAACTATAGCAGGGCATTAATTGACTCTAGTTTTCTTTTTTTTGCTGATTTTATATAACGATATCTAGATGGAAAAATATTTCCAGAATTTTTGTTTTATTTTGTAATAATTATCATTATTTTTTTTTTTATTTTTTTCAGCAATATTTGAAACTTACGCACTAGATACTCCAACTGAAAAGGCAACTAATTCTCAGCAATTAGGTACAATGCTTAATTAACATTTAAGGTTATTCTTTAGTTATATTATAAAAACTTCGTGTATCAATTTCTATTGGAATGTCTTTACAGAAAATTAGGGATATTGATATGGAATAAAAAGCATGAATTAAAGCGTTAACTAGCTCCATGGATTTCCAAGGCGACTCAAGCGAGCTTCTTTCGGGTTCTTTTTCAGGCTATACTTTTCCACCTACTACAGTTCCTAAGGGTTTTTTAAATTTCAATTTTTTTTCACAAATATTAGTTCAATCCGTTTGAAATGTTGACAGATTATTCGAAAGGTCATTTTGAGTAAAAAATCTCATGTCAATTTTTACGTGAATTCACATCAATAATCAATCAAAATTTAAAACGGATTGGTTTCCATTTGGGAAATAATGAAGCTATAATTTGGAATTTCAACAGCGTATATTCCAGTTACGGTACGTTTGAAGACAATTGATATTATGTTCATATAAGGACCTCTTTTCTAAGTAATCAGTTTTTAAAGTTACCAAGATTAAACGCAAATCATTTGTGTAATATTTTTTTTATGGAAATTGTACTTTTATTATTGTTTTTCGTTCGTTATTTTGTAGAAAACACATTCACTTATGTACCTGATAATATTACGTTAACAAACAACAATGGTCATTGCACTGAAAGCAATAATTGTTACACACTCGAAGAAATAAAACAGGTAAATAATTATAAGACAAATATTTAAGGAAACAAGCTGTGAGCTGGGTCGTTTATCGGGATCTCTACAAGTGCGACTCTTGAGGTCCACGACTCCACACGAACACCTCAGTATGATCAGTAGGTACAGTAAGACCCCGCTTAACGCGGGAGATACGTTCCAATAAGATCTTGCGCTATACGAAACAGCGCCAAACGAGGTAGAAATAGGCATAAGTAAAACAAAACCGAGAATAAGAAAATTTGTTTTTTTTTAAATTTTGCAACATTTATTGTTAATACTTTTTTATCACATTAATTATAGATTTATCTATTGCAAATATCGATTTTTGCTCATAAAATATTTATGAAAATCAAATAAAAGTTCAAGAAGGTAAGAAGTTATGTTTGTGATGAGAAAGGCTTCTAATTTTTGTGAAGAAATCATCTAATGCTGTTTGCCTTTTTCCGTTTCGTTCAGTAAGCTGTTGTCGATAGCAAGATATTGTATCTATGACACTTCGTCTTGCCTTTGAACTTCTATCAACATTTGAACCATTTTGTATAAATCGATCCATAATTTACGTTAAAAGTGGCTAAACTTGATTTTTTTGAATCCGCGTAATACTGAAACAGCGTTAGGCAGAGCAATGTTAAGCGAGATCTTACTGTATTTAATAAATTAGACCGGAGAAATATTTTTCAAAAAATCCTAAACTACACTTTTTTGCAGTTTTTTGTTTAAGTGAACAAAAAAATGGTTGAATCGACTTTGTTAAAATTTCTTTTGGATCATACTGACGTTTTGTAAAGTAGTAAACAGCAAATAATTACATATGTGATTTTTTAAAAAGAGAAATTTTAAATATAAATGTTTCAGAATGCTTTTAAGAACGTAACAGTTGATTTAAATAATGTCAAAAATAATAGTATTGAAACAAAAGGAATTATTTTAATAAATAAAAAGAAACCCCATTCAGTGACGAACAATACTTCTGAAATAAAAAAACTACAAACTATTAAAAAAATACCTGAGTCTATTGATTTTCAAAAGGAGATTTCATATGAGAAAGATTTAGAAATATTAGATCCATTGAATGAGCAAAAACATCCCAATATTAAAGAACTTGAATTTGAAATGGAAATTTCGCAAAAAAAAGAACTAGAAATATTAGATTCATTCGAGGAGCAAAAACATTCAAATATTAAAGAAGATGAAATATGTATTGATTCTGAAGTCTTGTTTCCTTCCGTGGAAGAATTTTTGATGCAGTCCACCATCTCCGAGAAAAAAATTGAAATCAGTGACTCAGGCTTAGAAGTTGAAAATTATCGACCATCTTCAAACAGTAAAGAATTATCGATTTACGTAGAAGACATAAATCAACCTTCAATATATAATGTGAAAAATATTCCGCCAACTCAAGTTAAAAATGAAAATAAAAAATCTTTTAAATCACGAAAAAATGAATTGTGAAAATCAAAATGACATGGATTTTTTCGATGCACATACTATAATATCGTAATCACATAAAATAAATTAAAGTATCTACAAAAAAAATGTGAGCATATTTCAAAGAAATTATTATAAATATCATTGTATCCATCTAATTTTGAATTTAATGTACCCGTATTGTTAGCAAGTTTCTTCAACTACTTATTCAGTATTTATTTATTGACTATTTACAATAAATAATATTTCAAACGATGTATTTTATTTTAATAACGCATTCGTAATACTCTGTATAATGCAACTGAATTTCGATTTTAATTTTTTTAGCTTCCTGTGTTGTTTTCAAAAATGGGAATTTATTGTTTTTGACCTCAATTTTCGAAAATCGAGTTTTCATAAAATCTCGACATTTTGAGATCCTAGGAACCTATTCTGACTATTTTTACGATGGTTTCTGTATGAGTGTGTGTTTGAGTCTGGTAAACTTCATAACTTTTGAACGACCTGACCGATCGGAACGCGGTTTGCGGCATTCGAAAGGGTTCCACTAAACTTAGATTTTCTAAAAAATAAAATTTTCAAAAAAATGCTTTTTTGAAATAAGTTATAGATTACAGTATCGATCGATTCCAAAATCTACTCAGCTCTTGTCCTCAAAAAACAAAGTCGAATGTTGAAATAATTGCATTGTTTTTTCAAATTAAATTATCCGGCCAAAGTTGTTACAATAAATAATCGAGATTCTTCAAGGAGGTATTTATGTAGTTTATACTCCTTGTTGACACAATTTTTTAAATTTAATTTATAATTTAAATAAGTTTGGGGAAAATTGTACCTGATTTTATAAATTGTTCTGTTCAAACAATATGTTAAAAATTGAAAAAAAAAAACAGTTTCTTTGTTAGCAATGTTAACAGAACAATGAACGATTTATGAAAAATCATAGAGCGCGTATTTTCGGATCGCTTAAGTCAAATGGCAAACGTCTCGAGCGGTGTTGCTGTGCTTGCATGACGTTTTACAGTGAAAAAATAATAAAACAGAAACAACTGACAATACTCTATAAATCGTTTTTTAATCAAAGGTAAGACTTCAATTTAAAACATAGACTTTCAATTGAAATTATTTGTTGGCTTATTATTCGAGTGAATGCTTATAAAATGTATCATAACATTCATAACCTCAAAGTTTTGAAACAACATTGTTCAAAATTGTCAGTGCAATGCTTGCTAAAAAGAAGTAGCAGTCAAGTATTGAATGTTAATACATTATCATCAAACAAGTCAGAAGATTTTAAGATTGGCGAAAAATACTCCGATTTCATAGTACGCGATGTGGAACTCGTTCCTGAATTCAGCATTGAAGCTGTTCGCTTACAACACGAGAAGACGAAAGCTGAGTATTTGCACTTAAGGCGCAATGATTCCAATAATGTATTTTCAGTTAATTTTCGAACAACGCCCCTTAAAAGTACAGGATTGCCCCATATTCTTGAACACACCGTATTGTGCGGTTCGAAGGATTATCCAGTACGTGATCCTTTTTTCAAGATGATAAACCGTTCACTTGCCAATTTTATGAATGCCATGACTGGTCCAGACTACACTATGTATCCGTTTAGTACAACAAATTTAACGGATTATAAAAATTTGCAATCAATCTATTTAGATGCAGTTTTTCGCCCTAATTTGAATTTGTTCGATTTCATGCAAGAAGGATGGAGACTAGAAAATACGGATTTGAAAAATCCAAAATCTGATTTAATCATTAAGGGGGTAGTTTATAATGAAATGAAAGGGGCATTTTCTGAAAACGAAAGAATTCTTGAACAAAAGCTGCTCAATTCAATTTTGCCAGATCATACATACGGTGTTATTTCGGGTGGAGATCCCATGGAAATTCCGAAATTAACATGGGAAGATTTAAAGGAGTTTCACAGAAGACATTATCATCCCAGTAATTGTAAATTTTTCTCGTATGGCAATTTTCCATTATTGCCAACACTCGAGTATTTAAATACAAAGTATCTAAAAAATTGTGATTACTTGGAAGCAACTCATACTGAAGTGCCATCACAAAAAAAATGGAATGCTCCAAAAAAAGAACATATCGAGTGTAGATTTGAAAATATTGGTGGAAAAATTGAAAAACAAAATACATTGGCAATTTCGTTCTTGATGACTGATATCAATAATGTGTATGAGACATTTTTGTTACAATTTTTAACGGAATTGTTAATAAAAGGCCCGAATTCACCATTTTATAAATCTTTAATTGAACCAAATATTTCTGGCGGATATAGTCCTGCCACAGGATTTGAAAATCAAACAAAGGATACAATTTTTACAATAAGTCTACAAGGTTTAGAAAAGAACGATTTTGAGAAAATTGTAAATATTTTTGATCAGACTATTGAAAATGTTATTAAAAATGGTTTCAGTTCGAATCAAATAGAATCAGTTCTGCACAGTTATGAACTAAATATAAAACACGAAAGTGCCAATTTTGGCTTGCATTTGTTATTTGCACTTACTCCGCTTTGGAATCATAACGGTAATATAATTAATGCATTAAAAATAAATTCGCTTATATCACAATTAAAATTGAACATGGCAGAAAATAAAAACTATTTACAAGAAAATGTAGAAAAATACTTTAAAAATAATAATCATAAATTGGTACTAACAATGTCACCAAATCTTGATTATGACAAAGAAGCTGCAAAAAAGGAGGAAATGCTAATTAAAGAAAAAGTTGAAAACTTAAGTTCAAATGAGAAACAAGAAATTTATCAGTTAGGATTGAAATTACAAGAAGAACAATCTAAACACCAAAATTTAAATATTTTACCATCTTTAAAAATAAGTGACATAAATAAAGAAGTATTAAAAACGCCACTTGAACGAGTCATTTTAAAAAATGTGCCGATTCAGATCTGCGAAGTGCCTACAAATGAAATAACTTATTTCAAAACAATTATAGATGCCACAAAGCTAATAGATTACGATCACAAAATGTTGCTGCCTTTGTTTTGTCACGTAATTTCAAAATTGGGCACTTCAAAGTATAATTATCGCGATTTCGACACATTTGTAAATCAGAAAACTAGCGGTCTTTCATTTAGTACTCATGTTGCGGAAAACTTACATGACTATGAAAAATTTGAATTGGGAATTCAAATATCTTCATATTGTCTGGATAAAAATACGTCTTCCATGTTTGAAATTTGGCATGAAATTTTCAATATTCAAAATTTGGACGATGTAAAACGATTTGAAATGCTAGTGCAAATGTATATAGCTAATTTAAGTCATGGAATAGCGGATGCTGGCCATTTATATGCTATGCAAGCGGCTAAAAGTTTAGTTTCCGGTTCTGGTTATCAAAAAGAATTGTTCAGTGGTTTAAAGCACATTGACTATATGAAGCGCTTAGTAGCAAATTTAAGTTATGCAGAAATATTACAAAAAATTAACGAAATGGGAAAATTGATTTTTGACAAAAATAACTTGAGATCTGCGCTCAATGTATCTCCTTCAAATAAAAATAATATTATCACAGAATTCGAAAAGTTCCTTTCAAATTTACCAGGGAAAGAAAGCAGCGTAACAAATCAAATCAACTGGCAGACATTAAAGATTTTTAATTCCTTACAAATGACTCAATGCCAACATAACGTTTTAAATGTTCCTGTTAATTATTGTTCTAAAGCTATAAAAACTGTTCCGTACACGAATGAAGAATATTCACAATTGGCAGTACTGGCAAGACTTTTAACTGCTAAATATTTACATCCACTGGTAAGAGAAAAGAACGGTGCCTACGGTGGAGGCTGCCGAATAGGTTCTGATGGTATATTCAGTTATTACAGCTACCGAGATCCGAATAATTTGAAAACTTTAGATGTATTTGATAATTCTCATGACTATATCAAAGATACTTTAAATAAACTCACTGAACAAGATATTTTTGAAGCTAAACTGGGACTATTTCAAGCTATCGATGCACCTGTATCACCTGCAAATAGAGGAAGTAATGCGTTTTTGATCGGCCTAACTGATGAATTGTTGCAGCAACACAGACAAAGAATACTTAATGTGCAGAAAGATCAGTTGATGAAAGTTTCAGAAAAATTTTTAAGTAAAAACACAAATTCTGTAATTGGAAAAGCTGTGTTAGGCCCTAAGACAGCTGAATTGAATTATTCGGAGAGAAATAGCGAAGTTTGGAAAACTGAAGAGAATAATATATAAGATTTTAGATCATTGTTCAGTTGTCAAAATAGTACAGATGGTATTAGGTTTTTTATATATACATAATATATACATTATTTTATTGCAATGATGGCTGCAGTTATAGTATTTTGTTTGTATTATAAATTCTGAATTATTGTTTTAAAAATAACACTAAAATCGATGTTGATATTTTCCACTTCAGTAAATAAAATTATAATTATTGATTAAATATTATTTGTGAACAAGAAAATAAATATTTGCTCCATTAGATTCGTGCAAATACAGAAAGAAAAAGTAACTAAATTGTGATTTTTTTACATAAAAAACAACTAATTTTGAATGAAGTATTGTATATTGAAATTTCCTCAGTACAGTGCTACTGGTATTTTTGTTTATAATGTTATTAATGAAACATGTTAACAGAAACATGAAAAAAAAATATTCACTGTATACGAAAATCATAGATTGAATTGTTTTTTTGACTTTGAAAAATAAAATTATGTATTATTTGTATACAATATCTGCATTGTTTTATTGATCATTCATTTTTAGGGATCTTAGTTATTGAAATTGGTACCTTGATTAAACAAGTTCTTGTGGATCGATTCCAAGATTACTAGAATACTATAAGGTTGGACGCTATAAACATGGTCACGGCTGTGATTGGTTGAGTCGATTGCTTACGTCACCAATGCCCATGACTTGGTTATTCAAGTATGTTTATCACAGCTGTTTGTAAAAAGACTCCATAAGCCTACTTCCCTCGCTAACGCTCAACCTTTGTTTCTAGTAATCTTGGATCGATTCTACTCTGAATAATCAATTTCAATGGATAATAAACCAATCGCATTTGCCAGATAATCCGAACTTTTATACGTGAAGGTTCGGTTAATATGATAAGAATTATTAAAAATCGGATATAACGAGCTCGGTTAATCTAGGTTCTATTGTCAAATAAAAATACCGAACCAATTAGTTTTTCTCTGCAGTTATAAAAATACGATTTTTAAGATGGATATCTTCCAGGACGGAATATGTATCATTGAGTGACAAAAATTTATAAAGAAATTATGAAAATTTCTGCATGTTACAAGTTTACTCAGCGTTTCCCAAACTTTTTTGGCTGCGGCCCGGAACGAAGTTTTAAAATTGTTCGCGACTCACCTTACGAAATAAAACGTCTATTTACAAAACAAATTTTATTTTTCAATAGACATCAAGTTATTTGTTTGCTTATTTCATACACAGAAATTTACAATTTTTTTTCGCGACCCAGCAAAATTTTTCTACGACCTGGTGCCGGGTGCGACCCACACTTTGGGGAAACGTTGGGCTCAATATGATGTGCGGATGTGATTTTGTTGAAGTCGTATTTTCTATTGATTATTAGTTGTTCACATTTACGGCGGGATGTAGCAAACTTAAATTGTAAATGGTAAAATTCGTAACTTCATTTTTTAATTTAAGATATAAAAAACAATGTCATTGCCGCCTTCGTACGTCACCTGCAGTATTGCTGAGTACATGGAATCAGCAGTAACGTTTTTGCGTGACCACAAATGGGTTTACGATCATGCTAACACAGAGTTATTATATCGAGGTGTACTTACTAAAGACGTGCCTTTGTCGTGGGTAGAAAGCCTGCGGCATTTAAATTGTCAAAATCTCAACGAGATACCGTTCGGATATTATGACGTTAGTATTGCTACAAACATTTTTGTTGTGTATTCGTACATTTTTTAAATTTTGTTAGTCAAATATGATTTCTAATTGATTTGAGAATTTGAACAATATGTAAATATATGTGTAGATCAGATCCTTGATTTTTGGGAAAGTGTTTTAAATTTTGAGATTAGTTTGCGCCGACAAAACGCGAGAAAAATGTGTTTTTTTAATTATTGCATTACTACCACCAATACATTATAGAGGTGATTTTTAAGTTGGTATATATTCCAAGTACTATCAAAACTGAAAAATTGGAGAAAATTAGATTTTCAGGGTTTAATTATATTTTTTTTATTTAATTTAATTTTGAGGTTGGTCCGGTCGTTATGTCACTATGGAAATATGTGATATTATTATCACGTATCTTGATGCTAATTTGAAACTATTTATTCTTAAAAATAAAAAATGGAAATTTACTTGAATCATTCATACTCTAGCTACTGAGATGGTTCTTGTCTAGCGATATAATCATCTCTCATATGTAGTGAATTGAATGTTACAATTGTTTTATTATGATGGATTAACTGTTAAGATATCGCACCGTAGAGTAATTGATTAAAAAAAAGTGGAAAGATTCGGGTTTGAATCCCGACGGTGACAGTGGATAAAAAAAAATCTAATTTAGCATTGTAACAATGAATGTTTATAATTATTTGAAACAATTTCTGTGAATACTAGATAACGACAACATATTTCCATAGTGACATAACATAACGACAGGGTCCACCTCAAAATTTAATTAAACTTTGAAAGCGTATTTCTCTTTTATTTTTGAGTTTTGATAAAGAAATCATTTAAAATATTTTTTCATCTTTAAAAAAAATCAACTTAAAAGTTAGTCTGATTATGTATTTGATTTTCAAAAGTGAAATATTCTGTCAATAATTCATTTTCACTTGTTAAAATTATTATCTCACATATTCTATTGTCATAGGTCCCAAATTCATCGTATTTAGTAGTTAATTAGTTACGATGCTAGCAAATAAATCTATATTATATTAATTTTTTTTAGGAAAGTTGGCCTGAAAGTTTAAAAGATTTTGTATGTAAATGTGAGCAACTAAAACCGCGCTATAGCGTAGTAACTTATGAGAATGATGATGCAAACGGCATACCAATATCAAAACAATTACTTCGAGGACTTAGTTTAAAGAAACAACATGAAGTGAAACGACTGTCCCTTTTTGTACATGAACACTGCAAACGGCACAATATTACGACTATTATTGATGTTGGAGCTGGTTTGGTAAGGGCATAACATTAATTAATTCCATAAATAAATAATTATTTAGATTTGACGGGGTCTCGGTTTTTTAAATGATCCTGGTTTTAAATGTTCTTTAATTCAAAAAATTTTTACTGGTCACTTTTTCTAGATTAAATTAGATGCTCGATAAATGTGGTCTTTAAAGCTTATTTATTCCATTGAAGGTTGCACTTACTGGCTACCTAAATTCTAAAAATTGAATTCATACTGGAAATATTTTCAGGGTTATTTAAGCTATCTCCTACATGAAAATTATGGCTACAGAATACTTGCGATTGAATCAGAAACAGTAAGATTTAATTCAGCAATAAAACGTCAGCAAAAATATTTCAAACATTCGGTAAAATATATTCATTACGTTCAACACCACGTAGGTGAGAACTCAGCAATGAAAATTAATCAGTTCCTATGCGATTGGCAACAAACAAAAGAGTTCAAAGAAAATACGTGTTTGATTGGTTTGCATGCATGTGCAGACTTAACCGTCACTGCCTTAAATATTTTTAAACAACTGCCATTTCTTAAATTAAGTGTTATAATGCCATGTTGTTACCACAAGATGCAAATGGATTTGCATAAAATGAATAGTGTGAAAGTGACAAGTAACGAAAATAAATTTGAACGCTTTTTCAATTTCCCACTAAGTAATGATCTGAAAAAAATCGACGAAAAGCTGAAAGGCTACGAATTCATGAGACGACCTTTTTTACGGCTTGCATGCCAGTCAAGTGCTTCTGTCTGGCGGGAAATGACTGAACTAGAACATCGACAACATAGCATCAGTTCGATGAGAAGAAATGTACTGGAACTGTTTGCGAGACAAGGTTTGTATGCTGATTTGTTATTATTTATTTGTGTATTTGCTATATGGCACATACACTTTTGACGTCGATCAGACGGCGGAACCTAGGCAGTGCCGTATTTAACCTGAAATTTTTGTGGGGTCTATATATGTGTAGGAATTGTTTTTAATTTAATTTCATTTTTTTTTTAATTTTGGAATATTGAAAAACAATTCGAGATTTGGAAAAAAATTAAAATTAAAAAAAAATAGATTTGTAACAAGGGGCACAGTATTTAAGCCCTATGTTAGTCATTAGTCTCTGAGTGTCAAACTAAGATTAGTACTTTTTCCTCCATATAAATGATCGATAATTCAGCATATTTCCTTTTACTTTTTATTGATTTGACAAGATCTCATATTGCCTGACAGTTCAGTCCCGGATTTACGAATTTTTCCAACCGGGGCAGAAACTTGATAGTGGCGCCCCCTCTCTCCAGCGTTTGAGATAAAAAAAACTCAAAAATATGTAACGGGTGGCATTTTTTGTGATCGAGAGAAGAAAATAAGAACCTTTTAATATATATTTTTTTTAATAATTTGTTATCAATTTTCAAACATTATATTATGATTTTGACGCCCCCTGGAACTGCCGTTTGGGTAGGTGCCCCGGTTTGCTCCCCTAAATCGGGGGCCTCCTAACACGAGTAGCAAAACACTAGTTTGAAGATTTGGAATGAGAATGGATTCTAGAATGGAGCCAACCGATAAATCGGCGGTTATTTCTCGAAAGAGTGTAATCCTGTACATCCGCAACCAATTTTTAGTTTCCATCCGACACTGCAACCTGTATATGTCAAATTCAATTCAAATTTAAATTTATTTGTGTCCATGATGCATTTGCATGTGGATTCGTCAGTCTACAATAAAAT
The DNA here is from genome assembly GCA_034508555.1 of Venustoraphidia nigricollis. Classification (NCBI taxonomy): domain Eukaryota; kingdom Metazoa; phylum Arthropoda; class Insecta; order Raphidioptera; family Raphidiidae; genus Venustoraphidia; species Venustoraphidia nigricollis. The sequence goes on along the minus strand of JAVRKA010000032.1, from coordinate 3,836,610 downwards.
ACATTAAAATACAATTTAAAAAGAAAACTAGTACAATTATATAAATATGTTTGCATTTCTTTCCAAGTTGTATATACGAGTAAATATAAAAGAATGTTGGTAGGATATTTTACGACATAACAGAATCAAGTTGACATATAATGTTCTTATATTATCATTTTATGACACGGATGTATGTTTTACTCCATTATATGCCTGTGTGAATTTTGTGCAATAGGGGTGTACTTACCTCGTAAGTAATAAAATACTTTTATTTGGAATGGAATCAACAGTTATTTTTTTCATTTTGAGACGAGACCCTCAGGACCAGCTCTAACATAGGGCGAGCGGGGCGGCCGCTCCAGGCGTCAAGTCCCAAGGGGCGCCTCAGTGGAAAAGAAAAATATATTTTTGTCGCTTTTCGATATTTTGGTCGTGGTATATATTAGAGGCAAGCAAGGGGAGCTCCTCAGTGGTAAAGGGAAAAAATGTTTTCGCTTTTGATTGTGGTATATACGCATTAGGGGCAAGCAAAGGGGTCGCTATAATTGGATCTCGCTCTGTCTTAAAACTTGCCTCGGATCAGAGACACTATACTTGTGATGACCAAAGCAATTCTGTTCTTTAATACGTATATAGGTACTTGTTCTAAATATAACCGCGATTTCAGTAAGTTTCCAACGCCGTAGCCCATAAACCATTATTGAAAAGAAAGAAGTCATTCCTTTCACATTTTTTTAACTGTTCCGTGTTCGCTATAGGTAACTCTTTTAGCAACCGATCTTTAAAAGTATGTTTCTTAAGAACATGTCCTTTATGTTTTAAGAACTAACTACTTAACAGCGTAATTCTGATAACAGTTATTTGAGAACCGATTCTTTCCCAATAATAACTCTGAAATATACCTGTATTGATATTGACTTTAAACCTTATTCACTTAATCGAGGTGGCTGCTTCCTATGTGCATTTTATTGACGTTTAAATTTTTATTATCCTTATTCCGGACAAACCGCATTGACTATAGGGTGAACGATGACTTTGACAAATACGAGGAAATGAAAACTCACGAATTTCTTTTTATTTTTTATAAACGTACATTATTTTTCTGGTGCATTAAAACTCCTCTCTTGTGACATTTATCTATATATAAAAACTTGAAAAACAAAATTGAACTTCCTTCAAAAAGCCACTAAAAAAGGAAAATAATAAAATTTCGAGGTCGGCGCCACTTTAATAAAAGTTGATTTAAAAACTATATGACGAATTTTTTGAAATGTGTCTTGTGATTACAGACATGCTATAGGCTATGTTTAATTTTACTATTTTATCAAGGTAGACTGTGATATATGTTACTGGTACATATAAACCGTGAAACAGCCAGTGAAAGTCATTCACATGACGTGCAGTGTAGTCCGAGACTTTTTTTTGACTTTCACCAATACAGAGATAAAATATTTGAGATGATCTCACCACCTCTTGCATACGTGGCAGCCGCTATACCTCTCACCCATCATAGCTTAATCCTGCACATCCGTTTTTTATAGTGGTTCCTCATGGTTTAATCCCTATACCATTTATCTTTGCAGCGTTTCGTAACACTTTCAGTCTCATTAATCGATTATACCCTACCGTGCCAAAAGAAGTTTCACTTCAAAAATATTTACTTGATGTAAAATCTTCACATGTATTAATATCGCGTATTATTAATTTCAGAAAATTATACGTTAGTCAGATTAAAACGCAAATGCATGAATCGTTTTACGTCTAGTAACTGCGACCTTGAAACGTATTTAAAACAATTACAGCAAGGCTATTACCTTGTCAACGACCCAGAAGGTCGTGATTGCACCCTTTATTGTGACTGTACTACCACTTGTGTTTGTACGGCAAACTGCGAACGAACCCGTAAAATGAATAGAACGCCTGCGGACAACGATGACGAATTTAAACCCTTGTCAAAAGCTACTGGTGATTGTGATCAGATTATAACAATTCACAACAGATCTGCAGATAACAGACAAACAGACGTTGAAGAAACTCCGGCCAATAGCAGTTGTCTATTAGCTATTGACGCAAAACGGATGACCGAGCCGAACTGTAGCATCAGTATAACAAAAAACAGTCGACAAATAGAAAAGAATTTCAATCGACAATCGAGTGACGAGTACAGTAAACAAATGAGTAACGAAACAGAAAGTGCGAAAATAAAAGAGCAACGATTAACTTTTGCCGATCCAGAAATTAAAGAAAAAATCACCGCGTTGTGGATGGAGAACGAAAAACATTGTCGAACAATAGAAATATTGACTTGTTTACAAAATTGCGTGCAGGGCATTTGTGAAAATATTATATTGTTAGATCGCGTTGCTTTTTTGCAACAGAGTGGCGTTTGGTGTCGTGTTGAAAAAGTGACACATGATCATATTTCACCGCGCTGTTATGCTTTAGTGGCATTAAAAAATAGTTAAATCTTAAATGACGCAGAAGCAGTGGCGTAGGTAACGGAGGGTTAGGCGGTGCAGTGCACCGGGACCCCTAAGCTCAGTGGGCCCCTCGGCCTCTTGTTCAAAAATTTGAAATCCGCGTATTAATATTTGCAAAAGTTAATAACAATTAAAGAATCCCAGAAAAAGAGGTCTAATTTTTTGCGAATAACTCGAAAACTATTAATGCTAATGGAATTGAAGAAAAGATTCGTAGAAAGGAGGAAATTTTCGAAAAAAATGTTGACTCTCGGAACTTCATCTCTGTTATTAATATTTTTCATTTAATATTGAAAATAAGGCTACGTGTAGTCAGCGTTATGCCGATAAAACGTAACCAAACTCCGATTTCATTTTTGCACCGGGGTCCTTGGCTACGTAGCTACGCCACTGCGTAGGTGTTGTATTTCGAACTTTAAAAATACATTGTATGCGGTCCATTTTATAAGTATGACTTATAGACTAATTATTTATATTTATGGAACTTATACAAGGTTAAAAATCGTATATTTTGATAATAATGTATTGGATTTGATATTTTTATGTATGTTAATTCTGTTTGAATTTATATATTTTAATAAAATATATCTATATTATTGTATGTTATCATTTTATTACACAACTTCCTCGCGAAAAGTTTCCACGTGTTTTATTGTTTTACCTGATATTCGTCAATATTTCTTTACAGCATGTCACGAGATTTCGAATTACGGGAAGGCCGATTAAAATTTTCAAGTTTTTTCTTTACAAACTTATATTAAAAATATTAACGGCTTGCTCAATAATTTTTTTTCTAATTTAATTTTTCTGTAGGTACAATGTGTAAGACTTATGCTACTTTTTTCATTTTTATCTGATTTTAAATCGTTTATTTAGATCAAATAAACTGGACTTAAAGTCATATGGGGAAAATTGTGCATAATTCTAGTATATTTTGAAGCATTAACACCAAAGATCGAATATGTATCGGTCATGTTGACAGGGACAAACAGGAAGAACTCTTGAAAATGTCATTTGTACTTGCTAGCTAGCGTATATTGTTTTTTTTTGTTCAAATATTGTATACACAGAAAGAAAACTATTTTCCAATAGTGTGGTCGAATTCAATCATGACTTCACAATAGAAACATTTAACTTGTTCGATGAGAATTATTGGTAGTGCTTCTGTTATGCACATATAATATCTTGTTGCATTTACAACAACTGGATGACCCAATGTTGTCTGGTTGAAAATGCACAATTTCATTTGAAAACATACTATTATTATAACGAATCTTATTTTTCAAATTGTAAAAAGTAATCACACAAGATCACTTGTAAAAACAATTTTTAGCGGTCATGATAATCACGTCATACGTCTAGCACTAGAATTTGAGACAAAATGCCGTCCTGCTCGTAGACTGCACCTAGCCGAAGCGATAGTATATGGTGCGTTTAGACGGAGCGAAACTCGCTCGCGACGACAAGAACGACCAATATAGGTGTGCATCTCGCTTTTCAAAAAAACGTTTTTTGATTTATTTTAAACCTATTTTTGTATAACGGACTTTCGGCTTTAACGGACACTACTCTCCCAGTTAGTCCGTTATATCGAGGTTTTACTGTACCTTAATAATTTCTTCCATAAAATCTATTTTGCTTGGGCTATTTGTTTATCGTGCTGTGAAAGGAAACTCGCGATATAGGAAAAAAATGAATAGCAAATAGGTTTACATTTTATTTAAAAGAAATGAAATAAATAAAACTTTTAAAAATAAATTTACGTTATTTATTTACTGACATTTATTTTCATATCATGCACTTTTTTACAATTAATTTTACTTTATGAATACAACAGAAAATACTGTAAAGCATTTCGAATATATTTTTTTTATAATTTGTACAGACATTTGTGATGATTTTTTATGAACATTTGCAATTATACAGTTCAGCATAATTAACAAAAATTAACTCGGGTTTAGCTAGTTATTCCTATGCCCCCTTTTTATAATATAAATTTAATAGTCGTCTTGCAACTCCATAGTGTACCAGCCGTTAATAAGTTATAGAGTTCCAAAATTATTTTACAGTTTCAACAAATTTTTGCAGACAATAATTTCTGCGATTAAATGACAAAAATTGTCGAATAGGTTAATTATAATATTATGTTCATACTTTTTAATAAAGTTTGTAAATATGTATGTATTTTCAATATAAAGGGGTGTAACGTAAACAAGTTAAGGGATGGGGGTGTTCTGATTTTTATTTTTAATGACGAGGGGAATGCAAAATTAAATATTTAATTCTAATAAATAATTAAAATGAAATATAAAACATGAATATGAATACAACTAAAAAATGTATAAAAGGTTCCTTATATCTAATACTTTGAAGGCTGACGGGAAAAGGAATCAAAAATCAACGAAAATGTGCTTATGTAATACTTTAACGGCCTTGAATAATAAATCAAAATTTTAGATATAACGTCGATATTCGTTTGGTAATGTGCTATAATGCAAGAAGTGTACCCTGTTGCCAGTATCGTATCTAGTTGTTTTTGTTCCTGGGGCAAAATTTAAATTGTCGTGCTCTCTTCATAACCATGGATATGAAAATCGGTAAATTAAGGGTCTTATTTGTTACATTTCATGAATGCACACTGTTATTTTATAATTGCTACTGGTAACCGCTTATTTTAAAATAACAATAACAATTATACCTGTTTTTTCTCCATCATTGTTTGGGCGCCTTTGCAGGACTTAGTATTTTTATTTTATTTTACTTTTTAAGGGATTATTGTGATGGAAACGTCATATTTAAAATTCAAAAATGATGAAATTTGCGTCTTTTTGGAATAGTATTTAACAGCATCTGTTATGGAATATATTTATAAGAAACGTATTATAACGACTAATGAATGATATTTTAGAATCCGTTTTTTCATCATACGGTTGACTTTAGTTCGTGCCAATTTTGTAATAGAAGTTTCTGCATGAATTGCATTAATAAACGTATATTTACTCGACAAAATTTGATTGCAATTTGATGTTTTTTTAGAAAAAAAAAATACATTTAATACTGAACTACTAAAATAAATTAAGTAAATATTATAGGCACAAAATAGGAGCGAACTACTTTATCATTGAACAAACTAAATTTAGTTAATTTTATTCATCCGAATAAATCATCAATAATCTGTTATGATTAAAGAATTAGTACTAAACAATTTAACAATCTGATGATTTTTTTACTACAAATGCCACTTTTAAAATTTGCTTATTTTCAAAAAAACAAACAGGTGAGTCGATAATTAAGTTGTTTAAAATATTTAGGCACATTTGTAATAAGAAATATCGTCAAGAAAGGACATTGTCTGATAATCTGATTTTAGTCCAGATGTTTTCCAACAATCTTATCATAAGTAGCAACTTTAATTATTTATTGGATAAGTTTGGATAAAATCCGTGGCACAGGATCAAAAAAAAAACAACAAACAGCAATACTGAAGTTAAAATTGCATTTTCACTAACGTTTCGGTACGCTTTGCACCATCTTCAGAGTTCAAATGCTGTCAATTCATATCATTATTTAGTCGAAAGATTGAAACAAGCGTACCGAAAATGCAATTTTAACTTCAGTATTGCTGTTTTATGATCCTGTGCCACGGATTTTATCCAAACTTATCCAACACTCTTCAAGGATCACAACCACTCTAATTAACTTCTTTTAATTAGAGTCAACCTCGTTTAATTATTTATCCTGGAGGAACAGATGTTAATAAGTAAGAAAAAAAATACTGTTCAGCTATAGCTACATACATTGCTCATTTTCCTGCAACCAGTTCGGCAACGTGAACAGTAGTGGAGCCTTCGACTCTATTTTGTTATAATTTTGCCTCGCGGGGCTGCGTCCCGCTCGACAACGGCGACAGTAGTAGAGCCGGCAGCTCCAATATATTAATCTTGCCTCGCGGGGCTCTGAAAATGATTCACTTTTAGTTTTTCTTGAATTTTCAGCTTTTTCGGGCAGTTTTTCCAATTTTTCTTTCCCTAAAAACCTTATTCGGACTGTTACGAACACTTTAGAAAAAAATAGCCAAATCGGTTCAGCCGTTCTTAAGTGATGCCCTTGCCAACGAAGAGCTCTAATTTTATTTATGTAGATTATGTAACAAATAATTTATTACGTTTTGAAAAGAGAATAAAAAACTCAATCAGAATAGCTAAAAAAATACCAATGGGCTTATGTTAGAAAAAAAGTTGATAGTTGTCCTCTGGCCTGTACAAAGATACCGCCATTAATTGTGGATAATTTCAACCAATTTACGAATACATAGGCTTGATGGGATTATCGTCAAAAATAATCGAGATTCAGGTGTGGCGAAGTGGGGAGTCATCTAGGACGTGTGTTTAATTCATTAAAAATATTTTTGCAATTTAATTTACAAACCAAAGCTTCAGCATATTAATAAAATTTATTAATATTATTAAATTATCGCCTTCAAGTTTGTCTTTTGTTTTTTTACTAAATCGAAAAAAAAAGACATTCATAGAATTATTTGATGCGTATATCCTAAGAAATATTATTTTTTCTGTTCGAAATTTTTTAAATGATAAATGAAAATCCAAATAAAATAAAAATGTGATGTATTTTAAACTGTAAGTACTTACAAGTCGTGAATAAAAAGCAGAGAAAATGCACAACCTATAACTAATTATTAATAATTATAAACGACCATAAAGTTTAGTTGCAAAAAACTCGATATCTAGTCAAATGTAGGTAAACATAACACATATAATATATACATACATTGATTGATAATATTTTGCACAAAAGTTGTCACAGTTATTATATCTACCATTCGATTTTCATGCTAATTCAGTGCTAAAAGTATTTTTTGAACGAACTTGCAGCCTGCACACTAGACCATCGCACAAACCGGCACGGACCAGCAACTTTTAGTGCAGTTTTGTGTGCGGTAGACATTAATAGATCTTATGACGAATTTTGGAATCCGATATTATATTTTACAAAACCGAAGTAGAATAAAAAAGGCATACGCTTCAAAATAGGTCGCAAAAATCAACTATGTGACAATGTCTGTGCAAAATGTATTTAATTAAAAAGATCAGATAAATTTAAAGTTGACGTGATGTTTTTTATCAGGTAAATAATAAATGATAAAGCTGTAGGAATTATTAATGACATGTTGATTCGATTTTTTTATAAAAGCACATTGAGAATTACGTTGAGTTTTTTGTTACTAATTAAACAGAAATTATTATATTGAATTTGTCAATTAACTGAAGAAGTTAAAAAGTAAACACTTTTCTTCTAAAAATTGATTCTCCAGCCAAGACAAAATCAATTTTCACAAAAAAATATGTTTTGTCTTTTTTATAGTGAGACGTAAGAAATAATTGATAAAAAATAAATTAAATGACGCTATTTTAAACAAATTTACAAAACAATTGTTCTGATGTCTGATAAGCCTTCTGGGGTTCACATGTCCGTAGAGTCCAATTGTGGAGGTATGTTACTGCTAATTTCTTTTCTGAAACAAAAACACAGCGGTTAATTTTAATTACAGTAAGACCCTGCTTCACGCAGGAGTTACGTTCCAATAAGTTCATGCGCTATACGAATCAACGCTAAACAAACTCATCATAACACGTAGATAATCTGCATAAGTGAAACAGAACCGAAAATAAGTAAATTTGTTAGTTTTTTTGCCTAATTTTGTAACATTTTTTGTTAAATACTTTTTTATCACATTAATTATAGATTTATTTATTTCATAAAACATTTATGAAAATCAAACAAAAGTTCGAGTAAGAAGTTAGATTTGTGATGAGAAAGGTTCCTCATTTGACATATAAGAAGTCATGTAATGTATGCCTTTTTCTGTTTCGTTCAGCAAGTTGTTGTCGATACCAAGATATTGCATCAATGACACTTCGTCTTGTCTTTGAACTTCTATCAACATTTGAATCATTTTGTATAAATTGATCCATAATATAAGTTATAATGACTAAACTTTTTTTTAGAAACCGCGTATTATGAAACAGCGTTAAGCGGAGCGTCGTTAAGCGAGATCTTATTGTATTTTATAATGGCCATTTGCGCCAATAAGCTGTCTTTGTAGGCTAAAAAATTTGAAAATATTCTCAATGATGAGGGTCTAGATTTGACAACTGTTATTAATAAACTTGGTTATGTTTGTGCATGAGCATAGAATAAGCATTCGTAATACATTAAACAATATTTGTTTGATCGACGCTGAACTGACACGTTTCGTGTCTATTATTTTTTCAAAAATCTGACATAAGCGGCTTTGTTTTGTGAGCACAAATTTGTCAGCACAAAGAAATATCAAAGCGGCTGTTATGTAAACTCTAACAATAAATCTCAAGCGAGTCTTAATCTGCCAATAATTTCAAGTCGCCTGTTAAGTAAAGTGATTGTGGGTGGCTGTGACATTTACCGAAACTTTGTCGACTTGTGGATATTCCGCCAACTTGTCTATATTGTATTGCACATTGTACTTACTCATAAGCGTTCTGTACAAAAAAAGTTAATACTTTTTTGGCGTGATCGCGATAATTGATATTCACATTTTCGTTAGAGATGTACATTGATAAAATAAAACAATACCCCTCGGAATATTTCACTTTGAGTACTACTTACTTACTTTGGATAATAGGTGGATAATCCATTAGCATATTGTAACAAAGAAATGAGACGTGTCATCTACGAATACAATGTAAAACCATACTGCATCGAAGAGTGAGCTTTATTGACATAGTTTGCAACTTCCGTAATTTTACCCTCAATGCGTCAAAAATTACAGTTATTTGGGCGACGGAATGAAAGTTTAAGCGTTTCTAAAGGCTGAGTATTTTTGTTTGGCGTGCGAGTTTGAAGCGTACGCCCCAAAAGTGTCGAAAAAAGTATCCCTGTGAATGCATCTATGTATTAGTATATTTTGATGGAAGCCGCAAATTGGGGTGAAATAATGTTAATAATGCGTTTAACGTCCATTTCTCAACTTTATGTCATGTCAGACGCCATTCGTACGATTACTATTTTTCATCTACCACTTCCCGTTATTTTCTACGCGTTTTTAAAACTTCCATTTAATTAATAGCAATGGGCGAATAACGGAATTACAGGAAATTAGGATAAGGTGGGCAATTTTTGAACTAGAAGTTTGATAGGTAATCGGTCCTGACCTCGAATAAAGAACCATCTCGATATTTATCTGGTATTAATTGAGGTAAACCATGAAAAACAAGATGGCCGGCACAGGAATTACCGTTTCTCGGCGAGAGGCAGTAGGAAAAAGTCTCAGCCACATCTGCCTACGCCGGGATTCGAACCCGGTACATCCCGAATGCGAGTCTAGTGCTCTCACCACTACTCTACCTCGAGTGAACATAGCGATATTGCTTGAACACACTATATTTCTGTAACATGTGTACTGTGTGTAGGGGTCGCAATGCGGGTCAGCATGGCCCCACGGGGCATTGTCCACGCTTCATTCTCGGCATTATATACCAGACCTACCAACATGTTATGTTATAATATATAATATGTACAACATAATACGAAGGTATAGTTAACTGATTACAACTTTGAATCACCGTGACGGGATAATCCAGCTCCAATATTAAAAATAATTATGTCGTTTAATGTTACGTATATCATAAACGAGGAAGCCGAAGCGGCGGGAAATTTGGCTTTAACCATTACTGACGTCAACTGAAACCTTTTCTTTCTGATCTAGTCTTTTTAAGGCCGCCGTTTATTTAATTGGGATTTAACGGGATTGTTCCGAAAAATTAAAATTATCATTCTAGCATGAGTAACATGCAGTTTAGCATCCATGTTTAGAATTTTGCAGAAGAAAATCATAATTTTATATGAAACTGACTGCCCAGCCGAGCTTCAGTCATCTAGTTTGAATTTTGGTTATCTGAAGATCCGCTTGTTTGATTGAGGGTTCCCATAAACTTTGTTTAAGTGGTAAAATAACTTGAAAAATATAAAAAAATTGTTCAGAAATGTCAAATTATTAAGTACCGAAAGTTTCATTACATTGGAAGTATTCTGACAAAAGCCACAGTATTTAAAACAAGTATGTCCATTTAGTTCCGTGTATAAGATGGAATTTAAAAATTTTATTGATCAAAAACGATGTAGTGAATGATGTTGAAATTTTGGCAGAGAGAATATTGTGTATCCATCTTTCAGTGATTAAAATTTCAAAATGTTATTATTTTGAATTTTGTCTCGAACCTACACGAAACATTTCTTGCGAAGGATGTCGTGGAAATTCATTGATTTATAGGATTAGATGCACGTTTATCTGAACTAGGGATGTCGAAAATATATCGATATTTTTTATTTGATATATCGATATTTTGGAGCGATATTTAATATTTCGATATATCGATATAAAATTCCGAGTATCGAAAACCGATATTTTTTTCCACTAGCAACACTTGTATGTAGGTACTACCGCGACTGACTATGGCCGTTTAATTATTCTGACAAATCGAAAACTTCACTGAAAAAGAAACACGTGTTTTTACATGTTTTTGGAACACTTTTAAGTGCGTTCCAAAAACAACAACAGTGAATAAAGCACATATCAAACACGTTTCTTTTTCACCGGATTTTTTGATATTTTCGGAATAATAAACAGTCAAAATGTCTATTCATGCAATATTTCATTTCATTTCTACAACATCTAGAATATTTTTAATTATTTCGATTTACACCTCAATTCATGCTGTACAAACAATTTTCTGTCGAATGTCACCTCTTGCACGAATCCCTGGCTTTATTAATTGCTCGATTAATCTCTAAAATTATCTGCTCCTAAATGTATTAGACATTTAATTAATAAACAAAAAAAATATTTATCGTTGTTTTTGATTTCAGATAAATATTTATTAGTTGATTTATTAGAAATAATGCCCGTTAATTGCTATTTGAGATTATATTAAGCTAGCCAATATGTATACTAAATTTCTTCGAGTGCCAATATATGTTCTCTTTCAAATTGGACCGATATATCGATATTTTTTTAAATCGGTACTGATATCGATACTTTTTGGCCCTTCCGACATCCCTAATCTAAACTACAGTGCTATTTACCTATCTAAACATCTGTAGAAGTTGGCTACGCCAGTGTAAATACAAGACATGTTATCCTGTACAAGTTGTGTGTCGTCAGCGGTGGCGACGCCTCTCAGCGCGAGCGTCGAGAGGACATCGTCGGCGTCGACTGGTGCCATGCCGTTCATGAATGACGGAACTCGTTTGCCGTATCTCGAGCCTATGAAAAACTTTTCAAACTGCTTGTCGTTTCGTGACGTGATTGTGCCGGCGCTGTCGCCAGCGCGACTGTCCCCACTTCCGCTGCCACTGTGCTGTCTGCTGCTGCCACTGCGACCATACCGCGACACGAAAAATGTTTTACCGCCTGCAACAAATTGCTCGTACATATGATTGGTCAAGAACTCGTGGCCAAAAATTGAAAGATACATATTTCGAGGCTACAGTGGCAATTCATTTGAAAGAATACAGGGGAATTCCCCACAAATTTCAAACTTTTGTTCGAAACTTGTGGGGAATTCCCTTGTATTATTTCTATTGTTTGTGCAGCGTTGCCAACTTAACAGATTCACCTGAGGAAGTTCAAAAGTAAAACGAAACGTTGCAATTGGATATTGCTTAATAGCAAATGATTGATCCACTATCCTCTTAACTTATTATCAATATAATTATCTGAAACACAAATATCAAATTTGATATTTTATTTCAGAGGGAGTCAACACATTCATTACTGTTTTTCGATAGGAGGTCGTAGGGAATATTATCTATGCGTAATTGCTTCACGTAATGTGGACACATCATTTGAAAAAAAAAGTTTAACGGGATAATTTTTGGATTAAAATATCTTTACTGCCATCCGCACCCCAAATGTATGCTGTTTGATTCGGATTTACACATTTGCATGTTAATTGTCGGTTCTTAATTAAAATGTATCGGCGCTTTCATTTCCGGTATTACGCATATTTTTTCACGTGTGACTATGCACCATAATATTACAGGAATATGTGAGTAATTTGCTTTGAAAGAATGACTAAAATATGCACATTACGCTTGCGCCAATAACTAAGTAATTAATTGATATTTTTACTAGTTAATAAACTAATGCTGGGCTGTAGAGTGAGCTTAGATTGTAAATAATATTTGTATGTATTTCAAATCCAGTATAACTATATCGATATAATAATAATAATAATGCGTTTAACGTCCGTTTCTCATCTTTATGTCATAACAGACGCCATTCGCACCATTACCATTTTTTCATGTACCACTTCCCGTTATTTTCTACATTTTTTACAACTTCAACTTATGTAATAGCAATGGGCGAATGAAGGAATTATAGGAAATTAGGATAATGTAGACAATTTTTGAACTAGGAGTTTGATAGGTAATCGGCCATGGCCTCAAATAAGGAACCATCTCGATATTTATCTGGAATTAATTGAGGGAAACCATGGAAAACCTCAATCAAGATGGCCGGTACAGGAATTACCGTTTCTCGGCGAGAGGCAGTAGGAAAAAGTCCCAGCCACATCTGCCCCCGCCAGGATTCGAACCCGGTACCTCCCGAATGCGAGTCTAGTCTTGTCACCACTACTCTACCCAGCTCGGTAACTATATCGATATAAGTTAAGAGGATAGTGGATCAATCAAATGCTATTAAGCAATATCCCAACGTTTCATTTTAATTTTAAAACTTCCTCAGGTTCTTAGAAAATAACTTAGCATTAGTCGTGATAATGTTCATAGCGATAATAAATTATGTTTTACCATTTTTTGGAGACAAACTGTGTTATTTAAAACAAACATAAAAATGAATTTAAAATTATATTTGTTTTAAATAGCACAGTTTGTCTCCAAAAAAATGGTAAAACATAATTTATTATCGCAATGAACATTATCAAGAAGATAGATGTAGATTACTTTAAAGATAAATTTTTATTATAATGCGTAGATAAATGGCGTTTTGAATTGCAAATTGTCCAGAAAAACTATGTTAAATAAATGTATACATAGTCGTTTCAATAGATCAATTATTTTCTAATGGACAAATATATATGTGGTCATAATCTAAGGTCATTATTAAATCAAATTTTCTGACAACGTTTACCACATAATAGGCCTTTTGATCGATGCATTTTTGCGCATACCCAACTTCTGCTATTTTCCATATTGACAGATAAATGAACTTGAAAAAAGTAAATGATTAAAGTAGATTCCAACCTCATAGAAAAAAATGGGACGGTCTAATTTTCATCGAATTTTATATTACTTTATCTATACGTACTAATAATATAGGTATTATAAAAATGTAACATACCATTTCGTTTGTCTTTGTAATCTTCGTCATATTGTCTAGCTTCAGTCACCATCAGTAGCGTCATTATAGCACACATGGCTAGCAATAACAATCGTCCATACTCCATTCTGTAACAAATAAAAGTTTCATTGTTGTTGACAATTCTCTTTTTCTGTGACCTCTGCCACCTTAATCTAAAATATACTATTAAATTTCAGAGTTATCAATTTTTTACCGTAAGAAATCTTCACGATTTTTCACGATGCACATCGATAGATTAAAACTGGGTGAATCTGAAATTGGCATTAACTTATTTTTTATTAAATTTTTGAGAATATATTCCACATTTAATGTAATCAATTTTTAGTGCTGCTATTGATTGAATCTCAATGACAGAAATTCGTTCTTACTTCTCACTATGTCAAGAACTGTTTCAAGTAATTATCTACAAACTGGGAAACGTCCGTGCACAGAGGGGATTACTAGTTGAAAATCTACAATGTGCATTTATGACGTCATTTAAACCAAAGATTTTCCTGCACAATACAAACCATTGTTATTTGTACAGTACGTCCCTCGAGACCTAGTCTTGTTCCCATTAAGTTTCAAGAAAATACAAATTGAAAGCTTAAATTAGACGATATTGAATGAAGCGAAATCATAAAGGCAGTGTCACCATAAGCGAGCGGACATGTACAGTACACGATGCCGAAGTACTAGCACAGGTCCGCTAGTTTTATTAATAATTAGGAAGTTCCCAAATCAAAGGTATTATAATATAATATATTATAATTATAATCTACACTAATATTATAAAGAGGAAAGATTTGTATTTTTGTGTGTATGTTTGTAATGAATAAACTCAAAAACTACTGTGCCAATTTAAAAAATTCTTTCACCATTAGAAAGCTACATTCACCCTGAGTAACATAGGCTATATTTATTGCTAGAAAATATTAGGGATCCTTACTAAAACTTAAGTAACGTAACCCAAGGTGTAAAAAAATGCCATAAAACATATTTCGTCGCATGCGCTGCGGAAACTATTGATGATAGAACAAAAGTATGTTCTACAATATTAAAGAACATATCAATAACTACAAAACACTTCGCGATACTATATGTCCAACTATTATCGTTATGTCACAATAACCACTTTTTACATTTTAATAATCTGTATAGATAAAAGACGATGTATATGTAATCTATGGACTCCAAACGGGTAGACCATTTTTGATGAAATTTTCAGACAATCTTTAGATTAGCCCAGCGGGTGATCTTCTGAAGTTTGGTAGCGATCGGATCAACAGAATTTTTTTAATTTCTTTTTGGGAAATAAGATTTTTCTTCGATTTTTGAACATTCACAAATAAAAGCGATTGAATTCGCGCAAATTCAATATACGTTGAGAATTTAATGATAATGATTCTCATCTTGTATATCCTATATATTACATTTACACCCGGGCGAAGCCAGACTGGGCCGCTAGTATAATATATAATAATATAAATAATGTTATCACTTTGTTTAAGTGCTATTTGTTTTTTGAAGTAGATGAACGGAATAGTATATTACACCGCAAGGGCAGAAGCCGAGGGCATCGAGTGTCGCGCAGTGCAGGAATTTCAACTTTGTGGCCGTGT
Organism: Venustoraphidia nigricollis; assembly: GCA_034508555.1. Lineage (NCBI taxonomy): Eukaryota > Metazoa > Arthropoda > Insecta > Raphidioptera > Raphidiidae > Venustoraphidia > Venustoraphidia nigricollis. Next base: position 3,821,107 of record JAVRKA010000032.1, on the reverse strand, counting down.
GGTGTATAACTATTTTTCTTTATACTCGGTCGAAACTCGAAAGTACGTACTTTCGTATCAGTGTGCACGAGAAAACTGTTTCGGTCCGCTGTTACAGATGGCGTGCGAGTAATTCCAGCAGTGCATAAATGTTAGGCTTTCTGTCTTAAAATCGAAGCCGAAAGTACGTACTTTCGACCGGGTATAAAGAAAACATTTTTTTTACGAATCATTGCTTGTTTTTTCTGGTAAATTGCAATATTTTTCTTCTTTGAAGATTGATTACAAACAGCTTGAACTGAATTGAAACAAAGATTATATATGTATATTGTTATATATTATACCTATGAAATATAATATTATGCACCGTGAAGATTTTATTTAAAATATGCTCGGCATCAAAAAGTTCATCGCTTACGTATAATCACTTCAAAATACAGTGTGTTTTTATTTTTCGTTAACTTTTATGAATTGGTCTCCGCTTTAATAATCAATCAGCCTAGGCTATAATTTTGTTCAAAGTACCTATGTTCTAATCAAGAATATAAGATTTCACAGTCGCCGTTTCCTGGATTGTATTTCGAAGATGATATTTGTACCTGACGAGTCGTCTATAAGAGATTTTCAAACGCGGGGTATCGCAGCGAGTGAAATGTCCTTGCTAGTCTATCCATGGATAGGTCTATAATCCCTACACGGGAATCTAGGAATTTACTGTTTAGTTAGATAGATAGATAGATATTTCTTTATTTTGACAGACTAAAGTCTGTATTATAGCGTCAACAGTGCTAAGGAATCACAGTTACATATACATATAATAGATTGATAAAATTAAAACTTAGAGGTTAAAATATTCTGCTATGTTGTAGAAAACATTGTCTATTAAGAACTGTTTTAAATGTTTATTAAAATTGTTAAAATTATTTATTGTTTTTATTGAACACTTCTCTTACTAGAGTCCTTCGCGTCAAGTGTTTCTATTTTTGATCAAAATGTACTATTTTGATAAAATTTCTTCTTTGGGTTTGGTTTATTTTTTGCTTGTAGAAAATATTGTGTACTTTAATTTATTTGCTAGAGCCCATAGTTTTTGGCATATTTACAAAAAAGATTCAGGCAAAATTTGAAATAGAGTTATGAGATTAATTTTAAGTGAAAATGTAAATATTAAGATTTTTTCTTCTTTTTTCTTCTATTAGTAGACGGTAACATTATACTGACCGCGGTTGGCAATGGATAGATAGGTAGATATTGTAAATTATAGACGCTCGACAACAACGGTCGTAAGCGTTAAAGGTGAAAAAAAAACTATAAACTATCCTTGATATCTATATAAATTGTATATTATAACGTTGTCCGTTGTTGGAACACACCGTACTCATGGAGAAATTTATAAATACAATATAGCGATAAACAAAGCTCATTAGGCAAGTCTAGCAGAAACATCAAAGGATCGCGTAAGATGAAAAGTCTTTTAATGCGTGCAGATTTTTGTATCTTTTAATCAGCGACGGATAAATAATTACAGTAACAATGCAGGGCGTTATAATGTGCAAACAACGACTGTTGTGATCCAGTTCAGAAGAGAGAAAATATGATATGTATTCACACCTTATAATTTTCTCTTAACTTGAATTTCACTACTCTTTTAGAAAGCTGATAATGGGTTGCAGAAAGCATTGTACCAACACATTTTTCCCCATAAGAAATGCACAATTTTAAATCAACCCTGCTCGAAAAATAAATGATGTACAGGGTGGCGCAAAAGTTGTCACCCGATGTCTGTAATTTATTTTATGAATGAAAAACTTTAGTTTTGATTTTGGATTATGTTTCTTTGATTTCTTTAATTTTTTTTTCAGCAAGTCAAGAAAATGATATCGGCCAAGTGGCCGCTGCCAAATGGGCCCGATTTATCACGCCTGCTAAAACTTCCGGCGATATGTTCTTGAATTCTTGACAGATATTCTCTTTGAGGGCTTCAAGAGTCTGAGGCGTGTTGACATAGACTCCTGACTTCAAAAAATCCCACAAAAAGAAGTCTGGAACGGTTAACTCGCCTAATCTCTCGTTTTAGCGATTTGTACTGGTCGGCAAGACCGTTCCAGACTTCTTTTGGTGTGGTTTTTTGAAGTCAGGAGTCTATGTCAACAAGCCTCAGACTCTTGAAGCCCTCAAAGAGAATATCCGTCAAGAATCTATCGCCGAAAGTTCTGGCAAGAGTGATAAATCGGGCCCGTTTGGTCATCAATTCTGGCAGCGGCCACTTGGCCAATATCATTTTCTCGACTTAATGAAAAAAAAATTTAAGACATCAGATAAACATATACCTAATTCAAAATCAGAACCAATGTTTTTCATTCATAAAATAAATTACAGCCAAAGAACATCGGGTGACAATTTTCGCGCCACCCGTTATAGATGCAGGAATTTAACACACTTTTTTTAATACTATTCCCACTTCGAAACAACATTTTTTAACGTATATTGGTCAAAATTTAGCTTGACAAGAGATATTAGTTTTTCTGAGAACACAATCTAATGGTCTACCTGACATGGCATTTGACAACGACATTAAGCTATACTAGGTTATACAATTCGACGCATATTTTTTTTTTAATTTAATTTTATTCTAAGGGGAGACCTAAATACGAAGTAAATGCTTCAATTTTATTTAACATTTTTTAAAATTAACTTTAAAAAAATGTTCTTGCTTTGTTAGTTTTTTTTAGAATAGAAGGATTACAAAATTTTTATAATATTGCAATTGATACAAAATTGAAATTTAAGCTTTTTATATCAATTAAAAGGCGTTCTTAAAATTTTAACAAAATCAGCTCAACAGGACTGTTCTTATAAATGTTAAGAAAACACTTGCTTGTGGATATGGAATGAATGAATTGTAGATTACAGACGCTTATAATCTTATTGAAGGTTTATATAAATTTACTGCAGATGACGAATTGCTGAAACAGAGACCAAATAATAAATTTAAGAAAAAAATATCATTTTAAGTGGTGTATTAAGGGGATACATTTTTTTATTTTGTCCAAGAACAAACTTACGTTCAGATAATAAAGTCACAATGCCTGTATTAGCAAATACACTATATGTCGGTAGGGTTAGGCACTGCGACCCGAGTTTTTCTGATTTATGATGAGACATAATACCACTTCACATCCGCATTATAAAAGAAACCTTAATTCCGTGTAAAAATACCTTGATGTATGCTCTTCTATCCTTTAGAGAACTATAATTTTTTAATGAAAACATTAATTTTAAGATATTAACTTATTTTTTGTCATTAGAGAGAAAAATAATCTCCAAAATGACGTTTCAAACATTAATTTTGATACAGTATTAAGGGAGATATTTTATACCGACGAAAAAACATCTTTGAGAAATAATATATACCGATAAGTTTGCTTGCAACTGGAAATTGTTATATCTTAAGTCGGCTCTGTTAGAAGCAAACGTTCATTTATAATATTGAATTAATTAATGAAAAATAGCCTCCAGCCGCTGTCGGTCGCATCAAAGATTGCCAAACATTTGTGTGTTTGATGACAATGTAGTCCTGCCATTATCGGATAATATAATATATATATATATATATATATATATATATATATATATATATATATATATATATATATATATATATATATATATATATATATATATATATATATATATATATATATAAATACAGAGCTAGTAATTGCTAATTAGCAATGTACAGCGTGTTCTTATATAACTGTTTTGTCAAATGCTATAAATTTTATCATATATTAGTAAATGTTCATACGTTGTAGTTCATAAGACTTTATTCATAATCTGTATAATAGCTATCGGTGACAGTTGTTTGAAAAAGAAATTTTTCTTTATACCCGGTCGAAAGTACTTTCTTTCGGCTTAGATTTTAAGGCAGAAAGTCTAACATTTATGAACTGCTGGAATTACTCGCACGCCATATATAATAGCGGGCCGAAACAGTTTTTTCGTCCACACTGATACGAAAGGACGTACTATCGACCGGGTATAAAGAAAAATAATATACACCACACGGCCAGAAAACTGAAATTCTTGCTCTGCGCGACGCAATGTGCGATTGCGCTATAATATACTATTTCTATAATATAGCGTTGTAACAATGGATGTTCTTAACAAGTATAGCTATTATACTAATTATAAATTTTACCTTATCTATGAAATAGAAAATACTTGTACCTGTCCGTCCCACAAAAATGCCAACATTGAGCCTTAGCATCATGGAATTTACATTATATTGTCCTTGGAAAATTCGGATGAATGTGATTATTTCCAGTTCTCTATGTCATTCTTTTCCCGATTAATGTTAGAGTGTGTAAGTAACTAATAGATATAGATCATAGCGCACGGATTGGTTACGTCACCGAACTGATTTTTTTCAAGGGGATTAAGGTTACCATAAAGAAGCCGTATTCCAAATTTCATACGTGTAGGTGGAATAATTTCGAAGATACGAGTGTCCATCATTTTCTTATTTGTGCTAAAAATATTTTTAGAGTAGTCCAAATTATTATAAATATTTAACGCATTTAATTGCTTTGATACTGATAAAATGTCTGTGTAGAACAAAACTACGTGAAAGAGATAGGCCAAAAAATGACCTAAAAAGGACCACGTGATTTGGACAACCCCGTTAGATGTTTTTTAACGACCAGATACGAAAGTTTTCTCGTAAAACTGCAGACATTACCACTAGCGAAGCTGAGGTCTAGTTATGCAATATTATGTTAACTTATTTCGAACAAACATGTATATGATTACAAAATCTGTAAATTCGAAGGCTACCCGAGGGAAAAGCCACTAAGAATAGAAATTAGAATATAGTGAAGACGTTATATTCTAAAATACTTTGGAGCAGGGCTAACGCAATTTATGTTAGCAACATATGTAATTAACAGCGCCCACATAAACACACGTTAGACATTTGCATACGTAAATATTTCTCTCAAACGCTTCTGTGTTGACAATGTATGCATAGATACATTTAGCTATATATACCTAACCATGTTCCGATTTTCAACTGTGTGTACCTAGATTGTACACTCTACAATAAGGAAACTGAATAAATATTGAATCTGCTAGAAATTCTCCAGAGAAATAATATAGATATTAATTTGATATCTATTCGCTACGTTCTATATAGAATAGTACAGCGTTGCGATGACTAAGTGCTATTAAATGCTATTAAATCGGTCATTTTAAGATCGCTATAAAGGTATGAAAAGCAGCTATTTTATAGGGGGGTTCTCTTTCTTTGCCATCTCTCTTATAAAGATAGATTGGAAGAATGCATGATAGACCTAAACAAAAGGTTCATAAACAACAGTCTTAAAATAAATAACACAAAAATTGGAATAATTAAATTTGGGAACTACTTTAATATTCCACAATATGCATATAAAGACTTTGTTAAATTCCTTGGAATATATATAGGCAGTAATCTAAACTGGAAACAACATATCTATTATATTATGCCAAAGTTAAATCGAGCTAAGTTTGTGCTTATGTACTTAAAAAAATACGTCAGTTTTGATATCTTGCTTAGTGTCTATCATGCATACTTTCAATCAATTATTCAATTTGGAATAATGTTTTGGGGGAATTCGGTTTTTATTTTACAGAAAAGTGTATCCGTATCATGGCGGGTGCGGCGCCTAGAGAGAACTGCAAGGATTTATTTATAAAGTACAATATATTAACTCTAGTTGATTTATATATTCTAAACTGTGCAAACTTTGTTCAAAGCTATCCAAGCTTTTTTAGTGAAAACCATACTAATCATAAATATCTAACAAGACACAGAGATAATTTCAAATCTTCCATCTGTACTCTTGCAGTAACCCACAAAGGTGACCGCAACGCTATGATACGGATACACAATAATATACCCTGTTACATAAAAAACTGTGGCAGCAGACAATTTAAGACTACATTGAAACATTTTTTACTAACTAAGGCTCACTATAAATTGAGTGAATTTTTGTAATTTTTATAAATTCTGTAAAATTCTATGACACTATTTATGTATACTAGTATACCGACCAAATAAAAATTATTATTATTATCCATCGCCATAATTTAACAGTTTAACAAACGATAGACACCGTTTCGAAACCGCCCTTAAAAAACCTGTTCTTAGAATTGAGATTTTTAAAATAGATATACAGTAACGGTTCCAAAATAACAGCTGTTATTTCCATTAGTAATATTGGCCTACAAAGACGGTCGGTCAAGCGATTCGCGACAAGTTAGAGTCTAGACGTTCGTGTTGTTGACACAGGTACGCGCTGAAAGAGTTTCGTATTGTTTTACGCGGTGCCAAAGTCAACTCGTCGAAGTTCTCAAGTACTCAATATTATACCAAATAGAATAGTATCTCCCAACCAAAGCTAACTCTAGTCTGTTACTTAAGTACAACTTTCTAGAAAGAATAACAGCTTCAGTTTTTAACACGCTTTTATTAGCATCACCTGTAGGTTTGTAACGGAATTTTTAAACGTGAAATTCAACCACTTCAAAATGCCAGATTAGATTGAAACTTTGCACACTTATCAAGGACCGATGACAATACAATAATTTAAGAACTTTGTTCCATTGTCCTAACCAGGATCATCAGGATAAAAAAATAATAGTAAAAAATAAATAATAGTTTAAAAAACTGAAAAAACACGCTTTAATAGCAAACCGAACTAAAAAACTAAAAAATATTTTTTATTGTACAAAAGCGTAGGGTGCTTATTACTATTTTTTATACTAACTCTAGTTTTACAAATAGCTGCCAATGGTATATTTATACCAGTTGATATCCCCCACGCTTTTTTACAATAATTTTTTTTTTACTTTTTAGTTCGGTTTGCTATTAAGGCATGTTTTTTATAATTTTTAGCATAATTCAATCTATGACATACTTTTTAATTAAGAATCCATTGTTTTCTGACTGTTTTATTGAGTTTTAATTTGTTTAAGATACGCTGGTATACTGCGTAAATGCAATAATAAATGAGTAAGCTTGAAAGCTATCCAAAATTCCTTTGCTTAATGAACCGAACATTTTTTTCCCTTTGCTTACCTTTCATGTAGGAAAAGGAAATGTAAACCTCTTCCTTTTAGAAATGTAATATCATTTTACAATCAGTAGCCTAGTGTTTTAAGTTTTTACCTCCAAATAAATTTTGTAAAGTTGAAAAATTAATTATAATAAATTACAATAATAATAGAAGAAATTCTTCGTAGCATAAGATCAAAATAAAGTCTCCTAATATCTATACATAGATATATAGATTTGTTAACAGTAAATATAGATGTTGATTGCCTCAGTTGTCGAGTGTCTATAATCTACAATCTCGCTCGCTCTCTCTTAGAAGTGAATGACAAACAAAAATGATACATATAATATTACAAAAAAAGTATAATGACCAGTTAAACAGATTCTCCTAAATATTCGCGAAAACAACCGTTTGTGAAAAAGTAGCAAAAAGTTGTTATGATTTTATATACTGTGTCTAAAGACCGAGCTGGGTAGAGTAGTGGTGATAGCACTAGACTCGCATTCGGGAAGTCCGGGTTCGAATCCCGGCGGGGGCAGCTGTGGCTGGGACTTTTTCCTACTGCCTTTCGCCGAGAAACGGTAATTCCTGTACCGGCCATCTTGATTGAGGTTTTCCATGGTTTCCCTCAATTAATTCCAGATAAATATCGAGATGGTTCCTTATTTGAAGCCATGGCCGATTACCTATCAAACTCCTAGTTCAAAAATTGCCTACCTTATCCTAATTTCCTATAATTCCTTCATTCGCCCATTGCTATTACAGAAGTTGAAGTTTTAAAAATGTAGAAAAATAACGGGAAGTGTGGTAAATGGCAAATAGTAATGGTGCGAATGGCGTCTGTTATGACATAAAGTCGAGAAACGGACGTTAAACGCATTATTATTATTATTATTATTATTACTGTGCCTAAAGAAATTTCACTTGTTAAATAGATCCTTTTGCCAACGATAAGAATATTATATTCTATAGTTTATTGAAACGTTTTGATATCTTTTCACAGTCAGGGGTTTTGGGCGTTTTTAATTTATAATTTTGAATAAAAAACTGGGACAGCCCAGTTAAATTGAGAGATGAGAAAAATTCTTCAATTAAAAAACAAGCGTTTTTACTTAAAATTGCTTTATCGTGTTTTTAAAATTGATAGGAGGTACGTTTTTATACACGGATATAATTCATTATAATAACAAAACACGAACGATTAGAAATACACTTTTAAAACTGCTCCCTTAAATGTGGAATAAATTATAATTCAATTAAGCGAGCTATTTTAGCAAACAGAAATGCTTTTTGTATTGTGGCTGATTTACTGTGATATTATATAAACATATTGTTCAACTGAGTAGGTTAGAGTAGTGGTGAGAGCACGAGACTCGCATTCGGGAGCTACCGGATTCGAATCCCGACGGAGGCAAATGTGGCTGGGACTTTTTCCTACTGCCTCTCGCCGAGAACCGGTAATTCCTGAATCAGCCATCTTGTTGAGGTTTTCCATGGTTTCCCTCAATTAATTCCAGATAAATATCGAGATGGTTCTTTATTCGAGGTCATGGCCGATTACCTATCAAACTCCTAGTTCAAAAATTGCCTACCTTATCCTAATTTCCTATAATTCCTTCATTCGCCCATTGCTATTACATAAGTTGAAGTTTTAAAAATGTAGAAAAATAACGGGAAGTGTGGTAGATGGAAAATAGTAATGGTGCGAATGGCGTCTGTTATGATATAAAGTCGAGAAACGGACGTTAAACGCATTATTATTATTATTTAAATTTTCAATGCACACTGTGAATAAATATAGTGCATTTCCTTTCAGTGCGCTGCAGTCAAACATAGACTAATCCAAGTGACCACTGAAGGGTTAATAATAATTTTTCACATGAATGATTCGATTTGAGACACGATGTGTATCGTCGTAAAACAAATAGACATGCATGGCTTTTCTCTCTCTCACACACACGTGTGTTTGCAATACAATATTGCCCAGGTGTTGGATCGCATCTGTGAAATTGCATTACTGCAGATACACCGCAGATCTTATACAGATGATTTTTAAGTTGATTTTTCTTTTTCAACGCCGTGTAGAAATCAAATAGACGAACAAATATTTCAAGTAACTTTTTTTATCAAAACTCGAAAATAAGAAGGAAACAGCCTTTCAAAGTTTAATTACATTTTTAAAAATTTTAAGGTCGGTCCTGGCGTAATGTTATGTCACTATGGAAATATCTTATGTCATTATCAAGTATCTTGCTGCCTATTTGAAACAAAACGGGGACAACTTCGAATAATTTCTGTAAATATTTGATAATAATATAACATATTTCCATAGTGACATAATATAACGCCAGGACCGACCTCAAAATTTAATAAAATTTAACTTTGAATGACTGCTTCTCTCTTATTTTTGAGTTTTGATAAAAAAAGTTACTTGAAATATTTGTTTGTCTATTTGATTTCTATATGCTGTTAAGGTAGTTGTCGTGATACAATATTGTCAAAAAGTTATAGATTATACGCGCCACAAAAGTATACTAGCTTGTAGCTAAGTGATCCATAATTTGTACGCAAGACTGTACCCGTGGAAACGTAACCCATACAGTATTCATATGCATGTATACTTTTCTATAAATTGTTGAACTTTAAACCGTTATTTATAAATAATTAGACGGTCAAAAATTGCTTCTTATTTTTTTTTAAACTCTTAACAAATGGATTGAAAGACTGTCGGTTTTTATAAAATTTCTGACAGTTAGTTCTTTTTTTATAAATAATAAACTGGTTCAGAACTACAGAGATCGTATACAATCAATGTTAATTAGCCAATTTTTAATTGAATTTATCTTGGATTATATACAGTCGATCGACTTCAAATTTTCAGAGTAATTGTATTATCATGTCCTTAATAAGTATACAAAAATTAAGAATTTTCTGACGGTGTGTCTTAACCTGATAACTACCTTAAAAAAAAGAATCAACTTAAAAATCACCTGTATAAATAAACTAGAGTGTCAACATGAACTTGCTATACCAGGGATCGGCAATTAAGGTCCCTCAGATCAGATATGACCCTCGAGTTTTTTTTTATATTAGATTACTAGCCATTACTCGCGGCTTCGCACGCGATTGATATGAAACAGTGCTGTATAGCTTTTTCTTGTGCGGCAATTAATATAATATTTATATCTTATATATTATTTAAAACTTGGAGAGCTTTGAGCTTTGCTTCTTATTGTCCACTTATAGGTCCAGTTCATTACAGTCAACCGTTTTATAAGTTTTACAATCATGCAGAGCTAGTGCCCAACATTACACGCGATAGACACTATGTTAACAGGAAGAAGTTGTTCTCTAAGCCTACTGACAAATATGTGACTTGACAAACGGCAGTCTCACGTATCATTGCGCATGACAACACTGTTTAGGCCCGCCTATACAGACGATATGCGAGTAATTTCAGCTGTGATTACAACAGTGTATAAATATTATACTTTCTGATTTAAAATCGAATCAGAAAGTGTGTACTTTCGGCATGGTCTGAAGAAAAATTGAATTATTTCATTGAATTTAAACTTTATCCATCTTATTTATTATTCCACTCCACACAAAAAGGCATCATCTGTAATCCATTTGTCTGACTGACTCGCGGAGACCATTCAATCAATTTTGATGCGATTGTCACGAATAGACAGAGAAAATATTTTAGGAAGGTTTTATGTTGATATAACAGGAGGTTGTCATTTCCGAACAACGCGGCTAATTTTAGTTAAATTGTCGCAAATCACAAAATATAAGCATTTCGGTTATTAAAGAAATATTTCAAAACGTTTAATTATTTTTGGAAATTTCCGTTTTTGCGTTGTGTTTATTAGTCCAGTGTGTATATGTAGGCAAATAATACCTATTATAAAGTGCGTACGTGTTAGATAACATAATATTATGTATAAGTCAACGTGTCAAGAAATAACTTACGCAACTCGTATAACAAACCAAATTGTCATTATACGGAATTCCCAGTCGTGCAAGTAAACTTACATGCTTCATCTTTAAGTACCACTATTAGTCATATCATAAGTAACTAGATGTCTTAACACCTGACGTTGTAATATTTAAACACATTGAGATACAAATAAAATATGAACGATATCTAGCTTATGTTTTAACCTCAAAATTTTAATTATTATCCAGCTCTATCGGGATTTGAACTCGTTATCTTTCGGATATTTATTTTCCAAAACCACGAACAGCCAGGGTTAGTTCGACCCAAGTCATATTTTTAATAAATAATTGAAAATCCAATTCAGTTAACCAAATACAGTAGAATCCGTTTATTATGACTCCGCCTATATTGACCAACCGCCTATTATGACATAATTACACAACGATGTTTGGTTTTCATATAGAATTCTTTGTAACAAAGTCGGATATAATGACTTCGCTTACAGTGACATGTCGCTTATTATGACCCATTTTTAATAAATTTTGTCCGTCTATAGTGACCGACATGATTCTTTACATCTTCGGCAATGTTCGTTGATTCCCGACGACGTTCGGCACGTGGCTTGTTTTTGTTTTGAATCTCAGTGAGTAATTGATAGTTGAACGTCACGCATTGTTTTTAGTGATATCCTATGTAAAAAATGTCATCTCAACGTCGTAAAGCATTTACGATTGAGGAGAAAGGTGAATAATATGCAGATTAGAAAATGGAGAATCAAGCTCATCTCTCGCAGAGGAATTGGACGTGGGTCATTCGACAATCTCAATGATTTTCAAAAACAAGAACCGGATTAAGCGATCGTTCAATTCAAATGTTTTGAAACCGAAGAGGCTTCGAAAATCGCGCAAGAAAATGTTGATCAAGCGTTAATTCAGTAGTTTAAAATCACGCGAAACAAAGGAATACCCGTCAGCGGCCCTATGCTACCTAAAAAAAAGAAAGGTTTTTTTTTCACAAAAATGCTTTGTATGACGTCCGCTTAGTATGACGTGTTTGTCAATTCCCTTCGATGTCATTATAAACGGATTCCACTGTATACCAAATTTCATCAAAATCCAATTTAGCCGTTATAAGCTATCAGATAAACAAACCGACAAATATCCAAGTGTGTAGGCTTTTACAACTGGCGTAAACTCCTTGGATTCCGGGCTGTGGTCTATTGGTATTTCTACCTGACGTTTCGTCTATAACTGCGGTAGATATTATCAAAGGCGATGTGGTAGCGGGTAGACTACTCACAGAGCGATCTAGCAGGACACTTCGCCTGCTACCACATCGCAATTTTACCTGTCAGGCGATCAAATGTTTGATAAATCGGTTAAGTCCCCTTACTCTTCAGCCAGGTTTGTGTTTTTGTTTTCGAATATTATTAAAGAGTTATTGTACAAATTTTCACAGTGCTTAATAGCATTTGGGCTAAATGCCTTAGCTCTGACGATAATAATAATTATAGCTGGATATTGTTCAATAAGTTGTCACCAAATTACTGAGTCGTGTAAACATTTTGTTTTGTACCTATACAAACCTTCACTCTTATTAAATTAAGCGAGTCAATTATGTTGGTGTTGACTGCAAGCAATAGCTTGTGTCCGTGTATTCTACTTCCCATGTTTGTGGGTGTATCAAAGTGTTTTCACTTAAAATGTGCTCCGTAGTAACTTATGTTGTCTGACCACTGTGTTAAAGTATTCTTTAGGTAGTTCACGCACGAAACTCTTTTTTTAAGAATTTGATCAAATTTAAATAGCTTAAAGGAAACAGTATTTAACAGCTGTAGTTTGGCTTATAAGTTGAAAACAATGTTAATTCTTGTTCTCTCCAGAAACTTGTCCAAAAGTTTCAAACCCGGACAAAAATAATTGCAAAAATTATCAACAATTAAAGAATCCCAAAAAGGGGTTCTATTTTTTGCAAATAACACTAAAACTATTAATGCTAATGAAATTAAAAAAAAGATTCCTAAAGAGGAGAAAATTTCCGAAAAAAATGTCAACTCCCGTAACTTCATCTCTATTATTAATACTTTTCATTTAGTGTTAAAAATTGGGCTCCGTCTGGTCGGTGCTTCACCAGTTTAGATAGGGCCCCAATTTCATTTATGCACCGGGGCCTTTGGTTACGTAATTACGGCACGGTTTAAATTCACTATAAAATTAGCTTCTATGTCTTTTTAAAGTTTCAAATTCGTTGAAGGAATCATAACTTAAGTTATAAAACAGAAATACGAGGTTGACTCTAATTAAAAGGAATTAATTAGAGTGATTGTGATCCTTGATGAATGCTGGAGTTCATTTGTACTCTGAAGATGGTGCAAAGCGTGCCGAAACGTTAGTGGAAATGCAATTTTAACTTCAGTATTACTTTTTTATTGACCCTGCACCACGGATTTTATTTAAACGTATCCGACATTAAATAGAAATGTAAAAAATAAGACCAACATAAAGAACTGCGAAGTAGCTATAATACCTAGTTTGCACTGCTCATATTAATATTTTATGTACTTAGCCAACTTTCGAACGATGTTAATTATATAACATTTGAATTACAAATGTGTGAAGCACGAGAGAGTTAACACTGGGTTAGAAGCTAAATGTTGACGGCTAAAGGATAGAGTGGGGTGGAGCGCTAACGACTGCGTTAAAACCATGAAAGACAGCGCAACAATTCACTGCTATCAAATTCGGTACTGAACTATCATTTGAAATGCATGCAGTTGGGTTTTTGAATAATTTTTTTTTGCATAAATGGAAAGATCACACACTGGTTTTATTGCAAAACTTTAAAAATCGGTTGAATGATAAGCGTGAATCGTGATACAGAGAAGTGTGATTAAGGTAGTTGTGGTTAAGGCACGCCATCGGAAAATTCTTAATTTTTGTATACTTATTAAGGACATGATAATACAATTATCCTGAAAATTTGAAGTCAATCGACCGTTTATAATCCGAGATAAATTCAATTAAAAATTGGATAATTCACATTGACTGTATACGATCTCTGTATTTCTGAACCAGTTTCTTATTTATAAAAAAAGAACTAACTGTCAGAAACTTTCCAAAAACTGACAGTCTTTCAATGCATTTGTTATGAGTTTAAAAAAAATAAGAAAACATTTTTGACCGTCTAATTATTTATAAATAACAGTTTAAAGTTCAACAATTTATAGAAAAGTATACATGCATATGAATACTGTATGGGTTACGTTTCCACGGGTACAATCTTGCGTACAAATTATGGATCACTTAGCTACAAGCTAGTATACTTTTGTGGCGCGTATAATCTATAACTTTTTGACAATATTGTGCCATTGTAAAAATGGGACCTAGGCTAGTGCTGCACTATATCAACTATTTGTATTTTTGGCATCTTCACATACACGCTTATACAATGTTCTTGATATTCGTGTGTATTACGTTGTGTGACATTGTCGAGCAATTTAAGGGATGGACAATTTTGTAAACAAATGACGTTTACGTGTTTTATGCAGAGAAGTGTTTAACACGTTGACTGTCACGGAATTTTTTACGATTCGGGTCTAAAGAGCCAATTTGATGTAATCAGTGAGCAGCCTAGAAGAACGCTTCACCGGCTACCACAATGCCTTTGATAAAGTCTACCGCATTTGTAAACGAAACGTCAGGTAGAAATATTAATGGATCAAGGCGTACAAGCCAGGAAGCTAAAAAGTATTTTTACTATTTTATTTGTCGCTCTACTTTACCATGAGTTAGGGTCATTGTTTCAACAAAACAGTATTACATAATAAGTTGGTCAATTAGTATATAGCGCCAAGTGACGGTCATAAAAATTAATATAATGTTCAAATTTTTAACACTGACATGAGTAATACCCCATTGTGTGGAACCTTTTAATAACAAAACTTTGATAGCGTTGTTGATGACAATATTAACAATTCAGAATACGCTAGTTGTTCTCTGACAAGGTAATAAATAAACAAAAAACAAATAGGTAATAAATAACTTGTAGTGTAATATGAAGTATTCTCATCTCACAAATAATAAATTGACTTATCTTGTTTTGTAATTTCAACTAGGTAATTTAATTAGTGAACTTAACGTCATTTTTAACGTTTTAAAATTACATTTCACCTGCGTTTGTTTTTATTCTCAGTATCAAAAGCTTACCGCTAGATGGGGTGTGACAGAAACTTCATGCGACAATAATTCATCATAATCTGATATTACTACCTGCAAATAAAAGAAGTAAATAATTTGAATTTTTTTCCCGGTCCATTGGAAAAACATCAATGTATTCTGATCTCCTCGTTAATTTGAAGTTGAAACGCATCTTGCTTACCAGCGCTCTATAATAATTTGCACTGATTATTCACTTGGTACTTGGTAAAACAGATAAAATAAAAACACTTGAAAATTCTACAAAAATAATTACTAAGCTATTTTTCGACAATCGTTTTAGACAATAAGTCCATCCTCAGGAATATCAAACATATATGTTTTATATTCCTGAGGGTTTTTTGACGGAAACCCGAGCGTAGATGCGTCTAATACCAAATTTAACTAAAATCTATTCGTAGTTTACAAGTGATTGACAAATAAAAATCTTGGAAACGTGTCCACTATCCAGGTAACACAAAAACGAAATTACAGACAAAAATTCAGTGCAAATTTTATATACATATTAGTATTAATAATACAAATATTTTATTTGTGCTCTCCAGCCCTAATTTATGTACTAGTTTTGCTATTTTCTCTGCAAAATAGCAGTAGGCACACCGACAGTCTACCTAATCACTCTAGGAATGATGCCTCGGGCACTTTTGTTTTGATAGCATTTGTCTTATAGCACTCGATCCATGTGAAAATTATTTCATCGATAATGTAACTGTTATTTAACGCTAACGGTGTAACCATGGCAACGAAAAATAAAGCATATAATATTTTGTAAATGACAATTTATAACATTTCGATCATGGCGGGTATATTGCATGATAATAATAATAATAATACGTTTATTGCCAAAAGATCTACAAAGTGATGCTTGGTTTGTTAAATACATATTTTGTTACAGAAAATAGTTATTTATATTATAAAAAGACATATTCAGGAAGAATTTTTTGAAGGCTATTTTTAATTTGGTAATAAATCGATGTCCCTCATTTCTCGAGGTAGTTTGTTAAAAACAGCAATTGAGAAATTTTTTGGACTTATTAGGTAGGTTACTCTCTTGAAAAATCGTCCAACGTGCAAATTTTGAAATTTATAAGCAGCAAGCCAAATTTTGTGAAGCTCAATGCTTAATCGCCGCTAATAAAAACATAAAAAACATACATTTAAAACCACAGTTTGAAATTTCCCGAGAGCATATTTTACAATCGGGTTATTAGTCACATTAAACAAAAAAATTATATTCTCTATAAAAAAATAATATAACGATAACCTCAATTTGACGAATAACGTATGCCATATTTTTCCTTTTAAACGTTTTTTTACTGATTCTCAATTAATTTTAATTCTTTCAGATTTTTCTATATAATAATTGCTTCAAAATATATTATAATATATTATGTAATTGTAATGTTCTGATTCTTTAAATGGCGGCTAACGAACAGGTCTGAGAGTTAAACATTTCAAAATTGCTTTTCGAGATTTTTTTGAGGTTTCGTTTCTGTTGCATTTGCTCTGACTAAAAATTCGCATAACTATCTTAGTCTATACTGCATGACTACTCTGGTGTGTGTTTCTTTATAAAATGGAAATCAAATCTAAATTTTCTAATAATAAAAACCAGTGGAAACGGACCTTTAACTTGGTTAATGTAAAGACTGCGAGCTTCGCGAATTCAAATTCCACTGGAACTTTGGCATAACAAAATCAAGTTACTTAGGAATAATAAATGTGTTGCATAGACGCACAAACAATTTTACGCACCTGTATAATATTAATATCTAAACAACATTACTAAATTGGAGACAAAATCCGTTAACTTTTTCAAAATTAGTAATAAATTCGGGTATGCAATCGACGGTGGTGTTTTTTATTTCATTTTTGGATATTGTTGTGACCCATACATCCATTGGTTGCTGATGGCCTCAGCTGCTTAGCGTCTATAATCTCTCTCTCTCTCTCTCACACACACACACCCATTGGTGCAGTTTGAAATACAGTTTAAATTTAAAGCTTGTGTGCTTTGGAAGAATAATGTAAATCGGTTTAGTGGTTTTAGAGTTTTAAGACAATGTACATACCAGGTACGCTTGGTTCTTCCACAGAGAGAGAGAGAGAGAGAAATTTTAGATTATAGACGCTCAACATCTGAGGTCATCACCGTCTATATTATGTTAGTACATAGATTAAAATAAATAATGTTTCTGCGTTATATTCTATTATATTCTACTTATTAGATTCAGTCATTAATAACGTTAAAGATTTTAATTTAATAAAACGCAGCGATACTTTTAAGTGTAAAGCAAAAAAACGCATTTTATAATCATGTCACATAGTTTTTGAACGATATCAAATTTTAGTTAAATTCTGTAATAAAATCTAATTGCATAATGCACTAATCGGCTATGACCCTGTACAAAATATAAATATTATATAATATAGATATAGATTTTAGATACGCGTCATTCTTTGTTCTCTGACCGCGTTGATTAATATAGTGTCGTTTCGTGGTAAAATGTAAAATTGATCGATTAAAATATTGTAGAATCCTTAGTATGTTTTCGGTAAATGTAAAAAATGAGTGTTTATTATTTTCTTAAGAATTTGACAGTGTTTGACAGCTTTGGGTAAGATTGATTTTGAGACTTTAGTTTTATGTACGTACACATTTTGATAATTGATTGAATATACATAACTAGCGGCCTTTCCGGCTTCGCCCGGGTGTAAATGTAATATATAGGATTTAAAAGATGAGAATCATTATCATAAAATTCTCAACGTGTATTGAATTTGCGCGAATTTAGTCGCTTTTAATTATGAATGTTCAAAATTCGAAGAAAAATCAAAATTGCCAAAAAACAAAAAAAAAGTTCTATTGATCCGATCGCGTCCAAACTTCACAGCAGAGATTAAAAACACTATATTTTATAGCAAGTTATTATTATTTTTTTTGTGATAGCGATTAAGATAATTCTAATTTCTTTTGCAGATCGTTCTCTCTTCGGAATAAATAATTTATATGAAAAGTGGTCTGTTCATTAGATAAACCATCGATATTTGTCGTATTGCAATTTCATGTACAACAATAATATCTGAAATTGTGAAAATTATCCCACATTATACAGTTTACAGATCAATTTTCGAAAATTAAAAATATTAACTTTACGAAAAACGGTTCTCGCTGGAAATCGGTGAAAAAATACATAAAAAGTTGTGTGATTGAATTTGTTTCTTCTTATTGTTAGAAAAAAATTGTTTTAATCAATATCAGACCGGATTACAGCCTGGTAACATGAGTTTTCATAATCAGTAGTCAGTGCGGTCCCCATTCCATGGAAAAAATCGAATTCGAATTGAATTCGGAATGGTAGTGCCGATTTCAAACTGGTCTAAAACGTATTTTTTATGAAAATACTGGAATACAAATTGACAGAAAATGTATCTTTTGTTTCAGATAGCAGCCTGCAATGAATCTTCTTTGGTGAGTTTTTTTTTTTTTTTCTGCAATCTTGAATTTCTAGCCAATAGAAATTCTTGAATAAAATTTGTTTTCGATTAACTTGAAACGATGTTTTCTATTGCCTGAAACACCTCAGACTGCAAAGTAAGACAGAATGCTATTTTATTATTAACCAATAATAATAAGGCAGCACAGCTGCTATAGTTTCTGGTTATGGTAATTTTATTGGGATCCATTGTTCCTCTTCTATCTTTCGCGACGCGTTAAATTTCAGTTAGGGTCTCGTTGATTTTTTTCAAATATTTGTGTTAAAATTTTTTTGCAATGCAAATTTCGACATTTCTTAATCACGTGACACGTTCACAGCTACCATCAGTTGTTTTTCAATGTGGAAATTTGCAGTGTTTTATTTGTTTTTATATATTGTGTATAAATAGACCTTTTTGCGTCCGAACATATTTTCAATATTTCTGTGTCCCAAAACAGAATAATCTTCGAACCATATAAGCTTTGATATATATTGAAAATACGTTCCCTTTGAAATAGAATCACCTAAAAGTACACTGGGGCGCGTTTAGGGGGTTTTGGGAAGCAGTCAGTATGCGTTGTGAACTGCTCTGTAGGGTTCGGTATCCGGTCTCCAGCATAGCTCCCCCATTTTGTGAGACCATCGTAACTTTCGCGTTAGCTTAGCTGGTTTTTTGAACGCACAAGGTCCTTGCGCGGTTTGTAGGTATCTCTAGGACAGGACCTAGGGTTGGACCACTGGCTTGCGTCCTTTAGGAGGCCTTGGATCATGTAAGCAGCAGCCATAGTTGATCCAGGGGCGGAGGTGGTCCGAGTAGGGTTCGTTTAATTAAAGTGAACACTAACACACACTACAGCAAACAGATTCCTCCGTGAGACCGTGAAGGACCCCTTTAGTACGGGGGGTTCCAACAAAGGCGGAGGGACAATTCGAGCCCTCTTCCCAACTACCAGCGGTGATGGCGAACAAACTGTGAGCTATTCCAACGGTGGCAGGTGGACAAATTGTTGCCTGACCCAACTGGAGGAGCAATTCAAATTCAAAATTTAATATTAATATCTTAATAAGAAACCTTGCAAATATTATTTCGGCTTTGTTGTAATATTTCAATCAGAATTAATTTTTTTTTACTAATTAACAATGTGATGTAGCGTATTTATGGGCCTAAAATATGCTAATTACAGTCATCAGCAAATAGTAGGTAAAACAAGTTTCCAAATTGTTTATGATTCTCAATTTCTCCTTCAGCCTTTTTTTTCAGATGAACGGAGGGACAAGCCGCCGTCCTCTGTTCCAACGACCTTTATATAAAGATTTTGATTTTTTGCTTCGGATGAAATTCATTAATCGATATTTTTGCAATTATTTTTAAAAGTTAATTTATTATTTTCTTTTAAGATTTTTTTAAATTTTAAATGTAAGCTACATGTTTACTATAGGTAGTATATTTTTTTTTAAATTTTGATATATAGTTTAATGCTGTTTAGTTAAAAACAAAGAACATTCTTAAATCTAGATTTAATTCTGAAAGTCGTATCAGACACCTAGCATAAATGTACTGTCAGGTCAGTTTTTAAATTCGTTAGCTCGTTTTATATACGTCGTTTATTATAGACACAGCGGTCGTCGCATTTTGCCGCATATGAATCGCGCGCGCCGGTTACCCGTGGGCTCTCTTATGGGCCCGAAAAAACCCCGATCCCACACTGTGCATGGTTTTTGGTATTATAAATTTGTATAATCTCCCCCGGGTACAACTCGCAGTTGTAGTTTAAAACACTGTGAGACTGTCTCCCGGGGGCGCAGGGTATAACATTGATTATAATATGTACTATTTATTAATCATTTTATTGTGACATTATTTGACTCTATTTTTGAGCTAAAACTGCTGGTCGTTTGAGGTAGTACTATAACTACAACCTAAAACGGAAGACAAACAATAAAGTGGATATTATGTACGGACTATAATAATAATAATAATAATAAATTTATTAGTCAAGTTGAAGATACAGAATGCATCTATGTGACATGTCAGAAATATAAAATACATAATAGGTACATTATTAAAATATATTAAAATTTAAAATCATCGATATTATAGAGGCACGCTTCAGTCAGGATTACTTTGATTCTATTTTTAAACTTAGGTAACGATAAGTTTTTTATTATTTGGGGCAGATTATTGTAAAATTTTTGTGATGAATAGTAAAAATTGTTCTGAGAACTAGACAGATTATACTTCGGTAATCGAAGTGCTTCTTTATACCTTGTATTATAATTATGGTTATCATTAATTCTGTTAAAGGATGAGATATTTGTTTTAGCGAACATTAATAAATGAAATAGATATAGCGACGGTAGAGTCATTATTTTTAAGTTTTTGAAAAATGGTTTGCAGTGCTCACGAGGAGCAGCTCGAGCTAAAATACGTACAGCTCTTTTTTGAATTTTGAATACTCTGTCTATATGCGTTGAGCTACCCCAAACTAAAATTCCATATTGAAGAACTGAATGAAAAAGCCCGAAGTAACAAGTTCGGACGGTGGAAGTGGATGCAACTTCTGCGACCCTTCTCATGGCGTAAATAATACAATTTAGTCTATGACAGACGTAATCCACCTGTGCAAGCCATTTTAAGCAGGGGTCAAGATATATGCCAAGAAATTTTATTTTCACGTTATTGTTGATCAGATGACTGAAATTAATATGTTCAGTTTTATCCACATTTAAGCATAATTTGTTTGCATTAAACCAATCAGAGGCCTTCGACAGTGGATCACACGGTGTCCTCCCTTGCACAGAAGACCGGCACTCGACAAGGAATGTCGTATCATCAGCGTATTGAATAGTGTTGATAGGGTTCATAATATCAGACAAGTCGTTGACATAAATAGTAAAGAGTAGCGGGCCTAAAATTGAACCCTGTGGAACTCCATATTTTACAGGCATTTTACTTGATTTTTTAGAGTTTAATTCTACTAGTTGAAATCTATTGCTTAGATACGAACACATCATGTCGAGTGCCGTTCCTCTGATACCATATCTTTGAAGTTTTAAAAGGAGGGCATCGTGTGGTACACAAAGCTTTACTGTAATGCAGCTTCCATTTATACTTAGAGGGCCTTTTCACAACAAATAAGGTTTCTATCTACTGACCTTAATTATAAGTTCTCGCAATATATGCGTGTATCTTTCCACAGTGTTTGTGAGGAACTAAAGTAAGGTACTAGTGTTGAAATGATCTTTTACTATCATGTTGCGCAAAGTCTTACCTACTTACGTAATTGTCTACTTCTCCTTTGATCGAATTCCCAGAAGACCGCATGGCATCGTGCAAATGCTATTCTATTTAAGTCGTACCTACATTTAAATATAGCATGCATAAAGATATATCACGGACCTGTAAACAAAATAGCTAAGAGCTATTAAGCATTTTTGGGTAGGTATTTGAGGCACTGTGAAAATTTGTACAAAAAAAATATATATAAATGTAAGGATTTTGTTTTATTTAGTTAGTTTAGTGTTTTGCTGAAGATGGGAGCTTAGGTCTCGAAATATACATCCACTGAATAAATCTGTTGTGGTAAGAACTAACTATTCTTTTATTTTTATTGTTCCAACTACAGTGCTCTTAATATTTATAATATCTCTTTAGTAATATCCGAATACAAAAACACAGACCTGGTTAAAGGATAACGGGACTTAACTGATTTTTAAATTTTTATGCAACAAAAAATCCTTGAGGCATATGGAAAATACCATGAAATTTAGTATTTAAGGAGTTGAAAAATAAAAAAAACTGATTTTTTAATCGGGTGTAAAACTTAGCCAGGTATTTGCAAAATTATATTTTTTAAGACTTAAAAAATATATTTGAGGCGCGTTGAAATTTAAACAGAATAATATTGGTAACTAAAAATAGATATATCAAAAAGACAGGTCGTTCCTGTGGGACATTTTACCTGCCAGGCGATCAATATGAAACAAAAATAAGACGGAGCTTTGCGAGTGAAAAAGGGGACCTATTGAATAGCTGACAAACAGTCACCTTAAATTAAAAATATATATATATTGCAGTAAATTTAATACCTGAAGACTTCAATAATCCTGATATTAGGCGGTTTGGAAACCATTCTTAATAATTCTTTTGAATTTCTAGTAGGGTGCATTTCGCTTTATTTGAATATTCTCTCATTTAAAAACAGAAGGTGTTTTGTTATTGTTTGTATCAACGAGACAGAGACGCGTTAAGCTTGCTAGGAATTATAATATTGAAAAAAAAACGCTTGTTCCAGTCTTACATTAAATACCCCAGAGGAATGCGAAATGTTACCAGCTATAAATAACCAATCAAAACCTATTGTTAACTTATTTATTTGGTATTACGTTTTACTGAGTGGTTGCTCTATATTGTGTAAACGAATGTTTGACCCATAATACTTAAACGAATGTTATTTAGTATTGTTCAATCTACTACTTAAATTTTCATAATAGCTCTACGTTTACAATTAGCTAATAAATGAAAAATTTATTACTGATATTAAGTACTCCACGCTTTTTACAGTAAAGCTAATTTTGTGGTCAAATTATTTCGCATTTTTTGGTTCATAAAAGCGTGTTGTAATAATTTTTTTTAACTCTAATTTTATTTTATGAATTTATACAAATGTTGAAAACTTAATAAAAGCTTACATAACCATTGATTCTACATTCTAATTTTATATTCTGTGTGATGGATTCATTCTACCTGAATTATTTTTCTCTCGGTTCACAAAATTAATTTTAATGGATTTAATTTACACGTAGAAAAATTGACAAACGTGTTAGCAATGATTTGAAAGAAATGTAAATATACAAGTACTTTATTATGTACTACAAGGAGTGAAATTTTTCTGAAAAGAAATAAATAATGAAAGCACACGCATTGGTATTTTTTCTGTTTACATTGCTGGCTACGTGATATAAATTTTTAAACACGCAATATTTTGAACAGGTTTTGTAATAGATTGGGATGAAAAAAAAGATCTCTCCATTTGAAATTTGTCATTATGTTGCATCTTCAGTTTAGTATTTTACTGGTAGTTCCATCGAAATGAAATTAGAAAATAGTTGGCAAAATCAAAAGTGCACAATCCACTAAATTTTCCACTGTAAAAAATTGACTTTTTTTTAAAATCCTAATATATGAAAATGGATGTTAACATATCTGAGATTAATTGACTTCGACACCATTTGACCGATCACTATGAAACTTGGCACTTATATGTATTATTTCATGGAGAAGGTTTTTCTATCCACTTTGTTGTAACTCGCCAAATACGGTGGAGTCGAAAGCTCCACTATACTATTATCGCTGCCGTGTTCCATCTCAATCGCGTGCAGAGTCGCGGGTAACGACTAGTATGTTATAAAAAAGAAATAAAAAAAGATAAGTAATAAAAATCATCTGGCATAAATATCAAATAGATGATAAAATTAATGGCCGTACCGGCGACCTTCTTTGTACAAAGCAGGAGCGTTGATCATTACACTACAGAACTTAATGACTGTCAACTATTTTATGGTATAGCGTAGTTGTTCTACCATACTGTACAATAATATTATGATAATGTCGAAGATTTTGAAATATTCATGCGGTATAATTCGTAAGACTAAATATACAGCTAGTTTGCAATTATTATAGATATTATGTTTATCGAAACAGGCATTTCCAAAAATGGTGCCAGATTGTTCAGAATGACGTCAAACGACGAGATGGTCTTGTCAGCTGACAAAAAGGTATTTTTATCTTTAAAACTTGTACCACAAACTCATAATATAAACTTTTATTGTAGGATATTCTATAATATGAATAGTGCAGGAAATAAAAATCCAAAGTTTTTAAAATAGCCTGATAATGTCTTTTGTTTAAGAAATCCGTCATGTTGAATATTTTTTGCAGTATCAACGTTGTGATAATATTTAAATGAAAAGCATTTGACGGTTTCTAATCCGCATGTATTATACACTAGTGACTAGAATATTAACCCGTCATCAGTATAATGAAAGGTGCGGGATACGAGTTTAATTACATGTAATTTTTTTAATTAAAACAGATACCGATTACCGGCCATTCTAATTTTCAAATGTATTCAAACTCGACACATAACGCATATAATTTGCGAGTATTAAATAATATAGTATAATCATTAATCAGAGCTGGGGAGTATCTTGTATCTAAAATATTTTTGCACGACTCCTTACAAAATAGCTGATTTTTATGTATGTAAAATGATCCGTTTCACACTAGTGCATAATATAAAACCAACCGTGAGATTCACATGAACAACTTTTCAGCATGATCAATATTGAATATTAAATATGTAAATATTCAACAAATTAATAAACCCGCGAAACATTATTAAAAAAATCTTAAAGCACACTTTTTTGCTGTTTTTTTTGTTTAAAAACGGCTGGACTGATTTTGATAAAATTTCTTTCGAATCATACTGACGTAAATAAGCTTCGATTAGCACCCTAACAAAGTCGATATCATCTTTTTATTAGCGAAATATCATGTAAAATCTTCCTTTTTCTCAGTATTTTTATCTAAACAAAAAACAACAGGACCGATTTTTATAAAAAAATAAATATTGTAGAATTTGGAAAATTACTAGAAATGGTAAAAATATGTTGCGATTCTGAACACACGCATCTTGCGTCCATGCGATAATAATAATATAAAATATCTGCCAATAGCTAACCGGCATCTTTTATTCGGTAACCGAATTGCCTTATAGTATGTGACATTGCATTTATGAACGATAAGTTGAAAATCGACCAATAATAATACTCAACAGGTGGGTTGTGCCTGTTCTCTACAATGAATGCGGTTAGCTGTCAGTGTAGCACCTAAATGAATTATGAACTTATAGAAACACTAACGCATTAGTGTCGTAATTTATAAACAACGGACATTTTAAAAGGTTATATATAACAGAGTAGTGAATGTTCTTGTTTTGAGCCCCCAAATAGCGCACTGGGATGCCATTGTGTTTATAAAATCCATTGGAACGTTTATACTGCACAAAGAAAGCGCTTAGTTTATGCCCCGATGCTCCTCTTTTTTATTCGATACTTAATTATAACAATCTATGACTAATAAAAAAGTAAAATAAAAAAATCAAAAAAACCCGACTGCGTAAAAAGAGGACAGGAAAGGTAGTAACAAGATCTAATGATAATATGCAGTCGGATGCATCAGATATTTCTATTCATTTTATTTTTGCACTTACTACATGTATGCCTCCGACTGCATATTACAGCGTTGCCAGACGTCCCGATTTTTAAATCAAAATTAAATGTCCCGCGCGGGACAGGCTCAGTCCCGCTTTTCGGGGATAACTCGACCGTGCGTAAATAATTATTCTATTATTGTAAGTTGCAATTTGTAACACTCACTTCTCAGACTATTGTTTGAAACGCCATATTTTTCTAATGAATAAAACTTTTTTGATTTTGATTTCTGTTTTTTTTATTTTTTTTTATTCAGAAGACGAATAAGACTCAACTATTTAACGATACGGTAAATCTGATTTAAAATATCATATTTTTATTAAAATACATTTTCTATGGCTATTTTTGCTATCTATTGTCACATAAACGTAATTTGAACTCAAATAAAAAGATAAATATTTAAAAAATTCTGATTATATACGTTTTTTTATTATGTCCCGCTTTCGACGAAAGAATCCCGCTTTTTTCACTCAAAAAGTTCCAAAATCCCGACTTGGCAAAAAAAAAATCTGGCAACGCTGGCATATTATCATTAAGTTTTGTTTCTATCTTTTCTGTTCTCTTTTAACGCAGTCGGGTTTTTTGATTTTGTTAATTTACTTTTTTATTGACATGGGCAGAATTTTCATGAAACTGCTCTAAATTATAAATGGACAAGTAAACGCGGCAGTATTCTCAAGATAAAAATATCTAATTGTCAAATGTTTATATTCTATGGACGAATTGTAATTTCATTTGTACTTTAATTGTATTTTGACTTATTTCACTACTTTTAAGCTATTCATTAAATAAATAGACAAATCTAAGCCAAATTTAAATAAGACAAACTTTAGAACTGACGAACAGCGTCGATAAGCGAAATAAATAAAATAAACGTAGGTTGTATAATAGGAAGATAAAATAAAGAAATAAAATAACACCATTGAATTATTATTATAGAATACTTAGAGACTAGAGAGCTTAGATAATCAATTTTCAGAATAGGTTCATAATGATTGATATTACAGAATACTAAAAACTCTGTAACAAAAGTAACTTGACCCGAAATAAATATAAAATTACGTAGGACTTATTTCTGGTAGGTATTTTTTTCAAGCTTTATAAGAGTTTTGAAGCTACGAAATACCATATATAAACTTGCTAAATTTTACGGTTATCTTACATTTACATTTCTTATAAATTTTGTAAAATTTATCAATTTAAACGAAATACTAATGAAAATTCACATTTTTAAATGTTAGAAATTGGAAATGTTTTTGGAAATGACAAAATCTAGTTACTTCGTAGTTCCTGGCAATTTTCGAGATTTAGTTCAGCGTGAAAGTTATAAACCATAACTAGCAATCATAACACCTTTACTTTCACCAAGATCAAATACAAAATGTTCAGAATCTATCCAATTTGCGGAATGAAAACTTGAAGCCGAGTGAATCTTTTTAAAAAAAGAACCCTCTTATCTTCACTAATTTCAACTACACATTGTTCAAAATCTTTTCAATTTCCTGAATTAAATTATATAAACTCCTTTGCTTCCACCATCATCAACTACAAAATGTTCAGAATTTATCCAATTTGCGGAATGAAAACTTGAAGCCGAGTGCATCTTTTTAAAAAAAGAACCCTCTTATCTTCACTAATTTCAACTACAAATTGTTCAAAATCTATTCAATTTCCTGAATTAAATTATACAAAACCTTTTGCTTCCACCAGCTCGACTACAAAATGTTCAAAATCTGTCCTATTTACTGAATGAAGACTCGCATAGTCTCTGTAGCTGAGTTCAACTTTCAAATAAAAAATAATCCTCTGACTTCTACCAATTTCAACCACAAATTGTTCAAACTTTATTCAATTTACTGGATTAAATTATACAAAACCCTTTGCTTCCACCAGCTCGACTACAAAATGTTCCAAATCTATCCAATTTACTAACTGAAAACTGAACACTGTTTAGTGAACAATGAACACGTGTATTAGATATATATTTGAAAATAATTGTGAGATTTAGTGTGAACAAACCGATAGTAAAAATAAATAAAATTAGTCTCAAATTTATTATTTGAATTTTTACTCTGAATCACGCCACTTTTTCTAAATAATCTACATACATTGTTTTGCGAACGCGTTACAAAATAAGTAAATAACTATTTTAAATATGTTATTCGCTTTTCTTTATCCATACACGTTTTTAAAAGTTTCTGAGCGGAACTTAAAATTTTTTAAATCTATTCAAAACAATTAATTTTGTCATTTAACAGTCTTTTGACTGAATCAGAAAAATGTTTATACTTTCTCAGTGTACAACTTTGTTCATACACAATAAAGTTAATTTTTATTACAATTAATTTTTTCCGTCTCAACGAGTTTTCAGTAAATACGATGTATTTTTTAAACGCACGTTCATAGTCTGAATATTTTCGTCGACGTTTGAGTAAATTAATATCACAAATTTATCAAGACAAAACTTACCTTAAGTGGCAGAAAACGGATCACTAAACCAGCGTTTTTTGACAGAATGATAAAACAATTGTTGAACACAATTAGCCGCACATTAGGCAAGAACAAAAGAAGAATAATGAATGAAACAATGCAAAAATAAGTGGAGTTCGTGTCAGTTATGTACGAGATATTACGTAGTAGGTAATAAGCGCGCGCGAAGTATGACAGTTATCGCGATTGTTGACGTTTGCCGTCCGTCAATGAATGATTGTTGGCAAGTGTTTGTTGGAAGGACGAGCGGCGTGACCACGTTTTATAGCACACGTTGCGATGGTAAGAGGCGGTGCTAAATGTGCCCTGTTCTCTGTCTTTGTCACCTGTGGCAGACTCCTACGCCGGCTGCTTCTCTCTAAACTCTTCTAACACACGCATAGGGGAAAGGTGACTAATTCTGTTTCCTTCCATCGCGTTCAGCCAGATGAGCGGAACTAATTAGCAGTCCTCGACACATTTTTATCATTAAGATTCTTAATTTTAGCCATTCGTACTAGAGATGGAAAAACGGATCTTTTTAGTGATCTGCATCTTTGCATCTGGATCCCGTATGTGAGCCGGCTCACTGAACCGGTTCAAAAAGAGCCGAGTTCTGAATATGTTACTGCAGTCTGCCACTGAGTTACCTAGTTCAGTCAATCATATCACGACCTGTATAGAATCAAGAATGCATAACCAAACTTTGAGCTGACAGATGCATCAAAGCAAGAGCTGATACGTAAGTGTAAAATGTGCTTCTGTGTGTTAAGTGTTTCACTTGCGGGTCCGTTGATCCGTCGACTCAAAAAAAAGTGAGTCGGCTCTCACGGATCTTCTGTCGGAGTCGGCTCTTTGAACCGGTTCAGATCTGAGTTACCCAACTCTAATTCGTACCGTAGTCAAGTCGCTTATATAGGAGGAGAACTGTTTGAGACTTTTGGGTAGGTATTTGAGGCACTGTGAAAATTTGTACAATAACTCTTTAGTAATATCCGAATACAAAAGCGCAAACCTGGCTGGGGGGTAGCGGGGCTTAACCGATTTTTAAATTTTTGTACAATAAAAAATACTTGAGACATTTTGAAATTTTATTACCTTGAAATTTAGTATTTAAGGTGTTTGCAAAATTGTATTTTTTAAGATTTAAAAAATATATTTGAGGCACGTTGAAATTTAAACAGAATAATATTGGTAAATAAAACTAGATATATTAAAAAGATAGGTCGTTTCGATGGGACATTCTACCTGCCAGGTGATTAAAAATTTGAGGGTTGGTTATTATTTTTTTAAAGGTTATTATCAACTTGCTGGCTTTAGATCACTTTAATTGTAAAAGAAAATGAATATTTTGGGTGAAATTTATAGCTATGATTTGGGTATAACATTCCCATTGCAACTTAAATACATTTTTTTATTATTTATGAATTTTTAGTCACATTAAAAACAAAACAAAAAATACAAATAAAGTGCCTTCTCTAAAAGGTACGTCACTCACACTGCATTTATTATTAATTTTTGTTAATAGCTACTGATAACTCTTGACCGATGTATAATTTTAAAAATCCAATGAAAAAATGTCATATTTTTATTAATTTAATAGTTCACTGGAACTCTCAGTGGGTTATTTTAAATTGAAAAATCAATTAATATATTTTTTTTTATACCCGGTTGAAAGTACGTACTTTCGGCTTCGATTTTAAGACAGAAAGCGTAACATTTATGCGCTGCTAGAATTACTTGCACGCTATATATAACAGCGGACCGAAACAATTTTCTCGTGCACACTGATACTAAAGTACGTACTTTCGACTGGGTATAAAGAAAAATAGTATACACCACACGGGCAGAAAGTTGAAAGCCTTGAACTGCGCGACATGATGCCCAAGGCGAAGCCACGCATTGCAGGAATTTCAACTTTCTGCCCTTGTGATGTAATATACTCACGTCACGAGGAGCTACATATTAAAAGTCCACGAAGCGAAATTAGTGACTATACGTTATTGTAATGTAAAAAAGCTACAAAGCAAGATTTGGGGTGTGCCCTTGACAATAATCCAAATCACGTTCTGGCAATGGATGTACCATAAAGCGTAGTGAACTCTTTTTAACGTAGCGCTAAGCACGATCCGTTATAATAAAAAAAATAGGCAAGACAAAGTGGAATTGATGCAATATCTTGCTATCGACAATAGCTTGCTGAACGAAACAGAAAAAGGCAAACGACATTAGATGACTTCTTTACAGAAAACAAAATATGTCAAATGAGGAGCCTTTCTCATTACAAAGATAACTTCTTACTCGAACTTTTATTTGGTTTTCATAAATGTTTTATGAACAGAAATCGATATTAGCAATAAATTAATCTATGTGTATTTTAACAATAAATGTTAGAAAATTAAACAAAAAAAAATAGTAACAAATTTTCTTATTTCCGGTTCTATGCCTATTAATTATATCTACGTATTAAGATGACCTCATTTAGCGCTGTTTCGTATAGCGCAGGAAGTTATTGGAACGTATCTCTCGCGCTAAGCGTATATTCTAGTTTAAATTCTTTATTTAAATGAAATATGGACGAATTTTGTAATTGAAGAAGGAAAGAAATTTAGATTGTTGTCCGATGTCCATTAAAGATATGAAAGTTTCATGTAAAAAGTAGCAAACTTAATTTCTTATTAATGACTCTCAGTCAAGATGACGTTTTGTTTTCTACTGTTTTATTTTTTTTATACACGCTCAGATCTGTAATACAATTTAAATAAAAATTTAACTCTATATTAGCACATAAAAATTTATACTGAATTGTGTAATTTTTAGTCAAATAAATATTTTAATTCTTCACGAGAAAGTGGACTGTGCTTGTCTAGTCGCTAACAGCACGCTCCCTAGCATCGGAATGTGGGAGGGGGGGGGGTAAGCTAAAAAACGCACCAGGTGGCATTCGCGTCCGAGCTTTGACACAGTGAGGATCACGCGGGGTGAAAAAGCTGCTTTTGAGTTTTTGTCACGGTAGAAAACATAAAAATGGAGCGTTCGCGGGAGCACCGCCTTCGTTCTGACCGCCTATCTGGCTCAGGTTGCAACCTTCCCGCAACCACCGCACATCCCCGATATGAACCCGGCAGAGTTTTTACTGTTTCCAATACCTCAGAAAAACCTGAAAGTTTGTCGTTTCGAATAATTGATTTCAAATAAATATTAACATTCTAATAATATTTGTTTTTACTATAATCACGAACGATATACCAAAGACTTTTCTGCTAAATATTGTTTACTCTGTTTCACTGTACTGTTCGTGAGTGTTGATCGGAGACACTCTGTATATAATGATAATGATTTTTTTATTCTTAAAGACGATTACACAAGAATTAAACTATAATCTGGCGCATTGTCATTTAACGAGGCTGACATTTCTCTCTAGAAGTCTATTTCAAGAAAGAAACACTATAGTCGGTAATTATTGTCTAAACTTACATACCGACTGCCGCCATTAATTAATATGACATGTGACATCTTGGTAACGCACGTTTTCGTTGTCTTGTGATTTTAAAATCTCGTGAACTAAATCGATATCTTTGTGTACAACAGAAGAAAAAATGGCGTAGATACCGTGTAGCGGCTATTTTTCAAACGAGTAATTTTAGGCGTCACGCCGCAACAAGGGGAGATATCATTATTTATTTAAAAAGCTATACGTATATCGTTTTCCTTCTTCGAATTAAATAGGGGGTCGTACACATTTTTTTTCCAGAAATTAGCTAATAATGCTGGTGGCACTAGGCAGTATTTAGTCTATTGTCGTTTTTAGGCAACTGCACCCCATGTAACATATGGTATGTGCGTTCTTATACAATAATTTCACATTTTAGCCGAATTAACTGTATATACATATAGTGCGTCGTATATGTATAGACTGTTTCAGAAATGCATTGAGCATGGAATCTTCCCTTCGTTGAACTGAACAAGTTCGCGAAAACAACTACCCAGTTCCACTGTTTCACCTTTGCGTTGACGAAAGAAAGGAATGAAATTTTGCCTAATCTTTCTTTAGTTCTAATTGTACTAGAGAACATTTATGCAAGCCCTTCTTCACATGATCACTTTTTTATTAGCTTCATCTGTATGTTTGTTTGTAATGGAATCTTTAAACGTGAAATTCACTACTTCAAAACGTCAGATTAAACTGAAACTTTGCACACTTTTCAAGAGCACGCGACATAATTTAATACGTTTGGCCCATTATCCTGACCAGGACCTACTTCAAAACTTCAGATTTGTTTTTTTAGTCTTATAATTAAAATTAGAGCTTAAAAAAAACTAAAACAACACGCTTTAATGAACTAAAAAATGCAACATAATTTGACAACAAAATTAACTTTACTGTAAAAAGCCTGGAGTGCTATCTGCTTAAATTTTCATGTTAGCTCTACGTTTACAATTAGCTAGCAAATGAATAATTTATTACCGATATTAAGCACTCCACACTTTTTACAGAAATGCTAATTTTGTTGTCAAATTATTTTGCAATTTTTAGCTCATAAAAGCATGTTGTTTGAGTTTTTTTAAACTCTGATTTTTTCTTGATGTGTTGAAAGCGATTCAGCGAATTAATTTTAAGTCACGTATTTTTATTACTTCGAGAAAGGGAAACGATCCCTGTACCTTCCGTCACAAATCCACCATAAAAAATAGAACATGTTAGCTATTTGACTACATACTCAAAATTTTTAAAGGACACCCGGTATGTGTGTGTGATCGGAGACTGTGGGAGAAAGCACGTGTCCTTCCATCGGGATTATTGATAGATGGCTCTGAAGTGTTTTGGTGTCGCAAGGGAAAAATTACTGTTCAGTTATAAAAAAAATAATTCTTTATTTAAAAAAAAAGTGAACGATCGTTTCTTGTCTTAAAAAATACTGCTAAAAATTCATACACTACGGACCTTTGTTTCATATCATTAGCAAATTTTACAATCAACTTCCCAAACTACATTTAACTGAAGTCGATACAATAGCATTAATCTCATACAGTCATAGTGCTTATTTATAATAGTGCTATAATGTAAAAAGAAGAGAAAAATAATTATAGTATGCTTTTTGAAGTCAGTTCTATATTTTTTGTAATAATAGTGAAATTTACAACTGTAAGTTCGTAAGCTATCATTGTTAAGGAACACCCATTGTTACAATGCAATATTAGAAAAAAATATTTAAAAAACACTGCGTCGAAACTTGAAATCTGTACATTTTTCTTGATTACTGCAAATAATTTCATCTTTGATTCATTTATAAACTCTCACTACTGTGAAAGTTCATTTCTAGCGTTACCTAAGATAAAAATTAGCTCTCGAAATTACTGTTACAATTTGCTTTATTATGAGAAAGATTAACTGTTGAGATATGGTACCGTAGAGTAAAGTAACTGTTAACTCATTCCGCCACGAAAGTGAAAAGTTTCGGGTTCAAGTCCCGACGGTGACAATGTTTGAAAATAAATTTTCCTAATATTGCATAGTAGCACTGAATGCTTCTTAACAATGATAGCAAAACAGTAGCTTTCCATGTTTTTTACACGTTGATTTATTCACATCTAAATATCAAAGTTAAAATATTCATTGTAAAAATACCAAAGTTAAAATTTCAAAATCAATAATCTTTTGGCGACATAATATTATCTAAAGTTAAAATATACCAAACGGACATACATATTTCAAATATAATATCCAACGTTTTCCAGTCAGTTACATGTTTTAATTTTTGAAATGGAACTTTAGTTAGAATTTTTTTTTACCCTGTCGACAAAATAATGTATTCCATAATAGTACAGTAATATTAGACAAAAAGATACCCAAACCGGGTTATCAACTCTATGCTCAAAGCGATCGGGGCCGGATTTACCGTAAGTGCCGTCCTGGGGCGCCGTGAAAAATGCTGCCTCATTGCCTAGGGCGATATACAATTTGCAAATAAATGAAATGTTTCATTTCTAGTTGAAAATATTTTTATTATAAAAGGTATAATTACACAAAAGACATTCTTTTTCGTATAAAAAATCATAAATTGACAAACAAACCGATTGCTCATACGTTGCGCATTAAGCGATATATATTCGCTAGTGTAGCGGATGTGTAATAAATAATTAATCAATAATTGGGCTGTATATGGATAAAAAACGTCACATTAACATATTATCGGATTTTTTCCTAATACATGCTTAATCTATGCTAATACCTTTGACTGTGTTTAATACGTCAAAATGCAAAGTTAATAAAATACTTAATCACAAGCCGTAATGGTTTATCAACTTTTCAAAAAAATAACACTAATGACGATTTAACGATTGAATTTATTAATTATTTCTAATTTACTTGTCCTGTTGATCACAAACCACTATGAATATTATTGGCACACAGGACAGTGTGGTCTAGTGGTCAGCGTGCTGGCTTCTTGATCAGATTGTCGTGGGTTCGAATCCTGCCTCTGCTTATGAATATTTTGTGAAGTCATTTAGTTTTAAATGATCATGTTATTTGATGTAATTAAGACGCTAATGACCTGAGTTGTCGAGCATCTATAATCGACAATAAATAAATAAATAAATTCATGGTACACGTGCGTAACGAACGACAAGTCGAACAAACTTTAATCATCATCGTACATTTTAAAAACAAACTTTAAAACGTGAGTACTTCGAGGGTCTCTCCATTTTTGTTTATTGGGATTTTAAATGTGCGGTTCAATAATCCACTTAGGGGTTAATAGTCGTTTTTAAGTGCAGTTAAAGTTGAATTTATGAGGAGATTAATGCTGGGCTGCAGAAAACATTGTCAAAAAATATAAAAAATTAAACATAGCTATAAAATTGAATTTACAGTCAATTTTGTTTTTGTGACTTCCGTGTCGATAGAAATTTAAAAAACAAGGGACAATTTTCTAATTAAATGCTTAATTAGTCATAGAGTGTGATTAATAACTATGATAATATGTTTGTAATTAAATTTGAAAGCATACAATCATATAAATTTAGTATATTGTATTGTACATACATAAAAATATATATATGCGTTATGCTATGTATTATTTGCCTACATAATTGTACAGCGTTACACCCATTTTCGTTTCTACTGAATTTTACTACTTTTATTATTTATTATCTCTTCATAAAGGTTACAATATTTATAACAATTACACATTCCGGAATAATAGTTTTTGTCTCCAGAGGCGTTTATTAATCATCTATGTTCAACTATTCATTTTAAAAAATTTCTAGCCTTCTAGTCTTCATACCCTGTCGAAAGTACGTACTTTCGGCTTCGATTTTAAAGCAGAAAGCCTCACATTTATGCACTGCTGGAATTACTCGCTTGCCGTCTGTAACGGCGGGCCGAAACAGTTTTTTCGTGCACACTAATACGAAAGTACGTACTTTCGACCGGGCATGAAGAAAAATAGTATACACCATATAGAATAGAATAGAATTTATTGATCCAAAGACATACAAATATCAGGGGCGTAGCTACCGCCGTATCTGCCGTATCAATTATACGGGGCCCCCGGGCCACGGGAGCCCCCAACGTGCGTAAGCAAAAGTTAAAAAAAACTTCCCAATTTTTTTTTATTTCAGAAATGACAAAAGTCCAAAAAAGCAATTTCTTTTTTTCTCGCGTAAAGCGTGCATTCAAAAGTTGGCAACACCCTACATCGGTTATCGCGGGCTGCGGGATTTCCCCGTTTAAGTCATTTACTTCAACGGGGGAAGGGCCCCTAAACTAATTTTTATACGGGGCCCCGCCAAGGCACGCTACGCTTCTGACAAATATGTATAGGATTCGTCAAAAAAGAAAGATATGTTTACAATTATTAATTTATAACAAAATCATCTATCTTATACAGACATTGTTTAAGAAGAGCAGCCTTTAATTCTCTTTTAAATTTAGAAATGTGTAGATTTTTTAAAATGTGTGGCAATTTATTAAACATTTTCAGAGCGTGATATTCGGCGCTCTTGTTAAACAACGTTAGTGTCGATTTTGGTAAAATAATATTAGAATTATTCCTCGTGTTATGTCCATGGATAACCTGAAACGTATCATAATTATGGATACGTCGTTTAATAAAACATAAAGTAAAATAGACATATATGAACGGCACAGTTAAAATACGTTTTTCTGTAAATGTTTGTCTGCAACTGCTACGAAAATTAAGATTAAAAATGATGCGGATTGCTTTTTTTTTTGAAGTACAAATATCTTTAGCATATCTATACAGCAACCCCAACAAACAATTCCATATTTAACGAGCTGGTAAAAATAAGCATAATATGCAGATAATGAAACTGAAGTATCTGTGCAGCTATTTTTTATGACACGGCCAGAAAGCTGAAATTCCTGCCCTTACGGTGTAATATATACTATTGTAAATAATTTGTTTGTTATGAATTATGCAGAAGAGTATTTTTTTATATTAATTTGCATTACGAAAAACCGTCGGCAGCTCTCCTACTACATATATTATTATTTCGCTATTGCAGAAACAGTTGTGTGCTTCTATCCACAATAAGATATATTTCGAATTGCTACCCTCGCATCTGATTTTCATATTGGAGCTCCTCCCCCTTTTATAATATAGTACACACAGTACTGATTGTTCAATTCAACTTCATGAATGATGAAATATTTGTGTTCACATCTAAACGACGCTATTGAGAAGGAATCTGCAGTTATAAGTTAGGAGTAGGGAATTCCGTTTAACATTTAGATAAACATCGTGCAAAAGTAAAAAAAAAAGAAAATGTCTTAAAATATTAACCCAAGAATATTATTATTTTTTATTTAGTTAGTCTATTTAGTATATTCGGGAAAAACTGAAAGTGATTTTTTCTTATTAATTCAGTGTCAAAGCCGCGCTGCCGTGTAGACAGATTTTCCTTCTTTTTGGCTTTTTTAAGGGTCAGATTTAACCTGCGGGTCAATAATTTAAATTTTTAATACACTAATCTGAAACTATAGTGTATCAAAATTTAATTCTTAAGTGAGTTTCATTTATTTAGGTCACAGGCAAGTAAAAAATATTGAGATAAGGCTTATGTCATTAAGAAGGTGTCTCAAGACATGTCCTCGGTTTTGCTTAGTCAATAATTTTGCTTTGCTGAAAATTAAACCATTTTTAGGATTTCGCGTCTCAGAATAAAAAACAGAGTCCCTATAGGGCCAGTTTGTTGTCCATCTGTCTGACATATTTCTTAAGTAGGTCGTAATCTGTTTATTTTTTATTTCGTCACAACAAACTAACATTAGGGCTCCGTTGAACTCTTTCGTTCGTGTCACGATAAAAACTTACCAAAATCATATTACCAAGTCACAAAACATTTTAGCATTGGTCAGAATATCTTTAACAATTATTTCGCTTGAAATACCTTCATTGAGGTAATACGTATATAGTTGAAAAATAATCTTTTGAACTAATATAAAAAAAATTCTGGCAGCGCGAATTTAATTTCCATTTCAATGAGTCAAAATATATTTCAAATGTTAAGCCACGATCTTTTGATCTATTACTGCAAAGCATTTTGAAGAGTAGTCTAAACTAGGGATGTGAGAATTATTGTCGAATAGTTTGAACCACATCAGATTCCTTGTGAAAATATCCTTCTATCTGTAGCTACCAGTATCATTCGAGAATAGAATAGATAGGTATTGTAGAATGGTAAAAGATTAACTACGGTATTTTCACAAATTCAAATGTAAACTATCAATTTTTGCCGATGATAGTTCTTCAGAATTTGACAACATGGGTCTAATAAAAAAACACAGATGTTTTTTTGATATCCCAGGCTTGTTTAATATTCGTGTTAAAAAATAATAATTCTTGCAATTTAATACTTGATTTACATGCAAGGTATTGATAGCTAGTTGATGAAGATGAAAGTAGCCGCACACTTGATAATGTAAACAAAAGGGTTGATAATTTTGTTGTCGGGATCAACAGAGCGGAACAGGCGCATCTGTGATGATGATGTAGAAGGCTACGCTTAGAATAAAGTAAAATGTTTGGTACTATACCCAGCCCCGGATTTAGGCACTGGGCACTATGGATACCCCCAACAAAATGCAATCAAAAAATAAAAAATTCGAAATGTCGAAAAAAATTATTTTTTTTTAAAACAGACATCGCAAGGGAAGTCAAGGGAGGATAGCTCAAGGCTACTAGAAACTAAGGTTGGGTGTTAGCATCGTTGAAATACTACTCATTTAAACATTCCCATGATGTTTTCTTGTACGAATATATTAGTCGAACTTCGAGTTCTAGACGCGAGTGTCTCGTCGTTTATTTTGAACATAACCCAAGCGTCCACGTATGAAATCATACCACAGGGCACGCGAATTATATAGTGGACTACAGCAGTACACATGTAATAGACAGATATGATGGTTTGTTTTGAACTCGTAGCTAATGTGTGACGTACTGTGCGTAATTATTATTAATTTATTACATTGCGCGTCATATGTTCGTTATGACAGAGCTGGACTTTACCTTGCGATATCAGAAGAGTTAAGACTAAAAAATTATCAGTAAAGCGTTGTTAGTTTTACTGATTATTAGTTGAATTATAGTCGAGAAAAGGCAAATATACATTCGAATAGAAGCAAAATATTGTTGTTGGTAACAAATTTATATTACGCTGATATTCACTCCGAAATATAGATTTATTGGATTTCGAAGCAGTTTTTTTAATTATTTTTACCTATATTTACTTTTATCGTCCGACTAGCCATTCGAAAACAAGACGCGAAAATACAGCCGTTAATAAAGCAAACAAAATATCATTTGGGACCTCAAATGGTCTTTTCCGCAATAACCAGTCCAAACGCATGATAGATTTTAAAAATACTCTTTTAAATTAAAAAAAAAAATTATCGGTTTCATGAAAATATGTCTGAACCGGCTCTTAGAGTTTGTTAATTAAAAATAACATATGTACGTTGTACCTGCACACATTTTGAGTTCATTTTTTCAGTTTTAACAAAAATTTATGTAATTTCACGTAAATTGCATGTACACAAATGTTTTCTGCCCATTACAGTCCTAATAAATCATAAAATAACGTGATTGTAACCTTAAAACGTTTTACAAATTTTCGGTCGCTGTATATTTGTGATGTGGGCTTGAATTTTACGTGAAATAAATTTTCTAAAACCATTATTTCTTTAAATTGTGGCCGTGTGCTGAGGGTGGCATTTCCCCTTCTTTTGAAAAAATAATATATGGAATCAAGACGTATTTTTTGGAACCAAAAATAATGAATAAATAAAATGCAAATTATTATTTATTTTTTGTTGTAAATTTAGGGGAGGATTATTACGACGTAAGATTAAAGAAGGAGATCAAATTTACGAAAATATTGAGTGAAAATATTTGACATCTTGTAAATTTTTCAATTACTTACTTTATAATTAAGAGCGGACTAAGCAAAGTTGGAAACAGCAATATACATTTGCTTTGTTTTTTACTAAAAACAAACATGTTTTATTTTTTTCTTCTTCATCTTTGAGGAGTAGAACTGTGTATCTCATTCTTAGCTTATGATTGAGCATGACTCATGCTGTGATTGACTGAAGAAAGCTTAGACAAGCTCCGTGAGATGTTAAAGTTTACTTTGCTTTGAATAAAAGAATGCTGGCGCCTGAAAGAGGCTATCGAACTACACCTAGGCATTTAGTATAACATTTGCATGTTTATTTGTATACTGGGTGGTTCTGTACGAAGTCACAGAACACCAGTCTGAGATAGATTGTAGATTATAGACGCTCAACACCAGCCTGAGTACGAAATTAACAAGGCTGTGGGATAAATCAAATCAAAGAGGTTTTGTCTGTAATTCGCACTGAATAAGAGTTCGAACTACACTCAGTCAAACACACTGGCGACACGAATACATTTCAACATTATTTTAAT
Source organism: Venustoraphidia nigricollis (assembly GCA_034508555.1). NCBI lineage: Eukaryota > Metazoa > Arthropoda > Insecta > Raphidioptera > Raphidiidae > Venustoraphidia > Venustoraphidia nigricollis. The sequence goes on along the minus strand of JAVRKA010000032.1, from coordinate 3,780,697 downwards.
TGTCAAATTATTTAGGATATTAATAATTAATTTGTGCATGTTAAATGAAAATTGTTAATTTATAAAATGTCAGTCTAGATTGATAGATTGACATTTTATAAATTAACAATTTTCTCTCTGCATTACCTCTATGAACAAATAAATAAAATCGACAATTCCAAACTTCGTACAATACAACATTCTTTACAGAAGATGTATTTAGCCAATGGATAACAAAGTCCACATATTGCGAGAGTGGCTTCTTTGATGAATTTAGAGTTGTGTAACTCAGATCTGAACCGGTTCAAAGAGCCAACTCCGACAGAAGATCCGTGAGAGCCGATTCACTTTTTTTTGAGCCGACGGATCAACGGATCCGCGTAATTCAGTGAAACACTTAACACACAGAAGCACATTTTACATTTACGTATCAGTTCTTGCTTTGATGCATCTGTCAGCTCAAATGACTCATGCATCACATGTTTGGCTATGCATTCTTGATTCTATACAGGACACGCTGTATGTCTCAAATTACTTAAGTTGTAAAAGAAATACATTTTCGACGGTCTTTTGAACACACTACCCGCGCGGGGTGGAGGTGGATTTTGTATAAAATAATTCAGCCGGATACACTATATCTACTATATCACGCAGACGACGTCGCGGGCAACCGCTAGTAATCTACTATTTTGTCCCGAACCGATAATAAAATCGTATTTAAGAATGTCACTTTTTCACGGACCACCTTGTATATCCAATTGCGCAAAGTACCTACCCACTGTCCAAGCTAACAATACTCAGAATATTTTCTCTGACATGACTTCTTGTCTAGCCACTACAGCACGCGCATCTTGAAGCGTTACAATTCAACGGTGTTCCTGCTTTCAAAATGTCACTTGTTTTATTTCTGCTTATGTTTTATTTTAAGGTTACTGCGTACTAGCTGTTCAATATACACAGCAGTTGAATGTGTGTTAATATGTAAAATGTACTTACCTTTCGGAAATCTCTGAATTCTATGAAAAATCTGATATAAAATAAATGTCGATTTTACTACGAATTATAATACGAAAAATTGATTATTGAAATATTGTTTTGTTTATCAACCTATATTTATCAATAATTACAAAATATTATTATAAAAATAAAATATATTAATTTAAACAAAATGAGTCAACTTTATCTTGAAGTCGCCATAAACCGCCGCACCTGTAAAATAAAATATAAAAACAGTTAAGAAACTGACATTCAAGTCTCGTCAATTTTCCTTACATGACAATGAGAAATTTTCGCGTATTGCAGACTTCGGATATAACGAATCAATTCTAACAGTAGGTACTCTGAAAAAACGTAAGATTTATGTGGTCCATGTTATAAAAAAAGGTTGCCCGCCCTTGGTATATGGTATACGTACATTGCGACACGTTCATTACATTTTCAATCCCATTAATCAATTTACCCCCCGTGCCAAAGAAGTGTTATTTAAAAAAAAAGGAAAAAAAAACTGTGATGAAAATTTGGTAGAAAAATGTTTCTCGCGTAAAAAAGAATTCTTTTACTGTCACCATGGGATAAATAATAAATGTACGAACTGTTTTTACCCGCCCTTAACTTCAGGGAGGTACCCCGTTATCATTTATATACGTCGTTCGATGTAGGTTCAAAGAATGTTCCTTCTAAATTTCATGAAAACCTGTCCACGCAATTGACCGCAATCGCGAAACAAACATCCGTCCAAATACGCAAACAAAATCAAACTAAAGACTAGTCCACACTGGCTTCCCGTGTAAAAAGTCAACATTCAATAATATTTATATACGAATTGCACAATAAGATCAAAGCACAAAATATAAAGAGGGCTCATATGATTAAAAAAACCTGGTCGCTATTTGTCGTCCTCCAATACCGTTCAGCCTCGAATATTTGACGATCATTGTTACTAGTAAATCGGCTACGTAATCGTTATTGGGCGATATTCGGTCAGACTTGTCATGTGTGAAGCCGAGGCTTTACAATCTAGCTTTGTTCTAACAATTGTATGCACTCTAGTAAGGTACTTTGTTATTATTTCGTTTCATAATTGTTGTTAAAAAGCTCTGTTTGACCTCTCCAACACCCACCAAAAGATTAAAAAGTTGTTTTGAAATGAAGTTTAAATTTAGAATGCGTGTGCAGAAAACATGGAACGTGTTTACAAAATATCTATCAGCTGACAATATTTAAACAAGTCCAGTTTATATAACATTTTTTAAGTTTGCTTCCCGCTTACAGCGCACAACCAGTTTTTCGAAATCCGGTAAACCGTTTGATGTGTACCCGTGATCACATCTTTTTGTGGGTAGTGTGAACAGAAAAAGTTTATTTAAAATAATAAACAGTGTTTACGTGTTGTGGATTTAGGCACTGGACACTTATGAGCTCCCACAAAATTCAACCAAAAGACTAAAAAATCCGAAATTTCAAAAAAAATAATTTTTTGAAAAAAAAAATAATTTTTTGAAAAAAAAAATAATTTTTTGAAAAAAAAAATAATTTTTTGAAAAAAGAATAATTTTTTGAAAAAAAAATAATTTTTTGAAAAAAAATATAAAAAAAAAATAATTAAATGTTGAAAAACATTCGAAATTTTGAATTTTTCATCGAGATTTCGATTTTTTTTTTTGAAATGTCAAACTTTTCTCAAAGAATTTTTTTTCTTCAAAATTTCAATTTTTTATTTTTTTTACTTACTTGCAAGACGTAATCCAGCGTTGCTCCCACGATCGCAATGCTCTGGGCGTCGGCGATCTGGTGAGTGGCGGTGCTCTGGCGCGGCCTCCACATCTGGAACACACACGCACAAAGCGAGGCTTGCGACCGAGCCAGGCGTGCCTTATGCAGTCAACAACTTGACGATGAGCTCCAAGTACCGGTCCATTGTCGCTTCCGGTATAACACAAATTGTCTGGTTCTTGACCGTACTCCAACTAGAACAATCAAGACGATTTTCTAGATCTTTTAGGAGGAAACTTGACATCAGATGTTAACGAATTATGACAGAGAATCAATGACGGAGAAGGCATTTTGTAAGACAATGAAACCGTAAAACGCGTCATTTACAGAAATACAAATACATTTTGGCTTTTCATTTTTATGTCGAGAGATGGCGTGAGATGCATGTTAATCATATGATAGACAATTAAATATGTAGAGTAGATACCTGCAATGGAAGACTTTGCTGTGCTAAAAGCGGAGTAGTAAGCGCAATTCGGGGGCCATATTGATTTAGCTGTGGTATTGTAACTTGACTGGGTAGTTGACAACATTCATCTGGAAAAAAAGAAAACAAAATAAATCTTGGTATTGATTTTCATAGTACAGTAAAACCTCGCTTAACGCTGTTTCAGTATTACGCGGTTTCTAAAAGTTTAGCCACTATAACGTAAATTAATTATGGATCAGTTTATACAGAATGATTCAAATGTTGATAGAAGTTCAAAGGCAAGACGAAATGTCATTGATGCTATATCTTGCTCATCGACAACAACTTGCTGAACGAAACAGAAAAAGGCAAACGACATTAGATGACTTCTTCACAAAAAACAAAATATATCAAATGAGGAACTTTCCTCATCACAAACACAATTTCTTACTCGAACTTTCATTTTTATGAATGTTAATTATATAATCAATGTGATAAAGTATTTAACAATAAATGTTCCAAAATTAAACAAAAAAACTAGCAAATTTTCTTATTCTCGGTTCTGTTTCTACATATTAAGATGACTACGATTATTAAAAAATAGTTTAAACACCGTACCTTAGTTTACGTATGAATGAATTTAGAAAATCAAATGTCTCGTTTAAATAGGCTATCAAAAGTATTTACAGAAATAAAAAAACGTTTTTAAAACACGCGCGTAAAATAAAAATATATACACATCAAAATCAACATCTACATAGGAAACACATCATCTGAATCAGAATCAGATTTTGGTTTAATCTGTTTTTTCTTAGTGTCCAGAACCCATTCAGATTTAGTTCCCTTTGGATCAGTGTCATCACCAATTTGTAAAAATACTTCTGAAGTTAAACTCTTTTTCGTTTCTACATTGGCTATAAAATAACTACTGTCTGATTTTTCACGATCTGATTTCTCTTTCTCGTCACTTGGTACTGACATTCTTGGACAGTCTCTATTCCGATCAAACGACGCCAGCGTGTGTCGCTTATTCTCACTATCTGGCATTCTTTTTCGTTCATCGCCAAATGTCGGGTAAATCATACTGCTTCTGCTACCACTAGATGTTGGACTGGTGGCTTTATTAGCATTCTCAATCAAATCTTTGAAAAATATTTCTCTGGGAGTCAAAGGACTCTTTTGTTGGAAGTGTTCAGTATGTTTATCTGGCGTATACGGTGTCGTAACATCAACTAGATGTAAATATTCATTAAATTTTTCTTTAGATTTCAAACATTCCAAGCTAAGTATTCTCTTCTGGTTGGCAGCATATTGACATTCAATTTTTATAAAACTATCCGTCGCTTTTATTAAAGAATCTTTGTTAATATCAATTTCAGGTATTGGTGATCCCGTACTCTCGCGCCATTTTGTTTTGACATCGACAATAACTGGGTGATCTGAGCTATCAGAATATAATGGAGTTCTCAGTGCATCTGATAAATCGATTTTCTCAACTTTATGAATGTACAAAGGTTGCAAAACTGGCTTCTGTTTTGTTCGTAATTCTTTTTCATCTACGAACATCGATTTTCTTTGAAAGTGACCTGACGGTTTCTTCTCTAATACCATAGAAGACGGTCTTTTCAGAACTAATCTCTGATCGGTCATAGTACTCTTATCACATTGTTTAAGTTCACTGCCCAGATTTTCACGAGTCGGCAGTTTCTGTTTAGTTCCATTTTCAAAATCTTTAGGTAAAACATAATTATTTTTATTAACTCCGAAAGTTTGAGATGATTCATCTTTCAAGAATTGTTGACTTGAAGTTTGATATTTACAATCAATTACATCTCTTTTCTGTTGCTTGGGTGGTAATTTAGGTGGTTTTTCTCTTTCCTTAAGAGAGATTTCTTGCAAAGGGATACCTTCACGTCCTTTTTCTTGTCCAGAAAGTAAATCATTAGCTGATAACTTTCGTGTTCCATTCACCCTCTTTTCTTCTTTGAGAATGAAATGATTGGCATTCAAATTTTGTTTTTCTAGTGCCATCTGATATCCGGGGATATCCTGGTATTTATAATCAGGTTCATCGCGTCTACATATACAACAGCCCCAAAGACAAATGAACAGTGTTACTATTAAAAGATAAATCAGCAGAGCAATGGCCAAAAATTTTAACGACCACGATTTTACAGTCACATCTTCCAAAAGTTTCCATAAAACCGGACACAATAAAATCCAATATAATATGAAAAATATTACACAGACCATTGAATAAACGAATGATTTTTTTAAAACTCGTCTAGCTGGATCACAGGTACACATTTTTAACAATTATTTAACAGAAATAAACTTGAATAATTTAACTCAACTTCAAATACTTCTTTTCAATTCAAAGCAACGTTCACAATTAATTGAAATTAATTTTAGTTTTTTTTATTAATAAAATAATCACATTTTATAATTTTAATGTTATAGGTATTTTTATAAAAAAAATTGTCGAATGTATAAACATTCCAGGTAGTAATAATTTTTTATTAATATAAAATGAATAAAATCAGACTGCTATATTTTTCATATTCGCTTTATCTCACTTATTAAAGGAAAGTCGTCTGGTTCGTAGCATTTGTGTCGAGTTTTTTCTGTGATAATTGATTTTTAATGAAAAGGTTTTTGACAGCCAAGCCGATAGCAACTATGCGCCCATTAATTTTATTGGGTATAGTTTATTTATTAACAGAATAATAAAGTATGATTCCGAACTAAACACAGAAAGACTGAAGTGATAATGAAATACTTGGTTACAAATATTTCAACTAAACAACTGAGAATTCAGAATTTGTACTTATACAAAAAAAAATATTTTGAACTTGGCAAAAAGTAAATTAAATTTTACAGTTTTGATTTTATATATTTAACTTTAAATCACGACAGAAATAAGATTCTGGGGTTAAAATCCTTAAGGTTACCGAGTACTAACTGTTCAATATGCTCCCTTTTTTACCCCCATAATTTCGGAAATCTCTAATAGTCCATGAAAAATCATATTCAATCATTGACGTTAATGCTTCAAATTTATTCTTCCCATATGACTTTTAGCCAAGTTTTTACAGTTTATTTGATGTAAATAAACAATTTAAAACTGAGAATAATTTTTACACAAATTTTTGTGCAGAAAAAAATATATTTGAAAAAAAGTATCGTGCAAGCCAAATTCGTCAAATATGTTTTGAACATGTTTGTAAAGAAAAAAAATCAAAATGTTTACTTTGCTTCCCGAAAGCATATTTGGAATGAGAGTTGAAATGAAACTAAACTTTGATTTTTTCTATTTAGTGACGTTTCGTCAACTTTTCCCTATTTTTTATTAACGAATATTTATTTTTATCTTGTTTTTGCGGAACGCGGTTACATATTTTGGTTTCCATCCACTTCCTTTTGCTGATAATGTGTTTTACCGGACTTATTACAGGATGTACAATGCCAGGCCTGTACTAATAACAATTGATATTAAAGTAAGAAAGCACAGTCACTAAACCATAGTCAATTTCTTTAAAGGATATTTTCACTGTAAACGTTTTGATTTAATTTAGACCGTGCTGAAAACCTGCGATTTCTTTTATTTTTTTAATGTTGGTAATGATTTTTAGGGCAATATACCCTTAAGAAATATCATCGTCATCAAACATTATTGACAAGAACAAACAACCACCTGGCCAAGCCAGCTTGGTGTAGTTGAATTTAGCTCTGCAGCAAAGTCGCTGTGGCAGAGTCAAAGCCGCCGAATCCTATGCCATAAATGCCGCTGGCCTACGTCAGTTTTTTTTTTGTATTTGAAATTATGTAAATGAATACTTATACGTTTTTGACAATACCTACTCATCTTAAAATGCAATGACTGAAACATATGCTCGCGGGAAATTTCGAATTGTGGTCGCAAAATACATTTTTTTATTGTTTTCATGAGCTATGATTAAGCATTAAACTTCACAAAATTTGACTTGCTGCTTGAAAATCTCAAAAAACATATTTTTGGTCTAAAAATTGAATAAAAATAGTAATATTCATCAATATTTCTTTACAGCACGTCACGGAAATTTCGAATTACGGGAAGGCAAATTAATATTTTGGAATTTTTTCTTAACGAACTTGTGTTAAAAATACTGAAAAATTTGGTTTTTTCAATAACTTTTTTTTTTAATTTAATTTTTCTCTGAACAAAAATTCGTGTAAAACGTGAATTTCACGCTGAGTGGTCCGCAAATTTCCACAAGTTGGGAACCACTGTTCTACGTTAACATCTGTTATAATTATACAAATAATCACTTACCTAACAGAGTTTCATCAGGTTCTCCAGGGCAGTGAGCCAGATGACTTAGTAAGCGAAACAGATGTGCTAAGACGTCTTGGCTCTCACTCGAACGATGGAACACGGGAAGACATGCCGGTCTCAAAAGGCCCCAAATACGTACCAACACAAGCAGTTCACGCAATATATTTAAAGCTTTCGTGTCTCTAGAAAGATCGTACTGAAAAGAACATTTACAAAAAATGTCAGTACGGTAATTTAAAGAAAAACATATTACTGCAGTTTGAACAGAACGCTAGATACATACCCCGCCAGGTTTACTGGGTCTTGGAGAGTCAGGCAATCGCGCCAAAATATGTAGCGCCAAATCGGATACCCATTGAATCAACTGTTGTAAGCTCTGCAAAGTGCTTGGTTCCACTGTGAATTCTTTTGCTTCTAAATGAAACAGCACTTTGTCTACATCAGTTTGATTTTCTCCACTAGTCATGACAGCTAAAAAATGTCATCTGTTGTAGTTTCAAGAATGTTTTATTATACCAATTGATGACCATCTCAAACATTTTCCACAAATAACCTGTTTGGCCTTATTTTTTATCTTTTTATCCGAATTGTGAGGAGTTATGGTGATTGATCTCTCAGATTGTAAAATATACTCTCGCGAAATTTCGAACTGCGGTCGCAAAATTTATTTTATTACTGTTTTTATTAACTGTGTTTAAGGTAGTTGTCGTGGTACAATATTGTCAAAAAGTTATAGATTATACGCGTCACAAGAGTATACTAGCTTGTAGCTAAGTGATCCATAATTTGTACGCAAGACTGTACCCGTAGAAACGTAACCCATACAGTATTCATATGCATGTATACTTTTCTATAAATTGTTGAACTTTAAACCGTTATTTATAAATAATTAGACGGTCAAAAAATTTTTCTTATTTTTTTTTAACTCATAACAAATGCATTGGAAAGACTGTCAGTTTTTGGAAAGTTTCTGACAGTTAGTTCTTTTTTTATAAATAAGAAACCGGTTCAGAACTGCAGAGATCTTATAGAATCAATTATCCAATTTTTAATTGAATTTATCTCGGATTATAAACGGTCGATCGACTTCAAATTTTCAGGATAATTGTATTATCATGTCCTTAATAAGTATACAAAAATTAACCTTAACCACGACAACTACCTTAAGTATGCTTCACAAAATCTGGCTTGCTGTTTAAAAATTTCAAAAAACATTTTTTTACGCATGCCAGGAGATTTCGAATTACGGGAAGACAAATTAATATTTTGATTTTTTTTTACAAATTTCTGTTAAATATACTGACAAATTTGGCGTGCTCAATAATTTTGTTCAAGTTAATTTTTTCTGTACATAAATTTCAGTAAAACTTAGCCTGATTTTCTCATTTTTATCTGATTTTACATCATAAATTTGACACAATGACCGCTAAATGTCGTCTGTTGCAACGGGAAATAAATGCTGAATAAAAAAATGAAAACACACCTGCAAGTGAATCTGCTGGGCTTTTGTCATGCGAACTCATATCGCTTGGTCTTAATAAGCTTTTAAATGCAGTAGCGACGCTGTGTAACATCAGTAAATTTGTCAGATCATTGGCGCGATATTGTCCTTGTGAAGATAACCTAAAAATGGTAAACGATTACCGTTAGTTTATCAGATAGCTACAAATTAAATGATTTTATTTCATTTTGCTAGAATATTAATTCAAAAATGTATATCTGTACTTATATAAAAAATTAAGAGTTTAAAAAAACTAAAACAAAACGCTTTTATGAACTAAAAATATCATAATAATTTGACAACAAAATTAGCTTTACTGTATAAAGCGTAGAGTGCTTAATATTGGTAATAATTTTTTGATTTACTAGCTAATTATAAACGAAGACCTGTTACGAATATTTAAGAAGTTAGAACCCCACGCTTTTTACAGGAAAGCTAATTTTGTTGTCAAATTATTTTGCATTTTTTAGTTCATAAAACGTGTTGTTTTAGTAACTCTAATTTTAAATATAAAACTAAAAAACAATATTACATTTGACTGGTCGGGATAATAGGGCAAATTTATTAAATTATTGTATTGTCATCGGTCCTTGATAAGGGGCCATCCATAAATTACGTCACACGAATTTCATGATTTTTTTATGTAATTTATGGATGGCCCCTAAGTGTGCAAAGTTTTAGTTTAATATGACGTTTTGAAGCAAAAGAATTTCACGTTCAAAGATTTCGTTATAAACAAACAAAACATAAATCATTGACTGATTTCATGAATGCATTGGCCACAACCATTGAGCTTAAAATTTTAACGATTTTAATGATCGAAATTTTTCTGAAACTCATTGACTTTGAAACACAATATCACGAGTGTGTTTCGGAAAGTACTTAGGCCTCAATATCCAAATCGAAAGAGCGTTTCTTACCTATACAAGGCAATTTTTACGTATAAATATTGAACGTAATAATACTGTTGCACTGCTTGAGATTGTCGATTGAAGCCCTCCGTTAATCTATCACAAAGCGCTTCTATCATTGTTGGACGTAACACAATTAGTAAATCTAAAGGACTGAGACCGCTCACCATGCAGTATTCTAATACTTGCGTTGCGTACGGAACAGTCAGAGCACCTCCTAAAAGCAAATTGCCTCATTAGGTCTCACAGGTATAATAATTTAAAGAAATAATATAATTATAGCACGTGCCATGGATCTAAAAGGCTCGGAAATTAGATGCAAATGGAGGCTTGCTCAGGTACAGTCGGTTGAATAACTACAAACTCGCGCTATATTATTATTTTTAATTTTTCTTTAATCTAAAGATCTAATTCCTTGCATTAAGTCATCCAAAAAAATATTTTTCGTGCTTGTCTATGCAAAACTGTATTCATCTTGATCAATTAACAATCAAAGAAACAACTTAACAATAGCGTACTGGACTGTACTTTATAGCAGGAAAGCGACAATTGACAAGACAACCAGCGATAACCAATCACCGACGAGCGCACGTTCTGTGCCGGTAACTGGTACGTGGTGGGAGTCTTCCTTTCCCACAAAACAACGAGGACGGCTCTATAAAATATGCATTTACGACGCTGTTTGTGACTAACTTCAGAACCTTTTAGAACCGCGGCGCGTATTATACCTGGTTCCGTTATAGGCTGCAATCTGTATAAATATGTTTGACCGGCTGTGTCGGTAGCCAGCAAGACATGACCAAGCCAACTAATATCAATGTGTGAAATGTTTGGACAGAACGGTGGAGAAATAGCCCCTGACCCAACGGGACGTAAACCGTCCCTTTGCAAACAATGTATGGAACCATCACTGAACGCGGCAATGACATAGCTCGGGGGCGAAACGCCATTGCACACACACAGTTTACTGGTTGTCAAAGACACTAACTTCGATGAATTCCTAAACAGTGACTGATGTTGCCATAGCTGTAAAGAAAATAGTATATTACCCCACAAGAGCAGAAAGTTGAATTTCCTGCACTGTGCGTCATGATGCCTGAGGCGAAGTCGAGGGCATAATGTGTCGCGCAGTGCAGGACTTTGACGTTTCCTATAAATAAATAATAATAAATTACACACTCTAAATATTAACCAAACAATGAAGCCTTTTGACAGCGTGAACAGCATGTTTCTCTAAGGCAGCGTCTGATAATATTTATGACTGAGTGACGTCATGCACTCTGATTGGTGTTCGTTGTCACGTGATTTAATTACGTTTTATGTACTAAATGTTGATTAAATTTCTTAAAAATAAGAAAAAATATAGTGTTTTTTTAGTATTTCTATCATAGAAACTAGCACTTAACGTTAAATTATGTTTTTATTTAAACACAATCAACATCCCTATTGAATTCAACTTAATTCATTGACCAATCAGAAAAAAACCTTTATTAATCTTAGGTTATCTAACGTATTTTGCCACTGACTGAGCCGCAACAAAACAAAAACGAATATACCTGTTCAAGATAAGCGCCGCACTTAGCGTTAAAATTATTCTTATTTGAATACAGTCAACATCCCTATTATAATTTTTTTTAAATCGCATATAATAAATACATACAACAGTGTTGAAGTTTTCTGGACTATTTGAACTTGAAGCTAACAATGGATGCACAGGCCGTGACGTTTCTCTTAGTTCCCAGACTTGCAACATTGAAGAGATTTCACCACATACACCAACGACTAAACTGTCAGCATCTTCACGCGTCACCCATCGTAAATGTGATACATGGACACCTATCGTCACAAAAACACAATCATTATTGCATTCATTATTGCATTTATTTGAAACAAATACTCACATTCTTTGACAGAATCTTGAAGAAAAAAACTGGGCAATGCTTGACTAATAATTGCACAATGATCGTCCACTTTTTTCACACTCACTTTATAACACTGCACTGGTAAATTTGTACTTCCTCCGCTGACTGCTATTAGGAAGTCTCCATCTAAAAATAAATACGTATTTATTTATCGATAATACGTACAAATTTTTAGTGACTTACTTTTTCCATAGCAAATATCAACAGCAGTAATGTGTTTTCTAATAAACTCCAAGCTATCTGTTGTCAGCGATTGGGTAGATCCATCGTGGGGCAACAGAACTGTCCCCAACATTCCAGTTGCAGTGACTACAAGAGCTCCTTCGGCAGGGCGCCCACCGAACTGTTTAACAGAACACTCAAAACGAAGGTGTCCAAATTTCTCATTGTATAACGCGCTATCTTTTTTCTCAGATATTAGGGAAATCTAAAACCGTGAAGAAAATTGGCATACGTTACAATCAAAACACGAAATAATTTTAAAAAGCCACAGTGGAATAGTATTGGATATCTCAGTTTTCATTAAAAAATATTGAAATTTAACCGTGGATATGGATAAAAATTTACATTTCACGTATTAATAAGATACAGTATTTCCTTTTTAATCTGCCACTCGATTATTTAACAAACATTGTTTTTCGTCGTTTTTAGGGCTCCGTACGTCCGAAAAAAACGGAACCCTTATAGGATCAGTCATGTCTGTTCATCCGTCTGTCACAGCCAATTTGCTCCGAATTTACTCAACCAATTGAGTTGAAATTTGATACACATATGAATTTCTGTGATCCAAACACGGACGCATAACGTAAATAAATGAATTTTGAACATGAGGGTCATTTCTGGGGCGCAAATTAGGAAATTAAAAAAAAAAGTTTAGTAAATTGTACCGTGTGACATATCAAATGAAAGGGCTTGCAGTAAGGCTCTCAAATATTTTTTTTTATAATTTTTTGAAATAAATAGTTTTAAAGTTATTTAAGAAAATAGGTTAGAATTGACCATTTCCCCCCATTATCTCCGAAACTATCGATGCTAAAATTTTGAAAAAATAGTGGATACCTGGCGTTACCTATAGTTTAAACCAAACCTGAACTAAAATCGTAAGTTTTATTGTCACGAAAAACGGAATGGCACGGAGCCCTCTCCTCGTGAGTGCGACTCGCACTTGACTATTTTTTTAACTAGTCAAAGACATAATGCAAAAATTCTTTAATCCGCTAAAAATACCTTTTTCCCACTGTGAAAGAATGCAGCAGCTAAAATGTGCTCTCCTGGAAAATACGCTGTATGGATAGTCGACCATTGGTTTATAAGATGTTCCTTGCATGCCAGAATATAAACTGACCCCGAAACGTCAGTGACCAATAAAAGTCGACCTGGTAAATCCCATTCCAACGCAGTTACTTGATGACAAGTTGATAATATTCTTTAAAAAAATACATTTTTGTAACACATGAATAAGGTGTTTCATATTTGTTTTCGAAAACGAAAGCTGGCAATTGTATGCCAGTGTCGAAAAATAAAAATCGCGCATGCGTGGATCAGCGAAAGTGGCACCATCCTGCGCGATGACGATAAACTATATCCGATAGTTCGCCTAACTTAAAAATATCTTTATAGATGTTTTTTTTAATGCCCTAGTGCCAATTAGGATGATATATTTCGAATGATATATCTGGTTAAACTGTGCGATTGATGTACTTACTTATGACTATCCCAAGGCGTGTTTAAATCAGCGACGTAGACATGAGAGCCCCAAGTATCGTTTGTTGTGTCATCCAATTCTGTTACAGTTGTAAAGGCTATTAAATTATTGCTCGACAATGTACACAAAGAGACTTCGCCCACCAAACTGTAAAATAAAAATAAGTATTATAATATGTACTAGGTTTTTTGTCGTTTGGCTGTTTGTGCCAGAGTACGACTGAGCCAATTTTGACTAAACTCGACAAACTATCAATTAGCAGTCAAACGAAATATGGGATACTTTTAATTCATTAAGGTTAAGTCATAAGGCTTCTGTCAAAATTGGTACGTGAGCGAATCCGTCGATCCATACTGTATGCAATATTATAATCTTTGACATATAATTTTCTAAATGTTAACTTTGTAATATTCTAATCTCTATACTAATTAAAAACTAAATTTACAGTTTGAGATGATCACTCTGGAAAATAGTCCATATATTTAAAAAACTTACCATTTTAAATTTGGGATATTTTTAGCGGGTCTCCGTTGGATCGAAAATATCGTATCCATTTAGCCTACAATTAATTATTAAATTATAATTTAAATGTATTTAGCTTGTACACGCTAGCTGTCAAAATATCATAACCTAAACAAAACTAATAACACTGAAGCTATATCTTTGCTGAGGTTTATTTCCAGGCTAGCCAACCCTTACTATAGAAACTTTCTCTAGTAGAAATTAAATATTATGATGAGACTACAAAGACGTAACGCAACAATGTAAATAATTGTAACAATATATAACAATTTCTGTATATGGCATTTTAATTGCAACTTTCATTTTTTTTAAATAAAACTTCGGTAATTGTGTAAAGTCCAGAGGGAGTAGGGGGTAATTCAGGGGATGTCCCCAACACGTTTCAATAAAAATTTCGCGGCGGTCATCTCTTAAAAAACGTTACAGCCCCATACTTCGGATTTTTTAGTGAAAATTAGTAAAATGGAAGCCTATTTTCTCATCACGATCTTCAGGTACACACGGTTTCTAAATTTTTAATAGACGTTGATGACCGCAGATGTTGAGCGTGTATAATCTACAATCTCTCTTTCCAAATTTTTTGACAGTTTTCAGTTAATTAAATTAGCTCTCGGATTACGCCTACAGGGCACTTTTAAGTTTTACTGCAATATCTGATTGATCAATATGAAATTTAAGGATTACTGGTGACTCAGTAACTGTAAGAGCATAATAGCCTAATTTTTGCCTTGGGAATAATTTACGACAGTTATTAATCGTCATTAGTGTAGGATTGCGTATAAAATGTCCCTAGTTTATAGTTGCATGTGTTAGAAGTTGAAAGGTATCACGTCTGGCATTTGTGGCATTTGCAGAATCATAAAATTTCGTCTCAGTTTCATCATCAAATCTGTTGTCAAAATAGTATTTCTGTGCATGAATAATTTACTTCTGTCACCATGTTTTCACTACAAAACCAAAATCAGGTAAATCTTATTTAAATTATTACTTAGGTTGATGCATTTTTGACGAAATATGAAAGTCACCTGTAGGTTATAACTTTAAATTTTGAAATTTGTTCAGATGTAATAAAAAGTCAGAAATTGTTTTAATTGAACTTAATTAAATTAATAAATAATTCTCCCATTACAGGCAATATTTCACTTATCCCAAATATCAACAATTTTGACACCTCATCAGAAAGTCTTATTAAATAAAAAAACAAATAAAAAATTGAAAAATCAGAGTAATTTATTATGTGAAGAAAGTTTCAGGGAAGTTTTGAGAAATTTTACATTTGAAACGCTAAGAAATGTTAATACAGATTTATTATTAGAAAATAATATATTGAACTCAAAATACAGAACTAAGTGGCAATGTACACATATTTCAAAAAATACTTTTTTTGAAAATAAATATGGTTTCGAAGAGAAAATACTCTATTCAAAAATGGATACACCAAACGTAATTATAAATGAGAAGAAAATAAAATTTCCGGATAATTTTCATCAAAATTTTATCAGTAGCTTGTTGGCCAAAAGTACATTTGCATTTAATATACAAGTCCGTGGTTTCAAAACCGAACGGAGCTTTCAAGCAGAAATAAGCAGGAATCCAACACTTTACATGAGACTAAAGAAATCTTTAGGTATGTTGTGCATATTTACTTTTTACAGTACCTACAGTAAGACCTCGCTTAACGCTGTTCCAGTATTACGCGGTTTAAAAAAAAAAAAGTTTAACCACTATAACGTAAATTATGGATCAGTTTATACAAAATGATTCAAACGTTGATAGAAGTTCAAAGGCAAGACGAAGTGTCATCGATGCAATATCTTGCTATCGACAACAGCTTGCTGAACGAAACAGAGAAAGGCAAACGACATTAGATAACTTCTTCACAAAAAACAAAATATGTCATCACAAATATAATTTCTTACTCGAACTATTATTTGATTGTCATAAATGTTTTATCAAAATTCGATGATAAAGAAGTATTTAACAATAAATATTACAAAATGAAACAAAAAAAAAAACTTACAAATTTTTTTGTTCTCGGTTCTGTTTCACTTATTATCTACGTATTAAGATGACCTCGATTAACGCTGTTTCGTATAGCGCAGGAACTTATTGGAACGTGTCTACCGCGTTCAGTGAGATCTTACTGTACTTCAAATAGTAAATTTTCAAAAAATGTAGCGCAAATGTGTTAGTTAGTATAATTACTCTTTTCAATTTTTTAGGTTTTCATTCAACTCCAGAGACTCCAGATTCATCACCATTACGAAACCCCTCTCCTGCAGAACCAAATTCAGAGAAACTTAAACAATTGCTACAAAATGAAGGAGCGCCGTTAAATGAAGCAGAAGCGCAGAGACTAAAAGTCGCGTTCGCTGAAGGTTATTTGATAGGCGGTGGCACAGGCTCTCGAGCTGGAAAGGCATCGCGATACTTACGACTCGTTCAACAATTGCTTACAATTATAATATTTGTAGCAATTGTGTTCAGTCTTATGGCCAGTACTAGCGGATCAATGTTCAGGTTGGCACTTTAAATTCATTCGATTTTTAGGGTTCCGTACCTCAAAAAAAAACGGAACCCTTATAGGATCACTCGCGTGTCCAGCGAATTTTCTTCTAGACCGATTGACTTTTGAAATTTGGTAAATATATGTAAGTCGGTGACCCAAAGACGGACGTGCTGTTGGAGTCTTTTTCCAAACAGTTGGGATAAACATATTTTAATAACCAAACCATGGACATTGGTGACGTAAGCAATCGACTCAACCAATCATAGACGTGACCATATTTATAGCCTCTTACGCCCAACCTTCTAGTATTCTAGTAATCTTAGGGGTCTGGAAGAGAGGGCTACCCATATTCTTATTCGTTAGATATTGCTAGTGGAAAATGAGGCAGGCATGAAAGTCGTAAAATAGCCATTTCCATAACTACCAAATCAATTAAAAGAAGTTTACTGTACTGACTTTTGAATGACTCTTCCCAGAGGTGGCAGTAAAAAGTTTGGTAGTTTTCATTGACGCGGGAAGTGGGCCTACATCTATAGGGGCCAGGGCTGCTGGTAAAAAAATCTGTTAATCGTGTAATACCCAGATTAATGGTTAGTTTTGGATTAATGAAGTAGCTCTATAACTGGTATTAAGCAAGTGTTTTGGTTTTAAGTGTAATGAAATTTTAAACATTGCAGCTTAAGCTATCCAGATTTAAAGTATATGAAATAAGTCTGAAAATATTTGTAAATGAATAATAACAGCTAATAATAGCGTTAATTTTAAATAGTACAATTTATATGTCTCGATATTGGCTGCATTATATTTGCTTCATAAATACTTATAAACTCTATATTTCAGTGTATTGTGCGTTCGTGTTTTGTTTGTGAAACTTGGCAGCTAAAGCTCTTGTTTATTATCAACAAACTGAATAGTGTAACTTTTTGGCAACTTCCTTGTTTTTTGTTTTTTAGTATTTGCTGTTGAGGTCAATTGCTTGTTTATTTACTATTGATCATTAAGAACGTAATCAAAACAGCTTATTACTTTTCTCGGTATATTCAATTATGTAAATAACAGCCGGTGAAGGGGGGGGGGTCGAATTTAACAATTTGCTACCCAAATAAAAAAACAGAAACGCCGCCCTGTATCAGTAAAATCCTTAGTTGTAGAAATTGTAATAACGAAAAATATCTGTTCAGTTAGTTTAGTCTATAGATTTATTTATTTTTTATTACTGCCGCGTTCAAAAATTTGGCACTTTTGAAACTACGTAATTTACGTAATAGAAATATAACAACACGGAAGGATTCCAAGAGACTAGAGTTTAACAAAGGAAGAATACGATGTTTTTTCTAATAGTCACCAGATTAAAACTTAGCACCTCTTATTCAGAGTAGTCAACAAAGAATTAAGTCAGTACTCAATATGTTGTTTGCAGGATACAGTTAGGAAATCAAGTGGAAGTAGATCCGGAAGAAATCCATGTAAAGTTTGATGATGTAAAAGGTGCAGACGAAGCAAAACAAGAATTAAAAGATGTCGTCGAATTTCTTAAAAATCCTGACAAATTTTCAAACCTTGGTGGTAAATTACCAAAAGGGGTGTTACTTGTTGGACCTCCTGGTAAATATACATTTTTTTTTGTAATTTCATATTTGTTTTTGAAGCCGAAAATTAACAATTGCATATCATCAACTTAATCTCCCTAATAACACACTACTAATCAGTTTGAGTTCATTGCATAATTTATGTAAAATTATATGATTTTTAAGGTACTGGCAAAACGTTATTGGCAAGGGCTGTAGCCGGTGAAGCAGGCGTTCCGTTTTTTCACGCTGCTGGACCAGAATTTGATGAAATCTTAGTAGGACAAGGAGCCAGACGTGTTAGAGACTTATTTAGTAAGTTTGTTTATTATTTCTTATTCCAAATATTCTTTTTATTTCCAAATTAGTATGTGCTTTAATAAGACCGGTAAAACATTTTATAAAATATCTTTTATCAAAGATCTTTCATAATGTCACCCCACTTTTCATCAGAGACTACTGACAACATTTGTGACTATAGTGTTTTTCTAAATAATGGTTTAATTTCAACCAATTGCACTTCACGTCGTGATCTACCTGAAAGTCTGTCAAATTATTGTGTCGAGCGGTCTGAAATTTAATTCAATAACTTACCTTTGTAGGTTATGTTTCTAATAATCAGCTGTCGCCATAGATCTAGTAATTATAGGGGGGCGTATACAGTTGCGGGGGGGTCTATTGAAGGACGGGTACAAAGTACGAATGGTGTCGATTTTTGATTGGCCGCCGCATTGTGCTGCATACAAGAGAATTTTTCTTTTTACACCACACTACGAACATAAATTTCATGCGCAATGCGTCGGCCAATGACAAGCGGACATTACTCACCTCGTCGCGTCCCTTAATTGGCTTTACCCCCCCCCCCCCCTCGTCTAAAAATCTGTCTCTATATTCCTATGTCTATAGGTCTATCCGACATTTTTCTCCTCGCGTAGGTAGCAAACGCGTTAAACAGAAGTTATTATTTCGCAGAAGCGGCCAAAGAGAAAGCGCCATGTGTAATATTTATTGACGAAATAGATAGTGTAGGAGCAAAGCGTACAAACAGTGTTTTGCATCCTTATGCTAATCAAACAATCAACCAGCTGTTGAGTGAAATGGACGGCTTTCACCAAAATGAAGGTGTTATCGTTCTTGGGGCAACAAATAGACGGGATGATCTTGATCAAGCTTTGTTACGACCGGGACGATTTGATGTTGAGGTAAATTTCCCGCCGTACACAACCGCATTACCGTGAAATATTATTGGATGCCAGACAAAAAAAAAACAAAATGGCCAACAGTAAGATACTATCAAGATTACTAGAAACTAAGGTTAGGCATTGTTGAAGCTGTGACTAGGCGAGACGCGTGAGAGGGCGGGAGAGTCTTTTTCCAAACAGTTGGGATAAACATACTTGAAAAACCAACGGCATCGGTGACGTAAGCAGTCAACTCAACAAATCACAGATGTGACCATGTTTATAGCTTGTTACGCCCGACCTTCTAGTAATCTTGACCATCATGCTATAGACAAAGATTTATTTTATTGGCTTGGTTTTCTTTATAGGTATCCGTACCGACACCGGACTACACAGGGCGCAAAGAAATATTAGATTTATATTTGGGAAAAGTTAAACTATGCAATGAAGTAGATATAGAATTATTAGCACGAGGTACGACGGGATTTACAGGTGCCGACTTAGAAAATATGGTGAACCAAGCAGCTCTAAGGTAATATTTCAGTGACTGAAAACTTTGCAGTAAATTTTTATTTCGTTTGTTTGGCAACGCTTCAATCGTTCAACGCATGGGCTTTAGGGATGGAGGATTCAGCTGCAGGGGGAATCCATTGAGGGACGGGTACAAAATAAGAATGGTGTCGATTTTTGATTGGCCAGCGCATTATGGTGCATACAAAAGAAATTTTCTTTTTACATCAATACTACCAACATAAATTTCATGGCACTAGGCATGCGCAGTGCGTTGGCCAATGACAAACGGACACCACTCACCTCGTCGCGTTCCTTATGCGGCTTTATCCCCCTTGTCTAAAACTCTAGTACATGCTCTGTCTCTATATTCCTATGTCTGTGGTT
Organism: Venustoraphidia nigricollis; assembly: GCA_034508555.1. Lineage (NCBI taxonomy): Eukaryota > Metazoa > Arthropoda > Insecta > Raphidioptera > Raphidiidae > Venustoraphidia > Venustoraphidia nigricollis. Next base: position 3,760,506 of record JAVRKA010000032.1, on the reverse strand, counting down.
CAGCGATCATCTAGCTGTAATCTGTATAGTTGACGCATCTGAGGTGCTTATCAAAAATTGGCCTTTACAGATTTTGCTCTTTCAGATGACCTGTCAGCAGATTTCCCAAATGCACCACAGTAGTAAAGTTATAGGAAATTCAGTTTTGTTGAAATTATAAAAGATATTTCAAAACCGAACTTTCATTTAGTGTTTTTGTAATAAAATGTCCCAGTTTGCGGTAATTTTTTGTTTGTTTTATGCCAGAGAAAATTAACAAACACCTAGTTGAATATCTTTTATATACAGAGCTGCAATAGATGGAGCCGAAAGCGTTAGTATGAAATACTTAGAAGGTGCTCGCGACAAGGTCATCATGGGTCCCGAACGGAAATCGAGAATTCCAGATGAAGAAGCCAATTTAATTACTGCCTATCATGAGGGAGGTCACGCTGTCGTGGCATATTATACAAAAGTATGTATTGCTGGTCCAGTAAAATATATCCAGTTACACATCGCTTAACGCGGGAGATACGCGCCAATAAGTTCCTGCGCTATACGAAACAGCGCTAAACTAGATAGATAATACGCCTAAGTGACAGCTGCGAGAATAAGAAAATTTGTCTGGGTTTTGAGGTTAAATGTAGCCATCATTGTATTCGAAATCTGCGTGGTAGCACTGGGAACTCACTGTGTCTATTTATTTTTAGGGTTCCGTACCTCAAAAGGAAAAAAAACGGAACCCTTATAGGATCACTTGCGTGTTTGGTACGTCCGTCTGTCAAAGCCAATTTGCTCTGAAACTACTGGACCGATTGAGTTGAAATTTGGTACACACATGTAAGTCAGTGACCCAAAAACGAACGCGCAACGTAAATAAATGAATTTTGAACAAGGGGGTCATTTTTGAGGGGCAAATTAGGAAATTAAAAAAAGAGTTTTGCAAACTGTACCGTGTGACGTATCAAATGAAAGGGCTTATAGTAAGGGTCCCAAATATATTTTTTTTATAATTTTAAAATAAACAGTTTTAAAGTTATTTAAGAAAACATAAAAATTGACTTTTCATCCCTATCTCCGAAACTACACTGAGTCTAAAATTTTGAAAAAAAAATAGGTGATATAGGGCGTCACGTATAGTTTACAGGAAAACCTAGACGAAAATCTTAAGTCCTGAAGTACTCACAGAAAACGGAGTAGTATGGAACCCTCTTCTCGCGAATTCGACTCGCATTTGACCGTTTTTTTTTTTTTAAGGATTCCAATCCACTACATAAAGTAACAATTATACCTCGAGGCCCTTCGCTCGGTCACACTGCTTATATACCAGCAAAAGAGGCGTATCATATAACAAAGTCGCAACTTATGGCGACACTGGACACAATGATGGGTGGGCGGGCAGCAGAAGAACTAGTCTTTGGTCCAGAAAAAATAACCAGTGGAGCTAGTAGCGATTTGAAACAGGCTACGTCTATAGCGCAACACATGGTTCGAGATTGGGGCATGTCTGAGAAATTTGGGCTGAGGACAGTAGCCGAAGGACAGACGAGAAGTTTCGGAGGTGAACAGTTAGGTCCTTCGACCACGGAATTAATCGATACAGAAATAAAACGTATCTTAACCGAAAGTTATGAACGGGCAAAACACATTTTGAAAACTCACGCGAAAGAGCATAAAGCTTTAGCCGAAGCCCTTATGAAATATGAAACGCTCGATGCTGATGATATTAAAGCCATCATGTCTGAAAAAACGCCACATGTAGCCGCGGCTGCGGCGGCAGCTAATGGACATAATAAAACGTAAATTAGAAAAGTTTGACTGTATTCTATTTCTGTAATTAATAGTGTTTTATATAATCTTCCACAAAAATATATTTCTTTCTCCTTATTTATAGATAATTTTACAATGTTATATGATTTTCAAAAAATCTTAATAGTCCGGTCGATATAGATAAAAAATATAGTGGTAAATCTACAACGAAATATTGGTACAGATTTTAGGTACACTAGCACAAATAAAATATCAAAACTCCCCACCGATCTGACCTGTGCAAAAAAAATTATTCAAAGTCAAAGATAAAAAATATCGGTTTTTTGCATTTTTCTCGTAAACGGGAAGTGTCATCATAAAAATAGGTCAGACAAAAGTTTTAGATCATTTAATTCTCTACAAAAAGTGTTCTTATATTTTTTTTCTACGAATCACCAGTCCTGAGATATACACAAGTACATGATAGAAAGAGGGGGTTGTAGCAAGCTTTGTTACAATAATCCCCTCTCTTTATAATGTGCTATTGTTTATCTCAGGAATGGTGATTCATAGAAAAAAAAGTATAAGAACAATTTTTATAGAGAATTACATAATCTAAAACTTTTGCCTGACCTATTTTTATGATGACACTTCTCGTTTACGAGAAAAATGTAAAAAACCGATATTTGTTACCTTTGACCTTGAATAAAAAATTTTGCACGGGTAGGGTCGCTGAGGAGATTTGATATTTTATTTTTGACAGTATACCTAAGACCTGTACCAATATTTAGCTCTGTGCGAATTATTGTGAATTAAAATGTCTTTATTGACCGGAGTATAATTTTGAAATGAAGGTTTTTAACGTGTTGCTTTTTAAAAAACAAATGATCGTTAAATTAATTTGGATTTAAATTTATTTCGTGATTTGTTGGAACAATAGATAAACGCCTTTTGGAGGGAAGTGTACTGTAAAGCTGTGATCATTATTTTAATAAATTTTATCTGAATTTTGTGTAATTTCTAAAATAACAACAAAATAATATAATTAGAGTACTTTGCATAGATATTTTATATTGTCTATGATATGTAGTTTTTAAAATTAAAGTAATTTTTATTGTTGCTTCTAAAGAATATCTTAGCTAAGCTAATAACCGAATAAAATAGAGTGAAATTTATTCCAAAGAAAAATCGGTTTTGATAAGAACGAGATTAAATTGCTGATGAATTTTTTGGAGAAAAAAATATTTGTTGAGTGAATGAATTCCTTTTCTAGAGGTAAACACCGATCGAAAGGGTGCCTAAATAATATATGACTGTATTTTAATAAAAACATTGCGATTTCAATATCCAGAATCAGCGCAGGCCCTGGGGTAGAGCGAAAAGAGCGGTCGTTGTAGGCGCCAGGTGGCAAGAGGCGCCAAAAAGCCAAATGCGAAAATTTCCTTAATGTTAAAGAAGCAGAAGTATAATAATTAAAGCTACGTAATTTAATTTAAATTCACCAAGTGTTGATCTTTGCAATAAAAGTTGTTTTTTTGAAAATTTGGAACACCCTGATCAAGGGCTAGGGCCGGCGCTGACCAGAATATAGCTATATTCAACTTTCATTAAGCCAGCGCCTTATGGGACAGTTGAAAAAAAAAATAGTGACTTATCTGGAAGGGAACTTCCTTTTTATTTAATCGTCGTTATAACCAAACATTCTCGGAGATTTGTATGTCAGGTTTTATTTTATTCGAATTTAAAAAAAGTTGTACTTATTCTTGCCTAATAAACAAAATATTAGCGAATACCTGTTCAGCATTAAAATACTCTTTTTGTACATCCCCCTATAAAATATCTACTTTTCATGCCTGTATAGCGTCCCATTTAACACGAGTACTGTAAAGTAAAACAAATACGAACTAATCAGTTTAACAGTATAGTTTCCATAAACCGTCCAAGCCTACCATTAACAAACATGTAAAACAACTTGAGTAATTTTCGCCAAGTGCTACAAATCTCATTTGTTGTGAATCTTCCAAGTCTGGAGTATCTAAAAGTGCGTCATAGCAACGCTATAATCGGATCTGCATAATGGTTATCAGGGCTGGCCGTACCAGCGGGCGCCTCAGTGGTAAGGAAAAGCATATTTTTTTCGTTTTTTGATATTCTCATATTTTGGTATACTCATGGATCTAGTAATGTTAGGGATAGTGTTTTTCTAAATAATGGTGTATTTCAACCAATTGCACTTCACGTCGTGATCTACCTGAAAGTCCGTCAAATTATTGTGTCGAGCGGTCTGAAATTTAATTCAATAACTTACCTTTGTAGGTTATGTTTCTAATAATCAGCTGTCGCCATGGATCTAGTAATTATAGGGATATACAGGTGCGGGGGGAATCCATCGAGGGACGGATACAAACTAAGAATGGTGTCGATTTTTGATTGGCCGGCGCATTGTGCTGCATACAAAAGAAGTTTTCTTTTTACACCATACTACCAACATAAATTTCATGCGCAGTGCGCCGGCTAATGACAAGCGGACACCACTCATCTCGTCGCGTCTTTTAATCGACTTTGCCCCCCTCGTCTAAAACATACATTCTCTATGTCTATGGAATGATATTCTTTGAGGCGTGCGCGAATCAATTGCGCAGGGTACCAACTCCCGCCTTTGTTACATCGCCAGTGTTGCCGCCGCTAGAGACATAAAATGTCGACATCTAAGTACCATGCTTTAAACGCGTAACTAGTAAATATTATGGGCAAAGGGGGGCGCCATAATTGGATATCGCTCCATTATAAAATTTGCCTCAGACCGGCACTTATCATTATTTATTAACATTACTAGCGGCCCAGTCCTGCTTTGCCCGGGTGTAACGAAAAATAGTGGACACCGCACGGGCTTGACTAATTGATTGAACTACGCGACTACAAGAATTTCAACTTTCTGTTCTTGTGCGTGATATACTATTAAAAAATGTAAATGAATGTAAAATCATTGATCTATAATACCGAGTTTAATTAAGTACAAAATTCAAAGATATAAATTAATATTACAAATGCTTGATCTATTATTATAAATAAAAATAACAATAAGTATAAAACTATCACAATTTATGTATACATAAATATTCTGATGCAGCCTCATTTTGCAATGTGCAATCGATAATTAATCGATACAGTAATAATTAGCGATGATTTATATACAAATAATAAATTAAAAATTAGTGATTTTAATTTGTACACTCATTCTATGCTTGGCAAGTGATAAATTATTAGATGTATTTATAAATAAAATAATTTAAAATTCAAAGTTTACCCTAATGCGAGTATATTAAAAAAAATGTAGGACTTATTTGCATTTTATTTCATGTATGCATTTTATACCTAAGCGAGGTTATAGTTTAACTTGGAAAACAATAAACATTATAGTTTAGCCACATAATATTATTTATAGAGAGAGGTTGTAGATTATAGACGCTCAATACCTGAGGTCATCAGTACCTATATTATTTATAAAGATTATGTGATTATCGATATAGCATATAAAGATCATTGACCTATTCATCTTACCTACATATACTCAAGAACGTCGCCAGCCTTTGAGCCAGAGGGGGGCAGAAGGATGAGAAAAAAACAAAAATTTAAGATTTTTGAGGGTTAAGATATTAAATATTAACACATTTATTGAATCCTTAAATTTGATTTTAGTTTCAAAGTGATTCTGCTGAACGCTACAGTTTATTATTTACTTATTCTGTGACATTAGGCAGGAAAACTTATAACTTAAAAAAATCCCGAACCTCTAGGGAGGGGCAGCTGCCCCTAGCTGCCCCCCCTTGGTGACGCCCCTGCATATACTATTGTATAAATTTCTACCTGAATCAAACACTTCATGAAATGGATGTCATCAGCTCTTGTGTCAATAAGTGTAATACATTTTTCAAGTTTATTTTGAAACATTAAATCAAAGATTGAATAAGATTTTTCATAGAAATTAGAGATTTCCGAAACGTAAGTGCATTTTATATGCATCACACAAATCCAACTGCTGCTACCTCAAAGCAACCTCAAAGAGAATTTTTATTTTTCGTTACCTTCACGGACATAATAAAACAATGGTTCTTAACCATTAAAATATTAAAACATGATTTTCACACACCAACAAAACCATAATAATGAATATTTACTGCAACTCCAGTGCCTCCGCCGAACCTACGAAACTGACTAACCGAACCACTTAAAAATTTTCTAAGTCTATGGGTTGGTCGCGATTCAACAGCTTAGTTCAGGTATAGACCTAGGGGTGTCGTCCTTTAAAACCCCTAGTGGTCAATACATTTATTAGACATGGATAGCTCCATAAGGTTCTTGATCTTGGTAATTATTTAATCTATGGTATCAATACTAGATCTGACCACAGCCCTCTTTATAATATTATGCGGCTGTTTTTACAATGCACTGATAAAGCTACGAAAAATTAATGCAGTACACATTTACGGGTGCCTAGTTAAATGAGTCGTTGTTTTTGCAACTTCTTTTAGTTTGTGTTTGGAGTAAATCGTATGATAACGCCTTTCCATGTGGCTTCTGCGCAGTTACCTGAATCACGTAACTTGTGTCAGATTTCAGCTGCGATATCCTTTGTACAATTACTTGACTGAAACATGCATATAAAACAATACTCTGTTATGAAATATTTTCTCACTTTTGAAGACATTTGAATTTTGGATAAGTTCTTCATCCGTACATTACGGAAAACTATATTCAATCTTCTATAGCAGTGTCGACCCTGAAGTAGAACGAGAGGAACGGTCGCTCTAAGCGCCGGATGGCAAAAGGCGCCAAAAAGCCAAATGCGAAAACATTCTTTCAAAAGTACAAGCTTGATACAAGCAGAAGCGTAGCGTGCCTTGGCGGGGCTCCGTATAAAAATTTGTTTGGGGGCCCTTCCCCCGTTGAAGTAAATGACTTAAACGGGGAAATCCCGCAGCCCACGATAACCGATGTAGGCTGTTGCCAACTTTTGAACGCACGCTTTACGCGGGAAAAAAAGAAATAGCTTTTTTTACTTTTGTCATTTCTGAAATAAAAAAAAAATTGGGAAGTTTTTATTAAGTTTTGCTTACGCACGTTGGGGGCCCCCGTGGCCCGGGGGCCCCGTATAATTGATACGGCGGTAGCTACGCCCCTGGATACAAGTTAGTGCTTCTAACCAGGGGGAATAAAACTCTGGAACCCAATCAGTTTCGACTTTCAGGAGTCCGAATTCTATAGATATTGATTTTTTTCTGTTATAAAACCGATGTAGAAGATGAACATGAGGGCGTTCTGGGCGTCACCCAAGAATATCCTTCCACCGGTTCGCAAACCGCTCTTCTGTGCATACTACTGGTGACGCCATTAAATTTTATAGACAATATTAAACGGTTTCAACTCATGTAACACTTTGGTAATGATTTGTGCAAAGTGCCACTTACATTTCTTTTGATGGCTTTCTGTCTTGACAGTATTTAACAGTGAAATCAACGCTTTTTCTCAGCCTTGTTTCCAGGCTACACTGGTCGGACATTTTGTGTCCTTCGTGTTCGTGAAGGTGACCTTCGCGAGCCCAGACGCAGTATTGCACAGGGCTTCGCGGTTCCGTTACAGGCAACCAACCAACGGTCACCGCGTTGCATTCTGCGCTGTAGTCCTTGATATGGACGTCACTGGGCATTGCCGGAAACGGTACCTTGACAGCACTTCGACTTATTGCTAATATCTGGAATAAAATACACTTGACTGATTATTTTTATTCTATTTCGACATTCCAATTTGGTTTTTTTATTCACTTTTGTTCTGTGTGTAAATTTCAAGTGATTATAACTAAAATAACGATGTGTAAACGTACCAGTTAGATTGCTCATGAGAGATTTTTTATTTTAGCGAGGGTATAATATAAAAACCCGGGTCGCAGTGCCAAAACCCTGCCGACAATATAGTGTATTTGCTAATACAGCGAGTGTGGCTTTATTATGCGAATTTAACTTGGTTTTTGGGAAAATAAAAAATTTGACTCCTTAATACAACCCTTAAAATAACATATTTTTTCTTAATTGCAATATTATTATCAATCGAACCTCTGTACCAAGTTATATACACCTTTCAGTAAATAATTCACTATCTGCAAACTAGTGTTTTCATAAAATTTGTCGGTCCTGTCGGGCCGATTTTATAAAAATTTTAGGGACAGTTTTTAATTACTACTTATGGGTTAAATCTCAATTTTGAAACGATTCTGAGAATTTTTTCGGTATTTTGGGGCCCAAAAACATTTTTCAACCCCTAAAAACTACCCTTAAAATGGCTCGATTACGCCCATTTTAAATAGGCTTCTTGCGGTGATGGATTTCAATACGTGGGCCGAATTTCGTTAAAATCAATGTACTCTTTCGAAAGTTATAGCCCGCACACATATATACCTATATATATAAGTCCCGCCATCCGACCGATGCCAATAGTGTATGTTACCATATGGCAAATACACTAATAAGAACATACGAAATTTTCACATGCCTCAACGGAATTTATCCTTTCCAGTTCCTCGCGATTAGAGGCCATGACACGTACATGATACCGCTGACCAACAACGGGTGCTCGCACCAGCAGTCGACCATATCCATCGATCCTTCGTCGTTGAATGATGCACTCGCCGTGCAGTGTCACCTCCACGTCCACCCCACCTCCACATGGAGTTACGTGGAACTGTAGCTCAGGCATCGACCTTTCAATTACCTTAAAGATGTAACAGAACAATAATTACAAAAACTGATAATACGACGTGGCATTGTAGATGCAGTTTTTACCTTATACCGAAAAACCGCTTTTCCATCCATTTTCCTCAAATTAACTCTCGTAGGTTTTCCATCCTTTAGAACAATCGGTTTCACCTTTCTGTCAAACCTAACAATGCTTGATCCGTACGGAAAACTCAGATTTGTTTGTCGGTTGACAGCGAATAAATTAAAGTAATACAAACGGCCCTGTTCCAAATTTGAAACTGTGTAGTGCGTCCTTCTTCCAACACATACCAGTAAAGTGTCTTCAACTTTTCCGTTTCCATTATTGCGACCTTAATTGAACAACGATTTTGTCATATTAAAACAAATATAATGTATTCTGAAAAAGTATTTGGTATCAAATTTGAATGAACTAATAGAATCGTTCCGATGTATCAAAATTTTGAACGCTATTCTGGAAAACCTAACGGACCGTGAATTTCAATAAAACTGTTTAAAAATGGTAAACTTCCTAATTAAAATCAAATGCATAAAGTAAATTTTGAATAAACACGAAAATACAGCATATCTTGGTGTATTTGCAAAAAAAAAAAAACAGTTTTAATCACAAACTGAAAAAAATATTTCATTTTTATAGTATATTATACCGCAAGGGCAGGAATTTCAATTTTCCGGCCGTGTGGTGTATACTATTTTTCTTTATACCCGGTCGAAAGTACGTACTTTCGTTTCACGAGAGAACTGTTTCGACCCGCTGTTACAGATGACGTGCGAGTAATTCCACCAATGCATAAATGTTTTTGTCTTAAAATCGAAGCCGAAAGTATGTACTTTCAACCGTGCGTTGTATCATAATTAAAATTGACACCTACCCATTCTTCCAACTTTCGTAGCACGTCGGCTGGTCTGCAACAGTAGTGCAGTGGTCGTGTTGCCGTAGTGCTCCCCTAGAGCTTCGCAAAGTGTCGAATAGTTTCGTGTCGTGCTTACCACCAAACAATAGTGTGTTACATGCGGATCCACCAAGCTGTAAAATACATTTGTTATGTTTTATTATGGTATCGCCATTTGCCTGTTCGTTCACTGTTATTTCCTAAATATTTTCTATGTGAAAATCGGTTGTTTAGTTTTCGAGTTTATTGCGTTCAGACAGACAGACAAGATTTTTTGATAATGCTTTCTGGAACCCAGCATAAAAAAAACATGGACGAAAAATTTAAACTTAATAGCAGATATTTTGTCAGCACAGTTAGCTTATAGTAATATTGTATTTCATTTTTGTTTAGAAGTGTGCAGTCAAAAAAATTAAATCCTTTAAAGAATAATACGAATATTTTTATATAACAGTAAATAAATAAATGTACGTCTATATTTCTTCAGTATTTATAAGAAAAAGCGGAAGGCAAAAAAGTGATCGCTGAGTATATTTTCAGGTAATTCCTCACTAACAACATAAAACGTATTGGATATACATGACACGCATGTTCATAGTACGGTAAACTCTCGTTAATCCAGATAAGTTGGAAGGATAAGTCACCCAAATGATTGAAATAAAAATTAGCCCTAAAGACAAACAGAACATTTTATGATAGGTTGATAAAAAGAAATATAATAGTATATTGCACACGGTCAGAAAATTGAAATTCTTGCACTGCGCGATACATGATGCTCTCGGTTTCGCCTCGGACATCGTGTATCGCGCAGTGCAAGAAGTTCAATTTTCTGACCGTGTGGTGTTCTTTATATCCGGTCGAAAGTACATACTTTTAAAAGCCCGAAATTTGCAGTTAAGTATCTTCCAATCGACTTATCCGACATTCGGCTTAATTGTAACTGGATTAGCGAGAGTTTACTCTATTTAATTTATTAGCTGTTATTATATCACATTCATATCACGTTATAGAAATGTATTGTAAAAATGTTGAAGGGCTGGGTTTAAAACTTGCATAACTGCTCAACAACAATACATAATGGTCAAGACTTCCTCTATAGTCCGTTGCAGGATGGGTCAATCGCTTAACACTGACGTTAAGATCCTTAATTTCGATGTTAACCGCGGTTCATGTTTGCATAAGCCATAAATGTTCAATAACATATTATTTCAAGGCGGAGCTTCGCCAGACTGGGCTAGCCTGACGTCACGTGCCTCCAACTTTTTCCGAAGAGGCATTGAAATAAAGACATCCGTAAAAGACTGCGGCTTGAGCTTTCCGCTTACTTATTCTCTTCAGCTGGGTCTGTGTTTTTGAATTCGGATATTACAAAAGAGTTATTGTACAAATTTTCACACTGCCTCAAATACCTACCCAAAAATGCTTAATAGCTCTTATCGAAAAAGATTTGCAGAAGTACATAGTTTTCTCACATTTGAACTATCTCTCTAGCTGTCTTATATTATAAACACTATGCAGTCGAAGCGTTCTCATCGATTTTAATGCCACTAGTTTAAATGAATGATTGAGAAAGACAGGTTTGTTTATGTAAGTTATGTCATTATAGATCACATCATTGAATAAACTTCATTTTATCTCTATGTTTTATAAATTTTTTTCATGTAGATATATATTGTATGGCTTCTTTTTTTTGTCTCACTCTTATGGTAAAGTTTTGTTCACACTATAGGTAAAGATACCGTTCATCGAACTCGCCATTTTCCATGACGTTATAATAATAAATCAAACACTAAATTCACATCATGCGGTAACGCTATAGACATGAAAAAAATCGAAAAACATATTTCATCTTTGATTCATTCGTAATTACGAACGAATCAAAGATGAAATATGTTTTTCCATTTTTTTAGTGTTGCAATTTCCTTTATTATGAAGAATTGACTGTTGAATTATAGCACCGTAGAGTAACTGACAAATCATTCCGTCGCGAAAGTGGAAAGATTCGGGTTTGAGTCCCGACGATGACAGTTGTTTGAAAATTGACTTTATTTCTTTTTTGTCCTTGGTAATTAATATAAAAATGATATTTCGGGAAAAAGGACTTTTTAAGTAAATTTTAAGTAAATTTGTTATTTACAGCGACGTTTCGTTCCTTATTTGGAACTTTTTCAAGCTTTAATAACTGTAATTAATTAATTACAGTTATTAAAGCTTGAAAAAGTTCCAAACAAGGAACAAAACGTCGCTGTAAATAACAAATAAGTGTTTACTTAAAAAGTCCTTTTTCCCGAAAAATCATTTTTATATGTTGTTTGAAAATATTTTTTTCTAACAAAGTATTGTAATAATGGATCTTTCTTTAACAATTATAGTAAACGATAGCTATTATCCTGTTTACTGTTCAGACATTTAATTAATTTAGGTACCTTTGGTTCCACTTGAGAGTGAGCCTACGGTTCCGTTGTTTCTTCTGTATCCTGAGACGAGGCGTTTTTCCGTTCAACGCATGGGGACCACCGTATTCCGTACTGACGTATATGTGCGTGGCACTTGCGCGATCCAAAGCTGTCACCTGGACAGCGTACAATCCTTTTGGCGTTTGAGGATGACTCCATGTATGCATTTCGTGTCCCTGGTTCTCGTAAAGCAAATTACTGTTTGCAAATCCTGAAAACATGATTATAAAATACCAAATTAATCCTAGGACTGAATCTAATTCAATCGCTTTAGCAATAAATTTATATACATTTAATATGGGATTTATACAGGATTTCTCACCCACAAAAAACAGTACCTATGATATTCCTGAGGATGGACTTATTGCCCGAAACGATCGTCGAGAAATAATTTAATTTTTTTTTGTAGAATTTCAAGTGTTTTTATTTACTCAATAACCTTAATATAAGGGAAACTTCTACTTTACGGGGCGGTTAAGGTTTATTTAAGGCCTACACGCTGCACTACAAATTTCTAACATTTTCATAATCTGATGATCTGAAAATTAGGCTCACTATAGATGATAGAAAACAACAGGCTCTCATTTAATAAAAATCGATAACATTACCATGATATGAGTCATTGCGAGTGCTGAATGTGATGAACCAATGAAGATTAGCGATGCACGGGGTTACCGTTATTGACAGCGGCCCGTTCGATATTTCTGACCAATAGTAAAATCTGCAAAAAAATCCATATATCAATTGACAATAAAAGAAGTTTTGAATAGATCCGGTGCGAAACCATGTTTAACGATTTAATATGAAACAACGTATACTGTCTGTTACTAGGTATCAGACTTGTGAAAAATACTTTTTGAAAGTATTTAAGTACAAAGACTCTGACTTCATTGAGTATTTAAATGCAAATACTTTTGTTCCTAGAGTATGTGAAATACAATTACTTTTGGGTCATGTCTACGAAAATATTTTTGAGCAATAATTATTTATTATATAAGCGAGTGCGAAGGCTCAACCAATTAAAAAAGTATTCTTAGGCAAGTATATACTTGGAAAAAATACTTTCTTTTAAGTATTAAATATTAAGTATTAAATTAATGGACTCCGAAACGACTGGACCGATTTTGATGAAATTTTCAGGCAATCTTCAGATTAGCCCAGCGGGTGATCTTGTGAAGTTTGGTAGCGATCGAATCAACATTTTTTTTTGTTTTTTGGCAATTTTGATTTTTTTTTCGATTTTTGAACGCGAGTGAAGCTTTGGAAACGTTAGAATAGTAATATTATAACAATTATATTTTTGTCTCTATAAACGTATATTATATTCAAAATGTTTATATTCATCAGATTTTGTATATTTTAACATTTATTATCACTTTTTGTAGTCAGATCGAATATTTCAACAGACACATAATTTTTGGCATTTAAATGTCCATTTTGATTACTTTAATATTATCATAATTGTACAGTGTGTTCCACAAAAGATAATAATCTCAATTCATAATTCATTTATACGTCGTACTCAAGATTACTAGAATACTAGAAGGTTGGACGTAAGAGGCTATAAATATGGTCACGTCTGTGATTGGTTGAGTCGATTGCTTACGTCACCGATGTCCATAGCTTGGTTATTAAAGTATGTTTATCCCAACTGTTAGGAAAAAGACTCCAAAAACCTACTTCCCCCTCCCTCTCTCACGTCTCGCCTGGTCATGGCTTCAAGAATGATAACCCCAAACTTAATATTACTCGTAATCTGGCGTCACACTCACTCTGCTCGCTCGCAGAAATTGGAATTTTTTAATCAAATATCCATGACGTATTATTTTTATTGGGTATAATAAATTTGATTTCAATGTGGAAGGAAAGTTTGGTTGAGGAACAGTTGAAAAAAAGAAGCTTTACCGATGTTTCGCTTGTGACCTACGTTTCGGAAAATATATTTCCATCTTCAGGGCCTCAGGCTAGTCAAAGGGTGGTAAATTGTACTAGCCTGAGGCCCTGAAGCTGGAAATATATTTTCCGAAACGTAGGCCACAAGCGAAACATCGGTAAAGCTTCTTTTTTTCAACTGTTCCTCAACCAAACTTTCCTTCCACGTTAAAAATATATATTGGAACAAAAAATATTAAACACTATATTTGATTTCAATCCAACTTAGAATTAGTCCGATTTGTATAAAGTCGGGTCGGGCAATCAGTATAGACTCAAATCTTTCCTATGAATAGTAAAGACCGCATTCAAATTCGTTCAGTAGTTCTCAAGACAGATAGACTGTCACCTACCGAGACTTCTTACCGTGAGATATACGGTACATGTTTATACATCGGTACAGATAAAAAGGCAGCATTAACATAAAATTGGTTATGGAACATGTTTAATTTAATCTTTAAAATGTCCAATTTGGTTAACACATACGCGTACATTGATCGGCTCAACTTATTAGCATTAGCTTATCCAGATCATAATATGTATACTAAGACCTGGTTTAACGTTGCTCCGCTTAACGCTATTTCAGTATTACGCGGTTTCTAAAAAAAAAGTTTAGTCACTATATTTACGTTCTAATGACTAAACTGATTCATAATTATTGTGGATCAATTTATTCAAAATGATTCAAACATTGATAGAAGCTCAAAGGTAAGACGAAGTGTCAATATCTTGCTATCGACATCAGCTTGCTGAATGAAACAGAAAAAGGCAAAAGACATTAGATAACTTCTTCACCAAAAAAAAAAAAACAAAATATGTCAAATGAGGAACCTTCGTCATCGCAAATATAAATTCTTACTCAAACTTTTATTTCATTTTCATTAACGTTTATCAATATTAACAATAAATAAATCTATAACAGTATGATAAAAAAGTATTTAACAATAAATGTTACAAAATTAAACAAAAAAACTAACATTTCTTATTCTCAGTTCTGTTTCACTTATGCTTATTATTAGATGACCCTGTTTAGCGTTGTTTCGTATAGCGTAGGAATTTAGTGCAACATATCTCCCGCGTTAAACGGGGTCTTACTGCACTTTCATAATATATGAGACTGTTTAATATTGAGTGTATAATATTTAGTCTAGACTAGTACTGGGACAATTTATCAATTATAATGTTTAATAATAATTTATAAAGTGTTTTCCATATAACTACCAATATTCGTGTCCAATGCCTCTCAACACAATAAATCATACATAAATACGTCGTATATAATAATTAGTGTACTTGTTGTATTGCACATACACTATTGGCGTTGGTCGGATAGCAGAACTTGGGGATTAGACCAAAATTTCTCGACGTTTCAGTCTCCTGTGTGGCGACGTGAAACTTGCCACCACATTGCGAATCCTCCTTTATATTATTTCATAATTCTTCTAGCAACTTATGTAATAGCCTAATAAATGTTGTAATTCGTTAGACTTTTGCAGTAGTATCAGCCTAGATTTCATACTAAAACTACCAACGATCATTCAAGGTTTTTTGTTTATATTTCTGTGCGCGAGGTGAATAGTTTAGATAAAACATTATTAAACTGACGTCGTTCAACCCAGTAAAATATTAATAATTAATATTGGACGTTTGCATAAGTTGCCTAGAAGAATTATTATTAAAAAACGAAATCAGTAACTTAAAATACAAATTAAACACTTAAAAATACTTATAATAATTATTTAATTAACTAATATACATTATTGTGAACAGAAACTGTTGTTCTTAAATAATAAAAAAATAAGGGCTAAACACGATCCCAGTCGTTACACCTGAACAATTTGACATCATTTTTGAAAATGTTTAATGTGCCTGCGTGCGTGTGTGTGTTTTTATTTGATTTTAAATCGTTTATTTAGATCAAACAAACTGTAAAAACTTAGCTAAAAGTCATTTGGGAAGAATGGTACGTGTATTTATAATTTATTTTGAAGCACTGACATCAAACATTGAATAAGAATTTTCATAGAAATTAGAGGTTATTTAATATTATTTATACTGATTTTTACACTCGGCACTTGGTAGAACATGGTTAATAATAACAAAGAAATAAAAACACTGAAAATTCTACAAAAATTATTATTAAATTATTTCTCGACGATCGTTTCGGACAATAAGTTCATCCTCCGGAATTTTCGTATTAGAGTATCAGGGGCGTAGCTACCGCCGTATCAATTATACGGGGCCACGGGGGCCCCCAACATGCGTAAGCAAAAATTAATAAAAACTTCCCAATTTTTTTTTATTTCAGAAATGACAAAAGTTAAAAAAAGCAATTTCTTTTTTCCCGCGTAAAGCGTGCAACACCCTACATCGGTTATCGCGGGCTGCGGGATTTCCCCGTTTAAGTAATTTATTTCAACGGGGGGAGGGCCCCCAATCAAATTTTGATACGGGGCCTCGCCAAGGCACGCTACGCTTCTGTAGAGCATATGTATGTTTTGTATTCCTGAGGATGGACTTAATGTCCGAAACAGTCGTCGAGAAATAATTTTCAAGTGTTTTTATTTATTTGTTATTTTTAATATTTTTAATTTTAATTTGTATTATTGAAAAAATGAAGGTTTAGTCATGAAGTTTGCGGAGTCGCTGAGTGAAAAAGTTTGAAACTCACTGAATTATACGAAAGTTTTTCTATGACATATTTGTAAGACGATAAATAGTTGACAGTTGACTGAAATCTGAGCTGAAAGTTTATACTATTCTATATATTCGGCCCAGACTCCTCATATCAATTTAAATGCAGGCCACACACGTTGACATATTATTTGATATTTTATTTATTAAAGGTATAGTATTATGTATCCGCATACGCTTATTAGTCCGAGAGCTGTTAGACATTTTTGGGTAGGTATTTAAAGCACTGTGAAAATTTATACAATACCTCTTTAGTAATATCCGAATACAAAAACACAGACCTGGCTGAAGGGTAGCGGGGACCCTCAAATTTTTAATCACCTGGTAGGTAGAATGTCCCACCGAAACTACCTGTTGTTTTGAATATATCTATTTTTAGTCGCCAATATTATTGTTTAAATTTTAAGGTGCCTCAAATATATTTTTTAAATTTTTCAAAAATATAAATTGCAAGAACCTGGCTAAGTTTGATGACTCGTCACTTGAACCGAATGATTTTGTTATTATTCATAATAATCAGTAATTATTAATAGCTAGTCATTAACTAATCACACTGACCGTAACATAAACACATGTTTGGGTCGGGTTGTTTTTCGACCCGTACCTTCACCATGCCGTCTCCCGAATTTTTACGTCCCTAGGCTGTCGCCTTATTCGCATGTTTGAACGGGCGCCGCGGGCCGGCCCTGATATATAAAAAGAAACTATGTTTGGTGAGGAACTACTCACTACTGTGTTTTGTTTTCTTTAAAACAATTTGCATGTCAATGTCAACTAAATATACAGTGTGTTAAAAAAGAAATTCTCAAGCCCCGTTTTTGTATTCGGATATTACTAAAAAGGTTTTGTGCAAATGTTCACAGTGCAACAAATACCTACCCAAAAATGTCTAACAGCTCTTTCGCGCTATAAAATCGTTCATATGTGAGGTGCTGGCAGTTTTTCTTGTTCGCCCTTAAAATGTTGAATCTATTTTTTAACACCTTGTATTATGACGTCACTAATTCACAATATATTTTTATGTGCAATCCTTTCTTTCAAAATGCATGTCTGAATAACTAAAGTATGAAACGAGCGTCAAAATTCAAACTGCCTTTGTTTGTTGATTCATTCATGGATACAATGTTGTAAAAGCGACATGTGGTAAAATAAACGATAGTAAGGTCTAGATCATCTATAAATTTTCAAATCTATACTTAGAAAAGGCAGTATACAGTAAGACCCCGCTTAACGCGGGAGATGCATTCCAATAAGTTCCTGCGCTATACCGTCACCGTAATATGTAGATAATAGGCATAAGTGAAACAGAACCGAGAACAAGAAAATTTGTTAGTTTTTTTTTTATTTAATTTTCTAAAATTCATTGTTAAATACTTTTTTATCACATTAATTATATAGATTTATTATTTGATAATATCGATTTTTGTTCATAAAACATTTATGAAAATCAAATAGAAGTTCGAGTGAGAAATTATGTCTGTGATCAGAAAGGTTTCTCATTTGACATATTTTGTTTTTTGTGAAGAAGTCATCTAATGTCGTTTGTCTTTTTCTATTTCGTTCAGCAAGCTGTTGTCGATAGCGAAATATTGCATCAATGACTGAACTTCTATCAGCATTTGAATCATTTTGTATAAACTGATCCATTATTTACGTTAGTGGCTAAACTTTTTTTAGAAGCCGCGTAATACTGAAACAGTGTTAAGCGAGATCTAGCTGTATTCTATTAAAAAATAAATACAGTCACCAAGAGCAATAGATATGCGATTGTTAATTAATGTGATGGGTGGGTTTGCTTCTTTTTGTAAATTGAGGTGATTCGAGCAACAATTTTCAATCTTAATTCAGATTCAGCGTCCAGCCGCCATTACGTAAATTTTGTCCGCGTATCCCCTACTATCAACTGGCGTACCCCACTTTGAAAAAACCCTCGCCTAGACTAGGTAGAGTAAATTGATAAATTAATAACCTTAACTTTTAGCAAACAACGCTTTACTATGAGCCATTTTTCAACGAAATACCAACATTGTTTAATGTTCATTTTATAATAAGCATCTGAATAATATAAATGAGCAAAATATCAACAGTACTGTTTAATAAACAACCGAACAGTGAACAACAATTAAACACAACTATAACAATACGTGGGTTATTATTTAAAAAAAAACGCGAAATATTTGCACTAAGCTGTAAGCACAACACGTGCAAAGTGCAGACGTTCTTTATCAAGTTTAAATCTGACGAGCAAATTTTTTTTCTGGCCCCTGTCCGTTAAAAGTTAGCCTCGATTGCTGTGTTTCGTATTATCTACTTATAGCAGTCCCAGTAAGGAAATACATTTTCTTTTATACATGTTCGAATGTACGTATTTCTGGCTTCGATTTTGAGGCAGAAAGCCTAACGTTTATGCTCTGCTGGAATTACTCGCAAGCCATCTATAACAGCAGGCCGAAAGAAAGTAACAGCAGGACGAAACAGTTTTCTCGTATACACTGATACGTAAGACTGCCGCCAGCCAGTGGTAGCTATCAGCTGTTATTGCGTATAACTTCAAAATTGCTCACTTGAAAGTTATTAGTCTTTTTATAAAATGGTAAAAATACGAACTTTCGAATGGGTATAAAGAAAAATAGTATACTATTTAGTGAAAAATGAGATTATTGAGTAAGTATCCGTTTCGGATTATCGACACTTTGTATTCTACATTTTGGCAGCAACACGAAAGCTATTTAAGTCACTAGGTGATGTTGGCGTTATCGGCAATAAAGACGATATCGATGATCTGAGCAACAGGGCATCCGCTCACGAAGCTACATGTTAGACAACCAACTCGTGTGTTTCAAAGAGGACACAAGTAGGTGCCTTTTCGACTTGTTTCTTTCGGGTGAATTTATGTATGTACCTAGTGAATTTAAGTAAATATGGGTTTTACATTTGTTGGACACCAACTGCTTTGCAAACACAATTTGCGCTATTTTGGTTTCTATTGCAACAATCATAATTTTCAATTTATAAAGATTACCTGATATTATACTACATTAATTATTAGTTAATATAATTTATTTATTTGTCCCATCTTTTCGGGAATACAGTGTTATCTCGATATACGAGTTTTATTAGTTCCGTAAACAGTTAAATTAATTGAAATGCCATTAATCCGTTCTAGCCCCCATAATGGCGCCCCAGTTGTTTTTGTTACGTGTTTTTGAATAAGCACAATGTATTTATTTATATGACAAATATCATATAAAAACATAATACTAGAGAATGTAAAGAAATAAACTAGTTTTATAAAGTGTCTTTATCTTGGAAATGAGCCGACTTGAGCTTACAGAAGATGTTGACGGAGGTGTTACTTTCGCATAATTTTCATGTCTGTTTTTCTCTTCACTGGTCTTTGTCTTTTTCGCCACGCTTTTCTCATTTTCACCTGCAGGCCGTTTAAAAAAAACCTGTCCAAGGAGGTTTGTTTCTTCCTCTCTTTCAGAATGTTGCGGAAATGAGTTAGGCAAGTGTAATTAAATAGCTCCGATGCACGACCAGCTGCAACTTTTTCGTGGTGTTTCTTTTCCACGAACTGTGAAACTCTCTGCCACATTGCCAAGATCTTCTTTATCTCACTTGTAGAGATAACCTCCTCCACCTCTGGCTCCTCCTCGAAACCAATTTCTTGCAGAACCTCCGTATGCTGCCGCGACTGTAACTCTTGTAACTCCTCAGTCGTCAGTTCCTGAGAATGCTGATCGACGAGCTCGTATCTCAAAAAACTCGTGTGTCGATGTACCACTGCACTCTATGTCTCTATTAGAGTGAAATGAAAGTACCCAACGAATTTGACATTAAATCCCTCCATATTTGCGGGCGATATTGGGAACATGTCGCTCAGATCGTGCTTTCCTGCAGATCGCCCGGGTCGCTCAAATCACGAAAGTCTTGTATATCGACCGTTTGTAGGTATGCCATACCAGCGTACTGCATACAAAACAGGATTGAAAGCTCCTGCCAAAAACAAAAAGCGGTGATATATTATAACGCGAGTGACATTAATTATTTTTGTTACGTTTTAATTTATATTTCTCGATGTATGAAAAAAAATCTCCCAACATAGTTTGATTAATATAAAACAATTCGTTTGCATTCCAAAAAAAGTAACGTCCACAAATCAACCTGTGATTGTTCTCGACTTCAAATATTTATTTCATATATGATCCAGTGCTTCTGAAAGATTAATTTTCTTCATTAATGCTCAGTTGCGGAATGTATTGTCAGAAAATTTGATTTGACAATGACCTTAGATGCGATTACACATATTTCTCCATAAGAAAAGCATTATAGAAATCTAAATCGATTCTACTAAAAAAATTGTAAAACGGGACACATATTATAGCCTCAATTCGGTGTCTGTCCGTCCGTCATGGGCTCCCAGAGCTACTACTCCCCGTTGCTCCCCGTGCCTACTACTACCACATTATTAATAATAATTCTTTATCTATAACAAGTGCACTACTACTGAAAACATTCGTACCATTTTATTACTTTACCTTACGTTTACAAAAGTCAAAAATTGAAACGTGCCGATGATTTAAGCGAGGCAGAGCTAAAGAAGATCACGCGCACAATATGTCTTTTGCCTACCTCGCCTCTTACCGCTATGTGAAAGTGACCCAACAGTTTTCAAGATTACTAGAATGGGCGTTAGCATTTTTGAAGCTGTGACTTGGCGAGACGCGAAAGAGGGCGGGGGAGTAGACTTGTGGAGTCTTGGGATAAACATACTTGAATAACCAAGCATGGGCATCGGTGACGTGAGCAATCAACTCAACCATTCACAGACGTGACCATGTTTATAACATCTTACGCCAAACCTGGATAAACATACTTAAATAGTCACGGACATCGGTAACGTAAGCAATCGACTCAACCAATCACAGATGTGACCATAGTAATCTTGAATAATTTTGATATTGTGTTATCTACTTGTAATGATGGTACGCTACATAATACTATACCATAGATGCAAATTAAAAAAAAACAAAAAATGTTACCTACTTTGAAACCACTGGTCTTTTACGACATACTAAAAATCGGTCGACGTTTGGAAGCAAAAGGTAGCGAAATGTATATTGTATACATACATGCAAAAGGTAGACAGAGATGAATGTCGGAGGACCGTCTCCAAATATGCAATAAATAAACAACCGCTTGTCGACGACATTGTCAATCATGAGAAATCAATTTGATTGACGCGACCTCACAAATTCAGCTACATCATATATACAATAGTGTTCATTTCAATAACACAAATATCTTACGTATTGTTTTATGACGGATTCAACTTGAGAAGTAAAAATGAAAAGAACAGAATTGTCAAAATATCCTTTTTTGAGAATTTGGGGACATATAAAATCACCACGCTTGGCATAATTCCGTCCAGATCGCAAAGAATGAAGGATATAATTTAGGCTTTCATTCTGTGAGATACAAATTCTCTAAACAAACTTTGTAAGTTTTCAAGAGTCTAAACATTGCTTAGTGAAACAGTTACTTTTCAATCGTAACTTAGATTGCAATTCTGAAGTTAGTCACAAACAGCGTCGCAAATGCATATTTTAGAGTCGTCCTTGTTGTTTTGTGGGAAAGGAAGACTTCCACCACCTCCCAGTTATCGGCACAGAACGTGCGCTCGTCGGTGATTGGTTATCGCTGATTGTCGTGTCACTTGTCGCTTTCCTGTTATAAAGTACAGTCCAGTACGCTATTGTTAAGTTGTTTCTTTGATTGTTAATTGATCAAGATGCATAGACAAGCACGAAAAATATTTTTTTGGATGATTTTATGCAAGGAATTAGACCTTTAGATTAAAGAAAAATTAAAAATAATAATATAACGCGAGTTTGTAGTTTTTCAACCGACTGTGCCTGCGCAAGCCTCCATTTGCATTTAACTTCAGAACCTTTTAAAACCGTGGCGCGTATTATGAGAACTTCGTGCGCTATGATATCTATAACTATGGAAGCGTGAATAACACTGATTCAGTGTAAGTGATGTTAATTTTAGTTTTCACTAGGTGTAAATATTTACTTTTTAATTAATTAAAGAAAATCTAGTGCTATTTTGTTCATTTGTAAAAATAGCACTTCCAGATGTGTAAGCAGATATGTACAGGGTTTGTCCGTAAGTAATGAGATTGGGATTGGTTAAAAGAATTCATTGATACGAATTGTTAAAAGTCTTCAAAATAGTCCCCTTGGGCGTCGATACACTGCTGCCATAACCTTTTTCAGAGCCTCTGTGCACTGCCCCACCTAGCCCTCCAAGCTCAGGGGGCCTCTCGGCCTCCTGAGCGACGTTCGAAAAAGTTATATAATTTTTGACTTTTGACTCTTTGGCCCCTGGAATCTGGTTCACAAGTTGAAAAACGTGCTAATTTTGACTACTGCGAGTTTGAATACGTGTCATTAAGCTCATTGGATTCGTAATCACCTCGAGAAAAAAGCGCAAAAGTTTCAAACCCGCATAAACATTCGCAAAATATATTAACAATTAAAGAATCCCAAAAAAGGGGGTCTATTATTATTTAAATATCTCGAAAACGATTAATGCTAATGAAATTTAAAAAAAGATTCCTAAAGAGGAGAACATTTTCCGAAAAATATTTCGACTCTGATGGGAACGTCATCTCTATTATTAATACTTTTCATTTGGTGTTGAAAATAGAGCTCCAGCGTGTTGATAAATCGTAATCAAGTTAGATTAGGCCCCAATTTTATTTTTGCACCAGAATTAGAATTAATAAATAGGGGCCAAACCGGTAGGCACTGCGACCTCTAAGGTCTATTGTGCTCCCCTAATGCTCCATCAGCTTTTTAGGATTCCCAGTTTATTGATATATTCTAGTATCCTGCCTAGACTGATGTCTTTGTAATCCTTTGGTTGCATAGATGTTGATCCAAAGATTTTTGCACCAGAGTCCTTGGTGGAGCTCGTTGGATGGCGGGAACATCTACGAAATGGTGATCTTTCAAGCTTCTCTTGAGCTTTGGGAACAGGAAAAAGCCTATTGGGTGCACATCAGGGCTAGAAATAGCAATGGACCAAGGCGTACAAACCCGGAAACCAAGAAGTTTTACAGCAATGCCAACCGTGAAGCCTAAACACTTCGACCAAAATGTTCATTTGCTTTCCCATAATTCGAAGTCTTGTGACTTTTACTTTAGTATTATGCACGCGTGATATAAAATAATTCTTGTTTTTTTGAAAGATAATTGTTTAATGAATTAAAATAAAAATACAGTTTACAAATCATTCTCTTAACTATTATAAAACTTTGTCGAGGAGAAATATTGCATAACTTTCTAAAACAACTCAAAACCTAAAGCCAATGTAACAGTGACGTGCTGTAAAGAAATATTGACGACTTACTAGTCGATTGTTTAAAAAGTATGACATAATTTAACGTCTTTTATTCCTCATGTATAAAAGTAGCTGATATTCATTAACGTGTTGGGAACTTTTTACAGCAGTCTTTTTCAAGACAACTTTTCCATAGTTTTTAAACAAACGATTATGTAGTCGTTTTAAGTCGGGTGTTTAAAATTGTTTAATGTTATTAATCTAGTAAGCATTTATCTGCCGGAATCAGTCTTTTATTGAAAGCCCTGATATACATAACATAATATTATTTTGGCTTGAGACGTGAAGAAAATAGTCGTTGCTGTCTGTCCGGCATTTACTATGTTAAAAATAACAATAATAAAATAAAGTCATGTACGGAAAACAGCGGCCGTCTTGTGAACATGGCCCATATTTAAAACGTATTTTCACATAATATAACATTTATGTATTGTGTGTTTTATACACGATGGTAACAGCGCCTGTCTTGACAAGTAAAATTATACTCACAAAATTGTCTACTTCCCTAATTATTTTGTCCTCCAAATAAAAGTTTTGGGACATACAATTTCCCATCTACAGCAAAAAACAAAATTAATTCAAATGATTGCGATTCCCATAATCCAATAATGATTAATAAATGGCAGTAACAAAAACACTGAAAGTAGCGGGAATACACTTGCTTTTCCCACATAGCCAAGTCAAGATAGTTCGGATACAAATTCAATTAATGAGAGAATAAAAATAGAAAAGTAAATATCAATAATGTTACGTACATTTATACATATGGAGAAATGTACGTGATCAATATTCGTAAACATTGATACGTGACTTTATTGGATTTCGATCACTATTGACCGTTATAAGACACGGCGGCTGCAAACGTTTTAATCGTCGAAAGACGAATGCAACGTTCATTTATTACGGTTTAGTAATTACTTTAATTATTTTCCATCCTTGCACTGGATAGACAAGTTAGGTGGGATAATAATTATCGGTAATTAATGTAAAATTATGTTTCACCAAAAAAATTTCTTGCATAATAACACAATTAATGTTTCCTGATGAGTTAATTTTGAATTTTCTGAAATTGTACTGTAGCTGACTTGGCTAACTCTGGATCTGTATAGTTTCAGAAAATATGCTCTCTGGCAAAATTTTCTGTCTTTCCTGTCTGGCGTCACTGGTTGATGTGTTGGTAGCCGTAGCCGTAGAGAAACCATAACAGTTCAACCAATTGCGCTACCATGGCAGTTCGATAAGAAATGACTCTAGCTGTCGCCAGTGTTCACTGTGTTCGTTATGGGAATCTAGTTTTAAACACGTCTATTAAAACTTGTAAGGAGAAAGAAAGGGTTCCTTATTATAATTAGACCTATTAAAGAAAAATTAGGAAAGATTTTCATTCCATTATTTGATTCCACGCAAAGGTGTCAATAATAATAATAATAATATTTATTTGCTTTGCCAATAAAGGATACAAAATCTTCACGGTGGATCCATCAAGGACAGTAGTAGGTCCATCAAGGACTCAATCATTCATAACTTAAAAACTCATCCAATTTGTAAAAAGCGTTTGATAATAAAAATTCTTTTAAGTATTTTTTAAACTTCGACAGTTGATCGCATTGTTTAATATTTTGAGGTAGTTTATTATAAACAGCAATACCTAAACTATTTGGGGATTTCATGGAGACGGTTAATCGATTAAAAGGAACTCTAAGTTCAGATTTTGATCTGGTATTTAAGTTATGAATGTCCGAGTTCTTGATGAACCTACTAAGGTTCTTAAAAACATAAGTTGACAGTTCATCAATTAGTATGCAAACTAATGTAAGTATTCTATATTTCTTAATGAAACTAGATAGTTCCGTGAACTAGAAGGAAACTTTCCATGTTCATTCCAATTCTGGAACTGTTTTGCGAAAGCATACTGTAGCAATACGCATGATACTATTATAGAATAATGTTATGTATATTCGCGTGTCTGGTGCGCTAAGACACGATGACAACTAACCGTCTACGATCTGTCTGTTGTGAGAAATAGCAGCTGCTACTGCTGCCAGGACTCACAGAGCGTCAATCATGGATGCCAATAGAACTCTAATTGTGTAGATTACATTATTCAAACCCATTTAATACCTGTAGGCAGCGATTTAAATATTATAAGTGATTTTTAATTTGTTGAATTTCTAACTATCGGGATAACGTCGCCATCTTGAAAAAAATTTAGGGTTTTTGCTGTTCCCACTGGCATAACAATAGGGTCCCCCGGTCCAAGAGGGTCGTGAGCACAGGATGATCCTAGAGCATTTATTATTATAACATTTAGTAAAATTTATTAGTTTTGTATTCAATAGGGATGTTGACTATTTTTGGGAAAGTGTTTTAAATCGTGCATAAGTACCTAATATGGCCACAATTATTTATTATTTTTATTTAAATACAACTCAAGCCTTAAAAATCATGTATTTTAAATCCCATTTCAAATTTCGGTCCAAAACGCCAGTACTAGTCGCGTGACGTTACCTGTTCATACCAAAGGAGGCTCAAAAGTTTACACGGGAGCTACCATCCTATAGATGCGTATTCTGTGCTCATAAACGTTAGTAAACTGAGGTGATGAAAAGTTGTTTCGTAGTCGTTGCTATAGTTACATGTAATTTGACGTTTCCTATAAACAAATAATAATAAATTACACACTAAATATTAACCAAACAATGAAGTTTTTCGACAGCGGCTGAACATATGACGTTATGCGCTCTGATTGGTGTCTGTTGTCACGTGACTTGAGAGTGATTTTATTAGGTTTTATTTATTAAATATTAATTAAATTCCTTAAAAATAAGGGGAAAAATATAGTATTTTTTAATATTTCTATCATAGAATAATCACTACTTTTCGTTAAAATTATGTTTTTATTTTAATACAATCAACATCTCTATTAATTTAAGTTACCTACTTAACGTACATGCAAAATTCAAACAAAAGAATGTATTAAGATTTGAACGCATTTGTAAGAAAAAAATATAACGGTGGTTGAGCTTCTTTACATTGAGGGAGGGTCCCATCCGATGAATTTGCCATGGGCCTCAAACGATATAATTACGCCACTGCCTGTCCCTAACAATTTTCGATAAAACTTGCCGTGAAACATCAAACATATTGTGTAAATAGACTGCAACACTGTAACGAATGTTACGTAGGTACATAAAATTTTATACTTATTTTTAGCACAAAAGCACCTAATTATATACAAAAGAAGGCTTTGAAGAATAATAGCATTGCAGCCTATTCAGGATTAAGGCGTTTTCGCAAAGAACCTTAATACGAGGTGTGACTATTAAAAAGATTTTGTTTTATATCTATAATACTCGTATAAAAAAGGCGATGTATGTATGTTATCTATGAACTCCAAAACGGCTGGACCGATTTTGATGAAATTTTCATGCAATCTTTAGATTAGCCCAGCGAGTGATCCTGTGAAGTTTGGTAGCGATCGAATCAACAGATTTATTTGGTTTTTTAGCCATTTTGATTTTTCTTCGATTTTTGAACATTCAGAATTAAAAGCGATTGAATTCGCGCAAATTCAATACACGTTGAGAATTTTATGTTATGGTTATAGATGTTATTTCCAAAAAATTCTGGATTGCCTTTAAAGAACTTACTGCATTCCAATATGTATAAATCATAGATAGTTAGTATAATTTTAATTTAATAATTTTAATATAATAAAAAGAACTGAGAGGTGCGTTAAAGTTTTGACCAGGAATTAACAAATTTAACTTTTGAAAATGAAACTGAACATATAAGCTGGTTGACTGGCGGCTATTTGACCCTACAAAGTATACTGCGAGTTGGGAAGTGTTTTGCAAAAAAGGACAAGACAACACGAATACTGAACACTGGAATGATGAGGTGCATTCAGAGAGCTATTTTAAAGTCGTCATTAAATCAAATTGCCTATAAAAAATACAATAGTGCGGAGTTAACAATATATTGTACATATATGATGTATTTATTGCTAATACCTCCAACTATATTAACAGGTCATAACAGAAAAAACGATGTGACCCGCGATCTCGTACCCATAACGATAAATTAGATACAAGATTATGTATTTCTGTGGCCACAACGCAAGACCGCTTATGTGTCGAATTTGTGGAAGAATAATAAGGGTATAGTTGTAAATAATTAATATTTCTCTATATAATCTGCAAAAAAATCATAAAATAGTGGCAAGCCGTATTTGAGATATTGACAACAAAAAATAGTTAAAAAATGACTAAATTCTGTCATCGATTTGATGTTTTTTTTATTTAAGTACAACAATGTCCTTAAGGAAACATGCCAATTGTCAATAACATAGGTACAATAATAAATTAAAAAACAATACACAAAATAAAAAAATAATAGGAATAGATGATAAAAACAAAATTTGTATAAGATTAAAAATATATTTGAAGAATATATACTCTTCAGCAGAGTAAAATGCATTATTAATTAATGATTTTTTGATGGTTTGGCAGAAATTATTGTACTTTTCAATAGCTCTATTTGAAAATATTGACTATTATTGATAGCTCTGACATCCACTGAACTGAAATGCTTATAAACTTAACGGATAATGTTATTATTGGCATGGCATCTCTACAAACACTTTGGAATACAAAAGATAATGCAATTTTCGCAACTATGCTAATTTTGTGCTGATTCTCTCTAGGTTCACCTGCAGTTCAAACGAAATGTAATATGAGACATGTACATATTTCTGACAAAATTATTGCCAGAATAATAATTAGTAACAGTGAATGATTAACAAAGCAAACAAATTCATAAGGTAAAAATGTTTACACGACATAGGTGCCGACTTTGCGAGTTCAAAGAACTTTTGGACCAACACAATAGGGTCGTCCCGCCTATCAAAGTTTGATAATGTTGAATAGTGCCCATTATTGCTTATACATAAGAAAATTAAGTAAATCTAATATTTCGTTCTTATATCCTTCCTATTAAACAACTAAAGATGAACATACCTATTGATGTAATCTTAACTGAAGAATAATAATGCCAAATAACTTGTTCTTGTTAAAAAAAAACAAAATACACGACTTTATTGACAATTGTATAAATATTAACGTAAAAGAAGAAAACACAAAGATCTCCAGTCATAAATAATAATGTTTAAATATGTTAAAAAACACGTTTTGCACTTGCTTCAACTTCTTATTCTACTTTATTTACAGAGAAGAAATTATAAGTAGATATTTGTAATTGTATCAGATTAAACACTTAAATTGTGGATCAGTTCATACAAACTGATTCAAATATTGATAGAAGTTCAAAGGCAAGACGAAGTGTCATTGATGCAATATCTTGCTATCGACAACAGCTTGCAAACGACATTAGATGACTTCTTCACAAAAAACAAAATATGTCAAATGAGGAACCTTCCTCATCACAAACATAGCTTCTTACTCGATTTTTTATTTGAGTTTCATAAATGTTTTACGAACAAAAATTGATATTAAAAAAACCTAAAAAATTTTCTTATTATTGGTTCTGTTTCACTTATGCCTTACGCATTAAGATTAAAGGCGACCTCATTTAGCACTGTTTCGTATAGAGCAGGGATTAGAACATATTCCTCGCGTTAAACGGAGTTTTCTTATAATAATTTTTAATCATAAACCGAAAATCCAATTGGTACTTTATCAGTCATTTGATCGCAAATATGACGATAATAAGCCCAGCGATTTCGGTTATTCTTAGAGTTTGGTACATTGGCGTGAAATATTCTTTAAAAATAATAAAAATAAATTAAAACTCACATTTTGGTTTCCCCCTTCTGAAGGTATACCGATGTCTGATGATCGCTGTGAAGGATGTCGGATTGTTCAGTTTTCACCAAGTCGCCAAAGGCCGACATGCAAACGTTTACTAGCGTATGTATCGCCAATAAAGTTGCTAGCAGACCCTTCGACGACATTCTGAAATAGATAAATTCACTGTGAATATAGGATCACATTACAAAATGTGATATTTTAATGCGGATTATGAAATTTCATAAACCAACGTCGTAGAAAAATTTTGTCGGGTCGCGAAAAAAAACTGTAAATTTTTGTGTATGAAATAAGCAAACAAATAACTTAAGTTTTATTAAAAAATAAAATTCTTTTTGTAAATATTTTTTTTTTTCATAAGGTGAGTTAAGCTTTTAAAACCTGGTTCCGGGCCGAGGTCAAAAAAGTTTGGGAAACGCTGTTATAAAGAAATACCTAAATATCTATTATAGATCAAAATTCAGGTTGCAAAATTTTACAATATTTTTCGTGCTTGAGATTCTCGAAGTGCTAAAATGAGATTTTGCAATAAATCTGTTTATCTGTCAACGCGGTTTAAATCAAACAAACTGAAACAGACCAAAAATTTCAGTCTAGTAACTTTAACTTTTTTCTTCGGAATAAACCAAAGTTTTTTTTCACATAGAGCTTCGTTATGTCATTCTAAATGATGCCTGTAATGCATCCGACTTCCAGCTGTACGCTTCAGTTTTTTTTTTTTTGGGTTAGACTATATTTTTTACGATGAATAGAATAAAACCAATACGATCATTCATTTAGAAGTTATAAAGATTTTCATGTAGAAAACAGCGCCGGTCCTAGGGTAGAACGAGAGGAGCGGTCACTCTAGGCACCAGTCGGCAAGGGGCGCCAAAAAGTCAAATGCGAAAAATAATTTCCAGCACAAAATAAAATTTTGAATGAAATTAACTCCAAATACTAATTATTTAATTATATAGCGATACGAAATTTCTTAATGTTAAAAAAGCAGAAGTATAATAATTAAAGCTACTTAATTTAATTTAAGTTCAACAAATATTCATGTTTGCAATAAAAGTTGGTTTTTGAAAATTTGAGACTCTACCCTGATCAAGGTTACGGCCGGCGCTGAAGCGTTTTGTTAGCTAGTTACTAAGGGTATTTAGTTAGCAAACTATATTTTTCTCAAAGTTTGTTAAGACTCTATGTTTACATATTATATTAGTGTTATTTTAATTATTAATCGCTTAATATTTCATACTTCGAATCGATTACCATCGCCATTGAAGTGAAAACTTCAATGGCGATGGTAATCGATTCGAAGTATGAAATATTAAGCGATTAATAACTCTATTTTAATTTATATTTTACGTGAGAAAAAGCGTTTTAAAACAGGCAAATATTTTAGGTACAGATTCAGGGTGATGTAACAAAAGCATCGGAAAAAAGTATCAACGCCAATTCTCCTGATGCTCGCTCGGTTCGGCGCTTTCCTATTTACACTTTTCACTGGCCATTTGTTCCATCCAGGAATTATACCCCCGTCTGATATAGGTGTGTTATAGCCGAAAAAATATATAAATAAGGTACGATTGGAAGAATGTTTGAAGTATGAATGGAGAATTACAAATGCTTGAATTCTGCTTTTTACTCAGAAACAAATTTCTGAACAATAACTTAAAATAAAATTGTGGCTGATTGCGTTAATAAGCATAGAAGCCAAAAAACATGGATATTAAAGAAAAAATCAATGTCAATATATGTCATTAGTATAGGTATCAAATATGTATTCTTACTATGTTATGCAAAAGATAACTCTAAAAAATTTTTTTAGAGTGATGATGATCCTTGAAGGTAATTGAGAAATTTCTTAGGAAGAACCTAGGTGGCAAAGGATCGAAAAAAAGCAAATACTGAGATTTATTAATTGCATTTATTCTAAAGATTGCCGAAACGTTAGAATAAATGCAATTCATATATCTCAGTATTTGCTTTTTTTCGATCCTGTGCCAACTAGGTTCTTGCTAAGAAATTTCTCACTTACTATGTTATTTAAAATTAAACGAATTACGAAATAATGTCCTCGTCAATACAATATTAGAAATGGCTTTAAATTACAACTGCATAATAAAAACTAAGTTTATGTAAAAATCAGTAAAAAGCAAAACACAAAATAAAGTCTAAAAAGTTTTCGGTGGCAATAAATTTTCATCAGATAAACTACTAAATACATTCAAGGGGATGCAGTACATATATAAGTTATTACGTATTTCTTTGGGAACTTATTTGAAAGTTTGGCAAGTAGCAAGTAGTAAAGAAGAATATCTTTGCGTATGTATATCATAGCCTGTTGAGGGGATGAGGAACTAAGTGGTAAGCACATCACTGCGTCGTCCATTGCCCTTCTCAATACCATTATCGATGTTGCCAGATTGAGGAAAAAGTTTTCGAATTTTACTATATAATGACTTTTTTCTTTTTTGTCCTTGGTAATTAATATAAAATTTATTTGTTGGGAAAAAGGACTTCTTTAAGAGAACACTTATTTGTTATATATTGCGACGTTTCGTCCCTTTATTGGGACGAAACGTCGCAATATATAACAAATAAGTGTTCACTTAAAGAAGTCCTTTTTCCCAACAAATAAATTTTTACTATATAATTTATAGGTAGGTAAATGTTAAGAAACGTCCATTGTTACAATGCTATATTAGAAAAAATTATTTTCAAGCAACTATCATCGTCGGAACTTAAACCCGAATCTTTCCACTTTCACGGCGGAATGTGTTATCAGTTACTCTACGGTGTCATGTCTCAACAGTTAAACTTCCCCATATTATAACAGTAAATTGACGTCAACCGAAAGCTAATTTTTATCTTAGGTATAAATCTTCACAATAGTGAATTTTTGGGTGAATCAAAGACGAAAGTTTCCATTCATTAATTCAAACCTAAATTACAGAATATATTATGTGTACTGTAAATCTATAGAGGTTTTTCTTTGTTCCGTTATAACTAATTAACTATACATCCGATTGAAATTAAATTTTGTATCCATACTCTAACTTAAATTATAGGCTATTTTTTAAGGGGTTGGGAGGGTAACATTCCTAAAAGATACGCTGTCTGTATTTCTAAAATTGCTTAAACCAAAAACGTGAGACTCGTGAAAAAATACTCTTCTTAGAAAATAAAGAAATACATGTTCGACTGTCTTTTGAACATCTACCCGAACGGGGTGGGGAAAAGAACTGTGGGTACAATCTATACCAGGTGGATGAAGTCGCGAATAAGCCGCTAGTTATCTATATTGATATTCTATAATGTATATCATTAGGTCAGTTGATTCACCCAAAAACTCTCACTACTGTGAAGGTTCATGTCTCGCGTTACCTAAGATAAAAATTAGTTGTTGCTTTGATGTTACAATTTGCTTTAATATGAAAAAGTGTAATAATTAATGGATGTTTCTTAACAATAATTTATAGTGAACGGTAGCTATTCTACTGTTTATTAATTTAGTTACGAACTATACCGTACTGAATAATACATTAAGTTATTTAATTATTCATTAGAAGTATTGAAGCATTTTTTTATGCTAAAGTGCTAACCCATAAACCCAACGGAGGCAGTACTCGAGTAAGAAATTATGTTTGTGATGAAGAAGG
Source organism: Venustoraphidia nigricollis (assembly GCA_034508555.1). Taxonomy (NCBI): domain Eukaryota; kingdom Metazoa; phylum Arthropoda; class Insecta; order Raphidioptera; family Raphidiidae; genus Venustoraphidia; species Venustoraphidia nigricollis. The sequence goes on along the minus strand of JAVRKA010000032.1, from coordinate 3,727,148 downwards.
TTCCTCATTTGACATATTTTCTTTTTTGTGAAGAAGTCATCTAATGTCGTTTGCCTTTTTCTGTTTCGTTCAGCAAGCTGTTGCCGATTGCAAGATCTTGCATCAATGACACGTCGTCTTGCCTTTGAACTTCTATCAACTGTTCCATAATTTACGTTATAGTGGCTAAACTTTTTTTAGAAACCACGTAATACTAAAACAGCGTAAAGCGAGGTCTTACTGTATAAAGAATCTCTCGTTCTCGGCATCATTAGTTAGAACTTTGTATAGATGCGTATTAAAATGTCTATATATAAATATTTCCGCATACGTGACTGTCTCGCGAAAAAGCTTTGAGTTTCGCTTTTGCATCCTGGAAAATCATTTGCTACGATTGGCAACCCTAGGTAGGACTGCAACCTTTAGTCAGTTTTTGTTTACTTCCACCAGTTTTTTCGGTCGTGGTACTTCAACCACCGTCTCAATTGACCACAAATGTGTTCTTCTACTGTTTTGTGCACTAATTTAGCATTCAGTTTTATACCCGGTCGAAAGTACGTACTTTCGGCTTCGATTTTAAAACAGAGAGCCTAACATTTATGCTCTGCTAGAATTACGCATACGTCATCTGTAACAGCGGGCCGATACAGTTTTCTCGTGCACACTGATACGTGAGAACCGGGTATAAAGAAAAATGGTAAACACCGCACGGGCAGAAAATTGAAACTCCTGCCCTTGCGGTGTAATATACTAATGATTCGTCTAAATTACCATTGAAAAATATGCTTGGGTAAGTCGCTGCGTCAAAAAGTTCCCGAAACTTTTGAATATCGTGATCATAACCATCTGACAACACTGCTAACGAAAGAACAAGGGTTGTGTGTGAACGCCAGTAAGTTATATTATTATGTACGTCGTATTATGAAACTTGCAAACATAAAAGAAAAAGAACTTCGTGATGTTTTGCTCACGCCAGATAACAAATGGGAGAAATTGTGATATAACTATAAATAAAATATAGCCAACGAACAATGCTCTTTGGCACTGCTTTCTGAAACTGTAATAAGTTTGAAAAGATAGAAGTTTAAGATTTCTAATTTACATAATGTAACGAGAATCCTTAAGTTATAAAATTCTAGTAGCTTGCTAACGAAACGAGGGCAAAAACTAAAAGCATGGATGTAAAATTATATCCATTTAAAATCGTGACGGCATCATTTTGAAATGCTGTTTTGGAGTACAGTCATAATATGCAATAATGGAGTACGGCTATCAAATGTTGTAAGTGCAATTTGGAGAATTTTTCGGCGCCAAAATTTAATAGTGCGAATTAAAGGAAATTAATATGAAATACAACACTTAGTTCCATTATTCCTGCAGATTCCAGCTGTCCTGCTAGTTATCGATACTAATATTATAAATGCGAAAATCAGTCTATCTGTTACCTTTTCACGTCTAAACCGCTGAATAGATTTCGATAAAATTTGGCAATGATATAGATTGAATCTTGAGGAAAAACATAGGCTACCTTTTGTCTAAAAAAAACTTGCAGGGGCTGAAATAGGGAATGAAAGCCCAATTATATATCTGTCACGATATCTCCGGAACTATTATAGACCTACCAATAGGCATGTTTCTTTGGTTGGGTAGAGATACGCTAAGAACGAGTTTTGCAGAAATCGACTCCCAAGGGGGGTGAGATTCCGAGGCGTTATAGATATAACATTCCCGTTTTTGAATTATAACTTCTACAGACCTGAAATTTGGTAGAGATGTCTTTTATGTTAAATAGACATCTAAAATCGTCTTCTAAGGAGTGTAAAGGGAGGAGGTACAGGGGTGTCAATAATTAACACATTCTAAGTTTTAAGCTACAGTTCCTATGGACTTGAAATTTAGCTGTTATATTTTTTATTTTCTTTTAGGGTCTGCCGAGGGAGGCGCAGTCCCGCGAGGTAATATAAAAATACGGTGGAGTCGAAGGCTCCACTACTGTTGTTGCTGCCATGTTTCATGATTTCATCACAATCATGTGCAGAGATTAACGTACTAAATCGGCTGTTGACTCCTCATATAATTTGTTAAAGAAGAAAATACAACTGTTTATGCCAACCCTGTCATAACAGACTATCCGACGGACAACACTGATCTTATTACCAAGTAAGCTTTATGTAAAACAAGCTTATGGCACCTTTCAATACATATTATTATCATCTACTAAATACGTACAACGCTAATTCCTGTAAGTACTTATAATCCGAATAAAAACATAAATGTGAAAAAAGAAGCCAAGCTTGATACCTAGAAAGAAGAGCTTTGCCGAAAGAAAAATTGAAAATTCATGTTTAATTGACTTTTTTCTCTTTTCTGTCTTTGGTAATTAATATAAAAATGATTTGTCGGGAAAAAGGACTTTTTAAGTAAACACTTATTTGTTATTTATAGCGACTTTTCGTCCCTTACTTGGGACTTTTTCAGGCTTTATAACTATTAAATGTTTTGATTAAAACATTTAATAGTTATAAAGCTTGAAAAAGTCCAAAGCAAGGGACGAAACGTCGCTATAAATAACAAATAAGTGTTTACTTAAAAAGTCCTTTTTCAAATCATTTTTATATTCATGTTTAATATTATAAATAAATGATTCGTGTGTGTAAACTTGCCTAGTGAAAACTTGGCACCCATTTAAATCTCAATTCTTTTTTCGGCGAAGCTCTTCTTTCTGTAATTACCGAGGTTAGCCCCTTTTTTCAGATTTATGCTTTTGTTGTGATATCAAAACTTCTATTAATCTAGTAACCTTGAGCCTCATCTACATAAGCTCACTGGGAAAGGGAAACTTCTTTTTGTGCATTACCAAGTTTTCTCTTAAATTTTCCCGTCGTTGAATCATTTCCGTTTTAATTTAACTTCAAAAAATGCAATATTGTGACTTATAATGAAATGTGTGTCCACTTATTGGAATGTATGATTAAATCTAATAATTTTTAATTAAGTATTTGAAAATGAACAGTCAAAAACGCTAATATAATGTTATTGTTTCAATATTTTGAATTTATTTTTCTTTCGTAAAAAACCTTTACATTGAAGAAACAAAAAAACTACCCAGAATGCATTTTAATTTTGCATGTTTGCATAACTGTACCTAGACTTGTAATTGTCAGTTAGAAGTTCAACAAAAAGGTAATGGTTCATAAATATTTGGGAGACTGTATATTTGAAACTCACCTGTTATGGCACAATATTTTAATATTTATCCATTAAATGTGCATAGATTAAAGCTCTCACTAAGATATTTTTTTCGCAAGACACCAACTCAAAACGGCATTTAAATTTTACTGTTTTTTTATGTTTAACAAATAACAAATCAGTTATTAGTAAGATGCAAACTATACGTTGTGAAATAATATTGATATATTCTAAAATAAATCACGCAAGGAGTCGTTTAAAAACCGTCAATCGTTAAAAACATGCACAACTACTGCAATAACGACAATCACTAAACGGCCGATCAAGTTTGCCGCGCACTGTAGTCGTCGATCGTCAACTGTAAGGTGCTTGCGATCAAACAAATGAATCAATCGCGCGCCCCGGTGCGTCTCGTCGCTTCGATATAGAGATTAGATGTAGCATTGTAGCGGCCGTATAGTATATTTACAATCATTGTGGTGCGCATGCGTTAGACACGCGTGCATCTCAGTTTGTAATCAAAAAAATCACATGCAGCGTCTTACAATCCCTCTCGAAATCTCTCTTAACCCTTTAACTGCCATACTTGGCAGTCAAGAGTAGCTTGTGGTAGAAGTCCCGCGAGGTAAACCGAAGGCTCCACTACTGTTGTCGCTACCGTGTTTCATTTCAAACTCATGTCAAAAATAGGGACTTTGGCTTGTTCAATAATTTTTTTGAAGCTTAACTTCTTTAGCGACCTATCTGTTTGAAAAATGTAAGAAATCGAGGGGAAGTAGAATAGACAAATAAAGGGGAAGTTAGTTTGTTCTCTAAATAACATGAAACTGACAAGGACAAAAGTTTATAGTGCGTTGCATTTTGATTTGCAAAATAGTAAGACAAGGATGGACGGCTTGAATCTGACGTTTAAAATTACGAACAATTGAAGTACAACATAATTTCTGTAATTTGACATACAAACGGCAGGAACTCATATATTTCATGTAAATTCAGAAAAGAAAATATTAAATATCATATTCTCTATTTTTAGATATCAGAACAATTTTCGGATTAAACATTTTTTTTAAATACAAGTCACAATGTCACATGTGAGGTTATGATGTTGATATACTACAGACAACGCATATTAAAAATGTTTTTCGTAGATTATAGTATGTAAATAAAACCATGGTATGTGTTATGCGACGATCTGTCCATCTGAGAATTTTCACATAACATAAACATCAAAGTGCCCTCTTAATTGCAATATTAAAAAAACTAAAGAAGTTAAATTACTTATGTGAGCTCATTATAATTTTTTATTTCAAATTTAATATTTTCTGTACAAACATTTGTGCAAAATTTACTTTAATTGTCTTGTTTTTATCTGATATTTTGAAGCAATTGCACTTACACACGTCTCGGAAATCTCCAATTTCTATGAAAAATCTTATCCAATATTTGATGTTAGCCATGGTAACCCTAGCCGTATTTTACATAAATGTTTTAATATTCTCTCGTCATATTCTGTTGATCTTGTAAAGCGACTGTATGGCCATTAAGTTGAATGTTATATTATGTAAAACATTAATGCAAATTAGTGCAATTACCAATCATCGAGTAATTGATGTTTACGGTGAAGGAGTGGTTTTACACTTAAGCCATAACCGATTATTTATCATTGATGACGGTCTGCCTTTATTTAACTACTTTACACCGCGTGTAAAACCTCTTTAGTAATATCCGAATACAAAAACTAGACCCTGCTGAAGGGTTGCGGGGCTTAACCGATCCTCAAATTTTTTAATCACCTGGCAGCTAGAATGTCCCACCGAAACGACCTGTTTTTTTTTACTATATCTGTTGTTAGTTACCAATAATATTCTGTTTAAATTTCAATGCTACTTAAATATATTTTTAAAATTTTTCAAAAATACAATTTTGCCAACACCTTGCTAAATCTTAGACCCGATTAAGAAACCTGGCCTTTTTATTTTTCAGCTCCTTAAATACTAAATTTCAAGGTATTAAAATTTCAAAATGCTTCAAGGGCTTCTATTGCGAAAAAAAATTTGCTAATTTAAAAATTTGAGGGTCGGTTAAGCTACCCTTCAGCCAGGTCTGTGTTTTTGTATTCGAATATTGCTAAAGAGGTATTGTACAAATTTTCACAGTGCCTCAAATACCTACCCAAAAATGTCTAACAGCTCTCCTACTAACAATATAAATGCATTAATTGATGTATCGAAAACCTACAATAATAATGTACATTGCACAAAGCGTCGTAGCGTAGGACGGAACTTAATAATATTATGATCTTGATTGAAATCTCAGAGCACAATTTTTAGACTCAGTACTCTTGCATCCTTATTCGATTCCTTTCAGTGAACCGATTCCAATCAATGACGAATCCAATATCTGATCGGAACTGTGATAAGTATACAGAAAACAATAGATTGCATGTCTGGGGCCTGGGCATAATGAAGTATATTTTTGACGAGTTGTGACGTTATGTTGAACGAGAGGTAGCGAGCATACCAATCACATGAATCAAAATATCGTTCAACCCTAGATATACACTGTATTTTTGTCGTACACCTTGTAAAATTGCGGCTTTTGTCTTCATTTTCACTATTTTTAATATTTTTGCGCCATTTCACATGTGCAGTGCAGCGATCTTAACTTCTAATAGTACGTTATAGTAGTCCTGTACATCATTCGATAAATAATAGTTGGTACTACATAATTTCAATCTTTGGTAATTTTGAAAACAGTATATTAACATAATATCAGTTTTGTAAAAATAATTATTCGCAGTCGCGACAGTTTTCGCCTTCTTTCACATTCGGTATAACGTAATAATTTCGTGTTTAATTTATGTATGTAAACAATTTTTGTGGCCACAAGGCAAAGCAGCTTATATCGTTTGAGTAATTTTTCCTACACCTTCAAATAGATTTTGTTTCTATTTTGTGGAATAAACGTTGCACTTACATCAATTAAAAATTAAACTTCATTTCAAAAACTCGTAAGATACGAGTAAATCACGTCATAGTGGTCTAATTTTTTTAAAATGAAAAAAGGAATGCTTCGAGAAATGTCTTCTAAATAAGATTTTCAAACTTCCATGAGTAGTTTTGACTCTTTTAAATTTTATTAAATAACTATATCTATAAATTAAAACACTTTAAAAAATCTTTTGCAATTATACTTTACACTTTTTGAGTAAAACGCCATAGAGACTACTTATTAACTCGACGCGTAGCGCTATCGAGGTGTTTTGCGTAGCCCCGGTAATTTTTCAAAATCGACCCATTTTTTAGGTAAGGATAACATTGAGAGCGTTATTTAAACGCTCGGCTAAAATCGAATAAAAATCGTACAAAAGTGTCGACGTTTTTTACATTTACCGAACAGATACTTATATGAAAATAATCTACAAAAAAATAATTGGAATCGTTACTGTCTCCCTATATGGGAGCTTCTCAGCTTCCACTGTAAATTCTCATGATTTTTCTATATTTTGCTTTTGTTATACACCCATACCTCGCTTTACGGCCTAGATACGTTCCACGAAACTTGGCCGCAAAGCGAAAAGCCGTATAAGGAATCAATTATTCTAAATTGCAAAATTGGCGACATGTAGATATATCGACATCGAAAAAAAGTTTTTTTTGCCGTTATAGCGAAACATTTTAGGCCGTAAATCGAAAACGTGCCTTAATTGAAAAGGGCCGTTATAGCGAAATGCCGTATAAAGAGCGGTCGTATAGCGAGGTATGAGTGTATTGTCATTAAACATTATTTTACCCAAGTTGAACATAAGCCATTTGGTCTTTTGATTTGTGTGTGAAGAGTCGTTCGTTCACAAGTGAATCCAGTTGCACGACAAGTCAGTAGTATAGAAGAAAAGGTGCCTAAATCCATACAAGATGTGCGTTCAATGCTACAAAAGATCTTTAATACCGAAACGACAGCCCTGGGTCCCGACACATAATTGTAGGGTACTTGAGGAGGTCCATTTTTCGTATGTCGTCATTAAAATTATGCAAATTGGCACGTTTTTGTTCTGAACTATTTAATAATAAACTGAGAAAAAACTGGAAAACTTGCTGGAGATAATAACCTCAATACTTGTATTTTTTTTTAAATTATAGCTTCAACATTAGAAAACCCTTTAATAGTTAAAAAGTTACTTTACACAAGCTCTAAACATGTTATATTTGAACAAAAGTAAAATGTATATAAATTATAAGATCAAAACCTGTGCTTAAAAATGTTTTTTCAACTATATTTATCATTTCTCGAAACATCCTAAGTTATTTTATCATTGTACCTACATCTTTAACGAAAATGTGATTATCAATCATCGCGATTACGCCAAAGAAGTATAACTTCTGCCGCACGTACACACACCATTTTTTTTAATTCAACAACGTGGTTCAGTTTAGACGTGCGATAGTTCTGAATCAAGTCAATTGTTATTCGACGAAAAGAAGAACAACACGACAAATAAATATTCACGATCATGTATTTTTATAATCTGCATTATACATTATTGTTAATAACTACTTTAATATGCGATATTGTACTGTTTTAAACATATTGATTATATATCGATAATATTATGTATGTACTTACTTATTTGCAAAATCAGGGATCATACGAAAACGACGCGAACGCGCGATAAATAAAATTTAATCGCCATCGTATTATTAGTGTATTTGCCATAAGGCAACATACACTATTGGCGTCGGTCGGATGGCGGGACCTAGGGGTCGGACCAAAATTTCTCGACGTTTCATAACCTCCTAAACACGTTGGCACCATTTTTAAAAATGTTTATATATATATGTATATATATATATATATATATATATATATATATATATATATTTATATATATATATATATATATATATATATATATATATATATATATATATATATATGTGTGTACGCGCGATAACTTTCGAAAGAGTTAATTGATTTCAACGAAATTTGGGCCACGTGTTGAAACCCATCACCGCAAGAAGCCTATTTAAAATGGGCCTAATCGGGCTATTTTAAGGGTAGTTTTTAGGGGTTGAAAACTGTTTTTGGGCCCCAAAATACCGAAAAAATTCTCCGAATCGTTTCAAAATTGAAATTTAACCCTCTGGTAGTGATTAAAAAGTGTCCCCACAATTTTAATAAAATCGGCCCGACAGGACCGGATTTACAAATTTTATGAAAACACTAGTTTGCAGATAGTGACTTATTTATTGAAGGGTGTATTTAATTCAATGTAGACGTTAGATAGATAATAATATTACAATTAAGAAAAAAAATGTTATTTTAAGGGGTGTATTAAGGGGTTAAATTTTTTATTTTGCCCAAAAACAAACTTAATTTCACATAATAAAAGTATAAAACCACACGGCCCTATACAAGCAAATACACTATATTGTCGGCAGGGTTTTGGCACTGCGACTCGGGTTTTTATATATATGTCGTAGGATAATTGAAATAATCGGATCTTCGCGAAAATCCTAGGACGATTGCAAAAAACTGGGTAACTGGAATCCGGTTTTCGGCAAACATTCTAGGATTTTCGTAAAAATCCGATTTTTTAATTATTATTTAATTATTATCCTCCGCAGTTGGGTAAAAAAACTAAACCCATTTTTTCTTAATCGGTACATTTAAAAATGCACTTTCTCAATTTTATTTCAAAAAAAGAGGATGTTTTCTATCTTCGTCTAGAATATGTGTTTTTTTTTTTTTGACTTAATTCAAAATATACCTAAAGTTCTGTAAAACAACACCGATGTTTAACAACAACAATTTTTTTCCATTCATGGTTGTTTTATGTACGAAACATAATAGACCACGATTAATTGACGAGGGACTGATCTTGAAGTGACTAAGTGCTTATTAAAGTCTGGCGTTGTTTTTAATGCGAAATTTGTAGTGTAATAATATACATTTTATCGTCAAAACTGAAAAAAATATAAACACGGATAAAATTATCTATAAAGATCAAATATGAAAACACACCTTCAAATTTAATAAATGGTACCAACTTTGTTGTTTTAATATTATTTTTATTATTTGTAGAAAATTATAAAAAAATATTTTTTTCATTTTTATCACATTACTTCAAGGTCAAATAGGGTAATATATATCTAAAATTATTTTAAGTATAAAACAATAGAGTATCTAAAATAAATAAAGGTAAAACTCATTAAAGTTAGGGGCTATTCAAGTATTACATACAGGGAGTTATAACTACGCATCTATAGAGTTGTGTTCCAACAAAAATTATATAACCCAATTCGTCAAATCGGGGTCTTAGTGTCGAATAGGTTTGAAAATTTTGATTTTATGAGGGGTCCGCGTAATATAAGAGGAGGTCCAGAGTCCAGACCCCCTTCCCCGTCGGTGTGCTCCTGATAACATACACACATTTTCGTTAATTTTGGATAAGATAAAATAAGAAAATCGATGACCACTGCCTAATAAAGGGTAAGACCAGTGATGTATTTACGCCTAGGGTCGGTCGTGAGGCAGTTTCAGGGGGCACCTAAATCATAGTACAGGATGTCCGAGAATTATCTTTACAACTTTGAAATTTAATAACTTTTGAAATAAAAAAGATATTCACATTCTGTGTTCTGCAGTTATTAATGCAACTCATAAAGTTTTTTTTCTGGGGTTATTTGAAGGATATTGTTTATCGGAAAAAGGTTACTGACATTGCTGACTTAAAAACCCGCATTACACAGGCTTTTGCCACTGTCACAGACGTTATGTTACAGCGTACCTGGCAAGAAATCGATTACCGACTGGATGTGCTTCGGGCCACACGTGGAGGTGCTAACCTAAAAACTTTATGAGTTGCACTAATAACTGCAGAAAACAGAATGTGAATATCGTTTTTATTTCAGAAGTTATTAAATTTCAAAGTTGTAAAGATAATTCTCGGACACCCTATATAATGTTTGAAAATTGATAACAAATTATTAATAAAAAAAAATATTAAAGGGTTCCTATTCTCCCATCTCGGTCACAAAAAATGCCATCCATTATATATTTTTGAGTTTTTTTAAACAATTTATTTCAAACGCTGGAGAGGTGTCGCCACTATCAAGTTTCTGCCCCGGTTCGAAATACTCGTGCATCGAACGCTACACAGTTAACGCAACCATAAAAACTTGAATGCTAAAGCCCAGGTTTCCTAAGAAGGCGGTACCGTCATATAGCGGGCGTAATATGAGAGTGAATCAGAAATGACGTAATTGTTTGGTTTGGTTTTATTATGTCATTCACCGTCATTTTCGGTCGCTATATTATGATACCGCTATCTTAATAAAAAATAAAAACTTTTTTTAAAACAACATATTTTATTTTTAAAAACATTAAACTAAACAAAATTTCATCATTAAAATGACATTACGTTCACAATAATTTAAGTAAATTAGGAATGATTTATTTATGAGTGTTTATTAACGGACAAATAAATACCTAAAGAAATAGCAACAATAAATGCAAAACCAACGAGGTACAATACCAGTCTTTGCTGAATTGATCTCATAATCATTGTATTCATCAAACGAGAAGACCGACTCAATTCTTCATCTGTTTCTCGAAGCTAAAAAAACAAACCATCAAGTTTCTATCACTTACTTTTCTATATTTTGTAAAACTTCTTGGCGTCCGGACTTGTACGCCGTGGTCCATTGGTATTTCTACCTGACGTTTCGTCTACAACTGCGGTAGACATTATCAAAGACGACGTGGTAGCGGGCGAAGTGGAATTTTGCGTGTACTAGAAATATTCAAGCACACGCAAAATTTCTACCGAAAAAGTCTGTATCTAAGTAAAACCTGGACACCAGCATACTAAACTACTGAGTCCAACGACCAATCAGAGAAGAGCGTACTACGACCGAGTAGAGAACAACCCACTATTCTTAATAGAAGAGGGAGCAACAGTCGTCGATACACTTGCCTGTGAGCAGTTTAGGACACTACTACATAGCCTTTGAAAATGTCTACCGCGGCTGTGGACGAAACGTCAGGAAGAAATACCAATGGACCACGGCGTACAAGCCCGGAAGCTTTACAACAACGTCGGCCGTAAAAGCCTACACAATTTCTATATTTTATTTATTTTGTAAACTCTGTGAATGACTGTGATCTCCAATAAATGTAGAGCAATCAGCTATAACCAGATAAATCAATTGTTTTATGAAAAATGGGATATGTTTGGTTTCTTGGTATCTGAGGTCAGCTAAATCCATTGGCATGATCAGAAACAACCTAAACTGGATAAATTCCATTGAAAATTGGTACCAACATGTTGGCAATCAAGCAAAACCAGATATCCCCAACAAACAAATATTTCAAATTTCAACTTTCTGTCCTTGCGCTGTAAGTTCAATACATGACACTAAAACGTTACCGATAACAGGGTGTTTAATAGTAAAAAAAATACTGAATAGGCAGTATTCAGTACTTTTTTACTATTAAGAAAATAACACTTACTCTTCCTCGTGATCGCTGAATTGTTTCCCTTTGTGAACTTAAATCTTGAAGTACTTGATGGCTTATCTGCTCTGTTTCCTGTAAGATGCGATAACCACTATTCAGCTGGTTTCCTGTACGTTCAATTCGTTCTGAATTATCTAAAAGTCTTCTCTTTTGATCCTCGGTTAGTCTTACGTCGGAATAATCATCACATGAATCATATCCGTTTGTTATTTTTACTGTACGAGCATTTGAAAATTCTTGACATAATCGTTTCAATTCAGTTCTATAACATTCTAGACGTGACTTGTACTTTTGCCTTTGTGACGATTCTATTTCATGCACTTCAAGTTCCATTTGTTCCAACTGAAAAAAAATATTGAAGAAATATCAGTATTCAGCAATTCAGAGAGTATTGCAGTTTCATACATCGGTTCTCAGACCAGAACTTGGGAACTTGTAGAGTTGGATCGAAGGCTAGTTCTTCGGTCGAAGTCAAAGGTATAATACTAAATAAAAAGACGGTCAAGTGCGAGTAGAATTTATGGACAAAGGTTCGTTTCAAACGCAGTCTTAGTGTGAACATAACTAGTAAATTAAAGCAACATTGAAAATAATAAATAAATTTATTAGTACCAATTCTTGGGCTTCATCAATATGTTTTTCGATTTCAGATACATGGTGTCTCTTATTTTCTGTAAAAAGATACAAAATAAATATTAGGTTAAAATGTCACATATTTTCAAAAAACAAAGTGCGCAAGCTAAAAGGTTACTATAATAGTAATATGTTGGATCGAAAAATAGTGGAAACATCTTAAATTCATATTGACAACAACAACAGACTTTAATAGAAGTGCTATCGTATTATGCAAAAGTTCTAACCATTATTTGATGTACTTAAACGGCCAATTTGTGCCGTAATATCAGCTGTCAAAACAGAATATTGTTGTTCATAGCTGTCAAATAATCCAACCATTTTGAGAATTGACAGTTCACTGTTCTAGAGTGAAATTATCTGCACAGAGCATAGCCAACATGAAAACAACTATTGTGAAAAAACAGTGTCGCCAACACATACCCAGTATATGTTTCTTTGTTTCCTGATCCGGCGCTTCGTAGAAAAGGTTAAGTTTATGTTTTATTAAAATTGCAATATTAATCTTGAAACATCTAAAAAAATAGAATAACTCCTTAGTGTATGTGATAAATTAAGATTATAATTCAGTATCGTTAACGTATGTTTCTTCATATTTTTACAAACAAAGATACTAATTTGAAGTTTTGTGTATTACAGCTGAAAGATGGTTCAACGTCTAACATACAGACGACGTCTGTCGTACAACACAAAATCCAATAGAAGAAGAATGTAAGTTACTTTATTTAATTTTTATTTTGTAGTAAATAAATAAAATAATACGTTATGCACCAGTTTATTTAATAGATACACATTTTTGAAAAATAGGTTATACTAACAACACGTTTTTCGAACAGTTTTCTCTTGGTTAATTCAATGAATTAGTAAATTCATTTCATATAAGATTTATACTCGAGCAAAAGAAAAGTTGCCTTTATTAAGAAGGAAATCAAGTCGCAGTCAACGAAGTTTCGTTGACAGTTGCATCAGAACTTAATTTTTAAATTCACTCTATTGTGAACGATTTTTGGGCATAATTAGTTCAATGTAAATGTGCACTGCTTCGAATTGAATTCATTCTTAAAATTTGCAAGATTTTGTGCGTATTTGTACGAAAACAATATTAACTTCTGTGAAAATGCCCCGTTTTGAATATTTTTTTAGTAAATGATTGCCGCAGTATGGGCTCCGACCTATTGATAATTTAAGTGCTCTCAAGCAGATCAGTAATTTTAGAAATCTTGCAGTCTTCTGTATATCTTGTACCTACTATTAAATATGCGCAAAATTGCCAAAATTTCGAGTGGTGTATCGAATTAGCAAAATCGGTGTTGTAGAAATGCATTTATAAAATAGTTAACTAATAAAAAATAATACAAATTTCTCTTTTTTAAACTTTTCCTTTATACCTGTTCGAAAGTGCGTACTTTCGGCTTCGATTTTAATGCAGAAAACTCAACATTTATGCACTGCTGGAATTACTCGCACGCCATCTATAACAGTAGTAGCTAATAGCTGTTATTACATATAACCTCAAAATTGCTCACTTGAAAACTACTAGTTTTTTTATATAATGGTGAAAGTACGTACTTTCGACCGGGTACAAAGAAAAATAGTATACACCACACGGGTAGAAAGTTGAAAGCCCTAAACTGCGTGACATGATGCCTGAAACGAAGCCGAGAGCATCATGGCGCGCAGTGCAGAAATTTCAACTTTCTGCCCTTTATGTTCTATAAATATTTTTGAAAAGAATAGAAATAGCAAAACAAAACATCGGTGCAAACGTCGAATGCATCGATGTATCGTACACATCTCTGCCTACTATAATATTGTCTCATGTATCGTTCGAGGGTTTTCTGGCAAACACTGAAATTTTTTATGCAAAAATTTTGGTACATCGAACAATGGCTTGTTTGTTAAAATTTATTCATGTTTTTCTACATTTATTTTCTATGCATTAAACCAAACACAGAACTGATTTATCAAATCAAAAAAACTTTTAAAATTATATTGTATGATGAGTTTTGGCTAGAGTACTGACATTTTTTTTTGAAAAAATGATGTCACTTATTTTTACTGAAATAATACGCAATTTTTTTGTAATATTCCAGATAAAAATTCATATTTTAATTAAATGGTAATCGTCTGATTTTAGAGTACGAACTCCTGGTGGAAAATTAGTATACCAGTACCTCAAGAAGCCCAAAAATGTACCAAAATGCGGTACATGCAAAACAAAACTAAGAGGTATTGTTCCAGCGAGACAGCAGGAACGATCGAGAATGTGTCGTCGTAAGAAGACTGTGAAACGATCATACGGTGGTGTACTCTGTCACAAATGCGTTAAGGAGCGAATTGTTCGTGCCTTCCTAATTGAAGAACAGAAGATCGTAGTTAAAGTCCTTAAGGCTCAACAGCAGTCATCGAAAGCCAAAAAGGCAGAAAAATAACTTGTTAAGACAATATTGTAATAAAACATGATAAAATCTTCTTTTGTTTTATTTGTTTTTAATTTTCGCTAACTCGTAAATTTTCCTTTAGAGAACCATAATTGTACTGGAATTCGCCTGACAGCTGTTAAAAATTTAAAAAATTGAATGTTATTTATTCTTAGATAATTCGTAAAAAACTAGCAGGATTTTAGTATGTTCCTTGTTCAAGAAGAGGTGCAATAATTCTCAGCGAACGACGAGGTCATTTTTACTTGCGTTTCAAACTAAATTTGATAGTTTTCGAAAGGAATGCAAATATTAATATAACGAATCCGTTTCAGTAAAAAACTTAAGAAATCGCTTTGGGACTTCTAATATTATGTAAGCACGCTCAGGGGATTTAAAAGTACTGATTTGTCTGTATTTTTATTTGTGCGAAAAGGCGGAAGACCTATGTACGTTAGGTAAAAATAAAAAATGATTTATATTGAATCAGAACTAGACAGTTCTGCTTCTAACCAAAAAAAGTGTTCTTATTCGGTTTATTGCAGTCCTTGATACAAACTGCGCGATGTTTCTTGTTGTTCTAACGTCATAATTTGAAAAAAATAGGTCCTGTGGTAGGATATTTTTTACAACGATAATTTTATCTATGGGCGGGCTATCCCAACAGTGCTTGATTTTTTTAACCCTGCAACTAATATTTAGCGAGATTATTTCTAAATTGAAATTTAAAACTTTCGTAACGATTAAAAGTTAAGCATTATAGAATCTAAAGAAATAATGTTTTTATGTTTATGTAGATATTGGTAATAAAATTAAAATCACAAACATGCGCAATTCTGTATATATAGCCGAGGCAAATTAAAATAGATCGTGGTTATTTAATCAGATATTTACCAGTTAATTAGCCGGTACATTATAGAATTATAGAAACTTTTATTTTAGCTCCCTCAATAAGTAGGTCTTCTGAAAAGTAGTTCGTTTTGTTCCGGTGGATGCTGCCACCTATAATATTATTTTAAAAACTCTTAGCTCTGTGACGTTCGCGTCGAACTACGCATGTCGAAAATAGTGATATGGTGGACGAATTGTCAAATATGTTATGTGTAATAATTTTGTGTTTAAAATTGTGATTTTGATATGGCTAGTGTCTCATCTTCGCACGACTGGGGAGCCAAAAGTGGACTAATCATGGGCCTGGGTTTGCTGTTACGAGAAACACAATCTGGTGAGTGCATTTTGTCACAGTAATCATTCACTTGCACCAACAAATTCCAAGTTCTTTATTACTTTTTTGAGGCTTTATATCTCACTGCACATTTTCAACCTCTGATAATTCCAATCAATGCTGTTTAAAAGCCTAAAGTTAATTTTAAAATGCTATTGTGGTATTTCGTTTTTTATACACTTGTCAATATGACATTTGATTGTAGGTTGACTTTCCTATTCTAGTTTCCTAACATTTGTTGACACTTATCTTGTGTCATAATATACCTATCATGTTCAATAACTGATTGATTTAATTTTCGTGTTAAACTATTTTGATGGTATGTAATTAAAATGAATTCTAAATTATTAATTGCAATGCCCTTATTTTGAGCTATTCACTAGCTCTGAATTAGTCAGACCAGCCCCCGATGAAGGCAAGAAAAGTCTTAGTTTTACGTTTATGTGGTGATTGTTGGTAAATATATTTTAACAATTAAAATTAAACATAATTAAACATGTCATGCAAGAGTTGTTAACATTTTTTAATGTCATTAATGATATCTGAATAGTGATTTAACGAAATACCTAATAATTTATATATTATGTACGGTTAATATTATTACATCACTACAAAGGGGGGCTGAGCACTGAGCGGAAATTACGAATAGCACCCAGGCGAATTAAGATTGAACAGCTAGTATATTTTAATTAGTATAATGAAAAAACGTATATATGTGATTTAGAAATACTTAGAGGTGGAAAAAATTCCACAAATTAAATGGGCTTAACTTAAAATACGAAGGAAATCGGCAGGTTCATTTTCGAAAAAAATTACCGTTCTGGTTACTTTGAAATAGAGTTGTGACTTTAATGTTCAACGTTGACAAGTGTGGATACTAATTTTATTCAAATTTTCAAGCTTTACAGCGTTTTTATATAGGCAATGTTTTTAATATAGTTGGTTGTTTTATGAGATATTTTTATGTTAATTAAAAATAAATGTGCTTTCTGACTACAAATCCCAATCAATGAACCTAAACGTGTACCAGGATAAGTCAAACAATGTTGAAAGTTCAAGTTTTAAATTTTTTATGGAACTTGTAATATTGAAGGTTTATAAAGATAAAAAATTTGGCCTACAAGAAATTTAAACATATTTGATTTTCCTAGTGTAGGTCTCCTTAACGTGTTATGGTTTTTTACCGATTTTCAGAAAAACTATAATCCGTACAAAAAATTGAGTCGTAATCTATTCATTTTTAAATTTCGTGGGTGAAAAACGAGTTCCAAAATGGACGGTCATATCTAAAGCGGTACTCCCAATATGAAAAAAAATAAATTTTGAAAGCCCCAATTTTATAGAACTGCATCTCCAAAGGGTTGGACATTTTTTAAAGTGATTTTTTGGTTTTATTTTTCCAAGAAAACTACTAAACATATTTTGATTTTGTTATGATAATTGAGATTTCAAATGTACAAAATTACTTGCATAACACGATTATCCGTATTACGTAATTTGTAAAATTTTAGTTTTTAAGCAGAATTAAACTAATGTTCGATTAAGTACAACGGTCGTATTTTTTTATTTGAACCTTCAGTCCACGAAAACAACAGAATTTATATTGTTTAACAGTTAAAAATCGATTTTTATACTGGGCTTTTGTTTTTGTTATAACCTTTTTGTTTAATTATTAAATGTTCGGTAAATCGCATTAGGAAAACACATTTTACGGGCGCTTATTCTACAAGGTTTATAAATAATTATTATAGTTTTTCAATTATATATGTAATTATTATTTGTAAGTTTTACTTTTGTGAGCATTAAACAGTATCTAAACTGTACAAGTTTAAAATTGCTCATAAAACTTACTATTTGAAGTGAAATTACACCTGTTTGGCTGTTTATAAATAATTGAATATATACTTACCTATACATTGTCAGCGGTTAGTGCTTTAAATAGTGTAATTATCAATTTTTTAGTTTGTAAACATACCAAATAAGCACATAGACACGCGTTATTCACTTTAATGATGTTAAAATGTTAGAACAAAGAATCATCAAAGGTGAAAGCCCCCTTTTTTTGTAAATTATGAATCAGTTTATACAAAATGATTCAAATGTTGATAGAAGTTTAGGCAAGACGAAGTGTTATTGATGCAATATCTTGCTATCGACAACAGTTTGCTGAACAAAACAGAAAAAGGCAAACGACATTAGATGACTTCTTCACAAAAAATATAATATGTCAATTAACTTCTTACTCGAACTTATATTTGATTATCATAAATGTTTTATTAATATTACCAATCAGTAAATCTATAATTAATGTAATAAAAAAGTATTTAACAATAAATGTTACAAAATTAAACAAAACAAAAAACTAACAAATTTTCTTATTCTGGGTTCTGTTTCGCTTATTATCTATGTGTTAAGATGACCTCGTTTAGCGCAGTTTCGTCTATAACACAGGAACTTACTGAAACGTATCTCCCGCGTTAAGTAAGGTCTTACTGTATTATGTGCAGCCAAAGCTTTTTTTTCGAAGGGTGCAGGGTTTTGAGTTTTTTGCCGAAGATTGTGAAAAAAGTAGTAGAGTACCTTGCAAAGGAATTGGAAGCACACCCCTAAATTATTAGAAACAAATCAACAATAGTTGCGTGGCTAACGCAGTCGAGTTTGAGACAAGAAATCCTGCATATATTTCGACGTAACGAATTTAAAATTACGTTCGAAGAGCACGTATCTGAATTGTTATGACTTTATAAATGGTCGTAATGCCAACAGACATTGACTGAGGTGAACAGTCGCATTTATTATTTCATTTTGTTGTTTCAAAATTGCCTTCGCGTAGCGTTTTGTACGAAACATGCAAAGTACGTATTTTAAACTGGCAAAGAGACGGCGACCCCCGTTTGACTATAATACGTTCTGTAATATACGACGGCTTTAGCCGTCTTGTCAAAAAATTAACATTAGGAAAAATCAAGTCTTGAAATAAATTAAATAAAAAGGATCAGGTGAAAAGACCAATTTTAGACGTTTTTATTCGATATACGACGTTTCGTTAATAAAAATGGTAATAAGTTACAATCTCTTTTTCATGAAAATGTAGTATTTACCAATCATAAGTGACAATTAGTTTTAAAAGTTATATTATTTTCATATCCGCAGACGTGAAAGTCAAAAAATCCGCATCCGCACTTGCCAATGTCAGTAAAACACATCTGTATATATTTTACACCGAAACTTCAACTAAAATACATAATATATTTCATTATACCCGGTCGAAAGTACGCACTTTCGGCTTCGATTTTAAAGCAGAAAACCTAACATTTATGCACTACTGGAATTACTCGCACGCTATCTGTAACAGCGGGCCGAAACAGTTTTCTCGTGCACACTGATACAAAAGTATGTATTTTCGACCGGATATAAAGAAAAACAGTACACACCACACGACCAGAAAGTTGAAATTCCTGCACTGCGCGGCATATGATGCCCCCGGCTTCCCGCAGACATTGTGTATCGTGCATTGCAAGAATTTCAACTTTCTACCCTTGCGGTGCAATATACTATATTTGTAACTTCGTCTTGATAAAATTTAGACATTTCAACGGAAAATAAAATCAAACACGTTCTATGTTACAACCATTTACCATGTTGATCAGACAAGATAAACGGAATCCTCGGCGCATGAGCGCGTTTAAGTTGTTTATAACTCCATTTCAATCGATCGTTTCTAAAATTTATTCGTCTCTAATCCGCTCACGTTTACTACCTACATAATAATGTAAAGATGTACCTATCTTGTCCATCTATCTCAATTACACGTTTATAACTCGGTACAAAAATAAAATTGGTTTTTGTTTATGAGCGTGTATAATTTATTCTGAACTGGGATTGTATCGTACTTTATAAAGCAGACCTTGCCAAGGATACAATATTCCATCACGTAAAAATATAAAGAAAAAGAATTATAAGAAAGAACTTTAAATTACTAATCGCTGAAGTGCATCTCAGAAAACGATTACCTGACTCGGTCTCGGTCTACTGAGCCATAGTCTCTATAATCGGAGTGAAATATCCAGTCGAAAACGTTGCGGCTGGACGTCCCGATTTTTAAATCAAAATTAAATGTCCCGCGCGGGACAGGCTCAGTCCCGCTTTTCGGGGATAACTCGACCGTGCGTAAATAATTATTCTCTTATTGTAAGTTGCAATTTGTACAGGGGCGTAGCTACCGCCGTATATGCCGTATCAATTATACGGGGCCCCCGGGCCACAGGGGCCCCCAACGTGTGTAAGCAAAAATTAATAAAAACTTCCAAATATTTTTTTTATTTCAGAAATGACAAAAGTCAAAAAAGCAATTTTTTTTCCCGCGTAAAGATTGGTTCAAAAGTTGGCAACACCCTACATCGGTTATCGCGGGCTGCGGGATTTCCCCGTTTAAGTCATTTACTTCAACGGGGGAAGGGCCCCCAAACCAATTTTTATACGGGGCCCCGCCAAGGCACGCTACGCTTCTGAATTTGTAACATTCACTCCTCAGACTATTGTTTGAAACACCATATTTTTCTAATGAATAAAACTTTTTTGATTTTGATTTCTGTTTTTTTATTTTTTTTTATTCAGAAGACGAGTAAGACTCAACTATTTAACGATAGGGTAAATCTGATTTTAAATATCATATTTTTATTAAAATACATTTTCTATGGCTATTTTTGCTATGTATTGTCACGTAAACGTAATTTGAACTCAAATACAAAGATAAATATTTAAAAACTTCTGATTATATACGTTTTTTTACTGTCCCGCTTTCGACGAAAGAATTCCGCTTTTTTCACTTAAAAAGTTCCAAAATCCCAACTTGGCAAAAAAAAAATCTGGCAACGCTGATACTGTAATTTCATCAAAAACATCTCATGTAATAAATAGTTTTAAAAAACCGGTCAAATGCGAGTCGAACTCGCGAGAAGCGGGTTCCGTACTATTCCGTTTTCCGTAAGTACTTTAAGACTTAAGATTTTCGTTTAGGTTTTCCTGTAAACTATGGGCGAGACCCGACATTCCCTATATTTTTTCAAAATTTTAGGCCCAGTAGTTTCGTTAATCTATTTTCTTAAATAACTTTAAAACTATTAATTTTAAAATTATATTTGAAACTCTTACTACAAGCCCTTTCATTTGATATGTCACACGGTACAATTTGCAAAACTTTTTTTTTTAATTTTCTAATTTTTTCCCCAAAAATAACCCTCATGTTCAAAATTCATTTATTTACGTTACACGTCCATCTTTCGGTCACTGACTTACATAAGTGTACTAAATTTCAACTCAATCGGTCCAGTAGTTCGGAGCAAATTGGCTAAAACAGTAGGACGAACAGACACACGAGTGATCCTATAAGGGTTTCGTTTTTTCCTTTTGAGGTACGAAATCCAAAAAACTAAAAAAACAAACCGAACTAATAAATTAAAAATATTTTTTATTGTAAAAAAGCGTGGCGTGTTCGATATCAACTGGTATAAATATTTCATTGATAGTTATTTGTAAAAGGAGAGGTAGTATAAAAATAGCAATAAGTGTCCCACGCTTTTTTACAATAAAAAATATTTTTTAATTTTTAGTTTGGTTTGTTATTAAAGCGTGTTTTTAAACGCCTTGGCTCTGGGGATTAAGATGTACAAGATTACTAGAATACTAGAAGGTTGGACGTAAGCCACAAGCCTACTTCTCCCGCCCCCTCACGCGTCTCGTCTAGTCTCAGGTTCAACAATGCTAACGCCCAACCTTAGTTTCTAGTAATCTTGAAAGATGTATGCACTGCATAGATCTCTTCCTAAATCCTAATGGGAGAGTTACTTCGTGTTACGGTGTTGTTATGCAATAACGTAAACGATTTTTTATTCCATTGTGTTTAAAAGTAGTCACTATACAAAATGACTGCGGGTATTGTATTATATTCTGTATAGATATAAAAAAACGTTCGAAAGCCCAGCAATAAAGTGTCAGAAAAATAATGAATGTAACACCTTAAACCCTAGGCTTTGAATCTTATTTTTAAACATTAGTATTATTATATTAGACAAGAATCGTAACTGCAAGGGATGGAAGAATTATCATTTCGGTCAATTCTATTCAAATTCGTTGTTTTAATCGACCTTCAATACTTAAAATAAAAAAGAAATAATTCTTTTTGGGACCTAATAATTTTCAACGAAGGAACATGTAATACTTCAAACTTTTTTTTAGATTAGAAATTATAACGTGATTCTGATTTTCGGTATATATTATTTCTCAAAGGTGTTTTTGTCTGTATGAAATATCTCCCTTAATACCGTATTAAAATTAATGTTTGATACGCCATTTTGGAGATTATTTTTCTCTCTAATGAGAAATAAAATTTTTGTTTTATTGAAAAATTACAATTTAAAATTTTTAAGAATTTCATTATAGAAAATAATATTCAATGTCTCCATGTGGTGGTAATATGTTTATTTTAACAGCTGTCGGTAATACGTGACGTAGTGACGCTGAAGTTTCTGAATAGAACAAAATAAAATTTATTGTCCAAAAGGCATAACTAAAAATTTGAAAATAAAATAGATAAAAACTTTTTTAAAGACAAGTTTTTATTGCAGTGTACAAAAAAGAATAAAAATAATTTTTAATAATTTATGTTCATAATTATAAAAACGTGGGCTGTGACTATCATAGAGCTTACAACCCACGCTTTTATTTAATTATTAAAAAATATGTTTATCCTTTTTTGTACACTGCAATAAAAGCTTGTCTTTATAAAAGTTTTTTATCTAATATTTTTTTTGAAATCAACACATCCTTATACCTAAAAAGATAGTGACCTTGTATTTTTCCCCTTGCGTATTATCAAATCGGTATGATATGGGAGCGCCATACAATGGTATTAAAATCTCGATTCATTCTGATGGAATATATTTTATATTTTTAAGTCTATTGTACCTATGAAGATGTTAGAAATACGCCTGCTAATCCTTTCTTTAGATATTTATAATAAATTGATGTTTCTTTGAAATTTGTCTCGAATACATTTTAAATTCATGGCTCACATAAATAATTGTATCTGATTGTGTTTAGTACAGTAGAACCTGTCGGGATTAATCGCCTCATGTTTTTTCAACTTCTCCTTCATACTTGATTCGCAGCAGTCGACCAATCAGAAAAAAAACCTTTAAACGTTGACTTCAGATTTTGAGCGTCTATAATCTACAATCTCTCTCTTCCTCTCTGTCGCTTTGGCCCCTTTTTCGCATTTATGTTTTTGTTGGGATGGTATTTACTCAAATGTTGAGCGCGCTTTTAAATAAAAAAAAATGTAAACCTTTTGTTAACAAGATGTGAAGCGTCACACAATATTATCTAGTTCGAAAATATAAAAATAAAATAGTGTGTTCCACTTTAGAAAACAAACATCTGGTTGACATCATCTAAAACAAATTCAAATTGTATACCTATTACATATTTACCGAGAAAAATATGTTAGCACACAATAACACGCTTCATTCTGTTTTTTTTTTTTCATTATCCTATGTTTTTTGTCTGAGATGTCTGTCTTGGGTGCCTTATCTGTTTTTAAAGCTGGTGATTAT
This sequence comes from Venustoraphidia nigricollis, assembly GCA_034508555.1. NCBI lineage: Eukaryota > Metazoa > Arthropoda > Insecta > Raphidioptera > Raphidiidae > Venustoraphidia > Venustoraphidia nigricollis. The sequence goes on along the minus strand of JAVRKA010000032.1, from coordinate 3,703,572 downwards.
TACAATTTTATTCTGTACTTTTGTAGGCGATTCTTAAAGTAGTATAATATAAATATCGTAGCGTTACATAATTCCTAATATATAGCAGCCACGTACTGAAGGAAGTGACGTGGTGTAGCTTCAGGCAATTTCGGCCGCCCTTAAGCCAGTTTTGGTAGCCAGAAACCTTATCTTAACCCGAGTGTAACTCGATAAAAATTACCTGGATACTTAAATTAAGATTTGGACACCCTATTTTAAATTAATTTTTAATAACTAATAACTCGTAAAACGGAACGACATCAACGTCTTAAAGCTTCTAGATTAGCAGGTTTACCAAGTACCGAAATCCATTGTAGCCCTGTTAATTTTGTTGTCAAATTATTTCGAATTTAAGTTCATAACATACGTCACTGTACAATGTGTTAGCTTGCTTGCTGTAATTTTTCAATTTTTTTTATCCTGAAAGTTCTGGTCAGAATAATGGGACAAACTTATTAAATTATTGTATTGTCACCGGTCCTTTATAAGTATGCAAAATTTTAGTTTCTTCTGACGTTTTGAAGTGGGTGGATTTCACGTTCAAAGTTTCCATTACAAACATACAGGCGAAACTCATAACAGCGTGTTCAAAAGCCTATCTCGTATCAACTCTCTTTGTATATCAATAGTTCGTGGTCGCTCCACGGTGGACGTACCCTCGCGACCTTCACCAGTGATATATTGTGTTGGGTTTCACGCTGAGCGCCAGGCAAATTACTTCGACTCGGTCAGGCAGCAGGACGAGGAGCTCTAGCATTAAAAGCCGGGACATCGGCACGGTACAACAGGCGTGAAATGAATAATATTTGAGAAATGACATGAACTACTCGCAGTCAATGCGTTTCAGAGTTGGCGTCAGTCGCTGTTTTGTATTACAAAACATTGATCGCCCGGTTTCTTTTTATAATTTGATATGAAAAAACTTGAGACTTTTTTTAGCATGTATTTGTACCTTGAATTTGTGTTCACATAATGATGCAAGATTAATGTTCGGATATTTGTTATTAGTATTACAGCCTTTTCAAAATATGAACATTGGTTAAATTACATTATTGATACTCACACGTAACTAAGTCGGCGCCAACTTATGCAAATGATGGTTTCGTTTACAAACAGGGTCGCTTAAAGAATCGCTAACGTATTCGTAATTTTATAACGACCAGTTTTAGAAAAAGCGCCGTGTTTTCTGTATTATTTGCACGTGTGAAGACTCTTTAGACTTGTAAATTTAAAATAATAAAAAGTTGATATTAAGAGCAAATGAGATTAAGAACTCCTAAAATCCACTTTTATTGCCATCATTGTGTTTAAACGAAAAAAAAAATGGCTGGATTTTATTTTGGTAAAATATCTTTCGAATTATTTTGATGTTATAATACGCTTCGATAGAGACGGTACCGAACTCAATATCATTACGACGTTTTTGGCGCGATATCTGGATTTTACCACCGCACGAAACGTATTTAAAATGGGCCCTAACGGGCCATTTTAAGGGATGGGAAAAGGTTTTTGGGGCCAAACATGCCGTAAAAAATATCAGAGTCGTTTCAACATTGAAATTTGACCCTTAAGCATCAATTAAAAAGCTCCTAAAATTTTAATAAAGTCGGACCGGAATTAAGGGGTTAAATACACTATATTGGCAGGGTTTTGATACTTCGAACTGAGTTTTTTTTTTTTTATTAAATATACCTAATGTATTAATTTTGAAGTAAAAAGAAAATAATAAAAGTACCTGGTTTTTCTGTAAAACTTGTATGTGATCTTTCCATTTATATAAATAAAATTTCATTCAGAAACCCCCAGTTGAGTGACAGATTTTGAATAGTGTTATAATTGAATTATAAATACTACTAGCGACACGTCAGGTAAAGTTTTCAGTTTTACAATCAACGCCCGCCTCCGATATTATTTACCTTTAAATAAAACCAAAATATTATTTAACCTGATAGATAATTACAGTGTTTAAATTAAGTGAATCTAACCCTATCATTTATTTTAATGTCCCATTTCCACCTTATCCTACACTACTTTTATACACTGCTATTATCTTCTACCTGAGTAAAGGTCCGTTCACACACATCAGTGACGTGTTCGTTGAATTGTAACGTAAGACAACTATGTACATATTATCTGTCAGTCAGCCATCTTGGGTAGGTTTCATTGTTATCTCTCTCTAGCAAATGGCTACAATGGATTTCGGTACTAAGTACCGAAATCCATCGTAGCTACCCAAGTTATGTTTATGTGAGTGGATCTTAACAGCCCAGTGGCGGTAAATATAGACCGTTTACGGCAATTAGATTAAAGGATGTCAATTATGTATTTTTTTGTCAATTGTAACGCACAGGTATAAATTTGAACAGTTCGGTGTATAATATAGAATGTGGACAGCGAGATTTCAAATTATATACAGTTCTCGTTAACGCAGTTGCAGCTACTGTCCAATTAAATTAAATGTCACTATCTTGTTCTTTTTTGTGTCATTAAAATTTATTGATTTTAAATTTATGGTCATGCCTCAACGTGCTACTACGACAGCGTAATTGTTTGAACTACCATGGTTTCTCTAGGGTGCCCAAGACGTTTCGCGCATTGATGCTGGCAGCCAATGCATTTTGCTGGCATCTCAACCAGTTAGCCCTTAGTATCGTTGCTTGCAGATAAGATCACCTTAAGGTAGTTATCGTGGTACAATATTGTAAAAAAGTCATAGATTCTACGCGCCACAAAAGTATACTAGCTTGTAGCTAAATGATCCATAATTTGTACGCAAGACTGTACCCGTGGAAACGTAACCCATACAGTATTCATATGCATGAATACTTTTCTATAAATTGTTGAATTTTAAACCGTTATTTATAAATAATTAGACGGTCAAAAAAAATTTCTTATTTTTTTTAAACTCATAACAAATGCATTGAAAGACTGTCAGTTTTTGGAAAGTTTCTGACAGTTAGTTCTTTTTTTATAAATAAGAAACTGGTTCAGAACTACAGAGATCGTATACAATCAATGTTAATTATCCAATTTTTAATTGAATTTATCTCGGATTATATACGGCCGATCGACTTCAAATTTTCAGGGTAATTGTATTATCATGTCCTTTATATAAGTATACAAAAATTAAGAATTTTCTGACGATGTGCCTTAACCACGACAACTACCTTAAATACTTTCGATAGCTGTATTCTACTTAATAGTTGAGTGTACAGTTAGAAACAGGTGCGCCATTTTAGAAAAGGAAAACTAATGGCGGGTGCGTAAGGTCAACAATCTCAGAGTACATATTAAAGTGTGTTGTATTATCATGTCCTTAATAAATATACAAAAATTAAGAATTTTCTGACGGTGTGCCTTAACCACGACAACTACCTTAAATATTGTTCAGTATGTCAAATGTTTTTAACACAAAGTCAGTGTGGGAGTAATTTTGTTTTTGTCTATTTAATGATGTGAACAAGTAGTTAGAAATAAGTTTCGTATACCTAAATTTGTTTAATGAAGATTGGGAGGCGATTATTGTGTACAAAAGGTCATTATTCAAATTAGATCCAGTAATAATCATCAAAATATAAATTAGTGCTTGTATAATCCGAATATGGCTTCAGTTATTGCGAGTTTAGTTTATGTTACCTATCATTAAAGTCCGTTGTGATGGGAAACGTAACATTGCCTAGAAAATATGTGCACTGCCAAAACCGTTTTTGGCGAAATCGAAACTACAGTAAGACTCCACTTCATGCGGGAGATACGTTCCAATAAGTTCTTGCGCTATACGAAACAGCGCTAAACGAGGTCATCTTAATACGTAGATAATAAGTGAAACAGAACCGAGAAGAAGAAAATGTATTCGATTTTTTTGTCGATTTTTGTAAAATTTATTGTTAAATACTTTTTTATTACATTAATTATATATTTATTATTTGCTAATATCGATTTTTGTTCATAAAACATTTATGAAAATAAAATAAAAGTTCGAGTGATGAGTTCGAGTTCTTTGTGATGAGAAAGATTCCTCGTTTGACATATTTTATTTTTTGTCAAGAAGTCATCTAATGTCGTTTGCCTTTTTCTGTTTCGTTCAGCAAGCTGTTGTCGATAGCGTCTTGACTTCTAATAACATTTGAATCATTTTGTATAAACTGAATCATAATTTACGTTATAGTGGCAAAACTTTATTTTTTTATAAACCGCGAAACACTGAAACAGCGCTAAGCGGAGCAGCGTTAAGCGAGGTCTTACTGTATCTAGTAATTTCAGACTTTGTCAGAAATTTATATATTTACCTCGAACTTTCCCGTACTCACGCTCAGTAAAAGTGAAACTTCTTATTTAATACAGTTTTATTTATATTGTCCCCGGTCTCACTCTGCCAGACTGCGGTCTTTATATTCAGGATAATGAACTCACAAAAACTCAGGTTTGAGGAAATACTATGACTAAATCGTTACTAACTCTCTACTATTAGAAACCATTGTTGTGACCTGAAAGTCGCACCTTTCAAGGGGAGCCGCGCGATGCCCGCCTCTGCAATAGAAAATTTACTTCGTTGCGGTCTGCTAATCGCATAATGTCAGTCTTTTCTGGACATTCTTTATGCAGCACTGTTTTATTTATGAATCGCGTAGGTTTTGGGTACATTGTCTACGTACGTCGTACATACGTGCTTGTAATTTGCATACAATCTGCAACGATTGCATAAATGAATATCTAGGTATTGCATATCTTTATTTTTTATATGCGCCGTTTTTATAATTTGTATTATGCAAATGACCAAGTAATACGGTGGTGAGATCAAAGGTTAAATTTATTTTTATAATAACTGGAACAATGAACACGTAATTGCTACCTAGAATCAATCTAAGTACACTGGTGCTATTTAAATTAATATTATTATAAACTCTCACTTATTTCGTAACTAGACGCTCCCCGCGGCTCCGCCCGCGAGTGTAATGACACGCGGCAACAACATCAGTAGTGGAATCTTCATCAAAACCTAACAGCTACATTTTCAGTTAATAAAAACTGTACATATTTTAAAAATTAGAGTGCGTTAATCATTGACACCCCCGTACTTCCCCCCATTTCACACCTTAGAAAAGAAACACAATCGGCTCAGCCGTTTCAAAGATTAGACCGGACAGACAGAACAAACTGACTGAAAACTGAAAATTCGTTTAAGGAATTTTAAGATGCTATTTGTTTATAAAATAAGTATCAGTATAGGTGTTACAAAAATTTTTGATTCAGTTTGAAACAACAGTGCCATATTAATTTGATTCGAAGAACATTTTTCTTCCATAGAGATTGTTATCCTAAGGGACACACGCACAAGTTTGCTTGAAGCGGCGTCAGTTCTACATCTAGAAGTGACGTGCAAAAGTAAAGTTATCGACTATGGCATCCACATATGATGAAGCTTTAGCAATAATTGGCTTGGTGTTGGCTACCGAAATGGTTCGGAAAAGTAGAATAAATGTTTGGTGTAAATTATAATAAATTCTTCAAACACTTCGCGAAAAGCTCTAGGAATATCAGTAGACATAGTAGTATGCACGAAACACACGTATAGACAAAAGACAAGTCACAAAAGATTATCTATAAGCGCCTGATTGTCACGTCGCAATACTGGCCGCTTGTCAAGTCTTCAAGTACGCAGATTGTAAATTCGTTCGGCAGTCAAAGCAAAATATTTTAGCAAAATCATCACACACACGGTCGTGCAAACTTGATCAAACGTCAAGCGCATGTATACTTGACAAGTATGCAGTTACGTGTGTGGCCGGCATTAGCTTCTACCATCCATAGTTTGCGTGTATGCAATAGTGCATAATATTTATTGCAAGGTGTTCAAAGAGTTGTATAATCAAACTGATTACAACCAAGTGTTCAAAACAAACTCTGAGAACACATGTGCACTTATTTAGTTGTTATATAAACACGTATTCAAGAATTTGTACGCAGCGTGTAAATAGTATCGTATTATTGTTCTGTGTGTACTAATTATTTGTGATGCAGTGGCGCCACTTGAACATCTAAAAATATGTAAAATTTACGAATCGTATCTTTCAACTGAATTGGAATAAATAAAGCCATTATCCAGTGCAGTGCAGAAATGGTTTCACATACTTATCCGCGGAATTTGTCGTATGAGATTTTTTGGTGAGGGATGGGAAATGATAAAGTAGATTATAGACGCTCAACATCTAAGGTCATCAGCGATAATAAAGTGACTGTTGAGCAGTGTCAAAATAAGGACCAGTCTATTTAGACTGGCCCTTATTTGTATAAGCCAATTTTTTTTCAAATTTTTTGAGTTGCTACCCCCTGAAATGGTTCTCTATATTGAAAAAATGATTAGCTTAAAATTTCAGCTCAATTTATACAGTTTAACCCGTGCCAAAAACGCAGAGAACTTATGATTAAAATATTCCTCGACCGAGTAAAATTTTTTTCTGAATCAGCATTGCTTTTAAATGTTGTTTAAATTTTATATCTGGAATAGAGTTGGGTAACTCAGATCTGAACCGGTTCAAAGAGCCGACTCCGACAGAAGATCCGTGAGAGCCGACTCACTTTTTTTTGAGCCGACGGATCAACGGATCCGCATAACACTTAACACACAGAAGCACATTTTACACTTACGTATCAGTTCTTGCTTTGATGCATCTGTCAGCTCAAATGACTCATGCATCACATGTTTGGCTATGCATTCTTGATTCTATACAGGTCGTGATATGATTGACTGAACTAGGTAACTCAGTGGCAGACTGCAGTAACATATTCAGAACTCGGCTCTTTTTGAACCGGTTCAGTGAGCCGGCTCACATACGGGATCCAGATGCAAAGATGCAGATCACTAAAAAGACCCGTTTTTCCCATCTGTAATCTGGAAGATTTTTCATCTCTTCGGGCAACTTGTTAAAACATATAGTATTGTATAGTATAGTATATGTATTATTATTCCTATTCTACCAAGTTCCGAGTGAAAAATCAGAAGTAAATTACAATTAGTTATTGTCTACCAACAGGTTTGTAACAATTCAAACATTGGCCAATCATTTGGTAGAATTTTTGAGAGCAAGCCTCATAGTTGTACGCCTCTGCTACTGACATAAGATGCGTACATACTACATGCATTCTGTAGTGGTACGTATTTTGTTTACGTTCAGTTTTAATTCAACACAGATGTTTCTCATTAGCGCACACCAAACTGCATACAAATGAAAGGCGAAGACAATTGATTGGTTTCGTCCTGCCATACGTTATACAAACTGCACTGGTAGGTACTTGCTTACGCAACTAATCTACATAACCGAGCGCTGTAGCATAGTGGTGAAAGCACTAGACTCGCATTCGGGAGGTGCCGGACTCGAATCCCGGCGGAGGCAAGTGTAGCTGGGACTTTTTCCTACTGCCTCTCGCCGAGAAACCGTAATTTCTGTACTGGCCATCTTGTTGAGGTTTTCCATGGTTTCCCTTAATTACTTCCAGGTAAATATCGAGATGGTTCCTTATTCGAGGCCATGGCTGATTACCTATCAAACTCCTAGTTCAAAAATTACCTACCTTATCCTAATTTCCTATAATTCCTTGATTCACCCATTGCTATTAATAATTAAGTTGAAGTTTAAAAATGTAGAAATTTTGGAGAAGTTTAATGGAAAATAATAATGGTGCGAATGGCGTCCTACTCTAATATTATCGCTATTCCTTGACAACACAAAGAAAACAGTTTTTATATTACGAAAAATCAACAATTTATACTTTTTAGTGTATTTATCATAATACACTATTGGCATCTGTTGGATAGTGGAATTGACAGTGGCGGATTTACCATTAGGCCCGTGAGGCCCAAGCTTAGGGCGGCATGATTTTAGAGGCGGCAAAATCTTAGAGACGACAAAAATTTCAAAAGTTGAAATTTAAAAATTAATTTATCATCCGTTGTCCGAATTAACGGTTCTCTGGCTTCATTAGATGTTTTTTAATTTCAATAATCACTTTCCCATAGAGCAAAAAGGGCGCCATATCGGACGGGGCCTAGGGCGGCATCGAACCTAAATTGAGAGGTCGAACCAAAATTTTCGACGTTTATGAAAATATCGATTTTAAGTTATCGATCCATCGTAAAAGATCGATGTATAAGTTTGCGATGTATTATCACAGTTAAGATAGTGTCATTGGCATTTTTTTAGGTATGGACACCACTGTAGTGCAATTGAAAATGTGTGCTATTGCGGTACTCACAGGTGCTTGAGACAAAACGATATTTGCATTTTGGCAACGTTTCTTACGCAGTTGGTTAAAAAAATCACTGCGTCTGCGTATCTTATTATTATAGATATAGATACATATATTATCTAATGCGTAAGAATTTCTATAAACAAGTAATAGGTATTTACACTACCGTTTTTACATTTTTAATTTCCGGTGTATGATCTTCTGAATTATTTTTGAAGAATTGTCCAATCAGTTCATCTACTGCTGTCGGCTTGCATAACATTTCTCTCCATTACAGAACGTAAAAATTTTACACATACAGGATCCTAACCGAAATTAATATACATTGAAGCTGAGCTTCAATGTATAATAACTAACTAAACTAGAAATTCGTAAGATAGGAGAGAAATATCAATAATTAACACTAGAATCGCTCGATAAATAACCAAAGATCTACAATAAAAAGCACGCACTAAGAAACTATAATATTTAATTGTATGTGACGTCACCAGAGTTGCAACCAATCACAGAACGCTTCCAAACACGTGGTTAAACATAAAAAAAACAAATTTACTTACGTTTTTTTTACAGAAAAACATACTTATTGTATTATAGGAATCAATAAAATAGGCTTTTTACGCTACATTTTACTAGGATGACAAAAATTTGTAACAGATTTTAAATGGAATCAAAATGCCTATTCTGTTCAGTAATCTTTGCCTCCAAGGGTTTCTTCATCATGGACGTTTTTTTAACTACAAAGTTTTTATAACCACTACACCTTTTGAATTGTCTAGGCATGTGTAACATTAAACATCGTTAATTATAAATGCTCGACAATTGAGGTCATTGGCGTCAATACGACTTTTTTTATTTTATTTTTTTTTAGTTTTCGTTTATTGCTTAGCGCAAATGGTCAGAAATCAACCTTAGTAGACTGGTCTGCCTTTCTGACCGATACATACAATAATATAATATAATGATATTTATAGTCAAAAATAATATAGACAAAATAAAACACATAACATGTACATAAAAGTAAGGTAAGACGCATTTATAAACATTCATAAAATTCAGATTGATTAACCCAGCCAACCACGATATATTATCTGTACTGAATAGGGATGTTGACTATTTTTGGGAAAGTGTTTTAAATCGTGCATAAGTACCTAATATTGCTACAAATATTTATTATTTTTATTTAAATACAACTCAAGCCTTAAAAATCATGTATTTTAAATCCCGTTTCAAATTTCGGTCCAAAACGCCAATACTAGTCGCGTGACGTCACCTGTTCATACCAAAGGAGGCTCAAAAGTTTACACGGGAGCTACTATCCTATAGATGCGTATTCTGTGCTCATAAACGTTAGTAAACTGAGGTGATGAAAAGTTGTTACGTAGTCGTTGCTATAGTTACATGTAATTTGACGTTTCCTATAAACAAATAATAATAAATTACACCCTAAATATTAACCAAACGATGAAGTTTTTTGACAGCGGCTGAACACATGACGTCATGCGCTCTGATTGGTGTCTATTCTCACGTGACTTGAGAGTGATTTTATTAGGTTTTATTTATTAAATATTAATTAAATTCCTTAAAAATAAGGAAAAATATAGTGTTTTTTGGTATCTCTATCATAGAAACTACTACTTTTCGTTAAAATTATATTTTTATTTGAATAAATCAGTATTTTGTTTAAAATGTCTGCCAGGCCTGGTGAATGGGACCTATCATTTAATAGTTTTGGGGCTACATATGAAAAGGATTTTTGAAATTGAGAGGAATGGGGTAAAGTCAATGTAAATAAATCATAACGGGGACTGTGGGGTTTTTTACATTGTTTTGTTGGAAAGAGAGAGATTGTAGATTATAAATGCTCGACAGCTGAGTTCATTGGCTTCAATACAACTTTTGTATTGTAATTATAGGGTATCTCAGTAACTGCAAACAGGTATAGAAAATCTAAATATGGCCTCCGGAGTTCTTCTTTTCAAATGCGCGGTATTTTGTAGAACACGCCTGCATTTCTTTGGCAATTAGTATTCTAAGTTTTAAACTTTACAACCAGACATGGGTTGTCGACCAGGGAGTCTTAAAGTCGCGCCATCCCCTTACCGCACTCGCCCTCTCTTCCCTACAGACATCTAATATGCGTACCTTTTTTGTTTTCACATTCTGCATTTTGAAATTGTTGTGTATACGCGTCTTACTTTTTTCTTTTCCAGTTATATTTTGCAAAATTAATAGTGATATAATGACACTCCGTTATTAGTTTTTATATTTGATTCTTTACGTAATTGCAATAAAACAAGTAACCTATATATCTAGTATTATCAAAACGATTTTAGTTTATAAGTTACGCTAAGGCTTTAGTGTCACCGGCTCTACGAACGAACAATGATTTATACGGTTTTGCCAGTATACAGTGATTTTTGGTCTCTGCGTTTGAATTGCCATTACATATCTTTAGATAGTGAATTAATAACGGTTATGGATGAATTTTCAAATATATGAAGGAAAACCAAAACGGCAACACGATGAACGGAACTTTAATTATGGGAATATTGATTCCAGGTAAAGTAATCTTTAATAACTAAATTATTTACGTAAACGATCTCAATTGTCGAGCGTCTATAATCTATAATCTATAATCTTTGTCTCTCTGTAAGTAAGTAATACATAGCTTAATGGCATAGGCCAAAAAAATATATACGTTTTGTTCCCATTTTGCCAAAAAATGCTAAGTGTTTTCTAAACATTGAAATAATAGTTAATTATAAACAAATTGTACAAAAATAATTATATTTTATTTAAATATATCCACTAAAGCTATTATTAAACACAAAATCCTAAAAAACCTAAAGATTTTTAACACATATATGCCACTGGCCTCTGTTTACGTGAAATTAAATCCATCTCAGTATATAGTTAAAGGTTAATATAGGTAATCTATAAATCCGGGCGAAGCCGGACCGGGACACTAGTTTTAATAAAATATCGTTGTGTGCAAGTTTATAAATGGGTTGAGATTTGATATAATTGGGAAGATATGAATTTGAAACCGGTTAATGGTAGGTGCTCTATAACAATGTACCATTTAAAAGAAACACGCCTTTCACACTCTGTTGTGTACAAGATGCGGCCAACATTCGATGGAAACTTAAATTATATGCACTTAGTATTAAGGTAGTTGTCATGGTTAAGGCACACGGTCAGAAAATTCTTAATTTTTGTAGACTTATTAAGGACATTGATAATACAATTACTCTGAAAATTTGAAGTCGATCGACCGTATATAACCCGAGATAAATTAAATTAAAAATTGGATAATTAACATTAATTGTATACGATCTCTGTAGTTCTGAACAACACTTACTCGTATAGTCTAAGTGTTGCCTATGCCTACTGTATTGTAGCGATATTCTGAAACTGATAATAATGTATTGTTGTGTCGTACGGACACCAGACTGCGACACCTATGTTAATAGGGATGCGAGTTTGTTATTTTCAACACGCTTTTGTTAGCTTCACATGTATGTTTATTTTTGACGGAATTTTTGGACGTGAAATTCACCCGCTTCAAAACGTCAGATTAAACCGAAACTTTGCACACTTATCGAGGACCGATGACAATACAATAATTTAATAAGTTTGTCCCATTATTCTGACCAGGATCATCAGGATAAAAAAGAAGACTGAAAAAATAAATAATCATTTCAAAAAACTAAAAAACGCGCTTTAATAGCAAACCGAACTTAAAAGTAAAAAATATTTTTTTATTGTAAAAAAGCGTATTTTATACTAACTCTAGTTTTTCAAATAGCTACCAATGAAATATTTATACCAGTTGATATCAAGCACCCCGCGGTTTTTTAAAATAAAAAAATATTTTTTAGTTTTCGTATATGGTGGTGTTGATCCAATAGAATGTCACAGTAAAGGAAGATTTGGTTGAGGATCAATAAATAAAAAACCCAGGTCGCAGTGCCAAAACCCTGCCGACAATATAGTGTATTTGCTTGTATAGGGCCGTGTGATTTTATACTTTTATTATGTGAAATTAAGTTTGTTTTTGGGCAAAATAAAAAATTTAACCCCTTAATACACCCCTTAAAATAACATTTTTTTTCTCAATTGTAATATTATTATCAATCTAACGTCTACACCGAATTAAATACACCCTTCAATAAATAAGTCACTATCTGCAAACTAGTGTTTTCATAAAATTTGTAAATCCGGTCCTGTCGGGCCGATTTTATTAAAATTGTGGGGACACTTTTTAATCACTACCAGAGGGTTAAATTTCAATTTTGAAACGATTCGGAGAATTTTTTCGGTATTTTGGGCCCCAAAAACATTTTTCAACCCCTAAAAACTACCCTTAAAATGGCCCGATTGGGCCCATTTTAAATAGGCTTCGTGCGGTGACGGATTCCAACATGTGTGCCAAATTTCGTTAAAATAAATTAACTTCTTCGAAAGTTATAGCCCGCACACATATATACCTATATATATATATATATATAAATATATATATATATATATATATATATATATATACATATATATATAAACATTTTTAAAAATGGTGGCAAAGTGTTTAGGAGGTTATGAAACGTCGAGAAATTTTGGTCCGACCCCTAGGTCCCGCCATCCGACCGACGCCAATAGTGTATGTTGCCATATGGCAAATACACTAATAAGCTTTACCAAAGTTTCGCTAATGGCCAACGTTTTTCATCTTCAGGGCCTTAAGCTGGTTTAGTTTTGTTTGCTATTTATGCGTGTTTTTTTTTTTTGTTTTTTTCCTCATCCCTACATCAGTTAAGAGTTAAGACGGGTCGCTGTCAATTAATTGGATCGATTTTAGTTTATTGTGTGACGTCCAACGTATCGAGATGCGCGCTATTGACTGATCAGAAGACGTTGCGTGTCGGTCTGTAGATCGAAGATAGCCGTGCTTCGCGCCTGGCTATTTTACCGGGCACCTAAACTTTGGTTCGCATAGGTATAATGTAGCATTTAGAGAATTACACGATTTTTAACTGAAAATTTAAATAGCATATTACACCACAATAGGGCACACCTTCAGGGTGATCCCACGTAAATTGTACTTAAATCGGTTCAGTAGTTTTTAAAAAATGTACGAACGCAAATCCACTAAAAAGTAAAAAATAAAAAAAAAAACTTTTTTAAAATAAAAATATTACCTCCTTCAAAAAAGGCACTAAAAAAATGAAAAAATGATATTTTAAGGTCGGTGCCAATTTCATTATTAGAACTTTTTTGATACATAGGCATCTACTTTTATTAAATTGAAACCGACGTCAAAATTTCATTATTTTCATCTTTTTAGTGACTTTTTTGGAGGAGATTAATATTTTTATTTTGAAAAGATTTTTTTTAAGTAAGTATAGATTAACTGACTACTGTCTCGGGAAGTTTCAATATTTCACATTTTTATATTTCGATAATGGTGTCCGTATATCCAATTATTGTATACTCTTATGTTATTTATGCGCAATATTGAAAGCAGAAGCTGTGCCGGCATCATTAGTATTTTTGATTAATTTTTTAATTAATTACAGTTATAGATATACGTTCTTCATCGAAGTAATATCATAATGATGCGATAAACGAAGTACAGTCAAAGCCCTCTAAGTGCACAGCTCGGAACCGAGGCCCATCCTTTAAGTGCATACTTCCCCTACGATCTTTTTCATCCCCACTCTTCTAACTCCTATAGCTATCTTTATTCAATCAGATGCTATAAACAATATCTCTAAAACTCTATGAATATGATGGAAATGGAAAGTTTGAAAATAGCGCGCTTACGGTCGCACGTGATTGGTCGCAGATTATTCGAAGTGGGGGCTAGGGAACGTGCATTTAGAGGGCGAGTTCGTGTGCAGTAAGAGAGCGTGTGCATTTAGAGAGCGTGCACTTAGAGGGCTTTGACTGTAGCACTGAGTCACAGAATAGGATTACAGACACGACACTTGCTACTTTTCAATTTGCAGATCACTATTTCCGATATTCTCTCATACATCATACTGCCAGGGTTGCGAAAAATCAAATAACTTGTAACCCTGCATGCTGCCACCTGCAGTCCGATTCGCAATTGAGTCTACCTTCTTTATATTTATAATAAATTTTCTGCTATAAATGAGTCATTTTATTTAATTAAAAAATATATCGAATGTTTATCCATTTTATGCAAAATTTCGATAATGGGGCGGTATTTTTTACAGTGCCCAGGGCGACGTTAAGGCTAAATCCGGCATTGGAGATATATTTATTGTTTGTCTGTGAATTCACAGAAAAAACTATATTTAATATGGTGGACTTGCACATGCGCATAAAAATACAGTCTAGCTATAATGATGCTTCTGTAAGTGGTTCTCTTCTGTCTACCCGTACACTACTTATTAGTAAGCAGTAGTATCTTGTCTAGTATCTTGCAGAACCTTTGAGGTCGACATAAAACTGCCGTGGGTCATTGACTTTGTGTTGCGGCTATCAGATGTCCGTCGTTTTCTTTATGCATCATTTCTATTTACTATTCCATACATCGATTAATTTATTATGTTATTATATATGTGCATCGTGCCTTTGCAATTAATATTTATATACTGTATTGTAATATACCGTTGATGAAACCTTTGATATCCGTTTTATAGCCAGCGGACTCATTTCGTTCCCAAACTGAAGCTGCGAGACGGGTCTTTTATTAATGATGTTTAGATCGTAAATATACGAGGTATTCTCTCACCAACTAACTGCCACATCTATTTTATTTTGAAAGAATTGCAGTAACGAGGTGGCACTTTCTGGAAAACCTGGAAAAGTCAAGGAACTTTAGTAGTCAAGGGGTTTCAGGGAAAGTGGGTTAAAGACAGGGATTTTATTGTGAAAAAAATTGGTTAGATGGTAGCCGGAGTCGCGAAACAATGGGTCGTATTTACATTATACAAATATTGTCCCCCAACTTAATTCTGGCATTATTAGATTATGAGTGGGACAATAAGTCACGACATCCTCTCAATCACTGCGACCTAAAAGATCTTTTGTGAATCCCATTCAGGTAAGAGGCTTTTGATAAGCCTAATTCTGGCATAGGCGCAAAGTAAAATCTTTGCACGAGTTGTCTAGGTAAGCTGGTTGGAAACTCAAACTTGTAAACATAAATTGTTTATTTAAATCGGAAAAAGCCAGGGAAATTTCTGAGAGACACATTTTTACTCTGTAATTGGCCATTTGTTTTGGTTGTCCTATTAAACAGTTTGTTAAGGTTGTTGAGTGCCAGCTGTTCAATATGTTCCCTTTTTTATCCGCATAGGTATATTTTACAAGCAATTGATGTATGTAAAATTTATAATTATATTTTGTTGGTATTGGTTGCGTATGTTGTATAGGCATCTTTGATCCTTATACACCGAGTATTATAATGAGCTTGAATATCCCGTGTGTATGAATCGTGTAGGAAGTTCGATTCTCTGGTTATTATACATGCTGTACCTAGTATGTTAAACACAAACGTATAATTATAAAGAAGCTACTGTTATTATTATTATTGCCGGGTACAGATTACGCGCATCTGTGTAACTATATGTATATCAACTCTCGTTTTATGTGATCGTATAATATCTACAGATCCCGTAACGTAGTTAGAGATGGGAAAAACGGGTCATAAAAATCGGGGGTTTCCATTTAAAAAACAAAAGTTACCCCCTCCCCTGCCGAGGGGGGGAGTGGGTTGGTATTACGTGTAAATTATTTCCCTCTCAAAACCCAACAACTTTTGCCTAAAACTTTTTTTGATTTAACCAGTGTATCAATAAAAAAATTCCTTCAAAGTTTTGAAAAAAACAGCCGTTATAAAACGACTAATAACTTTCAAGTGAGCAATTTTGAGGTTATACGCAATAATAGCTGTTAGCTACTACTGGCTGGTGGCTGTCTCACGTATCAGTATGCACGAGAAAACTCTTTCGTCCCGCTGTTATAGATGGCGGGCGAGTAATTCCAGCAGAGCATAAATGTAAGGCTTTCTGCCTTAAAATCGAAGCCTAAAGTACCGGATATAAAAAAAAATTTATAGTTTGCACCAACATTCTTTGAACTTACCTGTACACTGGACAAGTATTCTTTGGACGTGCTATTGTAGTTCTAGAACTTATGCACCTATGTAGGACGAACTTATTTCCTTGAGCGTTTATCCGTATGCACTATGATAAATAGCTGTTTGTAACGCCTTACCGAGTGTAATATCAACCGAGGAATCTGGTTCTCGTTTCTTCTGTGGCAAAAACAACCACCCATAATCATGGTGCAATATATTGCTGACTCTATACAAGATGGTTGAAAGCCTGTTATGGTTATGGAAATAATTCTTATCTCAAATTCGTATCAAGCATTTGCGCCCGTATAAAAGAAGTGTTCAGTTCATTTAAATTTTTGTATTAATTCTTATTTTTATTTGTTTCAGGTGAGTGTTTAACTATTTCCATTATGTGTAAGTAAATATCTGCATTTTTTAAATTTTAACACAGCGCTTTATTTTGACGATTTTATTTAATAGCTTTGGTTTATTAAAATGACTTTCCAATTCAATCTAAATTGATATATTAGATATGTATTCGGATATTTCTGTAAATATATTTTCGATCTTTGCTTTTCGTTCAATCTGGAATAAGTTAGACACCGTTATATTTTATAAGTACTTTTGAATGGCATTTAGTAGTGGGTTGGTTTGTGTAAATTGGTTTGTATGAAAATCAATGTGGTAATTAGAAAAACAATGTTTGAGCTGAATGTGATTAGTGGCGTGCTCATATAACCCACACGTGCAGTACTATATTGGTTATGTTTCCATATCAGGAAGAGACGTTTTGTTATGAATTTATGAACATGTCTTCATCAGCGCGATTTGGCGCCTGGTGTGTGTCTTTATTACGTTCGTGTCTCTATCCAAATTAAATGTCCAGTTATTTTATGACATACTGCCTTTTATAAAACCAATCAATTTTTTTTTAATAATAAATACGCCTAAAATTAAAGATCTGTACATTCATAGTCTTGTCTCTGATAACTATTTAGGTTAGAGATCACCAACATTTTTGTAGCCAAGAGGAAGTTTTTAGAAGAATATTGCGAGCTAATATAAAGGTCCTCCGTGGTCAGGTTTTAATTCGAGAAAAGTGAAAGTCTAATTTGAATTTTCAATTTATTATTAAAAAATATTAAATTGAAAATACGTATAGCGTCAAATAAACTTGGCTGTTGTTTGACTCGAAAAAAAATAGATAGTTTCTGCTCATATTTTAGGTAGCTTATCAAAACCTCGCTACCGTGACTATACCAGTATTTTTTATTTGCAATTGGTGCTAAAAATGGATTTGTTTTTTGTTGAATTCTGATTAATTTGGACAACACTAATTTGAATATTAAATATATGTTAATGTTCGGTCTCCTATGGTGCTAACTGTCATGTTAAACTACAGGACATATTAACAATATCCTGCAGCAGTTTGGAACATTAATATTAAATTTAAGTGGCACGTTTGTGATTTTCTATAATATTATGTATAACTACATTATAATATTACACACTATTCCAAACATTAATTATTTTTTAAAAGGATTTCTTAATTAGGTTTACGTTTTGTTGTGTTCAATTTGTTTACACTTTTATTAATGGTTTTACTAAAAAAACAAACATTGTTTCTGTACTAAATCTCTACATAAATTGTAAAAAAACTCGGTTCGCACTGTCAAAACCCTGTCGATCATATAGTGTATAATCAGATAGTGCATCTTTATTATATGAACTTAAGTTGGTTTTTAGGCAAAATAAAAAAAAATAACTCCTTAATATACCCCTTAAAATGACATTTTTTTTCTTAATTGCAATGTTATTATCAATCCAACATCTGTACCAAATTAAATTCACCTTTCTATAAATAACACTATCTGCAAACTAGTGATTTCATAAAATTTGTAAATCCGGTCCTGTCGGGCCGATTTTATTAAAATTTTAGCAGCACTTTTTAATTGCTACTATAAAGGGTTAAATTTCAATTTTGAAACGATTTGAGCCCAAAAACTTTTTTTAACCTCGAAAAACCACCCTTTAAATGCTCCAATTGGGCCCATTTTAAATTAAATTTCAATTTTGAAATTATTCTGGTAATTTTTTCAATATTTTTGGGCCTAAAAACATGTTTTCGACCCTTAAAAACCACCCTTAGAATGATACGATTGGACCTATTTTAAATAGACTTCGTGCGGTGATGGATTCCAACATGTAGACCAAATTTCATTTAAATCAATTAAATCTGTCGGGAGATATCGATCTAGCAGCTAGAATATGTATGTTGAATTTAGAATGAGAATGGAGCCCAGAGAAACGTTTGATTAATTAGAGCAGTTGTTCCCAACTCGTAGACGTCTATGGGTCACTCAGTCTGAAATTGCATCACTACGCGGACCTTCCATGCCCCCCCTCCAACAGTTGTAACCAAATTCAAAGGTGCTTAAGTAAAAAAGTTTTTTAAAACACATTTATTATGACAGTCATAACGCATAGGCAAGGATATATTTACCCCAGCTTGTTCAACGCATATCGCTTTTAAAATTCTCATTTAATTGCAACTTTCTATATGACTACCGAGCCCTCCCGCGGACCACTGGTTGGGAACCACTGAGTTAGAGTGTACGTCCATTACGTCCCCCCGTAGACTCACGCTATATTGGATTTTAAACGGCTTTAGAGATATTGTAGTTTAAAAACCCGAATCTCAGAATCACGGAGCCAGTCGGTCGGCCGATCTGCCAAATAGATCGCGATTTGACACCTCAGACCTGACTCAGCGAGCCCCGGCCCTCGTCCCTCTCCGTCACAGGTCTTTCGAGGGCTGGTTCTCCTTATTTAAGGATGTGTTTACAATTTTATCGGTGAAATTTTACTGCACAATATATATTTTCTTTTTTCTAAGTTCAAAATATCAGTGTACCAATATATTTTTTGTATTGTTTGAAGTGAAAGCTTCTTTAGGCTACCGTACACTCGTTTTCCTGGACAATGATTAAGTCTGATTCGTTAGTCCTCGACATGAAACTCTCGCTGTGGTAGTATAGACGCTGATGAGCTCAGTTGTTGAGCGTCTATAATATTAATCCACAATCTCTCTCTCTCCTACTATGGTAGTCAGATTGTTGCGTGTATCAGACTTATACAACGATGTTAACGACGTTTTGTTTTAATAGATATTTTTACTTCTAAAGAATAAAAGTTCGGTTAATACAACCCAAGGAGGCTAGAAAGGAGGAGACCGAACTCTAAGCTTTAAAGCTGAGAGAAAATACGACAGAATAGCAGGGGGGCGCTGCGGAACGTGCCCGGAAGACCATTCAGAGCAATTTGCGCATGTTGCGAGCATGTGTTTACGTTTTGAAATATGACGATCGCATTACATACTATGTGCAGGTCAGAAGCGTAGCGTGCCTTAGCGGGGCCCCGTATAAAAATTAGTTTGGGGGCCATACCCCCGTTGAAGTAAATGACTTAAACGGGGAAATCTCGCAGCCCGCGATAACCGATGAATAGGATGTTGCCAACTTTTGAACGCACGCTTTACGCAGGAAAAAAAGAAATTGCTCTTTTTTACTTTTGTCATTTCTGAAATAAAAAAAAAATTGGGAAGTTTTTATTAATTTTTGCTTACGCACGTTGGGGGCCCCCGTGGCCCGGGGGCCCCGTATAATTGATACGGCATATACGGCGGTAGCTACGCCCCTGGTGCAGGTTCAAAGACGTTTGCATCGTCACTTCGTACACTGCCATATTGTGTCCGAGGCGGCCAATGCTAATTAATTTATATATTTACGATTTTGTTTAAAAAAAACGTTTTACTAGCATAGGTGCAATTTTAAAATTAAATAAAACAAGTCTAGGTTCCTAGATAAAGTAATTAAATAAAATTCTATTAAAATAAATATTTTCCAACAGCTATAATAAAATCAAAATATCTTATTAAATAAAATGTCTTATTAAACCCGACGCGTAATAAACAATTCGCTGCACTCCATATGGTACAGCACTGACCATTTCAGGATAGAATCACAGGCTAACCAAACCAAAGTCACAAGAATGAGTAAAGTTCGTAATAGAGCGCTTTACATCTGGTTATTTATTTATTCTTGTGGTAGGTATTTAGTATAACTTCCGGTAAATTTGTAAAATATAATTTTATGCAACGATAGCTTATAATAACCGTCGAAATAATAATAATAATAAACAAGTGAATGCTGTAGTTTTGCCATTAGTATATTTGATGAACAGGTAGACGAGGTGATGGTCTTTATATTACGTGTTATTCGATTTTAAAGATTCGAGGCGCCTCTATGAATGCTCCCTTGCTCTTGTGAGCTGTTGCCACGGATGGGTGCCACTTCTCTCGGATTCTGTTGTTCTTTTGATCTTATGATTTTATGTAGGCGCGTTATAGATCGTTTATTTTCGGCATGACCAATGATCATGTACTGGTTGCATTATTTATTAGTACTGTATAAATTGACGTCGGTCGGATGGCGGGATCTAGGGGTTGGACCAAAGTTTCTCGACGTTTTATAGCCTCCTGAACAAGGCACCATTTTTGAAAATGTTTATTTGTGTATTGTAACTTTCGAAGCTTTAATTTAAATGAAATTTGGTATACATATGGGTATTCATCATCGCTTGAAACTTTAAATGGATCTAATCTGGCCATTTTAAGGGAGGTTTTTAGAGGATGAAAACTGTTTTTGGACCCAACAAAAGACGGAAAAATTGACAATATTGCAATTGAGAAAACAATTAGTTTTGTTTAGGGTTAAATTTTTTAAGTTAGCAGGAAAGTGGACAAATTGATGTAAATCAATAAACCAATTATTAATTAATAATTAATTAATAGATGCCTGATGAAGGTCAAATAAATGACCGAAACGTCGCTAGATTAATAATTGGTTTATTGATTTACATCAATTTGTCCACTTTCCTGCTAACTTAATTGTATATGTTTGAAAAAAATATGAACGCAACAATTTCCAATGTTAAATTTTTTATTTTGTCCAAAAACAAATTTAAGTTACCATAATAAAACCACAATGCTTGCGTTTTAGCAAATACATTATATTGTCGGTTGGGTTTTGGCACTGCGACCCGAGTTTTTTTTTATAATATTATTATTATCAATAATGTCTACAGTACGTGTATAAAAATAGCTTTAGATAATATGTTGAATTGATAAATATAACACCGAATTTATCAACTTTGCTTATTGTGAAATCAAATAATCTTTCAAGTGTCAATAATTATTAAAAATGGAAAAAATTGCCCAATTGAGTATTGGGATCAGTAACATTCATTTATCGACTTATCTATAATTTTGCTAAATTTTACAATTTTTACTGATAAATAATCAGAATTACTGTAACAACAATAGGGCCGCGCTGTAAAGGAAATCCAAATGACGTAGTTGATTTATTCTTCGATAATCTATTGCTTCATGAAATCCTCAAAGTTTATAATTCTGTTAACACGCTTTTATTAGCTTCACCTGTATGTTTGTTTGTTTGTAAAGGAATCTTTGAATGTAAAATTCACCCACCTCAAAACGTCAGATTAAATTGAAACTTTGCACACATAGCAAGGACCGGTAACAATACAATATTTTAATAAGTTTGTTCCATTATCCTGACCAGGACCTTCAGGATAAAAAGACTTGAAAAATTACAGCAAGCAAGCTTACACGCTTTACAGTGACCTACTTTGCGTTGCCTACTCCATTGTCAAATACAGTATTGTTTTTAGTCTTTAAAAATTGGAGTTTAAAAAAAACTAAGACAACACGTTTTTATGAACTAAAAATGCAAAATAGTTTGACAACTAAATTACCTTTACTGTAAAAAGCGTGGAGTGCTTAATATCGGTAATAAATTATTAACTAATAGCCTATTTGTAAACGTAGAGCTGTCATGAAAATTTAAGTAGATAACACTTCACGCTTTTTACAGTAAAGCTAATTTTGTTGTCAAATTATTTTGCATTTTTTAAATTAGAACACAGGACTTGAGGCAAAAGATAACAATTTTTTTACTTGCCACTTTATTGATCAACGTTTCGGCTGCTAATTAGCGTCTTCGTCAGGATCTTAAAATAGCAAAAAATAATTAATACATGATATTAATATTACAAAAAGCTTTAATAAAATTTTAAATTGAGCAAGTAAAAAATTGTTTTCTTGTGCCAAAGTCCTGTGTTCTAATTTAATTGAAGAAACGAGGTGATACTATAATTGCATTTTTTAATTCATAAAAGTGTATTTTATTTTTTTTTAGTTCTATTTTTATTCTTTATTGCACATGAACGAACAATATATAAATCTTTTAGTATGTAAACAAATACAAATCTAAATATCTGATACACCGCACTATTGTGTTGTGAAATGTATTCAGTTCTTAGTTTCGTGCATTGGCTAGTTCGTCGGCTCTCGGTCAGTGCCTCAGTTCTTCTGCAGCCACATACAAGAAAGACGAGATCACCAATAACAAATAAAACACAAAAACAACTCGAAGAATACGAATACCGAATTTTAGGCGCCTGAATAGAATTCTTCGTTTTACTCGCGAAATATTACGGCTGTCTCAAAAGATTATGGTAACACTATTTATATATTTATTATAGGCAAACATCACTTTTTACCCGACTGCCAATCAGGATTTAGTTCTTTGCACGTATCAATGTATGTAATATTCTTTATTACCTCGTATCATCCAAACGGCTGGACGGATTTCTAAAATTAAAGTATCGCTGGGTTTGTCTCGGCAACCCAAGTGTCCTAGGATAGGTGATGTCAAATAAAAATCAAAATGGCGGATTTTAGGCGCCATAATGTGTGGCTCGAAAAAAATTTTTTCTCTAAATGAATCCAATAGGGTATCAAAATGAAGAATATTAAAAGGTGATTACAAAAATAATGTAATTTGGAAAATGAAACTATTAATTGTTCTATGTTACTTACGTGTTACTTTTGCCTCGAAAGTGTTAAGACTCAAACTATTGAGTATATAAAAAAGAAAATAATCTTATAAAACTTCAAATAAACCAAGTTATTTAAAAAACAAAAAACCCGACTGCAAAAACATGTCTGAAATAAATAAACAAGACTAAAGAAAATAAAATAAAAAGTATATTAAAAAAATCAAATAAACCCGACTGCGGTAAAAGCGAAATTAAAAGATGGAAACAAGATTAAATGATAGCCTATTATCATTTAATAATATTTTGAATCACTTTATACACACCAAATACTATATTCTTTGGCTGTACTGATGATGTCGGTCTCTATAACAGATTTAAAACTCTTTTTTGTTATTCCAACCAAGACTTGATTCTTTTGATAGAATCTGTTTTTTTCTTTAAACTTTGTGTTTGTAAGCGTCAGATTATGTAGTAATTTAATACGAATCGTCTTTTCTATCTAGATTTTAATTTTAAATCTCGTTTTATACAACCGAACTATCTGTTAGAATGATTAAATCTTATTACTTTGATGAAAAAAGTCAACAGTTTGTTTCAGTCAATATTTTATAGTTTTACCAACCAACAATCTTGATTTCATCGCTTACGATAAATTATAGCGACTGGGAGTTATGCTAATTTATTTTCGTTAAAGAAAAAAATCACGCATAACCTATCCTTTTTTAACGTATAACCTATATGTATTGGGCAGTTCTGAATGACCAGTAATTCGATATCAAAAAACACTTGTAGACGCGAGATATCCACCTTTGGATGAGGTGTCGGTTAAATGGAAACAAAAAAGGAGAGCCCGAGGATATGTATATCGTTTGTCAGATAAGATCAGTTCTTTTTGTAATGAATTGTTATGAACTACCAACCAGCTGAAGCAGTCGTCAATTTATTAATCTAAGTAAAACGTTTGTTAGTGTAGTGACGAGTTTTTGAAGATTCGTAAAGATAATTTCCTGATCAAGCAAGTCGCCATTTTGTTTTTTAGTTGGTTAAAAAAATTTTAGCGAACTATTTTGTTTCTGAATTCCGTTGATTTTTTGTTAAAAACTGTTAAAATTCATCTTATAGAGAAGATAATTATCCACAAATTTTGTCAATTGTTGAATCAGAGCCGTTAAGTAATAATTAGATGATGTAACACAACCGGCCGTCCGCTGTGCCACACGGACGTCGTTTGTGTTCGGCAGTACTTCGAATACACGATCTGTGTGCTGTGCGTTCGCTGCAGTGGGGGGACGGCCATGCATATAGGAATAGCTTCGTTCAAATTTCGGGGGACGGAAAAAATGGCCTGGCGTATTTTTCTAGTCATTGACTCTGTGCATGCAACATTTCATTCAAATCGGTTGTCTTTTTTAGACTGATGAAGTAACAGTATAATTTCGTCTTAGCCCTCGAAAATTATTGAATTTATCGGGATACGGTTAAAAAATTCATAAAACTACTCTATTGTTTGCGGTGATTATGAAAATTGAAAATATTTTATGAATAAATTATTACAAATATTTTTTCAGAGGTGATAGATATCATGATTAGTTTAGAGGTACTTGTACCCTATCCGTATAGTGTAATAAATTTAATAGACAAATAGGCACAGATTCAAGGCGCCACAATGACGTGCCTCTATTACCATCGTGTGTATAATAAACTAGACGTGTGTCGATCGATCATTTCTTGCGACCCAGGTCGATCGCGACCTACAGGTTAGGTGATCGTATCACAATGATTCGATCGTTTGATCGATCGGCCGCCTGAGTACCTACTTAATTTTCTTCATTACTTCATTTCTAATAGAAATGATCAAACGATCGAATCATTGTGATACGATTACCTAACTCGTATAGAAATTTTCTATACGAGTTACCATTGACCTCTTAATGTAATTTACTGCGCTAAGTCCTGTCTGTACGAAAGAAAAACATACCATTGAAGTTTGAACAGAACAATGAAGCTTTTATTTAACTCAACTCAAATTACTAATATAAAATAGGTAATTAGATACGATAAATTAACACTAAGTAGGCATTGTAATAATAAATTAATGTTTTTATCTATTTTATGACACTATAGGTTATGATTAAGAAATAAAACTTGAGAAGCTTTTTCGGGATTTAAAGAGCTTCTTTTTGCACTTATTGTCATTCCAGCTAACAATGTCACAGTCGGGACACGAATCCGAATCTTCCCGACTGTGACATTGTTTGAAAAATAAATATTTCTAATATAGCATTGTAACAATGGTCGTTTCTTAACAATTGTAGCAAACAAGTGCTATCCATTATGTTAATATTATTGTTAAATTAGAGTTATTTTAAAATAAAATTAAGCCAAAACCACAATAATTCTAATTAATATTTATAACCACCACCTTAAAAACGAAACAAAACACAAAACTAATTATTATTACCTAGGTATTGTTTACGCAAACGAATGAATCGAAACAAACCGCGTACGCACGCAGGACTAAGTAACTCTACCATAAAAAGGTACTCTGCTTGTGAGATTCAGTGATTCATCATTCAATCACTCGGTCACGTGTAATAACTCACTCAAGTCTGTCTATGTGTGCGTGTGTAGCAACCAGGTTTCAGCTTGAGCTGATGATCGATTCGCGATCGAATGATTGGATCTTTTGAGATTCAGTGATTCAATCACTCGGTCACGGGTGGTGATCGAATCAAAACGATTCGATCAATCGCGATCGACACACGTCTATAATAAACAGGTTGGGGGTTTGAGATATTACCGACATTGGAGTTAAAAGAGTTTAGGCTATTCACACCTATAGCGACCTTGAATCTTACATAATAAAAATATATCGCTTGTATTTTTTCAGTTTTGCTTTTTTAATATTTTTCAAGTTGTCTAAAAACGGAACCGATCTTGCTGAGAAAAGCGATTACTCATATTTTTGTGTGTAAAAAACTATGTTTATAAATATGTATATTATACAAATGTTTGATGTGATTTTAAAATTGATAGTTTGCTATTTTTTATTATAAATTGAGTTTTATTCTTTTTGAAGCTTAAAGCAAACACAATCAAGAAAGCATAGTTACTTCTTACCACAACAGATTTATTCACTGAATGTACATTTCGAGAGCAAAGCTTTGCTCTCGAAATGTACATTCAATGAATAAATCTGTTGTGGTAAGAAGTAACTATGCTTTCTTGATTGTTATTGTTTCAACCACAGTGCTCATAATATATATATATTAAAGCAAACAGATTAATCGATTCTAATAAAATAACATGAAGCAGAGTTCGGCAATCTTTTCAAGCTTATAACGAGGTTCACATTCGCTTTTTAGTTTTCATACTGATCCTATTAGTTTAAACTATAAAAAATATGATTGACAAAACGAGTAAAAACAAACGGCTCTAAGGCTCACACCATTAACTTTACGAATACTGAATATAAGTAATAATAATAATACTGAAAAGTGACTATTTGAATCATAAAAAAATGAATTTGTTTTTGCCACTAGAACAAATCAGATCCCATAAATATTTTTCAAGAAATTTAATTTTGTGCAGTCATAACAATAATTGAACGACCGATTTTGACACAATGTATTTCGGAATCATTTCTTCTTTGCGTGTTCTACTGTTTTGCAATATTTTTGTTTAAACAGAAAAAAAACCGACTGGACTGGATAAAATTTCTTTCGAATCAAAATGACGTTCGATTGACACCTTAACGAAGCCGATATAATTTATTACTCGCGAATTTTGTGTAAAATCTACTTTTTTTAAGTCTCCCCCCTATTAACGTGTGACGTAATTAATGGGTAGTCCCTAAACGCAAATGAAAATTGTACATTCTTAACACAGATTAGTCGTAAATTCCGAAAGCAAAATGATAATTGTATAAGATGGAGTTTATGGAAAAACTAATTACAACTGCGACAGCACGTCATGTTTTATTGCGACCTTACGTTGCAGTGCAAACGTGTTGGACGTGATGGCATCGTTGTTATTATACGTGGTCTTAATACACAGGTGAGCCAGAAAGACCTGATAATTTTTGTATGGAAATACGTGCAAAAGATTTGCAACGATGCGTTTTAAATAGAATATGCAAAGTGTGAAGTGATTCCCT
This sequence comes from Venustoraphidia nigricollis, assembly GCA_034508555.1. Taxonomy (NCBI): domain Eukaryota; kingdom Metazoa; phylum Arthropoda; class Insecta; order Raphidioptera; family Raphidiidae; genus Venustoraphidia; species Venustoraphidia nigricollis. The sequence continues at coordinate 3,676,141 of JAVRKA010000032.1, read as the reverse complement.
ATTTAAATTAATGCAAAATGGTTTTAAAATGCATTGGAAATACAAATTTAATATATTCAAATAGTCTGTAGAGTGCCATGTCGCGCCGGCATAGATGAGTGAACCGATAGGGTACAGACATATGCAGCAACGATCAAATATCTTTTGACACTTATATTTTGTAGTTTTTGGGATATTATAATAGGGATGTTGACTGTATTCAAATAAAAACATAATTTTAACGAAAAGTAGTAGTTTTTATGATAGAAATACTAAAAAACACTATATTTTTCCTTATTTTTAAGGAATTTAATTAATATTTAATAAATAAAACCTAATAAAATCACTCTCAAGTCACGTGACAACAGACACCAATCAGAGCGCATGACGTCATATGTTCAGCCGCTGTCAAAAAACTTCTATGTTTGGTTAATATTTAGTGTGTATTTATTATTATTTGTTTATAGGAAACGTCAAATTACATGTAACTATAGCAACGACTACGAAACAACTTTTCATCACCTCAGTTTACTAACGTTTATGAGCACAGAATACGCATCTATAGGATGGTAGCTCCCGTGTAAACTTTTGAGCCTCCTTTGGTATGAACAGATGACGTCACGCGACTAGTATTGGCGTTTTGAACCGAAATTTGAAACGGGATTTAAAATACATGATTTTTAAGGTTTGAGTTGTATTTAAATAAAAATAATAAATATTTGTGGCTATATTAGGTACTTATGCACGATTTAAAACACTTTCCCAAAAATAGTCAACATCCCTATTGCTTCATCTTTATAATTGAAATATCCCATTTACACCAATAACGCAAAAATAGCTAATAAGGAATCAAAGATAACCTAGAATTACAAATATATAATAATAAACGGTCCAATATTTACGTGTTTACAAATTGCTATAAAAAATGTGTAGCTTGATATATTGCTTCTAACTATTAATTATATTTATAGTATTTGAGTATGATTATATGGGGCTAAAGACCTGTATAAACATATTTTTTGCATAGTCTCAACCTTTTTTTATAGCGGTCTACAGACAGGTAAAATACACCACGCATGTATCGTGTTTGGAGACATACTTATACATGCAAAAATAGAGATGTCTAAATATGTGTTTGTACTATACGAAATCGAATTAATTTTATTTAAATGTGGCGCCACGAGATGTGTTTTTGATAACCTGCTGTACTAAGAAATATCTGTAAGGTACACCGCCGACAACCAATTCGCCAATGGAATGCAAACAAAAAATCATGTTTAATTGTTCGGTCAACTATTTTATTGATATATGCAATTACAAAGTTAATAAAAAAAATCACGTTTTATGGGAATTACTGTATGAAATTGCTTAGGTAACTATGAAAAATGTGTTAAATTTAATAGCTAGAGAATTATTAGTGTATTTGCCATAGGCAACATACACTATTGGCGTTGGTCGGATGGCGGGACATAGGGGTCGGACCAAAATTTCTCGACGTTTCATAACCTTCTAAACACTTTGGCACCATTTTTAAAAATGTTTATATATATATATGTACGTATATATATATATATATTTATATATATATATATGTGTGCGCGCTATAACTTTCGAAAGAGTTAATTGATTTTTACGAAATTTTGCCCACATGTTGGAATCCACTACCGCAAGAACCCTATTTAAAATGGGCCCAATCGGGCCATTTTAAGGGTAGTTTTTAGGGGTTGAAAAAAGTTTTTGGGCCCAAAAATACCTAAAAAATTCTCAGAATCGTTTCAAAATTGAAATTTAACCCTTTAATAGCAATTAAAAAGTGCTCCTAAAATTTTAATAAAATCGGCCCGACAGGACCGGATTTACAAATTTTATGAAAACACTAGTTTGCAGATAGTGAATTATTTGCTGAAAGGTGTATATAATTTAGTTTAGAGGTTCGATTGATAATAATTGCAACTGAGAAAAAAATGTTCTTTTAAGGGGTGTATTAAGGAGTCAAATTTTTTATTTTGCCCAAAAAACCAACTTAAGTTCGCATAATAAAGCCACACTGCCTATATTAGCAAATACACTATATTGTCGGCAGGGTTTTGGCACTGCGACCCGGGTTTTTTCAGATTTATTTTCTGCTGAAACATTAATTTATTTTTTTGTAATTACTTAGATCTAATATAAATTGTTATTCAGTATATTTTTATCATTTAATAATAAAAAAAGAAAAAAATAATATTTTTCTTTTCGGGATTTCGAGCCATGGTTTGTCAGTTGTTACTGTCGCTACTTCCACGACCACAGCGACTCTCACTTGTTCATAAAATTAGCATATAGAGTTAATGAATCTTCTTCTTTATGATAAATGAGTGTTAAAAATACTGATATTTGGACCTTTTAATTTTGTTGTTATAAAAGTTGGGTTTTTTTGCAATTGGCGTCGAGCCATCAAAAAAGGCCTGGCGTGAGCTTCTACCTCTTGTTCTTTGAAATAGATCCTTGTAGTCAAATTCTGGATTTCTCTCTTTCTGATCGGGCAGGACCTAAGGGGCCCCATCGATCGCGGGGCCCTGGGCAGTTGTCCAGAGTGCCCAGTGGAAAAGTGGGATTTGCTCAGTACTATAAAACTAGGTGTCAGTTGCTAAGGGACAGTTCATAGCTTTTATATTATTCCGTTTGTAAAATCGTCAGCCCAGGTCAGGTCATTTCTTACTTCGTAAGCTATGTATAGAAAATTAGTTAAATCTATCCACGAAACGATTTGGTCATAAAACACGGCGCTTATTATTTATTGAATAAATAAAATTAGAATGTAAAATTGGTAATTGACAACATTCCGCAGTTTATAACTATAGATTCTAATATATTTTCACGACATTCGGCATTTCTGCTATTGTATTCCGTATAGAGATATAGTGGGAGTATCTAGTCGTAAATTACCAAAACTTGAATATATAATGCGTATAAAACCGTAAACTGCACATAGGCGAGTTTATTAACTTTTTGGTTAATTGACCTTTTGTGTGTTTTTTTTTTCAAATGTCATTTCTCGTGATCAACGAATTTATTGCAAAATAACGGTTCGCGACGTCTTCTGTCTACCTTTTAATTAGATAATACCTGTAATCATACATAAAACATGTTTATTATGCATAATGCAAATTGTCAATTAAATTTCCTTTTACCAATTAGGTATTGAAAAAGAAAAGATTTTTTGAAAAAGAAAAAACTACAATTTTTTTTTTGTTTTTTTATGTTTGGTTAATATCGAGAAAATCAAGATATTAACCAAATATAAAAAAACCCGGGTCGCAGTGCCAAAACCCTGCCGACAATATACTGTATTTGCTAATACAGGCAGTGTGGCTTTATTATGCGAACTTACGTTGGTTTTTGGGCAAAATAAAAAAATTGACTCCTTAATACACCCCTTTAAATAACATTTTTTTTCTTAATTGAAATAATATTATCAATTGAACCTCTATACCAACTTATATACACCTTTCAGTAAATAATTCACTATTTGCAAACTAGTGTTTTCACAAAATTTGTAAATCCAGTCCTGTCGGGCCGATTTTATTAAAATTTTAGGAACACTTTTTAGTTACTGCCAGAAGTTTAAATTTCAATTTTGAAACGATTCGGAGAATTTCTTCGGTGTTTCGGGGCCCAAAAACAATTTTCAACCCCTAAAAACTACCCTTAAAATGGCCCAATTAGGCCCATTTTAAATAGGTTTCTTGCGGTGATGGATTTCAACACGTGGGTCAAATTTAGTTGAAATCAGTTAACTCCTTCGAAAGTTATTGCCCGTACACACACACACACACACACATATATATATATATATATATAAATATTTTCAAAAATGGTGCCAAGTTGCTTAGAATGTTATGAAACGTCGAGAAATTTTGGTCCGACCCCTAGGTCCCGCCATCCGACCGATGCCAATAGTGTATGTTGCCATATGGCAAATACACAAAGAAAAAAGCACTGTGCTCTGAAATTTTAGAACAGGTTAAATTGTTAGTGAAGCAAGTTTTCGTTGTTTTTGTATGTTATTCTGTTTTTGTGGTTATTTATGCGTCTTCTGTCTTGTCGTTTAGGTGAGTGCGGTCGCGGACACAAAAGACAATAAATATATACGTGACACTGAAGGAAGCGAGCGATGCGACGAGACGAATAACATTATATCGTGTCACTTTTGGTACCTTCTAAAATGCTTCCAGTTAATCCACTACTCGGGCATTTATGTTATGTCGCTTCGCTTTTTTACTATTATGGTGACAGAATATATTCTATAGTAGACGTCGTAAACTTGTGGTACGCGGAGTAGTTTTTCATGGCACAACATGAGAATTCAAAAGCGTTTGTTATATCCACAAGTCAAAGGGTGGTGAATTGTACTAATCATGTATTTAAGATTAGTACAATTTACCACCCTTTGACTAGCCTGAGGCCCTGAAGATGGAAATATATTTTCCGAAACGTAGGCCACAAGCGAAACATCGGTAAAGCTTCTTTTTTTCAACTGTTCGTCAACCAAACCTTCCTTCCACGTTAAAAATATATATTGGAACAAAAAATATTAAAGACAAATATCCTTGTACATGTGGTAACATTTTTTTACTCAAATAAAATTCCTGATATTTTAACGAACACTAGATATACAAGAATTTTATTTGAAATACAATCTTGATAAGCACTTACGTTTGAAAAGACAATTTATACTGAAAAACTTGTTAGGATTTCTGAATATTTTATATTTCATCTGCTTTTTTGTTGTTTCGTGTTGGTGCGTTACAAAAGAGGCTTTTGTTGTATTTTTACTCATTTCTTGACTTATTTCTTTTTTGACCGGCATTGGAATGTTCCTCTTCTCTCATGCATTATTCCATAGTATTTTATGTTAACAAGTTTGGTGTCAGAGTTTTTAAGGTCTTGAAAAGTATAAATCAGGGATTAAAATTTTCAATAGCTTTATTTTTTACTACCAATAGCTGTGTACGGAAAATCATTAGAAGTCTCAGTATGTCGACTAAAACATTACGATATAGAAAGTAAGCAAACGAAATTCATGTGAAACGCGTATATTTACTATGGTGTTTCGATAAAATATCATGGAAGTGTGTCACAGGCAATTTCAAAAGTTCTAGAACATATACTGGAAATTGATAGTGCCAAAGTTGCCCGCTAGAGGCTTCGGTCTGTGGGTAGTTCATGGTTTGTGTGTGCAGAATAAGTTTATTTAAAATAAAATTAGAGTTTAAAAAAACTAAAACAACACGCTTTTATGAACTAAAAAGTGCAAAATAATTTGACAATAAAATTAGCTTTACTGTAAAAAGCATGGTGTACTATATACTTAATTTTTATAATAGCTCTACGTTTACAATTAGCTAGTAAATGAAAAATTTATTTCCGATATTAATTTCACGCTTTTTACAATAAAGCTAGTTTTGTTCTCAAGTTATTTAGCATTTTTTAGTTCATAAAAGCGTTTTGTTTTAGTTTTCTTAAACTCTAATTTTAATTATAAGACTAAAACACAATATTGAATTTGACTGGGGGGTATGCAACGCAACGAACATCACTGTTCAACGCATTAGCTTGCTTGCTGTAATTTTTCAAGTCTTTTTTTATCCTGAAGGTCAGGATAATGGGACAAACTTATTAAATTATTGTATTGTCATCGGTCCTTAATAAGTGTGCAAAGTTTCAGTTTGTCTGACATTTTGAAGTGGATCAATTTCAGTTCAAAGATTCCTTTAATAAAAGCGTGGTAAAACATATGTATCGTGATTTTGTTTTTTTTTTACCTGACCAAACGATGTAGGAATTATTAAGGATCATTCGATTCGACAATTACGTAAGGTTCACCAAAACCAACAATCGCGTTAGTAAACACGGTTAAAAAAATTCAATTTCAAAAACAGTTTATATTTATTTATTATTAATTGAAGAGCCACAGCACTCGTGCACACTAGACGTGCTTTTCATTCATAAAATGTTTTACTGATGATGCGTTTACAACTTCACACTGTAAATATTTGATTTGCGTGGACATGAATATTTTACGATATCAGGTGCGGCCACTTAGTTCTCTGGTTAATTTACATTTATGCAATGTATAGAATGTAGACGAAAGAACATGTGACAATAACGAAGCGGTGTGCTAGTATCATTTATGAATGAATGATTAATTATTATTGATTTATGATTTTTCGATGTAAATTCCAATGATACTCTCAAGAAGCTGCCGATTGTGACCAGCATTTTTCAGCCAGAAAGGTGTTTGACTTTCTTCTGAGACACCAAAGAAAATGTTACAGTTCAGTCGTAAAAGAGTCAAGCTGAAAATACATTTTTTTATGAAATCTCTTGGAAATAACGAAGCTATAGTAATCGCCACGGTTCTAAAAGGTTCTGAAGTTAGTCACAAACAGCGTCGCAAATGCATATTTTATAGAGCCGTCCTGGTTGTTTTGTAGGAAAGGAAGACTCCCACCACCTCCCAGTTACCGGCACAGAACGTGCGCTCGTCGGTGATTGGTTATTGCTTGTTGTCGTGTCACTTGTCGGTTTCCTGCTATAAAGTACAGTCCAGTACGCTATTGTTAAGTTGTTTCTTTGATTGTTAATTGATCAAGATGCCTAATACAGTTTCGCATAGACAAGCACGAAAAATAATTTTTTGGATGACTTTATGCAAGGAATTAGACCTTTAGATTAAAGAAACATTAAAATATTAAAAATAATAATATAGCGCGAGTTTGTAGTTTTTCAAGCCTCCATTTGCATCTAACTTCAGAACCTTTTAGAACCGTGCTGCGTATTATATTTATACCTTTTATAAAAAGTAATATTCTAATATATCTTGACATTTTGTTCAAATTATCGGCGGGTGCATATGGATGTTTTTCGATTGACACCTCAATGAAGTCGATATAATTTTTTACTCGCGATATTTTGTGTACAATCTATTTTTTGGAGTCTGTTTTATTAAATAAAAGAACGTCTGGACCGATTTAAAGAATTCCTTTTAGATCATATATTAATACACGTCTACCGCAGTTGCAGACGAAACGTCAGGTAGAAATACCAATGGACAATAACGTACAAGCCCGAAAGCCAAGAAGTTTTATTTTAAAATTTATTTTTGAAATTGTCGAAATCAGAATGAACTAATTTATAATGTCATTTTGTCCAGAATTGACTGCTCTGTTAATATAGCATACAAACGGATCCTCATTTGAACTTAATTTTTATCTCCATGTGGCCAAATCCAAGAATCAGTGACTTACAAGAATCCCCTGTGTATAAAATAATAATTAGTGCTATTCAGGGGCGTACCCAGGACCAAAATTAGGGGAGGGGGGGCAAGCCATGGTCGTTCAGGTTGTAACATTTTATCACGGAAAAGGTGAATGAAACCAAAATATTAAGAAAATTATGTATAATTATAGCAGTGCTTTATCAATTAAGTTTTTACAATTATTTGCTTGAAAAAAAATTATTCTAGTTATATGTCTTATACTAGTATCATTTTTCTTAGATTTGTAGAAGTAAAGTTATTTCAAGAATTGTAAAAATTCCAGCAACAAAATTTAATAACGACTTATTTTTTGCTTCCAGGGGGGGCAGATGGGTACGCCCTTGGTGCTATTCATAAAATATAAAGTTATACATAGTAACACAAGGAATATTTTTTATCGTTGTTTTAAAAAAAGCCCTATTGATCAACGTCGAATTATTGATAAAACAGTATGTAAAATACACGATGCCTATATGTAGGTGCGTTGTGTTAAGCTGTCTTATTTAAATACACTGATTTGAGTGCACAATTTCTCCAATCCATCATATTTTAGGAACGACATGTCGTGTGCATTCGACCAATACCCCTTATTTATGAACAAATATTATAGCCGAATATGTGTGTCCTTTACCAATCTGTCATCTAGATTATGTTCTCCGCCATATATGTGAAATGTAAAGGCGGCGCCACACTTGCGACATCACGTGTAAACGAAAATCCTGATGAAATACCGAATTTTTCGAACACTATCTTAGAACCACAGGCATATTTAATATAAACTTGTCTTTTCAACATGAAAGTTTTCCAAATACCTGTTCATGAAAAGGGAGACGATCAATCAATTGCAATATCTTCAGTTATATATATTCAACATTTTTGAATACGTTCCTCGACTAGCTCGAATTTCAAAAAAACTCGTATGTTAGGGCGCTCGTATGTCGAGGTACCACTGTACTCTATATCTCTATTAGAGTGAAATCGTATAAAACAGAGTGCCTAACGAATTTGACATTAAATCACTCCATATTTCCGGGCGATATTGGGAACATCTCGCTCAGATCGCGCTTTCTTGCAGATCGTCCGGGTCGCTCAGATCACGCAAGTCTTGTATATCGACCGTTTGTATGTCGCATTGTAACTGTAAGAACAAAAACATTATCTTATTTGTTATGGGAAATAATAAATTCAGAATTATCAAATTTTGATCCGTGGAACGGCCCTGTTTTTGGTATTGTCGATTTTTAGTTGAGTAAAGAATACAAAGTGAACATCGACAAGAGATGATTTATTGGGAGACTTGAACTGCGGACAAGACTGAAGTGTGAAATAGTACACTCGAATGATACGCCGATTAGCGGTTCTGCCAACTGTGACATTGTTATTTATATTATTAATTGTTTTTGTCACCGTGGTGCATGTGTACATAATATGTACGTATTCAGGTGATGGATCATATTTCAAAGTACTCTGACATTGATAGAATGAGCCGTAACTAATGCTAATGGACTGACATACTCTTATCTGTTTAACAATATTATTATTATTTGAATAATAATAATTTATTGTTGACATTACGAGGTGTGCTTGTAAAAATAGATTTTGAAGAATTTTGGCGCCAGGTTCTTAAATATACGCGATAGACCGTTTAGAAGAGACCAATAACACTTATAACACCTTAGAAAACGTTTTGATTGTACTTGAAGCTCAGACCGTTGCCTGCGTAAAAAAATCTCAGTATAAACAATGGAATGTTTATAGCTCTGAAAAGAAAAAAAATATCATAAAAAAGCTTCAGGTTCAAGGTCCATTCAAAGAAAACCAAAGTTACAGTTTAAAAATACGAAATAACGCAAAAAATATGGTAAACCGAAGAATAGTCAAACTTCTAGAGCATGTTACAAGTACACAAATAAAGTGAATTGTGAAGTGGCAACGATTATTTTTAATTTGGGTGGTAATAAGGGGGTGACTCACATTTTTTGACGCCGAAAAAAATAGGGACCAACATTATTTTCGTCAGAGCTCAGTTAGTTTTGATGCTAGGGACTTTTATAAAAAATAAAAATAAAGGTTCTTTCAAGCACTTCAAAAAATGTTCCATGAGTTTCCCCCGAAAAATGCATTGTATTTTGGTAACTTCACGTTGAAACTTTCAATTTTGGCTTTTGACGAATAAGAACCAACCTTCAACAAGGTAGTTCTCCGTTTGTATTGGGTCTACAGACACTGTAAACTCACCATTATTTTTGTTTTTTTATAAGCTACATTTTTACTAAGAATGATTTTTTCAATAAAATACTTACTTTTTCAGATATTCGGGAAAAACCATCTGAAAACGTAGGTTTATTGGTTGAAAAATGGACACTTACACTCGCGAATAAGTCGAAAAGTATGGACTTTCAGAAAAAACTTTATAGAACAAAAGTTGCTTAGAATTAGTCAACCTATCCATTTCCGTGCTTATTTTCAACGAAACATTTTTCACCCCCGAGAAGGGGTGGCATCCACCCCACAATCGAGATCGCAAATTTTTTTTTTAACTTTTTTATTTGAGCTTTTAACAATGCAGTCCAAAAGTTTTATGAAGATTCATTGACTGGCCCTGGATTCCGAGGTTTTACAATTTTTACGTCTAACGGCACTCCACTATAGTTTCAATCGTATTAATACAATTTATATTTCTAACAATACCAGAGATGTTGCAGATGAGGGTTTTACTGAGATCTGCAAGTGCGGATGCAGATGTCTGAAATGATAAAACGCTCATCTTCTGCCCGTGTGATGTATACTATTTTTCTTTAGAACTGTTCGAAAGTGCGTTTATTATCAAAATTTTTAATTATTTAATTAATTTTATCAATGCAGTGTGCCCAAACGGAGTTCATTCACCTTTGTCCGGTCCGGTCCAGTGTGTGTGTTTGTGTTGTGTCAGGTTCACGAAGAACCATATGGTCGCGTGCGGAGGTGAATTGATGATGCGTAGATACATACAGATGGACGGACGTGTGGGTGGGTGTTGGTCCGCGCTCTGCCTACACGTTACACCTTCGCGTCAACCGAATCTCAATATTTACCGATTCACTAATACGGCCGTTCACCTTACGGAAATGCAATACATCGATCGTTGACATTTTACTTTATTTGATTTATAAAATCCATATCCACACAAGATACCATTAAACAACACAAGAAGTCGAGTCATACTCAACATGAAGAAAGCAGATCCAGCTAGTATTCTCCTTAGTTTAACTAAAACGTTTTACAGAAGAGACATTATTCTATTAGATATCTGATTTTTGACGCAGCGTAAAAAGAAGAATCTAATTCCCATGTTTATTGAGAACAATTTCAAGAAATTTAGAACTAACACACTATTAAGGCCCCAGTACACAGTGGTCTGTAGTGGGCCATTGTAGACCATCGCCATTGTGTACAGGGGGTAATGGTCTGTAGTGGCGGACAATTGTGAATCGTGGTGCGCAATCAATTTGTTGTCAGTTTCAAAGGAATCGTGGTATGATTCCCGCCTCCTTGAGGATATTTTTTTATAAGAATTACGACTTGGAAAGAAAATACATTATTGCATTATTTGCAATGTCAAAAAAATAACTACGATTAGAATTTGTGATTTAAAATAAAGAAAATTCTTTGAATTTTAAAAGATTTTATAAATTTTTACATTTGTTTAATAACGTTATTATCTACTTTAATTTTTACTTAAAAAAATGTTTTGTGCATGACCCCCTCCTATATTTTTTTCTGAATCCGCGTCTGATTACACAACATTAAAGTTAGTAAATAACGTGCAGCTGTAAGATTTAAGTGGTAATTCTTGACTGCACAAAAGTTTATGTAGGCTTCAATTTCATATACAAGAAAAATCGAAATCTCGATGCAAACTTCAAACTAATTTTTTTAACAAAAAAAATAGAATTTTTTGAAATTTTGATTATTTTATGTTTTGGTTGGATTTTGCGGGGGCCATAAGCCCATAGTGCCCAGTGCCTAAATCCGACACTGAGTATTACAATGTAAACTAATTATCTGACTTTTCGGGAAGTGCTTTTAAGAGTTCGAACGTAAATGAAATGCGTGACAAATAGTATGAGTGAGCTTTCCCAATGCCGTACCGTGCAATTATTATGTTAAATATTACGGACAGTGGTGGTTCACCTACGGGTACAACAATGTCGGGTGCCGGCGTCCCGGTGCTAGCCCATCAATCAAGCTTACGGCGTCACAGCGCTACTGGCTAACTGATGGTGGTAGTGTTGGTGTTGCGACTGAATGCTACGTAACACAATCATGGGAGGATCTTTATCAAACGTGGCCAAGCACTTTACTGCGTGTACTCTAGCGTGCGGATTAAGCAATACGTATTCAAATATGTTACTTTCATTGTAACACAACACAGCGATTCCAAAACTCGATAAACAACAGAATCTTCGCCCAGATTGCACTAAAATAAAACCTAAATTATTAAAAATGGGTTTATCCTTTTTAATACACTGCAATGAAAGCTTGTCTTTAAAAAGTTTTTTTTTGTAACGTCACTTGATTTAACGTCAAACTCCAAAAACGTCTAAATTATTCGACTTTGGTTGGTTTGCCTTGTTATCCATACAATGAGACACTATGTAGCATCACATCCACTCTAAATAACGACCATATGTCACTATAAGGCAAGTAATTTCGGCAGTTTATATAAAGCACCTACTGTTTGAAGGTACTTTCTAAGTAGCCAAAATTGATAAGAACTACCGCTATATTGTCTAACCCGTATTTACCTCGACAGATTTTACTCAATGTGCGTTGTTATTTTGTGTTAATAGTAATGTTTGTTTGCAAATTTTATGCATTATTATTAAATAATACTATAATAGTAAAACAATATTGATTTTTCTTTCTTTCCATATAACGACAACTCTCTATAACGCCAGAAAATGCTCAATCCCTTCAGCGTCGCTATATAGAGTTTACACGTATTGTATTTTGAGTTGCACTGGTGTAGCGGCATGTACTCTGTACACATCACAATATTGTATGTGCAAATGGCATTGCATAAAATAGATTAGGACCGTTTTGTGTTATAAGGGCCAGTCACGTAACGCGTTCACACTTTGATAATATGAGGCATTGCTACAATACACAAAATTATATAATACATACATTTCATAGCGCACGAAATGCGTCGCCCAAGTTCTCGCAAAACACTGTGCAATATATTTACACGAATCATATCGAGTCCTTTTCCACCCCCTTCAATCGCCGACGCTAGTTACAGAACTGATTTTAGGGGAATTGAGGTTACCATAAAAAAAACACTATTCCAAATTTCATACGTGTAGATGGAATAGTTAAAAAATCACGATTTTGGTCATTCACTGACTGATAGATCATTATAATTTAGAAGCATCTAGCCGGTGCTGAGAGCATCGACTCGAATGCATCAATCGGTCGTCTAAAGACTACTCGCGTCTAGTCCGTGCGATATAATGAAGGGTGCGAAGCCGCGAGTGGCTAATTTGTAGTATAAAAATTCGACACCTTCACGTTCAAAGATGTGTTCAGATTCCGTTACAAAAGTATTAAAAGCGTGTTAAAAATGGACTCGATTATAGTTCTTGGACACACTGTATATTATTAGGTGTGCTATTATGTATAAATTGTAGGTGTATAAATAGGAAACAAAAGCACACGCGTTTTTTTAATTTAGAAATTAAGCTTTTTAGCTTATAATTTATGACAATGTACAATATATGTTTTTAAACTGCTTAATATTTATGAATACAAAGGGGCTTCGCTCTTCTCATTTCATTATTGTACGGGGTAAATTAATAAATTGATCTAGATAGGAAAAAGGTATATGAATATACTTTTTTTTATCTATGTTTTAACAGTGTAGGTAATATGATTAATACTTTAAAAGAATGACGTTAAAAATTTGGGGAATCAGTAGAATTATGAGGGACATAGGGAACATGTCAAGCAATTCGATTTTCAGCAATAAACTAGCCGTATGACTCGCCCGTACCGGGCAAAAAGTACCCTTTACTTTTAGTTTCAATATCAGTAAAGGTCCCTCAGATTGTACAATATTCTCTCCGAAAATTTCGAACGGTGGTCGCAAATTGTTTTTAATATCTGTAATTAAATATTAAGCTTCACAAAATTTGGCTGTACAGCACGTCACAAGATTTCGAGTTAAGCGAAAACAAATTAACATTTTGAAGTTTTTTCTTTACGAACTTATGTTGAAAATACTGACAGATTTGGCTTGCAGAATAATATTTTTCGTAATTTTTTTTTTTTTTTTGTACAAAAATTTGTCTAAAACACTAATTTTCTCTTATTTTAAATCGTTTATTTAGATCAAATAAACTAAAAACTTTGCTAAGTCATAGTTTGTTTTGATTGAATGAGAATTTTCATAGAAATTAGCACTTTCCGAAACATAAACATCCAACTGCTAAGATAGAGATACGAATGAAAAAAGAAGCATATTTAACAGTTGATAAACAGTCATCTTAATAGAGTACCTATCAAAGTTAACAATAAGTCCATCTAGCAATTTTCATGTCATGATACAAATTTTGAGAACACGCAAGGAAACACATTTTACCATGCAGGTATGCAAAATACTCGACAAACAAGAAACAAGAAAATGAAATTGCAAACGGAAATTCCGTTACAGTATTATATATTAATAATGATAAACAGAGATGTTACGGATGTCATATCGGAATCTGAGTTTTTTGATTGATTATATCGAATTCCGGATTTAAATTACAAAACCGCGACATTTATCTCCTATCTTTAAATTCATATGAATTGATTGTATACAAATAAGCTTTCCGGACGAAATTTTCTAAATAATGGTGAAAACCGCACCAAAATCCGTTCTGTAGATTAGAAGAACTAAGCGAACAAATTGCCAGACGCGGATAGCGACTTTGTTTTATACTATTTAGAAAAGAGAAGATAGAAAAGCGTGCAGCAAAACAATGGTCAGCAGTTGCGCAGTAGCAGGCGGGATTCACAACAATCAACATTTTTTGTCTGATGCGGAGTCAGAGTCGAAAAACTATCGGATTATTCATAATTTCGGAATCGAAGCTCCGTAACATTCCTGCTGATAATGGACGACCTTCTAATTTTTAGGCGTGTGAAAAGGATAATTGCAGTTGTACGATGTTCGGAACCAAGGCCAACTGGGTGTAGAGCGGTGTTACGGTGATGAATTGCTACATTTTTCATAACAAGCGCGCGTGCCAACTGATAGCTGTAAAGTATTTACACATAATATGCAAAACAGTGACTAGTGTTCTGTTTAGAGTAAATAGGTGAATATGTTATGTTTTGATATATGGTTTCTACAAACGTTCAGGGGCGAAACTTACATTTGGAAAAATAGTCACCCGATCAGCTCAGGGCTCAGTGTAATCAACGCTCTCACTTGTGAATTCTATAGCCAAATTTTGATTCTGCAGTTATAAACGAACAAGCGGCCCTAAAGTTTATAATTTAATTTAATTTAAGACCAACTTCCTAATTTGATGAATCGATGTATTATTTTATTTCTCAAAGGTATTTTTTTGCCAGTATGAAATATGCCTCTTAATACTGTATCAAAATTAATGTTTGATACGCCATTTTGGAGATTATTTTTCTCTCTAATGACGAAAACTAAGTTGAGATCTTAAAATTAATGTTTTCATTGTATAATTTACAGTTTAAAAATTTTGACAGTTTCATTACAGAAAATAACATTCAGAAAAACAAATGTTTGTTTTGATAGTTGTCGATACTATCACGTGTAGAGGGCTCTGAATAGAATAGAATAAAATAAAATAAAACAAATATCGCTATCTGGTGGCAATCTGCTTATTTTAACAATTGTCGGTAATATTAAGTAACTTAGTGGCTCTGAAGACGCTGAATAGAATAGAATAAAATTTATTTCCACCTTATATTACGTAACTGACAACTAATAGTGCGAAGTATTCGCAAGGGCCAGCTAGTACAGAATATTAGTAATAATAGAAAACAGGATCTCAGGTAATTGGAATAATAAAAATAATAAACACTCATTGATTGCAACGTTTCGTCTTTATTATTAAAACTTTTTCAAGCTCTAAAAAAAATTACCCGTGATCCTGTTTTCTATTCTAACATATACTGGAATTGAACTTTGAAGATGAATTAGTAATAATGATAACACTGAAAAGTGAGCATTTTTATCCTAAAAAAATTAATCTGTTTTCGATAAATCTTTTTCATGTCATTCGCTATTGATATGAAACATCCAACTTTTGACCCCGAAAGCGTTTCTGAGTCAAAACCCGGTTCCACCTCTGACATAATATATTTTATTTTTGTACATGCAAACATTACGTTTTCGCGTTTTCCTTTATACGTTTGTATTGTATTTTCATGAAATAATTCATTAGGTTTGTGTTGATATCAAACCCAACATCTATGCGAGAAATAACAAATGGTAGTGTGGAGTGATTTATTGTGGGAATAAGAAATTACAATTAATTTACCTGACCAGGTATATAGGTCTCACATTCCGTGATAACAACTCTATGATAATTAATTACCATCCTTGTTTTGATTTCTCAAAATAATCTATATTCTCAAAATAATCGGACGAGTGCCGACAATACTAGACGATAACACGACGAGAGCTGTTAGACTTTTTTGGGTAGGTATTTGAGCCACTGTGAAAATGTGTACAATATCTCTTGAGTAATATCCGAATTCAAAAACACAGACCTGGCTGAAGGGTAGCGAGACTTAACCGATCCTAAAATTTTTACTCACCTGACAGGTAGAATATCCCACCGAAACGACCTGTTTTTTGAATATATCTATTTTTAGTTACCAATATTATTTTGTTTAAATTTCAATGTGCCTCAAATATATTTTTTAAATTTTTCAAAAATATAATTTTGCAAACACCTGGCTATTTTTAGACCCGATTATAAGAAATCTTTAAATACTAAATTTCAAGGTATTAAAATTTCAAAATGTCTCAAGATTTTTTTATTGCGAAAAAATTTTGCTAATTTAAAAAATTGAAATGCGGTTAAGCCCCGCTACCCTCCAATCAGGTCTGTGTTTTTGTATTCGGATATTACTAAAGAGGTGAGGTATTGTACAAATTTTCACAGTGCCTCAAATATCTACCCAAAAATATCTATAACAGGTCTCCTCCTATGACATTTGGAAAATACAAGGCTTACATTTTTATAGACATATACTGCATACCGTATGAAAAATCAGATGGATTATTTCCGATTGATGATTTAAGTTAAGGAAGACTTATAGAATGAAATTCTGAAGATTGCCAGAAAAGTCGGCGTGTGTTTATGAAATTATACTTTTTTTGGCGCATTGCGGGTAAAATCTTCGGTAAATGTTGTAGTAGCATTTTGAAGAGCGTTTCTAGGTAACCAATCTTTTATAATTCCAACTGAGGTTCCAATTTGGCATAAATTTTGAGTGGTAAAAAGCGAAACGTAGATCTGTGCGAGTCCTAACATGTTTATTTCATCTTTTCACTAAAACAGCTAAGAGACTTGATCAAATCACTTACTTTCTTTACACAAAGTTGAAATTTTACCATCTTCCGTGAATTATCAACCTTACGGAATTGATCAAATCTCCGTTTTCATCATTTCCCTGCAACTCGATTGGAACGCGTTTGATCTACTGCGCATGAGCGTGACGGTAATATTAAAGTTCACACAGAAACTGAAACAAAGCTATAAACAATGCTTACTTTTGTGTTTTAGTTCGAATTATTTTATTGAATTACATATATTTATTATGTAAATCCAAATGGCTTCGTGGCGTCGTTAGTAGATTTTTATGATACACAGTTATTTTGAAATGTTTATACGTCGTTACTTTTAAATCGTGGTTTTGTTTCTATCAATAGATTTATTGTAACAATTGTTTACATTTTCGTAAAACACATTTGTTAAACGTATTGAATCATATATTCAGCTAAGTTTTGTAGAATCTCCGAAACAATCAATTTGTACAAAGTGCGAGTTGAAAATGTGTTTTGTTTGGCGTTTCATTGGAATTAATTCTGACCTATCTGGGTTCTGTGATCACAACTATGAAATTTGTAAAGCGTAAGTTGAAAAATTAATAATGTAATAGTTAAAAAAAGGAAGAAATTGTTCGTGGAAAGTCTTAAGTCAGGTCCAGACGTGTGTAACGTGTAATAAGATTACGTGTAATTTAGCGTCAACAGTGTGGACAGCACACGAACTCAACGCGAATCGTGAAAGCGAATCTTTGTCAAAAGCTGTTTCCACTCAGTTGCTACGAACATGCCGAATAGGAAAGTCATGATAGCTGGCGCTGCTTTTATTTATATATATTTATTAACTGAAGATATCATATTTTTTTAAAGTAATCCGGATTTTTTGGATCCCAAATAACACGTTTTTCTTGATACAAACTGATAAGTTCAAGCGATTGTTCGCATCATGAACGTACACACGACACAATCGTCACGAACGCCATCCAAACGAGTACTGCGAGCGCCTTTGTGTTCGCGTTAAAAACCGACAGCCGATGGGTCACGGCGAACGCCGGCGCGAGCGTGACATGTAATGCTCGTAGTGCCGTCCACACGCAGAATTCGTGTTACATTACATGATAGATTACATTACGCGTTACACACGTCTGGACCCGGTTTAATAGTTGAAAAATTAATAATGTAATAGTTAAAAAAAGAAAGAAATTGTTCGTTGAAAGTCAAATTGTTCTAACATCGCACTACGTGACATTTTGATTTATTTCAACAATGAATGCAATCATAGTTAAATGTATTTGACCGGCGATTTGACGAATAATTTAACCCCCTATTGTAGTCGGATACATTTATTGAAACCGTTGAGTAGTACCTACTTAAGAGTTTAATATACGTATTTAAATGTATCTTCATCTCAATCAATTTAAATATTTTATATTATCTGTAATGGCGCTTAAACGACTCTGATCAGGGATGTGTGACACACTCAATTATTCTATTTTATGTTAGCATTTGAAATAAAAAAATCGGAAATTATAATGCGCAGAAAGCGAGAGAAATTTGAAAAACAAGCAGATATGTAGTTCAAAATTCTTATATTTATATTAAGAAA
Organism: Venustoraphidia nigricollis; assembly: GCA_034508555.1. Classification (NCBI taxonomy): domain Eukaryota; kingdom Metazoa; phylum Arthropoda; class Insecta; order Raphidioptera; family Raphidiidae; genus Venustoraphidia; species Venustoraphidia nigricollis. The sequence goes on along the minus strand of JAVRKA010000032.1, from coordinate 3,657,691 downwards.
TCATTTAGATATGATAATAATAATTTAGGTAAATAGATATGTGATATTTCGAATTTCTTCATTTCGAACACGTAAATAAATTACAAAAAATATTACGTTTTGAAAGCAACGAGACAGAGACGTAGCTAGATAATCAAAAACCCTGGTGTAAAACTGGGGCTCTAACTAAACTGTTTAGGTTTTATCAACTCAAAATATATAAATATTTTAAAAGTGCAAAGCAAGGCTATAACTTATAATATATTAAAGAATAGCGTTTATCCAAGTAAAAATATTATTTTTCTTGTGTAGGTATACTAGAACTCGAATACTTGTAGTTATTTTTTTATAAGTGACAGTTCACAAAAAAAAAAAAAAAAAATTGAAAATAATATAAAGTTTTCTATAAAAAGTTTTTGTCGCAATAGTTTTAATGTATTTAATAGATTATTTTTATACACCGTTTCCTTATTGCCCTAACCGCTAATTTTGACGGCGAATCAGTTACGTTGACAACTCTGCGCAAACAACAGAAAGAATACAGGGGAATTCCCCACAAGTTTCGAACAGAAGTTCGAAATTTGTTGGAGTCTTTCAAAGGAGTTGCCATGATTAAAGTCATATTGCTGTTTTATTTACATTCCTAAGGTGGGAGAATTTTTCGTTAATTGAACTTGAGGTTTGCTGGTCAGGGTTCGAGGGCCCCCTGAGCTTGGGGGCCCCGGTGTACGGCACCGTCTAGCCTTTCGGTAGAATAGAATAGAATAGAATTTTATTCAATAACATGTCACAATGACAAAGAATGCGTCAGTTAAAATACAATACAAGATGTGATATAAAACAATTAAAATAGTCAAAAAAAATTGTACGGGCACTTATCTATGAGATAATTTACAACACTTTTTTTAAATAATTTGTAACTTTTAATACAATTTCTTCAGGTAAACTGTCAAATAACTTCACAGGAGAGTAGCGAGGTCCCTTTGTATATAAAGCGAGGTGATGATCGGGAGTGCCGTGATTCAAACGACCTCGCGTATCATAATTGTGATCCGGCAAATGGCGGTGAAAAAGATGTTTATTTCTGAAACGGGCTTTAATATGTATATATCGCATATATTGTCAAAATTCTGTGCTTATTAAATATCGGTTTACAAGAATCAGTAGGCTTTAGGTGGTATATTATCCTTTTTTTGCATTATAAAAGCCCTTTCAATATCTAGTAGCTATGTCACTGACGAGACTTTCCTATATAGTCAACATTTGGTACACTTTTGACGCGCACTGTACAATATTTTATTAATAATACTTTTATGCGCTAGTGTACACATGCATGCATTCGAGAAGAACGTGTGTGACGTTGCATTTGTGATCGCATTAGTGACCCAGCAGACGAGCGGAAATAATATATTCATAAAAATTAATATGTTCTGATTGACTAATAGTCGCAGAGCCTGGCCACTTGTTATCTTGTTGACTGAACGGTGCATATGTACACAAGTAACGTATCAATGGCGACAAGCCAAAATAGAGTATGTCAATTAGTGGCGTAGCTACATAACCGAGGACCCCGGTGCAAAAATGAAATTGGGACCTTATCTAAATTCGTTAAGATTTATCAACACAGCGCCGACCACGAAGACGTCCTATTTTCAACACTAAATGAAAAGTATTAATAATAAAGATGAAGTTCCGGGGGTCGACATTTTTTCGAAAATTTCTTCCTTTCTATAGGAACCTTTTTTTAATTCCATTAGCATTAATAGTTTTCGAGTTATTTGCAAAAAATTAGACTCCCTTTTGTGTGTCAACCTTCGATTAGGATGTTTAAGTAACGTTTTCGAACGTCGCTCAGGAGGCGGAGGGGCCCCCTGAGCTTGAGGGCCCCGGTGCACTGCACCGCCTAGCTTCGCCACTGTGTCCAATCGTTATATATTATTACTCAAAGGTGTCTTTTTCGGTATGAAATATCTCCTTTAAACTGTATGAAAATTCATGTTTGATACGCCATTTTGGAGATTATTTTTCTCTCTAATGACGAAAAATTAGTTAATATCTTAAAATTAATGTTTTCATTAAAAAAAAATACAGTTTAAAATTTAGCCATCTGGTGGGAAACTGTTTATTTGAACAGTTGTCGGTAATATTAAGTGACGTAGTGGCGCTGCAGTCTCTAAATAGAATAGAGTAAAATTTATTTCCACCCTATTATATCACGTAACGCTAATCTGGTATATTGTAGAAAGGGTTAAGATTTAAGAAGTTACTTTAAAATACTTATAAGCACTTTAGTAGTGTTCGAAGCTTTTAAGCATTTTTCAGAATGAAAGTGCTTGTTGCTTGATGCTTTAAGTTTTAGTAAGTGCTCGATGCTTCAAGCACTTATGTTCGGTGCTTTGTCTAACTCTGTTCGAAACGAATGTCACAGTGAATTAGCGGCTGATATATGACCTGTTTATAAACAGTGTTTAATGATCAGAGTGATCACTGATCATTGATCAGAACTTGAAGATTTGGTTTCATTCATAAAAAATCATACGTTCGTAACCGGTTTCTCTCACCAATACATCAGAGCTCTTCATATAAGATACATAATATCGTATCATGCAATTTAAATAACAAAATGTCGACTCGCTGTGGATGACCTTTCTTCGTAATCATTCTTAACTTTGGCAAACGAGTTGTTGATTGCAATGTTGCCTGTACCGTTCTTTTAATAATTAATTGATGACTTTTTCATTCAAAATATTCATTACAGTCAAAGCCCTCTAAGTGCACGCTCTCTAAATGCACACGCTCTCTTACTGCACACGAACTCGCCCTCTAAGTGCACGTTCCCCAGCCCCCACTTCGAATAATCTGCGACCAATCACGTGCGACCGTAAGCGCGCTATTTTCAAACTTTCCATTTTCATCATATTCATAGAGTTTTAGAGATATTGTTTATAGCATCTGATTGAATAAAGATAGCTATAGGAGTTAGAAGAGTGGGGATGAAAAAGATCGTAGGGGAAGTGTGCACTTAAAGGATGGGCCTCGGTTCCGAGCTGTGCACTTAGAGGGCTTTGACTGTATCAAAATATAAGTATATTTACTATAAAAAAATCACTTACTAAATATGAATGAAACAAATAACAGTACACGGTTTGTAATGAGACTGATTAATTGAGGGAAACCATGGAAAACGTCAACAAGATGGCCGGTACGGGAATTACCGTTTCTCGGCGAGAGGCAGTAGGAAAAAGTCCTAGTCACATTTGCCTCCGCCGGAATTCGAACCCGGTACCTCCCGAATGTGAGTCTAGTGCTCTCACGACTACTCCCCGCTCGGTTAAACATTAGAATGTTTTCCGTCACTTTTGCTGCATCAAGTTTTGTGATTCGTTTTATGTAGGTACATATTTTAATTGGATATTTACTTGTTTTATTCTTAATTTACAATAATAATATATACGTTTTAAAGAACCTCAGGTGGATGTAGATGCGTTTATTATTAAATAATAAATTGTATGTTTTATTACGTACACGCAAATGCATATACACTATCCGTCAGACAGACTTTGTATCACATCTGCATATATTTAAAATTGAAACGAACCGTTTATCTGTAATTTTGTTGTCTGGCAAATTTTGCGAAATTTAGTTGCAGCATCATTAAATCAAGTGACAAGTACCTATGCTTCACTATCAATCATTACCCGAACTTAAATTATAGAATAATTTTTATTTAGCTGCGCTTGAGTTCACGTCAAAACTGACATGGTGACTGCTCCCTCAGTGTAAAATATGCTCTCGGGAAATTTTGAACTGTGGTCGCAAAATTCATTTCATTATTGTCTTCGTTAGCTGTGATTAAGCATTAAGCTTCACAAAATTTGGTTTATTGGTTAAAAATATCAAAAAACATATATTTTTGGCCCTAAAAATTGAATTAAAAAACGTGATATTCATCCATATTTCTTTACAGCACGTTTCGAATTACGGGAAGGCAAATTTACATTTTGAAGTTTTTACTTTATAAACTTATGTTAAAAATACTGACAAATTTGGCTTGCTGAATAATATTTTTCAAAATAAATTTATTATGTACAAAAATTTGTATACAAGTTATTCTAATTCTCGCGTTTTTATCTGATTTTAAATCGTTTATTTAGATCAAATAAACTGTAAAAGCTTGGGTAAAAATCATATGGAAAGATTGGTTTATTTTGAAGCAATAATATCAAAGATAGAATAAGATTTTTCATGGAAATTACAGATTTCCGAAACGTGGGTAAGTGAATTTAAATTTCCCCGAAAATTTTACTTTTAGTCTGTAGTGCAATTCCATAATACGCATGTATATTGCATGCATTAACCGTTTAGTATATTGTGATAAAAGCCGTGGTCAACATTTCTTTACGTAAGTGTATAAACAATCCAAGAAAATTACTATTTCAATATTTTAGTTAGATAGTAATAGTATATCACAGCGATGTGCAAGGTGAAGCCGTAGGTATCATGTGTCGCGCAGTGCAAGAATTTTAACTTTCTGCTCGCGCGGTGTATACCGTTTTTCATCATACCCGGTAGAAAGTACGTACTTTCGTATCAGTATGCACGAGAAAAGTGTTTCGACCCGATGTTACAGATGGCGTGCGAGTAATTTCAGCAGTGCATAAATGTTAGGCTTTCTGCCTTAAAATCGAAGCCGAAAGTACGTACTTTCGACAGGGTATGAAGAAATGTTTATTACACAGTACATTTAGTTATCTGCAAAAACGAAAAAAGCATTTCGGAAAACAAATTCGTAAGAAGACATTTTCTTTACAAATAAATAAATTTCTGAATGGAATTATTAGTTTATTGGCCAAATGATAAAAAATTTGCAAAGTAGACGATGATAATCAATTGTAAATAATTGATACTTCTCTATAATTTTTACGAATGTCGAACCGTATTTGAGATACTGGCAACAAGAAATTATTAAGAAGAAGTTGAATTAGTCTGTCACCACCATTTTGATGATAGATAGATTTATTGGTTTCAGTTATACAAAAGTAAATGTTAAAAAACTCGGCAAAAAATACAATGTATTCTGTGTTGATTTCAATAATAAAATTTTCGTAGTGGCCTACTTGTTATAGTTTATCCTCTTCAAGTTTCTATAATTTGTCTGTTAGTACAAGAATTACCGGATGTAGTAAAGAGTGTGACCTTGCAGTTATCTCTGCATTACTATATTATTATTATTATACAGGGTAGGTTTTAAGTTGATGCTTTTTTTTTACAGCGTGTAAAAATCAAATAGACGAGCAAATATTTCAAATAGTTTTTTTATCAAAACTCAAAAATAAGAGAGAAACAGCCTTTTATTAAATTTTCTTTAATTTTGAGGTCGGTCCTGGGGTCATAGTATGTTACTATGGAAATAAGTTGTTATTATCAAGTATTCACAGAAATTGTTCGAAGTTGTCCCCGTTTTGTTGGACACAATTCTCTCAAAAACAGAACAATACACATGTCAGTTTCAAATAAGCATCAACATAATATAACCCCAGGACCGACCTCAAAATTAAAGAAAATTTAATAAAATTTATTTAAACTTCGAAAGGCTGTTTCTCTTTTATTTTTGAGTTTTGATAAAAAAACTATTTGAAATATTTGCTCGTCTATTTGATTTTTACACGCTGTAAAAAAAAGCATCAACTTAAAACTCACCCCCTGTATTTATAATTTGGGTCTATATGTGTGTTTACAGGCTGTACATTAATTTTTGCACTACGCCCTATAAAGTGCTACTTTACATGCATGCATACAGGAATGTAAAGTGACCCATTACACCACAAGTGCTATAAAGTAAAACAAAACTGGTCCAAAAACAAACAAGTTCACATAATAAAACCTCACTGCCTGTATTAGCAAATACACTATATTGTCGACAGAATTTTGCCACTGCGACCTGGGATTTTTTTTACTGAAAATGTTTATTTTAACCAAACAATGGTCATTCAGTTGTTTATTTAAGACTTTAAGTGACGCTTATTTTCTCAACCTGAGTCAACAACACGTTGATCCTCTATGATCACGTAAGATGGTCATTTTATTTGCATTTTGAACTTGTTTTGCTATAGCTAATGATTATTATAATAATTTTAAACGCGAAATTTGCCATTAATAGATAACAGTAAATCATATAATTTATAGCCATGAGGCTGAATATGAAGTACCGTGGGTCCGTGGCCCGTCTGATACGCCGTGATGAGTGAAGTCATTTACATACATATTACATATTCATTAGTACGTGTATAAAATACGCCGGTGGGTTTGGTATGGGTTCTCCGGTGCATAATCCACGCAATTCTTTTTACTAAACGGCTGCCTACACTCTTGATCTGCTTACCCACCAGCTGCTGTATTTCATGTTCATCGACCGCTTGTGTTGTCTTGTTTTACAATAATCGTTCTTTCAAATTAATGGACGCAATTAGTATTGCTTGGTCGGAAATTGAATGCATCCTTAAGAGGGCATACCCGAGTTGACGGTGATTTTGATCGAGAGGCGTGGGGAATTAGTACATTGTAAAGTTGGTACTCAGATCTGAACCGGTTCAAAGAGCCGACTCCGACAGAAGATCCGTGAGAGCCGACTCACTTTTTTTTGAGCCGACGGATCAACAGATCCGCATAACTCAGTGAAACACTTAACACACAGAAGCACATTTTACACTTACGTATCAGTTCTTGCTTTGATGCATCTGTCAGCTCAAATGACTCATGCATCACATGTTTGGCTATGCATTCTTGATTCTATAAGGGTCGTGATATGATTGACTGAACTAGGTAACTCAGTGGCAGACTGCAGTAACATATTCAGAACTCGGCTCTTTTTGAACCGGTTCAGTGAGCCGGCTCACATACGGGATCCAGATGCAAAGATGCAGATCACTAAAAAGACCCGTTTTTCCCATCGCTAACTGAAAACCCTTATATATCTGTGAGTCTGTCAAGCTTTTTTGTGTCACGCGTACGTCAGAGTTTTTTAATTACACGCATTTTCTGCTCTTGCAAGGCGTAAACGAGGCTGCAGACAGGTGAAATTCACAAATAAATGGTAGGTACCTAATTACCATATATAGGTATGTATGTTGTACCATGTGTAATATTATATGCATCCATTTACAGTTAAATTAATTGCATGATCTACTTTATCGTTTACGGTAGTCTAATGAATGGTTTTGTTGAAGAGTTAATATATATTGAAAAGTAAAAGCATGTTCATATATTATTACAAGCGGTTTGCTCGCCACTTCGTCCGCGTATTATAGTAGATAATATATTGTACCCTGTAAACGAGTTGGGTAGAGTAGTGATGACAGCACTAGACTCGCATTCGGGAGTTCCGGGTTCGAATCCCGGCGGGGGCAGATGTGGCTGGGACTTTTTCCTACCGCCTCTCGCCGAGAAACGGTAATTCCTGTACCGGCCATCTTGATTGAGGTTTTCCATGGTTTCCCTCAATTAATTCCAGATAAATATCGAGATGGTTCCTTATTTGAGGCCATGGCCGATTACCTATCAAACTCCTAGTTCAAAAATTGCCTATAATTCCTTCATTCGCCCATTGCTATTACATAAGTTGAAGTTTTAAAAATGTAGAAAAATAACGGGAAGTGTGGTAGATGGAAAATAGTAATGGTGCGAATGGCGTCTGTTATGACATAAAGTCGAGAAACGGACGTTAAACGCATTATTATTATTATATATTGTACCCTGTTAAATTCTTTTATGTCAAATCCATCCCCACCCCGTGCGTGTAGTGTGTTCAAAAGACCGTCCAACATGTATTTCTTTTTTAACTTAAGTAATTTCAGAGATACAGCGTTTCTTTTATGAAGCTTTCCATCACGCTGCTCACCCTCATAAGAGTTATTTTTGCGATAAAATGTATTATTTACCTGTCTGTGAAGTGCCATCACAATAGACTCAGCCGTTTCAAAGTTTAGCCCGGACAGACAAAACAAACTGACTGAAAATTTATAGATATAAAATTCCCGTTTTTTAATTATAACTCTTATAGACCTGAAATTTCATAGGGATATCTCTTATGTTATATAGACATCCACTAAAAATGGATTTTCCTAAAAGTCGTCTTCTAAGGAGTGGAAAAAGGGGAGGGTACAAGGGTGTCAATAATCAACATATTCTATAATTTTTCAACTAGTTTCTATAGACTTGAAATTTATGCTATGTTTTTATGCGTGTTGGATCCCGCCGACGTGGGCGCAGCCCCATGTGATAAGATAATAATACGGTGGAGCCGAAGATGCCACTATCATTGTCGATGCCGTGTTTTATCTTAATTGCTTACGGAACCGCGGGCAGCGGCTGGTCACATATTATAAATTAGTGTAACAACGCACTGAGTTGTATTGTTTCAAGTACAAAGCAGTTTTCTGCACAATCCACGGGTATCGACTTTCTTGATAACAAAACAGCATAGCCTGCAGACTACAGATTCTGTACTGCGAAGTGGTAGATTACTTATAGATAACATAAAAAGCTTGTGGGTGTTTTGTAACTGTACGACAACGTTGCCCATTTATCGATTTTTTCGCGAAATCTAGATCATTCCAAATGATTCAAATGTTCAAAGGGAAGACAAAGTGTCATTGATGCAATATATTGCTATGGACAACTACTTGCTGAACGAAACAGAAAAAGGCAAACCACATTAGAATTAAAAAACATAAAAAACAAAATATAAGTCAAATGAGGAACCTTCCTCAATCCACATCACAAACATAACTTCTTACTCGAACTTTTATTTGATTTATTAAATGTTTTATGAACAAAAATCGATATCAGCAATAAAAAATAAATCTGTAATTAACGTGATAAAAATATATTTAACAATAAATGTTACAAAATTAAACCAAAAAATAAAATTAACAATTTTCTTTTTCTCGGTTCTGTTTCATTTATGCCTATTATATCTACGTATTAAGATGACCTCGTTTAGCGCTGTTTCGTATAGCGCAAGAACTTATTGGAACGTATCTCCCGCGTTAAGCGGGGTCTTCTGTATAATTTTATGTTAACGTCGATGTTTTTCTTTCGTGCGTTTTTCTATTTTTTCTGTTAAGTATACCTATTTATAAAAACTATTCAGTTCTGTTGTTTTTCCTCTGGTGACGCGATCGTGGGAAAAACTTTTAAAGATGTTTCTAATAGAAATACCGCATTTATAATGTTACTGGAATTGCTTCTATTTGTCCATAAAAGCAGATTAAACATGAAAAAAGTGGAATTATATCCAGTTCAAGTTAATTCCATTAACAGTAAAATAAAACTTATACCGGGACAGGTTTGTCTTGTTATTGTCTCGAAAGCACCAACTCAAGCATTCATACAGCATAATGCGCAAAAGTCACTTTGCGCATTGAACTTACGATACTCGGTGTTGCGGAAATGCAGTTTAAATTTAGAATTTGTAAATGTAGAGATCAAAACGTTATGTACGCGAAGTTGCACAAAATAGAGTTAAAAAACGAACGGTGTGCAGTGTGGAGAGGTAAGTCGGCCCCGCGAGTTTAAAACACTTACAATTACTCAAATTACACACAGCTGTTCCATGTCCGTTTCGAGTACGTATATAAATTTGACGTCCGGAACGTATAACACGCCCTTTCGTATCCGTGCCGTATATAATACACGCGCCACGGTTCTAAAAGGCTCTGAAGTTAGTCACAAACAGCGTCGCAAATGCACATTTTATAGCCGTTCTGATTGTTTTGTGGGAAAGGAAGACTCCCACCACCTCCCAGTTACCGGCACAGAACGTGCGCTCGTCGGTGATTGGTTATCGCTGGTTGTCTTGTCCACTTGTCGCTTTCCTGCTATAAAGTACAGTCCAGTACGCTACTGTTAAGTTGTTTCTTTGATTGTTAATTGATCAAGATGCCTAATACAGTTTTGCATAGACAAGCACGAAAAATAAATTTTTGGATGACTTTATGCAAAGAATTAGACCTTTAGATTAAAGAAAAATTAAAAATAATAATATAGCGCGAGTTTGTAATTTTTCATCCGACTCTACCTGCGCAAGCCTCCATTTGCATCTAACTTTCGAGTCTTTCAGATCCATGGCGCGTAGTATACGTTCCGAATGTTCAGAATATATACGGAACGAATACGAAGCAGTCGTGTGCAGGGCCAGATTTTCACTAATTGCCACCCTGGACACCGGGAAAAATGCCACTCCATTACGTAAAGCGGTATACAATTTTCAAATAAATGAAATGATTCATTTATAGTCGAAAATCTTGTTTATTATAAACGGGACAATTATACAAAGACGGTTACCAATTACCATCACCCTGTTCGCCCTCCATATGGGTTATTTTTATAAAATATGGCCTAGATCACTCCTGGCATAAGTGAAGTGCAATCACAATCGGTTCAGCCGTTTCAAAGATTTGCCCAAACAGAACAAACTGACTGAAAACTGAAAATTCGCTGTACAATTACAGACTACGTTACGATTTTATTTATTTGTATTAATTGAAATTCATTAAAAAGGAACTCTTGCAGTACCTATGTGAACGTATTCTATTGACTATAAACACATCAATCATTACTTCTGAAAAGAGTGCTGTATTGTACAAAAAATGACCCTCCTGGAAAGTACATGTTTTTCATGCTTATATAGCGGTAGTAAACTGACTCTTTTTCGCGCTTGTGTTTAAAGCAAAGCAACAGTAATGCAATTTTACCAATCTAATATAAAACTCTGTAAATTGTCATTTAATTCCAACGCTATTCGCGCCTAAAAATAAGCATAATAAATATTATGGAAACATGAAGCATGTTATACCGATTTAAGTACAGCGAAAAACTGGATTACAAATATTTACAGCTCTCACGTATAGTTGTTTTCATATAAGGAATTGCATTTATACGAAAACAGAAGAACGGTTTTATAGCAGTGCAACGTAATATTACCCAAAGATAGACTTAAACACTAAAAAGGAAATAACGAGTGTAGTTGCTAGTCGTGAACCGTAAATAACTCGCGTCCCTATTTGCTGAGACTTTGTTCGTTGCAATTTGTGGACTGTTGTCTTCGACGAACAATAACAAATAATTATTTGAGAATATTAGGTTGCTATAAGATTTGTTTCCTGGGAATCCGGGTTGTCTTCTTTTTTTTTAGAATCAAATTTTGAGATATAATCCACAAAAAGTGTGTTGTTTGGGTGGTATGTATAATGCGTTTGCCTGAAGCATCGTAGCTCATGAACTGATTTTGATGCGGTTTTTTATGACAATATTTTTGTGGAAAAGTTAGAGAATACAAAAAACTGATAAAACGAAAGAAGAAAAAAAAAACTAATAAAAGACTAAAATATAAAACTATTAAGTATTGGTGTCACTTAGATTGTGGCTAAAATAATCCTCAAAAAAACTTGTGAACAAAGATTTTTTTGAAGTTGAGTCTAAAGATTGACGGTGATATGAAAATGTAGAACAGACAGTTAATTAAATATTTTCACTCCAAAAATTTTCACCCCAAAAATTTTGCCCGAAAAGTGGGATCTATGGTCCCCGGAAAAAGTGGGGTCCTTGGTTTCCGGAAAAAGTGGGGTCCGTGGTCCCCGGAAAAAGTGGGGTCCTTGGTTTCTGGAAAAAGTGGTATCCGTGGTCCCCGAAAAAAGTGGGGTCCGTGGTCCCCGAAAAGTAATTTTTAAGCATTTTCAGTAATTTTTATGCATTTTCAGTAATTTTTAAGCATTTTAGGTCATTTTTAAGACCTGCGTAAACATTTTTTAAATAATAGAAATTTATGTCCGTAGGCCATATTCTACAACCTAATGTAATTTGTCTGTCATTAATAAGATGCTACTTTGCTTTCAAGCCGCTATTTTTGGTGACCTTTCTTTTTGCTTACTCAACTTGTTTTCTTTGTTTACAGGAAATGCAGCCATCGTCGATCGGTCAACAGAGCAGCTCACAATTGGGGGTAAGATAATGCATATTTTCATTATTCGTTATAACATGACAATTAAATCATTAGCACACTGAGCGAAGGTTGATCAGTAGGCATTTTTGGGTAGATATTTGAGGCACTGTGAAAATGTGTGCAAGTAATATCCGAAAATAAAAACACAGACCTGGTTGGAGGATAGCTTAACCGACCCTCAAATTTTTAATCACCTGGCAGGTAGAATGTCCCACCGAAACGACCTGTTTTTTTTTTAATACCAAAATTATTCTGTTTAAATTTCAACGTGCCTTAAGGGCTTTTATTGCGAAATCAATTTGCTAATTTAAAAATTTGAGGGTCGGTTAACACTAGAAAGACTGAAAAAACGGCTTACATTCAAAGACGGCTGGGGTCATTTGACCCTTTATTTCATAAACAGTCATTCTTAATAAATTTCGTATGTAAATACTGACAAATTATTACAGACACATTAACAATAAATAAAATAAAACAAAACAACAAATAATATACTTGAATTATATTTTTTTATTTAGCACTACATACAATTATTACAAATAAAAGCTTTGCATTTATTACAAGATCCACATATTTTCTTCTGGTTTGTAGCAGGACACACAGTTGGCAATAAAACGATTCCATACTTGTGAAATCAGTGCAAATTTGCCTGTTGTCCGTCTTGAAGATCTTTCTGATCGTATGTCGAATCGTATATATTTCATTAGTTCTTTGAATCGATCTCTTGACATGACTTTTGAATAAAATGGTATTCCCCAATCATTTACAGATATATTTTTAGATCCGGTAGCACCTCTTACGTACAAAATAGATATAAATTTTTCAAGTTCTTCGAGAGAAACCGAAAAGTTGGTATGTCCAAGCTGACGATGTGCTTCAGTCTCGGTACATTTTTTAATATGGCGTAACATTGTATCGTCAATCAAAAGTTTCCAAGCTGAAATAAACTTTGCTCCAATTTGCCTTCGTGCAAATGAAGTAAGTCCTTGCTCGACGACCTGGTAATTAGGTTACACCGTATGTTGTGGTTCAAATGACCCCAACCGTCTTTGTAGGTAGATGTTCTATTTATTTACATTTGTGTAGTCATATTACTATATAAACACGTTTGTCGTGAAATTGAAGCAATTTCATTAAAAATCACGAAATGCCAAGCCATATAAATAAATAGTACATTATTTATTTGCAGTGTAACTTCAGAATGGGTCATTTGACCCCAGCCCGTCTTTCTAGTGTTAAGCCCCGCTACCCTGCAGCCATGGGTCTATGTTTTTGTACTCGGGTATTGCCAAAGAGGTATTGTACAAATTTTTACAGTGTCTTAACCTACCCAAAAATGTCTAACAGCTCTCCTACTATGTGTTTAGATATCTTAAAAGGAAAAAGGATGGGCATTCATAATATGCACGTATGCATATGATTGATAAATGTTTGGTTTTACAATTGTGGTTGTGTTGTTAAAGCTTTCCGAAAACAACCGTGGCCAAGAAAAAGCAAATATGTACACTGCCAGCGCCTGGCATAGCTAGCACGAAGTATCGTCATTCGTCACCCAAGATTGACTCTTAAACAATGGCTCCAACCAATTTCGAACTGTGGTCGCAAAATTCATATTATTAAAAACCAGCGCACGAGCAAAAGGGATATGTCCTAAATTTTTTTTTTATAATAATTATATACTTTTCATAACGAGTCATTATTCTATTAATTTTTCCGAGAAAATTTTGTTGCCTGCATGACTTACGGCCAAATATACAATCTATAAATTAAGAAAATGGCAATCTTTTCTGATCATCTAACTTCCTTACTTCGGTTTTGCTGATTGTCACAGTTCCATAAAGAACGTGTGTCCAGATTTTCCAGAAAACAAAATTTTCTTTGAAAATAACGTGTTTAGCAGCAATCTGACAAAATTCAAATTTTGCAACAACGCCAGCCGTGAAAGCGTACACAATTGGATAAAATTCAAATTACATTGTCACATTGTTTTGTCCACAATGACCAAATCATTGTTGGAGTTATTTATCCAGATCCCTTAATACGTTCCTTATAAGATGCGCTTCATCTCAGCTATTTATATTAGTTGTTTGCACAGGTATATTTCTATTTACAGTTTTATATTTGTATGTCATATTTGTTTTGTATCCATACTAAAGCCAACTCTTTAATGATTTTGTTTACTCTACATCAGTTTGTGTCTGGGTAAATAAGAGACGTTCTTAATAGTCAAAATACAGAATAGAAAATGCAGATTTACTTATATAATATCCTTATAATTAATAAAAAAAACCCGGGTCGCAGTGCCAAAACCCTGCCGACAATATAGTGTATTTGCTTATAAATTGGTTTTTAGGCAAAATAAAAATTTAACCCCTTAAAATAACATTTTTTTTTCTTAATGGCAATACTATTATCAATCGAACCTCTATACTAAATTATATACAACTTTCAGTAAATAATTCACTATCTGCAAACTAGTGTTTTCATAAAATTTGTAAATCCGGTCCTGTCGGACCGATTTTATTAAAATTTTGGGGACACATTTTAATTACTACCAGAGGGTTAAATTTCAATTTTGAAACGATTCGGAGAATTTTTTCGGTGTTTTGGGGCTCAAAAACAATTTTCAACCCCTAAAAACTACCCTTAAAATGACCCGATTAGGCCCATTTTAAATAGGCTTCTTGCGGTGATGGATTTCAACGCGTGGGCCAAATTTAGTTGAAATCAATAAACTCTTTCGAAAGTTATTGCCCGCACACACATATATATATATATATATATATATATATATATATATACGTATATATATATATATAAACATTTTTAAAAATGGTGGCAAAGTGTTTAGGAGGTTATGAAACGTCGAGAAATTTTGGTCCGACCCCTAGGTCCCGCCATCCGACCGACGCCAATAGTGTATGTTGCCATATGGCAAATACACTAATAACTAAAATCTAGATTTAATATTCGTCCATAATAAAAAATCAGCGGGTGAATTACTATGAGGATAGATTACGCAAATAAAAAAACACCTTCTTACTAACTTTTATTAAACTCGTCTGTAAATATATAATTGAGTTTTAACAGATTATTCAAATATGGAAATTTATACGATGTGTCCATTATGATCAAGGAAATAATCTGTTTCGGAACATTACCTTTAATTAGTTTATTACACCGCAAGGGCAGAAAGTTGAAATTCCTGCCCAACACGACACACGATGTCCGAGACGAAGCCGGGGCCATCATGTGTGGTGCAGTGCAGGAATTTCAACTTTCTGGTCGTGTGGTGTATGCTATTTTTCTTTATATCCGATCGAAAGTACGTACTTTCGTATCAGTGTGCACGAGTAAACTGTTTCGGCCCGCTGTTACTGATAACGTGCGAGTAATTCCAGCATGTTAGATTTTCTGTCTTAACTCTTCAATTTCCATATCTAAGTTAATAAAGATTTTTGGTTTCTTTTTAAATAAAATACCTTATGTACATTTGGTTATGACAAGAAAAAATATAAATAAAAAATAAACTTCCCAATTTTTTTTTTATGGGGGTGTCACCTACAGGTGACACTGGGCGTTGTGAAATTAGGACTCTGAAGCAGACATAGATTGTTTCTTATTGTTACGGTAGGAATAAAACGTCTGAGTTTATAAAAATTTTATTTATATTTAGATATATTAGTTCCTTTATAATAAAAATAGTTTATCTGAAAGAAACAAAACACTTATCTATACTAATATTATAAAGCTGAAGAGTTCGTTTGTTTGTTTGAACGCGCTAATCTCAGGAACTACTGGTTCGAATTGATTTTTTTTTTTTTGTGTTGGATAGTACATTTATCGAGGAAGGCTATAGGCTTATTGGCTTTGCAACAATGGTAGTGGAATTTAATAATAAAATCTCCGTGTGATAGAAAAAAATATTAAACTTCTGTCACCTACAAGTGACACTGGGAGTTGAAGAGTTAAAATCATAGTCCGCTAGTTACACGTAAATTGGCAAAATTTCTGTTATGAAAGGACATTTTGTATACACATATATTGCATAGTTATGGACAATTATTTTTTATTATAACATAAATCATAAAGGACAGAGTAATCAGTTTCTGTTTGTATATTTTATGGTAAGTGGTAATCCGACATCTAAAGAGGGAATGATTTTGTATTTTTTTTATAATTTTATTCTTCGGTATTAAACTTGGCCAAAAGTTTCTAAGAAACGTGTTATTATTATAAAACGTTGCAATAAATAAATCATTTTCGCACCAAGGTTACGTTTGGTGGATTAGAGTTTCTGCGAATCCACAATGAAAGAAATTAACCACAGCTGTCTGTTATTCTGAGGCGCTGTCACACTACAATATACAGTAAGACCTCGCTTAACGCTGCTCCGCTTAGCGCTGTTTCAGTGTTCCGCGGTTTATAAAAAAATAAAGTTTTGCCACTATAACGTAAATTATGGATCGATTTATAAAAAATGATTCAAATGTTGATAGAAGTTCAAAGGCAAGACCAAGTAATATCTTGTTGAACGAAACAGAAAAAGTTAAACGACATTCGATGACTTCTTCACAAAAAACAAAATATGTATGTCATATGAGGAACCTTTCTTATCACAAACATAACTTCTTAATCGAACTTTTATTTGATAAACGTTTTAAGAACAAAAATAATGTCATAAAAAAGTATTTAACAATAAATGTTAGAGAATTAAGAAAAAAAAACTAACAAATTTTCTTATTGTCGGTTCTGTGTCACTTATGCCTGTTATCTTCGTAATAAGATAACCTCGTTTAGTGCTGTTTCGTGTAGCGCAGGAACTTATTGGAACGTATGTCTCGCGGTAAGCGGGGTCTTATTGTATATTATTCCATAACAAATTTAAAAAGCATAATACATATTTTATACACGACAAAGATCCATAATATTCTTAAGAACTTATTATTTATGTAAGGAATACCCGCTTGTCGCCTATTCGACGGACACGGTAAAAATTCTGGTCCATTCAATTATATTATTAATTGTTGTATCCCAGTAGGTGGCAGATGTGGGTTTGTAATATAAAAATACATAAATGAATAATATTGTTAAGTATTTTTTTTATATAATATCGCTGATGAACCGTCGACACAGGTGTCAAGTAATATTACCTGTTCCATACCGTATACGAAAGTGTTGCAACAAAAGACAACCACATCATCCTAAAATCTACTATGCTATAGTCTAAGAACATCATCCTAAAATCTACTATGCTATAGTCTGAGCTGCTGAAATTTTTGGAAACTGATTTCCGCATGGTAATGGCATACTTTATTATGTAGTTTAGACACTCCAAAATCCAAACAACAACAAAAAACTGGTCAAGTGCGAGTCGAACTCGAGATGAAAGGGTTCCGTACCATTTCATTTTGCGTGAGAACTTTAGTATTTAGGATTATCGTTGAGGAATTCCTGTAAACTGTGGGTGACGCCCTATATCCCCTATTTTTTCAAAATTTTAGGATAAACTTTAGAGATAAAGGGGGAATGGTCAATTTTCTTCTATTTTCTTAAATAACTTTAAAACTATTTATTTTATTGACTTTTTTTTTTTTTTTTTTTATTTAGAAAAAAGGAATACACAAAAAAGAAACAATAATAGCTGTATAACACAGCGTTAAACAAATATATGCGTGCATCGACTGTAAAGTCATGAGCACTTAGTACTTTCTTTTTTGTCCTTGGTAATTAACATAAAAATGATTTGTCGGGAAAAAGGACTTTTTAAGTAAACACTTATTTGTTATTTACAGCGACGTTTCGTTCCTTGTTTGGAACTTTTTCAAGCTTTAATAACTATTAAATGTTTTGATTAAGTAGATATAAAAGTTAAAATACACATGTAAATATAAATTTGAGTTAAACAATTAATAAAAAGTTTATAATAATTCCGTTTTTTTTTTTAATGTTTTTACGGTTGATGTTCAAATTAATAATTTTATTGACTATTTTTTTATTTATTTTATTATTTGAGACCCTTACTACAAGCCCTTTCATTTGATATGTCACACGGTACAGTTTGCAATTTTTTTTTAATTTCCCGATTTGTCCCCGAAAAATTACCCATATTTTCAAAATTTATTTATTTACGTTGCGCGCCTGTGTTTGAGTCACAGAAATTCATAGGTGTGCCAAATTTCAAATTAATCGGTCCAGTAGATTTGGAATAAATTAATTGTGACAAGTGATCAACTCTAGTCGTTTTTAGGGCTAATCAACTCCTAAAGTTGATTTTATTTATTTATTCTAAAGACAATACAATATAGTACATTGAATATTATGATCGAGTTGATTTTTTTTGTTCCTCTATTTACTCCAGAAATTTGTGTCTAACTTACTGGTTACACCCTGTATACACTGATCGTTTTTTTATGTGGTACTGCCGAGTGTCATTGTTATAGTCAACACAATAGCAGGTTAGTTAGAATTTCTGTACCTTTTAAGTTTTAATGTATGCAGAGGTCTTCTATAATACGTGCATATTATGGCTCTGGTTCGCGTACGCTTTGATTATTTGCGATGATTTTAATATGGATATGAATAAAATATATTATATTGATTCATCATAGAAGCGACACTAACAAGCAACCCGTGCTTTTGCTTTATTAAAACTACTTGCAGCCCGGTCCGGCTTGCCTCTCAAACATAAACATATTATGATGCAGCAGATTTTCGTGTAAAATAATAGCCGTATTTCTTCCTAGCGTTAGAAGAGGTCCGCACAGGATGCCTGTTCGCGTCGATGTTCCTAGAATATTTTCTAGAAACCACTAGTGTCGACTTTGAAACCACTAAAAAACTACCAACGCTTTGTTTCGTTTCGTGAATAAACGTGCCATTATTTTTATATTGAGGATTTCGATTCCAGATAAATATTGAGGTGGTTCCTTTTTCGAGACAATGGCCGGATTACAGCGCCTGCCCTAGCCCTTGATCAGGGTAGAGCGAGATTGTCTTTCAGCGCCTTTTGGTCGACATTGTTACTTCAAGTAAATTGTACTTCGGTTTTATGTTAAATAAATAATAAGTCCCAAATTTTCAAAAATCAGCTTTTATTGCAAATATCAACACTTGTTGAATTTCAGTTAATTTAAGTAGCTTTAATTATTATACTTCTGCTTCTTTAACATTAAGAAAGTTCCTACCGCTATATAATTAAATTAGTATTTGGTGTTTTTCAATCAAAATTTAAATTGCGCTGAAAATTATTTTTCGTATTTGGCTCGCTCTACCCCAGGGCCGGCGCTGCGTATCAAACTCCGAAATTCAAAAGTTGCCTATTTTATCTTACGTTCCTATGATTCTTTCATTCGCCCATTGCGCTGTTAATTAAATTGAAGTTTAAACATGTAGAAAAATAGTGTGGTGAATGGAAAATAATTGTGAGTCGAATGGCGTCTGTTTTAACATAAGATTGAACATTATTATTATTTAAGATATTTTTTATTTTACTACAGCTGTTGGAAAGTATTTATTATAAACTAATAATGTTACATACGACAATTAATTCAAAAATTTGAATAAAATAAAATTTGTAAGCTTGTTTCCAAAAAAAATTCTATTAAAATAAAAAATAAAAAACAGCTGTAGTAAAATCAAAAATATCTTATATAATAACCAAGATTTAGACTTGTGTTTAAAATAAATAAAAATTGAAATTTACCTATACATTCATAACTCTCGCTATTGAGACGATTCATGTCTAGCAGTACCTAGATAAAATAGTCCGCCCTCCATATGAAGTGATTTTAATGTTACAATTTGCTATATTATGAGGAACCACAGACTAGGAACTTCTATATCCTATTTCACAGATGTGTAGGAAAGCAAAAACAAACTTGGAACAGGCCAGACGGAGTCCATTTGTAGTGAGCAACCGTAACGACCCTTTGTGCTAACGCTTCGTTTAGTTAGCTGGATATACCCACATAATATTATGTATAATGTATTCCAACACAACAAACAGGCACAGAACATAATATTATAACCTCGTCTCTCGTTCCTTTGTTGTCTTTGAATCTCTGTTAACTAAAAGAACCTGACCTGAACGATAGGATCCTTGTATTCTTATGGATGGTAACACCTGCAATGCCCAGTGCTGTTATTCACACTGTTTTTCATCCCTCGTGGACCTTTTATATTATTATGCATCGCCATCAGGCCCGGCTCAGCAGTCAGCACAAAATGCTATAACTTTGGTTTTGTTGCTTTTCTCAAGCGCAAAGAAAGTATAAAAGATGTGTTGTAGACCATGCATGTCTAACTCGTTGACATCGATTAATCATTCAAAGATCAAATCAAAGCATTCAAATTGCAGTTTTGTTGTTTGTGGAAAGGAATAAATGAAGGTTTAAGGCTGTTGGAACGCTCTGAATTTAAGCCAAAAATAGGGCTTCGACTGATAGCTGATTGTAAACTTATTCGTCAACATTTTACAAAAATTCAAGAAAAATAAAGGACAAATCTAGGTCTTCAATGGACTACTTTCGTGATTTATGTACGATTTACTAGAAAAAAGTTGGCATTAATTGTGCCAAAAAACACACGTTTTCAATGTCACACTACGACTTTATTCGTACTTATTTCACAAAATTGTTCCACCGCAAACCTAAAGTGACTCTTCCTTTTTCGGAAAAGCTTTTTTAACCAACTGACAGCGGCAAACTTGCAACATCATTTTTTAGCCTCGTCGTGTGGCTTAAATTCAGAATGTTCCGACAGCCTTAACGCACTTTCCTATATTTGAACAAATCAAGTTTTAGTGAAGCAGTATTGTATCAAAAATACGCGGACAAAAATTTAAGTCTTAGAACTGGATTTGAAACAAATATTACAGATTTTAAATACTTATAGAAGACGCGTTTTCTTTGTTCCGTTCGATTTTCTCGATAAATATTGAATCGGTAGTTAATCAGAATATGCAGATGAAAATAATCGAGACCCAATTTGAAGGAAAAGCTTGAATTGATATACATAGCACGATGATCTTGAAAATGTTTGTCATTTTTTTAATAGGTTGAATATTGCATTTTGAAAGCTCTCTTAAATTTGTTATACGCAACATCACAAATACAATGCATTCCTTTATAACGATCATGGTTACTGCAGATAAACAAATAAGACGAACCGTTTTTGAAAATATTTCATAGCAATAATAAATTGTCAGTTGCATTCAGATAAAAGCAAAAAAAGTTTGATCCTTTTTTCGAATAGAAAGAAGATGCTTTTGTGCAACTTTACCATGCTGTTTAAAGTTTTGCGATTACATATGTCGTTTGCAAGGTGCATTGATTTTGTTTCATTTTTAAAACGTACATTCAAGTTATACACAATAGACAAGTTTTATTTTTTTCTTGGAAAAGATCACGTTTATTGCAAAGAAATCGAACCAGCAGATCCAGTATTGTCCAATTATTTGAATTGCTTAACAAACTGATTTGTATGTAATTCCTAGTACCTATATACGATTTTTCAGCACCGTAACATTAATTTAGTTAGTATTAGTTTGGAAAATCGATATTCACTAACATGATCGTATTTTTCATTTTTTTCGTATTGATTTTGACCAATTGATTGCTTTATAAGCGATTGGTATTCTGCAGTTTTAAATTTAAAAAATACAGTCAGTTACGATTGACCGACATGGTATTAATCCTTATCCAATTAAATATGTTAATTACCGTAGACAAGTAATTTAGATCGAAATTGACCCTTACATCATATCATTTAAATGAATATCTTAGAAGATTTCACAAATTTAAAAATTGATCGCAACAAAATAATTTTGGTTTAATTATAGTGTACTTGCTTGGCGAGACTTGCGAAGCTATATTGACTTACAATATTAATCCTTATCCAATTAAACATGTTATCTTTAACATACAATCTACAGATTCGAGCGAAGCCGGATCGGACCACTAATTATACATAATTAGCCGTTAAATTTAACCCACCTACCATTAACACGTTTTACGTATCCACTCACGAACTATAGTCATATGGGGGTACACATTTATAGTTTATTTTGAAGCATTACCATCAAAGATTGAATAAGATTTTCATGAGATATTTCCGAAACATGACTATGTGTATTTCACATGCAACTGCTACACGGGTGAAAAAGGAAACATATTGAACAGCTGATAGTCAGTAACCTTAACTCATCTGCAATTTGTGCATCCTTCTCTGTACAGATAACTCCAATGTGCAAGGTATGTATGTATGTATGTATGTATGTATGTATGTATGTATGTATGTATGTTTGATAACAATATACAATAAATGAATGCATACATGCTATACATACTATATGGTCATATATATGTATTGCATAGTTTATTATAGTCAGTATATGGTATCTTGACTAACTTGACTAGTCATAAAGATCAACAATACTTATTCACGTAAACTTTCACAGAACATATGGTCACCATGCTCCAATCGTGCATATGTCCATAGAATTGTAGGTAGACGTTTAAAAAATTGACGGACCCTGATAAAAATCAAAGTTACTGATGTTCTGCATAATTGCACTTTCGTTGAACTTTGCGTTTTGCGATTATGGCACTTTAATTTTTTTTAATTATTATTACTATATGTAGACGAACTGGATTAGATCGCAATCTGTCATTGATACCTTCGAACCGAGTTTAATCCGCGACAGGAAACGGAAATGTGTTAATTTAAGAAACTCGCGCCATCTGAAAAAAACTCACAGACGGTGTATTTTCTATTCATTATGCAATCGTTCACACAAAAACTTTTAAATCCAGGGCAAGAAACCACCAAAATATTCGTGTCTTCCGTAGGACTGAACTTTGCATCGCATACAGGAAATGGATTTAGTTGATACAGTCTGTCAGCTGAAGCTAGTAGCTCAGAATTAAATTTAGCTACATAAATGAGCACAGTTGGAATTTACATAATAGGCAAAGTATATTCTGCCACAAATGTGAATGCCATCGGCCTGTCGTGGGGCTGCCAATGCGTTTTTGAAACTGATTGCATTGAAGTTACTAATTTTTGTTGTGTCTAAAGCAGCGTTGCCAGACGTCCCGATTTTAGACAAAAACCCCCGCGGCAAAGCTACTACTTGCAAAGCTCTTGCGACTTCCTTGCGAAGTACACTTGGTTTTTCGATCAATATAGGTCAAACAGTAAGAAAAATAAATACAAAGTGATATAGTTTTATTATGGCTCGAGGTCTAGGGGGTCGCCACAATTTTTTAACGTGTAAAGGGGTCGCGTATTCAAGAATGTTGAAAATCACTGCTGTAGTATATGATCACAATCTAAGGTCATTGTAAAAAAACAAATTTTGAGAATGTTTTCTGTAATCTAGAGTTAGACTTATCGAGAACTTTATAATAGCGTTTTTAAATGTCAAAGTTTTACGTAAATTATATAATGAAATACATGGCAATATATGGGGACAGATGAGAAACATAATTTATAATCCTATATCTATGTATTATAGAATTGTAAAACTGTTTGTTGATAACTGTTAATAACTAAATTACTATAAAGCATAACCATATTTGATATGGTAATTAATTTTACTGTCCATATTTCATTGTGTGAATATTGTGCAACTTTGTACCAGCTGCTATTACCTACTCCTGCCAAGAGTCGGGACTGCATCTTTGTGTAACAAACTGAATAGTGTAAAAAGTGTTAACACTTTTTAAATTGGAGTACGATAAAAAAACACAGCTAATATTTTGGTATTGAAGTAAAATCAGGGATAATTCAAAGGAGTAAAACAATAGGGGCTTCTTCATATTTGCATACCAAACATCCTCCTAAAATTTGGTTTCAAACAGACGCACAGAGTTTTTCCAAAAATATGTTTATTGGATTCTTCAAAACGAAAAAATATTGAAACATTTTGAAAAGTGAGTTTTACCATTCCCACTAGTGGGTTGGAATGGTAAAAAACCATAATATGTAAAAAATGTTTTCTTGTGTTTGTTCAATTTTTTTTTGCGACCCCGCAAAGTTTTTCTACGACCCGGTGCCGGATCGCTACCCACAACTTTGGGAAATGTCGGACTGGACGTTTCGCGTTTTTAACGACAGGTTAGGCCTCTTACTGTATATTATTTTCTCAATGGTAAGGGTATTGTTGTGCTGATGAGTTGAAGTTGAGTTGACGAGGAGAGTTAAAAAGACGAATAACAACAACCACTTATCGGAGTTACCTAACCCAATCACACCTTTTTAACACCTACAACACACCACGATCTCTTAGTGGTGCCGGTGCAGAACGCGACTGACTCTCCTCGATAGTCTGTGAGACACATGGTCGTCACATATGGGACCACTGCCAAAACCTATTTATGTCAAAGATTATGTAATTTGCAAATAATTGCACCATATTGATTTAATATATGATGTAAACACTAACCTATATTTTTGATACTTAACTCTATACGAGTATTCTATACATCTATAAATATAATATAAATATAGAATAAATAAAATTGACAATTCCAAACTTTGTACAATACAACATCCTTCACAAAAGTACTGATTGATGTGTTAGTATATATTTTTTAATGAATTTTACAGAAGTTAGTTCAGTTAATACAAATAAATAAAATCGTAACGTAGTCTGTAATAGTAGTTTTAAAGATTCCTAGAGCGAATTTTCAGTTCTCAGTCAGTTTAGTCTGTCTGTGCGGGCTGTGTTTGTTCCGGCTAATCTCCGAGACGGCTGGACTGATTTTGACGGGACTTCCACTGGATGTTATAAGGAGTAAATTAGACTACTTTTATTTTAGAAAAAGAATTAGAGTTTCGCGCAAAAAAATTAAAACCCATGAAATTTGCCCTTCATCTTCCTTATAGGGAAAGAATTTTTGCGAAATGTTGACGAATAAGTCTACAATCAGCTCTCAGCCGAAGCCATATTTTTGGCTTTCTGACAGCCTTAACCAGCGTTGCCAGACGTCCCGATTTTTAAATCAAAATTAAATGTCCCGCGCGGGACAGGTTCAGTTCGGCTTTTCGGAGATAACTCGACCATGCGTAAATAATTATTCTCTTAATATTGTAAGTTGCAATTTGTAACACTCACTCCTCAGACTATTGTTTGAAACGCCATATTTTTCTAATGAATAAAACTTTTTTGATTTTGATTTCTGTTTTTTTTATTTTTTTATTCAGAAGGCGAATAAGACTCAACTATTTTTAACGATAGGGTAAATCTGATTTAAAATATCATATTTTTATTAAAATACATTTTCTATGGCTATTTTTGCTATCTATTGTCACGTAAATGTAATTTTAACTCAAATAAAAAGATAAATATTTAAAAACTTCTGATTATTTACTATGTCCCGCTTTCGACGAAAGAATCCCGCTTTTTTCAATCAAAAAGTTCCAAAATCTCGACTTGGCAAAAAAAAATCTGGCAACGCTGGCCCTAACAGATTAAATTAGTATCTTTTGAAACAAACTCCGACGCGCGACACTGATGTAGGTACTGTAAACCGGTCCTTCTGACTGAAACTCTGACACAAGAGCACAGAGCATACCTTTACCTACACAGAGAACTCTGTTGGCTCGGTTTCCGTCGAACATACTATCACACAAAGTGTACGGAGCAGTGGGTACTAAGCCATAACAACACTCGTGCTGTGTGGGTCGGAACGCTTAGTTGAGATTTGACCGTGGTTGGCGAAAGAGGTGCGCTGTGCGTGTTTTTAACACAGAACTCTATGAATGTGGTCCGCTGTTGTGTGCTGCACATGGGTGAACCAAACGACCTGTGCATATTTTCAATAAACGGTAAACTGATCGCGCCGTAACTCCAGTAGAAAACAATAATTAATTTAGTAGTTTTCGAATCATCTGTTTTAACAATAAACAAAATATAGGTATGTCCTATGTTTCTTCGAAGTAAACGAAACAATCTATATTTTGTATTGTTGCAAAAGTGCTCTTATCAACATTTAAAAATTGAAAATACCGTCCAAAATTGTACCTGTATTGTAATCAAATTCTGTGATAAGATAAAAAAAACTGTTTGCAAGTATTATTTGTAAAGTGATATGAAACTATTTAAATACAATTATTGTTGAAGTCAACTCAATAAATCATTAAGACATGTGCCTACTTAGCACATCAAAAGGAGTGGTCAACATACTTGCAGAGTAATCTGTAATAATATTAAAACGTGTTATTAAACAATACATAGTGCGGCAAACAATTAAAAAACATCTCAAGACTTCAAACTTTTAATTAGCGTTACTAATTAATAAAAAAATAATTCAAAAATATTGTCTTATAAAAACTCTCTTGTGTTATGAAAGATGACCTACTCAGTAGAGATTATAGTCATCTCGTCGACTTGGCGCCAAATGAAATTTAAAACAAACCCAGATAACCATCAACAAATATGTGAACTTGAGAGCCACAAGTCTGTGGTATAAAATTTCCTTCATCTAAATTCTAAACTAAATAGAAACAGACCACCTTCTGCTACTGTTTTTTTGTTTTGTATTAAAATACAATATTCTTGTTATTATCTAATACAGACATCAGTGATTTTGTTTTAACTATTTCTTTTCGGTAATAATAAATAACGTCGCATACAATGATATCAAATAAGAATATCTAGTATATTAATGAAGGATTTGGAAACTTCGAAATCGAAAAGACAACATTGTGATTATCGTAAACTTTACAGCGAACCGCAGAAAAATCAATGATCGCTCTTTAGTAACCACTAAACCAGATGTGTGACAGGTTAATTTAATAAACAATTAACAAGTAATTTAATGATCGAGAATTGTTATTAAAGTTACATTTATTACCGGATCACTGAAACGTGCATAAAGAATGTCTTCAATTCTACTTAGTGGTTATTCATTCCCGGTGTAAATGATTTAAAACGAATATTGAAATTATTTAAATTTGTCGTCTGGCAAATTTCAACAATGAGACGATGGAAAAAAGCTATGGGTAAGTTGATTTTATCATTAGAACTTAGAGCATCACTATTTTTGTTCACAGCAAAAGCTAAAAAATCATTCTAAAAAAGTCGAATCAGCCTGCTACCGATTTTCTTCATTATAAAATATATTAACTAATAAATTTTCAGTAGTATTGTCCCGTAGGCGTTTGTACGAAGGGAACTTGAACTATGAGTATTCCTTACGAAGAGAATAATCTTGAGACTGGTACTTACAATGATTGATAAGATAATACTTAATAACAACAATAACAATAATGCCTTTAACGTCCGTTGGTCGACGCCATTCCCACCATTACTATTTACTATTGATAATACTACTTATCAAAACGTAATACATTTTGATATTATATTTACACCTTGTGTCTCGAAAACGGGGCAGTTGCGAACCCCATGTTTGAAGATCTTTTTGCATTAAATAAAGAATTGATTCCTTAGAATTTCCTTCATTAACACCGTGTATAGACATTTTTAGCAAAAAATTCGTCTGAAATTCAATCTGTAACTTATTTGAACAAAATCTTCTAAGAAAGAAAGTAGATTTGAAGAGCTTGTACTCCAAGGAACTAATTTTCAGACAAAATGCATAGGCACAGATATTGGTAGTATATATTTTTTATTCGCCAACATTACATTTTTGTAAATAAGTAGTATAAATCGATGTAATATATTATATAGGTATATTAGACTGGCTCTTATTTATATAAGCCAATTTTTTTTCAAATTTTTTGAGTTGCTACCCCCTGAAATGGTTCTATATATTGAAAAAATGATTAGCTTAAAATGTCAGCTCAATTTATACAGTTCAACCCGTGCCGAAAACGCAGAGAACTTTGAAAATAAATTACGTAGAATTAACTTTGTGCTTAGGGTATAAAAAATTAACTTTTCCTATGGATCTGGACAAATCAATTCTCCTCTTAAATACATCTAGGACTTCTTTAAGATAGAAGTTGGTTGGTGTTGTCATAGACAAAGTTACGCACTCGCACTACGGAACGTAATGCTAATGATAGCCTATAACCGTTACAGCGTTTTCGGCACGGGTTAATATTAATCATTCGAGCTGAAATTTTCAGTCATTTTTTCAATGTAAAGAACCATTTTAAAGGTTAGCATATGACAATTTCCAACTTTGTCAAAATAAGGGCCAGTCTATAAACAGCTCTGTCACTGGTTTATTCCGCTAACTAGAAATGTCCGACCTCATCAGCATCTTATTCGATTAACTACAAACAGTTACATTTTTCTAACTTAACTGAAATTCTAAGGAGAATACTTTAATTTCTGGAAGCGGAACAAGCCGACGAATTCAGAGATTTTCCCGAAAATCTCAGCCTTCTGACTACTTGAGCGATCGGCCAAGTTTTATATAATTTAATAATTATTCTTATAATAATACATCAGAAATATTGGAATATAAAACGTTTTGTTTGAGATGATAAAAATACCAGTTGGTGATTTAATTTTAAAATAAACACGTAGAAAATATTAATTGTGTAGTTAGACTGAATGTCTGTTTAACGGGTGTTATTTCATTTTTGGCAATCCATTCACGATCATACGAAATAGAGTTTTCGTTGGCTCAATATCAAACACGACTACGGTACAGAGTGCAATGTAATGTACAGTGCCGTCAATAAGTCTACGTAGAATAATGTGTGTCGCAGGATAATTAAAAAAATCGGATTTTCGCGAAAATTCTAGGACGTTTGCAAAAAACCGGATTCCAATTACCTGGTTTTTTGCAATCTGAATTTTTTAATTATCCTACGACATATGCACCGGATTATTTTTAGGGTTCTGTAGCCAATTGACAAAAACGAAACCCTTATAATTTCGTCATATCCGTCTGTCACAACCATTTTTCTCTATTGATTCTGATGAAATTTTAGACAGGTGTTGTGTATTGAAATTACAAAAAAAAGTATTTATGGGTACCTTTCCATATATAGAACTGAGAGATGAACATTTTTATTTTCACGCACCCCATTGTGTGGCGTTACCTGAAACTTTGCACACTTATCAAGGACCGATGACAATACAATAATGTAATAAATTTGTCCCATTATCCTGACCGGGATCATCAGGATAAATAAATAAGACTAAAATATAAATAATAGTTAAAAAATATAAAAAAAGATTCCGACGAATTGAGGACCTCCTCCTTTTTTTTGAAGTCGGTTAAAAAACATTGTACAGTGGTACGGAACCCTTCGTGTGCGAGTCTGACTCGCACTTGGCCAGTTTTTTTTTTAACTATTACTTATTTTTGAAAAGAAGCTGTAATAAAAATCAAAACCATAGTAGATTGCTAATTTTTATATATTTTTAAATTATTGTTTTTAAATGAATGACAAGATGATCTCACGCAAACATATCAACAAAGATTCTAAACTATAAACGTGCCTGAAGAAGTAGGAAACTAACCTACGAAACGTAGCAAATTTAGAAAACTTAGAATTTTCATTTATTTGTGTCCAATTACCCACGATCCATAAACATATAAAGGCCCCAGTACACAGTGGTCTGTAGTGGGCCATGCTTTGCAATGTGCAACTGTAGGCCACTATCACTTGGTGTTCACACAATGGCCCATGGCTCATTTCTGCCTGGCGAAGCACTTGCGATGGACGTGGAAGTAATTACGGCCGCGGCTACTTATTTATATACTACTGTTTACAAGTATTATAGTATTATAAACCTAAAAGTCTCTTCCTTACTGACATTTTGGGCGATTAAAAATTTAAATACTATAGCACGCAACAAAAAAAGTAGGTACCTGTCTAAACAATGGGTGACTGTGTGAACACCACAGGCCACGCCACGCCACGATTCCTTTGAAGTGTGTCAAAAAAACCTACAACAAATGGATTGCGCACCACGATTCACAATTGTGCGCCACTACAAACCATTACCCCCTGTACACAATGGCGATGGTCTACAATGGCCCACTACAGACCACTGTGTACTGGGGCCTTAACATCATGCACGATAACAACTGGAATCTATTACTTATTTTTTTACAACAGATACGAAAGCTTCTCTCTTCGCATAATAATGTTAACTTAATGTACTGACTTTGTACATGTGCAATATAGGTGTATAAATAATTAGATGTCCGTGTCTGAGTAAGCGTCTGCTTAGTTGGCAGCTGTGCACTGATATGCGAGGCCGAGGGCCAGCAAACCGACCGATCAGAGCCAGCCAGCCAGCGTCACGACGCGCCGGATGCGATTAGCAACACCTGTGTCGTCCTCCGCGAGATTTCTGCATTCCAACATTGCGAGATGCGCAACCATATCGTCTCTTATCTGTACATGTAAATACAATACAGCACTCGTTACAGAAGTAATGATTGATGTATATATTGCCAATGGATTACAAAGTTCACATACTGCAAGAGTTGTTTCTTTAATGAATTTTACCGAAGTATTTTTGGGAAAGTGTTTCAAATCGTGGGTACCTAATATTGCCACAAATATTTATTATTTTTATTTAAATACAATTCAAGCCTTAAAAATCATGTATTTTAAATCCCGTTTCAAATTTCGGTCCAAAACGCCAATACTAGTCGCGTGACGTCACCTGTTCATACCAAAGGAGGCTCAAAAGTTTACGCGGGAGCTACCATCCTATAGATGCGTATTCTGTGCTCATAAACGTTAGTAAACTGAGGTGATGAAAAGTTGTTTCGTAGTCGTTGCTATAGTTACATGTAATTTGACGTTTCCTATAAACAAATAATAATAAATTACACACTAAATATTAACCAAACAATGAAGTTTTTTGACAGCGGCTGAACATATGACGTCATGCGCTCTGATTGGTGTCTGTTGTCACGTGACTTGAGAGTGATTTTATTAGGTTTTATTTATTAAATATTAATTAAATTCTTTAAAAATAAGGAAAATATAGTGTTTTTAGTATTTCTATCATAGAAACTACTACTTGCGTTAAAATTATGTTTTTATTTGAATACAGTCAACATCCGTATTAATACAAAAATAAATAAAAATTAACAATTCCAAACATTGTACAATACAGCACTCGTTACAGAAGTAACAGAAGGGTAGGCAAACATGTGCAAATAATTTATTGTTAATATCTCAGCTCTTTTTTATCGTGCAGCAAAAAGGATGGTTCTTGCGTGCAGAAAGCAGAACCTTCTTTTCTCTTATCCTTTCTACAGATTATACGAGAATTTGTATTGCATTAAGCCCTTCAGAAAACTTTTTCGTAATTTTTTTAGCGTTTTCAATTTTCTTGCTGTCAGCAAGACGGGCAAGAAAACCCATGTGTTTTTGCCGCCTGCCGAACTGAGAATCTTAAAAAACTGATGGACCATTAGGGGAGCACAATAGATCTTAGAGGTCGCAGTGTCTACCGTCTGGCCCCTAGCTTTAATTCTAATTCTATAGCAGAGATGAGATCGTCGTCTCCTAGATTGTAAACTAAATTTTTATTATAAACAATTATAAACTAATTGTTACAATGGTAAATTTGAAAAATGTATTTTTTATCCACTGTCACCGTAGGGACTCAAACCCGAATCTTTCCACTTTCGCGGCGGAATGAGTTATCAATTACAATTAACAATGAATGTTTATAACAATAGCTCGTTCTGAAGCTTTGCAGAATTAACATGGATCTTATATAAACTAAATTTTATTGTTCCAGGCCGTGGCGGGATACTCACTTGCTACTGTGAAGGTCATTGTCCAGACGGGCGAGCAAACGGTACGTGCGAAACAAAACCGCATGGACTTTGTTTCTCTGCTGTGCAGGAAGTTAAGGACACGGAAACGGGAGAAATCGAGCTCGAAAAATCGTACG
The DNA here is from genome assembly GCA_034508555.1 of Venustoraphidia nigricollis. Classification (NCBI taxonomy): domain Eukaryota; kingdom Metazoa; phylum Arthropoda; class Insecta; order Raphidioptera; family Raphidiidae; genus Venustoraphidia; species Venustoraphidia nigricollis. The sequence continues at coordinate 3,625,856 of JAVRKA010000032.1, read as the reverse complement.
GTTGTCTGCCTCCCGGTGAAAGCGGTTTCATGCAAGTAAGTATAGACATTTTTTCTCCTCGGCGTTTGACCTAAAGATTCATAATATTATCCATACGTAAAATCCTATTCTTTTTTTTATAACGTGAAACGGATTATCTATGCTAATTTTATAAAGCTGAAGAGTTTGTTTGTTTGGTCGGTTGAACGCGCTAATCTCAGGAGCTTGTGATTCGAATCGAAAAATTATTTTTGTGTTGGTGGAAGGTTATAGGCTATCATATATCACGCTACGACCAATAGGAGCGGAGCATCAATGAAAAATGTTGCAAAAACGGGAAAATTATTCTATAAGAAAGACCACTGCAGCATAATAAGTTTGTTTGAAACAATAGTGACTATTATAAAATATTGCGTAATAATGGCTTTTACCCCCCTTCCCCGAGATAAGGACATGTAGAGATTTTGAGAATCCTCCTCCCCCTCGGGACCCTTACGTAATTAATGAATGGCCCCTTACAACACCGGCCGTGAAAACCTACACACTTGAATAGTGATTTTTTTTTTTTAATTAATTTACGAATTGCTTTTTTAGAATATAAATTGAGTGAGCTCCACACTACATGCTTTGAGTACATGGATTGATCACAAAAAATAATTTCATTTACCATTCTAACATCTAATTTCATATCCGACAATATTTTTTAGATTTTTTTACTTTTTTTGTTTAAATACTTTCATAATTTATTCTCTTTTTCTAGTGCAAGAGCGACTTAACCTCACATTTAAATGGCAAAGCGATTATGTGCTGTGATGAAGAAGATTACTGTAACCAATCGATATCACCCAAATACGAAATTCGAACTACAACCGAAGTTTCGCCGACAATGTCCTACGACGAGAGTATTTATTACATAGCTTTGATTATTTCGTTGACAATATGCATCACAGTTTGCGTCGTAACAATTGTTTTTGTATATCTTCGATACAAAAGGAGAGAAGAACAGAGAAAAGCCATGTATCTGAAATCAGCACAAAACCTCGAATACTCTCAGGTCAACGGCTGCAACACAATAAACAGTTTAATAGAACAGTCGAGTGGCTCTGGATCCGGTTTACCGTTGTTAGTTCAGCGAACGATTGCCAAACAGATCCAAATGGTACATCCGATCGGTAAAGGCCGATACGGAGAAGTATGGTTAGGTCATTGGAGAGGCGAAAAAGTTGCCGTCAAAGTATTTTTTACGATCGATGAAGATTCATGGCGTCGTGAGACTGAAATATACCAAACTGTTTTGATGAGGCACGAAAATATACTCGGTTTTATCGCAGCCGATATTAAGGGCAACGAATCTTGGACGAAAATGTTGTTGATCACTGACTACCACGCGAAAGGCTCTCTGTACGATTATTTGCAAACGAATACTTTAAATACAAGTACACTGTTGACGATGACATTGTCTATTGCGAAAGGCTTAGCGCATCTGCACCACGAGATAAACGGCACAAAAGGTAAACCGGCCATAGCGCATCGCGACATCAAAAGTAAAAATATCCTCGTCAAGAATAACATGGAATGTGCAATTGCCGACTTTGGGCTCGCCGTGCGCTACTTAAGCGACTCCAAAGAGGTGGACATCGCTCAGAACGAGAGGGTCGGGACTAAACGATACATGGCCCCCGAAGTGTTAGACGAATCTTTGATCAAGTCTAACTTCGAAGCGTACAAAATGGCCGACATGTATTCTTTGGCTTTAGTGTTTTGGGAAATGTCTAGACGGTGCGTTACGGGCGATAAAATCGTGACCGCCGAAGATTACGCGTTACCTTATCAAGACGATGTTCCAAGCGACCCGAGTTTCGACGATATGTACCTAGTCGTTTGCGAAAAGGGCGTACGGCCGCCTATTCCGCAAAGGTGGGAGTCGGAAGAGTTATTAAGAACTTTGTCGAACATAATGCGCGAATGTTGGTATCGGAAACCGAGTGGGAGACTAACGTCGCTGCGAGTGAAGAAGACACTCAATAAACTACATGTGGATCCGACTATTAGAATTGTTTAGTGTTTGTGTTCGTAACGTTGTGTACATGTTTTTGTTGTATTGAAAGTTTAGAGATAAAAACGCTTGGCCTTGTGTAATGTAAACTAAAAGTGCCATTAAAACCCATACAATTATTGTAAATATTCTCGGCTTGTACGTCGTGGTCCATAGGTATTTCTACCTGACGTTAGACATTATCCAAGGCGATGTGGTAGCGGGCGAAGTATTCTTCTAGACTGCTCACAGGCAAGTGTCATTGTTGCCAGAAGTTTTCACCAGAAAGTAGCGAATTCTTACGGAAAAACCGCGCACTAATAGAAAAAACCCGGGTCGCAGTGCCAAAACCCTGCCGACAATATAGTGTATTTGCTAATACAGGCAGTGCGGCTTTATTATGCGAACTGGAGTTGATTTTTAAGCAAAATAAAAAACTTGACTCCTTAATACACCTCTTAAAATAACATTTTTTTTTTCTCAATTGCAATATTATTATCAATCGAACTTCTACACCAAATTACATACACCTTTCAGTAAATAATTCACTATTTGCAAACTAGTGTTTTCATAAAATTTGTAAATCCGGTCCTGTCGGGCCGATTTTATTAAAATTTTAGGGACACTTTTTAATTACTATCAGAGGGTTGAATTTAAATTTTGAAACGATTCAGAGAATTTTTTCGGTATTTTGGGGCCCAAAAACATTTTTCAACCCCTAAAAGTTACCCTTAAAATGGCCCGATTAGGCCCATTTTAAATAGGCTTCTTGCGGTGATGGATTTCAACACGTGGGCCAAATTTAGTTGAAATCAATTAACTCTTTCGAAAGTTATTGCCCGCACGTATATATATATATACGTATATACAAGTAATATATATACGTATATATAAGTTATATATAAATATATATACATATAAATATATATATACATATATATATATAAACATTTTTAAAAATGGTGCCAAAGTGTTCAGGAGGTTATGAAACGTCGAGAAATTTTGGTCCGACCCCAAGGTCCCGCCATCCGACCGACGCCAATAGTATATGTTGCCATATGGCAAATACACTAATAATTCAAATTTCCACTGCGCCCCAATAAAACAGTCGCAGTGCCCTGAGGCGCCGATATTTCGCGGTGCACAATTTGGGAATCACTGCTATATATTATATTTTTCAACGAAATTATTAATTAAATTATTTACCCGAAAACAATGCAACAGCGCTTGACCGTTTATAGTAACTTTTTCGTGACTATATTGGTTGCAAATGTTGCAATATTTATCACTAGTTAGCGCTGCTAAAAAGTCTGTTTACATATTATATTGGAAATTAACGTTGAAGTTTTGTGCCTATAATTAATTAAAATAAAAAAAAATAGTTCAAAATTTTTATTTATTATATGGACGACTTTCAAAATGCTCAAATTGTGAAAAATCGCCCAGTAAAAATTTGGACGCAAAACGTGCTCGAAATTCGTTCAATTTTCGATAAATCGCCCAATCTGGCAACCCTGTCGACGACTGCTGTTCATTTATGTACAGTGAGTTAGTGCTCTCTACTCGGTCGTAGTTCGTTCTTTTCCGATTGGATCACGGCGTGCAAGCTCGGAAGCCAAGAAGATTCACAACTCCGACCGTGAAAGCCTACACACCATACATGCAGAAAAGACAGATTATTAGACCTGCGTTCAATTTTGTTTAGTGTTTTAATTGATTAATTACTAGTGTTTACTGACTAATCTAGAACTAATGTAGAACACTCGATAGTTGTAAATATTGTTTGTCCAAAAGTATAAGAATATTATGTGTGAAAAAACAAAACAAAAGAAAAACTGTTCTTGTTGATTAAGGGCAGTCAGTGTATAATAGAGCACATAAAGTATAAACTGTGCTGACACCATGGCGGAATTAATGCACGGTGTGCCCATAGACATAGGAATATAGAGACAGAGCATGTGATAGTGTTTTAGGCGATTAAGGGACGCGACGAGGTGAGTGGTGTCCGTTTGTCATTGGCCGGCGCACTGCGCATGTCTAATGGCATCAAGTTTATGTTGCTATTATGGTGTAAAAAGAAAATTTTGTATGCAGCACAATGCGCCGTCCAATCAAAAATCGACACCATTCTTATTTTTGCTTTGTACCCGTCCCTCAATGGATTCCGACGCTGGTGACCTCAGATATTGAGCGTCTATAATCTGCAATTTATCAATCCCCCCCTCAGCTGTATATTTATTAAATCCATGGGTGGTAATCATGCATGATTTTAGGGGTGGCAAAATTTTAGAGACGATAAAATTTCAAAAGTAAGCAGTTGAAATTTAATAGTTAATTTATCATCCGTTGTCCAAATTTACAGGTCTCTGGCTCCATTAGATGTTTAATTGCATTAATTATTTCCACCTAGAGCATATCGGATGGGGCCTAGTGCGGCATCGAACCTAAATCCGCCACTGCATACAGAACTTCCAGTGTATATTGGAACCTAAATATAGACACCTGAGTATTATTTTACAGCAATGTGCAAGAGGGAAACGACTTTTAGAGAGAGAAACCTGTCTAACAAGCACACCGTGCAGTATTTTCACTATGGCTGCATTGTCATTAAATGATTCTGTTTCAAACATTGTTTAATAAACTGTGACGACATAAAATTTATAATAATTTTTGACTGATACGTTATTGCGAAAGCTTGATATTGAATTATAAATTATGTTTCGTTTTAATTTTTCAGGTGATATTACGCCATTTTTAGTGTATTGATATTTTGAAAATTTTTATTAAAAAAAATGATACGCAAATAGTGTTTTTGTTTGTTATATCCTCTGATAAATAGTTTCTTTACATGCAGGCATGTAAGTGACACACTAGTACTGTAATGAAAAACAAAAATACTCGCGCTAACCAATACAATAGTAATTTCTCTGCAATTACTTTGATTGTACTACCACCAAACCTACTATTAGAAGAGAAGTTAACTAAACGCTTGAATTACTAAAAATTAAAAAATATACTCAAAATGAAGAAAAAAGCAGCTCTTTTATAAGATTTACGTGCTAAAAATACTATACAGATTGTATCAACTCAAAGCTGTCCATAGGGCACTCTGTGTGTAAGACAGAGCACCATACACAAACGATAAGCAGAGTGAGATAAATGATCGCTAATAGGTAGTAATTACTGTGGTTACTGTAAAATAAATTTAAATAAACGTCTTTGTTTTCTAAGTAAAAATAGCCATTTTATCAATTAATGACAGTCTGTAGTCACTACCGAAATTATTGATAAAATGGCTATTTATACTGTTCACGAAAAAATCCAAATAATTAAATGGTTTTATGATGGTAATTCAACCGCCGATGTAATAAATTAATTGATAAAATGACTATTTTTACTTAGAAAACAAAGACGTTTATTTAAATTTATTTAACAGTAACCACAGTAATTACTACCTATTAGCGATCATTTATCTCACTCTTGCTTATCGTTTGTGTATGGTGCTCTGTCTTACACACAGAGTGCCCTATGGACAGCTTTGAGTTGATACAATCTGTATATATCTCGTGCGCATTGATATGACTCTTGTGACTGTTTAAACTTTTCGGAGAAAAAGTTTGTGTAAATTGAAAACATCTTTAACCCTTTTGTCTCTAGTGGTTTCACTATGAAACCACCTTTTATAAAATGTATTTAATGTGTTACAGCGGCTATATCTCAAAACCACCGTACCAGTAGGTAGCTGGAAGTGCCATCTCTTGATCCGTAGCTTAAGTTTTAGTTGAAATGAAAGTGTATGGTTTAGTTCCGATATAGAAATCTGTACTACTCAGTTTTGTAAAGAAAACAGAGAGATTTTGATCAAATTGTCATTATTATAGATAAATATTAACAATTAGTGAATTATAATGGCTGGTAAGTAAATTTAATAACAATTTATTATTAGATAGTCATGTGTGATGATTTTGTTTCATGAATTTGTTTTTATAAAGTGAAGATTTTTGAAATTTGAATAGGTGGTTTCGCGGCGAAACCAGTGGTACTTATAAAGTGTTAAAATTTCAGGAAAAAAGCTATGGAGCTATCAGGAATTAGAAAACATGAATTCAGACGAGATGGAAATACTTCTTGGAAATATTCCTTCTGACCAAGAATCAATTGTGGACACAGATGATGAAGGTGAAGAAAATTTGAATGCCATTTTTCAAGATATTACCAATGAAATTCAAGTTTTACATGAGCCAGATGATGAAATTGAAGAGCATGTACCAGAAGTAAATGAAAATGTCGAAAATGGGAACGTTACGGATGAATTTAGTAGTGAAGATGAGCTTTCTCTCGCGGAAATTCGGAGAAATTTACCATTTGACGTTGAGAATGTTAGATGGTACTCAGAAAATATGAATAACAATAATATAAATTTATTTACTAAACCATCTGGCCCAAAAAACATTCCTGTTGACGCTAGTAGCCCTTTTGATTTATTTTCATGTTTATTTCCTCAAGAATTAGTGTCACATATTACAGAGCAAACTAATTTGTATGCCCTGCAAAAATTTGGAGATCCACAAAAATTCAAAAATACCTCTAATAAAGAAATAAATACATTTTTGGGAATAAATGTGCTCATGGGAATAAAACGGTTACCTTCAATCAGGGATTACTGGTCTTCTAATGAAGAAATTCGCGATAGTTACATATCAAGTCTTATGTCGCGAAATAGATTTATGTGGATTCTGGGAAATATTCACTTGAACGACAATCGGAAACAACCCAAGAAAGGTGAACCAGATTATGACAAGCTCTACAAACTGAGACCGTTTCTGGACAAATTGCTTGAAACTTACAATTTTTATTATGATCCCGATGAGCACCAGTCAGTCGACGAATCAATGATCAAGTTCAAAGGGCGTTCATCCCTTCGTCAATACATGCCCCAGAAACCAATAAAACGGGGCTATAAAATTTGGGTGCGCGCTAACAAATCTGCCTACATTTCAGAATTTCAAATTTACACAGGGAAGGTTGATAACGCAGAGAAACACTTAGGTACTCGTGTTGTAAAGGATCTGACGCAGAATATTCAAGGGGAATATCACAAGGTGTATTTCAACAATTATTTTGCTTCTATGCCCTTGATGAATGACCTAAAAAACTCAAAAATTTATGGATGCGGTACAGTTCGAAAAGATCGAAAAGGACTTCCCAAGGATTTGAAAGCTGATAAGAACATGAACAGGGGAGATGCCGATTGGAGAATGACTGATACAGGTATTGTTTCCATCAAATGGATGGACAAAAAAGGGATTTACTTTTTATCCAACTTTCACGATCCCGAAAAAACAACGTCTGTTCAAAGGAAAACGAAAGATGGTACCTCCATTGAAGTATCATGCCCAGATTTGGTCAAAGATTATAACGAAAATATGGGCCATGTAGACAAGGCCGACATGCTAAAGTCGTTCTATGAAATAGATCGCAAAAGCAAAAGATGGTGGCTAAGAATTTTTTGGCATTTTATCGATGTCACTATTGTAAATGCTTTTGTTTTGTTTCGAAAAAGAAGTGAGGGTCGATCTCTGGAACTAAAGGAATTTAGAGCAGCTGTGGCTAGGGGGCTAATTGGAATTCCTAGACGCGAAAAACGTGGACGCAGAAGCGACGAATACGATTTTACATACAAAAAATTCAAACGTCAGGTGCCTAATGAAACAAGATACACGGAGTCATCACATATTCCCATGTATGGTACCTCGCTGAGGTGTGGATTTTGTAGCTCAAAGAGTGAACCTCATCGCACAAAATGGCGCTGTACAATCTGTAAAGTGGGTCTCTGTTTGAACGATAAAAAGAACTGTTTTTTAAAATATCACAGCAAATAATTATACATTTCAATATCCGAGGCCATGAGCGGAGATGGGATTCAAACCCACGACAGTCTGATCCAGACGCCAGTACGCTAATCTCTGGATCAGACCGTCGTGGGTTCGAATCCCACCTCCGCTCATGGATGTTTTGTGATTTGTTATTTGTTGTAATAATGACCTAAGCTGTCGACACGTCTGTAATAACAATAAATAAAATTTCAATAACCTTTTTTGTTTCCCGGTGGTTACATGTAAAAACCACAATTTTTTTTTTTATATTCTGTATATGAAATTTTATAAAATCAGTTAAGTATGTTAATTTAATGTATTTTTGGTACGATAATCTAAATAAAGGTTTATATTATTAAATAAATCTAATTTGGGCCTGAAAGGGTTAAAAGGCCACCGAACGCAAACTTGAGGTTCTTTTTGAATTTAAAATGTTATTGTTTATTAGTCTGAAACTGTCTAAGGACCACCCAACCTGAAATAGTCTAACAGTTTTTTAAAATACATTTTTTATTAATATGATAGTCATCAGCATGGATATATTCACCCCCCTCTCATTCACCGCATATTGCTTTTAAAATTCCATTTTAATTAATGGTGACTTTTTATGTGCTGTTGGGTCCTCCCGCGAATCACTTTCGAGGTTCTCACGGACCACTGGTTGATAACCATTGATCTAAGATTCTAAGCCGTTGGGAACCAAAAAACGAGATTTTGAATTTTGCCGAAATTCGTCATTTTTCCCTTAGTTATTTTTTGGAAATGAAAAAATATAAAAATTCCAATACCCCCCTATTGGAAATAAAAACGAAATGAAAAAATATAAAAATTCCAATACCCCCCTTGATAACTCTTCGATTGGCTGATAGAAAATGATACGCTGAGTTCAACAAGCCCGTCTGTTGTTCTGTATCATTTGCCGTTCCAGAGATATGTGCCTTCCATTTTCTTTTCTAGGTCGTCTGGAATATGTATCAAGTACTTTTCAATTTTAGTATATTGGCTGAAAACAACATTCTGAATTCAATTAATACAATCAAAGGTCTGTATCTTTTATCGTTTCAGAAACAGAGACCTTCTAAGTTTTTTCTTGGAAAGTCTGGAATATGGCATTCTAAATTCTATGAGCACATCCAAAAGTTTGGATTTATTAGAATTGTAAAGATAGAGCCTATCAAAAAAAATCCGATTTTGTATGAAAGCTTATTTTGAGTGAAAATGAATGGGCGACGCAAGCGAAGCCGAATATAAAGTAGCCTATCATTGTGTACCAAATTTCATTAAAACCGGATTAGGCATATGCGAAATGGCATGCACTTTTTGTATCTTTTTCGGTACTTTAATATTTTTGGATCGAAAAATATGTGTATTTTGACTGCAAAAAGACTTATTTCATCAATATTGAAAATTTGCTATCCAGCTCCCAGAAGCATAAAGGAGGTATCGATGCTTTAGATATTATTTTATTCCGTCTTTGTTGTTTTAAAGACATTATGCAATGTATTAATGTCGTAAATCAGTGGGAGTGGTTTTAATTTAATGTATTTTGTTAAAACACTCCCTTTTCAAAAATTGAATTGATTAGATAACTGTCTGCAATGTTTTCTGAAGGCGGAGTTTAGACAATGAGAGCCCTATGGTGTTGTCATGAATGTCGGCTGAGCCTCGATTCAGAAGTATTGCATTGGTCACCAGCAAATCAACTGTTTACCGATTAATCTGTTTTTGAAAAATATTAATGGGATTCGATCTAATTGAAAAAAAAACAAGTTATCTCGTTACAAGTCAATGCAATGCGCTAATTAACATTATATATAAATAAAAATCCCGGGTCGCAGTGCCAAAACTCTGCCGACAATATAGTATGTTTGCTAATACAGCCATTATGGTTTTATTGTGATCTTAGGTGTGTTTTCGAGCAAAATAAAAAATATAACCCGTTAATACACTCCATAAAATAAGTTTTTTTTTTAATTGCAATATTATATGGTTAAGTCTGTGGTTGGTTGAGTCGCTTGCTTATGTTACCGATGTCCATGGCTTGGTTTTTCAATTATTGTTATCCTAACTGTTTGGGAAAAGACTCCATGTGATGTCACAAGCCCACTTCCCCCACCCTCTCTAGCGTCTCGCCTACTTAAACCTTCAACAATGCTAACGTACAACCTTATAAACACATCCAGAAATATGTATCTGTTACCGTTGTAAAGATAGAACCTACCAAAAAAAATCTGATTTTGTATGAAAAATACCTTTATTAGTGTATTTGCCATATGGCAACATACACTATTGGCGTCGGTCGGATGGCGGGACCTAGGGGTCGGACCAAAATTTCTCGACGTTTCATAACCTCCTAAACACTTTGGCACCATTTTTAAAAATATGTATATATATTTGTATATATATATTTATATATATATATATATTTATATATATATATATATATATATATATATTTATATATATATATATATATATATATATATGTATGTGAGTGGCGGGCAATAACTTTCGAAAGAGTTAATTGATTTTAACGAAATTTGGCCCACGTGTTGAAATCCATCACCGCAAGAAGCCTATTTAAAATGGGCGTAATCGGGCTATTTTAAGGGTAGTTTTTAGGGGTTGAAAAATGTTTTTGGGCCCCAAAATACCGAAAAAGTTCTCCGAATCGTTTCAAAATTGAAATTTAACCCTCTGGTGGTAATTAAAAAGTGTCCCTAAAATTTTGATAATTTCGGCCCGACAGGACCGGATTTACAAATTTTATGAAAAAACTAGTTTGCAGATAATGAATTATTTACTAAAAGGTGTATATAATTTAGTATAGAGGTTCGATTGATAATAATATTGCAATTAAGGAAAAAAAATGTTATTTAAGGGGTGTATTAAGGAGTCTAATTTTTTATTTTGCCCAAAAATCAAGTTAAGTTCGCATAATAAAGCCACACGGCCTGTATAAGCAAATACACTATATTGTCGGCAGGGTTTTGGCACTGCGACCCGGGTTTTTTGAATGGGCTACGGCTACGCGAACGAAGACGAATAAAAAATAACCAAATTTCATCAATACCGAATTTGGTGTACGCGAGATAGCGTGCTCTTTTATATCTTTTTCGGTGCTTTGTGTAATAGATTATATTTTTTGGATCGAAAAATATGTGTATTTTGACTGCAAAAAGACTTATTTCATCAATATTGAAAATTTGCTATCCAGCTCTCAGAAGCATTAAGGAGGTATCGATGCTTTAGATATTATTGTATTCCGTCTTTGTTGTTTTAAAGACATTATGCAATGTATTAATGTCGTAAATCAGTGGGAGTGGTTTTAATTTAATGTATTTTGTTAAAACACTCCCTTTTCAAAAACTGAGTTGATTAGATAACTGTCCTTACTCCAGCGGCGCACAAAAAATGTGCTATTTTACCTATTAAAAGTATTTATCTTTTAAAGTATTAAAGCGTATCTTCATTTTAACTGGAACCATACTTTCATGCTATCATTTTTCGTGGAAATGAACGATTTTCACATTCAGTGTACATAGATATATAATTTAATTAATTACCGTTAATTGTTTTGGGGAGGCACATTGACGTTAATACTTTTTAACTGTGCGATAACACCTAAGACGACGAACCAATTAAACATGAATTATTGTAAAATTGTTTAATTTAATAAAAAGATAAATTACTAAACACTGTAGATCAGTAACTGAAATATCATTTCTACATTATTTTTTATCGAAATAAATGCTAAAATGACTTATGAACAAAATACAACATAATATAAAATAATTAATAATATTGACTCTACCAACAGTAATAGAATATTAAATAAAACGAAACCACTTGTTCAAAATATTTTTTTATTTTCATATAAACAATTATAATTTATTTTATATTTTAATAAATTGAAAAGGACCAAAATTTGGTAGAAACGTTTTGTAAATAAAAAAATATTTTGAACAGTAATCGCAAGTGGTTTCGTTTTATTAAATAATATAAAATACTTTGTTCTATTTCAGTTTTGAATTGCAGAATATACAATTTTGCACACGCTACTGAACGTAAATATAAATATGAAATTATGTAAAACAATATCGAACTGCAATCCTGATACAATTTGAGGGCGGTGTTAGTAAAAGTTTATAAATGAGAAATATTAAAAAAAATATATAGTTATGCAATGTTTTCTGAAGGCGGAGTTTAGACAATGAGAGTCCTATGGTGTTGTCATGAATGTCGGCTGAGCCTCGACTCAGACGTATTGCATTGGTGACCAGCAAATAATCTGTTTACCGATTAATCTGTTTTTGAAAAATATTAATGCGATTTTAATTAAATAGTCCTGGTCACGTTGTTTTGTTTTCATATGATTGATATAGAGAAAGAACTGTCAGTATTTAATTTCTAAAATATTATCAGCCATTTTGTGTAATCTGTTGAACGTAAAAATTAAATATTTTTGTTTACAAGAACAGTAGACTATGATAACCACAGAACAATGAATTTATACTTGCATGGTGATAATACGTCTACATAAAGAATAATATGGTTGACTGAATTTTTCTTCAAAGAATTGAGCACGATTTCTTTATATTATTCAATATTTAAAAATTCAAATGAAAATAATCATTTCCCTGATTATTTTTATTTAGGTGAAATATATATTTTTCAGTTGTGTGATTCTAAAAATTTTGCAAAATTCACAGTGACGTGTTCGTAACAATGTCAAACAAACATTATAACAAAATATTAAATAAATATTCTCTTTGTTACAGACAGAGCTTTGAAATCTTGACCCGTCCGTTACTGCAACTTCGATATTATCAAATGCCTGCGATGCGATCTATTGTAGAAACTTCCAGACCTTCAAATGCCTGCACAACTTCCATACATCAGGGTTTGTCAGATATGATTTTATTTAATTACTCGTTTTCAAATCATTGTCACGGTGTTCCCGAATCCAGGAACCCGTAAGCCATGGGCCCTATTAACTCCTGTGACAAAATAACCATTATAATTTCAATTTAAACTATTTTTCAGTATGTAAAACTTTTTTGTTTCTTTTTGAGCAAACAAAATATTTGGAACCGTTGACGACCCCTATATATGGGAGCTTTCACTTTATACTTTTATATTTGAGTTTAAAATATTGATTTTTTTCATTATATACGGTTTTAAGTTACTAGTAACAATAAAAAACCAAAGAAATTTTCACAACAATACAAACGGAAAGTACAGAGAATGCTTTTAAATTTTAAAAAGTTTTGTTGTTTTCTGCAAAAATTTAGATTTGACATTTCATATTTATAAAATTAAAAACTGATTTTTCTGAAATGCTGCTCGCCTGATACTTTTGTGATTATATTTGATAGACGAATTTTTAGAGATTATGTCATGCTGTATACAGTATACTGCAGTCCCAAACCAAGAAATCATATAGCTGCTTTTTTACAATTTTAAGATATTTAGACTTAAAAAGTTAAAATGTTCTCTGACACATTTTATTTCGATATCAAACTTATATGAATATAATAGTATAATACGTATCAAATGTGAGAAGGTTCCTCCTTTTTAAAACTCATGCGATGTTATTCAAAATCGTTTCAAAAAATTGCGCGCGTTTAAAAAATGTGCACTTTCTCACACTTGTTACAATTTATAACGAGAACCTATATACGTAAAAAGTGGCAGCCTTGTATAAAAAGTAAAACAAAAGATGAACTCATGCGTAAAAAGGGCTTTTACACACGGACTATAGCTATGTAAACTATGTAAAAACACCATTTTGTATGTGTGTTATAAAAATTATAATATGTAAATGTGTGGGTTTTTCAATTAGGGCTCATTCATAAAATACATCATGCGAAATTCACTCATGGTTTACCCCTACTCCAACTTTGTCACGCTGTATCACATTTTCTGCGTGGAAGCGCTCTTTTTTCATATTGGATCCACCCGTGTGTGATTCCACGGAGTTCAGAAATACTTAATTAAAATAATTAAAAATTTGGGTACTGCATGCTTTAATACAACTGCAATGGGAGTGGTTTTATTTTATTGCATTTTATTAGAACACTCCTCTTTCAAAAATTGAAGTAATTAGATAACTGTCGTTTATTCCAGCGGCGCATCAAAAGAGTATCATAATGGCGTACATAATCGAGAAGTAAAAATATTCAGTTTTTCATTCTAAACTATAAAGAACAAGAATTTAATTTTTAAAAAATGCCTCAAAAATATTATTACTGTCATTATAAATTCATGACGTTTTCTTCAATTACAATTTGTTTCTTTAACTGGACTTTCTTTACTTGAGAAGAGAGCAAACGGGTTAAATAGTGTTTTTACAAGCTTTTATTTTATTATTTTAACTTGTCTTGTTTGCCAGTTAATCTGTCAATGCATCTGTCAGTTTTTGTCAAAGCTTGCAATCAAAATTTAGACTAGATTTAATTAAGCTAGAGCTTTGAAATTTTGCACAAGTGTATAATTTCAGTGACAGTGCATAAATCCAAGATGGCGGATTACCTTTTTCTTCACAAGCCTCTTGACATAATATCAAATAAGAGTTTGACGAGTGGAATACGATAAGCTATGTGACGTCATTGTGAACCCAATATGTCGAACGCCACATATTCGATCGATTTGAAATTTTATACACATATGTATTCCCGATGACAATACATGATTCAATCGTTTTTAGAATTAAGTAATTAGTTAAATTTAATAAATTAATGTATTGTAAAATTGCTTATTTTATTGGAACAATTTCTGCATCATGTTTAATTGAAATAATTGTTTCGTTATGAAACGCAAAACATAAAACTTTAATTTTATTTTGACGCGACCAAAAAATATTTTTTTCACACGCCACTGATTCATAAATAAATTATAATATTATACAAAACTTGATCGAACTGCAATCCTAATATAATTTTTTTTATTACCTGCGGGCGGAGCCAAAAAGACAATGCTTATAAATGAAAAATATTATACACAGTGTGTGATAAAAGTAGGCAGTCCTCGGTTGCTGAATAGATTCAGAACTTTGAAAAAAATTACAATGTACACACATGAGCATAATTATCCATGTCAATTGTTACGAAATATGTATTGGTATAATCTTGTACTCACTTGACTCGAACATAATGAAATTTTATAAACAGTTCTTTTGTTGGAAATTTTTCTATCTCAAATAACTGTTAATTGTATGATACTAAATGATCTGCAAGTAATCGCCTAATCCTTCTTTGTATTTTGTCAAGGCCGGATTTACTCATAAGCAGAACAAGCACACGCTTAAGACCCCAGCTTAGTGGCCGTCGATTCATCGAGACCTTGCGAATTTTGAACTAAATTCGACCTAATTTTTTAATTTAGGAAAAAAAAAGTGAAAGATCAATTATAATAATAAATCCAATGAATATATCTAACAGTTCAATAAAAATTTCAAATATTATATTACAAACACTCACTAGGAATTTGATGGCATTTTTCGGGAAAATGTATTACTTTACAACTTTATATTATTATATGTACCGAGCTGGGTAGAGTAGTGGTGACAGCACTAGACTCGCATTCGGGAGGTCCGGGTTCGAATCCCGGCGGGGGCAGTTGTAGCTGGGAATTTTTCCTACTGCCTCTCGCCGAGAAACGGTAATTCCTGTACCGGCCATCTTAATTGAGGTTTTCCAAGGTTTCCCTCAATTAATTCCAGATAAATATCGAGATGGTTCCTTATTTGAGGCCATGGCCGATTACCTATCAAACTCCTAGTTCAAAAATTACCTACCTTATCCTAATTTCCTATAATTCCTTCATTTGCCCATTGCTATTACATAAGTTGAAGTTTTAAACTGTAGAAAAATAACGGGAAGTGTGGTAGATGGAAAATAGTAATGGTGCGAATGGCGTCTGTTATGACATAAAGTCGAGAAACGGACGTTAAACGCATTATTATTATTATAATATTATTATATGTACTTATATATTTGTTCTATATTATATTTATTTTACACACAAACGCGATTTGGAGAAACAGTTGTTTGAGTTTTTTTTTCACAAAATGCAAAGCAAAACACAGTTTTTGCGTTACGCAATTAAGTTTTTGTATCTAATATGAAGAGCTAAAATCTCTGACTGCTCTATATAAGCATGCTGATGACCTTTACCGTCGAGCGTCTATAATCTACAATCTATCTTTTTTATAAGCATGTTGAATAATGAATTAAAAATAATTCGATTAATGCACACAACAGCGGCAGAGAGGTCGAAAACACCCCGTATATAAAGACTTATGCAACTGCATTTTATAGTCGTGCTGTGTTCTATTTGAAGTACAAATACCTCCTAAATGCTTCTGGGAGCTGGATAGCAAATTTTTGATATTTCGGTTTGTTGACATTATTTCAATAACTTTTAGCAAAATTTTTTGTTTTTGACAAAATAACTTTTCCTTTTTTGTTACAGATAACAGCGCGACCCCCGTTGCTGGAACTTCCATGCCTACATTTTAAATCAAATCTTATTTTAGGTATTTTATATAATATTATGTTGAATAAAAAAACTCTAACAAATAGAGATATGGTGATCCGTTGATTGTTGAATAGTTGAAAGGAAACTGGGTGGCTCGGGATCAAGTTAAAAGCAATATTGATGTTAAAATTGCATGTATGGCTAACGTTTCGGTGAACTTTTAACCATTCTCAGAGCGACTAAAATATGTCGAAAGTTAACATTGTTAGATATAATGGTTTTATAAAAATTATGATAAAGTTCAAACTTACCAATGCGGTTAAAATTTCAGTATATTGTTAATTGATAATAAATATAGGCACATCATGAAATTTAATTTTGTGGAAAAATAAAAGTAAAAATAGTCAAAATTATAAAAATTAATTTTACCTTCTTCTTAGGACGCAAAAATAAAACTAAATTTTTTTTCCCTTATATTAATTAGTATAAATAATATATATATTATAAAAATAGAAATTACATTTTTTCAATTAGGTTGCTATATATAGAAGACAGTCCTTCAATATCCGTCCCTTTATTAATACTAGTTGTGAATTTTTTTATAAATATCATTTCTAAAAATAGGCGTTTGAAATAATTATTATTATTAAAATATGCATACTTATGGAAGGCTCATTTTTATCCCTTTACTGTTGTAGTTCATTTTATATGATGGATAGCGCTCAAGGTTATTAGAAGGGCCCAGGTTACTTCGTTCCATGAATGACGTCAGCTGGCAGACCCAGGCCTATGGAAATAGGATCAGATCATCAGGTTATGTGTTTGTTAACTATAAAGTACTAAACAATGAATTTTTGTAATATGTGTTACAGTTTACGCATCACGAATACAATAAACAAAAATAGCTATAGGTATAGCCCACACCTAAAATTCTATATTTCACGAAATTTTTATTACAATTAAAATTTCAAATATAATACCTCTTATATAGTTATGAGGGCTGGATAACAAAAAATTGAAATTTCGCTCTTTGAGAAGATTTTAAATAAAATGTTCAGTTTTGTACCGAAAAAGATCGCCATACTTAGTACAAAAAGATAAATTATGCTTGATTCGGCTTCGTTTAGGGATGTATTAAGTGGTTAAATTTTTATTTTTAGTTCGCATATGAATGCAATTTATTTGCATATATTGTCGACAAGGCTTGACATTACGACACGAGTTTTTTTTTAATTTCATGTATCATAAGTGGTGAAGAATAACAGTATTGAATAAAGAATTAAAAAATAACTTTTTCTTTTTGTTACAGATGGAAACCTTCCTTCGCCCTTCGACATCAAGTGGCTGGAAGAAAATCAAAATCTTGTACCTATATTAAAAGAAACACTAAGCATTTATATCTAATATTATTGAAATATGTAATATCTACATTATGTTATCTGAATGAATATGTTACATTACTATATTTTTATTGTCTTTGTATAGATTGTAAACTCAAATTAACTAAAAGAATTATTGTATTTTTTAATTAAGCGTAATAATATATAACTTAACATTCGGAGATTTATTTTCATTTTTATTTCGTACTCTATGTGTACTAATGACTTGACTGACCCGACATCTTGACTTACTAACACAATACAGTTTATTTATTATTGATTCATACCTATGATTAATTAGTGCCCGCCACTTTGTTCTAACGTGCTATTCGAGTACTAATTAACGGTAGTTCAATTATTGACGTCCGATGTCGCTACAACTAGTTTTCATTCATCTTGCTATTTTTATTTTACGTTCGCACTTTTGACGGTACGCGATTTAATGGCATCCGATGGCGACGACTGAAACTCTGTCTCTCGAACTTCGAAGGCTTAATTTGCCGCACAGTAGACAGACTGTGGTCACATAACGATCACCTGTTTACTGTTCTATGAGAGCCAGCGTTGCATAGCACGTGACTTGTACGTTGTTTTCACATCAGGTACGAGGATCGGCTAAAGCAATTTCTGGGTCGGAGCTAGTCGTTGGCAGATGCTCATACATCGAGCATGTCAACAAATGGGGTTTTACTCGGCAGTAAAACACCCTTTGTACAAACAACCACACACACACACATGTATACTAAGTTAAATACTATAAAATTAAGGGCCACGAAAGCCGATTCGCATTTTTTAAATTCAAAAAGAAAAAATTATTTCGCTGGATTGATTTTCTTTCAAAAAGCAGTATGTACCCATGAGCTGGTTCGAAAAGCAAAATTTTTCATATTTTTGTCATCTGCGCATGCGCATTCATGTAAATCGGCCAATTTTAGTTACTGCGCATGCGCAGTAAAATAAAATTGCTGATTTTTATATTTTTAAGAGGTTGGGTGATCGATTTTTTTATTTTAAAATATGTAGGGATGATTATTCATTTTTTTTATTAAATGTGAATCTGCCCCGTAAGGCATAATTTAAAACGTGTTGTAATTCATTACCATCGAGTCCACACGTAATGTTGTGGACATGGTTGCGCCACATGTCAACAATATCGCCGCTTTCTAGTCTGATTCTCACACTTTCATATCACATGATTTGAAGGAATCTGAACGCCGGCTTTCGTACATCAGTAAACAAACGATTGCTATGCGATCACACTCTGTCTACTAGCTCAGGAAACAGAGCTTTAGACAGACGTAATTTCGTGGTCGCAGCTGAATGCCATCAGATCGCATACCGTCAAAAGTGCGAACGTAGATAAGAATTAGCAACATTAATAAAAATCTAGTGTAGCGACATCGGACATCATTCAATTGAACCTACCGTTAATTAGTACTCAAATGCCACGTCTGAACAAAGCGTCGTGTACTAATTAATCATAGGTGTGAATCAATAGTACAACTGGTTTGTGCTTTTATGAATTTATTTGTCAGAGACGAACATATTTTTCAAACGTTTTTCACATTCTATTAAAATCCTATATGCTTATGGACAATGTCACTAATTCCCTCCAGCCTTACCGACACGAAAATAGACCTTTCCAAGGGTTTTTCTGGAAAGTCCAAACAAAATATTCTCCTCGTCGTTATGATTTTGAAAAATATAACAAACACCCCTCTCACGCGTTTTCCAAATAAGATAACATGGGCCGCATTTTCAATTTCAAAGACAGTAAATGTGAACTAAGGGAAATGCGCCTTTGATTAGTATATTTCAAGGCAGTCATTGAATGAATTAAAATAATTAACTAAATACTTACTTCTGACATAATAAATCCAAAAATGCGCTGCAACCATTGGGTCCTTTAAACGGAAGGAAAACAGATCCCAAATGATCATAAGCCTGTATTTCACAGTTTTTTTGACTTCACCGAATTTTTATTTCATCGATTACAAAAAATATAGAAAAAATTAAAGAAAACATGCTTATGGTCACCATGTTCTGATACCAATAATAAACAGAGAATTTTTCCTACATTTATTTTCCATAAATTACTTATTGTCTTTTTTTACCATGTCATCTGAATGGATTTTATATATTTATATAAACAGACGTAAAATATTTTTGGGTTTTTATGTACCTATTCAAGTATTTTGTTAATCGAATTATTTAAACAATTGAAAAACACTATTACGTAAAATTAGCCCCGATTATTAAATTTATTGTCAAGTGGACGTATTGAACCGATCCAATTTTAGGTACCTTCCTACTACATAAGTACTGCAAACATTTTCAATCTCCAAAAATTTGAAACTACGCGATTTTATTATAAAAAATTGCAAGGTTTTAAGACTAGTTAGTATTTAAGATTTAAATAAATACTACACTCAATAAGTCAATGGTCGAAACGTCTTTAAAAAAAACACTGGTGATTTGTAAAAATTGAAATTTGCCACAGGGTGTACCACATTTCAGCTTTAACAAATCGCCATTTTTTAAAAGCGTCCCGACCGTCCACTTGCCGACTATTCTATCTTTATTTACGCCCTAATCACTAGCTAATCTTAAAAAATTGCAATTTTTGATCAAGAGCTCTTGAACTAAAAGTTTGTACAGAAAAAATAAAAGCCTTGACATTGCACAAACATTGCGAATGACGCTTCAAATAGATTTATGCACCGGCGAGTCCTCAGACCTTAGTTTCGCAAAAAACGCCGTGAGCGCCTCTGGGGATAAAATAATTTCAAAAGTTCAAAGCGCATGTCAGTCGAAAACGAAAGTCGACACGTCCACTGCACAAATAAATTTAATAAATCAACGTTGACTTTCTAATTGACATTGTTTTACGGATAAAAATGTGGCAGAAATGTTTTTAAGGCACTTCCGACATTTTGGTGCCAAACTCCGGTAGAGTATTCTCTTTTTTTTTGTACAATAAAAGCCCAAAAATAACGTATAGCCCATAACAACCAAACCTGAACTGTTTTTAATTTGGACTACTATATTAACATCTATAAAGATATTTCATATACCTATTATATATATAATATACAATTAGAGCTATATAAATAATTGTGTTTTTTTTTGGTAATTTTTTATGTATTTCTCAACATCACACTTACAAATCAGTATTTCATAGCAAATTCTCAATAAATATACATGAATAGTTTGGTGAAATTTGGTACGATGACCTTCGAAAATTATCACTCAAAAGTTTTAGGCTCAGATTGTCGGTTTCGAGGCTAAAGAACAAAAAAAAAACTGTTTGTCATGTTAATATTAAAAAACCACGCTTCGATTGTTTGCTGCTTGTTTTAAAAACAGTCGACTGTCGCATTAGAGTATTCTGCGTAAACTGATCGAAGTACCAGTTTCACCAAACTTTCAAATAAAAACCAATAAAACTTAACATTAAATGGAGGAAAAATAGTAATCAGTCGCTAATATTTCATCTATTAAAAACGGGGAAAAGAATTTGAAATGAAAAATTTAAAACAAAAGTCGATTACAAACGCAACGGGAATACATTGAGTAGTTTTATTTAAAAAAAAAAATTGCGATATTAAAAATAATTTAAAGATATTTTATTTGGAGAAAATTGGATCGGCTGAAAACATGACACTATCACAGGACCAACAAAATCCATTTTCACTCCCCATAAAAATACTGAATTCAACTACGCATAAAAATAATATTTATAATCTTAATTAAGAACTTATACTTCGGCCATACAAATTACACAATCGCAACTTAAAACAATAATTTGCGCTTCCCCGATGAAAATTGTACAATTCTACTTACAAATAATATCAATTTAATTTTCAAATGAACAAAATAAAATCACTTTTTTTAAATCAACAATTAATTAAACAGATCCTAACCGTTCTT
Source organism: Venustoraphidia nigricollis (assembly GCA_034508555.1). Lineage (NCBI taxonomy): Eukaryota > Metazoa > Arthropoda > Insecta > Raphidioptera > Raphidiidae > Venustoraphidia > Venustoraphidia nigricollis. The sequence goes on along the minus strand of JAVRKA010000032.1, from coordinate 3,604,176 downwards.
GAAACAAATCATTGATAAATTTCATTTAAATCAAACTAAACAAACTATACTGCACGTTCATCTAATTGATATGCACCGAACTGCTGAAGTAGTTCCATTTCCTACCACCAGAGGTATACAAATTACTGAAATCAGTTTAATAACAATCGATTAAACGTCGCTAGTTTCACAGCAATAACTTGCAACTAATATCAGGATGGGACGTTTCCAATTTAAACAAAATCCGAGTATTCGTGCCATTTAATGAAATGAAATCAAAAACACGCTCAGGTTCAAGAGGCGAATTAAGAGCCTCTGGTGTTGAAAAACTTCACAAAGTTTCTGTCAAAGTTTATTTTCGAAATCGATTAGTCTTTAGCTGATATAATACATAATTTGACAGTGGACTTCTACAAGAGTTTTGTTTTATAAAAATAACGATGTTATGTTGTTCATTCATAAAAACAATTTTTAAAACAAAAGCGAACTTTTTCGTATTCATTTTTTTGTTTTGTTATATTATAATGTATATTTCAAACATAAAAAATTTCAATTAAAAATCAGTCATACTAAGAACCACTCGCGCACACTGTACAGAAATTTAATATCGGATAACCTAACTACATTTAAGTTCTAGTTGTATATTTTAGTTATTTTCGCGTCATAATGTTTTTAACTTCATGGTTTCTACGTTTGTCTTGTTACATGTTTTTTTCTAATTTTTATATATTTTTTTATTCAATACTAGCTTGTATAAGTTATAGGAATATACGAGTGCCTGAAAAATCAAGATCAATCCAATCGTAAATCAGTTCTTGGCTTTCAGGCGTGTAGGTCGTGGTCCACTGGTATTTTTACCTGACGTTTTGTCTGCAACTGCGCTAGACATTGTCAAAGGCTAGGTAGCAGCGGGCAAAGTGTGACAGACACTTAGCCTGCTACCTCATCGCCTTTGACGATGTCTACCGCAGTTGTAGACGAAACATCAGGTAGAAATACCAACGGATCATGGCCTACAAGCCTGGAATCCAAGAAGTTTTACAACAACGCCGGCCATGAAAGCTTACACACTTAGTAAATCTGATTGGAATCAAAACCAAATACTCGACTTGAGTCAAAAATCGAATGCTCGAATTGACTCAAAAATCATGTACTAGGTATCTCGGTTCGAAAAAGAAAATTCAGTACTCGCAAACTCCTAATGAATTCTCATATATTTCTGTGGAACTTCTTTTCAGATGTTTAAAATCTAGCCGTTAACTCAACAATACTTCCCACCACACTGCTCTTTGGCGTTCCGTCCCAAAACGGAACACTTATGTTCTAAATACACACAAAATTTAAAATGTTTTGTACTTTTTAGCAAAAATTAAAAACCCTGTTTTAATCGAAAAAATAAGCATATTTCAATAATCAGAAAAAGTAACCTAAAAATAATATAACAACTATAAAAACAACGACTCCGAAGTGGGAAGGATTATTTATTCAAATTTAAAAAAAAATGTATATATATATATATATGTATAAACAATTGTAGATTCAATGTGGACGAAATTATAATAAATAAATAAATTATAAATAAATAATAACGGGAAAGAGATTCGACCACAGTTCTCACTCTGAAAATATACACCATCTTTTTTTTTATATTTTATGGCCATTACGTCAAAAGCTTCGTGACCCCATAAACTATAATTTTTAAAATCGAAGAGATACGTTTTCCCCATAATTGACGGGCAATTCTTTGAAAAACAACCGCAGTTGCTGCTGTTTCTTTTCAAACACTGGCCACGCCCTTATTCTCGACCACGTGATTTGACATGAACTCTACTGGATGGCGCGTACATTTTAAATCTACATAAACTTGAAACAAAGTGATCTCTCACTTTTTTGCGTTAGCTTGCGTGGTTTCCGAATTCGTATAACCAGCAGTGCAGACAATCGGATGATCGACGCGTCCCATCGAGGGTTTTCAAGGTGCAAATATTTCCACGTATGTTCAACGACGTCATTACAATTCGGACGCATGAAATATTTTAATGAGCGGCCCTTTTTAGAACTATTTTTGTGCATGATTCTTTACTATTTTTATACCAAGGTCGTTGATTTCGTTGCAGAGGTCCCTCACTGAGACTGTGGATATCATGTTACGTTACTGCATTCAATTGTTTGCAATGTCGATCCGAGATAAAAAGTTGGAATGTTCCTCTTTGCCTGGCAATACGGTCGAATCTCTCTTCGATTTTAAAACAGGTGACTCACAATAATCGTAAAAAAATACCGCAGAAATATACATTTCGACAGAATAGAGAAGAAAAATATTGTCGAAAGAACTGTTTGTCACATTTTTCGTAGTTTTCATTTTTTTTTTTTTGCTTGAAATCCTGTGCTTTTCTGTCCGACACTGTTAGAAAATTATATTCTACATATTTTTACTATTGTCTATTTTCACAATTAAATTTACGCAATTTTCGATGCCACCAGATTAGCTATAAAAACAAAACACGCACAATCGTTGTATTCTCAGAACAAACGAGTGTCTGTTTGATCGAAATATCAGATATCATTCAGAATTTCGACATTTTTAAAATTTAGAAGAAAAAAAAACAGTGCCGATTTTCACAGAAAACCTCACGATTTTAAAGTTTTGAATAACATTTAATCTATATTTAGGAACAATCGACAGAAAGATTAACAAAGACGCACCGTCTTCGTTAGTCGCTCTGTGACGGAGCCCGTTTTACTAGTGGTTTTATCGTTATACTTTTTCATACGAGGCCAGGATAAAGTTTTCCTTAAGACTTTCGTTATCATTAATTTTTTTTATAATACGCTGAATATCACTTATGTTATCGACTCTATCTGAAAATCTGAAACGGAGAAAAATAAATCGATTAGAATAACCTAATTATAGCTTCTACCCATGCGCACAACTAATCGTCAGATCTGCTTCAAAAAATTATTTTAGACGAGTGCGATAGCGATTAAGGTAGTTGTCGTGGTACAATATTGTCAAAAAGTTATAGATTATACGCGCCACAAAAGTATACTACCTTGTAGCTAAGTGATCCATAATTTGTACGCAAGACTGTACCCGTGGAAACGTAACCCATACAGTATTCATATGCATGTATACTTTTCTATAAACTGTTGAACTTTAAACCGTTATTTATAAATAATTAGACGGTCAAAAATTTTTTCTTATTTTTTTTTAAACTCATAACAAATGCATTGAAAGACTGTCAGTTTTTGGAAAGTTTCTGACAGTTAGTTCTTTTTTTATAAATAAGAAACTGGTTCAGAACTACATAGATCGTAGAAAATCAATGTTAATTATCCAATTTTTAATTGAATTTATCTCGGATTATATACGGTCGATCGACTTCAAATTTTCAGGGTAATTGTATTATCATGTCCTCAATAAGTATACAAAAATTAAGAATTTTCTGACGGTGTGCCTTAAGCATGACAACTACCTTAATAACATATTAAAAAATTAGCTTTTGATCTTTAAAAGTGCTTTAATGTCCGAACCATCTTAACTAGAAACCTAGTCGATTTCCCAGCTTCCCGCGTTCGAAACTTCGGAAATAATAAGACTTACCTAAGAATTTAGACAGGTACATAGTTGCCCTTGGGTGTGTAGATGATTTGACCTGTTGCTAAGCGTCTGATGAGCTCTTTAAGTAATAGCCGCTTTTCTTTCCTGATTTTCTTGAGCACGCCTTTGTTTTCTTGCGCTCGTCGCGACAGATACGGCAACACTTCATTAACCGGACCATACGGGATGTATTTGTAAGCCGAATAGCCCGACTGACCTGTTGACAGAAACAGAAATTTAATTTAGAGAGCGTTCAGTTCTAGCGACAACATAAAAAACTGGACTTTAAAAAAACTAAACAACACGCTCTTATGAACTAAAAAATGCAAAATAATTTCACAACAAAGTTAGCTATACTGTAAAAAGCGTGTAGTGCTATCTGCTTAACTTTTCATAATAGCTCCACGTTTACAATTAGCTAGTAAATGAAAAATTTATTACTGATATTAAGCACTCCACGCTTTTTACAGTAAAGCTAATTTTCTTGTCAAATTATCTTGCATTTTTTAGTTCATAAAAGCGTGTTGTTTTAGTTTTTTGTAAACTCTAATTTTAATTATAAGACTAAAAAACAATACTGCATTTGACTATGAGGTAGACAACGCAACGCACGTCCTGGTCGCGATAATGGAACAAACTTATTAAATTATTGTATTGTCGTCGGTCCTTGATAAGTGTGCAAAGTTTCAGTTTATTCTGACGTTTTGAAGAGGGTGAATTTCACGTTCAAAGATTTCATTACAAACATACAAGTGAAGCCAATCAAAACATGTTAAAAAGTAGGAAAAAAAACGAAAAAATACGGCTACGTTTTATATGCGTGCCAATTTGTATAACAGATCGCATAGTTAATCAAGGTCAGCGTAACGCGCTTGCGCACTGGAATGTTTCCACACGCTTGCGCACTGAAATGTTTCCACGCGCTTGCGTACTGGAATGTCTCCACGCGCTTGTTTTGCTAAAACAAATGAGTGGAGCACGCCCAATACTAACCTAGTGGGAAAGTGATATAATCGCACATGGCCAACAATTGTCCAAAGCAGATCACTTTGTCTTCAGGATTGATTCCAATCTCCTTCATCTTTTCGATCGCAAAACGGACGGTATCCTCGTTATGCGAAGCGACCATTATGCCGATTTTCTTCTCGATGCCCTTGTCCTTGAACTCTTTGATGCGTCTCAGACATTCGGTGAGCGTTCGGTGGTACATTTCGGTCGTGGCCTCGAAAGTAGGATTCGTAGGGTCGGTGTATCCCAGAGCCGCTGCCCTAGCGCGTTCCTATAATAACGCAATATGAACATATGAACATTTAAAAGAATCGCGTAACAGTTAACGACGTCGAATGTTTTTATTTACTTTTTTACGATTTATTTTCATACAGCCAAAAAGAAGAGAAAGGGTTATTATAAAAATCTAATCAAAATATAAATCTAATACAAAATATTCAATGTAAAATTAGGGATGTTGACTATTTTTGGGAAAGTGTTTTAAATCATGCATAAGTACCTAATATAACCACAAATATTTATTATAATTTTTTAAATACGACTCAAGCTTTAAAAATCATATATTTTAAATTCCGTTTCAAATTTCGCTCTGAAACGTCAATACTTGTCACGTGACTGCCGTGACGTCGCAGGCTCATAAACGCTGCTAAACTGATGATGTGATAAGTTTTTTTGAAATTGTTGTCATAGAAATTTTCGAATAAATTACACACTAAATATTAACCAAACAAAGCCTTTTGATAACGTGAACAGCGTCCTTCTCTACGACATCGTCTGATGATGTTGATGAGCCAGTGATATCAGGCACTCTGATTGGTGTTTGTTGTCACGTGACTTGAGAGTGATTTAATTACATTTTACTTGTTAAATGTTAGTGAAATTCCTTAAAAATAAGGAAAAATATTGTGTTTTTTAGTATTTCTATCATAGAAACTACCATTTAACGTTAAAATTATATTTTTATTTAAATACAGTCAACATCCCTATTGAATAAAAGAATATGATTTTTTTTAAATGGACTCGTATTTTCAATTTAATCCTCACTTTGTGGCAGTCGACGACCAATCAGAAAAGACTTTTATTAATTTGAGGTTATCTAACGTTTTTTTCCACTGACAGCCGCAACAGGGGTTAAAAACAAAAACGAATATACCTGTTCAAGATAAGCGCCGCGCACAAGTTTGGCTCCGAAATAGAAGTCCTGTCTCTTGGCCTGTTCAAGATCGGTGGTCACTTCGTTGTAGGCGTTGTTCAAGTAGCACTGGTATGTGTTGAAGACGATCGCCTTCTCCTTGTTGTACTTGCGCATCATTTCGAGTGTGATACGCGAAATGGCCGGCTGGAAATAGGTCTGCTCTGCATCAATCATTATGCGAACGTCCATTTCTTGCGCAGCCTACAAAAAACAAAGGCAATACGCCGTTCAAGTTGTAACGTCCCGAACAGGGAATGACTCATAGAACACAGTGCATCTAACAGTCGACAACGTTGGTGATTATAAAATCGTTGCCAATAATGGCACAGGGGCAGACGAAAAACGAACGTCTCAGTGAATAGTATATTTTGCTTTAGCGCATTTATACTACATATACTTTATACAATTTTGTTTTAAGTTTTGTGTTAAAAAGAAAACACGTAATTTTTTTATAATAAATGTAACGAATATTTTTTTTCCAATATATATAATTAATCAGTGAGGAGGAGTTACTTTCGTATTTTTTTTGTACAACCCGACTGGACCAAATATAAGAAGGTTGTTACAAAGTTAGTTCGATTGGTTTCAATTTCAACATGGTCGTTACATAAAGAAACTAGTTTAATTTCAAACTAAAAAAAAAACACAGATTACATTTTAATATTATGTTTAAAGTTATTCATTGTAAAATATGATCTCGGGAAATTTCGCACTGCGTCGCAACATTCATTTTATTAGGTATGATTAAGCTTCACAAAATTTGACTTACTGCTTAAAAATTTCAAAAAGCACCTATTTTTGTCCTAAAAATTCAAAAAAGGCGATATTCGTCAACAATTCTTTACAGCACGTCACGAGATTTCGAATTACGGCAAAGCAAATTAACATTTTGAAGTTTTTTCTCTACAGACTTACGTTAAAAATAGTGACAAATTTGACTTGCTAAATAATTTTTTTCAAGTTTAATGTTTTCTGAACAAAAAATTATGTACAACTTATGCCAAGTTTCTCGTTTTTATCTGATTTTAAATCGTTTATTTAGATCTTGGCTAAAAGTTTAAGCATTAATATCACAGACTGAATAAGATTTTCCATAAAAATTACAGATTTCCGTAACGTAAATGCATTTTTCATTCACACACGCAGTGGGTGAAAAAGGGAGCATATTGAACAGCTGGCAAACAGTCACTTTAAGGTTCTAATTTAACCCAAATCGACTGACCTTGACAAGCGTATTCATCCTCCTGATCATGTTTTTGAACATTTCTTCCTCCTTGGTCGAGAGTTGGGTAATAAGACGGACCATTTTACCGGTCTTCAAGTCTGGTACCCTGAACGTCTCGCTCAGTTCTTGATTATCGTCGATGATGCCGCTCCATGGGAACAAATGAAGAATACTGAAAAAAAAGCACATCGGGTTTGTTTAGTTTTCAATCGAAATTACAGACGACTCCAATAAAAACGAAAACGAGCAATGCTTGCGAAGATTCCTCAACGCAAAACATGACCAGATATCTTGATAAAAAGCACTAAATTTTCTTCGTCGATTTTCGTTCCAGACTGCACTCAAAGTTGATTGGCGTACAGTTCGGACCTCGCGGGCCAAACTGTACGAATTATATAGCGACGCCATTCACGCAATTCTTAAAAAGGCGGGCGATATCTGGTCAATGACAGATGAACGCGTACAAAACAAATGACAACACATCACCTGGTAAACCTGTGTACACACGAAAATAACAAAACACTGTCAAACATCGGCACACAAAACACAAAACGCGTCAAACCTGCGGTACTCGGAACACCAATCAGATTTCACAGTCATCTGTTTTAATTGAGACATTCTTTTAGTTGGAAACAATTACAAACTTAAATCTGAATTCAAAAAAACTGACAATCGTATCACAAACGAAACAATAGAACGTACGGACGTAGCATGGCGAAGGTAAATACAGAAATAAACAATAAAATGTGAGCCGTCATGGGACATCTGGCAGATGTGAAACATTGTATGCCGTGGTCCATAGATATTTCTACCTGGCGTTTCGTCTACAACTGCGCGGCGGTAGACATTATCAAAGGCGATGTGGTAGCAGGCGAAGTGTCCTTCTAGACTGCTTACTTATCTGTGAGTAGCCTAGGACACTTCGCCCGCGACAGCATCGCCTTTGATAATGTCTACCGCAGTTGTAGACGAAATGGAAGCCAAGAATATCTGTGTAATGTTTCACATCTGCCCGATGTCCCAGGACGGCTCACATTTGCTTTAGTAATTTCGACCTTGAACCGGGTACCGCAGGTTTGAAGACGCACTGAAACAAAATCAACTCACCCTTCCTGATCGTCCGTGACTCTCTGAAGGAACTGTTTGACGGGAGCTTGATCCAGGACGTGAGCTTGTTCGAATCTCTTCTCGAGATCCTGTCTTTTGAGATGATGCTTCAACACATTACCTTCACCGCCGACTACCTGAGTCATGTATCGACGCGTCTTCATAATTACCTCGGACAGTTGCAGCTAAAACAAAACAAACGACAAACGTTTCTCTCAATTCATTTGTTCGTCAAAAACACAAGAACATCGTAAGGTATTTGCACTGTTTTTCGGAGCGGTGTATTACCGCCTAGGTGTCGATCTAGGATTGCAAATTTTTAATTCAGAATACGTCGCGTTGTCCTCTCCGTTGCGGTCGAAAGTTTCGAGAAGCTGCCTTCAACTGGAAGAACCGACATAACTCAATATTAGTGCTTCTAGATTCGCGGCTTTGCTGTCGGTTTGATCAAAAAGTTTCGTACGCAGTTCTTTGACAATAATGACGTAATATCACTACACATTAATGTCATGTAGACGAGATGTCAGGTCATGGAGGATAAAGAGAAAGGAAACTGCGAAGCGCGCGTTCTGAAAAACAACGACGATAAGCGGGCACTTCTTTTCCACTGGGCAAGTGCCCAGGGCCCCGCAATCGATTTCCTGCCAGATTAGCACCCGCTAACTAATATTGCCTACAAATATATCGATATATTTGTTAACTATTCATTTGTTTAGTAATTACGCTCTTTTTTTTAAGTAATAATATTCTCGGTTGTTGAAGAATTTTGTTTAAGTACTCCTCCCTGTTTTAGTCATAGGGGCTCCATTATCCTAAAGTGCCCATGGCCTCCAATAGGTTAAAAACGGCCCTGATGATAAGGCCCTCAGCACACAGGTCGACAGTTTTGCAATTTGAGTTTCAAACCGGTTTACGATACGTCAGAGAACGGGGAGCCGCACATCGGTCGACTGGAATGTGACCGTCGTAATAGAAAGCCTTGTTTCCGCACATTTTTAAACAATGGCGCATGCGTGCAGATAAGTCTCCTTTCTCTTTCTCTCTCTATTCTTCATGTGTCAGATGATAAAAGGTAAACATTATTTTCAGGCACTTACCAATAACTGAGGACGACCGAGAGCTGTGAGTTTCACGGCGGTAATACCAGTTCCATAAGTTGCACCTGACGACAGGAAGTGACACTAAATTATTACAAGTTCAGACAAAGACTTTTTACTTCTGGACACGCCTTCGCCAAATATAGTTGTAGTTGTTTTTTCGGTTCACTGTGTGAATAATGAACGACTGTGTTCTTGATGAACCTACTAATGTCCTTGATGGACTCTGAATTGACAATTTGTATCCACTATGGCACCACAAATAAAACTATTATTATTGTTATAGGATAGAATATGCGCGTCGCCATCTCTATCCTTTTCTACGATTGAGGTTAAGGTACTATTTTGAGACCATTGGTCTATCTTTTTTTTCGGGGAGGGGGGACAATTTTTACACAGCTGGGGCACGTCCAGGAGTATGAGTTTAGATCTCGCTTAAAATAAATGTTTGGGAAATCTCAACATAAATGACACAGCATGTTTGCCCAAACTAGTTCTTCTAAAAAAAATAGTGAAATTAACAAAAGCAAGCCGTGAAAATGTCGCCAAGTATCTTCCCACCACACATTTTCCATTGCATCTCTTGCGGCGAGAAAAGATCAAAAAAGGTAACGGCGAAAAAGTTCTGATTTTTGTTTTCTGGCTTTTACTGACTGGTATTTTCCTTGTAGTTTTTGTTCATTAATTTTTAATGTTAACTTTACTTCGTCCGTGCTTTTGTTTACATTTTGATCTTTTTTCGTTGCAACAAGAGTACTGAAATAATGATATATTTAATAAAATTTCTGGAATCCGTACTGCTTTTCGCTATATTTTCTAAACGTATCACCAAAATTAAAAAAAAAAATCAATTTTAATAATGTGCGTGGGAATACAACAAAATAAACAGTCGAATCTCGATTTTCAGTTGTTTTGAAACAAGTTACACGATAACTGATAGCGTCTTCTTCATTCTGTTTTGCTAGATTATTTGATTAAAACATTAATTTATAGTAGAAAACAGTATCACGGGTAACTGGAATAATGAAAATAAATCAATTTAAACATTCATTGATTGCAACGTTTCGTCTTTAATTAAGACTTTTTCAAGCTCTCAATACGCTTCAATGATAGTAAAACTATGATATAAAGTTTAAATTGATTTATTTTCATTATTCCAATTACCCGTGATACTGTTTTCTATTATAACATATATCTGGAATTGAACTTTAAAGATGAATTAATTTTTAGTCTACGCTGTCAGATTACACATAACCGAGCCTCGGCTGCAAAGATGCCTTTAAATAAAGATGGAGAAATTCTTTCACACCGCCGGATATCGGAACGAGATCCAATTCCGCTAAAAACGTGTGACGGGTACCGGAACCAGATCCGAAATCTCAAAATGGCCAGATGCCGGAAACAGATGTTTTAAACCCTAGCAGAGAAGTTCTCCTTCTTTTAAAAAGCCGGATACTTGAACCGGGTCCATCCCTACTTTTAAACAAAACAATTTTACGTTTGGGTGAATCTTTGGATAAAATTTTCAGCTACGAACAAAATCAAAGGCTATGAAAATCTAATAAAAAATAATTACTAACTGTCAACTAAATATGTAGCGTTTTACACCAAATCTGTGAAATAGTATATTACGCCACAAGAGCAGAAATTTGAATTTCCTGCACTGCACCATATGATGGCCGATGCATCATGGGAATTGTGTGGATTTGTGGCGTCGTCATTGTGTGTCAAGAAGACTAACAATAGTCAATAGTGGCGCCACACCACGGTTAACATATTAAACTAATGATTATTATAAATTTCTTAAATATATTTCTATTAATTTGAACCCTGCATTATTTTGACTCAAGAAATTAGCAAAAATAGACCATAGTTCATTAGTTCAGGATGTTAGCCATGATGCGGCACCACTATTGACAATGTTTAGTTCCATTGATTCACTAATAATGGCGACACAATTTGAGACAATTCGCATGATTCATTGCATGCTTGAAATACCTATTGAAATATGATCAAGCACAAATTTGAGATAAGCTACATTATTATTATTATACACAGTCAATTGTTAACATGCACAAACAAAACAAAGCTACGTTTGTGTTTTGTTTCTGGTTAAACCAATGCACTCTGTTTTTTGGATAGTCGTACGGATTTAAGAGGATTTTAAGGATAGGGTTCTTACCTTCGGAAGGTGAGGATTTTTTATCATGCAGATCATAATCTGGAAAAATTGAAAATAGCGTCTTTTAGTATTCAAAATTTGATTGAATACGGTAACACTAATTTCTTTTGTTTAAAAAAAAAACAAAACAATGGAATAACGGGTGATTGGATATCCGCGCTAAGTTAGATAATAGAGGAATAGCGAAAAAAAGCACAAAAATTCAAAAACTTTCTCTGTTCAGAAGACAAAATATCAGTTAAAATGAACAGTTTATAATGTTCGTGTTTTAATACGACTTTCAGCTTTAAATCTAGTTTTAAAGCTAAAAGCAGTATCAGAAACTGACTGATATTGTGCCGAGTTTCATTAAAATCGGCCAGAACTGTTTACTGTTACAATACAAGTGAAAAACCTGGTCACTATTTCAAACAAAAAAAAAATGAATCCGTGTAACTTTTACGCGCGTTGTGGCAGAAATTACAATTAAATTAAAAAAATAAATAATTTTTTACTAGAACTTTTACTTCAATAATAAAAAACGATTAAAAAAAAATCCCAAAAAGATTTTTAAATGTTTAAAAAAATATATAATGTAAAAACAAATTTTATGATGCCGACCCGGGGTCGAACCGGCAACCTTGTCCGTACTAAGTATACCCCGTATCGATTACTCCATAGAGCTGACAACTGGTATTTTGCTATTTTCATAGTATAGTTGTTCTGCTATATACTGTACAATATAACGACTAACGCTGTCGATTGATTTCCGTTTGAAAAGATCTGAATTACCGTCAGGTTGCAGCTAAAGAAGTCTTACTTCAAAAATTTCTATTCAATCGACGACGTTTATAAAAAAAGCAAAAACAAAAACGTTTTTTTCACTTGCAAAAATTAGGATTCCAACAAGAGGGACAAGGAAAAGGATACATATATCAACGGCACTTTAAAACTACGTTATTAAAAAACACACTGTTAGTTAAAAAAAGGTTTAGTAAAAAAAAATCGAGTAAGCCAATGTAACACTGCTGTGAATGAAATTATTTCAGTATTTTACCATTCCAACTTCAAAAATGGGACATGATATTAAATTAGGTCAAAGTTCACTTTTCGCAATTTTAATGCCTTGAAATTTAGTATTAAAAAAGTTGAAAAATGAAAAAGCCAGATTTCTTAATCGGGTCTAAAACAGGCAGGTGTTTGCAAAATTAGATTTTTGAAAAATTTTAAAAATATATTTGAGGCACATTGAAATATAAACAGAATAATATCGGTAACTTAAAATAGATATATTCAAAAAAAAAAAACAGGTCGTTTCGGTGGGACATTCTACTTGCCAGGTGATTAAAATTTTGAGGGTCGGTACAAATTTTCACAGTGCCTCAAATACCTGCTCAAAAATGTCTAACACCTCTCGGGCTATGTTGCTTGCTGCCAATTTAGGTTAGAGTCGATTATTTAAAATTCTTTAGTACAGTAAAACCTCGTTAATCCGAGGTAATGTGGGAAGGAGGTAACTCGGATAACAAAGAAGAAATAAAAAAAAAAACCCGGGTCGCAGTGCCAAAACCCTGCCGACAATATAGTGTATTTGCTTATACAGGCAGTGTGGCTTTATTATGCGAACTTAAGTTGGTTTTTGGGCAAAATAATAAATTTTACTCCTTAATACACCCCTTAAAATAACATTTTTTTTCTTAATTGCAATATTGTTATCAGTCGAACCTTTATACCAAATTATATACAACTTCCAGTAAATAATTCACTATCTGCAAACTAGTGTTTTCATAAAATTTGTAAGTCCGGTCCTGTCGGGCCGATTTTAATAAAATTTTAAGGACACTTTTTAATTACTACCAGAGGGTTAAATTTCAATTTTGAAACGATTCTGAGAATTTTTTCGGTATTTTGGGGCCCAAAAACATTTTTCAATCCCTAAAAACTACCCTTAAAATGGCCCGATTGGGCTCATTTTAAATAGGGTTCGTGCGGTGGTGGATTCCAACATGCGGGCCAAATTTAGTTAAAATCAATTAACTCTTTCGAAAGTTATTGCCCGCACACATATATATATATATAAATATATATATACATATATATATAAACATTTTGAAAAATGGTGCCAAAGTGTTTAGGAGGTTATGAAACGTCGAGAATTTTTGGTCCGACCCCTAGGTCCCGCCATCCGACCAACGCCAATAGTGTATGTTGCCATATGGCAAATACACTAATTACCGCGGAGTGCTCGGATCAGTCCGTCGTCTCTGACAACGCGGAGTCTCGGTTGATCGAGGTTTTACTGCATATCAAATATCAGTGCTTTCGAAGTTGGAATGGGTCGTGCCACGGTCGCCAAATCGGCCCGAACAATTTCCTGTGAATAATTATTGTTTAACCTGCAACGGCTTCGAGGCACTGAATAAATGTTTCCATATTTCGTTCGCAGGTCGCCTCGTTGAGATAGAAATAGGTACGCGCTGACTGCACCTTGTAACGTCTGTCGGCGAATGTCTTGTCCACATGGTACTGTTTCAATGAGTCGCCCCCTTCAACTTCATCACCTGCCTCAGGCACTGACGATCTATCAATTATAAACAGTCATGTAAAATTACCGGTTATTTAAAAAAAAATATTTTTGGACAAAACTAGTTTCTGAAAAGATATTTCATATAAAATTAACTATTATACCAAAAGCGTAGCGTGCCTTGGCGGGGCCCCGTATAAAAATTAGTTTGGGGGCCCTTCCCCCGTTGAAGTAAATGACTTAAACGGGGAAATCCCGCAGCCAGCGATAACCGATGTAGGGGAAAAAAAGAAATTGCTTTTTTTGACTTTTGTCATTTCTGAAATAAAAAAAAATTGGGAAATTTTTATTAATTTTTGCTTACGCACGTTGGGGGCCCCCGTGGCCCGGGGGCCCCGTATAATTGATACGGCATATACGGCGGTAGCTACGCTCCTGTATTATACTGGCTTATCCAAAAGGGACTGTAGGATGTTGAATTTAATTTATTGTGAACGAGCCATTTTTTTTCTATCTGTCACTTGATTTGACAAGTAGAAGGTAGTACAATTTTTACCACGGAAGGAATTATGCAACAACGCATTTTTATCAACGTTCTAAAAAAATACATTTTGTAAAATATACACTCATACGGCCGCTCTTTATACGGCATTTCGCTATAACGGCCCTATTCAATTAAGGCACGCTTTCGATTTACGGCCTAAAATGTTTCGCTATAACGGCAAAAAAAACATTTTTTCGATGTCGATATATCTACATGTTGCCATACTTGCAATTTAGAATAATTGATTCCTTATACGGCTTTTCGCTTTGCGGCCAAGTTTCGTGGAACGTATCTAGTCCGTAAAGCTAGGTATGAAGCATATTTTCGATTGATTGGACAAGTGAATAAACAGAATTGTCGCATCTGAGATGAAGAAAATCCTCTAATATTTCAAGAACAACCATTACATAGTGAAAAAATTACTGTTCGGTGGGTTCTTTGGAGCCAAGGAATCATCGGTCCGTACTTCTTTGAAAATGAGGATACTCAAGCAGTTACTGTGAATGGGATCGTTATAATCGAATGATAAATGAATTTTTATGGCTTGAAATTGAAGAAATCGATACCTCTGATCTTTATTTTCAACAAGACGGACCTACATGCCATACAACTCGTGTAAACATTACAATGTTACGAACAAAGTTCAATGGACGTTAAATTTCAAGAAATGGAGACATCAATTGGCCAGCGAGATCGTGCAATTTAACTCCATTAGATTTCTTCCTTTGGGGTTATTTAAAAAGTAGAGTGCATAGAAATAATCCACAAACAATCCAAGACCTTAAAACCAACATTCGAGATGAAATACGCGGAACTGAAGAGCTATTGCTACAGCGAGTTGTAAATTGCGACGTACGAGAAACCGCTTGCCATAAAAATCGTGGTGGACATTTAAACGATATTGTTTTTCATGTTCAATTGTAATGCATCAAACTATCATTTTATAATAAAATTTAAAAAAAACACGAAGAAAATATATTTTTTTTAAAAACTTCCTACAGTCCTTTTTGGATAACCCTATATATTTTTTTTTCTTCTAAAAGGGGTGGTCGGCCAGAACAGGTTTGGAGTCTCTGGTCTGAATTAAAATCTCTCTTAGTTACTAGGAAAAAATTCATAGAATTCCACTGGCTTCAGGTTACCCCCTGGAATCCTTGACTTTCTCTGACCGTTCTGAGCTTCGCTGGCATTTCAATGACTTGCCCCGATTTTTCAGTACGTGAAAATAAATAATACGACCGACTTACTCGATTTCACGTTTCTCAGCTTCCTCCTGCGTCAAATCCTCTTCCACCGAGTAGTCAAGAATCGGCTTGACACCGAAAGAACGCAATCTTTCGAGTGTCGGTCTGATCTTGTACTGATCCTCGCCGGCAACGAAGTGACCGTAGAAGGTGGCCTTCATAAACGCTGTGAACAGCTTATCCCCCATTATCGCACGGGAAACCTTCATAATCTGAAACAAACGAACACGCCATCAATTTGAGATACATGGAAGTATTTCGAACAGGAACTACAGTGAGCTCGCGGCAATCGGACATTTGTTTGGCATACTGATAGCACATAAACGCAGCTGCATGATTATAGAGTGCTATTGTTAAAATAGGGATGTTGACTGTATTCAAATAAAAACATAATTTTACCGAAAAGTAGTAGTTTCTATGATAGAAATACTAAAAAACACTATATTTTTCCTTATTTTTAAGGAATTTAATTAATATTTAATAAATAAAACCTAATAAAATCACTCTCAAGTCACGTGACAACAGACACCAATCAGAGCGCATGACGTCATATGTTCAGCCGCTGTCAAAAAACTTCATTGTTTGGTTAATATTTAGTGTGTAATTTATTATTATTTGTTTATAGGAAACGTCAAATTACATGTAACTATAGCAAAGACTACGAAACAACTTTTCATCATCTCAGTTTACTAACGTTTATGAGCACAGAATACGCATCTATAGGATGGTAGCTCCCGTGTAAACTTTTGAGCCTCCTTTGGTATGAACAGGTGACGTCACGCGACTAGTATTGGCGTTTTGGACAGAAATTTGAAACGGGATTTAAAATACATGATTTTTAAGACTTGAGTTGTATTTAAATAAAAATAATAAATAATTGTGGCAATATTAGGTACTTATGCACGATTTAAAACACTTTCCCAAAAATAATTAACATCCCTATTAAACAATTAAAATAAATAACGAACAATGGTAAAGGAACATTCAGTAAAAATAAAATACTGCATATACAAATTTAAATTGAAAACATTTAGCGTCAGCCTGTATACAATAACCTCTATGTATTCATCTGACGTATTGATCAGCGCCGCTGCGCCTTGCGTACGCAACGCCGCCAAAGCCTTCGCCCTCCTGTCTCTTCACCGCCGACACACCCCCTCGCGACCCCATCTACCGGTTTATATTATATTGTTTCAAGTTTCGATTACAACATCCAGTTGCTATCTATGTCAAGTTGGTAAAAAAAGCACAACTTGACAAATTCTGTTTTGCATTTTAAAGGTCATCTCACAACGCGACGAAGAAAGTTGTTTTCAAAAATGTACGTGTTTCTAAATTAAAATTACCTCACGATTGTGTATTGTTAAAGTATTTTTTTTTGGGGGGCACAGGCAAACCGTTGCAATTTGAAATTTTGTCCAATTTCTGCTGCCCGGTGTTTATTTTGATTTTTCATGTGAAACAACTAATGGCGCGCTTGGATGGGAGCAAAAACGTTTAGATTGCACGTTGCAACGTCCCATTCGGCTAGTTTCGCGTTTCGTCGCTCTTTCCGACTTGGCGTTCCTCTCTCAACAACTATACTGAACGCTTACCTCTCTACTACACTACTTACTAGCTACTTTACGTGTGTGCGTGTTGGCATTTTACTCGTGAATATCTGTGTAAGGTTTCAAATCTGCCAGGCGTCTCACAACGGCTCACATTTTTTGTTGGTAGACGTTTCTAACTTTTGAAAAAAAAAACTAAAATCATTGAAAACTTCGCTCATAAAAGTTGGCAATATAATTGTTTTCTTTATCCGCGGTCAATCCAGTAACCTCTCTCAAAAGGAAAGTTTTCCTTAGGAAAATCTAAAAAAAAACTTTACAAGTGCGGTGGAGTTTTCAGGCGGATTAAACAAAAGCCGCCGATTGAGAATTGCGCATTGCATTCAAATCGCGGTATCGGCGCAGACAGTAGAACAAACACGCGGAGGTGTAGCTGTGACGTCACAACTCGCGGCTTGTTACGTCACACAATATCAATAAAGCGGCACATGGTGCTGCGCCGTTCGTTCTGTAACGCAGGTTGCAGCGTTGCCAATTCTATTTACTATAGAAGCGTATGGAAAAAATATTAATAAAATCACCGAGTTTTGTCTTTCATTTTAGGAAGCGTATTTCTGCTTCGCAATTTGCTCGAGCAAAAAAATGAAGAGAATATTTTTTGTAGAGAACAGAACGTTGAATATTTTCGTTATATCAAGTTTTCAAATCGAAACGACCGTTTGCGAATGACCTGGTTGCAAATCGTTATTTTCACTTATTCTTCAGCCTGCACTGGCCAAGATGCAGGGTTTAAAAAATTTTCAAATCAGTTCGCCGGTTCTAAGGTTCATTGCGTACATACATTACTACAACTTATACGCTACAATTTAACAATTATTATATATATAATATGGCCACAGTTGAATAATGGAGTGGTCTCACATTTTTTTTTATTTTTCACGTATGCCTATTATATCTACGTATTAAGATGACCTCGTTTAGCGCTGTTTCGTATTGGAACGTAGCTCCCGCATTAAATGGGGTTTTACTGTATGCACGTATAGGTGCCAGTTGAGTCCATTCTGATGAACCTAATTTAATACGCGAGCCCCCAAACGTTAGCCAATACCGAAATAGTCTCACGCGCGTTCCGTCGTCATATACCTGCGTTCCGCACCGGTGGAGAGAGCGTGGCTCATTGACAACGCATCGGTTCAGATTTTGAAGGGAGGTAAGCGCTACTTACACGTTTTATGACACCGAAGCAAGCACCCTAAATAATCAATACAATAATTAACCTTTAACTACTGACGTGAGGGCCTCTCAGGCCTTGAGAACCAGCGATTAAGCATTAAGCTTCACAAAATTTGGTTTCAACGGCTCCGTAATCTACTAACCTTGCTTGGAATCCATGGTAAAATAACCAAGTCATTTTGTTTAAGGTTACTGTTCACCAGCTGTTCAATATAATGCTCTTATTCACTCTCATAGCTGTACTAGAGTAAGTTGTCGGGGATAATTTAACGTTTCTAAAATACTATTTGAACTCTTTCAGTCACGCTTTCACATAATATTTTGAACTTAGAGTAATAATCAATATTGAATTCGCCGCAAATGAACTATCATAAGTCATTCATTCAATATACCACCAATCGGTGTCACATCTTGTCAAGCATGGTTCGAACTTTCATGTTAATTCAACCGATTGTCTCTAGATTACATGGATTTTTATTTAAAAATTCAGAAAGAGATGATTAATGACACTAACCATCTCGACTGAAAGAGTTATTTTCAAGGTCTGTAAGATGTAACTACGAACAGGTAAGAAATGTTTGTTTCAAAGTCGATATACGAGGGTTGTGAGTTGTTAAATAAGAAGCAATATCCTTCAAACAAGATTTAAACTTGCCACCAAAAGTCTATCGGGAAAACCAAACGCAGAAATTCCAAGTATCACAAAACATCATAAGCAAGGCTTACCATCTAAGACTCTAAAACAATAAAAATAACTGACGCGTCCAAGGTATTTTTTCATAAACTAATATTCCAAAAATAGCAACGCGACGTTTAAAATTAGACTTCGAAGAATGCGGTAAACAGTATTTAAATGTTATGATAACAATATTATATCAAGCGATTTTGTCTCCCACAAGGCAAAATCGCTCATGTCAAAGGAAAAGTTTGCACGTTTTTGGCAGATAATAAGTTTTCCACGGCCGACGTTGTTCCAAATCTTCTTGGTTTTCGGGTTTGTAGGCCATTGGTATTTCTACCTAACATTTCGTCTACAACTGCGGTAAACATTATTAAAGGCAATATGGTAGTAGGCGAGGTTATCTCCTAAACGGTTCACAGGTAAGTGTAGCGTTGACTGCTTCTTACTACGACCGAGCAGAAAACACCGACGCTTAGACACCACTCATCGATACAATTACCTGTAAGCCGCCAAAGAGATTTTGCCTCCTGCCACATTGCCTTTAATAATGCCAATCATGGTTGTAGACGAAACGTCAGGTAGAAATTTCAATGGATCATGGCCTACAAACCCGAAACAAAGAAGATTTGGAATTATTTCACTATTTGAAAGATTACTTTTCTTAATCCGAGTAACACAGTCAATGATGTTTTTTAAATCAACACAAAATGGTGCGTCGTCTACCGGAAGGTTAGCAGGGCTCCAAACTGAGGGCTTGCGAACAGAAGACAGAAATGAAACGGTAGGTAGGGGTTCCAATAAAGATCCTGGCCCGGAGGCCCCCTACTGGATGTGGAGATCGTGAAGATGCTTCACCGTTTTTCTACGTTATTAAACACCCAAGACATACCGATGCCGTTTTTTTTACTTGCAGCGTAAAGCAAGATCTACCCCCATGTCATTTTGAAAAGCAGTTTGCATTTATAATTCGCGTAGAGATGAAACGATTTCACAACAATTTTACTCAAAAAAGTCAAAAAATCGATCGGAAGGTGTTAATTACCGAGTCATACGACATAAGCTATGTTGTCTTGCAGTCATAGATTTAATTCCAGAGCAACAATTCGCTGTTCTAATTTTATAAAACAATTGTTATTTTATCAGTCATCTGATTGGCTTTCCCAAATCGTCTTGTTAAAGAAATGTAAGTATTGCATCAAGTGAAGCAGACAATAATTGCTTTGCACGTAAATTGTGTTTACGTTAAATTCTTAAACTTTGGATACCAGCAGAGAAAAATCATTAATGAACAAAAAAATGTCAACAGCTACACAATTACTGTCAGTCATCTGATTTTCGTTGCCAATAATCTGAAAAGTAAAATTGTTGATCAACAAAATGAGGAAGATTAATTGCTGACTTCCTGCTGCGACTTCTGACGCTATATTTTATCGCATAGAAGTCTATGGATTACTGGAATTGCTCCATGGTTTCGGTACATAACCCTCCACCGTTTGGGTGTACAAACCACTAGAGCGACCTCTTATTTCAGGAAGTCATTTGTATACATGAAGTTCGTACTTCTTAAATCTCATCCTTCTCTCAGTGAACCGAAAAACGACTACAAAATATGGTAAAGGCATGTCTTCATCATTATGCCCATCAGTATACTTCGATGGTGTAGTGAGCCTAGCAAAGGTAAAAGTTTACTCCACCAAACGCAGTGAAGGTCAAGCGGTGTCCTCAAAAATCGAGGACACCCTCACTATAATCATAGTTTGCCGACCGCGACCTGGCGTAAATATATCCAGTTCAATGTCAGGGCTACACAGTAATAACACATGGTATGTAAATATTGCCACTTGGCAAATACGCCACTGGGTCTTACCATGTATTTGTCGAGATTCTAATTACAATACAAAATAAACAAATCATCATTTGCGTCCTAATTATCATAAACTAAATACATATATATAACACAATTTCAACATTCTACAAATTAATGCAATAGTCGAAGAGCTGATAACGAGTTTTCGCCCATTGAAGTTGAAGTTTTAAAAACGTAGAAAATAACGGGAAATAGTAGATGAAAAAATAGCAATGGTGAAATAGCGTCTGTTATGACAAAGTCGAGAAACGGACGTTAAACGCAATATTATTATTATGATAACGAATTTGGGGTACATATTTTGGGCCCGCCACCATTTTTCTTTACTAGTTGAACAGGAAATGGAAAGTCTGGGAAGCCGTTAGCGGACCCATTGCGCAGCTATCAAGGTTCGAAAAAAATATTCTTTATAGGCACTTTGAAATTTCACATCATTTTTAACACGAAAATATAGTTGCCAGGTAATTTGGACAATTTCAATAAGATGAACTCAAGCAAAAATCAACAAAGAATCTAACCTATAAACTGATGAAATAGTAAAATAATCTACACAACGTTGAAAATTTGTGAAATTTAACATCTGCTTTATGTAAGTCTAATTTTTCACTACCCTACCAATCATACATTAAAGAAGGTTATAAAAAATAGAAGAATTTCAGTCATACGCAAAAAATGTTCATTTTTTTATAAACAGGCAGATTAGAAGTAATATGCAACTAAAACGTGAAAAAATATTATTTTTCTTTGAATAACTTTGAAACTACTTGACCGATTGACTCCAAAATCTAATAAGATCTAAGTGTCAATAGACCCTTTCGAGTACCGCAAACCTGATGTGAATCAGTTGCTCCAAAAAAAGTCAGAATAGCTTCCCAGGACCCCAAAACGTCGATCTGATGAAAACTCGATTTTCGACAATCGGACGAAAACTAATACTTTTGTTTTTTTCTCTTAATTTTCAATAACGGGAAGTTAAAAATGATATCTGATTAGTAGAAGAAAAAAAAACTTGAATCGATTTAAGTCAAAATTATAGGGGACGACTTAGTTGAATTTATTCAAACCGGTGATTCAAACAAAGTTTGCCGGTTATGTTTTCAATTAGCATTCATATATCGAGCCGAATAATAAAAAAAAAACACGAAACTCCGCAGGTGTACTGTCAGTTGTTGACGTAGGTCGAGAAATTAATATTAATAACGCTACATGAAAAATTCGAATTAAAAACGACAAGCAGAATAAAATTGTACACGCACGACAAATGCGTATGCGATAAACACTAAAAAGAAAAATATTAATGAGGTATTTGAACGACGGCCAAACACCAGCCCATATTTCTATTTTCAACTTCGAATAAACAAAAAAAAATGTTTTTTTTTGTCTCCAAGAAAAATACATCACATCACCGTGTTCAAAGTTCAGCATTTGTTTTGGACAGAAGACATCCATTGCGTAATTTTTAAAGCGTGGCTTTGACTTTTTTTCGATTTCTGGTACGACTTTGAAAATAGATTTGGCGTTGAAAGTCGTATTAGAAATCCAAAAAAGGCAAGGAAAGATGTTCCGTCTGTATGTCTGTAAACGACTCTCTCTATATATATAATAGAGGGCCATTATGTACTTAAGATTAACAGAATGGTTCAACACGTTATGCTTAAATTTCACATCAAAAATTAAAATCTCTAATATATAGATTGATACGGTCAATAGCTTTCAATACAAAAATTTCCGTGGAAATAAAAAATATATAAAAAACGCGTAGGAAAAATTTCCTGGGTCGCCGCCAGTGTTTCGTTTGTCTTCTGATAAGAAGCTTGGAATGACAGTCACATTGTCTGGTCGGTAAAGTCAAATGTTATCTTTTCGACTCGGTCAATACCTCGCGTAGTACGCATCCTTATCAGTTTTGTAATAAAAACAGGCAGATATTAAGAAGAACGTATTAGGAAATTTAATTTATTATTTTTTGTACCTAGATTAAACGATACATTAAATAAAATTATAAAACTAAACGATATGTCGAAAAATTATTCATATTATGTAGCCATTTTATAAGGGATATAGGCTAAAATAATAGCTCAAAAAAATTCAAAAAAAAAAAAAAATTTATTGTAAAAAAGCATGGGGTGCTTGATATCAACTGGTATAAATATTTCATTGGTAGCTAGTTGTAAAAGTAGAGTTAGTATAAAAATAGTAATTAGCACCCCACGCTTTTTTACAATAAAAAAATATTTTTTTCTTTTAAGTTCGGTTTGCTATTAAAGCGCGTTTTTTTTGTTTTTTTTAAACTAGTATTTATTTTTTTTATTTTTTAGTCTTTTATTCTGATGGTCCAGGATAATGGGACAAATTTATTAAATTATTGTATTGTCACCGATCCTTGATAAGTGTGCAAAGTTTCAGTTTAATCTGATGTTTCGAAGTGGGTGAATTTCACGTTCAAAGATTCAATTACAAGCGAACAAGTGACGCTAATAAAAGCGTGTTAAATCGACTTTTTCAAACGTTGAAGTCCGGTTCTGTTAAATCGACAAAGTATGTCTCGTTTACAATAAATGTGAACAAAATCAATCAACAAGTGCACAGAAGATAAGAAAAACACCAGACAAGTCTGCATATAAGATTTATCAATCAAAATGGGAGATTCCCGATTTCAAAGTTCAACGCGAAAATTGTTAAACAAATCGATGATTATTCAAATCAACAGAATGCATTGAAAGAGTTATTTTGGTCTGCTACCAATTCATAGCACTTGAGAATAGCCGAGCGCGTATTAAAGCAGTTGTTTGGCTTCTCTATTAGCCATCAGTTCCCACGTTCTATTCCGAAGCCTCGACTCTCAATAGGCTATTTGATTATTTTTAAATTGCCATATCGTAGTATTTAGTCTCTGGGAATAATTACTTCGCTTAAATATAATAGTTTTCATACTAATATTATAAAGAGGAAAGATTTGTATTTTTGTATGTTTGCAATGAATAAACTCAAAAACTACTGTGCCGATTTAAAAAAATAGAAAGTTACATTCACCCTGAGTAACATAGGCTATATTTATTGCTTAGAACATATTAGGGATCCTTACTAAAACTTTAGTAACGTAACTCAAGGTGTAAAAAAATGCCATAAACATGTTTCGTCGCATGCGCTGCGGAAACTATTGATGATAAAACAAAAGTATGTTCTACAATATTAAAGAACATATCAATAACTACAAAAAAACTTCGCGATACTATATGTCCAACTATTATCGTTATGTCACAATAACCACTTTTCACATTTTAATAATCTATATAGATAAAAGACGATGTATATGTAATCTATGGACTCCAAGCGGGTAGACTATTTTTGATGAAATTTTCAGACAATCTTTAGATTAGCCCAGCGGGTGATCTTCTGAAGTTTGGTAGCGATCGGATCAACAGAATTTCTTTTTGGGAAATAAGATTTTTCTTCGATTTTTGAACATTCACAAATAAAAGCGATTGAATTCGCGCAAATTCAATACACGTTGAGAATTTAATGATAATGATTCTTATCTTTTATATCCTATATATTACATTTACACCCGGGCGAAGCCGGACTGGGCCGCTAGTTATTATATATATTGGCTGTATTTTTATAGGCCTCTATAAGTGAGAAAGGCCACTCTTGTACCTCTATAAGCCAGAGATTCGGGTTCGTGAAAAATCTCCACAAGCGAAAAAGAGATCGCGGTCCCTCGAGCTCTTGCTTATCCATGTTCGACGATATTTACCTACTGCCACGTCATTTTTGTAGTATAACGTTAACGAATGATACCGTGGAGCTTTCAGCACTGAAATAGTCCCGTTTAGATCACAAATTCGGTTCCAAATATGTGTAATCTAACAGCTTCGACTGTATTGTATTTATTTAACCTTGACAATATAAAACAAATAACGGAAACAATTTTCAGAAAAATGTATTGTGACATAACATTCCACAAAACAATTTTCTATAGCAGGGTACGCATTCCCCACGTCAGGTTTAGTAAATAAAAAATGATAAAAACGTGTCACGAAGGTCCACTTTTCAAAATTAAATCGTCTGCACGAACAAACAGATCCATTATATCATTATAAATGTAGTTAAAGAACAACAAAACAGGACAAACTTCGTTTTTTATTAAATTATTTACGAACCAATTTGATACTGCTTAAAGTATCACCGACTCGTGCAAGGCTGAATTCAGAACATTGTGGGCCCTAAAGGCCGTTGCACACGAGGCTGTTTTTGTCGCTGGAATCGCTGCTGAGACTTGTGCTGGCTGTGGGCTTCGCTGTAACCATTTTCAAAATTAGAACCTGGGCTATTTTTCATGCTTGATTGTCTCCTAGCTTTGAGCAAGAACCAAGAACAGTATCTTATCACATAGGAAAACGTCATAAACAAACATGGTGTCATAGTGCGTGTTCTGCCCAGAGCAAGGTCATTGCATATACACCGGTTACCTCGTTAACGAATGACGGCAGCTGGAAGATTTTTCATATTTCTATCAACCACGCAGTGCACTGAATGACGTCATCTCTCCACTAATGTCAAACGGAATGAGGTCACCTCTGTATCTAATAACCTTGTGTTCACAGACAATAAACGTCTACTTTTGTTAACATTTCGAACAAATCCAGCTTCAAAACACGCATCGTGTGAAACAGCGCCACAGCGCGCTTGGAACCTAGCAGCGAATCTAACGACAAAAACAGCGTCGTGAGCAACGAACTTAAGTTAATCCCGTGTGTTTTAAATGAAACATTATAGGTAAACATTTGTATTATGCGTAGTAAACATCAAATAAACACTATCTGATCTTATATTCATCTAATTAATTTCATCTCATAGCCACAGACGGCTCTACTATGTTCTTGGCTCCCCCTGGGTATTTTTTCTACTATGCGAACAGAAAGAGGCGTGTTGATTTTTTAGTTACGAAATTACTCTCATGGTGATAAAAAGTCTCTGACTTTTTCACGGTTGTAATGACTAGACAGGTAGTACTAGGTTTAATTAATCCTCTTTGAAAATAGCAATTTGAATGAAAGCAATCAATTAAAGCTACTTGTTTTTAGCATATCAAAACATATATCGTAATTCGTAACTATGCCAGATCACGTACAGCCAACATAAACCAACAAAATTAACTGCTAATAGAATTGATTGCTTGATATACTGTAACAGCAATTATTATTAGTAAATGAAAAATTTCCACTAAAAACGATGTTATGGAACGTATTTTTTGTGTACTAATTATACAGGTGATTTATTAGCTCAACGAAAAACAGACATAAAGTATATATAATTTTTTTTACATATCTTGCAATAAAATCGCTGCTTATATGCCACTGTAACGGTAGTAAAATAAACCATGACGCGCTAGTGTTATAAATTCGCAATCCAACATCAGTAATTTTCAAAAGCGATCTGCCAGTTACCATTTAATTCTATAAGATAAACAGAAACGTCCAAGCAACACAAAGCAGGCGAAGTTTTCGTAAACAACCTAAATAAATTGCAATATGGACGCATGTAGATCTGCCAGAAATATCTATACCTACATATAAATACAATTGAAGTGTCTGTAATGTCAAAATAACAATAATTGTTATTTTGACATTACAGACACTTATACTTTCATATATATTTAGTAATTATTACTAAATACCTATGAAAGTATATACGGTACTTATATCAAAAAACCAATTCGAGTAAGAAGTAATGTTTGTGATGAAGAAGGCACCTCATTCGACATATTTTGTTTTTTGTGGAGAAGTCATGTAATGTCGTTTACCTCTTTCGGTTTCATTCAGCAAACTGTTGACGATAGCAAGATATTATGCATCAATAACACTTCGTCTTGCCTTTGAACTTCTATTAGCATTTGAATCATTTTTGTATAAATTGATCCATAATTTGCGTCATAGTGTCTAAACTTTTTTTTTAGAAACCGCGTAATACTGAAACAGCGTTAAGCGAGGTCTTACTGTACACTATTTTTTCGCATTTCTCGCGTCTAAAAAGTACAATAATTATTGTACAAGTCGCATGGCGTCAACGACCTGTTGGAATTCGTATATTTTCGGCAATATGAACTTCGCCACGACGTATTTATAAAGTCATTAATGTGTTCAACAAAAAGCAGACATAAACTAGATATTATTTGGCGTGAATACTATAATAACGCATTCATCAAACAAATATGCATAGACCGTGCCAATTTATTTTATTATTTTAATTTATATAGAAAACAAAATTTATGATCATTTGTTTCAATTAATCTTTAAAGCACTATAAAATATTACAGATTAAATAGTTAATCTGTAAAATTTACTTCTTCGAACTTACAAAAATTATTTCTTAATTAGTGGATCGTAAGTTTGGTGTCAAAACCTCATTTTTGAAATGCAGAATTTTTGTAGACACGATATAAGTGGCGGTCATTCAGTATTACGCAGTTTCTAGAAAAGATGAGCCACTATAACGTAAATTATGAATCAGTTTATACAAAATGATTCCAAACGTTGATAAAAGCTTGCTGAACGAAACAGAAAAAGGCAAACGACATTAGATGATTTCTTCACAAAAAAACAAAATATATGTCAAATGAGAAACCTTCCTCATCAGAAATATAACTTCTTACTCGAACTTTTATTTGATTTTAATAAATGTTTTATGAATAAAAATCAATATCAGCAATAAAAAAGTATTTAACAATAAATGTTACAAAATTAAACCAAAAAATAATAATAAATTTTCTTATTCTCGGTCCTGTTTCACTTAATATGCCTATTATATCTACGTATTAAGATGACCTTGTTTAGCGCTGTTTCGTATAGCGCAGGAACTTATTGGAACGTATCTCCAGCGTTAAGCGGGGTCTTACTGTACGATAAATTTATGAGAGTTACGCGCTAAATCAGTTAACAGCGATCGTCTCTATACTGTTTTTGTTAGGTTGCATAAGCGTTTAGCTACAGTTTAAATTTAGCGACACGGACTCAGTTATTAGCACGTGTTAAGCAGCGTATGTACAACATTTTCATGTCGATTTATGTTGATTGACGCGACGTCCGTTTCTACGCAGTGACGCGACGCCGAAAAACCGACGACTCGCGCACCGGAAAGGCGGGTACAAATTACAGTTCAATTGAAATTTTAAAATTAATAATAATAAACAAATTTATTCCTCGGAAAAACAAGAAAACAGAATTACAAAACTAGAAAATAAATTACATTGCGTGTACAAAATAAATGTTGGAATATTCCAACCCAGCTTGGCTATTGCCAGTTCCAGGGTTGGAATAGACTTATGTAAAGGGTTCTTATTCTCCACTCCCACCGAGCTGGGTAGAGTAGTGGTGACAGCACTAGAGACTCGCACTCGGGAGGTACCGGGTTCGAATCCCGGCGGGGGCAGATGTGGCTGGGACTTTTTCCTACTGCCTCTTGCCGAGAAACGGTAATTCCCGTACCGGCCATCTTGATTGAGGTTTTCCATGGTTTCCCTCAATTAATTCCAGATAAATATCGAGATGGTTCCTTATTTGAGGCAATGACCGATTACCTATCAAACTCCTAGTTCAAAAATTACCTACCTTGCTATTACATAATTTGAAGTTTTAAAAAAATATAGAAAATTTCGGGGAGTGATAAATAGAAAACAGGAATGGTTCGAATGGCGTCTGTTATGATATAAAAGTCGAGAAACGGACGTTAAACGCATTGTTATTATTATTATTGTACGGTTTAATAGGCAGATTCTGTCAATTTGTCTCATGCATTTTTCCTTTAATTTTATGTTACCAGGGTTTCTCTTGTATTTCCCCGCCGTTGAATCATTTCCCCTTTAATGTTACTGAAAATATCAAACTTTGAAAAATTTGACATGAGTGATTTTGCTAGGCGACCATAGACATACTATAGACATTGTAATTGGTACCAGGTAAACAACGACTAATATAATGTATGAATGTTATGATTATAAACGAAGATATACGACGAGCCTTCTACGTCATTCGTACGTCAGACACACCTTCCACTCTGATACAGCATGATCCGCAAGTTCCAATCAATACGGTTCTTAAGTTTTTTAAATTTAAAAATCTAATCTATCTTATGAACCGACATGACGACGAAATTGTTGGTCGCTTGAAATTCAATAAGGTAGAACAACCAACCGCGGATTCAAAGAGGGGTCATGGCCCCTCCTGAATATATTTTTTTTATAAGAATTACGACTTGGAAAGAAAACAGACGATTAGAATTTGTAATTTAAAATAAAGAAAATTCTTTGAATTTTAAAAGATTTTATAAATTTTTACGTGTGTTAATTAAAGTTATCTACTTTTATTTTTAGTTAAAAAATTATTTTGTCCGTGACCCCCTCCTATATTTTTTCTGAATCCGCACCTGAGACAACTACAAAGCATGTATTGTTCACGTAATAACTATATCTGTTGGTGGGAAAGACTACAGATATATTTTTGTTCATCGTTCAACAACCTTCACACTACCGGTGAAATTATTTTTTTTGTCACAAATCGTCAGGGTTTAAAATTATTTTTCCTTGGTTTTACAATTATCGTCCCTACTTGTAGTCAATTTAAAATCGTCGTAAATAAACCACTATTACTATAATATATCGCGTCGACGTCTATTTAAATGCAGGTAGGCAAGGCGACTCTAAAACGAACAGAAAAGTCGATAAAAATTATTGTTCAACATATTATCTATCTATAACATATATACAAAAAACCGATGTGTGTAATGTGTATGTATGTTCCAAGTCCAAACCGCTGGACCGATTTTGATGGCATTTTCAGGCGAACTTCAGATTAGCCAAGCGAATGATCCTGTGAAGTTTGGTAGCGACCGAATCAACAGATTTTTTCTGTTTTTGTTTTTTTGGCAATTTTTATTTTTCTCCGATTTTTGAACATTCACAAATAAAAGCTATTGAATTCGCGCAAATTCAACACACGTTGAGAATTTTACGATAATGATTCTCTTCGTTTATGGCTATAAGATAATTAGCGCTACTCATGCGAAGTTTTATTATTATTTTTATAATAAAAATAATGAATTAGCGCGGGTAAACGCTCGATATAATAAAATGACAATCATAAATCAAATGAATGCATATTATTTCAGAATTTAAATACCTATATAATACGTTTCATATTAATGAATGATACAATAAAAACAATGAAAAAAAAATAATTCATGCAAATTTTATTACATTTTCATTCTTTATTTATTCAAATGCGCGGAAAGAAAAATGCAAATACAAAAAGCTATTTGAAATGGAAATAGTAGATCGTTCAAAGATTATTATTCATATATACATAATCGATATTATATGTCCGCAAACATCGGTTCAAAGGTAATGAAATCGCAGTATTTATTAACATTTTCGAAGTCAAGGTCAAATATTGAACGTGTATTAAAACACTTTTTCAAAAATCTAATGATTCCAGCCAATTGGGCGGTAGGACCATTCCATCTTCAAAAATGTGTAATTTGTAATATAATAATGCAAACAAATGTTTGCTGTTTAGTATTTACACGAATGTTATTCAATGAATTGTGTAATGCTTTGTGTTATGTAAGCTGCGTATACTGATATATTGTTAAGACTAACAGACGCATAGGTTTTTTTCAAAACGATAAAATATTTTTAAAAAATTCTTCAATATACAACTTACTAGCTTTGCAATGATAAAATTTTCGAAAGTTCAAAATTAAATTCTCGAAAAATGACCAGAAATAATGATTACATTTTAAGAAGCACCGGGGTAGACGGTGAACAGCCTTGCTGGAGGCAGCGTATACTTTTTTGACTGCATCCTTGACTAAATTCACAATTTGACTTCCACCTCCTAGCGCCTTCAACAAGTTGTCAAGACATTCCTTCACGCCTATTATAACAGCAGCCCTGTCAAACTGATAATTCTTTGGTGCTAGGTATAAAGAACGAGTCGAAAAACCCTAGTATTAAGTTGTTAATATCAACCAATGAATCAACCAATCAACCAATGAAATTTAACAATTTTTTATTAAGGTCCTTTATACTTGACACCATAGAATTGCAGGGACGTAATTCGATCAAACTTGTCTAAATATAGAGCTCGTAGAATGCATCGGAGACTTTCTCGCCTCGATAGCGAGAATTCAAATTATCGAAAAAACTCGTTTTAATATTCCATCTATGATTGAGAAGCGAAAATAATGTTTATACAGTTTTCTTTCGTACTCGGATTGTTTCGCGGAAGTACCGAACATCTAGGACAATTTATAGGAGCACAGGAAACGCCAACGGTAGTGAAGCAAAGAAATATTAATTCAATAAGAATTAGATTGTTTTTGGTTAAAAACCTTCGCGCACGCGCGTACTACATTCGTTTTTATATTTACATATCAGTAAAATGTCAATTTTTCTAATATAGCATTGTAATAATGGATGTTTCTTAACAATTATTGGAAACCATAACTATCCTACTATTTATAACGATGTCACGTAGTTTTGTGGTCATCGTGGTCAGAGTAACCCTTTCGGATGATAAGTTTGACACGCCTAGTAAAGAGCTCTGCACAATAGTCCAAAATAATCGACACACTTTAGTAGTACATTGTATATTTAATGTTTGCATGCATATTGTATTTGCATGTTTAAAAAAAATCATAGTGATTACTGATTACTCACTTGCCCTTGGTTCTGCGACATTGCCGGGAGAAATGCACTGAGATTTAACATTGACATAGCTTATTAAACACAGTGGGGACACACGAAAAAAAAAAGAAATAAAAACCAATACTTATTTTTAGGGTTCCGTACAGTTCAGAATGAAAAACGGATCACTTTGTTAGTCCGTATGTCTTTCCGTCACGACCGTTTTTCTCACAGAAACAGTTGAAATTCATATCTAGCTAAGGTCTACAGTCCTATAGTCCTGTAAAAAAATCAAGCTTCTAATTTCTACCAAATTTGATAATTCCAAACCTGTGACATATGTACTTCCTCCAGTTGATAAACGGTAGCTATTGTTGTTATATATATATATATCGTACATTAAACAAAAATATCGAATAACAGTCCAGGAGACAACCTCGCTTCTATAAAAGAAAAGTGTATTTTGTGGTTTCTATTTTTATATACGATATTATCGACGCGATACATTTCGCTTAGTTATCTAATATCTATAGTAAGTTTATTGCTCACAATATGTCAACGGTCGCAAAGCAAAACTGCTTATTTGTGGTAATGACTTTAGCTGTCGGGCGTCTATAAAGTCTATGCCATTGCCATCATTACAGTGGCGGCTTGTGGGTCTCAAGGTTAGTGATGTGCTAGGTAGAAATTATGTTGAAAATCAAATTACATATGACGTCGCTGATCTGATTCATTGTTGATGTTTCATAGGAATAACTGAAGCAAGCTGTAAATCCAACCATACATGCTTTACAAGGCGGCTAACCGTGCTGACGTCATGATTGCCATAGCAACGGATGTTACAAGTGCATGTTTTACATTCGCCTGGAAAAGCTCTTCATCTTATAGTGTTATGCTTCATACGCGTTGAGTTTTCTCTATATATATTGTGAACACATTGCTATACTTTATTATAATTTGATTTAATTTCAAAATTTATTCATTAAGGTAGTTGTCGTGGTACAATATTGTCAAAAAGTTATAGATTATACGCGCCACAAAAGTACACTAGCTTGTAGCTAAGTGATCGATAATTTGTACGCAAGACTGTACCCGTGGAAACGTAATCCATACAGTATTTATATGCATGTATACTTTTCTATAAATTGTTGAACTTTAAACCGTTATTTGTAAATAATTAGACGGCCAAAAATGTTTTCTTATTTTTTTTAAACTCATAACAAATGCATTGAAAGACTGTCAGTTTTTGGAAAGTTTCTGACAGTTAGTTATTTTTTTATAAATAAGAGACTGGTTCAGAACTACAGAGATCGTAGAAAATCAATGTTAATTATCCAATTTTTAATTGAATTTATCTCGGATTATATACGGTCGATCGACTTCAAATTTTCAGGGTAATTGTATTATCATGTCCTTAATAAATATACAAAAATTAAGAATTTTCTGACGGTGTGCCTTAACCACGACAACTACCTTAAATACATAAATAAAGAATAATAGTCCTCACTGAACCATTGCAAATATTGCACATACCATCAGGATTAATTTGAACGGCGAATGCAGTGTGAGAATCGACCTTCACAAAGCGAAATGTATAATTTTGTCGATCGCGTCGAAAAGCCGGTCGCGTGGTTAGAGGCCGGGAGAATCGATAAACGCAAGCACGAAACTATACGATACCGCCGCTATAGATCGGTGGTTCCGAAGATTAGAATCGTAACTCATAAAATATCCGTTATAGAAGCAGAAGTATAATAAAATTAAAGTTACTTAATTTAATTTGAATTCAACAAATATTGATGTTTACAATAAAAGTTGATTTTTGAAAATTTGGGACTTATTTATATAACATAAAACCGAAGTACAATTTACGTGAAAGCGTCGACCAAAGGACGCTGAAAGACAATCTCGCTCTACCCTGATCAAAGGCTACGACCGGGGCTGCTATCAAAATTTGATAATTTTCAACAATGCAGGGTATTCCTTATACAAAAATAATGTTCCTAAACCAAATATTCCGTTTTGATATCCTTTCTGTTAATTGTAAACGAGAATTTCCAAAAATGGATTCATTTCAAACGGCGCCATTTGATGAGCCAGCACATCACTTTCATATAACATCAATAAAGAGAGGTATGTCTACGGAAAGAGACGCATATACTAGTTATGTGCTGAATGATTCATGATTCATGGTGTGCGTGGATTAATTATTCAAGCTACTTGATACTTGACCTATATACTGGACTTGATTTTCGGCTTTTAATACTTGAGCTTTACTTGATTTAAAGTCAAGTAGCTGATGACCTCCGATGTTGATAATTTACAATTTATCTATCAAGTAGCTTGAAAATCAAGTCAAGCCGTGCATCGCCCACTACGCGAGAACAACTGCTCTGCCTACTGTTTTGCAGAATTCTAGCAGTTTCACTCTCCTTCCGCACAGACGTTCTTTGGTTGGACACACTAAAGCTCTGCAAATTGTCAATTTTGAAAACAAAAGTTTGCACATCGCTGTGATAAACGATAGCTCTACTGTACTGAATTATTAAGATCTAGTAATTATTTCATCAAATGTACACAGTACGTTGCGGCAATGTTTTATTATTAGTTACGATATCTTTTTAAAAAACCGCCGATATATTTAGTCTCAGCCAGTGTTAACAACTACTTGCAGACAGCGAGGAAACAAAAGCATACTCGGAATGCGATAAAATTCAACACTCACTATTTCATTCAATGACGTCAAACTATAATTCATTTTAAGAACAGCGGAGCTTCGCAGCGACCGGTTCTGAAAACGTTAAAGAAAAATCGATACCGGAAATGGAACGCCAAAAATAACACAATCTTTTACTGTTTTATGAATGATCTTTTTTTATTCAATAAATGTCAAACAGAACTGATACTTGACCGATTTTCATCGAAATCGCGATACGGGTTTAAGAATTATGACGACAGACACGCAACCTCCCTTTTGTACCGTTTTTTATTAGTATTGTTAGTATTCTCAGTAATCTATTACAACAAAAGTAATTAATTCAGCAGTTGATAAGATTAATAAATAATAATATTTATTCAATTTTATTGATGAATGATTCTGAAGTTATGCGTTACAAGAATAAAGATTTGTACATTATAATCAAATTCTAACAGTTGTCTGACATTCACAAAATAGCAATTGAACAAATACATAGTTGAATTTTTAATAAACTATTTATTAAATTAACATCAAACCAAATTGATATTAGCATCCATGATTTATACAAGACTAAGACTGCAAGACTAAGACCAATTTTGTTCATCACTATAGTTCAATTAATTGGCTATTTTAGCTGCAACATATACATCGGTAACAGCGTTGCCAGATTTTTTTTTTGCCAAGTCGGGATTTTGGAACTTTTTGAGAGAAAAAAGCGGGATTCTTTCGTCGAAAACGGGACATAGTAAAAAAACGTATATAATCAGAAGTTTTTAAATATTTATCTTTTTATTTGAATTACGTTTACGTGACAATAGATACCAAAAATAGCCATTGAAAATGTATTTTAATAAAAATATGATATTTTAAATCAGATTTACCCTATTGTTAAATAGTTGAGTCTTATTCGTCTTCTGAATAAAAAAAATAGAAATCAAAATCAAAAAAGTTTTATTCATTAGAAAAATATGGCGTTTCAAACAATAGTCTGAGGAGTGAGTGTTATAAATTGCAACTTACAATAAGAGAATAATTATTTACGCACGGTCGAGTTATCCCCGAAAAGCGGGACTGAACCTGTCCCGCGCGTGACATTTAATTTTGATTTAAAAATCGGGACGTCCCGTCTAAATCGGGACGTCTGGCAACGCTGCAATTGAACAAATACATAGTTGAATTTTTAATAAACTATTTATTAAACTAACATCAAACCAAATTGATATTAGCATCCATGATTTATACAAAACCAAGACTGCAAGACTAAGACCAATTTTGCTTATCACTATAATTCAATTTAATTGGCTATTTTAGCTGTAACATATACATCGGTAATCATCTACTTCATTTTAATGTACATTTGACGTGCGATTTAATTTAGTTCGGCCATTTCACACTTGTTATCCGTGGTTTTGTGGACTTAAATGCATCGCGACAATGTTTTTTTATGAGATCAAAGGCGTAAATATCCAGATGCAGGCGAACGGTGTAGTTGAATGAATATTGCGGATTATATTTTCATTGATAAATAAACATTACGCATTTTATTTTTAGATGTCATTTGTATTTAAGTCTAGTGACGCATAAACAATTGATTCGTCATCATTTTCAGAACGAGTACCAATGAGGTGTAGATATGGAGTGCTAGTCTGACCTGGGCGAGGCATAATGACCGAAAGAGATAGCGATATTTGCGAAGCTATTTGTTCAATACATGTAGTAAATAGGAATTACTAGATTCATGGTTCAACAACATATAACAAGACGGGTCGCAGAAAGAGACATACATGTACCGTGTTTATCGCCTTCTCTTTCCTGTCGGTTTGTGTGAAAGTTGGTGAAACTTTGCTTCGCCAGCGGACTATTTTTCAAACTTTAAAATCTCAAAGAAGAAAACCCTTCAAAACATCTTATTTAATGAGATCCCAGTTTATATAGTGTTACATTCGAGTATCAATTTTTCTGGTCTCAAATTTCGAGACAAAACTGCCGACAGAACAAAGTGAAAAAAAAACTAAGTCGATCCGTCAAGAATTGCGACATGTAGGTTCGGACGTACGTACAGATCGACCGGCAACTGTGGTTCGCGATTTTCAATTACCATAGGACATATTATGAACTCGAATCGATCTAAAAATGGCTCCATTTTATAGAACAGAATCTTCCCTTTTCAAAAAACAACTAATTTCTTGCCAAATTAACCCAGACATAACTATTTGTAAAAAACGAAACTCAGCTTTGGCGCGCGATAAAAATTATAGACGCTCAACAACCGAGGCCATAACAGTTTCAAACCAGAAAAGCTGATCTGAACCACAAAGTGACATTTTGACACTGTAAACAAGTGAAGAACGGCTGCAAGAGAGGGAGACAAAAAACCCGGAAAAGGTCATCAATCATATAATGCTGAAGCAGTTTTTCAGTTCGAGCGGAGCACGCGCGGTGCACACACACAAACAAACAAATGAAAATCGATGCCACACAAACTTCGACGACGGCGTCGTTAAGTCGTTCGGCAAACATCGTAACGACGTCGTTGCAATACGATATGTCCGACGGATTCACGCTTTTCCATTAATGAAGATTAAAATTCGCTCTATATTGCGCTTTTATTCTGTTTTCGTTGCAGGCAGACATCAATTCTATGGTGTCAGCTATAAAGGACCTAAGTCGAAAAAACTAGTTTAGAATCCGTTAATACCAAACGAAAGAGAATACAATTTACTGAAATTCAGTAAATAATGAAATTTAACAATTTTTTACCAAGTCCGCCAAAGTACCTAATCGATTTCATTTTTTTTAGTATTTATACGTTTTTTTTCATTTATTTTGTCAAAAAAAGGAATAACGATTCTATACTCATTTCATAATCATTGTGAAACCATCTTTTTGCTCGGTGTTCCAAACTCGCGTTAAATTCGACAACTCGTAGCTTAAAACATTCTCGGAAAAAGACTCCAAAATTTTTGAAAACCTCATCCAAATCGGTCTAGTTATAATCTAACATACATACATACATACATACAGAATGATCCATTTTAATCTCACCAGGGAAATATTTCAAAACGGTGGTGTTGTTTAAAAAAAAGTTTCAAACAAAAGTTGTCCAGTTTGAAGGGGAGCTTATTTGGAGACAAATACCACCTCTCACCCCAACCCTGCGCAGGGGTTGGGAATGAGGGGTGGTATTTGTCTCCAAACGATGTCTCCCTTCAAACTGAACAACCTTTGTCTGAAACGTTTTTTTCAACAACACCACCGTTTCGAAATATTTCCCTGGTGAGTTTAAAATGGATCACCCGGTATATACAATCATGGTTAAGCTTTATTGTAACCATTCAGTAAATTTTTTAACCCCTATGACTATATATTTCCATTAATAAAAGTTAACAGTTTTTGACTACTCAAACTCATTTTTGCTAATCAGACCTAACAAGTCAATTAGCAGTTACTTGTTACGTAAATATGTAGCGGCAGTGGTGGCGCTGGAATTATTACTGTAGGGATGAACAAAGTAAATATGACATAAATAGCATTGGGCAACGAAATAGTGTACATACCAATTTTATACATGACAGGTATGGTACACATATTTAAATAATAAATACCACATAAAATGAATCAAAATGCATTGAATAAATTAGACATTATATCGCATCCAAAATTATTATTATAATTCAATAATAAATCGCAGATATTTGGATTAATAATACAAAACAATCGTGTTATTGTTAATTTTGCTACGTTTCGACTACTTTATTTTAGTCTTCGTCAGGCTCATAACTAATAAATGAAATAATCAATCAAATGATTTATGTTTATAAATTTATAATATTGAACACACATTGTATTTAAAATTAATTAAATAATGTTCAAAAAGATTGGTAACGTTTCAAATTTGAATAAATATAATTTTAAAAAATTTATACAGTGTGTTCATATGGGATTCTGATATTATACGGGAGAATTAAAACTATTCAATCGTTAGAATAATGTCCAGATAAAAATCTGAAGTTTCAATATTTTTTTTTGTACAATATAGCGAACGATGCGTTTGTTTCAAATTCGCGCGTCTGTGGATGAAGAGTGCAGCCTCATCGCAAGCCATGACATAGAGAAGCGCGAGCCTGCGACTAAGTTTTCAACAATTACGCGTTAATGGGATACATCAGTTGTGTATTTCAGCGAATAGAATAGGGCCTTAGGGTCCGAAACCGAAATTTATTTATGTTCGGTTATTTGTTTCGGTTTTTAACGGCCAGTTTTACAACATGAGTTTAAAATTCTTTGGTGTCCTAGGTATTTCAATTTTTACTGGACTTCAGTCTAAATTGTATTCTCTTTCGTTTGGTATTAACGGCTTAAAAACTAGTTTTTTTCGACTTAAGTCCTTTATACCTGACACCAAAGAATTAAGCTTAGTTATTATATTTTATTTTTTTGAATATCAGTCGTACAGCGCAAACGGCTCAACCGATTTTGAAAAAACTTTCTTCGCTCTTTTCCATCCGAGGTCTAGTGTCTGACGTTCCCCGATTTTTGAATTTTGGTTCCAGAAGAGAGGAAATTAAAAAAAAACTCCGTTGTATTTTTACTTTAAGTTCGTTCAATTAAAGTCAGATCGGCTCGACACTTGCATTTAAAATAAAAAGAGAGAATTTTTGATATAGATTTCGTATTTATAGAATGTGTCCAAGCAGTTGTTTTATGCAGATTATTAAGCAACTCATTTCGGCCGTTCTTGTCTGTTTTAAGTCGAGTGTGAAAAATCGACCCTTAGAGGACTTCAATTTGAAGTTCGGTTAGCTAAACTGAGGAATTACGGTGCGGTCTTCGGTTTCGATTATTGTCACAACCACTCTTGGACGTGCCCTAGCGGTGTAAAAACTGTCCTCGAAAAAAGAAGATAGATCGCTGATGTGGCCAATCTCTATCTTTTTCGAGATATTACCTTAACCTCGCAGAGAAAAGGATAGAGATGGTTCTCTATCCTCCTAGTAAATGTTTTTGATTGCAACTGTTTTGACGATCTACAAGCGACTTCATCGCACAATCGTGATATATAACAAGTAGCGATGGCTGCAAAAAATTATATTTATCGTTTTTCCTACTAATTTTCCACTCCCAGGCTTATCAGAAAATAAAAACAAAACGCCTTGACTTGTCCGACCTGCAAGACAAAACATTTGCGTGTGGGAGTCCCGCTATACACTGGATTAGACAAAAAGGAAATTCGAGGCCAAACTCTGGCGTCTCAAAGATGAAGACATTCAGAAATCTAAAAATAGGTATCGCATACCTCTATATATTATATTCTATAATATATAATCATACGAAGGTTTTTGACCCCACCAAGTACTACGTTTCTAGGCGGTCAATGTCTATCTTTCTTTTTTCCAATTATGCAAAAAAAGAAGGCAAAAATTCTCTGTTTATGTACAACCATCTTGTCTATGACTCAGGTAAAAATCTCACATGCATTTTACTGTCGATAATCGGTTACATAAAAGACTCAGGTAAAAAAAAATACTCGGGGTTTGAGAATAACCGAGCGATGCCGTTGTTTCTGTCACAAGCCCCAATTCCCAAATTCTGTTTCGAGAACTTAATAAAAGTGTCAATTGGATTTTAAATGTATGATTAAAAATATTAATTCGTACTATGCTGAAATATCTCTGGCTGTTGGTGACCTTCGATATACAAAACACTGTTGTATGAGATTTTGGTAAATTTTGTGTTACCGGTCGTGGAGACGGGCACGTTTGTCGGCGTTTACAAATCAAAATTATCCAGTTCTTAGAAATGTGGCTAAGAAACCTATTGACAACCAACAAAAAATATTTTTTTAAAAACTATACCTGGGTGAAATTAAATTTAAATTTAGGAACAAGTTTTTAAGAGTAATGTTTATTTTTCTATTTATTTTGTACAAAAACGTCCCGTTGCTAAAATGATTGTCATGGATATTTCCTAAATTTTATTTTTGAACTGGTTACTAATTTAAAAATAATAGCATCTGTAATTTCGCTTTATTTGCCTGTTAGTACCATTAACACTCAAGAAACTCGACCGATTTTGATGAAATTTCTACTGGTATCCAAACTTAAAATAAAGGACTAAAGGTGGTTGAGATAAGGTTTCCATCAAAACAAACCCGCGAGCGAAGTCATACGCAAAGACTAGTTTACTAAATAAAATTGCAATTTACTATGCCAATTCGTTCGTTCGGGAATTACGTGAATCGATTTTGAAGAAATTTGCAGCGTAAATCTGCAGATGATTAAAAAAATGTTTTTTCGGAAAATGTTTGTTTTTTTTAAACAAATGTTGGTTCATATTCGCATTTGCAAAATTTTGTAAAAAATTCTCGACTTTTGTTGTGAAAACAATTTTCATGGACCAAAAGCTGGTCTATTATTACCACAGAATATATTGTACCCCGACATACTTCTAGTGCATTGGCACTATTTCAACAGAAACTACGCCAGTATGCCATCGCGAATTTGAAGTTTGACCTATTTCGCAATTGAGCCAACACCCTCGGAGTTGTTCCATTTCAGAAAAAAAAAATCTGTGCAGTTTTAATTTTACAGCACCCACCACAATTCTGAAACTACGAGACATTTCTAGCATAATGTTTACGGTTTTTCGGAAAAAATCTTCAATATTAATATTCTAATATTTTATAGATTCTAGCTTTGCATATTTATTTAATTCTGTCTAATATTATTCCCATAGAAATTATGGTGAGGGCGAAGAGAATTTAGCCATCAACAAATACATTTTAAATACAAATGAGCTCGCAAAAACGCTAAATTCCTTCGGAAGGTCTTCACCATTTCGAGTGTATTTATATTTGTGATGTGCGTTGCTGAATGAATTCCGTTCGACTCGGAATTTTGTGAAGTTCGTGTTATATTCGTGT
Organism: Venustoraphidia nigricollis; assembly: GCA_034508555.1. Taxonomy (NCBI): domain Eukaryota; kingdom Metazoa; phylum Arthropoda; class Insecta; order Raphidioptera; family Raphidiidae; genus Venustoraphidia; species Venustoraphidia nigricollis. The sequence goes on along the minus strand of JAVRKA010000032.1, from coordinate 3,562,855 downwards.
TATACCGAAAAAGGATAATTGTATTTTATTCAAAATCTCACAAAAGTAACATTTTTTTGGTCATAGAGTTTGAAATTACAGTGTTTTAATGGTTTCTTAAAGCCACCAACAGCTAGGGTTATTTGGGTCTAGCAGCAATTCATATTTTCAATGTGTTTCCAGTACCTATTTCAATGATCTTCCGTAAAAATAGATTTTCGTGTGTACTTTAATTTTTGTGTTTACTAAATCCTCGTTAATAATAATTTGTTAAAGTTTTTATAGTTTTTTCGTTTTATGGTTTAATTTTACTGAGGTAATTGTTTTTTATCTATTGATTTTTTCTCCGTTCATAGTTACATAAGTGGGTAGCGAATTACGCGGTAATTTAAACAAAATATTTTGCGATTAATTTAAAGAGAAGTACGTCAAATGACGTAACTAATATAGTCATAGTCGATATAAAAATTACCTTGAAATAAAAATCTGAATAATGTAGGAGTGTTTGTACAGAAATAATACTGTAGATACATAATGATAATCATCTATAACATTTGGCAATTAAGATTTATGACTCAACGTTGTAATATGACCCGAAATGATATTTACAAAAAAAAAGTAAATCACACACCCCAGGTGAACATTGAATGTTCATTTCATTAGACTACATTAGCTATTTTAAGAAAATCTTCCCGAAATTATGTAATAATGCATTATAGAAACCTCAAAATATTTATAAAATTGCACCTAGCATTAACTGACAAATTCGCGTAGTAAAGCGGTATAGGTTGAGGCCGTGTTCAATAAATGTATTATAGATGATTTCAGCATAAATATTATACTAGAATGGTCGTACCAGCTTTCGACAAAGAAGGAAACTGTATTCAGGTTACAAACAGCAAATGCGATTTTATAATAAGAAATAAATGTAGAAATATTGTAAAAAAAAGATCTTACCTTCATGTTGTGTGTTACTAGAGATTCGACGGAACATAATGTATAAACCAGATAAGCCCTCAGTAATTCCAAAGTAGTTTTGCTTTTGAAAGCTGCCTTAGTGTCTTCGAATTTGATGTCTAGCGGATCTTTGGGCGTTGCATTAATATTTATTGCATTACTATCTTCGACAATTGCGCTAGCTGCAGTTGATTTTACACTAACCGGTATTGCTCTTCCATTTAATAATGCAGCACGAATAAACTGTTTTTCAGACTGATTTAACAACAACCCACTGTTATTCAAACCATATTTACGTACAATGCTCGACTTAATCACAGACCTCAAAAAAGCCATCACAATATAAGAGTTCTGTTGTGTTAAACCTCTTCAATGTAGAAAAATTTTAACAGATATCAATTCTAATAAATTTTCAATAATTAAACAACTGTCTTTTATAAGAAAAATATCGTTTATTATTTTTTTATATAACTATGTGTCCTTGTATTACAATCGCACGCAGTTTCGCCGACAGACAAGCACGAACTAAATGAAACACCGGGTGATCCACTTGCAGTCCTCGACCGTCGTATTATACATACTAAACCAATGCGCGCGCATCTTCTGCCAAATACATCCTCCGATCAATTATCGTAGATTTTTACGTTATTTTTTATCACTGATATGTGAAAAATTAACAAATGATCAGATTTAAAACCCACAACACAAACTATAAACGAAACGTGACAATAACTGATTTACTTTAAATAGTACTGAGATGTTTGACAGCTCATGACAGAGGTCAACAAATGACAATCGAATTTTATGATCCCACTGCGTTATAAAGAACTTTGCAAACTTAAAATTTATTTAATCTGCATTCTATAAAAAAAACACGTGGCTTCTCTGATCACTTAATAACATGACTTTTATTTTACACCACAATTTTTTTAATTTATTACATAATTTTCTTTTATTTAATGGTAAAAAAATAACTGTCCAGCTGGATGGCTCGTATAAACAACACTGACAAAAAAGTGACAATCAAAGAATGTCACAGCGCGGGAAAATTTACAAATCATTTCAATATTTTAACAATATCTGTACCTATAATTTTCTGCGAAAAAGGAATACAGGATAAAGAAAGATTTAGATTGGTTTCTATTTTTTTTTAATAACTTCTATTTGAGACCTCCAATAATAAAATAATAATTATGAAACCACAACATCAACAATCTAATATTGAACAACAATAGTTTTAATAATATAACGACTTCTGTGGAAGCGCATATTCGATTATATTGATTTCATTAACAATTATTTGATAATATATTTACTGTAAGGCGCACAAGCATATATTACGACATTTATATTAATTTTTAATAAATATATCTTGGCAATATATAGTAACATGATTATGAAAAATTAGTTTTTTAATTAAAATGATATTTATTTCAACACTTACGTTACGTTTTCAGATTTTAACAAAACTGTTTCGACGCTCTTTTGTATTAATGGTTAATGCGTTTAGGACTATTTTTATTGCTAAAATACATTTGGTATCTGATAAACTGACGGGCATTTTCTAAGAATTTGGGTACGTTATTTCGTTGCTTTGTTAATTAAAAATGATTTCTTGAAACGACATTTTGTGACGTCGCATTTTGTTGCAACAACATGGTACCTACCTATCAATACAATGCGTCTATTTGCGAATATTTGGCAAGAATCTATATCATCTAGATCCGCCTTTAAAATATAACGGTCTGCCAAACATAGCGCCGATTTTAGAGCCTAAATTTGAAAGCGGCCATAGTTTTGGAATGCAAAGAACGCCATTTCTTAGTTTCTCTTTTAGTTACACATTTTTATACATAAATATAATTATTTAAATCACTCGAAAAAATATGCTTTAGTAAATTATATATATATAACAAACCATTGTATCTGCAAATGCAAAAAAATATTCAAAAATATTATACAAAAAAGCTACTTATTTATTCAAAAATTTTCTCATTTGTTGATTCTGTTTTGACATGCTGTAATGCGCATTTTCGGCTTTTGTCAACATAGAATCAAGTGAGCTTATCTGTGAGTCCATCATCTTTGTATAGTCTTTCTTGCGTATTTCTGAGGGGAAATCATTCTTGATTTCATCAGACGAAAACATATTTTGTTCTTCAGAGCCTTTTTCTAGTCCATCGCTTGCGACACTGTCTTTTCTCACAGATTCATTGTTTTCTTCATTACAATCTTTATTTATTGATTCATTAGAATTGCTATGACCTGCTTTAATTTTCAATAAATTTGTCAAGCTTCCGCAGGCGACCTAGAATTTTTAAGACATCGATAAGAAATTTGCATGATTTTTAAAATGATTATCAACATTCCGGTTCCTCTTTTCCACTGGGCACTCTGGATCGATTTCATGCCAGATCAGCATCTGATAACCGATATTGTCGACAAATATATCAATATATTTGTTAATTATTGAAATGCGTATTAATTACGCTCTTTTTTTAAGTAATAATATTCAAGGTTGTTGAAGAATTTTGTTAATATTCTCCGTTTGCATGTTTTAATAAATGTAATGGTCATAGGGGCCCCATTATTCTAAAATGCCCAAGGTCTCCAATAGGTTAAACATGCCTGTGTCTATATTTGGTGTGTGCTTTTTCCCGAAAACAGAAATATTTGTATCTGATCTCAGCTGTCGGAAAGTAAAAATAGGGTTCTGCTCTAATAATAAACAAAGTCAATAAACTATAATCCAAGACGATTCGTAAAAAAACGTGATCTGTAGAGTTCGGACGTAGGTACAAACCAACCGATAACTGCTTTGCGCGATTTTCAATTACAATTTTCGAAGTATGAGCTCAAATCAATCTAGAATTGGCTCTATATTTTTCAAAACAGTTTGAATGAATTTCGTGCGAAATTAACCCAGATATAACTTCTTGTATGAATGGAACTCAGCTTTGATGGACAAAACGATAATAGAGCACATTCGTGATTCGCTATTGTAGATCTAAAGTTTTATTGGGGAGTAAAAAAGATGGACAAGTGCGAGCAGAACTCGCGCCCTGAGAGCTTGGTATCTACGGCATAATAAATAAAGGTTCCGTTTTTTTCGTTTTGAGGTCTGAAACCCTAAAAATTGTGCTAACTCCCCCCAAGTATTGACTAACTTACTTTAAACCGATTAATTTTTTTCTGTGTTATAGTCAAAATACTATTTAGTTCATCTAAGCCACCGGATATGTTTTTCAGATCTTCATTCTGCATCTCTGATTCCTGAAAAATAAATACTTTTGAAAATATATAAAATAAATGTAAAAAGATAAAATATTATCCCATGTGAAAATGACGTGTTACATTAAAATTTGTATTGAAAAATGCAAGTTGATGCAATCTTCATATTTTATTAGTGTATTTGCCATAAGGCAACATACACTATTGGCGTCGGTCGGATGGCGGGACCTAGGGGTCGGACCAAAATTTCTCGACGTTTCATAATCTCCTAAACACTTTGGCACCATTTTTAAAAATGTTTATATATATATGTATATATATATATATATATATATATATATATATATATATATATATATATATATATATATATATATATATATATATATATATATATGTCTGCGGGCAATAACTTTCGAAAGAGTTAATTGATTTTAACGAAATTTGGCCCACGTGTTGAAATCCATCACCGCAAGAAGCCTATTTAAAATGGGCGTAATCGGGCTATTTTAAGGGTAGTTTTTAGGGGTTGAAAAACGTTTTTGGGCCTCAAAATACCGAAAAAATTCTCCGAATCGTTTCAAAATTGACATTTAATCTTCCAGTAGTAATTAAAAAATGTCCCTGAAATTTTAAAAAAATCGGCCCGACAGGACCGGACTTAAAAATTTTATGAAAACACTACTTTGCAGATAGTGAATTATTTACTGAAAGTTGTATATAATTTGGTATAGAGCTTCGATTGATAATAATAATGCAATTAAGAAAAAAAAAAGTTATTTTAAGGGGTGTATTAAGGAGTCAATTTTTTTATTTTGCCGAAAAACCAACTTAAGTTCGCATAATAAAGCCACACTGCCTGTATTATCAAATACACTATATTGTCGGCAGGGTTTTGGCACTGCGACCCGGGTTTTTTTATTACTTATCATAGTTATAAAAATATAATTGATACATTCTCCTTTTTTATTACGCGGTTGAAATATAATGGATTTGCCAATACTTTTACCGCACTTAGCTGTATCATAAAACGATGCAATTTTCAAAAACCCATCAAATGCCTACTTCAAGGAAAACTTGCAAAAATGAGAGACCAAGCCGATAATACCGTTCATGTTGATTAATTTGAGACAATAAGCTGTGAATTATGATTAAATAAATAACCAAATATGTTATCATTCAGTTAAACGTCACTTAAAAAAATCAATAAGCTGACCACCACAACGCATTAAAGTAACAGATGACTAAAAGAAAACAAAACAATGACCACATTACAACTGACCTGCAATTGTTTTATTTCTAGATCTTCTTCAAGTTGTTGTCGAGCCAGTTTTTCCTTCATTTCTTGTAAGAAAGTATCTTTGTCAGGTTTATCTTGTCCTAATAATTCAGCCCTCATACAGGCATAATCATACGATGATTGTTCAGATTCAGTTTCAGACATTTTCAGTTATTTTATTTACAAAACCTTTTTTTTATAAAAAATACTACTGATTATTACTTTATTGTTGTCCAAAATATCACATTCCAGTTGATTTTGTGCGGCACTATTGCTTCGTTTCCGCCATTTTGAATTATTCGAAGGAAATTTCGTTTTCACGATTTCCCTAACGATTTGAGGGTGAATTTACTTCATTAGGGTGGCAAATCACCCCTTTCATAGGACGGTACATGGAGTATAGAGTATAGTTCACACGCAATGTTAAAAAAGTGGTTTCTTAGAGTGCGCTCTGTGCACAGAATCAATGAATTGATTGTAAATTAATTAGTCATTTAACTTACCTGGTTACTCATATTTTCATTGATGATTTTATTGATGGTTTTCCCTGGTCAGATATCAGGATGTAATATTATTGGAGTTTTCCTATTGATAACAGAACATAAGAACATTTTTATTGTTACTTTAATCGATTAGAAACGCGGTTAAAATAAAAAATAAATAATAGTTTAAGAAAACTAAAAAAAACGCTTTAATAGCAAACCGAACTAAAAAGTAAAAAATATTTTTTTTTATTGTAAAAAAGCGTGGGGTGCTTGATATCAACTGGTATAAATATTTCATTGGTAGCTATTTGTATAAGTAGAGTTAGTATAAAAATAGTAATAAGCACCCCACGTTTTTGTACAATAAAAAAGTATTTTTTATTTTGTAGTCTTATTTTTTTACCCTGATGGGCCTGGTCAGGATAATGGGACGAGTTTATTAAATTATTGTACTGTCATCGGTCCTTGATAAATTCGCAAAGTTTCAGTTTAATCTGACGTTTTGAAGTGGGTGAATTTCACGTTTAAAGATTCCTTTACAAACAAACAAATATACAGGTGAAGCTAATAAAAGCGCGTTGAAAAAGACGGATAATTGCGATTAGAATTAGCGTTTTGAGGGTTCCGTACCACTATAACAATTTAATAAAAATAATTTGTATTGCTTAGGGTCGTCAGTCGACCAGAAATAAAATGATCAGTTTGTAAAATTTATTTTTAGAAATCTAGGACAGTTTTACTGTACGCTTTAATAAGGCGTAAAATTTTAGATCCACTACTTCCCCTCGATTTCTTACTTTTACGAATAGATACGTCGCTAAAGAGTTAAACTTAAAAAAAATAATTTAGAAAAATTTATTACTTGTTTTAATTTAACCCGGCTCTTTGCGCCTAAATTTGACAGCTCATAATTTTTAAAGCTGCATGTGAAAACGTCTTATCAATACACGCGCAACAAACTGTGTAATTCCAAAGGAAAAACAAATGACGTTCTAATTTTTTTAAGGTTATGATGACAACAAATTGATGTCAAACCACACTGTTTTTCCCTTAAATACATATTTTGTCGCTCGTAAAGTAATGTTGATAATATTTTGCAAGTTACACTAATTTTGTAAATCAAGTCGATGATTTAGAGTATAATAATTAAAAATAATTATTCTTGAAGTTGCAACTTTTGATATGTCTACAAATTATTTAAGAACATTTATGGCATAAAAAAGCACTTATTATCAATATAATAGTTTGAACAAAAGAAAAATTTACTCCTTTTCGTTGGTAAAAAACAAAATGGTACGCGAAGTCACTTGATTTTTTCGTTTCTATCTAAACTTTGCTAGGAACTACAAAACAACACTTACAGACATCTTTGTACGATTTACATAATAGCCAAAAACATAGAAAATTCTTTAATTACAAATTATTTAATTTGTCGACTTCTGAGAAAAAACAATTGACGATAGTTGCTGAAACTTACACAATAGTCAATTTTGTTTTAGCCCAAGAGCATTACATACATAGGTTACATCGTTACTGAATGACGGCAACTGGCAGACCGTTCATATTTTTATCAACCATGCAATATCCATTGACAGATCGCTAGATGACGTCATCGCCCCACTGCTATCCAATGGAACGAGGTCACCTCTGTATCTATAAATTCTACAAAAACTATCTAATAAAAAAGACATTTATACAGGTGATTATTAAGTTGATTCTTTTTTTAACAGCGCGTAGAAATCAAATAGACGAACAAATATTTCAAGTAACTCAAAAATAAAACAGAAAGCTTTCAAAGTTTAATTAAATTTTGAGGTCGGTCCTGGCGTTATATTGTCACTATGGAAATGTGTTATGTCATTATTCACAGAAATTGTTCGAAGTTGTCCCCGTTTTGTTGCAAATAGGCAGCAAGATACTTGATAATGACATAAGATATTTCTATAGTGACATAACATAACGACAGGACCGACGACCTCAATTAAATAAAATTTAATTATTTAACTTTGAATGGCTGTTTTCTCTCTTAGTTTTGAGTTTTGATAAAAAAAGTCCGTCTATTTCATTTCTATACGTCGTTAAAAAAAAAGAATCAACTTAAAATTTATAAAAAAAATTATACAGGTCGATTTTTAAGTTGATTCACCAGAAATCACTGTGAGATGGTGAACACAAAACAAGATACGTTATGCCAACTTAAAGGAAAAAATGAACCACCAGCTAGGCAATATTTTGGATGTAAAAAAAAATAATTCAAATAATCACAAAATTTCATTTTTAATATTTAATCGATTCATATTTTTCTTAGAGACGGCAAAATTTTCAATCGTAATTTTCACAAATATTTACAGAATATTAATTAACTTATTGGAAATGTTCGCAATCGGTGCGCGTTAAAAATATAATAAAAAAATAAAAAAAAACAAAAAAAAAAAACATTTCCCCTGCAATCGTCTCTTTTTTTAAAAGCTCACCGTTTGCCAACATTTGAAGCTATGTGTTGTGTGTATTATGTGATAGGATAAGAACACCGGCTTGGCATGTTGATCGGCCATTTTTTATATTTAAAGCTGACAGAATAATCGGAGTCATGTATTTTCAACTTCTTACGCATCTCCTTCTACACAACTCAGCCAATAGAAAAATACGTGAAATAACTTCTAACCTCAAATTAATAGTCATATATTTTCGACATCATCTGTTTTCAACTTCTCATGCAAAGTATCTCCTGCAAAACTCAGCCAATAGAAAAATACGCGAAACAACTTCTAACCTCAAATTAATAGTCATATATTTTCGACATCATCTGTTTTCAATTTCTCATGCAAAGTATCTCCTTCTGCAAAACTCAGCCAATAGAAAAATACGTGTGACAACTTCTAACCTCAAATTAATTAAGGTTTTTTCTGTGAATGCCACGAAGTGAGGATGAAAGAGATGTTGAAAATATAGAAGTCGATTAGTGTCGCAATACAAAAATTATTATTTTCAATGGTTTTGTTGTACTAATTTTATTTCATAACACGAAAACTCTTTTATATGATAGTAAAAAAAATGGCCGATCACAGGTAAATATTCGGTAATTGGTGCAATTACCCCGAGTACCTTTTTGTAAATAAAAAATGAAATTTACTTAAAACCGAGTCAAATACTTATACAAGTTTTAAGAGTTGAATTTCATGTTTTATATTTTATTATACTTGTATTCTAGAACTAATTTTATCAATGACATTTTTAGAGACCTGAGTGGGCCGATTTTATTTACATATTTTTTTGTTGATTTTTTTGTGTATTTATTTTTGGACAAGAAAATAAAAAAACGTTTCATATATACCCAGCCTTCTAGACACACCTGGAACATTTAAAAACTATAATCAAGTGAGGAGGTAAAAATTAAAATTAAATAAATTTGTCAATTCAAAAACAAAATATGAACGAGATACTTACAATATTCTTCTTTAATAAAACCAAGTATTTTACCCTAAATTATTATAATAATTACAACTAAAATTACCATAAAATTGTTTAAAAAAAAAAAGAAAATTAAAATACATTAAGAAATTAAATCTTCATAATATAATATTATCACCTAACTAACTGTATAGTTTTAATGCTAAAAATTACTTCAGATATATACATATTAAATTTTAAAGTTAAAGGTTCTCACATCAAAGCATTCACACTAAAATTTTTAAAGCAACGTCTGCATAGATTATTTGGAAAATTAGAGGCGGAATCATCATATCGTCTGCCGAAAAAAATAATAAAAATACAATACCCGAAAACTTTCTTTCAATAAGAAATTACGTTAATTTAAATATAAATCTTAAAAAAAAAGTCTTTTTTTCGTTACTCGAAAACAAAAGTAAACAAAGCGACACCACAAGCAGAATTTAGCAAATTCACCGAACTCATTTAAAACGTACATCAGATAAAAATATAACTGCCACAAAATGAGATATCTTTCACTCGTAGTTCATTCGGAAACAAGTGTCAATAAAAAAAAAACGTATTTCGAAAATCCTTATCGCGAACACATTATCCGGACTAAAAAACTCCACATTTTTATTTCATTGAAATCGAACAAACAAAAAAAAAAAAGAAAAAAAAACAACTTCTCAGAACATTCCATTTAATGGTTACGACCGAACGTTCAATCTTCGTCGGATAACGGTTCGTACTGTGCCGACATCAAAGGTTTCGGTTCCGATTGTCGATTGTTATCGGTCTGTTGCATATCGCCCTTAATGTTCGCGTTCATGACACCGTGTTGTCCGACAACATTGAGCGCGTTGTACGGATATGCGAACGACTGCGCAAAATTCGGCGAGCCGTGTTTCGACTCGTCAATCACCATATCGCCCGGACTATCCGACTTATCCGGTTCTTTCTGATCATCGGATCTTTTGTCGTCTTCGGTACGCATGACTTCGACTATGCGATTTTTGACGTAATCGAGTGCCGACAAATGCGAATGCGGTTGTCCGTAAGATCTCGGGGGCGAAGCTCTATACGGCGACGTCTGCTGCTGCTGTTGTTGCTGCGTTTGCTGAGCAACGCGAATAATCTGTCTCTCGTCCTGCTGAGGTTTCTGCTGATAATATTGTCTGTTACTGAAATCCATGCTGATCACCGAATCGGCCACTTCTTTCATGGTCAAGCTCTTGACTTGACCTTGCTGGTTGTCGGCATCTAAATCGACATTTATGACACCAGGCGAATGGTTTCCGTTATTCTCGACGGTCGGATTATGAAATCCTTGGAATAATCGATCGCTCGGATAACTAGTCTGGATGTTCTCTCTCGGTTTCGCGTTCGAATCGGTGCTCTGATTGATTTGATGAGTGATGATCATATCGATGACCTTGGCGGCCGTTAAGGTCGACGATTCGCTCGTCTGGGCGACTCGTTGCTGTTGGGCCTGGGCCTGAGCTTGACTCTGCTGTTGTGCTTGTTGTTGAGGGGCGACGCCCTGTTGTTGTTGTGGCGCCATGCCTTGCTGCTGTGATCGAGCGATCTGCTGATACATAGCTTGCTGAGCCATTTGCCGTTGCCTTTGCTGATGCATGGCAATTTGCTGACTGTAGCGATGAGTGTGGTCGGCTATTGTCTTGCCGAGACCCTCGTGTGTTTCTTTGTGAGTATTCGGCACCGGAAGTTGAGGTTGTTGCACCGCCACGTCGACTAACGAACTCAACGCTTCGTGACCTAAGAACCAAAACAATAACGCTTGAATAAAAACATAATGTTAACGTTACGTGGTAGTTTCTATGATAAAAATACTATAAAACACAACAAATTCCTTATTTTTAAGGAATTTAATTAATATTTTATAAACAAAGCGTAATTAAATCACTCTCGAGTCACGTGACGACGAACACCAATCAGAGTGCATGACGTCACTTGTTCGTAAACATCATTGGACGCTGTTTACGCTGTCAAAAGCCTTCATTGCTTGGTTGTAGCATATTTTACAATCTGACGGACCAATCACCTGAGATTTTAAAGACGTACCTGGAGGAGGCGTGTGATAATTCCTTCTGGGCGGTGGCGGCGAAGGACGATGTCTCTGAATCACGCCCTGTCTCAAAGGCGGCGTCCTAATATTGTACTGCTGTCCGTCGAAATAGTGCGGACTACTCGTAACGACACCTCTCGGGGACTCTTGCGACTTTTCGTTCCGTCTCGGCGGCGCGTGTGTCATATGTTGTGAGGTTATGTAATCGTTCATTATGATCTGTCTCGAACTGATCGGCTCCATCATGTACGACGGCTGGCGCGGAGGATAGTTCGTTACCGGAGACTGGCGCTTATACATCTCGTACGCTCTTTTGTCTTGCATGTGCCCTGGAAACAAATGAAACACGTTTAACATTATTCAAACATCGACAAAGCCTTATCAGAATTTTCGTATAGCGAGACCAATGTAACAACTCTGTCTTTGGCTTTCCCGCGTGAAAAGTAAATTCGAATTGGTAAAGAAATATGAGTCATCATGGTACATACGTAAAGTAGCGAGTGTATGATGTAGTAGAAAGGGAAGCGCTCAGTATAGGTACTGAACGAGGAGAGCCAACAAGACGCGAGACTAGCTGAATGGGACGTCACAACGTGTAGTCTAAACGATTTCACTCCCATCCAAGCGCGCCATTAAATGTTTCACATCAAAATAACCTACCTGGAAATTGGATCGGCGTGCCTTGCGTTATGGAACCCATTTTTGGCTGCGTTGTGACTTGTCCGATGAGGCCATCGTATCTGATGTTCTGTTGCTGACTAATAACGGGCGTGCCGAGAGTTATTGATCCGGGTTTCAAATTTGGTTTCGGGCTCGGCACGGAAGTCGGCGCTTTCTGGCGAGGCGGCGGTACTGCCGAGACGTACACCGAAGGCGATTTACTTGAATAATATTGTTCGGGTGGTCGATACATCGAATGCGCCATTTTCGGTGCTGGCGGTTCTGGATCACGGGGACGTTTGATGCTTAAATCGAGCGTTACAGCTTCGGGTTCACGCTGCTGAACCTGGATCAAAATAAAAAATGTTCAGAAAACTATTTTTATAAACTGTGTTTGAGCAACATAACTGTGTTTGAGCATGGGCCATAAAAAAACAGGAATAGTTCGAATTTTGTACAACCGCGTCACAATTATGACGACGCGCTAACACACAGCGCTCTTTTTCCGTTTTGTCGAAAAATACAAAACACAAATGATACAACTCGCTGTCAAAAATTACCTAACCTATGAATTTATCTACAACTCAGCACGAGGTCGTCTAAAAGTCTGCAGTACACGATGGTAAAGTCAATTTCACTCCTCAACGCCATCTGTCATCAAACACGGGTACTTATTAATCAACCTTCGTATGATAGAATAGAATATTATTCAGATCGTTTAGTTTTCTACGGCCCACAATAAAAAAATATTAAAAAAACATCATTACATAACGATTCACCTGTACGACAAGTCCGTCTCTCTGAATCTCCCTCTGCTGCGACTGTGCCGTCTGTTGTTGTTGCATCATTCCCATCTGTTGGGGCGGCGGCACGGCCGTAATAGTGGCCGCTATCTGTCCGACGTGTAACGGCGCGTGAGACGGTACCGGAGACGACTGTTGTATCGCTCCTCCCGGCGGGGCTGAAGGTCCGTGTCCGTGCGAATCGCTGACCACCGACAAAGTCGCCAAAGAATTATCGGGCGGCCGCGGTTTGAATTCCCTGACGTCCCGAACGAACGCTATGTCCTGTCCGTCACTTTTCAGAATCGAACTTATTGTCGGGGCGACGCCGCTAACAGGCGACTGGTTCGGACCCGGCGTCTTCATCAGCTGCAGTTCTATAACGTTCAGCATCAAGTCTTTTACGGTCATCGGCGACGCATTTTCGCCGGTGCGGTTTGGAGCGTTCGGTCCGTTGACCACCATAATGGTCGTCTGACTCGTCGAATAGTTCTGGCGTTGTTCTTCGGACGTTTGACCTTCATCGGCCGTTTCCGTCGCCGAACTGTCGTAATCGGCTTTCGGAGGACGCGATTCCGGTTGGTTCATCGCGGTGTCCGGTGGCGAATTCGCCGAAGTAGTATCGCTCGATAATCGTTCGCGAGGCGGATTTATTTCCGATATTTCTTCGCAGCTCGAAGTCGAACTGCCCGACTCTTCCTCGTCGGTCAGTACGGGCTTACGTTCCTCGCCGAGATGTGTTCGATTGTATTCGGCCACGATCGTGTCCAGTCCGAGACGTTTTCGTTGATCCAAATAGAAGTTCTTAACCTATAAACACAGTCCCAATAGGGATGTTGACTGTATTAAAATAAAAACATAATTTTAACGTTAAGGTAGTTGTCGTGGTGCAATATTGTCAAAAAGTTATAGATTATACGCGCCACAAAAGTATACTAGCGTGTAGCGAAGTGATCCATAATTTGTACGCAAGACTGTAGCCGTGGAAATGTAACCCATACAGTATTCATATGCATGTATACTTTTCTATAAATTACCGTGGAAACCGCTGTCAAAAAACTTCATTGTTTGGTTAATATTTAGTGTGTAATTTATTCGAAAATTTCTTTAAAAAAAGACTGCAAGAAGTTTTAACGTCATGGAAAGTGTATTTATTAAGGCTAATAGTTCGAATTTGCCGAGAATTGACTGTTTTACGAAAAAACTTTTCATAACCTCATTAGCTTACTGGCGTTTATGAGCACAGAATACGCATCTATAAAATGGTAGCTCCTATGTAAACTTTTGAATCTCCTTTGGTACCAGCAGGTGACGTCACGCGACTAGTATTGGCGTTTTGGACCGAAATTGTAAACGGGATTTAAAATACATGATTTTTAAGGCTTTAGTTATATTTAAATAAAAATAATAAATATTTGTGACTATCATTAGGTCACTTATGCACGATTTAAAACACTTTCCCAAAAATAGTCAACATCCCTATTATAACAGGCCGACCTATACTGCCTCAAGATTACTAAAATGCTAGAAGGTTGGTCGATCTAGAGTCTACAGTATCCGCCCGTCAAAAAATTGAACTTTCAAATCACCTGATGTACTGGTCTGTTAAGTCGTTCGGCGAGTAGACTCCAGTGAGCGCCGTGTTCGGCTAACAGTTGTCTGAGTCGAGCGCGTTCTTCCTCGCCCCAAGCGGCACCGGGACTCCCGGCTCCTGCGCCTCCACTCGACGGAGGCAAATGTGGTGCCAGACGACGCGAAATACGGTTGTAGCAAGCCGAGCAACATTTCGTTACGCCTTGCGGTATTTCTGGAATATTGATAAATTGTGTTATTACAGTACATCAATCTGGGCACGATACTAGAACATACCAATAAACTGGGAATTCTAGAAAACTGATGGACCAATAGGGGAGCACAATAGACCTTAGAGGTCGCAGTGTCTACCGTTTGGCCTCTACCTTTAATTCTAATAGAAAAATCGATATTTATTTTTGAAATTGTTTTTCTTTAGTTACGAAAACTTGTATATCTTTTAATTAAATCGTTTACCGAGCAGGGCAGAATAGTAGTGAGAGCACCAGACTCGCATTCGGGCTCGAACCCCGGCAAAGGCAGATGTGGCATGGACTTTTTCCTATTGCCTCTCGCCGAGAAACGGTAATTCCTGTACTGGCTATCTTGTTGAGGTTTTCCATGTTTCCCTCAATTAATTCCAGATAAATATCGAGATAGTTCCTTATTCGAGGTCATGACCGATTACCTATCAAACTCCTAGTTCAAAAATTGCCTACCTTATCCTTATTTTATATAATTCGTTCATTCGCCCATTGCTATTAATTAAACAGAAGTTTTACACACGTAAAAAGTAACCAGAAGCGGTAGATGAAAAAAGAGTAATGGTGCAAATGGCGTCTGTTATGACATAAAGTCGAGAAACGGACGTTAAATACATTGTTATTATTATTATAAAATGGTGGACGATTGCGCTACTCTGTCAAACCTACGAACTCTCGAACAATCAGCACTATTAGTGTTCAATAAATGAATTATCGTATGCACCGACCCTAGCCCTTGATCAGGGTACAGCGAGATTATCTTTCAGCGGCCTTTGGTCGACATTGTTACTTCACGTAAATTGTACTTCGGTTTTTATGGTAAATAAATAATAAGTCCCAAATTTTCAAAAATCAACTTTTATTGCAAACATCAACTCTTGTCGAATTTAAAATAAATCAAGTAGCTTTAATTATTATACTTCTGCTTCTTTAGCATTAAGAAAGTTCCTGCCGCTATATAATTAAATTAGTATTTGGCGTTAATTACAATCAGTCACTAAAATAGTTTTTCGCATTTGGCTTTTTGGCGCCCTTTGCCACCTAGAGTGACCGCTCCTCTCGCTCTACCCCAGGGTCGGCGCATACTTCGTGATTAAACCGTTTTGAACTTACGAAATTCCTGTACGACTTGCGTCCAGACGTCGGGCGGTAGTTCGGCGCTCCATCGCGCCGGCATCGTCCTCATGCGTTTGGCGCGTCCGGCTCGCGGCGCCGCATGGTGGACGCACGTCGGCAACGGACAGTGCTGGTACCTGGTGCGAACGCATCGGCACCGACACGTGTTGCATACGCGCGCTCCGGCCGGAATCTGTTCGGGCCGCAGGCCGTACTGAGAGGCGTGACTCGCAGGCAGCGGCCGGGAATGCGAATACTGTTCGAGTTCGGCCTTGCAAATGAAACACGGATGCGGCACGCTTTCTTTCTCTGTAACAAAAAGAAACACACGCTATATCACACCACAACAAAAAAACTCGGGTCTCAAAGTGGTAAGGTTTATAAGAAACGCGACTTGAATTGAGTGAAACGGTTCCATTTGATATTATTCGGGAAACTTAGAAATTCTGTCACTGACTGTACGTCCTCTACATAATATGTATGTATAAACAAAACAGGAAAATAAACAAAATATCATGTTTGTGAAAATTTATTAAAAATTCACATCAATTACGTATATGGATTTTTCGTGTGCATAATGAAGTGCTCGTTAGGGGAATTACCGTTACGCTAAATAAAACCGTTGGCAAATTATTTGATGTGAAAACGTTAACAAATTTTATAAAAAAAACACGAAAATTACATTTCTTTTCTATCCGTATTTGGCTTTTGTTTGATTGGAATATTGTTTGATGGCGAGGAACAATTCAAAACAATAGTTAAGCTTTTTTTTTTAATTCTCTGGTATCAGGTATAAAGAACTAAGCCAAAAATTGTCACTGGACTTAAGTCTAAATTGTATTCTCTTTCGTTTGGTATGAACTGCTTAAAAAGTAGGTTTTTCGACTTAAGTCATTTATAGCTGACACCAAAGAATTGTTCCTCAGCCAAACTTAGCCTCAAAGATTATATTTCTTTTCGTTCCAATCTTTTGAAGCACCTTTTTTTACTGGACTCATATTGTTTTGAGAGCCAAGTGGAGCATCTTCTGCAGAACTTTTCAAATCCAACATTTCTTCTCAACATTATTTTGACATAATTTTAAGCTGCGTTTTTAATACGACTTTCGTTTATATATTTGGTATAAATAGTATTTCATAACAGCAATTTTTTTAATTGTGATTTTTCTGTTAACCTTTCATCAAAAATAAGATCGGGACCGGATAATAAAGTTATAGACGGGAGGTAGAGGGCTAAACCCCTTATAAAAAACGAATTTAAAAATTAAATTGTCGCCGCCACTGGCTCCCTAACGATGTTAATAATATTGTACAATCATAATAATGACGGAAAATAATTTTATAGTTTTTAGATAGATTAATTTCAGATAAAAATCTTTATTACATTTTCATTTTCCCAATGAAAAAAGTCCGATTGAATTATTAATTTTTAATACCATTAGTAAATCGAAATACGATAAAATAATAACGGCGGCGTGTTGTACTACTCTCTTTCATTAGTTTCAAAAATGAATAATTACATTGAAGAAAAAAAATATCTGTCAGTATACGTAAACTAGAAATCCACTTGTCGACACGACACACGCTATCTTCCAATAGCAACAAAAAGGTGGCATTATTGAAATAATAGATAGGCATAATATCCACTATAGTAATGGTTTATGTTACGATGCAATGTGACATTATGTTTCAAACGAGAGCCAGCGAGTTTTTAATTCACACGAGCCGTAATAAGTACCATTATAAGCACGAAGTATATTATGTATTTTTGGTCTACACCAGAGGTTTCTAAATTTTTCTGGACCACAGCCCCTTTACAATAAAAAAAAAATTCCAACGCCCCCTAGTCCATATAGTTAATTTTACATGAAATATGTTTTCAAAAACTATTTTTTTCCAAAAAATAAAAACAAAATTTTGAAAAAACATTTTTTTTTTGAAGGAAAGTTTTTCACAAAAATTTTTCGGCATTTCAAATTTCATATGAGTAGATAATAATATTAATGCTAATAATAATAATAAAACTGATAAATTACAATAAAAAATAGTTTTTTTAATTTTCTTAAAAAAATGTAGAAGACAAAATTTTTTGAAATGGTACAAAATTATATCATTAATGACAATTTTAGAAATATTAAAAAAAAGTCAACAATTTTTTTGGGTACCCCGTTGCTCCCCTATCCTATTTTCAAAATATTTACAACGATCTAGTACGCAACAAAATGTGTCTTTGGAAAGGTTCAACATTGTTACCGAACATTCGTGTCTACAGCGTTATAAATATCAGATTCCAATAGCAAAATTTGTTTTTGTTGTCAGTTATTATTAGCTTAATCTCCAATCATTTCACTAAAAACAATTGTCCAGATATTTTTTTGTATATTATCACAAAAAAACGTTCAGAGCTATTTTTATGAAATTATCATGTCGGGTTTTTATTTCATTTATTATCCGTTGAACAAAGGCAGGCATTCGATATATTAGGTACAGTGTAACAGTACGATCAAAAACAAACCAATTTTCTCCAAACTTTAGGTTTTATTATTAACGTATTAGCAGTAATTGCGTCCGTATTTAGTTGTAATAAAAAATTATATGACTATAAATTATTATTTCTTATTAAAACATTATATCCTTAAAAATCGTAAGGTATTTACCGCAGTATATTTCATATAATGTATCTAACAGATATAGTTCAAACATGGTAGAGTAATGTCGTTTAGAAAAGATAATAATAAATAATAATGCGTTTAACGTCCATTTCTCGACTTTATGTCATAACAGACCATACTATTTTCCATCTACCACACTTCCCGTTATTTTTCTACATTTTTAAAACTTCAACTTATTTAATAACAATTATGGGCGAATGAAGGAATTATAGGAAATTAGGGTAAGGTAGGTAATTTTTGAACTAGGAGTTTGCTAGGTAATCGGCCATGGCCTCAAATAAGGAACCATCTTGATATTTATCTGGAATTAATTGAGGGAAACCATGGAAAACCTCAATCAAGATGGCCGGTACAGGAATTACCGTTTCTCGGCGAGAGGCAGTAGGAAAAAGACCCAGCCACATCTGCCTCCGCAGGGATTCGAACCCGAACCTCCCGAATGCGAGTCTAGTGCTCTCACCACTAGTCTACCCTGCTCGGTACGTTTAGAAAAGATAGTAGCGTCATTTCTGCGCACAAACAAGTTTTGGGTCGGACTATCGATATCACCTATGGCTTCTGAAATTAAAAGTCGCACCGCTAATGGTCGCTTTTCCCACTCTTCTCACTACGCAGATTGTTCACCTTGCTATTATTATCTTCTCTAAACGATATTAGTCTAATTTAGTCACTCTCTACAATTTCCGAACTGAACTCTGTAGCTATAACATGCTGGCGCTGTTTAGATTTTAGACTTGAAGATTTTATCTTAAAATAACCGAACTGAAGAAACAAATGTCGGAAACATATTTCGGGATCGCCTCGAACACAAACGCACACCGAGCACTGGAATAATTAAGTAAATACAGTCGCTTATTTGATTGGTCATTTTTTGTATTCTGGATATATTCATCCAACGGCTAATACTAAATACGCTTACATATAATATTTTATTCTGCTGGTAATTCACGTAACTGCAAGTGCAGTGTCGGAGCGCATCGTATTTTCCACGGGAAATTACAAATAATTACAGTCAAAATCTGTTATAGCGACATCAACGGGTCTACTCATATTTAGTCGTAAAAACCGATAGTCGTTTTCGAGGTACAAAACAATTTTTTATTAAGTATGTGGTATGCAGATATTAACAGGAATAATATTCACATTATCACTGTCATTTTTCTGTAATCATAAAATCTGTAATTTTAGTCTGTTTTGAACACTTCTGTGCGTACGAATTTTGTTTACAATACAGCTGGTCGTTCTAACAGATATAATTCTCCGAAGATATGAAGATATTACATTAAATGTAGTCGCTTAATTTGAAGTCGTTCGACAATCCGAGATAAATTCAATTAAAAATTGGATACTTAACATTGATTGTACACGATCTCTGTAGTTCTGAACCAGTCTCTTATTTATAAAAAAAGAACTAACTGTCAGAAACTTTCCAAAAACTGACAGTCTTTCAATGCATTTGTTATGAGTTTCAAAAAAAATAAGAAAAAATTTTTGACCGTCTAATTATTTATAAATAACGGTTTAAAGTTCAACAATTTATAGAAAAGTATATATGCATATGAATACTGTATGGGTTACGTTTCCACGGGTACAGTCTTGCGTACAAATTATGGATCACTTAGCTACAAGCTAGTATACTTTTGTGGCGCGTATAATCTATAACTTTTTGACAATAATGTACCACGACAACTACCTTAAGAACTAGTTGGATTAGCAACTAAAACCAAGGGTCGCCTTATCTGAGTACACCCCTGTTTTACACACGTCACTGGTCATATAATATGAGGAGAAATTGGCAATTAAAAAATATGATGTTTGTATATAGGCAATATGCACACGCGTTGTTTGATTAATTTCTTTTTATTGCTGTTTCATTTACTGTAAACGGGGTTGAATATCAATAATTCTACACTGGCTTGAAGAAGTCTCTGAACCTCACGATAACACCATAATACAGTAGACTTCCATTAATCCTTTCCCGGCTAGGAGCCACGAAACGTACCGATGTCAATGACTCAGTTACATTTGAGACAGCCCCGTATCTAGGAGGGGCAAACCGGGGCACCTGCCTAAGGCGGCAGTTTCTGGGGGTGCCAAAATCATAATATGTTTGAAAATTGATAACGAATTATTTAAAAAAAATATATACACGGGTTTTATTCTTCCCTCCCGGTCATAAAAAATGTCACCCATTATATATTTTTGAGTTTTTTTTAAGCAATTTATCTCAAACGCTGCAAAGGGGGCGCCACTATAAAATTTCTGCCCCGGTTCGAAACAATCGTAGATCCGTGGCTGATTTCAGAGTATTAGTGTGTACACGTGATTTTCATTCCGCCCACTGCCTTTCATTTATAGTAACCT
Source organism: Venustoraphidia nigricollis (assembly GCA_034508555.1). Taxonomy (NCBI): domain Eukaryota; kingdom Metazoa; phylum Arthropoda; class Insecta; order Raphidioptera; family Raphidiidae; genus Venustoraphidia; species Venustoraphidia nigricollis. The sequence continues at coordinate 3,541,978 of JAVRKA010000032.1, read as the reverse complement.
GACTCGTTAATAATGTAGTTTTTCAAATGGTTTATCGATACAATGAAAAAATCTCTGCTATTAAATAAGTTTTTATTAATAAGTTTTTTATTTATTCACGGGAAGTTAAAACGAATTAACGAAACGTCGCAAATTTTTTAATTTAGTTTATCTATATTAAAATTCAATTGTCCAATTTCCCGTGAATAAATAAAAAACTTATTAAAAAAAATGTTTGTTTAAGGAAATAAAAACGTTTTAAGTAAAATTCTTGGGTGTCAAGTATAAAGGACTTCAGTAAAAAATCTAGTTTTTTAGGCCGTTAATACCAAATGAAAGAGAATACAATTTATACTTATTAAGTGCAGTAAAAAATGAAAATTGACAATTTTTTTACACCTGACACCACATAATTGTTTCAATGACATTCTGATTATTGCAGTATTTATAAGTATATGACACTGGCTCACGTTTCGTAAGGCTCCGCCCAACTTCAGAGTAGGCTTCAAAGGTCAACGCAATCTTAAGACTTTCACAGAATATTAAAAACAAAAAACAAAAACTACAAACGAAAAAATTTTCCTAACGTCAACATAAGGCATTCAGTTTACAATACGTAATTTTTTTTGCCATTCAGCCTCGGTCTAAGATGACAAAAGAGCCTATTTCTTTGTAAACTATGTCCCGCTACTTCCGACGAAACGCGTTAACACGATTGGAAAAGCGCGATGGCGTTTGTGTGATTGTTGTTTTCTTTTTTATCGACTCACATGTGGATAATGTATAATTGAGATTGATTTATTTTTATTTGCAATTTGTGTCAGTTTTTTCAATATCATTTACAGTGTATTTCTGTATGTGTGAAACGCGTTTAGCTATATATCGTTCGATATTAAGTGATGCGCTGTCATAAATGGCGCAGAAAAAGTCAATTACAACAATAACAAAAAAATACAATATAACAGCGAGATTCTCTTAATTTTTAATGGTTGACTTAAGATTAATTGTTATTCACCTCTTTCTGTTTTTTTTTTTAGAATTAACTAGTTGACAATGCAACTACTTCATGTATCATTAACAAAACGTAAAGAATTATTTCAACCAATAGATTCTAATCCCTAACTTCAACGAACGAAACTGATACATATACGAACCACATCATTTTTTTATTTTTTTGCTTGCCAGGAACACTGCAGCCTCTAGGGCTTAAACCACAGCAATAGTAAGTTTTTAATCCAATTTTATCTGGTTTAATCTGGACAGATGTCAAATACACGAAGAAATAACAACTAGCAACCTGAATTGTGTTCGTTATTTAAAGCGAATGAAATAGTTTTTTGCAACGGTCCAGCTTTCTTTGCAGTAAATGTAACTGGCTAACGTGGCACAGTTAACGGTTTCGTTTCGTCGGCGCTAAAATCGTCAACGATCCACCACGCCAAGAACTATTACACTAGGGGCTAGTGTCCAGGACGGCTAAATTTGGAACATGAGAAAAAAAATGTCACGTTATAGAATATTTTTCGAAAAGTGTGATCGTGTTGAAAACATTCAAATAAATAAAATACGTTTTTTTTTATTAAATATGCGTGTAAGATTATAAACATTGCAGTTTTATTTACAAAATTGTGAAAAAAAATTAGTGGCTAGATTTTTACACATTTTTAGTAAGGGGAATAAGTGCCTTGTTACTCATATTTTTTTTTTTGGGTCGATCACAATTTGTTTGATATGATCATTATTTTAGTTTAAATTGCATTCCGCAAAATGCACAAATTGTCCAGTTTGCAAATCAAAACGCGTTGCCTCTGAAAAGATGATTACTCGCAACTTATGAGCAATCGGTTTGTTTGTCAATTTATAAGTTTTAATACGAAAAAGAATGTTTTTTTTTTGTGTAATTATTCCGTTTATACCTAATAAAAAGATAGATGAATCATTTTATATATTTGGAAATCGCATACCGCTTTAGGTAATGAAGTGACATTTTTTACGGTGACCCAGGGCGGCACTTAGGATAAATCCGGTCCTGGCTATATCTCTAAAGTTGCTAATATAGAATTAGCCGGAAACAGGCTTACTGATCATTTCAGTGATACAACTAGTCATTTTTCGTTACATTGAACAGTAGACGCTTATGACCAACAACAAGAACACTTATTATAATTATTATTGTCAAACGAACTTCAATAATAACGCAAAAATAATTAGAATGATCCGTTATCTTTAACAATACAAAAAACACGACTTAAAATGTAAACAGAAGTACAGCAAGAGTGCCGTGAAACAATTGAGGATCACCCCCGCATGTCTGTACAGAAGGGGTTGTGACAGACCTCCACCACGACTCTCTCGCACCCCTAAATAAAAAGGGGGGAAGTATGATTATTATCACCGATCCAGTGAAATGAATTACATTATTAGATTACATTGTTAATCGGCGTAATCAACATCTGACGACAGATAACAAAAGCATTTCACTTTTATTAACATTTCTATATGTTTAACCGATTTCGAAAAAAGGGGTAATCTATCCGACGCGTATGTATGCCATTTTCTCAAAAACTACTGGACCGATTTGATGAATTCTTGCGATGATAGAAAACCTATCCCTTCTCTAGTGACATAGGATGAGGAAATAACTGAGACTAGTCCCATTACCCGGCTTAATCCGAGCAACTTGAAATAAAAAAAACCCGGGTCGTAGTGCCAAAACCCTGCCGACAATTATATATTGTATTTGCTAATACAGGCAGCGTGATTTTATTATATGAATTTGTTTGTTTTTCGAGAAAATAAAAAAAATTAACCCCTTAATACGCTTCTTAAAAAGCAAACCTTATCTAAATACAAAATTTCATCCAAATCGTTAGAGCCGTTTCCGAGATACGCGAAATTAATTTATAAATATTGTAGCGCGCCCCCAATTGTTACGCCACTGAAAATGACATAGGCTTCTCGAACAAATTAACAGAAGTTTCTGGAATGATCGAGAAACGCGCCTATAAATACAGCGTGTGTGGCGCGCGACATTCATTCAGTCGATAGTCAGTTATCGCAACAGTCAGGCAATCGGTACGGCGGTACAGAAGACATAAATAATCAATTATTACACAAATTTCGGTGTGTTGTAAATAGTCGTGTGTGTATATGATTATTGTTCTATAGTTATTGTTGCGTTATTATAAGAATACGTTTATTTTTCATTGTTAGTTTCTTTTTGTCGTTGTTATTTCAGGAGAGGACACATCAAGGAATTTAGGTCTATAACAGATCCGACCGACCTTTGCGACTTATCGAGAATGCTTCAGGTGAATCGGCCTGTAGCAGATGACAGTTGGCGGTGCACACAATACTAATTGCCATGTTAGCAATTAACAAGTTTGATGTAAATGAACGAACGAGACTTCGCCGACTCCGCGGTACGGCGGCGTAGCCCCGTAGCCAAGCTACGACGCGGTGTTGATTCAAGCTCCGGCTAATTAACGTCGGATTAATACAAACACACCAAACCCAACACATTACATAAGTATAGACGGCGCTGGCTTCGCTTACGTAAGCAGCTCTCTCTCTGTTAATTACAAATGCCATTCCGTCAATTCATATAATATCATTCAAACGTATGTATGTCTACAGCAGTGGTTCCCAACCAGTGGTACGCGGACCCCAGGTGGTCCGTGAGAGCCATTAAGACTGTCGGAACGCTCTGAATTTAAGCCACACTAAAAATGTTGTTGCAAGCGTGTCGCTGTCAGTTGATTACTCCAATTTTTGGAAATATTTTGATGATTTTTCTGAGAAAGGAAGAACCACTTTAGGTTTGTAATGGAACAATTTTGTGAAATAAGTACGAATAAGGTCGTAGTGTGACATTGAAAACGTGTGTTTTTTGCCACAATCAATGCCAACTTTTTTCTAGTAAATCGTATATAAATTATAAAAGTAGTCCATTAGAGACCTAGATTTGTCTTTTATTTTAGAAAAAAAATTTTTGCAGAATGTTGATGAATAAGTACAATCAGTTGACTTAAATTCAGAGCGTTCCGACAGCCTTCAGCATGGATTCATGTACACTGCAGTCAGCGTTGCCAGATTTTTTTTTTTGCCAAGTCGGGATTTTGGAGCTTTTTGAATGAAAAAAGCGGGATTCTTTCGTCGAAAGCGGGACATAGTAAAAAAACGTATATAATCAGAAGTTTTTAAATATTTATCTTTTTATTTGAATTCGAATTACGTTTACGTGACAATAGATAGCAAAAATAGCCATAGAAAATGTATTTTAATAAAAATACGATATTTTAAATCAGATTTACCCTATCGTTAAATAGTTGACTCTTATTCGTCTTCTGAATAAAAAAAAACAGAAATCAAAATCAAAAAAGTTTTATTCATTAGAAAAATACGGCGTTTCAAACAATAGTCTGAGGAGTGAGTGTTAATAAGAGAATAATTATTTACGCACGGTCGAGTTATCCCCGAAAAGCGGGACCTGAGCCTGTCCCGCGCGCGGGACATTTAATTTTGATTTAAAAATCGGGACGTCTGGCAACGCTAACTGCAGTGTAAATTTCACATACCTAACATATACAAAAAAATTCGCGCGACAACGAAATTACAAAGGTCCCGTAAGAATTTCATACTGTTAGTGTGATTCTATTATCCCACCCTGTCGAACGTAAGGAGAGCAAAAATCCATGTAACAATTAGCGTCAATTCAAATTAAACAAACAAATGGATTTATCAATTACGATTTCACGTATTATAAAACGAGCGAAACAAAGACCGACCGACCGTGTGTGAAAGAGAGAGAGAGAGAGAGAGGAAGGCTATATGTAGATAGATATGACAATAATATTGTGAACAGGATAATATAACACTAATAGCATTAGAGTACAACCAGGTGCCTCTGTGTACACAATTACCCGGAGAGACATTCACAATATTATACAAGCTCGAGCGGCCGCGGTGCCGTCGCAATCTCGTCGAACGCGACGCTCGCGCCGTCGTTTATATGGATTTTCGAAATAATTCTGGCACAACGCTATGCTCTAGAGAGAATTCCTTTATCTGGATTTTCAAACGTTTGTCAAATTATGGCACAGCGCACTTACCCGTCAGCTAATTGCAACAATAATACAGATTCGAGCGACCGAACTAACATAGATGGGCATTGTCAAAGTTTACCGTTAGGGGCGCCAGCTATATAATGACCTGTCTGAATAGTTCATAGCGGTGTGTGCAAAACAAGTTTATTTCAAATAATAAAAACATTGACAATGCCGATGATTCAAATTATACAGATTTTGTATTTCCAAAGGATTCGGGACTGAAAGATAGTGGCTTGAATGCAGCGTTGCCAGACGTCCCGATTTTTAAATCAAAATTAAATGTCCCGCGCGGGACAGACTCAGTCCCGCTTTTCGGGGATAACTCGACCGTGCGTAAATAATTATCCTCTTATTGTACGTTGCAATTTATAACACTCACTCCTCAGACTATTGTTTGAAACGCCATATTTTTCTATTGAATAAAACTTTTTTGATTTTGAATTCTGTTTTTTTTTTATTCAGAAGACGAATAAGACTCAACTATTTAACGATAGGGTAAATCTCATTTAAAATATCATATTTTTATTAAAATACATTTTCTATGGCTATTTTTGCTATCTATTGTCACGTAAACGTAATTTGAACTCAAATAAAAAGATAAATATTTAAAAACTTCTGATTATATACGTTTTTTTACTATGTCCCGCTTTCGACAAAAGAATCCCGCTTTTTTCACTCAAAAAGTTCCAAAATCCCGACTTGGCAAAAAAAAAATCTGGCAACACAGGTTGAATGCTATCAGAAGTAAATGCTGCGACAATAGTTTGTGAAACCCACGTTTCTAAAGAAGATTTTGCCACAGAAGGAGGCATTACAGATAGAAAAACTAATTATATTTACTTAAATGATAGTTATAATACTAAAACATCACAAATTTAATTTGAATTACTCCTTTTTTAAATAAACCAATCATAGCTTAGGTCGTTATGTACCTGCTGCCATCTACGTTACGCTTATTATGTGGTCACGGCCATTTAGATCAGTGGTCCATCAGAGCCTCGAATATGATCCGCGGAAGGGCCCGAAAAGTCGTGACGCGATCGTCCCGTTGACAAGGAGCAACAAGAAATCGCACACATAACATATTTACATCTGGAGTTAAGTTAATCTGTCGGATTATTCTCTCTAATTATTGTATACTCAGTGAAATTAAACGTCTCTCTTTGAGAATATTTTATTATGAATTCATTTAATCCCAGCGTATTTATAATTTCATATATTTTGTATATCTACCTACAGACATGTAACTCGTGACTCAGCAATACAATAATGTTATTATTATTAAACCCTTTAATTTGTAATCATCAAAGCGACTACACCGTAGCGTTAACCCTTTACCACCGCCACCATCACGACGTCATTGTGAGAATAAAAGCAGAACCGCAAAACACGCCACTGTTTAGATAATGTTAAAATATTTGTAATACGTGTCTTGAAAATGCATCATTACATACAATGTAAACTCTTTATAACGAAATTCAAGGGACCGAGCATTTTTCATCGTTATAGAGAGTTACCGTTATATGGAGTGAAGAAAGAAAAACAACCAAATTAACAATAATCTTTAATATGTATGTTTTTGATAAAATTAATACATATAGTCAGTTAACTTTGCCTGACGTTTTTTGCTTTGCCAGTACTTGTTTTGTATTTTCTTATGTATTCTATCCATCTCTTGATATGTGGTGGAATCTTCTTGATTAAACAATAAAAATTTTTCTCAAGGTTTAGTCGGCGTCTTTTGTAACCTGATAAGATAACATAAACAATAACACCGAAAATGACGATTTTCTGTGTCTAAATATGAACACATTTCTTCGTAATAGAGAATGGCTGCTGCGCTATAAAGAGTGTATCAATGTATGGGTTTTAAGGTAAGCCAACCAAATTGTGATCTGTTCTATGTTATAGAGAGTTTATCGTTATAAAGAATAATGTTATAAAGAGTTTACACTGTACTTGTTTTCGAGGAAGAAAGTTGGTTTTGTCATGCGAACGACAAAATAAAAGTCATCCCATGTTCCAAAGTATTCTTTGGGAAATTCTTTTCGGATTGACAGGAAGCGAAAGTGGTGCCATCCTACGTAAAGCTTGTAAACTATATCTAACAGTTCGGCTAGCCTACAATATTGCATTTACGGTGCTTTTATAAGTAGTTTTTAACGCATTTATTACGTGTTACTCGGACAGAAAGTTGACGACAGTAGAATTAGAGAATTTTGATATAATTTATTTGCATTGAAAGTTGAAACGCAATCAGTTTATATATTTATGTAAATTTAAATTTAATTAGTTATTTGTGTAAACTCATGCTCACTGATCATTTAGTAATTGAAATTGGTGTTTCACAAAAATATATATAAAAAAAATCACAAACGTACTTGTTTATAAAACAAAATTATCATATTTACATACGAAGCTAAAACAAACAAGATATTGATAAAATGGCGTATCTGTTGATATAAACCGCAAATTAAAATTGTCGATCAGTAAAAAGAAAAAAAGAATTAATGGCACGATATGCATTAAACAAAATCGAAACGTACACAAAACAATCACAATCGTTTTAATATACAAAATGGAGGCTACTTAAAACCGGGATGTTTTGGGAATTGAAATAATAAAAGTTTTATCTCGATGAATATTTGCATCGAAGAAAAGAGAAATATAAAGCGCGGGTCCACTGGGAAATAACTGTGTGATGCATGTAGGAGACCCCAATGAGGACGACATCGGAGTCTTTTGTGTACACTGTACAATAAATTGTCCGTCTCATATATGAGAGCCGTACCGTGTGTTGACTCCATTGACGCGGTTTGCATACCGTCAGTCGGTTCAAGCACCATTTTTTGTACACTTTCGCGCATAGTCAAAAAGAGGCATGCCTATGGAAAGAGACGTATATACTACTAACGCATTATTCAAATCTAAAGAACCAACGGGCTTGTTTTAACCACAGGCAGTCATTTAGCTGAAGCTGTCTAGTGATGACGTATCTCCGTATTGTTCTATGTTTAAAATACACACTTTTGGGATTTTTTTTCGTGTAGAAAAGACTTCCGAAAAATTCCCAAAAAAAAATGTTTTACTATCTGGTTATAGAATCCAGCTCTAGAGAAAACGAAATGTGATGCGATTCAACAAATAGCTAGATTTTGTCGCCACACGATGGTTTCATTTGTAATCCATAACCTAAAATTGTCGTCACAGTAGTTCAACAGTGTGCTTAGCATATAAACAAAAGACGTGAGATAATTATTTTGACGCGGATCACTGTGATTTTATTGCGCGGAAATGTTCTTTGAACACCTGGCGACCGCAGTCAAACGTCAGTACGTTTCCTGACATTCGAACAATGGTTGAATTCATGTGGAAAATCTCTTCATTACACTTGTTAGCACACGTTCAGATTCAGTTCATGACGACGCAGCGTCGCCGCATTCATTAAAACCTCAGCATACATACAACTGGTGCTTAATTTAATATAAATGTTCCTTTTGCGTATCTGTGCTAAGCTCCTGATCGTATTTTGTGAAAATAGAACTTGTAAAAAGGTTCAAAGAAAGATTATTTAATTATTGTTTATGGTTTAACTTCATCAGATGTGTCACAAACTCAGCAAACGCCACGTGAATCAAAATTTGTTCCATCGAATCATGTACACCATAACCTATAAATATTATGCAACGGTCGCCATCTTCAGTGACTGTTTACACGTGATATCGGTGTAAGCTGCCTTACGCTAATACAAAATAATACCGTTTTTAGTATTCCATGTAAAACAGGATTACTTCGGCATTCGTCCGCCTGCCGCAGGCGATTTTTTAAACTAACATGAAAGCTCGTTTCTTCTTGTCAACTAACGCTCTAAGTAGTCATGAATTAGTAAAACACAACCTAGAAACTAACGATCAGCTGTTCGCTGAAATGGCCGCCATTTCGGCTACGTTCAATTTGACATCAGATGGTAGCCGAGGTTAGCGTTGTATTTTACTGTGGAATCACAGTACAAATTTGAAGCGCGGCTTGCCAAGTTACTTGAACAGAGAAAAAGAAGGGCGGGAAGGAGAGAGTACGAGTGTGTTGGGACGTTTCAAGTGATGTTGCGCCGGCGGTTATGTAAGCCCGCTGTTTGTTTAAGAACAATCTCCCGGGAAACCGGCTTATATACTGTACACATGCGCGAATGTGTGTTTAAGTTATCATGTGTTTCGACAACTGTTCGTTGATTTGATTAGAAAGCATGAATCTGCTGTACAATAAAATCTGCCAAAGCCAATTACAGAATATTACAATACGTTTAACCGTTCATTTCTCAACATAAGATCTCGTGGTAAGAAACTGACGGTGACGAAATTATAGACGCTCGACAACATAGCTCAGAATCATCTTAAAGTGGCGATGAGTTGATTATATTGTACGGACGGAACAATCCAAAATGGCAGTCAGTAAAGAATGATTAAAGCATGAAATCATTAATTCAAAATAACACTAAATTGTAATGCAGCTACCGGCATCCACCATTAAATACCCGACACTTCCACTACATTAAAATACCCGACACTTTCACCACCATATTATAACCGAACTTCCTATTTTTTAACACTTTTTTTCATGAAATTTGTACAAATTCTTAAAAAAAAAGCGCAGCAGATGTTGAAAATTGCTTATAGAAAAACATTCTCTCGCAACTCTTTCACAATTTTAATCCCGTTCAATAAGTCAATTTGGGATAAACGCACGATTTTGATATCCAAAGCAACATTAATGCCTGGTTTCTGGCTCAATTTTAGCCTTAAATCTAAGAATGCCATTTGTTTTCAAGTCAACGTAAATCTTCATTCAGCTGAAAACAAATATCTGGATTTATGGTAAAAATCGACCCAGAAACTAAGCATAAATCGGCCTGATTCTTTCAAAAAGACGGAACCCACAAGCGTCGATAATGAAATGAATTACAAATTGATTGCGCTATCCCTCTATTCAAGGAAGTCTGCCAGATTATTTTTTTGATGTGAAATATCAAACAGCGTGTCTGGACGGGAGTGAAAGTGTTTCGATTGCATGGCTAGTCTCGCGTCCTGTCGGCTCTCTTTTCGTCTCGGCGGTTACCTCTCAATATCTATTGTGAGCGCTTCCCTCTCTATTACGCTGCACACTCGTCACTTTACGTGTGTGTCGGCATTTTACTCGTGTTTCACATCTGCTAGGCGTTCCGCGACGATTCAAATTTTTTAAAGCGAAAAGAACTTTTGTAGCTCCCGATAACAAACTGTCGCTGCGTGTGTGTGTGTGTGTCAGAGATCTCTCACTGAGAGAGAAAAGATATCGTGCTGCAGTCATTATCTTTGTCTAACAACACTATGCGGTTAACTTGGTCTCTCGGAAGCTTAAATAAACAAGTGAGTTCATCTCAATGAGTGTTGCCCGAGGTTGTATACTTTTTCAAAGGAACATCTCCATAATATAATAAAATGGCGCTGATAGAAATCTCTCGCATGCACGACGGTACGCGGCCACCTCCCGTATAACGTACAGAATATAGTTGTGCCAACTTGATAACATACCAATATCCCAACGCATGCTACGTCGATCACGTGCAAAACTATATTATTTGCCATTTTTGAGGTTATGTAAACAAGCTGTGACAGACATGAGAGTGATCCTGTAAGGGTTCCGTATTTTTATCGGATGTACGGAACCCTAAAAGTGAATTTAAAAAATCGCATTATTCTACCGACGATACGAAGATTTTCATCAGATTTATCTGTTAAATTCAACTAACCTAAGACCCTGATTATGAATATAAATTCTTCGAAACGTAGGTCATAACCGAACAATGGGCTCAGTTTATTTTTTAAATTGTTCCTCAACGATTCCACAATAATACTTTAGTAGTATTGTACGGTTAGAGGTTATACTAAATGACATTCTTAAATCTAGATTTACGGCTGAAAGTCGTGTCGGAAACCCAACATTAGCGTACCAGAAACCGATCGGTTAATCTGTTGTATTTGACTGTTGTGAAACAGACAAAAAGCAAATTATTTGTTAGTAAAGTTGTTGAATTTTATTCGAGCGTGTAACGACTGTATTATTTACATTTTAAACAATAAGCAGTTTTCTCTTTATACAAAATAGCGTACTGCAAGTTGAGGGCGTACGCAGAAAATAAAGTTTACACCGAAACAGGGGTTGAAATGTACAGAAACAAAAATCACGTTCACGGGAAATAGTTTCAGGATGGTCACAAATATCTGGAAGAAAAAGTTCCAACTTTTCAAATATCCCTGTTTTTCCAGATTTTTGTTTGTTTTCTTATTTTTATTTTTTAATACAAAATTTGTCATTCTCAAAATTGGATGAACAAACAATTTCCTTTATTTTCTACGTCGTCTGTGCCTTAGTAATTCGACGATCAACAGAACTCCGCGTACGGTCGGCCTTATCCAGTGTTGCCAGACGTCCCGATTTTGGCGGGACGTCCCGATTTTTAAATCAAAATTAAATGTCCCGCGCGGGACAGGCTCAGTCCCGCTTTTCGGGGATAACTCGACCGTACGTAAATAATTATTCTCTTATTGTAAGTTGCAATTTGTAACACTCACTCCTCAGACTATTGTTTGAAACGCCATATTTTTCTAATGAATAAAACTTTTTTGATTTTGATTTCTTTTTTTTATTTTTTTTATTCAGAAGACAAATAAGACTCAACTATTTAACGATAGGGTAAATCTGATTTAAAATATCATATTTTTATTAAAATACATTTTCTATGGCTATTGTCACGTAAACGTAATTTGAACTCAAATGAAAAAATAAATATTTAAAAACTTCTGATACGTTTTTTTACTATGTCCCGCTTTCGACGAAAGAATCCCGCTTTTTTCACTCAAAAAGTTCTAAAATCCCGACTTGGCAAAAAAAAATCTGGCAACGCTGGGCCCTTATCCCACTTATTTTGAGTGCTGGTGGATTTCAGCGACTATTTCAAATCAGAGAGAGACAGAAGACACTGTACGCTTAGTGTTTGGGACACGAAGGGTGTTTGTAGTACTTCATTAAATTAAACCGCGTCTAAATTAGATTCATTTCGCGTGATTTTATTTGTACAGCATTTAATATTAATGTAGTTAATTTCGTGATTGAAGACAAGAAAGATTTATTTTTACATCGCATATTAAATTACAGTGGAATAGTAAAGCGGTTTCGGTTCGAGATATAATTAAAAAAAAACTATGTTTATCGTAAAGCTCGATTCACACTCTGACGCGCTAAAAATTCCGTCTTGTCAGAAAGCCTATATTTTCTGAGCACTGTTAAAGTCGTATAGGAAGTTGAAATTTGGCATGCAAGTTTCGTAGTTTAAGCTGAGGAGTCGTTTTACAGAAAAAATGTCGCATCTTCTGTGGTCATTTACATGAAAATTAAACAACAAAAAAATAACGGGTAATAATTTGTTGAAAGGGGTTTACTTCCTCTGAATATACCTATGCTAATATAGTAGGTCATGTATGTAGGATGTACTACCGTTACAGACATTATGGTGAAGCGAGCGTCAGAGTCTTTTAACAGTCACACAAGTCATATATCATTACGTTCGAGATATATAAGTACCTACTATAAAATACCTGTTTTCTTCTGATATAAAAATTACTATTCGTGCCTAAATTTGTTAAATCGCTTGTTTTACTTCACGCACTAGTGTTGAATGAGTCATTTTACGACCGTTATGCATACATGAACAGCAACTATTTTGTAGGGGGATATAGCAAAAAATATCATAACTCGTTCGCAATGATATTACGACTCGTGCGACTATCTCTCGTTTTCACATAATGACACAACTCGTCAGTAATACACTCCATTACGCAACTAGATATAAAATCTATTTTTTTTTATTTTTATGTTATTTTATAAAAATGTACCCAAAAAAGTACTCCTCCCGTCGAAAGTACTACGTCTAGATTTTTTGGCGGTGCCGTATCTTATTACTACAAGTTACGGTAGTTCCGAACAGATGACTTCAGTTGTCGATCGTCTATAATCTATAATTTATGACTAGTTTGAAACAAGTTTCAAAACAAAACACGGTCGGACGTCTAAATCGACACATAATTTCACGTACGAGCTGTACTTCACATAATATATAGATATCTAGAGAGTGCTGTATAGCAACTCAAAAAAGTCGAAATATGAAAACACTGTTGACACAAGAAATTAATTCAATTTTATGTTCAATTTATTCGCCAAGCGTTGTGCGCACGCGTCGCGCCACAACGTATCGGGCGCGCTTGTTCTGTCCTTCTCCAACGCGGTAAGGATCTTATCTCTTTTTCACTTGTAGGGAAATAAAGCAAACATACAATATCATAACTCGTTGTATGTTAAAACTGCCAATTATTATGAGCGGCGTGAGTCGAAAATTTGTTTACTCTTTAATAAATCAGTTTTAATTAATTGATATCTACCCCGCCTGTTTCGAAATATCAAACAGAGAGTGCACTGTCGTCGAAAGTCCTTGAGATTCTTTACGTCAACGGGAGAAATTCATTTTCCTACAATGCCTCTCCAAACAAGACTTCGCTCAAAAATAATAACTGCAGCACCAATAGGCTATTTGACACTTATTTTTAACACGCTTCACCTGCATGTTTGTTTTATTAAGGAATATTTGAACGTGAAATTCACCCACTTCAAAACGTCAGATGAAATTTTAATACAGTGTAAACTCTTTATAACATTATTCTTTATAACGATAAACTCTCTATAACATAGAAAAGATCACAATTTGGTTGGTTTACCTTAAAACCCATACATTGATACACTCTTTATAGCGCAGCAGCCATTCTCTATTACGAAGAAATGTGTTCATATTTAGACACAGAAAATCGTCATTGTCGGTGTTATTGTTTATGTTATCTTATCAGGTTACAAAAGACGCCGACTAAACCTTTGAGGCCCCGAAACGTCAGGCAAAGTTAACTGACTATATGTATTAATTTTATCAAAAACATACATATTGAAGATTATTGTTAATTTGGTTGTTTTTCTTTCTTCACTCCATATAACGGTAACTCTCTATAACGATAAAAAATACTCGGTCCCTTGAGTTTCGTTATAAAGAGTTTACACTGTACCTTGAAATTTAGTATAAGGAGCTGAAAAATAAAAAGCCAGACTTCTTAATCGGGTCTAAAACTTAGCCAGCTGTTTGCAAAATTATATTTTTGAAATATTTAAAAAATATATTTGTGGCACGCTGCAATTTAAACAGAATAATATTGGCAACTAAAAATTGATACATTCAAAAAAACAGGTCGTTTCGGTGGGACGTTCTACCTGCCAGGTGATTAAAAATTTGAGGGTCGGTTAATCGGGACTAAACCTTAACGAGCTGTTTGCAAAATTGTATTTTTTAAGACTTAAAAAATATATTTGAGGCACGTTGAAATTTAAACAGAATAATACTGGTAACTAAAAATAAATATTTCAAAAAGACATTTTATCTGCCAGGCGATCAATATGTTTATGAATCGGTTAAGTTCCGTTACCCTTCAGCCAGGTCTGTGTTTTTGTATCCGGATATTACTAAAGAGGTACTGTACAAATTTTCACAATACCTCAAATACCTATCCAAAAATGTCTGACATCTCTCGGGCTATAATATTGTAGTGCAGTAAAATCAGTTTTCTTGTCGTGATTTTTGGTTATGGAAAATAAATCTCTACATCTATTTTTCGATCGCTCTTATCAATTACTCTAAATTACATAGGTGTAGGTATTTTAACAGTTCAAGCGAGTCGGCCACATTCCGCCCCTTCAGGGGTGGAACACCTCTATCATCGCCAACAGAAGTGGGGACTCGAATCGTACTACACTACCCCGCTCTGTTGTTACTTGTGGACGGATATGCATTTAGCATTTATATCATGTGCTCCTGATATTCAACTGTCAGTGAACGATCGTCGATTGTTATAATAGCTCTTCATTGCGCGCACACACTAGAGTTCGCATTTGTTTACGTGCGATGCGATCGTCGATTGTTGTTTGGGTTTGTTTTGTTTTTTTATAACATTTATAATTTTTGGTGTTTTTGTAATATTTAATTGTTTTAGTGAGGAAATTGTGCGCAACCAAAAAATGACAGATCAAAAAAAAATTTACTGTTCGGCGATGAAAATAATATTGTGTTAAAAATTATTATTTAAATAAAGTTATGTTTTTATTTGATGAAAACTACTGCAAATTAGAAGCTGGTGATTTTGTTAACCCTTTTGCGCATAAGAGACATATTTGCCCCCGCATAATTTTCACGATTTACAGTAACGCTGGCTGAATAAAACCTTTTTTTAGTGTTGCCAATGCGCAAACTTGAAAAAATACTATAAATTTTTTTTTTTGTTGTAAAATTAAAAACTCATGATTTTATTTAATAAAAAAATATATTTCCATGAAAACTTCTGTAGAATTAAAGTCAGTGCTTTTTTTTGAATAAAAAATATGCGCACTAAAATTAGCACCGCAAATAAATTACACCCGAAAAAAATGCATAACTTTCCATCCATCTTGTGATACTTCCCGACGCGTGATTACAAAAAAAGTTGAACTGCGAAAATTAAACAAAACAATGTATTCGTTTTACCGCGCCTGGTTGATGCGTGACGCGTTTACATCAACGATAGGCAACCCGCCTGACGTAATACTGCAAGTGGGGCCGAGTCAAACTCAATTCACGGCGCATAGGGCCGTCCTAGCCGCCCACAGCGGTTACTTCAAGAGCGTATTCTCGCACCCGACGAACCCCGTCGTCGTCAACAACATAGGCGTCGCCGAATTCACCTCCCTGCTGACCTGGATGTACACCGGGTACCTCGACCTCAACATCGAAAACATTTACAACATCCTTCTCGCTACGCACCTCCTACATATGCCGAACGCGCTCGAAATTTGCCGAAACTTCCTCGTCCAAAACAACCAGCTGGTCCACGAAAATAACCGGTTGGTCAACAACGAAGCCGCGCCGTATTCGAGTTACAACAACGTCATCAAGCCGATACCGAGCCGGAAGTATTTACCGGACGCGTTTCGGTTCGAACCGGTCGTCCGATACCAGCAACCGAACCTGTTACAAAACAGCGACAGCACGATTTTTCACAAAGTAGAGAACCTGCTGAAGTCGGACACGAAACCGAGCAGCGAAGACGACGCGAAGACGTCGATGCCTTCGACAAGTTTTACGCGAAAGACACCGAGCCCGAGCGTGCGCAGTTTGAGTCCGAACGTATCGGAGAACTCCGAGAGCGTCGTCCAGTACCAGACGAGTAAGAAGCTCGATTCAAAGCGCCTCAAGAAAAACATCGACACGGTCAAGAATGGCGACGGTAAAGTTATCATCGATATCGCTTGTTGCGATGGACCGGTTCGGTTTCATCGCGTGCTGAACAATTGTTACGGAGTGACTAACGTTATCGACAAGACTGAAACAGAGAGCCGAAACAAAAACGAAATCATGAACAAAATCATGACCGAAAACATCAACCGCGACGAAAACAATCGCAAATGCTCCGAACGGAAATTGAGCGTCAGTACCGAGGGCAGCGATCAAGGTCATTCGGATAAGTCAGAGAACCAGAACGACATCGTCTATACTTGTGTTTATTGTAATCATACGTTCAAGTCGCAGTACTGTTACCAGAAACACGCGCGGAGGCACATCAATCCGGTGACCTTGAATAGTACCTGCAAGGTCGAGAAGAATGTCGAAGTCAAGCGCGAAGTCAAACTTTTGGACATGAACGTTCAGTATTATCCGTGCAAGACGTGCGGCAGCAAGTTCCCGAGCTACTACTTTGTCCATAAGCACAGGAAGTTGCATCACGCCGAAGAAATGGTCGGCGAAAAAGAAATCATCGTTACCGACAGCAATGACGAAAAGAGCAATACTCAAAACGACATTGAAACAAATAAAACCGCGGACAATTGAATCAGTATTATTTTTTTTAAATCAATGTTTACTGTAGTGAACTGTAATTAGTATTAAAAAAATGTTGAAAAGTGGTCCGGTCGAAGCTGTCAAAATACACACACGTGTAATGTCAGAGCATGTGAAGCGCATATTTATCAAAAGAAATTAGTTTGTCAATGGCGCCACTGTGAACTAACGCAATCAGGTTAGCAATCACGTTTATGAAACAAGCAATAAAAAAATAAAAAATTGGTAGCATGTCGTTTGTAAATCAGATTTGATTAGTTCCTGACTTTTGTCGCAAGATCGCGTAGCTGCAAATCAATGTACAAAACAAATAGTATAAAAATTTGACGGTAAATAATCAATTCCAATTTTCGACGTGTAATCTGAGAGTGTGGAAGCTCGCAGCTTCGACTAATTTCCAGAATGTATATATGTATTTTCAAAAAAATAATGCTCAATATTGTAAACTAGACATATCATTATTTTACTGCAATTTAAAATTGAAACAACGGAAAAACACAAACGGAACTGAATATGTCACGCTGAATAAATGATGAACAAATGTAACAAAATGAATAATCAATAAACTATGTTACTGGCTGGCTACGTATTAATTATAAATATTTCCTCTCATTTAATATTTAATACATATTTTGCGTTTTATATTTTTGTTGTGATTTGCATGTACCGTTAGAAAAGACATTTTCATCAATTATTCAACTATCATCATTAATTTAGTAGTAGATCGTTTTTAATTTTGAAGTAACTGAATTTCGTAGCCCTACTAATCAACACGACGACTAATTTCGGTCGGTAGACTCTTTAATTATCATTTAATGTTCCTTCAAGATGAGTACTTTGTGTTTTATATTTTTGATGAGATTTGAATATTCAGTTAGAAAAGACATTTTCATCAATTATTCTTCTATCATCATTAATTTAGTAGTAGATCGTTTTTAATTTTGAAGTTAACTGAATTTCGTAGCCCTACTAACCAACACGACGCCTAATTTCGGTCGGTAGACTCTTTAATTATCATTTAATGTTCCTTCTAAGTGATTGATCTCTCAGACTGTAAAATCTGCGGTCGCAAAATTTATTTTATTACTGTTTTTATTAGCTGTGATTCAACATTAAGCTTCACAAAATTTGGCTTGCTGTTTAAAAATTTCAAAAAAACATATATTTTTGCCCTAAAAATTCAATAAAAAAAACATGATATTCGTCAATATTTCTTTACAGCACGTCACGAGATTTCGAATTACGGGAAGGCAAATTAATATTTTAAAGTTTGTTTTTTTTTATGTTAAAAATACCGACAAATTAGACTTGCTCAATAATTTTTTTCAAATTTAATTTTTTCTGTACAAAAATTTATGTGAAACGATAATGTTCTTGTTTTTATCTGATTTTAAATCATTTATTTAGATCAAATAAACTGTAAAAACTTGTCTAAAAGTCATATGGAAAGAATTGTATATATTTCTAGTTTATTTTGAAGCATTAACATCAAAGATTAAATAAGATTTTTCATAGAAATTAGAGATTTTCGAAACGTAAGTGCATTTTACACGCTATGCGGGTGAATAAGGGAGCATTTTGAACAGCTGGTAGTCGGTAGTCGGTAACTATCTGGTTCAGGGGTGGATCAAGGCTCTTTCGGAACCTAGGCTTATTGAAATTCAATAGGACCCCATTTTGTCATAATTCATCAAAAAAATTACCGGGGAATTTTTCTTTTTTAAATTAAAAACTAAACTGCGTAAAAGTTATTTATTTTCATAACTATTCAAAAACTAAAAAGATAATATTTTATTCTCAATATTGTTCACGTCCATTATAATCAATATGTTTTTTTTTATTTTTTAACGGGAAATTACATAATTTCAGTTCGTTTAAATATTTACTATTTAATATTTGTTGAAGTAAATATATGTATTATTAGATATCTAATTTTTTTAAATGTTATGGTTAACTAGTTAAAGGTATTATTTAAATTCTTTTTAAAAAAAATATTTATTTCATTAACTAATTTGTATTTTTAATCATTTCAGTTGTGCCTGAAGAAGTTAAAAAGATTTAACGAAACATCGCAATTTTTTTATTTAGTTTAACTATATTTGAATTATCCAATTTCCCGTTAAAAAATAAAAAAAAAAACTTGTACAACATTTTATCTTCTCGCAGTTTCAAAAATTCGACTGTGATAATTCTAAATTTCGCGACGAATATTGTAGAGCGATTAAAAATTGATTCTTCAAAAAAAAACTTGGAAATATAAATTACTCCTCTTTTGATCTAATGATCTCAGTTATCGAGCATCTATAATTAACAATCGCTCTTTCTGAATCACAAAAAAAAATTTCTCTAATTTTAAAGTATTATAGCGTAAAAATACAAGCTTTGTCTCTTTTCTGTTTTTTTTTTTTTTTTTTGGTGGGTATTTCGGTATTTTTGAACAATTTCCATGACGACCTGGGCTTCTCAACCTTTTTTCCTGTCTACACCTAACGAATTTTTAACCACTGGCGACATGCATTTCTTAAACCAGAGCGCAGGAAAGTGATATTTTTTTCGCGATTGAGAATCGCTGAGCAAGAAGAAAAAGTAAATTGAAACAGAAAAGAGATATTTCAATATTTACTTTCGAGTTAATTAGTAAATTGAATATGTTGAGAAAATTGTTTTCCTATATAATATCCATAAGCATGTTATTAATTAACTAAAAAAAACGTAAGTCAATCAATAACCATAAAAAAACGGGTCAAGTGCGAGTCTAACTCGCGAGAAGAGGGTTCCGTACTATTCCGTTTTCCTCGAGTACTTTAAGACTTCAGATTTTCGTTTAGGTTTTCTTGTAAACTATGGATGAGACCGGACATTCCCTATTTTTTTCAACATTTTAGACTCATTTTAGGTGTTGTTTATGTAAACTGAGGTTATATAATTTGAGTCGGTTGATAAAAAAAATATTTCAAAGCCTACCTTGATTATCCGTCACTTCGTCGTCACTTGTTTCCATGGCGAGTTCCTTGTCTTTTCTTCTCTCTTTCTTCTTTTTTTCTATCGTTGAATTGCCGGCGCCACTTCCTGATTGGTCACTATAAACAACGAAAATAAAACAATTGATAACGCAGCTCGCAAATCAACTAATTATTTTATAAAAACATAAAACGTCACAAAGTGCTTTGTTGGATTTTAAGAACAGTATTGTTTACTTAATATAATACTGCTTCCATTTCATAGTTTTAATCAAACTAATACATTGTTTTAATTTCAAAGTAATTTAGCCTAATGAGATTCTAGATTGGAAGTCTTTCAACATGTCAAAGAATAGGAGAGCTAAGTATTTAAGAAATAAACAATACAGTGTAAAACAAATGAACAAATGAAATATCACTGGCAATTGTTTTACAAAGCATACACTATATATTGCACAGTTGAATCTCAATGGTACAGTACAGAATGTTACTTCATCTTTGGTAGGCCAAGACTGAAATCCATTCAAAAGCAAAGTTATCAAATACAGAGGTCGCCTCGTTCCATTGGATATTAGTAGGGGGTTGACATCAATTGATAATTGCGCGGTTGATAAAAATATTGAACGTTCTTCCAGTTGACGTCATTTATTAACGAGGTAGCCTAAAAGTTCTTCTGGAGCTCATAAGAAGATACAGATTATTTGCTGACTAGATCCAGTAAAAAGGGGAAGCTCAAAAATTCTTCCAGGATGTGGTGCATTTGGGCCAAGAGACCATCCCATTCTATTTTAATCTTTTAATTTTTAACGAGGTAGCCCGTGACTAAACGTTGCCACGGTTTTTACAGATTTGGGTTGCAGAAAACATTATCAGAAAATCTGATTTGACAATGACTTTAGACTGTGATCTGACATACATTAATCAAGAAAAACTTTAGGGCTTTATTACACATATATTAAAGTTCTCAAACATATTTTTTATTTATATATAGATATTCAAGAATTCTAGTAGGTTCATCAAGAACTCGGACGTTCATGATCTAAATACTCGATCTAAGTGTGAGCTTAGAGTGCCTTTCAAGCATTTGAATATCTCAAAAAAAATCCCCAAATTGTCTGGGTATTACTATTTTTAACAAGCTGCCTCAAAATATTAAAAATTGTGGCGAATTATCAAAATTTGAAAAATACTTGAAAACAATTTTGATAGCAAGCGCTTTTTATAATTTAGACGAATTTCTGTTAGGTCATGAACGACTGTGTTCTTGATGAACCTACTAATGTCCTTGATGGACTCTGAATTGACAATTTGTATCCACTATGGCACCACAAATAAACTATTATTATTATTAAACAAAATGAAATTACTTGCAATTACTGTTCAAATTAATTTTTTATTTATAAGACGTTTCGACCAACCAATTTGGTCCTTTTCAATTTTTTAAAATATAAAATAAATTACAATTTATTTTATATTTTAAAAAATATAAGATCTACAAGATGCTTGGATTGTCATACAAAGTAATCAGTTTGAGAAGAAATCGCTAATTTTATAAAAATACTTTGAAATTAAAAACTTTTTAAGCGCTATTTTGAATTTGGAATCTGTTGAAATATTTTTTATATGACAAGGCAATTTGTTAAAAACCGCTATGGAATCATGGGGCTTCTTTGAAAGCTTACGGTGTTACATTTGGGAGCTTTGATAGCTGCACCATGCCTAGTATTATACTGTGTCCCCTACCATAGGTAAGGAGTGATCACTAGTTTTTATATATACAGCTGCGTAATATAGACAAATACCGGGCAGTGTCATTATATTATCTAGTTTGAAGTAAGGAACATAAGAATCGGTATAATTTAGACGAAATATGTATTTTAGGACCATTTTTTGTTTAACAAAAACTTTTTGTCTGACCCCAGCAGAGAATTCCGTATTTTAATAAGGGAAAAATAAAAGAGTAATAAGCAGTTTTGATGACATTAGGATAATTCTCAACAGTTTGATTTGATTTGATACCAGGAACGTTTTGGCGCAGGACAAAAATTTTGTGAAACATGATTGAATCTGCGAGAAATAGACAGATTGAAATCAATTCAATAATAATTGGGAGTTGAATTTATTAAATTGATTACTCCCGTTCAGTTGTCTATAATTGTGCATTCACTGTGAACGCTGTTCAAACAGAAAGACACGGCCGCCTCTGACGGGAATTCAATTCAATAATAAATCACTCTAATAGATTGTTATTATGTAAATTCTATGTTTGCCTTTTCATAGAACTCGAATTTTAATTTGAGATCGGCTCACATCGTTTCAATTTCTCTATGTACATTTGAAAAAACAAACTGATTGAATCTACGTAAAATAAATAAAAAAAAACTCTTTTTTTAATATCAAACGATTTGTCATTAAAAAATTATATTGGAATCAAATAAAGATAAAATCAATATTTTGTTTTTGAAGCGCAGTTTTTTATACTAACTAGAAAGTTCTAAAATCGCTGGTCGGCAATATAGAGCTCTTCAGACACAGATGCGTGTTTGTTGATCAATTTCTTAGACTGTTTAAGGTAGTTGTCCTGGTTAAGGCACACCGTCAGAAAATTCTTAATTTTTGTATACTTATTAAGGACATGATAATACAATTATCCTGAAAATTTAAAGTCGATCGACCGTATATAATCCGAGATAAATTCAATTAAAAATTGGATAATTAACATTTATTGTATACGATCTCTGTAGTTCTGAACCAGTTTCTTATTTATAAAAAAAGAACTAACTGTCAGAAACTTTCCAAAAACTGACAGTCTTTCAATGCATTTGTTATGAGTTAAAAAAAAAATAAGAAATTTGTTTTGACCGTCTAATTATTTATAAATAACGGTTTAAAGTTCAACAATTTATAGAATGTATATGAATACTGTATGGGTTACGTTTCCACGGGTAGTCTTGCGTACAAATTATGAATCACTTAGCTACAAGCTAGTATACTTTTGTGGCGCGTACAATCTATAACTTTTTGACAATATTGTACCACGACAACTACTTTAAACACTGCTAGAAGCATAGAACTGTTAGGGGACATCCATAAATTACGTCACACGTTAAGAGGGAGGAGAAGGTTCTTCCATGTTATCCGAGTTTTCGCTTATACGAGGTGCCTCCTTTCCACATTACCTCGAATAAACGAAGTTTTACTGTAGTTGTGGAAAAAAAAAAATAGCTCATATATACCTGTTCGTCTTATCCTGTCCACTGAGATCGGTATTGTCGTTCATAGACTGAGCTCCCTGGACCTGCTGTTCGGCGGGCGGCGTTGGGGTCTGCTGTTGCTGTTGTAAAATCGAACTGACGCCCGTCGATGACAACGCGTTACTCATAACCGACGTTGTGATGCACGAAGTCTGGGTGACGGTCGTCGACGGGCAAGTCGTTATGACCGTCGAATTCGATGTAGAAGTCGAAACGATTGGAATGGATGTCGTCTGTTGAACCGCACTCGTCGACACCGATGTCGGATTCGCTGTCGATTTTTGTAAGTTCTTTGTATCGCTGTTCACTGAATTCACTGTCGAATTTACAAAAATAGTCTGTTGTGACGACGATGACGTCACAGTCGTCGCACTACTTGCTACCGAAATACTCGTTGACGTATTGACGCTCGGCGTCGACTGCGAGTTGGTGGTACTCGTCGATGTCATAGACGACGGCGCATCACCGGTCGATTGCTGCGACGCCTGGCCTGCCGACGTCGCCGCTATGCTATTGTTAGCACCACCGGTCTTCTGTTGTTGTTCGCGTTGCAGTCTCGTCGTAACGCCCGTGCTAGAAACGTCGACCACCGACCCGATTGCCGCGTTATTAACTTTCTGCGGATTCCTCGACGCCCGAGGCCGATGTCTCGACTTCCTTAACATCTGTTTATAGTTCTCAGCTTTTTTACTGAGGTAGTAATGTTGCACACAATCTTGAACGGTTTTTTTATCTAAATAAGAAGCTATCACACCGAAATTTTTAGGATGCTGTAAATATTTCTCCCGAAAAATCTCACTTTCAGATTTAGTCCATAGATTAGCTATCTGCCATTCTTTATATTCGTTTTCCATATTTAAAACATGTCCATTATTGTTAGAGTAACACAACTTTCTTTGCCTAGCATCCAACAATATCGGAGGTACAACTGAATAGCTACGCATTTTTTTATCCTCCAACTCCTGCTCCTGGAGGCCGTCCATTATCTCTTCCAGATCGGCTTCGGATTTTATTCTAGCACCGACCCTATTGAACCTTTCTTTGTCTTCCCTCTGTTTCCTCAATTCAGGAAAAACCTTTTCAAAAAACTCGCGGTTCTTTGTTTCCTTCGCTTTCCTTTTCTGCGAACTCTCAATCCTTTCAACTTTCCTGAGCCACTCCTGCATCAATTTACTGTACGTCTGTATTAAATAACTTTCGCGTTGTTCTTTCTCGGCGTGCCGTTTCTTGAAGTACTCAATGAGCCTCTTCTTGAACGACTGATGCTTCCGTTTGTTCTCCTGAAGAACTGGACAATCCGACGGTTGATTGTACAACGGCCAATCGACTTTCGTTCCTAAGCTATCCAGTAGCAGGTGAGACGTCCTCGCCCACTTTCTGTTCTCCGCATAAACTTTCTGAGCGAGACTCTGATGTTTCGGCTGAGCCACTTCCTCAACTTCCTGCTGTATTGACGGCTTTGAAGCTGCCTCTTCCAATTCCTGCTCTTTCTTTTTCAATTTGATGATTTGCGATTCGTGCAACGCAATGTCTCGATCTACCTTGCTGATCATCTGGAGCAGTTCGTCTTTCGTCGTGCGGAACGCCAGGTCCTCTTGGGCATGTTCATTTGGAGTCGGTGATATCGCCTCCACCTGCGGATTGTAAGAGCCCGGTTGATCCTGGAAAAACAACAAAAAAACATATTTAAAATCAAGGATTAATCAGTTAAGTAGAAAATATGGTAGCCAGTATATTTTAAATTAGGCTCGCCTGTATCACTTTTGTGAAGGTCATCGACCTCAAGGTTTTTTGGGAATAGTAATAAGGAGATTTGGAGGCTATCTTAATAATAACAATAATGAGTCTACATATATAATTTTCTAATGTAGGTACGTCTGTCTTTCCAGGTCCTCCAGAAGGCCTTCCTTGACCTAAGTCAAGGTCAACGAGAGCCTTCTGCAGGACCTGGAAAGAAAGTCACAGTTAGGAAGTTGATACTTTGCAGACTTATAGTATAGAACACGGGACAGAACCTAATGGAGCTGGATTTTCGATTTTCTCTCCGAGGACAAAAATAGTTATATTTTTTTTTCAAAAAGGACAAGTTAACTTCCATATTGTATGTAAGAATGCATTTAGAAACAGCATTACTTATTATTTCAAATAACCAACCTGACGAACACAGATTTAAAATAGTACATTATAAACAGTAAAAAGGATTTCAACTTGAAGAACTTGAGCAAGAAACATTTGCTAGTGTAAATGCACCCCTTGTAACTTGGTCCGTTCAGTGTCAGGGATTTATTTAAAAGTAAGGCTAGTATTATCCGGGTTTTAAATTCCAACAATGAAAACATTAAACCGTTCTTTTGTCATTTGTAATCTAAGCAAAACGTGGATTCGAATTTGTTATTCATAGCGCATGCTCAAACCATTGAAGCGGTGTATTAAACGGAGGTGTTATCAGGTGCGAATTTATGATGGCGCATTAAAACAAAACAATAAATTTATGTACTAAAATGAGTCACCTAAAACAGTGCCGTAATAATATCGCTTGAGACCCGTGGCAAATTCATCGGATGGGGCCCTCTGCAAAGAAGCTCAACCAACTTTATATCTTTTTCTTGCAAACGCGTTCAAATCTTTATACATTTTTTTTGTTTAATTTGTGAATGTACTTAAATTAATTTAATACAAAACTAAATAAATTTTTCTAAATGTAATAATAAATGCCTGTGCTCACGATCCTCTCTGGCCGAGGGCTCCCTCCGGCGGGGTTCCGTGGTATTTTGCCCGTCCTGCCCCCTGTTACGCCACTGACCTAAGATCATGCTTTGCATAAAAAAAACAGAACGAGAAGAGCATTTATCTGGCTGTGAAGCGGGGTCAGGTTACCGGTTTTAACTGTAGAGACGCAGGGGGTCACAAAAATGTGACATTGGCACACAGGCGAATTTTTATTTAATTCAGAAACTAGCCGTTAATGTTTTCGGTAAAGTCGTCATTTTTTAATTAATCAGTTTTTGTCAGACAATATCAAGCAACTAATTAATTTTACATCGGCGTTAAAAAGATTCTCTGAAAATTTAATAACAGATCTGCAAACAAAAGATACGGCATTAAATAATACCAAACATTTAAAAGATTCCAAAGCCTCATTTGTCTGGATTAGTCGACTTAATCAACCTACAGTAATAGAGGGATTATCGCTGATGAAAGTTTTATATTTTTAGCAAAACAATTTGATTCCATGCTCAAATAAGGTGTGTTTGCTATATTAGAGTACAGAGAATAACTCAGTGAAATTTACTCTGAAAAGTGTACGTTAGGTTAATCACATGTGTACACTTACAACAAACGAGATAGTGACAGATTTCAATAAAGTTTGGACTTAAGTTTAGTTTGAACAGAAAGATAAGTCGTTTTTATATTGAAACTGAATTATTTTAAAACACAAAAATGTATAAAACCGATAATAAAAATGTATTTGGATAAACAATTGTCCAATTCAGACACATGGCACGTGACCTACTCTACTCTACGTATTCCTGCTCAAGAGTAGGGACTGAGCTACCAAACGCAATAGTGTAAGAAGTGTTAACCTTTTTTGAACTACAGTACGATACCAAACACAGCTATATGGAACACAGATTTGATATTTTTTCAAGTTCTCATTTCATATTTTTGATACGTAAACATCTTTACAACCTCCCAATTTCTGCTAGAGAAACATCGCGGAAGTAACGCAAAGCTCAATTGTGAGCTATAACCAATCTCCTTGGTCCTTATGTAACATAGAAGTTAAAATATTGTTTCTAACGCCATTCGCGCTGTGTAAATGAACTCCTGGTACATTTTTTCCGCAGAATTTGCATACAGACTTTAAAAGTTAATAAATAATCGACTTTCCCAACTCATAACGCGGCATACTGTGGACATCCCTAAGCAGTGGTCGGCGATAACTCAAGACAGTTTTATTTAAAGATATGAGAAAGTTTTTCTTTCCTGCACTTTTACTTATTAAAACTTTTCTTCTTATATATTTAAAACGGTAGAAAAAAACAAGGTTGGGCATTAAATGGTGATAGCACGAAGATCTTCGAAAAACGCACAATAAGGCAAAATATTGTAATTCACCAAATTTGAACTTTATTAAAATTTACAATAAGCTTCCGCAAAATATAAAAAAATAAAAAATATTACAAATTTCGCAAAATTTAAAACAAAACATATATGTTACACTCTACAGGAATATCTGAATTTTAATTCTTGATTTTTTTACTTTTGACTTGTAATATGTACAATATCTATAGTTGTTACCAATAAAAATTGATTGATTGATTGATATAAGGTTCCGTACTTCCGATGAAAAAAAGGAACCCTTATAGAATCATTCCCGCCTGTCACAGCTTATATTTTCCGTATTTACTGGACGAAAACAGTATAAATTTGGTACATATATAGAATTAGGCAACACAATCACGGAAGTATAGCGTAAATAAACGAATTTCGATTTTGGGGGATAATTATGAGAGGCCAATTAAGAAATTAAAAAAAAATCAACGCATCACCTGTTTAAAAGGGCTCGTTACGAGAAAAACAAATATAATTTTTTTATAATTTTAAAACGTATGGTTTAAAAGATATTAATGAAAATATACGAAAATCGACCCCTCCCTATTTCCGAAACTACTGAACCTAAAATTTTGAAAAAAAAACGGAATATAGGGCCTCACTCATAGTTTAAAGAAATCTGTATTTGAAACGATCCTCGTAAGAAAGCGATACCAAACTATATAGCAAAATGAACCGTTTTTTCCGGAAACTGTTTCAGATTTATTATGTGTCCTGTTTTTTTTGCAGATCCACTCTGCCTTTGACATTTTAATTAAAAATGGAGGAAACATTTTTTTTGTGCCAGTAATGTATACATTAAAATTAATTGCGACGTACTTAACATAATGTACTCTTAATTGATTTTCAAAATAATGTTTCAAAATAAATTATATCGACAAAAACGAGTTTTCTATAAACTATAGCAAAAATATCTGTTCTTTTTAACCCGTACTTCAAATCCTTTGGGTTAAGAAATTATGGGTTTTTTCCGTTGGCTCAGTGATTCCCAACATTTTATTGTTTAGATGAACCCTTGAAATATTTCGTAAAATCTCGGGGAACCCTGGCTGACCCGGGCTCGCGCCACCTCTGGAAGCACGTTAATAACAAATTTTCTGCTTTATATATTGAAAAGAAGGGTGTAATTGTTTTTTGCTGTATCTTCGTATTCGTGAATCTCACAAAAATTTTGTAGGCATCAATTTTCTAGATAATAAAATTCTCCACAACTTTTTATAATATCTTTTTGTCGTAGCTTTAATGCTCAAGTCGCTATAAAAATTTTTAAATTATTAATCACAGCTACTGAAATTTGACACATTGACGATCCTGCATTTTCCATATAGGTATATTATAGTAATACTAACAGCATGCAAAATGTAATGCGCTTATAGGTTAAATTTCTATCACCAGATGTCGTATTGTTTTATGTCAAATCCCAATAAGTGATAGTGGTACTATTTTATCATTTAATATTGAATTAGTTTTATTGATATTTTGTCCACTTTTTTTGTAAACAGTGTCAAAATCGGTTAATCCACATAAGATCTATGATGCCACAGATAGAGCAAAAACATTACTTATACACTATTTTTCAAGATGATGGCCAAATGGGGGTGTGTCCCTCGTCCTGAAAACACCACCGACCACCTACTAATTTCCAACAAAAAACCGCTGTCTATCCAAAAAGCACGGTTGGCTCTTCGCCCGTTTGGTTGCACTGCAAGTTATGACTCAAAAAAATGTAAATGCTTTTAATTTGATGTATTAAGGAAAAAATTCACCACCGCTATTTTGAAAAATGGCGTGTATTTTAAAAAAATGTGCATTGTAACAGCTTTAAACTGATTATTTTCACGCTCATACAAAACGGTTGTAATAAACAACATAAATTGTTTTTAAGCGGCTAACATAAATCTGATAAAGTGAGTGTTCATTTCCATTTTAAATTGTATAATTTATACCCGAAAAAAAATCATACAATTAACAATATATGAGGTACGTAATTAGACTTTTAGGTGTCATAAAAAATAAAAAAAAGAACTATAAAACAAACGCGATATTGAGCGACAGAGGTATTTCACCCCGTCCATATTTCTAATGCGGTGTGCCGCTCGTTAGAAATCGTGACACGCACTACAGAAATGAAAGGTTGGCCATGACCTTGGCTATGTAAACAGTGCACGTAAAAATCGTGGGTGTTTCGATATGTGCCACCATAACTATGAAGCGGCATTGGCGCCGTTTGCACAAACCACGCACTTTGCGATCGTTTTTTGTTTTTGCGCACATAAATCGTATACGCGAAGCAATTTATATGAAGCTGCATTACAGAGTGAAAGTTCTTTAAGCGTTCTAAGCAGAGTCGGCGGAACACGTCTGGAGAAAATTCCAGAGAAAAGAAAATAGTGATTTTTCCTAAATATTCGAACTTTTTTTAATCTCACTACTCGGATCATGGAGGATAGATTGAAAGAAGACTGCTCTTCATGAATTTGTCGTTGTCTCAAAAGTGAGGAAAATAACAGTTTCTGTTTCAGACACAGAGGCGCTGTAGCTAACCGGACGATTTAAATATTGTTTTTTTTTTAATCTAATTAACTTGATTTAAAAAATAATTGTTTGAAAATACATTTTTCTTATATAGCATTGTAACAATGGGTGTTCCTTAAGAATTGTACCAAACTATAGCTATCCTACTGTTTATTAAAAAATAATGCATTTAAAGAGTTTGTCTTCGGCTTGGCATATGAAGAATAGATATTATGGCGATTTTGCGACAAATCTGTCGTCTATAAACGTCATCAAAGATTTCTAAGCGAACTCAAAAAACATTTCAACTCACCCTGGTATCAATTCTCAACGGCTGATGCAGCTCCGCCTTTTGCTGTTGCTGTTCTCCTAGTCTTATCTTCTTGAACGATTGCCCGGCCGCACTGACAACGTCCATCTGCTGCACGTGTTGCATCATGTTCGCCTGCTGCTGTGACACGGCGCCACCTCCGAACACCGACGCCATCGCCGACGACTGCTGCTGCTGTTGTTGGTGATGACTGTCGTGCCTGTACAGATCTCTGTTGCCGGTCCGCGCCATGCTCTGCGCCAGATAATCGGCCGACGGCGGCAAGAGCGATATCCTCTGTCTCATCTGCGTCTGCGAAAGTTGATCCCTCGTGATCTGATCGAGTCGCATGCCTTCGACCTGCTGGTGTTGCGAGGTGCGCACCAGGTGCTCTGTCGTCGTTTGCTGCTGGTGCTGTTTGTCGTTCTGCATCGATCTGAGCTGATCGATCGTGCACTGGGAAGCGGCACTAGGTGGTTGAACATTGCGATGTTCTCCGGACGGTCTGTGGTGTTGTTGTTGTTGGTGCTGTTGTTCGGAGGATGAGGATGACGACGGGGGTGGCGGTTGCGGTGGAGGTCCCGACGTCCTACTGCTAGGATGTTCCTGTTGCTGCTGAACGCTTTGTATCGCCCTGGCGTGTTGTTCTTGAGGTGTTGTTCTTTGCACGTTACTATCGGAGGACGGTCTTGACTGCTGTTGCTGCTGTTGTTGTTGTTGCTGCTGTTGAATATATTCGAGATGTTGCTGTTGCTGCTGCTGCTGGTGTTGTTGTTGTTGTTGCTGGGGCGAGATACGATAAACGGGGTCGCGGGGATAAGGATACGGGGAGGCGACGTACCGCAAAGAGTCTCTGATGGGATCTCGCGGGTTCGATGGCGGGTAAGGGCTGCCGGCGTAGCCGCCGGACGGGGCTCTAGACGTGGGCGGCGATAGAGCAGTACGTGCTTGCTTATGCGGCGGAGGACCGGCGTTATCATTTGGCTGACCTGACCTGAAATCGAAACAAAAACAAAACATTACTAAGTATATAATTAAAGCTACAACGTTTGAGACTGCGATCCAGTCGTCACCGGATGTAACTGAGGAAGATGATGACATGTTCGTGGCTTAAGGATCAATAAAATGGCAATACAATAATACCCCGAACTTATTATTGTATACAGATTGGCACTAAATGTTTTGGATAATCCTATATATTAATACGCTAAGGTTAAGATGTTTGCCTCCCTTTTTCGAAAAAACCACACATAAATTTTATATCATTTTATAGATAATTGCTTGCTCTACCGACATCAACACCTAAAAAATCTATTATTGCTTTTGTTTTTGCAAAATAATTAATTATAACAATTATACATTAAATTCAGTATATGCAGCAATTCTGCCATCTGACGGTTCTAACTTTGAAACAACGTCAACATGATTGCCGGTCGGTAAATTTTTTTTGTTTAATTTTTAATCAAAATTCACGTACAAATACTTTTCGCATGGCGGCGCTTCAGCTCAACGTTTTCGATACTTGCGCCTCTATATGACAGTTTTAGAAAAATATTTTCTTGAACCGTCACTGAGCTTTGTAATGTAATACAACAAAAAGAAGAAAGTTATAAAGAGTGTGAGAAATTAGAAACGAATTTTAGTGCGAATTATTCGCACAGGTACCGCTAGTATATAATATACTTACAGGCATTTTAAAATTTTATTACCTTGATATTTAGTATTTAAGGAGTTGAAAAATAAAAGAGCCAGATTTTTTAATCGGGTCCAAAACTTTAGCGAGGTGTTTGCAAAATTATATTTTTTAAGACTTAAAAAATATATTTGAGACACATTGTTTAAACAGAAAAATATTGGTAACTAAAAATAGATATATCAAAAAGACAGGTCGTTTCGATAGGACATTTTATCTGCCAGGCGGTCAATATGTTTGATAAATCTACCGCTACCCTTCAGCCAGGTCTGTTTTTGCATTCGGATATTGCTAAAAAGTTACTGTACAGATTTTCACAGTGCCTCAAATACCTACCCAAAAATGCATAGCTCTTGCTTCGATTACAGTAAGATTAGTATACGTTGCGTCGCAGTCGCCTGGCGAAACGATTTCAAGAGATTTACAAATTGGTAATTTGCAATGGCACAGAAATAAGGTCGGACATCGACATGTGACAATGCTACACGTTTGGTAAATTTCTAGACGATAAGATGGTTACGAACGATCAATTTATTCATTGCTATCAAGCTCATGCTCCTTTGAAACACACGTTGTGTCGCAAAAAATCAACACAAATATTACAAATTAATTAAAAACATTCATCGCATTTCTAGGACGCTCGATTTTCACAATTATACAATGCTGGGATGCTCAACCGTCAGAATTATGGCGAAATAAGTTTACATTAGGTAGTCTGTAGTATAAACAAAGTTATATTTTTGAGGTTATGTTATAAAAAATAAAGCAACAAAATTATCACAAAACGTTGTTTAAATTTACGTATCTGGAAATTTTTATAATTCGCATAAAAATGACCTACTTCAAAGACTTCAGCAGCGTTAAAAGTAATTGATTAGCCATTCAGAACAAAAATATACACCTCGTATATTATGTTTTCATTAATTACGTGAATTAGGTAATAATTAAATTAAAAATAAAGACACTCACATTTTTATAAAAAACAGAACTTCAAACAGTTTTATAAACATAAAGAATACACAAAATTTACAATGGTATGAAATTTGGAAGTTGAAAAATATTTTGATCTAATAACAACACAAGTCTGTAAACAGTGAACTTACATAAGCTATATCGCAGTGTTTGCCAAACTATATTCCGCGGAAACCCAATAAGTGTTCCGAGAAAAATTATGGATATTAATAACGCATGATGCTGTCGCGAGTTGAAAAATGTTTGAAACTGCATGTGAATTGCGGCATTCCCGGGGGGGAGAGGTGTAGACTGAGTCGAGTTGCTTAATTTTTTTTTATAAAGTTGTCCCGTTAAAATTTCCGGGTTTGTGAAGTGTTCCGTCATACGAAAAGTTTGAGCTATAACCCACAAACATTTAGAACTGAAATGTAGCCTCATCTCATAAGCCTAGATTATATACAACTCGGTTTCGAACAGTTCAAGAATTTGTCCAAAAAAACACGCAAATGTGTCCCAACAGTTCTAGATTCAACTAGAATAATCGATGAACATACAAATCCATACTATGTACTTTCCATTATTGAACTTTGACGGCTGAAAATTCCCCGAACTGAATTTAGAAGACTTAAACCATTATAATAATCGAATACTATAATATAATATACCAAATAGAACTAATGTAACGTTTGTTTCAGGGGCGTAGCTACCGCCGTATCTGCCGTATCAATTATACGGGGCCCCCGGGCCGCGGGGGCCCCCAACATGCGTAAGCAAATATTAGTAAAAACTTTCCATTTTTTTTTTTATTTCAGAAATGACAAAAGTCATAAAAAGCAATTTCTTGTTTTCCCGCGTAAAGCTTGCGTTCAAAAGTTGGCAACACCCTACATCGGTTATCGCGGACTGCGGGATTTCCCCGTTTAAGTCATTTACTTCAACGGAAGAAGGGCCCCCAAACAAATTTTTATACGGGGCCCCGCCAAGACACGCTACGCTTCTGGTTTGTTTGGTGTATTTTTTTTATTTTTCAGAAAACTCAGTGAATAAGTTTTAAATCATTGGGTTCATTCTTTACAAAAACAATCCGAGAATCAAAGAGGTTTTGGCGATTCATTGAAATCTTCGAGCGAGAACATAATTTTCCGAGCCATCGAGTCATGCAGTACACTGCTAATCCTGGAACAAGTATACCAAAATTTGGAACGTAAAGTTTCATTAATAATCATGTAGGGCAATCGTCCGACGGACCCGGTTGACGACGAAGCTCTGAGACGGGAATGGAAAATCATTTCCGACGGGAACTGAGCCTGTCGTTCTCTGCGCCTAGAATAATGTCAATCGCAATCTGCTCAATTACGACACTGACTGAAAACTGGCTATTGGATGATGATCCATAACCGTTCCTTACTAACCCAATATCAGAAATGCGCAGTTTGTTCGCGCATCTCAAAACAAAATACACAGGGAGCGTTCCTATATCCGTCTAATAAAGATAACGTTATCTCTTAGTTGAATATGATAAAAAGAGACGTAACTATATATTGACGCTTCCAATTTGCAAAGGTAGCTAGATAACTACACATTAAAAAAGAATGTGAGAGATGACACGACAGAGATGAGCCGTTATCTCTTTCTAACAAGGCAGTGAACTCTAAGTTGGACAGTTACGCAACTACATAGCATTAGTCCTTGATCGCTCGTAAAATGAGAGATGGCAATATACGACGACTGATATCGAAGAGTGAGACAAGCAATGTACTGATAACGATGTTTTATTGCAACGAACAAGGATAGCTGCACTGAATTAAGAGAAAAGAAAACATCTCACTGTCTAACGAGAAGGACGGACGTTCACGAGCGCACGACACAAACAGTGATGGACTTATAATTTTAATCAATTTAGCAGGTGCGGCACGTTATTAAGTGCTTTCTTTGTTAAAAAAAGATGACGTATTTCGTAGTTTTCAGTAAACAAAAACATTTTTCTCTCTCGATCTTATAAAGACGTTAATACAATGTAGTGTCTCTTTTCACCTATGAATGAATATTATGTGGGTCTAAAAACTCTCACACACACATACACATGGATAGACAGAGAACGAACATCGTCGGCTATTGGCCGATATGCGGCGGCCATTACAAAAGAGGAGTGGCACCAAAAACAAATGAACGCGCATGTGTTACGTAACGGCAACACTCTCGGTCACTGCATTTGTTTTGTTACTCGCAGATATATTATATCGCCAAATTCAAGGTAACGGAAGTCCTACCAACTTTTTCGTAAAATACACTGAATACGTAATAAGTAATAAGACTTTCCCAATTAATTTTGGAACGCACTGTTTTTAAAATAGATATTATCTTCGATTACTGCACGCCTCAAATTTTCATCAGAAATTTTGAAAACTCAACAAGGCGTGGTTAGTATCGTGTGAGAAGGACAACACATATACCACGACAAGAGAGATGGTTAGAATAGCGAAAACAATACGAATTCCCACAGGAAAAAGGACAAAAGATGAGGAAACAAAACATTTGAAACGAGAACCAGCAAAAAGACGGGGAATAAATTGAAAATAGGGATGATCGTATCGAAAAGACACTACTATTGCTATTTTGGAGCTAAAAAGAGAAGGCGTTCTATTTCCGCGACAAGTGAGAAAAGGAGAGCCCTCCCAAATATTCCACGAGTTGAACGGAGTATAGAACGAACACAAAGAAGGACGGATGTATCGGTTGCATTCGAGAGAGAAAACGAATACGATCAGAAAGAGATAGGAAATCCGGATCCCAGCACCGCAAATGGGACACAGTCGTGCGCCTGCCGTCGTAGTGGGTTTATGGTCTGATTGACAATAGTATGCGATCGGGACTTCGCCTTGTTATTAGGATTCGATCGCCGTTCGCTTTGGCCTGGCGCAGTACAAGACGTTGCGGAAACCCTTAGCGAATTACCATCAGCTGTCATAAATCATACAATTATCTGAAAATACATTTCATCATCGAAAATGTAATATCTTATGATTAAATATACGTTATTCTCTGTGCGCTTATAATTTTCTCAGCTACCGTTTTTTAACATGCCAGTTTTATTCATCACTAGTTTGTTCTCGAGCGTGTTGGACTTCCTGGTGAAATTCGTGGCCTCTCGATTTTACAAGACGTTTTAAATTTCTCAAAACAAGAAGTTTGAAGTCTTGTGATCGTGCAAAAATTCGATTTTGAGTTTTTGGTGAATTTGCAAGTCCCATCAACCCAAAACAGTGTTTTTTTTTAAATATTCTAGAGCCCAAACAACCCGATCGATTTTTCATCAAAATCATCGAGGCGAAATTGTATAATGTGAGAGAAGTGACCTTGTCAAAAAACATTTAAAAAACTGGAAAATGCTGTTACGAAACCGATTTTGATATTTCTTTAGTCGTGCGGGTGGATCTTAGACATCAGCAGTGCTGTCTTTTTCCATTGTACGACCAAATAAAATTAATATTCTCGGATATGAGAGAGTGTAAGCGACGGCTTAATTAAATCTCACAAAACAGTGTTTTCCAAACTTTGATCTTTTACGCAGCACTTTCCGAACCTGACGGCGTACAACCGAAAAAATCCTTTCGATTCTGTTGCAGGTGAAAATGTAAGGATAGTTATAGGCCTAATTCCCATCTATGTAAAAGTTTGATTATAGAACGAGTTGTCCCTAAACTCCGCTAAGTACTTTCCTTCACTGTTAAGGTTTAAATATTGCGTTCCTATCGCAAAATTTTTCGTTATTTCACCCATTACAGGTAAATAAAAAATTAAATGTCCCAATTTTTTTGTTAACAAATTTTTAAGAATTTTGCAGAAGCTTTTTCTTTAATAAAAATTTTCCCAAAGTGTGTATTTTCCGATTTTCAACAGAGAAATTATGCCGTTTCCGAAACGACGTAGATAATATTTAGCCTACTAATCTTTCAAATTTAAAGCAAACTGCGAGGAAGATAATTTATATACATCTCTTTCTAGAGATCGTAAAGAAGTGTGACTATCTTCCACGTCATATGACGGTTTATGTTCAGCATTCAAGATCTATGTATATAGACATTTCTTTAAAATTATTGTTAGGAATTAAAGAGGAAAGTTATAACGAAAAAGTTAGTTTATTTTTTTATGTTCGAATATGTACCTACTGTTCAAAATCACACAATTTTGATAAGTGGGACGATCCTTTTGACTTTAAACAGGCATCCCTAACATAAAGCAGTTCATCAATACAAGGAAAAATATTATATTTCAGTCTGTAGCTGTACGACGTCAGAGACAATTTAACACTGTTTATATAATACTACTTTAAAAGTCGTCTGCTAGATACCATCGCTTTGATTCAGGTAAAAAAGGTTTGATATTATCGGAGTAAAGTCGCGGACAAGGCTGTAGTCGTGGTTGTATATCAAAGATAATTCAACAATATAATATACTAGAGCTTTTGTATTTTCAATTTTTTCTTCATTCTCACTTTGTGGCAGTCATAGACCAATCAGAAAAAACCTTTAATAGTTTAAATGTAGTCAACCGTATTTTTCCATTGGCTGACGCTTTGCGTGAGAAGTAGGTACTTGAAAATACGCGAGTAAAATCAGTTGAAAATACTTAAGTTCGACTGCAATACCTCAAAGGTTGTTTGCTAGATTACATCGCTAAAATGTGTAAAGGTTGATTCTGATTACAATTTTCACTCAGGCAAAATTTACAGTCCGAAAAGCCATGGCAGGGGTGGTAGACATAAGGACACCCCTGTTAATCCCTTCTGTCGCACGAATGATTCGTTATGTCTATTGTTACTGCTCCACGCACTGTAGAGATTTTTCCTCACTCTAATAATGTATTTTGTTGGTTTTGAACAGCCCGGAGATAAAACTTTTTTTTGTAAGCGCGCGCTGATAAGCGAATTTACGACATTTTCAAACAACATTCTTATTAGCTTTATTACTATTGTTTTCCCAGAATTTCGCAAAATATTTTGTATCTTGCGCAGAGTGTCCATTCGGAAACGTTGCATAGCGCACAACAAATTATTTTGACGCAGGGAACTATCAAGGTTATTAAATGCAGATGTGACCTCGTTCCGTTGGATAGTAGTGGGAGGATGACATCAGCCACTTGGTTATCAATTGATATTGCGTGATTGATATGAAACAGGTAGAATTTCTATAGTTAAAAAAACAAAGATTCAACGAATATGAGACGTTACTTGAAAAGCGAAGAACAATTGTTCAAATTATTAATTTAGTTTTTTAATATGTGCGTTTGTTTAAAAAGAGGAAACGTTTACGAGTTTGTTTATTTGTTTATGGGACGCAATCTCAGAAACTACTGAACCGTTTTCAAGAAGTTTTCACTTATCATTCGATAGCTTATTTCTTGGGGAAAGCTCAAGTCTACATATAGGCCCGGTTTCACCCGAGTACAAATAAGTTCGAATCCAAGCTGGACAGCGAGTGTGTAATGTATTAGCTGTGTATAAGATTCGCACCCGGACGAAGCCTGACAATTAAAAAAAAAACAAAGAAATATTTTTTGCACAAATACTTAACCATTAGTTAAACCATATGACTAGTCCTTAAATATCGTATTTTGGAATAAAGAACATTCACACTTACGACCCCAGTTGTGGAACGTCTATAATTAAATCAACCATCGGAATTATTTTTTTTTTATTTTTAATGCCTCTTTCACCAATTCTCAGAGCAATAGAACCTGAAATTATATGGGCATGGTCACAAATCTTACTCTGCAGCATTGTCAAGCGTATTTTGGCAAACTGAATGACCTATGTACCACAAACAATGAACACTCTGTATGAGTGCTTGTAAAAAAGTTATTAAATTTTTTGTCCTTCGTGAAAAGTCAGTTGATTGGAAAAAGCTTAGGAATTATTTTTTTGTTGTATTCTTATTATACTTTTTTTAATAAAAAAATGCAATACACGTTTCAATTTTTCTTGTAAGTATACAGAGAGTTCTGTAAAAAGCAGTTTAATTTAACAAACAAATGAAGACACTGATTGGTAGAAAAAAGTATATAAAATCAAACAATCCGACTGCGTAAAAGATGGAAATAGAAAAACGCACTTTTCATGGTGACCGTAACGGTGGCGTTATTTCTCGGTTAGCTCTTCAGCAGCGCGCAACGAGATTAAGAGAAAATATCGCTTCAAAACGTAAAATGCGATCAATGAAGTGGGTTGCTAAAGATGGGATTTCTAAAAACTGGATCTCAATGTTTAAAAGTTTGAGAGGCACTGCTGCTATAGTGGACGGTTTCGATACATCTATGCTCTGAAACACCCCACCACAACTGGAATGGACTCGTCGAACCAGAACGCGTCTACAGCGCAGTAATGACGTATGAGTTCTTCTCTAACCGGGTTCGCATTGCCAGGCATTCAAAAGTGTAAGACTGTAGACTGTAGAGTGTAGACAGTGTGTGTCGGTCGCGTGATAATTTTTCGAAGCCTGTTAATATTTTTTAGTGCTAGAACTGTCTTTTAAAGACGCAATCAATACCTCAGTAAGTAGTAGTTTATATAACGTGAGAAAAATTGTAGATTATAGACGTGACGTCTTTCTGTACAATCGGACTCATCGACGGACACTCCTGGACATGCCCTAACGATGTAAAAAGTATCCTCTCCAGAAAGGAAAACCGCTGTTGTGGCCAAAATAGTACCTTAACCTCAATCGTGCGTGTACAGAAAAGGATAAAGGTAGCCACAACGCAGCCCTGTCCTCCTCATTCAGTGAAACGGAAAAAAACAACTACAACGATTATGGCTAATACGTGTCCAGAAGTGTATGTCGATGGTTGGACTCAAGATCATTAGATCCACATGTTACCTCGTAAATGAATGACGTCAGCTGAGGGACCGTTCATATTTGTATCAACCGCGTAATATCAATTTACAGTTCTCTGGATGACGTTATCCCCCCATTACTGTCCAGCGGAACGAGGTCAGCTCTGTATCTAATAACCTTGAGTTTACTGAAAATGACGCGATACTGTAGAACAGTGTATTTCTAATGACCTTGGAAACTTTTGAGGTTATAATAATTATTTGTTTCACAGGCATATTTATCACGATGGCGTCATCGTCTTCAAAGCAAATTGGTATCAAAGGAAAAGTGATACACGCCCAGGGGCGGGAAATAATTGCAAACGTCATAAAATTCATGAAGGAAGAAGCCAAAAATGGAAGGCTTTCAATACCGTTAGCACATTACAGAGAAAGGGTGCTTGCAGCTACCAAAATCTCCGAGAAAACTTACGGAAAAATTGTCAAAGAATCAGCTGACGTCGATGCAGGAATCTGTGCTTCTTTTACGACGCCGCATTTAGAAAGACCACGAAGAAGTCCTAAAAGTACAGTGTCTGTTGGAGAAATGGAATCGATTCGAGCGATAATACGCGAATTTTGCATAGTTGAGAAAAAACCGCCCACTATAAAAGGTACCGTAGCTTTGCGCCTGACCGTTAAAATGTATATTTGTATTTCTGTAAATAAGGCTTTTTAGTAGATCTGTCTCACGAGCTTGGCGATCTACCGATCGCCTTGATAATAAGATTTTAGTAGTGTTGAATTGTCTGTATTTCTGTTTTAGGGGTTTTGGAGAAAATTCGAAGTTCCGGAGTGCCGTTCAAAGGTGGCCCCACAACACTCGCGATAGTACTAAAAAATATGGGATTTCAGTAAGTGATTTGAGACGATTTTTAATTAAATTGCATTTGTCTAAACGCACCCTTTTTACAGGTGGAAGAAAACAGCCGACAACCGAAAAGTTTGGGTGGAATGTCTCGATCCTGACGACAATGATTTCAATTGTACTGGATGATTCTTTCGGCAATTCAGAATAATCCAATTTATTTTTTTATGTAAAAAAATTAAAACTTTTTTCTTGTATAATGTACGTCTAATTTATTAAAATAATAAATAAATTTGAGTAGAATCTCGATTATTCGTCGAGGAAAAGGTGACCTCGTTCCGTTCGATAGCAGTGGGGGGATGGCGTCATCCAGTGGACTGTCAAAATCTAATCAGATCGAAGTCTCAATAAACCGTTTCCAATGCCGCAAACCCAATTTTAATCGGTAGCTTCGCTCTAAAGATATCGTACGACAAAAATTTGTTTGCGCACACAACCATCCAAAAATAGTCAGAACAGCTTCTTAGAAACCCAAAACGTCGAGATCTGACAAAAACTCGATATTCGAAACTCGGACCGGTACCAATACCTATTTTTTGTTGAAAATTTTCAGACATCTCTAGGGAACCGTTGCATTGAAAAGTTTGAGGCCCGTTGGTTTAAGCGTAAGATTTTCTGTCTTTTTTCAGATGTACATTAGTTTAATGCGATCAGACGAAGATAGCACATGTGCTCTTAGGAGGAAATGTCTTCTATATAAACGTTGATTAAAAAATAATTACTTTCCCATTAACCAGTCGCCATTTAAATTTAAAATAAAATAATAATTACGCCAGCTAAACTTTATAATGAAATCATTTTTATTTAAAGCAAATTCTTTATTCTACATGTATGTTGTACGAAGAATAATTGATTCAAATTTAGCCAACTCATTCGTAACCTCATCTGGCAAAAAAACTGTTAATAAGTACTTTGGTGCGTGATTGTAGTAAACAAAGTCTACTTACGCGTGAAAAATAACGTTTAAAAAGCGTGAGACACTCGATGAACTAAATGATATATAAGGTACTAATGTCCCGCGTTTTTAAACGTCATATTATATTAATTTTTATTTTTTAGTGCGGATCAGCATCGTCTTTTCACAATCCGGTTAGCTCTGGTTCGATATCCGACGGGACAGATTATTTGACCTAGTAAACCGCAAAATTTTCAAATATGGCGACGGTATGACTGGAGAGGCCTGTAATCACTTACATGGAACCTTTAATTTTATATCGATAAATTTTTATTTTCAAATCTTTATAGTCAAATATAAACTTATTATATTTAAATTTTAAATAAGTTGATTGTCACGTTTTCCTACCATCAAAACCATCATAGTTTTTAATTTTCATTTTTTAAAGTTGTTACATAATAGTAGGTTATGTTTCTTATTACATACATTGGTATGGCGAATGTGAAATTATGTTTAAAACGAGCGCCAGCTAGTTTAACAGTGACATGAGCCATAACGTCACCACGCACGAGATATGTATAGTATTTTTTGCACGTACTCCCTATAAAATAGGTCATTTTCAAAATTTTTGGCAGTTCAATATTGCGCAAATCAACTTCTAATTTGTGGGCGGCGTTAGATTTTCATACTTTTACTGTGAAAATGGCAATGCCATAACATTTAGTTTTATTTTATGCACTAGTGCGAAATGGGTTATTTTGCTACCGCTATCCGGGCATGAAAAGCAGCTATTTTATAGAAATATTGTTACCTATAGCCAAAATATCGGAATATTGTATTGTCGTCGAAACTACATACGACTGCAAAGTTTCGCGTTGACTGGACACGTTTGAGAAGAGGATGCAAATCAAGTTGCGAGATTTTTTTCACAAACAAACACGAGTGTGTTAAAAATTAAAATGAGGCCGAGTCTGACATTGCCTTGAAATAATCGACAAAAACTCGATTTTACAACGTCTTGTAAAATCCAATTTTAAGTATGATTGCAACAAAACTTACAAAAGAAACAAATGAAAGTTTGTATTGTTGTTTTTATATCAACGCACCGAGGTAAATTATAAACTGCAGCCAAGTGATTGTTGAAATAATGTACAAAAAAAAAATTAAGGCACAGTGGCGTACTAATCAATTTTCCTTTAAAAATAAAATTAGTCTAAAAAAATAAAACAAACTTTTATGGACTAAAAAATGCAAAATAATTTCATAACAAAGTTAGCTATACTGTAAAAAGCGTGCAGTGCTATCTACTTAAATTTTCATAATAGCTCTACGTTTACAATCAGCTAGTAAATGAAAAATTTATTACGATGTTAAGCACTCCACGCTTTTTACAGGAAAGCTAATTTTGTTGTCAAATTATTTTGCATTTTTTAGTCCACATAAAAGCGTGTTGTTTTAGTTTTTTTAAACTATAATTTTAATTATAAGACTAACAAACAATACCGCATTTCACTATGGGGTAGACAATGTACAGTGCTTAGTTGCTGCAATGTTTCAAGTTTTTTTTATCCAGAAGGGTTAGTATAATGGGACAAACTTATTAAATTATTGTATTGTCATCTGTCCTTGATAAGTGTGCAAAGTTTCAGTTTAATCTGACGTTTCGAAGGAGATGAATTTCACGTTCAAAGATTTTTTTACAAACAAACAAAACATACAGGTGAAGCGTGTTAAACAGAATCTATTTTTTTAAATATCAGCCGCATATGTGTAGATATCGATCTGTTAAATGATGTATGTGAGCCGTATCGCGAAGTGAAATTGTTTCTGCTTGTGACCGTTTAAAGAGAGGTCAATAAATTATAATTTATAGGCCTCTCTTTAAAAAAAATAGCTTAATGTTTTTCTAATCGGTTTAAATGTTCATCTGAGACAAAAGCTGACAAAGTAACGTAGGTCAAGTTACCGCGGCTTCAATTTTTATCAGTCTCTTGCAACGGTTGTACGTACCCTGCGGTGCCACCACTGGATACCACGTGACTTCAAAATGTCCGTATAAGCATTGTAGTTTCATTATTATTTATACATATGCGTTTATTTCAAGTTCTGGTTATGGTAGGTACCGTTATGTTATGTAAACTTGACTTGCACGGACTGTTGGGCCCTTACGCACGACTTACAGCTCCGTAACGCCAAACGTATCCATAACCGAAAACCAAAGTT
Source organism: Venustoraphidia nigricollis (assembly GCA_034508555.1). Taxonomy (NCBI): domain Eukaryota; kingdom Metazoa; phylum Arthropoda; class Insecta; order Raphidioptera; family Raphidiidae; genus Venustoraphidia; species Venustoraphidia nigricollis. Next base: position 3,498,238 of record JAVRKA010000032.1, on the reverse strand, counting down.
TGATAATGATGTAGATCCAGTCGGACTCATTGAGCTTGTATTTATCGAGATAAGGTGGAAATTGTACCATTTTTTAACAAAAAAAAAATATATACATATATATACCTAAAAATTTGAAAATTAATAGAAATCAAAACTAAAAACAGTAGTATATGTATTTTGAATTGTAATGAGAGATATTATTACGAGAGGTAATATAGTGTTATCACGAGTGTTAATAGTAACTCGAGTGATAATAATATAACGAACAAGACGTACACTACATTTTTTCACGTCCCTCCTATAAGATAGCTGATTTTCACTTCATAAATTTCGATTGTTTACAAGGCCTACTTTGCTTCTCTGTCGCTTATATGGAATGAAATCGCAACTGACAGAGCTATCACTGTTGGATTATTACTTTACGCACTCGTGCGAAATGGATCATTTTACTATCGATATATAGGCATGTTTATAAGAGGGTGTGCAAAAAAATAATATAAAGTTTTTATGAAGTCTTTATGAATTTTTTCCAAAACTAACACGAAGTAAATAAAAAATGCATTTCTATAAAAATGCACATGTTGAAAACTATAGTACAAATATTTTTTTATCTATGTGTCAAGGTCGTTTTAAAGAAGAAATAAAAACGCAAACATGTGAAATATGAGCATATAGTTCTCTTTTCCTTGGAAAGCACTATCTAGAGTCTGCAGTTACTAGCAATGTTGCCAGGTCTCGGGAAAAATCGCTAAGTCTAAGGAATTTCGGACCAGTTTGGGGAAAAGAACAAATACACAGTTCCGACTGTTGACGGCTTAAAAAAGCATGGTCGCGGCACACCCAACAGAAGTGAAACTTTGTATGTATGAATCATATAAAATTTAATGGAACGTGTTATCTGAATCGTACCTTGCTGTAAAGAAGTTCTTTCATCGGATGTACAGATTCATAAAAAGGACCAAAAGACACAGTATTATAATAATTAGTGTCACTATAATATTGAAGATTTTTTTAAAACAATTTTTTTTAATAGTAGAACAGTTTAGGGATTTATTTAATTCGAAATCTGGCGAGGAACATTTATTTTTGATCTGGCAACGCTGGTCATGGTTCAGTCATAATAACCATAAATGATAAATTAATACTGCAGTCGGCGTTTCCTGTATAAAAATCGGGTCAGCATTTCATCAACACGGTCAACAAACACCATCAACATTGTTAATGGTGTTTGTTGTCATTCAACACCGCGCTTGTATAGTTTGAGAATAGCCCTGATTGTCGGGACGTCGTTACGAAATATGATTCTACCTGTGTGGAAATCAGAAAAACGCACTGAATAATAATTCCGGCACAAATAATTTTTTGGGTAAGAAATGCACGTGCAAAAGTCTACAAGATCGTAGCCACGAATAAAATATATTTGGCAGCGTGATAATGTTTCAATTATTTATTTACGTGTCATAAAAAAACATTGACAGCTGACCAAGGAGTAATTGTAGACGCTCGACAGCTGAGGTCATCAGCGTCTAATCTAGAATATTCCTTTCGTATGCAACACAATGCGGCGGCCAATCAAAAATCGACACCAGTCTTACTTTGTATCCGTCCCTCAATGGATTCCTCCCCGCAGCTGCATACTTCATCCCTATAATTACTGGATCCATGCTTGGAACCTAGCAGCGAAATCAAGTAACAAAATCAGCCTAGTGTAACAATAATTGACATTTTGTAAAAATAAAGTTACTTGGCACCGCGAGAATGTTTCAATTTCAATTTATATTAATTACCGCGATGTTAATAAGGTATTCTGTAAGTTATATTACAGAGATGTGTATCTTGATGGGAACTCGCGCTAATTATTCAAAACCTGTTCATGTTTTACTACTATTGGGAAATTCTCTTGCATTATTTAAAACCGTTAATATTTCAACTGTTTCAAAAAAATATTTATGAAGCGATTGCGTCGTTGAGAATTTTTTTTTTATAACGATATTGCGAAACAAAAAAAACAAACCGGTCAAGTGCGAGTCGAACTCGCGAGGAGAGGGTTCCGTACCATTCCGCTTTCCGTGAGAACTTCAAGACTTAAGATTATTGTTTAGGTTTTCCTGTAAACAATGGGTGACGCCCTATATCCCCTATTTCTTTCAAAATTTTAGGCTCAGTACTTTCGGAGATAAGGGAGGAATGGTCAATTGTCGTCTATTTTCTTAAATAACATTAAAACTAATTATTTTTAAATTATAAAAAAATAAATTTGAGGCCCTTACTACAAGCTCTTACATTTGATACGTCACACGGTACATTTTGCAGAACTTTTTTTTTAATTTCCTAATTTACCCCCCTTTTTCAAAATTAATTTATTTATGTTATGCGTCCGTGTTTGGGTCACATAAATTCATGCGTGTACCAAATTTCAACTTAATGGGTCTAGTAGATTCGGAGCAAATTGGCTGTGACAGATGGACGGACAGACTCGAATCCTATAAGGGTTCCGTTTTTTTCGGACGTACGGAACCATAAAAATAGTGATTGTAGCCTGCAGTGATATGGAACGCCAATAATAATAATAATAATAATGCGTTTAACGTCCGTTTCTCGACTTTATGTCATAACAGACGCCATTCGCACCATTACTATTTTCCATTTACCACCTCCCGTTATTTTCTATATTTTTTAAAACTTCAACTTATATAATAGCAATGGGCAAATGAAGGAATTATAGGAAATTAGGATAAGGTAGGTAATTTTTGAACTAGGAGTTTGATAGGTAATTGGCCATGGCCTCAAATAAGGAACCATCTCGATATTTATCTGGAATTAATTGAGGGAAACCATGGAAAACCTCAATTAAGATGGCCGGTTCAGGAATTACCGTTTCTCGGCGAGAGGCAGTAGGAAAAAGTCCCAGCCACATCTGCCCCTGCCGGGAATCGAACCTGTACCTCCCGAATGCGAGTCTAGTGCTGTACCACTACTCTACCCAGCTCGGTAAGTGGATAACTTCGACCGCGTTCGAGAATTTTGGAATTCAAAACATCGGCTCGATTCATCTTTGGACGTATAGCCTGTACGTCCATAGATGAAGTTTACACACTATATGCATACATAATAATTGAGTGTGTGTGTGTGTTTCATGTTACATTTGTGTGCGTGACCTTTGCATGGCGTCAATCACACGGAGTTCGGTGACTTATGTCAGTGTTGGCCCGATATGTATACAGGCGGTCTCTGAAAACTGCGACAACCGATCGATAATTTTGTTATTACAAAAAATATTATTTCAGATTTTTTTTTATTAAGGTGACTGTTAAGCAACTGTTTAATATTCCCCCTTTTTCATCCGCATAACTATATCTTAGAAGCAATTGGATGTGTGAAAATGCACTTACGTTTCAGCAATCTGTAATTTTTATGAAATATCTTATTCTATAGTTGATGTTAAGGCTGTCGGAACCAGGGGCGTAGCTACCGCCGTATCTGCCGTGTCAATTATACGGGGCCCTCGGGCTACAGGGCCCCCCAACGTGCGTAAGCAAAAATTAATAAAAACTTCCCATTTTTTTTTTTATTTCAGAAATGACAAAAGTCAAAAAAAGCAATTTCTTTTTTTCCCGCGTAAAGCGTGCGTTTAAAAGTTGGCAACACCCTACATCGGTAATCGCGGGCTGCGGGATTTCCCCGTTTAAGTCATTTTCTTCAACGGGGGAAGGGCCCCCAAAACAAATTTTTATACGGGGCCCCGCCAAGGCACGCTACGCTTCTGGTCGGAACGCTCTGAATTTTGTTTGTGCTAAGACCCAGCGGTAAGGGGCGAGGTAGGCAAAAAACATATTGTGGATGTGACCTTCTTTAGAGATCTAGATTTGTCCTTTATCTTCCTTATAGAGAAAGAATTTTTGCAGAATGTTGACGAATAAATCTACAATCAGTTGACAGCCGAAGCTCTATTTTTGGCTTAAATTCAGAGCGTTCCGACAGCCTTAATGCTTAATCAAAGCTCGGTATTGAAATGAATTTTGCGACCGGAATTCGAAATTTCCCGAGAGCAAATTTTACAATTTCAGTTACCTCAATGAAAAATGGTTTAAAGGCGTAGCCCTGAGGAACAAATAATTGCCGAACTTTTCAGCGGTCCCCTGTATAAAAAAAGAACGCACACATGTTTATAGATATTATTTTAATGTACATATTGATTAGACGCTTTGTCCGCATTTATAAATTATGTTACAACGGTCAAGCACCGAATATACGCCACCCCCGCAATTTAATGGTAGAATGAACTTCATTTGTTCTGCCGGTCACCGTCTAGGCAAATGTCGGCAGAGCTAATATTTAAAGAGGTGTGACTTAAATTCAAATCAGCTTTTGTCCGAGCCGTTGCACGAGTTGAAATTCGATTTTGACCGGAACTTTATCGAGATCTTCAAAAATTATATTATTGAAGTTATTTGTTTTGGCGCGCTGAGAATAAAATTTTAGCAGCGCGCACAGTTAACGAAAATTCAACAGTATGAAGTTGGCTGTAAGAAGTCCAGACTCAAATGCCAGATGGACAAAATCAATGCACTTTCTGCCATCTATAAACTAAATAGTAATATACTAGACGACTATAACCTTTAATTACAACCAATAGTCGTTTTAAGTGTCATACAAAGCAGAAAAAAGTAAAACTCAAAATACATTTTTTTAGTGTTTTAAAATTTTGAGGTTAATTTTTTGTATTATTCTGTAACTTTCTGAAAATTCTGTTTCAATAAACTATTAGCATGTATATTAAAAATTAGTTTTTTATCACGCCAAAGAGCTATTTTAAAATTACAGTTGTACCAAAATTTTTATAAAATAATTTCTCGCAATTACTATCGCATCCGTGAACTAGGAGTTCTTCATCAATGCTTGAAACGATTCGTCCGCATTTCACGCAAATTCGAGTTTCGGGATCTTTGCCTATCTCACCTATCGCGTAACTTCGGAATATTTAATGTTAGATTCTCTAAAAGTCGGGAGTCGTTAATTAAATAGGTTTAGGACGAAGAAACCAAAAAAAATAGAAGACACGGCGATGATAATCTAAGTTTCGCTGTACTGTTGCAGACAACAAGACCGTCAGCTGTGGCAGGTTCGTTATACAGAATGTTGAAGTTTACATTTTCAATCGAAAATAACATCAGACGGCTGGAGGCTGATTGAAGCACTCAGAAAGCGGCCACAGTCGACGAGGAACCTCGTAAACTGTTAGAATTTATATATACCGCATCCAGAGCTGCTTCAAAGGCGGATCATCGCAGAAAAAATAATAAAAACAATACTTCTGTTTACATCTTCGACAATATACTCGCGGGACTGTTCGTGTGTAAAGGTGCGTCCATACTTGATCGCGATATTCCATTTGGCAAAGTCAAAAACGATGTTTTTTAAATTTTTAATTTAAGTTTTATTTCACACTTTAAACAATGTTAACGTCCAACCTATAGTATTCTACTAATCGTGAGTACAAGCTGCTTTAAGGTAGTTGTCGCCACAAAAGTATAACTAGCTTGTAGCTAAGTGATCCATAATTTGTACGCAAGACTGTACCCGTGGAAACGTAACCCATACAGTATTCATATGCATGTATACTTTTCTATAAATTGTTGAACTTTAAACCGTTATTTATAAATAATTAGACGGTCAAAAAATTTTCTTATTTTTTTTGAACTCATAACAGATGCATTGAAAGACTGTCAGTTTTTGGAAAGTTTCTGACAGTTAGTTCTTTTTTTATAAATAAGAAACTGGTTCAGAGCTACAGAGGTCGTATACAATCAATGTTAATTATCCAATTTTTAATTGAATTTATCTCGGATTATATACGGTCGATCGACTTCAAATTTTCAGGGTAATTGTATTATCATGTCCTTAATAAGTATACAAAAATTAAGAATTTTCTGACAGTGTGCCTTAACCACGACAACTACCTTAATAAACCGGTGGTCGTGAAACCGTCTATCGTGAGCTACCAGTATTTCGTGAAAACTATAATATAATAAATACATAATAATTTATAACTACATCAAATTTTAATTCATAAAATACGCAGTAAAATTTTAAAGCCTGCGCGATTTTTTATTATTCCGAGCTCTTTTTTTATTGTCAATAAATATTAGAGGCGGGGACTTCAATGTTCATTTTATCCGCACTGGAGTGCGAGTATAAAATGGCCGTCATTTTCTCTTTGCGAGTCTAAATCTGTTATTTCGGTCCAAGTGCGTTTAGTAAAGTACGTGTGTATTGTGACGATGTGTAAAGTTACAGCTTTCTTTTGATTATTAGAACGCCAGTTGCGCTACATAAATCATATGTAAATCGGCCTTTAACCTACACTTCAGCTAAACTTTATTAAGTCGCCTTTGAAAACGGGGCACAGCGTCAACATAACCAAAGTTATTTTGCGAAAGCATCTGCGGGGATTCCCCGTAATGAGGCGGTCCAAACCGCGCCGTGCACCCTGCAGAAACGACAACCCGTCGTCCATTGCGCGCGCGCGCTGCAGTAGTGCCAACTTTTACACAATAAGGTTATGAAAGTCATTTTCTTTAACGGACTAAAATAGTTGTAAGAATTTCATAAGTTCCATAAAAATACGTAATTACATTCTAGAAACATAAACTCTTCAGGACAGATCACTGAGTGTGTTATCATGTAAATAATTTAGCGCTTGTCATTTTTAATACAATGCATTTTTGCCCTAAATAAAGGCCAAGGGGAAAATTGCAAATGTATGATTTTACATGAAAAACACGAAAAATCAATTTTTACACACACGACTAACTCAGGACCTTGTCAATCATATGTATAGAACATTTCGTAAATTGTATAGAGAGTGACTCATCCACTTATACTTCACAATGTAATATAAGCGGCACAATTTTATGGGTACGGTTTACAACGTTTCAATGCTTCGTACCTCCATTAAACCAATCTTACTATAATAATGACTCCCTCTCTACTCTATTTCAAAACCGTAGTATAAACGCTTTAAAAAAGCCCTCAAAGTCAGTGGATTACAGATGTTGCCTCGTTCTATCTGACCAATCAGCGTAAGCACCCAAATGACGTCAGCTAGCGGACCGTTCATATTTTTATCACCCTATAATGATAATCTCAAAAATATAATTTATATTTAACTAGAACTATGCCCATCATAAAAATTCAATTTATTGCAAATAATATCAATATCTGCAGTTTTTCGATTTCTTTATCAATTGCCAGGTCCGTCGCAAGACGTCGTTCCCTCACTACTATCCAACATAACGAGGCAACTTCTGTAATCTACTAGCCTTGAGACATGACCACTTTAAAAAGCCGCCCTCACACCATAAACGCAATACAGCCACATTCCGAAGTGCCAGCCTTAAAGCGCGACAGTGATTAATCTCCAGTCACCAGTGTGAAGTCAGCAGCGAACCGTTATCCAAAACGTGATCAATATTCATAATTAAAGTTTCAGAATTTTGTCCCCGCCTCGGCAATTGACTATAGTTACTTCATATTCGCCACGTTACGCTATTACAGTCGAAGTTTTCGTAAGATTATAAAATTACTAAAAATCTGTTACTAATCAAACTACACAAGTGAGGAATGGTAGTAATTTTTTACAATTTTACAACATTTATGTCAGCAGTATGGTGTAAAAAGAAAATTTCTTTTGTTTGCAGGCGCAACACAATGCGCCGGCCAATTAGAAATCGACACCATTCTTACTTTGTACCCGTCCCTCAATGGATTCCCCCCGCAGTTGTATACTCCATCTCTATATAATTACTAGATCCATAGAAGAACCCTATTGTTTTTAGAGAAATTCGGCGCATGCGCTGAAGAGACATGTGCTGTTACGTTATTTTTTATATCAAGAAAGTCTTGTAAATTATTTCTTTTTTAGATGAGTATCAGTTTGAGATGAAGGAAGAATATTTCAGCAAGTAAATAAACCAAGTTTTCTTCAAAAATGACTGTTCAATTTTACCTTCTGTTTTCAGTCCGGTGTGTGACGGCACAGCTTTTTCACCATCGATGAAGAAAAAAAAAGAACAAAGGAGTCCATTTGCTTACCTGAAACAAACAGAACAAATAATTAAAAGTCCATTTCAAATATTGCTAAGAAGCACAATACGACTAATGTATTTTTATTTACTTTACGTGAAACGAAAGAAAGGTATAAATTTTGTAAAGGTTATTATCCACTGTGCAAATATTCAGATGCGAAGACGTTGTGCAAGTTAAAAATAGGCGCACTAAAGCTCGATTCACACGCGTTCGCTCTCGATAAAAAAAAGCATGTAAACATAGATATTTTATAATAGAAAACAGTATCACGAGTAATTGGAATAATGAAAATAAATCAATTTAAACACTCATTGATTGCAACGTTTCGTCTTTTCTTTAATTAAGACTTTTGCAAGCTCTAAAAAATTTTTTACAAAAATTAAGATTCATATATAATAAAAATATTAGACGAAACGTTGCAATCAATAAGTGTTTAAATTGATTTATTTTCATTATTCCAATTACCCGTGATACTGTTTTCTAATATAACATATATCTGGAATTGAACTTTAAAGATGAATAGATATTTTATTTTAATATACGGAATCGGTAATATTAGATTATTAATAGCGCTGTTATTTAGAATAGCGCCGTCAGTACAGAGTTTAAGAATAGTCGAGCGTGTAGCGACGAAGCTCTATTAAAAGCCTCCAGTTCTCAGGTTTTAAGCCGAACATTAGTAAAAGTATCAACTGGATTTTTAATTTACCATTAAAAAAATAATAAATTTAAAACATGATTGGCTTTGGGTGGCCTGCAAGGCGGTTGTTATAGTAGGATGTTTTTTTCTGTACAATGACAATTATGTCAACGGAAATCAATTATAATCGAGGGAAACATATCGAGTCGATATCTTTTGAAACAATCATTTTTAATGATTATACAAAAAACAATAAATTTATAATTACTACATGAAAGCTATCCGTTTCCCGGTAAAGCAATATCGGAGCATTCGACCGCGCTGTCATTCATAATAATATAGAAGAAGGCAGAAGCAGCTTGTCTTTGTTTGTTCCAACACGAATTAAATGTAAACCAAGAGGGACAGGGGGGAGGTAGTCTTCTGGAGAGGATCATCAGCTGACAAACACACAAGCGATACAGACAAAAAGAACTGCAGTGACGTCATTTCTCAGAATTCGTCACTGCAATCCGGGCAATAAAAATTTCTGTGAGTTCCTTAAAGCGGCAGGCACACAACCACAAAGATTCTTAATTTATTTAAGTTGGCTTTTAAACAGCTGTTCAATATGTCCCCTTTTTCACACGTTTCGAAAACCTCTAATTTCTATGAAAAATCTTATTCAATCTTTGATGCTATAATGCTTCGTAATAAATAAAAAATATATACCATTCTTCCCATATGACTTTTAACCAAGTTTTTATAGTTTATTTGACCCAAATAAATGATTTAAAGTCAGATAAAATCGAGAAAATTAAACTTGAAAAAAATTACTGAGCGTGCTAATTTATCAGTATTTTTAGCATAAGTCTGTAAAGACAAAATTTCAAAATGTTAATTTTCCTTCCCGTCATTCGAAATCTCGTGACGTGCTGTGAAGAAATATGGACGAATATCACATTTTTGATTAAATTTTTTAGGCAAAATATACGTTATTAGAAATTTTTAAGCAGTAAGTCAAATTTTGCGAAGCTTAATGCTTAATCGCAGCTAATAAAACCAGTATTAAAATATATTTTGCGACCTCGGTTTGAAATTCCCCGAGAGTATATTTTATCCTTTTTAAATGTCGTTGCCGGCGCGATGTGTTTCTCGACAAAATGAATAACTCCTCGACTTCCAAGTTAAGATTTTCCCGAAACGAGATACGAAGTTCGTGAAATCTCTGCAAAATCGAAGAATGTCGAATTACAGTCGGAGTCGTGTATTTTCAACACTATCTATTTTCCGGAGATTCAAAATATCGTGTGAACGTGGGTCATTAACAAATAAGCAGCAAAATGAATACCGGAAAAGACAACATAGCAGACAAAAATAATAAACTCATACAATAAGCATTCTTTAAATATTACGTCCTCCGTGCTATTTGAATTTCAGTTTGTAATTTCAAAAGTCGTGCTGCAGCGCAGATCCTATAGAGACGGATGTGAGAACTACATTTCGGTGTAATTCGATCTTTAACCTAGAATATTTTTTTTCACAAATGAGAAAATCTTGAATGCGGAAGAACTTTTTTTACGACGCCATTTTGTCTAATATCGCGTTTTTTTATTTACGCAGTCTTAAGTTTGGTGATTACCAGATCAATGGTATTAATATGCGAAATTTTGCGCAGATTTGGATCCATAACAACATCGTCTAAATACCGTATGGGGTTTCTTACTTTCACCGAAATATTGATATGAAAATTCATCTTTAAAGTTCAATTCCAGATATATGTTATAATAGAAAACAGCATCAGGGGTAATTGGAATAATGAAAATAAATCAATTTAAACACTCATTGATTGCAATCAATGAGTGTTTAAATTGATTTGATTTATTATTCCAACTACCCATGATACTGCTTTCTATTGATATGAAACATCTAATGGCGCGCTTGGATGGAGACGAAAACTGCACGTATAGCAACGTCCTATTCGGCAAGTCAGCCTGTCGCGTCTCGTCCAACGCTCTTTTTCTCGCTTTGTTTTTGGAAAGTCTTTCACAATGTTTACAGAAAATGGCTGAATTCAATGAAATCCTCTTTCTTATTGACCTCAAAAACTGTTAAACGAATCTAGCTGTTAAAACAAGAGGTATTGTCGATTTTGATCACTACGATTTTTTTACGAGAAGTGGATACTTGATCTCAGTAAGTAAACTGGTAATTTTTGTATAACAATGAAAGTTTGCCCATCCTTATAAATTGTACACCTTAAAACGTACAAAAGAAGAATGTCTAGAATACACGTTACAGAAGTGAAATACCATATCTCGTGCATTTAAATATTAAAATTCATTATGTCAAAAAGAAACAGCATGCAACGCTGTTACGAATTTTACAGAAATTACTAGCTTCCCGGCCTGGATTCACACAGGTAGGGGAATTACCACGTTTGTATCTCTGTGACCGTATACCAATTTTGCTCAGACACCATGTAAAAATATATAATCTTTGTCATTCGAAAAGAAGTAAATTTTGAAGGAATTTAAAAAAAATTGCAAACGGTTCAATGATTTCACTGATTAGTGTAGATAAACAAAATTTACTTCCCTATATAATGACGTCTAGATTATTCCGCACGGCCTTGTCATCAGATCGTCACGAAAACAAAGTACGGGGGAGGTTTTGAACTCGCCCCTCCATTATCGTATCAAATATCTGTGTTGTAACATTAACAATCTAAAATTTCAGTTTTTATGTGAACAATAAAGAAGAATTTATGACGGAATAAATGTTTACGCTTTTGTATTAATACGGTCCAATAAAACGGAATTGTTTCTGGCTCCGTCAAAAAACTGTAGTGCTATTTTTCATTGTCAGAAAATTAAAACAGATACAGTAGAATCTTTAATGAACATCTCTCATAGACAAACATCAAATTTTTATAAAGGTGATATCACCGAGCTTGGTAGAGTAGTGGTGACAGCACTAGACTCGCATTCGGGAGATCCGGGTTCGAATTCCGGCGGGGGCAGATGTGGCTGGGACTTTTTCCTATTGCCTCTCGCCGAGAAACGGTAATTCCTGCACCGGCCATTTTGATTGAGGTTTTCCGTGGTTTCCCTCAATTAATTCCAGATAAATATCGAGATGGTTCCTTATTTGAGGCCATGGCCGATTACCTATCAAACTCCTAGTTCAAAAATTGCCTACCTTATCCTAATTCCCTATAATTCCTTCATTCGCCCATTGCTATTACATAAGTTGAAGTTTTAAAAATGTAGAAAAATAACGGGAAGTGTGGTAGATGGAAAATAGTAATGGTGCGTATGGCGTCTGGCTTCATTCAAATGAATGTTCATTTGACTGAATGTTTTTTTTTTGTTTCATTCCGCGTTCACACGTAATAGACAAAAACGATAGAAATGAACGTTCATCCAGTTTTTTCCTCGAAGATGTCGTCGAATGAAGTTGCGCGCCTTGGAATTCGTTTGAATTGTGATGATATTTGATCGAAGAATTAACAAAAAAAAGAAGCAAAGTTTAAGTTTAAATCACTAATTAGAGATTTTATGGAATTTGTCCGTATTGTTGTTTTTGTATTCATCGAGTTTGTGGTTCCAAAAACATTGATAAATTTTGAAATTCTCCAAAAACAGCAGCGTGTTTTGGTTGTTTCACTTGACTACCATTTTTTTTCATACATAGACTAATATTCACTATGCGGTGTCGTACTCCCAAGTCCGTCCGCTACAAGACGCGAGACAAAATGGCCAAACCCGAGTGAATATTCTTTCCAAGTTCAGACGTTTCATTTTTCCTTCATTCGGAGTGCGAATGAATCATGCCGAACGGCCATTTCTAGCGTTGTTGGATCGGTTCATTAATTAATTTATTTTTCATTATTGCTTCATTTTGTGTTCACACGTTTCATTTCGACTGAAAGATGCTGAATGAAAAAAAATGAATCGTCTGATATCATCATATCACCTAAGTTAAAATATTGTTAGTCATGTTTTTGTGGAATAGTCACAGTACCCGCTTAGTTATGTAACATTGATACCAGTTTCTTTTTGTATGTGAGAACTTCTCACGTAACAATTTCAAATTTCGAATGAATCAGTCGAGGAAGTGAGTCTGAACATCAGTTTTATTGCGGTTATTTTTCTGCGTACATCTGAAATTGAACACGCGAGATGGCTGAAAGATTATCCCGAACATAATATAAAGGAAAAAATAGCGTATCAAAATCACTGTCAATTTTGTGCGTTCAAATACCGATATAGCGCAGAGATTCCGGGGAACGGGAAACCCGGAGACGATTAAACAAGGCAAGAAAGAGACAGTGAATCCGTTCAGACAGAAATGGATACAACGAAGTCGCATCGAGAGAGAGAGAACGTTCAAAATTAATTTCGCGCTGGACCAGTTGTGCTCCGTGCGCGTTTCATTTGAAACGGCGCAAAAATCAAACGCTACCGAACTGGTCAACTGTTGAGAATGGGGATTTGCATGTAAAATATTACGCTATATTACGTATATGAAACATGTGCTGAATCAGGGCTGGGTAAATATTTATAATAGCAACCTTTCGATTATCAAAATCATTCGTTTATTCTCAAGCCTACGAAAAATATTCTATGCGCATGCGCTTTGACTCTAATGACGTCGCAGCTGTTATAATTTAAACATTTGTATCTCTGTGAACACTTAACGTAATGAAATGAAATATATTCCATTGTCTGTGACAATGATTTCTAACAGGAAACAGTCATATATATATTTTTTTATAACTTCGTTGTGTAACAAGAACCAAATAAGTTCACAAGGATAGACGGGAACATATATTTCATTGGCAACTTCTGTAAAAACGATACGCAGTTCCCTCATCCCTGTGCTACAAACAGGTACAGAAATCTAATATCACCCCACGGTTTTTAAATAAAACGTTTATGAAACTCATATTTTCAATATAATGGATATGTATATACGATTTAATATGGCAACCGTGATTTTGAGGTTAGAATTATTTGGGTCTTTTTTCATTATCTGAGAGAGAGAGAAAGATTCCAGGCGCTCGACAACACAGACCATTAGTATTATCTCAAAATATCAGCTGTTTGCTGAACGTGTAATAGATATTTGGAGTAAAGAACGGCAACAATTGTGGGCCTTCAATAAAAAAGTGTCCTTAAAAAATAATTATGGATCACTAATTTTTACAACATATTCATATGGCAGCCATTGCGTTAAACCTACTTGTCATGGGTGACTTTCAGTGCGCATTATTAGAACGTTGCGATTAACTGGCACTTTAGCGTTTGTGTCGCCATTTTGATGCGGAACTTTAAGCGTCGGACATTGTGCCGTCGGAATTGAACCAAAAATTAGAGATAAATCATTCAAATCGGTACAGTTTTTAGACCCCGTCGCCATACATTTCTTTACGGTAGACGAAAATAAAAACGGCTTTCAGCTGTTTTATTATCATTTTTTTTGTGTGCAAATGTGTAACATACAATAAAAATTAACCACATCCGGTTGAGATCTACGAAACGTATAGGTTTAAGATTTGAGTCTACATAAGATCTTCACTCTGCCCACTGTTATATACTTTACGCAGTGTCGAATTATGGATAAATTAACTCCGTATTATTGAAATAATTATTCAGATATTAATTTAAAAATTCCCTGTTATGTAATAAGTTGTTTAAAAAATGTATAAAGTACGATCTACTTTATAATTATGTACGCCACGGGCTTACATGTTTACCATTCACTCGTTTCGTAGTGCTCCATCTAACTCCAGAGTAGGAAATCAAGGTCAACCGGGAAATGATTAAGAATCACTGTTCGATTTCATAAAATCTATTTGAACAGAAGAAAGAAATCACAGTAATTACCATGTTTTATATGGCGCACAAATTATTAAATCATCAGTGCAATCAGTGAGTCACTCATCGACTTACCATATATGAAGCGTTCAACTTTAAACGTTACAAGTGCAACAAAATGAAACTAAAATAAAATATTATAGTAGAAAACGGTAAACCGTTAAACGGCGTACCTACCACACACACTCACATTTGTATACAGGGTGCCCGCTATTGACAGGTTCGCCATTAAGAACTTTAAAAACAAATTCATTCCTTCTAACGTTTTGTAATAAGTCCTAGTTTTAGAATTTTTGACCGTTTAGAACGCCAGATAATTAATAACAAAGTTCGCAATTTTCAAAATTTTCAAATTACGAACTTTGTTATTAATTACCTCGCGTTCTAAACGGTCAAAAATTCTGAAACTTTGGGATTTATTAGAAAACGTTATTTTGAGCCTATGAAAAAAAATGAGCAAAATCTATCGAAAAGTGATTTTTCTTTATTATACCACCCTAGAACTTTCGAATTGTGATCGCAAAATTCATTTTATTACTGTTTTTGTTAGTTGTGATTAAAAATTTAGTTTTACATTTGGCTTGCTGTTTAAAAATTTTAAAAAACATATTTTTGCCTTTAAAATTCAATAAAAAAGATAAGAACTGTTCACTAAACATAACTATTACTTCCAAAATCATTAAAACTGTAATGTTTCAGTTACGCAGGCAAAGTAATAAATCAAAAACTGTCGGTTTAACGACCTTTCAGTTAAAAAAAAACTTGCATTTCTTGGCAAGTTCTCAATGGCGAGCATCTAAATTTGGACACACTGTATAATAATTTGATCAATAAAAAATACAGGCACTCCTTTTACACATATTCAGGCGCGAGGGCGGAATTGGTATTCGTTTCGCGGACGATGACACGTGATACGCGGAGTAATGGGGCCCTTTCTTATAACCTGTTGACGCAATATACTTGGAAGAAATCTAAGTCAAGCGATTGAAGATTTCTAAAAACTCCGAGTTCGAATAAGAAACTGCACCGACATTTGTCTTGAATCAGTGACGAAGACCACGTAAAAAGTCGGCCGTGGAGTTAAAATTAAAACCCTGACTTACTGATTAAAACTTAGCGTCATAAATTAATTATTTTAGATGTCATTTGAATTTTGACGTATCTTGTTTAGTTCAGGGCTGGGCTACCGAATTTAAGTGTTTGAAGTACCGACCACTTACTAAAGTGCTTGGAAGCATCAAGCAACAAGCACTTTTATTTTGAAAAATGCTTAGAAGCATCGAGTCTTATTTAAGTGCTTTAAAGCATCAAGCATTTTAAAGTATCTTCTTATGTCTTAACACTCTTAACTTCTAAAATTAAGTTATGATATAAATTTTGGACATGGACAATATTTCTAATTAATAGGGAAGTTTAGACTTATAGCAAACAAAAAATTGATCTCTAACTTCAAACGAAATAAGAATTATAAAAGCATTAAGCATTGCGCGTGTGTGTTTTACAAAACGCTTAAAGTATTATTCAAAGCACTAAGTTCTCAGCATTGCCCAGTTCTGGTTTAGTTGGATGTGCCAAAGTTTTATTTTACAATTATTGCCGGGTTTTTTTTATTATCAATCGTGTTGATTCGGTCTAGTAAACAAATAAAACTGGTATAACTCAGTCATAGGTAAGGTATTTATTTATAGATCCGTACACATTTACGATTGTTAAGCATTTATTGCATGCGTAGTAAATCAATATCACCCAGGTAAAAATATGACTCATCGACTGCAATTACCTTGCTATAGTCATTGTATTTTTTTAATTGCACTATTTTTTAAGCAAAAAAAAACTTCGTCGGCACAGCAATTATTTAATAGCTAAAACCACTATCAAAAATAATCTCATCTTTTTTACCAGATGAAATAAAATGTTGACAGTTTGATAATAGATTTACTAAAACCACAAACCAACCTTCCAAGCCTAGATAAAACCGTTAATCGTGTCGGAAATAGATTGACGCTTCGTGCAAACCAAAATTTTACCAAATCCTTTTAGGTTAAGCGCATTTCGAGATAGTTATAATTCTCACAATCAAATATCAATCCTTCCTCAATAAGATTCATTTGAATATCCTATACTAAATTGTCGAAGAAAAACCAGTCAAATGCGAGTCGTATTCGCGCGGGGAGAATTCTGTACCATTCCGTTTTCCGTGAGAACTTCAAGACTTAGGATTTTTGTTTAATTTTTCCCGTAAACTATAAGTGAAGTTATGTTCAATTTTAACATAGTAATTTCGTAGTTAGTATTGCTATGCATCTATAAGTAATTTAAACCAATCTAGAAAAACTCTCCACCAGTTCCCACTCCAATGAATCTAGCAGATGTTTTCAATAAGCTACGCAACTTGGACAGGTTTTGAGTCTATAGAGAGTTCTGTGCAATCTGGAAGACATTTCTTGGCTGCGTCTAATCTAGAAAAAATCTCCAATAGGCTACACGTAACTCGCGCCTACAAGAAATCTATTCATTTCAGACGGTATTGCACTGCACATGTTTTAAAAATAACTTCGTACAATCTAGATTCTAGAAAACGTTTGCAGCATTGGTAGTTCTGTCTAATCTAGATATCTGTAACTCCGTTTAATCTAGAAGACATCTCCAGTACGGTACGCACCGTGAATACTTGACTCATCATCATGTACATATATTATTTCTTTGCATACAAATCCAGTAAGACCTCGCTTAACGCCGTTTCAGTATTACGCGGTTTCTAAGAAAAAAGTTTTGCCACTATAACGTAAATTATGGATAAGTTTATACAAAATGATTCAAATGTTGATAGAAGTTCAAAGGCAAGACAAAGTGTCATTGATGCAATATCTTGCCATCGACAACCGCTTGCTGCACGGAACAGAAAAAGGCAAACGACAGTAGATGACTTTTTCATATGTCAAATGAGGAATCTTCCTCATCATAGACTAACTTATTACTCGAACTTTTATTTGATTTTCATAAATGTTTTATGGACAAAAATCGATATTAGCTATACATAAATGTATAATTAATGTGACAAAAAAGTATTTAACAATAAATGTTACAAAATTACTTATTGGAACGTATCTGCCGCGTTAAGCGGGGTCTTACTGAACACGAGTAAAGAGAAGTACATCCGTTGCACGGATCTGGAAAGATTTCTTCAAGTCATTGTATGTTCTGTCTTCCTTCTCACACACACACAAACATACACGCCGAACAGACACCATCGCAGCATTGTGTTCGATGCGTTTCCACAAATTGTTTACCTGAACAGGAATGGCGTTCCGCTACACAATCTTACCTACAGACAGACATACCTGGCCGCATTCATCGTACCAATATGCGTGCTCAATGTGTTCTGCAAGCCCCGTAGTCGGTGCGTGTCTGTGTCAGGGCAGGTGTGTCGAACTGAGTCTTCGAAGGACCACAATTCTTTCAAGAATGCCTTGAAATATCAAACAAGAATATCCAGGTACAAAAATGTCGAAGAACTGTTGATGACTCCCAATTCGCCAAGAATGTATTGAATCGCATTTGTTACAGACAAAACAGGAATAATATGATCCTTGTAGGTAGGCAGATGTCGTAGATTATTGACGTTTAACAGCAGAGGGCCTATGCAGGTATGAAAGGTTATTCTTTATGCCGGAGAATCAATGATGATTTAATCATCATTGATTCGGAATTGGGAATCGTCACAATAATATTTTGACGATTCCCAATTCCGAATAATACGCTAAACCAGATTGGCTGAATACAGGAATCCAAGAAGAGTGATGGAACCTTTGGTGTGAAAATACGAAATAAATATATACCCACAAAACACCAAACCGTATCGAAAAAACTCTCGACGTACGTTTCGCCAACCAAGTTGGCATCATCTCCTGATGATGCCAACTTGGTTGGCGAAACGTACGTCGAGAGTTTTTTCGATACGGTTTGGTGTTTTGTGGGTATATATTTATTTCGTGAATACAGGAATATTAGAAAAACTGAAGATAATAGACGCTCGACAGCAAAGGGTATCAGCGTCTATACAATAGGAATAGTATTTTTGCAGGTAAGAAATATTTGTGCCGTGAGATCACTGCTAATCATTCCCAAATCTCAAGATTTTGAAGATTAGCAGCAGAACTAGGATAATTCCAGGTACGAATTATGTTCAGGGATCACTTACAATTGGTTTGATGAATAGCAAACATATAGTGATCGAACAAATAAGAACAATGAAGGCTTCTTCAAGCACGACTTGTAATTCTTATGTCAAGAGACCATTTGATGATTACGTTAATAATTCCTAGTTTCTAAGAAAGTGTTATACTGCGACACGAAATCAATATGATCTCTCGTTACGTTAAACTGTGCTTTTAAAGAACCTTCCATAATTACTAAAGCTAAAAAATGTACTCAGTTAAACTCATAAATTGTATAAATGGCACGCGGTTCGTTTTTGGAAGTGTGGTAATTAAATTTTTCGGAACAATCACACAACCCAAAAATATCAATAAATTCCATAAAGTTCATGTCAATTTAGAAATCTAATCTATCCGAAAGTTTTTGGTAAGTCTTCCCTTATGACGAATTCCAAAGTCCAAAGACAGCTGTCTCATTGTATTACCTCACCGGATCTAAAACAAACGAAACCTAGCACCGAAAAGTCTTCGAGGGAATGAAAGAGACTGTTGTTTAAATTGACGCGAAGTCTTCGATCCGAAATGACTTCAGATCCGGCGCTACGCCTGGTCAGGCATCAACACAATGAACAGAACAAATGACTGCGACGACATGACGTTGCAGACGCACAGGCAGACAAAATAATATCCTTGGTCAATTGTACACCACTATACGCATCATTGGTTCCGCATTACGCGCAGTTGGCAACACTGTAGTGCCTGTCTTTCTCCGTCTTTCATACATTGGCATCACTGTATGCAATACGCGCCGTGGTGCTTATATTATACAACATAAACGAAGGCCAAAAGGCAAAACCACTTTCGTCGAAATTTTTGAGTAAAGACGTCCACGGAATCGGGTCGGATTGGCTCGGCACGGCAGGGCACACGCACACTAGATGAGTCGATCCGAGCCGACTGGTGCCTGGTAACTCATTTAATTTCATGTGTCCCAAAATTGTCGATCGTACCGAGTCGATCTCATCCGATTCAGTGGGTGAGAAGTTTTACTCTTCTTATCAAAAATGATGCAAACAAGTTTCTTTTCCACAAAAATCTAAGCTGCATTTAGTTGGTATTAGTAATTTTTTTGTTGTATTGAACAGAGACGATATCTGCGATTACGGGTCTCGACGTAACGTAGCTTCGCGAACGAAATTCGCTCATTTTAAATCTTGCAAAACTAGCAAAAACCGATGAAACGCTTTAAGAGGACTCGTCATTTCTGCAAGTCGAGGCATACAACCGTCTACAATTACAGTTCCCAATTGAGTCAGAAACTGAATATTTTCATATTTTTCTTTGACCACGATTTATAATTCCTTGACTCGCTGAAATAAAAAAATATGTTCTACGTTGGTAGCTTAAAAAAAACAGTATCAAATGATATAATATAAAAACGCGAAAATTTCTACATACACTGTTTTGTCTCTTGGTCACAGATTTGTACAGTGAACGGAGGGTCCGTTGACGGGGGCAACGCATGGAATGGATGAAGGCACAAACACACACACTCACACACACATAATGCAAAGTTTGGTCTTGTGTTTGTGAAGACATTATGTCTGTATGTGTTCAAGTGAAACGATTTTACAAGGTCATGTCGAACGGATTCACGGTCAAACCGTCAGCCATGTTCATCCTTCTCAACATCAATAAACTTTTATTAATGAAAATGGCAATTTTGTCAGCATTATTAAGTTATTATTAGTACAAGGTACTGGGTCGGATGATTTAAGTGATAGAGTAAGCCCTAGAGGCCGCAGTGCTCCCGGTAATAAGATATCTGCCAAAGTAACAAAAAAGTTATGAAATGAAATTTCGACTTGGATGTACAGAATATAACGCATTAGCCGTTTTCAGATTTTCTGTGTATCAACTATAGTTTGTTTCGAAAAACCATTTGATTTTGGTCGGATCACTTTCACTGGCATTTTTCGCCTTGGGCATCATGTCGCGCAGTGCATGAATTTCAAATTTTTGTCCTTGTGGTGTAATATACTTTTCTTGCGGACATAATTGTTACGTCGGAGATACCAACATATCGTTTGGTTCCACTAAAAGCGCGGGAACTAATCCCCATATGTTCATCATCAGTCATTTAGAAACATGAGTCATTGCAGTGTTACAAATCAACGTATTTAAAAAAACTAAGTACCGAAAAAAATTGTTACGCGAATAAAATGGCATGGCGCTGCTATCAGTCTGGCCACCATAACTACACATTGGCGACATCTGGCGTAGGCGTTAATAACTACACACAAGGCGGAAGTGTCACTCTCGTGGCGATAACGAGAAGTATACGCTCGGTGCATGGTTCCGCTCATTAGCGGGGTTGGTAGTGGGGTATTCTCGAGGCGACCATTTTAGGCGTTGGACATGTTCCATTGTGCGTGGCGATATATGTCTGTATTATAAGCAATTAACACTGCGTAGTTAAAGAAAAGTAAAAACATTTGGCGTAACAGTTCAGAAGTCGGATAGACCTACGTGCGTGGTAGAGTTTGAAACTGTGAGTGAATATTGTGTTCTTTGTTCCCAAAGTGTAATGGCGTCACAAGGGGATGAAATTATAATGGAGGGCAAGATGGATTTTGAGGAGACGGCGGATTGGGCGGAAGCAGAGGAGGAGACGGCGGATGTGGCGGAAGCAGAGCAGGCGGCACAGGCGGATCAGGTAAGTCAGGATGACCGAACAAAGGCGGCGGTCATCCAAGTGCTTGAGACGCATTTGGCGACGCGTCTGGACGAGTTACTTGAGCGACAGGCGGCTCTTGCGATAGAGCGGTATGTGGCGTCAACAAGTAGTACCAGCGGCGTGACGTCTGGCAGTGGCGTATTGTCAGGCGAAGGTACTATAGGTGCGACGGGCGCTGTGGGAGTTGGTCGACCCACAACAGGCGACTTGCAGGCGGCAAGTGAAATGATTGAGGTGTTTGATCCAGAAGACCCTCACTCAAATGGCGAAAGATGGCTATCCATGATAGACCAGTTAGGCGATGTTTATGGATGGTCAACTTGCGAACGCAGCTACTTTATGCAGTTGAAGTTACGGGGCGCGGCGCGAGCCTGGTTTAACAGGCTCGACAATTATCAATTAACTTGGGCGGAGTGGAAGGTCACTTTGATGAGGGCCTTCCCCAGACAGTGCGACTTCGCAATATGTCTGGAAGAGCTAGTCGAGCGGCGAAAGCGGTCAGGCGAGACCATGACTAGCTACTTCCACGCAAAGTTGGCGCTGTGTGGCCGGGCAGACGTCAGGGGTAAGAAGGCGGTGTCCTGTATTATAAGGGGTCTGCCTGAGGAGCTACGGGCGAATGCTCTGGCGTGCGGCGCTACCACACCCGAGGCGTTATACTCCAAATTTTTGGCGGGTTTGGATAGCTACAAGACACCCACAGCGGCAATTGTGGCTAGGAGGAATGAGGCGGCTTCCTCCGAAGCGAAGGTGCGGCGATTGCACTCGGTAACATCGGCACCAAAGCGACAGGCAACAGGCGCTTTAGGGCGAATTCGGTGCTATAACTGCCAGGAGATGGGGTCCCATGTAAGTAGGAACTGTCCGAAGCCACGTAAGGAAAGGTGTAGTGGGTGCGGCGGTGACGGACACTACTTCGACAAGTGCCCCGATAGGCGACAACAACGTGGCGACAAAGACAGCAGTGTCAAGGTTCGATTGGTAAGTAACTTACTTGATTCTGTTTATAGAAAGGACGTGGTAATCAATGACGTGCTAGTCAGGGCGTACATATAGACACTGGCTGTCAGCACAACTTAATGGCGACTGATTGTACAAAACAGCTTGGCCTGAAGGTGACTTCAGGTCGGGTGCTATTACAAGGCTTCGGCGGAGGTCACGGTGAAGCACATGGGCGCATCGAGTGTCAGATGACTATTGACGGCCTTACATTGGTAATCACGGCGCTTGTAACTGATTGCGATATATCGAATGTTGATTTAATTTTAGGGCAACCGACGTTAGCGAGTGATGGCGTCTCGTTAGTGGTGAGGGGCGACAAGGCGGTCTTCGTTAAGGGCGACGACGTAGACGATCTGCTCAAGAATATCACCATTGAGGACGATGATGTGAGGCGTCGCATTGTTTTGAATCAGGATGTTGTTCTTGAGCAGAATTCGGAACATCGGGTAGGTGTTGTTATTGAGGACGCTTCACCAGGCGACGAAGTGTACGTAGATGGCAAGCGATATGACAACGGGCGATGCACTGTGGCAATACCCAGCGGCGTTTTGCGTCAATGCAATGACAACTGGATGTGGCTGTCGAATATGGGACCGGGACACCTTGACTTGAAAAAGGGCCAAGTGTTGGCTAGGGCGGTCAGGTGTACAGCGTCGTCCAGAAAGGCGTCGACAACATCCACGTCAACAATTATGGTGAGTACTATCAATTCTTTTCAATCATCTAACGTTGAGATTGGCGATATTGAGTCTGAACAAAAGGCGAAACTGATGGAATTGTTAGGACGGTACACACATTGTTTCTCGTCAGGCGATAGCGACTTGGGTTTGACAAACTTGGGTGAGATGGAAATCAAACTTACCAAGGACGCTTCAGTGTATTATAGACCGTATAGACTTTCTATACCAGAAAGGCAAAAGGTACGATCTAAGGTGAATACACTGTTAGAAAGTGGCGTAATCAGGGAGTCAAACTCAGATTTTGCGAGCCCCATTGTTCTGATTAAGAAAAAGAATGGCGACGTCAGATTATGCGTAGACTACAGGGCACTAAACGCGATTACTGTAAAGGATAGGTATCCGTTACCTCTGATTAGTGATCAGCTGGACCGTCTGGCGGGTAAGTGGTATTTCACTACATTAGATATGGCGCAGGGGTACCACCAGGTACCCATGCACTCTGATTCGATCAACAAAACGGCGTTCGTAACACCAGATGGTCAATACGAGTACACTCGTGTCCCGTTTGGTTTGGCAAATTCGCCGGCCGTATTTCAAAGAATAATTAATAAAATGCTTGGCGGTATGCAACATAATCAGATTCTGGCGTACATGGACGACCTGCTGATTCCATCGGCGACGGTTTCGGAAGGTTTGTCTCTGTTAGAACAGGTGTTATCGTTGATCGGTCAGGCGGGGTTCAAACTGAATATGGCGAAATGTTCATTTTTGAAAACTTCTATAGATTACTTAGGGCATGAGGTAAGCGGCGATGGTATCAGACCGGGTGAGCGAAAAGTGAAAGCGGTAGCTGATTTTCCAGTCCCAACTGATGTACACACAGTGAGGCAATTTATCGGTTTGGCGAGTTATTTTCGAAAATTCATTAGAAATTTCGCGACAGTGGCGAGACCATTGACACAGCTTACGATGAAGTGTGCCGAGTGGCAGTGGGGCGACGAACAGCAGCAGGCGTTCGAGCAGCTGAAGGCGTGTCTGGCAGCGCGGCCAATTTTAGGTTTATATTGCAGCGAGTTACCCACTGAGTTGCATACTGATGCAAGTAAACTAGGTCTAGGTGGTATCTTGCTTCAAAAGCAACCCAGCGGCGAACTAATTGTAATTTCTTATTTTAGTAGAGCAACAACTCAGGCGGAGTCAATGTACCACAGCTATGAACTGGAGGCGTTGGCGGTGGTTGAATCCATAAAACGATTCAGAGTGTACTTGTTAGGCATACACTTTAAAGTGGTTACCGACTGTACGGCAGTGAGGGCGACACTGCTTAAGAAGGACCTAGTGCCACGAATAGCGAGGTGGTGGTTGACAATTCAGGAGTATGACATGGAGATCGAATATCGACCTGGCAGTAAGATGCAACACGTAGACGCTCTAAGTCGTAATCCTGTGGCAGTAAATCTTATAGGCGGCTCTGAAACTGATTGGTTTCTGACAGTACAATTACAGGACGACAAAATACAGGCGATAGTTACGGCGCTGGAGCAGGGCGGTGCTACGAAGGATATAAAGGCGACCTTCAAGGTGAAAGACAGGCGGTTATGGCGTATAACAACCGCTGGCGATCGATTGTACGTTCCGGCAATGGCGAAGTTCAGTTTATTGCGCAAACATCATGATGACATTGGTCATCCCGGTTATGAACGGTGCTTAGACATATTGCGGAAGACCTACTGGTTTCCAAAGATGGCACGGTTTGTGCGAAAATACACGGCGGCATGCTTGAATTGTGCGTACGCTAAAGGCAACTATGGGCGTGGTGAAGGGTTTCTACATCCATACGAAAAACGGGCGGTACCTTTTGATACGATTCACATTGATCACGTAGGGCCGTTTGTAAAAAGTGTGAAAAGAAATAGCTATTTATTAGTAGTGATAGACGCGTTCACAAAGTACACTCTTGCAAAACCGACTCGAACGCTAAGTTCAGCCGAAGCGATTGAGAACCTACGATGGGTGTTTGGCGAGTTTGGGTACCCACGGCGAATAGTCTCTGATCAAGGCTTGGCGTTTACTAGTAAGGCGTTCACTAGTTTTCTGGCGGACAAGGGGATTAAGCATGTGGTGAATGCTGTGGCGACCCCTAGGGCGAACGGTCAGGTGGAGCGACCGAACCGCACAATAGTTGAGGCGATTACGGCGAGTGCGAGTGGCGAGGCACGATGGGACGAACAGCTTCCGGAAATTCTGTGGGGTATTAATCACACAATCAACGCAAGCACCAGGTTCTCACCTGCAGAATTGTTGTTCTCTTATCGTGACGGGCGAGTGGCAGATTTGTCAACAGGTGACGACACTGCTAAAGACGGGCGAGAATGCTTGCAAGCAAATCGGCGTCAGGCGGGCGAACGACTGCAGAAAACTGCAGCACAAATGAAGGCGAGATACGATAAACGACGAAAGGTTGCAACCGAATACACCATAGGCGATTTGGTATTGTGGCGTAAAGCGGCTACAGCCCTGGGCGAAAAAGGTATAAATACCAAGGTGGCGAACAAGTACGATGGACCGTACAAAATCACAAAGGTGTTAGGTAATGATCGTTATGAAATTTCTTCATTAAAGGGCGTTCGTGGTTACAAACGGTTCAAAGCCGTAGCAGCAGCTGATGCTTTGAGGCGATATCAAAGTGGTGCTGTGAATGCAGGCGATGAGTCCGGTGGAAGTTCTGATGATAGCGAAAGAGATCGATCGGGTCACCAGGACTTAATTGATCTGCTCGAAGGTTAGTGATCTACTGATGTGAGATTAATGTGGGCATTAATTGTTGCAGGATGGCCGATTGTTACGCGAATAAAATGGCATGGCGCTGCTATCAGTCTGGCCACCATAACTACACATTGGCGACATCTGGCGTAGGCGTTAATAACTACACACAAGGCGGAAGTGTCACTCTCGTGGCGATAACGAGAAGTATACGCTCGGTGCATGGTTCCGCTCATTAGCGGGGTTGGTAGTGGGGTATTCTCGAGGCGACCATTTTAGGCGTTGGACATGTTCCATTGTGCGTGGCGATATATGTCTGTATTATAAGCAATTAACACTGCGTAGTTAAAGAAAAGTAAAAACATTTGGCGTAACAAAATACAAGGTCGCAAACACGTAATTATTAAAATAGCAATTGCAGGCTTCGTGGTTTGAGAAACGCACCATATGTTTGTCAAATAATCATGTCCAATTGCTGACAAGAAAATCATCAGATCAATAAAGGAAACGTGTCATACATTTTCGGAGCTGGCCAACGGAGTCGAATTCCTTGTAATATTTTAAGAAGAAGCATATTTGCGAAAGCTCGTAGGTGGCTTCAACAAATATTGAATGTCGCTAATTATACAACTAATGAGTCACCGTGGCGTCAAAATGAAATCATTACAATTCAAATGCAGTTTTTGGTGTGAATCATAATTGACTAACCTTACTTATGGATTTTGTTGATGATGAAGATGTGATAAAGTTAGTTCATTTTCGAATTATCTCAAAAATCGACATAAAGACGTCGTTTTCTTGTCACAAATATTTATTCTACTGCCCTAACCTAAAAATCGTTATCTCCATTTATTCCCCATTTGAAGTTAATAACTTTTCTAGGATTATTATGGGAATATGTATTTTCCTAAAGCAGTAAGAACGCTAGATTAACAAAACAATATCTCATGCACTTCGTACTACCTAACTTACATCATCAGTTCACCAGCTTATCAAGCTTGTCTAGAAACGCTCTTTGCGAGGTACTTTTTTTTAGGTTAGATCAGAAATATTGTTTTCTGAATGATTTTAAAACGGTATATTTGCTAAAACATCTCTTGTTTACTGTTTTTTATTTGTGCTTTACACTTTTTAGTACGGTTACAAGACGTGGTCAAGTGTGTTAGCGATTTCTTAGAAATATTTCAACCTTTAGATTTACCATCTAATTGCAAGTTTTGTTTTCCTGTTTATAAGCAGTTTCCATTGAAAATGATTTAAAATATGATGATACTAAGAAGAGATAAAAAAAAACTCGTTTTATAGAGTTAAAATTTCCTCTATCAATTATTATAAAAAATATGTTGTAACAAAATATTTGAAAGTTAAAATTAGCATTTGAGTTAAAACCCAGGTTTTAGTGCATTTATATCAACAGGCACTATTTAGTAAATTACGACGCGTTTTATTTTCATAAATATAACCGGTTTTTTGCCTGTGGCTTCGCTTCCGTTCATCGTCATAGTAGAAGAGCTGTTAGACATTTTTGGGTAGGTATTTGAAGCACTGTGAACATTTGTACAATACCTCTTTATGAAGAGGTATTGAACAAATTTTCACGATGGGCCGATTTAGATTAAACTGGTATTTCTTTCAAAAATCGGCACTAAAGCAAGCGAAACAACGGGTAAAAACTAGTATTTATTTAGAGAAAACATGAACACGTTACGTGAAAATATACCCTTCGAACATTTCTGAACACTTAATGTTCCCAAACATAAAACAGTTGCAGCTTTAAAAAGCATTTCTGGCGTACCAAAGAAAAAAAACATAAAAAAAGAGCGACTCTACAAAGTTTAAACACAGAAAAAAATATAAAAACATTTATTGACGCGGCCAACCTTAAAAACTGCAGTACGTCGGATCAGCTATTGAGCAATGCAACGTTGCCAAATCTCTCGATGTCCTTCACCGAGAACATCAAACAAAAAGATAATAATAAATAAAACTGCGCGTGTGTGTGTGTGTTCGTGAGAGATTATTATGTCCAATAACCGAGTCTAATAATAATTCTTACTTTCTAAAATCATTATAGCGAACACACCGAAACTACTCTTGGTTAAGCTAGAAGGACGCCATTTTGAACAATGATGATCACAACCAAGAAGGTGAGAGAATAAGATTAATCTCGGCAGGTCTCAATGCGAAGCGCGTGTCTCGAAAATCGATGACGATAAGGGTTCGCAAAAAGCTTTTCGCGCGGCGCTGTAGCTATAAGATCCGGAGTCTCGGGCCTTGTTGTACCCTTCTGCATTAAGAAATCAACGGCGCCGTGGCGTTATTTACTGTAAGTTATCCTAATTGATTATTTTTTAATTCACTTTAATTGTATTTTGTTGTATTAAAACTGCCAACTTTACCTGGAGTCTTATAGTTTCAGCTCCCTCTACTGTTGGAATAGGAACCATTATTTTCCTCACTTTTGTCAGGGATTCCTGAACTGCCAACTCGGTCCCTCTCGCCTGAAATTTTGTTAGAGGCTGCCGATCATATTTTTTTCAGATGTTAGATTTTTTCCCCTCTTAGAAAAATACAATATTTTCATGTCATACGAAGCCGTGTTGTGCGAAATAATTGTTATAAAATAAAGTTCTCAATTGTAAACAATTTAAAACGTTGTGTTTTATTTAATTTTAAAATGTATACCCGGATATTTCTATAAACCAATTTTTAGTCACACAATATCTCCACAAATCGTGTTTATCAACATTCTATTTCCTATTTTATTTTTAACAGGATGACATTGCAACCGCAAATTTAATCAAAAAAACATTGATGAATTTCTACTGAACTTTCGAATATTAGTCACAGCTAAATCGTATCTAAATAATTAATCGAAATGTCTCTTTCAACAAAAACGTGACGTTAAATGAATAAATAGTAGGATAATAGGAGCTTATTACAGCAAATGATAATTTTTACAAATTTACGACGCGATGTTAGTTCGCAATGTTCCAATAGAACTCACAAAATATATTTTTCTTTTATTTGCAAAAAGCGAGATGTGTTTGAAACTAGCGAGTCTTATGCTACGACACTGGACAAAATCTAAATTGAAAACTATAATTAAATGTTTATACTAAAACGACGCGTGTAACTAGACAATGACAAAAAAATGTAATAAGGTAATAACAGTGTTCAAACAGGGAAAAAAACTGAAAGCAATGAACTTTAACAATACAAAAAAAAATATTATAAACTTGACATTTTAGTTGTTTCTTTATTAATTTTAACATTAATCTCGTTTCGGCGGTAGCACACATTGCGAAATAGTAGTTTATATATCTCGTACGTAAATGCAGTTATTATGTTACGAGCTGTAACAATGCGTTAAAGCGAGTTTAACAGTCACACGGGTCATAATAATATAATGATCGTATTTGATCTATTATATTATATAATAAAAAATAAATAAATAAAACACAATAAAATTTGATTTAATCAAGACGAAGTCTAAATACGTTTGATCACAACGAGATTTAAAATTATTATTAATATTTGTTTCTCAAGCGTTGCTAATAGAAACTTCAAACAAAACAATGTTGTGGTCGACAATGCAGAGTATTAATGTTGTCACTAGGAGACCCAACAATAGCATTACGGACAAGATACATACTATATTTTTTGCGCGTACCTCCTATAAAATAGCTGACTTTCACAGCATAATAAGTATCTATATTTATATAATATTTTTGACAGTCCAGTATTTATATGTACTGTTCAGTCCCTACTTTGCTATCTCTTTTGCTCATATGGATTTAAATGGCAACTGACAAATATAACTATTGGATTGGTAAAATCGCATTACTTTTGTTTTATTTTGCGCACTAGTAAGAAAAAGAGTTATTTTTCAACCGCTATGCAGATTTGAAAAGCACTATTTTATAGGGGATCGTGCAAAAAATCATTTTTACAATTACAGTTCCTAATCTACTTTCAGTCGATGGAATTATTTCTTTATTTAGTCGGTAGTTTATTTACGCCGGCTAGGATAAAGAAGGTGCTTGTAAAACGAAGAGAAAAAATATTGTATTCTTTTTAGAGACTCTATGATCCCTTTTGAAAGTCGTTTAAATTTTTAATAAATTAATTTTGACACGAGACAGATTTCCGGTTCAATAATACGTTTTAGGTATCTATTCTGTAACATTCTGTTAGTTGTGTAGATTTCTGTCTCACTTTAGTGTATGTAACGTCGAATTTGTTAGAAAGTGACAAAAACTTAACAGCACTGTACAAATCGAACAGAATCGCCCCATTAATCTCGTTTTAAAATAATTGTTTTGCACTTTAAAATTCATGATCAAAAGTTATAAATAAGTTTCCTCGCAAAAATATTTATTTCGTGATTCCAACGCAATTGTTTCACGAAATTCAGTTTGACTACACGCGAATAAAATGTTCAATAAATTATACATTATTAGATAATTCTATATTATTACATTCTTACAGTATATAATGGGGCATACGAAATTTTATACTGCGGTATTATTGATTTTATCAAACGAAGCTACGGTATTGGCCAAACTAATAATAATGATGTCAATTAAGTCCTCACAGAAATCTAGGTCTCTTCATCTTCGTCGCCGCATTTGTAACTTACTGGCTACGAACCCGGGTTCGCTCGGATCAAGTTTTACTTGAGCATTTAAAGTCGTATCAGAACTAGCCATATAAATTGAAAAATCGTTTACTCTGCAGATGGTTAATTCTGTTTTAAATAATTTTTATAACGACACTGCTTTCGTTATTTCCATTTTTTAATTAAAATTTTATTTATGTCTATGCTGCATTTTTAATCGACTTCAAAAAAAAAGATACAATTCGACCAATATTTTTATTTTCTTTTTTTAAGTGGAACGATTTTCTGCAACGCATTTATGATTCCCATAGCTACCAAATCAAGAATATTTTAAAATGAAATTCATTTATAATAACTAGACGAGTCCGCCGTTAGACAATGACCGAAAGGCGAGAGAGCGAAATCTGCTGAATTCGATTTTAAATGCAACGCAACCCCTTTGTAACATCGTTGCTGCGTATTCGGCGATGTTACTATGTCGCAATTCGCACACAAACTACGTCGCTATGTGCATATAATACGGACACAAAGGGTGGAGATTGCACAATTGTCAAACACCGTACGGCGACTGTATACGGAATGTCATTTCTCTGGACTGGACGCTGGGCGTAGTGAGTTTTGCTGTGACAGCATATCGCATCGGATCCGATTTAGTGACTTTAAGTCTCACTTCAATCGTGCCGTTTAGTGATGAGCAAAATCGGTCTCGATGTTGCGATTCTGCAAGACCAAGACCGAATATGCAAAATCTAAGCTAAAAATTATAACTTCCGTTCGAAATAAGAAACACGATTTTCTCTTTATTTTTTTTGATTGTAGTGAAATAAAGTTTTATTAATTAGACATTAATTGTATATCATTTTTTTAATTTGACCATGATTTAAGTTTAGGAAGATTTTTCAAAAGACAGAAAGTAACAGGCTAAATAAACAAGACTACGACTGAATACGCAAAACCGAAACCAGAACTATTTGAGCAAGAACATGACCACGACTGAATAAGCAAGACCGAGACCGACACCAAGACAGTTATTTATTAATAATTAGACGGTCAAAAAATTTTCTTATTTTTTTTAAAAACTCATAACAAATGCATTGAAAGACTGTCAGTTTTTGGAAAGTTTATGACAGTTAGTTCTTTTTTTATAAATAAGAAACTGGTTCAGAACTACAGAGATCGTATACAATCAATGTTAATTATCCAATTTTTAATTGAATTTATCTCGGATTATATACGGTCGATCGACTTCAAATTTTCAGGGTAATTGTATTATCATGTCCTTAATAAGTATACAAAAATTAATTATTTTCTGACGGTGTGCCTTAACCACGACAACTACCTTAAACATTTCGGGACATCTTACGTTGGCAGCAGCGAGCCCCAAATAGCCATGCGGCGCGTCGCGTCCAGTGATCGATGCGACTGACTGTTCGCGCGCCCTCATACACATCCGACAAGGACGCGAGTAAATAACAACGCGACGTTGCCAAGTCGTGCGCTGTTCCGCACCGCACCGTCCTAACAACGCAGCAGACGTGACCGTTGATACATTGTGTATGATATGTATGTGTGTGTTTGCAATGCCTAGTGTTGTTCTGGCAACGTCGAGATAGTCTACAGAGTTTGTCTCCCTGAATGTAGTCTGACTGAAGTTTGGAGACAGAGAACTGCGTGCGCGCGTGTTTATGTCGGACACCCTCGTCGGGCGTTCTAGTCAACGCACAACTCCGATCGATTTTTGCTCAGTCGGGGGTAAATTCTGAAAATTGAGTTTAAAAAAAAAAAACCCGGGTCGCAGTGCCAAAACCCTGCCGACAATATAGTGTATTTGCTTATACAGGCAGTGTGGCTTTATTATGTGAACTTAGGTTGGTTTTGGGCAAAATAAAAAATTTGACTCCTTAATACACCCCTTAAAATAACATTTTTTTTTCTTAATTGCAACATTATTATCAATCGAACCTTTATAATAAATTATATACACGCTTCAGTAAATAATTCACACTATCTGCAAACTAGTGTTTTCATAAAATTTGTAAATCCGGTTCTGTCGGGCCGATTTTATTAAAATTTCTGGGACACTTTTAAATTACTACCAGGGGGTTAAATTTCATTTTTGAAACGATTCGGAGAATTTTTTCGATATTTTGAGGCCCAAAAACATTTTTAAACCCCTAAAAACTACCCTTAAAATGACCCGATTAGGCCCATTTTAAATAGGCTTCTTGCGGTGACGGATTTCAACACGTGGGCCAAATTTAGTTGAAATCAATTAACTCTTTCGAAAGTTATTGCCCGCACACATATATATACCTATATACAAACATTTTTAAAAATGGTGCCAAAGTGTTTAGGAGGTTTTGACACGTCGAGAAATTTTGGTCCGATCCCTAGGTCCCGCCATCCGACCGATGCCAATAGTGTATGTTGCCATATGGCAAATACACTAAAAAACAAATTGTATCCCAAATTTCAACTCTCTAGCGCTTGTACCGTTTGGCTCCGGAAGCTTGTGACAGACGCCGGAGTGAGCCGATTTCGTTTTTCCACTTTTGGTACATAAAACTAAAAAGTCGACCCAGGAGTTATTCTACATTTCTCAAGTATACTTAGAATTGGTATATCGCACGATCAGTTTTGTTTTACTTTCATGCACTAGTGCATAATGAATCACTTTACGTGCCTGTATATATGCAATGCGCATGTAAAGCAGCTATTTAACAGGGAGTAGTGCAAAAATAGTTTTACCTGCATGTTATGTTAACAATAATAAGCGACCTTGAGAATATTTCTACACATATTTCACGCATCGTGTTCAAAATTCAATGCTCACAAATACAATTAAATAAACCGCATGACCGTACGTTGTTTCGTTTTTACGATATCGAAGGAGTAAACGCCGATATCAATCCAGATCGAAAAATATATTATTCCGAAAAAACATTTCAGATTGATTCCAATACCCAATACATTAAGAAAAACAAATGAATTGAATGGATACAAGTTATTTATACAGTATATATAGCCGTTCCCGTCACGTAACAATCTTCAGGAATAATCTTCGACGAAGTTAATTTGCTACAAGCGTAATTCCATGGCGATTATGAATCAAGTACGCTTATATAAAAGAAATAGGGCGGAGCTCCTGTTTTCTCTTTCAAGATCAATAAACGCTGCGACGAAAATATTTTCGTCTCCATTCTCAGAAATCATCATACACTACAGAAATGCTTCGCAGAACTGTTGTTGACATCAACGAGAGAGCAAAAGCTACACGGTTTAGTTGTAAACACAAACGCCACAAAACTTTGACCGCAATAAACAGCAGGCATCTTTTGAAAGTTGTCTGCGTTGCCACGTCACCCATAATCACGCGTCCCTCGCGACCATTACACAGTTTGGCCGTCGCACTCCCACAATATGTGCGTCCTTGTTCGACTCTCCACACACACAAACAACCATTCTCTCGCTCTGGACTCTGCAGCCATACAACCGACCTGCCCATACAGATAACGAAACACGGAGATGCAGAGAGCACGGGCGTCTAGGGTTAGAGGAACGTCGCTCTCCGAGACTCCGAGCAGAGAAACATTGCCGTTCGCTCGACCTACCAATTCTGCGCCATCAGGGATGGATTACTTCGGGAATTAGTTGAAATGAAATGCACAGGCAGGACTGAGGATTTCGAAATGTAAGCCTCTCGCCTGCTTTTTGAGTAAATATTGTCTCGCTGAATCGGTGCCGCGTTAAACATTAAAATGTACTGAAACTCGATTAATTCGTTCTCGTTCGTTCTAATTTTATTAAATTAATAGAATAAGTTTTATACCGACGGTTTGGCATCATTTGGAAAGGATAAAATCATCAGGAATTAAAATTTTTCTGGAAGATTGTGATCTTACGTACATTCTTAAGGTTCACCAGCTGTTCAATATGATCCCTTATTCATCTGCATCGCATTTGAATGACTAATTGATTTTGAACTCGAACATAATTATTCAACAAAACGTTATATAAATTGAGCTAATAAAAAAGAGACATTTCACGTATGATGCTGCACATACACTGTAGACGCTTCACAACCAAAATCAAAATCTAAACACAAGTCTTAAAACCAACAAAAGGGCAGCGGCAACGCGACGTCATTCTGAAGTGGATGACAATTGAAAATTGTAACTAAAAATATTCAATAGAATTCATGTGACCCTCACCCAGAGAGAAACAAAAAATAATGTTCCTTATCCCTACTTCTGAAGCAACATAAACACAAAATGTACTATGGACGTGTATAAAGAATAGCGACCGATGCATCCGTCTTCTGTCTCGTTCATTTCGCACGGGCCGAAGCGAAACAGAGAACCGTTTCTGTTGTGTCGTCGTGTACGCGGAGAGGTCGGAATTGTGAAAAAAGACGACGTCTATAGAACAGTTGGACTTCTGACCTAGCCCGAGAGGTTCGCCGTTTGTTCGCGCAAAAACTTGACAAGTGTGTATAGCGTAAACACCATAAACTCAGACAATCGACTGAGCATTTCCTTGCCACGACAATGTGACAAAAGCCGAGCTCATAGGGTCAGTTCCGAACATGTCCTTTCTGGGACATGTTTACCATCTTTCCTAGTTCGATTTCAATTTTAATCGTGAGATGTCACACAGAACGGTATTCGTTCGCTTCCGAATGAGAGCACACATGTACTATGGTCTGAACATAAGTCCTAACTGTTTCATATGGAATATACTCAGCAGACTATAAAGTCTGCTGAGTATATTCAATATGAAACAGTGGAACAAGACGTTTCCCGAACAAACAAACATTTAACAATATCATTTCTTTCCTTCCACGCAATAGGTGCCGTTCTGCGGACATTTTATAAGTAAACATGTTCCCATTAACAAGTTTCCATCTGACGAAAATTCTAATAATAACAGTGTCACATCATGATACTAAGGATAACTTTAAAAATGCCGAAATAATTATTTCGATATCTTTAAATTCAACGCTGACATTCAATTTTTTGTAAGAGCCTGATGTGTGTCGATCGATCATTATGACGTCTCGCGGCACGACATGTTATATTTAAGTAGAAATAGTAACTAATAATATAGTCAGTCATGAGTTTAACATATAGGTATTCAGATACGTCAAACTTCATTAATTTTCATATCAATTCAACTGATCATTCTCTGTTGCCTTCATGACCTGCTATATTATTAGTTACTATAAATACGAAACTTGTGCCGTGTGACGGCACCCGTATTGAAAATGACATAGTGCGGAGAATTATACAATTTAAACTTTGAAGTACAATAACCTTGTTTTTAAAGATATTACAAAAATTATTTCGCTCTTAATTTTGCAATTTTCGGACTATAGTTCCTAATTTTGTTCCGTCTTCGATCTGAAGAAGACACCAGTGCAAATTTTATTTTTCTGCGCGGCACTTTTTTGACCCGTTATGCAGTCTACTTTGTAAGTCAATGGTATGAACACACGGACGGAGAGAAATATAGTATAGAGAGAGATAGAAAATATACGTACAAATTTATTGTTTGTGTTTGTAGAGATTTTAAAGGCCACGCCAGTAGTGAAAACATAGAAATAACGAACGTGTTTTAGTGCCAGCGGTCAATCCTCAAAACATGCATCATTACGACACCGCCGTTCTCTTCCAGGATTGTGTAGCTACCGTATTTTTTATTTTTTCAAAAAAATTCGATTGAACGATCCTGTCCTATACTTCCCACCCATTGACTCATACCTGAAAATGTTCGCAGCAAAATAATTCTGTTCGCAATTTTTTTTAGAAAATATTTTTTTTGTTTTATTGGTGTTTTAATATCTTGAATGCATTTTATATTTTTACTATGTTAAATGCCTGAGTCTGAGAACATTTTTTCTTAAGGTCACTGATTGCCAGCTGTTAAATATGTCTCCTTTTTCACACGCATGTTAGATGCAATTACTCGTTTCGGAAATCTCAAATTTCTACGAAAAATCTGATTCAATTTTTTATGTTAATGCTTCAAAATAGACTAGAAATATGTACCGTTCTTTCTATATGATTTTTAGCCAAGTTTTTACAGTTTATTTTATCTAAATAAACGATTTAAAATCCAGAAAATTAGAATAAGTTTTACACAAAATTTTTACAGACAAAATTCAATTTGAAAAAAATGATTAAACAAACCAAACGTGTCAGTATTTTTAACATATATTTGTAAAGGAAAAACGTTAATTTACATTCCCGTAATCCGAAATTTCATGAAGTGCTATAAAGAAATAATGACGAATATCCCGTTTTTTTATTTAATTTTTAGGACAAAAATGTACGTTTTTGTGAAATTTTTAAGCAGCAAGCCAAATTTTGCGATGTCCACAGTTCAAAATTTCCCGAAATCTGAGGTATCGGCAACTACGGAGCCAAATGGGAAGAACGGGGATCCTTCCCAAAGTTATTAGAAATACACAGGTTACCTCGTTAATGAAACTAAGAGACCATTCAATATTTTTATAAATTTTTGAAGGCAAAAATAAGTGTTTTTTTTAATTTTTAAGTTAAACTTGCTTAATCACAGGTAATATAAAAAAATTTGCGACCACAGTTCGAAATTTCCCGAGAGTATATTTTACAATCGAAGGAGAAAAAATCATCATATACTCGCAACACAGGTGAAGGGGTCCGCAATACGACGAGGTTTATGGCCCGGATATAACGAAGTCGATTTTTATTGGCTGTTTTGGTTATAATATAACCGGTCCACATTAACACGTTACAGGGCGCATAAATTTACAATGTTTTGAAATTCTGGGACTTACCTAACATATATCGAGGCACCATGAAATGATGTACTTAAATTTTATTTTGAGAGAAAAAAATGTTTCTGGTAATTACCTATTATGTGGTTGCAGAGTCCAACAAAGACACGGATGAGAAACAGCACATGAAACAATAAGAAAATAAATAATTAATAATAGAATACACAATGATTAATGAATAATCGTTGACTGTACGGAAATACAGCAAATCAATCAAGTTAAGAAAACAGACAATTTTTAAAAAATTGTCCTGTCTCTTATAAAATATATCGTTCGTAAAATAACCCATTATTACAGGCTTTAACGAGACGCGAGCAGTACAGAAAATGTTTTCCTTATTATTAATCTTTTTTCTATATCGTTACACATATTAATACCGGAAATTTCGTTAATTTATGACTGACTAATCGCCTAAATATCATAACGTATCGTATTCATAAGCAAGGGCGGATAAGGACTAATACTGTTTAAGCCCTGAGCTCCCAAAAGGGCCCACAAAAATTGAAGGATATCAAACATTTTTAATCCTTTTTCATTAATAACGAGCACTAAACGTTTAAAAATACTCGCAGTTATTATTTATTAACGATTATTATCATGAATGAATTTGGACAGTTTTTTGGGTGAATTTTGGCAATTTTTTTGGTAAATTTTGACAATTTTTCGAGTGAATTTTGACAATTTTTTTGGTGAAGTCTTACGTTTTCTTGAGTGAATTTTGACAATGTAAATAATTCGTAGACACTTATTGATTTGAATAAAAATTGACGAATGTTCTAGCAGACGATAAGAAAAAAACATTTTCAGTATTTGACCGAAGTTACGTATTATCAGAGCTCTATCCATCTTATTTCGTTTCATAGATTGTTCTCTGTTTTGTAATTATAAGCTGTTCAATTACGAAAAAAATACAATTCGATTAGAATGGTTATCCTTTTTTTTTCGCAATATAAATAAATATTAATATAATTAAGTAAAATCCGTAACAATTTATAGTATTATTTGTTTAGTCATTAAGTTTTAACCTTGATTTTAATGTTATGAAGAATAAATTTCAACCCGCAATTTAAAGATTCTTAATTTAACAAAAAAAAAATGAGGCTTTACTTGACTACAATAAGTTCTAGGTCTCGAAAAACCTGGATACGCCCCTGATCATACGTCAATAAGATTTTGAGACTATTCTTAGTGCTATAATTACATTTCAGAAAAAAAAATACAAACTTCCGAACTTCACGATCGTCAAGACATTCGTCCTAAAAATATCGAGACTAAAATGTCTATGCCGGGAAAACGACGTATTCATAATTATGATACGTTTCAGGCTATCCATGGACATGACACAAGGAATAATTCAAATGTGATTTTGCCGAAATCTACACTTACGTTGTTTAACAAGAGCGCTGAATATCACGCCTAGAAATTGTTTAATAAATCGCCACATAGTTTCAGAAATCTAAAAATTTAGAAATTTAAAAAAGAGTTGAAAACTGCTCTTCTTAAACAATGTCTGTATAGAGTGGATGATTTTGATGTAAATGATTTGTAAACATATCTCGCTTTTTTGACGAATCCTATACATATTTGTATGTCTTTGGATCAATAAATTCTATTCTATTCTATAAAACCTTAGTTAAAATAAGGTAAATGTGCAGTTAAGATCCTATTGTCAAAATGAAGTAAAAAACATTCGGTTATTTTGTAAAATGGTGTATTTGTATGTAAAAAACATAATCTAGTTGTCGGAGAAAGCGAATTTTGCAGGGAAATTGTTGAAAAAACAGTGAAAAGTGTCGCGAATGAGGTTATGAACAATACGAAAAAATGTGAAAAAAGGTGCAGTGCTGCAATGTATTTACGTCTATTGCATTTTGGGGAATTGTATTGCGTTTTGGGGGATTGTATTGCGTTTTTGGGGGATTGTATTGCGTTTTTGGCGGATTAGGAACTAAACTGAACATAAAAGCAATATAATCCTCCAAAAACGAAATAGCCGTAAGTACATTGATTGTTCCATAACCTCACTTGCGACACTTTTCACTGTTTTTTAAACAATTTCCCTGCAAAATTCGCTTTCTCCGACAACTAGATTATGTTTTTTACATACAAATACACCATTTTACAAAAAAAAAACGAATGTTTTTTACTTCATTTTGGCAATAGGACCTGAACTGCACATTTACCTAAAATAATTCTAGCTTTAATTTACCTTTTAGTTAGGACGCGCCTCCGCAAGTTTTCAGGCTGTTTATGATTGTGAGAATAAAGAACTTCGACTATCCTATTTTCAGCACCTATTGTTTTTATTGCAGCCAAACACTTTAATAAACCAAAATACGTACATCTCCACAATTTCACTGCACCTTCATACAAGCTTTTTTCAAATTGAAACTTATAACCGTAAAGTGTTATCGTCATTTTAACAAAACGCCACGATTAGTAAAAAATCAACGATAGCAAATTGTATGCCATTCTTATAGGACGAAATAAAACACGTTTTCTCTCGTACCTATCCGTTTACAATTACGTAGCTGGGAACTAAATCGACAATACGACAATAGGGCTGCCAAATTAACATTTTTCAAAAACTAGAATTTATATAGGTCAAAACTTTAACTTTAAAATCGCTTTTCAAGCTTAAATTTTTATTATAATACGTAGAAAAAAGTTGTTTCGAAGTGGAAATTGTACAAAAAACACAGTTCATTACACAGTTTAAAAGAAATATTGTTTCAATCGATCACTTATTTTTCGAACAGGTTCGATTTAAAATAATTTTAGAACGTTTTTTTTATGAAGAAATATGCGTGCTCAAATTATTTTTTCTGTCAATGCTTTCTGCAGCCGAGTATGACTCATATCTTATACATCCAAGAAAGCTAATTTTCTTGTCAAATTGTTTTGCATTTTTTAGTTCATAAAAGCGTGTTGTTTTCGTTTTTAAATTGTAATTTTTAATTATAAGACTAAAAGCAATATTGCATTTAACTATAGGATAGGCAACGCAACACACGTCACTGTACAGGGTGTTAGTTTGCTTGCTGTAATTTCTCAAGTTTTTTATCCTGAAGGTCCATCAGGATAATGGGACAAACTTATTAAATTATCGTATTGTCATCGATCCTTGATAAGTGTGCAAAGTTTCAGTTTCATCTGAGGTGGGTGAATTTCACGTTCAAAGATTCTTTTCCAAACAAACAAACAAACAATGAAGCTAAAAAACGCGTGTTAAAAATAAGTATCAAATAGCCTATTGGAGCGAAGTAACGGAAGTTTTATTTGGAGAGACATTGTAGGAGAGTGAATTTCTCCCGTTGACGTAAAGAATATCAAGGACTTTCGACGACAGTGCACTCTTTGTTTGATATTTCGAAACAGGGGGGCGGAAATCAATTAATTTAAACTGATTTATTAAAGAGTAAACAATTCCTGGTCAGGATAATAGGACAAACTTATGAAATTATTGTATTGTCATCGGTGCAAAGTTTCAGTTTAATCTGACGTTTTGAAGCGGGTGAATTTAACGTTCAAAGATTCCTTTACAAACAAACAAACATGCAGGTGAAACTAATAAAAGCGTGTTAAAATAGAATCGATGTTCTTCGTCTAATCGGTTGCGCCGTGTTGCGCGATCGTTGCTGTTGTCAATTTCAAAAGAAGGTTATGTTATTTAGCAATGTTATGTTAATTTAGTGAATGTCAACTCTTGACTGGATTGTACAGTCAAGCGTACAATCTGTACAGTCGGCGATAAAATTTCCAACTACGAATATCACGTTAACGCTGCTGTAATGAGATTTATATAGACGAATGAATAATCTAAAAAGTATAATCCTAGCGAATTCAGAGGCTCGCGGTCTGCTATATAATAAAACTAGCGGTACCTGTGCGAATAATTCGCACTAAAATTCGTTTCTAATTTCTCACACTCTTTATAACTTTCTTATTTTTGTTGTATTACATTACGAAGCTCAGTGACGGTTCAAGAAAATATTTTTCTAAAACTGTCATATAGAGGCGCAAGTATCGAAAACGTTGAGCTGAAGCGCCGCCATAGGAAAAGTATGTATACGTGAATTTTGATTAAAAATTAAAAAAAAAAAATTACCGACCGTCAATCATGTTGACGTTGTTTCAAAGTTAGAACCGTCAGATGGCAGCATTGCTGCATATACTGAATAAATGTATAATTGTTATATCATTTTAAGTGTCATCCCGCAGAAAAAATAATAACCAAAATAAAATTTTGAAAATGTTTTCAAATATTTGAGGTACATTTTATTAACTACTATTTCTTAAACATTTTGAAGATTTTATTTCAATAAATTGTTTCATGCATATAAAGAAATATAACTTCAAAGGTGCGCGTCTTTTTATTTTAAAAGATCCCACATAGAGATGATTTGTGTTGGTTTCTTCTTTTTGAGAATTTCCATCAAAATGATTGGAGACGCATGCGCAGTATAAAAATAGATGTAAGCGTGCGCCTCCGACCATTTTAATGGAAATCTTCAAAAAGAAGACACCATCGAAGATAACAAGTGCGTGTCTGTAGCAGGCCTAATATTTTCTTCTCTCACAAGTCTTTTGTTTTTCTAGAAACATATGACG
Organism: Venustoraphidia nigricollis; assembly: GCA_034508555.1. NCBI lineage: Eukaryota > Metazoa > Arthropoda > Insecta > Raphidioptera > Raphidiidae > Venustoraphidia > Venustoraphidia nigricollis. The sequence continues at coordinate 3,456,279 of JAVRKA010000032.1, read as the reverse complement.
TACTAATTACAAAGGATTAAAATATACAGTAAAACTAATGTATTTCCAGTGAAAACAGCATACTGTTTGTCTCTCTTGCACTCACACACCTGACGTCTGCGAGAGAGAAAGAGGGAGAGTTTTGGCGGTAATTAAGAGTGTATGACGTAAAATCAAAACGGTAATTTTAAAGAAACAATACGTGTGATTATTGTAGCGTATAAACAAAGTGAATTTGAAAGTCGGGCAACAGACATTATGTTTATAGCACGTTAATTAAATTAATTAATTAGCGTTAATAAGTACTAATTATTGTACAATTTCATTGATAAAATTAAATCGCTATCCGACTAGTCACTCAAATAACTAACATCGAAAGAAAACTGCACGAAAAAAACACATTACAAAACGACCGCAAATATTTGGAAAAAAATCACCGACTATTTCACTTAAAACGCAATTACTAATGCTTCAAACTTTCCTCAAGAAATAAGTTACTGACTGGTAAAAATAGCATTCAAATCCGTTCAGTAGTTCTCGTGTTTTTAGCGGTTACAGAAACTTGCATACTGAATTCAATCGGATCTGTTCCCGCAAGCGCAGCCAAGGCGGGCAGTAATTATTAAAGCTTTAGATCTTACCCCAGATAGGAGTAAAATGGTAAAAATCGCATTCCAATCCGCTTTTAGCGGACACACAGAAAACCAACGCACCGCGGGAGGAACTTATTTTCAACATCATCTATATTTTCAACTGATTTTATTTATGTATTTTCAAGTTTTTAGTACCTTCTTTTCACGCAAGTGTCTCCTCCTCCGCTGCTTGGTCAATGGCAAAATACGCTTGATAACGTTTAACCTCAAATTAATGAAGGATTTTTCTGATAGGTCTATAACTGCCACGAAGTGACGATTAAGGAGAAGTTGAAAATACATCAGTCGATTAGTTTCAACAAGCTGAAAATACATGAACTCTATACTGAATAAATAGGTACCTCTTGAGATAAATTATTATAATTATTTCTTTTATTTCTATAAGATACAAATATTCTGCCTCCATCTAATATAGACCTATAATCACTATTGATTTTCCGTGAATTCAACTTTGTTGCATTTTCCATCCGATGAAAGCAAATGCCAATACCTTATTAAAAAGAACGCGAGAGTTAAGCCTCGGCATCACACATGGCAAACTTGGTCCAATATCGTCCATAACGATTATAGCCGCTTCACCAGTAATAATGATCGTCAAATATTCGAGACTGGACGGTATTGCAAAAACTGGTCGAAAATAACGACAAATACCAACAAATTTCCATTCAAAGGAGCCTGGACACACATTCGTCGATGTTTTAATAAAATATTTGTATTTTAATATTTTTGTGTTGTGTTATTATTAATAATAATAATAATGCGTTTAACGTCCGTTTCTCGACTTTATGTCATAACAGACGCCATTCGAACCATTACTATTTTCTATTTATCACTCCCCGAAATTTTCTATATTTTTTAAAACTTCAAATTATGTAATAGCAATGGGTGAATGAAGGAATTATAGGAAATTAGGATAAGGTACGTAATTTTTGAACTAGGAGTTTGATAGGTAATTGGCCATGGCCTCAAATAAGGAACCATCTCGATATTTATCTGGAATTAATTGAGGGAAACCATGGAAAACCTCAATCAAGATGGCCGGTACAGAAATTATCGTTTCTCGGCGAGAGGCAGTAGGAAAAAGTCCCAGCCACATCTGCCCCCGCCGGGATCCGAACCCGGTACCACCCGAATGCGAGTCTAGTGCTGTCACCACTACTCTATCCAGCTCGGTTGTGTTGTGTTATTATTTATTGTATAATGTCTGTTCTGTTCCATGGTTGTTGAGTTCTGTGCTTGACGTGGTTGTTTTATCTTGGTGATTTAGTCGTCCGACCAGTTTCGGCATGTGTCTGGACCTAGCTAAAAAGCAATTGTTGAAGAGTGTTCGGTCCTATATAGTATAATAATTTAATAAATATGCAAATGAACGCAAATACACACAGAACACAGAGTAATAGTTGCACAATCGGTAACATCGCTTGCATCACCTTTGCCTCGTGACAACAGAGAAACGACGACCGACAACAACCACCCATCCGAACAGACTGTGCACCTCGTTCTATTGACGATGTTACACGCTGAGGTCACAAACTCTCCAACGCACGGACTTCCAGCTTTACTGTTTTGTTGTTAATAATAAATTATTGATTGCAGCTATAAATACTGTGTGCACAGCCAAAGAACGTCTGTGCGGAAGGGGAACGAAACTGCGAAATCATACACGGAAATGGTTTCCTCGCGTGGTGGGTGAATGGATCAACAAGGGAAAACTTTTGTTGTAAATAATACTATAATATTGTAATATTTATTAATTATACCAATATACAAAATTCTTTGTATGGATGTATATGTTTAAGGTAGTTGTCGTGGTTGAGGCACACCGTCAGAAAATTCTTAATTTTTGTATACTTATTAAGGACATGATAATACAATTACCCTGAAAATTTGAAGTCGATCGACCGTATATAATCTGAGATAAATTAAATTAAAAATTGGATAATTAACATTGATTGTATACGATCTCTGTAGTTCTGAACCAGTTTCTTATTTATAAAAAAAGAACTAACTGTCAGAAACTTTCCAAAAACTGACAGTCTTTCAATGCATTTGTTATGAGTTTAAAAAAAATAAGAAAAAATTTTTGACCGTCTAATTATTTATAAATAACGGTTTAAAGTTCAACAATGCATAGAAAAGTATACATGCATATGAATACTGTATGGGTTACGTTTCGACGGGTACAGTCTTGCGAACAAATTATGGATCACTTAGCTACAAGCTCGTATACTTTTGTGGCGCGTATAATTTATAACTTTTTGACAATATTGCACCACGACAACTACCTTAAACGGATGTAACTTAGAAACTATTGAACGAATTTAATTCATTTATTTTTTGAAATGTTTTTATCATGGTATAGGCTGTTTTATTTCATTATGTTATCACAAAGCTAATTAATTATTTTATTTTTTGGCATATATTTTTATACAAATGTACAAAAACGTAGCGTAATGTACACTACCACCGCAGTTAACACCAAACGGGATTCCCTCTTCCCCCGTGTATCAGTAAAGACGTTGGGTGGTTTTGGACTATATCTCAATATTATAATTGAGGGCTTCTATTCCAGGGCAACTCCCACTATATTCTATAAAAAGTTTGTGCCAGCATAATGTCTATCTTCAATCTGCAATCTAAAAAACCCAGGCGAGGTCGGACCAGACTGCTAATTTGTACACAAAACACCTCAAATCTCTTCAGCTATAAAGTTCGTTCGATTACACATACGCCGTGACACCGCTGGCACTTTGCTTAAAGGTGCATCAATAAATCTACAGCCTACATTGATACAGCTGGATATTGCATAAAAAACGCCTCAGATACATAAAGTATTATTTTGACAGTAGATAATAAAATGTCTTTTTTTTTATTGCATTGCTATGGCTTCGTCGTCATTAATTTGTGTCCGTTTTTTCGTTTCATTCGTCTTACCTCCAAAATCGGCAAAATGTGGCATAAAAAGTTTCACTTAAAAAAAAAACGCAGTGCCCTAAGAACGTCGACTCTAATTTGTAAAGAAACAATGAAATCTATTTTAGCTAGAGTAGGCCGCAATGTTTTCAAGTGTATATAAACTAATTAAAACGCGCTAATAAAAAACATAAATAGATTTGTACATAAACAGCGAGGACGTCTACCCAACGAAACGTTCGATTTATAAGTTCGAACATAATAACATCAGGAGTGGATTTATTTTAATATTGAACACATCACATCAATACTCATACTGGAAGTGACAGCAATGCATTAAATTGTGTACAGCAAGATATCGTTTAACGCTGTTTCAGTATAAGTTGGTTTCTAAAAAAAAAATATTTAGCCACTATAACGTAAATTATGGATCAGTTTATACAAAATGATTCAAATGTTGATAGAAGTTCAAAGACACGACGAAGTGTCATTGATGCAATATCGACAACAGCATGCTGAACAAAACAGAAAAAGGCAAACGACATTGGATAACTTCTTCACAAAAACAAAATATGTCAAATGAGGAACCTTTCTCATCACAAACATAACTTCTTACTCGAATTTTTATTTGATTTTCATAAATGATTTAGAACAAAAATCGATATTGGCAATTAATAAATCAACAATTAATGTAATAGAAAAGTATTTAACAATAAATATTACAAAATGAAACCAAAAAAAAAAACTAACAAATTTTCTTATTCTCTGTTCTGTTTCACTTATGCCTATTATTTACGTATTATAAGATGACCTCGTTTAGCGTTGTTTCGTATAGCGCAGGAACGTATCTCCCGCGTTAAACGAGATCTTTCTGTATTTTAAAATTTAACATAGTTGATACTGTAGGTATATAAGACGTGTTTGTAGTACTGACAGTTCTGAACTATTTTTAATAATATATATGGCCCGACTCATGCCATTAGTCGAAATTCTAAACTGGTTCTGGCAGTTCTGAAGTGTTTTATGGCAAATTATAGTTCCAGTTTGGATTGTTCTAAGAGTTCTAGAATTTGCCAAGAAACTCCCCTATTAATTATTAGCCCTTCATCAGAGGTCACTCCATTTTTATCTGAAATCATCGAGCGAAATCATGAAACACCACAAAACAAGATGGCCAATACCGTTTCTTGGGGAATGGTGCGATGTCATAAAAAAAAGTCTTGCGTAACATCGAGATCGAGTATGAGTTTATAGTGCTCTCACCACAAGTTCACTCACTCGGTACACAACATGTAAAATACATGGTGTACGTAGTATGCCGTTCGTAATTTTCTAGTTCGTGTTGAAAGTTGGTTTCGTCGATTCGGTGTTCAAAAAATATAAAAACTAATGAAAATTAACACGTTCCACAGTCGAACACGTTGCGGCGTTCATTTTGTTTACAGTAGACGTGTTAAAATAATAAACACACGTTTACACAAAAAACAAATATTTGCGCAAATGTCTCGCTGTTATGTTGGTGGTACTAGTTGGGTGGTGGTGATACAGTTGATCGTAAAATCTAATAGGTTGGCACTCTTGCATTTCAAACCACACATTTAATAGGTTCACTGTCCAGCTTTAAACAAGGAAATCTAATCCGAGTTTAGTCGTTTTCTTGAAATTTAATCTACATTTTTTTAGTTCTTGTAAGCCGCATAATAATAATAATAATAAATACAAATTATCAATTGTTTCTCATGTGCCAGAACATTTTTTTTAGCTAACTGTCCGTTCTGTCAAGTCCATTAATAAACTATACCATTGAGTTCAAGTTCAATTTAAGGTAGTTGTCGTGGTACAATATTGTCAAAAAGTTATAGATTATACTAGCTTGTAGCTAAGTGATCCATAATTTGTACGCAAGACTGTACCCGTGGAAACGTAACCCATACAGTATTCATATAATATGCATGTATACTTTTCTATAAATTGTTGAACTTTAAACCGTTATTTATAAATAATTAGACGGTCAAAAATTGTTTCTTATTTTTTTTAAACTCATAACAAATGCATTGAAAGACTGTCAGTTTTCGGAAAGTTTCTGACAGTTAGTTCTTTTTTTATAAATAAGAAACTGGTTCAGAACTACAGAGATCGTATACAATCAATGTTAATTATCCAATTTTTAATTGAATTTATCTTGGATAATATACGGTCGATCGACTTCAAATTTTCAGAGTAATTGTATTATCATGTCCTTAATAAGTATACAAAAATTAAGAATTTTCTGACGGTGTGCCTTAACCACGACAACTACCTTAAAAGTGATACCACAGCTTTAGAACCTATACAAACGGAGCTCTCAATGGCAATGTTTTCATTATCTAGAGGGCAATGAACAAATATTCTACCCAAAAAAAAAAGGGACGATTAGCTGATATTTCTATTAAGCCGTACCGAATGCAGCCTTCATTTTTAAAAGCATCTCCCGCAACGCGACATATTTCAGGTAAAAGAAGGCTAAGCAGTGTCGTCACAGGTTTTGAACAAACTCATCTTCAAGCAGTAGAGCGGCGTGTTTATTTCTGGCGGGCATTTCACACGAGGAGGTCACGTGACAAAAACAAAATGTGTGGCCGTGCGTCGTCTTCCAGCGTTTTTTTTTCTTTTCGTTTGTTCATAATATTTTTACAAGTTGCATCGACTAAAAACGCATTAAAGTGTATTTTTACCGGATATATTATTTTTAAATATACTTGCAAGGGGGCAGTTTCAAACGATACACATTTTACATACACAATATAAAAACAAAACTGTAGTGTATTCCGTCATAATTCTCAAACCTTCAATTCGATTTCAATGAAATTTGGTATACGCAAACAGGGCTCCTTAACTTTAAAAACAAACTTACATTCGGTCAAACAGTGTAAGCCGAATATTCGATTGAGTTAGATTGTAGCTTATAGACGTTCTACAACTGAGATCGATATATTTTTTACATCTTTACAGACCGATTAACAACCCAAGTGATGACGTCTATTTGCTAGTTTTTAGTGTATTTGCCATATGGCAAAATACACTATTGGCATCGGTCGGATGGCGGGACCTAGGGGTCGGACCAAAATTTCTCGACGTTTCATAACCTCCTAAACACTTTGGCACCATTTTTAAAAATGTTTATATATATATATATATATATATGTATATATATATATATATATATATATATATGTATATATATATATATATATATATATATATATATATATATATATATATATATATATATATATATGTGTGCGGGCAATAACTTTCGAAGGAGTTAGTTGATTTTAACGAAATTTGGCCCACGTGTTGAAATCCATCACCGCAAGAAGCCTATTTAAAATGGGCATAATCGGGCTATTTTAAGGGTAGTTTTTAGGGGTTGAAAAGTGTTTTTGGGCCCCAAAATACCGAAAAAATTCTCCGAATCGTTTCAAAATTGAAATTTAACCCTCTGGTAGTAATTAAAAAGTGTCCCTAAAATTTTAATAAAATCGGCCCGACAGGACCGGACTTACAAATTTAAAACACTAGTTTGCAGATAGTGAATTATTTACTGAAAGTTGCATATAATTTGGTATAGAGGTTCGATTGATAATAATATTGCAATTAAGAAAAAAAATGTTATTTTAAGGGCTGTATTAAGGAGTAAATTTCTTTTTTTACCCAAAAACCAACTTAAGTTCGCATAATACAGCCACACTGCCTGTATCAGCAAATACACTATATTGTCGGCAGGGTTTTGGCACTGCGACCCGGGTTTTTTAAATCTTAGTACATGTGATCTTTTAGAAGAAAAAAGAAAAGGTTTTATTAGCAAAATTATTAGACATAGCATTTTAGGACGCATTCAGCATTTGATTGATTGTCACAGTCTTCTGCTGTGTTGAGTTTCAAGCCACCAATCAAATGATGACTACGTCGATTCACGGTAAACATAATACAGTTGTACTCGTGTATTTTCAGCGCCATCTTTTTTCAAACGATTTTCCTCGCGTATTTTCAAATTTTTAGCCCCTACTCAGCGAATGGAAAATTACGGTTAGCCTCAAATTAATATAGGTTTTTTCTGATTAGTCTATGACTAAAGTCAAAAAACAGGCCAGTCTCTTTCCACATTGTTCAGTGTAAGAATGGCTTAATCGCCATAAACACACCATATGCGTGCCTCTTAACGCAAACGTGGGGGATTGTTACGAAAAGCATTATTTCAAATGCAATATATTTGTACTCGTTGTTCTTGGCCGTCACTTTTCAGTGTGTTTCGTCACGCAGGTGTAAGTTTTTTGTTTCTCATTAGATTCATACGTAATGAACACATTGCGCACAGTGAGACAAAAAGTCCAAAAGTTGGTCAAGACTTTAAACCGACTGCATCGCTATTTCTCGATTACCGCTAGTAGATTTAAGACATGATTACTTTAAGCATTGGATTGTAACTGACAATTTTAATTTTTAGCAAGGTTTTGAAACTCGACTCAAACACTGACGCAGTTTTCTTCTATTAACGGTACTTAAAGGTTCTGAGAAAAATGCCAACAGATAATTTTTGGAGCTCTGTGAAACCCTTACAGGGATACTCTGTCACATCTGATTTGCTCCGAATCTCCTGGACGAAAACGGTTGAAATTTGGTACGTATATAGGGAACTTAGCTCCCTTGGCAAGATATTGCAAGTAAAACTAAAATCACGAGAATATTGTAACCGATTATGGCGAAAGCTTGGAGAAAGATTTGCTGTCTGAAATATATCTGCTACTCTGTTCGAGCATCAAAGCCAATTCTTTCCCAGAACACCAAATCCTCTCCAGGTAAACGCGCAACCGTTGATTTCAAAGCTTCTGCTTTCATTAGAGAACAAATCATGCTTCCTGTACAACAATTCCTCAGTATTAAAAATATAACAGAAAAACCGAGAGCTGTGTCAATTTATACATCTTTATTATACTACTTTGCACATCCTAGATCTCTTTTCAAATCAATGTTTGGCGGAATTTTGGCCCACGGTGCTACGTTGTGTTGGTTGGTATGACTCGGTATGTTAGATACTTTTTGCTACCCACCGAGTTTGTTTTTAGTCAAGCGTTCCGTTTTAAACGTATAGATACACAAAGCAGTTTTCGTAGTACATTTTTTTGACACCAACATACGCAGTAATAACGGATAAAGAGTAACATGCGGAGGTTCATTTCAAAAATTGTTTTGGTCACACGTAAAAAAATTATAGCACAGCGGACCTCTTTATAGTGTCAAATGAACGACCAAGAATCACATTACAGATCCTACAGGCGAAAAAAATTTTTTGCCAGCCTTACAATAAAGAAAATAAATTACGTACTCTTTCACACGCAGCCAACTCGTTTTTTTTTAATTCTTGATCCTTCACTTGGTGTTTACCTGAAACCCTTTAGCTTTAATAATAAAGTCGGGAGAGCCGTGCCTATTTTTAAACGAGGAGAAAAGATTTAAGCTGAAGATTTCAATCCACTTACAGGCAAGGTTGATTGGACCTTATAATTTTTTTTAATAAAAGACAACAATTTTGTCGCTCGGCTGTTCTCAAGTTCAGGTTAAGGCAAGGTTTCTGTCGATATCGACATCGACGCAAATGAAGCCGTACGTAAAAGTTATGGAGTTAATAATACGCGATTGGTTTGTTTAGTGTACGAGATGTAAATTGTGCCAGCAGCGAATAATAAAAATAAAATAAAAATTCCCTTGAGTCATCGTGGAACCTCCACAATGAGACAAAGTTATAAAAATCGCATCTTTAAGCCACTTTGGAGATAATGCGGATTTAAAATGGACGTTTCTCGACCGAAAAAAATAAAAATAATGACAATGTCCTATCTGTGTCTAAAATAATTCAAACCGTTCTTTTGTCGGCGATTATAGGTGACGAACTGTCTTATATCTAATTTGGATCAAATTATCTGACGGCACAGAAAAAAATAATATTTCCGTCCGTGGAAGGATGTCATTTCTTTCTCGCAAAGGTGTCAATGGAACGAGATCGCTCCTTGGATGTGTTTCTCGGAAACGTTCCATGTTCGTTCCTATCATCGGCGTATATTTCTCGACATGCCCTAGCGGTGTAAAAAATGTCCTGACTCTGTCTCTCTCAAAATAACACCTTATGTGCATGTGAGAGAAAAGGATAGAGACGACCACAACGCCAATCAATGAACCGGAAAAACAGCTAGAAGGATATATGACGAAGGCGTGTCCAGAAGTATACGTCGCTGGTTCCTACTGTATGAGCAGGACTATTTGGCGTATCTAGAACGTTCAATTTAGACGCGTCCGAGTTCAATATCAAGCCGCGGCAAGTTGTTTACAGGCCAAAAATATCATAAAACGTCCGGCGTCTGGCGTGCGGTGCGTCGCGGTAAAATGTGGTTCTCGTATCTCGAAATAGTCGATGGCAGCAGCGAACGATTTGGTGGTACAAGTGCAGCGGCCTGCGTGCCTCTAAAAACGCGCGCTACCAAAACTCGTACGAAGTCTTTTGTTTTTCATTTCAATTCTCCCTGACTACGGTTACACGTTCAACCAGCGCAGCGTCCAGGCATACAGTCTACATCCTTCGTAAAATATAGTGTTTAGAATTATCTGGAGGTTTCCAGTGGCCCTACAGCTTAGGTACCGAGCCTTCTTTTAACGCATTCCTAAACCAGCATCATCTCTTGCATATCCAATGTACTGTATTCCGTACTGATATTTTTTTGTGATGTAATTACAATTTTAGGGTTTTCTGATTTTTCCCTTTACTTGTGGTATAAGACATTGCTTCTTGCCAAATTTCATGACTCTATAGATGAACGGGAAGTACCTTATGGTTTTGATCCCCTAAAAGCCAATTCAGACTAGCCGTTCTCGGTTACGATTCACCGGTCCGGTTCGGTTTTCGATTAATCTAGGCTGCTCACACTATCCCGATTCGGTTCTACGATTATTCTCGGTGCGCATGCGCAATTTCGAAATATGATTTGACGTTTGATGTGTAGTTAAACGTCAACAAAAACAAGTGGCTAGTCACGTGACTCCAGCAAGCGTTCTCATTGGCTACGGTTGCGAACGGTCCGATTGAAATTAGAGCTGAACCTAAACGCTCGAGCCGAACCGCAATCGGGAACGACTACGCCCTGATTGGTCGAGCTCCCAACCGGACCGGTGAATCGTAACCGAGAACGGCTAGTCTGAATTGGCTTTTACGAGTCTTGACAGACAGACGGACGGACGGACAACAAAGTGATCCTGTAAGACATCCTTTTTTCTTTTTTAGGAACAAAACCCTATAAAGCATATACAAAAACCAAACTCTCTCAGAAAACATGCATCAGGGAATTAAGATTTAACGTCATAAAAAGACTAGCAGATAAAAAATAAAATAAAGCGTAAACACTTTTCGTATATAGAGTTAAAACAAAAGTTCTTGACGCTTCTAGTTTGGCCAAAGAACAACAAATTACGGTTGTGTCAACAAATCTGGCTTCAGTCCATGTGTCTATAGGAAAACATTGTAATAATATCTAAAAACAGGATTATATACATTTGCCAAATTCTGGACTGCACTACTATTAATGAATTGTGGATATTTATATTCTTTTATTGTGTTGCGTTTATTAAAAACTAGTTGCGAACCCGGCTTCGCTCGGGTTAATACTTAGTAAATAAATTACTGACACAGAGAATAGTAATCTATACATCTATACATATAAATAAAAGTCGACAATTCCAAACATAATACAAAACAGCACTCTTTACAGAAGTAACGATTGATGTGTTTGTATATATAGGCAATAGATTAAAAAGTCCACATACTGCGAGAGTTACTCTTTAATGAATTTTACTGAAGTTAGTTCAATTACTACAAATAATTAAAACAGTAACGTAGTCTGTAATTGCACAGTTCTAAATATTTCTAGAGCGAATTTTCAGATTTCGGTCAGTTTGTCTGTCCGAGCTAATCTTTCAAACGGCTGAGCCAATTGTGATGGCACTTCACAGACAGGAAAAGGATTATGTCAGGAGTGATCTAGGCTACATTTTATCCCGAAAATAACCCTTACAGGGGTGAACAGGAACATGGAAACCTTCATAAAGGATACGCTGTACCTATCTCTAAAATTACTGAAGTTAAAAAAAGAAATACATGTTTGGCGGTTTTTTTAACACACTACCCAAACGGGGTAGGGGTGGATTTTATATAAAAGAATTTCGCTATACCAGGCGAACGAACCGCTAGTTCGATTTCAATCAAGTCCACCGTGCGTCATTGATGAACCATTTTATCAACGACTTAAGTGAATAACACAGCATTCGACAGTAAACTGTTTTATTTACAGAAACGGACAAGCTGTAATGGCGTATGTATTTGTAAAAATAATTGTTATTATTATTGTAATAACATTGCAATTTCCGGATATAATATGTTATCGATTCAAATTTAATATATTTTTTTTTTTGTTGTTCGACATAAAGTCTACCGTAGGCACTTCCCGACTAAATTATTTATTGGTTCGTAGATTCGTACGATTACGATGTTCCAAAATCATTTTTATGAACTATTATTTTTGCACAAAAATTGTAATTTCTGTATCTTACAGATTTTAGAACGTGAATTCAGTTATTATATGCATACGTACGAAATGTGAAATTATGAAAAAACGAGCGATATTTTAATAGTGACTCAAGTCGTAATAGCATTGTTGTAAACATTCATTGTTTCATTGCTAAATTAAAAAAAAATATATTTTTTACTTGATTCATTCATACTCTCGCTACTGTGATGATTCGTGTCTAGAAATACCTAACGAAATAATCAGCTCTCGCATGTAGTGAATTCAATGTTACATTTGCTTTACTATGAAGAATTAACTGTTAAGGTATCGCACTGTAACTGATTAACTCATTCCGTCGCGAAAGTGGAAAGATTCGAGCTTGAATCCCGGCGGTGACAGTGGAAAAAATAAAATTTTTCTAATTTAGCAATGTAACAATGAATGTTTACAACAATTATATAGCTCGTTCTGAAGCATTACAGAATTAACATTTTTTGCATGTCTTTCCTATAAATTAGCTGATTTTCAGTTTTATTTTCATTTTTAAATTTTCAGCAAGTTCAATTCTTTTAATATAGGCTGCATTGTATCAGCATGCGGTTCGACTATGATTTACATTATTTTACTTGACGCAACTTTACACAAATGAGTCACTTCATGATCGCGATGCAGGCATGAAAAGCAGCTATTTTATCGAGGGATGTGCAAAAAAATACTATTCTAACCGGTTTCATAGTTCCAAAGGTTACATGCAGCAAAGAAAAACGCATAATCCGATGAAAAAAGATTCACGTGGGTTAGAACGAGTCTTATGACCCAGTAAAACGTAATCGGTTGTTATCTTTTGTGCCAGTCGATAGCATATTTTAAGTTCGTGTCGAAAACGTACATGTAAATTGTGTACAAAGTTATTAATGCGCAAAAAGTTGAACTTTGATAATGAATTACACATATTTGTACAAAAATAGATATCATGGGAAAGTAGACAAACACACACGCGTACATTACTAAAAAATTAAAATAATAAAAAAATTTAAAAACACAACGAAATAAAAAAAAAAAAACAATCACAGAAAATAAAGCGGCCTTCCAGCGTGTATAAAAACGAATTAATTTTTTTTATTGTTTCATTTTACAAAAATAAAAACTCCAATTTTAAGCCATTTTAATATGCGCAGATACGGAAACGTGTAAATTTCTGCTCACACAATTTATTTAATTAACTGTACCTATATACGTATACACATATATATATTATATTTTTGCGAAAAATTAGACGGAATGTGACAAGCGTAAAAATCGGTATATATTATTTCTCAGAGGTGTTTTTTGTCGGTATGAAATATCTCCCTTAATACTGTAAGTATCAAAATTAATGTTTGATATGCAATTTTGGAGGTTATTTTTCTCTCTAATGAAAAATAAGTTAATATACTAAAATTTATGTTTTTATTAAAAAATTAGTTTAAAAATGTTAACAATTTCATTGCAGAAAATAACCTTCAAAAAATACGAATGTCGCCATCTGGCGGCTATCTGGTTATTTTATCACCTGTCGGTAATATTAAGTGACGTAGTGGCACTAAAGTCTCTGAATAGAATAGAATAAAATTTATTTCCACCGTATTCTAATATTAAGTAACTGACCACCAACGGTACGAAGTGTTCGCGAGTCCTATTAATATCCAAATAGCTGTTGTGTACAAAAATTCGTTTTCCAGAAAAGAACAACGTAAACGACCTCAGTTATCGAGCATCTAGCCAATTTTGATATTGTGTACGAGTTGATATAGTTGATTAAAAAAGAGCCTTTCCATATTTATTTAAAAAAATCAGTCACAAGTCGATTTAGAGTAATATAAAATTAAACAAAAAATTTCAAATTTTAAAATAGTTTTTAGCACAACGTGACGTTTCTTTTCGAAATATTTAAAGTTATAGGCTAAGGGAATTACAATAAAAATGTAAGTATACCTTTTACACGACATAAAAAATAAGAATGTAGTAAGGCTTTTAAGTTTGTTGAGACCTAAAAATAATAAGCTAATAATTGCAAAAATAATATCAAAATTTAGCTGCGAAATCGCTTTTTAGCTACGTTCGCTTAAGTTCAACCTCGCTAGGATCTGAATAATTTCGGCTCAAGTCATTAAGCTAGAATTTCAATTCAAGAAAGCTTGCCTACAACCTATAATAAAAATATTTATTAAAATAGTGCTTTTGTAAGACTGAAGAACAAAAAACTAAAAATAACACAACCTTTGCAGCGTATGTTTGAAAACAGTTTAGATTTTTAATTATTCCAAACGATGTTCTACAAAATGGCTGACACATTACCGTGTTAAACGAGCTAAAATATTTTTCAGGTTTATAAACATTTTTAATATATCTAAATTAATGCTTTTACTTGCGGTACGTTTCCATTAGTTATTACTTATTAAAATATAACTATGCAAATTAATTCTTAAAATAAAAATATCTAATTTTAATCAAGTAAGTTATTAGTAGCTTTTATTAAATGAATGTTTTATTACGAAAAAAGAAAATGGGAGCTAGAAGACACAAAAATGATTATTTTCTCGTGCCCAAACTCATCACGATTACAAAATATGTACGAGTTCTAAAGAACCATATTGTATTTACGTCCACGTTATAGAAATAGTGTCCCCTTATTTTTTTCATACTTTTTAGGGTTCCGTACCTCAAAATGAAAAAACGGAACCCTTATAGGATCAGTCATGTCTGTCCGTCCGTCTGTCACAGCCAATTTGCCCCGAAAATACTGGACCGATTGAGTTGGGAAAATCTCACGAACAGAAAATGTAAAGTATTTTTTTACTATATTGGTTACATTTTTGATAAACAATTTTGCAATGCTCTTATCAAATCTAACCGCGTCAAAATCCGATAAAAATACTCCAATTTATCAGACCTGATATGTAAAGATTTCTAAAAAGTATTTATTTTGACGTGTTCAGTCATAAATGTTACTAATTGAATTTTCGTACGTTATGTAAGTGACCCACACAAAAAACATTTTCTAAAAAAAAAACACATTTCGTAGTAGGGTGATTGTAAGCTTTAATAAGTTTTTTAAGGTCTACTGTTGGTTTTAAAACTTAAATTATTTGGCCTAACACCAATATACACTCATGGTATTAGATCGAATTTATTTTTCAACATAATGAATTGAAAGTTCTCGGAATAGTGGGAGATTGTGATAAAGGAGCCATGGAAACGCCTAAGATTAATATCTTTCGTTTCGTGATTACTTTACTGACACAATAAAGTTACAACTCATACGTTACGTTTACAAAACAAACTTTTTAGTTCATTGTAATATTAAAATTAATATTTAGAAATTGTATCATCCAGTTGTTTTTGAAATTGAAGCGAACTTTATTTGCATAATTTAATATTTGTTTGCTATTGCCGCAATATTTATTTTTTTACATCTGCGAATTTTTTAGGATAATCATCAGCTTTTATAATTATACTGCAACAAACGGTGGGGATATTTTTAATGATTATTCATAGGGGCACATAAAACAGCCATATTATATTATATAGCTGTGAATGTTTCTATGACTTTTCCCATACGTTTTCCATTACAATGATATATCTTCGTTGATTCAATGCTAATTAATTAAACAAAATATGTATATTTTTTGAGAATTTCCTGTTTCAGTAGTTTCAGCGACTGAAAAGAGAGGTTTTCGTGTACATTAAATAATGAAAATTCATCTCTTTATAGGCATTTCGCATGATATCAAGTCAAAATCATTTTCTGATTTTTCATTTTGTTTATAATATATGTCAGTCTGACTGTTTAATTCTTAATTCCTAATCCGATTTAAATTTAGGGCTACTTCATATTTGGCTTCGCTTGCGTTGGCAAATACATAAAGTAATAAAGTTGGACCGATTTTGGTGAAATTTTCAGGCAATCTTCAGATTAACCCAGCGGGTGATCCTGTGAAGTTTGGTAGCGACCGAATCAACAGATTTGTTTTTTGGCAATTTTGATTTTTCTTCGATTTTTGAACATTCACAATTAAAAGTGATTGAATTCGCGCAAATTCAATACACGTTGAGAATTTATGATAATGATTCTCGTCTAATCATAATATTTATTCACAGTTGCGCATAAAATATAACAATATAAAGTCCGCTGGAGCATATGTCTATCTTAAACAGATTCGAGCGAAGCTGGATGGGTCCGCTAGTAACGAATAAAAATTGCTACTTTTCTTTTTATCACAATACACCTTAGTCTATAATTGTTTCGATTTTCTTCAAATATCTCGAGAGGTCTCAAAACTCTGTTCGCGTTTCAACGAGATCTCGATTCGTCTCGAATTTGGGACGAAAACGTTGTCGATCTCGTTTCAGCGGTAATAAAATAGATTTTTTTGAGATTCGCATTTCGAACTTAATAAAGTTTCAGGGCAATGTTTCCACCGACGTAAAATTTAGGTTATGTTTTTAATCCTGTACATTTAGATCAATGTTAAGTTTAACTTACGGTTAGTGAAATCGTCTTTAAGTATTTCAATCACAAAATTTTTGTTATTTAACTCAAAAAATTTACTCCGATGGGAACATGATTTACGCAAGATTATAATGTCGTTATATAGAAGCAAAATAAACGTATCGACATTAATCTCCATCTTGTCTCGGAATTCGATTCGCGACTATCGACCTCTCGGCGGCAACCAATAACAAGATGGATACTTTCTGAGTTCTACAATTAGTCGAGTTTCTCTATGGTTTAAAATTAAACATTTTTGGGTAGGTATTTGAGGCACTGTGAAAATTTGTACAATAACTCTTTAGTAATATCCGAATACAAAAACAGAGACCTGGCTGGAAGGTAGTGGGGTTTAACCAACTTAAACGATTTATCAAACATTTGATTGCCTGGCAAGTAAAATGTCCCACCGAAACGACCTGTTTTTTTGAATATATTTATTTTTAGTATCGACATTAATCTCCATCTTGTCTTGGAATTCGATTCGCGACTATCGAGCTCTCCGCGGCAACCAATAACAAGATGGATACTTTCCGAGTTCTACAATTACAGTCGAGTTTCTCTATGGTTTAAAATTAAATATTTTTGGGTAGGTATTTGAAGCACTGAAAATTTGTACAATAACTCTTTAGTAATATCCGAATACAAAAACACAGACCTGGCTGGAGGGTAGTGGGGTTTAACCAACTTAACCAAACATACTGATCGCCTGGCAACTAAAATGTCCCACCGAAACGGTCTGTTTTTTTTAATATATTTATTTTTAGTTACCAATATTATTAAATATCTACCCAAAAATGCTGAATAGCTCTCCCTATTTATAAATGAAGACATAAAGCTGAAATTTTGGCATAGCTGTACGGAACCTAGTTCGCTTTTGTCCGGGTTTTTTTTATAGGTAAATAATATTTAGAGTCGTATAAATAATTGTAATTTTTACCTGTGAACTGGCTGTGAGCGTTGCGAATAAGCCATGCCGTTGTTTGTAGAACCATGTTCAATTCTAACAGAGTGGATTGTTTCCATAATACGTTACGGCACTAGGCATTACAAGATATTTTATTATTTGTTACACAATTAACATTGCACTAGCATTCTTTATTTGCGACCAAAAAACTGCTTCATAATGTTAAAAATACACAGTCGAAGAACACCAAAGATAAAAATAATTTTAAAAGTCAAATTTCACGATTTAGAAACAAAGCTAGACGCAAGTTTATTGAAAAAGTCAGATTACGGTTTTAATTATTTTTTTATATTAATAGAATTTTTTCACCTTCCGTTGATTTCACACTTGTTTTACATAAATTTACATAAGATACTAATTTTTAAAATTTACAAAGAATTAATATAATAATTATAGTTGTTTAAATATCACAAATTTAACTTCTTTTCGTACAATTTTATATTTTTACATACGAGAGTGGAAAATGGAGTTTTAATAAGAAATTTACCTCTACTTAGGTTTAAAAATAGAAAAAGAATTACTAAAATTAAATATTAAATTTTTTTTATCACAAATGTTGGTTTTAAGCGTTTTGAAGACAATATTTTTATGTTTCAGTTGGTTTACCCGGTTTTTAGTAGATGCTAAGCGTTATCATTTTTTTCAATGTAGTACGTTGTAGTAGGTACGATTTGCTCTCCAAATATCGAAATGAAATATATTTTGAATTCTATGCTTAACATTTTCTTCAATATCTTAAAGCTCTTTAAATTTATAAAAATACACATTACAGAAAACTACTGCATAGTTACAAAATGCAGAAATGTTTTAACCGCTTTTTTAACATTTTAACTTGCTTTTGTTTAACAAAATCCGATCATTTAAATAAGATTATGTGGCAATTTATACAACACCGTCGCCATTATAAAAAAAAACTAAAAAAAAACAGATGAACACAACACAAAACTTTTAATTTTCCGATAGAACTGTTTAAATAAACATTAAAATGAAGAATATTTTTGTTGATTCCATTTGAACAAATTTCCTATTACAAAAAGAGCCTTCTAACACTACGAAGACTTCTGGATTACAATTAGCCAAATTAGGGCCTTAGATTATTACACTGGAAAACTAAACCATTAATTCACATAAAAATAATCAATACCTAACTATATTTTCACGTTTATTTTAGCTCCATAACGGTATTTTATAAATATTAGAGACACGTTTTCACAAACGAATAACACCCGATTTTGACGAAACTAACACATTTTTTTCACGGAAATATACACTATCATATGTATTTTTTAGTGTCCAAACGTTATTTTTGTTAAAAAATAATTATTTTTACGTCTAAACAATGTCAATGAACTGTTTAAATACATAAGGAACGGACACAAAATATGTAGCATACGCCATATACATTTGGATGCTTGTGAAAAGCGGACATTTTCTGTATCGCGTGGAGGCTTGCGGGGTGTAAAGAGCGCAGGGGCTCAACTAAACAGGTCTGGACGAGTCCAAATAGTACCGAGGTGTTGACTGCAGTGTGCAACAGAGATGCGCATACTGCGTACCCGAAACAAGAACGGACATACGTTGATACGGATCTCTCGCTCTGAAACGAAAAATATGTTTCAATTATCTGGATAACTGTTTCATAATTTCACAGTAAAACAATTTAGTCGCGTGAATTTTCTTAAAATCTATTAAGCAATGCAGGTCTCCAGCCTCGAAAACGCTGTTTTCCAAAATGTAGAAAATACACGTATTTCCACTATAACAACATACATCGAAAAACCAATTTAAGACATCCTATCTTTATCTAACACCTATATATTTAGTTGGATAAATAAAGGTAGGCGATGTAGTTTGTTATTGTAAAAGAGGGTATAATATGCGATGTACGTTTTTGAATGAAAGAAAACATTCCAAAACGTTTTCAGTTTAAATGAAATTTCTAAGGATATTTGAGTATATTTCTGGGCAAACTGATGACCTAACGTTACTAAGTCCTTCAACGGTTCACAAATTAGAGTTGTAGGATAGAGATACAATGACGAAAAGAGATCTGATTGACCTGAAGTGTAAGTGTCTTCAATGCAAGAGAAAGAGATAGAAACAATATCAAGAATTCGACAACTTAAAGGGGATATGCTCAAAGAACAGTTATTGCTTTAGTAAGAACTGTTATGTTAAGGAAAATTTTCTTCTTTTGTTAATTTCGACTTTGGGGCCTTCTGAGTCGTGAGGAAATGGTCAAAAATAATTATTGTGGATTCTTTTATAAACAAAATATGTCACGATAAACTTTCCTTTTTTTGAAATGAGAATGCCGAGCTCGTGGAGCTCATATAACTCTCAGTTCCCAGAAGCTAATCCGAAAAATGGCGAAAATATAAACTTGTTTTCAATATACTAGCATAAAAATGCATGATAAACCATTTTAAATTGGTATCAGTCCCAAACAACTCTCGCAATTGGTAGCCTTAAATAATAAAAAAAAATCTAAGATAATTTTATGTCCATGCAAAACCAGTCTATAATGATTTTCAGATCGCGCTGTGAAAATTACGGAATTAAATTTATTCCAGAAATAAAATATTTTAAATAAATATAAAGTCGGTCTGATTCCGCTATTGTAATTTAGAATTAGCATTAATTATCTTTTCTCTTACAATGCTACAGCAATTACGCGTAATTAGTAAAAATTTCCTTGACGTTTAAAATTTCAGTCAAAAGATTCTCTCTTGTAAAATCGCGACAAAATTCGTATACGAAATACTACAAAAACCAACGTGAAAATTTTATTTCAACTTTACAAGTCGCTAAAAAGCTATACCGAAAAAAAACTCATTCGTTGCTTGACTCTCAGGTGACAATTATTATTAAATAATAACAAATATTAGCTGGTACTAGGCCTACTGATGTGACCTTAAAACCAGAAACACGGAATCAATGCTTTCGCACACGGGTCGACTATTTTGCAATTTGAGTTTTAAATCGGTTCAGGTGCGACTATTACGTAATCGGTCGAGGTTTTTGTACGCACACGAGCGCAACTGAATTGCTAGACGGTTGCTCATACCTTACAGTAGGAATTTTCGCTATAGCATGCAATCATGCAATTAAAATCGCTTCTCGACCTGTAAACACGATCGCACACAACCAGTTTGAACTAGTTTCAAATCGGTCGTGTTTTTGTCGATCCATTTGCGGCTCCCAGCTCTCTAATTCACGAAAGGTCACAGAACGTTTGCAACCCAAACCGGTTTGAAACTCAAATTGCAAAACAGTCGACCCGTATGCGGGGGGTTTTACAATTTTGTAATACTTTTCTGAAATACTTTTTAGATAGCGATGGTTTATTTGAATTTACTGTAAATGTTTATCAGAACCTTATACCTTAAACGCTAGTAGTAAACTCAATTATAAAGCGTCTTTTTCCTGGGTTTCATTACCAATTTTCGATTTATTAGCGTAACAAACTGACGTACTTTTTGAATTATAACTAAAAACTGCAGGTTTTAGAATAATCCAACAACTAAATAAAATTAAACTAAATACACATCCAGAACCGTACTTGTACAATTTATTTATGTACACCTGTGTAGTGTAGAATATTTTACCTGAAAATGCATTGTCAAATTATCTTTATTTTATTACATTGCTGTTGGTCACAACCAAAATTTTATCTGAAAAATCTAAACTAAGCATATTAAACATTTTCCAAATTTAGACTTGACTAATTATTCATAGAATAATTAATGAATTACCAACTTATACATTTAAATTTATTACTTTCTAATTTACTTTTGAAGCGTTTAAATAATTCTAGGATTATATCTCAAAGTCAATAAAAGTCTTTTCATTGGCTAAGAAGTTCCTATTTGCAAATTGATATAACTTTCCTTTATAATATGAACTCTCAAATAATTAGTTGAATAGTTGAAAACCCAAATACTCAACAAACATTTGTATATATTCCAAAGTATTTAAATTCTTCAATGTTTTGTATTTCTAAATATGGAATCTAAAAGAATATTGAACATTGGAAACTATACAGTTCAAAAATGGAAATTGTTCCAAAATCATTTTTCGTAAAAAATTTTAAATACGAATAATTTCTATATTTGCCGACAAATGAAACAAACGTTATTGTTATTCTTTTCGACCATATCATCATACGGAATATTTCCCAGAATATAGAAGAAAAACTAGCGTAACATATTTTTATTTTCAACAGTATGGGATAGCTATAGTTTGCTACAATTGTTAAGAAACACCCATAGTTACAATGCTTTATTAGAAAAAAAATTATTTTCAAACACTGTCACCGTCGGAACTCACAACCGAATGTTTCCACTATCGCGGTGGAATAAGTTATCAATTATTTTTCATTTCAATATTATACTTATGTTATAGATGCAATAATTTTTTGCGGGATGTACATATTTTTTTATTGTCAAAACGTCAACAAAGGTATTAAACAATTAATATGCTTGACTAATTATTTAAGATATTATTTTTAGCCTAGAAAAACAAAGCAAGTAAATACGTAGGCACTTTAATGTATTATTTTATCACTAGCTTCGCTTACGTGTACGTCGATTTTGATCGTAGATTTGCGCACGAGAATTGCTATATCTCTAGGTACCAATTCATACAGTATACAAAATTTCATTAAAATCGATCCAGTTCTTTTCAATTCACGCAAAAATAGAAAAAACAATTCTGAAGACGCCTTCTGTCGTCTAAGTATCATAAAAAATATAGAAGAAACCGGAAGAGGAAAATTAAATTACAGACGGATGTCCCGTTTCCATTTTATATATTAGATTGTTATTGATTATTATAAAATATTACAAGTATTTGGGAAATATCTGAATTTCACCAACACAACAAACAGATAATATTACTGAAATTTTACCGAATCTGTTGTTAACTGAGATAATATTTCAATTTGATTGTCGATTGTTTTCCAAGAACGTAATATGATATTATTAATTTGGTAACAGTGAACTTTTGTTCATAACATTCTTCATCTTTGTCTGATCTAATAACCTCTGTAGAGCTCGTGGCCGAAAATTGCAAGAATTTTGCAAATATACTACAGTTAGTTAGTCAGCAGTCGGAACACCTGGCGTTGGGGTGCATTAAAAAAGGTGTAAAAAAACTAGTACAGGGAATATAATTTGCGAAAAAACCCGTCAGACCTCATTTTGATCGAGCAGCGATCTAATCAACAGTCGAGTCGGTAGAAATTCCAAATTTCTACTGACTAGTGACTTAGGTTCTACCAAAATAAGGTCTGACTATTTTTACAAAGTTTCTGACATTAGCATACGCAAAGTCGTGAGTAAAGGCCAATAAATAACCAAATCAATACCGTTTTAAGGTAAGTAAGGACTTAAGGCACTTTATGATATACACAGCCTTTTAACAGAAATTTGGGTTTCCACAAGAATAAACAACGTTCTATAGTTATAATTGCTTATTTGTCGAAAAGGCTAAGGGACCCCATGAATTGCGGGTTCCTTTGGCTCGAATCCATGCGGAAAGATGAACCTGAACAAAACCGCTTGATATTTTCACCAGTTCTCAGATGGTTTGCATTACACACATGGCGTTCCATGATTTCAGTTAGGCGCTTTCAAAGATTTTGAGTTAAAATAAATATAAATAAACCAGGAATTTTACTTCTATAGCATATTCCCGACAGTCCAGCGCAGCGACCTCATATAAGATCGCCACAAGGATAAAAAAAAACACCGGTCGCAATGCCATACCCTGCCGACAAACTAGTGTAATTGTTAATATTATGCGTTGGGGTATTTATATTATTATATCAATGCGACCATAAATTGCCAGAAAAAATAAAAAATTTAACATGTTAATACATTTCTTTAAAAATATCGTATTTTCTCAATTTTAATATTCGATAAATATTCGATTTAGAATTATTTAGATAGATAGTTTGAGGACAGGACAAACCTATGCTCGGTCACAGTAAACATTGTCAGAAAATTTGATGTGACAATGACCTTAGATTGCGACCACACATATAGAAAAGCATTGCAGAATTTCAAATCAATTCTGCTAGAAAAATAATTAATCGATTGAAACGATATTTGTTATAAACTGAGTATATACATGTATATGACATAGTTTTTGTACAATTTCTACTTCGAAAGAGCATTTTTCTTCGCATTTTGATCAAAATCAATTGCATTTGTGTGAGTACAATCTGATGTTCTATAACATTGAGTTTCACAACGATATTAACTGCTTCTGCGTGTATAAAAATTGTAATTATAATGATCACATTTTAAAACCAAATTTTTTAACAATTCTTTCTGCAACCCAGCATTAGGGGTTCATTGTGCTTCCCCGGCAACTAATTAGGTTCCGATCAGAATCCTCCAGTGATGACATTCATCTCTTGTTTCTCATATCTAAGTGTCCTGAGTGGCCCTCGTTGTACGTTATTGTTAGGCAATGTCTCTGAATAGTCCTGTGCCTTCATAGAAAGCAATCGGCCCTTTTCCGGTCACTTCTCTCACATAATTTTATTCCCGGTTTATCGACCTAACATCTGCACCAAATTTTATACATCCTACATCGTAAATCGCTACAGCGAATTAGTTTGTAATAAATTTTGAAAATCAATGCTTTATATGGTACGACGTTTAGGTCCCGCCATCCGACCAACGCCAACAGTGTATATGCTTATATACTGTATACATTATGTAGGCAAATACAAACGACGAACTCTCCACAACCCCAGTTCGTATAATATATATCTACAGGGTGTACCAGGGGGAACAGATGCATCTCCTCGCCGACAAAGTGGAAACTCTGGTTCACTTGTTCTCTTGTCCACAGCCAGCTCGGATCTCTCCATCTACCAGTCCGCACTATCCGGTAATACTATATGATAATGTAAACGGGTTATTCGAGTTTAGAGAAGGCAGAGCGGCACAAACATGCAGAGCGTGGTAGGTCGAAGAGCCAGAGCCGCACTCCTTGGACAGGGGCTCCGCTAATGACTACTAATATTAATAAAATTCGTTGTATGTATGTGTTTTAACTTAAAAATTATTTGATGAATTTTGATGAAAATGTTTTCAAATATTTCTTATGATCTCAAAAGTGTTGTCAAGGTAGACCGGTATTCCCTCTTCTCCCGCGCCTGTGTTATGTTATCGATACCCATAAATAGTGAAATAGTGGCAAGTCATTCGACTTATGATTTCATAGGACATGCGGTGTACAAGACTTTCACGAATATCGAGAACAAATATTTAGGGATGGTCTCATTACGCTATCATAATTGGGGAGCTGTTATTCACGGACAATGCCGGGTAAATACGGCTATATTCAACAAAAAAAGTCGAACCGGGATTTTTGCTTTAGAACAATTGGATCACAATAATTTTAGTATTACCACAGTAAAAAGCCCTACAAGTTTTTATGAATTTCAGAGAAAATAAAGACACTTGAATTATTTTTAGGGCTCCACACCGAAATGTCAAAAAACGGAACCCTTGTGATGAGACTTCAACGCAGAACACGCGCAGATAAACCGACAAAAAAACCGAACGTTAAGTTAAGCGGTCGAGAAAAAATGGTATCTCTCTTGCGTCGTTTGCTTGATTAACAAAAATTGAAGAAAACGTATTTCTTATTTGTTATGATGGGGCCAGTTCGCCCCTGCCTTGTGACAGTAAAACAAGCCTTCTGTTACAAGCTCTATGCAGTCTATTTGTAGAGATGCTTATTGCAGTATATTCAAAAATATATTTTTACAAAAACGCACTTTTTGCTCTATTTATACAAAACGATCTTCATATATATGTATAGTGGATGAAAATATTGTAACAGTACGCTGTATAGTTGAATTAATTCGCATTTGCAACGTATAACACTAACTACCTATCTTTTCACAATAATTCATGTTTCAACTTGCAAATTATCCGTGTATATTATTTCTCAAAGGTGTTTTTTTGTCGGTATGAAATATCTCCCTTAATACTGTATCAAAATTAATGTTTGATACGCCATTTTGGAGACTATTTTTCTCTCTAATGGCGAAAAATAAGTTAATATCTTAAAATTAATGTTTTCATTAAAAAATTATGTTCGAGTTTTGAGACGAGAAAAATTCCTCATGTTGTCTCCCGATTTTTCTCGTCTTGACGGAAAAATAATTCAAAATAACGTGGTAGTTTCTTTGACACCGAAACATGATATTCGAGTTTTACTTTTTATGGCAGCTTGTTTCGTTTAGTAACTGTAAACTCCATCGAAGTACCTATATAATCATGTGTTGGTGTATTAGTGTAGTATTGAAATTTACACTGAAAAATGTACGTTTTACCGAAAATATAATCAAATATGTTCTAGCAATGATTGCTAGAACAATTTGATTATATTTATAATAATTTAATTACTGAATTATTTAGTAATTAAATTATTTAATATATATTTTATTGACAATCCAAATTAATGTTTAAATTTAACTGTCCTAACATTGTTTACTTTTGAAATTTTGTCGCCTCTAAAATCATGCCACTCTAGACCCGGTCTCTCGGGCCTAGGCGTAAATCAACCACTGGCTGGAGCACGATATCAAACACATCTAATCTAGATATACCACAATTATTGTAAGTTCGACTACAGTGCAATAACCCCTAATTAACGGTTCTTAACCGATAAATGATAAGCTGATAAAACTAGGTAACTATGTAAACGTACAGGTATGCACATAATAATACGTACGGACCACCGCCCACTGAAATAAACAAATCAAACAATGTCACAAATCTTGTTTCCTGTTACATTAAAAAACCATCTATGTAAAACGTGTGTTTGCAGAATGTGTGTGTGTGTGTGTGTGGTAAATACAGGTGTCCCAACGGGATTTGAAGCATCACGCAATAATAGTAACTGCGTTTGGGGTTCGTTTGAAGTTCGTTTAGGGTTCGTTTGGGGTTCGTTTTAAAGGTTAGCATGTGACAATTTCCAACTTGTCAAAATAAGGGCCAGTCTATTATTAGACTGGCCCTTATTTGTACAAGCCAATTTTTTTTTTATTTTTTGAGTTCCACGCAATATCAATTGACAGTCCACTGGACGCTTATGAGCTTATCTATGATACTGAGTGCCGCCCCCGATAATCTTGTCATAAGTTGTACCACATCCGCATCCGCCAAAGCTTCGCAACGACTGCTGCGGATGCAGATGTCCAAAATGATGCGAATGCTACGCGTTTGCGAATACAGACGTTTGCAAGGTCCCAACCCTATAGACGTTGGTGGTGGCCTTAAAAAATAGTTAAATGGCAAAATAATAATCAATATTATGAAACGGCACAGATAATTTTATTGTCACGATGTTTCACGAGCAGTCGAGTAACGGGTTCGACGTGTTGCCTGAACCCGTCCAGCCGATGCAATGTGGAAACGGGCGAGAAGCCTGCAAAGCCGATAACCTGTTCAGAGTTATTGATGTATAGTTACAGCACCGATCTCTGAAAAAAGGATAGCGCATAAACAGCAAGTTCCTATATTTACAACGTCTGAAATACAAGGTGCAATTGCAAGTCATTCGCCATTCAGCTTCTGATTTGGCATGAGGTGCAGGAAAGGTTTTAGGGTATATCTCATTATGCTATCATAACAAGAGGCTGTTATGCCTTGGGAAAGCCAGGCTAATATGGCTATATGCTGTAAAAAAACACTCACGCCAACAAAATATGTCAATCTTTAATAGGCTGGTCTACAGAGATCGGTCGAAGCCGAAGCGGACTGCTAATATAATATACGGTTTGAAAAATGTTAAGTTCAACAGTTCGCCAAAAAAGTCACTCTTCAAATATCAATATGGTGTTGCGCAGGACGTCATTTGCTATCCATTGTTTATAGAGATCAGTGTGCTACAGGGTTTGACAGACAATCCGCCAATCATGGCACCAGTTTAATTCTGTTCGATTCAGAACGCCGCCATATTGCCGTCGTTCGATAGTGTTATAGAGGACGTACCTACTATGCGATGCCAAAATAAAAATAATATTTTTTTTTATTTCTTTGCAATGAATATTTTTTTAGAAATATTTCCCCCCAATAAGATTAAAAACCCTGTACCGAGAGGAAACAATTAGCTAAGTACCTACGTGTCCGAATCTTGTAAGCTAAATAGGAGTCATTTAACCATTTAAGATGGCTTTTTGTACATACTTTTATTTACTTTTTATAATTTACTAGGCATGTAGCTCGCTCCCACCGAACAGACAGCGTTTAGTAATAAATGATGATTGTTATAGTCTGATCACGAGACAATAATGGCGACGGTTTTGTTGCTACATTGAGGTTAGATTTTCTGTGATCGAGTTGTATTGCAGCTGAAGACTGTTTTTTTATGATTCCGGTTGAATATACTGCATTTTTAATATTTAGATCGCTTCGTCGATAATTCCACGCTTCCAGATGAATACCGAATTTCATTTTGATACGGTAAAACATTTGAAAGAGATGAAAATTTCCTGATGTATCGATAGATGAAGAAAAAGTTCACGGCGCGTTTATAAACACAAACAATACAATAAAAGTAAGTCGCCATTATTTTTCTTTTTTCATGAACAGGTACAGGTTGACACCTGTTATATTTTATTTGGGAAACAACTTCCTGCAGCTATATATGTTTTATTTACAACACCGAAAAACAATACATCGACTGCTTTTAACTTTAAATTCAACATCGACCTATCCTTTGTGCTCTTTTTCACGTACGTATTATAGTGCCCAAAAATATATTTCTGTCCTTTTTTGGATAGGATCGATGAAAACCGGTAATATGAGCCATGCATTTGAAAATAATAAATAATGATATTTAAATTGGTCTCCACTGAATACAAAATAACATTCAGGAACTCGCGGAAAATGTGAATTTTCTGTTGTAGTACAAATTATGACTGAAAATAAATGTTTTTTAAGGCCACTGACAACTAGAGTTTTATCAATTGGGTCCACGGTCTACCTAATGGTACTCGGATTAGAACCTGAGAACTGGGAGCTTGTAATAATTTAATCTTCTATCTCCAAAAAGGACGTACTCAAATATTTTGTCACTAATTCCAAGTTTTAAAAAAACTTTTAAAAATTTCAATATCGTTGGATTAAATAATAAAAAAAAACTTGGGTCGCAGTGCCAAAACCCTGCTGAAAATATAGTGTATTGCTAATACAGACAGGTGACAGGCAAATATTGAAACCAGTTTTTATTATAATCATAATGAAGTGATCAATAAATGCTATAAGTCCTGTGCAAACATATAATTTTTAATCAGAAGTCTAATAACCCAAATAGTTCTATAACTAAAAAAAAAGTATTCTCTTTTTGTGGTCTCCCTAGGCCGGTGCCTAGTGTGCCTTATGAAAAATCCAGCACAGTATGTAAGATATGGGGGTCACGCTGTAGTAAGTATATACAATATACATGTTTTAGATAATACACTCTTTTAAATAGACTTTGAAATATTGATAAGAAAAAATTCGATATTATAAATATCTCGATAACTATACCAAAAAACCAGAAATTAACCAAACTCATTTAATCATGGATTCAAATTAACTACCTGTCCAAAAGAATAATTGAAACACTTCAAAGCGAACGAGTTCATCAAAATTGAATATTATAATTTAAGAGGACTGAAAAAAAAACAATATTAAATTATAATACTTTATATGAAAGTCAAAATTAATCAAAATGACTATATACAAAATAGGACACGACCGTTTCAATTCCTCACAATTGTCGTTAAAATTATACCGATATATCCATCTCACTCCAACATAAACAAACTCAATGTCGGTTTTGTTACAATTCGTAAATGCAGAATCGGCTAAAATGAATGTTTCAAAATCGACATAATAAGTATTAGCGATATGGTTTTCTTTTGTCCGCTGTACGATCCATCAATGAGTGAGAAAGAGATGGAAAGATCGCCTATAATGACGCAACTAGATACATTATCTGACGCTTCAAATATTAATTCAATAAAGTAATTTCAAATGCAGTTTAAATATTTACTAAATTTATCGATTTGAATTTCAGACTAACCATATTCCAAAATGCAGATACGTCTGTCAGTGAAACCTTGTGTACAGTGGAATATCTAGAAAATCGAGCTGCTCTTGAATAATCGAGACTAATAAATATAATCGCAAAACGACATTTCTGTATCTATCTCTTTCATTTGCATGGTTTTCTATGTCTCTTTCACCCTCACTTCGTGGCAGTCATAAACCAATCAGAAAAAGTCTTTATAAATTTGAGGTCAAACGTATTTTTCAATTGGCTAAGTTGCGTAAGAGGAGGTATCTTGCGTGCGAAGTAAGGACTAAAAACTTGAAACTACGTGAGTAAAAAAAATTGAAAATAGACGGTGTTGAAAATACATAAGTCCCATTGTATAAAAAAATATTGCACATTAAAAGGTTCAGTAAAGTCGCTGCAAAATGTTTAATAGCTCTAGTTGGATGGATAATAGAAATCCTGCTATACTGGCCCTGAGACGACGAACACAAAAAATCGTTTCAATAAAAAAAGACACGTTTTCCGTAACAAAAAAAAGAAACACCACTTTTAATTACTGAACAGCTCAGTTGACGACGTTTTCAAAGTTGTAAAAAAATGCGTTGCGCGCATGGAAGCTTATGAAGCTTACAGACTGTCTGTGACCAAGGTTTTCTAGGCATTCGAGCTTTAACGACGCTAACGCTTCGTCTGCAGGAAACCGAATACAGTGTGTTCAAAAGATATTCCCGTTTGAACGAATTTATTCATACGAGAACCGTCACTCGTTTAAGGTGACTGTTTACCAGCTGTTCAAACTCACGTTTCGGAAAGCTCGAATTTCTATGAAAAATCTTATTCAATCTTTGATGTCAATGCTTCAAAACTAGAAATATATACCATTCTTTCAATATCACTTTAAGTTTTTACAGTTTATTTGATCTCAATAAACGATTTAAAATAAGATAAAAACGAGAAAATTAGCATACGTTTTACACAAACTTATGTACAAAAAAAAATTTAATTTAAAAAGAATATGGACCAAGCCAAATTTGTAAAGAAAAATCTTCAAAATGCTAATTTGTCTTCCCGTAATTCGAAATCTCGTGACGCGCCACAAATAAATATTGTTGAATATCACGTTTTTTTAATCAATTTTTAAGGCAAAAATATATTTTTTTGAAATTTTTAAGCAGCAAGCCAAATTTTGTGACACTTAATGCTTAATCGCATCTAATAAAAACAGTAATAAAATTAATTTAGCCACCACAGTTTGAAATTTCCCAAGAACCTATTTGTTTTCAGAT
This sequence comes from Venustoraphidia nigricollis, assembly GCA_034508555.1. NCBI lineage: Eukaryota > Metazoa > Arthropoda > Insecta > Raphidioptera > Raphidiidae > Venustoraphidia > Venustoraphidia nigricollis. The sequence goes on along the minus strand of JAVRKA010000032.1, from coordinate 3,425,284 downwards.
TGTTTTGACTTACGAGAGGTCATATTTAAGGGGAAGACGTACGTCAATCAATTTTATGCTCTACCCGCCAATGGCTCTTTCAAGACTTTAACTTCGAACTGTTGCAATACGATAAGGTTTGCTTTTGTTACACCCTGTATTCAGATATGACATTACAAATGTGAATGAAACAGAGTGTATATAAGTTGCAATGCTATAGCTATCCATATATGCGTCTGTGACCCTACGACAAAAACACGTATTTCGAAATTTAGATCAATTCGCTACAGTTTTTAAAAACTCTATTTTTCGTAAAACAAGTCATAAGTTGCACTTTAAGGTAGTTGTCGTGGTACAATATTGTCAAAAAGTTATAGATTATACGCGCCACAAAAGTATACTAGCTTGTAGCTAAGTGATCCATAATTTGTACGCAAGTCTGTACCCGTGGAAACGTAACCCATACAGTATTCATATGCATGAATACTTTTCTATAAATTGTTGAACTTTAAACCGTTATTTATAAATAATTAGACGGTCAAAAAAAATTTCTTATTTTTTTTTTTTAAAACTCATAACAAATGCATTGAAAGACTGTCAGTTTTTGGAAAGTTTCTGACAGTTAGTTCTTTTTTTATAAATAAGAAACTGGCTCAGAACTACAGAGATCGTATAAAATCAATATTAATTATCGAATTTTTAATTGAATTTATCTCGGATTATATACGGTCAATCGACTTCAAATTTTCAGGGTAATTGTATTATCATGTCCTTAATAAGTATACAAAAATTAAGAATTTTCTGACGGTGTGCCTTAACCACGACAACTACCTTAATAGTAGATGTTTTATGTTTCTATCGAACGTAAATGCAGTTATTATGGTACGAGTTGTGTGTTTTATCAGTCACAAGAGCCATAATATCATAACGTTCATCCTATAAAATAGCTGATTTTTACATAATAATGATAATTCAAACGTGTCAATAGACATATCACGCATCAAAGTATTACTGAATATTTGACATCCGTACTTTAGTTTCGTGAGCATAGATATTATATATATTAGCGACGAACGGAAAGATTGGAATTGCAAACCATTGATTTTGATGCATCGTTCGGTATAACCATGTCGCCCTCGCTATAACGGCCCTTCCGATTTATGTGCAGCAAGTTTTACAACCTTTCTACCTTCACATGACTAGTTCCACGTTCGTGTATCGTGGCTTGGTAGTTTATGACGTGTCCTGACTACTCCAGAATTTACTTCTCCAGCATGGTTCGTTGGAAGAACGAAATGTTCGGACGCAAACATTGGATCACTTCCTGAGGCATGTTCTGCTTCGTCTTTGATAGAATGACGTATTTTGACTACACTAAATCTCGTTATGCAAACGTTGAATCATTTCTTGAAGAATGTTCTGCTTCGTCCTTAAGGTGACTAATCCGTCAAATTGTACAATATGCTCTCAAGAAATTTCGAACTGTGGTCGCAAAATTCATTTTATTACTGTTTTTATTAGGTGTGACTAAGCATTAAACTTCACAAAATGTGGCTTGATGATTACAAATTTTAAAAAACATACATTTTTGCCCTAAAAATTGAATAAAAAAACGTAATATTGGTCAATATTTTTTTGCGGCATTTCACGAGATTTCGAATAACGGGAAGGCAAATTAATGTTTTGAAGTTTTTTCTTTACAAACGTATGTTATAAACACTGACAAATTTGGCTGACAGACGAAAGGCTGGCCGAATGGGACGTCTCAACGTGCAATCTAAACGTTTTCACTTCCATCCAAGCGCGCCATTAAATGTTTCACATCAAAAAAATGCATCCGAAATAATTGACATTCCCAGATCTTTTGCTCAACATTTACCAAAGTACTATTTTTGTTGATTTCCGATTTTCTGGTGACAAAACTGATCTAGTTAGTATTGAGCAACACGTGATATCGTATGATTATCACAAGCAGACGGCCTCAGGGTCGTTAATGCTACATATTTTACTACGGCTTATCAGTGATCACTATATACATATTCTATTACGCACAATTTACTGATAAGTTCATTATTACAACGTACGTTCCAAAAACAGTGCTTTCCAAACTTTTTTAACGAGAGGGGAGGTAACGATACAAACAGAGGAAGTGAGAGTGACTTTGCTTGTAAGAGAAAGGACTACTAAATAGTTAGCAAAAGCAAAAATGCGTACTCTGCAAAGTTTGACTGTAAGATAAAAAAATAAATATAAAATAAATAGTGATAATATAAAAAAAAACATAACAATAAACTACTGACCGCATTTCAGTGAATTTAGAAAATGTAAACCAAGACGATCTGTACAGTTCGAACGTACGTACAGACCAACCGACAACTGCCGTTCGCGATTTTCAATTACAATTTCAGGGGTTATTGTGAACTCGAATCAATTTAAAAATTGTTTCATTTTATAGAACAGAATTTTACCTTTTCAAAAAGCTTCAATTTGAATCCTTTCTTGTGAAATTAACCTAGATATAACTATTGCGAAGTTCTTACTTTTTCCATAAAAAATATAAAAATAAGTTATACACGTATAAATAGCACAATAGCCCCTTCCTTTCTCGCTTTCAAGGTTATAAATATATTTCCCCGCTGTTAAAACATTTGTACTTTAACATCACAGAAGACTTCCAACGGATAAAGAAGTTTCACTTCATAAATATTATCAGATTCAGACTGTATCTTAGCGCTCACACATTTTCCTATTTTAACAATCAGTGTAATAACAATTCAATTTTAGTATTCGTGATAAAATTTGCTATAAAAAAATGAGGACGAACAATTTCGGTCGATTATACTCTGAATTTTAATGGCACGCTGTGAAAAATGTGAAATTTCCATTAACAAAATTGAGCTTGTTTTTTGATAATCAAACTTTTAATTGGATTCTGGTACGTCTAAATGTATAAAACTAATATATAATGCATAAGCCTTTAGCAATAATATAGCTATATAAAATATGAAATCATAAAATTTATAATAGACGAATAAAAAATTTCATATATGCATGGATTTAATTTAAATATTTTATTTTTTTTATTTTGTAGGTGGCGTTAGTTTACTGCGCTTGCCTCTGGACCCAAATCTCAACGAGTTCAAATCGTACACCGAATTTTTCGAGCAGTTTTCTTTAGACAAGCATTTCTTAAGGTACTACATTTGCCAAACCCGTTTTCTTAGGATTTGTTTCTAAGGTGACCGATATTTAAAAATGATTGACGTTCCCGAAACAAATTTTTCTTTTTCAATCAAATAGCCACGTTTTATTGGGATCGTAGATGATTTAAGTACTAAATACGTTTTTCTGTAATAAATTACAAAAACATAGAATTTATAAAATATGTTTTTTTATCGGTACGATACGGATAGTCGATAAATTCATCGATCTCGGATCGTTGTAATCGATTGGTAACTAATAAAGACAGCATTCAAAAAACAAAACACAACTGTTACAAGTTATATGACCTGCATATAATAACCACCGTCATAGTCGACAGTCGCTCAACAGCGGGGATGTAGCTCAGTGGTAGAGCGTTCGCTTTGCATGTGAAAGGCCCCGGGTTCGATCCCCGGCATCTCCAAATCTTTTTTTTTTTTTTTCAAGATAAAAGCCATCTTTCAACAAAAATGTTTTTTCATAAAATAAAATTGTCTAAAATGAGCCAAGTACAGATGAATAGTACCTGTACAATTGAATTATTAAAAAAAAAAACATTTATAAAAACCGGTCAAGTGGAAGCCGCTGAAAGTTCTCGAACAAAAATAAAAACGCCTCGTGTTTTAAATATACTTTCTCTGTTTACTTTCTGCGCAATCGAAGCTTTGACATTACACATAGTTAAGAATTAGGATCTTATTATTTGTACAGGTAGGCGCGATTATATAACAGTTGCCAATAAATTAGTAGACAAAAATATTTACGGTTTATAAATAGACTTGAAATCGAAATAATAATAACAAATAAAAAAATCACTTTGTGATAGAAAATACGTCAATTAGGTCAAATCAAAATCTTATACAATATGCGTATTACAAAATTACAGATTGCCTATCTAAAAAAAATATATATTCTTTTTGACGGTAAACAAAATATTTCTATACATGATAACAATTACGAAGTACGCCCTGGTCAGCTTTGTCAGATTTTTTTTCCGACAAAGCGGAATTTTGAAACCTTTTGAATAAAAAAAGTGAGATTCATTTGTCGAAAGCGAGACATACTAAAAAGCGTATATACTCAGTAGTTTTTAAACACTTATCCTTTTATTTGAGTTTCAAATTCAGTGTACATGACAATAGTTAGCCAAAATAGCCATAGAAAATGTATTTTAATGAAAATATGTTACTTTACTATACTTAAATAACAATAACTGTCTGGTTTACCCTGTAGTTAGGCAGTGAGTAATCCCCGAAAAGCGGGACTGACTCTGTCCCGCGCGGGACATTTAATTTCGGGCTAAAAATCGGGATTTCTGGCAGTTCGTTCTGATGCACAAATACAGTCAAATCAAACAGTGTACTTATTAAGTAAAAAAAATATTATGTGACAAATACTAGTTTTTTTTTAAGTCATCAACAGCTAAGATTATTCTCGAGTCAACATCGAAATCATATTATTTTTTAATAATTTATCTGACACTTTTACCAGTTTTTGGGGTAGAACCTGGGAACTGGACTGGGCCCTCTTTTCCACTGGGCACTCTGGGCACGTGGCCGCGATCGATGAGGCCCCCTAGTTCTTTCCAGATCAGCATTCGTTAACCGATACTGTCGACAAGTATCTAAATATATCTATCGGTATATTTTTTAATAATGTATTTATTAATTATTGATTTATTCAGTAAATAATCTTTTTTTTAAGATCGTGTAAATCAAATTCGCGTAGTTCGAGGTACATTTGAAGTGCGGATGGGGTGCTCCGAGTGGTAAGGGAAAGACCGCGTAGCTCCGAGTTCGTGTAAGTAGAGGTATTACTGTACTGCAATAATTGGAAAAGAGATTAATTTTCGATGACAGTAAATTAAAAAAAATCATTATAAAAAACACGTACGCACAAATATATACATGTTCGCTATGTACGTATTAAAATCAAGTGAGTTACAACAATGTGTAAATTCATAGTTTCAACTATGTAAAAGTTTGTTTCAAAATTTCTCAACGAGGTGTATAATGCAAGAGTATATCCCCTTTAAGCCAGCGAATATAAAATACAGGTATAATATAGCATGTATCTAGGCCCTCGAGACAAAGTGGCATACGTCGAATTTTTTATATAGTTTTCTGGTCGCGATTAAATTCAAAGCGAATGACCTTTACAGTTGGTAACTGATAATACACGCCACGGTTCTTAAAGGTTCTGAAGTTAGTCACAAACAGCGTCGCAAAGACATGTTTTAGAGCCGTCCTGGTTGTTTTGTGGGAAAGGAAGACTCCCATCACCTTCCAGTTACCGACACAGAACGTGCGCCCGTCGGTGATTGGTTATCGCTGGTTGTCGTGTCATTTGTCTCTTTCCTGCTATAAAGTACAGTCCAGTATGCTATTGTTAAGTTGTTTCTCCCAGCAGACGTCATTCATTGACGATGTAACATGCGTATCTTTAATGACCTGACTATAGTCTCTAGATCCAGTAAATTTAAGTTTGAGTAATTCAATAAATGTTTATACTTAATCCATTTCATAGAATTAAATTATATAAGAAATAATTAACAACATTTTTTTCACTGCATCAAAGTATTTTCATGTTTACAACAATTTTTTTTTTGATTATTTCAGTGGATAGTTCATTAGTTACACTATAAATTCAAAATTTAAGGAGTGAATGAGTGTGAAGCGGCACATTTTCTCGCGACGGAACGGGTCCGCTTCATGGCTTTGCCGTTTCATCAAGCTCTTACTATTTTGGTAATGGATATCTATAGCATAAAATTTGACATACGCGTTTTTGTCTTGTGACTCTAGATAGTCTATAGTGGTCACATGCAAGGCGACTGCCTAGTCGTCGACATAAATAATCAAAATCTAAAAGGTAAAAAAAAAACTCGGCCCCCAATTACACACAGTATACTGCAAAAAGCAGTGATATTCGCCGAGAGAAAAAGTCTATAATAACTTATATCATCTGGTGCGTGCAAACGAACCAGAAATGAAAATATCCAAGGAAAATATAACGAGAAAATGCTATTTCGTTCGAGATTGTAAACAGCGCGAGAGGAAAATTCGAGTAAACATTGAACGCGTACAAAAATATCGAAAAGTGTCTTTTAATTCAAGATATTCATTTTTCAAGCCGGATTTTCTTTTACTGATGGCAAAGAAAAAAATAATAATTTGTGTGCTATTTATTTATTTTTTCTTTTTCATTAAACTCGTTAATAACTTCATAGCCCAGATTGTTGAAATGTCATTGTTTTCATTTTTCGCCAGGATCTGTGAATATAGCCGATATACTGTTTTTGATAAAATTACAAAATTAGTACGGGGTGCAGGCCTCAAATAGTTCTGACTGCAGTTATTGGAAATTATACTCTCTGACTCACTCACCGACATACTTTTGCGCACTCTTTCGCTCACAAACACTGAAAATTCTTAGCGCCATGTAAGATAGTTGGATATGGACTTATTTTTTTGTTTTTATAAAAAACGACTTAAAAAACGGAAATTCTAATTACAAATAGTATATTAACACAGAAAGTTTAAATTCCTGCACTGCGCGACACACGATGACCTCAACTTCGCTTCGGACATTTTCTTGTTTATTGATACATACTTTAAAAAACGAAAAAATATGAATAAATTATTTTTTCCCTATTAAATCTATTTCAATAATTAGTGAAAAATGGGACAAAACCCAAATTCATTGGAACAGAAGAAACGAGGTTTTATTTATTTATTGTTGGTAATTTCAGAAATGCGTTCAGCGTTAAGCGGGGTCTACTTGTACTTACGCAATATAATCATACTCAAACAACCCACGCCTAATTCTTATGCCATAATTATTTTCAAAATAATATTAATTATCGTCGTATTCAAACCTACATGTGTCGCCCTTTTATTAAATGGCCGAGAGCGCAGCCATATTGTCCCTTCATGTTACGTTTCATTTTCTCAACTATATACAGTAAGTCGGTATTATCGACCGTTTTGATCATTTAGGCCTAATAATATTTGCACTAAATTACAGTCTGATTCATGTATTTTCAACATCATCTATTTTCAACTGATTTTACGCAGGTTTTTCTAGTTTTTAGTCTCAACCTCTCACGTAGTGTCTCCTCCTACGCTGCTTAGCCAATGGAAAAATACATTTAACAACTTTTAATCTCAAATTCATAAAGTTTGCTTCTGATTGGTCTATGACTGCCACGAAGTTGAAAATATAGGAAGTGATTTTAATCCCAATAGGTTGAAAATACACGAGTTCTACTGCATTATTAATATAGAAATATATAATTAAAAAAAAAACTAAAAACGAAATTTTTGTAGTGGCGTTTTTTTGCAGGTTGTTGAGTATTTTATGTTTACTTTTCAAACATTTATTATAATGTTTTTTTAACGAATTTTTTGTCTGATGAAGCCTTATCAAGCCACTGTATTGTACGAGACAATTGTTACAAATTAAAGTTCTTAAATTTTTTATTTAATTTAAATTTTACAATAAGTGCGTTTGGTATCGTACTCCAGTTTAAAAAGTGTTGACACTTTTGACCCAATTGTGTTTGTAAAAGTGTAACCATATACCTAACGAACACTTTTCAGTGCAAATTTCACCGAGTTATTAACACAGCACTAAAATATTGAACACCTCTATTAATATTTACATGAAGTAACAACCAAATCTATAAGTTGATTTTGTTTTGAAAAAAAAATCAATTTCATGGTTTCAAAGTTAAAGCCAGGTGTTTTATAGCGTAGGTTGTAACATTGTTTGGGTCATCACTTAAGTTTTATAAGCTACGAAAATAAACCGTTAATATTCTATCATAGAGAAAGACAGATCGCTTTTAAACTGAGAAACGTACATAAACAAAGAAAATAATATCTTTTTAGAGGAAACAGAAATTTTTAAAACGTCCACTCGCTCAAACAAAGAGTGCTGTGTTTAAATGACGGGTCACAATCGATAGTCGGCAGTATTCGACTGTTCGACTTGCAATCATTTGCATAAATGTGTCATTGACTTAAATGCACCGATGCATGCAATGTTGCATTTCTGAAACCGACAGTTGTAATGTTTCTATAATGCAAGGTTTGTGAACGGCAACGTCGCTCTCAATGAACACATGCAGTTGTTCGATAGGCCATGTCGGTTTGAGAAACAATCGCGCATCCCGATAAACAAATGATAGTTTAAAAACAATTGAAAAAAAAGCGAAGGCGAAGACTTTGGAAGTGTATTGAAGCTTCCAAAGTCTTCGACCTTCGCTTTGTTTACGAGCAGTTGAAGCAGAGTGCATCGGAAAATGTATGAGAAGTTGAATTTTTTCATCGACGAAAAAACACGTGTTTTGTAGGTTACTTTTAACAATAATATTGACGATCGATTAAAACAGTTAAAACAGAAAACAGACGATGTAATTATTACTGTTGAATTTCGTTTCTCGTTTTAAAATTAGAATTGACTATTTTTATCAAACAGAATGTTAAATCTATAGTAATGTCTGAAAATTTTTGACAGGAAAACTAATGTGTAAATTAGGAAAATTCCAGTAACTGCGAAGCAAAAAATAAGTCACTAATTCTTAAAAAGTTGATAGTGTTGTAGTCAATATGTGAAATCAACAATATTTACGTAGAAAACCGGACATACTCGAACGAGTCGTCTCGGCGCATGATATCTGTCCACGTATCGATTTTGAAGCCTGGGCCGTTACATGGTTGCCAGCTTTAGTTTTGTTATTATATCTTATCCGGGCTATTTGCTGGAAGATGCGTGTTTTGATATCCAGAAAATGGACATAACAGTGAAATCAGGGAGCATATCAAGCTATCAAATCACATCACAGGCGAAAACAAAATAAAATCAACAACAACAAAAAAACATGGTCCTCTTGTTTACAAAGTATCTAGTAGAAAAAAAAAACAATAAAAGCTTTCGCAATATTTTGCTCTTGAACTTGGTAACTTCTATAAATGAAAATAGTGACTTCATGTTTTTGTTTATTAAGAACACGGACACATATTTCGTCATTCAATTTATTTTTGGAACAAGACAAATATTTACATAGTTTCCTAAGTACTATAAAAACTATAACGAGGGTTATTTCGGTTTAGTACTAATTCTTAATAATAAAAAAACCCGGGTCGCAGTGCCAAAACCCTGCCGACAATATAGTGTATTTGCTAATACAGGTATTGTGGCTTTATTAAATGAAATTAAGTTTGTTTTTGGACAAAATAAAAAAAAATTGAATCCCTTAATACACCCCTTACAATAATCATTTTATTAGTTGAAATATTGTTATCAATCCAACATCTGCACCAAATTAAATACGACCTTCAGTAAGTAAATTCGTATACGCAAACTAGTGTTTTCATAAAATTTGTAAGTCCGGTCCTGTCGGGCCGATTTGCTTATAATTTTAGGAGCACTTTTTAATTGCTACTAAAGGGTTAAATTTCAATTTTGAAACGATTCTGAGAATTTTTTCGGTATTTTTGGGCCCAAAAACTTTTTTCAACCCCTAAAAACTACCCTTAAAATGACCCGATTGGGCCCATTTTAAATAGGCTTCGTGCGGTGATGGATTCCAACATGTATGCCAAATTTCGTTAAAATGAATTAAATCCTTCGAAAGTTATTGCCCGCACATATAAATATATATATATATATATATATATATATATATATATACACGTATATAAATATATATATATACATATATATATATATATATAAACATTTTTAAAAATGGTGCCAAAGTGTTTAGGAGGTTATGAAACGTCGAGAAATTTTGGTCCGACTCCTAGGTCCCGCCATCCGACCAACGCCAATAGTGTATGTTGCCATATGGCAAATACACTAAAAAAAGTCAAGTGCGAGCCGAACTCGCATGGTGAGGGTTCCGTACTATTCCGTTTTCCGTAAGAAATTTAAGACAGGATTTTCGTTTAGGTTTTCCTGTAAACTATGAGTGAGACCCTATCTTCCCTATTTTTTCAACATCTTAGTCTCAGTGGCATACGAGATAATAAGGGGGGATGTTCTAGTTTCGAATATTTCCTTTTTAATATCTTTTAAACTATGCATTAAAAAAAAAAAATATATATATATATATATATATATATATATATATATATATATATATATATATATATATATATATTTGTATTCCTCACAACGAGCCCTTTTATTTGATACGTCACATGATACACTTGAAGTTTTTTTTTATTTTCTAATTTGCCCCCCCTCCCTAAATTTGAATTCGTTTATTTACGCTGTACGTCTGTGATTGAGTCATCTAACTCTATATGTGCACCAAATTTCCACTTTTTTCGTATAATAGGTTCGGAGAAAATAGACTGTAACAGATGTGATGTTATAAGTATAAGGGTTCCGTTTTTCATCTGATGTACGGAACCCTAATAATTGATATACTTTCACTACTTCTCAGCGATGATAATGACCTCAGTTGTTGAACATGTATATTTCTGTATACAAGTTCTCAGATTAGAACCTGGAACTGAACCTTTGTGCCGAATATGAAAACGTCAATTAAATCTGGCCAAATTTCGTTACAATTAGAAGGTACACCGTAAATTGGCCATATAACAGACTAATAAAAAAATAGTTCGAAATGCAAAAGGACTCGATCAATATTAAGAGAAATAGTGAATTTCTAAAAAAAAAATCGCCAGTGTTATGTTTCTTTGTCGTTTGCAACGCTGTATCAATATTATCGAATAATAAAGTTAATACGAAATCGCCAGAATCTAAATGAGAAATGGAAATTAGATGAAAATGAAACTTCTTCAGATTTTCATTTTTCTTGTATATTTTTCCGTATTCAGCTATACTCTATTGAAATGTAATTATGGAAATTGTTAAGGCGGAATATTCATCCCTTAATGTAATTTATTCTAAAAGTGTGTTTATTTTTCATGAATTTGGAAAGCTTCTCAGACCTTTTTACTTCCAGGTTCCGTAAGGAAACGAAAGTAAAGTCATAGAACCGAATAATCGAGTCCGAGAGATAAGGTCAGATTCTGATTGCATTACGCTCAAAACGCAATAGTCAGTGAGCTAGCAAAGGATGTATGGACTAAACTTTTTTACCGTTTTACTTCCACGCTCTGTACGGAAATCAACGTATATGGTGATAGGGTCGGTCGAGAAATCGTGTCCGTGATAAGGTCAAATTCTCATAGTACTACCCACAAAACGTAATAGACGGAGTGCTAACAACATTCTGCTATACAGTTTTGCTTCCAAGTTCCGTACGAATTTTCAGTCAATTAATTTTATTGAAATGTTTCATTGGACGGTTCTCGATGACGTGAAAATCTCGGTTTATAATCTTATGAACCAATACCAGATTTTCCCCGCAGCTCCACTTGCGTGGACATAGAAACGTCTTAAAAAATCATTATATATAGGAGAAAACTGCAAGGCGTGGTGCTTTCAGGAAGAACCGCTCCTTTTTAAGTTTTTATGAAAAGTCAATTGTTTTATAATCGAACATTAACGTGAAAAAAAACCTGGATTTGACCAGGAGTAGCCTACGAGTTAGTCTGTATGCAAAATTTCATTTCGTTGCGCTGTGATTTAGTTACATAGGTACAGATTTCCAAGGTTAGTAGTTTTCAGAGGTTCCAATGGATTATAGAATTTTTGTTCGGCAGACCAATATATAAGGGTCAGGGGCGTAGCTACCGCCGTATCAATTATACGGGGCCCCCGGGCCACGGGGGCCCCCAACGTGCGTAAGCAAAAATTAATAAAAACTTACCAATTTTTTTTTATTTCAGAAATAAAGCGTGCGTTCAAAAGTTGGCAACACCCTACATCGGTTATCGCGGGCTGCGGGATTTCTCCGTTTAAGTCATTTATTTCAACGGGGAAGGGCCCCCAAACTAATTTTTATACGGGGCCCCGCCAAGGCACGCTACGCTTCTGATAAGGGTTCCGTTTTTTCACCCTTAAAAACGCAATAAATAATTTCTATTGACCCTAAATTAAATGTTTTGTTATGTCTCTTTAAAGTTACGAAGTCACCTCTTCGGGTGACTTGCGGGAAAAGAGGAAGGTCAGCCTTAAAGTCATCGCGTCTGATGATGATGAAGAAGAATGAAAGAAAAACTCATTACACTAGTAATGCTTCATTTTCCCGTCGAGCAGCGCATCAATCTATTTTAAGTGAAACAGTTGACACAATGTTAACAATCGCTATCGATCTGTACACGCGGCTACACATCTCGCTAAAATGGACGCACCGCGATAGCTTCTGTTTCACTGTGGCGGATATGGCTTTTGTTTAAGTACAGACCGTTCACACTAAAAAGCGAAATGTCTCGTATTTTTTCAAGTAAAATAGACAAAAATATTTTTAAACATGCCACCGATTAAATTCCAAAAGTCAGGTCATGGAGAACGAACTCATGACAGAAATTGACTGAATCTGCCCACTAAATCGTACACATTAGTGTTTTCTAGCGTAATATTTATTGAATTATAATAATTTTATATTAATAAGTGAATTATTACCATTTAACAATTAAATATTATAATTGAGCTTTGATTCAGTAAATCAATACAATTAATAATTCTGTGTGAAAATTCTACTGTTCTATCAATTTGTGCTTCATTTGAATCATCTGAAACGCATGAACGACTCCACCGTTTCGATCATAGACATCCATGGTTTCGTTTTTTAAATACATGGATTTCGTACTCCTTTTATAGTCTCCATGGCTCTAGTGCTCGATCAGTATAGGTCAATCGCAGTTAACTACGATCGTTTAATCAGAAATTCACTAATTGAGCCAACAAAAACGTTGACTGCTTCAGTTCATACAAAATATTTTCGCAAAAAGATAACCGAGGACCCGTTGTAAGTTTTTTTAATAGCCAAAAACAGTTGTAGAAACAAACACTTTTAATTTATTTTCAACAGAAATAATATTACAATCAATGTTCAATATTTTTTCGAGCTCTGTTCATATTCTGCCGCGCTCTTTTAAAAGCCAACAGAACTTGTTCAACGCTGCTGACCAATGATGTGGCATCGTTGTGCTCAAAAACAACTGAGCGTCCGTTGTTATCACCGTCGACTGTTTTCGATAGTCTTCTGTTAATAATGGCTGATTGAGATTGACGGATAACGTTTAATTTTATCTGTAAGTACCCGGTACTTTCGGTTTTTATCCCGTATTTATTCAAGACCGGTTCCTGAAAAATAAACCTGTTTTATATTTGTTTTTGATCGACGAAAAACTGAAACCGTTTTACCATTTTAAATGTCTCGTAGTTTCATCAATTTTGAGTGGATCTGATGGTCGATATATGTTCATAGAAATCTATGACATGTGGTTGAAGAAACTTGGACAAAACGTCAAGATTCGAAGCTAAAAATCGCGCAACAAACCTTATGATTATTTGGTATTCCCAACCAAGTAATATCGTCTAAATTCGTACAACCGCCAATAAAAAACCTTCTAAGATCTCCATAATGACCTTTTGGTTTCACGAGAAGACACGACAATTCCCGATGATGTGGACCGGGATTATTTACTGGTATGCTGGCGTAGCAAAAGCCTTCGGTGCGATGGCGATCCCAAGACTCTTTTGATCTTATTTCAAAATATATGGTCGGAGATTTCAGTATTGCTTAAAAACGACATCAATAGTATTAATTTTCTTGACTATTTTTTGCATAAATTATATTCACTAAATTAACCCTTTACCAAATTTCGGCTATAACAAATCACAATTTTTTTTACATTTTCTAAATGTAATTGTAAATTCTGTTAAATACTAGCTAATCTCAAATTAGTAGCCTTTACAAAAATCTTGCAATTTTTGATAACGAAATATGCTTTGAAGATGAATTTCATATTATATTTTGCAAGCATACTTGAATGTATGCTTAATTATTTTTTAAATAGCAATTAAAACATAGTTGCGAAACGATATAGATTAAATTGTTTGGATTTCGAAATCGACTTTATCAATTTTCAGTAGGTAGATATAATTAAAAACAAATATCTTGTTGTAACGTATGCTAACGACCAATCAAATCGGAGGCAATCTTTCCAAATAAAAAAAAATATCTGCCGCAGTTGTAATAAAACATTTGGATCGCTTAATATTTAAAATTGTTATCAATAATTTTTTCGACAGTTTCTATTAACTTATCTCTTTACGATAAAAAAATCAAATACCTTTGATTATACTTATTAATAAAATGTAGAATGTTTCTTAAAATTGCTGATAACACGAAACTTATCTTCTTTTAATGACCAAAAAAAATGACACACCAATGAATACTGCGCAGTCAAATCTTTTTAAGAAGGGCGGTATGTGATCGAAATTATTCTTATATTTTACAGGCAAAATATTCGGAAAAGCTGCACTCAGGTATAAATCTGTCGAGCGTCTATATAATCTACGATTTCTCACTCTCGGATATATAACCCTGCAACCCTTCAGCCAGGTCTGTGTTTTTGTGTTCGGATATTACTAAAGAGGTATTGTACACAATTTAACAGTGCCATTAATACCTATCCAAAAATGTCTAACAGCTCTCTGGGCCATAAAAACCGTAACAAAATCCAGCGCCACAGAACGCTTCGAATCTACCACCGAATCTAGCGGCAAAGCCTGCAGCCTCGTGACAAAAATATGTTTAGAACAACTAACCGATATTTTCACTCGACTTCCTGAAGTTGTAAACGAGCGCCAGTTCGAAAAGAAATCCAAATGTCGCGGTCCCTTTATCATTCGTTACGGCCGACTGTGTCCTTCCACTCAAATTTCGAACGTCTCCGTCCAAAACGGCCCAATTTTCGGGCAAATCCACGACATATTGCACGTACAAATTTTCGTATTCAAACTGACGGGCTGAAATTATTTCGCCGAACACGTAAATTATCAGTTCGTTTTTGTTCGGAACGACGAAGTCGTGCAGCGCGAGCTTCTTTTGTTTGGTTTCGAATTCGCGCGCGCTTAACTAAAATTAGGAAAAGTCAATTTTAGCGGCAGGTGACGCAACTGCAACTGTCCGGGCTAATCTTTGAAACGGCTGAACCGATTGTAATAGCACTTCGCAAGCAGGTAAAGGACTATGCCAGGAGTGATCTAGGTTACATTTTATCGCAAAATTAACCCTTAAGGGGATGAAAAAGGAGGTGGAAACCTTCATAGAAGAAACGCTGTATCTCTGAAATTGCTTAAACTAATAACGTATACGGCTTGGGAAAAAACTGCTCTTCTTCGAAAATTTTATTCCAAAAATAATCCTTAAGGGGGTGAGAAGGAAGATGGAAACCTTCAAAAAGGATACGCTGTCTTTGAACGGGGGGGGGGGGGATTTATATAAAAAAATTAACCGGATACAATATATCATCTATGCGTTGACCAAGTCATAGGCAAACCGCTGGTTGAAATGACCTTAAGATGTAAGTTTAGTGAAATTAAGTTCACGCGTTTTTGCGCAATGTCCGAACAAACAAAACACTCCGGAATTGTAATGTGGCAAGCAAGCAAAGTTCCAAGTTGAACTGTCGTTCAAATATGTTATAAAAATAATCGGTCAAACGATTTTTTAGTGGTGACCGAACGAAGAGATTTTTTTAATACCTTTTTCAACAAATCAAATTCCTTCACTTTCAAATCGGCGCTAATATCGGCCGAAACATGCTCAATCCAATAATGATAAATATTTCTGAAATCACCCTGCACTTCCAAAACGTACGGGTCGTCGTCTTTCGAAAAGTCGGGATACATCGTCAACACTTTACTTTGAGGTTCCCATTCTAACGTGCACAGTACATGCTGCGATTTCGATAAGATATCTTTATTTAAACTAAAATACAAAATAAATTTTAATGTGATTTCGGTGTTCTGATCATCAGTTTTATCATTTGATAAAATTTAAAAATGGGTGCGCGTTAGAAGTTATACTTCTTTGGAGTCATTATAAGAAACTATTTTTTATTTGCATGCAAATAATTTATTGAAGTAAAATAATATAAGGAACGGAGTGAAATTAGCATACATTTTTTTTGTCTCCAAACGATGTCCCCCTTCAAACTAAATAACTTTTGTCTGGTTATCAAGTGACGACTTAACGGCAAATTATTGAAGTGTATTTTTTTTCGTCGATGTAATCACTGCCCCTGATCGATAATCGATCATTAATCAAAAGTCCAAATTAATTATTTACACGCAATAGTAATGTAGTTATGCTTAAGATATAATTATTGCTATTTAATAAATTAATGATAGAAGCAAGCTATATCTCTATACGATACAAGTTGCGTGGGTGAAGAGGGGAGGCCAATATACGGTGACCTGAGCCACGTCCTGTATTAATTTACCTCAATTCTGCTCCTAAATCAACCATAATATACATTATTTCACGGCTTTTGGATTTGTAAGGATTACTGTCAAATACTTCGTTTATATTATTACTGAAATTGCTTTGCTTATTTTCTGCAGTGTTCTGTACTTTCCCGATTCTCAAAGCGTTCATTTGTTTCTGTAGTTCGCTTATGCGTGGTCTATTTTCAGTAGTTACACTCTAAAAAAATAAAACCGTTTTTTTACCGGGGAAGTGGAAGTTATTAAGTCCAGTCTAATGAAAATCTTTTTTCTTCCGCCAGGGACGTGCTAGTTGGTTTCTTCTTTTTGAAAATTTCCATCAATTATCAACATAATGAGCACCACACGTGCAGTCTAAAAATAGATTGTGAGCATGCGCGCCCATCATTTTGATGCAAATTTTCCAAAAGAAGAAACCATAATTTGACAAGTGCGTAGACTTTCACGGCCGGCGTTGGTCCAAATCTTAGTTTCCAAGCTTGTAGACCCTGGTTTATTCGTATTTCTATATCTGACGTTTCGTCTACAACTGCGGTATAGACATTACCAAAGGCGATGTCGCAACGGGCGAAGTTTCTTCTTAGTTAAGGTAGTTGTCGTGGTACAATATTGTCAAAAAATTATAGATTATACGCGCCACAAAAGTATACTAGATTGTAGCTAAGTGATCCATAATTTGTACGCAAGACTGTACCCGTAGAAACGTAACCCATACAGTATTCATATGCATGTATACTTTTCTATAAATTGTTGAACTTTAAACCGTTATTTATAAATAATTAGACGGTCAAAAAAATTTTCTTATTTTTTTTAAACTCATAACAAATGCATTGAAAGACTGTCAGTTTTCAGAAAGTTTCTGACAGTTAGTTCTTTTTTTATAAATAAGAAACTGGTTCAGAACTACAGAGATCGTATACAATCAATGTTAATTATCCAATTTTTAATTGAATTTATCTCGGATTATGTACGGTCGATCGATTTCAAATTTTCAGGGTAATTGTATTATCATGTCCTTAATAAGTATACAAAAATTAAGAATTTTCTGACGGTGTGCCTTAACCACGCCAACTACCTTAAGTATATCGATGATTGGTGTTTAAGCGTGAGTGTATTTTCTGCTCGGTCGTAGTAAAAAGCACTGACTACGACCGAGCAGAGAACACTCACGCTTTGCAGTTATCGACACGCCTAGAAGGATACTTCGCCCGCTGCGACATCGCCTTTGATAATTTCTATACCGCAGTTGTAGACGAAACGTCAACAAGTAGAAATATCTACAAGGTCGGAAACCAAGAAGATTTGAGATAATTTCAGTCTTTCTTTTATAGGTTAGAATTATTTTCAACGTACCTCTTCCATAAGGTCAAAATCGTCTTCGTGGACATAAGAAAACAATTTACGTTCGTAATCGTCCAAGTCGATATTTTTCAAAATTGAGTTATATTTTTTCTCTAAATCGGTTAAACAATTTTTTTCATTTTTATAAAATTCAATTTCGTCCTGACTGAACACTTTCTCCTGCCACAAAAACATACGCTCGGCGATTAAATTTTCATTTTCGAAATTGTCTCGAAAGCTGCCGGTTTCAGTTTGGGGCGCAGTGACTATAGACCGGGCCCGTTTGAATTTCACGCTAAAATAGATTTGTGTTTATTTTCACAATACCGATAATGCTACTGAAGAAGTATCGAGTATAAAAATGGCCGAAACGTCTAGAAATATCTACCGATGTGAAACAACAACAGATTAAGTAGTGCGAAAAGATTTTTTCTTTATACCCGGTCGAAAGTACGTACTTTCGGCTTCGATTTTAAGGCAGAAAGCCTAACATTTATGCACTTTTAAGCGGTTTACAAATCTTTATGGTTAAGACATTGTATAATACAATATTTTCATAGCTGGTCAATTCTTTTTCTAGCAGAATCGATTTGAAATTCTGTAATGCTTTTCTTATGGAGCAATATGTATGCAGTCACAATCGGGCATTGTCATATATTTAAAATTTTCTGACAATGCTTTTTGCAGCTCAATACTAATATTGCGAAGCGCGGGCCCTGGGGTAGAGCGAGAGGAGCGGTCACTCTATGCGCTAAGTGGCAAGGGGCACCAAAAAGACAAATGCGAAAAATGATTTCCAGAGCAAAATAATTTTTTTATTGAAATTAACACAATACTTATTTTATTATATAGCGGTAGGAGCTTTTTTTAGTGTTGAAGAAGCAGAAGTATAATAATTACAGCTACTTAATTTAATTTAAATTCAACAAGCGCTGATGTGTGCAATAAAAGTTGATTTTTGAAAATCTGGGACTTATTATTTATTTGACATAAAACCGAAGTACAATTTACGTGAAGTGAGAGCGTCGAATAAGGGCGCTGAAAGACAATTTCGCTCTACCCTGATCAAGGGCTAGGGCCGACGCAGATCTGGGCGACACTGGTGGGAAACCGCCCGATGCTCAATAGGCCTGTGCTTTACGGAGTCGTCAAAAATAATGTTCACAAAAATATTCTTCTGTATTTATTATTATTGTACGAAACTGAACTAAAATTGAACCTACGTAGGATCAGCACAAAGAATTTCTCGGTAGAAACAAGGAAATAATTTCAGTAATTTAATTAGAACCGCAAGATCTATTGTTTTGGACATTTTTCCTCATTAAAAATATTTCGAATCTAACTTGCAGATCGTACATTTTTTCGTGTAAACTTTGAATTTATAGATGTGCAAATAAGTGAATAATCATTATCGTTATTATTTGAAAAGATAGTGCATTAAATAAATCAAACAGATAAACAAACTAAATTTACCGAATTTTAAAGTTGTGTATGTCATCTAAGCAGTTATAGATTTCAGTGTACATGTTTGTAGACATACTTTTATTAAATAATTAACGCAAATTAAACTAACACAATTTTAACAAAAAAAAGGTAAACTTATTGTTTGTGTACTGTAAACAAACGTGAAGTTTATCTCATATGAGTCATCCACGTCCGAGCTTTTCGACTTTTATACAATAAAATGTACCTACAATACACTAGTATTCTTGTAGACGTGACGGTATAGCTAACCTAACAAACGTAGCAAAGTATTTAATATGTTATAGCATTTAAAAACGGTAATAATTTTTAATAAAATCGTGTAATGTGTTAACAGATGTACGTTTTTTATGTAAAATTACCATTATTAAATTGTTTCATCCAGAATATTGTAAATTAGTTCATTTTGTGCAAGCTGGAGGTCAGCACGGATTTATAGGAAAAGGGCGCGATAGGGATGCAAATTGTACTTCCTAAACGGAAAATTTTCGAAATTTAGAACAAATATTTGAGCCGGTGAATATTGCAGAATTCTCAATTTCTCGAATGCGTTTTTATATGAGAATTAAATTCTCACTAGGTGGTAATTGTTGATGATTAAAGTCTAATTGCCTGTAATTTAATAGCTCCGTTACCCGAAGTAGTATAAATTGAAATACCGAACAACAATATAAAATACGTATTATTACGTAAACGTTAACACTATAAGTTGATATTTAATATGAAATAATTATTGACTTACCAAATGCCGCTAACTCATTTGTAGTTTTCTTGTAGACCAAAATATTTTTGTTTCACAGAATTGAGGTTAACACAATTTTTGCACAAAAATGTCAGGAAATCACCGACAAAATATTGAACAAGGCGTAATGCCATTACAATCGCCCGATAGACACTTGCGTGCACTTTTTGAAAAAGTAAGTATTAATTACATCATTCAATTAATTTCTATTTTCACTTTAAAAAAGCACTTACCAAACACAACCGTCACTTCAAAATGGCACTGGGACACTGAACTGGTTTTCACTTGTTTTTGTTATGGCGGGCTAAATAAATAATACGAAAATGACCGCGTATATTTTTGTATTAATTATATAACTTTTAAACGATTTTATTGACATCTTTTTATAAACTGTAAGGTCATAACGAAATATTAATTTTTTTTTTAATTATTCGGCTCCTAGCTAAAACTCGGCTATCAACTATTATAAAAAATTTACCTTTTTTTTCAGTATGATCGTGATCATGATGGTAGAATATCATTATCGGAATTGCGAAATGTTATCGAAAGTCGTGAATATGAGCACGACATTCCCGAAGAAATGGTTAGAAAAATAATGCAGCTGGCTGATAGAGACCATTCCGGATATTTAGATTACGACGAGTTTGTCGAAATGATTAAACATCCGCAATTGGAATCTTTGTTCGGACATCTCTTACTGCGATATGTTCATAATATGATTCCTCACCGACCTGTTTTGACAACTGACATGACCGATGGCCAATACGAAGAAGAATATTCTTGTAGTCCACCCGCGCTTGGTATGATTGTGATATCGATAATAGAAATTATTTTATTTGTCTGTGATTTGGTCGAAAAAGGCGAAATGAATGCGCATACGCCGGTAGCTTCATATTTAATATATAATCCGCACAAGAGGTTCGAAGCTTGGCGATATTTAACATACATGTTTGTCCACATAGGGTAAGTAAATTTTATTTTGCAGTACGTTGAGTCCTGCTGTATCCCCATCACATGTATGTGTTTTCCCAGGAAAGCATGACTGATTAAAAGCCCAATCGCCTTTCTGAGTGTCAGTCTGTTGAGTCTAATTAAGTCATCAGTTGCCCAACGCGCTGTTATATTAATTGTGGCCATAAATGCCGAGTTTGTTGTAAAATAAGAATAATTTTTAATTTGAATAACTGTACTAATGCTTGTTTTAACTTTTCCGCAGAATATTCCATCTTATTGTAAATTTGGCTATTCAAATACTGTTGGGCATTCCTTTAGAAATGGTTCATAAATCGTGGCGTGTCGCCTTGATTTACATAGCCGGAGTTGTCGCTGGTTCGCTTGGCACCTCCATAACCGATCCTGGTGTGTTCCTTGCAGGAGCTAGCGGAGGGGTTTATGCACTTATAACAGCTCATATCGCTACCATTATAATGGTTTGTAGCAATTAATAATTAGTTAACATTATTAATATCAAAATAATACTTTAAATTTTACAATTACTACTAGTGCAATCTAAGAATTGACGGCGTCCAGAATTGTATAGTGTCTTCTTGTAGTGAAGAGTATTTATTTACATCCAAGAGTTTAGTTGACGGAGTTAATGACATTTTATTTTACAGAATTGGGCAGAAATGGAGTACGCTATCTACCAACTTCTTGTGTTCTTAATAGTAACTGTCTGTGATGTCGGAACGGCTATTTACAACCGTTACATTTTACAAAAAGACGAAACGATCGGTTATGCTGCCCACTTTTTTGGTGCAGTGGCTGGTTTACTGGTCGGTATCAATTTATTACGTAATTTAGAGGTCACAAAGTGGGAAAAGTACATATGGTGGATATCTTTGATTACTTATATTGTGCTTATGGGTGCAGCCATATTGTTTAATGTACTTTATCCCAGCTATTTCCCTGTGACAAGAAGGGACTATAAGTAAGTCGAAACTTTTTAAAATGGCGGTTCGTGGTAGGCGAAATAATAACACAAGCATTAAGTTTATTATAAACTAATTCAAAAATCGACTCAACCAATCACAGACGTGCCCATGTTTGTAGCCTCTTACACCCAACCTTCTAGTATTCTAGCAATCTTGGCCTAGCCTAACGAACCGCCATTAACAAACAATTCGATTGTTTTATAAACCAA
The DNA here is from genome assembly GCA_034508555.1 of Venustoraphidia nigricollis. NCBI lineage: Eukaryota > Metazoa > Arthropoda > Insecta > Raphidioptera > Raphidiidae > Venustoraphidia > Venustoraphidia nigricollis. The sequence continues at coordinate 3,403,013 of JAVRKA010000032.1, read as the reverse complement.
TAGTTAGAAAAAATAAAATAGTTCTTGTAATGGATATTTGAAAACGCTTTCGATGTAACAAAAAGCACAAATATTGGTACTTAAATGTCGTCAAACCTTCTAATAAAGACAGACATTTTACCTGTAATAATGTACCGATCATTTAAAACATAAAATATTTTTATAAATTCATTATCAAAAACACAGAATACGCTTCCAAAGATATTTTTGTAAACGTCTATATTAATTGTAGAAAAAAAAATTTTTTTACTATGCACTGCTTTTTGCAGATTATAAAACGAGATCAATTATCAGTAGAGCGTCGATTATTTGAGATTTAATTCAGTTCGATGACGGAGTATACCTTAGACCTCACGGCAGAAGTAAATTTGTCTCTCTCACAGCTCCAGAAACTTGATAGTGGCGTTTGAGATAAATTGTTTAAAAAAACTCAAAAATAGAAAATGGGTGGCATTTTTTGTGACCGGGAGGGGAGAATAAGGACCCTTCAATAATTTTTTTTTTTGATAATTTGTTACCAATTGTCAAATATATTATATTCTGATTATTTCGCCCCCTGAAACTGCCCGGTTTGCTCCCCTCCCTAGACCTGGGGCTGCTCTCTCATTTACCGATATACTTTCGCGCTCTCTTTTGTTCACTTACACTAGAGTATAGACATGAGGATATCGCTTCGACTTAGTGGACACAGAATGCGCTACTGTTCACAAAGTACTCAGTCCACCAAACATCACTGAGTAATCGGGTATACATTGCGTAAATGGTACTGTCAAACATCGCTATTAGTATCGAAAAAATGAACTATCAGGTTTTGTGGACGGAAAAAACATGTCGTTTGAATCCCTTAAATATCTATACTCTGTGGTTACGTTTTTCCTTACTCTGTCGAACGGAATCACTCCTACCTACCGCGCCTTAAGTTTCATTTAAAAAAAACTCGTAAAAACATTTTTGATGAAGTTAGTTTAAGCTATTATGTAAGCCTGAATTTAGAATGCAGTAAACATTCAAGTATACTGTACAGAGATTGTAAATTATAGACGCTCAACATCTGAGATCATCAGCATAAGTATATTAACTAATAACTAGTTCCGCTGAATAACGCATAAAGCGCTCAAGTCTGTCATTCACTCATAACATAGTTTGTACTCATTGATTTCTGCTCACCATATTTTTCGTTTGGATGATTGGCGCTCTGCTATGTAAGTGAGACAGCACTGGACCTTACTAATGTGTATTAATTTAATAAGTATTCATTTCGAGGTTAGGTTACCTGATAAGTGAACTATCGACGTGGCTTTATAAAGTATTTGTAGTTGTAGCCTTAGTTCAAGACAATATACTATGTACAAGCAAGCATATCATTAAGCATTTGACTATTTTATGTATATTATGCAAATTTTAATATAAAGTAAGTTTGCGTGCGTCAAAATGAATACAAAAAACAATCGATATCTTATGTTTAATTGTTCAATTGCAGTAAATTTTATTTCGTTGTATCAGGGGGTCAAATTGATGAACAGCCAACAGGGTTGCAATGTTTGGAATTTCAGAATTTGTGAATAGTTAAGAAGTGGGTTTTATTTAAAAATCATCAGCCACAGTTTGGTATTTTGCATGAGACTGATCCAAATTACTTTGATTTGATGCGTGTTTTGTTTTAGTGTTACTTATTTTAGCGATCGCTAACTTGTTTAAAACATATCAGATTTTTTTTGTTTTTCAATCATTCTATTAAATTGTCTTGTTTTTTTGCTTTTTGTTGATGAATTAATAAAAATTTATTTGTTTACGGGATGGGCCTTGCGTGCTATCAGTGCAAACCGCCTCACTCAATTGTTTTTTTACAACAAACAAGTGAAGATAACGATTGGAGTTTTGAAATTCATAGAAACGCACGCGGCTCAAACAAAATAATTATTTAAAGTAAAAAGAACCAAAATGATTGGCTTTTATTTATTGTAGTGCAAGTTGTGTTTTATTAGTTGGTTAAAATGAATCAGTCAAAATGAATAGTTTGTTTTAAGTTTTTTTATAAAGCATATTTTAATAATTAGTATATTACCAAGATGATTTTTTATATTTAATACCTATTTATTGTATTTAGTAGGGAAGTTATTTTAGGCACAAAAAGAATACAAAAATACTGATTGTTTCAAAGAATATGCCTTATAAATGTATTTTTTAAGTATTATTCTATAGATTTTTATATTTTATATATCGGTAGTTGATATATTTTTTTCACAAAAAGCAAACATATTTAAGAATAAAAACAAAACAATTATTCAGTTTAAATAATTTAATTATCAACATTGGTAAACATTGTTAAGTATTATTGAAAATAAAAACATTTTTTTAAAACGATTATTAATTACTTTTCGGTTAAAAATATGAATACTGTCAGAACCGTGGTGACACGAAAGGCAAATGTCTACATAAGTCGAAGCTCTATAAAAGGGACATCAAAGGCGTGTTTTGCCTGAGGCTCTTAATTTTTGGAAAGGGTGTCCGAGTCGTGGCTTGCCTAGGGCTTAAAAAATTCTCACTACGGCTCTGCTTACTATATTGCTTGAAACAAAAAGGTGATGATTTCGTATGAAGGACCAATCAAATTGGCGAATCCCGCGCAGTAACAATGCATCTAATCTTACAATGCATCATGGGAATTACGTCATGTTTTGGCGCCATCATTAATGTGTTAAGAAAACAAAACGTAGTCAATAGTGGTTAACAGACTGAACTAATGAACTATAGTCTGTTATTATTAATTCTTCAAAACTAAAATACATCCTTTCTATTATTTTTATAGTAAATTTGAACTCTGTACTTATTATTTACATTCAAGAAATTAGCGATAATAGACCTTATTTCATTAGTTCAGTATGTTAACCATGGTGCGGCGCCACTATTGACTATGTTTAGTTTTCATAACTCACTAATGATGGAGCTCCAGCATGACGTAATTCCCACGGTGCATTATATGACCAGAATACTTACTTAATATTTATATACATAAACGGGTTTCGCCTCAGTTTGATTAGTTCTTAAATGTTTTGTTATAACCAGAGTTATTTCGTTTGATTCTGTAAGACAGTTGATTTACATAACCTCGGCCGCATAACAAATGACTGTTAAACAGCTGCTATCTACTTTTTATACAGTCAATAATGAACTGTTGAGTTAAAAACATGGAATTGTTAGTTTAAACTTAAATTAATGGTATTCAAAGTTTACATACAATAAAAAAGGAATAGATCTGTTTTGTTTTTTCAATCACTGGGCTTTTACGAGTTGCGCCTCATTTCTTAAATGCTTAATTAATAGTTACGTAATCCAGAAACAATGCTGAAGCATCATTTATATAAAAATTTAAAGAATGGAATTTGTCACAGCCAAAAAGTGAATTCTAGTAAAAATAATTCTAATGAATTTTATCATTCGAGCTGTATTATTGCTATCGGTAATTCTAAAACTATTTTTTTGTAAAAACACATTTCTTTAAATTTTTGTCTCTAAATTTGAGTATATCAAATATCAAATAGTTAAAATATAAATAAATCAACAAAAAAAAAAGATGAAAATAAAATAAATAACGTGGTCCCATCACTAACCAATAAAATCACAAGAAAACAAAAGTGGACTTGAAAATATACAACGTGCAATGGTGCTGGTGAGCATTATTTGGACGGTTTTTACTGGCGTCAATAGAAAATAATATTTTAACTTCTACACAGTAACAGACAAGGCAATCTTTAGGTTCAGAGTATCGATACTTGATTAATATCTTTCTATCGATCATACCATCGTTACTTATTTGTCTTTAATTAAAAACAGACGGAACAAATTATTGTAAGACTCGAGTCCGACCGAAAAACCGGCTTCAGCTACCTTCATCAAAACAATTGGCTTCGAGTAAAAATACATCGAAGATTTCGTCAAAGCCGAAAATTCATAGAATGCCTGTTGCTTTTGAGTGGCCAAAATCAGACATGTCGTATGTCCTTTTACTCCAGTATTATTTTGGAGTAATTTACAAAAAATATCTGTGTTTGCTTTTGACACATAAAATGCTTAAAATGAACACTTTATACCTTGAACTAAATGTTTTTTTCTTTTCGGCTTTGGTCGAACGTGGAAAAATAAAGTTTGCCTTCAGCCAAAGATGAGACTCAACTTCGGTCAGATTCTACTTCAAACAAACAAAAGAATTTAAATAAAACTGCATATCAAAATCGTGAATAAACAAAAATTGAACGGTTTCACTCATTGAAAACTAAACAAAACGTGTTTTAGGAAGACTTATCTCAATTCTTTACGACTGGAAGTGTTCAGGAAAGTTACGTCTTCTTCTCCGCTACTTGACGCTGCATCATCGAAGTACGGTTTTGCGAAAGGTGGACTTTCATCGCCACGAGGAGATTCTGAATAAACGAAAAATAATTAAAAACATCCGGATTTTAGTTTAAAATGTACATTTATGAATGTCATTTGTTTCAAGTAAATGGAGATCTCCACTCAGTTGAAAACAAATGACTCTCTTAAAAAAACAAAAGAAATTTCTGCTCTTACTTGTCAACGGTATCCTGAATAATTCAGTTTCTTTGTCGTCATCATCGAAAATCAACTTTTGCGGCAACGGTGAGAAGGAATACTCTCTTTTTTCAATTGCTCTTCGTTTACAGTACGCGTAACAACATATTGCTATTGTAAGCATCGTAAAGGAGACTGCACCTAAGTATTTAATAAACATAACCTTAAAATTTAAGTTTTAAGCTAGGTTATGGTATAAAAATTTCATTAATTACCTAGAATGATGACAAAAGCCAGTCGCGGAACTCCGAAATAGTCTTCGTCCTTCATAAGTCTGAACATAACTTGCAAAGGCACTGTTTGACGATCTGTTATGTGAATCAGTTTTTTATTCGGTACATAACCGATTGACGTAACGGTAGCCGTGTAAGTTCCGGACGGTAAGAACTGAATATAATTGCCTTTGAAATCTGAGTACGTAGTTCTATTCTTGTTATTGCTAGATTTATCTCTGCTATCTGGAGTTATGAGTATTCTTGCATGAGGAACCACTTCATTATCAACATCAATTACATAACCTAAGAAAAAAAAACTCTTCAAGGTCAGTTATTTTAGTTACAACACAACAAACTATACTAAATGCCAGGCCAGGTTTTGGGCGCTATCTTGCAGAAAGCGCTGAAAAGAAAAAAATCTGCACCCTTTTCAAGATGGCAGCTTCTCGAGATCTCGCACCATCTAAAAAAATTCGTATGGCCGGCGCTTTTTCAGACTGCAAATAAACAAACCTTTGATTCCAGTTCTAACTCCGTTCTCAGCAACCGGAACTACTTTTCCATCGAGCTTTTTCAACGTAACGTTCATGGTCAACAATTCGTTATTTTTTACGGTTAGGGTAACTATTTTTGATTCGTAATCGTGACAACTGTAGACAACTTCGTAAGTACCAGCCGGCAACATAATTTTGTACTGTGCAGTATTTTTATTTGCATCGTATACTTTTGCAATACCGGTTATTTTTATGTTTGCGTTTTTCATTTGTTGTGAATTTTCACCGTGAACATAACCTTGAAGTCCTACGAAAACAAAAGAAACAATAAATCCTTGCAGAAGGCGAGTACAGAAAAATAAATGAACAAACATACCTGTGTTAACCAAACTAAGAAAGTCGACAAATGGTTGAAGAACATCTCTCCAAATATACGGTAAACTTCTAGCTTGGGGATATTTACAGCAGTTGATGTTCGCCGTAATCATTGGTATTTCGTATTCATGGTACAAATAATTCGCTAGCTTGTTGTTCTGTGCAGTGCTCGACGAAGGACAATTACTTTTATCAATATTAAAATGCTTTCTTACTGTATCAGCGAACTTTTCATAAATATTTACGCGATTATCGGTTTTCGGAGCACTGTAAATATTACGGAAATTATTTTATCACGCTTACTATTAAGGCCGAGATAACTGAGATATTTAAATGGCGTTATCACAATTCGAGAGTTTATCTCGAGAACCGATGAATGTATTCATTTGGATTTTCAGTTTGTTTCTTTTCAAAATTCAAAAATGGAAGCCAATTACTGAGATTCTTTTAGCTATGCTATTACCAAGAAGACTAGAATGACTGTTGGAATGAATTTGGCCATCGCTTGTGACGCTGCGAGCCCATACGTGAGCGGCGCAATGCACTACTGCGCAGGTGATATTTGTGTTAGTAAGAATCTATATAGATCGACCATAACCTCACTTTAAAATGGCAAAATTACTTGGCATTACAGCGGTTATGTTACTTCTATACAGATTCCCACGAGTGGAATCTTCTTATAGGCGTCTTCTTGGTCGCTACATTAAAAAAAACAAATCAAAATCACAAAACTCACGTGATGCCTACCGATCCAGCTTCAACACTCAAAATTAAATCAAACTTTTCATCGAGTAGCATTTGTTTCAAGGTCGTCGCAATTGAAGCTTGCGGATTACCTCGGCTTCCACCATTTATAATTTGATCGCCGATCTCTTTGAGATCGGCTACGAGTGTCGAGCATTTATCATTAGTGCTTTTAGTGGCGTTCTTTACAATTTTTTCAAACGATAAGTCGACGGCCGGTATTATGTGCAAAACTGAATTACGAAGGATTTGTAAAGTCGGCGGATCTTGGAATCGATGACCGACCAGAATATGTCTGACTAAATAAACAAGAATTTCGCGGCCGATCGGCTGAGTTGCATATAAGTTACCGATAATCGCTATGTGAAATTTGTTATCCTGAGACTCGTGGAGCTATAAAACAAAACCGTATTGTTACATTTTTTTAGAAATTAAGTATTTGGAGACGCCTAAACTTTTTTCAAAAACTTCATAAATAAATCCAATAAGTACACACCTTGTCACTTATTTTCAGCGAATGTATCGACATTGAGACTAAACTGTCGCCAGCTTCGAATTCAGCGATATCAGAATATTTGTTTTCCAGTTCCGCCATTTGAGAAAACAATTCCGCGTTGGTATGATATTTAGATCTGAAATGGTTTTCCGAAATGCCGAAATCATACGCGCTTGCCCAATGTTGAGGGTCATCTCGCATCAGAGTAAAATTATACGAAATGCTCCCCGTATCTTCCGGAACCGTTATTTCGACCGTCTGTGATTCATATCTGGAAAACGACAAATCAAAAACTATATGTTCGTTTTAAATCTTCTTGATTTTCGGGCTTGTAGGCCATGGTTTATTGATATTTCGCCTTTTTTTTGGAGCAGCACCGGTCGTGAAAACCTACACATTTGGCTATAAGTTCATTTGTTTAGAAAAAGTGAACAACTGAACATCAGTAGACGACATTCAGCTACATTTATTTATCGTGACAGTAATTAAAGAAAAAAAAAAATAGCGTACCCTTCTGCTTTAACAGTGAGGTTATATTTTCCTGGTAAGAGAATGCGCCAATAATCACCGGTGTCAGTTGTCATTACACGATGGTTTATGCCCTCAGCGGTTATTGAAGCATTTGCGATCGGATTTCCAATAGAGCTTCGCACAAAACCATGCACGCCCTTATGAACCTGTAAGGAGAAAAATCTAACAACTGGGATTTGACATACGGTCGGAGTTTAGGCCAAATGTAATGTCAAATCTGCCATTTTATAATATTAACAGCTTGTAAAATGTAATGTTATTGAATAACGTATAACGTCTATTAACAGTAATGTGTTTTTGGTTTAAATTGTTAAAAAATGTTATATTTTACTTGTTCGATGAATTCAATCAATGCTTCCTTGTTATCGAGCCAATACGACGGCAGTTGAACGGCCATCGGAAATTTGTTGCAGCCAAGTTCCAGTGTAATTTCCATACAGTTCGCCCATACATAGTTCCAATCTTGCATTCCACCAGTTACTATATACCATGCAGCTCCATTTGTTATTCCGTCTGGAAAATACTCGTTTGGATATTTTTTTGGGCACGGATGTCCACTGTGCATTTTCGGATGAGCCTAAAAATATTAAAATTAATTTACAGTGAACTTTATTTAAGGTTACTAAAAGCCAGCTGTTCAATACGCTCCCTTTTCACCCACATAATTCTATCTTATGAGCAGATGAAAATAAGCATAAGATTTACACAAATTTTTGTGTAGAAAAAATTTAATCTGGGAAAATTTGTCACTATTTTTAACATAAATTTGGATGTGGTTCATTTGGACCACCCCATTCTATTTCTATTTTAACATAAATTTGTAAAAAAAAAACTTCAAACTGCTAATTTGCTTTCCCATAATTCAAAAGCTATTCTGTTGTCAAATTATTTTGCATTTATTAGTTCATAAAAGCGTGTTGTTTTAGTTTTTTTAAACTCTATTTTTTTTAATAGAAAACAGCATCGCGGGTAATTGGAATAATGAAAATAAATCAATTTAAACACTCATTGATTGGAACGTTTCGTCTTTTTTTTATTAAGACTTTTTTTTTTAGACCTTGAAAATCAATTAATTATTAGAGCTTGAAAAAGTCTTAATAAAAAAAAGACGAAACGCTGCAATCAATGAGTGTTTAAATTGATTTAATTTCATTATTCCAATTACCCGTGATACTGTTTTCTATTATAACATAGGTATATCTGAAATTGAACTTTAAAGATAGATCTAATTTTTTTTTGGATTTGACCAAAGTAAATATTGAAACTTACATTCGAATAGACCTTTGAGAGATACTTGAAGATTTCGTTATCTGGACTTGGACTGTTAACGCCGGCTTTTTGTTGCGCATTGTCATCATATGGATAATTCGCAACAAGTGATCCTCCATGAAGATTTGCCGACAAGACAAATGGTTCCGATTTAATCCATTTCATTACAGCATCCGTTTCAGGCTCGGTGTAATGATTATACTGAAATTGAACAGTACATAAATATTTGTTAAACAGTTTTGACTCAATACATTGAAATGTGGACGCAACAATCTGCGACGAACTTATTATATATTCTATTTTTATTTGCGAACAAATGTGTATCGCAATGATACCATTGTTGGCGCAAGCGCACTATGCATTTGTCTGATAGAAATACAGTCGGATTCAAGTATTTTCAACAGCATCTATTTTCAACTGATTTTGTTCACGTATTTTCAAGTTGTTAGGCCCTACTTGTCACGCAAAGTGTCTTCTTGTACCAATGAACAAATACATTTAACCTCAAATTAATCAAGGCTTTTTCTGATCGATCTATGACTGCCAAGGGTGTTAGATATAGATGTGACTTTGTTCCGTAAGATAGTAGTGATGGGATGACGTCATCCAGAGGACTATCAATTCATATTGCTTAAAAATATTGAACGGTTTTCTAGCTGACGCCATTCATTAACGAGGTAACTTGTATATCTAATGACCTTGTATGACTGCTATGAACTGAGGACGAACTGGGTCGATTAGTTCCAATAAATTGAAAATACATGAGTTCTACTGTAGCTCTCTTTATAATATGAAGCTATGGTTTTCTTATCTCAATGCCAATTTGAAACAGGATGTGCCATATATATAATATACTTACTCGATTAGTTATATACTGATCAGGAAAATTTCTATTTAAATCAGCTCCATGGGCATTCGCCCTTCCTACAAGTCCATCCTCGTCGCCTACAAACAAAAGATATTAATATTCGTTTTCATTTAAGAGAGCTCGATTTTTTAAAAATATAAATAGCATCGTTCAACATACCTTCTTTAGCCATTTCATATCCGTCAGGATTCATCGACGGCATCAAATGAATTCTTACCGAATTCAACAGTTCCGTTATTCTCGGAGTAGTTCCGTAATTCTCGCACAAATACTTAGCGAGCAATAGTAACATCTCTCTGCCGACCACCTCGTTTCCATGCATGTTGGCTATGTACTTGAATTCTGGCTTGCCTACGAAACAATTGGAAATGCATGGATTCAATGAAATACTTTGACTACAGATTAGTCTTAGTTCCTAGTTTGGTCGTAATTTAGGCATTGTGTGGCGCCAAGAACTTGATTACAAGAGTGAAGTAGCGTTAGTAGCAATAAATAAAAAGCTTTACCAAAGTTTCGCTACGGCCAACGTTTCGAAAAATTTATTTTCATCTTCAGGGCCTTAAGCTGGTTAAATGGTGGTAAGACCCTGAAGATGAAAATGAATTTTTCGAAACGTTGGCCCTAGCGAAACTTTGGTAAAGCTTATTTATTTATTGATCCTCAACCAAATCTTCCTTTACGCGACATTCTATTGGATCAATCCCACCATATACGAAGACTTATTATTTTTAGTATTCTTGACTTTTAGATTGTAGATTATAGACGCTCAACAGCTGAGATCATTGCATTACACTAACCAGGAATATGTCTTCCAACCGTAGAACTGATTTCCAGCACATACAGATCCCGTCCTTGTACCGATTTGCCGATACTATGTAACCTGGTTATTGATGGATACATCTGGTTAATTTGTTTCAAAAATTTTTCCATTTCGGTAAAGTTGTGGTGTTTGAATTGAGGTTTGAACATGAAACCATACTGATCAAATTCGGGATTGGTTAGATTTTCAGCTTTTTTATAATTGACTGAAAAAAATATCAAATAGATAAATTCTAATAAAAATGTAGCGGAACTATTATTTCAAAGTCTAGATCATACTCGTGTTATGTTAAAATTTATAACATTTTTTATTTACCGATTACTTTTCAAAGATACTTTGATGAATCAGAGCTAATTTCAATTTTTTTAATTTAAAGTATGTATACTTTTGTTCGAAAATTGTAAGCGGTGACTAATACAGTTTCATAATGCAATATAAGCGGTAGTTTTTATAGGAAAATCTAAGGGCAGGTACGCCTTCCATTGTTTCATCAAAACACAGTGTAGGAATACACTTTTATTATAGAAAAAACTAATAAATAAATAAAAACATTTGAAAAATCAACAAAAATTATTATTAAATTATTTCTCGACGATCATTTGAGACAAGTCCATCCTCAAGAATATAAAACATATGTAGATATATTCCTGAGGATGGACTTATTGTCCAAAACGATCATCGAGAAATAATTTAATAATTGACTTTTTTTTCTTTTTTGTCCTTGGTAATTAATATAAAAATGATTTGTTGGGAAAAAAGACTTTTTAAGTGAACACTTATTTGTTATTTATAGCGATGTTTCGTCCCTCGCTTTTAATAATAATTTTAATAATTCAATTACAGTTATAAAGCTTGAAAAAGTCCCAAGCAAGGGACGAAACGTCGCTATAAATAACAAATGAGTGTTCACTTAAAAAGTCCTTTTTCCCGACAAATCATTTTTATAATTTAATAATTTTTGTAGAATCTTCAAGTGTTTTAGTTATCTGTTATTTTTAATCAAGTTCTATCAAGTGTTGAGTGAAATTCTCAAAAAATTATCTCTATTTGAAATGTTAAAAAAAATGTGGGTTACCCCATTGTGATTAGCGCATGTAAGATTATTAATGAGCTACGAAAAGCAATAGAAGTTGAATAAGAAAATCGCATCAAACTTACATTTTACACTGTAGTATTATAATTAGGTGCAAACAGGATGGGATAATCAGGAAAGCTATAACATGAAAAATAAGCAATTATAAGTTAAAATTCTTTATTTTTAAGTATAATATATACCGACTTCATAATTACAATAATAATCATAAAAGAGTACAATATTTTCACAAACGTTTCACAAAACCACGATTTCCAAATACTGTTATATATAATATTAAAATCTCGTTTGGTTGTCGTTCAACTGTTTTTGACAGTCAACTGTCAAAATAACATTCAACTGTCTTTATAGTTACCATACTGAGTTATTTTTATTTCAAGTGTTAACTATTTTTGACAGTCAACTGTCAAAATTACATTCAACTTTTTGTTACTTTGTACAGTAACAATTCAGTTGTTTTTATTTTGACAATTATATCCAGTCATTTTTTTAAAGCTCGCAATAATATTTTTTGCGATTGAGTATTATTAATTAATTATTGAGTATTATTAAAGTGATATGTTTTTTTTTATTATTAATTCAACAACCAAATAGAAATAAATTCGACACATTAATAAAAATTATCGGTTTTATATCAATATTATTAAAATATGTAAATAAAATATTAACTAATATCTGACAGATGAGAAACTAGACAAAAATCATAGCTTTTTAATAGGATATGGAACAAAGGAACGTGCTAATAAAAACAAATGCATAGATTGAGGTTAAGGGATATTAAATTATATCCGACCAAGCCTGGACTAACCACCATTTGGGCAGCATTTTTAGTCGGTTTCAGTCTAATTTTTTATATAAAAAAATATTTTTAGCGGCCCTGTAAGGCACCTCATCAGACGTTTACTCAGCTACCCGCTGGTCTAGTCCAAGCCTGTATTTAGGCAAATACTGATTGAGTGAAATCACCAAACAAAAGTAAAGATAATAAACTTGAGTTATTTTACGATCAGTCCATTTGAAAAAAGCTATTAAAATTTAAAGATTAAAATTATGAAATACGATTTTTGTACTTTGCAATCATTAATTGTTAGTATTGCATGCTCGACATGTTTTAATTTTCACTTATTGCTATTTTTCATTTATTTTATAAAATATGGAACATTTTTGACACGAAGACAGATGGTCAAAAAATATTTAAATAACCAAAATTCAACTGCAAGAAATTACTTAGATAAAAAGTTCATTTAAATAGCAAAATTCCTTGACCTAAGATAATAAGGAAAAATATTTTAATTTCAACATGTAGCAATAATTTAATACATATATGCGTAATTTTGGAGAATATCAAATATTTTCCACGGTATTTCCCAAATAAATATATCAATTCCCAGAGCCGTCACCAAATAAATTACCAGGAAATACCCTTTATAATACTGAATTTAGTTTATCATTTTGTCAACAGAGTAAAAGATTACAAAAATGACTTTCATTATCTGTAGTTTTAAACAAGATAGCAAAAAAAAAAAGAAATGGAAGAAATGTACAATTAAATTTCATATTTACGAGCATTGATCTCTAATTAATGGATAAAAAAATGATAGTCACGCGGCGCCATATTTGATGGGTAAATTTTTCGACGGGCTATTTGATTTGACATTTTTAAAACATTATGGGTGTTCTTACCTCGTTAAATATACCTAACGTAGGGATAGATGCACCGAATATTCAAATTTCCGGTTAAAACTGTCGCCCAAAGTTCAGTACAGAGTGGAGGTAAGGAGAACTATCTCAATGTATACAAACGTGTCTCTCGAACATCATTAAATTAAGCTGGCGCTGCTGTTCCAAAAGGATTACCCTATTAAATTATAATCTCACACGGGTGCAATGGATTCCAGTACTTGGCAAATCTACTAATCTAGGAGCTTTAAGACGTTTTACCACGTTTTACGAGTCCTCCATGCACAGCAACGCATTCTATATATCCATTCACGAACTATAGTTTATCCCCCAAATCGAATCTATTTGTTTAATGTTGCGGTTGAATTCCTCCATATTTTACTTCGTGAATTGTTGGAGCAGGGAAATATTGAACAGGGAAGTCATTTTTAAAATACATAATGGCCGTAAATGTAACAAACGTAAAATAATATGTGTGTTACATTCTTCTGTTTCTAAGAGGCGTCGGATGTTGCATTGAGACTAGCTGTCTTATCTTGTATCCATTATATATGAGATCGACTTACATTCAAATTGAAATCAAGTTTGGACACCCTTCTTTGAAGCTCTGATAAAAATAAGCTGTACACATAAGCTAAGTGTCTAAACTCAATTTCCATATTTTTTTGAGACAAAGTATTATGGAAGGTGGATGCTAAACATCCCATTAAAATAATATTATAGTCCATCCAATTTGATACGGCGGAATCATATGAGCAGTAGTTTTCTAAAATTTGATCTTTTGTGAACCACATTCGAACGCACAATCGAAACAAAAAAAATCTTGTTAATTTTGATTGAGTTTCAGTTACAAATAGAAAATGCGTCTTAACAGGTAAAAATTAAATGTCATTAACTGATTTTCATTTTCATGCTATATAAAAAAACAACAACGCCCAGCTTCTAGTATTCTACTAGCCTTGTATTATTCTTACATCTACAACTACATTATTTATGGCGTCACAATCTAAGGTCGCTATATTTTCTGACACTGAGTTATGCAACTGCGCATTAGTGTTGTTAGTTAACTGCTGCCGTGTCAAACTGAATGAGCTAGAGATACAAAATCCTCCGACAAAATACAAGTTACAAAGTTACAGAGAGCAAAGGTGCGTAGCTATGAATTAACACGTGTTATTTAATTGAAGCAGTTTCACGAGTTAACGCTGAGGAAAAATTATTTTACCTGAGTTTGTTTCATCCAGGTATAATGTAAAGTTTTGAACGACTGTAACTCCTTCCACGATCTTTATTTTGACCGGGTCGCTAGTTTTGAAACTGTAACAAAAAAAAGTTTTGTTATTGTCGTTTGCTGTATGTAAATGTTTAGGTATCACGTGCGTGATTTTCTTGGCGAAACGGATATAAAATTAGAAAATTGAAAAGACTTTTTTTCGCATAAATCAGTTTTTTCCAAACTTTTCAGTCTGAGAATTAATTAATGAATTGCAAAACTTCAGTCGCACAGAAGAATTCCACTAACGAGGTAACCTGTGTACTGATGGCCTCGAATTTACTGAAAATGACTCGGTAGCTTTTAAAACAAATCAAATCGCTTACCCATTTGCAGCAACTTTCAGAGTATAGTCCCCAGGCAAAAGAAGCCTCCAATATTCTCCTCTATTCGATGTGGTGATGTTATGATTGATGTTTTCGACAATAATATCGGCATCCAAAATTGGATCGCCATCTTTATTGGTAACGATCCCTTTAACGCCCATATGCGATGCCTCGATGAACGATAGTAACGATTCTTTGTTTTTCATCCATTCATTCAGCAGAGCACTCGCGTTTGGATATTTGCAACAGCTCAGTTCAAAAGTTACTTCGAAACAGTTCGAATGCACGTAATTGAAGTCCTGCATACCGCCTGCAAAAAAACAGTAGTTAGTCCCGGCACTCTATCCAATTTTTGAAATTATTATTAAAAATATGAACTGGATCTACGTTTAGATGACTTTGGGAATTGATACCTTCAATTACAAAAATTAAAAAAAAATATATACAATTACCTTGAAGTTCGTACCAAAATGCTCCATTGACTATACCCTGAGGAAAATTTTCATCTGGGCATTCGCCACCTTTCCTCATATTCGGGTGGTCTGACGCGTAAATTTTAGCCAAATTTTTGAAAACTTCATTATCAGGACTAATACTTTCCCGACAGCAGTCTCTACCGGTTCTGCAAAAACGAATTTATTAATCAATTGTCTAAGGATTGTTATTCTACGTGCAATTTTAGAACACGAGCAAGTACTAGTAATTTGCAAGCAACCATATTAAAATTAGTGATGTAAAATTACCGGTTATTTATGATTTACACCAGATAAGTTACCGGCTATCTATAAAACAAAATGGCGACTTCCGGTTTCTCTTTTAGAACAACAAAAAACAATAAAATAGATAGAATTAAATAAAGTATTTATATTTATGTGGATATTGGTTGTAAAATTTAAATCTCGACCAGAAATTATAATTATACGCAAAACTTTCTGCGTAGCTTTGCATAATAATAATTGCCGCGGTAATTCCTTTAAATTAAATTATCGCGGATAATTGATCGGTATTTTATATTTTTACATCACTAATTAAAACCGATAGATCAATTTGGACAGTAAGCTAAAACTTCATGGAAAAAATAACGTATAACGTATTGGGTTAAAAACGTAATTCTGGTTTAAAATTCAGTTACCCTGAGTCGTCGAACGGATAGCTAGCAACCACAGCTCCTCCGTGAAGATTCCCCGATAATACAAACGGACGCGAAATTATCCAAGCCATAACAGCCACAGTTTCTGGTTGTCTGCCAGCCAGAATAGCACCGGGATTTATCGCTGGACCGAATTGATCCGGAAAATCACGATTTAAATCTTTAGAATTCGCATTTTGGCGTCCAACATAATTCGGTAAAGAGTCGCATTTACCCTCCTACAAAAGACGAGACGTCTGATAGTCAATTTATAAGTATTCTTATTGTATAATTAGGAAATTGTAGGCAGTGACTAATATTCATAGTTTCACAATACAATTTAAGCGGCACAGTTTTTATATGCATGCGAAAATCCAATGATGAGTATGTTTTACATTGTTTTCTTTTGCCGCTCCAATAAGCTTGTTAGTAATTAAGTATTTTCGAGCTGAAATATAGCACACTTGTTCTATTAATAACAGATAAATAAAAACACTTGAAAATTCTACAAAAATTTATTATTTAATGTTTTATATTCCTGAGGATGAACTTATTGTCCGAAACGAAATAATTTTATAAAATTTTTTTGTAGAATTTTCAAGTGTTTTTATTCATGTTCTACCAAGTGCCAAATGATAAATCAGGGCAAACTTTAGTAAGTGCTCGATGCTTCGAGCACTTAGGTTCGGTGCTTTGGCCAGCGTTTACTGGCGAATGACGAGCAACGAACCTGCGACTTCTCGAAACCATCCGGATTCATCGATGGCATTAGATAAATGTCGGTAGTGTTGACTAGCTTTGTGACTCTCGGATCGAGACCGTAATTTGCCAGCAGATATTGAGCCAAATATATCATTAACTGTCGTCCAACAGTTTCATCTCCGTGCATATTAGCTACATATTTGACCATCGGCGTCATTAAAGATCTGTTAGCCACATTTTGATTTATTTGTAAGACCCACAGTTCACGACCTTCAACCGATTTACCGAGAGAATGTAGTTTTGTTAAATTTGGATATTTTTGGACAAGTTGTTTGAACACGTCCGTTAAATCATCATAATGATGATATTTTGGATTATCTAAAAATCTTTCATCCGTTATGACATTTCGTATATTTAATGAATAACAATAATTTAATGCTAAAATCACAGTCAATATCAAAGTCAAAATATTTATTTTGCACGTCCACATTTTAAAAAGAACTATCGACTTTTATACAGCGGATTTGGAATAATTATTAAAAACACGTCTCAAAACATTCTAATTTATTACATCTTTGTTTCCGTTTATTTTATTTTCTAGCCATATGGTTTCTAAAGAAAAGCGGTATGTTTTATATTTGCATTTCACTTTAACTAGTTTGTTAAACAAAAAGATATCACTTTTGTGGGTGTATTTACATTACAAAAAAAAATGTTTACGTCATTAATTGACGTTTGCAAGTTTCTCAAACTCTATGTACTCTATGTACTAGCGACATCGAACTGATTTTTTAGAAAGCTCTTAGTTCAAGCTTTTATGCGCTTCAATCGTTTTTATCACGCTCGCGTTTTTTATGAATAATTTATTAAATATCTTCGGAATCTTTTTTAAATTCGGTATATTTGTAAACTCTAAATCTGATGAGCACACCAGCGATCTGTAGCGAGAACCGTTTTGGAAATTATTTTTCTTCAGAAATGTCTGGAATATGCGTCGGATACTTTTCAAATTTGGTGTACCAACAGAAAACGAAGTTCTAAGTTCGAAGAGGACATTTATTACCGTTTCGGAGATAGAGCCTCACTGCGGAAATTTAAAACAGTTTTAAATGGTCACAGATCGCAAACTTGAGCTTATTTTTAGATTTAATATGTATTTAATATGTATATGAATTCAACAAGCCCATCCGTTACGCTATATCACTTAACGTTTAAAAGCTAGTCTTCGAATATTTTTCCTAAAAATTCTGGAATACGTATGGAATAATTTTCAAATTTGGTATACAGACAGATATTCTAAATTCAATGAGCACACCCAGAGGTCTGTTTTCTACTTATTACCGTTTCGGAGATAAAGTCAATAAAAATGCTTTGAAATTCAAAACTTATTATAATTTAAAATCCAAAAAAATTCTGTTACGCGAGTAAAGCTGCGGGTAAACGTTAGTATGAAAGTAAAATAGTATTAGTCTCTTTTTTACACTGAAAATTCAAGGATAAGTATGCTACTACTTAAACACAAGAGGTGCAATTAAAATTTCTAGTTTTTATACTCACTGGAACAGTTTAAGGTCCAAGGAAAAACAATTGATCGGTCAAAACAAAATCTTGCTCTGTAGCTAACATTTAATAAAATTGTTTTCAAAAACTGCGACCTCTGGTATTTTTAAGCCCTGTTGAACATTTACAATCTGCAATTTCAATCCTGGTACTTTTTTAAACACATTAAATTATTGACACAAATTAAGTGACTACATGATGCAGAACCCTAGATTGAACTAGAAAAAGGGGCCTACGATTTTTTTTAAACAGTCTTGTCTGATCCACAAAAAAAATCATATGAAAAAATTAAGCTCTATGAAGTCACATTCTAAGGTCAAAGACATATTGAAATTATTATAAGTTTAACTATTAAATTATATCTGTAGATATCGAGGCCAGTAAAATATATACGTATTAAAAAAAATCTTAAACAATGGCAGAAAAACTGTGGCTATCCTAGCGTGCTTCATAAAAAGTTTTAATGCTGTAAAAAATAGTTTCTTATTGTTTGTTTAGATTGCAAATTTTTCTATTAAAATGAATATTGACTCATTTGTTTATTAAAACTAATTCAGATAAATAAATGGTTGGAAATTTCGAAAAAAGTGAAACGATGACCTTTGGTTTTAAATGTGATATCACCTTTTTGATTAGTATCAAAATCGTTTTTGTTTGTTTTTTCTTTTTGTATTTTATTCTATAATTCAGTAATAGAAGTTTCGAGGAAATGCTCAATCATTCGGTGTCATGTTACGCATCAGGTCGCAGTGACTAATTTAATATAATATTGACTACTTAACAGTTTACAACAGTAAAATCTTACGGCTAGCGAATAACCAAGACGTCGGAATTTCGAAGGCAAGGGTTGTTTGGGTCTAGCAGCACCGGGCCCTGGGGTAGAGCGAAAGGAGCGGTCGCTCTAGGCACCAGGTTGCAAGAGGCGCCAAAAAACCGGGCTAGGGCCGCCACTAGAGCCTAGCGCCAATTACGAAGTTTTCATTTTACGAAATAAACTAATAATGATAGTGTCATGATAATAAGGATAATTTTTAAAATGCCGAAATAATTATGTCTAATCTTTAAATTCAACGCAAACATTCAATTTCTTGTAAGTGTGGTCGCAAACGAGACTGATTGACGCCTGGTCGGCCATTATGACGCTCTGGCTCTGCGACACATTGTGTCATATTAGTAGTTGTAGTAATTAATAAGTAAAAAGATATTAACTCATGAATTTATTATTTAGCTTCAAAATTGACACGCGGCTCTGAAACCTCTTTTAATCATTAAAATACGAAACGTCTGCAAGTTAAACGAATAATAATACTTGACCCTTGGTAATCATGATTTATATTATTGCGTTTTTTTGGGTATTGTTGTTTGTTATTTATCAATTTTTATCCGTGACTTCACTGGCGTTATTACGGGAGTTAGCTGCCTTAACGCGAACGCTGCCAGAAAAATGAGCTCTGTACTTTACGAAAGTCATTTAAATCGTTCCAGCTGTTAGAGCTAACAAACATTCATTGGTAAGATTTTACGGTAAATTTTTATATGAATGGCTTTAAGCATTGATAAAAACAGTTCTTTGAATTCTGTTGAAACCATAATTTTGTAATCTTGGAATTGAAACTGTAACAATTGTTGTCCGTATATAAAATTATCAAAACTTGTTTCTTGTTCATTATGACTAATAAAGGAAATATAAACCTCTAAAGTCAACCAATAAAATAAAACTAATAAATTACGAGTTAAAATGTTAAGTAAATTGTTTGGTCAAGCATATTTAAACTCACACTACGGCTTCACACATAAATAAATGTTAATTGGCTCAACAACAAGTTGTCATTCTCTTGTTTGTAGTCGTCACGACTAGATCGTGAACAATTGATAGTTGTAACAAAAGAATATTGTGATAAACAATTGCTCAAAATGAAAATGTGGATTAGTGTTTTGTTTTTATTTGGTGTTGTTGGCACTATAATGGGTCATAGTTACCATTTGGGCGCTTGCCCGAATGTCGAACCCATGCTAGGGTTTGAGATGAATAAGGTAATTGCTTTGAATAATTTTTTGCTATAAGAAATCATTGTTTGCACTATGTTAGTTTTATCATTTATTTAGTTCAAATGAACATATTTTGACACACGTATTTTTTTAAATGCATTCATTTAATTACTAAATTTAATCAAGGGTATCATAAGATAATAAAGGTTAACCGGGTTATTTATATGTGCGCTCAGATGTTTATCAGTCATTTGTTTAATACATACTAATAAATAACAAACTATTTTTTCCGTTCTGGATTTAGCTTCGTAATAAAGAATTTGGCACCTTTCGATGTCTTTATAGATACGTTCGTAGTTGTTTAGAATAAGATGTAACTTCTAACAATTGAACTGTTAAAATATAGGCAGCCTGTATTCAGGACCGTCGTCAACCTATTGAGGGCCCTGGGCACTTTAGGATAATGGGACCCCTATGATTTTTTCAGAGGACTATTTTATTAAAACAAACAAAATACTTCAATAGCCTTGAATATTATTACTTTAAAAAAAGCATAACTACTAAGCAAATCAATAGTTAACAAAAATATATCGGTATATTTGTTGTCAGTATCAGCTATCGGATGTTGATCTGACAGAAACTAGGGGCCCCATCGATCGCGGGGCCCTGGGCACTTGTCCAGAGTGCCCAGTGGAAAAGAGGAGCCTGCCTGTATTGTTTTATTATTATCATCAAAATTGATTTTCAAATTACGTTAGATTAAAAGATTAAAATAGAATGGGGTGGTTTCTTGGCCCAAATGCACCACATCCTGAAAGGATTTTTGTGCTTCCCGTTTTACTGGATCTAGTCATCAAATAATTTGAATCTTCTTATGAGCTCCAGAAGATTTGCTACTAGATTATCCTGTGGAACTATTCCATCCTCATCGATGTAACCAAAGATGGGTGTTCTCCTGTAAGTTAAAGCCTCACATTCGAACACGATATGGGTGGCTGTTTCATTTTCCATTTCGCAAAATCTACATAGTGTTGATTCCTGATGTATCCCCATCACATGTAGGTGTTTTCTCAAGAAAGCATGACCGGTTAAAAGCCCAATCACCTTTCTGGGTATCGGTCTGCCATATGTCAATCTTCATTGGACAAAAAATAAATATTCAACATCATTTACCTATCATTATTAATATATAAGACAAGGCACTATGTTTAAGATCAGTTTAATATTTTTGTCGTAGTTTCTCGGGGTGTGGTATGTGATCCAAAAGACGTCGACAGGAAGTTCGTGTATTACTTACAATTTCACTAGGACCGATGAACCCGACGAGTATGAAATCGAGCAGGTGAGCCAACACTTTGCGCTTTCGTATACGCCGCTCGATCACGACTACAAATACAAAGGACGTCTCACCGTAGCCGATACGGCGATCCCCGCTAGGATGACCGTCAAATTCCCGCTCAGTAAGTACCAACTGCAGGATCCCACAAAATACGCTATACTTTATAAATAATATCCAACGTTTCAGGCGTAGCTGGTACAGCCTCATATACAGTTATGATGACGGATTACGAAACTTACGCCGGCATTTTTACCTGCCAAAAGTTGGCCTTCGCTCATCGGCAGTCAGCCACCATTTTATCAAGAAGTAAAACTCTTGACAAAGCCTACGTTGACAAGGTACAAATATTTGTTTATTTATTTAAACCTCCGTGTAGTAAGACATAATATATAAATATGTATTCCAATCATCATAATCATGTAATGTCTCATCGAGTTTGTTTAAATAAAAATTGCATATTACACCGCAAGGGCCAGAATTTCAATTTTCTGGCCATGTGGCGTATACTATTTTTCTTTATACCCCGTTGAAAGTACGCATGAGAAAACTGTTACAGATGGCGTGCGAGTAATTCCAGCAGTGCATAAATGTTAGGCTTTCAGTCTTAAAATCGAAGCCAAACGTGCGTACTTTCGACCGGGCATAAAGACAATATTATTTCTAAATAAGCAATCTAATCATTTTCAGATTCGTAGTCGTCTTTCCAGTTACAACGTTGATCCGTTCGAGTTGAGCATTATCTCTCAAAAAGACTGTCCGAAGGATGGCCACGATGGCGTGAATATTAATATCGACGATGGAACATTTACGGCCGGATCAGTAGCAGGTCAGTAACCGCTTAATGTATCTAGTTAGAAAAGAAATTTAGATTGATCTGGCGTCACTTAGAAGTCTCATAACCAACTGGACTGGTTTTAACGAAACTTGTCAACATATTTTAAAGTTAATAGATACTATTTGTTTTTTGTACAGTAGCATCTTCTTAAGTTAGTGTTTCTAGCCGTTCCCAACTTGCACCTTATATTTAGAGCCTGGGGTGCAATTTGAGATCGAGGTTTTTGGAGTGTGTTTGATTCAATTTGTTTATTAGGAGTTGTACGCAAGGCTGGTGAAAAATTGGGCGATGGCATTGAGTACGTTGCTGGAGGTGCTAAGAAACTCTACAATAATCTGAGCCATCAAACTGAAGACACGACAGCTAGAAACAGCAAAGCTGAAGCTGAACGTCTCACCGTTAATCCAAACGCTGAATGGTTGCCGTAAAATACCGACTAGTTTAAAAGTATTATTAGAAGACTTAAAAAAAATTCAAAGTCAATAAATTTTAATTTCATTCGATCATTTTCGATTGTTGCATTTTTTGCGAACAATTAGGGAAAAGGCAACTATAATCTTTAAGCGAAAAATAATTGTTCGGGAAGAAAGCGGAAGTATTTTGTTAATAAAAAAATGATACTTTAATGTCGATTTGTCGACGGTACTCAAAGCATAATTTAAACGCCAAAGCATCAAAAGCAATTTCCGCATTCTATTTTATAACCTATTGTAATAAAAACTCAAAAATAATTGTAAATATTTTGTGCCAAATAATGTTCAAATTGTAGCTAAATAAAAATAATTTTATTTATTTTTTTATTTTTATTAACAGTTTTTAGAAAATTGGAGAAACTTGGAGCAATTAACCTTTAAAATACTACTTTTTTAAATGCAGAATTAAGAAATACTGACTAAAATCATTATGAGAGGGATTAAAACATTTAAAGCGTAGATCAAGCATTTTTTTACATGCATAGTTATACTTTTTGGCGCAGTAATGTAGCCCTTTTAAATTTGCTGAGTTTGTGAATCCCGTACGAAGTTTCTTCATGCATTTCTTCTATTGGCCGCTAGATGCTTAATAGAAGATTCTATCAACATTGGTCACTGCAAGATTGCCATCTTCACACGGATGTCTTCACTAAAGCTGTAAATGTGTCGGGTAGGATCTCTAGCAGAAAACAAGGGAACTATGTTCGTTTATACGCATTTTATTTAGCGCTAAATTTTCAGTTTCACTAGATCTATCTGCTAAAGGCATTAATATTAATACGATATTTTTTATCCATCCAAGTATTTAAACGGTTGTTGACTTAATGTTTATGTCTCATAAAACTGTTCCAAAAAATGATATTAAATTTGGTAATTTGAACATTTACATCAGATCTGTAGGAAGCCATTTTTTTACTTTCATATTAATAGGTATTTACTATTGATACATACAGATGAAGTTAATGAAACAATGGCAAAAACAATGAACCGTCAAAATACCCGAGCTCTCGGAAAAGTTTCGGTAAAACGGCATCCGCTCCAGAACAAAAGTTCTTTTTTTTTTGAAGTATTGGATTAATGGAGGAGGGCGCCGAAATGCGACCTCGATCCACTCTGAAAATAGTCTAGGACCGGTCCTGCTCCGAGGGGATCTCTTTCGGCGAGCCTGAATCCAGGGGCGTAGCTACCGCCGTATCTGCCGTATCAATTATACGGGGCCCCCGGGCCACGGAGGCCCCCAACGTGCGTAAGCAAAAATAAATAAAAACTTCCCAATTTTTTTTTTATTTCAGAAATGACAAAAGTCAAAAAAAGCAATTTCTTTATTTCCCGCGTAAAGCGTGCGTTCAAAAGTTGGCAACACACTACATCGTTTATCGCGGGCTGCGGGATTTTCCCGTTTAAGTCATTTACTTCAACGGGGAAAGGGCCCCCAAACAAATTTTTATACGGGGCCCCGCCAAGGCACGCTACGGTTCTGCCTGAATCTATCTATCTAGGTAAGCCACGTACTATTTTTGGCACTGCACTGGATTGTGCGATCTCCCCTTTGTCTGAGCTGTCAATGAAATAACAATCCATCTTAATTCAGTTTGCAAATAAACAGTAAACTATAAACCAGCCTGTGACCCTTCTCGATGCCAATGACGCAACTTGACAGAGTCACGGGTGACTGAAGATAATTTGTTTCTTTTACTGCAATTACGATTTATGATCGATGATAACAGATAACCTTTTCCATTATGAGGCCTTTATATATTTTTTTTATTCACAATTCTTCAACAGGTCAGGAAGAGGCCAGGAACTGATAGCTGCTTTGCCATTGGCAAATTGACTAACTCTGTTCTGGACGATAAGGCTCACTAACATAGACTTAGTGCCTCAGATGGTCAGACCTGCGAGGCAAAAGCGGCGAGACTCGTATATTCTATTTACAAACTACATAAAGGGTCATTCACATATTATGTCACGTCGAAAAAACGATGTTTTTTCTTCCACTCCTATTATCCACACTTTGTGGTTGACATCTCTTCAGGGGAAACATTGAAATGTTTTATGGGAATTATCGTTTCCAGGAACTTGAGCTTGTCTTAGTCGGTTTGTGTATGCCGGATTGGCAGCTTTTCTATTACACACATAGACGTTGAGCTGTCTTGAGCGTCTATAATCGACAAGCTATCTATTTGTCTTTGACATTACCACCCACGCTTTTCTTAATCCGCAATGATTCTTTACACATTTTTATTTTCGTTATTATCGGTAGATTTAAATGAACTTGGTTAAATAATAATTCTGAGTACAGCCCTGTATAATCAAACAAAATCCTGCAGATTTTTTCGCGACTTAAGTCAGCACTCAGCACGAATACGACCTTTCCTTCAGGTCAACTGCGAAAGATCTCTCAAAACAAATCATCTTATTACGTCGCACAATAAATTTCATTGATAAGGATGTTTATTTTATAATTGATAATTTGAATTTACGAAGTCACTTGTAGAAAATATTTTCATAAAAGAAATCATACCACACTAAAAATAAAACTCGAAGGATGATTTTCATGTAAAGTGCTTTTTTTTGAAAAATTAAAAAATTTTTCTAACAGACGTGATTGAGCATTTTCAATTTGTTTTCTGACTGTCTGTGAGTCTGTTTCGGCATTAGCTCGTAAACACCTAATCCGATTTCCCTGAAATTTGGTATACGTACACATTTGGAAAACTAGATCAAAAGCTACTGTATACTCAAGGTCATTAGATACACAGGTTCCCTCGTTAATGAATGATGTCAATATTTTTATCAATTACGCAGTATCAATTGACAGTCCACTGGATGACGTCATCCCCCCCTATTATCCTATAGAACGAGGTCTCCTCTGTATCCAATAATCTTGCTGTATCTTGATCAATGAACGACTGTAAATTATAGACGAACGATAAGTTTGGCTATGAACTAAAAACGGTAGTCGTGTCAGAATAATAAAAGAAAATAATTATTCTTTTTGCTACATTATAAAATTGTAAGTATAATGTGCTTTCAAATATTTTCTCCCTTACTAGAGAGGAGTGAAAATTTGTGTGTGGAAGCGCTGAGTTATTGAGCATCGACTTAATGGGAGGATTAATAAAACGTCTCGTTTCAGTTAAGACTAATGTATTTTTAGATCCTAAATGAATAAGCGAGCTTAAGGAAGCTTTAGTGTTGCTATATTATTCCATATTAAGCCATTATTGAAAAACTTAAAAATAGAAGGATTATATTTAATCCGATCACATCATCGCATGCGTCATTTACCGAACTAACACAATCCAGCGATTTAAGACTTAAGAGGGATTTGTTTTGATCCAATTAATTATGTAAAGACTATTTTGTACATTGATCTGATTATGAAATTAATGAATTTTGACTTAGATTGTTACCATTCTCCACTTGTGAAGTTGAAATAGTAAAAATCGATGCAACTATAATTATTAAGGTAATTGTAAAATATGCTCTCGAGAAATTTCGTACTGTGGTCGCAAAATTCATTTTATTATTATTTTTATTAGCTGTGAAAAAGTATTAAACTTCACAAAATTTGACTTGCTGCTTAACAGTTTTAAAAAACGCATATATTTTGCCCTATAAATTGAATAAAAAAACGCGATATCGTCCATATTTCTTTACAGCACGTCACGAGATTTCGAATCACAAGAAGGCGAATCAATATTTTCGAAGTTTTTTCTGTACAAACTTATGTTAAAAATACTAACAAATTTGCCTTGTTCAATAATTTTTTTCAAATTAAATTTTTTCTGTACAAAAAGTCGTGTAAAACTTACGCAATTTTTATCGTTTTTACTTCATTTTAAGTCGTGTATTTAGATCAAATAAACTGTAAAAACTTGACTATAGAAGTCATACAGAATAGTACATATTTCTAGTTTATTTCAAGGCATCAAAGATTAAATAATATTTTTCATAGAAGTTAGAGATTTTTTAAAAACATGCACAGACATCCAACTATAAGATAGAGTTATTGGGGTGAAAAGGGGGGCATATTGAACAGTTGGTAAACAGTCACTTGACCGAAACAAATATATTGTGTAAAGGCCCCAGTACACAGTGGTCTGTAGTGGGCCATGCTTTGCAATGTGCACCTGTAGGCCAATATCACAATGGCCCATGGCTCATTTCTGCCTGGCGAAGCACTTGCGATGGACGTGGAAGTAATTACGGCCGTGGCTATTTATTTATATACTGTTTACAAGTATTATAGTATTATAAACCTAAAAGTCTCTTCCTTGCTTCAGGATACTGACATTTTGGGCGATTAAAAATTTAAATAGTATAGCACGCAACAAAAAAGTAGGTACCTGTCCCGGACAATGGGGCACTGTGTGAACACCACAGGCCACGCCACGCCACGATTCCTTTGAAGTGTGTCAAAACAACCGACAACAAATGGATTGCGCACCACGATTCACAATTGTCCGCCACTACAGACCATTACCCCCTGTACACAATGGCGATGGTCTACAATGGCCCACTACAGACCACTGTGTACTGGGGCCTTACTGGTAGTGTTAATCGTGTGCCGGTGTTAATCCCCGACTGGTGCGACCGGGAATCAATAAACCAAACGACAGACTATCTGTGACCAACTATTAGATGACCCCTCTTCGGTAGCGCGTAGTACCGCACCAACACTCGCTCTCTCAACAATAGCGGCAAGCTCATTGTTGTGTGATATTTATAACTGATTTGTTGCTTCTCGAAAGATCAAGTGAATATATATTTTTTTATCTGTTATTATTTAATTAGCCTCGTTTGATCTATTTGTGAACACATTTTTTCTTAGTTAAATTTAAACACTTAATTTTTGACAACATAATACTTAAAATTTTACCGCGCCAATTGTGTATATAAAATAATATAAAAAATAAAATAAAGTGATTTTGTGTTTTTATTACACTCTGGAAAATTAAATATTTCGCTGCGAAAATGGTAAGTACCTACCTACATTATATGTATCCTAAAATAGTGTGGAGAAATAAATACAAATACAATCAAAATCTGTTATAACGACATCGAAGGGTCTACTCATCGTAAAAACCGATAATCGTAGCAACCGGTGATGTTTGCGAGATACAAAGTAATTTTTTATTAAGTATGTACTATTATTGAATGTGTAGGTACATATAAATCCCTAGATATTAATAGGAATAATATTCACATTATCATTATTATTTTTCTGTATTCATAAAATCTGTAATTTTTACAATACAGCTGGTCGTTCTAACAGAATATACTTCTCCGAAGATATTACACATTAAATGTAGTCGCTTAATGCGGTTGTCACAATAAGCAATGTCGTAAAAAGCAGTGTTTTTTATATAGCATTCAGCCGGGACCTATGATTTTGGTCAATATAACCGGCATGCTGTTCTAAACGATAAACGATTTTGACTGTATACATTTTTTTCAAAAGTAAAAAGTACCTTTAGAAAGTATACGAGAGTCGAGCGTTGCCCCATATCTCCGAAACTACTGTACCTGAAAAGAAAAAATAGAAAACATAGAGACTCTCTTATTGCTTACAGAAAAGCCTAAATGAAAATCTTAAGTCTTAAAGTTTTCACGAAAAACGAAATCGTCTCAACGAGTTCGGCTCGCAACTGATCGTTTTTTTTTAATCAGCAAATCACTCAAAAATGAATAATAGGCAAATTGTAATTATATTTTCATAATTTATTAATATTGTTGCATTATTTGCCATGAACTTTGTTCAAGTGTCACATTTCAAGGTGTTAGTTAACTAAGCGCAACAATATATCATATAATTGTGTGCAAAAATTCACACTAAGTTGTTTTCCATTCGTTAGAATCCCAAATATATCATTATCTAATTGAAGGAGGTTTGTCGTAAAATTGTACGATGATTATTTTAATAATAGGTCTGGTATACTTGACTTAAAACTGTCGGTTTGGTGCAAAAAAAAGTACCGATGTATTCACGGTCATTTTGGTGTTTCTTGGATCCTAGGTCCTTTATTTGACACATTGGTGTAATGGATAGCGTACTGACCTTTTGAGTAAGCTGGTATATAGGCTCAAATTCCACCTCCACTCATGAACAGTTCGTGATGTTTAATTAATTATGACATGATGGAATCTGTTGTCGAGCGTTTATAATTTATAATATCGAATTGACTATCATTTGGGTTCTTCTTTCGCTTAGCGAAATGTAACGGGTTAAAATTTTCACAATCATTAATACATATTTCTTCAGCTTAATTATTTTGTTAACAGTATTTTATTTATTGCAAAATAGTAAAACTCTTATATATGAGTGGGAGTGAGAGAAATGACAGTCCAATTTAAAATTCCCACAGCCAAGAAAGATAGAAACTCCCGTTCGATTTTTAAAATGTCTCTTGTCATAATCATTTAATCGCTTACGTAATAGTTAACCTTTTCTAAATCTAGAAATTCTTGTCAAATCATTTTCAAAAAATTATTAAGATTCTGTCTGCGACAAAATAATTGCATTACGTTGAAATTATAAGTTATTCTGTGTAATCCATCATAATTTAATTAATTGGATGAATTTAATTATCTTTGCCAATAATTAATAATACTTTCAAAACTCAAATCAATTCTGTACCATCATCAGCGAGGACTGTTCTGATATTTTTGGAATTTCTGGGAAGTTCGAGGCGTTGCGAAAACTATAAGTAGTTCTGAAGCCGAAGTGCCGAGTCGGAGACGGATCAGAACGCGTTGTTATGGTAAAATAAAATTTTAATTGTTTTCAATCTCAAGTGCTAACTGATTTGATCTAGAAAAAAAGGAACTCATCCATATCTGATTTCGGAAGCGGACAGTAATTTTATTTTAATTTTTATAAGACCGTGACAGAAATTATTTTATACATTTACACAATTTGATGACTCTAAAGGTGAAATATGCTCCTCAAAATGTTCAATGATAGTTGGGAAGGGAGACTTCGTGGCAACCGAATCGAAGGAAAGCAATACTGATCTTGAAAATATTGCTTTCCATAGATTCACAACATCGACTACACTTTGTTTTTCGTCTGTTTGTCCGCCAAGACCCATTTTCTCACGAATGGCTAGAGGTATCAAGGTGAAATTAATGTCAAATACTAAAGTCTGCAGTCTCGTAGTCCTGTAAAAAATTCAAGCTTCTAACTAAAAGCAATAAAAAGATACGGTCTTTAAAAAATCACGTATTTTGTAAATGACTTACTCATCAAATCCTAGCAACTAAGCAATCCTAAGCGACTGTTTATTCTGTTTATGGGTAAATCCTATTCTACCCTGAACTGCAATTATTACACTGCAATGTATAAAATCTGATTCCAATTGTTTTTTTTAGTAGAGTTTGAACTGAAAGATTCCCGATGTTAAATCCGTTCAGATGAAATCAGCCATTAATGTGCCAGCACTGTCGTCAGCTATTTAACTTTGGAGTCTCCCGTTCGTTTCCATTAATTCAATTGTTTGGTTCACAATTACTGCAGAGCAATTGAAATAATAACGCCTTTTACCATACGGAATTGGTATACAGAGTGTTCCAGACATGAATCAGGTCTGTATATCGTTTATTATTTAAGATAATCCTATCAAACCCAACATATGAATGCTGTTTTTCTGGTCTATCTGATGTACAGTCATTTTGTAGAAAATTTCATATAAGGTTTGATAGGGTTATCTTCAAAAATAATCGAATTAGATGCTTGAGGAGTCATGTCTGGGACATTCTGTATATGTAATAAATTGCAATATGTCATAAAGGAGGTGATTTAAAATTGTTTTAGCAGTCTTTTATACAGGGCAGTTTAGATGCTTGTCTTTTTTAGAGACTCAAAAGTAACATTTTCATTGTTCATACTTCGGGGTCAAACAATTGCTTTCTATGAAATTGCTCGGCACACCTCGGCGAAAGCAAATATCCAAACATCTTGAAAAGACACGTTCAGAATTGTTTTTTTTAATAATATAAATAATAATTATCAACATTTAGTCGGATTTCGACGAGACCAGTTTATTGGGATCTGACATAAAACGTTACGATATCTGGTGAAAGAAATTAAAACCATGATATACATTATATTTTACATGCTGTTATCGTTTTAAGAAGAGAGAGAAAAAATAAAGATTATAGACGCTCAACCTACTATCTCTCTCTGTCTCTCGCCATACTACAAAACGATACTACTATAATATTATATATATGAAAAATGGCGGATTAGACGTTACATTGGCCTGAACTCTGCCTATATACCGAATTCCAATAGTTAAAATGATAATACATTGAAAATTTGTAATGCTATGCCTAAATAAGCACAATTAACAATTTCAAAATAATTAAATGGTTGGTGTCCTAACTTTTCGGAACCCCTAGACCAGTGGTCCCCATCCAATGGTTCATGGACCACAGGTGGTTCATAAGAGCCTCGAAAGTGGTCCGCGGAAGAACCCGGAAGTACATATAAAAAAGCTGCCAATAATAAAAAACGTGTTTTAAAAAACTGTTTTACTACTTAAACACCGTTGAATTTGATTATAACTGGTAAGGGATATAGCGTGGGCGGTCCATACTGATTTAATTTCAGACTGAGTGGTCCGCAAACTTCTACATGTTTGGAGCCACTGACCTAGACTGAGCGTATGGATCTAAGATTGCCCTGAGAAAATAGGGACAAATTTTTGTAAAATGACAATGTGTAAACTTACAGCGTTAAATGTATAATTATGAGAAAAAATTGATAAAAAGATGCGTCAATTATGAAATTAATAATTAATTAAGATGACAAGATGATGTGGGATGATAATTTCTTAATAACGACGAAACGTTTATAAAAATTGTGCGTTTCCTCACTTTTCCTTTTTATGATCGTTGCTTAATTTTTGGCGACAGAGCAAAGTAATTGAGAAGTAAAAAAATAAATTAAGCCTATATCTTTAATTTAATCTAACCTTGAAATCTGTGATCCCTTGAGTCAGTAGCGGCACGTCTCGCGTTTTATGTTGTAAAATTGTAAAAGTGATGTAAAATTACCAGTTACTGATTGTAATCATTTTATCCGGGTACTTAGCCGGTTTATTAACCAGTTACATATAAAAAAAATGACGGTTTCCGGTTTCTGTTTCTCAGAACAAAGATAACAAGACAGTAGAGCAATTTTCAGCAGTAGAATCGAAAGAACTAATTAAATAATGTAGTTATATTTATACAGATATTAGTTATAAAATTAAAATCTCGATGCGCAGTCTTGTATAATAATAAATAGCCGCGGATATTTAACCGGCTAACTAGCGAGTTATTTACCCTTTTACATCACTATTTAATGTTAGTTATTTTGTTGTTTGAATACATTTCTAATTAGAAAAAATAGGTTGAGAGGTTTCCTCAACCGAAATACTTCTTTCCGATTAATATACAAAATGCCGATTGTAAAATTATTAATAAAGGTTTAAAAGTAGCCAAAAAAATGAAAAATAGTACTGCGTGTCTGTTGTAAATACTCTGCAAACAAGTAAATTTTTTTTTATTACATAGACGCTCGATAACTAAGATCATGTAAAAAATTCTAGACGGGAGATAATGGACTAGATCCCATTTAAATCAGAAAATCAGTATTTATAATTAATAATGTCTACTTCTCGACTTAACCTTAGACGCAAATGATCTCAGTTACCGAGCGTCTATAATCTACAATCTCTTGACTATAGTCTTACCTAATGATTTTTGAAATGTATTTTAATTTTTTTCATACGATGTTCAGAAAAATGTTTCTCTGTACATTTTTTTTGACGAACCACCGATGTTTTTTATTGTTTCCAAAAAAAACAATTCGGTGTTCACTTTTCCATGACAATTTTCGTTTAATTGACTGTAAAACGCAGAGTATGACAGTTAACCTTCACCTGAATGAAATCAGTTCAAGCTCTCAGGCTGGTTCTTAAACTTGATTGGTTAAAAAATGTACTACTAGTGCAAGGACAATCTTTATAAATTGCATTCATTAAATAAGAAAGATGTTTATTAATAAATAATGCGCTTATTCGATGCATGGGATATTGCTAAGACTGGTTCGTTTCGTCATTAGTTGAAATAATTCAAACATAAATAAGACTGGTGTGTAATTCGCGCGGCGACATTAATTATATAAGACTATAAAACAATATTGCATTTGACAATAGGGTAGGCAACGTAACGTACGTCACTGTACAGCGTGTTAGCTTGCTTGCTATAATTTTTCAAGTTTTTTTTATCCTAAAGGGCTGGGTAATGGGACAAACTTATTAAATTATTGTATTGTCATCGGTCCTTGATCAGTGTGCAAAGTTTCAGTTTAATCTGACGTTTTGAAGTGAGTGAATTCCACGTTCAAAGATTCCTTTACAAACATAAAGGTGAAGCTGAAAAAAACATGTTAATACATAAACAAACAAACAAAATGTTTGTGAGTAAATAAAATACGCTTTAAATTATTAACGCTAAAGAACTTAGTTTTAGAACAATTGTTTTGTACTTGTTGAATCAATGAAGGATTTAATAAAATCGAATAGAAGCCGACCCTGACTTTCGGGCCAATCATCGAAGATCAGAAATCGATATTTCGGTCATTTGAACGCGGCCCCTTAACGAGTTAATTCAGTTTTATCTGATACAAGGACATACGCCCGAATCTCTATAGGTTTGTTAAGTCAAATATGAATAATAAAAAGTAGGTCGATTACCAAAAAGTCAACAATTTACGCAAAAACACGTACATAAATATGAACTTAATGAATAATATTTGAATAAAGATTCTACAGAGTCTGCAACTGGATCTCTTCTTTGCTTAGAAACGTATATCATAGATTCATTTATTTTTTTCATTAAAAGTTATTTTTTTTAATTAAATAATCATATCACGACTTTCGTTTCAACTCTACTAACTACCATCAACACTATATGTAGATTTTGCGAAATGGTGGATGAAACAGCCACCCATATTGTGTTCGAATGTGAGACACTAACCTACAGGAAGGCAACCATCTTTGGCTACATTTATGTGGATGGAATAGTTCCACAGGACAATCTAGTAACTAATCTTCTGAAGCTCATAAGAAGGTCCAGATTATTTGTTGACTAGATCCAGAAAAAGGGGGATCCTTTCAGGATGTGGTGCATTTGGGTTAAGAGACCACCACATTCTATTTTAATTTTTTTAATAGATTTAGATGGCAACTGAAAAAACATACAGGCATGAAAAGCAGCTATTTTATATGAGGTCGTGCAAAAAAGTTGTTTTGCGTTCAAAAGCACGCGTTTTTTTGAGATTTAAATTAATTGGAGTTAGCAACTGCTTATATAATTACTATATTTTTCTTCAATCGATTTGCTATTACGGTCAAATGCTTAGACCAATTTTGACTAAATTTGACATAGCCATTCTTTGATCTTAAACCGAATCACGTCTGGCGATTAAAATATTACTCATGGTGTTATTGTAGTGTTATTTACGTTTTGGCTCAATAATTAGTAAAATATAAGTTGATAAAAATGCCATAGCAAGGAGTATAACCGACGTCTTATTGATGAAATGTTTAGTAATTTATTTTCCAGTTTAATTTTTTTGCTCTGAAAACTTTTAGCAAATAATTCCAAAGTCCAACATTTCAAAAAAAATATTTAATCGTCAAAATTTAATTGGCTAGCATCATTATTTGATAAAATAGTCAAAACTATTACAGAATGTTTTTTTATAACTATTTTGTAATATACTAAAAATAAGCATTTATATCATGAGAATTATGTTTGGTTTTTATTATCAATAAAATTAACCTTCATAATCTGTGATCTGTTATTAAAAATTTATGATAACAATAATATTGTTAATTCCGTCTGTCAGAGAGAGATAGTAAATTATAGACGCTTAACAGCTGAGGTCATCAGCGTCAATTCCGTATGTCAATTGGCATTATTTATTATGTAGGTCTTTAGACATCGAAAATTTTCTACGAATCTACTAAACGAAAAAATTAAAATTTCATACAGAGTTAGATGACCCAATCACGGGCGTATGGCGTAAATAAACGAGTTCCGATTTTGAGGGCTGATTTTAGGGACCAAATTAGAAATTAAAAAAATATATTTTTTTCAAGGGCATCATGTGACGTATCAAATGAAAGTGCTCGTTATAAGAAATACAAATATATATATTTTTTTAATTTTAAAATGCATAACTTAAAAAATAATAAATAAAATATACCAAAATCGAGCATCCCCGGGTACCCGCTAGTGTGTAAATAAAATCGGAACGTTTTAAAAGTGCATTAACGAGTTTTTATAGTTTTAATGTTGTTTTGAAATTGTTCTAAATGTAAAAATCAATATTATGAATAATAAAAGCAAATGATACTTCTGTATGCATTATTAAAAAATATGACTTGTATGTCTATTTAAAAAAAGTCGAGGTAGAAAGTTTATAGGTGACTATGAATTTTTATTATTGTAACTTTATTTGATTATACAGAGTGTTTTATAAAATTGTTCCTGTATAACATATAGCAAAGTTGAGTGAAAGAGTTTGTAAAGAGACGCAGTGAGGTCATCTGTTTGGAAGGGATAGTCAAAACTACCAAAGCAAACGTAAACCAAAGTTAAGCAGGCGTAAACGGCTTCATAAAATCTAACAAAGTCGTCTGATGAATCAATGATTTTTTGTTCTTACGAAAAAAATTTCTTTGTAGCATGCTAATGATATTTCGTTGGAGTTTGGACTCTAGGTTTTCCAAAATTTGTAACGTTTTTTCAATTGAACTGAGGCCTTCTGCCAAGTTTTCAACCGTCATTTCATCTTCTAATTAAACTGGGTCTAATGAATCGGGTTCAAAAATTGCGTAATTCTGGATCCGCGTAAGACGGGGTAGCGTAAGTTGGGGTATAACTGTACTTTATATTGTAAAATAAAAAAATTGAGATACAACATTCGTGTCTGAGAATAGTTTTTAGAAAACCCTCTGTATATAACATAAATGTGCTAGTAAATAATGCGGTCTTACATAATACATAATATATAGTATGTAAATGCTTTAAGGTCAAGTTCGTTCTTTGCGTATGTTGCGCAGTAAAATGGTGCCGTTACCGTTTGTTTTTAAACAAATGAGATGAGTTCAACGTCTTCTTCAATTTGGGAGACTACTTTTCCTTTCATTTTAACTCTCAGTTGTTTCATCATAACTACAGTAGAACTCAAGTATTTTCAACGAATCTACTCCTGTATTTTCAACTTCTCTTTTATCCTCACTTCGTAGCAGAAAATATATCGTTATTAATTTGAGGTTAAATGTTGTCAAACGTATTTCCCCATTGGCTGAGCAGCGTAGGAGGAAACACTTTGCGTGAGAAGTAGGGACTATAAATTTGAAAATACGTGAGTTGAAAATGGATGCTGTTGAAAACACATGAGTCAACTGTAAACAGTAGAATACATGTATTTTCAACCTGCCATTTTTCAACCCCTAAAAACGGGTTGAAAAATGTTTTTCGGCTCTAAAATACCGAAAAAATTCTCCGAATCGTTACAAAATTGAAATTTAACCCTCTGATAGTAATTAAAAAGTGTCTCTAAAATTTTAAAAAAATCGGCCCGACAGGACCGGATTTACAAATTTTATGAAAACGTTAGTTTACAAATAGTGAATTATTTACTGAAAGGTGTATATAATTTGATATAGAGGTTCGACTGATAATAATATTTCAATTAAGAAAAAAAAGTGATTTTAAGGGGTGTATTAAGGAGTCAAATTTTTTATTTTGCCCAAAAACCAACTTAAGTTTGCATAATAAAGCCACACTGCCTATGTTAGCAAATACACTATATTGTCGGCAGGGTTTTGGCACTGTGACCCGGGTTTTATTTTTCTTCTAGTCCAGAAAAAGTTGGAAACCTCTGGTATGAATTCATTATTGTGCAATTTACGCTCGTAAATTTCGATGACAAGGAAGGAAAACCGACATTTTTTTAAACACTTGACGTTTTTAATCATAATTCAATTAGAATTAAAAACATCTCGCAGGTGGTTTAAAGAAATTCATCATGCATATCAATATAGTTGCATAGATAATTTTTACATGACAGATTTCTTTGTTGAATTGTCCTACTTTCTTATTAAAAAAAGTTACGTAAACATAAGCACCTCCTTTTCTTACGATCAATTCAATCATCTTCAGCCTCCATTTATGTATCTTCAACAACCATCGTTGTCTTGCAATGCAAAAGAACAACTGTCAATAATGTTTAATCAATATATTATGTCACTATTATTACTATAGAATTAATTAATTCATTAATGGTTTAAATTACGTCTTTTCAGGAATTCGAGAAGATCCTAGTGAGTTTGGTTTTGCTGTTTGCCGTTGGAGAATGCGCCTTATCAACAGTGATAGTAGCTGACCGGACAATGTCAAGGATGATTGAGCTGACAGCCAGAAAACCTTACTGCACTTTTCACAGCGACAGGTCGGTACTTCTATACTAATACGAGGTTGACTCTAATTAAATGATTAATGAGAGCGGTTGTGATCCTTGATGAATGTTGGAGAATCCAATTGTGTAGGCTTTCACGGCTGGCGTTGTTGCAAAACTTCTTGGTTTCCGGGCTTGTACGGCGTGGTCCATTGGTATTTCTATCTGAAGTTTCGTCTACAACTGCGGTTGACATTATCAAAGGCGATGTGGTAGCGGGCGAAGTGTCCTTATCGGCTGCTCACAAGCAAGTGTAATAATGTCTACCACAGTTGTAGACGAAACGTCAGGTAGAAATACCAACGGCGTACAAGCCCGGAAACCAAGAAGTTTTGCAATGTTGGAGAAATTTGGATAAAATTCGTGGTACAGAATGAATTAAACAACAATACTGGATTTAAAATTGCATTTTCACTAATGTTTTGGTACGCTTTGTACTTCAAATGCTGTCAAAGCATAAGATGAAGAGGTACAAAGCGTACCGAGACATTAGTGAAAATGCAATTTTAAATCCTGTATTACTGTTTAATTCATCCTGTGCCACGGATTTCCTAATTTCTCCAACTTCTATAACAAACACAATAGTGTTAAAAGTGTTAACAGTTTTTAAACTGGAGTACAATACCAAACACACCGATAAACACTTTTCATCTTAAATTACCGTTCGCAGGGATACAATACAAAGAATGATCCTGGCGTCTGATAAAAAACGATTGAGGCAGATGTCCAACGAAGCCATTTCAGCTTTGGTTGACGTTTGTCTCAGCAAGAAGGTGACATCCATGCATCAAGGAGGCTTTATTTATCCAGGAACTAACTGGTGTGGACCCGGTAAATATTTTTTCCAATTGTCATCAGGGCCGGATTTATATTTGTAATGACCCTAAGTAGTAGTCGTAGGAGGAGCCCTCGGAGAATTAAAAAACTCTACATAAATTATTTTTCGAGGTATTTATTTTTGAAAGTATAAAAAAGTAACAAAAGATTTTTAAATCAAATAAATCACAAAGTTGTCCTGGATTTTATAAGTGCAATTGCTGAATTATATCATTGAAAGACAAACTTAGAATGTTGTCTGATTCGATACATAAAATCCACGAGTCTTCCCTGGCACGAACATAGTCCTTAATTCGTAAGGTTTCGATCAATCAGGGGGCCCCACTAAGCTGGGCTCCTAAGGAATTGCTTATTTTGCTTATGGATAAATTCGGCTCTGATTGCCGTAAAAAAATAAATAGTCTATAGACACTATGTTTAGACTAAAATTGGAATTAATATGAAATTCTGCGAATGCATAGAAAAATTCATGAATAGAAAGATATTGTAAATTATAGGTGTTTCATTGAGGGTTAGTTTTGGAGGGCAAATTACAAAATAATTTACAAGTGCATCATGTGATGTATTAAATGAAAGGGACCGAGCTGGGTAGAGTAGCGGTGACAGCACTAGACTCGCATTCGGGAGGTCCGGGTTTGAATCCCGGCGGGGGCAGATGTGGCTGGGACTTTTTCCTACTGCCTCTCGCCGAGAAACGGTAATTCCTGTACCGGCCAACTTGATTGAGGTTTTCCATGGTTTCCCTCAATTAATTCCAGATAAATATCGAGATGGTTCCTTATTTTAGGCCATGGCCGATTACCTATCAAACTCCTAGTTGAAAAATTGCCTACCTTATCCTAATTTCTTATAATTTCTTCATTCGCCCATTGCTATTACATAAGTTGAAGTTTTAAAAATGTAGAAAAATAACGGGGAGTGTGGTAAATGGAAAATAAGAATGGTGCGAATGGCGTCTGTTATGACATAAAGTCGAGAAACGGACGTTAAACGCATTATTATTATTAAATGAAAGGGCCCGTTATGAGAAATACAATTATATTAAACTTACAGGAAAACTTGACCGAAAATCCTATGTTTTAAAGTTCTCACAGAAAACGGAATGGTACGGAACCCTCTCCACACGAGTTTGGCTCGCACTTGACCGGTTTTTCATTTTTGGAAAAAATATATTCGATTTGTCTTTCAGGTAATGTGGCGGCCAATTATAGTGACCTAGGAGTACACGAGGCTGAAGATCGGTGCTGCAGAGAGCACGATCACTGCCCCAACACTTTGGAGAGCGGACAATGTCGTCAAAGTATTTGCAATAGCTCACCGTTCACCAGGTAAACTTAAGTTCTTGTATTATTTCATTTCCTCGTTGATAGGTAAATGTCAGCATGGTTTTGTTGTGCCAATTATTGCATTAAGTTGTAAGTAAATTGGATTGTAAACAACAATTAAGACCTCATGAAATGTTAAATTAACATTTTTTAATTTCGTCTTAGAGAAACTATAGTTTTGGCTATCAGGGTCGGATTAATCATGAAGCTGCAAAATTAGGTGCTCGATAGATGTTAATCTTTTTGAATTTCTTAGATCTCATTGTGATTGCGACGCAAAGTTTCGAAGATGTCTCCAAGACCTGAATACTGAAGTCGCCAATACGATTGGTGCAATATTTTTCAATGTAGTCCAAGTCACTTGTTTTAAAGAAAGAAGACCCTGTTCACAGTGGCAAAGGTAAGACGTCATTTAGTTTTGTCTGAAATATTGAATAATTATTCCAGAAGAAAAATTGAATAACTATTATTTAATATTTTTTCACTAACAATGAACACGTGCAGTAAAAAATATAGTTAATATTAATGATTGTCATTATCATGGCATAATTTTGTCAATTTTTTGGGTAAATTTTGATAGTTTTTTTTAGTGGATCTCTATAATTTTTTAAAGTGAATTTTGGTAATTTTCGGGTGTTCTTTAACGTTTTTTTAGTTGATTTTCGACAGTTTTTTTTGGTGAATTTATAACATCAGATATTTGACCAGGTCGCCAAGTTTCAACTCTGATTTTAATGTTATTAAAAATGAATTTACGCCTCTATTTAAAGATTCTTAATTTAACAAAAAATAGGGCCCTATTTTACTTCAAGAAGCCCTAGTCCCCGAAATATCTAGATCCGTTCCTCATGAAATGTTATCATTACTAAACCATTATGATGTTCTGTGAATGTTCTACTTCTTCAAATGAAGATGAAGTCCTCAATTTAGTACTGGCTTTGTCGAGTCGGATATAATACCCTAAGAACTTAATGTGATGTTGATGTTTAGTAAAAATGATTAAACATGTTTGGTGAATCTATGATCTAATGATTTTGGATAATTGTGTGTAGAGATCTGACTTGTCCAGTGTTCGAACACCAACCCAAGTATGTGAGACAACCGAGACCATGGGAATTACATCTAAGATCTAAATTTGGATTTAATCCATTCGTGATATTTAATAAGCCACATAATAATCCTTATCATAATCAACATCCAGATATTGGACATTTGGTTATGAATTTTGTTTTTGATCTGATTAGGCCATTTACCAATCATGGTAAAAAATAAAATTAGTTTTTTTCTATTTTTTTTCTAAAGCAATTCGTTGAAATACATAATTTTCTGTTAGAAGTTCTGACACAAAATACATAGTTCCAATTGATTATTAAACTCATTTATATATTGTTACTTGGATTTGGATAATTTTTATTCTAAAGAAACGCGTGAATATATTTTTTGGCAACAAAAATTTCAAGATTTTCGGGACAAAGAAAATGTTATTACTGTATTACATTAATACAAATTAATTATAATATTGGTTGATGAAAAAATTAGATTTTTATAGATTATAGATGCTTGACAACTAAGGTTATTAGCGTCAAGTATGATTACAATTTGTGATATATTTTAAGTACAAATTATCTAATTTAGATTAATAAATTATTGTAAATATTATTTAGAATTGATTAAAACTTTTAATTTATATCGAATAATTTTTACTATTAAAATAAAAAAAGCGGTAACTTTCGACGTGGTGCGTCTGCTTTTGAGTTATAGTTGTCTTCCTCTTTTGAAGTAGCCTTTCGATATTTGTGACAGCGACGGGAGATAACGACACGCAACGGAATTGAATATAAGTCCTTCCGAGATGAATAACTTTTTCTTGTGACAGCATCTGCGCACGTGTTCAGTGCAATCTAAGACACTTTGTCTCTATCTCTCGTCAAGGTCAAAATTTTAAAAAGTTACTTTTACTGTGGGGCTTATTGAGCTTCCTTCCATTCAAATTCAAGAGAGATACAGATTTTCTCTATGATCAACGATAGCTAAATCTACCTAAACTTCGCAATACGACTCTTACCCAGAGTCGTATAAAAGTAAGTGCTGCAAAATTTTTAGAATTATTTCTTCCTGCACCCCCATAACTGCATTTATAGAGCATCTTCTTTATTTATACAATAAACCGGTAAAAGGGTGTAACGTGATTTGGCAAGGCTATTAGATGCAGAGATGACTTCGTTCCGTCCTCCAGTAGACTGTCAATTGACAAATGGTTAATAAAACGATCTCCTAGCTGACGTCATTCATTAACGAGGTAGCCTGTGTATCTAATGACCTTGATGGTTTGGTTCTAGTCATTATGTATTTCATTTTCGCTATTTGGTGGTTGGTCTGGTCTATCCTCACTACTTTAATGGGTGAATTTTTTTTAATGGACTGATTAGGATCTTTAATGGTATGTTGTGGCTTTAATGTCGCTATAATAAATTGCTTCCAGGAATGGATACGACGAAGAGGAATCGGATGTCATTTGTTCCGAATGGAAATATCGTCCTTCTGAGAAATACATACCTCTCATGCCTCTTCCATATAATTAACGTTTTATTAGCTAATATTTATTACTTATATAGTAACAACAACTATCTGCCTTATGTACAAAATATCATTTAAACAAATGATGGTCAAAATTTAAACGAATGATGGTCTGCTTTTGTAAACTTGACGAACATTTTCGATGTTTTTTTTAAAATAAAATAACGTTGTGCCAATGCTATCAAACAAATAAAAACAAGAAAGTTATAATTCAGATGCTTATTTGTTCATGTTTTGTTTAACAAAAGTCAGTTGTTTAACGATGTTCAAATGTTTTCATTTTTCCTGATGCAAATGGTGTAACCAGAATGATTGAAAATATATATAAAAACAAACAAATAAGTCGGTATATCAATTGTTTCGGGCTTTCGAGAGTCGATCTCGTATTTTAATTTTTATTTGTTTGACGTTCCTTTATGAGTTTTTATTAATGGCTTAACTGGCAGAACTTTAATAAATTATTCTTTTCTGCTTTTTTATATTTTTAAAAATGTTTCTTATATAATTGTTTAATTTTTCGGGAAGCTTGGTGATTGATCTTTTTGCTGTAACTTTTTCTGCAGATCTTTGAATTTTGTTTTAATAACTTCACTTTTTTTAATTATTGAGGGTTTCTATATCTATGGTTCACTTTGAAGTTACCATTATTTTAATGTTAATAAATTATGAAAAATCCTTGATTAAAAGTAAATTGCTTGGGTGTCAAATTAAATTAAAAATTGCCTTTTAGATTCACGCTAGAAAAACCTTTTGTAATTTAATTTTATTGCGCCTAAACCAGTTTTCTTTTAGTTAATAAGAAAAATAAGATCATATTTTTGTATTTATATTATGTAATCAAATGTAAAAAAATATATTTATTTGTAAGTAGAAATTTCCGTGAAATTGTTCATTTTATGTTATAGTAACTATTGGATTTGAATCAACCTTTATTCGTGTAGTGCTTTTCTTGCTGTTATGCAAATTATAATGTGTTTATTTTTATCTGCCCTAAATTTTAATTTATACATTATCATTAATTATTTTTTGCCCACACTGAGAATTGCCATAATATTATAATTAAATTAGTAATTTTTAAGATTATAAAATAAGTTCAAAATGTAAAGCTGTGACACAAATAAAATATAGATAATGTAGAAAGAATTCTGTTTGTTGAATTATGATTTTCCTCCTGTAAAAAATTTGATCGGGAGACTCCCGGTTTTAATTATTAAACTCCCGACTTTTGTAAAATGTTAATTTATTGAAAATTTTGGCTTAAAATAAATTAATTATTTAAATTTTGAGTATTAATTTTATTATTATTCATTTAAAACTAAGAATTGTTTACTTAAACTCATACTCAAATTTACGAATTCATATGCAGAAGCGAGGATAAGTACATCTCCCTCGTGATATTTTAAGGTGGCAACCCTACCCGAGTTTTTTTTATTATATCATTATTTATGTATCTTAAAATTTATGCAAATCAATGCGATATTGGTTTGTTATATAAACGCTTGTTTTTAGCCACTTTTACTTACATAAATAGTTCAATATCACAAATTAGCGCAAGCATGATCTACTATTATTTGTTTATAATCGTGCATTTCTTCGCCACGAGCGGCAAATGTTGGA
This sequence comes from Venustoraphidia nigricollis, assembly GCA_034508555.1. Lineage (NCBI taxonomy): Eukaryota > Metazoa > Arthropoda > Insecta > Raphidioptera > Raphidiidae > Venustoraphidia > Venustoraphidia nigricollis. The sequence goes on along the minus strand of JAVRKA010000032.1, from coordinate 3,359,332 downwards.
TTGTCCACAACACCTGGCAGAAAAGTCTCGATGGCAACGAAGTTGACCAACAGCAGTCGCCGAAAGAACGTTTCAATCTGATTTTTCCAGGTACAGTCAAAGATTTGAGTTTATATAACTATTACATTATTGGAACAAAACTAATATTAACCCTCTGCACTCTTCATCTCAAGTCCTGTGTCTCGCTTGCAGTTCCTGACAATAGTTTTACGCTTAAGTCCTAAAGGACCGAGAATCAAGCTCCTACTCCTACAGGCGAATTTTTTGTAATGTGGAAAGATTTCGTAATTTATGCATCTTTTTTAAAGTTGCAAGTTTTTCCGGAATTTTTTTATTAGTTTTCCGATCTTGGATCTTCATTTGACCCATACCTGAAATCTTTAGATAATAGTCTATAAAATCTATCTATTTAGGTACTAAATGGTGTGGGTCCGGTAACGTGGCGTCGGATTATAATGATTTGGGAAGCGCAGAAGAGACCGACATCTGTTGCAGGGCTCATGATAACTGCGCCGATGCAATAGAAGCTGGAAAATCAAATCACGGCTTGTCTAATAACGCTTTTTACACCAGGTAAACTGAAACCGATGCAAAAAAACCCAAGTATTATAAGTTTTTGTAGAAATGCTACCTAAAACGTAAAACTAACCCAGATATCATATTTAGAACTAGCTTCCCTTTTATTGGTAGTTTTACTTCCCCTCGATTTATTACTTTTTTCAAACAGATACGTCACTAAAGAAGTTAAACTTCAAAAGAGTTCAATGAAAGTTTCAGAGGTTAGTTTTTGGGGTTCTAATATTTATACCGCGTCAGTTGTTCCAGCAAACATGTATATGACTTGATTCCAATTAATCATATAGTAATCACTTACATTAAATAAATGAAAACTTGAAAATTGAATTATAAATAATTCGGAATGATATTATAATTATAACTTATAGCCGGGAAGGGGGGTAGGGGATTAATGTAACAATGCTTGCTACAATATCTAGCGCGTGTATAATGAAAATGTCAGAAACTTCTCAGAGGGAAATTTGTTATTGTCTGCAGGTAGAAATCTATTAATTTTTTTGAAAATCGTTCCAGATTAAGTTGTAAATGTGACGAACAATTCTATGACTGTTTAAAATCAAATGACGACTACGTATCAAATAAAGTGGGTGTTACATATTTCGACGTTTTGGGTACGCAGTGCTTTCGAAAAGACTATCCTATCAAACGATGTCTTCGATATAATAGGTAAGTAAAAATCCAGTAATCTTTTTCTACATATTTAATAAAGAAATACATCTTCGACGGTCTTTTGAACACACTGCCCGAACATGGGGGGGGGGGGGAATTTAACTAAGCGAGATATGCAAATTTCGAGAATTTTTTTATCCTAGTAAACGCTTAAGTTAGGTAAGCTCAAATTTTCTTTTTGTTTCCACAGATTTTTGCGCAACCGTTGCGAAGAATATGAACTGGATACAACCGGAGAGCAAAAATGGCAATGGTTTGATGTGCCGCTTTATTGAAAATTTTGTAAGACGATTACTGAGGTTTTTCAGTTGACTTTTTATTTTCATACCATCGTTGGAGAATGTTTATAATCTACAATCAAACTAAAAAACAAATGACAACAAAATAATAACAGAATTTGTATAAAAAAAAAATGTTTATAAGTGAGTTTTTTTAAATAAAACGTTGTAATAAGGCAACAAAATGGATAACAAATAATTTGCTATTCTTAATTATCATTGATAGAGTGCTCGAATTTATTGATATTTTTACCCGTTAATTTTCTAATGTAACAAGTGTAAAATTTATTTGTATGATTTCTTATTATAATATTATTAATCTTGAACTTTTGTGTGTCTAAAATTTCTGTAAATCTCCTGTTGATAAGTTGTTATCAAGAGTGAACGTCCGTTTCGGTGGTTTCAGGTAAATATTTATTTAGAGCAATTTTTAATTTAAAGTCATACGGAAGCTGTGGATAATACCGGGAACTGTAAGTCGTAAAGCGTTTGTCAATAAAGACGGTTCATTTTTTGTTCAATTCTGTCTTTCATTCGAAATGAAACGTCCGAACACAAAATGAAACAATAATGAAAAATGAATTCATTAATGAACCGATCCAACAATGCTAGATATCGGCATTCGACATGATTCATTCGCACTCCGAATGAACGAAAAATGAAACGTTTGAACACAAGAAAGAACATTAATTCGGGCAATTCGGGTTCGATCATTTTGTCTTGTAGCGGACGGACTTGGAACTACGACACCGCATAGTGAATATATTCTGTCTGTGTATGAGACAAAATGGTATTCAAAGAGACCGACCACAACACGCTGCTGTTTTTGGAGAATTTCAAAAACTATCAATGTTTTTGGAACCGCAAACTTGACGAATACAAAGACAGAACAATGCGGACAAATTTTATAATATCTCTAATTAATGATTTAAACTTAGACTTTGCTTCTTTTTTGATAATTCTTCGATCACAAATCAAACTAATTTCAAGACGCACAATTTCATTCGACATCTTCGAGGAAAAAAACTGGATGAACGTTCATTTTTATGTCATTCTGTCTGTGCCGTGTGAACGCAGAATGAAACAAAAATGAACATTCAGCCAAATGAATATTCATTCGGAATGAACCGTCCGATATCACCTTTAGATATATTTGTCTTTTAATAATAGGGCTAACAAATCATGAATCATATAAACGCGCTGTTATGCAATCCGATGTAGCGTCTGTCTCACAAAACACAGTCTGTCTTCTTGTGTTTGTACCAGTTTAGTTTGTATCGACACGTTTAGGAGGAGCATTCGGTTTATATTATTCAATTTATTTGTAAACTAGGCATTTACGCACTAATAATATTGTGTTATAAATAAAACGACGTAATAAATTGAATGCAAAGTACTTTAAGACTCTTTTTTTCTCACAATACTTATAGACATTTTTTATTTATACATTTTGTGTGAGAATTTATTTAGTTTCGGATACTACTGTGGTATTACTATTCTATAGTAATTAGTTTATCCTGAAAATTTTGCAGTTATGCAGTTGAACTATAATACTTCTAACTTTATTGAAATTCGACAAAGTGAAGTGATTTTTCCTATGATTTTAAAAGTAAGATATTGTGAACGATTCTCGTTTTTGTGTATCGATTGGTCTATGGTTTAGATAGAGAAAATAATGTTCGTGGATATTTTGGTAAGTTTTTAAATTGTGTATTTAAAAGTTATTGTATTGTATTTCTTCCTGCAAAATAAGTTTCGGGCAGGCGCAAAGTTCAAATCTTGCCCAGGACACTCATGATCTTAACTACTGTCTATACTCACACTTTAGCACAGCCTGTGGCCCGAGCGAAGCCGGGTTGTCAGCTTGTAAATAAATACTATAGTCGCCGAACTGTTTTTTGAACAGGGAAAAAAATTCAAGGGATTAAATTAATGGATCTATTGGAAAATTTCTATAATAAAACAGTTTTCTTTCGTAACAACTTTCATTTTTCTCTTTTAAAATTATTTTTTTTATATGATTCACAACGTTCAACATACATTTATTATAAGTATCATAATATTAATTGAATACAATTATGCATTTTTAACACGTTAGCTCTCAGTTGTGGAAAGCAACGTGCTAAATTACTACCATTTTTACCCGATCGTGTAAAAAAGGAAGGGTATTGTGTTTAACGTTTATTATAAACGCACTAATCAATATTCATGTTAACATATAAAGATTTTCTACTATAAAAACATAATGTAAATTACACAGGACATTTTAAATTAAAGAATATTGGACGCGAAAAACATATTCAAAATAGGGGTCAATCATACGCGCGTGAACGATTTTGAAATTATTTTCAAACTCATTTTACTATTGGTTCTGTTAACCCTTTAGTGGTCGTGAGAATATTAAACGATTCAAATCGAAATTTATAGGCGCGTATATTAAAATTGACTAAAAGTCAATTTTGTTTTTTTTCTTATATTTTTCATCGTAGAGTTCATGACCCCCCCCGAAGTTGTTCCTTCGTTTGGAAGCACAAACCACAAATAAGCAAAAATTATAAACGCTTCAAATGATATACCATTTTACTGTTTTATAACGAAGTATTTTTTTCGCGGCAATATTTTTTACGAAAAGTTGAAACCAAAAATATATATTCTATAGCGGTTATATTATTTATATAAAACTATCAGATTTTTCGCTACGCAGCTATGTATTAATATTTTGTTTTTATAAAAAAAAAACTGTCTTTGGTTGCGTCAGTTCTAATAATTACGTAACTCTTTAAACAATATAACTATTATAGTTGATAAAAATTGATTTCGTTTAGAACTAGCACAAATACCATTATTGTGGAATAAACTTTAAATAAATAAAGAACCAATAATATAAAAAAACAATTTAAAATAACAACTGCTCAACTAAATCATTAATTTTTGTACGCAACAATTCAGTTTGTATATTACATAAAAATATTTCGTTTTAAAATGTTTATAAAATGTTACTTTTTGAATTCCTGGGAGATTTTTGACCTTTTAGGCTAAGATTATTGTTCTGGATTTTTTTCTTGAAGTCTTAAATATTATTATATATAAAAACTAGTTTATCGGACACTTCCAAAATATATTTTAGAATTTGATATTTCGTAATTCAGTCGATTGAGAGTTACGTTTTGGAGTTATTTTGTTTCTTTTTTTTTTAGTTATTTTGTATGATAATCAAAAATTTTTAGTTCTCATGTTGGTATTTAGTAAACGTGGTCCTTGACGAATAATCCTGTGTCAGCTGCGGTTCCTTGGGTGGTTCCAGCCACGTATTTTCCAAGGGAAGCTTCACTGTTAGCCTAAAAAATTAACCATTTACATATTGCCTGCTATTTACACTAACCATAACCTACGGGAAAGACGGAAATATATTTTATAGACGCTCGACAACTGAGGTCGTTGGCGTCTATAACTATAGGATATTAAACTTGAGATTTGTTCTCGCTGGTCACCAACAGCTAGGGTTATTTGAACCTAGTACCAATTCGTATTTTCAATTTATTATTGCTTTTAATAATAAACTGATAATTCAAATTGATACTCTCAACAGTTCGCGGATTAGAACCTGGAAACTGGGGGCTTGTAATAGACGAGCCTTGAAAACTCGATATAAACGACACGGCTTAAACTTCGGCTATTACCAAGGTTATATTGTTTCGTTTTAGATAAAAAACGGTACTAAAATTTTGCAACAAAATTTTTGAAAACAAGTCAGATTTAGCATTAAATTTCATTTTTCAAATAATTTTTTCTCTATCCCGGACTTTTCACATATTTGAGATAAACCTATCTTTTTTGTGTGGCCAATTTTTTTCGAAAATCTGACAAAAATATTAAATGTTTCTATCTTTGTTTATTCTACAGGAAAAATAGATCCATCTTTATCTTTGTCTTGCTAAGCGTTTTATTTTTTTGTCTTCTATTTCATTTTATGTAAAATACAATAAAGTGAAAGATATAAAAATATGATCCGTCGAAATATTACAGAGATATTCACGAGTAAAATGTCGACACACACTCACATGTAAAGTACCGAGTGTGTAGTATAATATAGAGGGAAGTACTCAGTATAGGTATTGAAGCGGACGAGACGCGACGCTGGTCGAATAGGACGTCGCAACGTGTAATCTAAAGGTTTTCACTTCCATCCAAGCGCGCCATTAGATGTTTCACATAAAAAATCTTAGGAAATGTAAAACACGGAAATTGGGGAAATAATACAAAACAGAAATCAATAACATCAATATAAAACACTGTACTGCTTAAGCTTACCTTCCCACTTGTTGGAGCAAACCTATTCGCTACTTTTATTCTGCTAGATACTTTTTTAGGCTTTCTATAGTACTGCTATATTCTCAAAAGATTGCATAATTGTCAACTATAGTCAAGTGCAAATGAAACATAAAATTTTGATTAAGTTTTAAGTTTCATAACTTTTTTATTTTTAGTCCGATTTTGGTAATTTTTTTGGAGAACTGTACATACAACTATTAGTTTTAACACATCTGTAGAAATTTTAACTGAAATAGGTTTTTTGAAACATTATAATATAAGGATAATCCAAATGTGTTTTTTTTACCTAATTTTAAAACACCTGCGGAATAAAATTGGGCAGAAAAATTATTTAAAATGCCAATTTTCATTGGCTGTTGTTTGTTCATGCCAATATGTGCATCCGTTCGCACACAAATGCAAAATGATTATCGCATAAATAGACCCAATACTTTTCGCCATATTTAAAAATGTCTGACTCAACAAATATTGTTTGTGAGGTTATGTACACTGATAAATAGAAACGAGAAAGGAAAAAATACAGTCGAATGGAACTAAATTAGGCGATATTTAATTTGGAAAAGGATTAAAGCAAGATATGTACTTTTTGATTTTTTTGAGACGGACATAACTTCATTGTTTAGTTTTTTTTGAGTTACGTCGAAAAAATAATGTAGCATAATCGTGTTGAACTATATAGGTACTTACGCGTAAGAAAAAAATAAACGCCGCGCCAAAATCCAAAACTAGGATACGCATCACGTAAAAATATGAACCTGTCAATCATTTCAGACGCACTTGAAATTTTTCGAAAGAATATTATAAATAATAATTTTTTATGTGCTCACAATAAAAATATTAATTGGTACTGGACAATTGCTGGTGACCAGACTGAAAAATGTCTTTAACACCCGTTTATCGCGAAATTATTGCCTTATTACCATTTCCCGTTGTTTTTTACCTTTAATAAATAGTAGATTGTATATTATAGAAATTCGATAACTAACGTCATTAGTGTTTAGTAAATAGTAGTACCTGTGGAAGCAATTTACTAGATTTAATAATTATATATGTGTGCTGCTGTAACGTACCACGTACTTTTTAGACTTTAAAATGATTGACGAGTCCATTTTTAAACGCTGTACAACTGTTCTGATACTGCTTAAATAAAATAAAAAAACGTACACAAAAATTGACAATAGATAATAATATAATAAAAAATATTATTTCAAACAATCCGTTTTCAAAAAAATAAATTTTACAAAATATGTATACAAAAAAAATTTTGAAGGGACAACTTGGGACCAACTTCAGTTTAGAATAAAAAAATTATACAAAGAAAAACAAAAAAAAAATAAGCTGATTGGTTCCCAAATCCCTCACGTATAAAAAAATCAAAAATGTTGTAAGGATTCAGTATACAGGAAGGTGTAAAATTTTCTGGACAAATTCAAGAAGCACGTTCCTAAGAATTTTTTCAGTGGCCATTTTTATTTGCAAGTTTTAAAAAGTATTGTAAAGCCAGAAGGTACTGTGTGACCTCAGCGCAGCGAAAAACAAATTACTGGGTGTGATATACGCGTCTTCGAATTGTAGGACCAAAATAAGTTGTTTGACACTGATTATGCTGACGAAACGTTGTACTGTTAATGTTTCAGGGTAAAAAAAGATGTTTTAAACACGTGAAATTACATTGGGAATGTGGTTCTCAAATTTGTCCAGACACTCGTATAAAACGCCCCGAATATTTAGGACAATACAAACAGTTGCTGGACGATTCTGGTTGTTCGTTGGATGTAGGTAGGTAGGTAGGGGGCGAAGTCTCGGGTACGTTCTCTGTTAGTAGGCATGCGATTTGACAAACAAGCTGGCTCCACCGGCCGCTCCCGAAACTGTACCAGCTTTGTATTGACCGAGAGCTGCCTCGCCATTTGCCTATGATTTGGTAAAAAGGAGAAAAAAGGTTGCCAGTGTTATTTTCAAGTATAATGAAAGCACAGCGCACGCGCAGAACGCGACGACGTCTCTCTCTCTCTTTGTGTGTGTAATCGATACTGGATTATAAACGCTCGACAACATAGGTCATAAACGTCATATCTCTCTTACCGAATCCATTCAATGCCGTATCTAAGTGAAAACAAATGAGTGAAAAAAATACGGGCGTTCAATTTCTTAATTCATGATGTAACTACGTCACTTCCGCTGATGTCAAAAGTCCGTTGTTGACGACAACCAAGTACTTTTGACATCAGCTGAGCTGAGTGACGTCACATGCCGTTTAAATAGCACAGCGACGTTAATAACTGCACGAATCGTTGAATCTTCATTAAATTTTAGAGTTTTTTTGAAGTTGACGTAACTGATATATTTTCGTTGTGTAAAAAATGTACCCACTAAATTAAACGTTATAGAAATAAAAATACGACAATTTAGCAGCTTTTTGATTTAATTAAAATTAAACAGAACTAAGCACGAACCGTTAAACTGACGGTTTTAGGCCACTAGAACGAATTCTTTTGCCTTGGCTGATCAAAATTCGTTTTTACAATATACAATTTCGACGAGAAGAAATCGAAACAGTCGACTGCACTGTGCATAAGTTATAATGGCATCGTTTAGAGAAGATAGTAGCGTTATTTCTTCAGCACTGACGACTCTTGGATCGGACAGGTCTATGCATTCTCATAAGGCGTTGTCCTATGAATATGGTCATTTAGTTAATCGACGCTAGTCAAGACACGCCAATGCCAGTACACATATCGCCTATGACGCAACTACTGATTGCTTTTCTCACTCTTTTTACTATCTTCTCTAAAAGATATTACTCGGAGCATCGTTTAGAGAAGTTAGTGGCTTTACTTCTACGCACAAACGAGTTTCGGGTCGTACGGGTCTGCGTTTTCTAATAAAGTATGGAGCTATGAATACGGTCATTTAGTTGAGACGCACCACTGCCAGTACAGATACCGCCTATGATTGCCTACGTTCGCTTTTCCCATTCTTCTCTAGAATCCACATCGTGTTACTATCTTCTCTAAACGATACTACTTTAACAAGATTATTTGTGAAAGAAATATATACCCACAAAACACCAAACCGTATCGAAAAACTCTCGACGTACGTTTCGCCAACCAAGTTGGCATCATCAGGAGATTTAATCATCTCCTGATGATGCCAACTTGGTTGGCGAAATGTACGTCGAGAGTTTTTCGATACGGTTTGGTGTTTTGTGGGTATATATTTATTTCGTATTTTCACACCAAAGGTTCCATCACTCTTCTTGGAAGATTATTTGTACCGATTATTTTGTGTGTTTTGGAAAAAAATTATTTATGACCATCCGGCTTCAGTTTAATGCAGAGGTTCCCAACCTTTTTTGAACTACCGTCCCCTTTAGAAGAAAAAATATTTTTTTAACGCCCCCGAGCCATTAATAGTCAATTTTATATGAGATATTAATGAAATTTTGCGTATTATCTGTACCTAATTTATCTACTGAAAAATATAAAACCACTTTGTAAGGCTGCAGCGCCCACTGGGGGGCGATACCGCTCCCGTTGGGAATCTGTGGTTGACTGTAAGTCGAGTTAATTGAACGTAGCGTCGGAAAACATTTATTTTACTGGATTTAGAGGCGAGATTTGAACGAAATTCGGTACGAGACACGTCATCACTTTTAACACGCGCTGCTGTGAATAAAAAGTACTGATAGAATGTAGTTGTAAAATATATGGTTTATTAGCATTAATGGTTAGTATTTTTTCTACACACTAAAAGGAAAAATAAATGAACATTCAAGATATTATAAAAATGGTCCATCGAGTTTAAGCCCCTCTTACTTTTTCGACTCCTGTTTGTTCACAATTCCAATTCAAATTCATATTAACTAAATAAATATAACAAAAAAAAAAAAAAAAACAATTATAAATAATAGATACAAATACGAGTGGATCTTTCCTTTATTTCAAATAAAAAGGATTTCCTACCCAACTTGGAAACCAGTGCTCGGGCAGGAGCTCAAATATAAATTGGACTTCACGGCTTACTTTTTTTTATAACCGAATGAATTTGTGTTTGTGAGAGAGCGTTCAGATAATAATATCATGGCGAATTCATTCAATAATTATCTAGTGGTATGTGTTTTGCTAATGTATGTTCTGTATTTTGATGTGTGAGCAGCCATTTTGATATTTTTTTTTGTATGTATGTAAACGTGATGTTTTTGATTTCCAGCTCTAGTCTAACAACTGGTGTTACAGGCATGAAAAGTAGGTATTTTATATAGTGGTGTGCAAAAAACGTTTACAAACAATATATAGGAGGGCAGTGTGGAATAACTGATAACCAGCGCAAATCTGGAAGTATCGGGTTCGACTCCTGGCAGGGACATTACACTTTTTCTTTATATTAAGTCTTGTAACGCTGATTGCAAGACAGTATTCGCTAATGACAGTGAGAGTCCGTCAAACGATGACGTTCAAAACAAATGAATTCGAATTTTTGTGAAGAAACAAAAGTCGAAAATATTGTTTATAAATACCATTAAATATCACATTTACCATACACATTTTTTTGATAATAAACTACAGTAAGTTATAGTTAATTATTGCGGGAAAATATACTTTGTTAAAAAACATTTGGTATTTATATACAAAACAGAATGCAGTTATTAGCTTGTCAAATCGCCCAATCATTTTTATTTACAAATAGTTTGTACGCGTGGCCACTTTTGTGCTTAAAATATTACCAATAAATATATTTCGACAACTTGAATCAAAGTGCTCTACGCTCAACAAAAATGAGCTCAAAAACAAAATAGGATGGGTTCAGCTCTGGTTTTACCGCAGTATCTTTGCAACGACGTTTTTCAAAATTCTAAATAACAAACGCACGCAAAATAGCGTTGAATGAATAAATGGAAGTGACTCAAGGTTAGCAGAATACTTGATACCTTTTTCCTAACTGTCAAAAGTTCATTATAATTTCAAAAAACAAGTCAAGTTTTTATTTTATGAGGTAAAAATTGTTCATTTTTATGTACGCGGATAAATTACTATTTACAAATAATTCTAAATTTTTTATTATCCAATTCTGAAGAGCACTTCGATGTCTGTTGTCAAAAATATACACGGAAATAATTCCCAAATTATGTCACAAGGGAAGATTTAAAAAGCAAATTACATTTACATAAAAAAAATATAAACTATATAATATTTCAAATATCTTTGGTTCTTTTTGTACGATTTAACTTTTTCTTATTTAAAACATGGCACCCAAAAAATAACATTACATTTCTTACATTCCTAAAACACAGCCAATTTAGCCAACGACGTCGGCATAAAATTATATAACAAACAATAAAAAATATAAATATTTGGGTTAAAAAATATCACAAAAAATGTGACAAAGATTTTTTTATATAATTAATATCTACTAACTACCTGCTGACTTGGTTACATAAACACTATCAACTAAAAACAATATTGCGGTTTTGTGTAAAATTGTCGTTTTTGTCAAAAATATCAATCAATCACATTTGGAACCGCTTCTTTAGAACGGTTTAAAAAAGAAAAAGTTCCAAATGCAACAGAAGTTTTCAAAAAGTGGCTTTCGACAACGGCTGTAAGCGTAAAAAAATGTTTGGCACATCTGTTACCAAAGTATACCCAAATTGCCCTACGGAAAAAATTTCGACGTATTTAGAAACGAAATCAAATCACTATAAATTAATTTTGATTCTATTATTCAGTTTGATTTTTTTAAACTGGATTTAGGACTATAGGGCCGTACAGGACTGCTTCGAGCAGTCGAAACTAACTGCTTCAATCTCAATGGAAAATATTCCATTGACTGCTTGACGTAGTCAGATTCGACTGGCCTAATGTATTTTGTGCGAAAACTGCGTGTAAAAGTGTTTTTTTAACTATGTGAGCACTATGGAAACTTCTGAAGTAGCTTACCCGGTCCCCTGACCTAAATTGGGTACGTTATTATTAAAAATTAAAAAAATCAGCACAATTAATTGGTTATATTCAAAATCATTGGTCCAGCATGATTATGTATAGTAATAAAGTGTAAAATCAGTTCGCTTGAAAATCGGTTCGATATCAGGATTTCAGGAAAGTATTTCCCGCGATCCATTACAGTGATTTGATTTAGAATCTAAGCAAAAACTTAACAATCTAAAGAACTGAACTAGATGACGTACGTATACTTAGAGCAAGGTAATTCTAATCACCTTCTAATTTAGGCCTTTAGTGGGCCCTCGAATCGCGAACCAATTCTTTAAACTTGACCGAAAATGTTTTGTTTTTTTAAAACTAAACCCGAAAAATTCCCGATAGTTACTACGCTTATATGTAACTCAAATTAGGAACAAAGAAGACGCATTTTTAAAATTCGGATTCGGTTAATAAAATCGTAGAAGTATCAAGAACGCAGAAAGTTAAGAAGATAGTTATAGTTGTACCTTCCTGTTTTTTTTTAACAATGTATATCGTCGGGTCGTTTAGGTTAAAGGTCGGCACCCACTGACTCGACTCGGATCGGCAGTGTATATACGCTCACTGATAGGTTGCCAAGTTGATTCGAGCCGATCGTACCATACTAGTGCGTAGGAACTCATTCAACTTTATGTATCCCGAAACTGTCGATCGTGTCGAGCCGATCGGATCCGATTCGATTCCGTCGATGTGGACCTTTAGGGACCTGTTTCCGTCCCAAAAGAAATTACACCCCCCCATTAAAATTTATATTCGCGTCCCAGTTTCTGTAAGCATATAAACGTAGTAACTGCCGTGTCAGTCGTTAACTGTATACGAAAAAGTCTATCGGCTGCCAATATTCGATGAGTGTGACGTGATGGCAAAGTACGGCAGCGATCAGGCCCAGGTCGTGTCAGGTGTTGAAGTGGGTGTAGAGCGAATAAATTAAATAGACAAGCAACGATATTCCTATACAGCGACAGCACAGTCTTAGCCAACCGCGCAAACAGTTGTCGCCGGCCGACAGCGACACGTTACTGAGAGCCGCCGAGAGCGATTGCAAATCCAATTCGTTCGGACACACTTGCACGACTTCTCTGCACTTGACCACGCCCCGTTTTTGATCGCCGCCGCTGCCGCGATCGATCGCGTCATAACAAACGAAACTCTTATCATTGACAAACGTCTGCGCAGTGTCGTTCTCCGACGAACATAACCTCAACTTCGGTGTATCGGGTTCGGCAAGATATGGATACGATTTCGATTTGAACAAACCTATTTCGCTAACGTCGCGTTCGCTGTCGGCGACGTTCAAGTGTTTGTTGATGTCGAGCAATAGTTGATGGCTTACCTTTGCGCGTTTCATCAGTTCGGCTTGGCCGGCGCCGATGTTTTCTTTCTTGCCGGCCCACGCTCTCAACACGGACGCCTGAAGGGCACGACCGTAGCTGAATGTCAGTGCCCACGGTTTCTTGGCAGGGAATTTGTTGATGGCGTCCAAGTTGACGCTGGCCTCCTCCTCGGATTGACCGCCCGACAAGAACGTGATTCCGGGCACGGCTGGAGGAACGGTGCGCATCAGAGCTGTCACGGTCGCGGCTGCGATGTCGGCGTTTGTGTACTTGGTTGGGCACGATTGACCGGCTGTTACCTGGACGCAGAAGAATAATGGGTCAATTTAAGAACAATTGATTGGGTTTGAGGTCAGGCAAGTTCGTGCAGGAAATGTCGTTTCCATCCACGGCTCTTCTTTCACAAACCTCCAGGTCTCAAGCTCCGAGAAATTGTAAAAGTATCAATTGGATTTTCAATTTATAAACGATACCAGGTTCAGGTAGCCTTGAATAAATTGAAAATGGGAACCACAAAACTTCGTCCAGTTGAGGTTAAGTTTTTCAAGGTCTTTTAACTTCTCTCCAACAGTCTTTACGTAAGTCTACTACATAAACATCACAAATTGAGATTCTGAATTAAAAACCCACCATGTTAGGCTTAAGGAGCGTTCCTTCGAGGAAAATGTGATGGTCATTGAGCGCTTTGTAACAGAAGGCGAGTACGGTTTCTGTGATTTTCTGACATCTTTCAATGTCGTGTTCACCGTCCGGTAAAATTTCCGGTTCGACGATTGGCACAATGCGGTTAGTTTGGCAAATAGACGCATAGCGTGCCAACACGTTGGCATTTTCTAACATCGCCTGAAAAACAGAAAAAAGATTTTTACTTTTTTACGGAATCGAAATGGTGAAAAGAATGAAGAAACTGTTTAAAGATTATTTCCTATTGCTTCTTGATATTTCAGTTCTAATTTGTTACCCTAAAACTGCTTCAGTCTCGTCAACTGCGTGGTCGGTAAGGAATTCAAATATTTTACAATCTCAAGGTTAGCAATTGTTTAATCACCAGATAAGAGGGCGTGTTCTTGCCAATTTTGAGGACGCATCTCCACTTGGCGAAATGGCAACCGTCTTTCTTGTACTGGGCGCACCTCTTGGACAAGTCGTCGAGACCTTGGGTTGTGCATTCATCCTCGCTACCGAATAGTGGTACGACGCCGGTATCGACCTTGATGCCGGGAATGATTCCTCGCTGTTTCAACAATTCGGGGAACGGAGTTCCGTCATCGGCTTTCTGGTAAACGGTCTCGTGGAAAAGGATTACGCCGGACACATACTGAGCTGTAAAACGTCAAAATATTAATTCAAGGCAAACTCTTCGGTTATTGACGATACGTACTGATAGACGGGTCAGTTGTAAAGAGCAACTGTCTGTAAACGCGTCGATTTTCTTCAGTATTTTCGAGACCTATGTCCTGGAGACGTTTACCGGCCGTGCTGACACTCTCGTCGGCGGCCAGGATACCTTTTCCCGGGGCAACGATGGCGTTGGCGATTTTGCGCAGCTCGTCTTGCAGCGAGACGCATGGGTAGTTGAAGTATGTTGTCATCTTGTAGCTGTCGTTGCCGGGTTCTGTGAAAAATAAAATACGTATAAAGTTTTAATTAACTAGTTATTTTTTGAGCAAATTTAAATGCTGTAAAGCTTCAGTTATTGCGGTAAATAGGTAAATATGGTAGATTATAGATAGATTGTAGATTATATATCTGCTTATACTCTTAATTAAGGTTATCTGACGATTCATCGCAGCATTATTCTTGTTTCTTAGACGACATCATAGTGTCTAAGAACTATGATTAAGGTCAACTATAATTGTCAAGCTTCTATAATCTACAATAATTTAATCTAAAATTGATTCCTGTTACCTGACGGAATGAAGAAACTTTAGCAGATTGTGGTCTTCCTCAACTGATAAAATTTAAGATTCAACTCTTATAACCGTAAACTTCATCAATTTTCGGATCAATATTTAAAAGAATACAGATTTAAAAAGTATGTAACAAACTAAAAATTTCAACTAGTTCTGATAAGACATCATTACGTGACTGATTGATGGATTAATCTGTTGTCAAGCGTTTATAATCCACAATAACTATATTCTATTAGCAGTCAGCATAACATTGTTAACACGCACGATGTCCAAAATCTACTAAGGATATATTTTCAAAAAATTTTATTGTTTACCTTGAAAATAGTTGATATATTTTTAGCCACCGATGGAACACATAAACTTTCGTTGAATTTGAAGTTAATACTGGCAAAATAAATTTGTTAAATATCTTTTAAATTATCGACATTCATATGTAAGGTCACACAAAGGTCACAGTATTTGTATTCAAAGGTCAAAAGAAACTGATATTTGTTTGATAAAACACTAGGTACGTAGAAATACATTGATTATTTAGATGCAATATCACTACATAATTAAACTCTTTTTGCTATAATGTTTTTAGATATTATTTATAGAGAGAGAGGGACATTATTGGGAAACAGCTTTGTGTAGTTTGATAGTTTCTGGACGTCATGCATTTTTTATGATTTCGTTTTGACCCAACTTCGATAACACTGCCGGCCATTTGGGTCCAACATTTCAATTGGGGCTTAAAAATAGTTGGCTCTTATTACATGCCCTCAGTTTTTAGTTCAAGAACTTTTATATATCAATATTTTCAAAATTTAATTGCATTATTTTTGAAAAAAATGTAGAGCATTTTCTACAAAGATTTCTTAAAATTGATACAATTCATTTTGAAAACATTTTTTTTTTGTTTTATAGAATTTAATAATAGATTTTAATTCATCTTTAAAGTTCAATTCCAAAATATGTAATAATAGAAATTAGTTTCACGGGTAATTGGAATAAAAATCAATTTAAAAAAAAACGTTGCAATCAATAAGTGTTTAAATTGATTTTTTATTCCAATTACCCGTGAAACTAATTTCTATAGATTTTAATAATTTTAAATGTTCAAAAATATCATATAGGACTTATGTAACTTAACGAAATCTCTTGAGGGAGCTTACGAACTTTAAAAGTTATTTTGTTAAAAAAATAATACTAATTAATAACAACTATAATAATTTTATCACCTAGCTGCAAATTTTATGTTAAGCTGTAAAAATGATTTTGAATATTTTTTGATTTATCAAATGCCACAATTAAAATGATATCTACAAGAGAAAACTAACAGAAATTATTTAAAAAATTTATACTTACTTTGAAAAAATTGTATTACTAAAAATTTTTCAAAAATGCACATGTAAAATAATAATTTTCAAAATATAAATTTTGACAGTATTTAATAATTTATTTAGATAAAAACGCAATTGTTTTGTCTACATGCTAACTCTGATAATTTAAGAACAATCTATCAGGTTACTGAGTTTATTTTTACGTAAATCTGATACAAAATTGGTCACATTTCTTGAGATTTTATTTTTGATTAAATTCATTGCATATTTTTTACGGGTATGTGAGTAATTTAAAAATTGAGTGGCGAAGTTCTTTTCAACAGCTACATTTATTAAAATATAAGGTTGACGTGCAATTCGCTTGATTGACTTTGTAAATAAGACTTATAACATATCCTGACGGTGCAACAAATAAAAATATTGTTTGTGGCGTTTCGGTATAAGATAACTTGACACACCCCGCAAAACAAGGTTTTTAAACTGTTTAATGCTGATATTGACTTTATCTGTATTATTTTCATGTTGCTTTGTATATGTATAATATTTTTAAAGACGCGTTGTAAATAGCTGGCGGATCTTGTTGGACTTTATCATTATAATACAGGGCTGACCACACAAAAACTTTTCACGCATCCTATTGTTCCGCTTAATTTATTAATTTTAAATTGGTAATTTTTAATGGTGAATTGTTACACCCAAACGTCGCTAATCAGTCGTCAAAAACGTTGTCAAGCGGTAGGTACTTTTTTTTAGGGTTCCATACACTTGTCAGTCACCAAAGATTTAAAAAAACTTTCAAAAATGTTTTTTTTGTTCTTATTCTAATCTATTGAGTAATCAAAAATACGCAATTATAAATTCAACTGGGTGGCACTTAAAACGACTAATGGTTGTAATCAAAGGTTTTAGTGGTCTAGTATAGATGACAGAAAGTGCATTAATTTTGTACGTCTGTCATTTCAGTCTGAACATACTGTCGAATTTTCGTTAGTGTGGCCAACGTCATACTGTCGAATTTTCGTTAGCTGTGTACGTGAAACTTCCGTTGCTTGTTAAAAATTTACTTCCAACGCGCCATAAGTATACCTTCAAAAATAATGCAACCCATGGAAAGTTTTCATGGGAACAACTGTACTATATATTATTAATATTATTATGTGAATTGTTGACTATAGATATTTAATGAAAAAACAAGTTATTTATAAACAGTGCTGAAGTCAAAGCAACAATTTATTGAATATTTATTTTTAATCTTGTAAAAATTATTAGACAATTTTATTCATATACCTACTTATTTAAAACCACCAATTGCCAGAATTATCCGGACTTAGTATTAAAGCGTCTAGAATCTAGGTTATTAAAAGCAATCAAACTCGCGTGGAGAGGGTCCGGTGCAATTCCGTTTTCTATAAGAACTTTAAGATTTAGGACTTTCGTTTCGGTTTTCCTGTAAACTATGAGTGAGGTCCTATATATCAAAATTTTAAGTTCAGTAGTTTCATAGATGGGGGGGGGGGGAGGGCATGCCCGATTTTCGTATTTTTTCTATATCAATGCATTTTAAAGTTATAATAAAAATATAATTGTATTTCTCATAACGAACTCTTTCATTTCACACGTTACAGGTTGCACTTAAAGAATTTTTTTTTAATTTTCTAATTTACCCCCCAAAATTCATAATTGGAATTCGTTTATTTACATTATATGTCCGTGATTCATCTAACTCGATATACGTACCAAATTTCAACTTCCTTCGTCCGCAGTAGTAAATGTTCGTTTTTAGTACGGAATCCAAAAAATTTTTTTTTTTTTTTTTTTTTTTTTATATAAGGGTAGTGCGCAGCGACTTAGGCTATATGCACTTGGTATCCAAAAAATTGTTGTTCTGTTTGTCAGTTCTGAGTTAGTACGAAAATGACTGAACCGATTTTGAAGGTTTTACAATGATTTAAAATAGATTCTAGAAGTAAAATAGTATATATGTCTATTATTACTCTATGAAAAAAGAGAACGAGCAATGATCTAAGGTAGCTGTTATATTTATTAAAAATATTCAGTTTTATAATTTTATATTTTATAAATCAACTATAACAAAGTATATTCTGCCTACCATTTAATATAATAGTGACTTGTTTTCCTACTACAACCCTGCATTTTTTGTACTTTGTACAAGTATTTGCTATGTGTGGTTTATAATACAACCAAACAATACTCATACGTGATTCTTCATGACATTTTGACGTCACAATATCAGCCGATAGATAAACAATACCAATTTTTGTTTCGTGACGTCACAACGGTCATACTGATATAAGAATGTTAGGTTATAGTATTTACGAATGGGCAGTATAATAACTATGGCTACCTCAGATGCAGCTTTAGGAATATAATTTTGGCTAGGCAAGCCTGTACACTTTTTATGCATGGGACGGGAATGCTTTAGATACATACATTCCATGCATACAAATTTTTTTTTGTACATCCTTACTATTACGCTCCTTGTAATTAACAAGTTCCAAGAATGTGCAAAGAACAGTTTTTGACTGGTTTTTAGTTATTCATTACTTGAATAATATTGCAATTTTTAAAAATTTTACGGAGGTATTAATAAGCAATATTTATTTTTAAACTGTTTTGAAGTTTATTTTTAGTATTGAAATTTTATTCATCTAACAGCTATATTTGTCATTTCAAAAATAGTTCTATGGAACTTACAAGATTGCTAATGAAATAAATAAATAAATAAATAAATAAAAAATGAAACGCAGGAAAAATGTCAGTTTCCTTAGCAACAAACAGTTTTCCAGATATTATTTTTCCATTTTCTATCTATGATGAGAAAGGAATCAGTTTGAGTTTTTTTATAGCTCATGTTTGAATACCTACAATAGCTATTATTAATTAGGAAATTTTATAAGTTATGACTGAACTACTACCTCTGATATAACCTAATAATAATATAACTTATAGCGACGCACATAAAAGAAAAATATTTTAAGGAATAGAAGAAAAATATATAAAAAGATAGATCCCAATCGTTTAATTTGTCGACGTTTTAACATAGTCAGCTACAGTTAAATGTACCTAGATAGGTTTTGGAATTGGGTGAAGTGTTTTTTGTACACATAATTTTTGTTTACATGGACAAAACTGTTTTTGAAATTTACTCCCTGCTATACTACAAGGGGAGACACATTTCAAAAATAAAGTAAACGGGGGTACTGATTTTTTTCATTAATTGCTAAATTTCTAAAAAAATAATTTTATACGTTTTACATAAAATAAAATCCCACTAACGATGTCGTAATCTCCAAAAACCCGGCGCCCGATTTGGACATTTCTTAGGTATAGACACCTTTAAAGAACTAATTTGTTTTGTTCCAATTATCTATTTAAGCGAATTAAGTAGATTGAAAAAGTGACATATACGAACTGTGGGGTAAATTATTTTGGATCTTCCATGTTTGGTGGTGTAGATTCCCAAATTTGCCGCCCCGTAAAATTTACCACATTAGGACACTGTTTACTAAATCGGTTTGTAAATTCGGTGCTGCCAAAACCTATTCCATCCTCTTTAATTTCAATTAAAAATAGCCTCTACAACGAAATAAAAAGTCAATCGAAACAAAATATGCATCTTACAAACCCCAAACATTCCAAGTTAAAAACCAGGAATACCTAAACAAATAAATTCACGCCTCAACACAGAAAACTAGATCGCGTTTCATATCTATTAAACATAAAAAAATATTTATGAAAAAAATACTTACAAGAATTTTGATTAAAAACTGTATGGACCACACTGGCCTTGTACACTGTAACAGATGGGTCGCGACTCGCGAATGACAATTCAAGGGTGAATTAGAGGACGTCAAACTATGTCGCTGATTATTGTGCCCCCTCGTGACGCTAATATTACTACGTACACCACTGGAAGCGCTTTGCATAGCTAATCGTGCCATCTTGCATCAGGCCTTATAAAATAAAGTCACGCTGCAGCGCTATAGTTTGAGTATGCGCTTCTGGATGTCGCTAAAAATATACAGTTATTGAGTTTGAGAATAGCCAAGAATGTAGAGATGTCGTTGTTCAAATGGCGTTACCATGGCTTTCCTATTACAAGCTCACAGTACCCAGGTTCTAGTGATGTAAAATTGTTGGTCATTTATGGTAGTAATCATTTCAGTCGGATAATTTACCGTTTAATTAACCGGATTTCTATAAAACAAAATAGCGACTTCCGGGTTCTTTTTTTCAGAACGACAAAAAACAAAACAATAGCGCTATTTTCAACAGTAGAAATTAGGCAACAGGGTTCTCTCTCTAAAAATTATCCAAATTGCGAATAATATCCACGGCTGACAATTTGAAAACAAAAAATCGTTTTACGAGTGGTTTTACATCACCTGTTCTTATCGCACCTACAATATCTCTTTCAAATTGCAAATTGACAGTTATGTGAAAATTAAATATTTCAAACATTTAATTAGAATTTTTTTCATATATAATTATTATTTATATATGTTATTTTTTAGCTTTTTAACAACGGTCGGTCTTTGATGGGGTAAAATTGAAAACTATAATTTGGGTGTGCTTTGATCTTGCTGCAAGAGAGCAGAGGCGCATTTTGAACCGATTTCTAGGTATAGAATCAATCATTTGAAGTAGGACGCAAATTTATTAAAGGCGGAATATTACTGTATTTTTAAAATAGGACATAGGCATTTTAAAGTAGAACCCTATGCTAGTTACGGACCTGTGAAACAGAAACGATGAAAGAGCGAATAATATCGTATTCTGCTCTTGTTTACGATAACTTCCAAAACTCCATTACTCGCTTATGTCTTGTAATTACGTTGTGATCATTTGTAACCCGCTTATCGTAGTTCAAAACGGCGCGTTGTTGCCGCTGTTATTACGTCACCACAGCTTATTGAACGTATCAGCTGGATCACCGTCTGGAGCGTTAAATAAAACCACACAAAAACCACAAACAAAATATTTGGTTGCGAATCTAGAATGTGGAATTTCCGACTTCAAACATATTTTTTGCATCTTTTCTAGTTTTCGTTTTTATGTGATACATTTAATAGCGCTCTTGGATGGGAGTGAAACCGATTAGATTGCAAGATGCCTTATCTATCGTAAGGTGCGACGTCCCATCCGGTCAGCCTCGCTTCTCGACTTATACTGAGCACTTCTCTCTCTGCTACGCTACACACTAGCTACTTTATGTGT
The DNA here is from genome assembly GCA_034508555.1 of Venustoraphidia nigricollis. Classification (NCBI taxonomy): domain Eukaryota; kingdom Metazoa; phylum Arthropoda; class Insecta; order Raphidioptera; family Raphidiidae; genus Venustoraphidia; species Venustoraphidia nigricollis. The sequence continues at coordinate 3,337,689 of JAVRKA010000032.1, read as the reverse complement.
GTTGTGCACTGGTTAGTATTGAATGTATACTATGCTAAAATAACAGTTTCTTTTCGAAGCGCGTTTCGTGGAAAATCAAGTCAGAACGCCAATATAGTTTTTTTTCACCTTCAAAGTTAGGGATGCCAGGTCACTATCATAAACTCGAAGTCTGAAACCTAATTTTCGCAAGAGACCACCATGTTCTTAGCAGAAACTTTACTCATATTGGTGTATCAGTCGTGTAGTTAAATTAGAAGCGTGAACATTTAAAAGTGAGATTTGCATCCGGACGAAGCCGGGTAGGTCCGCTAGTTATGATAATATTGTATTGTCATCAGAGCTGAAGGTGCGTACCAAATTTCAGATCAAGCGGTTAACAGGAAGGATGTAAAATTTCAATTACTAGATTTGACCCACACGAGACACAAACAAAGCAAACTAAATAAAAGTGCCACATGCAGTCGGAGCATGATGACGTCACAAAATAGAAACGCCAGCCAAACACATTCACAATCAATTTTCAAACTAAATAAAACCGTTTGAAAATTGATTGTGAAGGCTGGCGTTTCTATTTTGTGATGTCACCATGCTCCGACTGCATGTGGCGGTTATGAAGCAGAGCTCCCTAACAACCCTCGTTTGATTATTGTTCTGCTGCGACATTCCATTGTCAAGGCAGGTAAATACCGGGATTAAAATAAGGGTCGAATAATTTCTATGTACATTATACAGGACTTGTCAAAAAAACATGTACCTATTTTACTTTCGTATATGATAAACAGGTTAATGAATGACGTCAGCCGGGAGACCGTTCATATTTTTACCAACCACATAATATCAATTGACAGTCCACTGGACGATGATATCCACCCAACTACTACCTAACGGAATGAGGTCACCTCTATCATACTAATATTATATAGAGGAAAGATTTGTATTTTTGTGTGTATGTTTGTTACGTAACCCAAGGTGTAAAAAAAATGCCATAAAACATCTTTCGTCGCATGCGCTGCGGAAACTATTGATGATAGAACAAAAGTATGTTCTACAATATTAAAAAACATATCAATAACTACAAAAAACTTCACGATACTATATGTCCAACTATTATCGTTATGTCACAATAACCACTTTTTACATTTTACTAATCTATATAGATAAAAGACGATGTATATGTAATCTATGGACTCCAAACGGGTAGACCATTTTTGATGAAATTTTCGGACAATCTTTAGATTAGTCAAGCGGGTGATCTTCTGAAGTTTGGTAGCGATCGGACCAACAGAACTTTTTAAATTTCTTTTTGGGAAATAAGATTTTTCTTCGATTTTTGAACATTCACAAATAAAAGCGATTGAATTCGCGCAAATTCAATACACGTTCAGAATTTAATGATAATGATTCTCATCTTTTATATCCTATATATTACATTTACACCCGGGCGAAGCCGGACTGGGCCGCTAGTATCTAATAATCTTGACTACCATCTATAAAATAAATCTTCTTTTGCTGATCACCTGTATTTGCAGTTTGTGTAGTTTCTAAGTTATTACATAATTTCTTTTTAAATCAGCTGTTTTTAGGTCGTGGGAACATTCTAAACAAAATTTTATGAAAAGAGTAAAAATAAATAATTCAAATAGAAATAAAGTGAGGGAAAAAAGAACAAGGAAATAAAAATAACATATTATTTTAACACAAAAATGTTTATTATTTTTAAGTGTCATTTCTTTGGTGACAGGTATAAACTTAAGTCAAACATTGTTAAATTACATTTTATATTGGACTACTGGACTTAAGTCTAAATTCAGAAGCGTAGCGTGCCTTGGCTGGGCCCCGTATAAAAATTTGTTTGGGGGCCCTTCCCCCGTTAAAGTAAATGACTAAAATGGGGAAATCCCGCAGCCCACGATAACCGATGTAGGGTGTTGCTAACTTTTGAACGCACGCTTTACGCGGGAAAAAAAGAAATTGCTTTTTTTGACTTTTGTCATTTCTGAAATAAAAAAAAAATTGGGAAGTTTTTATTAATTTTTGCTTACGCACGTTGGGGCCCCCCGTGACCCGGGGGCCCCGTATAATTGATACGGCAGATACGGCGGTAGCTACGCCCCTGTCTAAATTGTATTCTCTTTCGTTCGCTATTAACGTCTTAAAATCTAGGTTCTTTCAGCTTAAGTCATTTAGACCTGACACCAATGATTTATTTTTTAATTAACATACAAAATATATAAAACAATTTTTTTATTAACAAACAAAAGTAACAATACGTATTTGATTATTGTATCAGTTTTATATTTAAAACTATTTTATAAAGTTATTTAAAAAATACTGCAGACCAATAGAAAGAAGCATATTTTTGATAATCTATTCCAACACGTCCTTGAACACGACGTGTTTAGCTGTGCCGATTTACACGGCCCTGAACCAGAAAATCTCGGGTCCTATAAATTATTTAAAATGTTTTTTTAAAATAAATAACAACTTAATATTACTATATTACTTCAGTTGGCACATAATATGTATTTGTTAAAGTATTAATTTTAATTTATATAATAGTAGTTTATCTAGAACGCGAATGCAGTTATTATGTACGAGTTTGTGACACTATGAAAAAGCGAGCGATCAGCGAATTTCAACAGTCCAACGAATCATAATAGCATTACGTTCGAGATACACACTACTTTTTTTGTAAGTACCTCCTATAAAATAGCTGATTTTCACATCACAATAAGTTTAACTTTAATATTTTTGACACCTACTATTTGGATTGCTTATTCCTCTTATGTTAAATGCTAACTGATATATTGCTTTTAAAAATCACTGTTGGATTGGTGAGATAGCATTTATTTGTTTTAATTCACAGCACTAGTGTCGGGTAAAGCGACTATTTTATAGGGGGGTATGCAAAAATACATTTAATAAATAATTGTACGGGGTTGCCTTCGGGAATTATTTGACATAGGTATTATACGTACTATATCGTATATAACAGTTTTTTAGAAAAAAAAAAAATTTCAAAACAAATGGTACTCGCTAGCTTAGTATTTCAAAGTTATTTGAAGGACCTGAATTCAAATTGGATATCAATGAACGTATACAACTCGACTTCAACTAAATAAAAATGAGAATAATGTCGTTCCAATTTGTTAGATAACTTTCGCTAAATTTTTTTCTCGAAATTTCTTTTCTATTTCCGAGCTCCTTATTCTACAGCTCCACTATTTATTAATTAATTGTCAAGAAATAATTATTAACACTTAATTATTTATACATAGTGTTTCAAAATAGTCGATGCTATCAAATACAAAACTATTACCTTGAATAAAGAAAGGATTTATAGTAATTCTGCACTATCACCCGCTATTAACAATTTTACACCACATTATAATCTTCAAAACCGCCATAGAGTTGTTTTCGGGGATTTACAGTACCTTTTCTCACCTTATTTTACACGTCATAAATGTATTCTGCGTTTAACGATGTTTTATTTAGCGCTCAATTTTTATGGAACAAAGCAACAGCGCTAGACTTTTGATTGAATGACATCCATTTTGAAACACTTCGTTTGTCTATAGTAATATAATATTGTTCCTTTTTTTGATTCTATAAAAAAGTTAACGATAACAATAAAAAATATTACTGTATATAAGTATTTAAAATATTCTAAACAGACTTTTTGTATACTATACTTGAATATATTTAATTAATTTTAAAAGGAAAATTAATATTTTTACCATCGTAACTCGCGAAAAACTTCGCTCACTTAATGGAAATTGTATGCGTTCAAGGTCCAAGCGCTAACCATAAAAAAAGTCTACGGAATAACATTTTTTAAATGTTATTATTGTCTAGCAGATAATAGTACTAAAGATTTTAGAGAAGAATAATTATTTAGCAATCATCGTCGTTTCCCTTGTAAATTTTTTAGCATACCTGGCAGATCTCTCTTCAAATTTATAAAGCAGACGGAGATAATTGTAAATAATTGATACTTGTCTATAATCTGTATACATTTCATTAAGCCGTGTTGAGTCGTTCTCGAAATAACAATAAAAAATGATTAAAAAAATTTGAATTAGACTAACACCGATTTGGTTTTATATTATCGGATAAATAAAATTTTCATATAGTTGTCTAGTAGATTTTTGTACGGTGTGAGCTTGGACTATTACTTTAATAATAGAAAAAATCACTAACTATTTCAGGTGACATTTTTGTCAAATAATGAACATATTAAAAAGTTGAAAATTACATTTTTTCTTAAAAAAATTATCTAATACTAAATAGCGTCCGAAGAAAATTCATAATAAAAAGTATAACTGAGCAGATACGAAATTTTAATTCTAGTACCAAATTTCCTCTAGTATTTTTATATTTACAGCAGCATAAAAAATTTCACTCGAACTAAAATCAAAACTCTTCTTTAAATTATTTGTCAAAAATTTCACTTACACACTAATACAGCGGCTCTTTAAACTTAGATCCTTCGCGAACCTCTATTCGAATACATTAACAAACGGTGGACCCCGAACTCCAAAACTAAAAATTGGAACTAATGATATTTTTTTATCATTGGTAGGTTCCTGTTCAAAAAATTGAGAAAGAATCTTAAACCATTGGGCGTTATGGACTTGTAGGGTCCACTGCTTTATTACGTGGGACGAAAATAACGAACAAAATCCGTTTTTGAATTATATTCAGCTAAAATATTATTTTATTTACTTGAATAACCATACAAAAGTTTTGATTTTATTCTCATCGCATTTTAACAAATTTCTTTTCCCAGTCGGGTCTGGTATTTCCTTTGAGGTACGAAAATGAATAAACCGTTGATTACTAACTATTTTTTTTTTATTTATCGTGTTAAAAGTTATGAATGCAACGCCTCGAGCACAAAACAAATGATTGGATTCATAATTTTGTCGTGACTGTTTTATACAACAAAGGCCAACAAAATCTATAATAAAAAAATGAAAAATGTATTACGTAATTTTTTGTGCGTTTATATAAATTATGCATAAAATATACATACACAATTTCAAATGCTCCTGTATGGAGTGTCTAATATCTAAATCAATGACCTTCTTCATAGAAAAATGTTGGTAAATATTAAATTTTAAGGTTAGAAAACTCAAAAAACAAAAACATCTCACGGACGTCAAAGTATTGTGCATTTGTTTCTGTCAAGGGCATCTTGAAGGTTATCCATAACTGGCGAGTTGTCTTTTATTTCAACCGCCTCGATCATAGTCATTAGTTCCTTAAACATACCGACGATCCTCCAATTATATTTGGCGCTGCACTCGATGTAACCGCACTTCCAATGTTTTTTGACAAGATTTGCAATGTCCGCTGCGACAGCTGATACTTCTGTATCCGGTGCGCCAGCTGTTGCAGTTCCGGCGTTGACCAGATCGTGTTTATTGCCAACGACAAGAAGCGGCACGTTCCGCATGTCACGGCTTTCGTAGATTTGGTCTTTGAGCGTTCGCACGTATTGGAAGGTGTCGATGTTCGACAAGTCGAACACCAAGACGTAAGCGTTGGCTGAGCGCAGACCGTAAAAACGGAAATCAGTCCATTCGTAGTACGAATTCACGGGGAAGTACGGAATCACCGGCAAGTCGCTGATTTTTATTTCGTACAGGTGCTCGTTTATGATAACGGATGGATAGTAAGTGTGTTTCCGATCGGTCGGGACGTACTCTTCCGGAAAATTGTTCCACACGAATTGCTGCAACAAAGAAAGGACATCTTAGTTTAAAACGATCTCACAAAACATTCGGTCAGCGTTAAAGAAAAACAAACTTGGGTCGCAGTGCCAAAACCCTGCCAATAAAATAGTGTGTTTGCAGTGTGGTTTTAAGTTTGTTTTTGAACAAAATAAAAAAATTAACCCCTTAATACACACCATAAAATAATTTTTTTTTCTTAATTGCAATATTATTATGAATCTAACGTCTACACCGAATTAAATACACCGTTCAGTAATTAAGTTACTATCTGCAAATTAGTGTTTTCAAAACATGTGTAAGTAGGGTCCTGTTAGACCGATTTTAATAAAATTTTAGAAGCACTTTTTAAATTGCTACTGAAGGGTTAAATTTCAATCTTGAAATGATTCTGAGAGTTTTGCCGGTATTTTAGAGCCCAGAAAACTTTATCAACCCTTAAAATGGTCCGATTAGGCCCATTTTAAATAGGTTTTGTTCGTTGATGAATTTCAACACGTTGTACTTTCGTTAAAATAAATTAACTCTTTCGAAAATTATTGCCATCGAGAAATTTTGGTCCGACCCTTAGGTTCCGCCATCCGACCGATATTATGGAAAGTACACTAATAAGATGCAATATATAAAAGGAAGAGAAAATTTAAAAAATCTGAGCCGTTGTGTGACGCCTGGCAAATATGAAACATTACACAGATATTCACGAGTAAAAAAAAAGAGGGAAGCGCTTAGTGTGTTGAGAGCGAATCGCCAAGTCGGAAAGAGCCGACAAGACGCGACGCTGGCCGAATGAGATGTCGCAACGTGCAATGTATTTTTCACTCGCATTCAAGCGCGCCATTAAGATCTTGCACATCAAAAATAAAACGAATGATTAAATAATTACTTTTTGTGAAAATCTGACATAAACTGTTATGTTTTGTGGTCACAGATTGAAACGTTAAGGAAATATTAATTTAAAACGATGGCATTCCTTTTATATGAAAACTTTTTTAATATCAAAAGCTCACTGAAACTTCAATAGCTACGTGAAAGGACAGCTTCTCATTAAAAGGTTAAAAATCGTTTATATTGACTTTGAAGCGAATGTGGCTTATTGTGACTTATCGGTTTTTTTTATGACTCATCTTTATTTTTCTGGTTCGGCTTCATCCGGGTGGATTTTGCTTTGACAGCGAAATAATAAACAAAGACAAAATCTCTCATATTACGCCACATTACTGTATCTTTTGTAGTTTAGCCAGCTTTCGTTAATCTCAAAGCGTGATCGTAATCTCTAATACAGTTATGACCCACGCTTTTATAATACTGTATTTACATGGAAATTTATTATGTGTTTTTTCAACAGGGAAGTAAATTCTGAACACAATAATATCTAAATCAGTTCATTCTGATTTCAAATAAGTCCAAAATAATTTTTTAAATATATATATTATATATGTAAGCCCCACCCTCTAAACAATGTTTTCGCTTTACTGAAGTTTGATGTCATAATTTTATGAACGTGTGTTTATAATCTACTAATACTATTTAAACAGATTGTTGAAAATACTATTTTGACAAGGTTAGTAGAGTACTTACTATAAGCTGGACGTAAGGGACTATAAAAGTGGTCACGACTGTGATTGGTTGATTTGGATTGATTTTTCAAATATAAGAACGTTTGGTAGTTGGAAAAAAGTTCTCAAAGTCAACCACCTTCACCTTTTCTTCTAGTCACACTTTTAACAGTAATAACACCCACCTATAGTATTCTACTAACCTTGGCTGTTTTGTACAACGTAAACATGATGTAAACAATCTAAGCTATATTTCCATGGAATTAATTATGATCACATTATTTCTTTAGAAAATTCATTATTTCAATGAATCATTCAATGTTTCTCAGATTTTAGGACCGTTTCAAATTGAAATATATTTCGTGCGAAAAAAAACTCATACAATTTCCGTATTATGAATATATTAAATACTATTTTTGAAATTACATACATTTTTATACATTTGTCGCGGAATACCCTGCGTATTATTATTAAATGAATATTTATAAATGAAATGAATTGAAACGGCTATGTTTCAACGCCTCAAGCAGTCGACTTGAGTTGCGTTAAGTCACTCATGTTACTCATTCATAAGGGAAAAATAATATTTATATTTAATTAGTAAACAGAATATATATAAGCAACGAATTGTAATTTGAGAAATTATGAAGGGCAGAATTTAATTAATGTACAAAAACACTGAACCATTCGTGCTACATGTAATAGATGCTCGACCAATCGACATTCTTTGCATTTAGGACTATCCAGTCTAACATAACTCTAAAGCCAGATTTCTACGACGGTTGAACTTGACAATTGTGCAAATTAGCTGTGAATTTTCCGATAAAAACTGCAACGTCGTATAATGGAACTGATAGAGATAGATATAATTTCATACATGGATTCTTTTACATTTTGTTTGGGTTATTAAACGATCTGGTAATCAATCTAATTTCCTTTGTAATGTTTAACCCTTTGAGTGCCACTCTTTAATTTCAATTCCTAAAACAATTAACAAGAATCAACAAGAGTAAAATAGAGGTCGTATTAGTTTGTTTGGAATCAAAAGCACGATTGCACTCCTGTCAGTTTCGACCAATATATTGAGAAGCGTGATCGAGCCAGAGATGGGAAAAACGGGTCTTTTTAGTGATCTGCATCTTTGCATCTGGATCCCGTATGTGAGCCGGCTCACTGAACCGGTTCAAAAAGAGCCGAGTTCTGAATATGTTACTGCAGTCTGCCACTGAGTTACCTAGTTCAGTCAATCATATCACGACCTGTATAGAATCAAGAATGCATAGCCAAACATGTGATGCATGTGAGTCATTTGAGCTGACAGATGCATCAAAGCAAGAACTGATACGTAAGTGTAAAATGTGCTTCTGTGTGTTAAGTGTTTCACTGAGCTATGCGGATTCGGTGATCCGTCGGCTCAAAAAAAAGTGAGTCGGCTCTCACAGATCTTCTGTCGGAGTCGGCTCTTTGAACCGGTTCAGATCTGAGTTACCCAACACTAGATCGAGCTCCTTGGCACTCAACGGGTTAAGAATACTCGAGCGTGCAACAATACCTAGTCGAGGGAAACACCATTTCTAAGAGAGTATTCTAAGGGAGAGCCTATTGTATTCCTGTAAGTAAAACATTCCTATAAATTATGAGATAAGATAAGATAAGTTGAGGCATTACGTCTATTTGATATGTCAACGAGAAATACTGAAATGAAATTATAAATTTATCGACAACATAAAAATTCATCAGCAGAATAAAAGGTCCGTTCTAATAAAAAGTTTTTAATATTTGTTTTGAAAATTGAGCGAGTATTTTTCTTATACCTTTTAGCCTGAAAGTTTCAGGTAGTTAAAAATAATGAATGTAAAAGACGTTTTTTCATCGGATGTACGAAACTTTTAAGCTTGTTCTTATTGAGACATTTTTTGAAAAATCTACGACCAGAGCTATTTGATTAGACAATCATTTTTTTATGTAGTCGATGATTTCAACTGCGCGTAAGCCAATTCCCAGTAGAGTGGGATACTGTATGCAAACTTAAATTTATTAGCCAATCTAAAAAGAAACAAATTGTTTAATCTTGTTAAAAAAACCTTTATATAGCATACATGTTGTAGCTTTTTTCTCTAATAATAAATAATATTTATTGCTGTCAGTTTTCAAAGTTACTTTAATTATTTTTGTTATTTAACCGGTTATTGCAAATCTTCTTGATTTCCGGGCTTGTACGCCGTGGTCCAATGGTATTTCTACCTGACGTTTCGTCTACAACTGCGGTAGACATTATCAATAATGTCTACCGCAGTTGTAGACGAAACGTCAGGTAGAAATACCAATGGACCACGGCGTACAAGCCCGGAAATCAAGAAGATTTGCAACAACGCCAGCCGTGAAAGCCTACACAATTGGATAACCGGTAATTATCCGGCAAAAATTGTTATTCTCATAAATAACCGATAATTTTACATCACTAATTGTAATATAACGAGAATAAAACAATAGTAGTGAAGCGCAGAATTAATAATAGATGTGTGGTAGATGTATTTTTAATTCTGTCTGTCCGGATCAAAACTGTCTGTTCGAATGAACGCCGTCGCAACGTTCCGGGCTGTTTTCAAGATCTGTATCAGATTTAAAAACATTTGACAAAACACACGTAGTTCTACTTTTAAAATGTTATGTAACAAAAGAACGGGAATAAAACAATAGAAGTGAATTAACGGTAGCGGCGGTGTCACACATATGGTAGTAATGCAGATGGTGGAAGTAAAGGTATTGATGGTGGAGGTACGTGTCTGGAGTGCTTTCGCAGCTATAACTTTCAATTTCCATCTGGAATTTCTTCAGCGAATCCGTATGTGTTATATTCGTATCGCAGGTCCAAGCCTTATAGACCGAGAGCTATGGCGCATTTTTGGGTAGGTATTTGACACACTGTGAAAATTTGTACAGTAACGCTTTAGTAATATCCGAATACAAAAACACAGACCTGGCTGAAGGGTAACAGGGCTTAACCGATTTATCGAACATATTGATCGCCTGGTAGGTAAAATGTCTCACTGAAACGACATGTCTTTTTGATATAGTTATCTATTTTTAGTTACCAATATTATTCTGTATTTAATTTCAACGTGGCTCAAATATATTTTTTAAGTCTTAAAAAATATAATTTTGCAAACATTTGGCTAAGTCTTAGAACCGATTAAAAAATATGGCTTTTTAGTGTATTTGCCATATGGCAACATACACTATTGGCATCGGTCGGATGGCGGGCCCTAAGGGTCGGACCAAAATTTCTCGACGTTTCAGAACCTCGTAAACACATTGGCACCATTTTTAAAAATGTTTATATATATGAATATATATATATGCGGGCAATAACTTTTGAAGGAGTTAATTGATTTTAACGAAATTTGGCCCACGTATTGAAATCCATCACCGCAAGAAGCCTAATAAAAATGGGCCTAATCGGGCTATTTTAAGGGTAGTTTTTAGGGGTTGAAAAATGTTTTTGAGCCCCAAAATATCGAAAAAATTCTCCGAATCGTATCAAAATTGAAATTTAACCCTCTGGTGGTAATTAATAAGTGTCCTTAAAATTTTGATAAAATTGGCCCGACAGGACCGGATTTACAAATTTTATGAAAAAACTAGTTTGCAGATTATGAATTATTTCCTGAAATGTGTATATAATTTAGTGTAGAGGTTCGATTGATAATAATATTGCAATTAAGAAAAAAAAAAGTTATTTAAGGGGTGTATTAAGGAGTCTAATTTTTTATTTTGCCCTGAAACCAACTAAAGTTCGCATAATAAAGCCACACTACCTGTATAAGCAAATACACTATATTGTCGGCAGGGTTTTGGCACTGCGACCCGGGTTTTTTTGTTTTTCAACTCCTTAAATACTTAATTTCAAAATGCCTCAAGGATTTTAAAATTTAAGCCCAGCTACCCTTCAGCCAGGTCTGTGTCTTTAAATTCGGATATTACTAAAGAGTTATAGTACAAATTTTCACAGTGCCTCAAATACCTATCCAAAAATGCTTAATAGCTCTCTTATTATTAGGTTATATTCTTTAATCATCGCATCGGACGACTGTGCCCCTTTTGTACGTGCGACACTATAGCGCTTCGCCCCTTTTTCCCGTCACGTATAACACGTTGCGGGCATCAATTTGTGTTGGCAACGTGGCTGGAATAAAACCAGTTCAATCTATACCTGTTTTTGTTTATTTTTTGTTTACATGTCATAATTTGATGAACTGAAGCCCTCTCGGAAAATAATGTAATTTTCGTTTTGGAATTTTATACGTATTTTTCATTCGTTTGTTTTATGGTTTTTTTTAAACCTAACAAATTTTTAATTTTTCGAGTACAGATAATTTCCGTATAACACGATACTTCTAGAAAACACGATTTCGCTCTAACCCTACTCTGTCGAATGTCGATTGTTTATATTATTAGATAAGATAAGATAAGATTTTTTATTGTCATGGTTATAAAATAAATGTACATCGTATTTCATATATTTTATACATGGTGTTCCTATAGCCTACCACAATAAAGTTATTTTGCATTTAGTACACAGTTGACATTACTTTTAATAACTTATTTTGTTTTATTCTGGGAAAAGTCTCAAAAAACCCAGGCAGTCATTAAAAGACAATTCAGACTAGCCGTTCTCGGTTACGATTCACCGGTCCGGTTGGGAGCTCGACCAATCAGGGCGTAGTCGTTCCCGATTGCCGTTCGGTTCGAGCGTTTAGGTTCAGCTCTAATTTCAACCGGACCGTTCGCAACCGTAGCCAATGAGAACGCTTGCTGGAGTCACGTGACTAGCCAGCTGTTTTTGTTGACGTTTAACTACACATTAAACGTCAAATCATATTTCGAAATTGCACATGCGCACCGAGAATAATCGTAGAACCGAATCGAGATAGTGTGAGCAGCCTAGATTAATCGAAAACCGAACCGGACCGGTGAATCGTAACCGAGAACGGCTAGTCTGAATTGGCTTTAAGTCTAATTTATATTATTATAAAGAAACAATTCTGAATGCTCCTTTATAACATGCTTTGTTGATGGCTTTTAGCTTTGTTGATGAAATTCGATTCATATACAGCGTGAATCCAGAATAATTGTTTCTTTACATAATAATTATTAATTAAAAGAAAAATAGTGATTATATATCTGTGGGCAAAAAGCTTTAATAAAAAATGGCGGCTTGTAGACACACGACGGAAGCTATGCTCCTTACGCATTTAAAAAAAACGCAAAAAAACAACAAAATTGATCAAAACAAAACTATTAAGTTTTAATTTTTTTATTTATTAATAAGAAATATAAAAAAATTGTCGACACAATGACCAGAACCACCTTTGTCTTTTTGGTCAACGACCTTAAAATCGATATACAAAATGCACCCCTCCACATGTAGAATTAGCCAGTCTGAATGCATTGAGTGTAACGACGTACTATGTGCTCATTGTTTCTACGTTTCTTTCATTGTCGTTTGTTTTTCACAGTTCACCTTAAAATCATCCTCTAGATGAATTGTTAATAGTATTTTTTTTATAAGTAATATTCAAATTTCTCGAAGTGTGCAGCTGCATTCAGAAGTTTGTATTGTAAAGATATTAATTATTTTAAATTAGAATTGATTTCCCTTCAAGTGTAAAATTTGCATAGTTTCTGAAACGCTTGAAAGGACTTGCAATGTACTTTTGTAAAGTTTATGAGACATGAGTTAAGTTTTCTAAAGATAGTATTAAATAATTGTGATGAATAAATGCATTCTATAGTAGAGTCCCAAATATCTGACGCTTTGTCATTCGACGTTTTCGTTATCTGTCTGGAGTAATTAGGCCACCGTGCCAAAAGAAATGTTTTAAGGGATGGATGAAAGGGCTATTCACACGCTTTTATTAGCTTATGTATGTATGTTTGTAACGGAATCTTTGAACGAGAAATTCACCCACTTCAAAACATAGATTAAACTGAAATTTTGCACACTTATGAAGGACCGATGACAATACAATAATTTAATAAGTTTGTCCCATTATCCTGACCAGGATCATCAGGATAAAAAAATAAGTTTAAAAAATAAAAAAACTAAAAAAATATTTTTTATTTTTTTTAGTACGGTTTGCTATTAATGCGTGTTTTTACAGTTTTTTAAACTATTTTTTTTTATTTTGTCTAAAAACAAATATAAGTTTGTGGAATAAAACCGCAAGTCTTGGCGTTGTCGCTGTGCGGTCCGAGTTTTTTTTTTATTAAATAATTTGTATATTGTGGTTATATTACGTGAATTAAAATAAACAAAACTAATGGAGAAGATTTTTTCGTTTTCGGTTATAATAAAACAAAAAACGTGTTTTCTCTAATAACAATAAAACAAAAGAACAAAAGCTTACGACTTTTTACAAGACTATTGCATTTACAAACAACCAATACGAGATTTCGTTGCACAAAGGAATAAAACAAAAGAAATAAAACAGTAGAACGAAAGGTATTAAAAGCTTGCGAAAGGAATTAGAATTTGCGTAAAAAGGGAATATAAAATTGAAAGCGTAAAAGCACACGTGAAATAGGTATGTTAAAGTCTAAATCCGTATCGTAGAGAGCCAGGGATCAAGTAGGGCAGTTGACGACTTTTATAAAAACTTTACCAAAATATATTTAACCCTCGGAGTCATGTTGTTCTACTACTTTTAACATCGGATAGAACAAAAAAAAACAGCGAGTTTTACAGTAGTCGCCAATGATTTATTTCACACTGTATTTATAAAAGCTCAGTCGACAGTTGTGTCTTCTCTCTCTCTCTCTCTCTCTCTAATACGCTGCAGCTTATGCGCCAACTGTAGGCTGCACCGAAGGATCTTATTATAGTATTATCCTATGACAAAAATTACATTTTGTTTTTTTCCCGTTCGATATTAAAACGGCGAGTAGAGCATGATTACGCAGCTCAAGCATAATATATTGGTAAAGTTTTTTTTATCAAGACTGAACCAAAAATGAATTTACGGTCTTGATATTCCCAGATACACGCCACTAACTTTGATTTCCTCATACAATGCTTTTCATGAAACAGAGAAAATCGCTGTAACTTGATAAAAGTCAGCGAAGTTGCGGTTAATTATTAATTAAAATTTTCAGTGCGCATTTGTTTAGTATACATTTTTACAAAACATCGTAAAATGTTTACATTGCAATATTTTTATGTACCCGTGGAATCAAATTAATACATTTTTTTATCCACTGCATAGAAACATACCTAATGTAATTCGCTATACTTAAAAAAACGAGTTCAGAAGACAGACAATCTGCTGAAAGTCTTATTTAATGTAATTCGAATGCAGTTAGGCTTTTTATTTTTATATCGAGAGACGGAGTTAATATAATATTATTAAACGAGCTTTTTTTCTCGAAAACGGCTCTAACGATTTGGATGAAATAAAATTAAACGCTTAGTTCACGCATAAAGTAATTAGAGCAGGCATTGAAATAAAAAAAAATTAACCACACTCTCTGTAATTAAAAGTTAATGAATCAAATCAGAAATTAATTGGATTTCCGAAGCTGTTATCAAATATTGCTACTCGGAAATTGATTTCAGCAATTTCACATTTTTCGGTTGAATCAACTTGCCTAGGGAAACAAGTGAATAATTTATTGAATTAGCTGCTTCCCTGTACGGTATGTTCTAGTCAGGATGTTCAATTAATATTTTGAGAGTGGCAAATCAAAGTGGTTTATGTTAATTATTTGGATCTGGAACGAATTAATATTTTCAGTTTATGATTTATTATTAATAATGTGATTTTTTCATAAAAAATATCAAGCAAAAGTGTACACAAATATTAAGCTAACATCGGCTAAGACTAACGATCTGTTCGTTCATTTTTCTGGGCACGAGTTAATTAGTTTAGATAAAATTATTAAACTTTCTTCGTTGACCATGGTAAAAGTTAATAGTTTAATTAATGTTGAACCAATACATTAAGCTGACTAGACGAATTACGCTAAAACTACATACAGTTCATTAAAATGTAAAAAAACATACCTCAGCGAAGCCGGAAGTTAGTATATTATATTTTTTTAACTTTTATGTGTGAAAAGTAGCTATTTTAGTGGGAGTAGGACAAGAAAATCTTTTTGACAATGCAGTACCGTAATATTTAATTAATAGTTGTTTTGATTTATTTTCGAGCCGCTATCGCCAGGGTTTTAAAAACACACAAACATATTCACAATTGCTTCAAGCCTTCCTATAATGTAAGGCAAACATCCCGTCAGCTGTTGACATTGTAACAATATCCGGGACTATGGGTATTCATTACAAACCGAACGAGTGTTGTAGTGACGAAGAACTTTAATTGCGCTTGTCTCGAACATTTTATAATATAACGCTGGTATTTTATTTCATGATTGAAAATAGAATTAAAAGTTCTAGCTGTATAACTAAAAAAATACGAGTGCCCTAACATACGAGTTTTTTGAGATTCGAGCTCGCCGAGCAGCACTCTCAGGAACTGACGACCGAGAGGTGATAAGGGTTATAGTCTCAGCAGCAAGAAAAGTTGACTGCTGCCTTTCTGGCTCGATAATGTATCGCCGTCTTGTAGAGAATTTTAACTATTTATGAACTTATAGGTTTTGAGCGGGTTGTCTTAAAAATAATCAAGATACAAACTAATAGGGCTTGGGTGGGTTTCCAAGTGTCAAGGGCTCACAAAAACGCAATTATTTTAATAAACACTTTTTCATTAACAATGAGTACTTATCCTATATAATAAAAAATAGTTGATTACCATTATCATGGGTGAATTTTGACGATATTTTGGGTTAATTTTAACATATTCTTGGGTGAAATTTGACAATTTTTTGGGTGAATTTTGACATTTTTTCGACTGAACTTTATTGTATTTTTGGGTGAAATTTGATAATTTTTTGAGCGAATTTACAATATTGTTTGATCAGATTACCAAATTTTCCACTTTGAATTTGCTCTTATTATAAATATATATTGTTCCTCCCTGTATATACAGGCCTGAAAAGCGATGTCTGGGACATCCTGTAACAAATACATAATATATATATATATATATAACGGCTCGATGATAAATGTCTTTATGTAATATGACAGAGCTATGTGCCTCGTCAGATCGTTAAGCTAGAGTCCGTTACGTCTCGATGCATCACGATAAATCGCTAGTACTCAAAATGTTCTCGAATTTGAACTATATAAGATATAGATGAATAAATGATTAAAGACACGATGTTTTCTATTAATATGGTTTGATCCAAATTTTGAAAATCAATAAATAATTTTATGATATTTTTTTACATAACTATACCTGGAATTACTGACAAATTCATCATAATTACAGACATTTTTTAAATAAAGCCTGTAAGACTTTAAAGTTTCTAACTAATTATGCTCTATAATATCTAATCTCTTTATTTTCAGCCTTTCAAATTTTTGTTACCATTTTTTCTATGTTTTTAATTGATTTAAAGAGACCTTTTCATTTATTTAATGAATCAATTTAGAAAAATCTTTGAGAGCTTTAAAATTTACAAAGAAATAGTCAGGTCGTGAAATTGTTCGTTTTAGACTGTTTTCGAAATGCCTCCATAACATCCTTAAGATGAATTAGCACGATAAAACATTTTGACTATCACCGTTTTATGCAATGCGCAACTAGTTCGTATAGTTCCATTTTGATGCAGTCTTTGCATTCAGTCCCAGGGGTAAATAGTTCCTTTCACATGAAAAGTTTGTATGAAAACGTTTCAGCAACGAGTGAAGAAATATAATTATTCAGAAAACTAATAAAAGTTGTTACATAAAAAAAATTACAGAAACTTTTCCGTTACTTAAATTATAGTGGAATAGTTTAATTTATTTTTATATTATCTGTTTGACTATTTAAAACTAGCCAGGCTTATAAAAACCCGACGAAATGTGATAGAAAATATCATGACAAATTATTTTGTTTATTTTTAATGTTGGGCTGCAAAAGGCTTTGTCAGAAAATTTAGTTTGACAACGTACTTAGACTGTGGCGCATACTTTATATGAAAAGTACAAATTTAATCGATCTTGTTCCAAAAATAAAGGTAGTTGTCGTGGTACAATATTGTCAAAAAGTTATAGATTATACGCGTCACAAAAGTATACTAGCTTGTAGCTAAGTGATCCATAATTTGTACGCAAAACTGTACCCGTGGAAACGTAACCCATACAGTATTCATATGCATGTATACTTTTCTATAAATTGTTGAACTTTAAACCGTTATTTATAAATAATTAGACGGTCAAAAAAAAATTCTTATTTTTTTTTAAACTCATAACAAATGCATTGAAAGACTATCAGTTTTTGGAAAGTTTCTGACAGTTAGTTCTTTTTTTATAAATAAGAAACTGGTTCAGAACTACAGAGATCGTATACAATCAATGTTAATTATCCAATTTGTAATTGAATTTATCTCGGATTATATACGGTCGATCGACTTCAAATTTTCAGGGTAATTGTATTATCATGTCCTTAATAAGTATACAAAAATTAAGAATTTTCTGACGGTGTGCCTTAACCACGACAACTACCTTAAGTGTGGGCGCCTCTTTCGTGTTCGTTTTACAATTTGATGGAAGCACAAGCAAAGTATCCAAGAAACCCGAATAAATTCACTTAACCAGCACAGTGGCCGGAGGGAGAATTTTGAGGTTAGGTTTTATATCGAAATTGCGTTAGATTTTTTTTAATGCGATTCCATCCTTGCCGTCCTTTTGTTGTCTCGTCTTACGGGGTCTGTCTGTGCTTCCATGCCTCAGGTTCGTTTCCTGTCAAGGAAATTGGTTTTTGTCGCCGACAAACCTCGGAGCGGTTAGAAAATTTATTCGTTTTCCATCCTTTCGGTATTGCTAAACAAATATAGCCATGCTTTTATAATTACATTCGTATTTTACCGGGACTATTCACAATTTATTTTGTTGTACATTGCAGTCGCTCGACAACTTAGAAAATCAAATTAAATAAAACGACATTACAAAACAACCAAGAGCGTAGATGGGATTTGAACACCAGCACGTGCTGTATTCGTAATTAAAAAAAAAAAACCCGGGTCGCAGTGCCAAAACCTTGCCGACAATATAGTGTATTTGCTTATACAGGCAGTGTGGCTTTATTATGCGAACTTAAGTTGGTTTTTGGACAAAATAAAAAATTTGACTCTTTAATACACTCCTTAAAATAACATTTTTTTTCTTAATTGCAATATTATTATCAATCGAACCTCTATACCAAATTATATACAACTTTCAGTAAATAATTCACTATCTGCAAACTAGTGTTTTCATAAAATTTATAAGTCCGGTACTGTCGGACCGATTTTATTAAAATTTTAGGGACACTTTTTATTTACTACTGAAGGGTTAAATGTCAATTTTGAAACGATTCTGAGAATTTTTTCGATATTTTGGGGCCCAAAAACATTTTTCAACCCCTAAAAACTACCCTTAAAATGACCCGATTACGCCCATTTTAAATAAGCTTCTTGCGGTGATGGATTTCAACACGTGGGCCAAATTTCGTTAAAATCAAATAACTCTTTCGAAAATTATTGCTTGCACACACAGATATATATATATATATATATATATATATATATATATATTTTCGACAACGAGCTTTTGAGTTAAACATCTCCCATCCAGTAATGGTATGTAGCGGCGATTACTACGTTTAAGAAGCTGTAGAAGCGTGATGAAATTCTAAATAAATAAAATATCATGTCTACTATATGTGTGCAGGAACATCGTCTTGTAAGCATGAATAGAAAAATGTTTATCTTTTCGTTTGATCACAGCAAACGAGACAACAGCGTAATATGTCTTCTTTCGAACTGTCACATATATCTTTACTCACCTACGTCATAATCCATTCTTTCTGTGTAGAATAGCTACAGTTTTGTTATAATACTCGCCACGGTTCTAAAAGGTTCTGAAGTTAATCACAAACAGCGTCGCAAATGCATATTTTAGAGCCGTCCTGGTTGTTTTGTGGGAAAGGAAGACTCCCACCACCCCCCAGTTACCGGCACAGAACGTGCGCCCGTCGGTGATTGGTTATCGCTAGTTGTCGTGTCACTTGTCGCTTTCCTGCTATAAAGTACAGTCCAGTATGCTATTGTTAAGTTGTTTCTTTGATTGTTAATTGATCAAGATGCCTAATACAGTTTTCCATAGACAAGCACGAAAAATATTTTTTTGGATGACTTTATGCAACGAATTAGAAAAATAAAAAAATTAAAAATAATAATATAGCGCGAGTTTGTAGTTTTTTAACCGACTGTACCTGCGCAAACCTCCATTTGAAAACTTCAGAACCTTTTAGAACCGTGGCACGTTAGATGCAAATGGAGGCTTGCACAGGTACAGTCGGTTGAAAAACTACAAACTCGCGCTATATTAATATTTTTAATTTTTCTTTAATCTAAAGATCTAATTCCTTGCATAAAGTTATCCAAAAAATTATTTTTCGTGCTTGTCTATGCAAAACTGTATTAGGCATCTTGATCAATTAACAATCAAAAAACAACTTAACAATAGCGTACTGGATTGTACTTTATAGCAGGATAGCGACAAGTGACACGGCAACCAGCGATAACCAATCACCGACGAGCGCACGTTCTGTGCCGGTACTGGGGGGTGGTGGGAGTCTTCCTTTCGCACAAAACAACCAGGACGGCTTTAAAATATGCATTTGCGACGCTGTTTGTGACTAACTTCAGAACCTTTTAGAACCGTGGCGAGTGTTACACGTTCGGTGGAATCTATATAATATATACTATGTTCACGTATCTATTTTAAATATAATATGCAAAACCATACACCTATGTGCAGATTTGCATATAAGATGGAAAACAAACAGAGATGGATAACTTTACGAAAGTAATTTGAAATGAACTTTGAGAAGCACATTGGCTTAGTTTTTTTTTTGTTAGGTTGGCATATGTAATTTGAAACTCGTATATTACTCGGAATGGCGTAATATAAAACATAGTCTGGCAGAAATATATGAAGAATAGAGGAATACCAAGTATACATCCGAGCTGAATTTATTTTAATATTTAATATTATAAAAAGCTATACAGAGCATTCTTTTATAATATAGTAACTATTTTGACGCTATTAGAGACAAATTCCGCACCATAACTTCCGCAACATAATCGTTGCAGGCTACGTACGCGCGGCAGAAGTTATGAGGTACGGTTTACTTGTTTGGGGCAGCTGTACTGGCATGAATCGTCCATTTATTCTTCAGAAAAAAGTTATTCGTATTATATTTAAATTAAATTATAATCATTCATGCCGTGACACCTTCAAAAAGCACAGAATATTAACTCTGCCATCGATTTATATTTACTCTATAGCAATTTTTGTTAAAACTCATTCTAATATCTTTGGAACTAAGGAACATCACTATTCCACACGGAATAAAAATAATTTATTGTTGCCGAAAGCATCTCTGGAGTAATATAAGTGTAGCCCTGCTAGTATGGCTGCCAAAATTTATAATGCTATACCATGCTTCATTAAAAATATTGTATCTCTTAATAATTTTAAAACTGCATTGAAAAACTACCTTATTGAAAGATGTTTCTATAATTTACAGGAATTTTTTAATGTTTAATTTTTATCTTTGTACTTGACTATGTTTCATACTCTCCTGAATTTTCTGAAACTTAATAAATTATTATTATTATTATTATATTTCTTTGGCGTGATCGCGATAATTGACATTCACATTTTCGTTAATGATGTACCGTTGATAAAATAAAATAGGATGTCTAGGGATATGATTTAGAACAACTAACTTCTTGGTGTCTTATTTTAGTTGCATGCTGCGTGCGCAACTTCCGTAACAGAGAAAAATTTACCCTCAGTGTGGCAAAAATTATAACAGCAAAAATAGAAGTTCACATACGGTATAAAAAGTGAGATCATTAAAAACTCGTATACAAAATATTCTTTTCGTTTCTTCTTGCTAACTGATGAGGATTCTTTTAACTGGATATTAAATTCCCATTGAAAGCGCAGGGATATGAGAAAAGTTTTTTCATTTTCTCTGGAATATTCATTTAATAAAATTTAATAAATATTCATGAGGAATGTAAAGCAAAGTAAATTAAAATGTTAATAATGGTAAAAATGTCAATATTCATTCATCCTTCCTGGCCAATAGGCTTTTCAATTTAATATTTCTTAAAATAAGTGAGCATATTATATCAATTCATAAACGACAGTCGAACAATTGAATATTCGTCAAAATTAACGCATTTTGTAATATTTTTGAAGAAATTATTGAACTGGAAAAAAATTTTCTTCTGAGAAACCAGAGATAACTTTGAAATCTAATGATGTAAAATAACAGGTAATTTTTTAATGTAACCGTTTTAACCGGTAATTAGCTCGTTAATTAACCAGTTAGCTATAAAACAACATGGTTTCCGGTTTCTGTTTCTCAGAACAACAGAAAACAAAACAACAGATCAGTTTTCAAAAAAAAATAATTAATTAAATTAAATTCGAGTTTTATATTTTAACTAATATTGTTATTTATTGAATTTTTTTTCGTTTAATGTTAGTGAATTTTTTTATGTTGATAAGTGTATAAGAGTTGACTAGCTCAGATCTGAACCGGTTCAAAGAGCCGACTCCGACAGAAGATCCGTGAGAGCCGACTCACTTTTTTTTGAGCCGACGGATCAACAGATCCGCATAACTCAGTGAAACACTTAACACACAGAAGCACATTTTACACTTACGTATCAGTTCTTGCTTTGATGCATCTGTCATCTCAAATGACTCATGCATCACATGTTTGGCTATGCATTCTTGATTCTATACAGGTCGTGATATGATTGACTGAACTAGGTAACTCAGTGGCAGACTGCAGTAACATATTCAGAACTCGGCTCTTTTTGAACCGGTTCAGTGAGCCGGCTCACATACGGGATCCGGATGCAAAGATGCAGATCACTAAAACGACCCGTTTTTCCCATCTCTAAAGTGTATAATTTTAATTATGTATTTCCCTGATGTGTCAAACGGATGTACCTATGTCTCAGCTGACTTAATAACTATCTATCTGTCTATTACGCGAGCCATGAAAACGTCAAATAAGTAACTATTTCTTAAAAGTCTCGACTTTTTTCAAGTTCCCTTTTGTATGTTGACGGCACCTAGTAAGCCATTCAGTAATCGATTGATCGTGTTATATCGCAGTAATAAATAAAGCTATCAAATGGAACTGGGCTTAGGAAAGTGTTTAGTTTTCAGAAGTTATGTGAGTATAGACAACAGCTTATTGCTGACCACACAAAGCTTATTTAACAACTTGTTCAGCTTAACAAGCAGAACTCAAGTGCATTCACCGGCTTGCCGAAGCTCCAAGAGGCTGGAGTGTTTGATGTTCGAATTATTGAGGATGTGCAAACTTTCACCGAGCTTACAGAAAGCATTGTCAAAAAAATTCATTTGAGAATGAACACATTGTGATCACATAATTACTCTTTTTAACACGCTTTTATTAACTTCACTTGTATGTTTGTTTGTTTGTAATGGAATCTTTGAACGCGAAATTTACCTACTTCAAAACGATAGATTAAACTAAAACTTTGCATACTTATCTAGGACAGACGACAATACAATAATTTAATAATAAAAAACAATAAAATCTTTGAATGTATGTTTGTGACGGAATTTTTGAAGGTGAAATTCACCCACTTCAAAACGTCAGATTAGACTGAAACTTTACATACTTATCAAGGACCGATGACAATATAATAAATTGATTAATGTTTCATTGTTTCAGGATTAAATTCAACATGACGGCGACTTTTCAAAAACGATTTCCAATCCCTTGTGAAAGAAGAGACTGGAAAAACACGACTGAAAATTGGTAAGCGCCATGTTTGATTCACGCATACCAACATAAGAGTTAAGTTGGCAATTCAATGGGCTGGAAAATGAAGCCGCAGTCTGTTCATTTTGTTTAAACTGACGGAAAAACGCTCGTGTTTTAAAATCACCTGCCATATTATTCTAAAGAAAACGTTCTTTCAACAGTTTTATTTCGTTAATTAAATTTTTGTATCGACAAGCTTACTTTGAACAAATTTTTGAAGTAAAACTTCTTTTGACACGGTAGGGTAACATTGATTCTTGAAATTAAAAATGTAACGAACGTCTCGCAATTAATAAAACAGAGACCAAATATCGAAATTAAGAAAAAGATTTTATTTGAATTTTGTCCAAAATAAACATACATTTACATAATAAAGTATTGGCAAATACACTACAGTTCACGATCGATAATCCGCTGTTCGTTAATCCGATACGCCCAGTAATCCGCTGTATTAAAGTATGTAGAGATCTAGAAAAATCGCTCTATAATCCGACATTTTTATGATATTGCTTTCTGTAATTCGATACACGTGTTCACTTGACAAATATTTCTTTATACTCCGACGTTTCGTGCAGGAGTCGTTCGCTTTGTAGTCCGACAATAGACATTGGAAGGAGAAGACGTCACGTTGTTTGTGTTAGAAAAGTTCGAAATTAAAAATTGTTTTATTGTTAAAACCTTCGATAATGCATTACATATTATAAACATGTATTATATAAAATCGTTTTTAATAGTTACAGTTTTAGTCCGTGCTTACATCCAGTAATCCGACATACGCAAAAAATTCTGTTGTCGGTTTAGTGAAGGTGTAGGTATATATTGTCGGCAGGGCTTGGCACTGCGACTCGAGTTTTATTTCTTAATATATCCCAGAAATAAGTCCGCAGCCCCGTCGGATATATTCACGCCATTCACTATGAGGCCACGAGCATCGAGCTCGCTGGTTCTCGATTGTTCTCTGTCTGTTGTTAATATTTCATTCGTTTGAATAGTCAGTTGCTGCTTTCTGCAATGACGAAGCCATGGCGCAGCTTCAATGAACTTTCTATTATGTCGAAGATGATTCGAAGCGGCATTTTGTAGGATTCCTAAGCTTCTATACGATAATCTGCATTAAAGCTGCAATGATTAAATTTCTACTAAATTGAAAACTGAAGTTACTCCCATTATTCAACGTTTTGTTATTTTTAAAGATATTGCAAAAATTCTTTCGCATTGTGTAATTTTTATAACTATGATTAAGAATAAAAAAAATGCCTTTCCTAATCAATCGTGTGCGGAATTTTAAGTCTTCTAAAGGGTTAGTTTTCTCAAACCTTTTGAAACACCTCGATGCCAGCTGTCTTGTCTGTTGACTTGATGACTAGAATATTTATTTAGGTACACCCTAAATACTAACTAATCTCAAAATATGAGGGATTTCAAAATTAATAATTGTAGGATAGCAAACTTTGTATAGTTTGCTACCGTTGTTAAGGAACACTCATTGTTACAATGCAATATTGGAAAACTCAAATCCGAATCTTTCTACTATCGTGGCGGAATGAGTTATCAATTACTCAACAGTGAAATATCCCAACAATCAGTCTTCCTCATATTTAAACATATTTGTAACAGTTCATATTCACATCATGGGAGAGCTATTTTAGGCAACCTTCATAACAGTCGGTTTGTGTATGTTAGTTCGCAGATTCTCTAATTCGCACATAGATGCTGATACCCTCAGCTGTTGAGCGTCTATAATCTACTATCTGTCTAAATCACTATGAATTTTTGATTTTCGATCGAGGCTCGTTTTAAATACTTGCTAGACTAATGCGATTTGGTAAACTTTAACAGTAACTCAAGGTGAAGTACTTGGTCGGAAACGTAATTAAATTTCGATTCCTTTTAATCATAAAATTGTGCATCACTTTGTAGAATATTTCAATTTCCTTAAAGTTTATTATATAATACATAACTTCATTATTAGATTGTTTACTCTAAATTAGCTTTAGGAAGTCAATTTGATAGTCTTATTTGATGCACTCCTGTTTGTGAAAGCTTCGGAAGCTCCACTATAAGTAAGTAAGTACATAGAAAGTTGTAAAAGCGTCCCAACTTGCTTTCAAATTAGATTTTAAAGTCTATGTGCATTAAACTCATTGCCTACTATTAAATTCCCCAGGGCACATTTAAATGTTACTTAGGGAATTTAACTTCTATTATACGTTACACGATCGATAAACGACTTTCTATTTCGTTTCGATTAAAATGCAAATCGATACCAACAGACACCATTGGCCTTAGTTGTCGAGCGTCTATGATCTACATCAGTCGATACCATTGAAGATCGCCAGGAAATCTCGTAACCTGAGAAACGACGCATGTGTATAAAAAATATCGCACAGTTCAGGGCTTTCAATTTTCTGCCCGTGTGATGTACACTATTTTTCTTTATACCCGGTCGAAAGTGCGTTTGTTATCAAAATTTATAATTTTTCGTTCATCTATTTCTTTGATAAGTTTTTAATTAATATCACTATTTAATTTTTATTCACCATTATAAAGGACTAGTAACTTTCAAGTGAGCAATTTTGAGGTTATACGCAATAACAGCTGTTAGCTACTACTGGCTGGCGGCAGTCTCACGTATCAGTGTGCACGAGAAAACTCTTTCGTCTCGCTGTTACTTTCTTTCGGCCCTCTATTATAGATGGCGTGTGAGTAATTCCAGCAGAGCATAAATGTTAGGTTTTCTGCCTTAAAATGAAACCCGAAAGTACGTACTTTCGACCGGATATAAAGAAAATATATTTCCTACTTTCATTGCGTTAATATAAACGTATTTTTTTAAGATTTTTTTTAAACTATACATTTTTTCATTTATCTAGATTTTTGTTTTGGTATAATATATTTTTTTTCTTTAACTTTATCGAGTACACTTTTCCGCAATGTTTGCCTCGTCAACTTCTTGAAATTGCAGTAGTCAAGTAAAAAAAACATTGTGTTAGATTCCGTTTTTTGCAAGTTTCACCGTATTTGGATAGCGAGTATCCGTGCTAAATATTAAATGAAATAATCCATTCTTGGGACAACCAAGCTTTTAGAAATAACATTTGGAATAATTAGTCACAAACAAACCAATGAATTATGCACAAGCTGTAGCAGGTCTTCCGCTCGCACTTATGGTAAACCCATTGACGACAGAGTGAGAGAACAAACAAACCGTAAGGATCGTATCATACTGTAAGCACTTAGAGGAGGCGAAAACTAATTTATTTAATGGTATGGTAGCTTTGCGTTAAGTTCTCGTCACATAACCGGGGAAAAATGTAAACTAGGTTACGTTTCAGGTCGGTAATAACTAAAACTAATTAGTATTTAGAAATTGTATTATAAAACGTTTTAAATATTTCAAAGAGTATTAATAATTAACGGTCTCATTCTGCATTGTTGTTTAGTTATTTTTGTCGTATAAACATTACACAATTAAAATCGCATTTAAAATACTCACATCAAGGTTTCAATTTTGCAAAAAGTCTGTTAAAGATTGTATCTGCTTTTCAAGAACCATTAAAAATCACTCCTAGCTTTTATAATACTCGAGTAAATTATGATTTTAACCACTAGTGAAGAAAATTAAAAAAAACGGTCAAGTACGAGTCGAACTCGCGAGAAGAGGGTTCCGTACTATTCCGCTATCCGTGAGTAATTCAAGACTTAAAATTTTCGTTTAGGTTTTTCTGTGAACTATGGGTGAGACCCGACATTCCCTATTTTTTTCCAAATTTTAGGCTCAGTAGTTTCGGAGATTAGGGGGGAGGGGACGATCAATTTTCATCTATTTTCTTAAATAATTTTAAAACTGTTTATTTTAAAATTATAAAAAACATATATTTGAGACCCTTACTACAAGCCCTTTTATTTGATATCTGACACGGTACAGTTTGCCAAACATTTTTTTTAATTCCCTAATTTGTTCCCCAAAAATGACCCCGAAAATTCATTTATTTACATTGAACGTCTGGCTTTGGGTTACCAACTTATGTGTACCAAATTTCAACTCAATCGGTCCAGGAGTTTCGGAGCAACTCGGCTGTGACAGACGTATAAGCGTTCCATTTTTTCCTTTTGAGGTACGGAGCTCTAAAAGTGATCGGAAGTGACGTCAGTATCCCATAATCCGGCGTAAAAAATAATAATAGGGATGTTGACTATTTTTGGGAAAGTGTTTTAAATCGTGCATAAGTACCTAATATTGCTACAAATATTTATTATTTTTATTTAAATGCAACTCAAGCCTTAAAAATCATGTATTTTAAATCGCGTTTCAAATTTCGGTCCAAAACGCCAATACTAGTCGCGTGACGTCACCTGTTCATACCAAAGGAGGCTCAAAAGTTTACACGGAAGCTACCATCCTATAGATGCGTATTCTGTGCTCATAAACGTTAGTAAACTGAGGTGATGGAAAGTTGTTTCGTAGTCGCTGCTATAGTTACATGTAATTTGACGTTTCCTATAAACAAATAATAAATTACACACTAAATATTAACCAAACAATGAAGTTTTTTGACAGCGGCTGAACATATGCCGTCATGCGCTCTGATTGGTGTCTGTTGTCACGTGACTTGAGAGTGATTTTATTAGGTTTTATTTATTAAATATTCATTAAATTCCTTAAAAATAAGGAATAATATAGTGGTTTTTAGTATTTCTATCATAAAAACTACTACTTTTCGTTAAAATTATGTTTTTATTTGAATACAGTCAACATCCCTATTGTGGGCTCTTATTTCTCTGCTCCTTAACTCAGCTAAATTTGTCTGTGAAGTGAACACCCTTTTTTTCAATCTCCACACATGATGCTTTTTTTGGACCACTGTGTATCGTTGTAGGTATATTCGTATTATCTCTGCTAATTTTATTTCATGTTTGTGTACCTGGCTCGTTTAGTATAATGAAATGGGATATATTCGTCTCTCAGTGTAGGTTTGGAACGGTTCAGGAGGCGGAGGAAGAAAGGGGGAAGGGTCTTATTTAGGTTATTACAGAACATGCAGCTGTGTGAAATTAACAATTCATAATGAAACGCGGGTTGTGCGGAAAAGTGAGTTTGCAGAAAGGCAAGGTTTCGAAATTGAAAATGAAATCCACAAAGATAAACGTTAATTTACAGTAGAACTTTCGTTGGACCTAGCTGGATAGAGTAGTGGTGATAGCACTAGACTCGCATTCGGGAGGTCCGGGTTCGAATCCCGGCGGGGGCAGATGTGGCTGGGTTTTTTTCCTACTGCCTCTCGCCGAGAAACGGTAATTCCTGTACCGGCCATCTTGATTGAGGTTTTCCAAGGTTTCCCTCAATTAATTCCAGATAAATATCGAGATGGTTCCTTATTTGAGGCCATGGCCGATACCTATCAAACTCCTAGTTCAAAAACTACCTACCTTATCCTAATTTCTTATAATTCCTTCATTCGCCCATTGCTATTACACAAGTTGAAGTTTTAAAAATGTAGAAAAATAACGGGAAGTGTGCTAGGTGGAAAATACAAATGGTGCGAATGGTGTCTGTTATGACATAAAGTCGAGAAACGGACGTTAAACGCATTATTATTATTATTAAAACTTTCGTTGGAACTACCTAATTCAAGATGGCGGCATACGTAAACTTTGTGCGGATTTTAAGGTGATTCCTTCTTACAAACTTACTTTTTTCGTAGGTAAATTACAATTCTGTTTAGATCTTTTAATTGTCATGGAAGGCTATTAGATACAGAAGTGATCTCGTTAGGTTGAACAGTAGTTGAGAGATGACGTCATCCAGTGACTTGTCAATTGATATTGTAAAAAACAAAACCAATAAATAAGCAAGAATTCAATTATTAAATAAAGTATATTTAATTCAGCAATGCAATCTATGTGAACTCCAACCTGTTTCAACACAATCTTTATAATATTAATAGCCGCAGTGTACATAACATAAGGCTTTATACAATTCATAGAACAATACTGGATGACATATGTTTAAATACTTTAGGTTAAAAATTCGTTTACAATATTGCGAGGGTGATAAAAATATTGAACTGTCTTTAGCTGATGTAATTCATTAACGAGGTAACCTAATGACCTACGAGGCGTATTTCGAACTTTAAAGCATGCGTCCTAGGACAGTGCAATAATTTAAATAAGGCGCGTGAAAATTTTCTTTTAAAAATCTGCCAGGTCCGCAATCTTTATGAAGTAATAATTTTATTTTATATTATACTGTGAGAATGTTTTTTTTTTTAAATCTGTGAGACGTGTCGCGAGTTGATAACCTTTATTTGTGTCATAAAACCGCACTTACATAAAACCTGAGCACATTTTAGCGTAAAATTTAGTAGAAGAAGGTTATATATAATATATATGACTCAAAGTCTAAACTGTTCATGGCTGCTTATGAGTTGAGGTATATGGTATGTGGGGATGGACTAATATCATTTAAAGGGAACCAATAACCCAAATTATATTAATTAAAACCAGTTTATTTAAAGTGAACAATCACAGAAACTATCAGTAAATAAAATATCAAATTTTCTGATATCAGGTATAAAGGGCATATCAAAAATAGTTAAATCTCATTTTTTACTTAGATTTTGTATTCTCTTTCGCTTCAGTATTAACGGCTTAAAAGTAGGTTTTTCTTCATACTATGCCGAATATACGTACTTTCTGATTCGATTTTAATGCCGAAAGTATAACATTTGTGCATTGTTGTTGTCACAAGCTACAATTACATGCATATCGTTTGTACAGGCGGGTCTAAACAGTTTTGTCATGCGCACTGATGGCGTTTGTCATCACATGTTCGCCTATAGATGTCTATGTAGGTAGCCATCTGCTGTTATATGTACATTATTAGATGCATGTGTCATTACGTATATAACCTCAACATTGCTCGCTTGAAAGTAAGTACCTAGTTTTTTTATATACTGGTGAAAGTGCGTACTTTCGGCATAGTATGAAGAAAGCAGAAAGCTGAAAGTCCTTCACTGCGCGATATATGACGCCCTTTTGTCCATTTTTAGTGACGCCAAGTTTATCCTTGTATCAATTTTCTGACGGATCACGGAAATGAAAAATTGGCATGAGCACTTTTATCGTTTGGCCAAAGAAATATAACAGTAGCTGACCCTTCTTTAGTGTCACATTATATAAAGATAGGATATAGTGTGATATAAATCAAACGTTGTGATGTTTCTGAAACAATAGCTTCGTGGGCCATGATTTATGGCTGCAGACTTATACCTTACAGCTTGCGTTTCTGGGTGGGGGGCTTGGGGAGGCGGTAGGTAAGATCTCAAAGCTCTAACATGGTCTACAAAACCACAACAAACTGTCGAGATTCACCATTTAATTAGCCAAGCGAACTTAAACGCAAAGTTTGTGGGGATTTAATCACCTGACAGTGATATCCGCACCAACCTAAAACTCATCTGTTTATGTGGTGAGAGATTGTGTTGAGGCATAGCCGATCTATATCTATAAAAGGCGTGTGTTTGATATATTACAGTAGAGTAGATAACTCAGTGAAATTTACTCTGGACTTTGCACGTTAGGTTTACCTGTTTATCAATAGACTAGAGTTGTGTAACTCAGATCTGAACCGGTTCAAAGAGCCGACTCCGACAGAAGATCCGTTTTGAGCCGGTGCTGATAATAAGTATACATTTTAATGTGTAAGCAGAAGCCAGTGCTAGGGCAGAATATACAAATATATCAATATTCTCCAGGGTATATGTGAGTACGACGCCATTTTCCCAACTTTGGTATTGTCCCATATTTGTGTCGGGTCAGCGGCCACAAAAGAGTCTAGATTATGATGCGGCTGCGAGTTTGAAATCCCGAGCGAATTTCACGACGTGTCACCATATTATTCCCGACGCCTATAAGCTTATAAAAATGTCCCATATTTGTAACGGGCCGATGAACCAACTACAATACTGTCACATGATACTGTTACGAATATAATACTTGAAAAAAATGACAACTACTTTATCTTATGGTCGAAACTAGTGGTGTGCGTTCATTCAATGAACAGTGTTAATCAACGAAACAACTGTCTCTGTTTTTAGGATAAGGTATTTGACAGTATAAAGAATAAATGATTAAGTATTAATGAATAGGAGATCAGAAATAATCGGTTTATATTCACAAAAACTCGAATTATTATTTAAATGTAAAAATGCAATTTTATCATGAAACGCTGTCCACCACGTGAGTAAACACTAAACGAGTCTCGCGTAAGCGATATTCTTGTCTGTATACTACAAGAATGACGTGAAGATCTATTAAAATCAAGTTTTTAGACTTCTGTATCCAAATTGTCTAAACGGAACCCTATTGTTGTGACAATGCTGATGATGATTGTATTGTATGACGAGCGTAATGCGCGCCATACATAGCCTTTAAATAATTAAAATTCAAACTAAAAGTTATACAAATCTTCTACATTGTAGCATGCCTTGTTTCAAGAAATGTTTTAAATTTATTTTTGAAGATATTTATGTCAGGAATATTTTTGATTTCTTCGGACAGGTTGTTGAACATATTGGCTGTTGAGTAGCATGGCGTCCATACGTTCGTTAGATGCTTCTAACGTCTAAACGAAATTAGAAATGTTTACGAAATTCATACATGACATGTAACTCCTTGACCCAAACACGAAAATCGCATTTAAAGTTATAAAAAGATTTTTTTGAAGAAGGCTCTGAAGCGGTAAGAGTGGTTAGGAACGATTACGTTGAAAGCAGAAGATTGTTATTTGGATTCTGGACAACCGCAGTATCGCTTTTGTCCTTTTTTGCAAATTTTTAAGGTTTTCCATAGTATGGAATCCATAGTGTTTGAGTCACTTGACTACGTTTTTTCGGACTGTTCCAATAGTTATTTACAAGAGTAGAGAATGGAAATAAAAATATGTCATCAAAAATATTATAATTGATTGCAGCGTGCAAGCATGAACTAATATTTACCTTCAGAGCGAGTGTGCTTGTGATATTAATTTTGAGTACTCAGGTGTCAAATGTGGCGAAATTAATATGAAGCAGATCACAGTTCAAACCGAGTTGAATGCGTTTTGAGGTTTTACATTTAATTACATTTGTAGTTTGCTATTTAATGTGATGGAACGATAAACTTCAAACATATTTTGGACAGACCACATTTCGACATCAAACACTAGAAACTAGATTGGAAATTGTTGCGTCCATATTTTTTTTTTTATAAACATACACTATTAAGTTAGCAGGAAAGTGGACAAATTGATGTTAATCAATAAACCCATTATTAATTTAATTAACGTCGTTAAATTAATAATTGGTTTATTGATTAACATCAATTTGCCCACTTTCCTGCTATAACTTAATTGTGTATGTTTATAAAAAAAAATATGGACGCAACAATTTCCAATGTAAAATATTAATAACTAAACTTGTAATATTTGTTTTCTTCTAAGCTACAATTGAAACTTAGTGAAATGTCTTCTTTTTTGCACAGGATAAATCCTGTATTCAGAACACGTTTTTATTATTTTACACAAATTTGACGGGTTCTACGAACCTTATAGAAGAACAGCAAAAAAATTAGAATTAAGACTGATCAATTTACCTGTACAATGCTTGTCTTTCCAACGGCCGGCGCCCCTAGCAGTATGACCTTGACTAGGTCCAGGGAGTCCGGGCTGGGTTCGACCGGCGTACAGGCGTGGTGTTCCAGTCCGGGTGGCATGGCGCCAATGGCTCCGGAACTCGTCGTGTCACGAGCATGCTCGCGTCGCTCCAGGTAGTCGAGGTCCAACGCTGATTTACATAAAACAAACGAGCTTGAGATTAGTAAAAGAAATTATTTATTTCAAAGTAAAAGACATTTTCCAATAATTAAAGAAAGAACATTTTTTACCAATCTATAAAAAAGAAAGCATTAAACAATCAAATACAGTGTAAACTCTTTATAACATTATTCTTTATAACGATAAACTCTATAACATAGAAAAGATCACAATTTGGTTGGTTTACCTTAAAGCCCATACATTGATACACTCTTTATAGCGCAGCAGCCATTCTCTATTACGAAGAAATGTGTTCATATTTAGACACAGAAAATCGTCATTGTCGGTGTTATTGTTTATGTTATCTTATCAGGTTACAAAAGACGCCGACTAAACCTTTAGAAATTTTTTTATTGTTTAATTAAGAAGATTCCACCACATATCAAGAGATGGATAGAATACATAAGAAAATACAAAACAAGTACTGGCGAAGCAAAAAACGGCAGGCAAAGTTAACTGACTATATGTACTAATTATATCAAAAACATACATATTAAAGATTATTGTTAATTTGGTTGTTTTTCTTTCTTCACTCCATATAACGGTAACTCTCTATAACGATAAAAAATGCTCGGTCCCTTGAGTTTCGTTATAAAGAGTTTACACTGTAAATTAAACCATTTTATCATTGCTGACCTGATCTAAAGGTCATTACAAAAATATATACAACGTATATGTTTAAACGTAATTTTTCATTTGTTTACTTAAATTTATTTTTGACAGCTACTAACAGCTTCAAATTGTTTTCCGGAGATGCTAATGAACCAAAACTAAACAATCTAACACTAAAAAGATGTAAATAAAAAAATAAAAAACCCCGACTGCGCAAAAAAAAACAGAAAAGATAGAAATAAGATCAAATGATAATATGCAGTCGAATGCATATTATTATTAGATCTTGTTTCTATCTTTTCTGTCTTCTTTTTGCACAGTCGGGGTATTTTATTTTTTTAAATTGCTTTTTTATTTACGTTACGGTGGAGTCGCCGCTACCGAAAAAATCACATACGTTAACTTCTATGCACACGGTTTTTGTTACGGTGCCGTTATCTTAGGAAACTTTTAACAGAGATTACAAAAACCCGCCGTAAATGTATGACGCACACCTTAAATTTATAGAATAGTTAAAAGCTCTGTAATACCATCTTATTTTTTCAAAGAAACCACTTTACGTTACAGGATTTCAAAGGATTTGCCACTTAGTTTTATTTATTTTTTGATAAATATAAGCTGGGTATCATAAAAATGTGTCGAAAAAAATGTTGTTAACAAACAAACATCGCTAACAGGTTCCCGAGGGAATGATTGATTGCCTGTCATTCCTTCTTCGCTGCTAACGATCGCTATATTCCGTATAGGTAATTGTATGTTTATCGTTTGCTCAAACAACAAGGAGTGTTTTATCAGCTGCGGTTTTTTACGTTGCGTGTTCAATGGGTGATTAACTAGTGAATTATACTATAAAACTGGAGCGCGGTTTTTTAAGTTCCTTCAGAGTCTAGTCTATTGTTTCATAATTTACTTTTAACATGAATTATTGTGCTACAACCAATCTTTTAATGTTTCTCAGTTTTTAATAGTAGTTTATGTATCTAGAAGGTAATGGAGGTTATGTTATGGATTGCAACATTATGGAAAAACGAGCGATGACTCGTTTTAACAGTCACACGAGCTATAATATCATCACTATGAAAATATTTTTTTGCACGCATCGCCTGGAAAATTATTGATTTTTACCTAATTTTTAGTTTCCAATATAATATAAATATTAGGAGCACTGTGGTTGGAACAATAAAAATAAAAGAATAGCTACTTCTTACCACAACAGATTTATTCAGTGGATGTTCAGCAAAACACTAAACTCCAAAGTTTAGTTTAGTGTTTTGCTGAAGATGGGAGCTTAGCTCTCCAAACGTACATCCACTGAATAAATTTGTTGTGGTAAGAAGTAACTATTCTTTTATTTTTATTCCAATATAATGAAAAAAAGTAAAAACCAAATTAAAATTTATAATATTTGAGGCTAATTTTTGTAAGTATTTTTGTAGATTTTTGTAGATTTTATTTCATTATATTTTTTGCATGTAATTAGAAATTACTTTTCAATCACGCCAAAGAAGAATAACTTCAAAACCGGGTACCCACATTTACTTTTTTTATTTCGATAAGCGCGCGAAATACGATTTGGTTTATTGATTTTTTTTTTGTTATACGAAAGGTTTTCTTTTGTATCTGCTGGCAAAAATATCTTGCTTTCCATTTTTTTATTAAAAATATTCGATGAGAAATGTGTTGCACTTTGAAGAAAGGACGAATGTCGCTTTTCCAGGAACAGAATAAGGAACATTTATTTACAGAAAAAAATAAAAAGAAATGATGAATCGGGCCTTTCTTCTGAGTGACAAAATTTATACAAATAATTGACTCTAATCAGCAAATTTCTTTTAAGAAACGCTCATTGTTATTGCAACGTTACAATCTAATATAAAAAAAAACTATTTACACTGTAGGGAATCAAAGCCGAAGCTTCCAGAATCGCGCTGACTGAACTATCGGTTACTCTACAGTGCCATAACTAACCAGCTGCTTTACATTCATGTACACAGGCATATAAAGTGCCTCATTACGCACTAGTGATGTAAAGTGAAACACAACTGGTCGCGCTATATCTACAAATTCGATAGTAAATAACTTTTTGTCCCTTGGTTGTTTTTTTATAACCTACCACTAGAAGTGACGTTTGTTCAAATGTGAACTGTCAAAAATTTTAAAAATTAAGTGAAAAGCAGCTATTTTATAGTGTTTACGTGTAAAAAATACCATATACTTACATTTCGTGCGTAAAAGTTTTTTTTTTTTTGTTTATAGGTAGTCCAATATTTATAGTTTAGTTTCTACGCTATAATACGTTAATACAAGAAAAAAATGATAAATTGCAGCTCGACTAGCCTCTACTAATATTTAAAATTGATAGATCGAGCTACTTGTTTCGTATTTTGTACAAACTGTAAAATACTTATAGATTTATATGTAGATGGTGGAGTAACGGGTTTATATGGTGGAGTTACGGGTCTAGATGGTAGGAATGCATACGTGTGTGGAGTTAGCCCCCCAATCAAGCAATTTTGTAACCTGAATATTTTAATTTGTAACTATTTTTAACAAACTTTTTTAAATTTATTACCAAACCGTTCCCGAATTATGACCGGTTTCTCAATTCAGTCAACAATGTGTTACCATTGTTGATTGAACCGTTCATATATCGGGAACGGTTTGATTACAAATTCTCAAAAGTTGGTTACAAATATTAAATATTAAGACAAATTTGGCGACTTGGGGGGGGGGGGGGGGGGCTACGTGAAGTTAACCCCCATTGAGAAACCGGTTATAACTCGGAACGGTTTGGTTACAAATTTAAGAAAGCTGGTTACAAATAGTTACAAATTGAAATATTCAGATTACAAATTGTTTGAGAGGAATACTGCTTGGTTGGGGGTCTATCTTCACATACGTGGAATGCACACATTCTCGTGGTATTACTGTTCTTGTGACTGTTAAAACTCACTAGCGTTCGTTTT
Source organism: Venustoraphidia nigricollis (assembly GCA_034508555.1). Lineage (NCBI taxonomy): Eukaryota > Metazoa > Arthropoda > Insecta > Raphidioptera > Raphidiidae > Venustoraphidia > Venustoraphidia nigricollis. The sequence goes on along the minus strand of JAVRKA010000032.1, from coordinate 3,301,011 downwards.
AAAAATATATTATAACTCGCCGTAACATAGCCCATTACGACACTAGATATATAATGTATTAGGAAGAACCTAGGTGGCACAGGATCGAAGAAAGCAAATACTGAGTTACGTGAATTGCATTTATTCTAACGTTTCGGCAATCTTTTTTGCTTTTAACCGGTAACACTTTTAAAAAAAATTTAGAAAAATTAAATTTAACAATTACTACATTTTTATTATTCGTGATCTTAGATTTTCACTTTATTTTATTTCATCTTTTTACAATAATACTGAACAATTGGACAGCGTTGACTCTCTGAAGATGGCAAAAAGATTGCCGAAACGTTAGAATAAATGCAATTCACATAACTTAGTATTTGCTTTCTTCAATCCTGTGCCACCTAGGTTCTTCCTAAAAATTTTCTCAATTACTTTCAAGGATCATCATCACTCTAAATTTTTTAGAGTTATTTTTTGCATATTGTATTATTTTCTTCTCTGTCACTAGTAGCGTGATTCGATTTGAATTCTTTTTGTCCGACTCTGAGCTCCCGGTCTCCTCTTTACCCCCTGCAATATACATATCAGATAATATAACATTTGTCGTATGCGATATGTCGATCTGAACTACAATAAAACTTTATCGTTTTCGATTAGATCCCTTTTTTTACATCACGCGTGAATAAAATTTATCGGTTATATCATATGCAATGTTCTCACTCTAATATCGACCTTTTTAACTCATCTAGAGTCGACCATTTGTGTCACAGCTTATCTCTGCAAGGTCTAAAAAGAACTTTTTTATACGAGAGAACCTGCGTATCGCGAATATTCGCAAGTATTTTACATTGGAAATTGTTGCGTCCATATTTTTTTCAAACTTACACAATTAAGTTAGCAGGAAAGTGGACAAATTGATGTAAATCTTTAAACCAATTATTAATTTAGCGACGTTTCGGTCATAAATGATCTAAACGTCGCTAAATTAATAATTGGTTTAAGGATTTACATCAATTTGTCCACTTTCCTGCTAACTTAATTGTGTATATTCGCAAGTATGTTTTTGAGAGTTGAATCTTTTTATAGGAAGGCACCAAAATAGTAGAAGCAAATCATCATTATAGTATGGTTCGCTTAATGGAGCGGCAAAATAATGAAACAGTGTAAAGTATATCCCGTGCATAAAATTTATGCCGCTTGTAATAAAATATTAATGTTTATTGACTTTATTTGTTTTTTGTCCTTGGTAATTAATATAAAATTTATATATATATATATATATATATATATATATATATATATATATATATGTATATATATATATATATATGTGCGGCAATAACTTTCGAAAGAGTTGATTAATTTCAACTAGATTTTGTCTACGCGTTGAAATCCATCACCGCAAGAAGCCTATTTAAAATGGGCCTAATCGGACCATTTTAAGGGTAGTTTTTAGGGGTTGACATAAGTTTTTGGGCCCTAAAATACCGAAAAAATTCTCCGAATCGTTTCAAAATTGAATTTTAACCCTCTGTTAGTAATTAAAATGTGTCCCTAAAATTTTAATAAAATCGACCTTACAGGACCGAATTTAAAAATTTTAAGACTAGTTTGCAGATAGTGAATTATTTACTGAAAGGTGTATATAACTTGGTATAGAGGTTCGTTTGATAATAATATTGCAATTAAGAAAAAAAAAATTATTTTAAGGGGTGTATTAAGGAGTCAATTTTTTTATTTTGCCCAAAAACCAAGTTAAGTTCGCATAATAAAACCACACTGCCTGTAAAACAAATACAATATATTGTCGGCAGAGTTTTGGCACTGCGACCCGGGTTTTTTATGTTGCTATCAAAGCGCTTTTCTTAATTTATATGATCTAAGAACGCAATGCATAGTTTTCGCAACAGCCCGTATATAAATATTTATGCAGATAGGTACGCTTTTACTGAATCCATAATATATTAGAGTAGTCACTAGAACACATACATCTACGTGACTATATACACGCTTATTTTTTCCATATATTTCCCCGAGGCATTGCGCCGTGCATCCCATCATTCCGGCATATAAATGAGGAAAAGGATGTGTTCCAGACTTGGCCTCGCTTTCCTCACTTAACCTTTCCTACCCGATAGTTACCACCTTCTTAATATAAATTGATGACCCTTTTCAAGCAGCAAGGTATGATTTGGATACAGTGTTTTTGTTATTATCGCTGTCCGTAATTATACTAATTACCTTAAGTGCTGGATGTTTAGATAAAGAGATTTGGCCGAATGAGAAATTTGTGGGCGGATTTAGCGCAAAAAATCATGCTGTGAATAGATAGATAGATATTTTTATTAAATACAGAGGTATCACAAAATAGTACACGTATCAAGTCATTATAATATCTAATAATATTTAAAAAAAACATGAAAAAAGTCTTTAACTTTATATCAGCCTATCTGCAACAGTTTTTTAAACAATTTGATGGTTGTAATATTTTTAATTGCTGCTGGTAGATGATTGTAGAATTTGACGCTTTATAGTGACAGCTACGTTCAAACATTGCAGTATTGTGCCTGATGGTTCTATAATAGCAGTTACGTTTACTATATTGGTGATTAAAACTATAGACATCAAAATTAGATTTATTTACGTAAATATAGCATAAGTACATACAGTGAAGGGAGAGTTAAAATTTTTAGTCTATTAAAGGGCCCTGCGCAGGTGGTAGATACACTGACTCCTGCAATTATACGTATCGCACGTTTTTGTAACCTAAATACTGACTGGAGGTCCGTAGCTCCCCAAAACAACAGTGCGTATTTGATGTATGAGTAAAAGTTGGCATAATAAATAGTTTTCAGAATAGTGTTGCTTACCTTTGGTTTGAGCTGTCTAAGAACGTAATATGTTTTACTTAATTTATTTGGAAACTGATTTTTATGTTCGAACCAGTTTAAGGTTTTGTCTAATATGATTCCCAACGACTTACAAGGTGGGTGAAACCTTAAGTCTTTCGCCTTCATAATCTAAATATTTTAAGTCAAGAATATTACTGTGTGAAGATTTAAATAAAATAAGGTCATGCATTAGGACTCTACTACCGGGTTGTCGGAAAATTTTATTTGATGATGACCTTTGATTTTGACCACATATATTTCTCTATAAGAAAGCATTTTAGAAGAAATTGATTCTGCTCAAAAAATAATATTTCAATTCAGTGGTGTTTTGTCAGTTGTGTACATATGTATTTTTTGTACAATTTTCACTTCGAAACAGTTTTTTTAGGCATATTGATCAAAATTGAGCTTGAATAGTGTTTTTTTTTCTAAATTTGTTTTTGTATGAGTACAATCTAATGTTCTATAACTACATTAACTACTTCTGTATTTCTTAAAACTATAATTATGATGATAACAATCTAAGGTCGTTGTCAAATGAAATTTTTTGACAATGCTTTCTGCAAGCCGGTATACAAGGGCGATTCATAATGATGAATATTGAATATTATGAATCAATATTAGAAATATAAAAAAGTAAGCATTTTAATCATTAAAAATATTAATTTATTTTTATCAATACATATAATAACAAATATGTATTTGGTTAATACGAATAACTTATATAAATGGGGTGGATAATTTCTGTATAAAAAAATATGATATTTAATAGTGTCGAATACCACCAGAACAAAGTATATCTTTTTTAATAAATTCTAAAATCCCATTTTTTTCAATCTTTTTGTTTAAACTGGTTACATGCATAATGTGAACGGACCTTTAGGAGTAATCGGTGTACGTTAAAGAAATACATTATATTGATCTTCAAAGTATATTTTCAAAGTTGGACACAGATGGAGTAGTTTTATCAAGATTATTCCCTTGATGAAAACTCAAAAGTTGGACCAAAATTGTTATTGAAAACAAATGAATTTACGATCCATAACTCAAGTACTTATGAAATAATTGGCAAGATGAATGACATACCTAAGTATGAAATTATATTGGTTTCTTTCTATCCGGTCGAAAGTACGTATTTTCGGCCTCAATTTTCAGGCAGAAAGCCTGACATTTATGCTCTGCTGGAATTACTCGAACGCCATCTATAACAGCGAACCGTAAGAGTTTTCTCGTGTACACTGATATGTGAGGCTGTCGTCAGCTAGTAGTAGCTAACAGCTGTTATTGCGTATAACCTCAAAATTGCTCACTGTCCGATTTTGTTAAAATTTTAGCAGCACGTTTTTATTTTTACTCTAGGGCTAATTTTCAATTTTGGAACGAAACTGAGACTTTTTTTAGTGTTTCTGGACCTAAACCCTTTTCAATCCCTAAGAACCATCCTAAAATGGTTCGATTGACTCCAAAATCTAATCAGATCTAAGCTTTAATAAGCTCTTTCGAATGTCGCAAATCCCATCTCGTACATCTCGTCCAAACAAAAATAGTCAGAGTAGCTTTTTGAAACCACAAAACGTCGAAATCCAATGAAAACTCGATTTTCGAAAAACGCATCGAAATTAATAACTTTACGTTTTTTGAAAATTTTCAATAGCGGGAAGTTAAAAAAACTTAAAGATATGTTAGATAAGTTATGCTTTAAGGAAGATGTATGGGTAAAATGAACGGGCGGAGATTGTAGACGACAGAGGAGAGAGACGACGTCGGTCTCGCGACGCCTTCTCTAGGCGTCCTGACGCCTGTCTGCTTGAAGCTATTCAAATAATACAATACGACGACCTGTTAAACCAAAAATACATCTTATACGCTGACATGTATTGTATTTTATTAAAATACTTTCAAATCTTTCTTGTTTACAAATACTCGTTAAAATGTTTACAAATTCGTTTTTTAGTGTATTTGCCATATGGCAACATACACTATTGGCATCGGTCGGATGGCGGGACCTAGGGGTCGGACCAAAATTTCTCGACGTTTCATAACCTCCTAAACACTTTGGCACCATTTTTAAAAATGTTTATATATATATATATGTATATATATATTTATATATATATATATATATATATATAAGCGTATATATATATATGTGTGCGGGCAATAACTTTCGAAAGAGTTAATTGATTTTAACGAAATTTGGCCCACGTGTTGAAATGCATCACCGCAAGAAGCCTATTTAAAATGGGCGTAATCGGGCTATTTTTAGGGTAGTTTTTAGGGGTTGAAAAACATTTTTGGGCCCCAAAATACCGAAAAAATTCTCAGAATCGTTTCAAAATTGACATTTAACCCTTTAGTAGTAATTAAAAAGTGTCCCTAAAATTTTAATAAAATCGGCCCGACAGGACCGGACTTACAAATTTTATGAAAACACTAGTTTGCAGATAGTGAATTATTTACTGAAAGTTGTATATAATTTGGTATAGAGGTTCGATTGATAATAGTATTGCCATTAAGAAAAAAAATGTTATTTTAAGGGGTGTATTAAGGAGTCAAATTTTTTATTTTGCCCAAAATCCAACTTAAGTTTGCATAATAAAGCCATACGGCCTTTATTAGCAAATACACTATATTGTCGGCAGGGTTTTGGCACTGCGACCCGGGTTTATTTTGAGTTAACATTTTTCTCGTTATGTATAGAACTTAACCCCTCGATAAGGTAAGACTATGCACATTCTTCCGACAGGCGGTTACAGCACACAATCCGAATTTTTATATCGAGCTGATTTTAGCTTTTTGAAGGGAGTGTTTCTGGGACTACTGGGACCTCGTCCGTGACTGATAGGATCCCACGTATTGGCGTGTCTCCAGGCGCTACTAAACTTGCATCGACATAAGTAAACCGAACAGCGCTACTAGTACGTGGTAGCTTCTAGGAGAACTAACGTTAAGCCTTGTATAGAGTGTGCTAAAAATGATTATCGTAAAGCCGATAACAGTTTTCATATTTACATCGAAATTTATTTTTTTTAAAGATCCTTTATAAAATAGTTATTTTTCAAGCCTGTATAGCGGTAGTAAAATAACCCATTTCGCACTAATCACCTAGCTGGGAAGAGTAGTGGTGACAGCACTAGACTCGCATTCGGGAGGTCCGGGTTCGAATCCCGGCGGGGGCAGATGTGGCTGGGACTTTTTCCTACTGTCTCTCGCCGAGAAACGGTAATTCCTGTACCGGCCATCTTGATTGAGGTTTTCCATGGTTTCCCTCAATTAATTCCAGATAAATATCGAGATGGTTCCTTATTTGAGGCCATGGCCGATTACTTCTCAAACTCCTAGTTGAAAAATTACCTGCCTTATCCTAATTTCCTATAATTCCTTCATTCGCCCATTGCTATTACATAAGTTGAAGTTTTAAAACTGTAGAAAAATAACGGGAAGTGTGGTAGATGGAAAATAGTAATGGTGCGACATAAAGTCGAGAAACGGACGTTAAACGCATTATTATTATTATTATTTCGCACTAATGCGTGAATTAAAACAAAATAAATGCGATTTTATCAATTCAGCAGACACAGCAAAGTAGGCGTAGTCTTCGTAAACAATCCAATAGATTCCAATATGGTCGAATATATATGTACTTATACTATTTCAAAGTAATATGTCAGTTTTTAACCTGTAGGTAAAAGTTTGTCATTTTTAAAACAAGCTTTTATTAAAATGTATTAACGAGGAATAATAATCCATGTGGAAAGTCCTCGCCAAACTAAACAGAATGAGCTTATGAATAAATTTTGAAATCACTGTGGTAGTAATTAGAAGATAATACGGCTAAATATTGATTTTCAGTAGTTAATATTATTTAAAAACGGTACTTATTCAAATTTTAATGAAATTACAGGATAATAGCAGTCACTTGAAATTTAAAAATTATGAACATTTTTGTAAATGTCACTTTTGTTGTCAGGGTTCGTGTTCTCAGCGAGCGTTGAAATCTCCGTGTTAATTAACAGGTGAACAGCAGAAATTTAAACTTTGTTGTCAGGTAAGTTGCCAGCCTTTCGGCAAATAATTAAAAAGTAACGACGTACTTTAATTATCGATAGATTAGAATTGATATTCTGATTTGATATCAGTTTTCGTGTTCAAGTTGCTTCCGCGAGTTCATTGTAACGTTCCACCAACTGCTAGCGTTGTTTGGGTCTAGTTCATTACATATATTATGTATATAGTTGGTCTACTATATACTGTACAAAAAACGTACTTTGAAAAAAGATCTGACTTACTCTTAGCAGAGATTCTTAGGTCTTATCTAATTTTTTTTATAAGGAAATCATTTAAAAATGAAAATAAAATAGTTAATTTAAGCTAACTTTAAGAAACAATTTAAATTCCACCGCCGGAACTTTTATCCGAAATTTCCAGATTCGCGCATGATGAGCTATTTTTATTCCTAAAAAAATCACTTAAAATGTTTAAAAAAGATTAAACATATAAAAAGTAACTTATAGAAAACCTTCCTTAACAGTTTTATTATTAACAACTTGATGTCTTATTAATTACTACTTATTAATTATTTTGCACTTATTTATTGTAGATTATAGACGCTCGATAACCTAGGTCATTAATTCGAACCCACGACATGTCGACACAGTCTGGTCAAGAAGCCAGCACGCTAACTATTGGACAACACTGTTCTCAAATTATTTTGTATAAAGTGTTTTAAAAGAACAGATTTGTAAGAATCGCCTTTAAAATTTAGTATCAAAGGATTCTTCAAAGGATAAACCCATTTACTGCTCGACTTCTTGCTTTTGACGTTTTACAATATTGAATTCGCAAAATCGGAATATTAAATTTCAGGGTGAGAAGTTTGCACAATAACATTTTCTCTCTTTAACCCGCCGTTCTCTTTCTTTTCATCCGATTATAATGCCGGCTGTACACACTCGGCGAGAGCCTCTCGCCAAGAGTCTCGGGCGAGAAACGCTCAGCGAGAGCGCACCATGTACACACTCGATTTATCAGCTGAATTGCGGACACCCAACGTGATGAACCTCGAAACCCTTTGACTCGGGCACGAAAAACCGACTCACGACCGAGAGGTGGCGAGGCGAGAGAAGAGACCGCGAGACAAGGCGAGAGCACCATGTACACACTCGCTCTCGGCCTGCCTCGGGATGTCTCGCCGAGTGTGTACAGCCGGCATAATATTTTATAAATACAACCTTTCAATATAATAACATCAAGTACCTACCAACCTACCCTTAACGGATTTTATCGTACCGAAAACAAGAGACAGTCGGGTGATGACGTGGGACGGAACAAACAATAACAAAAGCAGCTCTCTCTTTCACCGCTGTGTACTTGTTTACAACAAACAATTGAACACGACGCGTCGAGCTGTTTTCTATAACATTTTCTTTTGGAGTGTCAAGATTCATACAATATTTGAAATTTGTTTTATTGCCAATATATCGATGCAAAGAAACAATCGTAAATTTTATGTTTTTAACGAAATTTTTACAGATGAATATATTTGAACTGAATTAGCAATTTTCAGCATTTTTATTAGTTTGTTTGTTCCAACTCAAACACTACTGAAACGTTGAATTGAAAATTTTTGGAAATATTATTTGTAAGCGCTGTGTACAATTGAATTGATTTTTTTTATGATTACCTAAAGTTCTTAATTTTTCGAGAACTTCATCAAAGTCACGACTCTTAGGGTCAGAATATTCGTGAGGTAAGCTTTTCAATTTGTAAAACTTCTAGGATAGGAATCCAAAAATTTATCCAAGAAAAAAAGCCGTATTTAATGAATTTTGCAATTTAATCTGACGTTCAGATTAAATTGCAAAATTCATTAAATACGGCTTTTTTTCTTGGATCCATAAGCTAAATTTTTAGATTCCTATCCTAGAAGTTTTACAAATATAAAAACTGGATCGCAACGCTCTATATTTAGGTAGTTTGTAAAGAAGCTTTTCAATGTTTCTTCTTTTCTTTTTGCAGCAAATAAATCCTAGAAATAATTCACTATGACGTTTTCAATCTTTTTCAAGCTTTTTGGAATATATTTTCCAGAGCTTTGTATAAAAGTTGCGTTCAAACCACGGACAAAAATAAAACAGAAAAGAACTAAGTTTGAATATTAATTTAAACATGTTTTATTTATTGTCAAATGAAGTTTTTAATATTCAAACAAAATTTTGACAAAAATTCTCAGACAAATGTGGTTTCGAAGAAGAGGATAAAATTTTGTTTCGAATACATTTTCTTATACACAATTTAGACAAAATAATAACCACCTTTTCCACCCACATTTAATTAGAAGCTGATATTTTTACCACATTACGAAACATTCTGTTTTTATCTAAGACATCTAGAGTAGCATTTCCCAAACTTTTCACTAATCCTGAAATTTTAACAGGTGATTATTTTATATATGGAAGATTTAAAACATTTAGCAACTTCAAAATCTTACAAGACGTAAATTATTAATTTTTATAATATTTCACGCAACACTTACTAGCTTTGTGCGGAATACCAGTGTTGCGTACAACATAGTTTGGGAAACTCTGGCTTAGAGAATCTTCAGAGTAAGTTATTAATACATTGTAACTGAGTTGAATATCTGTCTTTGACAAGAACTATGAAAGTTCTGATAGTTCTGAAAGTTCTGATAGTTCGGAACTCTGCATTTGTTGTTCATATAATGTCAAATTCTGCTCCACCATTACTCACTTGCACGATGTTGCTTACCTTTGACCATATACTAATAGACTTCACAAGTGTAACAGATATATTAATACATACTGGTCCAATCCGGATTAGTTGCGCACAAGTTTGACATTTTATATCATAAACAGAACGAACATGACATGAATTTCAGACTGCATTAATTATTAAAAAATAGTATCGGTTAAGTCTCGCTACCCTTCAGCCAGGGCTGTGTTTTTGTATTCGGATAATACTAAAGAGTTATTGAACAAATTTTCACAGTGCCTCAAATACCTACCCAAAAATACTTAATAGCTCTTGGGCTATCTTGTTTTGCTCATCACTAAAGTTAAAAAACCCGGGTCGCAGTGTCAAAACCCTGCCGACAATATAGTGCATTTGCTAATACAGGCAGTGTGACTTTATTATGTGAACTTAAGTTGGTTTTTGGGCAAAATAAAAAATTTGACTCCTTAATACACCCCTTAAAATAACATTTTTTTCTTAATTGCAATATTATTATCAATCGAACCTCTATACCAAATTATATATACACCTTTCAATAAATAATTCACAATCTGCAAACTAAGGTTTTCATAAAATTTGTAAATCCGGTCCTGTCGGGCCGTTTTTATTTAAATTTTAAGAACACTTTTTAATTACTACCAGAGGGTTAAATTTCAATTTTGAAACGATTCGGAGAATTTTTTCGGTATTTTGGGGCCCAAAAACTTTTTTCAACCCCTAAAAACTACCCTTAAAATGGTCCGATTGGGTCCATTTTAAATAGGGTTCTTGCGGTGGTAAATTCCATCATGTGGACAAAATTTCGTTAAAATCAATTAACTCTTTCGAAAGTTATAGCGCACACACACATAACATTTTTAAAAATAGTGCCAAAGTGTTTAGGAGGTTATGAAACGTCGAGAAATTTTGGTCCGACTCCTAGGTCCCGCCATCCGACCGACGCCAATAGTGTATGTTGCCATATGGCAAATACACTAACAACTGATGAACTGTCACCTTAAAGCTCAGTGATCGTTATTTCTAATTTTCTGGTTCTTATCTACAATAACAGAATGTTAGATAGCTCGCGGCGCTGAGCGCTGCTGAGTTGACAGCGAATTCTACAGTAAATAGATTGTATATGACAAGTTGCATACAAAGCCAGCGGGTGCGATATCGTGCGAGAACTTCCAAAGATAGACTCTCGGGGTTGTTTTTTCATGTCGATCTGCAGCGGTTTTTTTATCTGATATAACTATCATATTGTTATTCGTATATGGTGGTGTTGATCCAATAGAATGTCACGTAAAGGAAGATTTATTTGAGGATTAATAAATAAATAAGCTTTACCAAAGTTTCGCTAGTGGCCAACGCTTCGAAAAATGAAGATGAAAATAAATTTTTCGAGACGTTGGCCACTAGCGAAACTTTGGTAAAGCTTATTTATTTATTGATCCTCAACCAAATCTTCCTTTACGTAATAATACTGTTACTTTTTGAATACGTAACTGTTGTGATAAATAATATAAACTGTTTATTTGTTTATTTAGTTTTTAAAAAAAATTGACTGTACAAATTGTAATATAACTACTTAAAATTTTGATTTGTTATGATATCTCAAAATAATATAACAAGATAATTGAATTAAATCTAATTATTAAGACAATTAATTAAGATCACCTGATGAAGTATTGATTTAATACGAAACGTGAAATAATAATTTGTCTTTTAATTTCATTGATCCTAATTCCTCTAAAATATTTATAAATACTGTTACTTTTCGGTAAGGTGAGTATTTAACAGTTGTTCAGAGTAATTGATCGAACTTTATAAGATTTGTTGTAGAATATAGTCTTTCATATTTTTTGTTCCAATATATATTTTTAACGTGGAGGGAAAGTTTGGTTGAGGAACAGTTGAAAAAAGAAGCTTTACTGATGACTAGCCTGAGGTATGTACCCAGTTTGTTTAATTTTAAATTTTATTAAAATTGTATATGCAATTATTGTAAAATAAAACAATTGTATAATCTTATACATTTTCATAGGCCCTGAAGATGAAAATATATTTTTCGAAACGTAGACCACAAGCGAAACATCGGTAAAGCTTCTTTTTTAATTTGTAGTAGAGATTTGTTCAAATTATAAAAAATTTGCACAAATACAAACACTTGTTTTGAAAAATATTAATAAACAATTATTTACAACAAGAGTTTTCTATTATTGATAATTGTATCTTTCACCTATGCTTTTAGCTGTTGCAATATGTTTGACTTAAAGCAAGAAGAAATAAAAATAATAAAATAAAAAAACACATAATAAAACTGTTTGAGGAAACACATTTAATTGCTTTGAATCAATTTTGGGCGGTGTAGAAAAACAATATGTGCTCCAAGTGCTTTGATTCTATTATATCGCGTTCACACTTCCACAGAATTGGATTTCGACAACACAAATACGAAATTTTAATAAATAACACTCATTGACACTTTTTTATATCAATACACTCTCGGCATATTTGGTTTTATAACTGGTAAAACTTTAACAAGAGGACAGTTGTGGTCCACTGGTTAGCGTACTGGTTTCTTAACCGAACTGTCGTAGGTTCAAATACCGCTTCTGCTCATGAATGTTTTGCGATGTCGATTTATTTGACCTAGCTTTGATATTTAATGTGACTGGCCAAAAATGCCTTATGGAAGCCAAATCCCCAATTAGTGATATTCTCTTTTAAATGTGCATATAAATATATAAATGGATATACCTCTTAAAAAAATCGTTAACAAAAATGTCTAAAAAATATTTAAAAACACTAGTCGCTTCCTTTCGATAATCCGCCAGCAGTCCCTACCCAACCGATTTACATTTTTAACTTTCCGTCATTGAAAATTTTCATAAAACGATTTCGGTTCGATTTTCGAGAATCGAGTTTTCATCAGATATCGACGTTTTGGGATCCCAGAAGCTATTCTAAATATTTTTTGATGGTCGAGCATAGAGTATCGAATCGAAAAACCGCGTCTAAATTATGATCGGATACACAAACAAAAATGCAAACGGAAGCTTTCTTTGATACTGCATTTTGTAAAAGTATTGTTATTTTTTACAGGTGACATAAGAAGTTTCGCGTCAAAAATTAATTACGTTCATGGACACCCTGTACGTAGAAAATTGGCGCCAGGAGAGCTGGCACCAGCCTTTAGTTGAAACTCGCATTTCTGTGAAGCGGAGGCACAATAAAAGATAACAAATAGCTTTTGTCACAGCAACCATAATATCGTTTGAAGTGTCTACGATCAAGTCGGTATAGGAAATAGATAACGAGTCGAAACGCTTTGCGTCGACGTTGTTACCGACTGAGCTAGGGCTTGGCACGAGATTGAAAATTTTTAAGTAAAACTATATTACACCACAAGGTCACAAATTTGAAATTCCTGCATTCAATTTCAATTTTCTGACCGTATACTAAGTGTGCCGAAAAAACTGTTTCGGCCCGCTGTTACAACCCTGCGTCTCGTCGGTTCTTTCAGATTTGACGCTCCTTTCTCAATACGTATACGGAGCGGTTCCCTCTCTACTACACTACACATTCGCTACTTTACGTGTGCGTTAGTGTATCGGCATTTTACTGGTGAATATCTGTGTAATGTGACATTTTTTTTAAAGACAATCTTTTCAAAAACTCGTTCTGTTTCGTACAAAGCCCTGTTACCAACTGTAAAAAATAAAATAAAATGATATTGTTTACTGAGACCGTGTTCCAATAAGCGTTATCGATCTTCGATTGTTTATACAAGCCATCTTAGCTTGAGACGTTTTATTGTAGATTTTGCAATAATATTTTATTATAATATGCCAGAAGTATCGGAAACTAAAAATAAAATTAGAGACAATATTTATTTGTGATGTTTCAAAACTTCTATAAAATAGCTGCTTTTCATGCGTGTATAGCGGTAGTAAAATGATCCATTTCAAACTAGTGCGTAAAGTAAAACAAATGGAAGGCTATTTTACCAATTCAATAGCAATTTCTTTTCAGTAGCTATTTAAATTCATATGAGTAACAGTGACATTGTCTTCGTAAATAGATTCATCTATGGCCGAACATTGAAGTGAAAATTAGCAAAATCAGTGTAATCTTTTAATGACTCGTGTGATTGTTAAACTCACTAATCACTTCTTTTAACATAATTGCACACCTCGTACATAAAATAGTATATTACAGTCTAGATATATAAACTATTATTATGTGTCAACTGATAAAAGTTTAGTTTCTAGTTGAGAACAACAAAATAAAACTTTTTTTTTAATTAGAGAAATTTATGAATGCGTTACAATTTTATGTTTTTATCAATTAAAAATACAGTCGCTATGTAAAACTAAAATGTTGAAATGAAATTTATATACTGCGGTCGTAAATTGTATGAAAGTGTATTAAAAGTACTAAAACCAGGCATTCGAATTTTAATGCTTTTGCATTCTGAATACAGAGTACAGGATAATGTAATTGAGACTTTATATAGTATGACTGTTAAAAATAGTTTAGAACTATATAATCCTCAAAAAAAAAACACCATTTACAATGCAAACTTCAAGTTCGTGAGTAGGTATGATACAAATAGCTGATATCAAGTATCAATAGTGTTGTGAAAATAAAATTAATAGAACGAACTCGTTCACGATTAAAAATAAAATTTATAAACTGATCTGGTGGTCATCAGTACATTATTGAAGTTTAATTTCTTTAGCGAAGTAAAAAATCGAGGGGCAATATAATCGAGCCCTAAAGGGGAAGTTAGTTTATCTCCTAAATTACACGAAACTGACAGGGACAGAAGTTTATAGTGTGTTGCTAAGGTATTTGTAAATATTATTAATTAGTATAAAAATGATTTGTCGGGAAAAAGGACTTTTTAAGTAAACACGTTTTATTTAACTTTTATATCTACTTAATCAAAACATTTAATAGTTATAAAGCTTGAAAAAGTCCCAAGCAAGGGACGAAACGTCGCTATAAGTAACAAATAAGTGTTTACTTAAAAAGTCCTTTTTCCCGACAAATCATTTTTATATTAATTACCAAGGACAAAAAAGAAAAAAAAGTTAATTATTAATTAGTTTGACATAACGAAAAATTAAACTTGGGAATAATATTAAAAACTAAAGAAGTTAAACTTCTTATCGGGGCTTATGAGGGTGGCTCATTATAATTTTTTTTCTATGGAAATTTGTAATTCGTCATGTAATCGCTGCTTGAAATCATAAATTCTACACGAGGACTACGAACTCCATGTAGATATAATATAAAAAGTTTCCTAAAAATTTAGCGTTTAATAAAAACGAAACTAGCTTGCTTGCATTAATTTTTCAAATGTTTTTATACTGAAGGTCCTGTTTAGGATAATGGGACAAACTTATTAAATTATTGTATTGTCATCGATTTTTGAAAAGTGTGCAAAGTTTCAGTTTAATCTGACCTTTTGAAGCGGATGAATTTCACGTTCAAAGATTCCTTTACAAACAAACAAACATACAGGTAAAGGTAACAAAAGCGTGTTAAAAAAGAAAACACTAATATGTAGATTGTATATTGTATAATATATTGTATAATAAAAATCCTCCAATATGCTTTAAATTGAGTGTCCAACTGAAAAGCGGTAGCCTTTGACACACAGTATACATAAATTATATATAATATGGAACCTGTGAAACTCAAAGGTTGACTGAAAGATAATCAAGACGGTAACAAAGTCATGGAACGGAGCCAGTCGGTAATTTGATTAACCGCTGTTACATTCACTGAACATCCGGGCTGTTTGCTATCCACGACTGCAATTCCGGTGGGGTTTACATAGCCATAACATGGTTGGCGGTTAAAATGGTTGGCATTCACTAACCGGAATATTGTCCTAGACTGATGAATATCTATTATAACTATGGGATAAAGGCACTGATTTCCGACTACAGGCGTAACAAGGGGAATGGGGAGCTCCGTTTGGTCCTATCTTGTGCCCTAAAAGTATATACTATAGCTATATTTATAAAAGGCGATGTATATATATTGTATATCATGTATGTTATCTATGGACTCCAAAACGGCTGGACAAATTTTGATAAAATTTTCAGGCAATCTTATTATTATTTCATTGATTTGATTAAAACATCATCGACGAATGTGTCCAGACTCGATAATCAAGACAGCTTCTTTGAATCGGGTTGGAAGCTGGTCGGTATTTGTCGATGTCCTCCAATATCGTCTAACCTCGAATATTTGACGATCATTGTTCCTAGTGAAGCTGCCACATCATTATTGGATGATATTGGGCCATTATGGCCATATGTGAAGCCTACAAGATTATTAGAATACCGGAAGCTTGGGCGTAAGAGGCTATAAACATGGTCACGCCTGTGATTGGGTGAGTCACCAATGCCGATGGCTTGGTTATTCAAGAATGTTTATCCCAACTGTTTGGAAAAAGACATTATAACTTCCCCCTTCTCTGGTCTAGGCACACCTTCAACAATGCTTACGCCCAACCTTAGTTTCTTGTAATCTTGTGAAGCCTAGACTTAACAAAAGATTGCTATAGGCAATTTATGGTTTCACTCTGTAGATAAATAGTACAGGTTATGTTCGGGCACTTCGCGAATTATTAATTCTCAGTCGAATAATTAAACCACGCTGCAGCATCTGCGGTTGTCAAATAGCTCTGCAGTGCAGGTTTAACAGTGGCGTCCATTATGGGGACCAACAGGGAATTGCCCAGTACCGGATTTACATACATATTATATTTTTCTAGTATGTTTATGATTTATATTTATTTCATGTTCTGCGTACATAATCGGCTTAGACTTAGTTTTAAAGTTGAACCTCATATTTAAACGTGTTTTACATTCCGAGTGTAGTTAATAAGCTTATAGAGATATATTATATTACTGTGTAAAGTTAAAGTTTTAATAACGTAGAAAATAACTGGAAGCGGTAAATGAAAAATAGTAATGGTGTTTTGCTTAACGCTGTTTCAGAATTACGCGGTTTCTAAAAAAATAAGTTTTTGCCACTAAAACGTAAATTATGGATCAATTTATATAAAATGCTTTTAATGTTGATAGAAGTTCAAAGGCAAGACGAAGTGTCATTGATGCAATATCTTGCTATCGATAACAGCTTGCTGAACGAAACAGAAAAAGGCAACCGACATTAGATGAGTTCTTCACAAAAAACGAAAGATATCAAATGAGGAACCTTTCTCATCACAAACATAACTTCTTACTCGAACCTTTATTTGATTTTCATAAATGTTTTATGAACAAAAATCGATATTAGCAATTAATAAATCTATAATTAATGTGATAAAAAAATATTTAATAATAATTGTTACGAAATTAAACAAAACAAAAAACTAACAAATTTTCTTATTCTCGGTTCTGTTTCACTTATGTCTATTAATTATCTATTTATTAAGATGACCTCGTTTAGCTCAGTTTCGTATAGCGCAGGAAATTTTTGGAACGTATCTCCCGTGTTAAGCGGGGTTTTATTTACTGTGTAAGTAATAAAGAGACAAACAAGAAAAAAATGTGTCACATAGATAGCTTTGTCAGATAATCCGATGGACGCAATTTCTTACCAGTCGTCTCTTGTTTTCCTTTTATGGCTGTTGGTAAGTGGCTATTTGAAGCCGTTGACATTGAAATATTATGTCATTTGCGACCGAATAATTCTCTGGAATAGAGTTTTTACACCGTGCAAGTACCACTTTCTTGGTGTCGCTGTTTTTGACTCACGAGACGTTGTAGTCTTCCGTACCTATGGTACATACACGATTGGCGTCCGTCGGATGGCGAGACCTAGCGATCGGACCAAAATTTCTCGATGTTTCCTAGCCTCCTGAACAATTTACCACCATTTTTTAAAATGTTTAAATCCATCACCGTACGAAGCTTATTTAAAATGGACCCAATTGAATCATTTTAAGAGTGGTTTTAACGAGTTAAAATGCTTTTGGGCTCAAATATACCCAAAAACATTCAAAATTGTTTCAAAATTTAAATTTAACTAGTAATTAAAGATTAAAACATGCTGGTGCAATTTAAAAACAATCAGCCTAACAAAACCGGACTTACAAATTTAATTAAAACGCTAAATTGCTGATAACTCACGACCCTCTCGAAACGGGGGTCGGTGGCATCTTGCCCGTCCTGCCACCCTATTGTTACGCCACTGCCTGTCACCCAATTGGTTGGAATTTTTTATCACGCATGAAATTTATCCCTTTTTTATTTTTAAGAAGTACACAAACAAGACTTACCCAAATTTCGTTGCACATTCGGTGTAATAACCAACTTCGAAGATCCTTCCAGAATGTATTTGAATTTTTAAATTTATTTTTATACTTTAAAAATTTACGTTCACCTTTTTTACATGAATGTTTTCACAACAATGTATTATCATTTTCCATTCGATTAAATCGATGAATAGAATTTATTATAAATTGATGATAATATAAGTTTAGTTCGCTGTTTACTAGAGCATGCATATTTTAATTCTGTAAAATTAAAACAAAAATCTTTTGAAACGTATCGCTTTTTTTTATTCATCTATATATGTATATAACCGACGATGTATATGTATGTTATCTATGGACTCCAAAAGGCTAGACCGATTTTGATGAAATTTTCAGGCAATCTTCAGATTAGCCCAGCGGGTGATTTTTGGCAATTTTAATTTTTCTTCGATTTTTGAACATGCGATTGAATTTGCGGAAATTCAGTATACGTTGAAAATTTAATGATAATGATTCTCATCTATTATATTCTATGGTCACAGCCTTGTATATAAAATTTACTAAAGAAGTTATTAAAAGTCCAATACTTATTCATTAAATAAATAAAAAATGTCATTTTAATAATTAAAAAAAAACTATTATTATAAATTTGCTGCTTTTTTGTAAGTTCATTGTTTATTCCAGGTAAAAAAACAATGTAAATGTTTTTGTCATCACTCAATCAATGCGGTATATTTTATATAGGGTGTAAAATAAACCGTGGTTTTTCCGATTATGCACAGTAATAAAAATAATCCGTTTACGTCTATTTCTTGACTTTATGTCATAACAGACGCCATTCGCATCATTACTATTTTTCATCTTCCAACACTTCTTGTTATTTGCTACATTTTTAAATTTCAACTTAGGTAGTTTATACCAATGAGCGAATGAAGAAATTATAGAAAATTAGAATAGTGTAAGCAATTTTGGAACTACGGTATGAAGAACCGTCTCGATATTTATCTAGAACTAAGTTTAAATAATTAAGAGTCCGAGAGTATAGACTACTAATTTCTATTCAACACACTGTAGGTAAACGAGCTTTGTATATAAACACGGAGTTTTATATGAACTTTGAAAGTATTGCAGAGAGCTTTAGGGTTAAACTTCAACGATTTATGTTTGCGTGAAAACAAAGAGAAAATTCCAAGAAAAAAACGGTACTGATATCAGAATACATAAGTAGCGGAAAAGCTTTTGGAAAACAACTGAAGATTATGTATATTTATGCGCAAAGCTAAAACAAACATGGAAAAGTTCTTAACAAGTTGTTGTCTTACAAATTTACCGAACGAAAGGTGTAATCGTGGATTCTTCACAAGCAACTCATATGGGAGAAATTGACAGAATTTGCCCACTGAGTCGCAAATGTTTATTCGGGAGGTATTGAGTCCGAATTCCGGAAAATGTGGCTGGAACTTTTTTCTACAGCATCTCGATGAGAAATGGTAATTCCTGTACCGGCCATCTTGTTGATGGTTTTCCATAGATTTCCTCAATTAATCGCGATAGTTTCTTATTCAAGGCCATAGCCGATTACCTTATCCTAATTTTTGTAATCCTTAATTCGCCCATTGCTATTGATTGAGTTGAAGTTTAAAAAATGTAGAAAATAATGGGAAGTGGTAGATGGAAAATAGTAATCGTGCGTATGGCGTCTGTTATAACATACGGTCGTGAAATGGTCGTTAAACGCATTATTATTTATTATTACTCCACCACAGAGCTTCCCAAACATTTCTGAACCAGCGCCCTTTTTATAAGAAAAAAAAATTCCAACGCCTTCTAGTTCATGATAGTTAATTTTATATGAAATATATTTTCAAAAAAACATTTTTCCGAAAAATAACAAAATTTGGAAAAAACATTGAAAAAACATTTTTCATAAAATGTTGCAAAAGAAGAAAAGTTTTTGACAAAAAGTTTACGCACTTCCATTTTCATGTCAGTTAATATTAATAATATAATAAAAATGAAAATTACACTAAATTTCTAAAAATGTTTTTGGATTTCATTTTAAATTTCAAATTGTGCAAAATGATCGTTTTAGAAACATTTTCGAAAAAAAATGTATTTCACTAAACTTTTTCGGTTCTCCGTTCTGCCTCTCTTACCCTGTTTCCAAAGTATTTTATTCTATTCATTTCCTATAATTAAGTACGCAATGGTCGTCTTTCTTGGCTGTCTCAACGCTCTCCAATTTGCCTTTGGATTCGCTATCGCCTCCGCGGAAGGCTCCACTGAGGGCTCTATCGCCCCTGTGGGAATCTATGCTCTACTGCAAAAGGGGACTGAGTGACTAGTAAAAATATATATAGCCACCTAAAATAAAAAATTTATACAAATACTGTTGCTTGTTTTCAATAAAAAGAATATTTCAAATAATTTCTGGTTTAGTCAACAGCGTGAAATCATAACACTTGTGGTGAAGGCAAGCTTTAAGTGATATCTTTAAATTTATTAATGACATCCATAAATTTGTCGAGGCTTAATTATTTCGAGAGTAGATAAAATTAATCAAAATAATATGCTCACTCCAGCTGTCAGATTACTTACACCCGGAACTGGATTTCAGAGTATTATAGTTTGAAAGCCATTGTAATAAATTATTCGAGGAGCCACCTTTCAAAAACAGTCATATTCATCAATAACAGAATTTCTGTTTACCATCCCAATATAATATGGTATTAATTTAGATCAAAATTCACTTTTCAATATATTTTTCGTTTTGAGGTCCCCCGAATGCGCCTGCTTGTTTTTTCTGTGAACATGATGCAAGTTAAACGGATGAACGGATTGAAACTAAATTTCGGAGGGATTTTCAATATAGAAATATGCAGAGTCCTATGGTTTTTGGGGATAATCGCCGCATGCGCAGAAAAAATATATGCTATAATTTAATTTTTTCTGGTCAACAATGTATTTAATTTTCTCGTTTTTATCTGATTTTAAATTGTTTATTAAGATCAAATGAACCGTAAAAACTCTTTTAAAAGTCACATGGGAAGTACGGTATATATTTCTACTTTCTTTTACAGCATTAACATAAAAAATTGATCAGATTTTTCGTAGAAAAACACACACCCACATCCAACATCTATGCAGATGAAAAAGGGGGCATATTGAACAGTTGGTAAACAGCCGCATTAAATAGTAACGATAATATGTTGGAACATTAATTGATTAATTAATTATTGATGCCTGATACTGTTCAATAAAATTTCATTAACATTGATGGTTTTCCAACAATTCAAGCCCCAATGAAAATCAATTGAGAGTTTCACAATTTAAACTCCGGAATTTATATGACTTATAGAACGCACCCAGTTTCTGAACTGTGATTGAATTCAATTGGATATTGTTATTTAGAAGTTTATTGGTAACTAGCGTTTACACTCGGCTTCTTTCGCGTTAATGTTGGTTTTATTGTTACTGCTTAGACCCTTTAACAATAAAAGCCCGATAATATAGGTGATTCAGAAATATACGTGGAAGAGATTACATAATTCAGGCAGGATTTAGTTATCACTAACCTAAAATCATATTTTTTAGAAAAAAAGTGGTACGTGTATTTATGCATCCGCGGCAGAAGTTATACTTCTTTGGCGTGGTCGCGGTAATTGGTATCAGCGGGACGTCCCGATTTTTAAATCAAAATTAAATGTCCCGCGCGGGACAGGCCCAGTCCCGCTTTTCGGGGATAACTCGACCGTGCGTAAATAATTACTCTCTTATTGTCAGTTGCAATTTGTAACACTCACTCCTCAGAATATTGTTTGAAATGCCATATTTTTCTAATGAATAACACTTTATTGATTTTGATTTCTGTTTTTTTTTATTTTTTTTTATTCAGAAGACGAATAAGACTCAACTATTTAACGATAGGGTAAATCTGATTTAAAATATCATATTTTTATTAAAATACATTTTCTATGGCTATTTTTGCTATCTATTGTCACGTAAACGTAATTTGAACTCAAATAAAATGATAAATATTTAAAAACTTCTGATTATATACGTTTTTTTACTATGTCCCGCTTTCGACGAAAGAATCCCGCTTTTTTCACAAAAAAAGTTCCAAAAACCCGACTTGGCAAAAAAAAAATATCTGGCAACACTAATTAGTATTCATATTTTCGTTAAAGATGTACATTGATAAAATAAATTAGAATGTCTAGGGAGATGATAAATATAATTAAAAGTTTTCCTGATTCCATTTTTATATAAAATCATCGATCATTATTGTTCTTTATGGGTTATACAGTCGTGTTTGGAAATGAAATTAAACCTGTTGGGAGATACATTTTTAAACACAGGCTGAGTTATGTTTGTGGTCCTATAATAATTTATATACATTTTATCTTTGTTCCATTTTCAAAAGTAACATTTTTAAGAGCCTGCATGAACTAGGTAACTCTTTAACTATTAAAGAATTTTCTACTGTTGAATCCATAATTAAAAAAAACCCGGGTCGCAGTGCCAAAACCCTGCCGACAATATAGTGTATTTGCTAATACAGGTATTGTGGCTTTATTAAATGAAATTAAGTTTGTTTTTGGACAAAATAAAAAAAAATTGAACCCCTTAATACACCCCTTACAATAATAATTTTATTAGTAGAAATATTATTATCAATCCAACATCTGCACCAAATTAAATACGACCTTCAGTAAGTAAATTCGTATACGCAAACTATTGTTTTCATAAAATTTGTAAGTCCGGTCCTGTCGGGCCGATTTGCTTATAATTTTAGGAGCACTTTTTAATTGCTACTAAAGGGTTAAATTTCAATTTTGAAATGATTCTGAGAATTTTTTCGGTATTTTTGGGGCCAAAAACTTTTTTCAACCCCTAAAAACTACCCTTAAAATGACCCGATTGGGCCCATTTTAAATAGGCTTCGTGCGGTGATGGATTCCAACATGTATGCCAAATTTCGTTAAAATGAATTAGCTCCCTCGAAAGTTATTGCCCGCACATATAAATATATATATATATATATATAAATATATATATATATATATATATAAATATATATATATATATATATATATATATATATATATACATATATATATAAACATTTTTAAAAATGGTGGCAAAGTGTTTAGGAGGTTATGAAACGTCGAGAAATTTTGGTCCGACCCCTAGGTCCCGCCATCCGACCGACGCCAATAGTGTATGTTGCCATATGACAAATACACTAAAAAAAAAATACAAGTATTAAGGTTATTTAACTTTCAAAAGTTATTATTCATTCAAGACATGTCGATGAAAAACTACTAAAGCACAATAAAATATAAACTAATAGCTTTTAAATCTGTTGTGCAAATATTTGTATTTTTGACGCGCTGCGCAACTAGCGGCAGAAATTCAAACTTGTTTGAAATTAAATGCACAAGTGGTATTGCGTAACTAATTTCATCGTTTACAACCTACGCGTGACACGTTGAGCAATCACTTCAGTTTGGAAGGTGTAACCAGCAGGCTAGTGTTCTAAAAATGTCGCATTTTATAAATAACAAAGAATTTTTAAGGTATGTTCACAACAAATTTAACTCAAGTTTACATAAAATTGCGTCTAATGTATATGGGTGATTTTGTTAGCACAATTCGTTGTGAAATGTCAGTTTGCGCAATTTGGTTGCAGGTGTATTCGGTATGTATCGAGCTGGGTAGAGTAGTGGTGACAGCACTAGACTCGCATTCGGGAGGTACCGGGTTCGAATCCCGGCGGGGGCAGATGTGGCTGGGACTTTTTCCTACTGCCTTTCGCCGAGAAACGATAATTCCTGTACCGGCCATCTTGATTGAGGTTTTCCATGGTTTCCCTCAATTAATTTCAGATAAATATCGAGATGGTTCCTTATTTGAGACCATGGCCGATTACATATCAAACTCCTTGTTCAAAAATTACCTACCTTATCCTAATTTCCTATAATTCCTCCATTCGCCCCTTGCTATTACATAAGTAGTACATGAAAAAATAGTAAGGGTGCGAATTGCATCTGTTATGATATAAAGTCGAGAAACGGACGTTAAACGCATTATTATTATTATTATTATTATACTAAACATACCTATTGTTATTTTAGTTTGTCTTGTATCCCGTTTGCCGAAAGTACAAAATATTTTTTACAAAAGTTTTCTTGAATTTAAAATATTTGAATTCGTTTACATAAGGTAGAAAGGAAAAGTTTTTAACAATCTGAGAATTTGCATTCGGGAAAAAGCAAAATAACTGCGACAATTTATTATGCAAAAAGTTTATCATGAATTTATCATAATTTAATTTGCAACAGTATAAACACGTAAGATGTTTGCATTATTCGATGAGAAACCGCAGAAAAACTAAGTAAGAAAAAATGGAAAAAAATGCATGCACTTAACCTGAGTTTTCACATTGTTTACATTGTAAAATGCAACATGTTGTATAATATTATACGAGTCTTTATATCTTTATTTCTACAAAAAGTTTGGTAACCGCTTTACGTGAGAACATTAAGAGCGTTCGCTATATTTATTTATTTATTTAAGGTTTTATTAATATGTTTACGAACCTGTTTTCTGTAGTTCGTTTACAAAATGAAAAATTCTATTTAATATTTATTTAAGCGTATTTTCCATAAGAATAGTGCCGGACTGCAGAAAACATTGTTAGAAAATTTATCTTTAAAGTTCAATTCCGGATATATGTTATAATAGAAAACAGTATCACGGGTAATTGGAATAATGAAAATAAATCAATTTAAACACTCATTGATTGCAACGTTTCTTTCTTTAATTAAGACTTTATCAAGTTCTCAATGTATAATGTACAATTTGGCATTACAAAAAACAATTATTTTTGTAATGCCAAATTGTACATTATATCATAGTTTAACTATCGTTTAAGCATATTGATAGCTTGAAAAAGTCTTAATTAAAGAAAAGACGAAACGTTGAAATCAATGAGTGTTTAAATTGATTTATTTTCATTATTTCAATTACCCGTGTTAGAAAATTTGATTTGATAATGACCTTAGATTGTGACGACACATATTTTTCCTGTTTTGCAGGATTTTAAATCAATCTTCTCGAAAAACAGTTGATCGATTGAAACGATATATTTTTTAAACTATATATATACATGTATTTAACACAGTTTTTTGCGCAATTTCCATTTCTTTGCATTTTCAGTTTGGCTTAAAAATTATTTATGGAACCAAACACACCAAAATGTCCGCCATTTTTGAAAAACTTGAGAAATGTACGGAATGATAAAGGATAAATTATTTACATTTACAAGAGTTCCGAAAAAATTGTATTAGTTTTATTTTTAACTAAGTGTTGAATATTTGAAATCATTTATCTTAAAAAAATTAAAAAAATGCAGATTTTTTGAAGTCCCTGAGTAATTGTGTGGTTCTAATCTGCCGTATCAATTATACGGGGCCCCCGGGTCACGGGGGGCCCCAACGTGCGTAAGCAAAAATTAATAAAAACTTCCCAATTTTTTTTTTTATTTCAGAAATGACAAAAGTCAAAAAAAGCAATTTCTTTTTTTCCCGCGTAAAGCGTGCGTTCAAAAGTTAGCAACACCCTACAGCGGTTATCGTGGGCTGCGGGATTTCCCCATTTTAGTCATTTTCTTTAACGGGGGAAGGGCCCCCAAACAAATTTTTATACGGGGCCCCGCCAAGGCACGCTACGCTTCTGATGCATTCCCTATATATTTTATTTATTTTCAGTTGAATATGTCTACGAAACCTGTCTATCTTCGTTAGTGAATTTCAAAATGTAAATATTATCTCCATTAAATATATATTTTTGTTGGTAAAAGCTTTATGTGAGGTGAAATGCAACATGTTCATCACATTTTTTTATTTTATAAGTTTTACGAATACAACCTGCCATTCATCATTAGTTACATTTCAAAATGCAACATGTCCATTACGTCGATTTATATTTAAAACTTTTATAAAAGTTAGGGTGAAATAGACCGCAAATTTTTCACAGAATGATTTTATTTTTCCACATTTTTTGACTAATGCTGGGTTGAAGAAAGGATTGTCAAATAATTTGATATAGACTTAGATTGTGAACACACACATTTCTTCATAAGAAAAGTCTTGTAGAATTAAAATTCGATTCTGATCGGAAAATAATTGATCGTTTGAATTGATTGTATACGTGTATTTAACATAGTTTTTTGCATAATTTTTGTTTCGAAACGACATTTTTCTACGCATTTTAATTTTAAATTTGACTTGAAAAACGATCTTTTTCTGTGTAAATCAACCATTTATTTTTGTGTGAATACAATCCAATGTTGTACATGACAGGGAGTTTGAATACGACATTAGACTGCTCTTGCATGTATGAAAACATTAATTATATTATCACAATCTAAGGTCATTGTCAAATACAATTTTTTGACAATGTTTTGTGCAACGCAGCGTAAGTGTTTAAATATGCAACGTTATTTTTTTATCTTTTAAAAAGCTTCGTTTACAACGCAGTATATCGATAAAAGTTTAAAAATCCTTGTGAATAAAACTATTTTCATGTTCTGTACATATTATTTAAATTTGTTTTCAAAGCTTGGCGCCAATAACATTTGGTGTGCTTATAAAATTTACTTACTTATTTAAAAAGTTAATATCTCTATGATTTTAATTATTTCAAAATGCAACATATCTGCTATAAGAATATTATTTTTAAGATTTAAACTTGACTTAGAGTAAAACGTACTATGTCCACAAAGTTTGTTAATTTAAAAAGTTTCACGGATTACCCAGCTAATGTTATTTTAAAACTTTCACAGCAGCTTTAAGAAATAAATATGTCCACAAAATTTAAAAGTTCCCTAGTTATTAACTTTTAATCTGAAAATACAATTTGATAGTGATAAATTTGTTTCAAAACTGTTAATATAAAAGCCGTATAAAACTAAATAAAACTATATCGACAAAATTAGAAATTCCCCGGATTATAACCTAACATTTGAAAATGCAATTTAACAGGTTTATATTTATTTCAGAACTTTAATAAAAGCCGTATAAAACTAATTAAAACTATGTTCACAAAATAAAATATTTCCCGGATTATAACCTAACCTTTGAAAATGCAATTTGATATATATTTATTTAATTAAAAACTTTTATAAAACCTATTTGAAATAAAGTAATAATTGTTCCGAAATTTAACCTAAACTTTGGGAATGTAATTTGACCGTTATATTTTTATTTAAAAACTAAAAAAAAGGCTTTTTGAAGCAGATTTAAATTTTCCGAATTATACTTTAATTATCGTAAAATGTTATTTAACTGTTTTACATTTATTTAATTCATTTATTAATTTTTGTAAGCTTAATATGAAATAAAATTCGGCAAATTTCCGTACGGAACGTATTTATTTGAATTGAAAACTTTCGCGTAAGTATATTTCGCAAGCTCTATGCTGACCGCGCTTTTGACGTCCGATCGTTGCGATTGCAGTGAACACACTGAGCTTTGGTTGTAGCTCGCCAAGCTTTACAGGCAGCTTTAATGGCATGCGTCGCGTGTGTACAAGAGCATTGTTTACTGCTCGTTTATTGCATATTTCTGTTCTTGTCTAGCGCCGTTAGTTTAAAAAGGTGCTAGAAAAGGATAGATGCTGGTAAACACAGATTACAGATGCTTTTCTCGTTAAATTAATAACATGGATGCATTTCAGTAGTATTTTCGAGGTTGGTTGCCTGCAATGCGACTAAACAATTGTTTTAGTCGACAAATAATGCTAATTATTGGTGCGTTTCGTGTTTTAAGGAGGCTCCGCGCAGTGATCACAATAGTATATTGTGCAACTGGTGCGGTAAGTTGTCCATTGCCCACGAAAGCGAAGTTAAGCGCACGCAGTGAGTGCGCTCATTCGCTTGAGAGGATCATGGACAATGCCACACGAATTGCACATACTATTTTTTATTGCGAATTTATTTTAAAACTTTTGTGAATTTTTATTATCAATATATTTTAACCTTGTTTCATAAATTAAACTACCTGTCATGCCCAATTCAGTATTAATATTTCGATTGTATATTTTTTTTTTGTTTAATGTCAACAATGTTATATTTTTGTTTATTTGAATTTGCGTGCGACAAGTAAACAATGGGCAAACAGTTATTTTTCAACCGTAACTAAGGTTACACAGATACAGGGTATCGATGACACATTTCATTCTGAATTAGAAGTAAACATTTAGATTGGAAATCACATGTTGATAGCATAATACCTAAACTATCTAAAACTCTTTATATTATTAGGCTGATGAAACATAATAACATAAATATTGATACCCTTTTGAAAATTTATTTTGCAATGTTTCACTCAGTGTTGCAATATGGTTTAACCTTCTGGGGAGATAGTACAATGGCAATCAAGATATTTAAGTTACAAAAAAATGCATTCGAATCATGGCAGGTGCGAGACATCGGGAGCACTGCAAAGATCTATTCCATTCATTTAAAATATTAACCCTACAGGACCAATACATTTTAGATTGCGCCTGCTTCGTAAAAAAATATTCAAACCTCTTTCAAATCAATATACAATCACATAACTATAAAACAAGAAATCAAAATAGCTTAGAAATAAACAAATCACATCTAAGCGTTGCTCTCGATGGTACTCGCAATGCCATGATTCGAATGTATAACAAAGTGACAAAGGAAATAAGCAAGATCACAATCTATGACAAATATAAATCTAATTTAAAAAAATTTTGTTATCAAAAAACTATTATAATGTCTCATTTTATTTGAACAACGTGTAATGCAACTGTATATGTACGACGCTATTACATCCTCTATGGATTTTAATAAAGATTATTATTATTATTATTATTGACTACAGTAGCACACTGTATAGACAGAGAGAGGCATAGATCAAAAGTGAGTGACAAGAAATTGTTTCCCCAAAACTAAAGGTATCAAACTTTCGAATATTTAGCTTTTGAAAATTTTGTCTGTAGTCAGTTTGGTTTAATTTTATTTTTATGTAACATTTCCGGTGGGACTTCTCATTTATCATTGTGTTAAAAATCACATTTTTAATAA
Organism: Venustoraphidia nigricollis; assembly: GCA_034508555.1. Lineage (NCBI taxonomy): Eukaryota > Metazoa > Arthropoda > Insecta > Raphidioptera > Raphidiidae > Venustoraphidia > Venustoraphidia nigricollis. The sequence continues at coordinate 3,272,003 of JAVRKA010000032.1, read as the reverse complement.
ATAATTACTTGAAAACTAGACGCACAGAATTAAAAAAAAAGTATGAGATATCCAAAAATAACATATTAAACCTCTGGAAAGTGTTCTATGCATCGAAAAGCTTTAATTGAAGCAGCATATTTCGGATGAAACAATTCACGTAAAATAAACCCTTTACTTACACCATATATACCCGCTTCTTCCACCACATTATTCTATAAAAAATTTCAAACCCATCATTCGAGCAGAGTTATCATGTCGACCGGTGAAGCGTCATTTTTTCAACATTATTTACAATTTAAAAGTTCATAATATACTAATGCTGGGTTGCAGAAAGGATTGTCAAATAATTTGATTTGATAATGACCTTAGATGGGATAATATAATTACAGTTTTCATAATAAAAGAGCAGTCTAATAGAATCAAATCGTATGTTAGAAGAAAAATCGATAGTTACGCAAACGAAGCCGCGGAGAAAAACTTATAATTCATAAGTGAAATGACGTTTTTTTTTGTTGTTCAGCTGAAATTAGATTCAAGTTACGTCACTTTGAATTCGTGTCAACTGTCACTGAAGCACACGGCTGTCACGTTTCATTGACTCTAAAGTCGGATGATTGACGGAAAAACACGATACATTATTTCTGTGGCCACAAGGCAAAAGCGCTTAAGAAACATTATTGGTAATTTCCAGTTTCAATAAGAAGATAATCTTCTTCTTGTTGAAACTGGAAATTACCAATAATGCATATATTTAAATATACATGTTTTATGTTTCTTCAGCCTTAATTTATCGATTTTAATGATTTCAATGTGCTAAGAAAAATGACGGAATGGACTTTTTTTCTTTTTTGTCCTTGGTAATTAATATAAAAATAATTTGTGGGGAAAAAGGACTTTTTTTAAAAAACGGAATTATTACAAACTTTTTAATGAACAATTGTTTAACTAAAATTTACATTTACATGTGTATTTTAACTTTTATATCTACTTGATCATTTAATAGTTATCATTTAATAGTGATCATTTAATAGTTATAAAGCTTGAAAAAGTCCCAAGCAAGGGACGAAACGTCGCTATAAATAACAAATAAGTGTTTACTTAAAAAGTTCTTTTTCCCGACAAATCATTTTTATGGTCCCTTATAATTTTTACATAAAACTTTTTTCTACCAATCAAATGTAAGTTGTTTTAAGTACATTCAGCCTTAATTTCTCGATGGGTTAACCAATTTGAATGCTTTCGACTCCATTGTGTCAATGTAAAGAAAAATTTTTCCTCAAATCGGCTCACTAAAAAGAAGTTGGCGAGAAATTAATAAAAAGCGTATACTAAGTTTTATTCAACTATGTTTCTCTTTTTAGTAGGTTCAAATTCATTTTTAGTGTATTTGCCATATGGCAACATACACTATTGGCGTTGGTCGGATGGCGGGACCTAGGGGTCGGACCAAAATTTCTCGACGTTTCATAACCTCCTAAACACTTTGGCACCATTTTTAAAAATGTTTATATATATATGTGTATATATATATATATATATATATATATATATATATATATATATATTTATATGTGCGGGCAATAACTTTCGAAGGAGTTAATTCATTTTAACGAAATTTGGCACACATGTTGGAATCCATCACCGCACGAAGCCTATTTAAAATGGGCCCAATCAGGTCATTTTAAGGGTAGTTTTTAGGGGTTGAAAAAAGTTTTTGGGCCCAAAAATACCGAAAAAATTCTCAGAATCGTTTCAAAATTGAAATTTAACCCTTTAGTAGCAATTAAAAAGTGCTCCTAAAATTATAAGCAAATCGTCCCGACAGGACCGGACTTACAAATTTTATGAAAACACTAGTTTGCGTATACGAATTTACTTCCTGAAGGTCGTATTTAATTTGGTGCATATTATTGTAAGGGGTGTATTAAGGGGTTCATTTTTTTTTTATTTTGTCCAAAAACAAACTTAATTTCATTTAATAAAGCCACAATACCTGTATTAGCAAATACACTATATTGTCGACAGGGTTTTGGCACTGCGACCCGGGTTTTTTTAAAAATGTTTTCTATACAGCGTTGTAGTTAGAGGCAGGTCGCGGGGGGAGTTGCTACAGGTGTAAACCTCAAGAGGGCGCATTTTAAAGTTTTCGTATTGTTTTTTTCCCTACAAAATAAGGTTTGGTCAACAAAAAATTCAAATCTTGCCCCGGGCGCTTAGCTACCGACCTGTTTCTATACACATATTTTTTTTATCTAAGCTAGTGATATAGGCACTTTCTTGAAAAAGTAATTTTTGGGAACGTCTGTGTTATTATAAAAGAAAAATATTGTAAAAATTTGTTTTAATTTTGTTTCGTGCGTATGCTAGGACACTGATTGTTACCTCTACTGAATAAATAAATAAAAAACCCGGGTCGCAATGCCAAAACCCTGCCGACAATATAGTGTATTTGATAATACAGGCAGTGTGGCTCTATAATGCGAGCTTATGTTGGTTTTTGGGCAAAATAAAAAATTTGACTCCTTAATACACCCCTTAAAATAACATTTATTTTCTTAGTTGCAATATTATTATCAATCGAACTTCTATACCAAATTATATACAACTTTCAGTAAATAATTCACTATCTGCAAAGTAGTGTTTTCAAAAAATTTGTAAGTCCGGTCCTGTCGGGCCGATTTTATTAAAATTTTAGGGATACTTTTTAATTACTACTGGAGGGTTAAATGTCAATTTTGAAATGATTCTGAGAATTTTTTCGGTATTTTGGGGCCCAAAAACATTTTTCAACCCCTAAAAATTACCCTAAAAATGGCCCGATTACGCCCATTTTAAATAGGCTTCTTGCGGTGATGGATTTCAACACGTGGGCCAAATTTCGTTAAAATCAATTAACTCTTTCGAAAGTTATTGCCCGCACACATATATATATATATACGCTTATATATATATATATATATACATATATATATATAAACATTTTTAAAAATGGTGCCAAAGTGTTTAGGAGGTTATGAAACGTCGAGAAATTTTGGTCCGACCCCTAGGTCCCGCCATCCGACCGACGCCAATAGTGTATGTTGCCATATGACAAATACACTAAAAATGAATACAAAATATTACGAATCATAAATCATCAAATAAACTTTTTTTACTGTCTCTTTATTCAACATTTTTCATACTGAAATACCTAGGGAAAAACTTTATGAACATCTTTGCCGAAGTTTTCTCATTCTGTATGTTTTCAAGCGCCTACTTTACTCAGATATTTTTCTTTCGGCGAGGAAAATCAAGCGTAAAGAGACAATTACTTTCGTAATATTTCTTCCCTGTTCGTGAAATTTAATATAAAAAGACAATGTTTTTAAAGTTTTTGAACCTCTTCAAATCAAAACTAGTTCTTCGAACGCAAAAAGAAATAGTCGTTATGGCTATATATCCTTCTGTACCAATTATGTCCATCAAATTTAAATTAAAATACACTTGGATCGCAGTTTCTTTTCATCATAAGCATTGAATAATAACAGGGTTAATTAAATAAATAAAAAATAATTCTTTTTTTGTTATAGATTGAAAGATTCTTCGTCCGTCTTGAATTCGACGTCAAGTGACTGCGACCCATTGCTGCAACTTCCATATCGCATGAGACAAGATGTCGCTTACATTTTTAAAATCAGTATTTGAATACTTTATTTTTTTTCGTTATCATCACACTGATTGAAAACTTGAAGAAAAGCTGAAATATTGATATTCAAAAAAATAATATTTATTGAAATATGTATGTAATAATTTATAAATATTTTAGAGGAATTAGGATCAATGAAATTAAAAGACAAATTATTATTTCACAACGTTTCGTATTAAATTAATACTTCATCAGGTGATCTAAAATATGACTGAGATTGACGCATATATAAAATGATAGTAATGAAATTTTGTATATATACAAATTGGTTACTACGTACCTGTTGTGATTAATAATATTTTGTTTATTTGTTTATTTAGTTTTTAAAAAAATTTTTACTCTGTATGAATTGTAATATAACTACTTAAAATTTTGATTTGTTTTAATATCTTAAAATAGTATAACAAGATAATTGAATTAAATCAAGTTATTAAGACAATTAATTAAGGTATGTTTAATATTTATTTATTTGTTTTATTATTGGTTGTTAAATAGTCTTGTTATTTTATTTTAGATCACCTGATGAAGTATTAATTTAATACGAAACGTTGTGAAATAATAATTTGTCTTTTAATTTCATTGATCCTATAATTCCTCTAAAATATTTATAAATTAATAACATCAAAAGGATCTGATATATACATTATTCAATATGCATGTAATATCTATATACTATTTATTTGAATGAATATGTTGCTTTATTATATTTTTATTGTATTTGTACCTGTAAGGATTATAAAAAAATAAACACTAATTAAAACAATTATTGTAACACAAATTAACTAAAATAATTATTGTATTTTTATTTTGAAGCGCTGAATATAATAAGTTTTTGATGGAATAGGATGGCCTTGCTTGAATCTAACAACAAAAAACCCGGGTCGCAGTGCCAAAACTCTGCTGACAATATAGTATATTTGCTAATAGAGCCAGTGTGGCTTTATTATGCGAACTTAAGTTGGTTTTTGGGCAAAATAAAAAATTTGACTCCTTAATACACCCCTTAAAATAACATTTCTTTTTTTTTCTAATATTTTACATCTAATATTATTGAAATATGTAATATCTATACTATGTTAACTGAATCAATATGTTGCATTACTATATTTTTATTGTATTTGTAAAGATTGTAAGAAAATAAACACAAATTAACTAAAAGAATTATTGTAATTTTTAATTAAGCGTAATAATATATAGCTTAACATTCGGAGATTAATTTTCATTTTTATTAGTTACTCTATGTGTACTAATAACTGGGTTGACGCGACTTTGTGAGTTACTAACACAATCCAGTTTATATTGATTCACACCTATGATTAATTAGTGCACGACGCTTTGCTCTAATGTAAAATTTGAGTACTAATTAATGGTAGTTCAATTGATTGACGTCCGATGTCGCTACAATGATTTTTACTTTATCTTTGCTATTTTTATTTTATTTCACGTTCGCACTTTCGACGATACGTGTTTTAATGGCATCTCGGCTGCGTCTACTATAACATTGCCTTTAGAGGCTCTGTTCTCCGCGACAGTACACAGAGCGTGGTCACATAGTGATCATCTGTTTGCTACTGGCAGAGATGAGGGTCTACTGTGCTGGAGCCAGAGTTCCGTCGCTGCGGATGGTGTGCTCAACACGAGGACTGCGAGGTCGGTCTGGAGAGGCCTCATCTGGGTGGTGCCTAAATTGTTGGCATGAGCTTGTCCATCAAGCAAATATTGCCTTCTTATATAAGTCGGTGAGATCGTACAAATACAGCGCTTCAACTAGAAAATATTTGACTAGAAAATTTAAAAATATTATTTTTCAATAAAAAAAATTTTTAAATAAAAAAAAAAAAATTGGCGGATCCCTGTTTTTTGTTCAAAAACCGTATTTTTTCATATTTTTCGTCATCTGCGCATGCGCATTCATGCAAATCGGCCAATTTTGCTTACTGCGCATGCGCAGTAAATAAAATTTTTGTATTTTTTGAAAGATCGGGTAAATGGCTGGGCATAATTCTCTTTTATATTAAAAAATTGTGAATCGAGAGGAGACGGCCTGTCGTCGATTTTTTTCGCGGCCAATAACTCCAGTTTACCGATTGCCGGCCCATCATTTTTTGACATGCTCGATTTCAACACGCGCAAATTAAATTAGCACCTTCTTTCCCAAACGATGTGAAGACGACATATGAGTCACATGTTGTGCAACGTTGGCTCTCGCAGATGTAACAAACTGATGATCGCCATCCGGCCACGGCCTGTCTGTTATTACGTAAAACAAAGTCTTTGAAAGACATATTTCAGTGGTCGCTTTCGGGGGTCATGAAATCACATACCGTCGCAAGTGCGAACGTAAAATAAAATAAAATTAGCAACGTTAATAAAAAATTAGTGTAGCGACATCAGGCGTGAATCAATTGAACTACCGTTAATTAGTACTCAAATATCACGTTAGAACAAAGCGCCGTGCACTAATTAATCATAGGTGTGAATCTATGTACCACTGGTTTGTGCTAGTGAAACAAAAGTAATCTGGGACTTTTAACAGATTAAAATAAAAAATTTAAAAACCCCCGACACAAAAAATAAATACCCGTTATGCGTCTAAGATATTTTGAGACTCACGCCCACTCACGCACGTTCAATCACACTCACACTCACTCAACTCAGGTAACTTTATAATTGATATTATAACATTTCTTAAGCTACCAAAACATTATTATGGAAATAGGATCTGGTTATGTGTTTGTCAACTGTAAAGTACTAAACAATTAATTTTTGTACTTTTATATAATATACGTTTCAGTTTACAGATGTAAATACAATTTACAAAAAAAAAAACAAAACACAAAACACCTCTAAATAGTAAGTACAAACTTTAAAAAACTCGGGTCGCAGTGCCAAAATCCTGCCGACAATATAGTGTATTTGCTAATACAAGCGGTGTGGCTTTATTATACGAACTTAAGTTGGTTTTTGGGCAAAATAAAAAATTTGACTCCTTAATACACCCCTTAAAATAACATTTTTTTTTCTTAATTGCAATATTTTTATCATCGAACCTCTATACCAAATTATACATATACACCTTTCAGTAAATAATTCACTATCTGCAAAATAGTGTTTTCATAAAATTTGTAAATTCGGTCCTGTCAGGCCGATTTTATTAAAATTTTAGGAGCACTTTTTAGTTGCTTCTAAAGAGTTAAATTTCAATTTTGAAACGATTCGGAGAATTTTTTCGGTATTTTAGGGCCCAAAAACATTTTTCAACCCCTAAAAACTACCCTTAAAATGGCCCGATTGCGGTGATGAATTTCAATGCGTGGGCCAAATTTAGTTCAAATCAATTAGCTCTTTCGATAATATGGCAAATACACTAAAAAGTTAACATTTTTAAATAAGTTATTATCCGCATCTATTAGCAAGCTAATATAATAAACTGCAAAAGTTAACAAGAAAAATCTTTTCGCCTTTCTGCTACTCTAATCCTAAAATTACAATTTTTAACAAATTATCTGTCGTATGAACAAAAAATAAATATTTTGATCGTAACATGGCTCATTTCATCATAACTGAAAAATTTGTATCCGGCTTTCAGAAGCAGTAAGGAGGTATCGATGCTTTAGAATTTACTATATTTTTTGTATGTGTTGGTTAAAGACATTAGGTAACTGTCCTATATCAGTGGGAGTGGTTTTAATTTTATGTATTTTGTTAAAACACTACCTTTTCAAAAATTGAATAGATTAGATAATTGTCGTTTCCGCCAGTAGCGCAACAAAAAAAAGTGTTATAAAGAAATACATAATTGAAAAATATAAATGATCCGTTTTTGGCATTCATTCTGAAGAACCAGCATTTTAATTTAAAAAAATATCGCATAATTTCTAAAATGTGTTATGAATAAAATATAACATAATATCAAATACTTTATTTCAGTTTTCAATCGCAAAAAGTACCTACAATTTTAAACGCGCCACTGTTTGTATATAAATATGAAATTACGTAAATATATAATCTGAGGGCGGTGCTACTAAAAGTTTTTAAATGAGAAATATTAAAAATTTGTTTAATTATGCAAAAATTTTTTAAGGCGGAGCTTAAACAATGAGAGCCTTATGGTGTCGTCATGAATGCCGGCTGAGCCTCGATTCAGAAGTATTTCATTGATGACCAGCAAATAAAGACACTCACTTTTCAAAAATTGAATTGATTAGATAACTATCGTTTACTCCAGCGCCGCGAAAAAAAATGTTATAAAGGAATACATCATTGAAAAATAAAAACGTTCCGTTTTTTGCCATTCATTCTAAAAAACAAATATTGTAATTCAAAAAAAAAAAAAATAAATAAACACCAATATAACGTATTTTGTATCTCTTTCCTGTAATGAAATTTATTTATTTTCAAATACAGAAATATTACTATTATAATTATTAATTCCATAAAAAAACTTTATTAAATTTTCATTAGAAATTCACGTAGAAACATTTTTGTGGGCCATGATTTTAATCTGAGTTAGAAAAAACTTTTTTGAAGCGAAACAGAACTTTAGGTAATTTAAAAACTCCCCCATTTTAGTTTATTTACTTACACCTGTGATTCTTAAAGAGTGTGTTGCCCCTTTTCTTCAATTATTATTAGTTTTTTTCTCTTGAGAAGAGAGCAAAAGTTAATCATTATTGAATTATTTGTAAAATTTAATAAAAACATTTATTACTAAACATTGTGATAGTGAGATTTTTTAATTAGATCTGTATTTGAAATATCGTTTCTTCATTATTTTTTTGAAGAAATAATTGTCAAAATATAAAATATTTTGTTTTATTTCAGTTTTGAATAGCAGAAAGTACAATTTTGCACGCGCCACTGTTCGTGTATAAATATAAAAATATATGTAAAACTATCTCGAACTGCAATCCCGATACAATTTGAGGGCGGTGTTAGTAAAAGTTTATAAATGACAAATATTTAAAAATTTGTATAATTATGCAATATTTTTTGAAGGCGGAACTTAAACAATGAAAGCCTTATAGTGTTGTCATGAATGCCGGCTCAGCCTCGATTCAGAAGTATTTCATTGGTGATTGAAACATTTTCGTCATTCTTGGATCGACATCAATTGACTGCGACCCATTGCTGCAACTTCCACACTGCACGCGCCAAGATGATGTCGCTTATAAATTTTTAAAATAATTATGTTATTGCTTTCTATTTTTTTTGTTATCATCATGCAACGTTTGCTCTTTGCCTATGCCATGTTCATAAGGAATCAAACGCGCATCTTCCTAAATAATTATTAACCTTTTTATTAATAATTACAAAGGGTAAAAACATTTTTTTTTATTTGCAGGGATTAAACGGTCTCCAATTCACAATAAGTAAATAAAAATTTAAAAAAATCTTTATTTAATATTCCGAGTTTAATTATTTTCGCAAAAAAAAACTTATATCAAGACATGTATCAAAATAACATTAGTTTCAAAAAAGAAAATATTTAAATAATTTTATTTATTTCACTCAAGCCTAACATAGTCTACAATATCACATAATTATTTATTTTCCAAAATTATTGTAACTTTATATACATTATATTTATTCTTTGTATTTATCTTTTTTGATTTTAATTTCTATTAGAAATATAGAAATTTGATTTTATTCTTCAAAGTGGCTTATATAATTCTTTTCTTCACACTCGTACTTTGCCTAATTTTTCATTATTTATTATTTCAATTTGATATTTTGCGCTAATCCACATTCATTCCTATATAATATTTATTATTCTTTATATTACAACATTCATTATCTTTTTATCTTTTCTCACAATATCATTTATTTCATTATAATCGTTTTATTTATCATTCCCTATTTGCGGGTTTATTTTTTATACACTTTTAATACTTCAATTTCACATTTACTCTTATTTATTCAGATTCAGCGCATCCTTTCTTATTTTAATATTTCAATTTTGAAATATTGGGCAAAGTCCGATTGTAAAAAGAAAAATCATATTGAGAACCCTTATTAAATATCATCTCAATCTTTTTTACTGCGAATATTTGTGAAGTATTATCTTCCTTTGAAAATAACAATAAAAAAAAGCATTAATGAAAAATAATAAAAACTTAAGTTTTCTTTCTTTGACTATTCTTAAATTAATAATTAATAATTAAAAAACCATAGCAAAGATAAACTATTTACTAGGTTATTATCCAGAATATATTTACCTCATGATTACTTGTGAATCTGTCGCTTTGGTAGATATTCTCAAAACAAAATAAACTTTGAAAAGATTAACTTTTAAATACTTAATAAAATTTATCTGGCACCGATGAAGTCGGCAAACCAAGTCCATTTTTAATTTTATCGTTGAAAGAATGTGGCATTAATTCGCCCTTCCTAATCATTATCAGCGATAATCAAATTTACGAGATCATTCGGCATTCGACTTAGATAATACCTTTTACCAAAAATACATACTGTTCAATAATGTAATTAAAATTAGTTAGTTTTATCTGGCATGTACTGAGTGTTCAAATAGTTACAATGACTATATATTATTATTTTATTTATTTACCATGAAATAATTATTTCTACAACATCTGTAATGTTGGAACATTACAATCACACTGATGGAAACTGAAAATCTTCTATATTCAAAAGAACATGTAACAGTTATTGAAATATGTAATATCTATATACTAATTATGTTATTTGAATGAATATGTTGCATTATATTTGAGGCGTTGAGAATTATAGTGGCCTAACCCACAAAATTTCAATATTTTCTTATGTCCATAAAGTAATCGGTTATTATCGAAAGTTTCGGTAGAAGAACGACCTAACCGCAGTTTAAGAGCCGTTTTGTAGATTAAAATGCGGTTAGGTCGTTCTTCTACCGAAACTTTCGATAATAACCGATTACTTTATAGACATAAGAAAATATTGAAATTTTGTGGGTTAGGCCACTATAATTCTCAACGCCTCATTTTATATTCTATTTGTGTCTATAAGTATTGTAAAAAATAAACACAAATTAACTAAAATAATTATTGTATTTTTATTTCAATAAACGAATTCAAATATAAGAAGTTAATATCAGCTATCATCATTTAGAGGCGCTGGTTATGTTATAATAAGTTTTTTATGGAATCTGATAGCCATGCTTGAATCTAAAAACAAAAAGTTAACATTTTTAAATAAGTTATTAGCCGCATCTATTAGCAAGCTAATAAACTGCAAAAGTTAACAAGAAATATCTCTTCGTCTTTCTGTTACTCTAATCCTAAAATTACAATTTTTAAGAATTTGTTTGTTAAATTGACAATATTTTTCAAATGTAAAACGTATTGTGTTCTACTCCGAAAATGACAAATTTTAAACACTAAAATGCAAAACTTATAAAAACCTCTTCGTCTGTATGGTATCCTACTCCTAAAATTACAATTTTTAAGAGTTTATCGTAAACGGACAAAATTTTCAAACCTTTTTCATCTGTCTAATAAAACTAGCGGGCAGCTCAGCCATACTCAATAATAAATAGTGATATTACGATTTGCTCACAGTTTTTTTTTTTTCAGTTGACTGCCCATCTGTAACTTAAGTTGGCCGTCTGTGTCCATAGCCGTCGGTAAGAAGTAACTTCAAAAATATAAAAATGGCGAAACTTTTCGCTTCAGTAAATTAATATATTAGACGACGACAACATGAGTCGATTAACAAACAATAATTCCCAGTTTCCATCGAACTCTAAGCGGCGTTACTGAACTTTCCGAACAAAGTTTATTCGTGAGGAAAACTGCGCGGAAAAACTTTTCACTTAAATAAATAATGTGTATAAAACACAACATTTCACGCGACACGTCAGAAAACCTACGACTTTCATAAAATGTCGTTTATTACAGACATTATTTACGTCATAAGTTATACTATATACTGAGTCTAATCCTCGGGTGTACCATATACTAAGTACGTTATAGACTCATAACGTCAATTAAGCATAAGCTGACTGGTTACAAGTATATTTAAGGAGTTTCGAGAGAATCTTACGTAAAACGAATTTTCCAAGTGTAAGATTTGAAACTTAAGATGATATCAGACGATTCATTCGAATGAATGTTCATTTGACTGAATGTTCATTTTTGTTTCATTCCGTGCTGACATGGCACAGACAGAATGACATAGAAATGAACGTTTATCCAGACTTTCCCTAGAAGATGTCGTTGAATGACGTTGTGAGCTTTGGAATTCGTTTGATTTGTGATCATTTGATCGAAGAATTGACAAAAAAGAAGAAAACTCTAAGTTTAAATCATTAATTACAGACTTTATAGAATTTGTCCGTATTGTTCTGTTTTTGTATTCGTCGAGTTTGTGGTTCCAAAGACATTGATAATTTTTGAAATTTTCCAAAAACAGCAGCGTATTTTGGTGGTTCCACTTGAGTTTGTCTTGTACACAGACAGAATTTACTCACTATGCGGTGTCGTAATCCCAAGTCCATCCGCTACAAGACATGACACAAAATGATCGAATCCGAATGAATGTTCTCTCTTGTGTTCAGACGTTTCGTGTTTCGTTCATTCGGAGTGCGAATCAATCATGCCGAATGCCGATATCTAGCGTTGTTGGATCGGTTCATTATTGAATTCATTTGTCATTATTGTTTCATTTTGTGTTCAGACGTTTCACTTCGAATGAAAGATGCTGAATGAAAGACAGAAATGAACAAAAAATGAACCATCTGATATCACCTTTAGTATTCATATAAGTGGATTCTTTAGTGGTGTATTTTCAAAATTTTAAAAAATCCACCGTTTAGTTTTTAACAAACATAGTTTTAAAAATGATGTTTTAAAATTCTTAAGGCCCCAGTACACAGTGGTCTGTAGTGGGTCATGCTTTGCAATGTGCAACTGTAGGTCACTATCACTTGGTGTTCACACAATGGCCCATGGCTCATTTCTGCCTGGCGATAAGCACTTGCGATGGACGTGCAAGTAATTACGGCCGCGGCTATTTATTTATATACTGTTTACAAGTAGGTATTATAGTATTATAAACCTTAAAGTCTCTTCATTGTTCCAGGATACTGACATTTCGGGCGATTAAAAATTTAAATAGTATAGCACGCAACAAAAAAAGTAAATACCTGTCCCGGACAATGGGCCACTGTGTGAACACCACAGGCCACGCTACATCACGATTCCTTTGAAGTGTGTCAAAAAAACCGACAACAAATGGATTGCGCACCACGATTCACAATTGTCCGCCACTACAGACCATTATCCCCTGTACACAATGGCGATGGTCTACAATGGCCCACTACAGACCACTGTGTACTGGGGCCTTTATACACAGACTTTTATAGCTCACAATATATTAACCTTCCAATTTTAAGGAATAAAAAACCGCATCTCATATTAATAACTCGCTGGTCACCTGTTTTAACATGATCTTACATCTCGTAAATAAAAACTGCATTTACGAACTATACGTAGATCCTATTGGTAGTAGAATCAAATAACCTGAGCCTTTATAAATACAACTAAGAACTAGTAATAAATTTTCATGCGTAAGGTTTACATATACTTTAATTGCGAAAACAAATTTCAATCTTCTACCGCACATTTTCGCAAAATCGGATGGAAATAAGCTGTAGTTTTCCCTTGATGCCGTTTCTCGCTTACCATTTAAATGTTTTAGCAAACATAACTTTTGATTATGTAATTTGTATGCGTGTGTTAAACTCAGACAAGGGTGAGAAAAGGGGCGAAAGAAAACTGTTAGAGTATTTTTTTTGTTTCGCGAACGAATCGTGACTTCCATACTAATCTTCGGAGATATCATACATTATTTTTGGAATTGATTTTTTCGAACATTTTTGCACACAAAATATAGTCAGTTCTTTTTAATGGCCGATGTTAACGAGCTTAGTTGTAGAGCGTCTACAATCTATAATTTTCTCGCGGTACTATTTAGTGCAGAATAGAAAATGATGAAACCTATAAATTAACATGTATTCAATTAATGTGAACTCTCAATACAGAATGCTGCTGCATCCGGTTACAAGATTACGACCTTTAATGGCTTAAACTATATAGTTAGTTTTTGTAATTCCTGATTGTAAACTATATGAAATTATTATAACGTTGAACCCTTAACGCGTGATTTAAACTCTTACTTGAACGTCTTATAAAAATGATATTCTTATCACGGTAATACTTTATGTAGTTAAAATCTTTATAAAAAAAATAAAAGAACGTCGTTTCCGTATATTTTTAGAACGAATAAACCATATAAATCAGCTGTTCCACAGTATCCAATTTTTGTTTTTAAAATGTAATTTAGTTTATAATTTATTTTGCTATTAAAGTATTAAAAGGGTAGCACATTGTTTGTCGAAAGTCTGCGTACGAAATAATGCGGCGCCATTTTAAACGAGTGTATAAGCTTTGCTAATTAAAAGTTTAAATCTGTCTGCGCCCTGCGATGCGTGGTGAAAACTTTTAATTATTTTGTTGACATGGTCAACTAAGAGTATATTCTGAAGATCTTTTGTGTGGGGTTTATTTATTAAGCACAAACCGCAAGGCAAGAAGAGCTCATGTCGAATTTTTCGCAGATTAATGCCTGAGCTTTGCTCGGAGTAGTTTGAGTGACTGTTCACCAGCTGTTCTTTATTCACCTAGAGTCCAGTGATGGCGGACCTTTTTTCCAATTAATCAGTATACGTGGATAGATCAGTAAGTACCAGTGTTTGGCAACGATTTTTTGAGATTCCAAAGGAATCATCCTTATCGGCTTTCTGCAGAAAGGAAAAACAATCACCGGGCAGTACTACAACGAGTTTTTGGACAGATTCAATGAGAAATTGAAGGAAACACGGCTCCATATGGCGAAGAAAAAAGTGCCCTTTCCTCACGACAACGTACCAACACATTCGTCTTTAAAATTGTCTCGACTAAATTTCACGAACTGCATTATGAATTGCTTCCGCACCCGCCTTACTCGGCCGACCTGGTACCCAACAACTTTTTCCTCTTCTCTAACTAGAAAACGGTTCAAATGAAGAGGTAGTCGCCGAGACAGAACGGGTTAAATGGCACGAACGTTGGGAGACTACGTTGAGAAATAAAAAAAAATTGTTGAAAAATATTGCGTTATTATTTAAACACGGGTACTTATTGATTAACTCACGTATATTATTTCTCAAAGGTGTTTCTTTGTTGGTAGGAAATATCTCCCTTAATACTGTATCAAAATTAATGTTCCACAGAAAGCAGTAATTTTAGTTAAATATTGTAAAAATGTTTTTAGCAGATATTTCTGCCTGCAGGAACACAAAGTGCAATTACATTCTTTTAAAGAAAATTAAAGAAGCACTTAAGAAAATTGTTTTCACATTTCAGCAATTTTTACTTTTATTTTCATTAAATTAACGCAAACAATTTTAAATCTCCTTGTTTTCTTGTCCTTGGTTTCACTGATCTCTAATTAACGGATAACGTATGGCAGACAATGTACCCTACGCAGTAGGTAAGTTATCATTCAAATTTCCCGCTAAAACTGTTACGCAAAGTTTTCCTCTTCTCCAATAAGTCATGCATACACCTTGTCATTTTTAAATACCTGGTTCCATGAATGACGTCAGCTGGCAGACCATTCATATTTTTATCAAGCACGCAATACAACTCGACCCTCCAATACTATCCAAGGGAATGAGGTCACCTCTGTATTTAATAGCGTTGGTTTTAAAAATATTTAAGTGTGTGAAGTCTAACTATTAGTCCGCTATCCATTGATTGGAGATCAGTGCTTCACCTGATATTTTCAGCCATTATATTCCATGACTGAATCTTAGAAGAAAGTAATTCATGATGGTAAGGTTAAAGGTTAAATCGCCTGTTATGAGATGTCAACTTTTATACATACTACATAATAATATCATTTACAGCTATACATAAACAACTGCTATAACAACTATTATTACCTGATCTGGCGAAAGCGAAAGAGGGTTATGTTTGTGATGAGGAGGGTTCCTCATTAGACATACAGTGTAAACTCTTTATAACATTATTCTTTATAACGATAAACTCTCTATAACATAGAAAAGATCACAATTTAATTGGTTTACTTTAAAACCCATACATTGATACACTCTTTATAGCGCAGCAGCCATTCTCTATTACGAAGAAATGTGTTCATATTTAGACTCAGAAAATCGTCATTGTCGGTCTTATTGTTTATGTTATCTTATCAGGTTACAAAAGACGCCGACTAGACCTTTGAGGCCCCGAAACTTCTGAGGTCGTAAACAGCCGTCTTGCTTTTGTTATTGTTAATTGCCTTGAACATGTGCTTGGTTTGCTTGAAAATGATGGTCTCGAACTAAACACCTACCTATTGTATTATCAGTCGTAAACCAAGTTTGAAACTGTTAACATGGTCAGTAAAAAAAAGCGTTATGTGTTGACGAAAAAGTTTGTGTGATACGTGCGATTGAAAAGGGAGAAAAGAAAAGCGATATTGGAAGACGTCTTGAACTAAGTCAATCTACTGTTGCTACCATTTGGAAAAATAAGGAAACAATTCTGCAGGCGGCACTGGAGGGAAAGTCTCCTTAAAAAATAAGGAAGTCTTTCTTTCTTCACTCCATATAACGGTAACTCTCTATAACGATAAAAAAACCCGGGTCGCAGTGCCAAAACCCTGCCGACAATATAGTGTATTTACTAATATAGGCAATGTGGCTTTATTATGCGAACTTAAGTTGGTTTTTTAGGCAAAATAAAAAATTTGACTCCTTAATACACCCCTTAAAAGAACATTTTTTTCTCAGTTGCAATATTATTATCAATCGAACCTCTAAACTTAATTATATACACCTTTCAGCAAATAATTCACTATCTGCAAACTAGTGTTTTCATAAAATTTGTAAATCCGGTCCTGTCGGGCCGATTTTATTAAAATTTTAGGAGCACTTTTTAATTGCTATTAAAGGGTTAAATTTCAATTTTGAAACGATTCTGAGAATTTTTTAGGCATTTTTGGGCCCAAAAACTTTTTTCAACCCTTAAAAACTACCCTTAAAATGATCCGATTGGGCCCATTTTAAATAGGGTTCTTGCGGTGGTGGATTCCAACATGTGGGCAAAATTTCGTAAAAATCAATTAACTCTTTCGAAAGTTATAGCGCACACACATATATATATATATATATATATATAAATATATATATATATATATACATATATATATAAACATTTTTAAAAATGGTGCCAAAGTGTTTAGAAGGTTATGAAACGTCGAGAAATTTTGGTCCGACCCCTAGGTCCCGCCATCCGACCAACGCCAATAGTGTATGTTGCCTATGGCAAATACACTAAAAATGCTCGGTCCCTTGAGTTTCGTTATAAAGAGTTTACACTGTATTTTGTTTTTTGTGAAGAAGAAGTCATCTAGTGTCGTTTGCCTTTTTCTGTTTCGTTCAGATAATTGTTGTATATAGTAAATTATTGCATCAATGACACTTCGTCTTGCCTTTGAACTTCTATCAACATTTGAATCATTTTGTATAAACTGATCCATATTTTACGTTATAGTAACTAAACTTTTTTTTAGAAACCGCGTAATACTGAAACGGCGCTAAGCGGAGCAGCGTTAAGCGAGGTCTTAATGTATATTAACATTGAGTTTATAGTAGTTGCTTAGACACGCCCATTGCAGGGTACCTTGTAATATCTGTAAACTTTATCTCACATTTTATGACAGATGTGTCGGAAACTTTCTCTCAAACATCTTTTTACGTCACTCAGCGAGGTTTCAAAGTTTTCAAGTCGTCATTTTGTACAATGAATTATTCAATATCTATTTACGTTCAGCCGGAGAAACTTAATTCAATTATTTCTTGACAGTTTTTTGTTTTTGCGTTTACGTGTCGTTAAAACGTGTTGTTAAGTAATAGCCGAACGACTGGTCTTTGTTTTTTATCAGCTTTTATTCAACTTCACATTTGATTAATTATTAACACACTGTTTTATTTTTATCTATAATTGACGCTATTATGTTTCCTTGGGAAACCGAAGAATAACGAGCTTTTATTATTATCATTATTGTGAAGGAAATATTCCTTAAAAAAATTTGCATCCACGAGCACCCAAACTTCGGGTTCGTCACCGTCATACTAGGGATACTTGTGGAGCAAGTTGTAACTATAACCGCGTCTCAAATAGATGACAATTCGACATGTATTTTTTTTTTCTTTTTAATGGTGTCACTACTTTGCGAGGGGTTAACCGATATGAAAAATCTCAACGTCATTTAGTTGGGAATGATTAGGAAATGCTTATAAATATATATTTTTAAATCAGTTCAGCACTGCTTACGTAAATCGGTTAAGTTTAATAACATGTAAACTACTTTTTGCAAAACTAGTAAAAAGTAACAAAATAATCAAATTTTGTCTTTTCAGTCGCTTTCCTTGAAGGAGGTTCACTGTTTTTATAAAAAGTTTTTTTTATTATAAAAGTCTATTGGTCTACATTACTGTATGGAATTTTGTAATTTTTTTGAAAGTGCCAAATTTTACAAATTGTAAATTTTTTAACATATTTTTTAATTGCGAAAATCTGTTGGTCTATATTGCAGCCCAAAAGCAAATATCTTATAATATTCAATAATTCGTGATCTACGGTCAGTATTTTGGTACTTATAATATTTTTTAATTTTTAGGTTTCCGTACAAAAAAGTGAGCTTAAGATTTTGCAAAAAAAAAATATAGAGCCTCAGTCGTAGCTCACAAAAAAGCCTAAACGAAAATCATATCTTAAAGTTCACACGGAACACGAAATAGCAAGGAAAGCCGTTATATATTAGTACGGCTCGCACTAACCCGGTTTTTTTAATTATGAGAATCTATTGGTCTACATTATTTTATGGTATTTTGTATGTTATCCAATTGTAAGATTGTAATTATTTTAACATATTTATTTATTATGAAAATCTATTGGTCTATATTAGAATCCAAAAACGAATATTTTATAATATTCAATCATTTGTAGCCTTCTTACTGTTTTGGTATATTACTTTGTAAAATTGTGGATGTATATTTTAGTCTCCGCAACAACAATCAGAATAAAATTACCATAACATTTATTTAAGAAAATGCAAATAAATACTTACATTACTTCAAAAATCTGTTGATACACTATTTAATTTATTGCAAATTTATTATTTACGTATTATTGTACGCACAGATTGTCATTTGTTTACTATTTATTGCCACTAAAATATAATCAACATTCAAAACAAACGAACATGTTTTTATTATTGCATTGAATTCATAAGAAAACACATATTTTGAAAAATAAATAAAAGAACCTGTTGATGTCTCAGCAACGAGCACTTTTCATAGTCATTATTTGAACAACGTTTATTACTGGATCAATAACGCTTGTATTTGAACACAGTGTAAAATTTGGGTCCATTATTTTAGACGCGAAATCAAATTTATAAATTTTCACACATAATCCAATAACACTTAAAAGCGGACATGTGTTCCACACATCTGTACTTCACATTTACGTCGTGCGTGGCGCTAGTTGTGTGTATTCACTTCCCGAATCAGAGTCCATGAGTGCCTATCGGGAATCCGGGGATGCCGGGGACCTGCCTACCAGGAGCCTGCGTTCTCTGATCGATACAGCATGTGCGTCCATTGCAAGACTCTAGAGCAGGGATTCCAAAACGATCCGGTCGCCGTTCATATCGCCAGAGACGGTCATTTCTTCAACGTCGCAACAAAGGATGACACTAATTTATATAATTTGCACTGAGTTTTCATTCGGTACTTGATAGAACATGATTAATAGAGATGGGAAAAACGGGTCTTTTTAGTGATCTGCATCTTTGCATCTGGATCCCGTATGTGAGCCGGCTCACCGGTTCAAAAAGAGCCGAGTTCTGCATATGTTACTGCAGTCCTAGTTCAGTCAATCATATCACGACCTGTATAGAATCAAGAATGCATAGCCAAACATGTGATGCATGAGTCATTTGAGCTGACAGATGCATCAAAGCGAGAACTGATACGTAAGTGTAAAATGTGCTTCTGTGTGTTAAGTGTTTCACTGAGTTATGCGGATCCGTTGATCCGTCGGCTCAAAAAAAAGTGAGTCGGCTCTCACGGATCTTCTGTCGGAGTCGGCTCTTTGAACCGGTTCAGATCTGAGTTACCCAACTCTAATGATTAATAATAACAAATAAATAAAAACACTTGAACATTCCACAAAATTATTATCCTCAGGAATATAAAACATATGTTTTATATTCCTGAGGATGGACTTGTCCGAAACGACCGTCGAGAAATAATTTAGTAAGAATTTTGAAGAATTTTCAAGCGTTTTTATTTATTTGTGAACACTAATTTATGTTAAAATTGATCTAAACATTTATCTAAAATACTAAGGTTAAGAAAAACGCACCCCACTCACCAATTTCATCGCAATTTTATTGAAGTTGTTGTAGAAAAAAATGAAATTTGGAAGATACGTTTCTTCCATAATGTACATCATAGGGGTAAAAAGATTTTGACAGATTCATTTCGCGCTTTTTTGGGTCCCAATGGCTTAGACAGGTTTAGGCTAATAGACAATGACATTGTAAATTCAAAAATAAGCTCACGTTTGCAATTTGTGACCATTTATTGATGTTTTCAATGTTCACAATTTTTTTGAACGACTCTATGTCTGAAACAGTAATATATACAGATCCCCGGGTGCGTTCATTGAATTTAGAATGTCCTTATCTAGCTGTGCACCAAAGTCCAAAATAAATAGATCGATAGCTGGATAGATGGACAAGTGGACAGACGGAAGGACAAACCCGATAAACCTAACAAGCCCGATAGACCCAACCGGTCCGACGTTCCAGACAGGCCCAACAAGTCCGACCGACCCTACAGGTCTGACATACCCGATAGCCACGACAGATTCGACAAGCCCGAGAGACTCGAGAACAACTTTTGAAATATTATAACAGTACGTTTTCGAGTTTACATAATTGGCAGTCCCAAAACATAGAACGAGTAAATTTAAAGGAAGCTTTACTTATCTGGCTGCTTATTTTTATAATAAAATACCCCCCGAATATAAGAGGCTTAAAAATAATCCATTCAGGAAGAAAATGGAGGAGTGGGTTGTCTCCAATATAATTTAACATCTTAAAATCGCTTTTACACAACAATAATTTTGCCAATTTCACCAATATAATAGAATTGTTTTATGTTTATTGTATATGTAATAGTTATGCTCTTTTTAATATTGTATTTTATTCTAGTATATTTTTTCGTGGCAACTATGCTACTTTTTTTTATGTAATTTTATTTTTGTAGGTCAAGTTGTAAAACAGCTTATAGCTGAACTTAGGCCTTTTGATTCTTAATCAATAAATTATTATTATTATTAAATAGTATACACAGCGTCTCGTTTGGATGTATACAGGTCTCTGATTTAATATTATTTTCCATAAAAATGAGTTATGTAACAAGAATGCTTTGGATTTAAGAATCCAATACCAAGAAAGGCTTTGATTTTATAATTAAACAAATATCTTTTAATGTTTATGGATCGTGGATAATTGGACACAAATAAATGAAAATTCTAAGTTTCCTAAATTTGCTACGTTTCGTAGGTTAGTTTCCTACTTCTTCAGGCAAGTTTATAGTTTAGAATCTTTGTTGATATGTTTGCAAATTTAGAAAACTTAGAATTTTCATTTATTTGTGTCCAATTACCCACGATCCATAAACATATAACATCATAGACGATAATAACTCGAAAATATCTTTTAATATTATATTTTTATAACACAATACTTTATACATATAAGAAAATATAATTAAAATTTATTAATAAAATATTTTGTTTGTGAACACCGACATTGTAAAATAGAAATAGACATTTAAGAAATATATAAATCAATAGATTACATTCAAAAGTGGTTTAACGACTCGTAATATTAGCATTTACGCCTCGTCATGTTTCACTGCAGCGCTTCACGGAACAGCAAAATAAATAATATGGGTTACATATATTTTAACGTAGTTGTTTCCATTTGCCACAATGTGTATTCGTTTACACTTAGTCCGTGATCAGGGTTACCAGATATCCTAGAGAAAAATACCGGACACCATGGACATTGTGAAAACGAGTTGAATTATATGTATGTATTATTTTAGGGAGAAGAGAGATGGTTTTCTACCCATTCAAAGTTCATATACTATTTAGGAATATATTTATGAGGAGTAATAATTAGTCTTTATTTGTATGTTTCATACTCTCCTGAGTTTTCTGAAACTTAACCCTACTGTCAAACTATGCTCCTCGCACTGCTCGTCGCTCTGCTCATAGCGCTGTCGCGATATTGCCCTAAGCGGCCAGACACTGCTGTACTCACGACGCTCCGCACTCGGCTTTCGCCTTTCGGCAATGGAGGTCGATACTGTGGCAGCGTGCGCACCTTTACACTTAGACCGCTTGATGCGTACTGAGTGGTGCGGGAGTATGTGGCCGGCTTACTCGTGCTCTTATTGCCGGTCCTTTGACTCGCGCACAAAAACCGACAATCGAGAGAGCACTGGGCATGACGTGCGGCATGACGAGTAACGCGGCCACACAACGTCTCTGCCTCCTTTCCTCGCTACTTCCCATGCCACTCGTCGAGTGTGTGGCTGAGGCATAATAAATTATTATTATTATTATTATTATTATCTAATGCAACAAGACAGTAGCAGCGTCATTATAATTTATGTAGTCAAAATCTGAACTAGAGATCCGGATTGTCATTTTTAATGAACATAAAAGTACCAACTGACATTGTTTAATAAAAAAATGACACCCTGTATCAAACACAAACGGCACTCTTAATGGTAACGTTTTCATCGGGGACGATTCCCAAAAATACCGGATGGTTCAGATCCGTTTTCATTTTTCACCCGGAAAAGATATTCAAATACTGGCACTTCATCTAACAGCCAAGTGACGCTTCCAATTAGTTTACATGCATTTTAATGTAGCTATTTCCATTTGCAGCGCGCAATGAAATGAAATATGTCTCGGCGTAAATGCTGAGTCAACTGTTTGAGACAATGAAAAGTGTGTTTTTGTATAAATTAGTTTATTTAATTATATTTCTTGTTCTTTTCAACAACAAGAAGAACTTATTTTTCTACATTCTACAGCCTCTTAGCTGAGCTCTTTTAATTAAAAAACGTGTAACAAACGTTCAATTACGTTAACTTTACTAAAGGTTAGATTACTTGATTGATTTTAGATTATAGATGCTCGACAGCTTAGGTGTCTAACAAAAGATTAGAGGTGGAAAACTAGTGCCAACTATTGATAGTTAAAAAATACACTACTTTTTTAGTCCAAGCGCTCACCGTACATAAATACTGGACAACATTACTAAAATTTTATTATTAAATTTAACAGATAATATAATGAAAAACACCAAATTGGTGGCAGACTAATTCAAAGTAGTCAGTATTTCAAATACGCTCAAAACTACGTGATGAAAGTTACATAGATTAATATAAAGTCTGCCCGGTATGAAAAAAAATTTGCATAGCGGACGATGTTAATTGTAAAAAACCCGGGTCGCAGTGCCAAAACCCTGCCGACAATATAGTGTATTTGCTTGTATAGGGCCGTGTGGTCTTATACTTTTATTATGTGAAATTAAATTTGTTTCTGGGCAAAATAAAAAATTTAACCCCTTAATACACCCCTTAAAATAACATTTTTTTTCTTAATTGTAATATTATTAACAATCTAACGTCTACACCGAATTAAATACACCCTTCAATAAATAAGTTACTAACTGCAAATTAGTGTTTTCAAAAAATTTGTAAGTCCGGTCCTGTTGAGCCGATTTTATTAAAATTTTCAGGACACTTTTTAATTACTACTAAAGGGTTAAATGTCAATTTTGAAACGATTCTGAGAATTTTCTCGGTATTTTGGGGCCCAAAATCATTTTTCAACCCCTAAAAACTACCCTTAAAATGCCCCGATTACGCCCATTTTAAATAGGCTTCTTGCGGTGATGGATTTCAACACGTGGCCCAAATTTCGCTAAAATCAATTAACTCTTTCGAAAGTTATTGCCCGCACACATATATATATATATATATATATATATATATATATATATATATATATATACGTATATAAATATATATACGTATATAAATATATATGTATATATATATACATATATATATAAACATTTTTAAAAATGGTGCCAAAGTGTTTAGGAGGTTATGAAACGTCGAGAAATTTTGGTCCGACCCCTAGGTCCCGCCATCCGACCGACGCCAATAGTGTATGTTGCCATATGGCAAATACACTAATAATTGATACTTCTCTGTAATTGGTACAAATTTCATCAAGAAGTGTTGAGCTGTACTCGGTAGTCGAGATATACTGACAACAAAAAAACTAAATTTCAATAAAAAAAGAGCTTGAACCGTCTATGCTGTCCTATTGTGCTGACGTCTTTAGTCGCTTTGACATCAAAAAATATTTCTCTACATTATTACTTAAGGCATCTATGAATCCAATTTTCAGAAGTGTTCAAAACAATACAAATAGCTACTAAGTAGATTTTTCATTATTCAAATATTTTACATATTTAAATTATACAAATAAATAATACGTTTATCGTGGATTGCAGAAAACATTGTCAAAGAGTGTAAGCTTTCTCTGCATTGTCAAAGAGTTTGATTTGACAACGACCTTAGATTGTGATCATATAATTTCACTTTTTATACATGCAGGAGCAGTCTAATGTCGTGAAACTGTCTGGCATGTAGAATATTAGATTGCACCCACACAAAAACAAATGAATGATTCAAAGATTGCTTTTTAAGTTAAATTTTGATTAAAATAAAATAAACACAGCTGGGTCAAGTGCGTGCGATTTAACTAATATGCGAGTATATTGGGTGCCTTCCCTTTAGTGACACGAGTTAAGTTCTTCCCAATTTTCGTGGAAATCTACTATCATAATAAGTCGTAATAAATTATGAATGAACTCTGTTAAGAAACAATTGAGTCCACAAATAATAATCATAAGCATGGTAGCGGCTACATAAGTTATTGTTTACGCTTTCTGATTTAGTTTGAGTTTCAAACATTTTAACATAAATTATTTATAGATATGTGTTATATCACTCAAAACTACACTTTCAAAAAAAATGGAATTGTTAATATTAAAAAAAATTCCATTGTCACTTTAGTTACCTTATTAATCAGAATTCATGTGTAGAAGATTTGGTTCAACATATTGCCTACAAGTTGATGTGTTTAAAAAAATTCAAAAATATATATTGGGTGGCATTTTTTGTGGCCGGTAGTGGAGAAAAGAACCCTTTAATATTTTTTTTAAATAATTAGTTCATAATTTTTAAACATATTATATTATGATTTTGGCGTCCCCTGAAACTGCTACCCGGGGCAGGCGGCCTAGTTTGCCCCCCCCCCCGATCCAGGGCTGGTTTCAGTATGGATAGTATTTTGTTTGCACAAATCTGTCAAAAGAATAGTACACTAGCTACTTACAAAAAACAAAAATATGCATTGTTACCAATGAAACAGCGTTTATTTCCCCTGTCCAAAATTTAGTAGTTTTTTTACACATATATCGAAAAACAAGATATTTTATTTGTGCTAATAACATCTATTTTGCACTTTCAAATTCTACTTTTCTAAGGATCCTTGAAATAAAAAACAAAACAGAAGGCTCTACTAAAACACGTACTTTATGTTCAATAAAAAAATGCCTTTAAGACTATCGTATTTCAAATTTCGGGTTGCAGTGCAAAATCCTGTCGACAATATTATAGTTTATTTGCTAATACATGCATTGTGGCGTTACATTATAAACTTAAGATTGTTTTTGAAAAAAAATAGGCTTTTAATACAAATCTCTAAAATGATTATTCATTTTCTTAATTGTAATATTATTATCAATCCAACATCTCCACCAAACTAAATACACTTCTCAAACTAGCGTTTTCCTAAGATTTATTCGTCCGATTCTGTCGGACCGAATGTATTAAAATTTTAGTTTCACATTTATCGTTACTAAAGGGGTCATATTTCAATTTTGAAACGGTTCTGAACATTTTTTTCCTTTTTTAAAAATGGTGTCAAATTGCCTAGAATAATGTCGACAAAAATTTGGTCCCATCCCTAGATCCCGCCATCCGACCGATGCCAATAAGTATTATTTACCGATCCTTAAATAATTACGTGTTCAAAATAAAAAAAAAATCTTTAATTGTTAACTAAATATTACGTTAGGCATCGTTGGCAACCCGTGGCTTCCAAAAATCTTAACCATCAGTTTGTGTCCACTGATCTATTTCAATTGTACCAACACCATGAAGTACGTAACCATTGCACCTAAAACCTTTAAATTAAGAAACAATACAATTAACATAAATTATTATGTAAACAATATTTCACATAACATGTATTCCGGAACGGAATTATGACGTCACAAAACTGCAAATGTTTTATTACTTTGTTTAATAAAAAAAAAAAAAAAAGTTTGTATATATTTCTTTGAAAATGTGCTCTGAAGCGAAACATTTTTCATTTCCTAGTATCTGCGTTTGCGACTTGGAAATTATAACAAGCAAACTTTTTCATTTGTAAAATACCGATCATAACTTAAAAAACAAAATGGTTTCTTTCAGTGGCTAAAAGACAAAATCTGTTATGTCGAAATTTTTTTTTTTTTTTTCAAAAAGATTTCTACTTTCCTATATACGTTGTACTTTATTTATTGTGGATTACAGACGCATTAGACAACTAAGGCCATAGTGTCTACATCAAATTAAATTTTAAAAAAACCTTTCGTCTACGTTTACGAAGAAATCGACACAAGTGCTTTTCCTTTTTGACTATTATATACAGATATACCGTATAGTATTTATCATAAAATGATTGACAGATGTCAATAAAAAAATATAATATATTTATGTAGAATGTCACTGAATATATAACATGACATTCTGAAACCGATAAAGTTCAAATATACAAACTCTGCAGAATATTAAAAATTGTTGAGTTAATATAATTTTTCGTTAGGGATAAGATTAACATTCAGTTTATTTGTTTTCTGTTTGGTCTATGAGAAAATGCTGCCAATTACGAAGCTTCTACTTGACGAAAATACTAATAATGGTAGTGTCACGTTATGATAATAATAAAAGTTCTACGGTATGTACTTAAGCACTTACGGAAGCAAACAAATCTAGCGACACGGTGAAGAATTTGGCTCCGGATATTGACATCGCCTTCTGACACTGTTGACATACAATCTGGACGAACGTTTTTGCTTCCTCGGAACCGTCGTACCAATGACAGCTATAGGCCGCCTCCATTACCGATGAACTCTGCAATTAAACACACGTATCGTAATTAATATTAAATTAATTACGTGTGATGCAATCGAGATGGTGATATAAGAATCAGTGCAATAAAAACTATTAAGTAAGACTTGACAATATATGCGGGCTTAGACTACATGTAATGTCGAATCCGCCATTGTTCCTCATTAGTGTATTTGCTATTGGCGTCGGTCGGATGGCGGGACCTAGGGGTCGAACCAAACTTTCTCGACGTTTCATAGCCTCCTAAACACTTTGGCACCATTTTTGGAAAAATTATATATATTGGTATATTAGTGTGCGGGCTATAACTTTAGAAGGAGTTAATTGATTTTAACTAAATTTGGCCCACGTGTTAAAATCCATCACAGCAAGAAGTCTATTTAAAATGGGCCTAATCGGACCATTTTCAGGGTAGTTTTTAGGGGTTGAAAAATGTTTTTGGAGTCCAAAATACTGAAAAAATTCTCAGAACCTTTTAGTAGCAATTAAAAAATGTCCCTTAAATTTTAATAAAATCGGTCAGACAAGATCGAACTTTTTTTGAAAAGACTAATTTGCATAAAATAAAAGAATAGTTACTTCTTACCACAACAGATTTATTATAATTTATAAACAAAGACACTACGAAATATTAATAAAAATATGCGAAATCAAATCCACTAAAAAGTAAAAAATAAAAACATATTAACTTCGACCAAAAAAGTCACTAAAAAAAACGAAAATAATGAAAGTTTGAGGTCAATTTCTTTACTAAAACTTTTAATTACATATCTACTTTTATTAAATGGCGCCGACCTCAAAATGTCATTATTTTCAACTTTTGATTGACATTTTTGAAGGGGGTTAATATTTTTTTTTTAAAAGCTTTTTTTAACTGAACGACAATGTATAGAAATTGGTTAATGAATCAACCTGTGTGATAGATGGGTAGAAAATAAAAAAATAAATTAAGTTAAAAACGTCAAGTGCCGAGAAGTTAATTGGCATGAAAAATAAAAGAGCTTGAAAAGTACGCATTGTGAACATTTGTTGGAACATTTGGAATGTGTTTTGCTTCAGAAAACTCATGTAAAGGGAATTTCAAAAAAGCTTCAGCAAAAGCACAACACATCGGGTGTACACAATAGCGAGGCGTGCTATCAAAGCTAGCGACATCGCTGTTAAGACTGATCAAGACGACCGTTATTTCTAACAGACTTAAAAAAAAGTGTGGAAACCAGTTGACCTGTGGGCCAAGCCTAAAACTTCCCGCTATGTGTTAAATACGTTACAATAAATTGATACCATTGTAATACATTAAAGAAAGTTATAAAAAAGTTAAGAATTTGTGAGAAAAAAATGGATGATTTTTAATATTTTTGTAGAAACAAGTAGATTAAGATCTATGCGACAAAAACAGAAAAACTGTTATTTTTCTTTGAATAACTTTGAAACTGCTTGACCGATTGACTCCAAAATCCAATCAGACCTAAGTCTCAATAAACCCTTTCGAATGCCGCAAACTCGATCTTAATCGATTCATTACGACATATGTTTACACAAACATATGCGAACGTCCGTCAAAAAATTGTCAAAACAGCCTCTTTCGAGATCTGATGAAAAGTCGATTTTCGAAAATCGAACCGTAATAAATTTTTAATAGCGGGAAGTTTTTTTTTTTTATTATAAATTTTTTGGCTTTTACACTATTTGTATATTCAGCCACTAACTAAAAACCATAAAATAAAATAAAATACAAAATTTACATGCACATATAAAAACGGGGACACAAGAAGGATGGACCATCAGGATATAGGAAACAGGACAACGGAAGTGCCTCGGACCCAACTCGGCGGGTAGAACTAACAAGAGGTCAGGAACACGGACGGCCGGGAAAGGCAGGTAAGACACATGAGGTAAGTATGTTAGTAATTCCCCTTATAATATGACTATATTACCTATATTATTAACTTACGTAAATTAATAGCGGGAAGTTAAAAAGAGCTTATCAATTCGTTACATATATTTTTTTTCGCTAAGTATAGAACATTTACCCTGAAAATTATACGTTAGATTTACCAAAAGTATCAATTCGTTCTAGCAATTGTCAAATTCTGAAATCTATCACGTGATCTACACTATACTGCGTTTCCCTTCATCAAGAATCGGAATTGCTACTGAAATATTCAACAGATCAGTGTATCTTACACGTTTGTATAACAAACGCAATAGTGTCAAAAGTGTCAACGCTTTTTATACTGGAGCATGATACCAAACACACCTAATATAAAAAAAGAGCGGATTGTGCTCTGACAGGCCGGTCAGCTAGTTACAGCCAGACCAGAAAAACGTGTAAATCCGATCAACCGTTCTCAATTTATAAGCGTACAAACAGACATATATAATAGACAGGCGTTGTTTTTTATATATATATGTAAAGATAATATGACTTGTTCGTTTTGATTCGTTGTTACAGATATATCCTTCGTTATAAAAGGAGATATTTTGTATTGTTATAATATTTCTTTGTTGTAAGTTAACTGCAGTGGAAACGTATTTAATAAGGCCATTTCATAGAAAAAGAAAGAAAAAAAGTGATGCAAAAAGCGACATTAAAGGCAAAGCAGCTTTTTATTAGGAAGAAATAAAGTTGAAAATAATTTATACGAACTGAACCTTGAAAAAAGTGTCCATGAATTTACTACTTTATGGTTCCAAATAATCGAGAACTACTGATCCAATTTCAAACATTATTTCACTGCATTTTACTATTTTAGTTAAGACGCTACATAAGCGGTTTTTGTTTATTTGATAGCTATGGAAATCACCAATGCATTACCGAAAAAGAACATACTTGACAAATCAAATTTTAATTAAAAAATTGAAATTACAAGTTTTCCAAAGTATCACCATTAACGACAAAACAGCATTCTAAACAATTATAAAAAAAACGGTCAAGTGCGAGTCGAACTCGCGAGGAGAGGGTTCCGTACCATTTCGTTTTCCGTGAGAACTTTAAGACAGGATTTTCGTTCAGGTTTTCCTGTGAGATCCTAAATCCACTTTTTTATTTTAGGCTCAGTGGTTTTCGAGATAAAGGGAGGGATGCCCGATTTTTGTATATTTTCTTTAATATCTTTTTAACTATGCATTTTAAAATTATATAAAAAATATAGTTGTATTTCTGATAATGAGTTCTTTCTTTTGATACGTCACATGATACACTTGAAAAATATTTTTATTTATTTTGTTAATGTCAACTTTCATTGGTCAGTAAATTCGGAGAAAATAGGCTGTGAAAGACGGACAGACATACAGCTACGTAGAAAAAAATTGCGACATGCACCCAGACGACATCAAACAGAGCGGCTGTAATATATTTCATAATTATTTGTAAAAACTAAAATAAAGTTGTTACTAATTTAATAATGAAATATTAAAACAAAAACGTTGATATTGTTTTCTTAATTTTCAGAGTTAATACTGCTATTAAATCGATATAAAAGTAATAAAAGCCGAATATGCTAGTTAGCTCTTTAAAAAAGAAATGGATAATTTTTTATGGAAATGCAATTAGTCTCGCATATAGGTACAGGTTAGATAATGTAGTTTTGAATATTTTATTATACATTACCTACTAATTCGAAAATAATAACTTAGCTACGTTGAGCTATCAACAGTATTAATTAAAATTTTGTGAAACAAAAATGTCAACTTTTGATACTTAAAGATATAAAAGGCTGTTTCCTTCTTATTTTTGAGTTTTGATGAAAAAGTTACTTGAAATATTAATTGCTGGTCTATTTGATTTCTACACGCTGTTAAAAAAACAATCAACTTAAAAATCACTCTGTATATAACGCCACTTTGTATAAATTATTCATCGTCCACCTGTTTTTGACAACATTTCATACGTTATTCAGAGATACTGCGTGCAGCCGATTTAATTTTTAATCCGTCACTAAACACTAAAGTGCTAAATGATGTTTTCGGTATCCAGGTTTCTGAAGGAGTCCTGCCTTGGGAGTTGTATATAAAACGCGTGTTGAGAGAAATGAAGAAACTATCAACTTAACAACATAGACTAGTTCGCACTTTAATTGAAAAAAAAACACTTATTTGTTAATTATAGCTATAAGTGTTTACTTAAAAAGTCCTTTTTCCCGACAAATCATTTTTATATTAATTACCAAGGACAAAAAAGAAAAAAGTAAAAAAAAACATTCTACAATATTTTAAAACCACGCAGAACTTTCATGCTCTAAAATCGTTCTTCAAAATACTTTTTTATACCTCCAAGAACATTTTTCAGAAAGCTTTCAATCATAGATATGCATAACAAAATGGCGTAAAATCCCGACTTACTTTAAAATTAGATATTAATCCTATGTAATTTTTTTGTATGAATGTAGTAACAATACGTTGCGTCTACCCGAACATCGCTCGATATAGTGAATATGCACTCTCATTCCGGAACGAACGAGTACTGACATTGTGACCGTTATTGGATTTGACAAATGGTGACAGAATTTGTGATGAAATCAGACTATATACTAGAGTCTAGAGTATGGACATTTTAAAATGCGTTTTAAGGAAAAGTAGGACATATCTTTGACAGAGGACCTGGAAATATCCAAGTCTAGTGTAAAGAGATTCGAGTTAAGTTGATCTCAAGAGGAAAAGTGGTTGATTTACCTCTTCGATGAGACGATTTCCAAATATGCAAAACAGGAATACTTGAGCCAGGGCGTAGAAAACATAACCCAGAACGGACGCTGCGTATTTGTCTACTCCGTCGATCTGAAATAAATAT
This sequence comes from Venustoraphidia nigricollis, assembly GCA_034508555.1. NCBI lineage: Eukaryota > Metazoa > Arthropoda > Insecta > Raphidioptera > Raphidiidae > Venustoraphidia > Venustoraphidia nigricollis. The sequence goes on along the minus strand of JAVRKA010000032.1, from coordinate 3,240,089 downwards.
CGAAAGCACACACGCCATCAGAATCTGTCGTTTGGTAAATGTACGCTGTCTTGCGGAACTAATAAAATCGGGTCAGATATCAAAAGACAGTAAGGTACACCTTTCATGTCTGTTCCTTACACTTCACAAGATCTGATTACATAATATAACTCATCGTTTCTCAACCTTTTTAGTGTCGCGACCCCCTAAATAGTCAAAAAGTAAAGTAAAAGCGTTGCGACCCCTTGCGACCACAATATTTTAATTTGTCGTTTATTAAAGTTTTACATCGGTCGGTCGTTTTTTTAGAATCGTGATTTATGAAGAATTGTCTTTATTTTTAAATGGCTTATATTTCCAAGAAAATGGTGATGATTTGCAATTAGTTTTTTTAGGATTGTAAATTTCTTTTATGTAGGCAGACAGAGAAATTATTTTATTTTAACAGTCTAGGTTTAATGATTTCCTTTGCTACACACAGTACAGTGGTAGTAAAGATTAAAAAACTTTCAGTAGTGCATGATTAGTAGAATATTATATGTCGGGCGTTAACATTGTTGAAAGTGTGACTAAGCGAGAGGGGAGAGAGGGCCGGGATAGTAGGTCTTGAGACCTTTCTTCCAACTATCAAACGGTTGAAAAATCAAGCCAAGCGAATGACGTAAGCAATTGATTCAACCAATCACAAACGTGACCACTTTTATAGCCTCTTACGCCCAAACTCTAGTACTCTACTAGCCTTGGTAGTAGTCTACCTGCCTGCAATAAGTCAATAATTTTGTATGTTGCCTTGTTTCTAAGTAAACTATTAGGTAAATGTGGCAAGATGAAATAATTTCTCTGTATAATGGAAATGTATATTAAAATGACAAAAACAATTCTTGTGGACTGACCTTGGTAGCCTGGTATGCCAGAATTGTCAAGGTTATAGTCGAAGTCAACATGTGCAAGAGAAGGGCGACTCCGTATGCGTCTCCTATCGCTGTTACCAATCTGAAATATTAAAATGTCATTCAGTGATGAATTCGACATCTTGACTCGCCAATTAAGTGTGAATTAACATTTGTCTTCCAAGTAGAGTTTCCAGGCGTCCGGAGTGGTTCCCAAAATGTAGAAGTTTGCGGACCACTCAACCTGAAATTGAATCAGTACCAACCCCCGTATGTCATATTCCCTATCAGTTAAACTGATAGGGAATATCAGTTGTAACCAAATTCAAAGTTATTTAAGTAGTAAAACAGTTTTTTAAAACAGATTATTTATCATGATAATCAACAGCACGGATATATATACATCCCGTTCAACGCATATCGCTTTTAAAATTCCATTTTAATGACAGTTTTTTTAATATGTGCCACCGGGTCCTTCCGCGGACCACTTTCGGGGCTCTCATGAACCACTGGGCTAAATACAACGAACGGCATCTTCCATAAATGTTCCGTTTTGCACAGAACACTAAAAACGGACCCTCAAAATTCCAGCTACGTCACTGGTAATAATATATTTTATTTTACACGTTCCGTTCTGAAAATCCATAAATCGATTTCTGCGCAAGGTGTCTGGTGTATTGGAGATGTCATCAGCCAGTATCATAGGCCAACAGGCGGCAAGTATTGGGGCTGTCGTGGGATCGCTGTCACCTGGATATTGGACAAGTTAACCTCTCGCTAAATAATTCATCGAATCGTCTTTATATATACTATTTACCAGCCTGTATTTAACGGGTCGAGTTATCATTCATAAAATAGAATTATTGTAGGGGATATATTTATTCAATTATATACACTAAGGTCGTTAAAAAATCGGGTGGGTCAATTTTTAGGTTAATACTGACAAATAAATAAAAACACTTGAAAATTCTACAAAAATTATTATTAAATTATTTCTCGACTATCGTTTTGGACAATATAAAATATAAAAATACAACATAATATTCCTGACTTATTATCCGAAACGATCGTCGAAAAATAATTTTATAATATTTTTTGTAGAATTTTCAAGTGTTTTTATTTATCTGTTGACCGAGTTGGGTAGAGTAGTGGTGACAGCACTAGACTCGCATTCGGGAGGTACCGGGTTCGAATCCCGGCGGGGGCAGTTGTGGCTGGGACTTTTTCCTACTGCCTCTCGCCGAGAAACGGTAATTCCTGTACCGGCCATCTTGATTGAGGTTTTCCATGGTTTCCCTCAATTAATTCCAGATAAATATCGAGATGGTTCCTTATTTCAGGCCATGGCCAATTACCTATCAAACTCCTAGTTCAAAAATTACCTACCTTATCCTAATTTCCTATAATTCCTTCATTCGCCCATTGCTATTACATAAGTTGAAGTTGTAAAAAATGTAGAAAATAACGGGAAATGGTAGATGAAAAAATAGTAATGGTGCGAATGGCGTCTGTTATGACATAAAGTCGAGAAACGGACGTTAAACGCATTATTATTATTATTATTATTATTATTATTATTATTATTAATCATGTTCTATTAAAATCAGCACAAATTATATTTTTGGTTAGTTTTCCGTAAGATTTACGGTGGGTTGCAGAAAGCATTATCAGAAAATCTTGTTTGACAATGACCTTAGAAAAGCATTGTAGAATGTTAAATGGATTTTACTTGATTTTAATTGAAACTATATTTATTTTAAACTGTGTATACAAGTCCGGCATTCTTAAACCCTTGTTGATAGTTTTTTTAATAAATAAAAAAGTACCGACTAACCTGACAACATGCTTGTGTCTCTCAACCCAATATTTAATGGCCGACCTGACCAAAAGTTCTTGTTTTCGTGTCAGTCCGTTAGGACCGACGGTACCGCCGTTTTGACCGGTGTTGATCTGGTTGTTGCTGAATGTCTGAAGGGCGCCGGATCTGAAATGGAAATCGCCGAGCTCCTGTCGCGTGCTGTACACCCCTTTCAGATCAAAATCTGCATCGTTTGGATCTTTTTTGAGCTCTAAATATGAGAGGAAACTCATAAAATCAAAAATGTTTCAATAAGACCTCATTCACTCTAGCCAGACGCCGGGATTAAAATTCGTCTCCGGCACTTTTAAACGGGTGGTGTGTCACTGCCTGCCGTCCGGTTAAAAATCGGATCGGAAGTCATTGGCGCATAGTTTCTTATGTCTCTGTTCACACTATGCTATATTGTTTATAACATCCTATAGTCACGAGGAATCACGCACGCAGTACATTTATTTTTGTATATGAATTAAAAATTGTGCGCGTATTATAGAATAAGTCATAGACATTCTAAGATAATTAAATAACTTAGCCACGTCACTTCACCCATCAACACTTAAGAAGTTTCTACAAAAAATCTCTCATAGTATAAAGAAAAATGAACAAAAAAAAATATCATTTATGTCGTTGAATTAGTGTTTCAATAAGCTTTCATTTGATACCCTTACGATGTCGTTGAAACAGTTTTTTTTTGTATTTCCCAATTTATCCCCTGAAAATTAACCCCCAGTATCAAAATTTAAATTGTTTACACTTCACGTCTGTAAAGTTTAACGTAAAATCGTTTTAGAGAAAATCGCTTGTGACCGACAAATACCGAACACCAAAAATGCATATTAACAAACCTTCATTGGTAATTAGCTGATCCTGTGACGTAGCACTTGCGGCTCTAAACAAGTCAGCGCTTCTGGGGACGTATGTATCCAAAGTAGCCGACAGTTCCTATAAAAAATACCAAAAATACAAAAAAAGTGTGTTGTCGTGAGCAGTGTAGCAGATTATATTTATATTAAAACATTTTTTTTGCTGGAACGAAGTGAAAATGAAGTAACAAATATTCCAATAGTTGTCATTCATATATTTTTTTGAAATTAACAAACAATTGCAAGTTGCAACGATGCTTCGCTTGTTTATATTCGTTCCAATACACACATATTTAGGAGTATATAGTACCGACACACATATACACGTGACGTAGCGTGTGTGTAGTGTAGTAGAGAGGGGTGGCTGGCTGGTCGAAAGATATTACACATCGCAACGTTTCATCGCTAATCGACGTCCAATATAAGCGCGCCAATAATGTTTCACATAAAAAAATCGCCTTGCAAAAAAGCGTAGCTACAACCATTTTGATTAGAATGTTTTCCAATGATTTTTAATGAACTTTAAGGTTTTTTTAAAATAAATGATTATATTTATTTACCATGAGTGGTTTCATAATTTCTTTCAGATGTTGAAGTTGTTCACATGCAAATATCAACCAAGAACAAAACATGACATCCAGCAGGTTTGCATGGCACATCCCGAAGAACACGAAATAAAACTGAAATTCAAAAATATTGTATGAGCTATGTATCCATACTGTTCTGTGTCCTAACACGGGTAGACTATTTTGCATTCAACCGGTTTGCAATGCGACTATTCTTCAATCGGTTTGCAATCGATTAACGTTCCAATTCAAATGTCCCCAAACAAATTAGATTTTTTTTAATACCAGTATGAACTGGTTTTAAAAAAACCCGGGTCGCAGTGCCAAAACCCTGCCGACAATATAGTGTATTTGCTTGTATAGGACCGTGTGGTTTTAGACTTTTATTATGTGAAATTAAGTTTGTTTTTGGGCAAAATAAAAAATTTAACCCCTTAATACACCCCTTAAGATAACATTTTTTTCTTAATTGTAATATTATTATCAATCTAACGTCTACACCGAATTAAAGACACCCTTCAATAAATAAGTCACTATCTGCAAATTAGTGTTTTCAAAAAATGTGTAAGTCCGGTCCTGTTGGGCCGATTTTACTAAAATTTTAGAGGCACTTTTTAATTGCTATTAAAGGGTTAAATTTCAATTTTGAAACGATTCTGAGATATTTTTCGGTATTTTGGGGCCCAAAAACTTTTTTCAACCCCTAAAAGCCACCCTTAAATTGATCCGATTAGGCCCATTTTAAATAGGCTTCGTGCGGTCATGGATCCCAACATGTGTGCCAAATTTCGTTAAAATGAATTAACTCCTTCGAAAGTTATAGCCCGCACACATATATATATACCTATATATATAAATATATATATATATATATATATATATATATATATATATATATATATATATATATATATATATATATACATATATATATAAACATTTTTAAAAATGGTGCCAAAGTGTTTAGGAGGTTATGAAACGTCGAGAAATTTTGGTCCGACCCCTAGGTCCCGCCATCCGACCGACGCCAATAGTGTATGTTGCCTTATGGCAAATACACTAATAATTACTCCTAGAAAAATCATGGATGGTTGTAACAGTGGCGATATGGAAATTTTGGTTCGAGTTACGTACCTGGTAAACAAGGGAAACAATGTACATCATCCCGGACATGGCATTATAAGGATACCAAGCTCTGACTAAGAGCCGTGGTATCTCGACTGTAATCGTCGAGTTTTCGTTGTCTGGGTCCTTGGCCTGCTTTACACTGTCTCCAACGAAAGTCTCCGTAGACCACGCTACCAATTAATAAATATAATAATGAATCTTTTCATAAAGAACCGTGTATTGATATGATTAATAATGATCGATAATCTATATTGTTACTTCTAGCAATAGTAGTTCAAAATTATTTATTTTAGGATTCCGTGCTTTAGAATGGAAAAAAACCTATAAGCTCACAGGAGAAGTGAACCTTCTTTGGAGTTATAAATTCTTTTCATTGATGCGTTACCATAAGATTTCTCTTATATTTCTCCGCAGTTGAATCATTTCCTCTTTAATTTTGCGTTACCAAGGTAACCTTTATATCTCCTCGCCGATGAATTATCTCCACTTTAACGTTACACAAACATTTCAAACAAATACGTCGCTAAAGAAGTTTCACTTTAAAACAGTCAAAAATCGTTAGTTTCTAATTTTATGTGGAATTATTAAGTGACTAAATTATTTTTTGCAAATAATAATTCATCTCAACAAAGTAATCGTCAAATTGTCAAAATTCAATTTTTCAGTTTTAGCATAATAAAATATGAAAACCTGATGTAAAGTAATTTTGTGTGATCACAAAAAATTATCGATTATGGGATTTCCTTCACGTAAACGTAAATCGCTTACCAACGAGACTCAAAGCAGTACCGATGCCAACAATCATCAACAAGCGACGCATTGATGTAAGCGCTATGGCATGATGTCGATTGTTTGATTCCTGGAATAAGGGATGACTATTCGCTTGATTCCAGATGCCAAGCGTCCTTGAAAAAAACATTAAACATTTTAGATTCCAATAAGACTAGCGTCGGAAAACAAGAAGAGAACCGAAGCAAGCATGACACGCAATCAAAATAACCGGCGACAGATTGGGTTTTAAAATGGAAAGAATTGAAAGAATAGTATATTATGTAAGCGTGAAATTTCGCCTCAAGTTCAAAGCAAAGGAACAAATTTACGTAAGCAGAGATGTTATACATACTAGGACACCGTTCGTTAAAAAACCTGGGGCACCAAAAAGTTAAATTCGGTGCTGGATCAAAAGTTCCAAATTTGTAGTTTTGCAACTAGTAAAATTAATCAGGGATTCGAAATTTCGGGGTCACAAAATTCAGGAATGCTTTGATTTCGTGATTGAAAACTCTAGCTCAGGAGTATTTAAATATGTTATGAAAATGGAGTAAATTTAAACGCGATTCACCTGTAGAACACTTTCGACCTGACAGCAAAATATATGAGTTTGATGAGACAATGAGTGAAGAATAGAACGGTAACAGTGTTGGCTGCTAAATCGTTGACATCGTCCGCTTCAGTGATTAAGTTGGCTGCCAATAGAGCAAAATGCACCAACATCAGAAAGAGATGTGTTCCTGAATAGCCCATCCGCAACAATTGTACTGCGCCTGAATTGTCTGAATGGTAGTTGAACATGAAATGGCCTGCATATTGCATCAGACGAATGTTGGGTAGCAAGTCAGCCACCAGGCCCTGAGGCCTGAACTTCATTATTGTCATCTGGAAGAAATGGACACAGTTAAAGCTGTTGTGTCTTTTTGAGACCACATTAATACTCTGCATTGTCAACCACAACATTGTTTTATTTGGAGTTTTCTATTAGCAACCCTTAAGAAACAAACAAGTATAATTTTCAATATCGTTGTGATCAGACGTATTTAGATTTCGTCTTCATTAAATTAAATTTTTGTGTGTTTTATTTATTTATTATATATTAATAGATCAAATCGATCTTTATAATGCCATCAGAAAAAGGGTAGTTGTTTTCTACAGAAATTGTTTATTCTTCTGAGCCAAAAATTTTTCGGCCAGCATTTTTCCAAGTCTTCTTGGTCGTGATCAAAAGCGATGTCGCCACATAATCTTTCAAAATTATAATAATTAACAAATATAATTATAAGATTGGCACAACCATGTTTTTTTTCATTATTTTGACAAAATATTGATAAATTGGACAGCATTTGAGTTCTGAAAATGGGAGAAAATCTCTCAAAATGTAAGCGAATAATACAAAATTGAAACATCACTACCGAAGTGTTTTTTTGGTTCTTAATCCAAAGGAGATTTTTCATATATATAACATTTTTATTTAATTTTTGTTATTCTAAAACTGCCTTTTCCGCTTTGGCCGTGGCTTCGCTCGCATTAATGTCGACTTTTAGTAGAACCGTGATGATAAATGGTAAAAATAGAATTGAGATTTTGCTACAGAATATGTGTTTGTAAAATTTCACAGATTTCTTTTCGTGTAATATATAAAGTTACCTATTGTATTTTTATGTAAGACTTTGAAAAATGATTTAGATTTTTGTATCTTTCTGACGCTTTTATACCGATATAGGTAAGTAAATATATTTATATATCATTTAAAAAAAATATAAATTAAAAGTTAATTCGGTAATTTTTGGAAAAATCCGAAACAACCCAACAGACAGAAATGTTAAAAATAATTGATTATTTGGCGTAGGTTAATGAAAATATCCTAAATTTCCATAAAATCTTATAATTTTAATTATTTGTATCAATTTGATAAAAAAATAAATGAATGACATTGAAATGTCTTACCTTGACTTTGAAAAATAATTATCCTCGACACGGAATTAAAATGGCGAATTCAAACGAGAATTAAATTTAAAGTTGTACAATTAAAAATACAACAATCAAAAGATTAAAGTCGATCTCCATTTAAACACCAGAAAAAATCGCACCAAATAAGAATTTTTCACTAACCACGTCCATCCAAAACAAAGAAATGATTAACGGATTAAAACGGTTACAATGTCATTATTATTGAATCGAGGAAAATTGACATCGTGGACCAATCATATATAAGTAAATGGATCAAACCGTTGTCACGTGACAAAGACGGCACTATAAAATGGACATCTGGGTCTGTAATTAGCTGAAGAGATCGATCGTGGGAAAATTGATAGCCTGTTTGTAGTGACAGGGATGGTTAGATTATTACAAAGCTTCATTTAATGACTGTCATCTACAGTGAAACTCGGATATAGCGAGATTTCGGCTATAACGAAAAACATTACAACACATGTACATTGTACAACCCCTCTGTACTGAGCAAAATTGAGATTACAAAACTGGTTTCACGCAGTAACAAATATAGAGTAAAAAACATTTTAGCCTGCTAGGTTTATCAATTAAAATAAATAAATAAATAATAAAAATAAAGTAGACTAAATTGAAGAGATAAATAATAGATATTAGCGACTGTCAATTTTCTTTTAATACTATCATGGTCGGGCTACACAAGGTTGGTAGAATAACTTGAGCATAAACATTGTTGAAAGCGTGACTCGGCAAGACGGGAGAGAGTGCGGAGGTAGTAGGTTTTGAGACCTTTTTGCCAACTGTCAAACGTTCGTTATAATTAAAAAATTCAACACTGGCCATTCCCTCACAGGGCCAAGACTAAAGTTATTTAAAAAAGACGCAAATTTATCCCAACCCTTGGTGTAAAATATTGTCAGTTCTGATTGGGTATAATCTAACTAACTAGTTGACTTGTAATGACAATATTTTGTTCCGTATCGATGACATAAAGTTTTAAAAACATTAATAATAAGTGAATAAGTTATAAGTAAAGACCGTTCTACATCGAAACATACTTATTTCAAGATGAATAATGAATTTTAAATTTGTGTCATGTATCGTACAAGGCGTTCACAAATGAGACTATTCAGTTGTTTCTAGGATTGCTAGATCAGAAACCAAAATTTCAAGGACGTTTCTAAGGCGGTCTTTGAAAAGTGGATTGTTGAAGAATTTGAGAGAAAACTTGTATAAAAATATTGGTACCTAAACTGTTTATTTTACGGGGGAAAAATATATGAAAAAAAAATTTTTTTTACTGTGAGCGCCCCTTAAAAAGTGTGAAAATCGCATAATTTTGCGTGAATCTTTAATGCAACTTTTGCTTGCTCAGGTCATCAAGTATCAACTCTAGTTTTGACGTTATTAAAAATGAAATTTAAACCCAATTTAAAGGTCCTTAATCTAACGGACTTCAGTAAAGCCTCAGCCCCGAAATCCACCGTTGAATAGGACATTCTGTACATAATAGAGTATAATGACAGTCTATATATAAATATTTAAGTTGGCCGTGACGTAGATAGTTGACATCTAGGAATCAGTGGGGCAGTTTTCTAAACCGGCACGGTGTCAAAGATAACCAAGTTTTGTGTCATCTATTTATTCAAACTTGACACAGTTTGACACGTCCTGAAAATTTACGTACATGGGGAATTTGATTGTTCTAAAAATATTCGTTTCAGAAATGTTGAAGAGGATACGAAATTATTCATGTCTGCATAACGGTACTAAAATGGCCCATTTTGCACTAGCGCGAAAAGTAAAACAAAAGAAATATGATTTGACCAATTGTCATTTAAATCCACATAAGTAACAAAGACATGAGACGTAGGCATTGTAAACAAATAAACAGATTCCAATATGGCCGAATAGTCGGTTAAGGCCCGCTAACCTTCAGCCCGGTCTGTGTTTTTGTATTCGGATATTACTAAAGAGGTGTTGTATAAATTTTCACAGTGTCTCAAATACCTATCCAAAAATTTCTAACAGCTATCGAGCTATTTCCTGATGAGGCGAGACGACTATTTGGTATTTCGAAAAAAGAATGGGAATAAATTGTCGCTATCGAGACAAGAGATACGAAATCCAGAAAGGATCGTTAATGTTCGGTTTTGTCGTACCAGAAACCGAACATTAACGAAACTTTCTCGATTCTGATCCGGTGTCGTCTTAAAGTAACATACCAGAAACAGATGTCTAAATGTTAAAAAACATTTTTTACTGTTAATAGAATAAATGCCAGGTTGCAGAGAGCTCTGGGAGTAAAGTCCTATATCGTAATTAGCTACGGTTTACTTAGCAATAAAACCAACAATATTAATTATTTTTTTCATTAATTATAATTCATTGTACAATAAAGTGTACGGCTAATTGAGAAAAAATATTCAAGTCAAATATTGTTGCATGGGGTCTCGGTTGAGAACTCCAACAACTTGTACAGACTGGGTCAAAAAACTTGTTACATTTATTTATGTTTTTATAGCTTGCCGGGCATTATTACTAAAGGGTTATCCAAAAAGGACTGTAAGAAGTTTTTTTAAACAATAATATACTTTCTTCATGTTTTTTTATTAAATTTTAGGTTTTCCTATAAATTATCAGTGAAGCTCTAAATCTTCTATTTTATTCAAAATTTTAGGCTCAGTGGTTTCGGAGATAAGGGATGCTCGATTTTCGTATATTTACATCAATAACCTTTAAGCTATATAAATATTAAGAGCACTGTGTTGGAACAATAAAGATAAAAGAATAGTAACTTCTTACCACAACAGATTTATTCAGTGGATGTACATTTCGAGAGCTAAGCTCCTATCTTCAGCAATCTGTTCTGTTCTACTATTCTTTTATTTTTATCTTTTAAACTGTGAATTTTAAAAGTATGCATTTCTCATAATGAATTCTTTCATTTGATGTCACATTATGCATTTGGAAAAATACTATTTTTAATTTTCTAATTTGGCCTCCAAAATCGGAATTCGTTTAGTATCGCTATTCGTCTGTGATTGAGTCATCTAACTCTAAATACCAAATTTCAACTTTTTTCGTCTCATAGATTCGGAGAAAATAAGCCATGGCAGACACGGGAGTGATCCTATAAGGGTTTCGTTTTTTCATCGGATGTACGGAACCCCAAAAATTAATTTAATATTGAATATAAATACACAAATAATAATAATAATTCATCAATTCTAGAGATTGAATCGGTTCAAGTGATTTTAATTAAATATTTTTTCCCTATAATTATAAACAAGCAGAAACGTTTCTAAAGTTTTGTGCCAGCCAGTATAAAGAATTTAAAAAAATCAATTCTAACGAACTGTATCGCTTATATGTGTTAAAATTCCACATTCGATTTGAGTGTAAAAAGAATCAAACACGAAATAATAAAAAGATAGGTGTTATAATAAACAGAGCGTGTATACTGCTGTATAATCCTATTGACTGTTCGATTGGAGCAAGTTACTTATCCATTAGCGCTGTTCACTAACAAATCGATTGAAAGTATACCACGGTGCCCTTTAAATATTCTAAAGTTAACTATGTCAAAGCCAAAACACTCTAAATTTGAGTTTGTTTTTTTTTCCGTTCATGTTCCGCAAGGAAACGAATGTTTAGCGAATTGCGCTTTGCTACCATTTTTTCTTTTACGATCCGTAAGAATGATAGATAGATTGCAGATTATAGACGCTCAACAACTTAGGTCGTTAGTGTCTATAAGGGTTTTAAATTTATTACCAATCCTATAATAATAAAACTGTAAAGGAAGATTAATATAACTCATTGAGTACTTACTTGATAAAGTTCTGAAATACAGCTCTGCCAACAATTAATTTGGTAGTTGACAAGCATGCTTTGGTCAACTTTTTACATGTAAAATCCTATTATGTAACCATGAAAATTAAAGGCAAATTTCATAATATTTCTTACTAGTCGTTACCCGAGGCACCGCACGCTTTAACAATTTCTTTAAAATTTATTATAATATTTCAAATGTTAATATTTATGAGGCTGGAATGGTTCTGTCATCCAATTGGCTGGAATTTTTCAAAGAAAATTTATTTTTTTAGGTATATTTTGTATGATATCAAATGACATCAAATGACATCAAATTGATAATTTTCAGCTTTTTAGGGTTCTGTACAAGAACCGTGTCCATCAGTCCGAATCTACCGGACAAAAATTTGAAATTTGGGGGTCAATTTTGGGGGATAAATTAGAAGATTAAATAAAAGTTCACGTACGTCGTTAGGTAACGTCGTATCAAAATGAAAGGCTAGTTCGTTATGGGATGACACGGGTAGAGATTAGAAAAAAATATAATAAATAGTTGTCGTCTTCTTTTTAAATTCTAGAGAACAAGACTTTATTGATAAAACCAAAATGTAATATTTAATTATTGTAGAACAATTTGATTCATATCCAATTAAAATCTTATAAATGACTGGATTAGACAAAGGGAAACAAATGTACGCCGTGAATAGTAGCAATTAGTCAAGTGTTCATTGATAATTATTGTAGCATTAGTTAATTATTTATCATAACGTGTTGAAAAAAAAAAACAAAGAATAAAACTGAAATCGGTATTACATTAGCAGTTGACTGTTTTTCTGGCCCAGCTGCATTCGGGTAGATTTTGGTTTGATAAAGAAAAAAATCAAGAACAAATTTATACAAATTCAGAACAAAAATTGCAGGAAATAATTATTGGCCGGAACGTTGCTAAAATAAAAATGTGTTGTGTCTGGCGCCGGCTTTATAGAAATCGAAATATTTTCAAAAAAATCTATTTTTAATGTAGATACTAAAAAAATTTGGGACGAACACCGCATTCAGTTTTTTTTTATATAAATCATCACATAGAAAGCTATACTTACTAATATAATTTCGTTGATGAAATTCAATTATAATTTAATTGAAACACGTCATAATAATAATTAATAAATAAGATAAAAAATAATTTTGGTCAAATTATCATTACATTTTGTATAATGAACAATATGGTTGTAAAATTGCACAAACTACTAAATTTTTATAAGGCACATAAAAATAAAATAAATACATAATATGCAATAGCTGGGATACGCTGTTCTACTATATTAATAATTTATAACACTACAGTAGAATCTCTTTAGTGTGAACGCTCGCAAATATTAACTATGTACATTCAAAAATGTGAAACTCTAGGTAATGATTCATATACCTATTCTTCATAATATAACACAAGCGGCACAGTTTTTATGCGTGTGACGGGCATGCTTTACATTTTTACATTGTTTTGCCGCTCCATTACAAAATGATGACTCACTCTCTACTATTTCAGAACCGCAGTATAATATTTTTTTGAAAACGTTTTCAGATTTCCAATTTCTTTGCAGGTATGTTGTGACGCGAGATTTTGAGTTTATGAATAGGGTCCTTCAAAAATGTTCAGTTTTATATTGTTATCAAGGTTATTAGATACAGAGGTGACCACGTCCCGTTGGATAGTATTCGAGGAATGACGTCATCAGGTGGATTGTCAATTGATATTGCGTGGTTGATTCAAATATTGGACGGTCTCCCAGCTGACGTCGCTCATTAGCGAGGCAACCTGTGTATTTAATGACCTTGTAACCCTCAATCGCTTGCACAACCTCGCTTTTGTGAACAGGCTCGATTTTTTTCGTGTTCACAGCAACGTGAGTCTACAGTAAAAAATATTAATTATTTATAAAACCAGTTTATTAATTTCAAGTACTAGATGTAAGAAAAACTGGAGTTAAGACAATAACATTACTTTCTAATAAACTAGTTGACATATTATCTTAAATCATTAATTTTATGTTAACAATTAGATATTTTCAATGTTGTATTAATGTAAATTGTTATCTTAAATCTTTTAAATTTTTCAAAGGTGTTTTTTGTCGGTAGGAAATATCTCCCTTAATACTGTATCAAAATTAATGTTTGATACGCCAATTTGTAGATTATTTTTCTCTCTAGCCACCAAAAATAAGTTACTGTCTTAAAATTAATGTTTTGATTAAAAAAATATAATTTAAAAATTTTAACTATTTCATTACAGAACATAACATTCAGAAAAAACAAATGTCGCCATTTTGTGGTCATCTGTTTATTTAAACAGTTATATTAACAGTAATATTAAGTGACGTAGTGGCGCTGAAGTCTCTGAATAGAATAGAATAAAATTTATTTCCACCCTACTATATTACGTAACTGAATCTGAAGAGATATTGCCGACAGACGCTTTGGGAATGTAGAATCAGTTCAGAAACCTCCAAATACTCCTACTATAGATAAACGTCTTACAAATTCTGCAACCCAGCAAAAAATAAACTTGTTATACAATATTTCGGTTGGTATTCCTGCATTCACGGTGTAGATGAATGACTCATAATACGTATAGACGTAGACAGAATTACCAACACGACACCTGAATATGTTTCATTCTAGATTCTAGAATTTTATCTTTGCTTCGGTGTAGAACTACACTTGTCTACTCTCATTTAAAAAATATTTGTTACTTTAACTGTAACAACGTTAACCACATTTTAATCACCGCAGTGGATAAAACTACTTTAATTGACATCTTAGTCGTAACCCTTTTTAACCATAGTGACGTCAACACTGTATTTTAACCAGAACTGTCTCAGTTTAAACATATTTAAACTCACAGGCTTGAAAGTTGGCAGACATGTTTCTTTTGTTGAGTAAAGATCAGTTAAGAACGGATTTTGCGGAAATCGACATCCAACGGAGGTTTCGGAGGCGTTATAATAAAACTCTCATTTTTGCCGTTTCTGACAAAAAATATTCTTATTAAATTAATGTCTTGCCGAGAGGAGTAAAGCTGTTTTATGCTCTTTTGTATTTTTTTATGCAAGCTTGAAACGTCCGTTGAATTTTAACAACTTTTTAGGAATTCTTCGCCTTGTTATTTCTAGTGTTTATGACTTAAACTAAAAACTTCTAATACAATGCCGACTTGGGATAGTTGAGCATCGGGCCAAGGCTGCATGCGATCACAGAGCGCAGCAATGTTACATATATTTCACAGATAGTTGCACCACTGGTCAAACTATCGCACGCAAAACTCAAAAATACATCACGTAACGCTCGACCGATAAAATAGAAATCTGTAAAATTTACTGTATTCACCAAAACAGGAAATTCGCATTAAGCAGACGAAGAGAATAATGATCTGTACAAAATAAGGCCCTGAGGAACGAATTTATAATGACCTTTGAATTCCCATTAAAATCATTAAAATTGATTCGGCATTTTTAAACAAATGTGGGTTGGCAAAGGGGAAATTTAGAATATTCTTATTTTTGAAGTACCTAGGTTAAAATTTAAAAAGAAACTGAGCCAAAATATGTTAACACCAGAATGAAGCAGTTTTATAATAGGTACAGTGAAGAAATATTTGTATTTTTCATTATAAGCTCCTTCATTTGGTAAGTCACGAAGCACTCGAAAAAAATTTTTTTTTTAATTTTCTAATTTGTCATAAAAAATTCACCCCCAAAATCAGAATTCGTTTATTTACGCTATACGTTCGTGATTGGGTCATTTAACCCTATATTTGTAACAAATTTTAACTTTTTTCGTCCAGTAGATTTGGAGAAAAGCGTAAAAAATAGACAGATACGAGAGTCATCCTATAAGGGTTCCGTTTTTTCATCAGATGTACGGAACCCTAAAAATGGTGTAAAATTAAGAATTCTTTTAAAAACATGTAACAGAACGTAGTTACTAGCGGAATTTTCAAACCCTTTGAGTAAAAAAAGCGGGATCCGTTCGTCGTAAGCGGGACATATTAAAAAAAGATATATAATCAGTAGGTTTTAAATACTTATTCTTTTATTTGAGTTTCAATATATAATAAAAATACGATACTTTACTATATTAATAACAATTACTGTCTGGTTTACCCTGTAATCTCTGAAAAGCGGGACTGAATCTGTCCCGCGCGGAACATTTAATTTTGGGCTAAAAATCAGGACGTCCAGCCAAAATCGAGACGTCTGGCAACACTGGTAACTACTTCTACATACCTAATTGATGAAACAAAAAAGAAGAATTTAATACAAAATACGTGTTTCTTTTTGCACGAAATAGTAATAAATAAAAAATATTTTATTTTAAATGGAAATTAAAATTGCCTTTACAATTTCAAGCAGGTCAATGATTCATATCAAGGTTATTCAGTTGCAAAAAGTGAACTGATTTGTTCTCGTCGACTCGATCAATAAAATCTCTGTATTGCAAAAGCTGATCTCCTAAAGTTTATTTATTAAAAAGCATTTTAAGTGCTTGACTATTAACCAAAATTATTAAACGGTTATTATATATTTAAAAAAAAAATGTATTTTGGTAACAAAATTAACATTTAACCTTCTCTTGAGTTGATTTTCTTGCGTGTTTTTCAAGAAGTCAATTGAACGGATTTTGATTAACCAAACTACCAGAAAATATGAAAAAATTATCGACTACACATTTTAAAAGCTAAAAACATTTTTAAGTTGCTATAGGCTGGATAAATTTTATAATTTTAAATTGTAGTTGTGCAATGTGACGTGATATTACACGGATTAAATTGCCGGTAAAAAGTCAGTAATGGATAATTATTATGAAATATTGGATAAACTTCGAAAGCAAATTATAAACTCGTAAAAATTTTTTTTTCAGTGGCTAGCAATAATTTCATTAATTTGCATTCTTTGTTAAAATTAACAAAAATAAATATAAAATTTTTTAAGACTTTTTCAAGGTACTCAAGAGTCAATTTTCTTTAATGCTTGATAATTAGCAAAAAAAGCACAATAAAAAATAAAGTAAATATTATAATTAGCGACGTTAAAATAATGTTGCATATGTTTCAAAAAACAAAACTGGGTTGACAGTGACCTTACATTGTGACCCCACATTATAGTTTTTATTGACGTGGGAAGTTGTGAAATTTTTATTACGTACAAATTACGTTGTCTTACAGAAAAACAAACGTCAGAGATTTATGTAAATAAAGAAAATAATTAAAAAAACAAAGTTTTCGATGGAATAATCTCAAAAGTAAAAATAAAGTTCCAATATGAAAAACAGTCGGGCAACAAGGTGTTAGGCACCTAAAATTTTATTCTGGATAATACGATTTTTAATTTTAACTCTAAATTTAGAAATGCCATTTGTTTTTAACTGAACGGAGATCTAAGTGGGAAACAAATGACATTCTTAAATCTAGGTTTGAAGCTGAAAACCGTATCTACTAACAACCCAGTATTGGCGTTCAAAAAGTACGAGATACACATAAAAATAACATTTTTTTACCCGACTACTTTCCATATTTCATTTTTTTAAATGTCTCTCAAGACATTAGTGAGCTTTTAGACCACGAACCTTTTAAATTTTTGCGGTACATATTCATTTAAAATCGAAATTTTCGTGGAGACATCAATGATCGATTAGGCGACGAACCTTTTAATTTTAACTTAATTGTATTATCGTCCGAGACATTAATGATCGATTAGAAAACGAACCTTTTAACCTACGTATTTTTGATATAAACTGTTTCTTATTTATAGCTAGCATTAACGCCTGGTTCAATTTTTTCAATCATTTAAAAATGTGTTATTTTCTCCTAGAGATATTAATCAGACATTGGACCTTTCAGTTTATTTCTGAAAATGTTTTTTTAATAAAAACTTACGATGGATCTTTTCGTAGTGCATTTTTAACTATAATGTTCCTTATTAACCACTAGTGAAATCAATGATCAGTTAAACAACGAACCTCTTAAATTTTTAATGTACTTTTTAATTATTTATTAAATATGTCCCATTTTAACCACTAGAGACATCATTGATCAGTTAGGTGATCTATAGCACGTTTCACTTTTTTACTTAACTAAAAAAAATTGATTATACATGTAATCACATTAAAATTAAATATCATTAATATTAAAGGAAATAAAAATATCACATAAAGCACGTTAGGTTTGTATAATCATTGTGTAACCGACCGTAAACGAAAATTCATAATACAGAGTTTTATAAAATAAAACAAAATATTTATAAGTGAACAAATGAAGATCGCTGTGTACAGCTGAGTGAGCAAAATATAAGAATAATATTAGTTCGAAATAGTCTAAGGTCTGTGGAAGAGAGACTCGCAGTGTACATGACGATTAGACTGTGACTTTACCTGTAGATGGATCGGTTTTATTAATATTGCATGAGGAAAGCGCAATCAGCAACAGGCCAGAGAAAGTACAAGCATCTGTGTCACGTGGTCGAAGTACTCATATATTATTGGTTCAAATTATTAATCATCTGTCATTATAAAACCGGTTAAGACAACAACAATCGTCAGTTCGCAACGATCGTCAGTTGTCTCAACATCAGTGTGTGTTTGTTGTGTTTAAAATCGTCAATTGTTTCGCAGTCAATTGTTGTGCTTTTTTCCAATACCTACTGTTTTATATCACTCAGGTAGATGTCAATTGTTTATATAAATAACAGTTTTTTTTACTGATATTCTTGTGATTTTTGTGCATTAAGTGAACAGTTTTCTCAGTTGTTTTTTGTGTTATGTAAAGAAATATTTCTCAATTATTTTTCTTGAATGGAATTACTAAGAACGAACGACGTGATTTAGTCTTATTTTATAAGGTTTTTTTTGTGAAAGTTACATGTTTTTTGTTTTATTTTGTTTATTAAGAAATAACAAAAGAATCGTGAAAGTAACCAATCTCTAATCGTGAACAATAATATGTATAATTATTTAGATTGATTTTTACAATTTCTTTACAACAATGTGATTTAAACATGCTTTAAATTAGATACATATTTATGCCTCAATTAAATAATCGATTATTGTTTTATTTTTTTGGAAAACAGCGTCGAAATTAAACATACCTCAAATAAGCCAAATTTTAAAAGAATAATAATTCAATATTTTGAAAACAGCGTTAAAATTTTTAGGTTTGAGTTGAAAAATGCTGGTTTTCTTTTTTTTATAAAATAAATGTACCACAAATTAAAAATAGAACTTCAATTTTTGAAAATAACATCGAACTATTTTAAATTTAAGCTAGAAAACTACTTTTTATTCCCTTTTTTCAAAGTAAACATGCCTCAAATTTGTACTTCTATCAAATAATATGTTAAAAGCATTGAAATATTACAAAGTAAAGTTTTAACGCCTCGAAAATCGCGACCAGGGAACAATAAATTTTTAATTAGATATGGAAGACATCAACGCTCGATAAGACAACGAACCTTTTAGTATAGTTTTCACATTTAAAAAAAC
Organism: Venustoraphidia nigricollis; assembly: GCA_034508555.1. Classification (NCBI taxonomy): domain Eukaryota; kingdom Metazoa; phylum Arthropoda; class Insecta; order Raphidioptera; family Raphidiidae; genus Venustoraphidia; species Venustoraphidia nigricollis. The sequence continues at coordinate 3,220,732 of JAVRKA010000032.1, read as the reverse complement.
AAGAATGCAATTAAGAAGGGATGATGGTTTATGACGACTTAGTACAAAAAAAAAACACTATGTGAATGTCGGATGTCTAATTATGAGATTTTAACTCAATTTTTTTGATTTTTTCCGATAAAACTAGGCCTGCTGTGATTTTTCAAGTTGTTAAGCAGGTACTGATTCGAAGTTTTTAAAAATTGTAAAATGTTTTAAGGGTAGTATATTTTGATAAAATCGATCAAAAATTAAATAAAGAAGACACAAACGAGTCGTTGACGTCATTAATTTTAGACTAACTTTATATAATCCATATCACACAGATAGTTTCAAGGTTGTGTCTATGCGGGTTATTCCTAAAATGAATCATAATATATTTGAGTAGGTACAGTATTCGGAAATAAGATCGTTTGGAAAATTATTCTACAAAGGTGAACAACTTTTTTTTTGATTTCCTAGATAAAAATTTGTTTTACGCAAGTAATTCCGGAAGTGAATTCGATGTGCACTTGTTAAAACCGAGTTTACCTTGTTGAAAAGCAATTGATAAAACCACGTCATATTTCGTGTTACAATGCCTTTATTTAAACAAATGTAGTGTGTTTTATCAATAGAAATGTTTTAAAATACGTACTTAAAGGTGCTTTGTACCAGCTGTTCAATATGATCCCTTTTTCACCCTTCGGAAATTTATAATTTCTATTAAATATCTTATGACTTTTTGTCAAGTTTTTAGAATTTATTTGATCTAAATAGACTATTTAAAATCAGAGCAAAAATTTGCAGGTTTCACACAAATTTTTGTACAGAAAACATTTAATTTGAAAGGAATTATTCAGCAAGCCAAATTTATCAGTACTTTTATTATAAGTTTCTATAGAAAAAGCTTGAAAATGTTAATTTGTATTCTCATAATTCAAAAACTCGTGAAGTCTGCAAAGAAATGTTGACGAATATGAAGTTTTTTTATTCAATTTTTAAGGCAAAAATATATTTTTTTTCAAATTTTTAAGCAAGTCAAATTTTGTGAAAGGCTTAATCACAGTCAATAATATTACGATCTGAGGGATCGATCACTTTAATAAACATTTCTATCAATGAAATTAACATTTTCTAGTTTATCTAAAGGTATCTAAAGTTTATTGCGTATAACTAAAATTGCAATGGGATCTCAATCTGTCGTTTCATTTTCTTATCAAGTTTTTGAATAATTTATTGAATTATGGATAGGAAAGCGCGGTTCCAGATTTTTTGCTCAAAAACAGTTGGATCAATTTTAATGAAATTTTATGTCCTAATCAGGGTCCAAACTAAATTAAGCGTACTTTTAACACGGCTTCGCGAGCGCCTTTGCTAGTAAAATTGACATGGCCGTGGGCAAAAACAAAAATAGCTTAGTCATGCGCCAGAAAAAAATATATGTTGTGAATAACAAATTTTATTGAGTAGTAAATGATCACAAATAAAATTTAATAGAAAGTTAAAAATAATGAAATATTTTCTTTTTTCGTTGAATGATAATAATTTAACATGTTTAAACAGTTTTTTTTTTCTTTTTAGACAATGCTTATATTGATTATTTCTTCAGAAGTTTGGTTTAATATTCGAATCTAAGCTATGTCGCCTATGCCTCCTGTACACTGATTTCGCACGTCCAGAATGAGACAACTAATGCATTAAGTGGACTGAATTAGTGGCTCGTGAATCGTGATATTTAATGCTAATTACTACTTCTTGATTAACTATTAATTTAATCATTTTAAAAACTTATTGTGGAGTCGTTTTCAGTACTACTTAGTCAAAAATATCCAATGCCATTATTTAAGTTCGAGAAAGCTCATTTCAAATGTTTAATAAATCAAAGTCATTCATAGGTTCATTAGAAAATTTAAACATAAAGATCATTAAACAACCTTGAAATAATTTTTCGCATAGTGTAAATGTTAATTTTGTTTTTCAAAACTCAAATATTACGGTGACAAGAAAAAAATCTGATCGTAATTACTAATTATTATCGACAATTATGCTTGCAATATTCTTTTGTTTGGCTCTATTTACAATAACAATGATTTATTATTCTTTAGAAAAAAAAAATATATTTTTTGCTTAAATCTTTTTATAGCTACTAAATTTATATACGAGTACATGAATATTTATTATTGTTTGTTAATAAAATAATACGCTATTATTGTTACTTCATCTTAATAAACTATTATTGTGTCTGCAATTTAGCTCTGTAACTTATAGCTCGGTATTGCACCGTACAAACGTCTCTTGGACATCACTACTAAAATTTTATTAGTGAATTTAACCAATAATATGAATATTTGATGGAAAAAAATTTAGTGTTTTTCTTAATGAAATCAATATTAGACTATAGAGAAGTAACAATTATTTACAATTAATTATCACTGTCTGCCTTGCATACCTAGCACCTGTCTTTCCCTAAATGAATAAATATTTAGTATGAAGTATGCCACGTATGCAAAAAAAAGAAAGTCAATGACAGTTGTAAATAAATGATGCGTCTCCAATAATCTATATTAATTTCATAAAGTATAGTGTTGAAGCCGTATTCGAGACACTGATAACAAGAAATTGACTAATGTATTTAGTTTTTTTGTACTCTCTATAATCTAACCCTACTTTTCATTTCAACTTAAAAAGCTTTGACATTTCATTAGTATAGCAAACTTCACTTAATAGTAGATTTGATACTCTAAAGAATGCGTAATAATATGTAATTTACTATAAAATTGGTTAGCGCGACTACTTTTATTTTACTTTACGCACTAGTGTGAAATGAGCCATTTTACGATAAACCTTTATATTTTATAGGGGTGGGACAAAAATAGAATTTTAATACCTTAAACGCTGACCTTTTACCCCTCGAATACTCTGCACGTGTATTAAAAGGAAAAATTTATAAATGACGCAATTTCTAACACTTGTCAGGTGTTCTAGATTTAGAATATTTAATTGTTTTTTAATTACTGTTTGCGTACTAAAAATTACATTAACAGTTATTACATTTTCTACCTGCCTTTATGTAACAAGTCTGTACATACATACAGAGTCTGTTTGCCTCGCCTGGAACAAGCTTTTTAATTATTTTTTTAGTTTAAATATTACGAAAGTTTCTTGGACATTCTGTATAAAAGGCTACGTCTGTCTGTCTATCTGTCGGTTTTTATGAAAAAGTGAAGAAGTAATCATCAACCGTGAATTGAAACATAGAATCATTAAATTTAAACAATACAATTATTAAATTATTATTTTGTCGTGGTTCCATTAATAACAAATAAATATAATTTCCCTGTTGCCTTGAGATTTTAAGGTATAATCTAGATTTTCGACTGTTCAGATCATGGATGATAGAGAGAAAAGAGACTTCTGAGTTTAACTGATAAGTTGCCTATAAATCTACATAAAACAACTGTTTAGACACATCCTAATACCGCTCTGACTTTATTTGAGCAAAAAATACTGTTTCTTTATATTTGCTCCCTTTCGATACCAATATTTGAAAATCGGACACCGTCAGGTATAACTAGGCCTCGGAAGGAATCAAACGAAAAACGTTTTTCAAAATTCAGTAAAGTCAGTTGGTCTGTACAAAAATAATATAAACTAAGTATAGTTTTAAACTGAGTTCTGCACTTAAACTGATTTTAAACTAACATTGTAACGGTCCTTTGATATATAAAATCGAATAAAACATTTTCGTGATTGCTCAGTCTCCATAAACAGTTATTTAAATTAACAGGTTCAGAAATTTCACTAAACCTTGTCACTTTTAAACTCAAATCGAAGTAAATTATTATTATTAAATTATTAAAGTTTAAAATATATTTAGCATGACTGGAATTTAAACAATTGAAATCGTCACTGTCAGTGATTTGTTAATGGCGACGCTATTTAAAAGACGTCATTTAACAAAAAATGATTTTTGTTGCGTGTTTAGAGACCAGACAACTAAATATGAATTAGGATAATTTGTGGATGCATCCTGTTTGTACAAAAAAGAAGAAGAGCATTAACATTAGCATTTCGAATTGTTTATTAAACCATTCGTCTCCTAGTTCCGCATTTATGTATTTAAACGAAATTTGACGACAACATTTTTGATTAAAACATCCTCCGAGGGTTTGAAATCGCTCAGATTCATAAATGCAAAATATAATGAAAAAATGAACAAACAATATTTAACATACTGAATAGACGCTTAGTTGTTGACCTTCTATAATTTACAGTTATTTGAATAACTAATGGTGTGTCTTGTTTTTTCAAATGGTTAAGTTTTACTGTAATTTTCTTGTTTTTTTGCAATTTCCTGACAGCTTATTATAAATTGTAGGATCAAAGATATATATGCATGCGTAACTTAAAAAAAAATTGTACACCTTTATATAATAATTTGACGTCATTCGCCCAATTCTTTTCTGTTTTGAAATATTTGCGACATCAAACAAAACGACACAAAACTGTGTAACCTTGTAAATAATAATTTACGTTGTATTTAAGTAGATCATTTGTTTAAACAATTGTTTTTATTGATGTGCAAATATATCTATATTTTATATTTACGTATATTTTTTAGACACACACTTTATTAACCATAAAAATCTGTTATTTCGTAATACACCGTGCTTGAAAGTATTACTTAAGGACGAAAACTTGATCAACGACAAAAAGAATCTGTATTTTTCGGGAAGGAAAGTTGTCTTTTGCATGCCAATGATGTTAAATAAAGTTACGCATGCGTGCATCAAAATATCAGATGAAATGTGTAGAACGCAGGAACTGAAAGAGGGGCGGCAAATCGTCTTTGCATAAATTTTACAAATATGTTCCTGGCTGAATGGTACTTTATTAAGATATTGCGTACGGGGGATCCCCAATTTGCGTAACATTTTCACTCACTGCTCATCCTTTTTTTGTTGTAGCCTACGTCACGGGGAAAGAACAGTGAAAGATTTTTTAAAATCACTTCAATAGTTTCTGAGATTTGCGTGGATGAACCAACCTAACCTTTCGTAAATTCTAGATAGTGATTCATAAAATAAAGAGAATATAAGCGGCACATTATTTACGCATGGAGGGCTATGTTCTGCACTGTTTTACTGAATTGCCGTTCCATTAAACGAACTATGCTAAAGTGAACTCTCTATTCTACTATTTCAGAACCGTTTCTAAAACGATTGCAAAAAGTTAGCGGGAATTATTCTATTATGATAATTAATGCAACGTTTTAGTTATTATAATTAAATTAATGAATTACTTTATTATACTTTCATTTCTTTTTTATTAATAAATATAATAATTAAATACACTATCTGAAACAATATAATTATGTTTATTTTAAATGTTACGTATTAATTTGTGTTATGTATACAGGAACTGACAGCCGTAACTGAAGGAAAAAGTTAAATTACAACAATGTAAATTTCATTAAGTGAAAATGCTTTATCTTTGAACCATAAAACGGTTAAAATAGTTTTCGGTTTAAATATTATGTTAATTATAAACTATTAAGTTTCCTATTCACTCTAATACGGACCTTGAATAGAATACATAGCACTTTAGACAAAAAGCAGAACATTTCCTCGCCTAGTTTCCATGGTACATAAATTCATCCAAAAACTTATTAGATATATGATTGAATTTACTTTTTTAAATTAATTCGTTTTTTAAACATAACTAGATTTCAATGCCTACTATACGAAATTATGTCTGCCAAAATATTCGATATTTGTGGTTAATTAAAAAAAACAAAATGTCTTACAGCCCACAGTAAAAAAAATTCAAGTATAAAAACTCGCAAATGAAAGTTACATATTTCATTTATTCTTGCGACGTATTTTTGTTTTTATACGGCCTACTTCGATTACGTTATTATATTGTTTATCCTAGGCAGCCTTGATTTTATAACAATATTTTAATGGCGGTTTTTGAAACAGTACGTGAAATGTGACGTAACTACGAGATAATGAGTTCTTATAATAAATTATGCAATATTTCATACTTAAATGTGAGCAAATAATATAAAAACAAATAAAATAATGGTTCTTCGCTCGCAGTTGTGGTCAGTAACTTTCACATTAATCACCTATAATGTTGGCAAACATGGATAACCCAATGTCCGGTATCGTTATTCAAATATCACATTTTAATTGACCAGAAAAGTTTTGAGCACGACGTACATTTTTTATAACAATAAACTAACTTGAAATTGACTTTGTACCCGACTACCGAAAAGTGGTCGACACGAGTGAGAAAGATGGAACCAGTTTTGTATCTCTTTTCTACATAGCGCCGCTATATATAGAAGCTGGCCATTACACGCTCTATCTCTCTTTAGTTTTGATGACCGCTTTTATTACATTGTTACGATACTCATGGCGCTATCCAGCACTCTAGGATCTAATGAATGTAGTCTTAAATATGGGATCGATTTTGATAAGTGGGATATTGGTAAGTTCGTCTTCAAAGCGCGAATGACATGATAGCTATAAATATGAAAAAACAAAATGGCGAATGTAGTTTAATTGCAATTGGCGCCACATTGATAAAATTGTGGTTAAAACAGTCTTTTTCAAAATATTTCCAACATATTACCACAAAAATTGATAAGTATTTTAGCATTTAAAGCGGATGAAATCCATTGAGGTATATATTATATGGAGTGCTAATGAACTACCGCGCATACAAAACGACAGGAAAGAGAAGACGATAAACACGGTATATGTTGTATCTCGTTTTCTGCTGTTAAACAAAGACGAAATGACTATCTCTTTCTGTCAGTTTGCTCCCGCAGCCCAGACTAGCACTCCATATCTACACCTCATTGAATGAAATCTGCTAGAAATAATGTCCGTATATTTATTGTGCAATAAAAAATATATAACGTTTATATTCGATAAAAAATTAAACGAACCTATTTTATTCTTTTATTTTAATTAACTGACACGCAAAAGTATAATCATATTTAAGTACATATTATACAGAATTTATCAAAATTCGCGATTGATAATTATTCTTAGAATAGACTTTGTCAATAGGTAAAAAAATATTTAATAATAGGTAAAAAAACTTTTGGTTAAACAGTTCTATTGTATTGTCGATACTGTACTAAAAGCTAGAAAATAATTATGGGTCACGAACCTGAGACTTTGATCGCTAACTAAAACCAAATTAGGGTGTCAATCGTAGCGTGCTAACGTCAATATGAACCAGAGTTTTTTTTATAAAAAATGTCAATTTTACACGAAATCTCGCGAATTATAATCCGAAATAAATTTCCGACCGTTTTTTTTTTTGTTTAAACAAAGACCGCAAAAAAGTGTATTTTAGGATTTTTTGAAAAATGTTACTCGAATATAATTAGTTAAATACCTACAAATTTATTATTCAACATTGATCACAGCCACGATTTTTTCGAACCGGGGCAGACACTTGATAATGGCGCCCCCTTTCTCCGGCGTTTTAGATAAATTGCTTAAAGAAACTCAAAAATATATAATGGATAGTTTTTAAAGAAAGTTCAGCTCCTTATTTTTAATTAAAACAAATAATTCAAAGGATTTTTTATGGAGCAGATAAATTAGTTAATAATTATTTTGTTTAACACGACGTTTCGTACTAATTTATTACTTCTTCAGGTGCTCTTATTATTGTTTATAGAGCACCTGAAGAAGTAATAAATTATTACGAAACGTCGTGTTAAACAAAATAATTATTAACTAATTTATCTGCTCCATAAAATATCCTTTGAATTATTTGTTATAATGGATAGAATTTTTTGTGACCAGAAGAGCAGAATAATAACCCTTTAATATTTTTTGTTTAATAATTTGTTATCAATTTTTAAACATTTATAATAATTGAAAATGTCGTCCGGAGCAGGTGCTTCGGTTTGCCACCCTCTACATCCGGTGCTGATTGATCATGACGTGAAGGGGCGCACTTGTAGAGAGTCCCAATAAATATTAAGGCCCCAGTACACAGTCGTCTGTAGTGGGCCATTGTAGACCATCGCCATTGTGGATAGGGGGTAATGGGCTGTGGTGGCGGACAATTGTGAATCGTGGTGCGCAATCCATTTGTTGTCGGTTTTTTTGACACACTTCAAAGGAATCGTGGTGTAGCGAGGCCTGTGGTGTTCACACAGTGGCCCATTGTCCGGGACAGGTACCTACTTTTTTTGTTGCGTGCTATACTATTTAAATTTTTAATCGCCCAAAATGTCAGTATCCTGGAGCAATGAAGAGACTTTAGGTTTATAATACTATAATACTTGTAAACAGTATATAAATAAATAGCGGCGGCCGTAATTACTTCCACGTCTATCGCAAGTGCTTCGCCAGGCAGAAATGAGCCATGGGCCATTGTGTGAACACCAAGTGATAGTGGCCTACAGTTGCACATTGCAAAGCATGGCCCACTACAGACCACTGTGTACTGGGGCCTTTAGCTTTGCTTGTGGTATTTGCTGGTGCTTATGATCCACCCGTTATATTTTTGTCTGCAAATGCATATCTTCAGCAACTTATCCCACATGAGAATATTCGTATTAATAAAACACTACTGATATACTCTCAACTTCTAACCGCGGAAACGGGTTCTCTCAGCTCAAGACTAAAGTAAATTAAGCAGTGAAAGTTTTCTCCTTTCCCGTTATGCATCGTCTGTTCACTTTAATAGCCTTGATTTAAAACAACCTCAGTTGCCGATGCTCGTTTGTTTTGGACTCTGCTTCACTGTGTCGCCGTTAGCGACTTCGGACTATCGTATATGCATTTTTCTTTATTTCCAAGTAAAATTTACGCGGTTTTACTCAGCATAGTTTCCATATTTGAGATTTTAATTATTAAAAAAAAAATGTTTTCCAGTTTTCAAGTATTCCTGAATGCAATATTTCGGTTTCGCTATTTCTTCGAATTATTTTTAAAGTGCTGAGGCCTTTTAAACGTGTTTTTGCACTATTAAATGTCGGTAATATGGCAATTAGTTTATTTTAACAGTTGTCGGTAATATTAAGTGACGAAGAGACAAATAACATTTTACTAACGGTGCGAAATATTCGCCCGGGTCCGCTAGTCGTAGTTAAAAGCTAATTAACAATATGTTAAATGTATCTTCTATTTTCATTAAAGCATCATAAATCACGAATACTTTTTGCAGTAATTTGTTTTTAATGACCGTAAAAAGTATATATTTCACGTTTTAGTCAACTTGCGTGACCCAAGATCGCTTCGAAGCGTTTTATTTTTACAATATTTAATCTGAATATTTCTTTTCAAATCTAATTGATGTTTATAAACAAATAATGTTTTAATTTTATTATAATAATACACTTTTAATGCAAATTGTATGTTTATAGCTATTTTTTTCTAAAACTGCAGCGCTATAATTCTGCTAGAGGTATCTATTGACAATAAATGTTGCTTGCTTTATGTGTTTGCAACCTTGATTTCAAAATAAAACTACACGTTAATTTTGAACTTACGTTTCTCAATAATTTCAGTACATAATCACCGTCTTTATATCAGAAACTTCTTCGTAATTAGATCCAACCAAATAATTTGTATTTAGAAAAATTGAGGAATATATATTTATTTTTTGGGTTTTTATTTATTTAGTGATTTTTTTATTCTTTTGCTGTTGCAGGGAACCAACACACAACAAACACAGACAAGATGACTCTTCTGGTACATCCTGGACCTGAAATGCAGGAGCTCATCCGTGCCGAACTCAAAGAAGACGTCTCCACGAGGGACGCCGACTTACAAACCATCAAGGAGTGGCTCGTCAAACAGCCTCACCTACCAGACACTTGGGGTGAGCTATTGGCAAAATAATGTCCTTAACACTAAGTTTATATTTTCGTTGTTCAGTTTCTAAAATCCTGGTCAACGCATCACTCGGGCTTTCTGCTATATTTTTAGTGTTAACAGAATAATTGACTTGGAAGCATTGTTTACTTTCTGATTAAATCTGGGTGAGCTTTGAAATCATTAGCTGCTCGTAACCAAGAATGGCGAAGGCCAGATTTGCTTCTACACGAGGCATTTGTCTCGTGCGGAATCACTTGTGCTCGGTTTCTGATACGGGTTCGAATCCCGGCGGGGGCAGATGTGGCCGGGACTTTTTCCTACTGCCTCTCGCCGAGAAACGGTCATCTTGATTGAGGTTTTCCATGGTTTCCCTCAATTAATTCCAGATAAATATTGAGATGGTTCCTTATTTGAGACCATGGCCGATTACCTATCAAACTCCTAGTTGAAAAATTACCTACCTTATCCTAATTTCCTATAATTCCTTCATTCGCCCATTGCTGTTACATAAGTTGAAGTTTTAAAACTGTAGAAAAATAACGGGAAGTGTGGTACATGGAAAATAGTAATGGTGCGAATGGCGTCTGTTATGACAGAAAGACGAGAAACGGACGTTAAACGCATTATTATTATTATTATTATTTTTACTAGAGAAACCTTAGAAAATAATTGTACTGTATTTATCAAATCAATGAATTGATTTTGTTTTTAACAGACGAAGATCGCCTGATGACCTTTCTCCGTGGCTGCAAGTTCAGCTTGGAGAAAACGAAACGCAAATTGGATATGTACTTTACCATGCGCACCGCTATACCTGAGTTCTTTAGCAACAGAGACATTACTAGACCTGAGCTCAAAGAAATCGCCGATCTTATGTAAGTATAATGCATAAAGAATAGACTTTAAACAATCGGAACTCTTAGAAAAGACAAGTTCCAATGTTTCTTTGCCATTCCGAAGACCTCTTTCTTAAAATGTAATATCTTTGTGTATCGTTTAAGTCCTTGAAATCGGTTCCAAGACTTTCCCAAGCGTCAGTCGTCTATTTTATAACAATCTCGCAGCTGGTCAAACATGCCACCCAAAACACAAAGTTAATTTACCGGTGGGACGATTTTTATTAGCCGTAAGCGCTGCGCTTTCGTTTTGCTCGGGCGTTCAAGTAATCGTGTTCCAGTTACTTCAACCTACTTGTTGTTCTTCGACATCTCGATGCTCGACTGTTCTACGCATGCCCACTCAATATGTTCAGATTTTATAGTTAATTGTCTGTATTTCAGCTGCATACCTCCTTTGCCGGGCCTGACACCACAGGGTCGTCGTGTCGTAATGATGCACGGTAAAAACAAAGACATCTTAACACCTAGTGTCGCTGACGCTATGAAAATCGTTCTCATGATCGGAGATATTCGTCTGTCGGCCGAGGAAGTGGGCGTGGCCGGTGACGTGTATATCCTTGACGCCAGCGTTGCTACCGCAGCCCACTTTGCCAAGTTCACGCCAGCTCTCGTTAAGAAATTCTTAGTTTGTGTACAGGTGAGTATTCCACGAAATAAAATCTGAGTTTCAGAAGAATCAGGATCGCTGAAATAGCGCACTTTTTTGGTTAGGAGAATAAGAATACACTTTTTCCTATATTCTGTTCATAAACCGAGCTGGGTAGAGTAGTGGTGACAGCACTAGACTCGCATTCGGAAGGTCCGGGTTCGTATCCCGGCGGGGACAGATGTGGCTGGGACTTTTTCCTACTGCCTCTCGCCGAGAAACGGTAATTCCTGTACCGGCCATCTTGATTGAGGTTTTCCATGGTTTCCCTCAATTAATTCCAGATAAATATCGAGATGGTTCCTTATTTGAGGCCATGGCCGATTACCTATCAAACTCCTAGTTCAAAAATTGCCTACCTTATCCTAATTTCCTATAATTTCTTCATTCGCCCATTGCTATTACATAAGTTGAAGTTTTAAAAATGTAGAAAAATAACGGGAAGTGTGGTTGATGGAAAATAGTAATGGTGCGAATGGCGTCTGTTATGACATAAAGTCGAGAAACGGACGTTAAACGCATTATTATTATTATTATATTCTGTTCATAATCTGGGATCGTTAATTTTTTCTCAATATCCTTGCAACTAAGGTCGGCTATACACGGATTGCTTCAAGCAATCGAAATTGACCTTCTAGCAATCAGTGGAATATTTTCTATAGAGATACTCCATAAAAAAGATTCCACTCACTGACTGAAGCAGTCAGTTTTAACTGCTTGTAGCAGTACGGCGTAAGTCCTTCCATTTAGTTTTGTTGCTCCCATTTAGCCTCTTTCGTTCGAGTGATCTTCGAATCAGTATCTACGTTCTTTCCAAAATAAAACATGTTGTTTCTATTGTATTAACCAAATGATGAGGGTTAATTTGTTTGTTTTTGAATCTTCCAGGAAGCATATCCGGTAAAATTGAAGGAAGTGCATGTAATCAACGTTTCTCCGTTAGTCGACACAATCCTCGCTTTCGTAAAACCTTTCGTCAAGGAAAAGATCCGTAACCGCATTTTCATCCATAGCGACGGTCTCGATTCATTATACAAACATGTTCCCCAGGATATGCTCCCCGAGGAATACGGCGGCAAGGCCGGCAAACTCCAGGACTTACATGGTAGATATTACATTATCCTTAATTGTTTATAGACTTAGCAAATGTATATCTTGTTTCGTTTATACAATGAATTCTGTTAAAAATGTCTTCTTCTTCTAAATCTTTACTTTTCGTAGTTTATGCTGCTGATCTTAAAGGAATGAGAAACAGAGACCATAAAAAGTATTGAAGATTGTAGGAGCTTCTTGATCTTTTTCATTTTTTCTAAAGATTAATCTGCTATTCGTATAACATATATACACCCAATCTCTAATATCAACATCTTCTACTTGTTACATCATCATTCTGTGAATTCATTTAATAACAAGATTTAGTCTTATAGAATCATTGAAATATTCCAAGATACAAGACGTTCATCCAAATAAGGTGTAACATAAGTATGCCATAATAATTACAGGAATAGTTAAAGAAATCACTTTTGATATTGACTGCGATCTTCATAAAACAAAGATGCGTCAGGCTTTATTTCAATCAGTTATTTCAACATCCTTCATCCGTTTCGTATCTTTGCTCCTGTTTTTTTTTCTACTAGATTTCGTTGCAAACATTTTTAATGTTTATATTCTCTGATTTTCTAAACGATCTGATAAAATTTCATCTAGACCGGAAATATTTGTTTTTCGCAGATAACTGGATGAAAAAACTAGCCGACATGAAACCATGGTTTGATGCTCAAGAAAACCTGAAAGCCGACGAGAGCAAACGACCAGGAAAACCGTGTACGCATGACGATCTTTTCGGTGTTGACGGCAGCTTCCGTAAACTGGTCATCGATTAGAAAATTTCATCGGAATCATTCTTTAGTTTAATTCTTTACGCCAAATATTTCACACTCATAATCATAACATCGAATAGTCCGCATTAATATTGACTTTGAGGTTAGAACAAATAGTTTTTCAAAATGGCGACTACTTAAAACCTTGCCGAATTTTAGGTTAGATTCCACGCTGTTGAAATTATTTTTTTAAAATGGAGGTGCGTGCTTTATGACTGTAAGTTTTGGCAAGGTTGTTATTGCTCAAAAAGCCAGATAGAAATACATCTTGACTGTTGGAAAATTTTCGTAACTGAAATACACGTAGAACAGAAATAAAAATTGGGACAATAATTTAGATCTTTTAACATTTCAAGACAGGAAACCAAGGTCAGTATTAAAAAAATTAATTTAAATCTCATCATCAAACATAGTTTAATTATATTTAAATTAACGGATAAAACAAATAAAAAATATATGAGTGGACAAAAAAATGAACCAAAAATAAATTTAAACATAATAACATATAATCAAATTTGAAGCAGATCTCTATATTATTGTATTTTGTTTATTTTTATTTGTGGTCAAACATTGTTTCTTTGTAATCTACTGTTTTCTATACATTTTTGTAGTTAATTAAAATTGCAACCAAAAAAAAAATTGTTACACTTGGCATTTGGATAATTGTTAATTTTTTTTTTATTATTTTTGTAATTTACTTTTTAAGGCCTTAGCGCATTTTTGTACAATTCATTTGTTCACTATTTTTTTGTACATTTCAATAAAAATATCTCTTAGAAGTTGGATTTTTATTATTTAAATATTCTTTTAAACCATCAACAATTAAGGCAATCTGAATTTAGTACCAATTAATATATTCAATGTATATCGGCCATTATGAGCCAACTTCAGATAAATGTCGGCATGTGTTTTTTTATAGAAATATGAGATTTCCGAAACGCGAGTAAGTGCATTTTACATGTACACACACATCCGACTGCTACGCGGGTGAAAAAGGGAACATATTGAACAGCTGGTAAACGCTCACTTAAGTTTATTTCCAAAACGATGTGACACACAAGATATACCCAATAATAATAATAGTTTGCGGGAAGTTAATTATAAATTCGAACGAACGAGCGAAGCGAGTGACTAATATATTAATTAATTATAACTTCAAACGGACAAGCGAAGCGAGATGCAGACATTTGCTTGTGCTCATTAAAATAACAGCGTGTCTTTATACATGCATGGTAAGTTTGAAAATGTTCTGAGAGATTATGATTAAGTTTCAGCTGAATAAAGAAATTATTTTCACTGTCTTTTGCGATAAGAGTTTTTTCTGAACGCACAGCAACTGTTAAATATCACATATCACCTACACGCAGCTGGCGACGAAGACCTACTACATTGTGCAGTGTGCTAATACGTAAATAACAAGATATAAAAACGTATATGCATTCCTAATAAAATACGTAAACAAAAATACGGAAGTCTGGTAATTTAGTCGAAATCGCTTGCTTTGAATGAAGTTTATTAAATAAAATTCTTTTTTACAGAAAGTTCAGCTCCTTATTTTTAATTGAAACAAATAATTCAAAGGATATTTTATGGAGCAGATAAATTAGTTAATAATTATTTTGTTTAACACGACGTTTCGTAATAATTTATTACTTCTTCAGGTGCTCTTATTATTGTTTATAGAGCACCTGAAGAAGTAATAAATTATTACGAAACGTCGTGTTAAACAAAATAATTATTAACTAATTTGTCTGCTCCATAAAATATCCTTTGAATTATTTGTTTTAAAATTCTTTTTCTTTATACCCGGTCGAAAGTACGTAGGTACTTTCGGCTTCGATTTTACGACAGAAAGTCTAACATTTATGTATTGCACGCCATCTGTAACCGCGGGCCGAAACAGCTTTCTCGCGCACACTGATACGAAAGTACGTACTTTCGGCCGGGTATGAAGAAAAATAGTATACACGCACGGGCAGAAAGTTGACATTCCTGCATTGCGCGACACATGATGCTCTCGACTTCGCCTCGGACATCGTGTGTCGCGCATTGCCGGAATTTCAACTTTCTGCCCTTGCGGTGTAATATACTATATATATGAATGTGTGTTTGAATGAATTTATCGTAAAATTTATTTGACCAATTTTGATGAAACTTTTTTTAAATGTTTCTAATACTACCAGACTATTTTATTTTTTAATTCTATCGCGACGTTAATTCATTTAATTTAATTTATTTTGGTAGATACATAATTCTATAATAATAATACACCGAGTTGGGTAGAGTAGTGGTGACAGCACTAGACTCGCATTCGGGAGGTCCGGGTTCGAATCCCGGCGGGGGCAGATGTGGCTGGGACTTTTTCCTACTGCCTCTCGCCGAGAAACGGTAATTCCTGTACCGGCCATCTTAATTGAGGTTTTCCATGGTTTCCCTCAATTAATTCCAGATAAATATCGACATGGTTCCTTCTTTGAGGCCATGGCCGATTATCTATCAAACTCCTAGTTCAAAAATTACCTACCTTATCCTAATTTCCTATAATTCCTTCATTCGCCCATTGCTATTACCTACATAAGTTGAAGTTTTAAAAATGTAAAAAAATAACGGGAAGTGTGGTAGATGAAAATAGTAATGGTGCGAATGGCATCTGTTATGACATAAAGTCGAGAAACGGACGTTAAACGCATTATTATTATTATTATTATTATTAATTCTATAATACAGAATCGTATAACACGCGTTGTCAAGGCAGGCCTGCATTCTTTCTTTTCCCCTGCACACAAGTCGTAACCAGTGGGAAGTCATTCGACTTCTGGATTTGCACGATGTGCCGCTAGCCGGAGACTTTTTTTGACTTTCACGAATACCGAGATAAAATATTTGGAATGGTCTCAGCTATTGAGCGTCTATTATCGATGATAACCTCTTTATTAATTTAAATAATTTAAATCCGAACAACTTTTCCTTAATATTTGATACACACTTTACCATGAGATTAGCATCTTATATATGTTTAGTGGACTTTTTTTAATGATGGAAATCCCAGAAAACTTGCGACTATACCAGCAAATTATTATTTATAGTAATTTACGTAATACTTCAGGTGTTTCAGCATAGTTACTTGAAAGCGTATCTACTCCGAATCTCTGGTGTCGGGTACAAAAAACTTAAGTCCAAAAATTATTAAATTTCTTTTTTTGCTGGATTCACGTCTAAATTGTATTCTAGATTTTTCGACTTACGTTCTTTATATCTGACACCACAGAAATTTTATCAAATAGAAATTAGTAAAATTTTCGAAACAGAGCGTGCAAAAACAAGATTTTTTTAAACAATTATCAAACAAAATTGTTTACTTTATCAATTTAAAATATAAATAATTTTAATTGTTGAACATTAAATATTGCATAAATAATGAGTTCTCATGATTCTATTTTAGAGTATTTCTTGTTTAATTAGATAAAACACGAATAACTAGAACGTACTATTATCAGACTGAACGAAAACTAGTTTAAAATAAAATTATTAGTGATAATTTTCACAATAACAAACTATCAAATGTTTTCCAGTTTTAAAAATTAATTACAAAAATAAAATCGTTTATTTACGATAAGCAATTGTACATCAACAAGAAAAATAATAAGAAATTACAATTATTTTATATTTATAATCTACAACTAGACAAACAGTTTACCCGCAACATTTAGGTAAATGCGCAATAGATAGAAACAGGAACCGGGATCAAAGGCGTCGTCAAGAGACCTAGAAGCTTTTAGTGATAAAGTAGTCGTAAAATTCGCAAGAAACGCAAGAAGAGTATGCTAATAAGATATTTTTTTTCTTGTAAAAAACAATTAAAACTTTACAAATTGTAATTATTTGACCTAAATTCATGTTATCTATCTATCATTTAACTAAACTATACAGATTGTATCAACTCAAAGCTGTCCATAGGGCACTCTGTGTGTAAGACAGAGCACCATACACAAACGATAAGCAAGAGTAAGATTAGGTAGTAATTACTGTGGTTACTGTAAAATAAATTTAAATAGACGTCTTTGTTTTCTAAGTAAAAATAGCCATTTTATCAATTAATTTATTACGTCGGCGGTTGAATTACCACCATAAAACCAATTAATTATTTGGATTTTTTCGTGAACAGTATAAATAGCCATTTTATCAATAATTTCGGTAGTGACTACAGACTGTCATTAATTGATAAAATGGTTATTTTTACTTAGAAAACAAAGACGTTTATTTAAATTTATTTTACAGTAACCACAGTAATTACTACCTATTAGCGATCATTTATCTCACTCTTGCTTATCGTTTGTGTATGGTGCTCTGTCTTACACACAGAGTGCCCTATGGACAGCTTTGAGTTGATACAATCTGTATAGCTAAGAACCGTTTCGCCATCATACTCTCAAAAACACTTTAAAATCGGTTCATCCCTTTTGAAACTACGATGCCACAGACATTTGCGCGGAGATAAAAATATTTTTGGTGCGTATTTTTTAAATGAGTACCGCAAATAATTCAGGTGTTTGAAAATGAACAAGTAGGAAAAAAATGTTCGATAAAGCAGATATCTGTTTCACTCCTACATCACACCGCATTCCAACCTTTTCCGTGATTATGACGTTATATGAATAGGTTGCCTAGCGACGGAACAATTGAAGTACCTTCAGACAGGGGCGGATCTAGGTTTTTCGGGGCCGGGAGCTTATTGACGTCCAACGGGGTCTCATTTTTTATTAGATTAAGAATCTTTAAATTGGGATTTCAAAATCAGATCTCGCTAATACTAAATTGGGGTTTAAAGTCAATTTTTAGTAACATCAAAATCAGATGTAGCCAATACTATAAATCAACCAGAAAATTGCCAAAATTCGCCCAAAAAATGGTCAAAATTCATTCGAAAAAATGTCAAAAAAAACCTAAAAAGTTTTAAAAATGTATGATGATAAATCAATTTTTCTGGGTCCTTTGCAGTTTACTCTTGGGAAATGGGGGCCCAAGGTTTAAGTCTCTGCCGAAGAACAGTGTAAAGTTATTTACTGAAAAAGAATCGACTGAATTTTATGTCATACTTTGAAATTTCAATCGATTTTTTTCAGTATGTATTTTGAGAAGCAATTGAAAACAGGCGCGAATTACTTTAAATTCTGGATCTCTGAAATGACACATTATAAAAACAACTTTATTTTGATTCAAATTTCTTTGATGTATGTTTGTGAATAAATTTTGTTCGTCGTGTTACTCGTGATGCTCTCGTACGTGAAAGAGTTTCACTTTCAATTACTGCAACGAAAAAACACTTAGATTTAAATGCTCACTCTCATTTAATAAAATTTAAAAGTTTGCTTAATTGTGAAATTATTAACTTCTTTCTTTTGAAAGAAGAAGGTATTCGACGAATTCGACAAGGACGGATGTTACAGTCTTACCAAGGCTCTTAATGTCTAGCGAGAGTTGAATAACTTTAAAATTTAGAAGAAGCCAAGGCGTGGTTCCGTTCGCGCTAATTTAAATATTAAAACGATATGTACTTTTTTTCATTGGCGCCGACATCAAAATTTTAGTACTTTTCTCCTTTTGGTGGCTTTTTTGAAGGATTTGATTACAACACAATCATTGTTATTAGAGACTTTTTTTCTATAGATATTTGATTAACTAAAAAAAACTACTGAAGCGATTTAAGTAAAAATTATACAAAACCATCTAGATACCGTCCTGAATACAACGAGGACTCGAAAGTATTAAAGTCGGCAAACCCGTCGAGAAGTTATGACTAAACAAATATTTAAAAAAAATGGGTGTCTGTACTGGACGAAAAAGTTCAAATTTGATTATTTCCCAAAATCGGAATTCGTTTATTTATGAGCCCATGGTTGACCTTTTTTCATTTAACAGATTCGGAGAAAATAAGATGTACCAGTCGGACAGAAAGACACCTAGGGTGATCCTATAAGGGTTCGTTTTTTTGTACGGTCCCAAAAAGGTTTCGAATATTCCGAAAACCTTAAATGAATCCGTACATTAACTAAACTACGCCCTGGCCCCTTCCAATTTATATTTCACATCTTAAAACAATAATGAAAGTTACAATAATAATTTATGCATGAAACATACTTATTGCAGCCGGTTTTTGAAGCAATCAACTTCTGTAGCTGTTATCTTTATTGCTCGCTCGCCATTAGAAAGAAACAAATGACGTCGGCACCGTGTTTTGTTCGCGAGCACGGCGGGAAGTTGTACGAAAAGTTTATATCATTTATGAATAAGAATTGATTGTGTCAGTTTGCAATATGACAAGTAATTGATTAAATTTTTTATTGTGACAGAATAAGTGTTTTCCGAACTGGAGTTGTTTTGTGTTGTGGAAAATGTAGTGCGTGTTTTGTTTTTTGATGTTCTGTTAAACGTTTTTTTTTTGTTTATTAATATAATGCTTTTGTTTTATTCAATAACAGTTGATTTGATTGAAAGGAAAAAACCGATTTTGTTTTGTGTTTTTCAGAACGTAAATTATTTCTGAGTTTTTATATTAAAGGTACGTTTCGGTTTGTTTTTATGACAATTTTGAATTGATTCAAGATCCGGTCAAATGACCGGTTGTAAGCTTTTGATTAGAAAATTCGCATAAAATGTTATCGCTTTTTCACATTTGACATCATGAGTTTTCTATCAAATATATACAATTAATTCTACATCATTTATGTATATTTTTATTTTTTAAATCTGATAAGATCACTATTTCTATATTCTATCAGGAAAAATAAAGTCCTTATCTAAAAACCGGTTATCTGACCGCTTGCGGTACATATATAGATATAATATACTAGCGGCCCAGTCCGGCTTCGCCCGGGTGTAAATGTAATATATAGGATATAAAAGATGAGAATCATTATCATTAAATTCTCAACGTGTATTGAATTTGCGCGAATTCAATCGCTTTTATTTGTGAGTGTTCAAAAATCGAAGAAAAATCTTATTTCCCAAAAAGAAATTTAAAAAGTTCTGTTAATCCGATCGCTACCAAACTTCAGAAGATCACTCGCTTGACTAATCTAAAGATTGTCTGAAAAGTTCATCAAAAATGGTCTACCCATTTGGAGTCCATAGATTACATATACATCGTCTTTTATCTATATAGATTATTAAAATGTAAAAAGTGGTTATTGTGACATAACGATAATAGTTGGACATATAGTATCGCGAAGTTTTTTGTAGTTATTGATATGTTCTTTAATATTGTAGAACATACTTTTGTTCTATCATCAATAGTTTCCGCAGCGCATGCGACGAAAGATGTTTTATGGCATTTTTTTACACCTTGGGTTACGTTACTAAAGTTTTAGTAAGGATCCCTAATATTTTCTGGCAATAAATATAGCCTATGCTACTCAGGGTGAATGTAGCTTTCTAATGGTGAAATAATTTTTTAAATCGCCACAGTAGTTTTTGAGTTTATTCATTACAAACATACAAAAATACAAATCTTTCCTCTTTGTAATATTAGTGTAGATTACATCTCGAACAATTTAGTCTTTAGAAATATATTAAATTGTAACGCCTGGTTTTGAATTTATTATTGGTTTTAATATTATTTAACTATTTATTTTTGAAAGTACGGTAAAAATCTAAATTAATACAAATGTCTTAGAATCAATATTTAAAAAATATTTTTTTCTCGCTAAGAAAATAAAAAAAAATGTATTAAACAAAATGCACGTGGAAAAATATCATCCAAAATTTAGTAGTGGACATAAACCCGACACTCATCGACTATAATTTTTTTTACGAAACCAACATAGACTATAAGTTGTCATCCCACTTTTTTCACGTTTTTAGCACAGTTATGTCTAAAATTTTACGAATTGAACTTTCAATTTATGCGTTCATCAGTTCTAAAATTAGAACTCGGGTTTTTGCGCGGTTGATTGTAATTTTTGCAATTTTTTCTACACCACAAAATGTTATCTATTTAATCTGCACAATAATAATTATTGTGGTACATTACGTTTGTAAAAACAAAACTAACCAGGATACTCTGTTAAAAGGTGTGGAAATTCTGAGAAAAAATTTACAAATAATGCATTTATTTATAATTTTTGTGTAATACTTGTTACTAATTATGTATCATACTTCATTAGCACATGTGCTGTTTTGTTTATTTTATTTTTTGAAACCCTCGACACATATCGATGCATCAAATAAAAAAATACAAATTTTACATTTAAATAAACCAGTCAAGTGGGAGTTTGACTCACGAACAGAAAATTCTGTTCCATATTTTTTTTTATAAACACTGTTCTCTTTTTAACACGCTTTCGTTAGCTTCACCTGTATGTTTGTTTGTTTGTAAAGGAATCTTTGAACGTGAAATTCAACCACTTTTAAACGTCAGATTAAACTGAAACTTTGCACACTTATCAAGGACCGATGACAATACAATAATTTAATAAGTTTGTCCCATTATCCTGACCAGGATCATCAAAATATAAAAAATTAGACTAAAATATAAAAAATTGATAATAATTTAAAAAAAACTAAAACAAAACGCTTCAATAGCAAACCGAACTGAAAAGTAAAAATTATTTTTTTATTGTAAGAAAGCGTGGGGCACTTATTACTATTTTTATACCAACTCTACTTTTACAAATATTTATACCAGTTGATATCATGCACCCTACACTTTTTTACAATAAAAAAAATATATTTTACTTTTTAGGTCGGTTTGCTATTAAAGCGTATTTTTTTTAGTTTTTTTAAGCTATTATTTATTTTGACCTTATCTCTGATCTCGGTTCCATTTCCTTACGGACGATGAAAATAAAAAACAGACGTTAACGCGACCGAAACCGCAGTTAGCGATCATATTTAGGACATAGGTCGTAACATTTCAAAGTTTGTTTAATATTTTTTTTATCACTTGATAATATTCTGAGAAAAAAATATGTAAAAAGCCTCGAAAAATATTTACATATTACAGAAAACAAATGTTCGCAGGAATTTTGTCTGATAAGCAAACAAATGATGTACGTGGGTGACCAAAACAAAGGTTACATAATGATAATTAAAATTTAATTAAAATAAAATATAAACTTGATTACAAATTTTTACGAGATTAAAATGCCTATTGAAATTACGTTTCAGTTTTACAGGAAAAACCAACTGATGAATTTTATCTAAACGGATATGAATTCTTTTAAGATAAAAATAATTATCTCTTAATTTAATTAGAATATGAATCTTACTTTTTGTTTCGTAAACGCGAGATATAGGCATAGGGTCGTCCAATGTATCGAAATTTGGTAACTTTGAAGAGTGAATGTTATTTCTAAATTAAGAAAGATGGGAGTGATCGGAATTGATTCATTCATATTTTATAAGTTCATTTAATAGTAAATCTATCAAAAAGCGCCCAGTATCAAGAAAAATTGCAGATTTGCAAAACGCATGAAAACATACAAAGAATTTCGATTTGGAAAAAATACAAAAATATCTCAGATATGCTTATTATTAACGTATCTTATAAAAAAGACAGTATCTTCATTAGTTAGAACGGTTTAAATATGTATAAAATCGTTTAAAACTGCTATATCTCCGAAACTAAAAGAAACGCCAGGGATAGTCGAAATAGAATCAGCATGATTTTTTCTAAAAGTACACCTAAGATCGAACGAAACGAAACAAATTTATTTTTTAAGAATTCCGCATTTTTTAGAAGGGGATCCTCTTAATTTTTCAATTTTTAAGAGGTCAAAAATCCTTTAAATATTATTTAAATATAACTTACGATAGCCACACTGCCTTTATTTAACCGCACTGACGTCACAGTCGTAAGCATTTTAACCATAGTGACGTCATCACGGTATTTTAACCACTACCGTTACAACTGTAAGTATATTTTAACCGTAGTGACGTCGTCGCGGTATGCATATTTAAACCATAGTAAACGTACTATATTTCATCTAAAACTCCTTGTATTTTTTATGAAAGCTTGAAACATAAGTTTTAGCGAGTTTTTAGTACATGCCCTGTTATTTTTGATGTACTGATATATCTGCGTTAAGTAGAATAGCGGTATAAAGTAAAACCAGACTGTAAATTTAAAAAATGCATGGAAATTCGAGTCAGCGGATCTCAGGTTACAGACAGGTAGAGGCCATGTGTTTCACAATATGTATTATAGATGTAATAAATTGATGATACAATTAATGATTGTGATTGTGAGCATGCTATCGGAACACTTTTTCTGATTAATTGCTTTTAATGTCCTAATATTAACTAATCTTTCTCAAAAGTTACATAGGCATCAGAAGCGCTATGGAATTATTTCGAATTCAAGGTAAAATGTGATAAGAGCCTATCATTTTTATCATCGAATAAATATTCGTTTTTTTAAGAAATAGTTTTTTGTAGTGTTCTCGGTAACTCACTTTGTGTGATGCTATCGGAATTAAATCGTTGTAAAATTAATCTATCACGGTACATTATTTAATGAGAGCGGAGCTTGGAAAATACATTCAACGTGATATAGTTTTCAATCCCATCTTCGCTCAGGTAAATTGATGGCAGTAAAATTTGATTGTCAAAAACATCAAATCTCCCTGCTAAATCAAAATCTTACTGATGAAAAATTGTACGGATGTTTAGCTTAATTATTTATTTATAAAATATGTAAAATGCTAAAAATTGAATAGCAAAATAAAAACATATCAAAACAAAAATGTGAAATACGAGTAAATAATTTTAAATTACCTTGACTGTTTTTTTTTTCATCCGAATCATCGTAAGAACCGTTATCTGAAACAAAAATATTTTATAAAATATGATAAAAATTCTGAAATTTTTATTTAGCTGTAATAATTTCCAAATTTTTTGTCGCCAAAGTATCAAGTTAAAAAAACTAAAATTCCTACCAAAAGTAAGTTAATTTCGTTTGCAAAATTTCTTCACAGCCGAAGGAGTCCCAAAAAAATTATTTCGACAAAAATTGTAGATTTTGGCGACGCACACATTTTTCCCGGTATTTTTAACCATTTTCGAGATATAGTATGAAAAAAGATATAAAAAGGCATTTTTTATGGGACGTAAAAAAAATTGTGTAATATTATGCCGCTTCATTTAAATGACCAGCCGGACTTAATTTTGTGATGCCAAGTAACGGAGAGAGATAATCATTACTTGCATTTGATTGGTTACAATCATTTTAAGGTTGTAACAGTGATATTATATATATTATATATGAGGGCAAAAAACAAAACCGCATAGTGTAAAATTTTTTGTAGTTATTTCCATAGACATTTTTAGTTCCATTTCTTCTGTACATTAAATTCAGACAATAGGTGCGTTTGGTATATTAGTATAGCGTACTTAACTAAGTGAAATTTACATTGTGCACCTTAGATATAAATCCACGGTTACACTTTTGTATAACAAACTCAATAGCGTGAAAAGTGTCATCACTTTTTTGCAGTGGATAACGATATCAACCACATACATAAAGAATTAACCTTTATCCGTGGTACGTGGCTTCGCTTGCGTCAAATTTTGACAGAAAATTTATTTTAACCTAATGTTTGGTTTCGGGTACAACGAGTTGAAACTTGGTCCCTGATTAAACAAATAATACGCTAAACTCACCCAAAAAATTTTTAAAAACACTCAAAAAATGTTAACATTCACTCCAAAAAAATGTCAAAATTCACGCAAAAAATTGTCAAAATTCACCAAAAAAATTGTCAAAATTTACCCAAAATTTTGTTTGTCAACTATTTTTTACCATACAATAAGTGCCCATATTGTTAATGAAGAAGTATTAAAAGTTTATGACATTAGGTCAATTTTTGTAGACCCTTGACCCTTGGGAGCCGAGGGTCTAACCCCTTTTAGTCCCTATCTAGATCCGCCCTAGATTAGAACACAATGCTTAGGTTTTCCTTTATATGTATTAAAATTTTGACATGAGCGTTTTTGATTTGAGGCCACAGATGTGTATTTAATCAAATACGCAAATACGTTATGTTGTAAGGCTAGTAACTATTTAATATGGAACTTTCACTGCCACATTATGTGTTTACATCGTACACGAATGCCGCTAAAGTCGATTCGACACAACGAGGAAGCAAAAAGTTTGTAAACCTAATAACAAATTACTTTCTCACACAAAAAATTTCGTTTTCGAAATGTTCAAAGCACATCCTACAAAAATTACGCTCCAACCAACAAAAATCTGAAAATTAGTACTTATAGACGTGCGATAACTAAAGTCATAGGGCCTTAATAATCGTACCAATTGTGTATTGTCCTATTTTTTCACTGATTACTGATTAATGGGGAAAAAATAATGTATACGTATTTTTTCGTTTTTAAAAATATCAATAAATAAGAAAGTTATAGTTAAATAAAAAGCGACCACCTGTTGAAGAACCCGTGACGTCATTTGTCTGCAGTCTACATACAAGCAACAAGAAAGCGAAGTAGGTACTTGGCATTTACCTTTCAATGTAAAGTCGTTAGTAAGCTACTGAATTTTTATAAATTTAATAATAATGACAGATCTAGCTTTGCATAGATAAAGAGGCGTTATGAATTATGCAACCTTTTGACTTCATTTACGAAAAAGAAGAAAAACAGAATGATTTCCCGGCAAGTTTCCTTCTCCAACTGCTTTATAGGCACTAAGAAAATCGAAAGTTTTTTATTGTTATGAATGCATTCCTTATTTACTCCGATGAACTTTATTTACGTTAGATATTTTTTATATGTTGGAAATCTTTAATACCTAACATCGGTAAATACACTTCAGTGACAAAAAACTGCGCTCTTTCAAATTAACATCATTCATTCGAAAATCATTTTTCAAACTATGAAATTTTTTTGTGGAATTTGCCTGAAAACTCTTAGATGGTGCTGAAAATACATTCGACTGTTTATTCAAACATTTCGAACGAAATCAGAGAACATTTATAAATTCTCAAATTCTGTATCTTCTGAACCTACTCTGCGAGATCAGCATCTCGTTTGCAACTCAACACAGCAGAAGGCAATGTAACAACCAATTAGATCAGTGAGTTCACCAGTGGTGAGAGGGTGTGTAGAGGGAGTTTACTTAAAATTTTATAGTCTCCTGGACGTGCTCTAGCGGTGTAAACAATGTCCTCCCCCGAAAGAAAAAGATAAACCGATGGTATGACCAATCTCTATCTCTCTCATAATAGTACCTTAACCTCAGGTAGAGAAAAGGATAGAGATGGCCACACGCTACTATATCCTCCTCACTCAGTGAAACGGAAAAATAACTACAACGATATATGGGCGAAGACGTGTCCAGGAGTACAAGTCTTTGGTTTTTAGCGTATGGGAATGAGATGGGAGTATGATAACATACCGGTGAGAGAGAGAGATAGTGTGCACGAAGCTCTCTTTTTTTCTTTCGACTGTAACAACATATGCATTTAAAACGATATAGTATTATGCAGATTACAAAATGAAATCAGAATTTCTGGAAATGGGCTGGCTTCGTGATCGATATGACATTGTTTTTTTTGTCTATAAATATAATTATATTAGACGTTGAGCCGATAATCGGTTGACGTCGTTCATCGAGCAAGGATTAAAGCGACTTTTTATTTTTATGTCGATTGTCAACGAGGTGTGAATCAACTAGTCCACGGGTTGTAATATAATATTAACGGTATGTTTTGACAGTTGTCAAAGCTGTGAGCTTACACATTGTTAAACTGAATGTGTTTTTTAAGTACGGTGTTTCATTTGTGTGAATTTGTGATCTAGTGGTATAGTTTTTATCGTATAAAGTGAAATGTTTTATTTGTGAAACATAATCCTTATTTTAGATTCGCTATAGTCAGGTAAAAATGATATGTTTTTTCCACAGACAAATGGACTGCTGAACCAAAAAAAAAAAATCGGAAATTTGTACTTTTCTACGTTTTATTTTTTTAGTATTGTTGTTTTTAGTATTGTTGTTTTTAGTATTGTTGTCATTAACGGATTTTTATCCGATTACGAAAATGGAAGGGTTTTGAATTTAATTTTCTATAAGAAGTGAAAATATCATTTATTTCTGAGATTATTATATGAATAAACCACCGCCGGAATACGAACCCTTATTTTCCTCACTTTTGCCTCCTTTCTCACTATATCCTCCATGATATAACCTTTCGCAATCAAAAGTTACATCTGCACTAGGGGGATTCCCTGCACCTTTCACATCCCCGGATCTGAGTGACAGTTCATTTATAATCTAATAACATATATTAATAGTGCATTGCTCCGACGTACAATACGAATACCTCGCGAAGTATTTCCGATCTTTATACTATTTGCATATCGATGGTGTTAGAAAAAAAGAACGTACTGACAAGTTGCCGCTAAATTATTCTCTGGTGTCAGGTATTAGAGACTTAAGTAAAAAAATTGTTAAATTTCATATTTTACTGGACTGAGTTCAAATAGTTTAACTGCTAAAAAACTAGATTTTTTTCCACTTAAATCCTTTATACCAGACACCAGAAATTTCTTAGTTTATTTGATCTAAATAAACGATTTAAAATCAGATAGAAACGAGAAAATTAGCAAAAGTTTTATACAAATTTGTGTACAGAAAAAACGTAATTTGAAAAAAATTATTGAGCAAACCAAATTTGTCAGTATTTTTAACATAAGTTTGCAAAGAAAAACCTTCAAAATATTAATTTGCCTTCCCGTAATTCGAAATCTCGTGACGTGTGCTGTAAAGAAATATTTACGAGTATCTCGTTTTTTGATTCAGTATGTGTTTTTGAAATTTTTAATCAGCAAGCCAAATTTTTGAAATTTAATGCTTAAGGTAGCTGTCGTGGTTAAGACACACCGTCAGAAAATTCTTAATTTTTGTATACTTATTAAAGACATGATAATACAATTACCCTGAAAATTTGAAGTCGATCGACCGTATATAATCCCAGATAAATTCAATTAAAAATTGGATAATTAACATTGATTGTATACAATCTCTGTAGTTTTGAACCAGTTTCTTATTTATAAAAAAAGAACTAACTGTCAGAAACTTCCCAAAAATTGACAGTCTTTCAATGCATTTGTTATGAGTTTAAAAAAAATAAGAAAAAATATTTTACTGCCTAATTATTTATAAATAAGGGTTTAAAGTTCAACAATTTATAGAAAAGTATACATGCATATGAATACTGTATGGGTTACGTTTCCACGGGTACAGTCTTGCGTACAAATTATGGATCACTTAGCTACAAGCTAGTATACTTTTGTGGCGCGTATAATCTATAACTTTTTGACAATATTGTACCACGACAACTACCTTAATCACGGGATAACATAAATATTAATAAAATGAATTTACGACCGTAGTTCGAAATTTTCCGTTAGTACATTTTATGATCTAAGAGATTACATATATAACAATCTGAAATAAAGGCAATACTAAAATGGGTTCAAAGTTCTATACATTATAATAATAATAATAATAATAAAAAATGTATTTCAAAACAAACAGGTACAGGTGATAGATTTATATTATACATGTGAAATTCATCCACCCAACTTGGCATAGCCAGTGCTAGGGTGGATTTTTTATTTATTTAATAATTATTAAGCAAACGTTTAAGATCATATTATTGCCACGTCAACAATGTTAAGAGATTGTAAATTATTATAGACGCTCAGCAGTTAAGGAATTATCCGCTAGCTTAGTTCAAAATCAGTGTTGAACATGCGTCCACGTAGTGGTGTAATAATTGATGAATTCCTCGCTCAACTTTATCTAATATTCAAGACGCGGCTGTGGCAATAATAAAAATATTGGCACGAATTTCATTGAACATTATTATAATGTTAGGTTGGATATCTACATATACGTGCAAAAATCAATGGCCGCATACCAGGTCGCCAGTGACAGGTCCGTAATGATATGATAACTTAAGAATTAAGATATTAGAAGACTTAAGGAACTCCGTATCGTCAGGAAGCCGAAAGTACGCACTTTTGACCGGATATAAAAAAAAAATTACATAAATTAAAGAAAGAGAATAATTTATTAAAAAGTATGTACTATCTATTTTTGAAAAATTGGCCAGTATTAAAAATTGTCTCTCTCGGGTTACTCCGCCTCTGTCCGGAATTGCTATTGGCTGGCGTCGGAAATAGACTTTAAACACATCACGCATGTTTGCCGGATTAAAATATCTTTCTCATTATAGGAAAATAAATCACCCATTCTGTTTCCACATTATGCGTGGCTGATTTTGTAATGGTGACTCAAAGCAGGATAGATGCTGCAAGCGCTGTTTTCATTCGACGTTTTGTTTGATCAAACCATTTTTTTATCCCTTTATTCCAATAATCGCAGAATTCACATCATTCTTTTTTAACCTAAGTACAGATTATGAGCCATTTTTAGGTTGTCGAAATTACATATTTTTTCAAGGGACTCATTCTTTATCTTGAATTGTAGTATTCAATTAATATTTACAAGTTTATGAACAAATATATACAAAGTGTTTTGCAAATGTGCTTTATTTAAAAATCAAGTTTTTGAATTTTCTACAAAGAAGCTATCCAAATTAAAAAAAATGTATATATGACTGTTATCGAATAAAATGACGTTTATTTCATTTCAATACTTACAAAGATTCAGCAATTTAAATTTTAAGACATACCTCCGTCGTCGGTGCCAACCGACTTTCTCTGCAAAAAAACAGACTCTGTATAACTGCAGTAGAATATTAACGAAATGCAATCTTTAAAACGGACTGGACAATAAAAGACATTCGCCATATTGGCGCCGCCATTGTAATTTTTAGTAGGTACATAAAACCCAAGGTTATTAGATACAGAGATGATCTAATTCCGTTGAATGGCGTCATCCAGTGGACTGTTAATTGATTTTGTGTGGTTGATAAAAATATTGACTGGTCTTCCAGCCGACGTCATTCATTAGCGAGGTTACTTGTGTATCTAATGACTTTGCATAAATGTTAAAGTGTATTGTCATCGGAACTACACGTGTATGCAAAATTTCATCAAAATCGGATAACCGGTAGTGAGTCAAAGTCGACTTGCAAGATTTGTGGCAGTTGTTGGGCATCTATATAAGTTGTATATTGTATCGCGAAGGGAAGTTATTTCAAGATAGGGTCGACTGTATTTTTTTAAGGATCAACTGCAATTTTTTGAAACAGTATTTATTTTTGCAGATGGAAAGAAACCTTCAAGTGATTACAATTCTAGTCAGTGTGTTGTTCACTCTAACCGCCGTAAACGCTGCGGCGCTGCAGTCGGCGACGAGGATTCACAACTACACTGAGGTCCTACGCCTCAGTCTTCTCTTTTATGAGGCGCAGCGCTCGGGAAAATTACCCGAAGATAATAGAATACCGTGGAGAGGCGATTCGGCACTCGACGACAAAGGTCAAAATGGTGAAGATCTCACTGGAGGATATTATGATGGTATGTTAATTTTTGAGATTTAGCTTTACCCGTGTAGGCAAATATAATTGTTAGATCAGTTATTTTTAACCGACTTCAGAAGAGAGGTTAATCAATTCGACACGTCATAAAAATCGGAACAGTCATTTTTAACCCACATCAAAAAAGGATATTTTTTTATATGAACCGAGTTTGATGAAAGTTGTGACGTTGGCACCAATTAAATAAAAGTAGCATGAAATACAAAATTATGGAAACTAGCTGACCAGCCTTGCTCACCTCTGGGGTGTAACTTCAGAATTTCACACACACAAGACTAAAAAGCAGAATATAATTATTTGACTAAAACAAAATAATAGGAATAATATACCGGACTAAAATAATATGTCCTTAGCCCATTATAAAAGCATGGGTTGTAAAATCTGCGATAGGTTATTTGTCCTTAGAGATGGGAAAAACGGGTCTTTTTAGTGATCTGCATCTTTGCATCTGGATCCCGTATGTGAGCCGGCTCACTGAACCGGTTCAAAAAGAGCCGAGTTCTGAATATGTTACTGCAGTCTGCCACTGAGTTACCTAGTTCAGTCAATCATATCACGACCTGTATAGAATCAAGAATGCATAGCCAAACACGTGATGCATGAGTCATTTGAGCTGACAGATGCATCAAAGCAAGAAGTGATACGTAAGTGTAAAATGTGCTTCTGTGTGTTAAGTGTTTCACTGAATTATGCGGATCCGTTGATCCGTCGGCTCAAAAAAAAGTGAGTCGGCTCTCACGGATCTTCTGTCGGAGTCGGCTCTTTGAACCGGTTCAGATCTGAGTTACACAACTCTATTTGTCCTAATCCACGCTTTTATAATGGGCTAGGAGAAATTATTTTATACTTTTTAGCTCGTTTTAAAACGTGGTATATTGCTACATAAAATAACAATCTTGTGTATTTTAATGTCTGTGAAATGGCTCCGTTGTCTAGTGGCTACTGCCATGACTGCGTTCTATGACGTGTCCTTTAATCAATTAACCAACCTCCTCCAAAAGTTTCCAATTTTTAACTCAAAAATCAAAACAATGAAATGCGTGGAACATTTTCACGTGGACATCTAGTATAGGCTACACTACTAGTTAATTCATTGCAATCTTCATTACCATATTAAAATTTTTGAGACCTCGAAATTATCAATTTTTTAAATCAAAACATTTTGTCCCTTTCAAACTTGATATCAGCTGTAATATCTAGGTTAAGGTTAACGACGTTTTAAACGCCGCTCATCTGTTTAGTCGCAACTCAGCTGTTTTTATGTACAGTTTTGTTATCTGTTAAAGTGTTTATTTTTAAACTAAAATGTTAAAATACATTTCTCCCTTGTATTGTTTACTAGCCGTAAGTTTTGTTTGGTTGGTAAAAAGTAAAAAAAATTGCGACGATAGAAACGTAATTAATAACAGTTACATAATAACGAATATTAATTCCAAATATAAAAGCTTCATGCTTCGACAAGGTGAAAATATGATTACAATATTTGAATGGACCAACAGTTGCCAACGCATTGAAAACAAAATAACTGGTTACGAAACGTTATATAAAACAATAAAAAGCAATAGAAACGATAATGTAACTCGTTGGAGATTAATTTTTGCCGAAATGATATCAAAAGAGTTTGATTCATTGATAAATAATGATTCGTGGACAAAGTTGCCAAAACAATATTTTCATCATTTGATTGATTTGTATTATAATACGCCGAGTGTATTCATGAACATGGCAACTGGTAAGCAACTCTTAATAAAAAACGTCAAGTACAAGGAGTATCTTTGTGCATCTGATTTGACAGAGAAAGGTGACGTTTCAAAACGGAATGTATTTTTGAAAAACCTAACCGTTAGCAATTATACTTATAGAAAATGGCTTCCGGAAATAGTTGCTAGTGCAAATGGCGGATCGCTTGTGCTCACTAATGTGCAGTACAACGAAACTTTATTCGCTTCTGGACACGTGAACGATCGAGGCGATCATATTCTGTATACGTCATCGATGCGACACGAAGATAAGGAACTGTGGATTCTGGAACCTGTAGACGAATTAGAAAATGTTTTTCTTTTGAAGAGTAAGCTTTGGGAAGAATATTTGTGCGCTTTTAAAGAAACGTTTTATAATTGGACAGATCATAGACGACTGTTCACGACGAGGTTCGGAAACAAACGAGATACTGCCTGCCATTTTGAAGTACGATTTTGAACTTTAAAATTATGTATAGTAGAACCAAGGCTAGTAGATTACAGAGGCAGCCTCGTTCCATCAACGTAAGTGCGGGGATAACGTCAGCTGGTGGAAAATTTCTTTTATTTATTTTTAACTAGAACTATGTTGTCATGCCTTAAAAATCATTTTATTGCAAATATCAATATACTGTTTTCTTTGATATTTGTTAAATACTGTCATTAATGTTTATAAAACAACAGTCGTCGCCACGCAATAGGTCCGTTGCATGACGTCATGCCCCCACTACAATTCAACGGAACGAGGCAATCTCTGTAATCTACTAGCCTTGAATAGCAATCATATATTTTCAACCTGTCGGGATTAATTGGTGCATGTATTTTCAACTTCTTCTCCATCCACACTTCGTGACCGTCATAGACCAATCAAGAAAAAACTTTTATTAATTGGAGATTAAACGTTGTCAAACGTACTTTTCCATTGACAGCAGCGTAGGAGGAGATATTTTGCGTGAGAAGAAAGGACTAAAAACTTGAAAATACGTGAGTTAAATCAGTTGAAAATACACAAGTCTGACTGTATTATTTATTATCTACTGTTTTGGTTTAAAAAAATTACAATAAAAACAATTGTTGATATTTTAATTGTTTATTTTTTATTTTGTTAAACACTTTGCATAAAAGGCTTAACAATCACTGTTCCATATTTTGTCTAAAAAGATCTGTGATTCGTCATTCGTTCCTGAAAAATATTTTCATCAGGGTATATCAATCATCAAAGTCATTGTGTACTCTGAATGCTCTGAGTTTACACAGTCAGTTTCAAAACTGTGTAATCTAGAAGCTTTGTACGATAAAAAAATTTCCGGTGACCTTCCCTATATCCTACTTTCCCTAACTGTTAGGTAGACCACTTTTGAGAAAACATCAAAAAGAAATATGTACAATTTATATCTTTTCAAGGTTCCACAGAGTATCCCGGTTAGTTTATCAATTCTAATATTAATTATTATTATTTTTTTAAAATTATTTATCAATACGATGCATGCATTTCAATTATAGATTACTTCTAATTAATGTTTTGTTAATTTTAGTTTCCGCTAATTAAAAATACAAATATAATACAAAAAGCCGCAATATCATTCTGATAGATAAATAAATGGATAAATTAAAATCATAACACCAAAATGTTTTTGGTCTATTATCTTGCTTTATTAATTGTAACACCCACATAGCGAAAATACAGGCTTGATCTTAATTTAGGACTTACGTCAAATTTTTGAAGTTATACTTCTTGTGACGCATTGAAGGTAAAATTGTCTGTTACAGAAGTTATACTCACGCAGCATGCAACGAAAATGAGACACCATGAAGTTAGTTGTTAAAGTGAATTCTATAACGATTGAAAAAAACCGGATAATTTTCTTGTTTTTTTTTGCAATCGTCCTAGAATTTTCGCGAAGATCCGATTATTTCAATTATCCTACGACATATTGCCTAGAATCTACATAGTTAGATTTACGTTGTGATTAAATTAAATTAAAGCCTCATTGTTTCAGCGGGCGATTTTGTAAAATTTACTTTTACAATGGCTTTTTCAACAACAATCTTGGCTTGGGGAATGCTATCTTATGAAGATGCTTATATAGCATCAGGTAACGTAACTTGTTGATTTTTTATAATCCCAACTATTTACATACGGTGCCTTTCCCAAAAGATTTTCTTCAAAACTGTTCTTATATAACATGATACGTTGCTTCCAATGAGCCAAGGACATTTCTGAACCTCTTTGAGTTTGTAAATTAAGAGAATTCAAATTTTTTAATTTTATAGTTATTTGAGCACTTAAAAAATACAAGAAATATCTGAGAGAATATAATTGTTTTCCCAAATTGATTCCAGAGTTTAAACGAAACCAGTCTCTTTTAGTTTAGAAGATATGAACGTTAAAAGTTTTTTTAATTGTAGAAATTAAAAAAAAATAATTTAAAGCCATAACTTTTAAGGACTAAAAAATATCTTTTATTAGCGTGATGAAACATTTTTTTTTAAATTTTATATAGGTCAAGACAAATATTGCTTGGACGCACTGAAGTGGTCAACCGATTATTTAATCAAATGTCACGTGAGTCCTAATGAATTATACGGTCAAGTGGGAGATTTTGATATCGACCACAAGTTTTGGGGTCGACCAGAAGATTTGAATACACCCAGACCTTCGTTTAAAATTGACGAAAATCATCCTGGTATATATAACATTAACGGCTTTGTTAAAAATTAACATGAAATTAATTAGTTAGTATAAGTAAATTAATTTTTTCACAGGATCGGATTTAGCTGGTGAAACCGCGGCTGCTCTGGCAGCTGTCAGTATGGTGTACCAGAAAATAAATGTTACATATTCTCGTCTCTGTCTAGACCATGCAATTGAGCTTTACAAATTCGCTACCGCGTATCGCGGTTCTTTTCGCGATGCAATCAAAGGAGCAGCGGAATTTTATGAGTAAGAAATAATTTCTATAATCCATTATCGTTCTTCACCGAATTTAGTTTCAGACCTTCGATTAAATCTTTTACCGCAGCAGATTTTGTTCATTTTAAGAGCTCCGTATCAAAATAAACATGCGAAACTTTTACGGGATCATATAGGGTAAACTACTAGTCATTGGACAGAACACATTTTCATTAGCTATAATAAGAAAAAAACCCGGGTCGCAGTGCCAAAACCCTGTTTTCATAAGATTTTTTCGTACGGTTCTGTCGGACCGATTTTATTAAAATTTTCATTACTAAAGGGGTCATATTTGAATTTTGAAACGATTCTGAGAATTTTTCTCCTTTTTTAAAAATGGTGCCAAATTGCCTAGAATAATGTCGACAAAAATTTGGTCCGACCCCTAAGTCCCGCCATCCGACCGACGCCAATAGTGTATGTTGCCATATGGCAAATACACTAATAAGAACGATACTAAAACAGATTTGAATGAGTCATTCAAATCTGCTTTAGTATCGTTCTTATTCTTATTATAGCTAATGAAAATGTGTTCTGTCCAATGACTAGTAATGTCCAATGACTAGTAGTTTACCCTACGAGATTACTATAACCTTTTGTAGATGGATGTGATACTAGATGCATTTTAATTTGAAATTCCAAAGAGAAATTCTTCTTGGCTTAAAGATAAAAAAACACATGCTGTTGTTTCAAATTTGTCTATGTTTCAGGAGATTTTCTCCCATATTTAAAGCTCTAATAACAAAACAAATGTTATATATAACTTAAATTTGTGTTGAAAGAAACTTGTTTAAATTAATTTCATTCATCGCAAATCTATGTACCCATAATATATTTTGTGTTTATTATCTACATTCTTATTCTTATTAGACCTCGGCAGATTTGAGAACATCTCTCAAAATGTAATCCATAAATGCAAGTTAGAAACATCACTAAATCGCTGTGTTTTTTTTATCCTGCCAGGAAGAATTTTTCTTCAGAATTTCAAACTTTATGGGATTCTTCCTTAGTCAGTCCGTTAGTCACTGAACTAAATGAAGGAGGCATAATATATTTCATTAGTCAGAACCTAAAAAGGATTTTACTGTAAATTTGGCGAGGTCGAGTTTGACATTTTCTATCCCAGACATTTTTACACCGATTGCGTTGAAAACTAGTTTGAAAATAAGCATTTGAACTGTTTCTGTCATATAAAACTCAAATTGGAATATTAACATCCGTACTTTTATAGACTAATCTAGAATTTTTGTTTATACCAATTGGCTTAGGTCAACAAACTATGGTGAGGTATTAGCTTGGGCGGCATTGTGGCTACACAAAGCAACCAAAGATAAGAAGTATTTGGATGAGGCCGAACATTTCTTCGATCAATTTAGGCTACGCTTCAGGCCCGCTGAATTTTCTTACCATACAAAGGTGGCCGGCGTTCAAGTAAGAATCTTTAATTATGCAGTTTGAAGTTTTAAAGAGCAAGATATCCCTGCAAAGACCCTCATGCACTTTTCGTCTCAAATTCTTTCCCGTCGTCAAAAAATTGTTACAGCTCTCTCGACACCATTTTAAGACTAGGGAGTAAGGGAGTACAGAACATACAAGAGAAAAATTGAAAAAAGAAAGTCTTGAAAAAATTACTTAAAAAACACCAATACGTAATGGTAAAAAAAATTCGCTTGTAGGATCTCTATTTAGTTTTATCAATAGCGTTGGGAGAGCTGTAACCGTTTTTAGGCGACAGCAAAGGATTTGTGATAAAGATTATTTGTAGGTATCCAATGCTCTTGATGAAGACTGGTTTTGACACTGCTTTAGAGTGAAGGAAAGCCTTATTGAAGACTGTTTTGTACTGCTTTCCTTCTCTCACTAATATACTTTCAAGCCAGTTAATTTTGTGTTCCTAAGTTATCTTTGTCTTACTGATGTATAAGTCAGAAGAATAATAATGGAAATTTCTTTTCCGTTTTCAGCTTTTGCTGGCACAATTAAAAAGACAAGATCTTTACGAAAATGTTACAAAAGATTTTTGTGATTTCATAATAAACGACCAAGAGAGAAGTCCGAAAGGTTTGGTATTTATAGACAAATCCGGAGCCCTTTCCCATGCAGCAAATGTAGCTTTCATTTGTTTACTAGTAAGTAAAACACTGTCGAAATATTCTATGTATCTCTAATCTCTATGTATTTTGTTTTGTGTTAATGATCACTGTAGTCGAAGCACTTTTTTGTAAATAAAAAAAAACCTGTCGAAATTATACCGGTCATCATTGAATGGGTCACCGTCTGCTCCGTTTTAAATTTGACTGATATCCAAGGTTCTTAGATATATAGAGGTAGTCTCGTTTCGTCAATTAACAGTTCACTGGATGACGTCATATCCAGTGAACTGTTAATTGATATTATGTGGTTAATAAACATATTGAACGGTTAACGTAATTCATTAATGGGCTGACCTGTGACTGATATAATAAGTGTTCTTCGTAACATATAACAACACATGAAGGAGATGTTGAGAAAATCTAGTTTCATTAATTTTTTGCGCAGTTTTTTCTGTAATAATTTATTTTTATTTGACACTTATAAACGAATAAAATGGTAAGCAATTTAAAATTTATTTTTTTTTCAGGCAGCAGACCTAGACATAACGCCTACAACAAAATATCAAGAATTTGCCCGACAGCAAATCAATTACATGCTAGGTGACTCGGGCAGAAGTTACGTGGTTGGTTATGGCGACGATTGGCCTAAACAACCATACCATCCTGCCAGGTACGAAAAATATATTAATTTACTTGAAAAAATTACATTATTTACGATTCGATCGCGCCGAGGTATTCATGGCAAACCCAAAAAAAAAAATTAAATTGACGAAGCAATGTCTTATGAACTTTTTAATTTTGGCATTTTAAGTAAGCCTTTCAAATTTTTAAGATCACCAATGGTATTTTGGAATACTATAATCCAATTTTTATCAACTTGGTGCTTTCAGTGCTCTGAAACACAAATATGAGCTAATTCATTTCGTTGTTAAGGTTCCGTACATTCGAAGGAAAAACGGAACCCTCATGTACATACGATCACTTTCGTGTTTGTCTGTCTGCCTGTTACAGCTCATTTTCTTCGAATCAAGCGGACGAAAAAAGTTGAAATTTGGTATATATATATATAGAGTTAGACAATAAACGAATTCCGGTTTTGGAGGTTAATTTTGAAGAGCAAATTAGAAAATTAAAAAACAATATATCAAGTGTATCAAATGATGTACCTATCAAATGAAAGGACTCGTTGTTAGAAGTACAAATATATATTTTGTCCGAAAATCGCCGTAACTAAGAAGCTTAAAAATTTTGGAAATAAATAGCCAACTCATAGTTCACAGGAAATTCTAAGCGAAAGTTCTCATGGAAAACGGAATTGTACGGAATCCTTGAATCCTTTCCACGCGAGTGCGGCTTGTACTTAACAGTTTTTTCCCTTTCAGTTCTTGTCCAGACCGACCAGCCGAATGCAACTGGTCAGCGCTATCGTCGCCGAACCCGAACCCTCAAATTCTTTATGGCGCTCTGGTTTCCGGACCATTCGAAAACGACTACTTCCAGGACATCCGCGAAGATACCCCGTACTCAGAAGTGACGATATATTTCAACGCCGGATTTCAGAGCGCAACGGCTGGTCTGAAATATTTGCAAATGATAGATGAAACGAATAGAATATGGTTCGGCGAAAGTTAATAACGATTTACTTTCATTGTTGTTGCTTTGTCGTCCTTTGATTTTGAATCTTGATTTTTTTTCAATCGTCTTCAAAACACCAGAACACTATGGTCTATTTTTAAACCTTGATATTTTTCAAATCATCATCGTCTAAAACACCATATTTTGAAACCGAATTTTTATGATCAAAAACTTTTCTCTATATACTCTGTACTAATAGGAGAAAATAAAAAAATGAAAATTTTCCCGGTTTCCTTATGTCCTTCATATATACGGGAAACTAAAAATACGTTTTTTTATTAAATTGCCTAGTAACTAGAAATGTTTTCTCCCCAATTTCAATGTAAACAGAGATCAAAGAAGGCAACGACATTGAATACCTAGAAAAAACTAGTTTAAATGCAAAATAAATTCCTGTTTTGATTATTCGCCTACATAAATGATAAAATTCGAAACATTGGCAGTTGTATTTGCTCTGTACTTGAGAGTGCAGCGTTAGCAGTAATTTAATTAATTAACAATAATTAAAATGATGAAGCCAGTATTTTTTCTATTAACAATGTGTTACGTTCAATTAAACAATGGTAAAACTGTTAATCAAAATCAAATTATTGACAATTGTGATTATTTAAGAAACGATGGTGATATAATTAATATAGTTAATAACGGTTACAAAAACAAAGTGAAAACGAAAAATATACTTCATTGGATAAACAGCTGTCGCCATATTGAAAACAAAATAACGGCGTATATGACTTTATATAAAGCCATTCGAGACAACCAACAAGATAATCTCAATTATTGGACGTTCACTTTCGCGAAAGTATCGCTTCCGTTGTTAAAAAACAAAAACCTATCTGTAAGGAATAAGTGGCAATTGTTTTATTTGTATAATTCGATTCCAAGTTGCGTCAAGCAAATGGTAAACGGAGATCAGGTTTTCATTGAAAATCTGAAATATAACGAGTATTTGGCAGCTTCAGAGTTGACAGAAAAAGGAGATCCTGTCAAAAGAAACGTGTTTTTCAGAAATTTGACTGAAAACAACAAAGATGTCGTTTGGAAACCAGTAATCGTTGAAAGTGATTACGGCTCGTCATTAATTCTGGTGAACGCGCTTTACAACGAGTCTTTATTTGAATCGGGCTTAATAAACGATTACGGTAACCATATTATTTATACGGCAAATTCGACGTCGATTTCACGACATTTGGCACAGTGGATCGTCGAACCTGTCGAAGGTGACGTCACAGATGCATGTCTCATCAGAAGCCTGTATTGGAAACAATATTTGTGTGTTTTTGACGATAAGTTCTATCATTTTACGCATTATAGACGCTTGTTTACAACGAGACCTAAAATGTTTAAAGATTCAGCGTGCCATTTTCTTATCGATTCTGAAAATTTTATTCACTGAAACTTCCGTGTTGGTCACTTTTTCATGAGTATACGTTGATTTGAACTCAACTCTAAAATATGAAAAACAATGTGTGATTCCTTAAAGTGCAATAATTTATTGAAATATGAATAAACAAAAGAAAACAGCGCGTAACGTCGAAACTTGTAGCGAGTGTTCGTTTCGATAGAAACATGGCTTAAATTGTTTATATAGAACAGTATTTTTAAGTTTTTTATTTAATCACGGGAAATTGGACAATTGAATTTTAATATAGATAAACTAAATTAAAAAATTTGCGACGTTTCGTTAATTTGTATAATAAAAAAACTTATTAATTATAATGGACGTGAACAATATTGAGTATTTTTAAGTCTGTTTTTTATGATGTCACGACTCGATACGCGCAAGATTGATTTTAGTCGGCGGGACTTACATAAATATTTCAAAATTGTTTTTTACTTAATATTTAAAATTTACTGTTTCATTAATACAATACAAAAAAAGTCCATTCAAATTGGGTCATTTTAAATTCAAAAACTCCAGCCAATTGGGCGACAGGGCCATTCCAAAAATATTGATATTCGACATGTAAAATAAATAAAATAAAATTGAACGCATGCGTTGACGCGGGTAACAACACTAACGACTAGTAATAAATATTATATTTGCTATGCATTTGCGCGGTAACATATTAAGCACATGTAAAAATTAACCAAATTTAACAGTACTGGTTCGATTAAACATGAAAAAATAGGTTCATTTAGGAAGCAGAAATTATTTGATCTCTTTAAATTATGTAATCAAGGGCTTTTGATTTATTATTTAAAATGTAAAGTCAATATCTTGGTTGAAATCTAACGCACTATATGTATATAATGTTTTTTTTTTTTATTAATATAATTTATAAAATATATTTATATAGTTTCAACACTGTGTATGTTTGATATGCAAAATAAAGTAAATCAGTTAGTAATGCCGCCTACCTTACAGAAATAATCTTTTAACTATCCCCGGTGGAAAGTACGTATTTCCGGCTTCGATTTTAAGGCAGAAAGTCTAACGTTTATGGTCTGCTGGATTTAATCGCACGCCATCTATAACAGCGGGACGAAAGAGTTTTTTAGTGCACACTGATATATAACCTCAAAATTGCTCACTAGAAAGTTTTTTTATATAATGGTGAAACTACGTACTTTCGACCGGGTATAAAGAAAAATAGTATACACCACGCGGGCAAAACATTGATTTTCCTGCCCTTGTGGTGTAATATACTATCTCTAAACGATACTATTCTAGTTCATAAGAAATAATAAATGTTAGCTTTATATAAAGACAATAATGTATATAGTTCAATAAATAAGACTTTGTTTTATAAAAAAAAAAAAAAAAACTATATTTTAGTATCAAATAAAAAATGTTGAATCTGTTTACTATTTATAAATTAACGGCAAAAATTGTTATTTTTTAGCCTAACTGATTTTGTGATATAAAATTTGGAATGTTTTCTTTAAATAAAACAATTTTAAAATTATGATTTTTGTTGACTCTAATTTAGAAAAACACGATTTCTACAACCGAACATAATAAGACCGTCCTGCTTCATCAGAAAGTCAACCTGTAATATTGTAGAGTTGTAAGCTTGCCGAGCTCTTACTTTGTGAGAAGATAATATTGAGCGCCTATAGAACACGGTTCCGAAATAATAGGTGTGAGTTATCATTGCAGTACGATTCCCTTAATGTAGCCACAAAGTAATAAAACAAGGTAAAGTATACCCGTTCCATGCATAAAAACTATGCCGCTACTATTTTGGTACCTTACTAACAGTCGTTCATTGGTTTGTGTTTTACCGTGATGACGTCGCAATACCGCTAGCGGCTGGACTGCTCGAATCAGATAGCGTCACAGAAGGTTTCAAAAGTTACTGTTTAAAATAAACATGCAATTGCAATTTTATGTAAAAAGAAGCTTTGCTATTATTTTATTGCATTTTAAATTTTTGAAGTAACCCAACAAATTTAAATTAATTTAAATATTCGTCAGATATAATTTGCACTGATTTTTCACTCGGCGCGTGGTAGAACATGATTAATAATAACAAGTAACTTGAAAATTCTACAAATAATTCTTTATTTCTCGACGATCGTTTCGGACAATAAGTCCATCTTCAGGAGTACAAAACTTATATAAGTATAAGTTTTGTACTCCTGAGGATGGACTTATTGTCCGGAACGATCGTCGAGAACTAAAGAATTATTTGTAGAATTTTCAAGAGTTTTTTAATTACTTGTTATTATTCGTCAGATACATGTGAGAAACATACGGACAGACGGATAATAGAGAAATCAGTATTTTTTAACATTTTAGTGTAGAATCGGGAAACTTTTCAAAGATTTTCAGAAAACCGAAGTAAACTAAAATAAATCTACTGCGGTCCTGAAACATTTTCGTCCCACGCATATTTATCAGTTGACGCCATTTTATGTGACTACCTGGGTACAATATATAAATACTTTAGTCTTCAGTTGACAGCCCACTGTTCTGAATTTCACTTGTTACAAAAGAAGTTAATTGTTAAATTTAAAAATGTTTCGATCAATATTTCTTTTGCATTGTTTGTTAATTCTAAGTTTTTGGTCAACAAATGGTGAAACGATATCTCAATTCACGACTTATTTTTGTGAAGATAAAAACATTGTCGATGATGATTACATAATTGCAAATGTTAACGCTCAATACAAAAAAGGACACACAGCGAATATATTTTATTGGTTGGACACTTGTCAAAAAATCGAAAACAAAATAACCGGTTTAAGCGAACTGTATAAAGCGATCGCGAACAATGGAAGCGATAATATTAATTATTGGACTGTCAAATTCGCCAGCGTTTTGGAAGAAAACTTTATGCCACAAGTCAGCGATACTACAGGAATAAAATTGGAAAAACAATATCTCAACCGTCTCCTCGATCTCTACTACGATCTTCCGAAATGTGTTATAAATTTGGTATCTCATGGAGACGTATTCCTTGAAAATCAAAGATATCAAGAATACCTCGTTGCTTCTGAAATGCGTGAAAACGGCGCTTCAGCCAGCCGCAATGTCTTCTTTGCGAACATGAGTCAGCCACTTTTCAATCAAAGCAAATGGCACATTGAAATTGTCGAAAATGAAAACAGCGCGACATTTTTGTTGAAAAACGCTCACTACGACGCTGAAACTTTGTTTGCATCAGGGTTGACCAATAGCCATGGTGATCATATTTTGTACACATCGACGTATAGTTTTCTGCCACCATCCCAATGGATTTTACAACCTGTCGATGAGTTCGGAACTGCGTGTCTTCTGAGAAATATTAAATGGGACGAACTTATATGCGCCTACGATCAAAAGTTTTATAACTGGTCCCATTATCGTCGCGTCTTTACGACATTGACGCGATCTGTGGCGGACCTATCCTGTCATTTCAAAATTCTCTCATTTTAAGAAAACATGACATTTTATTGAATGTGTTTCATTTGTTATTTCGTCAGTTGTAAGTTATGTATCAAGTGCGTAAATTATTATTTTATGATGCAATCAGTGGCGTAACAATAGGGTGACAGGACAGGCAAACTGTCACAGACCCCTGGCCCGAGAGGGTCGCGAGCACAGGATGGTCTTAGCATTTATTATTACAACATTTAGTAAAATTTATTAGTTTTGCATTCAACTAATGTAAGTTACCTACTAATACACAAATTAAACAAAAAAATGTTTCGAGATTTGAACGCATTTGTAAGAAAAAGATATAAAGTTGGTTCAGCTTCTAGACATTGAAGGAGGACCCCATTCGATGAATTTGCCACGGCCCTCAAACGATATAATTACGTCACTGGATGCAATGTAAAAAGAGCACCAAGCAAGTTTTAACACAAATCATAATATAATTGCGCACGAGATATATAATATAGTACTTTTTGCACGTACCTCTTACAAAATAGCTGATTTTCATAAGTATATTATATATATTTATATATACCTAACAGTTGAGATTTGGATTAATTTCGAGTACAATCCCTACTTTGCCGTTTTTTGCTCAACAGAAAAATTACCATTGGATTGATAAAATTGCATTTCTATTGTTATACTTTAAGCACTAGTGCGAAATGTGTCATTTTATTGCTGCTATACAGACGTGAATAGCATCTATTTTATAGGGGACCGTGCAAAAAATAATTTGATTTAATATTATTGTTGTTCTCTTTTGTT
Source organism: Venustoraphidia nigricollis (assembly GCA_034508555.1). Classification (NCBI taxonomy): domain Eukaryota; kingdom Metazoa; phylum Arthropoda; class Insecta; order Raphidioptera; family Raphidiidae; genus Venustoraphidia; species Venustoraphidia nigricollis. The sequence continues at coordinate 3,175,921 of JAVRKA010000032.1, read as the reverse complement.
AAATACTATTTGATTGTTTTTAAATAAACTGAATACTTAAATAAATTATTTGTCTGTTATCAGTACACCTACATTAAGCGAAAAAACCTATTTTTTTATTAATAATAAAATAATTAATAATAAAAGCTGTTCGACTGAATGGTCATTAACACCGCTATTGGTTTATGCACTTAATTGAGTTACAATTTAAGATTAAACTTGTTTATGAATGTACAATATATATTTTACAGTAAGTATTTTCATTTGTTATATTTGTTATATTTCATTTGATATATAAAGCCATTTTAAGCAGCGAAATGAATGCAAGATGTCAAGTAAATCTAATCGATATACCTTCCCATATCGAGAAGATCAATATTCTATACTTCTTTATCAAAATCATCTCTCCAAATTTTTGCAGCTCTGTCCGCTGAAGAGCTACTGATGTTAATGATAACCACGCTGATTACCACGTTCTTAGCAAACTAAGCTCTTTGGGTACCTAATAATTTTTTTTTAGTTTTTTATTCTGCTAAGCAAAGCGACTACCCATTAATAGCACGCTAAACATTGGTGATAAACAATGTTTATAAATTTTATTATCACTCTGGGTACGCAAGAACAGTCATTAGAACACATGGCTAATTGTCTTGAAAGTCCGGTTGATACTGTTACTAGTTTTTGGATTAGAACCTGGAATACGCCATCTCAGGGTTGGACTTGTCCGTTCAATTGCCGATTGAGCCAAACACTTTTGGAGGCTAACTGCACGGTATTCCTGTAAATAATGCATAAGCGTGTATGATTGTGTATTATAGCAAGCTTTGTTACAATAACCCTCTCTCTTCATAATGTAATATTTTCTAAATTGTTTTTCCTTAGTATCCTAAAACATATTTTTAAAGCAATTGCTGCTTTATTGAACGGATATTCATTGATTTATTTAGAAATTAATTTACATTTTCTACGTGACAAAATGAATAAATGATACTTGGCATAATGTATGTAGGTCAGCTAGAAATTTTACAACTGTACGGCCATGTATTGACTAAAAGCTTCAAGTTACCTTATAAAATTTCTAACTTATCAATATTTCGATACTCCTTTGCATAAATTGAACGTTAGTTCAGTGAGAAATTGTTATTTTCGGTAGAGAAGATCTAAGTTACTTAAAAAAAAATTGAAAAAAACATGATGTGTGTACTATACTTCTTAGGTAATACTAACGCGTATTTTCAAATTTATATTTGGCATAATTAATATACACTTGTGAGCGTGTATTTTTACCCGACTGCTCTGGATGGAGGGTAATGTTTTTCGAGTGTATGTCTGTTTTTAGACGCTCGGTAGCCTTATTCAATGAAATTTGCAAGTGAAAATAAAACAATACAGATAACACTAAAAAAAGTAAAATAAAAAATCAGAAAATCCGACTTCGTAGAAAGTGAACTGAAAAGATGGAAGCAAGATTAAATGGATAAAATATGCAGTCGAGGGAATACATGTAACTGTATTAAGTTGAAGAGAAATATATGATGCATCCAACTGCATGTTATCACATGATCTTATTTCCATTTTAATTCAGTTGACTTTTGACGCAGTCGGGTTTTTCGTTAATTTACTTTTTAATTTAAATTGTACGTATTATGGATGATTGACAGCAAATCGTATTTAAAAATCGGAATGATCCATAATTGAATAAATAAAAAATTGAGAAATTTGTCAGTGATTTGCTGAAAGCAAACAATTATGATAAATACGGTTCTGAAATATGTTTGCTCTACGCAATATTATCTATCCGTTGACGGCAATTTTGAGTGATACTACGGCTAAATACAATATATAGGTAAATACTAAATCAGTGGTCAGTCTTTAGTTGGCCAAAAACCTTTCAAAAATTCGAACGCTTATAAAAAATTAAAGAAGTTGTCTGACTTCAAAAATGGCTAAAGCTGTATTTCTTTTGTACTGTTTGTTAGTTGTGAATTTTTTATCGTCAATTAATGGTGAAGATGTAATCACGACAGCTACTAGTGAAAATGAAAATATAAAAATAACATACATTTGTGAAGACAAAAATGTTACCAACGATGATTATATAATTTCAAATGTCAACGCCAAATACATAAAAGAACAAACTATCAACGTATTCATTTGGTTGGAAAGTTGTCAAAATATTGAAAATAAAATAACTGGTCTACACGCGTTGTTCAAAGCGATCACAAGCAACGCAAACGTTGACATAAATTTATGGACAATCCAATTTGCCAGTATTTTGGAAAAAAATATTTTGCCACAAGTCAGTGACGACAATGGATTGAAATTGGAGGTTAAATATCGTGACCTTCTGCTCGATATCCACTACGATATTCTAAATTGCGTTATAAATTTAGTATCCCGAGAAAGCGTTTTCATCGAAAACCGAAAGTATATGGAATATATATCATAGCCTCCGAAGGGAAAGAAAATGGTCTATCGTCGAATCGGAATGTGTTTTTTACAAAAATAAGTCCAGAAACATTCAACCAGACCAAATGGATCACTGAATTTGTTGTAGTAAATGATAAAAGAGTCACCTTTATGCTAAAAAACTTTTATTACGATGACGAGATGTTGTTCGTGTCAGGGTTGGCCAATAACGACGGTGATCATATATTATATTCATCGGTGAACAGTAATCGACGACAAGCTGAGTGGATTTTGGAGCCTGCTGACGAATTCGGAACGGCGTGCCTTTTGAGAAACGTTTACTGGAACGAATATTTATGCGCCTACGATCAAAAGTTCTACGATTTATCGCACTATCGTCGTGTCTTCACAACATCTTCGCGATCTACTGCCGACCCAGCGTGCCATTTCGAAATTAAATCATTTTAAGTTACCGGAAAGATCATTATGCAAATTAAAAATAACTGAATGATCTAGTAATGTAAAACCAGCTATAGTAATCATTTTGACCGAATAATTTACTGGTTAATTAACCGACTATCTATAAATCAAAATGGTGGCGTCGGAGTTCTGTTTCTCAGGAAAACAAAAAACAAAATAATAGTAGAATCTAAGGAATTAAACGATGCATTTATATTTATATTAATATCGTCAATATCCGCGGTTGTTTAAAATAAATGACGCGAATATTAATTAATTAACGGGTTAAGTAATCGGTAATTAATATTTTACATCACTAGAATGATGTTATTTCTGCATTGCAGTAAAAAAAATTGTAGGGACATATATCTAGTACTTGATATTTTACGAATGTGACAATATTATGTTAAAAAGTCTGCACATAGGTCATAAGAAATTGCACTTACCCTCAATAAAACAGCTGATTTCATTTAATTTTCAAAATTTTTGACATCAGTTCAAATTTGATCCAGTTTACTTCTAATAGTAGACTACATTGTATTCTCATGCGGCTAGATGACGATTTACGTATTATGGAAAGGATAGTATGACTAAGCTTATTTTACTTTATGCAACTTTACAGCACTAGTGTTAAATGTGTTGTGTTATCTATACGGGCATGAAAAGCAGCTATTTTATAGGGAGCTACGTGCAAAAAAAAACAATTAACAGTATAGCTCGATGTTCAACTGTATGAACTGTATGATTGACAAAAACAATTGAATGAAGCCGTTCTTTTATACCGCACTATAAAAAAATGTAATCATTTTATTGTACTAAAAGTATATTAAATGGATTTTAACGGTTTTATTTGGCTTCCTTTGTTTATGTTTTGTGTGGGTCAAATCTAGTAATTGAAATTTTACCTCCTTTAGTTTTGATGACAATGCACTATTATGATAACTAGAGGACCAGCCAGGCTTGGATTTGAATTTTGAAAAAAAAATGATCTCAAAACTAACCTGTGACGTACGTCGCTTGTTGACTGCAAATCTAGGATCTTCAGTTGTGGTCTGGCGAAGTGATTTGTAGTCTGACACTGTCATAAAACATGGATCGTGCAATTTATATTACACAACACAGAAATGAAACCTCTATTCGTATTAGTCATTACATAACTCTAGTCGCATCGACACACACACACAACGTTTCGTTTTTTTTATATATACGTTGATAAGCCTGACTTTTGTCTTGACAACGTTTCGTTAAATCTTTTCGTTACACTTTCAGTCGTACGAACTATTCACTTCACTGTGCGGAAAGAAGTTTCACTTCAAAAACTTTCATTTACATAAAACTCACTACAGAAAAAAATGTGGCTGTCCAAGAATGCCAGTTTATTTCACGATAACTGCATTATATTCTACTCAATACACATCGCTCAAATCAGCCACAGAAACTCAAAATTATCGAAAATTTCTTGTTTAATTTTATCAGCAATAAAAATTAAAATCTAAATAAAAACGTGTATTCATTTGCACACTACGGCATTTTGAACATTTCTCTCATTCCTATTACAAGATCAGACTTTTTCAAGAATCTGTCATTAATTATGTAATATCTTGCAAGGACTAGCAAAAATTAATGGATATATATTAATGTTGGCATGTTGATTATGACAATAATAATAATAATAATAATAATAATAATAATAATAATAATAATAATAATAATAATAATAATAATAATAATAATAATAATAAAGGTTTTATTCTATGAAGCCATACCATACAGCGTAGAACAAGTCAGGTACAATAGTACATGAGTATAAATCATTTAAGGAAGTAATGGACAAATTGTGATGAAATCATCAGAGTGCAAAATATCACAATAAATGTGACATGCAATAAGGTGAAAGCTCCAATAAGTATTTTTTCAATTGTTTTTTAAATTCGCCGACTGCTGATGCGCGCCTCAATTGTTCTGGAAGTTTATAAAATATTTTGTGACCAATGTACATAGAACTCTTTTCAAAAAACGATGTGTTATGTTTAATGCTCATTGCATGGGATCTTATATTATATTTATGTGAGCTATTATAGTCATTTTTATTGAAAAAATTGTACTTATACATGTGAGATAGCAGTTCAAAAGCATAAATACCGTAATATGTTAACAGTTTTTTCTCTTTAAATATATTTCTGCAATGTCCAATGTTCCCCCGTCAACTGATGACAAGTTGATGCTGAGGACTAATAAGGATTAAACCCTGGGTCCCAGTGTCAAGGACCCACAAAATTGAATTATTATCATAATTTTTTTTATACTTTTTCAATAACAACGAGCACTTATCGTTTAGTAAAAAATAATGTTCATGGTTACCATTGTCATTGGTGAATGTTAACATTTTTTTGAGTGAACTTTGACTATTTTTCGAGTGAATGCAAAAAAGAATGAAGCTCATTTTCGTGTACGAAATTTCATTGAAATCAGATTATAAATTTAATAAAGAGGTTATTAATTAGACATGTATGTATTTTTTCAGGCCTCAGCTATTGGATCGACCTAAAAATTTATTTAACTGTTTAAAACCCAACCCCCTCTTGAATAACAGCAAGCAAATAAAAAAAATATTTATGTTTTTTCAATAAATTTATGATTTAGTATTACAGTTTCATCGATAGTTCCCAATTGTGAATTAATCCATTCAACATCTAATTTCGCGAACGACGCTATTTGTTGTTTTCCTTCAGGTTGGCTACTTGGACCACAACCTGTGTCCCACGAATAGACGCCATTCAGTTTGTAGTAACCATCGCCAAGGTCGCAAGCAAGAGCGCTTCCGGGGTCAGTCTAAAAGTACAATTTAATTATCCATGGAAATGTCGACAAAATATAAATATTTCGAAGCGTACTACGGGAAATAAATCTCTTTTGAAAAGTGTTCTTTTTTTTCAGAGGCTTAAAAGTGTATAGTCTTCAGAGCTACGCGTGCAATGTTTAAAAAAAATCCGAAATTTGGACGTGGGTTAAAATGAAGATTTTAACGCAAATAATAAGTGAATTACTAAAAAGTTTGTAAAAGTTTCCTGTTAGGACTTCGTAGATCAGAATTAAAACAATAGAATCATTATATAGAATCATGTTTCTCTGTTTGTCAAGACCCTTTTTCATGAACGGTTAGAGATATCAAGTTGAAATTGATATCAAATAATAAAGTCTACAACATCATAGTACTGTAAGAAATTCAAGCTTCTAACCTTAATACGACAAAAAGATACGGCTTCTCAATAATCATTTATTTTAATACTAAATCCCTGGTTCTAAAAACTTATAGGGTACTTTTCATTGGCCTAGAATCTTGAAATATTGCATGAAGAAAGGCCTCATAGCACGAGTAAAGAAAAAAAAAAACATTAATTACTAATTTTAAATAAAACAACTAAATTGTTAATAAGCTTATTAATTATCAATCTCAACAAAGTAATTGAAATTCTCAGGTTTTACTCGAACATGCCCGTCTTTTCATCATTAAAGATAAGTTAACTATTTGAATGTTGGTATCGACTTCTAACTTACGTCACAAATATCCTGCGAGGGATCAGCAGGAGTACAACAAGTGCAAGTATTTGTATCCAGTTTGGAAACGTCACTAGGATACTGCGATTCTAAAACTTTACGACACTGGTCACCAGTCATAATTTTAACATCCATTTTATGCATCACCGAATTGGCAATGTGTACTGTAAAAGACAGCAGTGTTATTTTCATAATATTTCATCTATATAGCCAATTAAACAGAAAGAGGCGTGTTGGTCGAGTTTCTTCTTCAACACTATACCCGCCCGCCAATCTACTTTACGCTAGTAGCTCATTTTCCCCATTCCTGACGGCGTTCTTTTCATTACGTTTATAGACACATAAAAAAAGCTTCCTAAAATAAGAGACTACTAGTTTTCTCTGTGTTCTGTATGTATTGAATTTTTCAAAAATAATTAATTTAGCCTATTTTAATTTAAGTAAACAAATAATGAAAATTTTCATAGCAAAATTTAAATGACAAATGGAAATTAGTTATAAATTAAATTCACGTCATAAGAGAAATTAGCAACATAGGTGGTAAATTACGTTTCCTTTTTTTACCACCTGTGTTGCTGATTTCTCTTCTGACGTGATTAAGCTATTGAACGAAATTATTTATTGCGGTTAAAGTAGTTGCACTTCAAAACTGAGTTTTATTGTCGAGAACTTTATTATTTCGTTTTTTTTCAAATTTGAAATATTATATTTTATTAATAAAATCATTGATTCTTTAAAAAAAAGATCAATGGAATCAAGATGTTCATTTAGATGGAAGGAAGTCGTAATTAATACTCACTTTTAAGAACTTCTTTGCCCCATCCAGAAGTAATACAGATAGCTCCCCCAGTTCTGATAGTTTCTACTTCAGCTTCTGTTGGCAGGCAAATGGGTTCGATGTGATTATCTAAACGCAAATCTTCGGTTAAATGTAATACAGCAACATCGTTGATCAATTTACCAGGCTCGTAGCGTGGATGGTGAGTAATCTTATCCACTTTAACGATCTGGAACGGTTGGGGTTCTTCATCTGTACCAAGACGCCATTCTCCTGCTTTTATTTCGACATCATTTTCTTGAAGCCTGCCATAAACATTAAAGTTAAAATTCCTTTCATTTTATGAACGGATCATAAGATGACGCAACGCACGGAATGCTTGGTGTACAAAACACTTTTGATAACTTTTAACACTTTCAACGTGTAAAAATTGCTGAATACGCCATCCGTATCTTCGTAGCTATGGTCACCGTGTCAAACATGGACATGCTTATTAAAAACTATATCTTACCCATCGACGCAATGAGCAGCCGTGAGAACTGCATTTGATTTGATGATGGCTCCGCCGCAAAGAAGACTTCGATTTGCGACACGTAAAATCATAGCTTGCCATGAAATCTCGCCAAAGTCAGTGTCTAAAGACATGTATCCGCGTGGTCTATTACCCTACAGAAACAAACAAACTCTTTTGAACGGTATTTAATGTTGAATAAAAAAAAATCGTACGAATAACAAACATTTTACAAATCAACTAAATATATGGTCTTTCAATAAAGATGTCCTATTTTTAATAGACCTCGGTAGCCATGGTTATGATATTTTGAACTTGATAATTAGTCATGGAAAGTTACGATTTTACAGTGCTTTGGAATTGTTAAAATGTATTACCAATATAAATGTTGTGTGTTAATTGAAATTTATGGTAGGGGTATCCGTTCCATAGGCAAAATTATGATTTAATGATGTTAGATTACTTTTTATGGGAAATTTCTGGTTTCTATCAATAAATCACAAACAACTAACGATCCAAAAGAAGAAATTGTGCCGATAATTTGTGAAATTAAGCCAGCCTTCGTTGAGACTATCACTGAAAATAAAACAGTCCAGACAACTCACGACGGCCATAAAATGTATAAAAAGAACAATCAGGCTCATTCACACATTTTGATTGATTCACGTTGAAAGATAGGACATGCTTATCGGAAGACATTTGACTTACTGGTTTTCTTGTTCCACAAGTAAGTTCTTCACTTGAGACTGGTTTATATTTGTTTTGAATGAGTTTAGTTTCTGTAATCTTATGCTGCGATGTTTCAGTAGATGGAGGACTTTCCTTTAGTGGCAAATTTATACGAGGTTTAGCCATGTAGTCTCCGCCAGTGGTAGGTGGAGGTGTCACGGTTGTTGTTGTTGTTTTTATACGAGGTTCAGGAGACGTTAGAAGAGAGTCAGTTAAAACTGTTGTGTGGTTGTACTTGTAAGATCCGTCATCTGTATCGTTAGGAGGATTCCAAAGTCCTAACTGACCTACGGGCCATGGATCTTCGTATGTTGGATCGCGACAACATTTGCCCACTATACCTCTTTCTCGGTCTCGGCATGACTAAGAAATACAAAAAGAAATTGAATTATTTCTTTTAGTTTCGTTCCATGGTGAAAGGCAGGCACCGATCTGATTTGAAAACTTATTTCAAGAATATTCGAAAACTAATGATAAAGTTCACTATGGTATAGTAAATAATAAACAGTATAATAGCTATCGTTTGCTATAATTGTTTTAACTGGCTTAATAATATATTCTGTGACTTAGGTCTGAATTAATGAATGACAAATTTCATCTTTGATTCACTCAAAAAACTCTCACTACTATGAAGGTTCGTGTTTAGCGTTAGTTAAGATAAAAATGATGTGAGTTTACTGCTGCAGTTTGTTTTATTATGAAAAAAATTAACTGTTGCGATATGGCGCCGTAGAGTAACTGATAACTCATTTCACCGCGAAAGTTGGAAAGATTCGAATTTAAGTCTCGACGGTAACAGTTGTTTAAAAATATTTTTTTCTAAAACAGCATTGTAATGGGTGTTTCTTAATAATTATAGCAAGCGATAGCAATTATACTGTTTTTGAAAAATAATGGGGAAAAGTTTTTCTTGTTTCAAGCAAAATCCTTGTTAAAATATGATCTGCTTATAGGAACAAACTAAGTTTTCAAATGAACAGTAGTATAAAATTTTGATACATGAGACAAGTTTATTGTTAGTTTAATGGTTCCTTACCGTCAAAGGTACTTTGTTACCGCTCTGTTTTTTAGTAAGCGAAACTTTCGATTCGCTGGCAACTCCTTCGGAAGTACAGAAATCTTCAGGAATGCATATCAGCGCTGCGGCACAGCCTCCACGGGACTTCCTGAAAAAGGATGCTGAAATTCTGCCGTCTTCTTCATACTCTTGAACAGTAGTTTTAGGGGCATAGCTTGACGCGAATGGGCGAGTCGTAAAACTCAACGGAGTTTTCGATTTTTTACTTTGAATTTGAAATTCGCAGCAAACTTCCTTTGATGGCTTGCATCTGTGAACCTGGGAGATCAAAAAGTGACACAGTACTCGCGAGGATTGATGTGTAAGCACGTGAGTTCGTGTCAAGGTTAGTAGAATGCTATAGGTTGAACGTTAACATTGTTGAAAGTGTGACTTGGCGAGACTGGTGAGAGGGCGGGGGACCTTTTTCCCAATGGTCAAACGCTCATTATATGTAGTTGAAAAATCAAGCAAAGGGTTTCGAATGACGTAATCAATCGAACAATAACAACTGTAAATGATATTTCTATTTATCAAGTTATGTTGAACAGTATACGAGATAATTGATCATAAAAAATGATTTTAAAAAATATTCTCTATTATAATCATAAATGAAATTTTAGTAGTGTTGTCCAGTAAACTTTTCCCCTTAGGGGAACACTGGAATTCCAATATTTTATGGGAATTAGCGTGCCCAAGAACCCAACCTCGAACCGGTCGGTTTTTTTATGTTGGCTGGCAGATTTTTTAATACACACAGCGTGTATAATCTACAGTCTATCTATCCAGTAAACTTTTGTTCGGTGGGAGCTTGGATTATTAAGATATCTCGACATGTTTTAAAGAACTGTCATAAAAGGTAATTTAATATTTAATTAATAAGCTTTCGAAATATGGATTCTGGAATTTTGTTGTGTCAATTTGTCCTCGTAGATGACTTTAAACAAACTTTTAAACGGACAAGGTGGCATGCAGGTTGTCAAGGATGGGCTGCAGTTTACGTCATGATCCATGATTAATAATAATCACAATGTCAGTTTATTTTCATGATGAGAGCATTGGTCTCGGAACGTACCTTCGTTTAATAATAAAATAGTTGTTATTGAGAATTGACTAAATTATTGTTTTTTTTTATCGATAGAATGAATCGTAAAACAAAACAAATCAAATGCCTTAGGCAAACAAGTTAACCAAAAATAGATAAATTATGTTCCATTAAATAATTTAATGCTTTCTGTCACATTAATACACGTTAAACAAGGAATTAAATTGTTTTGTTGTTGCTATTGAAATAAGCGGATTTATATGCGTCTTTCGTGTTTTTTATTTTGTCTTTACTTATACATAGTAAAAGGCACTTGGCATTGGTCGTATGGCGAGTTACCATCTAACCGGGCCAATTCGTTTTAGATGGAATTTTTAAATCTTTGACCATACTCCACACAGAATTAATTCATCTTTATTTAATTGTTTGTAGGACAATGAATTAGGGATTGTATTAGTGATGTAAAAGCGAAAATAACCAGTTAAATAATCGGTCAAATGTCCTGTTAAGTAACCACGTAATTTATGAATTAAAGTAGTCTCGGCTATTTATTACTATTACACAAGGCTGCGCAGAAAGCTTTGCGTATAATTGTAATTTCCGGCCGAGATTTTAATTTTATAGCCAATATCTACATAAATATAAATACTTTATTCAATTAATTTTTTCGATTCTACTGTTAAAAACTGCTCCATTGTTTTGTTTGTTGTTGTTCTGAAGAAGAGAAACCGGAAGACGCCATTCTGTTTTATAGATAGCCGGTTAATTAACCGATAAATTATCCAACCAAAATAGTTATTATCATAAATCATTTTACGTTACTAGATAGAACCCGGTAACTCGAGTAAGATGGTCATTTGTAAATTATTATTAAATTGATTTTCAACTCACATTTTGCCGAATGTTGGCATCTGTAATTTTGGCAATGCCATTGATGCACAAACTTTTGATTACGCAGGTATGTTTAGGTCCCCGACAAATTTGCCCTTTACGTTTATTGTGGGGTAAATCGGGACTTTCTGGCTCATCATCTATAAATATAAAGTTTCTATTATTCAGATATTTATCATTCTTTACATAAAAAAGAATTGTAGTAAGAAGTTTAAACCGATTGTTCAAAAGCAATTTTGAACATAGGCTAAGTCAATTAAGCCCCGCTACCCTTCAGCCAGGCCTGTGTTTTTGTATTCAGATATTACTAAAAAGTTATTGTACAAATTTTCAAAGTGCCTCAAATACCTACCCAAAAATGATTAATAGCTCTTGGGCTACTATAACTGATTTATTAGAGCTCGGACAGTAAGGTCTCCTAATGCATCATTTGTAGTATGCGTTGGACCTACCCAAAAATGCTTAATAACTCATGGCCTATATACAACTTACCATTTGGGGACGGAATGTTTGGGATATCAGTACCAGCAGAATGATTTGTCTCGGGTTGTTGCAGCGACCACGCGCCGCAATCTGCTCCTTTGGAGGCAGTGCATTTCTCGAATTCGGCAAAGGCAACTACGAATGGAATGTTTGGACCCGTCCACCAATAGCTCACCGGACTACTGCTGTTTCTGGAAACTGTGCTATCACCGGATACGGCGTTAAGTGATTCTTCTACTTTGAGTGGTCTTTGAGTCATTGTACTGTAAAATACTGTGGTTAAGACCAACACAAAACCGGGTCGTGCTGGTGACATTATGGATCAATCTGGAAGGTTAATAAACATACGCGTTAAATTCATAGCCCCTTTTTGATGTGGAAACAGCTGAGCTTTCGTTCAACGGTACGAACTCCGTGGGAGTTCGACTGTCAGACGAGTGTCATGTAGTTGCGTGATACGTAAGTTCTGTAGATAAGTTTTGATACATTCATAAATATTTAAATCGTGTTCTTTTTCAAAATAGATTAAGTTCTCATAAAACCAATATAATATATTTTTAGCACGACCCCTTATAAAATAGCTGCTTTTCATACCAGTTGTAAAATGACCTTGTTTCGCACTAGTTTGTAAAGTAAAATAAAAGTAAATCGATTTTATAAATTCAATATTAATATATCTGTCAGTTACCATTTAAATTTTTATGAGCGCAGTGACAAACAGTAAAGTTGCCGTTGTAAACAATTCACATATAAATCCAATATGGCCGAACGTGAAATGTAAAAAATGTTACAAATATACTTATTATGATGTGAAAATCAACTACTTTATAAAAAGGACCTCCGTACAAAAATGTAGTGCGATTTATGTTAGCAATGATATTATGACTCGGGTGACTGTTAAAACTCACTTGTGGTTCGTTTTAACATAATGTCACTTACGAACGTGATACATAAACTAATATTATGGACGCTGGCATAATAGTAGGGTCAAGATGGACAAAATGCCTACTAAAGTACACAAATTAAACAAAAAAGTGTATCAAAATTTGAACGCACTTGTAAGAAACAGATATAACGTTGGTTGAGCTTTTTTACATTAAGGGAGGGCCCCATCCGATGAATTTGCCACGGGTTTCAAACGATATAACGACAGGAACGGATATTTAAATTCAAAGTAGTTTTGACGTAAATCCATCTCATATTTAGAAGGGTGTTTGTTTATTTGGTCTGTAGCGATCCAAGACAGAACAATTATCTATTATTTCTGGATCAAAAATAAGATCGAGAGGGCAGGAGGGAGGAGACTAGATGCATCTTGTGTACATTTCACTGCTTACATTACATACTAATGATTTATTATATATATATTCCACTTACCTGATTGTTGCACGTATGATTGTTATTAACAATAGAAGCACTAGGTTTATGAGATCTACTCGTTTTCCTAAATATAAATAAGCAATGATGTAACTGAAGACACTAAATCTTTCATTTATATTAGAGGTGCAGTCCTCGCTTTTGACGGTTGTTTGAAGGTTCCGCGACTAAAATTCTCTCACACCTACGTATAATTTCGAAATACTGGCAGAAAATGATTTACACTTAAGATGAACAGAGGAATCTTTAAAATAAATAAAAATAATATACAACAGGTACATGAAATTGAACATATGTTTTTTTTTTTCAATTATATACAGGGTGGTGATTTTCGCGATGAAATATACAGATTTCAATAATAAATTATTATATCCCGGAAATAGTATATTACACCACAAGAGCCGAAAGCTGAATTTCCTGCACTGCGTCACATGATCCCCAAGGCGAAGTCGAGGGCATCATATATCGCGCAGTGCAGGACTTGCAGCTTTCTGCTCGTGTGGGGAATACTATTTTTCTTCATACCATGCCGAAAGTACGCACTTTCACCAATATATAAAAACACTAATTACTTTCAAGTGAACAATGATGGGTTATATGTAATGACACATGGATCTAATAATGTTCATATAATAACAGCAAATGACTACCTACAGGTACGATGCGCAGAAGTAAATGCAGCTTCTACCGACAGCCAGATGCGCCGCACGCTCACCGAGAGAGAGGGTATATAGAAAAGAAAGAAATCTTAAATTTCGACAGAACTTTATGAACCACCCGTATTATGTAGTCGTACGTGTTATCGGTATGTCAGGACGAATCGGTCGTTATTACGTCATCGTGAGCTGTTGTTTTTAATAATATAAACTTTAATAAATTTTACAAATTACAAAAAAAAAATATCGAAACTTTTTATTTAGTGAAATTTAAAAATTTTATTGGCTATTAATTACCACAATTCGTGACGTACGGGTTGACCCTGATGTTCTTTTCAGCTATTATTGTTTTTTTTTTTTTCAAAATATACATCTTTGTTTTTCGATATTTTTAAGCAGTATCTAAGCTTATTGTGTGAAGCTTAATGCTTAATCACAGCTAATAAAAACAGTAGGAAAATGAATTTTGCGACCACAGCTCGAAAATTCTCGAGAGAATATTTTACGATCTTTACTTGCAAATGAAGATTAGTTTCGGTTTTGATCTCGAATCGATTTCACGCATTACTGGTTATGGTCATAGAATAACAACTGACTGCCGTTTATTCGATTATTCAATCGATTTTCATGCGGTTTTCACGAAAAGGTAAAGATTTGAAACCATATATCATTACACTATTATAACAGGGGACTTTTATTTCCGGGCTAGTAAATAACAAAAATAATTTCTTATCAAATAGGTTGTGTATAATATTATTAGTACACTTTATTTGAATGTAATAAACTAATTACCTAATTAATAAAATAAACAAGATATTAAAAACCACAATTAATAGAGAACTTATCATTATGTGGGTTTATCATTTTGTTATTTTTATTTTTAATTATTTGAATTTGTCATATTATTTATTTTACGTTCGTATAGTCCTATATTCTACATTTTTTTTTCACTTTCATTATAAATTATATCTAAAATTATCAATTTTTCTCTACATTTCCAAACTGGCAGTATGGAAATTAATTTAAAAATTTTAAAAGTTAAAATTAAAAAAAAAATCCTTAATACAGCTCTGAGAGTTAAACACCGTAGATTAATATTATGATATAAATTTAACTGTAACAAAGTTTACGCATATTAATTAGTTTAACTAACGTCTTCTGGCTGTCGACTGTTTGTATTTCCGTAACAAAATGCTAAAATCAACTATTTATTTCCTGCATTGTTTTCTTATCATAAATTTGAAGTTAAGTGAATCATACGACTGCGGCGATAATAGCATAATCAACGATCACTATGTGATTTCTACCGTTACCAAAAAATATCAAAATGGAGGAAATGTGAACGAAATATTTAAATGGATAAACACGTGTCAAAGTGTTGAAAACCAAATCACCGGTTACAACACTTTATACCAAACAATTGTCAATCGAAATCAAAACGCAATCAACAAATGGACCTTGAAGTTTGCGAAAGTATTGGAGCACAAAATGTCACCTTTAACAAATAAGGAATCGGAAATCAAACTCGAAACTAAATACTTCCATCGATTACTAGATTTGTATTACGAAATTCCAAATTGTGTAATGTTTTTGGCAGGTGTTGGAGGAGTGTTCATTAAAAACGTGAAGTATGGGGAGTTTCTGTTCCCTTCAGAATTGAAGGAGAACCTTGCGTCCGATAAAAGAAACGTTTTTTTCAAGAACGTCAGTGAAGACGGTTTATATGACAGCAAATGGATGCCAGTTATAGACGAAGAATACAATGGCGCGTTTTTGGAATTGGTCAGTATTCGATATGGTGAAACTTTATTTGTTTCTTTGCTGGCCAATGATAACGGTGATCATATTGTGTATTCGAAACGCGATGCTGACGAAAAATTAGCTCAATGGATTGTTGAACCGGTTGATGAAAATGGAGACGTTTGTCTTTTTTACAACGTTGGCTCACATCAATATCTGTGCGCTTTTGACGAAAGGTTCTATCATTGGACCCATTATAGGCGCTTGTTCACATCTTCCAAATCTCCTAATGATGACGCTTGCCATTTTTCAATACATTAAAGAGGAAGAAGATTATTTTGTTTATTAATTAAGGTAACTGTTTACCAGCTGTTCAATATGTCTCCCTATCGCGTTTCGAAAATCTCTAATTTCTATGAAAAATCTTACTCTCTTTTACGTTAATGCTTCAAAATAGAATAGAAATATGTACCATTCCTCCCATATTACTTTTAACTAAGTTTTTTTAGAGTTTATTTGATCAAAATAAACGATTTATAACCAGATAAAAACTTTTGTACAGAAAAAATAGAATTTGAAATTTTTTTTGAGCAAGCTAAATTTGTCAGTATTTTTAAAACGAGTTTGTAAAAAAAACTTGAAAATGTTGTTACCTTCCAGTTGTAAAGAAATATTAATGAATATTACGTTTTTCGATTTAAATTTTGGGGCAAAAATATATGTTTTTTGTAATTTTTAAGCATCAAGCCAAATAATGCTTAATCACAGTTAATAAAACAGTAATTAAATGTATTTTGCGACCACAGTTCGAAATTTCCCGAGAACATGTTTTACAATCTGACGGATGCCACTTTAAGGTTAGTAGAGGTTGTTTCGCTCAATCTGACCAATCAGCGTAAGCCCAAAAATGACGTCAGCTTGATGACTGTTCAAATAAAGTACATATAGATAGACAGAAAGAATGAACGTTACATATACTTTGTCGACAAATCGATTTAAAAATACAATTTTATGTAAATATTTTTAATGTTCTGTTTTTTGATTTCTTTGACATTTGATAAAAACTGCCATTAAAGTGCATAAACAAAACCTGTTATGTATCCGCCTTTAAATCGTATAATTTATGATAATATTATGTAATGTTTAACTTAAATTGTAATTTAGAATAATTTTGAAAGTTTCGATGCGCAAACGGTAGACAATAAACTTAATATTAAAAACTATATTAAAAGTTATCAATAAATGAAAAACATTGTAACAATTTGGCGACGAGGATGCCTGCGACGGAAGAACAAATGACAGAGAGGGTGAATTTGATTGATGGTATTGTTGGGTCTCCTAGTGACAACATTAATACTCTGCATTGTCGACCACAACATTGTTTTGTTTGAAATTTCTATTAGCAACGCTTGAGAAACAAATTAATATTATAATTTTAAATCTCGTTGTGATCAGACGCATTTAGACTTCGTTTTGAGAATACAAGAGGCACGTTTTAAAAATAGCTAAAGTAAAACCATGTTATTTCAAAGAGCGTCATAGACGCTGATGACCTCAGATGTTGAGCGTCTATAATCTACAATTTGTCTATCAAACAGCGTCGTGTAGCTTGAGCTCAAAACTTTTGAAATAGTGTCCAAAGAAAATCTTATCCTTGCATCTATAAAATGCTTTTAAGAACTTTAAGGCAAAAGGGAGAGGGCTGGGCCAGAGACCTCCAATCTTAAAAAAAACGAAAATAAGACGGTTAGACAATGCATGTGTCATTCTTTTTGCAATTTTATTTTTACAAGTTATTCGTATTCTGTGTGACATTTTTGTATGTAGAAAATGTGGAGTTTTATTTCTAGTAAAATGAAAATTTCCAATTATGAACTTGTTTGTTTAATAATTTGCAAGGAAAATGTCCCTTCTGGTTCAGCGTAAAACTAATTTTTTTCTCAATACGGGCCTGTCATAAGTTATGTACAGTCTCCAGTTATGATAAGCATATCACATACCGGGAATATGGTAAATTTATTTGTGAATACAATCAGTTTACCAGCCGCCTTCAAGCTGCGAATTGGTTAATTTTCCGGAAGCAAAATGTTAAAATCAAGTCTTTTTCTTGTGCAATGCGTGCTCATCGTATTCGTAAATTTCGTTTGGTTAAGTGAAGCAGAACCCATTTGTGACGACAATAAAATCGTCAATGACAACTACACCATTTCAATTGTTAAAGCAAAATATATTAAAGGAGAAAATATCAATGAAATATTTAAATGGATCGAGAGTTGCGAAAGTATAGAAAACCAAATAACTGGTTATAACATACTGTATAAACAAATTTTCAAACAAAATAAAAATGGAATCAATGTTTGGACATTGAAGTTCGCTAAAGCACTGCTACCATTACTGCAAGAGCCAACGATCAAATTGGATAAACCATACTCATCTCGACTTAGCGAACTATTTTATACAATTCCAAATTGCGTAACTGCGTTGGCAATCGGCGATAATGTTTCCATCAGAAGTGCGCAATATGACGAGTATCTAGTTGCCTCTGAGTTAAAAGAAAACGGTGCATCAGAAAAACGGAACGTTTTCTTCAAGAATCTTACCAAAGTGAATAATGCCGATATCAAATGGAAACCGAAAATTGACGAAGATTTAAATGGTGCTTTTCTTGAATTGGAAAATGTTCTTTATCACGAAACATTAATAGTTTCATGGCTGACCAACAATTATGGAGAACATATTGTTTATACAAGTGTCCACCCACACAAAAATATGGCTCAATGGATTGTGGTACCGGTTGATAAGTTTGGAAAGAAATGCATCTTTCTTAGTCCTAACGCTAATCAATATCTTTGTGTCTACGATGAACGATTCTACGATTGGACTCATTATCGTCGTATTTTCACGACTAATATCAAATCGGCTGAGGATCCTGCTTGTCAATTTTTTGTAAATTAATGCTGACGATTTTCTTCTTCTCTTGTTGTTATAAAAATAAAACGATGAAAATTAAAAACAACAAGACGATTTTCGTAACTTGATATCTATTGAAAGGGCGTGGTATCACAAAAAGATGATTTATTTTTCAAAAAGGAATTTCGGATTATGTAACATTATTACGTTTTATTTTGTTTATTTTAAATTTTATTTGAATGTATTGATTGTTTTACTTATGTATACAGAAAAAATTAAATCAAAACTGAAAAATATGAAGTTAATTGTTTTTTAATAAAAAATATAACTAAAAGTCTGACTTGTTGACCTGAATTTTATTTTAAGGAATTTAGCTGTTTTAAAATAATTTAGTAGTACATATATATTTTTTAAATAGTATTCAAAATAAAAAAAATTGAATTGAAAACATTTGAACCGTAAATATTAATTTTGATTTCTTTAATATAGTACAGGGCAGGACATTAACTTTCAGACTCTGTTCTTTGATTTCTACTCAAATTCAAGTAAGTATAACTATTTTTTCCCAAGTCATTTAGGAAAAAAAATTGAAAAAGGCTTCAATTTATGAATTAAATTTTGACTGGATACACATTTTCTAATGTTAATATATGATGGCAAATGTGTTAATTTTCTTTAAAACAGCTAGATTTATTTAGGTCTTTTAACTGAATAGTAAAAAAACTGCATGATCAACAAAGCAGAACAACCAATTAAATACTTTTTAACAAACCATGTACTGTTCACGTGATAACGGAACTGTCAACGAAGGCTTGGTTACCTCAGTCGATAGAGCATGATATTCGTAATAGCAGGATTCTGGGTTCGATCCCACGTTGGATAAATAATTTAAATTTATGAAAAAAAAATTTCATCATAAGATACTCCTCAATACGGACCTGTTAAAATGTATTTACGATCTTCAATATTATGATAATCATATCACATAACGCGAATATGGTTTTATTTGTGAACACAATTAGTTAGTTTACCGCCCGCCTCCAAGCTGTTAATTTGTTAATTTTTCGGAAGCAAAATGTTAAAATCAACTATTTTTCTCGTGCAATGTGTATTCATCGTATTCATAAATTTCGCTTGGTTAAGTGAAGCAAAATTCATTTGTGACGATAATAAAATCGTCAATGATAGCTACATACTTTCAATTGTTAAAACAAGCTATAAACAAGGGGAAGATGTCAATAAAATATTTACATGGATTGGTAGTTGCGAAAGTTTAGAAAACCAAATAACTGGCTACAACGTATTATATAAACAAATTATCAAAAGAAATAAAAATGAAATTAATTACTGGACACTGAAATTCGCTCAAGCACTTCTACCATTATTGCAAGACTCAACGGCGGAATTGGATAGACCATACTCGAGTCGATTTAGAGAACTCTTTTACAAAATTCCAAACTGCGTAACTGCTTTGGCAATTGGCGATAATGTATCCATCAAAAGTGTACAATATGGCGAATATCTAGCTGCTTCTGAGTTGAAAGAAAATAATGCGCCATTATATCGGAATGTTTTCTTTAAAAATCTCACCAAAGAAAATAATGCCGACACCAAATGGAAACCTAAAATTGACAGTGACATACATGGCGCTTCTCTTGAACTCGAAAATGTTCTTTACAAGGAAACTTTGATTGTTTCAAGGTCGATCAATAATTATGGGGAACATATTATTTATACGCAAGCTGGTTCACGCAAAACTATTGCTCAATGGATTGTAGAACCAGTTGATAATATTGGAGACAAATGTATCTTTTTCAATCCTCTCGCTAATCAACATCTTTGCGTCTACGACGAACGGTTCTACGATTGGACTCATTATCGTCGCATTTTCACGACTAATATCAAATCTACTGAGGATCCTGCTTGCCACTTTTTTGTCAATTAATCCTGAAATTTATCTTTTTCTTTTGTTTTTTATAAAGATAAAACGTGAGTAATAAAAAATTATCCAATTATAACAGAATAACTTCCGTAACTTATGGTCCTGTTCCGTTAGGTCAATACAGCGCAGTTAGTATTCTGTCATTTTCTAACAAAATTAATATCACAAAAGTTAAAATTAGACACTGAGACTGAAATTTAACAGTTCTGTTAATTTTAAAAAGCAATCTGAGTTCCACGTTTTATCTTCTTTATTTTATAAGAGTATTTGAGGGTATTAATATTTTGTTTTATGCACGGCTGTCTATAATATAGCTGCTTTTCTTGCCTTTTCTTGCATTAGTGCATAAAGTAAAACAAAAGTAAATCGATTTTATCAATATAATAGTAACATCTCTCTCAGTTGGCATTTACATCCAAATGAGCAACAGAGACAAGATATTAGGCGTTGATGTCATAAACAGTCCACATATGTATCCAATATGGCCGAAATGAAGTATCAAAAATGTTATAAATGTACTTATTGTAATGTGAAAATCAGCTATTTTGTAGGAGGTGCGCGCAAAAAAAAGTATGTATCTTGTTCATAATAATATTATCATTTGAGTGACAACACTCGCTAAATCGCCCGTGTTAACACTATGTCACCTCTCGTGATAATACCTTTCATTACAAATGAGATACATAAATTACTAAATTACTTCTGTATACCGAAAAGCTACAATAAAACTGAAAAATATGAAATTGTTATTTTTTGCACAAAAACTAAATAAAAATTAATAATTTAATTGCTTTAAAATGGTTACAATAAAAAAAACTGATAATTGTACATCACTATCGGTACAATTAATTCCAGATAAATATCAAGATGGTTCCTTATTTGAGGCCATGGCCGATTACCTATCAAACTCCTAGTTCAAAAATTACCTACCTTATTCTAATTTCCTATAATACCTTCATTCGCTCATTGCTATTACATAAGTTGAAGTTTTAAAAATGTAGAAAAATAACGGGAAGTGTGGTAGATGGAAAATAGTAATGGTGCGAATGGCGTCTGTTATGACATAAAGTCGAGAAACGGACGTTACACGCATTATTATTATTATTATTATTGTATCAAAACTGTATGAAAGGTTTAACAAAATAATCTTTATTATGTAGAGCCGAAAGAACAAGGTCCAAAATTTGATAAATAAGTTACAGAAAATGCCTGATGTATATATAAAACTGTCTATCTTTACATTTCTATTTAATTTTGTAACTGTCAAGTTTGTTTTCACTTTTTCACTGGCCACTCTCAGTACCTAGGCACCTCTTTCAAACACTTACGTCCAAGAATGCGCGATCGAATTCGTTACATTATTATTATTATTACATCACAATCGGTAGCTATTAATTTGTTGTTAAAATCTTAATAGACGGCTTTAAAAATATACTTCATACCGGACGTTGCACTTAAAAAAAATGCTATTTCCATTTATGATAATTATATCAAACAACTTGAAATTTGCAAAGCAATTAATTAGTTTTTCAGATACATTTCAACTGTGAACTAACGAACTAACAAAATGTTAATGAAAATAATATTTTTTCTTCTAATAATCGTCATTTATTTAAGTGAAACGCAATCGACCTGCGACGATAATAATATCGCCGACAGTAACTTTACAATTTCGGTCGTTAACTATCAATATAAAAATGGACAAAATGTTAATGAAATATTCAAATGGATTGACAGTTGTAAAAGCATCGAAAATCAAATTGTTGGTTACAGGACATTATATTACGAAATCGCTGAACGAGATAAAATGTCAATCAACAAATGGACATTGAAGTTTGCCAAAGTACTTCAAGAAAATCTGTTGCACATACCTTACGAAATAACTGACAAAAACGTCGAAAAATACCACTCTCTATTGCTTGATCTCTTTTACGAATTTCCAAACTGCGTGGGCATTTTGACAACTGGCGAAGATATATTAATTAAAAGTTTGAAGTACAATGAATATTTGATGGCGTCTGAAATAAAAGAAAACAATGTTTCAAGAAACGTCTTTTTCACCGAAGAGAATAGCGTCGAAGTTAGATGGAAACCGAAGATTGTCGAAGAAGATTATGGTGCGTTTCTTGAATTGAAAAATGCTTATTATCATGAGATATTAACCGTTTCTGAACATGTCAATCTTCTCAAAGAACATACATTGTACACGAAAGTTAAAGCCAACAAAAAAATGTCTCAGTGGATCTTGGAATCGGCAGATGAGTTCGGAGATGAATGCCTTTTGTACAATCCTAAATGGAATCAATATATGTGCATTTCTGACGAAAAGTTCAATCAATTACAACGCGTATACACGACGAATAAAAAGTCAACTAAGGACCGTGCATGTCACTTTTCGATAGAAGAATTTTAATTTCGAACTGTGGTCATTTTAATACCGTTTTTATTAGCATTAAGCGTCACAAAATTTGGCTTGCTGTTTAACATTTTCAAAAAACATTTATTTTTTCCCTAAAAATTGAATAAAAAAATGTGATCTTCGTCAATATTTTTTACAGCATGTGATGAGATTTCGAATTATTTTGAAGTTTTTTCTTTACAAACCTACGTGGAAAATACTCACAAATTTGGATTACTCAACAATTTTTTTTTTAATTATTTAATTAAATTAAATTTTTTCTGTACAAACATTTGTGTAACACTCATGCTAATGCTCTTGTTTTTACATTATTTTAAATAATTTATTTAGATCAAATAAGCTGTAAAAACTTGGATAAAAGTCATATGGAAAGAATGGTACATACCTATAGTTTATTTTGAAAGATTGAATAAGATTTTTCATAGAAATCAGAGATTTCCAAAACGTAAGTGCATTTTACATGCACATACATCCTAAAGAAGAAATATTTTATCTTATTGTTATTATAAAAAACACGTGCCTTCATTATTTTAATTAACTGGGAATATTTTTGTATAGAAAACTTACTAAAAATCATATGTTCTAAGAATAATAAAATATACAAATTCATTCAACGGTAGGTACTGTTGTTTTTGATTTTCAATTTTATATAGTTAATCGTAGTTTATTAATATTTCTCTGTATACTAAAAAATAAACTAGTTAAGAAAGTGATGTCTTTATTATTTTATATGATATAAAAAAACTAACAACTGCACCAAAATGGTTTTTAAATCTTTTTGATGTATTTAAAGTCAGATTTAGTGAAGTGAAATTTCTTTAGTGACGTATCTGTGTGAAATTTTCAGTAACGTTAAAGGAAAAGCTCTTACACATTTTTTTATTCAATCCGTAAATTTAGTTAATTACAACTTATAATTTGAGCGAAATACAAAAGAATATTAATAAGCCGTGCCTACTACTCAATTTGCAACCTTGCATATTCTATAGACATCAACACAATACATTACAGAAATTAAATAAACAAAATTGGTTGATATCAAAAGATTTTACATGAACCGAATTTTGAATTTTTATAAATATACAGGACTGAACTTCAATTTTACAACTAATAATTTGTACTTAATTAGTAGATGAGTACCTAATGACTTGATTGATATTTGTAAATGCATTATCCAAAATTGAATAAAATATCAAAAGTCTCTGTCTTAAACATTTTTCCAGAACAATTTTTATTCAATTCATTATTTATAGTGCTTTGGCGAAGAAATCTACCAGCACTGAAGCGGCGTGTTGCAAATAACTTTAGAAAACAATAATCCTATGAAATAGTAAATATAGGCTTTTATGAAATTTTCATTGCATTTATTTAAAATTAATTTTAAAAGAGAAACACTGGATGATTCGTTGAATCTAATTAATGAGGTCGTCCCACATTTTTTTTTGTTGCAATCTACGATTCACCTAGAATATAAAACGACGTGGTTTTCCTGGAAGTGGCAGCACCACCGCAACACAAAAATTGGCACCGATTTGCTTCTTTGTACACGTTTTTGTGACGTCATTCGCCGTGATATTACGACCGCTATCTTAGGATCTATACATTTTTAATTTTTGAGTCTCTTGGAATCTTTTTGATTAGCATTGTGCAATTATTCATAATGCGGTCCTGGCAAATTTGCATTATTTATCACTTCAACTAATTATCAAGTAAGCATAATTCAGTTGTTTCTGAGACAATCAAGCAGCAAGTAGTTAGTTAGTGACTTCAGCATCACATCTTACTAATTCGATTTAAAATGTTCAAATCAATATTTTTTGCGCGTTGTCTAATAATTGCGACGTTCATTTGCTTTGTAAAAAGTAGCAACAGTGAAACTCATAAAATATTTGAAGACTGCGATGACAAAAGAACAGTAAACGATGATCACGTGATTGCAAATATAAAATACCTGTATATAAATTTTGATAACATGATTTCCATATTTAACTGGTTAGATAGTTGCCAACGTGTTGAAAATAAAATAACCGGTTATAGTGCTTTATATAAAGAAATAATAAACAATAAAAACGACGATATAAATCTTTGGATGTTAAAGTTTGCTAAAATGGTCACGTATTTTTTGTCGTTTTCAAAATTGCCCACGAAATATCACGAACAAGTGATTGATTTGAATTACGCCATTCCAGATTGCGTCATGAGGTTGGTGGAGAATAGGGCTGTGTTTATAAAAAATTTAAAATACAAGGAGTATCTCCTCGCTTCAGAAGTTAAGGAACGAGGAGACCCATCGAAAAGGAATGTTTTCTTCAAGAACCTTACCATCAGCGATTACAGTGCCAGCAAATGGAAGCCAAGAATTAACGAAAGTCAAGATGGTGTTTCTATGATCTTGGACAATGTTCATTTCCATGAAACT
This sequence comes from Venustoraphidia nigricollis, assembly GCA_034508555.1. Classification (NCBI taxonomy): domain Eukaryota; kingdom Metazoa; phylum Arthropoda; class Insecta; order Raphidioptera; family Raphidiidae; genus Venustoraphidia; species Venustoraphidia nigricollis. Next base: position 3,150,559 of record JAVRKA010000032.1, on the reverse strand, counting down.
TTTTTCGCTTCAGGATTTGCAAGCGGTCTAGGCGATCACATTGTTTATACCACGTCTTTTGTGGACCAAGATTTGGCGCGTTGGATTTTGGAACCCGTTGACGATTTTGGAGATAAATGTATTTTGAAAAGTTTATATTGGAATGAATATTTATGTGCCCAAGATGAAAAATTTTATGATTTGACACATTATAGACGGTTGTTTACCATGAAACCAAAGCACAAAAAGGATCCATCTTGTGAGTGTAAAATTGATTTTGAAGAAGCAGTTGCAGTTTTTAGTGAAAATAAGGATTCCTGAGTCTTGAATAAAAAAACAATGAAAGATAGATGATAACAATAATTAATTGTTTTATGTGAACAGTTTCCATACATAGTTTTTGGGACCATGCTATACTGAAAATACAATTAGGTACTTTCAAGTTTAACCAGTTTTTTTTCTATTCGCTAGTTTGGTTCCACAAATTACTTTCAGCAATGTATTTTTAAAACAAATGTGTTGATTTTGTTTGTACTAAATAATAAATAGAAGATTGTATTTTAAATCAAAGTTCTAGTGGAAAAGGTTAGTTAAAAACACAAACTGAAATAACTTCTTTCTTCATTCAACATGTTGAAAACTAAAAAAAAAATAGTAATAGTAAAGATAATGGCTGCCTTGACTGATAAAGATAACTCTAAAACAGCTGATAAACATTATTCTTACTACCAGGGCAACTGTTATCTATATCAATGAACTTTTAATGATTCATTTGTTTCATCATTTCTTGTCTACTCTACATTCAACTGTTTCATCACAACTTCGTTCTACCATTTTATGCAAACAAAAATTTATTTTATCTAAAATCTTAAATAAATTTTGTTTAAACTGATTTTCGTAGTATTTTTATTTTATTACCAATTAGAAGTTGTTTATTTACAAAATATAATTTAAGTTTGCAAAAAGTATTTACAAGTATTTCGAGTAAAAAACTCTTTAAGAAAACAAAACTTAGAATCGGACTGCATTGCCGCCATTTTGTTCAAGTACCTGCACATATATAAAAAAATATATCATTGGTCAATAATCAGTCGTGATTCAACTGTTCTCAAGTGCAAATGTTTTTTTGTTTATTGAAAAAGCAAAATCAAGTTTTGTTATCAGTTAAACATTGTCAACAGAAATGTTATTTAAATTTTGTTTTTTCACTTGTTTACTAACAATAAGTTTCAGTTGTTCTGTTCAAAGTTTTACTGCTGAAAATTCCAAGAAATTAAATACCAAAGTTTCCAAAGTGTGTGATGACAGAAGGGGCATTAATGATGGTTATATAATCTCAAACGTTAACCAGAAATATAAAAATGGCGAGAATACTTACGAAATATTTAGTTGGATCGATAGTTGCCAAAATGTTGAAAATAAAATTACTGGTTACAACACGTTGTACAAAGCAATAGTAAACAACAAACAAGATAATATAAATGGTTGGACGTTAAAATTTGCGATTACTTTAGCAGAAAAATACCAACCATTGATAAATGATGGATCAGGAGTAAAATTGCCAGAAAAGTACTACAAAGAATTATTTGATTTGTACGCAAAAATACCAACCTGCGTTATGAATATTGTATCAAATGCCGAAGTTTTTGTGAAAAATCTCAAATACGAAGAATATCTTTGTGCGTCCGAGATCAAGGAGCAAGGGGACGAGTCAAAACGGAACGTATTTTTCAAAAACTTAACCAAAACTTATAGCGACAGTAAATGGGATCCGAAAACAATTGAAAAAGAAGATGGTATGTTTTTTGTTTTGAAAAACTCACGCTACGGTGAAATTTTGTTTGTTTCCGGGTTGAAAAATAGTTTTGGTGATCATATTTTGTACACCAGTTTTTTGAGGATTTATCGTGATATCACACTTTGGATTCTGGAACCCGCTGATGAAACCGGAACTAGCTGTTACTTGAAGAACTTGCAATGGAACGAGTACTTGTGCACTTACGAAGAAACATTCGACAGTCTACGACGTTATCGTCGAGTTTTTACGATGCCCCAAACGTCCGCGGATTACGCATGTCATTTTACATTTGATTTTTGAAAATGTATATCTCAAAAAAACAATATTGGTGCTATTCTGTCTGATAGATGTAAGGATTTACAGTGCTGTTAAAATTTTGTCACTTTAACATTACATAGGTCAGCACCCATGAATCTATGCCACGCGTGCCACTAGGATTTTTGGTGACACGACTCGAAAATAACGAACTAGTAAAATTTTCAATACGTCAAAAAAAATTAAAAAATTAGAGTTTAAAAAACTAAAATAACACTCTTTAATGAACAAAAAAATGCGAAATAATTTGACAACAAAATTAACTTTATTACATAAACCATGGGGTGCTATCTACTTAAATTTTCACAATAGCTCTACAATGAAAAATTTATTACCGATATTAAGCACGCCACGCTTTGTACAGTAAAACTAATTTTGTTGTCAAATTATTTTGTATTTTTTAGTTCATAAAAACGCATTTAGTTTTTTTAAAACTCTAGTTTGAATTATAAGACTAAAAACAACATTGCATTTGACTATGAGGTAGGCAACGCAACGTACGTCACTGTACATGTTAGCTTGCTTGCTGCAATTTTTAAAGTTTTTTTATCCTGAAGGATAATGGGGCAAACTTATTAAATTATTGTATTGTCATCGGTCCTTGATAAGTGTGCAAAGTCTCAGTTTAGTTTTAAAGTGGGTGAATTTCACGTTCAAAGATTTCTTTACAAACAAACAAACATACAGGTAAAGCTAATAAAAGCATGTTAAAAACTTCAAACTATGAACAAAATATTGAGATGTTAGCCAAAATTGAACCTCAAGGGAGTCCCTAATGTTTAAATATTTTAATTTTCCATGATGTTTTTAATTAGCATGTATTATTATAGGCAAACAAAATTGTCTTGCAATAGATTTGCTAGTTTTATATCAGTATGGCAGTCTGAGAGTCCAGCATTTGAATTACCTGTTTTATGGCACACCGCCGCGCCGGCGCATTTGAGTTGACGACCAAAAATTTAACAGCGTTGTTAATTTTAACATTGAATAGCCCTATAAATTTATTTATTCGTAGTATTTAACGAAAGCTGGGAAATTCCAGGCAATCATAATTTAAAAAAATGTAAATTTTGTAAAAATAATAAAATCATTGCACAGTAGACAATTTGTTTTCAGACGTTTGTAATTTACTAACTACCATTTTCAATACTAATTACCTAGTGACGTGTATTACGGTTCTTGAAGAGCAGAGAGTGACTTATTACTTTAGTATGGCAATGAAACAGTATAAAGCTTTCCAACGCCACGCATAAACACTGCACAACTTATATTGTTGTTGGGTTTTTTGAGACAACATTAACACTCTCCTTTGTCGACCACAAAATTGTTTTGTTTGAAGTTTCTATTAGCAACGCTTAGGAAACAAACAAAGATATAATTTTCAATTTCGTTGTGATCAGACGTTTTAGAACTCGTCTTAAATCAAATTTTATTGTGTTTTATTTATTTAGTTTTTATTTTATATTAATAGATCAAATAGATCATTACATCGTGAAGCACTGGACATTATTGTCTGCCAGATTTACAAAATAAAATAAAATAAATAAATATTAGTAGCTACCTAGAATAACGAAACGTATTATAACAAAAGTTATCAGATACAGAGGTGACCTCGTTCCGTTCAATAGCAGTGGGGAGATGACGCCGTTCAGTGGACTGTCAATTGATATTGCGTGGTTGATAAAAACACCGAGCTGTTTTCTAGTTGACGTCATTCATTAACGACGTGACCTGTGTATCTAATGACTTTGAATACAATTGTTTTATATTGTAATTAGGGAAACGATATTATTATTTGTCAAAGCCTATTTGAGACCAAACTTTCTTCGTATGAAAAAACAATGTTAAACGTTTACATATAACTATCTATTCAGGCTAGAGTTGGGTAACTCAGATTTGAACCGGTTCAAAGAGCCGACTCCGACAGAAGATCCGTGAGAGCCAACTCACTTTTGTGGAACTCAATAGCTAAGTTTCAAATAGAGTTGGGTAACTCAGATCTGAACCGGTTCAAAGAACCGACTCCGACAGAAGATCCGTGAGAGCCAACTCACTTTTTTTGAGCCAACGGATCAACGGAACCGCATAACTCAGTGAAACACTTAACACACAGAAGCACATTTTACACTTACGTATCAGTTCTTGCTTTGATGCATCTGTCAGCTCAAATGACTCATGCATCACATGTTTGGCTATGCATTCTTGATTCTATACAGGTCGTGATATGATTGACTGAACTAGGTAACTCAGCGGCAGACTGCAATAACATATTCAGATCTCGGCTCTTTTTGAACCGGTTCAGTGAGTCGGCTCACATACGGGATCCAGATGCAAAGATGCAGATCACTAAAAAGACCCGTTTTTCCCATCTCTAATTCAGGCCTATTCTACTAACTTAGTCAAGTGCTTAGCAAAATAGGAACTCCGGGTGATCAGTTTTGTTTGTTTTTTTCTTCTGCTAAGCAAAGTGTCCATAGATGTTTTTTTAGTGAAATTTAAAAATCAAAGTTGTCGTATTTAAATCAACATATTTTTGAATTCGATGCTTTTTATTATGTTATGTTGTCCTGTTATTTGAAAATTGAATATTAATTTTTATAACAACTTGTTGCCATAAATAAATCGATTTTTTTATCATAAGCTGTTAAAATAATGTCAAGGAAAACAACTTTCCCATTTATTGAATACTAGCGCCCCGATCCGGCTTTGCCCGGGTGTAAATGTAATATATATAATATAGCCGCATGGTTTCACTCCTCGTTTAAATTAATAGAAACTGATAATTAATAAATAATACCAACCCGCCTCGGCTTCGCACGGGTAGCACTAATTATCTAACTATCTATAACCACAAAAGATGAGAATCATTATCATAAAATTCTCAACGTGTATAGATTTTGAGCGAATTCCATCGCTTTTAATTGTGAATGTTCAAAAATCAAAGAAAAATCAATATTGCCAAAAAAACAGAGAAGAGAAAAAAAATCTATTGACCGATCGCTACCAAACTTCACAGGATCACCCGCTGAGCTAATCTGAAGTTTACCTAAAAGTTTCGTAAAAATCGGTCCAGCCGTTTTGGATACACACATCGATTCTTATATATAGAGATGCATGAAGGAATTGACGCTGATAAAAATATTGTCTGAAATGATTTACGTATTCGGTAGTATTACGTATAAGATTTTGTAATGGTCCAATTTTTAATTTATAAAAATTTACATTTACAACACCCATTCTTCAGATATCTGTAGAGTTTTTTTTTTATATATTCATCTTGGTATAAAGGTTTAAATAAAATTTTAAATTTTTAAACGACAAATTAAAATCATTAAAGTCTAATTTACATCACACATAATATTTTTTTTTTCAAAAAATCCTCAATTATTACAAAACAGTAACCAAAGTAAACCAGATATAAATTTTGTAGTCATTGTGGTTACGTAAAAACAGTTATTAGAACACGATTGGTAGAATATGGCTACTTGTATTTAACCAAATGTGACACGAGGAATATAGGAAATTCCCAGATGACTTTACCTTGCGGCTGAAGATTTATATTTAGTAAACAAGTCCCTAATTGCTGAGCTTAATGATACTTCAAGAATGTAAATTTATAACAGGAAAAGTAAATGGGGTGTCCCCAGATCAAGTAGTCTCGTATAATCGACCAGTATAGGTTTTTCCTGTATACATTGACCTAGCAAGTAATATGTTTTAAATAAATAAAATTAATCTTTATATATAAAAATCGGTGTGCGTATGTATATTGTCTATGGTCTCCAAAACGGCTGAACCGATTCTGATGAAATTTTCAAGCAATCTTCAGATTAGCTCAGTAGGTAATCTTGTGAAGTTTGGTAGCGATCGGATTATCAGCATCTTTTTTTTGTTTTTTGGGAATTTTGATTTTTCTCAGATTTTTGAACATTCACAATTAAAAGCGCGGTGAGAATTGTATGTTAATGATTCTCATCTTCTTTATATACTACAAGAGTGGCGTAGATAAACATGGCGATTCGTGTTTGCGCGCTAACTTATATATTTAAATTTTGAGTGCTATTTTATCATATAAAATGATTACATTTAAGTGAAATAAAAATTCCTGTGGACTATTACTACGATATGAACAATTTAAGAAAATTTAAGAATATAGCCAAATAGTAAACATTCAATTTTGAATCAAAACTAAAATAAACTAAGAGATCTTGGTTTAATTAACGTTTCATCATCTCCTAGTGGTACCTTAAATTAGATATTCCATGGCTTACATAGTATGGCGCAACAACATTGTTTAATTAAAATAACAAACGTATATCAATTACAAGAACATTAAATGATTATATGTAATTAATTTTTGGTTACAATTAATACTGTTAATTAAATTATATAAATAGATTTCAGATAAATTAAATTTCAGTGTCACTGATAAAGGCTAGACATCAACAAAACAATAACTATGTAACATTTAATAAAACGCAGAATTATAAAAAATTGGTGCGTACTTGGTCACCACGCGCGTTAGAAGTGCAACTTCTAAGTTAAAAATGCATTGTTATAACTGAAACTGCAGCGAAAATTGAAACGCGCCGAGACAAAGTTTGCTTAACCTGAAATACGCCACAATTGATTTGTAAAATGTGATAAAAACTAACGTTCCGCCTTAAGTCATATCATTTACAGCAATTACATATGTTTTTATTTTTATCATATTGTTATGTTTCAATTAATAACACCCACCGTGTTTATCAATTTAAACACCAGACTAGTAGATTGTATATGGAATTTCGTAATGGATTATATTAATAATAATATAAATAATAATAATAATAATAATAATAATAATAATAATAATAATGCGTTTAACGTCCGTTTCTCGACTTTATGTCATAACAGACGCCATTCGCACCATTACTATTTTCCATTTACCACACTTTCCGTTATTTTTCTACATTTTTAAAACTTCAAATTATATAACAGCAATGAGCGAATGAAGGAATTGTAGGAAATTAGGATAAGGTAGGTAATTTTTGAACTAGGAGTTTGATAGGTAATCGGCCATGGCCTCAAATAAGGAACCATCTCGATATTTATCTGGAATTAATTGAGGGAAACCATGGAAAACGTCAATCAAGATGGCCAGTACAGGAATTACCGTTTCTCGGCGAGAGGCAGTAGGAAAAAGTCCCAGCCACATCTGCCCCCGCCGGGATTCGAACCCGGACCTCCCGAATGCGAGTCTAGTGCTGTCACCACTACTCTACCCAGCTCGGTGTAATGAATTATATTACGGCGAGAGTAAACATTATGTTTAAAACGAGCGCTCTACAATATGATATTTTTTGCAAGTGCCTTCTGTAAAATTGTAATGTTACAGGTTTCATATAAACCGTCAAACAACATCATTCGATACCTGACTTCACACGACGTTAAAAAAGTTAAAAAAAGTCTTCGGCCAGGAGCCTTGTACACTAGTGTTCCTGGCCGCATATTTAGGGATGGTCTCATCATGCTATCATAACAGGGGGCTGTTTTTCCCGGACAATTCCGGATATGCGGCTATATTCAAAAAGAGAGACAACATAATTTGTCTATTGACTCTCTTTAATAGGCAATCTACAAATCCGGACGAAACCGGGCCGGACTGCAGCTAGTATTATATAAAGTTCAGTTTTATATTACATTTGGTATACAAGAGTGAAGAGAATAAGCTACTAATTTAGTGACATTACAATTTAAATGGATTCCCCATGTCACGAGAGCAAGTTCTTTTTTTTTTTCAAGTTCAGTACGTCATTTGATGTATAAAACGGCACAACAAAAAATGAAAAAGAGATTCTAAATGCGTAATTAGTAGGAAACACAACCGGTTAAGGAAATACTGCAAATATTAAATACAGTAGATTCTCAATTGTTTAACATAAAGGAAAGAATCGTATTAACTGACAATATATCATCCAAGGTTCCTCACTATCAACTTTATCTGAAAGTTCGCTTAACCTACAAATTTATGGTGTTTTTGTACGTTTTGCTCTTTCAATGCACATACTACAAAAAGTAAATTGAGTTACAAGTACAGAAAATTGTCGTTTGCGACTCTTGTGAATACCTCCCTCGTGGAGGTCTAGCGGACAAACGTCACCCTCGTCCGCAATCGCCATTGTTTTGCCTTTGTAACACAATGTGTGCATTAATCGTTTAAGAAAGTGATCAATAGAACTTTCATTTACTTAGTTTAAAAAAACTCCTGAGTCTCACCCACATAAGCTTACTGGAGAAGTGAAACTTCTTTAGAGTTATGAACTCGTTTCATTGATGCGTTTTCCATATTATGTTGCCAAGTTTTCTCTGATATTTCCTCGCCGTTGAATCATTTTTTCTTTAACGTACAGAAACTTTCAGACAGATACGTCACTAAAGAAATTTCATTTCAAAAATTTGTTATCACGCATTATGATTTTACTGTAGAAAGATTATTTATGTCGTATACCTTCCTTAGTTATATAAATCAAGTTTTTTTTTTGTGGAAATAACGCAGTTTGATGTTTGAAGTTGTTTTTGTTTTACGTGAATATTTTTTCTTACGTCAAGTTTATAAAAAAACACCGGCCGCACTGCTAGTACATGCAATAATTGATAAAGTATTATAAGAACGGAATAGTTGAAAACTAAATTTTTAAAAAAGTACGGATGTAAACTTCACGCAAGGTTAAAGAGAAATATGTCAACAATACATATATTGTTAGCGTCCGGCTGTCAGACTGAAATTTTACTTCAACCAATAAAAATAATTGTAATGCATTCTATGACTTATAATTTAATCTCCAATTACTTTTTTGCTGCAAAATACTAAAACAGATAAATGAACGAAGACAAATGATGAAAACTGAAAATTCGCTTAATCATTAAAAAAACAACTGTCGTAGTATGTGGACATTGTAATCCATTATGATATATGCAAAAGAATTTCGATTTTATTATACATAATAATAATAATAATGCGTTTAACGTCCGTTTCTCGACTTTATGTCATAACAGACGCCATTCGCACCATTACTATTTTTTCAACTACCACTTCCCGTTATTTTCTACATTTTTGACAACTTCAACTTATGTACCTAATAGCAATGGGCGAATGAAGGAATTAAAGGAAATTAGGATAAGGTAGGTAATTTTTGAACTAAGAGTTTGATAGGTAATCGGCCATGGCCTCAAATAAGGAACCATCTCGATATTTATCTGGAATTAATTGAGGGGAACTATGGAAAACCTCAATCAAGATGGCCGGTACAGGAATTACCGTTTCTCGGCGAGAGGCAGTAGGAAAAAGTCCCAGCCACATCTGCCCCCGCCGGGATTCAAACCCGGTACCTCCCGAATGCGAGTCTAGTGCTGTCACCACTACTCTACCCACATCGGTTTTCGATTTTATTATATTTATAAGATGTTAATACCACGTCATAACCTAAGTATAGACCGCATAAAAATAACAATTCATGAGGCAAATTGCCGAAAGTAGCCTCTTCGCAAACTTCACAAACCGCGCCTAAACAAGTTTTACTATCCCGCCGTCCGACCGACGGCAATAGTGTATGTACCACATACTATGTGCAGACCCAAAATACACTAAACCGGTAGATGAAGACACTTCGAGCGTATTTCTTATTTCTTATAATGCGGAAAACTGGTTAATTTATCCTGAGTACAGGTATCTTGCATATGTATATAAAGACCTGTGTGCAAGCTGAATCCAGTTGCTTTAAAAATATTGAGGCGTAAACAACAGTTTATAAAATATTTATTTTTAAACAGAAAAACAAAATGTTAAAGTCAGTAGTTCACTGCTTGTTAATTGTAAGTTTAATTGTGTCTATTAAAGGCGCAAGAGTTGAATTACTTGAATCTCGACCAAGATATGAAAAGGGAACTGAAAAAGTAGTTGGGCAAAGAGAAATAGTATCTGTGCAGCCTGAAAAAGAACTTGATCACAAACATTCACCGGAATATAAACCGGAAGAATCTAGATATATAGACGACCATTATAAACGTCCAGAAGAGCACAAATATCCAGAAGATCATCACAAACATCAAGAAGAGCACAAATATCCACAAGAGCATCACGGATATCCAGAAGATCATCACAAATATCCAGAAGAGCACAAATATCCAGAAGATCATCACAAACATCAAGAAGAGCACAAATATCCAGAACATCACGGTTATCCAGAAGATCATCACAAATACCCTGAAGATCATCACAAACATCACGAAGAACACAAATATCCAGAACATCACGGATATCCAGAAGATCATCACAAATACCCAGAAGATCATCAAAAACATCAAGAAGAGCACAAATATCCAGAACATCACGGATATCCAGAAGAACATCACGGATATCCAGAAGATTATCACAAACATCCGGAAGACCATAAATATCCAGAAGATCATGACGATGATGATGACGATGATGACTCTGTGCATTTCGGACACCACTAGAAAACAATTGATTGTTGACTTTCAAGATCAAATGCAAGTCTTAGAAAATTTTAGATGTGCTTCGAATAAAAAATAATTTCTTTACACTGTGTTATTTGCGTACGCGACTGTGCCAACGATACCAAATCGATTTTGACATTCAATAAGCTAAGTCAATACACCTATAAGTTATCAGTCAATAATTAATGATGTAAAATTTGAGTTTCCTAGCTTAGTTCGTTTTAATCACTGATTTACGCTATAGAATACTAGACCTGGATTCAATCAGGGTTAGTTATTTAACGTAAATTTTACGCCGATGGCAATATCGCCTTTGTAAGATTATAGGTACTTCATTTTATGTGAATTTTTTTAGGAGATTCAGCCCAGTCGCAAAATTGTGCTTGACCAAATAAATAAATTACGAATAGGTCGTTAATTTACGAACAAAAAATAGCTGGGCTATTACATGGTGATAATTTTTTATTCTGTTTATCATTCAACGACAGTCTAAGCTGTCAGTTTACATACTATATATGCGATATTTGCACGTATACGATATAATATTTAAGTTGTATGTTTTTGTGTCCAATGTTGGATAATGTAATTTTTATAATTATTTGGAATGTTTTATTTATTTTCAAAATATATTACATACTTTTTTGACAGATATTCATAATAAAAATATAATAATTATTGATGTATTTTCTGTAATATTTTGAAGAGCTAAATTTTTAATAATAAATAGCTAATGGTTATAATTTTTATAACCAATGGAACGTTATAACTTACGACACACATCGATTTATATATTGTTAATTTTAAAAACGAGATTATAAAATAAATAAGTCCACTTATTTATTAAAGCCCATTTCATTTTTATTTACTTTTCCAATTTCCTATCTTTTTGTTACATCCAATAATTTTTAATAGCATTTAAAACAATAGTTTGGACATTCGACGTAGTTTTTTGTATCATTTTATGAAACGCTATTACATATCTCTGGTATCAGGTATTTAATTAAAAAAATTGTTAAACTTCATTTTTGACTGGACTTAAGTCTAAAATGTATTTCACTTAAGTCCTTTATACCTGACACCAAAGATATTTTAATTTGTTTTTTGTATCCTGTTTGTGGATTATATTTTGTTTATTTAATTTATCAAAATACAATAGGCAGCTATGGATTTCATGTAAAATCAAATTTCCGTAATTTCCTGCTTCCCTAATTATTTTAGGAAAAAACATTCAAATAAAAGTTTTAGAGCATAAAATTCTGCATCTAAATCAATAAACAAAACTTTGCATGTTTTCAACGGCAGAAATCAAAATTGAAAATGTCGAAAATGACCTCAGAACATATATTGATTTTGTAATAATTAATACAGTTGTCTAGAATCATAAAAATATTCGATTTGTTTTCTTTTTTTGTCGGTAAATTAATTGTTATGTCGCACTTTCTTATATATTAAGCGATTTACAAGGACGCCCCAAAAGAGACACCGCAGCTCACGCAAGCAAGTTTTTTCTAAGTTTAGTGCGTCTAGAAATAGAATATAGCCATGAAATTTCGTTTTAAATCAAAACTCAAAACAGAATTTATCGTTAAATATTCTTTGAAATAATATATCTTTTTTTTTAAACAATATCAATCAATGTCGACGAAAGAGTTCAAAAGGTTACTGAGTCAAGATTTTGTGCTTCGTTTCTACTGGACACTCCTAGTTAACAGTGTTATTTTGATTTTCTTTTCACAACACAAAACTGACTGTCATAATCAACATTTAACATTCTTTCAATTTTCTAATTTGCCCCTCAAAATTAACCTTCAAATCAAAATTCATTTATTTACTTTATAGGTACATCCGTGATTGGTCATTTAACTATATATGTACCAAATTTCAACTTTTTTCTGTGACAGACGGATAGACAGACAGGTGATCCTATAAGAATTCTGTTTTTTCATCGGATGTACGGAACTCGAAAAAATGGTGTGAACTTTTGATAGCAAATGAGTTAATCAATGAGTCATTTTTGCAAGTCAATTTTATAATAAACATGACATACAAACGATATTAATGTACACAAAACAGACACCAGTAATAAAATTTGATCAGTCATAAGTGCATCGTATTATTTGAAAATTTGCAATATTTCAATTAAAATAGTGTAAACGTCAGCAAAAAACACAATATTTTTACATTTTATAGTAAACAAAATGTTAAAGATAATTTATTGTTTCTGTTATTTAATAATTATTAATCTAGTTTATTCTTTAAACGATTCAAAACAAAATATTTCTAAAAATAACGGAATAACCACCGAAAGTTCGTTTGAAGATTTAATGAGTAAATTAAGTAGTACCCTGAATAATACGTATCATTTTTCATGGAATGATACTGCGGTGGTGATTTATTCGAACAAAAACAAAATCAGTGATTCGGTGATAAATTTATTGAATCAAGCTCACTCCGAACCAGCAGCTTTAATTCTTCAATCGGACAACAATACAACAGTTGACCTTGAGCAACAACAAAATTTTTATCTAAACGAAATCGAAACACAGATCATTCCAGTTTCCTCAAATGACTCAGAAAATCATTGGACACTGCTTCTACTCAAGAACACTCAATCGAAAAATAACACCGCTTATATAAATTATTCCGAACCGCAAGTCTACAAAATCTTAGATAATTGTACCGATAATCCAGAAATAACTGACGAACAAATTATTGCAAGTGTCAACTATAAATATGAGACGTTAGTCGAACTTCCGATAATATTTCAATGGATCGATAACTGTGCACGTGTCGAAAATAAAATAATCGGTTATCGGACATTATATGACGGAATATTGTATCGAAATAACGACGAAATAAATCTTTGGAATATTAAATTCGCTCAAGAAATTCAATCTTTGATTTCGATCAGTTTGAATGGCGCTGAAATTATGTTTCGATATCAAACGATATTAATGGAACTTTATTCGAGAATTCCGAACTGTGTTATCGGTATTATATCGAGTAATAAAATTTTCATTCGTAACACGAACTATCACGAATATCTATTCGCATTACCGAACAAGGAAGATGCATTCAGACGCCATGTTTTGTTGGCAAATCTAACTTCGAATGATCTTAACGCAACCGCTTGGATTCCAAAATTTGTAGGAAATCGAAACGGTTTCAAGGTTATATTCAAGAATTTTAATTATAGTGAATATTTAATTTCTTCGTTTTATGAAAATGAAAATGGCGGACATATTCAGTACACCGTAAACTGGGAGGATAATGAGACAGAGTGGATGGTCGAGCCTGCAGATTCGTTTGGAGAAAAATGTTTTTTGAAAAGTCTTACTTATGGCCAATATCTTTGCGCGTTTAAAGAAAAATTTTACAAAACGGATTATCGCAGGATTTTTACAGCTGTGAATAAAACAAATGATTGTATTTTCACATTTGATTCTGAGAAAATGACTGAATGGTTTTTAGAAAACCCTAATCTAGTTGCGCTATTCAAAAATAGTGACAGCGCGGTCAATAATAATAACGTGAGAGATAATACAAGCTCGATAAATAATTCCACTTATATCGATAATAACATTACTGATAATTCAGTTGGTACTACCGGTACAGAAAATGTAACTAAAACTAATATTATAGACAATGTAGTTACTACCAACTTGATAGACACAATAAAAAATAAAACTGCAAACACAAGACTTGAAAATCGACTCAATATTACAGATAAATCAAGTGATGCCAACACTGAGAATAATAAAAACCTTACAGAAAACAATCACATCGCAGTTAGTTCGGAAGATATAAAGACCATGAAAATATTCAACAATACAACTGCAGCTAATATGAATAAAGTAAAAATAAAAAATCCCTAAAATAATTCGTTTTCTTGTAACACTCAAAAACTGTGAATAATCTACAAATTGTGAACTAAAGTGTGCAAATTTTTGTGTAAAAAAACGTTTTATCCCAAATTTTAAGTTTTAATTGAATTTTGTATCGTCGAGTTGTTTATTAAATAGAAGTGCCTACTGTTACCTTTAGTTATATTATTTCAAAACGAACGTAAAATAAAAGACATGTACTTACTCTAAAAACCTGATGGTTTTCACATATTTGTAAACGTTGAACGAATTTATTAAAAGTATATTCACACGACGCTCGACAAAACGGTTAGCATACCGTCTGCGTGCTTGTGCAGAACTTTTGCCTGCTTCACTGTATAATAAAGCCATATCTACTGTTTCAAAATTCGTAAACTACGCGCTATTGTTTTATGACCATCACGGCAGGGCAAACGGTAACAACTGTTTATAAAATTATACATTTCATTCAAATTTTATAGCGGTTACATAATCAGTGAAAAATATTTGTTCTTAGTGATTAGCGACTGCATACCATGAAATGTAATTCGCCACCGATGAGTACATTTTTTCTAATAAAATGAGCCTGCCGATTTCTTTCATATTTTAGGACAGTGGCTATCTGAGCTAAAGTCGTTAATCAATGACGACAGCTGGCAGACCGTGCATATTTTTATTAGCTATGCAACATCAGTTGATAGTTCGTTAAATGACATCATCTTCATTTGATTAGTGAAATTTTATTTTATAATCATTAGTGTATTTGCCATAGGCAACATACACTATTGGCGTTGGTCGGATGGCGGGACCTAGGGGTCGGACCAAAATTTCTCGACGTTTCATAGCCTCCTAAACACATTGGCACCATTTTTAAAAATGTTTATATATATATGTGTATATATATATATATATGTGTATATATATATATATATATATATATATATATATATATATATATATATATATATATATATATATATATATATATATATATATATATATATAGGTATATATGTGTACGGGCAATAACTTTCGAAGGAGTTAATTCATTTTAACGAAATTTGGCACGCATGTTGGAATCCATGACCGCACGAAGCCTATTTAAAATGGGTCCGATCGGGTCATTTTAAGGGTAGTTTTTAGGGGTTGAAAAAAGTTTTTGGGCCCAAAAATACCTAAAAAATTCTCAGAATCGTTTCAAAATTGAAATTTAACCCTTTAATAGCAATTAAACAGAGCTCCTAAAATTTTAATAAAATCGGCCCAACAGGACCGGATTTACAAATTTTCTGAAAACACTAGTTTGCAGATAGTGAGTTATTTACTGAAAGGTGTTTTTAATTTTGGTATGGACATTCAATCGACAATAATAATGCAATTAAGAAAACAATGTAATTTTAAGGGGTGTATTAAGGAGTTAATTTTTTTATTTTGCCCAAAAATCACCTTAAGTTCACATAATATAGCCACAAGGCCTGTATTAGTAAATACACTATATTGTCGGCAGGGTTTTGGCACTGCGACCCGGGTTTTCTGTATTACTAGTGATATTGATAGCGTGTAGTTAAACAAAATTACACTAATGTAAGAATGAACACCGATGCTGCAGGGAACTATATATTATTTTGTTAGCTCAATACGTCAGATAATTTATACTGAATAATAGTTAATAACGAAATATTCGCAGCAGAGAGGATATAATTAAATCAGATTTACCCTTCATGCGGTTCTGGGCACCCAAGGCACCGGGTCCCCTGAATTTTATTATTATTTTCTTTTTTAGAAGTTTTCATTATTTTTTCAGTTTTAATGCTTTTTACTCATCAATTTTTATTGTTGTCATTTTGAAAATTATAAAAAGCACTGAAAATTTTATTTCAACGAGATTTACCTTAAAAAGTAAAAGGATCAGGGGTCATATGTCTGAGAAATAAAAAACCTGGGAAAGAATTATTTCATTCTTTGTCTTGAGATATTATATACCAATAAAAAATAAATAAAGTTCGTCGTGATTTTTTCTCAATTGCGACCTGCGGTACGTACCTAGGTTTGCCTTATGGTAAATCCGCCACTGGATGAGAACAAATACAAAAAAGTGAATACAAATTCGCATCTTACAGTTTATTAAATAAAATTTTGCACTGAAGCAAAATTTACTTTGTTAATGATTACAGTAATATTTTTTAACCATTAATATATTAATATATTTACTATAACAATTCGGTCCGGCTTCGCCCGGATGAAAATCGGACTGAATTCAAGATTTATTTATTTAAATAATAATCTAAATGCAGTAAACAAACATTATTTACATTGTTTTACAGGTGTGTTTCAATTGATTTTTTTTATATTATGTATCTATATTCGAAATTCTATCGAAATCCATTCAGCCGTTTTTATTGGTAGAAATTTACACCGCTTATAATTTTTTGGTATCAGGTATAAAGGAAAATCTAGTCTTTCAACCGAATGAAGGCGAATACAATTTAAACTTAAATCCAGTAAAAAATTAAATTTAAAAAGTTTTTTACTTAACTCCCTTATATTTGACACCAGAGATGTTTTTTTTTACTCCCATATTTTTAAAATTAACGAAGATTTGAAGAGAACCTAAGAGATCTTTGATTTTGTCAAAATTCGATTTTTTCACAAAATTTAAAATAAAAAATCTTTATTAATTAGTTCCAAGACTTCCAAGATAAACGCTGTTTATAGTTAGATTAATATTCTTCAAGTGAAATTTTCTAGCAATCTTTTCCTCATGATTTATGCGTTATAATATGACAATGTGACCTACTCAAATTCTGGTAATCGTATTTACAAAACATTATATGTAACTAGACAAGATAAATTGCAGACCTTTGAAGATTGCTTTTCATATTAATCATTTTTGTAGTCCATCTGCATTAGTTTTCTCGCTACATCATTTGAGATCGGCGCCAATTTAATTAGTAAAACGTTTTACATAGGTATCTACTTTTACAAAATTGGCGCCGCGCTCAATTTCTTTTTATTTTCCTCCTTTGCGAATTTATAAAATTTGAGACACTGAAACTTTTTTTACAATTCTGTTGATCAAACTACATTGTTTATAATTTTTAATATACTCTTAATAATGAAAAAAAAAAATTTATTAGTGTATTTGCCATATGACAACATACACTATTGGCGTCGGTCGGATGGCGGGACCTAGGGGTCGGACCAAAATTTCTCGACGTTTCATAACCTCCTAAACACTTTGGCACCATTTTTAAAAATGTTTATATATATATATGTATATATATATATATATATATATATATATATATATATATATATATATATATATATATATATATATATATATATATGTGTACGCGCGATAACTTTCGAAAGAGTTAATTGATTTCAACGAAATTTGGGCCACGTGTTGAAATCCATCACCGCAAGAAGCCTATTTAAAATGGACCTAATCGGGCTATTTTAAGGGTAGTTTTTAGGGGTTGAAAACTGTTTTTGGGCCCCAAAATACCGAAAAAATTCTCCGAATCGTTTCAAAATTGAAATTTAACCCTTTGGTAGTGATTAAAAAGTGTCCCCACAATTTTAATAAAATCGGCCCGACAGGACCGGATTTACAAATTTTATGAAAACACTAGTTTGCAGATAGTGACTTATTTATTGAAGGGTGTATTTAATTCGGTGTAGACGTTAGATTGATAATAATATTACAATTAAGAAAAAAATGTTATTTTAAGGGGTGTATTAAGGGGTTAAATTTTTTATTTTGCCCAAAAACAAACTTAATTTCACATAATAAAAGTATAAAACCACACGGCCCTATACAAGCAAATACACTATATTGTCGGCAGGGTTTTGGCACTGCGACCCGAGTTTTTATAATTTGAAGATGTTTTCAACACGATGAAGAAATAATTTTTTTCTCAGCTTTCGAATTTTGCCGCCCCTGAAAATTTGCCGTCCTGGGCACTAGCCCCGAGTGCCCTAGTGTAAATCCTGGACTGATCACGTCCTTGATTTTTAGTCTCTTTACGTATAAAAATTATTAGACCGAACCTAGAGTCATTGTGAAAATCGTAAGTAAACAGAATTTGTTCTTTTTCACGATCAGAACAGACTCAATGACGTCATAAGGGTTAAAAGGTTAATGAATCAAAATAATATATTATGATGACAAAAACAAACGTCGATTGACAATTGCGTCCAAACATTTAACAAGTGCGCATCTATTAATGTGTAGTTCAGTAATCAGTTAATTTAAAAAAAAGTGTTTGTAATTGAAATAAAATGTTTAAACAAACGAACCTATTTTTCTGTTGTTTATTAATAATCAATTCGGTAAACAGCCGAATTTTTGACGATTATGATGAAAATATCAATGATATTGACTCAGTTAAAGAATTAAACAATAAACTAAAATTACTTGAAAAGAAATATCAGCTGTCAGATGGTTTAAGTGAAGATGGCACTGACGATAGTGATGATTCAGTTAAAATTTTAAAAAGCAAATTAGAATCGTTAGAAAAAAATTATCAATTATCAATGAAGGATGGGGCTGTGTTAATAGATATAGATGACACAGCCAATCCATTTTACAAATGGTTATCCCAATCGGAAAATCCATCGTTGAGTGTTCGAAAAGATAACGAGAACATCAAAGTATCGGTAGATGCGGTTTTCGATCAAAATTCGGATAATTCGGAATCAGTTTTTGTGCACGAGGATGTTGATTTTGGAGTCGATGCTCTTGAAGTACCAACAACCGAAAGTGATAAAATCGGTTGGTTCGAAATTGGAAGCATTGATATAAATAATCCTGACTACCAATTTCCAAAAACTACAACTGAATCATTTTTGGAAGACGATTTGTCATGGAGGTTCAAAAGTGATTCCATCGATATGAAACCGAAAGATTCGATCGTCGTTAATTGCTACGACATCTCAGGAATAACTGACGAGCAAATAATCAAGAATGTCATTTATAGATACGAACAACCGCTCGAAGTGTTAAAAATCTTTACTTGGATCAGTAACTGTAAACGCATTGAAGATAAAATAATCGGTTACTCAACTTTGTATGATGCAATAGTTAATGGTGATGTTGATGACATTAATCGTTGGACCATCAAATTCGCTCAACAAATCAATCCGTTGGTTGAACGAGGCTTACATGATAAATTGCAAGAGTATTACGGATATAAGTTGATGGATTTGTACACAAAATTACCGAACTGTCTTGCTAACCTTGTGTCTGGCGATGAAATATTTATTCGGAACATCAAGTATCAAGAATACCTTTCAGCATCTAATATTAAAGAAGATTCGAGTAAAAGGGATGTATTCTTCAAAAATTTAACCGAAAGTAATTATTATGATAGTAAATGGTTGCCAAAGATCGTGGAGGGAAATTATGTAGTGAATGTCGTATTCAATAACGTCTATTATGATGAGAATTTATATTCTTCGTTTTATATCAATCCCGACGGTGATCATATTTTGTACACTGAAAGGGAAAGCCAGAGCATGTGGATCGTTGAACCGGCTGATATCTCCGGGAACTTGTGTTTCTTGAAGAGTTTGTCCTGGGGAGAATATTTGTGTGCTTACGACGCTAGATTCTACCAAATGACCGAATATAGACGACTGTTCACGAGGACTCTACCTAATAAAACCGACGAGGCGTGCGTTTTTACGTTTGATTCAGAAGAAGTTACCGACTTCTTTTTGAAAAATCCGAGTACGTTCAATTTATTGAGGCACAAATAGTTTTTTTTTTTTTATTTAATAATTATATTTGATTATGTTCAAATTTGAGAATAACCGAGCGACGTTTTCATGGCTCCTCTATTACAAGTCCCCAGTTCACAGGTTCTTACCCAAAAACTGGTAAAAATGAATTTATTATTACGAAAATAATAAATTGAAGACATTAATTGCTGCTAGGTCCCAATAAACTTTGCTGTAGATGATCATAAAAAAATAAAATTTGTTTACTGATTTTACATATTTTTGGATGTAAAATTGTAGCATTAAAATAATTCAAATACATTCACACACACATATAGGACTAGTTCAGTTTGCTTACTGTATACCTACTTACAAAAGTTTTCTTTTATTAAAAATCTTTTAAATTTTAACGTGGAAATATTGTAATGGAAGCTATAATTTATAAGTGAAATGATGATTGCTTTAAAACTTGTGCAATTTAAAAACGAAAATTAGATTTTTTATTATCTTATTTAATAAAATAATTAAAAAATGGAGATATTCCGAAAACAGTAATTTCCTATCCATAGTTTCGTAATATGTAAACTCTCTAAATACGAAAAAAAGACGTACCTATTTATAAAATATTTATAAATTATATTTTGATGAAAAATAAAAACATTAACTTTGTGTTTCATTATTTTCATGTCTTTTAATTTTACATTTTTACTATAGCCGCTTCACGCGATCCTGTACGCGGTTAAGGTGAAACACGACAACGACAACAGTAGTGGAGCCTTCGGTTCCACTTGGCGCCATCTAGTGAGGACTTACAACAAATTGGATAGCATAAAAACCTTCAGAAAGAAATGTAGCAATTTTCATGATGATCAGTCAAACGGTGTCGGAAGTCTATTTGCATTCATACAGATTTACATATTACACTATTCTGTAAATCATTGACAAAATAAGTTTGAGAAATCCTGGTTTTATAGATTTTGTTTATGATTTTATAACACCCTGTAAGTGATTTTGTACTTGAGGTCACTTTTTCGTGGTGCTGAATTACAAATCTTTTAAATAATTTTCGCAATATAATTTATGAAGTGTTAATGCGATTCTGCAATGCATGTTAGATTTGTACAGCGCAGTTAATTTTTTGTTATTATAAGTTACAGAAGTGAGACAGAAATGCAGCGTTGTACAAGTCTAACAACGTTGCAGAATCACATTAATACTTCATAAATATTATATTGCGAAAATTATTTAACATAGAAAACAGTATCACGGGTAATTGGAATAATGAAAATAAATCAATTTAAACACGCATTGATTGCAACGTTTCGTCTTTTCTTTAAATAAGACTTTTTCAAGCTTGAAAAAGTCTTAATTAAAGAAAAGACGAAACGTTGCAATCAATGAGTGTTTAAATTGATTTATTTTTATTCCAATTACCCGTGATACTGTTTTCTATTATAACATATATCTGGAATTGAACTTTAAAGATGAATTATTTAACATATTTGAAATACAGCACGACGAAAAAATTACCTCAAACTCATACACAAACAGACGAAGAGACATCAAAAAGTGTTTTTTGGACTTGGGAGATCTCAAATCGATAAAATATTGTAAAATTCTGAAAAGTGGATTTTGATCTAAATTAATATCTATCATTGCCATGTGAAGTAGGAATGGTAAAAAACGTCAAAACATTTTTATCGATTTGTTATTCAAGAAAAGTTGAAGGTCACGCCCTTATTATCACAATTATCATTTAACATTGAAACATCGATTTTAAAAACAGGACCGCACTAACACAAAAAAAATTCTTGAGGCATTTTGAAATTTTAATACCTTGAAATTTAGTATTTAACCGAGCTGGGTAGAGTAGTGGTGACTGCACTAGACTCGCATTCGGGAGGTACCGAGTTCGAATCCCGGCGGGGGCAGATGTGGCTGGGACTTTTTCCTACTGCCTCTCGCCGAGAAACGGGAATTCCTGTACCGGCCATCTTGATTGAGGTTTTCCATGGTTTCTCTCAATTAATTCCAGATAAATATCGAGATGGTTCCTTAGGCCATGGCCGATTACCTATCAAACTCCTAGTTCAAAAATTACCTACCTTATCCTAATTTCCTATAATTCCTTCATTCGCCCATTGCTATTACATAAGTTGAAGTTGTAAAAAATGTAGAAAATAACGGGAAGTGGTAGATGAAAAATAGTAATGGTGCGAATGGCGTCTGTTATGACATAAAATCGAGAAACGGACGTTAAACGCATTATTATTATTTGAAAATTAGAATTTAAGGAGTTGAAAAATAAAAAAATAGATTTTTTAACTGGGTCTAAAACTTAACCAGGCGTTTGTAAAATTATATTTTTTACGACATTTTACTTGCCAAGCGATCAATATGTTTAATAAATCGGTAAAGCCCCGCTACCCTCTAGCCGGGTCTGTGTTTTTGTATTCGGATATTACTAAAGAATTATTGTACAAATTTTCGCTGTGAATCAAATACCTACCCAAAAATGCTTAATAGCTCTCGAACTATAATGAATGACGGCTTTCAAAACGGAAGCATTCCATGGTTTGCCATTAGTTAGTTACCTGTCTGTCACCATTAAAATTAACTAGTTCATACTGTCATTAAAGTGACAAGAAAGTATCAGTCAATATATTCCAATTATAAAAATAAATATGTATCTAAATTTAAATGGGCCATTTTAAAAATACACGCTTTGTTAAAAATACAATATAAAACTCATTTCAGTGTAATTCGATTTAATTTATATATCGAACTAACCGATATGCAAATTACTATATTATAGTTTATCTGTGGTCACAAGATAAAACATATTATCTAATATTATAAAGCAGAAACGTGTGCATGTTTGTTTGTCACAAGTGATCTCGGGAACTACTGAATCAATTTGAAAAAATATTTTACTGTTTAAAAGTCTACGTCTCTCTGAGTAGACTTAAGGTAGTTGTCGTAGTACAATATTGTCAAAAAGTTATAGATTATACGCGCCACAAAAGTATACTAACTTGTAGTTAAGTGATCCTTAATTTGTACTCAAGACTGTACCCGTGGAAACGTAATATGCATGTATACTTTTCTATAAATTGTTGAACTTTAAACCGTTATTTATAAATAATTAGACGGTCAAAACATTTTTCTTATTTTTTTTGAAACTCATAACAATTGCATTGAAAGACTGTCAGTTTTTGGAAAGTTTCTGACAGTTAGTTCTTTTTTTATAAATAAGAAACTGGTTCAGAATTACAGAGATCGTATACAATCAATGTTAATTATCCAATTTTTAATTGAATTTATCTCGGATTATATACGGTCGATCGACTTTGAATTTTCAGGGTAATTGTATTATCATGTCCTTAATAAGTATACAAAAATTAAGAATTTTCTGACGGTGTGCCTTAACCACGACAACTACCTTAAGTTATAATTTTGTTATGTGCGATTGCGAAGACAAAAAGGGAATGAGCGGTAAGCGAACGTGTAAAGCAAGTCGGGCAGTCTGACGCGAAATGTGTTGCTCATGATAATTTCGATGTCGAATTAAATTCTACCCGATCAAAGCCGTACAGGAAAGCTTGTTGACAATAAAAGCAAACGATTCTCATAGATTATTAGTTAGTTACATAATTACCTATCAAACTCCTAGTTCAAAAATTACTTGCCTTATCCTAATTTCCTACAATTCCTTCATTCGCCCATTGCTATTATATAAGTTGAAGTTTAAATTGTAGAAAATAACGGGAGGTGGTAAATGGAAAATAGTAATGGTGCGAATGGCGTCTGTTATGACATAAAGTCGAGAAACGGACGTTAAACGCATTATTATTATTATTATTTATTATTATTAATTATTGAAAACGACACATCACCAGCACGGCTAAACAGAAATTGCCGGCGACCGGCTGACGGTCGTTGCCGACTGCTGGTTGCTGGTTGCAAGATGCTGGCCTGATGTGCCTTTATGTTTCGTGCTGTGCTGGTCGTGCTAGAAAGGTGTGCGCGGTCTTTCGAAGATACTAAAGAAGATTTGACAAAAATACCATATAAAAGAAACATAAGCTTTTTTGGATTGAGACCAAAGATATTTGCAATGTAATATTGATAATAATAATTATGCATGATTTTTAGAATGTAATCTATACTCACATAAAATGCTAAATTACGTGATCATAAAGCTTTGTTAAATTTATAATTATGTACAGGGCCTTTCTTTAAGGCCAAATACGCCTCCACTTATTTATTTTATTTTGTTGATTTTCTGTCATTGAGATAAAAAAAAACCCGGGTCGCAGTGCCAAAACCCTGCCGACAATATAGTGTATTTGCTTGTATAGGGCCGTGTGGTTTTATACTTTTATTATATGAAATTAAGTTTGTTTTTGGGCAAAATAAAAAATGTAACCCCTTAATACACCCCTTAAAATAACATTTTTTTTCTTAATTGTAATATTATTATCAATCTAACGTCTACACCGAATTAAATACACCCTTCAATAAATAAGCCACTATCTGCAAACTAGTGTTTTCATAAAATTTGTAAATCCGGTCCTGTCGGGCCGATTTTATTAAAATTTTGGGGACACTTTTCAATTACTACCAGAGGGTTAAATTTCAATTTTGAAACGATTCGGAGAATTTTTTCGGTATTTTGGGGCCCAAAAACATTTTTCAACCCCTAAAAACTACCCTTAAAATGGCCCGATTGGGCCCATTTTAAATAGGGTTCTTGCGGTGGTGGATTCCAACATGCGGACAAAATTTCGTTAAAATCAATTAACTCTTTCGAAAGTTATTGCCCGCACATATATATATATATATATATAAATATATATATATATATATATACATATATACATATATATATAAACATTTTTAAAAATGGTGGCAAAGTGTTTAGGAGGTTGTGAAACGTCGAGAAATTTTGGTCCGACCCCTAGGTCCCGCCATCCGACCGACGCCAATAGTGTATGTTGCCTTATGGCAAATACACTAATAAGCCCATTTTTCATTTAAGGGTTTTTATTCATGGAGTAGAATCGATAGGCATAAATACATTTTTTTCTTTGTACCCAGTCATATAGATTTTTACCGTATCCATAAAATTTTAACAGGAATAAACTACTATGGTCCTAAATTATTCAATTTTCTACCACAGTCGGTTAAAGATTCGCCAGAAAAACAATTTAAAACTCGTGTAAAAAAGCATCTTGTTAAAAATAGTCTCTACTCAATAGATGATTTTTTTAATATTATATTTATATTTTAAACTGTACCTGACGTGTGTAAACCTAGTGATAACACCAAAAAAAAAAAAATAAAAAAAAAAGAAGGTACGTACTTTCGGCTTCCATTGTAAGGCAGAAAGCCTAACATTTATGCACTGCTGGAATTACTCGCACGGCATCTAGAACAGTTTTCTCGTGCACACTGGTACGAAAGTACGTACTTTCGACCGGGTATAAAGGAAAATAGTATAGGTACACCACATGGCCAGAAAGTTGAAACTCCTACCTTATTGGCTGTCCCTCCATGTTGTGCTCAAACAGTTCTGAAAATTAATATATTCGGACAGAATTGAGCATTATCTGACAAGTTATTAATAATTATTATAAATATAATGTTTAAAACACAATAGATATATATTTTTTATAGTTGTTTTCGATTTTACAACAGTTCCATGTGTGAACGTAAAATTTATATGCAAGTTCATTTACATATTAATCATAAAATGTTAAGAAATAACTGACAATTAATAAAACATTGCAAATATAGTAGGCGTCACCAGCGATATCGTTTCAGGTACTAGCGTTCGACAGTAGCAAACAAATTTGTATAATATTATAATGGTGGGTTGCAGGAAGCATATTATATGACAATGACTACATATTTCTCCACAAGAAAAGCATTGTAGAATTTTAAATCGGTGCTGCTCCAAAAATATTTATCAATAGAAACTATATAGTTTTTAACTGATTAAAATGCACACGTATTATTTTTTGCGCAATTTCCACTTCGAAACAATATTTTTCTACGCATATTGATCAATATATGCTTAAAAAGTGGTCCTTTTCTATGTAAATCAGTCATTAGTGTATTTGCCATATGGCAACATACACTATTGGCGTCGGTCGGATGGCGGGACCTAGGGGTCGGACCAAAATTTCTCGCCGTTTCATAACCTCCTAAACGCTTTGGCACCATTTTTAAAAATGTTTATATATATACGTATATATAGGTATATACGTATATATATATGTGTGCGGGCAATAACTTTCGAAAGAGTCAATTGATTTCAACTAAATTTGGCCCACGTGTTGAAATTCATCGCCGCAAGAAGCCTATTTAAAATGGGCCTAATCGGGCCATTTTAAGGGTAGTTTAGGGGTTGAAAAATGTTTTTGGACCCTAAAATATTGAAAAAATTATCCGAATTTAACCCTCTGGCAGTAGTTAAAATGTGTCCCTAAAATTTTAATAAAATCGACCTTACAGGACCGGATTTAAAAATTTTAAGAAAGACTAGTTTGCAGATAGTGAATTATTTACTGAAAGGTGTATATAACTTGGTATAGAGGTTCGATTGATAATAATATTGCAATTAAGAAAAAAAAATGTTATTTTAAGGGGTGTATTAAGGAGTAAAATTTTTTATTTTGCCCAAAAACCAACTTAAGTTCGCATAATAAAGCCACACTGTCTGTATAAGCAAATACACTATATTGTCGGCAGGGTTTTGGCACTGCGACCCGGGTTTTTTTTGTTTTTGTGTGAGCACAATCTAATGTTCTATTTGACAGGGAATTTGTCAACGACATTAGACTGTTCCTGCATGTATATAAAAACTGTAATTTGAAGTAGACGACACTAGTGTCACCTAGTAACAAGTTTGTGCCGCCTATGTATAGAATAATCAATTGGGAATTTACAAAAAGAATAAAAACAATTTAAAAATTACACGAAAGTCACTATGTCAATAAAAAAAAAGAAAGTGAATGTAGGAATCGAACAGTAGTTTGGTGAAGCGACTTGTACGCTAACCACTACCTTCAGATGTCCACTCACTATGTCTTTTGACAGTTATTCAAATAAAATGTAAATGATTTTCATGTGCGTTTTAGAATTGAATGCAAGAAAAGAATATTATTTGTACAGTGGCCATATTTACAGTATAATAAAACTAGCTTGCAGAATGAAAATTCACACATTCAAGAGAACGCGTGTCTAAAGATCGACTTGCCAAACGCAATACCAACATAACAAACGGATATTCTGGATTCATTTTAGCGATGCAAGACGTACTCCCATAATTATTGTGTTATCTAATAAACACTGCAAGTCGTTGCGTTAGATTTATATTGGCATGGAATATTTAAACGCATCTATATACAGTAAGACCTCGTTTAATGCGGGAGATACGTTCCAATAAGTTCCCGCGCTATACGAAACAGCGCTTTTTGTTTCTAAACAAAATAAAAATTTTAACCCTTTAGTACAACCCTTAAAATAATAATTTTTTTCTTAATATTATTATCAATCTAATATCCGCAACAAATTAAATTCACCCTTCAATAAGTAAATCCGAATTCGCAAATTTGTGTTTCCATAAAATGCGGTCTTGCCGGACGGATTTTTAATCTTTTGTAAAGGGTTAAATTTCAAATTTGAAACGATTCTGGGAATTTTTTCGGTATTTTTAGCTCAAAAACTTTTTTCAGTCCATCCTTAAAATAGTTCAATTGGGTCCATTTTAAATAGGATACGTACGATAATGGATTCCAGCATGTCAACTAAATTTCATTTACATCGATTAAGTCTTTCAAGAGTTCTTGTGCCCATACACTTAACTTAAATCTGTTATATTTGACACCAGAGATATTATTTTCATGTTATTACATAATTCAATTAACTAGGAAAGGTGATAAAAAGTGCTTGCAGAAAAATTTTGCGCACATATTACAATCGAAAGCTCTTACATTGCATATCCGATTGAAACGGTGTGCGCTCTGACAGCAGCGATTGTAAGCAAGGATCTAAGCCTTTCTACATTGTGATAAATGACAATAAAATAATAATTGTTAATATTGACGCAACGCATGCCAAATTAATATTAGTTTGACACCTGGCTGTAACAAAAGAATTATATTATATATTCTCACATGAAATTGCTCAATGATTTAATTAAAAAAAACAACTGAACAACGGAGCCTTGAAACAACGGCACATAGAAAAACAACTGGTAAACGTTGTAATATAATAAAAAATTTAACTAATTTTTTAAGGCAGTCTGTAATCATACGCAAATATAAATGACCCACTATTTATTGCCAAGACCAAATTATAGTAACAGATGGGGTGTAGGCAATACATGCTCGACAACTAAGATTATTAGATGTAAAAATATAATGAGCTTATTTTTAAGGTTACCGAGTACCAATATGCTCCCTTTTTCAACCGCATATAGCTCTATTTTGCGAAGTGGGATGTAAAATGCACTTACATTTTAGACATCTGTAATTTCTAGGAAAAATCTTATTCAGTCTTTGATGTTAATGCCACAAAATAAACTAAAAATATGTACCATTCTTTCCGTACGACTTTTAGCCAAGTTTTTACAGTTTATTTGATCTAAATAAATCACTTAAGATCAGATAAAAACGAGAAAATTAGCACATATTTTGGTGCAGAAAAAAATAAATTTGAAAAATATTATTGAGCAAGCCAAATTAGTCAGTATTTTTAGAAGACTGTACTTTTCGAAATAAAAATATTTTGAGTGTTCGCGGAACTTATAAATTTACATAAAACAAGTGACGAAGTGGATATATGGCAGGACTTTAACAGTGAATATCAATTCGATAAAACCAGTTTCATAAATATTCTACTTGTAAATATTGCCTAAACCAGACATTGTCAACATTTTTTTCATTTCAATCCACCTAGAGATAGAGTCAGCGTCATTCCTATGGCCTGACAATAGGGACACGAGTCAAAGGAGCAAAGCACAGAAAGCGCTTCAGTGATGCGAATATGACTGTTTTATTTGAATATATCGTCTAAACATTTTTTGATGAGATGAAAATCAGATATTTGCCCTGGACATTCATAACCCTAGTTACGGCACAAGTTTTCTGAACCTAGGGTAATAGTTCCTATTTTGTTCTTTAGACTGTTCACTCAGATTGTTAAAAAGGCTCTCGGCGAATTCCTAATTGTGGTCGCAAAAGGCATCTTAAGACTGTTTTTTTAGCACGAATATAGTTATATTGTTATTTCAATAATAAATTGAAAATCCAATTGGTACTTTCATCAGTTCTATGATTGCAACCCGGGAACTGGAGACGCAATTCCTGTCAGTCCACATGCAATAAAAATAAAAATTTCGTTGCTCATAACAGTCAGTGCACAAGTTTTTCTATTTTTCTTTTATTTGTGTTATATTTTATTTTGTTTATAATAATTTATTTTATGTTTTCTTCATTTGTTTAAATAAAAAAATCGTATTTTTAGAAAGGCTGTAACTGCAGTACTTAAAATACTTAAATATAACCTTTAATGGATTTTAAGATAATTATCAAAATGTTAAAACGTTTAAAAGCTTTTATTCTTCACATAATTTGTCAAAATCGTTAAAAACGATCTACACCGGTTTTTTGTTAGTTCTGAGAACTCGATAATTACAGTTTGTCAGATCCTTGTTTGAACAAAGATGCTAGTTTTATTAGTTTTTTGTAAATAACAATTATTTTTCTTAGATTCTTGAACATTCACAATTAAAAGTGATTGAATTCGCGCAAATTCAATACACGTGGAGAATTTTATGATAATGATTCTCATCTTTTGTATCCTATGTATATATTACATTTACACCCGGGCGAAGCCAAACCGAGCCGCTAGTATCATATAATTAATGAACAGTCAAAATCTTTACAGTAGTTTAATTTGCACAATCATTTGTGTAATGCTATTAAAAAATTGGAAAGTCCGTTTTCTGGTATACAAATATGACGTAAGGTCCGGAATTCCTTGTTTTTTGAGAAAAATTTTCTAGATATTATTTAATAAA
This sequence comes from Venustoraphidia nigricollis, assembly GCA_034508555.1. Taxonomy (NCBI): domain Eukaryota; kingdom Metazoa; phylum Arthropoda; class Insecta; order Raphidioptera; family Raphidiidae; genus Venustoraphidia; species Venustoraphidia nigricollis. The sequence goes on along the minus strand of JAVRKA010000032.1, from coordinate 3,120,288 downwards.
CGGAATAAGTATATAAAAAACTGAGATTCATTTTTTAAAATACTTTTAATTATGTTTCCAAATTGATTAACGATTTTTTCCATTATTTTAAACACAAAAAACCTAATAGCTTAATAAAATTGCTGCTTCTATAAACAGGGGAAAACCAAAATAAAACTACCAACTGAATAATAAAAAAATTACAAATCATGTGTTCGACATAAAATAACAGGACTGAATATTATTGGCGAATAGTTACATTAAGTGAAAACGAGCGCCAGCAAATTTTAACAGTCACACGAGTCATAATATTATTGCGGCTGAGATATATATGGTATTTTTTGTTTTTACTCACTATAAGCTAACTGATTTTGTCTTCATTTTCAATGTCTTCAAAAATTTCGACATTTCATTTGAGTAGCAAAATTTACATTATTCTAAATTAAAATTAAGTATAGGACCACAAACATAGTAGCTATATATACTATTGAAATTTACTTCAACGCACTAGTGTGTAATGGGCCATTTTACATGCATAGTGTATGTATTTTATAGGGGCTGGGTAAGGATCAATTTTACTTCCATGTTTCGTAAGGAAGTGAAACGTATTATATGGTCAAAAAATCGTGTCCGAGATAAGGTCAGGTTCTCGTTGCACAGCTCTCAAAACGTAATAGCAGAAAGCTAGCAACGGATATATGTAATATTATGGCAAATGTAACAATATGTTTAAGACAAGTGCCAGCGAGTTTTAACAGTCACATGAACCATAATATCATCAAGCATTTTTTATACGCATTCCCTATAAAATATGTGATATTCACATAATTTTCTAAATTTTTGACACGTTCAATTTTGAGCAAGTTCGCTTATAATTTGTAGGCTGCGCTGAATTTTCATACTTTTACTATAAAATGGTAGCACGACAACGTTTTGCTTTACTTTACGCACGAGTGCGAAATGAGTGATTTAACTATCGCTACATAGGCACGAAAAGCATTTATTTTATTACCGGGTGGTGTACAAAAATTGTATTTTGTGTAAGTTATGTACGGTTTACTATGACGTTTTTTTTAAATAATAATAATAATAATAATGCATTCAACGTCCGTTTCTCGACTTTATGTCATAACAGACACCATTCGCACCATTACTATTTTTCATCTACCTGCACTTCCCGTTATTTTCTACATTTTTTACAACTTCAACTTATGTAATAGCAATGGGCGAATGAAGGAATTATAAGAAATCAGAATAAGGTAGGTAATTTTTTGAACTAGGAGTTTGATAGGTAATCGGCCATGGCCTCAAATAAGGAACCATCTCGATATTTATCTGGAATTAATTGAGGGAAACCATGGAAAACCTCAATCAAGATGACCGGCACAGGAATTACCGTTTCTCGGCGAGATTCGAACCCTGTACCTCACGAATGCGAGTCTAGTGCTGTCACCACTGCTCTACCCAGCTCGATGTTTTTTTTAAATAATAAATGTGTAATACTCCTCGATCTAAGTGTACGGCTTTTGAAAAAATTTGAGGACACAGCCGTCCTGTAAATTCGAAGTTTAGCTACATTATCGAAATTCGTCGATTTAGCATGAAAAAAAGCGCAACTTCTGTATTATGCAGGGAATGATCTAGTGTCCAGTGGGGGGCGATATAAAAGTATCGAGGCTTGAATCAACAGCCTCCAGTGTTGATTCAAACCGTGTTGTTGACTGTTGTCAGTGCGTACTTGTTGTATATAAACGTGTTGTTGCATATATACCGTGTCGTTTGTTGTGTATATTATAAAAGGTGAACGACTTGGATCTTCGTACCGGTATTTGAGGACCCGGATCCAGTTAATGACCTGTAAACTGTACGTAAACAATAACTCATATCGTTTAACCAACTCTATTCTAAGGGTAGTTTTATATTTTTTCGTATTTTTTTGTTCTTTTTTTCAATAGTCGGCACGATTTTAAAAGGTAGTTCAGAATTTTGAAATGAAGAGAGACAAAGTGACAACTGAGCGTCATGATGTTATTTGACTAAAGTCATTCAAAAAAATGCAGTTTATAATATTGTTGTTACAATTAGTCTGCCAGAAATTTGAAGTTTTTCATCATACTACCTGTTAAGGTAGTTGTCGTGGTTAAGGCACACCGTCAGAAACTTCTTAATTTTTGTATACTTATTAAGGACATGATAATACAATTACCCTGAAAATTTAAAGTCGATCGACCGTATATAATCCGAGATAAATTCAATTAAAAATTGGATAATTAACATTGATTGTATACGATCTCTGTAGTTCTGAACCAGTTTCTTGTTTATAAAAAATGAACAAACTGTCAGAAACTTTCCAAAAACTGACAGTCTTTCAATGCATTTGTTATGAGTTTAAAAAAAATAAGAAGAAATTTTTGACCGTCTAATTATTTATAAATAACGATTTAAAGTTCAACAATTTATAGAACGCATATGAATACTGTATGGGTTACGTTTCCACGGGTACAGTCTTGCGTACAAATTATAGATCACTTAGCTACAAGTTAGTATACTTTTGTGGCGCGTATAATCTAAAACTTTTTGACAATATTGTACTACGACAACTACCTTAAACTCAATAATAAAATTTTAGTAGTGTTGTCCAGTAGACTTTTGTACGGTTAGAGCCTGGACTATTAGCTACATAGGAAAATAGAATGTTGTTATAAATCTTTTAGGTAGGCAACCTGCAAAAAAAACATATTATTCCCAATAGAGTACAATAGGTATAGGTTGAAGTCTAATTGATTTAAATTCCAAATATGTATTTCGTAAAATAAGGAACGGTAAAGAACATGTTTAATTTATCCTAAATATCAAAAATTGTGTGTATATGAAAAAAAAATGAATGACTAAACTTGAAAAAGAACCTGGTGGACCGATTTAAGTAAAATTTATGTGAGATCATCCTAAAAGTATTCCTTATTAAATAGTAAAAGAATCATCAAAATCGAGCTACAAATGCTGAATATAGGAACTCCTTTTTTAATGAAGTTAAAACTAAACCAATTTAAAAAAATATATATGGTAGCAAAAAACTATGAACAAAATGGTGTCAATTTTTTTAAAATCGGTTAACTTAACGAAAAGTTCTGGCTGAATAAACATTAAAAAAAAATACATGACGAATTGATAACCTCTTTTTCTAAAGTCGGTTAAAATCATCTTCTGAGTACAGACGACTATAGCTTTCTTTTTTATGTTGTTTTGATTGTAATTTTAACAGTTAACATATTTTGCAAATAATTTAAATAGTTAAGTGGTCAAGGTATTATAAAGTCAACAATACCGTTACTTGCGCGTTTTATTGCACAAAAAAATCCGAAGCGAGTGTGAATGTGATTTAAATAATTATTTATAAATAAACTATTTATACAACAATGTATAATAATTTCTTATTATTGAAGGGCAACTTCTTATGCGAGTTCGGACTGTCGCCGGTCGAACTGTATCACTTTTCGCACATACATGCTTGCGCAGTAATTGCCTTGTAAAATGGTAGTTTATGTATCAAGGATGTAATGAACTCTATACCAGTGATGGCGAAAGTTTCAAGATCATCAGCTCTTTTCTTAGCTGCGGTAGGGATCTTAGACGCATTATGGCTGTTTTGTTTGTAACTAAGTTAAATAAATTTAAAATAAAAATTCAATTGAAAATTTAAAAAAAAAATCCTGACACAAAAAAACCTATAAAAAGTTAAAAAGTAAAATTTCTGGGCCTGGTCCTATAACTTTACCATTTAAATATTTAATTAGTAATATTTTGTGATTGAAGCGTCGTCACGTCGGGGGACCGCTAAATAAATAATATAAAAAACAGAATGCAAATAAAAAGAAGCTTAGTAATGATTATAAAGATATGCAATTTTAAAATAAGTACTCTATCTAGGTCCCCCAACGCGACGACGTTTGTATCACAAAATATTACTATTTAAGTATTTTAAATATTAAAGTTAAAGGACCAGGCCCAGAAATTTTCTTTCTTAGCTTTTCATAGGTTTTTATGTGTCGGGGGTTTTTTAAATTTTAAATTTACTTCCAAATCGCTATACATACTTAATTAGTATTAAATAAATTATTGATGAATGACCGAGCTGGGTAGAGTAGTGGTGACAGCACTTGACTCGCATTCGGGAGGTACCGGGTTCGAATCCCGGCGAGGGCAGATGTGGCTGGGACTTTTTCCTACTGCCTCTCGCCGAGAAACGGTAATTCCTGTACCGGCCATCTTGATTGAGGTTTTCCATGGTTTCCCTTAATTAATTCCAGATAAATATCGAGATGGTTCCTTATTTGAGACCATGGCCGATTACCTATTAAACTCCTAGTTCAAAAATTACCTACCTTATCCTAATTTCCTATATTTCCTTCATTCGCCCATTGCTATTACATAAGTTGAAGTTGTAAAAAATGTAGAAAATAACGGGAAGTGGTAGATGAAAAATAGTAATGGTGCGAATGGCGTCTGTTATGACATAAAGTCGAGAAATGGACGTTAAACGCATTATTATTAGTGTATTTGCCATATGGCAACATACACTATTGGCGTCGGTCGGATAGCGGGACCTAGGGGTCGGACCAAAATTTCTCGACGTTTCATAACCTCCTAAACACTTTGGCACCATTTTTAAAAATGTTTATATATATATGTATATATATATATATATATATATATATATATATATATATATATATTATATATATAGGTATATATGTGTGCGGGCTATAACTTTCGAAGAAGTTAATTCATTTTAACGAAATTTGGCACACATGTTGGGATCCATGACCGCACGAAGCCTATTTAAAATGGGCCTAATCGGATCAATTTAAGGGTGGCTTTTAGGGGTTGAAAAAAGTTTTTGGGCCCCAAAATACCGAAAAATATCTCAGAATCGTTTCAAAATTGAAATTTAACCCTTTAATAGCAATTAAAAAGTGCCTCTAAAATTTTAGTAAAATCGGCCCAACAGGACCGGACTTACACATTTTTTGAAAACACTAATTTGCAGATAGTGACTTATTTATTGAAGGGTGTCTTTAATTCGGTGTAGACGTTAGATTGATAATAATATTACAATTAAGAAAAAAATGTTATCTTAAGGGGTGTATTAAGGGGTTAAATTTTTTATTTTGCCCAAAAACAAACTTAATTTCACATAATAAAAGTCTAAAACCACACGGTCCTATACAAGCAAATACACTATATTGTCGGCAGGGTTTTGGCACTGCGACCCGGGTTTTTATTATTATTATTATTATTTATTATTAAATAAATTATTGATGAATGAGTTTTAGTTCAGTAATCCGTTCCTATGAATCGTCTCCGTTGCGGACCTGTTTCATTAATGTGTAAACAGATCCTCTTGCACAACTAGTTTCCCCTACGCGATCATTTCTTACTTTGAAATCTAGAACGCCGATGAGCTCCTACAACGAGAGCTCCGATCCTCTGACATGAAATAAATGTTTTGCAATTTATTCTCGCATAAACAAGACTCACGATCTGAAAAGGAAATCTTGTATCATCACTATGAAGTAATGCATCACTATAACAGTAATACCTCGTTTTATCAAACTTTATAAATAAATCGTATAAGTATATAATAGCTGTGTTTAGTATCGTACTCTAGTTCGAACAGAGTAATCACTCTTTACTCTATTGCGTTTGTTACTCTGATCTGTTTGCTATCTTTCCTTATTTTCAAAAATAAAGAAATTGCTGATAGATAGTTGTCCATACGATTGCCGCGTGCAATTCTAGGAAAAAACAGTATTTTTATTTAATATTTTTTATGTCTGACGCTATTATACCTCTTGGTTTCTAATAAAGTAATCATTCTATTCTATTCTTCTATTCTATTCTATTCTCCCTAACCCTTGATCAGGTTAGAACGAGATTGTCTTTCAGCGCCCTTTGGTCGACAATTTCACTTCACGTAAATTGTACTACGGTTTTATTTTAAATAAATAAGTCGCAAATTTTCAAAAATTAACTTGCAAACATCAACATTGTAGACCTATGAATTAATCTAGAGGCAATCTATGGAAATCTACGGATTTTTAGAAATCAGACCCGGCGACGATAAATTTAGCGATAGAACGTTTGGAGATTTCAATGGTGTTATAAGGCACGAACCCGTATATGGTACACCAAAAACAAATACATCTAAGTAGGTATAGGCATTAATGTTAGATTTATTATTAGTAGATATGCAATCTTCTTTAATTTACCGAAGTTCGGTGACTTCAACGATAGCGTAGAACACGAACCCACGTCGACACTTCAACACTTGCAAGTTTAGTGTTTTTAACATTTCGAAAATTTGCATAAGGGCACTTTCTGTACACAAAAATACGTTCTGTCAGATTAAGTACTAAGAAAGTTAGGTAAATTACTATATTTTACAAACGAGTGTTGCCTTTCTCACAATATATGTAGATAACATTTTTTTTTGTAAAGCGAAATAGACATTGAAAATGTTTATTATAAATTAAACAAATTATTCAAAACTTATCACAACTAGAATAGGTACTTATTTTTTTTTGACCAATCATTTTAGGTCATAAATAATTGAATAATTCCAAGAATAAATGAACTCCTACAAAACCGCAATGTGTATGGAAATAACAGATGAAGGAGTACAGCTGGTCAAAAGTATTCGTCCTTGAAATAGAGATAATAATAGTATTTAGCCTCTGGCATTATACATACGCTATCATTATGCTAAATCTATCACCTATTCAAATGCTAAACGATTAAACCACAATATTACCAGAGCTGAAAAAGATACTTATAATACTCGCTACGGTTCTAAAAGGTTCTAAAATTAGTCACAAACAGCGTCGTAAATGCATATTTTAGAGCTATCCTGGTTGTTTTGTGGGAAAGGAAGACTCCCACCACCTCCCAATTACCGGCACAGAACGTGCGCTCGTCGGTGATTGGTTATCGCTGGTTGTCGTGTCACTTATCGCTTTCCTGCTATAAAGTACAGTCCAGTACGCTATTGTTAGGTTGTTTCTTTGATTGTTAATTGATCAAGATGCCTAATACAGTTTTGCATAGACAAGCATGAAAAATAATTTTATTGGTCGACTTTATGCAAGGAATTAGACCTTTAGATTAAAGAAAAATTAAAAATAATAATATAGCGCGAATTTGTAGTTTTTCAATCGACTGTAAATGCGCAAGCCTCCATTTGCATCTAACATCAAAACCTAGAACCGTGGCGCGTATTATACTTGAAAAAAATATCCATAGATATAAGATATCAATGAAGATGAGCACTGCCAAACGTCACCGCTAGAGGCGCCAACTATATAACGACCTCACTTTGTGAATAGTTCATTGCAGTATGTGCAAAATAAGCTTATTCCGAATAATAAATCCTTACCATTTTTGTTAATGATACGGAACCGTAAAAATAAAACAACCTGCGTATTTGTAATGGAATATGTGTGAGCTATGGTTATTTATTAATTTCTTATACAAATATCAGTTTGATTGATTGATTAGAAATGTAAACGAAATGTGTTTTATAAAAATTTGTGAATAATTTAACGAGTGTGAAAGGTAGATAGTATTGCACCTGGTTAAATAATTAATCTATTTGTAAATGTGCGAAATTACTTGACAAAATGATCAAAAGAACCGAAAGTCATGCTGTAATAGTTAATTTGTAATTACGAATATTAGTACATCTCAAGTTAATCAACTGATAAGCTTGCATAATGTTAAAAGTAAGCGAAGATACTATCTATATCGACGACATGGTCATCTTACAGTTTTTATTATGGCAGATTCTGAAAATAAAATAGGTACACCTAGTTATATTTTTTTTGTTTTATAATATTTTACCATTCCAAGTTTCCAACTCAGCAAATGGGTAAGAGTCAAAATTAACTTTTCAAATTTTTAAAATATTTTTTCGTTTTAAGGTCTCCCGAGTCCAAAAAACATATTTTTTTTGAAAAACGTCTGTGTGTGTTTATTTGTGAACACGATAGACTTCAAATTTTGGGAGGATGTTTGACATGTAAATATGAAAAGCCCATGTGCGCATGTGCTAAAGAGATACATGCTCTAACGTTGTTTTTTAAATAGTAGTGGTTTACTTTTCATAACGGTTTATTTATTTTTACAAGAAAATTTTGTCGAGGATTCCATATTTTGAAAATAAAAAAAATCATAATATTGATTAACTATTGAATTCAATAATAAAATTTTAGTAGTGTTGTCCAGTAGACTTTTGTACAATCGGAGCTTGGAGAATGATGAGAATTTGGTATCTTATTATCTAGATACTTCTTTATCTTCAGCAGTTCTGGTTACAATAATATCAAACAAATATCTTCCAATAAGATGTCTTTGTATGTAACTTTATTGGACGTATTTACATTCATTCCGGTCGGTAAAAAAGCGCTAAGCGTGACGATGTAATAAACAGCATGCTAGAAAATTTTTTCTTCACTTTGAAACGGCATTGCATTTTAAGTAGGAACATCACTCACTTATAAAATGTATGCTGCAAAACAATTTTACGAGATTGAAGGAAAACAACTGCAAGCTACATTGATAGTTTTCAAAGCAATTAGAGAAAACGTCATAAAGAAGATTAATTGCAGATCCCGGATTTAATTATTTTTTTAAACAATTGCAGTTTTAATAAATCATGCTGTTTCCTTGACATAAAAATTGCGGAAATTATGATAAATGATTTTAAGTCATTATTCTATCAAGATTTTTCTGTGGAGGACACTGCACCAGATCTGTCAAGAAAAACTAAGAAATGTTTGTCTCCTATGGATTCCTATACCATTCATCCGATTATGACAAAATTTTGGTGACTTGTTATGTGCGGGCTTGTGAAAGTTTCTGGCCCAAAAAAAATTCAATGTTTGTTGGCTCCACTACTGATGTACCGCGAAGGCTCCTCTAATGTTGTTGCTAACGAGCGAGGTACAGCCCCGTGGGCAAGAATAGTACATTAGAACCGAGGGCTCTACTACTGTTGTGACTATCGAGCAGGCTATAAAACATTGTTTTATTTCAATTGCGTGTGGTGTCGTGGGTAACGGCTAATATAAAATATAAAAGAGTAGGTACTTATATATATATATAAACAATTTTTTTACACTGCCCCCTTTTTTAAAATAGCTGTATGGAGCCATGTAGTGACCCAGAATGAACTGATCGCACTATACGAAGCACAGGATTTGTTCAGAAATTTAATTATGTAATACTTAATGTTAAACCGTAAAATTGTGTATTTATGGTGTAATATTTACGATAAAACAATGGTTACTTCAATAATCGCACAAGACATTAAAATATCATTAATACTTTGCAATGATAATATTATAGCCTATTATATAGGTGCCTATGCAGTATTTTATTATCTATTCAATATTAAATTACCATTCAACTTGTTTAATTTCGTAATTATTATTTTAAAAAATCACGCAAATTTCCCTAAATATAGTTTCTATTTAGTTTATCAAGTTATTTAATTCGTGGACGATGTTATTATAGGCGTAAGAGTTGAAACGAACAACAACGAATTTTAACTGTCACACGAGTCGTAATACCATTAAGTTCGAGATTTATACTACCTACATTTTTTGCACGTATCTTCTGTAACATTGCTGGTTTTCAGTTCATTTTCACAATTTTTGAGCAAGTTCATTTCATGCAGTTGAATAAGTAAATTAGAATATAGCTCCAGGTATCTTAGGGTCTGTTCTGTTCGAAGATTAGAAGATTTTAGATTAGACGTGTCATAGCTGAGTTTATCAGCGTCTATATAATAAAATATAGCTAAAAATAAAACAAAAATGTTCACCATACACGTTACTTCCGTAAAAAATATTCGAGACACTTAACTGACTAATTGGAAGAGGTATTCTCACAGATCAAAATGCTATTTTCTCAAAGAGCTGATAAGCATTTTTGCTACATTGTACAGCAGGGGCGATCTAGAGCTTATTGAAGTCCAAGGCGGCCTCATTTTTTTTCGATTAAGAATCTTCAAATGGGAGTTAAAATGCAATTTTTAATAACATAAAAATCAGAGTTGACCTACGGTCATCTCACCAAACAAATAATGCTATATAAATTCACCCAAATAATTGTCAAAATTTACCGAAAAAAATATCGAAATTCACCCAAAAAATTGTCAAATTTCACCAAAGAATACGTTTAAATTCAGCTAAAAAATCTTAAAATTTACTCAAAAAATTGTGCTTCACCCAAAAATGTTAAAAAACTCACCCAAAAAATTATGAAAATTCACCCATGATAATTACAAGAATTAATATTAACTATTTTTACTATAGGTATGATAAGTGGTTATTGTTAATGAATTAGTATTAAAAATGTAATGATTGTGGTTTAAGAGGATGGAGAATCAGGGATCCTCCGTTCTCTAAGACCACAATCATTACAGTCATCTAGTAGGATCTTAACCACCAAACGTATTGAAAATGTATGCTGATATTTCAATTTTTGTGAATCCTTGACACTTGGGGGCCCTATTAGTTCTCATATAAATTCGCCCCTGGTGTGCAGTTTATTGCAAAAATTTCTGTGTTTATGCAATACTTATACGTTGCACTGTTACTCAATAAAAAACAAGATGTAATAAAATGGAAATTAAAAATTTCAGTGACCTAATAACTTCCGAATAAATTAAGCGAAAAAAATGAAATAATCATAGTAATAATTGAATGGATGATTTCTGCAATAGCAACGAGAAGGAAATGTCGATGCTGTCAAGTTTACGGTACGTCAATGTTGCAACGCTGTATAAAAACAATTGCTTATTCGGATATGCACGAAGTTTTACATCGTGAGAACCGATTGATGATGTTCAATTGTTAGATTATTATATTGTTTGATGTATTTATTCAATTGACTAATAAATAATTATAGCTTATTCAGATATGAGCTAATAAATTAACGATCTCATCGTTAGAGAAAAAATATTTATTACAACATTTTTACTGGTTTGTTGTAGATAAATATAATTTTTAAAAGAGGTCCAGATTTAGACAACATAACATGTTTCAAAAAGTTCAGATATACTTTTTTATTACTTCCTCGTCATTTAAACAGTGGTTTCAAACTTTTTTTATAAATATTACATTTGTAGGCTTTTTAGTTTTGCGAAATCATTTTGTACAGTTTTTCTGCAGCAGATAAAAACTATTCAAAATGGCACTACGATAGTTTCGTCACTATAGTTTTTAAGATTTCGCTTCGCAAAAGAAAAAACGAGACCCCCGTATGTCTATCATAGTCGAATTTCTTTGGACTAAATAATAAGGTATGAAGCTCAAATTTGGCATAAACTCATCTTGGAAACTGAAAAAATGAGGAAATGAAATGACCTGCTAGCGAGGAACAGATCTGGATTGGTTGTCAGGTAGTGCGTTGAGGGGAAAACTCGATTGACACGCCCCTTTTTGTCAGCATAGTAGAAATGATATGTATAGAGGTAAGGCTCAATAACGAGACCCCAAGAGTATTGCTTAGTCGTCCGTCATAATTGAATAAAATTAATAAAATATTTTATTCTAGTTTGGAACTGCTCGTTTTAATACTCTAGCATGCAGATGTAATAATCTTTAGAGCGTTGCGCAAGACGATTGAGCGCGTGTACGCATTTTAATTACGTCTGCGCAGAAATAAATGAATGTTACATATCTAAAGATCAGAGAAAACGTGTTATTATTGCCACAGAACTGTCAGTTTTACCTATTCATCAAATATTATATGTTTTCCATTGTTGCTACACATATTATTGATGATCTAATTATATACACTATTTTCGGAAAATCTTTCAACCATGTTTACAACGTAGATTTTTAGTGACGGCACATCTGTTAATAAAAAGTTTCAAGTAAGGTGATTGGAAAATTTCGAACTATGGTCGCAAAATTCACTTTATTACTACTTTTATTAGCTGCGTTTAAGCATTAAGTTTAAAAATATTTGGCTTGCTGCTTAAAAATTTCAAAAACACATTCTTTGTCCTAAAAATTGAATCAGAAAACATTGATATTTCTTTACAGCACGTCACAAGATTTCGAATTACGGGAAGACAAATTAGCATTTTGTAGTTTTTTCTTTACGAGTTTATTTTAAAAATACTGACAAATTTGGCTTGCTCAATAATTTTTTCAAATTAAATTTTTTCTGTACAAAAATGTGAGCAAAACTTATGGTAATTTCCTCGTTTTTATCCGATTTTAAACCGTCTATTTAGATCCAATAATCGTGGCTAAGATCAGAATGGTATATATTTCTAGTTTATTTTGAAGCATCAACATCGAAGATTAAATAAAGTTCTGCATAGAAATTAAGGATTTCCAAAAAGTGGGTAAGATAGAGCTATGCAGGGGAAAAAGGGAGAATATTAAGCAGTCACCTCAAGCCATTATTTGCAAAAATCGATCAACAAACAGTTGAAAACTCGTTCTGTTGGATGTTTATCTACGTCTTTATATAATAGCTCTAACTAATTGTTGTGTTTTATAAGTGATTGACAGATTGAAAGATGGAGTCATTATTGAAATGTTGATAATTACTCCGTTCTTTATTACCTGTCCAATAACAGAGGTGTGTCAATTTCCGTTATTAGCAGAGTTTACTTTAGTTATCTATATAAAAATTCTAACGTTATTTTTTTGCCTACATTAAAGGTTGATCTATACAGCTGATTGTAAACATCGGTTTAAAATGTCTATCGAAACAAATTCTTTCATCAGCATATTTTGTAAAGTCGATTGACTAGATTGATTGATGGTTCAATGAGGTCTGCCAATTTTTTTTTCATTTTAATAAGTAAATGATTAGGGCAGTTTTATATGTCAAATTTGATCCAATTTCGCCAGGTTTCCAGCCGCTGCATTGATCTGCTGATTGTGTTGGTTATATTTATTTACGACCTAAATACTAGCCAGTCTCAAAATCAGGAGTGGATAGGTCCCCAAGTATCAAGAGCCCAAAAAATAAAATTATTATACATTTTTAATACATTTTCATTAATAATGAACACTTATCGTACAGTAAAAAATTGTTAATATTACTAATTCTCACTAATTATGCGTCCATTTCGACAATGTTTTGTACGACTTTTGTAAATTTTTTGAATGAATTTGTGGTATTATTTGTTTGGTCAGGTCACCAATTCTGATTTTGATATTATAAAAAATTAATTTTTCTTCATACACTGTCGAAAGTACACTTATACTTTCGGCTTTGATTTTAAGGCAGAAAGCCTAACATTTATGCACTGCTGGAATTACTCGCATGCCGTCTGTAACGGCGGGCCGAAACAGTTTTCTCGTGTACACTGATAGAAAAGTGCGTACTTTCGACCGGGTATGAAGAAAAATAGTATACACCATACGACCAGAAAGTTAAAATTCCTGCCCTTACGGTGTGGTATATTAGGCCCTAATTTAAAGATTCGTAATCTATCAAAAAACGAGGTCTCACTGAACTTCACTAAGCCTTAGTCCCCGAAAAGCTTAGATTCGGCTTTACATAATTCTTTCAAACGACCACGAACTCTTAAACTATTAGATACAGAGTTGTTTAAATTCGTACACTTGAAGTTACGGATAAAAATATTGACGAACACTGCCCAAGAGAACGCAAAGATACTGTGCAATATTTGATTCTGTATCGGTGTTTTATCTATTGACTATTATATTGTTCTTAAAGATAGCGTGCATAAAAGAATATACTGTTAAAAAAAGTGAAATTGACTTGTCGTTTTGTGAACAACACGGCATTTCAAAATAATTGACTACCAAAATGTCATTAGAAATTAATTCCATTGTTTATAAAGATTTTATTGTAGAAAGGTCTAGGTTTTTATCTAATTGCCTTTTAACTGAATTCATCAATTTCTTCAATTCGAAATTGTTAACAATAAAATAGAAATGTTCAAGATCGTATCAAACAGATTTTTATTGTCAGTTTATAAAAAAAAAGAACGCCTAGAACTAATTATGAAAAGAACAGTAAGCTCCCGGTTCTCACGAAGAAAATTATAAACAACAGTCAGTTCCCGATTCAGAGTCGAATGATAACTACACATAACCTCAAAAAAAGACACTTTACATCAAGGTCACTAGGTTGCCTCGTCAATGAATGACGTCAGCTAGGAGACCGTTCAATATTTTGTTTCAACCACGCAATATCAATTGGCAGTCCACAAGATGACGTCATCTCCCCCGCTACTACTCAACGGCACGAGATTACATCTATATCTTATAACCTTACTTTTACATCACAAATATGTAACAACATTTTCTGGAGTATAAATAAAAAGTTCTCTAATAGTAGGCCAAACTAGGCAGATATACAGTACTTATGTTCTATCTGTACAACCTACATTCGTCTCCATGTTTCTTGAGTTATGATTGGTCGATCAGGACGAATAACAAACGAACGGCAGTATTTATAAGGATCTGTTCACATCTATTTCCACTTGAAGATAAGTTAAATCCTGTAGAACTATTCGAACTGCCCACCAAAGACGTTACTTCCGTAATATTTGACACACTTAGAAAAGGAGGACACAAAACGAGTAGCATTTATTATAAAAATGTTTGTAGTCAGTGCTTTGATTAAATATTTCAGTGTAAAAAACGCGGGGAAATGTTTTAAAGCATGTTTAAATAATACCGTGAGTTCCATAAATACAATTATTACATAGAACAGTTTCCTTGTCTTTGGCAGATAATAGACTCGTCCAGTTTATACTATCAATTTGAGAACCAACGTATGAGCTCAATCAGTGTTGACTTTTGAATTTATATTCCGTAACGAAAAAAGGAATCGGTCGATAAATATTTTATCGGTAAAACAGTTTTCCTACACTATCTATCGTCTATCACGCGTATCCACTTATATAATTTTAACTAAACTGTTGACAAAAATTGTACAAATCTAAATATAAATTTCAGTCTAATTGCCGATTTAGGAAAGTAAAATTTATCGAATTTATCAATGAACTAGTTTCATTGTTACGTAAAAATTCCAAGCAATAAACTATTGCATACTTTTAAATGTGTGTTATTCTGAATATAGTAGATCACATCTAACTATACATTTGCACAATATTCATAATATTTTCGGGCCTGGCTTCGGCCGAGTAGATTTTGGTTTGGGAACGAAATAATTACGAGCAACAAATCTCTCACATATTATATCAGTTAGCGATGAGCAAAATCGGCCATAATCTTGTGATTCTGCAAGACCAAGACCGAATGAATGCAATACCAAGACTAAATGTATAAGACTAAGCTAAAAATTACAACTTCCGTTCGAAACAAGATACATGAGAATATTTCTGATACCTTTATAATTTATACCTCTAAAAAACCTTGACGTAGTGTTTAGGAAATTTTTTCAAAAGACGTAACTAACAGGCCAAATAAGCAAGACCAAGACTGAATACATAAGATCTAGACCAAGACTTGGAACTATTTGAGTAAGAACAAAACCAAAACTATTTCAGGCTTGGTTTTGATCTTGCTTTGCTCATAACTACTCGTAACGAATTAGTAGGGTTTTAAAAGACTTAAAGAAAGTTTTAAATCAGTTGCGTAATATTAGCGTGGCTTACTATCGATTTTATTTAGTTTTGTATTTACGCAAACATTTTTTCAACTGTGATTAACTGTAAAGATCGAAAGGCATTTGAATAACGAGCTCGTAAGAATTATGTTTAATTTGACGCATTAAACGCAATGATTAAAAGTTATTTTTTTTATTAAATTACGATATTTCTCATTACGGCTACATTTTATACGTTTGTTTTTTATTTTATTTCCTGTATAATTAAAAAAACTAGGTCTACATCAGGATAATTTTATCATTTTGCAACAATTCAGAAAAATATTTTACATTGTTTTAAAGTGGAAATAAGATAATTATCATCAATAATAGGTAGTAGAGTTCGTTGACAACGAACAATATTATTTTATACGATTGAAATTCGAAACCCATTTTGATTTTGATTTAAGCTCAGGTCTGTCAGGCCTGAACCATGGAATGGAAAATGTAAGATGGAGACTTCAATGGCAACAGTTATTCAATAAACAAAAGATAATATGTATTGTATATTATACACTACAGAAGTGAAACGTATAATTGTAAAAGAATAAAATAATGCTACAAATCACCGGGATCGAATCTATGACCGTTAGGTTACGAGGCAAGAGCTTTACCACAGAGCCACCTTAGCTTACGGCCCAAGAAGACTTCATCTTCAACCATTATCTAAAATATATTTGATACTTGCTGCTTGGATAGTTTCTTCATTTTTGGGCTTAAGTTTCTAAGATACAAAGCAGTAGGTATTTTAAATGCAAGATTCTGTTGGAAACATCATATAAAATATTATAATTCCTAATGAATACAACTCCTCATTCATTCACCTTAAATTATTATAATTTTATTGACAGTTGTTTACTTAATTAAAAAACAAATTAGAGTGAAAATTATGAACAGTGTAATAAACTGCTCGCTTATAAAAATTAGTCTCTTAATCTCGCAGCTCATGTTTTTTTTTTTTCATTTCAATTTCTTTCATCATTTTGTGTTGGTAATTGTTTTCGAGATAATATCAGTAATCTTTCCCAGACAGATAATTTCACTTTTTTGTTTAGAATAAATGCAATTTAATTTACATAATCTGTGAAGGTCACGCTTTGAATGAGACAAAATACAGTGAAACAATTGGACATAGCATTACAAAAACCAAATGCAAACGAAACAAATGAAAACAGAACAAATGGCGCCTACGAATAACTGAATAAATTTAAAAAACGTTTGTTGATTTTACATACAGAATATTTTATTTGTGTGTTGAAAGGCTTAGTTATTAGTTAAATTGGGGTTATTTATAAATCCACGGAATTTTATTGCCGGTTTTTTAAAGAAGAGAAAAAATGTCAATACAGTTTGACAAACATTCATTGAGTTACGTTATTATTGCTAAGCTAAGACTCTTCTTTTTAGGACAATCAAAAAGCAATTTGAATAACTAAGCCACCTATGTTCCACTGATCTCGCATGGCCAGAATAAGATAAATATTGCAAATAAATATTATGGGTTGTAGTAGTGACCGTAATGTCTTTTGACCGTCTTCAAAAATGTACTGTGAAGCCGTCTTAAGTGCTAGACAAAAAATCTGATGGCATTATTTAGGTTAATGTTAAGTTTTCCAACCTTTTTTGAAGAAAAAAAAATTAACAATCGTTAATTATATATATGAAATATTTTGCATATTGTCAGTACCTAATATATGTGTTTAAAAATCATAAACCCCCGTGGAAAGCTCCCGCACCCACCGGGGAGTGGTACCGCCCACGTTGGGAATCTATGGGTTATACGAATCCATATCAAATGATTATGGTATGGTTGGCAACACTGAATTAGAAACTGACATGAATAAGGCTGCAATGTTTTAATTAGAAATATTTCCAGATCTGTACTAACATAACTCTGTTAGTTTGTTGCATTGTTTTGGATTTCATAATAAATCCAGTAAACGCATGGAACGTTAAACTTTCTCAGTGAATGACTTTCTTCTTCTTCTTCATTGCGATGTGTCTTTGCGGTAAATTCTACAAGTATTTTTAGTTTCTAAACGTGGGTTAGTGATCTGTGAACGTTTAAAATTACAGACCCGGATCAAACCAAACCATATCAACACAATTATTTACAGTATGCAATTTTAAAAATGTGAGCCGTCGTAAGACGCCTGGCAGAAGTGACTTAAATTATGGTATATTAAGTTTTTTTTTTGTTTAAACTAATGATGAGCAAAATCGGTCTTGGTTCTGCGATTCTGCAAGACCAAAACCAAGACCGAATGAACAAAACCTAGATCAAAATCAAAGAGCCGACTGCGACAGAAGATCCGTGAGAGCCGACTCACTTTTTTTTGAGCCGACGGATCAACGGATCCGCATAACTCAGTGAAACACTTAACACACAGAAGCACATTTTACACTTACGTATCAGTTCTTGCTTTGATGCATCTGTCAGCTCAAATGACTCATGCATCACATGTTTGCATTCTTGATTCTATACAGGTCGTGATATGATTGACTGAAGTAGGTAACTCAGTGGCAGACTGCAGCAACATATTAAGAACTCGGCTCTTTTTGAACCGGTTCAGTGAGCCGGCTCACATATGGGATCCAGATGCAAAGATGCAGATCACTAAAAAGACCCGTTTTTTCCATCTCTAAAATCAAGACCACATATGCAAGATCAAGACCAGATGTGCCAGACTAAGCTAAAAAGTATAACTTCCATTGGAAATAACAACCACAAGAATATTTCTCATAACTTTAATAGATATATTCTCGGAGTAAAAATATTGCATTACATTCTAGAGACAAAAATTAATGTTGCTACACTTTTACAGTGCGTTTTTTTTTAGTAATAGAGCGATTATCAGATTATTGTAAGCTCAGATTAGCGCTTAATGATGCGCGAATAATGTATTAAACGCAGACGTTCATTCGACTGTCCCACCAGACAGGTCTGCGGTTGAAAGCCCGTTGCAGATTTTACAGAAATCTGTGAATAGGCCGTGACCGATGTCAATATTATTTGTAATTTTAAGTTATGTCGTCATAATTGCCTATTTACTTGAATAAACTTTTAAAGGTTGAGCAACTAGCTCCACTAATTTGAGCAGTAGATATTAAATTGTATTAATAAAATGTTCACTACGGCATAGTTCATAAGACTAAATTAATAAACATTTGAAACGGTTTATATCTAGCGATGCCTAAGATATGCTATAAATATGACTGTTTAAATATGTGGCTGTAGAGTAACTGATAACTTATTCCGCCGCGATAGTGAAAAGTTAATTATATTATGAACAGTGCATAATATTCCTTGATAACCAATTTTTTTGTTCATGTGTTCTTCCTCTTAATTGCAAACAAGAATTAAACGTATGTTTAAACGCTTAACATAAAACGCGTCTGATGACATAGAAGATTACATTTTTTTTTTGTTTAAAGAAAAAGATACATACAAATTATCTTCTTCATGGTGTGCCTTTAGTTTGACAGGTCAGTAGGCGTGACACAGTAGATCTGTTCAGTCAATTACAGCTAAATGTTGTCACTTTTGTAGCGTAAGTCTGCTTAAAGATCTATGGAAAAATATACAATTTTGAGAAAATTTTCATTATAAAATAAGCTTGCGAAGAATTCTCAAAAACAATGTTCCATAATCTAATTCTTTAGTGTCATGTATCAAGGACTTAAAATAACTAGTTTTTTAGCCGTTAATACCGAACGAAAAAGTAGGTGAATTTTACGTTCAAAGATTCCAAACAGTGGAGCTAATAAGAGGCCATTAAAAAGAATACAATTAAGTCTAGTAAAAAATGAAACGTAATAATTTTTTTTTATTTAAATCTCTTATATCTGCACCAGAGCATTGTAATGTAAGAGCCAACAAAAAAATATTAAATGACGACTGTATTATTAAAAAAAACGAAACTAAAGATATAAAACGCATGATTTTTTGAAGAAGATAAAAATAGAGTCTTACACCATATCTTACCACTATTAAGTGTAATTTTCTCAATGGTCTAGTAATTTCCCTTTCACTGAGTCCTTTTGCTTATAAATAATGATTTATTTATGCATATAATATTAACGTTCGAAATATATAAACAGTTCAATGTCATGTGAAAATAAAAGTATAAAGTATTTTACTGCAGCCAAATAAATGTTTGCGATTTCAACGACAGAAGCATACATTTTTGGAGCTGCAAAATCTATTTTCAAAACATTTAATTCGAAAATGTCCTTAGACTGTGATAATATAATTATTATAGTGTCTTTGTTAAACTTTTTTATAGACTGTAGAACATTAAAAAAATACGAACTTTTTAAACACCTTGTATATATTTCAATATTATTATAATATTTATTTTAACATTGAAAATAAAACAGAAATTCGCAACGAAAAAAAAAACAATATTGTCGATAGTTATTTGTTTAACCTAACCTTATTCTGAATACGCGTCTTTTCAGATCGTTAAAATTTAATTTAACCGTAGCTAATATTTTATTAGAAGTTCACGAATCGATGATTTCTAATAAAAGCATAAAATTTCAATTTAATATTAAACTGCAAATGTTATAGCTTTTTATTTTAAACTGTGAAATTTGCATTTTCTTTATAAATAAAAAAAGTCTATTTACTTGAATGTCATACCTGAAATGCATTCAAATAGAAAAAGTCACCTCGTCCCTCGATATTGGATGTTTTTGATTACAATACGTCATGCAAAAATATTTAGGGATGTGTGAATAGTAGATGGAGAACTTTTGATGATTAAGAACGATTATCAGCAGTTTCAAAAAAAAAATCGATTTAGCTCTAAATTTAGTTTAAAAGTAATTCTTATTAAAAATTTATTTGTTGGGAAAAAGGACTTCTTTAAGTGAACACTTATTTGTTATATATAAACGTCGCAATATATAACAAATAAGTGTTCACTTAAAGAAGTTCTTTTTCCCAACAAATAAATTTTATATTAATTACCAAGGACAAAAAAGAAAAAAGTCAGTAATTCTTATTTTCTTAGTATACAAATTTTAAACTTGAAATTAATATTTCTACTTAAATATATTTTTCGCTGTATATTTTATGAAAAATTCAACTTTTAAAATTATTGATTGATTTTCAAACAATCTCGAAGGTTGGTATCATAAATGACTGCAATAAATTTATAAAATATTGAATAACCTTAATTTTCAAGGTGTTAGACATGCCTAGGGATAAACGGAAATGACACACGGATTTTTTATCAATATGTATAATAAAAAATTAATGCAATATTTATCTACTTTCGTTTCTAAAATTTAGGTTCACACATTAATTTTAACTAAAAACTCATACAGTGTACTGTTAAAATTAACAGCGCTGTTAAATTTCTGTCTCACGTTTACTTATGTATAAAATTTGTTAGAAAGTGACAAAAAACTAACAGCAATGTAAATTTTTACACTGTTTGAAATACACTTACCGTGATGACGTCACTAAGGTTAATATGTTTACGACTATGAAGGTACTGGTTAAAATACCGTGATGACGTTATCGTGGTTAAAAACGCGTACGTCTGTGATTTCATTGTGGTTACATGAAGACATTTTTAACTTTTAACTACTAATATTATGGTTAAAGTGTAATTAACATCATTTCAGATCGAATTTGTTTTCTGGGCTTTTCAGTCATATCCAGAAAAAATAAATACTTATTGAACAGGAAAAAATATTATAACTGAAAAAAAGGCAAATTTTAGAAGCAATAGCTATTACCCGCGACTTCACCCGCATTTAATTTTTTACTTTCTAAATTCGTGCTGTAACCTAAAGATCTATATGTTTTGAAATGTAAAAAGTTGAACGAATGAAAGAAATATAGGTAACTGCAATATCTTAACCCACTTTTTACAGTAAAGCTAATTTTGTTGTCAAATTGTTTTGCATTTTTTAGCTCATAAAAGCGTGTTGTTTTAGTTTTTTTAAACTCTAATTTTAATTATAAGACTAAAATTGCATTTGACTATGGGGTAGGCAGCGTAACGTACGTCACTGTACCGCGTGTTAACTTTGCTTGCTGTGATTTTTAAATTTTTCTTTTCCTGAAGGTTCTGGTCAAGATAATGGACAAACTTATTAAAATATTGTATTGTCATCGGTCCTTGATAAGTGTGCAAAGTTTCAGTTTAATCTGGCGTTTTGAAGCGGGTAAATTTCACTTTCGAAGTTTGCTGTACAAACAAACAAACATACAGGTGGAGTTAAAAAAAAGCGTGTTAAAAACTGCAACAAAGTGGTGTGTTGGCTAATAGCATACCGCTTGTTTAGTCAAATAAATATCATTGATCTGATATCATGATTGTCGAGGAATAATTAGTTCAAATTTAAATAACAATATCTGGGTACAACAGGTCTGTTGACCTTTTGGCGCAGAACGCATGATTGGCCGACCGCCTCGAATAAGTAACTGTGTCAAATAATTTAAAGCATGCGTTGCTCCCAAATAATCTCTGAGCTGATCACACCCATGCAACATAAGCAATTTTTTCAATGGTTTTCTGAAATTCGAAATTCTGTCTGTCGGTCGGTTGTATGGATCAAATTTAGTTATTGAAATTTGACACACTTCCCGTTATTCAATTAAGCTGAAATTTTGCATACACCTTTGCAGTGGCGGATCCAGGGGGTGGGGCTATGGGGGTTAAAGCCTCCCCCAGAGCCACAGTAAAAAAAAATTGATTTCTAGAAATCCCAGGATAAATTTTTCCCCAAACAAGACAAAAATACTTTAACCCCGAAAGTAGTTTTCCAGTCTCAAAGGCACATTTTTCCGTAATTTCGAAGAAATGATGTGCCTATTTCATATTTATATTTAAACAAAATACACGTAATAAAAATTCTATCCATTGAATTCAAATATGTATTCACACAAACTTTACCGAAGAAAAAATTTTGCACTGAAAACTTTCAATGAGTAGTTACAATGAATCAACTCAACTGGACTTTCGAGGTTTTAACTCTCGAGCCCCCCCCCCCCCCAGACCTGGATCCTAGATCCGCCACTGCACCTTTGGCTCTGATAACAATGCAGTATAATATATATGTCCTAGGATAATTGTAAAAAATCGGATTTTCGCAAAAATCTTAAGATGTTTGCAAAAACCGGATTCCAATTACCCGTTTTTTTGCAATCTTCTTTTACAATTTCATCATTTGCAAAAACTATTCGTAAAGAAATTTTGTGAAAATTAGAAACTGTAGACAGATTTTTAAATTTATAAAATGCATTGTTTGTGTGTAATCGACTTATAACACTTTAGATTAATACTTTAAAGCACTCTATGACCAATGCGTGTACCTTTTTAACGACACGTTGTTGTTTTTTGTTAAATGTGACATTTAAAATGACCTTCGGTGATAAAAAGAAAGCGTTTAAGTTATTAACTTGATACGGGTCTATTTTCGATGCAAATGTCACGAAGATACGAAGCCGAGAACTCATTATACACGACACGAGTGACACGACAATCGTGCTTTTATCGAAGTTATCCTAATAAAATCGCTTGTTTTGAGGTGAAACTTCTTATGCGACACCGTACTGCTGGCTTCGATCGGTGACAAATTTCACAAAATCATCGCAACATCAAGTTTCTGCCCTACTAACACAATGTACGGTTGCTCGAAAATATTTTTTTCCTAATACAGCATTGTAACAATGTGATGTTTCTTAAAAATTGTACCAGCTTATAGCTGTCCTACTGTTTATTAATTTAGTTTTACAAACTATAGTAAACAGTTTACTAATATGATATGTTGGTTAATTTACCAATTTGCAATTAACAATTTTTTCGCTTTTAACTGACCTAATAATATAGATAATATATTCTATGACGTATGTATTAATCAATAAAAAAGTTTATTTTTGATCAATCGAAACTAATGAGAAGGTTCATATTTACCGGTACCTAAGATACAAATGATGTGGAAAATAACAGTTACAAATATGCTTTAAATACGAGATAGATTGACTGGTTAGATATGTTACTGTTGAGTAATTGATAACTCATTCCGCCTCGATAATGGTTTAATTCATATTAAAACTATTTTCAAAGTCGGTTCAAAAATCGAGCACTATATTGTGGCTCTGAAATAGTAGAGTGTGAATCATCATGACAATACGATTCGCTTAATGAAATGTAAAGAATACCCGTTCCATGCATAAAAACTGTGCCGCTTATATTATATAATGAAGTATTTATGTGTATATGAATCACTCTGTAGGATTAAAGTACTGAATTATCGATAAAAATGAGTCAATTTTATTCAAACCTTGGACCAACTAATCATTGAAGGGTATATTGATCCATGTTTATTACGGTTCAGTGTCGTTGTCCTCATAATATACGGTCAGTGGACTTTCGAGGTGATTTAAAACGGAAATGACACACAAGAAGGAAATAAACTGGGTCAGCTATGACAATTTTATATAGGTCACTGACATATTTTGTAACGTTTGATTGATTTTGTATTTAAATTTATTCTAAAGTTAAACTTTAAAGAAATATTGTCAATTTTTCTTGACCTCATTGTGTAGATATATCTTGTTTTACTGACTCCAGCGCTATTTGGCCTTACCAATTTATACTACTGAACCCTTTCGGAAACTCTTGCGTTTATGTAAGTACGGTTCCTGCACTTTTTGGTGCGGCTATGGATGATTCCCGCAGAGAAAGGATTAATAATAAATCAAAAATTCTATCAATACTTTCGAAACAGAAGGACTATAATAGAGCAACTACGGTATCACTAAAATTGTCATCGAAGTGATTATTTTTCTGTGTACAAAAATAGACTGAAATTTTGAAAATGTTTTTAGAAAAAAAAATGATTTTTAGGATTCTGTACATCCGACGAGAAAACGGAACTCTAATTTTGAAAAAATAGGGAATATAAGGCATCATCTATATAATTTACAGGAAAATCTAATCGAAAATCCTACATCTTAAAGCTCTCACGGAAAATTGAATGGTATACGGACTTGCATTATAGACTGGTTTTTTCTAAGTACCTACTACTAAAATTAGTGTTTTTTTTTTTCTAAGTTATTTTTTCGATCGATTTAAAAAAAAAACTAAGTATTCAAAAATAAATCACATAGCCTCCGTACTCATTTTTTCGCATCACTAAAAATTCTGTTTACTTAACCTTGAATTCCAATTTACAGCGTTTATACATAAATGTGAATAAATGAAGATCCGGAGCAAAACACTATTAACAAAACACTGACCGGTAACAATAGTTTACAAACAATAAATCATTACGCAATGCGTTTCCTTGTTATTGTCATTCAACTGTTTTCGGTGTAAACAAGTTCGAAATTAGATATCCATGCGTTCAATTTAATTACTCAGCAGTAAGATGTTACGTGGACCTGCGTTTAGCTCACCGGCGCATGACAGAAGACCATCATCGAAAACAAAAGACAGTTCCACAGCTTTCTATATTTCACCGAAAACAATTATTAATGACGAAACAGAAACAATTAACTATTTTCCGCTTTCCTCAACAAAAAAAATGACTTCTTGTTTTATAGTAAATGGACCACGAATATTTGACGAGCAGGAGAGCCGCAAAGTGGAATTTTCCAGCCCTGATATCCAGTTGAACAAAAGGAGAAATCAAAAACTTATATACGAGGTTTTACAAAAGCATTTTTTTTTATAAAATACGTCGCTTGCAAAGTAGTTCTGCTAATAAATTGAGTCGCATGCATTTGTTGGTTTATAATAAAAATTGACATGTCGCCGACTTTCTACATGTAAAGTACCTGCCCTGATTTATATACAGGGTGCCAGTGGCGGTTCCTCTATAAACGCTGCAGAACAACAAAAATCTTAGGCACTTCATACGACCACGTTTTTTTTTACTTTACAGCTCTGGTGTTTAGTGTATCATTCAGCGTTACCAGATTTTTTTTTGCCAAGTCGGGATTTTGGAGCTTTTTGAGTGAAAAAAGCGGAATTCTTTCGTCGAAAGCGGGACATAGCAAAAAAAAGTATATAATAAGAAGTTTTTAAACATTTATCTTTTTATCTGAGTTCAAATTACGTTTACGTGACAATAGATAGCAAAAATAGCCATAGAAAATGTATTTTAATAAAAATATGATATTTTAAATCAGATTTACTCTACCGTTAAATAGTTGAGTCTTATTTGTCTTTTGAATAAAAAAAAACAAATCAAAATCAAAAATGTTTTATTCATTAGAAAAATATGACGTTTCAAACAATAGTCTGAGGAATGAGTGTTACAAATTGCAACTTACAATAAGAGAATAATTATTTATGCACGGTCGAGTTCTCCCCGAAAAGCGGGACTGAGCCTGTCCCGCGCGGGACATTTAATTTTGATTTAAAAATCGGGACGTCCCGCCTAAATCGGAACGTCTGGCAACGCTGGTATTAGGATACACGAATAATGAAACACGAGTCCAAAAGAAATCGGTTTTAGTAAACAAAAACTGGTGTAATCGGTTTTTACAAAAACCGTTTTTTAGGTTTTTCTAAAACACACTGTGTATTAAATCTAATTAGAATGGGTTTACGACAGGATGTGAGCGACACCTGGCAATGGGTTCACATAAAACAACTGGTTAAAATCATGATTAGTCACTGTGTATGCTTCATAGATTGCGGTTATATAATAACTAAATGTATTTACAGGTAATTAATTATTACATGTGTAAATATTTATTGTGTCGTTAACCCAGATATTAACCTACCTTAAATTTCAATTAAATTGAAACATTGATGAATTCATTTCAATTGTTGATATAAAATTTATTTTGACTAGCTAGAGTAAAATTCATTCTTGAGTATGAAAATGTAACGAACGTATACCAGTGGCTCCCAACTTTTTTCAGCTGGCGACCCACATTTCCTTATCGGAATACCTCCACGTCCATCGTTCAATGATAGAGTAAAAAAAAACCCGGGTCGCAGTGCCAAAACCCTGCCGACAATATAGTGTATTTGCTAATACATCAGGCCTTGTGGCTTTATTATGTGAACTTAAGGTGATTATTGGGCAAAATAAAAAAATTAACTCCTTAATACACCCCTTTAAATTACATTTTTTTTAACTACATCATTATTGTCGATCAAACGTCTACACCAAAATTAAAAACACCTTTCAGGAAATAACTCACTATCTGCAAACTAGTGTTTTCAGAAAAATTTTAAATCCGGTCCTATCGGGCCGATTTTATTGAAATTTTAGGAACACTTTTTAATTGCTATTAAAGGGTTAAATTTCAATTTTGAAACGATTCTGAGAATTTTTTAGGTATTTTTGGGCCCAAAAACTTTTTTCATCCCCTAAAAACCACCCTTAAAATGACCCAATTGGGCCCACTTTAAATAGGCTTCGTGCGGTGATGGATTCCAACATGTGTGCCAAATTTCGTTAAAATAAATTAACTCCTTCGAAAGTTATTGCCCGTACACATATATACCTATATATATATATATATATATATATATATATATATATATATATATATATATATATATATATATATATATAAATATATATAAATATATATATATATATATATATATATATATATATATACATATATATATAAACATTTTTAAAAATGGTGCCAAAGTGTTTAGGAGGTTATGAAACGTCGAGAAATTTTGGTCCGACCCCTAGGTCCCGCCATCCGACCGACGCCAATAGTGTATGTTGCCATATGGCAAATACACTAATAAGATCTGAGGAGGATGTAGTGGTTTTGTTGTCTGCCTCATATGTCATAATTCAAAAACCAAGAAAACAGTTACAACAATTCCATTTGTTTCGATTTTTCTTATCTTTTCTAACGGTTTCTGATAGTCTTAGAAACGAGTCGCGATCTACCTGTAACCCTTCCGCCACACACCGGCTGGGAACCGCTGCCGTATACTGTAAAATTCGACAGTAGAACATTAACTTAGTTGGCGGGGAGGTAGAATACGTGCCCCGTAATCTAAAGATCGTAGATTTGATCATGGCATTTATTTTTTTTATGTCAAACTAATTAATAATATTTACACATACCTTCGCAACACACTATAAACTTCTATCCTTGTCAGTTTCGTGTAATTTAGAAGACAAACTAACTCCCCTTTAGGGGTCGATTCTATTTCCCCTCGATTTTTTACTTTTTTCAAACAGATACGTCGCTAAAGAAGTTAAACTTCAAAAATGTTTCATTATTATTCTTATACGCTCTTTCAGGATGGACTATAACATTAAAAATTCTACAGTTTTGTTGTCAGTAAAGGCATAAGTTCTGATAGATCGTTTCCTCCGAGGCAGAAAGTAAAACTTTAATCATCTAACGAAACCATGTAATTTGCCTTGCAAAACGTTCCTCTTATAGCTGCAGGTATTATTATATTATAGTTGTACAGTCAAATACAAAAAGATAAAAAATCGCTATAAGGTAATTGTCGTGGTTAAGGTACACCGTCAGAAATTTCTTAATTTTTGTATACTTATTAAGGACATGATAATACAGTTACCCTGAAAATTTGAAGTCGATCGACCTATATAATCCGAGATAAATTCAATTAAAAATTGGATAATTAACATTGATTGTATACGATCTCTATAGTTCTGAACCAGTTTCTTATTTATAAAAAAAGAACTAACTGTCAGAAACTTCCCAAAAACTGACAGTCTTTAAATGCATTTGTTATGAGTTTAAAAAAAAATAAGAAGAAATTTTTGACCGTCTAATTATTTATAAATAACGGTTTAAAGTTCAACAATTTATAGAAAAGTATACATGCATATGAATACTGTATGGGTTACGTTTCCACGGGTACAGTCTTGCGTACAAATTATGGATCACTTAGCTACAAGCTAGTATACTTTTCTGGCGCGTATAATCTATAACTTTTTGACAATATTGTACCACGACAACTTCCTTAATATTTAAATCTAGCAATCAATACTAACAAGTTGTAGATTGAAGTTATGTGTTTGTTTCTTCTACTATAGCAGAAACCTTTGTCAGAAAATCTAATACTTTGTGAGAAAATCATTGTAGAATTAAAATCCTACTGAAAAATGAATTGATCGATTTATATCAAACGGGCTAAAAAGCGCTCAGTGTCAAAAAAAGTTGTAGGTTTGCAAAACGCATGAAAACATGAAAGAAAACCGAATATCGGTTAGATTTCGTTTACTAATGAAAAAGTCACGTTGACGTTTTGTAAGACTGTTGATAAGAAATACAACACAATATGTTGTTTAAAACTACAATACAATTATTAATATCAATAAAAGTGCGCAAAATAAACAAATTTGATCGCTTACTGTACACAGAAAATCGTTAAACAATATGATTGGATAATACATGTCATTTATGTAATATGTATTCATAACAGAACACTTGAGTAACGTTATTTAAATTAGTTCATTTTTTATTACGTTGAGAAGATATTTTTTATTTAAATATTAATAGATAAACCTGTCTTCATCAGCAGAATTATGAGCTTGGATGTTTTACCCTTTTTAGAGAAAAATTTTATAGAATGCATTTTTTTTTTGGCAACACGGTTTTAAGTGTATTTTTAGGAACACAATTTTAAGTTCACTATGCTAGAGTTCACCACAAAAATGCGCCAGGGACCACAAATTTGCATTGATAAACAATTCTTTTTCTCCAGTTAAAGGTAGATACAGTGTTTATTTTTCTTGAGATTTAAAACAAAACTTTTTCTTTACATCCGGTCGAAAGTACGTACTTGCGGCTTGGATTTTAAGGCAGAAAGCCTAGCACTGCTAAAATTATTCGCATGCCATCTGTAACAGAGAACCGAAACAGTTTTCTCGTGCCGCTGATACGAAAGTACATACTTTCGACCGGGTATAAAGAAAAATAGTATACACCACACGGCCAGAAAATTGTAATTTGTGCACTGCGCGTTACATGATGCTCTCGGCTTCGTGTGTTGCGCATTGCAAGAATTTCAACTTTCTGCCCTTTTGGTGTTAATATACTAGTGTTGTATTTTTTTACAACAGTACTTTGGCAATGAAAATGTATATAAATCTCGGGATTCCGTTCGCGTAAGTCTATATAGTTGAAACCAGTTTACAGTTACCAAACCAAGACAAGGTCCCGTTTCGGATTGTCCACACCTCGTCGCTGTTTGCAAGTATGGCAGTTATTAGAGTTGGGTAACTCAGATCTGAATCGGTTCAAAGAGCCGACTCCGATAGAAGATCCGTGAGAGCCGACTCACTTTTTATTGAGCCGGCGGATCAACGGATCCGCATAACTCAGTGAAACACTTAACACACAGAAGCGCATTTTACACTTACGTATCAGTTCTTGCTTTGATGCATCTGTCAGCTCAAATGACTCATGCATCACATGTTTGGATATGCATACAGGTCGTGATATGATTGACTGATCTAGGTAACTCAGTGGCAGACTGCAGTAACATATTCAGAACCCGGCTCTTTTTGAACCGGTTCAGTGAGCCGGCTCACATACAGGATCCAGATGCAAAGATGCAGATCACTAAAAAGAGCCGTTTTTCCCATCTCTAGCAGTTACAAGTTCACGGATCCGCACATAGCTAAATATGTCGCTGTTTACATCGTGTTGAATTACAAAATACACGACCTGCTATCTGACTTATGCATGCGTAGAATAGCGTGACTGCTCCAGTATGAACCGACGCACCCTCCTTCGGCCGCTCTAGGTCATCGTATGCCTATCTCTTTCATTTCCGATACCATTAGCCGTATCGTAAAATTTGCAGAAATGTTCGCTGGGAGTACTGCCACCGCTTGGGCTTCCCAAATTTTTATATCATCTGATCCAATACTCTCGTTCTTTCAAAAAATCCGATTTGGCAATGACATTAGAATTGTGATGTTAAATTACAATTTTTGTACATGCAGGAGCAATCTAATGTCGTTGTAAAACTCCCTGTCGTATTAAACTATGATGCAACGCCAAACTTATTTCATAATTTTTTATTCTAAAATTTGGATCTAATTAGTGATTAATCATTGAACGAAATTTAATCCGTTTCTCATAATTATATTAAAAATATATTATTTAAAGAGGGAAGAACAATACTTCAGGAAGAAATTAATTTTTATTTCGTCACACCTAGTTAGGCTTGATAACTCAAAGGCACAACAATAAAAGAATATAATAATATTAAATACTACAAAAACGTGAACGAATACAAGAAACAAAATACTGTTCTCACACTCAATTGTTATTATATGCTTAGCATTGCGTATCCGTCATAAATAAATTACTGTATCAGAAATTGTGTAAGAAGTCGTTGCGAAGCAATTGATCTGAGCTCAGAAAAACATCTCGAAAAAAATAATCCACATTAGTCTTTAAACAAACATTGCAGAAAGCATTTGTGACAATGACCTTAGATTGTAAACACAGATAGATAGATAGATTTTTTATTGTAACACTAATAAGAGTATACAATAATCGTCAACAAACAAACAAAATATATAATTCATATAAGATATAATCTACTCCAAAAAGTTTTTGTAGTTTTTAAGATAAGGCTAGAATCTAGTGTTACTCCCAAAAAATTAACCGAATTTGTTTGGCTATGTAACTGAAGCTGGTTTTTATTTTTCGTGGTAAAATTGATTTGAAATGTTTTACTATCATTCATTATTAACTTATTAGCGGCGAACCAATTTTTTGCATTATCTAAAGATATATTTATATTTTCTATTAAATTAGTGCTATTAGTGCTATATAAACCGGTATAGCCTAGGTCAAACTGATATGGCCTAAGCCCGATAGGATAAATTGGTGCAGCGTAGTTTTATGTCCTCCATTTGGAGTGACCCTAGATATATAATCTACTATTTTGTTGTATTTTTCAGGAGTGAATCGGTTCATTCACCATGTCGTCCTGTAACTGTCCGATAACTCATCCGGGACCGACGCTAGCATCCACTTGCGGTGGTGCACCGTTCATGCTGTTCATGGGATTGTTGGAAGTGTTTCTGAGATCACAATGTGACCTGGAAGACCCGTGTAATCGACCTCAACACCGGACGACGCCACTTTCCGACTATCATTTCATAGTCGTCGGAGGTGGGTCATCGGGCGCCGTCGTAGCAAGTCGACTCAGCGAAGTGCCAGAATGGAACGTACTATTAGTTGAAGCAGGTTAGTAACAGTTAAGTCCATTTTTCATACCCGTCTGTCTGTCTGTATAAGTTTGGAGTTTGTCGTTAAAACATTGACTCTACAATTAGTTTTTGTAACAACAAAGGGTTTTCTTTCTTTCACAAAAAAATAATCCTTGTCTTATTGAGCTAATCAGAATTGTTTCAGGCTATGCATAATAACGTCAAGGTCATTGCGAACTCAATTTTTTTTAACAATGCATTCTATAACTACGAAATACCCTATTTCAATGATTTCTGGTTGTTCGCAATCAAGTTTCCAAATGCATCAATGTTAGAGATAAACAAAAAAAAATGCAAATAAATGGTAATTTACACGATATTAATTAAAAAATAAATATATAGCAGCTAGAAGGTTTCTTTACAAATAAAATTAGAAAGAAACCGCAATTCGTGGTGTGGAGAATTCTCACCGAGGTTGCATCTTGTAAATGACTCATCAATCATAGATCATGCTTATTTTTAAGTGCAACTAAAATTTTTAGACACGACATTTCAATTAACTATTAAATTTTATTCGTCAGCATCTTTTTTAACATGTTAATTGCAAAAATTGCAAATGATAAAATATTAAAAGCATATTTAATAGCTGATCGAAAAACCAGCTCTTGTGAAAGCAATGATAAATATTAATCAAAAAAAAAGATGCGAAGTCTTTCAAGAGTTTAAAGAGCAGTCGGGCAAGGCCAAGTGCTGTTGAAACTATTAGAAAAAAAATGTTAAACACGAATATGAAAATTTAAATAACCTTACGATTTAAAACAGCAATCATCAACATCTATTAAAAATATACAAGCTCGTAGAGTCGTTGTTATTTAAATGGCGTTTTCATTGCTCGACTATTACCCAAGTTTTAAGGTTTTAGTCTGAGAACTGATGGAAGTATCACTTAGAATTTCAATTTATATTTAAAAATATTAATACTTTGAATATATAGCAGACTAGACAATCCCAATGCCATTGAAAGAAGTTTTCTTGTTGAACTGAAAATCCATTGATATTCATTTTTCAGGAGGTGATGAGCCTACAGGGACGCAAGTACCTTCGATGTTTTTGAATTTCTTAGGATCTGATATCGATTGGGGCTATAACACGGAACCTGAAGAAAAAGCTTGTTTGGGAGAAAATGAACGCCGATGCTATTGGCCTAGAGGGAAGGTAAACAAAAATTTTGACCAATCCGCACTGTTTTATTTATTAATATAAGAAGTGACTACGTACAGTGCCAAGAAATTTTTATCACAACAACATTTTCAGTACACTTTTTCATCCATTCATTTCACTTTTCTTTTGAAGTTAAATCGCAAAATTCGTTCCAAGCAATTTTCTTGGAACAGTTAACAATGCTTCTTATGTAGGGAAATAGTCCATAATCAAAAGACGCTGAACCAATGTTATATGCAGCTTGATTAAAATTATTCCTAATAGAACTAAATTTTAACATTCAATCTTTAAAAAGCTAAACTCTGAATCAGGTTGAACAGATTCAGGAATTTTCTAGAACTAATCTAAGTAATGGTTTTCCAGGTATTAGGTGGAACATCTGTGATGAACGGAATGATGTACATCCGAGGTTCTCGTAAAGACTTTGACCAATGGGCTGCAATGGGCAACCCTGGCTGGTCTTACGGAGACGTGTTACCCTATTTCCTGAAGAGCGAGGATAACAAACAGACCGCTTTCATGGACGGTGGTTATCATGCAACTGGAGGACCACTCACTGTTTCACAGTTTCCGTATCATCCACCTTTGTCGAACGCCATCATCAAAGCCGGAGAGGAACTAGGTATGAAAAATTATTTAAAAGAAGAATTAATCCTAAATAATCAGTTAATATCCTTGGAAAGTCAAGAATTAAAACTAACCACAAATTCCAGGTTACAGAACGCGCGACTTAAACGGAGAATCTCATACCGGCTTCATGATAGCCCAGACAACAAACCGCAACGGTTCGCGGTTGAGTACTGCTCGCGCATTCTTACGTCCGATTCGTAACCGCCCCAATTTACACATCATGCTCAACTCGACAGTGTCCAAGATTCTGATCAACAACCTTACCAAAATGGCATACGGAATCGAATTAATTTCAAACGGAGAGAAGAAAATGGTCTTCGCTAAAAATGAAATCATCGTATCGGGCGGAGCTGTGAATACTCCTCAAATTCTCATGTTATCCGGTGTGGGGTCCAGTGCCGAATTGAGGAAAGTTGGAGTGACACCTGTTCATGAACTACCGGGTGTTGGAAAGAATCTTCATAACCATGTAGCTTTCTTTGTCAATTTCAATATCAATGATACCAACAGCGCACCGCTTAACTGGGCAACTGCTATGGAATATTTACTCTTCCGTGATGGTCTCATGAGTGGCACAGGTAAACTAATTCTCAAGTCTGTTATGGTGGCAACAAAAAAATGCCGGAACAACAATAGCTTTTTTACAATTGATTAATGAACATTTTCGCTTGACGAATACTTTGGGAGTATTCCCTGTTTTGAGAAAACACAAATAGATCTGTCGTGTTGACGAGGAATAAACCCTCTCGTCCTCTATTCTAATCTAATCTATAATTAATAATCTATAATTAATATCAAATCGACATACCAAACGAGAAGTTCTCCTTTCTGACCTGCAGGGTCAACAAGAAGACTTGGTCTGTAGTCAGATAAAAATATAGTAAAATCTAACAAAATTAACTGCTGATCGCGCTCTAGTGATTGATAATTGTTTGTGTCTTTTTAATAGGAATATCGGAAGTGACGGCAATTGTCAATTCAAGATACGCGAACCCGAACGAAGATCATCCGGACTTGCAATTGTTTTTCGGCGGTTTCTTGGCCAACTGCGCACGCACAGGTCAAGTCGGTGAAAAGTTGGACAACAACACCAGACAAATACAAATCATTCCCGCCGTTCTGCACCCTAAAAGTCGAGGATTCTTAACTTTGCGTGATAACAATCCGTTATCGCCGCCTATGATCCACGCCCGGTATCTCACCCATCCCGACGACATCAAAGTTCTCATCGATGGCGTCAAATTCTCAATTCGTTTATCGGAAACAAAAGCCTTGCGAAATTACGGCTTCCAGGTAAATTATTTTTTTCTTAATTGATACACCAATATATAAAATTGTAATAGGACCTATGTATATCTATAAGAATTTAGTTTACTTGCGAGTTTTTTTTTAGTTATTTTTTATTGTACTACTTAAACATCTTTCCTGAATTATTCGTCTAACGATCTGTTTGTACCACATTTATGTGAGAGCGACTGGGCTGATTTTTATTCAACTTACTAGTACAATCTTAGAAACATTCTTCTAAGGCTTTCCATCTTAATATTTCGAGATTCCGAAATCTCGGAACATTTCTGCACCGCGGAAGATCACATTGGCTTAGAGATTCGTTAAGTACATATAGTTTTTTAATTAACCGGTCTATTATTTACAATCATTGAGCCGTGTTTCTAATTCCAAAAATAATTTTAGTTATTAATAATACTTTATTCAGTAAATTATATCACTTTCACAACCTTAAAAACATGACTAAAATATTGATTCTATTACATGTTGGAAACCCCAATGACTAACATTTCACAAATAAAATAAAACAATTGATTATTTTGTTGTAGTTGGACAAGACACCAGCTCCAGGATGTGAAAAAATTCCATTCGGTTGTGATGAATATTGGGAATGTGCAATTCGACAACAAACAGGACCCGAGAATCATCAAGCCGGTAGTTCTAAAATGGGTCCGGTCTCAGATCCCACCGCAGTGGTTAATAATCTATTGCAGGTAAAATTATTGTTTTTATAAATCTCACATAACGTGAAATTACATCAAAAATCGCATCTGTCTACAAAAAATGGTGGTAATTTTACCAAAATTTATTGTTTCTTTCAGGTCCACGGAATCGACAGGCTCCGCGTTATTGACACCAGCATAATGCCTCAGGTGACTTCGGGGAATACCAATGCCCCAGCCATCATGATAGCCGAAAAGGGCAGCGATTTGATAAAGGCGCGATGGCTGAACGGCGACATCCAAGATCAAGGAGGCAAATTTAGAGATACGAGGTCATCGCCACCGTATGACAGACGTCGACAAGTTCAATTCACGGGCAGTCGGAGGTTCCCGTTCGAAAAACAACAACAAGCTGCCAGCTGGTCACCTTCCTGGTGAGCCCATCTACCAAAAAAAAGTTAGGAACATTTTATTCGCCAGGCCATACATACCAGTTTGGGACAATTATGAAATTCGACTAGATTGAAAGATCGTGTTTATAAAACAAAAGAGTTTTCAAGACAGTTTTTTTTTTGTTTTTCATAACACACTTGCTCCAAACCATCGATGTATAGTACAAGATTTTTTTTTTTTATAAGATTTCAGTGGAATTTCGTTTCTTCGATAGAAAAAGAGTATTAAAGACTTTTACAGATTCGAAGGTTACGTCAATAATTTGACGTATGGGCTGTTTTTGGGTTTCCTTTAAATGACCATATAATAGCTTTTTTTAGTTATCATCAAAATTAAAATACAACGTAGAATTGAAATTTGACCCTCAAATTATAATAACTGAGGTCGTTGGAAATTTGTTTTTTATTAGATATTACCACTATTCAATAGTTACAGATCTTCAGGATCCTGATTTTGAAATGTAAAAACTAGTAAAAATATCATCTGATTTTCCAATTCTTAATTAGATATATGATTTGGTACCAGGCCCAGGTAACACTATTAATTAGTGATCTTTATAAATCTAAGTATATATTAGAACCCAAACAACTTTTTAATTACAAGTGTAAACATTAGTGCCTGTTTTACTCTGAAAGTAAGTCAATGTTAAACCTATTTGAAAGATTTAACGTTGAACGTCGTATCAGAAACCGAATGTAAGTTTACTTGAATAAAGTTGGTCATCCTTTTTCCCTATCGTAGTAACCATTTTTTATGCAATCTCACCGACATTAAACATTAAAATATTACTAATTCATAAATAATTACTGGTGCAGGTATCTTAAAAAGATGTGCATCATAACTTATTAAAAGATATTGTTTGATTTTGATGCAAATGTTGCCGCGAGTAAAAGAAAGATCTTGTCAATAATTTACAATTTTTCTATCGCACTAAAATGATTTATCCTAGAAAATATATACGTATAGTTTCATCAATGTTGCTTATAATAGATAAGCAAAACTGTTATATTAATAATAGCTTATTACTTTTTCTGAAATATGAAACTGAAATCCCAAGACAGATTTTTACAGTGGCGAACATTTGGACAAAATCCCACAGTAACATGTTCTTTAAATCGTCTCATTATTTTTATTATATTTTAAACTAGTTTGTCTTCCGTTCTACGGCGTTGTTCAAGCTTTAAATAAATATTTGCGGTTTGTCAAATACATTATAGGTTATTAGCGACAATCGACGAAATTTTACAATTTTTTCTATAAGATGATGCTAACATTTGTCGATATATAGTGTTAAAATAAGTAAATTTAAATATTTATAATTTGTGTGAACTCGTATATAAACTAAATAAAAATATTTTTTTTATAAATAATTCAAGAATTTTATTATTTGAGATTTTAACAGTTCCCGCTTGAACAAAAAACTGAAAGATAAATGTGAGTAAAAATACAGAAATAAAAAACTTAATATGTATCAATAGTTTTAATAATAATATTTTCATACAACATAAAATCAAAAATCAAAATCTATTTTTGTTACCATTGCTCTTTATTTTCAAAACCCGGAACACCACTCCAGGGTTTCTTTATAGAATCAGGCACATACTGGGAGAAATCAACTCCTGGAAAAGGCTTCTGAGGGTTTCCACTGCTTGCTTCAGATGATTCACCTCCAGCGCTTTCATCATTCAACAGAGATCTTCTTTCCTTCTTTTCAAAACCCGGAAGACCATTCCAGGGTTTCTTTATAGAATCAGGCACATACTGGGAGAAATCAACTCCTGGAAAGGGCTTCTGAGGGTTTCCGCTGCTTGCTTCAGATGATTCACCTCCGGCGCTTTCATCATTCAACAGAGATCTTCTTTCCTTCTTTTCAAAACCCGGAACACCACTCCAGGGTTTCTTTATAGAATCAGGCACATACTGGGAGAAATCAACTCCCGGAAAAGGCTTCTGAGATGTTTCACTGCTTGCTTCAGATGATTCACCTCCGGCGCTTTCATCATTCAACAGAGATCTTCTTTCCTTCTTTTCAAAACCCGGAATTCCACTCCAGGGTTTCTTTATAGAATCAGGCACGTACTGGGAGAAATCAACTCCCGGAAAAGGCTTCTGAGGGTTTCCACTGCTTGCTTCAGATGATTCACCTCCGGCGCTTTCATCATTCAACAGAGATCTTCTTTCCTTCTTTTCAAAACCCGGAATTCCACTCCAAGGTTTTTTTATAGAATCAGGCACGTACTGGGAGAAATCAACTCCTGGAAAAGGCTTCTGAGGGTTTCCACTGCTTGCTTCAGATGATTCACCTCCGGCGCTTTCATCATTCAACAGAGATCTTCTTTCCTTCTTTTCAAAACCCGGAATTCCACTCCAAGGTTTTTTTATAGAATCAGGCACGTACTGGGAGAAATCAACTCCTGGAAAAGGCTTCTGAGGGTTTCCACTGCTTGCTTCAGATGACTCGCCTCCGGCGCTTTCATTATTCAACAGAGATCTTCTTTCCTTCTTTTCAAAACCCGGAATTCCACTCCAAGGTTTTTTTATAGCATCAGGCACATACTGGGAGAAATCAACTCCCGGAAAAGGCTTCTGAGATGTTTCACTGGTTGCTTCGGATGATTCACCTCCGGCGCTTTCATCGTTTAACAGAGATCTTCTCTCCTTTCCAAAACTCGAGATTCCACTTAAAGAATTTTTTGAAAATTGGTTATAACCAAGTCCAGAAAATTCCACTTGAGGTAAACCTTCAAACGCACATGAAAACAAAAAGGCAAATAAAAGCATAAGTTATTTTGAGTCTTTGATACCAAATAAAATCTTTCACATGACAAAAATTGCAACTATCTTTTTATTACACTGAGCTAGAAACTTGATTTTTTTATAAGGCAGACGTTATTATTTAATATTAATTTCAACTTGATGCCTCTAACTGTTTCTGAGAATAATTGTGACGGACAGACATTTTGAGTTACGGAACTCCAAAACTCTATTTAATAAAGATGACAT
The DNA here is from genome assembly GCA_034508555.1 of Venustoraphidia nigricollis. Classification (NCBI taxonomy): domain Eukaryota; kingdom Metazoa; phylum Arthropoda; class Insecta; order Raphidioptera; family Raphidiidae; genus Venustoraphidia; species Venustoraphidia nigricollis. The sequence continues at coordinate 3,081,220 of JAVRKA010000032.1, read as the reverse complement.
ACACGGTTATAAAAAAGACTGTCCAGTTAACCTTTATAAACCAATAGATAATAAATGCAAATAAATGTACTTACCTTCAATATCAAAAACCGATAACAAAACAACAAAAACAACAGCGCAAAGCATTTTAGCAGTTGAATAAATTCAAAATACGGTTAAAAAACTGCATGTGGTAAAAAAACAACTGTTTTTGTCATTTATATAGTAACAATATCACAACAAAACACAAAAATTTTTTTTTTTAACTTGTAAATGTAATTATGTGTTATTTTATCTTTTGAATAGGTGCATTTATTATATTCTGTATACAACCCTGGCTGTAAGACTTTAAGGTTTAAGAGAATTTTCATTGGTCGACTGCTAAGTTGATAACTGTTAAATCGGTCGATTAATTAGTTTCTGAATTGTTTAGTTACATCTGTTTGCAATGGCCGTCACAATCGATCGATCGCCTAAATAATTGCCTAAAAAGAGCGGTAGGTTTGTTAACAGCTGAAGATACAGAATTACAAACGTAACATGCTTGACAAACGGTTTACATATATTAATGATAAAGACAGAAAGGAAATATATAAATAACGCTAATATTATTAAAAGTGAACTATTTAGTCGCTAATTGCAATAGTCATTTTATATCTACGATATGAGTGCAACGACTCTTTTAATTTTTATTATGGTGGCACTAATTGCTACAGGTATGTCATCAACTCATAATATTTATAATAATAAGATAATAAACGCATAATTTTACGAGAAAGAAAACACGCGTTCTTTTAAAGAAACGTCTTTACAATTGTTTTATTAATCGTCATTTGTTTTACGTATTTATTTAAAACAAATGAAATCACTTGAACTTTATTATTTCTAGCTTAATTTTGAAATCAACACTATATGTTTGTTACATTTTCTATGGCTTAAAAAAAGTTCAGGTCGATAACAACCGGCTGACCTGACTTCATCCAAATTGAATTTATTATACAGAACAAATTTAAATGAGCTTACTTATTAAGAAATTTTTCAATCTATAGGCCCGGATTCGTTAGAGTACAAATTAGATTGATTCTAAAAAACCGAGCAGATAATTTGATAATTATGTAATTATAAATTTGAGCAAACGACTCTGAACACCAAGAAACAGTCCGTTTTGAAATCCCGTTGATTTCAGTTTATAAATAAGCTATCGAATAATCGACTCCATCGGATTTTTCATTACGGGATGCAGCCTAGCGTCCAGTCTAAATAATAATTCACTAACTTTTTCAGAACGCGTTCAAAATTAATTCAATTCTTCCCGACAACATTCGGAAATTAAAATAAATAAAAGCTTGCGCAGTGCATTGAACCCGATTCAAAACAATAATATACGCAGTTCTTCATTTGTTGTTGCTGTTCCACTGAGTTGATTCAGTGCGCATCTCGTATTAACCACGAAAAAATTCTTTCAGAATTTTCATCAGCCTTTCGTATTACAATGAAAACTGTGATTTTTGATGATGATTCAGACAAGCCGACGAAACTTATAAACGACCAAGAAGATTTTAGTCTCCAGTCACCGATAAGTGAATGGTACACTCGTTACAAACGAGAACTTTCTGACCATTTCAAAGTTAATAATTTCGATACATCGAGAAATATTGATAACGAACACGAGTTCACACAAAAACGTCAAACAAATGATCAACAAGGCGACGGTAAACAATTGAAGAAACGGCAAACAAGTGAGAGTCAGTCTGATATCGAAGAAAGTCAACAACAAACAATTGAATCTCATGTCGGTGACGCTCAACCGGAAGGAAGGGCAATTCTTCAAGAAGCGAGAGCGGGTGATGGTGGCGGCGGTGGTCTGGGAGGTTTGAGCAACCTCATACCGTCTGGTTTGGGCAACCTGCCATCCATGATGCAAGGCGCCGGCGGGGCTTCCCCGACCATGTTCCTGGGCACGTTTCAAATGATGCAAATGCCAATGCCAAGCATGGCCGATATGGCAGGTGCCATGCAGTCCCTGGCGTCAGGGGCACAGACCATTCAGGGTCTCACAGGATGAGCAATTCGACCAGTTGTTAGAACTTGGGAGCAGGGGGCTTACTACACGCTTCAAGCCAACATATAATTTTAATTTTATAACCTAAAGTCATACCTAGTAAATTTCTAGTTAATCATCATTTTAACTTTCATCTGAAAAATGTATAATCAAGCCTTAGTAAAATTTATTTAAATTAATTCAACGATTTTTTTATCCTACTTTCTTCATATTCTTATCAAATTCATAATTTAAATTTTTAGGTTAAAACATGGAAAGAAAAATAGTGTTTAATTAACAAATTTACCTCGACCTTGCATTTATATAAATAGGTAATTATCAATAATGACAACATTTTCAGCAAATTATATGCTAATTTCATAAATAATCGCGCTATAAAAGTTAACAAATACGTATTTTATTGATATTATGTATGTTTATTTTATACTGTAATAATGTATTCATTTGTTTTGATATGAATAATTTTATAAAATATAACGTAACGTGTTCATTTATTTTAATTGTTCTGTCATTTGTTTCAATGGTACCTATAAGCAAACAATTGCAAAAAGCTGGCAACACAATGGAGGAAATCATATTGAAATGCAATCAAAGTTTTGAAATTGACGAAGGTATTGACGTTAAAAAATATTTAAAAGCGAGTGGAAGTTAAACTAAAATCGAGTCAGTTGAAAATCAGTTAATTTTCGAACATCAAGCCTATTACGAATTGACGCTTACTCGTAAATGAACGTAGTTATTTCCATTTGAGCTCACTGCTGCTTCGTGAAATTCGGCTCAACATGTGTTAAAAGGATATCAATTTTAGCAATTCCATTAGACCAATATATATACCATGTTGATATATCTAATTTGAATTTTCATTTGTCGTTTGTTAAAAACAAAAGTACTTATCTGTGTTTATTACAGCTTATTTGAAAACTCTAAATGAGTCTGGGATATTTCCTGATGAAGACGACAGAGATCCCAAGGTGAAACGTCTTTGCAATTAAAACGCCTTATTAAAATATATTTGACACATTAAGGGGGTCGTCTGGTGTGAGGGGTCAAAAAACCGAAATTTTTTTTTTGCTTAAATCGCCTTTTTAGGATCTCCAGATTATGTTCGCGAAAGAGTTTTTCGAAATTCGAAGTCGTTGGAAAGTTACAGAGGTTGATGGTGAGTCAAGTGCTTTTTTCTGTTACGCATACTTGATTTTTTAAACGCGTTTTTCTCGAAACTGTATTTTTTAAAATGGTTGCCACGATATCTCAAAAACTATTGATCCGATTGCGTCTTCAGTACATCTATAGTTCTAGCCCGAACCAAAATCGTTGTGATAACTGTAATAATTGTTTTATTCTTCAAGCTGGAATAGTAAAAAAAACGATGAAAATCTTAAATTTTTTTTCAAATCTTCGCCAAACATGAAGTTTTCAATATTTCGACTTAATTCTGGTACCGGCTGTAGTCACAGGCCTACCAATTAAAACGCAATTTGATTTGTTGATTTTAGATAAGCAGAACAGTATATATCGTGGCAACCGCCAGCCGACTTTTTTTTACATGGGCGTCATCCCGGAGATCTACAGTCGGTTCAAATGTACATTTCAACGTGAAAAAATTTGGAAAGATTGGTTAAATGTCAATAAATACATGATGAAAATATTAAGGTAGTATACATTCATTGTTCGCCACGAAAAATTCCCAAAAAAGCGTGAAAAAAACAGTTGTCACACCAGACAACCCCTTAAGGTTATTAACACATTAGTGTCTAATAAAAATCTTCAAATATCAAGATTCCATTAGTCTTAAGTCGATTTTTATTAGTTTTGTAATTATTTTAGTGTTTTTTGCATTGTCTTTTCGCCAACCTGGGAATAATAAACAATTCGGGCGAGTTTTCTTTGAAAAACATTAAAAAAGCTTATCAGGGTCAAAGAAATGGTAGAAATATAACGGATCTAATGGAAATGGTCGTAGCATGCGTTAAGATCAACGGTGATAATTTTTTGTTATTTTCGAAACAAAATAATAATAATAATAATTTAAGACTAAGGATACTGTGTTTCGTAGAAAATGATCTTTGCGACAAATCCTATATCTTTGCCAAATGCCTGATGCAAGAAGAATATAGAAGATACTCCAATTCAGATGACTACGTCTTTACTTTGTAAACGTATTTAATTTGTGTTACATTTTATAGTTCATCCTAAATCTAACCTTCTTTAATAGCTAATAAAGTTTAAGAATGTTCTGAGCGTTATATTTATTTATTAAAAATTATAACTATATGCAAAGCTGAACCGTTTATTGATTATTTAGGCTTTATCTGAATCTGGGGATGATTCCACACACAGAGGGAGTGAAAAATAAAGAGAGATTTCCAAAAATGATACCAAATTGTTCAGGAAGCTATAACATCGCCTCCTAGTTCTGCTATCCGACTGTCGCCAATAATGTATGTGCCATTTGGCAAATACACTAAAAATATATACTACGCAACTGATCGATGCAAATTACTTCAGATCAATTATAAATAATTCAGGGGCACTCGACTACAGTAAATCGGTTCGACAATTGAACCACTAATAATTATACTAATTGGCAATTATTGCTAATTGCACTGAATTATTTCCATAAATCACGCCGTAGGTTGCGAAACAAATTAGTTCGCTTCTAGTTGTCCCGGATAAAATTCACAAATATTTTAATACTGTTTCATAAATTACAAAATGAAATTTCTTAAGTCAGCTTGTGTTTTATTTGCGTTTGTTTCAATTGTTTCCTTGAGTAATATTGAAAACCGCAATCCACTGCCTTCGACAAATAACCAACAAACAAATGAAGTATTACGGCAATGCAACGTGACGTATAAAATTGATACAGGTAAATGAGAAACAAATGAAAAAATAAAACAAAAGTGTAGAAAATTTGTAACTCGTAGATTTTGATTCAGAAGCGCTCTGTTTCAAAAAGTGAGAGGGTTTTTCAATTAACACAAAATATCAATTATGCAATCTGTATTAATAATTTCGTTTAAGAATACGGTGAACTTGATTGAAATTAATCAAAAATTATTAAGCATAAAAAAATGTTAATTTCGAATCGACAACAAGAGGAATATAAAGAATACGTCTAGATGTACTCCCGGGAACTTTTAAAATTTTTGCGTAACTTTTTTAATAAAGTTGACGTAAAATTATCAAATATCCAGAAGAGCGTTGTGTGGTTTAAACATTTTTTTAAGTTAGTCTGTAAGGCTCTCCGAGGAGACAAATAGCTTTAGTTTTTATGCAAAAAAAATCTACGTTCAAATAAAAAAATATGGTCGACAGTGTGTAATAAAGTTTCAAAGGGAAGAGAGGGGACTGACTGAAATTTATATAAAACCAAATATCTGCTTTATATTTTAAAAATCGATTAATCTTTATAATATATATTATATACTATGTATATTAAGTTATGACCTCAGCTTCTTCTATATATTAACAATAATTAAAATATGTCCACCATTTTGCTATTTAAATAATCAATATTAAATAACTCGAAATCCTGGCAAATATTTTGTAAGTGTATAAATAGAAAAAAAATCAAAAAAGTACTTACAAATTGTTGAAGTTCACGTGAATGAAATTAAAAAAGGCACACAACGACAGTTCAAAAATAAAATCATTCACAAGCATTCAAACACCACTTAACTACAAAAAATTTTAATTCACTGCATAAATTATTTCAAATTTTAAAAATACATTGCTATAACTTATAACCTGTAGTGACATTAAATCATCTCTGATGTATTTCACGATTATTATGTAACAGGTCATATCTGGTTTTAAAACATAATGAATACAGAACGTTCAAGACTTCATTGAGGTATAATAATATATACAGACTGTCCAAGAATTGACGACTTCATTTTCAATTAATTTACGTGCTAGATACTTGTGACGTAATTATACCGTTTGAGGTCCGTGGCAAATTCATTATTTCTGACAAATACGTTCAAATCTTGATACATTATTTTGTTTAATTTGTAACTAAAATTAATTGAATACAAAACTAATATATTTAATTTTATTTTAAAAATTTATATTTAAATATTGTAATAATAAATGCTAGAATCACCTGTGATCACAACCGTTTCGGGCCGGGGGCCCACGGCATTTTGTCCGTCTTGCCACCATATTGTTACGCCACTGTACCTAAACTACTATTATATTAAAAATAAAAGAATAGTTACTTCTTACCACAACAGATTTATTCAGTGGATGTACATTTCGAGAGCTAAGCTCCCATCTTTAGTGTTTTGCTGAAGATGGGAGCTTAGCTCTCAAAATGTACATCCACTGAATAAATCTGTTGTGGTAAGAAGTAACTATTCTTTTATTTTTATTGTTCCAACCACAGTGCTCTTAATATTTTTACTATTATATTAACGGATGTACTAAAATTCTGACCTAACATAAATTGTTTTCAGTAATTCTAACTGAGCTATATAATTCCGGGACAATACCTGATGAGGCCGAACTGAACCCCAAGGTAACGGACGCCACTGAGCCATCATTGAAACACGTATAAGCTTATCGAATCTTTTCAGTGTTTCCTGTATTGCGCAATGGAAAAATTGGGAATGATTAATTCAAATGGTCAACTGAACGTGACATTATTGGAAGATTCTTTCAAGGGCACTAGAAATGGACAAAAAATGACCGAAATACCGCAAATCGTCAAAGACTGTACTGAACAGAATGGTCTGTATTAAATTTAATAGTCGAGAATGGGGTTGTTCGGTATATTTTTTACAAACTTGTATTTAACTTGCTATGTTTGTCGATCTATCAATCAGTTTGGATCAAAATTTACAATTTAAATTTAGTTTAGATCTAGTTGGGCTAGAGCTTTGAAATCGATTTGAAATTTTGTAGAGATATATATTCCAGATGGCAGTATATGATTCAATCGTTTCTAAATTAGATAATCAATTAATTGTAATAAATTAATGCTTTAATAGTAAAAACTTTGACATTTTTCAACAGCAAGTTTTATTGAAATATACTCAAAAAAATAACTTAATAATTTATGTTCATAATTATAAAAGCGTCGGTCATGACTAATAAATTATCACAGAGTTTACAGCCGACGCTTTTATAATTATGAACCTAAATTATTAAAAGTTATTTCTCTTTTTTAGTATATTTCAATAAAGTTTAGTCTTTAAAAAGTTTTCTTACTAATATTTTATTCAAATTTGAATTTAGTAATAAAAGACATTTGAAACATGTTTTTTGTTTTGTCGAACTAAATAATATCAATTTATTAAATAAGAAGTTTGTTTGATGTAGCTAGATACTAATGATCTTGATTATCAATCGTCTATAATCTGCAATAAATAAAAATAAAACATTGATTGTAGAGGGCGACAATAATTGTGAGAAGGCATACAACCTTTTAAAATGTATAATGACCAATGAAGTTGAAAAATACGGAACAGAATAACAACTGAAGATCAGAGAAAACAAAATGCAACATAAATATGATTAGCGTTGTCTATTATGATGAGTTTCTGGTACGACTTCTAAAGACAAAAGCATAGTAAACGAAAACGAACCATTCAAGATTTTAATCAAATCTACATAATAAAACATAATAAACATGTAATATATCAAAAATATAGTTTTATTCCTTACTACCCTCTTTCTAAAAAAAAATGCAGGTATGTATCTTTTCTAATTAAGAAGTTTCCTGAAAATGTTAAAACTTAAAACGTCTGTATCTCCCGAACTAAACTGTGCGATTAATAAAATAATGACACCAATAAATAAAAAAACCCGGGTCGCAGTGCCAAAACCCTGCCGACAATATAGTGTATTTGCTAATACAGGCATGTAGCTTTATTACGCGACCTTAAGTTGGTTTTTGAGCAAAATCAAAAATTTAACCCCTTAATACACCCCTTAAATCAACAGTTTGTTTCTTAATTGCAACATTACTATCATCGAATATCTACACCAAATTAAATACACCTTTCAGTAAATAACTCACTATCTGCAAACTAGTATTTTCATAAAATTTGTAAATCCGGTCCTGTCGGGCCGATTTTATTAAAATTGTGGGGACACTTTTTAATCACTACCAGAGGATTAAATTTCAATTTTGAAACGATTCGGAGAATTTTTTCGGTATTTTGGGGCCCAAAAACAGTTTTCAACCCCTAAAAACTACCCTTAAAATAGCCCGATTGGGCCCATTTTAAATAGAGTTCTTGCGGTGGTGGATCACAACATGTGGACAAAATTTCGTTAAAATCAATTAACTCTTTCGAAAGTTATAGCGCACACACATATATATATATATATATATATATATATACATATATATATAAACATTTTTAAAAATGGTGCCAAAGTGTTTAGGAGGTAATGAAACGTCGAGAAATTTTGGTCCGACCCCTAGGTCCCGCCATCCGACCGACGCCAATAGTGTATGTTGCCATATGGCAAATACACTAATAAGAACGCAGTTATTAAGTAAAATATAATTCAATTCAGCAATACGATCAGTGTAAACTCTATCCCGTCTCAACACAGAATGCTCTTGCATCTGTTTACAACCTCTACAATATCAGTATCCGTTTACATTACATAAAACATTACACAATTCATAGAACAGCATAACTCACAGAATAAGATTCGTTAAATACTGTAGGTTCAAAATTTGCTAACAAATAAAAAAATTTAATAAAAGAATTATACATCTTTAAAGTTCAATTCCAAAATATGTAATAATAGAAATTAGTTTCATGGGTAATTGGAATAAAAAATCAATTTAAACACTTATTGATTGCAACGTTTCGTCTTTATTAAATCAAGACTTTTTCAAGCTCTCAGCATGTTTAAATTATAATAAAACTATGATATAAAAGGCAATTTTGCATAAATTTATGCAAAATTGCCTTTTATATCATAGTTTTATTATAATTTAAACATGCTGAGAGCTTGAAAAAGTCTTGATTTAATAAAGACGAAACGTTGCAATCAATATGTGTTTAAATTGATTTTTTATTCCAATTACCCGTGAACTAAAAGAATTATACTTTTTGAAAAAATAGCAAATATCCTTCAAATTAGTAAACCTTATTGAAAAAAATACGCTGAAAATTACATAAATAAATTATAGACGATGATAACAATCATTAAATTTCCATGACATGCTATGACAATTTCCAGTCATAAGTAAATTATAATAAATAATTTCATTGCTGTGTCATTATGTATTATTGCATCCAAATTATTTGTACTGTTCTGAACTATTCTGATAAAATTGGAGTTGTGTAACTCAGATCTGAACCGGTTCAAAGAGCCGACTCCGACAGAAGATCCGTGAGAGCCGACTCACTTTTTTTTGAGCCGACGGATCAACGGATCCGCATAGCTCAGTGAAACACTTAACACACATAAGCACATTTTACACTTACATATCAGTTCTTGCTATGATGCATCTGTCAGCTCAAATGACTCATGCATCACATGTTTGGCTATGCATTCTTGATTCTATACAGGTCGTGATATGATTGACTGAACTAGGTAACTCAGTGGCAGACTGCAGTAACATATTCAGAACTCGGCTCTTTTTGAACCGGTTCAGTGAGCCGGCTCACATACGGGATCCAGATGCAAAGATGCAGATCACTAAAAAGACCCGTTTTTCCCATCTCTACATTAAATCGAAATAGATTGATTTGTTAGTAATAATATATTACACCGTAAAGGCAGAAAGTTGAAATTCCTGCACTGTGCATAACATGATGCCTTAGGCTTCGTCTCGGCCATCATGTTACGCGCAGTGTAGGAATTTCGACTTTCTGGCAGTATGGTGTATACCATTTTTCTTCATATCCAGTCGAAAGTACGTACTTTCATATCACTGTGCACGAGAAAACTGTTTCGACCCGCCGTTACAGACGGCATGCGAGTAAATCCAGCAGCGCATAAATGCTAGGCTTCCTGCTTTAAAATCAAAGCAGAAAGTACGTACTTTCGACACGGTATGAAGAAAAAGAATTTTTGGTGACATTAAAAAATGTGCATAACATTAAAAACATCAAATTAACCGAATATCAGAACTAGCAGAGACTGGATTAGCGCTACTCTGCTGTAGTTTAAAACATTCCACTGTTTATTAGTGTATTTGCCATATGGCAACATACACTATTGGCGTTGGTCGGATGGCGGGACCTAGGGGTCGGACCAAAATTTCTCGACGTTTCATAACCTCCTAAACACTTTGGCACCATTTTTAAAAATGTTTATATATATATGTATATATATATATATATATATATATATATATATTTATATATATAGGTATATATGTGTGCGGGCTATAACTTTCGAAGAAGTTAATTAATTTTGACGAAATTTGGCACACATGTTGGAATCCATTACCGCACGAAGCCTATTTAAAATGGGCCCAATCGGATCATTTTAAGGGTGAATTTTAGGGGTTGAAAAAAGTTTTTGGGCCCCAAAATACCGAAAAAAATCTCAGAATCGTTTTAAACTTGAAATTTAACCCTTTAATAGCAATTAAAAAGTGCCTCTAAAATTTTAGTAAAATCGGCCCAACAGGACCGGACTTACACATTTTTTGAAAACACTAATTTGCAGATAGTGACTTATTTATTGAAGGGTGTCTTTAATTCGGTGTAGACGTTAGATTGATAATAATATTACAATTAAGAAAAAAATGTTATCTTAAGGAGTGTATTAAGGGGTTAAATTTTTTATTTTGCCCAAAAACAAACTTAATTTCACATAATAAAAGTCTAAAACCATACGGCCCTATACAAGCAAATACACTATATTGTCGGCAGGGTTTTGGCACTGCGACCCGGGTTTTTTTCTGTGTCGTCAGTTAATTTTGGCAGAGTAGAGTACTAGAACAACAATTTAAAACTGTATAAAAGAATACAATTTTTATCTTCTTTATTCAGAAAAGTAATACCTTAGAACTTAGATAAACAATTGTTTAAAAATAGAAGTTATTCAAAATATTAAATATTATTGACGCTTTAAAACAAAACAAGACGACAATGAAGAAATACTATCAACTCTTTATAGTTTTTTTAATGATTATTTATTTGCCAACGCCTCTATGGACTATGAAAATCGACTGGGAACAAGAAGAGTTCCAAAAATGCAGCGCCGTTTTTCCCGTGACGTCAGGTAAGTAAAAAAAAATTCAAATTCGGAAATTGCGACAGCTTGTAGCCTTATTAAATATAAATAAAAAATACGTTGCAGTACGAAACTCCGCCTACAATAAAGGTGATTTTTAAGTTGATTTCCTTTTTTTAACAGTGTATAGAAATAAAATATTTCAAGCAACTGTTTTATCAAAACTCAAAAATTCAAAGTTTAAATAAATTTTAAGGTCAGTCCTGGAGTTATGTTATGTCACTATAGAAATATGTTATGTCATTTCATGACGTTTCGTCTACAACTGCGGTTGACATTTTCAAAGGCGATGTAGCATCTAGCGAAGTGTCTACCGCAGTTGCAAATGAAACGGCAGGTAGAAATACCAATGAACCACGGTCTACAAGCCAGGAAACCAAGAAGATTTGAGCTATACTGTATATTTGCACATATATGCGTTATAATTTTATCCTATAAATTTTGTTCAAAACTTAAGCGGCTTGTGCTTTAAATATAAGTACCTATACATTTTTTTATCGTACGACCTTTTACAGAAGAGTTTGAGAACATGCTAGAGACTGGAAACTTCCCACAAGGCCCAACCAATTCAGCCAAGGTAAAAACCCAAATTGTATTTGTTCAAAATAGTAATTCTTTCGAAGTAAAAAATTAGAAATGATCTCAAAATATTCACTTACGACCTTTATTTGAAAAAAAACGTCTCACACAATTCATATTGGCTTCGACAGACAAAGGTCTTAAACCATCTGACGAAACCACTTATAAATTTCGTAAGTGTAAAGAAATGCTGTTTTATTTTCGTTTAAAATGTATACAACATTAATTATTGTACTATTCCCTATAAAGTAGCTGTTTTTCATAGATAGATGAAAAATAGCTGCTTTATAGGCGTGAATGCAGACATGTAAAGTGACACATGATGCACTAGTGCTGTAAAGTAAAGCAAAACTAGTCGCGCATACCAATTTCATAGTAAAACGACGTTTGTTTGTTCTTTATAACCTACTATCACCAGTAAAGTTTGCTCAAAACTGAATTGTTAAAAATTTTGAAAATGAATTGAAAATAAGCTATTTTATAAAAAAAATACAATATATATCTCGTGTGTAATGATGTCACGACTCATGTGACTGTTAAAACTCTAAGGTCTCGTTTAATATAATGTCACATACTCGTATAATATGATTAATTGCACCCTAGATTACCTACATCAAAGTATAGCTGAATTAATTATATTTTTTAACACATTAGTGCTTCTTGTACTGCCTGGCGGACACCACAAGTATGATAAATAAAGATGGCTACCTCTCAGCAGAAAAAACCGAAGAATTTTACGACCAATTTATAAGCGATGGTCAGCAAAATGTTAATATCAAAGATGTTGCAGATGATTGCATCACAGACACAGTCGGTAAGGAATTCTCCTACTTGTACACCTCAGAGAGAACCAATCAACAGAGAGCTTACTCACGTTTCGGATATCTCTAATTTCTATGAAAAACTTATTCAATTTTTGATGTTAATGCTTTGAAATAAACTTTTAGACAAGTTTTTACATTTCGTTGTTTAATAAAAAATTAACCAAAATCGTTTTTTCAGAAATAAATGACAGATGCGAAAAATCGTACGCGTTTGCAAAATGTATTGCAGAAGAAGTTAAGAGAATTAAAGAAGAAACCAAATAATGTTATCATTTAAAATTAAATTATTATTATTAATTTAATTATTAATGTCATCTTAATGTATTAACTAGTTATGTAATGAATGTTGATTTTTAAACATTTCCGTAAGCAGGTAGAACAGTTCTGTTCTTTCATAGTAAAGCTCCTTAGCTTCCACCATATTAGACCCGCTCTTCCACCATAATTTTAAAAAATATTTTTTATAATTCTGTATTAGAATATGATTTTTTCCTCCCTTATCATACAATTTTTTTAACATTAGTCATCTTTTTTTGACCTGTACTACCACCCATAAAAAATAAATAAAATAAACCGAGAACACCCCGTGCTCGTGATAAAAAAAGACTACCTTTACTACAATATGGATTTTTTTCAGTGAACTTCAATTATTACGTTGAATTATTTTAAATTATTTATTTAAAAACAGTGCACGTGTAATTTATTGATTCAACTTGAAACTATCATTTTGTAATATTGAAATACAATAGGAAGTATTTTTTTTAAATTATGTCTAGAGGTGAAAATAAGGTTAAATATATAATAATAATATACAGCACGTTTGATTTTAATCAAAATATTGACTTTAGATGTTAAATTACTTCATTTGTTTTAAGCCAAAGCTTCACACATGGCAAGCCTGGCCCAATATCGTCCAATAACGATTATGTGGCGGCTTCACCAGTAACAATCATCGTCAAATATTCGAGGCTGGACGGTATTGGAGGGCTGGTTAATTCAGACCAGCAACGTTACATTTGACAGTAAAAAATAACTACAGAAACTTTTAATTTTTTTTCAACTAACAGCTTTAACTCTTTAACGACTACGGGGACACAGTTGTCCCAAACAAAAAATTTAAAAGAAGTGAATAACTAAGAAACGAGTGGGTGTCATTTTACATTTATTATTTCCTGAACGTATCTTTTCATTTTTTATATATGGCATAATGCATTTGAACCGTCACTCTTTGATTATGGTCACTGGAAATTGGATCATCCTAAATTGTAAAAAATGGTTACTTTCGCTCCTACAATCTTATGGTCCTGAAAGGGTTAAAACCGTTACCGCGCTTTTGGGTGGGTTTCGGCGTTAGCTTACTATTTTCTTTATTTTGAATACAATGCAAATTAAACAGATGAGATGAGTTAGCTCATTTGAATTCAATACAAATCTAATAGAGAAATTTAGTATATAAAGTCAGTATGTTGGTTGCAATCAAACACATCGTAATGTAATTCGAATAACCTCTCGAGAAGTTAAGGCTGACAAACAAATTGCAAACATACACGTCGAATTGAAAACCCCCTTTTCTGAAGTCGGTTAAAATAGTTACAACATTCGATTTGGCAATAAAAATGGTATTGATTTTCTTTTGTTGGAAAATAACACACCGGTAATAAACATCCAAGTAGCAGAGCATCTGTGACAACATTCTTATTGAAAACACAGCTGGACAAATAAATGAACAAGTATAAAATGGCAGATATAAATTGCCATGACTGTCACTTTGTTTGTAGAATCAAAATGATCGCTTTCGTGTCGTTTATCACTTGTTTGGCGCTTGTAGTGGCGGTGCCGGTGGTGAAAAGGGAAACTGAAAAGGCCAATTGTTTCTCAAAATCTGCGAATATAGCTCAAGACTTAGGTAAGCACAATTCGTTTGTATTAAGGCTGTCGGAACGCTCTGAATTTTGTTTGTGCTGAGACCCAGCGGTAAGGGGCGAGGTAGGCAAAAGACATATTGTGAGTGTGATCTTCTTTAGCTCTGTCTCGCTCTAATCATCCGCCCGTTTCAATTTTTGGCTAGTGTCAACTACGAGGCTAAAAAATGTTGTTGCAAGGGTGCCGTTGTCAATTGATTACTCTAAGTTTGGGAAATATTTTGAAGATTTAAAAAACTTTTCCGAAAAAGGAAGAGTCACTTTAGGTTTGTGATGGAACAGTTTTGTGAAATAAGTACGAATAAGGTCGTAGTATGACATTGAAAACGTGTGTTTTTTTGGCACAATTAATGCCAACTTTTTTCTAGTAAATTCTACATAAATAACAAAAGTAGTCCATTAGAGACCTAGATTTGTCCTTTATCTTCCTTATAGAGAAAGAATTTTTGCAGAATGTTGACGAATAAGTCTACAATCAGTTGACAGCCGAAGTTCTATTTTTGGATTAAATTCAGAGCGTTTCGACAGGCTTAAGTCATCCTTAAAACTCGCTTACACCACCCGGAACGATTTTTTATCGGGTGTCGGATATCTCCTGTTCATTACGCGGTAAAATTCCGGTCAGTTCGTTGCCTCGAGCTCTTTTTTAAAATAGACGACCGTGCGTGATGGACGGTGATGAAGTTCTTGTGATGTGATACTTTTTAAACAAAAAAAAAGAATGACAAAAGTGAGGAAATATTCCATTCGCTGATTCGAGCTCATTTTTTAAATAGGCAACTGTGTGTGATGAACGACATCGAAATTCTTGTCAGGACGTGGTGCTTTTTAGACAAAAAAAGGATGAGAAAAGTGAAAAAAAAGGAAATACTGGATGCACCCAATCTTAGTAGAGGGGATTTTCTGTAGAAACTTTTCAAGTGTTGATGGGTGCGAAGTTTCTCGTTACAACAGCATATTATACTAAACACCAACAACTTCTTACTTCTTACTGGACGGCAGGCGGTGACAAACCACCCGTTTAAAAGTACCAGAGGCGAATTTTAATCGTGTTTGATAAATGTGAACTATTCCGTATAAAGTAATAAACCACAAGGACACCTAATTAAAAATCGTTCCGACGTCTTAGAGCTCTTACGTCACCAGTGTCAACTTGACTACAGCAAAGCTCGAAGAAATGTCATTACCTATGTTATTTTTTACAGAAAGGCATCAAATTAGTAGGCAATGATTCATACAGTTATATTTCACAATGTGTTGGAAGACGCATAGTTTTTAAGCATGGTACGGATATGTTTCACAGTGTTCCACTCGCTCTCTATTATTTCGAAACCATAGTATAGTTTGTGTTTATACAGGATAATTTAACTCAGCGACAAACTTTGAGCGTTTAAGACTCAAAATATGTATTTATCCTTTAGCATAATACACGTACTATTTTGTTGGCAGCGTTTGCATTAACATTTTTTTTTTCGCAGAACAAATAAGAGAAATCTTTTCGCATGGTAAATTGTCGGATGAAACCGATTATTCTGCAAAAGTAAGTTATAATTTTTATAATTAATTTAATTTAGTACGTGAAGGGAAAGTTTGGTTGAGGAACAGTTGAAAAAAGAAGCTTTACCGATGTTTCGCTTGTAGCCTACGTTTCGAAAAATATATTTCCATCTGATGGAAATATATTTTTCGAAACGTAGACCACAAGCGAAACATCGGTAAAGCTTCTTTTTTTCAACTGTTCCTCAACCAAACTTTCCCTCCACGTTAAAAATATATATTGGAAAAAAAAATATTAAAGACTTTATTTAGTACAGTAGTTTTTAGTATGTTTTTCTTTACATCGTATAACTTTCTAGTATTTTTTATAGATATATACAAAAACAAAAAATAATAGAGTGGAATTAATTTAATAATTATGACTGAATTGTTATTTCCTTTAATGGTCATTAATAATCAAGGTTACTAGATACAGAGGTGGCCTCGTTTCGTTGGATAGTAGCGAAGGAATGACGTCTACCAGTGGACTTGTCAATTGGTATTGTGTGGTTGATAAAAATATCAACGGTTCATTAACGAAGTGTTCTGCGTATCTAATGACCCTGTTGACGGCCTGTTTTGTGGTAATTTACTATCTCTGTTGATAACTGAAAGGTTGATTTTAAAAATTCCGGTTGGATTGTTAGATTTGTTTTAATTCAAAGCACTACAGTTTAATGTGTTATTTTACTACCGCTATAATAATAATAATAATAATAAGTACTTTATTTTGTGGTACCAAAGTTATAAAACATGTCAAATAATATAACAATAAAACATTACATAAAATCTTTTGTACTGTAACAACACTTTTCGTTTAAATACGTTTTTAGTTTGTGTTTGAACGTTTTGCTATCTAGGCATTTTATCTCGTCGGGCACTGCGTTATAAATGTTTATTAATTGAAAGAAAACATTTTTACGTGTCATCGCCATCTTGCTATTGGGAACTTGCAGCGTCGGTTTTTTCCTTGTGTTGTAGGAATGGATGTCAACTATTTTATAGGCTAGTGTACTAAAGAGTGTTTTTATTTATTTCAGTGTCTCATGGCTTGCTTAGACGAAGTTTCAGGAGTACTGAAAAAAGATGGCACATTTGATTACGACAAAACTGAAGAAGTTTTCAAAGGATCCTTTCCAAAGGCCAAATCAATTAAAGAAGACGCAACAGAATGTGGAAAAGAAGTAGAAGGTAATGTGTTAAAAAAATTAAATAACTGTTGTAGAGAACAATTTTTACCGAGAATTCAAGCGGAAACAATACCGTTTTCAGTCTCCTAAAAAAATGGCGGCTTGTCCAGATCCCCTTCTTAATACATTAGATACAGAGTTGAGCTCGTTCATCAATGTTGGAACACCGTTCAATATTTTTATCAACCACGCAATATCAATTGACAATACGCTGGATAACGTCATCCCTCACTATTATCCAACGGAACGATGGCACCTCTGAAACCTGTTTTGAATAGATCTCTTCAAAACATCTTACTTGTTTATTATACAATCTAAATTGCTCAATATAATTCAATTAAAACATAAAAAGATTTGATAATATTTAATATATTATTAGCAAATTACTTTCTCTAATCTTGCAATAATTCATCTTTTTTGTTCATCGTTTAAATAATTTTGACGCATTTAAACGCCTATTATTATACATTGAAGCTCAGCTTCAATGTATATTAATTTCAGTCAGGATCCTGTATGTGTAAAATTTTTTATTTCTTTAAAATCAAGTACTGAAAGAAAAGAAAAAATTGCATAGGTTTCACATGTTTCAGAAATCGAGGACAAATGCGAAAAGTCGAGCAGTTATTCGAAATGCATTATTCAAAAAATTCTAAAGGAAGGAAAAAATAAGCCAAAAAACAGAAGAGACTTGGAAGAACAGAAAGATGTGAAAGATGAAAAAGATGACGAAAAAAAAGTTGAAAAAGACGAGGAAAAAAAAGAAGTTGAAAAAGACGAGGAAAAAAAAGAAGTTGAAAAAGATGACGAAAAGAAAATTGAAAAAGATGAAGGAAAAGAAAAGACGGACGGAAAAATAGAAAACCCAGAAAAAGTAGATGAAAATGATAAAGGCGATAAGAAAGGTTACGAGGTGAGCGAACCTAATCAAGAAGAAGTCACTGAACATTGCGACCATAAAAAAGAACATCATCATGGACACGGACATGGATATGGACATGGACGTGGACGTGCAGGACATGAAGGGCATGGACAAAAACATAAACGCGATCTTATAGACAAAATAAAAGAAAAATTGGATGAGTTAAAGGAGAAGAAAGAAGACAAAAAGGAAGATAAAAAAGAAGACAAAAAGGAAGACAAAAAGGAAGACAAAAAGGAAGACAAAAAGGAAGACAAAAAAGAAGACAAAAAAGAAGACTGTCATGGTTACGGAGGTTATGGAGGAGGACACGGTGGTTATGGACACGGAGGATATGGACACGGAGGATATGGACACGGAGGATATGGTGGATATGGAGGACGCGGAGGCTACGGAGGATGGGGCGGCTGGTAAATTTCAAAATCAAAATATTCACGAATTGTAATTGAAACAATCAAAAATACTAACAAGTTTTTGACAAACATATTAATCTGCTCTATTTATTTTAAGGTTGTCGGAACGCTCTGAATTTAAGCCAAAAATAGACCTTCGGCTGTCAACTGATTGTAGACATATTCGTCAACATTCTGCAAAAAATGTTTCTCTTTAAGGAAGATAAAGGATAAATCTAGGTCTCTGATGGACTACTTTTGTAATTTATGTACGATTTACTAGAAAAAAGTTGGCATTATTTGTGCCAAAAAAACACACGTTTTCAATGTCACACTACGATTTTATCCGAACTTATTTCACAAAATTGTTCCATCACAAACCTAAAGTGACTCTTCCTTTTTCGGAAAAGTTTCTTAAATCTTCAAAATATTTCCAAAAATTAGAGTAATCAATTGACAGCGGCACCCTTGCACCAACATTTTTTAGCCTCGTAGTTGACATACACGTAGTCACACCCACAACATGTCTTTTGCCTACCTCGCCCCTTACCGCTAAGTCTCAGTACAAACAAAATTCAGAGCGTTCCGACAGCCTTAACACTTAATTTTAAACAAAATAAAAACATACAAAATTGTTTACTGGTTTGTAATTGAAAATTTTAAAATAAAAACAACGCAAGCAATCCGAGTTTTTTTTTAATCGTATTTTTCAATAATCATTACGCTACTAGTTTGGCGAATGTGAAGATCAAGATTTTTTTAGCTCTATAAGTAAGTGACTGAACTACGTTTCCCACGAATAATACTCGAAAAAAGTTTAAGAATCGCTTATTTAAACATTCTTTTGAATAATCTGATCAATAAACCTGGCGAAACGACTTCACTGCCAACTTGTATAAACTTTGAGTTCGTAAAAGTACTACTAGATGTCATGACTAGCGACAAAATAAGGTTTAATTTTAATGAAAAAACTGTCGCGGAATAATTATAGTTTTAATAAATAAATTAACTAAACAAATCTTGAACGTGACCTGTTTTTTTTTTTGTAGACGAAGTTGAGTTATTTCTGAATACCTATTTTAACTAATTGCTATTGGAATTTTATTATTTTACCAAAAGAAAAAACAAAAAAATTGGCATAAAGTTATTCCCAAATATTCAATAAATTGCACCTCATCTAAACAATTTACATATACATGTATTTCTCAACATCCAGATCAGAAATTTTAATGCATCATAAAGCAAGAAACACAACTTGAAAGTTTGTTAAATTTTCCTCGCAATCTATTTTTTTAATATCCATTTTTTTGATTTCTGTGCTTATTAACGCAAAGTTATTGTTCAGAAGTAATTTTCTTCTGAGTAAAAATTGGAACTCAAGCATTCTTCATTGATCCTTCTACATTTATTTTGAACGATCCTATTAGTCCAAGAGCTCTTTAAACAAACTAATGATATTTTTGAGAATAAAACAACATAATGGGATGCGGGTTGCGACATAATATATATAGCCGAAGACCTATTAAGCATAAACCGATTTATCATACATACTGATCGCCTGGCAGGTAAAATGTCCCACCGAAACGACCTGTCTTTTTGATATATCTATTTTTAGTTTTGAATTTTTAATACCTTGAAATTTAGTATTTTATGAAGCTGAAAAATAATAAACCCAGATTTTTTAATCGGGTCTAAAACTTAGCCAGGTGTGTGCAAAATTATATTTTTTAAGACTTAAAAAAAAATATTTGAGGCATGTTGAAATTTACACAGAATAATATTAGTAACTAAAAATAGATATATCAAAAAGACAGGTCGTTTCGGTGGGACATTTTACCTGCCAGACGATCAATATGTTTGATAAATCGATTAAGTCGGTTAAGCCACGCTACCCTTCAGCCAGGTCTGTGTTTTTGTATTCGGAGTGATTGTACAAATTTTCACAGTGCCTCAAATACCTACCCAATAATGATTAATAGCGCTCCTACTATATATTAGAATGGGTCTAAATAACTGCGACAGGACGAAGTGGACATCGAGTGGTGGGGCGTAGTCCCTATCAACTCATTGTTACGGACGTCACAGCTGATCAAAGCACGGCGCCAAGTCAGTCAGCTAGCAGTTGTTTGAGCGCGCAACCGCTGTTGTCGCTTTCATTCAAATCTAATTTCACTTTCAGTTCATTCAAAAAATTAAATCAACAGCGCGTCAGTTGTGTGTTGTGTCAGTGCCAATAACCGGGTTAATGTTAACCGGAATCTAAAGTGTGCGTCGTTTGTGTTTTGTTTCTCAACGATACGCGTCTGTTTCAATTATGACGTTACACGTTTGTTTTCGGATAGCAATTGTTTATCGTTACAATAATTACAGTGACTACTCGATCAGCTAAGAATTATATCAATTCCTGATTAGCGGTAATTTCTCCTTGACCGTAGCAGGGTTGCAAATAAGGCATTATTTCAGGAATTTTTTTTTTCAATTTAATAATCCCGAAATCTGCACAACTAATCTCATAAAATATATTCAACTACGAATGATTTTTTTTATTAATAGTCCCGTATTTTTGATGTCTGAAACTGATAACCTGAATAGTTTAAACTATCCATTAAAAAAATTAATGATGCATGATTTTTTTGATTATCACTTTTACAACCCTGGACCACAGTATGGAAACTGCATTATCGACAGGAGTTTTAGTTTTTTTTTTAGTTCTCTTATGAATTAATAATTGAAAATGGCACGCCCGCGTGCGCTGAATTTCCATATATCTGGAAGTTTTGGGTTCAATTCCCGGTGGAGATATTATTTTCATTTTTCTTATTTTTTGTCTAGAAAGTTGAAACTGTTAATATAAAGTAACATGCATTGTTATTCACAAGCTCAGATATCTTATTTGTGTATTTTTTGTTTACTGGTATTTATACCAAATACCAATGTATACCAATGTAATTTTTGCAATTATAACTAATTAATCTTTCTGCCCCGGTTTGATTATCAACAAGACTAATCAAACGTGAAACAAGTTGCAAATAATTATAAATTTTGTAATTAATAGAAAACAGTATCACGGGTAATTGGAATAAAAATAAATCAATTTAAACACTCATTGATTGCAACGTTTCGTCTTTATTAAATCAAGACTTTTTCAAGCTCTCAATATGTTTAAATTATAATAAAACTATGATATAAAAAAAGAAGATATTATTTTCTACAATTTTCAATTTTTAATTGATTTTTGTAATGCGAAATTGCTTATTATATCATAGTTTTATTATAATTTAAACATATTGAGAGCTTGAAAAAGTCTTGATTGAATAAAGACGAAACGTTGCAATCAATGAGTGTTTAAATTGATTTATTTTTATTCTAATTACCCGTGAAACTGTTTCCTATTATAACATATTCTGGAATTGAACTTTAAAGATGAATTTTTAATTAATGTTTAAAAATTATTATTACTTTTTAGTGCAAACGAAAGAATGATTTTTTGAAATTTATTTTAATTTTTAACTTTTTAGTCTCAATTATTTCTTTATTCAAATAATTTGCGTTAGCAGTTGGTCCTGCTGAAGTTTTCACTTCTGTTGTTGCTGCCGTGTTTCATTATATTTGCGGGCGGAGCTACGGGGAGCGGCTAGTCTCTACTAATTTAATCAGCTATTACATTCATCATCTAAATTCTAGAAAACACCAAGGGAGTTAATACAAGAAAAAAATGGTTACTATAACGTTTTTCTCTTTTCGTCAAAATTGATTGTACATCACATTTAACTTCTTCTATTTGAATTATAGATCGCGACTGTTGTGATTAAATTAAGTATTTGATTACTGAATATTAATGTATAAGTAATACGAGGTCAAATACCGATCACCGAATTGCCTCTTGCAATTACTGCAGCCAAATTACTCCTATTATAGTTATACGAGAACCGATCAAATACTCCTGAACTATTCACATACTATATCCATATATTAATCAATTATTTTGACACGTATCAAAATTTGATAATTTTGAACAATTAATGTTATTCCTCATACATAAACAAATAATGCAATCCAACTTTTCCGTTCTTATATCATTCCACTTTATTGCAAACGAAAGTAAAGAAAGTAATTTAAGCACTTAGAATACAGTCACACTTATTAGTGTATTTGCCATATGGCAACATACACTATTGGCGTCGGTCGGATGGCGGGACCTAGGGGTCGAACCAAAATTTCTCGACGTTTCATAACCTCCTAAACACTTTGGCACCATTTTTAAAAATATTTATATATATATATATATATATATATATATATATATATATGTATATATATATATATTTATATATATATATATATATATATATGTATATATATATATATATGTATATATATATTTATGTATAAATATATATATATATATATATATATATATATATATATATATATATATATTTATATTGTTGAAGTAAATGACTTAAACGGGGAAATCCCGCAACCCGCGATAACCGATGTAGGGTGTTGCCAACTTTTGATCGCACGCTTTACGCGGGAAAAAAAGAAATTGCTTTTTTTGACTTTTGTCATTTATGAAATAAAAAAAAAATTGGGAAGTTTTTATTAATTTTTGCTTACGCATGTTGGGGGCCCCGTATAATTGATACGGCAGATACGGCGGTAGCTACGCCCCTGATATATATATATATATACGTATATATATATACGTGCGGGCAATAACTTTCGAAAGAGTTAATTGATTTCAAATAAATTTGACCCACGTATTAAAATCCATCACCGCATGGGCGTAATCGGGCCATTTTAAGGGTAGTTTTTAGGAGTTGAAAAATGTTTTTGGGCCCCAAAATACCGAAAAAATTCTCCGAATCGTTTCAAAATTGAAATTTAACCCTCTGGTAGTAATTAAAAAGTGTCCCTAAAATTTTAATAAAATCGGCCCGACAGGACCGGATTTACAAATTTTATGAAAACACTAGTTTGCAGATAGTGACTTATTTATTGAAGGGTCTATTTAATTCGGTGTAGACGTTAGATTGATAATAATATTACAATTAAGAAAAAAAATGTTATTTTAAGGGGTGTATTAAGGGGTTAAATTTTTTATTTTGCCCAAAAACAGACTTAATTTCACATAATAAAAGTATAAAACCACGCGGGCCCTATACAAGCAAATACACTATATTGTCGGCAGGGTTTTGGCACTGCGACCCGGGTTTTTTGTTTATGGAAAGAGATCTACGTATATAAATTATTTTTTGCGGTTCGCTTTCAATTAGGAAGATCAAAGATTGTGGCATGCTAAATGTTTAAAACTTTTTTATTAGAAATCAAAATTACAGAGCACCTAGAACGAATAAAAATAACGTTTGCTTGTCTATTTCAAGTTAAGTCAAAAACTACTGAGTCGAAATTGATTGAACTTTTAATTTATTATAGACCAGGTAATAGCCTAGGTATATGCGTTTCTAAAGGGAGGTTGAGCAGTACCCAAAAAAAAAACATATTGACGCGAGAGAAGCCACGAATAAAGATTAGTGAATCATTTAATTATACCGTTTCATTTTAATTTAGCAATAATGAAAAGCTGATTGATTTTGTCAAGTGTTTTTTTGTGTTGATTTAAACATTAATTTACCACGGTGATACAATGTCCTTGCTGAACTATTCAAATCCGTTTTTCCCACCGGGCCCTGTAGTGCCCCAATACTACAACCAACAAACAACACCGCAACAAAATAATCAACAACAACAGCAGCAACCCCTTCTGTACGGTCCCGCATCACGGCAGCCATTTACGCAACCGCCGAATAAAGGCTACACTCCTAGAAGCTTCACCACAACACGAAGGTACGATGCATACGACGATGACGATTATGACGACGAAAAGAAAAACTACGACGACGAATCGTACGACGATAAGTATCAGGCAAACAGCAAACGGGAAGCTGATGAACGCGTCCGCACGGCAACGGAGACTCCGGCACGCGAGCAAAGGAACGCAGCAACGGTAGGAGGTAAATTTCCAGGACGACCGATAGAATATAAAAGAGTTCGTATCGAAAGACCGAAACCCCCGGCACTTCATCCAATCATAGATTACGATAATGATTATTATTATGAGGATGATACGGGAACGCCGGGCGGACCTGCGGTTAGGGCGCCACCTTTGTTAGCAGCGCCTCTACATGTAACACCGATCCAAGGGCCGATCTTCCTGAAGAATGGTACAGTACCCGTTGTGCCGCTCTATGCTTATCCTGTTATCAACAATGGCACGTTCCTGCAAATACCGGTAAGGATTTTTTTTGTTTATGTATTTTTTCGTCAAAATTTATGTTGCAAAACTTCTTGGTTTCCGGGCTTGTACGCCGGGGTCCATTGGTATTTCTACCTGACGTTTCGTCTACAACTGCGGTAGACATTATCAAAGGCTGCTCACAAACACACTTGCTTGTGAGCAGCCGAGAAGGACCACATCGCCTTTGATAATGTCTACCGCAGTTGTAGACGAAACGACAGGTAGAAATACCAATGGACCACGGGGTACAAGCCCGGAAACCAAGAAGCTTTGCAAGAACGCCAGCCGTGAAAGCCTACACAATTGGATAAGATTTATGTTGTCAAAAAGATATAGTTAAGCCCAAGGTCTTTAGATACACAGGTTACCTTGTTGATGAATGACGTCAGCTAAGAGACCGTTCATATTTTTATCAATCACTCAATATCAATTGATTGTCTGTTTTCAACTAAATGGAGACCTTCATTTAGTTAAAAACAAATGACAAACTCTTCTGATGTCCCTCATTATATGTACCTGTGTCGTAGAATTGACAATTTCGTAAATGTATCAATTAAAAAAAATATTCCGTTATTCACCAGTCATTATGTAAAATAACCGTCAAGGTCAATTATTAATAAATGATGAAAGGTTGGACACTTGAAAAGTTGACACTGAGATCAACAATTACAGTAGATATAAGATGTTATTATAGTGAATCAACATTTGCAACCGGAGTAACCGAATTCTTTGATTGTTACTGTCAACAATGGGATATCTTATCCGGATCCTGTTAACAAGGTCCGTATTTAGAAGGCGGAAAACATTATCCAAATGCAAACAGGATCCGACACAATTATTCAACCGTTAGTGACCATTAGTTAGTATTCTTGGATTTGCGATTTTTTCGAACCGGGACAGAAACTTGATAGTGGCGCCCCCTCTCTCCAGCGTTTGAGAAAAAAAAACTCAAAAATATATAATGGGTAGCATTTTTTGTGACCGGAAGGGAAGAATAAGAACCCTTTAATATTTTTTTAAAAATAATTTGTTATCAATTTTCAAACATATTACATTATGATTTTGGCGCCACCTGAATCTTCCTCCCGGGGCAGGTGCCCCTGTTTGCCCCCCCTAAATCAGGAGGTGTTAGATAGTTTCCATGTGACTTAAATACAAATAATGGTATCGTGAAACATAAAAAACGTTTTAATAAATCGAACCACCTTCACAAAAGTTACTAAAAAGCGTAAAATAAAAAAGGTTTGAGCTCGGCGACAATTTAGTTGCCATTACTTTTTATGTACCTACTTACATTAAATAAATTAATTATTTTAATCTATTTAGGGGCATTTTTTGAAAAAGGGTCAATTTTTTATTTCAGATTTTTTTTTTATTCTTTACTTCTCCGTGGCTTACACTCATTAATCGCCCTCTTCCTTAATATGTTATTACTAAACTATGCCTTATTAAACAGAAAAAGAATAATCAAAACCGTTTCACAAATGCTAAAGATATGAGCTAACATATAGGTACTCGTATAAAAAGAACCTCCCTTTCTGAAGTCAGTTAAAAACGATTGAACCGAAATAATTATTTCGCGATTTATGATTCAATTTTTTGTTGATGCCAACGAGATTGACTATAGTTTATGACGATCGAACGCGCGTTGTGTTGTGTAGCGTATGATTCACGACTCGTCGTGATGCCACGCGAAAGGAATTTACAAATTTAAACTTTCATGCGGTATCACTGTTATTTTTAAAGATGTTTTAAAAAAATACGTCGTTCAGGGTTTTTACACTTTTAAATCGAGCCCTGCCATAACAGTATCCTTAATATAGTCAGAGGAAGCAAGCGATCTGTTAGTTGGTAATCGGATGACAATTAATTATGCCAGACCCCGTATTGCTACCAATCTGGGTTCGTTTCTTTAAATCCGGTAATATTCGTGGGAAAACCGCTTAACAAGAATCCGTATATGGAAAGAGGCGGGCCATCAATTAAAGGATTATTTCAAACGTCCGAAAGGACCAAAACCGCGGTATTTTTTTCGACAGCTGAGGTCGTTAGCGCTTATAAGGGGGTTCGAGCCGCCTTTTCCACGCACCAACCAGGTTGAATCCACGAATGGGTCCAGCTGGTCGGAGAGACGCGGACGAGCGATGACCGACCTACGGTAACCCGCGATGACGAGAGATGATCAACTTTCTACTTGTCCGCTGACATTTACCGTTTTGTGTGTCAGAAATCTTCATCTTTATATATGTCTATCTATAGATGTATTATTAGTATCAGCGGGCAAAGGAAAGTTCTTTTGTCATAATACATTAATTACACATATAAGTCGTACATATTTTTGTAATCACCTTTTAATATTCTTCAATTTGATGCCCTATTAGATTATAATAATAATAATAATAATGCGTTTAACGTCCGTTTCTCGACTTTATGTCATAACAGACGCCATTCGCACCATGACTATTTTTCATCTACCACACTTCCCGTTATTTTTCTACATTTTTAAAACTTCAACTTATGTAATAGTAATGGGCGAATGAAGGAATTATAGGAAATTAGGATATGGTAGGTAATTTTTGAACTAGGAGTTTGATAGGTAATCGACTATGACCTCAAATTAGGAACCATCTCGATATTTATCTGGAATTAATTGATGGAAACCATGGAAAACCTCAATCAAGATGACCGGTACAGGAATTACTGTTTCTCGGCGAGAGGCAGTAGGAAAAAGTCCCAGCCACATCTGCCCCCGCCGGGATTCGAATCCGAACCTCCCGAATGCGAGTCTAGTGCTGTCACCACTACTCTACCCTGCTCGGTCTGAACCCTTATATAAAGAAAACATACAAAAGATAATAACTTCTCATTTCACAATATTTAGTTTCGACAATAATTTAGCTTTAAGTTTTAATTTCAAAGTTTTTGTACGCTAGTGTACGCATATACATAGGTAGTCACACCTTTGTATTGCATTAGAGTTTAGTCGTATTATCTATACAGACAGATAGACTAATTCAATTGACCTCCAAAAATCCTCAGCGCGTACGGTTTTATAGACAAGTGTTTGCAGTCGAGTGCGTCTTTTAATAAAAAAAAAGGACAGTAGGTAGGTTCTGTTTAAATTTAAGATAATTTTCGTTCATATCTTCACATTATTTGCTACGCTAAATGTGTACCCAGCTTTATACAATTAGCAAATTATAAGTCGTTCAAAAGCAAATATTTACACAACGTCATATAATAATAATATTACAATTATTATTGCATTACGACGTTTCAAACGTATTTTTAAGATAGAAAATATGTCACAATTGTACAACAAATATTGACTTTGCAATTTTCTAATATCTCTAAATAGTATAAAACAAAGTCGCTATTCGCGTCTGCGTATTCGCTTAGTTCTTCTGAACTACGCAATGGATTTGATGCGATTTTTATCATCTTTTAAAGAACTTCTACTTTTTACATGACAAGAATCAAACATTTTAATAATCAGTTTTTCAAAATGTTGTCTGGAGTTAATTTAGTTTAATTTTAATAATAATAGAAAACAAGATCACAGCTAATTGGAATAATGAAAATAAATCAATTTAAACACTCATTGATTGCAAATATCTGGAACTGAACTTTGAAGATGAATTTAATAATAATGCGCATTTCCGGCGAATCTCTGTTGTAGTGTGTAATAAAAATTACACTTTTAATAATTAAATATATATTTGAAAACTGGACGTCCAGCATTTAAATTTTAAAAAATGTATGCGGTATCCATAATATAATACATAAAAATTTCAGATAATAACCGAATAACCTTAATCAAAATTCCAAACAAATTAATTCCTTACTGTTTTGCTCTAAAATCTACAGTAGGCCAATATTTAATAAGTTTATATGATAATTAGAAAAAAGATTCGGAATTTGCGTTGTAATAAGAGAGGGAAACGCGATCAGTAGCGGCGTGATTGGATCTTTCAGATGGGTAATCACAGGCGGTATCTGTACCTGATGTCAACGGTGCGTTTCGACCAGCGACGAACAGCTTCATGGAACCATCCCGTACTAGAAAACATAGACTCGTCCGACCCAAAACTCATTATGCGAGGAAATGACGCTTCTATCTTTTCTAAGCGATACTACTCTCTCCGTCACAAATTTAAACAACATAATGTACTTGGGGTTTCTTCTGCATTTTGTTTTAAAATAGACAAATGGTTAATTTTACATGGAATTCCCTATGTCCCAAATATTACGTGACACACAGTAAACAGGGTTTTGTCAGCTTTTTTTTACCTTGAAGGTCGCAGCGAACGAAGGGACGCCAGAAATTGACTGATATTGCAGTCATCGTGATTTGCAGATATAAGAATAGACCGTGAAACGTTTGTTTGCTTTATTGAAAAATACACAAAACCTTCAGAAATAATTAATTACCGGGGCCAGGTGCCGATTTAAAACGCTCTGTCGAAACACTATTATATTATTGTCGCGGGTTCGTGTTCTCACCGGCTGTCGATGTCTCCGCCAACAGGCATCCGACAGACAAATTGTTTAAACAATGCCAGGACGCTGTTTCACTTCTTGAACAATGTTGGTTTTACCTTAACTATCTTTAAACAAACTAATGACGTTTTTGAGAATAAAAAAACATAAAAAATATAGTTTTTTCCAGTTTTAATGGTATTTTCGACGAAGTATAATGTTGCGTTACTCTAAAAATGAGGTCCAGTGTTCTATATATAATTGAAACCATGGATGCCTATGATCGAAATAGTGAAGACGCGTTCATGTTAATATAGAACAGTAAAATTTTCACACGTAATAATTGATTATATTGATTTACTGATGTGAGTCAAATTTCAATTGAAATATTAAAATTAATTATTGGTAAATTGTAATCTATCACCTATTAATATAAAATTCTTATAATCCAATGAATATTTTGACAGCATACTTTTCTAATACTTCCTTGCTTACTTCACATGTATTTATGATACCTAAATTCACGTCAGTACAATAAGGAAGTGGTAAAAAAGGAGAACACTATAATGTACGATTTAGTGGACAGATTCTATCAATTTCTCCTATATGAGTTCGTGCCTCCATTGAATTGATAAAAAATCGCATTGAAATCGGTTCATCAGTTTTGGAACTGCGATGCCACACATACAGACAGAAAAAGATCCTTCTTTTTTGTGTCGATAGATAAAAATTAGCCAAATTTATGAAAAACACATTCAAAGAAAGAAAATGGTTACGTTTTTTTAAATTACAGTTCAACACATTACCTCAATGTTGAGTGATACGAAGAAGAGGACTTTCGGATCACCTTCCACGAATATAAGGGGGTGCGGGGTGCGACACAATATGTATAAATATCATTAACTTGCGGTAGATTTCGCTGATACGGTTGTTTATTTCCCATACGTCGCGCGGACCAAGCCCATGCTCTGTGAATTCTTGACAAGACATTCAACAATATTTAGTTCAAGAACAAGCGCTGAATCACGATTTCAGAACATAAAGTAAAGGGATACCAGCTTTCTGTGTACAGCTGCGGACAGCGCTATCGCAAAAACTAGACACCTCTATGCTTTCACGTCAATAGATATTGAATAAGGACCCGACATGGTTCCGCTCAAGTACAAATTTATTATATAATTAATAAAGTACACACTCGCTGCGCTCATTCGCCCGAAATTATAATTAAATTATACGTTATCACTCGCTTCGTTCGCTCACTCTAATATTACTTCGCTCGTTCGCTCGAAATTATAATTTAATAGTAGATAGATAGATTCTTTATTCTAAAATACTATGAACAGTGTAAAATGCATCAATACATATTACAATTAAACCAGAAATATTTACATCAAAAATCAAAAAGGTCGTTATTATCACTCGCTTCGCTCGCTCGCTCTAATTTTAATTAATTAATAAATTACTTAGTTGCTTCGCTCATTCGCTCGAATTTATGCCTACATTACCCGTTGGCTTCGCTCGTTCCAATTTAGAATTGATATTATTTGCATCATGCGAATTCGGCTCTATAGACTTAAACTTTCCTCAAGAAATATGTTAAGTTTAGCGATTTCAAACCTATTTGCACTCGGATGAATCCGGGCAGGACAACTGGCTGGGAACCTCTGATCTAAACTATATACTCCAGATAGAATATTAACCAATTATTATTGGCCGCGTCTGTTCAATAAAACATAGAGTACAGTTAGATCGGGTTAAGCCAGTGCCACGGCGGCTGCCTCTGTACTTGTCCAGTCCATTAACCATGAGAGAATGTGTTTCTTAGAAAGAATGCATTGCATTATTCTATATATTATATCGTTCATATTAGCACATAAAACTTACATCATGTAACGTGTGTTCAAAAATAAAGGTTTCAAAGGTTCCAACCTATATCGCTTATTCAATAAACAATAAACAATCCATTGATTACTTTATTGAAAACCGAACGAGCTATAATAGCGTCACACATAAATAAAATATTAAATAAAATATAATTGGACAGATTTGTCTTAGAATTGCACGCGGCAATCATATGGACAACTATCTATCAGCAAGTTCTTTATTCTATTTTTGAAAATTGTAATACTCCGAATTGATTAGATCTATCATCTGTTTTTCCATGATTAGAATGGTTGTGTGATTAGATTATGTTTCATGAAAAGTTTAATATTGCTTTGATTATGAAAAATGTAATAAATGCTTTCAAGTTATTGTCACTTCATATTTGACAGCCCGGTATGGTTTCGGTTTATTTAGTATTGTTTGTATATTTGTTTTTGTTTGTTTTTTTTTTTTTTTTTGATCGCATTGTATACTTTTAGCAGCATTAGTATATAGGTAATTATAGCATGATCTTATTAATTATTTTATACACTACGCAACAGTATTGACAATCAACTTTTGAAAACCATTATTCAAATAGTTATAACCAAATCAAAAATGCCTATGCCTCATATTACATTGTAAAAACAATGCGCCTTTCTTTTTGGACTCCACGTAAATATCTTATTAATATCTAATGTGTATTCTTTTTTTAAATTTTTTTGAGTATTCTATAATTGTTATTTTCTATTCATTGCCTCGAAACATTCCATTCATATTCTGTCAACGAACAATAAATCCAATAATTTTTTTTTCTCAAAATTAACATTCTTAGAATGTTTTCTTTATATTTTTTTATTCTGTGTCCAGGTGTACTTATTTAATTTATAATAGATTATTAATGTTAATTAATATTCTCTTCCTGGTTTTTTTATGAAAGTAAAATATCTTTCATGCTCCGTAAGGAAATTATTGGTGATAGGGTCGAAAAATCGTATCTGAGATAAGATTACATTCTGAATGTATATCCCTCAAAATGTAATAGACGTTGAGCTAGCAACGGATGTATGAATCAACCACTTTCTGCTCTCGTTTTAATTCCATGTTTTATAAGTAAATTAAAGTAAGGTAATTGGGTCGAAAAATCACGTCTGAGATTCTGATTCTACCATCCTCAAAACGTTTTCTTTTATTTTGTGTAAGAAAAAGGAAGCATTCTTCGTATAGAAATGGAAGATCAGATTAATTTCGATACTAAAGCCACGAAATCTTGCTTCTCAAGTTTCATTGCAATATCATCAAGTCTCCTGACCTCTCTAAGTTGAGCAGGAAATCCAGGTGTTATTACTATAATAGTAAGAAATAATTTAATTTAAAAAATACGTTTCATACAACTGCCACTGAGTTTTTGAGTATTAAAAATTATTTAAAAAATGTAGCCATACCGATTTTTTTGTCCTGATTCATATAAATTAGCACAGCGTTGTTCTGAGTGGCGGCTAATGGGGAAAGTCTTTTGTGCATAGGATAAATGGGTATCCTTGAAAAGCAGTGGGATCGTCCGTTGCAAGCAAAGTACTATTACATATTATAATATGTAAAGTGAGCGTGTTTTGTTTAGGTATATTTGCTTTCGCACTATAAAAACAAACGACAAATAAGGTCGACATAACGCGAGCAGACAAACGCGCTCTGCGCAGTATGGAACTATCATTTTCGCAACTGCAATTGTTAAATCACGTTTCGAGTTTTTTTAAAAGCGTGTTGGCTTATTACAGTTTGTGTATTCATTTGACAGCATTACTGTCTCCAAACAAACACGGTTTAGTAAACCAACATTAACGTTCGTTGAACACGCGAAAATTAATGTTGCATTACAAAACCGTGTTTGTTTGGAAGCAGTAGTGCCTTCAAATGAATACCCAAACGGGAACCGCTAACCACGGTACTGATACATGGTTGTGGTAACCAATACAAATAACGCAACCTAAAAACGATAATAGTAGAAGAGATATTAAGCATTTTTTGACACTATGAAAAATAAAAAAGCCAGAGTTTTTAGTCGGATCTAAAACTTCGCCAAGTGTTTGCAAAATTATAATTTTAAGACTAAAATATATTTGAGTCACGTTGAAATTTAAACAGAATAAAATTGGTAATTATATTCAAAAGTACGGGTCTGTGTTTTTATGTCCGGATATATTACTAAAGATTTATTGTACAAATTTTCACAGTGCCTCAAATACCTACTCAAAAATGCTTAATAGCTCTTGAACTATAATAATTCCTACATTAAATTATTATTGTCCTTCTAGAATACATGTCACAGATATTGTCAATTTTATAGACGCTTAACAACTAGTTTCGCACCAATTATGCTAAAATTGGTCACATTAACATAACATATTGGGTAAGATAATAAAACTACGCGATTTTATCAGTCGCTCGAACTACTGTCACTTGTTATGTTATGAACAAGTGAAACTAAGTCTAGTCAGTTCATTTGTTATTCTCAGAGTCTGCTCTTAAAACGCGGCGACGTGACTCACAAAAACAATTGATGACGAAACCGATGTCGGACAACGACGCTGAAACAATTGCTAAATTCACTAAAAATGATGGAAATAAAACGATAAAATAAAATATTAAAATATGTTTTTACTGGAAACAACAATTTTTAATTAAAACAAAATCAACATCTATTAACAGTTCGACATGAAACATGTGAGCTTTTGATATGCTAATTTTTAATTAATATGAACGTGAGGCACTATTTAACGCCGCCTACCGCAATTATTATGTACTAACAGTGTGTCTAGTTGACAGACAGTCATTAAATAATTATTCTGTACAGGCTGTTACGATGTTTTCTCGTGGTTTTTTAGGGTTTCGTAACCTAACAGAAAAAAACGAAACCTTTGTGGAATCGATCGTATGTCCTATAATAAGTTGAATTTCTCTGATTTAAATAAAGGTATTGTTGGCGTTACCAAGGTATTTCCCCGCCGGTGAATCATTTCCCCTTTACCGTTTCAGAAAATTTCAAAACGATACGTCGCTAAAGAAGTCTCTGCACTTTAAAAACATTTTTGTAATCGTTCGTGTGAGGAATTATTTTTTTCAGAAAGTTGTGTTATGCATAATTTTCGAGATTTTCTTGAAAACATACAAGCAATCAAATACACTAAAAAATACAGTTTTTTAGGTACAACCTGTATTAATAAAAGTGATATTTTAGATTATAATACAGGATTATTTAGAGCGTTGAACTGAAGGAACTAGTTTGGTCACATGATGCCAGCTGCAAAGCAGAATAAATGGTTTAAAAACAATTTTTGCGCGCAAAAATAATAATCCAGTTTTTGTATAACTTAAACATTTATTTTTTCTACTTTAAAAATACAAGTAATTTTTATTCAATAATATTGTATTCCGAGCCAAAATTCTTAATTAACTTGAATTTCAGTTGAAATAGTTTTCATTTTAAATTATATTAACAACAGCAATTCAGTAGGTACCCATTTTTTGTCTAATGTCAAGTTTGTCCACATTTATTTTAGAAACTACTAACCGAATTTGATTTTTTTTTGCAATACTTAAAATTTTTTTCCGGATAGCTATGTCAGTGGCGTAGACAGACACTTAACATTGGGAGAAGAATACAGTTTTTTTAAACGTGAACCGCAGCTGACGTTACATAAAACAACAAATTGCAACTCTTGTGAGTGAAATTGCGGGCTTGCAACCCGATTATAACAACCAAAAAATCTAATTAAAAAGGGAACCTACTGCATTAAAAAAAATTATAATGAGCCTCACCCCCGAAAACTCAAATAAGATGTTTAACTTCTTTAGTTTTTAATATTATTCCCAAGTTTTTTTTTATGTGAAACTAATTAAAATATTTACACATACTTAGCAACACGCTATAAACTTATGTCCTTGTCAGTTTCATGTAGTTTAGGAGACAAACTAACTCCCCCTTTATTTGCCAGTTCTACTTCTCCTCGATTAGTTTTTCTGCACACAAAAATGCATCTCTTTGGAAAATTGGCTTACAATTCTAAATTAAATTTTAATACTCATCTTCTGAAAGAAGAGTTTCCAAACTTCGCGAAGGTATCAGTGCTACCCGTGCGAATTTATTTGTTCTGTCAGAAGATAAGTCAATTTATAAAAAAATTGTTACATCGAATATTTCCTAATAGCGTCAGAAACCATTGCAGCTTTGTCATCATCATGGAACTCACGGCCATGTCCATGCTCTCCCGCCCAATCGAGCTGTTGTGGCAAATTAATTTTATGTCTCGCTATAGACTTGACGACCAACGCGAAAATATAACCTATAAAGTAAACACTAAAATACAACGGAATGTACCAGAGCTTGCGCCCCAGGAAGTAGTAGCTGTAGGGCCGTTTGTCGACGCGTTGCTCTTGTTCTTGCTCCGGATGATGTTCTACTTCGTGATAAACTTCATGATGAGATGGTGGTTCGACATGGTGATGCTTCACCTCATGGTAAACGTCATGATGCGATGGTTTTTGATACCCACGGAAGGGAAGTACTTCAGGTTTAGCACCATGATCTGGAAAGATGATGGAAGACTGATAATAATTATAATAAACTGAAGAATTTCTAGCTTCCATCAAGATATCTTCGAGTAGTCCCAATATATTAAGACCATGCACTTACCAGTGAAGTCATAATCATCTGGGGGGTGGTCCACAGGACCAGCTTGAATTGGTTGTTGGTCCACTGCACCATGATTTGACACCACGTCATATTTATACCCATTGGGATCACCAGCTGGTATCGGTTGATAACTATCATAAGCCACAGGTTTGCTTTTATCGTCTGGTTTGTAATATTCGTCCGGTTGTTTTTCTTCCATCGGTCGATACCCAGGCGGTGGGGTATACGAAATAGTTCCCTCGTCATCGTCTTGCTGATATCCAGAAACTACGCCACCATCGTCTTCTTGAGCTGGTTTAGCCTTCTGATATCCTGGAGGTGGAGTGTAAGAAATTGTACCATCATCCTGGTAACTAGTGTCGTCTCCGGCTGGCTTAGCCGACAAATAGCTATCGGGATTACCAGTAATCTTCTTGCTAGGTACTTGATTGTAATCGAAGTATGGTCGCGGATTGTATCGATCTATTGATCCTTGTGTATTATCCAGTTGCGATTTATCAATCGTCGAGTAACCACTATAGAAGGCTGGATAGACGTGAGTGTCTAGTTTATCGTTTGATTGCTTTCTGGTGGATTTTAAAACATTTTTCAAGGACTTGATGCTTGCATCTGCACTGAATTATAAATCAAATACATTTTATAATATTGATTTATTTTTTACAACAATAAAGTGATAAATTTAATAATAATAATAATGCGTTTAACTTCCGTTTCTCGACTTTCTGTCATAACAGACGCCATTCACACCATTACTATTTACCATTTACCACCTCCCGTTATTTTCTACATTTTTTACTTCAACTTATGTAATAGCAATGAGCGAATGAAGGAATTATAGGAAATTAGGATAAGGTAGGTAATTTTTGAACTAGGAGTTTGATAGGTAATCGGCCATGGCCTCAAATAAGGAACCATCTCGACATTTATCTAGAATTAATTGAAGGAAACCATGGTAAACCTCAATCAAGATGGCCGGTACAGGAATTACCGTTTCTCGGCGAGAGGCAGTAGTAAAAAGTCCCAGCCACATCTGCGCCCGCCAGGATTCGAACCCGCTACCTACCGAATGCGAGTCTAGTGCTGTACTACTACTCTACCCAGCTCGGTTAATAAAGTGATAAATTTAGTATTAAATGTTCCAATATATATTTAAGAAACATCTTGAACATCTAGGAGAAGATATGTGGAAGCATGAAAGCATTTTAGGGCTCGCTAAACTTTGCACAGTTTTACAATTCATTCACCATAAAAATAAAACACGAAATAAGGACAATCGAAGAAGCAAATAGCAGAAAGAAAGTAAATATTAATTGATTCAAATATCTACTCCTTATGGATGACGAAAAGTACGTAATTGAGTACAGCCAACGAGTCAGAAAGTTACGAAATTGAGTTAACAACAAAGAGGAAAGGGAAAGAATAAATTTAAAATGGTGAAAAAAGTCCAGAGAGTAGATCTAACAAATCTCTACCTTTGAGTCCAGAGGGAAAGTCCACCATTGTTGCTCCTCGCCGAATTCGCCGTCTCCGAAGAGCCTCCTCCCGATCGCGACACTTGCGAATATTGCGATATCAAAACGGGTCCCGACGTTTCAGTCCTATCGCCTATAACTTCATCAACGCGATGCGTTAACAGGAAGACGAGTATCAACGAACCTGGATTGATGCGCTTCATCGCTACTTCAGTATGGTTGGTCGTTTACTGTTTTCCGTAACTGGATCAGACAGTCACGAATGATGATATTTGAATAACGGTTGGACGCGCGTAAATAGATCGCTAAATAATTACGGCTATAGATAGAGGCGATTCAGGAAAATAGTCTCTCAATATCAACGAATATCTTGAAGACGCAAGGAACTTACAGTGACTATAAATCTGAACCCCTTAGCTGAGTGAGGGCAAACCTTTTTTCGGTGGAGGCCAATATTATATAATTTATTAATATTTTTAAATTTGACAGCGTGGATCAAAATTATACTAATTTTTTTATATTTAAATTTGACAGGAGGTCATATATTTCATTGTTGCATCATTCGATTCAGAATTATTGAAATAATAATCTGTCTAAATTTTTATGTAGTTATATGCATCCATTTCATTTGTTTTGTTTTGGAAAATGGTTAAATATAGCATGGGTCATTTAAAACCGTAGCTTGAGTCAGTCTGTGACCCACTGGTCATAGGTGCGTCATCAATGGACCTTAACATATTTTATAGTGGGTCCTCTGGGATATTGAACATTAATTTGAACTCGCCGGCAAAAAATACATTACCTACCATCCTATCTTCATATTTAATGAAAGGAAAAGCTGGCAAAAAAATCCGAGATATGTATATTGGAAGCATAATACCTGTACGCTTTTTTTACAATTATACGAGTTTAACTTCTGTAATGTGTAAAATACTACTAGAAAATCTACTAGAAAACTGAAGTCATACGACTTTATGACTGCCTATATCTATGTTCTCTGTAGAAAAATTTAACAAATACTTAACTTAATTAGCAATGAGTTCTGTTTATTCTTAAGGTTAAACTGTACTCAATGAATAAGAGAACTTAACCAATATAGAATCATATTTTATTAATGTTGTGTGCAGGTCTCAGTGTAAAGTTTTTGTTGAAAAAAAAATTGAATTGTTGGTTTCTGACCAGCGTTGCCAGATATTTTTTTTTTGCTAAGTCGGGATGTTGGAACTTTTTGAGTGAAAAAAGCGGGATTCTTTCGTCGAAAGCGGGACATAGTAAAAAAACGTATATAATCAGAAGTTTTTAAATATTTATCTTTTTATTTGAGTTCAAATTACGTTTACGTGACAATAGATAGCAAAAAAAGCCATAGAAAATGTATTTTAATAAAAATATGATATTTTAAATCAGATTTACCCTATCGTTAAATAGTTGAGTCTTATTCGTCTTCTGAATAAAAAAAATCAAAAAACAGAAATCAAAATCAAAAAAGTTTTATTCATTAGAAAAATATGGCGTTTCAAACAATAGTCTGAGGAGCGAGTGTTACAAATTGCAACATACAATAAAAGCGGGACTGAGCCTGTCCCGCGCGAGACATTTAGTTTTGATTTAAAAATCGGGACGTCCCGCGAAAATCGGGACGTCTGGCAACGCTGTTTCTGACCGAAAACCGCGCGTTATAAGAAATGAATAACACAACTAAAATATTCATTGGCACAAATAAAACTAGTGTGGACCCTGAGTGAACGCGGTCGATATAAAGATTGTATAGTTATAGATCTGTTTAACTGATCAGTAATCACAAACACACCTCGTTAATTTCGAAGATCATTAACCTTGAATCAAACAAACAGCAATTTATTGATCTTAAATATCATAGATATCTATGTAGATCACACATGCGGAAGTGTGGAGGCGAGGGTGGAGGCCGTACCTGTCCCAGGACCGGCTCCAAAAAAAGAAAAATGGCGAATTAAAACATTTACTGGTTTTATGTTTTTTGTGTAACTACCGGTCCGGTCCGGCTTCGCCCGGATTTGTAGTTTGTCTATTAAAGGTAGATATATATTTAAAATATTTAATATATATTTATATAGAATAGCGGCCCGGTCCAGCTTTGCACGGGTAGAGCTAATTATCTAATTATCTACAGCCATAAAAAATGAGAATCATTATCATAAAATTCTCAACGTGTATTGAATTTGCGCGAATTCAATCGTATTTATCGTGAATGTTAAAAAATCGTAAAATAGAGAAATATTTGTCAACTAAACACATGTGTCGGAGTACAGAGCGCGATATCGTAAAAATGTCGGATTATAGAGCGATTTTTCTAGACCTCTACATACAGCGGATTACTGAACGTGTCGGATTAACGAGCAGCGGATTATCGCTCGAAATGCTCTAAAATTACACGTGTCAAAGTGTTAGGTTTCTATGGGTTTGCTTGGTCTTTAAACCACCTCTGATAATCTTATTGTCTGTTTACAATATCATTAACGTTATTATCGTACGTCTTTTGTTTTTTAGTCACACGCGCACACCTATCATGCCAGTTATGATATTCAACTTTTTTATACAGTCGTTGGTATAAAAATCGTTCCACAACGTGGTATTTGTGGAACTCAATAGCTAAGTTTCAAATAGAGTTGGGTAACTCAGATCTGAACCGGTTCAAAGAACCGACTCCGACAGAAGATCCGTGAGAGCCGACTCACTTTTTTTTGAGCCGACGGATCAACGGATCCGCATAACTCAGTGAAACACTTAACACACAGAAGCACATTTTACACTTACGTATCAGTTCAGCTCAAATGACTCATGCATCACATGTTTGGCGATGCATTCTTGATTCTATACAGGTCGTGATATGATTGACTGAACTAGGTAACTCAGTGGCAGACTGCAGTAACATATTCAGAACTCGGCTCTTTTTGAACCGGTTCAGTGAGCCGGTTCACATACGGGATCCAGATGCAAAGATGCAGATCACTAAAAAGACCCGTTTTTCTCATCTCTAGTTTCAAAACACACCGTCTATCTCTACAGACAAAGTAGACTTTAAAAACAAATTGTTAAAAAGAGAGTTTCTTTTCTATAGAATGTTTCCTTGACTGAAACTTTTACAATTTTCTTTATGATATCCAATGAAGAAGAACCATAAACTAGTCCCGTTATTAGGATACCTTACATAAAATAAGTTTTTGCACGACCCCCTATAAAACAGCTACCTACTTTCCATGTCAATATAGCGGTAGTAAAATGACCTATTTCGTACTAGTACATAAAATGAAACAGAAGTAATGCGATTTTACCAATTTAATAGTTATATCTTTGTCAGTTTCTATTTAAATCTATTCTAGCGACAGAGACCAGAGTACAGACGCTAAACGGTACACATAAAAACCAAAATGTCCGAACGTGAGCTGTCAAAAATATTACAAATATTATTATTTTCACGAGAAAATCAGCTACTTTTTTCATAGGATGTACGTGCAAAAATTGTAGCATGTATATTGATCGTAATGATATTATGATTTGGATGGCCGTTATTAACACAACGTCACAACTCGACAATAAAAGAATGCATTACTGACTAGATACATAAACTATTATTCCGTACAATCACCTTCCCTAACCTACATTCAATCAGTCAGCGTAAATATATGACACGATAAAGAAAA
This sequence comes from Venustoraphidia nigricollis, assembly GCA_034508555.1. Taxonomy (NCBI): domain Eukaryota; kingdom Metazoa; phylum Arthropoda; class Insecta; order Raphidioptera; family Raphidiidae; genus Venustoraphidia; species Venustoraphidia nigricollis. Next base: position 3,040,107 of record JAVRKA010000032.1, on the reverse strand, counting down.
AACTACGTCAACTTCTAATTTAATGTTATAGGGAAGGTAATTGTAAGAAATTATTTTTTTAATTATGTTTTATGCCGACCTTTTTATGAATAAGAACTGCTATGTAAAAATTTCAATTGCGCATATTATTTGAGCAGTTGTTAATCAAGCAGCAATGACCAGTTTTTCACTCGACCAGATGTGGTTCCGTCCACACCCAACGTTCGCCCAGACCCAAGTCCACCGTTCTTGAGAACCCATTCGTTATACATTTTGACCCTGACTGTCGCGCTATGTGTTAATCCATGTCTCCGCACGCATTTTATAGCACACGTTTTTTTATCTAAGTTCCTGCACTATATCCTTGGCATATGCAGGTAATTATTATTGTGTTATTTGTTTATGGCAGCGCATGCGCCCTACAAACTTATCTACATATCTACTTTTATGTGTGATTGTTCAATTACAAGACTATTTGTACAGGCGGGCCCCGTTTAACGCTACCACAACGCACTGACTCTTCAATTAAGCTAGACACATACCACGACTGGCTCGATTATCATAGGCAAATATTTGCTTCAAATGTCGTCTTGCCCTCCTGGAATCATTTCAACCTGGCTACGCACTGGCCCAGTCTGGCCCAATATTCCTCGGCGAATATTTGCTTCTGGTACACTTAAGCTCAATTATTTTGTAGCTAATTATTTATGCTTTTCAATAATTATTTCATCACAGTCTTAACCGTGAAATTTTTGGATTACAATTAATTACAAACAAACAAATATCCGGAATGTGAAGATTAAATAAAACCGTTTAAAAATGTAAATCACATCTTTTTTTCTACTTCAAATATAAAATCGCTAGTCGTGTTAATATTTAAATACTAAATACAAAATGCGTATTCTCAAAATATTTTTATTGAAATATAAATGTTATTTCACCTATTTCATTGTGTTTATTAAAAAATTATCGATGAATGTGTGGCCAGACACATTAAAGCATTGTCAAATAAGGTGGACTCTTTAACTCGGCTTGGAACCTGGTCGGTATTTGTCGTTCTCTTTGGCCAACCCTCCAACACCGTCAAGCCTCGAACATTTGATGAAATTAACGTCTGAGTATCTATTGACAATAATATTTTATATGAACACGAATTACATAGAGTTATTGCTAATACGCAAGTACCTACTATAAGGGCGTAGCATTAGCAGGAGTGTCGCAGGAATGCGTTTGTCGCCGTGTCGTCCTGCGGGGGCGTCATTTGGACGCCGGTCACGTCGCTCGCACATCCTGTACGTGGTTCGGGTGCGGTTCGGCTGGTGCCGAGCCTTTCGCTATCGCGATGCCTTCCTCAATACCATTTATACATATAGAACAACGTCGTGGCGTTTTATTGACAAAGCTATGAGTTTACACGTTGTCGTAGATATTATAGATAATAGACGCGCAACGACACAGAGCATACAAATGAATATTGTGAAATTGTAAAAAGTGAATTTTGACTTAAATTAATAAGTACTATTCATCAGCTGTAGAGTTCAAATGGTAATATTGGGTCGTTTTGAAAGAACATTAACACTCTGCATTGTCGACCACAACATTATTTTGTTTTGAGTTTCTATTCGCAACTGTTTTCTTTTTTTTCGAGGGACATTATGGCATACAAAAATCGAATTCGACATTTGAACGGATTTGGACATTTGTTGTTGGTATCTACAAAACATTAAAAAAGCGAGTTTTGGAATGTGTACAGGGGCCTAACTGACCCCAGTTTTCTAACACACCAAAAATATTTCTTTAAATCGTTACTATTAAAATAAAAGATAGAAATATGTGTTTAATAGCTCTGTAATTGGTAACAGGAGAACAAACAAAGCCGAAGGAGACGTTGGGCAGATCACCAGCTTTAAAAATGCATTGTAGCGGTGCAACAATGCACATGACTGGCCTCGCCATTGTTAAGTGTGAAAGTAACAGTTGACACGCACCGATGAACACAAGCTCCACAATCTCTTCAGATCTGATACATATTGTTTGTTGGCGAATTATCTTTTAACAATCTCAATAAAGTAGTTAGGGCTTGGAGTCAATCTTTCTCGCTCAGTGTCGTGGTTAAAATTAAAATAGGTAACAAAAACTTTTAAATTTAACGGTTTTATTTTACATCAGCTGTACCAAAAACTAGAAAATAATATGGGACTTTTAACAGACTAAAATAGCAAATCTTCTGGAACTCATAAAAAAATATCCAGATTATTTGCTGATTAGATCCAGTAAAAAGAGGAAACACAAAAATCCTTTTAGGATGTGTTGTATTTGGGTTAAGAGACCACCTCATTCTATTTTGATCTTTTTGTTTCCAAGCTCTCCAAAAAAGAATTTCAAATACGCCTCACGTTTTTATTTTAGTCTGTTAAAAGTCCCAGATTATTTTCTAGTTTTTAGTACAGCTGATGATTTAAAACAACACCGTTTTATTTAGCTATTTTATTTTTAAGTTTTTAGGGTATTTTATAACAAATGCTACTTACATCCAGAGAAAAGCTGGTCAACGGTTAAACCATTTGTACCGTCGTTTACAACCAACGCAAAACGTGAAAAATTGTCTCTATTTTATGGTTTCTCAATGTCCTCTAGGAATCGAAGCCGGATGATTGCGTTTTTAAATCGAACCTGGGGTCTGGCCTAAAAAGCAAACTGAAGGATGTCTAACCTGAAGTGATTGACCCCTCTGCAAATTATCACAGTCTACGCCACTGGAAAGTGTCGACACAAGGTGGCTGTTACAGAACGTTTTGCAGCACTATTAAAGACGTAACGTTTTGTTTACATTAATTTATTTAACGTTACGTGTCCACGTGTGTTTGCAGTAGGTGTGGCAAACAACCAGCGATAATGAAATTTAAACTGATTTATGAAGATCAATTTCTTGCTATCAGCCAGCGCCAGATTTTTGGTACCCTAGATTTTTATACTGAACGGTCGCTAGAGTTGGGTAACTCAGATCTGAACCGATTCAAAGAGCAGACTCCGACAGAAGATCCGTGAGAGCCGACTCACTTTTTTTTGAGCCGACGGATCAACGGATCCGCATAACTCAGTGAAACACTTAACACACAGAAGCACATTTTACATTTACGTATCAGCTCTTGCTTTGATGCATCTGTCAGCTCAAATGCATCACATGTTTGGCTATGCATTCTTGATTCTATACAGGTCGTGATATGATTGACTGAACTAGGTAACTCAGTGGCAGAGTGCAGTAACATATTCAGAACTCGGCTCTTTTTGAACCGGTTCAGTGAGCCGGCTCACATACGGGATCCAGATGCAAAGATGCAGATCACTAAAAAGACCCGTTTTTCCCATCTCTAGCTAGTGGTGAAAAAAAACACTAATATGTACAATTTAGTGCACAGATTCCGTCAATTTCTGCCATATGAGTTCGTGATTCTTGTATAGTATCCATGCCCAATATATTGATTACATTATACAAACAGAAATATGGAATTTTGTATGTACTTGATGAGTTGTTTGCCATGCCTATCATCAGAGCACTACACACAGAGTGTGTACAAAGTCTGGTGTGTTGCACAACAAACGCAAAGTGGGCCAATGTCGCGCTCTAACACGCGGTCCTCCCTGTCCCTCACTTCGCTCTATCTCTCTCACACATTCTGCGTATTTTAAATACAGTTATTTGGTCGTTATTATGGTCCCACTGGCCATTATGTCAATTGAAGAACAGTGAATGAATCACAAAAAACGGATCATTTTTGATGAGGAATGAGCTGACGAAAGTGAGAAAATATGGATTCGAAAAATTTTAATACAGGTTGAAGAAAGTATTGTTAGAAAATCTGGTTTAAGAACGGCCTCAAATTATGAACACATATTCTACGAGAAAAGCATTAGAAAATTTTAAATAGATCGTACTCAAAAAAAAATGTTCAATTGAAACGAAATTAGGTTTTACTTTATTTGCACTTCGAAGCAACATTTTTCAATATGCGTTTTGATCACAATTCACACTTAAAAATTATTTTGATTATCATATTAAGTCAACACGAGTGAAGTTAGGTATAATATAGCCTATCCTTAGAGTTAAGGCTGTCGGAATGCTCTGAATTTAAGCCAAAAATAGGACTTCGACTGATAGTTCATTGTAGACTTAATCGTCAACATTTTGCAAAAATTCTTTCTCTAAAAGGAAGATAAAGGACAAATCTAGATCTCTAATGGACTACTTTTGTAATATATGTGCGATTTACTAGAAAAAAGTTGGCATTAATGGTGCCAAAAAACACTTATTTCACAAAATTGTTCCATCACAAACCTAAAGTGACTCTTTCTTTTTCGGAAAAGTTTTTTAAATCTTCAAAATCTTTCCAAAATTTAAAGTAATCAACTGAAAGAAGTATTATACCAATTTTCACAGTGCCTCAAATACCTACCCAAAAATGTCTAACAGCTCTCGCTATCAGGTAGATGTAACATGTAAAGCATGTATTACATCAAAGAGTAGATTCCATTACAGATGTGTAAGTTGTGTTGCCCACTTACTGTTAAATTCACAGAAATAATAGGAAAAACGCATGATATTCTAAATAATCGAATTTCTTTTTCGGGTCGAACCCAATAAAAGTTTACCTATAATAATTGAAAAATGTTTTTTAATGAGAGTGAAATTCATTTACACTGTGGAACTCAACCACAGTAACTAAAAATCCCTTCCTCTTCCTTCATGTCGACCTGGGACTGAATTAAAAAATATTCAAAACTTTTTTCAGTACGTAAAATTTTATCTTTATACTAAAATCAATACAAAAATCAAGTATTTATTGAATGCACGAGTCAACATGACTCGATAATGTATTGTAAATTACAGACGCTCGATAACAGATATCGTATGCGTCTCAGCTCGACAAGAAATATCTAATACTTGCTAATTATAACTTAATAAAGATCTGAATTTGAGAATAGCCGAGCGTGTAGCCATGTTGTCGTATTATAAGCCCCCAGCTCACAGGTTCTAACCCTAAAGCTGGTTTATTATTAAAAAATAATAAATTGAAAATATGAATTGGTGCCTCAAAAAAATAAGCTTTACACTACACACTACAGAAGTAAAACGAGTATAGAAACAAAACGAAAATCATGGCATGACCAGCAGGATTGAATTTACGACCTTTAGATTACTGGGCAACTGTTCTACCTCGTCGCCAAATGTTCTACAGCCGGTTTTTATAGTTTATGGTACGTTGCGACACGTTCGATATATTCATGAATCGATTTTACCCCACCGGGGCAAAAAAATGTTGCTTCAATAAATCAAAATAAAATTAATTCTAAACGACTAAAGTACGTTAAAGACGTTAAAAACAAGTCTTCGAAACAAAAATGAATAAGCAGCTTGCAAAAATCAAGCGGAACGTATTTTAGCGAGCTGTCAACGACAATCAATGTCTCAACAATCAACAGGTTAATTATGCATTTGTCATGTCGGTTGAATCAAGGTTAAGATCAACGTAACCACGCAACTTCCGTTTCTCGATTGTTTTATGTACTTGTGTCGTTTTGTTTTTTCCATTGTCACGGTGACGGCCGTATCCGGTCTGCTCTCGGCTAACTTCGTGAATCGCTTGTATCAAGTTCCTAAACATGTATAAATACAGAAAGGCGCCTGCACTTATCAAAATCAACGCGAAACTTTTTTTACATTTGCTAAACTTGAAAACGATTGGAGATATATTTTTTTTTATAATAAAAAAGGTATATTCAATTGTATATGTCCACATATATAGAGCATATGCACATAAAATAGAATAGAATAGAATTTTATTGCATAGCCTGGTTTATGATACAACCGTCGTACAAGAGAATTTGACTTCCACCATAAGGTATTTTGACCAGAAACATTAATTAGACATCAAATAAATCGACACCACAAAACATCCATGAGCAGAGGCGGGACTCGAACCTATGACAGTCCGGTCAAGAAGCCAGTACGCTAGCCATTGGACCATAACTGTCCTCAGATCAGAGATATTTGCGCTTTTTTTGAAAAGTATTTCAGATCTATTCCAAATTCGGCATACCGATAGAAAATTCTTCACTGACTGCAAAAAGTTACACGAATTTCTGTATCTCTTGCAGTTTAGTAGCTATAGGGATGTTTAAAAGTTTTAGGGATTGTAATATTTCAGTGTTTCAGAGTAAGGATTGACTTTCCTGTATCTAAATCAGGTCGTGATTGTTCTAATCTGAAAACATAATAGACCACGGATGTATAATGATTAAACTACACTGTGCTACCATTTTTCATTTCATGGAAATGGTGATAGGGTCGTAAAATCGTGTCCGAGATAATGTTAGGTTCGGATGATTCCACCCTCAAAACGTAATGACAGAGAGCTAGTAACGTATGTATAATAAACGAACTACAATTCTGCTACCATTTTTATTTCGTGGAATTATGCTGAGAGGGTCGAAAAATCGTGTCCAAGATATAATCGAATTGTGATTTTCTAAACGAAAAGAAAAGTGACTTCCGCATGGCGGTCGTGCGTGAATATATGAATTTTTCATTCAATCACAATAGCTTCTTTTGCTTCGAGTGTTGCGTATATTCTGCATCCAAAATTATACTTAATTTTTAGATTCAAGGGTCTCTGAGAATAAAAACCCAAAACTAATCTAAGAAATCGAGAGGTCAGCAAAAAATAAAATTTTAAAATGGCTATAGATAAACATTTTAAAAAATTACTTACTGACTGAAGACTTTTGAAACAGCTGTACTAAGGTATCATAAGTAATATTATAATATATAACATGCAAAATAGTGACACAGCTGTCATAAAGATTTACAGATAATGTTCAGGTTTTTACAACAATGGCTTCCGTTTGAATTCAACAGGTTTCCGACATGAACTCGTAAAAAATCAACTTTTAAGTTTTGACCTTGATACCATAACATTGTATATTAATATATTGTACAATGCTTTTGACAGCGCTACATGATATATTAATAAAGAAAATAGCTAAAACTAGCACAAAAAAGTATAAAAAAGCTAAATTAATAAAAGACCATGGACAGTCCTATGCCTTATATAACATAAATTAACTAAAGAACCTGTTTAACTAAAGAACCACCGTTAGTGGTCAGTTACGTAATGTAATAGGTGGAAATAAATTTTTTTCAGAGACTTCAGCGCCACTATGTCAGTTAATAGTACCGACAACTGTTAAAATAAACAGATTGCCACCAGATGGAAAAAATTGTTTTATTCTATTCTATTCAGAGACTTCAGGACCACTACACGTCATTTTTCCGACAACTTACTGTTAAATAAGCAGATTTCCACCAGATGGCGACATTTGTTTGTTCTGAATTTTATTTTCTGTAATGAAATTTTTAAAATTTTCAAACTCAAATTTTTTAATGAAAACATTTATTTTATGATATTAACTTATTTTTCGTTATTCGAGAGAAAAATAATCTCCAAAATGGCGTATCAAACAGTAATTTTGATATAGTATTACGGGAGATATTCCATACCGATAAAAAAACACCTTTAAGAAATAATATTGACCGATTTAGCAAGCTACTGTTTACGATACCCTGGATTTACCAGAAAACTAGCATAAAAAAATACCTACTTTTTAAAAAAAATCATCAGAAAAATAGCAATTTGTAACTGTTTTGCATATTTAGAAACTCTCTCAAGAGTTAAAAATATGATTGTATTCTGCTAGATTGTCAATCATCCTGTATCGACGTTACTACATTCAGTTACGACTTACAAATTAGTTTATTAATACATATTTTATGACCACTGTGTGAGTTTGAAGGCAATTGTACGAGGTGCGTTCAAACACCGCAATCAAATAAGATCCTGCGAAAGAAAATCGAACTATCGCTAAATAAAGCGACATAGCCAAAGTAGTTGAAAAGCCCACTCTGAAAGGTGATTGGGCTTTGAACCGGTCACGCTTTCTTGAGAAAACGCCTACTTATGATGGGGATACAGCAGGACTCAACACTATGTAGATTTTGCGAAATAGGGGATGAAACAGCTACCCAATTCGTGTTCGAATGTGAGGCTTTAATCCTACAGGAGGACAACAACCTTTGGCTACATTGATGAGGATGGAAAAGTTCCACAGGATAATCTAGCAACCAATCTTCTGGAGCTCATAAGAAGATCCAGATTATTTGCTGGCTAGATCCAGTAAAAAGAGGAATTACAAAAATCCTTTCAGAGTGTGGTCCATTAGGGCCATAAGACCACCCTTCTAGTTTAATCTTTAATCTAGCTGAAAAACCCTATCAACTTTTACTTGGATGAAATATCACAAACCTTTCTTATAGAACTTGATGAACTCAATTGTTGTGAGTCTGTAATCTACAATCTATCTATCAACCTATTCTGCGCACTCTTTTCGTTAAGAATTCGTGGAAATAGACCTACCCCTGTTGATTTAGGAGCAGTAGTCATAAATATACCAAATTTCAATTAAATAACGACTTGTTCTATTGCATCAAAATTAATAGACGGCTGTCCATACGATTCGAATTATATATTTAAGCTAATATTTTTATTGAGAATTTAATGTCATTCAAGTATATATTTTTTACGGTAAATGATACTGAAAATATTTTCAGAATGGGCCTTTTACACAGTTAGTGAGTTTTGTGTGTTGTTGATAAGTGTATAATTTTAATTTTAATGTGTTTCGTTGACTTGTCAAATGGATGTACCTATGTCTCAACTGACTTAATATATATCTATCTATCTATTTACCCTAGAGGTGTGGAAATAGTATTATGTTGAAACGAGCGCAGCGAAACCAATATATACAACATTTTTTGCTCGTATCTCCTATAAAATAACTGATTCTCAAATTTTCGAAATTTTTGTTCGGTTAATTTTGAGCGAAATAACTTCTGATTGTAGGCCGCGTTCAATTCTTATGCGGGAGACTACGATTTGATGGACATGGTAATACTAGTATTTTACTATATGCAATTTTACAGCACTAGTGTTAAATGTATCATTTCACGACCACAATACAGACAACTATTTTATAAGGGGATCTGTGAAAAATTAATTATAGCTCAGCTTAGGTTTATTACTACTGTTGAAATATAAATGTACTACCTGACATCCAATCCCGGTCGGTTCCCCGCTAGCGGCTCCTTTCATTTCCTCCGCTTCTGATGGTATCGATTTTTTTCGTGACACAGCTAAACTAAATAATTCGCATCGCGATTGAACAATTTCACTGCAAAAATAGGAGTACTCGAATCATGCGTCAAGGTCCGAATCCGGCGATGAAGGTTCCTCGTAGTGCGTCATTCGCTCCACGCCTGAGCGGTCAGCTGAAGGTGTTGCCGGCACCCACAAGGATGAGTGGAGAGGATTAACCATCTCTGCTTCATTCAAAGACGATTCACGTTCGCGAATCACTCACTTGAAAAATACGCGGATAATCAAAGACTTTTTATAACATTCATGCTCGATTTCTGCTACTTAAGTTCTGTACAAATTAAGTTCAACTGAGTTTTTACCACGAATGTATAAATAAATTGCACTGATTTTTCACTGGGCACTTGGTAGAACATGATTAATAATAACAAATAATTAAAAACACTTGAAAATTCTACAAAAATTATTATTAAGTTAAAAACATATACTATGCTTTTATATTCCTGAGGATGGACTTATTGTCCGAAACGATAGTCGAAATAATTTAATAATTATTTTTGTAGAATTTTCAAGTGTTTTTAATTATCTGTTATTACGAATGTATAAAATCAAAGTGAAACTTGTTATAAATGTGCAAGCTACTATACGTATTTTTGACATTGAACACGTAATCTACTCAATTATTATCTTTATTATATAACTGCCAGAGAGCAACGCACTGACTAAAGCCTAGCTTAGACTGTTCACATGAGAATATTGAGCGGAGCTATCAAAACCAGCTCATGCATATTCTTTCTGATAACCTGGCAGCAATCAAATCTTTACAGTCCTACAAATTCAGCTCTAAGCTGGTTTGGGATTGTCACCGATTTCTAAATGGCCTGGGTAAGAAAAACAAACCTTACATTATGTGGGTACCACGTCATGAAGAAACAAATGAATGACATTCTTTAAGCTTCTTAGCTTCACCAATAACAATCAAAGATTGTCCTTATGAGAAAGTAAAGTTGTCATTTTTGTGATCGTATCTTGTTTAGTTACAACAAATTTAATTACTGGCTATTCGCACCGAGCTGGGTAGAGTAGTGGTGACAGCACTAGACTCGCATTCGGGAGGTCCGGGTTCGAATCCCGACGGGGACAGATGTGGCTGGGACTTTTTCCTACTGCCTCTCGCCGAGAAACGGTAATTCCTGTACCGGCCATCTTGATTGAGGTTTTCCATGGTTTCTCTCAATTAATTCCAGATAAATATCGAGATGGTTCCTTATTTGAAGACATGGCTGATTACCTATCAAACTCCTAGTTCAAAAATTACCTACCTTATCCTAATTTCCTATAATTCCTTCATTCGTCCATTGCTATTACGTAAGTTGAAGTTTTAAAAAATGTAGAAAAATAACGGGAAGGTGGTAGATGGAAAATAGTAATGGTGCGAATGGCGTCTGTTATGACATAAAGTCGAGAAACGGACGTTAAACGCATTATTATTATTATTATTATACTGGCCATTCGCAAATTAAGTACAATCATCGTTTAGAGCCAGGTCAAAAATCTCACGTGTTGAATTCTTAATTAAAAGTAATATATTGCAATCGAGAACGAATCGAATCGTCGAGAGCTCCGAGTCCTCGCGATGCACGTTGTGTCGTCATACAGAAAGTGAAGAGGTAGCGCTGAGCCCCCATCTGCTGCAGTTGGCAGTTGTTTGTGACGGTCACTCCACATCGCTCCACTTAATTTACTTGATCCACTTGTTTTAACTTTCACTGTCATCGCAAAAACAGTTGCATAACAGTGCGCTTCTCATGACAGTTGGATGTAACAAATAATTGACTCGCGACGACTGTCAAGTGTTTCAAACAATTGAACATTATTTCAAGAGTTACAATGTGGCGAAAAATCAGATACAAATTCAGAAGAACATTGTCGAATTGAGTTTGGATAAAAATGGACCAAAAACAAATATATATTTTATCGGTATGTATTTATGTTTAGTCATTTTGTTTGCGGTTATTATCTATTTCGTCATCGATTCATGTGGGCGGCAACCACTGTTTAGATACTGCTGCAGCTGGTGAACCGGTTGCTGAAAAAAAATTGTCTTATGATAGCAATAAAATGCTAATTATGATAAAATTTAGGTCGATTTTTAATAATTACGAAAAAATTTGAAGCGACAAGTTATGTAGGAGTGGCTATTTGACATGCTGTTATGCTTTTTTTAAGAATAATTCCGTTAGCGATTAGTTATGTGTTTCTCAATGTTTTGATAGAAGGTGTGTCAAAGGACGAAACATGTATTTTTATCAAAAATGACATAAATATTTCTGTTATCTCTGATATCCGCATATTTTTTCTGTATTAATCTCCGTAGACTGGGTCGACGTAAAGGGGGTTCATAAACCGGGAGGTAGATGATAATAATAATAATAAAAAACCCGAGTCGCAGTGCCAAAACCCTGCCGACAATATAGTGTATTTGCTCATACAGGCAGTGTGGCTTTATTACGCGAACTTAAGTTGGTTTTTGGGCAAAATTAAAATTTTGACTCCTTAATACACCCCTTAAAATAACATTTTTTTTCTTTACTGCAATATTATTATCAATCTAACGTCTACACCGAACTAAATACACCCTTCAATAAATAAGTCACTATCTACAAATTAGTGTTTTCAAAAAATTTCTAAGTCCGGTCCTGTTGGACCGACTTTACTGAAATTTTAAGGACACTTTTTAATTACTACTAAAGGGTTAAATGTCAGTTTTGAAACGATTCTGAGAATTTTTTCGGTATTTTGGGGCCCAAAAACATTTTTCAACCCCTTAAAACTACCCTTAAAATGGCCCGATTACGCCCATTTTAAATAGGCTTCTTGCGGTGATGGATTTTCCGGTGAATTTGTCTATTTCATCCCTCAATCTTAACTTTGGTCTTCCTGTTTTTCTTTTCTTTTCTAACGGGTATACCATTCCTTTTTGTCCAACGATTATTTGACATTCTTACTAGGTGGCCTGCCCATTTCCATTTTAAGGTTTTTATTCTATGTTTGACATCTATAATTTTTTTTCCCGTATAGATTTTAAATTAATTTTATCACTTAATTTTATATTTAATATACTTCTTAAGTTCTTTCTATACGTCTTTTGACATACTTGAAGACTTTTATATTATTTACTGGTTAGCAAAAATCCTTCCCCGCTGAACTTAGGCCAATCAGGACCAATTAGGTATTGTCTCATTTTTCACTGATTATTGAAATGAAGTTCTCTATCGCTGGCAAGAAAATGCTAAATATTTTAAAAATAACTGTTTTTACATACGTACTGAAAGGTTCGCGTTCTATACAGGCATTAAGATCTAGGAGGTTTCCAATTACTGTGATGAAGTCGACGAAATTAAATTATATATATATATATATATATATATTTTTCAGTCCCGGAACTGTTTCAGGAAAAAAAGCAAACAAGTATTTATGAGTAATCAGATTTTGACACGGTACTAAATTCAGTTTTATTACTCATTGTCGCGTTTTAAAGTCGGTGCATCTTATAAACAAACAATCACGATTCAAATCTGTCCAACTAACAAGTTCCACTGAAATATTATGAATCACATTTATCTTCTAACCGCGTCGTTTTACCGATTGTAAAATACGTCAAGTGATCGATTATCCTGAAATCCCAGAAACACTTTAAAACTTAAAATACCCAAGATAATCTAAAATTTGTCACCTACAATATAATTTTTCAAAATATATTATTATTATTGTTTCTCTATTTCCTCACCGCTGAATCGTTTCTCATTTAACGTTTCAAACAGATACGTCACTAAAGAAATTTCACTTCAAAAAGCATTCAAATTGTTGCACTTTTACACAAGTTATTGTGTTTTAAGGGTATATTTAGTATAATCAAGATAATATATTTTATTCTGAAACTTAAACAGGGGATCACAATTCCTTATTTTGATTCTTCACTGGGTCAATGAACGGAAATATCCAACAAATATTCAACGCATTTTGTAAAAATGTTCTCAAACCTGAAATGTTACCATTTTGTTCCTAAATATGTATAATAATTGTATATTATGTGGCTTGGCGTAAATACAAAGTAATAATAAATAGCCTCATATAAATAAATATAATAAATAAAATAAAATATATACATGAAGAAGGATGCCTTTTTAATGTATAGAATAATACTATTTACATTATACATTGTATCATGACTCTATATCATGACATTGAATATCAATCAATCTAGCCAGATACAAATTATTATCTGATCAATATCAATTTTCGCCTAAATCGGTCCAGTCGCAGATACTAACACACAAAAATTCAAAAACTCGAAAGGAAACGAAATTATTATATTATGATAAAAATGTGTAGAAAAATATTTCGAAGTGGAAATTATACAAAAAAAAAACTACGTTTATTTGAAATTAAATCGTTTATTTAGATCAAATAAACTACAAAAACTTGACTAAAACTCATATGGGAAGAATGATATATTTGTAGTTTATTTTGAATCATTAACATCAAAGATTGAATAAGATTTTTGATACAAATTAGACATTTCCGAAACGTAAGTGAATTTTACATGCGGATGAAAAACGGAGCATATTGAAAAGCTGGTACTTAGTAAGTTTAAATTTCCAACCATCGTTACTGAGATTGAAAAGCAAGATAATCAAATAACAGTTGAATGCGCCGCGTATTTTCCTTCGACCGGATTTGTTTCAGTCGAGAGAACACGAACGTAACGCCACTTGAATTAACAATAATTATTCCCGATAACTGTTTGTATATGCTTTATACACCATGATTTTGTTTGTACCTACCTACATATTTGATATTAATAAACAGGTCAATATGAACTTGATCGATATGCACTGCAATCGTGCGACCTTGACGCGATGCTTTGTTGTTTCCGTGCCACGCGACTTGCATCATCGAAATTTTGTAATCTTTGCAAATGCAAAAGCTGTGTTTGACTTTCAGAATTATTGTTAGTCAGACGGGGCATCCGTGATTACATTTCCGATATATCGAATACAGACAAATAGGAATAGGAGTAAAGTGGTTCTTTCGGTAGCGGCGGCGTCGCCGTAACGTCAAAAAGCGGCATCAATTTACTTCTATTGCACACGTCATATTACGACTGCTAATATTACTGTACATTATTCCGTAAAAGTCAATTTATATTTAGATATACATTTTGCGTAAGTTTTACTTCTATAGTGTGTAGTGTAAACAACATATCACTGTCGTTTGTCGATGATTACGCATGAATCTAACTGTTATATTATTATTGTTTCCAGATATTATGGACAGCTCTGTCGGTGGCACTTGGCTTAGAGCTTCGCGGAGACATCGTCAGAGGCGTTCCATGCATAAAACGTTACCACCAACTATTTTGTCCCACCGCGGGGAATAATTACCCCATGTGAGTATTCATTTGTTACAACATCTGAAAATATTTTCATTATACTTTAAGTAATTATGTATAGAAAAGTATTCAATAACTGGACAAACTGAGTAAAAAGAAAAGAAAGAAGTTGGCAATTTAATCGTATGTGGTGGTGTTGATCCAATAGAATGTCACAATAAAAATAAAAGAATAGTTACTTCTTACCACAACAGATTTATTCAGTGGATGTACATTTCGAGAGCTAAGCTCCCATCTTCAGCAAAACACTAAACTCACAATAATGTCACAGAAAAGGAAGATTTAGTTAAGGATCAACCAAATTTTCCTTTACTTTGACAATTTAAGTTTTTCGTTTTATAAGTTTCTTAAATGTTTGAATTTTTTCGTGGAACTAATAAAAACAAATACACAGTTACTATAATAATAAACCAAGTCACAAATATTTCTAAATTTTATCATCCGTTTACTATTTTCAGAACAAAAATAGAGTCCATTCTATGTCGGGCCTATATCTACCCCAGGAGTCAGCAATACCTAACTATAAGATATTAAAATTTCTGAACTTTCTTGAAAAGACGTAGTCCTACGGAAAACATTGCGGTACAACTAATAGCGAACCCACAGGATTTATGGACTCTGATAACCCCAGTTGTTTAACGTCTCTAATCTACTCTCTCGCTCCCACATGAGTGTTTTTTTTAACTTTAAAATAAGTGTGCTACGGTGTTTCCCAGTTGCAAACAACGTCACTTGACCTTGAATATATTTCAGAGACCGAATCGAACTATTCATAGACGAGAACAAAGCGCTGATGAAGCGAATGTACGGTGATTTCACGATGGGCTCGAATTACGGTCCATTGAGCGGCAGAAAGCGTAAACGGGAGACGGCTCCGGGAGTTCCGGATCTGCATCTCGATCCTGGACCCGATCCAACGTCAGGCGGCAAGGAGTCGTACTTCGCGAAACTTCGAGACTCCAGACAGGCGTCATCGGCTTTCAGAAACAACCAGTCGAGTGAAAGCGGCAGGTACGTCCTCTGTTTATTAGTTTCCAGATCGCATACTTTTACTGTAAACACTGTAACAATAGTTTGTGAAACCCACTTTTCTAAAGAAGATTCTGCCACAGAAGGAGAAATATCAGATAAAAAACTAATTGTTTATAATATGTTTATAATATTAAAACGTCACAGAATTACTTCGAATTATTCCTTGTAAATCACGAACTTCGGAACAATCAAGTAGATTTCGTTTTTAAAATTACTTGATAGTGAAAACCAATCATAACTTAGGTCGTTATGTACCTGCTGCCATTTACGTTAATCTTATCCATTATATCTATTAATGTTGCAGAGTGGACGCTTGCGAAAGCAAAGTAGAAATAGTGACGCCATATTGGGCATCCAATTCGGCCGGCAAAATTCGAGCCATCGTCAATACGCAACATTTCGAACAAGCAATTCACCAGGAGGTCTGCTCGTAAGTATGCATCCAAAAAGAATATTTTAAAGCATTCATAGTATTATTTTCAAAAATCCTTTTCTTTATATCCGGTCGAAAGTACGTACTTTCGACTTCGATTTAAAGACTGAAAGCCCAACATTTATGCTCTGCTGGAATTACTCACACACCATCTATAACAGCGGGCTGAAAGAAAGTAACAGCGGGACGAAAGAATTTTCTCGTGACGTGAGACTGCCCTCAGCCAGTAGCAAACAGCTGTTATTGCGTTCAACCTCAAAATTGTTCTCTTGAAAGTAATGGTCAATAAAAGTTAAATAGTGATAATAAGTAATAGAGATGGGAAAAACGGGTCTTTTTAGTGATCTGCATCTTTGCATCTGGATCCCGTATGTGAGCCGGCTCACTGAACCGGTTTAAAAAGAGCCGAGTTCTGAATATGTTACTGCAGTCTGCTACTGAGTTACCTAGTTCAGTCAATCATATCACGACCTGTATAGAATCAAGAATGCATAGCCAAACATGTGATGCATGAGTCATTTGAGCTGGCAGATGCATCAAAGCTAGAACTGATACGTAAGTGTAAAATGTGCTTCTGTTTGTTAAGTGTTTCAGTGAGGTATGCGGATCCGTTGATCCGTCGGCTCAAAAAAAAGTAAGTCGGCTCTTACGGATCTTCTGTCGGAGTCGGCTCTTTGAACCGGTTCAGATCTGAGTTGCCCAACCCTAATAAGTAAAAACTAATCAAAGAAACAGATGGACGAATAATTAAAAATTTTTATAATAAACACACTTTCGATCGGGTATAAAAAATTTCTTTAGAAATCTTTTAATGTCACTTTTCCATGAAAATATAAATTATTAAACTGCATTATAAACGAGCTAAGGAGTTAGTTTATTCATAGTACGGTACTGCGTAAAGTGAAAAACAGCCTCTTTTCTCACGATTAATAATAAAAAACCCGGGTCGCAGTGCCAAAACCCTGCCGACAATATAGTGTATTTGCTAATTTATTATGCGAACTTAACTTGGTTTTTGGGCAAAATAAAAAATTTGACTCCTTAATACACCCCTTAAAATAACATTTTTTTTCTTAATTGCAATATTATTATCAATCGAGCTTCTATACCAAGTTATATACACCTTTCAGTAAATAATTCACTATCTGCAAACTAGTGTTTTCATAAAATTTTTAAATCCGGTCCTGTAAGGTCGATTTTATTAAAATTTTAGAGAAACATTTTAATTACTGCCAGAGGGTTAAATTTCAATTTTGAAACGATTCGGAGAATTTTTTCGGTATTTTAGGGCCCAAAAACATTTTTCAACCCCTAAAAACTACCCTTAAAATGGCCCGATTAGGCCCATTTTAAATAGGCTTCTTGCGGCGATAGATTTCAACACGTGGGCCAAATTTAGTTGAAATCAATTAACTCTTTCGAAAGTTATTGCCCGCACACATATATATATACGTATATATATATATATATATATATATATATATATATATATATATATATATATATATATATAAATATATATATACATATATATATAAACATTTTTAAAAATGGTGCCAAAGTGTTTAGGAGGTTATGAAACGTCGAGAAATTTTGGTCCGACCCCTAGGTCCCGCCATCCGACCGACGCCAATAGTGTATGTTGCCATATGGCAAATACACTAATGATAATAATAATAACTTTATTTAGGGCACAACAAAGCCAGATGGCTGTGTAAGTTGTCCCTTTCAAAATGAACGTACAGATACATACAACATAACACAATAACAATTAATAATCATAAAAAGTAAATTCAAATATATATAACAATTTAAGAAATAGCTTTAGAAAAATAGCTTTACAAAAAAACAGAATTAAAATTAGGACCTATAATTATAATTACTTCCAATTGGTTCCATCTCCATGCTCACACCGATAGTACGTATCGTGGTTCCTAAATATTTTGTTTTCATTTAGGAAAACGCAAACGGGACGATGCTCCGGGGACTGCGGTTGCGAACAGAAATATAAGTGGCACAGGCTGCTGGCCTACGACCCGGATAACGACTGCAAAGGCATCTTCATGGATTGGTTCCTCTTCCCGTCGTGCTGTGTCTGCAGATGCAATCCAACCTGAAGACAGCCGCCGACCACCGTCCCCCCACCGTACACTCCCTTCTTGCCGTTACTCTTCATTTGTTATACAGTGAAACGCGATTTATTTGAATGCATGTTAAATAAAGTGACATTTGACAAAAAGACAACAGAGCCATCTGTGGAAATTCAGTAGCGACACAGGATTGCAGGACTGGCAGAAAAAAAATAATCCACAGTCATCTCTGAAGCAACGAGTAGTAATGGACTTTTTAATAAGTTGCGTTTCAACTTTATCACTTTTTTTAGCAATAGAGGCAAGGATGCCGACAATGTACCAAAATTTCATTGAATTGTTAGATTATTTAAGATTTAAGAATATTCTTTTTGCAACTCGAATATGTAATGTAAAATTATACAAATGATTTAAAAATAAATAAAATTTTTATATCTGTCACTTTATCATAAAAATATGACATTCCAAAAACTTGCGCTAAAAAGTTATACAGTAAAAACTCCTCAACATAACAGGTAGGTCCTCTGCAGAAGCGTAGCATGCCTTGGCGGGGCCCCGTATAAAAATTTGTTTGGGGGCCCTTCCCCCGTTGAAGTAAATGACTTAAACGGGGAAATCCAGCAGCCCGCGATAACCGATGTAGGGTGTTGCCAACTTTTGAACGCACGCTTTACGCGGGAAAAAAAGAAATTGCTTTTTTTGACTTTTGTCATTTCTGAAATAAAAAAAAATTGGGAAGTTTTTATTAATTTTTGCTTACGCACGTTGGGGGCCCCCGTGACCCGGGGGCCCCGTATAATTGATACGGCATATACGGCGGTAGCTACGCCCCTGGTCCTCTGTTTATGTAAGTTTTCATAACTCATAATGAATCTATAAGATCTCAACCCCCCCCCCCATATATAAAATTTATTCCAGTGCCAATGGCTAACAGCAGATGATATTGTAAATTATAGACATTTGGCAACATAGATCCCACCAGTTACTTAAAAAGCGACATGTTAAATAAAGTTTCAAGATAATTTTTTCTATGTCCAGTGGACAGTTCTTCAGTAAATAGCGCCATTTTGAAATTAAATTATACTTCCTCCAGGGATGACTATATGGCATATCACTTTTTTAAAAATAAGAGGCAAGGATGCCGACAATGTACCAAACTATCGTCAATTTGTTAGATTTAAAATTTTTACGACTCGAATATATAATGTAAAATTATACAAATTATCTAAAATTAAATTAAAAGGCTGAAGTTTTGTGCTCTTGATGCAAACTATTTATTTGTGCCATTGAAACGAAAGGAAAGAAAAACGGAACATTAAATAACAACGTAATTATAATAAAAATTTTATTTGAAATCTTCGTATTTCGATCTGTATGTACATTTTAAAATAATCTCTATTTTTTAGACTAGTGATAATGTGACACTTGTTTTTCAGTAACAATCTGAAACTACCTTAATTTATAATTTTATTTTTTACACACGCTAGTTCTTCGTTCAGTTCGTGTATCAACTCATGCAGGGTCCTGTAAGGCAACAAAAAACAAAAAAAAAATAAAGAAACAAATTCTAATCGTCCCACAGTGACGAATCGTTAAAGCTGATATCAGACGGTTTATTCGGATGAATGTTCATGTTTGTTTCATTCCGCGTTCGCACGGCACAGACAGAATGCCACAGAAATGAACGTTTATCCAGTCTTTTTCTCGAAGATGTCGAATAAAGTTGTGCGCCTTGGAATTTATTCGATTTGTGATCATTTGATCAAAGAATTGACAAAAAACAAGCAAAGTCTAAGTTTAGATGATTAATTAGAGATTTTATGGAATTTGTCCGTATTGTTCTGTCTTTGTATTCGTCGAGTTCGTGGTTCCAAAGACACTGATAATTTTTGAAATTCTCCAAAAACAACAGCGTGTTTTGGTTGTCCCACTTGAATACCATTTTGTCTCATAGACAAACAGAACATATTCACTATGCGTTATCGTAGTCCCAAGTCCGTCCGCAACAAGGCACGACACAAAATGATCGAACCCGAATGAATGTTCTCTCTTGTGTTCAAACGTTCATTCGAAGTGCGAATGAATCATGCCGAATGCCGATATTTAGCGTTGTTGGATCGGTTCATTAATGAATTCATTTGTCATTATTGTTTCATTTTGTGTTCAAACGTTTCGAGTGAAAGATGCTGAATGAAAGACAGAAATGAAAAAAAAAGAACCGTCTGATATCAGCTTAACTTATCTAGGTTTAAGGTTATGTAATATGTGTCTACCCTGCATGCACTATAAAAAGGTCTAGAAATATTCTGCAACGAAGCTATATCGAAATTTTTATCAAATATATTAGTCTTATTTTATTTTCAAAACGTTTTCATTTCTTTACATTATATATACCAACATAATTGATCCAACGATGTATACACTGTACAGTTATTTGTTCGATAAGACATTTTACCGCTATATAACCAAACGTGAATTTTCAAAAAATAATCAAACACGTTTAAGATTCACTTGCACTTAGTGCAGCTATGTAGGCCTAATACAAACTGAAATTTCCAATCTATTGATATTTTTATTGGTAGTTCAATTTAGATCCCCTGCAATATCCAGTTGCAATCCCCAGGCGACTTTTCGTTATTACATTTTCTATATTAAAGCATTAAAATATGTAGTCCTTTTCCTCCCTCAAAATTTTAATTCCCGTTCTTGAAATTTTCGCACGTAGTATAACCGAATTAAAAACATTATTAGTTTCCGAAAACAATTTCGAACCGCCTTGGTGGGTTTTTCACAGCGGCGCATATAGCCGGCGGCCCGACAGGTGAAAACGAACGAGGAGCTATGAAAATGGATTTAAGGCGTTTGATACTTCTCAAAAATTCACATCAATAGAAGGTAAACCGTCTTAACTTCGTCCAAGGTTATAAACTTATAACAATATATCAGTTCTGTTATTTACAATTTATCGGGCCTTAGGGGAAATATTCATCGTGCTTTTCTTAGTAAAGCAAAATCAACATAAATAATATAAAATATATTTCCCTTGCAGTCCAATCTATACAAATTATTATTATCTTTGGTAACATTACCCAATTCTCCAAGGTCACTAACAAACAGAATGATTTCTGTCGACTCATACGTCACGTCGCGATTGCCACAGCATATAAAAACATCAGCAGATTCACTCGACTTTCGCCATTTTAATGTGTCTGCCAATTTCTAAGATCTTGGACCCTGTTATGTTAAGCACGCGTTAATCCCATCCCTAATTTTGCTACAGATACGGCGGTTTAAATCAAAGCCGGCAAATGTAACTACTAAGAACATGGCGAAATATTATTTACACTTTGAGTAGTTCAGCTGATATTTCTTTAAGTTGTGGCATCGTCTTAAAAAATGTCGCTCGAAGTACGTAGCTGTCACCTATTATATAGGAGAACGTTCCAAGTCGACAAAAAACGCTCCATATGTTGCTCTAAGAAACAAGATTCGGAAATTCAGATAGTTGACAAGCAAATATAAATGTTTCAATAACAGTGGAAAAATATAGATTGCTCTTATTGTTAAGAAACGCTCATTTTTTTTAATGTTTTAAATAACGTTTTTCAATTGCTGTGAATTTTTTTTTTTTTTTGTCAAATGAAAGAAGCTGTGTTATGCTATTTTTAGAAGAGCCAAGAAAGTATTTATCATTAAAATACAGTACAAGCACGTTTATCCGGTGTACGTTAATCCGAAAATCCAGTAAAAAGCAATTCTTATGGAGAATAATTTGGCTATACTAGTAGCCGCATAGTACTTACTTCATAGTGAACGACGTATTTCATACGTTTATTAAAACAAAAAAAATATATAAATAAGGATATTGTAGTAGTAAACGATTTTATGAAAATAATTTTAAGATTTAAAATCGATTTTCAAAGGTGACGCTAAATTATGTTTATTAAAAAGCATAGTTTAGCTAGGCAAACCAATGTCTATGACATGCCCTTGTTCCCAATCCATTAATGGGTCTATCCCAATGTTGGGGCAACAAAAAAATCCAGAGGAAAATAAAAAATATCTTTGATGCATAGATTATGACTTTAAGCATTACTTTTTTGCTTTGAATTTTTCTGAATCATTTCAGAAGGTCGCAAGCCTTTCTTCGACCTCTCTTAGCGTCCCCATTGAGGATTATAAACACGTAATTTCTGAATTTTCCGATATCTTGCTAGCAGGGATTGTTTTTTAACATTTACCTCATTTTGGTAACAGTCATTTTTTATATTTTTATTCTCGAAATGCCACGTTTTATAATTATGGCACTTTTTTACGACCGGGCCATAAACATGTTACCTAAATTTTAAAACATAACACATAATGGTATTTATAATCTTTTCTTTGGTATTTCTATCTGACACTTTATCAAATAAATATTACATACCAAAAACTTACGCTAAAATTATACAGTAAAAATGATTAATTAAAACTGAAAAATTTGTAACTCCTCAATATAATATTATAATATAAAAAAAACAAATAAAATTTGTCTTAACATTATTTATCACAGTTTTGTGGTTTGATATACTATTTTGTGACATCTTATATTAGAGTAATCCTCTCATTTTTGCGAAGGTAAAGTTCTTGCAGGATTCGCGACTTTGGAAAAGTGTTATCAAAAGTTAAATAGGAAAATGATTCCAAATAGCCACAAATAAAATTTCTGTAAAAAAACCCTTAATGGCTTTTTTGGCTTTAATGTAGTCGGATAAAACTCAACATACAATGTATTTTTTTATATAAAAACAAAGTAAAGTCAAAACTGTCTAAAAACTAAAAAAATTAAAGCACTAAAATGTTTAAAAATGTATTTCAAATGAGTCGCAAATATGAAGGGATTTCTGTATTTATTTTCAAAAAAAAAAACCTACTTATACAAAATGAACCAAACGTTGTGACCTTGAGTATTCTGTGTGCAGACTTAAAAAATATGTTCTAATAGTTTCCTAGTTAAAATCCCAGAGATTTCAGCTAAATCTATATTGTCTTTGTTGAGTATTGGCTGTCTTTTTTATTGCTTGTAATATTATTAAATTTTCCAAATAATTCACCCGAGAGTAAAATGTTTTTGCAAATGTCACTGATTTGGTCATTTTGAAAACCATAACGTCATTATTGTCAATTAAAATACACGTTTTATTTTCCTACTCGAAGCTTTTAATTACGATATTTCATGCAAAACAGTATCAAGTATGTAGATCAAAAAAAAAATGTCGACTGTAAGCAGTGATGGATTTAGGTTCGATGCCGCCCTAGGCCCCGTGCGATATGGCGCCCTTTTTGCTCTATAGGTAGCTGATTATTGAAATTAAATATCTAACAAAGCCAGGGAACCGTAAATTCGGACAACGGATGATAAATAAATTAAATTAATTTTTAAATTTCAACTGTCCTAACATTGTTTATCTTTGAAATTTTGTCGTCTCTAAAATTTTGCCGCCCCTAAAATCATGCCGCCCTAGGCCTGGACCTCACGGGCCTAATGGTAAATCCACCACTGACTGTAAGATGAATTTTTGTCCTGCACCACTAGGGCGAAGGACCTGCTGACAATCTAGTCAGAATTTATCAGCTTTTTATTTTATATATTTCTTTTAAATATACCACTTTTTAAAATTGTCCCTCTTGCTCTATTACCCATTATCATTTATCGTATATTAAAAGCATTTTTACCGTTTATTATTCTTTTAAATCACTGTAAATGTCAATTAAAATTTATAAAGTTCTTTTTTTATATACGTATATAATAAAAACATTAACAATAATATTTTTTTAATTTTTGGCACTATTCATTAGCCCTTTACGACTTTCAAAACTAGAACACATTAACAAATTTGTATTGGTGGGACTAGGTCCTAAGAAAGGTTAAATGAAACCCAGACAAACCAAAAAAAAAAAGCAACCTTCCCCACTCCGAAAATATTACAAATATACAATTAGAGTGTCTCTCCGTTAAATCGCCTCCTCGGTTTTACTACTTTCGACGCTCAAAAGTCCTAATTCCTCTCTTGCTAGCCCGTGGTTCTGAGAGAAGCGATCGATCAACGCAACGATAGCAGAAACAACAATTCAATAAACAGACAACAAAAGGCGGTGGTACCAGCAGTAAGAAGGGCACCAGCCGGGGCTCCGTTGACTGATTTATGGACGACGGTGGCTGCCGTCAACGCGCTGAGACTCAGATCGCTAGCTATTCTCGGACTGTGCCTTCTGACGAGACTAGCGAGCTTCTCGGCTTCGCGAACGCACGCCTCGAGCTGCAACGCCGATGGACGTCGGGCCGTGCTTTCGACTGCTACGAAGACGTCCAGTTCGACGGTCAAAAAGCCACGCAAAGCGCACTCGGCGACCTAAAACGCATCCAAAGCGTATGCATATTAAAATATATACCAGCTTGTTAAATATGGAATTGTTTGTTGGGGTTGTTGTGCAGATATGCAAAAGGTATTTGTACTTCAAAAAAAAGCAATCCGCATAATTTTTAATCTTAATTTTCGTGCCAATTGTAGACAAACATTTATAGAAAAACGTATTTTAACTGTGCCGTCTGTATATATTTATTTTACTTTATGTTTTATTAAACGACGTATTCATAATTATGATACGTTTCAGGCTATCCATGGACATGACACAAGGAATAATTCAAATGTGATTTTGCCGAAGTCTGCACTGACGTTGTTTAATAAGAGCGTCGAATATCACGCCTTGAAATTGTTTAATAAATTGCCACATAGTTTCAGAAATCTAAAAATTTCGAAATTTAAAAAACAGTTGAAAACTGCTCTTCTTAAACAATGTCTGTATGGGGTGGTTGATTTTGTTGTAAATGATTTGTAAACATATCTTTCTTTTTGATGAATCCTATACATATTTGTATGTCTTTGGATCAATAAATTCTAATTCTAATTCTCGTAAGGTCTGTTTAAAATGACTGAAGCACTCTAATTAATTCCTCTTAATTTGAGTCAACCTCGAATACTGACAATATTTTTTTCAAATGTATTTTTTTCTGTACAAAAGTTTGTGTAAAACTTATGCTAATCTTCTCGTTATCTTTATCTGATTTCAAATCGTTTATTTATATTAAATAAACTAAAAACTTAATGAAACTACCGTACCTGAATTTGTCGTTCAAGCGAACGCAAGATTGCCTGAAGAGTCAGAGACGACATTGCGCGTCCTTTGAGCGCGTATAGCGCTCGGTCAATTTGCTTGCGCGAATAGATCAGCTTCAAAGCACCAGCACACATCGGACAGCACGCACCTGGTGGCGTGTAGCCGAAACAGTGAGGATCGGCGAGCGGAGCGCACTTGACACGCTCCCCGCATTGCCCCCCAGTCGACGACATGCGATCGGTGATTAAACCGATAGCGACGCAACCGCCGCGATAATCGACGCTCGTGTAATCGGCCCATGCGGCACATTCGGATCGATAAGTGACGCCATTTATGCCGCAAACTGGTCCATCGGTTCGACAGCCGCTCAAACATGGACCGCGGTACGACGGTGTTGCGCTAAACTTGCTCAAAAAACACGCGTTCGGATATTCTCGGTTTGAATCGTCACAGATCGGTTGCCGCGACAAACCGATGCATTGACCTGATGATACGTTCACTGCACAAGAAATATTTGGTTATGTTAACATTAATTCGCAATTGTACTTCTTCAAATGGTCGAAGATACCCCGCTATCAAGAAAGGAAATGGTAATGTTCGTGTTCCGAGTAATAACCTTTCAAGTTTTGTGTATCACAAAATTAAGAAAGTGCCCACTAAAGGTCAAGCTGAAAGCTCAGATTATATTCATTGGTTATGTTCATGTTATGTAAAATTACTCTTATGACGTTATACATTTTTTTTATGTTTTTTCTGAAATAAAACAGTATCAAAGCTCGATCGATTATCGAAACTGACAGATTGGTTATGTTCGTGCTACGAGTATTGTTAGGTGCTTTACTTGACATGAATCAACACTGCTTAAGTAACATAATTCTTACCGCATTCATATTGGTTGCAAGGCTTGTGCAAGAGAGACAAACACACTTTAGGATCTGGTACGCAGATTTCTCCTTGATCGCATTTAGCGTCTCTGCAAGGATCCTGGCAAGGTCCGAACTCGAAATCCGTATCGCTGAGTCCGGCACACCTATACAAGAAACAAGTTAACTGTACAGTCGATTTAAGCTGTCGAGACGCCATACTTAAATATTATACCCTAAGTCACTCCCATAGTTAAGACGAATCCAACGACACCTTATATACGAAAATCCATCAAGCCATTTCGAAAAACATTACCTTTCTTCTGGGGCAGTTGAGTAAAAATAATCATTAAAAAACCGGTCAAGTACGAGTCGGACCCGCGAGAGGAGGGTTCTGTACTATTCCGTTTTCCGTGAGTATTTTAAGATTTAATATTTTCCTTTAAGTTTTCCTGTAAACTATGGGTGAGACCCGACATTCCCTATTTTTTCAAAATTTTAGAGTCAGTAGTTTAAAATTATTTATTTAAAAATAATTATTTTTAAATTATATATTTGAGACCCTTACTACAAGCCTTTTCATTTGATATATCACACGGTACCGTTTGGAATTTTTTTTTTATTTTCCTAATATGCCTCCCAAGAGTGGTCCCCATGTTTAAAATTCATGTATTTACGTTATGCGACGTGTTTGGGTCACCGACCTACATATGTGCACCAAATTTCAACTCGATCGGTCCAGTAGTTTCGGAGCAAATTGGCCGTAACAGACAGACCGACAGAAAACACGCGAGTGATCCTATATGGGTTCCGTCTTTTCCTTTTGAGGTACGGGACCCTAAAAAGTAAAATAAAAACGACACTAACTTTGCGAGGCAGGCGCTCGGATACGTATTGCCGTTGCGTCCACAAACTGGCACATAGTGTGGCAAACAATTGCAAGGCAGTGTCGTAAATGCCGGATCGACTCCGCCTAACGCCGATACTTGACATTGACGCTTGCTGCACACTATCTCGCCGGCAAAACAACTACATTCGTTGCATTCCATGTAGAATGACGTGCCGTGCTCTATTTTTCTGTTACCTGTAATAAAAAAACACACATCAATAATACAAGTAGATTTGTGTGATTTAAAATGTTAAAAAATATCTATCGATATTAATAAATAAATATTACGATAATCGCAAGACCCACTACGTGAGAACAACTTTTTCGCCTATGGTTTCGCAAAAAATGTCTCAACCTCACTCCTCGACTATACCGACATTCTTTCACTGGTCGCACTATAGATTGTAGTAAAAAATAAAGGTAAAGTTACACACCTAGCGTACAGCTATCGAGCAGAATGCAGGGTAGCGGCTGACATTGTTCTACGTTTCCTTTCACGCATCGACAGATCTTTAGACAGCCTTTTTGACCGGAAGACGTGACCGGGATTCGAACATACGAACCTTCCGGTACCAAATATTGCGACACTTCACCAAGTTTGCATCCCTTGCTGCAAGTATACGGTCTACAACCCTTACCTATAAAGTTCCAATCATTATAAACTATATCTTACAGTAGGATAGCTATAGTTTGCTACAATTGTTAAGAAACACCCTATGTAATATCTTTAACACCGAATACTTACCGATGCAGTTATGATTGACGAGACAGAGTTCATTAGCGGCGCACGGATCGCCCTTGCAAGGCGACGTGACAAGGTCCTCAGGTCCTCGATACGGATAATCGGACGGCTCAAGATACGGTTGCAATGAAACGCACGGCACGGCTCCTTTACTGTCAGGCGACAATCTCGAACAAAGTGACGCGACGCTATGTTCGGGTGCGATACGTGACCAGTCGACACACTGCGACAAAACGTCGTAACAATCGTCACGACAAATTTGATTAACGTGCGAATGTCTTGAGCAAGGCTGGATCTGCAAAGTGCAAGCGATTGCTTTCCAAGTAGCAGGCGAACAGCGGGAAATATTGCGCACTGCTAACTGAAGGTCGGGTAATATGCTCAGATTGCCTTGCTGCTGCCAAAGAGCTACGTCGAATCGGGCAGCCTCGTCTGCGAGGGCGTTACACGAACGAAATAATTCGGTGGGACGATTGTTGAAGTTGGTGCAGTAACTTAAACCGTCGCAGCCAAGTTCGCAAGGTTCTTCCACTTTAAACAAAAGAATGCAGAAGTAAAATTTCAGGTCGTTGACCAATCAGTAAGATGCGACTTTGAAGCTACTGCATTGATATTCTAAGATTCGCTGGGTTTCAGAAAACTATAGCGACCCACGACGATATACAAAAGAAGCAACTTGCCACAATCATACAACCAGGAGCTTAGGTCGCAACGATTCTCTAGATTTTTGGGTAGGAAGAGGTTTCGAAAGGACGTAGTGTCACAGTAATATAAAACTGACGATGTCTTGATGGGGTTTTCTGCTGTTCCTTCTTGCATTTCTCAATTTATAAAAATCGAATGTTCAACTCGCTTTATTTAATAACTCAAAAACGGTTACAGATATCAAAAAAAAAGAAGAAACTTTTAAATCTCATAATAATCTATCATATTTAGTTAACATTTTTCAATTTTTGAAAAATGTCACAGAAAAATCGAATACCTTCGCTGATGCAATTTCTGAGATTTTCTTCAGCGACCTGTGCAAGACAGTTGCGATCGAATTCCTCCCAAAGCGCGGCCCAATCGTTTGCAAAAGTCCGGGCGCATAGACGGCGACATGCAGGCGTAGCCGCGCGGGCACAACACTGCAACTTGGCCGAATCCATACCGAGCCGATCAATTCGTGACGATTGCTGTTCGGCTGTTGCCGCCGATTCGACTCCATCCGAACTTAAGAAACATTGCCACAACTTGTCCTAAAATAAAAAAAATCAACTGTTATTATTTTAACCTCTCTTAATCTTATGAAATTACTGACTTTTTTCATCAATATATACTTACATGAGGCAAAGGAGGTCCACACCCACTGTCCTCCAGGCTGTCTATGATTTCCTGATGGGTCGTCTTGGATTTTAGAATCGTCCTGCAGGCTTCTCGGCATCCGCTATTAGTTGTCTTGTCACAGCAATGCAATTCTGAAACAAAAAAATCAGTTGATTCTAAAAAACAAACCAACAAAGACAAATCACAGGCGTTGTTCTAGTTAATTTTGAATTTCTCAGAGCTGTTAAAAATAAACTGAAAATATTTTTGATACTCACATCAGGTAACCTCAAACTAGAACTTAAGCGTTCTGTTCTAAAGCCCTGGTATACCGTTTTTTTTTTTTTAATTCTTATCTACAATTAAGATTTCTCTAAGAACTACACTACCTAGTTTTGATTAATGCTTGCTTTCAGGTGTGGTTTTTAAAGTAAGTCTAAGATAAAAGTACATTTATATTGTACTTGAGTGATAAAAATACTTTTGGCGATGAAACTCGTACTTAGAAAACAAGCATAAATTAAGCACCTATTTAAAATTGCAGATTAGACGCAATTGCAAAGCGATTACTCACGTTTCCGCGGATTAGCCGCCGGCGTGACTCTGGTATAATTCTTGACACACTGCAGCACTTTCGGACTACGATCAGCGCATGCGCTGTTGACACGCACACGAGCTTCCCTGCTCGGCGTATGAGTTGCGCGAAATATCGCCGAACACGCACGATGGCATTCCGGCGTTCTGGCGCCACCGCAGCAATCGTCGCCGACGTCCTGTCGGTCGAGACAATTGAAGAACAGTAGTTCGTCACTCTGACGACAGTTGGCTAATAGGTCGTCACGGCTCGCTGCTGTCACGCATGCAAGTCGACACTGTTGACTTTGAGGCAGCGAACAACACGAACGCCCCGACCATTGCTGCCCGCGTGATATCTCTGCAAACAACAGCGATGAATGTATATGAAGCTTTATTTATTGTTCTCACAACTGGGGGTTGTTCTTCAAACTATGCCACTAGATCGCGCAAGCGATATCCCAGGCGAGACCTGGCGTCATAGTTTCAAGAATAATCCCCCTGGAACAAAAAAAAATATAGCTCAAAATGATTTAAAGTATAACATACTATATATTTACCAAAAAAGAGCAGAACCAAATTTAAACAAGATGGATGTGTTATAAGACCACACTGTCCTCCAAGAACAGAAGCCAGTCCGCGATCCTACACTA
Organism: Venustoraphidia nigricollis; assembly: GCA_034508555.1. Taxonomy (NCBI): domain Eukaryota; kingdom Metazoa; phylum Arthropoda; class Insecta; order Raphidioptera; family Raphidiidae; genus Venustoraphidia; species Venustoraphidia nigricollis. Next base: position 3,009,726 of record JAVRKA010000032.1, on the reverse strand, counting down.
CAGTTCAGTGGGTTTCGGAAAACGTGTTGATGGATATTTAGCACGCTTAATTGCCGTTACAATCCAGTTGTCATGACAACGAGAAGAACATTCGCCATATACGGTTTAATCAACCGACAAATGCGAATCGTTGAATGACAATGCTTTGAAGGGGGACAGAGATATTGACAATATTACAGAAACAATGGTTGTTTACAGAGAGATAAACAGAATGCATTATTTAAAACAAGCGCAACTAATGTTTACCGTAAACAATAAACAGTCAGCTACCCGTATTGTGCGGTCTATGATATCGCATATGCGGCACAGCCGCACACGAACTTGATTACATAATATACGAATATTACAGCCAGATATAGTTTACAATCATCGCGAAGGATGGTGCCACTTTCGCTTAACTGCAATCCAATTTCCTCTGATCTAAGCATGCGCGTATTTTTTTCGTCACTGACATGCAAAGGTCTTCATCCTCGAATACAAGTAGTAAAGTGAGAAAAAAATTACGACAAGCGGTTATACTTTTTGATCTATGAAATATGTACAGCGTCGTAACTAAGGGTTGGCCGCGGGGGGTGCTAGTAGAGGAGCAAACTGCAACGGGACACTGTAAAGTTATTGAATTACTTTTCTTCCTACAAAATAAGTTTTGGAGGACGAGCAAAATTCAAAACTTGCTCAGGGCGCTCATGATCTTAGATATGAGACTGATGCTGGATTGCAGAAAGGATTGTCAAATAACTTGATTTGACACATATTTCTCCATAAAAAAAGCATTATAGAATTTTAATTCGATTCTGTTCGAAAAATAATTAATCAATTGAAACGATATTTTTTTTAAACTGTGTATACGTGTATTAAACATAGTTTTTTGCATAGTTTTTACTCCGAAACGACATTTTTCTACGTATTTTAATCATTTGACTTGAAAAACGATCTTTATCCTGTGTAGATCAAGCATTTGTTTTTGTGTGAATACAATCTAATGTTGCACATGACAGGGAGTTTGAATACGACATTAGACTGCTCTTATATATATGAAAACTGTAATTATATTATCACAATCTAAGGCAGAAGCGTAGCGTGCCTTGGCGGGGCCCCGTATAAAAATTTGTTTGGGGACCCTTCCCACGTTGAAGTAAATGACTTAAACGGGGAAATCCCGCAGCCCGCGATAACCGATGTAGGGTGTTGCCAACTTTTAAACGCACGCTTTACGCGGGAAAAAAAGAAATTGCTTTTTTTGACTTTTGTCATTTTTGAAATAAAAAAAAATGGGAAGGTTTTATTAATTTTTGCTTACGCACGTTGGGGGCCCCCGTGGCCCAGGGGCCCCGTATAATTGATACGGCAGATACGGCGGTAGCTACGCCCCTGATCTAAGGTCACTGTCAAATCCAATTTTTTGACAATGTTTTGTGCAATCCAGCATGAATATTATAAAGGAGCGTGCACAATGTCCGCTCTGATGCGACGGGATACAGGCTTAAGCGATCGGATGATAACCCGATGACGCTGCTTAGAATCGAGCAGTATACCGTCCCGCCCCCTTCACACATATGCATCAACTGCAGTATGTAACGCTTGCATTTGCAAATATCTTGTTAATACAAATTTACTATTGAACAATGAATTTTAAGAGATTTTTTGCGGGTAGCTGTATAATAGAGTTCTAAGATGGCACTCTATTCTAAGTACGTAAATTCCCCACCTTGCTACTGTACTCTACTTTAGGGGTATAAATTACGTAGCTTGACTCCAACTCCCCTTTCCCATCACGTAGCTTTCGAACTGATCCCCCTCCCTCTTGATTGAGCAACGTGGTTTATGGACGCTCCCTTAGTTGTGAAAAATTAAAAAAATGAATACTGAAAATGTTGATAATAACGAAAAAAACTCGGGTCGTAGTGCCAATACCCTACCAACAATATAGTGTATTTGCTAATACAGGCACGGTGGCATTATTATGTTTACTTAAATTTGTTTTTGGATTTGACCCCCTAATACGCCCCTTAAAATATTTTTTTTCTTGAACATTTTTGTCAATCCAATATATCTGCACCAAGTTAAGTACGCTCTCTTCAGTAAATAAATTCGAATCCATAAACTAGTGTTTTCATAAAATGTGTAAGTCCGTTCCTGTGAGGTCCATATTTTTGGTCCTAAAAACATTTCTAACCGCTAAAATCAGTCCTCAAAATCGATGCAACCGTTTTCCTGTATAAACAAAAAGACTACAAAAACAGTGGATTTTGGGGTTTAAAAAAATATTTATCGCATCTAGTTTTGTTCTGGTGGCAACAGATACATTTAAATAAAGATTTATTATTATTATATTTTTCGTGAGCGAAGTCGCAAGTGCAACTATTATTAACAAATAATAAAAAGAAATTATATAATCAAAACAGTTATGTGGACAGTAGGTAAAGGTTAAATTGCATTTAGAAAAACGAGTGTCGTTTGACCGTTGGTAAGAGTGATTAGAAAAAAATATCTGAGCATCGAACTGTCAGTGCAGAGTAGTAAATTTGTGCAATATCGGCTGTGTTAATAATTATTATTATAACATTAAAAATTGTTGATTTTAACAATGTTATTGTTGAAATACGTTTTTGAACAATTCTTTTTCATGTGTGTGTTATTAGTTTTGCTGCGTTTTCCGTAAGAGTGAACTTTTTGTGTCAACGAAGTTTCGCCCGGTAAACGCCTATATGCTGTCCTATTTCAGAATCCCTAGCTGCAAGATGTTTGTGTAATGTAAGTGATTTTTAACAAACTTTATATTATATTTTCTGTTTTTAAAGAGGACGGTTTTTTAGGGTTTCTAATGTACTCTAACTACACATTTATAAAAGCATGTGTCATAGTACACGACCGAAGTGAAACTTCTTAAGTAGGACTAATATGACGTCGTTCATATGCCTTGAGAAAAAATAAATTTATATTTTTGATGATTAGGTATGCTTACCTTTCTGTTCTCAATATATTTGCCGTATGGCACATGCACTATTGATATCGGTCGGATGGCGGGACCTGCAGATCGAACTAAACTTTCGCGTGTGTGCAGTTTACTGTATAATATATACACGCAATAATTTAAGAGTAATTGATTTTAACGACATTCGGTCCAAAATTATTTTAAGGGGCCTCATTAAAGGATAAAATTTTTTATTTTGTCTGAAAACAAATTTAAGTTTACGTAATAAAGCCTGTATTAGCAAATGCATTATATTATTAACGTCACTAAGGTAGGTGAAAATAAGAAAATATATTTAAAAAATATTACAATTTCAGTGAGTGCAAATTACCGTTTAGTGCTTTGGAATACCTAAAAATGAACCACTTACAAAAAATTAATATGTTTTTACCAATGTACTTAAAGTAAAAAATAAAGCCATTTTTATTATTTTTGTTTGGATCCGAAACACGCCACTAAGGTAGGTGAAAATAAAACAAAATATTTTTAAAAAATATTACAATTTCAGTGAGTGCAAATTACCGTTTAGTGCTTTAGAATACCTAAAAATGAATCACTTATAAGAAATTTATATGTTTTTAGGAATGTACCTACTTAAAGTAAAAAAAAAGATTTTTTTATTATTTTTGTTTAGATCTGAAACACGCCACTAAGGTAGGTGAAAACAAAAAAATTCATCCATTGTGTAGAGAGTGTGTGATTTAATAATTAGAATCTTGGTTATTTCTGTTGAAAATCCAAAGGGGTTAATCCTAAAGTGTCATGAGTCCCCACATGGCTTAAGGCGGTCCTGTGGAAGACAAAAAAATACAGTGCGTCGTTTTGCAATTTTTATCACACCGACCAGTTCAAATATTACGAAGGTGTACTGAACTTTTGTACAATATTTTAATATACATCCTTGCATAATAGGTGTAATTCTGTTCGATAATTATTTTTAAATAATGTTTCAAGTACAAAAATAATGTTATGTATAGGTTTACCCAGCGCTGGCCCTAGGGTAGAGTGAATGGAACGGTCGCTCTAGGCGCTAGGTGGCAAGGGGCGCCAAAAAGCCAAATGTGGAAAACAATTTCCAGCGCAAAATAAAATTTTGATTGAAATTAACACCAAATACTAATTTAATTATATGGCGGTAGGAACTGTCTTAATCTTAAAGAAGTAGAAGCATAATAATTGAAGCTACTTAATTTAATTTAAATTGATGTTTGCAATAAAAATTGATTTTTGAAAATTTGGGACATTTATTTAACATAAAACCGAAGTACAATTTACGTGAAGTGAAAGCGTCTACCAAAGGACACAAACTTGAAAGACAATCTCGCTAGGACCGACGCTGGGTTTACACATAGTGCCTATAATGTCCAGCTCATACACAGTAGGCCATGCCAATGCAATGATAGCAGCGTTAACCAGTGTTTTGTTTTATTCTAGAAGTATTCTGTAATTGAGCGTTGCCTTAGTGACAAAAACTAAAAATTAACCGGTTAAAATTATGATTTCAAGTTAAGTGTTACAATAGTCTGTTTAAATAAATTCTTCTGGTCATTTTGGTAACAATATTATATTGTTTTACCGTTATTCAACTTTTTAAATGTTTCAATATACATAGTGTGGTTAAAATATGTGACAAGATGACATTTGAAGGTAAAGTTTTTTTATGACTACTAGTTTAATTTTTTATTGTTATGTCAAAAATTATATAACGTTTTAATAAGTAAAATTTAGGCTTGCAAATTATGTATAGTTTGACCGGTTTTCGAAAAAAATTTCTCTCAAAAAATATGACTTTAAATGAGGTTAGGTTCTAAATTCACTTGAAAAATCTTGCTCGTTCGGTATTAAAAATGAAATCAAAACACATTTACTGCCCAGAAACCGTATTGCATGTTGATCAAAATATTATATATACCCTGATTTATTAATATGTAGGCCATAAATATAAAAAAAAATGGTGAAAGGATTTATTTTTTTCAATATTGTATTTGAAGCTGGACTGAAACCAGTTTTACGATGGGACTACATCAAACAGTGTCAAAGCATCATATTATATTCTATTTTTTTATTACTCTCAGACTATATCTACAGTAAAACCTCGAAGTTACGTGCAAGTCGAATTCGCATAAGTCGGGGTACAATTTTGTATACAGGTAAATACATACAAATTATGTTTAATTGGAATCAAAAAACAATAATTTGGATGTGTAATAAAATCTTAGATAATAAAACAAATTATTATGAATTGCAAAAACGTAAGCCGAAGTTATTTTGACATAGAAGGACTTTATAAAATCTAACAAAATCGTCTGGCAATTAAGCACTTATAAACTGTAAGATACATTTCTAAATATCTTCACTTCGTCGATCTTTCGGCGGGTTGAGTCCAGATTTTGCTTTACAGAAAATCTAACATACGCCATTTCATCTTGTGATCAGAATCTCCAATATCAAGAAAGTATTCGTTTCAATGAATGAAGAACGTTGCGTCTGTATATCCGCGTTGGTAGTTAAATGCACGTGGTGTGCGGGGCAAAGCACCGGAGGCTTGCGAGCGTGTAAGTGTCCCCGCAGTTGTGAATTATTGCTTGGCGGTCTCACGATAGTTGCATCTATAGTCGGTACAATCAAACATGCAAAGTGGCAAACAAAACACAGTAGTGATGTAAAAGGGTAAATAACCGGCTAATTAATCGATTAAATATCCGCGACTATTTATTATTATTTTTACAAGTCTGCGCAGAAGTTTTGCGCATGGTTGAAAATTCCTTGTGATTGTTAAAACTTACTGACCCGAGTTTTCCCACAACTCGCACATAAAATATTGCAGTACAATATATAGATTCATAAACTACTATTAGCTAGAGATTTATGAAAGGTTTTCTGAACTGTGGTTAAATCGGTTTGGAGAGACTCTAGCAATGGAGAACTGTTGATCTATGCATGCATCTCTGTATTATATTTCGAAAAACGCTGGAGTCGTGCACACTTTCGAAATACAAACTGTCCCACTAAAGTAGATCTTTTTACAGGATTACGGTAAAATAAAAAAAAAATGGCAAAAAGATAGATATACAAAATCGTATTTCATACATCTACAAAATTACAAAAAATAAAGCTGTCGATAACATAAACATTTATTTGCGATAAAAAAGACCTGTTTTAATAAAATAAAAAGTCTTTTTTTGTGTTCGCAATTACAAACAAAGTGCCTGACATCTGATGTTCGATTCGGAAACCATCCTATGTGGAGCGTACAAAAAAAAAAGTAAAATGACTCCTCCCCTAGTGCCATTCTTGGCTACTGTAACCTCTAATAATATTGTCAAAACAACAATCTGTGAAATTCAGTTCAGTTCTTGGTTGCTATATGAAAGTTATAGAAAATAATTTAACCGTCTTGTAAGGCGATTCTCATATAGGCCCTTTAATTGCAAATATAGGTGTTATTTTTGTACTTTTCAGCTAGTTGATTGTCCAGCGGTCGCTAATTTTCTGCTTACAGAAATTTAATAACTTTTTTACCATGAGTATTCTCACCAGCCTTTGCCACGGCATAGTTCTGTGATTAATTAAAGAACAACAAAAAAGAAAAAACGCATGTAGCTGTCATAGTTATTCCAAATTACTAAAATGTAAAATCAATTTCAAATCAAAGTTTTTAAAAAAATAATTATGACACGAATATAAATAAAACTCATGTATTTTTAGCCTGTCGGGACTTACCGACACCTATATTTGTAACTTCTCCTTCATCTTGACTTCGTGTTACTCATAAATCAATCAGAAAGAAAGGCTTTATTAATTTGAGGTTGTAAGTTGTCAATCGTATTTTTCCATTGGCTAAGCAGCGTTGGAGGAGACTTTTGCGTGAAAATACGTAAGTAAAATCAGTTCGATTGCAGTTTGTTGTCAATCAAAGAAAAACCCGTTGTCCCTTTACACCCTAGAGATGAAATTCTTTTAAAGACTGTTAAAATGTGGTTAGGTAACAGCGTTGTCAGATTTTTTTTTGCCAAGTCGGGATTTTGGAACTTTTTGAGTGAAAAAAGCGGAATTCTTTCGTCGAAAGCGGGACATGGTAAAAAAACGTATATAATCAGAAGTTTTCAAATATTTATCTTTATATTTGAGTTCAAATTACGTTTACGTGACAATAGATAGCAAAAATAGCCATAGAAAATGTATTTTAATAAAAATATGATATTTTAAATCAGATTTACCCTATCGTTAAATAGTTGAGTCTTATTCGTCTTTTGAATAAAAAAAAACAGAAATCAAGATCAAAAAAGTTTTATTCATTAGAAAAATATGGCGTTTCAAACAATAATCTAAGGAGTGAGTGTTACAAATTGCAACTTACAATAAGAGAATAATTATTTACTCACGGTCGAGTTATCCCCGAAAAGCGGGACTGAGCTTGTCCCGCGCGGAACATTTAATTTTGATTTAAAAATCGGGACGTCTGGCAACGCTGTTAGGTGATTTCCTTAGTGTCCAAAACATTGTTTTGGATGCTTGTTTCTATGTAAATAAAGTACATTTTGGTGCACTCTAAGATAGACTCACGATCGATCGACGTCGGTTGCGTTCACAAAAATAGTTTCGAATACGGTGAAGAATTTTTTAAAGTCAAAACTCACGATGGTATAATCTCGGGTGTAAAGAGTTACACACCCGACAGCGGTAAATATTACATTTGAGTTACTCAAATTGCAAACGGTATAAAGTCGAATGCTGTAAAAAAATTCATTATATTTTATGAGCATACTTTATTGTCAAAGCCACAATCAATCAGAGAAGCCCGTTAAAGCCAATTCAGACTAGCCGTTCTCGGTTACGATTCACCGGTCCGGTTCGGTTTTCGATTAATCTAGGCTGCTCACACTATCCCGATTCTGTTCTACGAGTATTCTCGGTGCGCATGTGCAATTTCGAAATATGATTTGACGTTTGATGTGTAGTTAAACGTCAACAAAAACCGCTGGCTAGTCACGTGACTCCAGCAAGCGTTCTCATTGGCTACGGTTGCGAACGGTCCGGTTGAAATTAGAGCTGAACCTAAACGCTCGAACCGAACCGCAATCGGGAACGACTACGCCCTGATTGGTCGAGCTCCCAACCGGACCGGTGAATCGTAACCGAGAACGGCTAGTCTGAATTGGCTTTTATACACCCGACGCAACGGTCAACATGAGGGCGTTAGCTGAAGATGCTACATCAAACCGATCCACACTGCTGACGGATAATTTATAACAAACATCTGAATGTGCAATGTACATGTGAAGTGAACTTATAGGTTAGGTTATGTACAAGGTGAAGGCGCACTGGCTTCGCAGTCCGCACCCACACGCACGCCACTGCACAGAATGTCGCAAAACTGGTCTAAACAGTTCTGACGATGAATTAGCGTTACACAAAAGTGTCAAAAATCAAATCGAACAGAGAGGAAATCAGTGCTGGTTTAAGAAACTAGTGCGTCCCTATAGGTACAGCCGGATTCATGTATTTTCAAGTTTTTAGTCCCTACTTCTCACGCAGAATGTCTCCTCCTACGCTGCTCAATCAATGGAAAAATATATTTGACAACGTTTTTTTCTGATTGATCTATGACTGCCATGAGCTGAGAATGAAGGGAAAAATACGTGAGTCGATTTTAGTTTTATTGTACTATGTTTTTCACGAGGTGAGGTGGCCTCCAAACTTTGTACTTATCATTATATGTTTATTAATCTAAAAGAAATATTAACACCACAACAATTATTGAACTTTTATTACGCACAAGTTTATTCAAGATTAAAATACACTATTTGCTTTTGGGGTATGTCTTCTCAAGTAAATGGTGTATTTATCTGCCAAAAGAAAATTGTCAGATGTATTGCTGGTGTGTCGCAGCGAACAAGTTGCAGAGATATATTTAAGAAATATTTGCATACTAATTTATGAACTGTCAACTTACGTTTTCAAGAACCTTAGTAGGTTCATCAAGAACTCGGACATTCATAACTTAAATACCAGATCAAAATCTGAACTCAGAGTTCCTTTTAATCGTTTAACTGTTTCCATGAAATCTCCAAATAGTTTAGGTATTGCTGTTTATAATAAACTACCTCAAAATATTAAACAATGCGATAAACTGTCGAAGTTTAAAAAATACTTAAAAGAATTTTTATTATCAAATGCTTACTACAAATTGAATGAGTTTCTAAGTTATGAATGATTGAGTCCTTGATGGACCTACTACTGTCCTTGATGGATCCACCGTGACGATTTTGTATCTTTTATTGGCAAAGCAAATAAATATTATTATTATTTTTAGACAATCCCTGAAAGATCCGTGGTTGCAAAAGTTTAGAAAATGCTGTTGTAAGCCGTTGATTTAATATTTTGCGTGCATTGCGTACATAATAAAAGTAGCAAGTAGGTAGTGTTTACCGAAATAGCACATTTTATACAAAAGCCGATGTTTACATTTCAGTTGTGTCTAATATTATAATTAATGAAGAAATATTTACCTTCCAGCGTCGAGTTCAAACATTCCCAGAACGTTGTCTGAAACAAAAACAGAACGTGAATTAAGATCTTCACTTGTTTACAGTTGGGATTTATGTTAATTATTCATAATTTTGTTACAAAGTTTCGCGGAACATTCAGAAACAACAGTCTCAATTAAGGGAAGATGATGAAATTTCCACACATTTTCCAAACTGCCTTATTAAGGTGGGTGAAAATAATGTAATACTTTTGGACCGATTTCGAAAAAAATTCTTTCAGACCATATTTACGCGTCGATTGGCATTCTAACGTAGTCGCTATCATTTTTTATTCTGAGATTCCGTCTTAAGGCCCCAGTACACAGTGGTCTGTAGTGGGCCATTGTAGACCATCGCCATTGTGTACAGGGGGTAATGGTCTGTAGTAGCGGACAATTGTGAATCGTGGTGCGCAATCCATTTGTTGTCGGTTTTTTTGACACACTTCAAAGGAATCGTGGCGTGGCGTGGCCTGTGGTGTTCACACAGTCGCCCATTGTTTGGACAGGTACCTACTTTTTTTGTTGCGTGCTATACTATTTAAATTTTTAATCGCCCAAAATGTCAGTATCCTGGAGCAATGAAGAGACTTTTAGGTTTATAATACTATAATACTTGTAAACAGTACATAAATAAATAGCCGCAGCCGTAATTACTTCCACGTCCATCGCAAGTGCTTCGCCAGGCAGAAATGAGCCATGGGCCATTGTGTGAACACCAAGTGATAGTGGGCTACAGTTGCACATTGCAAAGCATGGCCCACTACAGACTACTGTGTACTGGGGCCTTTAGAAACAAATGACCACACACACAACCATGGTAACCTTGAAGCATAAAAATTTATTAAAAATTTCGATTTCGATTTTCGGACCCATTATACAATAACTTCTCAATATGCTGGGAAGTTAAAAATGTATGTAAATTACTGAAATTAAACTTAGCGAATAAGTAACGGAGAAGTGTCCTTTAAAAAAGACCGTTCTCCCAAATTTTTAAGATTTTAATTTAGAAATAATAAACATTCTGAACGAGCCGTAAATAAAGATTCAGGTGCAATAATTTGACGTAAGTCGTAACTGATGAAGGAATGTCGACTATCGTTAAAATATGCAACACGCCGTCCAGGGTGGAACAATATAATATAACCCCTTATTGTCTAGTAAATAAAATTAGTCTTTTAAAAAAACTAAAACAACACGCTTTTACGATATAAAAAATGCAAAATAATTTGACAACAAAATTAGCATTACTGTAAAAAGCGTGGAGTGCTTAATATCGGTAATAAATTCGTCATTTACTAGCTAATTGTATACGTAGAGCTATCATGCAAATTTAAGTAGATTTTTTACAGTAAAGCTAATTTTGTTGTCAAATTATTTTGCATTTTTTAGCTCACAAAAGCGTGTTGTTTTAGTTTTTTTAAACTCTAATTTTAATTATAAGGCAAAACAATAATGAATTTGCATATGGGGTGGACAATTCAACGTACACGTCACTGACAGCGTGTTAGCTTGCTTGCTGTAATTTTCCAAGTTTTTTTATTCTGAAGGCCCTGGTCAGGATAATAGGACTAACTTATTAAATTATTGTATTGTCATCGATCCTTGACAAGTGTGCAGAGTTTCAGTTTAATCTGACGTTTTGAAATGGGTGAATTTCTCGTTCAAAGATTCCATTACAGACAAACAAGTGAAGCTAATAAAAACGTATTAATATGGACATAAAATGAGGTTTTGTGCATCCCTGTATAAGAATGAACGCTCAATAAATATCCCGTAGAGTGTTTACAATAATTTCCAGTGATTTGGCATCGATCCAGAATAGAATCTACTCGTAGTTGCGGATACTCAAAACGAACACTCGAGGCGTTTTTAACTATCTCAATAATGTTTATTTTATTTAAGTAAGTAAATTTCGTCTATCCACACCATTACGTCCTTCGAACTCTAAAAATTTCATTTGTATGGCTCGTTAATCTCCACACAATTTTGTTTCGTTCTATTTCATTACCCTGATCTCTCAGTGGCCCTCGGGGATTTGTAAACAAATACATAAAAAACTTAAAAAAAAATATTAACCTCTATCACAAAAAGTCGCTAAAAAATAATGAAATTTTAAGATCAGAGCCAGTTTCATCACTAAAATTTTTAATTACATATTTACTGTTATTAGATTGACAGTTGACACCGATCTCAAAATTTCATTATTTCATCTTTTTAGTGACTTCTTTGAAGGAAGTTAATATATATATTTTTTTTACTTTTTAGTGGATTTCATTTCACACATTTTTAAAAAATAGTGTACCTATCGATTTAAATAAAATTTATGTGGGATTACCCTGAAGATATGCCCTATTAAGTAAGAAAAGAATCATCAAAATTGGTTCACGAATGCTGGAGATATGAGGTAGCATACATTAAAAAATATGTTTTTTTGATGTTATTTAAAACTGGATGAACCGATATTAATAAAAATTACATGGTACCAACCCGGCAATATTCTGAACAAAATGGCGTTGAAATTTTTCAAATCAGTTTACAATTGACGAAAATATTCGTGAACATACATAAAAAAATATATGCAAATGAATAAAGAACCTTCTCCTTTTTTACAGGAAAAAAACTCGGCTGCGTCAACACAAAACTATAAAATAATAAGTTTCCAAGTAGTCAGATAAAAATACTAGCTAACTAAAATATTAGATAAAATTTTTTTTCATATTTGGTGCCTTTTTTTGTATTTTTCTCTTAGACGCAGGCAGGTTTTATGTTTTATGTACAGTATTTTGCATATAAATACAACAAAATTGTGTTTAATTAAAATCGGCGACTAAAGAAAACAATAATTTAGAAGAAAAATGCGTAATAAAATCTTAGAATCAACGGTTTTTTCTTCTAACGCAAAATCTTCTCGTAACACGCTAATAATTTTTCACTGGAATCTATGTTTTCCAAAAATTTTAAACCTTTCTCAATTGCACCGAGGCTTTCTGTCAAGTTTCCAACCGCCATTTGACTTAACTGGATCTAAAAAATCAGGTTCTTCAAAAATCGATTAAGTCTGGATCTGCGTAAGATGGGGTAGCATAAGTTCAGAAGCGTAGCGTGCCTTGGCGGGGCCCCGTATAAAAATTTGTTTGGGGGCCCTTCCCACGTTGAAGTAAATGACTTAAACGGGGAAATCCCGCAGCCCGCGATAACCGATGTAGGGTGTTGCCAACTTTTGAACACACGCTTTACGCGAGAAAAAAAGAAATTGCTTTTTTTGACTTTTGTCATTTCTGAAATAAAAAAAAACTGGGAAGTTTTTATTAATTTTTGCTTACGCAGTTGGGGGCCCCGTATAGTTGATACGGCTGATACGGCGGTAGCTACGCCTCTGCATAAGTTATACCGTATATAAAACACTTGAAGAATCAAGACTATTCTAACAATACCTCATTTGTCGAAACCGGTCTATCCGTTCCAGCTCTAGAGGATAACTACATAAAGTGATAAACCCTTGTAACGTGCCGTAGTCGGGTAAAAAGGGAATGTTCAAATTCAAGTAACGATTTTCTGGTATTATTATTATGTTATCAAGGGGTAGTAATGTATTTACATAAAGTTACGTTAGATTATCTCGAAAATTGAAGTTTTTACAGAAGTCGTTTTACTATTTTGATGGCACATCACCGATCAATTTAAATCTTATGAAGGTTTATTGAACTTTACAATATTTTAATAATACATATCCTTGCGTATTAGATATAATTCTATTTCATACTATTTCAAATAGGTACAAAAAATATTATTAGGTGTATGTTTTACCATAGTACCTATAATGTCCAACTCATACACAGTAGGCCATGCCAATGCAATAATAGCAGCGTTAACCAGAGTGTTTTGTTTTATTCTAGAAGTATTCTGTAATTCAGCGTTGCCTTAGTGACAAAAACTAAAAATTAACCGGTTAAATTTATAATTTCAAGTTAAGTGTTACAATAGTCTGTTTAAATAAACTCTTGTGATCATTTTGGTAACAATATTATATGGCCAAACCGTTATTTTAACTTTTTAAATGATTCAATATATATGTGACCAGATGACATTTGAAGGTAAAGTTTTTTTATGATTTCTAGTTTAATTTTTTATTGTTATGCCAAAAATTATATACTGTTTTAATAAGTAAAATTTACGCTTCCAAATTATATATAGTTTAACTGATTTGCGAAAAATTTTTCGTTAAAAAACATTAGTTTAAATGAGGTTAGGTTCTAAATTCACTTGAAAAATCTGGCTTGGTCCGTGCTTCGAAAAACAGGTTGGTATAAAAAATTAAATATAAATACAGTTACTGCCCAGAAATTAAATTTGGAATTTCAGTAAATTCAAAAATTTTAATTTGGCATTTTTTTCAAAATAATAAATTGTGATAAGGTAATGATTTTATTCAATATTATTTATTATTTTTGTCACATTGTAAGTTAAAAGTTTGAAACGAAAATTTATCATAATGACCGGAATATAACGCTATAAATGACAAGCAAGGAACGATAATTACTAAAGTTTTATTGAACTTGTTACAAAATTTTCCCTTTGATTTAACACGCTATTCTTTCGATTGTCTTCTATGCATGAAATGCATTGACGGAAAAACTGGAAACGAAATAAACGAAGCTAGAAAGCTCTCAGTAGTCAACCGTTTAGTTTTTCGTTCTGTTTGTTTGTATAATAATTGAACGTTTGGATTTTTAGGATTAGTTTTTTTCCATTTATTTTTTATATTGTAAATATTAAACATATAAATTTGCAGCATTAATTTACTAAAAAATTTTAAATGAAGAAAACGGAAATGTGATCAAAAGGTCAATTCACAGAAGATGATTTTCCGTAAATTGATTATCTACTTTAGGGATTTGATCAAATCTCCGTTTTTATCATTTCCTGCGACATATATCGACAAGTATAAATAATTTGAATGCTCGGTTGCGCAGAAAGAATTGAACTTCTCCAATCAAACAATTTTAACACTAAGCTGTGACCACAAGTATTTCTTCGTTAGAAAATCATTGTAGAATTTCAAATCGATACCGCTTGAAAAATAATTGATCGATTGAACAAATATTTTTGAAACCGTTTTAACATAGTTTTTTGTACAATTTCCACTTCGAAACAAATTTTTTCTACTCATATTGATCAAAATTTAACTTGAAAAGCGATCGTCTTCTACGTAGATTAATCATTTGTTTTTGTGTGAATAAAACCTAATGTTCTACTTAACTGGGAGTTTCACAACAACTGGGAGTTTCACAAATAATTATTATAGTTTTTATGCATGTCTATAATGTAGAACATTAGGTTGTGATCGTATGTTTATTATATGATCACAATCTAAGGTCATTGTCAAACAATTTTTTGATAATGCTTTAACCAACCCAGCATAAAACTGATACCATGCTTTCAGGTATATGATTTTTATTTGTAAAGCCAAAAAATTTGGATACAAAAAGTCAAAATATACATATGAAGTAACTCATGACATTAAAATAAATCATTAAAACTATAAGGCACAGATTGTGTGAGCATTTTTTAAAATTCGAAAATTTGCATGACTTAATGTCATCTGATAAATTTGAAAAAAAGTTATAACTTTCTTTCAAAAAACGTGGTATTGTGCTTAAAGCAAATGTCTTTATTAGGTCGTGTGTTGTAAGTATTTGGTTTATCGTTTATTGCACCGAAATAATTTATAGATTTTATAGTTACTATGTTATTTAATTTGTATCCAATGTAAATTTGATATAACTTGAATTCAGTGTAAATCAAATGAACTGATAGACTTAGCATGTAAAGTCAATAATATGTTGGTTGCAATCAAACGCACTATGTAAGCGATTCTTGGAAACGAGGTGTATAAATTTAACGCCACTTTGACATTGGCTGCTGGGACTTAATAAATAAATTGATATGTCATTTTAATTACATCCGGCGATGTGATTATTATTTGTGTTTCTCATTCAATTAAGCGGTTGTTTTAAACGCCATTAAATACTTTTCACTTCATAAATAGTTTCAATGTCTGTATTTTGTATTCATTATCGTGCTAACATCTGTGTTTACATTTATTGCTTTTAAAACTAGATTGAAACAAAATAACATATTTAAACCCCTTAATACATTCCTTAAAATTAAAATTAGAGTTTAAAAAAACTAAAACAACACGCTTTTATGAACTAAAAAATGCTAAATAATTTAACAACAAAATTAGCTATCTACTTATTTTTCATGATAGCTCTACGTTTACAATTAGCTAGTAAATTTATTACCGATATTAAGCACTCCACGCTTTTTACAGTAAAGCTAATTTTGTTGTTAAATTATTTTGCATCTTTTAGTTCATAAAAGCGTGTTGTTTTAGTTTTTTTAAACTAATTTTAATTATAAGACTAAAAACGATATTGTATTTGACTAAGATGTAGGCAACGCAACGTACGTCACTGTGCGACATGTTAGCTTGCTTGCTGTAATTTACTAATAATAATGCGTTTAACGTCCGTTTCTCGATTTTATGTCATAACAGACGCCATTCGCACCATTACTATTTTCCATCTACCACAGTTCCCGTTATTTTTCTACATTTTTAAAACTTCAACTTATGTAATAGCAATGGGCGAATGAAGGAATTATAGGAAATTAGGATAAGGTAGGCAATTTTTGAACTAGGAGTTTGATAAGCAATCGGCCATGGCCTCAAATAAGGAACCATCTGGATATTTATCTGGAATTAATTGAGGGAAACCATGGAAAACCTCAATGAAGATGGCCGGTACAGGAATTACCGTTTCTCGGCGAGAGGCAGTAGGAAAAAGTCCCAGCCACATCTACCCCCGCCGGGATTCGAACCCGGACCTCCCGAATGCGAGTCTAATGCTGTCACCACTACTCTACCCAGCTCGGTTGCTTGCTGTAATTTTCAATTTTTTTTTATCCTTAAGGTCCTGGTCAGGATAATGGGACAAACTTATTAAATTATTGTATTGTCATCGGTCCTTGATAAGTGTCCAAAGTTTCAGTTTAATCTGACGTTTTGAAGTGAGTGGATTTCACGTTCAAAGATTCCATTACAAACAAACAAACATACAGGTGAATATGTGTTATTGTAAAACTCAATCGAGGCGGTGACTCTGGACGACGGCCAAACCGCCTGCTTGTTGTTAGCGGTCACGCGTTCACCACAAGTCGCTATTATAGCGGCGAACATAAAACTAAGCAGTTAAATCGGCCGTTAAAACACGGTGTTTGTTACAATGGACATGCGTTTAAATCGGTCGTCTAGTGACAAAACGGCTTATGACAAAAAAAGTTTTTGGTCCTGCTGTTAACTTACCAGTTCAGTGGCACAAAACTTGTTAATTTCACGAATACTTGCATCTCTCAATGTACTGTCGGCTGCTACTTCCACCAGTGACATCTGTGAAAAGAAACAGAAATTCAAACTCTGATCTATACAATAATAGTTTATTTATTACGATTCTTTTACCATAGGCTCGCTCGCGTGAATGTTCAAGTTTTTTGGTAGACAGTTTTAACACGAAATCCCATTAAAAACATTACTAATAATAATAATAATAATGCGTTTAACGTCCGTTTCTCGACTTTATGTCATAACGGACTATTTTCCATCTACCACACTTCCCGTTATTTTTCTACATTTTTAAAACTTCAACTTACGTAATAGCAATGGGCGAATGAAGGAATTATAGGAAATTAGGATAAGATAGATAATTTTTGAAAGAGGAGTTTGATAGGTAATCGACCATGGCCTCAAATAAGGAACCATCTCGAAATTAATCTGGAATTAATTGAGGGAAACCATGGAAAACCTCAATCAAGATGGCCGGTACAGGAATTACCGTTTCTCGGCGAGATGCAGTAGGAAAAAGTCCCAGCCACATCTGCCCCCGCCGGGATTCGAACCCGGACCTCCCGAATGCGAGTCTAGTGCTGTCACCACTAGTCTATCCAGCTCGGTCATTAAAAACATAAATAAAAAGTTTATTTAGCAATTTTAATTTCAAGGCACCCTTGTTACATACATTGTACTCGTAAAATTTATGCGTATATCGTTTGTATTTTAGATTGGCCAGCCTGTACCTACTATTAGTAGAGATAACATTATAAAAAAAAACTTTATATTTTAGTTTTTTAATAGTTCTAGAACGCACACTGTGAAGTCCAAAGAGTATCTAACAAAAGCTATTTGTACAGATTTTATCGAAAAAAACAAAAAGTTAAAATTTATCTGATTCCTCAGTTGTCACAGAATAAATAAATTATTGCATTTTTTTACTGCTGACTTTTAACTAGGCATACGTAGAAACATATTGTAATATATCGATGGCCTCAAGGTAAAATGACTTATATCGATTATTTTGTTAATCTTTTTACACCTTCAAATGTTTTTTTATACATAAAAAAATGATTTGGCGGGAAAAAGGACTTTTTAAGTAAACACTTATTTGTTATTTGTAGCGACGTTTCGTCCCTTGCTTGGGACTTTTTCGAGCTTTATAACTATTAAATGTTTTGATATAAAGCTTGAAAAAGTCCCAAGTAAGGGACGAAACGTCGCTATAAATAACAAATAACTGTTTACTTAAAAAGTCCCGACAAATTATTTTTATATTATTTACCAAGGACAAAAAAGAAAAAAAGTCAATATTGAAATAATATTTTCAGAATTTTTAAAGCTATCTTTTAGTGACACTAATATTACAGAATTCTTGGTTGGTTAAGAGCTCTTGGTGACATTACAAAAATGAAACGGCTCCATTTAAACACACCACCATAGACAATTTTGCCTTGTCACAACAAATATGTAATATATCGCAACGGTTTATGAATCTGCGCGTAATCATTTATTTTTTGTAGTAAAAGAAAGTAGAAAAAAATACACAAAACACGACCGTTTTTACAATTCACTCGAAATGAAAACCAGTTTGATTGGTTGCAATAAATAACCAGTCAGGACTTTTGTATAGTGATTAATTTAATTTCAGCTTTTTTCTACTTTTCATTCATGTAAACGAGAAATTGGTAATTTACAACTGGGTCTATATATTTTGACGCTTGACGTTAAAGCTACATAAAAAATAATATAATTTTTTATCCACAAATTTCGGTACGAAGTGTTAATGCATTATGTAAATAACCGCGAATAAATTTAGATACATGTAATTCACATAATTATAAAAAAGTTTAGATTGCAGGATAGACCGGGCGCTGAGCTGCATCTCGGTGGATTCATTCCGATTGATGATTTCAGATCAGGAAGACCTAAAGAATGAAACTGTGAAAGTTGCCGGAAAAAATCGGCGTGCATTTTTGTTTTAACTACACTATGAGGATTATCATTTACATCACTTCGTGAGAACTACTAAACGGATTTGAATGCCATACGGATAGCTTATTTCTTAAAAAAAGGTTTATAATAACTGACTCACCCGGTTTCATTCGGGTGAAAATCGGATTGAATTCACAATACTGAACAGATCTGATGAAAATTTTTCCCATTCGTTAGCTTATTTATTGAAAAAAATTTAAGTCTCGTGCATTATCTGCTCCGGGTTATTTATGCCTCACACAGACAAACAGAAAATTTGACGGTGGGCTCTTCGTCTATTCGGTACACATAATCTAAACAGAATGATTTGAAAGTCCGTCCCGTTTGAGGCCACACGTATACATAGATATTGGAGGGGAGCCCCGCGGACTGCCGCCCCATCGTGTCTGATGTATAGCTATGTTTGCTGCCACCGCGCCAGGGGTTCGACACCCTGTAGAGACGACACTGCTATAGCCGGTCGCGTGAATAATCTATGCGCGTCTCTGCGCAATCCGTTCAATTAAATGCGGCAACATCTTTTTTTAAATATAATAAACATAAATATATTTATTTCATTCGTCGCATGTAAGTTTAAGCATTTTCAAAATAGTTCCAAAGACGGGACTAACACATCGTTTCCTTTGTCATGTCCGACATGTTTGAGAAACGATCTCGTTCCAATATTTTACTGACACCTTTGAATTGGAAAAAAAATAGAGTGTACGCGAATTACGAACCGATTTTGTACCACGTTTCTATATAGTTTAAACGAACAAAAATATAGTTCCGAACATTAAGGACGTTCGTTATAATACATATGTACTTTCATTCGGAAACGAGCAAATACGTTGTTGGATGATATCAAACTATATGTCGGAATATGAAGGAAAGATAGGAAACATCTTTGACAAAGGACATGGTTTTTGGAACTATGCATGTCTAAATAAAACAGTAGAGACGTTGTATGCGTCAGTTCCGCCATAACTCGTCAACCCCTAGTCCGATTTCAGTGAAATTTGATACACGTATATATATATAGACGCTCGACAGCTAAGCCACTTTATTCGGCTTCGTTCGCGGTAGAGTTTTTACTGTCCATCTAAACTGAACATTCAATCTTCCAGCATCTCGATAAATACACAGAATATTACGGCAAGTATTCTGTATCCTTCATTGTGCTGACCTCACGCCGTCTAGCAGTAGGTATTCTTTGATCCAAACAGGGACAGAATCGTGTTTTGTACCAGTGTTTGACATATAAATTATGACGAATATTTATAATAATCATCCAAGTCGAATTCTTACATTGGGAAGAAAAACAACTGCAGTTATTTATACATTCAAATGTTTTAATATTTGTACTTCTACGAGAATTAATTTGTCATTTTTGAAATATTTTGTTTCACAATTAATTGGAATTATGTTATGTTCTGGTCGGGTGTAAAATGTTTCGTTGGTAATATTCTTAAGGTTACTGAGTATATACCAGCTGTTCAATATGTTCCCTTTTTCACCCTCACGAGAAGTTGGGTGTTTCGGAAATGTCTAATTTCTATGAAAACTCGTATTCAATAAAATGAATTTTGCGACCACGGTTCGAATTTTCCCGAAAACATATCTTACAGTCATTTTAAGTTATGTATTTTAAAGTTGAAACCGCATCGATAAAAATATAGGAAGTTAACAAAAACACTTAAACAAATCTACTGCATTGTGCACTATTTGCATATAGAATAGCTTGTCTTAACCGCGCATATTTTTGCATTGCATTAGTGCAGGCACGTCAAACTCACTGATTAAATAGGACCATTCAAGAATCAAAATACATCAAGTTTCGCTGAATCACAGATCAAACTGACCAATCGCCAATCTTGACGTAAGGTTTAAATTAATTGGTATTTTTAACCGACATCTAAAAAAGAGGTTATCAATTCGAATATATATATTTTTATTATGTTTGTTCTGCAATATATTTCGTATAGTGTACATCTGACAGAGACATGGCTGACAGCTAATTTTACAGCTCTTTCGACAATTTTTAAGTAATATTTATCACGTTATTTAAAAGTGTAAAACTTTTGATAATAAGTTTTTCTAAATTTTGTCTGGAGCCAATTTGGTTTAATTTTAATTAATAATGTGCAATTCCCGCGAATCTCTCATTTAAAAAAGAGGTTATCAATTCGAATATATATATTTTTATTATGTTTGTTCTGCAATATATTTCGTATAGTGTACATCTGACAGAGACATGGCTGACAGCTAATTTTACAGCTCTTTCGACAATTTTTAAGTAATATTTATCACGTTATTTAAAAGTGTAAAACTTTTGATAATAAGTTTTTCTAAATTTTGTCTGGAGCCAATTTGGTTTAATTTTAATTAATAATGTGCAATTCCCGCGAATCTCTCATTTACGCGTGTAATAAATAGTATCCTACACCACAAGGGCAGAAAGTTGAAATCGCAACATCAACCGTAAAAATATTTTTAAAGAAAAACGGAAATATTGCAATATTTTTAATGAACAATTGTTCAATTGACATGTGTACGTTATTTCTTGTATCTGCTTGATAAAAACATTTAATAATTATAAAGCTTGAAAAAGTCTCAAGAAAGGGACGAAACGTCGCCATAAATAACAAATAACTGTTTACTAACACAAGTCTTTTTTCCCGACAAATCATTTTTATAGAATGTATCAAGTACAAAAAGAAAAAAGTAAATTTTTAAAAATTGTTTGATTGAAAATTTTCTTCTTATTGTTATAAACAATATCAGACCAGGTTACTCGCCTGGTAACATCGGTTTTCATAATCAGCAGTCAGTACAATCTTCTGAACTGATTCCAGGGAAAAAATTGAATCCGAATTGAATTCGGAACGGAAGCGCCGATTCCACCTGGTCTAAACGCCTTAGTATTTTTTACCAAAATAATGGAATACAAATTAACAGAAAATGTTTCTTTTTTTTCAGATAGCAGCCTGTAATGAATTTGCTTCGGTAAGTTTTTTTTTTTTTTATTTCTCTGTAATCGTGAGTTTCTGGCCAATAGATATTTTTGAATAACAAAAACTCTTTCGATTAACTTGAAAGAATGTTTTCTATTGACTGGAACAATTCGGACTGCAGAGTAAGACAGCAGGTTATTTTGTTATTAACCAGTAATGATAAAGCAACACAGCTGTTATGTACTTTATGGTTATGGTAATTATAATGGGATCCATCGTTCCTCTTCAACCTTTCGCGACGCGTTAAATTTCAATTAGGGTCTCCGTGACATTTTTTTCAGATATTTGTGTATATAATTTTCCGCAATGCAAACTTCGACATTTCTTAATCACGTGACACGTTCTTAGCAATCATCAATTGTTTTTCAATGTTGAAATTTGCAGTGTTTTATTTGTTTATATATTTTGTGTTTAGAAGACCTTTTTGCGTCCGAACATATCTTCAATATTTCTGTGTCGCAACAAACTTCGAATAATTTGAGTTTTAATATATAGGTATTGATGATACGTTCCCTTTGAAATAGTATCACCTAAAAATACACTGGGGCGCGTCTAGGGGTTTTGGGACTGCTCTGTAGGGTTCGGTATCCGGTCTCGTTAGCATAGTCCCCCATCCTTGTGAGACCATCGCAGCTTTCCGCGTTAGCTTAGCTGGTTTTTTGAACGCACATGGTCCTTGCGCGGTTTGTAGGTATCTCTAGGACAGGACCTAGGGTTGGACCACTGGCTTGCGTCCTTTAGGAGGCCTTGGGTCATGTAAGCAACAGCCATAGTTGATCCAGGGGCGGAGGTGGTCCGAGTAGGGTTCGTTTAAATAAAGTGAACACTATACATACACTACAGCAAACAGATTCCTCCGTGAGACCGTGAAGCACCCCTTTAGTACGGGGGGTTCCAACAAAGGCGGAGGGACAATTCGAGCCCTCTTCCCAACTACCAGCGGTGATGGCGAACAAACTGTGAGCTATTCCAACGGTGGCAGGTGGACAAATTGTTGCCTGACCCAACTGGAGGAGCAATTCAAATTCCAATTCAAAATTTTATCAGTGGTTATCTTTTTAAGAAACCTTGCAAATAATATTTCGGCTTTGTTGTAATATTTCAATGGTAATATACTTAGTCATCAACAAATAGTAGGTATAACAAGTTTCCAAATTATTTATGATTCTCAATTTCTCCTTCAGCCTGTTTTTTCAGATGAACGCAGGGACAAGTCACAGTCCTCTGTTCCAACGACCTTTTTTATAGATTTTGATTTTTTGTGTAGCGATTTTTTTGCTTCGAATAAATTTCATTAATAAATGTTTTTAGCATAAATTTTTAAAAGTAAATTAATTACTTTTTTTAACGTTTCTTTGATAATTTTTTTTTTAAATGTAGCTACATGTTTTACTGTAGGTAGTATGTTTTTTTTTTAATTTTAAACGTTTAATGCTGTTTAGTTAAAAAGAAATGTCATTCTTAAATCTAGATTTAATACTGAAATTCGTGTTAGACACCTAGCATAAATATAATAAGTCCGGTCAGTTTTTAAATTCATTGACACGTTTTATATACGTCGTTTATTATAAACAAAGCGGTCGTCGCATTTTGCCGCATATGAATCGCGCGCGCCGATACCTGGCAGGCCCTTGTATGTCCCCGAAAAAAAAAACCCGATCCCGCACTGTGCATGGTTTTTGGTATTATGAATTTGTATTATCTCTCCCGGGTACAACTCGCAGTTGTAGTGTAAAAAACTGTGAGACTGTTTCCCGAGGGCGCAGGTGAACATGTTAATTTTAAGTTTAGCTATTGACTTTTATGATATATGTACTTGAATTTGAAATATTTTCCAGTTTTACTGAAGTATTTTAGTGAAATATTCTTTAAGTATAATAATAATATTAATTTTTATTTATCCAATGACTTTGTGATAGATAAAAATATCGCGATATTGAAAAGTAAATAAAAAAATTTAAATTAAATAATCAGTTTGATCAGACCAAAAAAATTTTACTGTTGATTAAACTTTACAACGTTTCATCGGCCATCCCGACTTATCAGGTAATCATGAAATTATATCAACATATTCTTAATAAGTAGGTACATTATATTTGATGAAATGAAGACAATTGCTTCGTGTATAATTTTTAAACTTCAGGTAGTATTGATAATTACTTTAATTTAATGTATAATAATATTAGAAAAATTTAGACAATTATTTAAAACGACGATACAAATTAATAAAATAAAAAATTATAAAAGTAGGTAACATAAAATATACAGCTGTAATTTTTTTCTCAAATATTGCGACCGATATATGGACCTGAATAATACCACTATGGTTGAAAAAAATTTAAATTTAAACGTGTGTGATATGATAAAAATTGATTTAAATAATTTTTAAGTAGTTCTCATCGTTTTTACATATTCATGAAATTTATTGTATTTAATTCAAAATTTTATGGATGTTTTCTGGACATTGGTTTAATGTTTAAATAACCACGCGGTTAATCGGGATCTAGATTTTTGAAATAATATCTAACGTTGACTGTAATGCATCAAGTTTATAATTCAGGTGCTCTTCAGGCGTGTTTTATCACTGCTATAGCGAGGTTGTTATAATATGATAATATGATATAGCTCTGTAAACAGCAGACATATTGTGTTCTCTATACCTGTGTCTGATACAGCGTGTTGTTATGAAGCATAATGTGTACGAACATTATGTAAATGTTCTCAATACAGTGTGTCCCGGAAGGAATCTGCCAAACTGCAGGGGTGTATTCCTTATAACGATTATAGGATATAAAATGATGAAACCAATAGATAAACAAGAATTCAAATATTAACTAAAGTATATTCAATTCAGCAATATGATCAATGTGAACACAATCGTGTCTCGACACAGAATGCCCCTTCACCCGCTTACAATCTTTACAATATCAGTGTACGCAGCTTACATAACATAAACCATTACATAATTCATTGAACAACACTGAATAACATTCGTTTAAGATAGTTGTCGTGGTTAAGGCGCACCGTCAGAAAATTCTTAATTTTTATATACTTATTTAGGACATGATAATACACTTGCCCTGAAAATTTGAAGTCGATCGACCGTATATAATCCGAGATAAATTCAATTAAAAAGTGGATAATTAACATTGATTGTATACGATCTCTGTAGTTCTGAACCAGTTTCTTATTTATAAAAAAAGAAGTAACTGTCAGAAACTTTCCAAAAACTGACAGTCTTTCAATACATTTGTTATGAGTTTAAAAAAAAATAAGAAAACATTTTTGACCGTCTAATTATTTATAAATCACGGTTTAAAGTTCAACAATTTATAGAAAAGTATCCATGCATATGAATACTGTATGGGTTACGTTTCCACGGGTATAGTCTTGCGTACAAATTATGGATCACTTAGCTACAAGCTAGTATACTTTAGTGGCGCGTATAATCTATAACTTTTTGACAATATTGTACCACGACAACTACCTTAAATGTGTAATTTTACGGCCGCTATACAGATATGAAAAGTAAAGCTATTTTATATGAAAAAATACAATTTCATATAATTATGACAAGGTTTTCCTGCCCAACTTGAGAAACCAGGCCAAGAGTAGGAGTAACTGTTATTTGATAGATAAAAAATAGACTTCCAAATCACGTGTAATGGGACATCATAATGCATATTGCATAGTCAATATTATAATGTAAGCATATTTATACAGACAACAGGATCACAGTCTAATAAACGTACCGGTTGACTCACAGTCTATGCGACCGCGGTTTGAAGACGATCGCAATTTACGTTTTATAATATGTTGATGTAAATTGTAACGGTGTATGTCAAGCAATATGGCGATTGGCTACCAAAATAATAGCAAATAATGTACAGCATTTTTTGCGAACTAAAAAAATCTCAATTTTATATTATCGGTATCGAAAAACATCTTCCATAATATTTTTTTAAAATAATAATAATAATAATGCGTTTAACGTCCGTTTCTCGACTTAATGTCATAACAGACGCCATTCGCACCATTACTATTTTCCATTTACCACAATCCCCGTTATTTTTCTACATTTTTAAAACTTCAACTTATGTAATAGCAATGGGCGAATGAAGGAATTATAGGAAATTAGGATAAGGTAGGCAGTTTTTGAACTAGGAGTTTGATAGGTAATCGGCCATGGCCTCAAATAAGGAACCATCTCGATATTTATCTGGAATTAATTGAGGGAAGCCATGGAAAACCTCAATCAAGATGGCCGGTACAGGAATTACCGTTTCTCGGCGAGAGGCAGTAGGAAAAAGACCCAGCCACATCTGCCCCCGCCGGGATTTGAACCCGGACCTCCCGAATGCGAGTCTAGTGCTGTCACCACTACTCTACCCAACTCGGTCATATTTTTTTTAAATAATTATTAATATGAAACATTTCAGCGGAAGATGATATTAAAATTAGAAAATTCCCGGTCATAAAATAACAATTCAAACACTTGGTAGATAACCTGCTATTTTAATAAAAAATATGCAAACCAGTGCCTTGGTTTGCATAATTTTTATTAAAATAGCAGATTATATTATATCAAGTGCGTGAATTGTTACCTATTTTATGACCTGGAATATTCTAATTTTAATATAATCTTTCATAAAATCGGGATGGCATGTCTGTTTCCGGTATCAAATTCTTTGAAAAACCTTTTACAAAAACAGGTCACTTATTGAGTATTGTGCTATACATACAAATTTATATGTACAGTACGACCCCACTTAACGCGAGAGATACGTCCCAATAAGTTCCTGCACTATTCGAAACAGCGCTAAACGAGGTCATCTTAATACGTAGATAATTAATAGGCATAAGTGAAATAGAAGTTCAAGACCGAGAAAAAGAAAGTTGTTAGGTTATTTTTTTTTAATTTTGTAAAATTAATTGTTGTATACTTTTTTATTAAGTACATTAATTATAGATTTATTGCTAATATCGATTTTTTGTTCATAAAACATTTATGAAAATCAAATAAAAGTTCGAGTAAGAAAGTGATCTGCATCTTCGCATCTGGATCCCGTATGTGAGCCGGCTCACTGAACCGGTTCAAAAAGAGCCGAGTTCTGAATATGTTACTGCAGTCTGCCACTGAGTTACCTAATTCAGTCAATCATAGCACGACCTGTATAGAATCAAGAATGCATAGCCAAACATGTGATGCATGAATCATTTGAGCGTACAGATGTATCAAAGCGAGAACTGATACGTAAGTGTAAAATGTGCTTCTGTGTGTTAAGTGTTTCACTGAGTTATGCGGATCCGTTGATCCGTCGGCTCAAAAGAAAGTGAGTCGGCTCTCACGGATCTTCTGTCGGAATCGGCTCTTTGAACCGGTTCAGATCTGAGTTACCCAACTCTAGGCTAAGCTTTTTTCCTTAGAAACCGCGTAATACTGAAACAGCGTTGAGCGGAGCAGCGTTAATGGAGGTCTTACTGTATATGTGTGTATGTTTGTCAGTGGGTAGGGAAATTGTATAAAGCGAGGCAGTTTGTTGACAGACATTATTGCTTTCGTTTCCGAGGACGACACAAAATGTTTCTCTCAAATTCAATACACCACGTCCTTCTCGACGGCAATATACAACTGACATGTTACAAGAATAAGGTGATCCACGAACAACCGGTCAGTCTTGGAACACGTTTCATAAATCCATTCGCAAAAAATATTAAGTTTAAATAATAATAATAATAAATTTTATTTTTTCCCCGGGACAAAATACATTTTACATATATAGGAAAATTGTGAAGGTTACAATAAATTACATGTTACAAAAATCATTAAGGTAGTTGTCGTGGTACAATATTGTCAAAAAATTCTAGATTATACGCGCCACAAAAGTATACTAGCTTGTAGCTAAGTGATCCATAATTTGTACGCAAGACTGTACCCATGGAAACGTAACCCATACAGTATTCATATGCATTCTATAAATTGTTGAACTTTAAACCGTTATTTATAATTAATTAGACGGTCAAAAATGTTTTCTTATTTTTTTTAAACTCATAACAAATGCATTGAAAGACTATCAGTTTTTGGAAAGTTTCTGACAGTTAGTTCTTTTTTTATAAATAAGAAACCGGTTCAGAACTACAGAGATCATATACAATCAATGTTAATTATCCAATTTTTAATTGAATTTATCTTGGATTATATACGGTCGACTGACTTCAAATTTTCAGAGTAATTGTATTATCATGTCCTTTATAAGTATACGAAAATTAAGAATTTTCTGACGGTGTGCCTTAACCACGCCAACTACCTTAATCGTGTACGGACATATATTGATTAAATATTTTTTCAATTTTTTCTTAAATACTTTATTCGCTACTATTTAATTGGGAAGATGGTTAAAAACTTTAGCGCTACTATAAAACGGACTTTTCGTGTAGAGCATCAAAGTAGCCTTTGGTATAGTAAAATGTCATTTTTGTTTCTTGTTGAATATTGATGTGAGTTGCTATTATATTTATTAATATTTTCCCGAGCGTTCATTACCGCATGAAATAGAGTCTACTAGTAGTACTAATTGAGAAGGGCACTGCTAAATTTTACCACTAGGAGCGCCAGCTACATAACGACCTCGGTCTGGGAATAGTTCA
Organism: Venustoraphidia nigricollis; assembly: GCA_034508555.1. Taxonomy (NCBI): domain Eukaryota; kingdom Metazoa; phylum Arthropoda; class Insecta; order Raphidioptera; family Raphidiidae; genus Venustoraphidia; species Venustoraphidia nigricollis. Next base: position 2,981,197 of record JAVRKA010000032.1, on the reverse strand, counting down.
TAGCAATGTGCAAAAAATTTATAATGTAGGTGCTTACATTGGAAAGAGACCCTAAATCATAATATTGGTGTTTACTTTTCTTCCGATGTCAGCCGGCGTCGGCCGACATCAACTCGGGAGAAATACGGAGCCAATTTAGGTGCAGCATCTATGTTTTAGAAATGTACAGTTATATGTTTAGCACTGTAGAAGCAATATGCGGTAATGGTAAAGTAGAAAATGTAAAATATGTGCAAGGAAAATAATGTCGCGTATACATTTACATGATATCGCTTATGACTATACTCTATTCGCTGTTAAAATAGTTCGAGTGTCCAGTAAACCTTCTTGTAATAGGTCTCGCCATATGCTATCAAAATAACAGCAGTACCCCGCAGCAAAAACCTCACGTATAGGTGTTTAATCATCTTAAATTCGTAGTTTTGGTTTGGATTTGTGGACATTTCTTATCTCAATATCTATCCAGATCTAAATTTTAATCGTTAATACAAGAAACGAGGATACTGGAACGATTATTTACTTTTTAGTGTATTTGCCATATGGCAACATACACTATTGGCGTCGGTCGGATGGCGGGACCTAGGGGTCGGACCAAAATTTCTCGACGTTTCATAACCTCCTAAACACTTTGGCACCATTTTTAAAAATGTTTATATATATATGTATATATATATATATATATTTATATATATATATATATATATATATATATATATATATATATATATATATATATATAGGTATATATGTGTACGGGCAATAACTTTCGAAGGAGTTAATTTATTTTAACGAAATTTGGCACACATGTTGGAATCCATCACCGCACGAAGCCTATTTAAAATGGGCCCAATCGGGTCATTTTAAGGGTGGTTTTTAGGGGATGAAAAAAGTTTTTGGGGCCAAAAATACCTAAAAAATTCTCAGAATCGTTTCAAAATTGAAATTTAACCCTTTAATAGCAATTAAAAAGTGTTCCTAAAATTTCAATAAAATCGGCCCGACAGGACCGGATTAAAAAATTTTCTGAAAACACTAGTTTGCAGATAGTGAGTTATTTCCTGAAAGGTGTTTTTAATTTTGGTGTAGACGTTTGATCGACAATAATGATGTAGTTAAAAAAAGTGTAATTTAAAGGGGTGTATTAAGGAGTTAATTTTTTTATTTTGCCCAATAATCACCTTAAGTTCACATAATAAAGCCACAAGGCCTGATGTATTAGCAAATACACTATATTGTCGGCAGGGTTTTGGCACTGTGACCCGGGTTTTTTTTAGGCAGCCGTCAATATCATTCCGGATTTAACTTTTTGGTGCCTTAAGTTTTGGTACCGTAATATCTCTGCTTACGTAAATTTATTCCTTTGCTCTGTACTTGAGGCGAAATTTTACGCTATCGGCAATCTAAACATTTTCATTTCCATCTAAGCGCGCCATTAGATGTTTTACATAAAAAAAGTTAAATGTTGACAAATACAACAAAACGAACCGCATGACGGCATGAGCCTATGTTTTTCCATTTCAAAGATATCGAAGGCGAAAATTTTCCGGGTGAATTCCGGACATATGGCAACCCTGCTCGTGGAGGCAGCTGGCGTATCGGTGGTTACTGGTTCGTACTTCGTACAAAGTATAATAAACAATACAGCAAGTAGCTAAAAACGACAACCATAAAATATCGTTATCTCTCGATGTCTAAAGTAAAGTATGTAAGTGAAAATATATTCTTGTAGTGGGTACGTATAGTTTATGTTGTCGTAGGGCTGACCAACGTCACTTGTTCGCAGAACCCTGTCAATAAACTCAGACACTATATTTAACCTGTCGGAACTAATCAACTCATATATTTTCGATTTCTTCATCTTCACTTCGTGCTAGTCATAAATCAATCAGAAAAAATATGAGAACGATTAGCTGTTTGGGCATGTTCTATCGAAACTAATCGACTCGTATATTTTTAACTTCTCCTTCGTGCCACTGTTGAGCCACTGATAACTCATTCCGCCGCGATAGTGGAAAGTAAATTTTTCTGATATAACATTGTAAAAATGGGTGTTCTTAACAATTGTACCAAACTGTTACTGTTAACCTTTATTAATTTGAGGATAAATGTTGCCGAACGTATTTTTCTATTGGTTGAGCAGACGTAAGAGTTGAAAATAGATGGTGTTGAAAATACATGTGTCCGACTTAATGATAAAATCCGTTGCAATACATTGCATCGGGTGCGATTTTGCTTAAATTTTAAAAGTGCATTTAAAACTAACTTCCGCATAGACGTTATTAGTGACCTTAGCTGTCGAGCGTCTATAATCTGTAATCAATCACCGACTCTGGGTGTGTTTCCAAATCGATGATTTTGCAAGAAATAAAGCCACACTTTCTGTCGTTCTGATTAAACTTATCTCCAGTTTAAACTTTTAAAGTCGTATATTGTGTCGTGCGTTTGACGAGGTGCGGTACATCCCCGTCGACTGTAGCGACACAGGCAGCGCATATGAAAACTAATGACGACAACGCCACCGCCTCCGCCGATTCCCCAACCGGAAACGGAAACGCGACGTGATGAATGTTCATTGTGGAGTCGTTTTCAATATCCCGGACATTCGTCTTGATTTAACGTCAACTTCGCGAGCCTCCTCTGGCTGTTTTCTGATCGCCGCTTCTCAAAAGGCACCGTACTCTGTTCTGCTGTGTAAAGTTACGCACGCAGCATGCAACGAACATGAGACACCGTGAAGTTAGGTAGAATTTTCTCTGTTGCGGAAGTTGCGCACGCAGCATGCAACTAATATGAGACACCGTGAAGTTAGGTGGAATTTTTCCTGTTAGGTTGAACACCATGTAGGTACTACGTGTATCGGCACGGATAAAATCGTCTCTTCAATGCAGTATAGTTTTACTTTGTATTCATAGATGACACGTCTCATTTCTCTGTTATAATATGCTGATGGAGTTGCTCATCTATTATCCAAAGTAAATAAGTACTACTCGAAGTGAACAGGTACCCGTGGAAACGTAACCCATACAGTATTCATGATATGCATGTATACTTTTCTATAAATTGTTGAACTTTAAACCGTTATTTATAAATAATTAGACGGTCAAAAATGTTTTCTTGTTTTTTTTTTAAACTCATAACAAATGCGTTGAAAGACTGTCAGTTTTTGGAAAGTTTCTGACAGTTAGTTCTTTTTTTTTAAATAAGAAACTGGTTCAGAACTACAGAGATCGTATACAATCAATGTTAATTATCCAATTTTTAATTGAATTTATCTCGGATTATATACGGTCGATCGACTTCAAATTTTCAGGGTAATTGTATTATCATGTCCTTAATAAGTACACAAGAATTAAGAATTTTCTGACGGTGTGCCTTAACCACGACAACTATCTTAAGTATTTTTAACTTTAAATTCCAAAAGCAAGTATACATCTATATAAAAGTTTGAGAGCCGCTCGTAATGTATCGATTGAATTTCTATAAGAAAATGTCTCGTACCGTTCCTTAAATGAAGTACCCACATGTATCATTGTTATGGGTGTTTCGAATTCCTTTTTGTTTTGGCGAAGTTTCGAAAAGAAACCGAACAGATATAATATATTACGGCTATTATTTATACTAAAGGGTTGGTATACAGTCGAAACTGTGAGTTTTCACAGGACCACGTTAAATACATTTAATAATTCCCAAATATGTTTATTTTAGTCGTTTAAGTTAAAACTGGACCTCACTCGCTTCACCGATTCGATCAGTTAAAACATTCTACGTAGGAAAGAAAATCAAAAAGTTTGCGAAAATCGAAAAGTTGATATTAAAGCACGTGTCAATTGAGATAAGGAGAAAATAATTTCACGTACAAAAACTGACATTAATTAAAACAGAAGATGCCTATCTGACTTTTTTCAATGAAAGTAATATTAATTTGGAAAGTTATAGAAGTTTAAACAGTAGATTAAAGCAGCATCTTTTAAAACCGGATGTTAAGCTTTCCCGAACTTTGTCGATGCAACAGTTTTCTTCCCATTTTATAATTTATAACAAATATTTCAGTTCGTCTATTTTGCTTCTTAAAGGAACCTTTTTTTGGTGATATGTACAGCACAACAACAAATCCTGTGTAAAAAAAATTACCTTCAAAAAAGCCACTTGAAAAAGATAAATTACGAAATTGTGACGATTTTTTTTTCCTCAAGTACGTTCAATTTTGTTTTAATAAAGTTATTTTTTTTACTTTTTAGTAGCTTTGCACCATGCAATTCGCACGTTATATGAAATCGCCTTCTTTCTTAATTTTTATACTATGTTTTGTAACCGCTGAACTGATTTAAACAAAGTTTATGTGACCATCCTGGAGGAATGCTTTATTAAACAAAAAAAGAATCTTCAAAATTGGTTCACAAATTCTGATGATATGACGTAATATATATTAAAAAAACTTCTTTGTTAAATTCGTTTTAAAAGCGACTGAACCGATTAAAAAAAAAAATTATAATGGACTAATCGGTAGACATTTTCGTGTAGAAATTTTTCAAGTCCGTTAACCCCTCGAAAAGTTTAAATTATACACAAAAAAAATGTGAAGAATTGATAACCTCTTTTTTAGAAGTCGGTTAAAAATAACCTTATACCACCAAACTGAATTTGTAGGGTTACTGAAATACCTGCTAAGCGTTATTTTGAATAAGGTTTAATGAAATGAAATTGAAAATATTAGGTCAATTTGTTTGTTAGTAAACCACGAGACCCTCGGCGAGTGAATTAATGGGAAAGATAAAAATTGACAACGAATTTATTTTGTGCGAAACAAAATTGAAGTGAATTAAAAAAACAACAGAAAGTATAAAAAACTAATTAAAAACATGTGTATATATAAAATGTTTATTGGTGAAAAAAAAACTAATAAACAATTTTTCATTAATACTGGATAAGTTCGTTGTCAGAGGATTTAAAAGTTGACTTGATCCAAGTATGGCCGACGGCCACCGCTGCGAACTACGCATTATACGCGACGCGGCGGAAGCTTCCAAGTTTGTAAAAAGTATACAACAAAGTTTTTTCTTTTTGATCTTCTTTAACGAACTGCGGTGTTACACTTTATATAAGTTGGCTCACAATACAACAACGTAATTTTGACGTTGAACAATATTAAATTATTAAGATGAATCTCGTATCTAGTAACAAATGCTCTCAGTAAATTTCAAACTATGGTTGCAAAATATCAATATTAAGTTTGTTTCCTTTTAAAAATTGGATTACCACGTGTAATAATGTACTATGTAACACTTCCGAATGAACACACTGTATATGCGCAGCAAATAACCTTGATCTGTGGCGGTGTTTTTAGTAAGCGCTGTCCACAAATACTCTGCCTTTGAGATGGTGTGTTTTCTTTGAGAGATCGCCAAATCTTCTTCTTGTCATTTGGCCGTTTATCTCTGTCGATTATGCAATTTAAATGTATCGACTGCGGGTCAATGAACCTTACTCTGGAGATTTCGAGCGTCTATAATCTACTGCCTACTCTGGATATTCACTTACGGGTTAAACGTAACCAGTAAACACAACCCACCATCGCTGCTTTTTTTACAAGAGCTTTTTTCATCCAAACCGAAAAAATTAAAGTGAACAAAAATGTATTCCCAAAAGATGAGTCTAGCGCCTCAAAATTCGAAACTCGAGTACGTAATGCAATAAATTAATTTTAGAAATGAAATTTTCTCCATCTACGCCACTGGATCGTGACGCAAATACGACGATGCCTACGTTTACGAGCGAGAAGTTGATGTCAGTAATTTGCCGGTGAAAATTACAGGTATCGTTTGAAATGGGGCTGAACCCCGAACCGCCCATCTCGCTACCGGTCTTTGGCGAGACAAGGCTTGTCGGTATCTCATTCAATTATAACGAAATTATAGTTCCAGCAGGTTTGTAGAAACCATAGGACTATACTATGGTTAAACCCGTAGAAAACAAAATTAATATGCAAGTTGAATGAAAGGTTAAAAGATTATCATTCAGCTGTTTAAAAGTAATGGCGGTTATTTAACAGCTGATCGTATTTGTAGGTTATGTTGTAGATATTTCAATTATAACGAAGCTATAGTTCCTATACAGCATATGGTCGATCCAGGTTTGTAGAAACCCATGAAAAAATAAATTAATGTGCCAGTTGAATGAAAGGTTAAAACATTATCATTCAGCTGTTTAAAAGTAATGGCGGTTATTTAACAGCTGATCGTTTTTCTAGGTTATGTTGTAGATATTTCAATTATAACGAAGCTATAGTTCCTATACAGCATATGGTCGATCCAGGTTTGTAGAAACCCGTGAAAAACTAAATTAATATGCAATTTGAATGACTTAATCTATAAATAACAATGTTTATTTATTGAAGTAATAACGTTTATTTAATAGCCGATCGTTCATCTACGTTATGCATTGTAGATCTTTTGTCAAGTTGCGTTAAATTGCTAGAATTTCATGATGTGACTGAAAATAAATGTTCTTTGTTAAGTTTATAACTTTTGTTAATAAAGCTGTTCTGAATCAATTCCCGATGTTATATTGTTTTGTAACTTGATCTATAAATGTTCTACTTTCAACAATCGGTCAGCCAGAAAATTGGATATTATACTTCCAAACGACGGCGGGTCACTTTTTCGCAGGTTATTTTATTACAACTAGGGAACGATTGCCAAACAAACTACCCTTTTGTTTACCTGTTCTCTTGATACAAAACATATAATAATAATAATGCGTTTAACGTCCGTTTCTCGACTTTATGTCATAACAGACGCCATTCGCACCATTACTATTTTCTATTTACCACTTCACGTTATTTTCTACATTTTTTACAACTTCAACTTATGTAATAGCAATGGGCGAATGAAGGAATTATAGAAAATTAGGATAAGGTAGGTAATTTTTGAACTAGGAGTTTGATAGGTAATCGGCCATGGCCTCAAATAAGGAACCATCTCGATATTTATCTGGAATTAATTGAGGGAAACCATGGAAAATCTCAATCAAGATGGCCGGTACAGGAATTACCGTTTCTCGGCGAGAGGCAGTAGGAAAAAGTCCCAGCCACATCTGCCCCCGCCGGGATTCGAACCCGGTACCTCCCGAATGCGAGTCTAGTGCTGTCACCACTACTCTACCCAGCTCGGTACAAAACATATAATAAGATATATTAACTAATTTTTGTTTTACGATTAATTAAGTACCTAAACGCATTATTTGTAACAAATTTTATGATCAGATTTCAAAATGCAAATTATAACAATAATGCACTTAATACGAATTTTAACTTTTGGTTTACTGATAATAAACTTTCTTCAAAAAAAATTTGCTGCAATAATTCTTCTGAAATATTTATCTTACAAATTTTACTTTATAAATTTAGACCTTTAAAATAATGATTTTATTTTTTTGCGAATCGGCAACCTTCTCCGACGCGTCAGCCAGCGCAGATATAAATATATCCTACAGTAAATCACCAGCTTTGAGGTCTTTTAGTGAAGTTTAATCTGCGCATGGCAAAGCTGCACAACATAGAGACATACCAATGCACCTGTTCTTTCTTTTGTGGATACTAAGTTCAACTTAAATTAACGACTGAAGCCAAACTATCAAACAGAAATTACGTTCACATTCCAGGCAAAACTGTTATTAGTTAGTAACAGTTATAACTGCTACTGTTATTTGGAAAAGACTTACAATGATTTGCTACAAAAAAATAATGCAAAATTTAAAAAATCCCCGACGCAAAAAGCAAACCTTTGAAAAGTAAGACATAATTAATGTCTACCATATCTGGCCCGATGGATTCCCTATTTCTTCGTTTGGATGGAATATTTCATTCATAAATACATCGCAGGGATAGACAAAGACGACTTATATCTCTCACTTTTTTCATGGGGTTAATATTAAACCTAAACCAGTAGTTTTTACTATATCTAACGGCGTAATAGGGCATATTAGTACCTACTCACGAGTAGTAACATTATGTTAAAATGAACACTGGCGAGTTTTAACACGAGTGATATCATTACGCATGAGATACATACTATAGTTTCGGTACATACCAGCGTTGCCAGATTCTTTTTGTGCCAAGTCGGGATTTTGGAAAGCGGGATTCTTTCGTCGAAAGTGGGACATAGTAAAAAAACGTATATAATCAGAAGCTTTTAAATATTTATCTTTTTATTTGAGTTCAAATTACGTTTACGTGACAATAGATAGCAAAAATAGCCATAGAAAATGTATTTTAATAAAAATATGATATTTTAAATCCGATTTACCCTATCGTTAAATAGTTGAGTCTTCTGAATAAAAAAAAATAAAAAAAACAGAAATCAAAATCAAAAAAGTTTTATTCATTAGAAAAATATGGCGTTTCAAACAATAACTTGAGGAGTGAGTGTTACAAATTGCAACTTACAATAAGAGAATGATTATTTACGTATGGTCGAGTTATCCCCGAAAAGCGGGACTGAGCCTGTCCCGCGGGGGACATTTAATTTTGATTTTAAAATCGGGACGTCCCCCCAAAATCGGGACGTCTGGCAACGCTGGTACATACCCTCTGCATCGTTTCGGTACATACAAAACGCTAGTGACCTTTTATTTTAGAAAGCTTTAAATATCCATGGAGTTTGTACTTTTTGTATAGTTTCCATACTGTACAGTCTATGTTTTTGAAACAATTTTTCCTCATCTCCCAATTCACTCCCTTAAATTAACCCCCAGAATCAAAACTCAACATTTCACGTCTGTATTTGGGCCAGTACACTCTACTTTTGTGCCAAATTTGAAATTACTACGTCAAACAGTTTTAGAGAAAATCGTCTGTGACAGACAGACAGACGGATACCGAAGTGATTCCACTAAAACGATCGTTTATTCATGAACAGTGTCTTTAATTTCCAGATGATTATAGAGGGAATATCACATTGTATATCGATAGGATGTGATAAACAGAATAATATATAATATTAATGGCTGCAGTGGAAGTATAAATGAATATAAAAAAAGCATACAAATCGATCCTAATGAATAATAAATTCAAACAATAGATTATAATAAAGTATAAGGACTGTCGTTAGCTGTAATTCGTGTGTATATTTAAGTAGACTCGATATTAATATTAATGTAAAATATACGTTTTGTTACAATCGAACAAATGACATACGGAAACATCGTTCAATTGGTGAAGAACTCCCAACACGTTACTTGCTATCGCTTTTATACAGGAGTGACTTTCTGGTCCGGGAACAAATCTATCTATATATATATATATATATATATATATATATATATATATATATATATATATATATAGTTTAGCCACACTGATTTAGCTCAGAAATTGAGTGCGGAATACGCTCACTACTTATTGCCATTTTTGTTCTGGCTTATGATAATCGGAAAGAAGTAGGCTTTTAAATAGTCAATGATTTTTAAAATCGGTTCAGTAGTTTCCAAGATTACCGTGTACAACACATACAAACTTTTCGTCTTTATATTTTTAAAATGTTGTAGAGTAATAATTATAATTTTGATTTGAAGTTTTTGACAGATTTCAGGAGTACCATAGAGTTGGTACCTAGCCTTCTATCGTTCCCAGATTCAAACAAATACTTAACAAACAATCAACTTTATTAGAGTTCTGATTATATTTAACAATTGTTATGAATCTTGGAAAACACAGGGAATTGAACCAAATTCAAAAAATAATTAACACTGAATTATGTTGAATTACGTTTCGTTGCTTAATTGGACCAGAATATACCAACATTGTTACTTTGTAATAAACAGATAACGTTCAAAGCAGTCTTAAAGTTTATTGGCTATATTAGTAAGTCTTTACCTTGATTTAGAATCTGTCAAAAACTTCGAACCGAAATGATTCCTCTACATTTTTTCACGGTGGACTATTTAAATAGAACAGTCTATAGAAACGGTGTCCAATATAGTAAAGGAAACGTTTGAATGCGTGTTCCTTTGAAAATCGTTGAGACGCCAATAAACAGAATACAAAATTAAATACTCCTTGATGTTGTAAATGACGTATCATTATATTTATTATGTGACTGTCACAAAGTCTTGATCAATTATTTATTAATAAGGTTCCTGTATATACTCTATAGTAACTACCATTTATTTTCACTGTTGCTTTGTCTATACTTTTATACACTAAGAGCTCGTGGCCAAAAATTGCAAGAACTTTATAAAGACTAATATTTTGAGATTAAGGTCCACACCCACTCATACGGATCGGGTCGACTCGGCACGGAAATGTATCCCAAAACTGCCGATCGTGTCGAGTCGATCCGATCCGACTCAGTGGGTGTGGCCTTTAAGGTGTAAATAAATATATTAGAAATAAAATCAACGTTCTGACTGTTTTAACGCGCTTTTATTAGTTTCACCTGTATGTTTGTAACGGAATCTTTGAACGTGAAATTCATCCACTGTAAAACGTCAGATTAAACTAAAACTTTGCACACTTATCAAGGACCGATGACAATACAATAATTTAATAAGTTTGTGCCATTATTCTGACTAGGATCATCAGAATAAAAAAATAAGACTAAAAAGAATAAATAATAGTTTAAAAAACTAAAAAAATACGCTTTAATAGCAAACCGAACTAAAATTGAATCGTTAGGATTATTATGCAAAGAAATTAATAATTTAATGAAATCGAACTATATGTTACAGTACGTTCTACTGAAAGGTAGAAAATATCTCCGGCAGAGAACATGCATGGTTCCTGGATCTATTTTATATAAATTACATTTGATAACGATTCATGTATATCCTTTACTATACCCCAGTCCTGGATACGAGCGTCGCGTCGAAATGTAAATAAACCCCGTCGTATAAGACTGCGTCAGCCGGGGTGTCAACACAAAATCTTCGGATTAAACTAAATTCTAAAACAACTCGTCGACATGACTGAAGAAGACGAAAATATCCAACGCCAGATTAAGTGACAGACATTAATTATTCTGAATGATTAACTCGTAACTTAATATTAATCTACTTTTACGTCGCACCCCGCATTTCCCCGCGTCCAGCATCGCATGTAACGCGTCTCAGCGGTTGCCAAACAAATCCAGAATATGAAATCTACTATTGTCGAATCTTCAATTTGATTTAGTTTTAGCGATTATTATTTATTTCACACAACTAATTTATTTCGCGGTGAACTAGGTGACTAATTGGCTTGCAGTATCAAACGTGCCCAGTCGAGTCGGTAGTAGAAACTTCCAGAAAGCTTTCATTACTTAAAAGTGCAATCGAGAATTATTCTATACACAGTATGTGCCATATTATATACAGAGTGATCCGCTACAGTATATGTAGTCATGTATATGTGCGTAATAATTATCAAGAACTACTATATTGATTTAAAAAATTCTTTCACTGTTTTAAAGTGTACTCCTTCTCGAGTAACGTAGGCTATATATTTTTACCCTACGACAAAGGGGGGTTAAACGATTTGTGAAGCTCTAGTTTTACAGTAAAGTCTTCTCGAGAAGTCACAATGTTTCAAGTTTACTAAAGTTTGTGATATAAATAAAATAGTTCACAAATAACATTCTAGTTAGCTTGTTAATGAACGTTGGTATGCCACTAATTGAAAGCCACTGTTTTAACATAATCTCTTAAGCAGTGACGGATCATTTCATGTCATTATTTTTTTTCCCTTAATACTAAAAATACTTAGTGAAATATCGAACTTCAATATTGTTAGTTTCTTCGTTACAAAAAATGTAACAAAGTGCATGTCTTACATCGTCACAACTCTTGCATTAAGCTACTCTCATATAATGAGTCAATTTCTGTAGGATTTACTGTTTAGTAGGAGAGCTATTAGACATTTTTGGGTAGGTATTTGTACAATACCTCTTTAGTAATATCCAAATACAAAAAACACAGACCTGGCTGAAGTGTGGCTAGGCTTAACCCAACCTCAAATTTTTGAATTAGCAAATTAAGCCCCGCTACCCTTCAGCCAGGTCTATGTTTTTGTATTCGAATAGTACTAAAGAGGTACTGTATAAATTTTCACATTGCCTCAAATACCTACCCAAAAATATTAAAGAGCTCTCGGAGCTAAAATTGTCTTTTAATTTCCGTATTTTATATACATATACATAATGCAAGAGCCATGCGAATTGAAATCCTTGTAATACTTTAATTGTAATGTCATTGGATTGTAAAATGCGCTATTCTAAGAATTAAACTCTGCTGTCACCATTATTTATAACACACCGATATGGCATTCTCTCTATTTATATATTCAAAACAGATAACTATTACAATAATGTATACACAATACATAGTCAAACAATATATTATTGTTATGTAGAATTATACATAAAATTATGTAATGCCGTTGAACCGATTACAATGGGGCCGTACCGCATTTTTGAAATGACACTTCTTAGCTTGCGCAAAATTTTCTATGACGGAAGTGACACTTTAAAAGCTGAAAATATTATTGTTGTATAAAACGTCGCTGAGTGATCACATCTTCGTAAACTAAATATTCATCTGAGCCGTCACAAAACACAAGCTCCCAATAGGTAGGTACGCTCAATCCGTTCGTATATACAAGTACCAGTCTCTAAAAGTCCACACTAAAACGGCACACATTTTGAAAACGCTTTCTGCCTCAAAATTGAGCCGAAAGTGCGTACTTTAGAGTTGGGTAACTCAGATCTGAACCGGCTCAAAGAGCTGACTCCGACAGAAGATCCGTGAGAGCCGATTAACTTTTTTTTGAGCCGACAGATCGGCATGACACAGAAGCACATTTTACACTTACGTATCAGTTCTCGCTTTGATGCATCTGTCAGCTCAAATGACTCATGCATCACATGTTTGGCTATGCATTCTTGATTCTATACAGGTCGTGATATGATTGACTGAACTAGGTAACTCAGTGGCAGACCGCAGTAACATATTCAGAACTCGGCTCTTTTTGAACCGGTTCAGTGAGCCAGCTCACATACGGGATCCAGATGCAAAGATGCAGATCACTAAAAAGACCCGTTTTTCCCATCTCTAGCGTACTTTTGACCGGGTATAAAGAAATATCTATTTTGTGTCTAGTAGTATTGATTGCTAACAGCAAAGGTTACAGTATCTCGCAATGAATGTGTCGTTTTAGTGGGTGTCAGGTTACGCACGGAACACATGTGAAATTCAAACACAAAAAGTTCTCACTATACAGAAATAATCTTCGCTTCGCTTCTTGAAATTATTATTAGTTCTCCTTCTCTATGGGTTATGTTCTTTTAATACCAGCGGCGGGTAAACCACTGACGACCCTTCTCTATATTATAGACGTTCGACAACTGAGATCGATAAGGCGCCTCCTAAGTTTCCTTTAAATGCTGGCACTCGTTTTATTTCATAGTGTTTAATATCCGCGTTTTCTGTATGATGGATATATATTTTTTTAAAAGTGCGTAATCTATGTTTACGCTTAGAGTTGGATCATTTTATAAGAGAAAGATAGTAGACTACAGAGGCTAAACTTACACTCTCTGTCTCTTTTCGCCATTCTTTGAAAATTTACTACTCTACGTATGTTATAATACTTAGGTGTGTTTGATATCGTGCTCCAGTGTAAAAAGTGTAACCCTACTGCCAGACTATGCTCCTCGCACTGCTCCTCGCTCTGCTCATCGCGCTGTCGCGATGTTGCCCTAAGCGGCCAGACACTGCTGTACTCGCGACGCTCCGCACTCGGCTTTCGCCTCTCGGCAATGGAGGTCGATACTGTGGCAGCGTGCGCACTATGCCTTTACATTTAGACCACTACACTTACAATTAGACCGCTTGGCGCGGGAGTATGTGGCCGGCTTACTCGTGCTCTTATTGCCGGTCCTTTGACTCGCGCACAAAAAACCGACAATCGAGGGAGCACTGGGCATGACGTGCGGCATGACAAGTAACGCGGTCACACAACGTCTCTGCCTCCTTTCCTCGCTACTTCCCATGCCATTCGTCGAGTGTGTGGCTGAGGCATAAACACTTTTACGACTATTGCGTTTGGTATACAGAAGTGTAAGATACACTGAACTGTTCGGTATTTGAGTGTTGGAGTAAAAGTGTAAACACTAGCAGTCCTGACTCTTGAGCAGGGGAACATACTGTATAGTGTAGATCACGTGATAGATGTTTGAATTTGACAATTGTTACGACAAATTACACTTTTGTTAAATCTAACGTACACTTTTCAGTGTAAATCTCACTGAATATAGTGTAGATCACGTGATAGATAGCAGATTAGTACTTTTGGTAAACCTACAATTTGCAGTGTAAATTTCAGAGAGTTGTTTTGCACTACACTAGTATATACCAAACATACCTAATGTCAACGAACAGACTGTATATAATAGCCACGTCATGCGTTATAAAATTATGACAATTTGAGACGAAGTTAATTTGTAAAAATAGCTGAAATAACCATCAATTAGACTGTGTTAAAAGTTAATTCTTCTTAATTTAAAGCATAAGGCGAGTTGTAAAATGCAGCGTGCGCTTATGTTTAGGAAGGGAGGAGAGTTCTTACGTTAAATAGCGAACACAGAATGATAAAATTTGGAATCTCTCGGATTTTTTTTATTAGAAAAAAACAGTCACTCCCCGGTTCTTTCAGCAGATGTATTGTAGCATTCCCGTTAGGATAAACGGGATTATGAATGATATTTTTTTTAATTCAAATTTAATAATATTTTTTAAGGTGATTGTTTACCAGCTGGTCAGTATGCCACCTTTTTCCGAAGAAAAGTTTAGAAGTTTATACAGTTTATTTGATCTAAATAAACGATTTACAATCGATAAAAACTAGAAATGACCTTTGATGTTGATACGTCCATAAATATCTATATAAAAAACGAGGAAATTAGCATCAGATGAGCACAAATTTCTGTACAGAAAAAATTAAATTTGTAAAAACATATCATTAAAGCCACATTTGTCAGTATTTTTAACATAAGTTTGTAAAAAAAAACTTCAAAATGTTACTTAGCCTTCCCGTAATTCGAAAACTCGTGACGTATTGTAAAGAAATATTGACAAATATCACGTTTTCTGATAAAATTTTTAGGACAAAAAAATATTTGTTGAATTTTTTAAGCAGCAAGCCACATTTTGTGAAGCTTAATTACAGCTAATAAAAATAGTAATAAAACGGACTTTGCAACCATAATTCGAAATTTCTCGAGAGAAAATTTAGAATTGGGGGAATCATCCACCTTTTTAAAGAGTGTTCCATCCACCAAGAAGGGCGAGAACTATTAGAATCTAAATTTATATAAATTTAGAATTTGTATTGAAAGTTTCTCTGTTCGGTTTTTTTAACAAAACTATAAAAAGTAACTGGTGGTGCAATCGACCCGTCAGTGATTAAAAAAACAGACATCAGTCGACATTCTTTTCATTGTGACAGGCGTTTAAAGCCTGTCTTACCTGCGCTGCGCCCCTTTTGTGTGACTGTAAACATGACCAGCGGGGGGTCAACCGTGCCCCCCTGTCACTGTCTTAACACAATATTGATAAAAGTTGATCCGATTTGAACGGTCTTTTGTGATACCTTTTGTACAAAACTTCGTTCAATCATTTACTATATTAAATATGTACCAATAGACCTGTAATATTCGTACAATAATATTGTCGTGTTTTGTTAAACGGTGACAGTTATTAAGGAAACGTATTATGAAAAGATTTAAGGGATCATATTTAGCAAAGGGAACTATTCAACGCTGTTTCATTCAAAAAATAAAAAAAAATTAAAATCACTGATCACACGCACACACAACACCGTTGAACACAGTAAATTTCGACATGGTTTTTTTTCTACAATTCTTATGCTTGGTTGCAGAAAGCATTGTCAGAAAATCTAATTTGACAATGACCTTACATTGTGACCACACATATTGTGATATTTCTAACATTAATATCTCTCATTACAATAATGAGATATCAAAGCTACTCAATTCGAGATTTTTAGGTATTTACATTGATTCTGGTTTAAAATGGAATATTCAAATTGACGCTGTATGTAAAAGACTTAATACAGTGTGTTATTACATCAAATCACTACGTAATATCTTTGATAGTGATAATTTAATGTCAGTGTACTACTCATTTGCCTACAGTGCTATGAAATATTACGTAGTACTTTGGGGACACGCATCAGAATGTATCCGAATTTTTAGATGCCAGAAAAGAATTGTACGACAAATTTTTAAATTGAACAAACGACAATCGTGTAGACAACTGTTTATTGACAAACAAATTCTAACATTTTACGGTCTGTATATCTTTGAACTCATTGTATATGTTAGGCAAAATATAAATAGCTTAAATTTGATTTCTGATATACATAATTACAATATTCGCAACAATAAGAACATTTACATAGACCCATACAAAACTAAAAGATATAGCAACAGTCCACTATGTAAAGGCGCAAAGTTCTACAACAGTATTTTTTGACAAAGATTTTTGTAGTTCAGCATGTCTATTTTTTTTAAATAAGTTAGATCAAAACATTTGACAAAACCAGAAAGACATTTTGTCTTTCGATCTTCATGTCTGTTAGGTAGGTACATTATGAACTTGACTTCACCTCGCCCAATGAATGTGATAAGAGTTGTTTTTTATTTTCTTTTTTAACAGAAGATGCATCCACCACATTTTAGTTGAAGATTTATGTTTCTAAATATTCCGTATGTTTAATACACTGCATGCGTCCCCCATATTTGACTCACTGATTTAAAATCAAAATAATTTTAAGGTTCTCTATCACAAGGAGAAAAAGAGAACCCTTATGGCGTCTAGTCACAAACAGTATTATTGATTTATTTATTTGTAATTGTAACAACCATATTAATATTAAATATTACAAACAAATACATTATTATAAGTAATAAAAATAAAAATAATCTATGTGTCTTTTCAAATTATAAAAAAATATATTCTCTAAATCTCTCCACGATGTTCTTTACCGTACATATTTCTGTTATCTACTCCGTTCATTATCACTATAATATTTTTGTTTGTAATTATTATTTTTTACCGAGCTGGGTAGAGTAGTGGTGACAGCACCAGACTCGCATTCGGGAGGTCCGGGTTCGAATCCCGGCGGGGGCAGATGTGGCTGGGACTTTTTCCTGTACCGGCCATCTTGATTGAGGTTTTCCATGGTTTCCCTCAATTAATTCCAGATAAATATCGCGATGGTTCCTTATTTGAGGCCATGGCCGATTACCTATCAAACTCCTAGTTCAAAAATTGCCTACCTTATCCTAATTTCCTATAATTCCTTCATTCGCCCATTGCTATTACATAAGTTGCAGTTTTAAAAATGTAGAAAAATAACGGGAAGTGTGGTAAATGGAAAATAGTAATGGTGCGAATGGCGTCTGTTATGACATAAAGTCGAGAAACGGACGTTAAACGCATTATTATTATTATTCATCTTTAAAAGTTTTATTATAATTTAAACATGCTGAGGTTAGTCAAATTATTATTTCTTTTTAGTAAATTATTTAATCCATAAGGTTTTATATTTTTATTATATTATGATTGTTAATTTTTGTAAAAAATTTTTTTTCCAGAGCTTGAAAAAGTCTTAATTTAATAAAGACGAAACGTTGCAATCAATAAGTGTTTAAATTGATTTTTTATTCCAATTACCCGTGAAACTAATTTCTATTATTATTATTATTATTGTAATTATTATTTTTGCGTAAAGTAAAGCGCCTACATACACTCACTTTGTAAGTGAATCTTTTAAAATGTCCATGTCCGTAAAATTTCCTATGGATCTTCTCTTATTAGAAAAATGTAGGTAACTTTAGAACAAACTACGTAGATAACAATATTTCAATGCATGCATGCAGACGGCAAGCACAAACAACAGTAGTTTATCATAGAAACACTAGTCACTCGTCAGTTTGACTGAGTTGCACTTAAAACACTGCATAAGTGCATTTACAACAGTATAGTAGTGGAGGTTTGTTTTGAGATTATAGAAATGACAGATTGGATGAAGAGTGACAAAATGCAGTAGTGGCCACTTTTCGCTTCCCTTAATTTTTTACAGGGTGTGGCAAAATACAAATCATTCATATAGAACTAAAGGCCGAGAATGTGCCGCTGGATGACGTCATCTCTCCACTACGAGGTCACCAAGCCTTGTAGTTTGGTTTTACTTTGATACATCAGTGAGCGTGATACAGCCAATCACAGGTTGAAAGCTGCTTACGTCATTTCTGTAGCGACATAACTCTTAAGGCCCCAGTACACAGTGGTCTGTAGTGGGCCATTGTAGACCATCGCCATTGTGTACAGGGGGTAATTGTGAATCGTGGTGCGCAATCCATTTGTTGTCGGTTTTTTTGACACATTTCAAAGGAATCGTGGTGTACCTTGGACTGTGGTGTCCACACAGTCGCCCATTGTCCGGGACAGGTACCTACTTTTTTTGTTGCGTGCTATACTATTTAAATTTTTAATCGCCCAAAATGTCAGTATCCTGGAGCAAGGGACAGACTTTTAGGTTTATAATACTATAATACTTGTAAATAGTATATAAATAAATAGCCACGGCCGTAATTACTTCCACGTCCATCACAAGTGCTTCGCCAGGCAGAAATGAGCCATGGGCCATTGTGTGAACACCAAGTGATAGTGGCCTACAGTTGCACATTGCAAAGCATGGCCCACTCCAGACCACTGTGTACTGGGGCCTAAATATATTATCACAAATCAATTTTTTGACAAATTAAATTTTTGAATTCAGTTTGTAATGGCCGGATTATGTAACGAGAAGACAGCATTATTCAACGTTAATTATTTTGAACAAAAATTATAGGTTTTAATTTGAAAACTGAAACCATACAGTGGGACTGAGACAGAACTAATAGGAGCGAGATATATGCAGAGTAATTAGTGAGTCCCAGTGCGTGTAATTCGTTTGTCTCGGCAATACGACGACGACGACGACGAGTCAACAACCCCCTCGACTCGCCGTTACGCTTTCACGCCACGTCGCTCTCAGCTCCTCCACTCCGCGTTCCCTAAGTTATATTTAAATAGCGTCAAGTGTCGTCTCTCTTTGTCATGTGACTCTGATGATGAGATTAAAACTCACGACATATCGGTCGTCACTATAGTTCCGGGAATCTTTACCTTCAGGAACCATTTCTTATGTCGGAGATACGGTTGCCAACCATATTTTTTTATAGAAATGTTTATACCTGTAGGTGTTAATTCATTAAGTTATAACTAGCGTTGCCAGACGTCCTGATTTTGGCGGGACGTCCCGATTTTTAAATCAAAATTAAATGTCCCGCGCGGGACAGGCTCAGTCCCGCTTTTTGGGGATAAGTCGACCGTGCGTAAATAATTATTCTCTTATTGAAAGTTGCAATTTGTAACACTCACTCCTCAGACTATTGTTTATAACGCCATATTTTTCTAATGAATAAAACTTTTTTGATTTCGTTTTGTTTTTTTTATTTTTTTTATTCAGAAGACGAATAAGACTACTATTTAACGATAGGGTAAATCTGATTTAAAATACATTTTCTATGGCTATTTTTGCTATCTATTGTCACGTAAACGTAATTTGAACTCAAATAAAAATATAAATATTTAAAAACTTCTGATTATATACGTTTTTTTACTATGTCCCGCTTTCGACGAAAGAATCCCGCTTTTTTCACTCAAAAAGATCCAAAATCCCGACCTGGCAAAAAAAAAATCTGGCAACGCTGGTTATAACTTGCACATTACAAAAACACTGATCTAAAAAGTTGAGCGGATAGAGAAAAACTGATTTCATATTTAGATTCAGCGCCCCAAATATTGTTAAGATCAGTTCTAAAATCCTAGGCACCAAACACAATTTTTAATTTTGTAGGCCTCTGTTATATGTCACATATCAATATTTTTGAAGTTGGAATAGTCCTGTCGCCCAATTATCTGGATTTTTTAAATAGAAATGAAAAAAATTGACCAGAAAATCCCTATATAGTCGAAACAGTGTTTGAGCATTTTCAGCGAAAACCGCTATTTCATCGAATGTTACAACCATAACACTAAAAAGTTAAAAGTAACTAATAAAAAAAAAACATAAAACCGCTATAAAAACGCAGAGATTCAGATGTTTGAAGCGATTTAAAAATAGGCCAAATATTTAAGTTGCACATCGAATGCGTTGCCGTTTGTCCGTCGCCACCGCGGCTTTTTCCAACTGACCGAACAGATGCAGCCGTAAATAAAAACAAATGAAACTTGTGCACGCGCTTTCAATTATTTTTACTTTTTTGTTCAAAGAGTCTTTGCTTTCAGACTTGACAAGTAAATTTAGTAGAACTGATAAATAACTAATAAATTAACTGATTAATTATGTGGTCTCATGACGAAAGCAGATATGTAACGTTTATCGAATCTACGAATATGTTTTTTTATCAGATTGTAAAATATGCTTTTGGAAAATTTCGAACTGTGGACGGAAAATTCATTTTATTACTGTTTTTATCAACACGTTAACAATTTAATGATAATGATTCTCATCTTTTATATCCTATATATTACATTTACACCCGGGCGAAGCCGGACTGGGCCGCTAGTTCACTATAAGTTTGTTGTCGTTGATGTAAGACTTGTGAGTCAACTGTATGCCGTACAATAGAGTAGGTACATCAGCTGTAATGCGCGATGGCCATTGATGATTTTTTCTTTCTGACTCTGTAAGAGGAGTACAGGAAGTGCTCCGTTTATGTATTCTGAAACACGATAGACCTGTCACTTCGTCGGACAGAAATAAAACCAAAATACCTTTATATGCCAGCACTTGCATTTTACAGATACAAAACACAAACCTTTTAATGTTCAGTCCAGTGCCGTAGAAGGAAAACATTAAAAAAATAGAGTTTAAAAAATACTTAATAGGTAACTGTATTTAATGATTGTATTGTCATCGGTCCTAGATAAGTTTAAGTTTAATCTGACGTTTTGAAGTAGGTGAATTTCAAGTTCAAAGATTCCATTACAAACAAACAAACAGGTGAAGCTAAGAAAAGCATGTTAAAAACCCTCAACGCTATTTTAGTGCAATCAGTTCATTATTCAATCCTGTATTTTAGGTAGGCAGTGATTTTTTTTAAGATTCGTAAGCAAGCCCATTTTTCCGCAAAGTAAAATATGCTCTGGGGAAATTTCGAACTGTGGTCGCAAAATTAATTTTATTACTGCTTTTTTAGTTGTGATTAAGCATTAATCTTCACAAAATTTGGTTTGCTGATTAAAATTTCAAAAACATATATTTTTGCCAGAAAAATTGAATCAAAAAGCGTGGTTTTCGTCAATATGTCATTACACCACGTCACGAGATTTCGAATTGCGAGAAGAACAATTTGAAGTTTTTTTCTTACAAACTTATTAAAATGCTCACGAATTTGGCTTACTCAATAATTTTTTTCAAATTTAATTTCTTCTGCACAAAAATTTGTGTAAAACTTATGCTAATTTTCTTTTTTTATCTGATTTTGTTATTTTTTGTTTTCACTGTTCTAAATTTTTGTCTATAGATATTAGATATATTAATTCTGACACTATTTACGGTGTAATTGATACAAATGAAAATTAATAAAATTTAAATCATCATCATTAAATCATCTAGCTTTAAAATCTACTGACTTGTGACGTCATATTAAATAATTTAATATGTTTTGGCGCAGTATCGGTACACGACATTTATGTCTAGTTAATTTTGTTGTTTTGTTCAGAGGTCAGTGTCAGTGATATGCAAAGAAGTATTATTATTAGCTTGTAACATTATGAGTTGAGAGCGGCACTGGAGTGGCAATAAATCAAAACTTAATGTTATCTTGGTGTAAAGCTGTCTAACGCTCGCTTCCCATTTCAAGCTACGAACTGTCTTCGGTCTGTTAAAATCTAAGATTCTATTTCATTGGTTAAAATTTACATCGTCAGTCTAAATTGCGAGTTAGATTACAGATTAAAACAATATTTAATTCTTTAATTTGTGGTAAACCTAACGTACACTTTTCACAGTAAATTTCACTGAGTTATCTACCGAATTTAATACTTCGCCAAATTTAAGCTTCCACCACCAAGTGTCTCGACCGCTAACTCACTGACTAGTATATTTATTTTCACCCTAAATACTAGCTGCAAAAGCAGAGCCTCCCAGCACAGATTTCAAACATTACATCAATCTGTTAGTTTAGGAAATATATTGTGTAACAGTTTTTTAGCGATCCATAGTTTTTTAACAGCGTTGGTGTTTTTGGCGATAGAACTATTAATTTCACGCGTCGAAGATTTCAAAATACTTTCAATTGTTTTAATGTTGCGACTTCCAACAATAAAACAATTGAAAGTATTTTGAAATCTTTAACGATACATGAAATTAATAAACAATGTTGGGACTAATCCATTTCGCTTACGTTTTTACTCCAAAATGTGGTGCTTTCGTCATGAGTTGGCGTCCGTCCAGCGGCAAGTCGTTGTCACAGGTGCAGAAGGCGGGGCAAAGTGCTCGATCTTCTTTGAAGATGCCGACACTAAATGTATATCTTTTCCCGATGTTCATCTTTATAATCAACTATTTAAAATTAAATTAATGTTGTGCGCGCTTGCTTGATCACAGAGTGCCAAGAAAAAAATGTTTAATAGAAAACCTGATGCTTCTGCAATTCTATTTTCATATTTTTCTATATTTTTTTTTAACACTGTTGGGCTGCAAAAAATATATTGTCAATGATGTGTAACATTTTATTTCACACTGTATTTATAAAAGCACGGTGTCTTCTTTCTCCCTTCCTCTCTCTCTCCCATGCACCAACTGTATAGCCGCACCAAGAGTCATATTATAGTTAATTGAATAATTTGACTAGCGCGCGCTTTTCTCATTTAACGCATTGCCGCTTCATTCACAGTTTAAAAAAATCGTTTCAAACGATCGATTATTTTTTGAGCAGGATCATTTAAAAATTCTACCATGCTTTTTTATGGACTTTAATCAAATGACTGCGTAGCATTTATGTTTATGCAAAAAGGCACAACGTTGCCAACAAAAAAATATCCAAAATAGTGTCAGACAAATAAATTACTGAGCCTCAAAAGTCTTTTATAATCTAGTAATTGATATTGACGAGCAAGTTATGAGTCCGCATGTATCTGCTGTTAATCATAATTACTATTATAATGTGACAAACAAGCAGTTTCCGGATAACAATTCTACATACACTTATAAAACAACTGACAATTGCACTAGTCAAATGCATGCTCCATAGCGAAGTAGTTCTAGTGATTTTCTATAATATAAACACTAACGGTACCTGTGCGAATAATTCGCTCTAAAATTCGTTTCTAATTTCTCACACTCTTTATAACTGTCTTCTTTTTGTTGTATTACATTACGAAGCTCAGTGACGGTTCAAGAAAATATTTTTCTAAAACTGTCATATAGAGGCGTAAGTATCGAAAACGTTGAGCTGAAGCGCCGCGATACGAAAAGTATTTATACGTGAAATTTGATTAAAAATTAAACAAAAAAAATTTACCGACCGTCAATCATGTTGACGTTGTTTCAAAGTTAGAACCGTCAGATGGCAGCATTGCTGCATATACTGAATAAATGTATAATTGTTACAATTAATTATTTTGCAAAAACAAAAGCAATAATAGATTTTATAGTTGTTGATGTCGGTAGAGCAAGCAATTATCTATAAAATGATATAAAATTTATGTGGAGCAATTGTGTGTTTTTTTCGAAGAAGGGAGGCAAACATCTTAGCGTATTAATATATATGATGATGATACCATCATCGCTATTGTAATTATTTCAGAATTATACTGATACCTCAGATTGTAAAATATACTCTCGGGAAACTTCGAACTGTGGTCGCGAAATTATTTTATTAGTGTTTTTATTAGCTGTGATTAAGCACTAAGCTTCACAAAATTTGGGTTGCTGCTTTAAAATTTCAAAAAACACATATTCTTGCTATAAAAATTGAAATATTCGTCAATATTTCTTTATAGCACACCACGAGATTTCGAATTACGGGACGGCAAATTAATATTTTGAAGTTTTTTCTGTACAAACTTATATGTTAAAAATACTGGCAAACTTGACTTGCTCAATAATTTTCTTCAAATTTCGTTTTTTCAGCGCAAAAATTTATCTAAAACTTAAGCTAATTTTAATAATATTGACTCTACCAACAGTAATAGATATATTAACAAATAAAATTACTTGCAATACTGTTCAATTGATTTGTATTTATTTATTTGTAATTTAATTTTATATTTGAAAATTGAAAAGGACCAAAACTGTTGGTTGAAACGTCTTTTATATAAATAAAAATCAATTGAACAGTATTGCAAGTAATTTTATTTGTTAATTAAGCTAATTTTCTTGTTTTTATCTGATTTTTTCAAAATCGTAAAAATCGATACATTTTTAGATCTTTTTCAAATTTACCGCGTGAATGTAAAAAACACTAATTCTAATAAACAAAAAAAAAACGTATAGCGGTGTTTGTTTTGTCCTTTTCTCGCCGAAACTGTCATTCCTGTAGACATTTTTTAAAACAGTCTTTACAAATAACCTGCTGTAAAATAAACACTCGCAAGAATTTCAAAGGTCAACATTTCACAGTCTTAGCGAGCTAGCGCGCGTGCCGTCGCTACAAACGAGTTTAGACTGTGATCATAACGCACGTGTGTCAGGTGAGATCTCGGCGGTCGTCTTTGAAGTACCGCGGCTTGACTGATCTGACAAATGTTAAATAGTTTGTTTAGCTTAAACTGTGACACTTCCGTTACTTCTAGTTGCCGGGTCGAGTAAAAACAACACAACAATTTTATAAGGGTTGTGAGCTTGCGTTTCTCGTGAAATATTGAAATTTATTATATAATAATAATAATAATTCGTTTAACGTCCGTTTCTCGACTTTATGTCATAACAGACGCCATTCGCACCATTACTATTTTCCATTTACCACCTCCCGTTATTTTCTACATTTTTTTAAAACTTCAACGTATATAATAGCAATGGGCGAATGAAGAAATTATAGGAAATTAGGATAAGGTAGGTAATTTTTGAACTAGGAGTTTGATAGGTAATCGACCATGGCCTCAAATAAGGAACCATCTCGATATTTATCTGGAATTAATTGAGGGAAACCATGGAAAACCTCAATCAAGATGGCTGGTACAGGAATTACCGTTTCTCGGCGAGAGGCAGTAGGAAAAAGTCCCAGCCACATCTGCCCCTGCCGGGAATCGAACCCGTACCTCCCAAATGTGAGTCTAGTGCTATACCACTACTCTACCCAGCTCGGTAATTTATTATATAAAAATATATAGTTAATAGTCTTCTATAATATTATGAAACACCCATTATTGCAATTATAATGCGATATTAGAAAAATTTACTATTCAATGTCATTGTCAGGACACGAACCTGAATCTTATACTATCGTGACGGCTGAAATATCATTTATTCTACAGTAACATATCTAAATAGTATTCCACATCCTCTAAGAGCTAATGATGTCTAACGTAAGTGTAACAAATAACTTTCGGAGAATATGAAATACTGTGGCAAATATGCAATAAATGTGAATTGTTTAGATATGTCAGTGTAGAATAATTGATAATTCAGACGCCGCGATAGTGGAAGATTTGGGGTTGAGGGAAAGTAACAAATTCGAATATTAATAAATACCTTTTCACAAGCACTTCTGCAGGAACCAGTAGCTTTCGAGCAGCAAAACACATCTGAAAAAAAATAAGAACTATTATTAATTATTTATAAATGACTGTCAGATTGTAGATTATAGTTGCTCGACAATTTATTAATAATAATAAACGGTATCTGCAATTTCGTTAAAATTGATCCATCCGTTCTCGACGACCCTTCAGGGAAAATATTGGAATATGTAGCTGGCATTCCAACATTTTATGGGAATTGGCGTGCTAGTCAGTTTGTGTATATTGGCTGGCAGATTCTCTATTACACAGACGCTGATGAGCGTCTATAATCTACAATCTATCTATCCGTTTTGAACGATTAGTAGTAAAAACACAAAAATTGTAAAAACACGTTTTTTGGGTATTAGTGCAGCTATAATATTATGTTCATGTTTTCAACCTGATATAGTGGACACGAAATCAGTAGACAAAGAAACAATCGCTTATGAAAGACGGATGGACGAACACCCAAATAATTTCTTAAATGTTTCATTTGCACACTAAAAATATCAAAAATATTATCCTGCATCTGATAAATAATATAGGGGGTAGGAAAAGTTCTTGCCCGCTGCTCCCAAATAGTTCTGAGCACTCTTCAGAAGGTAACCATCGCTCCTAAGGTTTGAATTTAACAGCAGTCCTAAACTTCTCTGAAAACAGTCAGTACTTTCAAGGTCTCTCCTCCCAAATTTTTTGTTCCCAAAAATCTTCCACTCACAGATACTCATTTTTTATACCGTTTTATACAGTGCGTTTTAAAAATTCACCATTTACATAGCAGTAATAATAATAATAATAATGCGTTTAACGTCCATTTGTCAACATTTTTATGTCATAACAGACGCCATTCGCACCATTACTATTTTCCATTTTTTACCACTTCCCGTTATTTTCTACATTTCCAAACTTCAACTTAACTAATAGCAATGGGCGAATGAAGGAGTTATAGGAAATTAGGATAGGATAGGTAATTTTTGAACTGGGAGTTTGATAGGTAATCGGCCATGGCCTTGAGTAAGGAACGATCTCGATATTTATCTAGAATTAATTGAGGGAAACCAAGGAGAACCTCAATCAAGATGGCCGGTACAGGAATTACCGTTTCTCGGCGAGAGGCAGTAGGAAAAAGTCCCAGCCACATCTGCCCCGCCGGAATTCGAACCCGGTACATCCCGAATGCGAGTCTAGTGCTGTCACCACTATTCTACCCAGCTCGGTATTTACATAGCAGTATGTAAACTTTAAAAAGATCCGTACTCTTTGTATAGTTCAACATTCGTGTCGAAGTCACGATCCGAGAAGGCGTGGGTCGAACGACACGATGTCGTCTGTCAGTTGTTTGCATAAGGATGGGCGAGCGCGTGTAGGTGTCGTCCTCTGTCAGGAGTACAGTAAACAGTGTTCAGTCGACAGGAACTGTATAAATCATGATTACTTTGTACAAACATAATTTAACTTGCCAACTGCCTTCTGTCTTTGTTACTGCAGTTCCATTTTCTCTCCTTACCCCCCGTCCTCCTCCGCAACACTCGCTTCATTAAACACTTCATCGAGTTCGTTAGAGTCCAAACAATGTTAATGTATTATGTTATAATGTTTGTCGTTATTCAGTTTTTAATTGAAGAATTTGATCGGTTATCACAAGAGCGGGATCATAATATAATTATCTTGGATGAATAGATGACAGTTGTTCAGATGAGTGCTCAAAAAACAGGAATTTTTTGGAAATACAGTGTAAACTCTTTATAACGAAACTCAAGGGACCGAGCATTTTTTATCGTTATAGAGAGTTACCATTATATGGAGTGAAGAAAGAAAACAACCAAATTAACAATAATCTTTAATATGTATGTTTTTGATAAAATTAATACATATAGTCAGTTAACTTTGCCTGACGTTTTTTGCTTTGTCAGTACTTGTTTTGTATTTTCTTATGCATTCTATCAATCTCTTGATATGTGGTGGAATCTTCTTGATTAAAGACTAAAAATTTTTCTAAAGGTTTAGTCGGCGTTTTTTGTAACCTGATAAGATAACATAAACAATGACACCGACAATGACGATTTTCTGTGTCTAAATATAAACACATTTCTTCGTAATAGAGAATGGCTGCTGCGCTATAAAGAGTGTATCAATGTATGGGTTTTAAGGTAAACCAACCAAATTGTGATCTTTTCTATGTTATAGAAAGTTTATCGTTATAAAGAATAATGTTATAAAGAGTTTACACTGTACATAAATAAGCTTAAAATTTAAAAATATGCATGTGTAAAGCTATAAATATTGGATTAAGGGATGGTTTAATGATTACATGGTTGATTTGTCCTGCTGTTAAAGTGTCGTCGGTTGAACTTTCGATCGGTTGAACTGTCGTTCGGTTGAACTGTCTGCGGTTGAATTGTTACAGAATCGTCTGAAATACTTACCCAAAAATGTCTAACAGCTCTCGGACCAGTAACGGTGTGTCAATGTTTTGACAGTCTATTTGGTAGTTTTACATAACATATCAATTAAAAAGTGAATTGTTACGAACAGTGAAGAAGCTGGCGCAGCCACACAGAACGAAAAACTGACGTAAATATAATTAAAAAAGACGTTGAAACAATGTATTTGGACATTATTTTTCAACCGATGCTCGACTTAATCATTGTAACGTACTATTGTTGATTGATAAAGGTTAAGGTGATTATATTAACGCCCGAGGGACATTGATTTCTTCAAATAGTTTTAAAAATGAACTGCATTATATTAATGAACAATGTTTGTAAGTCAATAATCACAATTATTAATATGATCCCATAAAGCTTTAACTTTGTATCATGGTTTTAATGTTTTCTGTACATCGATTATTCAATCGCATTCATCGTATTGATGATAAAAAACATCAACTTTATCACTTGAACATCAATAGTTGGCCATTGTATTAATGATTTTGTATGGTTTGTTCAATTAAACCAGTGTATTGGTCTAATGCTTAGTGGCATTAATATAAGAACGGCAGGCATTAATCCATGGCTACGATTCAAGGAAGGTGGTTTATTGGAAATATTTATAAGAAAATAAAAATGACCAAATTAACAGACAATTAGTGTATAATATTAAAAAATGATCGACGTTCAGTCATAACGGTGATAATTTTTAATATGATATACTAATTGTATGTTAATTTAGTCATTTCTATTTTATTGTAAATATTTCGTACAGGTACATTTTTGAAAAGACATGAATCAGATTTAATTGTAATATTTATTCAATACAAAAAAATACAAAAAAAATAATACATACTCCATTCCAGCATTTTGCAACCTTTGGGTCGCGAAGGAACTGGTAAAATAACGAAATAAAAATATAATTAGATATCTTATACTTGAAAAGATAACACTTGGGAAATTAACTGAAGATTTCAATTTTAAAAAATTACTTTTAAATTATAAATTATTAGTCCATGATACATATCATGTTGATATAGTAACTTTTTCTGATTTTATATTATAAAATAATTGAATCGAAGTACGACTTCAAAACATAATATGTTGGGTCGCGTTTTAAAAACGTTGAGAAACGCTCCACTGTACAGTTAAATATATTATAAACACATAATAATTAATTTGCACTGATTTTTCACTCGGCACGTGGTGGTAGGTATAATGAAAATATGTAATTTAGTATAAGTTTTGTACTCCTGAAGATGGACTTATTGTCCGAAACGATCGTCGAGAAATAAGGAATTATTTGTAGAATTTTCAAGTTTTTTTAATTACTTGTTAACATAATAATTTATTATAAACTTAACATTGTAGACTGTAAATTATACAGGCTGTCCAAATAGTGCGTTCTCGGCCGATATAAAAACTTTTAGCCTTTTAGGTTTAGGTGTAGATAATGCATGCCAATGGTGTATAAAAAATATATAAACTTAGCACACTAGTAATTTCACTGTATCTGTAACACACTTTTTAATTCTTTACTTAAAGCACAAGTATAAAAAAATGCCTTTAAACACGGACACAAGCAGCCGATTACTACATTTGCACAAAGCCGCCAACAATATTTTTGCCTGTTGCGACCTGTGATCGTGTGATGTCTTATTGGTTATGTAGGAGTGAGGGGCAATGGCATTGATATATCAAGGGTTAAAACATAACCACAACGTACTAAAGCATAAACGGTACGAAATAAAATATTGAGTTAGTACCATTTTGTCCCACTAAACTCAGTATTCATTATATTAAGGCCTGGATACATTGACTAAACATTTTGCTGAACAATTTTACGTTGATATAATCATAAGGCCATTAACTTATGCATTATTACAATGCGATGTGATAAATTACCGATACGTAGTATTAAACACTTCGTGGTCATTAGCCAGATGCATTTTTGTCGTTGCACCAATGTAAATTTCATTGTTTACATAATTTTTTACATTGAATGTATGATCATATTATATTATTATAATGGAGACTCGATCATAATTATGACGAATATGGTATTAGACAATCACTAAAATTCATACTTATTATCAGTTTTGCACAATGTATTAAGGAAAAAAATGATTATAATAATGATTTACGTTTGATCACTAGCGATCATTAATAAAATGTCAACTATTTTTTTCTGTGCAGAGCTAGAGATGCAATCGTCAAGGTTAATAAACCGATCAACAAAATGCGGACGAGAAGGGAGGTGAGTGCGGGACGCGCAGCAAAAGACTGAAATAAACAATCGTAGAGCTGCATTTTCCAATGGTGAACTCTCTCAGTCATGAAAGACTAACAAAAAACGTGATTTATTAAATTATATATTTTAATCGGCCTCATATTCTCTTTCTTTATAGGGTTCCAAATATCCGGTGAAAAAGCGGAGCAATTATAGGATCACTCTCATATCTGTCTGTCCGTCTGTCACATCTTATTTTTTCCGAGTCTGCCGGACGAAAAAAGTTGGGCAGTTAGATCACGAACGTATATTATAGTGTACACGAACGAATTCCGATTTTGGGGATTAATTTTGTTTGGTTAGAATCTACTTTACAAATAGATTATGAAACAACTAGGGGTACCTGTGCGAATAATTCGCACTAAAATTCGTTTCTAATTTCTCACACTCTTTATAACTTTCTTCTTTTTGTTGTATTATATTACGAAGCTCAGTGACGGTTCAAGAAAATATTTTTCTAAAACTGTCATATAGAGGCGCAAGTATCGAAAACGTTGAGCTGAAGCGCCGCCATACGAAAAGTATTTATAAAAAAACCCGGGTCGCAGTGCCAAAACCCTGCCGACAATATAGTGTATTTGATTATACAGGCAGGGTGGCTTTATTTTGCGAGCTTAAGTTGGTTTTTGGCCAAAATAAAAAATTTTACTCCTTAATACACCCCTTAAAATAACATTTTTTTTCTTAATTGCAATATTATTATAAATTGAACCTCTATACCAAATTATATACAACTTTCAGTAAATAATTCACTATTTGTAAACTAGTGTTTTCATAAAATTTGTAAGTCCGGTCCTGTCGGGCCGATTTTATTTAAATTTTAGGGACACCTTTTAATTACTACTAAAGGGTTAAATGTCAATTTTGAAACGATTCTGAGAATTTTTTCGGTATTTTGGGGCCCAAAAACATTTTTCAACCCCTAAAAACTACCCTTAAAATGCCCCGATTACGCCCATTTTAAATAGGCTTCTTGCGGTGATGGATTTCAACACGTGGACCAAATTTCGTTAAAATCAATTAACTCTTTCGAAAGTTATTGCCCGCACATATATATATATATATATACGTATATAAATATATATATATATATATATATATATATATATATATATATATATATAAACATTTTCAAAAATGGTGCCAAAGTGTTTAGGAGGTTATGAAACGTCGAGAAATTTTGGTCCGACCCCTAGGTCCCGCCATCCGACCAACGCCAATAGTGTATGTTGCCTTATGGCAAATACACTAAAAAGCGGGACATAGTAAAAAAACGTTGAGTTCAAATTACGTTTACGTGACAATAGATAGCAAAAATAGCCATAGAAATGTATTTTAATAAAAATATTTTTTAAATCAGATTTACCCTATCGTTAAATAGTTGAGTCTTATTCGTCTTCTGAATAAAAACAAACAGAAATCAAAATCAAAAAAGTTTTATTCATTAGAAAAATATGGCGTTTCAAACAATAGTCTGAGGAGTGAGTGTTACAAATTGCAACTTACAATAAGAGAATAATTATTTACGCACAGTCGAGTTATCCCCGAAAAGCGGGACTGAGCCTGTCCCGCGCGGGACATTTAATTTTGATTTAAAAATCGGGACGTCCCGCCAAAATCGGAACGTCTGGCAACGCTGGTGTCAAACCACATTTTCTGACAATACTTTCTGCAATCCAGCCAAAATTATAATCTATCTTAGCAGTTCTGCTGTAACGTGCCGTCATCGACAGAGGCAACCAGATCACTTTAAACAGATGGTGCTATTCCGTAGAGCCACTGCTAGAAATTACATTGCTGTTAATTTTTTGTCACTTACTAACCTACTTGAGATTACGTAAAAGTAAAGTGAGACAGAAATTTTACAGTGCTATACATTTTAACATTGACCGTACAAAATAACACCAAGACTGTGTTTTATGAGTCAGTTCATGAAGTCTATAAAACGCGACAGTAATAAACACATCATATAGTGTGTTATTAACTAGACTTGGTGAATAATCGAATGATTTTAATAATCAAAAGAGTATTCGATATTAGAGATGGAAAAAACGGGTCTTTTTAGTGATCTGCATCTTTGCATCTGGATCCCGTATGTGAGCCGGCTCACTGAACCGGTTCAAAAAGAGCCGAGTTCTGAATATGTTACTGCAGTCTGCCACTGAGTTACCTAGTTCAGTCAATCATATCACGACCTGTATAGAATCAAGAATGCATAGCCAAACATGTGATGCACGAGTCATTTGAGCTGACGCATCTGTCAGCTCAAATGACTCGTGCATCAAGAACTGATACGTAAGTGTAAAATATGCTTCTGTGTGTTAAGTGTTTCACTGAGTTATGCGGATCCGCTTATCCGTCGGCTCAAAAAAAGTGAGTCGGCTCTCACGGATCTTCTGTCGGAGTCGGCTCTTTGAACCGGTTCAGATTTGAGTTACCCAACCCTATTCGAAATGGTTCCTTCGCATGACATATCATAATCTTAATAGGTTTGTTGCTACTATGCGTGAACGAATGAATGTTTTAAATCTCGAATGAATTTTGCTCTCGGTTTCGATTGACGGTATAGTGCTTCATAGAACAAACGCAATTAAAGACGTAATTCAATACTGTGCAATGCATTAATATAAGGTACCTACTATATGCGGTGAAAATACAATTCATTTGATCTGTCTGGTTTCGATGTATTATATAATTATTATAACGAATAGATTTAGCACTCGTTTTCGATAGTGAAATGAAATGAGTATGCTATAGATGTAATCTTTCAAAGAGTAAAGAAAGAGTGTAGTATACCGGGTGTTTTTTTCAAGACTTTGAATCGATTGTTCCATTGTATGGCAGTGAATGGAGAACACTTTGAAAACTTATTATCTTAATGTTAAAATAAAGAATAATTTAATTGAAGTACCTGGTGAGATTTTTAATGCAACTGGCAACTCGGAATACTCCCCCACCCCTCATCATTATCACCAACATTATCAAGACTTGACACAAAAATAACAGGGAAAATTAAAAAAAGTTTTAGACAAAAGTTGTTCATTTTTACACAAAAAAAAATTTAATCATAAAAATCGGGGGTTTTCATTTAAAAAACAAAAGTTACCCCCTCCCCCTGCCGAGGGGTGTGGGGGAGGGGGTTGGTATTACGTGTAAATTATTTCCCCCTCAAAACTCAACAACTTTTGCGTAAAACTTTTTTTGATTCAACCGGTGTATCAACAAAAATATCCATTCGAAGTTTTGAAAAAAACACCCGGTATAATAATTTAACATCGGACATCAGTCGAATGATTCTGAATAACATGTTGAGATATTTTTAATAATCGAATAGTTCGATTATTTTCACTCGAAATATCCCGTCTCTATAGTTATAACATTAAATACATACTAGACTACGAATTGTTTGTGAACTATGTAAACAGACATATTGTATAGCCTTCCATTGATACGCCATTTAACCCGCCGCATATCACACGTGGATCGGTCTTTAAACATGCGAGCCATAAACTGCTGTAAACAATACAAAAAAAAAACCCGGGTCGCAGTGCCAAAACCCTGCCGACAATATAGTGTATTTGCTTGTATAGAGCCGTGTGGTTTTATACTTTTATTATGTGAAATTAAGTTTGTTTTTGGGCAAAATAAAAAATTTAACCCCTTAATACACCCCTTAAAATAACATTTTTTTTCTTAATTGTAATATTATTATCAATCTAACGTCTACACCGAATTAAATACACCCTTCAATAAATAAGTCACTATCTGCAAACTAGTGTTTTCATAAAATTTGTAAATCTGGCCCTGTCGGGCAGATTTTATTAAAATTTTGGGGACACTTTTTAATTACTACCAGAGGGTTAAATTTCAATTTTGAAACGATTCGGAGAATTTTTTAGGTATTTTTGGGCCCAAAAACTTTTTTCATCCCCTAAAAACCACCCTTAAAATGACCTGATTGGGCCCATTTTAAATAGGCTTCGTGCGGTGATGGATTCCAACATGTGTGCCAAATTTCGTTAAAATAAATTAACTCCTTCGAAAGTTATTGCCCGTACACATATATACCTATATATATATATATATATATATATATATATATATAAACATTTTTAAAAATGGTGCCAAAGTGTTTAGGAGGTTATGAAACGTCGAGAAAATTTGGTCCGACCCCTAGGTCCCGCCATCCGACCGACGCCAATAGTGTATGTTGCCATATGGCAAATACACTAAAAATGTAAGCACTAAACATAATTTTAGGCACTACCAAACAATGATAGATAAGCATTCTAGCGACATTTTCTTCTAAAAATAGCAAACAGCCCCGAATCTGGGTCTAAATTATAATATAATATGTTTGAAAATTAATAACAATTTTTTTTTTAATTATTAAAGGGCCTTTCCCCCCCCTCCCCCCCCGCCGGTCACAAAAAATAATATACTATTTTCAACCTAGCATAAACATTTAATGGCAAATCAACAGAACAAAAATTCTATAAACGCATCCAAAGTATCAAACGTATTTCACAAAATTGTGACTGGATTTTGCTTTCTTTTTAAAAATAATTTACATTTGTATATGGCTTCCAAAGATAATATCTCTGTTCACCACGCAACACACTGCCCCGAACAAGCCGGAATGCAGCAACAGGTGACCTGCTTGTCCCCACATAGCGTTAGTGTGTTATAAAAGTCCTATTACAACCGCGTTCGGGTATATATAGTCTAAAAGCCAATTCAGACTAGCCGTTCTCGGTTACGATTCACCGGTCCAGTTGGGAGCTCGACCAATCAGGGCGTAGTCGTTCCCGATTGCGGTTCGATTCGAGCGTTTAGGTTCAGCTCTAATATCAACCGGACCATTCGCAACCGTAGCCAATGAGAACGCTTGCTGGAGTCACATGACTAGCCACTTGTTTTTGTTGACGTTTAACTACACATCAAACGTCAAATCATATTTCGAAATTGCGCATGCGCACCGAGAATAATCGTAGAACCGAATCGGGATAGTGTGAGCAGTCTAGATTAATCGAAAACCGAACCGGACCGGTGAATCGTAACCGAGAACGGCTAGTCTGAATTGGCTTTAAGAGTAAAAATAAAAGAATAGTTACTTCTTACCACAACAGATTTATTCAGTTGATGTACATTTCGAGAGCTAAGCTCCCATCTTCAGTGTTTTGCTGAAGATGGGAGCTCAGCTTAGCTGAATAAATCTGTTGTGGTAAGAAGTAACTATTCTTTTATTTTTATTGTTCCAACCACAGTGCTCTTAATATTTTTATAGTCCAAGTGCTCATGACACCCGTCTCATGAAGTGTTTGATTCAGGTTGAAATTTTATACAATAGTATATATAGCTAAGATGTATAGGTAAATGCGTGTTTGCTTCTCCTACCTGGGTACGCCTGGTACTACGCATACAGAAAAGGTTTAAAAAAAATTATGCCAAAAAAAGTGTTTGATTCAAAAACCAACAAGTACTATTCAAAAATTAAGTTGAGTTTAGATAAATAAATAAATAAATGAGAGACACTTTTAAAGGGGTCAACATTAAAACAAAATACTCCAAAGTTGAATTTTCAAAAATGAAAAATAAGTTATTGATTCACGCTGAAATTTTTATAGCAACTTCATTAAATATATTTAAAAATATTTGCAAAAAGCCAGACACTTTTTCCGGGGTTTAAGACTATTTTTGGGTACTTATGCTCGATTTAAAACACTTTTCCAAAAATAGTCTTCAACCCCAGAAAAAATGTCTGGCTTTTTGCAAATATTTTTAAATATATCTAATATATATCTAATTTCTTTGTTAAAAGTCTTGCCAGTTCATCACAAAATGGGTTTCATAGCAAAATACACAATGTAATAGGCCTTTTATAGGTTGTCCATTCAGATTTTGCAACGCCGTGCGGTGCAATTTAACGTTAACATATATTATGCGACGCACTGAGCTGCAATGCAATGCAATGCAATGCACCGGTGGATAATGAGACAGATCTGTGTCACTCGAATCTCCTTGACTGACTCTAGTTTAACCCATTTAGTTCCAACATACATTTTTTTGTCGCATTCAGGTAAAACGTTGATTTCGCGAGAAATTGGCTCAAATTGTAGTTTTTTGAAAAATAAAAATTCTGTTCTATAAAATAGATTGATACGAGATCACAATAACCACTAAAAATGTCCATGATTTCCCTGATGTATAAAAAAATCTCCCCGATTTTTTCATGTTTGAGCTGTACTGTATATTCCGTGTATTCATGGACACCCTGTACACTGGACAGAATAAATCGCTATTAAATTAAGTGAGAAAAAACACTTTTGTTTACATAAACAGAACTCGTTTAATTGTTTTTAATTGAGTGCAGTTGTTTGGACTAAATTAAAATCGAATAAAAAAGTTGCTCGATAAATAACGGATTCCAAATCGGGAAAGGAAAGCGAGCGGCAATTTGTCTCTTTCAATAAAGACGTCTGTAATTCGTACGCGGCCGCGTTCCGTAAACAAAACACGTCCGAATGTGTTGCACTGCAGAAACAAGTGACTGTATCGGATCGGTTTATCATTGGCCGCTTTTCTAACCTATGCAAATTTTTATATAATGAGTGCAGATAACAAGAAAAAAACTTTGTCGCATACCCACAATTCCCAGGTTCTAAGCCTGAGAACTGGTAGAATCAAAACTTTTTTTTGGTGTGAAACACCTAATAGCGCACTTGGGTGGGATTGAAAACGTTTAGATTGCGCTCTCGTCTCAATAACTGAGCGCTTTCCTCTGTACTACACTACACACTTGCTACTTTGCTATTAGTGTGTCGGTATTTTAACTGCCAAGCGTCCCACGACGGTTCATATTTTTTTTAAAGTGAGACCAGGTCTGTTTTACCATTGCAACTGCACAGATAGTATTATTAGTGTATTTGCCATATGGCAACATACACTATTGGCGTCGGTCGGATGGCGGGACCTAGGGGTCGGATCAAAATTTCTCGACGTTTCATAGCCTCCTAAACACTTTGGAACCATTTTTAAAAATGTTTATATATATATGTATATATATATATATATATATATATATATATATATATATATATGTGTACGCGCGATAACTTTCGAAAGAGTTAATTGATTTCAACGAAATTTAGGCCACGTATTGAAATCCATCACCGCAAGAAGCCTATTTAAAATGGACCTAATCGGGCTATTTTAAGGGTAGTTTTTAGGGGTTGAAAACTGTTTTTGGGCCCCAAAATACCGAAAAAATTCTCCGAATCGTTTCAAAATTGAAATTTAACCCTTTGGTAGTGATTAAAAAGTGTCCCCAAAATTTTAATAAAATCGGCGTGACAGGACCGGATTTACAAATTTTATGAAAACACTAGTTTGCAGATAGTGACTTATTTATTGAAGGGTGTATTTAATTCGGTGTAGACGTTAGATTGATAATAATATTACAATTAAGAAAAAAATGTTATTTTAAGGGGTGTATTAAGGGGTTAAATTTTTTATTTTGCCCAAAAACAAACTTAATTTCACATAATAAAAGTATAAAACCACACGGCCCTATACAAGCAAATACACTATATTGTCGGCAGGGTTTTGGCACTGCGACCCGGTTTTTTAGATTTTAGATCAAAATTGAAAATCAAATTTCAGTCTCCGACTTGAACCTTGGAAATGGGAGGCTGTAATAGACGAGCCATAGAAACATAAACAACGACATCGCTACACGCTCGGCTATTCTCAAACCATGAAGATTTTATCAAAATTACGAATAGACGATTGTGAACCGGGCCCATAATTTATCAATTAATCAAACACGAAAACCGTCCAACTTTCAGAATGACTCCAGACGCTGTTTTTAGTATTATTTTAATTTAGAAGAACATAATATATTATGTCCTTTATTAAAACCAACTATCATAAAACTGGTTAACGACTCAAACAGCTCTCTTGAAACAAGAGAGAGTGCAGAGTGTGAGTGTGCACAGTATGACATAAATCATTATGCATATCACTGATCTTTTCACTAACTGGATAGACTAGAAGGAGACTTGAGACGCAATTGAAGTCACTAGGTGATTTTGACAATATATTGGTGCTCTGAGCAACAAGGCTTCCAATACAATGCAATATTGTCAAAAAGTTGTAGATTATACGCGCCACAAAAGTATACTAGCTTGTAGCTAAGTGATCCATAATTTGTACGCAAGACTGTACCCGTCGAAACGTAACCCATACAGTATTCATATGCATTCTATAAATTGTTGAACTTTAAACCGTTATTTATAAATAATTAGACGGTCAAAAATGTTTTCTTATTTTTTTTTTAAACTCATAACAAATGCATTGAAAGACTGTCAGTTTTTGGAAAGTTTTTGACAGTTAGTTCTTTTTTTATAAATAAAAAACTGGTTCAGAACTACAGAGATCGTATACAATCAATGTTAATTATCTCATTTTTAATTGAATTTATCTCGGATTATATACGTTCGATCGACTTCAAATTTTTAGGGTAATTGTATTATCACGTCCTTAATAAGTATACAAAAATTAAGAATTTTCTGACGGTGTGCCTTAACCACGACAACTACCTTAAGATGACCTCGTTTAGCGCTGTTACATATAGCGCAGAAACTTATATTGGAACGTATCTCCCGCGTTAAGCGGGGTCTTACTGTAATTTGGGGTGTGGGCCCACATAATCGCCTATCCAGTTAGTTTGAAGATCAGTGGTGTTATAATACGTTATGATGTCTTGTAAGCGGACACCCGGACCGAATATAACTGATGTAATCTGATAGGAAGAATGGTTGACACGTAAAACAACTACAGCTTTTTCTCGTGTGAATACCGAACGTCCTTTTTTGATAATAACAATGGACACTGCAGTTTATTATTTAAGAGAGGTATCTCAAACGCTGTGACTCCAGATACCATTAATGAAAGAAAAAAGCTATGCCGTGTACTAGAATTAGTGAAAATCGAACGGTTTTAGTGTTCCGTACCAAAAATCAGAAACACGGAACACATAACCTAACTCCGGTGCATGTCCGTCCGTCTGTCACAATTTCCCAAAGGTAAATGGTACACGTTAGAGACTTGAAATTTGACATAGCTAAAACTTGTTGTAACACAAGCATGTGGTTCAAATATGAATATATTATTCGGATAATTATTGGTGACAATGGGGGATCAAACAGATGATGAAAAAATGAAAAAAAGTTTAATTCCACCACCCAACTGGAAGCCATTGAAAATTTTCGAATAGAATGTGTTTTAAACTGCATTTAGATAATATAAAATTAAAAATATGGACGGCTAAGACTTGGTTCAGATAATCCTAGCGATTGCCTTTTGATCTGATGAAAACTGAAATCTCTTTTAAGCAGGTGAATGGCGGTGTTTAGTTTGCACAGCGCTGTAACTTTGTGCACCTGTAATTAGGCGCGAACAATAAACAATAATTTGATTAGGTAAACAATTTATCAGTCTGCGAACCAATAAATCACTAGGTGCACAGAATTCTAGGGTAAAGGCGCCTAGATTTGCAATCGGTCAAAATGTTTAAAACATGAAAACATCTGCGACATTGGGAAAAATATGAAAATATCTCAGATATGCTTAATGCTAACGTGTCTTACAGAAAATAGTACGCTGAATGGATTGGGTCTCCGATATTTTGAAATTATGTCGATTTAAAAAGTATAACAATTTAAATAGTTTAAAACGACTATATCTCCGAAAATAAAACAGATACAGGATGATTGTTTCTATTAAATATATTTAATATAGGAGCGTCATGAAAATTACTGATGAATATATCAATATTTTGTTGAATTTGAATTAGAAATAACCATTGCCGTCTATATAGAGAAAAATCTGTAGGTTGAAAAAATGTCACTGCGAATTTGCATAGTTATAAATATACAAATTTTTATTATAAATAATATTTATAAGACGGTTGGTAGACCTGTAACGCGTAGGTATTATTTACAAATATTATTATTATGGATGATTTTATTTACCTTTATAAAATTGTATTATGTATGCATACACTAAACACAATATGGAGATAAAATACCTCACAGCAGGCGGACGCCAGTGTTTTGTTTCGTATGAAGAATATTCAAACAGATCGACGAACATCAAAACAAGTGAACGTTGTAGTAACGAACGAAACCACGAACAACAAATGAATACAATAGAATTTAAAAAAAATTGGTACGACTTTAAAAAAATGTCTCAGAACAGGATAAACTATGCATATATTTCCAATCACCTTCCCTAACCTATATTTGAATTGAAGTCGGCTTAAATAAATCATGACATTAATAAAACAATAATAACGCCGACTTCTAAATAAATGTAGTAGGTAGGACGATTGTAAATAATTATTTTATCCTTTTGAGGTGCAACAATTTTTTTAAAATTATTTTTATTTCATCATTTTCAAATTTAGATTTATAAGTATGTGTTTCTAGAATATTTTTGAAATTTTCTGGGTTGCAATCTTTCTAAAAACGCTTCTCAAAGTTATAGCTAAGAAATTTGGTATCTGTTTCACTGTTCCACGATACCTAGAACATATATTAAGCATTTGTTACATTTGGCCGCCATTTTAAGACAAAATGGCGAACCGAGATCAAACTTATGCATAAGAACACTCCTTGTATGTAGCTAAATGTTTTGGTGCAGGTACCCCCAAGTATCAAGGGCCCACAAAAATTGAATTACTATCATGTAATTTTAATACTTTTTCATAAACATTAATTTGGATGAATTTTGACAATTTTTTGTTGAATTTTGATTTTTTTTTTGGTGTTGACAATTTTTTTGGTGAATTTCAGTATTGATAATTATGATTTTCATAATGCGCTATGTTTAGTAGTAAACGAAATATAATTAATTGTACAGATATTTTTTCATTTAGCTATCGCAAACCTCATCCGGATTAAACCAGATATCAGTATCACATTTCTGTGGTCTTTTCCATTCAACAATAATCACTACTAGGAATTGTTATCTATTATACAAATGGGATAAAATGCATAACACAAGGAAACCAGCCAGGTTCAAACACAAACAAAACATTCTCAAAATGTTCTATATTAAGAAACTTACGAATTACAAAATCATAATATAATATGTTTGAAAATTGATAACCAATTATTTAAAAAAAATATAGGGTTCTTATTGACCCATTATATATTCTTTTAAAATAGATTGTACTATATCTAGTTCCGACAAGGTGTGACATTATATTATTAACGAGTGCCAGCGAGTTTTACCAAACACACGAACCGTAATATCATTACGCACGAAATATATGTGGTCGTGGTATTTTTACACGTACTTTCTATAAAATATAGCTGTTTTTCACTTCGTTTTCAAGACTTTCGACAGAACACTTTTGAACAGCCGTCACTTTTAATTTATTTTTATCCTAATATCTGAACCTATAAAACAATTATTTAAAGCATCAATTTTTTTCGTATAAACATTTTTTGAGTAGTCGTTAATAAAAATTTAAGTCGAGGGCCGCCTTTTCCAGTTCAGTTCGCTTCTTGTTGTTACGCCACTGAAAATATGCGCTCCATCCAGAAGCGTAGCGTGCTTTGGCCGGGCCCCGTATAAAAATTAGTTTGGGGGCCCTTCCCCCGTTGAAGTAAATGACATAAACGGGGAAATCCCGCAGCCCGCGATAACCGATGTAGGGTGTTGCCAACTTTTGAACGCACGCTTTACGCGGGAAAAAAAGAAATTGCTTTTTTTGACTTTTGTCATTTCTGAAATAAAAAAAAAATTGGGAAGTTTTTATTAATTTTTGCTTACGCACGTTGGGGGTCCCCGTGGCTCGGGGGCCCCGTATAATTGATACGGCAGATACGGCGGTAGCTACGCCCCTGGCTCCATCCCGTGTTCGTTCATAAATTGAAAAGTAAATTGACACCTTACCGTTTCTCTTTCACTCAACAACCTTACGAACAGTAAGTAGTGCAGATCTAAGGGCGGAGCCCGATTCAGTGCAGTAAAACGGCGCGACGCAACTGTTTGCCAGGGGTCAATTAACATGAAGTCGGTCAATTAATCACTTAATTAAAGCTCTGCATACTTCTATTCAGAGTAGCAACGAAGCCACGTTCTAATCTCCGCCAATTTTACAACTGCAATCGAAATGTCTTTTTCTTTATACCCGGTCGAAAGCACATGCTTCGATTTTAAGGGAGAAAGCCTAACATTTATGCACTGCTGGAATTACTCGCTTGCCATCTGTAACAGCGGGCCGAAACAGTTTTCTCGTGCACACTGATACAAAACTACATACTTGCGACCGGGTATAAGGAAAAATATTGAAATTCCTGCACTGCGCGACACATGATGCCCTCGGCTTCGTCTCAGACATCGTGTGTCGCGCAGTGCAGGAATTTCAACGTTCAACGTGCATTAAAAAGTTTGTAATAATTCAGTTTTTAAAAAATATTTTTACGGTTGATGTTCAAACTATTTTATTTAAAAATTAAAATAAATAAAAAAAAATTAAAATAAAATAGTTCGAACATCAAACGTAAAATATTTTTTAAAAACTAAATTATTACAAACTTTTTAATGAACAATTGTTTAACTCAAATTTATATTTACATGCGTATTTTAACTTTTATATCTACTTGATCAAAACATTCAATAGTTATAAAACTTGAAAAAGTTCCAAGCAAGGGACGAAACGTCGCTATAAATAACAAATAAGTGTTTACTTAAAAAGTCCTTTTTTCCCGACAAATCATTTTTTTATTAATTACCAAGGACAAAAAAGAAAAAAAGTCAATAATGCAGTGTACTGTCCAAAATTATCAAATTTTAATAGACGAGACAACCCTATTGCCGTTAACATTATTTTTTCTAGAACGGTCTAGAAGTTGTACAGTAAGTAATAATCGTTAAATATTTATCGACAGTGCATCGGGCTTCGACCAACACTTATACTGGTTACACCCACAATCCACATTTTGATGGTCTTGACAGTACACGGGTCGTGGATCGAAATGCACCCACTTCGAAACACCGGTCGACTGAAGATTGATCGGTCATGTCAAATATGCGTCAACTTAATTCATTATCAAATCAATGCATCGACATCTAACCAAAAAAAAAAAATACGAAACCTGCATGTCAGATCAGTTATTAATTGGATCTCGTTATCCAAAAAGTGACCATCAATTTTGCGAACGAGTTATTTGTGCCAAAACTATCGTATAAGTCAGATTTATATATTTTGAATATATTTTGAAAGGTTTCCATACATCCAATGAAAAAACGGAACCCTTATAAAATCATTCTTGTGTCTGTCCGTCTGTAACAGCTTATTTTCTCCAAGCCTACTGAACGAAAAAGTTGAAATTTGGTACTTAAATAGAATTAGATAACCCAATGACGGACGTATAGCGGAAATAAACGATTTCCGATTTTGGGGGTGAATTTGAGGGTCAAATAAAAAAATTAAAATAAAAATATTTTTCAAGTGCATCGTGTGACGTAACAAATGAAAAATACAAATATATTTTTTTATTTAGAGTTGATTTACTTACCCTGGGCATTGACCGGTCTGACGTCAAGGAGGAAACAAAACACAAACAAACACAGCAGATAACCAATTCTGTGAAAGCTGGGTCCCAAGGGTCCCATTTTTCTAATCAAAAAATTTTAACACACTCACAGTCTAACATCTATTGACATCGCTACTAAAATCAACAATTCGAGCACTGTTGTCACATTGTAATAGTTTTTCGTGTCCACGTTTGGACAGCGGATAAACAACACGTGTCCAGAACGAAAACAAACGCAGAAACACGAGCCGTCCGTCCCCAACGATCGGTGGAACGCAACTGGGTGTCTAGTAAAATAGTCTTGGCTCAGTAGTGTTCGGTCTGGCGCTGCCCGCTGGTGTAGCTGATGGCGGAGCCCCCGCCTCAATTGATGCTGCGAGTCCTTTTCAGAAGGTTCAGCGGCGCGCGCGATTCACACCTCGCTTGTTAATAACAATAATATTCAAACATACACAATTATATTTATGGATAGTGGGTAATTGGACACAGAATTTTCATTTATTTGTGTTCAATTATCCACTATCCATAAATATAA
Organism: Venustoraphidia nigricollis; assembly: GCA_034508555.1. Classification (NCBI taxonomy): domain Eukaryota; kingdom Metazoa; phylum Arthropoda; class Insecta; order Raphidioptera; family Raphidiidae; genus Venustoraphidia; species Venustoraphidia nigricollis. The sequence continues at coordinate 2,936,506 of JAVRKA010000032.1, read as the reverse complement.
TTACTAACCTACTGCTGGAACCGAGCTACGTAGAGTAGTGGTACAGCACTAGACTCGCATCTGGGAGGTGCCGGGTTCGAATCCCGGCGGGGGCAGATGTGGCTGGGACTTTTTCCTACTGCCTCTCGCCGAGAAACGGTAATTCCTGTACCGGCCATCTTGATTGAGGTTTTCCATGGTTTCCCTCAATTAATTCCAGATAAATATCGAGATGGTTCCTTATTTGAGGCCATGGCCGATTACCTATCAAACTCCTAGTTCAAAAATTACCTACCTTATCGCAATTTCCTATAATTCCTTCATTCGCCCATTGCTATTACATAAGTTGAAGTTTTAAAAAAATGTAGAAAATAACGGAAAGTGTGGTAGATGGAAAATAGTAATGGTGCGAATGGCGTCTGTTATGACATAAAGTCGAGAAACGGACGTTAAACGCATTATTATTATATAGTGATTAGATTGAAGATTTTTTATCTAAAATGATTAGGAAAGCAGAAAACTGCGAAAATATGATTTTACATGTTAAAGTCCTGTCGGCAATCACGGACACCCTTTCGTAATTTAAATTTCAATAAAATAAAGAAGTACAAACTACAAGCTTCCAGGAGCTGTTGATGGTTAGTTAGAACATTAAAGCATTTACCATGTATTTGGTTACCATGATATGAATAATGAATACATAATAATATGGACGTATAGGTGTATACATTTTATATTGTATAGAAAACAGGAAATGGTCGTTCATATTCTTGACCGTATCCACGGAATACTAATTGTTTTAATAGATCGAGGTGTGTTTATGGACATCAGATTAAGAAAAAAATATGCTAATTGAATTACAGTTGACTCTGTCCAGAAGCGTAGCGTGCCTTGGCGGGGCCCCGTATAAAAATTTGTTTGGGGGCCCTTCCCCCGTTGAAGTAAATGATTTAAACGGGGAAATCCCGCAGCCCGCGATAACCGATGTAGGGTGTTGCCAACTTTTGAACGCACGCTTTATGCGGGAATAGAAGAAATTGATTTTTTTGACTTTTGTCATTTCTGAAATAAAAAAAAATGGGAAGTTTTTTTTTGCTTACGCACGTTGGGGGCCCCCGTGGTCCGGGGGCCCCGTATAATTGATACGGCATATACGGCGGTAGCTACGCCCCTGACTCTGTCATACTGCATTAAGTTGATACCGAATATGTGATTTCGCAGCCCGACATATAAGCATTGACGAAAAAACTCCCTATATTTTAAACTGCTAGCATTGCAAGTATGGTAATAAAATATCTATTCATGAGCAAAAAACTAATTGCGCCACTGTTTTATATATAAAATTCCGGTATTCGTAATTCTTCTCCTCCTAAACGGCTTGACCGATTTTGATTGTTCTAATATAGTATAGAAGAGGGAATACCGGTTTGCTTTGACTACACGTTACGATATTAAATATATAATAAATCAATTAACAATGAAATAAAATATAGCCTACGGCATTTTTGGAATCATAAAGAACATTTCAAAAAAGTTTTATCAAAATTCTTCAAATACATAGTTCCGTTGAAGCATTGATGAATTTTATATATTGATACAGGTTATAGTAATATTGTGACAATAGACCTAAACTCCTAAACATGCTCTAGCAGTGTAAAAAAAAGATAGACCGACTATATGGCCAATCTCTATCTCTCTATCCTCTTCACTCAGTGAAACGAGAAAACAACTGCAGCGACATATGACGAAGGCGTGTCCAGAAGTAAAAGCCTTTGTTGTAAACATTCATTCTTACATTGCTAAATTAGAAAAATTTATTTTTTATCCACTGTCACCGTCGGGCTTCAAACCCGAATCTTTCCACTTTCGCGGCGGAATGAGTTAATCAGTTACTCTACGGTGCGATATCTTAACAGTTATTTCTTCATAATAAAGCAAACGTAACTTTAAATTCACTACATGCGAGAGCTGATATTTCGTTAGGTATCATCACAGTAGCGAGAGTATGAATGAATCAAGTAAATTTCCATTTTATTTTTATTAAATCATCAATCTACCTTAGTACAATACGTTATTCGAAGGCAGATATAGGGGCTAATAGCCAACCTATGTTATCATATGGAAATTTTTATTAATACGAAATACTTCCGTGAAGATTATCAATGTAAGAATATGTTAATTCTGTAATGGATAAAAACAGGCCCGGCAGGTCATGTTCAGTCCGTGTGGGTAATGAGATGAAAAAAAAATTTTTTTCGATCTAGCGGTGAAAAAATTAACAAACTTCAAAGCAAGCCTCCTCCAATTAACTCATGCATTTAAAACCTAATAATTGTAAATAGCTTATATTTTATAAGCCTCGTAATCGTATAACAAACCTTCGAAATCTCATAACTGGGGAAGCCAGCACATAAGTTAAATTGGTTAGTTAACAAACTTTACATTACAGAAAACATATTTTGAATTTTTATTGAGAAAAATATTATTATATATATATTATTTAAATGTTGTCAAATTCCATGTGGGTATTTTACCCACACGGAATTTTTCGTATGGGTATAGCTACCCACAAAACCCTGGTCATCCGCCGGGCCTGGATAAAAAAATATTTTTTTTAATTTAGCAATGTAACAATGAATGTTTACAACAATTATATAGCTCGTTCTGAAGCTTTACAGAATTAACATATTGTTACATTAAAAGTCTTTGATTGTGACATTCCGTATAAAATTATACCACACACTCCGTGTCTTCCCTGGGACCTAGCAGTTTGCTGCTATTCTATTACGATCACAGCGCGCCACGCGACTAGAATAAACAATGATCGGATGCCGGTGTGTTGAATAGTCCCAAAGCGCCAATCGTTTCGTTTCATTTACATAAATCTATTCAATAATAACAATTCAACGATCTCTCTCTTTCTTTCTCTCTTTTTCTCTCTCTTTCTCTAGAGGCAGGACACATTTTTTTAAAATAAAGTATTTCCCGAGACTTTGAAATGAGGGACGCACTCGATGCGGTGAATTATTCATGCGGTTAAGCAGAGCCGCCCCGCCTCGTTACGACGGCGACGCACCGTTCTCACCGTTTGATTGTACAATATATAGTCCAAGCCCTGACCGTAAAAAAGCCAACTGGACACCACTAAATTCTCATTATCGAATTTAACGGATTAATATATGAAAAATTAAAAAAAATATATATTAACCTCCTTCAAAAAAGTCACTAAAAAGAGGAAAATAATGAAATTTTGAGGTCGGCGCCAATTTAGTTACTAAAACTTTTTAAATAATAATAATAATGCGTTTAACGTCCGTTTCTCGACTTTATGTCATAACAGACGCCATTCGCACCATTACTATTTTCCATTTACCACCTCCCGTTATTTTCTACATTTTTTAAAACTTCAACTTATATAATAGCAATGGGCGAATGAAGGAATTTATAGGAAATTAGGATAAGGTAGGTAATTTTTGTACTAGGAGTTTGATAGGTAATCGGCCATGGCCTCAAATAAGGAACCATCTCGATATTTATCTGGAATTAATTGAGGAAAACCATGGAAAACCTCAATCAAAATGGCCGGTACAGGAATTACAGTTTCTCGGCTAGAGGCAGTAGGAAAAAGTCCCAGCCACATCTGCCCCTGCCGGGAATCGAACCCGTACCTCCCAAATGCGAGTCTAGTGCTGTACCACTACTCTACCCAGTTTTGCATTCGCGTTTCGTTTATAAGGACTTATATGGGCTCCAACGTGAAAACTTTTTAAATATCTTATACGCTTATTAATTTTACACCGACCTCAAAATGTCATTATTTTCATGTTTTTAGTGACTTTTTGATTAATTTTTTTTAGGTTTTTTTTTCATCAAGGAGTGTTGAGCTGTATTCAAGATACCGACAACAAAAAATTAAATTAATCTGCCACCAATCCATCATAATATTAATTGTCTTTTAAATGTAATAATAAAATTTTATTATAGTGTTGTCCAATAGACTTTTATACGGTCGAAGCTTGGACCATTACTACGACTATACGCAGCGTTCACTCACAGTCTGATTGTACAATAAGACACGTTCGCGTAAGGTTTAATATATAACTGTTGCAACGAGAAAAGATCAAACATGTAAACGAAATAGCTGCAACAAACATCGAATACCGTACTTACAAAATACGTTTAACTTTTAAGCTTTATTTATTTATAAGAACTTGAAAATATGCATAGCTCAAGGTTAGTAGAGAACCTACTACAGTTTGAGCGTCTCTGATTGGTAGTGATGAGCAAAATTTATCTTGGTCTTGCAGTCTTGATTTTGCAAAATATTTGAGCAAGACCAAGACTGATCCAATCTTGGTCTTGCTTTGCTCAGCACTAGTGATTGGTTGATTCGATTGCTTATGCCATTCGAAACTAAAAAATTGGAACAACGATGTTACCAAATCAAAATGTACCCGAGTGAAGCCGAACTGGGGAGCTAGTCAATTTATATTTTTTAACACTTGAAATCTAAGAAAAGAAATTCTTGTAACCAAATTTCCGCAGTTTAGAGATGAACATTGTAGGTAAAAAAATACACAACATGTGTTGTTATGAAGTGAAGAGAAATAGTTGGACAGCGTTGAATGTGTCGGGCCGCTCCCTCGTCCCCCGTCACCCCGCGTGCCTCTTAAGCCACCACTGGGTACCCTGCTATACCACTATATATTATTTATAATATATACAATAGCTAACCGTTGTCGTTTACTTCGTTAACTGCATTTTAAACGGATTTCTCAATAATCTCTTCAAAGACATCTACATTTGTCACACGGCACTGCTAGGCAATCAGTGGCGTACGTATACAAAACCGGTTCCACATTATGTGACGAACTAGACAAACGTTGCTGCCTTAAGGTAGTTGTCGTGGTACAATATTGTCAAAAAGTTATAGATTATACGCGCCACAAAAGTATACTAGCTTGTAGCTAAGTGATCCATAATTTGTACGCAAGACTGTATCCGTGGAAACGTAACCCATACAGTATTCATATGCATGTATACTTTTCTATAAATTGTTGAACTTTAAACCGTTATTTATAAATAATTAGACGGTCAAAAAAATGTTCTTATTTTTTTTTTAAACTCATAACAAATGCATTGAAAGACTGTCAGTTTTTGGAAAGTTTCTGACAGATAGTTCTTTTTTTATAAATAAGAAACTGGTTCAGAACTACAGAGATCGTTACAATCAATGTTAATTATCCAATTTTTAATTGAATTTATCTCGGATTATATACGGCCGATCGACTTCAATTTTTCAGGGTAATTGTATTATCATGTTCTTAATAAGTATACAAAAATTAAGAATTTTCTGACGGTGTGCCTTAACCACGACAACTACCTTAATATGATAATTTCTCGGCGACCGAGCTTTGCCCGGAAAAAAAAATTATCATACAAACCTCCAGCGCCAAAAATACGATTTTTCGGGCCACTAGTTTATAATTATTTATCGTCAAGGGTCCTGTTGCATTAGTTTTCACGTACCGTTTTTCTCTTTTGATATACAGTAGAACCTCGCTAAGTTAAAATCCAAGGGAAACGTTAAAAAATATAAGTTATCGAGAGTTGAAGTTAGAGAGGTTGTCAGAGTAAAATTTTTAACTTACCGAGATTTGTGGATTTTATAGAGGATGTATTTAGTTCAATAGAGGATAATACTTTAACTTATAGAGGTCACCAAAACATTATTTTAAGTTTTCGAGGGCGATGTTCAGAATATTTGTTTAAGTTACCGAGGTTTTGTGATTTAAGAAATGGAGGTTTTATACTGTCGCGTGAAACCGTCCGCCACTGTCTTATGTTTTGACCGTCGAGGCGTCGGAGCTTATAATAGGATTTGGTTTTTACAGACAATCGGTCTCATTCTTCTCTGCGCATCTAGTTTAACATAGGAAAGATGTTCGGGACATTACCGATTTGTTTTCTACATAATATAGTCCCTACAAATGCATTGACCACACGCGCTATATTTTTTTTTAGGTAGGGCGTAAAAGCTTTCTATATTTAATGATGTAAATAACGGTGGTAATTTATTTTAAATAGCCGCAACTATTTATCATTATTAGAATGCGCATGATTGCAATTTCCGGTCGACATTTTAATTTTATAACCAATATATACAATAATATAAATACATTATTTAATTAATTCTTTCGATTCTATTTTGAAAACTGCTCTATTGTTTTGTTTTTTGTTGTTCTGAGAAAGAGAAACCGGAGGTAGCGTCTCCGTTGGGAATCTTTGATCTGAATCACTTCTTAATAAGTTTATATATAAATACAACTTTTGAAGTACTTAGATATTTGTTTTTTTTTCAATTACTAATTCGTCTCGCTTTTAATCCTGTTTTTTTATACAAAGATACAAAAAAGCTTCCAATATGGAAAGGTTCTTTTAATATTTTTTAGTTTTATACCTAAGCTTCTTTAAACAATTTTTTATTGAAACTAGTATATATTAAATATATAGGTAACATACATTCCGCAACTAAATTAAGAGGACACATAAAAAATGTTGAAATTTTGACTCAAAAACTAGAATATACAGCCTTTAAAATGAGCTATCGTTTTTTAAACTCCGATCATTTTTCGCAAAAATACAGCGATTTGAAAATCATCAAAATTTCAACATTTTTTATGTGTCCCCTTAATTAAGTTGTGAAGTGAATATATTTTTGAGATCTACTCATCAAGAAAGCCAACAATGGTAATTTCTAATTTTTATACGTTGGAAAATACGGCGTTTCTTATTGGCCATATTAAAATATTCGTGAAAGCATTTATCCTAGGACACTCAGGGGTTCAAGTCTATTCTAACAACGCCTCATTTGTCAAAATCGGTCTACCCGTTCGAGTTCTAGAGCGTAACATAGATTGCGGTGAACGCCCTTTCCACGGGGCAGTTGGATAAAATTTAGTAGTTTATCTGCGAAATACTGCGTGTTATTAGAAGTTTTCAAATAAAGAAAACTCAACAGCGAATGCAGAATTAATATCAAACAATATTCTAGACGCAAAAATTCATTCAAGCAGCGAACAAGTTCTATAATAGGAAATGTAACAGCAAATATACAACGCATGTATTATGTATGAAACGTCTTTAAGGGCTTTGATACATCTTTCAAGGGTTGGAGTATGCCAACAACATATTTGAATTTAACAAGAAAGTTTAGATATGCATTTTAAAGTTTCAAGCGGTAATCAAGCATTTTTTTATATGCATAGGTATACTTTTTGGCGCAGTAATGCAGCACTTTTGAATGTGCTTAGTTTAGGAAACCTTAATGTATCTAACAGTTCTCTTGTTTGCTGATAGATGTCTTACTTAGTACATTCGACACCTGAGAACTGACTCGACAACCACTCGTGTACTTTAAAGCTTGGTTGGCAATGCAGAGTACTGTATAAATAGTTTGTCGTTAGGGTTATTTATTGGGACAAGTGCGCGTTTAATTTCAACTTGATACAGCTCTAGCCATTACTGAGAAAAAGTGTTTTGATAAACAGACAGAACGACGGAAAACAAAGTGATCTTTTAAGGGTTCTGTTTTTATTATTCTGAGGTACGGAACTCTAAAATTGTTTGATTTCTACTTCACTGACGCTTGTACATCCTTGAATTTGTATATCTGGTTGAACCCACCATCAGAGGGCCTGGGGCTGCGGTCGATCGCTCGCCATGACGAAGAGCGATCAAAGTAAACACAAAACCCAATCAAAAGAATCGACAGCCAGCACAGTGATTGGAGTGTATTGATATAGAGCCCTGGGGACGGGGTGGAGCGCCTCTTGTCCACGTCCTGTTCGAAATTTTTCATTGCTTCCTGAAGTATTGTGTATTTCAAACTTGTCGAAAATGATCAATGCACTTGTTATGATCTAGTTTCTAGTTTGTTTTTTCATATTTTTTTTTATTTATATATTATAAATAATCCAATTTAGTGATGTAAAATTACCGCTTTTTTATTATAACCATTTTAGCCGGCTAATTATACAGAGCTATAATTCAGCGAGGCCTAATCTACGTAAAATATGTTTATTGCTTGGTATCAGTTCTATCTGAAACAAACCGTTAGGTGGGTCATTTATTATCGAACTTCACAAGTGCGATCCTTGATATAAATTATAACGAATCGAACAAAAAAAGTATTTTTAAAAATCGGTTAAGCAGTTTGGGTTGTACGCGTGGCACAAACGGCGTGACAGATTCACAGACAAAGCGAGTGTATATATAGGCGCTTCCAGTTAAAAAATCACGCGCATAAAAATCACGCTGAACTGCAACTCAGCGAGAAAATCAATATACGGCGAACTCATTGGCGACGAAACGACTTTTGACGAGAAACATCAAATGGCGCGCTTGGATGGGAGTGAAAACGCTAAGATTGCACATTGCGACGTGTCCCATTCGACCAACCTTGCGTCTCTTTCCGACTTGGCGCTCCCCTCTCAGTACCTATACCGAGCGCTTCCCTCTCTACTACGCTACACACTCGCTGCAATGTTTCGCATATGCCAGACGCCCGACGACGATTCGCATTTTTTTGACATTAAAATCGCTGATGGACCCGAACCGTTTATTTTTATTGAAATTCTAAAATGTAATTTTGTCAAAAAAATGCAATTATTTCCGTTGCACGGCGTGTTTTAATAGCGACATAACGTCATCAATTCAGCTGCCTGGAAGCGACGGAGGGTTGAATAAATCGAACTTTGATTGAATCATGTTTGACACGTCATTCAATTTTATTTAACCGTGATACGTTCGATTTGATTTTACGATCGAGTCTGATAGTGCTTAAATTGCACACCTGACATATAGGTATTTACAGTTCAGTTCGGAAACAGCGTCGGTTCTAACCCTTGATCAGGGTAGAGCGAGATTGTCTTTCACCGGTCTGTGATCGACGCTTTCACTAAACATAAACTGTACTTCGGTTTTATGTTAAGGGGGTATTCTCATGTGACGACTTCGAAAAATCGATTTTTTTTTCATATTTCAATAGTAAAACGTATCGAAAATATGCTGTGAAAAATAGAGACCGAAATTCCTAGTTTTAAATAAGTTACAACTCATAGTCGCCGACGCGCCGTAATAGCGACTTGTCGGCTCTTGAAACTTTAAACGCATTTTTCTGGAAATATTATTTTCTAAAACTGTCATGGTCCTAAAAAAAAAGTATTCAACCGATTGCTTTGAAATTTATATATGTTCTACTCATTAATGGTTATCGGCCGTACCAAAATTGCTTATTTTCGAAAATATTTTCTTATTTTTTTTAAACGATTTTTAACAAAAAACACAAACTTTTTTTCTACAGTTCGCCGTTTTTTTTTTTCAATGAAATTCATTAATTTTGGTAGGGCCGATAGCGACATACCTACTGAACAATGATCCATTCGATCCATTCTATTACCATGACCAGTGACCTGCTTTTTTTTAGTGCCTAATTTAATTTAAAAAAATATATATAAAAAATGTAAAATAAGAGAAAAAAAATTTTATACAGTTTAAGATACAAATAAAAATATACAAAAAAATTAAAATGATTGAATGTTATTGTCGTCTAAAAAAAAATTCCCTAAAAAGAGGAAAAATGTATGCGTTCACATGAGAATATCCCCTTAAATAAATAATAAGTCCCAAATTTTCAAACATCAACTTTTATTGCAAAAATAGCAACACTTGTTGAATTTAAGAAAACCCGGGTCGCAGTGCCAAAACCCTGCCGACAATATAGTGTATTTGCTAATACAGGTATTGTGGCTTTATTAAATGAAATTAAGTTTGTTTTTGGACAAAATAAAAAAAAATTGAACCCCTTAATACACCCCTTACAATAATAATTTTATTAGTTGAAATATTGTTATCAATCCAACATCTGCACCAAATTAAATACGACCTTCAGCAAGTAAATTCGTATACGCAAACTAGTGTTTTCATAAAATTTGTAAGTTTGGTCCTGTCGGGCCGATTTGCTTATAATTTTAGGAGCACTTTTTAATTGCTACTAAAGGGTTAAATTTCAATTTTGAAACGATTCTGAGAGTTTTTTCGGTATTTTTGGGCCCAAAAACTTTTTTCAACCCCTAAAAACCACCCTTAAAATGACCCGATTGGGCCCATTTTAAATAGGCTTCGTGCGGTGATGGATTCCAACAAGTGTGCCAAATTTCGTTAAAATTAATTAGCTCCTTCGAAAGTTATTGCCCGCACATATAAATATATATATATATATATATAAACATTTTTAAAAATGGTGCCAAAGTGTTTAGGAGGTTATGAAACGTCGAGAAATTTTGGTCCGACCCCTAGGTCCCGCCATCCGACCGACGGCAATAGTGTATGTTGCCATATGGCAAATACACTAATAAAACGATAACACGGCTGTTAGCTAGTTACCGTATTTTATTGACCAAACGTAACCTAGACAACAATGCAAACATCAATGTTTTTAGATGAAATTATTTTTTTAATATTAAAAATTGATTGATGATTAATTTATAAATTAAGTTACTGCAGCTAGGTAGCACGATGGGTAAGCTATGATATAAATTTTTATTAAATAATTGTTTTCTATAGGTATAATTTCCTTTGTATAACTTAACTTTTGTGACGAATTATTAAAGTATTAAATATTTCCACTGACATGTGTCTAGGAATATTCGATAAATATAGTTTTCTTTATACCCTGTCGAAAGTACGTACTTTCGGCTTCGAATTACTCGCACGCTATCTGAAACTGCGGGCCGAAACAGTTTTCTCGCGCGCACTGATCCGAAAGTACGTACTAGTGTTGGGTAACTCAGATCTGAACCGGTTCAAAAAGCCGACTCCGACAGAAGATCCATGAGAGCCGACTCACTTTTTTTTGAGCCGACGGATCAACGGATCCGCATAACTCAGTGAAAGACTTAACACACAGAAGCACATTGTACACTTACGTATCAGTTCTTGCTTTGATGCATCTGTCAGCTCAAATGACTCATGCATCACATGTTTGGCTATGCATTCTTGATTCTATACAGGTCGTGATATGATTGACTGAACTAGGTAACTCAGTGGCAGACTGCAGTAACATATTCAGAACTCACCTCTTTTTGAACCGGTTCAGTGAGCCGGCTCACATACGGGATCCAGATGCAAAGATGCAGATCACTAAAAAGACCCGTTTTTCCCATCTCTAGTACGTACTTTCGATCGGGTATAAAGAAAAATGGTTGAAATTCCTGCACTGCACATTTTCGGAATGTTCCCAATGTACTGGGAAGTAAATAATAGAACCTCCTTGCATAATATTTTGTAGCGAGCCGCGGAAGTTCACGTATGGACATTCGTGAAACATGGTACCTTGGACCCGGCCAAACTTTAGAGAACACCAGGGTTCGCGATCGGGGCCGCGCTATGGTCGTGTCTCGCCCGGCATGGGACCGGATCCGGCAGAATTTGGATCGTAAACTTAGAGCACAGCAGGCCGTCGAACGGGAACTGGCGATGAAGAAATATCTCAAAGATGGCTCGCACGACATGACTAAGAATTGGGACAACTCGGTAGAGGTCAGTAATAGACGCTTATAACGTCTATTGTTGAGCGTCTATCGTTTTTACTATTTGGACAGATGACGACGTTCACACTTAGAACTACAAGGTCATTAGATACACAGGTTACCTCGTTATTGATTACGTCAACTGAAGATCGTTCAATATTTTTATCAACCGCGCAATATCAATTGACAGTCCACTGGATGACGTCAACGCCCCACTACTACCCAACAGAACGAGGTCACCTCTGCATCTAATCAACCTCGTTAGAAATGAGCGTCCGACATCTTGTTGGGATTATTTCTCGAACATGCGCCGTTAATGAACATGAACCTATACCGAAGCGACCATTCGGGGGGGAATCCATCGAGGGACGGGTACAAAGCATTGATACAAAGTAAGAATGGTGTCGATTTTTGATTGGTCACCGCATTGTGCTGCATACAAGAGAAATTTTCTTTTTACACCATACTACCGACATACATTTTTGTCACTAGACATGCGCAGTGCGCCGGCCAATAACAAGCGGACACCAATCACCTCGTCGCGTCCCTTAATCAACTTTACCCCCCCTCGCCTAACACCCTAGTACATGCTCCGTCTCTAAATTTCTATGGCTATGGCATTTTTACACAACACCGAGGAATTCTTTTTGGTTCACCTGCTTCTGAAAAAGGTTCACACAAGATGTCGAACGTTCTAATGTTTCCCCCCACTCTGGCGTCATCGGCTATCTATAAATATATTAATAAACCGACCTGGGTAGAGTAGTGGTGACAGCACTAGACTCGCATTCGGGAGGTCCGGGCTCGAATCCCGGCGGGGGCAGATGTGGCTGGGACTTTTTCCGACTGCCTCTCGCCGAGAAACGGTAATTCCTGTACCGGCCATCTTGATTGAGGTTTTCCATTGTTTCCCTCAATTAATTCCAGATAAATATCGAGATGGTTCCTTATTTGAGGCCATGGCCGATTACCTATCGAACTCTTAGTTCAAAAATTACTTACCTTATCCTAATTTCCTATAATTCCTTCATTCGCCCATTGCTATTACATAGGTTGAAGTTTTAAAAATGTAGAAAAATATCGGGAAGTGTGGTAGATGGAAAATAGTAATGATGCGAATGGCGTCTGTTATGACATAAAGTCAAAAACCGACGTTAAACGCATTATTATTATTATTATTAAATATATTAATAACAGAATGTAAGAAAACGGCGACTCGAAGAACGAGAACAACGACTGGAAGCAGAAAAAGAAGAACGGATGAAGCAGTACTTTGTTCTAAAGAAAGAACAAGAAGAGCGTCGTAATCAATTCATCGCTAAAGCCAAAGAAAAGATATATTACACAAAGCCGTACCCGCGTGATTTAAATAGTGGGTTGGTCTTGTCCGAGGTGCTTCACGAAAGGGAGGCGCAGATAAAACTCGAAAACGAACTGCGCGAGGAAGAACGTCAGAACGACGAACGTTTGGCGCAGAGCATTCGAGACGCGGCCAAAGAATTTAAGCTCGAAGTCGAAGAAAAGGAACGCAAGCGTAGAGAAAATGCTAACGCGCTTCGTAAGGAGACGCTCGATCAGTAAGTAACAGATAAGTACTGGATTACATTATCGGAAAGCTTATACCTATCCTGAAATGTTGTCAAAGCTGCACGCTCGCTGGTCTCTTATTTCGTGTCGAAGTCAAAACGCTTTAAACGTGACGGAAACAAACGAACACTTAGTCGCACGACGCTCATTGATTCATATTTTACCGTGACGACGCCATAATACCGTTATGGACTTCTCGAATCACGCGTCACAATTAAAGATGGCAAAAACGGGTCTTTTTAGTGATCTGCATCTTTGCATCTGGATCCCATATGTGAGCCGGCTCACTGAACCGGTTCAAAAAGAGCCGAGTTCTGAATATGTTACTGCAGTCTGCCACTGAGTTACCTAGCTCAGGCAATCATATCACGACCTGTATAGAATCAAGAATGCATAGCCAAACATGTGATGCATGAGTCATTTGAGCTGACAGATGCATCAAAGCAAGAACTGATACGTAAGTGTAAAATGTGCTTCTGTGTGTTAATGTTTCACTGAGTTATGCGGTTCCATTGATCCGTCGGCTCAAAAAAAAGTGAGTCGGCTCTCACGGATCTTCTGTCGAAGTCGGCTCTTTGAACCGGTTCAGATCTGAGTTACCCAACTCTAGGCACAATAGATGTTAAAAGTTATTGTTTGAAATAAACACGCAATCTTAAAAAAATGATTTTTCTACCGGATCTTTTCATGTGCCATATCTGGGCGTTGGCAGGGAAGCAAAGAGGCTTCGGATGACAGTAAAATCTACTATAAAATGGAAATTTCCAACAGCGCTTAAACATTTTAATGTTTGTCGAAATACGTATTTTAAATTAATTAACAAAGAAAAAATGGTTGGGTTTTAATTTAGTAGATAAAATTAAAATTACGATTGATTCGATGTTAATTTTCAGTTTTAAAGAGAAAAATGATCAACTAAAGAGTGAATATGACAAAAGAATCGAAGAAGAAGTTAAAGATTTAGAAGCTATGAAACAAGAGATGATAACAATTAAAGAGTTACAGAAAAAAGAGGTATGTGATTAGATCGCAACTGTTTTGTTTTTGAAAAGTGATAAAAACCCAAGATTACTAGTAACTAAGGTTGGGTGTTAGCATTGATGAAGGTGTGTCTAGGCGACGTCACAGGAGGCTTCTTCCAAACAGTTAGGAAAAGTCATGGTCATCCGACATCCAGTGACGTAAGCAATCGACTTAACCAATCAGAGACGTGACCATGATTATAGCCTCTTACGCCCAACCTTCTAGTATTTTAGTAATCTTGATAAAAGCCAACATACTTTTAGACCGAAGAAAAGAAACGCAAAATGTTGTATTATGGTTTGGAAGCGATCAGAGAGAAGGAAGAATTCCAAGAGAATTTACGACAAGAAGACAAAGAAGAAAATCAGATTATGAAAGTTTATGCCGATGCTAAGAATAGCATAAATCAACTGAGAAGGAAAAAAGAACAAGAGGTGCATCAAGTAATTTAAATCAGTTTTGTTGATTGGTATTTAATCGGTTTATTTCTTTTAGATCAGAGATGAAGCGCTTGCCATTCGCGCTAAAATGTATGATAAATTAAAGAAAGGCATGGCCGACAATCAGTCGGCCGAAGAAGAAATGTTGCTAAACCAACAACGTGAAATTGAAGAAAGGTAAAATTTTACACTTTAAACTTATAATATCTGTCGTCGTAAAGTACAGGTACTAAGTAAAATCAAGATTACTATACGTTGGGCGTTAACATTGTTGAAAATGTGACATGGCGAAACGGGAGAGAGGGCGGGGGTAGTAGGTCTTGAGACCTTTTACCCAACTGTCAAACAATCATTGTAATTGAAAAATCAAACCAAGGGTTTCGAATGATGTAAACAATCGATTCAACCAATCATAAGCCTCTACGCTTTCAGAACATTGGGCAGTTTAACAATTATTAGCGGCAAGTTTGAGTAACGGGTCGGGTTATAACATTACTTCCCAAGTACCGCGTGATAACTGGCTTTATGAAGTATTTTTCCAGTGTTCTGTTGCTAAATTTACATTGAAGAAATGTGACCTTGACTTATCTTGCATTTGATTTTATAGAGAAGACTTAAAGATTGCTCAAAGAGATGCCCATGCCTTGCGAATGAGAGAAGAGAAAATTCAGAGTCGTAAAGAATTTCTCATCGCTGAAGAGAAACGGATAGCCAAAAAAAAAGACGTGCAGAAATGGGCAATCTTAAACAGGTAACTGAAATATCGTTAACAAAATGGTAGAGAAGACTATTTACTTAAATCGAAATTACAATATTAAAACACGGGTTTAGATTCACGCATCTTTTAAATTCGCGATTTATTAACAGGTACAAAAAAGAAGAGATGGACAAAATATTCGCGGAAGAAAATGAAAAGAGAATACGGGACATGAAGCTCGAAACAAAAACTGAATTGAAAAACCAAATGGTAATGCTTCTCTTGTTTTCGTTTTACGTCTTATTTCTTTGCAACTGTTTTAATTTTCATAATGCTTTCTCGGTTAAAGAAAGAGGCTCAAGAACTTGCAGAAAAGGAAAGATTGGCAGAGGAAGAAGCGTTCAAAGCCTTTAAAGATAAATTGAAAAAGGAAGATGAAGAATTTTTGGCATATGCTGAAAGCGAAATATCGAAAGCCAAGGCTTTAAATAGACCGGTTATGCCAATGATGAAAGTCGTCGAGGTATAAGATTTCTTAGAGTACAGTTGAAGCTGTCAGCTTACATATAAACATGACCAGTGTGTAATCTCAGAGCGCAGCACATGAGACGCAAAATAACGTGAGCCTCACTCACATAAGCTCACGGAAGTGAAACTTCTTTGAGGTTATGAACTCGGTTCATTAATGCGTTATTCATTTTGCGTTACCAAGATTTTTCTTTTATTTCCCCACCGTTGACTCATTTCCCCTTTAATTTTATGTTACCAAGGTTTTTCTTATTTTTAAGTAGCAAGTGCAGGTGTTAAGTGTTAGTAAAATCAGCGTGTAAACAGTCACGCTGTTAAGGTAGTTGTCGTGGTTAAGGCACACCGTTCTTAATTTTTATATACTTATTGAGGACATGTTAATACAATTACCCTAAAAATTTGAAGTCGATCGACCGTATATAATCCGAGATAAATTCAATTAAAAATTGGATAACTAATATTGATTGTATACGATCTCTGTAGTTCTGAACCAGTTTCTTATTTATAAAAAAAGAACTAACTGTCAGAAACTTTCCAAAAACTGACAGTCTTTCAATGCATTTGTTATGAGTTTGAAAAAAAATAAGAAAAAATTTTTGACCGTCTAATTATTTATAAATAACGGTTTAAAGTTCGACAATTTATAGAAAAGTTTACATGCATATAAATACTGTATGGGTTACGTTTCCACGGGTGCAGTCTTGCGTACAAATTATGGATCACTTAGCTACAAGCTAGTATACTTTTGTGGCGCGTATAATCTATAACTTTTTGACAATATTGTAACACAACTACTTTAAGTGATAAATGCGAAGTAAAGTGATTAGAATCACGGTCTATTTTTCCTGTTAAGTGGTTTCCCCGCACACCCGCGTGGACAAATCATAAGAAATGTGTAATCTGGCAGCTTTAAATAGATTTGCTAGACGTTCATTGAGGTGAATTATTGTTTTACTTATTTCAGAGATACAAATTAGATAATAATTTAGAAAAACGTTCAAAGAACTTATCGCAAATGAGGTCGAATGTTCCGATTAATCAGAAAGACGCTAGAAATCCTGAAAACGATCCGTCGTATTTTAAATGTGACTGCAAAAAGGATTATCTTTATAAATAAGTCACAAAATGGCCACCTCGTCGATTTAAAATTTTCAATACAGCGCGCACAAATATTTTAGTTCCAACCAGACCAGGACATGCTGATACCTATAGTGGATAAATTTTTTTTTGATGATAAAATTCATTTATCAAACGGTGATCCAAAAATAGTGGTTGAAACGTCAAATGATTGTAAGACTCTTTTTAATTATCTGATATATTTTTATTTTGGATATAATTGTATTGTTATATTAATAAATAATTTCGATCCTAGCTGGCACTTTTAAAAATGATCTAGAATAGTTTTGAAAAAATCCAGTTTCATTTATTCAATTATTTTTTTTATAATTTATGACATCAATATAAAACAAACTGTTTTTAGCATATGAAGTAAAACACGTTTTGATGTGTTTAACTTTTTTCAGAAATTTCTAAAAATAATTAAATTACGATTTTTATAACTCACACTGAAACAAAACACGTCGGTACAATTCTTACAAATACTTTTTTAAAAAGGCACAGTTTTTATTTATAACAAGTAAAATCTTAGATAAGAGGGTACATTGGAAGCGTCGCCGTCTTGACTGACTAATTTTTACATGAAAGGATAAAAAACATTTCCACTAGGAATAACTCCAAATATGTATTAATGTTTTTCTACTTGTAGTTTTGTCAGTAATTCCAACAAAAGTTTTCAACAACAATTTAGAACGGTCGAAATGTCCTCGTTGGCGGCTAAAAAAAAAAAGAAGACTAGTTATTGCCTGTGAGCAGCCAACGAGTTACCTTTGATAACGTCAGATAGAAATATCAATGGACCTATAAGCCCGAAAACCATAGAGATTTGAAACAACGCCGGTCGTGAAAGCTTACACTTTGATAAAACAAATGACTGTGTTCTCTTGATACCATGCAGTCGGACTCATGTATTTTCAACACCATCTATTTCAATTACGTATTTTCAAGATTCTCACGCAGTGTCTTCTATGCTGCTCAACCAATAGAAAAATACCTTTAGCAGCAAATTAATAAAAGTTTTTCTGATTGGTCTATGACTGCCACGCAGACATTGAAAATACATGAGTCGATCAGACACGACAAGTTGAAAATACGTGAGTTCTACTGTAACTTACAAACGTACATGTTCTCAATTTGTGTAAAGCAGTAGTTCCCAACCAGTGGTCAAGGAGACCGTCAAAAGTGGTCCGCGGAAGGGCCCGGCAATGCATATAAAAAATTGCCATTAAATGTGAATTTTAAAAACGATTTGCTTTGGACGAGATCTGGTGAGTATATCCGTGCTGATGACTATTTTAATAAAAAATATGTTTTAAAAACTTTTTCACTACTTTAAGACACCTTTGAATTTGATTACAACTGATAAGGGATATAGCGTGGGAGGTCCGTACTGATTTAATTTCAGGCTGAGTGGTCCTCAAACTTTTACAGGTTGGAAACTACTGGTGTAGAGCGACACTTTTTATATCAACCTTTCCCTTTGCCCCGTTAAAAATCGATATCTAATCCCGCAAAATCATCATCGCCGTCGTCTTCATAAAACTTAGCGACGCAATCGTCTTCTTTGACCAAAACGGCTGGAAGTGTATTCGACTTGTCGATGAATTCGGTGATGCTTCTCTGTTGAGGTAATGACGATCGATGTTCACTCACAGCGATATTTTCAAAATGGTCGGTGGTAAGACCGACGTTACTGAGCACTTTTTGTTTAACGTTTAGATTTTCCCAGATGAAATCATCGGCCGTGCCGGCTGATATTAAATACCGGACTTCAACAGATCTTTCTTGTCCGATACGGTGAGCTCTGCTTTCGGCTTGGCTCAAAATCTGCAACACGGTTCAATTTAAAACAACCCTCGATTCTGAAATCATTACTAGACTCAACGTTAAAAAAGATTAAAATAGAACGGGGTGGTCTCTTAACCCAAATGCACCACATCCTGAACGGATGTTTGTGCTTCCCCTTTTTGCTGAATCTAGTTAGAGAATAATCTGGATCTTCTTATGAGCTCCAGAAGATTGGCTAGTAGATTGTCCTGTGGAACTATTCCATCCTCATCAATGTAGGATGGACTCAAACGTTAGTAGATTACAGAGGTTGTCTCGTTCCTTTGGACGTCATCCGGTATATACTTACACTAGGATTCCAGTGGAGTTCTGCGAATAAAACGAGTTGTCCGGCGGTTAGGGTGATGCCTTCGCTGGCCGCAGTTATTGAAAGGACGGCACATTTATATTTGTCTTGTAATTGATATTTATCTACGAACATTTTACGTTGCTCGCCTAAAAAATATGTTTCGATAAGTTAAAAATCGTTTTGTCCTAATTAGATAAAACATTCACAGTATGGCTAATAAACCTTGAGAGACTGTCAAAATCGGTTCGTTAAATCCAAGGTATGAAACAGAAACGAAGCTTTCGTTGTGTATCTTTTTTTTTTTTTAATTAATCAAACCTGATTTTAGTTCTATAAAAATCTTTAAGGTTTCGGTTTCAATTGTTCTTCATTAACTGGTTATATTTGTAACTGTTGGTATTATTAAATAAATAAATAAGTAGATATTTTACATACGCTTGTAGCTACATACCAGCTGAATTAATTTAGTATAATAGCTTTTGTCTGCTATAATTGTTAAGAAACATTCATTGTTGTAGAGTAACTGATTAACTCATTCCGCCGCGAAAGTGGAAAGATTCGGGTTTAAATCCCGACGGTGACGTGTTGGAATAATAAATTTTTCTAATATAGTGCTACAACAATGAATGTTTCTTAACAATTATAGCAGACAAAAGCTATTATACTAAATAAATAAATAAGTTCAGTATAACGAGAAACGACCGATATTAGATTAAAAAACAAAACTCAGAAACAAAAAATGTTAATGTTACGGTTGTGGATCTGATTTCTTTTTCATGGAATAGAGCTTCGCTCTTATCGTAAAGACAAAAGACGACGTTGAAATAAAATCTCGCATTCACAATACATGAACGTAAGTGCAATACAAATTAACGTTAATCATAATAGGTACTAACTTGGCGTTTTTCCGTCGATTCTAACATAGTGGACTTTATTGGCTTCAAGAAGATCACAGATGGCGTTCATCATAACTTGATGATGTGCAAAAATTAGGAACTTTACGTCTTCTTTTAATATTCCCGCCAAATATTCACTGTAAATAATAGCATTCCTGCTTTATCCACTTAAGAGATACTTAACCTAAAATTACTACAATACTAGAAGGTTGGGCGTCTGACGCTATAAACATGGTCACGTCTGTGATTGGTTGAGTCGATTACTTACGGCACCAATGTCCATGGCATGGTTATTCAAGTATGTTTATCCCAACTGTTTGGAAAAAACTTTATAATACGCGCCACGGTTCTAAAAGGTTCTGAAGTTAGAAGCAAATGGAGGCTTGCGCAGGTACAATTGGTTGAAAAACTACAAACTCGCGCAATATTATTATTTTTCTTTAATCTAAAGGTCTAATTCCTTGCATAGTCAT
Source organism: Venustoraphidia nigricollis (assembly GCA_034508555.1). NCBI lineage: Eukaryota > Metazoa > Arthropoda > Insecta > Raphidioptera > Raphidiidae > Venustoraphidia > Venustoraphidia nigricollis. The sequence goes on along the minus strand of JAVRKA010000032.1, from coordinate 2,916,039 downwards.
CCAAAAAATTATTTTTCGTGCTTGTCTATTAAAAACTGTATTGGGCATCTTGATCAATTAACAATCAAAGTATGTTTATCCCAACTGTTTGAAAAAAACTTTACAAACCTACTTCCCCCGACAATTGAGGTCATAAAGTATCAAAATATGCGAAACTGAATTTAAAATTATATTAATTTCCAGAGGTTATGTAAATATAATACGATCAAAGTAATGAAACAATTACGCTTATAATAAAATAGTAATTACATACCAAACGGGTCTGATTTTGAGTTTCGCAGTTTCGCTGAAATATGCCAGAAGAGCCGCGTGTTTTTCGGCCCCTTTTCGAGTAAGGACGCTATCGTTGAGCTCGTTCAGACTCTTGCGTTGCACTTCCGACAACCCGCGTAAACCCGAATCTAGTTTTACCACTTCTCGAGTCTTGCCGGGTAACGAACTAAGTACCTGGTCTTTTGTTCTGCGAATCATAAACTGCTTGTTTAAAATTATCTCTAATTCGGGAAGATTTGACTGTCCGCTCGCATCCCAGCCGAACTTATTATTATGGCCTGAAAAATGATCGGAAACAGCGTTTCAATTCCAGTGTAGACAACAGACGCTCGACAACACAGAATTGTCTTCTCTAATTAAACTTAGTTTTATTACAATGGATAACCGAATGAGGTAAAGTAGTGGTGAGAGCACTGGAGCATTCGGGAGGTACCGGGTTCGAATCCCAGCGGAGGCAGATGTAGCTGCGACTTTTTCCTACTGCCTCTCGCCGAGAAACGGTAATTCCTATACCGGCCATCTTGTGGTTTTCCATGGTTTCCCTCAATTAATTCCAGATAAATATCGAGATGACATCTTATTCGAGGCCATGGCCGATTGCCTATCAAATACCTAGTTCAAAAATTGCCTATCTTATCCTGATTTCCTATAATTCCTTCGTTCACCCATTGCTATGAATTAAGTTGAAGTTTTAAAAACGTAGAAAATAACGGGAAGTGGTAGATAAAAAAATAGTAATGGTGCGGATGGCGTCTGTTATGACATAAAGTCGAGAAACGGACGGATGGATAGTACTGGAAAACATTTTTTTCGGTTTTCCTAAAAAGAAAATCGTAAAAATTACATAATTACCATTGCAATATCTGCTGCTGTATTCTTTGAAGCTGACAAAGAACTGTTCATCGATCATCGATATCTGGGTATATAGTTCGCTCGGCCGGGACAAAGCCGGGGTTCCGCTCAACAAAATAACGCGCCGTGCCTGTTGGGCCAGTGCCTGAGCAGCCTTTGTGCATTTAGCTTTAAAATTCTTCAAAGTATGAGATTCATCCTAAAATATACGTATCCTTACTAGAAACGGGAAGTTTTAACTCCTTCCAGAAGTTTCTAGAAGCCGCCATTGCAACATCTAGACCAAGGTTATCAGACACAGAGGTGATCTCGATCCGTTGAATGATGTCATCCAGTGGACTGTCAATTGATATTGCGTGGTTGGTAAAAATATTAAACAGTCTTCCAGCTGACGTAATTAAGTAAGGAGACATTTCGAGGAAAAAAATTGATGAATGTTTGGAAGGCGCGAAGGGAGGAAAGGAACTGAACGATTTGTTTTAAATTTTGAGGGATGTTTATTTAAGGGTTTTATAATTGAATGACTTTTTTTAAATTTTTTTCTTACAAAATGGCGGCCGCTAGCGAGGTTCCCGTGAGGCGTTACAATTTCATTTTGTCCAGGACAGAGGCGTTGCTGCTGGGCTCTAACAGAATGAAAAAAAAATTGTAACTTCATATGGACCATTTTTTTATTTTTTATTTTTTTAATTATACCGAAAAAAAAATAATTCGGCTTTTGGCGGGTTTTTTTTTTTAATTAACAAAGTCGGATCAAAAGTTATAAAAAATACCTTCCTTTCATACATATTGAACAGACATGCCTTCAGAACATTGTGTGCAAATTTGAAGGCAATCGGGCAATTAGAGCCCAAGTTATGCTCGACAAAGTAGCGAAAAATGAATATTTGAGAAAAACGCGATTAAAGTTTCGGGAAGTAAACCGAGATGTACGTGAGCGCATGAATAGAGTCCGTTTTGGAGGGGAAAGGGTAGTCGGATCGACGTAAAATTTTCAGGGGACAAGATGTCAAAGAATAATTTTCCGCGAAAAAAAAATTTCCGATTTTTCAACCCAGAAAGGTGTAATGTCCCCTTAACAAGGTAACCTGTGTATCTAATGACGTTGGTCCTAGATAAAAGTATGCGGCTTTGCTTGTAGACTTTACCATGATTACGACGCCAAAGTTTGCGTCCAGCAATTGCCGACAGCACCGACTCATAAGATCGTAGCTTGCAATAAGTATTCTGGCGTCTTGTATGTAATCGCGACTTGTCTGCATTACTTGCGCATGTGCGAGTAACACTGAACTTAAGTAACGTTGTATTTTTTCCAGCCAGGTGTCTCTGCAAGCACACATATAAAGCAGATGTGTTATTTTGATTGTAAAAGAGCGAATGTTTTCGATTACTACGCTCTAGTGAAGTTTTCAGTAATGTTGCATTACTTAGTTATTATCAAATCAATATACAGTCAAACCTGAATGAGTGAGAACTGGGTAAGCGAGAAAACTATCTAAGGGATTACATTAGAAATTGTTGCGTCCATATTTTTTTAAACATACACAATTAAGTTAGCAGGAAAGTGGACAAAATGATGTTAATCAATAATTTATTGATTAACATCATTTTGTCCACTTTCCTGCTAACTTAATTGTGTATATCTAAGGGATGTTGACTATTTTTGGGAAAGTGTTTTAAATCGTGCATAAGTACCTAATATAGCTACAAATATTTATTATTTTTATTTAAATACGACTCAAGCCTTAAAAATCATGTATTTGAATTCCGTTTCAAATTTCGGTCCAAAAAGCCAATACTTGTCACCTGACTGCCGTGACGTCATCCGGTCATACCAAAGAAGGCTCAAAAGTTTACACGGGAGCTACCATTCTATAGTTTCGTAGCTATTATCGATAAATTTCGCTAATCGATACGTCAATTTTCTATAAAATCTGCTGGGCTTACCTGGTCGACGATGTGGTGACGATTAATAGCGGCCAGTCGTCCTTATAGTAACTGGCAATGCCAAGAGCTTGAAACGTTTTACCTAAACCCATGTCGTCAGCTATCAAACATCGTCCTTTCTTATCGATGCCAAAACTAAAATATACATATTGCTTTTTTGAAAACCGCTAATTATAATAAATAAATAAAAACACTTGAAAACGCTACAAATTTTTTATTAAATTATTTCTCAATGATCGTTTCAGACAATAAGTCCATCCTCAGGAATATAAAACATTATATATTCCTGAGGATGGACTTATTGTCCGAAACGATCGTCAAGAAATAATTTAATAATAATTTTTGTAGAATTTTCAAGTCTTTTTATTTGTTATTATTAATCATGTTCTACCAAGTGTTAAGTGAAAAATCAGTGCAAATTATACACTGCTAATTAATTTTTAAATTAATAAACAAACAAATGACATACCATACTCCATCCCGTTGAAACGGCATGAGAGCGTCGCGTAAAGTCGGTTCGATACGAGACAAATCTATTTGACTGTAATCGGTTTTAGAAGATCGAACGCAACGCAATACGTAAGACGGAAGACAGCCTACCGTAACGCTCGGTCTAAGAGAATTCGCTTTTTCAATAAGCTGTTCATAATCATTTATGTGGAAGCTCCATGTTCTTGTAACAGCATCTGGGGCCAATGGAAAATGAATTTCAATTTCAGAAATACTCTATCGGCGATCAAACGATAAATAATTAATTATCAAATTACGCATAAATTACTTTGTGAATACATCTTTTTATTTGTGAGCTACTATTGTAAGTATATAGCGTAGCTTTTATCATAACGAAAGACGTTTTATTTACCATCAAAATATACCTACTACTTTTATATCGATTATAATCAATAATTTTATTTGCTACTTATTAAAAGTGTTTCAATAAAATAATTCGATGTGTAATTTGATAACTTTGATTGTATTTTTTATGTTTACTGCGCTGACCCTGAGGTAGAGCGAGTGGAGCGGTCGCTCAAGGCGCCAAAAAACCAAATGCGAAAAACAAGATTTTATTATTTAGTGACTGATTGAAATTAACACCAAATACTAATTTAATTATGTAGCGGTAGGACTTTTCTTAATGTTAAAGAAGCAGAATTATGATAATTAAAGCGACTTAATTTAATTCAACAAGCGTTGATGTTTGCAATAAAAGTTGATTTTTGAAAATTTCGAACGTATTATGTATTTAAACATAAAACCGAACTACAATTTACGTCGACCAAAGGGCACTGAAAGACAATCTCGCTCTACCCTGATCAAGGCCTAGGGCCGGCGCTGTTACTGAGTAACACAGCTATTCAAAATGCTCCTTCATATTTTTACAATCAGAGCTTTGAAATTTTTAAACAGCAAGCCAAATTTCGTGAACCTCAATTTTGCGACACAGTTCGAAATTTCCCTACAGCATATTTTACAATCTGAGGGATCAGTCAACTTATTAAAATACAAAATTATATTTATTACCGTAGCTCCTAGATGGAATAGTTTTGAAAATTTCTACCAATGGCTGACTGAATTTAGTCATTTCCACTGCAAATTTTTCTTCTGACACGAGATATGTTTTACAAGTTACGGGTTCAGTTTTACCGAAAAACACATTTTGAGACGTCGATTGAAGTTTTTTAACTAAAGGACGGCCGACGGAGTAAGGCTGAGTAGTCTGACGCGCGTTTACAATACTTGAAAACGCTGGGCCTGGAGAATTGTTCTGATTAGTTGGGCCACCTCCTTTAAACAAACCGTTATTTTGTTTATTTGTCGCTTTTAAAGGGTACATATTCGCGACACTTATTGAACTGACATTTGGAGTCCTGTTTATATTTTGTAAAGTAGAAATTGAAGAATTATTTATCTTTTTCAGGTTAGACTGAAACGATGTTTTTGTTGAGCACGGAGAACCCAAAAGTCTTGTTGGATTATTATTACGTGATTTGAGTTTTTCAAGCGCCTGTCGCCGTTTCTGATCTATCTGTTCTGGCGAAAACATTGTTTAGCTTTTTTAAAATTAACAAAGTAATTATCGGAACGGTTACGGCATTTTAAATGTCACTTTTCAAATTTCAAAAGTTTCCATCTGTCAGTTTTGATCATGGAGAAATAAATACATGACGTCTATAAAAATTGTATGAAACATTCTATACGCCTTATTATGTAAACGTCAACCATAATTATAACCTATACGAAAAGAACACGTCAAATTGTGTAAAAATAATTTTTAATAATGGAAGGTTTACTTCTAGTGAGTGAAGACAATTTTACAATAATTATTTAAAACCGGGATGATTTATTTTTTAACACAAAATGCCTTTTTAGGAGCCGACGCTTTATACCGTGAAGGGTATGACAATTTTGGATAATGATGGTAACAGAATTCTCGCAAAATACTATGATAAAACTTTATTCCCACTGGCAAAAGACCAACGAGCGTTCGAAAAAAAGCTTTTCAACAAAACACATCGAGCAAATGCTGAAATCATAATGCTAGACGGTTTGACTTGTGTATATCGCAGCAATGTAGACTTATTTTTTTACGTTATGGGCAGTTCTCACGAAAACGAGGTAAACATTCATTCAATTTACGTAGCTATGAAAGAGTACTACCATTTTTGATTCAATTTTTATTTCAGCTAATTTTAATGAGTGTTTTGAATTGTTTATACGACTCAGTAAGTCAGATTTTAAGAAAAAACGTCGAAAAGAGATCAGTTTTGGAGTCTTTAGATATCGTGATGTTAGCGATGGATGAAATCTGTGATGGAGGGTGAGCTAATTTATTTTAATGAACGATCAAACCTGAATATGTCAACTTACACACGCGTGACCTTGAATCAATCATTTGGTGCGAAGTTTCTTAACATTCGGTGAAATGTTCAATTTCCTATTGACAAAAAATTGTATTGGGTACATGTTTTTACAGTTAAAAATTATCGTTTCAATCGATCGAGCAGGATCGATTTAAAAATCTACAATGCTTTTCTTATAGAGTAATGTTTGTGGTAGAATTGGGTCATTCAGATCTGAACCGGTTCAAAGAGCCGACTCCGACAGAAGATCCGTGAGAGCCGACTCACTTTTTTTTGAGCGGACGGATCAACGGATCCGCATAACTCAGTGAAACACTTAACACACAGAAGCACATTTTACACTTACGTATCAGTTCTTGCTTTGATGCATCTGTCAGCTCAAATGACTCATGCATCACATGTTTGGCTATGCATTCTTGATTCTATACAGGTCGTGATATGATTGACTGAACTAGGTAACTCAGTGGCAGACTGCAGTAACATATTTAGAATTCAGCTCTTTTTGAACCGGCTCAGTGAGCCGGCTCACATACGGGATCCAGATGCAGATCACTAAAAAGACCCGTTTTTCCCATTTCTAGTTTGTGATTGCAATCTAACGTCACTATCAAATCAAATTTTCTAACAATGTTTTCTGCAACACAGCATAAGTCTAAAAAGTTCTAGCACACTTTTAATGAAATAAGCTGCACTGTGAGATTACTTCGATTCCGGTTGTGTGTAACTTGACAGCTATTAAAAAAAATGTATTTCCATGAAACGCACTTTTTGGCGTAATCGTTTGATTGTTACAATCTTCAGCATAATACTGGACGCTGATTCTTCCTCGGTGGTGCAGCGCGTAGCTTTGCGAACAGACGATATTCCGTTGGCAGAACAAACGGTGGCGCAGGTAACTAACGCAGTCCATGGCCTTTTTTGGTAGTCTCCTAAACTGAGATGACATTTTGCTAATCGCAAACCTGCATTCCAGGTTATCCATTCGGCCAAGGAGCAACTAAAGTGGTCGTTACTAAAATAAAACTTAGCGATAGCACTTCTTAACGTCTCATACTCTGGCACTTATTTGTTGTAACTTTTGCGCCCACATTCCGAGATGATTAACATGGAGGTAAATGAGAACGTTTCAAATAATATTTATATTATAAATGTGTTGTATTTGTATTGTATTTTATAAAAATACTTAAAATTGAACTCGACTGTTTTTTTTTTCATTGTGGGCTACATTTGAATAGATGTGTAAATTCTGAATTCCCAAAGCGTCTGTCGGCAATACAGAACTCTTCGAACACAACTGCGTGTTTGTTGGTCAAATTATTGAACTCTTCAAATCATATTCTAGCAGTGCTAGGCTTCTAGAGCTGCTAATACCAGTTTCAAACAGTTCGAAAATTTGAGCGTCAAACACGCAGTTGTGTCTGCAAAGTTCTGTATTATCGAAAGATTGAGGAGTTCAGAGCGTATCAATGAACACACCTATTGTTAGCTGTTCATTTTTTTTTTTGATTATGCGATTTAAACTCCAATTGAATATTAACGTGCTATAAAAAGTAGAATGTGAAAAGAGAAGGAGCTTCTTATTGTTAGTTAACCACGAATTTTCATTTTTTGTATACAAAAATGCGCAATCAAATTCATATCAATAAGAAATAATTTTGCGACATAACCTATCATTTGAGTTATGCGCGCGATTGACAGTTCATGATGCGCACTGTGCAAGGCACACACATAATTTCAAAATGGTTGACTCTGTAGCTCTATTCTGATTTTTTGAACAACTTGGGGTTAATTTTATTCAGTAGTTAGTTTACTTTTAGTTAATTTCGGAGCATAGCTATGGCTGTTCAGTATTTATATGTCACCTCAATTATAATTATTCAACGGTGACCGCCAACGTTTTAAATTATTTAAAAATACTCTCTCCTTAACTTTGCTGTAATCTAATATAAATAATATATGTAAAATAATGTCACTCTCAGAGTGTGGGCTTCTTTAATATTTAAAATTAAAACAGATGATTTTTTATGTTATTTTATTAACGAACTAACAATAATAAACAGAAATTTGTAAACGTGTGTTTATTATCCTGAATCTTAATGGGCGGTGGCAAAAAAAACAATTCTATTTTTAAAACTTTATTACTTTTTACACTTGTCACCTTTACAAAATTACGTAAATAAATTTTTGAAAAATATATATAAAACATGTTACATATAAATATTTTAGCACCATAGGAATGTTATAAAAATATTACTTAGTTCATTATAAGCAGTAAGCATACTAATTTGTTACAAATGCTCAATTTTTTTTTTTTTTTTGTAAAAAAACAACGGATTTCTCAATCTCTCATTTTTTTCATAATTGCAATTTAAAAACATCAATTTTGACTTCATATTTATAGGTTTTTTCGTTCCTCTTATGTGACTTAAATATAATATAATAGCGGGAAAAAATGGAATATATTTATTTTTTTGTAGTATTAATGTTAGCAAGAAAAATAAATATTTTGTAGACTAAAGGTTCCATTTTTTTCCCGGTATCAAATGATATTTATATTAATTTTGGCACGTATTTCCTTGTATAAATTAAAATTACATAAAACATAACCGCACTTTTTGTATAAAACAAAAGACGTACTTCTACAACAGTCAAAACGATAAATATTTTTTTTAAATACTGTCCACAAACAAAATGCGTTTACATTTATGCAAAATCTAAATGCATAATTTTACGATAAATTTCAGGGCCATTCCAGTATCCTTTTAACATCAAATGCCAGTACAAATGGGGCATAATATCTTTTTTGAGGAAGTACGCAAAAAGCAATTCTCGATCTTGTCTAAACGGTAACGTCTCTTTTGGTTTTAAATTGTAGTCGAACTCAGCAAGAATACATTTATTGTAACCCGTCACTAGAGGGCACGATGCATACCCGTCATATTTACCTTCTATCGGTCTTCCGCTCATAGCCGCCCACAAATTAGCATAAACAACTCCAGACTGAACAGCTAAAAAATTATTACTTGGTAAACAAAACATTCTTAATTGTTCTTTAAAGTTCAATTCCAGATATATGTTATAATATAGAAAACAGTATCACGGGTAATTGGAATAATGAAAATAAATCAATTTAAACACTCAATGATTGCAACGTTTCGTCTTTTTTTTATTAAAACTTTTTCAAACTAAAAAATTTTTACAAAAATTAACATTCATATAATAAAAATATTAAACATTATGGATTAAATAATTTACTAAAAAGAAATATTTAGTAAATTTTTGGTAATTTTAGTAAATTATTTAAAATTTTAAACCATAATGTTTAATATTTTTATAATATGAATGTTAATTTTTGTAAAAAATTTTTTAGAGCTTGAAAAAGTCTTAATAAAAAAAGACGAAACGTTGCAATCAATGAATGTTTAAATTGATTTATTTTCATTATTCCAATTACCCGTGATACTGTTTTCTATTCTTAATTGTTATTGATATATATCTTATAGTTTCATAGCCAAACAACAAAATAAATCAACATTAATATACAGTGTTTGTTAAGTTGATTCTTTTCTTTTTTACCAACATGTAGAAAGCAAATAGACGAATAAATAGTTCAAGTAACTTTTTTATCAAAACTAAAAATAGAAGAGAAGCAGGCTTTCAAAGTTTAATTTTAAGGTCGGTCCTGGCGCTATGTTATGTCACTATGGAACTATGTTATGTCATTACCAAGTATTCACAGAAATTGTTCGGAATTATCTCCGTTTTGTTTCAAATAGGCACCAAATACTTGATAACGACGTATTTCCATAGTTACATTATATAACGCCAGGACTGACCTCAAAACTTAAAAAAATAAATTTAACTTTAAAGGTAATTCTAGCGTGGTATAAGAAAAATCACTTTTCGACAGATTTAGCTCATCTTTTTTTCATAGGCTCCAATTAACGTTTTCTAATAAATTCCAAAGTTGCAGAATTTTTGACCGTTTAAAACGCGAGATAATTAATAACAATTTCACATGTTTACCACGGCAATTCACGAAAATTGCGAACTTTGTTGTTAATTATCTGGCGTTCTAAACGGTCAAAAATTCTTAAACTTTGGGATTTATCAGAAAACGTTAATTTCAGCCTATGAAACAAAAGATGAGCAAAATCTGTCGAAAAGTGATTTTTCTTATACCATGCTAGAACTACCTTAAAAGTTAAATTATTTTTTTTTTATTTTGAGGTCAATCCTGTCAGTATCAACCAAGAACAGTTAAATCGATTTTGATGAAATTTAATACATGGCACACTCGGGCTAAGATTTCTGTCAAAAGTGCGAGTAAAGGAAATGAAATAATTAATATCAAAGCATTTACTCTCGATTAGTAAGACTTACCGACGGCAGCTGCGGTTTTCGAGTTCGGTGAGGATGTACAATCGCCTATCCCAAATATATTTGAATAACTGACATGCTGCAAAGTGTCCTTATTTACATTTACAAATCCAGCATTGTTAGTAAGTTCCCTACATTGTTTCACAGCATCGGGAGGTCCTTGTGGTGGTGTTATGTGAAGCATTGAATACTTAAAAACAATCAGACGTTAATAATAATATAGAAACAATAGCTAATAGTTTGCCATAATATTATGAAACACCTATCGTTGCGATATTAGAAAAATGTACTATTTAAACAATGCCAGTATTGAGACACAAACACGATTCTTCTTTCAAATATCGCATTATAATTGCAACAATGATGATGGGTTACAGAAAGCATTGTCAAAAAATTTGATTTGACAATGACCTTAGATTGTGATCATATAATTACGATTTTTTTACATGCAGGAGCAGTCTAATGCCGTAGTCAAACTCCCTGTCATGTAGAACATTAGAATGTACTCACACAAAAACAAATGCTTGATCTACAAAGAAAAAGATCGCTTTTCAAGCTAAATAAATAAAATGATCTCTTTGTTGCATTCATTCAGATTAACTTTCAGATAATCTGTATAGTTATGTACCTCAAAGCTAAAAAATTGATCAGGATCATCGATTCTCCGAAAGACGGCTTCTTTTTTATAGGAGCTTACGTGTACAAGATTTAGATTTAAATTTACGGCGATGTTACGTTCGTTAACGACTTTCCACAAAGCGTCCGCATAACGCTTAACCCCGAATATTACAGGCAAAGATGTATTGTATATTATGTTTGCGTTTTGTTTCTTCTTGTGCTAAAACAAACGAACTATGCCTGTACACTGTGTTTTGTTTTTTGACATATACATATAAAAAAATATTAGTAAAAAAACTTTTTAAAGACAAGCTTTTATTGAACTGTACTAAAAAGTAAAAAATAACTCTTAATACTTCAGATTCATAATTATAAAAGCGTGGGTTGGAACCTCTATGATAGTAGCGACCCACGCTTGTATAATTATGAATCTAAAGTATTAAGAGTTACTTTTTAGTACAATTCAATAAAAGCTTGTCTTTAAAAAGTTTTTTTACTAATACTTTTTGTTCTTTTTAGTCTTTCAAAATTTTTTCGAGTTACTCTTAGCAAGCCCTTTCATTTGATACCCATATTGTAGGAATGCATTAAAAATAATTAGTCCGCCATCTTGCATATGCCGCCATGTTGGATTTAGAATGACGTCACACAGTTAACCATGCATTGTCATCCAAACTGAACGTGTATACAAAATTTCAGCTCAATCGGTTGAGGATATCTACTTTAAAATTGAGTTGCAAGTTAAATAAAAGCTTGTAATTATCGAAGTCAATGACCTACCTTTTTTAGATAATCTTCTACGATATAGCATATTTTCTGAGGTGCTCCCGGACATTTAACAGGTGTGTTTGGAAAAGTGAAAATGGCGTTACCACTTTTGAAGTTTTTCAGAACTTTAAATGTATTTTCCACATAAAGAGGACTATAAACTGAACATACTCCGCTAGACGGATCTTCGAGTGCCTCTAAAGCGCCCGGTATCTATTATCAAAAAATTTATAAAAGAAACAATTCGAAATTCGCGTCACTAAATACATAACATAAAACACTCTTACATTGAAAATTTAAACTCTTATAGTTTAGATTAATAGTTATATTAAAACGACCGGAATTCTTTTCTTTTTGCCTGCAATCTGCTTTGTTCATTTGTTTGCCAGTTAAAATTATGAAAGTAATTCAGTTTACTTCAACATAAAATAAAAATAAGATGCTTTTCAAAACATTGTAAAATTCCCGAATAGTTTAAAACAATCAATGTAGGGATGAAGTATACAGCTGTCGAGGGGAATTCATTGAGGGACGGGTACAAAGTAAGAATGGTGTCGATTTTTGATTAGCCGGCGCATTGTGCTGCATACAAAAGAAATTTTCTTTTTACACCATACTATCAACATGAATTTCATGCTACTAGACATGCGCAGTGCGCCGGCCAATGATAAGCGGACACCACTCACCTCATCGCGTTTCTTAATCGTCTAAAACTCTAATACATGCTCTGTCTCTATATTCCTATGTCTATGCTTAAAATTAACAGACTTTAAAATTGTCTTAAAGCTGATAAAAACACAATGAACATACATTATTGTAGTTCAATTGCAAACCAACTGCAATAACCATGAACTCATATTTGATAGTATCCCCATTTTTCGTCATTACTTCGCTGTCCTTCGGCCAGAAACTTTGTGCTTCATCTTTCAACCATTTGACTTTACTTGGGAGTAGATTTTCGGTTAGTTTGTAAGAATCTTTCAATGTTTTTATTCCACCACCGATTAACGTAAATAAGGGTTGATAATAGTGTCGTTCGCTTGGCTCAATTACGATAATCTCATTTGCCTTTAATTTGCCCGCAAACTTTGAAGCTATCGTATTTCCTCCGGCGCCGCCCCCAACAATCAATAACTTACAACTAAAAGGGTATTATTTTCAACATCATTTTCTCAATTATCTATTTCTAATTTCATATTATCAATAAATTTTACCTGTAATTTTCATTTCGTGCAGACGTCGTTGACACAAATCGAGAGGAAAGTTTAAATTTATTTTTAATTAATGCATTCATTTTATATAACTTAAGTATGGTGACATGTATCTGTAGAGATTATTACGAACAGTCAATTTGGAGTGACAAAACAATTTTGCTTGCAAGAAATTATCAGTTAGACTGATAAATTGATAATTCAAATTTACATCTTGTTAAAAAAAAAAGAATAAACAAAACCACATGTTGCTTCCAAAATGTTGACGTTTTGCGAAATGACAGCTCATTTATATCTATAGTTCACAACATTTTTTCCTTGCCTCAAACCAAGCTTCCTCCATGATAAAAGATTGATGCGACATCAGGACGAGTTTTTTTGGAAGCTCTTAGGTCTAATATTTCTCGCTAGCTTTGATTAGTGCGTCGTGCAGTGCAGGAATTCCAACTTTCTGCCCGTTCGGTGTAGTGGTGTATACTATTTTTCTTCATACCCGGTCGAAAGTACATAGTGTGCACGAAAAAATTGTTTCGGCCCGCTGTTATAGATGGCGTGCAAGTAATTGTAGTAGTGCATAAATATTAGGCATAATGAAAATACATGCTTTCGACTGGGTATGAAGAAAAATCAATTTTTGGCTTTATTCTCGGATTGTTTCATTTTAAAAACTCAAATAAAAGGTTTTCTTAGCCAGAGATGTTCCTCTTAGCTAGTAATCGTTATTCAGATTAAAATGTAGGAATTCATAATACGACGAAAACGAAATAATTTTTGTTTATAGTGATAGAAATTTATTTAAATTACTTATTGGCAAAATATACAAATTAAAAAAATAATTCCCACATTCCAGTAAGTAGTTTAATCACTAACTAACGATCAACTAGTGCTTTAAAGTTACTAATCTACTTTGAAGTTTTACAATAACTGTTTAAACATGTGTCAAATGTTTCAACTTATACATAAGATTATAAATATAATATCATGTTGCTTGAGCAACCAAATTGAGAGAAAACCGTTAACGCATAAACAAATACATAACATATAATAAATAAATTACGAATTAGTATAATCAGTTTCGGTTCTGTCATCGTGCTGACTCCATTTATTCGATTTCCCTCCTCCCGGTATATTTGAATTGCTGTCGTTGTTACCCCATCCGGAACCGGAAGTCGACTTCGGTTGTTTTTCCCACCCGGCCGCATTCTGTTCAGATTTCGCATCGGTCCTCCAATCGTCTCCCGAACCTCTCTCTCTCCAATTTGCATCGTCTGACGCCGTAGCTTTCTTTTCTGAATTTTTATTCAACCTTGCACCGGATCCTAAAATAGGTCTGGGTCCGTTTTCTTTTTTTGAAGCCGAATCCCACGAATTAAAATTGGCAATAGCGGCGTCATCGGGAGATATTTTTTTGTACGTCTGAGCTTTGGCAAGATATTTCTCGCGACCGTAACTAGGTTTCGGTCCGTCGTGGTTCTCGTATCCGAGTTTCGAAAAGCTGTGATCGACCGCGTAACAATCACCTCCTCCCATTACGCTATAATTTGGATCCCAATTATTAGCCATCTGATTATCTACCTTCAACACATTCACATTGCTGGAAATTTTGTCTAATAATTCGTTCTTGTGAATGGTTTGGATCGTAAGCTCGGTGCTCATTTTTTGAAAGTGAGTCATTGCTTCGTCACCTAACTGCGCGACATAAAAAGCTTGTAAATCGTTAGGAAGCAAACCAAATCTGTGGTTAGAAACGTCGACGGCAAGTAATAACCATAATTTTGATTTTGCAGACAACTGGTCATTATTGGCCAATAAATTCCGAATTTGCAACAGTATTTCATTTAATTTTTGTGGTAAATAAGATTTTATTCCGTTCCCGTTCATGTACAACTGAAAAAAAAGAATAATATAGGTATTATAGTTAGAGAACCCGCGACAAAAAATGGTCGTGTGAGCGCAACAATCCAAGAAGCATCTGTAGGTAGTTCGAGTGTTTTCTATGGTTTTTAGGCCCCCCAAAAGCTACAAAAAGGATTTTGACATCGCGACCACTAGTGTTGAATATCAATACGGATCTCCATTACAAAGCGCTCTAGCGCGCTCCGGTCTAACGGCTGAGAATAATGTGAGAGGAAAAAGTTGGAGAGAGGGACTCAAACTACCTACAGACGCTTGTTGAATCGTCGACCATTTTTTGTATTATTTAAGAAATTTAAACTTTCGTTAACACACCTGAATAGCAAACAACTGCAGATCTTCTTCTTGTGCCGATTCGAGCAACATATCAAGATATTTTAGTAACGGCGACGCAAAGAACGCTATCGGTTGTCCTGTTCGCAATTTCGCTTTATGATAATATTCCCCTAACATGCGTACGGCGTTACGAAACGCATCGGGATTGTTTGTTTGCATTTCCTTAGCATCTAAAATAACAGAAATAATCACACACTACCAAAAATGCATTTTATTTGTCAATGCTACCCAAATATTGTAATCGAACAAAGTGAAACCATGGCAACTATTAAGGGCTCTCGAATAAAACCGTATAAAGGAGCGCCTTGGTGAAGATTTGTAGCTCTGAGTAGTGATCAAAAATATTTACGCTATCACGATTATTTTTTCACTGATCGGTCATTTAAAAAAAAAGTTTAAACTGCCGTGCTTAAAAAATAATCAAAACTTATATAATGAAAGTTTTTCTTTTTAGTCTTTAAAAAATTATTGAAAGTTTTCAACTCACTGTCAAAATCTCGTTGCAGCATGGATACGAAAAGATTTCTTAACTTCATGTTTTTTATTTCAAGTGTGTTGAATTCATGCGAGGAAAACATATTAACTAACTTTGATGCAAAGGCAACATCTTGTAGCGCTCTTTCGTGAACTACGTGCAGTGCTTCTCTAAAAAAAATCAATTTTAAATTTTCTTCACTGTACTTTCTTGTTAATTTACTCATAACAGACACTCATTTGTCACTTTTTTAATAAACAATGTTGTTCCACGGTACCTTTGATCAATGAAACAATAAGTTTTTGGTAGTTACAAAACGACTTACTCAACATCTTCTTCAGAATTGCAGTCACTTTCCAAATTTTCAATTATATATTTATTTTTCTGGTTTGCTAAAATACCATCGTCTTGCATGTTAATATGGGATATTCTCTGTATTAATTCATCGAATTTTTGTTTATCTTTGTGAACTGAACTTCGTGGACCCGGCAAATTTGCCAAATTTTGAATTGGTTTCACTACTTGAATATTACCAAATCTTACTTCTGGATTTTTACTTTTAAAAGATCCACGTCCTCTTCCACCCATTTTTAAAAACAAAAATTTAAACGTGTTCACAATAAATGATTCCTGTATCGGAGTACTCTTAAAAAAGCATACTGAGTAACTATTGTTTTATTTAATGAATACTGTAGTTTTTTATTTAACAATTTGGCAAATTAAGAAATTATTTACATACGCAAAATTTAATAAAGATGACAGTTCACACCGCTTTAGTGGTTAAGTGATGGTTACATTTAAAACGAGTTTCGGACAAATTAAAACCACAGGAAAAAGAATAAACTGCGTTTAATAATCGTCATAAAACCAATTTGCATTTTTGTTTTGAGGAAAATATATAGGACAGTAAACAACGCTCAAAAGCTTCACCGAAGACGAAAAAGAACGAAGCTTTACATGAAATATAAAGGATCTTTGAAATTTGAAAGCATTTTAATTTTCGGAGTAAATTTTATCATCGACAAGAATGTTCTCTATTATTTACATGCCGTGAAGTGCTGCTCTCTTTACACTCTTTGCGGTACGAAAATTATGCAACTTGAAGGCAAAATCAAAATCTACAAAGTCAATTATACAAGAGGTGTCAGACATTTTCTTGCATTTTTTAAAGCATGTCAGTTGTATAAATACTCGTGAAGCGTTCTTTTTTTAGAACGGGGGGTGGTTGTTGCCGAATTTAATAACCTCAATTAAAATAGGTATGTTACAATTCCATAAATACATATTTTTAAGAGCGACTGCATTTCAAAGCGTCGTGAAACTTTAATTACTTGTATATTAAGGTCGGTTTCTAGTTCACGTCTGTGACAAATTTGTTGTTTCGTACAAATAAATATGTTTATTACTTTAATTAATATGAGCTTGTAGTTTTTTACTTTTATTTTCTTTTTTTTGCATTCTTATCAATTTATAAGACAAGTCGTCACGAAATTAAATATTTCGTTTAATATAATTTAACTGACTGTAAAACTAGATTTTAAAGTGGCTCGTTTTAATAAATTTCGTTCTTGTATCGTAATTAAAATAATATTTGAAAACAAGACATTTTTATTTTAGCCGGATATTATAATATCTTATCGTAAATTTATGTGCGTTCTTATGAAAATATATTATGTGCATTCATACTATGTGGAACTGCGATAAAATTTATACATGTTGTATCCGATTACACACCGTGTAAATGAACTGAAAATATTTACCATTAATCGCTTTTTACTTTCCGTTTTTGATAATAATGTACATATGTATAAAATGCTTACCTACTTGTTTTTCTTATTAAATCATGTTTCGTTTCCAACCTTTGCCATCAGCAAATCGAAGCATTTCGTGATTTAATATTTAAACAGTGCAAATACAGTGTTGTCTCGAAAAAGTTCATCATTCGTAACGTATTTTTTTTTTATTTAATTCATTATTAACTTTAACAAAGCACTTAATTTATAAATTAAAATCTACCGTAACAAAAAACCAAATCATGAACATTAAAATTTGGTTACCTAGTAACTATCCTGTTGTTATACATACTTTCATATGAAAAAGTCTGTTACAACTCATTATTCACCTAAACTTGGTTTTTAACAATTAAAATAAATATTTTGCATTCTTGATGTGTATACGAAAATAGTACATTTTCAACAATGCAAATTGCTTTGCGTTTCTTTTTAGTGTATTTGCCATATGGCAACATACACTATTGGCGTCGGTCGGATGGCGGGACCTAGGGGTCGAACCAAAATTTCTCGACGTTTCATAACCTCCTAAACACTTTGGCACCATTTTTAAAAATGTTTATATATATATGTATATATATATATATTTATATATATATATATATATATATATATATATATATATATATATATATATATATATATATATATATATATACGTATATATATATATATATATATATATATATATATATATATATATATATATATATATATACGTATATATATATATATATATATATGTGTGCGGGCAATAACTTTCGAAGGAGTTAATTTATTTTAACGAAATTTGGCACACATGTTGGAATCCATCACCGCACGAAGCCTATTTAAAATAGGCCCAATCGGGCCATTTTGAGGGTAGTTTTTAGGGGTTGAAAAATGTTTTTGGGGCCCAAAATACCGAAAAAATTCTCCGAATCGTTTCAAAATTGAAATTTAACCCTCCGGTAGTAATTAAAAAGTGTCCCCAAAATTTTAATAAAATCGGCCCGACAGGACCGGATTTACAAATTTTATGAAAAAACTAGTTTGCAGATTATGAATTCTTTATTGAAAGGTGTATATAATTTAGTATAGAGAATCGATTGATAATAATATTGCAATTAAGAAAAAAAAATGTTATTTTAAAGGGTGTATTAAGGAGTCAAATTTTTTATTTTGCCCAAAAACCAACATAAGTTCGCATTATAGAGCCACACTGCCTGTATTATCAAATACACTATATTGTCGGCAGGGTTTTGGCACTGCGACCCGGGTTTTATTAGCTGTTATTAAGCATTAAGCTTCACAAAATTTGACTTGCTGCTCAAGAATTACAAAAAAACTTGTATTTTTGCCCTAAAAATTAAATTAAAAAACATAATGGTCGTCAGTATTTTTTACAGCACGTTACGAGATTTCGGATTACACGAAGGCAAATTAACATTTGAAGTATTTTCTTGACAAACTTACGTTATAAATACTGACAAATTTGGCTTTGTAATTGTTTCCAAATTTAATTTTTCCAATACAAAAATTTGTGTAAAACGTATGCTAATTTTCTCGTTTTTATCTGATTTTAAATCGCTTATTTAAATCAAATAAACTGTAAAAACTAAAAGCCACATAGGAAGAATGGTACATTTTACTATATTACTTTGTCCTGGGTATGTTCCGCGACAACTCCGCCAATTGTGAACCGATTTGAATTTTTTTTAATTATAATTTAATTGCTTAATTAAAACGATAGAATCAATTGACATTTTATTTAATGTAATTTGGTTTCAAATGCCACAAGAAGGAACATATATTAGACAAAAAAGGTCATTATCTGGCATTGCGAACTTTGAATAATATAACAAACTTATTTTGGTAGTTCTCAGGGTTCGTTATAATTATAACTGTTTTAAAGGTGCCCACACACTTCGTTGTTTCTGACAGTTTTAATCGCCGCGATTAACAACGACGATTAAAATTGCTAGTCTGTGGTATAAGCACCGATATCATCACCGCCGGTAAAAATTTCTGTCTTTGCTTAAAACCATAATCGTCAGTTCGTCAATGTTAATCGGCGATTAAAACTGTATCAATATTTTCAGTTCCCTATCTGAATTTTCTTCATCACAAATTAAACTCGATCCTCCGTTGTTTTTGATTGTTGTCTACAGGCCCGGCAGGTCATGTCAGGCCCGAGTGGGTAGTTGATTAATTATTAGCGGGAAAAATAAATTGCTTCAATTGTTTTTGTTGTGATCTTTATTCAAATTTATAATAATGACATAAAAAACATGTCATTTTGCCAAAAGAAACTCATTTTCGCAAAGCAAAAACACTAGCACGTTTCGATTTTCGCGAAATAAACTCATTTATCAGTTTCTCCAGATCGAGCTCGTCGGTCATATCCGAATAAATATGTAAGAGAGCGACGTTGTTGAGACGATTTTGCAACATTGTTGATCTTAAATACGTTTTCAGTCGATGAAGGACAGAAAAACTTCGCTCATTTGAACAGGATGACCCTGGAATCGTGATTAGTAGACGAACAAAGCGCACGAACTCTGGAACAAACCCTCTACCCCATTCGTATTTTTGAAATTTGTAAATGGACATAGTTAATGATATATGATGTTTTCCTACTCGGGATTTCTCGAGTGGATCAAGCTACCCACTATACCTGCCAGGCCTGGTTGTCTATGTTTTGTTTTTTGTATTTGATCGTTGCATTTGTTTTGTAGATTTTGTAGGAACTCATTTACACTTAGGCGCAAGTTACATAAGGTGGAGCCATGGTGCAGCATTTCATGACAGTGTGTGTGTTTTGTTTGCTGTGCGCAACGCACACGCCTTGCTCCGCCCACACGGACCTAGTTGAAGATCGCCGGGGTACGGTTAAATTTAACGACGGCTTAAACGATCCGAATCGTTCGAACGTACGGAAATTGCCTCCGCCTCTGACAGTTGAACATTCGGATAATTCGGATAACAACGGCGTCGACAATAGATTAATGTTATTAAAAAATAATTATCTACAATTAAATAAAAAATCAAATTATGCCGAAGAAGAAAATGAGTTGTATTTAAGAAAATTAGCAAATGATCAAAAACATCATGACATGTTACATCACAGAAATAATAGAGATTATTCGAAAGGTGACTTAGAGTTAAGTTTTACCGATGTTAAAGTTAGTGAAGACGCCCGTTCCGAGAAAGAGGCTGTCGATAGCCGTAAGACTGTTACGGAAAAAGAAAAAACAAAAAATAATAAGAAATTTTCGAGAGGAAATAAGGTCAGAGATGTAAGGGGCTACAGAAGATCAAAGAGACACGCGCCAAAATATGTGATAGATGACCAGTATTATATCCAAGAATTATTTAATATGTTTGGCGATGGTGAGAAATTAACGCTCGAAGATTTTGAAAATTTGACCCGACATTTATATTTAGACCGCATGTCAGAGAAAAAGCAGCCGTCGGTATCGAAAAATGAAAACGTTGCAAATAGAAAAAAATCGTATCCTAACGACAATTTCACGGTACCTATTTATTTTTGTATAAATGTTTTATTTTTTAAACGATTGCGGAGTATTTTTATAAACGTTCTCATAGATTGGAAAAATTAAAGTTTAAAAAAAACTAAAACAACACGCTTTTATGAACTAAAAAGTGCAAAATAATTTGACAACAAACTTAGCTTTACTACTAGAATATAACCAAGAGTTCTGTATTGCCAACAGACGCTTTTAGGGTTCAGAACTTACACCAACCAATCACAGCCTGTTACGCCCAACCTTCTAGTATTCTAGTAATCTTGACAGTTACCTGCAACCAAAAACAAAACAGCGTGCGCTTTTGTTTTTGTGGCAATGTTCAACTGTTTTCAATTTTCAGTGTATATCTAGTCGTGAGTTGCTGGAATCATTCGATCACAAGTCCGAATCTCACCGTCACGCCAATGAAAATGCCGATGTGTCGGTATCGCCTAATTTATTGCGAAAAATATGTCCGATGCTGATATATCAATTGACCGTTCAAAATTCGACGCAAAGACAGGGCTGCGTTTTTCCGCCAGAGATGATGTTCCGCGAACACAAAACGTCTCGGCATTCTTTAGGCGATAAACCAACACAGGATAATATTGGGATGGGTAAGTGTAATAAACCCCGCTTTCTAATGGAGATAGGAACTGCCAAACTTTATTAGCTTTATTGCTTTATGAGCCAGGAAGGGTTTCAGAGACGCACGAGCCAGAGGGTGTGAAATTATTACAGTTTCGAAAAACTCACACAATCACTCGGAGAACCAGTCCTCACACGTAAAATACGAGGGCTGGTAAGAAAAGAGGGCGAAAGAGGCTTGGTAAAAAATTGACATGGATTACAGGACACTATCGGTAATTGACTGCTCGTTAATCCAGCATGTCCAGTAATCCACTGTTTTTAAGTATGTAGAGGTCTAGAAAAATCGCTCTATAATCCGACATTTTTACGATATTGCGATCTGTAGTCCAACACGCGTGTTTACTGGACAAATATTTCTCTATATACTGACGTTTCGTGGAATCGTTCGCTCTGTAGTCTGACATTGGAAGGAGAAGACGTCACATTGTTTGAAATTTTCGAAATTAAAAATTGTTTTATCATTAAAACCTTCAATAATGCATTATGTATTCAAAATATGTGTTATATAAAGTCGTTATTGACTCTAGGAACAAAAAAAAAGTTAAAGGAACTTTTTTTTTAATAGATAAAGTTTTAATCCGTACTTACATTCGGTAGTTCGACGTTTCCACTAATCCGACATACGCGAAAAATTATGTTGTCGGATTAGTGAACGTGTCCTGTACTAAACAACGTGAAGATTTGGTAACATAAATGGTAAACGTTTAGGCCCTTATAATACGCGCCACGGCTCTTAAAGGTTCTGAAGTTAGATGCAAATGGAGGCTTGCGCAGGTACAGTCGGTTGAAAAACTACAAACTCGCGCTATATTATTATTTTTAATTTTTCTTTAATCTAAAGGTCTAATTCCTTGCAAAAAGTCATCCAAAAAAATATTTTTCGTGCTTGTCTACGCAAAACTGTATTAGGCATATCTTGATTATTTAACAATCAAAGAAACAACTTAACAATAGCGTACTGGACTGCACTTTATAGCAGGAAAGCGACAATTGACACGACAACCAGCGATAACCTATCACCAACGAGTTCTGTGCCGGTAACTGGGAGGTGGTGGGAGTCTTCCTTTCCCACAAAACAACCAGGACGGCTCTAGATTATGCATTTGCGACGCTGTTTGTGACTAACTTCAAAACCTTTTAGAACCGTGGCGAGTATTATACCATGGTAATGAAATCGACT
The DNA here is from genome assembly GCA_034508555.1 of Venustoraphidia nigricollis. Lineage (NCBI taxonomy): Eukaryota > Metazoa > Arthropoda > Insecta > Raphidioptera > Raphidiidae > Venustoraphidia > Venustoraphidia nigricollis. The sequence goes on along the minus strand of JAVRKA010000032.1, from coordinate 2,893,274 downwards.
TAAAATCAGGACGAGACAGTTTAACGATATTTCCGCCATGAGTCTTCACTATCCACCTTTTCAAATTCTGTACTTGTTTTATTTTGTCAGTGTGGTTGTATTCATCGTTGGCGATCTTCATGATAAGCGCGTGCGGTCTGTTGGGTGTGGCCGTAATTCCCGTAATGCAGAAACACTTCTACCATCAACTGCTCCAGTTTCTGGTGGCGCTGGCTGTCGGCACGTTGTCAGGCGACGCCCTGTTGCACTTGCTGCCGCACGCGATGATGCCGCATGACGCGCACTCCCACGGCGATCACGACGATCACGCGGCTCACGATCTCAATATGTGGAAAGGATTCGTCGCAATGATCGGTCTTATTTTCTTTTTCTTCACCGAGAAATTTTTAATGATCGGAGCCGAATGGAGAAAACGCAGACAAAAGAAGAGTAAAGTAAGCTATGTTTTTTATTCTGCCGAAAACGAATTTTATGTACGATAGGGTCGTCCCACGTATCCCTTCCTTGCAATTGCAAACAAAAATTAAGGAAATATAGGTATATTTATATATTTTGGACCCTGAGCATAAACCGCCGTATTATGACGCCATAGAAAGAGATGTACAGTCGAACCTGAGAGTTCAAGGGACCGCGATTTCCATTTCGCTTATGGAAGTTTTTTACTAACCCGAGTTTCTAGCTTATAGAGGTGACTGGAGTGACCTTTTTCACTTATAGAGGTCTATAACAACACTTTAATTTTTCGTCTTAACATTACGTGCTAAACCTTTCTTCGCAATTGATACTTATCAACAGTAGTAAGTTCGACAAATAAGTCAGTATACATGCTTGTTTGACCATTCGAATAGAATACGAAAAACAAAACCAATGATACAAAAACAATGTTAGTTAGTTCAGCTATTTATGACTCATCCTTAAATTTCGTGGAACTATTAATGCGTTCGACTATTGCTTATAGAGGTACAGGCAAATAGTAGTGTTAGTTATAGAGGTCCGTGAGTGAAAAACATCTTTCGCGAGTAGAGGTTTCTGTTCTTCACTTAGAGAGGCTTTATAGAGGGTTGCAAAGACGGTGCCTGGCAAGTACTCTCACTTAGAGAGTTTTCTCACTAACCCAGCTCTCACTCGCTCAGGTTTGACTGTATATAAATCTCTTCCTAGTGGTTCGCCTTCAATTTCGCAGATCAGTGGGAGTGACACAGTAAGTCTAGTCAGCCAATCGTAGACAAAGTACTGTTTACGTCATTTCTGTAGCGGCGTAAGCCTATGTGTCAAACTCCGTTGAAACAAACAGTTTTTGAATTTTTTTATTATAGAAAAAGCTTCTTAAAAAGTCTCAAAAAAATGTTTCATGTTCTATTTGTAATGTAGATTCCGATTTAAAAAAAATTGTGGGACGACACCATTGAAGCTGTCAGTTTACACATTGCGCTTTCGTAGAACGGGCAAATAAAAATGTTTGGATCGTATGGTTTTTAGTTGCCGGCACGTGTGAGAGTCATGCGAGATAATGATTCGGTTGGTAATAATTCGGTCGGTGAGAAATTATGCAAGCACAAATATAGTTCCTATCCTTACTGTTACGATGAAATATCTACGGAGACTCAAGGTAAGATTTTTAAACTTGAAAACCGTTTTATAAACCGGAATATCTCCTATATTTTTAAAGTAACAGGGAGTTCTGATCATGGATCTAGTAATTATAGAGAAATCCATTGAGGGACGGGTACAAAGTAAGAATGGTGTCGATTTTTGATTGACCAGCGCAATGTGCTGCATTGCCAATATAAATTTCATACCACTAGACATGCGCAGTGCGCCGGCCAATGACAGACGGACACCACTCACCTCACCGCGTCCCTTAAACAGTTTTACCTCCCTCTCTATATTCCTATGTCTATGGTTCAGTAAGGTTAAAAGTATACTTTTGAAGCGGCAGTTTTGTGTTTTCGCAGACGACCATCACAATCGGAATCTAAACAATAAGAAAATTGAAAATCGAAGCATAGATTCGCGTAACAACACGACTACGACGACGACGACGACGACGTTAAATTGTGACGACGCGGCCGAAAGCGATTGTGAAACGGCGTCGCTTCAGAAATCGGCGTCGTATCATTCGCACGGCCCCGAAACGAACCAAAACGATCTGACGGCAGCTTCTCGAAACAGAATTCTCAACGATCAAAAAAATATTATTGCTGAGAATAGCGAAACGACGATTTCCGATTATAATTTACCTAGAAACAATTTACAGCTCGGCGAGGAAGAAAGTTACACTGTTATTTTAAGGTAAAAAAGAACATTCAGTCAGTTTTTTTTACTTATTTGTGTAACATTTACATTGGAAATGCATCGTTACATACTAGTTTTTGGAAAGGAAAGTTGACTTTTGTATGTCAATGACGTAAATATCGCGCGTGCGCAGATCAAACATTTTCGTCCCAAGGTCAATAGATAAATTACCTGTTTATTGAATGACGTCAGCTGGACGACTGTTCAATATTTTTATCAACACGAAATGTCAATTGACAGTCTAATGGATGACGCTCTCTCGCCACGGAGTGAAGCCACCTCTATATCTAATAACCTTGGCTTGAAAAATTCTTTCGAGTTAAGAACAATAATCGGCATCGATTCGATCACGGTTATCGATAAACCTGAATTGATATGTGATTTGTTTGTGTAATCAGAGAGCACGAGAACAAGCACCACGGACACTCTCACACCCACGGGCATGTCCACAGTGCACCCAGCGACATGTCTAGCGTGGCATGGATGGTCATCATGGGAGACGGTTTGCACAATTTCACAGACGGAATGGCGATTGGAGCAGCGTTCGCAGCCGGCATTGCCGGAGGCTTCTCCACGTCTGTCGCAGTTTTTTGCCACGAACTGCCACACGAAATCGGTACGCCATCGAAACCAAATCGATTCGAATTAGTCATATACATGGTTTGTCCATAAAGTAATACAAATTGTTAAGGCTCTGAATTTAAGCCAAAAATAGGGCTTCGGCTGATAGCTGATTGTAGACTTATTCGTCAACATTTTGCAAAAATTCTTGCTCTATAAGGAAGATAAAGGGCAAATCTAGGTCTACTTTTGTAATTTATGTACGATTTACTAGAAAAAAGTTGGCATTAATTGTACCAAAAAACACATTTTCAATGTCCCATTGCTTATTCGTACTTATTGCACAAAATTGTTCCATCGCAAACTTAAAGTGACTCTTCTTTTTTCGGAAAAGTTTTTTAAATCTTCAAAATATTTCCAAAATTTAGAGTAATCTACTGACAGCGGCATCCTTGCAACAACATTTTTTAGCCTTGTTGAAACAAATCTTAAACCAACCTAACTTCTATATAACAAACTTCATTATAACGAATTACTTGGTATAATGAATATTTTCCAATTCCCTTCAGCTTTGTTATATCGAGGTTGTACTGTACAATGTTTTTATTAGGTGACTTCGCCGTGCTGCTGAAAGCTGGAATGAGCGCCAAGCAAGCGGTCTTCTACAACATCTTGTCTTCCATTCTTTGTCTGTTCGGAATGATAACTGGCGTTCTGCTCGGACATAATGAATCGGCCAGCTCCTGGATATTCGCCATTGCGGCCGGAATGTTTCTCTACATTGCTTTGGTCGACATGGTACGTTTATTTTAACCCTTTGAGTGCCAAAAAGCGCGATCATTCTCCTCAATACACTGGTCGAAAATGCCAGGAACACGATTGAGCTTTTGTTCCTGAACAAACTAATACGATCTCTATTTCATACCTGCCGATTTTTGTCAATTGTTTATTGTTTTTGAAATTGGAATTAGAGTAGGTTAAAATTGATATATCAGAATCTGATTACTGGTCAGCTCCAACAGATTTGCTGACAATCCAGAAAGTTTACTGATTGTGCGCAAATTATTATGAGAGGCATGCGCAGTAAGTAATTTCCGTCTCTTTCTGCGATTGGTAACTGAGGTCCTTGCAGTAGAACTACAGAAGGTTTGATAAATGTTCTTGAAGTTTTTATCATGTTAACACCACGTTGGCAAACAACCCCGGAACTAGGGGGGGTGGGCAAACCAGGGCACCTGCCCCGGGCGGCAGTTTCAGGAGTCGCCAAAATCATAATAAAATATGTTTGAAAATAAAATTATTAAAAGGTTCTTATTGTCCTCTCCGGATCACAAAAAATGCCACCCAATATATATTTTTAAGTTTTTTTTTAAACCCCTTCGTCACTGTCAAGTTTCTGCCCCGGCTCAAAAAAATCGTAAATCCGAGGCTGGCAAACAAGCTTGAAACCCGTTTTCTATTATGCAGGGGTAATGCAAAAATCGCGAGCTTGTCGGGACAAATCCGTAATTGTCTGCAGGAGCAAACCTGATATCAAAATGCATACTGTACTTTTTTGCAGATTCCTGAATTGACGACGTCGCATTCGAACGAAGGCGGTTCGCTACTGCAGTGCTTGCTACAATTCCTCGGACTTATGGCAGGTCTCAGTATAATGACTCTGATTGCCATCTATGAACATGATTTAAAAACAATATTTAACGATACATATAATCATTGAGAACAGCAGAGTGCTGTTTGTGTTTATTCTTCGTTTGTTTTTTTCTAATTGACAGTCTTTTTTTTTTAAACATCTCGTTTTATAAAGGTAGGTAGCTGCTGATTTTTGTTACTCTCCATAAATGTCTTCAAGGTGCTTCAAGGATAGTGCCTAGTTCATAACGTGGTGAGATTTTCTTGTATATTAATACACTGACATTTTCAATTTGTTTTTTGAGAATTGATGTTAATGATGCTAAAATAACTTTTTAAGATATTTTTATAAGTATTTTAAGTGAAAAATATGTTTTAATCGAAAAAAGGTGTTATTTAGAGGTCTTTGTGTCGGTTTAAACTCCGAAACTAACCGAATATCGATAAGTTGTGTATATTGGACAAATGTACAATTTTTTTTTATAGCAGAATGCATTCATATCAAGACAGAACGGCGTCGTTTTACTTGAAATGTTTTTTATATTTCTTAATGTTTTTTTTTTATGTTGAATAAGGGAACTGTTTTAAAGAATACATTTTTTGAGTGCAGTCGAACCTTTCACATTGCACTGCATTCCTATTAATTGTGTAATTTAGGAGCTCCTTAAAAGAACGATGGAAACTGTTGGAAATACTAATGTTAAACTCCTCTGATGGGCTAATTCACGACGCGCATGACTATGCGTCAACGGCGCATGTGCAAACTCTCACTTTTTCTACTTCAAGCAGGCATGCGTGATTGCAAAGTGCCATTCATGCTTTTCGATGAAATAAAAAATTATTGGATCCTCGTCGCTCCTCTTATGGTGCTCTTAAATTACACATCCAAAATGATCATGTGCAATGTGAGAAGTTCTACTGTAGTGGGATTGTAGTCAGCCTAAAATTGATCTTCAAACTGTTGTTTTTTAGTTCTATATTATTTTTAATATTATTTGGAAATCGAATAATTTTTTTTGTTAAAGTACATTTGTATCAGTGGTTGATATGTTTTCTTTTTTGCGGCATTAAGGTACTTCTTCTATTCATTTTTTTTACTCAACAATCGATTATTATGGCTTTTTGGAATTTTAAAACACGCTGAAATTCTTTTTGGAATTTTCACCAACAAAATACTTAACATATAAGATCAAACAAATCAATAACTATTTGACAGTGTCAAACAAAATATGAAGTATTGATTATTTTAAACTTAAATTATTGTTCTTCCATTTTCAAACTCGAATAGTTTCTTTTCTAATGTCGGATTTGAAAAATAAGATGGTACTAAATAAGTCAAAAACATCCAGTCGCAGCAATTCTGGTATTGTTCAAAATCAAAATTACTAACAGATAACAAAGAAATGGAAAACAATGGAGGGTCACATATCTGTGCGGTATTTCTGTTGCAAAATTTATTTTAAAAACGAAATACGATTTGATAGACATGCTATCTAGTCCTTTTACTGCTTTATCTATTAACTTGCTATCAACGCTAACGTTCTTAAATATATTGCTGTAGTTTTTTTGGCTGAAGTGATAAGGCTGATTAGAATTAAAGAGAAAATACGTGAATATTACAAAAAAAAACATGAAACTAAACGTAATACTTTATGCAAACAATGAAATAATGCGTTTAAATCAAATGGAAGTGGGCACTGCCAAACTTCACCGCTAGGAGCGCCAGCTATATAACGACCGCAGTCTATGAATAGTTCGTAACAATGTCTGCAAAATAAGTTTGTTTTAAATAATATAACTTTGACAATGCCAATGTGTTGTCTTTACCACTATTCAAATTATAGAGAATTTGTATTTCCAAAGGATCCGGAACTAAGAAATACGTGGTTGTATGTTATCAAAAGAGAAAAAACTTTTACTGTAAATGTTTGTGAAGCACACTTTGCTAAAGATTTTGCCACAGAAGGAGAAATTACAGATAAAAAAACTCATTAAGTTTATTTAAATGATGGTTATAAAATGAAATAATCACAGATTTACTTTAAATTATTTCTTGTTTAAATCAGGCAACTTACGTTGACGCGTAAATTTGGTTTTTACTATTAATACTCCTTAGTGAAAACCAATCATAACTTAGGTCGTTATTTACGTGATGCCATCTACGCTATGTTTGTCATGTGCCCATGTCAATTGCATTTGTTCACGGCAGGGGCCGAAACCAAAAACCGCAAATGTAAATTTCAAGAAATCTAAATATTGTTTCCTTTACACCTAAATAAAATCATCATCAAAATTTGCAACCAGTAATACACAAATGTAAAATTGGCGAACTTGACGATACTGTAGTCACCTGACTTACTATTAGCGTCGGTCGGATGGCGGGGCCTAGAGGTCAGACCAAAATTTCTCGACGTGTCACATCATTCTAACTAAGCAGCGTGGGCCCAGTAGAGTTAAAAAAAGCTTCGTTTTAAAACAGTAACCGAATTTATGTTCTCTTAAAAACCGAAATGAATTTCGGTTTCGGTTCCTGGTTCACAGCGTGAATTCAAAATGAAAGCCGCCATCAATCTTTGTAGTCTTAATGCATGAGTAAGATGTGATTCAAGCACTGGCAGTCAGCTGTCAAAAAAACTGCCAGTAATTCTGTTGATTTCACATTTATAAACATCATAATTTCCGCGTCATATTTTTGACGTATTATTGGCAAAAATACTTATGCTCAATTGCATAGAAATATTAGAATTAACTTTTGTTCATAAAACATTTGAATGCGATCAGCTGTCATCAGCATTCAATTATTTAATTGATTGGAAAACATTTGAATGTTGTTCGCATGTCGTTTTTTTTTTAATATTTCTATGCAGTCTGTCCTTAACCTTTAATCAAAGGATGATCTTGGTTAGGTATAATTTAATACATATAACTGCCGTTTGTCCCCACTGATTTTCTATTATGAAGACTAACACTCAATTAATTTTTTAACAAAGTATTTTTTAACAAATTGAACAAAAATTCCTAACTGTAACCGCAAAGCATTTATATAACGTTTTAATGTTAAACTGATGATGTGTTTAATTTTGAGCGAAAAACGTTTTTTTGTAAATTTATTTTCAACTAGATATTGTGTTTAGAATCTTGTAATATTGATCAGAAATGTATTTCTGGATTTCAGTATTTAACACTATAAACAGTATGTAATAATATTAATATTGTAGAATAAGTGTGTTTTGTTATAATTTTATTTACATATAGAAAATAAACTTATATACATTATTGTACTTTCGGTGTTACATTATATACTTTTATACATCAACGTACACTCCCAGAGATGCCCTTCTAGTAGGCTTGCCAACTCTAAAATACAAATCTGCGGGACTAGAGTTTAAAAAGCGGGATCCAACTAATTTTACTTAGAATACAAAAAAACGTAAAATTTTCTTTACAAATCAGGATGAGAAGTAAAATAAAACACTTTGTTAGATTATGAAAACTATAAATTACTTTTTAAATGAGTATTTTTCTTGACATTTGGCACTTTGAAGGATTTTTTTATTATTAAGTACAAAATTGTAAAAAGCTTTGCATGGATAAGAGAAATTTACTTTAACTTGTAGCTCTGACTTTACAGAATTCACATAAAGACGATTTCGCGCGTCAGTCCAGGCATTATTACAAAGTGAGAAGACTTTCTCTGCTGCTGCATTAGAACACGGAATAGATGCAATGTATTTAGCGTCCTCCGAAAAGCGGGATATTTAGCGTCCCGCACACACCCTGAGCGGGACGTCTCGTTAAGGATATCAGAAACGGGACGTCCCGCGTATAGCGGGACGGCTGGCAACTCTACCTGCCAGTGTAAAAAGTGTTCTCTCCCGAAAGAAAAAGACCAATGTGTAGTCATCTCTAAAAATGATACCTTAACCTCAATCGTGCTCAATGAACAGGAAAAACAACTACGATATATGGCGAAGGAGTGTCCAGAAGTATACGTCGATTGTTTTATCCACGAAGTATAGATATCAGGAGTGAAGCAATGTTAAAAAAGGTATGTCCACCAATAATCACTGAGTAAATGTCATAATCAGCTTATCAAGTGAACCCGTTTTTGCAGACGGAAAAATCACGAAAAACCTATCATTTCACCTTCTTTATAACTTACTTCGTGGCTTTATATATTATGTAATGATTTTTGACATAACCACAATTTGTTAAATCATTGCCATTTGCTTAGAAGAAAAATGGCGCGTTCTATGCAACTTCGCGAACTGTTTTAAGGCCTATTTTACTTGGGTCAATGTGTCGTGTTTTAGAACACAGAAGGGCAATAATTTTAAAACGATAAAAGAAAATTTGATAGAACTTGTTTTTAAAATATTCAGACGGAATTTTTACAAATAATCTACGCTGGAAGAGTTCAATTTATATTCAAAGAATATTAAAACAACAATTAATACTATAAATGAACTTTATTATAACAAAATGTTAATTAATTATAAATTCAACGAATGCTTGACAATCACATGGTATATTTGTATCAGGAAATGCTAAAACTAAAACAATCACAGATTGAAACACATCTCGGTGGAAATGAAACTACGGTGTTGGCAACTCGTTCTCCATTTGTATTTCAGATTCTGTGTGAATATCGATTTCCAATTCTACTCCGCTCAACTCGATGTCTTCGCTTGCAAAATCATTCGCGTCGTTCGGTGAATTTTGCATTCTTTCATGTTTCAAAATATTCGAGAAGTCTTGCGGTTGCATAACATTCGAAATGTTGAACTGATTCTCGGATGACGTTAGTGACGTTTCAAACATTTCGTGCTTAAAAGATTTTTGCATTTCTGGTGCAAAAGAACTTCCACCGTCCACGTTTTCGTTCGAATCTTCATAATCGGTATCTTCTTCGTCTTTCTATAATTAGAAAAAAAAATCAAACTATTGGAATGGAACACAATTTTATAGATTTCATAAATTGTACAGTTTGATTTCAACCAACTTGATTTTACAAGTGATGTAAAATTACCGATTATTATTGATTGTAACTTTTTTGGCCGGTTAATTAACGGGTTATCTATAAAACAACATGGCGGTTTCCAATTTCAGTTTCTCAAAACAACAGAAAACAAAACAATCGAGCAGTTTTCAACAGTAGAATCGAAGGATTGAATGTAAATCTCGACCGAAATTTACAATCATGCGCAAAACTTTCTGCGCAGCCTTGTATAATAATAATAAATAGCCGCGGGTATTTAACCGGCTAATTTACCGTTTTACATCACTAAAAGTAAGTTGAGGTTGTGTCTGTAAATTATCCAATCGAGAACTTGAAATTATAACGTCCACTTACTTTCATATGAGTGTAACTTTTCAACATTGGAATGTTGGTATGATAAATACATGTCTGTCCTGGAAACACGTCGGGCACCGGTTCGTGGCATTTGACATCGGCCGTTTCCACATCGCAAGCTTTAAACAAAACTTGGTGCGGATCGTTTAGAATATGTCTGACGCAGTGTTTAGCCAACGGTAACGTTCTGTTACCACACTTGACGCCGCCCTCGGTGAAAATGCATTTGTTGAACGGTGAAGGTTTGGTGCTCGCTCCTTCCGGCTGAAAATATCGCAACTTTAATCAGTGGTTCTCAACCAGTGGTAATAAATATTTGTGACTATATTAGGTACTTTCCAAAAATAGTCAATATCCCTATTCTATCAACCAGAAAGCGGTTTTTTTTATTGTTTACCTTGGCGCGCAGCTCGGTTGCACGTTTTTGTAAAATTGCTTCTATGCCATTACTTTTTTGATAGTGGTTTAAGGCTTTTAATTTTTTGTACAAGCGCAATTCTTTTGGATTGTCGCGCACCTGATTATGAATGCTCGCTGAAAAAACAAAAGTTATTAATTATTATTGACATTCAAGAAATATAACATGCAGCTGCAGCTGCTTTGAACTTGAAACAAATCACATATCGAAATATAGTTTGATTTTAAGTATATTTGCAACGCATGCGCACTGTGATGACCTTGACTTTGATATCAAAATGGTGTGCATTGATATATAGATAGATGTAATCTATATTAAGAAAAAAATTTGGTATAAATAGCGTCAAAAATGTAGTAATCTTTATCTCATAAAATAGTTCAAAACTTTCTCTCATTAAATATATATCTCTTTGCTTCATCTATATTTAAATTTTGACAGCAAATTTAACGTAGTAACAGAATATGATTAGTTTAGTTGTGAACTTTCATACCTAAACTTTCTTTTTCCTTCTTCAACGAATTCAAATATTTGCGCCTTTTGTCTCGTAAAAGCATTTGCAAATGATGGAACTGTTTAGTATACAAATCCTGTAACTGAACCATTTTATCTCTTGCAATTAGAATCACCTCTTCGGCCGTGTAAACGCCTGCATGTCTACAATGATAGAGTTAATCACTAACAAAGCTACGATTATATTATTAAAAGTAACGATTATTATTTGGTAACACTTTAGTAAGTGAAGTTTGTAACACATCTTATTTTTAATTACAATACATAAATTATTCAAATGTGTAGATTATCAAGGTCGGCGTTGTTCTAAATCTTCTTGTACGCCGTGGTCCATTGGTATTTCTATCTGACGTATCGTCTACAACTGTCACACCGCCTTTGATAATGTCTACCGCAGTTGTAGAAGAAACGACAGGTAGAAATGGATCACGGCGTACAAGCTTAAAAACCAAGAAGATTTAGAACGACGCCGGTCTTGAAATTCTACATACTTGAATAAATAAATTGTTTGACAAGCAATCAACATTCGTTACATTCAAATAGTGGTTCTTTGAGATCCTTTCTTCTTCTGATTATATGTAGAAATAATATTTTTTTCCATGATTGGAAATTGTTCACGAAGCATTAATTATGTTATATTAAATGGTCAATGTTAATTAGGGAAAACGGTATAAACAATAATTCAGTTCACGGATTAAATTCCAAGAAATGGGGATTTGTAATAGAGCCGCCATGAAAATGGAAAACAATTTTATTTACCTGTCTTGTTAAATTTTCGAATAATTCTTATTACCTGCCCTTTTGCAACCTTTCCATCATGAAAATCTAATTAAAATAGTACAGATCAGATGTGATCACTACAGGTATACCTGCTGTCTAACAAATTCACCGAATTCAGTACCTACACCCTGGTTATCGTAACTTCAGAACCGTTTTTCTTAATTACTTTTTATTTTATTTATATAACATGGATGTCTCTAGGTCCATACAAATGACACCTCTTTAAAACAAAGCCTAAATTTATCCCAGGCTACTAAACTATTTAAATATATATTTGAGTTTAATAGACTTCGACACCGTTTAACCGATCACCATGAAAATTGGCAAATATATGTATTTTTTATGGAGAAGGTTTTTATGCTGTCCACTTTGTTGTATTCGCCTCTGGTGCCGAAGGCTCCACTACTGCGCGGGTAGAGACTAGTAGAATATAATTGGACATTACCATTTTTGCACGAAGCTCTGGAATTGCGGTTTTATGTAATAATATGTAGGTTGCCTTACACCATTACCAATGAATATTATCGATTTATAATAGGAATAAAAGTATAAAACTCATCCAGTCGACTACTGGTTAAAGACGAGTTGGGCCAATCAACATTAAAATAATAACCCGGGTCGCAGTGCCAAAACCCTGCCGACAATATAGTGTATTTGCTTGTATAGGGCCGTGTGGTTTTATACTTTTATTATGTGAAATTAAGTTTGTTTTTGGGCAAAATAAAAAATTTAACCCCTTAATACACCCCTTAAAATAACATTTTTTTCTTAATTGTAATATTATTATCAATCTAACGTCTACACCGAATTAAAGACACCCTTCAATAAATAACTCACTATCTGCAAATTAGTGTTTTCAAAAAATTTGTAAGTCCGGTCCTGTCGGGCCGATTTTATTAAAATTTTAGGGACACTTTTTAATTACTACTAAAGGGTTAAATGTCAATTTTGAAACGATTCTGAGAATTTTTTCGGTATTCTGGGTCCCAAAAACATTTTTCAACCCCTAAAAACTACCCTTAAAATGCCCCGATTACGCCCATTTTAAATAGGCTTCTTGCGGTGATGGATTTCAACACGTGGGCCAAATTTCGTTAAAATCAATGAACTCTTTCGAAAGTTATTGCCCGCACACATATATATATATATATATATAAATATATATATAAATATATATATAAATATATATATATATATATATACATATATATATAAACATTTTCAAAAATGGTGCCAAAGTGTTTAGGAGGTTATGAAACGTCGAGAAATTTTGGTCCGACCCCTAGGTCCCGCCATCCGACCAACGCCAATAGTGTATGTTGCCATATGGCAAATACACTAAAAATAGGCTGTGACAGACAGACACTAGAGTGATCTATAAGGATTCCGTTTTTTTCATTGAATGTACGAAACCCTAAAAATTCTAATATGGTCGTCTCATGTATCAAAATTTGTATCATTTTATTTGCAAACAAAAATTAAAGAAATATGTATATTTTAATCATCACGCATAAACCGCCATATGAAATCGTAAAAGACACCCTTTTTTATCCATCTTTCTTGTTGTTTGCTTTAAAAGAAAAAAATGTTTCATAATCTGTGCTGTGGTCAATGATTAATCGTGAACTAAACCCAAGATCATAAAGAACACCATCAATTTTAAGCGTCACTAAATCAAAATTGTCAACCACCCTGAATACCTACTTTAGAGGATCTTCACTTTCAGAATCGATACTTTCGTCATCAGACATTTCACCATGCGCTCCATGCCAAACATTTCCATAAACGGTTGGCTCAATATCAGATTCTGATTCGCTAGCATACCCAAGAATATCGCTACACGAAGCATTAACTTTACGGGCATCGATATCAACTATAACAAAAAATAACACCAACATTTAATTTTTTTAGTCAGACAACTCATCCTTATGATTTTTTTCTTTTATTACCGAACGGATCTAGACTTTGGGTGACTACTTTGGTATCGTTATCTTCAGGCGAAATCCGACCGATTTCATCTTCAGACATAGACGTCCCTGATAAAGTTCTTGTACGCGTTTTAGTATTGCCAACTTCCATAGAATCGGAATTTCCTGAAAACGTACGATGACGCGTACTCAAACTACTTGAAGCCGGTTTCACATAATGTGTCAAGCTTTCCAAAATAGTTTCGGAAGATTCAATGGGTTCAGTTTTATGTATTGTTTTTGTCTTCATTATGTGTGTTTTACGAAGATGGTCTTGGCATAATCTGAAAGCGCAAATTTGTTATCGTTAAATAATAATCAGCTATGGTGTAATACTATTCGAATAGTCTTTGTACTTCAAAAAAGAGCCATTAGGGCTATGACTAGAGTTCCTATCGCTATATAATAAAATTAGTATTTGGTGTTACGGTAGTTGTCGTGGTTAAGGCAGACCGTATATATTAAATATTTTACTTGTCATCAAATGTTACATGTACATAATACTAGGGGAAACAGCGACTTTCGTTTGCCGGATCACTCTTTAACTGCTTTTAAAAAAGGAGTACTTTATAACTGTGTTAAATTTTATAACCATTTGTCACAAGATACTAAATCATTGCCACTTCCAGCGTTTAAAAAGAAACTAAAGAGTCATCTGGTAAACAGAGAATTCTATAATTTTATTGAATTTTTTAATTACGCAATTTAAATGTTGACTTGTCATATACCCTGTGTCAATGTGGCTAATAAATATTATTATTATTATTATTATTATATAATCCGAGATAAATTCAATTAAAAATTGGATAATTAACATTGATTGTATACGATCTCTGTAGTTCTGAACCAGTTTCTTATTTATAAAAAAAGAACTAACTGTCAGAAACTTTCCAAAAACTGACAGTCTTTCAATACATTTGTTATGAGTTTAAAAAAAATAAGAAAATGTTTTTGACCGTCTAATTATTTATAAATAACATATCCAAACAGTCAATCTTTATCATTTTTAAAGTATAATATTTGTAACTGTTTTTCCACACCATGAGCGAGCAAATTTTTATCTTAGTTAACACTAGACATGAACATCATTTTGTGTAATTTGAATGTTAAAAATTATTACCCTTGCTTATCGTTCTTTGGTGCGGGCAGATGGCATTTTTTTCCGTTGGTACTGTACACATAGTTACACTGCTTAAACGGGGCATTTTGATCTTCGAGAATGTGTCGGTAGCAATAGTCGTAACCATCAATACGAAGCTGGGTGCAAGGGTGACCGCCGTAAGCGCACAACTTTTTTGATTCCATAATTTCTTGGCGGACCTGAGCCCTAAGCTCAGCAACTGCAGCCAGTTTGGCTTCGGCTGAAGTGTGCTGCTTGGACGGCACTCTTCGGTGGTACATTTTTACCTGCTAATATTAAAAAAGATTAAAACAAAAGTAATAACACAAAGAGGTAATTTTCTGAGAATATTTGTTGACAATAATTCAGAAATCCCGTGAATAATTATATAGAAGTTTTTCCAAGGAATTTATAATTTACCCCCATAATGGCTTCAATATTTTAAAAATGAGCTCTTACAAATAACATTATTTTATTCGGCACTCTTCGGTGGATGTATGTTTGTAATGAATAAACTCAAAAACTACTGTGCCGATTTAAAATTTCCTTTCACCATTAGAAAGCTATATTCACCCTGAGTAACATAGGCTATATTTATTGCTAGAAAATATTAGGGATCCTTACTAAAACTTTAGTAACGTAACCCAAGGTGTAAAAAAATGCCATAAAACATATTTCGTCGCATGCGCTGCGGAAACTATTGATGAGAGAACAAAAGTATGTTCTACAATATTAAAGAACATATCAATAACTACAAAAAACTTTGCGATACTATATGTCCAACTATTATCGTTATGTCACAATAACCACTTTTTACATTTTAATAATCTATATAGATAAAAGACGATGTATATGTAATCTATGGACTCCAAACGGGTAGACCATTTTTGATAAAATTTTCAGACAATCTTTACATTAGCCCAGCGGGTGATCTTCTGAAGTTCGGTAGCGATCGGATCAACAGAATTTTTTAAATTTCTTTTTGGGAAATAAGATTTTTCTTCGATTTTTGAACATTCACAAATAAAAGCGATTGAATTCGCGCAAATTCAATACACGTTGAGAATTTAATGATAATGATTCTCATCTTTTATCTGGGCCGCTAGTATAATTATGTACATTTAATCCAGGATAAAAGGCTTATTGAAAACAATTTATTCTTATTAAATTAAATTAATGGTCTAACGTTTTGACGGATTTACAACCGAAACGTTAGACTGTTAATAAAAATCTAATAAGAATAAATTGTTTTCAATAGGCCTTTTATCCTGGATTAAATATACATAATTATTTTATTTAAATTTATAATTTCCTACACTCTATATCAGATTTTCATATTAATAAATTGCTCACGGCGGTATAGTTCGTACGACTAAATTAATTAACAGTAGAATAGCTATCGTTTGCTATAATTGTTAAGAAATATCTATTATTACAATATATTAGACAAAAATATTTAAAACAACTGTCACCGTCGGGACTTAAATCCGAATCTTTCCACTTTCGCGGAGAAGAGAATTATCAATTACTCAACAATCAATCTTTCTCATAATAATGCTAATTGTAACAGTAAATTCACATCATAATTCACATACAAGAGCTCATTTTTATTTTAGGTAGCGGTAGGCCTGAACCTTTACAGTAGTGAGAATTTTTGGGTCGCCACAGACTGTATCTATGATTTTTAATTCAGGTAAGCTAATACTTTTAATTTTCTCTATGAAATTATGCATAAATATTTACAGCGTTGTCCTCAGGCGTTAGTGTAGTTGAAAATTTTATACTTTCCGGAGCTATAACTTTTAAACTATATGTGAATAAACTTCATTTTTTTAATATTCATCGTAACTTCTTTTATAACGATCTTATTTTTAAGAACCGTTTTCAAATTATAAAGTAAATAATATATATTGTTTTTCCACGCCCGACAAAAAAATTGTGTATTTTAATTTAATTTTAATTTAATACGTGCAATAATTTTAAAGTTTTAACGACTTTTATTTTCTATAAAATATTCAATTTTCTAAAGTGAGTGAACTAGCAATCTTATTTAAATTTGGCGCCCTTTTACTACCTCTATCAAACTTATTTATTAATAAATTATTTTGACTAAATTTTTTTAAAATTTGACCTGCATTAGTTTTATGCTTGGAAAACAAAATTATTGAGGTATAAATTCATTTTTCTGGTAAATTTTTGGCAGTGCTCAATGTGCTTTTAGTGCGTCAGTTTACAAGCGAAGTGCTCTAATACAACACATGAAAAGTATACTACGTTAATATAAAATTTGTAAAGATAGAATTTTACAAATATATTAATTCAATACAAGTGAAAATAACAAATAACTATAAACAGACTATTAGTGTATATAAAAAAGAATAAGTGAAAGATTAAAAATTGCCGTAAGTACCTTAATTTTTCGTTTATCGGTGACGACTTATGAACTGGTAAAACCCAAAATATAATATGGCGTCTTGTACTTGAAGTGGAAAAAAACAAAAATAATTAATACATTTTACGTACTGACAGAATATTGACGAACATCGGTGGTGTTTTATTATTTTAGTGAAAAATTGTGAGTGGTGTGCTTTAATGTGCGTCTAGCTTTGTGCAAATGTTGAACTGTTTAAATTCATCGAACTGTGTATTGCTTTATCACATTATTTCGTCATTTGTGGCAATAGAAATTGTTAAATGGCTGCCGGAGAAAGATGGTTTTTCTCAAAGGATCAGCTAGAAAGTTCGCCAAGCAGAAAATTTGGGATCGACGTCGACAGGGAATTATCGTATCGCCAACAGGCAGCAAATCTCATCCAAGATATGGGTCAGCGTCTGCATGTGTAAGTACTAAATAAATGTCATTCAATCAAATATTTTTTTCAGATTTGTTATTCCGTATCCGTAAATAGGTATTTAGAAATATAGCAAGTCAGTTACATTGAATCGGCACGCTAGACATCCAAATACCTTTTTCAATTTGGTTCATTGACCCTTTCTAAATATGCAAAAGTTAAAATTATGCTTTAAAAGCACGGCGACATTTTTGGTATCCGCCATGTCAGTAATTTGTCATTATCATTATAAGAAAATATTCAATGCAATAGAATAAATCGTCGATTTGTAATCTTATTATTTTTTAATTTGCTAAAAGGAAAAATTGTAATGTATTTTTCTTTTTAAAACACGTGACTTTTCATATTTTCGAAAATTTGGGTTATTTTAACGTTGCCAACTTCATAGCAATTTGAACAGTGTCAAGGTTAAGAATTTGTCAATTTTGAAAATAAATAAAACAATTTCTACCGATTTCATGAACAGCCAAGGTTATAGGAAATCATTTATTTTCTCAACGGGTCATTTGGTACAGATCACCAATTCCTATATGTTAGTCGAAAAATTGGTGAAAAAATCATTTGGGTTATTAAAAATACTAATATAATGAATTGTTACAAGGTCCAGGTATGACCCCGAAAATAGATGACCTTAACAATGTAATTCAACCTTTTTGATGACCCTTTTCTGTGTTTTAAAATAGTGGTTCTTTGAGGTCCTTTCTTCTTCTCATTATATGTAGAAATAATATTTTTTTCCATGATTGGAAATTGTTCACGAAGCATTAATTATGTTATATTAAATGGTCAATGTTAATTAGGGAAAACGGTATAATCAATAATTCAGTTCACGGATTAAATTCCAAGAATCGGGGTTTTGTAATAGAGCCGCCATGAAAATGGAAAACAATTTTACTACCTGTCTTGTTAAATTTTCGAATAATCAGGTGTGATCACTACAGGTATACCTGTAGACTAACAAATTCACAGAATTCAATACCTACGCCCTGGTTATCATATTTATTTATTTTATTTATATAACATGGATGTCTCTAGGTCCATACAAATGACACCTCTTTAAAACAAAACCTAAATTTATCCCAGACTATTAAACTATTTAAATATATATTGGAGTTTAATAGACACCGTTTAACCGATCACAATGAAAATTGGCACATATGTATTTTTCATAACTCTGGTGCCGAAGGCTCCACTACTGCGCGGGTAGAGACTAGTAGAATATAATTGGACATTATCATTTTGCACGAAATTCTGGAATTGTGGTTTTATGTAATAATAACATGTAGATTGCCTTACACCATTACCAATGAATATTATCAATTTATAATAGGAATAAAAGTATAAAACTTATCCAGTCGACTACTGATTAAAGACGAAAGTTGGCCAATCAGCATTAAAAATATTGAATGTACGAAACCCTAAAAATTATAATATGATCGTCTCGTGTATCAAAATTTGTTTCATTTTATTTGCAAACAAAAATTAAAGAAATATGTATATTTTAATCATCAAGCATAAACCGCTATATGATGTCGTAAAAAACAGTCACCCTTCTTTATCCATCTTTTTTGTTGTTTGCTTTAAAAGAAAAAAAATGTTTCATAATGTGTGCTGTGGTCAATGTTTTGGCTTCTAGACAGCATTGTATATTGTTATTTAATACAACAATTACACTGGTATAGAAGCCAAAAAACCCGTATTAAAAATTGTATTTGTAATATAGACTTCAACGAAAAAGAAGTGTGACGAACCCGTTGTTCTCATCGCTTCAAAGATTAGAATATAAAAACTAGGAATTTGTATTAATTTTTTTTTTACAGGTCACAATTATGTATCAACACGGCAATAGTGTACATGCACCGTTTCTATGTATTCCACTCGTTTACGCAATTCCATCGCAACAGTATGGCAGCGGCCGCACTCTTCCTAGCCGCAAAAGTCGAAGAGCAACCGCGGAAACTGGAACACGTGATCAAAGTAGCTCACATGTGTTTACGAACCACGGCAGATAACGTTCCGGTACCGGACAGCAAGAGCGAAGCGTACGCGGAACAGGCCGCTGAACTCGTGTTCAACGAGGACGTTCTCCTTCAGACTCTCGGCTTTGACGTAGCCATCGATCATCCGCACACTCACGTCGTTCGATGCTGTCATTTAGTTAAAGCTTCCAAGGATCTGGCGCAGACATCCTACTTTTTGGCGTCTAACAGGTAAGCATAAATATCCAATCTTGTCATAAAATAAAATACAGAAGGATGAAGACTGATCTTGCATTCGCCATTATTTAAAAGATTAAAATAGGATGGGGTGGTCTTTTGGCCCAAATGCATTACACAATTTTTGTGCTTCTAGTCAGCAAATAATCTGGATCTTCTTATAAGCTCCAGAAGACTGGCTACTAGATTGTCCTGTGGAACTATTCCATCCTCATCAATGTAGCCAAAGATGGTTGTCCTCCTGTAGGTTAATGCCTCACATTCGAACACGATATGGGTGGCCCATATCGTGTTCGAATGTGAGGCATTAACCTACAGGAGGACAACCATCTTTGGAGGATGAAACAGCCACTGTTTCAACCTCCATTTCGCAAAATCTGCATAGTGTTGATTCCTGTTGTATCCCCATCACAGGTCAAAGCCCAGTCTGTTGAAAATACGTTATAGTTTTTTGTAAAATAGGAATCGCCGTGATTTCCTTCATAGAACCATGAACATTAGTTCCACACAGAACAATGCGTGGGACTTGCGGTCTTCATAAAGCTTTTACGAACCCTAACCGTTATCAATTTGAACGTGCGCTTTGTATTGCAACCTGTCTAGATCGGTCTCCTTTCTCTCTATCCTCCATACTTTCGAGGATCAAAAATCTAGCATCGAAAACTAATCTAGATGCAGACCTGAACAAAGCTTGTTGAATTTCTTATTAAACAAATTATAGTGTTTATTTATTTAATAAATAGCAAGTACTCTAAGCATCGAGCATTTGTGCAAAGTGCTTAAGCACTAAGCTCTCAACATTGCTCAGCGCTGCGCAGGTGTATAAAAATAATAGCGAAATAATCATTTTTGTGTGTTTTTTTTGTTTCAGTTTACATTTGACAACGATGTGTCTGCAATACAAACCAACCGTGGTGGCATGTTTTTGCATTCACCTTGCCTGCAAGTGGTCCAATTGGGAGGTAAGCATTTTTTACGTTCTTATTTAAATAATACGACCTTTACACATTCCCAGTTCACAGCTTCTGAGAATTGATTGATTGACACTAGGCCCATGTTACACATACAGTTGACTTGAAAAGTTTTGAATTAGTTGGTTTATTATTGTTTTCTTTAGAGTCAAAACCATGGAAGCTATATAGAAGAGCACTAACTAAATTTGACAGAATCTGCCGACTAAATCGTACATATTAATGTTTTCTTTTTTTACCACTAGTGTCGCTAATTTCTCTGTTGTATTACGTGAATTTAGGTATAATAATATGCTTGTGAAATACGCAAGCATTAGAGAATTTTAATATTTTAATTGAACTCAGTAAATCAATATAATAATTCCGTATGAAAATTATACTATTCTATTAATTATTGGTGTCTCGCCTCCATCGGTTCCATGGTTTTGATTATAAACGAAACACTAGTGATCTCTTTTTTTGACTAGTGTGTGTTCAATTGTTTCGGAGTTTTGTTTAATCTGCATTGTAAAGGAATTCTTTTTTTAAGGTTATTACGGCCTAGCAACAATTCATATTTTCAATTTGTTGTTATTATTTTTTTTAATAATAAATTGAAAATCCAATTGGCACTTGGGAACTGGGGGCTTGTAATAGAGGGGCCGTAGCAACGGCATTGCTACACGTTCGGCTATTTTCAAGCCCCTAAAAGAATTCTTATTTTACAGAATCGCATAAAGGTGAGTTCACACTATCCATCTAGACGGCGTCAGGCAAGCAAAACCGTCTGGCCGCCGTCAAAACATTATATTTTGCATTAGAATCGTCTGCCAGACATCGGTCAGATGACGGCCGGCATTATCGGAAAGAATGTTTTGACGGGACGGTTTCGGATAGAGTAACTATTTTCCATATACGGGTCGCGAAATCGATACTTGGACATTCTGAAATATTGATACAGATCGTTTAATAGTTTTCTATAAAAAAATTCTCTTTCATTTTTTTACTATGCCTATGTTTGCAAAAGGTGTCATTTGAATGTCAAAGAAGTCCCAATCATTATCAAAAAAAAATTAATTATCGTTTGTTAATTTATTTAGTATACGATCTTAAAAAATGTCGCGATAAACAGGCATTTGTTTTGTTGGTGTCCAATGATCGATGTTGCATGATTATAGAAATGTTGTGATTAAACCTCTCGTAGTTGAACTAATATATTAGAGTATTCAGTAATCGAACCTTAACTGAGCAAAAATAAAATTAAAAAGCTGACATTTTTTTGGTCCCATAGCCAAATGAAACCTTTATAATTTCGTCATATTCGTCTGTCTGTCCGTATAATTCATCCATGATCGTCTTATGTGAACCGCCAATAATGAAATTACCAAATAAAAATAAATTAAAGGTAACTTTCCGAACTATATAGAAGAATAAAAATTTGTATTTTTACGGACCTAACTTTGCAATCATTTGATTAAAAAACCTGAAAAAAATACAAAAATATATTAACAACTTTTTAATTTTTTATTAATATAGCGGATACAAGAACCACGGCTATATCAACGTTCAAAAAAAAAGCCCTATTTTAAGTCTACATATCAATAATTATTGGAACTACTTGCAATTCAGTGTCGGCCCGAGGCACTTCTTAAAATAAAGCGAAATTTAATTATGGCGTCCCTCTTGCGTACCCCTAATCAAAATAACATAAAGCGAAAAAAATATCTGTTTCCTTTATTTTTTTTCCATTCTGGCGCCTATAGGGGCGGTTCTGGAGTCAATTAATAATAATTCATGGATACTCGACTTCTTTTTAATTAATCTACAAAACAGTATCAGCACTTTGTAATGACGCATTTCTAGGTTAGGGTATGATATCTGTCAAGCAACAATCGCGATCCTATCAATTTCTGATATGAACGTTACGGAATCCTGTCAGGTGTGTGCCCAACACGCACTTGACCGGTCTGTCTGTCTGTAAAATTGCTTTCATTCGCAATGCAAAATTGCACTTTGTCCCGCTAAAAATTCTAGACTGCAAAATTGGCGGCAGCCGGACGATGGCTTGCCGCCAGCGCCGTCTAGATGGATGGTGAGAATCAAATTGATTCTTGGAATCTTATCCACCTTGTGTTACTTTAACTTTTCGATACGGACGAATTTTTGGATTTTTTTAAACATATTTTCGCTTGCTTGGAGTTATAGGGTTCTATGCTATACTCTTACTCATTCTGAAATATTAGCATAACAAGGTTCCACATATGCTCATCTGTCATCTAAATCTGTTTCCAAACTTCTGTTTCAATTATATTTACGAAAGT
Organism: Venustoraphidia nigricollis; assembly: GCA_034508555.1. Classification (NCBI taxonomy): domain Eukaryota; kingdom Metazoa; phylum Arthropoda; class Insecta; order Raphidioptera; family Raphidiidae; genus Venustoraphidia; species Venustoraphidia nigricollis. Next base: position 2,870,299 of record JAVRKA010000032.1, on the reverse strand, counting down.
TTTAAAACTAAATGTTTATGTTGTATTTTTTTTAAATTCATTTTACAACATTTTAGTTTTTGTAACGTATAACTCCTATAACTCTAAACAAGTGATGTAGCAAATATTAAATCGTTTAGCTTTCCAGTAATAAAAGTATCAGAATTGTTTTTTTTTTCTCCAATAGTTCTTAAGCAGAGTGTTATTTATGATTAATTATACTAATGTGTGATTATTTTTCAGATTCCAAATTCAAGCGAGGGTAAGGACTGGTTCTATTATGTCGACCAAACGGTCACGACTGATTTGCTCAAAGAGCTGACACAAGAGTTCATACAGATATACAACAAGTGTCCGTCTAGACTCAAGAGAAAAATAATGAGCATGTCGGCAACCCAAGGTCAATCTATGCCTTCTCCAGGCGGCGGCCCTTCTTCGGCACCAACCGGTGGCCATGTTAATTTTCCAATGGCGACATGCAATTCTCCTATGGTAATTTTCTCATTATATTCCGTCTATAGCTGCATCTCAATAAGTTTTTGTTTAAAAATGAAATTGAAAGCTTTGAGCGACTAACTTCTGTCAATTGAGACTACCATTCAATAGGCCGTTTATGCATGATTTTTAATGGTATAAAGTAGAATGGTTTGTAATATTAAGATTACATTTCAGACTGCCGAACCAAAAAAAATGCTAACGCCGCCCGTCGACAAGAAAGAGAGTTCGGCACCGTTTCATCCGAAACCGCATGGAAATCACGGAGAACCAAAACCAGGTATGTGTAAAATTATTACTTATTTTCTTCTTATTTACTTTATTATCATTTTATGTCGGCTGTGATCAAGGTTATTAGATACAGAGATGACCTCGTTCCATTAGATAGTAGTGAAGGGATGACGTCATCCAAAGGATTGAACGGTCAACTTCCTTGACGAGATAACCTGTGTATTTCTAATAACCTTGAGCTGTAACACTGGAAGCTTGTTTTGTTCTTCTATTTTAATTAATAACTTTTATTATTTTGAGTACTTTTGAATGCATTTTTCATTCTTTAATTTAATTAGGAATATTGAGATACTACAGTTAATATTTGATAAACTATAGACGCTTATAAACTCAGTTGTTGAGCGTAATCTGCAATGTATGTTTTTTTTTTTGGACTGATTGAATTTATTTTATGACTTTTTCAGGACCGTCTGGTCAGTACAGATCGATGTCTCAGCAGCAACAGTCATCACTGCACGAATCACAAAACCCGAACTACCTCGATTACAAAGAAAAGAAAGAGCGCGAGCGGTTAGAGCGAGAAAGACACCACATGAAACAGCCTTTGCTCGCCAATCCGGACGCGCCTCCGAATCGATACTCTCAGATGCCACAGTCTTCCGGTCACAACAAGCATCCGTCGTCGCAGCCCCGAAGCCACCCGCATCACCATCGGAGCTCGTCGACGAACGTCGACCCGAAATACAAGATGCAGCAGCAGCAAAGCTCTTCGAACCGCGATCAAGGTCACTACAGATCGGGCGAGTCTCTTGCGAAAGATCCGATGAGAGAGGCTGCGAGAGATTTCCGAGAATCGCGCGAACAAGCGACCAAAGACATGCGAGACTCGAGACACGGCAGGGAAGCGCCGCCCGCGGCCGGTAGAGATCCGACGCGTGATATAATCCGCGAAGTCGTCGTCAGAAATCACTCGAAAGATGCTCCCGTTAACGATACAGCACACGGTATCGATCATAGTGAACAATCTAGTGATTGCAATGGTGAACAACAGATGCGTGAACATTACAGTAATTACCAAAGCAGTCGCGACTTTAGTGCTAAGTTAATTAGACACGACGACGTTATGTCGAACAGCAATAGTGAATTGTTTAATAACGAAGTGAATTCGAACAATAGATACGATCCGAACGCGAGAGCTAAACCGAACAGTAATAGCAACAGTGCGGTCAACAATTCGGAAAGTAACAACAGTAACAAATCGATACCTCATCCGAGTAAACAATACGCGTCTAAACAGTATCCGACTCCGATGTCGTACAACGAACTGTTGAACACTGCTCATAAGAATAAACAAAACTCACAACAATCGATAGATAAAAACTATTTAAATAAAGTACCCTCGAACATTCCCCAACAAATGCATTCGAATAGTGGTTCGCAACAAAAAACCAAACAACCGCCTTACGGGGTCGGTACCGGTGTTCCGAGTCAAGATAAAAACCCAGTTCCTAGTTCGGTTGCGCCTCAAATTGTAAATAAAAAAAGTGAACTTCCGTCTTTATTGGACGATCTGCAAGCAAAGACAGAAAGTGTGGACTTGGAAAATAGTGCCGCGAATCGTTTGCAGACGCCGCCCCCTCCGGTTAAAGTCAGATCGATTTTTTCTCCGGATAAAGAGAAGACGCCGACGCCGCCCAAACGTTCGAAGCAAAACAAGACTCCGGACGTGACCCAGTTCCCTTCGGGTTTGGGTACGGTGCCGCCGGCAGTGTCTCCGTTTGGCTCGCCTCCGTTTTCGAGCAAAAATACGCCGGGCTTGTCTAAAAACAGAAACAGAACGTACAGTTCGAGCTCTGAACCAGAGCTCATCCCCGTAGTCAAGAAGTTGGAGGACATGTCTGGCTTCGAGAACATCATTCGCGACTCGAAGATGGGCATCAAACTACACAAAGTACCTGAACCAACGCCGCCCGTTCAAGACAATAGAACGGTCGCTGCAAAACCGACTGACGCCGGCAGAACCAAATTGCCCGGTGCCACAAAACAAGAAGAAGCTGTGACTAACGTAGAACAGACGGTTCGGTCAGAACCGCAATCGATTGCCAAACAAGAAACGACAGTAACCAAGAAAGAACCGCTCGTAAACGGTCTCGAACCATCTACGTTCATCGACAATACGATAAAGCAAATTGTGCCGGTCGATATGAAATCGGACGATAAGCAAAAATTACAACCTTCCGAGGTAGAAACCGTTATTCAACCCGCGACGGAAACTGCAGTTCCGACAGAACGAAAGTCAGAACATCATCATAAAAGCGAGAAGAAAAAGAAAAAAGAAAAACACAAGCATAAAGATAAAGAAAGAAGTAGAGAAGAGAAAGAAAAGAAGAAAAAACACAAAGACAAAGATCGCGAACGGCATAAAGATAAGTCGTCGATAGAACAAGCTGTCTCGGTAGCGCCTTTAAAGATCAAGCTGCCCAAAGAAAAAGTAGCTCCCGCGCCACAAACGGAATTGCCTATTCCGACCGGATTGAAAATCAAAATTCCGAAGGAGCGCCTCAAAACCGATGCGATCGCTTCGACGAACAGTCCGGGAAGTGGAAGTTTGAAAATCAAGATATCGAAAGACAAAATCGAGAACTTGTGCAACGCCGGTGCAGATTCGAGCAACAAGCGCAAGCGTGAAGCGCCGTCGCCTCAAACGGGACCCCCGGCCAAAGTTCCAAATTACAATCGGTCGTCGGAAAGCAGACAAAACGGTCGAAGTTCCTACAACGCCAAGCAGGTAAGGAATTACAATAGAAACGAAAACTATCATAGTTTTAACAATAATAAGTACTCCCAAATGCCACCGCGTCCTCGGCATAATCTGATGCCGCACGTTCGTGCCGAACAAGATATGGCGCACATGGCGCAAATGATTCAACACAATCAGTACTTCTATCAGAATTACCCACCGCCGAACTTGCAAATGCAACATTGTCAGTTCCCGGCGACTTATAATCCGGCGGTAACCATGTATCCCTATTATCCGGGCTACCCCGTGTTTCATTCCGTGCCGAGCTCGGAAGTGTACGGTATTCCGCAGATGAACGAAGAGAAACCGCCTCTGCCACTCGAACCGCCGCCAGAGATTCCTCCGCCCCCGCCTCCTGAGTAGAAACAATCGACAAACATATTGTAAAAAAAAATGAACGTGGCAAATTCAATTGAGATTTGTTTTTTGATTATACACTTTGTGATAAAAATATTTTTATTTTTTTTTTTGTTTTAATATATTTAGATTTTTTTTATTGATTGTTAAAGGAAAACAATTTCTTGGATTAGTCAAATTTTAAGAAGATGTCTTTTTTTTGTATATAGTCATAGATTTATAGTTATTTATTTATATAAAGAAAATCTAGACAATTCGGAAGTATACAAGTTATATGAAATAACTTTTGAAATTGTTGCTGTTCATATTTATTTAATTTTTTATATTTACAATGACATATTGTTGACCTGAAACGCAGCCTTGTAATATATATTTTTAATATTAAATTTTTAACAAAATATACAAGTTTCAATCGGTCAACAATATGTTGAAATTACCCAATATTTTGTGATATATTTATTTTTTTTTAATAAAGGTAATAATATGTATTTAGTGCATTTGCACTGTGAAATTTTTATTTCGTAATTCGGTTCATAAATGACCGATCACAATTTATTTGTTTCTTTGCATGTGATAAGTTATTCAACAATACTGTCCACATTTCAAAAATCTATTTGTTTAAAATAGAAACTTAAAAGTATAACGACAATTAAGTTTCTATTTTTTTATCAATAGATGTAATAATAATTGCACGTCAATTGCATTCAATATATTATAAAGTCCTGAGTGGTAAAAGCCAAACATAGCGCGTCTATTGTTTTTTCAACAGTTGCTGTGCGCTTTTTCAATTGTTATTTTGTCATTCGTATGTCGCTCTGGGACAAGTAGCGAGCGCGAATGATAAAAATAATGCATAGCACTTTTTTTTTTGTTACCTGCATTCATTTGTTTACTTTATGTCGCTTGAAACAAGTGATGGCTAGAAAAAAGTACTAATCGAAAAACAGGATTAATTAGTTTTTTTTGTAGTGATTGAGTGCAATTTATTAGAGGTAGCCAATAGTATTTAAATAGCATGAAGAAAGTAGTACGTAAAATCAAACGTAACTCAAGTATTTTAGTGTTGTTAACTATGCATAGTTGAATCATAGATTATGAATGTTCGACAACTAAGGTCATTATCGTATGTTGAATGAAATGTATGAAAGTGAAGTTGAAATTTCAGCGTCCCATTTCTCAAAGAAAAGAATACCATCTTTTAAAATACTTAAAGTTTGTTTATATATTAAGCCCTGTTACTTGCCAACAATAATTAACAATTAAAAAATATGCTAAAACAATTGAAATATTTTGACAAAATATTTCACTGCTTGATCAAAATTATGTTCCACAAATATATTAGTGTACATGTTCAAATCGATTGTCGATTATGTAGTAGTAATTGGCTTTGGTCGAGCGTAATCGAATGACTAAATTTGACAATTACTTGAGTTATGTTTGGTGAAGTTGAAAAATTCTATCCAAACTTCATGGTATATACTTGTGCATGAATTAATAGAGACGATTTTGACGTAAAATTGTGATCGAGGTATATCGATATCTGTATCGGAGATTTAAAGTTGATTAGCAAAAACTACAAAGACTGTAGTTTTTAATATAAACAAATAAGAAACGTTTCGTTACCATATTTTGTAGTAGGTATACATATACAGTAAAATCGTTTTCAACTGTCTAATTATCATTGATAAAAAAATCGATATGCCTCGATCAATACATAAAAATTCTCCACTTTCATCTTTGCGTGTTATGATTTGAAATAACTTAGAAATGCTTTTACAAAATTATCTAGCGTTCTAGCGATTCCAGCTGACGATTTTATTTTGTTTCTTTATTTTTTTATTTAATTTTGTACAATTATGAATGCGATATTATCGGAGCACCTTTTTCTATAATGACAACGTTTATATTTAACTGCGTTTTCTACATTTACGTCGGTACATAACTGAATTTCGCGAAACAAGAATTAGCATCCGCGTTTGGCAGAGGATGCCCAACAGAACGTTATAAAGATTTTTTTCTGTCCGATAGTTTTGAGTTTTGACCGGATCTAGAAGATCCATTGTATCGATTAGCTCGCTTATGCAGTTATCAGTAAGTTTAATCGGAACAAACCTATCGGTAAATTTGTTGTTAAGTTTTTAAATTGACGTTTTTGTGGGATTGTTTCGAAAAAAATTTAAAACTACATCCAGATGTAGACAATCCATTCTAAAAAATAGTATTTACTGCCAATGTTTTTAATCTGCTGTGTCAGCAGTCCAGAGTTCAAATAAACAATTGCCTATGCAGACAAAACAAAAGAATTTCGATTATTGTTCGCGTTTTATTAATAAGCTGTGTGTGAGTTGATATTTTGCTTTCATTCGGCCATTTTTTTTTCTTTTTATTAGTTTATGTTCTATTTTGACTGCCAAGCTAACACAAGTTTGTTACCTAGTTTTTCAAATAGTTTATTTAACAATAGATAAATTAACATTCAATGTGTATATATATATTTATATATTGTAATATTTATTTTAAATAAATAAAAATATAGAATCCGTTTATATGTATATTTTTTTGTTGTTTTATTTTTATTTTATGTTTGGAACGCATCACAGCGATAGTAAAAATAGAATTATAAAAAAAAATATTCATGGTTAAACAGATTCTATATATTTTTGCATGACGTTTGATGACCAGAATTTTAACATGTCTAAAAGAATCGTTTTTTGAAATGGTCAACGAACGCTAGGCGTAGTTACCTTCTTCTTCTTTTGTTTATTTTTCAAAAATTCTTTTTCATTATTAAATTTATATGGGTGAAATTGACGCCTTTTTTTAATTTTACTTTTAAGAAATCAAAAAAATAATATATATTTTTTTTTGTTAAAAATATTGTGTAATTTATTTGTTTTTATGTTAAGAAAAAGGAACAAAGAAACATATACCATAGTTTTATTTATTGTAAGACATAAATATTACATAACCTGCAATATTTTTAAATAATATAATATCAGGGTGCTAAGAAATAAAGATATTTTTACGTAATTAATTTAAAATCCTAAAGACTTATAAAAAAAATACATATATTTTTGTTAGCTAAATATTTCTATTTTCATTTTTTTTTGTTCTCTGCTGCCATCTATTATTGACATAATATGTATTCATTTCTTTGAAGACTTTTAAATGTATAGTACTTAAAATACATTGTAACAAAAATGTGATATTTGGTTATAGGAATTGACATGAATAAATTTTATATTATTATGTTCGAATTACAATTGTTTTTTTTCTGATTGTTAATCATTTTACTTATCAAATGTAAGATTCAATTGATTTTTCTTAAACTATAAAGCAGTTTTTTGTCTCAGCTTCAGTATTTTTTTTGTTTTTGACAACGAGATGGAGAATGATAAACGTGCATTATCGCCATTTTGCTTTTTGTGTATAATTGGCTTCAAGACTGTAAACAATTGAACAGATTTGTTCCGGCAAACAGTTGAAAATTTTGATAAATCTTGTTCCGGCGAAATCCAACTTTGATTATACCAAAAAGACAAACTAGCTGTAAAATAGCAAGAAAAACAAAACGATACTAATAATTAAAATTTTTCGTGTCGGAATGCTTTCTGATTACTGCGCATGATCGGTACAGTTTTCGACTGTTCCTAGAATAAACACATATATTTTCTTACTTTACGATTATTTTTTTTTATTTTTCTCATTACATTGTACAATATAAACAGTAAAGCATGAACTTAAAATATATTGCATGTCTATTTAGACCTGTGCGAATAAAAATAGAAAAGTGCTAAATATTATAGACGCTCGACAACAGGATAATTAATAAATAATGACCGATAAAAAATTAAAAACGCTTGGCATTTAAAAAGCGTCAAACGCAGTACTACTACCTATAAATTCCCTCTAGAGTGTGTTGATAATTGATTGGGATCATTTGAGCTCGATTAATACGACATAATGTAATAATAAACATATTTATTAAAACTAAAAGTAAGTTAGTACCTACACGTCTTATCAAGACAGATTAAGGTACTTTGATAAATAATCTCACTGAAAAATATTGTAATTATTTGTTCAGCTGATCAAAACTGGCCATGTTTTCTTAAGGTAGTTGTCGTGGTACAATATTATCAAAAAGTTATAGATTATACGCACCACAAAAGTATTCTAGCTTGTAGCTAAGTGATCGATAATTTGTACGCAAGACTGTACCCGTGGAAACGTAACCCATACAGTATTCATATGCATGTATACTTTTCTATAAATTGTTGAACTTCAAACCGATATTTATAAATAATTAGACGGTCAAAAATTTTTTCTTATTTTTTTTAAACTCATAACAAATGCATTGAAAGACTGTCAGTTTTTGGAAAGTTTCTGACAGTTAGCTCTTTTTTTATAAATAAGAAACTGGTTCAGAACTGCAGAGATCGTATACAATCAATGTTAATTATCCAATTTTTAATTGAATTTATCTCGGATTATATACGGTCGATCGACTTCAAATTAAGAATTTTCTGACGATGTGCCTTAACCATGACAACTACCTTAAAATCCCTTCACTCATTTACTGTTCATTAGAATCTTGTGATGAATATACTATTCAAAAGATTCACAAATAACAAAGTTTTATTAGTTCACGTTTTGCAGTTTATTTTCTGTTTTCTCATGACACTTTAGTATTTAATATGTTGTAGTTTTTTTTGTATTAATTTGAACAGAAAATGTAATCATGGCGGGAGACGAATGTCATGCAAATTTTCCAATTTTGGAGTTTAAAAAATTCAATGTATCATTGTTTTGTTTTGAATCATAAATTAAACGGCCTTATTTTATTATACAGAATGTTCCGTCAAGCGATGTCATTATTGTTATTCTGTATTCCTGGAGCCATTTTGAACCTAAAATTCACAATACGCATATGCCCTTAAGAAATAAAGACGTTACAATTTTCAATTTTTTGTCGCTATAACTTAGTCAACTTTAGTGTTCGATTTCTGAAATGACTTTCAGCTTTGAGTTTAGATTTGTTTTCAACTCGGAGATATTCGTCGAAAACAAATGACATTTTTAAATCTATATTTAAAGCATGAGTTTTAAGTTCAGAATGACCAGAATACATACTTTCACGGGACGGAACACCCTCGCTATAGTGTCGTCAGCAACTAAAGATCTGTACTGTAATATTAAAGTAAATATTTAAAGTTCAATTCCAGATATATGTTATAATAGAAAACAGTATCACGGGTAATTGGACTAATGAAAATAAATCAATTTAAACACTCATTGATTGCAACGTTTCGTCAATTCTTTAATTAAGACTTTTTCAAGCTCTCAATATGCTTAAACGATAGTTAAACTATGATATAATATACAATTTGGCATTACAAAAAACAATTATTAAAAAATTGAAAATTGTAGAAAATAATATGTTGCAATCAATGAGTGTTTAAATTGATTTATTTTCATTATTCCAATTACCCGTGATACTGTTTTCTATTGTTACATTTAAAATTCGCGTAGATGACCTCAGATATTGAGCGTCTATAATCTACATAAATATTCGCACAGGTCTAATCGTTTACCATTTTACCGATCGAAATTCCAGTTAACACTCAACGAAGCATGAAGAAGATGAAGAAGAAAACGGAATAACTGGGGAAAGTGCGTTATTGCTAATCAAAGTTAGTAGAGTACTATAGGTTGGGCGTAAGGGCTACAAACGTATGTCATTTGTAAATCTTGGCTTGATTTTTTAATTATAATGAACGTTTGACAGTTGGGAGAAAGGTTTCAAAGGGCAATTACCCCCGCCTTCTCTCCCGTCTCGTCTTGTCGCACTTTCAACAATTTTAACGCCCAACTTATATTATTCTAAGTGTAGGTTTTCGCGGCCGGCGTTGTTGTAAAATTTCTTGACTTTTAGGCTTGTACGCCGTGGTTCAACGCTATTTCTTCCTGCCGTAGACATTATCAAAGGCGAAATGTCCTTCTTGGGTCTTTTATGCTGCGTGGGTTATTGTTCTCTACTCGGTCGTAGTTCGCTCTTCTCTGATTGGTCGTTGTGCTCATTAGTAGTAATCACTGAAAAGCGAACTACGACCGAGTAGAGAACAATAACCCACGCAGCATAAAAGAAGAAGCAGCAACAGTCGTCGACACACTTGCCTGTGAGAGTCCTAGAAGGACACTTGGCCCGCTACCACATCGTCTTTGATAATGTCTGCCGCAGGTAGAAATATCAGTGGACCACGGCGCACAAACCCGGAAGCCAAGAAGTTTGATATTATTCTACTAACCTTGATTGCTAACAACATAATAATATCCAATTGTGTAGGCTTTCACGGCTGGCGTTGTTGCAAAACGTCTTGGTTTCCGGGCTTGTACGCCGTGGTCCATTGGTATTTCTACACTTGCTTGTAAGCAGCCGAGAAGTACATTTCGCCCTCTACCACATCGCCTTTGATAATGTCTACCGCAGTTGTAGACGAAACGTCAGGTAGAAATACCAATGGACCACGGCGTACAAGCCCGGAAACCAAGACGTTTTGCAACATAATAATAACTTAGCATTATTTCCATAGACATTATAACAACCGTTGTTTTTTTTTTTGGTAAATGCATACATAAGAATGTGTCGGTGTGGTTTTGGCTTGCAGGTATCGCTCGGTGATGGTGGTCACGCGGCTGGGCAGTGGAGCGTCGGAGGCGGCGTCGCGACCACCCCCGGCGCCGGGGGATCGGTCGCCGCCACCACCAATAACAAGTCGTCGTATCACGGCAAACACGCGCCGCCCCCGTCCAACAGACATCAACAGCAGCAGACGCACAACAACGCGTAGTACTCGGACGGCGTCCGCAGCGTCGCGGTGCTCCTCGTCCGACGCTTGGCATGTTTGTTGTTGCAAGCTTGCTCTAGTTAGCCGAGCCGTTACGGTTACAGTTTGTTTTTGTTGGTTCGTTCGCGTTGTGGCAAACCCGTTATACATATTACATACGTACTTACAATTATTACGTAATAATAATGTGTTGTTATCTCTTTTCTTTGCATGCAGGGTGGTGTTAAAAATGAACAAGGCGCGACTTCGTCGGAACGAGTTCCTCGCATAAAAGTCGTGATGCATACCGCCATTTTTATGTTTAACATCCATTACATATAAAGAATATGTCCTAAGAATTGAACGAAAACCGCGTAAGCATCATTAGACTGCAATCATATATAGTTTTGGTGCAATTTGTTGCATTCGCCCTGCACTTTGACAGACATAACCTATAAATGTGGGCAATTTCTTTTAGTAAACAACTGACATGCGATTTTCGGACCATTTTAAATAAACGTTTAGCCATACCAGTTTAATCTATTGTGAATGCAGTATGTTAATAGAAAGTTATTTGTTTATGAAACAATATTAAAATTTTCACGTTTATTTTTTCTCTACGGATTGGAAGCGCCAAGCAAGGTGTCACTCATACTTGAGGAACTCGAGTCTAATTAGTCCATCTGTGGCGATGAAACAGTTGCCTCGTCTGATTTTTAAAACTACTCTGAACAAATTTTGTCACGTGAACGTTTTGTATATATATAAATAATAATTATGTACATTCTAACTTAAAAAGTACTTCTGATTAGATTACTGAAATATTACAATCAGATTTTTCAAAAGATTTTTTTTTAATTAAAAGCTATAGAAAATATTTTTATTAGTAAAAATTGAAATGTTTGAAAATCGTGATAAATTGACTTATCAAGGTTTTTAGTTTTTGTGATGATGACTTTAGTTTCGATAACTAATTTTGTGACTGATTTAGAAATGAATTTATCTATTTCTTGACATATTTTATTATATAACTAGAACGTTAAAACATACATTATTAATAAGTACTAAATACTATCATATTAAGCGAAGATGCGCAGCTGTCTTAAAACAAAATAAAAACGTTATGTCTGACTAATAAAAGATAATAACATTAATAATGGAATAAAATGTAACAGTAACGCTTCAGTGTTAATAATATAAATTATAAAGCATTTCTGGGTATTACAATTCGCTCGATACATAGATTAAGCCACAAATCACCCCTTTTCGTCCAATCTAATCGCCAATAGCGGCAACAATTTTGTGTTATTTGGAAATTGAATTTCGTGTCTTTTTGCCAGTTTAGTGTGATTATTACTGATTTTAAAAATAATGATCAAATAATAGGAAATAGACGATTGTCAAATGTTTTGTCTAAATGTTCTTTTGTTTTCAATCACGTGACGGCGTAAAAGCAAAAATTCCTAATGTGTGAATAATTTGACGTATAGTTCTTGAATTTGTTTCTTGTTTAGAGATCACAAAAATTAAATAAAAGACAAAACATTCGTGGAACTCTCAATGAAAATAAATGTAGGTATGTGTTGTAAATTAATTAATTCTTAACTTTGTACATTTCTCAGGTCTTCGTTAGATATTATATATCTAGCGTCAGTTAGGTTAGTTAGTATTGTTGGTGCTACTTTAATAGTTTCTTTTGTCACATGTAGCAGTGGTGATTATTGTGAAATATATTGTTTCCTTTATTTTATGTAAAAAAACAAATATTTTGATTGTTGATCTCATGTTTATGTTAGTTAACTATCATTTATTGGAACCGATTTATGTACAGATATTTTTTATACTGTTGAAAAAACAAAATAAATAAAATATTTATTTTTCAGAAAAATTTGTTTATTGATTACTTTTCTTTTTAATGATAGAAAAAAAAACCTTAGAACATTTTCCAAATCGCAATTAATTGTTTAATTTTCGTTTCCTGTTTTCATTTTGATTTTGTTTTTTAATCCTCAGTTCAATCGCTTAAACAAATTTTTTTGGGGACAAAGTATTGGCTGTCATTGTTCTGTATAGTTCAATGTTCCAATAAATATAGACCTCAGATGTCGAGCGTCTATAATCTACAATCTATCCAATAAGTAGATCAGACAGCATCTGAGAATTGTTTTTTTGTTGCTTTGTAAGCTGATTATGGCTTAATTTATGTATTTGTCTGCACTTAGAAATATACTGTTAGAAGTATACAAGTTAATTAAGCATAATTATTAACAATATTTAAGTGATATAATTTTTGTCAAAAAAAATGATATAAAATAATACGTCCTACGATTCACAAATATGTTCCATGATAGAATAATATAGATGTGTCTATCAAACGAAATAATGATATAAAAAAATATATATTACCGGCGTTTCAAAACGTAATCGGTAATTTGTAAATTAATTGATTGATCAGAGTTCGGATCTAACGCTTTCTTTTTTTTTTGTAATTTGAACGGAACAAAATGGTTGCTTTCCTTTTTCTCTTAATTTATTATTATGTCAACTTAATAGGTGACATAAAATGAACATATATTAAATTTTTACAATTTTATCAGTGCCTACTTGATAATGAAATGACTGACATTTTTTTCTGTTATTTTTTTACAAGCTTGAGGAACAAAATTACCAGTTCCTTGTCAAAGAACGCCGCGGAATAAACTTTTAAAAAAGAATTATAAAAAATTGTTTTGTAATTCCTTTTTAAAAATGACTTTCTGAACTCTGTAACTATCTCAAGGTTTTCTATATACCTGGCAGTAATAGGCGCCGCCTTTTGTTTGCGAGCAACTCTGAAAGTTCACGAAATATTGACTTCAATAATATAACTATGAGAAATTTCCGTAATCATTAAATTCCTAATAAACAATTTGTTCGTTTGTTATGCAAAGAAACAAATGAACGTAACATCTTTTTAGAAGTCGGGTGAAAGTCATAGATGCTCGAACCAATGAACCACGGGATGTACATACAAGGAGTTCAAAAAAAAAGTTACGTCGATTTGGCGGGCACATAAAGTGCACTGAGTACTCGGTCCACCAATCATCACTAAGTAAACGGATACGCCCACCAATAATCATTGAGTAAACGGTACTGTAGGAACATCAGCGCTATTAGTGTCCAAAAACGAACTATCAGGTTTAATGGACGGAAAAATCATGTCTTTTGAACTTCTTGAATATCTATACTCTGTGATTGGAACCAATAGTCGGCGGTTATGCTAGCAGTGAACATAGGCTGTGTTTTATTTAAATCGACCATTTGCAAATTTTGCCAGTGCTGCTAATGCATTGCCAATATATAAAAATCCCTAATACTCTCAACTGTTCAATTGTTCGCTAAATGCTGCTAAATAAATATGTATAGAACCATAATTTTTGGTGTATAGAAGACAATTGTAAATTATACATATAATTAGTAAAGTTATTTTCAGTTGAAATAAAATCATATTGATTGAACATATCTGTATTATTTCTTAATTATTGCTGTTCCTTTATTTCCAAAATTACTTTACATATTTTCATTTATAAAAATTTCACAGACATAACAGGGCCGTGCCGCTATCGCGTTTCCGATTTAACCCAGCCCTACACAGAAGAAAATCCATGGACTTAGGAACATAGGGATGTGTACTTGGCTTTTAGACAAGGGTGGTGCAGCTGTTTAAGGGACGCGACGAGGTGAGTGGCGCTCGTTTGTGATTGCCCGGAGCACTGCGCATGTCTAGTGCCATGAAATGTATGTTGGTAGTATGGTGTAAAAAGAAAATTTCTTTAGAACTTTACGTCCATGTTTGAATTTTATGCTACTAAACATGCGCAATGCGCCGGCCAATCACACATTGACTCCAGCCTTACATTGTACCGATGCTTTGTACCCGTCCCTCAATGGCTTCGCTCGCTCCCTAAAATTACTAGATCCACGAGAAAATCGCAATTTTATGTGAGGTTAAAAATCACATGTTTATTTCAAACTGACTTGTGGCCCGACGTCAAGGTCATTAGAAATACGCAGGCTATCTCGTTAATGAATGACGTCAGCTGGGAGACCGTTTATATTTTTATCAATCACGCAATATCAATTTACAGTCCACTGGATGACGTCATCATCCCACTACTATCCAACGGAACGAGATCACCTCTATCTAATAACCTTGGTTTGACGTGATGCATTCTGATTTCAGCCAGTATCAGTTTCACGTCACACGATACAACGTGAATCCAATTAATGATGTTAGACGTTTGTTTATTTGGTTTTGTTGGTTATGTTTTACATGGCTTTTGTTTACCAACCGATAACGATACCTTTGGCGTTATGTTGACGGTTGTGGTTACATTACGTTTTCCAATTGTGTTGCAGACATAGCTGTAGAGCATACTTTAAAAAAGCATCTAGATACTAGAATCATATCTTCAAAAGATATATTTTAAAGTATCTTAAATACAAGATATTCTCCAGCTCTGGTCGGACTGGCTGTAGTCAGATTACATCAAGTTTTAAGTAGGTACACTATTATTACCGAAATAAGAATTCGAAGAGCATATATTTATTTCATATATTCTAGACTGGGTACGATCTCGCCGATGTAGGACGGCCCCGTTATGAAACGACTAATGTTACAACAAAATTAGATATAAAACACAAAATATACGATTAGTCTAAGATATTGTTGGAATTTTTGATATAATAAGTTATTTTCAATTGTTTCAATTGCCATATATACTTTAAACTGTATCGCTTATTTTAATATCGTTAACTAGTTGACTTGGTAAAATTGAAGCAAGCAATTATTAATAGATTTCAACTGTTCTATATGTAGAAACCCAACCGGTAGGAGCGCCAATGATGGTGTTCTGCTGGCCGTTACTGCATACAACACAAGGTGTATTGAAAAACAAAAGATAATATTATTATCTTGACTTTATTTCTTTTTTGTCATTGGTAATTAATATAAAAATGATTTTTCGGGAAAAATCATTTTTATTATTATCTTTTGTTTTTCAATACACCTTGTGCTGTATGCAATAACGGCCAGCAGAACACCATCACTGGCGCTCCTACCGGTTGGTAAAAATAAAATTCGACATAATATGTCGAATTTTATATGCAGTACCATATATCGGATGGATTACTATACTAATTTACCATTTTTCCAAATATCTACCTAGTATTTAGTCATGTCGAAAGATACCTTATTTTGCAAAAATATGTTACCGTTCATTATTCATTTGTTATGAACAAATGAAGTTGATTAACATTCTGTAAGTCTCCATTTGTTTTGCTATTGAGATAGATAAAAAATCAAATGATTAAAATTATAATTTTAAAGTAAAGACTACTCAATAACCCTTTTATGTATCTTTTGCTACATTTAAAAAAATCGTTGTGACATGATTTTCAAAACAAACCAATCGATTCTTAAAGGATTCTGTAAGCAACTGAAATTATATTTTGTAATCTTTTTTAAAAAACCCTGAGGATTACGTCACTGTATATAAAAACAATGACCGATTATTTAATTATTCAACAAACTTCGTTTAACTATAATAATATAATGTAACATACTTATAATGACTATTAATTAGTGTCATCACGATAACTGGCTGTACAATATTTCAATTTATGAATTGATCCAAATGTTAAAGGATATAAAAAAATAAGTACTGAATTACAATTAAAATATTTGTTTACATGTTATGCCATCCGTTGCTCTTGTGTACAGAAGTTATTGGTCTTCACACTAGAGGCGTTGCAGTTGGACGATCTTGTGAATCAGAATTTAGAAATCGAGTCAGCTGTCAAAAATCGTGTGGATAATTCAAAGATTCGTTTATGATACAAGTATACTGTGAAAAAAACTAATTATATTCAGGTGAGTTTTTTTTCTTGCCTTTTTTAGTGTTCCATGTAAAACGGAACACTTAAAACTTTAGTGTCCGTCCGTCCGTTAGGCAATTTTTGTACAATCGAATATATGAGCTTTTAAACAATATTTTGGTTGGTTAGATTATAGATGCTCGACAGCGAAAATGAGACACACTGTTAAATGAATTGACAGCTGACGTGAGTGCGTTAGATCTTAATCTATTAATTAGAAGTAATATTGTTCGTTTGTCTTTTTATTATTTATATTATATTTTTTGGTATTTTGTTTAAAAAAAAATTGCAAGGTAATATACAGGGTGTAACAGAAACCACAATATAAATGATAGTGACGGGCGTCTGGATGGAAAATTATATAAAAATTGGCTTGAAAATGTTGATAATTTTTTTAGATTTAAAAGACTTAAATATTGTGTTCTATAAAGGGCAAATTTTATTTTTTTGCGTCTGTTTGGATGCCCCGAATTAATCTATAATTTTATTGTTTCTGTAGAATTATTTTTTTTGTTTAATATATTTGTTAATTATTATACTTTAAGCAGCAGTCTTAAGTCGATAATAAATAAAATTATTATTTTGCGTCAATGTATCAAAAATTGATATTACAATAAAAATAAGAAAATGTGAATATATTCGATACAAAAATGTTAATATTCTTTATGTATATATTAATTTAGTAATATTTAACAGATTTTTTTAAATATAATTGTATATTGAAATTGCAATCATATGTTTAACAAAGGGTGACGTTGTTCCGAAAATATCTTTTTTAGCAGCCACTTCCTTTCTTAAAAAATAAAATTCTTAATTTGAGTTTTATTTTTTATTATCGCATTATTGGGGCCATGCGAAACGGGAGCACTATTCTCTAGTTTGATATCGTATTTCAGAGGAGCGCCAAATTAATGCTATGACCCGGGCGCTATTTCCCTTCGCACGACCCTACAAATTATGTTTATTTGTACTGAAATGAAAATGCCAAACGAAATATCTTCAAACACTAAAACCAAATCTCTGATTGTTATCCACTTTTTTACTATCAGATAAAGTTCTATACTTAACTAATTTCTCTGGCAGGACAGATATATCTACAAGACAAACCTTATTTTTTATGTTGTAAGTACTTAGTTTAAAGTTTTGAACTTTTGGTTGATGAAAAAAAGTGGGCACTTGGGCTGTTAGCCACTAGCATATTATTTTTGTTAATGGTTGTATCACAAAAATAAAAAGGAACAAAGTATTTGATCTTTTTTCTTATTTTTTAACACATACTAAACCCCATGCAGTAAACGATAAAACGCTATTTATGAACTATATAGATTAGAAAGTAAAATTGAGTTTTTCCACTTAAAAAAATTGCATATTACCTTTTTTTATGAACAATTAGCCAATTATTAATTTGGCACGAAGTTTGGTAAAAACACACAATATTTTATTTATAAAATGATGGGCACAAATTAGGTGGGACTGGGTGGGACGGTTTTTAATTTATTTTATATTTCTGGATCCATGACTTGTCAAACGTCACCTGGGACAAATGACGTTTAACTTTAGCTGAAATACGCGAGCAATGAAAATTTGGCTACGTATTCGGAAAATGTGCAAAATATGAAAGATTTTGGAAAATTGTTGGATTTGGGTGAAAAATTCTTTATTAAAATGGTAAGATTAATTTATTTATATTAATTGACGGCCATTCGCTAATAAAAATGTTAATATGTGTCACTTTTAACCTATGATTTATTTTTGGTATATTTCAGAATATTATTTAATATTTACTTTTTAATTAAAAAAAAAAAGAAAAACAACGACAAAATGGGAACATCTGTGAGCAGGCACGAAGATTTAGCTGTGAATGAATATTTAATTCGTTTTGTATCAAAAGAACACATTAAACCGAGTGATCCTTTTTGGAACAGATTTCTGGCTTTTAATATTAGGCCTCCTATTACAAGGTAAGGTAGTCTTTTTGAAATTAGTTTTTTTAACATTGAGTCATTAGTTATTAAGGGGAACTAATTATAACTATCTTATCACCAAATACAGCGCCTCTCCGGGCATTCTAAATGGTCGCCCCCCATTGAGTTCATACGCTCAACTCTTCCTCGAAATCAACTGATTGTATTAATATTAATAAAGACATGTTTTTTATGTCGCAGTCAAGAACAGCTAACACTGGACAGTAGAATAGAACCGTTATGTCAGCAGCTACTATCAAATAATCTTAAGTCTGGAAACTTCGGCGCATTGATCGATGTATTTCTGATCCGATCGTCTGAGCTTCTCGCTTCCGCACACACAGATAAGTAAGTTAATTGAAGTACAGTAAGACCTCGCTTAACGCTGTTTCAGTATTACGCGCGGTTTCTAAAAAAAAGTTTAGCTACTATAACGTAAATTATGAATGAGTTTATGCAAAATGGTTCAAATGTTGATAGAAGTTCAAAGGCAAGACGAAGTGTCGTTGATGCAACAGCTTGCTGAACGAAACAGAAAAAGGCAAACGACATTAGATAAGTTCTTCACAAAAAGCAAAGTATATCAAATCAGAACCTTCCTCATCACAAACATAACTTCTTACTCGAACTTTTATTTGATTTTCATAAATGTTTTATGAATAAAAGTCGATATTAGCAATTAATAAATCTATAATGAATGTGATAAAAAGTGTTTAACAATAAATGTTACAAAATTATACAAAAAAAAACTAACAAATTTTCTTATTCTCGGTTCTGTTTCACTTATGCCCATTAACTATGTATTAAGATGACCTCGTTTAGCGCTGTTTCGTACGTTGACTTGAATCAAGCAACTAAAAGGCTCAGTGCTTTACCCAGCTCTGCTTTCAAGTAGCTTTCCAAATCTAAACAAGGCTTTACTGTTGTGTTTGTTTCAGTCATATGTTCGCCTGGCAAACTTTCAATGCACTTTTTATAATCCGCTGTGTCATCAAATACTTAATTGAAACGCTTTCCGAAGAGCAAGTCATCGATCATTTCGAAGTGTTGCAAGTCGAATCCGTGTTGAGAGTGGAATATTTTTTGAATTCCTTAATAGAACTGATAGTCGATGTTCCTTTGAAGTAAGTATCTACAGTACAGGATTTAATAATTCAAGGCCCATGGGCACAAAGGCAGTGGGGGCCCCCATGTAAGGAAATCTCCCAAATGTCATCAAAATTCAAATGAAAACCAATACTATAATAAGAAACTGAATAACTATTAAAAAAATTAAAATAGAATGAGGTAGTCTCTTGCCACAAATGCACCACATCCTGAAAGGATTTTGTGCTTCCCCTTTTACTGGATGTAGTCAGCAAATAATGTGGATCGTCTTATAAGCTCCAGAAGATTTGCTACTAGATTGTCCTATGGAACTATTCCACCATCATCGATGTAACCAAAAATGGTTGTTCTCCTGTAAGTTAAAGCCTCGCATTTGAACACGATATGGGTGGCTGGTTCATCCTCCATTTCGCAAAATCTACATAGTGCTGATTCCTGCTGTATCCCCATCACATGTAGGTGTATTCTCAGGAAAGCATGACCGATTAAAAGCCCAATCACCTTTCTGAATGTCGGCCTGTTGAGTCTAATTAAGTCCTCAGTTAGCTTACAATCATTTTCTTCCCATGTTTGTTACCTGAAAACAGGTTCCATTCTGAGGGGTGCTGCTCGCAGGTCCATCTCAACAGTTTGCTGGACATTTCTATAAGAAATTCCGCAGACTGGTTCAGGTTCAATGAATTTCTTAGAAGCTCATTGTCTCGCAAGGGTATTTGCTTTTCATTTCCGCAAATTCATGATCTGGTTCCCACATAATGCGAACATTATGTACATATGTTTTAGTTGTTTTATTAATATCAAATAATTTTGTTATACAAATTGATATATTATTATACTCTGAAAAATCAGTCTTGAAGAAGTAAATTTGGACTGTCAGTTTTTGACAATGCATTAATTTTATTTTTAATAACTTACAGAGTGTTATTTTTCGTAAGGTTCCAGTTTTGGTGTGCAGTATTATCGTAATGGCGTATACATAATAAACATTTGCTTGTTATTTAGGGATTTCACATATCCGGTTCATTTAGAGGCTGTCAATTGCATGTTGGTAATACTGTCAGTGCAGTTGTTTAGTAACCAGCGAGCCGACAGAAGCGTTGTATATCGGATAGTTATGCTTGGCCGAGCCGCAATTCATGCATCGGTGCTCACTCGAACTTTACTACAGCACTTCATAGAACAACAGAGGGCTCCGCCAAATCTCTACGGCGACGAGGGAGGCGGCAGTCTGGTATTGGGCATTGCAGGTAATCGATTATCTGTTGCCGAAAGTCTGTGACCTTCAATAGGGATGTTGACTGTATTCAAATAAAAACTTAATTTCAACATTAAGTGATAGAAATACTAAACATATTTTTCCTTATTTTTAAGGAATTTAATAAATAAAACGTAATTAAATCACTCTCAAGTCACGTGACAACGAACACCAATCAGAGTGCATGATGTCACTCAGTCATAAATATCACGTGACAAGTATTGGCGTTTTGGAGCGAAATTTGAAACGGAATTTAAAATACATGATTTTTAAAACTTGAGTCGTATTTAAATAAAAATAATAAATATTTGTGACAATATTAGGTACTCATGCACGATTTCAAACGCTTTCACAAAAATAGTCAACATTCCTGTTAGTTCTACATAACAAAGTGTTTGACATCTAATCTAATGGCCTTGTTGAACCGTCGCGATCTCTACATATTTGAAGAATTATAGCGTTAGCTGTTTATTTTGTAAACGATTTTGATCAACAGTGGTGTTCTTCTGTCTTTATTTTCAGCCGAACTTTGGTCAATGTTAACATTTGGAGCGTCAAAACGACCATTGGAGAGTCCAGTTTTGTCTGAAGGTGCAATTGTTCATACTGATACACCACTAGCAAATCAAGTCCTCCTATTGGTTTTGGTTCTCACCAATCACTGCACCACTCAACCGAATCCGTACAGACAAAGTCTCTTTGGATGCCTCGATTCTCAAGGTATCATTTCTTTTCTTACGTTTGGGTAATCCCCCGTAACTTCCATAACAGAAAATGTTACCCTCATTGCATCAAAAGAAGTACATCACAAATATGCGGGATGGCCCAATTAGTTAAATTTAACAGTCTGCTGCCAGATTTTTTGTCGATTGCCTTTTGTTTTTTAGCTGTCAGTTGTTTTTTTTATGGTTTTATATGTTTTTAGACAATACTGCTGTGAAACCTTCTCAAGTAGTAACGCTTTTTAAGATTGATTATTCAGCGTTGTATACAACTTTGTGCAAAGTAGTCTGCAACGATCCGGCCACCCTTCTGTTGTATTTAGTCCTGCATAGAAATCAACATTTCAAGGATTATATTATGAAGCGACCGGACATCGAATTATTGGTAAGTTCCTTCGCTTTTGATTTTTGCTTTCTCTCTTAGTTTTATTTATTAAATCTCATACTCATGTACAGGGCCGGATTTATCCAAAGTGCCGCCCTGGGGCAGCGTGAAAAATGCCGCCCTGTTACCAAAAGCGGTATACAATTTTCAAATAAATAAAATGATTCGTTTATAGTTGAAAGTCTTTTTATTATAATCGGGATAATTACACAAAAAACATTATTTTTCGTATTATAACTTAGGTCGTTATGTACCTGCTGCCATCTATGTTACGCTTGCCACGTGCCCATGTCCATTATATCTTCGATTGATTTCGGCTCAAGTCAATTTTACTGAAGTTGCAGTTTTCGGTCAACTTTTCAGTTAGACTCTATTGTATTGTTTTAGTTATTTTTTTTTTTATTTTCAGGTGATACCGATTTTAAGAACACTCTACCACGCTCCTGAAAGCAATTCGCACCACATATACATGTCATTAATCATTTTATTAATATTGAGTGAAGATGATACGTTTAATAAAAGTATTCATGAAATCGTAAGTTTAGTAATATATAATTTTCATGAGTTTTCAAACGACTTACATTTTAGAGTCATTGTTTAACGAATCCTCTATCAGCACTTTGATGTTTGGTTGACCTTGAAACAGTAAGTCAACGCCGGCCTTAACCCTTGATCAGGGTAGAGCGAGATTGACTTTCAGGGGCCTTTGATGGACGCTTTCACTTCACGGAAATTGTACTTCGGTTTTATGTTAAATAAATAATAAGCTCCAAATTTTCAAAAATCAACTTTTATTGCAAACGTCAACACTTGAATTTAAATTAAATTAAGTAGCTTTAATTATTATACTTCTGCTTCTTTAACATTAAGACAATTCCTACCGCTTTATAATTAAATTAGTATTTGGTGTTAATTTCAGTCATAAGGTAGTTGTCGTGGTACAATAATTTCCTTATTTTTTTTTAAACTCATAACAAATGCATTGAAAGACTGTCAGTTTTTGGAAAGTTTCTGACAGTTAGTTCTTTTTTTATAAATAAGAAACTGGTTCAGAACTACAGAGATCGTATACAATCAATGTTAATTATCCAATTTTTAATTGAATTTATCTCGGATTATATACGGTCGATCGACTTCAAATTTTCAGGGTAATTGTATTATCATGTCCTTAATAAGTATACAAAAATTAAGAATTTTCTGACGGTGTACCTTAACTACGACAACTACCTTAAATAATAAAATCGTGTTTATCGCATTTGACTTTTTGGCGTCCCTTGCCACCTGGCGCCTAGAGCGACCACTCCTCTCGCTCTACCTCAGGACCGGCGCTGTCAATGTCATAATTTTTCATTGTAATATCATTGTATAAATGTGATATGTTTTCAGAAACTGAAAACGGTTCCATGGTACACAGAGCGCGCGATATCTGAAATAACTCTCGGAGGCCTTTTGGTACTTGTAGTGATTCGTACAATACAGTATAATATGCTGAAGATGCGAGACAAGTACCTTCACACAAACTGTTTGGCAGCACTTGCCAACATGAGCGGCCAGTTCCGACGACTGCATCCATACGTAGCACAGAGACTCGTAAGTCTATTCGAAACGCTAGCTAAGAAACATCAGAGACTGCAGGAACGACTCAGAGCAGAAAGTCGACGCGCCGAACAGACCGGCCTCGACTCGGAGAATGACGGAAGGGACAGCGTCGATCCAAACGAAATTGTAAGTGTTATAAAAATACATCTGAACTATCTTAAAGAGATTTCTACTTAGCACACTTTTTTATCAATAGGAATGTTGACTATTTTTGGGAAAGTGTTTTAAATCGTGCATAAGTACCTAATATTGCCACAAATATTTATTATTTTTATTTAAATACAACTCAAGCCTTAAAAATTATGTATTTTAAATCCCGTTCCAAATTTCAATCCAAAACGCCTATACTAGTCGCGTGACGTCACCTGTTCATACCATAGGAGGCTCAAAAGTTTACACGGGAGCTACCATCCTATAGATGCGTATTCTGTGCTCATAAACGCTAGTAAACTGAGGTGATGAAATGTTGTTTCGTAGTCGTTGCTATAGTTACATGTAATTTGACGTTTTCTATAAACAAATAATAATAAATTACACACTAAATATTAACCAAACAATGAAGTTTTTTGACAGCGGCTGAACATACGACTTCATGCGCTCTGATTGGTGTCTGTTGTCACGTGACTTGAGAGTGATTTTATTAGGTTTTATTTATTAATAATTAATTAAATTCCTTAAAAATAAGGAAAATATAGCGTTTTTTCGTATTTCTATCATAGAAACTACTACTTTTCGTTAAAATTATGTTTTTATTTGAATGCAGTCAACATCCCTATTTAGAAGATATTAAAGAAAATCTACGAAAATCGAGCATCTCGCCCTTATCTTTGAAACTACTGAGTTTAAAATTTTGAAAAAATAGGGAATATAGGGCCTCACCCATAAGCGCAAAAATTAAGAGTTAAATTTCTCACGGAAAACGGAGTGGTTCGGAACCCTCTCCATGCAAGAGCGACTATCACTTGACCGTTTTTTGTTTATTTTTGTCAGGCACAAGATTTAACAGTACTAGAGGAAGTGTTACGAATGGTGCTCGAAATATTCAATTCCACTCTAAGTAATCAACTGTCAAACAATCCGAATTTGGTTTACACATTGCTGTACAAGAAACATATCTTCGAGCCTTTCAGACAGAGCTCGGCCTTTCAAGACGTCGTTCAGAACATAGACGCCGTCATATCATATTTTACTCAGAAGTTGGAAGTTGTCAGCGAAAGTCATAATCTCGATGTCAAAGAAGTACTGTCCACAATCACCCAAGGTGCAAAAACGTGGCCGAAAGAAAAATTAAAAGTGAGTTTTATTACTTTATATTCGCCAAATGAGACTAAATTAAAAATAACTCAGGTCGCGGTGCCAAAACCCTGCCGACAATATAGTGTATTTGCTAATACAGGCCGTGTGGTTTTGTTATGTAAACTTAAGGTAGTTGTCGTGGTTAAGGTGATGAAAAGTTGTTTCGTAGTCGTTGCTATAGGTACATGTAATTTGACGTTTCCTATAAACAAATAATAATAAATTACACACTAAATATTAACCAAACAATGTAGTTTTTTGACAGCGGCTGAGTGATTTTATTAGGTTTTATTTATTAAATATTAATTAAATTCCTTAAAAATAAGGAAAAATATTGAGTTTTTTAGTATTTCTATCATAGAAACTACCACTTAACGTTAAAATTATGTTTTTATTTGAATACAGTCAACATCCCTATTACTCGCATATCGTTTGTATAGGCGTGTCGAAACAGTTTGGTCATGCGCACTGATACTGAGACTGCGTATAACTTCAACATTGCTCACTTAAAAGTAATTAGTCTCAGGCATCATGACGCACAAAGCAGGAAATTCAACTTTCTGCTTTTGTGGTGTAATATACTATTTTTCTTTAGTTGATTCTAAATATCTATTGATGAGTTAAACATATAAATTTATGTTGTAGAAATTTCCAGACTTGAAGTTCAAATACGTCGAAGAAGATCAACCGGAAGAATTCTTCATACCGTATGTGTGGTCACTAGTTTGTCGGAATTCTCTCGTCCATTGGAGCAGTGAAAACGTTAAACTGTTCAATTCTAATAATGATTCATCGAACGCGCTCGTTTGCTGATTTAAAAAAGTAATCATTTTCAAGTAAATAATTTTTTTACAATAATATGTATAAAGAAATCAAAATAATATAAAATATGCCATTATGTACAATAAAATAAATATAGTATGTACACGTATACATAATAAATATTAACATGTTTATTTGCCTATAATGTTCTTAACACGCTTTTATTAGCTTTGTCTGTAATGGAATCTTTGAACGTGAAATTCACCCGCAACAAAACGTCAGATTCAACTGGAACTTTGCACCCTTATCAACTAAGGCTATACTATGGGACAAATCTTGATTTTTGCCAAAAATCAGAAAGCCGTTTTTTGGTTCCCAACGGCTTAAACAGCTTTAGACTAATAGAGAATGGCATTTCAATTTCAAAAATAATCCCTAGCCTCTTCAAAATATGTTAATAAAAGATATCGCTAAGTTAATAGTTCACACATTTAAGCGCTGCCTGTAACTTAGCGCAAAAAATTACAATTTACAAGCTTTGTCGAATCCCTGGCAGATGTCGCGGCTATATGGATTTGTAGATTTCTACTTTATCAATGTGTTTTGTTTTGGCAGCTAATTGTTTTGATTAATAATATGGTTGGATATTTGTGTTTTTAATAATTTTTAGTGATAATGCGCATATTTTGTAATTGGTGAGTACAAAAACGAACGAAATTTCCATTTAAAATCGTTTTATTTGTAATATAGCTTACACTGATATAATTTGACTATGTTTTATTATTAGGTGTATCTAACTTTGTATTTTAACTTTTCAAATACCAGTATGTAAAATGGAGATACTATTAAAATATATATTTTAGAAGTATTTTAGATACTTACAGAGTAACCTAGATACCTAAATACAATCTTTATCTTAAGACTTAGATACTTTCCTCTATCTCCCACATTTAAATGATTGTGTTTTATATAAATGTAAACAAATAAAAAATAATCAAAATGAATGTCGAATCTAGTATTCTCAATCTATAATCTAAAAACTTTGCAAAATTCGCAGTGACGTGTACGTAACAATGTTAAATAAACAATAACAAAATAAAATATATTCTCTTTGTTACAGATAGACCTACGAAATCTTAGCCCTTCACATTGGTGCAACTTCGAGATCATCAAGTGCCTGCGTCCCATTGGTGCACAGCTTCCATGCGACAAGGTTTGTCAGATATAATTTTTTTAAAATTACTTTTTAAATTGGTTCAGCCTTTTCGAAATTCATATTTACCTGCTTATTTTCAATTTGTAATGAAAACAAATACAGTGTCATAC
Organism: Venustoraphidia nigricollis; assembly: GCA_034508555.1. Classification (NCBI taxonomy): domain Eukaryota; kingdom Metazoa; phylum Arthropoda; class Insecta; order Raphidioptera; family Raphidiidae; genus Venustoraphidia; species Venustoraphidia nigricollis. The sequence goes on along the minus strand of JAVRKA010000032.1, from coordinate 2,843,281 downwards.
TTTTGAAAGGAAATTATATGTTCAAAGATGATGACAAAAATCCTGGAAAAACAAAACATTAATCAAACAAATTTTTATGCAACAGCAGTCAACAAGTTGATTCCATGCCAGAAATTTTATTAATTTACCAAATATTTAGTAAAATAAAATCACGCCTACAGTCTATAGGCTTATTTTTCAAACCGTCCTGCGGAATACCCTCTTAATTAATCGATTTGGTATAAAAAAAGTTAATAATATGTAAAATGCGGTTTTTAAACTATTGAGTTGTGACAACAAAATATTGACAAAATGTTCAAGGCATGTACAAATAATGCTTTTATGTAACTTTTGAATAATTATGCTGTTTTAAGCATGAATTTAAGTTATTATACGTATAAAATTGATATTGATTTATCTGAAAACTGCTCTCCTGATACTTTTGTATTTACATTTGACTGACGAATTTTTAACGGTATTACATAATATTGTATACTATATACTGCATTATGATTAAAGCTAGACGGCAGTAGACAATGGCAATGGGAGTGGCTTTATTTTATTGCATTTTATTAGAACACTCTCTTTTCAAAAATAGAAGGAATTAGATAACTCTCGATTATTCCAGCGGCGCAACAAAAGAACATCATTAGGGCACAAATAATCTAGAAGTAAAATGTTGCGTTTTTTATATATTCTTGATGTTCATTCTAATTAAAGAACATGAATAGAATTTAAAAAAATGTTATTATTGTTATTATAATTCATGTACTAAAAAGCTATTGGTCATGGCGTTTTAACCTCGAGCATTATTTACATCTTTTCTTCAATTACTATTTGTCTCGTTGACTGGACTTACTTTACTTGAGAAGAGAGCAAACGGGTTAAATAGTGTTTTTACAAGCTTTTATTTTATTATTTTAACTTGTCTTGTTTGCCAGTCAGTCTCTCAAGGCGTGTCAAAGCTTGCAATAAAAATTTAGACTAGATTTAATTAAGCCTTTAAAAAGTTTTTACACATATTTTAATACCTATTAAAATGACAGTTTAGTATTCTAGTTTGCTTTGAACCCATACTTTTATTAGCCATTTTTTCGTGAACATACTAAGTGGATGCTTTTTACACCCAGTTTACGTAAACCAAAAAATGTCTGAGAAACTCTGATTTACATAATAGTGTCCGAACATCTAGTACTGTTGTATAACAAATTGTAAATTTGATTATTTTATTTTAAAAAAATCTCTATAATTATGCATTTCACATCGGTCTTACTTTCTTGTTTAAAAAACAACAGTCATAGAGAAATTATTTAATTGAATCAGTTTAATCATGTTTAATCGAAATAATTCTTGTGTTATAAAACGTAAAATATAAAACTTTAGATTTTATTTTGACTCGACCAAAAAGTATTTTTTTCACACGCTACTGATTCATAAATAATTATAATATTACACAAAACTTGATCGAACTGCAATCCTAATACAATTTTTTTTTATTACCTGCGAGCGGAACCAACAGACAATGCTTATAAATGAAAGATATTATACGCAGTGTCTGATAAAAGTAGGCTACACGGTTGTGAATATGATAGTTTCGGGACTTTAAAAAAATAAAAAAGTAAACACATGAGTATAATTCGATAAGTCAATTGTTACGAAATATGTGTGGATATAATCTTGTACTTACTTGATTCGAACAAACAGTTCTTTCGTTGGAAATTTACTATCTCGAATAACTGTTAATTGTATGATGCTAAATGATCTGCTAGTAATCACCTAATCCTTCTCTGTACTTTGTCAGGCCCGGATTTACTCATAAGCAAAATAAGCACCTGCTTAAGGCCCCAGACTAGTGACCGTCGATTCATCGAAACCTTGCGAATTATGTAACTAAATTCGACCCAACTTTTTAATTTAGAAAAATAAGTCAATTAAAGTAAAAGATTTATTTATTAATTCTCCGATTTTAGAATTTGCGTAGCTTGGGTTGAATTATTTCTGAGGTTAATGGCGCCTCGTAAGACTACTGCTTAGAGCCCTTACAAATATAAATCCGGCGCTGGTCTTGTGATATGTATAATATGTCTTCATTTGATGTTTTTTTTACCCTGACTGTATATAAATGTACCCAGGCTTGGCAAATAATCTGGGTTTGGTGGATAACTATACCCACGTGAAAAATTCCGAGTGGGTAAAACACTCGCTCGAAATTTGACGGCATTTTTCGAGAAAATGTTTTACTTTACAACTTTATATTATTATTATACTTATATATTTATATATTAACCCTTTTTTTGTTGTTTATATATTTATTTTACACACAAACTCGATTTGGAGAAACTGTTGTATGCAAATTACAGTTAAGTTTTTGTATCAAATGTAGCGTTTGTCTTGTTAATATGCTGATGACTTTTGCTGTCGATCGTCTATAATCTACAATCTACCTTTTTTATAAGCATACCGAATAATAAATTAAAAATAATAATGCACACAACAGCGACAGAGAGGTATAAAACACCCCGTATAATAAGACTTGTGTAACTACATTTTATAGTCGTGCTGTGTTCTATTTGATATAGAAATACCTCTTAACTAGTTCTGGGAGCTGGATAACAAATTTTTGATATATCGGTTTGTTGAAATATTTCAATAATTTTTAAGCAAAATTTTTGTTTTTTCATCTTTCTCCAATGTTGTAATTTTATGATCAGTAATATTCTAATGTAATAGACGCTCGACAATACAGGTCAAACGTATTGTAAATTATAGACGTTCATATTATTTTATTTAAAATTAAAACTTAGAAAATTTCAAAGTTAAAGACAAAAAGTTGTAAATGGAAAATCTCTCTGATCCTTTTCAGATTCATAATGCTTATAGAAAATGACACTATTTCAAAGATAAATTCTTTCCAAGTGTTTCACTTTTAAAAAAAGGTACTAAATTCCGGAGTTCTATATTTATCGTCGTTGCAAAGATAAAGTTGAGAAGAAAGTCTCAGTTATTGTCAGTACACTACAATTCATGTACCCAATTTTGATAAAAATCAGTTCTGTCGTTTGCTGATCACACGCGCGACATCGATTATAAAGTGGTCTATCTTTGTAGTTGAGGAGCTCTATATACGTGTACCAAATTTCACTAAAATCGGATTATAACGTGCAGTGGCGTAGCTACCGAAGTGCTAGGCGGTGCAGTGCACCGGGGTTCTCAAGCACAGGGGGCCGCTCGGCCTCCTGAATAACGTTCGAAAACGTGAGAATCTCCCAAAAAGGGGTGTAATTTTTTGCAAATAAATGCTAATGAAATTAAAAATTCTAGGAATAGTATTTTTAATTTCATTAGCATTTATTTGCAAAAAACAACAGGGCAATGATTTTCAATATTACATTTAATATTGAAAATAGAGCTCCAATTTCATTTTTGCACCGGAGCCACTGGGTGCAATACTCGTTTTCAAATCATTGTCCTGTTGTTCCCGAGTCCAGGAATCCTTAATGCACGCGTCCCCTTAACTCCTGTGATAAAATTGCAATTATAATTTCAATTAAATAAATTAAATTATTTTGCAATATGTAAAACTTTTTTAAGTGTAATAAGCAAACAAAATATTTGGAACCGTTGATGTCTTCCTATATAGGATCTTTTACTGTATACTTTTATATTTTAGTTTAAAATATTGATTTTTTTCATTATATACGGTTTTAAGTTACTTGTAATAATAAAAAATCAAATAAATTTCCACAACAATACAAACGGAAAGTACAGAGAATGTTTTTAAGTTGTAAAAAGTTTTGTTGTTTTAATCAGTAATAATTTAAATTTGACATGTTTATATTTATAAAATTAAAAACTCATTTATCTGAAATGCTGCTCGCCTGATACTTTTGTGTTTATATTTGATTGACGAATTTTTAAAGATTATGTCATGCTGTATCCTGCAGTCCCAAACCAACAAATTATGTCTGCTTTTTTTACAATTTTAAGATATTTAAACTTAAAAATTTAAAATTTTCTCTGACACATTTTATTTCGTTATCAAACTTATGTGAATATAATAGTATGGTACGTATCAAACGTGAGAAGGTGCCTTCTTTTTAAAACTCTTGCGATGTTATTCAAACTCAGTTCAAAACATCGCGCGCGTTTAAAAAAAACGTGCACTTTCTCACACTTGTTACAATTTATAACGAGAACACGTAATAAACGTAAAAAGTGACAGCCGTGTGTAAAAAGTGAAACGAGAAGAGAAACTCGTGCGTAAAAAGGGCTTTTACACACGGACCATATAGCTATGTAAACTATGGAAAAACACCATTTTGTATATGTGTTATAAAAATTATAATATGTAAATGTATGGGTTTTTCAATTTGGGGTGATCCATAAAATACGTCACGCGAAATTCACTCATGTTTTACCCCCACTCCCATTTTGTGACGCTGTCTCACATTTTCTGCGTAGAAGCGCTTTTTTTATATTGGATCTGCGCGTGTGTGATTCCTATCCACGGAGTTCAGAAACAATTAAAATAATAAAAAATTTGGGTACTGCATGGTTTAATACAATTGCAATGGGAGTGGTTTTATTTTATTGTATTTTATTAGAACACTCCTCTTTCAAAAATTGAAGTAATTAGATAACTGTCGTTTATTCCAGCGGCGCGACGAAAAAAAAAGTATACCACTAAGGCGTACATATTCAAGAAATAAAAATGCTTCGTTTTTTATATAAACTTGTTGTTCATTCTAAAGAACAACAGACGTAAAAAATGTCATCGAAATGTTATTACGATTATTATAAATTTATGTATAAAAAAGCTATTTTTACCGCACAGTATTTCAATCTTTTCTTTAGTTATTATTTTTCTCGTTTACTTGGCTTACTTAGCCCGAGAAGTTAAATGGCTGTTTAGTATTTTAGTTTGCTTGAAACCATACTTTCATTGCTTAATTTTTTGTGAATTTTTTATTTTCACAACAAGTATACAAAACTGTCTGAGAAAATTTACATAATGAAGTGTCTGGGTACTTAGTACTTAATTTGTTTAGCAAATCATTTTATTATACCTACTTCAAAAACCTGCTTAGTATATCTTGGAATATAATTCTGGAAGGCTCATCCCTATTCCTAAACTTGTAGTTATTTTTATATTATGATGGGTCGCGCTGCTTAGTCAAAGTTCATCAAGGTTAGTAGACTATAGAGGTTGCCTCTCTTCGTTGGTAGTGGGAGAATGACGTCATCCATCGAACCTGTCAATTGATTGCGTGGCAACGGTTGTTGTTCATAAAACGGTATTTAACAAATGTCAAAGAAATCAAAAGACAGAATATTGATAATGGTCAGATAGAGCGAGGTAGCCTCTGTAATCTACTATTCTTGGTAATACAGTGCACTTTCAGTTTCAAAAACTGGAAAAGCCCTAATTTAATAAATGTGAACTAAATGAAATAAATGTTATATTATAAAACGCAAAATATAAACTGACTTTTTTTATTTGACCAAAATATTATAATTTGCACACGCCACTGAGTCGTAAATTATTAAATGTTATGTATAACTTGTTCGAACTGCGATCCTAATACTTTTTTTTTTATTAACTGCGGGCGGAGTCAAAAAGACAATGCTTATAAACGAAATATATTTTACGTAGTGTCTGATAAAAAAAGGACAGTGAAGAGATTTTGAACTTAGAAAAAATTAAACCAAACACACATGAGCATAATTTGAGAAGTCAAATGTTACGAAATATGTACGGATATGTCTTATACTTACTTGACTGAGACGTATTAATGCAATTTTATAAACAGTTTTGTCGTTGGAAATTTGACAAGCCCGAATTAATAGATTTTAATTGACATAGCTGTTGCAGATGAATCAATACAATTTGTGTTACGTTTTTTTCTCAAACACATATTAATTTTATAATGCTAAATGATCCGCAATAAATTGTGTCTAGCCCTTCTTTGGGGCTCATGGCCCGTTAATGTAAATGGGGCCTCTTTAACAGAAATTTGGGTTATCAGTAGAAATAAACAAGATTCTAGCTATAACTGTTATTTTGTCACAGGAGTTAGGGGACCCCATGGCTCACGGGGCCCTGGGCTCAAGCCCAGCAAGGCCATGCGGAAAGATAAGCCTGCTTGTGATCTGTTTTTTGATCTTTTTTACCCTGACTGATTGAAATGTATCCAGGCCCGGCAAATAATTTGGGTATGGTGGAAAGTTACCCACACGAGAAATTTCGTGTAGATAAAATAGCCACTCAGAAATTGACGGCATTTTTCGAGAGAATGTGTTACAGCTTTATATTATTTATGAATATCGTCCTATTTTACTCGATTTGGAGAAAAAATTAAATGAGTTTATTTCGTAAAATACAAAGCGCAGCGCAGTTTTTTCAATACGCAATTAAGTTTTTATACCAAATATAATGATTGTCCTGTTAATACGAAGAAATAATATGACAAACGAAATTTCAACAATTGTATTTTCAATTTTTGAAATGTATATCCAGTAAAATTCCTCAAACATTTTCGTGAGACCCCCCGCCCCCCCGATCAACTAGCCGCTCCCGCCAAACATGATTTGCCGAGCCTGAATGTAACAAATATATCTCATATGGAAATTTTATATCGTTTTTGAATACCTTTTATTTAATGCTAAAATCTCTGGTTACTCTGGAGACGCTGATGACCTTTGCTATCGAGCGTCTATAATCTGCAATCAATCTTTTTTATAAGTATACCGAATAAAGAATTAAAAATAATTTATTGAACTATTGTCTAGGTAGTAGAAAACACCCCGTATATAAAGACTTACGTAACTGCATTTTATAGTCGTGCTGTGTTGTATTTGAAGTAGAAATACCTCTTAACTACTTCTGGGAGCTGGATAACAAATTTTTGATATTTCGGTTTGTTGAAATTATTTCAATATTTTATAGCAAAATTTTAGTTTTTTTACCTCCTAAATACTTCTGGGAGCTGGATAACAAATTTTTAAATTATCGGTTTGTTGAAATATTTCAATAATTTTTATCAGTTTTTTTCATCTTTTTCAATAATTGTAATTTTATGATCAATAATATTGTAATGTAATAGACGCTCGGCAACACAGGTCAAGCGTGTTGTAAATTATAGACGCTCGTATCATTTTATTTAAAATTAAAACTTAGAAAATATTTAAGTTTAAGACAAAAAGTTGTAAATGTGAAGCGGCGGTAATTTTGGCGCAATCAGTATGTCCAGTAGAGCATGATGCTCGAGAGTCTAGGCCTCTGGGGGCTAGGACCAAATATTTATAACAATACCCGGTTCTCGTCTATGAATCTTAAGACCCCAGTACACAATGGTCTGTAGTGGGCCATTGTAGACCATCGCCATTGTGTACAGGGGGTAATGATCTGTAGTGGCGGACAATTGTGAATCGTGATGCGCAATCCATTTGTTGTCGGTTTTTTTGACACACTTCAAAGAAATCGTGGCGTGGCGTGGCTTGTGGTGTTCACACAGTCGCCCATTGTTTGGACAGGTACCTACTTTTTTGTTGCGTGCTATACTATTTAAATTTTTAATCGCCCAAAATGTCAGTATCCTGGAGCAAGGAAGAGACTTTTAGGTTTATAATACTATAATACTTGTAAATAGTATATAAATAAATAGCCGCGGCCGTAATTACTTCCACGTCCATCGCAAGTGCTTCGCCAGGTAGAAATGAGCCATGGGCCATTGTGTGAACACCAAGTGATAGTGGCCTACAGTTGCACATTGCAAAGCATGGCCCACTACAGATCACTGTGTACTAGGGCCTTTAGAGGGAAACATGAATGCGAATTTTGTGTGTAATCGTGAAAAAATAACTTTTTCTTTTTTGTTGCAGATACAATCGTATTAAATCGACACCAAGTGACTGGGCGACACCCATTGCTGGAACTTCCATGCTTACATTTTAATCCAAATATTATTTTAGGTATTTTTTATATTATTATTCATTTAACAATAATTATTGTACTAGAATGATTGTAAATTATGTTTGCATTAGTAACTTTTATTGTGAGAAAATAAACACATATTAACAGAAAATATTTTTCAAGTGTAACACATATAAATACCTCTTCGTCATTCGTGTCTCTGGTGCCCTGTTCCTAAAATGTCATAAACGACAAAATATTTTTCAAATGTTACAAGTAAAAATACCTTTTCACGTCTATGGTACCCTGTTCCTAAAATGACAAATCTTAAGAATTTCTCTGTTCAAATGTAATAGGTATAAAATACCTTTTCGTGTTTCTGCTGCCCTACTCCTAAATTTCTAAATTTTAATTTATCAGTCCGTAAACGACAAAAAGCTATTGAAATGTATAAACTATAAGGTTTGTTTTAATTGCGTTAGATGTCGTTAGTATAAATACTAAGTCTCAAACCTAAGGTGGCGCCATCAGACAGAATTTTATTCAAGCTAACAGTTTAATCCTTTTAGCGCTGCATGATATATAGCTGCTCTACGCAACCATGGTTAAAGCACGGTAAAAGACAATGAGAAATAAAATTGTTTTGTTTAAACTAACTGCAGTTATTAGTATATTGCCTCGGATGGTCTAGAATATTGCCTTGGGCGGTTTAGTATATTGCCTACTATAAAGATAGCTTTGATTCATATGAAATTGGAAAGAAATTTGGAAGTCTTTTTTTATTAATCGATTTTCATAAGAGGAAAAAATAAATAAAATCATTTAAATTTTGTTTATATTTACAATAATATAATTTTAATGGTAAAAATCACACCTGAAAATAAATTAAACAACGTATTATCAAAACAATATATTTTTTAAATAGTATTTTTATATAATCTGAAATGGAGACAAGGAAAAAAGGATCGGTGTTGGCTGTACATCACCTACTTCGCGAAATATTCATTAATAAAAGTTTTTCGAATTGTAGCCTGGTCTAACAAAGGATCAACAGAATCCGCAGGGACATTTCTAAAGTAGTCTTCCGGTAAATTTAAGTTTTCATCGGCTGGTGGCACATCGTCTCCATTTTGTATTGCGATATTGTGCAGAACGGCCGTCGCAACGATCACAGACACCGTTGCATCCAAGTTGGTTCGAAGTCCCGAACAAAGACACGGGAAGCGTCTTTTCCATGAATCAAACGTCCTGTCAACGACATTACGAGTCGCGAGATGAGCAGAATTGTAGTCGTTTTCAGCTTTAGTGGTTGGATTCTTCACAGGCGTCAGCAAATAGTTCCTGCAAGAATAACAATTGCTGCCTATCAGATGATAATTCGAAAATTCATTTGTTTCTAAACGAGCGCGTATTCCAGACGCATCGAAAATGGCGCTGTTATGCGCCGACCCATGCCATCCAGTAACAATATCTCGAATGTTTAATTCTCCGTCGCAAATTATTTGTGTACTTATTGAATAAAAACCTTTCGCGTTACGAAACAATTTCCCTTGAGCACCTCCCGGCGAATTGATTCTCACATGGGTGCAATCTATGCAACCGATAACTGACGGAAACTTTTTAATTTCATGGAACTCACAAGCGACTTTTCTTTTCTCGTGTTCGTCTCGAGGCATGAACACATATTTTGGCCGCAACAAAACCAACTGATGCGTCACCTGCTTTACTATTCGGCATACTGTGGATCTATGAATATTTAACAGATCGCCGATTTCTTTTTGGAACGCACCTGTAGCGTAAAACCGTAACGCAATTAATATTTGATTCATTGCTGATACGGGCATGTTTCTGAACGTTGGCTTTTCTAAACAATCGCCGACTGTCTGTAAAAGCTCCATAACAGTTTTTTTGTTCAGTCGGAAACGCATTTTAAATTCTTGGTTGCCGAACATTTCAAAAGGATTTGTCCGATCGCGAAACGTTCGTAGCCGCGGTAACTTTGCCACAATTTCGAATAATTCTTCGTCACTTGAAAATGTTGACGAACTCGTTTCGGATAACAATTCCATTTTTATAATTAAAATACTTTAACAAATTAATAGGCATGCTAACAAACAAATCACTATTTCAAGTTAATACTATTCGGGCATTCATTAATGTTCTGAAGAAATTCTTCTGATGCGACGCAACAAATAACACAAATGAGAATTTCACCGGTGTACTTGACAATTAGTAAATATAATCTCAAACCTTCACGATGCTAGAAAATGGCATTTGAATGCTTCAAATTAAATTGAATTTTAGAAAAATTCGCACATTTCAGTATCACAATACAAAAACTACTTAATTTATTAAATTTGATATTCAAAAATTGGCACAGAGGTCTTTTATGATCATCACTGACGAGGTTTGTAGTCATTCTGAGCATTGAAATCACCACAGTTTTGTAATACTGGTTGGCTGCAACCTGCAATCAATACAAAAATATTATAAATCACTAAAGCGAGACGTCGATTGTACAAACACTAAAGGAATTTTTGAATTTTTATTTGTCTGTCAGTCATTGATGCGTTATTCATTTTGCGTTAGCAAATTTTCTCTTATGTTGCCCTGTCGTTGAATCATTTCGTTAAATTTTCAATCTCATGAATCGATTTTGTCATAACGTGATTTACTTCAAAAAAATATTTGAAGTTATTGAAAAAAAAATACAATAAAAATCGACATGAGCAGTTTTGTTTCGTGGTCATAGATATAAACCAGATTTTTCTATTTTTCATTTTCATTACAACTATACAGTAGTACAGTAAACTTCCTATAAATCATCGCTTGCAGGCAATTGGAAAAGAGAACGCTGTCACTTCGCCCGGGTGTAAATGATACAAAAGATGAGAAGCGTTTTCATAAAATTCTCGCTTTTAATTGTGAATGTTCAAAAACCGAAATTGCAAAAACACAAAAAAAATCTGTTGATCCGATCGCTACCAAACTGCACAGGATCACCCGTTGAGCTAATCTGAACATTGCCTGTTTTCATCAAAATCGGTCCAACCGTTTTGGAGTCCATAGATAACATACATACATCGCCTTTTATACCTTTATATATAGACTAGCAGCCCAGTCCGGCTTCGCCCGGGTGTAAATGTAATATATAGGATATAAAAGATGAGAATCATTATCATTAAATTCTCAACGTGTATTGAATTTGTGCGAATTCAATCGCCTTTATTTGTGAATGTTCAAAAATCGAAAATAAAAATCTTATTTCCCAAAAAGAAATTTAAAAAATTCTGTTGATCCGATCGCTAACTTCAGAAGATCACTCGCTGGGCTAATCTAAAGATTGTCTGAAAATTTCATCAAAAATGGTCTACCCGTTTGGAGTTCATAGATTACATATACATCGTCTTTTATCTATATAGATTATTAAAATGTAAAAAGTGGTTATTGTGACATATCGATAATAGTTGGACATATAGTATCGCGAAGTTTTTTGTAGTTATTGGTATGTTCTTTAATATTGTAGAACATACTTTTGTTCTATCATCAATAGTTTCCGCAGCGCATGCGACGAAAGATGTTTTATGGCATTTTTTTACACCTTGGGTTACGTTATCTAAAGTTTTAGTAAGGATCCCTAATATTTTCTAGCAATAAATATAGCCTATGTTACTCAGGGTGAATGTAGCTTTCTAATGGTAAAAGAATTTTTTAAATCGGCACAGTAGTTTTTGTGTTTATTCATTACAAACATACACACACACAAAAATACAAATCTTTCCTCTTTATAATATTAGTGTAGATTAAGTCTTTATTTGAAATTGGGAACGATCTAACGTACGATTGGAATCTGTAAAAAACTTCAAATCAAAATGATTCATTGCTTTATATAATTTCAGGATGGACTACAGTGACGGTTGAAAAGAGTCAGGCGCGCGCGTTTAGTGAAAGGCTATATGGAAGACGCTCACTTAACGAGCAAGGACGCAATGAGAGAGACTATACTGTATATTTTGATTATACTGACAGAGCGTTCGGACGGACCAGTGACATTTGTGAAATACTGAGACAAAAAAATAGTCCTTCAAAAACAATCAGCTCACACAAAACGGGACGGACAGACAGGCGCCAGCAATATTGTGAATACATACAACAACATTCAGCAACAGCCAACAACGACTCTCTACTCATATTTTGTTTCCTTATTGTTGTTGTTTATTAAACAAATGAACATTTGACCGGTACATAAGTTAATTATTGCTTTGCTGTTTCGTCAAAGAATTTCAATGCAAAATGCAAGTTTAATAGCTGTCACGTAAATATTTTTCGAAAATATAGCTGAACTCCGCCAAATAAAGTTTATTATTATTATTATATTACACCGCAAGGGCATAAAGTTGAAATTCTCGCACTGCGTGACACACGACGTTCGAAACGAAATCGAGGGCGTCATGTATCGCGCAGTACAGGAATTTCAATTTTCTGGTCGTGTATAGTGTATACTGTTTTTCTTTATATCCGATCGAAAGTACGTACTTTCGTATCCTTGTGCATGAGAAAACTGTTTCGGCCCGCTGTTACAGATGGCGTGCGAGTAATTCCAACAGTGCATTAATGTTAGACTTTCCGCCTTAAAATCGAAGCCGAAAGTACGTACTTTCGACCGGGTATAAAGAAAAGATTATCATATATATTAATACGTTAAGGTTAAGATGTTTGCCTCCCTTTTTCGAAAAAACCAGACAATTACTCCACATAAATTTTATATCATTTTATAGATAATTGCTTGCTCTATCGACATCAACAACTAAAAAATTTATTATTGCTTTATTATTATTATTTATTAATTATTAAAATTATATATATAGATATACATTAAGACACAATACAACAATTCTGCCATCTGTAGGCTTTGATTTTGAAACAACGTCAATATGTTTGACGGTCGGTAACTCTTTTGTTCAATTTCAAATCAACTCACGTATGTATATCAATACTTTTCATATAGTGGCGCTTTAGCTCACCGTTTTTGATACTTGCGCCTCTATATGACAAGAAAGAGTGTGAGAAATTAGAAACGAATTTTAGTGTGAATTATTCGCACAGGTACCGCTAGTTTTCTATAATCATAATAGTACGATTATTATAATTATTGGTTTGTTCGTAAAAACAGAAATCCGTTGCATCACTTTTCATAAAATAATAGCAAACTATAGCTATTTATTTATGTACTTGAACATTCGTCTTAACAGAATCGGTCGAGTAGAAGCACCGCCTTAAAACTCGTACAGCTTAAGTTTGTTCGAGCGGGACAAGTCCGGTCGGTTGTCGAGAGCGAGGTGAGGGCGCGGCGGTAGACGGGGAGCCCAGTGGCGCCTGTTGAGAAGGCGCGCGACCTTCACCGGCACCACGAGGAATGCGCGGAATGTTGACACCTTCGACGACCGGACACAGTGCCGTCGTCGTCGTCGCAATGCGCCAGGTGCGTCGCAAACACGTTTCTCTCTCTTCCTTTCACAGTTTCACACAATTCGACATCTTTCTCCTGTTCTCGAAGACCTGAGTCACAAAGTATAGATATATAGAGGAGTTTAAAAAATGGCTCATGTCAGATCTGCTGGATAAACTATAGAATGCGCTGCCGTGCGTGGAGGAGTCGTAAAACGTGGTAAAACGTCTTAAGGTAGTTGTCGTGGTACAATATTGTCAAAAAGTTATAGATTATACGCGTCACAAAAGTATACTAGCTTGTAGCTAAGTGATCCATAATTGGTACGCAAGACTGTACCCGTGGAAACGTAACCCATACAGTATTCATATGCATGTATACTTTTCTATAAATTGTTGAACTTTAAACCGTTATTTATAAATAATTAGACGGTCAAAAATTTTTTCTTATTTTTTTTAACTCATAACAAATGCATTGAAAGACTGTCAGTTTTTGGAAAATTTCTGACAGTTAGTTCCTTTTTTATAAATAAGAAACTGGTTCAGAACTACAGAGATCGTATACAATCAATGTTAATTATCCGATTTTTAATTGAATTTATTTCGGATTATATACGGTCGATCGACTTCAAATTTTCAGAGTAATTGTATTATCATAAATTAAGAATTTTCTGACGGTGTGCCTTAACCACGACAACTACCTTAAAGCTCCTAGATTAGTAGATTTACCAAGGAGCGGAAGCCATTGTGCCCGTGTGATATTGTATAATTTCGGTAATTTACGTATTTTGGAATATGAAAATGATTATCTGTAATCGATATTTATAACTGAATCGTTTGCCTCAAAATAGTAGATGATTGTGGTACTCTGTCAAATCTAGGAACTTTAGTAATCGACGAACATCAACGCTATTAGAGTCCAAAAAATGAACTATCGTTTACCACTCGTTTTGTGGAGGCAAAATCGTGAAAAAGTTTATGAGCAAAGAGATTTAAAAGTGAATAAAAGTCAGTAGAATCATTTTACATCTGTCAGCTGACGAATTAGTAGAAGTCAAGGTCATTCGATACTCAGGGTACCTCGTTAATGATTGACGTTAACTGAAGAACCGTTCATATTTTTATCAACCATGCAATATCAGTTGACGTCACTACTATCCAACGGAAAGAGACCACCTCTGTATTTAAGAACTTTGAGTAGAAGTAATGTATTTTCAACCTGTCGGGGCTAATCAACTCCTGTATTTTCAACTTCTTCGTTCTCACTTCGTAATAAACCAATCAGAAAAAAACCTTTTTTAATTTAAACACTGTCTGACCTATTGAGTAGCGTAGGAGGAGACACTTTGCGTGCGAAGTAGGGACCAAAACGTTGAAAATGCCTGAGGAAAATCAGTTGAAAATACATGAGTTCGACTGGACTCAATACTAATACAGCATGCGTGCTGACGTACCCAAGTGTAATTTTCGACGATGGTTCGTGAGTCTGTCCTAACAATAGCATTTCATTTATTGCGTCAGCCAACAACCATTCGAATACTACAGCCGTATAGTACACAATACTGAGTACTACACTGTTCTGATTTGAAACATGGCAGGAAAAACCAAACTAGATTCGCGCGGCCTAAACAAAAATTCTTTCGTTATCAATTTGAATAAGATATGCAAATTTAAAATTACTTTTTCCAAATCGAACGTTGGGAAATTTGAACGTTATAACTGGATTCAAATATGGAATAAAAATAAAATGTTTTTTTATTTTGCAAAACGAATACAAACCTGCATCAATTTGAAAAACAAAAAAGTGGAAAATTTAATAAACATTCAGCGAATTTCAAACAGTGGTCGTAAAAGGCATTTTATTAGCTATGATTAAGCAAGCTTCGCAAAATTTAGTTTGCTGCTTAAAAATTTCAAAAAACATCTTTTTGTCATTAAAATTATCACAAAAAAAATGATATTTGTTAAT
Source organism: Venustoraphidia nigricollis (assembly GCA_034508555.1). NCBI lineage: Eukaryota > Metazoa > Arthropoda > Insecta > Raphidioptera > Raphidiidae > Venustoraphidia > Venustoraphidia nigricollis. The sequence goes on along the minus strand of JAVRKA010000032.1, from coordinate 2,827,973 downwards.
ATGTATTTCTTTACACCACAACATGAGATTTCGAATTACGGAAAGTAACATTTTAAAATGTTTTCTTTACAAACGTAGTAGGTATGTTAAATATACTGCCAGAAGCAATAATTTTTTTCTGGATGTAAATTTGTGTGTTTACCTGATTTTAAATATAATTTATTATAGAAAACAGTATCACGAGTAATTGGAATAATGAATTATTCCAATTACCCGTGATACTGTTTTCTATTATAACATATACAGTGGAATCCGTTTATAATGACATCGAAGGGAATTGACAAACACGTCATACTAAGCGGACGTCATACAAAGCATTTTTGTGAAAAAAAACTTTCCTTTTTTAGGTAGCATAGGGCCGCTGACGGGTATTCCTTTGTTTCGCGTGATTTTAAACTACTGAATTAACGCATGATCAACATTTTCTTGCGCGATTTTCGAAGCCTCTTCGGTTTCAAAACATTTGAATTGAACGATCGCTTAATCCGGTTCTTGTTTTTGAAAATCATTGAGATTGTCGAATGACCCACGCCCAATTCCTCTGCGAGAGATGAGCTTGATTCTCCATTTTCTAATCTGCATATTATTCACCTTTCTCCTTAATCGTAAATGCTTTAAGACGTTGAGATGACATTTTTTACATAGGATATCACTAAAAACAATGCGTGACGTTCAACTATCAATTACTCACTGAGATTCAAAACAAAAACAAGCCACGTGCCGAACGTCGTCGGGAATCAACGAACATTGCCGAAGGTGTAAAGAATCATGTCGGTCACTATAGACGGACAAAATTTATTAAAAATGGGTCATAATAAGCGACATGTCACTGTAAGCGAAGTCATTATATCCGACTTTGTTACAAAGAATTTTATATGAAAACCAAACCTCGTTGTGTAATTACGTCATAATAGGCGGTTGGTCAATATAGGCGGAGTCATAATAAACGGATTCTACTGTATCTGGAATTGAACTTTAAAGATAATTTATTATAATAAACAAAAATCTGTCTCAAAGTCATATGGTAAGAATGATTATTTTGAAAGTATATTACCATCAAAGACTGAATAAGATTTTTCATAGAAATTAAAGATTTTCGAAATTGTTTTTTTGCGAGTTTGTGCATTTTGTACTCACGCATTCAAATGCTCGGAGCATAGAGCTATGTGTGTGAATAAGGGGTCATGTTGAACAGCTACTGAATAGTGACCTTAAATCAGCAGACACGTATTTCTGGGTCAGTCTGTATACAGGTATATGATCGCGCGCGACCTTGTAACAGCCATCGAGGTCGCTGTAGGCCCCGTTACGCAATAATAGCAACCTGGATCCACTTTGATCATTATCGTCTTCATTACTCCAAATTAAAATCTGGCTTCTACTGTAATAATAGATACCTGATAAATGTATCTATTTCAAAACCTATATATGAACTATAATTTGCATTGATTTTTGCACTGATAGAACATGATTAATAATAACATATAAATAAAAACACTTGAAAATGTATTATTAAACTATTTCTCTCTTAAGAAATAATTTAATAATTGACTTTTCTTCTTTTTTGTCCTTGGTAATTAATATAAAAATGATTTGTCGGGAAAAAGGACTTTTTAAGAAAACACTTATTTGTTATTAATAGCGATGTTTCGTCCCTTGCTTAAATAAATAAATAAATAAATAACAAATAAGTGTTTACTTAAAAAGTCCTTTTTCAATTCGAACCAGTAGTCACCTGAGATTGCGCGTTCAACCAACCAACAAGAGTCGGGTAACTCAGATCTGAACCGGTTCAAAGAGCCGACTCCGACAGAAGATCCGTGAGAGCCGACTCACTTTTTTTTGAGCCGATGGATCAACGGATCTGCATAACTCAGTGAAACACTTAACACACAGAAGCACATTTTACACTTACGTATCAGTTCTTGCTTTGATGCATCTGTCAGCTCAAATGACTCATGCATCACATGTTTGACTATATAATTCTTGATTCTATACAGGTCGTGATATGATTGACGGAACTAGGTAACTCAGTGGCAGACTGCAGTAACATATTCGGAACTCGGCTCTTTTTGAACCGGTTCAGTGAGCCGGCTCACATACGGGATCGAGATGCAAAGATGCAGATCACTAAAAAGACCCGTTTTTCCCATCTCTACAACCAACCAAACAAGCAAACAAACTCTTCAGCTTTATAATATTAGTATAGATTGACACGCCTCAAATTTCGCGCTGCGCTCGTTCACATCCGGTACGAGCTTATAGTGTGCAATATGAGAGCTCCGCTGCAGACGAACATCGGAGACATCGATTCTCGAGCAAGCCGCGAACCCGACACGTAAAAAAGAGAGGTCAACGTGCGACGAACAAATATTCCCCCGCGCTGAAATCTCAGTCGTCGCCATCGGGGTTTCCATAGTGTCGCAGATGGGCTTGGCTTTGATATCGGCTCTGTCAATTAATTATTTACCTGGACTGTCTCCTAAGACACATTATTGACCGGTTTTTATTATATTGTAGAATGTGCTGGAATTCCCTCCAACAAAACAAACAATATTTCCATATTTCTGACAGTGTCGGATTAGCTGACCGGTCCACAGTGCCGTAACACTTGAAGGGCGTTCAGTTTAAGATCAAATTCATATGCAGTACGACCCCGCTTAACGCGGGAGATACATTTTAATAAGTTCATACAGTGCATAAATGTTATAGGTTTTCCGCCTTAAAATCGATGCCGAAAGTATGTACTTTCGAGTGGGTATAAAGAAAAATTTATTTTACATTATACAGTAGGACCCCGCTTAACGCGGAAAACACGTTCCAATAAGTTCCTGCCCTATACGAAACAGCGCTAAACGAGGTCATCTTAATCCGTAGATAATAGACATAAGTGAAACAGAACCGAGAATAAGAAAATTTGTTAGTTGTTTGGTTAATTTCGTAACATTTATTGTTAAATACTTTTTTATCACATTAATTATCGATTTATTAATCGCTAATATCGATTTTGTTCTTAAAACATTTATGAAAATCAAATAAAAAATCGAGTAGGAAGGTATATTTGTGATGAGGAAGGTTCCTCATTTGACATATTTTGTTTTTTGTGAAGAAGTCGTCTGATGTCGTTTGCCTTTTTCTGTTTCGTTCAGAGAGTTGTTGTCGATAGCAAGATATTGCATCAATGACACTTCGTCTTTATAGAAACCGCGTAATACTAAAGCAGCGTTAAGCGAGGTTTTACTGTATATAGATTACAGGTTTTTGGCCAATCTGATAACCCCTGTGGAGTCACTATCAATTGTTATTTACTTTACAGTACGAGTAAAAATTTGAATAACGATCCATCATGAAAGACACTGAAGTGACAGGTATATCGTTAAATGGCCGGTGTATACTTAAAACTTTGACCTTGAAGACGAGTTCATAAGGTTACGGTGAAAAATCACATTAGCAGCAATGTCGATTACGAAGTATCGAAGCAAATTGAACGGTGACTAAACGCGATCTTAACGTAGCTTTATTGCCGCAGATGCTTAAAATATATATTAACTTACGTGTCTCAGAGTATTTGGAGCGCAACAAATACCGCCGGGATTTAGAATAGCCGAGCTATTAAAAAACTAAAATTGACCGTAAGATTACCATAAATTTAAATGATTTTTTTCTCAATCGAAATGATACAACTTTTGCCCAAAAACATTTTTTCATCTGGCGTTCAGTTTCAGAGATATTTTGTACGAAATTCTGGCTTTTAACACGCTTTTATTAGCTTCATCTGTTTGTTTGTTTGTAAAGGAATCTTTGAAGGTTGAAATTCACTCACTTCAAAACGTCAGATTAAACTGAAACTTTGCACACTTATCAAGGACCGATGACAATACCATAATTTAATAGGTTTGTCCCATTGACCAGGACCTTCAGGATAAAAAAAACTTGAAAAATTACAGCAAACAAGCTAACACGCTGTACAGTGACGTAAGTTGCGTTGTCTACTCTATAATCAAATGCAATATTGCTTTTTAGTCTTACAATTAAAATTGGAGTTAAAAAAAAACTAAAACAACATGCTTGTATGAACCAAAAAATGCTAAATAATTTAACAACAAAATTAGCTTTACTGCAAAAAGCGTGGAGTATTATCTACTTAGATTTTCATAACAGCTCTACGTTTACAATTAGCTAGAAAATGAAAAAAATATTACCGATATTAAGCACTCCACGCTTTTAACAGTAAAGCTAATTTTATTGACAAATTATTTAGCATTTTTTAGTTCATAAAAGCGTTTTGTTTTAGTTTTTTTAAACTCTAATTTTTTATTTGAGAAATAGCCCTACTCAATTTGGCAATACCGAAACGCGATGTAAACAGTTGAACAATGCGGAAGTAGTGCGTGTAGTAACTAGCAACAGGCGGCGAACCCAACCAGCAGTATGTTGGTACGGCAGGCGTCATGTTTTGGCGCCGGCCTCGAATGGGCCCGCCTGAGCGTCGCCGGGCGAACTCTCTAACTGCTAGCCACTAATCTATTAATATCGACGAAACGTTTTAATGTGCAATTAGTCACTAATCAAGCGATTATCGAACAATCGCAAACAACAAATCGATCGAAATTTTTATACAAGACGAATTTTGCGTTCTGAACGTAAGAAACGACGGACAAGCGCGAGTAGAACTCGCTTCCTGGGGATTTCGTACCGTTGTAACGATTTGACAATAATGAGAAGAAATTATGTTGTAGAATTATCTGTTATTTATTTAATTAATTTGTTGAGGTTGACAATTGACAAACGTAATAAAAATTAAGTTTGTCACGCAATAATCTCATATAAGATTAGAAATTAATGGTTTTCGAATGTTTTCTAATACTATATGTGTTATGAGACCTTCGTTCGTGCGAAATTTCAAGATTCTATAAGTCAACACGAAGTACCCTATAGGTTTTGTGTAACTACAAAAATACTTAATTTTTGAAAATCCGTAAGTTTTTACTGCATCGAGCTAGATGCCTGATGTTTTTTACGAGACTATGAGGTTGTAGACCTTAGTATTTGATATTACAGTAAGACCTCGCTTAACGCTGTTTCAGTATTACTCGGTTTCTAAAAGAAAAAGTTTAGCCACTATAACGTAAATTATGGATCCGTGTATACAAAAGTGATTCAAATGTTGATAGAAGTATAAAGGCAAATCAATCGGATGTGAATCGCCAATCAATCCTAAATCAATCGTAAATGAATCACAAATAAATTGAAAATGAATCGTAAAACAATCGCAAATAAATCGTAAATCAATCGGAAGTCAATCAGAAATAAATCGGAAATCAATCGTAGTCAGATGACTTCTTCACAAAAAACAAAATATATGTCAAATGAAGAACCTTCCTCACCACAAACATAACTTCTTACTCGAAATTTTATTTGATTTTTGTTCATAAAACATTTATGAAAATCAGAAGCGTAGCGTGCCTTGGCGGGGCCCCGTATAAAAATTTGTTTGGGGGCCCTTCCCCCGTTGAAGGAAATGACTTAAACGGGGAAACCCCGCAACCCGCGATAACCGATGTTTTGAACGCACGCTTTACGCGGGCAAAAAAGAAATTGCTTTTTTTTGACTTTTGTCATTTCTGAAATACAAAAAATTGAGACGTTTTTATTAATTTTTGCTTACGCACGTTGGGGGCCCCCGTGCCCCGGGGGCCCCGTATAATTGATACAGCAGATACGGCGGTAGCTACGCCCTTGATGAAAATCAAATAAAAGTTCGAGTAAGAAGTTATGTTTGTGATGAGGAAGGTTTCTCACTTGACATATTTTGTTTTTGTGAAGAAGTCATCTAATGTCGTTTGTCTTTTTCTGTTTCGTTCAGCAAGCTGTTGTCGATAGCAAGATATTGCATCAATGACACTTCGTCTTGCTTTTGAACTTCTATCAACATTTGAATCATTTTGTGTAAACTGATCCATAATTTACGTTACACAGTGGCTAAACTCTTTTTTTGAAACCGCGTAACAGCGTTAAGCGAGGTCTTACTGTATAATTTTCTTTTTTAATTATGTAAAGAAGCTATATTGTTTATTATCCGAACAGTTTTAACTGAAAAAAATAATAATATGGGTTCTCTTTCTTACTGGCTATCGATGTCTCCAACGATGGAAGCCCATATTGTCTGTCTTTCACAGCTTTCCAAACTGCAATACGGAAATCGACACTATTATATTATGCCTCTCTCAAAGAAGCGTCAAGCCCCCCTCAAAAAAAGTCGTTTTGCCGTCAGTGACTATACGGCCACTGAGCCTATATAGTGGTATAAGTCGGCATTGGCAATACTAGGTCAAAATAAAACAATTGAAATTGTGTCGTCACCAAATGCGTTTACAAGTTAATAATTTATTCACTTGTTATTTTTGAATATGTAATTAATACGTTACAACACGTATATAGCGGATGTAATTCGGTCAGTTTCACTTATATTTCGGAGGGAGATGTTACGAGGTTGAGAAGCCCCTACCGTCGGCCCGGTGCGGCACGGAGGCAGTCTTCACTGTGACATTGAACGTTCGCCCGTTCCTCGTTTGTTTTTAATAATCACAACTATTTATTCTTGCGCAAACGGCTCGTGCCGACAGTCAGCTGTCCGCCGCGCGGCCGCAGTGAAACGTACGACGTCAATCGGTAATCTTCGTCGACCGTTCGGCAAAAAGCGTAGTGTAGTGCTTCATTTGTTATTCAAATCTAGTGACACTATAGTGACATCAATCTTTTATTTCAACAATAGAAATGCATTTCTGTGACCAATCGGAAAAGTGTGCGAGTTTTTTATGAAACGAAATAGTTGGCCGAGAAAAAACAATGGGGATTGATTTTACAAAAATCAACAGTTAGTTTTAATCGAGATAATGGCTCAAAAACAGAGAGTTTATTGAGGAGCATTTATTGAGGGCTAGGCGGTGCAGTGCACCGGGGCCCCCAAGCTCAGGGGGCCCCTCGGCCTCCTGAGCGACGGTCGAAAACGTTATTTAAATATCCTAATCGAATAAAGAATTTTTGACTTTTGACTCTTTGACCTGGTCTGGTCACAAGTTGCAAAACGAGTTAATTTTTGCTACTGCGAGTTAAAATACTCATTGGATTCGTAATCATCTCTAGAAAAATGTTCAAAAGTTTAAAATCCGCACATTAACAATTGCAAAAATTATTAACAATTAAAGAATCCCAAAAAGGGGGGTCTATTTTTTTGCAAATAACTCGAAAACTATTAATGTTAATAATACTGAAATAAAGATTCCTAGAAAGGAGGAAGTTTCCGAAAAAATGTCGACTCTCGGAACTTCATCTCTATTAGTTTTCATTTAGTATTGAAAATAAGCCTCCGTGAGGTCGGCGCTGTGCCGATAAAACTTAACCAATTTAGATAGGACTCTAATTTAATTTTTGCACCGGGGTCCTTGGTTACGTAGCTATGTCACTGATGCAGTTTTACAGATTTAATATAGACAAGAATTTATTATCATCACATTTTCACTGAACCTTCTCGGAAATTTCTTTCTTATGTCCCATTTTCACAAAACTTTGAATTTTCTGTTTGAAAAATCTGACAAACGTCTATTGTATATTTATTCTCAGACAACGAGTGCCATATTTGAAACTGAGTAACTGTTCAAGGGCTTCCACAAAACTAAATACGGCCCTGTAACACGTGAACCGGACAATGCCGGGTAAATATAGCGAATCTACATTTCCTGATTGCAAAAAAAAGATCGTTAGTTATGTTTATGAATGACAATATTATTCTAAGTATAAATGGCTATGACTAAACGAAATTTACAGTTAAAGCTGCCAAATTACACATTTCGGCATAAACAAAAAAATAGCATTGTTGATCGACGCGCAAATGTTTACAAGTCAAGCGGTGTACGCGCTGAATTAAGTATATATTATGTGTAATCTGACAATGTTGTCGGTTTATAATATCATATCGGATGTGTAGTCTTCTGGCAGAACAGTATTCCCGACGTTTCATTTCAGCCGAGTCCCGTTATGGCGCTACAGAGCCGGCAAATGCCAAGGTCCAAGGACGTCAGTAACCATAAGATCAGTAAAATTACACTAGCGCTACTGCGGCCTACTGCCATACTTAACACTAATAATGAACATGTCGCAAAGAATTCACAGCTGCTGTGTCTAGAAGGCCATGATTTAAATAATAAAATGCAAATTATAAAATCGTATTCAGCTGACAAAAAAATCAGAGTTGCGTATGAATTAGTTTTTTTACCTTGGAGAAAAGTAAAATCAATTACAGACGCTCGATAACAGAGGAAAATTAAATAATAATAACCGTTTTACATTATTGAAGTAGAACTTCTTTTGGCACGGTATAGGGTAAAAATTAATTCTTGAGATTGAAAATGTAACGAACGTGTCGCAATGTACGTATACCGTTTACTATAAAAACTGTATGTAGAACACTTGCATGGCAACCTAAGGTCGTAGGTTCGATGTCGGTCGTAGATACCATTATTACTTTTTCTGTTTTTACAATTATGTTGGTCTTATTTCTGCAGTGCAAAATACAGTCTCTTGTTTTGTAATGAACATTGCGAATATTTTTCAAATTAATATCTCAAAATAATAGATTACCTTATTTTCTGGCGAAGAAGGAATGAATTGTAGATTATAGACGCTCAACTACTGAGGACATCAGCGTCTATTCTGGTGAAGAAATCCTTGGCTATGTAATATGATGAAAAACTTTTCAGACATATGTTAATAATTGGTCTTTAAAAAATAACACTCAAAAAATGTCACACTCCATAACACTCCATTACAAAAGTGAAAATACATAATAGTGAATATTTATGTTAAAAATTAAATATATTTATTATGGCACTAAAAGTGGTAAATTACCCGAGAACATTAAATGGTATATAAACTATTTTTAAATGATCGTATTTATAACCTAACAAACACAAAGTGTCAAAAGAACATTGCTTCGATTAATCTTAACACATTTAAATATTTAAACACAAATTTTTGGATCTATATTTATAAATTATTAATGTTTATTTATATTAATGTATATTTATTTCACATTAATTTTTAGTTTCTTTGATTGAGTTATAAAAATACAAACTGACATTTTGAAAAAAATAATGCTGATTTTCAAACACGCTTCAGCGCTCCGTTGACTGAACTAAACAGTTTTAAAACATTCCGTCTGATGTCGCTACCACAAAGTTAAGTTTTAAACCGCGAAAGAATTTGACTGGGAGCTAAAAAAATATTTGTTAAAAGGACACAAAAATATATTATATACCTTGTTAATTATTTAGAAAAAATATAATTAAACGACCATTGACCGACAATTGAAAAAATTAATTCTGAACGCCGTTTCATTCCGGATTTGAACCTTCTTCAGTTTCTTAAAGAATTGAACTCAAAATTTAGTGAAAACTGTGTCAGCAGTTGTTTAATTTTATTTATACAAAAAATATATGTTAATTTTGCATGGATTTCATGTATATTTCGAAAATGTTAGTATTGTCAGAAAATGTAGTTAAAAAAAGTCTCCAGGAAGATGTACCAGAATCTATAATGGAAAAATTATGAAATTGAAGATACCCTGTGAATATTGCTGTTATTTTTTATTTCAGTCACGAGGTTCCACTTCGGTCTTCGGCAGCACTTATACTAAACAAAAGTAACGAAACAAGAGAAACGACATAGCTTAGCCTCTTCTAGGCTTTGTCTGTTGTGTTCAAAATTCAGACATAGCCCGACAGAGGTTAGTCTAAGTCTCATTTTACAACGAGTCAGTACCGATTATGTTTTGGTCATTCTGCTGCAACGGACACCTGAAGCCTAACAAAGAAGAATGTCAACACTTTAATAACAAAAATACTTTTTATTAATTATAATCGTCATAACAAAAATAACCTATTTCTTAATTATATTCATGTACAAAGATACTTTTATTAATAAGGTGGATAAACATTTATAAATTTAATAATCAACAACAAAACTAGCTTTTCCTTAAATTACTGTAACTTGATTTTTCAAAGTTCAGTTCAAAAACAGTTGAATGCATGATAAACAACTGAACGCTGTCTTTTTCCAACAAACGACAATCGCAAACGTACATCATATATTTAAGACAGCGACACTCAGTTTCAAATAGAAACGAAAAAATAAGTCACATTTAATTAAAAAAATATAAAACTTTTTATAATAATGATTCTTAAACCGGTTACTTTTTACTTAATCGTCGGGCGCAATAAATTGAACAGGCCTATACATGTAAATCTGTCACTAGTTCCTACTTAAGATTTTAGTTTATATTTTCCTTTTTTTTTGCCAAAAATAGATAACATTTTTAGCTCTTATTACGTTTAATAAACCTTGATTAATACCGTCGTTATTTTAATATTCCCTTTCTATTTATTCAATGAAAACAATGACTTCCCGATATCTAATCTGTCAGATCATTGCGCCCAACGGAAGGTTAAGACAATCTTAAATCTGTGAAAATCTACAGTAAAACAAATAAAACAAAATATATGAAGGTGCATTTTTTTGTTTTAAAGAACACACAAAAAATACACGTTCGTCTCACTTAATACATAAGATATGCTCATCTATTATTTAATAAAAAAAATATATATAAATACGAACAATTTTACATTTAGGAACAATAAAAACAAATTATTCATTGTGTTCAAATGAAAACAAATTAACTCAATGTTTCTTGGCACATTTTGTTTTTCGAATTGGAAGTACTTCAAGGTTATTTTCAATAAATTATAATAATCCATTGACAATTCATATGACAATTGTACAAACTCTAAATTTCAAATTTGGAGATTATATGACACAATTAGAAAACTGAACGAACACGAAAAAAAAGAAAAGGTTTTTCTAGCACAGGTACTCTTGGTGACGAAAAGATTTACATAAATCTGATATCAGACGTTTCGCTTTTTGTTCATTTCTCTCTTTTATTCAGCATCTTTCACTCGAAGTGAAACATCTGAACACAAAGTAAAACAACAGTGACAAATTAATTCATTAGTGAACCGATCCAACAATGTTAGATATCGGCATCATTCACTAGCGCACCAAATGAACGAAACATGAAACGTCATAACTTGGAGAGAACAATCACTTGGATTTGGCCATTTTGTCTCGCGTCTTGTAGCGGACGGACTTGGGACTACGACACCGCATAATGAATATATTCTGTCTGTGTATGTCACGAAATCTAACCTCAAAAATATTTCAATCAAAATTACAAATTAGAATATTATTTTTTAACTAGTTTTTGCTCGCGGCGCTAGATTGTAAATTATAGACGCGCAACAGCTGAGGTTATCAGCGACTATGTGTGTATTAGAGAAACTACCAGTCAGCAAACAAACAAACCGATTAATATGTAAACTTTCATTCAAATCGGTTGTCCTCTTTAAGTGTGATGACGTAACGAACAGAAAATAGTTTCGTTTTGTACCTCGGGAAATACTGAATCAACCGGGATAAAAAGAAGTTTATGTTTTAATTGGGATCATAAATTGCCTACATGGAAAATTTCATTCAGATTCGTTGCATCTTTGAGACGTGACCGTGTAACAAACATATACAAAAAAACACATTTTAAAATATACCTATTATAAAATATCAATCGGCAACTATTTGAGTACCTAACTAGCCGCATAAATTAACACTCGGAAATTAAATGAAAATTATTATAAAACTGAAAAAAATTTACGAGTATTCAAGATAAAAAATTTAACCTATATAAGGTAAATTATATAATCAAACATCTTAATGAAATGACTTTCTAATATCGCTATCGTTTCGATTGTTTTTTTTTTTCTCCTTCGATATCAAGATGAAATTATGTGTAGAATGTGGTCTACATTCAGCCGTTTCAGAGATTAGCCCATACAGACCGACTGACACAAATTCTAAAAACAACTGTTTATGCGTACATAACATGTATATATCGGTCACGTCCTTCTATTTCATTGATATTCGACAGAGCTAAAGCCGGGTCCAGACGTGTGTAACGTGTAAAGTAAGATTACGTGCAATTTAGCGTCAACAGTGTGGACAGCACACGAACTCAACGCGAATCGTGAAAGCGAATCTTTGTCAAAAGCACTCAGTTGCTACGAACATGCCGAATAGGAAAGTCATGACAGCTGGTGCTGCTTTTATTTATATATATTTATTAACTGAAGATTTCAGATTTTTTTAAAGTAATCCGGATTTTTTGGATTGATACAAACTGATAAGTTCAAGCGACTGTTCGTATCATGAACGTACACACGACACAATCGTCACGAACGCCGTCCAAACGAGTACTGCGAGCGCCTTTGTGTTCGCGCAAAAAACCGACAGCCGATGGATCACGGCGAATGCCGGCGCGAGCGTTACATGTAATGCTCGTAGTGCCGTCCACACGCAAATTCGTGTTACATTACATGATCGATTAGATTACGCGTTACACACGTCTGGACCCGGCTTTAGTTACAAGTTTGTTTAACTAAAGCTAATATCAAACAATACGTGTGGTAAGATTATAGTAAAGAATCAATATACTGTCAAACCTGAGTGAGTGAGAACTGGGTAAGCGAGAAAACTCTCTAAGTGAGAGTAATTGCCAGGTACCGTCTTTGTAATCCTCTAAAACCTCTATAAGAGAAAGACGTGTTTCACTCATGGACCTCTATAACTGAGACTACTACTTGCCTGTACCTCTATAAGCGAGTCGAACGTATTTAGTAGTTCCACGAAATTTAAGAATGAGTCATAAATAGCTGAGCTAATATTGTTTTTATATCAATGGTTTTATTTTTCGTATTCGATTTGAATGGCCAAATGATCGTTTGTCAAACTTACTACAATTATTGATAAGTACCAACTGCAAAGAAGGTTTGGCACGCAATCATAACGTTACAAATGTTAAATTATCTATGTCGAATAATATATACATGTTTTATCACTACATATTTGCTGTATTTTCATAGACCTCTATAAGTGAGAAAATCTCCATAAGCGAAAAAGAAATTGCGGTCTCTTGAACTTTAGCTTATCCAGGTTCGACTGTATTATAATGCAGTTAATGAAGTATATTATTTATTAATTTGAATTATCTTTTAGTAGCCACTTTAGAGTTTTAATAAAAATAATCATTTTATTTTCTCGTGAAGTTGTAAACCAAATCTCAATATTTTAAAATTTTGTCCCGGAATCAAGTTTTCTCTATCTGGCAGCCCTAGATGTGCTTTGTCAGGTCAGTATCAAGGGTCGATTGTAAAATTATTGGCACTAAACAGTTAAGATCATCAGCAATAATGATACAAAAATACAATCACTATATTGTTATGGTATGGTTAGCTTTACTAATCGCAATATGCATAAAACAACTGAATATTTCATTGAATTCTATTGTTTTTTGTCGAAAATCTAGCGCGAATTTTGTTACATGGGTCTTTTTTGTTTTCATTTAAACACATATCCTATTCCAATTTTTTACCTTGACAAGGAATTAAGAGTCATATTTAAGAAGATTAATAAGGTCTTGGAATGCTGTGCTCACTTCAATAAAAAAATTCGTAACTTGAAACACCAAACTGGCGCTCCTAATTTTTGGAAATTAAAGTTATTAAAAATAAGTCAACATCTTTCATTTAATACGTTACATGGTGCCCTTGAAAAATAATTCCTTTATTCACGCTATACCCCCGTCGACATGTACCAAATTTGAACTTTTTTCGTCTAGTAAAAATTATTTTTAAGTTAGTCAAATGTGAAGAAATTTTCTGTCAACTACTTTTTAATTTAATAAAAAATAAAGAATTTTGGTAAATTATAATGAGTAATCTAAAGGATGTTGTACAATAAATTGATATTATTGCACTTAATAAATCAAGAAGCCTGAGGAAGACTTAATAATAAAGCCGAAACGTAGCTGAATTGATTGTATACATTTTTAATATTGTCCACTTCCCTGTTAATTTTATATTTAAAAAATTATGGAGGATAACATTAATATTTGTTAATAATTATCTCGCGTTCTAAACGGTTAAAAATTCTTAAACTTTGGGATTTATTAGAAAACGTTAATTTGAGCGTATGAAAAAAAGATGAGCTAAATCTGTCGAAAAGTGATTTTTCTTTTAATAAAAACTTTCAAATTAAATTTAGTTGTTTATATATTTACAAGTTGGTTATTAAGTACCAACTGATGTCTCCTTACACTAATTATAACAAGATGTTGTCATTATCGAGCAACTAAAAACGGCTGTTTTGTAATCAAGGTAAAAAATAGGATGTAAATAATTATTTATACTATTTAATAAGTAAACTTAATTTGGACATTTGGTCTTAACTTTGAGAGAATGAAAATTTGGTATAATCTTACTTTTATTCGAAAATGTCTAAGCTTTAACGATTAATTATCACAATAAAGAAAGAGTAAAAAGAAGATTTCCTGATTAACGTTAAAAAAATTGTTGGTTATTTAAAAATGCTTTTAATTTTTTTTTTTTTTTTTGGGAAAATATCCCATTTTGTCAAAAAAATAGAGAAAAAATTCAATTAAAAAACTTTGTATGTAAAAACAAATACATATTTCACATCAAAAAAACATGGGAGACAATAGTATCCAATTTTTGTACTTAGACCGTAGTGCTCTTAACTGTTTAATAAAACAAATGACAGATCTGATACTTTTAAATAGTGTCAATGGCCGTGTTCGTTGGCATTTTTGCGCCCATTTTTATTTATTGCGCATGCGCAAAAACAACAGGATATTGTGTTTATTTATGTGCAAATCGTAAACCCGTTCTTTTTACGCATGCGCAATAAATAAAAATGGACGCAAAAATGCAAACGAACACGGTCAAAGATGTCACACTTTTCAATAAAAAAAAATGATATATTCGTAATTCGGTGTAAACTTTTCAGTTCATAATATTTTAATAAAACATCTTACTGCTACTTTGAACAAATTGGAGGCCATTTTGTTCGATCACATGTTTTTTTTTTTTTTTTTTCAAAAAACAAATCTTAACCTATGCGTTCTAAATTTTAATACATTCAATGAAACAATTGAAAAAGTAAAACAATTTCCATTTGTCAATTAACACTAGTCGCGTCAAATTCTGTGAACTTGAATGAAGGAATTTTGTCATTAATAATAAAAAAAAAGTAATGGTGTTTGAATGGAATCTACTTTGGTCTTTAAATTTCATTAAGACTTAAACTAAAAAGGCACTTTTAACTCATGGAATTATTAAAAAGGAAAATAACAAATAAATTTGTTGACTTGAAACAAAACTTACAAAAAATATAGACGATCGCAGAGTTGATCCGATGGCGCTTTGTGAATACTCTGCCCGACTAGCTGTGCCACCTTGTGCGCGTACTGAAACAAAAGATTGGCGTCAGTAAGGTTGGGTCTATTTTACGACGACATTGGACCGTGCTAAATTAAAATCGCGTTTCTGAACTTAGTCATTTTTTCAGGATTGAAAACTACATTCCAAATAGAACACAAAAGAATTTTTTGAGAATTTTTTGGGAAGCTCTTTCTACAGGTTGATTTTTAAGTTGATTCTCTTTTTTAACTGAGTGTAGAAATCAAATAAACAAACAAGTTTTTCAAGTAACTTATTTGTCAAAACTCAAAAGTAAGACAGAAACAGTCTTTCAAAGTTTAATTAATTTTAGATCGCTGAAGGTCTTGATCAGGATAATGGGACAAACTTAATAAATTATTGTCTTGTCATCGGTCTTTGATAAGTATGCAAAGTTTCAGTTTAATCTGACGTTTTGAAGTGGATGAATTTCACCTCCAAAGATTCCTTTACAAACAAACAAACATACAGGCGACGCTAAAAATAAAAGCATATTAAAAACATTTGCTTTAGAGTTGAAACAAAATTGCGATAGCTTACCTGACATGGAGCAGGGACTCTTATTGTTCCCGGCCAATTATAATAAAGATGGCACAATTTGTACGACAGAACTTGAAGCCGGTCGACAGGTATATTATTTTCATCGTGTACGACAACGTAATGAGTCGGCGAGACCGTTCCTTGCCGGACATGCTGCGAGATCAAAAAGAAATCGAACCAGTCTCTTCTGGTGATATCGTAGTCGACGATAGTGCCCGCAGGTGGATTTTCACAGCTGCCATCTTTCTGGCCGAGAACAATTCGAGTATTGATTCGTTTCTGCACTACTATGAACGTAATCTTCGGCATGCTAGCTTGATCGACTCCTAGTTCGGCGAGACATTTTTGTATCTGAGCGACTTCGTACTCTCGGCAAAATTCCAGCTGGCCGTCGCCGACGCCATCTCTGTAGATTATTATTTTTGCCGGGAAAGTACCGTTGAGGTTATGATAGTTTTTAAACGCCATCGTAAAACACATCTTCAAACCATCCATCAATTCGACACCTTTACTCTGGAAACAAACCTGACTAAACCATCGCGTCATCGAATCAGTTAAAGAAGCGACGAAGCCCGCTACCGATTGTCCTAACGCTTTCTTATCGTGATACGTATCGATTCCGCAGATCATCCAGTTTCTAATCGGAATCTTCACAGACCACAAACTTCCCCCCAGTTTACAGTTCATTTGTAACAACACTTTCTGTATTACAGTCCGCGGATTTTTGGCTCTTCTGATCGTATTCGACATTATGACCTGAGATGGGATCGGTTTATCGGCACAGCAGATTTTTTTAACCACGTTGTATCGATCGTCACGCTTGGTCGGGAAAATCATAACTACTATCTGCAGCTCGGACGTTATGCAACTGTTCAACGCTGCAATCCAAGCACTGTTGGAGTCGTCTTTGACACGAAATTCTTTCGGCTTAGTCACATTAATGCCCATCGGGTTGCCGCATCTCATCGCATGTTCGACGAGCATATCGCAGGCCTGTTTGTCTTTCGAACCGTAAAGTATAATCCAATTACCGATATCCACGGCAGACAAAACCGGCTGTCTTGTCACATCTCGATTCCAATCCGCGTTATCTGGACGACACGTTCTGTTGTCTCTGAATATGATTTCCTGCGGTTCCAAAATCCTCGCTTGAAGATCGATCGTACTATTTTCGATACTCAAGCCCCAATCGCTCAAGAGCTTCTGAGCTTCGGGACATTTACTTACGTTCGCGCAGAACTGTCGAAGTGCCGCCATTCGTTTAGACGGATCGAGACGCGTATACTGAGCTATGTCTTTCATGACTCGGAAATCTTCTCTCATTGTGTCGGTCAATCCGGTCATATAACTCAATTCCGGGATCAAACATATCAGACTCTCTTCTTTTTCGTCGGAATTCGGAACCCTCCGTTTTGCTTTGTTCACAAGCAGAGGCTGATTCAAATCTTTTACCGTAATCCCGTAACTTTTCCGATAGTATTCGATGTACGAAATCTCACCGCCCTGACTACTGAACGTATCGGTCGGATGAACGTCCCATAATATATCGTCGACGACGTAGAGTTTGTTATTGTAACGCGTCAAAACTGAAGTGCCGACGATTGCTTTGTAAGCTTCTTCTTTGTAACTCTGTGGTCTCGTCGCGATTATATCACCGAGGAAATCTCGGACGGTCTGCGTTCTCAAAACGCGGTGACTCGAATCGATACACAACATTATCCCGCCCTCGTATTCGTCGACGGCCGTTACGACACCGGGCCATATTTCGAGCTTGTGTTGAGGGATTATGGATGGACTCTTCGGATCGAAGTACTGCCTGCCGACGCGCGCCATCTTCAAAGCGCTCATTATTCTCTTAAACAATACGTTATAAAAGTGAATGCACTCGCCGACGCGCTTACGCTTTTTAAAGATAATTTTCATTTCGACTTCGCTTTCATCGATTGGATGTTTACATTTATATACCGTCACCGGATTCGGTAGTTTATCCGGAAGATACAAAACAGTGCCGTCGAAAGTCTTAGTCGTCTGTTTCATGTGCTCCTTCATGAACCTGTATCTCATCTCTCTCGAATCGACCGCCGGATTAAAACGTACTTCATGTTCGAACAATCCTTTGTCGAGTTCCAATCTTAAACGTATATAATTCGCCGTCGCCGGTATTGTCTTGCCCCCCGTTCCCCGCTTCACGACAGGAGGTTCCTCGCGCAAGCTACGTGCACTAAATCTACTAGAACTCGAGTCGGCTATGCTCGCCGTTTCGATATCCGAAGTAAGTCGTTCGACGTCGCCCGCAGATGAACAAACGGGCAATATGCCTCTTCCCAAACTTCTCGAAATTGTTAGTAACTTGCTTCGTTTGGCGGCTTCCAAAAGCGCTGCGCGGCCCATGGGAATCCTTGGTTTTGGTGGTTCCTTAAATGTCATGAAAAACACACGTTTAGCAAACAGAGCATTTGAACGGTTCTGCTACAGTTTTCGGCAACTGTTTCACTTACGCATTGGTTTCAAATGTTAGTGAACAAAATATTCAAATAGAAAAACGATTATTAACATATTTGTTACATTAATTATACTGTAAATAATCAGGTTAATCAGACCAAACAATTCAATGTTGACATTAGACTTTCATTTACTATATGATTTGTATGGATCTGAATAATACTACTATGGATTAATTATACTATAATAATTAGATGCTTCAACTGTTAAAAATGTTTTTATTGTTTATTATAAATGCTAGTAATTTTCATTGGACGAAACTGAGTTTTGGTTTTATGTTCTGACGGTGATATTCATTTATTTTTATTTTTTTGTTAAATAGCAATGTATTTTGTGTGAACATTAGGCGTTTAGAATTGCGATACAGCGCCAGCCCTGGTGTAGAGCGAATGGAGCGGTCGCTCTGGACGCCAGGTGGCAACGGGCGCCAAAAATCCAAATGCGAAAAACAAGATTTAAATATTTAGTGACTGATTGAAATTAACACCAAATACTATTTTAATTATTTAGCGGTAGAAACTTTCTTAACGTTAAAAAAACAGAAGTATAAGAATTAAAGCTACTTATTTAAATTCAACAAGTAGTGTTGATGTTAGTAATAAAAGTTGATTTTTGAAAATTTGGGACTTATTATTTATTTAACATAAAACCGAAGTACAATTTACGTGAAGTAACAATGTCGACCAAAGGGCCGCTGAAAGACAATCTCGCTCTACCCTGATCAAGGGCTAGGGCCGACGCTGCAGCGACAATTAGTAAATAAACACAATTCGTTTTTTTTGTAACGGTTTGTGGAGTGCATTGTTATGTAATTTGTTTTTGTGATCCATCGTTTAGACAGCATAATTACGTAATAGTGCAGAAGTGAAATGTATTTCTATAAATGGTATTAAGTAATGTTCACGTGTAGACCAATTTGATTTTTGAAAAAATGTAGGTAGTATATTTACCTCTACTGCTATTCCAGATGCCGCCGCAGTCTCTGCTGCTGCTTTAGCCGCTTTTTCAGCCTCTCTTTTCCTTAATGTTTCTAGCAAAACTGCTCCCCTGCCTCGACCTAGTGGCCGCATAGGATTTTCTTCCCCGCTAGACATTTTTTCTTTTTTTTTAGCAAGACCTATTAAAAAATGTATAAAGAATTATTCTGTAATGCTGTATTTTAAGGCGATAGAATACTCATAACTAAAGAATTAATTTACCCACTTTTTAAATATTCAATACGTATTTTTTCTACATCAAACAGAAAAACAAAACTTGTCTGAAGTATAAAATTCTAAGGCGGCGTCACATTGACGATATATTAAAATTTATTATTCTGCAAGTATAAAAAGTGACGTAAAACATTTATTCTGCGCTGATAACTTTCAAAATTATTAATATTATAAAACACAAAAACTGTTACCTGCTTCGACTCTCACTTGATTATGGTTATGAGCGTTGCGAATTATGACGTTTACTGGTTTCTTTTCAAACGAAAGTAACTAGAAAACACGCGCGAGTTTTAAAAATAATAATACAGAAAATGGACGGTGTTCGTGAAAAAAAAGTGCTGTTTGGTAAAAAATATACCTTTAAATACTCGTGACAAAATTACAATTTTTATGAAAGCATTATTAACAAAAAAAATATTATTTTTAACTGACTTCAAAAAACGGTTGTTCTATGTGTTGTTATAAATTCATATTTAATTTAGCTTAAAAATATTCATGAAATTTCAGCTGATGATGTTATCGAACAGACACAAGTTCGTTTTTTAAAAGCTTTAAAAGATGGTACTTTAAGCACGATTGACGAAGGTCTTAAAAGTGGAATTAATGCAAATACATTTTTCGAGGAAAATCTACAAAGACCCGTGCATATAGCTGCTTGTATTGGCTCTACCCGAGTAATCTTAAGGTATCCGTTTTTTTTTCTTTTTTAAATACTACAACGATTATAGTCAAGTGTCCTTTTTCATATTATTACTAATAGTATATAAATATAGCTAATAGTTCGCTATAATATTATGAAACACTCATTGTTGCAATCATAACGCTATATTAGAAAAAAAATTCTATTTAAACAATGCCAGTCAGGACACAAACTCAAATTTTCCACTATCACGGTGGCTGAATTCCCAAATTATAATTAGTAATTCAGTAATGAAACTGTTATTACTAATAGTGTTCCATGCAAAACGGAACACTGATCTAAAATAATGTGAAAATATTAACTTGATAAAATGTTTAAACCTGGCATCTCTGGAAAGAAATGCGTACTACAGTAAACTTTTTCGTTGGCCTGCGGGGCTGTTAGAGAATAAAACGCCCTTTTCGTCTTATTTTTTTAAATCCAAACGAGTATAATTACGTTTTTCCACTTTTCGTTCGTGTAAACGAGAAGTTGTATAAAGCCAACAATGCACCGATAACTTACCTAGATCTTGAGAATAGCCGAGCGTGTAGTGATGCGTTTGTTTTACGCCATTCCTAAGACTTCTCTATTTCAAGTCCAAGTCCTCAACTTCCAGTCCAAGATCTTGTATCAATTTTCCTTGGATTATTTTGACATCGATCTTAATAATTTTTAAAATTACGTAATAGACTGGCAGCCGAAAAAGATTTTGAAGTTGATGCGTTAAACGGACATGGTAGTACCGCTTTAATGGTTGCAACGGAAGCAGGTCAAGTGTATGCTCTTGAAACGCTGCTTAGACTGGGCGCTAAAGTCGATAAAACAGACGCCTTCAAAAAAACCACTCTGCAGGTATTTTCACACAACTTAAATTTCCTTTTCGTATTTTCTCCGTGTTCACAAATACGAACTAAAACCTGTAGATGCTTTCACTCTATCAAAATTTTACCCTTTTTACCACCATGAGCGTTGCAAGTCCAATGAACAAGAGCACGTGACAAGCGTAACGTAGATGGCAGCAGGTACATAACAACCTAAGTTTCATGTTCTTGTATCGGACAAAATTAACCATAGGTATTTTTTACACAAAGAAAATATCACTGTCAAAGTAGAAAAAACAGCTGATTACATTCCAAACAAGCATTTGTTTAGATAATTTTGTTTTATTCAAATATCTGTTTGCAGAGAGCTATTGTATTCGGCCATTATGATTGCGCCAAAGTTCTACTCAAACATGGTGCTAATGTGAACCACTTTGACATATTTGAAGCGACACCATTGGCCACCGCCCTCTTCAAACAAACGAAGCCCAGAATTTTAAATTTGCTGTATTATTTTGGAGCGGATGCAGACGCTCGTACTGGTTATTCAATGAGCGCTTTTCTTGGTAAAACGTTTATTTTAGCTATTCACAAAATAAGCAGTTAAGTCGCCAGCGCTAGATGGCAGGCTGTGATCATAGACCATATAAGGTCTATGTTTCTGATCGTCAAATTCTCTGAGTCTTCGTAGTGTTTGAACTTAGTTAGAATCTCCCAGAATTTCTAAAGCAACCCAGAGTCCCAAAATTTGACCAGTAAACACGCAGCTTTGTTCAAAAAGTTTTGTAGTGTCGACAGACGCTTTGGCAATTTAGAACTTCGATAAACACACTTACTTTTTTCTTTCTGTCGAAATGGAATTAAATCTAGTTTCTTTATCATTTGTTTAACTCGTAATAAAATAAATAACTTGAAATATCACAACTGCTGAATTAGAATTTGAATAATATTTGATTATACGCAATTTTTAGAGTTCACATTATTTGCCCACAAACAAGAACACGTAGATCTAATTAAATTTTTAATAAAACACGGAAGCGATGTAAATCAAATTGAACCGATTGGACAGCGAAGTGCGCTTCATCTGGTAGCGCTCACTGGTTACATAGATCTGGCAATTGTAAGAATTCACATAATATATTGTTAAAAGAATAAAATAAACAAAAAATCATATAAAGTGGGTCTAATTTTAACCAACATATTGACTTTAGATATAAAATTTCTCCATTTTATGCTTCCAAATAAACCATTCTTCCCATATGACTTTTAGTCTAGTTTTTTACAGTTTATTTGATCTAAATAAACAATTTAAAATCGGATAGAAACGAGAAAATTAGCGTAAGTTTTACACAAACTTTTGTACAGAAAAAATTAAATTGGAATAAAATTATTCAATATTTTTATTTATTCGGTGGGCAACAAATTAGTCTCATTATTACTTTGTAGACGGCAAAGAATCAGAAATAAAATTGAATATACATAAATGAAAAATAATAAAATACTGGAATAAGTGGGGTTAAGGGTTAAGCTAAATTTAACCCAGAGAATTTTTTTTTTAAATATAGGAACTTCTTAATGCAAACGCGAACAGAAGAAAAAGAGATTGCTTCCAGCGTACGCCGAGAGATATTGCGAGGTTGCATGGTAACTACAATATGGCGATAATATTAGGTCATTATGTACCACTATAAACCGGTAAAAATTAATTAATTTTTTGTTGTCTTGCAATGTTTATTGTTGTAAATTCCATTACAATAACTACAATTAAACGTTTACAAAATGGTCACTACTGTTACCTCTCATTTGTTTCTGAAGAAGCACTCGTTTGTTTATGAGTGACGGATAACAGCGATCACCCCTGTTTACCTTCAAGTTTTTTTCGCATTTTAAGAACATTTTTCTATCTAATGATTTTTAAACATTACTCTAATCATTTATATTAAATATGTAACATTCATTAAATGATTAAACAATTGAAAGCACCTCTAACATAAAACTTCTTTTGTGTATTTCAGAATATTTATCATAAATAAAAAACAAAAAACAACGTGAAATGTCGCTTTAAAAAAAGATAGAAATTATATAGCAAATTACTTGTCTATGAACATTTTATTTTAAAACTGTTCCCGTGTTTCTAAAATAAACTGTTATTTTAAAATTTGAATACGATACGCGATTTAAAAAAACTGATCGTCATTTGTTGCAAACAGTTGAATATAGTTTTGATTTGTGCAAGAAATAGTCAAAGTTATCAAGTGTATATCACTTGTTTTGTATATACTATTAGCACAACGTAATTTTTATCATGCAATGTTTTGTTTACTACCAATATATATTTACATAAATTTCAAGCTTTTGTTTTAAAACAGTACGCAATATTTTTATTTTTTTATCATAATTACGTCCCGTATATTACCTTCGAGATTACAAACATCTGGTCCCGAAATGCGTGAAATTTGACAGCTTTGACTGATATCAGGCTTTCACAGAATGTGATTAACTTTTATGTATGTTATGTTTATTTTTTGTCAGTAAAATGTGTAAAATATGTTCAACTTACCCTCACTGTTAAAATCGCTTGTTTCTGTTTTTTGTTTTCCTTGATATGTATTTGTTTTTACTGAAAATCATCGTGTTTCCGAACTTTAGAAGCAGTATTGTAAACATAATTATTTCAATAAAACATTACAAGAAGAAGAAAATACGTGTCGTTAACTAAATAACATCAAAACATTGACAACTCTTCGTTATTATAAGCTTAGAGCATGACGCGGCGATACAACGGCACGTTTGGATCCTTCTGTTGGGAGGAGCTACCGAGGAGCTGTGACAATGTGTAAACATCGTCGTCCCTATTACGATCACCAAAATATCTTAGTTCATGCGACGGGCTAGACGAACGTTTACGCGAAACCATGAACCTTTTATTTCTTTCGCCGAAATCGATCCATCGACCGCCTCGTTTGCTGAACGAATGTTGCGGAAGTGGATAATCTTTGACGTCGTAATAAAGCGGGTTGTGGGCGAATCGTCCCGAGTTGGGATAAAGAACGACGGGAGTATCGAGCCAATTTTCGTCGGCGTCTTCGATGTCGTCGGCACCTTCATTTTCAAGGTCGACGTCTTCAGACTCACCGCCGTAATATCTCGACGGCACGTGATTATATTCGTTCTGATTACGTTGGTGCTGACCTTCCCACAACGATACCAAAGCTAGAAAGTCTTCCGGGCTTAAGGCGAGTTCTCGTTTGAAACGATTTGATAATCTGGAACAATATAATCTTAAATTTTCACCAAATTTCTTTATGGATATAATCTATAATCGTATTACCAGGAACCGTTGCATCGCTAAAAAAAAATATCGGTTACCTAGCTTTGTTCTTGACGGTAGAGTGACTGCGTTTTGTTCTACGATCGTCCCGGCCATAGTATCGATACCGATTAATTGCAGAAGGATCTCCGTACAGTTCGCTCTTCAAAACAGCGTTTTCCATTTGTTCATCTAATTTATCTTTATTGGTTCCGTACCGAAAACCTTTCTCATATTCCGTTACTGTTTTTTCGTCCATAGGATCGTCTCCTGTCGAATATGGATCAGGTTCAGAATGTCGTGACGATTGTTGATTGAACAGATTAACCTGGCGGTGCGTTTCGTGGTCACCGTCTGATCCGAAGTGGGACTCAGAGTTATCATTTTTCAATTCCACTCCTAAACAATTCAAATGTATGTTATGTTATGCCAAGTGGCGTTTGCAATAGTTATCTTGCGACTAAAATAGGAACTAATTAAAAAAAGAGTCAGCTGCCAAAAGACACACTCTCAACAATGTTAACGTTCAACCTATAGTATTCTACTAACCTTGAACTTATTTTGCATTGTAAACGTGGCGAACTATGCAACTAAACTAACATTCCCAAGAAAACTGATTTGATATAAATGTAATAAATATTCAATTTTGCGTTTTTGTGAAAAATTTTAAGTAATCAGTGTGTTATCTCGGGAACGAAAGTTTGATTGGATAATTTTAACATATTTTAAATGATTAAAAAGCTGGTTTTAAATACCTCGTTTCTTAGCTGACGGATTACCGTAATAAGCTATAGGAGTATTGGGATTATTTTCTCCAATACGTGCCTCTGGACTATGGAATAAACCACTTTCTGGAGCTCTTTTCACTAAAATTCATAGAATAAACTACTAAATACACTATCATTTTATGGACTTTAAAGCCGAGTTAGCATTCGGTTGCATCAAAATTCAAAACACTATTTCACATAAATTGGTTCAGCAATATAATTACAGAGTAATTTTTCATTTAAGTCGCTGAATGAGAATTAGCAATTACAATAATAAATACAAAAACCAAGCATATTGTTTTTTTCAAGCCATCTGTTTACAGCACCTATTGTTTATTTACGCAAGTAAATCAATTAAAAAAAAAACAAAATAGATTTACGTAATCGTTTCATTTTTTTCTTTTTTTACTCAAAATCTAAGCTGCGATTAACTTTTCCCCGTTTAAGTACTTAATAATCCGGATGAATAATTCATAACAGTTGAATAACTAAGACCTGTTGATTAATTCAACAGTTTGCAAAACCACCCTCAACATAATACACAAAAAAGAGATAGCAACAGTCCCACATCTCGCAAACGTTCAGCGTTATTCGTTTGTTTAAATACTAACCTTTATTTGTCCGCAGATTAATCGCTTTTGTTTCGGCCAGTAAACTAGCCGGTATGGCGTTTGATATTGTGAATATAATTGTTACGAAAAAACAGCCGATAGCTAAATGAACCGACATGGCGTTCTTTTAGATATGTCGCCCAGTCCTCACTGAAGTAAGGTGTGTAGCCTATCTCGTGCTCAAAGACGCAGTTGCAAAACAGTCGAACGATGCCAATGAAATTACGCATGCGTATTCCCAGGAAAATGTTTTCCTTCTTTTGTTTTTAAAGGACGTGTTGAATCAATTCATAATTAATGAAGGCGGGTAAAGCGTCGTAAGTCGATTTAATAAATTATATTGAACACAAAAAAAAAACATCACAATCGCGCATTTAGAACTAGGAGTAAACTTTGATGTCTATAAAATTCATGACTCAAGAAAAATAATTTACGATTATTTATCCGTTTAGTACGCCAGAAATATAAATTTAGCTTTCATAAAATTTTCTCTTGCCATTAATTGTTTATTCATGCATTTTCAGACTATTTACATGTAGATTTACGACTTGTGAATAGCAAAATTATGCTAAACAAATGAACGACGTTTAGTCCAGTCATATAGGCATTTCACCTCGGAATCTAACGGAATAAGCTGAATTTTTGTACAAGCCTTCATTTTGGCATTACAAATGTTGTCTCAAAAGTCACATATGCCAACGTGTGAGCGTCCTTAGATATTCAAGGTCAAAGGTCGCAAAAATCAGTTTTTTGAGAATATCTCGTTTTCTGTGCCTCCTATCGTCTTTACATTTATTATAAAAGTTGTAGAGAATAAAGTTCTCTACAAATTTTATTTGAAACTTTTTTTTATACGTCGAACCGTTTTTGAGATAGAGGGCGCTGAGTGTGAAGCGCTCAGCCATACGTACCTTAGCGCAAGGTCAATCTTGAATTCCAATCTATTATACCGTTTTTTTTACTTGATTATTTATTAAATATTACTTAAATAACAATTTAATACCTTCTACTTATACATATTTATTTTCCATTTAAATCAAATAGTCATTAAAAATGACTTACCTTTGACTTACAAATAATCAAATAATGAAGTCAAGCATTGAAATATATTCTATCTTAATATAATATATCTTATATTTTAATCTAATTATAATGAAGGATAATTGGATTCAGAATAGGAAAAGATAAAGAAAATTTTTTTTTGTTGTTTTTATTTATATCAATATTTTTTTATCATTAATATTACTATTATTATTGTTATTATTATAGTAAGCTTCTTCTTCTTCTTCATCCTCGTCATCTTCAGGTTGGCCAACAATTTCAGACTCATTCTCATCATCACTTTCCTCGTTATCATTGATATTAATTGTCATATCTTCAAAAATGTCAAGGTCATATGCATTGTCTTCATTAACATGTGATGGAAACGATGATGCATTGAGGCATGCATTTCCATTGCATTGACCACAAGCTAAAGAACATTGCATCCCTGACTTACGGCATCCACAACGCGAACCACAACCATTCTTGCAGTCGCAAAATACTGCAGTAAGAAGTTCATCTGGTGCAGGTGGTAAAAGTGTTGTTACCGGCGTTAGGGCTTCATTCTGCAGTACCTAACCCCATTCCTGGGGCTGTAAATCATTGCCTAACAAATCAGCCATGATAACTTTTAAAATTTTACGTCTGTCTTTGCTAAGATACACTTTAAAACTGAACACTAAATTTGGTTAGTAGGTAGTAGTCCCTTAAGAAAGAAACAGGCCAATAATAGAAAATTTGTCCCAACTTGCTATAAATAGAAAGGTCAGGTAGTGGGGTGGGTATTTCCAGGTCTGTATTTTAATAAAAGCAATACCTGGGTCCCATAGATGAAATATTTAAGACGAATTCATTTAATATCTTTTCTACTCAAAATGCTATTATCCTTAATTAAAATAACATTAAATTACTTCATTATTTAATTATTTGTACCTATGTCAAAGATATAAGTAATATTTAATGACTATTTGATTTAAAAGAAATATAAATATAAGTAGAAGGTATTAAATTGTTATTTAAGTAATATTTAATAAATAATCAAGTAAAAAAAACGGTATAATAGATTGAAATTCACGATTGACCTTGCGCTAAGGTACGTATGGCTGAGCGCCTCACACTCAGCGCCCTCTATCTCAAAAACGGTTCGACGTATAAAAAAAAGTTTCAAATAAAATTTGTAGAGAACTTTATTCTCTACAACTTTTATAATAAATGTAAAGACGATAGGAGGCACAGAAAACGAGATATTCTCAAAAAACTGATTTTTGCGACCTTTGACCTTGAATATCTAAGGACGCTCACACGTTGGCATATGTGACTTTTGAGACAACATTTGTAATGCCAAAATAAAGGTTTGTACAAAAATTCAGCTTATTCCGTTGGATTCCGAGGTTGACCCCTGTTTCTGACTAAGATGACTGTACTAGTTTACATGAAAAGCAAAAGATTTTATTTTTAATTATCATATGGCTGATAGCACTCCGAAGTCAATCATTAATTTTTATAAAAAGCGCGTGGCGTGTCAACTGATTAAAAACAAAAGAAGTGTTAGTTACAATAAAACAAAAATTAATCACACAATTCCCTTTCCCAGTAGTAGACATTATCTACAATCCACCACCTCTACATGAACACCACAAGTGGGTACTTGAATGGAATTTTTTGTCGTATTTTATGTCGAAAGAAAATCTAAGAATTTCTATACGTATTTCTTCGTTTTTAAAAATATCAATTAAGTTAGTTTTTTTCAGCAAAATGGCTTCAGGAGCAGCCCCTTGTGCCAGCAAAGCAAAGTTGGAGATAATAGAAATAAATAGTTATTTATTTCTATACTAGCCGTTACCCGCGGCTCTACGCACGCGGTTGAAACGAAACACGCTAACAACAGTAGTGGAGCCTTCGGCTTCACATTATTAAATAGCGAGTTACAACAATGTGGATAACATAAAGATTTTCTCCATAAAAAATATATATATGTGCCAACTTTCATGGTGATTGATGTCGAAATCTATTGATCTCAGATATACCAATAATCATTTTTTATATCTATTGATTTAAGAACCGTACATTCTAGCGACCGTAACAAAATCATAAGGTCCACATAATTAATACTGAATTAAAAAATTCCATGCAAGTAACCTATTAAAGCTTGACAAAACACAAAACTACCAAGAAAAAACAAATTTATTAAAATTAATAAAAACCTAACAAAAAGAAAAATACATAAAACAAAACAAATCAAACAAGACTTAAAATTTATCGACTGCTCTCAGTTTAAGCAATAGGTCCTATTCAAAACAAGAGACAAGCTACGACCAAAATTGCGCGTAAAATCAAAACTAATAATTTTGCACCATCATATTATTCAAGTTAATAAAAAATGAATGTCGCTATTAATACGACAACCGCAAGTTGAGCTCTGTACAAAAACTTGGTCCAAACTGTCATGTGTCGGCTCGGATGACTCATGCCCATTACTTTCAAGTCATTTGCTCCTGAGAGACCTAAAATAAAACATTTTAAGTAGACCGATTAACTTAATTATAAATCGTATTTATGCTTTCGATTTTAAATCGAGTGAGTGGATAGATTTAAGTCGGCCGTCTGGCACCGTTTTTCCCTTCTTGATGACCTCAGCTATTGAGCGTCTATAATCTACAATCTCTCTCGCCCCTTCTGATGAATCTGTCTGTTATCCGAAACGCGTGGACCATGGGACAACCGTGGATCGGAAATTATGAGCAAAATATGATTGTAAACTATAGACGTCCGACAACTTATAAAACTTCTAGCATATTTCAAGGTTATTCGCCTAGCATCGTATTAGAAGTTTTACGTCCGTATTTTGTTGTTATATATGGCTTAGCAAATTATTATTTCTTATTTAAATATTATAACCTATAAATCAAAATTTAATATTTAAAATAAATAAAGCAGCACATTGTGTTTGAATGAGACACATATAGCTACAAGTAATTTGACTGTTATTTTAACAACTTTTAAGTAATATTTGCCCAAAACTTCACGTTAACTTTTTTCATTATAATTTTTACATAATCTAAAAGAGTCGAACTTTCGAATAATCAGTTTTTGATAATTTTGTCGAGCCAATTTGGTTTAATTTTATTTTTACATACACTTCCGGCGAGCCTTCTCATTTTCTTTCTGAAACTGCTCTAGATGTATCGAATGATCTTAGAATTGGCTAAACGTGAAAATGAAAAACGTTATTTAAACAACAAATAACAATAGATCAAAATTTTATTCAATCAATATTTCACAATTTACAAGAAAAGAGAAATTTAAAAGTACACTCTCTTCTGCTATAACGCGTTGCTGTATTACACGACCTTATTTATACAGGATGTTCTACAAGCTCTATGACAAACTTTGACAGATGGTAGGTCACTTGATTTTAAACATATTTTTTTTAATAAACATGGGTCCGATTCGTTTTTGTTTAGAAGTTACAAGCATTTAAAGAATCAAAAACGTAGGCTGATAAATAGAAATATCGGTTGTTATGACAATAATTATTGTTAGTGTCATTTTAATTATTTATTAGATATTTCGTGTGAAAGTTCTAAATAAAAAATGCATTTATTCCCGACTGAGGAATATGCAGATATTGTTTGTATATCATGGCCACCTCGTTCACCCGATCTGAATCCTCTGGATTTTTATTTATGGGAACACATGAAGGAGCTGGTCTACCATGTTGAAATCGCTACCCATCAGCAGTTACTTGAAAGAATTCAAGATGCAGCTAGCCAAACAAGAAATGATCCAAATCTCATTCTTCGAGTGACCGAATCTTTAGTTCGTCGATGTGAGGCTTGCATTCAAGCTGAGGGTGGACATTTCAAACAATTTTTATAGTCTTAAGTTTTGTGATTATCATTTAAATTAAATTTTTATTGTTAAAATTGTTAATAAAGGTTAAATGCTTGTAACTTCTAAACAAAAACGAATCGGACCCATGTTTATTAAAAAAAATATGTTTAAAATCAAGTGACCTACCATCTGTCAAAGTTTGTCATAGAGCTTGTAGAACACCCTGTATATGAATAAAAAAATCCAGATAACAAATCACGAGCAGAATTCGCATTGCGAAAAACATCAGCCAGGTAACGTTATTGTAGAAATGACCAGGGTCGTAACTAGGCAGAGGCAACAGGGACACTTGCTCAGGGCCCAAATCGAAGAGGGACCCCAGAAAGACCTCTCAAAAAAATAATTTTCTTTGCTTATTTTGATATACAGAATAAATATACAGTAGAACCTCGATAAGTTAAAATCCAAGGAAAACGTTAAAAGATATAAGTTATCGAGAGTTGAAGTTAGAGAGGTTGTCAGAGTAAAATTTTTAACTTACCAAGGTTTGTGGATTTTATAGAGGAAGTATTTAGTTCAACAGAGGATAATACTTTAACTTATGGAGGTCACCAAAATATCATTTTAAGTTATCGAGCGCGATGTTCAGAATATTTGTTTAGTTACCGAGGTTTTGTGATTTAAGTAATTGAGGTTTTATGCTTTCAGGGGAAGGGAATTCAAAAAATTTTTAACTTACAGAGGTTTTTAACTTATCGAGATTCTACTGTAAATATAAAGTGAAATTAAAATTACGGGCAGAAACAATACAAAGAATAATTATTTTGTTTTTATTTATTAAGACTGTTACCAAACTTAAAAAAATGAAAGAACAGCAACATATATGGACGGTAAATTTTTTTTTTTTATTATTAAAGGGGATCCCAAATTGCAAGTCTTGTCTAGGGTTCACAAAAAGCTAGTTACGACCCTGGAAACGACTGCAATTATTTCATTTAAAATCTAGCACACTAATGTTTCTTGTGTTTCTTTCTTTTGAGTGAATGATCATCATCTCTGCTCTTACGTTTCTTCTTCTTCTTCTTTTTATGCTTCCTCTCAGAAGACGAATCGCTATCTGATTCACTGTCGCTACTGCTACTCGAACTACTCGTACTTTTTCTTCGCTTTGATTTTGATTTCTTCTTTTTCGCATAATCTTCCGAATCACTACTCTCACTATCGTTACCATTTTTCTTCTTCCTTTTTTTAACATCACTTTCCGATTCTGAACTAACGCTTATTGATTTCTTTCTATCATGTTTTTTTCCACTTCTTTTGTCTTTTTTTTCTTCTGCAAGGTTGTCACTACTTGTTCTTTTCAAATATTTATTATTCTCAGAGACCTCACCGTATCGTTTAGAAGAGTTATATTTTTTGCTTTCGTGTTCGTATCGTCCGCTTTGATTTCTGTCTTTACCGTCGTACTTTCTTCTGTCGTCTCGATGTATTTGGTTTTTTTCTCGATAATTTCTATCATCATCGATGCGACTATAATTTCTGTTACCTTGATGATTTCGGCTGTAACTAACGTTCTGACGATTTCGGCTATAACTTCTATCATTTTCATAATTTCGACTATAATTTCTATCGTCTTCACGATTTCGACTGTAATTTCTGTCATTATGATGACTTCGACTGTAATTTCTGTCGTCTTGATGATTTCGACTATAATTTTTATCGTCTTTACTCCGACTGTAACTTCTGTTGTCCCGCTCTGAATTCCTATGTCTAGATCTCTGGTCCGTCGATCTGTTCGAATCAACGTCCTTGTTCTTGAATTTATCTTTTTTGGTGCCCGAGTCATCATGAATAGCGACGCCCCTTCCTTTTCCAAGCCATTTGATCTTTGCCACGCTTTGACTGAAATCTACGTGTATTCTTCTATCGTCTATCAAAACGTTATCCATTTTAAAATAAGCATCCTCGCACGACTTCTGCTCTGCGAACTCTACGAAAGCGTACTGCAAAGACTCTCCGGTCTGCTTGTCTCGTATAACTTCGCACGATTTGATCTTCCCGAACCGACTGAAAATGATTTCAAGATCGCTGTCGTTTGTTACAGGATTCAACTTGCAAACGAACAGTACGTTTTCAGGCGGAGCCATTTCAGCATCGGGAATATCGCCCACCATTTCTAAAATCGTGGCTCTGGCTTTGGCTTCTCTCTCTGCCGCCATTTCGGCTAATTCTTCGGCCGTTTTTCCGACAGTTTCGTCGATTTCTTCATCGGCTCCAATACGACCTCCTTGAAGCCGTTCGGCAGTCCGTTCGGGAGACTGAGACGGTTCTTTGAGATCCTGAGGATCTGGAAACGGATCTTCTAAAACGACCGTATGCGTTATTCGAACATCCTGATACGGTCTGTGTTCGTCGTCGCAAATTACTTCGTTCAATTTTCTGAGCACATCGCAACCTTCGGTCACCTCCCCGATTACACAATGTCTGTCGTCGAGAGAAATTAGTTCCGGAGCTAGAGTTATGAAAAACTGTGAGCCTAGCATCCCGTTTCCAGAGTTGACTAGTGAAACGGTACCGACATTTGTATGTTTTATTTTTGGTCGATCTTCACCTTCAAAATACCTTCTGGACGCTCCGTCCAAAACGCCCCAAACCGAATCACCCCCATCGCCGGAGCCTGTCGGGTCACCAGTTTGCGCGAGGAAGTCATGTTGTATTGTATGGAACAAGTTGAAGTTGTAATATTTTATTTTACATAATTTAAGAAAGTTCAAGCAAGCTCTTGGTCGTTCCTCGACGAACAAATCAATCGTCAAATCGCCTAACGTAGTTTCCAGCACGATCGCCATTTTAAAATGTTAAATTTACAAGCATCACGAATGTCTCCTGGTTGTTTTTTATTTAAATATATTAACACAACTTACTTTAAATAAAATTTTCACAAAACACAACTGTCAAACACATCATTTAAATTGTAAGGTTAAGTTTACGCCGTTCAGTATTGTCAACTTAAAGAAAATCATTTCAAAGATTTGTTAGCTTTAAAAAACTAACCGCTACCCGCGGATTCACACGCTATTAATATCAAACATTATTATACTTTTCCCGCGAATATAATTTTTAAATCTTTGTATATAGCTTCACCTTCTCCTGTCTCTTAGTGTTCTTATAAAATGTATTAAAAAAAAATGTTAAAAATCAATTTTGTAACAAAACTATGAGAAATAGGGAATAAAACATAGAAAGCTTTTTTGTGTAAGATTGCAAGTTTGACAAATTTCGTCTGAAGCTTTTTTTCGTATCGCTTATAGTTTATAAGATAATTATGAAAACCTGATAGTTCTTCCAGTTTATCGATTTCATAAAAATAACTCTATG
This sequence comes from Venustoraphidia nigricollis, assembly GCA_034508555.1. NCBI lineage: Eukaryota > Metazoa > Arthropoda > Insecta > Raphidioptera > Raphidiidae > Venustoraphidia > Venustoraphidia nigricollis. The sequence goes on along the minus strand of JAVRKA010000032.1, from coordinate 2,793,857 downwards.
TATTTTTGGAATCAAATGCCTAAATCACTCCTGGCATAGTCCTTTAGCTGTCTGTGAAGTGTCATCACAATCGGTCCAGTCATTTTGAAGATTAGTTCGGACGGACAGACAAAATAACTGTGTAAGCTCAAAAAGTTATTTTAATATTACAGACAGGCGTTTATATTTTATTTATAAGTAAAATAGATAAACAACTGATGTTTCTACTTGTTTCAATCTTCGTTGCTACATGTAAGAAAACTTAAATTAAATTTACGGTTACGTGATATTCTATTTAAGTATTTTTATGTTTGTAGGGATTTTTTTCTTAGATGTTAGAAAAAGACTCGATTGTATGTATAGGATAATTTTGAATTCGATCTTTAACATTTATCGTTATCAAAACGCTGTTAGAATATGCGCCACGGTTCTGAAAGGTTCTGAAGTTAGTCACATATTTTAGAGCCGTCCTGGTTGTTTTGTGGGAAAGGAAGACTCCCACCACCTCCCAGTTACCGGCACAGAATACGCGCTCGTCAGTGATTGGTTAACGCTGGTTGCCTTGTCAATTGTCACTTTCCTGCTATACAGTACAGTCCAGTACGCTATGGTTATGTTGTTTCTTTGATTGTTAATTGATCAAGATGCCTAATACAGTTTTGCATAGACAAGCACGAAAAATAATTTTTTGGATCACTTTATGCAAGGAATTAGACCTGTAGATTAAAGAAAAATTAAAAATAGTAATATAGCGCAAGTTTTTCAGTCGACTGTACCTGCTCAAGCCTCCATTTGCATCTAACTTCCGAACCTTTTAGATCCATGATGTATTTAATTATTTAAAATTCACATTTTACCTATTAAATTTGGAGACGTATTTTGACCAATAATACCAAAACTTGAAAAGTCAGCAATCGCACCTTTTGATGTTAGTGTACAAGTTTTATCTTTAGTCTTATATTCAAACGAATCGACTTTCAGTGGCAAATAATACCGATTAAATACCATAGGCACTACTATTGCATTGGGTGCGAAAATACCATTAATTTTTATCGAATCAACACTTGCCGCCACGACGCTGGCATCAAGATCATCACAAGTGTCCAACTTTTCGTTTAAACATGCAATGACTGAACATACTTGAACATAAGATTTTTCAAATTTTCCAGAATATGCCATTATTCTTAAAAGAATGAAATAATTAATTTAAATAATAAGATAAAAGTTTCAGCAAGCAGGGCACAGACAAGGTTAGTAGAATACTACAGGTTGGACGTTAACATTGTCGAAAGCGTGACTAGGCCAGACGGAAGTAAGGACGCGGTTAGACTTTTTTCCCAACTCTTAACGGTTCTTTATAATTGAAATTTGAAAAGTCAAGCCAAGGGTTTCGAATCAACCAATCACAGACGTGAGCACTTTTATTGCCTCTTATGGCCAACCTATAGCATTTAACATACATTTCTTTAAACGTTTGCTACAATAAGCTAGCGAAATATTTTGTTACAAGATTAATAAAAATTCAAAAATTACATTTGGCTCTCGGTTAAGTGAAGGTATATATTCTAGGTGCCTAATGTAAAATTAACTCTCGGAGGATAAGGAATAATGTTGCCGATATGTTTTATTATGAGAACCGTTGATTGTTTAAATATGTCAGCGTAGAATAATTGGTAATCCAACCGCCGCGACAGTGGAAGAATCGGATTCATGGCCCGACAATGACATTGAGTGAATATGAAATTTTTCTAGTATCGCATTTTAATTGCAACAATGAATGTTTCGTAATATTATAGCAAACTATTAGCTATTATTTCTATATTAGCGGACCCGTGCGAATATTTTGCAGCGTTACTAGTCAGTTACGTAATATAATAGGGTGGAAATACATTTTATTCTATTCTATTCAGAGACTTCAGCGCCACTACGTCACTTAATATTACCGACAACTGTTATAATAAACAGAATGCTACCAGATTTCTGAATGTTATTTTCTGTAATGAACTTGTTAAAATTTTTAAACTGCAATTTTTAAAACTAAAATATTAATTTTAAGATATTTACTTAGTTTTCGTTCATTAGAAAGAAAACTATTCTCCAAGATGGCATATCAAACATTAATTTCGATACAGTATTAAGGGAGATATTTCATACCGACAAAAAAATTAAGATACTTATGCAATTGTAACTATAATCAACTGTACAGAGCATGCGCATTCAGTTTTTAGCATTCAAACAAATTAACAAACACGATTTTCAACGTCGTTGTAAGCAGCTATTTAAGGCTCTGAATTTAAGCCAAAAATATTGTAGACTTATTCGTCAACATTATGCAAAAATTCTTTCTCTATAAGGAAGATAAAGGGCAGTTAGGTCTCTAATGGACTACTTTTGAAATTTATGTACGATTTACTAGAAAAAAGTTGGCATTAATTGTGCCAAAAAAACACACGTTTTCAATGTCACACTACGACCTTATTCGTACTTATTTCACAAAATTGTTCCATTACAAATCTAAAGTGACTCTTTCTCTTTCGGAAAAGCCTTTTAAATCTTCAAAATATTTCCAAAATTTAGAGTAATCAACTGACAGCGGCACCCTTGCAACAGCATTTTTTAGCCTCGTAGTGTGGCTTAAATTCAGAGCGTTCCAACAGCCTTAAATCTTAAAATCACTACCTGTAGTACACTTTTTTTGCTCCTGAAGCGCTGTCACCCGGTTTTACTTCTTCCGTTTTCTTCGCGTCAGGATCCGCCGGTGTCTCTGGGTTTTCAGGGTCTTCACGTTTTTTTCTTCCTCCCGTTTTTGTAAATTTAACGTCGAAATTACAGCAAAAGTTGCGATGACACAGTTTTTTAGATTTCACTCCATCTGTAGCATTTATATTTTCCTGTTTAAAACCTACCAGTTTGATTTTGTCCGTTTTCTGCAACAGACAATTTATGCTTTACAACTTCTCTTTGTAGTGAAACTTCTTTAGGTTTAATAATAATAATAATTCATCTTTAAATTTCAATTCCAGATATATGTTATAATAGAAAACAGTATCACGGGTAATTGGAATAAAAATAAATCAATTTAAACACTCATTGATTGCAACGTTTCGTCTTTTATTTAATTAAGACTTTTTAAAGCTCTCAATATGCTTAAATGATAATTTTCGATCGACAATAATTTTGCAATTAAGAAAAAATATAATTTTAAGGGGTGTATTAAGGAGTCAAATTTTTTATTTTGCCCAAAATCCAACCTAAGTTCGCATAATAAAGCCACATGACATGTTTTAGCAAATACACTATATTGTCGGCAGGGTTTTGGCATTGCGACCCGGGTTTTTTAGTGTATTTGCCATAAGGCAACATACACTATTGGCGTCGGTCGGATGGCGGGACCTAGGGGTCGGACCAAAATTTCTCGACGTTTCATAACCTCCTAAACACTTTGGCACCATTTTTAAAAATGTTTATATATATATATATATATATATATACGTATATATATATATATATATACGTATATATATATATATATATATATATATATATATGTGTGTGCGGGCAATAACTTTCGAAGGAGTTAATTGATTTTAACGAAATTTGGCCCACGTGTTGAAATCCATCACCGCAAGAAGCCTATTTAAAATGGGCGTTATCGGGCCATTTTAAGGGTAGTTTTTAGGGGTTGAAAAATCTTTTTGGGCCCCAAAATACCGAAACAATTCTCAGAATCGTTTCAAAATTGACATTTAACCCGTTAGTAGCAATTAAAAAGTGCCCCTAAAATTTTAATAAAATCGGCTTAACAGGACCGGACTTACACATTTATTGAAAACACTAATTTGCAGATAGTGACTTATTTATTGAAGAGTGTATTTAATTCGGTGTAGACATTAGATTGATAATAATATTACAATTAAGAAAAAAAATGTTATTTTAAGGGGTGTATTAAGGGGTTTAATTTTTTATTTTGCCCAAAAACAAACTTAATTTCACATAATAAAAGTATAAAACCTCACGACTTTATACAAGCAAATACACTATATTGTCGGCAGGGTTTAGGCATTGCGACCCGGGTTTTTTATTAGTTGTACACGATTGAATAGAATAGAATTTTTTTTTAGATTATCTTCATACCGGTGGTGGCAAAACATTATCCGGTGCCCATGCATCAGGTTCCTTTTTAACAGTGGCAGTAGACATCTTACAATCACCGTCTTTGTTGGTCATCCCAGTTACTATCGGTCCTTTCTTTCCCATGTAAATACCAGTTCCGAAGACGTTTGGTTTAGTAGAATTATATCCAAATCCGGCTGCGAGCAACGTAATATCGTACGCGTACGCCCAACCGGCTTGCATTGCCACAGCTAACATAAAATTAAATCAATTAATATGTGGTCTTGCCAAATTCAGTGTAAACTCAATATAGCGACGTTGAAAGGACTGCGCATTTTCTGGCGTTATAGAGAGTTGTTATATGGAGAGATAGAAAAATCAATCTTGTTTTACTGTTATAGTATTATTTAATAATAACGCATAAAATTTACAAACATTCGGTACGTATGATGCCAACAGTCGAGGTAAATATGGACTAGACAATAAAGCTGCAGTTCTTATCAATTTCGACAACTTAGAAAGTACCTTCAAACAGTAGGTGCTATATAAGTTGCCGAAATTACTTGCTTTATAATCAGTGCCGGATTAAGCCAGCGCGGGGCCTGTAGCAATTTTTGTCAAGGGGCCCTTGGTTTGCTTTAGGTTCTCAAGTTTAGGGTATTAAATAAAACAAAACTGTTACAAATAAACTTTTCTGGATTTAATATGGGCAAATTTAGAGATAACACTTTCAATATCGACTTCTTTAAGCAAATCATGCTCTATATTCAACAAAGTGAGATAATTAAGACGTTCTTGGCCCATTGTGTTGTTTAATACGTTTTAATGTTGAAAAAGAACGTTCGCCACTGCAGTTAGTGATCATGAGAGACAAGTAAATGCGCAAGGCAATTTCTAACTTAGGGAAACACGATTCTAAAGAATTATTTAATAAAAGTTTACGTAAACTCGCAAAATAAATGTATACCTATATAAAAAATAAAAATCTGGCCGCTTGAAGGGTAGAAATGTGGTCCCCAAATTAGCGGGGCCCGTAGCATTTGGTACTCTTGCTACGTGGCTAATCCGGCACTGTTTATAATAACATATGGTCGTTATTTAGAGTGGGTGTGATGCTACATGGAGTGTATCATTGTATGGCAACAAGGCAAAACAACCAAAATCGAGTAATTTCGACGTTTTTAGGGAGTTTGACGTTAAATCGAGTGATGTTACATGGAGTTTAACAAAACACGCCTAATAACTTGATTATGCCACCAACTAAAAATGTTTAAAATTCAAACCTGTATACAGAGGCGCATTATTTCGATTGCTAATAGTAGAGATAACGTTTTTAATTTTGTTTTCAACTAACAATGCAGTCAGTTTTTTCATAAACAAGTCTTTTTCACAAACTAACGCAAATTTTCCATAATCAGTATCAATTACTTTCAATTTCGGCGTGATACCGGGGAACCTGAAAAACAATTTTCATAAAACGCATACTTTCGGTATTTTATTTCATACTAGCGCTCCGATCCAGTCTCGCACGGGTAATACTAATTATCTATAGCTTTTAATTGTGAATGATCAAAAATCGAAGAAAAATCAAAATTGCCAAAAAACAAAAATTCTGTTGATCTAATCGCTACCAAACTTCACAGGATCACCCGCCAGGCTAATCTGAAGACTGCTTGAAACTTTCATCAAAATCTAACCAGCCGTTTTGGAACTATATCTGTTGCGTGCTGAGCCGCGGGTAGCGGCTAGTTTATAATGAAAATAACAAAGCACAGTCGGACTCATGTATTTTCAACACCATTTATTCTCAACTGATTTTACTCGTATATTTGCAAGTTTTTAGTCCCTACTTCTTAAGTGAAGTCTTTCCTGCGCTGCTCAGTCAATAGAAAAACACGTTAGACAACGTTTAAGGTAGTTGACAGAAAATTCTTAATTTTTGTATACTTATTAAGGATATGATAATACAATTACCCTGAAAATTTGAAGTCGATCGGCCGTATATAATCCGAGATAAATTCAATTAAAAATTGGATAATTAACATTGATTGTATACGATCTCTGTAGTTCTGAACCAGTTTCTTATTTATAAAAAAAGAACTAACTGTCAGAAACTTTTCAATGCATTTGTTATGAGTTTAAAAAAAATAAGAAAAAATTTTTGACCGTCTAATTATTTATAAATAACGGTTTAAAGTTCAACAATTTATAGAAAAGTATACGTGCATATATGAATACTGTATGGGTTACGTTTCCACGGGTACAGTCTTGCGTACAAATTATGGATCACTTAGCTACAAGCTAGTATACTTTTGTGGCGCGTATAATCTATAACTGTTTGACAATATTGTACCACGACAACTACCTTAAACTCAAATTACTAGCGGTTTTTTCTGATTGGTCTATGACTGTCACGAAGTGAGGATGAAGGCGAAGTTGAAAATACATTAATTCTACTGTAGAAAGCAATTCTTATGAACTGACATAGGCTTATATATCGACAATTCCTAGACTAATAGACTCTCGACCGCAAAGCCTGACCATCGATGAAGACATGGTCTATAGACGAAGTCAACACTAAGAAAGTGTAGCAAAAACTCTGCAGATTAATTTAAATAATACATGCAAATTGCTGAAAGTTCTCAAACAAAAAAAAAAAACGTCGTACTTATTACTTACTGGTCTTTTAGACTACCATCTTGGCCGTACACAAAATGGAGGTCCTTTTCTGAACACTTCTTCTTAACACACTCTTCTGCTAAGGAATTGAATACAAGAAGCATGCTGTTTGCTTTTGCTAAACAGCTCAATTGCTGCATCACCTAAATTTATTAAACATCTCTTTCTGTTAATAAATGTTACAGACGCTCAAAATTGTATATTACACCGCAAGGGCAGAAATTCGCCTCAGATATCGTGTGTCGCACAGTGCAGGAACTTCAACTTTCTGGCCGTGTGCTGTACATACTATTTTTCTTTATACCCGGTCAAAAGTACGTACTTTCGCACGAGAAAACTGTTTCGGCCCGCTGTTACAGATGGCGTGCGAGTAATTTCAGCAGTGCATAAATGTTAGGCTTTCTACCTTAAAATCAAAACCGAACGTACTTTCGGCCCGGTATAAAGAAAACATATTTATATTACAGCGACCCACCCGGCTTCATACAGATAGCACTAATTATCTATAGCCATAAAAGATGAGAATCATTATTATAAAATTCTCAACGTGTATTGAATTTCCGCGAATTCAATCGCTTTTAATTGTGAATGTTCAACAATTAAAGAAAAATCAAAATTGCCAAAAAAACAAAAAAATCTGTTGATCCGTTCGCTACCAAACTTCACAGGATCATCCGCTGGGCTAATCTGAAGATTGCCTGAAAATTACATCAAAATCGGTCCAGCCGTTTTGGAGTCCTTAGATATTATACATATATATATAGATTTCACATACCGTTTTAGCTGTAACACTGGTGTCTTCACTTGGAGCCGTGCAGTTTTTAGCTAGGTCAGCGTCTTTAATTGAAACATTGCCCGCAAGACTGACTTCAGGCAACACTAGAATGTTACATTTCTGAAAAATAAAATTAAAGAATGACGGTAACCGTTTTTTTTAATACATCAGACAGCACTAGCACTCCCGTCCTTGTCACAGGTAGCCACATTTGTGGGAATCCCCTCCCTGGTGTGACGTCACATATTTTACTCGGCAGAAGCCAACTATCAAACGAGTAATAGAATTTCACCTTTGGATGAATGGTGTAATTTAGCGTCAACAGTGTGGACAGCACACGAACTCAACGCGAATCGTGAAAGCGAATCTTTGTCAAAAGCTGTTTCCACTCAGTTGCTACGAACATGCCGAATAGGAAAGTCATGATAGCTGGTGCTGCTTTTATTTATATATATTTATTAACTGAAGATTTCAGATTTTTTAAAGTAATCCGGATTTTTTGGATCCCAAATAGCACGTTTTTCTTGATACAAACTGATAAGTTCAAGCGATTGTTCGTATCATGAACGTACACACGACACAATCGTCACTAACGCCGTCCAAATGAGTACTGCTAGCGCCTTAGTGTTCGCGCTAAAAACCGACAGCCGATGGATCACGGCGCACGCGTGCGTTAGATGTAATGCTCGTAGTGCCGTCCACACGCAGAATTCGTGTTACATTACATGATAGATTACATTACGCGTTACACACGTCTGGACCCGGCTTTAGTAGATAATTTAAAATGCATAGCAACTTACTTTCCCAGCTGCTTCGGTTATGAAACCCTTGTATTTTTCAAAATTTGCTGCAACTACGTCCCCTTCAGGAGTCTCCGAGTTAAAACACTCTACAACCCCAGCTACATATTCTTCCTGTTGTAAATAAAAGTTTTAGTTTGTTTAACCTTTGAAAGGAGACTTACAATGAATACTGCACACGGTCTTGTGCAGAATAGATTCTCTGGCCAAATATTTGATCGGTTTACCGTCAATAATTTGGGTGGACGTTCTTTACGTAATTCGGCCGTACGATTAGTAGAGAGTGTCTACCAATTAAGATGCAGAATTAATAGATTAATACATAAAAGCTTGCTTGGTTTCAGCGACTAGGCTAATTATGAGGACGCGCCCCCGCCAGGTGTGTTACGGACAGCCTAAAAAGTAGTAAGTGAGTAGAGTAGTACACGACAACTACCTTAATATCTACATATAACAAATATTAGTCTTGTTCATTTTAAACCAAATTTTTTAATAGTTTGTTAACAGAAAACACAAAATGTCGTCTGGGGGGTCATGGAAAGACTACGTTAGGCTACATGAAGGGCGGGAGGGGTTTCAGAGAGGCTGAAATAGGGTCACGTGGTTTGTGGACGCTCCCCAAGCATTAAGTATAAAAAAACTGACATTTTTATCTTATTTCGTACATCATTTATGCGGTCAAAATCATAATACGGCAAGGTTGCCAATATAATTATAGCGATTGATTAGTAATTAATTATTGGCCGTGTTCGTTGGCACATTTTTGGTCCATGTGCGCATGCGCTATCATGCAAATGAAGCCAATTTTAGTTACTGCGCATGAACAATAAATAAAGTTGGACACATTTGTATGTAAGCGCATGCGCACATGGACCAAAAATATGCCAACGAACACGGCAAAATCTAATAAAATTAATTAGAATATTAGTGTGTTATTTTAGAAACCTACCCCCCATTAGATACTTAAGAAAAATGCGACTCAATTATTCGGCCAACTAGCAAAAAAGTAATCAAATAGGTCGAATACCGAACAGTCGGCGAATGTTCGTTGCAAGTTCATTTAAAACTCAAGTTGTGAAACATATATCTACCTTCTGTGTGAATGCAAAGTGAATTCCAGTTAGGAGAAATAGAATTATTTTTAAGTACATTATAATTTAGAATTCTTGAAAATCTGAAAAAAATGTTATCAGTTAATATTGACAAACAAATACTTATAATTTAAAGGAAAACTTTCTAAGTACAAACAGTCCCTCTTATGCCAAAAAAATCTAAGGCTAAAGCGTTGCTTGAAATTTGTATTTTGCCATAAGTAATATTAATTTTAATGTCATCTGGTGTCCCTAGCGCAGATTATCTCCGTCAACTCTTAGATACGGCATTGAATGCAATTAATAAACGCTCAAGTGCAACAGTAAGATAAATAAAAGATGTCTTTGGTTATTACCGTGTTGTAAGCGTCTCTTTATTTATTAACCAAACGTTGATAAGTTTTTCACCACAAAAGTACTTCATATTTAATAATTTATAAACGTATTCAACGATATTAAATTTTAAAATTATTATAAACACCTAAGAACACCAGCCGACGGTTTTTAAATTCGCGTGGTTGATCAGCTGATTGTCAGAGATATTTTAAGGTGGTACCACTGTTAAGAAAATTGAGGAAAATGAAAAACTATTAAGTGAGGTTATTTAACTAGACTAGAAATTGAAACGTCGTCGATGTGTTTTTTCCTAGTATTTAGGTAAGATTAAATTAAAATTGAAAGAAAAACAGTACAGTTTACCGCTTAAAATGGCGGATAGACTGACACAACTTCAAGATACAATAAACCAACAAGCAGAGCACTTTTGTAACAGTATTGGCGTTCTTCAACAATATTCAATTCCGAGTAAGTTCCCGGGCTTCGATCGGAGTGGTTCTCAAACACCAAACCAGCAAACTGCACAAGAAGATTATTCACAATTATTTACGACGCTGATTGCGCGAACTGCTAAAGACATTGATACACTGATCGAATCTTTACCGAGTGAAGAAAGTTCAACAGAACTCCAAGTCGCAAGCTTACGAAGGCTTGAAACTGAAAACCAAGAAGCGGCCGAAAGATTAGAAGAAATCGTGCGTCGAGGTGAAAAAATATATGAACAAATCCAAAGTGCACTTAGTGATATAGCGCAAGCACAACTGGATATGCAGAACTTAAATAATAAAGACAATGGCTTGCAAAATACTAATAGTGCAAAATAATGTTACAGATTGTATTTGCTCTGACGCGTTATTTTTTATTCTACACGTTCTTCAAAAATCCTAGATTATATTTAATTTTTTAATAATATTAATGTTATATGCATGTATTTGACATGGGTGGTTATGTAACTATATGGATTAAATAACAATTATGCATTGTTACTTATTTATGTAGTTACATAATAATTCGCATTCGTTACATAGGCACCTGCTTGGCGTTGCCTGCTTAGTACTTAAAACAATCGAACGATGAATTATACGTGTCAAGGCCTTCCCAATGAAACGAACAGTTACAATGATTAATAAACCCGTTTCTATAGTAAATTCTTATTTAATTCGGTTTAAGCTAATTTAAAAATGTCAGTGTTACTTCTTTTTTAATAAAAATAATTTTGAATTATATGTTTGTGTATTATGAAACCGACCAATAGCTGTAAAGAAATAATTAATTTTGAATACATAGACACTAATGAACTCGGGTGAAGCCTGAGTAGTTTGGTCAAAGGGGAGAGCTAAAGGCTCGACTAGTGCAAGGAAAGAAGCGGCAAATCTACATACTAACCTTATTTTCAGCCACTTTTCTACCCTGTTTAGTTGTTGAGCATCTGTAATCTTCAACCACTTTCTTTAATTTGAGTCCTCAATCTTTGAATACTGAAGTATAATACTCGCCACAGTTCTAAAAGGTTCTGAAGTTAGCCACAAACAGTGCATATTTTAGAGCTGTCCTGGTTGTTTTGCGGGAAAGGAAGACTCCTACCACCTCCCAGTTACCGGCACAGAACGTGCGCTCGTCGGTGATTGGTTATCGCTGGTTGTCGTGTCACTCATCGCTTTCCTACTATAAAGTACAGTTCTGTACGCTATTGTTAAGTTGTTTCTTTGATTGTTAATTGATCAAAACGCCTAATGCAGTTTTGCATAGACAAGCACGAAACATATTTTTTTGGATGACTTTATGCAAGGAATTAGACCTTTAGATTAAAGAAAAATTAAAAATAATAATACAGCGCTAGTTTGTAGTTTTTCAACCGACTATACCTGCGCAAGCCTCCATTTGCATCTAACTTCAGAACCTTTTAGAACCGTGGCGCGTATTATATTTTATGATTGTAGATTATAGACGCTCAACACCTGACGTCATCAGTGTAGAAGTATTTTAGTAAATTACTAAGCCTGTCTAGAAAACCATAAAATCCTTAATTTTTAAAAATGTCTAAAAAAAATGCAACTACTGAAGGTGTTTTTTTTTTCAATTGTAAATTATTGGCGCTGAAAGACAATCTCGCTCTACTCTGACAATCAGTTTGACTAAAAAATAAATCAGGTTTTGCAGAAGCTGAAATTTCATTATAATGTCTATTGCCAATTCGGCTTTAGCCAAAGGTGATAAAAACAAAATTTGACTTCAGCAGAAAAAAAAATCACGTCCGGTCAAACTCAACTTAGTTACGAAACATTTTTAAGAAATACCTTTACATGAACTATTTATCTTAACCATTACTCGAAGAATTACCATCTGTCAGTTTAGTGATACAATTTCTTAACATCCAGTATAATTCAGTTTTACGTTATTCAAAAATCTGCTGGACAATACTATTACATTTTTATGAAAAAAATCAAATCGGTGGCACACTAATTTAATTCTTTTTTTCATTTTTGTAGTTAATATCTCAAACACTAGTTGATGAAGTATAGAGAAGTATAAATTATTTACAATTATTTTCTGCATTGCATATTTTTTGCATACCTCTGCCTAAATGGATAACCGTAAATAATTGACACTTCGTATAATCTGTAATATCGTCAAGTAGTGTGGAGATACCAACAAAAAATCATTTAAAAATTACAAAAGCGACATCAAAATCATATACAGTAAAACCTCGTTTATCCGGCCCTCGTTCAATTGAGCCTCCGTGTTATCCGAGACAACGGACTGATTGCGATTACTAGTTTGTTTCTTATTCCGTATACTTGCTACAACACGTTTTATGATTAAATTTCAAATACATAAAAATCAATTAAAATTTTCAATTTTTTTATTTTTTCCGTGTTGTCCGAATTTTCCTTTATTCGAGGTGCCTCCTCCCCATATTACCTCGGATAAACGAGATTTTACTATACTATTGGTAAAATTGATGAAACAGAAGTAACGAAATAATCAATAAAAATCAGCAGCTGATTGTAATAATAAATGACGTATTATATTTACAAAAAAATTCTTAAAGTAAACTATTATAGATAAAACACTATTATTTAATTTTTTTTATCGGCTAATTCTACACGGTAATTACATTATTATATAATGTTCAAATGAAATTATTATTATCACACCATACAGACAGTTTTTCATTTGTTTGTTTCTCCCGTTATTTAAAATGATTTAATTTAAAGTTTTCCTGCACTGCGGCGCTCCGCACAGACACGGTATTTTCTCATCTTCTAGCGGGAACTTATAATCGTACGTGATTTCTTCATTGACTCCTATTGGCTGCTTTGAATATATAACGATCTTCTTTTGAGACTCGATTGTTATTACTTTTGCATAACAATTCGGCTGTAAATTAAAATATTCTATTAGACAAAAGACAAAACGGCACGGTCTAAGCTTAATTCATCTAGGATTAGTGCAGTTGATGGCGTAAACATAATGCCAACTTATAAAAAAATCAAAAAAGTTATGCTCTCGTAGAATTTCGAACTGTGGTAGCAAAATTCGTTTTATCACTGTTTTTATTAGCTGTGATTAAGTATTAAGATTAATAAAATTTGGCTCGCTGCTTAAAAATTTCAAAAAACGTATTTTTTCTGTATAAGATTTTTTGTAAAACTTATGCTAATTTTCTCCTTTTCTTCTGATTTTAAATTGTTTATTTAAATCAAATAAACCCTAGAAACATAAAATATGAGAAGAATGGTATATATTTCTAGTTTATTTTGAAGCATTGACATCAAAGATTGAATCAGATTTTTCATAGAAATTAGAGATTTCTATAACCACTGCTTGTTAGACAGAGCCATGCAGATGAAAAAGGGGGCATGTTGAACAGCTGGTAAACTGTCACTTTAATATATTAGAAACGTGAAACTTAATTTACTGAGGCAGTTCCATTCAACAAATGAGATAGAGACACCCCAACTAGTTCACTAAACTACATTACATCGGCGTAACATAGAGATATTTTGTTTTTACGAAGTAATACTTACATTACAACTATGATTAATAAATCTCGCCAAATTGCCGCATTTAGTGGCATCGATAATTGTATCCAAATCAATTCTAAACAGATATGAGCTGCCGATACCGGTAGCTTCGTATTTTTGCTCCCTTAAATCGGCCACGATCGGTCTGACCATTTGTCCGACATATTCGATAACCATTTCATCGGCAGCGATGGGTTCCATTGCAAACAAACCCCAATCGTGAATGCCCGACTTGGCGAATTTGAGCTGTTTTTTCCTGAACTTCAACTGATTAAATTTAAGAAGATCCGAATCGGTATCGATTCCGAACGCTGTCAGAAGTCTTCTTTGATTCGATCGCGCTTCCCTCGAAAGTCCTTGCATCTTAGAACCCTGGGCAACCATTTCGCCGATAGCAGATGCTTCACTCTTAGCATGATGATACTTATATTTAGCTTTGTCCTTCGCCTCGACTTTATAGTAGCCCTCCGTTCTCGCACAGCCGGTAGCATGTTTTCTTTTGCCCGGAGGCGTACTCAAATCCGTCGCGCAGTGTTCGACCCAGTGAGTATCGTTCAGCCAATAACCCATCGAATCGTCGGCCAACATCGCTTCGTAACTCTTCTTTAAGAACGCTATGTCTTCGACGTCGATTCCTTTCGTCAAGAACTCGTACATCAGACCCATTTCGGCCATCATGTCTCGCTCCTTAAATTTAACATCGGTCGGTAATATCGGAACCGATGATTTACCACGTGAGTACGTATCCTGAGTGTGTTGTAATTTCTTATAATCGTGTTTCATTTTCGATTTCTTTGGGGGCGGCGGAGTCAAATCGATTTCGGTTTCTTCTTTGACTTTGGTCGCAGGCTGCGAGAAATTAGTATAACCGTGATCGTGGTTCACTACCTTCATTTGAACTTCTTCTTTTTCCGGAGGCAAACAGTAGCAATGTTCGAGTGCAACTTGGCTTGCGGGCGACGAACAGCTACCTTCTTCGGAATCTTGGATTACCGAAGGTGCGGTTATACCTTCTTTCGGCGTAGCCGGTTGTTTAGCGGCTTGTTTTTGTCTTCTCACTTCTAGACTTTCCTCGTCGGAGCCCGATTGTATTCCGCTGCTCGCCAGCTCTGCCAGAGCTTTCAATGCCGAATATTCAGGTTCGGCGACGATGGGCGGTTCTGGATTTCGATCCAATATTAAAAGTTGTTCTCGTTCTTTCTCCCTTCTTTCTAATAACTCCTTTTCTTCTAACTCTTTCTTTTCAGTTTCCTTGACTTTTTTAACTACCACTTCTTTATTTTCTGGTTCCTTAACAACCGGACTCACAGTTGCCGCGGCTTTACTGTCAATAGCAGTCGTACGTTTAGACAGAGTTTCGGGACTTCTCTTTCTTTCTTTTTTCGGCGACGAAAGTCCACGATACATCGTCTTTGCCGGGCTCGGTTCTTTTTCTTTCGATGCCATCAGTTCCCTCTCCATTTGTTCCATGTATTCCGTATTTCGCTTCCGCCTCTCCCAATATTCTCTCTCCCCGTCACTCATGTCGTCGTCGACCGCCGACTGTTCTTTCGAAGAAGCCGTGGCGATCGGCAAATTAGTAACGACCGGAACGGGCTCGGGACTGATGTCGCGACCGGGCGTTCTCGGTATTTCGCCCGTATCGACGGTGGGTTCACTCAAATCTACGTTCGCCTCGGCTTCTTCCCGTTCTTCTTCCGCTTCGGATTCGGAACTCGATTCGGCTTCGTCGGAACTCAAACTCGCTTCGGAACTAGAACTAGATATCGAACTCGTCGACGATTCGCTACTCGAACGTCTTCGCTGAATAGAACTTCTCGATTCCGAATCCGAACCGAGCACCATTTCTTCTTGATCGCTTAAATTCTTTCGGGAATCTTCGTCTTCGATTACCGGACTTGGCACTTTCTTACGTCTAAAGCTTGGCATTTTTGGAATGCTCGCTCTCAGACCTAAACCGAAATTAGTACCCAGTCCTAGTGAATCCAACGTAATGTTCGAATCCCTACTCGCTTCGATCAACAGATTGATGTTGTCTTTGGCAGGCGAAGGAATCACAACTGCCGGCGTCTCCGGCTCGACGACATTTGTTTTATTTTTCATTGTTTCCTGTTCATCCCACCAATTCTCGAAATTTTTAAACGCGGTATTTTCAACCATTTTTTTGTTGAAATCTTTTTTCAATATTTGTTTCAATTCGGTGGTGACGCGTTCGACAACGGCTCTTATAGTCGGGGCGTGAGGGTCCCGATTATCCGTAGAAGGAGTCGCGGCAGTTACGGATGGTTGATAACTTTGCAGTTGAGGGTAAGGCGTCGCTAGATACATAGGGGCAGCGGCGTAAGGATAAGCTCTCCAATCGGCCGCTCCGTACGCCGGAAAGTACGGCGCAGTCGGAGCATAGATCGGATACTGCGATGGATGCGCATAAGCCGCGGGCTGCGGAGGTGGTGGGACGGGAGCTATGCCCTCCACGATTTTTTCATCTCCACTACTTAACGAAGACAGGCTCATTTGATCGTCATCGGGAGTTTTTCTTCCGTTTTCTTTTGCCGATCCGATAGGACTGTAATTCTTCGTTTCGCCAGTTAGAAGTTCATCCTCGCTCGATGATATATCGCTGCCTAACTTATCCAATATGGTCGCTTCGAGCGCGTGCCTCTGTTTTGCTAACGTCGCTTGTTCTAGAGCTATCCTATGGCATTGTAGATAACATTCTCGAGACAAAAATGGCGATGGCGGTTGACTCAAAGGCGCCGATGGATCTGTGCTTGTACTTCTTTGACCAGAATCGGGAGGTGGTGGATTGATGGGTAAGTCGCTTAAAGATACACTCGACCGATCTGTAAAAAAATTAAATTAAAAATGGTTACGATACAATTATATCCGAACTTGTTTTTAATTTTGTTTCCCCAAGTGTTTTTTTAAGATGTTTTAGCATTACTCATAAATGATTGGACCGATTATGATGGAACTTCGTATACTGTCTCTGTCTAACAGAGCTAGGCAAAGCACCGAGAGTCGAGCACTTACTAGAGTTCTTAAAGCATCAAGCAAAAAATACTTTCATTTTGAAATATGTTTAAAAGCATCAAGTTTTAAAGTATAATACTCGCCACGGTTCTAAAAGGTTCTGAAGTTAGTCACAAATGCATATTTTGGTTGATTTGTGGGAAAGGAAGACTCCCACCATCTCCCAGTTACCGGCCCAGAACGTGCGCTCATCGGTGATTGGTTATCTCTGGTTGTCGTGTCACTTATCGCTTTCCTACTATAAAGTACAGTCCAGTACGCTATTGTTAAGTTGTTTCTTTGAATGTTAATTGATCAAGATATGCTTAATACAGTTTTGCATAGACAAGCACGAAAAATAATTTTTTGGATGAATTTATGCAAGGAATTAGACCTTTAGATTACAGAAAAATTAAAAATAATAATATAGCGCGAGTTTGTAGTTTTTCAAGCCTCCATTTGCATCTAACTTCAGAACCTTTTAGAACCGTGGCGCGTATAAGAAATTCTTAAGTTTTAACTTCCAACATTAAGTTAAGATATAAATTTTGGACATGAATAATATTTCTAATTGACAGGGAAGTTCGGATTTGAACAAACAAGAAATTGATCTCTAAAATCAATTGGTTATGACTTTCATAAAACAAATGATTGATTACGGTGTGGTTTGTTTTGTTTCATTTGTTTAAGTATTTACATTTACCATCGTCACTATCAACGCTGGCTGCTGAAAAATTCGCTTTTGTTGGAGTGAAACCTGAAGGAACCGGTAACTTAATGTCATCCTCTGAGTCTGAACTAAGTCCTAATTGTAAAAATGGAGGCGCCATACCACCAGATCCTTTTCCTTTTAACAACATAGCAATTCTAGAAATAAAAAAAAATTAGACACGGTCGATCAGTTTTAATTGGAAACAAAAAACAAAACTGAATAAACCTCGCATCTAAATCCCGCTTTTCGTCTTCCACAGGCTCTTTTTTCGGTTTGCCTTTTTTCTTCCAATCATTCTTCGGAGAGTCGTGTCTGGCAATAGGCGTTGCATTCGCAGGTGGAAGACTGTTGACCTGTAGCAATAAATTTACAAGTTAATTAAAAAAAAATATTATTATAATATTAAAAAAAAAAATTATTATAATATTAGTAAAGATTAATTACGGTATAGTTCGTAAGACTAAATTGATAAACGGATAATAGCTATTGTTTGCTATAATTGCTAAGAAACATCCATTGTTGCAATGCTATACAGTAAGGCCTCGATAATCCGGACTAATTAAAACCGCTGTGATCCGGATTAGTAAAAAAATCGGATTACTGAAGCAGCCCAGCTTTTTAATTGTAAAGGTAAACATTTATTATAAAATAACTAGAAAATAGTACGTAAACAAAAAATTATGCAAAATAGAATTGTATATTTATTAAATTTTATATTATTGTTTGTTTAACCCTTTTCTGCTAGCTCTAAAATTATCATTTCCATAGATTTCGGTATAGAAGTTTTGCTTTGGCAGATAAGATTTCGTAGGGAATTGGAACATGCCTTGATCGTTGTGTACAAAACCATGCATACAAATGAGTTTCCATTTCTGGATATTCGGCTTTTCGTAATTCCTTTCGGGCGCCGGGACCAGAATAAAAGAAGGAACACATATATAGTAAAAATCCAAAATAGTCATTAAAATATACCATATCTTTTGATTTTGCTTTTGTTCTTTTTTATATCGGAAATTGTTGATGTTCCTATCCTGTATTCATTTGCCAAAACTTTTCCACTTTCACCACGGACTATGTCGGATTTTTGTTTTATTGACAACGTAGTGTGTTGACTTTCGACTTACTGTGTTATTATGATGCGGGTAAACCGGATGGGGAGGAGCGACTCTATCCCACGATTCGTTGCTCCATTGGGGTACGTGTGGGGGGTGTATAGGGGGCCACACAGACGCGTGCGACGAAGGCATCTGGTGCGGGTGATAGGCACCGTACGGTCCGACCGATTGCTGAGGCGTTGCGACAGATGCAGTCGGGTATTGGCTGTACGGAACATGGGGATGAGTGTATCCGGTCGGAGTTGAATAACTCGATGACGAGTGATATCCTTCGCTGATGTCGGTCGAGTTTGTTGAGTTGTGTGGAGTCTCGCTAGGATAATAACTGTAAAAGGAAAAAATTTACGACTGTAAAACACGAGTGTACGGTAACTGGAAAAGCGATTCTATGTAAAAATTAGCCGATACCACCAAAGACTTTTACTTCTGGACACGCCTTCGACATATATCGTTGTAGTTGTGAATAAGGAGGATAGAGTAGTGTGTCCATCTCTATCCTTTTCTCTACACACACGATTGAGTCTATCCTTTTCTTTCAAGGACACTTTTTACACCGCTAGGGCATGTCCAGAAGTGTACGTCGATGGACCAACTGAAAACCAGTTTTTAAATTGCAAATTTACCCAGATTTGTGCCTCGATTTATGATGATGATGATTTCTTATTTGAATATCTTCTTTATCGAGAGATCTGTCATCATGATCGATTGGTGGTAAACTATTACTCGGTTCGGTTTTTGATTTTGCAATTATTTTTACATCATCGACGTGAGTGTCTAATTTTGGTGTTGGTTTTTCTTCTATAACGATTTTTGGTTTTTCAGACGTGTATTCGTCAAATATTTTTCGACACTCTGAACCAAAAGGATCTAAAAATACTTGAAGCACCTGCAAAAAAACATGAAAACAAAATTTGTAAAAAAAAACTAACCATGTTGGTCATTCAGTTCTCTACTGTATCGATTCTAACCTATAAAAGCATTATTTTGTAACGTTTTCAAACAAAAGGAAATATATGAAAACAGAAATAATCTGATCTAGTTTGGATCTTATTCCTTTTTAATTTTTGTAGGATTTAATACTTTGCCCCTTTTTTAAAAATTCAGTTACTGAAACGTCAAAATATTTGTAAATGACTTTTGCTTTATTCTGCAATTTTCAACGTTTTCTGATATAGTATTATGAAAATCTTACCTTTCCCATAACGCTGGTACCGTTTAATTTTTCTACACAAGCTTTAGCAGCAGATACTTGTTCGAAGACAACTCGTCCAAGGCCCAGATGTTTATTGGTGCTCGGATGATAATAAATAAACAATTCTTCGACCGGTCCATATTTAAGTACCATATCAGTCAAAAACTGCTTATCGATATTGTCGTTCAAATGACGAATTGTAACTTCAAGTGGAGGTGGTTCACCGATATAATTAACATCGATTTTAAATCTTGGAATTGGAATATCTAAAGTCTCTAGTCTGGTCCATATCCGTGTTAAATGGGATCTTGGATCTCTTAAATGTACTGGCGGATAAGTCGGATCTCCAGGAACATTGCCATCGTATCTGTAAAGCTTAGACGATCCCTTAACCAAAAAAGGGTCAACTAATAATTTGTAATTCCTAGGTGCTTTATGAGGGTGTCCAGTATTAGAACGATCCATTGCTCCATTCATTCTGTAAAAGAACGAAAAAATATGTAAATTTTTAATTAGTCTGTTAATATGTTTTCATACTTACCCTTGTAACAATTCCAGATTTACGATTTATTTATACCGAAAAATGTCGCGGTAATTGCTATTTCCGAGCATTTTACCGTATTTTATCGAAAAATATATACATTTAAATGCGTTAAACTCTAACAAATTATAAAAATTTCAAGTTTTGAGTCATTGACCACCGAAATTAACATCATAACCTATAAACACTTAAGCAAACACACTGCAATAAAACTACAAACAGTAGAAAGAAAATAATAACACGACTGGCCTAACTTTAACTTTTTTCAAATTAATGTTATTTTTAATACGAAAATATTTTTTTATTATGGTTATGATGTCCTTTGCTTGGCGAATTTGACGTTTATGTTATTACGATGAAGAAGCATAGGCGAGCTCTCAAAATTGTTGGCGCATAGAGCGCTTATGAAAAATAATTGCGACGCCGCAAACTCTCCTTTATTTGGATTCTTGAAACGTATATTTAAAGCTAATTTTACAAAAATAAGTTGAGCTTTGTTAAGTTTTACAGTTCTAAACAATATAGAATTTATCCAGCTGCAACATTTAAGGGCTAAATTTCATGCACGAGCAATTTCAAAAATTAAAAAATGTACTTATTTCGAAAAAAATCTTTTTCTATACTCCTTTGCTCATATATCGTCCGTGCTCTTCTAATCGAAACTTCCACTGTTACGGGCAAGAAAAATTATTTTGCCTTTACTACTGCGATTTTATAATTAAATTGTAAAAAAGAACAACAAAGAGTAAAAAGTTGTGAATATTTTCAGTTTATATCGTTAGTACAATTCAATTTGATATTGATTAGCTATTTTTCCATAATTTTACTTCAGCAATGATGACATAATAGTTCCGTCAAATTAATTCACGTTCTTACATTTCAGAAAATGTTTAAGAAAATCGTTCCAACAATCAAAGCCCAAGACGAGGAGGTGGAGGAGGAAGAGTTAGTCGATCCTCAGGATGTTCTAAAGGTGCGTTTACTAAACAGCAGTTCGGTCTTTTAAAACAATTCCAACATCCCATGTTTGCTCCTGAATCTGTTTCTAAATAACAAGTGATTGCATAAAAAACAATTGAAGAGGACTTATGTAACAAAAGAATGGGCTTTTAGTTTTAATGCTATGCATTGCTCTCCTTTGAGATTTTCAAATGTTTTTATATATAGTAATAACCAAATTACGTGCACACTAAATTTTAGTTACCTAATAACTATTTTGTTGTAATACAGGCTTTTACATTTATCTAATACAAATATAGTATTTACATAAGATATATGATTGAGTCTGTATTACAACAAAATAGTTTTGATTTTTACTATAGGCATTTATTATAATTAGTGCCTATAGTAAAAACAGTTGCATTCTACAAGCCTTGGATAATTGTCCAAGGTTAGCAGAATGCTATAGATTGGGCGTTGTTGACAGTGTGACAAGACGAGAGAGGAGAAAGGGCGGGGTTTATTATAATTGAAAAACCAAGCCAAGGGTTTTGATTGGCGTAAGCAATAGATTCAATCAATCACAGACGTGATCATTTTTATAGACTCTTACGTACATCTAGTATACTACTAACCTTGCTAATAATCGGCTTATAGGCTTCCTGCAGAGAAGATTCGCATGCCCAGGAGTTATTCGCCAAATATGAAGAATGCAATGACCGAGTAAATTCTCGCAGCCGAACTTCCGAAACGTGTGTCGAAGAACTTACAGATTTCTTGCACCATGTAGATCATTGCGTCGCCAAAACTTTATTCTCAAAACTCAAATGAAACTTATTAAAATACAATGTAAAATATTATCAATAGCTAATAATAAAACGATAAACAACATGTAGTCAGGAAATGAATGTTATATTAATGTATTATGGAACAATAAAGTTTCGTTAAATGAAGCATTTTATTTTAAATAGCGGTTTGCCCACAATTTCGTCCGCGTGGTACAGTAGATATATTAGTGTTTTGATTCTCATCCATGTTTATTTATATTGATAAGTTAATTGGGAACTTGGATATAAATAAATTGATGCTAAATTTTCAAAATTCGCAACGTTTCGTTGGTTTATTTTCAACTTCTTCAAGCAAGCTACAAGAAATACAATTAATTACATTGATAATTGTGTAACAGAAGACATATCTTGTAAAATTAGAATGACATTTTTTTTTATTTTAACAATTAAACGAAGGTTCTAACCTCAAAAGTAAATATTACAATTTTATTTAATTGTTAAAATAAAAAAAAATAATTCTAGTTCTACAAGATATGTCTTCTGTTACACAATTATCAATGAAATTAATTATATTTCTTGTAGCTTGTCTGAAGAAGTTGAAAATAAACCAACGAAAAAATGCAAATTTTGAAAATTTAGCATCAATTTATTTATATCCAAATTCCCAATTAACTTATCAATATAAGTAGATATATTGTACCCAGTTAAATTCTTTTATATAAAATCTACCCCCGCCCTGTTCAAAAGACCGTCAAACGCGTATGTCTTTTTTAACTATAGGTAATTTCAGAGATATAGCATATCCTTTATGAAGGTTTCCTAATAAGGGTTATTTTTGGGATAAAATGTAGCCTAGATCAGTCCTAGCATAATTCTTTACCTGTCTGTGAAGTGTCATCACAATAGGCTCAGCCGTTTCAAAGATTAGCCCGGACAGACAGAACAAATTAACTGAAAATTCACTCTAGGAGTCTTTAAAACATTTATTTGCATTAATTGAACTAACTTCTGTAAAAGTCATTAAAAAACAACTCTCGCGGTATGTGAACTTTGTAATCCATCAATCATTACTTCTGTAAGGAATGCTGTATTGTACAAAGTTTGGAAATTTGGAGTTATCGATTTTATTTATACATATAAATTAAAATTAAAACAAAAAACCTAGAGTTCCACTTCCATTAAAAATCTGAAGAAAAAAAAAACGGTTTCGTCAGCGAAAATTGAACTACTAGCTGTTTGATGAGACAGTGTCGACGCATACCGTTTTTTTTTGGTACTTCATTGACACAAAGCGTTCTCTATATTATAAAATTAGAACTTAGCAATGCTATATAAATACAATTCATATAAAATATAATGTGGATTCTTTATATTATGCTATATTAACAAACGTATTACATAATTATGTATATTAATGGATTGCAATTGTATAAACTTATAAACAAAAACAAAGAAATACGAGCTCGTTTACATTAGCTGGATGCAGGAACGATTTTTAATCGGGTGTTTTTGTGGCTTAGCTCAAATTTATTCTACACGATTGAAAATCGTTTCCGGCACGTTTAAATGGGTGGTTGGCCCCCCTCTGACGTTCGTTTAGAAATCGGATTCTTATGCCTCTGTGGGGCCGTTCAAGTATTACGTAAGCAGATTTCCTACAATTATTTATCCCCCCCTCCCCGTTGTCAGCAAAAGTAAGCAGAGTTTTTCCCCCACCCATTGGAAAATGTATTTTTCTTTTAATGTAATCTTTTTTTTTATTGATTCATGAGCAGCAGATATATAATACTAGAAAAAAGTAAATAATTATTGCTGACGTAATTACCATCTAGATCCCCGACCCCCCCGTGTCATCAAAAATAAGAAAAGCAAAGACCCCCCGCCCCCCTATAGTGCTTACGTAATACTTGAACGGCCCCTGTTGACATTTGCCTATATACCGGATGTCTCAGAAATCGCGCATACAATTGTTGGGATCGAAAGAGAAAAATATTCTGAGCCCAAAAATCCACGTTTGGAATTTTTTGATAACGTAGTTAATTAGTAATTAATTAATGAAAGTGACCAGTCAGGAGCGCGCTACAGAAGAATAAAAAGTGAGTGGGGAGACAGTAGGGGACGCGAGAGTGAGACGCCAGAGGGCCTTGATAAGACAGATGCGAAAAGTGGAAATCACTGGCGAGCGTTAATTGAGTTATTTTATTCATTAAAAATTATTAGTGTAGCTTAAAAAAAAAAAATTCGCAACTGGCCTCAGACAAAAACTCTGGAAGGCTTTGATACAATAAATTTATTTATTTAGAAATATTAAAGCACTTTCATATTATAAATCCAACGATCGACATAGATAATTTTTCTCGCAAGCGTTGATCAAATTTATTTAGTTTAGTAATTAACCGAAATAAATCAGCCGACGACCCTCTCTTCTATAGCGCGCTCCTGATTGGTCACTTTCATTAATTAATTACTAATTAACTACGTTATCAAAAAATTCCAAACATGGATTTTTGGGTTCAGAATTTTTTTCTCTTTCGATCCCAACAATTGGGTGCGCGATTTCTGAGACACCCGGTATATAAAACGGCTGGACTGATTTTGATGAAATTTTTAGGCAATCTTCAGATTAGCCTTCTTGTGAAGTGTGGTAGCGATCGGATCAACAGAATTGTTTTTTGTTTTTTGGCAACTTCATTTTTTTTCGATTTTTGAACGTTCACAATTAAAAGCGACTGAATTTGTGCAAATTCAATACACGTTGAGAATTTTATGATAATGATTCTCATCTTCTATGGCTATAGATAAGTAGTGCTACCCGTGCGAAGCCGGACCGGGCCGCTAGTTGCTTATATTATAATATGCTAGTCACAAGGACTCTCGGTCGCAGAACGGTTGTTTTTGTATATGAATTAAAAATTCTGGACTTATTATGGAAAGAGAAATAAGTCGTGAAGTTTTAATTCCACTGGTCGAGGACAGAATTACCGTCTGGGATAAAACTTCAGATCTTTATAAAGATAAAACCTAGAAAAAATTCCTACAGAAAATTTCTCTACTAAGATAGGGTGCACCCAACATTTTTTTCTCAGTTTTTTCAATCTTTTTTTGTTAAAAAAGTACCACATCACAAATGGAAAATGTCAACGAACGGATCGGATTTTTATCGTGTAGTGTGAACAGAAGACATCCGGTATCCGATTAAAAATTGTTCTAGCGTCCAGGTAGTGTTAACAAGCTCTAAGACGTAATTTAGTATAAAAATTTCATAAATATTTTTTTTATTGGTGTTTTAAAAGTGAGTTGATTTTCATTGTTGAATTTGAGATGGTGTTTTGTTTCGGTGAGTAATTAACGTTCATTTGTTTGTGACTGGAATAAGACTAGTATGTTTTCTCTACCGTATTATTTTACAGTTATATGCAAAGTTCATTCGAAATACAATTTTAATAATCGTCTTTGATATACTGATATTTCAGTCTTTTCAAATTTAATATACTTTCTAACGAACAACTTGCATTTTTAAAACAAATTCAACAATAAATATAGTTCACTCCGAGACACCTGTATACAGTGTGTTCCAAAAAATGATGAATCGAGAGCTGTAATGAGCAAAATATTTTTGTATTTTACATCGTATTTAAAGATTTATTATTGTTTGAATTCAAATTTGTTTCTCGGATATTTTCACGCGAGCTTTAAAGTACATCGATTTTCCCGAAGTTTTACACAAAGCATAATTGTTAAACCCTTAGCAAATTTTCCGTCGCCCGAAACGATCTTTCTGAAATGTCAACACGAAATCATTTTGTCGTATTGTTAACTAAAGGTGTACTTAAAAACAAAAGAGTTTCTGCTAAATTGTCAACGCTGATTCGATTAGTAAAAATACAAAATAGACTTAAAAATGCGTTTTGATACAAGCCGAAAAAAGCCCTTTAAGTGATGTCCAATTACTGGTTATATATGACAACCATTTTGACCGGATAATTCACTAGTTAATTAACCGGATACCTATAAAACAAAATGGCGGCTTCTTGTTTTTCTTTCTCAGAACAACAAAATAGAGAATTTTTCAACATTATGTTCGGAAGAATTAATTAAATAACGAATTTATATTTAAATTAAAATTAATATCTCGACCGGAAATTACTAACACGTGCAAAACTTTCTGCGCAGCCCTGTATAATGATAATAGCCGGGGTAATTTAAAATAAATCACCGCGGTTATTTATCACTAATGAAATCAGAATTAAAAAATGTCTAAGTCTTTTACATTCTCGTTCCATCAATTTTGAAGCGCCTGTTCATTCAGCAATGTTTTAAAACATTAAAATGGATTAACTACTACCGATTTGTAGTACTTGGAAACAAACTTCGCAGACTCGTACCGGTTTATTAAGACCAAACTTAAGGATCGGTACCTCTTGGGCAGAGCATCGGCTGCACAGACATCTTCCGCAGTGTCGACAATGGTGTTTGCGAGTTGCGAACCCGAATTTATTGCCGCACTCTTGGCATACGTCAGCTTCGGCCCACGGTGCCTCCTGACTCAACTGGTCCAACAAACGTTGAAGCAATTGTTTGCTTGCCACCTTCAATTACACAACAAACAAACGATTACCAATATGGCGTCGAAAATCGCAAAAGATTTCACAAAATCGTTTCAAAATCTTGTAAATACAAAATTACGCTGTCGCTATTTGGTAGATATATTAAGTAACTATTTTATAGTTTTGGTAATAGATTATTAGACTTTTACTTTTAAATTGTCTTCAAATGTTCATATTGTAGTATTAATAATACTCGGAAATAGTCGGGTGCCACTAAAATACTTGGAAATAGGCGGATGACACTCGGAAATAGTCGGATGGCACTCGGAAATAGTCGGGTGTTATTCGGAAATACTCGGATAAAGTCGGGTGACCCTCGGAAAGTCGAGTAGCACTCGAAAATAGTTGGGTAGCGCTCGGAAATACTCGGAAATAGTCGGGTGGCACTCGGAAATACTCGGATAATGCCGGGTGGCACTCGGAATTACTCAGATAAAGCCGGGTGGCACTCGTAAATACTCGGATAAAGTCGGGTGGCCCTCGAAAAGTCGAGTAGCACCCGAAAATAGTTGGGTAGCGCTCGGAAACACTCGGAAATAGTCGGGTGGCACTCGGAAATCGTCTTCACATAATAATCTATTTTTTATAGTGTCAAATACCTTATTAAAAAATTTCTAAAAAATTCAAATTTACCTGATAATTAAAAATAGTAATTCCTTCCCTATTTTCAGCGCCCATACAGGCATGCGCACGAACTAATACTCGACATAGGGCTCCGTTAGCTTTCATGTAAGCTAAAAGAAGTGGACTGTTCCCTTGCAGGTCCTGCCTGTCTATCGGATACTCCGGCATGCATTCCAAAAACAATTCGCAGATGGCCGCCGCGTTGTCTTTAGCACATCGGCACAGTTCGTGAAGCGGGTTGCGCCCCTTTAAGTTGACGGCTTCGGCATCGATTCTTGACTCCGTCAAAAGCGCTCGGACGACTGCCGCATGACCTTCGTGGACTGCAACGTGCAGGGCGTTGTTACCGTCGCTATCGATTGCATCGTAATCGGTTCCGTTCTGAAGGAGGGCCGAGACGATGGCCGCATGACCTGACTCGGCGGCCGCATGAAGCGCCGTCTGTCTGAGAGAGATGAAACATGGTATTTTATATCGCGTCACACACATAACCCAAGAGTTACTCATTTGTTTTGCATACGTTGTAAATCATATACAGTACAGCCTCGATATAACGAAGCTGATGGGAATTAGAAAATATTTGTTATACCAAGTAATTCGTTATAATGAAGTTTGTTACACTGTAATATTAATTCTATTCGCAAACAGAACAAATGCTTTGTAAATCTGCTTGTAGGCAATGATCCATTTCTAGCTGACGTTTCGTCTACAACTGCTAGAGAATTTTTTTCTCAACTAATTGGCGATCAAAGTTTTACTTACTTGTAAGCATTTCTGTCATCGGGTCTGGCCCCGGCCAGCAATAAGCTTCGCATCAAAGTTTCGTTTCCGCAACGCGCAGCCAAATGGAGAGCTGGAGTTAAATTTGAGTCCTGTACTTTCGAATTCACATCGACTTGAACTGATAATAAAAACAAAACACTTTCGAGGTCGCCTTTTTGGATTGCCGTGTGTAAAAAATTACGGCCTTTTGAGTCGACCTGCAATGTTTAAACGTTTTATAATTGATCTAAAGGCATACACTTTCAAAAATCGTAAGAAACAATACATTTTAGAGCTTCAAATTTGCTACACTTATAGTAAAAATAATAAAAGAATATCTGTTTTTGTTTAGAAGCTATGGACCATTCAGTTCTAAGGTCAAATCAAATTATTTGACAATCCTTTCTGCAACCCAGCGTTAGCATTGGATTATATTAATTTCAATTTGGAATCTCTAATCATTTCTGAGAAAACAGATCTTGATGGACAGACAACAAGAAGCCTAAAAACGCGAAAATAATGTTTTGTTCAGGCCTGTTCAGCCTGTGGTTAGACGAATAACTACACTGAATATTACCTGTTCAGCTGCCGACGGCAGTTTATCAAGGATGGCTTGGGCTGCATTATTGTTTCGGAAGGTGAGCGCAGTCGCAAAAGGCGACAGACCTGCTTTGTCACGCAGGCTCAAGTCTATGTTGGGATGGCACAGCAGTAAAGATATGATTTCCGTATGTTGGTTTTCGATTGCAATGTGCAATGGTGTTTTTTGCTCGGCATCACGGGCATTAATGTTAGCCTCGTGTTCCAGAAGTGTCTGAAACAAGCGAATGAAATTCTGTAGAATGTTGCATGTATTTACATCGTAAAGAAATCAACCTGGGATTTTAGAACATTGTCAGATACCCCATATTGAACTCATGTATTTTCAACATCATCTGTTTTCAAAATATATCGAAGGTTTGTCCAGCCCGGGACATTAAAGGTGAATATAGCACTATCAATAATTATCGACGATATTGGCTACTAAACGCTATCGATAAATTTTTGAAATTTGTTGAAAAAATGTATAATGTACCCGGTTTTTTTTTGCATGGTCTTAAAAAAAGTCATATATTTTACCTGCACAACTTTTTCGAGCCCCCAAGCACAACATAAGTGCAATGGACTTGAACCGTCTCTTGCTTCATCGCCGCCTTCTCCATTAGGTCCCGTTGTCCTGGGAGAATCTCGATCACATCCTGCTTGTATTAAAAATATCGCTGCAGCTTCTTTGTTCTCATCGATAGCTCGATGTAAGAGCGTCTAAAAAATCGTAACATTCGGGTTTATTTAACCGTACCACTGAAGAATATTTGTCGATACGTCATAGAAAATGATCACAGTGCACATTAACTACAGTTAATGATAATTAATTTAACTCCATAATACATCTCTCAAAATACAATATTTTTTCTTAATTGCAATATTATTATCAATCGAACATCTACACTAAATTAAATACACTCTTCAGTAAATAATTCACTATCTGCAAACTAGTGTTTTTCCATAAAACTCGTAAATTCGGCCCTGCTAAGTCGATTTTATTAAAATTTAAGGGGCACTTTTTAATTGCTACTAAAAGGTTAAATTTCAATTTTGAAACGATTTTGAGAATTCTGTCGGTATTTTTGGGCCTAAAAAACCCTAAAAACCACCTTTAAAAAAACAAGAGCTGGTTAGATTTTGGGATTGATCGGTACAGTAGTGTAAAAGTTAAACCAAATAACATTTTTTTGAAAATTGTATTTTTGAGATTTCTCAAAATCTACTGGGGGGAACTGATTCAAATTTTCACGAAATCTAAATTTAGTGGAGCCCTTTCGAACCGCGTTCCAATCGGTGAAGCCGTTTTAAAGTTATAAGGAGGATAGTATTCTAGATAAAGTCAAGCCAGAATTTAAAAATTGTCACCTGCAAGCAGCCTTCCGGACCGGGTCCCCAACAGTCGGGATCGGCCCCATGCCTCACAAGAGCACTTGCAACGTCTTCCTGATCGGAGCACAACGCCGCCCACAAGGCGCAGTCCCCCTGTGCATCCCGGCGACCCATATCAACACCGCGGACACACAGAGCTTCCACGACTGCAGGCAACCGGCAATGCACCGCTAATTGCAACGGCGTCTCGCCTTCACCCGTGCTAAAACAAAACAGTCGAAGACGAAAATAAATTTATTTCGAAAACTAGTAAATTATTCTGTTAGTTTAGATTGCTTAATTACTTACAGGGCGTCTATGTCAGCGTTATTTTTCAAAAGGAAAAGCGCAGTATCGGAGTCCTCCTTGAGAATTGCCTGGTGCAAGAGTGTAAAGTCACTACTATTTCTGACGTTGACATCGGCGCCTCCTACTACTAGAACAGCGTACAATTCCTTGAATCCATCGTTCAACGCAACACCGAGCGGCGTGTCTCCGTCGACGTTTCGTAAATTGACGTCTACTTTATTTGATGCTTCTGGCAGTTTGTTGTGTTCAATTAATGCCCGAGCGCACGCTTCCTGATTGTTCTTTACGGCTATGTGTAACGGACCTTGCCTAGAAAAGTTGTACTGTTACATGAAGTATGTTTGTAAGTTCTGAGCTTTCAAAGCGTCTGTCGGCAATACAGATCTCTTCAGAAATAACTGCGGATTTGTTGATCGAATTTTCGAACACTTTCGACTGTTCGACCTTGGTTCTAGCAATTCCTGGCTTTAGGAAGCTTTTGGGTGCTTTGATATGCGTCTGGGTGCTTTGGGATCCTTCTGGGTGCTTTGGGATGCTTCTGGCTGTTTTAGGATAAGTCTGGATGCTTTGGGATTCTTCTGGGTATTTTAGGATGCGCCTGGGTGCTTTGGGATGCGTCTGGGTGCTTTGGGATCCTTCTGGGTATTTAAAGATGCGCCTGGGTGCTTTGGGATGCGTCTGGATGCTTTGGGATCCTTCTGGGTATTTAAGGATGCGCCTGGGTGCTTTAGAATGCTTTGGGATCCCTCTGGGTATTTAAGGATGCGCCTGGGTGCTTTAGAATGCTTTGGGATCCCTCTGGGTATTTAAGGATGCGCCTGGGTGCTTTAGAATGCTTTGGGATCCCTCTGGGTATTTAAGGATGCGCCTGGGTGCTTTAGAATGCTTTGGGATCCCTCTGGGTATTTAAGGATGCGCCTGGGTGCTTTAGAATGCTTTGGGATCCCTCTGGGTATTTAAGGATGCGCCCGGGTGCTTTAGAATGCTTTGGGATCCCTCTGGGTATTTAAGGATGCGCCTGGGTGCTTTGGGATACGTCTGGATGCTATGGGATCCTTCTGGGTATTTAAGGATGCGCCTGGGTGCTTTGGGATGCGTCTGGGTGTTTTAGGATAAATTTGGATGCTTTGGGATCCTTCTGGGTATTTAAGAATGCGCCTGGGTGCTTTGGGATGCGTCTGGGTCTTTGGGATGCTTCTGGTTCGAGCTGTTCAAGAATTTGACCAACACGCAGTTGTGTTCGAAGACTTCTGTATTACCAACATACGTTTTTTTTACTTTATGACACTAGTTGATGTGTAGTTTGTGTGCAAGTATCACAAAATGAAATACAGCACGTGCATTTTGACAACTTCAACCATAATCTAACATGTCTCAAGATCATTAACTGTTAGAATTATCTGGGTCCGGTACTAATTCATAATTCCAATCAATTATTTGTTCCATCCAGAAATTGTATTTTCGTCTGATATAATATATAGGTGTGTTATAGCGAAAAAAAATTATAAATAAGGTACGAATGGAAGAATGTCTGGGGTATGAATGATGAGTTCTAATTTTTACCCAGAAGAAAATTTCTTGTGGCACAGAAGCCAAAAAACACGGATAATAAAAAAATATATATTTCCAGTTAGTGATTATTCTTAACAAGAAACTAAAAATCCAGTTCTCAGATCAGAACCGAATTATTTTGATACACACCCTTCATTATCAAACGCGTTGGCAGCCGCTCCGTGTTTCAATAACCCAGCAACAAGTTCTGGAGGTCCATGTTTGCAAGCGATATGCAAAGCAGTTTCACCTTTCCTATTAACATGATTTATATTATCAGCTCTCGAGGCTACAAATTCAGCAGCCGGGGCCAACCCACATTTGGCGACTTCGTGCAGAAGTGAGTCTCCAGTCTGCGAATAAATCGGATTGACAATCGCGCCTTTTTCAACAAGCGCGGCCGCTAATTTAAAATCGTCACGTTTAACCAACGCGTAATAGAGTGCCGTGTGTTCTTTATCATTTGTTTTCAAGTTCAAATCAAGGTCAGGCCTCTGCAATAACAATTCCGTTACGGCGTCGTTACCGACCGTCGTGCATACGTGAAGAGCCGTGTAACCTTGTCCGTTCTGTGCGTTCACGTTCACCCCGTTCGCGATCAGCTTTTCGACGAGTTCGACGACACTGTCGCCATCTGTTGCGAGCGACGCGAGATGAAGCGCCGTGTCTCCTTCGTTCTGATTGGTCAGTTTTACGTTAGCGCCATGCTGCAGCAAAAATAAGGCTGATAGTGCGTCTGCGCGTCGAATCAAACGCAACAAAAGAGGATCGCCACGATTGTCGCGCACGTTCACATCGGCCGAATGCTGAACTAATGTGTTCGCGATGCTCGTTTGTCCTGAACACAGTGCCAAGTCCAGTGGTAACTCGCCGTTCGGACTCCATTGATTGACGACGAACGATAGCTGAAAAAAAGACAGGGAAATCCCGGATTTAAAAAATATCACAAGAGCACATGTTTGAGAATTCTTTCTCCTGACATGGTACTCGACTGTTATTTTTGGTAGGGTAAACTCGTTTCATGAGATTTAAACGCTGCAATGTATGTATACCATGTAGAATAGGACTTCGTTAATTCGAACTCCGATAATTCGAATTACTTGGCTGGTTTCATATAACACAATGTAATATTTACTTCGATAATTCGAACACCAAGTCCGATAGTTCGACCCAGCGCCGTACCCTGGGGTAGAGCGAGAGGAGCGGTCGCTCTAGGCGTCAGGTGGCAAAGGGCGCCAAAAAGCAAAATGCAAACACTTTCTTTATGTTAAAAGAAGCAGAAGTATAATAATTAAAGCTACTCAATTTAATTTAAATTCAACAAGTGTTGATATTTGCAATTAAAGTTGATTTTCGAAAATTTGAGACTTATTTATTTAACATAAAACCGAAGTACAATTTACGCGAAGTGAGAGCGTTGACAAAAGGGTGCTGAAAGACAATCTCGCTGTACCCTGATCAAGGGCTAGGGCCGGCGCTGGGCAAAAGAGTTTGACATACTAGCGGATTTATTTAAGGAATAAAAATAAGATTTTGAGTAAAAACAAACAATTTGAAAAGGAAACGCGCCCGAGGTCCCGAGCCTACTAATAAATAAATTTTTTAACTAATCTCCTGGATGTGCCATTTACTCCTAGGCAGTGTTTTATAATATATAAAATAATGATAATAATAATCGCAAATACGTTGCTTGTGATGGAGAAATTCAAAAACACGAAAGTCTTTCATTTCTGTTCCCATCGACTCTTCAAAGCCCCAAAATCACCAGCTGATGACCTAAGCTGTTGAGCGTCTGTAATCTACAATCTCTCTCTTTTCCTATCAAAGCCACTGGAATTCGACCACGGGCTCCGTAAAAGTAAAAAAAAGACGCATATAAAAAACAAAAAGTAAACCACGATTAGAAAAACAAACGAGCATCAAGAAGCCAAGGTCAACATGCTGTCCATCCAGTCCGAAGACAAAAAATTGTGCCACGAAAATAGATAGGCGTTTTTATTTGACACAGAGCACGTTAATTGCTGAGATGAGAATCGGTCAAGTAAACCAGTTGGCAAGCTGTCGACTGGTGAAGCAGTCTGCATTTGTTTCGCGTCGTGTTTGTTTGTCAGTCAGTCGTGGGCTACTAACGAAACTGTACGCGATGACTCGCTGCCGTTAAAATAAGAGCAACAATTGACAGTTGAATTGGAAACAAGTGAACGACAATGGGATTGTTACACGTATTCATTGTGCTGTCTACAACAATAATATGTAAGTGAAACAAAATACGATCGTAATTACGTAATTAAAAACGGTGTCATATTAAAACTGAGCTACGTCGCGTGTTAAAATATAGGTTGGTCAAACAAATGACCTATATTTTAAGTTCCTTTGAGACGGTTAATTTAATTTTGTGCGATCGATAAAAGCTTGAGGGATGTCTACTTTTATGTCAAAATTATGTTAAGAGACGTGTGGTGTAATATGGTACGACGCATTTTAAATACAGTTTAATTTATAATAACGTAAATCAAAAAATCTGCCAGATTACACAAACACAACTAGAGCGAATGTCTCTAACAAGTAAGGCTTATTACGAAAGTTTCTGCCGATTATTTGCAAACAAAAATATTACAATTAAAACAATACGTTGTATAGTACTCATTAAACGACACATGAAATTAATTAATTATAATCAAAATGTCGAATATAATAGTACAGTGCGTAACAAGTGTGAGAAGGTATCCTCTTTTTAAAACGTGTTTCAAAAACATCGCATTCGTTTTAAAAAGGATGCGTCTTTTAACACTTGTCACGCACGATATTGTTTATAACAAAAGCATGTAGAGATGTTGGTGAAAAAATGAAACAAAAGAGAAACACGGTTCAAAATGCGACTTTTGACGCAAGGTCCGTAACGATGTGAAACACCATTTTATATTTAAAACATTCTACTAGGACAAGGGCTAGAACATTATTTATGAATATATGGTTTAATTGTAATGAAAACAACTGAGCAACAATGTGTAAACTGATAGCTTTGTTAAGCGAAATGTGAAGCCACAGATTAAGGTTAGTTGATTATAAACTTATGATCTAGATATTTGCTTTTTGCCTTCCGGTATTTTAGTTGCAATGCAGAATTATACCTCGAAGGCATGGATAATTCAGAATCTTAAATTAGAAAATTAATTAACTATTGATTGATTGAACTGTTTTCTCATAAACTGACGTAACGGTTGAGCAAACAAGTAAAAAAACCGAAGAGCGAAACAGTTGAATACACAAATAAAAACAAGCAAGCAACGAATTCTTGGATTTTTGTTGTGTCTCAAAATAATTTAATTATGATAAATATCTGTGGTATCGCTTGTTAAAGGCTTACAGGTTAAACTGGACATCCTGTTTTATGGTCGCTAGGTTTCTATTTACAATTTGAACGATTACAGAGTCCGGGCCTGATTTTTTCCCCTCAGATCGTAAACCGTGCTCTCGAAAAATTTCGAACTGTCGTCGCGACATTCGTTTTATTGCCGTTTTTATTAACTGTGATTAAGCATTAAGCTTCACAAGATTTGGCTTGCGGCTTAAAAATTTCAAAACATTTATTTTTGCTCTAAAAATTATATTCGTTGATAATATTTTACAGCACGTCACCAGATTTCGGATTACGGGAAGGTAAATTAACATTTATTCAAACTTATGTCAAAAATACTGCCAAATTTGGCTTGCTCAATAATTGTTTTCAAATTTAATTTTTTCTGTAAAAAAAACGTATATTAAGTATCTCGTTTTAATCTGATTTTAAATCGTTTGGTTAGATCAAATAAACCATAAAAACTTGGTTAAAAGTCAAAGATTCAAAGAGTCAAAGATTAAATAAGATTTTCCATAGAAATGAGAAATTTCCGAAAAGTAAGTGCATTTTACATGCACAAACACATAAACTACTAAGATAGAGGCTCTGTCTATTTAAAAAAGAATTTAAAAAAAATCCTTATCGACAATGTTTTTTATAGTGTGAATGATTTATTCAACATGTAATTTTTAATGTAAATTTTATGTATTTGACGACACACATCACTGTCACACTGTCACTGTGAAATAAATTTATTATTATTATTATTAAAAGGGGACAAATTTAACAGCTGGTAAACAGTAATCTTAATTAAGTATACGACGTTGGTACTGACCTTAAATTAAAAAAAATCAATACCTATGAAGCAATCAAACTGTAAACACGTTCTAATCGAAGTTTCGCAATAATTAAATTAGCGTTAATTGAGTCGATGTAATTATTACACTCATTTACTTGTTTTGTTGTTCGTTTGTTTTTAAATAAACGATAATTGTTTTGCCAACAAATCAACTAAAAATAAATACTTTAACGCGAATACTGACCAGAAAAAGATATTACTCTGACTCAAGTCGGAGAAATCGACTTTTTTCTTGATACTTGATTACTAAACTAGAAAAAAGCTACTGAACCGATTTAAGTAAAAATTATATGGGACACCTTGAAGACAACGGCGTTGAAATTATTCAAACGGGTTACCCCTTTGAGAAGTTAGGGCTGAAATTAAAAATATTTCCGTAATTTTTACTTTAAATTTCTGATAATTTGGTTCTTGCTACGGCCCTGCGGTGAGTATTTATTGCGGGTCGGAAACGGTAAAATTTACAACCTTTACCTTAATTTCCGTACAGTTAACGTGATTGCATCTTACGACAGCTTTCTTCGTGTTAACAGTAATTGTGTCAATTATTAGTCATCTATTTCTGTACTTTTTGATACTGTACCAACAGCAAAAAAATTAACAGCATTCCTTAGCAACATTTACCGATAGTGTATAAAGTTTTATTAAAATCGGACCAGCTGTCGAGTGTCGCTAGTACAGACCCACAATTCTAGGAACAAATTTTTTCGTCTAGTTGTCATAAAAATGTACAAAAACTCGCAAAAAATCTTCCTTACTGCACACCTCTTTTGGACGGACAGTTTGGCAAGTTTTACGTATAACACCTCTCTTGAACGGACGCGGACGGCAAAATTTACAATAAAATCTGTCTTGCGCGGATAACACGCACGTGTTGCGCGCGTGCGTGACGTCAGTTTCAATGGGAATACATCTGATGAATTAGTTATAGATCGCAATGACCCCAATTTTGGATACTGATAAACATATAGTGGTGAAAGAAGACACTTCAAATATTAAACCCATTAACACATTGACGGACACTTAAAAATTTAGTTTTGTTCCAATTTTGACACTATAGTTTTTTCAATTGTTTGAACCAATAATATGTTTTTAATCACAAAAATAATATTTATATCTAATTATTGAGTTAATTAATAAGATTAATTAGCATGTATTCTACACTGGCAAAGAAACTGCTACACCCGTCTGGCTGTTACGCGGTCCGTAGTATACGACGGCTTCAGCCGTCGTGTCAAATTTTTGAACTTTTGTTTATGCCGGTTTTAGCCGGTTTGTCCGTCAAAGTGTTAAAAAAACCCGCACAAGAAAATATATAGTCAGGATATTAAAAGAGAGGTCCTCTCTTATTTTGTTTTTCTCTTTTGCGGGCACCTCTCTTGAACGAACAAAAAATAATAAACCGCTTGTGCCCGCTCAAAGAAGATTAAACTGTATTTTTGCAGCATAAGAACATTTTATAGTAACGGTAAAATAATTCGTTCTACAACAATCATAGATAATCTAAAAATGTCTTTATGACTACACAAAGTCGCACGAATAATTATAAAAGTTGACTGGTGAGTCATTTGGGAAACTCTTTGTATTTTAATACGCGTCTTGCTATTTTGGACCATCTTGTTGTCGATGCAATTTGTAGGTTACTGGGCGAGCGTGTGTTAGGTTCACATTATTTTGATTGTTAACGTTAATTAAAGTGCGTTGGTGCTACTTTAACGCGACCTTGCTAAAAATATTAGTAATCATGCCTTGATTCACTGATAAAATACAAGATCATTAGATACACCGGTTAATGAATGACGTCAGCTGGGAGACACAGCCAAAACGGAATGAAGTCGTTCTCACACTATCCAACAAAACGTGGTGACCTCTGTATCTAATAAGGTTTTCAAGGGCTCTGGATTAAAGTTTGGTACGAGATTGTGCTGGATAGAGTAGTGGTGACAGCACTAGACTCGCATTCGGGAGGTACCGGGTTCGAATCCCGGCGGGGGCAGATGTGGCTGGGACTTTTTCCTACTGTCTCTCGCCGAGAAACAGTAATTCCTGTACCGGCCATCTTGATTGAGGTTTTCCATAGTTTCCCTCAATTAATTCCAGATAAATATCGAGATGGTTCCTCATTTGAGGCCATGGCCGATTACCTATCAAACTCCTAGTTCAAAAATTACCTACCTTATCCTAATTTCCTATAATTCCTTCATTCGCCCATTGCTATTACATAAGTTGAAGTTGTAAAAAAATGTAGAAAATAACGGGTGTTAGTTATAGATGAAAAATAGTAACGGTGCGAATGGCGTCTGTTATGGCATAAAGTCGAGAAACGAACGTTAAACGCATTATTATTATTATTATTGTGAATATTAAAAAAAAAATGACCACAAAACATCTCCTCGCTCTCTCGCACTCACTTTTAGGTTTATTTTACCCTGTCAAAGGCACATCCTATCGCATGTAGTCACTCGAGATGTGATGGAAAATTTAAACTCAAACGAGATTTTGACACCATTGCAAAAGACTCAAGAATACCATTTATTAATTGACATAACTTAAATCTAATGTTTATCAAATTGAGTTATTTAACTCAATATGTTGGTTATAATGGAACACACTGTATATTAATATTGATTAAAATTTGAAGACGGTATGACGTGGCAGCTTATCGTTCAAAAGCGCGGAATATCAACACCTCTTTAGAACGGTCAGTGACTGCGTGCTGTTTGAAGGACGCGAACGACGCGTACATTCTAAAAGCGAAACTTGCAACCGTGAAATTCAAGTATAAAATTTGTTTGAGTAAAAAATCGCATCCTAGCGTCCACAAGGTTATCGGGACCCACGAATTTCTCTCTGTTGAACAAATATGTTATATCTAAGACCCAGGAAAATGCAGAGCTAAAGCAAACCAGGCTCTAGTTTTTCTTTTTTTTCTTGTAAAGACCACCAATTGTCAGGGTTATCCGAGCCTAGTACCGATATACAGTCGCACACATGTATTTTCAACTGATTGTACCCACGTCTTTTCAAATGTTTAGTCCCTACTTCTTACGCAAAGTGTCTCTTCTTACGCTGCTTAGCCAATGGAACAAATTAATAAATGTCAAAAGTTTCGACTGCCACGATGTGGGGATGAAGGAGAAGTTGAAAATACATGAGTTGATTAGACAGGTTGAAAATACACGAGTTCTGCTATGTATTTTCAATTGGTTTTTCGTAATATTTTATTAAAATTGCAATTTTCATCAGTTCTCGGGACGGAATCTGGGAACTGGGCGCTTGTAATAAATTACAGCATCGTTATGTGCTCGGCTATTCTCAAGCATTAGACCAGTGGTTCCGAACCTATGGTCTGCGGACCACAGGTGCTGAAATTATCATAATAAAAAGTGTTTTACAAAATTGTTTTACTAGTTAAACACATTCATATTGGTATTACTCAGGTCCATGTAAATTATAAATTAAATAATCAGTTTGATCAGACCAAAAAATTTTAATGTTGATTAAACTTTCATAATGTTACAACGTTTCATCGGCCATCCCGACTTCATCTATAGATTACCTAATGACGTCGGGATGGCTGATGAAACGTTGTAACATTATGAAAGTTTAATCAACATTAAATTTTTTTGGTCTGATCAAACTGATTATTTAATTTCCAGTTAAACACCTTCGAATTTGATTATAGCTGGTAAGGGAGGTAAGGAATATTACAGCATGGGTGGTCCGTACTGATTTAATTCCAAGCTGAGTGGTTCGCAAACTTCTATAGGTTGAGAGCCACTGCACTAGATCGTTGACTGAAGAACTCTTTCACTCAACGACTAGACTTTACTGATTTGAATACTATATACGTTATATATGGCGGGCAATCTTTTCCGGAGCTGTGGCTATTACAGTAAGTTCGCAAACATTACCCACATGCTAACCCATTATCGGCACCACAGCTATATAGAGAGGAAGTGATTCATTCTTATAACATTCAGAGGCGCCGATTGCGTTGACTGAACGTGAATAAATCATATTTATTTATGTATAACATATATGGACAACACTTAAGCCACGCGGTTTCTGGAGATAATATGATGAAAATCAGTGGCAGACTATTTCAGTTTTTTAGTGTATTTGCCATATGGCAACATACACTATTGGCGTCGGTCGGATGGCGGGACCTAGGGGTCGGACCAAAATTTCTCGACGTTTCATAACCTCCTAAACACTTTGGCACCATTTTTAAAAATGTTTATATATATATGTATATATATATATATATATATATTTATATACGTATATATATATATATATATATATATATATTTATATACGTATATATATATATATATATATATATATATATATATATATATATATATATATATATATATATATGTGTGTACGCGCGATAACTTTCGAAAGAGTTAATTGATTTCAACGAAATTTGGGCCACGTGTTGAAATCCATCACCGCAAGAAGCCTATTTAAAATGGGCCTAATCGGGCTATTTTAAGGGCAGTTTTTAGGGGTTGAAAACTGTTTTTGGGCCCAAAAATACCGAAAAAATTCTCCGAATCGTTTCAAAATTGAAATTTAACCCTTTGGTAGTGATTAAAAAGTGTCCCCACAATTTTAATAAAATCGGCCCGACAAGACCGGATTTACAAATTTTATGAAAACACTAGTTTGCAGATAGTGACTTATTTATTGAAGGGTGTATTTAATTCGATGTAGACGTTAGATTGATAATAATATTACAATTAAGAAAAAAATGTTATTTTAAGGGGTGTATTAAGGGGTTAAATTTTTTATTTTGCCCAAAAACAAACTTAATTTCACATAATAAAAGTATAAAACCACACGGCCCTATACAAGCAAATACACTATATTGTCGGCAGGGTTTTGGCACTGCGACCCGGGTTTTTATTTTAATCATTGTTTCACTGCCTCGAACACGGCTCAACGCAACTTGATGTTTTTATACTAGTGATGTAAAATTATCGGTTATTTTTCATTGTAACCATTTGACCAGTTATCTATAATACGACATGGTGGATTCCGAATTCTGTTTCTCAGAACAAACAAGAACAAAACAACAGAGCAGTTTTCAATAATAGAATCGAAAGAATTAAATCATGTATTTATATTTATGTAGATATTAAGTTATAAAAATTAAAATCTCGACCGGAAGTTCAAAATTATTAGAACGTAATTTGTCATGAATTTACTAATAAACAAAATAGCAACACGACTTCAGATGTTTTACTTGAAAACAAAACACATGCTGCAGCCACGTGTCTTGAAAACGCGAAGATTTGAAATTATCGTACAGTAAAACTGTTGTTTGCGGTTTCAATTAAATAATTAGAAAAAACCAAGGCGTGACTTCGTTTACACAAAAAAAAAAAAAAAAAAAAAAGCGGCAGTGGACCGTTTTGAACATATAGAATATGGACATAACGTCACATCTCGTCGTAATATAACCCATTACGACACTAGTACTGGGTTGCACAAATCATTGTCAAAAAGTCTGATTTAACCACAATGTTTCTCCATTTGAAAAATATTGTAGAATTTTAAGGAGCTTCTGTTCGAAAAATAATTGATCAACTGAAGCAATATTTTTTTTAAACTGTACAATTTCTACTTTAAACAATCGAAATTTAGTTTCAACAGCGATATTTTTCTACGTAGATCAGTAATTTGTTTTTCACGACATTAGACTGCTCCAGTATGTATAAAAACTATTATTATCTGATCACAATCTAAGGTCTTTGTCGAATCAATTTTTTTGACAATGCTTTCTGCAAATCAGCATATGTGTACAACCTCCTGTTACGACTGTCTATTATATCAACAGATTATTAAAAGTCCGTCGACAAAGCGAAATACTTTTTTGGATCGCCTGTAACATGCAAACAGGAAGAATACAAGAATTTCCTTATTTCCATATTTTAAACGTCTTCT
This sequence comes from Venustoraphidia nigricollis, assembly GCA_034508555.1. Lineage (NCBI taxonomy): Eukaryota > Metazoa > Arthropoda > Insecta > Raphidioptera > Raphidiidae > Venustoraphidia > Venustoraphidia nigricollis. The sequence goes on along the minus strand of JAVRKA010000032.1, from coordinate 2,751,794 downwards.
CCATTCGTTGCACGTTTTAACAAAGCCGGGTTAATAAAAACAAAGAAAGTAAATGACACGCTCGTCAAAGAATGGCGACCTGACGACCGTCGACTGCCTATATTCACCTATATTTATACATATTTAACATAGTTCGCGTGCTTCTTTTGTTTTATATTATAAAAAACAGCGACCATTATAAATAATGCACATACACAGAGGGCGGCAAAACAAAACATGACTCAAACTGATACGCAATTGTTATTAAAACAATTGAGCAACCGTTTTAACAAAATTGATTTCGATGTCGTTACCGATATTTGTAGTTAATAATATTTCTCAATACTATTTGACAGTGATTTTAAGAATGCCTTGAACAATATAGTTTTTTTTTTGTGTCACCCAATGTAGAACTACATATCATTATTTAATAAAAATAAAATACCGTTTATATTATCATTTTGCATGAACTAATTACTTCAAGCCAAACTGGTTCACTAGCTTTTTATACAAGCTAATCAACTTTCCTATAAGTAATGTTTTATTTATTAATGTTATAATTTATATTTATTGTGAATCAATTATTTATTATGTCATTGTTATAAGTCCGTGACACTAAAACCCTATGGATCGCCGAAAAAGCCAGTTCACGGATATTTATGAAACTTAAGCCCTGCTTAAAAGAAAAACACAATGGTTGATTGTTTTGGTTTAGAAGTTAATATGTTTCCCAAAAACCGTTCCATTATTGAAAACCCTATGGATCGCTGAAAAGGCCAGTTCACGGGTATTTAGGAAATTTAAGCCCCGCTTAAAAGAAAAACACAATGGTTGATTGTTTTGGTTTAGAAGTTAATATGTTTCCCAAAAACCGTTCCATTATTGAAAACCCTATGGATCGCCGAAAAGGCCAGTTCACGGGTATTTAGGAAATTTAAGCCCCGCTTAAAAGAAAAACACAATGGTTGATTGTTTTGGTTTAGAAGTTAATATGTTTCCCAAAAACCGTTCCATTGTTGAAAACCCTATGGATCGCCGAAAAGGCCAGTTCACGGGTATTTAGGAAATTTAAGCCCCGCTTAAAAGAAAAACACAATGGTTGATTGTTTTGGTTTAGAAGTTAATATGTTTCCCAAAAATCGTTCCATTGTTGACACAATTTTTAGGACTATTTTGTTATTTTTGGTTATCGTTAGAATATTTTGGAACTTTCAGGTTCAAACTGAAAACAAAAAACCCGATTGCGCAAAAAAGAAAGAAAACAGGTCGGAAAACCTCGTCATCACAATAATTAGTATAACTAGAGATTTGCAATAATAAAAATCGTTTATAACCGAAAAGTATTTTATTTTCAGATATTGAAACGGCTTCGATGGAAAAAAGTAACCTGCACTGTTTTCAATGCACTATAGTGCCACCTGGACAGTTTAGTAACGAAACAACACGGCTATGTGCAAACTTTGATTATTCAGACCGATATGTTGTCGCTTGTCCATATTCAACGATGTGTATGAAAAAAACATTTGAATATCCTTTACTTAATGGAGGTAATTACTACACCTTTATTAAAACTGTTGACTTTTAAGTTGATTTTTTTTAGTCTCAACCCAGAAGCGTAGCGTGCCTTGGCGGGGCCCCGTATAAAAATTTAATTGGGGGCCCTTCCCACGTTGAAGTAAATGACTTAACCGGGGAAATCCCGCAACCCGCGATAACCGATGTAGGGTGTTGCCACCTTTTGAACGCACGCTTTACGCGAGAAAAAAAGAAACTGCTTTTTTTGACTTCTGTCATTTCTGAAATAAAAAAAAAATTGGGAAGTTTTTATTAATTTTTGCTTGCGCAGTTCGGGGCCTCCGTAGCCCGGGGGCCCCGTATAATTGATACGGCAGATACGGCGGTAGCTACGCCTCTGTCTCAACCTAAGATCCTACAGGTAGATAGATAGATTGTAGATTATAGACGCTCAACATCTAAGGTCATCAGCGTCTATCATAAATAGGTACTCCAATCATGTCATGCAATCATGGAAATTGTGTCAAGCTGTGACGCCATCATTAGTGTGCCAAAAAAACTAAAAAACTAAACGGATTTAAATATTCTGACAGCTCATTTATTATGGAGTATTGACTATTCAATACTCCATAATAAATGAGCTGTCAGAATATTTAAATAAGAAATAATCATGGATCTAGTAATTATAGGGATACAACTGCGGGGTGGAATTCATTGAGGGACGAGTACAAAGTAAGAGTGGTGTCGATTTTTGATTGGCCGGCGCATTGTGCTGCACTACCAATGCGCCGGCCAATGACAATCAGACACCATTCACCTCGTCGCGTCCTTTAATCGGTTTCACTCCACTCGTCTAAAGCCCTAGTACCAGCTCTGGCTCTATATCCCTATTCTATGGTGACGCCATGATTGGTGTGCCGAAAAAACTAAACATAGTCAATAGTGGCGCCGCGCCGTGGTTAACATATGAACTAATGAGCTGTCAAAATTGTTTTATATGTACAAAATACGGACACAATTACTATTGATACGGTAGTAGACTAATAATTAATCTTATTGGATTTATACATTAATTATATTAATTAAGTTTCAAACGATGCAACTATCGTACGGAATATATAACAAATTTTATTTCTGTTTAAGATTTAGTCAAAGCTACGCAAAGAGATTGCGCACCACAAAAGTACGATCACCAAGTGTACAAAAATGGAAAATGGGAGATGCAGTCTAGAATAGAAGAAGACGCTTACATCGAGGGTTGCCAGCCATCAAACGACAAGGGCGCCCGTAGTGCCAAAACGGACTACTGCTATTGTAGCAGCTATTTGTGTAATGGCGCACAACCCAGCACTGAATCCTATAGCGCCGATGCTATGGCCGTTATATTTGTATTTAATGCTATGAAATACATTCAAAGTTACAGGTGACATCGGCGAATTTATTTCCGAAATTTGAGCTTAAAATTTTAAAATATAACGCAGAGATTGGGCTTATTGGGCTTTATATTTTTTTTATCAACATTATTTCATATAACATATCAATTATTTTTGAAATGGCACATACCGAAGTTACTACCCAACTTCTTTCAACTGATAAAAAATTAAAATCACAAAAATATTTTCTGGAGGTGGAGAGATGTACTGTAAATGTTTGATGGTGGCGTCGCCTGGCGTTCACCAACGGAACCGCACATTATTTTATTTTGTTTTGTTTAATGTCTATATTCTGTGCCTTCAATAACTAGTCATGGGCCTTCAAATGCCTTTTGAAAAAATCTATTTGTAATTCATATAAAAAATATATTTGTTTAAAAAATATTATTAAGTATTGTTGATGTTTTTATATAAGTGTTAAAACATACAAAAAAAGAAAATATTGTCAATGGTGCAAAAGACATGTTTGTGCGATTACAGCTGATAGGTATGTATGTGTTTGTGAATAGGTACTAGTATGTTGCTTGTTCGGACATGTTTAGTTGGTAAAAGTTTAACCCTGTTTTGGTTACAAGGGAAAAATGTCGCAAGTAAAAAAATTAGCGATATTTGGAATTTTTTTAAGACGGCATCAACCAAGAATGTTTATTTTACATTACAGCTAGAATTCAGTTTTTAATCGTAATTTTAAAATTATCGGTTTGTTAATTGTAATCGTAAAAACTGGAATTGTTGCATCTCTTAGTGAAAAATAATGATTTTTAATAAATACTTTAAAATACATTTTTTTACGAAATGACATTTGTATAAAAAACTACCACAATTAAGGGATAACAGAGAAAAATAAGTTGTAGTGAAACATTGTGATACAAATTACTACACAAAAAGTCGAATATTTTGTGTAATATTCAATTATTTAAATTATATTTATATAAATAAATTATTTTACAAGAAAACATTCGTACTGATTTTTCCTCGGCGAAAAAATTTACCGAAAAACAAGTGATTTAACGCAATAAGAAGACCGATTTCCGTCAAAATAAGTTAATACGTAATTTCAGGACATTGGATCCCATATCTGATTTGACAATTTGAGTCTAAACTCGGGATCTGTGCGAGCTAAAAACACGATGGTCAATTGCGCAGCATGTATGCGCGACTTAGGTCTCACATTTCGAGTGATTTACATTTAATTTCAAGAATTCTTTAAAGAAATTTAAATCTACTCACATTGTTGTTGTGTTCGACGAGAAATAAGAAGACTACGTCTTCTCGCGCGAGGCGTACTGCAGCGTGCAAAACGTACTCCGTCTTTGTTTTGAGCATCTTGTAAAGGAGTGGTCCGGACATGTGTTCGAAATCAGCTCCAGTCAAATCGTCCCAGTGGGCGGAAATCAATCCCGAACAGTGTTCGCGTAAAGCCGATGCACCTATCGCTTCGGCCGTTGAATAGAATCTGAAATTAAAATCAAATAATTTTATATTTAGGCTTTAAGTCTCTTATGAGTAATTACTCATACCGTATATCATCATAAGTGAGGTTAAGTTTGATGAAGAATGTTGATAAAAAAAGGTCAAGTGCGAGCCAAACTCACGTGGAGAGAGTTCCGTTTTCCGTGAGAATTTTAAGATTAGGATTTTCGATTAGGTTTGCCAGTAAACTATGAGCGAGACTCTATATTATCTATTTTTTTTTTTTAATTTTGGCTCAGTAGTTTCGGGGATAGGGAGAGAGGAGAAATGCTCGATTTTCGTATATTTTCTTTGATATCTGTAGTTGTCGTGGTACAATATTGTCAAAAAGTTATAGATTATACGCGCCACAAAAGTATACTAACTTGTAGCTAAGTGATCCACAATTTGTACGCAAGACTGTACCCGTAGAAACGTAACCCATACAGTATTCATATGCATCTATAGTTTTCTATAAATTGTTGAACTTTAAACCGTTATTTATAAATAATTAGATGGTCAAAAATTTTTTCTAATTTTTTTTAACTCATAGCAAATGCATTGAAAGACTGTCAGTTTTTGGAAAGTTTCCGACAGTTAGTTCTTTTTTTATAAATAAGAAACTGGTTCAGAACTACAGAAATCGTATACAATCAATGTTAATTTAATTGAATTTATCTCGGATTATATATGGTTGATCGACTTCAAATTTTCAGGGTAACTGTATTATCATGTCCTTAATCAGCATACAAAAATTAAGAATTTTCTGACGGTGTGCCTTAACTACCACAACTACCTTAAGCTATGCATTTTAAAATTATAAAAAAAAATAGTTGTATTCCCTATAACGAATCCTTTCATTTGATATGTCGCATGACACACTTGAAAAATATATATATTTTTTTAATTTTCTAATTTGCCCCCCAAAATTGGAAATCATCATATTTGAGCTCTACGTCCGTGACTGAGTCATCTAATTCTATATGTAACAAATTTCAACTTTTTTCGTCCAGTAGATTCAGAGAAAATAAGCTTTGATAGACGGACAGACAGGCATGAGAGTAATCCTATAGGATTCCGTTTTTTCATCATACGTAACCTTAAAAAACAGTCGATGTTCAAGTTCTACCATAATTCGTTTTACTTACTTTACGCAGGAACGAACATTCGCTCGATTAATGAGTGTCTGTTCACAGCGACTTTTCAAGCCTTCAAGATTGTGTTGATGAGCCGTCTGCATCAATAGTAAGATTGTCTCGTCTTCTCCGGACATGTCTACACAATCTGTATAAGCCCATCTAAGCATAGCCTCTGCGGCACCGACATCTAACGACGTCCAATCTAGACAAAAGTTTGTCGTAAGTTACAAGAAAAAATACGATTACAGTCAAACCTGAGTAAGCGAGAAAACTCTCTAATAATAATAATAATGCGTTTAACGTCCGTTTCTCGACTTTATGTCATAACAGACGCCATTCGCACCGTTACTATTTTCCATCTACCACACTTCCCGTTATTTTTCTACATTTCTAAAACTTCAACTTATGTAATAGCAATGGGCGAATGAAGGAATTAAAGGAAATTAAGATAAGGTAAGTAATTTTTGAACTAGGAATTTGATAGGTAATCGGCCATGTCCTCAAATAAGGAACCATCTCGATATTTATCTGGAATTAATTGAGGGAAACCATGGAAAACCTCAATCAAGATGGCCGGTACAGGAATTACCGTTTCTCGGCGAGAGGCAGTAGGAAAAAGTCCCAGCCACATCTGCCCCTGCCGGGAATCGAACCCGTACCTCCCGAATGCGAGTCTAGTGCTGTACCACTACTCTACCCAGCTCGGTGCGAGAGAAAACTCTCTAAGTGAGAGTAATTGCCAGGCGCCGTCTTTGCAACCCCCTAAAACTCTATAAAGACGTTTTTCACTCATGGACCTCTATAACTGAGACTACTACCTGCCTGCACCTCTATAAGCAATAATCGAATGCTTCCACGAAATTTAAGAATGAGTCATAAATAGCTGAACTAACATTGTTTTTGTATCATTGGTTTTGTTTTTCATATTCTATTCGAATGGCCAAATGTACTGATTTTGTTTATCGAACTTACTACAGTTGATAAGTATCAATTGCGAAGAAAGGTTCAGCACGTAATGTTAAGACGAAAAATTAAAGTGTTGTTATAGACCTCTATAAGCTAGAAACTCAGGTTAGTGTAAAACCTCCCTACGCAAAAAAGAGATAGCGGTCGCTTGAAATCTTGCGTATCCAGGTTCGACTGTACTTAAAAGTTAAAATACTGCTGCGTTACCCAATTCGTTAACGCCATTCAACGATTCTTCGCTCCATTTGTCGGACCTTGCAGCGAGAACTATCCGATGTGCCGGAACTGATTTATCTTTAAGTTTAATTTTAATGTCGCTGTAGAGTTCATGGCTGTACAACGACGCTATAGACGACAACAATCTTGCCACAAAACTCGTTTCATTCAATTCGCCGGCCGTCGCGGCTACTAAATTATATTTACGTTCTAATTCGGCACAATGCGTTTGGAGTTTGGTATATTCTTCTTTGAGCAATGCTAAGTGTTGTTGAAGTTTAACTACTTCGGTTTGTGCTGCAACAAATGCATAATCGGGTTATTAGGTTCCGCCCCCCGAAACAAGAGATATGCGAGAAACAATTGCTAAACGACTTACCCATATTTGAAGTATTATCGGTATATACCATCGTTGCAAGCGATTACGCGAAATTTAACAAATAATCTGTAAATACATTACTTAATGTCATTCTGTCAAACCAATTGTCACGACTGACACCTAACCTTAAAACTATCTAGAATAATATCCAACTTTTTTAATTTTACACCAAATCGTTATCAATCGGATTTTACAGTGGTTTATCTGTCAAATCATCCTCCATTGAACCTCTACAAAAGGGTCAAAGGATGATAAATAAGTGATAATGAAGTAATTATTAACAAATTAAGGTTTATTTTTTTAATTTAAATTTTTAGAATAGATTTTGTGCAACAAATCGACCTTGATATTTAATTTTAAATAATAAACAATTTCTCGAGTGACGTACGTAATTTTCTTCAATTACACCTTTGTTTGATTATATTTTATACGACGCTGAAGATAAAATGGTTTGGAATATGTCAAGAATGAAGATATTACCATCGAGAGTGTCTTCTCTGTTGCGACTGAGAAATTTCAGTTCTGGGCCGGTGGATTCGTCGCCCCAGACGGCCGATTCGTGGCTTAGCAAGTTGCTCGTTCGTCGTATCGAACCCACAAAAGAATCGCACAGCCGAATGCTTAGCGAGAAAGAATTCGTGTATGCGTTGCATACGCACAACATGAGACCCGATGCCACGCAAAAATATTTGGATAACTAGTAAGCATTAAAAATTACTGCATTCGTTAACCGATGCTTGTCTGTTCGGTACCTTGCAATCGAACAAACCACACCAAAAAATATTTATACCCTATGTATTCAGTCAAACACTAATTTGTGTGTAAATTTCAGATGTCTATTTTTTACCATAAAGCGAAATGTTTTATTTATTTTAATTTGTTTGGTTGGCACGTGAAAAAATTGCGTCTCACATGCGTAATCTAACAACTCTGATTGTACCCTGTACATTTATATCATGGTCCTTGCAAAAAAATCACACTAGAATAGCTAGAGTTCGCTATAATTGTTAAGAAACACCCATTGTCACACGCTATATTAAAAAGAAAAATTTTCAGACACGTCTTCCCGAATCTTCCCACTATCGCGGCGGAATGAGTTATCAATTACTTAACCGTGAGTCGTGACATATCCAGTCAGTCTTCCTCATATTTAAAGCATATTTGTAACTATTTTTTCACGTCATGCGTTAACTAATTTTTATCTTAGGTAACGCTAGAAATGAACCTTTACATTAGTGAGAGTTATGGGTGTTTCAATCAATCCTAAAATCATTACCTTCTGATTCCAGATCCTGTGATCCTATTCTTCGACTATCTGCATATCCTTTGTTGACCTCAATCAGACAATTTGCATAATGCATTGCTTCTCGGTGACATTTATAAAATCACTGTTTGTTTGAAACAGCAAAAGCAAAGTGGACCTGGTGCATTCGAAAGAGGAACTGGCATGCGAGCTGGTGGGGTCGTGGACTGTCAGTGTTGGCGATCTAGATCAAGCTTTGCATCTCTGGAGATATCGCGGCGGATTCGAACGAATCGACAATGCTAAAAAACAACTCGCTAAAGACCCTGTGAGTTTCACTTTTCCAGACAATTAATGCGTGATTTTTTTGTTAAACAAAAACTTGTGTCGGTATTGCAAAACAAATGACGGTCAATTTTTTAAATTATACAGTTCACGTACTGATGAATCGCCGAAACATTTTTTAGTAATTCACTAAGATCAAACAATAAAACAATTATCTTAAAAAACAGGCATAAATCTTTAAAACTGAATAGTTAACACATTTGATTGCATCTTTTTTTTTTTGGGCACATACTGGCACTTCTTCATTATTAAAAGCAAGCTACGAACTGCTTAAGCGTATGTTGGTAATACAGAACTCCTCGGTCACAACTGCGTCGTTACTTATCAAATTCCCGAATCCTTATGCTGGGTTACAGAAAGGATTGACAAATAATTAGATTTGACAATGACCTTAGATTTTTTTTCTGTGTAGATTAAGCATTTGTTTTTGTGTGAATACAATCTAATGTTGTACACGACAGGGAGTTTGAATATGACATTAAAACTGTAAATACATTGTCACAATCTGTCATTGTCAAATCCAATTATTTGACAATCCTTTCTGCAACCCAGCATTAGGGTTGTTTGAGCTTGGTTCTAGCAGACTGCCAGAAGTTTAAAATTGCTAAAATCAAGTTCTAACATCTAGAATCCGGAAATTTGATCACACGCAGTTGTGTTAGAAGAATTCTGTATTGCCGACATAGACTTACCAACAAACACACCTAATATTTGAACTAGAACATGTGGTATGTCGAAAATAATGAATTACAATTACGAAAGACGCGTTTAGAGCCCAGCATTATTTTTTAGGACTATGTGAGACTCCGCACGGAACGTGGTAACTACTTGCGTTCCCGCCATTTGCAATATGTGCTGGCGTTCAGCTATTGGCCGAGCATAGAATCGCGTCAAGGCAATAACATCTACGAAATACGCTCGTACAGTCTGAAGCCAGGCACGATGATAGAATGGGGCAACAACTGGGCACGCGCCATCAACTACAGGCGAAACAACGACGAAGCTTTTGCTGGATTCTTCTCACAGATCGGTCGACTGTACAACGTTCACCACATCTGGTGCTACAAAGACTTGCAGACGCGCCGGCAGACCAGGGAGAGCGCCTGGAGGTCGCCCGGATGGGACGAATGCGTCGCCTATACTGTACCGCTCATTAGAGAAATGCATTGCCGGATCTTAGAGCCGACCAAGTTTTCGCCCACGCAGTAATAAATAAAACTGTTCTTTTGTTTTTTTTTAAACAAAAGAAAGAAACCTGTTTTGTATATTAATGAAATCATGATAATTGTATAGTTTGCTAAGCTTTATATCATATAAAATATTCTTAAGCACTTTTAAATTCGATTTTTCAGTATTTCTACTACTTTCCATGATTAGTGTTTTCTCTCCTTAGATACTTAAGTTTACACAAAGCAATATTTTAAGTAGATTTCTAAGGTGCTTTTTGGTTATTTTATGTGTTCTAATTGGCAATACTGGAAAGTGAGCTTTTCATTTAATAGTGTCAGCATACAAAAGTCATAATTGGAGCTATGCTGTGTCGCCACCAACGGAGCTAAAAAATTAAAACAGCGGCCGTGTTCGTTGGCATTTTTTTGTAGACGTCGTCTTGCTGACAAACATCCATATTGTAGAGTTTTACGTTAATTGCCGGCATAACGTCACAGTTTCGCTGACGGCAGCTTTCTGTTGTTTTCATAGTTTGTCACGAAAATGCACAATATTAAATTTCTTTTGTTACGCAGTTTACATATTGTAAGCTTTTTGCAATGCTACAATGCAAATCGTTTTTAATTTTTAAGTAGTTATGGAGCTACATGTTACAAAATATAACAAAGACTAACAAAACGAGCCAAACTAGAATTAATAAAAACTTAAAGTTAATATTTTTCTAACATTGTACATAGTTTTTAAATGTGTTCAATTTAAAAGTGCTTAAAATATCTGATTTTTCACTGTAATTTTATTTTTGTTAAGTTTAAAAGTCAACAAATACTAAATATTTCTGAATGTTGATCGCATTTTGTTTGTTTATATTGCAAAAACTAATATAACTTTAAAGTGAAATATAACTGCTTTTTTTAAACATTCCCACTACGTCACCACAGAATTTTTTTAAAGTACTTTTACCATTATTTAATTGGAAAAATACTTTTAGGGGTTAAATATGAAATTTAGAATAATTTTTATCTTTTACATGACGACAAATGACGGAGTTCTAAAGAATCTAAAGAAGGTTTATTTTAATAAAGAGCGCCTCCATTGAGTCAGTTTTTTCTTCCCAGTACCTTCATAGGCCCTGACTTAAGGTAGTTCCAGCATGGTATAATAAACTGAAATCACTTTTCCATAGAGTTTGCTTCATAGGCTCAAAATAACGTTTTCTAATAAATCCCGAAGTTTCAAAATTTTTGACCGTTTAAAACGCGAGATAATTAATAACAAAGTTCGCAATTTCACATGCTTACCACGGTAATTCACGAAAATTGTGAACTTTGTTATTAATAATAGAAAACAGTATCACGGGTAATTGGAATGACGAAAATAAATCAATTTAAACACTCATTGATTGCAACGTTTCGTCTTTATTTAATTAAGAGTTTTTCAAGCTCTCAATATGTTTAAATATGTTTAAAAATCGTTGTAATCAATGAGTGTTTAAATTGATTTATTTTCATCATTCCAATTACCCGTGATACTGTTTTCTATTATAACATATATCTGGAATTGAACTTTAAAGATTAATTTGTTATTAATTATCTCGCGTTCTAAACGGTCAAAAATTCTGAAACTTCGGGATTTATTAGAAAACGTTATTTTGAGCCTAAGAAAAAAAATGGGCAAAATCTGTCGATAAGTGATTTTTCTTTATTATACCACGCTAGCACTGCCTTAAGAACGATAATATACTACATATAAATAATCTGTAATGGTTGTTTGAGAAGGGTATTTTGAAGGTGCCCACTTACTACTTAAATGTCTAAAAACTGTTATTTGTTCATCACAATTACAAATTCATATTTTTACAATTCATTGTTATCAATTAACCGTCAACCAAAAACCAATTAAAAATCTTCATTGTTTCGTCATCTCGAAGAGAATTTTATTATATTTGATTATGTCAACGAAATATCTGAGCCGAGACGAAGAAATGCGCAGATATATATTTTGCCAAATGTTTAAGAATTATTACATTTCAATATATTATACTTAAAATCATTTAATTATAGCATTTTACAATACTTAAATTAAGGGTCGATGACGCATTCAGCTGTCGACCGTTTGCAACGATACATCTCGCGTCAATTCGAATTCAACGACACAGACCCGAAGTTTTTCACCATACAGTAAAAAGTCGACAGGTCGAATACAACGCCGACCCTGGACCTTATATTAATGTTTATTATTTTTTTAAAGATTTTTACGACTGTACTTAACTAGGTATTCAGTAGCGTTTTTTTATCACCCAAATATTTCTTGTATAAAGAAGCATTTGCAAAATATTTCTAGTGTCTTCTAAATGAAGCATTCACTAAAAATCATTTCCAACTATTCAAATACTAATTAAAAAAAAAACACTTTTAATATTTTTTTCATATAGAAAAAAAATTAAGGAATTTTTTCGCGGCTGACTATTTTTTTTTTTTTTACAGCACTTATGGTGAGTTTCTGTGAAAATATTATCTGCTTGTTAAAGTAACAAAAGACAGCAGAACGTGCTCATTAACTCGCGTCTTTTTTGAATGTACACAGCATGTTTATAACTAGAGTTGTATCGTTTAGAGAAGACAATAGCGTCATTTCTGTACAAAAATGAGTTTTCTAGCAAAGAGCGCTATATGGTCATTCAGTTGTTTGTTGCTAGTCGAGACGCATAGCGGCGGTTCTGGGGTAGAGCGAGAGGAGTGGTCCCTCTAGGCGCCAGGTGGCAAGGGGCGCCAAAAAGCGAAAACTTTCTTATTGTTAAAGAAGCAGAAGTATAACAAAGTCACTTAATTTGATTTAAATTCAACAAGAGTAGATGTTTGCAAAAGTAGTTTTTTTTTTTTGGAAATTTGGGACATCTAACTACTATCTTCTCTAAATACATACTTGTGTTAAACAATTTTAAAATGGCTGATTCGGATGTCTTTGTTTAACAAAACACTTGCTGTCCAACTGTAAATAAATGTGAGGTTAGATTTACTGCCCACTACATTATCCTCTCTTTAAAAGGTATCAATTTATACCTTGAATTTATTAAAAATTCCAATGATATTTTTACCAGTTCTTAAACTAGAACCTGAGAGTTTGTAACAGCTGAGTTAATGGTATCTCTAGAAGCTGGGCTATTTCCAAACCCATTATAGCATGAGTAGTGTATTACGCCATATCCGGTAGTGTACATTTTTTATACTTTGTAACAATGTCAACAAATCGAATACAGATAAAATTTTGTTAGTTGGGCTTGCAGGTAACTCTTCTACAAAAACTCATTGTACAGAAGACTTTTTAATCAGCTTTATAAAACAAAAGAAAAACCACAACTGTCTCTGACATTCAACAAATACGCGGTTGACAGAGTCAACAGTTTCGCCAACTTTATAAATACTGTAACAAACAAAACACTACTCGGTTCTATAGCATAACAATGTTGTGTGGTTATATTTATTTTCAGCTGGAAAGATTTGCCTTTGATTTCATGCAAAAAGTAATTGCCTGCCTGTTAAATCCATCGATTTAATTGGACGATTCTCAAACGTTTATGAATACTGTTTGCCGATTCACACAATCAACAACTTCAACAACGATCGGCACTTAAATAGCGAACACATGAAAGGCATCTGATAATTATTACGAAGTATTAGAGATTGTGCATTTTCAGTCTCCAACTGGTTTCTGGTTAACGGCGCAGTATATGACGGTAAAGTCGAGAGCACGGTGACGGGTCGGTAATATCGGCAGCGGTCAAGACAACAAGACTGACTGTCGGTTTCGTTTCATAACGATGTTCAGATATTATTTACAATCTTGTCACGAAATAAGGAAAATAAAAATATGTTTCAGGTTTGCGTCGTCCATTTTACGACAGTAGTTCGAAATATTAATATCGATAAAAGAAATTTAATACTTCTTGGTTTTCAGGCTTACACTCATTTGTTTTGCATACGTCATAAATCATATAATATTAATTCTATTTGCAAACAGAACAAATGCTTTGTAAATCTTCTTGGCTTGTAGGTAGCGGTCCATTGATATTTCTACCTAGCTGCGGTAGACATTATCAAAGGCGATGTGGTAGCGGGCGAAATGTCCTTCTAGGCTGCTCACAGGTAAGTGTGTCGACGACTGCTGCTCCTTCTTGTTTTATGCAACGTGAGTTAGTGTTCTCTACTCGGTCGTAGTTTGCTCTTCTCTGATTACTACTGAGTCCGACGACCAATCAGAGAAGAGCGAACTACGACCGAGTAGAGAACACTAACCCACATAGCATAAAAGAAGAAGGAGCATCACTCGTCAACACACTTACCACATCGCCTTTGAAAATGTCTACCGCAGTTGTAGACGAACCGTCAGGTAGAAATACCAACGAACCACTGCCTACAAGTCCAGAAGCCAAGAAGTTTTACAACAACGCTAGCCATGAAAGCCTACACACTTGGAAAAATTTAATAGTTCAATCAATTTCGACCAATGGCAATCAATGCGAATTTACATATACAATGAATTTGAAGGTCAAAATTTATCATTCATTGTAATTGAAGACACAACTCTTTGTCATATTTCATTTTACATACAAAAAAAAATTTAGAATTAAAAATATATCGGACCGATCCTTATTTCGTGAAAAGTCGTAAACAACAAGAAGTTTCGAAACGGAACTTAACGTCCCGTACCTTAGCTGCATAGTCCATGTGGATAATCCATTGGATCGGTGAGAGGGGTCGGGAGGGGTTTGTTAAGAGCGCTGTGAGTATTCATGGTTATGGTAGCTGTAAAGGTTAGTCTCTGTGATTGTAGTGAAGGATGTTTAATGATGCGTAAAATAATAATAATAATAATATTATTGTATCTTATCAATGGTATGGTAGCTTAAATATATGTTTCTCTTGTTTGAAAATGGTCCTAAAAAATTAAAAAATAATAATATTGTTATCATAATAATAATAATAATAATAATAATAATACATGGTTAAATTCTACTACTGTATCACCAAAATCGCAGCAAGCAATACAGACAGAACGAACTTCTTTACATAACATTCTAATATAAGTTTTTGCACTATAAAAAAAAAATTGAAAACTTGACTAAAAACAAAAAGTAGAAACAAAAGAGAAAAAAAACAATTTTTTTTTTGACAATTTCATCTACAAATTCAGTCTGACGAGGCAATTAATATTACTGGCGAAACAAAGAAAATTATACGGCCGTGTAGGGGTGTGGGGTTTGCGATATACTGAAGGAGAAGTCAGGGGGGCAGCGACACATCGGTGTTTTGCGGGGTAATATTTACAACACGGACAAGGTGTAGTGTGGTGGTGGTGTGACAGTTTGAATAGGGAGTTGACGCGTGACTTATTGGGGCTATAGGGAGCCTGGCGGAAAACTTGTTGAGCTATTGCTATGAGCTAAGCTCAACATCGAGCCTGAAAGACTCTGCTCGTCCTCTGGATAGCTTTCCTTCGATGCTTCAGCTATTGCGAGAGCACTGAAACAAACAAACAATATTCACATATACTTGCGTGACGTCGTTCTCTTTATTTCCATAGACGCTGATGACCTCACGTGTCGAGCGTTTATAATCTGCAATCCCTCTCTTTTTATTTCCATGTTCCGTAAAGAAATGGAAATACAGTCTGACTCATGTACAGTAGAACCTCGATAAGTTAAAATCCAAGAGAAACGTTAAAAAATTTAAGTTATCCAGTTTTTTACTTATCGAGAGTTGAAGTTTGAGAGGTTGTCAGAGTAAAATTTTTAACTTACCGAGGTTTGTGGATTTTATGGAGAATGTATTTAGTTCAATAGAGGTGACATACATTTTTTATCTATTCATTTAGAATCAATTATTTATTTAAACAAAGAAACCAGTAATTTTTTTTTTTTTTGTTTCATGCAATTTTGATCATCTGATAATAATTTTGGAGGTCACAAAAATATTATTTTTAGTTATCGAGAGCGATGTTCAGAATATTTGTTTAAGTTACCGAGGTTTTGTGATTTAAGTAATTATGCTTTCAGGGAAAGGGAATTCAAAAAATTTTTAACTAACTTTACCATCTATTTTCTACTGATTTTAAATTTTCAATTTTGTAACTCGAAATCCGTAACAAACGTCACATTTCAAACATGGCCATTAAATCAGTAATAATCACAAAAATATCTTACAAATCGTGAAAAGAAACAAAAAAACAAAATCAGCACAGTACCTGAAGCCAAGCCTAGCCGATTCCTCGTCGAACTGTTCGAGTTCTCTATCCTGTCGTTCGTGCAACAAACGGATTCTCTCCGACCGTTCCTGCAAGAATTGCTGTGTCTCTGATTCCATTTTCTGCTCGAGCAGGGCGCGTCTAACGGACACCCGTTCTTCTAATTCTTTGCGCTCGCGGTTCCGCTGCGCTTCGGCTTGCATTTTGTTTTTGCTCTGATACGCGATCAGAATTTCCAGTTCGTAATGCAATCTGAAATGGGAAAAGAATACGTATTTACATTTACTGACAAAAAGAATTATTATTTAGCCGTTAACTATTTCCGTCATGCTTTTACATTACACATATTTTGAACCCAGAGCAATATTCGATGTTCAATTCGACGCAAATGAAGTCATTCATTCAATATATCGCCAATCGGTGTCACATCTTATCAAGCATGGTTTGAACTTTAATATTCAACTTTTAATTTAAAAATTCGAAAAGAGGTGCTTAGTGACACTAACCACCAAGACTGAAAGGATTGAATGCGGTATATAAGCAATACAGGAACACCCCGACTTACGCGGCTTCAGAGTTACGTGAGTTTTGAAGACACTGATTGCTTAAACTCAGTTCAATTAGATCAAATGACGATTGGAAACTTGACAGAAGGCACTGCGCATGTCTAGTGGCATGAAATTTATGTTGGTAGTATGGGTTAAAAAGTAAATTTCTTTTGTATGCAGCACAATGCGGCGGCCAATCAAAAATCGACACCATTCTTGTTTTGTACCCATCCCTGAATGGATTGCCCCCCGGAGCAGTATACTCCATCCCTATAATTATTAGATCCATGCAGATACCTCGCTTGCTAGTGGCGCTGTCAGGCGGAGGAAAATATAAACAGTACAGACATTTGAATGACAAATACCTCACTTGCTAGTGCCGCTATCAGGTGGAAGAAAATATAAACGCCATTGACATTTGAGTGACAGATACCTCGCTTGCTTGTGGCACCGTCAGATGGCCGAAAAAAACACGCGTTATAATAGAAAGAAGACTATATCTATATAGAGATAAGTTGGTTACCGTTCTTTAAGATGGTGGCATTCGACCTCCTGGCTCTCGTCCAGCCTGATGCTCTGCTTCTGCAGCATTTCAGCTATGCTCTGCTCGTACTGGTCACCCAGCAGCGCCAACTTCCTGCGCTGTTCTTCCTTCAGCTTTTTGATCACAGTCTTCTGTTCCTCTTTGGCGGTAGTCTGCAGTATTTGCGCTTTAAGTGCCTTGTACTGCCGCGTCTGAATCTTACACGTCTCGCGGAACTGTTTGCGAATTTGCATCTCTTTTTGCTGTAAAAAAACAACTTTTATAGAACTCGCCAGTTACTCTGAGTTACCTTGCGGATAACAAAAAATGTTAGTTTATTATTTGTAATAATACATTATTTTAATCATTTGCAAAAACACGGACAAAATCGACTACGACTCGTGCTATGAGGGTCCCATCCTGTTACCACGTGATATAATAGGGATGTTGACTGTATTCAAATAAAAACATAATTTTAACGAAAAGTGGTAGTTTCTATGATAGAAATACTAAAAAACACTATATTTTTCCTTATTTTTAAGGAATTTAATTAATATTTAATAAATAAAACCTAATAAAATTACTCTCAAGTCACGTGACAACAGACACCAATCAGAGCGCTGACGTTATATGTTCAGCCGCTGTCCAAAAACTTCATTGTTTGGTTAATATTTAGTGTGTAATTTATTATTATTTGTTTATAGGAAACGTCAAATTACATGTAACTATAGCAACGACTACGAAACAACTTTTTATCACCTCAGTTTACTAACGTTTATGAGCACAGAATACGCATCTATAGGATGGTGGTAGCTCCCGTGTAAACTTTTGAGCCTCCTTTGGTAAGAACAGGTGACGTCACGCGACTAGTATTGGCGTTTTGGACCGAAATTTGAAACGGGATTTAAAATACATGATTTTTAAGGCTTGAGTTGTACTTAAATAAAAATAATAAATATTTGTGGCAATATTAGGTACTTATGCACGATTTAAAACACTTTCCCAAAAATAGTCAACATCCCTATTTAACAATTTTGTCATTTTTTCTTTTACTTCTGCTATGAGGAATTCCCTCGTGTCAAATTTCAAAATTCTAGGTCAATGGTCAATGGGAAATACTACACAGTTTTTGGTAAATGTATAAAAATACGTGATTTTCAAGAGACCGTGTTTTTTTATTGCAGTTCGTTAGAAGCTTGAATTTTTTATAAGACCACAGGGTTGCAAACTTTAGTATTCGACATTAATTTCAACTTGATACCTCTGAGAAAAAGTATTAACAGACAGATAGACGGGCAACAAAGTGATCTGAAAATACTAAATTGGTACTAGGTGGATATACCTTAAGCGATTTGGGTTGCTGTTTCAATTCCAATGCGTGTTTCTTACGTAACTCTCGCTCTGCCCTCTGCATGTAGTCTTGTTGATTCTGTAATTCAGTTTGGTGTTGCCGCTGGATCTGTTCTTCGCGCAAGGCGTGAACAGCTTTCTGTTGTCTATACTCAAGTTCTTGAGTTTTCTCGTGATGTCGCAACAGCATCGCGTGCGCCTGCTCCAACTGCTGCTGGCGCTTATTTAACTCCTAAACAAATGTCAGACTGTCAGTTGTTAAAAAGTAAACAAAACAACGATCCACCGGTATCGTGTAAAAAATGAATCTACGATTTCGCCTAAACACAGATAAATACAATTTGCACCGATTTTTCATTCGGTAGAACATGATTAATAATAACAAATAAATAAAAATGCTTGAAAATTCAATTGTCCGAAACGATCGTCGAGAAATAATTTAAAAATAATTTTCAAGCGTTTTTACATCGATTCGTGCTTAAAATAGTAAAAAATGTATAAAATCACATACCTCTCTTAATAATTCTTGTTCTAAACTATGAAAATATAGTAATTTTTTTCTTCTAAATTTCCTAATCTCAAGTTCGAGATATTCTTTTTGACCTCGTAATAATCTCTGTTCTTCTTGTGCTTCTACTTGTTTTAAATTATCTTTTTGTGATCTACAAGAAACGAAAATATGTCAACATTATTAGAAACATAAAATGTTTGATGGCCTAACAGTAACGACAGCTCTGCTGTTGGTACGTTTATTCCAAAACTATAAATTATTCTAAAGTACAAAGAATGTTTTGTTTTTGTAAACAAAAGACGAACACTTAATCTGAAAGTTTACGGAACGAATAAAATTCATATGTCAAGATACCACTGTATACTTTTTAAAAAGAATTAAACCAAAATTCCGTACTGACATGGTACATACAAACAATTGAAGTGCCGAAACTCGTTAATTAAACAAAACACTTACTGCAAAGTAGCATCACGTTGTCTTTTTGGCGTAGCTTCATCCATGGAAAGCTCTCTCTTCCATCTTTCTTTATTAGCTTTATATTCTTTTTTACGATGAACGTCGAAAGCTTTTCGCTCAGCTTCCTGTCTCCCTGAGATATCTTTATGCAGCTTCTTTTCAGCGGCATGATTTTGTTTCAACTTCTTCTCGAGTTCCTGCTGATGTCGGACCTGTAAGCGTTCTAGTTCGCGACTGAACGTCTGAAGCAGCGCTTCGTACTCCTTGTCAAGTTGGCTTTTATGCGCCTCCATTTCCAGCTTGCAGCGCTCCTCCAACTTCAACAGCGCCCCCTGATGTTCCCGTCGCATTCTTTTATAACCGGACATCTGTTCATGCATTTCTTCTTGCATATGCTCTTTCTGTTGTTTAGTCACGATGCTCGTAGTGCGGATCGTTGCGAAGTTATTGGCTCCGTGCTCGGCGACAACCGCCGCTGCTGTCGCGTGGTTCGAGTTGGGATTCCCGCCGCGATATATTCTCGCGTCGACCCCGGCGTGTCCTTCGGCGCCTGCCGGCAAACTGTTCGTGGAACTCGACTGACTGCTCGCAGAAACGCCCACCGAATGTATACTGTGCTCCGAAGTGACCGAGTTCGATTTCGAGCTGTCGCCCCCCGTTTGTTCGTCGGGAGTGTCGTCGCCGTCTCCCAGCGCTGATTCGGTTTCGCAAGAGTCGACCATTAATATTTTTTTCATTTTTCGATAGTTCAAGTTATCGAGTTCTCTGACGGCCGCTTTGGTGCGTTGAATTAAATCGACGAGCACCTGCGACGACCTCGGACGCGTCACGAACTGATGCATCAGAAGCTTCTGAGAGTTGGGTCTCTCCTGCGGCACTTTCTGTAAACACGATTCGACGAAGTGACGGAAAATGTCCGACCATTCGGGTGCCTGCAATGTCGGCGTATCGTTCTGCGCAATGTGATACAGCGCCGACATGGCATTCATGTTGAAATAGGGCGGCTTGCGCTCCGCCAATTCTATGCAAGTTATGCCGAGCGACCACACGTCCACCTTGCCGTCGTACTGACCTTCGTCCATGGCGAGAATCACTTCGGGTGCCATCCAATACGGGGTGCCTACGAAACTGTTGGCGGGACACTTGATGGCGGCGCTCCCGAAATCGGCCAGTTTGACGGTACCGTTCTCTGTCAATAATATATTGCCGGCCTTGACATCACGATGTATGCGGCCAAGCGAGTGCAGATAGCTAAGACCTCGCAAAACTCCGTCGCAAATCGCCGCGATTTCTTCCTCCTTCAGCGGTCTTTTGTGAACCTCGATTATGTCCGATGCAGAACCCAAGCAATATTCCATGACGAGCCATGCCGTGTGATCTTTCAGATAACATCCTTTGTATTCTATCGTGTTCGGGTGACTCAACTGCTTCAGAAATCTGATCTCCTTCAGGATATCCTGCCATTTTTCAAGGCTCTGTTTGCCGAGATAAGACATTTTTTTAATAGCGACGATTTCCCGCGTGAGCAAGCATCTCGCGTAGTACACGGCCCCAAAGGAGCCGTGTCCGATTTCGCGGAGATCTTCGAATATTTTCTCGGGGTCATGTTTGAAAAAGAGCTCCGCTATTTCAGGATCCCTCAACGAGCCAGGTTTGGGGACTGCAGGCATCGTGCCCGAGAGAGGCTTCTTAAAGGCGATCACGACGCCGGCGAAGTCACTTCATTTGCCATGCCCAGTCGGGAAGGCCTGCTTCCAGCACGGACTGTCCTGACCTGTCAACATGAGATAGAAATGTGCAATTGTACGTATTAGACGACAGGAAATAGGGTGTCACCGCGGCCCCACCCCTCATCGATAAATCACTACTACGGGCCTTATCCTTACGAATCGTTACCCGATCGATACTAATTGACGTTTTCATACGCGTACTACAAAACTTTTAACACTCAAAAAGTCAAAAGACTTACCACAAATAGTTTAAGTGCAATCAAAATGGCGATTCGTGTCGTGCGCAATTACGATTGTTATTTTATTATCTTTGGACACAAATTGACCGCTCGCGGTATTTTCAACTAGCAAACACAATTCACTGCTATCTCATTTTTAATAAATAAAATTTGTTCGCTCATTTTAGTACAAAGAACGTTGAAAAAAAATCATTTCATAAAACACAGAACAGAAGGATTGACGCTAAGGTTAGTGCAGTGTCACAGAATTGATGATTTGTGCCATCTGTGAATCGATAGTGACAACTGTTTCTGTTTAAATCATTCAAACAACTCAATCGATAAATAAAGCAGCGTTCACAGTCAATGCGTTTTGGACATAAATCGGAATAAAATTTAAATGTTAAAAAAGAAATATATTTATTGATTGATTATCGCTATTACACATGTTCGATAAAAGAATCTATAAAACTATTCCCATTTATTAATTTCGTCGTTACGACAACAAATTCCACGTTGTCTTCTTGTTGCGACAAAAACCGCAATGCTGATATCTAAAAAAAATAACAATTCACTCCAATGCCCAATACACAAATAAAACACCGTTAAATACTTACTTCCGCAAAAGTACAACCTCCTATAAAAAATACTAAAATGACTTTCGGGGAATCAAACTGATTCGACAGTTCACTTGAATATGAGCCTCTTCTTGCAAGACCTTAAATTCAAATCACAACTCGAGTTTTTAACGAAATTTCGACATATACCGCCTGTACACGGACATCTTGAGCTGTTAATCGTCGAACAACATATAAAAGTCAGTTTCGACTGCTTGAAGTTGTCCATGTACAGCCGGGTCTAAAGTACAATATTGTATAAATGCTAAGACGTGTTTTTACCAGTAGTTGGCTGTGATTCGTCGATAGATGGCCCAGGTAACAAACCGAGGACATCTTGCAACTGTTTCCATCCTCTCGGCTTACACAAATTTTCAGCTAACCGAACGCTAAGCGGAGCATATACACAATGTACATAGCTGATATCTGTAGGTTCAGTTTCCGAAGTATCCTCCATCGTTAAATGCAATGATTTGCGTAAAACTGTGTAAGATCTCGTCGCTGTCTGCGCATATAGCAAACCGGCGCGCTCTAACTTATTTATTGTGACTAGTGTTTGTAGTCCATATACCTCGAAACACAAAACAAACGCGACTAAAGTACTTTTATTATGGCAAACGAACAAAAGTAACATTCAAGCTCAAAAATGTATTAATGCTGACTGCTGTGTTAATTAAACACGTGGCGTCATTTATTCGCGCTGACATGAATGATACAGAGAAAAAGTGAGGACTATAAAAGTTCCTATTCCGACGGCAGAGGCGCTGAAGCTATAAGAGCCTAAGTAGGGTGGGTAAAAAAGAAATAAACTGAATAATGAATCGATCAAATCCTTGAATTAATCTTAAATATTATTTGCATAACAACGCTTATTGCGTAAAATCTGTATGTTTAGTGTTTTTTGCTATGCCAGTAGGTATGCTTTATAAGTTGCCGAAATTACTTGCTTTATGACATATGGTTGTTATTTAGAGTGGATGTGATGCTACATGGAGTGTATCATTGTATGGCAACAAGGCAAACCAACCAAAGTCGAATAATATTCGACGTTTTAGGGAGTTTGACGTTAAATCGAGTGCCGTTAAATGGAGTTTACACTGAAATTAGTACCTGAACGAGTTCCCTTTTATAAAACTCGAGAAGTTTTGGTTTAAGACCCGATCCAGTTGCACATTGAAGACAAATAAGACGCAATACTTTGACCAAAGACGCTTTCTCAGCCAACAGCTCTTCTATAAACGGAGAAATTTTGTCAGTATCGATGCACTTCAAAAATTCTTGTTCCGTCTGAAATTAACAATATACGTCGTTTGTTTTGTTTCTGTATGCTTTCATTTGTTTAAAAATAACTCAGATCTAATAAATACAAGCAAAGCTGTAAGTTTACACATTGCACAAGTGAGTGACCTTCAAACATCCGCCTTATGGAAACTTGAGATCATTAGAAGAACATAGGTTACCTCGTTAATGACTGTCGTCAGCCGGGAGACCATTCATATTTTTATCAATCACGCAATAACAATTAACAGTCCACTGGATAACGTAATCCCGCCTACTACTATCCAACAGAACGAGGTTCTGTATATAATAATGTTGACTAAAACCCATTTTTCTTTACAGTCAGAATTTAACCTTATCTCAAATACTATTTTTCGACCATATCAACATACTTCCATTTAAGGTAGTTGTCGCGGTACAATATTGTCAAAAAGTTATAGATTATAGGCGCCACAAAAGTATACTAGCTTGTAGCTAAGTGATCCATAATTTGTACGCAAGACTGTACCCGTGGAAACGTAACCCATACAGTATTCATATGTATTCTATAAATTGTTGAACTTTAAACCGTTGTTTATAAATAATTAGACGGTCAAAAATGTTTTCTTATTTTTTTTAAACTCATAACAAATGCATTGAAAGACTGTCAGTTTTTGGAAAGTTTCTGACACTTAGTTCTTTTTTTATAAATAAGAAACTGGTTCAGAACTACAGAGATCGTATACAATCAATGTTAATTATCCAATTTTTAATTGAATTTATCTCAGATTATATACGGTCGATCGACTTCAAATTTTCAGGGTAATTGTATTATCTTGTCCTTAATAAGTATACAAAAATTAAGATTTTTCTGACGGTGTGCTTTAGCCACGACAACTACCTTAATAATAACAGATAAACAAAAACACTTATTATTAAATTATTTCTCGAAAATCGTTTCGGATAGTAAGTCCATCCTCGGGAATATAAAAAATATACCAAGTGCTGAGTGAAAAAACAGTGCAAATTATACTTCCATTTTTTAACAGAAAATCAAAATAATACGGGTTTAGCCTCAAGTTTTCAAATGTTTTCATATTGTTTTGATGCACGTATATTTGTAAATAATTACCAACTGTTGCAATGGAATTATGTGTAATTCGATAGCTTCAACCGTAATTCTTAAGTACCTGTAGAGTGTCGGCAAACAGCACCGTGTCGGTAACATCTTTAATGCACTCTGCGATTGTGGTGTGCGTTGAAAGCACTTTTTTACTAGCCATCATGTTCGGTAAGCGAGCCACAAACTGTTTTGTTTTCTGTATGCTTTTGTCTCCGTGCCATTCGTCAAATTGAACACTTATGGATTTTGCTTGTTTGGACAAAGTTGGACCGACCTTAAGGCAATATAATCATTCATTCAACTGTTATTCATATATCCTTACAATAACATTACGTTAGCCCATGTCCATTGAAAAACCATGGTAAATGCTATAAGAAGTAAATTACTTAGATACATACAGCATTAAAATTTTTGTCCCGAAGCTCGGCATACAATTCGTCGGCAGAATTTAAAATAATTTGCTTTTTATCTGAAGCATTCACATCGGTCTCACTATCATCCATGCTTACAAACCGATCGACCGGAAAATGTGCCGTGCAATTTCTAA
Organism: Venustoraphidia nigricollis; assembly: GCA_034508555.1. Lineage (NCBI taxonomy): Eukaryota > Metazoa > Arthropoda > Insecta > Raphidioptera > Raphidiidae > Venustoraphidia > Venustoraphidia nigricollis. The sequence continues at coordinate 2,726,837 of JAVRKA010000032.1, read as the reverse complement.
TACCGAATATTTCATCGATGAGTCCTTCGTATGTAAGCTGAGTGGCAAGAGGCGATATTAAATCTATTGCTCTATCGATCAACAACAACTGATCGATACAAGGCGGTATTGTGTTCAATCGATTGCCGGCCTCCAACTTTAGCCTCTTTGCCAAATCCCAAACTGTTTTTGCTGCGTTCCCTTTCCCCCATATTTGTCCGATCGGTCCGTATAATTGCTGAATTGTCATCAGCGCTTGCGCCGATAAGTACAGACAAGAAGGAACTTCGTCTAAATGATAGTCCCTAGAATTATATCGAATTTAAATCAAATACAGAGCTTGAGACCTGTCAAAATTGTTAGGGTCACGATTAATAGAATTCATACCTAAACGAATCCGGGATCTCCATGGACATTACGTCATTATCGATTGGAAACAAAACACAGTGGTATCGCTCGATGCTTTTTAAACTTCCATAAACACCTCGATTTTTCAAATGTTTCTCGCAAATTAAACTTAAGTTCGGTACGAGTATCAGATGAAATTCTTTACCGCCGCCACTGCGTTTGCCTTTTTGTTCGGCCGACTGAATTATTTCGGCGATTATGTCCATCAAATTTAAATGGGGTCTCGTTATAAAAATTATATTTTTTACGTCTATCGGCTGCAAAGCATTTGGTTTAAGGGGAAACATTTTTACCACTCCGTGATCGCGAAGTAACGTATATTTAGCGATAAGGCCTACAGGCCCGGAGAGCTGTTCGTCCCATATCAAAGCTTTGGAACCTTCACATTTTTCCAAAAGCCTCAACAATTCTTCTCTGGCCTTTTCTTGAATTAAAGCAATATTTACTTTACCTCCTTGCAGGTGTTGCGACATTTTTGACAGCTGTCAGAAACATATGATAAATAATAAATAAATAAATTATATAACAAAAGTAAATGATGATATTCCACTTTAGTTAATTTTTACTTTGAATTTACTTACTAGGCGTCTTTAAAGCTGTAGTTTTCAATTGTATTTTTCATTTAGTATAAATTCTGCATGCCGTTTTGACATTTATTAGTCGAAGAAACAAACCTCAATGAATAAGTACGTGGGAGTTTTTTATCTGTGGTGGAGTCTAGCTCTAGAAAATTATCTGAGTCTTTAAAGGAATAAATAAGATTATCAGAACGACGAAAATTCAATACAATTTCCACGTAAATTTGATAAACCACCCTAAGGATGGGTGAAATATAAAAAAATAAATTTAGGAAATATTTTATATTAATTTGTTTTATTATTAAAAATTGTCTAAATATCGTTATCAGGTGTTGTCGGAACTGTAGTAAACCAAATTAGTGAATAATTAATATATTTTCGTACGTTTTATCAACTTCCTGTGTAGATATTAAAAATTTTAACCGCAAATACGACGCCTAGCATCTGTTAAGCCTCTCCCGCACTAAACACGATCATGGCGTCTTTAGGCGTCGGTAAGAATACAAATATTTCTTTTCAAATACAATTTACACGCATATATCTTAGAGTTTTCGAGTTATTAATGCATATTTTATGATTTGATTCGTATTTGTTTTTATATTCTGCTTTTGTTATCTACATATTTTGTTTAAATCAACCACCTGTTTCAGTAAATAACTTGCCCCAACAATCGATACTATTGCTTTGATTACGTTATAAAAACGAAATTTCTAACATATGTTGATACTGTCTGACCGTTAGCGAATATAAATTAACAGCATTCTCGACACTGTTTTGTTTTTAAAGAAATTGTTTAAAAGTAAAATTACATCATTTAATAATATTATTGTTTTAGAACAAAATGAATACAAAGAACGGCTGCTGGCAGCTGTTAAAAAGGAAGTTAAACAAATAATGGAAGAAGCCGTGACTCGTAAATTCGTTCACGAAGAATCGGCAAGTGTTCTGTCATTGTGTGCAGCTGTCGAGGCTTGTCTTAGCCAAGGGCTACGTCGACGTGCCCTCGGCCTGTTCAAAACCTCATCTACAACAGCGCTTTTGCATAAAGTAGCAAAGGTAAAAAAAAAATTACTTTCACCAGTGGGTATCCGCCTTTTTACCGCAGAATATGAGGAACTCAAAATTGTAAATTATAGACAACATCTTAGGTCATTAGCGCCGTGATGAAGTCAAGCTCATGAAGGGAGATGGGATTTTAATATTTTCCATTTTTAAAAACGTTAAATACAGACATCCTACTACCTTTTTTAAAGATAATTTAAAGAAAATTTAATAATGTTTTTAGATAGGGCCGACTCAAAGTTATTAGATATAGAGGTGATCTCGTTTCGTTGGATAGTGGTGGGGGGATGACGTCATCTGGTTCACTTGAAAAAAATATTAAACTAACTAGCGGATCCGTTAGTGGTCAGTTACGTAATATAATAGGGTGGAAATAAATTTTATTCTATATTCTGTTCAGAGATTTCAGCGTCACTACACGTCATATTACCGACAATTCTTAAAATAAACAGATTGCCACGAGATGGCAACATTTTTTTTTTCTGAATGTTATGTTCTGTAATAAAATTGTTAAAATTTTTAAACTGTAATTTTAAGATATTAAGTTATTTTTCGTCTCTAAAATGGCGTATCAAACATTAACTTTGATACAGTATTAAGGGAGATATTTCATACCGACAAAAACACTTTTGAGAAATAATATATACCGATTAATACTTTGTTTTTTTAATAATGTCAGGATTAGCGGGACTTTAGTGTATATGTATAATCGTTTTTTTCTAGCACTGTCCAGAAGCTGCTTCCGTCAGTAAAAAAATACAGGATATCGAAAACAGCGATCCGAACAGACGTTCGTCATCGAGCGGCGAAAGCACCAGCAAGCCACCGCCCCCAGCGAAAAGATCTCACAATCCGCCGCGTTATCTTTGGATACGAATCGCGCTGTTTGATAAACAGTTGGCGCGCATCATCGATCACCTGGCGACGCACGCGACGCGATATTACGAGCGCGACGCTCTCGTTTCCGATCCCGATTACGGTTCCATATTGAGTTCGCTTTTGGTCGGTCCTTGCGCTTTGGATTATTCGCGCACCAAAACACCCGACCATTACTGGACCGATCCACCAGCCGACGAATTGGTTCAACGTAATAGAATATCGTCGGGACATACAACGCCACCTTCAGTCCACAGACCTATTTTCCGCAGGTCCCTTAACAGGAGTTCAGAAGATTCAATGTCAGGAAGAAGTGGGACAACGCATATGGCCAAGGACTACGTCGAATCGTTGCATCAGAACTCGAGGGCCACTCTACTTTACGGGAAAAACAATGTCATGGTGCTTCCGGTATGGTTCATTGTCATTTTTTGGTGTACCTAATATTACAGTAAGACCTCGCTTAACGCTATTTTCTCTTTTTTTTAGAAAGAACTGACTGAACCGATGGCAGGTTATTTAAGCTTACATCAAACAGCTCAATCCCTCACAATAAAATGGACTCCGAACCAGCTCATGAACGGATTTACCGAGCCCGACGTCCAAGACAAAAGCGTCTATTGGCAGTACGCTCTGAACGTTCGCATCGACGAGATAGTATACGTCCACTGCCATCAGTCTGGCGATTCGGGCGGAACGGTAATTCTCGTCGGTCAAGACGGCGTCCAGCGTCCGCCAATCCATTTCCCAAAAGGCGGTCACTTGCTCGCCTTCCTCAGTTGCATGGAAACGGGTCTCCTGCCTCACGGTCGTCTAGAACCGCCGTTGTGGTCTCAGCACGGCAAAACGTTGCCCCCCACGCGACCCAGACGCAGACAAATACCGCAGCCGTCGACGGAATCGATCGATTGGGTGTTCCGCGTCGTCAATCATATCGGACAAGAGAACGACTTGAAGAAAGGTGTCGAACAATTAGATCACGTCAAGGGCAGTCGGAGTTCGACTCCGAGGAGGCCGTTGGCGAGTTCTTCGACCAGCAGCGATAGCTCGAGCATAGATCAGCACTGTATGATTGTACAAGAACAAAATCAACCGCAGCAATCCGGGGTTTGCATTCAAATGGTTTGCACGACGATGCGGCGTCAAATTATTTCCAGAGCCTTCTATGGATGGTTAGCGTATTGTCGCCATTTAAGAACTGTTCGAACCCATTTATCCGGACTAGTTAAGACCGATATCGTTCGCGAAGAAGGCGCTGAGAAAGGACTGACCAAAGAGTTGTGGAACGAATTGTGCAAAGATGGAATTGTGACAGACTGTAATGAAATATATAGATTGGCGTATTACGGCGGCGTGGAGCACGAGATTCGTAAAGAGATCTGGCCGTACTTGCTGGGGCATTATAAGTTCGGGAGTTCGCCGAACGAAAGAACGGAATTGTGCGAACAGACTAAGCAGAGTTACGAAACGACTATGTCGGAATGGTTGGCCGTCGAGGCTATCGTCAGACAGAGGGATAAGGAAACGACGGCGGCTAGCATTGCGAAACTCAGTTCGGAAAGCACGAGTGGGGAGACTGCGCCACCTCCCGTAATTCCACGAGATCTCAGTAATGATGTAAGTACAGAAATACCCCGATCTTACGCGGTAGGCTGGATCGAGCGATAACCGTGTAAGCTAAATTCGCGAAGTCGGGGTACAATTTTGCGTATGAATTATGTTTAATTGGGATAGGAGACTAAAGAAAGCGATAATTTAGAAGAAAAATAGGTAATAAAACCTCAGATAATACAACAAATTATATTATTACAAATTGCGAAAACGTATTTTGATGTAGAAAGCTTAATAAAATCGAACAAAGTTGTCGAACGGATAATAAAGTTTTGACAAAATAGTTGATCTTGAAATACCTAGTGATGTAAAAGGGTAAACAACCGGATAATTAACCGGCTAAAATATCACTGGAAGTGGCATGCAAAATGAACAAAGCGATTATTTCTGTTTGTAGGTGTTCGAGGATTTGAGCATATCGGACGATGATGTAGATAGTTCCGGAGAAGAGAATGATAGCAAAACGTGTCCTGAAAAACGTTCGCAACAGCAGGTGATCGTTACGAATCCTTCAGTCGATGTTGCGGCCGTGTCTGAAGAAACGGGAGGCGTCCAGTCCAATTGTGCGTCTCCGGCGAGTTCTAACGGTGGAATTTACAGTGTATGTATAACATCAATCTCTTTAAATAATGCATTTTTAAATACTATTGTTTTTAATTAAAGAGTCTTAATTTTATAAGTAAGTAAGTAAGTAGATTTATTTACCACATTGACAAAAAAAGTGTATGGCAAGTTCATAAAAACATATTAAAATTACACATTAAAAAATTCTTGTATACAATAAAATTCCCTGTTTACGAGGTCATTCTTTAACTTCCTTTTTAAGGCTTGCAGTGGCAATGATTTGATTTCATTTGACAGATGATTGTAGATTTTAAGGCAGTTGTAAAGAACACCTTTTTCAAAAGTAGTTAAAGAATGATCTGGCAAACGAAAGTATTATAGTTATGTAACAATTGGTAGTTACTAAAATAGCTAAAATGCTCTTTCACAAACACAATACATTCATATTATGTAAACAGAAGGCAATGTCATGAGTCCATGTGTATTAATAAATTAGCGATTGACCCGTGACCTAGGTATAGTGGAAATATTGTACCCTGTTAAATTCTTTTATATAAAATCAACCCCCAACCCGTTCGAGTAATGTATTCAAATGACCATCGAACATGTATTTCTCTGTATGTAGTATATGATATAATATGTATTACAGATAGATATTGGATATATACTTATTTGTATCGGATTTTGTTGAGACTTTCATGAGTTTAAATTTTTTTAAAGTTATTTAAGAAAATAGATGAAAATTGACCATTCCCCCCTTATTTCCGAAACTACTGAGCCTGATATTGAAAAAAAAAATAGGGAATGTCGGGTCTCACCCATAGTTTGCAGGAAAACCTAAACGAAAATCTTAAGTCTTAAAGTATTCACGGAAAACGGAATAGTACGGAACCCTATTCTCGCGAGGCCGACTCGCACTTGACCGTTTTTTTTAATATAGCGTGCAACAATGTTTCTTAGCAACTGTGTGTATTCTACAGTCTTATTTTATTTTCAGACTGAATTGTTAGAAACTTTTGGCCTAAACTTGCATCGGATCGACAAAGATGTCCAACGATGTGATCGAAATTACTGGTATTTCTGCGGTGAAAATTTAGAAAAGTTACGCAATGTCATGTGCACGTAAGTGTTTCAAAATGGCGTAGATTTAAGTAATCGTTAATCAAGATTACTAGAAACTAAGGTTGGGCGTTAGCATTGTTGAAGAGCGGGGAAGTATGCTTACGACGTCACAGAAGGCTTCTTCCAAACAGTTGGGAATAGTCTCACGTCAAAAAGCCATGGTCATCCGACATTCAGTGACGTAAGCAATCGACTCAACCAATCACAGGCCATGTATACAGCGTCTTACGCCCAACCTTCTAGTATTTTAGTAATCTTGATCGTTAATGAGTTATTTCTACCGAAAAATGACACGGAGAATTTTCAGGTTCGTATGGGAACACCTGGACGTAGGCTACATGCAAGGTATGTGCGATCTGGTGGCGCCTCTATTGGTCATCCTGGACGACGAGAGCATAGCGTACGCTTGTTTCTGTCGGTTGATGGAACGAATGATCGATAACTTCCCGAACGGTGGTGCGATGGACACTCACCTAGCCAACATGAGGTCTTTGATTCAAATACTCGACACGGAGATGTACGAATTGATGCATGCTTACGGAGACTACACGCATCTCTACTTCTGCTATCGATGGTCGGTCATTACCGTTATTTATACTAACTTAGATAATCTGCTAAACTGATTCTGTCGAAATTTGACGAAATGAGGAACAATTTATGAAATAATAATTACTTAATAATCACTGACCTTGGAATCATTTCTAACACACGTTGAATCGGTCGACTTCTGAAAAAATACAAACAAAAAAAAATTAAAAATTGGACATTTAAAGTTTTTTAATTGGAAAATAATTTATGGGTGAAATATAATAAAAACAATTGAAGCTCATCTACTTAATTGTTGTTGGCATTTCGAGCTAAAAACAATTAATTTTCAGAGCCCCGATAATGATTAATCAAATAGGTACTACGTTCTACTATTTTCTGCAGTGGTTTAGTAAGTTACTGTTTAAAAAACAGTTGATCAGCTCAATATTCGATATGCTTGCCGGCGTTGCGTATTACACACCAGCAAGCTCATCGAATAGTGAACTGGCAAACTATTTCTTCTTAAACAGTTTGCTCTGAGCTATCTTAAGTGTTCACAGATATAAATCATCTTAGAAACAATCAAGATTACTAGATTACTAGAAAGTTGGACGTAAGAGGCTATAAAGCATGGTCAGGTCTGATATTGGTGAGTCAGTTGCTTACGTCACCGAGACCCTTGGCTTGGTTATTCAAGTATGTTTATCCCAACTGTTTGGAAAAAGACTCCACAAGCCTGCTTCCCCCGCCCTTTCTCGCGTCTCGCCTAGTCACAGTTTCAACAATGCTAACGCCCAACCTTAGTTTCTAGTAATCTTGAACAACAATTTTTAAACGTTTTAATGGTTACTTAGATTTTATTCGATCAACATATTTCCAGGTTTTTATTGGATTTTAAACGCGAACTTCTGTACGCCGATGTGTACGCTGCCTGGGAGTCAATTTGGGCCGCAAAACACGTGGCGTCCCCACATTTCGTGCTGTTTCTAGCGCTGGCGCTTTTGGAAACATACCGAGATATTATACTATCTAACAGTATGGATTTCACCGATATAATCAAATTTTTTAACGGTAAGTTTTATTAGTGTATTTGCCATATGGCAACATACACTATTGGCATCGGTCGGATGGCGGGACCTAGGGGTCGGACCAAAATTTCTCGACGTTTCATAACCTCCTAAACAGTTTGGCACCATTTTTGAAAATGTTTATATATATGTATATATATATATATATATTTATATATATATACGTATATATATATATATATATATATATATATATATATATATATATATATATATATGTGTGCGGGCAATAACTTTCGAAAGAGTTAATTGATTTCAACGAAATTTGGTCCACGTGTTGAAATCCATTACCGCAAGAAGCCTATTTAAAATGGGCCTAATCGGGCTATTTTAAGGGTAGTTTTTAGGGGTTGAAAAATGTTTTTGGGCCCTAAAATACCGAAAAAATTCTCCGAATCGTTTCAAAATTGAAATTTAACCCTCTAGTAGTAATTAAAAAGTGTCCCCAAAATTTTAATAAAATCGGCCCGACAGGACCGGATTTACAAATTTTATGAAAACACTAGTTTGCAGATAGTGACTTATTTATTGAAGGGTGTATTTAATTCAATGTAGACGTTAGATTGATAATAATATTACAATTAAGAAAAAAAAATGTTATTTTAAGGGGTGTATTAAGGGGTTAAATTTTTTATTTTGCCCAAAAACAAACTTAATTTCACATAATAAAAGTATAAAACCACACGGCTCTATACAAGCAAATACACTATATTGTCGGCAGGGTTTTGGCACTGCGACCCGGGTTTTTTATATTAAAATCCAAATTATGGAGTCTGTACTGTCCCATCATTTTGGGAAAAGGCATAATTTAAAGTCGTTAATAAAAACAGCGCACTAACGTGACGTAATTTCGAGCAAATATCTAGTTGGAACCAAGGTCATTAAATACACGGGTCACCTCGTCAATGAATGACGTCAGCTAGAAAACCGTTCAGTATTTTTATCAAACACGCAAGATCAATTGACAGTCCACTGGGTAACGTCATCTCCCTTCTCAGCGCCGGCCCTGGGGTAGAGCGAGACGCCAGGTGGCAAATAGCGTCAAAAAGCCAAATGCGAAAAACAAGATTTTATAATTTAGTGACTGATTGAAATTAACACCAAAATACTAATTTAGGTATATAGCGGTAGGAACTTTCTTAATGTTAAAGAAGCAGAAGTTTAAAGCTACTTAATTTAATTTAAATTCAACAAGTGTTGATGTTAGCTATAAATGTAGACTTTAAAACCGAAGTACAATTTATGTGAAGTGAAAGCGTTGACCAAAGGACGCTGAAAGACAATCTCGCTCCAGCTAGGGCTAGAGCCGGCGCTGCCTCTGCTACTACTAAACGGAACGAGATCACCTCTGTACCTAACAACCTTGGTTTGAACGACAAACATTAGTTCATGTTTTACAATGATTAATCTCACTATTGGCGGGACTACTCGTGTCAGATAACGTCACAACACATGTCAAAAGTAACTGTTTGAAATCAACATGCAAAAATCTCACAAAATTGCGATAATTAACAGTATCTTAGCCAAGCACGAAACGTGATTTTTTTTTCTTTAACAAAACGTCGTCATTTTATAAATAAATCTCTTTTCAGAAATGGCTGAACGGCACGATGCTCAAGCGGTGTTAAAACTGGCCCGAGACCTCGTGCTTCAGTTGCAAACGCTCATCGAAAACAAGTAAAGAGTCACCGCGAGTTACCTGATTAGAATATTTCATAATGTCGTGTTGTTAATTTAGATTTGTGCCAATCGTACGATTATCGTTATATATTCGATACATCGAATCGTTTGATAAACTATCGTTAAGTGTGGAAGTGCTATTTACAGTCAAAGCTGTCAGTTTACACATAGCAGGCATCGAATGTCGTGGGGCATAATAATCAGTGCTCCTTGACCAAGACTTTTCGCCCAACTAATCGTTTACTTTAAATGTTTCACGCGGTACTAAGTTAGTTTCGATTTTAGACACAAGACAGCGCTGTTGCAAACACCACTTTCCAATATAAACATTTTTATAAGTTATGTGTAAAATTACAGCTTCGATTTTAATGTTAATTATTGTTAATGGGAAAAGATTTTTTATAAAATATAATTTTCAATATTTTGTTTATAATAAGAATGAAACGACTCTAAATTAACAATGTTTAATATTATTATATCAGCTCTGTTAAATGTACTTACAAAAAAAGTAAAATATATTTTATGTTGTTTATTTTTTAAAAAAATAAGAATATTTATATTATATAAACAAATATATATTATATCTATTATATTTCTATTTTAAACAAAACAAAAAAAAAAAAAACAAACAACTGAGTAGCCAAACGTTTTGTTTGTCGTAAGTTAAGGACGCAGTCGTAATTCAAATATTAAATATAATCGGGTCAACTGCCATTTTATTTCAAGGTTATGTTTATAAATTATCAAGGTCATTAAAAATACACAGGTTACCTCGTTAATGAATGACTTCAGCTGGGGAACCGTTCAATATTTTTATCAACCACGCAATATCACTTAGTAGTTGACAAACATTCGTTTGGACCTAATACAATTAATCACTAATTGATAACAAATTTTGTGCAGTATTAATAATATTATAGCCAATCATCTGCTTACTGTTTTGTTACGTCACAGCTGCGATTCTTTTTTTTTTATAACGCATCAAGGTGACCTCGTTTATCAGCTGGAAGAACGTTCATATTTTTATCAACCACGCAATATCAATTGACAGTCCACTAGATGACGTCACCCTCCACTACTATCCAACGGAACGAAGTCACCTTTGTATGTAATAACCTTTGTAAATCATTATGTAATATAATTCTATTCTTAAGTTGATTAAATAAACAGTTTATTTAAAACAAAAAACCGCACATACAGTTTGAAACCTCTTTAGTCGGTCTGTCGGATTTCGACGAATAAGAAATCAAAATATAACTGAAATATTTATCAATACAATTTTTTCTGAGTTAAAAAAAAACCACACGATAAAAGTCGAACTCTCTCACTCACTTATCGGTATACTTTCGCATCCTCTCTCGTTCACTTACACTTAAAAAAGCATGCAATTATGCTAACTTTATGTCAACTATGAGGCAGTATTTATTTAAATCGTTCAAAAGTTCGCATTATCCGAGTTTTTTTGATTATTTAAGGTAGGGTCGGTTCACAACAACTCGCATGATAGAGGTTTTACTGTAATTTCAGTTTAAAATTAGTTTTTTTGTTATTATTAAACATAATTAATTCAACTTGACTTACAAAAGTCATTTTTAGTGCCAAGTCATACCCAATTTTTTCTGGTCAAAGTGTCACTACAGCTATCGGGCAAAAGAGACCTCTTATTACCTACCTACATTGGCGGCGAGACGACTTTTTGATGTGAAACATCTAATGGCGCGCTTGGATGGGATTGAATTCGTTCAGATTGCAACACAGCGTCACATTCGGCCAGCCTCGTGTTTCGTCGGCTCTTTCCGACTTGGCTCTCGATACACACTCACTACTTTACGTCTGTGTTAGTGAGTCGCGTATGAGTTAGTAATATAATTATGTTTAGATGTTTCACATCTACTAGGAGGTCCACGCCGGCTTAATTTTTTTTTCTATGAGCCCACAATCATTTACGAAAACTTACATTGTAAATAAGCGTTAACAATGGCCGCCGCTTTAGACTCCAGTATATGGTCTAACTGAATGTCAAAAATATTATCTATACTTATTATGAAGTGAAAATCAGGTATTTTATAAGAGGTACCTACGTGCAAAAAATGTAGTCTGTATCTCGATTGTAATGCTTTTAAGGCTCGTGTGACTGTTAAAACTCGCTGATATCTCGTTTCAACAACGTTCCATCTAGCACATAAAATAATGCATTACAATCTAGATACTTAAATTACTGTTACGAAATCGATTGTCATCTTTTTCTAAGTAAAAGTCTGTTCGAAATGTGAAAATCGACTGTTTATGTGACAAAACACTGTCTGTAAAAAAAATGAAACACGCGAAATGCACAGTTTGCTAGATAGCTGTGTGGCACGAGAAAACAATAAGCTGAATTCATCAATTTAAGTCTTATGTGCTTTTGTGATCAAATCATTTAAAATTATTGTTAACACTTTAAAATTCGAAAATAAAATGTGATTTACGATGTGTAAAATACAACATATCAAAATTAAATATGCGTTTTATTCAGACCTTTATTACATTACCAGCTGTTCAATATGTCCTTTTTTCAACTGTATAGCTCCATCTTACGATGTAACTTGGATGCATGTAAAATGCACTTATGTTTTGTAATTCTCTAATTTCTTTGAAAAATCTGATTCAATATATTTAAGTATATTTTTCATAGAAATAGAAATATATTTGATGTTAATGCTTCAAAATAAACAAGAAATATATGTACAAATCTTCCCATATAACTTCTAGTCAAGTTTTTAGTTTATTTGGTCTAAATAAACGATTTAAGATCATATAAAAACGAGAAAATTAATATAACTTTTACACAAATGTTTGTACAGAAAAAAATATAAAAAAATATTAAGCAATCCTTTATCAGCATTTTTAACATAAGTTCCTAAAGAAAAAAACTTCAAAATGTAAACAGCAAGTCATATTTTGTGCAGCTTAAACGGTAATAAAATGAATTTTGCGACCGGTTAGAAATTTCCCGAGAGAATGAACTTTAATATACAGAGTTTTTTTATTTTTGGCGAGCCCTAAGAAATCCGCGGTTGTTCGTTGGTCTAATTCGGGATTCGGGCCTACCCCTCCCTCCCCGCATGCCCGATACCGATTGTATCACGATAATAACTGCGTTTATAATTATTATACTCGAACATAAACGATGTAAAAATTGCATCGACGTTATTATTATTGTAATAGGTATGCTGCGTTAAAAATTAAAACACGGCATTCTCCACATCTGGTGATTGGGTACCACGTAAGTTTGGTGTCGTTTCCAGCTCAGAACAGTCCGCTGGACTGAATAAAAAATTGTACATCAATTGAGCGATAAAATAAGTGTTCCGGTTTGCACGGAACACTAAAACATGGTCAATCGTGCATTCTGGATGGACAGATATTTTTTTTATACGTAGGGGAATCATTAATAGAAGCATTCTCGTCCCGAAGGATGCTTGTGTTGGAAAAAAACTTGCAGGAAAGTTATAGAACACAAAAAAGCGGATAAAATATAGCGACCGTTTAGTACAAATACTAATAAATTAAAAACGTTAATAACGTTTTTATTATTAGTGTTACGTCATAAATTTATGATTAAAAATTGTAGAAAATTTTCTTGTCAACAAAACTGCTGTTTACAAATTTTTTATGAACCTCACGATTACATAGATACAACTAAAAATGATAACATGCCTTTTTTCAAGATGGCAGCAAAATTCGCGTACTCTTTCGTTCCGGAAGTTTTATTTTTAAATTCGCCAACGATTCTCTTACGATTAGCAAAAATTCGCTGACTACGCAAAACAGTTTAAAGATATAAGTATTAGAAAAAATCGCGAATTTCAATTTCTTGTTCATTTTACTTCTTTTAGGGCGCTTTAACGTATGTGATTTTAAATGTGTCATAGAAAGTGACAAAAAATTAACAGTACTGTAAATTCTTAAATAATGGCACCAATAATTTTTTTAAAAAACAATTTCACGATAAACTTGTTTGTATAAAAATGTTTCTCCTATTCGCTGATGACCTCAGATGTTGAGCGTCTATAATCTACGTTTCTTCTATTCGAGTAAAAATTTCTACCACCTGACAGAACCCAATAATATAGTCGCGGTTCTTAGATGATAACTTAGTCTTCTCGTAGATATACGTGGTTAATAATAACAGCTAAACATAAAACCGTTAAATATTTTCCAATATATTCAATACTATCGGACAGCTAATTATCGTCCAAGACTTATCTCATTATCTGATTAGTATTTATGTCTTCCGGTTCAACCAAATCCATTCCAAACATTCGCTTTGTGTACGCTTCAGACCAAGCCTCCAAACGAACATGGTCAAAATAGACGTTCTTTCCCGAATTCGGAACGTTCTCTTTTCCGTATCTACGAATGAAAAACACGGATAGGGTCACTATACAGGTGATTTTTAAGTGATTCTTTTTTTTTAACAGCATCTAGAACAGCGTTGCCAGACGTCCCGATTTTTAAATCAAAATTAAATGTCCCGCGCGGGACAGGCTCAGTCCCGCTTTTTGGGGATAACACGACCGTGCGTAAATAATTATTCTCTTATTGTAAGTTGCAATTTGTAACACTCACTCCTCAGACTATTGTTTGAAACGCTATATTTTTCTAATGAATAAAACTTTTTTGATTTTGATTTCTGTTTTTTTTTTTTTATTTAGAAGTCCAATAAGACTCAACTATTTAACGATAGGGTAAATCTGATTTAAAATATCATATTTTTATTAAAATACATTTTCTATGGCTATTTTTGTTATCTATTGTCACGTAAACGTAATTTGAACTAAAATAAAAAGATAAATATTTGAAAACTCCTGATTATATACGTTTTTTACTATGTCTCGCTTTCGACGAAAGAATCCCGCTTTTTTCACTCAAAACGTTCCAAAATCCCGACTTGGCAAAAAAAAAATTTGGCAACGCTGATCTCGAAATCAAATAGACGAACAGATATTTCAAATTACTTTTTTATCAAAACTCAAAAACAAGAGAGAAACAGCCTTTCAAAGTTTAATTAAATTTTTAAAATTTTGTTTGTCCTGACGTCATGTTGTCAGTTTCCTGGGGCGACAAAACCATTATTAAATATGTTGGAAAATTGATAACAAATTATTAAAACAAAAGAATTATTAAAGGATTCTTATTCTTCCCTTCCGGTCACAAAAAGTGCCACCCATTATATATTTCTGAGCTGTTTTTTTTAAACAATTTGTCTCAAAAGCTGAAGAGAGGGAGCGCCACTATCAAGTCTTTGCCCCGGTTCGAAAAAATCGTTGATACGGGGCTGGACTTAGGTTCTTCAATATCTTTAAAGATCGCGTAAGAAGCAATAGCGTAAGTTGGGATATTACTAGGGTTTTAACAGTGAAATATTTTTTTACAAATTACGAACCAAATTAAACTAAACTAACGATGCCCCGAGGTGAAGTGCCGCCACTGTATTCAGTCGAAACGTGAACTGTGAATGATTATTTATTAATAATCAGTTTTGGGCTCGTAGAAGAAGGTTTACTATTTCGACCCGTGACCCCGTAACAATAGATAACATCGTACGTAACAAACATCTGCCTGTCTCACATGGGAACGCGCATGCGGTGTGCGACCCGACCCGTTCATGACCTTGACCTTCAGCCCGGATCGTCGAATGCGGTCCTGAATTTGAAGCTGCGGCCCTTCGAATAGCTAAAACAAAACCTTTCAGGGCCGTTTTAATTTAGAATCGTATACACTCTACATTTAAGCTCCGTTTAATTAATTATTAATCTACTCATGGCGCTACTCGCGAAACCTTATCTTATACTCAATAGCAAGAATATAAAAACCCGGGTCGCAGTGCCAAAACCCTGCCGACAATATAGTGTATTTGCTTGATTAGGGCCGTGTGGTTTTATACTTTTATTATGTGAAATTAAGTTTGTTTTTGGGCAAAATAAAAAATTTAACCCCTTAATACACCCCTTAAAATAACATTTTTTTTCTTAATTGTAATATTATTATCAATCTAACGTCCACCGAATTAAATACACCCTTCAATAAATAAGTCACTATCTGCAAAATAGTGTTTTCATAAAATTTGTAAATCCGGTCCTGTTGGGCCGATTTTATTAAAATTTTGGGGACACTTTTTAATTACTACCAGATGGTTAAATTTCAATTTTGAAACGATTCGGAGAATTTTTTCGGTATTTTGGGGCCCAAAAACATTTTTCAACCCCTAAAAACTACCCTTAGAATGGCCCGATTAAGTCCATTTTAAATAGGCTTCTTGCGGTGATGGATTTCAAGACGTGGGCCAAATTTCGTTGAAATCAATTAACTCTTTCGAAAGTTATTGCGCGTACATATATATATATATATATATATATATATATATATATATATATATATATATATATATATATATACATATATATATACATATATATATAAACATTTTCAAAAATAGTGCCAAAGTGTTTAGGAGGTTATGAAACGTCGAGAAATTTTGGTCCGACCCCTAGGTCCCGCCATCCGACCAACGCCAATAGTGTATGTTGCCTTATGGCAAATACACTAATAATAGTACATATTTATTTCCACAGCCAATAATTATAATGGATATAAATGTCAGTACTTGTTGAGTTCCAATCAATAGTGTACCAAATCTACTTGATTTCCGAGCTTGTAGGCTGTGGTTCGCTGGTATTTCTACCTGACGTTTCGTCTACAACTGCCGTAGACATTATCAAAGGCGATGTGGTAGCGAGCGAAGTGTCCTCCTAGACGGCTAACAGTTGTGTCGACAACTGGTGTTCTATCTTACCTCAGAACTGCCAAGAAGGACACTTCGCCTGCTGTCACATCGCCTTTGATAATGTCTACCGCAATTGTAGACGAAACGTCAGGTAGAAATACGGATGGGTCATAGCCTACAAGCCCGGAAACCAAGAAGATTTGGAACACCGCCGGCCATGAAAACCTACATACTTGGATGGATAGGGTGGCAAACTTTCATTAAAATCGGTCCAGCCGTTCTCGAGAGATGCGACTATTAACAGACAGATTAAAAGGATTTTCTCGTCTAAGAGTCACACGGCGCCCTAAAAAACTCACAAAATTACAAACAGAAGTTCCGTTAAAAATCGGCACAAAAACGAATAGTGTAAGTTGGGTTGCGTACCGTCGTTCTTTAAGCGTGGCTAAGTACCGCCCTGACCTCTCTCTCTCTTTCTTGCAAGCCGCATAATAATATGACAGCATCTTCGTCTAATCAACGTACGCTTCGAAGACGTTGCCTCGCTTTACCAATGCTTGTGTAAAACTCTTCAGCAGAAGGAATGTGTTCATTTGTTATGATAACACGTTTACGTCACGTAATGGAAGAACAACTCCATCAAAAAGCAAGGTATTAGATACAGAGGTAGCCTCGTTCCGTTGGATAGTAATGGAGTATTAACGACATTGTGGACTGTTAATTGATATTGCGTTGTTGATAAAAATACTGAACAGGCTTCCAGCTGACGTCATTCATTAACGAGGTAACATGTGTAATAGCTAATAAACTTGGCCAAAAATGATGTTTGTAGGGCAGTGTTCAAAATCATTAAATTTTGATACGTGGGATGACCCTATTTCTACGTTAAAGAAAATAGAGTAGTCAAACACTATAACTCGAAATTCAAAGGAAATGCTAAAAATTTCGAGTTATGGAGCGTTAGATTTAGAGAGGATATAAATTGTATACGTCCTTACTTCGAGATATAGAGTTCGCGAGACTGAAACTTCGAGTTACGTTGTGTATTCACAGAACTTTTTACGGAAATTATATTGACTTTGAGTTACCAAGTTTAAACAGTTCGAGATATAAAGACGTTTGGGTTTCATCGGTAGGAGATTTTTCGACATTTCTGCTTTAAAGTTGTACTGAGAAAGTATGATGAGAATGTTGCCTTTCAAAAAACGCACTTGCAATAAGCAGCGGGGTCACTAGCGCGAACGACCTCAAGGTCACGTAAAATTTTCTCGCATTCCAATATGGCCGTTGCTGAAGAATGCCGTTCTACCCAAAACAAGTGCCGTGTTTTAAACGCGATCTTCGTAGGTTTCATTGGTAATAATTGTAAAAGCGATCCGCGGGTGCTTCGGTAGTGAAATCTTCTAGATCTACGAGTTTTCACACGCAAATGAAAATGCTTCTTTCTGTACCCGTTACGGTTAGGAAGAATCTTCCCGAAATACATTCGCTGTTGTCAAACACTGAAGTGATGTGCTTGTTTTAGTTAAGTTTCTGACGTTTCTTTAGTTAAATAACAAGTGAACATCAATGTGAATAAAAAACAAAATATAAATGATGTTATTTATTAAGTGT
Organism: Venustoraphidia nigricollis; assembly: GCA_034508555.1. Taxonomy (NCBI): domain Eukaryota; kingdom Metazoa; phylum Arthropoda; class Insecta; order Raphidioptera; family Raphidiidae; genus Venustoraphidia; species Venustoraphidia nigricollis. The sequence continues at coordinate 2,708,958 of JAVRKA010000032.1, read as the reverse complement.
GCTTTACTGAAGTGTATTTATAATGTCCCAACGTGATTTTTCCGAGGTTGGTACAATGTTTCTTTTTCATTTTGAAACTTGCGAAGAATATTATTAAATGTAGTATTTCTACAACCAAAAAGTCTACTTTAAATTTAATATAACCTCCGAATACTCATTAATAAAATGCAGTTACTTTAATTCTCACTCATATCTTTCAGCACGATTGAGGGGCGTTTCCATCACGTAAAAACATTCAAAAGATCATTTTTAATTTAATCAAAACTCCCAAATAATGTGTACATTTCGTTCACGATCCTAAATTTGATGTTACGACATCAATATAAATTTCTTGAAAAAAAAACTCTTCTATAAAAGTGTAGAAATAACGTTAAAATACTTTTAAACTTCGAACTGCCAAAGGCTGGTCCCTGCATTTTTGCAAAATAACTCGATGTTTATATTAAGATGGTTTTTAAACGATCGATTGGCTTGTATTTGACAGCGTGTTTAAGAGAGATCAACACTCGATCAGGGCACAAACCCGGTGACTTCAATGCTCGGTGACGCAACATTCAAATAGCTGTTTAATATATACGAACAAAAATATGTTGTAATATAATATCGCGTTTAAAATTATACTAAAACACATGATTAATAGGTAGTAGAAAAAAATATAAATAATAAATTATTCCAAACACCAAAATAATATTCTTGTCTTAGCAATAATTTCTCAAAACTTTCTGTTATTCATTTATATGCAAAATGTTTGTATTTTCAATAAAGAAATATGTAGTTTGCGATCGTTTATAAAAAATTGTGGGGTTTCGGGGCCTCAGTCCCTGTTGCCTTTCTCTAAATTTGGCACTGAGAATTTATTTTACGTATATGAAACAATACCGCAGAATTATTAAAAAAAATATTCTGAGACTAAAATTTTGAAAAATCGGTAATATAGGGCCTCATTCAAAACGGAATGGTACGGAACCCTCTCCACGCAAGTTCGACTCGCATTTTACCGTTTTTTTTTTACAAATATCTCCTGGCATTTCCCTGACCAGTAAAATGCACCGACTTTTCCAGAAAGTGGCACTCCTGGTCTTAGTTGTAATACTATCTATGTTTCGTCGTCATCGTCAATTGTTCTAGACCACTGGTTCTTACCTGTGGTCCGCGGACCACTGGTAGTAGTCCCTGGAAGCACCCGGAGTGGTCCGCGAAGCCATCCTAAAAATATGTGTTCTTTATGGACCTTTATTCATTTACATTTACTGTATATTACTTCCAACCAGTTGGTGGTCCCTGACAAATTTTGTCAAATGGTCACCCATCACTAAAAGGTTAAGAACCACTGTTCTAGATAGATGTCAAGTTCTTCTCCTAAAACTCACTCCTGAAAGTCCCTTACCATCAAATTTATCGAACCTTAACAATGGTCTTATTGAAAGGTAGACAAATCTTAAGTAAAAAATTGTTAATTTCATTTTTTACAGGACTAAGTCTAAATTGTATTCTCTGTTGTTTGGTATTAACGGCTAAAAAACTAGATTTTTTTGACTCTGTTATATATTGTCTTTAAAGTACGTTTCTTTTGTTCCTTACTAATTGATCATGACCCTATCGATCGGCCGTCCTAATAGCGAATCTTTTTTAGAAAAATTTACCGTTCGTTGGCGTTATGATAGTAGTAGACATTTGAATATTAAGGTGTCACTCAGATCGTAAAAATTTCAAACTGTCCTCGCACAAGGCATTTGACTACTGTTTTTTTTTTAGCTGTGATCAAACTAAAGCTTTACAAAATTTGGCTTGTCGCTTAAAAAAATCACAAAAACGCATTTTTTGTCCTAAAAATACCAAACAACGTGGTATTGGTGATATTTCTTTGCAGCACGACATGAGATTTCAAATTACGGGAAGTCTAAATTTTAAAGTGTTTTCTTTACGAATGTATTGTAAAAATACGAAGAAAAATATCTTGTTCAGCAATTTTTAGTGTATTTGCCATATGGCAACATACACTATTGGCATCGGTCGGATGGCGGGACCTAGGGGTCGGACCAAAATTTCTCGACGTTTCATAACCTCCTAAACACTTTGGCACCATTTTTAAAAATGTTTATATATATATGTATATATATATATATATATATATATATATATATATATACGTATATATATATATGTGTGCGGGCAATAACTTTCGAAAGAGTTAATTGATTTTAACGAAATTTGGCCCACGTGTTGAAATCCATCACCGCAAGAAGCCTATTTAAAATGGGCGTAATCGGGCCATTTTAAGGGTAGTTTTTAGGGGTTGAAAAATGTTTTTGGGCCCCAAAATACCGAAAAAATTCTCCGAATCGTTTCAAAAATGAAATTTAACCCTCTGATAGTAATTAAAAAGTGTTCCAGAAATTTTAATAAAATCGGCCCGACAGGACCGGATTTACAAATTTTATGAAAAAACTAGTTTGCAGATAGTGAACTATTTACTGAAGTGTGTATATAATTTGGTATAGAGATTCGATTGATAATAATATTGCAATTAAGAAAAAAAATGTTATTTTAAGGGGTGTATTAAGGAGTCAAATTTTTTATTTTGCCCAAAAACCAACTTAAGTTCGCATGATAAAGCCACACTGCCTGTATTAGCAAATACACTATATTGTCGGCAGGGTTTTGGCACTGCGACCCGGGTTTTTTTTTATTAATTTTGTCAATTTTACTTGATTTTAAATCAATTAATTATTTAGATCAGATCAACGTGTTTTCAGTACAAACTAAACTACATCTGTGTAACATCTATGTCCTATCAGTTTTTAACTATTGTGATGTTGTCTACGGACCGTGCTTGCTGCAAATTGATAGGCAGAGAATTCAACAGGTACAAAATGCTTGTTTGCGCTACGTTTACAATATACGACGTTTCGATCACATTAGTCCTAAATTATCTCTTTCAGGGTGGCTTAATATGTTGGAAAGACGTTTTTTACATATGATTTTGTTCGTACATAAAATCTACATACGCAATGAGCCTGTTTACTTAGCTGAAAGATTTGAAAAACGCGCCAGCCATCATGATGTTAACATTCGATCTAAATATCAGCTTACCATTCCCTATTCTTCACGTTGCATCTACGTCAAATCTTTTACCTACACAGCCGCAAAATTATATAACTCACTTCCTGTGAATCTAAAAATTGAAACGTCCTTACCTGCGTTAAAGTGTCAAGCAAGGACATATGCGATCATGAAGAATACGTCATTGAAATTAAATTTTTAAATTCAATTTTTTAAATGTTTCTGTCTTGTTATAACTGTTTTAATTGCTTAGTTTTATATTTTATTTTGTTATATTGGTTATCTTGTAATATTTGTTATTTAAATTTTATCTGTCACTGCAAATTTTAATTTGTTAAATGATATACTGTATATCGATTATTTAAATGCTGATGGGTTCAGTGGAAGAGCAGCTCATGCTGAACTTCGCCCTTAATAAATATTATTATTATATATAAAATCCGGTCAAGTGCGAGTCGGACTCGCGCATTAAGGGTTCCGCGTACCATTATCTATAAAAACGGCAAAAAAATCATGTCTGTTGTATGGGAGCCCAAGTTAAGTATTTATTATATTCTCTTTTAGTATTTGTTGTTACAGCAGCAATAGAAATACATCATCTGTGAAAATTTCATATGGGAAGAATGATAATACATACCTAATTTTATTTATTTTGCTAAGCATTAATATTGAATAAGAATTTCACAGAAATTAAAGTTTTCCGAAACTGTCTTCCGCATGCATTCAATATAGAGTTATGCAGGTGAATAGAATTATATTAAACGGTTGCTGAGCACTCACCTTAATTCCCTACTATTAGATCTACGTAACCCTATCGATCCGGTAGCCCAAACAGTGAATCTCTTTTAAAAAAATTTAACCATCGGTGTGAAAACGTTAGACACTCGAATATCAAAAAAACCCGGGTCGCAGTGCCAAAACCCTGCCGACAATATAGTGTATTTGCTAATACAGGCAGTGTGGCTTTATTATGCGAACTTAACTTGGTTTTTGGGCAAAATAAAAAATTTGACTCCTTAATACACCCCTTAACATAACATTTTTTTTCTTAATTGCAATATTATTATCAATTGCGCTTCTATACCAAGTTATATACACCTTTCAGTAAATAATTCACTATCTGCAAACTAGTGTTTTCATAAAATTTTTAGATCCGGTCCTGTAAGGTCGATTTTATTAAAATTTTAGGGACACATTTTAATTACTGCCAGAGGGTTAAATTTCAATTTTGAAACGATTCGGAGAATTTTTTCGGCATTTTAGGGCCCAAAAACATTTTTCAACCCCTAAAAACTACCCTTAAAATGGCCCGATTAGGCCCATTTTAAATAGGCTTCTTGCGGCGATGGATTTCAACACGTGGGCCAAATTTAGTTGAAATCAATTAACTCTTTCGAAAGTTATTGCCCGCACACATATATATATATATATATACGTATATATATATATATATATAAATATATATATACATATATATATAAACATTTTTAAAAATGGTGCCAAAGTGTTTAGGAGGTTATGAAACGTCGAGGAATTTTGGTCCGACCCCTAGGTCCCGCCATCCGACCGACGCCAATAGTGTATGTTGCCATATGGCAAATACACTAAAAAAGTTTTGTGGAAATTTTTGTTATCTATAGCATACAGAACCGTGACAGAAAAAAATTGTAGAGCTACAAAGCCCATTTTGTAAAGTGTCGATAACATTACTCAGCTATGTGATTTCTTTGTTTAGATGTGTTTTTGTTTCAGGTCGAGCCAGAAGGCACCACGGAGCTGCCCGCGGCCAGCCGGGCTCTATTTTTGGACAAGGTATGTCGTCCCTACACACACACACAAAACTATCTGTTTATATTGTGTTATAGTTATTAGCTGTTAGTACAGGTAGCTGTGCCCCGATGTGTTTTTATACATTAGTTATATTATTTATAATGGCAATCTTGGATCTATTATTGATCAGTAGCGTGTCGCAAATATCCGAGCGCACGTTACCTCCACTTTTCCTTATAAAATGAATGTAAAGTCTGTCACTTAAAGTATTTGTCGTGGTACAATATTGTCAAAAAGTTATACATTATACGCGCCACAACAGTATACTAGCTTGTAGCTAAGTGATCCATAATTTGTACGCAAGACTGTACCCGTGGAAACGTAACCCATACAGTATTCATATGCATGTATACTTTTCTATAAATTGTTGAACTTTAAACTGTTATTTATAAAATGTTCTTATTTTTTTTTAATTCATAACAAATGCATTGAAAGACTCAGTTTTTGGAAAGTTTCTGACAGTTAGTTCTTTTTTTATAAATAAGAAACTGGTTCAGAACTACAGAGATCGTATACAATCAATGTTAATTATCCAATTTTTAATTGAATTTATCTCGGATTATATACGGTCGATCGACTTCAAATTTTCAGGGTAATTGTATTATCATGTCCTTAATAAGTATACAAAAATTAAGAACTTTCTGACGGTGTGCCTTAACCACGACAATTACCTTAATTACATTTTTTTAATTTTATTTAATTTTGAGGTCGTTCCTGGCGTTGTTATGTCACTATGGAAATATCTAATGTCATTTATCAAGTATCTTGCTGCCTATTTGAAACAAAACGGGACATAACATATTAGTGACATAACATAACGCCAGGACCGACCTCAAAATTAAATAAAATTAAAAAAATGTAATTAAACTTTGAAAATCTATTTCTATGTTATTTTTGAATTTTGATAAAAAAGTTACTTGGAATATTTGTTCGTCTATTTGATTTCTACACGCTGTTAAAATAAAAGAACCAACTTAAAAATCACTCTGTATACGCCAAAATCCGCGTCGGTCCCCGTATTTGTCCCTTGATGTTCCGCTACTGATTTATCTGCTATACACAGCTGTGTTTGTATTAATAAATTACATATAACATAGGATGCTAGCAATATTATGCGCTATTTAAGCGAACGGCTAATTGTTTTGCAGCCGCAGCTATTTCAAAACCCTCAATTGATTTTTTTACAAACACTTGTGTACAAATTATCATCTGTTTTTTGTGAACGAATTGTTTGCGCAAAAAAGTTTCAAAGCCGGAACGAACGTCTCCATTGTTTGAGCGAACACATTTCCAAGAATTCGAGGAACGATATCGTTCCAATGTTTCAGTGGTACCTTTGAAGAAAATAAATTATATCATGACTGCCCACGGATTCTGGAGCGATTTCGTTAAAAAAATATAAATGTTAAGGTAGTTGTCGTGGTTAAAGCACACCGTCAAAAAATTCGTAATTTTTGTATGCTTATTAAGGACATGATAATACAATTACCCTGAAAATTTGAAGTCGATCGACCGTATATAATCCGAGATAAATTCAATTAAAAATTGGATAATTAACATTGATTGTATACGATATTTGTAGTTCTGAACCAGTTTCTTATTTATAAAAAAAGAACTAACTATCAGAAACTTTCCAAATACTGACGGTCTTTCAATGCATTTGTTATGAGTTTAAAAAAAATAAGAAAAAATTTTTGACCGTCTAATTATTTATAAATAACGGTTTAAAGTTCAACAATTTATATAAAAGTATACGTGCATATATGAATACTGTATGGGTTACGTTTCCACGGGTACAGTTTTGCGTACAAATTATGGATCACTTAGCTATAAGCTAGTATACTTTTGTGGCGCGTATAATCTATAACTTTTTGACAATATTGTACCACGACAACTACCTTAAGTGCATCATGTTACGTATCAAATGAAAGAGCTTGTTATGAGAAATACAAATATATACATTTTTTTTTATCCAAAAGGGAATTGTCTTGGGACGCTACTTGGCAAATTTTGAGTTCAGGCCACACAATACACTTCTAAATATTATATGGTTTTGCGTCTCCTCTACTATGACAAGCTTTTCAACATTTTCAAAACCTACATTGTATCCGTAGTTATAGATTTCCTATAAAATACGCATGAAAATGAGACACTCAGTATATTAACGTATTAAATGACATGCCGGTAACTTATAGCTAATACGTAAAAAATATTCATGGAATTTATAATTTATAATTTTACGCTACTTAAATTATGCTCCCATAAAAATGTTTATGGATCTTTCACACCATCGCAGGCGGCGCTGGTTCAACAGTTGACTGTCGCAGTGACGTCACGCTGTACAAGCAGGCAAGCGCTTTGGTTTGCTTTGCTTCTGTAAGTTTATCAAGGATACTTATTCGTGATTTTTGTTTCTTTATAATTACGGTACAACATTTTATAGGATACAAAAAAAAACCGGGTCGCAGTGCCAAAACCCTGCCGACAATATAGTGTATTTGTTAAAACAGGCAGCACGTGAACTTAAGTTTGTTTTTGAAGAAAATAAAAAAATTAACCCCTAATCACTCCTTAAAATAATATATTTTTTTTGAATTTCAATATTTCGTCTCTGTTCTATCAATTCATCATCTGCACAAAATTATATACCTACAACCTTCTGTTCCTACCAGCGTTGCCAGCCGTCCTGATTTTTAAATCAAAATTAAATGTCCCGCGCAGAACAAGTTCAGTCCCGCTTTTCGGGGATAACTCGACCGTGCGTAAATAATTATTCTCTTATTGTAAGTTGCAATTTGTAACACTCACTCCTCAGACTATTGTTTGAAACGAAATATTTTTCTAATGAATAAAACTTTTTTGATTTTAATTTCAGTTTCTTTTATTTTTTTTATTCAGAAGACGAATAAGACTCAACTTTTTAACGACATGGTAAATCTGATTTAAAATATCATATTTTTATTAAAATACATTTTCTATGGCTATTTTTGCTATCTATTGTCACGTAAACGTAATTTGAACTCAAATAAAAAGATAAATATTTAAAAACTTCTGATTATATACGTTTTTTTACTATGTCCCGCTTTCGATGAAAGAATCCCGCTTTTTTCACTCAAAAAGTTCCAAAATCCCGACTTGGCAAAAAAAAAAATCTGGCAACACTGGTTCCTACACTCATAAACGCTGGTAAACTGATGAGGTGATGAAAGGTTTTTTCGAAATTGTTGCTATAGTTACATGTAATTTGACGTTTCCTATAAATAAATAGTAATAACTTACACACTTTAAAATCCAATAAAAGCGTCGGATAATGTTTATGACTATGTGACGTTATGCACTCTGATTGGTGTTCGTTGTCACGTGAATTGCGAGTAATTACTCGCAAATTAATTAAATTCCTTAAAAATAAGGAGAAACATCGTGTTTTTTAGTATTTCTATCACTACTACTACTTAACGTTAAAATTATGTTTTTATTTGAATACAGTCAATATCCCTATTAACTGTTACCTGCAGGTGCAACAGTCGAACGCGGCATGCCAAGCAGGGGACTTCGCGACGGCCGTGACGCTGTACACCGACGCCTTACAGCTCGACCCGACGAACCACATTCTGTATTCAAATCGATCGGCGGCCCGGCTCAAGCAGGGTCAGTTCGCGTTCGCTCTTCAGGACGCGGCGCGCGCTCGCGAGCTGTGCCCCACTTGGCCAAAGGCCTATTTCCGTCAAGGTGTCGCGTTACAGTGTCTGGGTCGACACGGCGAGGCTCTCGCTGCGTTCAGCGCAGGCCTCGCTCAAGAACCTCAAAACGCTCAGCTACTCTCAGCTCTCGTCGAAGCATCCGTCAAGTCGCCGTTACGTCACACGTTGCAACCGACGTTTCAGCAGCTTCACGCTATGAAATTAGATCGCAGTCCATTCGTCATCATATCGGTAGTTGGACAAGAGTTGTTGGCGGCCGGTTTGTACGGCGCAGCCGTAACCGTGCTCGAATCGGCGTTACGAATCGGTTCGTGTTCGTTGAAATTGCGCGGTTCGGTTTTCAGTGCGTTGAGTTCGGCGTATTGGGCTCTGAATCAACTCGATAAAGCGATCGGTTATATGCAACAGGATCTGGCCGTTGCAAAGAGTCTCGGAGATACGGCCGGAGAATGCCGAGCGCATGGCAATCTGGGATCGGCTTATTTTAGCCAAGGTTCGTACAAGGAGGCTTTGACGGCGCACCGATATCAGCTGGTGCTTGCAATGAAGTGTAAGGACACTCAGGCGGCAGCCGCGGCACTCACGTCGCTAGGACATGTCTATACAGCGGTTGGAGATTATCCGAATGCACTTGCTAGCCATAAACAATGCGTCCAACTGGTCAAACAGATGGGCGACAGATTACAAGAGGCGAGGGAAATAGGTAAATTAATTTGTAGATAGATAGAATTTTATTTTGACTCAAATTAAAGAGTACAAAAATTTCATATGTAAAGTTACGAATTAAAAACTACTAAGCCCTTAGATTGTAAAATATGCTTTCGGGAAATTTCGCAAAATTAATTTTATTATTGTTTTTATTAGCTTGGATAACAATTTAAGTAAGAAACATGTTACAATCAGAATATTGTTTGTAGGTAACGTCGGAGCAGTTTATCTCGCAATGGGTGAATTTGATTCGGCAGTTGACTGCCATACTCAACACTTGAGGCTCGCCCGAAGACTCGGCAATCAAGTCGAAGAAGCTCGAGCATACAGCAACCTCGGTTCAAGCCATCACTACCGACGCAATTTTGCGCAAGCAATGTCGTACCACGAAAAAGTATTACGAATCGCTCAATCGCTTGGCGATCGCGCGGTTGAAGCACGCGCGTACGCTGGTCTCGGGCACGCGGCAAGATGCGCCGGCGATTATGTCCAAGCAAAACGTTGGCACGAACGACAACTCGACATGGCATTGTCAGCTCGCGATCGCGTCGCCGAAGGCCGAGCTTGCTCAAACCTCGGAATCGTCTATCAACTACTGGGAGAACACGACGCCGCGCTCAAATTGCACCAAGCTCATTTATCGATAGCAAAATCGTTACACGATCGTGCCGGAATGGGACGAGCTTACGGAAACATCGGCAATGCGTATTCGGCGGCCGGTTTATACGAATCGGCCATCAAGTACCACAAACAGGAATTGACCATCAGCAAGGAAGTGCACGATAGAAGTTCGGAAGCGTCGACGCACGGCAATTTGGCCGTTGCTTATCAAGCGCTAGGTGCACACGATATGGCGTTACTACATTACCGGGCACATCTTGGTATCGCGCGAGAACTCAAGGACGCTGCCGGCGAAGCGTGTGCTCTCCTGAACCTCGGCAACTGTTTAAGTTCTCGCGGAGAATTCGCCCAAGCCGTACCGTTCTACGAACAATACCTCATGTTATCTCAGGAACTCGCCGACGTGGAAGGTGAAGCGAAAGCGTGTCATTTTCTCGGCTACGCTCACTACTGCCTCGGCAATTACAGAGAAGCGGTACGTTATTACGATCAAGATTTAGCTCTGGCAAAAGATTTGCAGGATAAGATGAATATGGGGCGAGCTTATTGCAATCTGGGTTTGGCACACCTTGCGCTTGGCAAACTCGATACTGCGCTCGAGTGCCAGAAATACTTCTTAGCGATTGCGCATATGACTCAGCATGCGGCAGGTAAATTTAGAGCGCTCGGTAATATCGGAGATGTTCTGGTTAAGATGTCTGACGTCGAAGAAGCTCTTAAAATGTATCAGAGACAACTTGGGTTGGCGCGCGTTACTAGAGATAGAGGAATGGAGGCGACGGCTTGCGGAGCACTAGGTCTGGCGCATCGTCTTCTCCGACGGTACGATAAGGCGCTCGGTTATCATACGCAAGAGTTGACGTTGCGGCAGGAAATGGGAGATTTAGCTGGAGAATGTCGCGCGCATGGACATCTCGGAGCCGTTCATATGGCTCTTGGAAGTTACACGCATGCTGTTAAATGCTACCAGGTACCTATACTAATTATCTTAATTCAATTTTAAAAAATTTAGTAGCTACTACTGGCTGGCGGCAGTCTCACGTATGTGTGCGAGTAAATTCTTTCGTCCCGCTGTTATAGATGGCATGCTTAGGCTTTCTGCCTTAAAATCGAAGCCAAAAGTACTTATTTTCGACCGGGTATGAAGAAAAACTAATTTCTGATTACAGGAACAACTAGAGCGAGCACAGGAACTACGAGACAGTGCAGTCGAAGCTCAAGCTTTTGGAAACTTAGGCATCGCCCGTTTGAACATGGGACGATACGAAGAAGCAATTGGCCATTTAGAACAACAGTTGGCCACTCTCGAGCGACTGAGCACCGCTACCGCACAATTAGATCGCGCGTGCGCTCTCGGTTCTCTGGGTGACTGTTACGACGCACTTGGCGATCACGAAGAAGCAGCTAAATGTCACGAACAGCATTTAGCCCTCGCGTTGCAGATTCAGAGCGTCCGAGAACAGGAGAGAGCGTATCGTGGTCTGGGACGATCGAGGGTAGCCCTAGGTGATTTGCAACAAGCTCTTGTCTGTTTAGAGAAGAGGCTGGTCGTCGCTCACGAACTAGGAAGCGCTGATGCTAAAGCCGCTGCGTACAGCGAACTCGGACACGTCCACGGCAGATTAGGTAACCTTGAACAAGCCGTGTCGTGTTTCGAACACCAGCGTGCCATCGCGAGAGAACTGGGCGATCGGGGAGGCGAAGCCTCGTCAGCAGCAGCGCTTGGGAATGTCTACCAGCAGATGGGTGAGTTGGCGACGGCACTTGGCTTCCATCAAGCCGATTTGGCAATCGCTGAACAACTTGGACAACCAGCTATGCAGGTATTTATTGAGTTTTACCACTGTTTTGTGGGTCTATTTTCAATTTTAAATTAATAAAATAACAGTAGGTGAAAAAGTTTTACGTTAAACGGTTTTATTTTAAATCACTAGCTGCAGCAAAAACAAAAAAAAAATCTGCGACTTTTAACGGACTATATTATACTAATGAGAATAATAGCTATTGTCTGCTATAATTGTTAAGAAACATTCATTGTTGTAGCACTATATTAGAACAATTTTATTATTCCAACAACGTCACCGTCTGGATTTAAACCAGAATCTTTCCACTTTCGCGGCGGAATGAGTTAATCAATTACTCTACGGTGCACACAATTCGATTTTTAATCCTTCATAATATAGCGTTTACAACACTCAAATTCACTACATGCGAGAGCCAATTATTTTTAGCAATAGCTAAACATTAACTCTCACAGTAGCGAGGGCTCTTGAATGAATCAAAGATAAACTTTCCATTATTAAATTAAATTTTTCTAATATAGTGCTACAACAATGAATGTTTCTTAACAATTATAGCAGACAATAGCTATTATTCTCAATTTATTCAGCAAGTACGTAGCTATAAGCGTACGAAAAATATCTACTAATATTATATTATACTAATGTTATTAATTTAGTCTTATAAACTATACCGTAGTAAACATTTACTAATTTCGTACTATATTTGTGATTTGTAACAGGTGCGCGCCACAGGGAACCTTGGCGTCGTCCACGAGGCCCTTGGAAATCATTCTGAAGCTATTCGATACCAAGAACAACACCTGTCAGCCGCAGCTGCTGTTAACAATAGACTGGCGAAGACGCAAGCATATAGCGCCCTCGGAAGAATACACCATTCTCTCGGCAACACGGCGCAGGCCGTCGCCTATTTGTCACAAGGACTGAGCATAGCTGAATCGCTCGGCCGAAACGACGAGGAGGCGAGAATCAGACACCGGCTTGGCCTAGCATTGTGGGCCGACAACGACCTCGAAGGAGCCCAACAACAATTAGACAGCGCTGCACATCTGCTGGAAGGCATTCGATGCGAAACGAGGAAGTCGGCCGATTTCAAAATGTCGTTGTTCGAATTGCAAAATCAAACTTACCAAGGTCTTCAGCGGGTCTTAGTTGGTATGATTTCAGTTTTTCTTAAGGTTTTCACCCGCACAGCCCTATCTTACCAGATATTTGGATGTATGTGTGCATGTAAAATGCACTTACGTTTTGGAAATCCCTAATTTCTATGAAAAACCTTATTCAATCTTTGATGTCAATGCTTCAAAATAAACCAGAAATATGTACCATTCGTCCCATACGACTTTTAGGCAAGTTTTTATGGTTTATTTGATCTAAATAAACGAATTAAAATCAGATAAAAACGAGAAAATTAGCGTAAGTTGCACACAAATTTTTGTACAGAAAAATTTAATTAGAAAAAAATTATTGAGCAAGCCAAATTCGTCAGTATTTTTAACATAAGTTTGTAAAGAAAAAAATTCAAAATGTTAATTTACCTTCCCGTAATTCGAAATGTCGTGACGTGCTGTAAAGAAATATTGACGAATATCACGTTTATTTTATTCAATTTTTAGGGTAAAAATGTTTTTTTTTTTTTTTAATTTTTAAGCAGCACGTGAACTTTTGTGAAGCTTAATGTTTAATAAAAACAGTAATAAAATAATTTTTGTGACCACAGATCGAAATATACCGAGAGCATATTTTACAACGAATTTTTGGAGAACAAAATATTGATGATCACTATTTTTGTTTACCGTAGCGTTGAACCGACAAGAGGAGGCGTTGTTAGTGGCGGAACGAAGTCGGACGCGAGCATTCGTAGACCTGCTAATGGAAAGGCAAGGCAAGGCGGATATTGAATCAGGTCCGACGTCCATGCAACAGCTTATGGAGGCCGTCAACAGACAAAAGGCTTCTGTTTTGTACTACAGTTTAGCCGGAGGACATCTGCACTCCTGGCTTATCGTACCATCCAGAGGTTAGTATCAGTTATGCTGGGTTGCACATAACATTGTCAAAAAAATGGATTTAACAATGACCTTAGATTGTGATAATATAATTACAGTTTTCATACATGCAAGACAGAGCTGGGCAAACTACTTGACAAAAGTAGTTGAGTATAACTACTAACTACTTAAGTAAGAAAGTAGTTAAACTACTAACTACTAGTAGTTAGTAGTTAAAATTTTAACTACTATAATAATAATAATAATAATATAAATCTCTTTATTTATGTCGTACAATCTGCACATATAATATATGAAAATTATTTTAAGTAATAAAAACTGAGCAAATTAACAGACAAAATTTACTTATATTTAATAACAATACGACGTTTCGGCCAAGATGTCAGTCTTTTTCAAATGAATATAAATCAAAACTTCTACAAAAAACAATTTACAACCTAGAATATCCAAAAACGATATTTAAAAAAATATATAGGTATATTACTGTCAATAGCCATCAAGTTTAGTATATTTTAATCTTTTTTTTGACAGTCTAGGCTGTTAATTGTTTCTTAACTTAATGCTATTTTTGTTTTCTTCAATGATTATTATTTTTTGTAGGATCTTTTATTTATATTCATTTGAAAAGAGCTGATATCATGACCGAAACGTCGTGTTTTTCTTAAATTTTGCAAATAGCAACAATGCGACTACCAGTTCCACGTTGTATTTCAAACTAAAACTCAAGCAACTGATATTTCATTATTTAAAAAAAGTCTGATCGCGTTCCAGAATCCAGAAAAATGCATAACGAATAAGAACTTGTTCTAACACGTCGGTTAAATATAATATACATATTTAAATGTTTTTAAAAGTAGTTAAAATTCAAAATAAGTAGTTAGATTACAAAAAAGTAGTTAAACTACCTAAAGTAGTTAGAACTAAGTAGTTAACTACATTTTGTGATTACCGGGTAGATATTCAAAATAATAGAGTACGATTACTATGGGGAAAAAAGTAGTTAGAGTACAACTACTTTTCCAAAAAAAAGTAGTTAACGACTTTTGTAGTTAACTACTGCCCAGCTCTGATGCAAGAGCAGTCTAATGTCGTATTCAAACTCTCTGTCATGTGCAACATTAGATTCAGACAAAAACAAATACTTGATCTACACAGAAAAAGTTTGGTTTTCAAGTCAAAGTTTGATTAAAATGAGTAGAAAAATGTCGTTTCAAAGTAAAAGTTATGCAAAAAACTATGTTAAATATACGTATACACAATTTAGAATGTCAAAAATGTTCTAATTTCAATTGACTAAAAATGTGTTTGCCCCAGGTGTCGTCCAGTTCAACGAGTCCCCGTTATCAGAGGAGCCCGACGAGTCACAGGGTACTCTACTTGAACGTTTAGTGCAATCAGTGAGAGACAGTTTGGGCGCAGCCGATGAGACATGGCCGTCCGGATCGAATGACGACATCACGTCTGACAGAGCTGGATTCTTGCGAATGGTAAAAACTTTAACTGAGCTTTTTTGACGACGCTGTTTTGTCACACAATACTGTATTTTTGTTTATTTTAGGTAAACCGAAATCATTTGCTCAATTCAAGCAACTACTCATTAAGTTCCTTATTTTCGCTGGGTTCCGTTGGAGGTTCGGTAGCTAGCCTTCAAGGGTCTACGCGATCTAGCGCTAGTTTACAGGGTTCGACTAAATCGAGGCGACAGCTTCAGCAAGGGTGGCAAGGCCCCAGCTGTTTACAAGCTCTCTATCAATTACTTATAGCGCCGTTTGAAGATTACCTCCCGGCTATGTGCAATTCATCAGTTCGTAAGTATTTCTTAATATTATCGAATCAAATTTCAAAAAAATAGCCGAATTGTACGATTAATTGTGATGTAAAAGGCTAAATAATCGGTTAAATATCCGCGGTTATTTGTTGTAAATAGCCGCACTTTTTATTATTATTATACAAGGCTGCGCAAAAAGTTTTGCGCATGGTTATGAATTCCGATCGACATTTTAATTTTATAACCGATCTACATAAATATAAATACATTATTTAATTAATTCTTTCAAAAACTGCTCTATTGCTTTTATTTTTGCAAACTGTACCGTATGACATACCAAATGAAAGGGCTTGTAGTAAGGGTCTGAAATATATATTTTTTTAAATTTTAAAATAAATAGTTTTAAAGTTATTTAAGAGAATAGATGAAAATTGATTATTCCCCCCTTATCTCCGAAACTACTGAGCCTAAAATATTGAAAACAATAGGGAATGTCGGGTCTCACCCATAGTTTACAGAAAAACCTAAACGAAAATCCTAAGTCTTAAAGTACTCACGAAAAACGAAATAGTACGGAACGCTCTTCTCGCAAGTTTGACTCGCACTTGACCGTTTTTATTTTTTGTTTCAGTACCCCACCGCAAGAATTGTTCAGGACGACGCGAGCTCGTGTTAGTCCTCGAAGGTGATTTATTCCTAGTTCCATTCCCCGTTTTACGATCGAGCGTCGAAGACAGCGAATATTTATGCGAGCGATTTTCGCTACTAGCCGTTCCCAGTCTGAGCGCGTTGAAACCGCCACGCTCAACGCGTCCCAAAGGCACCGAAAACACAGTCAACGCTCTGGTAGTCGGCAATCCACGTTTACCTCTGTCAGTGACCGAACACTACGGATGGTCAGACATACCTCACGCCCAGCACGAAGCAACGATGGTAGCCGAACTGCTGCAGGCGAAAGCATTACTCGGTTCCCAAGCAACCAGGGACGCAGTTTTACAACAGATATCAGACGCGGAATGCGTCCATCTCGCTTGCCACGTCTCTTGGAAACTGTCCGCTATCGTGCTTAGCCCGTCCGAAGTTCTTGACTCCCAAACACCGTCCAAACGATTCTATATTACGGGCGGGGAGCCCCTCGAGCCTGAAGATGAAAGCAGCGAATTATCCAGCAACGCTGAATTACCTCCACTCTCAGAATTCTTATTAACAGCCGCCGATGTATTAAACTTGAAATTATCGGCGCGATTAGTGGTTGTGTCTTCATCACATACTCGCGATCAACAAGGATGGGCTACTTCGGACGGTCTCGCCGGTTTGACGCGCGCCCTCATGGCGGCCGGAGCTCAAGCTGTCCTCGTCGCTCTGTGGCCCGTACCGGACACGGCGACTAAGATCCTCTTACGTGCATTCTATTCGGCGTTATTACAAGGCGCGCGAGTTGCCAGAGCTTTATCAGAAGCAATGCAAACCGTTCAACACACAAAGCACTTTGCCCATCCAGCAAACTGGGCCGGATTCGTTTTGCTCGGCGCTAACATCAGACTGTCAAACAAAGTGGCTTTGATGGGGCAAGCGTTATGCGAACTCCTCAAAGCGCCTGATAAATGCAGAGACGCGCTTCGAGTTACGTTGCATCTGGTCGAAAAAAGTCTTCAGAGAATCCACCGCGGACAAAAGAACGCTATGTACACTACTCAGAAGTCGATAGAGAATAAGGTCGGACAAGTTGCAGGGTGGAAAGAGTTGTTGATGTCGGTGGGATTCCGGTTCGAACCGGCTGCGAACGGAATACCGAGCAGCGTATTTTTTCCGCAATCCGATCCGGAAGAACGGTTGACGCAATGTTCGGCCAGTTTACAAGCGTTACTCGGATTGACGGGAACGTCGCTCCAAGCGCTTTCGAAATTAATGTCGAATGTCGACGTCGCCGATGACATAATTGGAATCATAAGGACGATCATATCCCAGTTCAGTTTAAAGAGCTCCTCTAATCCTAACGGAGTCGACGTTGAAGGAAGCAGCGGAATAGAAGTAGCGCTTAGCGTTCGATTGTGGCGTGTGGCTGGTTGTCATGAACTACTCGCTTCACTCGGATTTGATTTAATGGATGTTGGTCAAGACGAGGTCACGCTCAGAACTAGTAAACTTGCAAACAGAAGGAATATACAGTTTGTTTTGCAAGCTTTACTTGCACTGTTTGGTAAGTTTTTAACACGCTTTTATTAGATCCATCTGTATGTTTGTTTGTTTGTTTGTAAAATAATTTTTGAACGTGAAATTCACCCGCTTCAAAACGTCAGAATAAAGTGAAACTTTGCACTCTTATCAAGGATCGGTGACAATACAATCATTTAATAAGTTTGTCCCATTATCTTGACCAGGAGCTTCAGAAAAAAAAACTTGAAAAATTACAGCAAGCAAGCTAACACGCTGTACAGTGATGCGCGTTGAGTTGCCTACTTCATAGTCAAATGCAATATTGTTTTTTAGTTTTATAATTAAAATTGTGAGTTTAAAAAAAACTAAAACACGCTTTTATGAGTTAAAAAATGCAAAATAAGCACTTTCAAAGTTTACTAAAACATATTGGGTCCTTTTTTTATAATTCTTATTTTGTTTGATTTTTTGTTTAAGCCCAAACATTAATTAGAAACATTATTCGTGTCCAAAATTTATATCATAACTTAATGTTGGAAGTTAGGATTTTAGAAGTTGTTTTAAAATGCTTGACGCTTTTTTTAAGCACTTTAGTAAGTGCTCGATGCTCTCAAGCATTTTTTTAAATGAAAGTACTGCTTGCTTAAATAAATCGAGCATTTATGAAAGTGTTTGATGCCCAGCTATGAATAAATGTTAGGTTTATTTACCATTCATGAGAAAATAATTTATAGCGAGCATATCTTGGATACCAAAATATCTTTGTAGCTTGGAAATCAGTACCTACAACATTTTAAATAATATTATTTTTGTTTAGATACGCAAGAAGCACCTAAAAGCCTCAGTTTGGATTCAAGTTCGAGCCTCGAATCATTGGCGTCTATAGATAACGACTGTTCACATTCCGATAATGAATTATGTTCAACAAATACGAATCCTGGCATATTGTGCCGACCTCCTCAACAAATATCTTCGGATCCGGATAACGACCTCATTTCATCGATCCATCCACCGTTATCGTTGGGCCGAGCCGGCGCGTTCACTAGTTACGTCCGTAGACGCGGGGAGCCCGACGGTAGAACAGAACCGAGAGCCAATTTACAAAAACCACCGGCGATAGTAACGCGTCCCGGAGGTGGCGGCGAATCAGATGCCGCTTTCACTCCGTCACCACCCGTCAGTTTGTCGTTAGCCCATCAAACTCGCATACGTAATTTGTATAGCATGTCTGGTCAAGAACACAAAGTCCTTCGACCTGATAGTTCCAGTTCGGCTAGCTCGGCTACCGACTGGGAGTCTAGTGGACATGCAACGGTTCTAAGAAGACAGCCGTTACCTCCACTACCTCCGCCGAGAACTCAACAACTCACCGGGCCCGGACCGCTGGTCGACGATATGTTGCCGTTGTCTCCGGTTTACAAGAATCTATCGACTGTCAGTTTAGACGGACATAGCTCCGATAGCGAATTCGAAAGAGTAGCATCGAATTCAACTGCGAGGCGAATGAGACAAAGTACTAACTCGAATACAATGTATAAATCGTCGACGGCGCGAAAAATTAATCAGAGCGTGTTGGATAGGCTGAGCGTCAGAACAGAAATAGATGAAACTAAGTCGGTGTCCGTATCTTCTGTCCAGTTAACAGGCGACGATGCTCTTACCGGAACGGAACGGTTACTTTACTTCGCTCCTAACGAAACTGGTACGCTACCCGTTGTTAAAGGAGGTCTGCCTAAGACAACTAACGAAGGCGAATGCTCAAAGAGCATCGCAGTCGAAAATAAAAATATCACTTTGACAGGAGGAAACAGTATTCAAGATACTATTTTAGCCACGCAGCTGCGTCATATGAACCGAGAACTCACGCCAACAATATCCGAAGTATACCACGAAAGGAATATCGGTTTAGGCTTGGCACCGCCGTTATCCAAATTGTTGTTAAATCAGAATGCAAATAATACTCAACAAAACGAGAACTCGGTTCTCGATAAAATAAAGTTGAATAATTTAAACTTAACGGACTGTGACAACGAACAAGAAAAAGAAAGTTCTAACAAACCGTGGTTGTCCGGTACCAATTCGACGCCGGCTGTTTCTAACTCTGATTTGAGCACTGCCGACATATTGGTTCGAGAAGCGAAACGTAACGAAATGGCAGCCGCGGCTAATAGTGCCGTGACGTCGATGGTTTCCGAGAGCAAAAGACTGTCGCCGTTCAGTGAGATGTCGAGAAGAGACGAGGGCGACGGAAGAAGTATCGCAGACTCGAACTGTTCGAGCAGTTATAAAGTACCTCCGCCTCAAAGACTACGCCATCCGGTACCGCCTGTGCCTCTCCTGCGCAACAGACCGCATCGACCTTAAATTATTTTAATTAACTGAAAGCCTTTGTAGCTATTTCCTCATTTATTTTTATTAGTGTAGAATATTTTTATTATAAATTTTAGCAGTACATATTTATAATACTGTAAATATATTAAACAAGTAACTTGTTAGCTTTATACATTTTTGAAAAAAATAAAATCGTATACATATTTTTTAATTTAATTTATAATTTTACAGAAGTCGGGTTATATCGGAGTTTGGATTTCATTCTTTTCAAGTTTCACAATTAAAAATATACACACTCGTAAAAAAATTGGAGTCGATTTCGTCATAACAATTTCAAATTTCCCGTCACTTTATCGATGATGTCTTTCGGGGCAGGACCGATTCCCAAAACGGTTTTAGAATTCGGAGCGATCTGGGTTCGACCTGCATCTCGAATTAAACTCGTCACTAGGCCGTGTTTCCTTGCTTCTTTTTGTAAATTGAGTAATTCCTGTTCGCAGTCCACTCTCAGGGCTACCTTGGCTTGACCTGTCGATTGCCATCTCGCTAAAGCATCGGGGTTTCTCATCACCGACTGCTGGTACGCTGCGACGGCTGCGTGGGAGCACTGGGCTGCTATTTTACCTTTGCCCATTTTTAAATCGGTTCTCACCAAAAGAACCAGTTTGTGTTCGCCATCCCCATCGTACAATTGCTAAAAAAAAATAAAAATATTTATCAAATATTATTTCCTTTATAGCCGGTCGAAAGCACGTACTTTAGGCTTCGATTTTACGGCGGAAAGTCTAACATTTATGCTTTGCTGGGATTACTCACACGCCATCTAATATAATAGCGGGCCGAAAGTAAGTAACAGCGGGACGAAAGCGTTTTCTCTTGCACACTGATACGTGAGACTGCCGCCAGCCAGTTGTAGCTAACAGCTGTTATTGCATATAACCTCAAAATTGTTCACTTGAAAGTTGTTAGTCTTTTAATATAATGATGAAAGTACGTATACTTTCGACCGGGTATAAAGAGAAATAATATACACCACACGGCCAGAAAGTTGAAATTCCTGCCCTTGTAGTGTAATATACTATTTGTCGTAATTTCTAGCACTGAAAATCCTCTACGCTTGCACTGTTATGCAGCAATTGTATTTCAATTGTTTGATATCAGCGATTTTTTTTTTTTTTATTTTTATGGACTGTTTGTTTTTGGTCAGTAGTCGTTAATGGAAGACACTACTAGAAATAAATGAATATATAAATTCAACTTACCCCAAATGGTTCGTTTGAAATGCTATTCGAAGATTGTTTTATTTCGACGGCCAAGTTTGGTCCCCTGATTGATTTTATAAGTCCGTAAGCGACGCCAATTGACAGACCCAAGCTCAAACCATGAATAAATGCACTGTGCAAATAGTAAAATTCTAAACTATCGCTAAAATATTTCTGTATGTCTATAATAAAAGACATTTCCGAAAATTTATGTACACAAAAATTTTGACAATCATTCCCCAACTTCTTCGCACTTGTCTTGTTTTCACAGCCTTCTGCCGCAGACTGAGACATGCGCTTGCGTAACCACAGAACACGGTGTTTTATGTCCGTAACCTAGCAATTTTAATAAACAAAAAAATACACAAAAGTGAGGTTACAGTGTGGATTTTATTTAAGTTTTTCTCTTTAGTTATTGAAATAAATTATGGCACCACGTTATCAACGAAAAGATTTAGCCCCGACGAATATACCTCGCCACCTAGCACAGGAATCCGTGAAGGAATATTTTTATTCAAAATGCGTCGAAAGACAGGAAAAGTAATTTTTTTTTATTGCATCTACTTATAATCTGTAATAACAATTTGAAAATTATGTTTAATTTAAAGGAAATTTCCGGAATGGGATCAAGCACGGACATCACCGGCTGCCGAACTCGTGGTGGCGCGTCGACAACTGCTGGACGCTCAGGAAAAGTTCGAAGCCAAACTGAAAGAGCAGCAGACGAAACGCGAAGAATTAGACGTACAATGGACTGATATGAGAAAGAAAGAAGCCAGACTGCGTGCAAATTTCATTAATTTCAATAGATTTATAAAAGAAAATATTGAGAAGCGTGAAAGGGCCGATCGGAAAACGACTGAAGAAATAGCGGCGCAGGCTCAATGTGACGAGAATATCAAAAATTTAAAGACCAAGGTCGCGGAAATGACTGCGCTACG
The DNA here is from genome assembly GCA_034508555.1 of Venustoraphidia nigricollis. NCBI lineage: Eukaryota > Metazoa > Arthropoda > Insecta > Raphidioptera > Raphidiidae > Venustoraphidia > Venustoraphidia nigricollis. The sequence continues at coordinate 2,686,768 of JAVRKA010000032.1, read as the reverse complement.
ACACAGTATGGAAACACATGTGAATAACTACAGCATGTACGAGAACTATTTGAACAACGTGTTGCAAGCATCGCTCGAGTTCCAAGCGATCCACGACATACTAAATCGTTTCGAGGCACTCAGCGAAGCGAGACAGGAGCTGGCCGAAAAGCAGGAAAACGATTTAGAGGCGTTGGAGAACGCTAGAGCTGAAATGATTCGATTGACCGAAGAAAAATCCAAAACGCTGATGGGTTTGAATAATCAGTTTGCTATTTTGCAGACCCGTTTTGAAAAAGCTAAAGCTAAAGTACATCGATGGCAAGGTGCCGTAAACCGAATCAAAAGCACGACGACTGCTAAAACGCTCGAAATCGGCCGAGTCAGAACGTGTTGTTGGAATATGTATAGTCATATGTGCAAATTGAAAGATTGCGAAATGGAATTTACGGAAGACGATTATGAGAATCAGTTGGCGTTTATAAAACTCAACATCATGGAATTGAAAAAGATTATTCGGGTAGCACGGAAGAAAGCTTCTAAGGAAATTGCTTCCGTTCCGACAAGTCCGACGGGGCAAGACGGCAGTACGGGTAAAACGGAAATTGTGCGAATTTTCTAATTGTTCAAAAATGTATGCTAGTCGTTTTAGTCTTTATTTATTGAAAGGAAAATTGCGATTGTCGAACGCCCATTATCTGCAATCTAATCTGATAAAAAAAATTGCACTATTAGATATTTAAATCAAACTTTGTTTTTGTTTTTTTAAATTTGAGTTATTTAAATTTTAAATACGCGTTACGTATTGAATATTTTATATTTTAAATCAATTATTATATTATTATATTTTCTAGTCAGTCAAACATTCCTGTGTTACGTAGTTATATTTTTTTATCAATAAACATTTAATAAGTCTACCACTGCCTCGTAGTATACGACAAATTATTGGAAATGTCCACTTAGCATCCGATTTTAATGGTATTTGGGCTCATTCAATGTAGCTAACGATCAAGATGATAGCTCCCAATTTTTATCGTTAGCTCCGCAATAGTTTTTTAATAAACAATAAAAAACTAACACGTCCGGATGCTGGACTTCAGAGCTCGTTTCTAACGTCCAGAAGCCGTTTAAAAGAAAAGTAAATAATGAAAAATCACTAAATTATGTTGTTCTTGATTGTTTATTAAAAAACTATTGCGGAGCAAGCGATAAAAATTGAGAGCTATCATCTTGATCGTTAGCTCGATCGAATGAGCTCAAATACATCAAAATCCGTTAAAATCGGATGCTAAGTGGACATATCTACAGTAGAACCTTGATAAGTTATTATCCAAGGGAAACTTTAAAAAATTTAAGTTATCGAGTTTTTTACTTATCGAGAGTTGAAGTTAGAGAGGCTGTCAGAGTAAAATTTTTAACTTACCGAGGTTTGTGGATTTTATAGAGGATGTATTTAGTTCAATATTTATTTATTTAAACAATCAAATATTTAAACAAAGAAATCAATAAAGCGATTTAGTGGAAGACTAAAGTGAAAATCAATTAAGTTCTTGGCAAAACCTTTTGTTTAGATACTTACTCATGATGACTCACTGATAATACTTTAACTTATGGAGGTCACCAAATATTATTTTAAGTTATCGAGGGCCTTGTTTAGAATATTTGCTTAAGTTACCGAGGTTTTGTGATTTAAGTAAGGGAGGTTTTATGCTTTCAGGGGAAGGAAATTCAAAAAAAAAAATTAACTTACAGAGGTTTTTAACTTATCGAGGTTCTACTGTATTGGCAAGTCTAGTTCTAGGACATGCGCGTAGAATTCGAAATAGTTACGAGAGGGGAAGACGCATATATGTCTGCACCGTAATGGTTTCGTCTCTCTCCAGACATGATTCCTATAAATATAATCTATTGACGATTCCTAATTAAAACTTCGTGATTTCCCTAAAAAGATCCAGGTCTTTAAATCTTACCCTTCCACAAACGAAACGAAAATCGCTTTTATTCTTAAAAAGAAAGAATCGACTCAAATCCTTTTTTTATAGAAAATCTTGTAACAAAGAATTTATTCACCAAAATAAATAAACACGGTTTATGTACAAATTTGTCTATTGATATCTCATTTGCATAATGCGTCTCGACTTCGGAAGATGGCAGGCTGAAACGTTGTGCAATTGTTCCGCTATGCCCGACAACAGCATCCTGTTGGCCAGCTTGATCCTGATGCCTTCTCGGTCCAGCGGTTCTTGGGCTTCTTCACAAACGTCGCGAACCTGTTCTTGTTCCACACAGCTATTGCAAAGCATTTGCCGGTTAAAAAGCGCCCTTACTGTTTTTAAATATCGGCACAAATGTTACCGTTTTTAACAGTCGTTTCTCGATTGTTAATCCTCTATACTTATATCACGGTACAAACTTTTATAGTACCTGTACTCGTTTACTTTTTATTACAACGCCGGCCTAAAAACAACTGAAGTTTAAACAATTGAAAACGAGCAATTAACAGTCTATCCCACTTGCGACTAAAATTGGAACTAACCAAATCGGGTTCGCTGGCAAAAAAGTCTACGCTTTTCATCAAGTGCATTATTCAATTACTAGGGGTACCTGTGCGAATAATTCGCACTAAAATTCGTTTCTAATTTCTCACACTCTTTATAACTTTCTTCTTTTTGTTGTATTACATTACGAAGCTCAGTGACGGTTCAAGAAAATATTTTTCTAAAACTGTCATATAGAGGCGCAAGTATCGAAAACGTTGAGCTGAAGCGCTGCCATACGAAAAGTATTTATACGTGAATTTTGATTAAAAATTAAACAAAAAAAATTTACCGACCGTCAATCATGTTGACGTTGTTTCAAAGTTAGAACCGTCAGATGGCAGCATTGCTGCATATACTGAATAAATGTATAATTGTTATAATTAATTATTTTGTAAAAACAAAAGCAATAATAAATTTTTTAGTTGTTGATGTCGGTAGAGCACGCAATTATCTATAAAATGATATAAAATTTATGTGGAGCAATTGTGTGGTTTTTTCGAAAAAGGGAGGCAAACATCTTAGCCTTATCGTATTAATATACATGATTATGTAACAGATGCCCCGACTGCATTAGTTCCGAAACTATTTTCCCTACTAAACTGTAAATTAAATACATTTTTTTTAACAAACAAATTTGGTTCTTACAGGGGACACGGTTGAGTGGGAACCAGTTTTTCGACTTCACTCTTCTTAATTCTCAATCTATCGTCGTCTTTGATTGTCATATTTCTCTGTTTCTTCTTATCAACCTAGAAAAATTATCGATAAAGAAACAATTAATAATCCGGATTTTAATAAACGCAATATTCTTGCGGCGTACCGCAGTCGGGTAACAATCAGTTATCTGTGACAGTGGGCAAAAGGGCATTTAGGTAGTTGTGTTTGGAAATGGGCAACACTTTTAGGGTTCCGTATCTCAGATTGAAAAAAAAAAAATGGAACCATTGTATAATCATTTTGTTGTCATCTGTTTGTCCGTTAAAACAGCTAGAATTAATATTAAATACTTAGATCTATAACACCATAGACATATAAAGAAATCAAGCTTCAAACCCAATGCAATCAAAAGATACGGCTTTTCAAAAATCAGGTATTTTTATCAGAAGCGTAGCGTGCCTTGGCAGGGCCCCGTATAAAAATTAGTTTGGGGGCCCTTCCCCCGTTGAAGTAAATGATTTAAATGGGGAAATCCCGCAGCCCGCTATCACCGATGTAGGGTGTTGCCAACTTTTGAACGCACGCTTTACGCGGGAAAAAAAGAAATTGCTTTTTTTGACTTTTGTCATTTCTGAAATAAAAAAAAAATTGGGAAGTTTTTATTAATTTTTGCTTACGCACGTTGGGGGCCCCCGTGGCCCGGGGGCACTGTATAATTGATACGGCATATACGGCGGTAGCTACGCCCCTGATTTTTATACTGACTCACTCGTCATAATCTATAGGGTACTTCCCGATAATTTAGAATCTTAAAATTTAGCACGAAGAAAGATTTTATTCTAAGTGGAAAAAATTGCGTCAAAATTTTTCAAATCGATTCATAACTAGAGAAGCTTATCGCGAAACATACAATAAAAAGTAGGTACGCATCGAATTGACTAACCTCTTTTTTAAGTTGCTTAAAAACTTAATTTGTATTAAGTTCGTCAACAAAGTAACTGTCAAATTGTTACAGTACGGAACTCTTAGAACTTGTTCGTCTTTTATCATTGATTTTTTTATAAACAGGAGTCAGGAAGGGATTCCGCAGGATGGTAAATACTGATTTATCAAGCATCGACCTAACTGAAAGAATATTGAAATATCATTGTTGACTTACGATCTTTTCTTTGTAATAAACCATGTTGATAAGGTCATTTGTTCTCTTTTCCAAAATTCCAAGGTAGAGATGCACATTGTACTGGGTAACGTTTTTATTCTCCCCTAGTGTCACAAATTAATTAATTAAATTTAAGTGGTACATAAGTTTCAAGTTACGATTCAACATTTTTAAAACAGACATAGTTTATACTTCAAATTGTTGAATGAAAAAATGTCTAGTGTAACTTACCCAACAATTCCAAAATGGGCGCATTTTTACATTTAACCAAGGTGAACATTTTCTCAACTCCTTGCAATAACTTGGTCATATTTTCATTACTCTGTCGTAATGCCGTTTCGGTGGTGTTTTTCTAAACAATGAATTGCGCAATAAACAAATGAACCACTGTTCAAAGAAAGAGACAAATAATCTTGGTAGTATAGCAAATACAGTAAAAAATAATGGGAGGCTTGGCAACTGGTATAAATATTTCGTTGGCAACTATTTGTAAAAGTAGAGTTAGTATAAAAATAGTACCTTATAAGCACCCCACGCTTTTTTTCCAATTATTTTTTACTTTTTAGTTCGGTTTGCTTATTTTTTTAGTCTTATTTTTTATCCCGATGATCCTGGTCAGGGTAATGGGACAAATTTATTTAATTATTGTATTGTCATCGGCCCTTGATAAGTGTGTAACGCTTTGAAGTAGGTGAATTTCACGTTCAAAGATTCCATTACAAACATACAGATGACGCTAATAAAAGCGTGTTAAAAAAATGATTGTGGTATCGCCCTGATTTGACTTACTTCTTCGGTGTGCTCTTTGAGCTTCGCTTCCAAACTAGCTATCGTATCTTGCTGTTGCTGATACCTTTTTTCATTCAAAGCTTTTTGATCGTCTGAAATAATTTCCGTAATAAATTTCAACTTTTTTATACGGCACGCAGCTATTGAAAATATACATTTAAAGTAAGATAAGAACTATAGACAGGGATTCCATTTTTTAATTGAAAATAGGGAGATGTTTAGAAGAAACAGTTAACCAAGTTACTCAAATAACAACAATAAAGTCTATTTCTTTATTGTAAATGTTTTACAGACGAATAACGCCTGGTTTTCTGTGTGTGAAAAAAAGCTTTGTAAGATGGTGTTTCGTGTTTTACTTTAAATTACTAAAAACAACTGTCGTCTGAAATTTAAAACGTCAAAATAATTGTCAAAGAAGTATTAAAAATGTGATAACTATGTGTTTTTTAATTATTTTATCTGCTAGATATTTTTATCTGTAATACAACTATCGGTAGTTATGAAGAAATCGCCCATTACTAATAACTTTTAATCTGTGAAAATTAAATATTATATTAAACGTTCAAGAGAATTTTGTTATATCCAGACGAATTTTTAATTCTTTTGTGTAATTTAAAATTGTTATTAAATTTTTTTTTAAGTGTCTTCATTCTTTGTAAGTAAAAGTCACAGCGAATTTTTCGCACATGTTAAATAATTTCTAATGGTTTTAGTTTCCATATTTGTAATAATTTTTTTACAAATATTAATAAAATTATATTTCTTCTTTATTTCAATGGTGATTTTTAACTTTTTATTAAATCAATATTATAAACTCAAAAATATAAAAATACCGGTTTCTAATTTTGAAATTATTACGTGTTGCCAACTTCAGCCGACCCACTATAAATCTACAATAAAGAAACCAATTATTTCTACTATTCAATCTCACTTTTCCATCTACTAGTTTTTCTTTTGGAAAATTTTCTGAGAATAGTTCATACGACGTCTCTAAGACTCCCTTATTAGTTACCGGGTAAAAGTACCATTTGAATTTTCGATTTACAATTGAAAAATAAGAAATCGAAAGTATTAATTGGTACTAGTCCCAAATAACACTTAAAACTGTTCTTCATCTTCAACATGATCAAAACAGTCAACAATATACTTATTTTTTCTTTCTCTCCTTCAACCTATTGCTAAGAATTGAAAAATCCCACAACACCGGGATTTTTCTGGAAAAATCAAAACAAATCTCCAACGATTACCGATTTTTTTTCTGAGTTCGTTGACAGCGTCATTCAGTATTTCCAACTCGTGGTTCAATTCATTGACGTAATTGAAGAGCGCAAAATTCTCCTCCTCCTGTTTGACAAATTGCGCGGCCAGCCGGTCGATATCTTCTTCACCAGAAAACTCTTTGATATTATCGAGAATTTCGCGATACTGCGCCAACTTTCGTTCCATATCTTCGCGTTGCTGCTTGCGTTTCAAGGCCTCTCGCTGTTCCAGCTCGGTCATGAGCCGACGCTGACCTTTGACGCCGAGAAACTCTTGCAGTTTGGCGTCGTGATCGAGACGGCGCTGCATTTCACGCATCTCCTGCGTGTGGAACATGAGATCATTTTTGCCACGCTCTTTGAGCGCTTGAAGTTTGCTGCACCATTCTTCGCGCTGATCGTACGCGAGCGAAGCCTGCTCAATAAGATCAAGCATGAACTTCTTGCCGCGGTTTAAATTTCCGACCAACTTCTGCCATAATACATTGAAGTCGGCCCTAGAGATGGGAAAAACGGGTCTTTTTAGTGATCTGCATCTTTGTATCTGGATCCCGTGTGTGAGCCGGCTCACTGAACCGGTTCAAAAAGAGCCGAGTTCTGAATATGTTACTGCAGTTTGCCACTGAGTTACCTAGTTCAGTCAATCATATCACGACCTGTATAGAATCAAGAATGCATAGCCAAACATGTAATGCATGAGTCATTTGAGCTGACAGATGCATCAAAGCAAGACCTGATACGTAAGTGTAAAATGTGCTTCTGTGTGTTAAGTGTTTCACTGAGTCATGCGGATCTGTTGATCCGTCGGCTCAAAAAAAAGTGAGTCGGCTCTCACCTTCTGTCGGAGTCAGCTCTTTGAACCGGTTCAGATCTGAGTTACCCAAGTCTAGTCGGCCCTGTATCATAACGACACCTCTTTTTATGTCTAAAACGCATACTAATTGTTACGAAAAGGAAAAATACCTTTCTCGAAGCAAATGGTCGATCTCCTCTCTCAACTTATTATTGTCGACCAGTACCAGGTTAAATTTTTTTACAGCTACGTCGAGTCTGTCCTCGAGCTGCGCCAATACCTTTTGCGCAGTTATTACTCTTTGTTGCAATTGTTTGTCAGTCACTTGTTTCGATTTCAACTGATACACTTCCTTTTCCAATTTCCTGTTAAAAAGCAGTTAAAAAACTGATTGGAATCATTTCAAAAACTTTCCAATTTTTAGACGAAATACCTATTACCTACTGTTGTTTCAAGAATGAAACTATTTTTTTTCTAATTTTGAAAATATCAGAATAAAAAAAATCATTTCAAGATAAATAAGATCCCGAATACAGCCAGCAAAATTCATAGACATGTTTGGATTAAACCGGTGGGCAACCGGGTAAATGCCCCTTGTGTGGGTATCTTACGGAGCCACAAAAAAAAAGTATAAAATATTGAATTTCTTGTAATTGCTTGTCATAAACAAACGGATTGATGACTTGGATGTCGTCGCCATTTTTAATTGGCATGGATAACGAGTTCTTGTTCGATGTCGCAAATTGGTATAGCTGGACATTTGATGAAACGTCCAGAATATATACCTAATCTGATAATCAATCTCTATGAGATGAGCTTTCTCTGATTTGAGTTCGCCCTCGTAAACATCGTGCTGTTCCAACAAGTCCTTCAAATGTTCGGTAGTCGCTCGATCATTTTTTCGGTTAGTTCTCGAATGAACAACCTTCAGGTCGGTCATCAAATCTTCGCGGTCATGTTTCAGCCCTTTGATCACGTTGCGCTGTTTCCTTAATTTTGTACCAGTTTCCTCGGAGAATGCCTCGCGATCTCCTTCCATGATTCGATACTAAACAATACGATTAAGTAGACTGGGTATAAATTATAATCCAAAAGCTCGTGATCAGAAATTGTAAGAGTTTTTTTAAAGATTACCTAGAATTCTTGTATTGTTAAACGTGTCTAGGTACTTTTCAATAGAATTTTAAACTAAGAATTTTATGTTGCTACCGAAATAGCGTAGATAATATTTAGGCTATATGATTGGCTGACTAGTTGCAGAAAGCATCGTCAGAAAATCTAATTTAACGATGGTCTCAGATTGTGATTATATAATCGCAGTTTTTATACATGCAGAAGCAATCTAATGCCGTTGTGAAAGTCCCTGTTACGTTGAACATTAGGTTCTACTCATACAAAAACAAAGGACTGATCTACATAGATATATATCGCCTTTCGAGCTAAATTTTGATCAATAAACGTAGAAAGGTTTTGAAGTGCAAAAAAAACTATATTAAATACATTAATAAAATATATTTTCAATCGATCGAATCGATTTGAAATTTTATTATGGTTTTTCTTTTGGAGAAATATGTGTAGTCAAAATTTAAAGTCATTGTTAAGTCAATTTTTTTGCCAATGCTTTTTGCAACCCAGCATAGATCTACTGTGTCTCGCCCACTGGTCTGTCGAATTGAAAATAAACCACCAGGAAGATAACATCTGACAAAGAAGTGTGACTGTCTTCTACGTCATCAATATGGTGGCGTATGGTCAGCGTTCAAAATATATATTTCTTAAAATCTTGTTTGCAATTAAATGAAAGTATATACGAATGAAAATTTGGCTTACATTATTTGTTTATTTATGTCTAAAACTATAAAATTTTGATACTTAGGACAGCCCTGTCTTACTGCTTTCACCGAAAATTCAAATAAAGTTTGATTTTTTTACCTGTCTTTGTAATTTAATAAGTTCCATATCGGCCATTTTTTCAATTTCAAGCTCATCTTGAACAATATTTCTCTTCCCCGCCATTTAAAAAAAATAAACAATCCAACTAATATAAACACAAATTCAAAACGAACGACACTTCTAGGTCTAAACTGTCAAAAATCTTGATATCCATTCCAGACGCATCCCGATTGTTTGTTCGATTCAATAACCGTTGTCATAACAACGACATATTTTGTTTACTCGATAGGTGTTGTTTCTTCTAGTTCGCATCTCCAAAGAGGAGTTATGGAAGAATCGACGTGAAATTATTATAAAACCGCGAATTGATTTCATTTTGAGTTCCGAGTGAATTGCCCACTGTTAAAAAACGGCTTTAAATTCGGAATCTAAAAGCCTGACGGTTTGTGTTAATGACTTTAAAATCTGTGTAGCGCGTTTCTTAAAAAAAACCTATACAAATTGATTAAACAAATAATTGTTGTGTTTACGATTCCAACCAGCGTTGCCAGATTTTTTTTTTTGGTAAGTCGGGATTTTGGAACTTTTTGAGTGAAAAAAGCGGGATTCTTTCGTCGAAAGCGGGACATAGTAAAAAAACGTATATAATCAGAAGCTTTTAAATATTTATCTTTTTATTTGAGTTCAAATTACGTTTACGTGACAATAGATAGCAAAAATAGCCATAGAAAATGTATTTTAATAAAAATATGATATTTTAAATCAGATTTACCCTATCGTTAAATAGTTGAGTCTTATTCGTCTTCTGAATAAAAAAAAAATAAAAAAAACAGAAATCAAAATCAAAAGTTTTATTCATTAGAAAAATATGGCGTTTCAAAGAATAGTTTGAGGAGTGAGTGTTACAAATTGCAACTTACAATAAGAGAATAATTATTTACGCACGGTCTAGTTATCCCCGAAAAGCGGGACTGAGCCTGTCCCGCGCGGGACATTTAATTTTGATTTTAAAATCGGGACGTCCCGCCAAAATCGGGACGTCTGGCAACGCTGATTCCAGCCCACTAGTGGGGAATGATACTAATTTAGGTGAAGATCCCCTTTTCCAAATTTTTCTATATTTTTTCGTTTTAAAGTTCCCTGTCTCCAAAAAAACATGTTTTTAGAAAAAATCTGTGCGTCCTTTTGCTTTGTCATTGTCAAATAAAAAAGTACGATTGTTTTGGTATGATTGACAGGTATATTTTAATGACAAAAATTTTGATATTGTCATATTGTATTATCCGATGTAACGTTGTTCCATAATAAATTAGGGTTTACTGTATTATATTTTCAAGCATCTCTCACGAATTCTGCATTTTGGTTGCATAAGTTTTAAATATAAATCGCTATGCCTGCTATAAAACGTCCGTAACATTTCAATTTTTAAATGCCTATATAAAATCTTGATAAAATATGTGCGCATGCTTTAGAAACAGTAGAGCAACGTCGAATTAAAGCAGTGCTGTGCCGTAACAAGCTAATAAATCAATAAATGCACTTGGTTTAGTGCAGCGTTTTTGTTGAACTAAAACGATTATAATTGGTCCAAACAGTGCACCACATCCTATACGAACTTTATTCGGAATGATTTTTCGATAAATGAGTTTCGCTAAGCCCAAAACGGTATACAAGTAGTACCTGTGGTATTAAGTTAGATAGATTGTAGATTATAGACGCTCAACACCTGAGGTCATTGGTTATATTTAGTGGATCACTTAATAGTCTATCGTTTTGTGATGTTTTTTTAAAATTTCGAAGTGGTCATGATTTTTGCGAATTTGGTTACATTTAAAAATGTACTATTGGGACGAATTTAGTTTGACGCATTATTCATGACAGTAGAAAGGTACTAGAGATGGGAAAAACGGGTCTTTTTAGTGATCTGCATCTTTGTATCTGGATCCCGTATGTGAGCCGGCTCACTGAACCGGTTCAAAAAGAGCCGAGTTCTGAATATGTTACTGCAGTCTGCCACTGAGTTACCTAGTTCAGTCAATCATATCACGACCTGTATAGAATCAAGAATGCATAGCCAAATATGTGATGCATGAGTCATTTGAGCTGACAGATGCATCAAAGCAAGAACTGATACGTAAGTGTAAAATGTGCTTCTGTGTGTTAAGTGTTTCACTGAGTTATGCGGATCCGTTGATCCGTCGGCTCAAAAAAAAGTGAGTCGGCTTTCACGGATTTTCTGTCGGAGTCGGCTCTTTGAACCGGTTCAGATCTGAGTTACCCAACACTAAAAGGTACCTCAAGACATCCACGTGCTCTCCAAAAACTAATATACCATGTGCACATCTTTTTTACACTAACGGATAAAAATAGACACTATAGATGTTGTATCGAAAATTTGAAATATGAAACCGAAATAACGGCGTCAATAAAATAGTAGAAAAATAAGGACCAGTGAGTTTTACCCCCTGTGAAATATAGCTCGTTTTCTCTTTATATTCTGTATATTTGTTACATTTTTAAGTTCTATAGGGAAACAAACTTCAGTGCTTATGAAAATTATTACCTGCTGTTGTTTTACATATACTTCTAATGATAGCCGATAAGTAAGTTATGAAAATTACTGTTGAATTGGCTAGATCGCGTACTTTTGTTTTTCAATATAATACAAATGTGCAATGGGTCACTTTACACGCCTGTATACATTTTATAGGGGATAAGTAATAAAAAAGTGACGTTTCGATAAACATTTCAAAATGTATTATTTTCAGAGAGATATAAAATAGTTTCGAAAAACTTTAAAATGTTATTTCATTAACAGAATTTTTAAGTATTACAAAAACACTTACCGGAAGATGATTTGGTAAACACTGCTGTATCTAAAAAGAAAAAAAAATAAACAATCAATTCTCAGATATTTAAAGTTTAAATTTATTTTACGTAAATATGAAAAAAATGTCTCATTCAAAAACCCAATTACGGTCAGAATTCAAGAATCTCAGAAACAGCTGGTAAACAATCACTTGAAATTAAAAGTGCTTTTTGCTTCAGCTTTGACAAAAAAAATTTCTGCGGTCAGACTATAAAAAAATGCTGAAGTCTAGCATCAACAACAGATCTTATAAAACAATGTTTATTATGAAATGTTAAAAATCCACATTCGACGCCACTGGTCACCCACAGGTGAGAGCTAATAGTGGAGGGGATAAAGAACTGACTATGACCGCAGCAACTGTGATCACAGGTAAAACAAGTCGTAGTGTGAGTTTTACCGGTGGAGGTTTCGTGCCGTTTTTGTCTCAAATTAAAAAACAAGTATATTTAACGAAAAATTAGCATTCTTCGGTAAATATTCTGGTGATTTTAAAATATCATTAAATATTTTAACTTTTGCTATATCAAGTCTTAAAAAGTATGCATTATTTTAATAAATTCTCGATGTATAAAAGTTGCATAGGTTTGAGTTTCTTTTGTTTGAGAACAGTGAACGCAATTATTTTATCTATTTAGCATAGTTGTTTTTATTTAAATTTTTAAAACAAGTGCAATTTAAAAGGTGCTCGAACCGTTTTTATTTGAAACTGTGCCTCAAAATTAAGTGTTTCAAAGTGTGTTACAAATATGATTAATAAAAAATTGAAGAACGTTATCGTGTCGTATTGTTTTGTTTCACGTTGCATTTGTTTTGTATTACGGTAATTCACTTGTGGTGTGTTTGGTGTTAAAAATTACCAACGGCGATGTCGCAGGGGGCGACAACACCATCTCCCGAGGACATCTGGTCTCAGCTCCAGCAGAAGGAGGCTGATCTCGTGCTGGCCGCCGAACTTGGCAAGGCGCTACTCGAGAAAAACGAAGAGTTGCAGAGGCAGCACGAAGCCGTCGTCGAAGAATACAACAAAAAATTGGAGGTTGGTGAACTGTCATTTCGTATTAACTAAGCCCTAAGCATCGGAATAACGTGAGCCGGAAAAGGTCCGTCCAAGATTAAAAAGATTAAGATTAAAATAGAATGGCGTGGTTTCTTGGCCCAAATGCACCACATCCTGAAAGGATTTTTGTGCTTCCCCCTTTTACTGGATCTAGTCAGCAAATAATTTGGAGCTCTAGAAGATGTGCTACTAGATTGTCCTGTGGAACTATTCCATCGTCATCAATGTAGCCAAAGATGGTTGTCCTTCGTCAAAATAGTTCGTACTGTCAAATATAAGGTCACCAACTGCCACGGTCGTCTAGACCCAGTACCTATTAGTAACTTTTACTTGCGGTTATATGCTCTTGTTAACGTTGGTTTTGACGGGCCATTTTCTTGACCACAGCTAGATAAAAAGTCCTCTGGTACCAGATAGATAAGGTACCAAGTTTCATCAAAATCGCCCCAGCAATAATATCGAGTGATACAGATACACAAACAGCCAACAATTCTCAAAGGGATAAAATTCTGTGTAAATTTTTGTTGGAAATTCTACGAAAGTCATCAGAATTCTCTGACCGTTTTTACCTAAAAATATATCGGTTTTCTTTTAAGGTTTTTTTGTTGTTGACAAATTCCATTTTCTATTACTACATTACGTATAGTTTACCTGCAGTAATAAAACTGTAGTAACAGGAATTTTAACAAGTTCGAGGAATTTTCGGATGTCAAGAAGTCGGAAATCTTGTGTAGACTTTTTATTTTTCACCGCTTCTATATGATAACCTAGTATTGGTTTTAGTGGTAAAAAAATTCGAAATTTTAACAGATCTCTCCGTTTTGATACCGTATTGAAATCGGTTGAGACCATTTTCGGACTTAACGAGAAAACGAATTTACAGACAGCGATCTCGTACTATATTCGAATGTAAACTATTATTGTAAGATATAAAATAACGATCATTATGCAACTGGAAGGAAGTGGCGGTCACTGGGTTTCTTACATAGTTAATTAATTGTCTATAATATTGGTAGAACTGCATTGTTATATGTTACTGATTTATGTATGAAAGTTGGCATTCGTTTTGCAATAACTGTCGATCGACACAAATTACGGTTTATTTACAAAGGACATTGCAAATAGTCAAATACCTACTCAACTAAACATAAAATCTAATACCCCCTGTAGTCTTTATCTACTTCCCTCTCGCCTAAAAACTGTTACAGCTCTCCCGACTAAACTGAAACTTTGCACACTTATTAAGGACCGATGACAGTACAATAATTTAATAAATTTGGCCCATTATCCTGACCAGGACCTTCAGGTCAAAAAAACTTACAGAAAGCAAGCTAACACGCTGTACATAGTGACGTGCGTTGCGTTGCCTACCCCATAGTCAAATGCAATATTGTTTTTGTCCTATAATTAAAATAATAATAATAATAATAATAATAATAATAATAATAATGCGTTTAACGTCCGTTTATCGACTTTATGTCATAACAGACGCCATTCGCACCATTACTATTTTCCATTTACCACCTTCCGTTATTTTCTACATTTTTTAAAACTTCAACTTACGTAATAGCAATGGGCGAATGAAGGAATTATAGGAAATTAGGATAAGGTAGGTAATTTTTGAACTAGGAGTTTGATAGGTAATCGGCCATGGCCTCAAATAAGGAACCATCTCGATATTTATTTGGAATTAATTGAGGGAAACCATGGAAAACCTCAATCAAGATGGCCGGTACAGAAATTACCGTTTCTCGGCGAGAGGCAGTAGGAAAAAGTCTCAGCCACATCTGCCCCTGCCGGGAATCGAACCCGTACCTCCCAAATGCGAGTCTAGTGCTGTACCACTACTCTACCCAGCTCGGTTCCTATAATTAAAATTAGAGTTTAAAAAAACTAAAACAACACGCTTTTATGAACTAAAAAACGCAAATTAAATTGACAACGAAATTAGCTTGACTGTGAAAAGCGTGGAGTGCTTAATATCGGTAATAAATGTTTCATTTACTAGCTAATTGTGAACGTAGAGCTATTACGAAAATTTTAGTAGATGACACCATACTCTTTTTACAGTAAAGCTAATTTTGTTGTCAAATTAATTTGCATTTTTTAGTTCATAAAAACGTGTTATTTTAGTTTTTTTAAACTCTAATTTTAATTTGTGTGTCCAGAAATCTTTGTTTTCTTTTTATATATGTACTAAGTACTCGTATATTACTAAAAATAAAATACGTAGACCGAGAACTCCACTCTATATATTATGTGAAAAAGTAAATAAAATTTAGGGTATGGCAGCCTGTAAGGAGGACATGGCCTGTTTGCATAACGATCTAAGCGCTGACACGAGACAAAAACAGCTCGCGGATAGTTTGTTTTAATTGTTGGCGCGATTGTTGCTTAATGAGATTAAACAAAGCGTTACAATTAACCGACATAATGTTACGTACTTTTATGATGCAAGTACAATTATAATAAGTAAACTGTGTACAGTAAGGGACAAATTTTATCGAAGATCGACGACCAAGTAGATTTATTTCCTGATTATACTAATCGGTGCAAAAGCCAAAAAAAAAAAAAAACTCGAATATTAAAAAAGTCTTACCCTCATAAGCTCACATAAGAAATTTAACTTTTGCATTTTTTAATATTATTCCCGAGTTGAATTTTTTGTTATGTCAAACTAATTAATAATATTTACATATACACGCTATAAAATTCTGTCTTTGCCAGTTTCACGTAATTTAGGAGACAAACTAACTTCCCCTTTCGGGGACAATTCTACTTTCCCTAGATTTTTACTTTTTTCAAACAGATACGTCGCTAAAGAAGTTAAATTTCCAAAACTTATGGATAAGATCAATCTAACCAAAGTTTTTTCTCCAATTAATATTATTAATACAATAAAATATGTAAAGTAGCGTCATCCATAAACAAAATAATTAAGTACTATTAAAAAATGCATCAATATAACAATTTGGCATTATTATAAACAGTTTTCTGTTGGCCCTATCAAATTTTCGTAATAGCACTTTCTGATAACATCAGGAACTTTTCAGGAAAACATTTAGTGGGATTAGTGCGGCTTTTGCGATTCGTGTGGTAAACTTCACAGCTCGTCGCAAACGGCAACTTTCTGCCCTAGTAGTAACACAATGTGCCTACTATACTCGTATTGTCGTTTTTGTTACCACTTGCATTAAGCGTGGATTTTCTGTTAACTGTACTAATAAAATATAATAAGTAAGTTAGAGTAATATTTATGTATTAATAACTGTACCGTCGCCCACATATTCAATCGGCCAGTTCTCTGCTTTGTTCTTATGTCTGCTGCATTTATAAGACAATGCTCAGGCTGTTTTTATACGCAAAACGCGCATGGATTCCTTTGAACATTGTTAGTGTTCTGTGATTATATATATATATATATATATATATATATATATATATATACCGATTTTGATGACATGTTCAGGCATATTTAGAGTGGGTTTGATAGCGATCGGATCAACATTTTTTTTTTGTTTTTTGACAGTTTTAGATTTTTCTTCGATTTTTAAACATTCACAATTAAAAGCAGTTGAATTCGCGCAAATGCAATACACGTTGAGAATTGGTTTTTATCTTTTATATCCTATATATTACATTTATACCCGGGCGAAGCCGGACTGGGCCGGTAGTTTTATATATATTTTTTTGTTTGTGCAGCGATAACTATTCGAAGAGTTGACCGATTTAGAAACTTTGGATACTATTTTCTTAAAATGTTTGGTTCCATATGTTTGTAAGGAAATTGGTTCAGTCGTTTTTAACAGACTTCAGAAAAGATTTTTTTTTAATATATGTTACGTCATATTGCCAGCATTTGCGAACCAATTTTGATGATTCTTTTTCTACAGGGCATACTTTTAGGGTGGTCTAAAATAAATTTTTCTTAAATGGGTTCAGCAAATTTTTTTTAGCTTATGTTAGTAATAAAATATTAATATTAGTAAGGTTTGATTATAATTATTTTAGTTTTAACGAAAAACAACAGGTCGTACATAAATCAATATCTTATCGTGATTCTAACGATAAGATTGCAACATTTGTATGTTAGTCATTCGATAATTTTAATCAACTGCAGTCCATTATAGAATATATTATTGCCTATGGAAAATTAAAACTGAACAAAAAGATTATCGTTCTAAAAAAATAAGTTACTTAATATTTTTCAATGAAAGATTCATATAATAGGCTGATAATCAGTACGTTTGTAATGGAATTTAGTAATAATATTTCGATGAGCTATTTGCAGCAATAGCTGCCTTAAAATACGAATCTGTAGCGATAACGATCATATTTGATTAAATTCTATTTTTTTTTTTTTGATTTTGTAGGTAATTGTAATGGAGGTAATTAACGATAGTGGTCAGTTACGTAAGATAATTAAGTGTAAATAAATTTTATTCTATTCAAAGACTTCAGCGCCGCTACGTTACTTAATATTACCGACAACTGTTAAAATAAACAGATCGCCACCAGATAGCAACATTTGTTTTTTCTGAATGTTATTTTCTGTAATGAAATTGTTAAAATTTTTAAACTGTAATTTTCTAATTAAAACATTAGTTTTAAGACGTTAAAATCTCCAAAATGGCGTATCAAACATTAATTTTGGTACAGTATTAAGGGAAATATTTCCTACCGACAAAAAACACCTTTGAGAAATAATATATACAGGCTGTCCCACGACATGACTGCCATAGCCTGGGACTGTGTTGCTGGGGGATGAATGTCTAATGAACATATACCCGGAACGCTATCCTAACTGAGCTAGAAGCATTTGAAATTTTAGATAAGTAGTAGTAGGAATTCCCTACTAATTTAAAAACCATTTAAAAAGAAATCGCTTTATTGAATTAGTTTCTCAAAATGTCCATCCAATTGCTGTATACATAGTCTAGCTCTTCTTAGAATTGAAGTGGTAGCTCTGCGAAGAGTCTCAGGATCAGCACGAATAGTGATTCACAGCCACCTGGTCTTTATAATAACAAAACCAACAGCCGAGCCTAATACCTGCATTAGTGGGCTTACTTATTTAAAATTTCAAATGCTTCTAGCTAAGTTAGGATAGCGTTCCGGGTGTTCATTAGACATTTTTTACTTGAAATCACCCCAGCAACACAGTCCCAGGCTATGGCAGTCATGTCGTGGGACACCCTGTATATACCGATAAGTCTATGACCTTTTCATTTTCTTCATTTGAATTATGAATCAAGTCAGTTCTGAGGATCTCATTCACCGTATTGTATAATGTATTGTTGGTTGGGGAGAGGAGCGATTCTTGTAAATCGGGTGTCGTGCACAAGGAATCGTTGACCTTAGTCTGCAGGTATAGTTATCTCTCGCCAGGGCATAGATAAAGAACATGAGCTTCGTACAACTTACACGTCTATTCGACACGTTTATAAATGCGAAATCAGCTATACTCCGTGTTTATTAAATAAAATATTATAATAATACACCTGAGTCGTTGCGAAATTGTTTGTTTTTAAACATAATTATACGGTAAATCTATCCATACACTGTTTAGTAGGTGTTCATGAAGATTTCTACTAATAATAACCTCCTACATTTTCTGAACTCCGAGTCGTATAAGATCAGGGCTTAAAATAGCTCCGTTCGTTGGAATTCTAATTTTTATATGACTGCATCAAGATGGTTCATTTTTATGGCTCGTTTGTTCCCTGGTTTGGTAGTGTAGTAGAGAGGAAAGGGCCGGCAGATCAAACGAATCGTACGTCGCAACGTTTCATCTAAGTGACGTGCAATGTAAACATTTTCATTCTCATCCAAACGCGCCATTAGATGTTTCACGTCAAAAAAGAGATGCGTCGGTTCGTGGATACACGGCGGAAGCTCTGCTTCTAACGCATTATGTATTCATGTTTAACCTTAAAAAATATGCGATGAGGTCTCTTGATGTACCAATAGACAATTATTTGAATGTCAGACAATCCACATTGCGACCTCCCGCACGTCGATGTTTGAAATATCTCCCACTTCCTGAGAGGAAGTGTCGTATCCTGTATTGGGGTCGCAGCGCGACAGCAGACACGTGCTGCGCCTTGATGGGGTGCAACGTGTTCTAACTACATCTAAATTATGTAATTTAATATACTCCACACAGCAGCGTATTACATAACGGGTTTTGTGTCGTATAAAGTGGCCGCTACCCTTCCAACGTTCCGATAACCCCATAATAGTAAGAGAGCTATAATAAGCACTTTTGGGTAGGTATTTGAGGCACTGTAAAAATTTGTACAATAACTCTTCAGTAATATCCGAATACAAAAACACTGGCCTGGCTTAACCAACTTAACTGATTTTTAAATATCTTGAAATTTAGTATTTAATGAATTGAAAAATAAAAAAAAGCCACCTTTCTTAATCGGGTCTAAAACTTAGCCAGGTGTTTGCAAAATTATACTTTTCAAGACTTAAAAAATATATTTGAAACAGAATAATATCGGTAACCAAAAATTAGATATATTGAAAAGAATAGGTCGTTTCGGTGGGATATTTTACCTGCGAGGCGATCAATATGTTTGATAAATCGATTAAGCCCCGCTATCCTTCAGCCTGGTCTGTGTTTTTTTATTCGGATATTACTAGAGTTATTGAACACACTTTCACTGTGCCTCAAATACCAACCCAAAAATGCTTAATAGCTCTTGGCTATAACGCATTGAAGAATTTTTGGATTATAAGAGTTTTTTTAACACAATTAGCCAGGGCATTTTTTTATATCAGGCTGAAATGAAAATTTGATTAACAGAGAAAATAAGCGATGTAATATGTGAAGCAAAATATATTTCTAACAGAGGCACAAGGAAATAGTTCGAAGATAAATTTTATTAAATTGAATGGTACAAAAAGCTCAAATATATATATTCTTGTCAATTTTGACAGATTAGATTATATACGCTCGAAAACTCAGGTCATCATCGTCTATTTTGACTCGGATAGACAAAATATACTTTAAACAGAATTTACGTAAGTCAAAAACGTCTTGTAAAATAATAAAAACGCATTATAAATGTGGTTCTGAAATTACAGAACATAAACTATTTTAGTTTTGTGTATAAATTACTGAAAATATAATACGGGTGAATTACCGATGTTTAGGTTCTCGTAAACACACGTCAAGAAGAGATCTCTACTCTAATCTAAATCAGAGTTGCACTCCGCGACGGATAAGCATCGATCCCGCGACCATCTGGCACGTGCCCGTTCGACGCTTGTTGCAGACAAAACAAATAACAGTTGCCAGATGCATTTAGGAGACGTGTGTAAAAATACTGTCAAAGCCAGCTGTTCCAGTTAATGCTTTTGTTTTTTTTTTTATACTTCCGTAAGACATGCAATCTGGATAGAAAGCGGTCGATATGCAGTCCGACGAGGTTTATAATCGTGTTTCTAAATATAAAATTGTAAGGGAGCCTCCTGCTCTTCAGCGGCGCCGACTGCGTCGAAGCTCAAGGGTCACGAAAATCGACGACGGCAAGGGTTCGTAAAAGCTTTACGCGCGGCACTGTAGCTGTAAGGTCCCGAATCACGAACAATGTTGCGTGCATCCTTGACTCTATTAACGATTCCACGGCAACGTAAAGCAGTTCGATTATTTAAGTAAAAGTTTTTTTGGCAGAGTAGGGTAAAATGGAAAATGTAACGAACGCTTATTACTGTTGTTATTTTATTTTTATTACAATTATACCAGATTTACTTCTGTAGTGTGTAGTGTAAAATACTTAGTCACTTTTTTTAATATAGTACCTATATTTCTATTTTGAAAAAAAAATCAATATTCAAATCTACTTGGGGTTTTTCGCTTCTACCGTCGGAATAGGAATCCCTATTTTCATTCTGTTCTCTATGGGTCAAGCAGTCAATCAGTGGATGCCCAGAATTCAAGTAAATAAATATTTAAAGGAATTTACTACCATAATATCTTAAATTCTTATTTTCTGTAACGAGGTCCTTTTTAGCGGATCAACTATTTATGTTTCGGAATTTGAGGGTCAAACGTCCATAATGTTTTAGTAGATACATAGGTACCTAAATCATTTAGAACATAGATTCCCAAAGGGGGTGATACCCCCACCCCTCGTGGGCGCTGGAATCTTCCATGGGGGCTTTATGATTTTTTTACAAATAAATAAACGAAAAAATTAGGTACAGACAATATGCAACCATATTTTAATATTTCATATAAAATTAACTATATTATGGACTACTACAGGGTGTTGAATTTTTCTGCTTCTTCTGAAGAAGGCGATGGTACAAAAAAAGTTGGGAACCTCTGATTTAGAAAGTCGATCTGAATTGCGAAGTTTTTCAAGTATTCTCGAATCTCAATTGTTTTAAAAAGAATATATAAAAATAACTTAAGTTATGCTAACGCACGTTTTCTAATCTGTAATGATAATAAGATAAAATGATATCTAGCATCAATGATGCAGTGACGGATTTAAATATTTATTAGGAATGTGTGTGAACGGGCAATAACTTTCGAAAGAGTTAATTGATTTAAACGAAATTTGGCTCACGTATTGAAATCCATCACCGCAAGAAGCCTATTTAAAATGGGCGTAGTCGGGCCATTTTAAGGGTAGTTTTTAGGGGTTGAAAAATGTTTTTAGGCCCCAAAATACCGAAAAAATTCTCAGAATCGTTTCAAAATTGACATTTAACCCGTTAGTAGCAATTTAAAAGTGCCCCTAAAATTTTAATAAAATCGGCTCAACAGGACCGGACTTACACATTTTTTGAAAACATTAATTTGCAGATAGTGACTTATTTATTGAAGGGTGTATTTAATTCGGTGTAGACGTTAGATTGATAATAATATTACAATTAAGAAAAAAAAATTAAGGGGTGTATTAAGGGGTTAAATTTTTTATTTTGCCCAAAAACAAACTTAATTTCACATAATAAAAGTGTAAAACCACACGGCTCTATATACAAGCAAATACACTATATTGTCGGCAGGGTTTTGGCACTGCGACCCGGGTTTTTTTATTTTGCGGTACTATTTCTCAAAATTGCCGCCCTAGGTTACTTGGCCTACTCGGTCTGTTAAATCCGCCAGTGAACTGATGTACCTATAGTAGATAAAAACGTAAATACATAGTTTTGTATAAAAGGTGTTGTTTAAAATCAATTTAATCGCCATTCGGTAACTATAAATTACGTGGGAAGGATTCGTAATGCCATTTTATAACGGTTTACTTACTCCAAATACGTGGACGTGGGTTCGATTCCCGTTCAACGAACAGCGAAATATTCTTTTATAACGGAAAATTGCGCGGACACATTTCAACGAAAACATTTGCGTGTCAGTATGCCGTTCGCGACTACCTATTTAATCTGCTACTTTTGTAATCAATTATTGTCCAAGAGCACGTGTCGTCAAAAATTGCAAGAATTTTGTCAAGGCTAATATTTTAAATTTCGATGCCTTCCGTTCGGGCGAATCTGGGGCGGAAAATCAATTTTTCATACATATACAGTATATTTCTATCAATCAAAGTTTAGGTTTTTTCAGAGAACTGCTATCTATGAGATAAGTCAGCTGCGTCGTTCAAATATTCTTAATTCCAAAATAAGAGTTCACTACGAAGAATTGTAAGAATTTTGTAAAGGCTAATATTTTAAGATTAGTTAGTCTTTTGGGTGTAAATAAAATATATATATTTATCATCAAAGCTAGCGTCGGAGCGTTTTAAAAGATTTAAAAAAGTTATATAGGCTATATTCAAAATTTAATACATCACTATGTAATACAAGCGGCATAGTTTTTATGTACGGAACGGGTATGCTTTATATTGTTTCATTGATTTGCCGCTCCATTAAGATCCTATATTATTTTAATACCTTACTAATAAAACTTAGTAAATAAACGGTTGTATCCGAGTTAAAATATTCTTAAATATCAACTTGATCTGAGCGATTTTAGTTTTGAAAATTGTCGCGATTTTGTTTACAGGAGAGGGGGCGTCACAAACATTTTCATTTTTATTTCAATGGTAGGAGCACCTCTTTTATCTATGCTCAGAGCTTGTTTTCGCAATTTATCGAATGATTGCATAGCAGGAAGCGCTTTCCCGTAAATGTCCAATTATAATTTAGTTAATTACAACTACAATTAATAGATTATCATAAGAAGACGCACTTTCTGCGTCTAATTATTTATGGAGTTCCAGAACAGAGCAGGAAATAGAAGAACTAGGGAAACCGGACGACACTTTTTAACTATTTATATATATTTTTATAGATATACAATGCAAATGTGAAGAACTTTCATTTTGTAAGTATTTGGCTCGTGATTCATTATTGTTTTATTTATTTAATCATACAGGATGATTATTCGTGTAAACCGTGGCGTGGAAAATTATGGAATTACGAATCAATTCCTTTTTAACACGCTTTTATTAGCTTCACCTATATATGTTTGTTTGTTTGTAACTGAAGCTTTGAACATGAAATTCACCCACTTCAGACATCAAATTGCTTAAAAATTTTGCACACGTATTGCGAACCGATAAATAAACAAATTCCGATTTTGAGGGTTATTTCTTTACTTATGAGACCATGCCTTCATGGCAAATTTCAAGATTTTAGGCCAACGAAAAGTACCTTATAGATTTTGATGAATATTTCAGCACTAATATGTGCGTGATTTCTGAAAAACTATCTGCATCTATTCAACACATCGGAAATCCGACGGTCAGCTCTGGGACACCTACAATTTGAGAATAGATGTCTTTAAGGTAGTTGTCGTGGTACAATATTGTCAAAAAGTTATAGATTATACGCGCCACAAAAGTATACTAGCTTGTAGCTAAGTGATCCATAATTTGTACGCAAGACTGTACCCGTGGAAACGTAACCCATACAGTATTCATATGCATGTATACTTTTCTATAAATTGTTGAACTTTAAACCGTTATTTATAAATAATTAGACGGTCAACAAATTTTTCTTTTTTTTTTTTAAACTCATAACAAATACATTGAAAGATTGTCAGTTTTTGGAAAGTTTCTGACAGCTAGTTCTTTTTTTATAAATAAGAAACTGGTTCAGAACTACAGAGATCGTATACAATCAATGTTAATTATCCAGTTTTTAATTGAATTTATCTCGGATTATATACGGTTGATCGACTTCAAATTTTCAGGGTAATTGTATTATCATGTCCTTAATAAGTATACAAAAATTAAGAATTTTCTGACGGTGTGCCTTAACCACGACAACTACCTTAACGCACAATCAGAGGAATTCTATTTTAGTTTGATCATCCTATAGATGAATACCTCTTCTTATGGTGACGACATTGACTCAATAAATACATGGCCTACCATGATGTCATCTACCTATACGGTTGTTTCTCTGACTTCAACGCATTTGCATGTATGAGACTTAATTTATTATTACACACTATAATCTTATGTTGGTATACACCTGTAAATTACTCATACATTTCTCGTGCAATGGACAGTGTCGTAACATAAACAAATTACAAACGCGTGACAACAAAAAAAAAAATGTTGACAACCGTCTCATCTCATCTAGACATTTATTAAGTTTTTATTTTGTCAGTAAAAAAAATTGCAACAGCAGTATTTATAAGTAGAATTATTTTACTTAACTTGGTTTTATCAATACTAAAATGAAAAGGTTTTTTATGGCACACAGAAAAACCAAACGTCTTCGATATTATAGATATCCTTGGGTGTACTTACAAAACTTAATCTTTAAATCTTTAAAAAAATCCATTTGACACTTCACCAGATTCAGATTAGTTGGATACTGTAAACTATAGACGCTCGACAACATAGGTTATACGCGCCTGATCTTAGATTAGAGTCTTGGGACCAAGACGTTTGTTATAAAGACTTTTTGACCAACGGGAGTATCGCCTCGACTATTTTGCTACAAGAAAAATGAGACCAACAATATCAAAGCAAAGTATAAATTTATAATATAATTGTTTTTAATAATACCTAAATTAACGATACAATTATTGACCCTTCTCGGATTAGAACTTGGGAACT
This sequence comes from Venustoraphidia nigricollis, assembly GCA_034508555.1. Lineage (NCBI taxonomy): Eukaryota > Metazoa > Arthropoda > Insecta > Raphidioptera > Raphidiidae > Venustoraphidia > Venustoraphidia nigricollis. The sequence continues at coordinate 2,661,678 of JAVRKA010000032.1, read as the reverse complement.
GCAGGGGGACGAGCCATGGGAACGTTAATACATAGCGTTTCCATGGCGTTATGGAAGCAGATGTTTTAAATATACGTGTATCCCTAATAAAGTTGGTCGCATAATGATTTTTCCGTGAATTTAAATGAAGTTATCGTACACCAATACAGCAAAATGTATAAAGCAGCTTTAAGCAGACTAATACACGTCCGTACATTAAAAAAAACGACTTTATATAAGTTTGCGTTGATATAATGTTTCGAGATTTCGGCTATTGTGAAATTCTTTTCGCTGTTGACAAACTGGTTGACAGCATCCTAAATCACCTGTACGAAATTTATAAAAAAGACGTAATTATGATGACATTTGTGAGTAAAAAGTAAATTAAAAATTCAGGCCGCGAGTCGCAATTTTTAAATGAATATAATTTTCTATAACTATACGGAAATAATGTACCAGATTTTTGTGTAACAATAATCATAACAAGTAGAGTAGGTAAATTAATTTTCTTCGTAGAAACAGAGTAAAATAGTAATGTAATTGTTGCTGCGCAAACTGTTTCCGAGATTCTTGTTTTTAGTGCATTTGTCATATGGCACATAAACTATTGGCATCGGTCGGATGGTGAGACCTACGGGTCGGACAATAATTTCTCGACGTTTCATAGCTTCTTGAACAGTTTGGCACCATTTTTGAAAATGCGTGTTGGCATCCATCAGCGCAAGAAGCTTATTTAAAATGGGCACAATCGAGCCATTTTAAGGGTTGGTTTTATAGGGATTGAAAAATGTTTTTAGGTCCGAAAATACCGAACAAATTCTCAGAATCGTTTGAAAATTGAAATTTAAGCCTTTAGTAAGTAAATATTAAACTGTGTTACTAAAATTTTCATAAATCAGCCCGACAGGACCGAATTTACAAATTTTATGAAAACACTAGTTTGCGGATAAAATTTTCCTACTGTGAGATATATTAATTAATTAGATGCAGATGTTGAATTGATAATAATATTGAAATAAAGAAAAAAAAATATTTTAAGGGATTTAATTTTTTATTTTGTCCAAAAACAAACATAATAAAGCCACACTGCCTGTCATTAGCAAATGAACTTATTTATTGTAGATTATAGACGCTCGACAACTTAGGCCATTATCATCTCAATTACATCAAATAACATAATCACTTAAAACTAAACGACATCACAAAACATTCATGACCAGAGGCAGGATTCGAACGCACGACAATCCGGTCAAGAAGTCTGCATTAAATGAACGAGTTATTGTCGACAGGGTTTGGCACTGCGACCTGAGTTTTTTTACGAAAAAAAAGAAATAATTATTTATATTTGTTACACATAAATAACAATGATCTCGTGAAACATGAATGCGGCCACGTTTCCTTCATTTTTAACTTTTTTATAAATGAGGAAACTGTTTTCTTTTGAAGTAATTTATTAAAATACCTACGGATATGGCAGCTTGCTAAACTACAAGCATGATTAATTTGAGTAAATTTTAATTTTGTCAAAAACGTATCTTTCCAAAGAAGCTAAGGGCGTTCATTTTTTATATAAGTATACTAATATTTTAAAACTGAAGAGTTTGTTTGTTAGGTTGAATGCGCTGATCTCAGAAACTACTGATTCGAATTGAAAAATTATTTTTGCGTTGGATAGTCTATTTATCGAGGCGATACTAGCTGATACCCGCGATTTCGTTTGCGTTGTTTATTATATTAAACGCAGGTAAAGTCGTGGTTTTCAGCTATTATTCTATAAGAAATATATCACTGCAGCATAATACGTCTTAATCCGGCCTACTTTAAATAAGTGTCAAACACCTATAAATCAAATAAAAATATATAGGCGTAGACAAGACCGGCCATAGCAAGTCTTACGCCCCGGGCGAGATTTTTTTAGCAACATAAAAAATACGAGGACGACAAACAATTGTCACATAACAATTTAAAGTGACAATTTTTTTAATAAAACATTTTTCCATCAAAAATTAATTAAACATAAATCACAAATTATGTAAAGCTTATAAAACCGTCTAGTCACCATGACGGGGCAGGTTATAATTTACTTTTAAACATATTTGTATATTGATTAATAACAATAATATTCTATACTTTCTATTTGATGAACCACCGGTTTTACACGTAAGTCTATACTCTTTTACTTTTGTTACATGTACGGTGTCGCAATCCTTCGGTGAGCATTGACCAAATCACCAGAAGAGAAGGTGTAATTTGATGCCAGATTAGCGTGAATATAATCGTCGTATGATAGCCATTATTAAAATCGCGCATTACACTGTACATATATAGATATATTCAGATGAATTACATGCCTGTTTCGATGCATTTTAATTTTTAGGGTTCCGTATCCAAAGGGTAAAACAGGACCCTATTACTAAGACTCCGCTGTCCGTCCGTCTGTCACCAGGCGGTATCTCATGAACCGTGATAGTTAGACAGTTGAAATTTTCACAGATGCTGTATTTCTGTTGCCGCTTGTTATATAAAAGATGAATTCTAAGCTTTCGAACTATTAGCCTTAATAAATACACTTTCCATAACGTTAAAACTCCTTGCAGTCTTTTTTTAAAGAAATTTTCGAATAAATTACACACTAAATATTAACCAAACAATGAAGTTTTTTTGACAGCGTCTGACTCTATGACGTCATGCGCAATGATTGGTGTCTGTTGTCACGTGACTTGAGAGTGATTTTATTAGGTTTTATTTATTAAATATTAAATAAATTCCTTAAAAATAAGAAAAAATATAGTGTTTCCTAGTATTTTTATCATAGAAACTACCACTTTTCGGTAAAATTATGTTTTTATTTGAACACAGTCAACATCCATATTCCTTGAAAATATGAAATTAATTAGATATTCCTGGCAGTTGCATGTGATCTCAAAAACAATAATTATTACGTGATGATTATTAATTGAAGAGAAATTATTTTAATTACAAAAAAAAAAACCCAAATTAAAAAGCTGTATATCCCTCGTGCTTTTTTTGAAGTACCGTTCGTGCAATTTCCTGTCGCAGGAACTGCCTCAAGGACGTAGCGTGACCCGCAGGCGACCGCTCCTTCCAGAAACCACCCCACAAAACTTCCCAGCTGCTGGGAGCGATTCAATATTTTCACACAAATATAATTAGGGCTTCAACATATTAAAATATTAAAGAAGCCGTCGAATTTATTATTGTAATAATTAATTTGTTACACAAATAATATTATAAAACATTTTTATTGAGAATTAAAAATACGTAATGACATGCAAAATATGTGTCTCGCAATATAGCTTCCGGACCACAGTACTGCAACAAAAATACTTTTACCGGGTTTATTTACACATCGACGTGATGTCCACATAGTCACTAAATTCAGTGGCCATCATACAAAGTGGCTTATGTCGATATATTTTTGTAGTTTTAGCATCAAAAAAATACTTTTATTTTCTTTTGTTTAATATGGCTGATCCCTCAGGTCATAAAATATGCTCTCGGAAAATTATGAACGCTGGCTACAAAATTCATTTTATTACTGTTTTTATTAGCTGTAATTAAGCATTTGGCTTCACAAAATTTTGCTTGCTGCTTAATCATTTCAAAAAACATATATTTTTACCCTAAAAATAGAATAAATACGTGATATTCGTCAATATTTCTTTACAGCATGTCACGAGAATTCGAATTACGGGAAGGTAAATTAACATTTTGATGGTTTTTTCTTTACAAATTTATGTCAAAACTACTAACAATTTTGTGGCCTGCTCACATTTTTTTTTTATTTTTTTTTTGCACAAACATTTGTGTAAAACTTCTGGTGATTTTTTCGTTTTTATCTGATTTTAAATCGTTTATTTAGATCAAATAAACTGTAAAAACTTAGCTAAAAATTCATCGGATGGAGCAAAACTTTTTACTAAATGTAATAATAAATGCTAGGATCATCCTGTACTCACGACCCTCACAAGCCAGGGGCCCCCTCCGACGGGGGCCCGTGATATTTTGCCCGTCCTGCCAGCCTTATCGAAAATTCACGGTTGGCATTTTTCTCCCGTCCATTTGACTTCACGATGACAGCTTTACTTATCGAAAAATCTTCCTTAAGCCAGTTGTGACAACAGATTTGTCAAGTGAATCTTTAAAAATTGCAATTGTTATACTCTAGATATAAAAAACAATGTCGTATCGGTAATTATTTCGCTTCAAAAACTATGACTTTGTCTTCAGTATACTATATGAACATTATAATGGGTAAGCATTGTACATAAAATTAGGTCCAGTTGAACGCGAACAATACAAAAATGTCAAATTCGCGATAATTCCAGAAAGTAACACTATAACGCTCAGAATAATAGTATTTTTTTAATGCTCAACAACTAGAGTCGTTCGTAATGCTATTTTTTTTTTGCTTACTTTATAAAATTAAACACCGGTCGGGGACTACAAGTACGCGTTGCATCGAATAAAAAAGTATTTGAATAATATAGGGTGAATTTCAAGTTAGATTATACCATATTAACTAAAGATGGTATTTTTTGCACTTACCACGTATAAAATAACTGGTTTTCATTCCATTTTCACTACATTTTAACATTTTTGACAGTTAAACTGTGAAACAAACTATTAAGATAGTTTATGAAAATTACTAATCACGCGGCTGTTTCATATTATATATCGTTTTTCTAATGATAGCTCATAGGTATGTAGTTGATGAAAATTACTGTCGAATTGGTTAAATATCGCACACTTTTGTTTTTCATTACAGCACTAGTGCCAACTAGTGCGTAATGAATCTCTTTACATGTATGCATGCGTATAAAGCAGTTATTTTATAGATATAGTAGTAAATCGTGAATGAAAGTATTTTGACTTGAAAATACGTTATATTAACATTAATATTACGAACAGGATACATATTACCTTTTTTATAAAGTACCTCCTACAAAATAGCTGATTTTCACACCTAATTTTCAAAACTGGCAGTTCAAGATCATTTCTGTTTATAGGCTGCGGTTCGGCAATGGAAATTGTAGTACCTTTACGCAACTTTGATCACTATTTTTTTAATTAGTCATTTCACGACCTCTATACAGGCACCTATTTTATGTGCAAAAACTTATTTTTTAGGGTTGCTAATACGTGCATTTGCAATCCACTGAATTCGATATCGGCTAAATTTTCTATGCAGTCTGTGTTCGTCTTAACAGTTGATAGATTTTAATGGAAAATTTCATCTTAAAGAGCGAGTTTATAATTTTTCCATGGTCTACGACGACAACTCGTAGTTAGGTTAGAAAGCGTAGCCCAACCGTTGTCTTTTATACCATTCTTGATATGCCTTAGATATGTCTTATATGACTGTAACTTATGAATGATGCGACACGCTTCTTTGTTTTGTAATATAATCAACTCTACAGTAATAATACCGTGCAAACATCACTTATTGTCGATTACGTAATTTGACGATTTTGTAAAAAATCGATTACATCCGTACTTTGGGTATAGAATGAATCTAAAGCTGTCATTGGATTTTAATCAATATTAATTTGTCAATAATTAGCCCACGAGATTGCAAACATTATGTAAAAAATTATAATAAAAATAATTTTTCTCAATTCATTTTCAATAAATTACTGACTGACCAACTGTGATAAAAATTACACTTTTTCTTTGTAGTGTTTTGTATATTGCTTTTTAATATGTAAATTTTACTATGGGCTAGGTGGAAGACCAACGAAAGTTGAACCATGCCTTTTGTGCGTTTTATGTGTACAATAAACGTTTATTATTATTATTATTATTAATTTAAACCAAAATAATTTGACAACACAATTAACTTTACTGCAAAAAGCGTGGGGTGCGATCTACTTAAATTTTCATAATAGCTCTACGTTTACAATTAGCTAGTAAATGAAAAATATATTACCAATATTAAGCACTGCACGCTTTTTACAGTAAAGCTTATTTTGTTGTCGAATTATTTTGCATTTTTTATTTCATAAAAGCATGTTGTTTTAGTTTTTTAAAAATCTAATGCAATGCCACGTATTGTGAAGGTCCTGGTCAAGATAATGGGACAAACTTATTAAATTATTGTATTGTCATCGGTCCTTGATAAGTGTGCAAAGTTTCAGTTTAATCTGACGTCTTGAAGTGGGTGAATTTCAAGCTCATTGATTCTTTTACACAAACAAGCTAATATAAAAGCGTGTTAAAAAAGTTTGGTGTCCACATAAAAAATCTCGGAACCATAGTTCGTAAAAAATGTTAAAATAATGTAAATTGTTAGTAGTAATAATAATAGCAACAAAAGATAATATAAATAAGATAGAGAAAGTGTCCATGAAAATTTGAACGAGGCATTGTTACGTGATACATAAGTAATGAGCGTGCAATTTTTAGTAGCTGTTATTATTTGTAAATCATTGTTGAGTGAGTGTTGGTATCATTGTGATCACTGTCCGGTTACTTTTACACGACAGGCGTTTGTTTTGACGGTTTGCGGTTGTTTCTGAACGCAACGACATTAAACATGACAATGGGGTCGTCCCACGTTTTAAAAGTTGCTATTTTTCAGCAGTGTATATTATGTATGTATTAGACTGGCCCTTATTTCGACAAAGTTGGAAATTGTCACATGCTAACCTTTAAAATGGTTCTTTACATTGAAAAAATGATTCTCTGAAAATTTCAGCTCGAATGATTAATATTAACCCGTGCCGAAAACGCTGTAACGGTTATAGGTTATCATTAGCATTACGTTCCGTAATGCGAGTGCGTAGAGTTGGGTAACTTAGATCTGAACCGGTTCAAAGAGCCGACTCCGACAGAAGATCCGTGTGAGCCGACTGAACTAGGTAACTCAGTGGCAGACTGCAGTAACATATTCAGAACTCGACTCTTTTTGAACCGGTTCAGTGAGCCGGCTCACATACGGGATCCAGATGCAAAGATGCAGATCACTAAAAAGACCCGTTTTTCCCATCTCTACGGTGCGTAACTTTGTCTATGACTTAACACCAACAAATTTCTATCTTAAAGAAGTCCTAAGATGCGTTTAAGAGGAGAATTGATTTGTCCAGATCAATAGGAAAAGTTAATTTTTTATACCGTAAGCACAAAGTTAAGTAGATTCGGAATTTGCTTTATACGTAATTTATTTTCAAAGTTCTCTGCGTTTTCGGCACGGTTTAAACTGTATAAATTGAGCTGAAATTTTAAGCTAATCATTTTTTCAATATATAGAACCATTTCAGGGGGTAGCAACTCAAAAAATTAAAAAAAAATTGGCTTATACAAATAAAGGCCAGTCTAGTATGTATATTATTCTCCATACAGTTTTAATATCAAACGAAACGAAGCGAATTTATTTTTCAAAACATTCTCAATATCTTAAGAAGCGGGTTTCCGATTTAAATAACCCAAAAATCTGTTACAGGTACATTTTTTTGTTTTACATGGTATTTTGGATTGTTCACAGGAACACTTCTTAAATCCTTGACGTCCATATAAGGATAAAAACAGTTAAGAGATTTGATCAAATCACTTAATTCCTTTAGGGAAATCACGCCACAAACTTGTAATTTCACCTACTTCCGTGAATTGATCCATCTACCTTAGAGATTTGATCAAATTTCCGTTTTCATCATTTCCCTGCGACATATTTAAACGTAATATCGAGTTGCGCCACCCTAGATTAACGCAGCCCTGCATGAAACGATCAATAATTAATAAATAAACAAACAACCCATAATGCCTCGCGACGTTTACAATTTGTTTTATTCAAATCGTTATGAAAGGTGCTTGTTTTCAATAAAGTAATCGATATATTAAGCAAGTCAATAAATAAACGTAATATCGAGGTCAAGTTCGTATCATTACTAATAAATAATACGTTACTTACTCCTATTGGCTACTCGTTACGTTCGCCCATTCGTTACTAACTGCATACATTATAGAATAGCTCCCAGGCTGGACGTAGATATTACGGTAGATACTTCGTATAAGCTCGGGAATACGGGAAAATCAATAACACTATTTTATTATACTAATGTTTTTTTTTTTTTTGTACTACCCCCTATAAAACTGGTGTTTTACATGCAAAGTGACCCATTACGCACTAGTGACATAAAGAAAAACAAAACTAAATCACCCTTTACCATTTATTTATAATACAGCAAGTGACCGCCAGGATTCAAACCTGGAACTGCCAATTTCGCGTTGGATTATTTTCTCTACTTTTTACAGTAAGTTATATTTCTCCGTTTCATACGTTTGGAACGCAACGACCTAGGTATAAGTTCGTGATTCCTCGGGGCATCACAACATGCCGTGAGTCACATACGAACCCACGCCATGGTTTTAAATACCCCATGCTATGTTTTTAGCACTTCCCAAATAAATAAAAAAATAAAAAATTGCATACATGTAACTATATAAACCGTGAGTTTTCTTAGGATTTTATTAAAATTTAGACAGGTTATTGTTTAAATAATTTTGAATCAAATGGTGCCAAAAATTCGAAATATATGACTGCGTAAACGAATGTTTGAGCCATAGTATTTAAATGAATGTTATTCAGTATTGTACAATGAATTGTGTAATGGTTTATGTTATGGAAGCTGCGTATACTGATACTGTAAAGATTGTAAGCGGATGCAGTAGCATTCTATGTTGAGACAGGATGGAATTCACATTGATTGTATTGCTGAATTGAATATACTTTATTTAATAATTGAATACGTGTTTATTTGTTGGCTTTATCATTTTATTTCCTTGTCAAATTTAAATATAAAATTCGTATAATTTTGATTCACACGGAAAAAAATTCACCATCACTGATCTAGATTCTAGATTATGATATATTTAGGGGAAAATGGTAGCCCATTAAAGCAAATTAATTATATGGATTATTGTTTTTTTTAAATATTATTTAAAGGTCGCCAATCACGTAATTATGTGAACTGATTATTAATAATTTTCAACTTTAATGTCCTTATGCACACAACTAAAGAAATGAGGTCTTAAAAACTAATATTATAGCAATACTTAATTGATTATTATTTGTTATTGCATTACTGGGTACTTTGTGCATACGACTTACTACATTTTAATAGTCAGTAATTGGCACCTGTGTATAACGAACGCCTTTTATGAAATAACGTAATAGTATTTCATTTTAACTGGAGGCGTTGCTAATTTTTAACAATATCTGTATTATAGATTAGAAATCTCAAAGCAAGAATGACTCAGTCAAACGCATGCGCACAAGCGTGAAGTGAATATTGCTTTTAACACTCGATTCTTCTAAGGTCAATTTTTAATTATAAAAAAATCGTTTTAATTCTGTTACAATAATGTTCGATTATAATAATATTGTATAATAGATATCAAGTCTGTGGTAATTCGTAACCTTGAAGGTTAAAAATGTTATATTGTTGTAAACTAACAGGCGCGGTGTTGCCAATTTAACGTTTTTTTCACTAATCCAGTGCGGTTTCTGCGGCTAGATCATAGATTTTCTTAGTTAGTGGACGCTGGAGCCTTCCGTGGGAACGGTATAGTCGATTCAAAGGCAAATAATAATAATAATGCGTTTAACGTCCGTTTCTCGACTTTATGTCATATCAGACGCCATTCGCGCCATTACTATTTTCCATCTACCACACTTCCCGTTATTTTTCTACATTTTTAAAACTTCAACTTATGTAATAGCAATGGGCGAATGAAGGAATTATAGGAAATTAGGATAAGGTAGGCAATTTTTGAATTAGGAGTTTGATAGGTAATCGGCCATGGCCTCAAATAAGGAACCATCTCGATATTTATCTGGAACTAATTGAGGGAAACCATGGAAAACCTCAATCAAGATGGCCGGTACAGGAATTACCGTTTCTCGGCGAGAGGCAGTAGGAAAAAGTCCCAGCCACATCTGCCCCCGCCGGGATTCGAACCCGACCTCCCGAATGCGAGTCTAGTGCTGTCACCACTACTCTACCCGGCTCGGTTGATTCAGAGGCAAATAGGGAGCATTGAGGCAGTCAAGAGGTTCTTTGAAAGAACTGTGGTAGGTAACACTATATGATTTCATCGCCTATCTACTCTGCAATTAAAGATTTACGTCAACGACGTGTGTTATTTACATCCGGCTAACAAACAAGGATAATTAATTATTACGTTACGATTGTCTCATTTCTAAACACGGAGGTAACCTTTTGTGATTTGCTGACAAATGAATCATCCGAGCAGAGTAATAAGCCACGCTTGTGGTCGACCTCACCTTCGCCAAACCAGTGTAACAATTATTAATTCACTCGTGCAGTGGACAACTGCGGTTATGTCATCGGAGCCATTTAAACTCAAATCAGACGTCGTCCCACTAACCTATTGCCACTTAATAGACAATTGTCACGTCATATTCCGTTTTGTTGCGCTGTCAAACAAATCTGAATTAAGGAGCATCTCTCGCTGATGCAAGGGCATTAGATACACAGGTTACTTCGTTAATGAATAACGTCAGTTGGGAAGCCGTTCAATATAGAGATGGGAAAAACGCTTCTTTTTAGTGATCTGCATCTTTGCATCTGGATCCCGTATGTGAGCCGGCTCACTGAACCGGTTCAAAAAGAGCCGAGTTCTGAATATGTTACTGCAGTCTGCCACTGAGTTACCTAGTTCAGTCAATCATATCACGACCTGTTAGAATCAAGAATGCATAGCCAAACATGTGATGCATGAGTCATTTGAGCTGACAGATGCATCAAAGCGAGAACTGATACGTAAGTGTAAAATGTGCTTCTGTGTGCTAAGTATTTCACTGAGTTATGCGGATCCGTTGATCCGTCGGCTCAAAAAAAATGAGTCGGCTGTCACGGATCTTCTGTCGGAATCGGCTCTTTGAACCGGTTCAGATCTTAGTTACCCAACTCTAATTCAATAGTTTTATCACCCGTGCAATATCAATGGACAGTACACTGGATGGTACGTAGTGATGAGCAAAATCGGTCTTGATCTTGCGATTCTGCAAGACCAGGGCTAAATGTGCAAGACTAAACTAAAAATTATAACTTCCGTTCGAAATCAGAAACATGAGAATATTTCTTATAACTAGATAATGACTTTTTTTCTTGATATTTTTTTTATTCTAGTGAAATAAAGTTTTCTTAATTAGACGTTAATTCAGTTAATTGTACATATGCTTCATCGAGCTACCACAGTAGAAGTAGAAGTGGTTGAGCTGCCAGGCTGCCAGCACGATTGCCAAGATATGTTTCGCGCATCGATACCGGGAGCCGCAACCAAGCCGTCAAGCCGATTGATATGTATTTTGCTAACACCTCAATCGGAGGAGCTGCCACCGATAGCTCAGTGAGGCCTGGTTTGTCCTCGCTGGGCTGCAGCCTGCAATTGCAGTACAACCGGTTGAGCTACCAGCAAAATGCATGCAGTTATATGGAGGGTAGCTCCTCCGTCTTACACTTGCTGTTGGCCGCCTAGCTTGGTTCCGCTGTCAGCAACGACACACCAAGTATTTATTACTGGCAGTACAACCGTGCTGATTTACGGCGTTTCCCGTTGTCAGTTGTGCTGTAAGAATCTGGTACCCGCAAATATTTTTTTTTGGTACAAATTAAGTAATTTTAACAAGATACAAGCAATTTGATGAAATAATTAGTTTGTGTGTGAACGCCCCTATAGAACAGATCTTAGTCATGCTTGAAAGAAACGCGTTATAAAACTGAAAGTACAATGATCGATCCAATTGTTTATTCGTAATTCGTCTGTTTCTGTAACAACTGACAAACGCTACTTTCAATTTCAAGTGATATTGCGAGATCGAGTAGGCGTTGGAAACCGGAAATCAAAACGGATCCATATTAGAAGTACAATATTGTCGACTGAAGATTTTACCATTCCCTAAAAGGATTTTCGACTTGATCCCACGCAATATTCGACAGTGGAAATATTTGAAAATAGTGTGGTACTATTTCAGCGATTTTTTTTAATGAGAAGCTAACGTTCAGAATAGATGGTAGAGTAACAATAAATCATTTCGGTTTGAAATTTTGAAGTGAAGTATTTTTTCAGACGTTGCGCGCTCGGAGGTAAACCTAGTCACCCAAATAACCTCTTGTAATTGACGTATTTTGTCGTATTTATAAACACAGTGATATATATTTTAATCAAATTAAAGTTTTACGAAAGATTAACCGGATTATTTTCGGTTTAAATCTGTCCCTATATTCAATGTCATGGCTAATACTTAATAGGCTTTATATATTTAAATGATCACCGTTAGAAGAATTTTTTGAAGTGAAACTTCTAATGTAGCCCTCACCGATTTGGGAGAAGTAAAATGAATGAAACGAAAAACACCATCACAAAATTCATAGCAATTTTTCTATTTATTGTAATTATAGACGCTTGACAACTCATTATCGTCTTAATTACACCAAATAACATAATTACTTAAAACTAAACGACATCACAAAATATCCATGAAAAGAGGCAGGATTCGAACCCACGACAGTGCGGTCAAGAAGCCAACACGCTAACCACTCGACCACACTGTCCTCTAATCTATAGCAAAGGAACAAATTTACGTAGGCAGAGATGTTAAACATACTAAGGACACCGTTCACTATAAAAACTTCGGGCACCAAAAAGTTAAATCAAGCGATGTGTGTAATCCCTCAGGAAAGCTTGTGGGTCCCCAGGAATGCGTGTAAAATTCTGTTCAGTATTAAGAAACGTAGTTAGAATCGAAAGGTCAGTTGTCGGCATTGAAAGCGAAAAGTCTAAACTCAATGCAAAAAACGGTAGTAAGGAGACCGTGAGCGCTCGCGCGATAGAAATGGACAGACAGAATAATTACGACATAATGACTCGAGGTGGATAGATATCGCACATAAAGTATATTTACTGCGGTACTCCGTGCTGTTCGTACGGTCCGCGAACCCCAAGGTATGCTGATTGCTGTTTGATTTAAACAAAGGAATCCCTGAAGGAAACTGCCATGACTGGCGTTTATGATTTGAAGTTTTTTTGTTTCAAATAGTTACCGAGCTGGGTAGAGTAGTGGTGACAGCACTAGACTCGCATTCGGGAGGTCCGGGTTCGAATCCCGGCGGGGGCAGATGTGGCTGGGACTTTTTCCTACTGCCTCTCGCCGAGAAACGGTAATTCCTGTACCGGACATCTTAATTGAGGTTTTCCATGGTTTCCCTCAATTAATTCCAGATAAATATCGAGATGGTTCCTTATTTGAGGCCATGGCCGATTACCTATCAAACTCCTAGTTCAAAAATTACTTACCTTTTCCTAATTTCCTATAATTCCTTCATTCGCCCATTGCTATTACATAAGTTGAAGTTTTAGAAATGTAGAAAAGTAACGGGAAGTGTGGTAGATGGAAAATAGTAATGGTGCGAATGGCGTCTGTTATGACATAAAGTCGAGAAACGGACGTTAAACGCATTATTATTATTATTTCTTCTTTCTAGTCATGTTATACGTCTGTTACCTATTAACAATTGCCCGAATTAAAATCACTGCCTTGTTGCTTTGTTCTTCTTGTATCACTTTGCTTCATATTTAGTCAACTATTACTTTCTACTAATCAACGTAGTGTTTCAGCTTTAATACCATAGAACTATACATCATTCTCAAAATGAGCTCTGGCTAATTACTTGTTTATAAGATTGTAGATTATAGACGTTCATCAGCTGAGGTCATCAGTATCTATAACTGTTTGTTTAAAAAGAAGTTTAATCGATGTTTTGCTTGTGGATTACGTTTCGAAAAATAGCAAATGAAATAAATTTTTCGAAACGTTGGCCACAAGCGACACATCGGTAAAGCTCCTTTTTTAAATTGTTCCTCAATCAAACTTTCCTTCAACGAAAAAGAAACATTACTAAAGACGTAAAAAATAAAAAATGAGAGTCTATCTGAAACCCAGCGGTTGTTACTCGGTGTTCACTTTTCAATCTTATAAACATTAACGTTGTGAGCATGCTAGCGGAACACTGAACGAACCGGTTATCAAACCTGCAATAATAATATCGTATTACCTGCTGCGTTGTAATGCTGTAATAACAAAGTCTTGCTAAAAAAATAATACAAGAAATCTTATTCTGCTATCTGATTTTGTATGGGAATTTGACCTTCGCGTTGGAAGGTCATTTGCTTCGTTTAACCGAATCAACAGAACTCCGTTTATATTGTTCAATTATTAAACAACAGAAAGAGTTTGTAAAAAACTAAAAATGTGTATACAATACACAGGATGTTTGCAAATTTTGTGATTTTTCAGAAACACATAATGTAAACCAAGTTCTTCGTTCTTATATCATTTATTTTAAAATCGTAAAATATGCTCTCGGGAAAATTCGAACTGTGGTCGCAAAATTCATTTTATTACTGTTTTTGTTCGCTGTGATTAAGCATTAAGCTTCAAAAATGTTGGCTCGGTGCTTAAAAATTGAACAAAAAACATGATATTCGTCAATATTTCTTTACAGCACGTCAGGAGATTTCGAATTATGGAAAATAAAAAATTTCACTTATTTTAAAAACAAAACTGCACCGAATAATGGCAACTTGATTGTTTGTAATTAATTATGAACTGGTTTAGTTCTACAATCCGTCGATAGTGTTTTTTTCTGTCAGTCTGTGAAAGTGTTACAGACGAAGATGGTTTAATTATTTCGTGGCCGGTGGGCGGTTCTCTTATAATAGTTCCATTGATTAGCTTATTTGCTACACTGGCGTACCGTTTACAAATATTTGAATGATCGTTTTCTCAACTTGCTATATGGGGGAATAAAGGGAAAATAAGAATAATAATAATGCGTTTAACGTCCGTTTCTCGACTTTATTGGCATAACAGACGCCATTCGCACCATTACTATTTTTTCATCTACCACTTCCCGTTATTTTCTACATTTTTTACAACTTCAACTTATGTAATAGCAATGGGCGAATGAAGGAATTATAGGAAATTAGGATAAGGTAGGTAATTTTTGAACTAGGAGTAGATAGGTAATCGGCCATGGCCTCAAATAAGGAACCATCTCAATATTTATCTGAAATTAATTGAGGGAAACCATGGAAAACCTCAATCAAGATGGCCGGTACAGGAATTACCGTTTCTCGGCGAGAGGCAGTAGGAGAAAGTCCCATCCACATCTGCACCCGCCGGGATTCGAACCCGGTACCTCCCGAATGCGAGTCTAGTGCTGTCACCACTACTCTACCCAGCTCGGTGAATAAAGGGAAAATAAAAAACAACAGTCAAATGCGAGCCGAATTCGCGTAGAGAGCGTTCCATTTTCCGTAAGAACTTTAACCCTTAGGATTCCAATCTCAAACCCAAATTAATCTTGAATTAGATTTTTCTTCAGTCCTATGCTCGCTCGAAAGCAAAAATGGTGGCATTTTATGACTGAAAGGAGAGCTATAAATCGCGAGTACAAAAACCTTATGCAGTTTATAAACAAACGTTGTAATAATTAATTCTATAGTAGTATTTAAACAATCAATGTTTTGGGTGGTGGGATTTGGCACGTTGCTTAGTTATTAGGTATGCATATTTCATACTGTGCTAAATAACCTGTGAGAAAACTGAATTCATTAGCATTGTTCTAAGAGTAGATGACCTTTGCAGACAACAAGACAAAATGGCGTCGGCGTGCTTCTGTCTCTGACCGAGGTGGCAAATACACTGCTCGGTTGTTGGTACAGGTACCTGGATAAGCAAGAGTTCAAGGGACCGCGATCTTTTTTTCGCTTATGGAGGTTTTTCACTAATCCGAGTTTCTAACTTATAGAGGTACACGAGTGGCCTTTCTTACTTATAGAGGTCTATAAAAATACAACAAATATAATAATAATAATAATAATAATAATGCGTTTAACGCCCGTTTCTCGACTTTATGTCATAACAGACGCCATTCGCACCATTACTATTTTTCATCCATCACACTTCATGTTATTTTTCTACATTTTTAAAACTTCAACTTATGTAATAGCAATGGGCGAATGAAGGAATTATAGGAAATTAGGATAAGGTAGGCAATTTTTGAACTAGAAGTTTGAGAGGTAATCGGCCATGGCCTCAAATAAGGAACCATCTCGATATTTATCTGGAATTAATTGAGGGAAACCATGGAAAACCTCAGTCAAGATGGCCGCTACCGGAATTACCGTTTCTCGGCGAGAGGCAGTAGGAAAAAGTCCCAGCCACAACTGCCCTCGCCGGGATTCGAACCCGAACCTCCCGAATGCTGGTCTAGTGTTGTCACCACTACTCTACACAGCTTATTATTATTTGACTGTATACCTATACAGTCGTCTATCCGCCATCCATTAAAATAGAGATATCAAGCAGTTTGGGGGCCGACTATTGTAGCACTCGACTCAATGCGTGAGATCGACCGAGCCAACTCGATCTCAATGTTCCCATTTTGAGTAATTGCCGATGAAACCTACTCCTCCTTATTAGTGACGAGTCAATGCCATGTTACAGACGAAACCAGATTGTTTTCGAACGGCGGCCGGCCGACTTTATTACTGAACTAAACGCCATTGTAAAATCACGAACAACAATAATTGTTTTATTTATTCTTTTCGTGGGATCTGTTTGAAAAGTTCACTTATTATTCTATCCGAAAAATTAATTAGTCTAGTGAACAATCATTGCAATTATATAGGGAAATAATTATATATCTCAGTTCGTGATTGTTGTTTTGCAACAATCGTTATTCTAAACGCTTTGAGAGAGTGAAATTATTTATTTATTCCCGAAGATTGTAAAAGGATTTGCACACAGCGATTATAAAAGAAAAAGTTATATTTGAATAGATATTCACAAATAGAATTATTAGTGTATTTGCCATATGGCAACATACACTATTGGCGTCGGTCGGATGGCGGGACCTAGGGGTCGGACCAAAATTTCTCGACGTTTCATAACCTCCTAAACACTTTGGCACCATTTTTAAAAATGTTTATATATATATGTATATATATATATATTTATATATATATATATGTGTACGCGCGATAACTTTCGAAAGAGTTAATTGATTTCAACAAAATTTGGGCCACGTGTTGAAACCCATCACCGCAAGAAGCCTATTTAAAATTGGCCTAATCGGGCTATTTTAAGGGTAGTTTTTAGGGGTTGAAAACTGTTTTTGGGCCCCAAAATACCGAAAAAATTCTCCGAATCGTTTCAAAATTGAAATTTAACCCTTTGGTAGTGATTAAAAAGTGTCCCCACAATTTTAATAAAATCGGCCCGACAGGACCGGATTTACAAATTTTATGAAAACACTAGTTTGCAGATAGTGACTTATTTATTGAAGGGTGTATTTAATTCGGTGTAGACGTTAGATTGATAATAATATTACAATTAAGAAAAAAATGTTATTTTAAGGGGTGTATTAAGGGGTTAAATTTTTTATTTTGCCCAAAAACAAACTTAATTTCACATAATAAAAGTATAAAACCACACGGCCCTATACAAGCAAATACACTATTGTCGGCAGGGTTTTGGCACTGCGACCCGGGTTTTTTTAGAGATGTATACAGTCTCTAAAATAATTCTATTTGTGAATATGTATTCAAATATAACTTTTTCTTTTAATAGGGATATACAGGGTGACCAATCCTTCAGTTTTAGTCTGGAAACTCCAAAAAAATAAGGTTTCTCCAGACTCCAGCTTATGAAAAATTATCTCTAGTATACACAATTAAATTAGCAGGAAAGTGAACAATTGATGTAAATCAGTAAACCAATTATTAATTTAGCGACGTTTCGGTCATTTATTTGACCTTCATCAGGCATCTATAAAGTACATCAATTGTCCACTTTGCTGCTAACTTAATTGTGTATGTTTGAAAAAAATATGGACGCAACAATTTCCAATGTAAATTATCTCTAGTTTTTTCGATTCTTATGAAACAAAAGTAAGTATTATTCATTCCTTATGAATAATAATTTAATTTATTATCGTCAAAAATTTTGTAAATATCTATATCAAACGAGCTTTTTTTGTAGTACATATTTACAATTTGAATAAATATCTCCACACTCGCTCAGATTTTGAGTCGGTAACCCTAGGAATACGTCATATATGTTTAAAAAACCGCGAACTCACGTGGAGAGGGTTTTGTACCCTTCAGTTTTCCATGAGAACTTTAAGACTTAGGATTTTCGTTTAGATTTTCCTGTAAACCATGAATAAGGATCAGTAGTTTCGGAGATAAGGGCTGCGGGGAATACTCGATTTGGAATTGACAGGGCAAAAAAATGCACGCGATTCAAAAGTTAAACTCGTTGCTAGTATTATTATACCTTCAGAAACCAGCCATTTCAGACTTTTAATTAAGTTTGCTAAATGGACAGTGTTTTTAGTACAAACAATTGCATCAAAACACAACACTATCATATCAGTAATTTGTTATATTTTTTAAATAATTCATAACATTGAAATGTTTTAAGATTGGAAAGTGTTATCCATCAAAACTATTCCATGCTACGTGTTAAAATTAACTTTAATTAAAAACCAATTAAAGGTTTTCGTAACAATCATTTTTTTATTAATTTACATCGAAGATGAACTTCCATTAAAGTTACACATTCATATCGCAATGGCGGTTTCTCTTTTGTTTCTGCCGTTTTATTATTTTATTTATATAAACAAAAGAAAGAGCACTCCGTATCGGCATTCGAATAATTGGAATGAATTAAACATTTTTTTATGATGAATTTTATTATCGTTTTGTTAATGTTTTATTAACAATTACTTATGTTAATTAATTGTACAGTTTTAATAAATTTACACGCTAAGTTTATATAGTAAGGTAACAAAATTTAAGGAGTTAATTTTAATTATAGTACGGTTCATGTAATGGAGCGGCAAATCACTGAAACAATGTAATAAGCATACCCGTTCAATGCATAAAAACTAAGGCGCTGTATTGCATTTTCAAATATAGCTTCTTAAGTTTTGTATGTATAGTGCTTATAGTTCACCATAACTTTAGCCACTGGTAGATCTATACTGCAAACGGGTATAGTTAAAATGGTTTCATGGCAACTTTCTGGTAGCATATAGGTGCAATAACTCTTAAAATATACATTTTACGAAAAAAATGTGCGAACAAAAAAGATAGACATTTCATTTTTATACAAAAAAGTTCCTTGTGTTTGATTCGTAAATTCGGCCGTTCTCAAGATATTCGTAAAAACGCGTTTATCAAGATGGCGATTGACATACGGTATAATTTATATACACGTTTAATTAGTATAACAAAGAACGATATAAAATTCAATCAGGTCGATAAGATATTATATTATTACTAATTTAAAGTGTAGGTTAATTATATCGCAGTCTGATAAAATGAAAAGCTGAATTATATGATGATAATAATATCATAATTTTTTAATTCTTTAAAATGCATGTGTTACATATTGTTAAGGACTAGCGGCACAGTCCAGCTTCGCCCGGGTGTAAATGTAATATAACGAATATAAAAGATGAGAATCATTATCATAAAATTCTCAACGTGTATTGAATTTGCGCGAATTCAATTGCTTTTATTTGTGAATGTTCGAAAATCGACGAAAAATCATAATTGCCAAAAAACAAACAAATCTGTTGATCCGATCGCTGGGCTTATCTAAAGATTGCCTGAAATTTTTATATATATATATATATATATATATATATATATATAGATTTCCTCTCCAACTTGGACAGAAAACGATTTTAAAAGTCTCCATCCTTTTTTAGTAAACGAGCTCTTACAACCATAATTGTTCGTGTCGAGCAATTAGCCTGTAAGTGTTATTTGGTTGCTCCCACGCGCGGTTTCCGCGAATCAGTCATTTCTGTTTACCTGGGGGCGGCGGGCTAGTCGCTATACGGTCATCACGGCCACGTCATCCGCATATGTAAACAATAGCGTTCGCGTAATCAAACTTACTATTTTTAGAAGTACACTAGGATGTCCCAAACCACATCAGCTGCGAATTATTTTGTATCTGGTGATGTAAAATTATATATGCTAGTAAATTTAATATAAATAAATTTATGTTTCCACACGGCCCACATTTTTTTCTATAACAATCTTCTAGTCCTGTAAATTCCATCCGATTTTTAAAGGGGTTATAAAAATCAAGCCATAATTCGAATTCAGTTCAATCATTGGCAAGCAGCAAAATATATAGTGTTCACAATATAACAAATTATATTAGTTGTGGGTGGGTTAGTTTTTGTGTACCGTTTGGTTGCCGTGACAACGCACGTCGTACCGGCTATTCAAAACAGTTGAACACAAGCGTTTACAAATTAATAAACGGGGTCATTCGCTTGTTTTCTTTTGAATATGTCTTTAAACTTAACGAGACCAATAATCTGATCGTTATCGCATCGAGGTAACGGGTTCGATACCCGGCGCCTCCACCATGAGTCACGCGTTAGCATAATTTAAGGTCTCTGACCACAAATTTTCACAAGGAAATCAGATCGAATCAGATCTCTATTTTTTATGGTAAACTTTGCGTTATACGTAATCGTTATTTGAGAACTGCTACCGCAAAAGAACCGATTTTTAAACAAAATAATAACGGCATTGATACTCAATAGTAAGGTATCAGTTAGTTATCAGTTATCACTATATAGTACGGTTCGCTAATGAAGCGGCAATACAATGAAACGATGTAAAATCATACCCACTCCATGCATAAAAACTATGCCGCTCGTATTACATTGTGAAATAGTGTACGACTCAGCCCCGGTCTACGATTTTTCGAACCGAGGCAGAAACTTGATAGTGGTGCCCCATCTCTTCAACATTTGAAATAAATTGTTTAAAAAAACTCAAAAATATATAATGGATGGCATTTTTTATGACCGGAAGGGAACAATAAGAACCCTTTAATAATTTTTTTTTAATAATTTGCTATCAATTTTCAAACATATTATGATTTTTGCGCCTCCTGAAGCAGCCGGCCGGGGCAGATTCCCCGGTTTGTCCCCCCTAAATCCAGGGCTGGTACGAATTACACCACGCAATACTTCGTGATTTACACCTTAAATCGCAGTTAGTAGTGTTTGTAGTGTCATCTATCGCAATTACACAGAAACTTTTAATTTAAGTTATACATCGCTAGGCGTAACTTATTAAGTTTTAGCGTGCTATTTTGTATGGTCAATATTAAAATTAACGCCGTTATTAAATTTCTGTCTCACTTTAGCTTATGCGATGTTAAATTTGTTAGAAAGTGATAAACAATTAAGAGAACTGTATATTTGTACATTGACCATACAGAATAGCAGTACTAATTTTTAACCTTTATAATTGAGAAATAATTATTATGAAAATTAAATCAAAATGTTACGATCGGGTTTGCCAATAGCGGAAACATTTCAAGTAATTTTTTTTAATATGAAAGTGTTTTCTCAATTTTTATTTAACGCATCGATTTGAAAGCATGTACACCTTTAATGCTGGATACGACTTGATAATAATATTTTGTTTTTTGTTTCAGCAAGTTGAACAAGACCGGCACCTCCTCAAACGGAAACTAGCGTCAGCTGAGTCGGATTGCGAAGCCCGTATTTTAGAACTTCAAAATGACTTCAAAGAACTTCAACGAAAATACGATCAGCGAGAATCAAATTACAAGCGTTTGGAACGCGAACAGAACGCCTTAGTCACAGAACTGACGTCACAAAACGCGCGCTTGACGGTTCAACTCAAAGACGCCACCCTGTTGGAGTCGCAGCTCGCGCAACAATTGGAACAGCTTCGCGAACAGAGCACTTTAAGACGAGTTAGTCTGCACGAACACGCAAGTAGCTTAGATGCTTTGCGCGACGAATTGCAGTTAGCGGCGACACAAAAACAAGAACTCGACCGAAGATTGATGTCGCTTGCAGCCGAGAGAGATACATTATTGGCTACGATTGAGGAACAAGAAGATCGGATACTCGCTTTGGAAAGACACAGGAGGGAGCAGGATGGCCAATTACAATTGGCGAGGAGAGAAATGGAACACAACAGGCTCGGAGCCCGAAACGATCAACCGCATTCGATGGTCGTGGCAAATGGCACCAATGGACCGAGGTCCATTCTAGCCGAGATGGAGTGTGACGAGGTTACAGTCGATTGGAGAAGCGTTTACAGACAGTTGAGACAGTGTTGCCAGCAGCTGAAGGCTCAGAGAGAAGACGATGATTCTGGCATGCATAGTGATTGCTCGACAGGGTCCATCGATAGCGAACAGCAAACAAACGGAGGTATGTTCGTTTAGTTTTATCATTTCAACTCTACTATTATAGACCAGGGTCGATAGTGTTGAAAATGGTAAAAAGTGAAACAAAATTATAGTAGGATGAAACCCATTGGAAAAGGTAGAGAATATAACAAAAATGAAAGGAAAAATAATTTACGGTCGATCTGAGGTCGGGAAGGGGAAGGGGTAAGTTTTTAAGGGTAAAAAACGATTTATCTCGATTTCCGGCAAAACTACAAGTCCTATGAAAAAAAGTTAAATGGCAAAGTTGTAGGTAATAAAAATATCTACAGCTTTTGTTTTCACACTTTTTTCACATAACCTCAAAATTTATGTGAAAAATTCAAATAACCAAGTTTTTGGTTTTTTATTTTTATCTTTTGCAAAATAAAATATTTTTTCACGAAATTTGTTGAAAACTTACCTTTTTATGTCCCAAACACACAGTAATTTTTTTGATTTAAAATATTTATTTTTTCACCTTATTTTGACTTAATATCGAAAAAACACCCTAATTTTCAATCGAAAATTCTCACCTCAAAATATCTGCTTTTTTAAAAAAGTCGGTAAGCTTTTTGTTCCTTGAAATCTCTACTTTCTGATGGTATGAAAAAAAATATTCATTACTACGGTAAATGTTCTCAGAAAATGCAAATAAGTTATCTTAAAATAGCAATAAATAGGCATCTACGCTATAATCTTATCAAATTTCAATATCTTTGAAATTGGAATGGTCCTGCCGCCCAACTAGCTGGCTTTTTTAAATAAAAACACCGACTGTCTAGATTTTTAATTTGTCGCTATTTCAATTTGGCAGGTATTGCCGTTCTGGTAGAAGTGGGCCAAGAATTGGTAAGGCTAGTCCTCGATACAGATGCTGTAAGACTGTTGGAAAGATTGGAAAGTGCTCGAAGGGAAATACGCGAACGCGACGACGAGCTGTGCAAGAGAGCGGATACGATACACGAGTTGCAGAGCAGAATATCCGTAATCGAAGTTGAATTACGAACCGCGCTCGAGGAAAGAGACAGAGCCAGAAACGATGCGTCTCAATCGTCTTTAGCAAGAGACGACGTCGTTAAAGAAGCGAGGGAGGTACGAGATGCCGCCGTTACCAGAAGGAATAAAGTCGAGGTTGAACTAGCAAGGACCAGAGTCGATCTCATGCAATCCAACAGTCAATTGCTTGAAACGATTCAACAGAAAGTCGAACTGTCGCAGCAGTTAGAACAATGGCAGGTCAGTATCTTTATATGTAAAAATTGATGTTGTCTGTTTGAGATTAGACTTCGACATCGTTTGACCGATCACCATGAAAATTAGCACTTGGAGCCGAAGGCTCCACTATACTGTTGTCGCTGCCGTGTTTCATCTCAGTCGCGTGCAGAGCCGTTGGTAGCTGCTAGTAATATGTATATTTTAAATCCAGTCTTGAAGTCTATCTGTGGGAATGTAGCTTCAAAACGGATGAACAAATTTCAGTCCGTTTATTTTTTTTGTTTGGAAGCTGGTATTTGCCATGTTTGACTGAAATCGGTTCAGTTGTTTCCAATACCTTCAGTTCTCATTAAAAATTCAGTTTATGATAAGTTATTTACAACATAACTCGATTTAAAATAATTTGCACGTGGTAGAACAAGCAATTAAAAACACTACAAATAATTCTTTATTTCTCTACGATGTTTCGTCGAGAAATAAAGAATTATTTGTAGAATTTTCAAGTGTTTTTAATTACTTGTTATTATAAATCGATTTTTTTTATGTCTCTTGACAAAGATCTATTTTTTTGTTTCAGCTCGACATGCAAGAATTAATCGATGAACAGATGCGCAGTAAATTGACGCAAGAAACAAAATCGAAAAAATCAACACCGGACAGGACAAAACGGTCTAGTCGAATTCTTGGTTTGTTTATCCGGTGACGACACTAAGTTTTATAAACGATGTAACAAAAATGGTTTTATAATACAACGAACGCAGCGATAGAATACTACGTTATTACGAATAACGAATCTAACGTAACGGTGTTTTTATCGTTGTTTGTATATATTTAAATTTTGTAAATGTAGTTTCTTCGATAGATTCTTAGTTCGAACGTCCTACTGTGCTGTTAGGGGATTGTCAATAATAAACAATTGACAGTCTGCATAGTGTCTTTTGTTATTCATGTTGGACAATCTGATGTGTCGAATGTAAAGTCTGTTTGAGGAACGCACATGCAAAACCCGATAAATCCAATTTTTGGGTCAATTCTACTCAGTGGCGGATCTACGCCTAGGCCGGCAAAATTTTAGAGACGATAAAATTTCAAAAGTAAACAATGTTATGATAGATCAAATTTAGAAATTAATTTGGATTATTTTCGTTAGTTCTTATGACGACGATTTCGCGCGAAGTAAAGCCAGAAGGAAGAAATTAAATTAAAAAATGTGTTTATTATTTATCTTTGAATAATTATATTTAAATAAAAAAAGAGTTATATTTAAAATAATAAAATGCAATTCGCAACAATTTAAAGATTTGAAAATTAGATGTTTAATTGCAATAATCACTTCCACATAGAGCAAAAAAGGCGCCATATCGAACGGGGCCTAGGGCGGCTTCGCACCTAAATTCGCCACTGATTCTACTTAATCTTGGTCATAGTATATCTATGATTTTGATACATTCTATCGATTTGTGCATTCAGAATGAAGTTAAACATGAGAAATCCCATAGTAAATAAGGTACTAAAGTGCGTTTCTAAAGTGACTTTTGAGTAAACTCCGATAACTCCAAGAATCATGCAAAAGTCGATAAAATTCGTGTTATATTTTACTGCTTAAAAAATCTTTCTGAAAAATTTGAAAAATTTTGTGTTGTTACACATTTTTTTAAAATACTGTTATGCGAAGTTTTCTGTAACTTTTATATTGCTAGATTTGCGAGCAAAACCCGATAAAATTCTGGTTGCACGCAAAAAGCATTAAGAATGTTTTAAAAAATGTTGAAAAAATATATTTTTCTAAATTTGGTAGTCTCATCTATGACCTATATGTCACTGATTCATAAAATAAAATTTGCTCAGTCTATGTGACAGTTTTTCGTGATTTACTCGAAATCAGTAAAATTTTATTTTTCAGGTTTTGCATGTGTGCTAGAACTACGAACAATACAAATTACTGGCCAACTTAAAAAGAAAAAAAACATACTGCAGTTATATTGGACGGTTGATTTTTGAAACATGCAGAATTTTATACAATCAAAATATATTGAATTAGTCAAATAATTTACTTTGTATTATAAAATCTGTGATGTTTTTGTTTTCAGGTATTTTAGATTTTTAAATTCTACTAAATATGTGATAAGAAATTGCCTTAGATGTAAGATAGTACAATATTTTTAATAAAACAATTTTTTCAGGACCAAATATAGCTTTGGGAGCCTTTAATCGATTGAATAATTTTGTGTTTTGCTATAATTATTTGGTGTAATTGTTTCGATTACCAAAGATAATATTCACAGACTTATCGCAATTTTAATTCGCAGTAAAATGTAGGTGTTTTTAATAGAAATCCCCGAAATGATCAGTCAACAAAGTCGACTTTTTCGTTTTGCACCGAACGTGTATTTCGGAGAACCGAGACAAAAAGAAAAAAACGAATTTAGTCCAACCGGGAAAAAGGTCGACTTTTTAGAAAGTAACTGGGAATTAGAAAATTTCCCTTATTTTTTTACTCTTAATTACAAAATTAATGGCGAAAGAAGTTTTGTAATATCTTTAAAAACAACAAAGTTATGCTACTTTTAAATTTGAATCTGGCAATTTTCCGCGCCATGTCATTTCTCAGTGCGTAGTAGTAAAAAATATTACATTTGAAATTTTTAAAATAGTGCCTTCAATAGGAAATTTTTTTCTGAAAAATCATTCCGTCCTCTTTCTAGAAAAAAATTTCGCAGTTTGAATCATTCCGAATGTAAAAACACGAATAACCAAAACCACAACTTTTTTCGCATAATAATAATTCACAGAATTATATGTTACCGTTGTTTTTTATAAGATCTGATAGATTTTATGTAGTGTTTGAACACTATAACTATTTATTTTATTGTAAATAATATATTTTAAAAATAGTTAAAAATTTAGTGTTAACAGAAAGTATTGTACAGTTTGTTTGTTTTTGCAAATAAAATTTGTTCACATTCGCACATTTTATGTAAATAAATAATTACTGATAACGATTTTTTTTTTATTACTGCGATCGAAAGATTCGCTACATGCAGGGGAGAATTTAAGAGAAACGACTCAGGCGGCAAATGGTCTAAGCGGGAAATATGGAATCTGGTTGACTTGTGGGCCAACCCTAAAACTTCCTGCATGTGTCGTAGTTGTCGTGGTTAAGGTACACCGTCAGAAAATTCTTAATTTTTGTATACTTATTAAGGACATGATAATACAATTACTCTGAAAATTTGAAGTCGATCGACCGTATATAATCCGAGATAAATTCAATTAAAAATTGGATAAGTAACATTGATTGTATACGATCTCTGTAGTTCTGAACCAGTTTCTTATTTATAAAAAAAGAACTAACTGTCAGAAACTTTCCAAAAACTGACAATCTTTCAATGCATTTGTTATGAGTTTAAAAAAAATAAGAAAACATTTTTGACCGTCTAATTATTTATAAATAACGGTTTAAAGTTCAACAATTTATAGAAAAGTATACATGCATATGAATACTGTATGGGTTACGTTTCCACGGGTACAGTCTTGCGTACAAATTATGGATCACTTAGCTACAAGCTATAGTATACTTTTGTGGCGCGTAGAATCTATAACTTTTTGACAATATTGTACCACAACTACCTTAAGTACGTTACAATAGATTAATACTATCTTTTGAATGCCACAAACCCGACCTCTAAAGATATCGTACGACAAAAATTTGTTTAGGTAAATCTATCTAAAAATTGTCAGAATAGCTTCCTAGGACCCCAAAACGTCGAGATCTGACGGAAACTCGATTTTCGATAATGGGACCGAAACCAATAACTTTCCATTTTTTTTTAATTTTCAATAGCAAAGTGCTAAATAGACGAAAATCTAGTGCAACCGGGGAAAAGACAGAATTTCCAGCGATTGTACTTGGTGAACAATATTAAATGATTTGAAAAAAAATCGGATTTTTGTTGTTGTTATTCGTGAATTTCTGTGTCGCCCCCATCTTTAAGGATGAGTCACCACGAAACACGTTTTCTGAGTTCTGACTAAAAGTGGATTTATTTCCAAGAATTTGACAAAACTGGATTGTCAGAATTAATTAAAAGACGTTTGCGTGCATTTTTATGACTTAAATATGTAAATAGCCGGGATTTCCCTTGTGTATATCGATGACCTTACACAAAACAAAAATACGAACTCATTCAATGACAGTGGTTTTGAATTGTTAGTAGTGATGAGTGCGATTTGTGTTAAGGACAGTGTTTTTGAAGTGATTTTCTGTGAAAATTGTTTTTTGAGTTGAATTTTATGCGGTTCTTTGAAAAATTGAAGCAATATTATTCATAGTGAAGTGTAGAGATTCAATAATAAACAAAAGGTAAGCGAAACGTTCTTTTGTTAATAGTTTATAGACAGGCGAAAATCTGTTTTTTGAGTTGAATTTTATGCGGTTCTTTGAAAAATTGTAGCAATATTACTTATTCCTAGTGAAGTCAATAATAAACAAAAGGTAAGCGAAACGTTCTTTTGTTATTAGTTTATAGACAGGCGAAAATTGTTACAAAAAACAAAAATTAAATGCAGCTTTTTTTTGATAAACTATTTTCGAACAGTTCCATAAATTTTGGAATTTCAAAATGAGAACAAAAGCACGGAAATGCGGAATAGTTTTCATTCAATTGTTTAACTGAAAAACTATGACAACAGCCCCAAGATCTCAACGATTCAATTTCTGGGAGGCGCTAAAAATAAAAAAAAAGTTACGAAAAACCCAGTAGCGACTGAGTTTCTTTGAGTCGATATTGTGACAGACAGACAGACCTATACCTAAAAACGTTTTCTGCTAAAATATTTCTTTAAGATATAAAAAATAAAAGATGAATTGAGGTTGCCACACTTTACAATATCAAGGTGAAAATGATTTTCCGATAAAAAACCACAACAAAAAATTTACAATTAATAATTAAAACAATAATCAGGTAATTAAAAACCACATCCGAGATAAATTCAAAAACAGGCTCTATAGCATAACAAATATATACTAATGTATAAAAAACAAATGCGCTATTATTAAACAAAAGTTGATAGTGAAGAGCTGATAAAACTGTTAAAAACAATCGGTACACTTTCGTTTGTTTCTAATGTCTCATTTGTTACGTCGAGAATCAGATTCAAAACACCAACATGGCTAGCTCAAACAGTGAAATATTAAATTTGATCAACGCAATTGAACAGTGCAATTTTAGTGAAATCAATTATATTTTGTCCACGACTCAACACCCCGAATTTATAAATTTGCAGTGTGGAGCCCTCAAAGTTACGCCGTTACATGTAAGTGGTAAATTGTGTAATACTGCTCAAAGAACTAAGAATCTTTGGTGTTTCTTCAATGATCGTCATACGCATATTAGATTGCTGCTGCATGTTAAGGCTGTCGGAACGCTCTGAATTTTGTTTGTGCTGAGACCCAGCGGTAAGGGGCGAAGTAAGCAAAAGACATATTATAGGTGTGACCTTCTTTAACTCTGTCTCGCTCAAATCATCCGCACGTTTCAATTTTTGGCTGGTGCCAACTACGAGGCTAAAAAATTTTATTGCAAGGGTGCCGCTGTCAATTGATTACTTTATTTTTTGTAAATATTTTGAAGATTTAAAAAACTTTTCCGAAAAAGGAAGAGTCACTTTAGGTTTGTGATGGAACAGTTTTGTGAAATAAGTACGAATCAGGTCATAGTGGGACATTGAAAACGTGTGTTTTTTTAGCACAATTAATGCCAACTTTTTTCTAGTAAATCGTACATAAATTACAAAAGTACTCCATCAGGAACCTAGATTTGTCCTTTATCTTCTTATAGAGAAAGAATTTTTGCAGAATGTTGACGAATAAGTCTACAATTAGTTGACTGCCGAAGTTCTATTTTTGGCTTAAATTCAGAGCGTTCCGACAGCCTTAAAACTGTATATAACCACAATCTAAAGTCATTGTCAAATCAAATTTTGTAACAGTGTTTTCTGCAATAGCATTTTATACTCGTAGGTTGCGTCTGCATTAGAGCACGATAACGCCGCATTGGTCGTAGATATGCTGCTGAATTACGGGGCATCCCCCGAAGCTACTGACAGACTCAGTCGAACGGCTCTGCATCATGCCGCTAGTATTGGAAACTACGAAGTCGTACTAAAGTAAGATTTTTTTACCACTTATTTCTTATTATGTGGGCGTTGCTTCGGGTAACAATTACGTTAAAAAAAATTCATATTTTAATCTGAAAATGATTTACCAGACCGAAACGACTGTCAAATACACTCCTAGTCAAAATTAACGCGCCACTCAGTTTTTCTGTTGCATTTTTAATATTACTGTTTTTATCAGATGTGATTAAGTATTCAGTTTCACAAAATTTGGCTTGTTGCTTAAAGCTTTCAAAAAACATTTTTTGCTTCGAAAATTGAATCAAAAAACGTGATATTTGTTAATATTTCTTTACAGCACATCACGAGATTTTGAATTATGGAAAGGCAAATTAACATTTTGAAGTTTTTTCTCTACAAACTTATGTTAAAAAGACTGACAAATTTGGCTTGCTCAAACATTTTTTTTCAAATTTAATTTTGTCTGTATAAAAATGTGTGTAAAACTTATGGTTATTTTCTCGTTTCTATCTGATTTTAAATCGTTAATTTAGATCAAATAAACTTGGCTAAAAAAACATATGGGAAGAATGTTACATATTTCTACTTTATCAAAAATTGAATAAGATTTTTCATAGAAAATAATAATTTCTGAAACGTGAGGAAACGCATTTTACATGCTCGTACGATAGAACTTTGTGGTTGAAAAACGGGGCATATTGAACAGCTGGTAAACAGGCACCTTAAACCAGAGACGAGGTAGAACAGAAACTTCTGAGATGGATATCCGGATACATGTTTGGTAATGGATTATTAAATACGTAAAAAAATCATTATATTTTATTTGCAGGTTAGTAAACGCAGGAACGCCGCTGGATACTAAGTTTGAAGTAAATTCTTGCCAAACTACTACGCAATACGTTTCAGACTTTGCGGTTACTAAACAGGTAAATCTCACAGATACGTCGCTAAAGAAGTTTCAGTTCAAAAACCCAATCGGTTAACAATATCGATATTTAATAATAATAATAATGCGTTTAACGTCCGTTTCTCGACTTTATGTCATAACAGACGCCATTCGCACCATTACTATTTTCCATCT
The DNA here is from genome assembly GCA_034508555.1 of Venustoraphidia nigricollis. NCBI lineage: Eukaryota > Metazoa > Arthropoda > Insecta > Raphidioptera > Raphidiidae > Venustoraphidia > Venustoraphidia nigricollis. The sequence continues at coordinate 2,630,929 of JAVRKA010000032.1, read as the reverse complement.
ACCACACTTCCCGTTATTTTTCTACATTTTTAAAACTTCAACTTATGTAATAGGCAATTTTTGAACTAGGAGTTTGATAGGTAATCGGCCATGGCCTCAGATAAGGAACCATCTCGATATTTATCTGGAATAATTTGAGGGAAACCATGGAAAACCTCAATCAAGATGGCCGGTATAGGAATTACCGTTTCTCGGCGAGAGGCAGTAGGAAAAAGTCCCAGCCACATCTGCCCCCGCCGGGATTCGAACCCGGACCTCCCGAATGCGAGTCTAGTGCTGTTACTACTAGTCTACCCAGCTCGGCTAACAATATCAATATTTAAACGTTACATTGTTTATTTCTTAGTTTCCAGTGCCTGATTGTTGGGGAAGAACCGCTTTACACCAAGCGGTCAAATATTGCCATGCAGAAGTAGTGAAATTGTTAGTGAGTCGGGGCGCCAACGTTAACATTGCGGACGAACATGGAACTACGCCTTTACTTTTGGCAGGTGCCGGTGTTTATGCAGGCAACGCGGAGCAGATCAAAGCTTATGAACTGATCGTTCACTCTTTAGTAGCAGGTACTGTCAAATTTTCTTAATTAAGATGTCATTAAAATACACTAATTTGTGCTAGAATTCGTATCTTCAAAAGTAAATTCCGGGTCAAAATTGACGCATCACGTTTATTTTTTAATTTTGAAAAATTAGGCCTATAAAAAGACTACTGTAAGGATTATAGGAAAACTTTACTGAAGTACTACGGAACCCTTGGCGCACGAAGAACCTTTTGACCTTCTTTTTAGTGTTCCATGTAAACGAAACACTTCGGTACCTGGCTGTCTGTCCGTCACAGACGATTTATATCTGAAACTATTCAATGTTAAAATTTAAAATTTGGCACAGAAATAGTAAACATTTTTTATCCAGAGCCTATTTTCCGGTAGGCCCGATAGGTGTCTGCCTAGGACTTCTGGGTCACGGAGCCTCACGCTCGACCCAACTGTAACTTTTTAAAACAACAGACCGTTTTTTAGTATTTTGTTATTTGTGCTCTGTGTCAGTTCTATTAATTTATTTAATTTGTGTTACATCTCTTTTATGTTGACGAGGGGGCCCCAGAAGGCATTTGAGCCTAGGGTCCACTAGAACCGAAATAGGCACTGCTTTTATCAAAGGCGTCGCGTTGACAGTAGGGTGTGAAATGAAAGCTTACTGAAGCACGAATTCAATTTTGTTCATTTTTTTAGGCGGAGCCGACGTTAACGTTCTAATGCGAGACACCAAAACAACTGCACTACATCACGCAGTGATGCTCCGTAGTCCGATTGCTGTTGAAGATTTGCTTCGTGCCGGAGCTAAATTAACATCGGCAACATGCGGTGAAACGCCATTGCACGATGCAGCCGGACACGGAGACACAGAGGTTTGTTAAAACTCCGTCATGGCGTCCTGACGGTTCGTCTATTACAAAACCCTAGTTATAATTTTGAAACTATTAAAAGTATCTTTTGAATTTTCATTTTATTGTGACAATAATAAATAAAAAAATATGGATTGCAACTCTGATGCATATACTTGGCATGGAGGCGTGGTCTAATCGCAGAACCAAATTTTGCAAAACTTTAATTTTCTGCCACCAGATGTCATAGAGTTGAATCTTTTATTAAAGTTACTAGATTTACCAAGTACCGCGATACATTGTGAGAGAGATAACAATGAAAGCGCCCCAAGATGGCTGACCGACAGAAAATAGCGATTTTGATCTTACATGTTTTACTTCAAGCTGCAATACAAAAAATCACAGCTTTACATTACAATAACATTTGCACAATTTAAATTTGGATAATTTATGTATTTTTGAATATGAAAATTATTATCTACCATAGATATTTTTTTTTTGAACTTATTATTATTTTCTTAGTTATAACATCGTTCTTAGAGTAAAAAAAATGTATTGCCTACGCCCATGTAAACTGTGATCTTAAAAATGATCCAAAAATATAAATATTTAATTGACTTTTTTTCTTTTTTGTCCTTGGTAATTAATATAAAAATGATTTGTTGGGAAAAAGGACTTTATAAGTAAACACTTATTTGTTATTTATAGCGACGTTTCGTCCCTTGCTTGGGACTTGTTCAAGCTTTATAACTATTAAATGTTTTGATCAAGTAGATATAAAAGTTAAAATACACATGTAAATATAAATTTGAGTTAAATAATTGTTCATTAAAAAATTACTAAAGTCAATAAAATAAAATAGTCTGAATTTTTTAATGAACAATTATTTAACTCAAATTTATATTTACATGTGTATTTTAACTTTTATATCTACTTGATCAAAACATTTAATAGTTATAAAGCTTGAAAAAGTCCCAAGCAAGGGACGAAACGTCGCTATAAATAACAAATAAGTGTTTACTTAAAAAGACCTTTTTCCCGACAAATCATTTTTTATAAACATTTAATTTTCAGATTTTGACTAAACTATTGGAATATACAGACTGTTCGGGCATAGTAAACAAAAGTGACACGGTTGGTCGAACGCCGTTACATCGCGCCGCGTATTGCGGTTCTGGACCATGCTTGTGCATGCTTCTAGATCACGGAGGTAATCTGGCTATTGAGACGCATTCCGGCGCAACAGTTGTCGACGCCATCTTGGCAAACATACCGCGGCCATTACATTTCCTCAATGAGGTTATGAATAAATACATAACCTGCAATCACACACGCGAAAACGATGTAGATTTTAAAATTCGATTAGGTAAGTTTGTAACATTTCTTTAAAAAGCATGCAAAATAATGCTTTCCTTATACCCAGTCGAAAGTACGTACTTTCGGCTTCGATTTTAAAGCGGGAAGTCTAACATTAATGCACTGCTGGCATTACTCGCACGCCATCTGTAACAGCGGGCCGAAACAGTTTTCTCATGCACAAGGATACGAAAGTACGCACTTTCGACCGGGTATAAAGAAAAGTAGTATACACCACACGACCAGAAAGTTAAAAATTCCTGCATTGCGCGACACATGATTCCCTCGGCTTCGTCTCGGACATCGTGTGTCGCGCAGTGCAGGAATTTAAACTTTCTGCCCTTGCGGTATATTATACTATTTTTATTAAAGATTATAGGTTATTAACACCTGAAGGACCTGAAAGACAAATGGCAGCCATATCGGCGTTACTGTCGGCTGGAACGGAAAACCAACGAAACAAAATTTTACAACATCCGCTAATTGGTAAGCCGGATATTTACCTACACGTTCAAAGACTAGTCAAAATTACTTTCGGGAAGTCCAGAGACAGATTGTAGATTATAGACGCTCAACATCTGAGGTCATCAGCGTCTATTCGAGAAGACCAGATAGCACATGTACTGTTTTAATAGGAAACGGGACTCAAAATAACAGTCTGTGATTGGTTCACTTTGAATCAAAGAAAGAGCTATAGAACTGAAAAATATTTGTTTCTCTTTTGCTATTTTGAAGAAAAATTGCAGCTATAAGTCGTATCCAGTTGCTTACTAAAAGTTTTTTATATTTGAGACAGGCCCGGCAGGTATAGTGGGTTGAGTGGGTAGCTTGACCCACTCGAGAAATCCCGAGTAGGAAAACATTATATATCATTAACTATGTCCATTTACAAATTTCAAAAATACGAATGGGGCAGAGTTCGTGCGCTTTGTTCGTCTACTATAATCACGATTCCAGGGTCATCCTGTTCAAATGAGCGAAGTTTTTCTGTCCTTCGTCGACTGAAAACGTATTTAAGATCAACAATGTTGCAAAATCGTCTCAACAACGTCGCTCTCTCACATATTTATTCGGATATGACCGACGAGGTCGATCTGGAGAAACTGATAAACGAGTTTACTTCGCGAAATTCGAAACGTGCCAGTGTTTCTGCTTTGCGAAAATGAGTTTCTTTTGGCAAAATGACATGTTTTTTATGTCATTATTATAAATTTGAATAAAGATCACAACAAAAGCAATTCTTTTAAACATATCTAGTCATAATATTTTATTAAACCAATGATGATCGACGCCTAACAATCTTATTTCATTTGTTTTCAGAAACATACTTGATTATAAAATGGCAGCGTTTGAGATGGTTTTTCTTCTTATTTTTGTTCATTCACGTTGTCTTCGTTTTTTCGTTCTCTCTATTTATTCTACTGTCCATACATAACTTTACAGTGAACAAAAATTTTAATTCGACTGTTCAGAATTCAACAAAAGTCTTCGAACCTGAAACGTCCGGTGTTGTATTTGCGCTTGAAATTTCCAGATACGTATTATTTTTCTCTGCGGCTTGGTTAACGGGCCACGTTTTGTTACAAGGTTAGTTCTGAATTTTTTCTTAAAACACTATTTTCTATGATCCTTAAAACCGTTTTAAATACAGTATTAATACCGAGCGATGTAGCGTAGTGGCATTCAAAAAGTACTGGGTTTGAATCCCAGCGAGGACAAATGTGGCCATTAAGTTGTACATATGGAGTGCTAATGTACTTCTACGCATTCGAACCAACAGGAAAGAGAAGGCGATAATACATCTCTTTCTCGCCCATCTTGTTGTTAGTTGTTGAAAGGATATCGCAGTTATTGCTATCTCTTTGTTATTTTGCTGACGCAGCCAAGACTAGCACTCCATATCTACACCTCATTCATTAATATGTGGTTAGGGCTTTCCCTACTGCCTTCGCAGAGAAACGATAATTCCTGTACCGACCATCTTGTTAGTGTATTTGCCATATGGCAACATACACTATTGGCATCGGTCGGATGGCGGGACCTAGGGGTCGGACCAAAATTTCTCGACGTTTCATAACCTCCTAAACACTTTGGCACCATTTTTAAAAATGTTTATATATATATGTATATATATATATATTTATATATATATATATATATATATATACGTATATATATATACGTGCGGGCAATAACTTTCGAAAGAGTTAATTGATTTTAACGAAATTTGGCCCACGTGTTGAAATCCATCACCGCAAGAAGCCTATTTAAAATGGGCCCAATCGGGCCATTTTAAGGGTAGTTTTTAGGGGTTGAAAAATGTTTTTGGGCCCCAAAATACCGAAAAAATTCTCCGAATCGTTTCAGAATTGAAATTTAACCCTCTGGTAGTAATTAAAAAGTGTCCCTAAAATTTTAATAAAATCGGCCCGACAGGACCGGATTTACAAATTTTATGAAAACACTTGTTTGTAGATAGTGAATTATTTACTGAAAGTTGTATATAATTTGGTATAGAGGTTCAACTGATGATATTATTGCGATTAAGAAAAAAAATGTGATTTTAAGGGGTGTATTAAGGAGTCAAATTTTCTATTTTGCCCAAAAACCAACTGAAGTTCGCATAATAGAGCCACACTGCTTGTATAAGCAAATACACTATATTGTCGGCAGGGTTTTGGCACTGCGACCCGGGTTTTTTGAGGTTTCCCATGATCTTTCCTCAATAATTCCAAAAAATATCGAGATTAATTCCTTATTAAAGGCAATGACCGATTCAAATTCCTATGCTAACAAAGCCTGCCTTATCCTAATTTCATGTAATACTTCCCTTCACACAATTGCTATTAATTAAGACGTTTAAAAAATTTACAAAATAGCGGGAAGTGGTAAATGGAAAATAATAATTGTGCGAGTGGCGTCTATTATGCCGAGAAACGAACCTTAAACACATTATCATTAATTCACTAACGACCTTATTGTCAAGTGTCCATTTATATGAAAGCGAATGAAATATATGGCTGTAAAAAATACCATTTATTTTAAGTTTCGATACCAATTGATAGTGTACTAAGTTTCATGAAAGTCGTCCTGCAGACAGACAAATAGACAAAAATTATGGAAGCACGTTTTCCTGTCTAATTATCAAGAAAAACACCTGAAAACACGCACGAAAACAAAATTACAACCAATGATTCCATTACTGTTTTATATATGTTAATAATAGATTGTGTATTTGTTTTGTAGGCGTTTTAGTACCGAGACATTTCTTACGTCAGTACGAATTCTATTTAAATCTTTTGTGCGGCGCTTTGTCTTTAGCAGTCGCCCTTGCTCCCCAAACACCTGACGGTGAAGATCAACCATGGACGTTGCATGCGATGAGCATTGGGGTACTCCTCGCTTGGACGCAACTCATGCTTTTAATTGGTCGACTGCCAACCTATGGCTATTATGCATTGATGTTCTCAACTGTTTTGCAAAACGTCATTAAGGTATATTTTGTTTAATCAAGCTAACTCGCTTGTTGGGTTCTTTGGTACTACCATGCTTTCGTGGGCAATGGACAACTTCCCGCACTAGTTGCACAATAAACTAATCTAATTTATTAGTGTATTTGCCATATGGCAACATACACTATTGGCGTCGGTCGGATGGCGGGACCTAGGGGTCGGACCAAAATTTCTCGACGTTTCATAACCTCCTAAACACTTTGGCACCATTTTTAAAAATGTTTATATATATATATATGTATATATATATATATATATATATTTATATATATATATAGGTATATATATATGTGTGCGGGCTATAACTTTCGAAGGAGTTAATTCATTTTAACAAAATTTGGCACACATGTTGGGATCCATGACCGCACGAAGCCTATTTAAAATGGGCCTAATCGAATCAATTTAAGGGTGGCTTTTAGGGGTTGAAAAAAGTTTTTGGGCCCCAAAATACCGAAAAAAATCTCAGAATCGTTTCAAAATTGAAGTTTAACCCTTTAGTAGCAATTAAAAAGTGCCCCCAAAATTTTAATAAAATCGGCTCTACAGAACCGGATTTAAAAATTTTACGAATGACTAGTTTGCAGATAGTGAATTATTTACTGAAAGGTGTATATAACTTGGTATAGAGGTTCGGTTGATAATAATATTGCAATTAAGAAAAAACATATTATTTTAAGGGGTGTACTAAAGAGTCAAATTTTTTATTTTGCCCAAAAACCAAGTTAAATTCGCATAATAAAGCCATACTGCCTGTATTAGCAAATACACTATATTGTCGGCAGGGTTTTGGCACTGCGACCCGGGTTTTTTTTATTCAAGGTATCTTTCTTTTAGGTTTTGATGACATTCATTTGTCTGGTGATAGGCTTTGCACTAAGCTTCTCGGTACAGTTTCACACATCCGAACATTTTCAATATCCGTGGCGTTCGCTCGTCAAAACGACGGTCATGATGATGGGAGAATTTGAATACGCCGATATGTTCAATGGCGACAGTACCGACTCAAATGTAACGCGTTTACCAGCCACGTCGCGGTTTATATTTTTATTGTTCATAATATTGGCAAGCATCGTTCTAATGAATTTAATGGTCGGTTTAGCAGTTAGCGATATTCAGGTAAGATAAGTTTGCAGAGTTTAAAAAATTCCTGGATTTTCCAGGTTTCGTTTAGAAATTTTCTCACAAATTATAACAAATCTTTAACAGACCATAGCTTTTAACCAAAAGAGGTACAGCCGTTTGCTCGGACCTATTAGTATTCGCGTGGTGAAATTTAAATTTATCAAAATCGGGGGAAACTTTACATTGCAATGTTTTTTGGGAACCTGAGCTCGTCTCAGTTGATTTGTGCGACCTCAGCTGTTGAGCGTCTATAATCTATAATCTATCTATAGCAGATGTTTCCAATCTTTTCTGAACCACCGCCACCTTTAGAAGTAAAAAAGTTGCAACGCTCCATAGTCCATAATAGTTAATTTTATATGAAATATTAAAATATTATTTGCATATTATCTGTGCCTAATTTAACTGTTTATCTACATTAAAAAGGATAAAGCCCCCATGGAAAGCTTCAGTGCCCACTGAGGGGGGGGGGGCTCGGTTGGAAATCTATGATCTAGATTCTAGACTATATTGTTTCCCTGACTTAGATTTTCCAGATCTGTACCGACCCTCAATTTGGTATGTTAATAGATCCGAACGCTAATTTGAGCCCCTCATATATTTCAAAGCATGTAATGGACATTTTTATTTAGGGCTTACAAGAAGAAGGTCACGTGAGACGTCTCGCAAAGCAAGCTGACTTTCTGACACACCTGGAAAAAATGACATCGCATAAGATCTTGAAAAATAGTTGGTTTCCAAAACGTTTCCACGAGTTGATGAACTCGAGACGTTGCATTCCCTCAGTACTCACTATCCAACCCGGACCAGCAAGTGGAAATGTTCGAGCAGTTAAAATTGCTCGATTGTTTTCATTAAATTTACTAGGTCAGTCAGTATTTATTTTGCATTTTTTTAAACTAAATTCTACAGCTAAGAAGCATCTCGCAATCAACAACAAATTGAAATCGGCTTCATTTTGGAGCAAAGGCTTCAAACTTATAACATTTCCTTTTTTTAAATAGTAACTTTTGTTGAATTTACCTGTCTTCTCTATACCTACATTATATGTTTTTTTACAGAAACAATCGTGTTAACCGCTTTAAACAATCAACCGTACTGTTCACCAAAAACGGCAAATGAAACCGAAGAAAAAGAAAACACGGATGAAGAAATATCACTCAGAGAAATCAAAGAAATGCTTGAAGAAATGAGAAGTGAAATATCAAAGCTATCAAAGGTTATGAAGACTCACAGAGACATGCTGGACACATCAGGGGATAGTTTAAATAAACAAAACTAATGTCGTTACGGCTTTTTATGCAAGAATTTTAACACCGATTTCTAGATAAAAGAATTTTCGATCTTTCCAAAATTTAAACATTTTCTGATTTTAGCGACACATGTCGGAATTTATTAAGTTCTTAGCGTTCAATTTAGATATTGGCCAAGTTATGGAGACGCACGGGCAACGCCGGGCATAACAACTAAAATATATAATGAAATGTAAATCATCGTGATTAGAACTTATTTAGTACTTAGCATATTGGTTACCAAAGAATTACGGTCTAAACAACTATTAATAAGTACAATACAAACTAACCAATAACGAACAATACTGCATATATTAATATAATCAACTAGCGACCCGGTTCGGATTCGTTGGGATTTGTAGATTGTCTATTAAAAATAGACATATGCTCCAGCGGACTTTATATTATTGTTACATTTTATGTGACAGTGTCAATATTACGATTAGATGAGAATCATTATCATAAAATTCTCAACGTGTATTGAATTTGCGCGAATACAATCGCTTTTAATTGTAAACGTTCCAAAATCCAAAAAAAATCAAAATTGCCAAAAAAACAAAAAAAAAACTGTTGATCCGATCGCTACCAAACTTCACATGACCACTCGCTGGGCTAATCTGAAGAATGCCTGAAAGATACATCAAAATCGGTCCATCTGTTTTGGAGTCCATAGATAACATATATACATACATCGCCTTTTATATATGTATATATAGATAACCGTCTATTGCTTATCCACTAGAGTTGGGTAACTCAGATCTGAACCGGTTCAAAGAGCCGACTCCGACAGAAGATCCGTGAGAGCCGACTCACTTTTTTTTGAGCCGACGGATCAACGGATCCGCATGACTCAGTGAAACACTTAACACACAGAAGCACATTTTACACTTACGTATCAGGCAGAAGCGTAGCGTGCCTTGGCGGGGCCCCGTATAAAAATCAGTTTGGGGGCCCTTCCCCCGTTGACGTAAATGACTTAAACGGGGAAATCCCGCAGCCCGCGATAACCGATGTAGGCTGTTGCCAACTTTTGAACGCACGCTGTACGCGGGAAAAAAAGAAATTGCTTTTATTGACTTTTGTCATTTCTGAAATAAAAAAAAATTTGGGAAGTTTTTATTAATTTTTTCTTACGCACGTTGGGGGCCCCCGTCGCCCGGGGGCCCCGTATAATTGATACGGCAGATACGGCGGTAGTTACGCCCCTGGTATCAGGTCTTGCTTTGATGCATCTGTCAGCTCACATGTCTGGCTATGCATTCTTGATTCTATATACAGATCGTGATATGATTGACTGAACTAGGTAACTCAGTGGCAGATTGCAGTAACATATTCAGAACTCGACTCTTTTTGAGCCGGTTCAGTGAGCCGGCTCATATACGGGATCCAGATGCAAAGATGCAGATCACTAAAAAGACCCGTTTTTCTCATTTCTATTATCCACCAACTGTTTCAACAGAAATTCATGAACGCAATAGTATAAACGTAAAAGGAAACATTTAATGATTGTCGACGCATTTACAAACTGTTTATTGTAAGGCAAGCAGCTTATTACAGCGCCGTTTATGTAATATTCTGTAGTATTTGTAAAATATTATATGTTATTTATTTCAATATATTTTTAAGGTCAACAAGAGCCACTACCGATCGCGGATAAAAAAAAACTTCTGAAATATTGTTTGAAAATACAAGGGGGCTTATTTGCTAAGGGGGTAAAGCCTAAGTTTATTACGTCACAGGGCTAAATTAAATCAGCTAATTTAAACTAACTTAAACAACTCAATTAAACGCTAAGAGAACGACAAAACAAGACAAAATAGTAGCGTGTAATGCATAAACAAACTTTTACACATAAGTAAACGTTTGCCAAGAAAGGAAGTGAAAAAATAGAGTAATACAACACGACTGTTTTGAAAAACAGTAAATATCAACATGAAACGTAAAAATAGTGAGTTAAATTCTGTGTGGGTAAAAAGCCTCACTTGAGAGATACTATAGTGCTACTGCAATCGGTAATTTATCGATGTAAAACTTCATGGTCTCCGGGCTTGTACGGCGTGGTTCATTGGCATTTCTACCTGACATTTCATCTACAACTGCGGTAGACATTATCAAAGGCGATGTCGTAGCGGGCGAAGGGTCCTACCACATCGCCGTGAAAGTCACTTGAATAATTTATCGATGGTTTTGACTATTGGTAGTTTTCGATATATTGTATTTATTTTTGAATATGTAATGAAAACATCTACAATTTTCCTTCTTGTGGTGTCATTAGATTATATTTACTTATTTTTAAAGTTCCAAAAATTGCATTTAATTTCTGGAGGTCAGATGCACGAAAACAATCGAAGATGGGGTCCGTGTATAAAATGTATACATGCCTGCTTCGAATTTATACAGTTGCTTTAATTGTGATTAATTTTAGAGTTGTTAGCAGTAAGAACTGATAATTTAAAGAAACAATTACTCTATTTAAGAATAAACGTTTTGTACATTGTATTACGCAATAAAGAGTTCAATGAATTTTTATTATAAATACGTGTATTATTGCGAAACGATTGTTGCAAGTTGCGGTGATGCATTATTATTAAACAATAATAAGGAAATACTGGTTATTGTAATGAACTTGTTTATAACAAGGTATTTACAAATAAACAGCATTTAAATCTACTAAACCGTCACTTGTTTTAATCAGTAGCAAACTAACTTCTGAGTGAAAACGTCCATAAAGCAATCAATTGTTTTTTTTTAATAAACAAAAATTGCAAGATAAAATGTTGGACACAAACTTGCATGGACCCACTCCTGAACAGTTTAAAATTATTTGTGAAAATTTGGGCGAAAATGTCGACAGATTTGAAACAAACATAAAATTGTTGAAAGATTGGATTGACTTTCAACCGCATTTACCAAAAAATTACAGTAAGTTATTTTTAAAGTAAAACTTCTTTATCTGTTTGTAGTTTTTTGTGACGTTTAAGGGGAAATAACGCGTTACATTAAAGGGGAAATATAAGAGACATCTTGGCAACGAAAATTAGAAACCTTCTAAATCATTCTGTCCAAAAATTTGGAAAATAATTTTTGAACAGAACGATTTAGAAGTCTTACTTTCTAATTTTCGTTGCCAAGGTTTCTCTCATATTTCCCCTTTAACGTAACACGTTATTCCCCTTTAACGGCACAGAAAATTTCAATAAGCTCGCGGGGGAGTAAAACGTCTTTAGTTGTAGATGTTATGAACAACATCTACGACTAACGAAGTCTTACTTCCCCGCAAGCTTATGTGGATAAGGCTCCCATATTTTTTTTATTTTTGCGCAAAAGTTCAGTTTTTGAGATGATGTGTTATTTCATATTAATTTTTCAGATTTAGAATTATTACCGATCTTTTTACGAGGGTGCAAGCATGATTTGGAACGAGCGAAACGGAAAATTGATACGTATTTTACCGTCAGAACTACTATTCCCGAATTGTTTTCGAAAAGAGATCCGATTTCAAATGAGATCGTAACGGCTGCTAGAGTTTTGTAAGTAGACTCCAATAATTTTATTATAATTTAGTCATACGAGTTTTAACATCATCATATTATTATACTTCAATATTATATTATTGCTAATTATTAGTAGGCTTTTATTTATTTCTAAAACACCATAAAATCATAACCACTATGAAATTTTGTTGATAAGAAATCTTGGAAGTTAATTAAAAAACGAATAAAACGCATTTTCTTACTCACCGTAACCAGCTTTGTTGTCCAATGCCCGACTTTGATATCAGCAATCCATGAATCCGTAAACATTACGTACTTCGAAAATTTGCTCTGCCACTAATATCACTAACTTATTTTTAAATAGACATTATTAGAATATTATAAAACTTAACATTTTAATTATTATTTATTTTTACACAAACACAGTCACTTGTTACTTAACTACATTTGGCGCGAAAACACACAACTGTGCAAACCAAAACAATTTTTTATTTTTTTCAAGTTTTTCAAGACGAGCAAAATTATTTTTGCACCGAATTGTTATTGTATAGTTTAAAACAAAGCCGACATTACAATATTTACCGATTTTAATTAACTCGCTTTAGGTACAGACGTATTTGTTGTTTGATTGTTGCTATTTAAACAATAAAACTTAATATTTTAGACAATTATTCTTACAAAAACACTAATAATTATAAGCGCAGTCACAATTCACTACTCTCTTGGCGGTTGAACTAACAACTATGAACCGCAGCGCGCCAACACCAACATAATTATTTTTTTTTAAGTTTTTGTTATTCCAAGATAGGCAAATTTATTTTCACACAAAATTTTATTTGGCTATTATAAAGTAAAGGAATCCTGTAAACTTTTTAACGATTTTAATTAGCTGGCTTTAGATACAGACTTATCTGTTCTTTGATTGTTGCTATTTAAACAATAAAACTTAATATTTTAGACAATTATTGTTACAAAAACACTAATAATTATAAGCGCAGTCACAATACACTACCCATTTGGCGGTTGAACTGATGACTATGAACCCCGCAGCGCACCAACACCAACATAACTATATTTTCTTAAAGTTTTTGCTTTTCCAAAATAGACAAATTTATTTTTGCACAAAATTGTATTTAGCTATTACAAAGTAAAGGAATCCAGTAAACTATTTAACGGTTTTAATTAGCTCGTACTAGAGGCCAACTTAATCGTTCTATGAATAATAAAACAATATTCTGAACTATTATTGTTTGTAAAAAACGATAACTAATTAAAGACACGATCACTTGTCACTATTCGGCGTAAACTAACTACCAAGTACCAACATAATTTTTTATTTCGCAATTTTTATGGAGGCTGAACTTAACTTTCCTAACGAATTTTGCCCGATTACATTATTAAAACACTGATATGAGTTTAGAGGATAGCGGATTAATCAAATGCTATTAAGCAATATACAATTGTAACATTTTGTTTTAATTTTGAAACTTCCTCAGGCTCTACAAATACATAATCAAAAATAAATGCATATATGTTAAAATACAGTATATCTGAAACACAAATATCATTACTAAATCCCAATAAGTCGCATCACTGAACATTTATTTATCTATTTAGTTACATGGCTCCTCTTCCAAAATTGACATCCGATGGTTGTCGAGTAACATTTCACAAATTCACAGGCTGCGATCTTTCTTTGTTTCAACCGAAAGAAGTATTTCGACTAATTTTAATGATGGGTAAATATAATGCTTCTATTCATCAAGTTACGTTTGTGGAACAGATTTTTTTATTATTTCTCATTTATAGCTGATATCCGTATGTTAGAAGAATGTGCTATCACCGGAGATATATTTGTGTTCGATGTGAAACATTTGACTGCTGGACATTGCGCCAGGCTCGCAAACCTGACTTTATTATCTCGATTATTGGCTGTCATTCAAAACGCTTATCCACAAAGGTTGACACAAATTTATATGATTAATGCTTCATCACACATACATCGTTTGATTGCACTTTTTAAAAAATGCATGAAAGAAAAAATGAGGAATCGGGTGAGTATACACTAATACTGTCATTTGTTTTTTGATTCAATAAGACAGATACAGAAAAGTATTAAGCGCTATTAGAACGAACTTTTAATACAAATTTCAATGGTAAAACCGACGTGTTGTTGTTTTTGGATATTTTGCATAAACAAAATTTTTAATAGAGGACAAACACCTGATTATTGCTTTTTTCAAAATTCAACATTTGGCCTGATTCTGCCAAAGCCGAATATTTTGCCAATAATTATTGGCCAAAGCCTCGGTCGTTTTATTACTAAAGAAATTTAAACAAAACATTACCGTTAATTTCTTTTCCAGTTTCAAATATTTACCAGCGCGTCTTGCCTTACCACTTTACTTTCCAAAGACCAAATTCCGGAAGATTATGGTGGAAATTTGCCAACACTCTTTGAGCTTCACAATGGATGGCAAAAGAAATTGACTGCTTCGAGATCCTGGTTTGCTAAACAGTCCGATGTAAAAACGGACAATTCGAAAAGAGTCGGTAAAAACACGACGAATCATCTGTTATGTTCTCAAGACGATATTTTTGGCACAGAAGGTGCTTTTAGAAAACTTAATATTGACTGAAATTGTTACGTTTAATTACTAAATATTGTTTTTAATAAAGATTACATTTTTATCGTTATTTCAATTGTTTCTCCTTTCAACTGTTTTTATGTTACAATTGTTTTAATTTAAAAAGTTATCCCAATCAAATATTGTCTCTGTTGCAAAGCAATATAGTAAATTATTTAAAAGTTAGAGATTTACTTTTAATGCAAAAAAAACTACCGATAAATTCTCAAAAAAATTGTAATTCCGATGCCAAAAAAATATGGGACGAGTCTAAAGATTCTACGGTAATGTTAAAAGTTTGAAAGGCTTGTTCGTTTGTTTTTAATTATTCATTTTTTTTATCATTGTATACAATTGTGTAATAGTTCACAGTACATGTAAGAAAATAAAAAAATTATAAATAAAACAGAACACAAATCGATATTCTAATAAAAAACTACTTAAAAATTAATGTTTCACATAAAACAATATAAAAAAAGTAGTATCTTAAATAAAGTAAGCCAACATATCTAGAAACAAGTTATAGGCAAGAAACATTAAGTGCTAAGCCACTTTTTTTTAATCCTAGATGTTACGGAACCTTGCTGAATATTTGGTGACTTAAATAAAAAATAAATTAATACTGGCTTAGAAAAAATTAAAATTTTGTTATTCAAACTGTTTCGAGTTTCCCGATTAAAAAAACGCGTAGACTCGAACGCTCAAGTTTGAATTAACCTTTAAAATAATCGCACACCGGACAGACCGGTCCATAAAAATAAGATCACAAATTGACATAACATTTTAAGCTAAGTATTTTTGGTAAATTTAACACGTCTAGTGTCTTGACCCGACGTAGAATCGGTTTCGACATCGGTGGTAACGTCTCTGTCCAAAGAATCGACAATCGAACTCGTAAAACTAAATCCTCCATCGCTCGTATCATCGTCGGTTTCTAAATCCTCCAAGGTGACGTCCTCGTAAAACCTACTGCCTTGTAATAATCGGATACTGTTTTCATACAAAACATAAATAGAATCTTTCGCTCTGCTCTGACCTAAATATTTAACATTTTTCATTTCCAAACGGGCAGAGTGAACATCGCCTTCGTCCATCGGTATTTTAATAACTTCTACCGCGCTGAACTGAACGTTGAACAAGTACGGTTTATGATAATTGATGGTCAACGGTAAATGCGTCCATTTCAAATCTTGCTTCCGACTGCGTCTTCCAAACTCGTCGACAAACACGCCGAACTCGTTGAAACAGAGCAAATATTCCGTCGTGCTCCTTCCGACATCTATCAGAGCTATCGGGAACGACCGCAGCTTATAACAACCGGTCACGTGCGCTAATGTGGAATCCGAAGCGTCGAGAAACTCTTCGGCCGTGAAATCGCGTAAATCAATTTCGAAGAATTTATTGGCGCCTACGATCAACGAATGCGGTCTAAAAAGCAGGCAGGAGCAAGGTTCGGCGGTATCGAGCATACGAACCGGTACGAAGTTGTCCAGTCCGATATTATATTTCAGGATGACGATTTTCGTTTGTGTCGCAGCACACATCATGTCCGTTTGCGATGTTTCGAATAGATGGAAGGTATCGTCGGATATCAGTTGAGTGCGAAGCGTCGGATTACTGCAAGCCTTCGATTTCGATATGCTAAGGACGTGCGGTACGTGCGATTTGAGCAGCTGGCGACTCGGCCCCGCAATCATCACGACACATTTCAATTCGGCGAACAACGAAATCTGATAAACGTGCGTTACGCCGTCGAATAAAACCGCGTTCCGTTTACCGGCCATCGGAGGGTTATCGGCGTCTGCTTTCGTCACGGACACGACGCCTTTTTCAGTGCCAACCAAAAGTGTTCTCCTATCCATTTCCAAGCAACAGTTAAGTTCCATCTCGTTATCGCATTCGAAGAAGAGCTCTCCGACATATTCGTCGGCGGTTTCGGGAATTACGGTACGCAACGCTCTGATCCAAAGTTGTTTGTCTTCGTCACTCGTACACATGATGTAAAGTTCGGCGTGCGGCCAACATGTGGTGTTGGGTATAAGATCGAGTTTTAATATGAAAGGAAGATCCGTTTTGGCAGTTTTTCCGCATTCGGATTTTGTGAGGTCTGTTGTTAGTCTTGTTGTAGCGCCGTCGCATACCAATTCCAACGTAGTGCCCACGGTGTCGTTGTTGTTTTGGAGAATTATTAGCTTCGTATCTTCGAGAAGAAGATACATTCTTTCCCATGAAAATTTCGGATCGCTGGAAATCATACAGTCAACATATATAATACACGCCGCGGTTCTACGGCCTCATAAACAAAAGCGATTGCTTCTTTTGGATCTAACTAAATATGAATAATACTTCGATAAAGTGGACTTCTGTGTTTGGAAATAATTTTAAGTCACTATTAAGGTCGGTCCTGGCGTTATGTTATGTCACTATGGAAATATCTTATGTCATTATCAAGTATAATACGCGCCACGGTTCTAAAAGGTTTTGAAGTTAGATGCAAATGGAGGCTTGCGCAGGTACAATCGGTTGAAAAACTACAACCTCGAGCTATATTATTATTTTTAATTTTTCTTTAATCTAAAGGTCTAATTTCTTGCATAAAGTCATCCAAAAAATTATTTTTCGTGCTTGTCTATGCAAAACTGTATTAAGCATATCTTGATCAATTAACAATTAAAGAAACAAGTTAACAATAGCGTACTGGACTATACTTTATAGCAGGAAAGCGACAATTGACAAGACAACCAGCGATAACCAATCACCGACGAGCGCACGTTCTGTGCCGGTAACTGGGAGGTGGTGGGAGTCTTCCTTTCCCACAAAACAACCTGGGCGGCTCTAAAATATGCATTTGCGACGCTGTTTGTGACCAACTTCAGAAATATTGATTAGAAAGTACGTTCTTACCTTGCTATTTTAACCCATCCTTTCATCAGCGGCGTGAAATTTCGACGGAATTCTTTCGAAGATCTCCTCTCGATAGTCTGCTCTATTCGAGACAACGAATCCGGTTTAAATTTGAGAGCGGCGAGCTCCGAACGTACAGTTCTCAGTTCAATCGACAACGCCTTACATTTCATGCGTTCATCTTCTAGTTTAGCTTCGAGATTCTTTTCGATATAAGGAGGTAGATTTTCTTTCTTAGAAGAACCGAAAACTTTTTCAGTGAACGTTTTCTTCTTTTTAGCAGCTTCTAGCTGGAAAAACACAACATATTGATACAATTAACTGACATTTTTTATTTAAATCTGTTAAAATACAACAGTAGTTTGTTACTTAATGGTGAAATTAAAAACATCAAATTCTATTGAGAGATTTCTTAGGAAGAACCTAGGTGGCACAGGATCGAAAAAAAGCAAATACTGAGATACGGCAATCTTTTTGCCATCTTCAGAGAGTCAATGCTGTCCAATTGTTCAGTATTTTTTTAGAGTTATCTTTTGCATCAAATTCTATGTAACATACCGATGTCTGCAAATAATCAATCAGCTTGGTTTGTTGTCGTTGGGTCGCTTCCGATTTAAGTTCACGCTGTTGATAGTAGTTCGATTGTTCGCATAGTTTGCTCGCCAGGTCGTCGACTTGATCTTGCAAAGCTGTTACTTCAGCCTAACCCATAAATATACGATATATTATCATCAATCAAAAGTAAAAAAAATTGTATGTTACACCACACGGCCAGAAAGTTGAAATTCCTGCACTGCGCGACATACGATGCCTTCGGCTTCGCCTCGAACATCGTGTGTCGCGCAGTCCAGAAATTTCAACTTTCTGGCCGTGTGGTGTATACTATTTTTCTTTATATCCGGTCGAAAGTACGTAGTATCGCACGAGAAAACTGTTTCGGCTCGCTTTTACAGATGGCGTACGAGTAATTCCAGCAGTGCATAAATGTTAAGCTTTCTGCTTTAAAATCAAAGCTGAAAGTACGTACTTTCGACTAGGTATGAAGAAAAATCAACTACCTTGCAGTCTTCCAGCTCGTCCAACAATTTCATGTTCGACTGCTTCACTTTGTAGAGCATTGTCAGATGTTTAGTGGACTCCTCCTTGACAAAAGCCTCTTCTTCGCGAGCGGTGTTCAATTGTTTCTCTAAAGATTTGACAGTCGCGTTCAATTCAGCTACTCTATCTTCACTGGCCTGCAGATCTTCTTGGAGTTTCGTTGAGAGATTTCTGTACTCCAGTAACTGTGCCTGGAAAAAAATAATATTGAAATTAATCCATAACTGAAAAAATATTTCACTAGATGTTTTTCAAACATACCGCAACATTCTGCGAATCTTCTTTGATATCGGCGATTTCAAGTGTCAATCTCTCGTTGCGTTTTTCAGCCATCAGACGCAGCGACTTTTCCTCGTTAATCGCTTTCTTTGCTTCTTTGAGTTCGGCTTGAATTTGTTCGAGACGGTTATGCAAATCGATTTTTTCGTTGTTAAGACAAACTTGTTTCGATTCTTGGACAGAGAGAAGACGCTGATAATCGTCTATTTGACCCTCCAGCATAGTGCACGCTCCTTTAAGTGTATTAAAGTTCTATGGAAACAAAAGAAGAAAATAGAGTAATCTATCTATATACAGTAGAACATCGATAAGTTAAAATCCAGGAGAAACATTAAAAAATTTAAGTTATCGAGAGTTGAAGTTAGAGAGGTTGTCAGAGTAAAATTTTTAACTTACCGAGGTTTGTGGATTTTATAGAGGTTCTACTGTATATGGACTCCATTTACTTATGAAACTTATAATAATAATAATAAATTTATTTATCAACAGACAAGTAGGTCCAATTACAGATAAAAATATATCGATACGCGTGCATACAGAATTAAAAGTGAGGTACAGTAGTACTTAAGCCTAAATGTAAAAAATTAAGATATTTCCTTACCAATTGCACATTTTCTAAGTCACGATTTCGTTGATCCAAAATCGATTCCAGCCGCGAAATTTCACAATTTAATTTTTCAATGTTAACGGTTAATAATCGTTTCTCATCGGTCGCACAATTAAGTTGAGTTTTAAGTACCATGTATTTATGTTCTGCCTCCTTGATTTCGTCTTTCATTTTATCGATACAAGAATTCGATTTTTTCAATTCGCTTAGATTCTGTTCTAAAATCGTTTTCTCTCGCTTCCATTTGCCTTTAGCGCATTCGAAATTATCTTTCAACTGACTAATTTCAACGTTGAATTTTTCCACTTGCGATGCTAGTTCTTTATTTTTCGAATTTAAGTCGGCAACGATGTTATCGTGTTCCGTTTTAGCCGATTCCAGTTGTTTAGTTAAATTCTCGACACTTTCCGTCAGCGATTTAATTTTTTCTTCGCTCGATTTCAATTCCCTCGTCGCTATGCGTTTGTCCAAATCACAATCCGATAATTCTTTCTCTTTCTTCCATAGCGCCCTTTTAGCCGACCTCGCTTCTTGTTTTTCAAACGCAATACTCTCCTGCAAAGTCTTAATTTGAGATTCGAGCTTTGACATCAATTCTTCCTGAGTATCCTGAGCTTCTAGTCTAGTGACTCCATTTTCCAGTCTTGCCAACAGTTCTTCTAAATCGTTTACTTTACTACGATTTAATTCGTCACTTTCTCGTACCTCAGATAACTTCTTCTGCAAATTCTCACGATCTTCCAGTACTTGTTTCAATTGATCTTCGAACCTTTTGATTACCGCTTTGCTATCGGCTTCGATAGCTTTCTTGGCAGTTTGTTCTTTTTCTAAAGCTTCACACGCAGCTACAAGTTCAGTCTTCAACATATCGACAGTGTTTTCAAAAACTGTCGAATTCTGTTTCAGTAATTTCTTACATTCATTGATCTGTTTCTCTTTTTCATTTCGAATTACCTGTAGTTCTTGTTTAACGAATTGCAATTCCGATTCAAGTTCATCGTAATTTTTGCATTTTTCTTCGATTTCATATAATTTCTCTTTCAACTCAAGTTTTTCTTTTACAGTAATATCCAATTCCGTGCACAATTTCGTTTCGACATTTTTCGTGTGTCGAAGTTCGTTTTCTAGATCGCTACGATTTTGGAGTTCTTTTTGCAACTTTTGATGTAACTCTTCAATGTATTCTGTGGTCTCAGATTTAATTTTTTCGAGCTTTGAGTTAACCCCTGCAACACTGCGTCTGTTTAAAACTCGCGCCTTGTTCATACTTTCCTAGAAAAATAAAAAAGAAATTAATTTTATCAATAGTGACTATAATTAATTATTTAACGAAATAAAGCAATTCATATATAATGTTGACACAATTTCGTAACGCATTTTTTTGCTTATAAACAAAAACACCATTTAATACCACCCACCATTTTGTTAAGAAACTCTTGCAATTGTTTCTAAGCTCATAAATAAATCTTCAACACACAAAAAATGTGAAAAAAATGACAGTAAAACAAGTCAACAAACACGGTTCTATTGTTGAAGAAAATAAAACGTTTGTTTCTCATAGACAAAGACACCAGATTAATAGTCCATTTTGCATCAGAGAGAGAAAGCAAAATAATATCAATTCATGATTGGTTTGTTCTGTACCAAAAAGACAGATACATATATTACAGTAACCTGTGATTGGTTAACTCCATAACAAAGCGATAGAATAAAAAAAATGTTAATCTCTTTTCTGGAGTTTTGAAGAAAAACGATGGACACTGACCATGTCTAAAATCAAGCTCTATAATATAACGACGCTGAAGGGACTGCGCATTTTTTGGCGTTATAGAGAGTTGTCGTTATATGGAAAGAAAGAAAAATCAATATTGTTTTACTATTGTAATATTATTTAATAACGCATGAAATTTACAAACATTACTATTAACACAAAAAACAACAACACTAGACAATAAAGCTGCAGTTCTTATCAATTTCGGCAACTTAGAAAGTACCTACAAACAGTAGGTGTTTTATAAATTACCGTAATTACTTGCTTTATAATGATACGTGGTCGTTATTTAGAGTGTGATGCTACATAGAGTGTATCATTGTATGAACAAGGCAAACCAACCAAAGTCGAGTAATTTCGACGTTTTAGGGAGTTTGACGTTAAATCGAGTGACGTTACATGGAATTTATACCGAGCTGGGTAGAGTAGTGGTGACAGCACTAGACTCGCATTCGGGAGGTCTGGGTTCGAATCCCAGCGGGGGCAGATGTGGCTAGAACTTTTTCCTACTGCCTCTCGCCGAAAAACGGTAATTCCTGTACCGGCCATCTTGATTGAGGTTTTCCATGGTTTCCCTCAATTAATTCCAGATAAATATCGAGATGGTTCCTTATTTGAGGCCATGGCCGATTACCTATCAAACTCCTAGTTCAAAAAAATTACCTACCTTATCCTAATTTCCTATAATTCCTTCATTCGCCCATTGCTATTGGATAAGTTGAAGTTTTAAAAATGTAGAAAAATAACGGGAAGTGTGGTAGATGGAAAATAGTAATGGCGCGAATGGAGCCTGTTATGACATAAAGTCGAGAAACGGCCGTTAAACGCATTATTATTATTATTATTATACTGTAATTAACTGGTGAAGATTCTTTTTGTAAGGAGTCTACAGAAAAGTATCAGGTCATGTTCTATTTCTTTTTAAAGAGTCACTAGAATTTTTATTACCTTATATTCTTCCTGGATGCTTCGGAGTTGTTCTAGTTCCTCCTTGGCATTTGCGAGTTCGTTCTGACATCGTTCCAGTTTGCTCGTGAGTTCGTTGTTAGCCGTGCAAAGATCAGTTTCTCGTTGTGTTCTTTGGTCTATTTCTTCCATCAGTTGAGCCGTTCTTTCCCTTTCCTCGGCTTCCCATTTTTGTTTAGCACTTTTAATCAAAACCAACGCCCTCTCTTCTAAGTCCTTGCGTTCCCGACGTTCTGCTTCCAGCGTCCGTTTAAAATTCTGAAAAAAGACACAATTTGCGATGTGTATTTGTTTCAACAAATGACTGTCAGCTATCAGTATCATTACTTACAGATATTTGTTTATCTCTAGCTATTAAGTCGTGTTCCAATTTTTCTCTACTCGTCTCGGATAATTTCATTTGACGGATCTGTTCGGCGAGCCGCTTTTTAAGCGTTGCAACTTCTTTGTTCCCTCCTTCGATATGCGCTAAATGTTTGTGCAAGCCTTCTAATTCACGCTTCTTTTCATCCAATATTATTTTTTGTTTACGATCCGTCACGCCTGAGAAAATATTCTAAGATTAAGGTATGCCTGTTTAGCAAATAATCTATTTATTTTTTTATTAATGACATCTGGTACCAGAAAATAGAACCAGGTAGATCAAGATGTTATTTTGAGATTAGGCCACGCTTCCGTGTCTACTTAGCTCTTCGACATGACATCTGGGGGCAGAAAATGAAAGTATAGAAAAATAGAATGTTTAATTTTAAAACATACTTCTGATGGACGATTCTAAATCTTGAGCCAGGTTGATTTCTTGCGTATATGTAAAACCTATAAATGGTAAATTACGTCCCGAAAACTGAGTCCTAGTTTTTAGATTCTCCAAGCTCGGAACTTGAGACTTTCGTTCGAATTCAATAAAATTCGAGGTATCGTCGACGCTATTAATTCTTGGCACAAAAGGGGGCAATTGTTCTCGCAATCCATTCCAGTTCACATCTTTAAAAAAGGAATGCGCCAAAACCTGTTTATGTGACAGACGTGAATTCGCATCGGTTAAAAGACTACAAATGAACTTTTTGTACGGTTCGGCAACAAGGCAGTCGGGTGGGAATTTTAACTTCGATGTGTAGTTCATTATATTATTGTAAACAGACGACACTGTTGTGTCTGAAAATGGCGTCGAACCAACCGCCATTTCGTACGCCACAACACCTAACGACCAATAGTCGCATTCGATCTGAAACAAACAACACAGCATCAACAAACCGTGGAACTGTATATACTTCATAGAGTTTACATCTATCGGCTGTACATTTACATGTAAGTGATTTCAAACACACTTTGATCTTTTCTCGTTAAAACACATGTTGTAAAAATAAAACTCACCCCGTATGATCCAGTATTATTTTCCATCGACTTTAACACCTCTGGTGCTATATATTCCGGTGTCCCGACGGGCATTTTACTCGTAACGAGGCCTGCTGACGACAGTTTCGCAGCCGACCCAAAATCGGCCAGCTTTAAATGGCCGCAGCGATCCAATAAGACGTTATCGGGTTTAATATCTCGGTGGACGTAACCCATACTGTGTAAGGCGTGCATTGCTAACGACAATTCAGCTAAATAGAACAGTGCATGGTCATGGGGCAACGAACCGTTATGTCTTTCGAGTAAAGCCAACAAATCGCCACCGGGGTGAAATTCCATGATCAAGTATAAATGGGCGTAGTCTTGGAAAGCGTACTGTAAATGAGTTAACCAGGGAGATGTAGCCGACGCCATGATGTCCCGTTCTTCTTCGTAAAAAGAAACGGCCTGCTGATTTAACGTGTCTACTTTACGCAATGTTTTCATGGCATAGACGTCGCCTGTCTGTTTTTCACGAACTACGTGCACTTCTCCGAAATGGCCCTGGCCAATCACGTTTTTGACTTCAAAGTCAGAAAGGTTAACGCGAAGTTGTTTCAATTCACTGACAGTGGAACGAAATTTATCAATGAACAAACCGATGTTTTTATCGACACGTTTTAAATTATCGTTATTGCATTCATCGTATAATACCGTTACGGCATCTAGTAGGCCTTCTCTTGTTACGAGGCGCTTTGCCCCCGTAGGACTGGCACATTTTGACAGTAACTGATTATTCAATCGAGTTACTCGAACACTTATAGGTTCCGTAGATGGTTCCATTTTAGTCTATCGTCACGAATAAAATGTATATTTCCGAAAATCACTTATTTTGTACAAACATGTTGACACTACCCTATTAAAAATCACTTTTTCTAAACTTATAAACAAGCTTCAACCGTTTTTAAACAAAATTAAGCACTTTTTTAAACGTTACCGAGGGTGGCAGCACCGTGTAACTGATGTTAAAACGTAGAAACTAAAAAAAACCTAGTTTTTTATAATGGCATAAACTACGTTTAATAATAAATATTATAATACAATTAACTTAGCGAATTTTTATATTTTTAAATGTTTATGTTTACTCAATAAATAAATAAATAGACAAATGATAAAATATCTCAATGAACAGGTTCTGGAGGATAGAAATTATTAAATAACAGCTTATGCTATGTAAATAATTTTGACATTTCTAAATATTTTATAAAAAATCAGTTTTATTATTTTAAAATTGATTTTACTGTTGTGATGTGTTTCCGATATGAAGCTCTTTAGGAAAAATACATGCAGAACGTGTCTACGAGTAAAAACTTCAAATATAAAGAATGTATATCATGTAATAGAAATGTTAAGATTATGTACTTCGGTTGATGTTAGTGTTTATTTTATTAAAATTGTTCGTAATACTCGCATAACTCATAATATTTGTGTTTATAGATTGAACAAAGTGATACAATGCCTAAAGGTATATGCAACGCTTGTTATTCGAAATTGGAAGTATGCTTATCATTTAGAAAGCAGTGTGAAAAATCTGAAAATATATTAAAGGATTGTGTGAAAAAGAACATCCCCCTAATAAATTACTCGACTTTCGAATCGAGCGAAAAGTTAGACAAAAATAAATCTGTCAAAAAACCTGTTTTACAAGACGTTTCTGATAATATCAGTAATTATGTTTTGCAAAATTGTAAAGAAGAAAAGATAGAGCCAAAAGAGGAGTTGGATAATTGTATAGAAGACGACACTGAATATTTATCCGACATATCAGAGAAAAAGTACAAAGACGAAGAACATGTGAACGCTAATTCATCAATTGAAGTGATAATAATAAAACAAGAACCTGCCGATGAAAATGCGCCAGCCAATGATGTTAAACTAAACGAAAAACAAAACACAAAATCGACCAATAAACGTTTACAAAAATCAAAAAACAAAGGAGTGAGGAAAAGTGTTAAGCTATTAAGACACAGTAGGGTGAATCAACGACTTCTACTTAACCAGCCAGATAAATTTCGTTGTGACCTTTGTGGTAAGTTTATTGGGATTTGATATTTGATGCTGTGACATCTGGTGATAAAAATTAAAGTATAGCAAAATGCTACCACGCCTCCATGTCAAATCCCATTAGAAAATAACTGTAAGCAACTATTAATCTTTTCTCTAAAAGGGGACATAATTTGTGTTTAGGAAGGGAGTGTACTTCCAAAAGACAGCTTCAACAGCATAAAAGTATCCACAAGCGGTCTGGCGCTCATTTGTGTTCAACTTGCGGCAAACAGTTTACGCTTCCCGAGAATTTAGTTCGACACGAACGTATTCACACTGGAGATCATCCTTATTCTTGTCCAATTTGTCCGAATAAGTATGTGCTGTGACTGATAACAGAAGACTTGCGTATTTTTGTTTGTAATAGTTTTCTTTTCCAGAACGTTTGCTCAATCGAATCAATTGAAATCGCACTTGGTGACACATTCGCAGCTGAAACCCCATCTGTGTAGCACCTGCGGCAAGGAATTCGCTAGATACAGGTCACTTAGGGTTCATATACTGAGAATGCATCCGTTGCCCGGAACATCAAGACAGTTTCCGTGCGAAATTTGTGCGAAAGTGTTTAAAGGTATGTCTGAGAGTTGTCATATTTTTGGCGAATATCAAACGGATACACCTTATCAAGAAGACTAGACTATAAGGAGATCGAAGTCGCGTGCCATAAGAGAGCGCCCATAAATCACGTACAGTGGAATCCGTTTATAATGACATCGAAGGAAATTGACAAACACGTCATACTAAGCGGACGTCATACAAAGCATTTTTGTGAAAAAAAAACCTTCCTTTTTTTTAGGTAGCATAGGGCCGCTGACGGGTATTCCTTTGTTTCGCGTGATTTTAAACTACTGAATTAACGCTTGATCAACATTTTCTTGCGCGATTTTCGAAGCCTCTTCGATTTCAAAACATTTGAATTGAACGATCGCTTAATCCGGTTCTTGTTTTTGAAAATCATTGAGATTGTCGAATGACCCACGCCCAATTCCTCTGCGAGAGATGAGCTTGATTCTCCATTTTCTAATCTGCATATTATTCACCTTTCTCCTCAATTGTAAATGTTTTACGACGTTGAGATGACATTTTTTACATAGGATATCACTAAAAACAATGCGTGACGTTCAACTATCAATTACTCACTGAGATTCAAAACAAAAACAAGCCACGTGCCGAACGTCGTCGGGAATCAACGAACATTGCCGAAGGTGTAAAGAATCATGTCGGTCACTATAGACGGACAAAATTTATTAAAAATGGGTCATAATAAGCGACATGTCACTGTAAGCGAAGTCATTATATCCGACTTTGTTACAAAGAATTCTATATGAAAACCAAACCTCGTTGTGTAATTACGTCATAATAGGCGGTTGGTCAATATAGGCGGAGTCATAAAAAACGGATTCTACTGTAGCTCGATCAAGAGGAAGGAGGGATCAGTTCGAAGGGAGGGGGGAGTTGGAGTCAAACTACGTAATAGTATATAAATAAAACTGAAGGACAATTTCGTTTTCAGATCGTCGCGATTTGGCTCAGCATATTGCAATCCATACAAAAGCGAGACAATTTGTGTGCGGGGTGTGCAAGAAAGCATTCAATCGAAGGAATAATTTGCGTGTTCACGAATACATACACACTGGTTATCGACCGCACGCTTGTAGTGTTTGTAACAGAGCCTTCATACAAAAGCATGTACTAGATAGTCATATGAAAACACATAAATCATAGTTGAATACGACGATAAATACAATTTAAGTCTTTATGTATTATATTAAATACTTGTATAAAATTGTAAATATTAAATTAAGTTTTAATTGAAAAAAGTGCTCTATTGTTTTAGAACTGCCGGTGTCTTATGTTCTGAGATCTAACGTTTTACTCCATGTAAAAAATAAACAGAACCCCGAATAGAATAAAATCAATGTTTTGTTAAATTTTTGAATAAAAAAGCTAACGCTTATAAATGGAAAATAAAGTACTTTTCCCAGATGATATTTGTCGAACGTGTTTAGAACAGAAAGATAATTTACTGTCGATATATAGCCATGCTAGTGTAATAAAATTGTGTGCTACCGTTGATGTAAGCAATTGACTTAATGTTTATTGTAGTTTTTAAATAATCTATAATGATTTTACAACCAGTTATTTGATTACAGTCGTTTTTTTAAAAGTAATCATTGTTTAATCGTCTTCAGATTTCTCAAAATGATGGTCTGCCAAGCAGTATTTGTACTGAGTGTTACAAAAAGGTGAAAAGTGCAGTTTCGTTTCGCACTCAGTGCGAGAGCGCGGATTCCACGTTACGAAAATGTTTAAAGAAAGGTTTACCTTTTAAAAGACATTTAGCAAATAAAAATAACGAATGCACAGAACAAACGAACGAGAAAAAACAATTGAAGAAGAGTAGTCAGTGTTACATTAGAAATTGCAATTCGAAAAAAGGAGACGATGGCATTACGTTACACGATTTTCCGTCGGAAGACTTCATGCAAATCGAGTGGATCGGAGCAATAAAGCAACACTGCAAAAAAGGTATCGAATTGAGCGCCGATACACGCATATGTAATTTACATTTTAACAAAACCGATTATAGAAGTAATAAGTTATTGAAAAGAAGCGCAATACCATCCGTTTTCCCTGAAGGTACTAGTACTATCATTTCAAGGTTAGTGGAATATTATAGGTTGGGCGTTAACATTGTTAAAAGTGAGACGTGGCGAGACGAAAGAAAAGGTGGAGGTAGCAGTCCTTGAGACCTTTTTCCCAACTGTCAAGTCGAGGGTTTTGAACGACGTAAGTAATCGATTCAACAAATCACAGACGTGACCACTTTTATAGCCTACCTATAGTACTCTACTAACCATGCTATCATTTTACATACCATAACCCTATTTTCGCTGTTATTTAGCATTCATTTGTTTTTTTAGTTTCACAAAATGAAGACTGTGGTCCATCTGTTGACTGTATAAAAGTCGAAGTTAAAGTAGAAATATCTGAAACTGGTTCTTCGTTTGATTTTGGTTCAGCAGATTTTGCAGGAGAAAAAATAACGCAAGGTAGGTATTTAATTCTACAACTTACCGAGCAGGGTAGAGCAGTAGTGAGTGCATTCGGAAGGTACCGGGTTCGAATCCAGGCGGAGCCAGATGTGGCTGGAACTTTTTCCTACTACCTCTCGTCGAGAAACGGTAATTCCTGTACCGGCCATTGTGTTGAGGTTTTTCATGGTTTCCCTCAATTAATTCTAGATAAATATCAAGTTGGTTCCTTATTCGAGGCCATGGCCGATTACCTATCAAACTCATAGTTCAAAAGTTGCCTACCTTATCCTAATTTTCTATAATTCCTTCATTCGCCCATTATATTACTGAAGTTGAAGTTTTAAAAATGTAGAAAATAACGGGAAGTAATGGTAGATGGAAAATAGTAATGGCGCGAATGGCGTCTGTTATGACATAAAGTCGAGAAACAGACGTTAAACGCATTATTATTATTAATTGTACAACTTTCAATGGTATTATTTTACCCTATTCTTTTTTCAGAATCAAATGAAGGAACGGTTAATCGTTTTTCAATTAAAAATGAGCAATCGGAATTTAATAAATCGAATAATTTAGACGATAATGATATTCAAGATATTAAGCAGTCAGATTTAAGTGAAGATGACAATGTAGATAATTGTGACAATTATAATTCAAGCGGAAGCGAATTTTCACCAACAAAAACTGTTATCAAAACCAAAACGAACGGTGCCACAAAAAAATGTTCCATAAGAAAGTCTTTAAACCAGTCCAAGTTACAGAGAAAAGAAATTCGAAGAAATAAAGACACGGATTACAAAGGCGCATTCGAGAAAATTGAACCGAAAAATTTAAAAAAGTGCAGATATTGCCATGTTAAGTTTTTGTGCGAAAAACAATTGAATGCTCACGAGAAAAAACATGAAGAAAGACATTTCTGCGATATATGCGGTAAGCTTTATAATTGACTAGCCGCTCCCCGCGGCTCCGCCCGCGATTTTAATAGTCAGGATTCTTTCATTACTCACTCACTCCGTTCGTTCGCCAGAGTTTATAATTATTTGTTTCATTACTCACTCACTCACTCCGTTCATTCGCTCGAATTTATTTGATTATTATGCTGTAGTGAACTTTCTTATAGAATTAATATTGGACGATTACATAAGTTGCCTAGAAATTGGCCCTACTAATATTTTAATTTGTTTGTTACTCTTTCACGCCAAAACTACTCAACCGATTATCATGAAATTTTGTACACATATTCTTAGCGGTTTTAGAAAGGACATAGGATACTTTTTTTAATAAAAAGTATCCCATGTCCTTTCTAATACCTCTAAGAACATGTGTACAAAATTTCGTAACAATCGGTTGAGTAGTTTTGGCGTGACAGCGTAACAAACAAATTTACATTCCCATTTATAATATTATTAGGGATTAGGGATATTAGGGATTGACGCATCAAATCGAAACAAGTGAAAGTCATAAGTGATTTTGTTTTTAAGGCAAGGAGTATCCGACTCATCGTCAACTTGTGAGTCACAAAGGTGTTCATAAGAGAGAGGGCGCTCATTTATGTACAACTTGCGGTAAAACTTTCACAATGCCTGAGTACCTTGTCCAGCACGAAAGGACGCATACGGGAATACATCCTTATAAATGTCCCCATTGCCCTAATAGGTAAGCTTATTCAACTTAGACACTAATGTCCCTCTCAACCGTATATTTGTATAAAATCATCATTGAAGTGAAATGAAATGAAATTTATTAGTTACAGTGACAAAAGTTTGTAACAAGTCAATACAAATTACAGTATAATAAGAATATAAAATATAATAAGAGTTTATCAATAAAAAAAAGTTTAACAATAAAAAAAGTTCGACAATAATAAAACGTTAATTAAAATAGTCTGACAAAGAATAAAATTCCGCATCAATCAAAAAACTGAAGACTGCAGTTTTAAAAGAAGATGTATGTTTCAGAACATTTGCTCAAAAGAATCAACTCAAATCCCATTTGGTAACTCACACAACAGCAAAACCGCATCTGTGCAGTCAGTGCGGAAATGCGTACGCTCGACCGCGATCGTTACGCGTCCATATTCGCCGAATACATCCGGTCCCCGGCCAAAAACGCTCCTTCATATGTACGGTTTGCGGACGCGAGTTTATCGACAAACGGGACCTGTCGTCACACATGGGTATCCATAGGCATGCGCGGAGCTACATTTGCGGCGTGTGCGGCAAAGCGTTCAACCGAAGCAGCAATTTACGCGTTCATGAGAGGATACACACTGGACACCGGCCATTTGCTTGTTCGGTGTGCGGCCGCTCGTTCATACAGAAACACGTTTTGGACAGTCATATGCGAACGCATTCCAACGAGGCGGCTCAATTCACGGGTAAGTAGTTCCATTGTTATTAGTGTATTTGCCATATGGCAACATACACTATTGGCGTCGGTCGGATGGCGGGACCTAGGGGTCGGACCAAAGTTTCTCGACGTTTCATAACCTAAATACTTTGGCACCATTTTTACAATTGTTTATATTTATATACGTGCGGGCTATAACTTTCGAAAGAGCTAATTGATTTTAACGAAATTTTGTCCACATGTTGAAATCCATCACAACAAAGCGACCCTAAGGGTTTCGTTTTTTTTTTTTTGAGGTACGAAACCCAAAAAAGTGATAGATTCGAGAATCTGCGTAGTTAATCTAAACTAGCGGTACTTGTGCGAATATTTCGCACTAAAATTCGTTTCTAATTTCTCACACTCTTTATAACTTTCTTCTTTTTGTTGTATTACATTACGAAGCTCAGTACGAAATAAATATATACCCACAAAACACCAAACCGTATCGAAAAACTCTCGACGTACGTTTCGCCAACCAAGTTGGCATCATCTCCTGATGATGCCAACTTGGTTGGCGAAACGTACGTCGAGAGTTTTTCGATACGGTTTGGTGTTTTGTGGGTATATATTTATTTCGTATTTTCACAC
Organism: Venustoraphidia nigricollis; assembly: GCA_034508555.1. Classification (NCBI taxonomy): domain Eukaryota; kingdom Metazoa; phylum Arthropoda; class Insecta; order Raphidioptera; family Raphidiidae; genus Venustoraphidia; species Venustoraphidia nigricollis. The sequence goes on along the minus strand of JAVRKA010000032.1, from coordinate 2,599,060 downwards.
CAAAGGTTCCATCACTCTTCTTGGACGAAGCTCAGTGACGATTCAAGAAAATATTTTTCTAAAACTGTCATATAGAGGCGCAAGTATCGAAAACGTTTAGCCGAAGCGCCGCCATACGAAAAGTATTTATACGTTTATTTTGATTAAAAATTAAACAAAAAAAAATTACCGACCGTCAATCATGTTGACGTTGTTTCAAAGTTAGAACCGTCAGATGGCAGCATTGCTGCATATACTGAATAAATGTATAATTGTTATGTAAAGAAAACGATAAATAATCTTATAATTATAATTAATTATTTTGCAAAAACAAAAGCAATAATAGAATTTTTTGTTGTTGATGTCGGTAGAGCAAGCAATTATCTATAAAATGATATAAAATTTATGTGGAGCAATTGTGTGTTTTTTTCGAAAAAGGGAGGCAAACATCTTAACCTTAGCGTATTAATATATATTATAATGATCGTATTTGATCTTTATATATAATGATAAAAAATAAATAAATAAAACACAATAAAATTTGATTTAATCAAGACGAAGTCTAAATGCGTCAGATCACAACGAGATTTAAAATTATAATCCTTTTTTGTTTCTCCAGCGTTGCTAATAGAAACTTCAAACAAAACAATGTTGTGGTCGACAATGTAGAGTATTAATGTTGTCGCTAGGAGACCCAACAATAGGATGATATTTTGTTTGTTGTAGGTATAGAAAAACAACAAACCGTGCATTGAATTTGCAGAGAAACGAACCAGAAGAAAGACGTGACATCATGTACTTCAAAAGGTGATTAAATTATTTTTATTTGTACATTTCTATTTTTATTTCCTTGTAAAAATATATTCAAACTGTAAATTTAGTAGTGATTTATTCTAAAACCTTACGTTGTGAGATACACAATCTACAGTGGAAGCATTTTAATCAGATTATGTGCACTTATTTTGTAAATAATAATAATTTTTAAAAGCATTAAGTTGTCAGAATATCAAATGAATAATTTCAATAATAAAATTATCTCGTCATCCATAATCAAGACGACTTAAACAAATACAAGATAATTTTGTCAAAACAATATTATTCCTGCAAATTTAATCTAATGTTTATCTTTAAAACCTACCTAAAACTTTTATCTCATTATATGACGTTAAATAAATGAGCTATAAGCAAAAAACGCCATTTTTAAGCGAAGCTTCTCAGCTTCGTTGCGCGCTTGACTGTTGGGAAGTAAACCTAGAAAAAGCGTCACCGTCAGCGTCTTCTCTCTTGATTAGCGCGCTGCTACACTACTAAAAATACGTAGAAGCTTCACTTCTGTCAGACGTCTCTCGACTCCTTTCTTTATTGCTCCCCTCTCTGGGACCAAAATTTGTACCTAGATCGATTAATCGTCTCGGAACATCTCCATTCTGTAATTTTCATCAAAATCGAAACAGCCATTTTGATTTAAAGTTTAAACAATCAGTTTTTTTGTTTTTCAGAACATCTGAATGTAGGCAACTAAACAATCCGCATTGCAGCTCTTTACTAGAATTAAATAATTTAAACATTACTTAATATGTAAATTCGAACTGCAAATGCACTGAAGTATCAATTGACACAAAGTTATTGTCAATTAATATTGTTGTAGATGTGAAGTTATGTGATGCAGTGCACCGTTATTCTTGTATTAATTGGAATTTTAAGTTTTTCGCGTGGGTTGATTAAGTACATTTAACGGAATTATTTCAACAATGCTGCTTTATTAGTTTATTAAAAATAGTCGTTAAAACATCAAGTATGTGTAATAGGAAAGATAAGGACGTGTTAAGCTGCATTGACAAGCTTGTCATTTGTTTTTTTCCTGAGGCATATGCGATAATAATAATTGACTTTCTAAATTAGTCGAGTGGAACGTGATTTATTTTTGTAAATTGACAACTACAATAGTTATATTAAGTGTGTTGTTAATTGCGTTAGAAGAGAAATCAATAAACAGGTAATTATTGTTTTGTTTTATGAATAATTAATTATGTAGATAACTGTATTACAAAATATGAATTTTCTATTGTTTTTATGTACACCTAAAACATATGAAAGATTGCATGGGGATATAGTATTTTCTTTTGTTTCGTGCAAACAGATTAAAAGACAAATTACACTTCTTTAATTTTTCACACGATAATAAAATACAATAAAACGGTGATGTTTTAAATTTTGATAATATAGCAAATGAATATAAAAACGATTACTAGATTGATGCGACTATTGTAGAAGTTATCTTTACAAGATGTGACGAGATAAAAAATGTATTTGATTAGTGTGTCCAAAAATAACTATAATTACTAAGCTATAGTTATTGATTAGTTGGTGACAAAATTTCGATATAATAATTTATATTAACGGGAGTTTTTTTTTTCAATAGCATCATTAAGGCACTATAGATGTGAGTATTCTCATCCGCCATATTGTGTCCTTGCTTGTCACGCGTAGTACGACAACATATGACTAAAGTTAACAGATAAATTATATTTCATAAAAGAAAAATGATTTGAATGTTTGTCAAGATTTTTTAAAGGTCCTGCTGTTGTTTGTACGCGTTTACCCGTACGCAAAAGTGCTTTAAAGTGGGAATATCAATGTGACAACTGTACAGAAGTTGACAGAAAAAATTGCGGTAATTATTTATTTTTCATCACTGTACTATGCAGAATAGAAGAATTATTTGTTAATTGTAATGACTATTGTTTTTTTTTGCGGGCTATTAAAAAAATGCGGAAATGTCAGAAAAGAAATCTGCCTTTGGCAACGACACTTCAATTTTATCAGCTGAAATACGAAACAAATTAAATAAAAAATATTGGATACAAGTTGAATTATTTATTATAAAAAAAGGTATACATTAAATAAAATACATTATGGAGAAGCATTTCAATTTTTTTTTCTTTGCTGACGCCGTTCCATAAACTATTTTGCGAAATTTGCTATTTTTAATGAAGTTTTTCAAACAGTAAGAACGGACGTTAAAAAAATGCTGGCTAATTCTCCCTTTCACATTGTAACATTCCGGAAAAAATATATCAATATTGTCCACTAAACATTTTCCCAATTCGAATTTTCCCTGTCTCCGCACTTACAGCCGCTTTTTTTTTTTTTGAGAATACAGTTAAACGTATTTTTCTTACAGACACATTTTGAAGAATCACAATTTGAAAATCGTCGACAGGATGGATGGAAGAAATTAAAACGGAAATTCTAATTGGGAAAATGTTTAGTGAACAATATTGATATATTTTTTCCGGAATGTTACAATGTGAAAGGGAGAATTATCCGGCATTTTTTTAACGTCCGTTCTTACTGTTTGAAAAACTTCATTGAAAATAGCAAATTTCGCAAAATAGTTTATGGAACGGCGTCAGCAAAGAAAAAAAAAATTGAAATGCTTCTCCATAATGTATTTTATTTAATGTATATCTTTTTTTTTATAATAAATAATTCAACTTGTATCCAATATTTTTTATTTAATTTGTTTCGTATTTCAGCTGATAAAATTGAAGTGTGGTTGCCAAAGACAGATTTCTTTTCTGACATTTCCGCATTTTTTTTAATAGCCCGCAAAAAAAACAATAGTCATTACAATTAACTAATAATTCTTCTATTCTGCATAGTACAGTGATGAAAAATAAATAATTACCGCAATTTTTTCTGTCAACTACTGTACAGTTGTCACATTGATATTCCCACTTTAAAGCACTTTTGCGTACGGGTAAACGCGTACAAACAACAGCAGGACCTTTAAAAAATCTTGACAAACATTCAAATCATTTTTCTTTTATGAAATATAATTTATCTGTTAACTTTAGTCATATGTTGTCGTACTACGCGTGACAAGCAAGGACACAATATGGCGGATGAGAATACCTATATCTATAGAGCTCTAGCATCATTTCTTGATGCGCCCCACCTACTCTGCTGTGACAACAGGTTTTTGTTTTAAATTTTGCATCCTTGTCACACGTAATATATCGATATATATGTTCAATGCAAATAAAAAAGATCTTTAAGTTGCGGTTTAACAATTGACAAACGGATGCCAATCAGTGCTGCAATTGTTTTTAACCTTGTAAGTTTGTACTAAATAATATTGTAAGTCGACTATAATTATTGTTAATGCATGCGTTAATTACAGATTAGTGTAATTATTATTTTTTGATCGGTTAAAAAGACTATAAATATATACCACTTATTTTATTTTACAATTCGAAATTGATATGTATATCATTTTTTTTAAAGTTTTATTGTGTTACATAAATATTAAAAAGATGTAGCCTCAGGTAGACGGCCCACGGAATAGTACAGTAAAATAGGGAGAACAAATTATTCTGAGCAAACATTGTTTAATCCGATGTATCGTTAGTAAAATATTAATTTACATTGACGGCACTTTGAATAAAAAAACGTCTAAGAATTTTTCTGCTCAGAATTGTTTGCTCTATTTCGTCGTAGTGCCCACTGGCGGTAGATCAGAGGACAGTCTGTATACCTATATCATTTGAAATAAACTGAATTTCTTCAGTTCAATTGATTTAATCGGTTTTGAAAGATAGATTTTAATAATTTAAATTAATATAAAAAATAACGAAACACCTTTACGTAACAATGCATCTAAAACTTCGGAGCAAATGCTAGATGTACGAAAAAGTTGCCAAATTTTTATATAACCGGTTATTGACCTCATGCTTCTGGAGAACATTATAAATAAAACCAAGTCTTGTATAAAATATTTAAAACCACATACCACCTAAATATATAGACAAAACTTGTTCGCAAACCTGATTTAGTAACAACAGATGGTCAATAATGCATCAAAACAAATAACAATCGAAACAAATATATTGTTCTTTTTATAGGTACTCTTTTAGTGACCTTGCTAGTAATTTCTTTTTTACCAAGAAAAAAAAATCTTAACGAGCCTGACGAAATTTGTAGTCAATAATATACAGTTTATCTTTATAAAACATCTAAACAGAATTAGGATTTTTTTTGTAATTTCTGTCTCTCTGTCTGTTTGTGCCGGGTTAATAAAACAACTACAGAATTGATTTTAATGTTGTATACATCAGCGAATAGGACGATATTAATTAACGCAAGCGAAACCACGTGTAAAGTAATTGCTTATCTATGGACAGTAATTGTGTAATATTTAATAACGTTTATGCTAATTTGCAATTTATAATGAAGTTGGCAAGTGCCACAGTTCAGGTAATCAAATCGTTGCACGCGGGGGCCATACGGTGAAAATGATCGACAGAAGTCATTGCCACATTCAACTCATATTACTTTCACGAAGAGGAATAGGGGGGCGGTGGTAAATTAAGCATGATTTTTTGAAAAAAAAAAACTAAAAATTATTGAAAGTGTTTTTATCAATCACTAAACATACTAATGCTGTATCTAATATTTTCTTCAAATGTAATTTTATTCGAGAGCCAATTTTTTGTTCTTTCGTTAGACGGCACAATAACAATGTCGTCGCTGATATCGATGTAACGATATCGGGACCGCTCAAAGGAATAGACATCTACTAATGGAATGTTTTCTCACCTGCTGATACAATCACAATACAGCTAATGAAAAAACATACTTTTTTACATTTGAGATGCCCCAAAGTCGATATCGACGACAATATATCGTTATTGTATTGGTAACGATGTTGTTTTGTTTTTTTTCAGAATCGCTTTAAATAGGCAGCATTCCATAATGAAATTACAGCATGCCATTGTAGCTTTCTGCTGTTTCGTAGTAGTCCAAAGGTATTATCTTAACGATTTTCAAAAGAGTCTTCGATGAAAATTTGCTTCACAGCCGTTTCATTTTTTTCTAGTTCTGTATCATGGAGATGGGAATGCGAAAAAGGAAACTGTGTGAAAAAGCCAATCGGTGATAACGTCAAAGACGCCTTGAGCTTGTCAACTTGTCAACTGTTTTGTAACGTAAACAATGTATTTTGGCCTCTGCCTTCTAAGATTACCGCATTCGGTAATCAGTTAGCGCACGTAAATATAAACAGCATCGACGTTTTAATGGAAAATGCAGATTCACCGGCTGGACGTTTATTTACCGAAGCTGCCAAGGTTTGAAATTTAAACCAACATTGGATCATTGATCTTTTATTCAACATTAATTATTAGGATTGATTAATGAATGGAAATATTTCATCTTTGATTCATTCGTAACTCACTATTGTGAGGTCCATGTCTAGCGTTACCTAAACTAAAATTAGCTCTCGCATGATGTGAATTTATTGTTGCAATTTGCTTTATTCTGAAAGATTAACTGTTGAGATATAGAGTAACTCATAACTCCTTCCGCCGCGAAAGTGGAAAGATTCGGGTTTGAGTCCCGACGGTGACAGCTGTTTGAAAATAGTTTTTTCTAATATAGCATTGTAATGATGAATGTTTCTTAACAATTATAGCAAACGATAGCTATTATTCTGTTTCTTAAGATCACTATATCTAAGTTCATGGTTGTAGTTTTGTCATATCAAATAGTTTTTAGATAGCCAACCTTATGACTTTAAGCGTGTTTAGTAAATGTTTTGGCTGTTAGGAGATCTTCTTTGGTGACGTCTTTATTTAAAGACATGAACTAAGCTGCTGCTTACCGTAGGCAATGAAAAATATTAAAAACAAATTCTTTTGAAATGTGTTAAAGAAAAGACAATTTGAATAAATAAAACTCTCTGTTACAGCGCTTTAAGAAACAAATTTCTGATTTAATACCAAAGAACGCTCGGGTGCAGACCGGTGGCAGATCTTTGATTGTTAATGTAAAACTGCAAAATACTTCTATAACAAGTACGTTGTTAATTATGAAACCAAGTTTTTTGATGTGTAAATATCTTAGCTCTCGTCTCGCGATACGGAAGTTTGAGAACGTCTGACATTAAGTCAAACAGATGTTTTCATGCTCACACCAGTTACACATTTGCAAGTGTAGTATAGACGCTGATGACCTCAGATGTTGAGCGTCTATAATCTACAATCTATTTATCTATCTGCAAGTGTAGTGAAATCAATATGAGCTCACTTGTTTATACATAAGCTCTCGTCAGTACCGCGTCCTTCATTTTTTTTAACAAAAGAAAGTTATTGTTGCAATTTCATTGACAGAATTAACGCTACAGACAGATGAAAGCTATGATCTGAACATAAGCGAACTCAGTGACGGAAGAATAAGTGCCGATATTACCGCAGCAAATTATTTTGGTGGTCGACATGGCTTAGAAACGCTTAATCAAGTTATTATATTTGATGACATACATGATGAAATACGTGTACGTTTTGTCATTTGTTTCTTCTGTTTTCTAGTAGTTTTTTTTTTAACCGGTTTTGTTTTTTTTAGATTATAACTAAACTATCATTGTTTGACGGGCCAGTTTATCCGTATAGAGGTATTCTGTTGGATACGGCTAGAAATTACTTTTCGGTTGAATCGATAAAGAGAACAATAGATGCGATGGCGTCATCGAAACTAAATACGTTTCACTGGCACTTGACCGATACGCAAAGTTTTCCGTTTGTTGTATCGACCAGACCTGAATTATCCCAGCTCGGAGCTTATACTCCACATAAGATTTACTCTGCTAACGATATCGCTGAGGTAATTTAATGTGTACTAGTTTTGATTATAGAATAATATTGAACCAATATAAGTTCATGGCGAATAGAGAGATAGGAGACCGCAGTGTGAAGCACATGTCCCGAAAATCGATGACAGTAAGGGTTTGTAAAAGCTTTACGCATGGCGCTGTAGCTTTAAGAACCCAAGTAACGTACATTGTGGCACATTTCTGTTTAATGTTTTATTATATTTATTATAATTACGTGACAATTGTATTTTAGATAATTGAATATGCTACGGTACGCGGAGTGCGGGTTATGCCGGAATTCGATGCTCCGGCTCATGTGGGTGAAGGCTGGCAAAACACAGATTTCGTGGAATGCTTCAAAGACGAACCTTGGGCGCAGACCTGTGTAGAACCGCCTTGTGGACAGTTGAATCCCACTAAACCGGCATTGTACGATGTCTTGGAAGATATTTACGGTGAAATGGTCAAATTGTTTCAACCCGACATTTTCCATATGGGCGGTGACGAGGTAAAACTTGTAAATGTCATCTAATCAAGACGTTTTCTTTCAACAATCTAAAAGCAACAGTCATAGATCGATTTGTCATCGCTAATTTATACTTTTTAAACATTTTCACAGAAATCTAATCGTTTTTTCCTCGATTCAGTACTTGTAGTGCCATCTGCTTTTCTCGCGACGCTACTAAATTGTACCCTAGTGTGCACATAAAATTACTTAACGATGTTGTTTTGTTTTAGGTATCAGTGATTTGTTGGAATAAAACTGAGAACATTCTAGCGTGGATGAAACACAAAGGCTGGAATAACACGGAAGCAGATTTCATGAAACTGTGGGACCATTTTCAATCACAAGCTGTTGAGCGATTTGATAAAAAAAGTGGCAGAACAGACATACCGATTATAATGTGGACCAGTACATTGACCAAAGCCAACTACGTTGATCAATATTTACCAAAAGACAGATACATCATTCAGGTATGAAATATAGCTCTTAGTTCAACATTTTGTCACATGATAGCGTAACTGTAAATGCCACTTTATTCTTTGTTTAAATTCTGTGAAAAGTTTGATATTATCAACATTTTATTTAAAGATTTGGACAACCGGAACGGATCAACAGATTAAAGACTTGTTGGATAAGGATTATCGTCTGATTATATCTAATTACGATGCGCTTTATTTGGACTGTGGTTTTGGAGCTTGGGTTGGGTCAGGAAACAATTGGTGTTCACCGTATATTGGATGGCAAAAGGTTTATGACAACAGTCCAAAACAAATTGCAAATGATAAAGCTAAAAATATATTAGGCAGCGAAGCAGCTTTGTGGGCTGAACAGGTTAGTTTTCTAAAACAGGTTTCTACTTTATCACATATGGGTTACGTTGTATATAGGGGAAGTACAGCGATTCTGTAAAAAATCGATCTTCGTTTTTGATTTGACAGGCCCTACTTTCAGTATATAATAGATTTGTCGAAACTTTGACCATTTTAAATAATAAAATACGGAATATTTCAGGCAGATGATCAGTCTCTGGACAACCGTCTATGGCCCCGTGCTGCCGCTCTTGCTGAACGGTTGTGGTCTGAACCGGAGACTTCGTGGGTAGCAGCTGAAAAACGTATGCTCATACACAGAGAACGATTGGTGGAACGTGGTATCGCATCCGATACTTTAGAACCTGAATGGTGTCGGCAAAATCAAGGCCTCTGCTATGGCTAACCGATACCTTAATTTATTATACAATATACACGGTGTCCATATATAAATAACTACATTTTTTTAACATTGACGGCAATTAGCTTAATCGACATGTTTTTGTTACATACCATAACAAAAAACAAATGCTAATCTGATGTATGATTTTTGAAACAACCGATGAACTGTAGATATGGAGAGCTAGTCTGGGCTGCGCGCGCAATATGACAGAAAGAGATAGCGGTAATTGAGGTAGCAATTCCGTCTTTGTTTAATAACATACAACAAGACGGGTTTGTATGCGCGGTAGTACATTAACATTCCATATCTATAGCTCAAAGTAAACGATCATTAAATAAATCGACCATCATTTCAATTCACCTCGATCGACAAATGGCATTTGCGAGCAAAGGTGGCATTCGCTCGCTCAAGTCGCAATCGCTAATTTTGTGGGACACGGTGTAAATTGTCTGAATTGTGTATCTGTTATTCGTTTTTTTTTTAACAAATGATTGTGATGTATCGTAATTCGAAGAGCCTACTAATTGTATTGTGATAATTTTCCAGATACTGGTTGATACTGTGGGTGCTATAACAGTTATACTTATTAAGATTATATTTATTGTAATATTTTAATAAAACTTTAGTAAATTATGCACAAAAATAAATATTTTGCAAATAAAAGATCGATTTGATTCATGACCAAAACCTTAGTCATGTAACATACAGCGCTGTCATTGCTGAACTAACATGGGAATACTAGTTCAAAAACATTGCCGCTAGTGTCAATAGTGTGTTTTAATCGTCTTTACTTATTTGATCTATGCTTACACATTTTACATTTTGAAACGATTAAACGTATCAAATTGTGCAAAACGTTAACAAGACATATTTTGCGTTAGATTTCATAGACTTTTTTTTAACGATTTTGTAATAGCGTAGCAATTCAGAAATCACTGTTACCGACTTAAGAATTGCTGAATGTCAGCTGTGAAAATTGCAAATCGCAGTTTTGTGACATTTGTTATGTTAAATTTTTAAGTTATATAATTATGTATTGTTACTAGTATATTAATAATAAAAATCAACACTTATATAAATTCCAAAATACAGGTGACATTTTTAATGTTAAACGTGTGTTTTATTGTGTAAGTTACCTATTTTTTTAAAATCAATAATATTAGACTTGCTCTCTGAAATGATTTTAGGCAGATGTCTATCTGTAGTAAAAAGTATAATACTATATTTAGATTATTATTTATTTTTAGTTCATGACCGCGTATACATATTTTGGAGAGTTCCCTTATTGGTTATTATTTCAGTTCTAAATTACATCCGAAATTGTGCGCATTTTCTTCGTACGACCACACATCAAATTAACCTGTGTTTATTTTCAAATAATTTGTGTACCTTCAAGTAGATGTTTTATTTTTGTTTAGTGTAGTACTGTGTAAAATTATATGGTATAATATTTTATTTCTATAAACTTTTTGTGTAATAATTCTGTGTTTAAAAGCTTCCAGAGACCGGATGCTAAGTTTATTTTTCTAATTATTGACTAGAGACTTTAGAGCTTTATTTTATAACAGTTCTTTTACACAACACAGTAGCTTCGTCAGACAAAGATCTTAAACTAGTAGTGAAGCAGCCGAAGATTTTTGCCTGACGAAAACAATATTGTTATGAAATAAAGCTCTTACGTGCAAATAAAATAAAACCGTGTTTTATTTAATTTAAACTATTTAACATTACATCGAGTAGCGTCCTGTTTAACGTCTTAATCGACAATCTCTCTCTCTTAATTATATACGGTAAGACCCCGCTTAACGCGGGAGATACGTTCCAATAACTTCCTGCGCTATCCGAAACAGCGTTAAACGGCTGATCTTAATACGTAGATAATAGGCATGAGTCAAAACAGAACCGAGAATAAGGAAATTTGTTATTGTTAAATACTTTTTTATCACGTTAATTATAGATTTATTAATTGCTAATATGTATTTTTGTTCATAAAACATTTATGAAAATCAAATAAAAGTTCGAGTAAGAAGTTATGTTTGTGATGAGGAAGGTTCTTCATTTAACAAATTTTGTTTTTTGTGAAAAAGTCATCTAACGTCGTTTGCCTTTTTCTGTTTCATTCAGCAAGCTGTTGTCGATAGCAAGATATTGCATCAATGGCACTTCGTCTTGCCTTTGAACTTCTATCAACATTAGAATCATTTTGTATAAACTGATCCATAATTTACGTTATAGTGTCTAAACTTTTTTTTTAGAAACCGCGTAATACTGAAGCAGCGTTAAGCGGACTAGCGAGGTCTTACTGTATTAATATTTAGAAATTTTCAAAAAATTCAATTTGTAGTATTTTTCGAGAAAAGTCGTCTATTTATGAATCCGAAACGATTTGTTTATTTAGGTGTGGTATGTCATTGGACCAAGAAATAGTTTCAACCGAGCCCGAAGTCAGTGATGTCATATACGGAATTGGAACACGGCTATCAAGGCCTTCGTAAAGCGGCCGGCCCGGGGCACTTCTACGTTGCTGACGACATCAATCTGGTGACCGTATGTTTTATTTTCAACATCTTTCTATATTATTCTTACTCTTCGCAATTTTGAACGTATATTGTTGAATCTTCTTAGAAATAGTCTGCTGGTATGTCCCAAAACATTTTTTGATCTATTTGACATTGATAGTACACTAATGAAGGATACTAAACTTTTTTTTCACCTGATGACGCTACTAGAAAATGAGGTATCTGTCATTCAAAAATTCAAAAGTGAATACTAAAAAGTTACAAAAAAAATAGAAGAATGATGAAACAAAAACCGTTCGTAACGTTTGACACATATTTACTTGCCACTAGAGCCGTCTGACGCAAAAAAAAAATGGTAACCCTCATGGATTGACGCTAGTCAAGTAGTAGTTGGAAGTTAACTGGCATACTTAATAAAATCGGGAATTTTCCGCTTATTCCATTTTACCAATTGAATATCTTATCTTTAGAAGAGCCGGGCATATGTCCAACAAGTCCGGCTTTTGATGATAATAAACTTTATAAAGTGATCACAAGCTAATTTAAAGAATAAGGAGAATCAATGGTCCGCCAAAAACATATTTACTGGACGTATATTAACAGTGTATTTTTCTATTCTTATGCTAATAACAAAAGCTAGTGTCACCGTGCATTATCAATGTATAGATCGGAAAACAGCATAAGCTGTGTTCTAATTTAGAACAGTTGTAGTAAGGCTTCGACAGTTTGTTTTTCGTTTATGTTTTGTTTCAATAATGCCAACTGTCTTGAACTATCACAGCAATAACAATGTTTATTATGATTTCAGTTGTCTTCTTTTAGATCTTTTTTTATAAGTGTTGGCCAGCTTGTTAATTTGCAATGTCTATTCCAAGTATTGTTGTCCAAGACACCGAATATTTGTGGCCTTCGCATAACATGGTACACGTTTATTTGTTGAAGTGTTCACTGCTTTGTTTATTAATCGTGTTTTCAATTTTTTTTAATACGGTGTCCTGTGATTGTTGTTTGTTTGTTAGTAATTAAATAATTTCATTGTCAATCGATTGAGCTGTGAATTTACACATTGTCAGATTACACATAAGTGATGATTTGTATGTAATTTCCGTACTCTGATCGTGCAATGCATTATGGGAATTATGTCGAGTTGTGGCGCCATCGCCGAGAAAACTAAACATAATAGTAACGCCTCATCATGGTTAGCATGCAGAACTAATTATCTATTATATATTTTTTGCCATTTAGTAATTATAGGGTTGGAATATATAGCTGCGGGGGGAATCCATTGAGGGACGGATACAAAGTAAGAGTGGTGTCGATTTTTGATTGGCCGGTGCATTGTCCTGCACTACCAACATAAATTTCATGCCACTAAATATGCGCAATGACAAACGGACCACTCACCTCGCGGCGTCCCTTAATCGGCTTGAACCCCCCCTCGTCAAGATACCTATATCTATGATTTTTGCCAATTTCGTGAATCAAAATCATACAGACCTCAAATGAATTACTAAAAATATATTTTAAAGACTCGAGTGAATATAATACGTGTACTAAAATATTTATTAATTAATTTGTATATTAACCACGGTGCGGCGCCACTATTGACTATGTTTAGTATTATTGACGTACTAGTGATGGCGCCACATTCATTGCACGATTGGAGAACTGCTTTACAATATCGTATACAACGTCATTTTTTATTGGCAAACATTTGAAAAAGCTTATTACACAATAGGTTTGTTTGTTTACACAGATTTTAATACAAATATTTGATTATTTAATGCTGTTTTTTTTTTGTACACATATTTTAGATCGGTGTCTTCTTATCGTACTGTTTGCGTCACGTGGTAACCACGAAGTATTCCGTGCTTCGGCTTTTTTAGTTTCACTCTTACGATTTTTATTTACTCTTTTGTTTTATGAGTTTGTTACTAACCGTACACTTTACACGTATTTCCTAACCTGACTTTATTTTTAATTGTTATTTGTTTTTTAATAGCGTATTAATAGTTTTATTTTCTATACTAGAGAGTAGACGTTACGTTTTTGTTTGTTTTTTTACACACCGGATTCACCAGTTAGTAATTTTGTTGCGAATTTTATTTTAAATGGAATGGTCCTGGTTAAAAGATTGGTGGAGTTTCAAAATACTACAAAAAAATAAAACCACAGACTGCGTGGATTCCGATGATCTTTGCTACTGTCACGATTGCCTAAACGTACGTAATAAAAACTATCACATTAAAATAGGTTCCAACGGCTTTGGCTTAATAGGGTGCTCCGCTGTTTTAACACTAGAAAAATATTATCCTAATTTTAATTCTTTCAGATCAGATGTTATTCACGTTACCGGACGTCAACTGTAAATACACTTACTAGATTATAAAGGAAAAAATTATTTTAATAAGCTTTCACTGTTTATTTAAACGTTTTTCATAAATTTCTTTTCAGTTGTTTTCAACATTGCAATTGTTTTGTTTTTATTTTTTTTATCCCATAAGTGTTAATGAACGAACAAAGAACCGTTTTCGCGTGAACAAGTTTCGCGACTCGTTTGTTTTCTAAATGAAGTTGTAATTAAATCGCTAAAAATAATGCGTAATTTGAAAAACAACTGATAACAAAATCACGTCGCTTAAGTTTGACTTACACCGCGCGTCAAAATAATCGCGATATATTTAAAACAGACCTCAGATAAAGTTTTTTTTTTGTGTTCAGAAACAAGTGCTACATAAAATATCTCGTTTGATACAGATTTACCATGACCTAAATGAATGTTTAAACGTCTGGTTGTACAGAGTGTCACCGCAATTAATTAACCGTTTATTTCTTAAGCGTCACGCAAAAATGACGACGTATTATCGCATCGTTAGGTCGATAGAGCTTGAAATTTTTAACGGCTGTGATTCCTTTGTTCACTGAGGACACCTTGTATCTTTCTTTAAGAGAAATGTTTAGATTGCACGACGCGACTTCCCAATTGGCCAGCCTCGCGTCTCGTCAGCTCTTGGCGCTCCCCTCTCAATACATATACTGTGCGCTTCCTTCTCTTCTACACTACACACTCGCCGCTTGACGTGTGCATTAGCGTGTCGGCATGTTACTCGTTAATATCTGTGTAATGTTTCAGATCTGCCACGACGGGTCATATTTTTTTAACGTTCCGTATATTTTAACATCGTTTGACCTTGTTAACCCTATTTATTTATGTTTTATTAATTCATGATTATTACGTATTGCTGTCCAATTACATTTAAATCTCATTGTTTCAGCTATTTTATTTATTTATCAAACGCGAAAAATATCGTTGAATTTAAATTATAGCTGGTAATTATTTAAATGTTTTTAAAAAACATAAAGTAAAAGTTACATCCATTTAGAAATGCGATTACTGTTTGCTTGATTCGGCTGTTTATTTTTTTGTTTTTGATTGTTGATTGTTTTTGATGTTCTATTTGTTTGAGGTAATTGTTTTGTTTTTATTAATTTTCTTTCAGAGAAATGGTTTTTAATTTCCCAATAAATGATTATATTTGCATTTGTTCCCGTAAACACGCGACCGTGGTCGAACTTCTTCAATGCTATCGAAAATCTAAATTGGTATACCTGTTTTTATTTGTAAATTCGCAAATTTGTTTTCATATACTTGCATGGAAACTTTATTGGCATTTTTTTCTGCAGAACGTAAATATACGTCAGTTTGAATAAACCTAGAAACATTGAACAACAAATTGTTTATTTTTTTCAAATTTTGTACCAATTCAGTGAGGTGTAGATATAGCGTGCTAGTCTGGGCTGTGCGTGGGCAATATGATAGAAAGACATGGCAATCATTGCGGTAGGCATGCCGTCTTTGTTTAACAACATAGAAGACGGGTCAGAAAGAGACATACATATACCGTGTTTATCGCTTTCTCTTTCCTGTCGGTTTGTTAACGCAGTAGTACATTAGCACTCCATATAGACAACTCATTGACGTTATAAAAGTCCATGCAAGTACTCTAGATTTTTTTCTCCGTTAAAATCGTTGAACAAAAATTTTATTTTGTCGCTTATTGCTTACCGTATTTTAAATAGGAAGATATTTTTGAAAAAAACAGTAGCTCAGTTAATTTTGAGAGAAAAATAAAAGTTAATTGATAGACGCTTTTCGGCTGAAAACGAACCAAAGAGTACATTTTAATAGTCGAATTGTTTCGTAGGGAGAGTTGGAACTATGCGACGAAAACGGTCAACCGATGATGGGGGCGAATGTGGGAATAAATGACCCGAATGAAGGCGCAGTCTCGGCCGGTCAACTGGGGGCTAGTAGCAGCAAACAAGTTATGGTTGGGGTCTGCGCCATGGCGAAGAAGTCACAAAGTAAACCGATGAAGGAAATTCTCACGCGTCTTCAGGAATTCGAATATATCAAAATGACTGTTTTCCCAGAAGAGGTTATATTAAAGGTTTTGTTGGAAATTTCTGTGCATAACAATTAATGCGTTTGACTTTTCTTTGTTTTTGAAGAAGAGCGTTTTGGTTTTGGTTTTGTTTTTTTTAAAGTGGAACTTTTTAGCTCGCAATAACCCGAATTTTCGTAACGGAAATTGGCAAGTGATGTCACATTTTGAAAAAAAAAATTGTAACCCACTTTATATAACAGTTTTTAAAGTCTAAAGCATCCATTAATAACGGTTGTTGGCTCAAGTCATTAAACGGCTGAATATTGACTGTTGAAAATGTCAAACCCAGACAAGGGATTCCGTACTATTCCATTTTCCATGAGTATTTTAAGACTTAAAATTTTCGTTTAGGTTTTCCTGTACCCTGAGACATTCCCTATCTTTTTCAAAATTTTAGGCTCAGTAGTTTCGGAAATAAGGGAGGGGATGGTCAGTTGTTCATCTATTTTCTGAAATAACAACTATTTGTTTTAAAATTATAAAGAAAAAAATATTAGAGATCCTTACTACAAGCCCTTTCATTAGATATGTCACGCACTACAGTTTGCAAAACTTTTTTATTTAATGTCCTAATTTTTCCCCAAAAATTACCCCCATGTTCAAAATTCATTTATTTACGTTACACGTCCCTCTTATGGTCACCAAATTTCAACTCAATCGGTCCAGTAGTTCGGAACAAATTGGCTGTGACGGACAGACATACGATTGATCCTATAAGGGAACCGTTTTTTCTATTTGAGGTACGGAACCCTAAAAACACAAAAAATAAGAAAGGGCATGGTATGTATCTTAATAAAAAGTTTCACTTCTAGCGAGTGCTACCTCGACACACCTGATTTTTTTTTCTTTTTGGGAAACAAAAAGATCAAGAGATGACCGTCGTCGACTTAAGCGTTATTGTTTAATTATAGAAACCCGTCGATAAGTGGCCAGTATGCGATTGTCTTATATCGTTCCATTCCAAGGGCTTCCCGCTCGATAAGGCGATAGCTTATGCAGCGCTCCACAGGCCGTATGTCATAAACAACCTCCACATGCAGTACGACATTCAGGACAGAAGACGTGTTTATGCCATCCTCGAAGCCGAAGGTATTCAGATACCGAGGTACGCCGTGCTGGACAGAGACTCGCCCGATCCGAAACGTTAGTATTTCATCACTTAAGGACGTTCATGCGTGAGACTTAATAGTAGATAAAAATTTGTATTTTTCAGTTTTGAAAAGTTTATTTATATAATAATTTTTCCTCAAAATTTGAAAACTCGTTATCGATCATTTGAAAAAGTTATTAACGATTGAAAATTAGATTTTTAACATACAGTCTTATGGCAGATCGAATTTTTTTTAATTTGAAATTATTATATGTATATTATTAAAGTAGATACCATAATAAAGAATGTCTTCAAATATTCTTTGGAGTATGTAGTTTGAAGATTTTCAATAAAAAATGGGTGTTATCGAACGTTTTAAATAACTATAAATTTTTTTAACTGAGATAATAGAAATTATTTTAGTGAATTTTTCACCATATTGAAAACTGACAACAGCGCGCTGACAACAGCTGTCTAATTGGTTTTCTCTCCATGCCTTACGTTTTAAGGAGATAAATTTTCCTTTCAATTTACCGTGACTACTTCTCACATTATAATAATTATTAGTATTATCCATAATTAACACAATACAAAGACTATGTCAACAAAACAATATTACATAACCTACATAGAGTATAATATGTGTATGTTTACCAGCTGAGAAAGGCGTTGTTGCCAAATTTATTTAGCAGTTAAAATGGAGTCAAATCAGTTATCAATTTTAATTTACTGATATTTGTAAATAAATACTTTAAAAATATTTGGTATACATGAAAGAAATTTATTAATCATTGTAATATTATTAATATATATTGAAAATTTTTTCAAGGTCTAAATAAATTTCATAAAAAGTTAGTACTCATTTGACTTTAGCGAAGCGCATGAACGTCCTTAACTTAATCGTTATTGGTTCAAGCTGTGAGTTTACACATTACCATATTTAGACAGGACCGGATTTAACCTTAGCGACGCCCTGGGCACTGTAAAAAATGCCGCCCTATTACCGTAATTTTCCATAAACGGTTAAACTTTCGTTGTACAAATTCATCTTTAAAGTTCAATTCCAGATATATGTTATAATAGAAAACAGTATCACGGGTAATTGGAATAAAAATAAATCAATTTAAACACTCATTGATTGCATCGTTTCGTCTTTTATTTAATTAAGACTTTTTCAAGCTCTCAATATGCTTAAATCATAATTAAATAAAAGACGAAACGTTGCAATCAATGAGTGTTTAAATTGATTTATTTTTATTCCAATTACCCGTGATACTGTTTCCTATTGTTTATAATTTTGAACAGACTCTTAATAATGAAAAAAATAGTTTTATTCATTATAATTTGAAGATGTTTTCTACACGATTACGCGTTTTAAAACATTTTCAATAACGCGAAGAAAATGTTTTCTCTCAACCTCCGAATTTTTCCGCCCTGGGCACTAGCCCCGAGTATCCCTAGTGTAAATCCAGGACTATATTTAAGTGCCAGGTATCGTTTCTGTAAGACGTAATTTTTATCATGAAGTGAGAAGTTTTTCTTATATTAAACTGTCTTTCTTGTCCATTTTGATATTTTTTTTTGCCCCACGTGCTGCTCTCGGAAAACGTGAGGTTGACAGCTTCGACCGTGCCGTTAATTCTTCGTTTAAACAGTCGATATTGTTTTGTGTAGATCATGAATTGGTAGAATCGGAAGATCACGTCGAAGTGAACGGAGTTGTTTTTAACAAACCGTTTGTGGAGAAACCTGTTAGCGCTGAAGACCACAACATTTACATATACTATCCGACATCGGCCGGGGGCGGTAGTCAGCGATTGTTTAGAAAGGTTAGTGTTTTGTTTTATTGATACGGAACAGTTGTAACATTACTAGAATACAATAAGTTGGGTGTAAACATTGTTGAAAGTATGACAGGTCGAGAGGGCTGGGATAGCAGGTCTTCAGACCTTTTACCCAACTGTCAAAAGTCGATTATAACTGAAAAATCAAGCCAAGGGTTTCGAATGACGTGAGCAATCAATTTTAACCAACCACAATCTTTTATGTCCAATCTATAGTACTTTTCTAACCTTGGGGCAGTTGTTATTCAATTGTTACACTTTTGTTTACAGATTGGAAGTAGAAGTAGTGTTTATTCGCCGGAATCGCGCGTGCGCAAAACGGGTAGCTTTATTTATGAAGACTTCATGCCAACAGATGGAACTGATGTCAAGGTATGGCACTTGTTTAAACTGAAATTAGTATAGTGATTATTATATCCACAAAGTTCTAATGTAGACTTTTTCATGATCCACCTGATAGGCTGATGTTCAGGACGTACCGTGTACTCAATTGTGATTGGTGAACCGAGGACGTAGTGCACAGTAGCGCCTCTATATATCCATCAAATTGACGCCATTTTTTTTAACATTGCGTTTAGACTTCTTATATATTTCTTCGTGATTATATCGTTAAAAATGGCGTTAAATGAAGGTCGACTTATGTGACAGCTTTGAAAATACAGTGTAAACTCCATGTAACGGCACTCGATTTAACGTCAAATTCCCTAAAATACGGAAGAAAATACAATTAAAATACTGGCATAGCAAAAAACATCGGACAAAGATAACAGATTTTGCGCATAAGCGTTGTTATTTGTGTTAATAGTAATATTCGTAAATTTTATGCGTTATTATTAAATAATACTATAATAGTAAAACAATATTGATTTTTCTTTCTCTCCATATAACGACAAGTCTCTATAACGCCAGAAAATGCGCAGTATATTCACTGCACATTGAATTATTTATTTCATATATTTTTCGAGCGGCTATAAATTTATTTATTTATTTATTTTTCCAATTAAAGATACATAGATAACAGTCATTTGTGGATTTAGATTTCCTGCTCAACGTAGCTGTGCCAGTGCTAGGGAAAGACAAAATTCTATCTAAGAACTGAAATAATATACAGAGCGATTTCTTCGACAGGTTTATACCGTTGGACCAGACTATGCTCATGCCGAGGCTCGCAAGTCCCCGGCGTTGGACGGAAAGGTCGAACGCGACAGTGAAGGAAAAGAAGTTCGTTATCCCGTGATTTTAAGTAACGCCGAAAAACTGATTTCTAGAAAAGTGTGTTTAGCATTTAAACAAGCCGTTTGCGGATTCGATCTTTTAAGGTTTAAAATTTTCTTAATTTTTTTAAAGGCAACTTTATTCGCATCGATCGAATAAATTTGTGAACTTTTTCAGAGCGAACGGCAAATCGTTCGTTTGCGACGTGAACGGTTTCAGTTTCGTGAAGAATTCAAACAAGTATTACGACGACTGCGCCAAGATCTTAGGTAACATGATCCTGCGTGAGTTGGCACCGACGTTACACATACCTTGGAGCGTTCCGTTTCAGCTCGACGATCCGCCCATCGTGCCGACGACCTTCGGAAAGATGATGGAATTGAGATGCGTCGTCGCCGTCATCCGACACGGAGATCGGACGCCGAAACAAAAGATGAAAGTGGAAGTTAGACATCCTAAGTAAGTCGACCCAACACACCCCCAATATTGTTTTAGTCATTTTTTTGCGTTGTAGCAAATCTATATATATTTGAGCTTAATAGACTTCGATTTTTTCATGAAGAAGGTTTTTATGCTATCTATTTTGTCGTAACTCGCTAAATACGGTGGAACCGAGGGCTCCACCACTGTTATCGCTCCCGTGTTTCATTTCAATTATATGCAAAGCCGCGGGTAGTCTCTAATTGTATATAATCAAACATTTTACAGCATTTTGTGACTGCTGTAAATGACCTTGAATAAATGAAGAATCGATTAATTTGAAATGTGCTAACGAGGGTTGCCAGACTTTTTTCTGCCACCTGCCATTAGCAAGTAAGGTATATGCCATTAAAATGTCATCATTTAAGAAGAATGATCAGAAATCGTTAATCTATAAACGTTTGACACATATCTTATTTGCTTCTAGCGCCATTTGATGAATAAAAAATGTAAATGTTGACACATGCCTTACTTGCCACTAGCTGTATCTAATGAATAAAAAAAAATTACAGTGCTAATTTAATTAGTGATTAATAATTCGTTACTCGATTACTATTTGAGTTTTAACTTTAATCGGTTGTCTTTGAAAATTTTATTAAATTAATAACGAAAGCTTTAACGATGTAGCCTGTACAAAAAGTTTATAAACAAGAAAATGGACGCTTAAAAACTGTTTTGACGCAAATAATAACAAAAAAAATTATTTGACGTAGTTTTCTGTTGTCAAAAGTTAGGTTAATATAGCGCAAGAACTTATTGGAAATAACGTCCATTTTCTTTCACTTTTTGGACAGTACAGGCAACAAGCGAGCAAAGTCTTTCATGTATAGTTGTTTTCTGTATTTATTGATTTGCATGAATTTTGGTTTGTTCTGGCTCTAAATGTATTTCAATGTACCTTGTATTATAATGTGATAAATTATATTTTCGTACATTTTGAAACAAATGTGTTTTTCTTTTCTCCTATCACCCGTCTGTTTATCTTAATCTGATAGTTGCAATTTCTCCCACCGCAGGTTCTTTGAAATATTTGAGAAGTACAACGGTTACAAACACGGGCACGTAAAATTGAAAAAACCGAAACAACTGCAGGAAATTCTCGATATTGCCCGAAGTCTTTTAGCCGAAATAGCGCAGAGGGAGGCCGATCCTGAAATCGAAGAGAAACAGGGCAAACTTGAACAGTTGAAAAGCGTTCTTGAAATGTATGTTCAATTCAAACAGTATATTATTTTGTTTTTTTAATTATACAAGAATGGTGGTAATTCAATAAAAGTAGAATGTAGAATGTATCTTCAACGAGCTCTAGATATGGGGTACTGCGCATACGAATCGACAAGAAAGAGAAGCCAATAAATACGGTATCTGTAAGTCTCTTTCTAGCACGTGTTGAATATTGATGAACGAAGACGGAATGGCTACCGCAATAATTGCTGTCTCTTTCTGTCAACCCAGATTAGCACTCCATATCTGTATATCTCGATTATCAGCACACTCTAGTGATATTTTTTGATACTACTATGATGAATAACTTAGATTTAAATACCAAATGTATCATCAATAATATCGTGTGATAAATGCTAAGTTTAAATATTGCTATTTTCAACAAATTCTTCTAGATGGGGTTGATATTCGAAACTTAACGAGTTATGTTTGTGTGTAAAAGGTACGGTCACTTCTCCGGAATCAACCGGAAGGTGCAGATGAAGTATCAACCGCGCGGTCGACCCAGAGGCTCATCGTCCGACGACGGTAAACCATCAAACAGTAGTACGACATTTTACTTTTTTACCTTGAGTGTAGCATGTAGCAGCGAATTCAACCGCTGAAGCCATTTTGTTTTTCTCCAGTCAGTTTTATTTTTATTTTTTCCTTTTTGATCTTTTATGCATGTCACTTCTGCCAGTGGCGTAATTATATCATTTGTGGCCCTCTCTCAATGTAAAGAAGCTCAACCAACGTTATATCTTTTTCTTACAAATGCGTTCAAATCTTGATACATTTTTTTGTTTAACGTAAATTAATTTAATACAAAACTAATAAATTTTACTAAATGTAATAATAAATGCTAGGATCATCCTATGCTCACGACCCTCTCAGGCCGGGTCCCCCTCCAGCAGGGCCCGTGGCATTTTGCCCGTCCTGCCACCCTATTGTTACGCCACTGAATGCTGCATTTGTTTTGTTTCAAATTAAACGAAACAAACAAAATAATTGCGTTCATATGTTTCATGTTATGTAGTCGATTTTCTAAATAACATTTGAATGTCGCCATGTATGCTATATTGCAATGTTATGCAAATCCATAGTGTTCATATGTTTCTAGTGTGCTACCCGAAACAAATGAAAAATTAGTAATTTTATATTTGACAGCGCATACTGATGGTCATTATGATGATTTTTAAGCTGATTCTTTTTTTAACAGCGTGTAGAAATCGAATAGAAGAACAAATATTTCAAGTAACTTTTTTATCAAAACTCAAAAATAAGAGGGAAACAGTTATTCAAAGTTTTATTAAATTTTGAGGTCGGTCTTGGCGTTATTTTATGTCACTATGGAAATATGTCAGTATAAAATATTTACAGAAATTATTCAAAGTTGTCCCTAATAGGCAGCAAGATATAACACGCCAGGATCGACCTTAACAGTGACTTAAAATTATTTCCAAACACAGAAGTCCACTTTTTCGAAGTATTATTCATATTTAGTTAGGTCCGAAAGAAGCAATCGCTTTTGTTTATGAGGTCGATTTTTAATGAAGCCGATTGTTGTAGCGGACTTGTCACGACCAGCGGAGCCTTCGCTAGTGCTGATACTCAAATGGGGCGGCGAATTGACTCCGGCCGGCAGAATACAAGCTGAAGAATTGGGACGGATATTCCGTTGCATGTACCCGGGAGGTCAAGGTAGACATTTGAGTGGTGAGTGTTTAGTCTTCGCTTTATTGCCGCCGCCCAACAGAACCTGCAAGAAACGGAATACAGAATTGCCCGCTACCCACAAACGGCGCTGCTCGTTTAAAGACGTAATGTCGACGTGTTGATCTTTTTTTGTTTTAACTTGCGACAAAGAAACAAATGCCTGCTGCAGTTTTAACTAATGAACGTCTTTTTTTTTTATTTGTTTTCCGATGTTGTGCGCATTCGGTTTCGGCGTTGTCAATATTTTTAATTTTGATGTGATGAAGTCAAACAGCGAGAACAGATCGAGTATAGATAGCTTGTTGGTCTGAAGACGTTTGAAATTACGGACAAAACTTGAAGCTATAAAAGTGGTCACGTCTGTGATTTCATTCGAAACCCTTGACTTGATTTTTCAATTTAAATTAATTTTTGATAGTTGGGAAAAAGATGTCAAGGCCTACTACCCCCCGCCCTTCGTCTAGTCACACTTTCAACAATGTTAACGCCCAACCTATTAACCTTGGGATAATCATACATTAATGCGTCAGTTTACAAGCTTGATTTCTTCTCAACAAAGAAAAATTTAATAGTTTTAAACATTGGCAACGTATATTAATCAATAATGTAAATAATATCACGTTCTTTAATTTCGATTCACTGTAAAGTTTTGCGTTCATAATAAAACAATAGAAGGCTAGGTGTATCTGACAACAGTGAGAAATCGATGCAGTTTTGTTTAAAAACAAAATTTAGAACGTTTAGAGTTAATAATAACGTTGTAAATTACAGAGGCTCTACAATGTTCAGAGACAGTCAAACTGTATAGATTTCGATTGTACGTCCTGCAGCGAGAAAAGATCTAAACCAATGTTCCCGTTATCGACAGAACATCAATATGATAACGAGGTTATGTTATCATATTTTCGAAGTCAAATAAGCAACACTGCTGTTGCAGTTGTTTACCGTGCTGTAAATTATAAATCACGTGACTGGTTTATTTGTCTATTTTGCTTTTGAAATTTATTCTGTGTAAGAAACATGTTTTGATGTTTCTGACTGATATTTTGTGTGCGTTTTAATCTTTTCTCGGCGTTATGATTCAAGAAATGAAGTAAACAAGTTGTTAAGATTAACGAGTTTACAGCATACAAAGTTTTCTTTTGTCTTTTTTAACGTATTTCATTTATTTGTAGATACGACTCTTCAGATTTCTTATCGAAAAATGTCATTGGAACTTTTTCACTTCGTGTATTATAATTTCATAACTTCTTCGCTTCTCCATCGCTTTTTCTTTATCGTTGTACTTAAAAACAATTAATGAATTGCAGATTTTGTTTCTTTTACTGTCATTTGTTCTATTTCCGTTTTTATTAATTTTTACAGTCATAATTTAATAAAAAAGAAGTGTTTTGTCTGCGTTTCAGAAATTTGTTATAAGTTTTTTTTTGTACAGTTAATCCAAGGTACAGTAGGGACGTCGCTAGACTACTGGACGATAACTCTCTAGTTAATTTTGTTTACTTTTCGAGTGACACTACATGCAGTACTTATGTTTTTTGTACAATTTTGTCATACGGCCAATTTTTATCTATTTTCTTAAATAACTTTAAAACTATTTATTTTAAAATTATAAAAATACATATTTGAAACCCTTACTACAAGCCCTTTCATCTGTTATGTCACACGCTACAGTTTGCAAAACTTTTTTTTTAATTTCCTAATTTGCCCCTCAAAAAAACCCCCATGTTTAAAATTAAAATTAAAAGTCTTTGGGTCATCGACTTACATATGTGTACCAAATTTCAACTCAATCGATCCGGTAGTTTTAGAGCAAATTGGCTGTGACAGACGGACGGACAAACAGCACGCGAGCGATCCTATAAGGGTTCCGTTTTTTCCTTTTGAATTACGGAACCCTAAAAAGCAGTAACGACGGGCATAGATACAGTTCTGTGTCAAATTAAATACTGTAAATTATGGACGCTCGACAAGACAAATAATATTTTTTCTTTGGAGGTTAGGTACATGCGCAGTAAGGTCCACTCGTCGCGACGTCCTGAAGCGATAGAATTTCATTATTTTCACATTTGAATGACACTTTCAAATAGGTGAATATGCGGGCACTCAAGGTCTTGGACTGTTGCGACTGCATTCGACGTATCGACACGATTTGAAGATTTACGCGTCGGACGAAGGGCGCGTCCAGATGACGGCTGCCGCGTTTGCGAAAGGTCTGCTGGCGCTCGAAGGCGAACTCACGCCAATACTCGTCCAAATGGTGAAAAGCGCAAACACGAATGGCCTACTCGACAACGACTGCGATTCGAGCAAATATCAAAACATGTATGTCTTAGAATTATCAATACTTGGCACTATACAGAGTGATTCTTTTTTTTTAACAGCATGTAGAAATCAAACAGGGAAACAAATATTTCAAGTAACTTTTTTATCACAACTCAAAAATAACAGAGACAGACTTTCAAAGTTGTGAGAGGGAAATTCTTTTGCAGGCGCCCTGGGTAGTGTGGGAGCCGGGCCAATGGCTTCCTATCCACTAAAACTCCTTCTATCTAACCCCTTTATCCCTCCCGCGACACCGACTATCTGTCAGGGTCTGGATAATTGCTATAGCAAATTCATGTTCTGCTTTCCAATCTTGCTCAGAGCGCTAAGACGCTAAGTTAATAATTAAATGGACTCTTTTGTTTCAGGTGCAAAGCTCGGTTACACGAATTGATGCAGCTGGAGCGCGAATTCACTCAAGAAGACAAGGAGAAAATCAATCCGGGAGGATCGGAGAGCATAGCGGCTGCTCTGGATCTCGTAAAGAACCCAACACAGTGCTGCCGGCAAGTCCACGCGCTCATACATTCTTTGATGGATATCGTCAGAGCCAAACGTTACGACCCAAAAACTAGAGGTTAGAATTTTTAACGCTTTAACAATAGTACAGTTCCCTTGTTATAAGTAGTGACTAATACACTTAATAAGTTAATATATTATAATGCGGCACAGTATTTGTTTGTTTGTAAAGAAATCTTTGAACGTGAAATTGACTCACTTCAAAACGTCAAATTAAACTGAAACTTTGTACACTTATCAAGGACCGATGACAATACAATAATTTAATAAATTTGTCTCGTTATCTTGACCAGGACCTTCAAGACAAACAAACTTACAGGAAGCAAGCTAACACGCTGTACAATGACGTGCGTTGTGTTGCCTACCCCGTAGTCAAATGCAATATTGTTTTTTGGTCTTATAATTAAAATTAGAGTTTAAAAAAACTAAAACAACACGCTTTATGAACTAAAAAATGCAAAATAATTTGACAACAAAATTAGCTTTACTGTAATAAGCGTGGAGTGCTTAATATCGGTAATAAATTTCTCATTTACTAGCTAATTATAAACGTAGAGCTATTATGAAAATTTAAGTAGATAGCATCCCATGCTTTTTACAGTAAAGCTAATTCTGTTGTCAAATTATCTTGCATTTTTTAGTTCATAAAAGCGTGTTGTTTTAGTTTTTTTAAATTCTAATTTTAATAATTTGTAGATGCGATTTTGTATCACGGAGAGACTTGGGAGCTGATGGGCCGCAGATGGGGAAAAATTGAAAAGGACTTCTGCAACAAAAATAAAAAATTCGATATCAGTAAGATTCCCGATATCTACGACTGCATAAAATACGACTTGCAGCACAACCAGCACACGCTGCAGTTCGAGCAAGCCGAAGAACTCTACATGTATTCCAAGTATTTGGCCGACATCGTCATACCGCAGGTTATTGTCAATAATTAATACAGTAAAACCTCGATATAAAAATCCGGCCGAATGCAAAAAAATTAAAAACGTCCTGTTAATATTATAAATATTATTAATTCAAATGTTGCCGCATGTAAACAGTTTTTAGTGGCCATGAATTTGAGACATAATACAGTCCTGCTTTTTAAAAGTAGAATTACCGAAAGCAAGCGCGTCGATATCAAACAGCAACGTCACTTCATGACGAAAATGTTTAAGCATTTTGAGAGCTTGAAAAAGTCTTAATTAAAGAAAAGACGAAACGTTGCAATCAATGAGTGTTTAAATTGATTTATTTTCATTATTCCAATTACCCGTGATACTGTTTTCTATTGTATTTAACATTTTGAGTCGACGATTGTTACACGATATTGTCTTTCAGGAATACGGTTTGACGGTGCAAGAAAAATTGACCATCAGTCAAGGCATATGTACGCCGTTGCTGAAAAAGATTCGCGCTGATTTGCAGCGCAACATCGAGGAGACGGGCGAAGGCGAAGAAGAGACCGTGAACAGGTTGAACCCGCGTTATTCGCACGGAGTGAGCAGCCCCGGCCGTCACGTGCGAACCCGTTTGTATTTTACGAGCGAGAGTCACGTTCATTCTCTTTTGACAGTTCTTAGATATGGCGGACTTCTGGACGTAAGTTGTTTTTAAATGGCGACTGCGCGGTTGAGTTTTAACATGACACGATACAACATCTGGTGACAGAAATTTGAACCATAAACACATTACATTTTACATGCTTCTGGATGTAAGTTGTTTTTAAATGGCGACTGCGCGGTTGAGTTTTAACATGACACGGTACAACATTTCTTTCGCGCTAGTCACTTTTTTAAAAGTTTAATTTCGTTTGACAAAAATTGATGCTTTGTTTTCAGATAATGAAAGATGAACAATGGCGCCGCGCCATGCAGTATGTTTCGATGGTGTCAGAATTAAATTACATGTCTCAGCTCGTCGTGATGCTGTACGAAGACCCGACAAAAGATCCTTCGAGCGAGGAACGATTTCATGTCGAATTACATTTTAGTCCCGGCGTAAACTGCTGCGTACAGAAGAATTTGCCACCCGGTCCAGGGTTCAGACCCCATTCGAGAAGCGAGAGCGCGACCGGCGGCAAGAATAGTGTAAGTAAGAGAAACAAAGGAAAGCTCAACACATTACCACCTGATTCAATTGTTTTTTTTTTTGTTTTAGAACGGCGAATCAACGGCTACATCGACTCCTCGAACTGATGAATCTACGAGCGGCCAATGCTCGGTGAGGATTGATGAAGAAGCTGAACATTCTACTACTGATGTTACACCTACCGATGATACTCGAACGTCCACTCAAATGGTAAAGTAATATCGATTAAATTTATGGGTTTCGTCTTTGATAATTTGAGATTTATTTTGTAGGAAATATCTCCGACGACTTCCGAAACATCACCGATATCCGAAAAATTTGAAGAAAGCACTTTTAGACATACGATTAAAACGTCTGATCCTATTCCAATCGGGTATGTAGCTTTGCACGAAACGTTAGGATTTCTATTGTTACTTAATTTTGAATTGGTAATTTCCAGGAGTAGTCATACGGTTTGCGGTCACGAGGCAGCGCATTTGGCCAAACGATTGACGGCCGAGTTGGCCCAACAACAGCAGTCCTGTGGCCGAAGCTTGAGTTATGGCAGAGAGCGACCCGTCAGTCCCGACACGGAACCTCGGGCTCGTTCTTTCGATCATCAACGACAGGATTCGTCGCAAGTACAGGGTATAAAAAAACAGGCATTTCTGATGTTTAGAAACATTGGTTTTATCGTTTTATTGTTGAAAAACCAACCAAACAAACAAAACCTGCGAAAAGTTCATTTTATTCTCAGTAAGTGATTGGTTTACAGTGATTTTTTTACCGCCATCACTACATAACCTCTAAAGTCTAAACTTACAGTTGCCATATGTCAGTTATATTTAGAGGTTAAATATTACTCTTGATCAATAAACAAATGAACTTGTATTGTTTGTTACAGTTTCTACAGGTTTGGTTTAGTTTGATTGGACAATCGAGTGGTTTCATTAACTGAAATAACAACTTTTATGTATTTTCTATTTTCGACGGGAAAATTCGTTAATGATCTGCTGATTTAACAAGTGTTCTATAATACTGTTTTCTGTAAAAAATAGTAATTCATATGTCAATGCTTTTGTTTGAATTGAGCTAAAAAGTCCATCGATAAATTTTTAATATTGTTTGATTTAAATTCGTTTGAAAGATAGAATGATTGGTGCTCAAAACAGACAAATGCATTTCGGTTGTTGCGAAGACTAAATAGTACTCGACAAATCAAAAAAAGTTTCCGCATCGTAACTCCTTGAATTCTTTTAACGCCCGTTTTGTAGCGCAACAAACGCTGTATATTTTAAATTAAATTTATTTTGGTCTTCGTAACGCCGTTTAGTGTTTAGCGTTGACTTTTAACACCGATGAATTCTCTAACTAAAAATCTTATCGAATATATTTTAAACTTGTTATGATTGTTCTGTTGGGTCGTGAGATAACTCTGTTAATGCGCAATGCTGTGTGGTCGATGTCACTAGTGTCGTGTGCTTTGTACTGTCTCGTCCGCTAATGTCTGTCCCTCCGTCGCAGTCCACCGATCAACTCGCTTGCAGCATTGAGGACAGACGGCGAACGTACGGCAGTGCTTATCACATGTCACCATTTTGATTGAATCGTTTTGGTTGCCGCCTTTTCCATCAAACGGGTCTACACACTTCTAGACTATCGTAGAAATTACTCTGTTTCGTTCTCTCGAAATTTTTCAATAAATCTCGCATGCCGTTTTCATAATACACTATCTGTTTGGTATAATGTTCTAGGACATTTCAGATGAGTGTATCCTATCCCATATTGTAATACGAGCAATTTTTTATATACAGACGAACCTGGATAAGCAAGAGTTCAAGGGACCGTGATCTCTGTTCTGCTTATGGAGGTTTTTCACTAATCTAGCTTATAGAGGTACAGGAGTGGCCTTTCTCACTTTATTTTATAAGTTTTTTATTTAACTATTCTGCGTAAAATTCGGTCATCCAGATACTTTATAGCTTTATCGCGAAACCGTACTCAAAACTTTTTCTCACCAGATGTTATAATGTTAAATGTCAAATCCTGATAAACTAATTTGACATGGAGGCGTGACCTAATCGCGAGAAATCATTTTTTTATAGTTTCATTTTCTGTCACCAGATGCCAAATCCCTTTAAGCCAATTTGACATGAGCCTAATCGGGTCATTTTGTTGAACTTTAATTTTCTGCCACTAGATATAATAGCGTCAGATGTAAGGAGCAGAGCTCTATTAAACAGCTGGCTTTCGATTTTTGTCTCGAGATAGCGTACTTGCTTGTCAGTAAAAACCAGAACTTTAGGTAACAAAACTGATCATGGCTATTGACTGTCAGTACTGTTTTAGGTTATGTTTTCGATCGTTTTTACACTCAGTGTACACTTATTTTTGCACTCATTGTCCTGGAACAAGTATACCAAACAAAACTATCACGTAGGTGTTTACTTCAGTATGATATAGTCACGTGTTTTAACAAAAGAGCATCGGAGTGTGCGCAGAACGTATTTTTAAAATCAACGGCTCGGTAGATTTTTGAATATTTGGGAACCGTTTTCTTTTCCGATCTTTATTCCACGCTTAAAGCTTCCTAATTCCTATTTTTTGAGTTCTGTTGCTGAATGTAATTAATTTTTTGATGCACGATTGGTTTTTGCTGTGTCGTATTTTCTTTTCTTTAGACCTCCTTGTATTTTTTAAAAATTTAACGTGTTTTTAATTGCACTTTTTCACTTATTTCGTTACTCAGTTTGTATTTATAAGTCGTAAATAACATTTTTTTGACAGTTGACAATTTCTGAGGTTATAAATGACAAATCAGTCTTCTAAATTAAACAGAGAAAAATATTATTCGTATTCTTTTGTTAAATTCTCATTCAATTTTTTTTAGTTCTGGTGGTGGGTTCTATTTATTAATTATTTCTTTTTCTGTTCTCTTTCTTTGTTTACCGTTTCGAATCCTTGCTCATTCCTTCATTTTACATCGTCTTTCAATTATTTATTATGCGCTTTATTTGTCTGCTTCTTCACGCTAAACAATTTTTTTTTGATCTTTATTTTATTATACGTATATTTTTATTCGTTATTATTGTGTTAACGTATCGATTACCATTTTGTAATTAACGAAACACCCCAAAGTGGTTCCCGACAGTGGCATCGTACAGTTAATAGTACCTGCCGCTTCGCCCCTTCTGCATTCGATCTCATCTCCCGAATTCTTTTCTAACACGAGCCCTTCATCGTCGACCGCCGAAGAGGACGCGATTGACGGACAGACAAAATCTCGTCAAACACTTACCGTCAATACGACGGTCGTTCCGGACGTATCCGTTATCGACGCCACGCCAAGCCCCGAAAAGACACCGAAGAACATGTCCCCGCCCATAAACAAAGCTAATTTCAGTCTTCCGTTAACAATAGACGTGCGTCCTTTTGACAGATCCGTTTTACATAAACCGACGCTTTCTCCGATACAAGCGTCTAGTGATTTGTCGAGCCCTGACTCCCCCGATTTTAAGACTCCCGTGTCTTCGTATTCTGAATTAGAAGCGAACACGAACGCTTATTTAACGACGCAATTTTATAAAATTAACTGTCCGAAGTCTCCGACGAACGAACTTCCGTTGTCCGATCTCCAATTACCGGTAGACGATAACGGATATAAAACTCCGTCTTTGTCATCTACAAACGAACTGCCTTTATCCGAATTAAAATTGTCTCGAAGATCGTCATTCGTTGGTAACAATAATAAAAAAACCGTGGAACAGAATAATCCGGAACCTGAAATATTTAAATTTCCTAAGTCAACATCGAAAAATCACG
This sequence comes from Venustoraphidia nigricollis, assembly GCA_034508555.1. Classification (NCBI taxonomy): domain Eukaryota; kingdom Metazoa; phylum Arthropoda; class Insecta; order Raphidioptera; family Raphidiidae; genus Venustoraphidia; species Venustoraphidia nigricollis. The sequence goes on along the minus strand of JAVRKA010000032.1, from coordinate 2,566,474 downwards.
AGCCTACTTTAAAGTTGTCTGTTTTCGACAACAGCAACATACCTCTTACCGAGTTGAAACTTCCTCCAATGAGGAGCTTTTCCGATCCAAACATTTTGGATACGGATGTAGTAAATAATAGTACGAGTAGTGCTTCTCGTACAAATTTGAGTCAAATTGAAGAAGACGTATCTTTGAGTTTTGAAAATAAGCAATCGGTTCAAGCGGCGAATTCGCGTGGTATTTCTAAACCGTATTTTCCACCTTTAGATACAGTTTCGATAAAACACGCGCCCGACTATACGTCGAATCGGTTATCGACTCGATGTGCTTCTCAACCAATACCCTCGTCGTCGCTACCGTCGCCTTCCGAACCGTTTATTAATTACTTACCCCTACCTAACAAACCTCCTCCGTCTCGGTCCGTCAGTAATCCGTCGATTCTTTCTCGCGTCGACGACGCAATCGGCCGCAAGAAAAAGTCAGTTCCCGATTCGAGCCCCGACAGCGACGTAAACGAACCGTACTGCTATTACGACGAAAATAATATCCAGTTCGACGACGATATCATTTTCGAATTCGACGACGAACAAACGCTTCCGGCCGAAACGAATTTCGACGAAGTGACTAGAAAACTAAATTTAATCTCGAAAAGTAGAGACGACGCGCAAACTCAAACCGAAGCGCAAAATCCGTCCGAAACAAAAGATGGCGTGTCTGTTCGTAAATCGTCGTCCTCTAACAAAAAACAAAAATCAAGCGAAACGCAAACACGACACGCTGACATTCCGAAAACTCGGTCTTTGTCGGCATCGTGCGACATATTCGCTCACTTCCCGTTTTCCACTTATTGTACGAGTGTTCCGGGCAAACCGTTCAGGTCGCTTTCGCATCCGGCTTACCAGTACATCCTGTCACATTACCCGGGCGTCTATTATCACATCATACCTCAATGTGGGACCGTTTACTTTAATAACGCATCCCTCGATCCGATACACAATATCCGCGCTAATGCAGACTCGTCGAGCGGCGCTTGTGGGGCTACAGCGGCCGCGGCGGCTGCGGCAGCCAATGCCAGGCGTCACCGACACAGCATTGCGGGTCAAATGAGTTATTTCAAGATGCTAGGATTCGGATTGGCCGGACCTCTTGGACTCAAGAAGATGGGAGCCGCCGGGTCCACCAATTCGCTCTTCAGTACGGCTGTCATTAGCGGCAGCTCGTCTGCTCCCAACCTCAGAGACATGATTCCGAGCACTGCGTCCACTTCGAGTGAGTATACTTTCTCGTATACACTTTTCATTAAAGAAAGAACTGTTTTTTGTTTCATGTTGATGTAAGCAATTTTATTTTTAAACGTTGGTATCATTCTGTACATAAACGTTCGTAGTTTCAGTTGGTAGCATTGTTAACTGTTAGAATACAATACAAACTAAATACATATTCAAATTACAAAACAAATGAAGATTGCCAGACTTATTTCTATCACTTAATGACGCTACTAGCAAGTGATTTTTGGGTAGGTATTTGAGGCACTGTGAAAATTTGTACAAAACACAGACCTGGCAGGTAAAATGTCCCACCGAAACGACCGGTTTTTTTTTTTAATATATTTATTTTTAATAAATAATAAATAATATTGACTCTACCAACAGTAATAGAATATTAAATAAAACGAAACCACTTGCGATTACTGTTCAAAATATTTTTTTATTTACAAAACGTTTCGACCAAATTTTGGTCCTTTTCAATTTAAAATTTAAAATAAATTGAAAAGGACCAAAATTTGGTCGAAACGTTTTGTAAATAAAAAAATATTTTGAACAGTAATCGCAAGTGGTTTCGTTTTATTTAATATTTATTTTTAGTTTAAATTTCAACGTCCCTCAAATATATTTTCAAAATTTTTCAAAAATGTAATTTTGCAAACAGCTGGCTAAGTTTTAGACCCGATTAAGAAATTTGGCTTTTTTATTTTTCAACTGTTTGAATATAAAATTTCAAGGTAATAAAATTACAAAATGCCTCAAGGGATTTTTATTGCGAAAAAAATGTCGCTAATTTAAAAATTTGAGGATCGGTTAAGCACCGCTACCCTTCAGCCGGGTCTGTGTTTTTGTATTCGGATATTACTAAATTGTACAAATTTTCACAGTGCCTCAAATACCTACCCAAAAATGTCTAACAGTTCTCCTACTATGAGGTGTCTGTCATTCATGGCTAAAGCGTATTTTTGTATTTATTTAATTCACAAACCGCTGCGTTTTAATGACTTGCAGCCATTGAAGGGTTTGGTGGCGTGCCACCAATTCGTCCACTAGAGACGCTCCACAATGCGCTTTCTCTGCGTCAGTTGGACGCGTTCTTGGAACGCATGACGTCAGCACCGTTATATCGAACACCGGCGTCGTCCCCTCCGAAGAACCCGTCGACACCGGTTCCTACGCCGTCTTCATCGGCCACAAACAAAGATTCGTACGGTTCAATTTTGTCTCAAACGACTCCGTTTAAACTCAGCTCGCCAAATAACAGTAAGTTTGTTTTTCGTTGCAGTTTTTTTTCAGGTTAGTAAATGCGTTACTCGATGTTTACATTTAAAACAATTGATTGCGTCGCGATGTTGATCTACAAAAACATTTGAAAATAGTAACAATTGAATGTCGACTGTTAATTTCAACGCAAGATATGACTGACGATTTTTGCGATGAACAATGCTTTGTGGCTCCAACTTATAAATGGAAGCTGTTTTAGTTTTTTTTTTTTTGTCCTGATTACGGAATTTTATTCAAAATTGGATTTACTAAAACAAAGTTAAGAAATATGTTGTTTTATAAATAGGTAAACTAGATAGAACGATGCGTATAAAATTTGTTTTTAGTTTTTGTTTTTTTATTTTTTTTTTTTTTTGTTTGACCAGTTTTTTACCTCTAGCCTGCTTTTTTCTTTAAGTATTAATTTTATTTTTACAGTTCGGAAAGCGTAATTATTTTGAAAATAAAATTAATATTTTCAGGAAACGACTTTACCAATGATTCTGAGTAAATAAAAAAAATCAAAAAATTAAGGTATTTTTTGATTTAGGCATGGATGGGTTAACAAAAAAATCTGAACAAACATGTATTTATATGAATGAACCTTACTATTCAAATGATTGCGTTTGTTATAAACAAAAGATAACCGAAATACTTCCTAATCACTTATCAAAAAAAAATGTAACAATAGAAACGGGAGAAAATTTAATAATTGAACAACGAAACGACGGACAGTGGTTTGTTCATGAGAAAGTTTCGAACATACTCAAAAAAACAGAACTGTCGAATATTGACAACGAACGTAAAACCGATCGTGACAATATCGGAGTCGGTATTTCATCGATACTGTCCACAAAACAGAAACCGGTATCGGTCGACGATAGCATTTTGTTGGTCCGGAGTGATCATATCGTTAATACCGATAGTAAAGTTTCAAAGAGAAGAGATTCGATGTCGTATCATATCGCTCCAGAGATCGAGGATTTAAAAACACCTCCAGACGAAACCGATGCTTTACAGTGTTGTAGTACCGATAGTTCGCTTGAACTCGTGTTACATCCGGAAGAAAACGAAGAAACTACGATCATATTCGATTGGGAAAACTACACTGGAGATAGTAGTTCAGTACGGCTTCTCGACGTCGATAAAGTATTACCTGAAAAAAAAGTGTCCGAAACCGGATACGCTGGCGCTAGAACGGCCGAAAGAGATTCTTTCAATTTTAATCTAGACAGAAACGGAAATACTGATGAGCTAGACAGCACTTTGGACGAAGGAAAATTAGTGGTTTATAATAACCCTTTATTTAAAAGGATTTCTAAATTGTTACTTTATAACGATAAGAGTAACATTAATGACGTCATTGACCGTGATCAATCACCCGAAGAATCTGGTTCGGTTGAAGAATTGTCTTTGCAAAAACAACAATGAAGATGAAAAATCTGCATAATGTGAATTGATATCGAATCTATTTTTATATAAAAAAACAATAATATTAAAATGTCACTCATTGAAAATTTGCATGTTACTGCCTAAAAAGTATTATTAAAACCAGAAACAGTTAAATTAATAAATTTTTATTTTTCGTTTGAAAATTACTCTAACAGTTATTGTAAATATTCAGTTTTTTTGTTTGTAATAGACACCGAGAACGATCTATAGATGCCAGGTTAGATTTGACCGAGCTGCCGACTACAGGTCGGGATCTCAACTAATGGATAGAAAAAGGAGAATTGATTTAAGGTAGTTCACTCGGTGCAATCAATGCTAAAAGAACGTCTATCCACCCGCAGTGGCGTAGCTATTGCAGGGCTAGGCGGGGCAGTGCCCCGAGGCCCCGAGCTCAGGGGACTCCTCGGCCTAACTACTGAACTACCTTATTGCAATTTTTATGGAAATAATTTTTAAACAGCGTGTTTGAAAAAACTAACAGTTTTACTGTACAATATAAATCTTTAGAAATCACACAAATCGGTGATTTTAATGTTTGTAAAATAATGACAGTTTTAAAATAATTTCAAATAATTATAGATGGCATTAAATATAGATGTAACAGAAAAAGTAATTCCTCAAACTAAGCTGAAATTATTTTAACATACTTAATACTGGGTGAGAATTTTACATTTTTTATCGACAGCTGGCGCTGTGTTCGCTATTCTCGGTGCCTATAGGCTAGTGTTATTTTTTATTTTATTTTATTTTTGTTTTGTTTTGATCCGATTGTATATTTAGTAGTTTTCCGCCACAGCAGTAATAAAAACACTTAAAAGTAATAAAACTCTTATTTGTCGAAAAGTGGGGTTATGTTTTGTGTTAGGTTTAGGATGGAGCGGACCGCCAAGCTACATTTCAAGCAGTGGACCCTCTTCACCGGCTGCCTTGTCTGATTCCTGTTCGCGCGAAGGCAGCGACGTATCCGGGAGTCTCGTCAGCAGCGATGGGTGAGTTTCAGTAGAACCTCGATTATCCGTTTTCCTAAACTTACACGTAAAAAAACAGACAAGTGCGAGTAGAACTCGTACTTTGAAAAGTCCATACCGTTTTAATAATTGAAAACGTAATAAAAATTAAATCATTCCACGTGAATTAGAAATAAATGATTTCCGTATTTTTTTCCTTTACTGCGGTGAGGCTTTTGTGCTAAATTTCAAGATTCTAGATCAACGGGAAATAGCCCATGGGTTTTGTTGAACGATTGATTGATTGTTGATTATAGACTCTCGACAACTAAGGTCAGCATCTATTGATTGTGAGTGAGTCAGTTTCAAAAAATGTAATTTTTGAAAGCCTGAATTTTTTACACGACTACGAGATTGCAGACTTTAGTATTTGGTATTAATTTCAACTTGATGTCTCTAACCGTTTCTGAAAAAAACGGGTCATGACAGACAGACAATACGGACAAGGATTTTTAATAAGCTTCCAAAACCTATCAGTTCAATAAAATCATTCTCTTCTTTTAAAACTGCAGTCTTCAGTTTTTTGATTGATGCGGAATTTTATTCTTTGTCAGACTATTTTAATTAACAGAAATTAGTTTCATGGGTAATTGGAATAAAAAATCAATTTAAACACTTATTGATTGCAAAGTTTCGTCTTTATTAAATTAAGACTTTTTCAAGCTCTCAGCATGTTTAAATTATAATAAAACTTTGATATAAAAGGCAATTTTGCATTACAAAGATCAATATGTATTTTGGAATTGAACTTTAAAGATGAATTTTAATTAACGTTTTATTATTGCTGAACTTTTTTTATTGTTAAACTTTTGTTATTGATAAACTCTTATTATATTTTATATTCTTATACTGTAATTTGTATTGACTTGTTACAAACTTTTGTCACTGTAACTAATAATTTTCATTTCATTTCATTTCAATACGGAACAATTAAATATAGAGTGTTAGTCTAAGCTACACGAACAAAATGACAGAAAGAGATAGCGATAATTGCGGTAGCGATTCCATCTTTGTTCAATAACGTACACCAAGACGGGCCAGAAAGAGACATACATATACCGCGCTTGTCGCCTTCTCTTTCGTGTCGATTTGTATACGCAATAGTACATTAGCACTCCATAACTACAGCTCAATGGTACGAAACCATAAAAACGCCACAAAATTTTAATATTATGTTTCTGTTCAAGCTACGGGTTCACGACTAACATTAGCCGCATGTTTCCAACAGCTCCGGACCTCGACGACGATTTGAGTAACGTGGGTCTGTTGCTCGAATCAGGAAACTTCTCAGAGTATCAAACTCATGGTCAAGGTAAGAACTAGTTTTTGATACAGTAAAACCTCGTTTATTCGAGGTAATGTGGGAAGGAGGTACCTCGGATTATTTCAACATAATTTTCACCGACTTCAGAAAATCCGATCGATTAAAAAATTTTCACTCGTATTAAGGACCGATGACAATAGAATAAAGATACTGATTCGACTTTTCAGGTGACAGCGGTGAAATAACGCCGGTTTCGAACGGTTCCGAGTTTGATTACAACACGGCCGATGCAACGGCCGGCTCAACGGCTGACGTCACGGTTACTGAAGACTTATCATCGCTCGCGCATCTGCAAGTCGAAGATGATGATGAAGAAAGAACTATTACAAGTGGTATGTTATTTCATTATTTTAGTCATTAGCAAATATGAATTATTTACGATAAAATTCGGCCAGCCTTGCGTCTCATTTGCTCTTTCCGACTTAATGCGTTCCTCTCAGTACCTATACCGTCAGGAAATTCTTAATTTTTGTATACTTATTAAAGACATGATAATACAATTACCCTGAAAATTTGAAGCTGATCGACCGTATATAATCCGAGATAAATTCAATTAAAAATTGGTTAATTAACATTGATTGTATACGATCTCTGTAGTTCTGAACCAGTTTCTTATTTATAAAAAAAGAACTAACTGTCAGAAACTTTTTAAAAACTGACAGTCTTTCAATGCATTTGTTTTGAGTTTAAAAAAAAATAAGACAAAATTTTGACCGTCTAATTATTTATAAATAACGGTTTAAAGTTCAACAATTTATAGAATGCATATGAATACTGTATGGGTTACGTTTCCACGGGTACAGTCTTGCGTACAAATTATGGATTACTTAGCTACAAGCTAGTATACTTTTGTGGCGCGTAGAATCTATAATTTTTTGACAATATTGTACCACGACAACTACCTTAATTAAAAAAATGCTGTTATGAAATACTATTTATACAAAATATATATTCTATATCAAATACCCGATTGCTCGTATGATTATAGGAAGCATGCAGGAAAGAGGCTTAGCTGAACTTCATCTTCTATCCGAAGTGTTCGAAGTAGACGAGACCAATCGTGCTGAATTAAATAACAAAAGCGAATCGGTGTCTCGAGCTAAAACGCCCGATCTAGGATTGAATAGGATACTCAGTGCCGGTTTGGGCTCGAGTAACGAAGTAAATTTCATTCAGAACGTTTTTAAAGACAGGAACGGCAACAAAAACGAATCGGTCGATCGAACTAAGAACGAAACGCTCGTGAGCTGTTTGAGTAGACAGGAGTCGTTGCAGGAGATCGATTCTGATTTCAAGTTGAAACAGAACGCCAGCAGGAACGCATTCCTGAGCAGCAGTGTCAGTTTGGAGAGTAGTGCGAGTTTACGAGCGTCTCCGATCAGTTTCCACAATCCCAACAGAAGTCTCAGTAAAAGTAACGTAACCGATTTGTCAGCCCTGAAACACGTGGAGAATGTCGATCGAGCGCAACAAAACATTCCGTCGTTGGGAATGCGAAATAACGCGCTCAGCGCCAGCCAGAAACTGTATTTAGATAATATAAGCTTACGCAATGTCGAATTTGATTGCAATCCGTCTGAACCAGTCACGCCACAAGTTCAGTGCGCGGACAAAAGCAGAACCGAATTACAGAATTTGTTTTCTCAAAGCAACGTCTACGAAAAAAACTCGAGCATAGATTCGATCAAGAACATGTTAGTCCAAACAACAAACAAATGGTCGACAGATAAACAAAAGTTTTTGGTGAAACAGTTGAGCGACGAAAGTGAGAAAAAAGTGAACGTTGTTAGAAATGAAAAATCCGATGTTCGTACGCCTGGTGCGGTTGTTGTTAAAGAAAAGTTTATTGAACCGCCGAAAATGACGCGCATTTCGAAGAGTTTTCATGGAAAACCGGCTAATAAAAACAGTAAGAAGTGCGTCGAAGGTTTATCGCAGATCAGTAATGCGTTGATCGACGATCAAACATCGATATCGCTCGATGAATCGAGGACTATCTTTGAAAGGTATAACGGACCGATCAGAGTTAATAGCGACGCTGCGAATCCGGCCGTTCGGCATAAATTAGTAACGCAAAAGTCGCAACCCAATCCGAGTTCGTCGAAACATAGTTTTTTCGGCGAAAAAGGCGGAGAAAATGTTCAGAAGCAACGTTTCACTACTACAAAAGTGGATGAATCAGTTCTACTGTCGAATTATCAAGTCGATAAAAAGGATAAAAAGAATGAAGTGACTGAGACTAAACCTAGCAATGCGATACCGATTTCAAGTTCGGCAAATCAGAGTATTCCTAGACCAGACGACTCAAGGCCAACTTTAACTCTAGCTAGTAGTCTGACCGATAAACCATCCGTTACTCATGGATTTAATATCGAACATTGAAGTTACCGAACTGCTTTTTCGGTTGACAACACAATCTGTACTCATACTTGTAAGAAACTGTTATTTAATTTTTATTTTCGAAGTTTATTTAGAAAGAGTTAAATAATCTCGCGTTTCTTCTTTTGTTTTTCACTTTAGTATGTTGTGAGGCTGCTTTTTCCATGGAGCGTAATCAGTAGAATAAGTTTTTCAAAAAGTCTTGCGATGTTCTAGTTGTACAACTCATGTATTTTCAACTTCTCCTTTATCGTCACTTCACGGCAGACCAATCAGAAAAAACCTTTATTAATTTGAGATTAAACGTTGTCAGTCATGCTTTTCCATTGGCTGACCGGCGTAGGAGGAGGCACTGCGTAAAAAGTAAAGACTAAACACTTGAAAATACGTGCGTGAAATCAGTTGAAAATAGACGGTGTTGAAAATACATTAATCTAACTGTACAGCGAAGTGGTTTCCGAAATTTTTACAGATTGTTATGAATTACCTTTTTACTCAATAATCAATGCAGTTGATGTTTTTTTAGGTTTAGTTTTCTAATACACGTGATAGAAGACATTTTCCATTTTTCGCGAGATTACGCTATTTGGGAAATTTAGCCGTGGAACGTTTGAGGTTAGGAGTCGCAAAATTGAAGATTGAATAACGTAAGGTTTGTTTTATTTGTAAAAATTACTTTTCGATTCATTATAAATTGTGGGCTGTGTTTTATTATAATTTAGGATGAGAATTTACGAGAGACTTTGAGTAGGACTTGTGCAGGTAAAATGATAAATTGCGACTTTTCGAACAGTATTATCAAAAGAGGTATTTTAGCGGGTATTAAGTGGTGTGTTAAAAATATATAAATATAGAAACATATAACTCGTTCAATTGGAGATGTCGCAATGGCCTGTTAAAAGCATTCAAAGCGTTCAATTGTTTAGTTATGAACTACTAGCGGCCCAGTCCGGCTTCACCCGGTGTTACATGTAATATATAGATAAAAGATGAGAATCATTATCATAAAATTCTCAACGTGTATTGAATTTGCGCGAATTAAATCGCTTTTAATTGTGAATGTTCAAAAATCGAAGAAAAATCAAAATTGCCAAAAAAAAATTCTGTTAATTCAATCGCTACCAAACTTCACAGGATCATCCGCAGGGCTAAGCTAAAGATTTCATCAAATTTCATCAAAATCGGTCCAGCCGTTTTTAAATCTTTAGATAACATAGATACATAGCGACAGCGTTGCTATAGTTACATATCGTTTGGGTTTTGTTTGACAGAGAAACGACTTGATCTTTTTAATTATGTTAGTTGTGAAACAAATGCGCTTGCGCTGTGACAATATTAATTATGACATTGGAACGTCTTCAATTGTGCCGGTTGACTAGAAATTATATTTATTATAATATAGAAATATATTTTATTTTGATCACTTATTTCTGTATTATTATACGTCCAGTCATTATTTAAATGCGTTGGTAAATTCTGAACTCACAAAGCGTCTGTCGGTAATACAGAACTGTTTGGATACGACTGCGAGTTTGTTCGTCAAATTATTGAAGGCTTCGAATTTGGTTCAAGCAGTTCCACACTCCTAGAACTGCTAGAAGCTTAGAATGGCTAGCACTAAGCTCAAATATGTCAAGAATTTGACCAACAAAGACGCAGTCGTATCCGCAGAGTTCTGTTTTGCCGACACACGCCTGGAAGTTCAGAATTTACCAACCAGTAAACCTACTATTCCTTCTACCACTTCATAAAGATAAATTTTAACAATTAATGCAGTGAAAACAGTTATTACTAATTTCAAACAGTGCTTAAGCATTTTAAAGCTGATTATCGAAATTACGTTCGTTTGTCTTTTTTTTTAAATAGTGCTAATCCTAGTTCAATCATGTTGTGACATGAGAGAGGCCAAGTTCTTCTTTCACCACTTCAATTTCACCGGGGGCGCAAAGTTCTCTTCACCAAGGACGCTAGGACACCTAGAAACGGTAAGTGACACTATTTATATTCTTTAAGATTACTGAGTGCCAGCTGTTGAATATGTCCCCTCTTTTACCTTCATAACTATTATATGTGTGCATGTAAAATGCACTTACTCTTGTTTCGGAAATCTCCAATTTCTATGAAAACTCTTATTCAATCTTTGATGGTAATGCTTACAAAATAAGCTAGAAATATGTGCCATTCCACCTATGTGACGATTTAAAATCCGATAAAAACCAGAAAATTAGTAGTTTTACAGTTTTGTACAGAAAAAAATTAATTTGAAAAAACTTATCGAACAAATCAATTTTGTCAGCATTTTTAGCATAAGTTTGAACTTTCCCGAGAGCATATTTTACAATCTGAGGGATTATCGAGGGTGCTGGTTTAGGGATAATTGAGTCTTAAGAAACAATTGAAATATATATGTATTTATTTGTGTTTAATTAGGTTTCATACAAATAGCATACACCAAACATCAAAAAATGCCTATGACTGAGAATAACATAATAATTTTTTATATTTTATTATTACAATAGTATCAGTTTTATCCACCCGACGGCGACAGATGCAATTGTTTGACAAAACAAACGCAACACAGTCGAACGAGTAGATAGTTTCTCTCTCTTTAACTACGTTACACTTCTGTTTCTTACAAACAAAAAAACAAATACCTCAATCATACCTAACTTTTTTGTACTTTGTACTCTATTTAAGCTGTTTCTTGATAACAATGAACCATTCGTTATTAACCCTAAATTCGGATAATAACCACAACTGGTTCTGACCGAATCTCGGTACCGGATTGTCGTTCGGTAAAATATTTACTTACTTCCCGGCCTGATTTTGAGACCCGATCGAATACTCAACCCATAAAAATCTTACTCTACTAAAATATAGATATTTTAATTAGAAAATGCTATTAACAAATGAACAAAAAATATCAAGAAATCAACATTGTTTTTAGATACCAATATCAAAGAAATAAAAACAACGATTATCTTTAAAAAAAAGTTTGTGTGTTCTGAACTCCCAAAACGTCCGTCGGCAATACAGAACTCTTCAGACACAACTATTGTTCAATTTCTCAGACTCTCCTAGCCTAGTTTTATCAGTTCCAGCCTTGTAGAAGTCTAGAACTGCTAGAAGCAGGTTCGAAGATTTTGACCAATAAACATGTAGTTGTGTTCAAAGAGTTCTGTATTGCCGACAAACGCTTTGAGAGGCAAGAACTTACCAACTAATACATCTAATATAATTTTACATTGCAAATGGTTGATTTCTACATTTTATTTTTTAAACAACACCATTTTGGTTTAATTTCTTGACATTTTTTATACAAATTCATTCAAAAAAAATATACGCGAGATCAGTGATGTTAATTTATTATATAAACAATTTGAAAATGGGGATTAAAATTAAATTAATGGCAGTTGATGTGATGCTTATGATTCGTTTTAGCAACAAACACAGTAATAAATAAGGACAGTTTTTTGTTTTCCGTTAATTTTAATTTTTTGATACCGATTTTGAATACATATTGTTCGAAAACTATTCTAAACATAGCCAATTAATTAGTGAAACAGTATCCACGGATACTTTGATTTCATTTTCCATGGATAACGCATTCTGTCTCTGTCGCACTACTAATTAGTGTATTTGCCATATGGCAACATACACTATTGGCGTCGGTCGGATGGCGGGACCTAGGGGTCGGACCAAAATTTCTCGACGTTTCATAACCTCCTAAACACATTGACACTATTTTTAAAAATGTTTATATATATATGTATATATATATATATATATATTTATATATATATATATATATATATATATATATATATATATGTGTGTACGCGCGATAACTTTCGAAAGAGTTAATTGATTTCAACGAAATTTTGCCCACATGTTGAAATCCATCACCGCAAGAAGCCTATTTAAAATGGGCGTAATCGGGCCATTTTTAAGGGTAGTTTTTAGGGGTTGCAAAATGTTTTAAGGTCCCAAAATACCGAAAAAATTCTCCGAATTGTTTCAAAATTGAAATTTAACCCTCTGGTAGCAATTAAAAAGTGTCCCTAAAATTTTAATAAAATCGGCTCAACAGGACCGGACTTACAAATTTTTTGAAAACACTAATTTGCCGATAGTGACTTATTTATTGAAGGGTGTATTTAATTCGGTGTAGACGTTAGATTGATAATAATATTACAATTAAGAAAAAAAATGTTATTTTAAGGGGTGTATTAAGGGGTTAAATTTTTTATTTTGCCCAAAAACAAACTTAATTTCACATAATAAAAGTATAAAACCTCACGGCCCTATACAAGCAAATACACTATATTGTCGGCAGGGTTTTGGCACTGCGACCGGGGTTTTTTTGTTTATGTCGTCCTTGTTGCACTCATTAATTTTCTGTGTTTAGAATTACTTTCGAACAATTTGTATTGAGATTTGACATCAAATGATATGACATCTGCTGACAGAAATTTAAACCTTTAAACATTTAGTATTACTAACATATGAAAAATGGCGGATTCGACATTACGTTTGACCTAAACTCCGCACATATGTCAAATACTACTAAAAATCGTGATTTCTCTGTCTTAAATCTTTTCAACCGATCGAGATCCTAAGCCATGACACAAACATAATTTGCCCGATAGTGTACATTACTTTTACGTTTATGAGACTATGTTTAAATTTAAATGACTACTCAAGGTTGACTTTTCCAGATTTCAGTTAGTATGTTTCGATTGACTGATTGCAAATAATAGACGCTTTATGACTGAATATTTCAATAATTGGAACGCTTTGAACAGACCAAGAATTCCGTGAAAACAAGGTATTTTGTTTACCGATTCTATCAAGCACTGCCGTTTGTATGAATATCGATTACTGCTATGTCGATAATATCGGTACCTGTATAACTGACCTTATACCGACTGCTTGCCTTGCCAAAACGATTAAAAAAAATGTACAGGAGGTCACAATATTCCTTTAAAGAAAGTTTATGTGAAACTTATTTTAATTTTTATCACAATCCTCAATCAAATTTTGTAATTAATTTTACTTTCTAGCTACTCATACTTAGCACCAAAATTTCTAAAATTGTATTTTTTCGTTCAATGATTAAACCGAAACGTTCGCTGCAAATTTCTAAAGTATTGAATTTGGCAGAATTGTGAATGTTCAAGAATAAGAACGTTTCGTTTTTTTTTTTAATTATTCCAAAATTAAAAAATATATATATCTTCCAGCGTTACGCGTTGGTACCGCAAAAACTTAATTTGTTACTTAATTAACGGGCTTCTCTAGTAATAAAAATATTTCTTTTTTTTATGCCACTGGGTTTTAATACATCGTTTGAACATAATATAGACAAAAGCAAAGAAACAATTCGAACTTTAGAAATCATTCTTAAACGTAACTAAACTTTTCGCAATACATAAACGAATTTTTTGAAAATCGTTAATATGCCAATATTTTCATAATTTTTTATGTATATATTATATTACAAATTTATTATAACTAATCGATAAAAAGCCAGGCACATTTTAATTTTTTTTAAGAATTAATTAGGCAAAATTGGGCGACAAATGACTTATTAATAATTCTCCGACAAGTTGTTTCACTTTTATAAAAATTACTCTTCCCAACAGTTTGTATTTCTGTTATATATTTTATATATATTTAGTATTATATATATACAATATATTGTTTTTATATCATCCAACTTTTAAACAAATACAACAGTCTTATTTGTAACGGTTACATAACTTTTATTTACAATTGTTTTTCACTCTAAAAATTGGTAAGTGATTTTTGCAGCTTTGCTATCAGAACTAGTCCAGGCTGCACGAACAATATAACAGAAAGACATAGCATTAGGCATGCCGTCTTTGTTTAATAACATGTAAGACGGGTCAGAGAGAGACATACGTTATCACCTTCTCTTTCCTGCACTCCATATCTGATCAGCACTTTTCATTCCGGTCTGCCATTTACATTTAAAAAAATCTGGTCATCTGCTAGGTGGCTTTTGTTTTATTATTCGTTTGTTTCGAGTCACAATTTACAATAACTTGAAGCACATAATTATTTCAATAGCTGATCTTGCTACATTAGTTCCTAAGCTACGGTGGCACCCTTAGTTATTTACCAATTTAGCGAAAAACAGTTTCACCGTTACAGTTAAGTGTTTAGTTGGCAGAAGTCACTTTTCAAACTACAATCGGTTCACTAAAAGTAAGTATAGTTAATATGCTTATATTTGTTGCGCTATGAAATACAATTAAGAATACACAATTATCGTTTTAAATGTTGGTAACCCCGGTTGTCATGACTACAGCAACTAAGAATATACTTCCACTGTGAGTGCAGTCGGTTCTACACTAGTGTGGTTTAGTGTAAGTAGTGTTGGTTTGATAGTTCAGTGTCCAAATTAACTGAAATACTGAACTGATCTAGACAGAAATATAGATATGTACAAGAACGCAAATTAGTCAAACTTTTTTAGCGATGGTATCTGCTTGAAATTTCTTGTGACGCGTTATGGTTATAAACAAGAATGGTTACGAAGAGGACGAAAGAATATCTTGTTTTTACGGTAGTTGTCGTGGTACAATATAGTCAAAAAGTTATAGATTATACGCGCCACAAAAGTATATTAGCTTATAGCTAAGTGATCCATAATTTGTATGCAAGACTGTACCCGTGGAAACGTAACCCATACAGTATTCATATGCATGTATACTTTTCTATAAATTGTTGAACTTTAAACCGTTATTTATAAATAATTAGACGGTCAAAAATGTTTTCTTATTTTTTTTTAAACTCATAACAAATGCATTGAAAGACTGTCAGTTTTTGGAAAGTTTCTGACAGTTAGTTCTTTTTTTATAAATAAGAAACTGGTTCAGAACTACAGATATCGTATACAATGTTAATTATCCAATTTTTAATTGAATTTATCTCCGATCGACTTCAAATTTTC
The DNA here is from genome assembly GCA_034508555.1 of Venustoraphidia nigricollis. Lineage (NCBI taxonomy): Eukaryota > Metazoa > Arthropoda > Insecta > Raphidioptera > Raphidiidae > Venustoraphidia > Venustoraphidia nigricollis. The sequence continues at coordinate 2,550,823 of JAVRKA010000032.1, read as the reverse complement.
AGGGTAATTGTATTATCATGTCCTTAATAAGTATACAAAAATTAAGAATTTTCTGACGGTGTGCCTTAACCACGACAACTACCTTAAGTTATGTAAACGAACCGTTCTGTCCCAAAATTAGAGGGAGAAGTCTTGAACTGTTCTGTCCAAAAATTAGGGAAGTGGACTCTTAAACCGGTTTGCCCAAAAATTATTTCCAATTTTTTTTATATTATGTAGACGATGGGAGGACTCATAAACCGTTCCTTCCAAAAATTATAGGGGATAAAATTCGACATAAAAAGATTAAATATTAAAATAACATCTACGACTTAACAAGGTTTTATTTTTTTTCTGAAAAGGGAAATAAACCCAAATAAGTTTGGTACTATCTGCAGTAGAGTCTAGAAAGTTACTCCAAACGGCTAAGTAAAACAGAATATTCCTAATCGCTGTAGTTGCCAATGAGTTGTAAATATGGAGTGCTAGTCTGGGCTGCGCGAGCAAAATGACGGAAACAGATAGCGATAATTGCGGTAGTAATTTTGTCTTTGTACAAGATGGGTCAGAAAGAGACATACATATACCGTGATTATCGCTTTCTCTTTCCTGCTGGTACATTAGCACTCCATATCTACAGTAAGATGGTGGTTACGACTGGGGTACTGAAAAAACACGGTAGAGGCGCTGTTGATTAACTGCAAAATATTGACTTTTGTACACTACTGACATAGATTTCTTTTTAACTACATTAATATTGGCAAATAAAATAGTTTAAATGCGAATTGAATGTTTGGTTTCTGGTACGACGTGAAAATTTACTTTCTAAGTATATTTTAGCGTACCAGAAAGCGCGATCGTTATTAAATCGATCGTATCGGACATCATTTAAATTATTTTAGCTGTCAATCGTTTTGCACAATAAATCACATTAATATGAAATCTTAGCATTCTAAACAACGGACTGAAAAAAAAACAAAATCGGTTTTAGTTATCTGAAACTTTTAAACTGTAGGCAAATTATTTACACTATAAAAAAAGTATATTATATGATATTTTGTAATTTTTTTTAACTCAATCGAAGTGTATCTTAAAAATCTACATTACATTGTATGTAAATCCCTCTTTTGTTTTTAATTTAATTAATCAAATCATGTGTTGTTAATATCACAGATAACATTGTTAGTGGATTATAAACTGTACAATTATTTAACTTAAATGCCACTACTCTATCTCGCGGCTAAAATCGGAACTTATCAAGTCAGCTGTCAAGACACTGCAGCTCTGTCATGAGATAGGAATTAGTCTATCAAAATATCTGATCTGTTTGATGAATTTTGTTTGTCACTTGTTTTATTTACATCATTTGTTTATTCCCATTAAGGTCCACAACCACTGGATCGGATCAAATCGACTCAGCGACACCTAGTGTGTTTTATTTATTTCAATACGTTAAGAATTAACGGAGATACAATTTTTTTAATTTTAATTTTATACTCTATATAACCACACCGCCTATGTTTTCTGTATAGTGATCAAATTCACAAAACGCACCTAAAGAAGTTTTATGTAAAAAAGTGTAGAACGATCCCGTTGTGGTTAAGCGTTTCGTTTTTGTTTAACAAATGACTGTCTGCGTGGCATTTAAGTTAAGTGACTAGTACGTAATTGAAAATACAACAGTAAATATACATCATACATGGTCCACGTTAAGTATAATATATTTTTCAATTTATACAATACGCTTCTTTTGTTTTTATAAAGTTACAAAACTACAATGGCATATTGAAAACAATTTGTATTCAAAAACAACTGAATTGTGAAACAATTTTGATAACTTAAAAGAACATAAAACTGTTTTAAAATGTCTTTTTAAATCTACATAATAATGCTTTATAAATCGATTATTGAAGTACAAATGTTTTGTTGAATTTAAATTTATTAAATTATTTTTGAATACTATGTTTTACATACCCTGTACATTAATTTGTTTATTTAAAAATTATTTTTAAATCACAATACGTTAACCCAATTTCTTACTTAAAAACCTACTTACAATTATTTGGACATATGAATTATATTCATACTGAAAAAATAAACAATTTAAAATTGATTAAAAATTCCTAAAATCGTTAGTTTTCATAATGATTTGACTTTTAAAAGAGCCCAAGAATTACAGGTAAAACTTCAAACAAAATAAAAATTGATATTCTACTGTTTAAAAAACAATTGAAAATAGTTCATATACTGGTTAAAAACTGAATTTCTTGAGCTGCAGCGATAAAAAAAATTGTACGATTTTATCAATACTTAAAATAATAATAACAACAAAAGAAAAAAAAGAGGTAAATAATAAAAGCCAATTGTGATAAATAACAATAAACTGACCTTTAGTAGGCAACACTGGGGACAAAAATTCTATAACGATCATATATTTCAGCAATACTCGTTAAAATTAAATACATAGTTTACCTTAAGAGCTTAGTTTCCTCAAAACCATTCCCTGAATATATTTCTGTGTCTGTTACGTCTATTTTAACAAAAAGTGTATTCGTCTACATTTAAAAACAAAAGAACGAACGAAAACAAAACATTCAACGCTCCAAAAAAGAAATGAAGTAGGGATTTTAGTATGTAAAACAATTGACACTTTTAGAAAAACAAAGGAAACTAACATTTATTCTTGTGTTTTGAATGGAAGCAATTTGCGTCTAACTTTATAGCATTTAATTTTTTGGAGCCTTGAATATAATAGATTTATGTAACCCCTTGAAAGGACATCGATAGAGCTTTTAAGTAGACTTCTGTATTCTTTGTGGATATGTTATCAAATCGACATCATTTGTAACTTGAGTGTATTCGACTATAGAAAATCAAAATTTGAAAGAAGATATAAAAAAAAAACAGAATAAAGAAAGCGAAAATTGTTGTTTGGCCATTTTTCACAAAGTAATTAAATAACTTTGTTCTATTCATACTAAATTTGCAATTTTGTTCGTTATTTTTTAATTTTCGATTAAAAAACAATTCGACTTTTCTGATACAAGCCGCACAAACTTTTACTCAAAGACGTCGACTTATTCGAACCCATTCAACCGAAGGCTGCATTTTTACACACGATCAGATAAATCTTGCTGATCCTACTGACATTTGAATAACAGATACCCCACTTTCTAGTGGCAAAAAATATAAACAGTACTGACATATAAATGACAGATACCTCTCTTTCCAGTGACGCGGAAAATATAAACACCAGTGACATTTGATTTTTGAATGACAGATACTTTTGCTAGATTCGCCCTGACGTAAACGTACGTTCATAATTACTACGATTGCTCCGAACGTGTATAATCTGACAGCTTCGGCGGTTTTTTTCTAATAATATTGTTTCTTTTTTTTCGATTAATAATAAAATACCTATGAATAAGTTGTAAATCACAGTTTACAAACACTGCCCGCAGTTTCAATAGCGCTATCATTGTACTTTTATTCTTACACGTTTTCCGATTCTATCAAACATTGTCGTTGAAAGTACGTATTTACAAACGGCGATTGGACTTCGGATGAAAATTTGTTGCCGATAAAACGGAACGGAATAGAGAATCGATGTACGCGACGTTTCGTAGACAATGTAGATTAAAATAAAATTTGTAAAAAAAATATTCATTTTCTTATAACAATTTAAAATAAAATTCAATAATTATACAATATAAAATTTTGAAATTTTAAAACAAACATTCACGTTATACATGGTGTTTGGAAATTAGATTGAGTCACCTCAACAGATGATTTCCTATAATTTACACTGATTTTTCATTCGGCACTTGGTAGAACATGATTAATAATAACAGATAATATAAAAACTCTTGAAAATTCTGCAAAATTTATTATTAAAATATTTTTCTTGACGAACGTTTCGAGCGATAAGTCCATCCTCAGGAATATAAAATATATATAGATATGCTTTATATTCCTGATGATGGACTTATTGTCCGAAACGTTCGTTGAGAAATATATTTTAAAAATAAATTTTGCAGAATTTTCAAGTCCTTTTATTTTATCTGTCATTATTAAATGATTTCTTATTCTACCCTAGGTTCGGATATTATTGGTATACATAATATTAATCAGTTAATAATAAAAAAACGGTTAAAAACAATACATTTTGTTGATAGTCGTTTGTTTATTTAAACATTTGCTTATAAAACTCTCTTTAAAAAGTTATTGAGATGTGCTTCAGCTATTTTTGTACTAGCTGTCAAGGCCAATGTCACTTAAGCGTAGTTTATGCGCAGAAATAACTCATTTCTGCGCATGAGCGTGACTAAACAATGTAATGTCGTCGCGTGAATCTACCTAAACTTTTCTTTTACATAAATTACTTGAGAAATCGTCGAAGTTTATCAATCTAATTTCCTAACAGTCCATATCGTGAATACAATATTATTAGGTACTTTAGTTTTTGTTAGAATAATACAGTAAGTCGATCGACACATTTTCTATTAAAGAAAATTGTGACAAAATTATAGACATTTACTTCATAACTGGATTCAAATCAAATTCACCACCATTACCAGTTATATTTGCAAACTGTTCAATCTTTATATCTTTATTTGCGTTCGCCGCCATTTCATTAAAATTTATATCTCCGATCAGTTTGTTGTTGAAATTCAACTGTTCGTTAGTATCGGCTTCTTTATCGAAACTAAAAGTATCGTTCGTATCCATTAACATTTCCGAATTCATTTCGTTAAACGAAAATTCACCTTCTTCCACAAAACCGGTCGCGATCTGGTTTTTGTCTTGAGGCAACGAAAACTCCTCCAAACCTTTTTCTTGTATATGATTAACGAATGGCTTCGATGCGATTTTAGGCACCACTGGCTGTCCGTTAATCAAATAATCACTGACTGTTCCGTACGTAAAATTGAACTCGTTTATCGACGGTGTCGACGGATATGACCTTGAACTGTTCAAATTTGGAACAACAACATCGCGCTGGCTTGTGAAACTGAAACGTTGACCTTTTTGTGCCACCGGTAAAGGCGTGTTGGGAACGGAACGCGACGGATGATTCATAATAGGCATCATTCCCGTCAAGTTAACATTCTTACCGTTATCCGGAATACTGTTTATCGTTATGTTGGTACTTATATCTGTCATGTTGGCGTTCATGTCGGCCATGTTGTTCGACAAATGCAAGTTAATGTTGTCGGCCATGTTGTTAGTGGCAGATTCCAAGGTCATACCGAAACCCGCCATGTTTACATTCTCGCCAATTTCATTTGTTATATCAGAATTCACGGCGATGTTTAAGTCTTGTATGTTCCGATAAGAGTCCGAGGTATTATCGCATATCCCCGTTTTATTTATATCGACAATGCTGCCGGGACCGGTTATCAAGTCCGAATTAACTCGAATTGGACCGGTTATGTAAGACGGTACGTTCTGAGCACCGTCGGGAATAAAAGACGTCCCTTGAGGAGCAGATATCAAATTCAAATTTTCGTTCGTCGGTTCGGTCGCGTCGTTTGGGACGCTCGAGTCTATTATATTAAAGATTTTATTTAAATTCTCACTGTTCAAAATATTATTATCGGAAAATGAATTATTGAAATCGCAAAATTCGTTCGGAATTGGTGTTTGTCCAATCGAACTGCAAGCCGAAGCTACCGGGTTCTGTAAGAAACCCAGATTCAATTCTTGTTGCCGAGATACCGACACCAACTGATTACCGATGTACTTCAATCGATGCGGCGGCACCGATCGCGATCTGTAACCGTTATCCGAGTTCGACAACGCATCGTAGTTTTGTATATTATCCGAGAAAAATTGACTGACTTCTTGCGATAACGGATCGGCGGAGTTTGGCGTGACGGCTTGCGAAGAACCGGACGTATGTTCCGGTTTGAAATCGCAAAGAACGTTTTGTGCATTGCACATAAAATCATTTTTAATGTCGGTATCGATTTTCAGTTTCAACGCGTCTCGTTTCTGAATCTGATTCACCGACTTTTCATTGCTAACGGCGTAATTCGACGTGAAAGCTATTTTGTTATTTGAATCGAGTAATGTTTTCAGATAGTTGGTTTGCGTTTGACATTTTTGACGATACGGCAACATCGGACTCGGAGGTGCCGACATCGGAAAATTACGCACCGCAGTTTGTTCCACGGGCATGATAAACTGATTTTTACCGTATGAATCACCCGACTGACTATCCTCAATTTTTATACTTTGTTCCACAATCTTTTCGTTTTGTGCCATGTCTAAAGATTCCACTGTTATCGGTACATTAGGCACGCAATTCTTCTTAACGTTTAAATTGCCGATGATTCTGTTACGCGGTATGGGAGTATTTCTAGGGCTTACGAACGGACTCGCATTGGAACTGGAACATTTCGAATGTTTCCCGCCGCAAGGAGAATGCGGACCAGGAGATATCGGCGTGAAACTGAAATTTTTTCTGCGGGTGTTCGGGCTAGGAGGTACGCTCTCGGAACTCTGCGTATCGAAGCTCACCCTTCTTCTGGGATTTAGATTTGTTAAAAGCGATGGCAAAATTAAGTTCTGTTTCAGCGGTCCGTGCGTCTGTTGACGATGTCTCAAATAATTTGTGAGCGTCGACGTAACGGCCGGCTCGTTTAACGGATCAATGCTCGTTTTCAAAAAAGCCGAGCCTTCAGCAGGATTCAAACCGACGTTAGCATTTCTGACATCGTTACACTTATCCAATTTCCCAGGACCTAGGTTCTGTTCTAATAACAAACGCAATTGGGATAGCTTATCGGTTTTTTCATGGACCTCATCGTTTGTTAAGATGGAGACATTTACATCGGTTAAATTTGAAGTCGCCTTTTCTGTCGAAGAATCACATACATTTTTGTTGGAGACATTAGAGTCTTCTATCGGATTACATAATAAGTTTTGATTCACTTGTTTCATATCTGAATCGAGACTTTCGGATGAATCGTTCTGGAAGTACTGCATTATTTCTTCTTCCGGTTCTTGCGAATTGCTTCCTCCATATAAGTAATCATCGAGCGCATCTTTATCGATGTTACCGATACTGATAACTCTTTCACGGTGCAAAGCCGACAGATCCGATTGCACGCTACCGATCGGCACCAAACTCGGTAAAGGAAGAACATTGATGTCGCTCGAAGGCTGCCGATAATCCATTGTCGATAATTCATCTTTTTTAAATTTTTCTGTGTCCTGGTTTTCGCTGTTTTCAGAGTCTGCTTGTAAAGGTTTTTCGATATCTGTTGTTAGTTTTGAATGTTTTTTGAATATTTCCGGGCCCTTTTTAAGGTTCTTAGCGGTTCTGTTACAGATTTTTTTATCTGTAGCCGTTTCATTTTTCACTGTCTTGTCTTGAGATCGCGTATTTACATCGACGTTGTTGTGTGCAGAGTTGCCATCTTCCGTCGGTTTCGGCTGAATGGCTTTGTACTTCATTTGTCTGGGTGACAATATAGCAGTCGCTGCGTTCGGTGGGAGAATAATTATGTTAGCATTGGGACACAAAGTCTTCTGTTTATTTGAGTTCGGTAAACGCGGGATCGCTATTTTATGCATTTGATTTGTACTGATATCGGATACGTTATCGGCGAACATTTCTTGAGGGTTTTTGTTATATTCCGGCGACTTCAATATTTTTTTAACGGTATCCGGCGTAGAATTTGATTTGAATTCGTTCGAAACATCTGTTTGTTTTGTTTTTTTCAAAGTGACAATTTTACTTACTTTGCACGCTTTCTCTGAATTTAATTTCGGTATTTTTGGGTCGGGAGTCTGTTTTGTGCATTTCAACTTTCCAGATTCGAAAGATTTGTCGTCCGAGTAGGACCTGTCAGACTGCGAGTATGTCAGATTGGCAAACGATTTGACCGTTATGTGTTTGGTCGCATTTTTGTTCAAACACCGAACGTCGTTTTGTACTTCGGTCGTATCGGGCGGTGCGCCCGAACCGTCGTCGGCATGGAAGCTGTTGGTCGTCGACGTCACGGCCATTGTTTTGTTTTGTTTACTATCACAGACGTTATTTGTTTGTTGAGAATGGTTTATCTTGTTGCCCTGAGGAATTTTTTGCGATCCGGTAGGTGGCGTCACCGCGCTCAACTCGTTTTCAACTGTTTCTTCATCCTCCTCCGATGTATGCGACGTTTGCAATTTTACTTTTTTAGTGCGTTGTTGCTTTGTTTCGCCTTTATTCACCTGCAGCTACAAATACAAATCTACATGTTGTAATAGGTACCGAGAATGCCCTATAGATGGCAGGGTCGAGCGAGCTGCCAACTACAGGTCAGAATCTCAACTAATGGATACATATAATTTAGGTTATGTTTCGATATACACTGTGAGCACCGTTTAGTAGTCACAGTAGCGGTGATTTAGTTCCGTTATAGACCACCAGTGCTCTGCCGTAATATTCTAGAGAAAACATTTGAATAGTTACTTATTTCAAATGTTTTATATAAACGCATTCGGTTTTACAGACAGATTTAGATAAAATCAACAATTATTACGTAATTTTGAGAATGAAACAGTATTTTATTTGCACGGATAATAAACAAAGTTAACCATACCTGAAGTTTTCTTTTTTGTTCACGTATTATTTCGCGCTGCTGTAGTTTCCTTTGGAGCTGAAGTTGGGTTTCACGATGCTTCGTCGACATAGATAAGTTCCCAATACTCGACAAAGATGGAGTAGCTTCTAAACAAATATATTTTTGCTTTATAGTTTATGTACTATAAAGCGTACTGTCTATATTTTACAAAAACCGGTAATTTCTCTATGGTATGTATTCTTAAAAATAATCGTTACGTAAATTCGTATGATAAAAATAACGAGGCTCATGTTAAGAACAAAGTTGTACATAAACACTACTTTTGAATCGCGTTGTCATTTCCATACAAAAGTCAACGATCGTTCCCGAAAACAAGCATGTGTAATGATGCACTTTCGAAGGACGTGTTGCAAATAAAAATTACGTACAAGCTAACATTTCTTTAACTACAACGAGATGTAATACAAGAAACAAGTATACTGGACCGGGTGATATGAAGAAATTAGGAGATAGCACTATAATCCCTAGAGGCTGCAGTGCTCTCGGCGATAGACCGGCTTCCATAAACCAAAACAAAATAAAATAATAATACCTGCGTCAGCGGAGCACCGAGTGGCATTCAGAACGGTGAGTGCTGCCACAGACCTAGTATCGACGCACATTTTATCGAGAATATGCGACGCTAGAGACAGTAGAGTTGGAAATTGAACGCCCAGTAATTTCTCGGCCCATTCTCGGATTAAACACGATGCGGCAGTCGTTAGATCAGCTTGAGAACAGGGGGGCTCCGTTGACTGAACAGAAAATCGACAAATCAATGATGATAAGAAGTTCGTTATTGTCGACATGCATTACGAATAATTACCTTGGGATAATCACCGAGGTCCGGTAACATCGGAGGCTCCAGCTTGATGCGTTTGCGCAGACCCGCGTAGCAATATCGCGAATTTCCCCGTGTGCCGAGCCGACGCGGTCTCACGCGAGGATACACCTGCTTCATCACTTTGCCAAAATCTGCCGTCGACAAGGCCTTCATGTTATTGCAAACGCAATAGTTTCTGTCGATAGATATCATTCATCAATCTAAGTATTGTTGTAACACTTCTTTGCTTTCGGACTTGTACGCCGTGCTCTACTGGTATTTCTACCTGACGTTTTGTCTCCAACTGCGGTAGACATTATCAAAGGCGATGTGGTAGCGGGCGAAATGTCCTCCTAGGCTGCTCACAGGTAAGTGTGTTGACGACTGTTGCTCGTTCTTCTTTTATGCAGCGTGGTGTGTTCTCTACTCGGTCGTAGTTCGCTCTTCTCTGATTGGTCGTTGGACTCATTAGTAATAATCAGAGAAGAACGAACTACGAGCGAGTAGAGAACACTAACCCACGCTGCATAAAAGGACAAGGAGCAACAGTTGTCGACACACTTACCTGTGAGCAGTCTAGAAGTATATTGCGCCCGCTACATTGCCTTTGGTAATGTCTACCGCAGTTTTACACGAAACGTCAAGTTGAAATAGCAATGGACCATGGCCCGGAAGTCAAGAAGTTTTAATTCATTAATATTTGTTTTAGACACCAACTACTACTATTTGGGCTATTTTTCAAGTTATTTTCAAAGACAAAAACCTATCAATATTATCAGATTTTGTGATAGCAAGGTACAATAAAAATGCATTGCAGATACTGTCAACTGTTTCTACTTACGTGTATTCTTCGTAGACATCTTGTTTGGGCAGTGATAATTCAGGATCCTCCTCGAGATGCGTCCTTATCCACATAATGGTTTGACTGATTTCAGTTCGAGATCCGAGCGGATTGAGGGGTTGCCGTAACGGATCTGTAACTGTCGACACCGAATCTGTCGGTAGTCGTAGGTACAACAGAAGCTTTTCGGTCGATGATAGTGCCGATACGAGATCCAAAATGTGATGAATTTGTTGTCGGGCCGATTCGCTGAAAAAACGCATTATCGGTGAAACTACGATTTACAGAGGTTCGGCGAGTTTGTATATCGATAACTGAGACTTACCTGATTGAGGATTCGACGATCTGCTGTATTTTTGCTTGTTTGTCAAGGCCAGCTGTGGCAAACTTTTCTTGAATATCATTTTCGTGCTGACTATCGTTTGAATGAACGAAAGAAATCTTGTTATTTTTAACATGTTGATTTGATTTATTTGAACTGTCAGATATAGCGAATGGAAAATTTTGGGTATTTGTTACACTATTGGGGTAAAAATTAACACCGGCCTTTTGTAGATCATTTTTAGGCCATTTCACGTCATCCATGCTAACTTCAAAGCTAACAGGATTCTTTTGAACAATGTTCCGACACTGAACAGTGTTTTTTATCACTTTTATTGAGCACAGACATTTTCTATTGTCATTTTCAATCAGCTGGTCGGACAGCAGGCTGCAATGGCGGGATATGTGGATATTTTAGAGATTATTCAAGTGTTGCTGAATACGATCTAAAGCATGAGAACCTGTCGTAGAAATAAGTCTAGTTGAAAAAAACGGCGGGTTAATAATTGTTGTTAATATTTAAATTTATATAACAGTGTTCAGTTATGTATTCTATATCAGTCGACAAAAAAAAAGATTTGTGTTCTATTTGGAACTATTTGAGTTCTTTGTGACATAAATGTAAGCAGCAGTCTATAGATTATTATTTTTTTATACATTCTATAGTGAGATTTCTGTTCGAAACACATATTTGACAGTAGCTCTGACAGTAGCAAAACTTAACCTCAATTTTTTGACCGACTGTTGTCTTATCAGTGGTCTGGAGCGCAAGTTGACGTATATGCTGATGCAATAAATTACAAAAATAATTTAAGAAACAAGGTCTTAATAGATTTAATTTTTTAAAATGGAATCTCCAATAATTGCAGACTCTGATAGTGTAATTACCTCCGAACCAAGAGAAAAATGGAATGCCAAAATGATTATCAGTACAATTCAAATGATTCTAGGACTAGGTGCTTTTTTTGGTTTTATAGTTTTTGCGAATTATTACGCAGCAGCATGGGGATTTTTCTCATGTAAGTACGAATGTTTTGTAAATAAATGTAACGAAATCGTCATTTGTTTTTATACTGTGGCGACAGGGGACAGTTTTGATTGGTTAGCGACTATACAAAACAATGTAGAATCGCACTTGTGACTCGCCGGTTCCACGCTGCATGATGAAACAAAAAGAATTATAATTAAAGTAGGAGCCAAACGGTAGACACTGCGACCTCTAAGATTATTATGCTCCCCCAATAGTCCATCAGTTTTTTAGGATTCCCAGCTTATTGATATATTCTAGTGTCCTGCCCAGATTGATATTAATAACGCGGTCACCGTTCTTAAATTGTGCCTACTGAGTTTAAGTGCTTCTGTAGTTCTTTTCTTCAGATGCTCTTCAATGAATGCTTTAGAGTGTGTTTGTGCTGTTCTAAGAGTCAGTTAGCTACCGCTAGCTTGGCTGTTGTCTTAGCTATTCCACACACGGGTTCGGGTGCTATCGACTCATTATTGAATCCTTACTTTGCTAGTGAATCAGCTGATTCATTTCCCGGAATATTGCTGGGTCCAGGTACCCAAATAAGGTTAACCCCGTTTCTACTAAACAAAAGGCATAAATGATCGACTAGTTATAGTGATTTTTTTTTTATTAGTCGTGCTAGCATTGTTTGCATTTAACCTTCATTTCCACGATAATAAAAATCAACTGTCGGAAAAATACACACCTGAAGATCTTGACTCGGAACAGTTCATCGGACTGATTGGATTTATGTTGGGACTTACCGGCATTATTTGGAATATTTTTGCAATGGAATACTACAACCTTCGTGAGTACTAATAACTTAAGAGTATCTTTTTTTTCACGTTCACTGACAATATTTTAAAGTAAAAAAAGGCCAAAAAAACAGATCTAGATACGGAAAAGCTAGGAATTTCTTTCGGGGACGCTAGCGGATCCATGCGAATACTTCGGTGGAAGTAAATTTTATTCTATTCTATTCAGAGACTTCAGCGCCACTACATGTCATACTATCGCCAACTGTTAAAATAAACATATTAGCACCAGATGGCGGCATTGGTTTTTGTTGTAATGAAATTGTTAAAAAACTTTAAACTGTAATTTTTTAATGAATCTCCAAAACGGCGTATCAAACATTAATTTTGATACAGTATTAAGGCAGATATTTCAAACCGACAAAAAACACTTTTGAGAAATAATAGATACCGATATACAGATAATGTTGATATGAAATATAATAGTAACTTTTTTTAGATGTAACCCCGATTAGTACTAGTCCAGTGATACAAATGGTGTGGGCGTTTATGACGATGAAGAATGGTCTGCTTCTAATCATCTACACATACCGTTATAAAATAAAACTCGATAATCCTTAACACGTTACTTAACGTATTGTAACACACTACTTAACATTACATTTGCTAACCGTAGTTATAAGATCATTCAAAAGTGCCTTACGTCAATTTTAAAGAATAAAATTTCGAATTGAGTCTCCGTTTGCAATCCTGCATGAATGCAATCATGAAATCTCTTATCTTATTCAATGTGATATATAAAAATCGTCGTCGATCAAATCAGTTGCGACTTTTTTAATGACTAAATTCAATAATGTGATAAAGTAATATTGTTGGAAATGTTAAACAAAATAATATAATTATATAATAACTATTATATATTAAGCTTGTAGTATAGTGCATTTTTACAATTTTTTTTGTTAAAATTATTTATTTGACTGTTTAAGTTTTTAAAATTTTACTAATTTTTTTATACATTTTTGTTATACTTGTGCAAAATCTTACTGGACGTCTGTTTTATTAAAAAATACGTCATGCATTAAAATAAAAGCTTCTTTTTAAATTAGAGTTGCTGATTTTTTAAATATTGTATTTTGGAATCATAGCTTCCAAAGCCTTGTACGCGCTCAGCCGCTAGGGATTAAACCGAGAAATAGTCGAATGGCACTCGGGAATTCTTTCTCCATCAGCGCGTGGCTACACTACTAAAATGCGTAAAGCCCCGACGTCTACCCTTTTTTTTGTAGACTCTTCTTGACTTACACCGAGGTTCAATTCCGATAAGTCTTTCAGATTTCATGTTTCTACCCCTACGTATTAAAAAAAAAAAAGAACAACGGGTATGTTAAACATAAACCCGAAAATTGTTCAACCGAATTTTCATATAGTTTATATGGATAAATTAGAGAAAATAATTAGAACAGTTGTATGTTATCATAACAAATTTGTTGGTAGCTGTCAGTTCTCTTGTAAAAGTCATAAGCTCCTCGGTTTAATAGCTGGTAAAAGAATTGTCTTTTCAATTATAGTAAATTGAAAAGCAAATTGATACTTTTAAAATAATAAATTGATAATATCTTTGGAAAATAATTGTAGCTGCCATTGGGGGCCTTAAAAAAATTGTGTTATGTAGGGAATTTTCTGTTCGAAATAAACATTTGACAGTCGGAGGCAAATTTAACCTCACATTTAACCGGCCGGTCAGTGGCATCGAACGTCAGTCGTCTTATCTTATCGGTGAGGGCTGGCGCAAAAATTGACCACAAAACAAAGTTGACGTAAAAACTGGTTTAATATTAAGAAGTAAGTTCTAATAATTTGTGTAGTTTAAAATGGAACCTCCAACGACTACAAACTCAAACAATCCAAGGGTAAAATGGAATTTGAAAATGATTATTAGTGCAATTCAAATAATTCTAGGACTGAGTGCATTTTTTTGTTTCATATTTTTTGAAAATTATGGTGCAACCATTTGGGGATTTATCTCATGTAAGTACTATTCATTTTTGTTTCCTTCATTGTTCATTACACATTTTTAAAATGATTGCGTTCCGTTTTATAATATTACAATGAGGCAAACATTTTAAATTGCACTTTTTTATCAAACATATTCCAGTACATATTGTTTCCAAATATTTCCGAATTCAGCGTATTTTTACCCACAAATTGTAGCGTTATCTACTCTGCGTTTTTTTAATGGGAATTCCATAACAATTACTCAACAAATTGAGTTGAATAGAACCTATCGATAAAGGTTCTAATCTGAAAATGTGTAAAAGTATGACTGAACTTTTAATTTAGGATTAAAAATACTACTTTGAAAATACGAATTGATATTTCACGATTTTTAATACAAAATTCAGACGCAAATCAACTTCTGTGAAGTATAAAAAATATACGGGGAATTTCCTAATTTTAAGTGAATTAACGTGTAACTTAGTGTTGAATTATTTAAATAGGTAATTATAAATTTTGTTATTTTCTATTTTCATTACATAATTTATCTTCGGGTCCACGAAATGGGGGAACCTATTAATCGTGTACAGGTTTTCATTTCATAAAATTACATTAACAAAATAAGATCACTTGTTATTATGATTTCTTTTGTTTTCAGTTCTGCTAGCAATGATTGCATTTATTCTTCATTATTACGATAATAACAATCGACTGTCTGAAAAATATTCAGCTGAAGATCTCGGCCCGATGCAAATTATTGGGGTGGCCGGATTTGTAGGTGGACTTGCAGGAATTGCATGGAATGTTTTTGCAATGGAATATTACGACCTGCGTAAGTTTAACCTCAAACTCTCATCTGAATACAGAATTGGTAATATAGTAATGGCGCACTACACTCGTGGGGGAAGCTTTGCTGATGCCTAATTTTGATTGGTGATTGGCTGCTCGTGTTACTATTTGATGCACGCTGACGGAAAATCGGCGGCACAACTCGACCAATGAAATCTTGGCATCGAAATCCCCGCCCCCCGCGCGCTAGGCTTCACTTCCCTTGTCCCTGATTAAGCTCGTGCTTCATCACTGTATTCCGTAGTTCGTGGTTTATTCTGTCGGATGAACATGATGGCTGCATGAAAAAAAAAACCCGGGTCGCAGTGCCAAAACCCTGCCGACAATATAGTGTATTTGCTTGTATAGGGCCGTGAAGTTTTATACTTTTATTATGTGAAATTAAGTTTGTTTTTGGGCAAAATAAAACATTTAACCCCTTAATACACCCCTTAAAATAACATTTTTTTCTTAATTGTAATATTATTATCAATCTAACGTCTACACCGAATTAAATACACCCTTCAATAAATAAGTCACTATCTGCAAATTAGTGTTTTCAAAAAATTTCTAAGTCCGGTCCTGTCAAGTCGATTTTATTAAAATTTTAGGGGCGCTTTTTAATTGCTACTAATGGGTTAAATGTCAATTTTGAAACGATTCTGAGAATTTTTTCAGTATTTTGGGGCCCAAAAACATTTTTCAACCCCTAAAATCTACCCTTAAAATGGCCCGATTGCGCCCATTTTAAATAGGCTTCTTGCGGTGATGGATTTCAACACGTGGCCCAAATTTCGTTGAAATCAATTAACTCTTTCGAAAGTTATTGCGCGTACACATATATATATATATATATATATATATATATATACGTATATAAATATATATATATATATATATATATATATATATATATATATATATATATATATATATATATATATATACGTATATAAATATATATATATATATATATATATATATAAACATTTTTAAAAATGGTGCCAATGTGTTTAGGAGGTTATGAAACGTCGAGAAATTTTGGTCCGACCCCTAGGTCCCGCCATCCGACCGACGCCAATAGTGTATGTTGCCATATGGCAAATACACTAATAATCTTGACGTTCTGTTTTTATTTCAGATACAATGCCGATTAAAACTAGTCCAGTAATACGAATGGTATGCGCGTTTATGACGATGATAAACGGCCTGATTTTGATCATCTTCACATATCGTTACGGAATAAAAATAGCTAATTCCTAACACGTTAGTTAACATTACGCTTGAAAACCTATTGTAAGATCACTCCAAAGTGCCTTACGTTTTTAAAGAACTGATTGAAATCTCTAATTGGAGTCGTATTTTGAATATCGGCTGGCATTCCTTCATGAATATAGCTGTGACGTCGCATAATGTCGTTCTAGTGCAGTGGTTCCCAACCAGTGGTCCATGAGAGCCTCGAAAGTGGTCCGCGGAAGGGCCTGGTAGCACATATAAAAAAACCCGGGTCGCAGTGCCAAAACCCTGCCGACAATATAGTGTATTTGCTAATATAGGCAGTGTGGCTTTGTTATGCGAACTTAAGTTGATTTTTTGGGCAAAATAAAAATTTGGCTCCTGAATACACCCCTTAAAAGAACATTTTTTTCTCAGTTGCAATATTATTATCAATCGAACCTCTATACCAAATTATATACAACTTTCAGAAAATAATTCACTATCTGTAAACTAGTATTTTCATAAAATTTGTAAGTCCGGTCCTATCGGCCCGATTTTATTAAAATTTTAGGAACACTTTTTAATTACTACTAAAGGGTTAAATATCAATTTTGAAACGATTCTGAGAATTTTTTCGGTATTTTGGGGCCCAAAAACATTTTTCAACCCCTAAAAACTACCCTTAAAATGGCTTGATTACGCCCATTTTAAATAGGCTTCTTGCGGTGATGGATTTCAACACGTGGGCCAAATTTCGTTAAAATCAATTAACTCTTTCGAAAGTTATTGCCCGCACACATATATATATACGTATATATATATATAAATATATATATACATATATTTTTAAAAATGGTGCCAAAGTGTTTAGGAGCTTATGAAACGTCGAGAAAATTTGGTCCGACCCCTAGGTCCCGCCATCCGACCGACGCCAATAGTGTATGTTGCCATATGGCAAATACACTAAAAAGTTGCCATTAAATGGGAATTTTAAAAGCGATATGTCTTGAACGAAATGCGATGAATCTATCCATGCTGATGGTTATCATAATAAAAAATGTGTTTTAAAAAACTGTTTTACTACTTTAACACCTTCGAATTTGATTACAACTGGTAAGGCATATAGCGTTGGAGGTCCGTACTGATTTAATTTGAGGCTGAGTGGTTCGGAATCACTGTTCTAGTGTGACCAAATCAAAATGCGACTTTTTTTTAATGATTCTCCAAATTTAATAATGTGATTTAATAAAGTAATATTAATTATGTATTTTTAATCAAATTATACGTATCAAACTTGTATAGTGCGTCTTTATTATGTTTTTTTTTTTAATTTAGTCATTTGTCGTTTCATTATCCAAATAATTAAGTAAAATTTTACAGTTTTTGTAAATATATTTTTGTATTTTTTCACTTAATTCTCGTACAAAATCGATTTGTTTCATTATAATTTACATCATTAAATGCAACCAAATAAAGACTTTTTTGAAATGTTTATTATTTATTTTACAGGCGTGACCTTTGATCAGAAAAGAATATATTCTTAATACTATGACAGGGTTCTGTATGGACACTTGATCTATCGATTTTCATAAATTAAGTAATTGAAGATATAATTTTTTTAACGCTATGAATTTGTTTTTGAAAGCGCAATTGTTTTAAGCTACGTCATGTCTATAGAAAGCCTTCAGTCTACACACATTATCACTTTACATAAGTGCCTTTTGTCTAGCATATTTGCGTTTATGTTGTGTCGAACTGTTAAAATCTATTGTATTAATTACCATTTTATACAACATTATCAGTTACCACACTTAATTAGTGGAAGATAAATGGAGTGGGTTTAGTTGCGTAACACGCAGGAGTTAAATAATTCATTTTATGTTTTTCCCGCTATAGTAAATACAATTAACTGTTAATTATTTAGACCGAGCTAGGTAAAGTAGTGGTGACAACACTAGATTCGCATTCGGGAAGTCCGGCGGGGGCAGATGTGGCTGGGACTTTTTCCTACTGCCTCTCGCCGAGAAACGGTAATTCCTGCACCGGCCATCTTAATTGAGGTTTTTCATGGTTTCCCTCAATTAAATCCAGATAAATATCGAGATGGTTCCTTATTTGAGGCCATGGCCGATTACCTATCAAACTCCTAGTTGAAAAATTACCTACCTTATCCTAATTTCTATAATTCCTTCATTCGCCCATTGCTTTTACATAAGTTGAAGTTTTAAAACTAGAAAAATAACGGGAAGAGTGGTAGATTGAAAATAGTAATGGTGCGAATGGCGTCTGTTTTGACATAAAGTCGAGAAACTGACGTTTTTTTAAATTCGAAAACGTACTTCAAAATGTTAATTTGCCTTTCTGTAATTCGTAATCTTGTGACGTGCTGTAAAGAAATATTTACGAATATCACGTTTTTTTATTCAATTTTTCGGGGACATTTGTTTTTTTGCA
Source organism: Venustoraphidia nigricollis (assembly GCA_034508555.1). Taxonomy (NCBI): domain Eukaryota; kingdom Metazoa; phylum Arthropoda; class Insecta; order Raphidioptera; family Raphidiidae; genus Venustoraphidia; species Venustoraphidia nigricollis. Next base: position 2,531,991 of record JAVRKA010000032.1, on the reverse strand, counting down.
AATTTTTACGCAGCAAGCCAAATTTTGTAAATCTTATTGCTTGATCACAGCTAATAAAATGCATTTTGCAACCACAGTTCGAAATTTCCTGAGAGCATAATATTTTACGATCTGAGGGATCAATCACCATAATGACACGTAACAAATGACTGTCGACAGCATGTCAAATTGTTTGCTCAGCCTCAATGTTGCAGACAGTAAATAAGGGCCATTATAACGTTATAAGAAGACAGGAAGTGGAAATGAACATTGGCCGATGCGATTGCGTAACCTCGGGGCTTCCTCAGGTGCTGCGAGGTTCACCTGCGCCCGCTAACGGTACAACAGTTAAACGTAGTACCGTAAGACGGTACTCGCTGCTAAATGACTTGACTAACGCAACATTTGATGACCGGCCAGTAGCGTGCGGCTAAATTACTGGCTAATTTAGTGATCACCCAACGCGTAAGATAGATTGTAGATTATACATGTTCAACAGCTGAGGTCATCAGCGTCTTCCAACGCCTAAGATGTTTTACCTCTGTTTTTACAAACTTGTTTATAAAATCTATCTGTCTCTCTCTGTTTAGACTTCCGTACATCCAGTGCCGGATTAAGCCAGCGCGGGGCCTGTAGCAAATTTTGTCAAGGGGCCCTTGGTTTGCTTTAGGTTCTCAGATTTAGGGTATTAAATAAAACAAAACTGTTACAAATAAACTTTTCTGGATTTAATATGGGCAAATTTAGAGATAACACTTTCAATATCGACTTCTTTAAGCAAATCATGCTCTATATTCAACAAAGTGAGATGGTTAAGACGTTCTTGGCCCATGGTGTTCCTTAATTCATTTTAATACGTTTTAATGTTGAAAAAGAACGTTCGCCACTACAGTTAGTGATCATGAGAGACAAGTAAATGCGCAAGGCAATTTCTAAGTTTGGGAAACACGATTCTAAAGAATTATTTAATAAAAGTTTATAAAATTGCTGTTCCAAAGGCTCCTGTTTCTTGCTGTCAATAACAGTAGCCACATCTGTTTTCAGCAGCTCTATGAACTGCACTAATTCGCCACCTAGGCTGTTCTCCAAATCATCTTCGTAAGCACTGACTATACTTGAGGATTTTTCCAAAATCTCTTCTGTTGTAAGAGTCTTTTGGTGGGAAACATGAGTTTGTTTTTATTTATTATTACAGCGACGAACGTCACTGTACCATTGTACCGTATATTTAACCTTATACATCGCGATAGACAAATGCAGGTGAGTTACATGCATTGTACGGCCTGATATGGTAGTTGAAACAGTTGACGTTCGCGCGCTCAACAATGAAACACGCGCCTAAATTCAACAACTATTGGCGGCATCCTTGCGAATGAGTGCAACTCAAAAATGTGATTGGTTTTATCAATGGTGAACGTGTTTTGTTTTAACAAGTGCTACTCTTGAACTTAAAATAATTTGAAGGATAAAACATGTGTGATTGGCCGTTAAAAAATAGCAAGTGAATCGAATTTCGAGTTAATTGTCAGTTTTTGATTTGAAGTAATTATGGAAGTAAGGTAAATAATGACAATATTCATACCGAATTTTTAGACGCTTTTATCGCCTTCTTGGACAAATTTGGAACATTTTCGGGGCCTTATTTAAAACTGTACGCTTTGCATTTCTTAGCCTTTTAAAAATATTCATTTTTTGAGAAAGTTTCTCGGTGAGCTAGTATATCGTCCTGTATGATAGTTGGTCAGTAATTTGTTCGTCTAGTAATTAAGACTTCGTAAATACAGCCCCAATTGTTTGGATGTCTTTAATAATAGTGCGTATAGATAACAATGGAGGTGCCTCTAATTGTTCGCAGCGTTGGGAAATCTTAAACAATGGGCGATGGTATGAAAATTACATTAATCTATGTAATTAGATTGCCACTTCAAAATATCGAGAAATTGCAAAATTTATATTGTAATTAGTTTTGTACAATATACATATAACAATATTATAGACGTAAAGTTTGTTTATTTGTCTACTAAACCGATTTGAAAAATGATTTATAATATTAAAAAGCCTGTTTTTTCCGGGAAAAAGGTTATATATTATTACACTCCGGGCGAAAACAGTTCGGGCACTAATAAAATCATTCAAAAATAAATGAATATTGGTAGTCCTTCAATGTTTACCATTACCACCCCTATATTTCTCCTTGGCGCATTTAGTCTATATTTACCAGACTGTGAAAAAGGCAGGGTTATCAGTTTAACTTTCGTAGCTTCTAAACGACTGAACCGATTTTGACAAATAAGGTGTTTATCAATTCGTCTTAGTAATGTGCGTGCTATGCCATCATAGATCGGGAACAAGAAAAGAATATTGTGTTTGATATCAAATGAAAGGAATTGGGGAATGAATTCCAAAACTAAAAGCTGCAAATAAAGTATAAATATAAAAGTTTTAAAATCCCAACTACGAAATAGTAAAACACAGGTTTACAATATGAAATGTAGTCGGGTAACTTAAACTTATTGGAAGCTTGTTTTATACTAGTTCGTAGTCGGGTTTTTGTTTTTAAGATTTCGTACTTCAAAAGGAAAAAATGAAACCCTTTTAGGACCACTCGTGGGTCTGTCCGTCCTAGTGTTTTAGCCAGTTTGCTCCGAACTATTGGACCGATTGATTTGAAATTTTTTAATATTTTTTTTATAAAAGAAACAATTTTGTACCGTTTTGTTTGTGTTTAATTTTAGTTAAATTACATTTCTTGTCTTTTCTATGAGATTGATGTTTCTTGGTATTCCGGTGCTCTTAACAAATAACAAGGATTAATGGACTGGAAAAACGGAGCTCTGACCTTTATACGCATGCGTAGTGCAATATAAATTGTATGTAACAATAGTTAATGTTTTTCGAAAGCGTTTTTAACGATGCAAAAAGATACTCATCTTCTTTTCTCAATTCATTTACATATGAACGTAAAAGTGAAACTACATTATTTATTTGAATTATTTTTTAGTGTTTTTCTTTTTTTATTTAATTGTATAGTTCTTAGTTGATGTGCTCTGTAAAAAATAAAGAGCGATTTATAATACTTTTTACATGCAAAGATATATTTATATTAAAAAACAAGTTTGATCGTTTAATTTTTCTTTCTGTTCTTTTATTGACATCGTCGATTATCGCCAATCAAGACATAATAAGATAGATTAAAAGAACAAAATACTAAACGGCTGAGTTAAAACACGACCTCCTTTGTTTTCAATGTTAATCGAATAGTTTTGCGATACTGTTTTATAATTTTGGTACAATAATTCAAACAAAAAGCTAAAACAACTGCCTAAAGTATTGACGAACTCCCAGTGACGTAATTATATCGTTTGAGGCCCGTGGCAAATTCATCGAACGGGGCCCTCCTTCAATGTAAAGAAGCTCAACCAACGTTACATCTTTTTCTTACAAATGCGTTCAAATCTTGATACATTTTTTTTTATTTAGTTTGTGTATGTAGGTAACTTAAATTAATTGAATACAAAAGCAATAAATTTTAATAAATTTGTAATAATAAATGCTAGAATCATCCTGTGCTCACGACCCTCTCGGACCGGGGACCCCGACCGGCTGGGGCCCGTGACATTTTGCCCGTCCTGTCATCCTATTGTTACACCATTGCGAACTCCAGGCATTGGCATCGCGACTCATTGGGGGTACACAAACTCCAGGTTCAAAAATCTTTGGCTTATGCTCAGTTCCGGAAAGCTCTGTCAATAATTCTGCCTTGACAATGACCTTAGATTGTGATCATGTAAATATAAACAGTCGAATGTCGTTGTTAAATTCTATGTAATTCGCGACATTAGATTAATTATACTCACAGAAAAACAAATGATTGATCTACATAGTAAAAATTCGCTTTTCAATCTAAATCTTGATTAAAATGCGTAAAAAAATATTGTTTCGAAGTGGAAGCTGCAAGGGAAACAACTTTAAATACATGTATGCACAGTTTAAAAAAAACATCGTGTTAATCTATCAATTGTTTTTCGAGCAGGATAGATTTAAAATTCTACAATGCACTTTTCTTACGGAGAAATAATATACAGGTGTCCGAGAATTATCTTTACAACTTTGAAATTTAATAACTTTTGAAATGAAAAAGATATTCACATTCTGTGTTCTGCAGTTATTAATGCAACTCATAAAGTTCTTTGGGGTTATTTGAAGGATATTGTTTATCGGAGAAAGGTTACTGACATTGCTGACTTAAAAACCCGCATTACAGAGGCTTTTGCCACTGTCACAGACGTTATGTTACAGCGTACCTGGCAAGAAATCGATTACCGACTGGATGTGCTTCGTGCACATGTGGAGGTGCTAACCTAAACAGAACAAAACTTTATGAGTTGCACTAATAACTGCAGAAAACAGAATGTGATTATCCTTTTTATTTCAAAAGTTATTAAATTTCAAAGCTGTAAAGATAATTCTCGGACATCCTGTATTGTGGTGTCACAATCTAAGGTCATTGTTAAACTGGATGTTCTGACAATGTAGTTGCACTTATCGTAATATTATGTTAATAGCAAGCTTGTTATTTCTGCTCAGATGTTTTACAACCACAGTCAATAGTCATTGCGGAATTTTGATGTCTTGCAACATCCATTATGAAGGAAGTTTGTTTTACTCTGCGTTGTTAGTTCCGGAAGCGCACATTCAGTTATGTAACAATGGAAAATTGTAACGGACAGGAATATGAACTTAAAAATTTATAAAAATGCACTATATACGAACTGTCCTAAACAAGTAGATACTAGCGGTACCCGTGCGAATATTCGCACTAAAATTCGTTTCTAATTTCTCACATTCTTTATAACTTTCTTCTTTTTGTTGTATTACATTACAAAGCTCAGTGACCGTTCAAGAAAATATTTTTCTAAAAATGTCATATAGAGGCGCAAGTATCGAAAACGTTGAGCTGAAGCGCCGCCATACGAAAAGTATTTATACGTGAATTTTGCTTAAAAATTCAACAAAAAAAATTTACCGACCGTCAATCATGTTGACGTTGTTTCAAAGTTAGAACCATCAGATGGCAGCATTGCTGCATACTGAGTAAATGTATATCTATATATATATATATAATTGTTATAATTAATTATTTTGCAAAAACAAAAGCAATAATAGATTTTTTAATTGTTGATGCACATAGAGCAAGTAATTATCTATAAAATGATACAAAATTTATGTGGAGTAATTGCGAGGTTTTCCGAAAAAAGGGAGCCAAACATCGTAACCTTAGCGTATTAATATATATGATAATATATCTATCTACGGTTCTGAAATAGTAGCGAGTGAGTCATCATTATATTACGGTTCGCATATTGGAGCGGCGAAGCAATGAAACAATGCATACCCGTTCCACGCATAAAAACTGTACCGATGATATTGCGAAGTCTAAGGTATATTAAGGAAATCTCGGTAGGCGTCTGTCTGTACCGGCTATTCTCGAGAACTGCTGAACGGATTTGAATACAGTTTTTACCTATCTATAGATTATTTCTGGAGGAAGGTTTTACTAGCTCCGCCCGGGTGCAAATCGATTTGATGTCAAGTTGGATTGAAAATCAATTGCTAGAGTTTTCTGAACCCAGCGACTATCTGTGTTTTTACTTTTTATTTTAGTATTATTTCAATTTTTCGGACTAGAACTTGAAACAGTGGATGCTATCTACATTAAGGTATCTAACGACATTTGAATAATAAAATTCAGTTTTGTTTTTGTGGAGAAATAAATGAATACCAATGCCACGACGTGGCTACAAACAGGGCCGGATTTACATAAAAGCACTTGGGACCCAGGCCCACAGGCTCACGCAAACTAGGGGTCCCCAAACCTAATGCAAAATTCAATTTTTGAAAAATATATAAGTATAATAAAAAAAATATACATCTACACTGGTCGGTCATCAATACTCTTAATGAATTTTCATTAAAAATTTTCAATCATCTTTCAATCTAAAATATGTAAATTAGTAATATTTATTTTTCATTGAAAAACTAACAGTTTTTCACGTATATTAATCTTCTTACAAGGGGGGCCCCACCGCTTTTGTGCAAATGCTCAAAAAATGCGTTATTAATTCATATGTAAAAAATAAATTTTGTTCATATGTAAGAACCGAACAGAGTGCAATAAACGCTAATGACCTTACCTGTCGAGCGTCTATAATCTACCATTGAATATAATGTGGGACGGTCTGTATATACCTAATGTGTGAAACCGACATTACGGTATTTGTGTGCAATACAGAAAACCGTTAGTTTAAAAATATTAACAATTGAATGTACACGTTGTGTAATCATTACATCAGTAAAGCACTGAAACAAAAGCATTCCGCATCTAAGACAAAAAATGATCTCATCTATAATAATCATCTGTAATGTATGTGCAGAATATTATAAATCATAGAAAAAATATATTTTTAATTTTACGTTTTAATCTTGAATCGTTTTGTTTATTAAAATAACCGAGAGTGCGGTGATAGCGTTCCCTATATAGCTCTCCACGAATCCTCTATGAAAAGCCCCAGGTCCAATTTATTATTAAAAAACAATAAATCGAAAATATAAATTAGTCTTAGGTTCAAATATAAGCTGCAGGTGATCTATAAAAATGTACGAAAAAATGCAGTAGTATTCGGAGACTTCAATAACCGATAAGGCGACGAACCCGCTTGTCGCTTTATCGGTTGTCACGAGCTCTTCGAGCACTTGATTGAATTTTGTCGTGTAAATGTATCGATAAAAATCAAACTCAGTAAATAACCGACAATAAACACATCGTTTGGCGTCCCGCGGACTTTGACGGACCGCAAGCTGGGTTGCAAGGTAACGATTTTGAACCGCTAACCCAGATCGCGTCACCTCAGAGTAATGTTTCACGAAAGGCATTTGTTCGACCTGTCTTGAATAGCACGAGATGACCCGTTATATTGTACGCGCTGTCTTTGTCTCTCTGGGGTCGCTTCGACCGGCTATCAGAGCCGTTTACTAGACAAAAATGTGGATTACATTCAAATTTCGAAACATTCCTTTAAAAATTGCTATTTTTTGTTATCTAGAGCATAATATGTGCCACTGCGGCTATGCCACTGATCTCAGGTCTTGTTAGATAGTTGTACAGCCATATATTTATAATTATAGACGCTCGATAACATATAGAGCGTTTATAATAGAAGCATGAATAAAAATGACCTCGACTATTTTCAATTTAAGTGAGTTTCTTAAAACTGCTAATTATGAACGATTTAGTTTGTAAACAATTTAGCAACATAACAATAAAAACAATTGAAGCAATATTGTAGAAATATGCAAATTAAGTTTGATTAAAAACGCGAAAGTTTCACTGAAATTGTTTTATTAATATTTATAATTAATATTGTTAGAATGGAGCGTTAATTACCTATTTCATTAAGTCTAATACACTTGATGCGCTCAGCCGATTCGAAACGTTGAGAAAGTGTTTTTGTAATTACTTTTATGAATACAGAAAATATTTTTTTACAGAAATTACCACGCGAAAAACATTCCTGCACATGAGTGTTTCATTTGTTACAGAATTCAATTGTTTATGCTGTGTAAATAAAACAAACGGTACACGCCTCTACATGACTTTCATACTATACAAAACAAGTGAAGGTTGATATAATTATGATGAGTTTAATTTTTGTTTTCGCTCTAAATGTGCATTCAGTTTTGAGGCTTCCGTACCGTGAAACGTACAAAATGAACCCCTATGGTGAGATTTTTTTGTCTGTATGTGAAAATCGATTTTCTGAGGAAACTATATTGTATTCAAATTTCGTGATATATTATCGACTTGCAATTTGGCAAACGGCTGGCAAAATCCATACAAATTTGTATTATTATTGAGCAAAAATTAATGAAATATAATTTATTTTCTATATTTATTCGTTTGTTAGTTATACCGAACCCATCACTATTTTTTTTGGCATTATTTGTGTTTTACAAATTTTGAAAACCGTTTTCCTTTTTCAATAATTTAAAAAAAGACAGCAATCAGTTAATCTATCCAAAAAAGTAGAGGAAAGAATTGTCCATTGCGCATATTCTTTTTGTTTTTTTTAGAAAATCTCTCTAATCTGAATTAAAAACTTGTGTCATTTTTCGGGAAGAGATTTTAAAGCAAGGACTTTTTAAAACACTATTAATTTTTAACAGTGCCGGATTAGCCACGTAGCAAGAGTAGCAAATGCTACGGGCCCCGCGCTCCAACGCCTGTCTGACCGTAATAAAAAAATATTAATTTAGATAGGAGCGTAAAATATCTTGCATGCCTTAAACGCGAAGCGCTTAGGCTATGTCTCACTTCCACTTGAAAATCTAAAACGTCTTAATCATCTCACTTTGTTGAATATATAAATATGTATAAATTTGCCCATATTAAATCCAGAAAAGTTTATTTGTAACAGTTTTGTTTTATTTAATACCCTAAACTTGAGAACCTAAAGCAAACCAAGGGCCCCTTGACAGAATTTGCTACAGGCCCCGCGCTGGCTTAATCCGGCTTTGATTTTTAAGTTTCAGTGTAGGAAGTTTATAAAAATAGTTCGTAATATTGTACTGAATACACCTACAAGCAGGCAAGCCACTTATATACCCGGATGTACTTTGGGTTGCATGCCGCACAGGCAACGTGAACCATTATAGAAACAATTTTTTATCGCGTTTTATTCCCTAAAAGAACTATTGTTTTCAGGTTACGATGGTTGATTGCTGCATACGTATTGGCGTCAGTACATTGTCGCAACAGCCTGCTACCAGTTCCACCGAACCGAGTGGTCGATGTCAATGCGACATGTTCGGCGCATAATTTGAACACAGTCGTCACCATGGAAAAGCCGTTCAAAGGACTCGTGTTTGCCAAAGACTTTGCACAGGAATGTCGAAGCCAAGGTTTAATTTTTCTTTATATTGCTAATTAATATTTTATGAAAAAATACCCTCTTTTCTTTCTTGCTCCGACGTATGAGCGGAGTTTGGACCAAATGTTATGTTGAATCCGCCATTTTTCATGTATATAGTAATACAGCATACCGAGCTAGGTAGAGTAGTGGTGACAGCACTAGACTCGCATTCGGGAGATCCGGGTTCGACTCCCGGCGGGGGCAGATGTGGCTGGGACTTTTTCCTACTGCCTCTCGCCGAAAAACGATAATTCCTGTACCGGCCATCTTGATTGAGGTGTTCCATGGTTTCCCTCAATTAATTCCAGATAAATATCGAGATGGTTCCTTATTTGAGGCCATGGTCGATTACCTTTCAAATTCCTAGTTCAAAAATTACCTACCTTATCCTAATTTCCTATAATTCTTTCATTCGCCCATTGCTATTACAGAAGTTGAAGTTTCAAAAATGTAGAAAATAACGGGAAGTGTGGTAAATGGAAAATAGTAATGGTGCGAATGGCGTCTGTTATGACATAAAGTCGAGAAACGGACGTTAAACGCATTATTATTATTATTATTAGTAATACATCATGTAAATTGTAATGTATTTATGCTTTAATTTTCTGTCACCAGATGTCGTATTGTTTTCTGTCAAATCCAAATATTCTATATTGTATTCTTTGCATCTAATCAAAACAGATTTTAAATACCTGTAGACCAATAATTTCAAAAAGATTCTCTAGATCAAAAAAGATATCGCTCAGGTATTGATTGTTTGTTGTCGTGTAGGTATTTTGGATCAAACAGTATCTCTTAGTCTGCCAACGAGTGGATGCGGAATCCGTTTGACTTCCGATGCGGATTCACCGGAATCTCTTTACTATACGGTTACGTTGGTAATTCAGATGGACAGATATTTACGTCAAATTACCGACCAGGAACGCACGGTTAATTGTTATCTCAACGACGATGATATTAAACTGAAAAGTTTACCTATGAAGAACGCCCTTATAGAGGCCATGAAGAAGGACAGCAGGTACGTTAAATGAATGAATGTAAATTATAGACGCTCGACAACAGATTCTTAATAAACTGAAAAACATGGTACCATTATCTTAAATATTACAAGCCTTAATATTAGACTCGTAAACCTTCGTAGTACAGATTTCTTTGGACTTGTTCGCGGATAATTTTTAGATGTAATGTAGTAATTTGGTTAGTTCCGATTTCAGTCGCAAGATAGAATGAGTAGGAAATAAGTAGCTTAGAAAGATTACATACCTTATTACAATTCGTCATGGCGCTGCCATATTCTGGTAGAAATTTTAGTAATTCATTTTCTAAATTTCAGAACTGGTCGAATGAAGTCGGAATGGTCTACAACACTGGACTTAGAGAACATTGAAATGCAAATGTTGGATCAAGCAAAAGCATGGATGGAAATATCTAGCGATACCGATGAAGACAAGTATATCGATGACGGAACAGTGCAAGTGGGTCAGATGATGAGTCTAACAGTTAAATCAACATTACCAGGTAAAAAATCGATTTACTTGTGTTGCTGGAAGATTAGTTTTTCGTATTTTTAAAAGCCGAAAATTCAAAAGTCATATACACAGTTCTGATGCCAAGAGTTCCTAAGATTAGTTGGCGAAATCGATGTAATTGTTTTGTAATTATTTGCAGCTAACATCGGTTGGAACGTTATCGATTGCTACGCTCACGACGGCATCGGTGATTCTTCGCAAAAGTTACTCGATGAAAACGGATGTCCTATCGATGAACTGATACTGCCCGCTTTAGAAATGATGCCTCCAAAAATGATTGGTCCAAGTACAAACAGTGAAACGAACGATCGTAGAAGGCGCGATGTCCGAAGAGTTGGTAGGACTGTTGTTAAAAAGACTGGCGAAGAATTAAAAGATTACAAAGCCGATGATGATATTGCTTATATGAGATATCAAGAAGCGACTGTCAATTTTCCGGCATTTAAGTTTCCCGATAGAGACAGGTTACATTTTAACTGTGGCTTACAGCTATGCAAAGGGAAATGTCTGAAGGTAAAATTGTTTTTTAATAATATTATTGAAAACATTTGAATGCAGGAAAGCTTGTTTCTGATTGTATTCAAGCGACTTTCAACTGTTTGGATAACAAATTTGACATTTACTATGTTAATGAAACGACTAACTAGTGTAACTGTTATTTCACGAAATCACTAAACATTTTATGAAATGATCGGTTAGGCAGCTTGGGAGTTAGCGTTTAATATGCTAAAATTAACTATCAAGTGGTATTATTGTTTCTGTAGACTGAATGCATTTCGTTAAATCGTACGTCACGACAATTATCGGAGGACGAGATTGAAGACAAGCCATCGCCAGCTCCACTCGTAAAAGAATTACGACAAAACGAAGTACTCGATAGGCTAGAAGTATTCAACAGCGTTGAAGTCATCGCTCCTGGCATTGAACTAGACGACTATAGAACTAAAACTAGAGTCGGCATAAGCGGTAACTTTTAACTTTTATAATAATTAAAAAGCATATACATATAATTACTCAACGTACATTGAACAAAGGCAGCAAAGACTGCACAAACTATATCTCTGTCTCTTTTTTGAAGTAATTCCCTGGTTATTCCGACAATATATCTGTCTTTATCTATGACAGTAGCCAATCAGCATCAACAAACAGTTACTACAAAAAAAACCATATATATTTACACTCTAATGGGTGTTAATGCGATTATTGTACTATCTGCAATACATATTAATACGTATATATTATAAGGATACAATTGAAAATTATAATATAATGTTGGTAAATTCGTGTCCATAATTTTAATGAAGCTGGAATCGTAGGGAATTGGACAGGTTATGAAAAGAATTAACTTTGATTAAGTTGAACGTTTCGTTGCTAATTGCAACTTCCTCAGCAACTTATTCTTATAATTCTATTGTTAATTTTGTTGACATTATTATCAGCTTGTGGTAAATTTTTTTCCCTTTCAATTTTATAAATAATTTCCAACTTATAATATAATACAATATAATGTTTTTCAAGTTGGCAAGCTTGTTCACAGTTCTATGGTAGGCTTGCAATTTATCTTTTACGTCGAGACAATAATGTTATCTGTAATATGTTCAGTAAATTTATTAATTATAATATATAATAACCAGAAATAATTTTGAGTTAGTAAATAATTTCTAAGAAATTTCTGATTTCACTGACTTCAGATGTTGAACGTCTAAAATCTACTATCTCTCTCTCTTATTTCAGATAAAAATAGTTTACATACAAAACTAACTGCAATCCCGGGAGACAGAACATTTTGCGTATCGACAAACAAAATGGCTTTGGCGTTTTGTGTTTTGGGAGTAATATTTATAATTGCTGTTTTGGTAGCAATCTTTTCACTACTGCGAGCCAGACGGAAGGACGGCCGATCGTATTACAGCCGTAGCGTTTTCTCTAGCAGTACGGGTTCCGGGTCGGGATATGGCGGTAGCAAACTACTGCTGCATGAAACGCCCTGCTTCAATACCAGAACTTGGCAGTATGGACGCGTATATTAAAGTTATAGATTTGCATTTGACAAACACACTTTTCTGTATTCTGAAAATGTGCTTCAATGTTTATCATTTCAACTATTGATCCGGTATTAAAAATATGTGGATATTCAGCGATGATTTTTTAACACCAACCAATTGATTGCCGATTGAAAAAAATATTCTTATTGTAAATCTTCGTCCGGGCTTGTACGCCGTGGCCCATTGGTATTTCTACCTGACATTCCGTCTACAACTGCGGTAGACATTATCAAAGCTAGCGAGCGAAATGTCCTTCTAGGCTGCTCACAGGTAAGTGTGTCGACGACTGCTGTTCCTTCTTCTTTTATGCTACGTGGGTTAGTGTTCTCTACTCGGTCGTAGTTTGCTCTTCTCTGATTACTACTGAATCCAACGACCAATCAGAGAAGAGCGAACTACGACCGAGTAGAGAACAGTAACTCACGTAGCATCAAAGAAGAAGGAACAGCTTACTAGTGGGCTGCCTAGAAGAACATTTCGCCCGCTAGCTTTGACAATGTCTACCGCAGTTGTAGACGAAAATTTTGGGAAAAAATTCGTAGCAGATACTACTTAGTCTGATTTTAGAGGAAAAAAAAGAAAAAATAGTGCCAAATAACGTTGAAATGATAAAACTAGCTGTTCGAATTATTTTCTCAATACAGAATCGTGACGAAAGTTCCTTTCTTGGTGGTGGGTTTCTTTATTGTTATTAGGAATATTTTTATGATTTTACTTCAGTAAAATCATTTGTGGGAATCTCAGGGTACATGGAAATTGGTCGCATAGCAGTATTTTTATTTTTATAAAGATACGGCGTTTAATATTATTTAAAAAACCAAGAATGATTACAAACATATCTTAATTTTAAGTTTTTTTAGAATGAACTGCGTCTCTGTTTTTGTAAAAATAGACTGTTGGAATGAATTATCGATTCTTTAAAAAAGAAATTGTTTATAGTTAATTTGTAAGCTGTGATTCTTTATCAAACATATCTATTTTCTGTGATTTTTCTTGTTTTTCAATTTAATGGTTTTAAAATAAAGAACGGTAGCTTGTTTTTATGAATTCACAATATAACCGTTCATCCATTTTTGTAGAAACTTAAAAGGTATGTATCTGCAAAATTCTGCAGAAATGTTTTGAGTGAAACCAAACCTTTAGTAGATAAATAGTATTAATTATTAAGTATAGAATATTTTTATACGCTCAGTTACAAATGAAGACTTTTTTATAAATATAGTTTCATTGATTATAATATTTGAGCAAACCTAAGTCCTAACCTAAGTCAAAACACAAAAAAAAGAGGTGCAAGATGTCACAGAACTCATCTGCAGAACTCCACAGAAATTCGAATTAAGTTAATTCAAATATCGAAATACTTTTTTTTATTGAAAAGATAGTTACAAAACTCTTTAAACAAATATTTAAATAATAAAACAGTTAGCCTCTTGATCTGTCCGGTTGATTCCGGCAAATTATAGATATTCTTCTACTTTTTGAAACTTGTTTATTGCAAAATACTGATTCCTTTGATTCCAATATTTCATGTGTATAATCGTACCGTACACTGTCTCTGAAATGAATATACGTTGAACACTTTAGCCACGAAGTATAGATATTTAGGATTTTAAACACAATGTGGCTTCAATGTGGTGGACACAAAGTGCGATACTGTGCATCGAGTACTCGGCCCACCAATCATCATCGAGTAAATGAATACATCCACCAATAATTATTCAGTAAATGGTGCTACCGAACGTCAGCGCTATTAGTGTCCAAAAAATGAACTATCAGGTTTTGTGGAAAAGTCGTTGTTTGAATTCCTTAAATATCTATACTCTGTGATTGTAGCAATTATCCATCAAGATTACTAAGAATACTAGAAGGTTGGACGTAAGAGGCTATAAACATGGTCGTCACGTCTGTGATCGGTTGAGTTGATTGCTTACGTCATCGATGCCCATGGCTTGGTTATTCAAGGATGTTTATCCCAACTATTTGAAAAAAGACTCCACAAGCCTACTTCCCCCACCCTCTCTCGCGTCTCGCCTAGTCACAGCTTCAACAATAATAACGCCCAACCTTAGTTTCTAGTAATTTTGATCAACCATTACTTCTATTAGTTCGTTTTATTAGTGTATTTGCCATATGGCAACATACACTATTGGCGTCGGTCGGATGGCGGAACCTAGGGGTCGGACCAAAATTTCTCGACGTTTCATAACCTCCTAAACACATTGGCACCATTTTTAAAAATGTTTATATATATATGTATATATATATATATATATTTATATATATATATATATATATATATATATATATATATATATATATATATATGTGTACGCGCGATAACTTTCGAAAGAGTTAATTGATTTCAACGAAATTTGGACCACGTGTTGAAACCCATCACCGCAAGAAGCCTATTTAAAATGGGCCTAATCGGGCTATTTTAAGGGTAGTTTTTAGGGGTAGAAAACGGTTTTTGGGCCCCAAAATACCGAAAAAATTCTCCGAATCGTTTCAAAATTGAAATTTGACCCTCCGGTAGTGATTAAAAAGTGTCCCCACAATTTTAATAAAATCGGCTCGACAGGACCGGATTTACAAATTTTATGAAAACACTAGTTTGCAGATAGTGACTTATTTATTGAAGGGTGTATTTAATTCGGTGTAGACGTTAGATTGATAATAATATTACAATTAAGAAAAAAATGTTATTTTAAGGGGTGTATTAAGGGGTTTAATTTTTTATTTTGCCCAAAAACAAACTTAATTTCACATAATAAAAGTATAAAACCACACGGCCCTATACAAGCAAATACACTATATTGTCGGCAGGGTTTTGGCACTGCGACCCGGGTTTTTTATTATTAAAAGATGTCATATATATATACATATATATATTTCGATTTTATGAAATGTAAAGGTTTTACATTATTGACACAATCTAAATACCTCATGATGTAAAGAGATCTACGTTTCAAGAAAACGTCGACGAATAAATCTTTGTATTTATCATGGACGAGTCGCATTACGCTATCTGATAGAAGGCTTAAACCAGCGATGGTGTTGCCACAAAACTGAAAAATAAGAATTATCACAAATATACTGAAAATACGTTTGCAAAAATTCCGTATGCTTTTAAAGGTACTCTAAATTCAATCAGGATACCAGCAATTACGGTTATTATAATGCAGTAGGGTTCAAAAATTTAGGGGTCTAAGTTTCCAAACAATTTTTGGTGCGTTTATCGATTTTAGCGAGGCATTTTCGACTAGTCCTTAAATTATCCAAACAAAAAGCATTACTCGAACTGCATCGATGTGAGGTTTAATCCATCCGTCCTGTGCGAGATCCAAGACGTGAACATGAGCCAACTGGGAAACCCCCGGCGGAAATGCTATATCTCGAACTCTTTGTAAAATAATTGAATTTTCTTGATTCCAGTTCATACGTTCCGTTTCCCGATAACCATGAATAGCCTTTCAAAAAAAAAAAAATGTAAGCCGTCGTAGGACGCCTGGCAGTTGTAAAACATTTAAATTCTCTCTAATAGACCGATATTCAGGAGTATAGTGCCGACACACTAAAGTAGCAAGTGTGTAGTGTAGTACAGAGAGAAGCACTCACTGTAGGTATTAAGAGTCAAATCGGAAAGAGCAACGAGACGCGAGGCTAGCTGAACGTTTTCACTCCCATCCAAGCGCGCCAATAGATGTCTCACATTGAAAATCAGAATTGATTTATATAATGTTAACGATACATACATTATCCCAATGATCAAATTCGTATCTAAGCCGTTTTAAGGATGGTTCTACTTCGTTGAGCAAGGACTGTTCTTCGGATTCAACGAGAAAGTCATTGTAAATGTTCATGTCTCGTAAAACTGTGATCTTTTCAACTGGACTGCTATTGTTCCATGAGTCGCTGAAGTTGATATTAGATTCTTCTGGTATATAATGAGCTAGAAAAACAAATGAGGTAAGCATTTTATGCAAAAGTACTAGAAACTAAGGTTGGGCGTTAGCATTGTTGAAGGTGATGCGTAAGAGGGCCGGGGAAGTACGCTTGTGGTCACAGGAGGCTTCTTCCAAACAGTTGGGAAGTCTCACGTGAAGCCATGGTCATCCGACGCCCAGTGACGTAAGCAATGGACTCAACCAATCACAGACGCGACTATGTTACGCCCAACCTTCTAGTATTCTAGTAGCCTTGCATGTTATGTATTGGAAAAGGTTAACCAATTACCTAAAGATGGCCCAGATTTGCATCGTGAAAACATAACATTGTTAATACTTTGACATAACAAATCTGAATATATGCCGAGTTTTAGCGCTCTGCCTTTTAATAATTTTTCTATCATGTTTTCAAAAAATGATAATGTCATAAATTTTCACTGCTAGTGAATTTCTTTTTAAAAAGTCACTAGTGTCACACAGTACGTTGGCGATACGTCAAGTTTGACAGATAAGTCGATTTAGGAAAGTGAGACAACAGTGATTAATATTTTTAATAATGATAATAATTAAAATATCAGTGTTAAAAAAGTATTAGTACGTGCAGTTATCTTATAAATCATTCAAGTGAAATAGAATGGAGTCAGTCAGTGAAACTTCGACAAAATCTAAACGTCCATCAGGTGAGAAAAAAAATACATGGGTACATGCTGACAAATATTGATTATTTTCGTAGAATTCCAATATGTCAATATTACTTAATTATTTAGTCTGATTTATCTTGTGTTAAAATGTGTCTTATCATTTTCGGCCAATGGGATGATTTAACAGTTAAACAAATATGGCTTAGCGGTTAGCCTTCGATATTTTATTTCATTTAATGGTAAGAGCGTAATACTATGTTAATCTCTTCGTAGACATTTTTAACGGGGAAACAAGTATTACATTTAATCATCTTTAACAACTTTGTAATGTGCAGCAGGGGGCGTCTCTGTGCCCTCCTGAAAATGTTTAAGGCTGTCGGAACGCTCTGAATTTAAGCCAAAAAATAGGGCTGATTGCTGATTGTAGACTGATTCGTCAACATTTTGCAAAATTCTTTCTCTATAAGGAAGTTAAAGGACAAATCTAGGTGTCTAATGGACTACTTTTGTAATTTATGTACGATTTACTAGAAAAAAGTTGGCATTAATTGTGCCAAAAACCACACGGTTTCAATGTCACACTACGACCTTATTCGTACTTATTTCACAAAATTGTTCCAATACAAACCTAAAGGGACGTCCTTTTTCGGAAAAGTTTTTTTAATCTTCAAAGTATTTCCAAAAATTAGAGTAATCGACTGACAGCGGCACCCTTGCAACAGCATTTTTTAGCCTTGTAGTGTGGTTCAGAGCGTTCCGACAGCTTTAATAGGTAGTCTGTTTTTATATGATTACCGTACGTTAAAATTGCATCTCTGATCGAAGATGTTTTGTGACATCAGACGATTTCTTTTGTTACATTTACGTGCTTTAAATATTAGAAAATAGTAATTCTTTTACAGATAGTGCTTTTAAACAGCAAAGACTACCCGCATGGCAACCAATTTTAACAGCCGGTACGGTGCTACCGACGTTTTTTGTAATCGGAATTGCTTTTATTCCCATCGGTGCGGGTCTTCTATACTTTTCTAATGAGGTATTAAATATTTGGACTGCACGAAATATTTATTAAGTTACAATTAGTGATGCAACGATTACGATTAATTCACGATTATTGCAGTTGTACGATTAATCATAATCTACGATTATTTTATGATTATTGTCAACCTGATATACATGTCTGTGTTTGTTACTTGTTAGCAAGATTACTAAAATATTAGAATTTTGGGCGTAAGAGCCTACAAACATGATCGCGTCTGTGATTGATTGAGTCGATTGCTTACGTCACTGGATGTCGGATGACCATGGTTTTTTCACGTGAGACTTTTCCCAACAGTTTGGAAGAAGCCTCCTGTGACGTCACAAGCCTACTTCCTCCGCCCTCTCAGGCGTCTTCAACAATGCTAACGCCCAACCTTAGTTTCGTAATCTTGACTGTTAAGACTTATTTAGTTGTTAAAGTTTAACGTTGCTTGGTTACAATAGGGATGTTGACTATTTTTGAGAAAGTGTTTTAAATCGTGCATAAGTCCCTAATATTGCCACAAATATTTATTATTTTTATTTAAATACAACTCAAGCCTTAAAAATCATGTATTTTAAATCCCGTTTCAAATTTCTGTCCAAAACGCCAATACTAGTCGCGTGACGTCACCTGTTCATACCAAAGGAGGCTCAAAAGCTTACACGGGAGCTACCATCCGATAGATACGTATTCTGTGCTCATAAATGTTAGAAAACTGAGGTGATGAAAAGTTGTTTTGTAGTCGTTGCTATAGTTACATGTAATTTGATGTTTCCTATAAACAAATAATAATAAATTACACACTAAATATTAACCAAACAATGAAGTTTTTTGACAGCGGCTGAACATATGACGTCATGCGCTCTGATTGGTGTCTGTTGTCACGTGACTTGAGAGTGATTTGATTAGGTTTTATTTATTAAATATTAATTAAATTCCTTAAAAATAAGGAAAAATATAGTGTTTTTTAGTATTTCTATCATAGAAACTACTACTTTTCGTTAAAATTATGTTTTTATTTGAATACAGTCAACATCCCTATTGCGGTTCGGGTGTTCTAGTGTTCTAATTGCTTCTCTTCGTTGAATTAGCGTTCTTCCGAAAAAATGTCGCATACTGGAAGGAGAGAAACTAGCGATATTTGGAGATATTTTGCGAAGTAATCCACCAATAAAGATTATTTTACATTATATTTTTAATTCGGCTGTGATCAATTATTGGTTTGTTAATCGTAATCGAAAAACAGGAATCGTTGCATCACTAGTTACAATGTAAGAAAATGTAAAGACCAATTATTGTGGATTCTTTTAGGTTAAAGAAATAGTAATCGATTACACAGACTGTGTGAAAGTTACCTTAGGGCAAGATGGGACCTGGGTTGCCGATCCACAAAATCGAACTTGCGCTTCAGAAATCGATAAAGTCCCGAGACCGGAATGCAATTGTTCTATATTGTTTGAGTTAGAAGAAGATTTTAAGGTATTAAATCGCCTGTTTGGGTGTTTTTTACAAATGTTGATACGTGAGACGATCTTATTGTTTAAAATTACCGAGCTGGGTAGACTAGTGGTGACAGCACTAGACTCGCATTCGGGAGGTCCGGGTTCGAATGCCGGCGGGGGCAGATGTGGCTGGGTCTTTTTCCTACTGCCTCTCGCCGAGAAACGGTAATTCCTGTACCGGCCATCTTGATTGAGGTTTTCCATGGTTTCCCTCAATTAATTCCAGATAAATATCGAGATGGTTCCTTATTTGAGGCCATGGCCGATTACCTATCAAACTCCTAGTTGAAAAATTACCTACCTTATCCTAATTTCCTATAATTCCTTCATTCGCCCATTGCTATTATTTAAGTTGAAGTTTTAAAAATGTAGAAAAATAACGGGAAGTGTGGTAGGTGGAAAATAGTAATGGTGCGAATGGCGTCTGTTATGACATAGAGTCGAGAAACGGACGTTAAACGCATTATTATTATTATTATTATTATTATTATTATTGTTGTTTAAAATTATCAAATTTTGATGTACAGCGATTTAAAGAAATGGATATTTTCAGGCGAACGTGTATATGTATTATGGTCTAAGTAATTATTACCAAAATCATCGTCGTTACGTCAAGTCAAGAGATGATAATCAGTTACTTGGAAATCTTGGGGAACCGAGCGGTGATTGCATCCCTTTCAAAGAAGATGCCGACGACAAAAAATACATTGCGCCTTGCGGAGCGATTGCAAATTCTCTGTTTAGCGGTTGGTAACTTTTAGCCGAGAATCAATAAACAATTATTTTCAATAATTAATTCGTTTTATTTATAGATACATTATCGCTCGAGTCATATGCTGACGGAGATGTTCCACTTTTACGAACTGGAATTGCGTGGCCGTCTGATAAAAAAATTAAATTTAAAAATCCCGAAATTCCCAAAGGCAGTACCCTTGCAGACGGTATGTATTCAACAATTGTCCGAAGTTATCTAGGCCTAGTATTCAAGTTGTTAGATAGATCTTAATTTATTTACACCTTAATACAAAGTTGAAAGCAAATACTAAACAGATTAAAAAACAATTTGAAAGTCTCATCATGAAGATCTATTTAGGTATTTTTGAATACTTCTGTTTTAATATTAATTTCGGTTTTAGTTTTCAAGGATTACAAAAAACCAGTGAATTGGTCGAAAAACATTTGGGAACTTGATACTGAAGATCCGAGCAATAACGGCTTTCAAAACGAAGATTTGATCGTTTGGATGAGAACGGCTGCACTGCCATCGTTTCGTAAATTATACCGACGGATCGATCACGATAAAGAGAAGTTTAAAGACGGCTTAAAACATGGAATGTATTACCTGCATGTCCAGTATAGTGAGTGAATTTATTTAGTAGATATTTAGGCTACTTGAAATTTGCAGAACATCTGAAACAGTAGTTTGTGAAGCCTACTTTACTAAGGAAGATTTTGCTACACAAGAAGAAATTATAGAAAAAACTAATTATATTTGTTTAAATGATGGTTATATAAAAACATCACAGATTTACTATGAATTATTCCTTATTTAAATTAATGTAGATTTGGTTTTTACTATACTCCTTAGTGAAAACCTAACATAACTTAGGTCGTTATGTACCTGCTGCCACCTATGTACTCTTGTCATGTGCCCATGTCCATTTCGATAATTCGTTGCATAATATTATGATATCATAGGATGAATTTTTATTTGTAGAATATTCGGTTAGTGCTTTTGAAGGAAAAAAGAGCATGATTTTGTCGACGACATCTATTTTGGGAGGAAAAAATCCATTTTTGGGAATCGCTTATATCGTCGTTGGCTGTATTTGTCTACTCATAGGAATTGCATTGCTTTTCATCCATGTTAAATGCAGTAAAAGGTATGCTTTATAATATTTAACATTTTTTCGTACTTAACACAATTTATTGACAAATATTTGCGACTAAAAATGTGCAGTTTCCTGGTCGAAAGTATATACTTTCGGCTTCGATTTTAAGGCAGAAAGTCTAACATTTATGCACGGCTGGAATTACTATTTTCTTAAATAACTTTAAAACTGTTTATTTTGAAATTATAAAAAAAATATACGTATATTTGAGACCCTTACTACAAGCCCTTTCATTGGATATGTTACACGGTACAGTATGCAAAACTTTTTCCTCTAATTTCGTAATTTGCCATCCAAAAATGACCCTCATGTTCAAAATTTATTTACGTTATGCGTTCGTGTTTGGGTACAGAAATTCATATGTATACCAAATTTCAACTTATCGGTCCAGTAGATTCGGAGCAAGTTGGCTATGACAGACAGACGGACATTCATTTGTTTTAAATAATCATTCTATTGCTGAGAGATTTTTTCTGATGGCATTTTTATTTGCAAATATTTGTTTATGTGCAATAATAATGCCACCTTAGAATCAATAAAGGACTCGATGGAACGAAAATGAATTCACAAAAACGTCTTCCTAATTTTTTTGCAAACGAAACGCGTCTCCCTTTCGTATTGTAATTTTTGGAACTCGATGAAAATATTGATTTCTAAGGTGGAACTTTTCAAGTGTTTAAATAAATAAATGAATAATATATTATTATGATTTTATTTTTCTTTAGCACAAATGAAATGATAAATGTGAATCCGCGAACGCCGTATCAGTAAGAACTATGTAGCAAACAATTGAAAGTCGATCGCTAAGAACCCACTGCCATTGCTGTAGTCACGTATCGGATCAGTTTAGTCGGTACATATTTCGTAAATATTTTAAAACAATTTCCGTTTCGGCATTTATTTTTAGCATTAATTAACTATAATACCATTATATTACGTACTTTGATAATATTTCGACAATTTTAACTTTATTTCGATTTGAGGTTATTGGTTTCGTTCGCGACTAATAGTGTTAAATTACGCGAACTAAAAACTTCACTGTAATTTCGTCCGATGTCGCTAGTGTGTAGTCTATTGGATTTTAACTGACGTAAAGTGAAAATATAATTTGAGTTATTTTTTGTTAATTTTACTAAAGAAGTGAATAAAGATTTATTTACAAGTTTAGTTTTTATCACTGACTTGTTTGTTGCCTCGAATCAGTTATTGTTGTGTTCTTGTGTTAATATGCAGTGGTCAGTGGATCGTGGCTTCGACTTTTTTCGAATTTATTTCAATGATTTACGCGTAATTTGCTATTGAAAATCAGCAAGTCGTAGCGCAATTTAATATCAACGCAATAAAATAGATTGTTGAAATAAATTGAAGAGTATTTATTTGAAGCAAAGAAGCTAAATAGAGAATTGGTAGAATTCTGTTTGTATTCATGTAAGTAGACATTTTTCTATAGATATGTGTTCATAGTTCTAGCACAGCATATAGATATACTAGCACGTTCACTCGACTATCGGTAATTTCTAAGACCTTGGTCAGGAAACTTTAATAGTGGGGCTGCCCTCAAATTTAAAAACAGACTACTAGGGCCGGATTCTACTTTTTGGTGCTCTAAGTTTTTATAATGAACGGTGTCCTAGTATGTACAACATCTCAGTCTACGTAAATTTGTTCCTTTGCTTTGAACACGCTTACATAATATACTATTTATGGGGTGCCCTATTTATTAGTGTATATGCGATAATGTGGTACATATACTATTAGCGTCAGTCGGATGCCGGGACCTAGGGGGAAAAGATATAAAGTTGGTTGAACTGCTTTACTTTAAGGGAGGGCCCTATCCAATGAATTTGCCAGGGGCCTCAAACGGTATAATTACGCCACTGATTGCAGACTACACTTAACCTCATTTATTTGACTATTTGATACATTTTGAGTCAGATCTACACCTGCTAAGAACATGGCGGTCGCTTGTGAGTAAGTTTTACATTTCGAGTGAACCAGCTGATATATTTCGTTAAGTTGTGGTTGTGTCGTATATGCAATGAAATAATTTTATTTTTGTTGTGATTAATCATATTTGAAAGCTTCTTTTAAAAATGAGTAGTATTTTCGAAAAAAATATATATATACTAAGACTCTCTTAGCTATAGTTTCTCAGGTTTCTATGCCTGGTTGTTAGCGAACCTGAGAATTTATGGTTAAATTCAAATCTTGTGCCTTCAAAACAGTAATTGCCATCGTTATAATATAACGAATATTTTTGTCAAATTACATTTTTTTAAATGCCAAAACAATTTCATTGTTTTTACCGTATTTAAAAAACTATTCCCCCAGCATTTTTCGAATGTAAATAATATTAGTATTAGTTTTGTTAGATTGCTAGGTACTTAAAAACTGCTTTGAATGGACGCCCAATGTCGAAGTGGAAGTTCCTTCTCTACCTATTTATTGTTATAATTTCTTGTAAGTTTATTGTGACGCAGAATTCGTTTTTTTTTGTCGAACTAATAAAGAATCAAGACATTTTTGCGTGGATAAAATTTCTATGTCACACACAGCAAATCCGTTCACATTTCAATAAGTCATTGGAATTTGTATATTCAATCAAAATGGAAGCTAATTTGAAAATGGCTGCGACACAATAAACTTTATAAAAATTGACAGTTGCTACCTTTATGTTAATTGTTTATAAATCAGAAAACTTTTTATTAAAAAAAAATGTTTATTTGTTCATTAATATAAGCGTTATTTATAAAACATTAAATAAAATTTAATGTACGAAAATGATATTTAGAATTTATATAAAACATCAAAAACCTGATTCTTAAAAAAAAAACATTTCAACGAATCTTGCAGTACTGTTGTGACAGTGTCTTAAAATAAATAATTTTTAGCAGAGCCGCCATTTTAACACATTGACAACTTTCTTTTGTTTTTTAACTTCATTTGTTAATACCTGGTCGTGTCGCTGAGAGTCAATTGAAAACGATTTTAACGATACAAAATGGTTTGTGTCACTAAATAGAAAGTATCAACAGATCGACACCGATGTTTTTATTTTTTCTTAGTGTAAAGTTTTGGAAATGGGTAAAATGTATTTTAATGTGGAATATTATTGAGTTATTTAAGGGGTTTCATTCCAAATATTTATCATTTTGTTTTTGTGGTGTCATAAATGCATTAAATATTTCGTTTTAATTTACCATTATACGATAGATTGGTCGATAGGTAGTAAAATGGCAAATTAAAATTAAATTTTCAATATTAAAAGTCAACACCGACTTTAGTTTATCGTCGATTCGATCCACGATAAATGTTTGGCGAGATCGGTGAAGACGACGTAATGCGATGCATCGCAGACGAACTCGTTCTGTAAGGCGACGCTGATGGATACCAAACCACGAAGCTGCCATACAGTCGGATTGGTGTTGGAGCGCGGGAATACCATGCCACCGCCGGAGTCACCGTTGCACACCGAAGTACCTGAAATAGAGGAGGATCCTTGAAGAACGACGTTCGCCGTGCGTTCGGACTACCGTTAAGCCTGCCTCACACATGCATTCCTAGGAGTGACGTTTTCGATGTGCACTCGACTCTATTTGAAATTCGGATTTAATCAAATCGGATCAGCTGTCAACCAAATTACATTTCAAGAGATCTGAAGCTATCAGGTTAGTTTTTGTTTACTGTTTTTCTATCATAAATCTACTGGGAAGTGGGTTTTACAGCTGCGCTATCTTGAGATCAAAATCGGACCTAATTATCAAAAAATGTTAGGTTAAAAGTAATATTCTAATTATTCAATTACAGTTATAAAGCTTGAAAAAGTCCCAAGCAAGGGACGAAACGTCGCTATAAATAACAAATAAGTGTTTACTTAAAAAGTCCTTTTTCCCGACAAACCATTTTTATATTAATTACGAAGGACAAAAAAGAAAAAAAGTCAATTAGTATTTTAAGTTACAATTCGTAATTTTTAAATTACATTCAACAACGCGCGCCCAAAAATGCATGTGTGTAAGATGTGTTAGTTCTAATACCGTTTCTGAATCCTGCGCAGTACGTTTTAGATGACGTGAAACGCGAGAAAAATTCGGGGTACGACCAGATACAAGTTTGTTGCGATACGACTGGCATTCGTGTCATCGTCAATTCTTCAGTCACTCGTCCCGTTTCGTCGTAACCCCATCCGACTACCTGTAAATTAAATAAATTCATCGTTGATTGACTGTTATTGTCGGGCGTAGTAAACATATTTTGTGTTATAACACTAGAAAATTTATTTATCTGTTATTATTAATCATATTATACCAAGTGTCAGTGCAAATTATATATTTTGTGCTAATAAGTAGTGAAAATAAAGACTGTACCGTGCCCTCTTGGTCCAAAACGCTGTTGAGATCTGTATTGTCGTCCCAAAGACAGACTGGTCGAACGTAATCACTAATGCGAGCGTCCGATCTCAATTTCAAAATGGCGACATCACTGTCGAAATTACTGCTGTTGTATTCAGGACTGATTATAATATCGGATATCTGGAATTTAAATAATCTTGTATTGAAACAAGGAAAAAAAAAACCCGGGTCGCAGTGCCAAAACCCTGCCGACAATATAGTGTATTTGACAATACAGGCAGTGTGGGTTTATTATGCGAATTTAACTTTGTTTTTGGGCAAAATAAAAAATTTGAGTCCTTAATACACCCCTTAAAATAATATTTTTTTTCTTAATTGCAATATTATTATCAATCGAGCCTCTATACCAAGTTATATACACCTTTCAGTAAATAGTTCACTATCTGCAAACTAGTCTTTCTTAAAAATTTTTAAATCCGGTCCGGCAGACCCGATTTTATTAAAATTTTAGGAACACTTTTTAATTACAACCAGTGGGTTAAATTTCAATTTTGAAACGATTCGGAGAATATTTTCGGTATTTTGGGGCCCAAAAACATTTTGCAACCCTTAAAATCTACCCTTAAAATCTACCCTTAAAATGACCAGATTGGGCCCATTTTAAATAGGCTACTTGCAGTGATGGATTTCAATACGTGGACCAAATTTAGTTGAAATCAATTAACTCCTTCGAAAGTTATTGCCCGCACACACACACACACACACACACATATATATATATATATATATATATATATATATACGCATATATATATATATATCAGGGGTGGGCAAATATTTTGATTGTCGGGTCACATTGCAGATAAAAATTTGACCTCGGGCCAAATTATAATTATATATTCGAATAGGAGGCGCTGAAAAGAGCGGGTGTCCGGGAGAAAATTTTGGCTCCCATCGGCCCTGATAATGTGTATAAGTATTGCTTAATATTTTATCTAAAATTTTTTATGCACCAATTTATGTTAGACAAAAACTAATATTTGTGTTTTTAATAATAATATATACAATGCTTCACGGGCCAGACAAAATTCTACCGCGGGCCGGATTCGGCCCGCGGGCCGCCATTTGCCCAGGCCTGATATATATATACGCATAAATATATATATAAATATATATATACATATATATATAAACATTTTTAAAAACGGTGCCAAAGTGTTTAGGAGGTTATGGAACGTCGAGAAATTTTGGTCCGACCCCTAGGTCCCGCCATCCGACCGATGCCAATAGTGTATGTTGCCATATGGCAAATACACTAATAAAAGAATGCCAGTTACTTAAATTGGCACGCATATAAGGGAGCGTTCATAAACCACGTGGCCCTATTTCTGCTTCACTGGAACCCCTCCGCCCTTCATGTGGCCTAACGTATCCTTTCCTATGACAGCTCCTCCAGATGGAGCATAGTTTTTTATTATGAAGTCCAGAAGACATTTTGTGTTTTCTGTTAACAAACTATTAAACAAATTCGGTTTAAAATGAACAAGATTGATATTTGTTATATGTAGATATTAAGATATATAAATAACCAATGTTTAAAAATAAATATTCAACTTATTCTGCAAATTATTTTCATTGTGCCAAATAAAATACGTGAAAAAAACTACGTAGCTTGACTTCAACTCCCCCCCCCCCCTCTCGTAGCTTTCGAACTGATCTACCATCCCACTTGATTGAGCTATGCGGTTTATGGATGCTCCCTAAACAGATTCTTTTGAAAACTATTTTCATTTTTACCGACTTCTCAAGCTGCATTTTAAGATACAGAACATAAAATCGCTCGTTTTAGTATGCCAATACTCATCAATAATATATTACATTACGCAACTAGATACATAATCTACTGTTACATACCTGTATGTCCTGTATTCCTGTACTGGACCACTTTCTCAGGTTGAATTTCCCCAAATAGACCATGAGCGATTCTGGACTGACAGGCCTTTCGGATTGTTTGCGGGTAACGCAATGAGCGGCCGTTATGACGTATCGAGACGATATGAGAGAAGCGCCGCAAATGTAGCTTAGATCGATGCCTTTGCTTTGATATAAAGCCGCATGCCACGGCCACTGACCTTCACTTGTTTGTTGGCCGTGCGTTATCAAAGGTTTCGCTTGTGCTGCCACCGTTCCGCATTGGTTATTGGCTGCAGATAAAAACACCGATAAATGTATAATAAGAGAATTTTGGGCTTTTAAATTTTAGTTTTATTTTTTTATCCTGGTGCTCCTGGTCAGGATAATCGGACAGACTTTTTAAATGATTGTATTGTCATCTGTCTTATCGGTCCTTGATAAGTGTGCAAAATTTCAGTTTAATCTGACGTTTTGAAGTGGATGAATTTCACATTCAAAGATTTCGTCACAAACAGGTAAAGCTAATAAAAGCGTGTAAAAATTTGTAAAGCTTTGAAAGAACATCAAGTAATAATTACATGATGATAGTGGTCTGGCCGGTGTGATGATGGGTCTTTTTCCAGGCCTGAAGAAGTCGCCGTCATAGCCCTCGTCACTGTTCTCGTTGTTCTTGACAGGAGGCGCCACGGTCACCCAACTGAATTGTGTAGTCGTTGTACGACGGGTTGTTTGGTATTGGTTCTGATTGTGGTTTTGACTGTCCCCGTTATTGTTATAAGTAGGTCGGCTGTTAACAGTGCTGACGCTATTGGGATCTCCGCCATTTCCATTGCTGGAACGATAAAAAAATGGCATAATTATTTCCCCCATTTGCTTTGACACATTTATACAGCGCCGGCCCTGGGGTAGAGCGAGAGGAGCGGTCACTCCAGGTGGCAAAGGGCGGCAAAAAGCCAAATGAAAAAACAATTTTAATGACTGATTGAAATTAACACCAATACTAATTTAATTATATAGCGGTAGGATCTTTCTTAATGTTAAAGAAGCAGAAGTATAATAATTACAGTTGCTTAATTTAATTTAAATTCTACAAGTGTTGATGTTTACAATAAATGTAGACGTTTGAAAATTTGGGACTTATTATTTGTTTAACATAAAACCGAAGTACAATTTACGTGAAGTGAAAACGTCGACCAAAGGGCGCTGAAAGACAATCTCGCTCTACCCTGATCATGGGTTATAAACTATGTTTAGAAACTGAGTTTGAATAGATGCTGATGACCCCGATTGTCGAGCGTCTATAATGTCTAACTGAACATTTAAACGTTCGATAAATTTTATATTAAGGCTGTCGGAATGCTCTGAATTTAAGCCAAAAATAGAGCTTCGACTGTCAACTGATTGTAGGACTTATTCGTCAACATTCTGTAAAAATTATTTCTCTATAAGGAAGATAAAGGACAAATCTAGGTGTCTAATGGACTACTTTTGTAATTTATGTACGATTTACTAGAAAAACAGTTGGCATTAATTGCGCCAAAAAAACACACATTTTCAATGTTACACTACGACCGTACTTATTTCACAAAATTGTTCCATCACAAACCTAAAGTGACTTCCTTTTTCGGAAAAGTTTTTTAAATCTTCAAAATATTTCCAAAAATTAGCGTAATCAATTGATAGCGGCACCCTTGAAATGGCATCTTTTAGTCTCGTAGTGTGGCACCAGCCAAAAATTGAAACGTGCGGATGATTAGAGCGAGACAGGTCACATCCACAATATGTCTTTTGTCTACCTCGCCTCTTACCGCTGGGCCTCAGCACAAACTGTGTGAAGGTGATCCAACACTTTTAAGTAAAAATTTAATATCAATATCACTTTGAACTTGGGACTCTAAACCCGTCACAAAAAAAAACAAACAAAATAAACGTGTAGGTTTCACCCATATAAGATCACGGGGGAAGTGAAACTTCTTTAGAGTTATGAACTAGTTCAATGTTGCAGTTTGTGTTACTAAGCTTTCTCGTATATTTAAAGAAGTTTGACTTCAAAAAAACGTCTCTAGCTTACTAGGCATTAGCGTTGGCAATAGGCGCCGGTCTGTTATTGTTGCCCACAGAAGATGATTGCGACTGAGTCCTCCTCGTAGTGGTTCTCCTTGTCGTGCTGTCAACGCCGCTGGTCTGAAGTTTCGTCGGTTGATCGGGTGCTCTAGTACTCGGCCGGTGACCGCTCGAACCCGTGTGGTGCGACTTATCACATATAGTTCTACCGTTCAGTCTTATCTGTTCAACGATGGGGATCTGTTCGACTTCGGAATATTTGACGAATATTCTCACCGACGTCGCTGTAGGACCGGGCCGCAACTTTTGGGTTCGGTTTATGATCGTGTAGACTTTGTTATCCGAACTCGTCACTTCGCCAAACCAATTCTGAAACAAATGAACAGACGTTAAAGTTAGACTAGAGCTGCAAAAGATACTTGTAGATTATAGACGCTTAATAGCTGAGGTTATATACTTCAAAAAAGTAACTGGATACAAGATAAATGTACTCAGTTAAAAAAATTAGAGTTTAAAAATACTAAAACAACACGCTTTTATGAACAAAAAATGCAAAGAAATTAGACAACAAAGTTAGCTTTACTGTTAAAAGCGTGAAGTGCTTAATATCGATAATACATTTTTCATTTACTAGCTAATTGTAAACGTACAACTAAAATGAAAATTTAAGTAGATAACCCCTCACGCTTTTTGTTGTTCATTAAAGCGTGTTGTTTTAGTTTTTTTAAACTGTAACATTAATTATAAAACTAAAAATCAATATCGCATTTGACTATGGGGTAGGCAAATCAACGTACGTCACTGCATAGTTTAATTCGACGTTTTGAAGTAGGTGAATTTCACGTTCAAAGATTCCATTACAAACAAAGTTTTTATGTTTGTAATGGAATCTTTGAGCGTGAAATTCACCCGCTTCAAAACGTCAGATTAAACTGAAACTTGGCACATTTATCAAGAACCGATGACAATCCAATAATTTAATAAGTTCATCCCATTATCCTGACCAGGACCTTCAGGATAAAAAAAAACTTGAAAAATTACTGCAAGGAAGCTAACACGCGTGTTAATATCTTAGATATATTATACGATCACAATCTGTAAGGTCATTGTTAAATTAGATTTTCTGACAATGCCTTCTGCAACCGAGCTTATGTGTGAGCAAATGACTTACGCCGAGCAACTGTGACGGCCTGTCGAGGACGACGTCCAGGTAAACTCCGTTGAGTTCGACGTCGGTCGACAGTAGCACGTTACCGTGCCATCGATCTGATTCCGAACCGCGCGGCTCGTAGGTGAAGACGTCTGGACACGGCGACGTCAGTTGTTGCGCCTTCACCGTCAGGAGCACCGTCGCGATGCATGACAAAAGCGTCATCCACGTACCCATGCTGCTGAAACACAGAATTACGTGATATTGTCTCTATACTAATATATAAATCTATAGAGGTTTTTACCTTCGTTCCGTTATTATTAATTAACTATACGTCCGATTGAAATGAAATTTTGTATCCATATACAGAATACTCTACCTTAAATTATAGGCTAACTTTTTCTTAAGGTAGTTCTCGTGGTACAATATTGTCAAGAAGTTATAGATTATACGCGCCACAAAAGTATACTAGCTTGTAGCTAAGTGATCCATAACTTGTACGCAAGACTGGACCCGTGAAAACGTAACCCATACAGTATTCATATGCATGTATACTTTTCTATAAATTGTTGAACTTTAAACCGTTATTTATAAATAATTAGACGGTCAAATTTTTTTTCTTATTTTTTTTTAAACTCACAACAAATGCATTGAAAGACTGTCAGTTTTTGGAAAGTTTCTGACAGTTTTTTTTTTTATAAATAAGAAACTGGTTCAGAACTACAGAGATCGTATACAATTAATGTTAATTATCCAATTTTTAATTGAATTTATCTCGGATTATATACGGTCGATCGACTTCAAATTTTCAGGGTAGTTGTATTATCATGTCCTTAATAAGTACACAAAAATTAAGAATTTTCTGACGGTGTGCCTTAACCACGACAACTACCTTAAACTAAAAACGAAACTCGGGAAAAAATTCTCTTCATAGAAAATAAAGAAATGCATGTTCGACTGTCTTCTGAACACATCTACTCAAACGGGGTGGGGGTAGATTTTGTAGAAAAGAACCGTGGGTACAATCTATACCACGTGAACAAAGTCGTGGGTAAACCGCTAATTAACGTATAATATCTATCTTAGATAGAATAGAATAGATATATTTGTCATTTACAAATTATAATATACATCGTCATTTACAAAAGAAAAAAACCCGGGTCGCAGTGCCAAAACCCTGCCGACAATATAGTGTATTTGCTAATACAGGCAGTGTGGCTTTATTATGCGAACTTAAGTTGATTTTTGGGCAAAATTAAAAATTTGACTCCTTAATACACCCCTTAAAATAACATTTTTTTTCTTAACTGCAATATTATTATCAATCTAACGTCTAGACCGAATTAAATACACCCTTCAATAAATAAGTCACTATCTACAAATTAGTGTTTTAAAAAAATTTGTAAGTCCGGTCCTGTCGGGCTGATTTTATTGAAATTTTAGGAACACTTTTTAATTACTACTGAAGGGTTAAATGTCAATTTTGAAACGATTCTGAGAATTTTTTCGGTATTTTGGAGCCCAAAAACATTTTTCAACCCCTAAAAACTACCCTTAAAATGGCCCGATTACGCCCATTTTAAATAGGCTTCTTGCGGTGATGGATTTCAACACGTGAGCCAAATTTCGTTAAAATCAATTAACTCTTTCGAAAGTTATTGCCCGCACACATATATATATATATATATAATATATATATACGCTTATATATATATATATATATATATATATATATATATATATATATATATATATATATAAATAAATATATATATACATATATATATAAACATTTTTAAAAATGGTGCCGAAGTGTTTAGGAGGTTATGAAACGTCGAGAAATTTTGGTCCGACCATCCGACCCGCCATCCGACCGACGCCAATAGTGTATGTTGCCATATGGCAAATACACTAATAACAGCTAATAGTTACAATTACAATTAAAAAATTCATCCATGCTGTAGAAGCAATGTCTGATTAGAAATAATTCTTGGTTTCTGGGCTTGTACGCCGTAGTCTATTGATATTTCTACCTGACGTTCGTCTACAACTGCGGTAGACGTTAAAGGCAGTGTCCTTCTTCATCGGATGTTCGGAATTCTAAAAATGCATAGAAATTTTATCCGTTTTGCCCTACGATGCATTGGACATATGGTTTCAAACTTATGATAATATTTCGCCTTTTGCGCTAAAAAAGGCGGAATGACGCAGCTATGCAAAGATAAAACCGCCGATCTAAAGGTTGATATTTAATTACGCTCCACGCTGCGTTGCACTTGGCGGAGCAGTAAAATGGCGTTTTCAATAG
Organism: Venustoraphidia nigricollis; assembly: GCA_034508555.1. NCBI lineage: Eukaryota > Metazoa > Arthropoda > Insecta > Raphidioptera > Raphidiidae > Venustoraphidia > Venustoraphidia nigricollis. Next base: position 2,498,675 of record JAVRKA010000032.1, on the reverse strand, counting down.
CTTCTTTTCGTCTACAGACAGATACCTAAATTTTAATTTTGGAAACAAAATAATCAAGAACAACAAATCTTTCGAATTACTTTAGACAGCGAGTAAGTTAGAGTTCGCGTACGGGATCCTCGGCGTGCTTTTTCGCTCTCAGCTCATCCCCGTTGTCGTTGCGTAATAATATATATTTTTGCATAGCTGGCTTTTGATGCCAATATAAAATGACCCTTTGTGAACTAATACGTAAAGTAAAACAAAAGAATGCTTAAAACCGTATTTAAATCCGTTCAATAGTTCTCGAGATTAGCCGGTACAGACAGACGGACATACACCAAGATTTTTTTTTATTACTAAATAAACTAGACGTAAGGTTCGCATTCCTGAGAGATACAAAAAGAACTGTTTTTTTTTTTGGTGTAGATTTACAATGTGGTAATTTCCATCAATTCGTTTTCGAAATTATTTCTTGTGGCCTTCAACTTGGAAAAACAAATATCTATTTCGTTGAAAAATTAATTGTTTTACTGTTTAATGAATTTACAATTATGAAACTATAATTGAGAATAATTATTATGTTCTTATTGTGAGCTGGAAGAATATCGCCGGCGCTTGATACGATTTTGTAATTAAAACCGGATTTTTGTTTATATACAAGGTGTATTAAAACGTTCATATTGTATTATGATAACTTTTAAATATTATAGTCAAATTATTACTTGAAATACCAAACCGCCCAATGTACGTTAGACGTTTGAATAACAAACGCAATAGATAGTGTCAAAAGTGTTAACACTTTTGACAATGGAGCACGACACCTATTGTCAAGATTCCACATTTCTCAAGTTATAGAATTCGAAACATTTTGAAAAACACTTTGAATTTCAAATTTAAGAATAGCACAATAATATATATTTCCGAACACAGTACATGATTCGATCGTTTTTAGAATAAAGTAATCAATTAATTTTTATAAATTAATGTTTTAATAGTAATAATTTTGAAAGACTATTACAACCCACGCTTTTATAATCAAATTCCAATACCCTAATTAGACTTTTCAATACGTACGTCAGATCTAAGATAGAATATGCCAGTCTGATTTGGGATCCCCATTACAATGTCACCATACACAATATTGAACGTGTACAGAGTAAGTTTCTTAGATTTTTAACATTTAAAATGACTGGTATTTATCCTAAATATACGAGTTATAATGACCTGCTACAAATTCACTCTTGTACATCGCTTAAAAGTCGCAGAAATTTTGCTCTCTGTCTATTCTTATTCAAATTATTGCATAATCAAATTGATAACCAAGATTTTCTTAACCTATTGCCTTTCCATATCCCTAAATTTAATAGCCGAAAGCACCAATCGTTTTATTTACCTGCACCGAGAACGTATCAGTTCACAAATTCACCTGTTTATAGAATGTGTAAATTTATAAATGAAAATTGCAGTAATATTGACATTTTTAACTGCACATACAGTGAATTTAGAAACGTATCAGAAATTTAGCAACACATTTTCTGTAATTGGGCTATGCCTGTAGAAACTTATTTGAATAAATAAATAAATAAATAAATAATTATGAACCAGGAACCTAAATTATTAAATATAGTTTTTTACTTTTTAGTACATTTCGGTAAAAGCTTGCAATAAGTTTATTTGCAAGGACAAAACATTTAATTAAATGATTATATCATAGTAATGATCGACACTTTGTTGGGTTTAAAACGCTTCAAGATTACATTTCCTCTTTTGACTTTGTCATCTGACAACTTCGACTACATAGTTTGTTACCTTCTTTGACACGTGTTTCAACTTAAGGGGCTATTCTCATGTGACCACTTCGAAAAATCGATTTTTTTTTCATATTTCAATAGTAAAACCTATCGAAAATATGCTGTGAAAAATAGAGACCGAAATTCCTAGTTTTAAATAAATTACAACTCATAGTCGCCGACGAGCCGTATAAGCGACTTGTTGGCTCTTGAAACTTTAAACGCATTTATCTGGAAACATTATTTTCTAAAACTGTCATGTTCCTAAAAAAAAGTATTCAACCGATTGCTTTGAAATTTATATATGTTCTTCTACTCATTAATGGTTATCATCCGTACCAAAATTGCTTATTTTGGAAAATATTTTCTTATTTTTTTCAACCGATTTTTAACAAAAAAATTAACAAAAAACACAAACTTTTTTTCTACAGTCCGCCATTTTTTTTTTATGAAATTGATTAATTTTGACGATAGCGACATCCCTACTGAACAATGATCCATCCGGTTTTTTTATTTCAGACAACATGAACGGCCCCTATTACCATGACCAGTGACCTGCTTTTTTTTTAGTGTCTAATTTAATTAAAAAATATATATATATATAAAAAATGTAAAATAAGAGAAAAAAAATTTTTTTTATACAGTTAAAGATACAAACAAAAACATATAAAAAATTAAAATTATTGAATCTTATTGTCGTCTAAAAAAAATTCCCTAAAAAGAGGTAAAATTTATGCGTTCACATGAGAATACCCCCTTAAAATAGTTATAAAAATGGTTTTAAAAATGCCGTGACGGTAACAGAGTTTATCGTCCCTTCTGTATACATGTATTCTTCTTCGTTGTACATGTATTTAATATACATAATTATTGTTTTAAAGAAACCGGTTTTTAAGATAATTTCTATGAATCGTGTACAATCAATAAAAACAACTTTGTAAACCGCAAAATTTACATTCCATGACATGAAGGCGGCCAGCCGACTGGTGACAGTACTTGATAAGACGTTTATGATCTGTCGAGCGTTTACAATTTACAGTATCTATGTAACTATCGACAATCCTTGGCTTGGATTTGGAAAATATTGGGTTCGTATCACGGTGACGACTGTCCCTTGAATCAGAGACACATTTGTAAAATTTGCGTTCTGAGCAAATATGATTTGCCGCTTCCCTTCAGTTCCGACTCCCATTTTTCCTGCGGCCTTTTAATCATCATATATATTAATACGCTAAGGTTAAGATGTTTGCCTCCCTTTTTCGAAAAAAACACACAGTTGCTCCACATAAATTTTATATCATTTTATAGATAATTGCTTGCTCTACCGACATCAACAACTAAAAAATCTATTATTGCTTTTGTTTTTGAAAAATAATTAATATTCAGTATATGCAGCAATGCTGCAGTCTGACGGTTCTAACTTTGAAACAACGTCAACATGATTGACGGTCGGTAAATTTTTTTTGTTTAATTTTTAATCAAAATTTACGTATAAATACTTTTCGTATGGCGGCGCTTCAGCTCAACGTTTTCGATACTTGCGCCTTTATATGACAGTTTTAGAAAAATATTTTCTTGAACCGTCACTGAGCTTCGTAATGTAATACAACAAAAAGAAGAAAGTTATAAAGAGCGTGAGAAATTAGAAACGAATTTTAGTGCGAATTATTCGCACAGGTGCCGCTAGTATTAAATATATAGATAGATAGATACGTTTAAAACATAGTTGGTTAAATAATAGTAGCAGATTATTTATCAAAGGCGGAATGAAGACAATTTTGACGAGGGCGAAGTCTGCTGTCTGAACGAAGCAACATTAAAATGACCGATGCGACGGTTTTGCAGTCCTCTTAAGTCTGTCGCCATTAAACACATGACTTCCGTTGTTGAGCGTCTATATATGCAGTAATATTGTCTATCTAAAGTCTAAACAGAGCTATTAAACTGCTACATTCACAGTAATTTACTCTATTGTTTTTTTCATTTCTTCCCACGGTTTGTGCAATTGCAACCAAACAAAAAGTATAAAAATAACGGAGAAAAATGTAAAAATAACAATTTAGTCATGGGATGTACAGAACCCAAAAATGTGGATAGAAGATAGTAATTGTGTGGATGGCGTCAGTTATTTTGCGGATAAACGGACATTAAACGTATTTTAAAAAGCCTACATATTTAAAACAAGGCGTTGTAGGAAACTGCTAGTTTAGGCAACGACAGCACGGCAAAGTTTTGTTCATCGTGAAATGTTTGTAAAGTTGATTTTCTCATTTGAGATACCGGATACGACGGAGTCCGTTCCGCTTCTCTTCAAGACAAACAGTGGGGGCGCAGGCTTTTCCTGCGAGTTCTGAAGGTCTGTCAAGTGTCTACAACACGCTGTGGTCATAAATCACAGCACACCTGGCGTCAAGCGATCAGCGCGATGTGAAGGCAAATTAAAAAAACAAATGATCGTTTCCTTATCGATCGTTGACGTCTCCAAGTTTCGCGGTCACTATAAAATGGCCTCGGCTCACAACTTATACAAAATGTCGCGCCGTTCGCTGATCCTAGTAATAACTAACGAAACGGTGGATGTCGAAGTATTTGTAATTATCTTTCAAGTTATTTGAACGTAATTGATAATGATGATACCTAGGTATTAGAATATCTGCAGGTGCTACAAACAAAGGCAGATAGTCGAAGTAAAGAAAAGGATCGTCTGACCTTAATTCATGGCCACGCTTGATATTTTTATATAACTACGTACGTCAAAAAACAATTAACTCGAATATCACAGTTCCGCTGTAATTAAACTATCTATGTTTTGTTTTTAAATTAAGAATCGAACGTTTCCGAAATTAATCGAAAACCAGGTTTTACGCTTTTCCATGAATTTTGTATGACTTGTTTTTGAGTTATGTTGATGATTAGTTATTCACATATTTTGATAATTATATTTTTGAAAATATAATTTTTTTTTTGTGTTTAACTTACAAGAATCGAACGCTTACAAATTGAAAACTTTGGGTTTTATGTTATTCCGTGAATTGTTTTCAAATAATATTGATGTTTATTTGATATTTGACATATTATTTATTGAATTTAATGATAGTTTTGAAAGAAAATGAACTTGGCACAAGCGTTTTTTGATAACCCCGACGCGTTTTATCTTTCATTTTGTCGATGTTATGTAAATATATATGCATATACATTTCGTCAATCGCTTATATGTTTCAAAATATAAGTAAAATACAATAAGATAAAACATATTAAGGTGTTTGAAAATCTATACTAATATGTCTAAACTACATAATAATACGTAGATGTTTTGTCATGCTAAGATTTTTATATTAAAAAGCAGTAATTTAAATAAAATTCAAGGCCAGCAAATACGAATTGTATAAATTATTTACTACATTTTTGTAAAATACTTACTCTAAAATCCTAGGAAAACAGAGTAGAAAAGAAATATTGAAAATACTTTGAAAGTAGAAAGAGCTGAAGAATTTAACAAATCACAGATTTAACGACACTAAATAATAAATTCACTTTCTTCGCATGCAATGTGCAAAATATTTTATCACTTACAAATATAATATTAATAATTATTATATTTTATTTATATTTTTCTTATAATTCACACAACGGATAATTTTAATAATACCTATCTATGATATAATATTTTATTAAACATAACAAAGGAACTCTACTATAACGATTATGTATTTGTTTTTTTTTTCGCGTTGTTCTATTGTTTTGTGTCCACTTTAATGTCCACTGCACAAAACCGCCATCTAATTAAAGCACTCTTCGGATAGAAGCTGCTCAACACTAACTACTATTATATGCTATAAGCAACGATTGCTATCTCATAAAACTAACTCACCATAAACATTGTGTTGCCCAGGGCCGTACTAAGTATATTTGATGTAAAACTGGTCGCCGTAATTTCAAACGGATATAAGTAAAACCTAACGGAAGTAGCCACTTAAAGATGGAACGCGCAGTAGATGGTAACTGATAGCATTCACCGAACGTTAGTAATAAAGTGAAAAGTAATGTTTTTAAATGGACGAAACAGAAATCATTTTTTCTTTTAAGGAGCGAAGTAAACATTTTAAATGAATGAAAATGGCTGTAAGAAAAAAATGAGTCCTTCTCTGACAAGTATAAAAAGTTGGCGTTGAACAGGTTTTTTTTTAAACTTCGGCATTTCATTATTAAGGAATTCCCCAATGGAGATTTTTGTTTATTGTTATGATATAGTTTATAACAGTAAAATGTCGTCTTTGACTTTTTCTGCAAATTTGAAGTATTTATTCATGGCTTTAAAGTGAATTTTTAGTTTCAAGGATTTCAGAATACACGTAAATGTTGCATTGTATCATCAAAATATCATCGATATTTAATGATCTTTTTTCCGAATCTGAATATTTCCCGTCCGGTTTATAGAATCCATAAAATGAAAAGGAATGTACTGAACTAATTATTTTCTATTTTATTGACATTTTCGTAAAGATTTGGCCACAATATTGATTTAATTCATATTATTCTATAAGCAATTGGAGTAAAGTTTATATTTTGAAGATTTGAGGATATCGACAAAACGTCATATTTTAATTATTAATAGTTAGTGCGTGCGTAACAATTTAGTTTATAAATGAGGACCTTTTAAAATTGTTGGTATATTGAAATTATTAATATTTACATAGATTCTAATCGTAAATGTATATATAAAGAAGAAGATCAAAAATGCGTATAACTATTTTTACGAATAATTTATTCGGGTTTACTTTTCGAGAGAAAAAATATCAATCAAAAATAGTGCAGTAAAAATTAAAGCAAGTCTCCTTCAAATATTCAGCTATTAATTTTACTTGAAACCGCATTTAAACTGTATAGGTATTTCGTAACACGATGATATAATCGCTAAATTTGGGAAAAACGCCCGAAGATAGGCAACTCTTTTTACAGTAAAGTTATAGAAATACACCACTGACAATGGCTTGGAAGTTACAACATATTCCGCTGACCATCGCTAGTAGTTACATAATTTTAAATCTCAATCTGTCTCATTTTACCAGCCGCGCATTTGTCAAAGTAAGGGATTTTTAGTGAAAATGTTTAACTTTTAATAAGATACGCAAGAAGAAATCAATGGCAAGAATTGAAATTAATGAAACCGACGTAGATAAAGATATGGAAGGTGAAGAACAAATGGAGATACCTGAAAATGATTCAGCGAGCGAAGATAGTTCAGATTCCGACGATGAAAAAGAGGTTAATTGTTCTGTCAAAACAATTTCGGTTTGATTTTAAATATAAAACTGATAATATTCTTTTAGGAAAGAGAATTAGAGCGTTCCGTAGTTGAACTGGGGAAACGATTGGCGACAAATCCTTACGATTATGACGCTCACGTAGCGTTAGTGTCAGCTAAAAGAAAGTTGACAGATTTAATGGGGTTGCGTTCAGCATATCAAAAATTCAGTGAATTGTTTCCACTGACACCAGAACTATGGCTTGACTGGATCAAGGATGAAATGAAGCTGGTAAATTCAGCCAAAGAGCGCGAATTTGTTAACGGTTTGTTCGAACGTGCCGTTGTCGATTATTTATGTAAGTTTAATCATTGTTGGTTTCAAACCAGAGTTATGATTTATAAGAACGATAGGTTACAACAAAGATGATTTCAGTCTACCACACATAAATTAACTAAAGTCGCTGGTCTGTTTTTAGCGATTCCACTTTGGCTCGAATATGTACAATTCAGTATGGGGTCGAACGATTTGGAACAGACAAGGATTGTTTTCGAGCGTGCATTGAATGCAGCCGGTTTGCATGTCTCCCAGTCAATCCTGTTATGGGATGCCTACAGGTATTATGTCATTCAATTATAAAGGCGTCAGTCAGTTTACGAAATTTGTAGGCATTAGAAAAGTGTTATACACCTATACCTCGCTATACGACCGCTCTTTATACGGGATTTCGCTATAACGGCTTTTTTTAATTACGAGGGCTGGTCAGTAAGTACCCGTGCTTGACGATAAATGGCGCTGACGAGTGAAATTGACTTTACCATCGTGTACTGCAGACTTTTAAACAACCTCGTGCTGAGTTGTAGATAAATTCATAGGTTAGGTTATTTTTGACAACCAGTTGTATCATTTGTGTTTTGTATTTTTCGACAAAATGGAAAAAGAGCAATATCGATCCGTAATTCGTTTCATAGATGGTGAAGGGTTCACATAGACAGCATCCAACTTCAGTTTTATTTCTTTGCATGTTTTTTTAAAAAACGAATTACGGATCGATATTGCTCTTTTTCCATTTTGTCGAAAAATACAAAACACGAATGATACAACTGGTTGTCAAAAATAACCTAACCTATGAATTTATCTACAACTCAGCTCAAGGTCGTTTAAAAGTCTGCAGTACATGATGGTAAAGTCAATTTCACTCGTTAGCGCCATCTGTCGTCAAACACGGGTACTTATTGATCAATCCTCGGAAGTCTTATTTGATGAATGGTTGTGAAAATGCAAATTAAAAAATTGTAAACAATTTTTTAGAGAATTTGAGTTGGCTTGCTTATCGCTAATAACCGATGTGTCGAGCGAGGAATGGTTGACGCAAGCGCAGCGGGTTGCCACAGTTTACAAGCGCGAGCTGTCGATTCCGTTGAACGACATGGACCATACGTTTGTTGAATTCAGAGTGTGGTTAGAAAAACTGTCAAGAAAGGATATTATAAGTTTTGAAGATGTGGAACGATCGTACGTATTATTAAAGTACATACAACATTTATCGTAGTTTCAATGTTTTGTAAACAAACTATTGTTACCCAGGTACAATTCCGCATCGGAACATTTGAAACGTATTTATGACATCGAACTGGAAACCTGCAACGCGCCGGACGATGCTTCTAAACTGTCTTGTTACGAACGCTACATCAAACTAGAAGAAGGCAGTCCGCATCGTGTGTGCGTGTTGTACGAAAGAGCCATTAGCGATGTTCCTCTTAGCGTAGATCTTTGGTACCGTTATTGTTCGTATGCAGTGAAATTGGGAAGCCCTGACGTGGCGTTGTCTGTTTGTAAGCGGGCCGTAAGAAATTGTTCATGGTCCGCTGAGCTGTGGGTATTTTACATGAGAGCCGTTGAACTGTTCGATAAAACTCACAAGGAGGTGAATAGGGTGCATCACAGGATTGAGAGAAATAAGAGACTGATCTCGACAGGTTCTGAAGATTAGTAGAGTAGGTTGGGCGTAATAGGCTATAAAACTGATCACGTCTGTGATTGGTTGAAATCGATTGAAAACCCTTGGCTTGTTTTTTCAATTATACAGCTGCCTACTATCCCCGCCCTCTCTCTCGTCTTGTCATGTCATACTTTCAACAATGTGAACGCCCAACCTATAGTATTTTTGCGAAAAATATTCAAATTGTCTACTCTAACCTATTTTATTTAGAGTCTTGTAGCTTCAGCGCCTCTACTGCCGGAATAGGAACTGTTATTTTCATCACTTGCATGGAGATTAGTACTCTTTTCTCTCTGTCCTCCATGGTGAAAATCGTTACCTTCATTTGTTTTGTTACAAAAATATCTAGTCATGTAATAAATGTCGATTTATTCCGTAAAACCTTTAATGTATGCAGTATGGAACGTCATTTGTTTTTAGATAACCGATTGTTTTGAAAACGCGCTGCTAGCATGTAACAGTAGTGCAGAATCGTTATTGTCTGTTTGGCTCGGATATATTGAATACTGCCGTCGGAAAGTTTTCGCAACGCCAAGCGATCACGATGAAGAACCGATGCAAGACAAAACAGTTGATAAACTAGACGGTCAATTTTTACGACAGATATTTTCACGTGCTTGCGAACATTTAGCTGAAAGTTGGGGTTTGCAAGGCGATCCCAAATGCACATTACTTCAGTAAGTCGGAACTGTGACGTTATTGCCTCAAATGTTGCGTTTAAAACGTTCAGAGATGACCCTGCTTGTAATCTGACAATTTCTGATGTTTTCTCAAATTTTTGAGGCGGTAATTTAAAATTGGACATCGTATATATCTAAAGATATTTTAGATTTTGGGCACGAGTCGAAGCGTCGTTATTTAAAGATATGGAAGCCGCACGAAAATTGTGGACAGACATTCTAAGCCAAGGACATCACCCCGTGGCAGCCATGTGGCTTGAACTGATTTCGTTGGAATTACGTTACGGAGATGCAAAACACATTCGAAAAACTTTTCAGCGTGCTATAAACAGTACAAAGGTAATTTCAGTGGCATTGTTGTTTTACGACGAAGTTGGTGATGTTCAATTGTTTTACAGGACTGGCCTTACAGCATAGCCGAAGCCTGGCTGAACTATGAACGGGATTACGGAACGCTCGAGACTTTAATGGTTTGTTTGGAGCGCTGTCGAAACGTTGTACAAAACTGGAATGCCACGCAAACTGTACAAGAAAATAAAGCTGAACAGAACACCGGCGCCAAAAAGAAAAGAAACGTCGAAAAGCAAAAAGCTAAAAATGTCGATTTCAAAATTTTGGATAATGGATCACAAAAGGGCGCTGAAAGAGTGAAACGGAAATCTGACTCTGAACCAGGTTAAAATTTATATATAACTTGTAGGTTATGTTGTATTATATTGCTTAATTCTAAAATGGACGCTAAAATGAAACGGTTCCAGGCATCGTATAAAAATTATCAGGTGCTATAATTAAAAATCTCGAACGAAATATAACTTTTTACTTTCAATAACATTAGATATACAGGTCACCTCATTAATGAATGACGTCATTATTTTTGTCAATCATACTATATCAATGGACAGGGCACTAAATGTCGTCATTTCCCCACTACTAACCAACGAAATGAGGTCACCTCTGTATCTAATGACCTTGCTTCAATAATATTGATGGTAAATACTGATTGTCTATGTGCCCCTTTACTCTGTACGCTTGTGTAACGTTAGGTAAGTTTTTATGAGGTGTTACGCAACTATCAGGTTACAGAATACGAAGTTTTTCGCCGTGTAAAATGTTAATTATAAATTATGTTTACTTATATTTTGTGCGAATCTGAATAAATTTTGATTTAAAATTGTTTATTTTACGACTTGTGGGAAAATCGTCTATCGTGATAATTTGTATTTTATTTTATCAGTAAATTTTTGTAAGTAAAGGCGAAACAAATTAGTTATAGCCAGTGTCGGTAACAAAAGACTATCACCATATTTGTTTTTAAACAGTTCATTGATTTGAAAAGTTAAATGTAAAAATTCTTAGTAATACTGCGTCGAAATAATGTATTCATTTGTTTCGTTTTGTTCTCGAATGTTTTTAGAAAACGAACCTGTGAAAAAAGTTAAGCATTACGAAGCCGATTTGGAAGCGATATCGGAACTGAGCATGGACACTTCGGAAAGTGAACAAGACAAATTATCGATGAAAAGCGATAAGAGTTTAAACGATAATCTCCATAAACAAGTCGCCCCGATGGATCCTGAAAAAGAATCGAGGACAGTTTTCGTTAGCAATTTAGATTATTCTGTTGACGAAAACAAACTTAAAGATTGGTTTGGAGACTTCAAAGAACTAAGACTAGTCAAAGATTATAAAGGCCGTAGCAAAGGCTATTGCTACGTTGAATTCGAATCGATTGTAAGTCGTTAAAAAAAAATTCACTATTTTATTTCCGTGTTTTCTATATGGGGCCTCTAAAAATATAATGTTCCGCTTAGGAAGAAGCATCGAAGGCCTTGAAACGAGACAGAGATCGACTGGATGGGCGACCTGTGTTTATATCGAGGTGTAAGTCGGAACGAGTGGGTCGCGAACACGCTTTTAAATATTCAACGACACGCGAACAACACAAGTTGTTTGTAAAGGGCTTACCACTAACGTCGACACAACAAGAACTTGAAGAATTGTTCGGCAAGCATGGGAAACTTAAGGATGTTCGCATGGTTTGCTACAGGTTAATATTAGACACTGTATATTATACACAGGGGGCGAAAAAAAAAAATTGTTGCCCTCCCCTAAATCCGGCCCTGAATGCATCAATGAGAGATTCGATGTTTAAGGTAGTTCCTGCGTGGTATAGTAAAGTAAAACCACTTTTCGACAGATTTTACTCATTTTTTTTTTCATAGACTCAAAGTAAATCCCGAAGTTTCAGAATTTTTGACCGTTTAGAACGCGAGATAATTAATAACAAAGCTCGCAATTCTCTGACCGTGAAAATTGCGAACCTTGTTATAAATTATCTCGCATTCTAAATGGTCAAAAATTCTGAAACTGAGATTAATTAGAAAACGTTATTTTGAACTGGAACTACCTTAAAATTAACAAATGGTCGTCATTTAAAGGTCTGTGTTGTAAACAAGAAGACAGGATTAGAGGCGTGTTTGTCGGTAAGTTCTTAAAGCGTCTGTCGGCAATATAGAACTCTTCGAACACAACTGCCTGTTTGCAGGTAAAATTCTCGGACTGTTTCACCTGGTTCTAGCAGTTCTAGACTTCTAACACTTCTAGGAGTCTTATTTAGGAATGTTGGAAACACGAACACTTCGATTTTGTACCGTTTTTTTATTGTCCCAAATTTTAATTATTGTATTTGTATTGTTCGGGTAATTCCTGCTTTATGAGCTTTTGTTTTACGAGTCCCAAGCTTATGGGTTTTTTTTTCATACCAATTATCAATAAAATCGAAAATATGGACATTATTGGTAGTAATAAATATGATCATTTCTGTCTTTCTCGACTTTACAAGCTAGTTCTTTCCTAGCGTCACCTATATAACTAAAAAAGTTATATAGGTGACGCTAGGAAAGAACTAGCTTGTAAAGTCGAGAACTACCTTCACAAATATATTATTTCTACAACGCTTTCTAAAATGTCCCTATTTTCCTTATTAATAAAAGATCCAGGAAGTATTTAGCATTGATGCTGGGGTTTCTAGTACAAGGTTCAACGTTAAATCTACATTTAAAAATGTCATCATTGTACAATTAAATAAAAATCTCCGTTTAGTCGATAACAAATATTCTTAAATCTAGTTTTAAAGCTGAAGTCGTATCAGAAACTCAGCATAAGACATATCAGCTATAATAACAATCTTAACGAGACGTCTACCTGTAATTTTGTTTTCTTGCCGGGTTTTTTTTTTGTGTTTTGTGTCATTTCTAGATTAAAACGCATTTCTGGAAATTTTGTCTGTCTATACGAGCGTCACTCAAAAACGGCTGTATTGATTTTGATGAAACTTTGTACACTGTCTACTGATACCTAAGTTTTACAGGGTAGATTGTTTTTTAAGTAAGATTTTCATCGAAAGCGAATAAAACCGCAAGTAAAGTTTTACTAAGTGACGATTTAAAGGGTGGGCGAATTTCTCTTCGTCGATATTTCTTTTACAGATATATTTAAACAGTTAAAATGACTAATTTTAATTGAAATTAGGCGATTCAAAGTAATTTGTCTCGTTTTAATTAGGAATGGACACTTCAAGGGTTTGGCATATGTTGAATATGAGAACTCCGCCGATGCCGCCAAAGCCATAGTTGAAACGGATGGGCTAATTGTAGCGGGCCATACAATAAACGTGGCAATTAGCGCTCCGCCACAGAGAAAAGAGAAGGATAAACTTGGTTTAGGTGACGCAGCACCTACTAGAGCGACTGTTCTAAGGTAATTAGTTAGTTTTAGCGTTTTCTGTGGGTTTGGCTATAAGTTGTTAATGTTTTTTTTTTTTTTTTAGAAAAGGCCGATTGCAAGTGCCTTTAATACCGACAGTTGTGAAGAAAACAGTGATAGAAAACACTTCTAATGATTCACTTGTTTCGAAATCAAAAACAAATGAAGATTTCAGGAAAATGCTGTTTGAAAAAAAGTAAAATAAGGGTAAAATACCATTTTATGATTATTTTTCGTTTAAAAATATGATTAATAAAACAAAATACGAATAAAAATATAATTTCTTTTTGTATGTTGAAAAAACTTGAATAAAAAAAATGAAATTGTCATTTTGATTTTTCCCCATCTTACCCTACATTAGAACGTCATTGATCATGAAAGGTTAGGTTAGAATTGTTTACAAAATTTTTATAAAAGTCTTAAATTTCAAATATTAATGATTTTTGTGCTCTATATTTAAAAGTTTTAATTTACTATTGAAGTAAGGAACCAGTTATTCTCCATATTTAGTTATTATCAAGGTAATTTACGAAATTCTTATTAAATCTGTCAAATTGTCACCTCACATATTTGTTACATTTTTCAATAATAAAGAAGTTGATTGTTTTTCATAGGTTTGAAATTATGAATTCGAACTCCAGTTCGGAAAACAGTCCCAAACTGGATGATAGTTCTCCAGAAGAGTCCGGAATAAAGAATGGAATTTGGTTGGAAGAGCTTGCAACAGCTGGCCAGTCGGTAAGCTTGCATTATTTCAATTTACACGTGTATTATTTTATATCTAAACATTAATACGTGCTTTTATTCATCTCTTATTGATATAAATCAGACGAAATTGCATCTCTACTTTGTGCATTACGATACGAAAAAGTAACCGATGGTATCGTAGGCTACCGAACCGATGAAATTCAGGATTAAGCATAGGCGACGTTAAAACGGTCACCGTAACGTGAAATATTCCAGTTCGCTCTATTTTAGATATTTCGCTTATTAAATCTTAACCTGACTTTGACAGCTATAAATGTATCTGCAACACCAAGTTACAAATAACTAATTGAAACTGTTCAACTGTTTTACAATTTCAAACCGGGTCAGGATGCGACTATTTCGCAATCGTTTGACGTTTTTTGTCCGCAATCGAGCCGCGACTGAATATATAGCAGTCATCTAGTTTCATAGTTAATTGTTATTAAATCAAATTATATAATCGATTCTTGTAGACTTTGGGTAATTTTTACGGAAACTTGTGTAGTAGATTCTTTAAAGTCGCCTTACATTATCTCCCATGCTTTAAAACATCGAGTGCTCTGGGGTTAGTAGAATACTATAGGTCGGGCGTAACATTGTTGATAGTGTGATAAGACGTGACGGGCTCGAGAGGACGGGGGTAGTAGACCTTGAGAACTTTTTCTCAACTGTCAAACGTTCATTATAATTAATAAGTTTTTTTTTTATTTTTTAACGGGAAATTGGACAATTCAAATATAGTTAAACTAAATTAAAAAATTGCGACGTTTCGTTAAATCTTTTTAACTTTTTCAGGCATTACTGAAATGATAAAAAATACAAATTAGTTAATGAAATTTAATCATTTCAGTTGTGCCTGAAAAAGTTAAAAAGATTTAACGAAACGTCGCAGTTTTTTAATTTAGTTTAACTATATTTGAATTGTCCAATTTCCCGTTAAAAAATAAAAAAAAACCTATTAATTATAATGGACGTGAACAATATTGAAAGTCATTATAATATTGGAAAACCAAGCCAATGGTTTCAAATGACATAAACAATCGATTCAAGCAATCCGCAATCACAGAGTTGACCAACTTATAGTACTCTACTAACCTTGACTCATGCAATGTATTTGTGATTGGGAGAATTTCTGCTTCTATAACCTCGAAGCAGTAGAGAGCTCTATAGTGCCTTAGTATAACTATGAAGCCTATGCAGTTCTAGTTGAAACAAGTGAGGTGTAGATATGGAGTGCTAGTTCGGGTTGCAGAGTAAAACGATAGAAAGAGATAGCAATTATTTCGGTAGGCATTCCGTCTTTGTTTAACAGCATACAAGACGAGCCAGAAAGAAACATACATATACCGCAGTGGTTCCCAACTTTTTTTACCTGGCGACCCACCTTTCCTTATCGAAACCATCTGTGTGAGTCATCTGAAAGGGATGTAGTGGTTCTATTGTCTGCCCCCGATGCCAAAAATCAAGAACCAATTAAAGCAATCAAAACACATTTCGATTTGTTTCAGTTTTTCTTATCTTTTTTGATGGCTTATTCGATTGTTTCTGATAGTCGCGACCCACCTGTAACCCTTCCGTGACCCACTGGCTGGGAACCACTAATATACCGTATTTATCGCCTTCTCTTTCCTGTTGCTTTGTATGCGCAGTAGTACATTAGCACTCTATATCTACAGCTCGCCGGTCGAAACAGGCGAAATGTTAAACAATCGATTTTTAGGATTCGTCACAAAAAGATGAAACAAATGATAACATAGAGTCTGTCGATACGGACGAACTTTCGGTTGTGAACGCGGAAACGGATCGATGTGTACAGTTGGAAGATTTTGAAAAATCGCTCGATGAAGAACTACACAAAAAGAAAATCAATTTCATCGCTAGTAATTTAACTATTGAAGATCGAATGAAGGTAAGACGTTCGATTCGACGCAAAACGATGAACGATTATTGTATTTTAAGGTTATTGAGTTTTCGATTTAATAATAATTTGATTTTTTATCTATTTTGAAGCACTTTTTAAACTGTCACTTTTTGAATTTGGAGTTTGCAGTGATGAGTTCTCTCGGAGATGTGGTTTTTTTTTTTTTTGAGTTTTAACTTCCATTTAGACATTGTCAGTGCTTGGTCAATGTCATGTAGACATCATAAAGACGGTGCCACATTATGTGTCGAATGTCTTCGAATGTTTGATGAATGATAGTTTGACTGTCAGATGACGAGCTTCTAACATCAAAGTGCATTTAGGTTACTTGATTTTTATGTCCTGTCAAAGAAACCCTTCGACCTTGGAATTTATTTCTACCACCATTTGTGGTATTGCAACCAATGTTCGATACATGCGTGGGAATTAATTACGAATGGAATGTGCCAGTGACCAGTTGGCAGTAGCGTAGCTATTGGAGTGCTAGGCGGTGCAGTGCACCGGCGGGACCCCCATGCTCAGGGGGCCCCTCGTTCGAAAACGTTATTTAAATATCCTTATCGAATAAAGTATTTTTGACTTTTGATTCTTTGGTCCCTATAGTCTGGTTCACAAGTTGAAAAACGTGTTAATTTTTGCTACCGCGAGTTAAAAGGCGTGCCATAACTTGCTGGAATCGTAATCACCTCTAGAAAAATGTGCAAAAGTTTGAAATTCGTACATAAACAATTGCAAAAGTTATTAACAATTAATGGATCCCAAAAAACGGGGTCTATTTTTTTGCAAATAACTCGGAAATTATCAATGCTAATCAAATTAAAAAAAAGATTCCTAGAAAGGAGGAAATCTTTGAAAAAAATGTCGATTCTCGGAATATCATCTCTGTTATTAAATACTTTTCATTTAATATTGAAAATAAGGCTACGTGTGGTCGGCGCGGTACCGATAAAACTTAACCAATTTAGATAGGACTCCAATTTCATTTTTGCACTGGGACCCTCGGTTATGTAAGTACGCCACTGCCAGTTAGAGCAAATGTTGGGGCCAGGGTTGGATTGAAAATTGGACACTAAGTGTGGCCTCGTCTTAACATTGTCATTTTGATCAAGATACGAGATAGAGTGTAGATTTTAATTGACGTCATTATTAAGGTAGTTGTCGTGGTTGAGGCACACCGTCAGATAAATTCTTAATTTTTGTGTACTTATTAAGGACATAATAATACAATTACCCTGAAAATTTAAAGTCGATCGACCGTATATAATCCGAAATAAATTCAATTAAAAATTGGATAATTAACATTGATTGTATACGATCTCTGTAGTTCTGAACCAGTTTCTTATTTATAAAAAAAGAACTAACTGTCATAAACTTTCCAAAAACTGACAGACTTTCAATGCATTTGTTATGAGTTTAAAAAAAAATAAGAAAAAATTTTTGACCGTCTAATTATTTATAAATAACGGTTTAAAGTTCAACAATTTATAGAAAAGTATACATGCATATGAATACTGTATGGGTTACGTTTCCACGGGTACAGTCTTGCGTACAAATTATGGATCACTTAGCTACAAGCTAGTATACTTTTGTGGCGCGTATAATCTACAACTTTTTGACAGTATTATACCACGACAACTATCTTAAGGAGTTTTATAGACGTTTTCACTTTTCATTGTTCAAACCTCAATAAAAGAAATTGTAAAGATAAAAGTGACAGTTAAAAAGTGCTTAAGTGTGGTTATGAATATGTACTTAAATAAACAAAAACCTTAGAATACGTTTGTTTGAAGGTTTTAAACGAAATGCTACCTCCGGTTTCGAACGACGCGACACGTAGAAGTTTTAAACATGAAAAAATTGAAATTTTGCAGAATATTAAAGTAGAAATAGATGAAAACGAACTGTTCGAAAAGAACAGTGAAGATAGAAAACTGATCGTAAAATATACTTGTGATTTGTGTTCGAAGAGTTTTGATTTCGAACAACAGTATTACGGCCATTTGCAGACACATGGCGGGGAGAGAACGTGGACATGCGGTCAGTATAAAAACAAAACAGATTACTAATACATAACTCTGGCCAAAAGGTGAAACCGCTTGCTTCGAAGCTTCCTTAATTTTTCTAAGGATACAATTTTTTTTAAGTGAAATTTACGCACGGTATGCGACTGAAAATGCTACACCCCCACTCCTCTGTGCCATTGAGCTAGAGTGAGACGCTGGGAAAGCATTGCTGCAACGATTGTTACAAACAGTATAGATGTGTGTGTTTACTCACGTGTCTACGACTAGAAGTATCACTTCTCTAGTCTGTAATAAATTCGTATTAAAAACGCGGAATAGAGTTAGGTAACTCAGATCTGAACCAGTTCAAAGAGCCGACTCCAACAGAAAACCCGTGAGAGCCGACTCACTTTTTTTTGAGCCGACGGATCACCGTATCCGCATAACTCAGTGAAACACACAAAAACACATTTTACACTTATGTGTCAGTTCTTGCTTTGATGCATCTTTCAGCTCAAATGACTCATGCATCACATGTTTGGCTATGCATTCTTGATTCTATACAGGTCGTGATATGATTGACTGAACTAGGTAACTCAGTGGCAGACTGCAGTAACATATTCAAAACTCGGCTCTTTTTGAACCGGTTCAGTGAGCCGGCTCACATACGGAATCCAGATGCAAAGATGCAGATCACTAAAAAGACTCGCTTTTCCCATCTCTAACGCAAGAAGTCTCGGAGACTTAAAATATACGTCAAATGAATTTTGTTTGTCTCTGCTTTTTCTGCATTCGTATGGTAGGAAGGTACCTTCTGAGTAGAGAAGAAACTGTTTTACCACAAATTCGACGTACGCGGTTTTGTCTTTTAACCATAGATTTATATGCAGTATGAATGGACCTGGGCATATGACAAGTATAACGTAGATGGCAGAAGGTACATAACGACCTAAGTTATGATTGGTTTTCACTACTGAGTATAGTAAAAACCAAATCTATGTGTTGCTTCTTAAGTTGCGTGATTTAAATGAAGAATGATTTAAAGTAAATCTTTGATGTTTTAATATTATAACCATCATTTAAATAAATATATTTAGTTTTTCCTTCTGTAGTTTCTCCTTTTGTGGCAAAATCGTTTTAAGTAAAGTGGTTTTCACAAACTATTTTCATAGCATTTACAATAAAAGTTTTTTCTTATCTGATAACATACAACCGCTTATTTTTCAGTTCTGGATCTTTTGGAAATATGAAACCTATATAATTTGAAAATTGGTAAACACAGCACATCGGTATTGTCAATGTTTTATTATTTGAAATAAACTTACTTTGCACACATTGCTATGAACTATTTACATACAGAGGTCATTATATAGCTGGCGCCCCTAGCGGTAAAATTTGGCAATGCCCATCTCCATTATGAAGTGTAAATTGTGTTTTTCTTGATTCATTGTTTGAAAGAGGAGAATTTATTTTAGAAAAATGCGTTCCACCTAAGAAAACCTTCAATAATCAATCGGAACTCCAAAAACACGAACGCATGTTCCATCTGTGTCCGAGGCCGTATCCGTGCACGGAAGACGGATGCGACCGGACGTTTGATAGGGCGTCCCAGCGCGACTGCCACATCAGACGAGTCCACAGGAAAGAACGAAATTTCCATTGTGAAATGTGCGATCGGAAATTCTTCCGAAGATCGGATTTGAAAAATCATCTTAATGTACATTTAAGTATGTTTAAATTATGACCTTGAGTAACTTAGGATTAAAGAGTGGAACTGATTGTTCATTTGTTTCTTTCGTTTGTTTTTTTTTGCAGACACAAACAGTAATGTGTGCGACATTTGCGGTAAAGGTTTCAGCCATATTTCGAATTTACTGCGTCACAAGGACACCCATTCGGATCAGAAGCCCTACGCGTGTCAAGTGTGCAGTCAAAGGTTCAAACAGATCTCCGGTTTACGAAAACACGTCCGCAGTCGACCGGTTAGTAAAACAACCTAATAATAGACTTTTTGAGGTTAGTGTGTGATCAGTTGCGTTGATTGATTACGTCATTCGAAACCCTTCGCTTGATTTTACAATAGGTGACTATTTTTGGGAAAGTGTTTTAAATCGTGCATAAGTACCTAATATAGCCACAAATATTTATTATTTTTATTTAAATACGACTCAAGCCTTAAAAATGATGTATTTTAAATTCCGTTTCAAATTTCGGTCCAAAACGCCAATACTTGTCACGTGACTGCCGGGACGTCATCCGGTCATACCAAAGGAGGCTCAAAAGTGTACTCGGAGCTACCATTCTATAGTTTCGTGGCTGTTACTATAGTTACATGTAATTTGACGTTTCCTATAAACAAATAATAATAAATTACACACTAAATATTAACCAAACAATGAAGTTTTTTGACAGCGGCGCAATCTATGACGTCATGCGCTCTGATTGGTGTCTGTTGTCACGTGACTTGAGAGTGATTTTATTAGGTTTTATTTATATTAAATATTAATTAAATTGCTTAAAAATAAGGAAAAATATAGTGTTTTGTAGAATTTCTATCATAGAAACTACTACTTTTCGTTAAAATTACGTTTTTATTTGAATACAGTCAACATCCCTATTATAATGAACGTTTGACAGTTGGGAAAAAGGTCTCAAGATCTACTAGCCCCGCCCTCTCTCCCATCTCGTCATGTCATACTTTCAACAATGTTAATATATACCAGACACAGCAATGATTAGTTCGCTGAAGCTTAGAACCTTTGCACTGACAGTCTTCTGGAACGATTTTATCAGACAGGACTTTAGTTGAGTGGTTAATGTATCCGATAATTAATTACAATATTTCAACAGGTTTGTAAAGAAGCAGTCATACCATCTGCGCGGAAATTTTACTGTAAAAAGTGCGGCAAAACATTTCCACATACTGATCAGTTACACCACCATGAGAGTACCTCTTGCGAAGGGAACCCCGGAAGTTTCAAAAGCGAGGAACAATCGAACTCATCAACAGCTGCTCAAGTTGATGTGAAAATTGTTGATGACAGCAAGAGTACCAGGGTCAGTCATTTGCATATTTCATTTTAGACACCAAATTGCATTTTTTGCTGTTTTTAAGATTATCGGCTGAAAATTTATTATTTCTAGTCAGAACTGGACAATGCTGAGAATTTAGTGTTTGTAGAAATACTTTATGCGCTCTTAAAGCATTTTGTAAAACAGATGCTCGATGCTTAGAGCACTTGCATAAAGCATGTAAGCATTATAAATTGCTTAATAAGCCTTAGGAATGCTTATCAAGCATCTGAATGCTTAATTAAGCACTTTCAAAGTTTGATATAACATATTTCGTCTGCCTTTTTTTATTCTTTCTTTAAACAAGCTTATTAAGCTTTAGGAATACTTAATAAGCATTTTAAATGCTTAATAAGCACTTTCAAAGTTTAATAAAACATATTTTATAATTCTTATTTCCTGTTTGTTAAACCCAAACTTTTCCATCAACTAGAAATATTGTTCATCTCCAAAATTTTACCATAACTTAATATTGGTAATTAAAATTTAAGAAATTAATTTAAAATGCTTAAAGTTTTAACCAGTCTTTTCCCGAGTTTTGTATAAATAGACACTCCCTGTATGCCTGAGTATTTCATAACAGCAATTTTTTTAATTAAATGTCAGTTTTTTGTTTAAAATAAGGAAGGCTGGCAAACTATGAACATTTCTATCAGCATAATTACAATTGTTTTTGAACGTTTGTTCCAATTTTGGAACACTGGGAAAAAATGGGTCAATGCACTTAAGTATGTGCTTGATACTCGATTTTTCAAGCATTTAGGTACAGTGCTTTGCCTAGCGCTGTTTCTAGTAACGCAAATTCATTTGATACTTCACTTATCGTTAATTTCCATTTTATTCTTTGGCAAACTGAAACGAAATTTCATTTTGACTGCCCACTGAAAGCATTCGAAACAAGACCATGAAATAATCTGTAATATAAATTATATTTCAGTCGACGGTTACCGAGCAGCTCGTCGAGAACGCGAGGGTCAACAATTGGTCTGACGTAATGAAAGTGCTGATGGCCGATCTTGAAATCGATTCAAGCGACCCATCGAAAGTACCGTTGAAGAACGTTCAGTTGGCCGAAAGCACCATAAAAGACGATTCGGACGGCCTTCAGTACAGCATACTGAAGAACGTCAGCACGGAAGATGCCGAGAAAGACGTCAGAGATAATTTAAACGAAAACGTAATCGACAATCAGAACAACGTCCTGACGATCGGAGCTAACGATAGTTTGATATCATTCGACGTTAACAATACTGAAACAGTACAGCCGACATTAAATATTCAACGAAACAATATGGTTCCTATGAACAACTTGCAAACGATAATTTTCATTAAGGCCGATAATAACGGTTTCGTCTTACCGTCACAAAGTGAAACGTCGTACGAAACAAACATGAAAGATATTTTCGACAATGCTCAAAGTTTGGTTCAAAACAAAAACCAAGAACAGCTTGAATCGAACATTAGTTTTTTAAATTGTGACAATTTAATCACCAGTACCAACCTAAACAATCAAAATGTCACAACACCTATCGTTTACTATTTACAGAATGTAAATAATCTAGACGAATCTTCGACTGTTTTAAATACGGCTGGGAGTCAAATCAGTTTGCAGCAGCCGATTGCTTCCGGAGAAGTGGTCAACAGTAACAGTCAGGTCACCGTATCTGAGGAAGATAGTAACAAAGTGAACGTTCCGACTGTT
Source organism: Venustoraphidia nigricollis (assembly GCA_034508555.1). Classification (NCBI taxonomy): domain Eukaryota; kingdom Metazoa; phylum Arthropoda; class Insecta; order Raphidioptera; family Raphidiidae; genus Venustoraphidia; species Venustoraphidia nigricollis. Next base: position 2,475,765 of record JAVRKA010000032.1, on the reverse strand, counting down.
GAAAATAGTTCGACAAAACGAGCGTGGAGCTGTCCACACTGCACAAAGTCGTTCAGTCGTTACATGAATTACAAACAACATTTAGGTACGATTTTAAATTTGCTCGTTTTAAGTTCGGTCATAGCTGGGCTCTAAATAAATGTTTAATTAACAAACCTGTGTGTTTCTAGGTACTCACAATTCAGAAGATAAGCAGTACGCTTGCAAGCATTGCGACAAACGTTTCGCCTGGAGAAGCACTTTCAGTAAACACGTTGAAGTTGCTCATGGCAAAAAACAGACCGATACTTCGTTTCCGTCCAGTTCACAGTCTCAGTTCAAAACGGAATTCCTGTCTCAGTCGTCTGAAGTCATGTCTGAATCGTCTGACCTTCAATCAGATCTTTTGTCGCAATCGTCGGAACTTCTCTCACAATCGCCGCAACTTCAATCGGAGCTTCTGTCACAGTCGTCACAACTTCAGTCCGAACTTCTGTCGCAGTCGTCCCAACTTCAAACAGAGTTTCTCTCACAGTCGCCCCAACTTCAGAGCGAACTGTTATCGCAATCGCCTCAACTTCAAACTGAACTTCTGTCACGATCGCCCCAACTTCAGTCAGAACTTCTATCTCAGTCGTCACATCTTCAATCAGAATTTCTTTCACAATCACCTCAACTTCAAACCGATCTTCTGTCGCAGTCGCCCCAACTTCAAACTGATCTTCTGTCGCAATCGCCCCAACTTCAAACTGATCTTCTGTCGCAATCGCCCCAACTTCAAACCGATCTTCTGTCGCAATCGCCCCAACTTCAGTCGGAACTTTTATCGCAGTCTTCTCAACTGCACACAGAACTTTTGCCTCAAACGTCAGAATTTCAGACAGAGCTTTTATCTCATTCCTCACAGCTTCAGACAGACATTTTGTCTCAATCGCCTCAACTTCAAGCCGATCTTTTATCTCAATCACCGCAACTGCTCCAACAACCGTCGCAGCTACAAACCGAACTGGTGCAACATTTCCAAACCCAACCCCAAACTGAAGAATTACAGTTCACTTGCACGATATGCGACAGAAAATATGTGTCGATAAAGAAACTTCGGGAACACACGCGGCGAGTGCACAAAACGAAACTGGAATTGGTGCAGGCCCAGGCTCAAACTTCAACTTTCACCGAACTCCAGCCACGAATCCAGCCGCAAAGTCAGCCGCGAATCCAGGCGCCGCAGCTGCCGCAGGATACTGCGGAAAACGTCTGCACAGATTGTAGTAAGCAGTACGCGTCGCGAGCAAGACTCTCCGAACATATCAAACGCGTTCACACAGAGAAACTTAACAAATGTGATTTTGAAGGATGCGATAAAGCTTTTTACAAGCCCTACGACTTGAGGCTGCATATGAGGTATGTCGTTCATTTATTCTCGAAAATTATTCAAAGACTTTATTTCTTTTTTGTCCTTGGTAATTAATATAAAAATGATTTGTCGGGAAAAAGGACTTTTTAAGTATACACCTATTTGTAAATAACAAATAAGTGTTTACTTAAGAAGTCCTTTTTCCTGACAAATCATTTTTATATTATTCAAAGACTATTTTTTAAATGAAGAAATACAGTCGAACCTAGATAAGTAAGAGTTTAAGGTAGTTGTCATGGTACAATATTGTCAAAAAGTTATAGATTATACGCGTCACAAAAGTATACTAGCTTGTAGCTAAGTGATCCATAATTTGTACGCAAGACTACCCGTGGAAACGTAACCCATACAGTATTCATATGCATTCTATAAATTGTTGAACTTTAAACCGTTATTTATAAATAATTGGACGATCAAAAAATTTTTCTTATTTTTTTTTAAACTCATAACAAATGCATTGAAAGACTGTCAGTTTTTGGAAAGTTTCTGACAGTTAGTTCTTTTTTTATAAATAAGAAAACGGTTCAGAACTACAGAGATCGTATACAATCAATGTTAATTATCCAATTTTTAATTGAATTTATCTCGGATTATATACGGTCGATCGACTTCAAATTTTCAGGGTAATTGTATTATCATGTCCTTAATAAGTATACAAAAATTAAGAATTTTCTGACAGTGTGCCTTAACCACGACAACTACCTTAAAGCTATTAATACGTTCAACTATCGCTTATAGAGGTACAGGCAAGTAGTAGTGTCAGTTATAGAGGTCCATGAGTGGAAAAAGTCTTTTGCTTATAGAGGTTTCTGTTTCTCACTTATAGAGGTTTTAGAGGGTTACAAAGACGGTGCCTGACAATGTATGGAAGTAGAGTTTTTCGAATAATTTTAATTTCATTCGTTGTATTTTTTTTTTCAGAATACACACGAATACACGGCCATTTGTCTGTGAGGTCTGTCAAAAAGCTTTCCGATCAAAAGCGCATTTATCAAAACATGAAAAAGTTCATAAAAAAGTGTAAGTGTTGTTTTGTTTTTTTTTAATTTGTAATTTATTGGTACTTTTTAAGTTTTACAGTAATCTGTTAAGGTATTAGTTATATATAAATATTTATGTGGTTTTATAAAAATGTAGATATATTTATTTATATTTTTCAATGAAATCGAAACCCATTAAAGCATCATCGCCGATCCAGTCGAATTATTCTTTTATGATTTGCGGCTTATAATCTGGTTGGACAGCTTTGATGAGCGAATCAGCGTACAGATCTAACCTTTGCGTCATCTGCAATCGGATTGAAACGTTATTAGTACTTAGTTTTTACAGTTAGTTTTCGCTATGTTTACTTACTCTAAAGCACCATTTATCTTTCACTTGTCGGCACAAATTTAAATCTAATTCAGCAACGAGTAATCCATCATGGATTCGTGACAGACCCTGAAAACCAATTTTTTAAAGTAGATGGAAACTATTGATTACGTATTTAACCTTGAGTAGTTATAGGGACTGAGCAGAGCCTGAAGATAGCAGCACTTAAGGCGACAAGCGCGCCTCTTTGCGGTATAAAAAGTAACATAACTAGGTACTGCCCATGGACATGATGATTTATTGAACCACATTTACTTGGCATAGACTCAAATGGCTTTGTACGTGGCTTTCACCGGCCTGCTCATTCCCGACATATCGATATTTGTAGATTAATGTTAATCAAATATTTACCGGCGTCCTTGAACCGTCAGGCGCGGCTACGTAACTCGATCCATAGAAATGCCCAAAATCGGTATGTGCCGGTTTCCCGTCACCAGAAGTGAATTCGTTGGGGAATTTTTCAGTACCAACACGGTTAATGGCTACGGTGTAGTAACTGTTTGCAATTGCTGCGTTCCTGGCTTCTATTCCCCACATTGGTTCGCTCAGCTCACCGACCTTTAAATTATATTTTGACAACTTAACAAATTGTTTTTGAAATTGAAAAACTTGTTAAATATGTCGTCCGATGTCGCTAGTGCAGCTTTGTGCCAGCTGACAGGAAACATGGTATATATATGTCTCTTTCTGGTCCCTCTTGTTGTATTTTGTTAAACAAAGAAGCGCAATGGCTACCGCAATTATCGCTAACTCTTTCTGTCATTTTGCTCGCGCATTCTAAACTAGCACTGCATATCTACACCTCATTGTGTTTAACTACGAATATGCAATGTTGTCTTGATCGAGCTTTATTCGAAATAACGCTGGCAACAATGTAAGTGTTGATGCTTATTAAAAACGCATAAATATATATAGTAAGTGCCATGGATCTGAAAGGCTCGGAAGTTAGATGCAAATGGAGGCTTGCGCAGGTATAGTCGGTTGAAAAACTACGAACTCGCGCTATATTTTTCTTTAATCTAAAGGTCTAATTCCTTGCACTAAAGTCATCCATCCTGCTCGTACTTGGTGTGGAACTTTGGGGATTCTCAGCCACAAATTATCATCTGAATCACCGTATTAGGCATCTTGAACAATCAAAGAAACAATAGTGGCGTTCTGGACTGTACTTTATAGTGGGAAAGTGACAATTGACAAGACAACGAACGTTAACCAATCACCGACGAGTTCTGTACCGGTAACTGGGAGGTGGTAGGAGTCTTCCTTTCCCACAAAACAACCAAAATATGCATTTGCGACGCTGTTTGTGACTAACTTCAGAACCTTTTAGAACCGTGGCGAGTATAATACCATCGCGTAATCATACTCTTTCAAGCAAACAAAGCGCATTGAAATCGTTTCATCCGTTTTGGAGCTATGATGTCACAGACAGACAAAGACTACTAACTCGTTTTTTGCGTCGGGATTAAAAAACAAATGTTAGTGCTAAATAACTTACAGTGGCTGATGGATTGAAAACAATCTCCGCACCATTAATTCCAAACATCATCCAATTTTGAGGGTGGTGTCTTCCGTAGCAAATATTAATAGCGATTTTCCCAAATTGAGTCTGTAAAATTAATAAAAAAAAACACATACATGCATCGATTTTTATATGTATATGCTGATTACCCCAGTTATTGAGCGTCTATAATCTACAATCTTATTCTAATCTGAATTAATAATCAATTGAGTCTATTAATCGGCTTCTAAATGACCAAATAGCCAGTCTTAAACACTAATCGGTACATCGCCTTTTATATATACAGTAGAATCCGTTTATTATGACTCCGCCTATATTGACCAACCGCCTATTATGACCTAATTACACAACGAGGTTTGGTTTTCATATAGAATTCTTTGTAACAAAGTCGGATATAATGACTTCGCTTACAGTGACATGTCGCTTATTATGACCCATTTTTAATAAATTTTGTCCGTTTATAGTGACCGACATGATTTTTCGGCAATGTTCGTTGATTCCTGACAACGTTCGGCACGTGGTTTGTTTTTGTTTTGAATCTCAGTTAGTAATTGATAGTTGAACGTCACGCGTTGTTTTTAGTGATATCCTACGTAAAAAATGTCATCTCAACGTCGTAAAGCATTTACGATTGAGGAGAAAGGTGCAATAATATGCAGATTAGAAAATGGAGAATCAAACTCATCTCTCGCAAAGGAATTGGGCGTCGGTAATTCGACAATCTCAATGATTTTCAAAAACAAGAACAGGATTAAGCGATCGTTCAATTCAAATGTTTTGAAACCGAAGAGGCTTCGAAAATCGCGACAAGAAAATGTTGATAAAGCGTTAATTCAGTGGTTTAAAATCACGAGAAACAAAGGAATACCCGTCAGCGGCCCTATGCTACTTAAAAAAAAGACGGTTGTTTTTTCTTCACAAAAATGCTTTGTATGACGTCCGCTTAGTATGACGTGTTTGTCAATTCCCTTCGATGTCATTATAAACGGATTCCACTGTATATAGATTATTTAAAACATCGGTACTTACTTGAAAGACAGGATGGCCAGTGTTCCCTTCACTGTAGTAAGTTGATTCATTGAAATCGCCTACTCGTGGAATATGCGTCTTTCTATGTTTCCCAATATAGTTTCCGGAGCTTCCGATAACGACCGCCGTGTTCCATATTATATCTCCGTGTTCTTCGTCGCGTTCCAGAATCGGAGATATGATAACCATATTGTATTTTGCTGCAAGCTTAACAGGAAGAAGCGTTGAGAGAGTGAGACGAAATAATAAATCAATTGTGATATTAGATTGTGTATCGAGGACGTAATGAAAACTGTTTTTGACGAGTGATGACGTTTATTTGCATTTCGCCTTTGATACACAATGTATTTTTATCGTACACCTTGTAAAATAGCGGCTTCTGTCTTCTTTCCCAGTATTTTCAATATTTTCAGCACTTCTTTTAATTTTTCATGAATATTTCACATTTCACATGTGTAGCAAACTTAACTTAGTGCAAACAATGTAATATTATGTATAGCTCAGTAGGTACTATCTCGTATCATCTCTCTTGTATACGGTTCACAAGCTCGCAGATTCAACCCCAGCTAAATAGGTATAAAATATTATTAAAATAACAATAGCATAGCTATAGTTTGCTACAATTAAGAAACACCCACTGTTACAGTGCTATATTAGAAAAAAATATTTTCAAACAGTCGCCGTCGGAACTCAAACCTAAATCTTTCCACTATCGCGGCGAAATGAGTTATCAATTACTCAACAGTGACATATAATATTGAAATAGTTGAATTTTACTTTTTCGCCCGTTACGAGCGGGTGATATCATTTAGCGTCCGGTTCGTTGGTTTACGTGCGTGAAAAACAGCTATTTTATAGGGTGTACGGCAAAAATGCATTTATTACTGCCTGCAGAAACTGTGTAGTCGGTCCATTTTCGGCGGATTCGGCAAATTCACACCACGGCGTCTTTTCACGAGTGCAGAATGCGAACGGCATTGCTGAAAGTTCAAAAATGGCTTTTTTATGGCCACCAACTACAAGGGTCATTGGAGCCTAGTACCAATTTATATTTTCAAACGTATGGTTGTTATGAAGCTCAAGGTCAGATCACTGCCAAGATATGTTAGTCAATAATAGAAATACACTTTTACTGTACGTTAAAAGTAAAAAAATCTCAAAATATAATCTTGGCATATTTTGGTGCCTTAGTTTCGTAAAGTCATTTACCAAATAGCCGCTTACTACTGCGATCTGGTGGTTGTTTTTGAAACTATTGAATATAAACAACCGCGTGTCTTACTTTGTGATGCTATTTTGTTTACGATAGCTGCTTTGACTTGATTCTCTTCAGTCAATATTTTCACGGTAATTGCTTTATTATTGTTTTGTGATCTTTAAAATTAAAAAATGGTTTGAAAGCTCAAACTATTGTTGAACTTTTACGTGAGTTTCTCGTTATTTTTAACCTTAAAATTGACACGCTGTTAAAAATATTCGAGTTTCCAGATCTCTGGATAAACAGAACAGATTTCAAGGTACGTACTCCATGCTTCCTGTAAACATAGCACGTTTACATTTAACGATCCAGCTACATCGATGATATTTTTGATTTTGTTGTGCAGAGCGTCTCGTTGCTTTGCAATAGGTTCAGTCGTATCGAGAACAATCTTATTTTGAACGGCACCCACTCTAACGATTCTTGGTTGTCTCGTGCTTTCGATTGGACAATCGAATTTATATCCGACCAGTTCGAAATCGGTTCGAGTAGGAAAATCTAATCGTCTGTTAAACAAACGAACAGCATATTTTTTATTTGTTTTGTAAATAACGTCAATATTTTTTTTGTTTAATAAGAATATAAGGTAGTGTCACTTGTTTTGTTAAAACAAAATATTTGTTATTGATACAAATATAAAACAGGAGTTGGCTTGTTTAGTTTTAAAAACAAAATATGTCGACATTCATTTGTTATTGGTTTTGTATATTTAAAGATTAACTTACGTGGGTAATTTTCCATAAAGAATTTTTTGAACGTATTTTAATTTATCGTCTGGTAAATGCTGTTCTAAACATTTGTCTAAGCTCTCGAATGTGTCCGTATTTTGAGCCATTTTTGAAAATGAAATTTCTGTTTTAGTTAATAATTTTGTAATATGAACGCAGCGTGTAATTAAAGACCTTGCAAGCAATAATAACTAGATGCATATGTGCTATAGTACCAAATAAATGAACAGCGTGTTAGTAATGGTCAGAATTTCAAAGAAGCCACGTCGGATTAGACGCTTATAGACAATTGTAATGTCAGCTGAAACTTTGAAACCGCTTTGTTGTGATTGTGCATAGACGATTTATTTTTAAACTTTTACTTTAATAAACATGTCTTGAATATTTTATTACAAATTAGATACGAAATATTTTTAGTTAGATTGTTTTAAAGACAAAATATTGACTCTTAGCTTTAAAAATATTTTAATGTGTTAGTTTACGAAGTTCACAAAAAAAAATAAGTCGGTTTTTCCGTATACATTTTATTAATTTAAAAAAATCAACATGAACAAAATATACATATTGCTTAAATTTAACAGTGGCAAGATTTATTTTTATAAAATAATAAATTCATAGAAGACAACAATTTTTTTTTTATTTTTACAGAAAAAGCCGTTAGCATTTCTGAATAGTTTTCAATTGTTTGTTCACACTTTTTTGTTTTGATTTCTTAAATCGACATTTAAAAGTTTAATGGCAGTTTTTTAATCGGATATTTCAGTCAAAAAACGTTAAACTAGAGGTAGGTTTCAATGTGAATTTATCTTATTTGACTAGCACAGCGTTTCTTAAACTTTTCGCGCACGGACCCCTTAGAGATTAGCAAAAATTTTTTTAAGTAAAACTTCTATATGAAGGTATCGAAAAACAAATATATAAATATCAATTTATAACATTCTGATATAAATTTTACATAAATAACTTTCATTTCTGTAGTGTGGAACAATTCGTATAAAAAAAATTCCAGATCCAAAATCCTGACAGGTCAACCTTATTTTTTAATTTTCAAAAAGACATCACCTTTTTGTTAATAATTTGGATAGATTATTAAATTTTAATGTCAACAATATGCCATTATTTTAAAAATGAAAATAAAAATTCGGGATAACTCCGGAATTTTCAGCCGTTTATTTAAAACAAATGAATAACGGCGTGGTGGTAAAAAAAATGACTATCGTTAAAATTCACCTGTCTGAGGATTTTGGCTACGGATTATCTTGGATTTTTCTTTATATGGATTAACTAAACTTGCGCACTAAACAGTAATAATTTGTCCACCCCTGGTGGAATGCGTTTTAATAAATAAAAATAACATCGAGTTGTTTTTGACTAAATTGAACAAATATATTCACTAATTACTCTACTTTTGTAGGAATCTAAGTCGGGACATAAAAACAAATGTTAAAGATAACAAAAATTAATACAGTAAACAGTTGATTTCAGTATCTTATCACACATAAAAACTAATAGGGATATTCTAATGAACTGTTATTTGGTGTTGTTCTTTTGTTTATGTCATTGATATCTTATATACTACTAACTGGATAGGTGATTAGGTACGTCGGCTCAAAAGAAAACCATTTTCTAAAGAGTGTATGAAGTCAGTGTATTCAACGAGACTAATTTTCTATTAAATAATATTCAAGAACTTATTTTTACTCTTGTTTTTATGTTCGAAATGAAATAAATCATAAAGGATAAACGCTGTCGAGTGGGGCACAGCCCCGCGAAGAAAAATAATAAAATGTTGGAGCCGAAGACTTCACTACTGTTGGTGTTGTCGAGTTGAGCGCAGCCCCGCGAGGCAAAACTGTAATACGGTTGAACCGAAGGCTCCACTACTGTTGTCGCTGGCGTGTTTTATCTCAATCGCGTGCGGAGCCGCGGGTAGCGGTTGGTAGTATTATAGATATCAATGGTTTATGTTTACAAAAATAATATTTAACATTTATTTCTTCCCTCGCATTTCTAACACAGCAGAGCAAAATAGTATCGTTATGTGGTCCATTTTCTGAACGTGCTGTCCATGACCGTATCGACACCCGCATCGATCGGTTTTATTATAAACGGAATGGCAGCCAATCCGATTCCAGTAACGATCCATTTTCTCGACTTCTTAGGCAGTTCTGTTTTTTTGAGTAGGCGCGCCGATAGAGCACACAATCGGTTTATCGTTATGCCCGGAATGATCACGGATGCGAACGACTGCCAGAGCAGCGTATCGGTCGCTTGGATTATGGTTTTTTTAGCTTGGCCGGAAGTGGACTGATCGTTATGTCCCTTAAATATATTGTTAGCAATTAACATCAAAAGCGGTTAGCGTTTCATAACACCTGTCATTATTAGTGAAGCAAAAGTGAGAAGGCGTCAAACGTCAGTTCATAAATTTTCCCAAAAGATGGCAGTAGTGTAGTACTCTTAACATAAACAATATTTATTTCACATTGACTTAAACGGAATTAAAAATATGTAAGATTCGGTAGAGAATGCTTTTCTGTATTATTTCCCAAGGTCATTCATTGATGAATGACGTCAGCTGGAAGACCGTTCAATATTCTTATCAACCACGCAACCCTTTAAAAGTAATATAGCTTGTATAAAAAATGAAAATATTTAAAGCCAGTTAATTTAATAAACTGAAGCTTAGCGCCGACGACATGTAGTTAGATTTTTTATAGAACAAGCGAAATTAGAAGTGACTTCATAGCGAGACACTTACCTGATAAGCTCTCGACGTTTTGTGACCCGTATCAGCTAAAACGTAAACAGTGGCTACACCGTACGTAGCCGCGACCCAGTATTTTCCGATTTGCTTTCGGAAAGCCTCTCCGATTTCGTTTGCGTAACCTTAAAAACAGCGTCGATTAAGTTATCGCAGTTCAGTTTGGAAGTTTAAAATAACGTCCCAATTAAGCAATTATCTATTGTCTGTCTACTGGCAGTGCTGCGCTAGTTAACGCACTCTGAGTCGTCGAGCGTTTATAATCTACAGTCCCTAATTTAAGTCATAAATCCTTCTTCATGAGATATTTGTAGCTTCGTTTCAATGTTGTGAGCACAGGATGATTTATTATTACAACATTTAGTAAAATGTATTAGTTTTGTATTCAATTAATTTAAGGTACCTACTAAAAGTACATTCACAAATTAAACAAAAAAATGTATAAAGATTTTAACGTATTTGCCAGAAAAATATATAACTTGGATTGAGCTTCTTTACATTGAGAGAGGGCCCCATCTGATGAATTTGCCGCGGGCCTTAAAAGATATAATTACGCCACTGGTCAAAATGTAAATTTTTCGCCGCAACGGAAAGAAATAGCAATGCCAGTAAAATGGCCGCTTATTATCCGAAAAACCGCAAACAAAATTCATTCACCAAGGAACATTTTAAATCTAAATAAATTTGAAATAGTAGAACCCTCCGTTTTTGCGAGTTTATTTGGGAAGACGTGGACATTATATTACAATTTCTTTCCACTGAAACGAAGAATCAATTAGCAGGTGACCCACGCGTCCCCTAATCGGTTAAAATATTAATTTGTGAAACATGATTTTGCCTTTTACCTAGATATCGAACTGGGCCATCTCTAAATACATCGTATTCAGTCGAGGCTATTGCATGTCCCACGTTTGTCAATCCGGAATTATCCATCTTGAGATTCTGTAGCGAAATTACTGATACATTTAATTCAAGTGTTCCCCCTTTTTTGAAGTCATAATTGAACTTTGATCTTAATAACAATTTTGTGCTAGTAATGGTTTTTTAATTAATACAATTATCATCAAAGTGAGTATTAATCTAAAATTTATTGAATTTAATTTTTTATATGTGCAGACTGCAACAAAAATTTTTTTAGTATCAAAATTAACTTGAGCTGATAAGAATTTTTTTGTGATTTAAATTACATTGCAAATTAAATTAATATTTTTGTGCCTTTCAAACAAATAAACTTACCCGAATATTATTACGTAATTATTCGATAAATAAGTATGGTAATTTAAGAGATAGTAATGTCTTTTAGTACATAATTTTATTTTGACATTTCGTTTTTAGGTTAGGGTCGTTGTATGATTTGACATTTGCATTTTTGTGAGTTTTTAAACTTTTAATTAATTGACAAAGATCAGATAAATTTTAAAATTAAATACATTGTCTTTGAGTGTATTTTAAAACTTTGTGGCCTTAAAAAAGTAAAAAATAAATTATATGAATCATAAATTTTAACGTTAAATTTATATGTAGGCAATAAAAATCTCAAGAGTATTTTCTGATAAGACTAATGCTTCATTAACATTTACATTTTGATAATACATTTCGTATGAATAAAATATCGACTGAGAAAATTTTCTGATCAGTAATTTACTGAACCTGCTTTGTTAATTACCACAGTGCTTTTCTTTATTTCAGAACGTAATGTGTATCCTCTTCATATATACGAACCCCAATCCACCGGAGAACGGCTTCCGGCTAGTGTTGGCGGCCAACCGAGATGAAGTGTTTCATCGTCCTACAAGAGACGTTCATCGGTGGGACGAAGATCAAAATGTTATTGGGGGTAAATATAGCAGATCTTTTAACATTTAACTGGTGGGTCGGAACTAGAGATTGCTAGAAACTAAGGTTGGGCGGGAGAAGTAGGTTTGTGGTTTCTTTTTCCAAATAGTTCGGATAAAGGTATGATTCCGAAGGCGGCTGCAGCAACCGACTGCAACTGCAGGCTGCAGACGGCTACCGCAAACATGCTGTTGCCTGCGGTTGGACCAATGTAGAATGCAGCGACAGATTTCAGCGGCAGTCGGTTTTTAAGCGTTCCGTAAATGATGACGGACGATTTTGACGTTCCCGGTAGCAAATTTCCGGTACTATTTTGAGCCTTTTGTTGGAAGAGGAAGATGACGATAACTTTTTGGTACTGTATACCAGAAAAAGAAGAAAGCTCACGATACCTTTATTCAGAAATAGCCCAGATGAAGGAAGTTATTCAATGTTGATTAAAAGCATTTGTTAAGTGACGAAAAAAAAGTCACCAAATTAATCAGTTTTCCTCGTCGGCGCCCGAAAAACTCATTTTTCACGTGTGCAGTCGGCGACACTACTGGTTCGGGAGCAGTGGTGCGGTCCGCAGTCGCGGCAAGCTACGACGGCAAGCGACAGTGCCGCCGCGCTCCGAATGCATTTAATAGAAAAATATGGATACCAGTACTGCCGCCTGCGGTCTGCCGCTGCAGTCTGCAGTCTGCGGTCGCATTCGGAATCATACCTTAAACATACTTGAATAACCAAGCCGTTAACATCGGTGACGTAGGCAATCGACTCAACCAATCACAGACGTGAAGGTTGGGCGTTAGCATTGTTGAAGGTGCGACAAGGCGAGACGCGAGAGAGAGAGGGCGAAGTGGGCTTGTGGTTTCTTTTTCCAAACAGTTGGGATAAACATACTTGAATAACCAAGCCGTTAACATCGGTGACGTAGGCAATCGACTCAACCAATCACAGACGTGAAGGTAGGGCGTTAGCATTGTTGAAGGTGTGACAAGGCGAGACGCGAGAGAGGGCGGGGGAAGCCTACTAACGGAATTTCCACTAGATTTGCCGCCGTGCGGCGCTTGGCTATTGATTTAAGCTAAATTTAGTCGATGTTTTGTTACAGGTCGTGATATGGAGAAAGGCAGAGAGGGGGGTACATGGCTGGCTTTATCACTCCGTTCTGCCGATTCATCGTGGGGCCTTCGTGTTGCCTCGCTACTTAACATTACGGGAGAAGCTCGCCTTGCCAAAGGCAAAGGCCGCGGTTTTCTCGTTACCAATTACGTTCTAGGAACACAAAATGCTTGCGATTATTTAAAGGAAATCGAAAAACATGGCAGTGAGTACAGTGCCTTCAACTTCGTGGCTGTTGAAATTGGGTAGGTAGGCTTTATTCTTACGACTATGTTTATGTAACACCCAGTAGCGGATTTACACATTTCTCAAGTATAGGCTGTTAAATTTTTGCCGCCCTTACCTCTACAATTGTCAGTTCCTAGATTATTTTTACAATCCAACAATTTGGTTGAAATTTCACAAAAAAGAGTCTTTGGATATACAGGGTGTCTCACGACATGACTGCCATAGCCTGGGACTGTGTTGCTGGGGTGATTTTAAGTCAAAAATGTCTAATGAACATATACCCGGAACGCTATCCTAACTTAGCTAGAAGCATTTGAAATTTTAAATAAGTAAGCCCACTAATGCAGGTATAAGGCTCGGCTGTTGGTGTTCTTATTATTAAAAAGACCAGGTGGCTGTGAATCACTATTCGTGCTGATCCTGAGACTCTTCGCAGACATTTTGAGCAACTAATTCAATAATTTTAAATTGCAGTTGTAATTTTGTAATCTTAAAATGTATATTTACTTAAGTTAGCAGGAAAGTGGACAAATTGATGTAAATCAATAAACCAATTATTAATTTAGCGACGTTTCGGTCATTTATTTGATCTTCATCAGGCATCTATAAAGTACTTTATAAATGCCTGATGAAGATCAAATAAATGGCCGAAACGTCGCTAAATTAATAATTGGTTTATTGATTTACATCAATTTGTCCAATTTCCTGCTAACTTAATTGTATATGTTTGAAAAAAAAATATGAACGCAACAATTTCCAATGTATATTTACTTTTTTACACTATTATACAAAATTTGGTTGTTCAATAAAGATTACATCTATCTATCTATCTGTGCAGGTGAAAAAGGGAGAATATTGAACAGCTGATATTTAGTGGCCTTAAGTTAGTCTAAGAAAAAAATATAACAATTTTGTTTTCTTTAAAGGAAAAACAAGGCTGAAACTTATCATTATTCGAATGTAGACAATTCTGTGGTATCTAAATGTGAAGGTGATGTATTGCGAGGCTTCGGTAATAGTTTGCCAACCGTCTCGTTAAGTAAAGTCCACTTCGGGAAATCCAAGTTTGCGGAAATAATCCAGAAATTGGGGACAGTTGAAAAAAAGGATCAACTGGCAGCAGAACTTATGAAACTATTGAAGCACGACGAAAGGTAAGAGCTTTTGTAATAAGGAACCATCCATAAATTACGTCACGAATTTTTTTACCCTCCTCCCACCCGTCCTTGTCAAGGTAGTCACATTTGTGAAACCCCACTCCCTGGCGTGACGTCACATATTTTGCAGTAAATGAAAACAGTAGTTCCAAAATTATTGTTCTTTTAATAAAATCAACATCAAAACATTTTGACATGTGACGTCACGAGGCTTATGATCCCCACCCTCCGCCCCTTGTCAACCCACTCACCTCTCTTAACGTGTGACGTATTTTATGACCCGTAATGTTTATTAGTTGCATATGCGAATTTGACTGAAAGCAAATGAATGTTGTGATTTGGGGGAACTTTGCGCATTCAGTTGTTTTATCTATCGAGACATTTTATGTGCAAAAGTCGGTTGTTTTTGTCCTAACATAAAATTACTTCGTAAATTATATTTGATGTATAAAATTGCCGCGAAAAATATAAATATGTTTATAATAGATGTGTTGTTGGTAAGTCCTGAATTATTAAAGCTCTTGTCGACAATGCAGAGCTCTTCAAACATGACTGCGTGTTTAGTAGTCAAATTATCGTATTCTTTGAAGTGTTTGTATTTGGTTCTAGCAGTCTTAAGCTCCTCGGACTGCTGAAACCAGGTAAGTCGGAACCAGTTCAGGACATGTCAATAAATGCCGTTTGTATTACAGTGAAATCTCGTTTATCCAAGGTAATGTGGGTAAGCGAAAACTCAGATAACAGAAAATTCGAAAATTGAATTGATTTTTATGTATTTGAAATGATAGAATGAAATATAATCATAAGCGTATATAAAAGTGAAACACAAAACGTGTTGTAGCAAGTTTATACGTGTTCATTATGGTATACGAAACAAAGTAGCAATCGCATAGCGGCTTCATCCGTTTTTCCGAGTTTTTCCGTGCTCGGATCAGTCCGTTGTCTCGGATAGCGCAGAGATTCGGTTGATTGAGGGCCTGATAAACGAGGTTTTACTGTACACTGTACAGCGTATTATTTGGGTACATAATTTTTTTATTTCATTTGTTTTGTCATATTAATTTCGGTATCAACAAACGAAATAAATTAACTAAATTTTAATCTTGGAATTAATCAGATCGGTGGGAAGGACAAATAAAAGCAGTTAATTATTTAGAAGACAAAAAAAAAAGAACGGTTTATTTACATTTTATATTCAGTCGGAGTGTTTTGAGTATTTGTGAATCGAATGAGTGATCGATCAGTGTGAGTCAGTTGCTGATTTTTTTTTTTTTTTATGAAGACATTTGCCGGATCCCGAACTGAAAAAGCGTGCACCGGATTGGCATGAACATTTGAGCTCAATATTCGTCAACATTAAGCATGCGAGTTATGGAACAAGGTAAGTTTGAGAAAAACGTGAATGTTATTAAGACGGAAGTCTAAATCAAACTACATTATCGAATTTTATTACGGCGCCCTCTCTTTAATTCGCCGTTTTATTATCCAATGAACCAGACTAGATTTACACTAGGGGTACTCGGCGCTAGTGCCCAGGGTAGCAACTTTTCACGGGTGGCAAAATTCGGAGGCTGAGAAAAAAAAATTTCTTGACGTTATTGAAAATGCTTTAAAAAGTAATCGTGTTGAAAACATCTTCAAATTATAATAAATAAAACTATTTTTTTCATTATTAAGAGTATATTCAAAATTATAAATAATGTAGTTTCATCAACAAAATTGTGAAAAAAGTTTCAGTGTCTCGAATTTTATAAATTGTCCGCTGCAAAAGTTACAGATCACTATTTCCCATATTCTTTTATACAGCATACTGCCAGGGCTGCGAAAAATCAAATAACTTGCAACCCTGCATGCTGCCACCTGCAGTTCGATTCGCAAATAAATTACGTTCCTTCTATTTATAATAAATTTCCTGCTATAAATGAGTCATTGTATTTATTTAAAAAGTCTATCCATTTTATGCAAAATTTCGGTAATGGGGCGGCACTAAGGTTCAATCCGGCCCTGGAACCAGAACTTATTTTTTTCAACAGGGACGCCAATTTTTTTTCGCCATCGGCATCAAATTTTCCTATTTGTGGGTGGGGGGGGATTGAAGAGAGAGTTCTGTGTTTTATTGCTGTATTATGATTATTCGTTTCTTCATTTGCGCAGAACTCATACCATTATTACAGTCGATGCGGAAGGCAAAGTTGAATACATAGAAGATACAATGGACAGCCCTGTCGATGTCGAAAATCCAGGATGGCATAAACAAGTGCTACACGCGAATTTATGATAAGTTTCCTAAACTCAATTTGTGAGAAGAGTTCGACTCGTAATCTTAAAAAGTCTCATGAAACAGAAGTGACACTAGACATTTGAGCCAGTAGAATTTTTTTACATATTGTTTTCCTTTATTTAGTTGAAGTGGATATTTTAGCGTTCGTAATAATATTGTACATAGTAATGTGTAAAAATACTGATGTCAGGTTAATTATTTGTAGATAATTGAATCGTCCCCTTGATGAGTGATTTCGTCTTTTATAGGGCGTACATGTTTTGTTTTGTGTATAAAGAATTTAAAACAAATGAAGCAATTTAACATGAAGTGCTAAGAAGAAGTCAATGTTAATTTTATTTTAATTGAATGACATTTCTTGTATTTTGTTTGTAGTGACATTCGGTTGTTTTATGGTGATTGTGTTTTGTCGCGGTAACAAACAAAACACTGTGAAAACACAACGCTCTACGTGTTTTATGTAAATATTGCAGTGCTGGAGTGGAAAATAGCAAATTCCTTGTAGATGTTATTTCTAATATGAATACAAGATTATTGAGTTTTAAAATTGTTTATGTATTTTTGAAATTCGATTTTTATATAATTATGTTGTAATTAAGCACCCGTGATTCAGAGAACGGAAATATTTTTTTGTTATTTGTAATTTATATTTTAAACGCTGCAAGAAAAATTAATATTTTGGAAAAAAGAAATATTTGAAAAATTTACTTGTATGTGAAAAGAAGACATTTTTTTACGTTAAAAATTTAAATATAGGAAACAAAGAACAATTCACTGGTTGGGGTAGTAAAATTTTATTGTATATAGCAATATTTTATTTACAAATTATTGATGGGTAGTTTTTAATGTTGTCAGTTTAATTTCGATTTAACTTGCAGTTGTTTACAAACATGTCGATACAAATTCGACGCATTCGTTGTTATTTTTCATGTACAAAAACATTTATCGTTTCTCATTCAGGTAGGCCAGGGGTCGGCAACCTTGCTTGAGCACAGCCACATTTTTGCATTTTAGGAAATTTGTGACACTCAAGGAGTCACATTTGGTGCAAAAAACGGATGCAGCTCTCGAGCCACAGGCTGCCGAGCCTTGAGAATTGAGATAGATGGTTTCAAGCGCTTAGATGTCAAAATACTACTTTGAATTTATATTTGATCTTACTACTTAGTTCGCGAACAGTTCAATGTGTGGCAGCACCAACAAGAAAATGGCGTCCTACAGTTCGACATACATCATTTCTGTCTCAGAACTAACATGGTGATACGAGGGTTCGTTCATTAATGCACAATTTTGCGACCTATGTTTTTTCAAATCAGAGCGCAATATGTAACTATTTGCTGCTTGTATATCTTTTAGAATTATGGTTTAAACAATAAAGGAACAGCTAGACAATTTACTTTTGTTGCTGCCACAATCAAACTTTTTAGTCAAGCCAAGTATATGAAAAGGTATAAGGTGGTAGCACTGATATGATTACAAAAACAAAAGACGATATTACGTTGATCTTAATACTAACTGGATAGCTTAGCCTATAGTCGGCCATAGTCTCAACTTAATGATTATCAGCGCCACACAATATGGACTCGGGAACTAAAATGTACCTAATTGCGCTTGCGCGTAATTTAATTATCAGCATGTAAAGACTTTTCCTTCGCCATATATCGTTATACTCGTATATATCGTAGTTTTTCTGCGTCACTGAGTGAGAAGGATAAAGTAGCGTGTGGTCATCTCTCTCCTTTTCTACATTTGAGGTTAAGGTACTATTTTGAGAGAGATAGAGATTGGCTACACCATCGGTCTATCTTTTTCTTTCTAGAGAGGACGCTATTTAAGGCTAAGGCACATCCAGGAGTATAGGTCATTTGACGCAAGCGCACTCAAGTTAATTTTAGTTCTCAAACCAACATAGTGTGGCGTTGGCTACCATGTCATATGGTTCTATAGTTTCTGAGTTAGTAGAGATCGGTGCTATTTTAATAGTTGTATCAGTGCTGTCACCTTACATTGACGAAAATACGACTCTGATTTTCGTTTAAACTGAGAACATCTGAATAGCGCTGATGAATTTGTGTGCAATCTTCTATTACTAATAACTAAGGTCAAGTTCCCAATTAGTTAAAATTGTTCGTTAAGCTTTTTCAATTTACTTAAAGCAATTATTATATTTATCGCTATAGTTTGAAAATTAGAATCGATGTAATCGATATGTACCTGAGATTGTTTTCGTTTTGATCACAGAATCGGGACAGGAATTCTGCTACGTTCGGATGTATAACGTCCGGCTTTCCGGAATTCCTGGACTGTGAGGTATACGAATTTTGTACCTCCTATTAAATAATTGTATTATTAGTATAATATTAAAACTATTTAATTGAATTTTAAAAACGCAATATTGAACAAAGAGTTGTATATCTTTTTTCTCAAATGTTTATCAAAACATTTTTATATTATAATACTTACGCAAATAATTTTTTTGCATATTTTTTTCTTATGTTTATTTAAATGTTTTTCGATGTACCTACCTATAATAATTTATCATTTGTCAATTGTTTTAAAATATAACTTATTTTTAATAGGATTTTATTTTTTCAGTCGTTATAACAAATAGATATTCAACCTCATTAAAGCTATGATTTTCGTGCTGACAATTTTTGTGTCTTGCCATGGTTTCCCATTTTTAAATTGTTTTTAACACGTTGAGTGCCACATAATCTACTAGATAGATTAAGAACATTAATGTATTTTCAACACCATCTATTTTCCCTTCTTCTCAAACAAAGGGTCTCCTTTACGCTGCTCAGCAAATGGAAAAATACACCGTCTCTAATAATGTCTACCGCAGTTTAGACGAAACGTCAGGTAGAAGTACCATTGGACCACGGCTTACAAATCCGGAAACCAAGAAGTTTTGGTATGTTAGACAACGTTTAACTTCAAATTAATAAAGGTTTTTTTTTATTGGTCTGTTACAGCCATGAACTGAGGATTAAGGAGAAGTTGAAAATGCATGATTCGATTAGTCTTAACAGATTGTAAATACTGTATTTGTTCCTAACCAAAAAATTCTTTGTCATTATAGTCTTTCTTGTCATTTACTTAACTTATGAATCATGCGTACTGAATTGACATCGTTTGCTGTAGATTATAGATGCTCGACAACTAACCAGTTAGTGTTGACGTAATTTTCGTGTAACAATAAAAATAAATCTTTTCAGCTTCGCTAGGCCAATACAAACACTACAGCAGCTTTGTGACTCTTCCACTATTTGAAAACTTTTAAAGTATCAATCTTCATTATGGGACTTAAACAGTGTACACTAGGCTTAAGTAATTTCAGGTCCAGGAACAATGTCCTCTGTCGGAGATGTTCCTTATCTTTCCGGAGAACGCATTTTAACAAATCAGTCGCCATTTGTCAAATGTAACACCGGCTACCGTACGGATATACTCGTTCGTTCCCGAACGAGAATGCATATCAAACGTCTGACATTTTCGGTTAGACTCGGTGTTTTACACGTCGAAGCATGTAGACTTTAGAATCCGTCCATAAATCACAGACATTCATCATTTTTTTCTACCGATACAAAGGCACCAATGAAATGGTAGAAACATTGGAATGTTTTTATGGAATTAGCGCTCCCAGAAAGCTAAATGCGTATCAGTCAGTTTGTGTATGCATACATAGACACTGATGACCTCAGCTGTCGAGCGTCTATAATCTACAATTTATCTGGAACGAGATCAGTCATCAGACAGGCCCGTTAACAAAAGAAGCGTTCCATGTTCGTTCCCTCTTTGAAACTGTTTTAGCGCAAATCTAATTGTACAACGCTCAACAATAACATATGTCATAGACGCTGATGACCTTAGATGTTGACCGTCTATAATCTACAGCCAATGAAGAGCATGTGTCAAAAGTGTAAATATTTGAAATAGTTTGTGTGTATCAGGCTTTAATAGTTGTCAAAAAATATCTTTCTCAATTTTTGTAGTCTGTAATATGGTGGGGGTAAAACAAATGTTACGTAAAACGGTCAAATGCACAAAATCTTGTAACGACTCATTTAGTTTTGACCATGGTATTGGTTTTGATTCGCGTTATAAATTGTGTTGTGCACGTGTCTTTTTAAAAAATTGGCCTAGTTTATTTTGAAAAACTTTAATTTTCTTTGTACGCGCCGATGTGAGAACATAACATGAATTTAAATTATTTTTTTAGTGTGTTGGCCTGACTCAGTCATGTCGTTGGCCAGTAGTGAATTTCAAATTGACTGGAGGTGTTCTGTGAAGTTTTAAGTATTGTAAACTTTCTGTGTGTACTAGTTGGGGAGCCTATTTTGAAAAAAGAACAGGATCAGCATTCCGCAGTGGCCGCATTTCACTTGGGAGCAGTTTTTTAAAGGTATGTAATTTGACCATTTAAATGCTAGCTGAAATCGGTTACATAACCCTACTTTGCAATTCGCGAAACGTCGCGTAACAAGTGGTAAAGTAATTGAATGGAAAACTTTAAGAGAATATCTTTCGATGTCGTTAGTGAATGTTGATTGTTAACGCAATAGCGAATTTACATGTTCCAGTAATAACAATGAGTAATAATAACAATGATTGCCCTATACAGCGTCGGCCCTAGCCCTTGATCAAGGTAGGGCGAGATTGTCATTCAGTGCCCTTTCGTCGGCGCTTTCGTTTTACGTAAATTGTACTTTGGTTTTATGTTAAATAAATAATAAGTCTGAAATTTTCAAAAAACAATTTTTATTGCAAACATCAACACTTGTTGAATTTAAATTAAATCAAATAGCTCTAATTATTATACATCTGCTTCTTTAACATTAAAAAAGTTCCTACTATAATTAAATTAGTATTTGGTGTTAATTTCAATCAAAATTTTATTTTGCGCCGGGAAATTGTTTTTTGCTCTACCCCAGGGCCGACGCTGGCCCTAAACTGCGATTCTGAAATAATAGAATGGTTCGCTTAATGGAGCAGCGAAGCAATGAAACAATGTAAAGAATAACCTACCCATGGATAACAATTGTACCGCTTATATTGTGAAGTACAGTGGTACCTTGAGATACGAATTTAATTCGTTCCGGGATCATCGTCGTATGTCAAAACAATCGTATCTCAAAGCAATTTTTCCCATTTAAAACAATGTAATGTATATTAATGCGTTCTAGCGATATGAAACTACCCCAATAATAAGTCATTTACTTCAACGGGGGAAGGGCCCCCAAACAAATTTTTATACAGGGCCCCGCCAACGCACGCTACGCTTCTGTGTTGAAAGGTAAAAATAACGTTTTATGTGACGTATTAAATTTATTTAGATTTTTATATTTACAAAATATTCGAGTTGATAACAAACCATGCGGTTTAGATCTAAATTTCCTATACAATTTTTTTCATACAATAATAGTTCCGCAGTATCTTCGGGCTATATTAAAAGTGACAGTAATATATAGTTGCATATATATATATATATATATATATATATATATATATATATATATATATATATATATATATATATATATATATATATATATATATATATATATATATATATATTGAACTGTGCATCATGCATGCCTCCTATTTTTTTCAACTAATTTTTGAAACGAAGCTTATTTTCGATCGTTACGCGCTCGTTTGTTGTGGAGTAAAAAATGAAAAAAAAACGTCATGTGCGACCGTTAACTGCGCTCACGTTCTATCCACGCTTGCGTAGTTAGAGCACTGTGTGGCACGTGCGCGCGTTCTATCCACGCTTGCTTTTTTTCTTTTATAAACCTCCGAATGGCTTCAGGGATTTAATTCCATGTGCCAGACAATGCACGCTTGCTTAGCTAGAGCACTGTATTTCGCGTGCGCGCGTTCTATCCACGCTTACTTAGCCAGTCCGCTGATTCAAATCATTAAATGCGTAGACGCTTCGCTTCTGTCGGGTGCCTCCCGACGTTACTTATCTAAAATTTATCATTAATAAATTGTCATTATTGATATGATTTGCCGCCTTTCTGACTTTGCTGCCCGTTAACGGCGGCTCAGAAACCTTGTATTTAAAAATATCTTCACACTGAATTAGTGATGTAAAAGAATAAATTACTGGCTAAATAACTGCGACTCTTTATTATTATTATTATTATTATACAAGGCTGCGCAAAAAGTTTTGCACATGATTGTAATTTTATTACTAATATCTGTATAAATATAAATACATTATTTAATTAATTCTTTAGATTCTACCGTTTAAAACTGCTCTATTGTTTTGTTTTTTGTTCTGAGAAACAAAAACCGGAAGGCGCCATTTTATTTTATAGATAACCGGTAAATTATCCGGCCAAAATGGTTCCCATCATAAATAATCTGTAATTTTATTTCACTATTTGTAACATTTGTTAGATTTGTTCGGGGCTGTTGAATTTTTTTTTTCACATTTACTTATGTGATGGTTTTGTAAAAAAGAGGACTCCACAAATCTAACAGAGGTAACAGAATGCGCCATATATAAGGTAAGGCTGTTGGAACGCTCTGAATTTAAGCCATACTACGCGGCTAAAAAATGCTGTTGCAAAGGTGCCGCTGTCAGTTGATTACTCTAAATTTTGGAAATATTTTGAAGATTTAAAAAACTTTTCCAAAAAAGGAAGAGTCTCTTTAAGTTTGTGATGGAACAATTTTGTGAAATAAGTACGAATAAGGTCGTAGTGTGACATTGAAAACGTGTGTTTTTTAGCACAATTAATTTCTAGTAAATCGTACATAAATTACAAAAGTAGTGCATTAGAGACCTAGATTTGTCCTTTATCTTCCTTATAGAGAAAGAATTTTTGCAAAAGTTGATGAATAAGTCTACAATCAGCTATGAGCCGAAGCCCTATTTTTGGATTAAATTCAGAGCGTTCCGACAGCCTTAATTAAAACAAGTAAATTAATTGTTGACCCTCCGATGTTTTTAAATGGTTTTCTCATCTGTGTGTAGTTTATCTGTTTTTGATATTTTTGAAGCAAATTGCGTTTTGTTTTGTAATCGAGAGTGTTTTTGAATGAAATTCGAAACTTCAACAGCGCACTGGTCCGTATTTATAATTTCAGAATGTGTCGAATCGATAAACACCAGTGGTATTGGCTCGATGGTATACTGACTTATACCCAAATCTTCCCCAACGTTGGAAATGATTTTGTGTTTTTGGCGGATGAGAACTGCTGGAGATTTGATTTTTTTGTAAACTGTACTGTAATCGAGTTCGTATAATGTTTTCAGGCAATTATGAAAATAGCTGTATGTCTTTTTGAAGAGCGTTTTTTCTTGTAGCGTATTTAACGATAAAAGTTTAAAAATAAACTCAAAGCGGTCGCTTAAATCTTCTATTTTTCTTAAAGAACCCTGAAAACAGTAAATTAATAAATTGAATGCTACTAGATTTATCTTTTTTTGATATTTACTTGCGCTGTTACCAGTGGCGGATTTACAAATTTGCCGCCAGTAGGCTATTAAATTTTTGCCGCCCCTACTGACCTCTGAAATTCGATATTCTAGTTCGCAATCATATTAATTACATTTATTCTGTTAATGAAATTGCAACTTTATGATTTGTACTCTATCGTCTTTATGATTGTGAACTAGGGGATCGTTGTATCAGTTTCTAGATTAATTTTACAACTTACGATTTAGTGAAGATAGCACGAGAAATGGTTTTTGGGTATTCTTCTGAGCTAAAAAAAGCTCAATTATGTACTAATTAAAAGGCGGGGTAAGGTATGCCAGGAACCCAAAAACGACTACGCAAATACGTTGTACAAAAAAAATATTTAAGTGTTGAAACATATTAAACCTCGAATGAATTGTGTGAGTGAAAACAATTATTGTAATGATTATTAAAAAAAATGAGTAAACATTACTAAATTTAAATTGTAATATTGAAGCGCTATTGGAATATTTTAAAAATTCATGATCACAAAAGTATATTTTACAGAGCGTTTAGTAATTTTTCATATAGACGTTAGAGTGTTCAGTACAGTACTAAAATATTGAAATTTTTGTTAAATTCTCGAAACTCGTTTCCTCTAGGTATATAATAGTGTTTTTTTTTTTTATTTCTGTAAGACAAAAATTTTTGGGTCAAATTTGCCGCCCCCTAGAATCTGCCGCCCTAGGCTTCAGCCTACTTAGCCTACTGGTAAATCCGCCACTGGCTGTTACGGCTTTTCGCACACGGGTCGATTGTTTTGCAATTTGAGTTTATGAATTAAAGAAACAAAAAATCACCTTAATATCGATATTCTTTCCCTGGTAGAAATATTGAAGAATGTCGCAGAGTATGTCATTTTCAAATCCTAAGGTGTCCTCAAAGTTGTATTTAAGCATGGCGAACTCTTTTAGGATTATTGGCGACCCATCTATAAGGCACATATTACATTCAATTGACTCTTCTTCGAGAAGTTTCATCAACCCTAGCCCGTATGTAGTTCCGTATGAAAAAGCAAGTATCGTAATCGGTCTCCGATCCGAAAATTCACGTTTGATTATCTAAAATAATAAAATCGTTATCTTTCAATACTGTTATTGTCAAAGAACGTCCGGGACATGGTGGAAATAAAACATGGTGTGCTCACTAGATAGGTTTCTATCTCTTAATAGTATATTACACCACAAGAGCCGAAAGTTGAATGTCCTACACTGCGCCACATTTATGTCGCGCAGTGCAGGAAATTCAACTTTCTGCTCACGTGGTCTACTATTAAGAGAAAGAAACCTATCTAGTGAGCACACCATATTATATTTCCACCATGTCCCGGACATTCTTTGATCGTCGCGCTCACACGACCATTTTTTGTCGCGGGCTTTCTAACTATAACGAGCACTATTTCCGCCATGGTCTGGGAACACTAATGTCCTTAGTTGTCGAACGTCTGTAATCTACTGTTTAAAGGTGGCGGTTCGCGCCGCGACAGAGACAGGTTACCGAGACAGAGACTGGAGACCGAGACAAATGTCTCCGTCTCCGGTGGTCTGTTGTGTACCGAGACCAAAGACCTCTGTTCATTCAGTTTTGTTGAGTCGTTAGAGTCAATCGTGTCGTGTTCTGGAAAATTATTAATCCACAGCGTAATGGAAAGCCATTCAGTTATGAAGTTACTATTGGAAGAAAAAGAAGACGATGACTTGCTATTATATTATTATTATAAAACAAAACGAAGAATGCCTATCAACAAATTATATACAACTAGAGGCCACGAAATATTATCCTTCAAATTTTCATCTCTGTATGCGTCAAATTGAGAATTAAATAGCGCAGGATGTTGTCTAATCATTTCAATCAATTTATCGGTGTCTTCATCAGAAAACGACGTCATTTTTCACAACTTTGCACTTGCGTCTCGAGCGAGACAGAATTAGTCCGGGGTAGAGACCGTCTCGCGGTCTTCTGTCTCGCGTCGCGGTCTCCTGTCTCGGTCTCGCTCGCGAACTGACACACATAAAAAACCTAAGGTCAAGTAACGGTCTCCAGTCTCTGTCTCCGGTCTCGGTCTTCTGTCTCTGTCACGGCGCGAACCGCCACTTTAAGAACGCCCGGTTAAGAAAATTATACACAACTCTTTTCCAATACTAGTAACAATGCTGTTTTAAGCTGAACTACCTCGAACATGTGCCGTATCTTTTGTTCCACTGTATAGATGTCGCTAACAGAGATAAGTTGGAGCACGTAGAAGTGAACGTTCAATTTTTTAGCGAGCGACTCAAATATAGTGGCGTAGCCCTCGATTCCCGGTATTGCGATTACTGTCGGAACGTCATCTTCGGGCTGAGCCAGGCTTTTCAAACTGACCACTGGTTTGACAAACTCTTCAATGCTGCCAGACACCAATGTTGATAACGGTTTAAAACGGAATGCTTCTTCCAACCCAGTCTGTTCGGCGGATTCGGTTTTGTTCGAAGATTCGATTTTGCTTGAGGATTCGATTTCATTTAATCTAGAATCGCAATATTTATTAATATTAAAAAAATCTCTGGTTATAGTGCCAAAACCCTACCAATATAGTGGATTTTTCTAACACATTGTGACTTAAGTTTGTTTTTGAACAAAATAAAAAAAAATAACCCCTTAATACACCCCTTAAAATCAATTTTTTTTTTGTCAGTTGAAAAATTGTTATCAATTCAACATCTGAACTGAATAAAATACCTTCAGTAAATAAATCCTTTCATAAAATTTGTAAGTTCGATTCTGTTGGGCCGATTTTATTAAAATTTTAACAGCATTTTTTAATCTTCAAGTGGGAGTGGTTCAAAATCGACTTACAAGATTTAATCCACACTGACAGACATGTGAAGTTGAATAAAAGATTGTAAAATAAAATTACAGCGATCCCGGTACTAATTTGTGAATAGAAATTAAAATTTACCTGTTCAGTGTCAACGCTTGAATTTCTTCATTACTCAAAAATATTTCGTAATCTCGCGCGAGCGATTCTTTTATTTCATTTGTCATCATTGAATCGACACCTAATTCTGACAGTGTTGAATTTAAGCTTACTAATTTAACGTTTTTAATTCCTAAAATATTGAACACTGTTTCAACAATAGTTGCACCCTTCTTGATGGTTTTTTTCTCCGCTACGATCATACTAGAAACGATAGGTGTCTCTTGCTTTAGGAGTACGTCTAGTAATTCCAAGCAGTTCGCGATACGTTGGGGCAAAGTTCCCCCAATAACTAGTTCTTCGTTGTGTTCTTGCATATCGGCTACCAAACCGACATCTCCGACAGCACCCCATTGGATGGCCAAACCCGGTAAACCGTCAATCCGTCTTTTTTCACAAATCCGTTCCATGACCGAATTGGCCATTCCGTAGTTGGTTTGACCGGCGTTGCCACGACCGCACGAGACACTCGAAAAGATCACGAAATGCTCGATTTCTGAACACAGATTTCTACTAACTGCGTCTAAATGTTTGGTTGCAAACGCTTTAGGACCAAAAGATGCAGTGAATTTTTCGACTGTCTGATTTTCAAGAATTGCGTCTTGAAGAACAACCGCCAAATTGAATATCCCTCCCACAGGTCCTAATTTATTTGCCCTTTTTATTAATGTTTCACAACCGTGTAGGGTTGTTATATCGTCCGTTGATATTACCGTTTGGACGCCATGACGTTGCCATCCGCTAATAAATAATAATAATAAGTTTATTGATGCTAAGACTTACAAGAAGTATATATGGTTTGTTTTAGAAATAGAGGAGGAATTATTATGTACTATTGGGATTGTTAATATTTTACCTGATCCGTAATTTCTGATAGCCTTTAGATATTCCTTTTCTCGAAGTAAGTATCAATTTTTTTGCGCCTCTTGTAATCAGCCAGTCGGCTAACTCAAGACCGAATCCGCCCAAACCTCCGGCTATTATATAACTTTTCAATGGATCACAATAAATTCTGAAAATTAAAATATGGTCTAGTTTAATGACGAACACTGATAAATAGCGTTGGAGTAAAAACTTCTTGTGCGCCGTGGTCCATTGGTATTTCTACCTGAACTTTCGACTCCAACTGCGGTAGACATTATCAAAGACTACCAAATTGCCTTTGATAATGTCAGGTAGAAATACCAATGGAGCACAATGTACAAGCCCCGAAACCAAGAAGTTTTACAATAATAATCTTTGTTTATAATATTTATGCAACGTTTACCTTGGATGCGCCGATATTAATCTGCTTTCAGGATTTTTAATGCGCTCTTTTTCTTCATCGCGAACTTTAATTAACACCTGAAAACAAACAAAGTGGATACATTTCTACTGACTTTTTATAACACTTTGCATTCGATTCTCTGTAAAGATATTAGCTGAAAATCAGTCGAGGCCTATCTGTTACCAAGAAATGAACTTCCCAAGTTTGGAATTACCTGTCTTTCTTATCTGTTCCCTTTTTTTAGTCAAATGTTTTGTGCTATTTACCTTAAGAATAATGATAATGCTTTTAGCGCCCGTTTCTCGACTTAATGCCATAACCGATGCCATTCGCACCGTTATTATTTTCCATCTACCGCACTTTCCGTTCTTTTGTTAATTTTTTAAACTTCCAACTTTATTAATAGAATGAGCGAATGAAGGAATTATGGGGAATTAGGGTAAGGTAGGCAACTATGACACCATAGGTAATTGCCCATTGCATCGAATAAGGAACCATCTCGATATTTATCTGGAAAACTTCAACAAGATGGCCGGGTACAGGAATTACTGTTTCTCGACGAGAGGCAGTAGAAACATCTATCTCCGCCGGGATTCGAACCCAGTACCTCCTGTATGTGAGTCTAATGTTGTCACCGACCGTTCGGTTTATGCTATTTACCTTTCCGATATGTTTTCCCGTCGCCATATATCTAAACGCTTGCTCGATTTGATCTTCGTTAAATACCGTTCTCGTTAACGGCCTCACGGCGCCTTCTTTGATAGATTTTTCGAGCATTACATGGAGTTCTTTCTTTTCTTTGGGCGCAGCGTAAAACAGGTTGTCCAACATGACGCCATGGAAAGACTTTCCGTCCGAAAAGGCACCGATTCCTAAAGTGTTATCGTTAGCCAAATCGAATTTTCCTATCTCCAAGAAACGACCGTTCGGTGCTAAACAGCGCACAGATGCCTGCAGTTTTTCTTCCGCTAACGAATTGAGTACAAGGTCTACGCCGCGACCATTTGTTTCTCTCATTATCATTTGTTCGAACGATAGATTCCGGGAGTTCCCGATGTGACTATCTGAAATGTATATATGTAAATCAGTATTTGTTAGAGATGGGAAAAATGGGTCTTTTTAGTGATCTGCATCTTTGCATCTGGATCCCGTATGTGAGCCGGCTCACTGAACCGGTTCAAAAACAGCCGAATTCGGAATATGTTACTGCAGTCTGCCACTGAGTTACCTAGTTCAGTAAATCATATCACGACCTGTATAGAATCAAGAATGCATAGCCAAACATGTGATGCATGAGTCATTTGAGCTGACAGATGCATCAACGCAAGAACTGATACGTAAGTGTAAAATGTGCTTCTGTGTGTTAAGTGTTTCACTGAGTTATGCGGATCCGTTGATCCGTCGGCTCTCACAGATCTTCTGTCGGAGTCGGCTCTTTGAACCGGTCTTCTTTTTTATAATTCATTATTAAAATTGAGTCCAACATAGGTATATTGTCAACTATAACAAAATACCCACCGTTTAGCTGCGGGAATCGTTCCTTGATAAAGTTTCGTTTCTCCAGTGTACCAACTGTGGTGAAAACAGTGCATCCGTAATGTAGCGCCACATTGATTGCAGCTTGACCGACCCCTCCGGAACCAGCGTGAATCAGTACTGACTGTCCCTTATGCATCTCCCCAATACAGATGAGAGCGTAGAGCGCGGTTCCGTAGACTATGGGCACGGTGGCGGCGTCTTCTAGCGTCCAGTCGTCGGGAACGTCCCAAGTCAAGTACGGGTCCTCTTGCAGTTGGGTCGCCAAAGCACCTCCCGATAACATGCCCATTATTCTTTGACCCGAAGCTTTCCTTCCCGAAAACTCAATGCCTTGGACTGTTTCCTGGAAACGATCGTGGGCCACGACCTGTAAAATAAGATTTGTTAGTTAATGTCTTATGACACAGGAAGTGGGTGTCCTAACACTATTTGGCGAAACTTGGTAAAAGAGAGTATTGTTGATATGTAATTGAAAATAGGTTTTTTTTGTACCTCGGTAGCGAGCTTTCCAGTCGCTGTCATAACATCTCTGAAATTCAGGGCTGCATAATAAACTTCCGTAATAGGTTCAGATGTTTGGTTGCTTAAACGACCTTGGAACCATCGTAAACTGGACAGGTCACCTCGCGTAGCTACGTTGACGAACGCATGTTTTGTGAGTACATTTTCACTCGCGGCTAGTTGTAAGTGTCTGAAACTGCCCCACAAACCATTCTTATAAACGTTCATGGCCAAGTTAAGATCGAGTTGCTTTTTGTAAAATGGGTCCGAACTGTCGAACGGCGGCGCTTTCTCATCGATGATGAATACACAGTGAACATTTTCACCGCCAGGTTCGTTCCTGATGCAATTTACCAGCCCTTGAATACCACATAACGGTTCCTTTTCAGTGAACAGTAGTAATGGTTTTTCGTTTTTGATTTCATTTTTTAAAGTTTCCAGCCATTCGAACGGTTCGCCCGTTTTATCAGATATTTTTAAAGTGGTAAACGGTTTGCGTCTTTCAGACGGCTTGATCAAAACCAATTTTTCAGTTTCGCAATTTCGTTCCAGAACTATATCGAAATTTTCGATCGGTTCTGTTGTCGACGTTGTATTTTTTTCGCGCGTTAAAATGAAACCGCCTTTAGATAGCGATTTTTTTGCATTGTCGAGTTTCTGAAAACGAAAAAAATTATAGAAGACAGACTTTAATGATGAAAGTAGACTTTTGTTGCTGGAATTGCCGTTTTTGTTGATACCTGAATGTTGGTCCATTTGAAATTACGCATTTCAGTCAACATAGGGTATTTGACATTATAAAAAGAAGAATACAATAATTTATTGAATAAGAAATCAGAACTTATCGGTTTGTATTCACAAAAACACGATGTTGATTTATTATTTTAGTTTTAAAAGTGCAATTGTTTGACCTGTCGGAAAACGCTGCCCGCCATGATGGTTTGAAGTGTGATGTCAGACTTGTAGTAAACATACACTTTATAAACACATACACGTGAGTAAACACTAAACGAGCCTTATGTAAACGATACCTTATTTGTACTTGTTTATATACTACAAGAATGACGTAAAAGTAGGTAAACATGGCGGCTTGTGTTTTCGCGCCAACTTATATATTTAAAATTTTGAGTGCGATTTTACCCTATAAAACGATTACATTTACACGAAATAAAAATTTTAATACGACATACTACGCCAACATTTGATTTAAAAATAAGAATCAAATAGCGTATTACCTCAGGGTCATGTAGCCAGTTAGATCCGACAATCAATGAACAGCCTGTTTCAGCTGACAGGCTTTTGTTCTCCACTTTGACTAATTCAAAATCGAATGTCCGCTGCGACAAAACAGTTATATCGGGTTGAATCAATGGCAAATCTCCCAGTGCGGATCTCACAATTGGTGCTAGTGGCTCGATGTCTCCGTCTTCTTCGACGCATTTGAAACTGCGATTCGCTGCGTTTTCTAGTATTAAATGCACCGAGTTACGGACAACGTCTGTTATCTATTTAAACAAAAGAACAAAGTTATTAGGTCCATTTTTAACACGCTGTTATTAGCTTCACCTGTTTCTTTTGTTTCTAATGGGATCTTTGAACGTGAAATTCACCTACTTAAAAACGTCAGATTAAACTGAAACTTTGCACACTTATCAAGGACCGATGACATTACAATAATTTAATAAGTTTGTCCCATTATCTTGACCAGGACCTTCAGGATAAAAAAACTTGAAAAATTGCAGCAAACAAGCTAACACGCTGTGCAGTGACGTACGTTGAGTTGCCTACCTCGTAGTCAAATGCAATATTGGTTTTTAGTCTTATAATTAAAATTAGAGTGAAAAAACTAAAACAACACGCTTTTATGAACTAAAAAATTATAATTAATTTGACAACAAAATTTTCATAATAGCTCTACGTTTACAATTAGCTAGTAAATGAAAAATTTGTTACCGATATTAAGAACTCCACGCTTTAAAAAGCTGTAAAAAGCGTGGAGTTCTTAATATCGGTAACAAATTTTTCATTTACTAGCTAATTGTAAACGTAGAGCTATTATGAAAATTTACCCGGATAGCATCCCACGGTTTTTACAGTAAAGCTAATTTTGTTGTCGAATTATTTTGGATTTTTTAATTCATAGAAGCGTGTTGTTTCAGTTTTTTCAAACTCCAATTTTATTAATTTCTATATTGTTCATAAATAATAATGGTCAACAATCCTGTAGGACGGTCCAAAATGTCTTAGGATTTTTTCTTATTTTAAATGATAGTCGACAAAGTTTCTTGGCACTAACCTTAACGACATCTTCAACGCGATACGGTACGAACTGATAAGTTTCTAAAACTGGATCGGCCAATGGCTTCCTCTTTGCAATTGCAGTCGCGTAGAGACCTTGAATTTCGACACCTCCCGCCTGGACTAAATTTAAATTTTTGTATACGCGTGCAGGAATTAATGTTTTCGATCTACCCGCGTATTCTGAAATTTATAATATGCTGATGTAAATATTTATGACGAAATTTAAATTAAGTCTAATATTATTTTTCAGACTTTTTTATCGTATTATCGTATAATTCAATATAATCAGAATACAGCATTAATTTAACACATATTATTTGTTTTAAGGGTTGTTATTAAACCTTAAGCGTAACTATTAACGCATTCCTCAGTGGCGACTCAAAAGTAAGACTGGTGTTCTCCCTTCTTTATGCTTACCATGTTAGTGTTCTCTGCTCGGTCGTAGATCGCTCTTCCGTAATTGGTTGTTCGACCGAGCAGAGAACAATAACACGCTGAGCATAAAGAAGAGAGAACATACTTATCTGTGAGCCGCCATTGTGGACAATTCTTCTGTTGCCACATCGTCTTTGATAACGTCTACCATAGTTGGTAGCAGGTAGAAATGCCAATGGATCGCGGCATACAAGCCTGGAAACCAAGAAGATTTGGAACAACATCGGCCGCGAAAGCCTGTACAATTGTAATTTAAGAATTGTTGCCAAACCTTCTTTTTTCTCGTTTTTTTCGAATATATTGGCTTGTCGGTCCGGATCGATGACAATCTTCTTTAGGCGGGTCGGAACGAACAGTCCCCTATTGTCTTCTCGAAGGATCAGTAACTGCAGCATGTTGTCCATGAAACTGATCCAATCGTTCCAACAGATCTTGCCGACTGTTCCGTCAACTTCGCACTCTTCGATGCTTCTGAACACGTCCTTATAGTTGTAGCCGCGCAAGTGTAACTCTTTGTATACGTCACTCTGTTTCAGTTCCATTTTGTATTTGCTCTCATCAAATGGAGGCACTTTAGTCATTTCTTCGCTGACGTCACCGTACTTTGTTATTTCTCCCGTGACGACCAGAGCGTTGCCTTCGCACACCTAAAAAGGAAAGGCGAACTCATCTAGAAAGGGTGTCATAGAAGTAACGTCAATGATTTTGTGGACATATATATTGTAAAATTCGAATTGAAGTGTCCCTTATGTTGGGTTGCACAGAGCATTAAAAAAAGAAATTGACAATGATCTTTGATTATGATCATATTGTTGGATCTTTTTGAGACATTAATACTCTGCATTGTGGACCACAACATTGTTTTGATTTGAGTTTCTATTAATTACGCAGAAGAAACAAACAAGTTTAATATAAATTTTAATCTTGTTGTGTTACAAAATTAAACAAAAAAAAAACTAACATCTTTTCTTATTCTCGGTTCTATTTCACTTGACTTGTTTAGCGCTGTTTCGTATAGCGCAGGAACTTATTAGAACGTAATCTCCCTCGGTTAAGCAGGGTCTTACTGTATTTACATAGTTTTTTTTTCAAAACAACCTTTTTCAATGCATTTTGGTCAAAATTTAGCTTGAAAAGTAAACTTTTTCTATATATCTCCGGCATTAGTTTTTTTGTGTGAGAACAATCTAATGTTCTACGTGACAGAGAGTTTCATAACTATATTAGACTGTTCCTGCATATATAAAAACTGTAATTTATTATATGATCAGAAGCTAAGGTCATTGTCAAATAAAATTGTTGACAATGCAACCCAGCATACCTGCGTACCTCGAATTTTCCGGTTCCGGGCTGAATAGTTATTAAAAACTTTAAGTTGTCTGTTATGTTGGTCGCTCTTAGAAATTTAACGTTTTTAAATACAATTCCTTTGGAATGCACAATATCTGAATTTATTTGTGCCATCGTGTTCCACACGACAACTAAATATCCAGTCGCTGGAAAGAGACTACGGCCTGAAATAGAGATGCGGACTAAGTTATGAAAATCGAAAACATAATAATAATAATAATGAGCTTAACGTCCGTTTCTCGACTTTATGTCATAACAGACGCCATTCGCACCATTACTATTTTTTCATCTACCACTTCCCGTTATTTTCTACATTTTTTACAACTTCAACTTATGTAATAGCAATGGGCGAATGAAGGAATTATTGGAAATTAGAATAAGATAGGTAATTTTTGAACTAGAAGTTTGATAGGTAATCGACCATGGCCTCAAATAAGGAACCATCTCGATATTTATCTGGAATTAATTGAGGGAAACCATGGAAAACCTCAATCAAGATGGCCGGTACAGGAATTACCGTTTCTCGGCGAGAGGCAGTAGGAAAAAGTCCCAGCCACATCTGCCCCCGCCGGGATTCGAACCCGGCACCTCCCGAATGCGAGTCTAGTGCTGTCACCACTACTCTAGCCAGCTCGGTTGAAAATCGAAAACATATGACTATATTTTTTTCTGTGTAAAACGATAGAATCGACTGTAGTAGTCACGAAGTTCAGACGTATAATTTTCCGTTCATTCGGAACGCGACTGAATGATGCCGAATGCCGATATCTAACATTGTTGGATCGGTTCAGTAGTGAATTCATTCGTCACTATTGTTTCACTTTGTGTTCGGACGTTTCACTTTGAGTGAAAGATGCTGAATGAAAGACGGAAATGAACAAAAAGTGAAGCGTCTGATATCAGCTTAAGGTAGTTGTCGTAGTACAATATTGTCAAAAAGTTATAGATTATACGCCCCACAAAAGTATACTAGCTTGTAGCTAAGTGATCCATAATTTGTACGCAAGACTGAACCCGTGGAAACGTAACCCATACAGTATTCATATGCATGTATACTTTTCTATAAATTGTTGAACTTTAAACCGTTATTTATAAATAATTAGACGGTCAAAAAAAAATCTTATTTTTTTTAAACTCATAACAAATACATTGAAAGACTGTCAGTTTTTGGAAAGTTTCTGACAGTTAGTTCTTTTTTTACAAACAAGAAACTGGTTCAAAACTACAGAGATCGTATACAATCAATGTTAATTATCCAATTTTTAATTGAATTTATCTCGGATTATATACGGTCGATCGACTTCAAATTTTCAAGGTAATTGTATTATCATGTCCTTAATAAGTATACAAAAATTAAAAATTTTCTGACGGTGTGCCTTAACCACGACAACTACCTTAAGTAGCGCACAAGTCATTGCATTTTCTCAGTGTCATCCAATGCTTTCTGACAGAACTAAAATTTTAAGTTCCATGGACAATTATTACCGTCAATAACGTGGCCGTGAATACTGGAATATGTAAAGTCCATGCTAATGTCCAGTAAATTTTCATACGATTTTTCTTCACTGTTGCAAACCTCGTAATAATCGTTCGTCGGCCATTTCGTCGAATGATTCCAGCCAATAAGGGGCGATATCGGTGCCGTGTTAACGCTGACCGGGAAACTCACGTGCGGATACAATTTGTGCAACTCGGGTGTGATTCCGAATTCGTATAATCTGAAAGTAACAATAGTATATTAACTCCGCAAGGGCAGAAAGTTGAAATTCCTGCACAGCGCGACACATGATTTCCGAGACGCAGTGCAGGAATTTCAATTTTCTGGTCGTCTAGTGTATACTATTTTTCTCTATATCCGAACGAAAGTACGTACTTTCGTATCAGTGTGCACGAGAAAAGTATTTCGGCCCGCTGTTACAGATGCCGTGTGAGTAATTCCAGCAATGCATAAATGTTGGGCTTTCTGCCTTAAAATTGATGCCGAAAGTACGTACTTTCGACCGGGTATGAAGAAAAACAATTTAATTATCAATACGGAGAGAATTGACTGCGTTAAGCTGCACCGGTGACAATACAATATTATGGTAACGAGTCGACCGGCCTGGCTTCGTCCGGGTGCAAATCGATCTTTAGAATTTTCACCCATTTCACGTTAACCGATTGAGTTGAAATTTTGTACACACGTGTAGTTCCGATGACGATACAATATAATGGTAACTAACTGACCGGCCCGACTCTCCTCCGGGTGCAAATCGCGCTTCTCGAGTAGCTAGTGACTTTAAACTTTAAAGTTTCACACACAAGACTAAAACGCAGAAAATAACTATTCAAATAACACAAGTTTTTAATATACCATGTTTTTAAAACAATAAAAATTTCTCCTAGCCTATTATAAAAACGTTGGTATTATTTACCGTCCTATAGTTGTGAGAAGGCTTTCGACGACGTCTTTTTGCATGAATGAAATTATTTCGTGTCGCGTATCAATTGGCGCCTTGCGCAGTTGTTTTGGCGACATTTCGATGCACAATGTGTTCACGGGTACAATTTTCAACAACTGTTTAAACGGAATTTCAGTTTTGTCAATGATGTCTGCGAAATACTCAGCGGTGATGTGTCTAATTGGAATATGCGACAACCATTTTTTATTTCGTTGCTTAGAATTTGGTACAACTGAGCGGAGATTCTCTAATAATTGTTGAGCTGCAACATTTTTAAAAGTTTCAAGAATTTGTTTGAATTTATTTGTAATTGATAACTGATCCATCAGATTGCAAAATGTGTTTTCGGGAAATTTCGAACTGCAGTCGCAAAATTCTTTTATTAGTGTTTTTATTAGCTATGATTAAGCATTAAACTTTACAAAATTTGGTTTGCTGCTTTAAAATTTCAAAAAAACACATATTTGAAATGTGTCTTAAATAAAGCTAAAGGTGGCGGTTCGCGCCGCGACAGAGACAGGAGACAGAGACGGGAGACCGAGACAAATGTCTCCGTCTCCGGTGGTCTGTTGTGTACCGAGACCAAAGACCTCTGTTCATTCAGTTTTGTTGAGTCGTTAGTCAATCGTGTCGTGTTCTGGAAAATTATTAATCCACAGCGTAAAGAAAAGCCATTCAGTTATGAAGTTACTATTGGAAGAAGAAGAAGACGATGATTTGCTATTATATTATTATTTTTATTATTATGCTTTTCCAAATATTATCCTTCAAATTTTCATCTCTGTATGCGTCAAGTTCAGAATTAAATAGCGGAGGATGTTGCCTAATCATTTCAATCAATTTATCGGTGTCTTCATCAGAAAACGACGTCATTTTTCATAATTTTGCACGTGCGTCTCGAGCGAAACGCGAGACAGTACTATAGTCCGGGGTAGAGACCGTCTCGCGGTCTTCTGTCTCGCGTCGCGGTCTCGTGTCTCGGTCTCGCTCGCGAACTGACACACATAGAAAACCTAAGGTCAAGTAACGGTCTCGGTCTCCAGTCTCTGTCTCCGGTCTCGGTCTCCTGTCTCTGTCGCGGCGCGAACCGCCACCTTAAGAGCATTGTTTATAGCATTATTACCTTTTGTATGTTTAGACGGAATCGATTTATTAACATTTTTCGATTTTAATTCTTGATTGTTTGTGAAACCATTTTCAAATACTGATTTATTGTTATTTTTAATCTAAAATGAAAGCAAACATTAAATGTCAAACCCTGCCGACAATATAGTGAATTTGCTATACAGACGGTGTGATTTTATTATTGTGAACTTTTGTTTTTGGGTAGAATTTAGTCCCTTAATGCATCCCTTAAAATAACATATTTTTTCTTAATTGCAAATTGTCAATCGAACATCTACACCAAATTAAATACACCCTTCAGTAAATAACTCACTATCTGCAAACTAGTGTTTTCATAAAATGCGTAAGTCCGGTTCTGTCTTGCCGATTTTATTAAAATTTTAGGGGTACTTTTTAATGCTACTAAACGGTTACATTTCAATCTTAAAACGCTTTTGAAATATTTTTTTTGGGTATTTTTGGGCCAAAAAACTTTTTTTAACCCCTAAAAACCGCTCATAAAATATCCTGATTGTGCTCATTTTGAAGAGGCTTCATGCGGTGATGGATGTGGAACATATAAATAGTGTATATGGCAAATACACTAATTATAATCAATTTTGAATCAAAATGAAAATTTTTACCTGATTATTATGGATTTCTCCGTTGCTTTTTAATTTTTCGGTCGCCATCAGAGCTTGTTCTATAAAGTACGCGACTAAAAGAGTCTGTTCAAATGTTAAACATCCATCCACGTAGGCGCAAATCAGCTCCCCGTGCCAGCTTTGTCCTGCAACATAGTCCGGCACAATACCGATGTCGGACAAAACAGTTAACACGCCAATTTGAAACACAATTCTGCTGATGTGTGATTGGTCATCGACAAGAATCGCTTTTAGGTTGACACCCTGCGAATCAAGAATTTTTTGACATCTCGTTATTGTCTTTTCGAATACTGGTATTTGCATCAACGCGTCGATCGAACGGTGGGCGGATGATCCGCTGAACACGAAACACAGCGGTTTTTTACTTCCATCGGTTCGTTTATTATTTCGGCTCAGAACTTTCGGTCCTCCTTTTTGCAGAAGTATGTAGCCACGATACTCGTGATTGTGGATGTCTGTTTTGAATATTTCGTGAAGTAGTCTCACGAATTCAACATCTACCTCGTGTGACTCCAAATAGTTTAGAAGTAAGTTCACTGCTTCCTCAGTTCTGTAATATTGAAATTTAAGATTCCTCAGTAGAGATAGGAAAAACGGGTCTTTTTAGTGATCTGCATCTTTGCATCTGTATCCCGTATGTGAGCCGGCTCACTGAACCGGTTCAAAAAGAGCCGAGTTCTGAATATGTTACTGCAGTCTGCCACTGAGTTACCTAGTTCAGTCAATCATATCACGACCTGTATAGAATCAAGAATGCATAGCCAAACATGTGATGCATGAGTCATTTGAGCTGACAGATGCATCAAAGCAAGAACTGATACGTAAGTGTAAAATGTGCTTCTGTGTGTTAAGTGTTTCACTGAGCTATGCGGATCCGTTGATCCGTCGGCTCAAAAAAAAGTGAGTCGGCTCTCACGGATCTTCTGTCGGAATCGGCTCTTTGAACCGGTTCAGATCTGAGTTACCCAACTCTATTCCTCAGATCGTAAAATTTCGAACTGTGGTCGCAAAATTCATTATTAACTGTTATTATAAGCATTAAGCTTCACAAAGTTTGGCTTGCTGCTTAAATATTTAAAAAAAACATATTTTTGCCCCAAAAATGGAATCAAAAAACATGATGTTCGTCAAGATTTCTTTATAGTACCTCACGAGATTTCGAATTATGGGAAGGCAAATTAACATTTTGTAATTTTTTTGTTTACGAACTTATGTTAAAAATGCTGACAAATTTGGTTTACTCGATAATTTTTTTCAAATTTAGCTTTCTCTGTACAAAAATTTGTATAAGACTTACGCTAATTTTCTCATTTTCATCTGATTTTAAATCGTTTATTTTGATCAAGTAAACCGTAAAAACTTGGCTAAAAGTCTTATGGGAGGAATGGTACGTGTTTCTAGTTTATTTGAAACATTAACATGAAAAGATTGAATGAGATTTTTCATATAGAAATTAAAAATTTCCGAAATTCAACAACCTATCCGCATTATTGCAAAAAAAGAAATCAAATGATCATTGCGCTCCTTTGTTTAAACATTTTAATATACTGACATTACAGTCGCTGTATGGACTGGAAAATCTATTGCATGTAAAACAAAACTTAGACATCTATGAATCGGCAAACAATATACATTCCCACAACACCAGAAGCTGTTCGGACATTAGAATACCGTTTTATAAAACAAACAAATTAATTAATGGTTCCAATTATTGAGCTCCTAAATTATTTAATCACCTCCCGAACAGGATAAAATCGTTACCCATAAATAAATTTAAAAGCAACATAAAAAAATACTGCAAAACATGTGCCTGTATAAATTTACGGATTTTTTTAACCATGACATTGTGTAATATGTAATTTATGTAATTGTGTAACTGGAATTTTTGACGTACTTTTTAAGTCACTTATGGTTTTTACAATAAATATATTATTATTATTATTATTGCTCGTAAAATAGAGCTATACGGATGAAAAAGGGAACATATTGTACAGCTGGTATTCCGAACAGGAAATGTGCATCATTTTAAAAATGGTAATCATCGTAATATTTGCTATATGTAAATCCTATGAAAACGTGAATATAGTCGAATTCAAAAAGAAAATAATTACTGGATGTTTTCCCATGAAAGTAAACTACACAATATTGAATATTTACCTTCCGGAAACACAAATTAATCTAGGAACGTCGTCTTTCGGAATCCCCCCGTCTATTTTTTTCTTCTTGTAACCTTCGAGCAGTGCATGACTATTTGATCCTCCGAAACCAAAACTGTTGATGCCGATCAAGCCGCCTTCGAATTTGGTCGGTTCGGTAAGCACTTTTATCGTACCTTCCTCTAAACACTTTACTTCGCTGCGCGGTTTGGTGTAATTGATGTTGGGTAAAAGATATCCTTTTGTATAACTCAGCAACACTTTAACCAAAGAACACATGCCGGACGACGCTTCACAGTGTCCCACGTTGCCTTTGACGGAGCCGATTAAGAACGGGTCTTCTTTGGTTTTGCTATACATTTGATCGATGACTCCGAGTTCTACCGGGTCGCCGACCACCGTTCCCGTTCCGTGCGCTTCGAGGAACACAAGAGACAATGGATCAACGTTACATTCTTTGTAGAAAGTGTCGAGCAACTCAAACTGCTTTTCGTCGGATGGATAAGTGATGCCTTGCTGCTTAAAACCGTCGCTATTATTTTTTGAATGCACTAGTCTCGCATAGATTCGTTTAGCGTTTTTTTCTTTTTGAAGGAAAATAGCCGAAATGGCTTCTGACCTTACGTAACCTGAGGCATTGTCGTCGAATGGCCGGCACATGCCCTTTGCACTCAATACTCCCAATCGAGAGAATTGTAGCGTAATGGTTGGGGCGAGGCAAAGGTTAGACCCGGCCACGATTGCCGAATCGCAGAGCCCTTGACGTATGGCCGTGTAAGCGGCTTCCAGTGCCGTCAGACTGCTCGAGCATGCCGTATCGAGAACGCAAGCGGGTCCCGACGTTCCGAGCCAATAATTGACAGCAGTGGCATTAAACGATTTTCCGTAAATTAACGAGTCTTTAACGAAAGAAGCTTCAACCATTGTTGTTCCTATGAAAGTACCCATCCTTGAACCTTTCAGTTCGATTGGATTGATTCCGGCATCGACGATTGCTTCGTAAACAGTTTCCAGTAATATACGATTCTGAGAATCGAAATTGGTTATTTCGAAATTACTAAAGATGTCAAAATATCCTTCATCGAATGTATCAATATGATTGATTTTTCCGGAACGAGGTGGGATATCTGGATGTTTCACATTCCAACGTCGTGTGTCAGATGTTATAAGATCTTTCTTATGGAACAAGTTCTGATAAAATATTTCTATATTGTCTGATTCGGGGAAGCGACCCGACATTCCTGTTATATATATTTCATCTTCCTCCGTTACTTTGATCAGACTAGCCGGCATGTTTTCTGTTTTGTATCTAACAAATAAGTCACTAATTAAATAACTGAACTTTTTTTATTTTCATTAGAAAACACTGGTTTCTTTGTCGCAATTTACAAAACCTGTGTCAAAGAATGACAATTTTTTTACGCACTCAAAAATTTATCAAACTGATGCGCAATTAATTAAACGAAAGATATTAATCTAAATGAAAATTGAGAATTTTTTAATTACTTTTTCTTTATTGACAAAATGAAGTGTTCAGACGTTATTAAAAATATTTTTTTGAACACTGACCCATTGTCTAGAAAAAATAATTATCAAATAACTGTTTTCTTCCTGTAACGAGATCTTTTATAAATTTTCTGTAGAAAAAGAAATGTAGATATTGTTATTATTATTATTATACGACATATTATTGACTTTTTTAACATTGACCTGTTGGCTCTTTATTGTTGTATATATAAAAATTAGAACTAAGTTTTTTTTTTAAATAACTGTATCTTACAGGGGTGTATTTAACTCTAGTACATACATACGTGAATTTGAGATCTGCCGAAGTAAAATTTTAACAAAATTATCCAAACACGACCGAATTACTAAAAATCAGTTTGCGGAGTGAACTGACGAGGTATATAATTTGATACCAAATGTTGGATTGAGTGGTAGAGAGATAATCGATTATAGCCGCTTGGCAACTGAGGTCATTATCGATCGATGCTGGTTTGATAAAATCTTATCGAATATTGAAATAATAGTGTTTTATGTATAAAGATTGTAATGCATTAGTTTATGTACGAGGTATGAAATTAGGTTAAAACGAACGATTAACGAGTTTGAAGTCACACGAGTCATAAAAACACTACAATCCAAATACACTTTTTGCGCGTACTTCTTATAAAATATCTGATTTTCACATTATAATAAGTATATTTGTAATATTTTTGACAGTTCATGTTTGGCAATATTGGCATCTATGTGAACTACTTTGCTTCCCTGTCGCTTATATGAATTTAAATAGTTTTTTTTTGTAAAAAAATAGTATTTTACGAATAATCATGATATGTGTTGATAAGATAAAAAAACTTATGGGTCGTAGTTTTGTCAATCGATTTTGGTTCGCTGCCCCTACGGACCTGGTTTTCTGGGCGGTCGCTCAACCTTGCTTTCCTTGCTCTAAAGCCGGTACTGGATACAGTTAATAACGTCATTCGATGAACTTTTGCGTACGTACTTCCGAAATCCAAAGCCACCTTCGCTATGCAAATAATTAACAATTGTACTCGCCGTTAGTAGTTAAGTTTCAATCTGTTAATCATTATAATAATATTGCAAGTCCAATAGCCCCAAAGTTGTGTAAAAAATTCAAGGTTTTAAATCAATGCCTTTTAAAGTTACATATTTTGATGCTGACACACTTATCAGAATCTATAGGGTACTTCCCGGTGACCTAGAATCTTGAAACTTGGCACGAAAGCATAGCAATTTCTAATTCTATGTGGAATTATTTAATTGTTATTAAGTTTATCAATTGTCAACCTCAATATTGTCAAATATCATGGGGCGAGTACTACTCACACTTGCCCGTTTTTTTTTGTTTCGCCCACGAAAATATGGCAAGGTATGCCTTGGCAGAGATGAACATGGTCTCGATATCCATGATAAAAAACCATTAAACTTCCGTTAGCAATGAAATTATGCAACCTACATGATATTATACCGTGAGTCCACACGGAAATTTTCCACCCATTTCATTATTTTGTCTTTTGAGTTGAAAATTGGAACTTTGGAGGGGATTGGATAATCGACAACCCCCCTCCCCCCACACACATTGAAACAGCTTCAGGAATTTCCATTATTGATTATATTTGTTTCTTAAAGGACACTTTTTACAATGCTAAGACATAGTATAAAGAATACAGTACACGGAGTCGAAAGGACTTTTGTGATTGGTTGTCACAAGGTCAATGAAATTGCTGATTAAAGATCAAAGTGCTGATGCCATCGTGCATGTACTCTATGTATCCTATATACTCTGGCTAGGACATGTCCAGTAGTATTAAAAAGTAAAAGTCTTTGAATTTGAATATTAGATAACAATGCAAATATTGTTTTTAAAATTATTCGACAAGCGAT
Organism: Venustoraphidia nigricollis; assembly: GCA_034508555.1. NCBI lineage: Eukaryota > Metazoa > Arthropoda > Insecta > Raphidioptera > Raphidiidae > Venustoraphidia > Venustoraphidia nigricollis. Next base: position 2,431,490 of record JAVRKA010000032.1, on the reverse strand, counting down.
ATTGTTTGTTAATCGTGGAATTCATGAATATGAAAAAAAATTGCACATTGACATCAGTTAACCTAAAATATCCTGTTGGCATTCGTTAACCTTTCCACTTTCGTGGAAGCCTTTAACTAAATTGTATACATTTTTTTATAATTTATTTCTTTGGATTTTCCGGTTAACCATCGTTATAATTAATATTTCATAAAAAGTCATTGCCCGTTAAGTCAGAACTTCTATCCCTTTCCAACTTGCTCCTGAATTAGACTTCCTGAGTCAAATGTAAACCATAGATTTTTATTTTGTAATAAATGATTAATTATAAAAACGTTTTTTATAATATATACAAGGGAAAATATTATAATTAGTTCATTGTGAAGTTCATTTCCTTTAAAGGTCGTTTAATTGTCCTTTGATCATATATGTATTAATAGAATGCTGTCAAGCAGTCATGGCTGTTGGTCAAGGTTATTAGATACAGAGATGACGTCATTCCGTTGGATAGTAGTGGGGGATGACGTCATCCAGTGGACTGTCAGTTGATATTGCGTGGATGATAAAAATATTGAACGGTCTTCCAGATGCGTCTATCATTAACGAGGTAACCTGTGTATCTAATGACCTAAAGCAGTGACACTATTATTATTAGTATTTTCGTCACAGACTTCCAAAACTTGCGAAAAAAGTCATTTTTTGGCTTCCTACTTTGTGACTGGGTAAAATATTGAAATTTAGGTTTTAACGTGGTCTCAGTTGTTGAGTGTCTATAATTTACAATAACTTGAAAGTTAAGCTCGATTAGATAGTTATTATTAATTATTATCTATTAACACTTCTTCTTATGATTTAAACGTCTATTTTGTATTTTTGTATATGTATCAGCGAGGGGCTCCTTGATTTTTTACGAAATTTTCAAATGTCTCTCCAAACTAAGTGTTGAGAATCACGTCTATAAAGTTTCAGTTGTTTTAACTTTCAGTGTCGACTATTTGCATTCAGAAATGGTGAGATTAAATCCATCGGCAACGGAAAAATTATTGTTGAATTCTTCTCCGCTGATATTGTATTCAAAGTTTGCAAATACCGTAACTGCAAAAAAAAATGTTATTATTTCTTGAACCTGAAGAAAATCATCTACGTTTGTGATAAATAATACCTGCAAAGCGCCGGGGCTGTCACGCATAACTTCGGACGCTTCTTTAAGAGCACGGGACGCTTTCATTTCCCCTTCGGCGGCAATTACTTTAGCTCTGGCCTCTCGCGCAGCTTCTGCTTCAGCCGCCATTGCTCGTTGTAATTGCGTCGGCAAACTAACGTCTTTACTGCAACCGAATACATATTTGTTAGTAAATGTCTGCTCTTTTTCACATCATGTGACTGAAGATAACTCCTGGTTAAATTTAACACCACACTCGGTTTTTCAGTTGGATTTTTAACCTTGAAAGACTCATTAAACTGGAAGCACATTTTGTTTTTTGATGGAACCAAGTTTTGAAATCGCCAGATGTTCCTGAACGAGCATGACCTGGAGATTATTTTTGAACTGCAGTATCTCTGCAAGGGAACCATTTGGTGTTCTGAGAAGGATTTTGTTTTGAGTTGCAGAGATATTGCAGACAGAAAATCTTCCTTCAGGCCTTAACCATATCTGTGCGCGACCAGTCCGATGGTTTCAAACTGACCCTAGGCTCATCAGAAACCAAAGCGTGTTTACAGTCCAATGGTTTCTTTGTGCGTTAATTTTGACCGGAAGTTTATTTGAGGATTCAGTGACACAAAAGACGTAAATCTTACATTTCAACGCGTTCGACTTTAACACCCCACGACTCGGTAGCTTCATCTAAAGACGTTTGCATTGCGTGAGAGATCGATTCTCTGTCTGATAAAATTTCAGCTAAATTTCTAGTTCCTAAAACGTTGCGCAAAGTTGTAGCCGCTAATAATCTCGTCGAATGACTGAAACACACATTTCGGTGACGATAAATTAAATTACATCTCATAACCTTCTTCATTTTGGCATTTTTTTTTGAACCAGTGGAGTAGATAGGGGGGGATCAGGGGGATCAATCCCCCCCTTGGGTCTGAGAATTATAAGATGATAAAATCGATTTTCTTCTAGTCATGTGTTTTAATGTAAGCATAAAATTTTTGAAGCGCCAATATTTATTTTGTCTCAATGTGCAATATTGCAATTGTTGGTAAAACTCTCAAAATTGAAAAAAAAACACACATTTTTACGTGATGACTGATGATGTGGAAGAAGTATTTGATCCGTAAAGGCGTCATCAAGCCTAACAATTCGTTGAAAGCGCTGGATGATTGTCCAGAAGAGAATTTCCCGAATATCAATATGTAGCTAAGAATATTAGCTACATTGCCAGTATCTACGTCTACTACGGAACGAACAAGTTTGAAACGGATAAAAACAATTGAAAGGAACACGATAAAAGAAGTGAGTTCATCATGCTCCATCTAAATGTTTGGACACTATCGAATATGCATCAATAATAACTCGAATTATTGTCTGATTTATCTATTATAGGACTGCTTGAATGGTTTGGCTGCTCTGGCAATGCATAGTGACATTGGAATCACAGCAGACGAAGTCATTAATGAATTAGCAAAAAAATCTCGAAAACTTGAATTTCTTCTTCGATAATAAGAGAATTTTTCTAATAATGCAACTTATCAATATGAAAAATGTGACCAATTTCTGTACATGACTATGCAACGAGGATTATTATCGCAGTGTAAAATATAACTTACAAAAAAACAGGATATTATTCTGAGTCATATCCCCCCCCCATGACAAAAAGCTATCTACGCCACTGTTTTGAACAGTTAATAGTTCAGCTTCAAGACCAGTGCTTCTGTAAAAGCTCGACAATTTACCTGTAATTAGCGATTTTTACGACGGCATTTAGTGGTTCCTTGATGCAATAATAAACAACGGCATCGACTGTCACTGTTACCGAATCTTTAGTGAGTGCCTGAAAACTGTTATTTTGTATTTGCGCTAACACATTTAAAAGAACCATTTTCTGATTGTGCAGGTTCCTGCACATTACATAATAGCTGTGCGTTATCACTTCGTATTATAATTATAACAGACAACGGCTAAAGGTTCACACCCACTGAAACGAATCGGATAATAATAATATTCTAGAAGGTTGGACGTAAGATGCTATAAACATGGTCACGTCTGTGGTTGGTTGAGTCGATTGCTTACGTCACCGATGACCATGGCTTGGTTTTTCAAATATATTTATCCCAACTGTTTGGAAAAAGACTCCACAAGCCTACTTTCCCCGCAATCTTTCGCGTCTCGCCTAGTTACAGCTTCAACAATGCTATAAGTTTCTAGTAATATTGCGTATACATTGCCGTGCCGAGCTGATCCGAACCGATTCAGTGGGTGTGGACCTTTACTCTGTGTCTAAACTAAAGTCAGAAATATAGTTAACCTATTAGGGTAAGGTTTCTGAGGATGAATGTCGGTTCTGCAAAGAAGCAAAAGAAACTGCGGAGCATATCTTTTGTTTATGTGAAGTAGTTTTTACCAAAAGGCTGCAACACCTGAACAGGTCTTTTCTAAAACCTGAAGACGTGTGGAGGGCAGCTCCCAATAAGGTTTATCAAAACCCTCTTACCTGAATAGGAACAGTACTAGGGGATTCACAAAATATCTTTTAGGTCGCAGTGATTGAGAGGATTTCGTGCCTTATTTTCCCATTTATAATCTATTCTAATCTAACTAGAATTAATATTATGATTTTTTCTTTGCAGAAATTGAAGATTTCATCGCACAAACGCATCACACATTGGTAAGTTTTGCATTCAATTTTTTTGATAATTTGGTGTTTGTTTGAATTTTTTGAAAAATGAATTATTTAGAGCCTGTTGGTTTCGTGAAAAAAATACGTTTTTTGGCTGCATATTGTAAGCGTATATAACGTATTGCTATATTATGTAACACGCGGATATTTGCACTATCAGAAAAGCGTTAGTGATGTATGTTTGATTACCTCTTGCGGAGGTACGTCGAATGATACCGTTCTCATATCGACCTTACAATAGGTATCCATGCAAGGCAAAACGAAAAATATTCCAGGCCCTCTAGCACCTCCGGTTCGAAGTCGGCCCAGTCTGAATATAACGGCTCGTTCGTATTCTTGAACGACCTATAACACAGAATAATTATTTGAAAACGTTAACATAAATGCGAAAATGTGTATGTTTGTTACTCAATTACGCCTCAACGGCGCAACGGATCTGAATGAAATTTTGCATTTAAGTAATTTACGCCTCAACGGCGCAACGGATCTGAATAAAATTTTGCATTTAAGTAATTGATGACACGAATTAACGCATCTAGGCTATTTTTTATTTCGGTTGATTCAATAGTTCCGGAGGGAATTCAACTGCTTCGTGCAGTTTTTCCGTGTTCATAAAAACGACTCTTTTTAAACGCATCCCGCTTTGCGGTAAGGCGCTCGATGTCCACGCGGAGAACGGACGGAGAATTTATTTACTTTATTCTGATGCTGGGTTGCAGTAAGCAACAAACATGATGTGACAATAACCTTTGATTGTGATCACACATATTTCTTTAATAAGAAAAACATGGAAGAATTTTTGACTGATTTTGTTCGAAATTGGTTGATTCAAACGAATTTTTTTTAAACTGTGTATATACTGCATGTATTTAAACAACATTTTTCTACGCATATATTGATCAAAATTTAGCAAAAAAAAGCGATCTTTTTTGTGTGAGACAATATGGAACGGAGATTGACAACGACATTACACTGCTCCTGATGTGTAAAAATTGTAATTATATGATTCAATCTAAGCTCATTATCAAATAAAAATTTTTGATAATGCTTTGTGCAATTCATGAATGTTTATAGTATTTATACAAACCTTGAAACAGAAGAATAGCGAAAACGGCATCGTTATAAGTAAAAGAACTATCGAGCCCAAAGTGGCCAGAATTTCTACAAGTCCCATGCCTTCTGTATCTTCTGAAATGAAGTACAATGTTAAAATTTACACCATTGCTATTTTTATTCGTAATAAAAATTGAATACAGAAGTGATGTAAAAGAATAAATAACCGGTCAAATATCTGGTTAAATAACCGCGGTAATTTGTTTTAAATAGCCTCGGATATTTATTATTCTCATATAATAAAAGCCAATTCAGACTAGCCGTTCTCGGTTACGATTCACCGGTCCGGTTGGGAGCTCGACCAATCAAGGCGTAGTCGTTCCCGATTGCGGTTCGGTTCGAGCGTTTAGGTTCAGCTCTAATTTCAACCGGACCGTTCGCAACCGTAGCCAATGAGAAGGCTTGCTGGAGTCACGTGACTAGCCAGCTTGTTTTTGTTGACGTTTAACTACACATCAAACGTCAAATCATATTTCGAAATTGCGCATGCGCACCGAGAATAATCGTAGAACCGAATCGGGATAGTGTGAGCAGCCTAGATTAATCGAAAACCGAACCGGACCGGTGAACCGTAACCGAGAACGGCTAGTCTGAATTGGCTTTAAGGCTGCGCAGAACGTTTTGCGCATGCTTGGAACTTTCGGTTGAGATTTTAATTCTATTACCAATATCTGTATCAATATAAAGAATTTATTTAATTTATCGTAATTCTACTGTTGAAAACTGCTCTATTGTTTTGTTTTTTTGTTGTTCCGAGAAACCCGGTTAATTAGCGGGTAAATTATGCCACCAAAATGGTTACTATATCATAAATAACCGATAATTTTCCATCACTAGTGTACAGTAAAATTTAATTGCCGATCGAGTACTGGCGTATGTTTAGTTTGCTTACATTCCTGGAATTTTTTTAAAGACTTATAAATTTTACGGAAAAAAATTTCAATATTTTAAACAAGGGTGCGTGGAACGTAAATACTTACGAAATTCCAAAAATAATTCTAAACCACCTGAATCAGTTCGTTTGCAACTGAAATCCATAAGATTTTCACTTTATTATTAACTCATTAATGTTTTGTTTTATTTTTTTTTTATTATTAAATTGACTCAAACAGTGCACGGGATTCTTGCAATTCTAGGTCAAACTTTGTTTATAATTAATAATGCAAAAATAAACTTTACTTACGTTTTTTAAGTTGTTAAAAAATTCTCTTAAAATAATTTACGAACGTATTTTCGCTTCACTTTGTTTACTATGAATGATTATATAGTTTTTTAATAAATCATTAAAAATTATAAAGTAAACAGCTTATCGTTTTCTGAATCATAGTGAATTACTTTTTAAAGATAAACAAATAGACCTCACCTGTAAGTAATCAGAGGCGTTGCGACCGATTACATATATCGTTACCCGTGATTTCGTTCGCGTCTCTGTCTCTATGAGTAGATATCTATTTGAAGTTTGGGTAGCAGGAAATAGTATACCACGTTTAATCAAACGGACAGACAGACAAACTTTCTGGAAACGTGATTTCCTATCTAGGTATCACACAAAATAATCTAAAAATCCGTAAGAAAACGCAATTTTATATTAGATGCATCACAATAATTAGTAAATTTATAAAATCAGATACTCTAATTTGGTTACTTTTTTTATAAAGAAGCCTTTATACGAGGACAAAATAAAATGAAACGTTGAGAATTTTTGGTTACACCCCTAGGTCCCGCCATCCGACTGACGCCAATAGTGTATGTGCAAAAATATGGCAAATACACTAAAAAAAATTAGTGAAATGAGTTATGAACTTTATTTCATAACAATTGTTTTGCTCAAGACAATGTCTTTATCAGTTAAGAACTAGTTTATTAATCTTTATCTGACGAAGGCATTGTGTCGTTCGAAACAATTGTTATAAAATAAAGTCTAAATAAATTGAATCGTTGTGTGTTATAAAATTTAACAATAGGGATGTTGACTATTTTTGGGAAAGTGTTTTAAATCGTGCATAAGTACCTAATATTGCCACAAATATTTATTATTTTTATTTAAAAACAACTCAAGCCTTAAAAATCATGTATTTTAAATCCCGTTTCAAATTTCGGCCCAAAACGCCAATACTAGTCGCATGACGTCACCTGTTCATACCAAAGGAGGCTCAAAAGTTTACACGTATTCTGTGCTCATAAACGTTAGTAAACTGAGGTGATGAAAAGTTGTTTCGTAGTCGTTGCTATAGTTACATGTAATTTGACGTTTCCCATAAACAAATAATAATAAATTACACACTAAATATTAACCAAACTATGAAGTTTTTTGACAGCGGCTGAACATATGACGTCATGCGCTCTGATTGGTGTCTGTTGTCACGTGACTTGAGAGTGATTTTATTAGGTTTTATTTATTAAATATTAATTAAATTTCTTAAAAATAAGAAAAAATGTATTTTTTAGTATTTCTATCATAGAAACTACTACATTTCGTTAAAATTATGTTTTTATTTGAATACAGTCAACATCCCTATTATATTTCAATGAAATCCAGGGACAAAAAAATATTACAAACATGCCCGAAATTCCATCGTTTCGGATCTTTGTAACAATTAACAATTTATATTCGGCACATTCATGATAAATTTATTTTAAACTCCCTATAGAATTAACCCAAATTTCCGTTTCTTTATTTATTTATAAATGGTCAATTGAGTAAATTAATTAATTAAAATTTCTTCATACAACACTGGTAGCGTATATATATTTATAAATATAATTAAATTATGAATCATTTTAAAACAATACATTTATTGTTAACCACACGAACGCAATCATTCGAAATTATTTTGTCGTAAATAGATTGTATTTATCAGATTCAATATGATAGGTATATGATTATTGCTCCTATACCTGTGTTAATAGCACGCGACATAATGTCGTGTCTTATTCCGCGAAAAGAGCACCGAGAACTAATGCTCCCAGCATCTGAAAGACTTCTGCGTCGGCTGAATCCCTGGTCCCTCCGTATACATAAAATGAACCGGCTACTGGCCGAAACGATTTAATAGTGTCATAAAAATTATACAATGCGTTTGATTTCAACCAACATATTGACTCTACAAGCAGGCCACTTTCTGGAAAACCTGGAAAAGTCGGGAAATTTTATCAAGAATTGAGTTTTTGAAAAACAAAACGGTCAAGTACGAGTTGAAGTCGCGCTGCGTTGATGTACGTGGTCAGTTTCTGTGAAATGTAATCACAATGTTGCTAGTTGCGTAAGTCAGACAAAAAAAAATCAACAGTCATCTAGAAACCTGGAAAAAGTGCAGCAAGCCGGTTTCATACCATTCTATTTTCCGTGAGAACTATAAGACTTAGGATTTTCCTGTCAACAATGAGTGTGACCCTATTTTCCCTATTTTTATCAAAATTTTAGGCTCAGTAGTTTCGATTTTCGTAGGTATATTTTCTTTAATATCTTTTAAACTATGAATTTTAAAACTATATAAAAAGAATATATTTTTATTCTTATAACGAATCCTTTCATTTGATACGTCACATGATGCACTTAAAAAAATATTTTTTTTACTTTTCTAATTTTACCCTAAAATTAACCCGTAAAGTCAGAATTCGGTTATTTACGCTATGTATGTCTGTGATTAGGCCATTTAACTCTATGCACTAAATTTCAACTTTTTTCATTTAGTAAATTTGGAGAAAATAAGCTGTGTCAGACGCATAGACTGCAGACACGAGAGTGATGTACGGAGCCTTAAAAATGAAATATTTCTGTCAAAGATAACGTTGCCGCGGCTGTTATAGGCTGAGTTTTGGTTATAACTTGAATCGGATGTAAATCAAATGGAGACATTTAACATGCAACGTGAATCTGTTGGTTGAAATGAAACGCACTGTATATTCTAAACAACGACTGATTCAGCGATATAATAAACATATTAATTAGTTATAGACTCGTTGAAATTTTAACATTTCATAGCTCAATAATAAAAACATTGATTATCCGGAATGGCCAAGAATCATGTTATTTCGGGAAATATTTCTAACAGTGATGGACTTCATTATTTCAATATTTTTTCCGCTACATTTTTTGTTATATAATTGCAGCGCTGGTTCTAGCCCTTGATCAGTGTAAAGCGATATTGTCTTTCAGCGCCCTTTGGTCGAAGCTTTGACTTCACGTAAATTGCTTTTCGGTTTTATGCTAAGTAAATTATAAGTCCCAAATTTTCAAAAATCAACTTTTATTGCAAATATCAACGCTTGTTGAATTAAATTAAGTAGCTTTAATTATTATACTTCTGCTTCTTTAACATTAAGAAAGTTTTTTGGCGCTCTTTGCCACCTAGCGCTTAGAACGACCGCTCCTCTCCCTCTGCCCCAGGGCCGGTGCTGTATAGTTGACGTTATCATTTTGCACCGAATATGCAAATTCGGAGCATTTATTCCTCCCCAATCTGTGGAGTTCCGAACCCAAAGGTTGAAACCCTATGCATTCTCAGTTAGCACGAATTTGGAAGTCCTGATAATTTTTTCTGATATTACACGTAACGTTACATCAACAGTAATTTTCTAATTATAGCTAACTATTTGATATCAAAAAAAATGTTTATAAAATTAAAATTAAAATCAAAAAAACCTATTGCCTGAAAAGAGAACAGAAAAGATAGAAGCAAGATCAAATGATAATATGCAATCGGTTGCATCCAACGATACCTTAATTTTAGAAATCCGTCCAGCCGTTTGGTTGATACGAGGTAATAAAGAATATTACATAGTTACGCGCAAAGAACATAACCCTTCTTGGCAGTCGGATAATAGCTTAAAATCCGGCGATTTGAAATTAATACACCGCTGACGAAACGTAAACAGTGCAATGTTTATAAAAATAAATAATTCTTTTTGATCTGCTATTCAATATTTTGTAAATGTCAGGTTTTTAAACGATTTGAGCTATAAATATCGTACGCCTAATTGATTATACTGAACCAACACACGTGTTTCGTTGACATCGCATATGGTGGATATTAATGTACAAAACAAAACACATCTGTTTGAAACAAAAGTCGGTCGCTCAGTAAAAACAATAGCATGCAGTCCAGTTCAATTGCGCTCGGATGCAAATCGATATTTTCGCTCGCTATATTCGTCGCCATTTTGTCGTTGAATCACCAAGATACAGTGAAAGATTTGTTCAAATCGATCCACCGGTTTTTGAGTTTATCGTGTAATATATACATTACCGTAACATACGTTACAGTTAAGGTTCCCGTACGTCTGAATTTTTCAGGACGTAGTTCTTTTGGCTATGATTCCCACCTATCTTATGGATTTTGTTTTCGCAAATCAAGCAGAATGTTCTAAAATTGAGTCTCTAAGAGTCAATATTAAAAACAAAACATGTGAACCATCGGTATCTTCTACCCCGAGTCCCCGGTACTATTTTGTTTAGGTACCCTATATCCGTCCCTATTCAAAGTTTTGTACACTGAAATAGTCGTGTTAATTATGTTATGTTTCACGCCACCACTGGTGAATTTTCCAGCGAGTACGCCACTGTTATTTACGCACATTCGATATTATAGTCGATATGAAATCTAAATTTGACATCAGAAAAAATAAACAGCGTTCGTTAATCGATTTGTTTGGTTTTGCAAACCGTAAAACATCAAATACAGATTTCGTATTAAACTGATGTGATCAAATTTAGATATCCGACGTGCTGTTTTACGAGAAGATACGCATCTAAGCACATTTAAGTTACTTTTTAATATGAAGAGTGCAGATCTCTTAAAGGATTCTCCGACAAGTAATAAAATGCGTGTTTGTTGGCTTTCATGGCCGGCGTTGTTCCAAATCTTCTTGGTTTCTGGACTTGCAAGCCATTGTTCATTGATATTTCTACCTGACGTTTCGTCTACAACTGCAGTAATATTCTAATTTGCCCCCCAAAATCGGAACTCGTATATTTACGCTACTGGCCCGTGAATGAGTCAATCTAACTCCTTATGTGTGCCAAATTTCAACTTTGTATTCGGAGAAAATATGCTGTGACAGACGGACAGACACGATAGTGATCCTATAAGGGTTCCGTTTTTACATCGGATGTACGGAACCCCAAAAAGTATTATTTTAATCGCTTGTAATAATTGTTAACGCAGCAGGAAATGGGACTGTGAATTATTTTGATTGGCAAGTCTTCAGGTGCGTTCATTTTGAAAGTGAATGTTAGACTTGGAACACATGTCGTTCTGTTTGTTTTGTTTGCATTGTTTTATGTACTCAGTAGGTGCCAACTGCCAGTGTATTATTGTAGACTATGTAACTCACTTAGCGGCAGTCAATCAAAAACATATTATCGAAAATAGCCCACTCTAATGAAGAAAACTTTTTTGATTTTGATTTGTTTTTTTTTTTCATTTAACGATAGGGTAAATCTGATTTAAAATACCATATTTTTATTAAACTACATTTTCTATGGCTATTTTTGCTATCTATTGTCACGTAAACGTAATTTGAACTCAAATAAAAAGATAAATATTTAAACACTCCTGATTACGTACGGTTTTTTACTATGTCCCGCTTTCGACGAAAGAATCCCGCTTTTTTCATTCAAAAACTTCCAAAATCCCGACTTGGCAAAATAAAAATCTGGCGACGCTGGTGACAACCTACATTTTAATATTCATGTGGGTTTCTCATTTGGGTTTGCATTACGAAAAAAACGCTTTTTAAAAAATAGAAATTTTTATTTTAATAAGAAAGCAATACAAAATATGAAAATTCGTCGATTAAAATTAATAATAATTACAAAAAAACATTTATGTCGGCTTCTTTTTGCACGAAGGAATGAAACGTGAGGGAAAATTTGTTGCAATATAACGTTCAGGCCTTTTGTATTTCGATCTATCAGTCACTGCTGGTTCAACCGTATCTTTTGCAAAACTGACACATTTCTCAACCGGAATATTTTCTTGTGGAACACAAATAGGCTTCAGTACATTTTTGGCACTATCTTTGGATTTCGGTGTCAAAACAACAGGCGGTGTACTGTTTTCATCGTCGAAGGGCTTGTATTTAGAAACCGGTGATGTTTTTTCAGTCTTTTCCGAGGCGTCTTGTACTGTTACAGTTTCAGATTTGGTAGCAACTCCATCGTTTGCGTTGTTCATTTGTTCCATTTGCAGTTTCAACGTCATCAAATCCGATCTCAAGGACATTGCTTCGGTTTTCCATTTTATCATTTCTTTTTTTGCAGCATGCAATGATTCTCTTTGTAAGAAATTCATTGTTTGTTCACTATCCAATTTTTCTTGCATTTTTAAAACGTCTTTTCTGAAAAAACAAATCCACACCTATTTATCTGCCATCTTTACAAAAACAAAAGCACCACATTTTACACACAGATGCTATTTTAACGAAACATTTCGTGTAGCTGTATAATCGAGAAAGCGCGATACAGTTGGTAATTCGCGCGTTTTCAATACAAAAAATAGCATCTGCGCGCTGTCCCTTAAATACATACCTGCACTGTTCAGTGTATTGATCAATTAATTTCAAAGTATTATAATCCCCTCCATTGTCTTTTAGTTGATCCAAAATAGTCGGTTTTGAAAGTTGTTCCTGAAGAAACTTAACGGTAGTTTCTAAGTGATTTATTTTTGTTCTAAAAACGAAATTACATTATAATTTTTCTATGTAATCTTGAACAAAATATATTGTAGGAACTCAATTCAAGGAACAGTCGATCCTATCGTCCAAAAATTCCTGAGATAATAGCACATTGATATGAAATAAGACGTGAATAAGTGTCAAGGCTTTCATGGCCAGCGTTGTTCCAAATTTGCTTGGTTTCCAGGCTTGTAGGTCGTGGTCCGTCGGTGTTTCTACCTGACTTTTCGTCTACAACTGCGATAGGCATTATCAAAGGCAGTGTAGCAGGGGCGAAGTGCACTTTTGGCAGCTCACAGGTGAATGTGTTGACAACTGATGTCTAAGTGGGAGCAGAGAACAAAATAGAGGACACCAATCATCGAAACGCTTACCTATGAGCCACCAAGGACACTTCGTCCGGTGCTACATTGCAATTGTAGACAAAACGTCAGGTAGATATACCGATGGATCATGGCCTACAAGCCCGGAAACCAAGCAGATTCAGTATAATGTTTAAGATAAATATTGTAAATTATAGACGCTCGACAATAAAAAAAATGGCACATACGTATAAGCGTCATTAATTATGGCGTCGCAGTCTAATTGATCGACTTTTGATTCCTTCCACTGGTGACACAACTTCGCATTTTCAGCTCGCAGTTTTGATATTTCCGCGGTTTTCAATGCAAACTTCCTTCTCATATCCATATATTTATCTCTCATTGCCGCGTGTTCTTTCTGCACTTGGCGGCGTCTAAAAAAGTACATCGATTTTTAATTTTAAACGATTTTCATAAATACGAAATTTCCAATGTGGTGTCTGTTGTTATAATACCTATCGTCCACCTCGGCGAACAATGAATTTCCTTTTTTATCTGAATCAAGCGGTGCGCTTTTCATACTTTCCATTTCCAATCGAAGCATGGCCATTTCCGCTTGCATCGTTTGTTTTTGATCATCGCTAGCAATCAGTTGTTCTTTTTTGTTCTCCAAGCTTCTTTTTATTTCTTGATTCTCCTCAGTTAACTCCTAGTAAAAAAACAAAATATATATAACAAGTTATAAGGGCTAGAAGCGCGCGGTTATAGAACATTGATTAAATGGAAAACTCTGAATTCGCATCGTAAGATACTATAAGTAATGATTAATTTTATTGTTCTACTTACAAATTACTTACCGTTAAGGCAAGCCTTAATTTAGACTTTTCATTTTGGTCCGTTTCAGATAAATCCTTTAATTCCATTATACATTCATTTAATATTTCATTTTTAGCGCTTAAGTCTTCTAATTCCATATTCAATCTATCAACTTCTTCTTTCATGTTGTTCGTTTCTTTGGACACTGTTTTAGTCTCCAAATCTTGAATCTTATTGTTTAAATCAGCTATCACATCCACATAAGATTCATTTTGTGATTTTAAGTTAGCTAGTTCGGCTTGTGAATGAGATTTATAATTTACAGTTTCGGTGTTGAGTATGTTAATTTTAGATTTGAGTTTGTCGTTTTCTGTCTGCAACGAATCTACTTCTACCATTAGATCACATTTTAACTGTTTTTCAATGCTATAAGCTCTCTTCGTTTCGTGGGTTTCTTGCTTAAGGTTATCATAATTCCGCAGTAATGTCGCGTACTTTGTTTTTAGGTTAATGTATTCGACGGAAAGTTCTTCTTTCGAAATAGATTCTATTTTAGAATCATCTAAAATGCTTGTATTAGTCAGTGTCGTCATTTTCTTTTTACATGAAAACACTAGTAGTTAAAACCACATTAAAGCTTCCTTTTTGAAGTATTCTTTAAAGCAATGCGTCTTTTCAAAATTGAAACTCTAAAATATTCATGGCTAACTTCAGTTCAGTTATTCATTTATTTATTTTTTGAGGTTTCAATAAATTTAAAATGTTTTTTTAAAAGTCTGTATCAATTTTTACGTAAAAAAATGGAAAACACAAAATTCATGCTATTTTTTTATGCTATCATTTAGTTTCGACAATCTGTCGTCAAATATTTTTGTTTAACATAAAAGAAAATTACTAAAAGTTGGTATGGTTAAACTTCAGGTTTGTTTACATTTAAACAAAAACTTGTTAAATTCCGTTCTATTTTCAAAAGAAATGTAAAAATATTGCTAAATTCCAAAATTAAATGCATTTTTTTGGGATTATAGAATATTAGTTGTGATTTATTTTGTGTAAAAGAAAAATTTCCAATATGAATACGTTACGAGGAGTTTTTCCAGACCCAAGTTAGTAGAAATTTCTTATAATTAATTATTGTCTACAGGACACGTTGTTTACTTTTGTGTTCATAAATTTACCCAAACTTGTGTACAAGTCATGCTGGTTATTTGATTATTTTTTATTTTTCTACTTATGTACCAAAATTATTGTACCAAAGCAGGATCTAAAATCTTTTAAAATGTCATCTTATTTTTCTAAAAAAAATCCAACGTAAGCCACATGAATTGATTGTTAACATATTTTGTCTAGCATATTATTTAGAATAATTTATACAAATTGCTGTGCAAAATCATAAAACAATGCACACGCAGTTTTTGGAAATCTGACATACTCTAACAGATGACAATTGACACTATTATTTTCTTTAAAATTATATTTAAATAGAAAACAGTATCACGGGTAATTCCAATTACCCGTGATACTGTTTTCCATTATAACATATATCTTTAAAGATGAATTATATTTAAAGACTGTATAACAGAAATCCGTTTGAGAGTGCTAGTTCTATCTTTTATTTTTAAATTCTGTCGTCGTTCTTAGGAGAGCAGCACCATCGACGAAATTTTATATTAGAAAATATGCGTGTCATAAAAACCATGCAAGAGAATCTAAAAACCCCCTCTGTAAGTAACGATAAATATCAGAACAGTCCCAAATCGGGCAGTTTCTATTCTCAAAACAAGAAGAAATCAAAACAGTCGTTCAGCGGTCAAGATTCGGCTAGGAAAAGAAATGAGTCAGGAAACGAAGCATCGAGCGAAAAAAGTGTGTTCCGTGATCAGGGAATTCAAACAGAAACTGGTATCGACGACGGTAAAAGATTAACTAAGTAAGCGATTTTTATAAAAGAAATGAAAATATTTGAAAACAGAAAAAGCATTGTTAAAAATATTTTTGTTTTAAGAAGTCAGTTTAGAACAAAGAAACTTTCTCCAACTGAAATGGGAGATTCGAATTCCGTTAACAAAGCGGGACAAGAAGTCAAACGGTTATCTCAGAGTTTGGAAACGGTTAAAATAAATTTAAATCCACCGAAAAGCTCGAGCGCGGAAGGCAAAAAAAGACAACAGCGGTTAATAGTTAATACCGATCCATTGAAACCGCCAGCAGGTATAACGCTTATACAGTAGAGCTCTGCAAATAATATTACTCGTGATTCCATCTATTAGCGTGAGCTAAATACATATAGACGCTAATGGCCTCAGATGTCGAGCGTCTATAATCTACAATCTATCTCTTCATTTATTGATCACTAGCGACCCGGTCCGGCCGGCTTCGCACGGGTAGCACTAATTATCTATAGCCATAAAAGATGACAATCATTATCATAAAATTCGCAACATGTATTGAATTTGCGCGAATTCAATCGCTTTTAATTGTGAATGTTCAAAAATCGAAGAAAAATCAAAATTGCCAATAAACAAAAAATTCTGTTGATCTGATCGCTACCAAACTTAACAGGATCACCGGCTGGGCTAATCTAAAGATTGCCTGAAAATCGGTCCAGCCGTTTTGGAGTCCATAGATAACATAAATACATACATCGCCTTTTATATACATAGATGTCCCACGGGGTTCTTTCTTCAAATTTAGCATTGATATTAAAAAATCAGATTTATCAAAAGTGTAGTTAATCCCGCTTAGTGAGTAGTTACTTATTTGCTACGTTTTCTATCTATCTAGTCAGCATTGATTAATTATTTCTTAGAATATCAAAGAGGTGTCGTCCCAAAATACATTAAAGATCGACAGCAGGAAATTCAACAAAAAGGAAAAGAAATCAAAGAGGACAAAGATTGTCCGCCGGGCCACGTAGCGATTCCAGATGCAGAGCGCAAAGAGACGCTTCGAATGTTGAGGCAGAGTTATGCGGATTTCATTTCGGAACTGAACATTTTGCCTGTGAGAAGTGACACTTTGCGTACCCAGAGTCGTAAAATGGAAATCGAGAAACAACTCGCTAAAATTGAAGAAGGCATCAAAGTGTTCTCCAGACCCAAAGTGTACGTCAAAATGGACACATAGTAGTCGAATCATTGTGCACTTACATTCCATTAAATAAAATATTAAATAAAATATTAACACCCCAATTTTGTCCTTTTCGACGGCACTTCATTTTGTGTACTTATTTCAATTTAATAAATTGTTTCACTAACTTAAAAGATTATTATTACGTTTATATACAGATTGTATCAACTCAAAGCTGTCTATAGGGCACTCTGTGTGTAAAACAGAGCACTATATACAAACGATAAGTAAGAGTGAGATAAATGATTGCTAATAGGTAGTAATTACTGTGGTTACTGTAAAATAAATTTAAATAAACGTCTTTTTTTTTAAATAAAAATATCCATTTTATCAATTAATGAGTCTGTAGTCACTATCGAAATTATTGATAAATTGGCTATTTATACTGTTCACGAAAAAATCCAAATAATTAAATAATAATACGAATTAATATTACGGTTTAGTTGTTTTGGTTTGTAAACTGGTAAAAAGATTTACAAGTATTATTTATTTACAGTAACCACGGTAACTATTAGCGATCATTTATCTCTCTCTTACTTATCGTTTGTATATTGTTCTCTGTCTTACGCACAGAGCGTCCTATGGACAGCTTTCATTTGATACAATCTGTATATGCCCGCCTAGTACAGAATATCCAATATTTATGCTGGGTTGATCGTAGCTAAATTAAATATTAATCACGCTGTTAAAAGTTGATGACGCCATTAAAAACAAAATTCAGTTGATGTAAACCGGTTATTAGTGTATTTGCCATATGGCAACATACACTATTGGCGTCGGTCGGATGGCGGGACCTAGGGGTCGGACCAAAATTTCTCGACGTTTCATAACCTCCTAAACACTTTGGCACCATTTTTGTAAAAATTATATATACGTGCGGGCTTTCGAAAGAGTTAATTGATTTTAACGAAATTTTGTCCATATGTTGAAATCCATCACCGCAAGAACCCTATTAAAAATGGGCCCAATCGGGCCATTTTAAGGGTAGTTTTTAGGGGTTGAAAAAAGTTTTTGGGCCAAAAAATACCGAAAAAAATTTCAGAATCGTATAAAAATTAAAACTTAACGTTTTAGTAAAGATTAAAATATGCTGGTAAAATTTTAATAACATCGGCCCGACAGGACTGGATTTACAAATTTTATGAAAACACTAGTTTGCAGATAATGAGTTATTTACTGAAATGTGTATTTGATTTGGTGTAGAGGTTCGATTGATAATAATTGCAATTAAGAAAAAAAATGTTCTTTTAAGGGTTGTATTAAGGAGTTAAATTTTTTATTTTGCCCAAAAATCAACTCCAGTTCGCATAATAAAGCAACACTGCCTGTATTAGCAAATGCATTATATTGTCGGCAGGGTTTTGGCACTGCGACCCGGGTTTTTTTTATGATAGTAACCATTTTGACCTGATAATGTACCGGTTAATTAACCGGTTATCATAAACCAAAATATCGGCTTCCTGTTTTTCTTTCTCAGAACTACAAAAAACAAAACAATAGCATATAAAGGGAAGCTGATAAAAGCGTGTTAAAAAGTCATTTAAAAAAAGTGAAAACATTCATGGATTTAGTATATTTTGCGTTAACCTAGATAATTTTCCGGTTGTCGCTTCCTTTAAAACAAATGAGACTCAAAATAATAAATTATAATATTTAGTATGCCATCAAACGGTCTACAGGAATATAACAATAAATTATTACAACTATGTTTAAAAACGATACTAGTACATTATAATATTATCAATTATCTATAAATTATTGTCGTGGATATTTTTTAAACTAGTTCCTTTATCTATAATGACATGAAGAAATTTATCAGCTAAATATTTTATACGTCCGGCTGCAAAGAACGGTTCTTCTAATTCGTACCACTGATCGATTGAAAAATCCGGATACAGTATTCTAATTTCTCTTTTCACGGATTCCGGAGAGTCTAAAATATATTGATTTTAAATTATAGACGTTTGACAAGTCACTGTTTCCTCAACTGCTCCAATCGCGACCATCGATACAATTTTTTTACCAGGTTGAAAACATTGAATTTTAGTGTCGTGTTCAGAGAATTTTGCAAGGTCATTGGATATACTGGTTACCTCGTTAATGAATGACGTCAGCTGGGAGAGCGTTCAATATTTTTATCAACCACGCAATATCAATTAACAGTCCACTGGATGACGTCATCACCCCACTACTATTCAATGGAACGAGGTCACATATGTATCTAATAGCCTTAAGAATTTTATATTCAATTTTCTCTCACAATGTGTTATAAAATATTCAATGGATGTTAATTAACATTGCATTTTTCAACATTCGCAATTAATTTAAACTTATGACACTGTGCATGTTTTTCAAAAATATCAGCATGAAATACAGATTACAATTATTGTTGTGGAAGCCGTTTAGATCGAGTCGTGATTTGAGATTTGAAAAACACTAAACCAAGTAATACCAGATCCGTGCGCGGCATTTCTCGTATCGGAAAGTCCAAAAGTCCCTCGAATTGAATCAGGATCCGTGTACTGAGCTTTGTAAACTTTTGTTGGTCCCATCAAAGCACGCCATTCTGCTATAGCATTCTTGGAAGTTAGAATGTATGCTTCGGCAGGTCCACTGTAATGATTCGATTAAAAACGTCAGACCTCAGATGTTAAGCGTCTATTAACTAAAAATGTCAACTTATAGGCAGTTCTGACTTTAAGACTTCATTTTTGTTTTCTCCTATAATCTATATCAACAATAGGCGTGTTTGTTGATAAGGTCTGAACTCCTAACGCGTTCCAGCAATTCTAAGGTACTAGAACGAGCCATTCGACTATAAAAATCATTCGAATAGCAACCATTCGATTATTCCCAAGACTAGACTCAATAAATTATGAGCGCGTACTAGGAATCAAGTCGTAAAGTCGGGGGAACCCTGTGTTCGAATTTATGTTTGATTTACCTGCATATGAAAGTTATCAAACGGTTGTAAAAAAACTTATTTTTGTGCTCTTCGTAAAACCTTTCCGCTAAAGCGTTGTCGAATATGAACTGTTTGGATCGGACTACTTTGAAATTTGCATCGAGAATTCTGTTTTTAATACTGGATACGGCAAACGGATGTTGCAGAACGTGAGGCTTCAACACAGCCAGCGTTAACTGTAATAATTCGCGCCTCATAATTGAATTTGTTTGGATATAATTGATAAGAATTAACCTAAAATTTCGAAGAACATTGTAATTACACTTCGTAATTCAACTTTTAAGAAAAGTTCGTTTGTGTTATTTCATTTGTAAAGAATTCTTGGAATGTTTGCCGGCATCGTGAGGGAATATCTCACAGTACGTTATTTCTAACCTAAAAGTATCTTTAAATTTCACATTTTAAATCATAACAAAAAACGGTATTAAATAGATTTTTTGAAAGATTCCACATTTATTAGATATATACCTGGCTTTTTTTCCTATAGACGGGACATCTCGAATAACTTTATTTCTAACCTAAAAAGTTGCGAATTGCCATTTTTAAATTTCTACAAAAAAATAAAGGAGATTGTAAAATCGATACTTTCAGTGATTTTAGTTAATATTCAAATTTAAAAATTCGCCTTACGAATGAATACGGTCCAGTTGGATTGGTTTGTTTCTAAAATGCAATGCACAGAGAATTTGTCAAAATAAAAATCCGGAAAACTGACACTCGTGTCAAAAAGGCCTGTCAAAACATAAAATTTTAAAATGTCGAAAAAATTGAAAACTGGGAACACCAGTAACGTCGTAGAATTTGCGAATTTGGGTACGTTTTTGTCGTTACGAATGCATACGATTAATTTTTCTTTTGAAATTCATAACCTTAAATATTTGTAGATAATGAAACCCAGGACTTGATAAAAAAAGCTGTCAAAGCGGCCGAGTTGTCATATTCGCCGTACAGTAAGTTCCCCGTTGGCGCGGCAGTTCGCTGCAAAGACAACACCGTTTACTGCGGCTGCAACGTGGAAAACGCTTCGTATTCGTTAGCTATTTGCGCCGAGAGAACTGCGATTGTAAAAGCCGTAAGCGAAGGAAAACGCGAGTTCAGTTCTATCGCAGTTATAGGAAATTTGATCGATGAGTGGACAGCGCCCTGCGGCGCTTGTAGGCAATTTATATGCGAGTTCGGGATAGACATTTCGATTTACTTAACGCGACCGACCTTAGGACAGGTTCTTGAAACCTCAATTAAAGAATTGCTACCATATCCTTTTATACCTAATAACTTTTTCAATAACGCAAGCACTAAACCATAACACTGCCATGATTTTTAATGTTTGTACAATGTTTTTTTTGTTATTCAAAGACTACGGTAGATTCGGACGAATTGGATCATTAATCATTAGCGACGTATTTTGAAAAAATAAGTCAATTTTGCTTTGCTCGTTTGAGAGGCAGTTTAATCATGATGGCTCTTTAAATTTTACAAAATTATGATTTAAATATATATCTATATTATATATGCAAATATTTTACTCGGAAAATATCAAGATTTTTTCATTCGATGTCAGCATCGATGTTTTGAAAGTGTTGCGCACCCCATTTAAGCGTGTGTAGGGTACTTTACTTTTGTGCCATCTTTGTCATGGTCGTCAAATTCCTATACAGTGGTACTTCGACATACGAATTTTATTCGTTTTATTTGCTCGTAGCAAATTTCCCCATTAAAATTAATTGAAATGTCATTAATCCGTTCCAGTTCCCAAAAATACCACCCCAGTTGTTTTTGTTACGTGTTTTTGAATAAGAAAAATGTATATGAATGACTTGAGCTTACGGAAGACGCTGGCGAGGTGTTACTTTCGCTTAATTTTCTCTTCACTGGTCTTTGTCTTAGAGTTGTGTAACTCAGATCTGAACCGGTTCAAAGAGCCGACTATGACAGAAGATCCGTGAGAGCCGAATCACTTTTTTTTGAGCCGACGGATCAACGGATCCGCATAACTCAGTGAAACACTTAACACACAGAAGCACTTTTTTCACTTACGTATCAGTTCTTGCTTTGATGCATCTGTCAGCTCAAATAACTTATGCATCACATGTTTGACTATGCATTCTTGATTCTATACAGGTCGTGATATGATTGACTGAACTAGGTAACTCAGTGGCAGACTGCAGTAACATATTCAGAACTCGGCGCTTTTTGAACCGGTTCAGTGAGCCGGCTCACATACGGGATCCAGATGCAAAGATGCAGATCACTAAAAAGACCCGTTTTTCCCATCTCTACTTTGTCTTTTTCACCACGCTTTTCTCACTTTCACGTGCAGGCCGTTTCAAAAAAACCTGTCCTTCCTCCCTTTCAGAATGTTGCGGAAATGAGTTAGGCAAGTGTCATTAAATAGCTCCGATCCACGATCAGTTGCAACTTTTTCGGGGTGTTTCTTTTCCACTAACTGTGAAACTCTTTCCCACATTTCCAAGATCTTTTTATCTCACTTGTAGAGATAACCTCCTCCACCTTTGGCTCCTCCTCGAAACCAGTTTCTTGCAGAACCTCCGCGACTGTAACTCTTGTAAATCCTCAGTCGTCAGTTCATTAGAGCGCTCTTCGACGAGCTCGTATCTCAAAAATCTTGTATGTTAGGGCACATGTATGTCGAGGTACCTTTTAACGTTTAGACGGAAATGTAGCATTATTGACACAAACACTTAATGGATCACTTTTCTAGTTCTGGATGTTCCAATTAACCCGAATCGAATGTATTTAAAATGTGGGTATGTTTCAATTTTAAAAAGTTTTAAAATTTTTAAAGATCTGATTTAGATAATTGTGTTATGTTGAAAAAATATGAAATGCCAAAGACTGAAAATTAAAAAAAAAACTTTTTAATATATCTTTGTGCTTGAGGGGTAAAAGTGCTTAAGTCCAGTATTATTGCAATGTGACATGCATTTTTTATCCTGCGACCACATATTTATTAATAAATTACATTGACGATTTGAAGTCTGACAGATGTTTTGTGAATTTGAATTTTAAAATCGCAAAAATTATTTTTAAAAAAAGGGTAGGCGTCGGGGGCGTCCGACAAAAGCGAAGCTTCTACGTATTTTTAGTAGTGTACCCACGCGCTAATGGAGGGGGAAGTTAACGGTTATGGTGACGTTTTTGCTCTGTTTACTCCCTAGCAGCCGAGCGCGCAATAAGACTAAGGAAGCTTCGTTTCAAAATAAAATTGCGGAATATTTTTATAAATTTGAAACATTTTGACACTCAGTTTAACATGTGTAAAGGGACCCAAAAGAGTGAAACTAAGGCATGATGTTTTCTCTTTCTGGTTCTTCAATTTAATTTTATCGCAATATTATACTCGGAAATATTGTTTGATATTATAAAAAGTTTTTAATATATCTCATTTTTGACTTGGAAATGTTTTTATTAATTGAACCGTTTTTTATGCTTCATATCAAACGTACCAGAAAGTGTTTACGGCAAACGTACACTATTTTTAACTTGAAGTTTTTCCCGAATTTTCCACTTTTCCGGATAATTTTTCCAACTTTTCTTTCTCTAAAAACCTTACTCGGACTATTATGAAGATTAAAAAAAAATACCAAATCGGGCCAGCCGTTCTCAAGTGATGCACGTGATATCAGACGGTTCATTTTTGTCTTTCATTCAGCATCTTTCACTCGAAGTGAAACTTCTGAACACAAAATGAAACAATAATGACAAATGAATTCATTAATGAACCGATCCAACAACGCTAGATATCGGCATTCGTCATGATTCATTCGCACTCTGAATGAACGAAAAATGAAACGTCTGAGCTTGGAAAGAACATTTTATCGGGTTTGGTCATTTTGCCTCGCATCTTGTAGCGGACGAACGTGGGACTACCGACACCGCATAGAGAATATATTATTCTGTCTGTGTATGAGACAAAATGTTATTCAAGTGGAACGACCAAAACACGCTGCTGTTTTTTGGAGAATTTCAAAAATATTTAATGTCTTTGGAATCACAAACTTGACGAATACAAATTGACTGAACAATACGGGCATATTCTATAGAATCTCTAAATAATTATTTAAACTTAGACTTTGCTTCTTTTTTGTCAATTCGTCGATCAAATGATCACAAATCAAACGAATTTCAAGGCGCATCTTCGACGAAAAGACTGGATGAACATACATTTCTGTCATTCTGTCTGTGCCGTGTGAACGCGAAATGAAACAAAAATGAACATTCATTCGGAATGAACCGTCTGATGTCACCTTTAACGGCGAACAACGTTTAATTTTTATTTAGATTGTGAATACGCGATAATACATTTTTAATTTGTTTTTAACAACTGCATTTGCATAAAGCGAGTGACGTAATGATATTTTAATTGCACCTGAATTCAATACAATTTTAATGAAAACAAACAATTTTAAATTTTCTGTTGAATCATTGTTTCCATTTTCGTTTTAATTTTAATATATTGAATTAACACACAATAATAGTAACTGAGATGATACGAACAATACAGCGGCTGTTTAATAATAACAATGTAAATTGCACAGTCTAACAATAATTAAAGAATTGTGTGTTGTTTATTGCGTGGCTAAACTGTTTTAACCCTTCTGTGGTTACGCAATTGTTTCAAAGCACAATACAATACTAGAAGGCTGGGTGCAGAAGCGTAGCGTGCCTTGGCGGGGCCCCGTATAAAAATTAGTTTGGGGGTCCTTCCCCCGTTGAAGTAAATGATTTAAACGGGGAAATCTCGCAGCCCGCGATAACCGATGTAGGGTGTTGCCAACTTTTGAACGCACGCTTTACGCGGGAAAAAAAGAAAGCGCTTTCTTTTTTTTGTCATTTCTGAAATAAAAAAAAATTGGGAAGTTTTTATTAATTTTTGCTTACGCACGTTGGGGGCCCCGTGGCCCGGGGGCCCCGTATAATTGATACGGCAGATACGGCGGTAGCTACGCCCCTGGCTGGGTGTAAAGGTTATAAACATGGTCACGTCTGTGATTGGTTGAGTAGATTGATAACCAGCAGTGGGATCTAGAGTTGGGTAACTCAGATCTGAACCGGTTCAAAGAGCCGACTCCGACAAGATCCGTGAGAGCCGACTCACTTTTTTTGAGCCGACGGATCAGCTGATCCGCATAACTCAGTGAAACACTTAACACACAGAAGCACATTTTACACTTACGTATCAGTTCTTGCTTTGATGCATCTGTCAGCTCAAATGACTCATGCATCACATGTTTGGCTATGCATTCTTGATTCTATACAGGTCGTGATATGATTGACTGAACTAGGTAACTCAGTGACAGACTGCCGTAACATATTCAGAACTCGGCTCTTTTTGAACCGGTTCAGTGAGCCGGCTCACATACGGGATCCAGATGCAAAGATGCAGATCACTAAAAAGACCCGTTTTTCCCATCTCTGGTGGGATCTCTTTCCATTGCACAAAAAAAAAATGAACTTGTAGATTTTGTAACCCACGCAACGCTATAAGGTTAATGAATGTACACAAAGGTATAATAAACTATAATGATACTACGTTTGGAGGTAACTGCTGTCTGGTTAGACTGAAGTATAATCTCCAGTTGCCAGATCAGTCCGTCTCTCCGGTCAGTTCACAATACAGTTCTGTAGGTCAGTTCCATCTAATCTGTAACTGTTGTTGGTGTTGTTTTTGTGTGATTAAATTGAAAGTTTGTCGAAATGGCGATTGTTCAAATCTCAGCCGAAAAGGAATATTCCAAAAATCCCGATTTGAGACGCGAGGATGTAAGAATGTTGAGAGACTGGCTCGAGAAACAGCCTCATCTACCTCAAATTGATGGTAAGGACTCAAACTTTGTTGATGTACAACTTCGTTTTGCCCGTTTCGGTTGATTTCGGTATTTTGAAGTTGACTTTGTGAGCGTCATAACTGTATTTTCAAGCTTTTTGTCAACTTCACTTTCACTTATTCAATCGACTTGAAAAAAATGTCAAAACATCAGTATTTTTTTCCAAAAAAACAATATTCAAACGCCATGTCCTTGAACCCTAACTAACATTACTGCAGTCAAGAAATAAGTTTACGGTATAATAAAAGTTACAATGCTTTTTCGCGGGTATATACATTTGTAAATCGTATTTATTGATTAATTTACCGCTTACGGACACGAAAGCTATAAGAAATGAAATAAGTTATAAAACAAAAACAAACCTGCTTTTTTAACAAGTGAAAGAGCGAAAGTGGTTTTGCACAAAAAAATGCATAAGCGGTTTGATTTGACACGTCTATACATCATAAACATAGTCTTTAACGCAAATAAATGTTATATAAGAACATATTCACATAATTTTGATCATCAGAAAATCGGTAGACATGTATTTTTTTCTGGATGAATTTGGGACCAACTATTCTGGACTAGAAACGTCGGTTACTTTACAGAAACCGCAGTTGAAATAGAAAGTTGAAATGTCCCGTTACTGTAGAAAATGTCGACCCAATTACAGACGTGAAATACAAGAACTTGAATTTTGATTTAATGGGAGGCGGAAGTAAAAACAAAACAATTTTTTTTAAATGTTCATGTGGGATATCTTAGGAAGCCGAAAGCGAGTGCTCAAAAATATAGTTTGTTTAAGGCTGTCGGAACGCTCTGAATTTTGTTTGTGCTAAGACCCAGCGGTAAGGGGCGAGATAGGCAAAAGACATATTGTGGATGTTACCTTCTTTAGCTCTGTCTCGCTCAAATCATCCGCACGTTTCAATTATTGGCTGGTGCCAACTACGAGGCTAAAAATTTTTTTTGCAAGGGTGCCGCTGTCAATTGATTACTCTAATTTTTGGAAATATTTTGAAGATTTAAAGAACTTTTCCGAAAAAGGAAGAGTCATTTTAGGTTTGTGATGGAACAGTTTTGTGAAATAAGTACGAATAAGGTCATAGTGTGACATTGAAAACGGGTGTTTTTTTAGCACAATTAATGCCAAATTGTTTCTAGAAAATCGTACATAAATTACAAAAGTAGTCCATTAGAGACCTAGATTTGTCCTTTATCTTCCTTATAGAAAAAGAATTTTTGCAGAATGTTGACGAATAAGTCTACAATCAGTTGACAGCCGAAGCTCTATTTTTGGCTTAAATTCAAAGCGTTCCGACAGCCTTAATATTCATCCGAAATAAACAAATTAAAAAAACGAGCATTTAAACAGTTTTCCACTTTTGTACATCAACTAATGTTTGAGCGAAACAATGGAATGCGGACGATGTTCATTTTTTTTCGATACTAAATTGTTTTACAGACGAGCAGCTCATATTGTTTCTGCACAGCTGTTACTATAGAGTGGAATTTGCGAAAACAACAATTGACACGTATTATACGGTGCGCACTCATTGTCCCGAATTTTTCAGTGACCGTGATGTTGGCATAGCGAGCGTTCACCAAGCAATGGAAATAGCGTGAGTCGGAACTTTTAGATGTTTTAACCCTTTCCTGGCTAGGATCCAAGAAACGTCACAGCGAGAGCACGGACTATTGTCTTGTTTTATCAAAGTACTAGCGATCCGTCTTCGCCCGGACTTGTAAATTGTCTATTAAAAATAAAGTATTTAATTGGATCTACCAAGTTGGGCAGGAAACAGCTTCGCAAGTCTCACCAAGCGATTAGTAAACCATAATTATTTTGCTGCGAGTAATTTTTAAATTTGTGATTCTTCCAAGATATTCTTTTAAATGGTATGGTGTGAAGATTTAATCTGAATTAAATGCCAAAAATTACTAACATATTTAATGGAAAAGGATTAAATACCAGGTCGGTCAAAACAGCTTCGCAAATAAGTCA
Source organism: Venustoraphidia nigricollis (assembly GCA_034508555.1). Lineage (NCBI taxonomy): Eukaryota > Metazoa > Arthropoda > Insecta > Raphidioptera > Raphidiidae > Venustoraphidia > Venustoraphidia nigricollis. The sequence goes on along the minus strand of JAVRKA010000032.1, from coordinate 2,403,831 downwards.
ATTTTTTTTATCAGATTTTTAAAAGATAAAATACTGGAGTTGATTGGTCCCGACAGGTTGTGCCTTCTACTGTATGGCTGATTAACACTGTTTTTTCCTACAGCGTTTACTCTGGGCTGCCCGAATTAACCAAAGAAGGCTATAAAGTCATATTCTGCAAACTCGTTGACTCCGATAGCTCGCGATACGTCTATGCCGACACCCTCAAATTGTTCAGTATGATCGTAGACCTTATGCTCGCGGAAGAGGGTACGGCAAACGGTCATCTTATTGTTTTCGACATGGCCGGCGTCAATTTCGGCCACATGACCAAAATAAGTGTCGTTACCATGAAGAAGTTTTTGTTCTACTTACAGGTAAACGGGAGTAGTCCAAAATGGTCGGGCAACTTCGGTTATTTTCGATATACAAGTACAAGTTACAACAGACAATAACCGAAATAGCTTGTTCATTTTGGCGCCAGTAATTGTGTATTATCAGTTTTGGAAATTTGGTAATCTGAGAATTATCGACTGAATGAAACTGATGCGTGTTTGTTTTCGTCTTAACAGGAGGCCTTACCGTTTAGATTGAAGGGTTTACATTTCATCAATGTAGTTTCCTTTATCGATAAATTAATGGCGATTATGCGACCTTTCATGAAAAAGGAATTGTTGGAGAGCGTAAGTTCAATACACTATCGACTGATGTATCGAACTGTCGTATCATTTTTGTTTTGATTTTAGTTCCACCTTCATATAGACTCTAGCGATAAACTGTACGACTTCGTACCGAAAAAATGTATGCCGAAAGATTATGGCGGAGAAGCCGAAAGCATAAGTCAGTTACATGGTGAGATTTCAAATTTTGAAACTTTTTTATAGCGACTCTGCCATTTTTTCGGACCTGATGCTGCATGTGTTTAAAGTCCTCTATGGTCTTATTTCGTGGTTGCAACCATTGCAGGTGTCGGTCGTTGGTCACGTGACACCCTCTCTCTAACTTTGGTAAATGTATTTGTTCGATTTTGAAGTGTTTGGAAGTACTAATCAATTCCTCTTTCGAAATTCTTATCAAAATTTATTTTCTTTTCTCGGACCCTCAGGAACTTCTTTGCGATCTTCGTTTAAGTTTCAACCTAGGGTTTGGATTTCCTTATTCTAAATTAACTTTACATTATCTTTTATGATATTTTAGCGTTTATGGTACATAATGTCTTTCAGAGAAAATGATGAAAAAACTGTCAGCGAATACTCAGTGGTTCACAAACGAACAAAAACTGCGTGTCGTCGAAGCGAAAAGACCTGGCAAAGCTAAGAGCGCCAGCGATTTATTCGGTGTCGAAGGCTCGTTCAAGAAACTCGACATTGATTAACGATATGATCGATAGTCTAATAATTTATAAAAGGGAATCATGAATCTACAGTGTATAATGTTTTAGAATTGGTTGAATTGTAAAAACATCGTGCCAGTATTATTGTTAAATATCTTTATTAAAGAGCCATCTATTGTTGTTTTGTTGAAATGAATATTATTATTTTGAAACGAACTACAAATTGAAAACAAAATTACTTCGCGTTACATCTATTTATGTAAGTTTAATTGGCAGTTTTTTAAAAACTGTTGGCCTTGAAACTGCGGTTTTTTTAATTACCTAGTTTTGTAATAAAAAATGGAAATGAGAAAACTTGTTACGAATTCAAATAGCTCAAGGCAAGCTTTTACAATTTATTGTATTTCTTGCCGATACCGATAGTGTTATTGCACAATAATGAATAATTGTCTCTTAAATGCGTTTTAATGTAAAGTGAGGTTCGTTTGGGGAACTAAATTTTTCGGTAAATTCCGCGAAATTTTGTTGCAGTAAAATACCTATTCTGTACATTCTTGTGCGTCAAAGAGATTAACATCGTTGGTCTATACCGACCTCGAACTTCGACATTAAGATCTACCTGTTCCGTTTGCGGAACAAAATACGAGTCGTTGCCTTGAAGAAATCACAAATGTTATGAGTCAAGCAAAAGATCCACAGACACTCCCACTCCTTGGCCCCGACAGTTATAATATTGTAGAGGCGAGTCTACTGAGATCAGACGCACCTGTAATTTACATATTGCAGGTGTAACAATATGAATTAGTCTATTGCCTTTGACAGGGCCGATCTTAAAGACCTATTTCTAATATTTTATAAAATGTCGGTAATTGTTTGAAACAAACTTATGCCGCGCCATATTGATGCAGGACATTTATACCGCGCTTGATATTGACTGAAATTGTAATCTATGCAGCGCCATATTGTTGCGGAACTTCAAGCGCGGCCTATTCGAATATTGAAATATGGCTGACTTTTTTCAAATCATTCCCAGTAAACATATGTTTAAAGTAGCGTACATAAAACATGCTGAAAACATATGAATTTGCAGATCGGATATTCTTTGCTAATGAAAGTGAAATCTCCGTCAAGCTTGGCTTAAATATATCAAAACAATTGAATGCACTTTTTAAGTAGGTCATATATACTTTTCCAACGTAAAGGAAAGGCAAATATCTGATACTAATGTCCGTAACGACGCATAGTATGATTATTCAATGATAATTAAAAAAAGTAAGTGACTTACTGTTCGTCTGTAAATTGCAAGACTTGTTTTTACTTTCACCTTCTTGTGAATTATTAAACAGACGAATAACGCCTGATCCCTAATCGTTGAATCATTGGTTAACATTTGATAGTTGATGCAAAGATAATTTTTATTCAGTTACAGTGTTATCGCTTATCGACAATGGAACTGGTAAGTTACAGGTTTGATTATCTAAATATTAAAACTATTGGGAAGTTTTTGTCACAAGTTATGAAATGTTAGCAAAATGTTTTTTAGTGGTACTAGGAATATTAAGTCGCATTGCTATTATGGGGTACAAATTGATTAAAGAAGGGTTGAATTTTCTTTTGTATTTTTTTCAATACATTATTACAGTTAATTTATCTTAGAAATGTGTTTTTTGAATCTATATTTAATGTCAATATGTTGAATATTGTAGTTTTATTTGACGAAACTGCGTTGTGCAATAAATTTATACACAGTCAGGCAACACATTATACATCAAATGTTTAACCTGTTTGGATTTTCTTATTTTTTAAAACCAAAAGAGATAAAAACGTTTACTTGAGCATATCGAAATCAATATTTTTTTCATTCATTCTTAGTTTGAAAAATATATGAAAGATTTCTATTTTTGTGATTTTTTTAAATAAAATTCTCAGGATTTTTTCAAACTTGTAGTGCTTGTTAAAAAAAGACGTTGATTTCGTTAAAAGTTTAAAGTTACTCAAAAAATACAAGAAAAAATTTGATGTCCGCAATTTTCAAAAATAAATTTAACCATATTTTCGTCTAAATTCAAACGATTTTTAATGATTACAGTTATTTGTAATTTTAACAAGTATCGTAACTTGTACCCTCGGAGACGTATCTCATATTTTACCACATCATGACATAGAGGAACCTACGACACCGCCTCCACCCCCAAGGCCTTATGCGTTTGGATATGCGGCTGGCAGGTTTCCTGGACATATCGATCGTACTCACAGCGAAATAAGCGATGGAAGTGGTGTTGTTCAAGGTAATACGAAATGGAAATGCTAATCCTAAATTTTTGTTTCTAAAATATTTCTCTAACAATCAAAAGATACATAAGATCTATTCAATAAATCGTGATACTTCAAAATCGCGTAAGAATTAAGATATGTAGCAACGCGGGGTAGATGTTTAATAAATATTTTTACAACTATTTGATTGAACTCTACTCTGATTGGCTAATTCAGACGAGCAGCGAGACGCCAATAAAGTCTCAGAGCACATCTGTATGAAATTCAAATTTTGTTACTTCTGTTACGCGAAATTGTGGAGTGATGTTACCAACGCCGGCCCTAGCCCTTGATCAGGGTAGAGCGAGATTGTCTTTCAGCGTCGACGCTTTCATTTCACGTAAATTGTTCTTCGGTTTTATGTTAAATAAATAATAAGTCCCAAATTTTCAAAAATCAACTTTTATTGCAAACGCTTGTTGAATTTAATTTAAATTAAGTAGCTTTAATTATTATACTTCTGCTTCTTTAACATTAAGAAGGTTCCTACCGCTATAAAATTAATTTATTATTTGGTTTTAATTTCAATCAGTCACTAAATAATAAAATGTTGTTTTTCGCATTTGGCTTTTTGGCGCCCCTTGCCACCTTGCGCCTACCCCAGGGCCGGCGCTGGATGTTACACAGTACTGTGGACTGCATAAACCTGAAAATCAAAATTTTTAGGTTCATATTCGTACGTCGATCCACGCCACCAAATTCGCACTGTTGATTATGTAGCCGATCAACACGGTTTCCATCCCATTCTGAATAAGACGCCACCTCCACTTCCGTCTGATTCGGTAGCAGTAGCCAAGGCGAAGGAGCGCCATTACGAGCTCTATGCAAGAATCGCTAATGCGCACGCGTACGGGACGCCTGCAGTTGTACCGCAAGATAGCGCTTCTGTCGAAAGAGCTAAAGCTAAACATTACAATTTATATCAAAAGATAGCCGAAGATCATGCAAGGATTGCGGCCGAACGGGAAGCCATTCAGGCTACAGCTGAACCAAACACAATCGATGGAATTGAAAAAAATCACTAAATGACTTTTTTTTTGTAAATTATATTTTATTGTTCATAAAACGTGTATATAATTTTATAAAAATTAACCTATGGAATAATAATTTATTTTTACCGATATACATGTACATTTCGAATCAAATTTTTATAAACAAGAATAACAGATTGTTTACACTTAGCTTTATACATTAAACATTTCAATAACTTATTTGTGTATTTAGAATTATTATAACAAATTAACTAAAAAAAAAAAATTGTACATAGATATGTAAGCATTTAAATAAATTCGTTGGTATCTAACATTGAGGTTTGCAGAAGAGAATAAACTAATGACCATTTTAAAAGTCCTATTTTGGTGCTTTAAACTTTACAGCATTTTTGAAGTGAAACTTTTTTACGCATGGTAGAGTGAATTAATACACCTATACCTCGCTATACAGTTGCTCTTTATACAGCATTTCACTAAAACGGCCTTTTATTAGGACATTCTTTCGATTTACGGCTCACAATGTTTTGTACACAGCCAAAAAAAAAATGCTGTACTGTGTCTCAAGGAGTGAAATCGGTCATTACCCGTTACAAAACACTGTAAAAGAAGCAGAAAACCGTTATATATGCTTTGCAGCCAACTTTCCCAGACCGTATCTAGGCCGTAAAGCGAGGTAAGGATGCATGGCTGAATGTGTAACAAACCGACCTCACAAAACGTCACTTCTCTGTTGAAGTACACTCAAAGGGCCTAGAAGTTTCATTTCCGTAGTGTGCAGTGTACGGGGCTTGATCAGTAAGTACCCGTGTTTGACGACAGATGGCGTTGACGAGTGAAATTGACTTTACCATCGTGTACTGCAGATTTTTAAACGATCTCATGCTGAGTTGTAGATAAATTCATAGGCTAGGTTATTTTTGACAGCCAGTTGTATCATTTGCATTTGTATTTTCGACGAAATTGAAAAAGAGCAATATCGATCCGTTATTCGTTTTTTTAAAAAACATTTGAAGAAATATAACTGAAGTTGGATGTTGCCTATGAGGACCCTTCACCATCTATGATCATGGTGAGACACTCGTTTAAAACACGAATATCGTTCTTTTCCCATTTTGTCGAAAAATACAAAACAACGGATGATAAAACTGACTGTCAAAAATAGCCTATGAATTTAATTACAACTCAGCACGAGATCGTTTAAAAGTCTGCAGTACACGATGGTAAAGTCAATTTCACTCGTCAAACACGGGTACTTATTGATAAACCCTCATATAGATATGTGTCTACAATCAAAGCGACTAGAAGTTTAATTTCAGTAGTGTATATTGTATAAACGGTTTTTCCCCCCAATAATTGATTTTGATACTTTTACACTAACTCGTAAAAAAATGGCGCGTAGCATTTCACTTCTCATCAACTCAAATTATATATGAAACCATTGCAAACTAAAACTGTGTTTTCAAATTGATCGATCTAAAAATCAATGTGCAATAAAAAGGCGTGATTAAAAACAATGGATATTTAAGGCTGTTTGTATGGACCATGAAATTAATTAAATACACGCCAAATAGATACACATTTCTATAATTGTTTGATCAATTATTCTATTTTTTTCTCAATAATTTATTCATTTCTTTATTTTGTTTCGTAATAGTGAAGTCGGCATTTTCAGTTTTCTCGGTAATGTTCTCGATTAGAGTATTTTGAGAATCTATTTCGGATGATAAATCCACAGCGAGTCCTTTAAGTTTAACGACCGAAGTAAGCATTTCTCCGAGATTGGAGTCTATAACGCTTTGAGCATCGGTACTAGTACTTTGTTTATAATGTCCGGTGAATTTGGCTTCATCTTCATTACGCCTTCTCGTTAACGGATGATCGGCGTAAGTGTCTCTAGTGACGGGATCAGTCGAAAAATCATTCAAATCGTTATCACTTACATTTCTCATCGAATTCATCGATCTGGGAGCGTTGGGTGACGGATCATTTTTTCCAGATAAATAATTCTTCAAGCTACCAAAAACAGATTTAATTCCGTTTAGATGCTTTTGAGAAAATCGCAGAGTGCTATTGATTTCGTCTAAACGCTTATCTGTGCGTTCCAGTTGTTCCCGTTGCCGTTGCAGTTCTTCAGCTGTGGCAATTCCAACTTTTTCCGAGTCGCGAAGCAATCCTAAACTTCTCTGAGTGCTTTGAACGGTCCTTTCTTCAATTTCTTTCCTACGTTCGATAAATGATTGCTTTTGTTCTTCTAATCTTCGTATTGGATCGGCGGAGTTGTTTACCTCGTTTCTGGATGGTTGACGAGAATTACGAAGAAATTGCTCGTCGTCGATATCATCGGAAAATAAATTATTTGAATCGGTTATGTATCGATGGCCCGACATTTTGTACACAACTAAAACACGTTTTCAAATTTTTGTCACGAAATTATAACAATTAGCTTTTATTTTCCTTCTGTCAAACGACGATTGTGAATGACGTATAGACACTTCTCCGAAGATTGTAGATGATTCACTTCTGATAATTAAAGCTGCCAACATAATCTGAGCTGTCACATTAAAATGAAACACTTTTAAATTAGAATATCACGACACGTTTTAATTAGAATTTAAATAACCCATTTAATTGATAAATTTAATTTTATGCATTGTGAAGTGCTTGTATCAAAAGAAAAATTATTCTATTTATTCAAATTTATAATTACGGTTGGCAACTACGTTGTCACAGTGGGTCGTGTTGTGTTGAATAGTAATTGCCGATAAATTAATTAATTAATAAAAGGAAAGAAATAGAACTTTAATGACTCTAATATTTGAATTATAAGATATCACTAATTAATTAAAATCATGTCAGATGAGTGTGCAAGCAAAGGTGACCAATTATCTGGAAGATCCGTCCATATAGCGGGTGCGTTAATGTTTGTTTTTTAAACGTGGGATTATTTACAACCTCGTCTTTCTTAATTTGCGTTAATTTTGGCAGGTGATGGGGAAGACCATGAACCGTCAAATAATGCGTCAAATGAAAGCGGCCCAACTATAAATGACATAGTTATAATCGATCCAGAAACTTTGGAACTTGATTTGAACCATGGGCGGATAGGTCAAATTGCAAATCTAGAACCATTAGTTCAAATTGAAAGACTCTATCTACGATGGAACCTTATTAAAAAAATTGAAAACCTTGATACGCTCGTCACATTGCGTGAATTGGAACTTTACGATAATCAAATAACCAAAATCGAAAATTTAAGCGCTTTGGTCAACCTTGAGTACGTTTGTTTTGTAGTATATTATAATCTGGGAAAATCAGTTTATTGTTTGCGAATTCCATTTATAGATTGTTTTGTTCGGTAGGATTTTAGATTTGTCGTTCAATAGAATAAAGGAAATAGAAGGTTTGGAGCAGCTAAAAAATCTTCAGAAACTATTTTTGTCGTCAAATAAAATTGCCACAATCAAAAATTTAAATCATCTTGAAAATTTAAATCTTCTTGAATTGGGGGACAACAAAATTAAGGTACGATGGATATTTTTATTTCGACGTTCGAAAGATCTAAAAACAATCGATATATATTTCAGGAAATTGAAAATATAGACGGATTATCAAACTTGAAGTATCTGTATCTTGGTAAAAATAAAATCTCCAAAATTAACGGTCTTGATGCGTTGGCAGGCCTGGAGTGCATAAGCTTACAAAATAATAGATTAAAAGAAATCGGGAATTTGTCGAGTTTATGTAATTTGGATCAGTTGTATTTGTCGGAAAACGGAATTACTAAAATAGAAGGATTAGAGAAAAATAGTAAGTTAACAACGCTTGACTTGGCACAAAATCAAATTAAAGCGATCGAAAACGTCAGTCATTTAACAGAACTCGAAGAGCTTTGGGTGAGTTTCCATTTCTCGTCTAACGATATTAGATTAAATTGCTCCAGCCTTGGATCTTGATAATGGCGCCCTCTCTCTCAAGTGCTTGAAATAAATTGTTTAAAAAGAAATCAAAAATATATATTGGGTGGCGTTTTTTGTGACCAGGAACGGAGAATTAGAACCCTTTAAAAATTTTTATTTTTAAACATTTATCAATTTTTAAACATGATTTTGGTGCCCCCTGGATTTGTCGTCTTAGATCCAGGGCTGGATTGCTCAACAACTGAGGTAAATAGCATCACTAGATACAATTCGAGAGACGATAAACTAAAAGTTAATTTCAGTTAAACGACAACCAAATAAGCGATTGGTCGAGCGTTGAGGCGATGACGGTCAACAAGAAATTATCGACTGTTTATTTGGAGCGCAACCCGATTGCGAACGACACCGCCTACAGGCGTAAACTGAAACTGCTGCTGCCGTGGCTAACTCAGATTGACGCAACGTTGTGTCGTTAATGTCGGAACCGGTAATTGTTACTTTTTAAAATTCTACCCACTAGTATTATCGATGATTTGTGAACTTTGTGCTATAATATCGCACTCTGCACAAATCACAAATACGTTATTTTATAAATGTCATCTATTAAATAATATAAGTACATTTTGTTAGTATGATAATATTAAAACAATCTTATTTTCATACTTGCGTACAAATAGTTGTTCTAGATTTTAAAACAAGCACTTTTGTACCCGATTCATCACTGAATAACCTATAACAGCGATCCCCAAACTTTTTTGAACGCGGCCTGGAACACGGTTTTAAAATTTTGCGCGACACCTTATGAAAAAAAAATGCATTTATTTAAAAAAAAAAAATAATTTCGTAATAGAAATCAAGTTGTTTATTTCATACACAAAAATTTACAAATTTTTTCGCGACTTGCCAAAATTTTTCTTTGACCTGGTTATGGGTCGCGACCCACACTTTGGGAAACGTTGTCCTATAAATTCCTTTTTTAATACCGTAACATATTCGATCGTACAATAAAAAGAAACATTATTCTAAACTAAATCTGTATTATAAATTTTTACAAATCATGTTTATCGATAGAAGGATGTAGAATGTAGAACAAACTGCGGGCCAGATATTAATATTTGTTTAAAAAGTGCCATAGTTAACTCACAAAATAACAAATTGTTACTACAAAAGCATTTCGCATATTTATCATACTCATTGTATTTTTATGTGATATTTAACAAGTGTTAGGTTTGGTTACTTAGCTAGAAATTATACAAGAACCATTTTGGTATCTAGCTTTTGTTATTAGAGTAAGACCCCGCTTAACGCGGGAGGTACGTTCCAATAAGTTCAAGTTATAATTCAAACAAAAGTATTATCGTTATTTATTTATTAAATACAGATTTCGGACAGAATATAGAATGTTGACACGTGTAATCAGTTTGATTTTTTGTTCAGTACTTCGTCACTTTCTTAGAAAAGTTCCATATTTAACGTTTAAATGTTATGAGCAATAATTGAAAAACTTTCAAAATTAAGAACTTAAACCAAATCGAAGTAAAAGAATTGCAAAAATAAATTAAGAAAAAAATACTTATTTCAGTTTTTAAAAACTAATTTAGTGTAACAAAAAAAGAAAAATGTGTCTTATTTTCAAGGGATTACATCGTTGCCAAACATTTATACGCATGTAAAAGCTATCTTTGATTATTACTTTTACATAAAACACACTTAATTTGATTCGTTTATAACAATTAGGTCAAGGTAGAAACCTGCAGCTTGTTTTTTTTTTTTTTTCAGTAACCTACAATCCCCATGAAAATAAGACCCGGGGTATGTCCGGTAAAGAAAAAACTGAAATATGGATATCTCAAGTTTATTAAATAATAATTAGAAACTAAGCTGAAAGTTTTTCGGGTGATTTTTTAACTAACACTTAAATTTGTGTAAGCAAATGCATTAAATTTACAAAAAAAAATGTTATTTTGTAACTGTTCAATTATAATAAAAACAGTGTATTGACAAAATTAACATTTTTTGTATGATTCCTTTAGGTATGAAAATAATCCTTATGTACAATGTTGCTTAATTTATTTAAATAAGATTTAGAACACTTTTTACATATCATAAATTCAGTGACGTAGCAAACAGGGAGTCCATAATTTCAAATATAGCATAACTGCAACTTCGTTTAAAGAAGACATCTAAACGATTTCTTGATTTAACCAATTTTGAAATTATTAAAACCAGTGAACGCCCATATTTTTTCCGAATCAAATCAGTATTATTCAAATGATCCAAGGTTACTAACATACTAGAAGGTTGGACCGTGTTTTTTTACGTGAGACTTTTCCTAATTGTTTGGAAGAAGCCTCCTGTGACGTCATAACCTACTTCCCCCGTCCTCTCAAGCGTCTCGCCGAGATACACTTTCAACAATGCTGACGCCCAACCTTAGTTTCTAGTAATCTTGCAAACTCTTGTAACTCTCGTAATTATCGCGTCACTCGCATCTTTTGTTTATGAGTTCAATTGTTTAAACTACGCCACTGCATAAATTAATGTATCCAAAACTGGACTGCCTTTAAGTTCACTAAATACGAATATCGTATTTTAGATCGTCTTTTCAGTTTTTATATGAAAAATTCTCACTCATACAGTTTTTTACTGTTTCTTAAAACTTTTCAATATAGGATAAATGTTATCGAATGCTTCGTAAATTTCTTGTCTAACTTTGGCGCCCGTTAAGACAACTTTACCGGATACGAAAATCAGTAGCACAATACGCGGTTTAACCATTCGATAAATGAGTCCAGGAAATAATTCGGGTTCGTACGAACTGAAAGAGCCGTGTGTCAACACCAATCCTTCTAATCTTATTGGGAATTTGACGTCGCAGCTTCCGACCATATTTTGTATTTTGAAATCTAAGAACTTCGCGGGGAAACCTAGTTTCTGTATGATGCGCGCGTATTTCCGCGCTGCTAACCTTGAATCACCTTCACTCTTGGCGCCCGTGCACACCATTTTACCAGACGAAAAGATCAGAGCGGTCGTGCGAGGTTCTCGAATACGCATTATCACGGCTGCAAAACGTTTCGGGTTATATTCTGCGTTACGTGCGTGTAATGCTATTCTCTTCAAATCGAGTTTGCAGTTTAAATTCACTGTTGATACGATGTTCCTGAAAAACAACACATTTCACTAGCCTTTACCCGCGTTTTTGCTCGTGCAAATCTCACTCTGATTCGATCATATTGAAGTTTAACTTCTTTAGCGACGTATCTGTTTAAAAAATCTAATAAATCGAAGGGAAGTAGAATAAACAAATAAAAGGGAAGTTAGTTTGTCCCCAAAATTACATGAAACTGACAAGGACAAAAGTTTACAGTGTGTTGCATTTTGATTCGCAAAATAGTAAGACAAGAATGAACGGCTTGAATCTGATGTTTAAAGTTACGAACGATTGAAGTACAAAATAATTTATCTAATTTGACATACAAACGGTAGGAACCCATATATTTCATGTAAATTCAGAAAGGAAAATATTAAATATATTCTCTATTATCAGATATCAAAACAATTTTCGGATTAAACATTTTTTAAATACGAGTATATACTGAAACGTCACATAATGTGAGGTTATGATGTTGATATACTACAGGCAATTCATATTAAAAATGTTTCACTGTAGATTATAGTATGTAAATAAAACTATGGTACGAATGTGACGATTTGTCCATGTAAGAATTTTCACATGACAAACATCAAAGTGCCCTCTTAAAATGTGTAATAATTTCGCCGTAATTATATTAAAAACTAAAGAATTTAAACTTCTTATGTGAGCTTATGAGGGTGAGGCTTGTTATAATTTTTTTTTAATATCGTTTTATTGGCGTCTCCAAAAATAGTCGAAATGGCAATAAATTTTCGTAGTTATACAAAAATTTAATTACTTTTATATTGCATGTAGGATTTAACAAACTGAGAATAAGTCCCAAATCTTGATTCCCGGGCTTATAGGTCGTGATCCATTAGTATTTCCTCATGACAACGGCGGTAGACATTATCAAAACGTCTACGACAGTTGTACACGAAACGTCAGGTAGAATACCAATGGACCACGGTCTACAGGGTCGGAAACCAAGAAGATTTGGAACAATGCCGGCCGTGAAAGGCTACCTATTTGGATGAAATGATTAACAATTCGCGCTAGAAAGATACACTAACGTGGAAACAAACAACTGAATTTCGATTTGTACAATAACTTACTGTAACTGTGGAACGATTCCAGGATCGGCCGAATGTGGCGTCATAGGCGTCATCGGACTGGGTGTAGCAGGTCCCATACTAGGAGGCACCATTTGACTAGCTGATGTTGGTGTATTAGAAGCTCCACTTGTCGTTACAGCCGGTGACATTATGTTTTGCTTAAAAAAAAGATTTACCGATAAGAAACCAGAAAACAAAATCGAAACGTTCAAACAAAAGTTGTCTTTTTTCTGTGAATTATAGAAATGTTTCCTATTTAAAAAAGCAGATTACATAATTAATTTAATAACGAACCGGAGTTTGCGGCTGCATCATGCTTTGAGGTGTCGAGAACGATGGCACCGGAGCGTATTGGTGCATCCTCTGGGGCGTTCCGAGGACCGGCATTCCTATTCCGAATGAATTGGAGCTCACACTGCCGGCCATCGGAGCTAGAGGAGGAACTTGTTGTTGCTGCTGTTGGAGTGCATTTGGTAAGATTTGTTGATCTTCCTCAGGCTGATGCAAAGGAGTCCCTATGCTAGGTATACTAAAACCGGGACTCGGTAGCATTTGATCCATTTTTATAGATTAAATTTTACTACACGCACCAAAGTTTATAAATTTACTTCTAATATAATACTGTTTGTTATTTTGACACAAAACTAAATTTTACTTCGCTAGATTTTTAGGTTATGGCTAAAAATCGTTGACATTTTAACTACACTTAGAAGTATGAGTTTAGTGTGCTAGATGTCTCTGTTTAATAAATAAACGGAGTATAGAACGGACCATGGAGACTATATAAAGAACCACCATGTGGGTGAAGTTAGAATCTGCCTACTAAATGCTACATATTATTATAGCATTGTGTTTTTTTATCACTAATCTAATGTTCGTTTTGTACTGACGAATTTAATTTATAACAAATTTTCAGTTATCATTTTAATTTTGCTGTAAAAATTTAAATTATTTAGTTCCCGAAGAAATCTCCATGGTTCCGGACATGTATTTCTCTTTGATATAGTCTCCAAGAAACGGACGTTGGTTGTCGATGTATGTCCATGGGTGGGATTCTTGGAGGATGTGGTTCGTCTTTCATTCATTTTATTGTACTTTCCCCGGACCCGGACCCCCCGTGCGCATACGAAGACCGGCGCCCTATTCGTGGGTGGTCCGGTATAAATATATTTGTTTATTATTCATACTTTAGTTCATTTTAAATCCTGTCATAATCTCTTAAAATGTGAACATCATCGAGCATTTACAATAATCTTTTTTGTTTTGTGTTTCTGTTAATATCAAGTTTTTAATTTACGTGTGTTTTAAGTTATGATAAGTAAACTTTGAAAGTAGTTTTTACACAATAGTTTCTAGTTTTAATAATGAGAAATAAAGAATACGGGTTTCGTTTTTGAGTGAACAGTTTTTAGAAGTAAGCAAAAAAGTGTCCTCAAGGTAAGTCGATACATTTTCTTACTGCTGTTACATTGCACAGTTCTGTCTTTTTTACACGATTTGAATTTTTGCAGCATGGCTCGAATTATAATTTTATTAATACTGCTCACATATCATTTTGCGACGAATAATGGCGCGCCGTCAAATTTGGATGGAACTGAGAACACCATCGAAATTAGTACAAGACCAGGACCTTCGAAGAAACATTTTAAGGAGACGTCTTTGGATATCAACGAACGTACCCAGCAGGATAATTTACCAAAATTAACACATCCCCAAGATTTACCACGTAATAAATACCCTGACGTGGAATCGTCGACTCCGAAATTGCTAACTAAGTTACTAACTCACAAGGAGCCTGCCGAATGGACAGGATACGATATCGATAGACCGTCACGTCACAGGGATCGTTATGCCGGTGATCCGATTTTAGACATCAAATTGGAGTATTGTAAAGCTTCTGCACAATGTGTTCCCATGGGTTCGAACTATTCCACATGTATGGGAACGCAGTTACCATACAATTCGACAACGTTGGATTTGACCGATTTGAAATCGCAAGAAGAAGTCCAAGAAAAACTTTTGACATATCAGAATTTACGACACGTACCGAAATGCTGGGCCGTGATACAACCGTTTCTTTGTTCGCTGTACCGACCCAAATGCGAGAAAGATGAGGTCGATTTACCTTCGAAAGATATGTGCAACATAACTCGAGGTCCTTGCAAAGTTTTATACGGCACGCCTTATTTCCCGTCGTTGTTACGTTGTGAAGACGATCACAGTATGCCTTTGCCACCCGCTTGTAAAAATGATTTACGTGAAATTAGATTCAACACAACCGGACAGTGTTTAAAACCGTTGATACAAACCGATAATCCGACATCGTTTTACAAGGGCGTCGACGGTTGCGGGTTGCAGTGCAAAAACCCGTTGTATACGGACAGTGAGCACGACCTGATCCACAAATGGGTCGCATGGGGCGCCGGCACTTGTTTAATGTTTAATTTATTCACCGTCGTTACGTTATTAATCGATTGGCATTCGGCGAATCGGTATCCCGCGTTGGGTATTTTCTATATAAACTGTTGTTTTTTGGTGTCGTGTATCGGTTGGCTCGCGCAGTTTTACGGCGGGGATTCGAGAGAAGAGATCGTTTGTCGAAAAGACGGAACTTTACGTTTGTCAGAACCGAGCACCGGGGAAAACTTGTCGTGCGTCCTTATTTTTATACTCGTTTATTATTTTTTGGTAGCGGCGATGGTTTGGTTTGTAATTTTTTCGTACGCGTGCTACATAACTTGCCGATCGAAAGGAGAGATTCCGGTAAGACTTGACAAGAAAGGAGCATATTTTCATTTGGCTGCTTGGTCATTACCACTTATACTGACTATAACGACGATGGCCTTGAGTGAAATAGATGGAAATTCGGTCAGTGGAATATGTTTCGTAGGCAACATCAATACGACCGCTAGGGCTGCGCTGGTACTTGTTCCTCTGTGCGTTGCTTTGATCGTCGCTTTGTACTTTTTATTGAGAGGTAAATATGCATTTCATGAAATTCCATTAAGATGCTGTCCAACTAGTTTTACTTAAAAACAAACGACTGGACTTGGAGCAGACTTCCCTATTCTAAGCTTGACAATGAACTTGCCAACAAAACTGACCTTATTCTGAACTTTTCAGTGGAAAATTTTTAGAACGCGTGCTAGAAGCATAGAAAATTGTAGGTACTATAGTAATGGTGTGTGTGGAGGCTATTAAAAATGAACCGTGTAATTTGTTGAACTCGAAAAGCACAAACGCATATTTTTATTTTGGATTTATATGTGGAGTTTGAAAGCAAGTCACTCCTTTTTTTATTATAATTTTGTAACCATAGACGCTGATGGTCTCAGCTGTTGAGCATCTATAATTTGAAATCTATAAATTATGTAACGAGTAAATAAAACAATGGTTTTATACAAGGTCACCTCGTTAATGAAGTACGTCAGCTGGCAGACAGTTCAGTATTTTTATATATCAATTGACAGTCCACTGGATGACGTCATTTCCCCACTACTATCCAACGGAAATAGATCACCTCTGTTATCTAATAGCCTTGGGTCTTATACAGGAAAGCATTTTAATGGGATTTCATTGTATTTGATTAAAATCAAAAAGTGTTTGTGTCAATGACAAAAAATATTTTTTTGTAGGTTTATTTACACTGATCTACCTGAAAATCGGAAGCAAGGAAGTCATATCGACTCACGGAAATAATAAAATATCCGAAAACATTGTTCGAATAGCGCTCAATTCGTTCCTGATTTTAGTGTTCGGGGTAATAACTATAATGTACCATCTTTATCAATTTTCGCATTCGTCGGAGTGGCGAAACGAATTGCACTCGTACATAATTTGTCGTTTGGCTCGCGCGAAGTTTCCGGACCATTGTCAGTTGAAAACGAGACCGGACGTCGATTATTTGAAGTATCAGATAGTGGCGCTGTTCGTGACTGGCATAGGAATGTCGTCTTGGGTTTTGAAGCATTCGTCTATCGATATTTGGATAGGCTTCATCAGAAGGAAATTCGATTGCGAAATTAAAGAACCGATCCAACTACAAAAACATAAAGTGATCGCTCGAGCATATTCTAAACGCAAAACGTATTGCAACGACGGTCGTCTATCCATCAGTTTCCCCAATACTCATACCGATCCTGTCGGATTGAATTTCGAATTGAATTCGGCCGGAAGTCACGATTTAAGTTCCACTTGGGCAGCTGCGCTACCCAGACTAGTCAACCGACGGTACGCTTTAACCGGGGCCCCGGCAGGTTCTATTTCGAGTCAGCGATGCAATTCGCACGATTCGGAAGTCAGTTTCAGCGTACGACGCGTATCTGTCGAATCGAGACGGAACTCGTTCGACAGCCAGGTCAGCGTACAAGTTGCCGAACTAAAGGCGACTAGGAAACACGTCGGAACTTCTCGCAGGAGACCGAAAGCGAATCGCCACAGGCGAGAGAAACGGCCGCGTTCTTCGGGCGGACGAATGTTTTCGAGACGCGAAAGCTCTACTTCGATGGAGAGCCAGCTAGAGACGCAGATTCAGCAGGCGCTCGGGTTAGCGAGTCATGCGAATTTGCCATCGTTTGCCCCAAATTTGAGCAGGAGAAGTGCCAATGCAGGTTTAGACAGACAACAAATCAGAAATTTAATCGCGAGCGGTAAATTTATTCTTCCGATAAGTCCTCATTCGGAAAGTGACGACGAAGATAACAATTCGGTGACCAAATCCGAAAACGGACCTGTTCTTTCCGATAACGAATCTTCGCAAAACAGCGAGAATCCGGAACTGTTACGTTTGGTCGTCCAGTCGTCGCTGAATTCGGGCATTTCGGTCGGCACGCAGCACAACGGCTGTAAAAGTGTCGACGTCGCTGTTCAAGCAGATGCCAGAGACATCGCGACCCAAACGTTGCAGAATTCGGATGTCGAAGATGTTTCGAGAAGCATCGGCGACCTTCAACCTGTCAGATCGAAATCGCGTTGCGTGAATCAAGGGACGCAAATGTCTCCCGTTTTGATTCGACACGGAGACACCGAAAAATCACCCGCTCCGGTTAAACCTAAACGAACGTCGCTTACGAAAAGAATATCGCCGACGGAAACTAATGTAAAAAAACATGGCGATTTAATATCGTGCGACAGCCGTAAAAGTGCCGTTTATGAAACGGAACCTTTAAAAGCTTCGAGGTATAAAAACAGTGTTGATAACTCGTGCGAAAGTGAATCTCTAATCAATGACTCGAAGAGCGATCGTTCGGTGCGAATTTGTAAATCGAATAGGAACGATCACTGAAGTCGAAATGTAAAAATGTACACTTTTGTTTAACTCGTGTCGAAAAACAAATTTTCAAGGTGCGTTATTTTAACGGCAATCTACGAATCAGTATTGAAAATAAAATAGTTTTTATATAAGTCAATACAAAAATATTTATAAGAGATTTTAAATAAATTTTGTAAGGGAGCGTTCATAAACCACGTGGCCCTATTTCAGCCTCTCTGGAACACCCTCCCTCCCTTCATGTAAACGTAACCTTTCCTACGACCCGCCCCCTGATGGAACATAGTTTTTTATTGTCAAATCCAGAAGACATTTTGTCTTCTGTTAATAAACTATTAAAAAAATTTGGTTTCAAGTCGCATATACATATGGCATAGCGTTTTTAAGATATAAAAGTAACCAATGTTTGAAAATAAATATTCAACTTATTCTGCAAATTGTCATTGTGCCAAATAATATACATAAAAAGAATTACGTAGCTTGACTCCAACTCCCCCCTCCCCTCACGTAGCTTTCGAATTGATTCCCCCTCGCCCTTGATCGAGCTACGTGTTTTATGAATGCTCCTTAACTCAACATAAATATTCTATGTCAAACGTGCTTCCATGTTAATGAATTGTATTAGTTTTAAATGACTGTTATATCTAGTAATGGAAAACTCGATAGAAAATGAATAAACAATTGAAAGTTCTGATCTCAGCTGCAGGTTTGTGTAAATGGAAACTTCTTTTGTTTATTATTTATTGTATACTTCATGAAGTTGACACAAGGAAAAAATCTAAACTTACAGGAGAATGTGTAAGTTTTAAATCTGAAACTATGAATGCTCAATTTTAACACTTATGTGATGATTTGTGCCTAATTACTAATTTTTTATGTATTCTACACCGGCAATCAATAAACTATTTTATTTATGACTTGTTTCATTCATTACCATTTTTTTAAAAGTCTTTTTTTGTTCGTTTACTATTTATTTGTCTGTGACGATTATGGCCTCTGTTGTCAAACATTTATTTCTCTTCAATCAACGGTGTGGGTAACTGACGTATTTTGAATAAATTATAACAAAACGTTTACCTCAAGGAGTTTATTTTATTTCTAATTATTTCTAAGTACATTAAGCGCTTTAACAGTGCATATTTACATAACAATTAATTCTGTATAAAAAATTACGTTATAAATGATTGTTTATGTAAATACATTATTGCTCATTGATATTTTTAAATGACTAAATTATAAAATACGGCTAGACGAGAATCACATTGATTTTTCAGCTGTTTTTATTTAACATCAGTATTTTGTTTGTAATTCATTCTTTTGTTGTTTTTTATGTCATAGATGACGTGATTTTCGCCTAGCCGTAACGTCTTTTAAAAATAATTTCGAGGTAATTTAATTTTAAAAATGAATTGTCTATCCAAATAAAATTAGATTATGGGCTTACTAAAATTAAAAAATTGCGACTTGCCGTAAACTAGAGCATGTAAAATGATTCTTCTTTCAGAAGTCTGAAATTACCTTCTACAAAAAAATCGCCAACAGTTTTTTTACGTATATTATAAGCTGTGGTTACATTTTTTTACTAGCGTTAAGAATTTTATAATAAAATAAATTTGTTCTAAAGGCCTTACAAAAAAGCGTACAATTATAAATTTGTTCAAAAGCGATTATACATACATTTCTATAAACTAGGACAATGGCTAAATTGCTGAACAAATGACTGTTTATGAACAATTGACGTTCAAAAAATTTGATTGCTTTGGTCACAAACATTTTAAAGCTGAATTTCTTAGAATATCAGTTATTTAGCCCGTTTTAACATTACACAATTTTAAAAACGTCTACTTTTTTATACCAATTTTTTTATTATTGCTACCAACGGGGAAAGGTAAAAAAATCCAATGCTGTATGTAAATCAGATAAAAATTATAAGCAAATCAAACTAAATAGTTTTGTGCGCTTTGAAAATTAATAATTAGCCTCGAAATTTATTATTATTGTATAACCATTATTTTCAATTTTACTAAAATTTGCTATTTTTAATGTTGCACAACCCTTGTACTTATCAGTGATTACGTAATGTGAAATCTCTGAATTTTCATGGACAGAAACGTAAGCTAATTCTAATTTTGGCAAATGTGGACATTAAGATACTAAACAAAAATAAACTTCAGTTATGTAATTTCATTTGTCATCACAGCGTTTTGTTTTAACGATGTACTTAGCTATCCACAAAACAAAAGCGTTAATAACAATTATCACGATATTTCGAAATATAATATTTTTAAATAAAATTTACATTCATAAGTATGTTAAAGCATTCAACTGCTTACACATTTAAATGTTAAAAACGTTTTTTTAAGATTAAAGATTTGTTCATAGGCAGAAGCGTAGCGTACCATGGCGGGGCCCCGTATAAAAATGTGTTATGGGGCCCTTCCCCCGTTGAAGTAAATGACTTAAACGGGGAAATCCCGCAGCCCGCGATAACCGATGTAGGGTGTTGCCACCTTTGAACGCACGCTTTACGCGGGAAAAAAAGAAATTGCTTTTTTTGACTTTTGTCATTTCTGAAATAAAAAAAAATCGGGAAGTTTTTATTAATTTTTGCTAACGCACGTTGGGGGCCCCGTATAATTGATACGGCGGTAGCTACACCCCTGTTCATAGGCAAAAAAATCAGGCAGTAGCATAGATTCTATTCAGCTGTATGTTCAACGTCAAAGTTAGGTGGCGCTAAAAAGTACATTGACAGTAGTAAACTGATAAAATGAAGCCCTTTAGTTGTTAAACATACAGATACTAGAAATATCTTTATAGACTACTTTTCGACAACCCCGTTTTGTTCATTTTAAGACATTAAATTATCTAATTGGAAGTAAAAGAAATATATACATAAACAAAAACTAGTTCACGATTGTTTCATGCTTTTCAATCTTTTCGCCCAGACTTTATTGTTTAGAGTTTCTCCGACGACGTAAAGACCGGCTGCTAACAACAATAAAGTTACAAAGAAGACTATTCTTAAAGGTGTATTTAAAACTTCCATGACAGGATAAACCCAGAAGCCCGATGCAAAATAAATGATATGTATCCATATTAAATAAGCCGTCATGAAAAGAGTTAACATTTTGAGTCCAGTTTTTCTGTTGGGATACTGGCGGAATGTCGTTACTGTTTCCACTACTGTGAAAATCATTATGTTGGTATGCATTAAATGGTTCAGCCACACTGGAAAATATTGGTCGAGCACTCGGGGAAACACCAATTCCCTGTCGACAGCGTATAGTGCCCAGAATGTAATTCCGACGAACATTGCCACTGGGAATGCTACGCAAGAGTGTAGCCTGTCTTTTATTTTTCTGATTTTACTCGAACCGGTGATGTCAACTATTATGCATAGCGTAAAATATAATGTTTGGATGAGCTGAAACAAAAAAAAAATGAACATTATTTCGGTATACGGAAAACTATGCATGGAACTGCGGTTGATGATATAATAATTACTGTAAAATACAAAATAAACATAAAATTAACGATTTTTATTAGATAACATTTGTATTTTGATGCAAAATTATTATGCATATTATTTATGTAAAAAAAAAAATATTTTATTGCGGCGATATTTGGCGCCATTGATAAAAAACAAAAGGCGGTGCAAAAGTTTGATAAGTCAAAATGATAGTGTCAGTTAACATAAGTTTTTAATTGTGAATCATAAAAAAGTAGTTAAAATTGCGTGAAATAAGTTTATTTAAACAACAGTACAAACATAGTGATATACCTATTATAAAAATTTGTTCAAATGTATGAAACACATGAAACTGACAGGTACGCAACATAATATGGCATTTCTCAAATTAAATCATTGTCTGCTTAGTTAATAAGAAGTCCAAATTTCCTTATAATATTCTATAATTGCAATCTATTTAAAATACAAGTGTGTAAATAGTTGTTTATATGTCAAAAATATTGAGGTTATATTTAATAAAATTTTGACCTTGGTAAACTCAATAAAAAACCGGTTCGAGGGGATAACTGGATCATTTTTTTAAGTGCATTAAAATGTAGAAATGACAAACTAACCGCATCCCAGAACGTCAGGAATTTTAGCTTTCCAGCAAAATTAACACCCATTTGGTGTACATTTCTGGGTACATTAACATAATTCCAATCATAATAACATCCAAAAGCAAAACTAATGGATCCGATTACATGAAAAACACCTTTAACTGACAACAGAACCGACTTTTCTTGCATAATTGTTGATTAAAGTTATAATTTAATTGAACTAAACAACATAAAAACCGAAATCGTTAAACGACGCCAAACATTGACAACACTGCACGAGTCTGACGCCAATTTTGAGCGAACTAATTCAAAATACCAGACCACATTAATACTTGATTGAATTCTCGTTTTAAAGAAATTCTATTTTATTATAAGTGCCTACTAGTAGTAAATACTGCTGAGTAATTTAATACAATTGAAAAAACCCGGGTCGCAGTGCCAAAACCCTGCCGACAATATAGTGTATTTGCTTGTATAGGGCCGTGTGGTTTTATACTTTTATTATGTGAAATTAAGTTTGTTTTTGGGCAAAATAAAAAATTTAACCCCTTAATACACCCCTTAAAATAACATTTTTTTCTTAATTGTAATATTATTATCAATCTAACGTCTACACCGAATTAAATACACCCTTCAATAAATAAGTCACTATCTGCAAACTAGTGTTTTCATAAAATTTGTAAATCCGGTCCTGTCGGGCCGATTTTATTAAAATTGTGGGGAAACTTTTTAATCACTACCAAAGAGTTAAATTTCAATTTTGAAACGATTCGGAGAATTTTTTCGGTATTTTGGGGCCCAAAAACAGTTTTCAACCCCTAAAAACTACCCTCAAAATAGCCCGATTAGGCCCATTTTAAATAGGCTTCTTGCGGTGATGGATTTCAACATGTGGCCCAAATCAATTAACTCTTTCGAAAGTTATCGCGCGTACACATATATATATATATATATATATATATATAAATATATATATATATATATATATAAACATTTTTAAAAATGGTGCCAAAGTGTTTAGGAGGTTATGAAACGTCGAGAAATTTTGGTCCGACCCCTAGGTCCCGCCATCCGACCGACGCCAATAGTGTATGTTGCCATATGGCAAATACACTAACAAATAACCCCACTGCTACTCGATATCTCCAATATAAATAATGGATACCTATGCAGAAAATATATTTATACGAGAAATCTCGCGTGTTCAGTTCTGGTCGAACGAATTCTAAATTATTTATCATTTTATAAATTATTCATAAAATGAAGGACGCAATGTGTGCAGTTAATGACAAAAAATCAATATCTAACGTTTTACAACAAACAAAACAATTATTGTTTCTAAATAAAATGGAAGTAACAACGTTTTTTCGAAAACCTCCCTATGTTTCTGTTTTCGGGGAGAAAATCCGGCTCCGTTAGGTCAGCGAAGGCCTTCTGGAAAGCGCGTAGGGTACACCCGAACAAACATATATATTAGGAAATTTTATGTAAACTATGCTTTTGCATGCTGCTTCGTTTGCATGAATCGTGATTTTTTGTCTGCAGATTCACTCGCATTTCTGTCGGTTTTAGAGAACCCTATGTTCATCTGTAATCGAGTAAAAATATAAATCGAAATGTTTGATATAGTGTGTTAATTAAATGCTAATGAACTAAGCTTTCGTGCGTCTTTAATGTACAATCTATCGGTAGTCCAAGTTTAATTAAAATCGAACCAACCGTTGCTAGTACAGAAAGATTGTGATAACATTTCCCTGCTTGCCATAATAAAATACCCAAAATGTCCGAAAAAAAGTAAACGAATTCATAGACTACTTTGACGCGAGGGCAAACATGTTGCAGGCCACGAATATTAAGTGGGATACGGAAGTATTTACATCAGTTTGTAAATTCTTTCGTTCTGAAATCTGGATCTTGTTTGCTCTCGTTCAGCGCTGGTCCTGGGGTAGAGCGAGAAGAGCGGTCGATCTAGGCGCCAGGTGGCAAGGGGCGCCAAAAAGCCAAATTCGAAAACTTTCTTAATGTTAAAGAAGAAGTATAATAATTAAAGCTACTGAATTTAAATTCAACGAGTGTTGATGTTGGCAATAAAAGTTGATTTTTGAAAATTTGGGACTTTTATTTAACATAAAACGGAAGTACAATTTACGTGAAGTGAAAGCTTCGACCAAAGGGCCCTGAAAGACAATCTCGCTCTAGGGCGGGCGCTGACGTTATTCAATGCTCTGAATGGTTTTAGATCGACGTTGTAAATTATAGACGTTCGATTACATTCTGAATTATTTTAGTAGACTTCTAATCTTTATAATCAATGCTGGCATCCGGGATATGCATAGGAATAATGCATAGAAAAGGCAGGGTCACTTGATACCATTATATTATCTCATAAAAGTATATCACAGAATGCAGTATATAATAAAATTATATGTAACAGTAGTGATCATATTTATGATAATACACGTCATTTACTTTACTACGACGGGATATCGCGGGTTCAAAGCTCAAACTATTAATTATTGTACATGAGATCCGTTTTTATGCCCTTTCAAATAGGTTATCACTTGCCGAGCTTGGGTGCAGACAAAACAAGGTCAATAACAGAACTGGGTAGAGCATCGAACCTAAGTGCTTGAGGAAGTATTGAGCACTTACTAAAATGCCTAAAGCAACAAGCACTTTCATTTTGAAAAATGAAAAACGAGTATTTAAAATGCTTATTAAGCATAGCAATTTATAATGCTTATATGCTTAATCCTTTGAGTGCCAAGGAGCGTGATCACGCTCTCAATACAGTGGCCGAAAATGCCAGGAGCGTGACCGAACTCCACAATATACTGGCCGAAAATGCCAGGAGAGCGATTGCGCTTTTGCTCCCGAACGAACTAATACGACCTCTATTTCATAGTAGTTGTCGATTCCTGTTAATTGTTTTTGCAATTGGAATTATAGAGTGGCACTTTTAGCTAATTCTCAAAAAATCATGTTGGCACTCAAAGGGTTAATAAGTAGCAAACCTTTATTCAAGTGCTCTAAGCACCAAGTATTTGTTTAAGCGAAGCTTATTTTTCCATCGATGTTCTTGTAACATCAATAAGATTAAATTTTGAAGAAAAAATCTCAGTATATTTTTATCTAACTATGTTTGGGTAAGAATTCCCGTCTTAAGCGGCATTAACGCGAGCGAAGTTGTAGGGAAGCGCTAGTTTTTAGTACTCAAACGGTTGAAGTTTATACTTGGGTGTCACGTACATGTAGTCTGTTATGTAAAGTTATGATTTATTTTAGTATTTAATTACAGGAAAAATGACTTAACAATCACACAATTGTGTGCCTTCAGTTCAAATTTGGGTCGTTCCATTACTCAGTTGGGTCGAGGAAAACACGCCATTCCTAGACGAGTCAATTGAAGACGAAGGTCACAGGTATAATTGTTTAATATTATATCATATATTATATACACCTAAGCTAATAATAACTTTAATCAGTGTTTATACGAAATATAAACTTTCTTTATTTTTACTTTGGAACAAATGTTATCATTAAAAACGCAATGTCGATCAGTAGCGGGTCGCCGGAGGCCGCTAGGCGTTTGAGTAAATCAAAAATAATTTTAGATAGACTTTTTTGATGATTTTCAGCTGCTTAGAAGCTAGATCTCTAGACCTCTAAAACTTGTTATTTCATAAATTGAAAATCCATTCTTTTGGTTTAGATTTACGTGGAGTCAAAGCGTCGACCAAAGGGCGTTGAAAGATAATCTCGCTCAACCCTGATCAAGGGCTAGGGCCGGCGCTGCTTTTATACTCAAAATATAATTTGAAAAAAAATTGAATTCCAATTATTATAATAACAAAGACATAATTGTCCAATTGTACTACATTAATAATTTATGAACTTTGTTTATAAGCGTTTGTGACGTCAATTTAGTCAAGTGGGTCACTTGGTGACCCGCGGGTCATACGTTGCCGGCGCCTGGTTTAGAAGTTACGCGGGTAATCGGAGGTTTTTGTATGAATTTTGAAAAACTTTAAATTAGGGTTTTAACGAATGCGAAAAAAAGGTCATTTTGCACAAGTGAATACGACTTGTAAATTTATTTTTACAGAATAGATTATGTTAATGAACAAAAAAGTTATTTATGTCTATAATAAATAATCGCGATAAATAAGGTTTCTATTCATTGCCCGCCACTGGTGTTGCCAATTTCAGGTAACTCAAATCTTTAAAAGATTAGATTCTAGTTCTTTTTGATAAAAAATATTAAATGTTCTACTGAAATTACGTAATGCTCTTTTTAAATCAAAGTAAAGGCGGTCTGGGTTCAAAAATTCAAGCATCCTTCGTAGAAATCCAAGAGAAAAATAATTTAGATTCTGAAGACAGAAAATTTAAAAAAAATAAAAATAAATAGTGATAATTTTGTTTGCGCCCCCAGCGTAATTCTACATGTATAAAATTGTAATTAATTTGTCACAATCTAAGGTCTTTGTCAAATCAGTTTTTTTTGACAGTGCTTTCTGCAGCCCAGCAATAACCACTCTTTTTTAACCACAACAATTTTGTTATTGGATGTGCATTTCGAGAGTAATACCAGAGGTAATACTTCATGCAGCAAAAACTAAAGAAATTACCTGTTTATGATGTCTATGATAGCATTAAACATAAAAAAAAAAAACAAAGTCTTAACTCATTTCGGGAAAAATCTGACATTGGCACTATTGTTCCGTGGGCACTTAATCCACAGAATTAAAAAAAATTTGGTACTGAGTTCAAACTGACTTCAAAAGACACTAATTACCCCATTATTGTTCAAAGGGACCAAACTTAAACTAGATCGCATAGCGGTTTCTTACCAGGCTCCAAAATGTGAGAAATTTGAGTCGCCCCTTCATGGGAACGACGTCGTCGACGCTCTTTTCGAAAATCCTTTTCGGGATGTCGACATACTTTTGATCGTAATAAATTCCAATTGCATAATGGACAACGGCGACGAAATGAAGAATAAGCGACATCACAATAACAGCTGACTAACAATTAAGGTAATTGAACAAACTTATTATTAAACGACCCTCTTTTGTTTTATAACTTTACTAAACACAGCCAATTATATCCGCCAGTTTAAGTAGACTTTCTCTTTACGGATTATCTTTTGTTAACTAAGATTGTTTTAAAAAACATTTGAAAAGCGATTAGATAATATATTTTTTTTACAAAACAACCGCGAATCGATCAACTAACAGCGTGATTCAGCAACACTAAAGCGTTTAAATTTGTTATTAATTATATATATTTTATTATGATAATAAACTTAGGTGGGATTTAAAACAGGTACCGTGCGTTGAATGACGTGGTTCGGTTTTACGGATTCGACTGTCGCTTGTTTGAAGCGCAGAGTTGGGTGAGTTTTAGACGCGTTGATATTGTGCATATAATAAACACGAATTGTGTAAAATGGCCGTTCGTTATTTTTGAACGAATCGATACTGGAATAACGGACGCAAATATAACGCGTGTTCGAGAAATCGCGAACTAGGAATTGTCCGTTGCAACCCTATATACTTTCGAAAACATTCCATGCAATCGGATTTTTTTCCAAAATCGTATCCAGAAACATTCAGGCTGTTTCCAACCATGATACTATGACTAAAAGGAAGATATACTCATGCGCAGGTAAAACTCTATCTCTCTCTAGCTTGTGACGTCACCGAGTGACAGTACGGCCGTAGCAAAATACAACCCAAAATGTTATAGTATCATGGTTTGGTTTCCAGTGAGCCAAAAAACATATATTTTTGAAGTGAAATTTCTTTAGGCCCATTTTGAGAAATTTCGCGAAGGGACAACTCAGTGAGTCGGCGTTACGAAAAGCTTGTGACGTTTTTGCGTTTATGCAGTACAGCGTACATAAAAAATTATTTGTATATATAGCAACGAATTACAAAATCCACATTTCGCGAGACTTGTTTTTTTATGAATTATGCAGATGTTAGTTGAATGAATGCAATTAATAATAAAATCGTAAACAATGGCGTCTCTACGTACTTGACTATTGTCAAGCGCTACGAAAATGTAATCCATTTCAAAAATCATGCAAATTTTCTCGTTAACCCTGACCATTGTATTGTTAGCACTTTTAATATTTCTACTTGCAGTTTTTTTTAATTGAAACATTAATTGGTGGAAATTTCCTGAAGACCGGTACTAATAATCTAGTTTGGATTCGAATCACTTAAAAGATTCATTCGTTTTGTTAATTTACTCGCTAAAGGTAGATTTAGATAACAGTGTTGATAACTATAGTTTGCTACAATTTAAGAAACACCGATTGTTACAATGCTATATTAGAAAAAAAATATTTTCAAACAATGTCGCCGTCGGGACTCATATTTGAATCTTTCCACTATCGCGGTGGAATGAGTTATCACTTAGTCAACAGTAACACATCCAAACAATCAATCTTTCTCATATAAAGCGTATTATATTTATGAGTACCTAATTGTTTTTTCACATCATGCGATGAAGAATTGTGTAACTTAGGTAACGCTAGCGGCTAGACCATAGCGATAGACCTCGAGTAATTGATAACTCATTCCGCTGCGGTAGTCGAAAGATTCGGGTTTGAGTTTCAACGGTGACAAACTTATGCAATTGTTAGTCACGACCTTAAAAAAATCAAGTCCGTGGAATGTAATTGAGAACCCGCCTTTAGTCGAGTCCTTGGCCATCGTGCTCTAATCAAACCACAGAGGCGTTGATTTTTCTATCTCCATACAACGTGTCGCTTTATGCAAGTAAAAAATTTAATTACAAAATAAGTAAAATATAAATCATAAATAAAGATTGAATAAAATTTGTCATAGAAATTCGTGATTTTCGAAACGTAAGTGCATCCAACTATGCGAGTCACCTTAAAGGAAAATTTGCGAACATATTAAAATTTAGAAGGCCCCGAGGCTTCAGTCCTAAGTCCGACACTGCTTCGAATTAAAATGAAATGTTCACAAAACAGCTTGTGTATACCAGTAATGGAGGAGAAGAAGCCGCACTCAACTCGAAACGGCTTCAAGAAGCCAAGTCAAGCTGACATTTAGTTTATATTGTTCATAAATATTTGTGCATTTGCATTGATCGGTGTAATTGCTTTTGTGGACTTGAAAATAACCCAGCGTCTAGCGATGCCGTACTTTAAATGCGCTTCCATTGCCTGATTGTATCTTACAGACGCTCGAAAGCTAGGCTCATCAGCCGTTCCATCTTTTTTACAAGTCCGCAGTTTTCAAGTTCTAATCCAAGAACTAAATACAGTAAGACCTTGCTTAACGTTGCTCCGCTTA
The DNA here is from genome assembly GCA_034508555.1 of Venustoraphidia nigricollis. NCBI lineage: Eukaryota > Metazoa > Arthropoda > Insecta > Raphidioptera > Raphidiidae > Venustoraphidia > Venustoraphidia nigricollis. Next base: position 2,374,372 of record JAVRKA010000032.1, on the reverse strand, counting down.
ACGCTGTTTTGATATTAAGCGATTTCTAAAAAAAATGTAGCCGCTAGAACGTAAATTATGCATTAGTTTATACAAAATGATTCAAATGTTGATAGAAGTTCAAAGGCAAGACGAAGTGTCATTGATGTAATATCTTGCTATCGACAACAGCTTGCTAAATGAAACAGAAAGAGGCAAACGACATTAGATAATTTCTTCACACAAAACAAAATATATCAATTGAGGAATCTTTCTCATCACAAACGTAACTTCTTACTCGAGCTTTTATTTGATTTTCATAAAATATGAACGATTCGTTAGCTCACGTCATTCCCGCGCTTACTCTGATTGGTCAGATGAAACGAGGCTGCCTTTGATATTATCATTATGGTAACCCTAGCTAAATATCATCCTCACCTTAGAGTACGATTGGGATGGGCCTCTGGGAACTCCTTTAAGTTTACCACACCTTATCCTGTTCGTTCCCTCATCTACAGAACGTTTTACAGAATATAGGCGACTTTTCGAAACGACATGACAGAGCGCCGTCTTTTCGACAGATGAACTGACGTAGTTTTGAAAGTTAGTCCTGCAGTAAAATATCTCTGAAAATTAGGGAATGGACAGGACAAAGTGTGGTAAATTTGAAGGAGTTCCTAGAGACAAGTTATTTTTCACGGACGTATAGACAGGAAGAATATTGTAGATTATAAACGCTCAACAACTGAACTCATCAACGTCGGTCGTATAGGCAATTCTATCCACTAGGTGAATTATTGAAGCTAAAATTTTAGTTCATGATAGCGGCGCTGCAATAACGAAGGCAAATAAAAGAAAATATACGAAAATCCAGCATTCCCTCGCCTTTATCTCCGAAAGTAATGAGCTTAAAATTTTGGGAAAAAAAAGAATATCGGACCTCACTCATAGTTTACAGGAAAGCCTAAACGAAAATTCTAAATCTTCTCATGAAAAACGGAACGGTGCGGAATCTTCTCAACGCAACCGATGTTCTTTCTGTTACGTTTTTTGTCTGTTTTACATTTGCCTCCCTAATTCCAGCGCCGCTATCAGGAACTAAAATTTTGGCTTCAATAAAACTTACCCTGACTCTACTTCAGTATCGAGCACAAAATACGTGTTTTGTGGTGTCGAGATCTCTGTCGATGGTGGTTATGCAGTAAAATGTATTAGAACTTCAAGATCATACCTGAGGTGATGTTTTGCCGTATGAGTCAGGTAATAGTAAACTTCCGTGTGTCAACAATTGAAATACACAATCAACTCTGCTTATGACATTTATGTCGGAGACCAAATTACAAAACGGCTTATACCAAGTTTTTCGTATCTTCTGGTAGATTTTTTTCTAACTATATTGTTTGTAACCATTTTGTATAAACATTTTTTCGAGAATTATATTTATTGTATTTATTATTTTATTATGATGACCTGGAGAAGTCAGTCTTCAGTTAGCTTATTTTATCGCGAATACGGCTGATGACCTCAGATGTTGAGCGTCTATAATCGACAATGCTTCTTTTACGATACGTCGTGAGTGATTTCGCATTTTGTCAACTTTACGATTCACGATTATTTGCAATTTTCGTGATTAGCATCAAACGTCAATAATGGATAGAGTGATCATTGGACTCTTGGATGTTCAAGTTACCGTAGTACTGATACGTGTGGATTGTTGAATGTGTAACTTATCAACGACATACGCCCGTTTTTATAGTAACAAATGAACGTCATCAATTAGAGAATAATTAAATGTGACCTTAACTTACCCGCGGTAACGTTACCTTGCGATGACGTCACTCTGGTCAACTGATGCATGAGCGACACGAATAATTAGACAGTTTACCAAATATAGAACGCAATTGCAACGCGAAAGTAATTACGAATACAAATATGATTCCAGTGATGCTTCTTGAATTGGAAAACTACTTAACGATAGATAGATAAGGGGCCATCCGTAAATTACGTCACACTCTTGATCAGGGTAGAGCGACTTTCAGCGTCCTTTGGTTGACGCTTCCACCTCACGTAAATTGTACTTTGGTTTTATGTTTGGTTTTATGTTAAAATTAACTTTTATTGCAAACAAATTTAAATTAAATTTAGTGGCTTTTAATGCTATTATTTTGCGCTGGAAACTGTTTTTCGCATTTAACTTTTTGGCGTCCCTTGCCACCTGGCGCCTAGAGCCCCAGGGCCGGAGCTGCCAAGAACTTGTCCTCACTATAGAAGTTTCACTTGAGAAAAAAAACAATCAGTTCCGATCTAACAAGGAGTGCGTTTTCATCTTTGATCTTTTCTCGACGCGTCAGGTATTGTAGTCAAAAGATCAACGTGCGCGTTCGTCATCGTCGACCTTATGTACAGCGGCTGTCCCCCACCTGGGGCATGCCGTCGCGACCGGTGTCTGGTGTTGTGGAGGTGCTCGCGGTTTACCGGAATCGTCTCCCTCCCGCTCTTCGACCAACGACTGCTGCAACGAACCCAGGCGATCGGAACCAACTGTACATGGCATTATGTCGCGTTGTTTACACCTTTATTATTGTGTACGGCAAACTAAACTAACAAATAATAATTTCTGGTGACCAGTCAGTGATCAACAATCTATGCTGGTCGCTGGTCTGTGATATTGTTGGATCGTGTTACGTTTCGAAGTATAACCGGTGGTTTTGTGGCTTTGATAAACAATATGTTTACTAATAATAACTGACGGACATTTCGTGTGTGTTCAGGTGAGGAAAAAGGTAAGTGAAATAATGTGATTAGTGTTATTTTAACAGTTGTTTAAGTTGTGTCGCGGAAAAGCCGAGTAAGTATGTAATCTTAAAACCTATCCTTTTTCCCTAGTCGATCTTTGTTGTAATTTTGCTTTCTTGGAAGTTTTTAATTTTGCATAGCCGGGAAACATGATTCCAGAATCCTAATCAATTCTAACTGTAGTCTGTACCCAAACTTAAATATCTTATCGGACTACGCGGTTAAAAGCTAGTGTTAACACAAGTGAGTCATTTCCGCTTTGGACATATAAGGAAGATAAGTCATTCACTTTCATTTGTTTTCTTCGCGTTACTTCAAGCGAACCGTTCGCGAATTATTTTTTGACAGGCCACGATATTCTTTTGTCTGGTTACAATTGAAGCTGGTAGATTACATATAGTTATAACAATGTCAGAGCGTTTTAACGTGTAAATAACAGATGCTGGTCAATTGTAATTTGTAGCGTCTGTAATTCCAATTATTTCTAGTAATTTATATTAGGCTGAGAAAAGAATTCCCGGATTTCTTGTCCGTCTGTCTTTTTGTACCGGCATCACCGGAACGATTATGATGCAACTTAACAATTTATATCCAAGCTCAAGTACAGGATACTTTTTACTAAAGCCGTGGTGTTGACGAGGCCAGTCTCTACTCTAATCTACCAGAAAAACTTGGGCGTTAATTTTGATCTATATCTTTGAGACCTATTCACGAGTCTGATTCGTCCCTATTGGAACAAACTTCCTGGAACGTCCCTGGACCTAAATCCACCTCTGATCAAACTGCGTTATGAACATGGGGTTAGGGTGATTGCAAAAGAGTGAGTCATTTGACATACAGACAATACTGATATCGGATCAGTAATCGATAATTTTCTGTATACATTCGAGGGGGAAAATTGCTTGCAAGTTAGTGTGGGTTACTTGATAGTGACGTGTAATTTAAAGCTGTCATGCCATTTCGCCCTAAAAAGAAATAAACTTCCCACAAATTACAAAATACTTGAATAAAACTTGCAACGCTTCGGAGACACTGTAACATCACAATTAACAGGATGCGAGTAGCAAAAATGTTATCAACAGTATATGCGCATAGCGTCTAATAATACTAATTTCACTCCAGCCCTTTTATTATTTTATTTCAATAAATTATTTGCATGCAAATTAAATATTACACGCTCCCACTTTTTTTAATCACACCGCATTTACGTTTCGAGCTGCGATTATAATTTTTTTCGTAAAATAACTATAATTGTTTTCCGGTCAACAAAAGACCATACTTGTTAATTTTACCGGCACGTGACCGGCTATTTTTATATATCTTGTACTTTGTTTACCCAAGGTCGAACGTCTTACAAACGGCCTTGTTTTTATATTTATTTTTTTTTTAAATTATCCAATGCACTCAGCTTTTTCTGAACACAAATTAAGAGTAAACTTTTTCAGTTCTCAATCATTCAGTACGGAAAAAAACGCACGACTTGGGGCATATTCTACAACTCATGTGACATACCTAATCCATTTTCAATTACCTTACCATAATAATAGGTCTCCTCAAGTTATTTTCTATCTGGCTTCGCTCGCGTTGACATAATAAATAAAAGTTTCTTAACGCTTGCGATGGCGCGGTAGCGGCTAGTCTGCACAAGTGATAAGAAGGTTGACCCGTTCATTTCTTTTTAATAATACGTCCATTTAAAGATTAACATTACATACTTGTCTTCGGCGACGAAAGTTGACTTTTGCATGTCAGTGGCGATAAACAAAAGTCGCGCGTGCGCAGATCAAAAATAATGTTTTCGTCCCTTGGGAAATCAAACGCTTAAACTATTATGGTCTTTCTATGTACTTATTACAAGAAGTACTATGCGCATTGAGGACGCGATGGTCAACTCTTCGTCATCTTTGTATAATGTACTATTTAATAATTTACTCTCGAAGAAAAAATATGTTTAAGTATGTTGTTATTTTGTAGGCTTAATGGCCGAATACTGCGAATTCGATTGGAACAGTCGCAACCCGATGCGAGGTCATATGCGCGGCGTCGGCGACTGCGGGGAATCCCAAACGAGCCGGGCTCAAGCTCTGTCCATTCTGCAGAAACTGCTGGACGACTCCTTGCACGGCGAGCTGAAAGGAATCAAAGGCGTCTCGGACGAAAAGGATCTGATGCGTTTTCTGTACGCGCGCAAATTTAACGTGACCGAAACGTTGAAGTTGATCGAGAACTACTCTCGTTACAGGAAAGAGAACGCTGAGGTTTTCGAAACGCCGGCCACTTGCAAGTTCGCGATCAAGGACGGCTTCCCGTGCGTTCTGAAAGAACGAGACAGGAAAGGACGCTGCGTTCTTATCATGTTCGCTTCGAATTGGGATCATAATCTGTACAGTTTGATCGATATTTATCGGGCTCTGATAGCGTCGCTCGAGAAATTGACCAAAGACTCGACCAATCAGAGTTGCGGATTCGTCGTGATCGTAGATTGGAACGGTCTTGGCATGCGACAGACGTCGAGTCTGAGTCCGCGTCTTCTGAAGACGATGATCGAAGGACTTCAGGATTGCTATCCGGCTAAGTTCAAAGCGATCCATTTCGTCCAGCAGCCGTGGTATGTTGAAACGGCGCTGGCAGTCATCAAACCGTTCCTCAAAGAGAAAACACGACACAGAATACATTCGCATGGCAATAATTTGTCGACTTTGCACGATTTCATCGCTCGTGACGTTCTACCAACCGAATTGGGGGGCGAAGGACCGCCGGTTGATACTTCTTATTGGGCCAACCAGATTCTTCAAACTATCAACTGATCTCCCCAGTGCCGTATCTAAGAATTCTAGTGATCCTAGCAAAAGGAGAAAACTTGACGTCCTTTCATGTCATACAATTTCAGTATTCATTGCAGCTCTGCTAAACCCGTTTTGCTTTGATTTACAAAATACAAATATCGTGTGTCGAATTCTTGGTGCCGATTTGAAAAATTATTTCGGTGTTTAAACTTTAAGTGCCTAATTCTTATCGTTTAATATTTATACTAATTCAAAGACTGTAAAGAGGTTAATTTTGAACAGTATCGGCTCTGTGGTTGTAGTTAAAATGTCTCTTTCGTCGTGAAAAATATTCTGAATTATCATATAATTCTTATTTAAAGATCTGTTTTGTTATTTTATACGGTGATTTTATTAAATTTGACAAAAAAAAGTTCGTTGCAAACTCGTGACAAATTATAGTAATATTTTGAGTCTCCAAAGTTTATAAAATTTATAAAAATATAGAAACACGTTCTGTGATAAAATTAATAAGTAACATTTTTGTATAATTATACATATATATTTATTGTATTTTATGTAATTATGTATTAAATAAATAATTACATTTGGAAAGTTTTAACTAAATATTTAAAATACCTTTTTATTGAAGAACTAAAAATAAAATTTTGTTTTCAAAGCCATTTCAAATTAATTTAAAAGACTAGTTTTTCTGATATTCCAATAAAATTATTCTTAAATGAACACCCCCGGAAAGTTTATCTATTTTTACGATTTCGTATCTCAGAATGAACCCTTATAGAGCACTTTTGGAATATGGTGGTTCCAATTTTTTTTTATTCCTGAGAGAAAAGAATTCTTGAAGCCATTTATTTGTAGTCGTTTTTTCTTTCGTAACCCAAAAAGGTGTAGATACTCCACCTGGCAGAAAGAGACAATGGTAATTGCGGTAACCGTTCCGTTTTTGTTCAACACATACAAAAAAATGGGTCAGAAAGAGGTGTATACCGTATTTATTGCTTTCTCTTTCCTGTCGGTTTGTAGACGCAGTAGTACATGAGCACTTCATATTACAGCTTAAAACTAGTTGAAATGAAGTTTATTTCAGAACTATGATAATAAATCGCGGGCAAAATTTGCAACCGTATGAAACCGAACGGGGTACCTAGTAGTTTTATATAAATTAAAAAAACACGTTGTTATTACTTTTTAACGCCTGCCAGTCCTGCAACTGGGACGACATCGCGGACAGTCTATTGCTCGGTCAACGACTTCCGTAATTTTACGATCTGTTCAATGAAAGCGCCTGCCGGCCGCCAACCCGCACAGCACAGCTGTGGTGCCGGTTGCATGATCTACAGCTGACTGCGTGAAAGCGAAGGGCAGCCCGTTCCATTTCGTTGGCTGTGCTAATAGCCCCGAGGAGCCACGCGACAAAAATATGCCGTACAGCATAAGTCACTTTTAGTTCTGCGATTGTACTGTAGAAACATCGAAAATACAAATGAGACTGACATATTTTTACTCAATAAAAACTGCTGGTCTCAGCGTTTTTATTGAAATTGATATTTACTAACAATCATTTATTTATTTATTTATTAAACGAATTTATATAATGTGACATTATACCTAACATTGTTAACAGAATTGATAAAAATTTACGATACATTTTTTTATTTAAATTGTGTAAAAGTGCTGTGCAAACATAGTTGTGATAAAAGATAATTGAATTAAGGTGAGAATTTATTTTAGAATCGATTTGTTTTCCTTTTGACAGTTTCATTTTGTATTGCCGTATTGTGTGCGTAAATAATGAATTCAATTAGTCCACGGGGTACAAACTGAAATCGATATGATTACTCCATAGGGAGTTTTGAAAATACGGGAAAACGTGTGCAATATTTAAATTGTTTCAATTGTTTCTTAAACAATTGAAATGTAACCATAAAAACAAAAACCTATTCCTTCGTAACCTTTTGGAGAGTTGTTTTTTATTATTCTGTTATTAATTGCGCTAATAAGAATTTTAATATTAATTATTGAATATTTTCATTACGTCACGCTAGCAAAATAATTAATGAGAGTGAAAGGCTGAATTAGGTATTTGGTACGACTTGATCAAAAACGACGGTAAATTTAAATAGATCGCGGTAAAATTTTGTCAAAATCGGAGTTGTCACTTGTCAGTTACACACAGTCGAGGTCGAATGTGTAATGTAAGAGCGCCCTGAATGTAAAACGTGCGGCACGGTTACTATGAACAAAATGAAACAATAGACTATATTTTGATTCTTGCTCGATTTTTGATACGACTTTCAGCTTCAAATCTAGATTTGGAGAATGTCATTTTTGTTTTCAATTGAAATGCTTGATGTAAAGCTGAAAGTCGCATTAGAAACCGAACATTCAGAGAAACTACGCGAATTACAAATAGCGTGGTATGTTCTATATTGGAGAACAGTAAACTATTCATTTCAATTGATTTATTTCAATAAAATTTCAAGCGTGACTTGTTGGTTTTGTAGTAACTGCCGGACGTCGTGTACAACTGTACTATTGCCAGAGTTAAAATATAATGTTATATTTATATGTATACGCATTCGCAATAACGGGAGAAAGACGAAAAAAATAGCATAGATTGTTAATTGTTGTTGTTAATAGGTAATATAATAAACAATTACCATTTACTAGTAACTAATTAATCTACAGCTGTAATTAGATGAGAAATAGTGCTATTGTTTATAAACTGCGAATATGGATTATATAATTATTATATTTTAAATTGCATATTTTCAAATTATTTGCATAATTATTGTTTGTTTATTTTTTGTGTTGCGTATTACTTTTGTCTTAACGAGTGATGTAATATTGCCGGTTATTTTTGATTGTAGCCATTTTTGCCGCTTAATCTATAAAACAACATGGCGGTTTTCGTTTTTTGTTTTTCAGAACAACAAAAAACAAAACAATAGAACAGTTTTAAACAGTAGAATCGGAAGAATTAATTAAATAATGTATTTATATTGGTTATAAAATTAATATTAAAATCTCGACCGAAACTTAGAAACATGCGCAAAACTTTCTGCGCAACTTTGTATAATATTAATAAATAATATAGCCGGATATTTAACCGGTTAATTATCCGGATATTAACCCTTTTACATCATTGTTCTCAACATTTTTACGTATACTATAGGAAAGTGAAGAAAAATAATGCTCTTGCTTTTGTTATTTTCGCTTACTGTTCGGTGTCCCTCCCCTCTTTGCCTTATAATATACCTAGGTGTAGCCTATGCTAGTCGTTAATCAACAGGCTTTTAAAAAATCGGATAGTTTTTCACGTTTTATGTTAAATAAACAATAAGTCCCAAATTTTCAAAAATCAACTTTTATTGCAACAACTTGTTGAATTTAAATTAAATTAAGTAGCTTTAATTATTATACTTCTGCTTCTTTAACATTAAGAAAGTTTTCGCAATTGGATTTTTGGCGCCCCTTGCCACCTGGCGTCTAGAGCGACCGCTCCTCTCGCTCTATCCAGGGCCGACGCTGGCCCGTCTATTTATAAACTTTTCTAAAACCACAAAATAGTCTAACAATCGTATTTATATTTTGTGTCATTTAGGTAAAACTAGAATTATTTTCTGAGATGAGCGCCGAAATGCCTTATAACGATAAAATCAGCCGTCCTCAACAATCGTCAACAGCAGTCCGTCCAACGTCTTTCGTCGGCGAGTTGAGTGCCATCTCACCGCCGTCGGGCGCACCTATAAATACAACACGAATTCCGATCAAGTCGCCTTCATCGCTAAGACGCGCCGGTTCATTGCGCGTGCGCGGCGATCGATCCCGCGTTCTTCCGCCGCTTTTGAGTCCCGCCGTCGAATGTGGCGGCTCTGGCGATGCGCCGTCTCCGTTCAACGGTACTGCGGCATTGGTGCGGGGCTGCGCCCCTAGCACTAATTCCTTAACAGCCGGAAGGAGTCCGGGTCTATCGCGCAGGGATAATAAGAAATTGACGCCGTCTCCTTCGAGACATCGCAGCTTGGTGAGTTATCTGACCCTAATTAAAAAAATACATATTTATAATTTTTTTCAGTCCATCTAATAATAAAGGAAATATTAAGAAACCTAATTTATGAGTTGCAGAGTGCACTGTCGGAAAATCTAGTTTGACAATTGACCTTAAGATTGTGTCCACATATATTTCTCCACAAGAAAAGCATTACAGAATTTCAAATCGATCTTACCAAAAATCTATTGAAATTATATTTTTTTCAACGGTGTAACATCGTTCTTTGAACAATTTCCACTTCGAAACAACGTTTTCCTACGCATTTTTATCAAAATTTAGCTTCAAAAACGGCCTTATTCTGTGTAGATACTGTAAACATTGGATCAAAATCAGAGCTCGTTGTCAAAACAGATTTTTTAACAATACTTTCTGCAACCCAGCATTTATCTTGTATGGAATGGTTATAGATATATCAGATAAAGTTTATAGTTATACACGCTCGACAATTCAGGTCATTAGCTTCTGCGTACGTGTAAAACGGAAATATAATTAAAATCAAAGGTAACGACTTAATTTTTTGAACCTGTCAAAATAAAAATTATTTGTCGTCAGTTTGGAAAAGCTTATCCGAAGTTAATGTCATCGTAATTTAAACTTCGATAAAAACAGCTGCTTGGTGCTGTTTTATATTATAGACGCTCAACAACTGAGGTCATCAGCGTCTATGCTTGGTGCTATTGGCCGTTAATATGTTTGTAATTGTTGTAGTTTAATTGCTTAGCTAAAATTACCGCTCTTGCAGTTTCAATTTTTTTTAAATTTAAATTAGTGAAAGCTGTGAATTTACACATTGTCACGCATAAGTAACCAGGACAGGCAACGTCTTGATTGTGTACACGTACACCGTTTGAACTGTATAAATTATAATCGAGATGGAGTGTTTTTAGATTCAAAATATATTTTTTTCAATTCGAATTTTCTACTTGTTTGTGTGTTGAGTTTAAATTATATTAAACCTTACAATATACAATTTGGTTTGTTCGTCCAACTGAAAAAGATTATTCTGCACGTATTTTTAAACAATAATTACAAAACAAATGACCTTGTTTAATGTTTTATTTTAAAATTCTGAAAGCTGGCAACCATCACTACTAATAAATGTACTGATTATGAAACGTACATTACAAATTACATAATTATGTAATAATCAATGTCAAATATTTTGTTTGTCATTCTGTTTTCTAAATTATTAAATAATCGCAGGTACGTTCCAACATATTTGTTGTATGTTGAATTTAGAATATTTATATTCTGAGAACAAAGGGAAAATAATTTTATAATAGCTGCGAACCCGGCTACGCTCGGGTCAAGTGAAATTCATATTTTTTATGCTTAATAATTTTTAATAGATTTATATTAAACTATATTCTGATAGGCTAAATCAATTTATATCTTTAACATATTTTTGACAGTTTGATTTTGAAACAAACTTTACTTCTGTTAGATTCTTTACGAAAATTACTATTCGTGCCTGCTGTCGTTTTACATATACTTCTAATGGTAGCTGATACATAGTTTATGAAAATTACTGCAGAATTGGTTAGATCGCAATAGTGCATAGTGAATTACTACATGCATATAAATCAGATTTTTTATAGGAGCTATCTAGATTGCCTCACTTGTCGAACGTTTGTAATCTACAGCCTATCCATATCTATATAATAATATATAAAAATGGTTGTTAATGGTATATCTGTTTGAGATTAATCGACCTCGACTCCATTTGACCAATCGCCATGAAAGTTGGCGCATACATGTATTTTTTCATGGAGAAGGTCCTTATGTTATCCATTTTGTTGTAATTCGCTAAATACAGTAGAACCGCTGCCATGGATCTACGATTTTTTCGAACGGTGGCAGCAACTTGATAGTGGCGCCCTCTCTTTCTAGTATTTGAGATAAATTGTTTAAAAAAACTCAAAAATATATAATGGGTGGCATTTTTTGTGAGAATAAGAACCCTTTAGTATATATATTTTTATAATAATTTGTTATCAATTTTCAAACATATTATATTATGATTTTGGCGCCCCCTGAAGCTGCCGCCCGGCGCAGTTGCCCCGGTTTCCCCCCCTTCCCTAGATCCTGGGCTATAGAACTGAAGGCTCCACTACTGCTGCCGCTGCCCCGTGTTTCATCTCAATCGCGTGCTATGCCGCGGGTAGGCGACAAGTCCTACTATAGATTTGAAGTGGCGATGACATATCAGTGTCAGCTAACGAAGCAACGCCTTAAGACACTGTAAAAGTTGCCGGTTGTTTGTTGCAGTCGCTGTCGGTGTCGCGGAACTCCCTGGCAGGAGGTCTGCGCACGCCTACTACCAGTCCAGATCGAGATCTGGACCTGGATCTGGACGACGATGACTTGGACTCGCTGCACAGCTACAGCAGCGTGGCGAGTGTTGCTTCGTGTGACCACGCTTATGTAGCACGCAACGGCACCACCTTCTCGGGTAAGCATTGCGCGGCAAACGACCTAGCGTTACTCTACGTTTTTGTTGCGTGAAGAAATTTATAGTACTGTTTCTAAAATTAAATCGAAATGCCAAAAATTTAACATTGAGGCAAAGTGAATCGTCTTTGTTTGTTGAAATTTGTTAAATGAACCCGACTGATTTTGTGCAGGTCGCAAAATGAAGTATGTCGTGCACTGTTCATCTCACGCGGGTCAAACGGGCGACGAATATCTGACGCCGACGCAGAGGGCTCAGCGGCAGATACGTCGCTTGAAGGTGTTGCTGCAGCAGGCCAAGCTCGATGTCGAGAAAAAAGACAGTGAGATATTCCGACTGACTAAAGAGGTAAACCAATTTGAAATTCTAATATTTATTTTTCACAGTTTTATATTAGCTTTCGCATTAGAAAAAGTTCATGTCAAGCTTTACCTCGCGTAAAATTAACTCTCGCGTAAGGTGAAGAACAGTTACAAATATACTTTAAATGTGAGAAAGGTTGCTTGCATGTGTCACTGTAGATGAAATGTTAACTCAGCCGCCGCGATAGTGAAAGATTCGGGTTCGAGACGACGAAACTATTTGAAAAACATTTTTTTTCTTATTGTTACAATGGGTGTTTCTTAGCAACAATAATAGCAAGCTTGAGATTAAAATCGATTCAGAAGGAACAAAAAAACTGATAGAGACAAAAATCCTAAAAATGGTCTCTAGACTAGTAATTTAGACAGTAATATTTATTTGTAGGTTGTTGAGTTGCGTCTGTACAAGGCGTCGCTGAGCTCTCCGGACGATAAGTCGAACTCGAGCGATGCCGTGACGGTTCGCGAAAGCACTCCTCCGGCCGCTGACAGTCCACCCCCGGCGCCCGTTCCACTCGATATGCAGTCGTCGTACGCCGACTCCGGTCACTTCGAGGACTTGGCGTCTGCCTCACCTTGCCATCAGACCAAAGACAAGGCTTGTGCAACGGATTGCTTCGACTGGGACGAGGAAAGAAAAAAACTCATACAGCACTACGAGAACAGGCTGCAGGAAATGAGTCGCGCTCACGGAAACGAATCGCAGGAACTCAAGCAACAACACAACGATAGGTGAGTGCGATTCAACTGTTTGGAAAAAGTCTGCACAAGCCTACTTCCCCGGCTCTCTCACGCGTCTCGCCAAGTCACACCTTCAACAATGCTAAAGTCCAACCTTCACGTCTATGATTGGTTGAGTCAATTGCTTACGTCACCGATTATCATGGCTTGGTTATTCAAGTATGTTTATCCCAACTGTTTGGAAAAAGACTCCACAAGCCTACTTCCCCCGCCCTCTCTCGCGTCCCGCCTAGTCACTTCAACAATGTTAACGTCCAACCTTAGTTTGTAATAATCTTGCGATTTACTACGCACATTCCTATGCGATTGTTTACAAGCGGTATTTTTGAGTTGACCTAACAATTTTTTAATGTCAGGGTCGAAGCGTTGTTAAAAACTCTGTCCGAAGTTAACGAGAGATACTGTCAACTCGTCCCTGATTTCGAAGCCGCGAAAGAACGTATCCGTGATCTCGAAAAAGAGCTCGATGACGTCAGCTGCCAGCTCAAAGCCAGCGAAGAGAAACAGAAGAAGATGTATCTGCAGCTGTACGCCAGAACGGGACAAGACGCGACGACGGACAAAGATTCGGGGGCAGAGTCGTCGACGTCGGGTACCGCCGCCTGCAAGGTGTCCGTGAAGGATCTGCTGCATCAGCTTCAAATGACGCAGACCGAATTGGATAATATTAAGGTATGTACGCATAGATCGCTGCAGTTCGCATGCGTGAGTTTAACGTGACGTCACAAAATAGGAACATGGCGGGTCAAACATAACCTCAACTGTTATGCACAGTTCTTATATTTATGAGAGTGTTGTCGGTGGTTAATACGAAAATTAGGTATGATTGTTACAAAAATGGGAGATTGGAATTTAAATAATGCGATCATGACTTGTTAACATGTATTAAATATATCAAATATATTCAACTTCGTTTCAAAAAAATTTTTGACTAGAAACGTTTTTGACGATAGTAATATTGTTTTTTGGTACGGATAAAAATTGTTTTAGCATTGCAAAAAAAAGGTATAATTAGGTTTTCCAAGAATTTTAGTAAAATTATATAACTCCAAAAACAAGACCTTTATTTAGAAGTAGTCGGAAAAAATACGTAAAAACTTCCTTTCCTGAATGTCTTCTGTTTGGCCATGTGACTTTAAAAAAGTGACGTAGCTGCTAAACTGGCGTATTAACAATTCGCCTCATATCTTATGGCATGAATTTTACCGAAAATTCACTTTCATCTGTTTTAATAACGAAACCATACAATAATAATTACATTAGCCTGAACTAACAAAATGGTTATTGACGTGTTATTGTTTTGTCGGTGGCCAATCATTGCAGGATATTTGTCAGACAGCCGACCAGTATGCTACCAGTGCACAGACTTTGCTCAGTGCAAAGGAGGCTGTTTCATTGTGGGTCTTGGGGGCCCGAAAGGTCTGTATTCATCGTTCATGCACGCGTATATTATTCAGGAGACGTCAACGGGTCCAATTTAAATCAGTCAACTCTGTCCAAAGAATTTCGATCATGGAGAATAGAAAGAAAGGAGACAAATCTCGATGCATTTGACATTGTTCAAAAAAATGACGAAAATAAAGGTTCCTAATTGTTGCGATAGAGGCGCGGAAGCTATAAGTAGAATGTGAATATCGCGTTTTTTGCGAGATAGAAATAAACTGAATTAAAAAATAATCGATCAGGTTAACTGCCAGTAAACATTATGTTGTCGTGGAGTCGTTAAAAAATCATATAAATTGTAGTAGTTTTCGGAATACTTTCGGAATCTTCTGAGATCAGTCTTTTTTGAAAAACGGATCCGATTGACATCTCCAACGGGCACCTCTGTGCTGCTTGCTCTGTGCACTCGATGGTTTTTTCTGTTGTACCAATTCAGCCAAGTGAATGCAAGGTTAGCAGACTACTATAGGTTGGGCATAAGAGTGGCCAAAAAGTGACCACGTCTGTGATTGGTTGAATCGATTGCTTACGTCGTTCGAAACCCTTGGCTTAATATTTCAATTAGAATCGCTGTTTGACAGTTGAGAAGAAGGTCTCAAGGCCTACTACCTTCATCCTCTCTTCCAGTACTATAAGCTGGGCGTAGGAGTCTTTGATTGGTTGAATAGATTGCTTACGTCATTCGAAACCCTTGATTTTTTGATGATAATGATTATACTATAGATTCTGGCGATCTATAGCATTCTACTAACCTTGAAATTAATGATCACATCAAATTCGCGTGTTCATTGTTTTGGTGCACAGTCAATTGTTATCATTCACTCAACTGTTTTCATACTGCATGCGCGCTTTGGGTGTGTCGTCAGCTTTATCTAGAAACGCGCACAATTTAATCTTTAATAGGAAATAATTGCACTTTCTCGGTGTTGATGATTTATTTTTGGATGGATGCGATACGACAATAATTTTGTGTTACAACCGAAACGGTGTCGAGTCATATTTGCAGTAAAAAACTGACTGGTGTGCTTGGGAAGAAATGTTCGTAATTGAAAATCTTAAAAAAAATTTTTTTCGTGGATCGTCGCTTATTAAAAGATTGTGATGGAAAGATAATTTTGTTTGCATGTTAATAAATGTTTTGTTCATCGAGCTAATAAGAATGTTTATCATAATATATGAAGAGAAATATTTTAGTTGAAGCTTCATGAATAAATTACAATGCTTTGTGTATAATCAGACTCTAATTTTAAATCGAATTCATCAAACATTTTTTATCATTTAAAAGCTGTGATTCAGATTTAGTTAGGATGGTTAGGAGATCATATTTGTTGTTTAAATAGACTCTGAGAGCGTTTTTCATTCATAAACACGATAACGATGTGTCGTATTAGAGACCGATATGAAAGCTGTTCAAATATATAGCAGTATATTTATACTTGTCGATATAATCTCGATGCCGATAAGTCGGGATTGTATCGATAAATAAAAAAGCATATCGAATACTTTTTTACACTCAATATTGTTATATTAGTGTCTGTAACGATATATCGATATCATGTCGGTCAATGAAAAAATGCTTTGAGTATTCGGTTCACTAAGCAGGATTACCAACTGTGTTCTAATTATCGTCTCTGTACGAAAATAAGATAATTTGTTTTACTAGATATCGAAGACTAATTTATAATTATTTATACAGGCTGTCCTAACTGTCCAGGTTCGTATCGCGTCTATGTATTCGTAAATGGGATGGAATTTGCATCCCATTTACGAATATATAGACTTTGACGGGGAAATAATCGAAATACAGACCTGAAGAGTTATATTTGGGACAGCCTGTAATTTCGTTATCTAATGTTGGTGGTAATACTGCGCGATACGAAACGCATGCGTTAATTTAGAGGTGTGTATGTGTTGTGTTACAACGTTACGAACGGTGTTTCCGATGCAGGCAATGTACAGAAGACTTCTCGAAGCTAAAGGCAACAAAAGCGAACTCGATCCGGAAGTTACGTTACAGTTCCTAAAGTCGGCTATTTATTATTTCCTGACGGACAAGGAGAACCATCGTGGACATTTGAAAGCAATAGAGAGCATCCTAGGATTCTCCAGTCAAGAGATTAGTAATATCGATAAAGCCAACGCCTCATAGCCAAAATGTCATCTTATTTATTATCATTCTCATAATTATTATTGTTATAAGTTATCGATTATTCTCAGAAATAAAATTATAATTGTTGCCTTTTATCGGGAGGAATGCGTAGTTTTGTGCTACGACCAAACGATTCTTATACGGAAGTTACCGAATCAAAGAAGCCTCGAGATCAAAATGTATCATGTTGATTGATTTCATTGTTTTATTACTTTTTAAAAAGGTGGCATTACTTTTAATTTGTTCTGCGAACTTCAATTTGACTTCAAGAGTATAATCTGTTAACGTGCGATACACTTTTTTAACATTACACGAACAAAACCGCTGAACATAGCCTCAACTGTCAATTTCGTATCTTAAGCAGCAGCCATTTTTTTTTAAATAGTCAACTGTTTGATTTAAAAAAGCCACCTTTACGTTATAAATGAAATCAATTATACAATGTTAGTTTTTATTTCCAATTTTTTTGGAATTGTTATTGAAAATCGAAAGGTTATACCTACATACTTTATATACTGTTGTAATTTAATAGTATTAATGATTTTCTATTGGTGTTATTTGTTAAATGTTGCTCACTTTTTTGTTATTTAATTTTGCAATATTTATCTTCGTATTATTTTAAACGTCGCTCGTTTCCGTCTGAAATATTTTTGCAGTTTTGCGAATTGTATTTCATTTCACTATCGTCCAGTTTGTACCTTTTTTTTAACTGGGGAATACTTTTTGAGATAATGAATTTTGGCCTGGTCAATCAAAATTCAAAACATATACAATTTGAAATGTCTATTGGGTTTTGATATAAAACGAAATGACATCTGGTGATAGAAATTTAAACCACACACGCATGATATTTCATATGCTGTTAGATATGAAAAATGGCGGATTCTTCATTACATACGGTCTAAACTCCGCTTATATATCAAATACCAAAGTTTTTTAACATCGTTTTTACAAAATCATTCATTTGAAAAATTTTAAAATTTATTTTTAGAGATGGAGTCATTGGTCGTCTGTATTTTTTTAAATATTTTAAGTGTGTTGTCATTCATTTTAAACTATTATTATTTTTATAAAACCGATTTTTTCTTTGCGTACTATTGTACTATAATGCTGCAAAGGAAGCGTTTTATGAAGAAACAACAGTCGGTGAGAATTTTTCACAAAGAGTATTCCCCGATTAATTCAGTATGTTAGAGTACGGTATCGAAATTCATTTTCTGAAACGGACGAGCAAACGTGGGGAATGTCGCTCGAAATTAATAAACATACAGTATCCTACCCAATCTTGGATTGATAAGTTAGCGATTCATATGTTTTGACCGTCACAGATTGCTACTTCTGCGCAATAGACGCTTATGACCTCAGTTATCAAGCGTCTATAATTTACTTCTGCGCGCCACATTCATAAACCTAGTATGCTGGATTTGGAATTAAAATGGAGCCTAGAGCAGGAACAACATAGTCGAGCACTAAGTGATAGGATATTGTATGTATGTTATTCGTATTTAGTTGTGTATCGCGCTCGTTTGTTTCACGACTGAAGCGATAAAACAATTTATAAATTAAAATTCAGCTACGAGAGAACTAACTAGAGAGAAATGACTGGTTTTTACTGTCTGTTTTTTTAAAAGTAATTTTTATAGTAAACATTAGATTTAACTAGAATTAGAACTTATTTTCAGTAGTAACCAACGACACAAAGTATTAAGATCGCTTTCTGGCACAGCGTTTTGTAACGTGCCGCTACTGACTTTGACGTCACAAAATGTCGTTTCAAAAAACCGTTTTTTGATATAACTGAGGCATTGTGACAAGCTAAGATATCGAGGCCAATGTTCTCCCTGGAATCTTTTAGCCAATCAGATGACACTATTAAATAACCTAACATAAAGAAATAAGTAACAGAATCGCTCCAAATATAAATCGATCGCCATGTTCTTAGCATGTACAATCTTGTTTTTTTTTTGTTGCAATAGTACAATGAGTATTGAGAAATATTCTCCTCTTGCTAGGATTAAAGACCCTGTACCGAGGGAAAATAATTAGCCTAGTAACGACGTATCCTAAATTAATTTACAGTTAAATTAATTGGTAAAGTTTGATTGCGGTTATCTCGAAAATTTTATAACCCAACAATGATATTTTAATATACGATTGAAAAGAGAATAACAGAACATCTAAAAACATCTTGTAGAGAATTTTATCTCGTTTACAAATACATAGGCTTTGATGGGGCTATCTTCTAAAACAATCGCATCTCGAATAATCGAGAAATAGGTCTGAGGTGTCATGTCCGGGACGCCCTGTATAATTTCAACGGGAGAACACTGGAAGCTGTTTGGAAAATGTCCAATATATTATTTTTTGATGTACGTAATATTTTCGTATCTGTTCTGTTTTGTTTTGCGGTTTGACTTTGTGTCTGGTTTTTAAAGATACATGGGAAGTGCAATATAATCGATAAACAGGGAATCGATGATTGTTTTAAGTATACTATATTTTAGATAGACGATTTGCAAAAACGATTATCATAGAGTTATAGCTACTATAATATATGGAGTGTATAAAATACATGCATCGATAGAATCGGCTGTAAATTAGTGCTGGATTTACATAAGAGCACTTGGGGTCCAGGCCCAGGAACCCCCAGAACCTAATGCAAAGTTCAATATCCGAAAGAAATATGTAATAAAAAATATATATGTACATTGGTTGGTCATCTTAATGAATTTTCAGTACAAATTTGCAATCATTTTTTCACTTAAACAAATTGCATCAGGTTTTTTAATATTCATATAATCTTGATTTCCTTATGTGGGGATTTCCACAGCCTTCGTCTTTAATTATTAAATTCAGCACTGGTTGAAATACATAAAAAAAACTAAAATATAATTGGTAACATTATTGACGTATGTTATATAAGGACCTTCGGGGACATTTTTTTTCTAAAGGAACCTCGAAAGTCATTCCGCACCTCAGAATTAGTCTGCTACTGTATTCAACTGTTTTTTTTTTTATTAAATGCATGTATTTTACACGCTCTAATAATAAATAATACAGCAATTATCAACATTGTATGTCCCGTATTTTATAAAATTGTTAACCCTCTAGATAGCGCAAGGATCGCAGTACTATTTTTCGCTACAGTGCAACGGATAGAGGCAGCATAGTTGATGCCTTAAAGTAAGTGGTCGCCATTAATAGGGAAATTGGAAATGAAGTTTGGCGATTTTTTTTTAAATAATGTAAATGCATTTATTTATGCTATTCATTCAAAGAAAGCTATTTGTGTAATACTAAATGCTTCTGAAATACTATTAAAATTTTATAGTTGAAATCTATGTATATAAAAATGGACGTTGGTGCATTTGAGATTATTGAACTTCGACGCCATTTGACTATTCATCATGAAAGTTAGCACATATTAAAAGTTGATGTACAATTGCTTGCAAAGCCGCGGGCAGCGGCTAGTTATCTACATGAAACAACAATAATTATGTGTTATAAAAGATGTCCCGGACATATTCAAAATCCCTTCTTTGATGTCCCAACTTGAACTTTATTCGTTCGATTGCAGCGAAAAATAGAGTACTAAGTGATTGACGCGTTCTTCGAAAGGTTAGAAATTTACTTCGTTAAAACTATTTATTAATAAGTTTACAATTTGACTGCCGTTCCGCAGACGTTAAACGAATAATGTTTGTTTCCGGTTAATGGACTTTGGGCTCGCTTGATATCTTTTGTTTTAAATTGAAAACGTATTGATAGCATACAAAGTACATGTTGATTGTTCGCAAACGTGACATTTCTTCTATAATGCAATAGTAGACTCTTCTTTTTATTCGATTCTTGATAGGGTGGTAAAACGTCTTCAGTTCCAAAGCACACTTATAGCGTAATTTGTTATACCGAACATATTTTTTGATATTTACATGTGATTATAAATTAGAATTTAATGGTAGTAAATCACTTGAGTTGTCTGATTTCACAAAAGTTTTACGCAAAATAAAACAAACGAAGGGCTTGAGTATAAAACCAGCCAATGCATAAACTCTGTGAGTGAAAATTTCCACCACAGTAAAGAAAAATCTTGAATTATTAAAATTACATCCAAGCATATCATTTAACTCAGACGTTTCCAATTTTTTCTAGACCACCAGCCCCTTTAGAAGAAAAAAAAAATTCCAACGTCCCGTGGTCCATAATAGTTACTGTTATATGAAATATTTTTTCAAAAATATTTTTTTTTCCAAGAAATAAAAAAAAATCACTGCCCCCGTTGGGAATCTATGATTTAACTGGTTAACACATACCCATTTGTAGTAAACAAAGCTATATAAGTCAAGCCATTGAAACTACAACAACTCGATCGTAAATTGCAGACGCTTGACAAGTGAGATCATGCAATATTAATTACTGAAAGGCTGTAAAATGAACAAAATTGGACAACTCAATGTAGTTATAACCATCATTAGTACCTACCAACTGTCCGAAGTAAGGTTTCATATCTTGAATTTATTTGTAAACATATTCATAGTTTCTACAGTGATTTTATACAAAAATAGCTTTTTATGGGCTTTTTTAAAATAATTTTTAGCGACTTTTTTTACATTCGTACTCTGTAATTGTTTTCAGTATTATTCAATGGCCAAAAAAAACGTTAAATTTTTTTGGCTAAACATTTTTTGAGAGAAAGGAAACTAAACTCCATGCATTCGCCGTTGTCCAGAAAGTGACGAAAATAAGGGTTCCTATTCCGGCGTTGAAGCTACAAGCCCTCAAGTAGAGGGGGTAACCGAATGATTTTAAATCAATCAAATTCATTATTTGAGTTCACTTTTTTGTAATAGAATTATTGCGCACGTTATAAATTCACGTCTGGCAGTAAGCAATACCGTGTAACCGTGGACTTGGGACCTATAGCTACAGCGCATCTATATTTTACGAACTATTACCGTCATCGATTTTCGGGACACGCGTTTTGCGGCCTGCCAAGATTTGTCTCCTTTCTCTACGATTTGTAGCTTGCCGAATTGTTAATTTTTGGAACATTAATTTGGACAAGTTTATTGTATTAGATATAATGGTCTTTTGGTGCTGCTATATTTATTTGTGTAAACTGCTACGTCCATTAATTTAGAAAAATGCGCAGATTTACGTTCTGCAGATATTTTGTTCGTAAAAGGAAAAAAATATATAAACATTTTATCAATGAGTGTTTATTTTATTTTGACTTGTCAGGTGCAGATGTATTTTCTGCAGCTAGCAGCTTTCAGAGGTAATTAATATCCCCACTGCCTACCAATATAGATATGGACTTATAGTCTAGGCTAATTAGATTTGGCCAGGAATTGGTTAATGCGTTTGTTAAGATATGAAACAACTATTTGTTTAATAGGTATATTTTTATTTCAGCTAGTACAAAATTATTTTTTACTGGCTAAAATAATGCCGTCATATTTCTGTTGGAACCATTTCATAGCGTCTTCCTTGGTCAACCTATGTGAAAATCCAACCTTTCCTTGTTTGCGTCTTCTGTGGGCGACATTGAAACCTACAAAAATACGAAACGGTAAGCAAAATAGAAAAAATCAAAACAAATACCATAAAATGGTTGTAAATCAGATGATCAACAATTGTGTCTAACATTAAGTAACACATTTAGTATTTATCGTAAATGTGAGTTGCAATTAGAGAGACAAAATTGCTCTTGCACATTGTACAACCGTGTTGCTTCTGAACACAACACCGTCAAACGAACGTGCAAAATATAAAAATCAAATGTAAAACATACCCGGTCGTCCTAATACAACGTAAAAATCTAATCCATAGATACCGATGCTAGGATCGTATTTGATTCCGAGATCGATGTGTTCTTGGATGCCGAAACCGAAATTTCCCGTGCCGGAAAAATTGTCGCGTCTCAATTCGTATTCCCGGACTTTCAATCCGCGTTCTAAGATTTCTTCGGCCTTGGCACCTCGTACTGTACAATGCACGGCGATTTTTTCATTACGACGGATTCCAAATGAACGAACGGTGTATCTTGCTTTGGAGAATACGGGATTCTGACCTGTCAATTGTTCCAATACCTACGAAAAACAAATCGTTATTTTTTTCGTCGAAAAATCTATACTAAGGGCTTCGGATTTACGGAATTGATGTATCGAAGTCATCAGTAACGCACTTAGTAATTGCGTAAGCACGAGTTGCAAACAGACTGAGTTAATCTAGCATTCAATTGTTTTATGTAGACGTCAATTGAATAACGTCTCACTGACACAAATGCGGTGAGTTTTAAGTAACTGTTTTGTTATAGATAAAACGGTACTAACCTTAGCGGCACGTGTCAGTCTGTCACCGGATTCACCGACACAGATATTCAAACATAATTTTCGAATATGTAAATCCCGCATCGGATTCTTTATCTTCCTCTCCTTGATTTCCTTCTTTTCTGCTTTTGTCTGAAATAAAAAAACAATATGAATTGTACATAAGAATTAACCAAAACAATATTGTTTGCCAACCAAAAAGTCGAACTTAGAATAACCTAACATTTCATGTTTTTTTATTGGTAAAATAAAAATTAATACACACAGACGATTGGACCATTTTAATAATTAATTTGAAGAAATTTAGCTTGATTTTCTGCTCTATTATACAAAGATGAATGAGGATTTTAATATTAAATAAAATACAAACGTACCGTCACCATTTTGCTGATTGCCAAACGAAGGAAAAGAAAACCTTGTATCAGTGTTGCCAATGGCGTTGGACTGTATCTTTCTTACCCTATGACTTTTTTGAGTCTTTTAATGTTGCCTGCTTGTAACCAAAGAAATTCAGAGAAATGTCAAAAGTGTCAGAAAATAAGAAAAATTTAATTGTACTATGTAGCATATTAAGGGTAGATAAAGTGTCTTAAAAATAGGATTTGTAGGAAACTGTGTACTATGACATTTTAGGAAAAAATAATATGTAGCTTAATGACTATATTTTTGTTATCATTTGACTATAGCTCCTGTAAAGTTGTTATATTTACGTTTAAGTAAAAAGTTTTTAGTAATCCTGATTGCAAAATGTCGACCGAAGTATTACAGCAGCTAGTCAACGGGCTAAAATCTCGTCAGGAGGAAATCCGTACAAAAGCTGCTCGAGACTTAAACATTTACATGAAAACGGAACTGCGAGAGGCAGCTCCGGAAGACACACTGTTATTTATGGACGAGCTAAACCATCATATATTCGAAATGGTTTCGAGCAACGACGTGAACGAAAAGAAAGGCGGAATACTAGCCATCCTTTGTTTCATCAGTCCAGAGACCGGCAACATAAGCACGCGCCATTTGCGTTTTGTTAATTATTTACGAACTCTGTTGCCGTCCGGTGATCCGGGCGTAATGCAAATGGCGGCGCGCGCTCTAGGTCAGATGACTCTGGTGTCCGGTTCGAAAACGGTGCAGTACGTCGAGTTCGAGGTAAAACGATCGTTCGAATGGCTTGCCGGAGATCGGAACGAAGCTAGACGACTTGCGGCTGTCCTTGTTCTACGCGAATTGGCTTTAGCGATGCCTACGTACTTTTATCAACAAGTCTCGCCATTTTTCGATAACATCTTCCGCGCGTTTTGCGATTCCAGATCGATGGTTCGCGAAGGTGCCGCCGAAGCGCTGAGAGCGGCTCTGGTCGTCACGGCGCAAAGAGAATCAGCGAAGCACTCGAATAAACCTCAGTGGTATCGTCAGTGTTACGACGAAGCGAAATTATTGTTGGACGAGTCTAACACGAGAGTCGAGAAAGGAGTTACGAGAGAAGATAGAGCGCATGGAGCTTTGTTAGTACTGAACGAACTACTGCGCACGGCGAATGCCAAATGGGAACGACGTTGTGCCCAACTCATGGATGCTACGGGCGTAGCTCTAACGGAACACCAATCCGAAGAAATTAATTTTTCGCCGCGCGGCCAACACGACATATGCTCTACGGTGCTCGGTAAGAACGTGGTTGCGGAGAAGGAACACCCCGTCATGACGCACGAATCGGCCGTCTGCAAACAATTGGTCGGAGAACGATACAACACGATATGTTCCGATGTGTTAGGGCAACGATTGAGCCGGTCGCCTCACGTTCAAAACGCACTGCTAGTAATTTTGCCGAGATTGGCTGCTTTCGACAAAGCACAATTCATCCGACAACATTTATCTGTTAGTATGAACCACCTGCAGCTGATTCTGATCCGGAACAGAGACAAAGAACGGTCGTCGGCTTTCGTATGTATCGGTTTACTCGCAGTCGCGATGGAATCCGATATGCGACAGTACATACCGAAAGTGCTGGAAATAATACGCAATACGCTGCCGATGCGCGAAACGCCGAGTAAAAAACGTACGGTGTCCGTACCGGAGCCTGCCGTATTCGCGTGCATTACGTTGCTAGGTCACGCCGGTATTTTGGAGCCGGCCGAAGTGAAAGATTTACTTGAGTCGATGTTGAGCGGCGGTTTGAGTGCACCGCTGACGATGGCCCTGCGCGAATTGGCGTCGACCGTACCGGCCGTCCGTCGAGACATTTCGGACAGTTTATTGAAAATGCTCGCTCAAGTTCTGCTGCAACGACCGTTACGTCATCCCGGTATGCCAAAGCACGCGCGTTCGATACAATCGAGTGCTGTCGAACAACAACAAGACATCCCGTCGATTATTTTGGGCTTGACGACACTGGGGACGTTTGATTTCGATGGATTGAGTCTGTTGCAGTTCGTCCGACGTTGCGCCGAACATTTTCTTAGTTTCGAACAGTCCGAGGTCAGATTGGAAGCCGTTCGTACCAGCGGACGTTTATTACGGCTCGCTTTAGAAGGTCCCCCGTCGCGAACCGTCATTCATACTGCATCGGACGTTTTAGCGCGCTTGTTAGCGGTAGCCGTTACCGATACCGATCCGAGCGTACGCTATTGGGTGTTGGCGTCGCTTCACGAGAGCTTCGATCCTCATTTAGCTCAAGCCGAAGCCCTGGCAATGCTTTTCGTCACCCTACACGACGAAGTGTTCGAAATAAGAGAACTAGCATTGTATACGATCGGAAGATTAAGCTCACTGAATCCGGCATACGTGATGCCGGCTTTGCGCAAAACTCTCGTTCAACTGTTAACCGAACTGCAACATTCCGGAATGGCCAGAAATAAAGAACAGAGCGCTAGATTGTTGGGTCGACTCGTCATAAGCGCTCCGCGTTTAGTTCGGCCGTATGCGGAACCGATCTTGTCCGCGCTCATCCCGAAATTACGCGAATCCGAACCGGTAGTACTTTCCGTTCTGAAAGCGATCGGCGACTTGGCCGAAGCCGCCGGGGGCAACGAACTCTTGCCGTGGGGGGACGATCTGTTGACCGTCCTCGTCGAAATGTTGAGCGACGTCACGTCTCCCGATAAACGGGCGACCGCGCTTTGGACCCTCGGCCAGCTGGTTTCGGCGACGGGACATGCCTTGCAGCCGTACAAAAGACAACCGCAGCTGTTGGATGTGCTTCTGACGTTTCTGAAGACGGAGCAGCGGCAGAGCGCTAGGCGAGAAACATTGCACGTGTTGGGGTTGCTCGGAGCGCTCGATCCGTATAAAAGACGCGAACCAGAGGAACCGATCAACGCAGCGGATTTGAGCAGCAGCGAGATGTTGGTTGCCATGAATCAGAGTTCGACGCTCGAAGAATATTTTCCATCGGTCGCCGTGGCAACGTTGATGCGTATCGTAAGAGAACCGACGTTAGCGCAGCACCACACGATGGTTGTCCAAGCCGTTATATTCATCTTTCAAAGCATGGGAATCAAGTGTGTTCCCTACATACCGCAAGTCTTACCGAGTTTCTTAAACGTCGTCAGAACTGCCGATACGAACTTTCGAGACTTTTTGTTGACTCAGCTCGGATTATTGATCGCTATCGTGAAACAGCACATCCGAAGCTATTTGGACGACATTTTTTCACTGATCAAAGAATTTTGGACACCCAACAGCCCTTTGCAAGGAACTTTGATTTTGTTATCGGAATATATTGCCACAGCTTTGGGATCTGAATTTAAAATTTATTTACCTCAGTTGATGCCGCATATTCTCAGAGTGCTGGGACACGATACGAGCAAAAATCGTACGGTGACTTCGAAAATGCTGTTCGCGTTACGGAACTTCGGAAGCACGCTCGACGATTATTTACATTTGGTTTTGCCGGCCATCGTTCGGTTGTTCGATTCACCCGATAGTCCCGTTCAAGTGAGCCGCGTCGCTTTGGAAACGATAAAACACCTTGCCGATACGCTCGATTATACCGATTTCGCATCGAAAATTATTCATCCGTTAATCAGAACGATAGACGGTTCGTCGGAATTGAGATCGACGGCTGTTGATACATTATGTGCAGTTGCTGGGCAACTAGGTGAGTAGAATTTGGAATACAGCAAGACCCCGCTTAACGCGGTAGATGCGTTCTAATTAGTTCCCGCGCTAAACGAGGTCATCTTAATACATAGATAATAGTTTTCCTTTTTCTTTTAATTTTTAATTGTGCAAATGAAATTAGCACTATAAGATATACTTATTAAGGTAGTCGTCGTGGTTAAGGCACACCGTCAGAAAATTCCTAATTTTTGTATACTTATTAAGGACATGATAATAAAATTACCCTGAAAATTTGAAGTCGATCGACCGTATATAATCCGAGATAAATTCAATTAAAAATTGGATAATTAACATTGATTGTATACGGTTTCTGTAGTTCTGAACCAGTTTCTTATTTATAAAAAAAGAACTAACTGTCAGAAACTTTCCAAAAACTGACAGTCTTTCAATGCATTTGTTATGAGTTTAAAAAAAAAAATAAGAAACATTTTTTGACCGTCTAATTATTTATAAACAACGGTTTAAAGCTCAGCAATTTATAGAATGCATATGAATACTGTATGGGTTACGTTTCCACGGGTACAGTCTTGCGTACAAATTATGGATCACTTAGTTACAAGATAGTATACTTTTGTGGCGCGTATAATCTATAACTTTTTGACAATATTGTACCACTACCTTAATATGGCAAGTAATAGGTATTACAAATTATTCAATTGTTATTAGCGCTATGTCTGTAATTGTTTTGTTTTTTTGCAGGTAAAAGATATGCTCCTTTTGTACCGTTGGCCAGCAAGACGCTCGCTAGACACAAGATCGTAAACGCAAGACACGAAACTTTGGTGGCGCGCGCATTATCCGGCAGTACGTTAGCCGAACCAGGAATCATCCGACCGCCAGCTCAGGACGCCGCGCTGACAGCCAGCGATACGACGACGATAAAGCATCTGATGGTGAACGCTGCCAATTTACAGACCGAGTGGGCTGCTTCTCGACGAGTAAGCAAAGAAGATTGGCTCGAATGGCTTTGGAGACTGAGTATAGCTCTGATAAAGGAATCACCGAGTCCGGCGCTACGCTCTTGCGTCACCCTTGCTCAGAGCTACACGCAACTTCCAAGAGATCTGTTCAATGCCGCGTTCGTCAGTTGCTGGGCGAAGTTGAGCAAGCCGTTGCAAGACGAACTCGTTACGAGCCTCGAACAAGCGTTGCTCGTACCAGACGTGCCGGAGATAACGCAGACTGTCCTGAACCTCGCCGAATTCATGGAGCACTGCGATTACGGTCCTTTACCGCTGGAACCGTCGTTGCTAGGCGAACGAGCGATGCAATGTCGAGCGTACGCGAAGGCGCTACATTACAAGGAAGCCGAGTTCCACGAGGGCGCTAATTCGCAGGTTGTCGAGGCACTTATTTCGATTAATAATAAGTTGCAGCAGAAAGAAGCAGCGCAAGGGTTACTCGAACATGTGATGGCCAAGAAAGATGAGAATTTACAGGTAAGGTTATTTTTTGTTTTTACTTGTTTCAGCTACTCTTATTTGGACAGCGCTGGCCCTAGGCGTCAAAAAGCCAAATGCGAAAAACAAGATTTTATTATTTAGTGACTGATTGGAATTAACACCAAATACTAATTTAATTATATTGCGGTAGGAACTTTCTTAATGTCAAAGAAGCAGAAGTAGAATAATTAAAGCTACTTAATTTAATTGAAATTCAACAAGTGTAGATGTTTGCAATAAAAATTGGGTTTTAAAAATTGGGACTTATTAATTTATTTAACATAAAACCGAAGTACAATTTACGTGGAGTAAAGCGTCGACCAAAAGGCGCTGGAAGACAATCTCGCTCTACCTTGATCAAGGGCTAGGGCAGGCGCTGTATTTGGAAACAGCTACAGAAAATACTATATACAAAATACTAAATAGTAAAAAAGTATCTCATAAAAAAAATATGTAAGATACAAGTATTTTAAATAAATGGTATTAGTTATTCTCCAGCTCTGTTTGGAAGGTTGTCATCATGATTTTCTTTTTGACTCTTATCTGGAACATAGATGTGTTTTGTTTAATTCCCTTCTAAAATATTGAAACGAACGTTGTTATTGATAAACGGGAATCAAGTACTTATAAAATGTTTAAATGCTAACTAGACTTAGCCCCTATCTTTAATTCTAATTCTAACTGGGTAAATATCACGATTTGTGGTTCCCCAGGTGCAAATCCGCTGGTACGAAAAATTGCACAGCTGGGAAACAGCACTGAAACTGTATGAGCAGAAGGCTGAACAAGACGAAGAAGCTCAGCTAGGCAGGATGCGATGTTTGGAAGCACTCGGAGAATGGGGTCAGTTAGACGAAACCGCTGAAAATCTCTGGTCCAATTTTACGCCTCAAGGACAACAGAAAGCCGGCCGATTGGCTGCGGCGTCGGCATGGGCTCTCGGCAGGTAGGTGAAATTACACGTTACCTCGTCAATGAATGACATCAGCTGGGGGACCATTCAGTATTTTTATCAGCCACGCAATATCAATTGACAGTCCACTGGATGACGTCTTCCCCCCACTACTATCCAACGGAACTAGGTCACCTCTATATCTTAACTAATTACTCAAGGTCATTAGAATCACAGGTTACCTTGTTAATTAACGATGTAAGCTGGTAAATCATTCAATATTTTTATCAATTTTTTTCAGATGGGAAAGTATGGAACGCTTTGCAAGTTCTATACCGGCCGAAACACAAGACGGAGCATTCTATCGAGCCGTGTTGGCTGTTCACAACGAACAATTCGACATCGCTCAGAGATTCATCGATACAGCACGAGATCTTCTCGATACCGAGTTGACGGCAATGGCGAGCGAATCATATCAGCGGGCTTACGGTGCAATGGTATGCGTTCAGATGTTGTCTGAGCTCGAGGAGGTCGTTCAGTACAAACTGATACCGGAGAGGCGGCCGTGTATCAGAGCGATGTGGTGGCAAAGGCTTCAGGCGAGTCAACATGTCGCCGAGGACTGGCAACGAATTCTGCAGGTGCATTCGCTCGTGTTGTCGTCCCAAGAAGACACCCACACGTGGCTCAAATATGCCTCGTTATGCAGAAAAGGCGGATCGTTGGTGAGTATCGATTGATTCAGAGTTTGTTTATAAACTTGTGAGTCTGCACGTAACGTCGATTTCTTTGTTTACGCAAAACTTAACACTAACGTTAAGATCCGTAACTTAAATGTTAACAGCATAACTGTTCCTTAGGTTTTTTTGTTACGCGAAACTTAACACTGGCGTTAATATCTGTAACTTAAGGTAGTTGTCATGGTACAATATTGTCAAAAAGTTATAGATTATACGCGCCACAAAAGTATACTAGCTTGTAGCTAAGTGATCCATAATTTGTACGCAAGACTGTACCCGTGGAAACGTACCCCAACAAGTATTCATATGCATTCTATAAATTGTTGAACTTTAAACCGTTATCTATAAATAATTAGACGATCAAAAAATTTTTCTTATTTTTTTTTAAACTTATAACAAATGCATTGAAAGACTGTCAGTTTTTGGAAAGTTTCTGACAGTTAGTTCTTTTTTTATAAATAAGAAACTGGTTCAGAACTACAGAGATCGTATACAATCAATGTTAATTATCCAATTTTTAATTGAATTTATCTCAGATTATATACGGTTGATTGACTTCAAATTTTCAGGGTAATTGTATTATCATGTCCTTAATAAGTATACAAAAATTAAGAATTTTCTGACGGTGTGCCTTAACCACGACAATTACCTTAAGCGTTAACAGCGATTCATGTTTGCATAAATATTTTTTAATATTAGTTAAGCCGTACAGACACGAGAGTTTAGTTTTTACATCTGATGATTTGAACCCTAAAAAACATAATTGTAACGAGACGTCTTGGATGTTCTAGATGCTTTCACACAAAACGCTGGCGATGCTGCTCGGTATCGATCCGTCGGAGAAACCGGATAATCCGCTCCCTGGTGACCAGCCACGAGTTGCCTTCGCTTACGCCAAACACTTATGGGTATCCGGAAAAAGAGAGCTGGCTTTTAAACAGCTGCGAACATTCGTGCAAGACTACGCTACGCAGGCCAGTCTGGAGGCTCGTCTGTTGGCGAGGTGTTACGTGAAGTTGGGTTCGTGGCAGGAAGCGTTGCAAGGCGTCACCGAACAGTCAATTCCGAGCATACTCGAGTGGTATCGCGAAGCGACCAAACACGATTCTCGATGGTACAAGGCGTGGCATTCATGGGCATACATGAATTTCGAAACGGTAAGCGGCTCTAAGATTAATTCAAATGAAATATCAACACTATTTATTTTGATTTTTGAACGCGTTTTTATTAGCTTCACTTGTTTGTTTGTAAAGGAGTCTAAAAAACAATTGCATTTGACCTCGATTTTACTCGTGAAGCCCTTTCTATAAGTTCTTTCCGATGATCTGTTGGGTGGGGGTTTGAGACAAAGACTTGCGATTCTTGTCAGCTTGGGGTTCCCAAGGACCACTGACGTTGCTTATATTACCACTGAAAAACATTATAACAACTGAGTACTTGACAGTTTTATGGTTCCCATGAGTTTAAATACTAACATTTTTTTACAGGTGCTGTTTTATCAACAACAAAAAGAAACTCCGGAATCGATAACTCAGTACACCGTTCCAGCCGTCAAAGGATTTTTCATGTCGATCAGTCTATCGCACGGTAATTCGTTGCAAGACACTCTGCGGTTATTGACGCTTTGGTTCGACTACGGGCAAACTCCCGAAGTGTACGAAGCCGTCGCCGAAGCAATTCGCGTGATCGAAATAAACACGTGGTTGCAAGTCATACCTCAATTAATAGCTCGAATAGATACTCCTCGAGTCCTCGTCGGTCGTTTGATCCACCATCTGCTGATCGATATCGGTAAATCCCATCCGCAGGCTCTAGTGTATCCGCTAACGGTCGCTAGCAAATCGGCGTCGTCGTCCAGAAAAACCGCCGCCGGTAAAATCCTAGAAAGCATGTGCGAACATTCGCAGACTTTGGTCGACCAAGCTCTGCTAGTTTCGGAGGAATTGATCCGCGTAGCGATTTTATGGCACGAATTGTGGCACGAAGGCCTCGAAGAAGCGTCGAGACTGTATTTTGGAGAACACGACGAAAAAGGGATGTTCGAAGTTTTGGAGCCACTTCATGCGATGGTCGATCGAGGACCGCAGACTCTGAAAGAAACGAGTTTTCAACAGGCGTACGGACGCGATTTACAGGAAGCGAGAGAATGGTGTACTAGGTATCGTTTGAGTGCTAACGTGAGGGACTTGAATCAGGCGTGGGATTTGTATTATCACGTGTTTAGAAGAATATCGAGACAATTGCCTCAACTTACGACGCTCGAATTACAATACGTGTCCCCGAAATTGTTGTTGTGTCGAGACATGGAATTGGCCGTTCCTGGAAGCTACATTCCCGGGCAACCGGTCGTTAGAATTTCTTATATCAACAGCTCATTGCAGGTAAATTAATTTTTTTATATCGTATGGTGTTTTGATTCTCGAAGGAATTGTGACGCAATTCTATTTCAATGATTGTGGATACATTTTTTGCTTGTTTCTGAAAAATTGAATATTTCGACAGACTTGTATTTGTTATATTGGAAGTGATCAAAAAATTAAAACAAATGATGGTAGTAGAGTCGTTCCCACCAAAACGTGGAGCAAAGCATCTAATTGGTTAATCTGCTGTATTGAGTTTCAAGCGATCAATCAGATAGCTTCATGGGATCTTTAAAATCTAACGCCGCACAACGTTGGTCTGAGAACTAAAAGGAATTTGAGTGCGCGTGCGTTAAGTAAAAGTAGTATTGTTTCATAACGAGAGGGTTGAGAGAGATAGTAGATTGTAGTCGCGCCACACTCTATAAGACAATACTATTCTACATGCTGATAATTTAATTACGCGCAAGCGCAGTTAGGTACCATTTAGTTCCCACTCTAAGATTGTGAGGCGCTGATGAGCATTCAAGGACAGCTGCCCAGTTAACATAAAGATTAGATTTTAGGTCGAGATAGTTCTGGCAGTTTCTTTGAATGCCAATAAATTAATGTAGGATGTTATTTTTTATCTGATTAAAACTAACAAATTTTGAATCGAAAAATATTTAAAACTCAGTAGCAAAGGATGAAGCGGTTGACGGTGTATTGTTTTAATTTTGCGTGATTTTTTGTGCAGGTAATTGCATCGAAACAGAGACCGAGGAAGCTAGGAATTCGCGGTGACAACGGCAAAGATTACATGTTTTTATTGAAAGGTCACGAAGACTTGCGGCAAGACGAACGAGTAATGCAGCTTTTCGGTTTAGTGAATACGTTGCTATCGCAAGATCCCGACAGTCAAAGACGCAATTTAGCCATACAACGCTATGCTGTAATTCCTTTGTCAACAAATTCAGGTTTGTTCCACCATTTTATAATAAAGTCATGTCACTTTTTTTAACCCGTTTTTTCCCGAGTTTTGTATAAATAGTATATGTATATTTTGTATAAAATAATAGTATTATAATAACAGCAATTTTTTTAATTAAGAGTGATTTTTTTGTTTAAAATAATGCAGGTTGGCAAACTTTATGAACATTTCTATTAACATATTTACAATTTTTTTAAACGTTGGTCCAATATTAGAACACTGAGACGTACAGAGTTCCTATTTTTGAACACTGGGAAAAAATGGGTTAATGCAAATTGAGGACAGTTTGGTTTAACGGCTAATCAAGGGTTTGAATCTTTCATTCCTTTTGAAGTGGGTGAATTTTACGTTCAAAGATTCCTTTACAAACAGACAAACATACAGGTGAAGCTAATGAAAGCGTGTTAAAAACTTGCAGTTGTTTCTCGACCCATTATTTTTTTTATATCTATATGAATTTTTGCTTTATCAAATGAACTAGAGGTGAAAGCGCCCCCCTCCTGCCTTACCGTAGCTATGCCCTTGCTTACTAATATTATTTATTTTCTTATATATTGTGTTTTTTACGAGAAAAGAAATTATGAAATTAATTTGTCATACAACTCGCTGGTTGACGAGTTTGCTTGTTAAAATTTTGAACGCAGAATCCTATTTCGTGTCATTATTTTTCAAGGTCTCATCGGTTGGGTTCCGTACTGCGATACGTTGCACACTTTAATTCGAGACTACCGCGAGAAAAAAAAAATACTTCTCAACATCGAGCATCGAATAATGTTGCGAATGGCTCCGGATTACGATCATCTAACGACGATGCAAAAAGTCGAAGTGTTCGAGCATGCGCTGGAGCACACGCAGGGAGACGACTTAGCTCGCGTTTTATGGCTGAAGAGTCCGTCGAGTGAAACATGGTTCGATCGTCGATGTAACTACACTCGATCCCTCGCTGTTATGTCGATGGTCGGATACATTTTAGGCTTGGGTGATCGTCATCCATCGAATCTGATGTTGGATCGTCTCAGCGGTAAAATATTACACATTGATTTCGGCGACTGTTTCGAAGTAGCCATGACGCGAGAGAAGTTTCCCGAAAAGATACCGTTCCGGTTAACCCGAATGCTAGTCAATGCCATGGAAGTGACCGGAATCGAGGGCACTTACAGACATACTTGTGAATCTGTGATGTCGGTTTTGCACCGTAACAAAGACAGTTTGATGGCGGTGCTCGAAGCGTTTGTTTACGATCCGTTGTTAAACTGGAGCTGGAGGTTGATGGACGCAGCTAACAAAGGACATCGGTCGAGAGAAGCGGGATCGTTGTCCGGTGTCGCGGGCGTCGGTTCGCAGGAAATCCCGATTTTGCCTCATCCTTTACCGTTACCGGGTAGCACTGCAACTCCGGCCGCCGCAGCGGGCGACGAAACGAATTCGGTTCAGCCGGAAGCTTTGAGCCGAAAAGCTTTAGCGATCGTCAATCGAGTGCGGGATAAACTTACCGGTAGAGATTTCACGCACGAAGAGGCCGTTACGATAAAAAGACAGGTTGAACTGCTTATACAGCAAGCTACGAGTAACGAGAATTTGTGTCAGTGTTACATCGGATGGTGTCCTTTCTGGTGAAGAGTTGGCCGGCCGCGTGTTTTGGGATTTGTTATGACTAAATGCGAAATTAAACTTTTCTTTGACGTAGTTTTGACACTCTCGGATTTGGAAACTAAGTATGTATATTTTCGATTACATGCCGAGGTGTAGCCTCAAAATGTCTTTTTACGTTTATATTTAACCTATGGTTGCTAATATCGTACGTGTTGTACCGATCAAATTTTTTATAGATAAAACAACAGAATCAGTTGTTTATTAATCGTTTGTAGGGGTTGCAAATGACTTCATAGCTTAAAATAATACATAGAATCAAAATTGCATTTCAATTTGTTTTTTGAGAATTTGAAAAATAGCTGGGATAGAAAAACTAAAATTTTGCGAATGACTTTTAATTTGTTTATTGAAAGTTTGACTGTGTGGGTTGCGTTGTGGTTAAAACAAAACAATAACTATACGTTTCATTTGTTTGTTTATGGTTACCTATAAAAAATAAAGCAAAACTCGTTTTGTAATTCGGTTTGCTTGTTATTTAGATTGTTTGTTGACTATCAACCAATCAACATGCAGAACACAATACTTTTGTTTACCTTCTGTTTTGTTTTTGTTTTCAGAATCGAATAAATGTAAATAAAGTTTATTTATGTAGAAGCTGTATTTTTGATAGGTTTAACCTAACGTTTTCGGAGAACGCAAAAATTTGAAAATGTATATTTATTATGTTCCTATAATCGTGATCTCCATCGATATTTTTTGCGATTTTGAGCAATTTTTTATCTAAATTCAATAAAAAAATCAAGCTCGGTCCATGAGAAGTGAAACGCACTGTATATTGTGTTCACAGCATTAAGCGAGGTCTTACTGTACTTTGTCGACTATTAATCAGTGCATCTCCAATTTAAAAGGGTTAAAAAAAGTAGTTAGTCAATTTTTAGTGTTTTAATAACTGCAATAACTCGTAATAAATACATTCACACATAATTCATTTGAAACTAATGAAATCAGCGTTTGAATCCACTAGCGCCGCCATTTTGTCAGTCAGTATATCGTTTCTTTTGTTTTGCAGATCCTTATTGTGTTTGAACTGTAAATAATTTAAAAAGTTAATGCATTTACAAATATTTTAAATTTCAATCAAATCATTTGGAGAAAAATTAATAAGCTTTCGTCATAGCTTAACTGGCAAGCGCACTCAGCGCGAAACCAGGGAATCCCAGTTATGTGTATACGTTTGAACATATTCTAAAAGACTAAATACTACGTAGTTACTACGCAGATTTATTAATATGAGTACTTACAACTATTTGATTGCCTTGTATCGTCGCAGCTGGCTTTTTTAAGTACGCTTTAAGAGCCGATTCTTCATTTAAAAATTCGAATTTAAGCCGACAAGTACCTTTTTTTTTGTTTCGCTTAATAACGACATTGTTGACACCTTCAAAAATATCTTTTAAGTCCTCTTCTTTTAAATCAGCCTCTATTGCTTTCGTACTCAAACTAAAATTAAACAAAATTTCAGATCATTGTAAATTATAGACGCTTGGCAACTGAAATTT
Source organism: Venustoraphidia nigricollis (assembly GCA_034508555.1). Taxonomy (NCBI): domain Eukaryota; kingdom Metazoa; phylum Arthropoda; class Insecta; order Raphidioptera; family Raphidiidae; genus Venustoraphidia; species Venustoraphidia nigricollis. The sequence continues at coordinate 2,337,627 of JAVRKA010000032.1, read as the reverse complement.
TAAATGAAATTATGATTTTATACATTACATACGTATAGCACGAAGAATTTCGGGGAACTTTAATTTTCGGTCTTGCTTTTGATACAAATAATTTTCGTCCTTTAATTTCGACTTGGCGTAATTCTTTGAGCGCTTTAGCACATGCTTCTTTGTTTTCAAATAATACAAAACAAAATCTATCTCTTTTCTAAAAATAAACAAGTCAGCATAATTCCATATTATACAGTATACTACTTTGAACATTGAAAATAACTTACCCTTCTAGGAAATTTAACTTCTTTTATTAATGGATTAAACTCTTTAACTTGATATTCTTCTTCTATTATGCAAGGGAATCTTAAATATAAACATTTTCCATCACCTTTCTTGTCTATTTCCATCCTGTAAATAAATTTAAAGGTCATTATGCTGGAATTTTTTTTCAAAATTATATTATTTCTTTCAAAATGTTTCTTCTCATTTCACTCTAGCTTGATAAATGTACGAATAACAATTTATTACGATAGAATTTAGAGAAATAATTCACTAATTTAAAAGTCTAACACAACCTCACATGGCTGGTAAGTTTTTATTATTATACGATCAGTACTCACATGGAATTTTAGTTTAATACAAAGCAATTGAATATTAAAAATGCTTGATGTTTTATTTAGTTAATTATTGAAAAATGGACTAAAGTAGTAAAAAAGAAAACGCGTTGACGAATTACGATAACATAACCCTTAAAATTGACAATGTGACAATTCTTCAGTTTTGTTTACCACCGTGACATCGCACAGTATTCCTTAGAAGCTTACAGTTCAATTATTTTAGCGCTGCGTGTATTTTATTTGGAATCTAAAGTAGTGGCTCGAGTAGGTAAAATAGTTAACTGTACTTTGATTTTAATTTGTTTTAAAGGGGTCTTTTTTCGAAAGATTTTTAATTTTTTGTAAGAAATATCTAAGGCTATATGACTAAATTGACGAAATTAAAAAACTCGTCTTAGGGTCCCAACGGCGTAGACAGTCCTTTTTACGGATGTTACAGATCAGAAGCGTAGCGTGCCTTGACGGGGCCCCGTATAAAAATTTGTTTGGGGGCCCTTCCCCCGTTGAAGTAAATGATTTAAACGGTGGAAATCCCGCAGCCCCCGATAACCAATGTAGGGTGTTGCCAACTTTTGAACGCACGCTTTACGCGGGAAAAAAAAAGAAATTGCTTTTTTTGACTTGTCATTTCTGAAATAAAAAAAAAAATTGGGAAGTTTTTATTAATTTTTGCTTACGCACCTTAGGGGCCCCCGTTGCCCGGGGGCGCCGTATAATTGATACGGCGGTAGCTACGCCCATGTTACAGATACATTCTTAAAAATTGTAGATATGGGAATAGGACCCCAATAACACTATAAACGTTCACTTTGTTACAGATAGACCTTCGAAATGTTGGCCCGTCACGTTGCTGCAAGTTCGAGATCATCGAGTGCCTGCGATCTGTTGTTGAAACTTCCAGACCGTCGAATGGCTGCGTCCCATTGCTGCACAACTTTCATGCGCCAAGGTTTGTCAGATATTATTTTTTTAAATTTACTTTTTAAATTAGTTCAGCCTTTTCGAAATTCATATTTACCACCTTATTAGTGTATTTGCCATATGGCAGCATACACTATTGGCATCGGTCGGATGACGGGACCTAGGGGTTGGACCAACACTGGCACCATTTTTAAAAATGTTTATATATATATATACACATATATACACACACGTGCGGGCAATAACTTTCGAAAGAGTTAATTGATTTCAACTAAATTTGGCCCACGCGTTGAAATTCATCACCGCAAGAAGCCTATTTAAAATGGGCCTAATCGGGTAGTTTTTAGGGGTTGAAAAATCAATTGATTGTATATTTTTATTTTGTCCAATTTCCTGATAATTTTTAAACTTAAAAAATTTAAATTTCGCTCTTTGAGAAGATTTTAAGTAAAATGTTAAGTTTCGTACCGAAAAAGATCGCCATACTTTGTACAAAAAGATAAATTATGCTTTATTCGGCTTTGTTTAAGGGATGTATTAACAGGTTAAATTTTTTATTTTTAGTTCGTATAAGAATGCAATTTATTAGCAAATATTGTCGACAAGGTTTAACATTACGCCACGAGTTTTTTTTTTAATTATATATATCATAAGTAGTGAAGAATAATTGTTTAGAATAAACAATTAAAAAATAACTTTTTCTTTTTGTTACAGATAGAAACCTTCTTCGCCCTTCTTGAATCGACATCAAGTGGCTGGACGAGAATCAGAATAATATCTATACTATGTTATCTGAATGAATATGTTGCATTACTATATTATTATTGTATAAAGACTGTAAGAGAATAAACACAAATTAACTAAAAGAATTATTGTATTTTTTGATTAAGCGTAATAGCTTAACATTCGGAGATTTATTTTCATTTTTAATAGTACTTTGTGTACAATGATTTGGTTGACCCGACATCTTGACTTACTAACCCAATACAGTTTATTATTGATTCACACCTCTAATTAACTAGTGCACTACGCTTTGTTCTAACGTGCTATCTGAGTACTAATTAATGGTAGTTCAATTTATTTACGTCTGATGTCGCTACAACAATTTTTATCTTATCTTGCTAATTTTCTTTTTTTTTTACGTCCGCACTTTTGACGGCACGTAATTTAATGAGACCGATTAGCAACCACGAAAAGTTTGCCTGTTACAGGTTCTGTTTCGCATAACAGTAGACAGATCGTGGTCGTATAGTGATCATCTGTTATACTGTCGAATTGGAGCAGCCAGCGTTGCGTCGCTGAGAATCGTATGTTCGTACAAGAACTGCGAGGATCGGCTTAAGAAGCGGCGTCTGGGTAGGAGATGGCGTGTGTTCGTACATCGAGCGCGTTAATCAATCGGTCTACTCGGATGACCTCTTTTAGACGATGCAAAATAGACACAGATAAAAAATGCAAATTTCTTAAATGTATCCACCCACCCCCCCATTCGAATTTTATATAAATTATATAATTATTTTTTTTTGGTTGGATTTGTATCAAAAAGCAATATAGACCCCTTTAACCGATAAAATGCACATTTTTAGTCATCTGCGCATGCGCATTCGTGCAAATCGGCCAATTTTACGTACTGCGCATGCGCAGAACACAAATTTGAATAAATTTTTATTTTTTTAGTATCCAGCATGGGGTACTGGACAACGATTCCTTTTCTACATATTTTTTTAATTATTTTTAAAAATGCGAAAATCGCTGAGGCCATAACATTTTTAAAAACACGGGTGTGTATAAAAATAAGGCCATCGGGGCCACTATTGTTGTGACATGGTCATAACCATGTATCAACATGACGGCGCTTTCTAGTCTACTCATCGCAGTTACATATTAACATACGATTCGCAGGACAACAATAAACAAACAATCGCTATGCAACAACGCTCACGAGTTACGAAACTGAGCTTTCGTTAACAAAAAGTCCGTGGTCGCGACCAGACCCCATCAGATAACGTACCGTCAAAGCTGCGAACGTAGATATAAAATAGCAATTTAAAGAAAAAATTATTGTACCAGCATCGGACGTCAATTAATTGAACTACTAAAAATTAGTAATGAACAAAGTGTCGTGTACTAATTCATAATAGGTGTGAATCAATAGTACAATTGGTTTGCGCTTTTAAGAATTTATCTGTCGTAGACGGACATATTTTTCAAATGTTTTTCACATTCGATATGCTTATGGAAAATGTCACGCATTCACTCCAGTCACCGGTATCACTGACTGTCACGAAAATAGACCCTTTTCATGGGTTTTTCTGGAAAGTCCAAACAAAATATTCTCCTCGTTATTATGATTTTGAAAAATATAACAAACACCCCTCTCACTCGTTTTCCATGATGTTAAGGTTTTGACAAATGCAAGGTAATTTAAAAAACTAGTTTGCATTCTTCTAATAAATTATGAAATCTCTGGAACTAAAATCTTTATTAAGAAAACCTGTCTCTTATTCCTAATTAAAATTCTTAAGTAAACTAAGGTACCACTCATACGCTATGTATTTTAGTACGTAAAATCTTTACATAAAATCCCCGTTCAATAAATAAGTGTTGAACACAGTTTTATAAATTGCAAATCATTTGTGTTGAATACAGTGATCTTTTGTTAGTGGACATTGTAATGAAGTTTGCTCATTGAAATACAGAGATCGAGTGTTTTATTTAAAATAAAAATCTTACTACAGAGTACACATTATACAACAATAGTAAATACAATGTCATTACAATTGTGGAGGCTTTCACGGCTGGCGTTGTTGCAAATCTTCTTGGTTTCCGGGCTTGTACGCCGGTCCATTGGTATTTCTACCTGACGTTTCGTCTACGACTGCGGTAGACATTATCAAAGGCGATGTGGTAGCGGGCGAAGTGTCCTTCTCGGTTGCTCACAAGCAAGTGTGTCGACTACTGTTGCCCCTTCTTCTTTTATGCACCGTTGGTTGTCGTTCTCTACTCGGTCGTAGCTTGCTCTTCTCTGATTGGTCGTTGGGTTCATTAGTTTAGTGGGCCTCAGTGCTGGTGTCCAAGTTTTACTGAGGTGCAGACCTTCTTCTTTTCGATTGAAATTGTGCGTGTGTTTTTGTATTTCTATGGCTTCCCTGAATATGCGCGGATAGTAACTCACTGTTTTACATTACGCGTTACACACGTCTGGACCCGGCTTAATATTTTCGCCTTGAAATCGCCTAGACACAAAAAATACATTTTATCAAGAAACGTACCTATTCAAACTTAGAACCGCCCTGGAGAGGAGACTTTTTTCTGCGTGGTGTATCAAAAAACTCATTCGTTGAAAGATTGAAGCAATATCTGTAAAATAAGCAATTATTATTTTCAAAAGTAATGAAATGTGGTTGTGCAGTGTTGAACCACTCCTTTAAATAATATTTTCTTCATATCCAGTCGAAAGTACGTACTTTCGGCTTCGATTTTAAAGCAGAAAGCCTAACATTTATGCACTGCTGGAATTACTCGCACACCATCTGGAACGGCGGGCCAAAACAGTTTTCTCTTGCACACTGTATGAAGAAAAATAGTATATTACACCGCTAGGGTAGAAAGTTGAAATTCCTGCCTCGGACAACGTCTGTCGCGCAGTGCAGAAGTTTCAACTTTCTACCCTAGCGGTGTAATATACTATATGCCCAAAAAATATGACCCTTGAAGAAGTCAGTTAATACAGAGAAAACTACGTATTCACATGTGTTCATAGAGGAAGTGAAACTTCTTTAGAGTTATGAACTCGTTTCATTGATGAGTTATCTATTTTGCGTTAACATAGGTTTCTCATATATTTCCCAGTCGTTGAATCATTTCCCCTTTAAAGTTGCACAAAAATTTCAAACAGATATGTAGTTAAAGAAGTTGACTTCAAAATATGTGTGCCTGATCCACAGAAGATCACGAGGAAGTGAAATTTCCTTAAGCCGGTCCAGACGTGTGTAACGTGTAATGTAAGATTACGTGTAATTTAGCGTCAACAGTGTGGACAGCACACGAACTCAACGCGAATCGTGAAAGCGAATCTTTGTCAAAAGCTGTTTCCACAATCCACTCAGTTGCTACGAACATGCCGAATAGGAAAGTCATGATAGCTGGTGCTGCTTTTATTTATATATATTTATTAACTGAAGATTTCAGATTTTTTTAAAAGTAATCTGGATTTTTTGGATCCCAAATAACACGTTTTTCTTGATACAAACTGATAAGTTCAAACGATTGTTCGTATCATGAATGTACACACGACACAATCGTCACGAGCACCGTCCAAACGAGTACTGCGAGCGGCTTTGTGTTCGCGCTAAAAACCGACAGCCGATGGATCACGGCGAGCGCCGGCGCGAGCGTTACATGTCATGTTCGTAGTGCCGTCCACAAGCAGAATTCGTGTTACATTACGCGATAGATTACATTACACGTTACACACGTCTGGACCCGGCTTTAGAGTTATGAACTCGTTTCATTTCCATTTTGCTTTACCAAAGTTTCTCTATATTTCCCTGTCAATGAATCATTTCCCCTTAAACATTGCACAAACATTTCAAACAGATACTTTAAAACATCATCCACAGAAGATCACGAGGAAGTGAAACTTCTTTAGAGTTATGAACTCTAAAGAAGTCGCTAAAAACGTTTCTCTGCCATAATTGTTTTTTTAGGCTCAATAGAGCTTCTGGGAGAGCAAAATTATTGATGATATCCATTTTGACATCTACTTTCGCAGTATATCAACTGCTAACAAATCCCACAGCGTTTCAATATGATATTCAATCCAAACGGGAAAAGTAAATCGTCTCCATTTTATAATAAGTAGGCATATTTTATAGTTGAACAAGTGTGACAAGTCGATAATATACCGCTTTTCTTGGAAGCTACAGTCAGGACCGGATTCAGAAACATTACTTTTTCAGAGCTGCAGAAGATATTAAGGCTGTCGGAACGCTCTGAATTTTGTTTGTGCTGAGACCCAGCGGTAAGGGGCGAGGTAGGTAAAAGACATATTGTGGATGTGACCTTCTTTAGCTCTGTCTCGCTCAAATCATCCGCACGTTTCAATTTTTGACTGGTGCCAACTACGAGGCTAAAAAATCTTATTGCAAAGGTGCCGCTGTCAATTGATTACTCTAATTTTTGGAAATATTTTGAAGATTTAAAAAACTTTTCCGGAAAAGGAAGAGTCACTTTAGGTTTGTGATGGAACAGTTTTGTGAAATAAGTACCAATAAGGTCGTAGTGTGACATTGAAAACGTATGTTTTTTTAGCACAATTAATGCCAACTTTTTTCTAGTAAATCGTACATAAATTACAAAAGTAGTCCATTAGAGACATAGATTTGTCCTTTATCTTCCTTACAGAGAAAGAATTTTTGCAGAATGTTGACGAATAAGTCTACAATCAGTTGACAGCCGAAGCTCTATTTTTGGCTTAAATTCAGAGCGTTCCGACAGCCTTAAGTAGTAGTGAGGTAAAATCAAGGTTACTAGAAGCTAAGGTTGGGCGTTAGCATTGTTGAAGTTGTGACTGCACGAGACGCGAGAGAGGGCGGGAGAAGTAGGTTTGTGTCGGCACATGGAATAGTTGAAATAAACATACTTGAAAAACCAGGCTATGAGCATCGGTAATAGAGTTGGGTAACTCAGATCTGAACCGGTTCAAAGAGCCGACTCCGACAGAAAATCCGTGAGAGCCGACTCATTTTTTTTTGAGTCGACGGATCAACAGATCCGCATAGCTCAATGAAACACTTAACACACAGAAGCACATTTTACACTTACGTATCAGTTCTTGTTTTGATGCATCTGTCAGCTCAGATGACTCATGCATCACATGTTCTATGCATTCTTGATTCTATACAGGTCGTGATATGATTGACTGAACTAGGTAACTCAGTGGCAGACTGCAGTAACATATTCAGAGCTCGGCTCTTTTTGAACCGGTTCAGTGAGCCGGTTCACATACGGGATCCAGATGCAAAGATGCAGATCACTAAAAAGACCCGTTTTTCCCATCTCTAATCGGTAACGTAAACAATCGACTCAACGTGATCATGTTTATAGCCTATTACGCCCAACTTTCTAGTATTCTAGTAACCTTGAGATAAAATTACCGGTTATTTTTATTGTAGCCCTTTATCCGAATAATTATCCGGTTAAGTCTTCTACAAGAAACACGGCGGATTCCGGTTTCCGTTTCTTATAGAACAAAAAACAGTAGAATCGAAAGAATACATAAATATTAGATTTATGTAGATTCTGTTTATAAATTTAAAATCTTGGCCCGAATTTATAATCCAAACTAATAAAATTAATTTGAAACGTATCTTAGATACTTTATAAAAACTATTTCTGAGACCTTTTAAAAATATCTTAGACACTTATGCTGGGTTGCAGAAAGCATTGTCAAAAAAGCTGATTTGACAATGTCATTAGATTAGTGTTTATACATGCAGGAGCAGTATAATGTCGTAATCAAACGCCCTATTTGTAGAACATTAGATTGTACTCACTCAAAAACAAATGTTTGATCTGCATTCAAACTAAACTTTAATCAGTAAGGTTATTAAAATGTCGTTTCAAAATAAACTTAAACAAAAAAACTATGTCAAAAAAAAACTATACATAATTTAAAACAAAATATCATTTCAATCGATCAATAATTTACTCTTCGAAATAAATTGATTTAAATTTCTACAGTGCGTGGTCACAATCTAAGGTCATTGTCAAATCAGATTTTCTGATATTTCTTTCTGCAATCCACTATTAGATATTCAAACTTAATCAGATCCTGGCAAAAAAAAATATTTAACACAACTACTCATATATCAACCAGAAGTTACGTTTAGCATTGATGTAAAATGATTACACAGTCAAGGTCAGTAGATACACAGGTTACCTCGTTAATGAATAACGTCAGCTGGAAGATCGTTCAATATTTTTATCAATCAGGCAATATCAATTGATAGTCCACTATGGATGACATCATCCCGCCACTTCTATCTAACGGAACGAGGTCATCTTTGTATGTAATGATTAACTAACCTTTTTCTATAAATGTACTTACAAGAAATCGTTTTTAACTCAAAAAACGCTCTGAATTTAAGCAAAAAATAGGACTTCGGTTGATAGCTGATTATAGACTTATTCGTCAACATTTTGCAAAAATTCTTTCTCTATAGGGAAGCTAAAGGACAAATCTAGATCTCTAATGGACTACTTTTGTAATTTATGTACGATTTACTAGAAAAAAGTTGGTATTAATTGTGCTAAAAAACACACGGTTTCAATGTCACATTACGACCTTTTTCGCACTTATTTCACAAAATTGTTCCATCACAAGCCTAAAGTTTTTTATATCTTCAAAATATTTCCAAAATTTAGAGTAGTCAACTGACAGCGGCACCCTTACAACAGCATTTTTTAGCCTAGTAGTGTGGCTTAAATTCAGAGCGTTCCGACAGCTTATTAAAAAAAACCCGGGTCGCAGTGCCAAAACCCTGCCGACAATATAGTGTATTTGCTTAAATACAGGCAGTGTGGCTTTATTATGCGAACTTAAGTTGGTTTTTGGGAAAAATAAAAAATTTTACTCCTTATTACACCCCTTAAAATAACATTTTTTTTTTCTTAATTGCAATATTATTATCAATCGAACCTCTATACCAAGTTATATACTGATACACCTTTCAGTAAATAATTCACTATCTGCAAACTAGTCTTTCTTAAAATTTTTAAATCCGGTCCTGTAAGGTCGATTTTATTAAAATTTTAGGGACACATTTTAATTACTGCCAGAGGGTTAAATTTCAATTTTGAAACGATTCAGAGAATTTTTTCGGTATTTTAGGGCCCAAAAACATTTTTCAACCCCTAAAAACTACCCTTAAAATGGCCCGATTAGGCCCATTTTAAATAGGCTTCTTGCGGTGATGGATTTCAACACGTGGGCCAAATTTAGTTGAAATCAATTAACTCTTTCGAAAGTTATTGCCCGCACACATATATATATATATATATATATATATAAATATATATATATATACATATATATATATAAACATTTTCAAAAATGGTGCCAAAGTGTTTAGGAGGTTATGAAACGTCGAGAAATTTTGGTCCGACCCCTAGGTCCCGCCATCCGACCGATGCCAATAGTGTATGTTGCCATATGGCAAATACACTAATTATACATACCGTATAATTGAAACTGAATTTTATTCATAAGATTAATATTTTAGAAACACAATGTTATTACAATTTTGTTTTACTGTTCAGGAGACGATTGTGGACTGTCGATTCTAAATAAAATATTTTATCTTAAACTAAAATCCGTCATGACGTAACTAAAGTATGCTTTATGCAATTATTAAAATACAATACACATCATCTATATTTTACAAAAACTGTCTATAATGCGGGAAAAAAATTGAGAATTCGATTTGTTAACGCAATAACCGCATATATAATATATAATTTGCTTTCGGGAGGTACTGGGTTCGAATCCCGGCGGGAGCAGATGTGGCTAGGACTTTTTCCTACTGCCTTCCTCCAAGAAACAGTAATTCTTGTACCAGCCATTTTGTTGAAATTCTCCCTGGTTTCCTTCAATCAATTCCAGATAAATATCAAGATGGTCCTTATGGCCGATTATACCTGTCAATCTCCTATACTCACAAAGTTGACTACCTTGCCCTAAATTTCATAATTCTTTCATTCGTCCATTGCTATTAATTAAATTTGAAGTTAAAAAATGTAGAAAAATAACTGGAAGTGCGGTAGATGGAAAATAGTAATGATGCGAATGGTGTCTTTTTTGCCATAAACTCGAGAAACGGACGCGAAACGCGCTGTTATTATTATTATTATGTTAGCGTTATAAAATTGCGGGTTGTTACTGGTTAGGATTCAGTGACGTTCTTATAGAGGTTTAACTGTAGGTATGTATTGTGTTCAATGTACGTTAGGCATGATTAATGATATTATGCTTGATCTTCTATTGCCATTACTATAAAAGCTTTCAATGAAATGCGCATATCGGAAAAGAAAATATAATTTTGATTTTTTATTTCGCGTTTCATATTTCGAACTTGAAACTATTAAAAAAAATTATAATGAGCCTCTCTCTCATAAGCTCACATAAGAAGTTTAACTTCTTTAGTTTTTAATATTATTCCCAAGTTTAATTTTTTGTTATGTCAAACTAATTAATAAAATTTACCATACACAATATGTACTTAACAACACGCTATAAAATTCTGTCTTTGTCAGTTTCATGTAATTTAGGAGACAAACTAATTTCCCCTTTCGGGGACAATTCTACTTCCCCTCGATTTTAACATTTTTAAAGAATTTAAACTTCAAAAACATTGGGTGCGCGTGATTAAGAACAAAATTTTAATTTGCATGCAAATAATGTTTTGAAATAAAATATACTAAAAATGCTAGAGTCAGATTAGCATAAAAACAGCTATTAGACACTACGCGCATGATCTCTACTATACTCTGTCCTCCTCACTCAGTGAACCGAAAAATAACAACAACGATATACCTGGTAAAACACAATAAAAATTGATTTAATCCAGACGAAGTAGAGATGGGAAAAACGGGTCTTTTTAGTGATCTGCATCTTTGCATCTGGATCCCGTATGTGAGCCGGCTCACTGAACCGGTTCAAAAAGAGCCGAGTTCTGAATATGTTACTGCAGTCTGCCACTGATTTACCTAGTTCAGTCAATCATATCACGACCTGTATAGAATCAAGAATGCATGGCCAAACATGTGATGCATGAGTCATTTGAGCTGACAGATGCATCAAAGCAAGAACTGATACGTAAGTGTAAAACGTGCTTCTGTGTGTTAAGTGTTTCATTGAGTTATGCGGATCCGTTGATCCGTCGGCTGAAAAAAAAGTGAGTCGGCTCTCACAGATCTTCAGTCGGAGTCGGCTCTTTGAACCGGTTCAGATCTGAGTTACCCAACTCTAGTCACTACGTCTGTTTCGTTGGTAACCTTTTTCTGCGAGAAACTTCATACTGTACAGTTTGATGTCATCAGCGTCTATTTTAGTAGATCAACAAACAAATAAGAACAAAGAACTAGCGGTCCGGTTCGAGTTCGCCGGGTGCTCCACTACTGTTGTCGCTGTCGTTCCGAGTCGCGGGTAGCTGCTAGTATTAGTATAGATATGTAGAGTGAATGGTTTTATTTTTTACTAAGGAAGTATACGACTGATTCCTCAGTCGAAAATCTTTTTTAAGAAAATAGAAAGACATAACTTAGAAGTTTTGTGATTATAATACAAGATATAATTTATAATACGGTATATATGTTATATTCATAACCACCAGTGACATCTTTTGATGACATAAACACTTATCGTGTAACAATGGAATTGTTATGAACGTCTTTTGTCTGTTGTATTACTACGAATCAGCAATATACCGACGCTGCTTGAATACAGGTCGATCTTACACTCCGATAACTTACAGACAAACTTTTAAAATTATAATATATAGCGATAAATGTACGTATACAGTATACTATAAAAACATCTCTATAGCATTAAGTTGGTTGTGAGGTAAGGCGGCTGTCTCATTCGCAAGAGGTCTTTGGTTTGCATCCGGCGATTGGTGCCTATATTTTTTCGTTTTTTTACAGTTATTTCACATTCCAATTGTATATTTATTTATATGTTTGGTACTAATTTAGATTAAATTTAACTTTTCAAAATTTTCCAATATTTTTCATTTTGGTCACCCGGGTTCTAAAAACATTTATGGAGAGTCTGTTAGTCTGTTTGTCTGATACAGATTAAACGGCCGATCGGAACGAATCAAATTTTGGTAAGAAATTTTACACGTAAATATGGAGCCCTATACTGTTTTTGAGGGAAATCGGCACATGCGCAGAAGAGATATATGTTACAAAGTTATTTTTTCTATTATAATTTATAATGATATACTTTACATAACTATTTATTATTTTATTGATTTTTACAAGGTTTTATATGCGTGTGTGTGGAACCAGTTTTACTTCTGTGGTGTGTAGTGTAAAGTACACAGTCTTTTTTTCTATTTCAATATCATTAAAAGGTAAATACGTCATAGTTCATAATGCAATTGCCTTTTCGAGTCGCCATATTGAATACGTCACAAGTAAACTCTAGCACGCATATGTCAGATTCAGATCCCAATAAATACGAATAAAAAATTGTCTGACAGCATATTCGAACAATGATTTTGTTTTTTTACTATATTCTATTAAAAATCGTTCAATCCAAATGCCTCATAGAACTGATATCGTTTTATAGCTTTCAGTAAAATGCACATATGAGCAAATAATAATGTATGCGGTGAAAATAAATAATTTTACTGTTTGCTTCATATTTTTAAAATGATGCAGATATTCCATTTCATTGAACAAAAAAAAGCAGGCATAGATTAGTTGAATTCTGGGAAATATTTCATTCTAGGGTGAACGCGTGAGCGCTTAGCACCTAGACCGGATAGTTAGGAATAAGAAAAAACATTTCAAAAAGTTTAAGAATAATACTTACAAAAAATTAACCTCAAATTTTCGAAAACACTTTACAGTATTTTGTTTCGGTTTTTACTTTCATAATCAATTCATTGCGTAATCAAAAAAACGACTTAAGGACCCAGTACACAGTGGTCTGTAGTGGTCCATGCTTTGCAATGTGCAACTGCAGGCCACTATCACTTGGTGTTCACACAATGGCCCATGGCTCATTTCTGCCTGGCGAAGCACTTGCGATTGACGTGGAAGTAATTACGGCTGCGGCTATTTATTTATATACTATTTACAGGTATTTTAGTATTATAAACCTAAAAGTCCCTTCATTCCTCCAGGATACTGACATTTTGGGCGATTAAAAATTTAAATACTATAGCATGCAACAAAAAAAGTAGGTACCTGTCCAAACAATGGGCGACTGTGTGAACACCACAGGCTACGCCACGCCACGATTCCTTCGAAGTGTGTCGAAAAAACCGACAACAAATGGATTGCGCACCACGATTCACAATTGTCCGCCACTACAGACCTTTACCCCCTGTACACAATAGCGATGGTCTACAATGGCCCACTACAGACCACTGTGTACTGGGGCCTATAGATTCACCTGGATGACACTTAAAACGACATTAGGTTGTTATCAAAGGTTATATTCAATTAAAAAACAACGGTCGCAGTTTGTGGACTTTGTAAAGAATTTTATATTAAATTATGTATAGATGTGTTATATCACTTAAACGGACTTAGGTCGCGTAAAAACGTCACGTTTGTTCGTAACGTTAACTCACCGAGTAATCCCTTCGTAAAATTCTCAAAATGCGTTTACTTCAAAAATAACACGATAATAATGACAATAAAATTTTCTTTACAGCATGTATGTTACGTAATAATCTATTCTATTTTTTATATAAAAGTGTTCGGGAACTGATACCATTACCCTATGTACATCCGTTAATGATTTTTTCCAGGAGGGATAAAATTCGGCGTAATTTAAACAGTTCCTCGTTTTGCTAAAATTTTTGTCAATACTGTAAAAAAATATATATTTACTTGTAAATTTCCCGGTAACAACCATCAATTATTTATACAGTTTTCAAATAAAATGTTTAGTTTCTGTTTAAATTTTATATTTGGTAAACTGAAATGACTTTCTCAATTTTACGTACACCATTATACATAGTTACGTATTTTATACTTAGCTATAAAATCCATTTAATAATCGAAATTCATTCGACGTCTTTTTATTTTTACAATTGACACCACCTTTACTTCCACCATCAACACCCGTGTCTGCCACCATTAATTCCGTTATGAGTCATAAATTCTCGTATTATCCGCAGTCTACGCTTGTCTCACCATATTTGAACACTGAAGGGGATAAAAAAATCACGATTTAAAACTTTCCAAATTCCCCCCCTCGCATTTTTAATATTACAACTCTAGTAAGCACTGGAGAATGGTATTAATTTAGTTATTTGCAAAACACAGATATAACTCAGAACTTAAAAAACTTTCCCCCTTCTAGTACAAAAAGTAGATGTATATATTTATGTACGGGCGTTTGATTAGATTAGATTATTTATTGTCAATTGTAAAATTACATTTCATCTGATATGTCAAAAATTGAACAAATATGTAATACATTAAAATTTATGATTTAAAAATTCATTAATTGAATAGAAACCTTCAGAAAGAAGGAATTCCTTTATTTTCTTTTTAAATGCATTTGAGGTAATAGTGTGGTCTTTATAATTGTCAGGAAGTTTATTGTATAAAGTTGCCCCAAAGCTGCTAGGATTGTATTTAAAGATATTAATGTTAGCCCTTGGGATATCTAAATTGTTTTTAGTACGAGTATTATACTAATGAGAGTTATTGATTTGCTGATAATTATATAAGTTTTTTCGCACCTCAATTAGACAGTAGTAAATATAAATGCATGGTAAGGTCATTATACATGTATTTACAAAAACATTTCTGCAGGTTTCATATCTCCTTAAATTAAACATGATGCGCAAAATTTTTTTCTGCTTGATAAAAACATTGACAGAATGAACACTATTACCCCAAGCAAGGATACCATGTTTTAATATTGGTTATACAAAACCATAATAGTTACTTCTTTGGCGTGATTTGTAACATACGTGCAAATAATGAAACCTTCAAAAAGTTTTAGATTAATACATACACAAAATTAGCCTCAAATATGTTTGAAAATTATACCGTCGCGGCGTTCAGATTTTTGTATCTATCTAACATAACGTGTATGAAGAAATATTATCTGTTTATCTGATAAAAAGTAATTAATTTATAACAAGACGTAACAAATCCTTTGATAGGTATACACAAAACTTAATTAGTTTTTTCTTCTCAGAAAGAATATTTACACAAGCTTTGAAAGAAACATCTATTGTAGTAAGTAGTTCTACTACGTTACAAAATATCAGAGTTGCATTGCAACTTGCAACTATAAAAAAACGACCAAGTGCGAGTCGAACTCGCGCACGAAGGGTTCCGTACCATTATCTATAAAAACGGCAAAAAAATCATGTCTGTTGTATGGGAGCCCCACTTAAATATTTATTTTATTCTGTTTTAGTATTTGTTGTTATAGAAGTAACAGAAATACATCATCTGTGAAAATTTCAACTATCACGGTTTATGAGAGGTGACAGACGGACGGATAGGGGAGTCTTAGTAATAGGGTCCCGTTTTACCCTTTGGGTACGGAACCCTAAAAATTATACAAAAATATATTTGCATTTCTCATAACGAGCTCTTTCATTGCACTAGATTTTTTTTTATTTTCTAATTTGGCCTCCAAAATTAACGTCCACTTAAGGCTTAGAATTTCCGTTTAGGTTTTTCTGTAAACTATGAGTGAGGTCCTATATTCCCTATTCAAAATTTCAGTGGTCTCAGTGATAAGGGGGGCAAAAAGCTCGATTTTCGTATAATTTCTTTAATATTTTTTAAGCTATACCTACATTTAAAAATTATAAAAAAGTTGCACTTCAAAAATAGGTAAATATTTTTTAATTTTCTAATTTGACCCCCAAAATTAACTCTCAGAATCGGAGTTTGTTTATTTAAACTATATGTCCATGATGGGCTATCTAACTCTATATTTGTAACCAGCTTTTTTCGTCCAGTCGACTCGAAGAAAATAAACTGTGACAGACAGATAGACATGAGAGTGATCCTAGAAGTGTTCCGTTTTTTCATCGGATGTGCGGAACCCTAAAAATATGATTTTGCAGTAAGGTTGAAAAACATTTTAGCTTCCATATTGTAATATGCAAGACTGCGTTTAGAAATAATTTGTTTGTTGTAATCGTTTCACAACAATCACACGAAGACATACTAACTTCTAAGTCAAATAAATAAAAACAAAAGCAAAATGGTGCAACTTGGATTTGACCTAAATTTTTTGTTTTTTAATTTCATGCTACATTGCGTTTTCATGAATACCTGCAAATTTTCCGGTTGAGAAAAGTTCGAAAAAAGAAATACAACGATCACGTGACCGGGGTAGTATTAAAATATGGCGGCCAAGCGCATTAGAATTCAATTTGTGTCCACTATATCTTTAGAATCAAATTATGCATCACTACCTTCAGTAATAAACTATTGTCGAGGAAAATGTAACGCAAATATCGTCAGACTTTGAACAAAGACGTTTGAACAACTGGTTAGGGAAAAGTTGCCTCAAATGAAGTGATTGTAACCTCACACTTAAGGTAGTTGTCGTGGTTAAGGCAAACCGTCAGAAAATTCTTAATTTTTGTATACTTATTAAGGACATGATAATACAATTACCCTGAAAATTTGAAGTCGATCGATCGTATATAATTCGAGATAAATTCAATTAAAAATTGGATAATTAACATTGATTGTATACGATCTCTGTAGTTCTGAACCAGTTTCTTATTTATACAAAAAGAACTAACTGTCAGAAACTTTTCAAAAACTGACAGTCTTTCAATGCATTTGTTATGAGTTTAAAAAAAAATAAGAAAAAATTTTTACCGTCTAATTATTTATAAATAACGGTTTAAAGTTCAACAATTTATGGAAAAGTATACATGCTTATGAATACTGTTTGGGTTACGTTTCCACGGGTACAGTCTTGCGTACAAATTATGGATCACTTAGCTACAAGCTAGTATACTTTTGTGGCGCGTATAATCTATAACTTTTTGACAATATTGTACCACGACAACTACCTTAACGTTTTGGACTCTGAAACTTCTATGCACACGTTTTGTTGTGACGTCAATCACCGTCATACGGTACCGCTATCTTAGAAGACCAATTTAGATGTTGAGCGTCTACAATCTACAATCAATCAGTAAAAGACCAAGGCTTAAGGTCCAGATAACCACTGAAATTGGTGACCTTTTTAAACTAGTAATAAATTTTGAAATCCGATATAAATCGATAGAATCCTTCGACGTTGCATGTAGTCAATTATTTTTAAGGATGTCTCGCGTACATTTCTGCGGTCAAATGACAAAATCGTGTATGTCAGTGATTAGATTTTCGTTGATCAAACAAATGAAAAGTTACGTCGCCTGTTTGATATACAGTTTAAATTTACAATTTATGTAGTGATGTAATACTACACAAAATATAATTTTAAAAATTTCATAGTAAAAATAGAGTAGGGGCCCTCACATATCTGACGTATCGCGAAAGCGCGATTGTCGGAAACACACAGCACACCATGTCATGGACACCCCTGCAACCGTAGGTGTGCGAATTAAAAACGCGTCGATTGTAGAGCTGGGAAAAACGGGTCTTTTTAGTGATCTGCATCTTTGCCTCCGGATCCCGTATGTGAGCCGGCTCACTGAACCGGTTCAAAAAGAGCCGAGTTCTGAATATGTTACTGCAGTCTGCCACTGAGTTACCTAGTTCAGTCAATCATATCACGACCTGTATAGAATCAAGAATGCGTATAGCCAAACATGTGATGCATGAGTCATTTGAGCTGACAGATGTATCAAAGCAAGAACTGATACGTAAGTGTAAAATGTGCTTCTGTGTGTTAAGTGTTTCACTGAGTCATGCGGATCCGTTGATCCGTCGGCTCAAAAAAAATTGAGTCGACTCTCACGGATCTTCTGTCGGAATCGGCTCTTTGAACCGATTCAGATTTGAGTTACCCAACACTAGTTAGATCGAGTGAAAGTGCGACTGAGTTTTCATGCTGTTGCCAAATCGTGCGATTGAATGAGAAATGCAAGTTATCAAATCTCAAAGCAGCTGCTATATCGCGTGTAACACGTAACTCTCATAATTTTTTTCATAACGCGCGAAAAGAAGTATAACTTCAAAAATGGCACTCCATTCATGCACGGAATTTGATTTTGAGTGGGGCGTCATGCGCTGTGTGCATTATAATTTTCATACAATCCCCAATGTCGTATGTTTAGAGCCCCCACGCGTTCAAGGGATGCACGTATATAAAGGGATGTGCAGACAAACCACCCTTATTAGCCGTCCGAATACCGTGAAGTGAACGACGCGTCGCGACAGTCACTTGTTTCACATTAAATAGAACAAGTGAAACACATTGGAAGAGCGTCGTCAGTTTTTTTCTGTAACAAGTGTATATCGTGATTACATTGTTGAGTACGTCTTTTGTTTTTTTTTTTCAATAGAAGGCTTTTGTTTTCGGAGTTAGCAAGTTTTTTTTACGATGGTGTTTTCGACAATGATATCGCCTAAGACTGTTACGTTAAGAAGCTTTGTGGTGATGGTATTTTTCGTAGTGACGGTAAGTTGCAAACTTTTACTCAATGTCGCTTATTAAATTTTTTACAAAGCTTTTTAAATTAAAGACATTTAACCCTCTATTTATACGAGTATTCCAATCACGCGATTTTTTCTTTTCTTTATTTGGAATTAGCGCCAATTCAGATATTCAATGAATCTGCAGTGAAAAATCTATGAAACACGTAATGAATTATCACAAACAAATAATTTAAAATAACTAAAACAAACTCAATAACGTAAAATATAAAAGGTATTAAAATAAAAATAAAACCCAGCTTCTGCTAGCTTTCGAAATTACGAATAAAAACACGTTTGGTGACACCTCTACCGGCACACAAATAGTTCAATCTTAATTTTACCCGACTACTTCTCATAGAAGCTTCATTTCTACATAAAATTTATTTGTTGGGAAAAAAGACTTTAAGTGAACACTTATTTGTTATATATTGCGACGTTTAGTCCCTTTATTGGGACTTTTTCAAGCTTATAACTGTAATTTAAATATAAAATACAATTTGTAAATTTACAATTGAAATATAAAAAATCCGATATTAATTATACACACCATTAAATGTTTTGTTCAAGTAGATATAAAAGTTAACATGTAGTAGTCGAGTTATTTCTTGTTAATAGCTGCTTTACATGCAACTAGAGTGACCCATTACGCACTAGTGTCTTAAAGTAAAACAAAACTGGTCGCGCTTTACCAATTCCATAGTATGTAACGCTTTATTTGTCAAAAAACATTTTTTTTAATCTACTATTAGAAATGACGTTTGTTCAAAAGTGAACTGTCATAAATTTACAAAATTGCGTGAAAAACAGCCATCTTATAGGAGATACATGCGTTCTTAGTGAGAAATGGTATTACAACTTGCGTGACTCTTGTTTGAAACATAATTTTACAACTTGCCGTAATAACTCGCATTACGATATTATACTAAATAATACATTAAACTATTTTCTTCTCAATTTTTGAGATTTCGATTTTGAATAAAAAATGTTTTTTTAAGTCATTTAGGAACAGACAAACTGATTTTAAGAAAAACTATATGGTACCAATCCGAAAACATTCTGAACAAAATGGCGTCGAGATTTTTCAAATCAGTTCACAACTCGCGGAGCTATCGCAGAACATACACCAAAAAAAAAGAAAAAATTAAAAAAATACGTGTTGAACTGTATAACCTCTTTTTTATGTCGGTTAAAAACTAATTTACCGCGCAAATCGGGGATTAGGTGTACATTTTTTAATACTACACAGTTTTAATATTGTTTAAAGTTCGTTTTAAGAGGCATCGATTTTTCAATTTTTAATTAAAAAGTTCGCAATATTCTGGCAAATAATAACGTGTTGCAAAATCAATTCTGGTGTAGGAAAACTTTTTGAGTGGCAGTTATTAAAAGACAAGCGCATAAATTTGTAATTAGTTTTGTCATTATGAAAACAATATCCGTCCAAAATACTTTGGAATATTTTGTCAACGATTTAAAAATTAAAATTGATTATAGTAGGGTAGCTACCATTGTTAAGAAACATCCATTGTTACAACATAATATTAGAAAATTTTATTTTCAAACACTGTCGCCGTCTGAGCGGAAAAATTTTACTATCGCGGCGGAATCAGTTATGAATTACTCTGCAATATCATATCCGAAAATTCAAGGATAAGTATAGTTTGCTATAGTTAAAAAACGTCCATTGCAATATTAGGAACAAAGTTATTTTCAAACACAGTCGCCGTCGGGATTTAAGCCCGAAACTTTCCACTATCGCAGCGAAATGAGTTATCAATTACTATACAGTGATATATCCAAACAGTCAATATTTCTCATATTTCGCCGCGATAGTGGCAAGTTTCGGGCTTAAATCCCGACGGTGACTGTGATTGAGCATTTTTTTTTCTTATATTGCATTGTAGCAATAGGTGTTTTTTAATGGTAGCCAAACTGTATCTTATCCAATTGTGATTAATTAGTTGCGAAAACTTTCCTATAATTAAAATTTATGTTCCCTTGATTTGTAATTTGTAACATAAGTTGAATGGAGTTAAAACATATTTTTAACACAAATTAATAAAATCCTAACTTTCTCTGATTTTTTTATAAAATTTCGATAGTACAGATTAAATAGAATACCTAGATTGAATTAGACATTTTCAGACTTTTTATCTATCTGTCTGTTTGCTTCATATAAGGGTATCGGATACGTTAGCATTCTTAAACTGGTGTCCGCAAGTTCCTAGTAGCGCCGTCTTTAACCTATTGGAGGCCCTAGGCACTTTAGGATAATGGGGCCCCTATGACTATTACAGAGGGCTATTATATTAAAACAGGCAAAAGGAATATATAGACAAAATTCTAGATTTATTAAACTGCGTTTTTTATTTACGTAATATGTAATTATAATACAGCCCGGAAAAATAAGTCTCTTAGCATTCACTATACATATTTATAAATCTGTGTTGATCTGGCAGGAACTAGGAACCGTCCCGATCGCGGAGCCCTGGGCATCTGTCCAGTGGAAAAGAGGGGCCTGACTCCTAGGGGTCCGTGGACTTCTATTGCCGAAAAATTGAGCGTATAGTTTACACCTCACACTACAGTAATGAACTTTACTTTTTCAAAATCTACATCTAAAATCTTATCAACTGACATTTACACTTAAGTTACTCTGTTTTATATTAAACGAGTATCAAAAACGTTTAGGAAACACTGGTATAGGTTAAAGCTTCTACTAAAGGATTTCTGACGCTAGTATTAATTAATATTCGAATTCTTTCTTTTGCTACGACGCAAAACGTAAAAAAGAGACGTACCTAAATTCGACTTGATAAAAACTATTTTAATTTTTTCTTTTAGAATTATATCGTGCAGATAAAATAAAAAGAGTCTTATAAATAATAAGATACTTACTTGAGACAGATTGCATGCATTTCGCCGGGGCTTAACTGCGTGGCCCTCTGTTTTTCATTTCAAAGAGTTTTAGGCTTCCATTTAAACAAATTGAATATTTATAAGGTGGATCGTTTCATGATGTCTCCGAAAAAGTAATTTTATACAAGGCGTGAAATAAGAGAGACAATTTTATTTTTTATAATATATCAACTTATTCTAAAACTGCTGCCTCACCCTCACAAGCGCACATATGAAATTTAACTTCTTTAGTTTTTAATATTATTCACAAGTTTAATTTTTTTTATTATTAACAATATGTACACATGCTTAGCACACACTATAATGTTCTGTCCTTGTCAGTTTCATGTAATTTAGTAGATAAACTAACTTCCCCTTTATATGCCAGTTCTACTTCCCCTCGATTTCTTATTTTTCTCAAATAGATACGTCGTTAAAGAAGGTAAACTTCAAAAATATACCTTTGTATATACAAAATTTGTCACATGAAGGGTACCTAAAAATCCGCTGTTGTTGAAAATATTTTTTCAAAAGTAGCATCGTACGACAATCATCCAGAAGTTGGAAAGCTTTTCAGTGAGCCTGTATATTTAGATATATTATGTGCCGCATTTTCACTTTAATTTTGTCTATATCCTTTGATATGTTGAAGCGGTATTAAATTCTGAAGGACAATATATTTATTTTTTTGTCTGGAAAAAGATATCCCTTTGTTTTTGTGTATTCCGTGTCGTGTTACTTGTATTATTAATGAAAATTCAATAATTCAAGAGTTTTCGTTAACATTTTATTATTTTGTATTTTCATTTTAAAAATTTTATCATACCAAACCATGAAATAGTGTAGACAGTGCCGGATTAAGCCAGCGCGAGGCCTGTAGCAAATTCTGTCAAGGGGCCCTTGGTTTGTTTTAGGTTCTCAAGTTTAGGGTATTAAATAAAACAAAACTGTTACAAATAAACTTTTCTGGATTTAATATGGGCAAATTTATAGATAACGCTTTCAATATCGACTTCTTTAAGCAAATGAATCTATATTTTATAATAAATCAACCAACCACAGTAGATTGGATCGTGACTGAGTTAATACAATTTAAATAGTTCGCCTGTTTTCTCGAAATACTTATAATCGATATTATATTAAAATCGATTAAAAAAGTACAATCTCGACTACGTAAAACTCGCAAAATAAATGTATACCTATATATAAAAAATAAAAATCTGACCGCTTGAAGGGTCGAAATGTGGTATAGATGCTAGTCTAAATATATCGATTATAATTAAACATTAGAACATTAACGTTAAAAAGTTCGTAAAATACCTACTTATTTTTACGATTTAACGTGACGATATCGAGTTTTAGATTTTCAAGTGGAAGTGAGACATAGCCTAAGCGCTTCGCGTTTAAGGCATGCAAGATATTTTACGCTCCTATCTAAATTAATATTTTTTTATTACGGTCAGACAGGAATTGGAGCGCGGGGCCCCCAAATTCGCGGGGCCCGTAGCATTTGCTACTCTTGCTACGTGGCTAATCCGGCACTGAGTGTAAAGGAGAAAACTATTTTGGTTTGAAGTTTTTGAAATGAAACGTATCTGTTTCAAATTTTCTGTAACGAAATGTAAAAGGAAATCTTGGTAACGCAAAATGGAAATAAATAAAACAAATGGTTAAAGAAGTTTTATACATTAGCTTCAAAAACGGTGTTTTAAGGAAATTTGGTAGTTGATTTTAGGTCGGTCCTGGAAGTGCACTAACAATACGCTGGAGAAGAACGTCTTCACAAAATAAATTAAAAGATAATTCACTTGGACATTCAACAAACATTTATTTAATTAGCGTTCCGATTGTAATATATGACCCTTTTGTTAAAAAAACTCACTATTTTTAGTCGTAATCTTTAAAACCACAATTGCACATATCTTTTACAATGAAAACTAATTTCAATTTAAAAACAATTTTTTAAACACAAAAGTTTTTTCCCAATATTTATTTATCTAATATGTAACAAATATTAATAACAATATGTAGTTAAATATTATATTTTATATCAGGCTGAAATCTACTGCAGTCGGGCAAAATTGGATAATCCATAATGTATTTTATATTGGATTTCTGGTACAACTATTTTCAGCGCTAAAAATTACCACACATTCGACAAAAGCTGTTTTGCTTTAGGCTACTGATATACTATTAAAACAATTCATGATATGTACGCTTTTACGAAGCCTCTATAGTCTATAACGGCTGAATTTTTTTTTATTTTAGAACAATGGTTTCTGTTTAGAATTGTATATTAGTAAATTAAATAATTGTTACAGGTATAATATTTTATTGTGTATAACGATGCCAGTTTAATAATTTTTTATCTCAACTAATTATCTCGTGCACAGGAATATTAACAAAAGAAAACCTTGAATGACCTTTGGTATTTAAAGTATGAAATCTAAGCTGATACTACCTGCAAAAGTCTAACGAAATACAATATTTATTGGGCAATTACATAAGTTGCTAGAAGAATTATGACATGAAATAATATAAAGGAGGATTCGCAATGTAGTGGTAAGTTTCACTTCGCCACAACTAATAAATCACCGTCAGACATGGCTTTAACTTTAGGCTTATAAGTACCTAGGTCCTAGATATTATACCAGGTGTATCAGACTAATTGAAAACCTTAATGACGTAAGAATTTGTTTTTTATTACATGATTACGCTTATATCTTCAAAATCCAAAAAAACTATTCTAAAAAATTAATTTATTCCGTTTAGTAAAGTTTAATTTTTATTATTTATTTTTTTATGGCACAGATAAATTAAAATATATTATCTAAACTTGAGTTAAACAGTGAAAGAATTTTTCAAATCGATTCAGTAGTTTAGGGGATCACCCACGACAAACAAACAAATTTTTTCACTTCACAATAATATAGTGTCGACACACACGAATACATTAAGTAACGTGTGTGTAGTTTAGTAGAGAGGGAAAAGCGATGTGCAATGTATACGTTTTTAAGCGTGCTATTAGATGTTTCACATCAAAAATAATATCTTTTTTATAGGTGACTGCTATTTAGGCGTCTGTAAAGGTAATCTTATTTAATTATGTTTTTAACCAATTTTTGTGAAACACTCCGTACTTAAAAGTCGGCGCGTAATACATCTTACAGAAATGTTAAGCGTTATCGCATTTACATAATATCCTGTCGGTTTTAGTAGACGTATAGTTTATTCCTTTGTAATTTGTGTTTGTATTATAATCTGGAGACAATAGCTTAAATAATTCACATTTGGCATCCTTAAGTTCCAACAAGTTGTCTATAAATTTTACATACGTTTCGTGACTATAAATTTCCTGAATATATGGTCTGCATCTCCGAACGCTGAAAACATATTTCATTCGACAAACTTACAGATTTACAGTTTTGTGACGTCATTAGACAGTACTGGTATACCTTTCAGACGTTACACTATTACAAATATTTGACATAAATATAATAAGCCGTGAGGTGGGTCGAATTTAGGACTCTACAAGTGAGATCCTTGAGGTCCACACGACCAACTTCCTAGTATGATCTAGATCTACAAGGTTATACGGAGCCCTCAATGCGCGAGTTCAACTCGCACTTGGTTGTTTTTTTTAATATATGGTTTATTGTCCTATATTAGACATTATAGCGCATCCAAAATTATTATTATAATTCAATAATAAGTCGCAGGTATTTCGATTAATACAAAACGTAGCAAGATTAACAATAACACGATTGTTTTGTATTATTAATCCAAATACTTGCGATTTATTATTGAATTGTCCTATATCTTCTGATATAATCAGCCGTGACAAAAGAAAATTAATAATTACTGACGGATTGAAAATATCGTTTTAAAATTATCCCATTTTCTCGGACAATGATACAAAAAAGAATAATAAATATACTGCGCTGTTTTTTGTCGATACACGGAAATTTTCCATGTTTCTGTTGAAAAGAATGTTTGATTTGAAATACTCTGAATAAAGTCCCTTGTAGGTGTAAGGTTTGTATGGATAAATTCAAATGAATGATCTGGAATATTTCCGCTTCGTATGAAGATATTGAACAAGACGCGCAGGTGTCAGCGAAATTCAATCAAGAGATGAAATAAAAAGTTTCTTTTGACAGTGAATATGATTTTGATAGTACAATGAATGCAAAATGAGAGTCTAGTCTCCAGCATAAATATTGGCTGGTCTCACTGAACTATAATAATACTGGAACGAGATATCTCGCTTAGAGACCAAAGGTTCTGGTGCAAAAAAAAAATGAGGCCCTAACTAAACTTTTTAGGTTTTATCAAGTTAAAAATACACTGTTTCACATTACACCTAAATAACTTTTCATTTTAAAAGCAATCATTATATTTTTTTTAAGTTATGCAGGCCATTAAGATGCATTTTTTTTGTAGGAATTTTTTTTTCAAAAGTCAAAATTTAGCCAACTACGTTTAAAAAAACCCGGGTCGCAGTGCAAAAACCC
Source organism: Venustoraphidia nigricollis (assembly GCA_034508555.1). NCBI lineage: Eukaryota > Metazoa > Arthropoda > Insecta > Raphidioptera > Raphidiidae > Venustoraphidia > Venustoraphidia nigricollis. The sequence goes on along the minus strand of JAVRKA010000032.1, from coordinate 2,311,325 downwards.
TGCCGACAATATAGTGTATTTGCTTATGGAGGCAGAGTGGCTTTATTATGCGAACTTAAGTTGATTTTTGGGCAAAATAAAAATTTGACTCCTTAATACACCCCTTAAAATAACATTTTTTTTTCTTAATTGCAATATTATTATCAATCGAACTTCTATACCAAATTATATACAACTTTCAGTAAATAATTCACTATCTGCAAAGTAGTGTTTTCATAAAATTTGTAAGTCCGGTCCTGTCGGGCCGATTTTATTAAAATTTTAGGGACACTTTAATTACTACTAAAGGGTTAAATGTCAATTTTGAAACGATTCTGAGAATTTTTTCGATATTTTGGGGCCTAAAAACTTTCCCACCATCCGATCCGACCGACGCCAATAGTGTATGTTGCTATATGGCAAATACACTAATAAAAAGTAGGGTTCCAAATAAACTCATATATGCGATGAAGATAGAGCAAAATTTTATTATAAAAATCAGAATCACAAAAAACTCCTAAGTATGAAATTTCGTTAAAAAAAATTCATTTCTTAAATTTCTCAAAATATGAATGCAATCTGTAATTTATTTGCTATTTTATTGACAAGAGTCGCCTTATTGGCTAATAAACGCATTCCAGTATTATTATAGCACAGTGATTCGAAAAATGTCACAGATGTCTTGACATGCTCGCTTGAATGAGGGTAATTCCAGTGGCATACTTGCTGAGAAAATTATTTGGTTTATTTTTAAATATTTGCAGTCTTTTCTAAGTTTGCTGATTCCAAATGTTTTACTTATTCATTTTAAATGTAGTTCGTAATTAGTAATTAGTTCTGTTCCAATAAAACATTAACGTGGAAGTAAAGTTTGGTAGAGGAACAATTTAAAAATAAGCTTTACCGATGTTTAGCTTGTGACCGACGTTTCAAAAACATTATTTTCATCTTCAGGATCTTGGATTTGTTTAATTTACCATATTTCAATTAGCTTGACACCCTGAAGATGAAAATATTTTTTTCGAAACGTTGGCCTCGAGCGGAACTACCTCAACGTTGATAAAGTTATGTGCGTAAATATTAAAATAATTAGTTTTTATTACTATTAAATAGAATTGATCCAAAGACATACAAATATGTATAGGATTCGTCAAAAGAAAGATATGTTTACATTTATTCATTTATAACAAAATCATCTATCTTATACAGACATTGTTTAAGAAGAGCAGCCTTTAATTCTCTTTTAAATTTAGAAATGTCCAGTTAATAATTCAAGTTCAATAGCAGTGGCTTATTAATTAATAATTAAAAAAAGTAACAAAATAATAAAACCACATTTTTTGCACAGAAATAAAATATTGTATTGCCATCAAATGCTAAGTTTCAAGTAATTGGAAATGTGGAAATGGATAAAAATTGAACTCTTATTAGCAGGTGAAGTAAGTAGTTGTAAAATAAAGCCGGTCCTGACTATATTTATCTGAATTTTCCGTATACGCCGCTATGTTTTGTTTTATGTAAACGCGTATAGGTCTGAGAACCGGTTGCATTTGTTTTATATACAACATAGTATGCTTTTGTTTTGGATGCTTTGAGCGTAACAATATTAAACCTATGTTCAGAAAGTGCTTTCGGTAATGTTTGGGATATATTTCAACTTTTCCCAACTTGACGAATAAATACATTATATATAATGCTAAAATATGGAATACTGAATTCGAATGAATTATTAGTTAGATATATTAAAGTTTAGTTTTTTAGGCGAACCTTTACTTAGAACTAGCTTTTACCCGCGTATTCGCTAGCGATTTATCTGTTTTGATATATTGATTTTAACTTGAGAACCATGTAGTCTACACAAGAAGTAGGAACTCCATGTATACAATCAATTTTTTGATGATCTCGGAAAAGTTCTTGCTCTGCGGAATTTGACAGAAAATGTGTTTTCTATGATTTTAGGCCCTCCAAATGCTTAAAAAAAAACATGTTCAGACATCGCGACTACTAGTGTTGAATATCAATACGGATCTCCATTACAAAGCGCTCTAGCGCTCCGGATTTGATGAGACTTGTTGACCGAATTAAAAGCAACCTTGATTTTAATTCAGCAAATAAAATAATAGATTTGGCTTACATTAACTGCTGAAACCAATGTTAGAAAACAATGATTTACTTAATCCTAAAAGGAATACATTTGCAGATAAGCAGTTGATACGTTCAATTAATCACAAAGGTAGTTAAGTTAATTAGTCATTATTATGCGCGTATGGAATTAGTTGCCGTACTGGCATGAATCGTCCATTTATTCTTCAGAAAAAAGTTATTCGTATTGTATTTAAGTTAAATTATAATCAATCATGTCGTGACACCTTCATAAAGCACAGAATTTTAACACTGCCATCGATTTATATTTACACTATTGCAATTTTTGTTAGAACTCATTCTAATATCTTTGGAACTGTGGAACATCACTATTCCACACGGAATAAAAATAATTTATTGTTGCCGAAAGCATCTCTGGAGCTATATCAGCGTAGCCCTGCTAGTATGGCTGCCAAAATTTACAATGCTATACCATGCTTCATTAAAAATATTGCATCCCTTAATAATTTTAAATCTGCATTGAAAAACTACCTGATTGAAAGATGTTTTTATAATTTACAGGAATTTTTTAATGTTTAATTTTTATCTTTGTACATGACTATGTTTCATACTCTCGTGAGTTTTCTGAAACTTAATAAATTATTATTATTATTATTATTATTAATGATTCTATTTTAATAGTTTATGTAATAATATTATTCGAATCTATAAATAACATGAATACAGTCGAAACGGCGGTGATCATTAACGCAGTGCAGCATATTGCGGTACAATACAGGGTGTCCAGGAACATCTAATAATGATAATAATAATAGCAGAGGCATACAAAAAAAAACTCAAGTCGCATGTGCCAAACCCTGCCGACAATATAGTGTATTTGCTAATACAGGCAGAATGGCTTTATTATGCAAACTTGGTAGGTTATTGGGCAAAATACAATACTCCTTAATACACCCCTTAAAATAATATGTTTTTTATTAATTGTAATATTATTATCAATTGTTTTAACTACGGTGTCGATAATAATAAAAACTTGGGTCGCAGTGCCAAAACCCTGCCGACAATATAGTGTAGGTAGTATTTGCTAAAACAAGTAGTGTGGCTTTGGTACGTGAACTGGACAAAATAAAAAAATTTAACCCCTTAAGACACCCCTTAAAATAATAATTTGTTTCTTAATCGAACATCTACACCAAATTAAATACACCTTTCAATAAATAACTCACTATCTGCAAACTAGTGTTGGTCCCAGCCGACTAGTGCGTGGGAGGTCATGTATACTAAAATTGCCGATCGGGCCGGGCCGATCCGATCCAGTGGATGTGGACCTTTAATCATTAAAAAAAAAATAGCGAAACGATATTATTAAAGCGAATAGAGAAAAAGTAGGCGAAACGTTTTATAAAAAATATGTTTGTTGAATATATTGCAGGTAAATATTTTTTATTACTTTTTATGTAACATAATCTCACAGCAACTCAAAAAATATAATAAAAAAGATAAAATGACGCAATGAAAATAAATGTCAGTTACAACATTAATAACAAGACAACTTATTTTATAATTGAATTTTTCATTAGATTTTTTAATATAGTGACCTTGTACACAAACCTTTTTTTATATTTATTTGGAATTCTAGTATAATAAATTAATTTAATATAAATTTTAGCTGAGAGTTTGTTCTCTTAATCCTGTTTTTCATTTGAATGAGAGATAATTATTATTATTATAGGGCGTTGGCCCAGACATACCAACATCAAAGACTCTTGCTTTTCTACTCATTATCAAAAAGGATTTGTTTTCGAGTCGCCATGCAACGTTAAAAAGGAATGTCTAGATCTATGTTAGCGAACCTGTTGGCAGTATTTTAGAACTATTAGTTGCTAGGTTAAAGCCGGTACATATATATCTACAGTAAATATATTATTATTATTATTATAACGTAAATTATGAATCAATTTATACAAAATGATTCAAATGTTGATAGAAGTTTAAAGGCAAGACGAAGTGTTATCTTATATTGGTATCGACAGCAGCTTGCTAAACGAAACAGAAAAAGGCAAACGACATTAGATGACTACATCACAAAAAAACAAAATATGTCAAATGAGGAACCTTCCTCATCACAAACATAACTTCTTACCCGAATTTTTATTTGATTTTCATAAATGTCGTATGAACAAAAATCGATATTAGCAATAAATAAGCTAAATGAGCTAAAAAGTGTTTAACAATAAATGTTACAAAATTAACAAAAAAAAAACTAACAAATTTTCTTATTCTCGAGTCTGTTTCACTTATGCCTATTATTTACGTATTAAGATGACCACGTTTAGCCCTGTTTTGTATAGCGCAGGAACTTTCTGGGTCGTATCTCCCGAGTTAAGCGGAGTCTTACTGTATATAGATTGTCCAAAAATCTCAAAAAAAATTGTTTCATAATCTATCTGTGATGTTCCACCAAAAATGACCGTATTGAAATTAATAATAAACTGAAAATATAAAACGGTACAAAACCCATAAAACTCCGGCACTTGATAGCCTCAAGTAGAAGACATCGGATAAAGTATTCGAAGAGTATTGCTCGATTGAAAAAGCGAAAACACTTAAAACTAAAAACATTCCGGAAACGACATTATTGAAAAATTAATCCAATATGTGTCAGGAACCGGCCTACGCTGGAGCAGTTTGTAAATGTCTAAACATAGATGTTACAGTGCTACCAATTGCTTTGTGCATGACGTAGTACCAACCGGCATATTACAAATTCCTCTGTTAAATTCAGACTTGCATTTATAGGGTGGCAAATGACGTCACCGGCATCAGGGGCGGTTTATAGCAGTGGTTCTCAACCAGGAGTCCTCGAGAGCCTCGGAAGTGGGATGACCCGGCAGCACATATAAAAAGTTGCCAGTAAATGGGAATTTTAAAGTGATAGGCATTGAACGAGATGGGGTGTTTTATTTTTCTGTGTTCTTAGACAAGAATAAAGGGTCTATTTATGTATTATGGATATCTGTTAGTGATGGTTCTTCCGTGGAAGGGGTGTCTTCGGTTTTAAAGACAACGTTTGGAGTACACTTTACCTTCGCTAGGTTTGTTATGGTTTATGTTTCTCATGGAACAAAGACAGATGATACCACTGAGTACTGTTGTTTCTTTTACCGTGGTAAAAGAAGTTGCTGTATAAGATTTTCAAATAAAATTTTTAATATTCTGGTTTCGTTACCGGCTTTGCGAGTAATCTTATTTTTTAAAACACGCTACTAGCAATAAAGAATAATTCTATGAAATGTAACTTTAAATGTTAGTACGGCCCTTATTGAACGTATAAAACGTACTGCTGTCAAGAACTGCTGTCCATTTGCCGAAATACTAACCCTAACTACCTTCTGAAATGAATTTAGTCGGACAGAAAATTCGACATTATTGCACGGTTTACCCCGTACACATATTAGTACAGGGTAAAGTTTAGGGTAAAGGTGTCTTATTTCCACTATAATTTTTTAATACGAAAATAAAATTTGAATTCTCATCTTCGATATAAAAAGCGCGTCGGTTCCAACTCGAATTGGGGCTTCGATCGTCTTGTTTCGTTGAAATTACGGTGAAGAAAAAGGGTCAGTACGTTTAGGAAATAATCCACTATTAATTACCATAAATTTTAGACAGATTGTGAAATATAGAAGCTCGACAACTGAGGAGTTCAAATCCATTAAACCAATTGAAAATAAAACAAAACATGATCATTTAAAACAAATTTCATCGCGTTTGAATGGAAAGCCCTATTATTGTTGAATAGCGTTGCACTCTCTGTGTGGCCGTGTCGTTTTGTTTTTGTTTAGCGATCCAACAGTCGAAATGATTTCAATTCATGCAGAAAGCGTGAATGCATTCATGAATTTGAATCATAGCTTAAAAGCCAAAGCACTAATACTGCGATTTGAACAGTTTAATTTGTAAACACAAGAAAACCAATTATTTTAATTCAACAAAATAATAAACATTAACGCTGTAGATTTGAATAAAACGCGGGAGAACTTCAAGCTTTTGTTTCATTAAAGTTTAGCTGCAGAAGCACGACTTGCACATAATAATACTAACTAAAAGTATATGCTTTCCCCTTGCACTTCTTATCTCCCCATTTTTACCTGAAATTAATGAATTTGGGAACTAAGGGTGCGTGTAACCTTTGGAGCCGTTCATAAATTACGTAAAGCGTTTTTAAAGCTAATTTGACCCCCCCTCCCTATTAGCAGATATAATAAGATTTTAACTACCCCCCTATTCCTTAGTAAGAAATAATCATATTGATAAAATAATTGATATTTTAATTATAAATATAATGACACTAAATAATAATAATAAATAATAAATAATGACACTAAAATGACAATTATTTTTCAGAATTCAAGTAATAGGGAAATTCCAAGTCAGCGAGACAATAGAATATTTTTACTACTTAGTTTCAAAATTGCGATCAACAGTACATTTATGAATTCCATTTTTCATGCAAAAAAAAATATTTACAAAAAAGTTATTTCGGTGCTTTTGTGTATTTTAAAAACATCTACAAAATAAAAAATGATGATGTCAGACTATACATACCAACATAAAATAATAAAAAAAAAACAACGAAGTTAAGAACACATATTCCCTGCAACATAAAATGTCACCAGAATGCTGACTTGTGGCCCAATATATTTTATAACATATAGCATAACATGTATAAAAGAAAAATATAAAAGCTCTTAAAATATAATGTCGACCACTTGCGCAGCTTGTATGACAGCGACACAGAGAGTCACTATGCGATTGATGAAATTACGATTTTTTCAAAGAAATTTTAAAACTATCGCACATTTTAATAAACAATATACAGTTCGATGATTTCATTTGCTAATAAACTTTATTTATAATAAATTTATAATAAACCGGAGTGCGGTCCGGCAATTGCTGACCACTGGTCTATATAGTAGAAGATCTATTAAGCATTTTTGGGTAGGTATTTGAGGCACTGTGAAAATTTGTACAGTAACTCTTTTGTAATATCCGAATACAAAAACACAGACCTGGCTGAAAGGTAGCGAGGCTTAACCGACTTAACCGATTTTTAAATTTTTGCGCAATAAAAAATCCTTGAGGCATTTTGAAATTTTAATAACTTGAAATTTAATATTTAAGGAGTTGAAAAATAAAAAAAAAACAGTTTTTTTAATCGGGTCTAAAACTTAGCCAGGTGTTTGAAAAATTATATTTTTTAAGACTTAAAAAATATATCTGAGACAAGTTGAAATTTAAACAGAATAATATTGGTAACTAAAAATAGATATCTTCAAAAAGACAGGTCGTTTCGGTGGGACATTTTACCTGCCAGGCGATCAATATGTTTGATAAATCGCTTAAGCCCCGCTACCCTTCAGGCAGTTCTGTGTTTTTGTATTCGGATATTACTAAAGAGTTAATGTACAAATTTTCACAGTGCCTCAAATACCTATCCAAAAAATGCCCTTGAGCTAAATGATGGTGGTCGCAACATATTCTCTCATTCTACACAACCGATTTCCACTATTATACCAATTTGCAATTCACACATTTTCCCTGTACGTGATACATGACAACTTTTTGATGAATAGGCTAATGTAATATATTAAAGCTTGTTTGCTCGTATAAAGCATTTCCTAATGAGTTTTTAAATTTATAAAATGTTATTATAAAGCAGCTTTTTTGCACTGTAATCGCTAATCACCCGAACATGACGTTCATGCGTGTATATAAAATGTGTCAAAATTAGTTTTTTCAACAATTCCGGGTATTTGGGTCTGTAACATCAAATCACATTTTTTAATAATAATTAGAAAATTCAAATTCGACTTTTACTAGTTCTCGGACTGGGAGCTTCAAATAGAAACGGCATATTGTTGAGTCTTTTTGAGACAACATTAATACTCCGCATTGTCGACCACTACATTGTTTTGTTTGGAGTTTCTATTAGCAACGCTTAAGAAACAAACAAGATTAATATATTTTTCAATCACGTTGTGATCAGATGTACTTCGTCTTAGAGTTGGGTAACTCAGATCTGAACCGGTTCAAAGAGCCGACTCCGACAGAAGATCCGTGAGAGCCGACTCACTTTTTTTTGAGCCGACGGATCAACTGATCCGCAAGTGAAACACTTAACACACAGAAGCACATTTTACACTTACGTATCAGGTCTTGCTTTGATGCATCTGTCAGCTCAAATGACTCATGCATCACATGTTTGGCAATGCGTTCTTGATTCTATACAGGTCGTGATATGTTTGACTGAACTAGGTAACTCAGTGGCAGACTGCAGTAACATATTCAGAATTCGGCTCTTTTTGAACCGGTTCAGTGAGCCGGCTCACATACGGGATCCAGATGCAAAGATGCAGATCACTAAAAAGACCCGTTTTTGCCATCTCTACTTCGTCTGGATTAAATCAATTTTTATTGTGTTTTATTTATTTGTTATTTCATATTATTAGATCAACTCGATGATTATAATATAAACGACATCGCTACACATCCGATAGTTCTCAAAAATTGTATGTGTTGTTTCTTTCTAATGAATTTAACATCACATAAATTAAAAAAAGACAGAAATTGAACAGCACTGTAAATTCTTATTTTGACCATATATTGTACTTTTAAAACTAAAAAATTGATGAGCAGCCTACCAGGAACTTTTTCCTATATCCCGGTGGTTCTATTCGCTCCTGTCTGCAAGTAAGAAAGTCTTGTGCAGTTAAGCCGTAGTTATTAAATGAAAAATAAACCATCTAATAAACTGATTAAGAAAATAAATGGTGTATTAAAAAAATAAAAATAAATAGCTACTTTGAAGGAAAGTTTTCAGGAAGGTAGTAGAAAGGATTAAAAAAAGAAACCTGACGAGGCTCAGTTGCTATCCAGGAAAGATAAAACACTCCGACATAAAATAAGATGAAAAGAAGCTGCGAGATCATCAAAGTAAACACAGAGCAATATGAAATCGGAAATATTATGAAAAGCTAGTTCTAATAGTTCCTTACAGGTCAGAAATTTACGCAATTTTCAGGCCTCAAATATTAGTTTTTTCAAAGAATTTCACCAAAAGATATTTTGTCTGAATTTGGAATGTTGGAAATTCGGACAATACATTGTTTAATTATTTCATAGAAGAAAAAGTAATTTACAATGTAATACTGATGTAAAAGAATAAATTATCGGTTAAATAACCGTGGCTATTTATTATTATTATACAAGGCTGCGCAGAAAGTTTTGCGCATGCTTGTCGAAATTTTAAATTTAATTTATCCAATATTTAACCAATATCTACATAAATAGTAATACATTATTTAATTCTTTCCATTTTACTGTTGAAAATGGTTTTGTTCTTTGTTGTTCTGAGAAACAGAAATCGAAAACTGCCATTTTGTTTTATAGATAGCCGGTTAATTAGTGGGCCAATTGTCCTGCTAAAATGGTTAGTATCATAAATTACCGGTAATGCTCCACAATCCGAAATCCGGTACTGCGTCGGCACAAGCAAACATTGCGTTATTTTGTTGATTTTAACTCCAACTTTGAACTAATTAATTGCACGTGCTGTTGAACATATTGCACCAAACTAACAAACAATTATATAGCACAAACCGTGGAAGGTTGAAATTTATTGTTAACTGTGTAAAATAAAATTTAACTTCCGTCTCGAACTACAGTATAGCTTCACAATTGAGGGTTATCCGAGTTTGTGAATAAATCGTTTTAAATATTTCTTTCTTTCTTTTTATTAGTTTTAAATTAAAAGAACCCCTTTTGTCGTTGAGAAACAAGTTTTATATGTACTATTTTCCTTGCTCCAACTATCTAGAATCCGACATTTAGAGTTATTGTTCTTAGTTTACGTTTGTAACCCATTTTACAAAATAAGATTATTCACGCCTGTCACTGATTCACACTGTGTCAGTAATAAGTACAAACTGCGATCAGATTCACCAACAATTTTGTAAATATAAACAGATCATTAATTTTTATGAACTAGAGTTAGGTAACTCAGATCTGAACCGGTTTAAAGAGCCGACTCCGACAGAAGATCCGTGAGAGCCGACTCACTTTTTTTTGAGGCGACGGATCAACGGATCCGCATAACTCCGTGAAACACTTAACACAGAGAAGCACATTTTACACTTACGTATCAGTTCTTGCTTTGATGCATCTGTCAGCTCAAATGACTCATGCATCACATGTTTGGCAATGCATTCTTGATTCTATACAGGTCGTGATATGATTGACTGAACTAGGTAACTCAGTGGCAGACTGCAGTAACATATTCAGAACTCGGCTCTTTTTGAACCGGTTCAGTGAGCCGGCTCTCATACGGAATCCAGATGCAAAGATGCAGATCACTAAAAAGACCCTTTTTCCCATCTCTATTATGAACTTAAGTGTTTAAAAGTTTAAAAGTTAAGTATCCGGAAGCATTATCCGTTCAGGCGTCTGAGTGTCCGGGTTTGTGAAGCTGTACTGTACAGAACTACTCTTCTAGCTAGACTATAGATTATTATAGACGCTCGACATCTGAGGTTAACAGATAAATTAATATCGAGAATTCTTGGTGTTAAAACGAGAAAAATGCCTTTGAATAATAATTTTAAAAAACGACTATATGCAAAAGTAAAGAACAAGCTCCTAATATGAAAATCAGTCGGATAAAAGATTTCGCAGCTGGGTAAAAATCATAACCCTTATTTTTTCATTGATGGGTAAAATTTCTCGTCTCAAAAGTCGAGACGAGAACGAAACCATTTTTCTGAATCGAGACAGCATCGATAAATAATTCTTGTCTGATATTTAAATATATTTTTAATGGTCATCTACAAAATGCGAAAACGGTATCCTTCGATGCTATATCTTTTCAAGAAAGGTTTTTAAGCTTTTAAATAAACGTCAAGAATAAATCCCTTTTTTTCAACTATAAACATCTTAAAGTTCATTCACAAACTTTCTGTTCTTTTTTAGTCAGACCGCATCTTTTATTTGAACAAAGCTTTGAACTTTCTGATTTGTTTGAGTTATTATCGTGACGTTATTCAATATGTTAAAAAACTAGTATGACATTTTTTTTTTGAAAAAAAGTAAACACAAACGGCCTGTTTACTATTCAGATGAAGTTTTATTCAAATAAAGTCAAAAGCTTTTTCTTTTTCTCTTTTTTTACGTTTAACATTGTTTGTCTTATTTCCAATTTTATAGCGACGTCAAATATTAAAATATTTTTAAGGCTGTCTACAAATTCGTTCAAATCATCAAAACAAACATTAAAATTTAACTCCATTACTAGTCTTTATCCGCGGCTTCGCTCACGTTTATGTCGGTTTAAATCAAACGCAGTTAAATTACTAAAAAACAGCAGACTAGTGCCAGTCGAACTCGCGTCAGAACTTTAAAACTAAGGATTTATACGTTTAGGTTTTCTTGTAAACTATGAGTGATGCACAATATGCCCTATTTTTTTTCAGAATTTTAGTCTCAGTAATTTCGGTGATAAAATCAGAGAGGTACTCGATTTTGTATATTTTCTTTAATATCTTTTAAACTATGCATTTTAATATGTATTATAAAAAAAATATTTGTATTTCTCACAATGAGCTTTTTTATTTTCAAATTTGCCTCCCACAAATTTATTTCAAAAATTAACTCCAAAATCGAAATTTGTTTATTTGCAATATACGTCCGTGTTTGGGTCATATATGTACCAAACTGCAACTTTTTTGGTTCAGTAGATTCAGGGAAAATAGGCTGACAGACAGACTCGAGGAGCTTTTTTAAGGGTTCCGTTTTTTCATCGGATGTACAGAAGCCTAGAAAGAGTGAAATGCTGTTTGCGGTCTTGGAGTGTACTCATAAATAAAGTAAGAAAACAGGGTGTCTAGGTATTGTTGACTATAACATCAGTTTAACTCAATATTAAATTTGCATTTCTTTGTAAAAATATATCGCACAAAAAATATCTTCAACCCTTAAAGGGAATAGCAGTTGTTAAAAGCAGCAGTAAATATTCTACCTGTTACCAGCTCCGATTTCGACAAACCGGAGCTATAAATAGAATATCTTTTACAATATTTCTAGTGCTAATCCCACGAGGGCAGTCCCAGGAGGATCTGCGATGATATCGAAACGAACATTATTTAAAGTAACGTGGAAGATATATCTAAACCTGGGATTCTAAAACGAAAATTTTTATGCATACGGTCACTGATCCCTCAGATTGTAAAATATGCTCTCGGGAAATTTCGAACTGTGGTTGCAAAAGTCATTTTATTACTTGTAACGTAATGGCTGGATTTGAACGTTGCTTTAGAAGAAATTAGTTAATTTTTCTTTTATTTCAAAATGTTTATTTAAATGATGTTAAATTAATTATATGTTGAAATGTTTATTTTCTAGATGCCAGAATTGTTTAAATTTAATTTATCTTGTGTAACCATTTATAGTTGGAAAAGTATCAGAATAAATTATTCGTTTACAATTGAATTTCTGATACACCAATATGGCACAAGACGTTTTTGAGTTAAAATATGAGAAAGAACTGTTTTAAAATATTTTATTTTAGCAAAGAATTTAGAATTTATTGTGACCTTGGCAAAGTCGCAACTGAATTAGATAATAATAGTTATTGAAAATTAGGTAATCGTCTGCAACGCAGATATTCGATTTTATTACAGTTAAACTGAGTTTTATAATGAAATTTTAAATATTGTATATGTCAACATAATACAAAATTTGTATATGTTGCATACTATTTTTATTAGCTGTGATTAAGCATTAAAGCTTCACAAAATTTGGCTTGCTGTTTAAAAATTTCAAAAAACATATTTTTGCCCTAAAAATTGAATCAAAAACTTGATATTCGTCGATATTTTTTTACAGCACGTCCCGAGATTTCCATTTGCGGGAAGGCAAATTAACATTTTGAAGTTTTTTCTTTACAAACTTATCTTAAAAATACTGAAAAGTTACTCAATAATTTTCTTATTTTTTTTTCTTTTCGGTCGAATCGTAGTTGCATTAAATCAAATTGTTTCACGGCACTTTAGGATGTATGGGGTCCCTTTTACATCGATTTGGGTTATTCCAATAATCAATAATTAATAAGTTTTTAAGGGAATGTGGACAAAAGTCAAAAATTGCTACGTTTCGTATATTTCTGTATATTTACGAAACGTAGCAATTTTGAAAACAGTCTAACTGTTTAATTTCTTTGTCACATTCCCGTAAAAATTTATTAATTAAGGAATCGGCATTATGTATCTGTTATTTTGTCGCAGGATCTAGGGGGCTCCACTGATCGCGAGGCCCTAAAGACAAACCCAGTGAGCCAATGCGGAAAGATGGGCCTGAGTCGAATATTAAAAATGTTATCGAGTAGCCAGAACATAGTCTATACTTTATATTTATCATGTTTAGAGCACCGCTTGTTAAAAGCCACTGATATTTTCTTGAATAGTCGTGATATAGAATATGACGCACCGTCAGTATCACTCAATCATTCAAAATACGTGATAGATTTCAAGAGGTGATTTCAAAGGTTTTTTGTAAACTTTTCGAAAAGTTTGATTAGTAGTCTGTAATTCAATTGAAAACTTCTTCGGCGTGATTTTTTTTTCTCGCGGAAAACTGTTTCTTTTAGTTTGATTGAAAAGCCAGGAAAAACACACGCAATGTTTTTTTCCTGGTAAAAAAGTTTACATGGATCAAAAAAACTATAATCTTGTTTTTTAATAAAATGTTTTTGCGATGTGTAAATTTTTTTTTTCAAAATGCGAAACGATAAAAAATATGGATCTCGTCTCGACAGGACGAAACGAGAGAAGTCTCGTGTCATTGACCAGACTTAATTGATAACCACATACGTAAGGAAAAAAATGTGAGTCGCCGTGGGACGCTTGGCATATGTGAAACATTATACAGACATTAACGAGAAAAATTACAACACACTAAAGTAAAGTAGCGAATGTGTAGTGTAGTATAGGAGGAAATGCTCAGTATAGGTATTGAGAGGTGAACGCCAAGTCGGAACGAGGGCTGACGGAATGGGACGTCACGTTTTCACTCCCATTCAAGCGCGTAATTAGATGTTTCACATAAAAAAAATATTAGTAAAGAAAACTATTTAAAGGCAAGCTTTTATTGAAATGTAGATGCGTCGTTCATTTGTTCATGTTTAACCGTAATGACGTCATATTAAATTGCGATTTTCTTCTGTCTGTAGTACTTTTATTTATTGTAGATTATAGACGCTCGACAGCTTAGGTAATTGACGTCTTAATAACATCAAATAACAAAATCACTTAAAACTAAATGACATCACAAAACATCCATGAGCAGAGACATAATTCGAACCCGCGACAGTCAGGCCAAGAAGTAGTTAAACTTCATTTTAGCCAAGTAAGAATGGCGAGAATGGACGAACGTAGTTTCGATGGCGTTTCCATGGTTCCTCTATTACAAGCCCTCAGTTCTCAGATTCTAATTGGAGAACTGGAAAAAATCTTTTAGATTTTGAATTTGTTATTAAAAAATATAAAAAATTGAAAAATTGCATTTGCCTTTGGCCCAAATATCCCTGGTGCCTGGTGTCTTAAGAAAAGTAAGAATCCGATTAGCTTTTGGATCAAACTGTCGTGGATTCGAGTTCCATCTCAGCTCATGGATGTTTATTTGTAGTTTCATATAATTAGACACTAATCATCGTAGTTGTCGAGCGTCTGCAATGAATAAAGGTAAGAGTGGCTGTGAAGCTTAATTTAGCGGAACATCATTGAGACGCAATTCCTTTGTAACGTACATACAGTATAGCGACCTAGCCCTTGATCAGGGTAGAGCGCTTTTTGATCGACGCTTTCACTTCACGTAAATTGTACTTCGGCTTTATGTTAAATAAATAATAAGTCCCAAATTTTCAAAAATCAACTTTTAATGCAAACATCAACACTATAGATCAATGAATTTATCTAGAGAATCTATGGAAAACTGCAGATTTTTAAAAATCAGATCTGGCAACACAGCCCCCGCGTCCTTCAAAAGGCTCCATCAAAATTTCATTTTACGCTGGAAATTGTTTTGGTTTTTTGGCTCCCCTTGCCACCTGGCGCCTAGAACGACCGCTCCTCTCGCTGTTCGTGCTTTTAAAGAGAACCGCGACTGTATTGATTTGTTACATTCATATAAAATATTCTTGTTTATTTATTTTACTACAATGGAAGACACTACGTGTTAAAGAGTCGACAAGGGTACTTTGATTTTTAATTGGAACTCTCGTCATTTAAATGTAAATGATACTGAGTTGACATTTGATATAGCAAACTGTTTTTGGCGTATTGTAAACTGAGTTTTTATACAGCGTATTTATGTAAACAGACATTTAAAATTATCAGCGTTTTGTTGACTGTACAATTTTACGTTCGTTTCATTTAAAATTAGAGTCATTTTTTCCCTAATAAAAACCAATATTCTAACTTTTTTTTCCATTAACACAGCGGTTCCTAGACTTTTTCGCCTAAGGATCACTTATAGATTAGTCGAATTAGACAGCTTCTCTTTTTATTAATGCATTTGCCGTATGGTATATACACTATTAATTGGCATCGGTCAAATGGCGAGACCAAAATTACTCGACATTTTGGCATTTTTGCACCATTTTTGAATTTTTTTATGTACCTATGTGAGTGTGTTCTTTGATTCTGACGAAATTCGGTCCACATTTAAAATGGGCCCAATAATTGAGCCATTTAAAGGGTGGTTTTTAGAGGTTCAAAAACGTTTTTGGGTCCAAAAAAACTGAAAAAATTCGTTTCAAAATTAAAATTTAACCCTTTAGGAATGATTAATATGTGCTGCTAAATTTTTGATAAAATCCGCCTGACAGGATCGGATTTACAAATTTTATGAAAATACTAGTTTGCGAATATATATATATAGTATAAACATTTTTAAAAACGGTGCTAATGTTGTGAAATGTCGAGAAATTTTGGACCGACCCCTAGGTCCCGCCATCTGACTGACACCAATTGTGTATGTGTTATATGCGGCAAATACACTAATAAACCAGAAGAAGTTCCTTGGGAAAACTGAAATACATATTGAAATGACGACTTCTTGAAGGTCCACATAATTTCCAGTGATATCTTTTGCAAGTGATATTTTTATGAATCGTAACACAAGACATGTCTGCCCATAAATGTGGCTTGTTTTATGTCCATAAAGGGTCACAATTCTGAGCACATAAAATAAAAGAGCTTATGTAGAACTTTTATAGGACGCAACCTTTAAAATTAGTGTGCAAAGGGATAAATTATTTCCGACATCTAGCAGACACTGATTGAAGTCGTAATACAGACTTTTCTCGCGATTTCAAGGGTTTTCACACAATCTTTTTTTTAACCTTTTTTTGTTATCAAAGTCGGCCCAGCTGTTTTCGAATGACGAACAGACATTTTGCA
The DNA here is from genome assembly GCA_034508555.1 of Venustoraphidia nigricollis. NCBI lineage: Eukaryota > Metazoa > Arthropoda > Insecta > Raphidioptera > Raphidiidae > Venustoraphidia > Venustoraphidia nigricollis. Next base: position 2,294,733 of record JAVRKA010000032.1, on the reverse strand, counting down.
AACATATTTTCCATCATTGGTATCCAAAAAAATGAATCGTGTAATTTACACTGCACAATACAGAAGTGCAGCTTACGCAAAATCTTCATATGAAAAAATATTACAAATTGATATCTACAGAATAAATACTTATATAATATCAATTATATATGATATTTGTTTTTCGTTGGCATCATTCTACCGTGGCAGCTTTTCGTCACTCTACTCTGCGTAAACAAGATATTAGAGAAAAAGGAACATTTAATTGAGAATTAAATGAAAAATTCTAGTTACACGTGTTTTATTTATTTTGAGTTGGTAAGCAGTACGTAAAATTGTTTTTATATTTATGTTGTTGTCTTTTTGGTAGTAGAAACCTGTGTTCAGACGTAATAAACCGTGCTGTGTCTTTCCATTGCAGCGAAAAATAAACTATCGCAAACGATGTGACCATAGCAATAATTTTACATCAGCCGTTTTGCCACGCGACCATCGTTATATTTTTGTCGCGTTCTCTCATAAAATTGACCATATAAGTAATATTCAATATAAATCGCGATCGTCTAAAAAGCAAACATGAAGCTTCGTTTTCCAATATTACGAGCTGCCTGCAGCAGCGACGATCCAACAATTCCAATTTTTACAGTGCTTTGAAAACTGTATGATTCATTCTTGCAATTCCGCTATGCGAAGCGAAGTCTATTGCTTTAAAGCAGAGGTTCCTAACTTTTCTGGATCGACTCCTCGTAATCCATAACAGTTAATTTAAACGAAATCCCTTTTCAAAAAATATTTTTCCAAAAATAAAAACAAAATTTCAAAAAAAATTTTAAAAATGTTTTTGTGAAAAAATGTTGAAATACATTTTTGAAGAGTAGTTTTTGAGACAAACTTTTAGAAAAAAATATTTTACCAAATTTTGGGTGCTTCGTTCTGCCCTTCCTACCCTATTTTCAAAGTATTTTATAATATACGTCACGGCCGCCGTTCTTCTCCCCCGGATGTATATCTTTCTTTGTTTAATATTTTCCTGCTCTAACAATTTTTGGCACTTTCTTCATACAATTGTCTTTTTGGAGCAGCAGTGCCATCTTAATTTAATGCTACCCAACATTGAAATGGTTCTCCTTATCTCCATTTTAGCGCGCTATATTTTCGTCTGCTTCTGCAAAATAATTGTCAGTTCTCCAATAACTTCCAGTGGAATGTTTGAAATATTTCATTAAGTTTTCTTACAAGTAAATAATGTAAAATAAAGTTTTCTGAGACAGTTGCAAAGGTCTGTGACAATACAATGTGTATATAGCGAAACTCAACCCGCCGCCTCCAGCATATGAGACGGGGGTGGGGATTTATTAAAAGGAATGGGGTGGATACGTCATGATAATAAAAGGCTGCAGGGAAGGTTCGTGGCACTTGTGGCATTCTTGGCAGGTTTTGTGTGTAATGTTGACTCAAAGCGACAACCCTGCCCCACCACAAGCTCGGTTACTGTGTAAGACTGGGAGAATTCTACATTTTCAACAATGCTTCACACGTTTTCAATTTTTCAAATATCAACGAAACATTTTTTTAACACGCTTTTATTCGTTTCCCCTGTATGTTTGTTTGTTTGTAATGGAATCTTTGAACGTGGAATTCACCTACTTCAAAACGTCAGATTAAGGTAGTTGTCGTGGTACAATATTGTCAAAAAGTTATAGATTATACGCGCCACAAAAGTATACTAGCTTGTAGCTAAGTGATCCATAATTTGTACGCAAAACTGTACCCGTGGAAACGTAACCCATACAGTATTCATATGCATGTATACTTTTCTATAAATTGTTGAACTTTAAACCGTTATTTATAAATAATTAGACGGTCAAAAAATATTCTTATTTTTTTTTAAACTCATAACAAATGCATTGAAAGACTGTCAGCTTTTGGAAAGTTTCTGACAGTTAGTTCTTTTTTTATAAATCAGAAACTGGTTCAGAACTATAGAGCTCGTATACAATCAATGTTAATTATCCAATTTTAATAGAGTTTATCTCGGATTATATAGAGTCGATCGACTTCAAATTTTCAAGGTAATTATATTATCATGTTCTTAATAAGTATACAAAAATTAAGAATTTTCTGACGGTGTGCCTTAACCACGAGAACTACCTTAAACTGTAACTTTACACACAGTTTATCAAGGACCGATGACAATATAATGATTTAATAAGTTTGTTTCATTATCCTGACCAGGACCTTCAGGATAAAAAAAATTGAAAAATTACAGCAAGCAAGTTAACACGCTGTACAGTGACGTACGTTGAGTCGCCTACCTCATAGTCAAATGCAATATCGTTTTAATAAAATTAGAGTTTTAAAGAAACTAAAACAGCACCCTTTTATGAACTAAAAATGCAAAATAATTTGATAACAAAATTAGCTTTACTGTAAAAATCGTGGAACGCTTAATATCGGTAATAAATTTTTCATTTACTAGCTACTTGTAACCCCACGATTTTTACAGTAAAGCTAATTTTGTTGTCAAATTATTTTGCATTTCTAGTTCATAAAAGCGTGTTGTTTTACGTTTTTTAAACTCTAATTTTAATTATAAGACTAAAAATGTTTGCAATAAAAGTTGATTTTTGAAAATTTGGGACTTATTATTTATTTAACATAAAACCGACGTGCAATTTATGTGAAGTGAAAGCGTCGATCAAAGGCCGCTGAAAGACAATCTCGCCCTCCCTGATCGGGGACAATAGGGCCGTCGCTGACGCCACAGCTAGAGATGAGAAAAACCGGTCTTTTTAGTGATCTGCATCTTTGCATCTGGATCCCATATGTGAGCCGGCTCACTGAACCGGTTCAAAAAGAGCCGAGTTCTGAATATGTTACTGCAGTCTGCCACTGAGTTACCTAGCTCAGTCAATCATATCACGACCTGTATAGAATCAAGAATGCATAGCCAAACATGTGATGCATGAGTCATTTGAGCTGACATGCATCAAAGCGAGAACTGATACGTAAATGTAAAATGTGCTTCTGTGTGTTAAGTGTTTCACTGAGTTATGCGGATCCGTTGATCCGTCGGCTCAAAAAAAGTGAGTCGGCTCTCACGGATCTTCTGTCGGAGTCGGCTCTTTGAACCGGTTCAGATCTGAGTTACCCAACTCTTGCCACAGCCCTAGTTCTTATTACAGACTGGCTATGGAATGTTTGTGAGTTATACGTTGTATGTGATGTGTCCACACAAAATAATGAAGTATGTGCTGGAGGTGTCCGTCAGCAAGATGGATAGAGAAGGATACTAGACGTCGGTCGGAAATTGCAATAAAATCACCCCCTCGCGTTCTCCGATCGACTGCCAATTTCTATTTATAAAATGCTTCATTTGTGCTAAAGAACGGGCAGCTGTAAAAGTATCTACTCGTTACGCGAGTGAAATAAGACTTGACGTCAAGACAAAGGCTTTTTTTATTCCATTTGGTTTTGAATCATAAATATTTGTAACAAAAAAAAAATAATTCAGTCATTTCTTAAGCTCTACAAGTATATTATTGAACGTACCATACCTAGAAAAATATGGCTCAGAAAAAGCTTAGAAAAGAGATTGCGCGCGTTTAAAGGTATACTTCTTTCACGTGATTAAAATCTAATTTTTAATATAATAATAATAATGCGTTTAACGTCCGTTTCTCGACTTTATGTCATAAGACGCCATTCGCACCATTACTATTTTCCATCTACCACACTTCCCGTTATTTTTCTACAGTTTTAAAACTTCAACTTATGTAACAGCAATGGGCAAATGAAGGAATTATAGGAAATAAGGATAAGGTAGACAATTTTTGAACTAGGAGTTTGATAGGTAATCGGCCATGGCCTCAAATAAGGAACCATCTCGATATTTATCTGGAATTAATTGAGGGAAACCATGGAAAACCTCAATCAAGATGGTTGGTACAGGAATTACCGTTTCTCGGCGAGAGGCAGTAGGAAAAAGTCCCAGCAACATCTGCTCCCGCCGGGATTCGAACCCCGTACCACCCGAATGCGAGTCTAGTGATGTCACCACTACTCTACCCAGCTCGGTTAATTTTTAATATGCATTCAAATAAGTTATTGAAATCGAATCTTCAAAAAGCTTAAGAATAATATTTATAAAATATAACCTTAAATATTTCATTTTGATTCGGTTCAATTTACTTTTTAGTAAATATTATTAAGAACGTATCAAAGTGATTCAATTTTACTTTCAAACTTTACGACAGATTGTATTTATCTCATAGATCAATAAATTTATGTTTTTGTCGTACAGCGTCGTCTGTAAAAATTCTGGCGGCACTTAACAACCAGAAAACGTCTTCGAATGGATATTAAAAATCGAGAGGGCATGGATTTGATGGCTTCAATGAGAGTATTTGATAGCTTCAAAAGAATCTTTGAGAAGTGCCGTAAAACATGTTTACGAAGGCTTTTAGTTGTACAAAGCTTTCAAGTTTACGCGGAAATTTTAAAAAAGTTTATGCGTGCAAGTTTCTTCAAAATAGATAAATAATTATCTCGACGTTGCCTAACAGAATTAAATTAATGGAAACGGCTGTAAATGCAAAACCAATGTTGTCAGATTTTTTGAAGTTATATTTCTTCAGGCGCGTTGGCAATAAAATTTTAGCAGGCAACGGAAGTTTTAGTAAGAGAACTGTTAGACATTTTTGGGTAGGTATTTGAGGCAGTGTGATAACTTGTACAATAGCTCTTTAGTAATATCCGAATACAAAAACGCAGACCTGGCTGGAGCATAGCGGGACTTCACCGACCCATCAAAATTTTAAACTCGCAAACATTTTTTTGCAATAGAAAGCCCTTGAGGCATTTTGAAATTGTAATACCTTGAAATTTAATATTTAACGAGTTGCAAAATAAAAAAGGCAGATTTCTTAATCGGGTCTAAAACTTAGCTAGATGTTTGCAAGATTATTTTTTTGAAAAAATTTAAAAATATATTTGAGGCACGTTGAAATATAAATAGACAAAAATTGGTAACTATAACAACAGATATATTAAAAAAAACAGGTCGTCTCGGTGGGACATTCTACCTGCTAGGTGATTAAAAATTTCAGGTCGGTTAAGACCCGCTACTCTTCAGCCAGGTCTGTGTTTTTGTATTCGGATATTACAAAAGAGTTATTGTGCAAATTTTTTTCAGTGTTTCCCAAAAATGTCTAACAGCTCTCGGCTATTACGCGCGTACGGCTAAAAGTCGACAGTATGAAGTTGGCCGCGCAAACGAAAATTCAAGATTGAAAATTCACTCAAAACTTTAATAACGAATAATAAAAATTTATATCCGTTGTATTGTCGTTCGTATGTTGTAAAATTTCTAATATACATAAATCTCTATTCAGTATAGAGCTGAAGTGAAGTTGTTTTAGTGCTTCTTAAAATTCGTCGAACCGTACAGACATTTTATTGAGCCAAGGTAAATGTCCGTGGAACTGTCAAAGAAAATCACACTGGCGATTTGTCACCGACGTCATGACGTCACAGTTTAACTTTGATTCTTCTTCTTGTATTACACTGTAATCTATAACGAACCTTAATATAACGATTTCTCGATTTTTTTTCGAAACCCCCTAGAACTGCCCGTATGTGTTAATGCAAAATGTACCTTTACATTACGAATACTTTTTGTCAAAAACCTCTTTATATCGAATTTTCAATCATTGAAGAATATAAATAGAAAGTATAATTTACCTCTATTTAACGATTTTTGTCAACTTATAACCTTTACATAACGTAGTTTTTAGGGGTTGAAAAATGTTTTTGGGGCCCAAAATACCGAAAAAATTCTCCGAATCGTTTCAAAATTGAAATTTAACCCTCCGGTAGTAATTAAAAAGTGTCCCCAAAATTTTAATAAAATCGGCCCGACAGGACCGGATTTACAAATTTTATGAAAAAACTAGTTTGCAGATTATGAATTCTTTACTGAAAGGTGTATATAATTTAGTATAGAGATTCGATTGATAATAATATTGCAATTAAGAAAAAAAAATGTTATTTAAGGGGTGTATTAAGGAGTCTAATTTTTTATTTTGCCCAGAAACCAACTAAAGTTCGCATAATGAAGCCACACTGCCTGTATAAGCAAATACACTATATTGTCGGCAGGGCTTTGGCACTGCGACCCGGGTTTTATTCAATTAAAGTCAAAGGTCGTTGTATTTAAACATTTAATCTCGACAAAAAGTAAATATACATTCTTTTATAAAAAAAGGTAACAAGAAATGAATACAGAAGCAACGTTACAAGACGGTAGCATTAATTAAAAAGATTTTAATTTAATTTCTTGTTTAAAATTTACGAGTACTTGGTACACAATTTTCTCTTTGTAGTTGGGAATAAATATTCTCTAGGCATGCTAAAACTATAATATCAAAGGTTTACTTTATCGATACAAACATGATAAATGAAACCGTAATTTTGTCTGTAATTATAAATTGTTATTGAAATTTCGTGTACAAGAATTTCATAACCGCATCGTTCTGTCATAGGGATGGAAAAAGTGCGCGCTAAATCGATTTTGAGTTGGAGCGTCCTCCACGCCGAATATGTCGAAATAATGAGGTCATAAAAATTATTAATAACCAGCTAATTTTTTGTATGCAGTTTACTAAATATTAGTATAATTGAATGGCCACAAAGTCCTTCAAATGTAGTGGTAGGTTTTCCTAGTCTTACGCTTGGTAAAATTGTGTTTTACACTTTATTCCCGATAGGACAAAATCAAACCTAGGTTGTTATTAATGAAAAAAGTGTTACCGTGGAATCGACAACTTCCAAGCGTAGGACTAGGAAAACCTACCACTGCATTTGTAGGACTTTGTGGCCATTCAATTATACAAATATTTAGTACGCTGCATACAAAAAAATCAGCTGGTTATTAATAATTTTTATGACCTCGTTATTTCGACATATTCGGCGTGGAGGACGCTCCAACTCAAACCATCGATTTTGTAGAACAATTGTTTTTCCGAGTTTATTATCATATTATCTTAAAATTTCAATGAAAAATTTACTGTTAGTCAGACAATTTCGACACCCTACCAAATCGACATGTTTTACATCTGCGCAGTTCATTACCTACCTCTTTGAGAACTTGGGCGTCTCGTCAAACCGAACGAACTCACGAAGATTCAACCTGTTATTAATCACTTAAAAAAACAGGCGGTGGCTGCTGGACTATTAGCAAATGTTGTTTATAGAGGGAAATAGTATAAAACAGAATTTAAAAACGAATTCGTTTCAATTGATTAGTTATTAATTTTTAAGCAATATCGATTTAAAATATTCTACAATGTTTTTCTTATGAAGGAATAGCTGTGGTCAGAATCTGAGGACATTGTTAAACCACATTTTTGTAGAATTTAACAGTAGTAAAAACATCGGCATAAGACTAGTTTATAATAAGGTTTGAAGTATTTGATTACCACAAAGTTTTAAGTTTTGTTGCGGTGCTCCGCCACAATTAGTTCTTAACTAGTAATTAGTAAGTTGCAACTACTGACAAACGGTTTTAATCTAATGACTGAAGTTAGTAGTATACAAAGTTTTGTTCAGTTTTGTTTACATACAAGAGCTTTGACACTGAGCTTGCATTATGCACAAGATATGAACTTTAAATTGTACTACATGTATATGATATATTATTCTGTAGTCATATCTGCGGATAAAAAACAAAATTGCTTATGTAGAATTTTTAGTAATGGACATAGGTACACGACAAGCATAACGTAGATGGCAGTAGGTAAATAACGACCTAAGTTATGACTGGTTCTCACTGACTAAACTAAAAACCAAATCTGCATGGCATGATTTAATTAAGGAAGTTTTTGGAAAGTTTCTGACAGTTAGTTCTTTTTTTACAAATAAGAAACTGGTTCCGAACTACAGAGATCGTATACAATCAATGTTAATTATCCAATTTTTAATTGAATTTATCTCGGATTATATACGGTCGATCGACTTCAAATTTTCAGGGTAATTGTATTATCATGTTCTTAATAAGTATACAAAAATTAACAATTTTCTGACGGTGTGCCTTAACCACGACAACTACCTTAAAGAAAAATCAAATACCTAAATCGTGATTACTTCGTTTCCAAATTAAAATCTACTCGGGTTGAAAAGCTAGTTCATTTTAATATATTGACCCGAGTGTGAACCTGGAAACCGCACTAAAGTTTAGCATTAAACTGAAAGCTCTGAAAATGTAATTCTGTGCTAAATGTAGTAGAAACTCAATCACAGATAATTTTCAGTAGAATTCGACGAGACAGACGTGATTTATTATACGTTCTTTTGTTTCTGTCGTTTTATTATATTAGACATGATTGTTTTTAGATTTCAGATATCGATGCATTATCTGGTACTTTATTATATCTTAAAATATACAGGCTGTTTCAAAATACCTAATCAATACTAATAAATAAAATAGTATATGTGATTTCGTTTTCAAGGTTTTTTGGTAATTCGTATGACATCTTGATGCCAAAACGTCACAGCGGCATTTGAGAAATGATTACCGATTTTGATGAATTCGATATGCGCTGCAGCTAAAAAACCCTCGTTCAAAAAGTCACTAAAAAGAAAAAAATAATGAAATTTTGAGGTCGGCGTCAATTATACAAAAGTAAGTTTCAGTAATTAAATTGGCTCCGACCCCAAAATTTCATTATTTTCATCTTCTAGTCACTTTTTTGAAAGGCGTTAATATATTTTTTTTATTTTTTACTTTTCAGTAGATTTGATTTCATTTTTTTTATATTTCGTAATTGCTCTGCTTAAAAATTATAAAATGGCAGAAAGTACTTTGATTTCGACCATTTGTCATTTCAGTCTGCGTCTCTATGCTTAGCTTCATTCTGTCGAATTTTCGTTAGCTATGTGCACGAAATTCCGTTGTTTGCTAAAATTTTATTCTCAATGCACTAAAAAAGTATAACTTCAAAAATTAGAAAATATTTTTTCTCGTAAATGTCTCTAACTGTTTTATACATAGAGACTCGAATGACTATTTCTTCCTACGAAATGCACGAACGGAGGTTGCGGAGGTTATTTATTATGAAATCGAATCGTTTATTGGGCTCCAATATTACACGAGCTTTTATTTTGAATACTTCATCAAATTAATATGCCCTCCGTTGAATGAATGTTTGAAATAATATTTTTTTTTAATTTGTGCATATTTATTGCTAATCACCCTATTTTAATTATACAACATGTGAGCCGCAAGGGTCATTTTAATTTGATGGAGGGAATACATGCTTAACACCTCTAATGATTTTCTCTTCACGTATATTAATATCCTGTTTATTTATTAATATTCGTGTTCTGAGAGTGCAGTTATGTTAATCAAGACTTTTCAGAAGACGGACATAAAACTGAGTTCTTAGAATTATACTGACTTTGAAGTAGACGTATCTGTTTGAAATTTTCTGCGACTTTAAAGGGGAAATGATTCGGCACGGGGAAACATAAAAGTATCCTTGAGCGCGAGGAAGGAAGGGGCAATTATATACACATCTATACTAATACATATTATAAAGAGGAAAGATTTGTATTTTTGTGTGTGTGTATGTTTGTAATGAATAAACTCAAAAACTACTGTGCCGATTTAAAAAATTCTTTCACCATTAGAAAGTTACATTCACCCTGTGGAACATTTATTGCTAGAAAATATTAGGGATCCTTACTAAAACTTAAAACTTTAGTAACGTAACCCAAGATGTAAAAAAATGCCATAAAACATCTTTCGTTGCATGCGCTGCGGAACATTAAGATAAAAAAAATTCAAGTACATTGTGACGTATCAAATGAAAGGGCTCGTTATAAGAAATACAACTATATTTTGTTTTTGTTTCAGGTTCGTTCCGAAGAGGACGTTTTAAGTTCTCCAATCGAACTAGACAACATGCTGCGCTTTTTATTAACACCAGATGACATAAGATCGTTACAAGCACAAGCCTTGCGCCAAGAACTGTTTCGTATTCTCATGAACCAAGAAGCATACCAAGACCCTGACGAAGACCTGATCGACGACGATAAACGTTCTTTAAGTTCATTAGCGCGAAGCGGTAACTTCCCATACAGCAAACGCAACATCGAGGCATTAGCTCGATCGGGATATTTGAAAGTACCGCCTCAAGAACGCGAAGTCGACGAATGGAAACGCAGCATTGCAACACTAGCGAAAAACGGACAATTACCGAACTACTCATTACCCGAAGATACCGAAGAAATTGAAGACAACAAGCGTAGCATCGAAGCATTGGCCAGAAATGGATATTTGAGTCAAAAACGTGAACAGTTGAACGAACTGCTCAACGAATTGACCGACAAGAGAAGCATAGCTTCGCTTGCCAAAAGTTATAATTTGCCGGGTTATGGTAAACGTAATTTGGCATCTCTGGCGCGTGGCTCCGCTTTACCGTATTATGGTAAGAGGTATCTTGGAGCTTTGGCACGAGGTGGTGGGTTGAGGAATAAAAAAGAAGATTATGATGTTGAAGATAAAAGACATTTGGCTTCCATTGTAAGAGGCAATGGTAAACGCAGTCTTGCTTCGTTGATAAGAAATAACGATATGCCTTATAGTGGTAAACGAGGATACTACGAAGATTTTAAACGGAATATTGGTTCTATCGCTCGAGGAATGAGTTACACTGGAAAAAGAAATGTTGCAGCACTTTTGAGACAGACGAATTATTTAGATAAAGAAGCCATCGATCCAACGCAAAGTGATGATGGATCAGATATGGATAAGAGAAACATTGGATCGGTTAAAGCGCATATGCAAAAGAGATCAGCCAATGAACATTCGACAAGAAACAAGAGACAAGCAACGGATTATCCGTTTAATGATGAATATTCTGTGCCGGTTTATCAAAACACAAATGTTTATGATTACGAAGATTTGATGCAAGCTTTAACCGGCGAATATCCAAACACGGAGAAAAGATTTTTGGGTGAGTTGAATTTTTAATTGAAGTTGTATTGTTTTTTGTGCATTTTTGATCAGATTTTTAATTCAGAGTTTTAAGACAAGTTTGGATTTCTATAGGGTGGTTTTAATTTGGATTTATCGAGTTCAATAATATTGCACGAATGATTTAGTAGGATTAAATTTTGAGTTATTTTTTAATGTAGGTAGATTTGCGATTAGATTTTGTATACCCAGTAAATAATTAAACAATTTCCGGATGTGCTTTGGTAAAAGCGTTCGTACTGTTTTGTAACGGACAATCAATTAAGTAAAATATTTTTTTTATATATTTAATCAAATTTGAGTTCGCGCTTAGTGACCCAGTATTTTTATTTTAATTACGCCGTACTGTCGAAGATAGATATTGTATACTATAGACGCTCGACAACAGACCTCACGAGTGTCTTCGTCACTTTGTACACAAATAAACCCAGAAATTTATTTAAGGTTACTGAGTATCAGCTGTTCAATAGGCTCCCCTTTTCAGCAGTTGGATATTTTATGGTAATGCTTTAAAATTAATTAAAAATAAGTACTGTTCTTTCCATATGACTTTTAGCGAAGTTTTTGCACTTTATTTGAACGATTTAAAATCAAACACAAATGAGAAAATTAGCATAAGTAAGTTTTACATAATTTTATGTACAGCAAAAATTAGATTTGAAAAAAAAATTATTGAGCAAGTCAAATTTATCAGTATTTTAAACGTATAAGTTTGTACAAAAAAAGCTTCCAAATGGTAATTTGCCTTTCCGTAATTCGAAGTCTCGTGACGTGCCATAAAGAAATATTGACGTATACCACATTTTTTATTCAATTTTTTTGGACAAAAATTTACATTTTTTGAAATTTTTAAGCAGCAAGCCACATTTTTTTACGCTTATTGCTTAATCACAGCTATTTAAATGCAGTAATAAAATGAATTTGCGACCCTTGGGGGAAACCAACAACCATCATTTGGTAACACTGACATGAGCCCTTCTGTCATTTTGACCTAGATCACCTACGTGAAGAAACAAAAATACGTCGAAACAGCGATGCATATAAATATTGGCATTATGTAAAAGCCATTAAGCGTGACACATTGACTGATTTTCGTATCAAAACTTTATTTCCAAGGAACGCGTGTGTGTTTTGTTTTCCAGTAAAATGGAGGTAATTTAGCGTAATGGCTTTTATCGATTCTCAACGTTTTCCATGTATCGGTTAACTAAAAATTAGACTACTATCTTTATGACGTCACGTTATAGAAAAGCGTTAAGGCATTTATAGTTATTCTGACACGAAGAGAATTCAGAGGTGCTGTTTGTTCCCTCGCCCCGATTTGAAAACGGAAAACGGAAAATGTGGAAAAGATGGAATACAAAACTTATCAGAAGAGCATTGTAGGATATAGAGAGAATAGCCGAGCTCATAGCGATGCAGTTATAGAGCATTTCCAATATTGCAAGCCTCCAATAAGGAAGTTGGAAATGATATATCACATTTTGATATTAATGCTGAAAAAAATATTTCGATATCTTTAGATTCGACAGGTATTCAATTGTTTGTACGTAGGGTTGTAAATGAGAGTGACGGGCATTTTGACGTCCTGCGGCACAATATGTCATATTAGTAATTGCTGATAATGTAATAATATAATAAATAATAAATTTAAGATATATTCAAATAAGTCAAACTTCAAAATTGACATTTTAAATCTATTCAAATGTTAATTTCTTGTTGCCTTCAAGTACTCGTATTGCTATATTATTGGTTGCTACAAATATGATGTTTGTACCTTGTGACGTCATAGTGCGAATGATTACCAAACGTAAACTTTGAAGTAGCATCACTTAGATATTTGTAAAGATATTGCAAAAATTCTTTCGCCATTAATTTTGTTATTTTTGGACTTTAATTAAGAATAAAAAAATATGGAATACTTCCTATTTAACAAGTTCTCATATGAGAATGCAATCGAACGCAACATTAATTTATCCAGTGTGGTCTTTTCATTAAAAAAAATTACTGAATTTGATAACCGTGATTTGATCCATTCAGATTTCCCTCTCAAGATTGCGAAAAACTTTTTCTTCTAAAATTAATTGGAAATAACTCACAAAGTGCCGAGTGAATTAATTGAAAATGTTTATCGATAAAAATAATTGTAGCGTTTCTAAAGTCAAATTAACTGATTAGTGTATTTCTTAAAATAAATTGTTAGATTGTGTAATTTCGCCTTAAAGGTCACCGCGATATGAACTTGACATTAATCTTTCCAAATTCCAATTACTTTGAAAGTTTGTAAGTTTCTATTTTCAACTCACCAACAGGTTTTAAGTCTGATAGATAAAATAAGTTTGTTTCACATAAAACAATATTAATAGTGTTTTACACAAAAATACTTCCGAACGAAAAGTTATTTTTGTTTGTGGATATCTCGGTCGTCTAAAATTACAGGAAATTCTTTAAATCATTTCTAACGAGTTATATTCTTTTTATTCTGAGGCAACCTGATTTAACAAGAGGAATCAAATATCCGCTGTGCAATGCAACTTTGAATAAATCGTATATCTTTTTATCTGCAAAATAATTGCTCATTCGATATTCAAATCTGACATTAATATAACTATAGATCGAAAAAGTTTGATGTACTGAGTAGTATTGTTTTATAAAGAGAGTGCATTTACGTTGTAGATACTTTAATAATAAATTAATATTTTATTAAAAGAATGCGTGTTAATCAGGGCCGTCTTAAGTCAACTGGGGGCTCATGACACTTAGGGTAAATGGGGCCTTTTTAACAGAAAGTTGAGTTATTAACAGAAATAAACACGATTCTAGTTATAATAGTTATTTTGTCACGGGGCAAGTTTTGGGATAGAATGAGATCCACTTATGGTGCTCCCCTTGCTTGCCCCTAATATATACCACAATCAAAATATCGAAAAGTGAAAAAATATTTTTCCTTTATTTTTCTTTACCACTGAAGCGTCCTCTAGGACATGGCGCCTGGAGCGGGCGCTCCGTTCGCATTATAGTAGGGACAGCCTTTGGACCCATGGGTTGCGGGGCTCTGGGTTCAAGTCCAGCAAGTCGATGCATAATAATGAAGCTGCCAGTAATATGAGCTTGAATATTTATACATCGGCTTTCGTGAGTACATTGTCGTTCAAGATTACTTAGAATACTAGAAGGTTGGGCGTAAGAGGCTATATAAATGGTCACGTCTGTGATTGGTGTGACGTATTTATGATTGTAATATTATGTAATTATTAATTAATTCAAAATCTTGCAATTGGTTGAGTCGATTGCTTACGTCACCGGATGACTATGGCGTGATTTTTCAATTATTGTTATCCCAAATGTTTGTGGAAAGAGACTTCATGTGACGTCGCAAGTCTAGACACACCTTCAACAATGCTATCGCCCAACCTTAGTTTATAGTAATCTTGAATGTCACTCATACCTGTTCTGTTGTTTTGTTTTATTCCTATAACCATTTTTATAATTTCTTTTTAGATTTTAATTGGTTGATTTTGTGAATTCCCTGCCACTATTTTAGGTTCAGTAGCACGTAGTGGATGGTTTCGCTCACCAAGTACTAGTCGATACCACACGCCTGGCAAGCGGCACATAGGCTCTTTGGCTAGACTCGGCTGGTTGCCGGCCTTCCGAAATGTGCGACGTTTTAGTCGTTCGGGAAGGTCCGGACAATACGATGATCAGATATCTGATTACAGGTTAGGTACTGCTGGAAATCAGTTCGTTACACGTCATTGATGTTAAACGTTAGCGATTGTCATTTATTTGTATAGAAAAAAAAAAACAAAACATACACGATAGCGAAGCGATTGTGTTTTCACTCTATATGTCGTTTACCAACTTAACCTGAATTAAAATTTAGTGTTTTTTTAGAATCGTATAAAAATCATTTTAATTTCCTAAGTCCTTAGTTTTGTAGATTATAACTACTCGACAACTAAGGTCATTAGCTGTGTTTAGTTGCAATAATAGTTCGTTTCAAAAATAAACGCCGCCTACTAAAAATAGGTCATCACTGATTCGAGTCATTTGTCTAATATTAAGAAATTTTAACTGAATTATTTGGTATAACTTCAAATTTTGGACGCTTAAGCAAAATAAACACAATCAGACGAGGTTCTTTTTTTTCACGTACAATATATAACATTTATTTTTGCATTTTCGACAAGCCGGCTTGACTTTTAATGAATGAATTGTAGATTATAGACGCTTAACATCTGAGGTCATCAGCGTCTATGCTTGACTTTCAACCTGAGGACGTACAAAGGCGAATTCTATTGGGTTCCAAAAATGATGTTATTAAATAGACTAAACAAAGCTTATTATTATTTAATTCAATACTGCGTCTTTACCAACGACGAACTATTTTTTTTTTTTTATATGAAATTGTCTTTTGTTATAATTTTTATTAACAGCTAATCCACCCAAAAAATCGTTTTATTTATTTGTTAAAATGATCGTAAGGCTTGAAATTACCCGATAGTATAGTGATGCCGGTTTATATAGCAATTACATGTCGTCTCTATTACAAGCCCCCATTCCCAGGTTCTCATCTCAGAACAGGAAAAATCAACTGAACTTTCAATTTTCTATTTCATAATAATAAATTGCAAGTATGAGGTTCAAAAAAATCGATTAAACAAATAAACTGATGTTATCTAAAATGTCATGACAAATAAGTAGAAAAAAATAAATAAAAAATTGAAATTATTTTGTAATTATTTTGGACGTAATAATTTACGGTTAACATTTTTAAAACTAATAATTTTAAGAAAATTTATTTTAATTCAGGTTAATTCATTGTTTGTCGATCTGTAGTATTGCATTTTACTGGTGGGCTACCGTTGGCTAAAATTGCTAGATACGTTAGTTTGAGAATTTTGTGAAGTCAATGTAGAAAATAGAAGCAGTATTTTTGGTAGATTTAGTTTTTTCACTGTTGGTTGTTTGTTTTTAAACACATTTTGATGTGATGTTTACACAAATTTTGATGTTTTATCTTGAAATCATTTGGAATATTTTTGATGTTTGAATTTTTCATCTTGTACTTTTTTGTAGTTTTTGTTTTTTAGATATGTTTTACATAAAATGTTTTTTGTCTCTGTTTTTGAGCTAGAAATGTTTTTAGAGAAATTACAAGAAATCGATGTATAATTAATCATATAGAAATAGGATCAACAATTTCTCCATATTTTGATTACAAAAATTAGGTTTTGGCGCTCGTTTGCGATTTACTTAAGCCAAGAAAAAAATCAGCCCTTAATAAAATTAAAAAAAAATGTGTTATAGAACTTAAGACCAAGCGTTATGTTATTCTGAAAGTACCAACTGAAGATCCATTGAAAATATGAAATGACACTAAGCCCAGAAAACATTAGCATAAAAAAATGTATATTGTAGAATTCATTGATGTGACGTAAAGTTCACCTGACGTATCATTTTTAACGTAACGCAATGTTGACGTGCCGCAAGTTAGCGTAACGCAATGTTGACGTGCCGTAATATTGACGCGACGTTGAAGTAATGCATTGTTGACGTTACGTGTGATGTGAATTGAGCTTTAAGTCGGATTATTTTATGGTTCTAGTGTTGTTTTAAATGTAACATACCTCAAGGAACATATTGCTACAAATGTTTCTGACGTCTGGAATCTTAAGAAGTATTTGGTTTTCCGGTCGTCTTCACAAATTTTTCATTTCCTTTTCCTTGTGGAAACACGCTCGACTATTATTAGTAGATTTTCCTTTGTACCTATACATACATGTGTTTTATTTCATTTCTTCCGATTTGTTTATGTTGGAAAATTGGCTCTTGGGAACCATCTTTAAACGACTCACGTCAATTTATTTGAAATGTAGCTTTATTAAATTTTTATTTAACTTTGTGTTGATTTACAATTCGTTTTGCGTTTTCTAATAAAATTTTGTATTACAAAATGTCATATTGGTGAAAAACCGTTCCGTCGACATTACGTAAATCGGGCATAATTTTGTAAAATATTAATAGTGTTATTGTATTTCTGTTAATTTAGGAGCTGTGATCGTTCGAAGATTTTTTTTTAATTGGGAGAATCTTTAAATGCGCATAACATATAAACTAAAAGAGTTGCAAATTTGCGCGCCTGAAAAAATTCTAATTTTGAAATAAAGTCGTTTTTTTTTCAAAGAATAAATATTGGGAGAAACGAATAAATTGCAGGTGTTGTAAAGTAAAAAAATGTGTAAATTAAAATTAAAAGTTTTTTATCTTAAAAGCAAAGTTATGTTTACAACACTAAAATAATGCAAACGTATCCAAATGCGTCAATGCGAAAGACAAAAAATTGTGGAAATGATAAAAAATGAAATAAAAATATGTTATCTGCGTTATTGTATTTAAAATGGGATAATAAAAAACTGAAGCTATCATACTAAATATAAATGGGGTGATTATTCAAAACAGTCTATTTCAAACATATACAGTATGTTTTATTTTCAGTGGGATTACAGAATAATTCCGTTAAAAAAAAACTATTCAATGAATGCAAGTTTTAATGAGGTTTTTGTGTATACAAGAAATAACTTTGGTGTTTTAAGTCAAATATTTTAAGTTACTGTCTTAGATATACTTGTATCTTAGCTACTTTTTATTGAAAATGAAGATGCTTCTTAAAAGTATCTTGCAACTGTTTGAAGAATCTAAAATACTTTTTAAAAGTACCTAAGATAATTCTTAAAAGTATAAAACATCATTTTTTGCACGATCCCCTATAATATGGTTGCTGCTCATGTCTGTAAGCGGTAGTAAAGTGACTCATTTCGCACTAATGCGTAAAGTAAAGCCAAAGAAATGCGAAACGTATAGTTGTACTACCAATTACATAGTAAATGTATAAAAATTGTCAAAATTTTTTAAAATTGTGTGAAAATCAGCTGTTTTAAAGGGGGTGCGTGCAAAAATACTATATGTATCTCGTACGTGATGATACTGTGACCATTACATACTAGAAACATAGGTAACCTACTATTTTAGATACTTGCACATATACCACGGTTATTACATACAGAGGCGATCTCGTTCCATTGGATAGTAGTAGGGGGGGGAAGACGTCGTTCAGTGAACTGGATAAAAATA
Organism: Venustoraphidia nigricollis; assembly: GCA_034508555.1. Lineage (NCBI taxonomy): Eukaryota > Metazoa > Arthropoda > Insecta > Raphidioptera > Raphidiidae > Venustoraphidia > Venustoraphidia nigricollis. The sequence goes on along the minus strand of JAVRKA010000032.1, from coordinate 2,276,582 downwards.
TTGAACGGTCTACCAGCTGACGTCATTCATTAACGAAGTAACCTGCGTATTTCTAGTGACCTTGTTTACATACTTTTCAGAACAGTTTTTACATCAGATACTTTTTTTTAAGTATCTTGTGCATCTTTGGTTGACGGGAATGGAAAACATTTTCCATTTTCATTTGAACGTGAACTGTCAATAGCAATGTATTAACACAATTTCCTCCTACAGGTCGTATACCACAGATGGGACCTCGTCCGAAAACGACAGGACCAACCCGAGTGGGACGCTAGAGCAAGTACCTGTTAGGATAGCGGGCGGTGTGAGACGTTTTGCAGCGCCTCTGCCGGGCGCAAAACGGTACCTTCTACTTCCGGCAGTCGACAACATCCTCTTACGCAAAGCAGCGTACCGTGGACACCCCCACGCTACCCGCGAATGTCTATAACGCACCCAGCCCCATGTTATTAAATCATTAAAATACTATCCACCTAAACCCCATTATTTCAAGCCCCGTTATGATCGCGTCTGAACACCGGCGCGAGTTGATTATACAGCTTGTTTCAAAAACACGTCATCACCACCAACATTAATCACTTAGCTTCCACCGTATATTCAGAGCTGCCAACGTTTGGCTACTAACTTTTTTGTAATTGAAGTTACGATTTCGGTTAAACGAGAAAAGTTGACTGGTTTTTTTACGTTGAATACGATGGCGTACATTTGGAAACAATTGAATGTCGCGGTGCCGAGATAGCGATAAAATATTTCTAACCTCAATCTAAACATCGTGCATATTTGATGAAATAAAAAACTAGGTTACACAATGTTAACCATTTTGACGCTCTATTTAAAATATAGTATGCTTTTTTTAAAAGTGAAACTTCTTTAGTTGCAGTAATTTCAGATATAGAAGAAAACGTTTCGGAAGTGGTAGCGATGGAGATGCGAAACGAGTGAAAAATCAATTTTTTATTTAAGTGTAATAAGTGAGCGGGAAAGAAAAAGCTATCTTGGAGAGTTGAATTTCAATTGTTTTACAGTTTTAAAAAAACCGCAATCAGTGCAAAAAACACTATTTGCCTATCTGAGCAAAATTGAAAATTTAATAATGAAAGAGCAGAAAAATGGTTGCATTTCTGTATAGTTTTGAAAAACATCGATTTCAAGATCATTGTAGAGATTTGCTTAAAGCACATTAATAGTTAGTTTCTGATACGACTTTCATCTTTTAAGAAAATCGTTTGTTTTGAACTAAAGGGAGATCTTCAATTGGTTGGAAATAAATGCCATTCTTAAATATTGATTAAGCTTCTCTACACACAGTCGACCCGACTGTTTCGCAACCTGAGTTTCAAAGCAGTTCACGATGCGACTATTGTGCAACCGGTTTGCAATCGATTGAGGATCTTTGTCAGCACACGAGCGCGACTGAATCTGAATTTGTAAAGATGGTTGCTTCTAACTTATGGTAGAAAAATTAATTGCAACATTCAACCATGCAACTGAAATTGCTTGTCGACAATCGCACACAACCAATTTGAAAATCATTTCAAATCGGAACGATTGCATCGAGAACCGGTTTAAAACTCAAACTGAAAAACAGTCGACCCGTGTGTGAAGGGCCTTGAACCTGAAAATGGGATCAGGAACCTAGCGTAACTAATATTGTTTTATTTTAAAAAGTCAATATCAGTTCTGAACAAAAAAAAAATTCTTCAAGACAAATCCAGCTTATTTCGTAAAAAATGGATTATTTTACTTTTTATAGCTCTACTTTTATCGAAACAATTAATCTTATAAGCCGCAATTACTTGTATACACTACGAAATCGATTTTATTGTGAAGTCAGTAACGTCACTCCCACCATCAGAGCTATTATTACAACGTAAGATTTATATAAATGCTTTCAAAACAAATTTCACGCATGAAAAAGTTCTGCTATTTTAAGCTTTTTAAAAGCAAGAAAGGTATAAAAATTAGTAAAAAAAATGTCATGTCGTGTTTTAGAAAAGTTTTAAAAAATATGGTGGGAGCAACGTGACTTTTGTTTGCGGTGAGATAGTTTTGAAACAGCCTGTATATAAACTGAACTGTAAAATATTACGTAAATTATGGGATTTAAAATATATGTGACCTAAGTATAATCAACGCAAGTTATAATATTAACTAAAAGAGTCGAGATTTTATTCGATTTGCTAGATGACTGATTTTGTTGATTTAAAAATATTTTAAAGTCATGAATAATTAAATTATAAATCTTTTCAAGCAAAATAATTCGATAATAATCTTCATGATATATTTTTGTCTTGTAATTAGATAAAATTATATTATTTTCAACACCAGAAATGAATGTTTCACTCAATAATATTTTAAATCCTGTTAGCGAAAAAAATATGACTGCTAAAATTATAGGGCTTGAAATCTGAAATGTTGGCACTATTTATTTTTGAATAAATATTTTAATTAATTTTTTGAAGTGTCAACATTAAGTTCTTTTAAAATATCAAACAATACAAGGGTTTACTCATATGCCTTGCTATGTGATTTGTACACCATGTTGATTAATATGAAATGTTTTATTTATTTAAAAAACAAAGAAAAGAAACAAAATAAATCAATTACAATAAAAATGAAAGATATTATCTTATTTTGAAAATAAACACTTAGATTTTCATTGAGTAAACTTTTTAGTGATTTTTACTTCATAAATATATTTCATTTATGTCTCAATCGTAAGGCAATTGTTTTGTGTGATGTGTCACGTTAAATAATTTTGGTTCTGCTTTAATAGTCAAGGCATAGTAAACAAGTTGTATTTCAACCAAAAGTATCACAGAAAAAATATATCAATAATTATATCATTAATATTGAAAATTTAAACAATCTGTTAGATAAGACACTTCCCTGTAAAATAAATTACAATATCCTTTATTAAATAGGCTTCAATTTTATGGCCAATTAATGTATATTATTGAAAGACATGTTTTAATATAAAAAATGAGAAAATGAGGTTATGTTTGTTGGATATGCATAACCTCAAATATGGTGACGTCATATAAAAAACACAAAGATGAGAAAATGTTTAGAAATATAAAAAGATTTTTCTTAAAAAAATTCTTTATGGAAATTTCGATTGTATGTACCTTAAACGTACGTGGGTATAGCCACCATTTGTAATTATTTTGTCCCATTTTCTATGTGAATTTCTACTTGTTTGTAAAATAATATGAAAAAAGTAGTTCCGAACACGCAATGCATCATAAGAATTGTGTCAAGCTATGGCGCCATCTTTAGTCAAGAAAACTGAGCATAATCAACAGTAGTGCTACAACGTTAACATACTGAACTAGGAACTATGGTCTACTTTTGCTAATTTCTTGAATCAAAATAACACAGACTTTGAACTATCACTTAAAATATATTTACAAAATTAGAATGGATTTATATTGATACCTACAAGATATCAGCAGAAATAGATCAGAGTTCATTAGTTTAGAATATTAACCATAGCACGGCGCCACTATCGATTATGTTAAGTTTCTTGACACACCAATGATGACACCACAACTTGACACATTACGTCACTGGAATACCTACTTCTATATTATCTTACTTATTTGTACAAAACTGTAAGAATTTGGAGTTTGATTCTAAAACGCGCGCTGGATGTACTCGGTTAGTCGGAACGGAACAATCTTCTTTTGTTTTGCTGCACCGAGTCGATTATTAGATCAGTGCTGATATACGACTTTCAGCGTTAAATCTAAATTTAAAAGTGTGACCTAAACGAAGATCTCTATTTAGTTGAGAACAACTGGTGTTCTTAAATTTAGATTTAATACTGAAAGTCGTTCCCAAAATCGAGCATAGATCAAGATCATTACACCTGTTATCGCATTAATGAATGACGTTAGCTGAGAGATCGTCCAATATCAATTGACAGTCTACTGGATGACGTCATCCATCCACTATTATTCAACTAATAGAGGTAACCTCTGTATCTAATAACCTTGACATAGACGTATTTAAATCTATACAGTTACTAGATACAGACGTGACCTCGTTTCGTTGGATAGTAGTGGGGTGATGACGTTATCCAGTGGACTGTCAATTGATATTGCGTGAATGATAAAAATATTGAATGGTCTCTCAGCTGAATTCATTAATTAATGAGGTATCTAATGATCTGGTTAAAATCAATTTGCGCGGATTTAAAATTGCAAGATGGCTGACTAGCTGAGTGGCTGGATTTCAACAAAATAAAAAAAAAATGTGTTCTATTTTATCTGTCCGCTCTAAATGCTTACAGTTATATTTCATGGTATTGCGGACGGCGCGAGAGTTGTTATAGATAAAAATACCGACCAAAAGTGATTTTTTTGTAACTGTTAGTTTTAAATATTTTAGGCTGGAAATTGAAATTTGTTATTTTTTTTTGAAATTTTAAGTGACAATAATATACATGAATACACTGATATTGAAATTTGCTGTGCATGACACATAAATTATATATATATACATAAATATAAGAAGAAAAAATAATAATAATGTGAAGTCCGTTATTTTTTCTATTTAAAAAAATTTTAAAAAAATAGACGTTGACAATAAAATACAAATTTTTGAATATTTTCTGTGAATTCTATTTGAAGTCTATTTATACAGAAACGACAATAATTTTTGAAAAAGTTCTTAGTTGTTGATTGTAATGTCCATTTGAATTTAAAAATCAATGAGGAGATGTCTATGAGAAATTTGGAGACCTAATAGTGATTTACAAACAAATAAAAACTATTCGAAAAAAAATTACAAAAGCAGCATCAGTTGCAAAAAATATCGCATGTATTATGTACAACTTGAAAATTATTTTGTGACTCTAGCTGCTTGATCCGAATTTTCTGGAGCCCAAACCGCTATTTTTTCTCACAACTGATTCACCATTTGTGCAGATCGAAAGACATACCGCCATTATTTTTTTATAAATCTAATTTTTGGATTTTTTTTTACACTAAATATTCGCATTAACGAAAAGTTTTTAAATTCCAGTAGAAATTAAAAAAAATTACTTGGACTTTACAATCTCTTATAAGTAGTAGTGATTAGAATATTTGACAAATCCAATATCGACAATAATAATATTATGACAAAAATTTTAATGTTTTATAGAATGGCCAGAAAAAAACAACAAAAATTCTGATCGCCCGACTGGTTAGATTAATAAGAGAATTATAATAAATAATTTTTCGACTAAAATATAATAGATATTATAGTATTTCAATGTATGTTATAAAAACAATAAAATGAACATTAAAAATGTGAACTCCGTGTTTTTTTTTTAATAAATGACCGATTGTAAATTATAAATGCTCGAAAAGTTATAAGAGTTTGTGTGGTTTGTTTTAGATGTAAACATCTTAGGTGACCAGTTCCAATTTTTAAATAGCCCGCACTTAAAGGTCCACATCAATATGACGCAACACAAGTTAAAATTTCAGTCAATTTGAATCACGATCCATTTTGGGACAACTTGTACATACGCGAATACGCAAATAACACGTAAAATACTTCGAACAATGGCTTATCGGGATAACACTTTATCTATTGTATTAAAGTTGCAAAAAAGCAGAAAAACTGAAATCATTTCACAAAAACAAGTTACTATCATAATGTAAACACGAATATCTAGCTGATAAAATGATATTTTTTTGTTGCGTGTTAACAATGAACTTGACTCTACATTAAAATCTAGAGATTCTGTTTTTCCAGATTTTTATTTTTTTGGGACTTCGACACAAAATGGTACGTCATAATTGTAGTCACTTAGTCAATAATTTATTGTACACTTTTACAAATCCGGACACATTCTTCAGAACACTTGATTCTAAAACTCAGACACTTACCTACATAAGAATTCACGATCTGTTTATATTTACAAAACTGCTCGAGAATCAGATCTCACTTTGTAGTTATTACTGGCACAGTATAAATCAATGGCGCGTGAATAATCTTATTTTGTAAAATGGATAACAGACGTAAACAAAAAACATTAAATCTAGAGAAGAAATGTCGGATTTTAGATAGTTTAAGCAAGGGAGGTTTCACAACAACAAAAGTGTCTCATTTAATTTAAAATTAATGAAACTTGGACTACGCTCAAACACGAATGATGTGCGGTTTCATATATGTGTCCGGGTTTGCAAAGTAATCGGATTTTCGCGAAAATCCGAATTTTTTAATTATCCTACGACATTATAATGAAGTTTTCAAAAATAAGATAAACTTTTTAACTATCAACGTTTAGCAGCCCAATATTTATAAACACTTTTTCAGAGCAGTGATGATTTTGTGATTTAGTCACAAAAATACAATTATTTCATCAGTAAGTACTAATATTATAATAATAGTCGGTGTGGCAACCGTAAAAAATTGTTCTGACTTTATAGTGCATAAAACATAGTATATATCGTGATTTCAGTCACCTGCGGGAACGATTCAATAACGTTACCTGGTCAAGTGATAGCGATATGTACTACCTTTTCTGAAAATTTCATCCTCTATAAAAACCGGAACCATTTTTTTACGTCAACCGCTTGGACTATAGGTTTTTCCTAACGTAAAGCGGAAATGAAAAAATGAACGGAACGTTGGATCGTTGTCGATCGTTTTTAATAAAAAATCTATCAATAATTCTGGAGATTAATAAAACACAATTTTTTTGGTGAAAAAATATATTTTTGTTTCATTTAATAGTTGATCATGTTACAATAACATTATGACCAGTTTAAAACGTCATAAAGTAGACTATTAGTTTTTCAAATTAAAAACTAAAAATTTTCAAATAATGGAAAAAATCCAGCGTCATTGTTTGAACGTTTTCGACGAAGTTTAGCAAGCCTTAAGAATGCCCTTTGACTTGGAGTCGACGGATCTGAATCACAACTTGTTTTGGTGTCGTCGCACAATCCTTTATCTGCATTAAACGTAAGTCCTTGAGGACATTCATCAGGGTTTGCGACAAAGCTATTTCCATTTTTATCACAAACGAAGAATTTCTTACAATCCTCAGCATTTGGTATTCTTCCTTTCTGAGTACAAACTGGTACACACTCGACACTTGATTGATCAAACTGATAATCTTTGTTTGGACACATCAATACAATTGCAGCCTCGTTGGGGTCGTACGCACACATCGCATAGATCGATTTAGCCGTCGGATGGACCACAAATTGGCCGGCTTTGCCTCTACAAAGACCTGTCGATGTGAAATCGTAGCAAGGTGCGTTTCTGTCACAAACTCCTGTAGATGCATCGTATCTTCCATTTTGAAAGCAAGTTTTACTTTCGGCATGAACTTTACCACCAATTGTGTAACAGTAAATGTACCTGTTACAAGATTTTGCGTCGGGTAAGTACCCATTGCTTATTGTGCAGGCGACAGGATTTGTCGTGGTAATCTCACAGCGTGATTCGTTGTTTGTGCATTCGTTTAGCGTTGTGTCACAGAAAGGTTTTGTTGGAGATTGAATTTTGCAGGTTATGTTTAAATTTATGTTTGTATTTCCCATTTTAATGCATTTACTTAATGTTGAACAATCGAGGCATTTTTTGGTACCGACTTTGCACGACCCGCCAGTTGCGGGTGGCTCGCCTGGACTCACTGGAGGATTGATTGTAGAATCTTGGCAAAATGAAATATCTATCATCTGTAAAAAATATGCTATAAGAAACAGACCGATTTTTATTTTTTTTTAAGGCGACTGTTTACCAGCTGTTCAACATGGCCCCCTTTTCACCCGAATACGAACAATGGAATGTATGTACGTGTGCTTGTAAAATGCACTTAATTTTCAAAAAATCTTTAATTTCTATGAAAAATCTCTTTCAATCTTAGATGGTAAATCTTCCAAAATAAACTAAAAATATGAACCATTCCTTATGACTTTTAAGGAAATTTTTACAGTTTATTTGATCTAAATAAACGATTTAAAATTAGATAAAAACCAGAAAATTAGCATAAGTTTTACACAAATCTTTGCACAGAATATAATCATTCCGCAAACTAAATTTGTCTGTAAACAAAAAACTTCAAAATGTTAACATGCCTTCCCATAATTCGAAATTTCGTGACGTGCTGTAAAGAAATATTAACGATCACGTTTTTTGATTTAATTTTTAGGGCAAAAAGCTTTAAGCAACAAGCCAAATTTTGTGAAGCTTAATTCTTAATCACAGCTAGCAAAAACAGCAATAAAATGAATTTTGCGACCTCAGTTAGAAATTTCCTAGGAGCATATTTTACAATATTTTGTGGATAAAAATATGATTATATAGTAACTTACCATTAAAATAATGACAGCTATCCCAAAAACTGATAATTTTTTTACTAGAGTCATTGTAACTACAAAATTGGTAGACACTTGTATTTAAAAAAGTATAAAACTGTTCAACAGCTTATATTATACTTTGTTATCTCCAAACTAACATCAAATTGCCAAAAAAAAGTTATATATAGTGGATAAGACAAGTTGTTTTTAATGTAAGAAAATTGACTTCTATTTGCGTTTGGTTTAAAGTGAGTACGTAATGCGTGTTCTGTATTGTTCATTTTTTTATATAAAGGAAAACAAAAAACATGTGATTGAAATACAGGCTGGTTCAGAAATAGAACTGGGAAAAAAATCCACAAATCAAATGGCCTTATTTAATTACTCTCCTAAAATATAACAGATTTCGGCTGGTTCATTTTCGAGAAAAAAAATTTTTTTTTATTTTTTTTTTATAGAGTTTATTGGCTTTTGTTAATTAAAACAGTTAGCCACGACCAAAAAAAAAAAAAAAAAAATTTTAAAATTGCGAAAGAGATTTCATATCAAAATACAATTATGTAAAAAATAAACCCACGTCGTCCGTTCTGTTGTCGATATAGTTTTCATAAGGGATGATTCCAATATAGAAATATTTTTTTAAACCATGCTAACGTATTCTCAGACTTTATTATAACCATGTTTCTATTTCTGAATCATTCTGTACCTACACATTTTGGGCGCACAAAAAAATATTTTTATGTTGATTCTTTTTTTTTAACAGCGTGTAGAAATCAAATAGACGAACAAATATTCCAAGTAACTTTTTTTCAAAACTCAAAAATTAAAGAGAAAATAATTCTAAGTTTAATTAAATTTTGATGTTGGTCCTGGCGTTATGTTATGTCACTTTGAAAATATGTTACAGTCAAAGCCCTCTAAGTGCACGCTCTCTAAATGCACACGCTCTCTTACTGCACACGAACTCGCCCTCTAAGTGCACGTTCCCCAGCCCCCACTTCGAATAATCTGCGACCAATCACGTGCGACCGTAAGCGCGCTATTTTCAAACTTTCCATTTCCATCATATTCATAGAGTTTTAGAGATATTGTTTATAGCATCTGATTGAATAAAGATAGCTATAGGAGTTAGAAGAGTGGGGATGAAAAAGATCGTAGGGGAAGTGTGCACTTAAAGGATGGGCTCGGTTCCGAGCTGTGCACTTAGAGGACTTTGACTGTAATATGTCATTATAAAGTATTTACAGAAATTGTTCGAAGTTTCCCCGTTTTGTTTCAGATAGACAGCAAGATACTTGATAATCACATAAGATATTTCCATAGTGACAACATAACGCCAGGACCGACCTCAAAATTAAATACAATTTAAAAAATTTAAGGTAGTTGTCGTGGTTAAGGCACACCGTCAGAAAATTCTTAATTTTTGTATACTTATTAAGGACATGATAATACAATTACCCTGAAAACTTGAAGTCGATCGACCGTATATAATCCGAGATAAATTCAATTAAAAATTGGATAATTAACATTGATTGTATACGATATCTGTAGTTCTGAACTAGTTACTTATTTATAAAAAAAGAACTAACTGTCAGAAACTTTCCGAAAACTGACAGCCTTTCAATGCATTTGTTATGAGTATAAAAAAAAATAAGAAATTTTTTTTCACCGTCTAATTATTTATAAATAACGGTTTAAAGTTCAACAATTTATAGAAAAGTATACATGCATATGAATACTGTATGGGTTACGTTTCCACGGGTACAGTCTTGCGTACAAATTATGGATCACTTAGCTACAAGCTAGTACACTTTTGTGGCGCGTATAATCTTTAACTTTTTGACAATATTGTACCACGACAACTACCTTAATTAAATTTTGAGTGGCCGTTTCTCTCTTATTTTTGGGTTTTGATAAAAATGTTACTTGAAATATTTGTTCGTCTATTTGATACCTACATGTTTTTAAAAAAGAAGAATCAACTTAAAAACCATTCTGTATAGCCCGGTTGCTATGCGACGATGGTTCCACACAAATAAAAAAAAGAACGAGCTAGTCAGCAGTCGGTTTCATCAAACTGAGACCCGGTTTTGACTGTTTTTTTTTTCATAAAGTATGTTTATTCAATAATGTGCATGTACAAAACACTAATTTTTTTGTGAAACTTCTTTAGGGACGTATCTGTTTGATTCGAGGGGTACGGAAGATTTGATTGAAATCTATCAAAAATTATTTAGCATAAAAAAATATTAATTTCGAATTGACAATATATATCCGCAAAATTCGAATAGTCATGTTATTACAATAATAATAACAATGAATTGCAATTATTTCATATGCACCAGCCATGACAGTTCTGTCAAGAAAACAGTTTGCTGTCGAATGCTATTTCATTCACTTAAGTCATTGATAAACTGGTTCAGAGAGGATGCTTCGGTATGGTAGACTTACATGAAATCTATCACAAATTACTATTCTCTTTGTTAGTAATTTCATTTCTAAGTTTATTGAAATTATTAAGGTTCACGGTTATTAGACAATTTGGCGTAATTCTTTTTTAGAACCGGCAATCCACTAAATTGGGTAGACGCTGTCTGGAAGGCCACTAAAGAGACGGAAATATTCTAATCGTTTTGATATGGACTCATATGCTTTAACTGCAATTTAAAGACTATATCTAGGAATTGCAATCCAGCGGCATTTTCAATCCAGCTGGATTTATGCTGTATCAAAGCAAATCCAGCTGGATCCAGCGCAGATCCAGCATTAATCGATTTTTCAAATAAATGTATCCATTTTTTTTTTAATTTTAGAAACTTTAATAATTATCTACATTTACATCATATATTCGTTTGTAGTTATAATATGTAATTTTTGGCGTTAGTAAAGTACCTACTCTAAAAGTAAGAAATAGTTACGAGTATTCGGAGTATTATTATTAATTATCACAATACAATCATAAATCACCTAAATTGATATTCTACATATCTGAAACAGTTATTTATTTACCTATTTTACTAACTATGTAGTCTCAGTTTCTCAGTGTCAATAATTTTAGAAATCAAATTGCGTAGCCCATTAATAATATCTTTAGTTATTAGAAATATAGCTTTAATATAAATTATATAATTTAAGCTTCACTTGTCTTTTAAAGAATGAAACCAATCAATTAATTATGTAAAGGTTTATTTTTTTATTTTTCTGTAAATAAGATCTCAAAAAAGAAATGTTATTGTAATCTCCCAAACTACTTCTTAAAGAACTGCAAATATACCCGGCTGCAGAAAAGGCTCTCTCTGCCTCTAGAGATTTTGCTTATTTTTTTGCATAAGCTCAAAATAACGTTTTCTAATAAATCCCGAAGTTCCAGAATTTTTGACCGTTTAGAACGCGAAATAATTAATAACAAAGTTCGCAATTTTCACGGTCAGCATGTGAAAATTGCGAACTTTGTTATTAATTATTTCGCGTTCTAAACGGTCAAAAATTCTGGAACTTCGGGATTTATTAGAAAACGTTATTTTGAGCCTATGAAAAAAAATAAGCAAAATCTGTCGAAAAGTGATTTCACTTTATTATACCACGCTGGAACTACCTTAAAGGTAAAACATGTAAAATAATAGCAAAAATGCAACATGAGTATTTTTTTACAGAATTTATTTACATTTAAATACATTAATATCAGTTCACAATTGATACAAAAGTTTGCTTAAATTTCGTATTTATCATACACATTATTTCTATAGAAATAAGTAAAATGGCTTGCAATATTTACAATTATTTCTGAGGTTTTGATGGATTGATGGTATTACCGACATCATTACCTACATTATTACCATTGTTGTTACCGTGGTTATCGTTTCCATTGTTAATATTGCCATTACCGATTCTAGGAGCTTTTGCAGGAACTTCCCGGCGACCTCTGTTAATAATATTGCCAACATCGTTACCGACATTATTATCATTGTTATTACCATGGTTACCATCTCCGTTACTTATGTTACCATTGCCAATTCTGGGAGATTTTTCGGGAACTGCACGACGACCTCTGTTAATAATATTTCCCACATCATTACCGACATTATTGTCATTGTTATTACCATGGTTACCATCTCCGTTACTTATGTTACCGTTGCCAATTCTTGGAGCCTTTGCCGAAGCTTCACGACGACGCCTATTTATTATATTACCGACATCATTACCAACATTATTGCCATTATTATTACCCTGGTTATCGTTTCCATTGCTAATGTTATCATTACCGATTCTAGGGGCTTTTGCAGAAACTGCACGGCGACCTCTGTTAATGATATTTCCAACATCGTTACCGACGTTATTATCGTTGTTGTTACCTTGGTTACCATTTCCATTGCTAATGTCACCGTTACCAATTCTTGGAGCTTTTGCCGGAATTTCATGACGAGGTGTATTAATGATATTACCCACATCGTTACCGATATTGTTTCCAGTGTTATTACCATTATCACCAACTTTGATGTTTATGTTACCATTACCAATTCTAGGGGATTTTTCAGGAACTGCACGACGACCTCTGTTAATAATATTTCCAACGTCATTACCAACGTTATTATCGTTATTATTACCTTGGTTATTATTTCCATTATTTATATTACCGTTGCCAATTCTAGGAGCTTTCACTTGAGCTTCACGTCGGCGCCTGTTAATAACATTACCGACATCATTACCAACATTGTTACCATTATTATTACCCTGGTTATCATTTCCATTACTTATGTTACCGTTGCCAATTCTTGGAGCCTTCGCCGTTGCTTCACGACGACGTCTATTAATAATATTTCCGACATCATTACCAACATTATTACCATTATTATTACCCTGGTTATCATTTCCATTACTTATGTTACCGTTGCCAATTCTTGAAGCCTTTGCCGGTGCTTCACGACGGCGTCTATTTATTATATTACCGACATCATTACCAACGTTGTTACCAGTGTTATTACCGCTGTTACCATCTCCGTTGCTAATGTTACCATTACCGATTCTCGGAGCCTTTGCTGGAGCCTCGCGACGACGTCTATTAATAATATTACCGACATCATTACCAACGTTGTTACCATTATTATTACCCTGGTTATCGTTTCCATTGCTAATGTTACCATTACCGATTCTAGAAGATTTTGCAGGAACTTCACGGCGACCTCTGTTAATAATATTTCCAACATCGTTACCGACGTTATTATCACTGTTATTACCGTGGTTACCATCCCCATTACTTATATTACCATTGCCAATTCTTGGAGCTTTTGCTGGGGCTTCGCGACGACGTCTATTAATAATATTACCAACATCATTGCCAACATTATTACCATTATTACTACCGTGATTACCATCGCCATTACTTATGTTACCGTTGCCAATTCTTGCAGCTTTTTCTGGGACTTCGCGACGACGTCTACCAATAATATTACCGACATCATTACCAACGTTGTTACCAGTGTTATTACCGCTGTTACCATCTCCGTTGCTAATGTTACCATTACCGATTCTAGGAGCTTTGGCAGGAGCTTCACGTCGACCTCTGTTAATAATATTTCCTACATCGTTACCGACGTTATTATCATTGTTATTACCGTGGTTACCATCCCCATTACTTATATTACCATTGCCAATTCTTGGAGCTTTTGCTGGGGCTTCGCGACGACGTCTATTAATAATATTACCAACATCATTGCCAACATTATTACCATTATTACTACCCTGATTACCATCGCCATTACTTATGTTACCGTTGCCAATTCTTGGAGCTTTTGCTGGGACTTCGCGACGACGTCTGCCAATAACATTACCGACATCATTACCAACATTGTTTCCAGTGTTATTACCATTATTACCAACGCCATTGCTTATATTACCATTACCGATTCTAGCAGCCTTTGAAGGAGCGTCATGGCAATATGAAAGGCTTAGTATCTGTTTGAAAAGAAATTATGATTACGAATAATTTCGGAATTACCGCGAATTTTGATGACATCAATAATAATCTTATTTTCATAGAAATTATTTCTTGAAATTTATTTAAATGAGGTTTTGAATATAAAAACATTTTTTAACAGTTGATTAAAAATGTGATTTCTTTTTCACTTCTAGTTTTTTACACAAGTTTCAATGTAAACAAAATGTAATAAAGGAGTAGAGAATTTTCACTTGGTAATATTTTTAACTAATTAATTCTTTCTTAAAATAGTTATTTTATATTTTTTGACAAAAATAAATTTCTTACCGCCAAAATGACGAAATTAAATATCAAAATTTTGTTCATCTTTGAATTGAATTTGTGCTATCTAATAGTCCTTGTACTTGACAAATGTGCACCAGAAGTAACCTTTTATATATTTTATATGCAAAAACAAGATTTTAAATTTAAATCATACGAATTTATAGTTATTTGCGTTTGGTTTAGAATGCATTTATTTTGGTGATAATAATCGCCCAATAAATAGTAGTAGATCTGTAAGGAAAATGATATGCAAATATATAATTTTTTATATAGGCGACCCCCAATCTTTGAACACTGTGTTCATTTTTGAACCTTAATGCCTTATTCAAACGCTTAAAGAGAAGAATTCATTGCAAATTTGTAGATGTAATCATGTAATTAATTACTTCTTAAGTTCGTTTGCCGTTTCAACTTTACGAGTGAAGAATTGTTGTAATTTAGGTTAAAATTAGTTTTTCACAATTTTACATTTCTTTTTGTCTGTGACCACGCTACAGGTTCGAATTCAAATTTGGGTAGGATATTTCATGTATAAATAGGAAGAGTCCTATTGTTTCTGGAATTAATTGGTGCATGCGCAGAAGAAATATGGCCTATAACATTATTTTTTCTATTACAATAATATACTTTTCATAACAGTTTATTATTCTGCAAGAAACTTATTTTTTTTGGCTGAACATTATAGTTACGTAAATATTTTGAAAATAAACAAAAATCAGCTGTTCTTTTGTTCTAGTAATTGATTTGTCAAAAAGAAGTCAGTCTCCTGCCTTAGTCCAAGTTGGGCAGGAAATCTTTTTTATTAGTAATAAAAGGCACTTATTTATATTTATTATTTATAATTATATTTATTTGTATCTATTTTGTAAAGAAATGAATTAAATTGAATATAATTTAAACTAACAACCAGGCTTTGTTCGTTTTTTTATATGTGAAACCATATTTAACGCACACGAAAAGTTGGAAGCCGGTTCAATTTTTCTTTTTAAATATAATTAATAGTAGGAAATTAATTCACCTCCTGTATATAACGTTGATTTTTAGATAATTGGGAGTTATGAGATTTACGATTAGATGCCGGTTATTTTATTGTAGTGGTAAAAAAGTGTCTTGAAAGATAATATGCGCAATTTGAAGGTCATGAAAGACAACGCATGCAAATATTTGCAACAAAATCTAAAAATGTTCTTGATAAGACGTGACGTCACGGTGAAATACCTTTTCGAGAATTTGTATTTGGATAAGAAGTATCAAAATACAATATTCTAGTTGAACTTTGATCTTAACTTAGTTTAATCCAAGCCAGAGTTAATCCAAAAAATTGCTTAAGCATAATTTAAAACAATGTTTATAAAGAGGGATGCGATCTTTGACATTGTTATATTTTTGTCTCGTCGTTTCGCCAAAAATGTTAGCATGATAAAAACTATTTAATTAGGTTTAGTCTTATTAAATTTTACTTACAAGCCCCCAGTTTCCAGATTTTAATTCGATTTATAAAATAGTATTAAAATGATAATAGGCCCACAAAATTCTAGTTATTAGTGTATTTGCCATATGGCAACATACACTATTGGCGTCGGTCGGATGGCGGGACCTAGGGGTCGGACCAAAATTTCTCGACGTTTCATAACCTCCTAAACACTTTGGCACCATTTTTAAAAATGTTTATATATATATGATTATATATATATATATATATATATATATTTATATATATATATATATATATATATATAGGTATATATGTGTACGGGCAATAACTTTCGAAGGAGTTAATTTATTTTAACGAAATTTGGCACACATGTTGGAATCCATCACCGCACGAAGCCTATTTAAAATGGGCCCAATCGGGTCATTTTAAGGGTGGTTTTTAGGGGATGAAAAAAGTTTTTGGGCCCAAAAATACCTAAAAAATTCTCAGAATCGTTTCAAAATTGAAATTTAACCCTTTAATAGCAATTAAAAAGTGTTCCTAAAATTTCAATAAAATCGGCCCGACAGGACCGGATTTAAAAATTTTCTGAAAACACTAGTTTGCAGATAGTGAGTTATTTCCTGAAAGGTGTTTTTAATTTTGGTGTAGACGTTTGATCGACAATAATGATGTAGTTAAAAAAAATGTAATTCAAAGGGGTGTATTAAGGAGTTAATTTTTTTATTTTGCCCAATAATCACCTTAAGGTCACATAATAAAGCCACAAGGCCTGATGTATTAGCAAATACACTATATTGTCGGCAGGGTTTTGGCACTGCGACCCGGGTTTTTTGGTGTTTAGTCCTAAAAAACTTAGATTCAAAAGATAAAAAAAAATATTCATCAGCTTAATAATTTATTTAATAGCAACTTTATAAAATAAAACATAAATAAGACAATCAAATATAATTTAGAATTTTATTTGATATTTTTTTTTTTAATTTACTAGCAATCTTATTTAAAAAGTAGGAATTAATGACTGTTCTTATATTCATAAATTATAAAAAATTACATACATATTACCTAAATAAACAAACACCCGACTTCAACGTAAATAAATTTTATATTTAAATCAGAGGCACTTCAGATACGTTACACTTTCACTTTTATTTACAAAAAAAACTCAAGGAGACTAGAGAGAAGGAGACCGAACTTGAGTCATTAGGGTGGGACGAATACATCACACGCAGTCTTCTTGAGTGGGCAGATTAAAACATGTCCTAAAAAGAAACGAACAGCTTTTCAAGTTTGTTTTCGCATTCTCTTTGGTTTACGCCACTTTTAGATCTTTTATCTCTCTTTAACAAAATTATTTCTTTTTCTTTGCCTTCGTGAACTTCATGAACTAAAATTTTGATTTCAAAAATCGACTTATCCCCAGCCAATGCTAACCATATTTCAGTCTCCTTGTCTCCATGTCTCCATGTGAGCAAACAAGATTAGAGAGAGAGAGAGAGAGAGAGAGAGAGAGAGAGAGAGAGAGAGAGAGAGAGAGAGAGAGTACGAATGTGTGCGCAGTCTGTCGACGCGCATTCAACGATCGGCGCCATGTTGTGCAACGTATTTCGATTCATGGACCTATACTCCTAGACGTGACCAGCGGTGTAAAAAGTATGCTCCTAGAAAGAAAATGATAGAGTGTGGTCATCCATATCTCTTTCAAAATTAGTATCTTAACCGCAATCCCGTGTGTAGAGAAAAGGATAGATATGGTCTCATGGACAGTCTATCTTTCTCACTCAGTGGCAACTACAACGATATATGACGAAGCCGGGCCCAGGAGTAAAAGTCTTTAATCGCAACTCAACTTCGATCAAGTTCTTATCTCTAATCAAAACTATTGGAAGTGTTTTTGTTAAAGATTCTTAATACATCGAGTGTCCTAAAGCAAATGTCCGATTAAAATATCACAGTCATACTACACACGTTAAAGATTTTATCGCTGGATTACATGATCTAGGTTGACAATGACCTTAGATTGTAATCATTATATCATTTTATAGATGTAGGACCTTCAGCGTAGGAGCTCAACTTTCATAACAAATTTGTTGACTGCAATGTTTAGTTTGAGAATAATAGGGTAACGACACCAATTGTTGACCACAGGCAGGCAAAGGACATACTGTTTATCAGTTCATGTTAAGTTCAGATGTTACCCTCTAGAGCTGGAACGAATAGACCGATTTGGATAAAAGAGGTATTGTTAGAATAATCGTAAATCGTCGTAAATCATAAATAGTCATAAAGTTTCCAGTATGGCCGCCTAGAGCCGGCGTATTGTCTCAAGTGAAAAAAAGCGAAATCCTATTAAAATACTTAGAAACGGATTCTTATATTTTTATTGTTAAAGTTGTTTTTTAGAAATAAAGAGAAAAGTCATTAAAGAAACAGATGAAGAAAGGCAAAATCAGATCCTTGTATTTCAACATAAATATTGTTTAAGTTGTTTTTTATGAAAGCTCTTTCATTCCGAACTCAAGTTTACCTTGGGCAACATTGGGACCAAAAAATATGTATTCATTTACTCTCGGACACACAGTACATGAATCTTAAAAGCTCGCTCACACTGACCGAACGGCGGAAAGATTTTTTATCGAGTGCCGGATACCTTCAGTTCACAGTACACGACAAAATTCTGGTCCGTTCTAGTTCATTTTTGAAACAAGCAAACATGCACGACGGACGACGACGTTTTAAACAAAAAAATATTGAAAAAAAAGGAAATATTGCGTGCACCCTATCTTAGAAAAAATGTCTGTATGAACTTTCCAAACGTTGATGCGTGAATTGAGATAGTTAAGTTCTTTGATTATTTTAGAATGTTTATGACTTATTCCGTGTTAGTCTACAATTTTTAATTTATATACACAAAAACAACCGTTCCGCGTGCAAGAGTGCTTGCGACTATAGCTGTTTAAGCAATATTGCATAGATGCATGTCCGACAAGTGAACAGAGACATAAGAAACTAAACGCCAAAGACTTCCGATCTGATTTCTAATCGACAGGCAGGCAGTGACAAACCATACGTTGAAACGTATCGGAGAGGCGAATTTTAGTCGTGTCGAATAGAAGGGCACCCGATTAAAAATCGTTCCGACGTCAGCTAGTGTGAATGTGTTCTAAGAAGAGGAAGAAGAAGAAGAAGAAGAAGAAGAAGAAGAAGAAGAAGAAGAAGTACATCCTCACGACCAATATTTATTTCCGGTTACATTCATTCCGGCAGCGGCGGCATACTGCTGCTGAGCAAACATTTCGTTATAATTATTTTCGTGATGCATCATCGCAAAATTGATTTGATTCCACTGTTCAGTGGGCTTAGGCCACGCGGTCGCATTATCTTTATCGCTGTCCTTGTTTTGTTTAATGGCAGCCTGTGCGTTCGACTGCGAAAGATATAGTCCGCGCGTGTCGTAGCCAGCGGCATCGAAATAGCCAGCCGCAGATGCTGTTGCGGTTCCAGCACCGTCTTGACCGCCGCCCCCGCTGCCACCGAATGTCGCCGAGAACATGTTATAGTTGGCAGTGAATTGAGCGGCGGCGGTTGACCCTCGCCAGTCCACTTGTGGGTTGGAGGAGTCTGATGCCGAAGGATACTGACAGGACATGTTCCCCGGAAGAGATAAGGGAGAGAATCCGGCTAGACCTGCAGCACCAGCTGGATTCACACCGCTTGTGTGTTTGCGAAGACGAGCTCGACGGTTTGAAAACCACACCTAGAATATTTTTTGTATCAAAACTTGCTCCATTCGAACTATTTCTATAGGAAACTGATATTTCTTCTAGGGAATTAACGATATTTGGACATTTTCTATGACTACGCAATCCATTGTCGAGTACGAAACCATTTACGAAAAATACTTCTTTAGAAAACTTCTTGACAGTTTCAATTTTAGTTGAGCCGAAAATATACATGGTATCAAGAAAACTACCTCAACTCGCTGTTGAGTTCAAAGTAACTTCAATGATTATTTGAGTTACTTCTAGGAGAATGGTGATACAGTCGATTCTCGATAATTTGAATTTTGTTTCCGGTCCCTTGAAAAATACTAGATAAATTGAATAAAATCAATATTAATTGGTCCCCTCGGTAATTTGAAGTTTCAGGATAGTATCTTGCCAGGGGCGTAGCTACCGCCGTATCAATTATACGGGGCCCCCGGGCCACGGGAGCCCCCAACGTGCGTAAGCAAAAATTAATAAAAACTTCCCAATTTTTTTTTTATTTCAGAAATGACAAAAGTCAAAAAAAGCAATTTTTTTTCCCGCGTAAAGCGTGCGTTCAAAAGTTGGCAACACCCTACATCGGTTATCGCGGGCTGCGGGATTTCCCCGTTTAAGTCATTTACTTCAACGGAGGAAAGGCCCGCAAACAAATTTTTATACGGGGCCCCGCCAAGGCACGCTACGCTTCTGTATCTTGCCCGCCAACATTGAATAATTTGAGCTCCGGGCTTCCCT
Source organism: Venustoraphidia nigricollis (assembly GCA_034508555.1). Taxonomy (NCBI): domain Eukaryota; kingdom Metazoa; phylum Arthropoda; class Insecta; order Raphidioptera; family Raphidiidae; genus Venustoraphidia; species Venustoraphidia nigricollis. The sequence goes on along the minus strand of JAVRKA010000032.1, from coordinate 2,256,080 downwards.
ACTCTCTATAATTTGAAGCGTTTATCATGCACAGACCTATAGATTGTTTACACAAATGAGATATGAGTGAGTTTGCAGTTCGCATTCCGTTTTTCTTTAAACTTCACCACTATCGAAAATTAATTGGACAATGATAGACTAAAGTACAGAAAATTCCGGACTTCTTTTCAAAATGAATAATTGTTTAAAATAATGAATAAATGTTTAAAATATAATAAATCAAACTTGTTTACTTGATTTTTTTCCTCCCTACCTCTTCGTTATTTTAACCCCTGTTATTTTGAACACTTGGTAATTTGAAATTTTTCTCTGGTCCCTTGAGTGTCAAATTATCGAGTCGACTGTATTTGGAAAGCTTTTTGTATTACTTTTTAATCTTCTATGAAAATCAAAATATGAATCTGACGTCAGAAGAACTTTTTCTATGACTATTCCAATTACTTCTGGGCAATTGATATCTATTTAGAAAACTCCTTTACAACTATTCGACCTACTTCTGAGGAACTGATGACCATTTTGAAATCTTCATTAAGTATAAATGACTACAGTTTGGAAATTCTTTATGATTCAAATTATTTTAAGAGTATTTATGACATTTCGAAACGTCCTGTGAAAATTATGTAACATCTTCGTTGTATTAGTTTTATTAAAGAACTTATGCAATAATAATTGGAAACTGTTTTCTCTGAATAAATAGACGACTTCTATGGAACTAATATTTAAGCAATCGTAATATTTGACCTTGACTTTTCAAATAGTGAAACTTATGAAACATTATGATGTTTCTTGATATACCAAATCCTTTAAATTATTTTAAATGACTCCACTGTCGAGACATCAAACATAAGATACATACAAACGAAAAAATCAAGGCACTAACCTGTATTCTTGCTTCGGTGAGACTGGTCTGTTGCGCTAGTTCTTCCCTGGTGTAAACGTCTGGATATTGTGTCCTTGCAAAAGCTCTCTCCAAAGCTTCCAGCTGTTCACCAGAAAATGTTGTACGAGATCTGCGCTGCTTCCGTTTCAACGGAATGCCAGGTTCGGACTCAGTGTCACTTTCTTCTTCGCCACGACCTGAAACAAAACCTAAACGTTCAAAATGCGGAACAAACCGTCTATTAAAATTGATAATTTTGAACAGTGCACATTATACCTTATACATAAACAAATAATGTAAACCAAATATTTCGTTAATTTCTTAATTGCAAACAAGAATTTAAAAAATTTATTCATTTTAAACACAGACCTGGCTGAAGGGTAGCGTGATTTAACCGACCCTTAAATTTTTAATCACCTGGCAGGCAGAATGTCCTACTGTAACGACCTGTTTCTTTTTAATATATCTATTTTTAGTTACCAATATTATTCTGTTTAAATTTCAACGTGCCTCAAATATATTTTTAAAATTTTTCAAAAATATAATTTTGCAAACACCTGGTTAAGTTTTAGACCCAATTACGAAATCTGGCTTTTTTATTTTTTAACTCCTTAAATGTCTCAAAGGCTTTTTATTGCGAAAAAATTTTGCTAATTTAAAAATTTGAGGGTCGGTTAAGTCCCGTTATCCTTCAGCCAGGTCTGTGTTTTTGTATTCGGATATTACTAAAGAGGTATTCTATACATTTTCACAGTGCCTCAAATACCTACCCAAAAATGTCTAACATCTATCGAACTATAATAACTTAATAGGCATTATCATTTTTTAAATTTCGATAAAAGTAGCTCAAACGTTCATTAATAGTTTTTTCTCGAAAAAAAAACAGTCTTCCCATGTCAAATCCTTCATATGCAAAAAAGGTCAGCATAAAAACATGCATAATATAGTATAAATTTGCGCATAGCCTTTATTCTTTGGCACTTAAATTTAATAATCGTATTTCAGCGCGGAATAACGTGGAACTAATTATTTTTATATGGTTCTACTATGGCAACGCGATTGGTGCGCCCTCGTGAGCATTCTCGGTCGGCATATGTGGTAACTCGATACATCACCACCGGCTAGCAGGTATTTTACTTACCGATTCTCCAGTACAAAAAAAAAGAGAAAAAGCTGCAAGAATAACTTTTTTTATTATATTCAATGTGTAGTGAATATACTCGTTTCAATTGAAATAACTTGGCGTGTCTATGTAGTCCTTTATGCGGCGACTAACTCGTTTGAAAAAGTGCGTTTACGGCGATTGGAAAGGCGGATTCACGTATTGATAAACGGTCGATAATAAATAAATAGCAGAAAAAATACATCATCAAAAAACAAAACTTTTACTGAGGGGAAAAGAATTATCAATAAGTTATGACTTATGTTCATAATAATATGCAAAAAGCATTGCGATTGTAAACTCTATGACGACCCAAGGTAACTCAGGTTACGACGTTAATGAATGTAGTCCATTGGAAAGTTGTTCAATATTTTATTAAGCACGGAATATCAATTGAGAGTCATCCCCCAATACTATATTAAGAAAACGAGAAGTTTTAAAAATAAGTATGTTACAAAGCGAACAATAATTGAAAAGAAATTGATAAACATGAAGAAACTATAGTGTTGTGAATCGATTACAAGTTTGAAAACCGATTTTTACCGATTACTTTTGAGAAAAAAACCGGTATTTTTAGGTTTTTATGTTACCATTTAAGGAAAGAACAAAACACTGAACATTTTTAAGTTTACTTTATTAAAATAAATAAAAATGATTAATCGCGTAATCGGTTTTAGTAAACAAAAACCGGTCTTTTCTGGTTTCAGAAAAACCTAAAAAAAAAAACGATTTTTGTAAAAACCGATAAACACCGGTTTTTGCTTACTAAAACCGATTACTTTTGGACTCACTTGTGTTCCATTATTCACTAGAATGAACACAATACACGAACTAACTAAAATTGAAACTATTTAAAAACGGTAATCAAAACGGCAAAAACTTTTAACAACGTTGTAATGCAACTTTTGACAATAAGTCACATACCACAATTTTTTCTTAAGGTAGTTGTCGTGGTTAAGGCACACCGTCAGAAAATTCTGAATTTTTGTATACTTATTAGGGACATGATAATACAATTACCCTGAAAATTTGAAGTCGATCGACTGTATATAATCCGTGATAAATTCAATTAAAAACTGGATAATTAGCATTGATTGTATACGATCTCTGTAGTTCTGAACCAGTTTCTGATTTATAAAAAAAGAACTAACTGTCAGAAACTTTCCAAAAACTGACAGTCTTTCAATGCATTTGTTATGAGATTAAAAAAAAATAAGAAACATTTTTTGACCGTCTAATTATTTATAAATAGCGGTTTAAAGTTCAACAATTTATAAAAAAGTATACATGCATAATATGAATACTGTATGGATTACGTTTCCACGGGTACAGTCTTACGTACAAATTATCGATCACTTAGCTTCAAGCTAGTATACTTTTGTGGCGCATATAATCTATAACTTTTTGACAATATTGTACCACGACAACTACCTGAACTATTTATAAAAATGATCCATGTAACGTCACAAGCCTACTTCCCCGGCCCTCTCTCCCGTCTTGCCATGTCATACTTTTCAACTATATTACCCTTAGGTATGAATGACTACTTTAGGTAATGTTCTCGTGTAAATCAAGCTTTAAAAATCGCGGTGCTTCTCTGCATGTGTGGGATTTACGATACTGAATAAACATAAAAACGTGTCTGCAAATTTTAATTTAACAATCACGCCAAATCTGTGAAAATAACTCAATTTTAGTAATCGATATTTTTTCTCCATTATTTTCATTCATATGTCACTTTTGAGTAATTGATAACTCATTCCGACGCGATAGTGGAAAGATTCGGGTTTGAATTCTGACGGTGACAGTGTTTGAAATTTTTTGTTAGTGTATTTGCCATATGGCAACATACACTATTGGCGTCGGTCGGATGGCGGGACCTAGGGGTCGGACCAAAATTTCTCGACGTTTCATAACCTCCTAAACACTTTGGCACCATTTTTAAAAATGTTTATATATATATGTATATATATATTTATATGTATATATATATACGTATATATATATACGTATATATATATATATATATATATATATATATATATATACACGTATATATATATGTGTGCGGGCAATAACTTTCGAAAGAGTTAATTAATTTTAACGAAATTTGGCCCACGTTTTGAAATTCATCACCGCAAGAAGCCTATTTAAAATGGGCGTAATCGGGGCATTTTAAGGGTAGTTTTTAGGGGTTGAAAAATGTTTTTGGGCCCCAAAATACCGAAAAAATTCTCAGAATCGTTTTAAAATTGACATTTAACCCTTTAGTAGTAATTAAAAAGTGCCCCTAAAATTTTAATAAAATTCGCTTAACAGGACCGGACTTACACATTTATTGAAAACACTAATTTGCAGATAGTGACTTATTTATTGAAGAGTGTATTTAATTCGGTGTAGACATTAGATTGATAATAATATTACAATTAAGAAAAAAAATGTTATTTTAAGGGGTGTATTAAGGGGTTAAATTTTTTATTTTGCCCAAAAACAAACTTAATTTCACATAATAAAAGTATAAAACCTCACGGCCCTATACAAGCAAATACACTATATTGTCGGCAGGGTTTAGGCACTGCGACCCGGATTTTTTTGTTATTATATTGCATTGTACTAATGGGTGTTTATTAATAATTAGCTATCCTATCAATATTTTTACTGGGGGAAGTCATGATTGTACAAAATAGTGTACCTGTTAATACAGGTAGTGTGCCTTTATTATGTTTACATAAATAAAACAAACAATTTAACCCCTTAATCAGAAGCGTAGCGAGCCTTGGCGGGGCCCCGTATAAAAATTTGTTTGAGGGCCCTTCCCCCGTTGAAGTAATAATCCCGCAGCTCGCGATAACCGATGTAAGGTGTTGCCAACTTTTGAACGCACGCTTTACGCGGGAAAAAAAGAAATTGCTTTTTTTGACATTTGTCATTTCTGAAATAAAAAAAAATTGGGAAGTTTTTATTAATTTTTGCTTACGTACGTTGGGGGCCCCCGTGGCCCGGGGGCCCCGTATAATTGATACGGCAGATACGGCGGTAGCTACGCCCCTGCCCTTAATACACCCTTGAAAGCAATATTTTTTTTCTTAAATGCAATATCCTTACCAGTCCAGCACCTGCGCCAAAAAATGCACCCTTCAGAAAATAAATTCGCATCAAACTAGAGTTTTCATAAAATTTGCAAATCTGGTTCTGTCACCTCACATTTTAAACCATTACTTAATGTTCAAATTTCAACTTTGAAACGATTCTGAGATTTTTTCGGCAAATAGTTTTTCAACCCTTGAAAACCACCCTCCGTTTGACTCCAAAATCTAAGTTTCAATAAACCCTTACGAATGCCGCAAACCCAATCCCAATCAGTTAATTCGTCGGTAAATTCGTTTTATAATCAATCCCGGATACCATTTATCAGTTTTTTAACTGTTTATGCTGTCAAATAAAGCCGGAAATCCAAAAACATAATAAAGAACTGCACCTATTTAATATCTAAAACATCATTTCAAAGTATCTTTTTTATATAAACATAAATGTATTGAATTCTGTTACCAATGGCGCAACAGGAAAAAGTTAACATAAAAAACATATTTTTAGTGTATTTGCCATAAGGCAACATACACTATTGGCGTCGGTCGGATGGCGGGACCTAGGGATCGGACCAAAATTTCTCGATGTTTCATAACCTCCTAAACACATTGGCACCATTTTTAAAAATGTTTATATATATATGTATATATATATATATATTTATATACGTATATATATATATATATATATATATATATATATATATATATATATATATATATATGTGTGTACGCGCAATAACTTTCGAAGGAGTTAATTGATTTTAACGAAATTCGGCCCACGTATTGAAATCCATCACCGCAAGAAGCCTATTTAAAATGGGCGTAATCGGGGCATTTTAAGGGTAGTTTTTAGGGGTTGAAAAATGTTTTTGGGCCCCAAAATATGGAAAAAATTTTCAGAATCGTTTCAAAATTGACATTTAACTCTTTAGTAGTAATTAAAAGGTGTCCCTAAAATTTAAATAAAATCGGCCCGACAGGACCGGACTTACAAATTTTATGAAAACACTAGTTTACAAATAGTGAATTATTTACTGAAAGTTGTATATAATTTGGTATAGAGGTTCGATTTATAATAATATTGCAATTAAGAAAAAAAATGTTATTTTAAGGGGTGTATTAAGGAGTAAAATTTTTTATTTTGCTCAAAAACCAACTTAAACTCGCAAAATAAAGCCACACTGCCTGTATAAGCAAATACACTATATTGTCGGCAGGGTTTTGGCACTGCGACCCGGGTTTTTATTACTTCATGAAATGAAAATATTTTTTTCTTGAAATTTTGTTTCCAAATAATACTTTTGATTTATTTGAGTAAACCTTGATCTAGTTATTATTAAATTATGCAAATAAGGAAAAACAGTATTATTTGATGAGTTTAAAAAATTAAACAAAAAATATACCGTCACATAGAGTATATTTATATAGAGATTAAAGGATATGAGACAATCAAATAAAGTATATAGAGTTCTCCATAATAGCATTACCATTTAAATATTTGAATAAAACCTAAACGAAGTAGTTGATAATTTTTTCTTTAGTGGATCTTTGTCAATGTCGAACTGGCGCCTTACACTAACTATTTTTAACACGCATAATAGGGATGTTGACTATTTTTGGGAAAGTGTGTTAATTGCAAAAAAATTATCATTATATAATTCAATAATAAATCTCAGGTATTTGGATTAATAATACAAAACAATCGTGTTATTGTTAATCTTGCTACGTTTCGACTACTTTATTTAGTCTTCGTCAGGCTCTGAAATAAAAAAAATATATATATATATATATATATATATATATATATAAAAATTCAATTATACTATAATCAGTATATATATTATGTATTTTTCAGAGCTTGACGAAGACTAAATAAAGTAGTCGAAACGTAGCAAGATTAACAATAACACGATTGTTTTGTATTATTAATCCAAATACCTGAGATTTTTTATTGAATTATAGTAATAATTTTGGATTCCCATATTCCCATATTCTACGGCAGTGTAACGATGCCAGTTCTTTTAAAATCTCGATAAATTCATGAAGAGTTTGAAGGAAACAGGTTCCGAAATGTCTAATAGAAGCAAGTTCAATGATAATAATAATAATAAATAAATACTTTGTCCTATTAACTATAGAATGGAGAAAACATGACATATTGATACGACACCGATATGTAGAGCGGCGTCTTTGGGCCGTAACTCGCTCACAATGGCGGTCATTGTGTCTTGAATGGGTGTGCGGCACAAAGTACAAGGTGTCCATACACGGCGGCCCCTTTTGGCGGCGCGTTTGTCAACCCCCGGACCACCCTTAACTTACAAGGGAGCTAACACAAATGATTTATTGACTTATGTTTAACTGAAGTATGGGAATATTTGGTTTTATATTTAAATGCGGTTTTATTTATACCACCGGGAGAGATTGTGAAACATGGTATGCGCAATAATTGTGATCCAGAAAGGGGAAGAAATACTAATGCTGGGTTGCAGAAAGCATTGTCAATTGTCAGATTATGATCATATAATATTACAGTTTTTCGTTGTCAAACTCCCTGTCATATAAAACATTAGATAACACTCAGAAAAGCAAAAACCCGGGTCGCAGTGCCAAAACCCTGCCGACAATATAGTGTATTTGCTTATTCCGGCAGTGTGGCTTTATTATGCGAACTTAAATTGGTTTTTGGGAAAAATAAAAAATTTTACTCCTTAATACACCCATTAAAATAACATTTTTTTTTCTTAATTGCAATATTATTATCAATCGAACCTCTATACCAAGTTATATACACCTTTCAGTAAATAATTCACTATCTGCAAACTAGTCTTTCTTAAAATATTTAAATCCAGTCCTGTAAGGTCGATTTTATTAAAATTTTAGGGACACATTTTAATTACTGCCAGAGGATTAAATTTCAATTTTGAAACGATTCGGAGATTTTTTTCGGTATTTTAGGGCCCAAAAACATTTTTCAACCCCTAAAAACTACCCTTAAGATGGCCTGATTAGGCCCATTTTAAATAGGCTTCTTGCGGTGATGGATTTCAACACGTGGGCCAAATTTAGTTGAAATCAATTAACTCTTTCGAAAGTTATTGCCCGCACACATATATATATATATATACGTATATATATATATATATATATATATATATATATATATATATACGTATATATATATATAAATATATATATACATATATATATAAACATTTTTAAAAATGGTGCCAAAGTGTTTAGGAGGTTATGAAACGTCGAGAAATTTTGGTCCGACCCCTAGGTCCCACCATCCGACCGATGCCAATAGTGTATGTTGCCATATGGCAAATACACTAATGACTAATCTACATAGAAAAAGATCGCTTTTCAAGTTAAATTTTGATCAAAATGCGTAGAAAAATGTTATTTCGAAGTGAAAATTGGACAAAAAACTACGTTAAATACATGTATAGACAGTATAAAAAAAAACATCGTGTAAATCAATCCATTATTTTTCGAGAAGGATCGATTTAAAATTATGAAGAAATGTGTGTGGTTACAATCTAAGGTTATTGTCAAATCAGATTCTCTGACAAATCTTTTTGCAATCCAGCATAATAAAATAAACTTTCTATTTGTTTTGAGGAGATACGATTCTTTAAATTTTAGATATCTACTGTTTAAATTGTAAAAAATTATTGATGACGCACTAAAAAAATAAAAAATAAAAATACAAAGCTCGAAAAGTTTTTGAACGTTTAATGTCCAGTGGAAGCGTAACTAATAAATATTTAGCAATATTTTTTTTATTTTGATATTTAAAATAAATATATGCTTTAATGCTTTTTTTCGAAGGATATTATTTTAACAACTAAATAAAATATGCACATACAAAAATCACTGGAAAGTAAATATGTAAATCATTGTTGAATATTAATAAAGCCAGCCATGTGTTGTCTAGCCCTCAAATGTATAACTCTTTAAAATACAATCCGGACGTACACGAACCTGCCGAAAAATATCGAATATTTGTTTTGATTAATAAAATTTATTTTTCAAAACTTTGCATCAACATGCTTTTTTTATATTTTTTGAAATCCCTTGGTTTTTCTTCAATATCAATTTGTTAAAAAGCAAATTAAATTCGAAAATTTTAAACACAAAACGGAACACAAATTTGTACTCTGAAATAAACTCTCGGTGAAAGACAATTCGTCACAAAATAGATTATTTCACGTGTCTGGAAAAAAATAACACTTCGATATATCCGTAATTTTTTTAATGAAAATATGATATTACACTGAATAATGCAATTTTTTATACATTCAAAAAGGTAATATTCGGACGATTCGGTTCCGCCCAATTTGGCAAAGAGCGATCGGCTTTTAATTTGAAAATTCAAAATTCTTCCTCTCTCTCCTCTCTTCTTTGTTTCTTCTCTTTTTTTGTGTCCCCATCTGTTTATAATAACGCCCACTATCTAAATAAATACCACCATTCCAATAGGACGTTGTAAATCCCAGATCATCGTATGTGTTATATTTCTGTGTATAACTGCTAGATACAAATTACAGGGTCATCACTAAAGACGTAACTTTTTTTTATATCGCGTAGGAAAAAAGGAAAATAACTAAAAAAATGAAATTATTAAAAGAAATCGTCGTAAAACAACGACCAGTAGATGCATTTCCGAGACGAGAAATAACAATTTGTTTGTTTCGAATTCACAGACGAGAATGAGGTTAATAAAATTATGGTTCGAACTTCGAGCTTGGAAGTGATTTAGAGAAAAAATCACTCTGAGTCGTAGATGTAGAAGTAACTGTTATAGTTTAGAAATTATGGCGTTTTGAATTTTTGCGATAAAAATTTATAAAAACGCTTAAATATACCTCCTAAAACAAACGAAATATATAAGCCTGCGGGTAATTGCAATGGGTTCAGCGTGACTTTTTCTTTAAGTATGGTAAATATTAATCGTGTCTGAAAGCCGAAAATAGTCGGTGATTTACAAAACCACGAAAAAACTTTTTTATTTTCACATGGTATGGTTGATATTTCTTGATCTTACAGCATAAAGTCCGCTGAATCAAACGAGCACATGCGCAGAAATGTATCTCTAGGGAGGACAACCATCTTTGGCTACATTGATGAGAAATCTAGTAGCCAATCTTCTGGAGCTAATAAGAAGATTGAGATTATTTGCTGACTAAATCCAGTAAAAGGGGAAGCACAAAAATCTTTTCAGGATGTGGTGCATTTGGGCCAAGAGACTATTTTAATCTTAACTCTTTAAAATCTTTGAAACGAAATGAGTTTCAGAGCTGCGTGTGTGCAGGAGATTGTAGATTATAAACGCTCAACATCTGAGTCTATCACTAATGATGACTCTGTACATAGAATTGTCTGTGTTTTTTGTAGTCGAGCATAGATTATTTAAGTTGGGCAATAAGCAATGGTTTCTTTCTCGTTAATAAGCGACAGGCAAGGTAAGTCAAACAGTATATTGATTACACACCATTTGTCATAATCAGGTTAATGTACCTCTTTAATAACACTATATACGAAAGATGATGCGATTCAGCACTGTGCTAAGCTCAAACGGCGGACTGTTTGAAAAATAATACCAAAAGTACTAAAAGAAAATTGTTTAAGGTAATTAATTACTCAGATCGTATGTGGCTGGGACTTTTTCCTGCTGCCTCTCGCCGAGAAACGGTAATTCCTGTACCGGCCATCTTGATTAAGGTTTTCCATGGTTTCTCTCAATTAATTCCAGATAAATATCGAGATGGTTCCTTATTTGAGGCCATGGCCGATTACCTATCAAACTCCTAGTTCAAAAATTACCTATCTTATCCTAATTTCCTATAATTCCTTCATTAGCCCATTGCTATTGCATAAGTTGAAGTTTTAAAAATGTAGAAAAAAAACGGGAAGTGTGGTAGATGGAAAATAGTAATGGTGCGAATGGCGTCTGTTATGACATAAAGTCCAGAAACGGACGTTAAACGCATTATTATTATTATTATTAATTACTCAGATCGTAAAATATGCTCTCGGGGAATTTCGAAATGTGGTCGCAAAATTCGTTTTATTACTGTTTTTATTAACTGTGATTAAGCATTAAGCTTCACAAAATTTGGCTTGCTGCTTAAAAATTTCAAAAAAACATATTTTTTCCCTAAAAATTAATTGAATCAAATGCGTAATATTTTTTTACAGCACGTCACGAGATTTAGAATTACAGGAAGGAAAATTAACATTTTGAAGTTTTTTCTTCACAGACTTAGGTATGTTAAAAATACCGATAAATTTGGCTTGCTCAAGAATTTTTTTCAAATTAATTTTTTCCTCTACAAAAAATTATATAAATCTTTTTAACTGATTTTTAATCGTTTATTTATATCAAATAAACGTGTCTAAAAGTCATATGGGAAGAATGGTACCTACATATTTCTGGTTTATTACATAAAAAAAAAAGCTGTAACAGTATTGTTTACATGTTCGTAAAGGTTACAAGCACACCTTTTTTATATTTAACTTGTCTTGTAAATATTTAAATGTTTTGATATCGCGAAATCTGGTAAAAAATCAGAGACCGAAGATGACGGATATGATTCAGTTTGAGCTGAATAATCTTCAGTACCAAGGAAGCGATCCACTTACATTTATATATTCTATACACGATTTCTTTTACTTTTTTTACAGCTTGTAATTTTTTGTATAAGCTTGATTATTGATTATTATTATGTATGTATGTTCATCGTTGTCTTTTTTTGTTCATAATATAATATCTCCGGTTCAGAAAACAAAACAGCTCATGTCGAATATTAAGTAATTTTCCGACATACTTTTTAGAGGTAGCTGTTAATTTTTTAACTCATTACATGAGGGATAGACAGAAAGGAGGCCGATTTCGACAAGCCGAAATACAAAGTTTACATTTCCAAAATAGATGCCGGTAAGGGTTTACGCGCGGCGCTGTTGCTATAAGGTCCCAAGTCTCCTACAAACGAATTCACGACACAGTGTTATTGCTTACTGTCTCATGATGTTGGACCTGTTTACAACATACTCGCGCTTAGACCGAGTTCGCGAACAGTTAGAGAACCAGTGTTTGTGAACAGGTCGATCTGATTCGCTCTAGAGGCGATACATCAAAGGTTCCCTTTAAATATAAGTATAGAGATCAACTCGCAAGGCTTCGATGAACCCTCACTAACCTGAGACCCTAATTGCTTATTTTGCTTATGACTAAATCTGACCCTGCTAATGTATATACCAAATACATACACTGCAGCGTTGCCAGACGTCTCGATTTTGGCGGGACGTCCCGATTATTAAATCAAAATTAAATGTCCCGCACGGGACAGGCTCAGTCCCGCTTTTCGGGGACAACTCGACCGTGCGAAAATAATATTTTCTTATTGTAAGTTGCAATTTGTAACACTCACTCCTCAGACTATTGTTTGAAACGCCATATTTTTGTAATGAATAAAACTTTTTTGATTTTGATTTGTTTTTTTTTATTTATTTAACGATAGGGTAAATTTGATTTAAAATATCATATTTTTATTAAAATACATTTTCTATGGCTATTTTTGCTATCTATTGTCACGTAAACGTAATTTGTACTCAAATAAAAAGATAAATATTTAAAAACTTCTGATTATATACGTTTTTTTACTATGTCCCGCTTTCGACGAAAGAATCCCGCTTTTTTCACTCAAAAAGTTCCAAAAGCCCGACTTGGCAAAAAACAAATCTGGCAACGCTGATACACTGTTATACAAAATGGTGCTAAAAACAATCTATCTGAAGGGGTGTAGAAAACTTTTAAACGGAATACGCGGTTTTGACTTTGTGCCAACAAATATATTATTTTTAGAGAAGTTTGTTGAATAATGCAGAAGTTAGTTTAGTAAAGGCGTTGTTTAGTTACTTATATGCTTATTACAATAATTATTTTATCGTTGCGTTACTCATTAGCAGTCAAAAACGGTAAAGTTTTGGTTCGCTAATGGTCGCTTTTAATTTACAAACTTAGCATTCAAATGTACTATCTGTCAATTTATAAGAATACTGCGACAAAGTATCTTGTTTTTAAGGCCTATTATCTGTCAACCCGCGCATCATATAGTCACAAACGTTGATTTTTTTTCCCATCTAACTCACTGAAGTTATACTTCTCTTGACACGTTATGAAAAAACTTAAGAGTGAATTTTTGCGATGTAAGATCAAAATTAATAGGATTAAGTTGCCGACTGTAACATCAAAGTTAACAGGATGAAGTTGCCGACCGTAACATCAAAATTAATAATAATAATAATAAATAATAATGCGTTTAACGTCCATTTCTCGACTTTATGTCATGATAGACGCCATTCGTACCATTACTATTTTTCATCTACCACTTCCCGTTATTTTCTACATTTTTTACAACTTCAACTTATGTAATAGCAATGGAGGAATGAAGGAATTATAGGAAATTAGGATAAGGTAGGTAATGTTTGAACTAGGAGTTTGATAGGTATTCGGTCATGGCCTCAAATAAGGAACCATCTCGATATTTATCTGGAATTAATTGAGGGAAACCATGGAAAACCTCAATCAAGATGGCCGGTACAGAAATTACCGTTTCTCGGCGAGAGGCAGTAGGAAAAAGTCCCAGCTACATCTGCCCCCGCCGGGATTCGAACCCGGTACCTCCCGAATACGAGTCTAGTGCTGTCACCACTACTCTACCCAGCTCGGTGTAACATCAAAATTAATAGGATGATTAATAGGATCTTTGGACATTTTGTTAAATATTTGGTGACATCTCACTCTAGTCTTTTTTCTTTTTTAAATTTTATTTGAACAGAATATTTCCATACAAATTAAAATTTTGTTTTTGAACACGCCAAAGAAGTATAACTTCTAACGCATCAACTTTTTTGAGACAAATTATTGTCCTAAATGAGCCGGCCCATTAAATTCAAATTCACGTTTCGTACTTAAAACTAAGATATACTTAGTATAATATACACAATATAAGCATTAGACAATTTCTTCTAAAATTGAAAATGCACGAAACAGTAACTTTTGACACAGATTATGACGGATAAGTTTGGATAAAATTCGTGGCACAGAATCAATAAAACAACAATACTGAGTTTAAAACTGCAATTTTAAATTGCATTCATCAAGGATCACAACCTCGTACAGATTATGACGAAATCTGATTCGAGCATTTCAGCCAGGAGCGGTATTATGACGTCATCGCGGTTAAGCATGAATCAATGAACGGTATGCGAACTAAGCGTTTATATTTAACAAACGTTTTAAGTGCTCTATTATTACGTTTTATCACAAAATACGAGCTCGGCGAGCATATAATTTTTACAATATTCTAGGTTCGATGATTATGCTATAAAAACATGCAGGACGTATCTTGTCAACACTGTGACATTTTTCTTCATCGAATCTGAGACGTTAAAAAATCTCGTTTCGCGAAGCATCGCGCGTTTCCGGTAGATATAATGCCAACTTAACAATCGGGAGCAGGTGCAGACAGACGAAATTTTATATGAAAAGGATTTTAATTTTCTAGTATACAATTTCGAAAGGATTACGTACAGGAAATTTATGTATTGTATATAAAATATTATTACAACAATACGACATTTATAATGTATATATAAAGTTGAACATAATTCATTCATTTATTTTATGCTATACGTCCCTCATTATAAAAGGATTTTTCATTAAGGATATCCTTTTTTTCACACGACACAGCGGTCATGCTTATGAAGATAATATGGCTGACATACTTAGTTTTTAAACATTGTCAAAAAAATTTGATTTGACAATGACTTTTAATTTTGACCATATAATTACAGACTAATCACGATCAAACAATAACGAAATTTAAAATACCTACATGATTTTTAAAGCCTGACTCGTATTTAAAAAATAATAATTTGTGGCTAAATTAGGTACTTATGCAAGATTTAAGACACTTTCCCAAAAACAGTCAACATCCCTATTATAGCAAACGACTGTTTACCGTATATTGCATATAAAGTATCCTAAATAAATGAGTATACAAAAAATTAAATCTTGCATATCAATTAGTTTAAATTACGAGCTCGGTTCTTCAGACTGTAGAATGTAAGCACAAATGACTTTCATATTACAATAACGTTGCAATTTAATAAGAATGCAGTTGGCATCGTGCCTAAATACGCATACTTCTAGAGATTCTTCAGTAGAGACTATTCTTACAGTGTTCACAGGAAGGGAATGTCTAAATAGCTTTCTTTTTAAAACAGAAATCCGAGAAAAACTTTGCAGACAATCGTTGCTGTTAAAAGCGGTGCGACATTAAAATAAAAATAAGTGAAAAATTATGCATTTCGTATAAATATTCACTTATTGTATACAACGAGAAATTATTAAAAAGAACAAAAGTGCTACAGTAGCAGTCCTTATAGACGCTGATGACCTCAGATGTTGAGCGTCTATAATCTTCATTCTCTCTCTCAACAGTACTTTTTATTTCGCTGTCCTTACCGTTTTCAGTCTAGATTTGCGCATACAGACTGGTTTGCTCAATATTTCTTTCAAATTTAATTTTGTCTGTATAAAAATTAGTTTAAAACTTGTGTTGATTTTCTCGTTTTTATCTGATTTTATATCGTTTATACAGATTAAATAAAAACCCCCCGTCGCCAAAACCCTGCCGACAATATAGTGTATTTGCTAATATATAAGCAGTGTGGCTTTATTATGCGAACTTAAGTGGGGTTTTCGGCAAAAAAAAAATTGGCTCCTTAATACATCCCTTAAAAGAACATTTTTTTTCTCAATTGCAATATTATTATCAATCGAACCTCTATACCAAATTATATGCAACTTTCAGTAAATAATTCACTATCTGCAAACTAGTGTTTTCATAAAATTTGTAAGTCCAGTCCTGTCGGGCCGATTTTATTAAAATTTTAGGGACACTTTTTAATTACTACCGGAGGGTTAAATTTCAATTTTGAAACGATTCGGAGAATTTTTTCGGTATTTTGGACCCCAAAAACTTTTTTCAAGCCCTAAAAACTACCCTTAATTTGGCCCGATTGGGCCCATTTTAAATAGGCTTCGTGCGGTAATGGATTCCAACATGTGTGCTAAATTTCGTTAAAATAAATTAACTTCTTCGAAAGTTATAGCCCGCACACATATATACCTATATATATATATATATATATATATATATGTATATATATATATATATATATATAAACATTTTTAAAAATGGTGGCAAAGTGTTTAGGAGGTTATGAAACGTCGAGAAATTTTGGTCCGACCCCTAGGTCCCGCCATCCGACCGACGCCAATAGTGTATGTTGCCATATGGCAAATACACTAATAAACTGTAAAAACTTTGTCATATGGAAGGAAGGGTATATATTTCTAGTTTATTTTAAACCATTAACATCAAAGACTGAATAATATTTTCCATAGAAATCAGAGATTTCTGAAACGTAAGTGCATTTTACATGCACATGCACATCTGTTCGTAAAATGCGGCTATGCGGGCGAACTTCTATCATTGAATCATTTTGTATAAACTGATTCATAATTTACGTTATAGTTGCTAAACTTTTTTTACAAACCGCGTAATACTAAAATAGCGTTAAGCGGAGCAACGTTAAGCAAGGCCTTACTGTATATAGATGGTATACTTTCGTTACATTTTCAATCTAATGAATCAGTTTTACTATATCGTGCCAAAAGAAGTTTTATTTCAAAAGGAATTTATGTAAAAATGTGTTAAAACTTTTAATCGAAAGTCTCCACGTGAATAACACGTCACGTTTGAACAGTTTGGATTATTTTAGACACTTATCTCGTTTAAGTTGGCCGCTATCGCGTGAATGCCATCGCGGTGTTTCTAATAAATACACTTTGACATCGACTTCTGACCACATTAACATTGGACCAACACTACAAATTGATATCGTGCATGGCTACATCTCCGACACGAAAAGTGAGAACCAAAGATATCAATCTTGTATTTACACGTAGAAAAAGAAATCTTGGTGTAGTTGTCTGGAAGTCTCCTAATCTCGACAACTGTAGGACGGATTTGAATGCATTTTTTAACAGTCGATATTGTATTTCGTGAGAAAGCTTTAGAAGCCCGATTCGGATTCACACGGATGAAAATCGAATTGATTACAAGTTTTGTCAAAAGCGATGTGAAATATATAAAAACCAAATACAGTAAGACGTCGCTTAAAAGCCAATTCAGACTAGCCGTTCTCGGTTACGATTCACCGGTCCGGTTCGGTTTTCGATTAATCTAGGCTGCTCACACTATCCCGATTCTGTTCTACGAGTATTCTCGGTGCGCATGCGCAAATTCGAAATATGATTTAACGTTTGATGTGTAGTTAAACGTCAACAAAAACAGCTGGCTAGTCACGTGACTCCAGCAAGCATTCTCATTGGCTACGGTTGCGAACGGTCCGGTTGAAATTAGAGCTGAACCTAAACGCTCGAACCGAACCGCAATCGGGAACGACTACGCCCTGATTGGTCGAGCTCCCAACCAGACCGGTGAATCGTAACCGAGAACGGCTATTCTGAATTGGCTTTAACGCTGCTCCGCTTAACGTTGTTTCAGTATTATGAGGTTTCAAAAAAAATGTTTAGTCACTATAACGTAAATCATGGATCAATTTATACAAAATGATTCAAATGTTGACAGAAGTCCAAAGGCAAGGCAAAGTGTTATTGATGCAATATCTTGCTATCGATAACATCTTGCTGAACAAAACTAAAAAAGGTAAACGGAATTAGATAACTTCTTCACAAAAAACAATATATGTCAAATGAGGAACTTTCCTCATCACAAACTCGAATTGTTGTTTGATTTTCATAAATGCTTTATGAACAAAAATCGATATTATTAATTAATAAATTTATAATAATTAATGTGATAAAAAAGTATTTAATAAAAAATGTTACAAAATTAAACAAAAAGAAACTAACAAATTTTAATGATTTAATGATATTATTTTCTGATTCTCGGTTCTGTTTCGCTTATCCCTATTATCTACGTATTAAGATGACCTGATACCTCGTTTAGCGCTGTTTCGTATAGCGCCTATATATATGTGCCAGATTTCAACTTCTTTCGTCCAGCAAATTCAAGCTGTGACAGACGAACAGACAAATACGAGAGTTCCGTTTTTATATCGGATTACGGAACCCTAAAAAATAACATAAAAATATGAAAGAATTGTAAAAAATAAATAAAAAGCAAATCTGCCCAAATAAACCAAGCAATTGGTCGAACGTAACCATTGACTAGACTGTAGATTATAGACGGTCGACAAGTAACCCTTGACTTTGCACCATTTCACTCAATAAATTTCACCAGACGTGATTGTGTTATAATACGAGATGAAGCCGCAAGGTGGTCCACATGACAAATATGCTTTTTTTTCTGTCGGCGGTGTATAAAATACCCCTGTACAAACGGCACCGCCACATACACCAAACATATTATTCATTCATCTACCGTTTCGCTTGCACCACAACGACAGCCAATATTCTATCCTTGTCTTTCGATCCTTCGGTCGAATTGATGCCGGTCTTAAGAAAGACCCCTCGCTGTGTTAACATAGGTAATCGTTGTTCGCACGTTTCTTGTACTTCTTCTACTTGTTAGTCTATTTGCCCTATACACAGTATACGTGCAAGTACACTATTGGCTTTGGTCGGATGACGACACCATTAAATGTCATCCTGAACCAAGTGGCATCGTTCCGTTGGATAGTAGTGGGAAGATGACGTCAACAAGTGGACTGTCAATTGATATTGACGTCATTCAATAACGAGGTAACCCATGCATCTTATGACCTTGAGTCTGAACAACATGCCACTATTTTAGAAAATAAATTTTATATGGGGAAAAAATTATTAAGTAGCGTCTTAGCGACTTAACAACGCGCTATTGAACGGAATAACGAATGGTATGTTTTACCAAAAGACGTGGTTCGTCGCTTAAATTAAAGCTGGTTGACAAATGACAGCTTTCTTTTGAGACAGCTAATCTTTTCTTAAAAGACGTGTGAATCTTCCTAAACAACTTTTCTACTATACGAAAATCTTTTGCATACGAAAACACCAAATGAATTAGAGAGTTGTTTAAAAATGTAACCTTTTAGTAAAGAATAAAATGGTTGAATTTACAAAACTTACAAACATTTAGAAAAATACCAGTTTATCGATGGCGAATTTTTGAAAGGTGGTTGTAATTTGGTTTAGCTTGTATACTGTATACATATGTATTAGCAAATCCATCGTTTTGTCGGCAGGGTTTGGCACTACGACTAAATGTTTTTGTTGTTTTATTGTTGTTATTTTTTAAATACCTTAAATTTCAAACAACATTCTATATAAAGGTATTCTCACATTGATTACAGACAGCTAGCATTCCTGCCCGGCTTCACCCGGAGCGTCATAATATATAGCTTTAATTACTCGGGCTAATTCTAACATAAATCTATGACGCCAGCACTTACACTGTTGAAATGACAGTATCTACAACTGCGTTTATTTTTTTACGAAACTTTATAGCATTAGTGTTAAATGTGTCATTTCACGACCGCTATATACCGATATGAAAAACAGATTATAAGTTATAGACGTTCAACAACTAGCGTCTAATTGAATGAAATTAAATTAAACGATATCACAAATATCTAAACCCAAATGTCCCCCCTGTAGTATTATTATTATTAGTATTTAGTGTAATGCAACCTTTGCTTTATAACACGATTTATTAGTTATATGTGAAAATGTTGCAACATAGATAACACGAACAGACATGAGTAGACAGTGGCTGCCCGTCTGTCTAAAAGGATTTAATTTGATCCGATCTCAGAGTCATCTGTCGCTAAAAAACAGTGACGTGTTGATGATAATGATGACGGTATAATGCCCTAATCGTGCCGCGCCATGCCGCAGTGTTATGTTATGAATGCATTTGTGAAATATTTCTTTATTTGTATCGGATTTACTAAATGCATAATTTGAAATGTTTAAACCGACTTTGTGACAACCTGTCTTACCTTTTGAAAACTAGTTTTGCTCATATCTTTGTGTGTTTTTTCGATTTCGTAACTTTTCGTACATCATAATAGTGCATTCGTTTCTCGATGATATTTTGTCATAACAACCGCTTCTCAGCTCTTGAGCGTCTATAATCTACAATCTCTCTCTCGCATCATTGCTATAGTAAGGTATCAAATTTTAAGAAGTTAAGCCGTGATTTCGTAAGAGAGCGGTACCGTAATATAGCGACCGTAATACGACGGTGAATGACATCTAGGAATTGCGGCTAGTTAATAATCAATTAGGCACAGGAAATGATGATAAGTTAGATAACTTTGCTAGCATAGATTGTCAGCTGATGTATTTCTAAATATTTACCTGTAATTCTATCTTGTTGTAGTTTTCCATGGTTTCCTTTACCGGAGGAAACCATGGAAAACTGCAACAAAATTGTTGCTAGAGGAGTTCGTATTGTCGACGTACGGAACTAGGGAAAAGTCCTAGCGACGCCTGCTCCCAACGGGATTGATTCCAGAATCTATTATTAATCGATTGATATCAAAATTACGTTTTTAATACTTCTAAAGAAAATATTTTAATGATCAATTAAAGAGAAAACATATAAAAGCAAATCTTTTGACCGAAAAAATAGATTGGTTTTTTTCAAATTATTCTTACAAGTAGAGCGTAAAAGCTTTCAGAGTGACTTTTATAAATTGGTGAAGTAAAAAATTTTACAGACGAAATTAAATATTTCTGTAAACGGCGTCGGTTTGTTAGTCAAAGTCACAAAGATGAATAAACCACGAACAATAGTCTGAATAACTTACCCACAACACTGAAGTTGTCAACCCACAGCGTGGACCGACAAACTCTATACGCCTTTCTATTACGTAACTTGAAAGATAAAATTTACAGGACGTTCTACAATCATTTTTCTTTAAAACCTGGTTCGGACTATGCTTAGTATTTTAGCCGATTGGCGAGTAATTTAGAAAATAAATGTGTTTGAACTAGAGATGGGAAAAACGGGTCTTTTTAGTGCATCTTTGCATCTGGATCCCGTATGTGAGCCGGCTCACTGAACCGGTTCAAAAAGAGCCAAGTTCTGAATATGTTACTGCAGTCTTCCACTGAGTTACCTAGTTCAGTCAATCATATCACGACCTGTATATAGAATCAAGAATGCATAGCCAAACATGTGATGCATGAGTCATTTGAGCTGACAGATGCATCAAAGCAAGAACTGATACGTAAGTGTAAAATGTACTTCTGTGTGTTAAGTGTTTCCGTCGGCTCAAAAAAAAGTGAGTCGGCTCTCACAGATCTTCTGTCGGAGTCGGCTCTTTGAACCGGTTCACATCTGAGTTACCCTACAATGAATAGTCGAACACTTAAGGTTACTGTTTACCAGTTGTTCAATATGCTCCCTTTTTCACCTGCATAGCTCTATCTTACTAGCAGGTGAATGAGTATGTTTTCACTTACGTTTCGGAAATCTCTAATTTCTATAAAAAATCTTATTCAATTTTTGATGGTAATGCTTGCGAAATAAATTAGAAATATGTAGGTGCAATTCTTCCCATATGACTTTAAGTGAAGTTTTCACAGTTTATTTGATCTAAACAAGCGATTTTTAAACCAGACAAAAACGAAAAAAGTTGTACACATTTTTGTACAGAAAAAAAAATTTGAAAAAAAAATTGAGCAAGTCAAATTTGTCAGTATTTTTAACTCAATTTTGTAAAGAAAAAACTTCAAACTGTTAATTTGCCTTCCCGTAATCGATTTTCGTGACGTGCCGTAAAGAAATATTGAAAAATATCACGTTTTTTAATTGATTTTTTACTAGAGCAAAAATCTGTGTTTTTTGAAATTTTTAAGCACCAAGCCAAATTTTGTAAAGCTTAATGCTTAATCACAGCTAATAAAAACAGTAATAAAACGAATTTTGCGACCACAGTTTGAAATTTCTCGAGAGCATATTTTACAATTTATGTAAATAATTTAGTCGAGTCGATCCATATTGTTTCTTTTCTGGTCGATTAATTGATTAAATCTACAAAATGTATTATTAAATTATTTCTCCACGATCGTTTCGGACAAATAAGTCCATCCTCAGGAATATAAAACATATACTAAGTATCTGTTTTATATTGCTTAGAATGGACTTATTGTCCGAAACGTTCGTCGAGAGAAAATTTAATAATAAATTTTGTAGAACTTTCAAGTGTGTATTTATCTGTTATTTTTAATCATGTTCTACCAAGTGCCGAGTAAAAAATTAATGCAAATTACTTAAATATTTTCAATGCTTCTTTTGTATTTTAGTAGATTCGTACGTAACTTGTTATGGGTTTTTTTGTCGAGACATGCGGTATATATATCAGTGTAGTGACTTTTTTTAAATAAAAGACCCGAGTACCGCCCATTCAAGCAACATCCCTGTGTCAAAATGAATGAAATGCATACATTGATCTAGATACCTTGAAAATTACTGTGTCCACACAAAATATTGTTCTATTATCATAGAAGTATCCACTATTCAATTTTGTATACTATTATATCAAATACAATAATATTATGTAGAAGCAGAGTTGAGAATTGGGACAGAGTTTTCTCTATTTCAGTTTAAAACGTTGGTTTTGTATCGCGTGTTGCGGAAATTCTTCAACTGATTAATGTAGGTACACATATTAGCAAGTGGCTTTCGCTGCTACGCTATCTTACGACGAAAATCAGAACTATTCAAATCGAGTCAAAGACATTACAGCTTTTATGCAGGTCTATTCATTACATTTCAAAAGATTTGATTATTTTCTCCCCAACGAGCTTTGTTTATCTTATTTACATAGTTCGTTTGTTTTCATAGACAACTTTTAATAATCTTGAAGTGCGTATTTCATAAATGTAGCAGCTGACCGCACTGCGTTAGTTCGTAAACCAGCCATTCAGAGAAAACATTTTTTATTTAAATCTACACTCACAGAATGATATTATTTCATTAAATAATATATGTTAAGGAGACTGGTGTAATGGTCAGCGTGCTGGCCTTTGGATCAAACAGTCACGGGTTCGAATCCTACCTCTGCCCATGGATATTTTGTGATGTCGTTTAGACCCGGCTTTGATATATAATCATACATTATATGACGTAGCCATTCCCTAAGTGATATTCTCTTTTATATGGTATCAGGCGTTTTGATCCTCCAACAAAATATCCCCTACAAAATATCCCCGGACAAAATATCCCCAGATGATAATTACAATATTAAAATAATATATTAATATTATATAATATTTTGTTCGGCGATATTTTGTCGAGGAACCATTGGATATACCTTTATGAAAAAAAAACGATCCTACACAGATTGTTTGTTTTGTCCGCCAACGACAGATGGCATATCGGACGTTGTTTAAGACGTAATTGATAGCAATTGTTTTCACAATCAAAATTAAAATTTCTACAAAATTGCATGTAAATTTATATAAAATCGTCTGTTTCAGTAGAAAATGAAACGAAACTTTCAACCGCGCGGCGATAGATGATATATCGGGTGTTGTTTAAAAGGAAATCAGTAGCAATTGTTTTCACGATTGAATTGAAATTAAAGTCAGCTACTTTCTACAAAATCTCGCTAGATACTAAATACATAAAAGTATTCGTCTCTTTTTTCTAAAAGAAAGAACCGTAGATTTTTGATAACAATAAAATATAACAATAAGAGGCAAAACTGTCATCCATGTTTTGTTATTGAGGTGTGATACCGACATAAAAAATAACATAATCCTGTAATTCGGCAAACGCCAATAGCCCTTAAATAGGTTGCTATAGACGCTCAATATTATACAATTTTTTTAAAGATTTAAGGAGCTGTTTCTAAATTCTGAATTGAATTAATAATTATGCTAACAATCGACATTGATAGGTTCTAAGCTGTGGTGATCCTACATAAAATATATATAATTCAAAATTATATACCGATATAGTGTCGATTAAGACTATAATACCCTTCAATTTAAAAGAGTTTATGTAAAAAATTATGCAATCGCGAAACCCATATTTTAGAATTTTATAATTTGCAATGATTTTTCACTCGGCGCTTGGTAGAACATGATTAATAATAACAGAAATATAAAACACTTGAAAATTCTACAAAATGATTATTTCTCGACGATCGTTTCGGACAATACGTCCATCCTCATGACAATATAAACTAAAATTTGTTTTATATTAAGCGCATAAAAAATATATTTGTATTTATTTTTCAAGGACAAAAAATCACAATAATTCTTGCTGCGTTTGAATAGAATTAAATTTTTGATCACACTTCGTAACTAATAAATGATGAGTTAAATACTGAATTTCTTAAATACTTTTACTGTATCATCAAACTGCGAAGTGAAGGTGTATGACTAGCTTTATATAATGTTTGTGCGCATGATTCCCTCTTATAGCTTTGATTCTATATCCTCGGAATTGATGCGATGTTGTTTTCATTTGTTTCGTTCCCGAAGTACGACCAAAGTTTTTTTTTAGAATTCCGTATTTAAGGTAGTTGTCGTGGTTAAGGCACACCGTCAGAAAATTCTTAATTTTTGTATACTTATTAAGGACATGATAATACAAATACCCTGAAAATTTGAAGTCGATCGACCATATATAATCCGAGATAAATTCAATTAAAAATTGGATAATTAATATTGATTGTATACGATCTTTGTAGTTCTGATTTATAAAAAAAGAACTGACTGTCAGAAACTTTCCAAAAACTTACGGTCTTTCAATGCATTTGTTATGAGTTTAAAAAAAAATAAGAAACATTTTTTGACCGTCTAATATTAATAATAATAAGACATATTATTTTAAGGGTTGCATTAAGGGGCAAATTTTTTATTTTGTTTAAAAACAAGTTCACATCACAAAGCCGCAATGCCTGCAAATATTGTCGGAAGGGTTCTGACACTGCGACCAGAGTTTTCATTATTTTAAACAGGGGAATTGAAGCACCCTCGTAAAGCGACATGATTGAATTCTAATATGGAGTAAAAGGCGGCATCTATATAGAAGAAAGATTTTACTTAAGGGATAAAATTAAATCCCCACCCTAAATCCTATGATGTGACATAATAGCTGCAGGAAAGATTACTGAAATAAAAAAAAACGTCTCGTTGCGCAAATGCAACAGAATCAACAGAATCTATAGTAAAGGAATAGGTCAATCGAAAACGATACCGGCTTTAAAACAATCTTTCGTCTTTAAAAATCGGTAGCTCAAACTATTATTGAAAGTACATGGCTGTTGTTTTGTAGGGTAAAAAATTGAAAGAATAATTATCAAATTATAAATAAAAAAGAAAAACGTGTGAGTCTCACCTACACAAGCTCACGGGAGAAATGAAACTTCTTTAGAGTTATGAATTCGTTTCATTGATGCGTTATTCATTTTGCGTTAACAAGGTTTCTGTTATATTTCCCCGTCATTGAATCATTTTCCTTTTAATTAACAGAAAATTTCAAACAATTACGTCGCTACAGAAGTTTCATTTTAAAAACGTGTGCAAAGTTTTACCTCTTTCCACACATTCTTCTGTAGCGACGTAATTATTTTTCTGTTTTTAGGATTTGGAAAATTTGGAAAATCCGTTCGTTAACTTTTTTTACAAAATTAGTGTTTGGTGAATATATTCTAAAATTACATTAATGTATGTGTCTCTTCTTTCTCATAATATAAGTTTTTTTATCATTATTGAAAATCTAGAAAATTATTCCTTGACGAAGGCAAGAGGGTGTTTGTCAAACAACAAGGGTCTATTAAACCGTGTTTCCTACGGTTCGACACCTCTGTACACCGCAAATGCTTAAAAAAGAAAGCCGATATATACCGAGTTATTGACAAAACGAGTCCCTCTAGGCGGCTCACAATTATAAAGTATTACCTGTGAGTCGCCTAGGAGAACACTGCCACATTGTCTTTGATAATGTCTACGCAGTTGTAAACGAAATGACAGGTAGAAATAATAATGGATCACGGAAAACAATATTTGGAAAAAATAATTTAGCTTGACTGGCCGTCAATATTAGAACACACAGTATACTGAATTTGTGTTCTTGTTAACTTCTGAAACTGCAACGTCTACCTTTTATTTGGGTTTAGTCACACCGTTTTTTTTTCGTGTTAAAAAATGAAACAGTAAAAATATGTGATGTGAAGGTCATATGTTTTTAATTTCCGGTTATGATTACATTTCCGTCCGTCAAACTTGTTATTCGATAGTGTTGTAAAAAAATTCCCTTTTACGTTTTCGGCAGTCAAAAGTCAGAGTTTACTGGAGTTCAACATTCTTACAACGGAAATTTGAGAACTTGAAAAAAATTCTATAGACAAAAAATGAAGTCTGTTTTGAAAAATGTTGCGAATAATCATTATTCTGTTTAAATTGTTTCAGTCCTAAATAATTACGAACTTTCTACTAAAAGAAAATACTAATAATGATAATAAGGATAACTTAAAAAATGTTGAATTAATTATTTCGATATCCCTCAGATTGTAAAATTCGAATTCCCGTTTATTTCGAAGTTTTAACATCAAAGCCTGAATAAGATTTTTCATAGACATTAGAGATTTCCGAAACGCGAAAAAAAGGGGCATATTGAACAGCTGGTAAACAGTCACTTTAATATATTAGAAACGCGAAATTTACTATAACTACTGATATAAAAATCACATCAAAATTCGAGTAAGAAATTGTTTGTGATGAGGAAGGTTCCTTATTTGAGATATTTTGTTTTTTGTGAAGAAGTCATCTAACATCTCATGCCGTTTGCCTTTTTCTGTTTCGTTCAGCAAGCTGTTGTCGATAGCAAGATATTGCATCAACGACACTTCATCTTGTCTTTAAACTTCTATCAACACTTGAATCATTTTGTATAAACTGATCTTACGTTAGAGTGATTAAACTTTTTTTTTAAACCGCGTAATACTGAAACAGCGTAAAGCGGAGCAGTGTTAAACGCGGTCGTACTGTACCCTAAATTCATTATCAGGTTTCGGCCTATTACAAGAAACATCTGGTAGATGATATTCCGTTTATCTTTCAAAAACAATCCCTCAATATTAGCATCTTGCCAAGCAAGGAAGATATCAGCGCTGGAGTTAATTACATGCTAACAACACAATTCGCATTAAATTAATTTGCATATTTCTGTGTATCAGGGGAACAGAATAATATAACAGACGATAAACTTACCGCCAAGGATGCCGTCGATGCTATAATCCTTTTTGCCGTCAGGATCGTCCCGTCGACCTCCGCGCAACAGTCTACTGATCGACGACACGCTTGGAGGATCGGCGACTCCCTCCTGAAAACAATTAATTATTATATAACCTCGTTCCTTTTATTATACAGAATGGTCCAAATATAGAGATGGAAAAAAAACGGTATAATGAAGACACGGGTCGACTGCTTTGCGATTTGAGTTTCAAATCAATTTGCGATGCGACTATTTTGCAATCGATTGTCGTCCTTTGTTCGCATATTAGTTGTGGTGTTTCATCGGCCGTGAAATTACGTGGCAACATGTTAATTAGTAGTAGTTTAGATAGAGAAAAAAAATTTCGCTACACCCCGCAACTGAAATTGCTTCTTGATCTGTACAAACGGTCGCACACAACCAATTTGAAACCGGTCGAGTCATGTGCAGCTTCCCATTTTCTAGCGTACGAAAGATCACAGAATTTCAACGCAAACCGGTTTGAAATTCTAATTGCAGAACAGTCGATCCGTATGCGGATGGCTCTATGGTGACACATAATATTTCGAAAGATTACAATTTGATTGCAATTAAAAGACCAAAAAAAAATCAGTAACCTGTACATGTTCTGTTCAACATTTAAATTAAATATTTATGTTTGCATAACCTTACTGAAATTTTATACTAAAGTACAAGGAAGATAGAAACATTTGCATAATATATTAACTAAATATATGTTTGTCAGTAAACAAGGTATTACTATACTATGAAGAGAGCACCTATAAATTTTCTGGAACACGGCATAATATAATTGAAAGTAATTTGAAAGGAGCGAAGTTCGGTACCTCATTGCTATTAAGCTGATGACACAATGTTGAATTTGAAGCGTTAGACTTAGATTACACCCAAAGCTACCCAAAGATACACAGGTTACGTCAGCTGGGAGACCAGTTCAATATTTTTATCAAGCACGCAATATCAATCCGCTGGATGACTATCCAACGGAACGAGGTATCTAATAATCTTGGACTGCAATCTACGGTCATTGTCAAATCTAATTTTTTGACAATATAGTGTAAACTCCATGTAACGTCAATCGATTCAATGCCAAGCTCTCTAAAACGTCGAAATTACTCGACTTTGGTTGGTTTGCCTTGTTGTCCATGCAATGATACACTCTATGAAGCGTCACACCCACTCTAAATAACGACCGTGTGTCATTATAAAGCAAGTAATTTCGGCAACTTATAAAGCACCTACTGTTTGTAGGAACTTTCTAAGTTGCCGAAATTGATAAGAACTGCAGTTTTATTTTTAGAAAAATACTTTTTGTATAACCAACATAATCCCACAGTATCCCAAAATATATATAAAATACATAAGAAAAAAACATCAGATGAAGTTAACAGATTTTACGCAATAAGCGTAATTTGTGTTATTGTAGTAATGTTTGTTTGTAAATTTTATGCGTAATTATTAAATAATACTATAATTGTAAAAAGAATATTGATTTTTCGTTCTCTCCATATAACGACAACTCTCTATAGCGCCAGAAAATACGCAGTCCCTTCAACATCGCTATATACAGTTTACACTGTGCTTACAACCCAGGATTAGAGTTTGGAATGATAAAATCCAAATTTAAAAATTCAGTTTACACCATAAGTTTCCAGTATATGTAGGTACGATGTGCAGTCAGTTTTAGGAAATCATGAAAGTCTAGAAGGTAATTTCAAAAGGACAAAGTTGTTGCGTCCCCACCTTATTTTATGTGGCAAGCAAAACGCTAGCGTAAAAGATATATGGTGTGATGTAATAGCATAAAGGTCCATTAAACAATTTTCTGGCGAGACGCAAATTCAATTAGAATAATGAAGTGGCTGATAAATTTTGAGAGGCGATATTCAAAGTGAAACCAGAATGTTATATTGAAAGTCGAAATTATAATAATTTCATTGAAAACAAAACACAGTAGAAGTCAAGGTCATTAGATATAGACATCGTTTCGCTGGATAGTAGTGACGGAATTACGTCATCCAGTGGATTGATATTGCGTGGTTGATAAAAATATTGAGCGCTCTTCTAGCTGACGTCATTCATTAACCAGGTTAATGAGCTTGAATAGAACCCGTGTATTTTCAACACTTTGGCATTAATCCTCACAGCGTGGCAGTCATAGATCAATCAGAAAAAAAATCTTTATTAATTTGAGGTTGTCAAACGTGTGTTTATTTATTATTATGACTGAGCAGCGTGCAAGGTAGAGACTACAAACTTGAAAATACGTGCGTAAAATCAGTTGATGTTGAAAATACAGGACTTCGACTGTATTGAAGTTTTTGCAGTATAACGAAAAAATAACTCTGTAATATGATGGAGCCAAAGGCTTCACTATTGTTGCAGCTTCCAAGCGGGCTATAAAACATTGATTCATGTCTATTGTGTGCGAATCCGCGGGTAGTGGCTAGTAATAAAAAAGCGACTGGATTGTTTTAACTTGTTCAATTTTTTTTTTGTTTAGGAAACATGTTAAAAGAAAACTTGTCTGATAAAAAAGGAAACTTTTTCAAGATCTGTCGAAGCAGGAAACTCGGACGCTATCAAAAGCTTTCAAGTTTAAAAACGAGTTGTAAAACTTTAATTTAGAAAGTTTTCCAATCAGATAGTGTATCGGAAAATTTGTCACTTTAAATCTAATTAATTCCGAGTTGTAATCTAAGCGCACAAAGCTATAATAGTAGATCGTATATCTAGTGTTGTAATGGGTTATATTAGGGGAGATATATGTGACATGATTAAGGTAGTTGTCGTGGTTAAGGCACACCGTCAGAAAATTCTTAATTTTTGTATACTTATTAAGGACATAATAATACAATTACCCTGAAAATTTGAAGTCGATCGACCATATATAATCCGAGATAGATTCAATTAAAAATTGTATAATTAACATTGATTGTATACGATCTCTGTAGTTCTGAACCAGTTTCTTATTTATAAAAAACTGTTAGAAACTTTCCAAAAACTGACAGTCTTTCAATGCATTTGTTATTAGTTTAAAAAAAATAAGAACATTTTTTTGACCATCTAATTATTTCAACAATTTATAGAAAAGTATACATGCATATGAATACTGTATGGGTTACGTTTCCACGGGTACAGTCTTGCGTACAAATTATGGATCACTTAGCTACAAGCTAGTATACTTTTGTGGCGCGTATAATCTATAACTTTTTGACAATATTGTACCACGACAACTACCTTAAACGAGGCTGACTTTAATTAAATGATTAATTAGAGCGAATGTGATCTTAGATGACTGTTGGAGAAAGTTTGGATAAAAGTCCGTGGCAAAGGATCAACTGAGAAGCAATACTGAGTTTAAAATGGCATTTATTTACTGATGTTTCGGTACATTTCGTACCATCTTCAGAGTTTCTAAAAATTATTTGTATCATAAAGTTTGTAGTTTTTTAGTGTATTTGCCATAAGGCAACATACACTATTGGCGTCGGTCGGATGGCGGGACCTAGGGGTCGGACCAAAATTTCTCGACGTTTCATAACCTCCTAAACACATTGGCACCATTTTTGAAAATGTTTATATATATATGTATATATATATATATATATATTTATATATATACGTATATATATATGTGTGCGGGCAATAACTTTCGAAAGAGTTAATTGATTTCAACGAAATTTGGGCCACGTGTTGAAACCCATCACCGCAAGAAGCCTATTTAAAATGGACCTAATCGGGCAATTTTAAGGGTATTTTTTAGGGGTTGAAAACTGTTTTTGGGCCCCAAAATACCGAAAAAATTCTCCGAATCGTTTCAAAATTGAAATTTAACCCTTTAATAGCAATTAAAAAGTGCTCCTAAAATTTTAATAAAATCGGCCCGACAGGACCGGATTTTAAAATTTTCTGAAAACACTAGTTTGCAGATAGTGAATTATTTGCTGAAAGGTGTATATAATTTAGTATAGAGGTTCGATTGATAATAATGTTGCAACTGAGAAAAAAATGTTCTTTTAAGGGGTGTATTAAGGAGTCAAATTTGTTATTTTGCCCAAAAAACCAACTTAAGTTCGCATAATAAAGCCACACTGCCTATATTAGCAAATACACTATATTGTCGGCAGGGTTTTGGCACTGCGACCCGGGTTTTTATTTTTAATTAATATAAATAAAGCATATTAATGCTATTAAGCATTAACTAATTAATTATTGTAGGAAGTATTTAGTATCTATGTTTGTCCGAAAAAGGAAACCAACCTTCAGGTAAACTGAAACGTTGAAATTTGGTATTCTTGGACTAAATTCTATTTTAAAAATCTCAGCGGAAGTCAATCCATATAAAATATTTTTTATTAAGGTTTCAGCTTTAAATAAGGTTTATAAACATGTTTCAATATTATATTTTTAATAAAACAAGCTTTATGCTTTTTTAAAATAAAACTTCGATACGATGTGGAAGTAATAAAAATAATCATCTATAAAAAAATCAATTTGTGCTTAATTTTATTCACTTCAGGCCATTTGCTTCAAATATTTAAAACATGTTTACATAAATATCCTTTGAGATTCCTGAAGAACTTTTGCTAGCGCGAGATTTTTTATTTCGATTTAATAAATGTGGATACACTTTACAGAAAGATCGCTTAAAAAGAAGATTCTTATAACTTACTTTTACGCGTAACCAAAAGGCGCAGTTTCATGTATAGCAGATATTTAGGAGAATACGTAGAGTAGCCAGTGTGTGGTGTAGTAGGGAGGGAAGATTTGGCTGGTCTAACGAATTGCACGTCGAAACGTTTCATCTAAAAGACGTGCAATGTAAAAATTTTCACTCTCATCCAAGCGCGCCATTAAATGTTTCATATCAAAAGTCTAACAGATAGATTTCGGATGTTGTCAAAAATCAGGCATTCCCACCGGAGGAGTGAACGATGACCTAATGATTTCAGAAGTCTCGAAAAGAGGTTTGCGACGAAATTGTGAATGGTCGAAATAATTAAAAATGTTATATGATAGCAAATTCTTCATTTATTAGTGTATTTGCCATATGGCAACATACACTATTGGCGTTGGTCGGATGGCGGGACCTAGGTGTCGGACCAAAATTTCTCGCCGTGTATTGATTTCAACTAAATATATATCGAAAAAATTCTCCGAATCATTTCAAAATTGAAATTTAACCCTCTGATAGTAATTAAAAAGTGTCCCTAAAATTTAAAAAAAATCGGCCCGACAGGACCGGATTTACAAATTCTATGAAAACGTTAGTTTTCAAATAGTGAATTATTTACTGAAAGGTGTATATAATTTGGTATAGAGGTTTGACCGATAATAATATTTCAATTAAGAAAAAAAAACGTTATTTTAAGGGGTGTATTAAGGAGTCAAATTTTTTATTTTGTCCAAAAACCAACTTAAGTTCGCATAATAAAGCCACACTGCCTGTGTTAGCAAATACACTATATTGTCGGCAGGGTTTTGGCACTGCGACCCGGGTTTTTTATGAAATGGGAACGAGTCTGATGTTTTCTCATCGGAATAAAACGAAACGGAAGCATTATATAAAAGAAACATTCTATGGAAATATAAATTCAATGTTAAAAGACGGTTTATCGTATAAAAGATATTGCTTTAATATAGATACACTACGAAAAATGAACTGAAAAAAAATTAAATTAATATTCGCTGTTACATTTTCTCGTTTATTAAAAATTATTAGCAATACTTATTCAGATTTCATTTTCTGAGCCTCGGATTAAGGAAGAACTAGCAACGTTTTTTAATCGCTAATATATCTGCAAGAACGAGGTCAGCAAAAAATTAGACATGGTGGTAGTCAGTGTCATAGCTAAATTCATGGGGGCTCAGGGCAAGATTTGAATTTATTGCCCCCCAAGTCTCCCCCAGTTTAAAAAAACTGGGTACGAGTAAATCCCAAGCACCTGAATTACACTTTCACAGGTGAACATTTTTTTTAATAAGTTTAAAAATTATCAGGAAATTGGACACAATAAAAATATACAATCAATTCAGCGACGTTTCGTTTTTTTTATTAAAATTTCTTCAGGCTTCTGAAATATACATATTAAGAAATTATAAATAATACAATTAGTTAATAAAAATAAAACAATATAAATATACCTTGATTTATATAGTTAAATAATAAAAACATTACTTATACTCATAAACATTTACAAAATTCTTCATTTTTTTAAAATTTTATTAAGATATATTAAAAAAATTAATTGTATATTTTTATTGTGTCCAATTTCCTGATAATTTTTAAACTTAATAAAATTATGGATGATAATATTAATATTTTTTTTAATATCTGTGTTTTTTGGCTTCTGCGCTTATTAGCGCGATTAACCACAACTTTATTCTAAATTATTGTTCAAAAGTTTTCTTCTGAGAAGTTCAGAGTAAAAATTAGAACTCAAGCATTTTTCATTCATTGACTGAACATTTATATAATGTGTATAATCAAGTAAACACTAAACAGAAAAAGGCGTGGCGATCTAGTTTTCCCCTCAACTACCCGGCAGCCAATCGAATTCGGTTCCCCGCTAGCAGATCATTTTCTCCACTACAGACGCAAAATTACTAGCTATTACAGAAGTTTCACTCCATAAAGTCAAGTCAGATACAGAATGATTTTTAAGTTGATTCTTTTTTTTTAACAGCGTGTAGAAATCAAATAAACGAACAAACATTTCAAGTAGCTTTTTTACCAAAACTCAAAAATAAGTGGGAAACAGTCTTTAAAACTTTCAATTAAATTTTTTACATTTTATTTAATTTTGAGGTCAGTCCTGGCGTTATGTTATGTCACTATGGAAATATGTTATGTCATTATCAAATATTTTGGTGTCTATTTGAAACAAAACGGGGGCAACTTCGAACAATTTCTGTGAATATTTGATAATGATATAACATATTTCCATAGTGGCATAACATAACGGCAGGACCGACCTTAAAATTTAATTAAACTTTAAAAGCCTCTTATTTTTGAGTTTTGATAAAAAACGTTATATGAAATACTTTTTCGTCTATTGATTTCTACACGCTGTTAAAAAAACTTAAAAATCATTCTGTACATCATATTACTGTACCAAGCATTGTCTATTAACTCAATGTGCGGTTAGCGAAGGCAACAAATCGCGCAAAAAATATATCTCCGTCTCTTTTTCGAAGCAATTATTCCGACAATATATTAGCATGGAGTATATCCCTCTTTATCAAAAGTTCGATGTCTTTATCTATGACAGTAGCCAATCATAATTGTTACCACAAAAAAGACAGATATATTATGTTTGCACCCTAATCTTGCAATTTTCGTATTATCCGTACATGAATGCGGTGAAAATAAGCTTTGATCAGCTGGTATAGGCGAACGTTAGCTCGGATTTGTTGATGACAACGTTTTGAGAACTTCATCGGTGTAAATTATTATCAGAGCGGCTGTGGATTAGAGCGCGCAAGGCAGTGAGCCAAGAGCCGTGCGGCGGTGCGGCTTGCTCGATCAAAGAGCACTGAATTGCCGACCGGGCCCCGGCTAAACGACGCGAATGGGTGTCGAAGGTGTCTATTACGTTACGAGCCGCGCGCGTGCTGCCTCAAGACATTACTGAAATCACACTGAACTCTATCTGTCCTGCCGTTCGTGTTCTTTAAGGTCACTATTCAGCAGCTGTTCAATATGACTTTTTATTCATAGTTTTATATTACAAGCAATTGAATGTGTGTGTACGTACAAGTATAAAAAAAACACTTTAGAAGTGAAGCTTCTTTACACGCGATGAAAACCGCGTAACGAAACGAGTGTGCTAAAATGAGCTGCCAGCGGGAAACTATAACCGATTTATTGTCGGCTTGTAATGAAGACTTCTAGTGATGTAAACCGGCTATCTATAGAACATGACGGTTTCCGGTTTCTGTTTCTCAGAACAACAATAAACAAAAGAATAGACATGAGTTTTCAAGAGAAGATTCGAAAGAATTAATTAAATAATGTATTCATACAGATCCTGGCTATAAAATAAAAATCTTGACCGAAAATAACAACGAGGGCAAAGCTTTCTGTACAACCTTGTATAATAATAAATAGCCGCGGCTGTTTAAAATAAATTACTGAAGATATTTAACCGGTTATTTAACTGTTAAATTACTCTTTTACATTACTAAAGATTAAAGATTAAAATAGAATGGGGTGGTCTCTTGGTCCAAATGCATCACAACCTGGAAGGATTTTTGTGCTTTCCCTTTTACTGGATCTAATCAGCAAATAATCTATATAGATGCTCTTATGAGCTCCAGAAGATTTGCTACTAGATTGTCCTGTGGAACTATACCATCCTCATCGATGTAACCAAAGATGGTTGTTCTCCTGTAAGTTAAAGCCTCACATTCGAACACGATATGGGTGGCTGTTTCATCCTCCATTTTGTAAAATCCGCATAGTGTTGATTCCTGCTGTATCCCTATCACATGTAAGTGTTTTCTCAGGAAAGCATGACCGGTTCAAAGCCCAATCACTTTTTTGAGTGTCGGTCTGTTGAGTCTAATTAAGTCCTCAGCTTTGGAAGGGCCTACAATCATTTTCTTCCCATGTTTGTTAGCTGAAATCAGGTCTCAATCTGAGAGATGCTGCTCGCAGGTCCATCTCCTGACAGTTAGCTGGACATTTCTATACGAAATTCCGCAGACTGGTTCAGGTCCAATGAATTTCTCAGAAGCTCCTTGTCTGGCAAGGGTATCAACACTTTCATTGCCACGAATTCCTTCATGACCTATGGTACCCACAAAATACATCACTAAGGGCTTGTTATTGGAAAAGAAATGTTCACAAAAAATACAGTTCACTGGAATGGAGGCACCAGATCGATTATAATATATAGGTATTATTTAGCACTGCACGTCCAATACGAACCAAACATGTCTCAGTGCTGCATTTCGCGTACGGACGTTTCGGTCAAATGATACACTGCCATGCTAAAATATTCAACTTATTCGACAGATTTATGTAACTGCGTGTCGCAGAATGAACTTTCAGTTGCGTTGCGGTTTAACCACAATAATAACTCTTAACGTAATCACAGCCTGTTTCTCGAAAAATTTTAACATCTTCATTTCTTCTAGGGAGGCACCAGATCGTATATTTCGTATTTTAGTGTTTCATTTTTATAAAATATCATCCTTATACTCTGAGGAGGATCTACATAGGGAATAATAGAGTTTAAACCCTGGGTTCTCAAGTGTCATAGGCCTCTAAAATTGCAATTATTATCATAAATTTCAGTAATAAATTTGCAGAAACTTGGATTAAATATGTTTATTTTAAATTAATACAATTAGATATTTCGGCAACGTTATTGTATTAATTTATAATAAACATATTTAATTCCTGCAAATTTATTATTGAAATTAAAAATAATAGATGCTAATATCAATATGGATTATTAAAATACTTTTTCATTAACAATGTGCATTTATCGTATAGTACTAAATAGTTAATTAATGATTATCATTATCATGGGTAAATATTGATTTTTTTTTTTTGGTGAGTTTTAACATATTTTTGGGTGAAATCTGACAATTTTTTGAAAGAATTTTAACATTTGTATTTCTCGTTGACGTGTCAAATAGATGTAATGTCTCAACTGATTAAATAAATATCATCATCATCATCATCATTTTTTTAAGTGATTTTTGACAATTTTTTGTGTGAAATTATATTATCATTTGTTTGGTCAGGTTAGCAAATTTCAACTCTTTTTTTGATGTTATTAAAAATCAATTTTAAACTCCAATTTAAAGATGCTTAATCTAACAAACAATGGGGCCCCGCTGGATTTCAATATGTCCTGGGTACCAAAAAATAGATCCACCCCTTATACCCTTCGGCCTTGCGATACTATCGATTTACATTGAAACAGCGATGACATCTGGCAGAAAACTGTATTAAATTATCCTTGATATCTAGCAGCACTTGAAGTATTCTATTATTTTTCCCACAAGTACCACGCGATTACGATTATTCAAAATCGAACGGATATGATCGGAAATTTTCGGTAGGTGTAAATCTTTATGTACTGCGTAAAAACGTAAATTTGTGTTGATTATTATACAAATTGTTTGCCAAAACGTGTTCGAGAAGTTAGAGATGAGATCGAAAAAACGAATAGTTGAATATCGGCGAGAGAGAGAAAGAAATTGTTGAAATTTCGATCCACCAGCAAGACGCCATCATCTCATATTTTTTTCCACAAAGTTAACTTTTAACTTTTTTGGGTTGTTATGTATCTTCATATTTATAAAAGAACTTAAATCATTTGCAAGTCTCAGTTATATTATTTATTAGGGTATTTGTCATATGGTATATACACTATTGGCGTCGGTCGGATGGCGGAACCTAGGGGCCGGACCAAGAAGAAAAAGACGAAGGAAACGCTAACCAGGTAAGATACGTGACAACCTGCTGTGTTAATGCACTATTCTATAATTCCCCCTCCCGCAAAGGAATGATTGGATGTCAGTGCCCGGGGGGGGTATAAGGAACGTGAAGGAGGGGGTCTTAATGGGTATGGGGCTCCGGTCCGAGTCTCACACTACCCAAGGTCTTTCGTGGGTGATTTTTCCCCTCTGTCAGCAACAAAAAACGGAATCGGACGACCATTTCTCGACATTTCATAACCTTCTGAACAGTTTGGCTGCTAGTCTAATATGGTCAAATTTCAGTACTTCTATAATTGGAATGATCCTGTCACCCAATTTAAAACGTCAATGTTTGTTGAACTTTCTGTATCTGCATTGCACGTAAACTGAAGATGATGAATTTAAAATACAAGTCCACACACACATTTCATCGAATTATATTCACGATTTCACGGATGTGATATGCATCGACGGTCGAAGATCGCTATCTGTGAATGTCAGCCCATCGCGTCACTATCTGGACACAAGCGAGTCTGTCTAGCGGACCAATACACTACGTACATCATAGACTCGCAACGTCAATAGAGCAAAAGTTACAATTATAGGAAGTTTCCATTTGACTAAAACATTAATGCTGCTTTGTACTAAGGTGTTTGTTAACCAGCTGTTCAATATTCCCCCGTTTTCACCCGTATAGCTCTATCTTACCAACACAATTGGATGTGTATGGATGTAAAATGCAATTACTCAGGTTTCGGAAATCTCTAATGTCTATGAAAAATCTTATTCAGTCTTTGATAATACTTCGAAATAAACGGGAATTAGAATTTTACAATCTGAGGAATCAAGTCACCTTAAAGATATCGAAATAATGATTTCAGCATTTTTAAAGTTATCCTTATTATCATGATGTGACATAATCATTGTTAGTAGTTTCGTCCCGTAGAAAAACTTCGTAATTACAGTGTAACCTTAATATAACGAACCTCAATATAACGAACCTCAATATAACGATTTCCTTGATTTAACGCATTTTTCTAAATCCCCTAGAACTGCTCTTAAGAGTCAACGCAAAATAAACTTTTATATTACGAATACTTTTTGTCAAAAAAAGTTAGTAAAGTAAAAAAAACGTTTTCACTACGTTTTCAATTTAAATTTAACTGATTTTGTCTCCTGGAATTCATTTTTATCAGTAAGCGTTTTGTTTCAAATAACAATTGAATTTTTCAACATGGGTTGTTCATATTCAACGTTTGATTCTTATACAAGGCATACGAAAAAAGCGTAACTTTTCTACAAAGAATTATTTCGATTAGATTTGCTACCTCCCAAAGCGTGTGTTGCAATCATTCAATTATTTTTCATTCATTAATATCATCTATACATAAAATAGAACTTTCTGACTCACTTATTGTATACTCATTAAACGAAATTCTAAAAATTATTTTTGCCATCTAAAACTCTTCGGAATAATTGGAGTCCTGGCATTATTTCAATCAAATTTTGAAAATTCAGAAGGTAGGTGCTATTTCTATTACATTTTTCAGTCATTATTAATTTCATAAAAAAACCCGGGTCGCAGTGCCAAAACCCTGCCGACAAGATAGTGTATTTGCTAATCCAGGCAGTGTGGCTTTATTATGCGAACTTAACTTGGTTTTTGGGCAAAATAAAAAAATTAACCCCTTAATACACCCCTTAAAATATTTTTTCCTTAATTGCAATATTATTAACAATCTAACGTGTGTACCGAATTAAATACACCGTTCAGTAAATAGGTCACTATCTACAAATTAGTGTTTTCATAAAATTTGTAAATCCGATCCTGTCCGGCCGACTTTATTAAAATTTTACTACCAGAGGGTTAAATTTAAATTTTGAAACGATTCGGAGAATTGTTTCGGTATTTTGGGACCCAAAATCATTTTTCAACCCCTAAAAACTACCCTTAAATAGGCTTCTTGCGGTTATGGATTTCAACACGTGGGCCAAATTTATTTGAAATCAATTATCTCTTTCGATAGTTATTGCCCGGACGTATATATATATATATATATATATATATATATATATATATATATAAACATTTTGAAAAATGGTGCCAAAGTGTTTAGGAGGTTATGAAACGTCGAGAAATTTTGGTCCGATCCCTAAGTTCCACCATCGGACCGATGCCAATAGTGTATATTGCCATATGGCAAATACACTACAAACTACGCGATGCTTTAATTTTGACCGAGTGTAGTTGGCGACTGCTGGTCTACACTTGCAAGAAGTGAGTAAGCAATAGATATTATTGTGTATATTACGATGAGAGAAACCACACAAGCGAGGAAATGGAATATTGAAAAAGGACAAATTACTTCATTAACCCTTGGCTACGTGACGCTGTAATAAAGGTGCCCGACTGCCGAGTTAATTAAAGGTGGCGGTTAACTTGAGACTCACTTCTTTCAAACCCATATACAGACTGTACGATTATTTTTGAACCGACAAATAATGTGTGCTCCAATGTTTTACTCTTGTTGACATTTTTTCTTTTTTGTCCTTGGTAATAAATTAATATAAAAAAATGATTTGTCGGGAAAAAGGACTTTTTAAGTAAACACTTATTTGTTATTTATAGCGACCTTTCGTTCCTTGCTTGGGACTTTTTCAAGCTTTATAACTATTGAATGTTTTGATCAAGTAGATATAAAAGTTAAAATCCACATGGTCTATTTGTTAAAAAGCCTGTGACTTTTTAACAAATAGACCATTTTTATTGAAGTTTGCAAAACTATTTTAATGAAAAGTATTGTGTTTTTATATACAAATTATTATAACCCATAGATTATGATCATGTATCTAAAATTAGTACAATTTACCACCCTTGGACTAGCCTGAGGCCCTGAAGATGGAAATATATTTTCCGAAACGTAGGCCACAAGCGAAACATCGATAAAGCTTCTTTTTTTCAACTGTTCCTCAACCAAACTTTCCCTCCACGTTAAAAATATATATTGGAACAAAAAATATTAAAGACTATTTTTTGAATTTACTTGCCAAACCCTTTATTATTATCTTAAATTGTTTTTGCGCAATCAATAATTTGTATCAGGAGTAGGGCGATCAAAATGCTGCTCTATGACCCACTGAGAGGCGGGTATAGGCGTTTCACTTTTTGTTACGCTCCCATTTCTTAACATACCGTGAAATAAGAAACAAAAACACAACAATATTCAAGTGCATTAATTAACAATATTAGTTATAGAAAGAAAAAAAAAAATGATAAAAATGTAAGAGTTACCTTTATGAGTCTATCTCGAATTTCCCAAGAAAATATACCAGGCTGCTGTTTCTTGAGTTCCTCAATGCGCGCCTCAATTTCAGGCGTTGCGACGCGTGGTTTGGAGCCGCCAATGACACCGGGCCTGATACTGCCGGTCTCTTGATACCGGTTGAGTATTTTGCTGACGCAACCGTGCGATACCCTCAATTGACGCGAAATGACGCAAGGTCTGACGCCGGCTGCTGCCATTTCGACTATTTTCAGTCGGATGTGGTTCGGCAAAGGTCGGCCATTGATAAATACGCCGCCGAGCTGATTCACGCGACCTTGACCTAAAAAAAAAAAAACATCGGATTAGCATAAATATTCCATTTCTGCGTAATTTTTTATTGGTGATGACTTTGACTGCCATTTTTTAGATTTTTTGTCTGTGTGTTAGTTTGTTTGATCCGGGTTATTTCAAATATTACTGCACCAACATAATATCTTTATCGGACTTATTGAACTTTGAGTTTAGGTCAAATGTAATGTTAAGCATGCTCAATCACGGACGTATAGCGCAAATAAACGAATTCAGATCGTAAAGAGTAATTTTGGAGGTCAAATTAGAAAATTAGAAAAATATATTTTTAAGTGCATCATGATATCAAATTAAAGGACTTATTGTGGAATTTGCAAATATATTATTTTTATATTTTTTTCATTTTCATAGTAATACTATGACAGCATGTAAAATGTAATTTGATAATAGTTTAAATTTCTGTCATTAAATGTCGTATCGTTGTATGGCAAATTTCAATAGCGTTTATGATAGTTCAAGGAATAGCATAGGTGCAGGCTATTCACTAAAATATTATTAACTGTTGATGCGATCACAGAAACTTTATTATTTATTATATTACGTCAACGCAAGCAAAGCCGGATATATAACGTAGACTCTTTGAGCTGTGCCAAATTTCAGTTAAATTGGATGATGGGCTCAGGAGTTGTAAGAACAGACATACTAAAAGAGTAAATTTCTTTTAAAAAAGGTAATTTACAGAAAAAAGCTTCGCTTAACATTTTTCTTATTTATAGATATTAAACTGGAAAATTAAAGAATTTCCGTTATTTATTAACTAATGAATATATTTAATTATAGACTGAACTAACGGTAAGATTTTTATTAACCTAATCATGACAGTAAAATAAATAATAAAATCAGATACGTCAAACATAAAATTGGGAGGTCCGCAAAAATAATTAATTTAATTTAATTATATGCTTAGATATATTGTTTATAACTGACTTAATAATAAATTAATTGTTATAACAATGTTTTCAACAAATGAGTTAATCATTATTATTGCAGCAGTGAAAGGTAATTCTAATGATATTTTTTTTAGGTTAATGAGCTAACACCCTATAAGAGTAAAAACATAGTTAAGCAGTTAGGCATCAGTCCAAGAATTTTTTTCAGTGCCTTTTTTAATGCAATTGACAGCCCGTTCACACGGACGCCCTTGTGGCTTGTTAGTTTATATGGCAAGTAATTTAATAATTATTTTTGTAGAATTTTCAAGTTTTCTTATTAATCTGTTATTATTTAATCATGTTCTACCAAGTGCCGAGTGAAAAATCACTGCAAATTATGTTAAATTTTAATACGTGGGACGGCCCTATAATCTTACTACAATTTAAAGTCATTGTTAAACCAGATTCTGCGATAATGCGTTCTGCAATAAAAAAAATGCGAGTAAAATTTAAAAAGATGCATAGTATTGCAACTTAATCGTCTGGAACAAACCGTGGAAATTTTGAAATTCTACTTCAGTGAACAGATCTGTTCAAATTGAGATGTTACAGTTACCGTGGTATTCCATACCATAAATGTGAAAATTAGCAGTGCAGTGTCTGTCTCGCTTTAGTTTAGACGATGTTTCGGTTATTAGAAAGTGACAAAAATTTAACACTATTATTTTTTGCGTTAGTTTTTTATACAGAATAACACCTATTATTTTGCTGCGGTATTTATAGCATGCAAATAGAACATACGGATTTTTTTGTAAATGTTTATGAGAATTTTTATTTTGTCAGTATCTATTCAGCGGCTTCGTTTGTGGTATTAATCGTTTTGACACCAGCCTGAGATTTGGTAGGGTCGAATATTCGTGTCCGAAATAAAGTCAGATTCGGATTGTACAACCCTTATAGAACCACATCTACCTCAACGCATTTTTTAGAAAAAAAATGTACAAAACTAGCAGTTAAAATAATAAAAATGGCATGCTTTTTAACCGACTCAAAAAAAGAGGTTATACAACTCAACGTGAATTTTTATTTTTATTTTTTGTTTCGCGATAGCTCCCCGTCCGTTGTGAACCGATTTGAAAAATTTTGATCACCATTTGGTTCAGAATGTTATCGGATTAGTACCATATAGTTATTCTTCGGTTCGTACGTTTTTAATTGACTTCAAAAAAACATAGTTTTTATATGCATGTTCTTTTCCTCTTTAATAAGACATACCTTCAAGATGATCCCACATAAATTTTACTTAAATCGATTCAGTAGTTTTTTATATATGTTACACGATAGCTCCGCTAGTTGTCAGCCGAAATTTATAATCTTCAAATAATTATTGTATCCACCACGATAATTACCTATATTGATATTCTATAATAATAACAGAGCAATTACGAAAAATTTGCGACAACAAATCTACTAAAATGTAAAAAATACAAAAATAATTTCCTTCTTTTTAGGGATTTTTTTGGAGGTTAATATTTTTTTAAAAATGATTCGTCGGGAAAAAAGACTTTTTAAGTAAACACTTATTTGTTATTTACAGCGACGTTTCGTTCCTTGTTTGGAACTTTTTCAAGCTTTGATAACTATTAAATGTTTTGATTAAGGAGATATAAAATTTAAAATACACATGTAAATATAAATTTGAGTTAAACAATTATTAATAAAAAGTTTATAATAATTCCGTTTAAAAAAAAAATGTTTTTACGGTTGATGTTAAATTAATAATTTTATTGCCAATAAAATTATTATTAACTTTTATATCCTAATCAAAACATTTAATAGTAAGTTATTAAAGCTTGAAAAAGTTCCAAACAAGGAACGAAACGTCGCTGTAAATAACAAATAAGTGTTTACTAAAAAAGTCCTTTTTCCCGACAAATCATTTTTATATTAATTACCAAGGACAAAAAATAAATAAAGTTAATATTTTTTTTAAGTTTTTGTATATAAAGTTAACAATCAAATATTTTTGATATTATAATTATTTTTAACTTTAGCATCTTCACTATGTTTTCACTCTAAACAAAAACAAACCTACATTTTTTTTATTCACGCTTTCTGATTTGCTACCAAATTTGGCTCAAACAATGCCTGCGGGTTGTTGAAGTTATTATTAGGAAATAATTTCTTGAACCTTAAACCTTCTTTTAAAAAAAACTTGGAAAAAAAACTTTCCTTCTAAATCCACCGTAACATTTTTTTTTTACCAAAAAATTACTAACAAAGTGCGAGCGGTACGTCTTTATGAAACATGAGAAAGTTAATGATATCAAAACATTC
Organism: Venustoraphidia nigricollis; assembly: GCA_034508555.1. NCBI lineage: Eukaryota > Metazoa > Arthropoda > Insecta > Raphidioptera > Raphidiidae > Venustoraphidia > Venustoraphidia nigricollis. Next base: position 2,211,304 of record JAVRKA010000032.1, on the reverse strand, counting down.
ATTTAGGATAAAAAAAACTGTACTTCAAATTTCGCAACACGAAATTCTTGTGCAATTATTTTTATTAAATTTATAAGATATGTACATGATATTTCTTCAATTAATTTTCTATCACGACAAAAAATGCACATAATTATATGATCATTACAATTTACATCAACGTCTATTTGTTGCAAATGGTTTGGTAAATTTTAAATTCCAATCACTTCTTTCTTAATATTTAAGGTTCAGCACACACATGTCACTTTTTGCATCGAAAACTAGCGGCTTCCGATTTTTGCTTCTCAACATAGAGCAGTTCTCAGTAGTAGAATCGAAAGAATTAATTAAATAATGTATTTATATTTCTGTAAATATTGGTTATAAAAGTAAAATTAAAATCTCGACCGGAAGCTACAATCATGCGCAAAATTTTCTGCGCAAACTTGTATAATAATAATAAATAATCGCGGTAATTTATTATTATGTCCCGATGCTACTATTCCAGATTTATAGGCCAGGCGCTCACTGCGCAGTAAATAGGTACTACACCTACGAAACGGCTGATAAAGCTGTAATTCCCCTTCCGCGAAGGAATGACAGATCGTCGGTGCCGCGCGAGGGACAAAGGAGCTAGATGGAAGGGGTTTTAGTAGATAGGGGGCCTTTTGTTCGATTTCCACACTACCCAGGGTCATTGTCTCTGGATGTTCACAAAAAGGATTTCTCCCTCTCAAAAAAAAAAAAAAAGAAAAAAGATTTTTAGGCCACTTTACTGTAAATATTTGCGGTTCGGTTTTAATTTGGCCGGTAGTGTACACGAATCACACATTGTTAATCAAATCACAGCTTAATGATAATTTAATGATTGACAAATATGTCTGCGCCGGTACTGTCTTAGCTAATGCATTGCACATATATAAGCAGGGTGGGCCGAGTAATTTGGAAGTCCATCGCTAATCACAACTACTATAATTTGTTGTTGCCTTACATCAGGAGTTATCAACGTTTTTGCACTTCGAGACACACATAGTATGAAGTTATTTATTAATATTTGTGTTTCAGATTCAATATAATTATTATATTGATAATAAATTGAGAGGATAGTGGATCAATCAAATGCTATGAAACAATATCTAATTGCAACGTTTTGTTTTACTTTTAAAATTTCCTCAGGCTCTTAGAAAATTACTTAGCATTATAGTCTTGATAATGTTCATTGCGATAATAAATTACGTTTTACCACTTTTTGAAGAGAAACTAGGTTATGTAAAACAAAAATAAAATTGAAATTAAAAATATTAATATAAAAATAAAATAAAAAGGATCAGGTGAAAAGACCAATTTTTAGGTACGTTTTTATTCGATATATGAAACGTCGTATATCGAATAAAAACGTACCTAAAAATTGGTCTTTTCACCTGATCCTTTTTATTTAATTTATTTCAAGACCTGATTTTTCCTAATATGAATATAAAAATATTAAAATATTAAAAAAACAGTATTAGCCTATAAATCTCTTACCCGATACGTGCTCTTACCCCGAATGACTCTAAGTATAACTTAAAAAAAGTTTCCTTTAATAACTGCGATTCCGTAACTAGTCTACAATAATTAAGTAACTAAAATTCCGCGACACACCGATTAGGAACCTCTGATTTACACACACACGAACACATAGACAAATTCGTGTACAGATCTGCTTTAGGCACTTGTCTTAGCGTTTGATTGATGATATTATTGTGTGACGTAAATTAATTATACGCTACGCTGGGTGGTTAAAAATAAACCACTGCAGATTAGCTACTGATAACTTATTATTCAGTTAAAATTTCAAGGATATCGTTTCATGTCAGCACGTTATTAATTTTTCAGTACTCACCGTCTTCAGGCAAATTGTAAAGGAAAATAATTCGAATGAGAAACCTTATCCTTCCCGGTTCCAATCCGGTAGACAAGTCCTCGAAACTGTCGCAAACCCGAATATTCTTACATGACAGGCGTCTTCCTATATTATTAGAAAAAACAAGTAAGGTACGAGTCGAAATCGCGTCGAGAGGGTGCCGCACCAATTCATTTTCCGTGACAACTTTAAGACTTAAGATTTTCATTTACGTTTTCCTGTCAACTATGTGTGGGAAGTCCTATGTTCCCTTTTGTTTCTAAATTTTAGGCTCAGAGATGGAATGCTTGATTTTCGTATATTTTCTTTAGTGACTTTTAAACGATCCATTTTACAATTATATAAAAATATATAGTTTTATAGTATTTTTCATAACGAGACCTTCCATTTAATACGTCGTTTTAAAATAAAATATTTGTTTTTAATTTTCTATAATTTGTCCTCCGAAATTAGCCTCCAAAATCGGAATTCGTTTATTTACGCTATTTGTTCGTGATTGGGTCATCTAACTCATATGTACCAAATTTCAACTTTTAGGAGATTCGGAGAAAATAAGCTGTGACAGAAAGGTAGACACGAAAGTGATCATATAAGGAGTCCGTTTTTTCATTGGATTTACTGTACCCTACACAGTCATCGTGATTAGACAGATTAACCAGTACAAACTACTTATATATGATATTGTTTAGTTTTTTGGCCATCTATTTATCTAAAACAATACCAACAGAAGAAAATAATAGACAATATAACTTGGGATATCCCAACGAAAATGTTTAGAAAAACATATTGCATTATTGTTTGACGCTAGTTTTTATTTCGGTGTGAAGACCTTGAGCACCATTCCTGCAAGGATCATCGTCATTTCAGACTGAGGTATTAATATAATATGAAACACTATAAATAACTGCTAAATGTTGTACTACCAAGGATGGGAGAACTGCTACATAAAGAAGCATGAACGCATATGGGACAAATTGACGATACCTACACTATCATACATATTAGTGTACTTTTTTATCACTAGCGTCGATAATGTCCCTGTTGTACTGACGTCAATTTAGTTATCATAAATATATTAGATAAGTAAGCTGTCAAAATACTCATTGGATTATAAGAATTAGAGATGGGAAAAACGGGTCTTTTTAGTGATCTGCATCTTTGCATCTGGATCCCGTAGCCGGCTCATTGAACCGGTTCAAAAAGAGCCGAGTTCTGAATATGTTACTGCAGTCTGCCACTGAGTTACCTAGTTCACTCAATCATATCACGACCTGTATAGAATCAAGAATGCATAGCCAAACATGTGATGCATGAGTCATTTGAGCTGACAGATGCATCAAAGCGAGAGCTGATACGTAAGTGTAAAATGTGCTTCTGTGTGTTAAGTGTTTCACTGAGTTATGCGGATCCGTTGATCCGTCGGCTCAAAAAAAGTGAATCGGCTCTCACGGATCTTCTGTCGGAGTCTGCTCTTTGAACCGGTTCAGATCTGAGTTACCCAACTCTAATAAGAATTTTATATTAACAAGTTATTGACTATAATTTAACAATCAATTATAATATTTGAATTGAACTTTATGTCATAACAGACGTCATTCGCACCATTTTTTCATCTACTACTTCCCATTTATTCTACGTTTTTAAAAGTTCAACTTAATTAACAGCAATGGGCGAATGAAATCTACTAATCTAGGAGCTTTAACAGTCACAGCAGCATACTCTACGAACTATTTATAAACATTAAGAGCACTGTGATTGGAACAATAAAATAAAAGAATAGTAACTTCTTGCCACAACAGATTTATTCAGTGGATGTACATTTCGAGAGCTAAGCTCCCATCTTCAGCAAAACACTAAACTGAAATGTACATCCACTGAATAAATCTGTTGTTGTAAGAAATAACTATTCTTCTATTTTATTTTACGAACTATTTGTTTATTAACTAAATTAAAGCCATTCTTTTAACATTATGTTCAAACTCCGCATATTTCGAGATTTTAAACATAATCAAAGTATTTGCGATCTAATTTAATAGCCTGAAGCAAGCGTTGGAAGGATTAAAGTTTAAAAAAAATGTATCTAGGACTTTTATATTTTACTTATCATTCAGAAATTATTTATGACCATTTTTGTTGGTATAGTATATGAAATTTTTCCCAACCCTGTCCAACACAGCATCCAAATTAGTTATGGTTCGACAGATGTTCTACTACGAACATATTACCGTATTTTTTGCCTCTCATGCGTACATTGTACGGAAGCGTATACATCTGTTAGACAAATATATATAACAAAACGATAATATAGGTTATACTGTAGTAAACTTTAATTCGCTCATAAGTCGAATTTATTAATACTTGCAAAGTAGATCGATACTTATTTTATTTCTTATTAGAAAACAACCAGCGTTTTCAGCTCAGTGTTCTATAATGTTAGAATACTGTAAAAGTTACAACGGACTCTTATTTTGTGAGAAATCGTAAAGTTGTCAATAATAATTGCGCACTTAATTTGACGAACAAACAAGCGTCGCTCATTCGTTCATATTTGACCATGATGACGTGACAACAGACATCAAAAGTTACTGTTCTGAAGAAATGTGAATGTTAATCTAGTATAGGTGATCATTTAATTATGTTGGAATCTACATTACAAATAGATTATGAAACATTTTTTCTAAAAATTTTTGAAAACTTTTTCTATAATAAAAAAATATCCAGACGTGTGGATTTATGTGGAATTTTAAAGAGAAATATTCCACTATCGAAATGTAAATGTAACATTCAGCCTGAATCTACCATCATGCTCACGGATCTGTCAAATTGAAATCGAACCATGAGCAAGATACTCTTTATACATCTCTTTGTATAGACAAAGAAGTGTGTCTCTTCTACGGATTTATGCTCAGCGTTTAAAATTTATATTTCTTTAATTCTTGTTTTACAGATTGTAAAATATGCTCTCGGGATATTTCGAACTATGGTCGCAAAATTCATTTATTACGGTTTTTATTAGTTATGATTAAAAGTTTCAGAAAATTTGGTTTGCTGCTTGTACTTAAAAAACATATTTTGTTCCCTAAAAATTGCATCAAAAAACGTTATATTCGTTAATATTTCTTTACAGCATTTCACGAGATTTCGAATTACGGAACGGCAAATTAACATTTTGAAGTTTTTTCTTTACAAACTTAAAAGTTCTGACAAATTTGGATTGCTCAATAATTTTTTTTCAAATTTATTTTTTCCTGTACAAAATTTTGTCTAAGACATGCTGATTTTCTCGATTTTATCTGATTTTAGATCGTTTATTTAAATCAAATAAACTGTAAAAACTTGGCTAAAAGTCATATCCAAAGAATGGTACACATTTATAGATTATTTTGAAGCATTAACATCAAAGATTGAATGAGATTTTTCATAGAAATTAGGGGGTTCCGACACGTGCTATTCAAGGGACGACCCTAGTGAAAGTAAAGTTTATATTCGGTGGAGCATCCCGGGCCCTCCCGATCTCACCAAATAACAAATTACTCAGATACTGATGGACCTTCGGGATCCTACAAATATTAGCGCCCCTATAAAAAATATGGCTAATCCGCACCAGAACAACGAATGATGATGATGTAATCTATTCTTGAGAAAGAGCAAAAGTTTTCAAGTCGATTTAATATTTGGATAAACAGTTTTGCAATACAAAGTTATAAAATACAGAACTTGCCACTTGTGTCAACTTTTGAATTCCCCACATTGTGACATTATGCAATTTAAATATTGTCTTAGTGCAATAATGTATTTGTTTAAAGATAACATTAATTATAGGAACTTATAATATGTTTGATAAATTTTTATGGCGTAAAACAAAAACAATATCGAAGCGTTAGTGTTCGGTTAAAAAAGAAGAAATATATCGATTAATTTATAGATGTGTGCGATAATCGATTGTTTACAAAAAATATTGGTTTTCGAGTCAAATTTGGGGTATGGTAAATTTCAAAACAAATCGAGTTTTAATATACCTAACTTTTGGAATTTGACAAGACGATACGACATCTGTTGACAGAAACCTAACCTTTAAACATTTTACATGCTATTAGTATTACTTTAAGTATGTATGACAAATGGCGGATTCGACATTACATTTGGTCTAAACTCCGCATATCTCAATACCTACTATAAATTCAAAATTTAAGAAGTTAATCATACCTATCTAAACTAATTTTACATTCTTTCAATGCTTTGCCGATCCATTAAGCAAACCATACTATAATGATGACTTACTTCTTAAATTTTGGTACCTTCTTAAACTCGATTTGTTGAGTCGATTAGTAAAGAGAATTTACACAAAAAAATCGATAAGAGTCGACAATCTATTGTATATTTTTACCACTTCTCAGAAGAGGCTGGGAACTGGAGGTCTGTAATGGAAAAGTCACAGAAACATCATAAATACAACGGCATCGCTATCTCAAGCCCTCATCGCTTCTCAACACTGAGAACGGGGGGTTTGTAATGAAGAAGCCGCAATATAGAACCGCAACGCGCTCGGTTATTGAACATTTTTAAAAGCACTGGTCTACTGTGCCACTACATGATATAAATTTATTATAATAAGAAAACAGCATTCACAGATCTAGAAACACAAATTACACGTTTTCTGTAAGAATATAACTGTTAAAGAGAAGGTGACTTCAACGCTCGGTAAGGACAGATGCCGTTGCACATCATGCTTATGAAATTGTCATAACTCGAAACGCTTGACATATGAAGAACAGTTTGACAGTGGCGTGTCTAATGGGAAGAAAAATACATTCATCCTTTTAAAAAATTATGAAAAAAAATATATCAACAGTAATTTACTTTGGGAAGGTGATTTCAACACCCGATAAGAACAGATGTTTCGTGCAATTTATGATCGTATGTCGCCATAACCGAAAAGAAATAGGTATATCTAGTTTACTAGCGGAAAGTAAAATGCGACTAAGATTATTATTTACTTATACGTCGGTAAATTATTTTTTCTTTATATTTTCATGTCCATAATTTTAATAGCTTTGAAAATCGCAGGAAACTAGACAAAAGCAACGAAACGTTCAACATAATTCAGTACTATTACCTTTTTTTTAATTTTGTACACTTTCCTGCGATTTTCAAGATTAGAATTTAAGCCAAAATAAAAATTCACTTCTAAAATTTTGGTACGAAAAAACATGAAATTAAATTTTTTCTACAAAATTATTTCCGGATTTCCATGACGGATTCGTAGCAGACGCATTTTTCGTCGACTTTAACGTTAAAATAGAATCAAATGACTTAAAAGCAGCTTCAAAAATTATTAATTAAATATTAAAAGTCATAGTTAATATAATTTTTAAATCAAAGACGATCATAAACCGAAAAAGACTTCAACGGACGATAAGCACAGGTGTTTACGTAAGAAGAACAATAAAATATCTAACTTGAAATTTATAGCCAGTAATAAGAAACTTATAAAAAGGTATAAAAACAAGTTAACATCTTGACTGATTGCAAGAAACAATTGCAACATAAATTTATTTTTAGAATAAGAACTAAAATCGTTGCTATTATATTATTTATAATTTCAATTAAATGGAGAAGGTTTCGTATTTTAAAGTCTGATAAATCAGAGATTTTTTCAGTATCAAGTCTAAGCAGATAAAAATTTTGTTATTAATTATCTTGCGTTCTAAACGGTAAAAAAACGTTATTTTAAGCCTATGAAAAAAAAAATTAGTAAAATTTGTCGAAAAGATTTCCTTTATTATACCACGCTAGAACTACCTTAAAACTAGCTCCCACTCATTCCAACATGTCACTTACTCACCGAAAATAGCCTACGTCCTAGCCACTTAAACTACTATTATATACCTATAGTGTTTTTGTGTTTTAAAAAAAAATAAATTTTATTTATTTGTTTTGATTAATTTTATTTTATTAACAATCACTGAAATAAAAATTAAAAAAAGACGTCCCGCGAAGATAAGGACAAAGGCATTTGGATACGGTTAGTAAAAAGCTGTAATCTGTGACCATAATAAAGTGGTGTGAAATCCAAAACGAATTTAACGACAAATCAAAAATCAGAAATATTTCATAGTAAATGAGATTTTTTATGAATACAATATTATAGAAAAACGTTTGTACATATACCTAGAACTTTTCATCAACAAATAAAATTGATGAGCGTAAAATCTTGCATTAAATGAATCAATAATATTAAACATACAGGGTGTCCCAAGATAATTTTACAGGTGTACCCAAATAACTATTTTTTGCGTTACTTCCTATAAAATAACTACTTACATACATTTAAAGTGACTATTTATATCACTAGTGCTGTAAAGTATAAAAAAACTGAATGCGCTATACAAATTACATAGTAAATCGCTGTTTGTTTTTTTATAGCTTGCTATTAGAAATGACATTTGTTCTTAATGCTGGATTGCAGCAAGGATTTAAAAAAAATCTGATTTTACAATGAGCTTAGATTGTAATCAAACAATTAGAGTTTTTATTCAGGCAGGAGCAGTCTAATGTCGTTGTGAAACTCCCTATTATGCAGAAGATTAGATATGTTGTTTCAAAGGGGACAATCTGCAAAAAACGGTTTAAAAAAAATATCGCTTCGATGGATCAATTATTTTTCAAGCAGAATCTATTTAAAATTCTACAATGTTTTTCTTACGTAGAAATATGTATTATCAAAATCTCAGGTCATTGAGTCTTTGACAATAGTTTATGGAACCCAGAACTAGTTTCACTTAATATTATAGTTGTCTATTTAATATAGACGATATTAACCTCAGTTTTCGAGCGTCTACAATCTACAATTTCTCCCTCTCTCGCACGAGATTGGGACTGTTAAAAATATATACAGTAGAACCTCGATAAGTTAAAAACCTCTGTAAGTTAAAATTTTTTTGAATTTCCTTCCCCTGAAAGCATAAAACCTCCATTACTTAAATCACAAAATCTCGATAACTTAAACAAATATTCTGAACATCGCCCTCCAAACAAAAGATTTTGCCAAGAACTTAATTGATTTTCACTTTAGTCTTCCACTAAATCGCTTCCCTAATATCTTTGTTTAAATAATTGATTGTTTAAATAAATAAATAATTAATTCTAAATGAATAGATAAAAAATGAATGTAACCTCTATTGAACTAAATACATCCTCTATAAAGTCCACAAACCTCGGTAAGTTAAAAATTTTACTCTGACAACCTCTCTAACTTCAACTCTCAATAAATAAAAAACTCGATAACTTAAATTTTTTAACGTTTCCCTTGGATTTTAACTGTTCTATTGTATATATGATTTTCAAATTCGTCGACAATACAGCTATGGATGTTGAGAATTAAGTAAGAAAGTGTAGGGACATTTATGGAAATATATTAAACGTAATTTACGACACTGTAAATTACATTGTAATTTTAACATTCCCACCTACATAGATCGACTGCATGTAATGCGAACTGCATATGCACATGTAATCTAGCTTCTCGTAAAATCGAATACGTTCTTTTTTTTAAAAACTAAACATCGCCTACATCGTTATAAATTAAATCTATAGTCTATTCGAAAGTTCGTTTTTAGACGCAGCCGATTTTTTAAAGATCACCGATCGTCAGGATTGTTCGGACCTAGTGTTGATTAATCTGCAAACGCATTTTTCTGTTGTGTCGTTATGAAGCGATATTCCTTTGCTCCCCGATTGTCGTCACAACACAACAGAAAATATGTTCGTAGCTTTAATATTTTCAGTTTATTTGTTAGTATATTCCCGATTGATTGTTGTTACATCAGCATCAGATATTGTGATTTCTTTTTTGTAGCTCATGCAACGTTGATCCTTGACAAATTTTAAGTGTCAAGGTCATTAGATCACCTCGTTAATGTTTTTATCAACCACGTTTAAAATAAATGGTGTAGAGTTGCAAAGAAATGAGTTCAATCACTAGATTGGGCGGCAGTGCGATTGAGTTGCCAAATCGCGCGATCAAACGAGTTTCGTGTAACTGAGTAAACGTCAAATCGCGTTGCAGTCGCGATACAATTGCTATTGATTGTGCGTTTTCGCTATAAAAAAAGTTGCACGTGAGCGTTGGTTATATAAAGTTTGACGTACGAGATAGGGTTCTTCTGTTTATGGAGGCGTTCGGATTAGATGTACGGATTATCAAGGGCCTATTGTATTGATGGATCGGAACGACAAATATTTGACTTGTCATGCGCAAGAGTTGTAAGGAGTTGTAAGAATTGTGCTGAATAATGTGTAGGTCAGAAAAACGGTTCGCGGCGTCTTGAGTTTGAAAGACTCTTACATGACATAAATAATATATAAGGTCTGCACTTAGTTTAATTGTAGTTTATTCAGTTTTTTTCGTCTGTTATTCAAAACACAGCAATAAAATATAGGATTGTAAACGTGCTGTTTTTGTTTCTTTCATTTGTTAAACATCTGCAATTTCAACTGTCGACAGTGTAATTTGAATAAATTAATACACACTGTTTTTTATAATTTAATTGAGAAGTAGATATGAACAAAAGCGGTTTATTTTTTGTGTAGTGTAAATATTTCATTCATCTGTTTATTTCGACCAATCACGAATATCAATTACGACATTCCCTTTCGAAGCAACTTAAAAACTATATCATTTCTATATTATGTAAAAACATTTAATATATAACATAACGTATTAATTTATTTGCAAATTACCGTCAGGAACTTTATTAGTGTATTTGCCATATGGCAACATACACTATTGGCGTCGGTCGGATGGCGGGACCTAGGGGTCGGACCAAAATTTCTCGACGTTTCATAACCTCCTAAACACTTTGGCACCATTTTTAAAAATGTTTATATATATATGTATATATATATATATATATATATTTATATATATATATATATATATATAGGTATATATATATGTGTGCGGGCTATAACTTTCGAAGGAGTTAATTCATTTTAACGAAATTTGGCACACATGTTGGAATCCATCACCGCACGAAGCCTATTTAAAATGGGCCTAATCGGATCAATTTAAGGGTGGCTTTTAGGGGTTGAAAAAAGTTTTTGGGCTCCAAAATACCGAAAAAAATCTCAGAATAGTTTCAAAATTGAAATTTAACCCTTTAATAGCAATTAAAAAGTGCCCCCAAAATTTTAATAAAATCGGCCCTACAGGACCGGATTTAAAAATTTTACGAATGACTAGTTTGCAGATAGTGAATTATTTACTGAAAGTTGTATATAATTTGATATAAAGGTTCGATTGATAATAATATTGCAATTAAGAAAAAAAAATGTTATTTTAAGGGGTGTATTAAGGAGTCAAATTTTTTAGCTTGCCCAAAAATCAACTTAAGTTCGCATAATAAAGCCACACTGCCTGTATTAGCAAATACACTATATTGTCGGCAGGGTTTTGGCACTGCGACCCGGGTTTTTTTTGTTACAATTGATACGCACAACATAGCCTGGCTTCATCAAACAAATTTCGCGAAAGGGAAACTCGGTGTGTCGGCGTAATTAAAAGCACGTGACGTTTTTGCGCGGCCTAAGTACTTAAGATGACATCTCTCAGTTCGTAAAATATGCTCTCGAGAAATTTCGAACTGTCGACGCAAAATTCATTTTATTATTGCTTTTTATTACCTGTGATTAAGCATTAAGCTTCACAAAGTTTGGCTTGCTGCTTGAAAATTTCAAAGAACATATATTTTTGCCCTAAATTGAACAAAAAATGTGATATTCGTCAAAATTTCTTTACAGCACGTCATGAGATTTCGAATTACGGGAAGGCAAATTAACATTTTGAACTTTTTTCTTTGCAAACTTATGTTAAAAATACTGACAAATTTGGCTTGCTCAACAATTTTTTTCAATATCAATTTTTTCTGTACAAAAATTTGTGTAAACTTACGGTAATTTTCTTGTTTTTATATTATTTTAAATCAAATAAACTAAAAACTTAACTTAAAGTTATATGGAAAGAATTGTATAGGTACAGATTTCCAGTTTATTGAACATTAACATCAAAGATTGCTAAAGATTTTTTATAGAAATTAGAAATTCCGGAAACATCCGAAGTTTGCTCATTCAGTATATTAGCATCTATACACAGTATAAAAAAAACCGAAAGCTTCATACATAAATATATAGGAGCGGATTACAAAGTCAACATACTGCGAGAGTTGTATCAATAACTCACATCAAAAAGATGCCGAATCTATTACATATTTTAAAAGCATATGTGATTATGAATAATTGAGATTGAATTTGAGAATATATTTTGAAATGACATTGTTTTTAACATAACTCGCTAATCTCTTAATCTAGAAGAACCGAGTTTTCTTTTAAGGCCATCAACAGCTATGTTTATTTGGGACTAGTAGTAGTACTTACACTACTTACCAATTAACGTTTAAAAAGTAATAAATTGAAAATCAAATCGATACTTTAAGTAGTTTTCTGATTAGAACCTGCGACCTGAGGGCTTGCAATTTATTATATAAAAGAAATAGTAAATTGAAAACATGAAATTGTGTTACACGACTTTAAAAAAATTAGATAATATTAGAAAAAAATAATGTGAGTACTTTTACCTACAAAAAAATAGTTTTATTTTTACTTTATAAAAGTGCGGAACCATGAGATTTCGCAACGTCCGTCGTGGATTCAACCGATTTTCATGCGATTTTCACGAATGAATATAGAGCAAATGCTTGAGAATTTTATAGGCTATATTTTATTACGCTATAACGTAATAACTAAGTAGGTAAGGAATTAACGGGCAGAGCTCGATATAAAAACGGCTACTAAAAAAACAAAAAAAATAATTGAAAATAACGAAACAGTACCTTGAAAAGGGTATCCACCAAATAACGGCCTCATATCCATTTTAAAAATAATAATATTGCACAAAATAAGTCATACACAAAAAAAAAAAAATCACACGAAACAAAAAAAAAAATATGCGCGCTTTAAAATCGAATCACAACAAAAAATAAATAAGTAGCCGTAAATTAATAATAATTGTCAACCGAAACATTGCAATTCCGAGTGAAAGTCAACTTTTGCCGGTTTTTTTCTGCGTATAAAACTATAGAAAATCGTACTATAATATTCTTCCATTGAGCGCAACTTATAGATAGTCATAGAATATTTGAATATTGTTTATATTATGATTACAGTCGCAAGCCAAGATCAGGATGGCTATGCCATTGTATTATTGTTGTTTCTGAAAGTAAGTTTTGAGTCATCGTCGCATTGTTACTTTAGTACTGACATCGCACAAAACAATATCAATACTGTTTGTTGTCTTGTATTAAGTACTGCATTACTTTTACGTACGGGAGGGAGGGCTTTGCTCAGCTAGTTGTTGACAACGGCTTACAAATGGTCGAAGCATGCAACATGGGTGTAACTTGGGCACGTCCCACTGCTTCATTTGTGTGTCGGGTTGTTTTATTCGTTTCAAATATCGTTTTACTTAAATCAACGCAAATCATTGCATATGTAATAAAAATTTACAGTCGCAGTGCTAAGCCCCAACGCTGAACTAAGAATTTTGGTCCCCAGTAGAGATGGGAAAAACGGGTCAATTAGAGTCAACCTCGTATTATTTTTGATAATAATAGGAATGAAAAAGAAACTATTTTAAATAAAGTTTGAAAATATTTAAAGAAACTTCCAGGTTTTATTCCACAGTTTAAAGGGACAGGGTAATGCTATGTACAACGTAAAACACCGAACCTACCCGTTTTTTAGTATGTCCCGCTTTCGACGAAAGAATCCCGCCTTTTTTTCTCAAAAGTTTTCAAAATCCCACTTTGCCCGAAAAAAAATCTGGCAACGCTGTTGTCTAGTATGTTAGTCTTGATTTGTAGTAGAGATGGGAAAAACGGGTCTTTTTAGTGATCTGCATCTTTGCATCTGGATCCCGTATGTGAGCCGGCTCACTAAACCGGTTCAAAAAGAGCCGAGTTCTGAATATGTTACTGCAGTCTGCCACTGAGTTACCTATCAGTCAATCATATTACGACCTGTATAGAATCAAGAATGCATAGCCAAACATGTGATGCATGAGTCATTTGAGCTGACAGATGCATCAAAGCGAGAACTGATACGTAAGTGTAAAACGTGCTTCTGTGTGTTAAGTGTTACTTGGCGGAAACCCTAAGCTATAAAATGCTTGGAGAATCCTTGTTCAAAAACATTGTAGAAAATCTCGTCGAAATTGTAAACATGCTATTTTTAACACGCTTTCACCTATATGTTTGTTTGTTTAAAAAGGAATTTTTGAACGTGAAATTCACCCACTTGAAAACATCAGACTAAACTGAAACTTTGCACATTTATCAAGAACCGGTGACAATACTATAATTTAATAAGTTTGTCCCATTATGCAATATTGTTTTTTAGTCTTATAATTAAGATTAGAGCTTAAAAAAAATTAAAACAACACGCTTTTATGACCTAAAAGATGCAAAATAATTTGACAACAAACAAACGTGGAGTGTTAATCAGTAATACATTTTTCATTTCCTAGCTAATGGTAAACGTAGAGCTATTATGAAAATTTAAGTAGATAGCACCCCACGCTTTTCACAGTAAAACTAATTTTGTTGTCAAATTATTTTGCATTTTTTAGTTCATACAAGCGTGTCGTTTTAGTTTTTTTAAACTCTAATTCTATTTCATTATTTATAACATAGCAAGGCACATAGATGTTTCTCACCAAACAAGAAAAATGGTGAATGTCGTCAATAGTGTATGTGCCACATAACCAACTGTATATATATACGCAAATACACTAATAATGCCAATCAACCCTTCATAACTTTTATGGTCGTCACAGCGTTTCCATGATAACTTGTTTTCAGACACGATTAAAAAGGGTTTTTTAACCAATGAACGACTTGCTCTTTCGTAGGTAAAAAAGTGCATTTACGATGGCAGAAGACAGTAAATCAACATTCATACATCTAAACAAGATTGCGTTTGTGTCTTTGCGACGAATAATCTCAATAACCACTGAACCGATTTCTAATTTTTTTTCACTGGTTAAAACCTCACTTCTTCTCAAATCATATCAGCTATACACAGAATGATTAATTTAGAACGAAACATGCCAAATAATGGATTCAAATAATTAGAAATCTTCCGACATTTTCACTTAGGCAATGGAACGTAAATTATTGTTGCTAGGTAATTCACATATAGTATATTAATCTTCTTTATTTTATTAGATGTGTTTGATATATTAATGCAGCATATGTAGGTAATTTACACTGAAAAGTGTACGTTAGGTTTACCGATGGTATTTTAAGGTCAGTGTCAAAATGCGTGTTATTTGAAAGGCCGTATCTTTTTATTGGATTGAGTTAGAAGTTTGATGTTTTACGGAACTATGGTATCGTAGACCTTATAGTATTTGGTATTAATTTCAACTTGATATACCTCTAGCCGTTCCTGAGAGAAACGGGCTTACCGGACAGACCCACAAACAACAAAGTGATTCTAAAAGGGTTTCGTGATTTTCCTACCTACGAAACGCTAAAAAAATTAATTGAAAATATAAATCGGTGCTAGTTATAATTTTAATCACTTGGCAGGTAGAATGTCCCATCGAAACGACCTGTTTTTTGAATATATCTATTTTTAGTTACCAACATTATTCTGTTTAAATTTCAACGTTCTTCAAATATATTTTTTAGATTTTTCATAAATATAATTTTGCTAAGTCTTAGACCCGATTAAGAAATCTGGATTTTTTTATTTTTCAAGTCCTTAAATACTAAATTTCAAGGTAATAAAATTACAAAATGCCTCAAGGAATTTTTATTGCGAAAAAAATGTTGCTAATTTAAAAATTTAAGAATCGGTTAAGCCCCGCTACCCTTCAGCCAGGTCTGTGTTTTTGTATTCGGATATTACTAAAGAATTATTGTACAAATTTTCACAGTGTCTCAAATACCTACCCAAAAAATGTCTAACAGCTCTCCTATTAATAACATCAAATATCCTTAATACAGTATCTGTCTCTAAATATGTCTTACAACCAGCGTTGCCAGACGTCCCGATTTTGGCGGGACGTCCCGATTTTTAAATCAAAATTAAATGTCCCGCGCGGGACAGGCTCAGTCCCGCTTTTCGAGGATAACTCGACCGTGCGTAAATAATTATTCTCTTATTGTAAGTTGAAATTTGTAACACTCACTCCTCAGACTATTGTTTGAAACGCCATATTTTTCTAATGAATAAAACTTTTTTCATTTTGATTTCTGTTTTTTTTATTTTTTTTATTCAGAAGACGAATAAGACTCAACTATTTAACAATAAGGTAAATCTGATTTAAAATATATTTTTATTAAAATACATTTTCTATGGCTATTTTTGCTATCTATTGTCACGTAAACGTAATTTGAACTCAAATAAAAAGATAAATATTTAAAAACTTCTAATTATATATACGTTTTTTTACTATGTCCCGCTTTCGACGAAAGAATCCCGCTTTTTTCACTTAAAAAGTTCCAAAATCCCGACTTGGCAAAAAAAAAAATCTGGCAACGCTGCTTACAACCATGAAAGCAGTTACAAGTAAATAGAAAATTGATTTCACGCGAGTTTTAATTAAATCAAAGGGTTGACAATAATTGAAATACACAGTGCTTATTGTTTTACTACAGCATCGATAGTAATAAAAATATATTGGTTGCCGAGTACTTCATGCATTGAAAAAGCATTCATCACGTAAGAATTATGTTTCATTACAGCGGAAATTTTAATAGTATCTATTATTGATTTTTAAGGTGCCTGTTTACCAGCTGTTTGAATATGTCCCTTTTTTCAAACGTATAGCTTTATATTACAAGCAGTTTAATATCTGTGTGTATGTAAAATCCACTTACTCGCGTTTCGAAAATCTCTAATTTCAATGAAAAATCTTATTCAATCTTTGATGGTATTGTCTACAAAATAAAGAAGAAATACGTATCATTCTTCCCATATGACTTTTAGTCAAGTTTTTACAGTTCATTTAATCTAAATAAACGATTTAAAATCAGGTTAAAACGAGAAAATAAGCGTAAGTTTTACACAAATTTTTGTACAGAAAAAAATAAGCCAAAGTCAGTATTTTTTTGCAAAGAAAAAACTTCAAAATGTTAATGGGCCTTCCGAAATTTCGTGACGTGCTGTAAAGAAATATTGACGATAAATACAAAATTGCCACGTTTTTTTTATTCAACATTTTAAGGCAAAATATGTTTTTTGAAATGTTTGAGCAGCAAGCCAAATTTTGTGAAGCTTAGTGTTTAATCACAGCTAATAAAAACAGTAATAAAATGAATTTTGCGACCACAGTTCGAAATTTTCCGAGAGCATATTTTGCGATCTGAGAGATCACTTTCACAAGAAGTTGCACTGCTATTGTGTTTTAACACTGCGTTGCCTTCTTGTTCGAAGAGAAACAAGTTCTGTTTGGAATTTCGAGATAAACATTGTCTATAGTGTTGGCATTAAGAGGAGATTACCAACTGTTTTCGTCTCGAATTTTAAGATAAATAGAACGAACCGTATTTTTCACCCGTCTTCGAACCCTCAGAATCGAATTAAGTGTCCAATATTGGCTGTTCGGTATATTAATGTAGATGATTCAGCGAAATTTTCACTGAAAAATTACCAAAAGCAGCAATTTTTTCTAGCAATAGTCAGATGCAGACATCTTGTCACGTGATCTACACTACACTACGTTCTCCTGCTCAAAACGCGGTACTGTAAATATTTACGCTTTTAGTCCGACACTGAAGTACCTAACAGGTCAGTGTATCTTACACTTTTGTATAACAAACGCAATAGTGTCAAAAGTGTTAACACTTTTTGCACTGGAGAGCGCTACTAAGCACATCTAATAATCCTGATTATTATAGGTGTGTTAAGTATCGCCCTCCAATGCAAAAAGTGTTACGATGGACATGACAATTTTTAACTGTTTATTGAAATAAATTAACGGGGGGGGGATATTAATTTATCCGTATTTTTTAGTTTTTAAAAATATCAATAAATAAGAAAGTTATAGTGAATTCAAAATTGACCACCTATCGAACAAGGTGTGACGTCATTTGTCTTCAGTCTACATACAAGCAACAAGAATGCTAACTATAGGTACGTGCACTTACCGATCAAAGAAAATTCGTTATTAGGCTGGTGAATTTTTATAAACTTAATAATAATTAGATCTGGAAGGACAAAAAGAGGCATTATGCAGCTATGGATCCACGGCACGGCACCATTTACGAAATTGGCGGGTCTTGAACCGTTCAAAATTTGTCGAGAGTTTTTACAATCTGAGTGAAGAGTCATATTAATGTATAGAATTGTAAAAGACGTGCTTTATGTGTGCTCCCACCTTTAAGTGTATTTTATTACAGGCATTATCGATATCATATATATCGTCCGCCATTTTGAATAGTTTATTAAAAATGGCCGATTTTCTACGCACATGAAAGACAATCAACTATATTGGTTCAATAACTAACCCTGCTTAATCGCAAAACAATATTGTTTAAATATATACTTAGTTACCTTGTTGTATATAATATACAATATATATTTACTTTATTTTTTATTTACTTAAATATATAATGGACATTGTCTTAAAATATAATGACGTTTTTTTTTCTTTATAAAAAACGCATCACTTTGTGTAATATTTAAACAAATGGCTTAAACGCAAACATACAAATAGTAGAAAACGTTTTCAGGTGATTGAATTTTTTTTATAAATATTTCTTTTATATTTTTAGTTTGTTTTAACACTTGAGGAAGTGTTGTTTTTTCTTCTTTTTTGTTTTTACAATTGGTGTTATGACGTTTGTGAATATTTAAATGCTAACAAATATCAATTTTCTATTTGAACACTAGACGTCCCCCGCGGCAATCGTATGCGTTAACAGAAACTTTAAATTTATTTATTATCAATCTCAACTAGAGGTTTTGTTAACGTCAATTTTGATCGCAGATTTTAACAGCAAGCCTCGGTACTAAACTGATAGATGACGGATATACATTTTTAAATCAGTTTCCTTTATAGACTCCGTTTACGGAAAAGTAAAAAAAAATGTTGGGCTTTAGAATAGCTGAGCACAAAGCGCGTTATCATTGTTTTAATGTTGTTTCCTCTATTTCAAGCCCCCAGCTTATTAAAAAATAATAAACGGAAAACATATGAGACCCAAATCTCCTAGTTCTATAAACAGTTGTAAACTAAAAAACGAAATATTTTCAGTAATGTAAATGCAGTACTTTTCCCATTTTTTTTTTGTGTAAATATTTTTTGAATACAATATTACAGACGTACCGGCTTTATTTGTAGATATATGGTAATTATTTTGTTATCTGGCATAACTTCTAGCAAATACGTTTATTTTAGTACGATTTTTCGCTTAAAATTATTACACTTGCAAGGTTATTTCGCAATGAAAAGAATTTGAAATAATCAATAATAATTATTGTTCCTAAGTAGATTTTAATCCAATAGTTTTCAGTCTCAGGGTCTCTTCCACCCACAGAGTTATTTGGCTATATTTTTCATTCATTATTTTTTAACAATAAATCGATACTTCTGTCAATACTCAGATTATAGAACCTGGAAGCTGAGGGTTTATAACAGAGGAGCCGGCCAAAACAAACACATCAAAATGCCTCAGTGATAACCTTGATTATCGAGCATCTGTTGTTTTTGAAACCACAGTGGCAGAAAGATTATTTTCACCATTCTGATAATTATTTTGTTTATTCCATTTAGCATACATTTTTGCGAAATTTAATCAATGTCAGGAATTGACTCAGTCGACTTGGTAAGTCAGTGCTAGGGTGGGAGCAGCAATTTATTTGTATTTGTTTTTAATATGTTTTGATTATAAAATCATTTACGTTTAGATTCCCACCGGGGACGGTACCGCCCTCCAGTGGGCACTGGGGCTTTCCATGGGGGTTTTATTAATAAATAAACGCAGATAAAGTTGGAGCAGATAATATGTATCTAACAATATTTTAATATTTCATATAAAATTATGGACTAGGAGGCGTTGGAATTGTTTTTTGTTCTAAAAAGGACCTAGTGCTCAAATTTCGTCAAAAACCGCTCACGCATTTACAGATAAACAGTTCCAAACACTGAATTTGATTAAAACGGGACATCAATCGTTTCGTACAGTCGGGTAAAAAGTTTCTTACCAAAGAGTGCTTTTAATAAATGTAGCGTACGACATGTTGATTATCCTTTTTGAAAACAAACCCTATTCAAATTTTCAAACTGAAATATGTATCGATCTGTATACGACATTCCGAGCGCTTTTCAAGTGTCATTGTATGGATGTTCTTTTGTCAACAAGTCAACAAACAATCAACAAATATCCTTTAGTATCTCACCTCTTATTGTCTTAAAATATTCAAAAATGTAAGGAATTTCCAGTCAAACGTTTGATATATAAGGATGGTTGAAATGAAGATAAGCTGCATAGATTCATCAAAACAATACAGCATGTCTAACATAGGTACAGTAAAACTCGGTATGTATTTTCAACCTGTCGGGACTAATCGACTCTTGTGTTTTCAATTTCTCCTTCATCCTCACTTCATAGCAATCAGAAAAATCTTTGGTAATTTGAGGTCAAACGTATTTTTCCATTGACTGACATAAACTTTGCGTGAGAAGTAGGTATTAAAAACTTGAAAATACGTGAATCAAAATCAATTGAAAATATGAATCCGACTATATATAGATGCTAATGGCATCGGTTGTCGAGCGTCTACAATCTACAATACTTATGTCTAGCATTGTTATGTGGATGAGTCGTGAAATGCAATGCTTTTTCATTGTCGATCTTGTGACATTTCACTTGTATAGCAAACTTAATTTCAATAATGAATAAAAAAATTATTTCAGCGTCTTTCTGACTTGAAATCGGCCATTTTACGATCGGTTTACATGCGTCAAAAGAAGGTAAGTCAAATAATCTATATAGTACTACTAGGTGAAATTTGTTTGTTTGTATGTTGGGGTGATCTCTGGAACAATAGGGATGTTGACTGTATTCAAAAAAAACATAATTTTAACGAAAATTAGTAGTTTCTATGATAGAAATACTAAAAAACAATATATTTTTCCTTATTTTTAAGGAATTTAATTAATATTTAATAAATAACAGCTAATAAAATCACTCTCAAGTCACGTGACAACAGACACCAATCAGAGCGCATGACGTCATATGTTCAGCAGCTGTCAAAAAACTTCATTGCTTGGTTAGGAAACGTCAAATTACATGTAACTATAGCAACGACTACGAAACAACTTTTCATCACCTCAGTTTACTAACGTTTATGAGCACAGAATACGCATCTATAGGATGGTAGCTCCCGTGTAAACTTTTGAGCCTCCTTTGGTATGAACAGGTGACGTCACGCGACTAGTATTGGCGTTCTGGACCGAAATTTGAAACGGGATTTAAAATACATGATTTTTAAGGCTTGAGTTGTATTTAAATAAAAATAATAAATATTTGTGGCAATATTAGATATTTATGCACGATTTAAAACACTTTCCCAAAAATAGTCAACATCCCTATTGAACATATTCTAAAACTAATAAAAAGCTACACTATTCTCGTGTAATTTACCTATGTTTCAACCTTCAGGTTAATAGACTCGATTTTATTTTGATAAAAATAAAAATACCAAATAAACTGGCTAAATTTGAGTACATAGTGGAAGTACAGTAATTTTATAGTGGAAGTACAGATATATAAAAAGATAGTAATACGGTGGAGTCGAAGGCCCCGCTATTGATGTGGCTGCCGAGTGGGTTATAAAACATTGCTTATTTTTATACGTTGGTTTTCAAACACTAAACGAAAATTAATATTAGAATTAGACAGAAACTTCCATTCACGGTTTCACCAGGGGATTCCCAACTTCATGATTAATTAATATAACTCTCTCTTTTTGGAATTGTCCTTTTTACGTTCTAGAAACTGTTCCAGCACAAATATTTTTTCCACCCCTACAGAAACCGAAACTGGCACAGCAACTGTTCATCTGGCCGACTGTAAAACATAATGAGAAAAACAACTGAACAAGATAAGACAAATGTTTGAAACACTTTCCTATAGTCGACCATGTAAATAAAACGAAACAGATATATGAAATATCAGTTCCGATGGTCCAAATAATATCACGCGTATATTAGAAGCGACGTGCGACTTTCGTGCGTTAGATGACGTTTCCAACTAGTCAGAAGAGGACGGAAGATGGCGACCATGCATTGGTAGGAAGGAGTCTGACGGCGTAGCTAATCTAATAAGACAAGTCATCTATTAACTATTGTGTTTTGTCGGGCTATGGAATTAGGGACCGGCATTTACTATCGGACCACCTGGACGATTGTGTGAAGAGAATATTTACAGGTATATGACATAAATAATAGATGTGTTTGGTGTCGTGCTCCAGTGTAAAAAGTGTTAACACTTTTGACACTACCGCGTTTGTTATAGGTAACAAAGTGTAAGATATACTGACCAGTTTTAAATTCATATAATTATATATTTTTTAAACTATGTAGTGTTTAACTTATTGGAGGCCCTGGGCACTTTAGGGTAATGGGGTCTCTATGACTATTACGGAAGACTATTTTTTCTTAAAAAAAAGATTCATTACTAAGCAAATCAATAATTAACAAATACATTATTAAAAAATGTATCGATATATGATATTTGTTAGCAGTATCAGTTATAGAATGTCGATCTGGCAAGAACTAGGGAGCCCAATCAATGGCGGGGCCCTGGGCACGTGCCCAGTGGGAAAGATGGCCCTGCTCGTACATGTATTTAACATATTTTTGCGCGATTTCTTCTCCGCATTTTGTTCAGAATTGACAAGCGATCTTTTCTATATAGATCTATTCATTTGTTTTTGTGTGAATACAATATTTTTCGAACTATAAGACGCACCATTTTACAGTCAAAGCCCTCTAAGTGCACAGCTCGGAACCGAGGCCCATCCTTTAAGTGCACACTTCCCCTATGATCTTTTTCATCCCCACTCTTCTAACTCCTATAGCTATCTTTATTCAATCAGATGCTCTCTCTCTGCGCGAAACATTGCGCAGAATTTAAAAATGAGTTCAAACTCAAACTGTGTTTACAATCATATGACATGTGTTGACATAAGCGCGCTTACGGTCGCACGTGATTGGTCGCAGATTATTCGAAGTGGGGGCTGGGGAACGTGCACTTAGAGGGCGAGTTCGTGTGCAGTAAGAGAGCGTGTGCATTTAGAGAGCGTGCACTTAGAGGGCTTTGATTGTACATAGAAAAATGTACTCAAATTTTGGGTGAGTCCTAGGGTCCGAAGGAAATATTTTAAATATTTTTTTCAATAGATGGTCTCTAAATTTAAGACGGTGAGATTAATTATTAACGAATTAATTATTACCGAGAATGAAGATGTACTGAATATTGCTAGTACGAGTTATGTTAACAATTAAAGTTGGGTAACTCAGATCTGAACCGGTTCAAAGAGCCGACTCTGACAGAAGATCCGTGAGAGCCGACTCACTTTTTTTTGAGCCGACGGATCAACGGATCCGCATAACTCAGTGAAACACTTAACACACAGAAGCACATTTCACACTTACGTATCAGTTCTTGCTTTGATGTATCTGTCAGCTCAAATGACTCATGCATCACATGTTTGGCAATGCATTCTTGATTCTATACAGGTCGTGATATGATTGACTGAACTAGATAACTCAGTGGCAGACTGCAGTAACATATTCAGAACTCGGCTCTTTTTGAACCGGTTCAGTGAGCCGGCTCACATACGGGATCCAGATGCAAAGATGCAGATCACATAAAAGATCCGTTTTTCCCATCTCTATTAACAATAGGTATCTATATAAAAATTATGATTCGAAGTAACATTAAATTATTTTTTCTAAAAACCAAATAAAAAATTTGAGGTGCGTCTTATAGTCTGAAAAAAATAGTAATGTTCTACATGACAGGAAGTTTGAATATGACATTAGACAATCTGTAATTATATGATCCCAATCTGACGTCATTGTCAATAAAAATTTTTGACAACGCTTTCTACAACCCAGCTTTAGCTTTAAAACTGAACAATTATGTAAAAACATGTGTTAATTTAAGGATATTGAACCCATTATTCTTAGAAAAAAAGTCAAATTGTTTAATGGTATGAAAGTATATCATGAATGCAAAATGTGGTAATTTTTTTTATCGCTTTTAACAGTTACATTTAAATATGTTACATAAGAAGGGTACACGAAAGAGGCAGTTAAAAAAAGAGAATCGCAACATTTATAATATGCAAAGGCGAGTACGTTTACATCACAGGGTTGTAGCCAGAATCGAACAAACGATGCTCTACTGCACTTTGACTCAAACCGAGCCAGCGATAATGGCTGTTTAAAACTCGCTGGCCTCAATTTTAAACATCGCATTGCAATAAACTCAATTACGAAATTAAACAGCTTGTTATAAAACCATGTATACATCTTATTAAGAGATGGAAAAAACGGGTCTTTTTAGTGATCTGCATCTTTGTATCTGGATCCCGTATGTGAGCCGACTCACTGAACAGGTTCAAAAAGAGCCGAGTTCTGCATATGTTACTGCAGTCTGCCCCTGAGTTACCTAGTTCAGTCAATCATATCACGACCTGTATAGAATCAAGAATGCATAGCCAAACATGTGATGCATGAGTCATTTGAGCTGACAGACGCATCAAAGCAAGAACTGATACGTAAGTGTAAAATGTGCTTCTGTGTGTTAAGTGTTTCACTGAGTTATGTGGATCCGTCAGCTCAAAAAAAGTAAGTCGGCTCTCACGGATCTTCTGTCGGAGTCGGCTTTTTGAACCGGTTACCCAACTTTACCAGAGAGTCACTGTACAACCCTGCCCGGCAGTTTACATGATCTGGCGGTGATTTTGGGCGGACATTTTCAACACGGCCACCGGTTATAAGGACATGATCGGGTAGTTCACAAACGGACCACCCTTTCGGTGAGCTAATGAGTACGGCGGTAGACCTCTAACGCAGTGCCAGACTACAAACGAACCAACAAACATAAAAACACGTAATTAACTTGACCTGTGAACCTTAACACTCCGCTCATGTGTTGCCTTTGGGATTCAGATGAACCTTTCAGTCGTCTATTTTATATTTTATTATGCAGACTCTTAAAGAACGGATCACACCCATTTTCAAATTCGCTGCAAAATAATTTTTCTTCAACCTCGGTCGAAAGTACGTAGGGGAGATCCGCTATGAAACGGACATCTCACTTCAAATGTCATTATATATTGTAGAGTATTTTGAAACTTCATGTTAATTACAGAATATAAA
Organism: Venustoraphidia nigricollis; assembly: GCA_034508555.1. NCBI lineage: Eukaryota > Metazoa > Arthropoda > Insecta > Raphidioptera > Raphidiidae > Venustoraphidia > Venustoraphidia nigricollis. Next base: position 2,185,961 of record JAVRKA010000032.1, on the reverse strand, counting down.
AGGGTAATTATTATGCTATAAAACTGTGGTCATATTAATAATTTCTAAATAATTTTGATTAAAAAGAAAAAATTATTAAAAAAATATTACATTTGTCCGTTTCAAAAAACCCGTGGATTGAAACAGACAGTCAGTGTTTTGAAAAGGACAATGCTATAAAAAACTATTAATTTTATAATTAACACAAAAATGAGTAATTTAACAACAGTTATTACAATAAAACTTGCGAACACCTTTGAGACCGCAACTTTCGTGCGCCCAGTTTTTACATATGTAACACTTTAGCCAGTCTATGTTGCTAGAATTATATTTACCCTGACTATATACACAACTGTCCTGCAGACTGCTGTCGTTTCCTTTATTGTTTCCCTTGCATTTGGTTTCCTTTTTTTTCATTTCTTCCTTAGTTTTAGATTTCTTTTTTTTAGGATAATAATTTAGAGGAATATCATCGTCCGTTTCAATGCATCAATGTATGTCCACTTCAATGCATTTGTGGATTTTACTTCAGAATGTCGAAAAAATGTCAACAATAATTATTTATAAGAAATCTACCAACACAGATTGCTTCTACATATTACTACCAAAAAAGATATGTAACAATAAAATATCAATTCGTAATACGTTTCCTGTGCCATGATTCACTATTTTGGTTGAAAATTTACTTTTCACTTAGAAAATCTTCTTCTTTTATTAATGATACCTACGTCGTCAACTGAACTGAGCTGTCAATGCGGTGGAGACATGCAATGGACACAGTGTTCCCAACAGACAATCTTAGATCTTACCATCATGCACAGTATATGAACTGGAGTTATTGTCCGTTTCATAGCGGATCTCCCCTACTTTCGGCTTCGATTTTAAGGCAGAACGCCTAACATTTATGCTCTGCTGGAATTACTTGCACATCTGTAACAGCGGGCCGAAACAGTTTTCTCGCGCACACTAATACGAAAGTACGTACTTTCGACCGAGTACCTATAGGGAAAAATAGTATACTTACACCACACGGCCAGAAAAATGAAATTCCTGGTCTTGCGGTGTAATATACTATTTTTACACACCCTTTTATGAAATAGCTGCTTTTGATGTTTTATTATCCTTTTTCACACTAGTACAGAAAGTAAGACAATAGCAATTTGATTTTACAGATCCACAATAGGTAATATATCTGCCAGTTCACATAGATATACAAATATGGTCGAATATAAACTGTCAAAAATTTTACAAATATACTTATTATAATGTGAAAATCAGCTATTTTATAAAAGGTATGTGCAAAAAGTAAAGTATATATTATTATCTCGATTGTAATGTCTTAATGACTTGTGTGACTGTTAAAAACTCGCTGGTCTGTCGTAATTAACAATGTCATCTCTCGTGTATAAAATAATACATTACAATTTAGATACATAATAATAGTTTATGTATCTCGTACGTAAATGCAGTTATTATGTTGCGAGTTGTGACATTGTTACAAAGCAACAGTGAGTTTAACAGTCACACGAGTCATAAGAGCATTACCACTGACAGAGAGATCACTACTGGCTTAGCAAAATCGCATTACTTTTGTTTTACTTTACGCACAAGTGCGAAAAAGAGTCATTTTTTATCGCTATATAAGCATGACAAGTAGCTATTTTAAAGGGGGTCGTGTTAAAATTACTATTTTGCACAGTCCCTTGTAAAAAAAGCTGCTATTCGTGGCTGCATAGCAATAGCTAAAGCATTAGTGCAACTTTTACTATGGTGTTTTAGCATCAATATTCTGTACTATCACCCTTTAAAAATAAAAAAACTCGGGTCGCAGTGCCAAAACCCTGCCGACAATATAGTGTATTTGCTTATACAGGCAGTGTGGCTTTATTATGCGAACTTAAGTTGGTTTTTGGGCAAAATAAAAAATTTGACTCCTTAATACACCCCTTAAAATAATATTTTTTTTCTTAATTGTAATATTATTATCAATCTAACGTCTACACCGAATTAAATACACCCTTCAATTAATAAGTCACTATTTGCAAATTAGAGTTTTCAAAAAATGTGTAAGTCCGGTCCTGTTAAGCCGATTTTATTAAAATTTTAGGGGCACTTTTTAATTGCTACTAACAGGTTAAATGTCAATTTTGAAACGATTCTGAGAATTTTTTCGATATTTTGGGGCCCAAAAACATTTTTCAACCCCTAAAAACTACCCTTAAAATGACCCGATTACGCCCATTTTAAATAGGCTTCTTGCGGTGATGGATTTCAACAGGTGGGCCAAATTTCGTTAAAATCAAATAACTCTTTCGAAAGTTATTGCCCGCACACATATATATATATATATACGTATATATATATATATACGTATATATATATATATATATATATAAATATATATATACATATATATATAAACATTTTTAAAAATGGTGCCAAAGTGTTTAGGAGGTTATGAAACGTCGAGAAATTTTGGTCCGATCCCTAGGTCCCGCCATCCGACCGACGCCAATAGTGTATGTTGCCATATGGCAAATACACTAATAAGTAAATATACCGAAGGCACCCTGGTGCTTGAATCTATTGAGCTGTAAATATGGAGTACTAATGTATACTGCAGCGCATACAAGCCGACAAGAAAGAGAAGGCTACCAACAAGATATACGTGTTTGACGACAGATGGCGTTGACAAGTGATATTGACTTTACCATCGTGTACTGCTAGCTTTTAAACGACCTCGTGCTGACTTGTAGATAAATTCAGAGGTTAGGTTATTTTTGACAGCCAGTTGTATCATTAGTGTTTTGTATTTTTCGACAAAATGAAAAAATATCGATCAGTAATTGTTTTTTTTTAAACATGCGCACAAATAAAACTGAAGTTGAAACTGAAGATGGGGACATCTATGACCACGTTGAGATACTGGTATAAAAAACGAATTACAGACTTTTTTCCATTTTGTCGAAAAATACTAAACACGAATGATACAACTGGCTGTCAAAAATAACCTAACCTATGAATTTATCTGCAACGCAGCATGAGGTCGTTTAAAAGTCTGCAGTACACGGTGGTAAAGTCAAATTCACTCGTCAACGCCATCTGTTGTCAAACACTAATTGATCAACCCTAGTATGTCTCTTTGTGGTCCGTCTTGATTTCTGAACAAAGACGGAATGGCTACCGCAATTATCACTATCTTTTGCTCGCGTAGCCCAGACTAGCACTCCATATCGACAACTCAATGCTGTAGTATCAACATCAAATCCCTGTTTGTAAATCAATCTGTAGAAATAAACCAGACACACGTGAGAGCTAAACGAATCCACTGAAATAAACTGAATTTGCAACGATGGTTTACGACTGTTTATAAAAAAAACTATATACACATTTTCGAATAGTTAAAAAAATAATAAAAATACGTCACAGCTTTTAATAATTTAATTAGTTGTAAAATTGGTAGATATTTGAAACATTTCACGCCAAATATTCACATATTTTTTCTTTTGATGAAGATTTAAGTTCTAAATTTCAAACGCTAAGTGATAAAATTTGTAACGGTTAGAGTCGAAAGAATTGGTACATAGTTTAGGCAATTCTGGATTTATAATAAGGCACACTATAGGCATCGGTCTAGGACATCAACCCAGAGGGGGCACCAAAAAAAGAGATTACTTTTTTCTTAGTAAGAATTTTAGGTTATTGTACTTTTGATTAACAATTATATGTTTGCACAGGACATAAAATATATATGATCACTTCATTATGGCTTCAGCACTTTTTAATGAAATTATATTATACTGTCATTTACAAGGGAGTATCCAGGATCAAAACTAGGGGGGGCAAGCCATGGTCATTCATGTTGTAACATTTTATCACGAAAAAGGTGAATGAAACCAAAATATTAAGAAAATTATGTATAATTATAGCAGTGCTTTATCAACTAAGTTATTACAATGATTTGCTTGAAAAAAAAAAATTCTAGTTACATGTCTTATACTGTATCATTTTTCTTGGATTTGTAGAAGTAAAGTTATTTCAAGAATTGTAAAAATTCCAGCAACAAAATTTAAAACCCGGGTCGCAGTGCCAAAACCCTGCCGACAATATAGTGTATTTACTTGTGTAGGGCCGTGTGGTTTTATACTTTTATTATGTGAAATTAAGTTTGTTTTTGAGCAAAATAAAAAATTTAACCCCTTAATACACCCCTTAAAATAAATTTTTTTTTCTTAATTGTAATATTATTATCAATCTAACGTCTACACCGAATTAAATACACCCTTCAATAAATAAGTCACTATCTGCAAACTAGTGTTTTCATAAAATTTGTAAATCCGGTCCTGTCGGGCCGATTTTATTAAAATTGTGGGGACACTTTTTAATTACTACCAGAGGGTTAAATTTCAATTTTGAAACGATTCGGAGAATTTTTTCGGTATTTTGGGGCCCAAAATCATTTTTCAACCCCTAAAAACTACCCTTAAATGACCCGATTAGGCCCGTTCTTGCGGTGATGGATTTCAACACGTGGGCCAAATTTAGTTGAAATCAATTAACTCTTTCGAAAGTTATTGCCCGCACACATATATATATATATATACATATATATATATAAACATTTTTAAAAATGGTGCCAAAGTGTTTAGGAGGTTATGAAACGTCGAGAAATTTTTGTCCGACACCTAGGTCCCGCCATCCGACCGACGCCAATAGTGTATGTTGCCATATGGCAAATACACTAATAACGACTTTTGCTTCCAGGGGAAGCAGCTGGGTACACCATTGGTAATTTATGCAAATCGGGGTGAAAATCGTTTCTATTAATTACCAATAATAATAATAAATAGTAGATTATGTAAGCATGTGGAATTTCGCCTGAAGTCCAAAACAAAGGAACTTTACGTAGACAGAAATATTATATATATATATATATATATATATATATATATATATATATATATATATATATATATATATATATATATATATATATATATATATATATATATATATTAGGATAAGGGTACCCGTTAACTATATAAAAACTTAGGACACTAAAATGTTAAATCCGACGCTGAATTAAGGTACATATATCAATTATCCTAACCTATATTTTATAACTGTGGATATCTGAATCATGCCTCACGTCATCGGCGCAACGGATCGGAATGAAATTGTGCATTCAGGAAATTTATGCCCTAGATTATGGACTACTTCTTATCCCGGTCGATACAGCAGTTCCTAAAGGATCGACCTATTTCGTGGTTTCTGCATGTTGTGGACTATATATCAATTTTCTCTCAAATTTTAAAAATGGCTATCAAGTATTTAAAAAGTCGGTCTGTTTTGAATGCATTACGCCTTGCAATCTTCAAGGTCAAACAAAACAAGTTCAATTATTTTCATTTTTGTATAATAATAATAGCATAGAAATGTAATTAACGAATTGATTAATTGATATTTGCATACATTATAAGTGTTAAATATGTAATACAAATAATAATTAATTAATTTATCGGTATTAAATTGCTTATTTAGTCATCTTAGTCATCATTAAATATTCTTTTTTTATATAATGACACGTTCAACAACAGAGATTTAGTGTGGTATTAAAATTATTTATTGTTCGTTTCAGTACCTATGAGAATTATTTTCTCGTACAAATTAGTAATAATATTTTTTTGACGGAGTACTATTACTGCGGCTATATGCCTCCAGTGTCGCCTTACTCATGCATTATAATAATAATAATAATAATGCGTTTAACGTCCGTTTCTCGACTTTATGTCATAACAGACGTCATTCGTACCATTACTATTTTTCATCTACCACTTCCCGTTATTTTATACATTTTTTACAACTTCAACTTATGTAATAGCAATGTGCGAATGAAGGATTTATAGAAAATTAGGATAAGGCCGGTAATTTTTGAACTCAGAGTTTGATAGGTAATCGGCCATGGCCTCAAATAAGGAACCATCTCGATATTTATCTGGAATTAATTGAGGGAAACCATGGAAAACCTCAATTAAGATGGCCGGTACATGAATTACCGTTTCTCGACGAGAGACAGTAGGAAAAAGTCCCAGTCACATCTACCCCCGCCGGGATTCGAACCCGGTACCTCCCGAATGCGAGTCTAGTGCTGTCACCACTACTCTACCCAGGCCGGTTACTCATGCATTATGCACGCATATAAAAACAATAAATCTATGTATGTAATTGTGTATATGTATACACAATTTTTTTTTATATTATATAGCACCTTGGCAGTTATATTCACGCAAAACCATTGAAGAAATCAGTATGGCGGTACAGGTTATACAGGTGTAAATGTGTCTATGTATACAATCGCGTCTTCCTTTCTCGCGTTCAAGGTTACTCTCATATTTCCCCTCCGTAGAGGCATTTCTTCTATAACGTCACAGAAAAACTATCGCCTACATAAACTCACGCGTCAAGTGAAACTTCTTTATAGGTATGAACTAGTTTCATTGATGAGTTATTCATTTTGCGTTTCTAATGTTATTGTGTAACCATGTAAATGGAAAATTGTATGTTTCATCTTAAAATAAATTCACGGTAGAACTAACAATAGCGGGACTCTATAGACGTGGGACACTCAGGTACCTGTGATGTCCCACCTTTTGACCGTGAAAAGAGTTCACTCGGAATTTTATAAGTGTAGTGAATAGAACAAAATTGTAACGTACAAAATTTATAGTGAAAGTGAAAAAAATATACAAAATTATTAATATTTTATACAAAAATATACAAAATTAATAATACAATTAATATTATCAATAAATAATCGTACTGAATATAAATACGACTCTTCCATTTGTCACGCTATAGAAGTGGGTACCCGGGTACCCGGTTATTGAACGAAAGGTGAAAGTTTTTACACTGACCGGACGGTTAACGTCACAGAAAATTTCAAACAGATAACGTGCCATAAATAAATTAATAATCTGACCAACGAAAGTGCAGTGAAATATTTGAGCATAGCGGGAAATCACAAACAAGCAGACTCGGTGATCACAGTTACCTGTCTAATTGTATGCACACCTTCCATTCATGTTAATTAAGTATAAAGCAACGCAACCGCCCATCACTCTGTATCAATCATAATCAATCAGGTATTGATCAATGATCTATCGATCTACAACTATTCACCTTTCCGTATCCACATTTGTAATGTATCGACAGGTATGCCGCGCTGTTCAAACGCGTGTGGTGACTTATTTTATATACAGTTCGCTCGCGTTTTTTTAGTGTATTTGCATATAACACATAAACTGTTGGCGTCGATCGGACATGGCGGGATCTAGGGGTTGGATCAACATTTCTCGACGTTAATAGCCTCCTTAACATTTTAGCAGTATTTTTGAAAATGTTGAAAGATTTGTATTTTTGTGTGTTTGTAGTGAATAAACTTAAAAACTACTGTGCCGATTTAAAAAAATTCTTTCACCATTAGAAAGCTACATTCTCCCTGAGTAACATAGGCTAAAATTGCCGCTCTGGGCACCATCTCCTAGTGCTCCTAGTGTAAAATCCAGCGCTGGGTCTTAGTAAATTTATTTTCAGATGAGCTACTCACAAACAGTGACAAATGTTATTTTATAACACATGTAATATTTTTATATATAGAATAATAATAATAGATATATATAATAAAGACCTACAGCAAAGAATCTTCACAATGAATGATAACCAAGCATTCAACAGGTCCATGAAAGCAATGACACGGACTATATGATATCGGCGTAATATATCATTCACTAGTTTTTGTTGACTTTTTGCCATAATATGATATAAAAGAGGTTACATGAGAATATTCGTTTGAATAAAATATAGACGTTTCGTAATCTTTTATATTTCGGTAGTTTTCTTCATTTCAGAATTTTTATTCACAATGTAAGGTATCAGGATTTCGAGATTAAATTGTCAGGATGAGAAAAAACTAGCTACAGAACAGCGTTGCCAGACGTCCCGATTTTGGCGGATTCACTCACTTCTCAGATTAATGTTTGAAACGCCATATTTTTCTAATGAATAAAACTTTTTTAAATTTTGATTTCTGTTTTTTTTATTTTTTTTTTTTTTTATTCAGAAGACGAATAAGACTCAACTATTTAACGACAGGGTAAATCTGACTTAAAATATCATATTTTTATTAAAATACATTTTCTATGGCTATTTTTGCTATCTATTGTCACGCAAACGTAATTTGAACTCAATTAAAAAGATAAATATTTAAAAAAATCTGATTATATATGTTTTTTTACTATGTCCCGTTGTCGACGAAAGAATCCCGCTTTTTTCACTCAAAAAGTTCCAAAATCCCGACTTGGCAAAAAAAAATCTGGCAACGCTGTACGAGATATAGTATTTTTTTCTGCAGGAACTAGAGCTCGCATCAGTCGGGAGTGTAATATACATGACATAGATGCTGATGAGCTTAGCTGTTGAGCATCTATAATCTACAATTTATCTGGAGCAATTTGGATTAACAGAAATCCTGGATCTTCCATTCCCGAGGGGTATAAGAATCCGTAAGCGATTCTTCAACTGCAACCGGTCAAAATATAATAGAATCAAGTGTGCATTGACACAGATCTTATTGTCTATTTAATCTAGATTTAACAGAGATAATTCCACTGGGTCAAATACATCTCGACTGAAGTGCGGCGAACAATTCCCTAGGCGACGATCTGTCTCCGCCACTTCAAAAGACTGATAGGTCAGGAAGGTCTCTTCTATATCGGCCAAGCGACAGGACCGTAATTCAAAGATTAAACAGATATCGAAAATACCAAGTCTGTAAGATCTGTTCGCAGAGTACAAGGAAATTAAAGTATTAAACTTTTGTTAGCAGAAATGCTCAAATGGAACCATCTCCGAAATGGAGGATGAAACAGCCACCCATATCGTGTTCGAATGTGAGGCTTTAACTTACAGGAGAACAACCATCTTTGGTTACATCGATGAGGATGGAATAGTTTCACAGGATAATCTAGTAGCAAATCTTCTGGAGCTCATAATTATTTGATGGCTAGATCCAGTAAAAAGGGAAGCACAAAAATCCTTTCAGGATGTGGTGCATTTGGGCGAAGAGACCACCCCATTCTATTTTAATCTTTAATCTCCCAGTTTCAGAGAATTCTGCAAAATTGTAAAAATTATATGCTCAACAAAAAGCTTATTTTGTGACAAATACGTAATTTGAAATCATCGCAGTGCTATTAAAATATCCGTAAAAAATGAACGCCCGAAAAATTGTGCGAGCTGAATAGAAAGAGAAACAAAATCGACGATATACAAATACCACCAATGTTGGTTCCGCAGTGGGTAAGCGTTTCTGTTTGGTACCACAGTTGGGACAACGTTTCTGGCTGAGTGTTTGAATAGACCGATCAAAATATCTGTTACGGACCTGAATTTCTATTTGAAAACGTTCCTCTGTTTGTTATATTCATGAAGGATGTAAGAATACCTTTTACAAATTGACTTGAAGTATTCTTGAAGGTTTATTATTCCCAGCGGAGAACATTTTATTTCTCATTCCGGAGAATAGAAACGGTAAATAAACGTAAATCGCGCGACAAAAAAAGAGAAAAATTTAAATAAATTGATTTAACAGCAGAATTTTTTAGTTTATAGCCATCAACTACCAATCCTATGTTGGGTTAGTTGGAAATGCATTTTTTCTATTTATTATTTTCAAAATTACTTTGAAAATCCAATTTATATAGTGCCCCCCAAAATTAACCTCCAAAATCGGAACTCGATTATTTACGCTATACGTCTATGATTGGGGCATGTAACTCTTTAGAGCTGTGACCGAAGGACGGACAGACAGAAACGAATGTGATCCTATATGGGTTCCGTTCTTTTATTGGATGAATGGAACCCTAAAAACTGACAAGAATATGCGTACAAAATAGTTCCGTTGTAGTAACAATACCTATGTGTTTGTTCGTGAAAAATGTTTTTTGAAAAGTTGAAGACTTATTATTATAATTTTATGTCCCCTGATACTATCAAATAAATATTCTAGTTATACTTTATTCATATTTTGGATAATCATTAGGGAATAACAAATAAATGAATTGAATTTTTTGACAACTTTATTCTTTAAAGTGTTTAAGTCGACAAAAGTTTGCCTGTCAAATATTAAGACGTATTTTCTATTGAATTTAAAATATACCCATAATAATATCAATAGCTCACTTCTTTTGCTTAAATTCTTTCATTTGTTTAATTTTTCTATAGTAGTTGAGTTATTTTAGTCAATTCCTTTTTTAATTCAACCCCAAACAAGTCAACCATTTAAATATCTTGCAATAATTTCTTTAGATCTAAGGATAGTCGTAGTTAATAAATCGTTTCTATAGTTTTTCAATTACAAACCCAAAGCTTTAATCTGAGAGCTGGTAAAAATATCAGTTTAATTTTCAATTTAAGGATAACCAAAAATAAATTGATTCTATGCCCAGAGATAACTCAGACTATTGATGGATTTAAAAAAAAAGAATAACACGTACTGGAATTTGAATTTACAAATATAAACACAAAATTATAATTTAATTTACTTAACGTCATTTGCTTTCCATTCTAAGATATCAAAGATATCTGAGATTCTTGGACTTCGATCTTACGCTAGACCAGAGGTTTCCAACTTTTCCTGAACCACCGTCCCCTTTAGAAAAAAAAATCCGTCTCGTATTCCATATAAAAGTCAATTTTATATGAAAAATTTAAATATTATTGCACATTATCTGTCGTAATTTATTTGTTTATTTATTTATTAAAAATCATAAAGCCTCCCTGAAAAGCTCCAGCGCCCACAAGGGAGCGGTACCGCCCTCATTAGGAATCTATGTTTTAGGCCAGCGTTCCCCGAACTTTTTTGACCGCGGCCCGAAACGAGGTTTTAAAATTTTTCGCGACTCACTTTATGAAAAAAAAAACATTTATTTGCAAAACAAATTTTTATTTTTTTTTAAGAAATCAATATGTTTACTTATTTCATATATTGCTATAATGCTTGATTTATGATACAACTTTCAGCATTAAATCTCTAAGATATTAGAATCAAATTTGTTTTCAATTAAATTGAAAAAATAAGCGGCGTACTTAAATCTAGATTTACAGTTGAAACTCCTACAAAAAAATAGCATTCGTTTGACATAAGCCATGTTTCTTTTTGGCCACGCAGTAGAGTTTCATACTTTCATCTCAAAAAGACCGATGCAACAAACCCAAGTCCATTGTGTGTCATACAAATACACATTTACTGATTCGTCTGTGGAGTGCGGTGTCGACTTAATTGAAACTGAAAAGTGGTTCTGACGGCAAGAATGTTGGGCGTGCCCAAAACACTAGCGCCTCGCGTCAACAAACCGTGCGCGAACTATAGCATAAACGACTAAACTGGTCTGTTGTTGCAAAGAACCGTGGGTGACATGCCACTTTTCATAGGCGTTATTAAAAAAAAAACCCGGGTCGCAGTGCCAAAACCCTGCCGACAATATAGTGTATTTGCTTATACAGGCAGTGTGGCTTCATTATGCGAACTTGTTGGTTTTTGGGCAAAATCAAAAATTTGACTCCTTAATACAGCTCTTAAAATAACATTTTTTTTCTTAATTGCAATATTATTATCAATCGAACCTGTATACCAAATTATATACAACTTTCAGTAAATAATTCACTATCTGCAAACTAATGTTTTCATAAAATTTGCAAGTCCGGTCCTGTTAAGCGGATTTTATTAAAATTTTAGGGGAACTTTTTAATTACTACTAAAGGGTTAAATGTCAATTTTGAGACGATTCTGAGAATTTTTTCGGTATTTTGGGGCCCAAAAACATTTTTCAACCCCTAAAAACTACCCTTAAAATGCCCCGATTACGCCCATTTTAAATAGGCTTCTTGCGGTGACGGATTTCAACACGTGGACCAAATTTCGTTAAAATCAATTAACTCTTTCGGAAGTTATTGCCCGCACACACATATATATATATATATATATATATATATATATATATATACATATATATATAAACAGTTTCAAAAATGGTGCCAAAGTGTTTAGGAGGTTATGAAACGTCGAGAAATTTTGGTGCGACCCCTAGGTCCCGCCATCCGACCAACGCCAATAGTGTATGTTGCCATATGGCAAATACACTAAAAACATGCACTGCTACCTCAAACCTCAAAACACTCTGCTACTTCAAAACTAATTACAAGCTACTGCATCGGATTCTGTAATTAATCTTGGGAATAATCAAAAGGTTACTATTCGAATGATTCATGTGAAATTATTCTTTCAACTGATCATAAAAATAGGTGTGTTGGTAGGTACTATGCGTGAATGAATGAATGTTTCAGCTCTCGAATAAATGTAGCTCTCGCTTTTGATTGTCAGTCTTGAGAGAGTGCTTCCTAGAACAGACGCAGATAAAAGATGTAAGTCGTATTCAGCATCTCGGGTGATTAAGATGCGAGTGAAAACATACTTTATTCTGTCTATGCATTCGATATGATTATTACAACGAATACATTCTCGATTATGCGACATGGAGGAATCACTTGCATGCAGTGCTTCATAGAACGGTGTCATTTCATCTAGAATTTTGTTTTGTTTTAATTTAAATTTCAAAATAACTAGACATAACACACGTTGATAAATATTTTTTTTTATTGTTAAAATATTGTATCTATCCAACAACATAATGATTAGAATGTAAGTTTTAAAAGAAATTAAATTTAGCACTTAAAATATTCTTTTCGACTTCGGCCGGGTAGATTTTGACTTAGCAACAAAATAATCAAGGTCAACACATTTCTTAAGTAGGTATCATTTTCTGCGAACACCAATTTAGCTCAGAAAATGCGTGTGGCATCTCCGACGCGCTTTACCTTTTCACTCACAGCTCATTCCCCGTTTTTCTTACCGCAATAATATATAGTCTACGTTACTTTATAAAAAGTTGGTTTTAAACAATGCAAAACTTTTTTTAATCTGTTCAATAATTTTTCAGATAACACGTGACAAATAAAAAAACAGAAATGATTTCTTTGATCAGTTCATTGACTATGTCCGTGTATGTATAAATATGGCATGTTCGCTTATAAATAGTAAACGGCTGAGTCGATTGAGATGAGTTTTGTTACGAGTGAGAATCAAAGGGGACTGATCTAGACATTTTTTCAGCCACGATTTTTGCAGCTCGAAAATTTGTGCTAGAATTTTCGTCATTTCGCAAAACAAAATAATCCAACATACTTCATAAAAAAAGAATGAATTTTCAGATTAGAGAATCGGGTTTGTAAAGTATGACAATTTATTGTTAAATAGTTTTTGTGAAGTACTGATACGACGAGGCGTTAGTACTAGACCTTTGAACGCGGTGGAACTATAGGTGTTAATAATTATAATCGAATGTGTTGAACCAATAAGAAACAAACTTGTCTGAAACAAAAGAATTCAAGTCTTCATATTGATTGTGATAATTATATTCCGATCAAGGTGGGCCTTGTTATATATATATCAGTGCTACCAACAAACGTTGCGTTAGTTATTTGATTACAAAATACGTTTCATTCAATAAAAGAAGAAAAAAGTTTACAAACAACAATTTCAATGCATTATTGTTAATACCTATTGTTATCCAAGACACATACCCTGTGACTAAACCATTTCAAACTCCCCGCCTTTAACATCTCGTTCTGACCAATCACATCGACTCATTTAATTTCAAAGAATGCCGCCGTGTCGAAGGAATGTTTTAGAGGCGGAACTTTTTCCACCTTAGCTGTGTTAACTTTCGACTAAAGTGGCAAAGAATCCGCTGGTCAGTTTCCATTTAGAAAGCCGAAGATTACCACCTAACAATTCGCCTTTTTCGTTTTTTTTTAGTAGTGTGACACTAAAAAGTTTCGGTCGATTAAGGGTTGAAAGGCGTTGTGAGATTGTGCGAAATTGTGAAACATTTTGAACTTGTGAACAATTTGTTTGTTTTTTTTTGGATTTGTGTGACGATAGTATGATAAGTGATTTGATTAATAAAGTAATTAAATTTGATTGAATTTTTCAACGCGTCGCAGCAAGAAGAAGTTTTCCATAAATGGCAGTTTCTACATTAAATATGGCACCTTATTTTACGGGATATCCATTTCAAGGTAATTACTAATTACGCATTTTAATTGGGTACTTAAATAATTAACACTTTAGTGTTAATTCATCTCTTAGGATAATTAAAATAGTTTACTGTTAAAAACGCGAAGAATTGTTAGGCTGCTATTTAATTACTGTATCTATACCTATTTAAGATTTTTCCAGAAAAAATCATACCTAGTAGTTAGTACCTACTTAGATATATTCGACATGTTTTTATATAGATTTTGAAATAATAGTTACTCCTCAAATTGAACGTACATTTTGAATTTCCTGTTTGAATTGAAAAATCACAACGCGATCGTTGGAATAGATCGTGACACTTCTTTACCATATTATTTAATCTAATCCGACAACTACTACAACCCGCCGTTTTTTGAGAATCGGGATTTGTCATGATTAGGTTCTGTAATCCGTTATTATTGAAAATCTTCAGCTCAAAGAAAATAGAATGTCATGCGATATGGTTGCAAATTTACGTAAAATGCGTTGATCAAGTTATTAAAAGATATATTCTGGTAAAAAACAAGCCAAATTAGAGCACTCTTTTTCGAAATCTGAGTAATTAATGTTACGTGTTTGTTAAGTATTAAATATTAATATAAAATTAATTATAAATTTTGCTGTTTAATTCAATTTCTTGATCCTGTACATTATAACCCGTCGTTTTCAGTAATCCGCCGAGAGACTACCGACGTTAAATAAATATATGTTTATTGCTCCTATTTCCGCAAAAAGTGCAAATTTCAAACTATGTTTGATCTTCCATCTGTCCTTTAAGTACAAAACAATTTCCAAAGTACATTCTAAAAATATTAAACAAAATACTTTAAAATTATTTCAAAGAATCCAATATTCAGTAGTGAATTAAGATCTTCTACCATATAATACTTAGTAGTTTATTTATCGTGGCGGATGGAGCTTTTAAACTTTATCTATGAATGTTGCTTCAGCATTAAGTGTGAAAAAACACTTTTTAAATGAATTGGAAAAAAACGGGGAATAACAAATGTTATTACTGTATGAATTCGGCTTCGCACGGATAGCACAAATTATCTATAGCCATAAAAGATGAGAATCATTATCATAAAATTCTCAACGTATATTGAATTTGCGCGAATTCAATCGCATTTAATTATGAATGTTCAAAAATCGAAGAAAAATCATAATTGCCAAAAAACCAAAAACAGAAAATTCTGTTGATCTGATCGCTACCAAACTTTAAAGGATCACCCACTGGGCCAACCTGAAAATTGCCTGAAAATTTAATCAAAATCGGTCCAGCCGTTTTGAGGGCCATAGGGAACATACCTACACGCATCGTTTTTTATATAGATATAAATAACGAAGTATCTCCAATTTGATATTAAAAAATGTCATGGGGTTGCTAATAAAATTGACTAGCTTCACTTTTGATAGTTTTAAATGATTGCAAAATTAAAGAAATATGATTTAGGTTTTTTAATTCATTCACTGTCGCAGACATTTTCTTACCAAGATATTACTTACAGACAGACTCTATCCGTCGATAAACTGGCAATCTATATAGATGGATTCTACATTTAAAAAAATACATCATTTTTAAAGTCAGTTAAAAACGACTAGGCCGATTTAAAAAAACGTTGTATCCGTAAATATTCGAAACAAAATGGTGTCGATCTTTTTCAAATTGAAAAGTTATGCAAAACAAAAAGATATCGTTGGTTTAGACTACAAACCAGTGAACTCCACTTTTGCTAAGTTTTTGGATTTTGGTGCCATCAGTTAAAAAACAATTCTCTCCACGCTTTAGCAAATCAAGCAACTTCCAAAACAGAACAGATTTTCCTTAAATTAGGAGGAGCCCCCTGGCCCGAGAGGATCGTGATAACAGGATGATCCTATAGCATTTATTATTACAACCTTTAGTAAAATTTTGTATTCAGTTAATTTAAGTTACCTACTAAAGTGCATTCACAAATTAAACAAAAAAAAAGTATCGAGATTTGAACGCATTTGTAAGAAAGAGATATAACGTTGGTTGAGCTTCTCAATCTGATCACAAAGCATCCATAATCGCGGAGGTGTTATTCGAATTCATGACGATTTGATTCAAAGGCCAGCACGCTCACCATCTCACCAAACTGTCCCCTTGACTTAATAGTATATTAGTACTGATTAATGATAAATATTTTAATTTATTGCTGGATTAATAGAGAAATTACAATAAACAGTTTAGCGTTTAAGAGGAGAACAGATGCTTTTAAATTTTGTACCGAATTATTGAGTATTTCCGTTTGTCTTGCGCGTTAACCCTTGCTCGAGGCAAGGTGAAGAACACTCATTTATGAATTATTATGATAGGTTGATACCTACTGGGAAGATGCACAGTGATAAATGTCGAGACCATTTATTTAGAATGAGATGCGACAGTCAGGGGCGGTTCGTCATTGATGAACCGGTTCAAAAAGAGCCGAGTTCTGAATATGTTACTGCGGTCTGCCACTGAGTTACCTAGTTCAGTCAATTATATCACGACCTGTATAGAATCAAGAATGCATAGCCAAACATGTGCTGCATGAGTCATTTGAGCTGACAGATGCATCAAAGCAAGAACTGGTACGTAAGTGTAAAATGTGCTTCTGTGTGTTAAGTGTTTCACTGAGTTATGCGGATCCGTTGATCCGTCGGCTCAAAAAAAAGTGAGTCGGCTCTCACGGATCTTCTGTCGGAGTCGGCTCTTTGAACCAGTTCAGATCTGAGTTACCCAACTCTATGCAAAGCAAAATAGCATTCTAACAATTTAAAAAAGCGGTCAAGTGCAAGCCGAACATTGTTTGAAGTATTCAAATCAGTTGGTTTCGACTGTTCGAAGCAGTCCGTGTACTGCTGGCCTTACTATATTGGATTTCAATGTCTGTTTTTAACGAGTCACCACTGAATTCAGATACATATGTATTTAATATTTCATCTTATATACAAAAAAATTATATATCTTCAAAAGCGAATAAAAATCTACAACAAATTAGTTCCATCTACTGTAGTCATATTTTGTACGACGTGTTTAAAAAAAATATTGAAATGATGCGTCAACCTACTTGGATCACATTTTGAATGATTGCAAGTTTATTAATTACAACTATGCAAGGGTAGAAGCTAATTTATTTTGTAGGTAAATTATTCTAATACTAGCTTTTCCCCGGGTGTCCGCTCGAATGACTGCCCGTTTTTTGACTAATACTCAGTCCGATTAAATAGAATCGCGATAGTCCGATCAAAAATGAATGGTTTAGTTGTAATCAAACAAACAGAAGAAAAAAAATATAAAACTGGCCAAGCGCGTGTTGTATATGCATCAACTTAGGGTTCCGTGAGTATTTTTTCGTAATTAGTAGATTGTTGCTATTGGAAACTTAATATTATGGATATCTAAAAAATTTGTTAACATATATCTTGTTCAAAATAATTTTCGTTAAAAGTATTTATAAAGTGGTAGTATCTTGATTTTTTCAACTTTTTAATCACATGTTTGGAAAGTTAGAGAGGGGACGACTCACATTATTAGCGTCTTAATTTATAGGAGCTTATATTCGCGTCAGAAATAAAAAAGTAAATTGAAAAAATAAAAAAAAAACCCAATTGCGTAAAAAAAGAACAGAAACAAGATCAAATGATAATATGCAGTCGGTTCAGCGTTGCCAGACGTCCCGATTTTTAAATCAAAATTAAATATCCCGCGCGGGACAGGCTCAGTCCCGCTTTTCGGGGATAACTCGACCGTGCGTAAATAATAATTATTCTCTTATTGTAAGTTGCAATTTGTGACACTCACTCCTCAGACTATTGTTTGAAACGCCATATTTTTCTAATGAATAAAACTTTTTTGATTTTGATTTCTGTTTTTTTTATTTTTTTTATATTCAGAAGACGAATAAGACTCAACTATTTAACGATAGGGTAAATCTGACTTAAAATATCATATTTTTATTAAAATACATTTTCTATGGCTATTTTTGCTATCTATTGTCACGTAAACGTAATTTGAACTCAAATAAAAAGATAAATATTTAAAAACTTCTGATTATATACGTTTTTTTACTATGTCCCGCTTTCGACGAAAGAATCCCGCTTTTTTCACTCAAAAAGTTTCAAAATCCCGACTTGGCAAAAAAAATATCTGGCAACGCTGAGTCGGTTGTATCAGATATTTCTGTTTTTATTTTTGCAGTAATCACATGTACCTATTCTTGGCAGTGGGGTAAAAAAACAAAATTATTAAATTTTGATATGTGAGATGACCTTATTCTAATTACGCCCCTGAAAATCTCTATAAATAGAAAAACAAGAACTGATAAAAACGGATGTCAACGTCTTTCAAAAATCGAAACCGTTAGCGGCGGCGCGTTGTAATATTTTTATTAGCCGCGCTTGAATACGTCAAATGTAAAAAAGACAAGAACATAAGACAGTGGCCAGTCAGTGGTCAGATAAACACGGATTATGCTAATATTGTTGTTAATGGATGCGTTGTTGGTCAACAACGCGGTACCGGAGGGGACCGTCGATACGTTCTCTTATTCTTTAATGACATCGTTAAACTTATCGATTGGTCGGAAAAAATTAAAACGTTGTGTTTCATTTAATAATGTATGCAATGTAACTACAGATATTTCAAATGAAATAAGACACAACGTTTTCATTTATTTACGTTTAAAATTCGAAAATGTTTTTTTATAACAATTGTTTCGCAAAACATAGTGACTTCGGCAGACAAAGATATCTTAAAGTGCGATATTAATCTGGAGTATTAATCTGCGCAGCAATTCTTAAGGTCACTGTTTACCAACTGTTCAATATACCCCTTTTTCACCCGCATAGATCTATGGAAGCAGCTAGATCTGTGTGTGTGTGTGTGTGGTGTGCATGTAAAACGCACTTACTCACGTTTCAGAAATCTCTATTTTCTATGAAAAATCTTATTCAACCTTTGATATTAATGATTCCTAAATCACTAGAAATATGTACCATTCTTAATTTCCATATGACTTTTCGTCAAGTTTTTACATTTTATTTGATCTAAATTAATTATTTAATCTTCAAAGTTCAATTCCAGATATATGTTATAATTATAAATGTTATATTGAAGTTAGTCACACTATTGTTTCTTTTTAGTAAATTGTTTAATCCATAATGTTTAATATTTTTATTATATGAGTGTTAATTATTGTAAAAAAAATTTTAGAGCTTGAAAAAGTCTTAATAAAAAAGACGAAACGTTGCGATCAATGAGTGTTTAAATTGATTTATTTTCATTATTCCAATTACCCGTGATCTTGTTTTCTATTATTAACTATTTAAAATCAGATAAAAACGAGAAAAATTAGCAAAAGTTTAATGCAAGTTTTTGTGGAAAAAATTATATTCGAAAAAAATTATTGAGCAAGCCTTTGTCAGCTTTTTTAACATAAGATTGTAAAGAAAAAACTTTAGCATGTTAATTTGCCTTCCCATAATTCGAAACGTGCTGTAATTATTGACGAGTATCACGTCTTTTTATTCTATTATTAGGCAAAAATATATTTTTTGAAATTTTTAAGCAACATCAGCCGAATCAAATATGAAAATCTAATAAAAATCTACGTTAAAAAAATTGTACCCCGTGGCATTATTTTTTTACAAAGTTAACCTGTTTTGTTATTTAATGTTGACGTATTTCAGATATTTTTCAAGTGGTTGCATAATTTATTTAAAATTTTTTTTTTAAATAAAAATTCAAGAATGGTATAAATATGATGTTACTTACATAATCGTTCGCAGCAATTTTAAGAAGAAAAGAACACGTTTTTATTAACATCGCAGAGTTCGTATGCTATAAAAAAGATTATTCTTGTATGCATTCATAAAAAATAGTTTTTTTAATTTAGTAAGATGGTTCCAAATTTACATGAATCGCAAAAAAATTTGCACATTTCACTAAAAAGTACAGCCTCCATGTCAAAAATTCACTTGCTGAAAATATTAGCAGAAAACATTGTCACTCGAAATAATAGTATTTTAACAACCACGCACAAAACTCGAAACACTAAAAATTGATTCACAAATTACTACCGACTTTATTAGTTTAGAAATTATTTTTGAAATAGTCTTGACTAGACACAACCGAACGCGAATTCACGTTTAAAGACGACATTTATTTCAATGGTACATAATTTGGATTTTACTTGTTCAAGGTCGAATTTAATAATGTAAGTATTTGGAAAAAAATCGAAAATTCTATGACCTTTTATTTCAGTTACATAATATGTTTTATGTTGCGTTTGTAATGCAATAGATTTATTGTGTATAGGGTCGGTCGCAGTATAGGTATTAAGAATTATTTTTGAATATATATTGTAAATATGATTATTTGCCAGCTAAATATAAACAATTCTCATCATGTTCGTTCGTCTTCTAGTTTTTAGTTAATATTTGAAAATTGCTGGTCTTAGATGTTATACAATATCACCCCCAAAAAAACAAAGAGCGGACAGGGTGGTTCTGTGATGTCGTGGGTTCGAATCCTGCCTCTACTCATGAATGTTTCGTGGTATCGTTTAGTTTTCAGTGATTAAGGCGCTAATGATCTAAGTTGTCGAGCGATAATAAAACAATAGCAAGAATAAATTGGGGGTCTTGTTGGTATTTTATAGATTTATATTTGATCTTGGGCTTGATGGGGCCGTTATTTCAGTTTTATTAGTATTTTATGGTTTATTTTGTTAGTATTTTTGCAATAAGCTTTGGCAAGATTTTTTTCTCAATGAATAGAAGAAAATATTAATGAAACTTTATCATAATAAGAATATTGAAGTTAATTAAAATGTTTAGAAGAACAAATAATTTATACTTTATCCAAAAGGAAATTTTTTAACTCTTTTAAAGATAATTATAGACGCAAACAATCCTCAAGAAATCACCAGATTTCGCCTATGATGGCATTAAATGAATAAAAACCTTCTGAACAAAATATTGCGATAAACGCTTCCTTAAAGCAATCAACTATTATGCAAATATGAAGTGTAATAATAAAATATAATAAATACGATTTTTTTATAAATTTCATCAGATAATAAAATATCGATAAACAATATTCAACTGATAGATATTAATCCTAATAAAAAAGAACATATCGAGCTAAAAAAAGTCTTTTCATTAAGCGAGATATTATTTAAGATTTCCATATGAAATTACTCACATATTATAATCTCCTTGTATGTATTCTGTCAAGAATATAAACTTACTAATCGGTTGCGTTCCTCGTAGTTTGCACGCAAAAATGTTTTTATTGAAGTGAAACTTCTTGAGGAAACTTCTTCTGCGGGCAATAACTTTCGAAAGAGATAACTGATTTTAACGAAATTTCGCCCACGTGTTGAATCCATCACCGCAAGAAGCCTATTGGCGTAATCGGGGCATTTTAAGGGTAGTTTTTAGGGGTTGAAAAATGTTTTTGGGCTCCAAAATACCGAAAAAAATTTTAGAATCGTTTCAGAATTGACATTTAACCCTTTAGTAGTAATTAAAAAGTGTCCCTAAAATTTTAATAAAATCGGCCGGACAGGACCGGACTTACAAATTTTATGAAAACACTAGTTTGCAGATAGTGAATTATTTACTGAACGTTGTATATAATTTGGTTTAGAGGTTCGATTGATAATAATATTGCAATCAAGAAAAAAAATGTTATTTTCAGGGGTGTATTAAAGAGTCAAATTTTTTATTTTGCCCAAAAACCAACTTAAGTTCGCATAATAAAGCCACACTGCCTGTATAAGCAAATACACCATATTGTCGGCAGGGTTTTGGCACTGCGACCCGGGTTTTTTTGATGTTACAGATAGGTAGAGCTAATAAAGCGTGAAAAAAAATCAACGATGTCAGCAAAAACATAGAACTGATGATAGATGAGTGCGTTGTGTGAGTCGAGAAATGAATTTTATTATGCAGATAAACTCTAGTATAGTGGAAAAAGAGAATATAAAAAAAGTGCCTAAACCCCGATCACATCGGCTTTGGCGGCTGAGCGGCTGGCATCGGCCGAGTCCGCTGGGTGACCACAGCTGACTTCAGATCAGTTTTTGACCACATTACACTTATGATATGCGAGGTGGGCGTCTTACGAGCGGGACATTTAAACAGAATGAAATGCCGACCGTACGGCGGTGCCTTTGATCTCACTAATGCCTGTTTTCATCAGGCAGATATTACACCCGATAGCGCGGTACGCTATTACACAAGAGCGGACAATGTATCAAGTTGGAGGCGGATGATGATCGACCGGTTCATGATATCGATCTTTGGTATCGATTGATTGCATGTTCACACTTTTATCAGATAAACTATTTTATTAAACAAGTCAAATGTGGGAGGTTAAGGTTTTATTGGAAATTAAGATTTTATTGTGCGGTGCAACTACCTCGAGCTATTAAACTATATGCTTGACTTGAATTGTTGAGCGTTTGTACTGAGTATTGCAGTACATGTTTACTAGCCCGACAACAAAATTTTTCGCTTAACTCGGATTACCGAATGTAAGCACGGACTACAGAACGACTCCATGAAACGTCGGAGTATAGAAAAATATTTGTCAAGTAAACACGTGTGTCGGATTATAGAGCGGTTTTTCTAGACCTCTACATGCTTTAAAAACTGGACGTGTCGGACTAACAAACAGCGGATTATCGATCGTGTACTGTATTAAAGAAGATAATCGCAAAATGTTAACTAAATATGTTACCACCATGAGGAGATGACTAAAACTGAATTGAATCATCATATGTCCTGATTCCTTGCTTGGCACTTAATAGATTAAATGAGCCAAGCTCAATAGTCATTGGCAAATATTTGTTTCAAATCTCGTCCAATGACTTGAAGCTGACTACACACTGGCCCAACCCGGCTCAATGTTCCTTGGCGAATATTTGCTTCCAGAACACTGAACCTCAATTATTTTACAATAGGTATTAACCACACTAAAATTATTAACACCTTTCAATAATCATTTCATCAAACCCTCAACCATGAAGATTAATTTACAAACTTAACATTTCCCTGCCATTAAATCATTTCCCTTTATTTTGCGTTACCAACTTACATTTTCTTAGAGAGAAAATTTTAAACAGCTACGTCGTGAAATTTTACTACCAAAATTGATATTTTGGAGTTTGTTGTTCTTGCAATTACTTCGTTAGCAAACCAAAAACTACGCGCGGTCGAAGTCGCAGAATTTTATGTAGTTAATCTATTTTCAACAATATTTATTTTCAACTCACATATTTTCAAGTTTTTAGTTCCTACTTCTTACGCAAAGTGTTGTCCCCCACGCTGCTCAGCCAATGAAAAATTACGAATGACAACGTTTAGCCTCAAATTAACAAAGTTTTTTTTTCTGATTGGTCTCTGATTGCCTAGAACTAACGCTGATAGAGAAGTTGAGAATACATGAGTCGAGTAGTCGCGACAGGTTAAACATGAGCTTTACTTAGGGTTGCCAACCGTCCCGTTATACGCGGGACGTCCCGTTTCTGATACCCTTAACGAGACGTCCCGCTCAGGATGTGTGCGAGACGCTAAATATCCCGCTTTTCGGAGGACGCTAATTACATTGCATCTATTCCATGTTCTAATGCAGCAGTAGAGAGAGTCTTCTCACTTTGTAATAATGCCTGGACCGACGCGCGAAATCGTCTTCATGGGGATTCTATAAAGTCAGAGCTACAAGTTAAAGTAAATTTTTCTTATCTATGCAAAGATTTTTACAATTTTGTACTTAAAAATAAAAAAATCCTTAAAAGTGCCAAATGTCAAGAAAAATACTCATTTAAAAAGTAATTTATAGTTTTCATAATAAAGTCTAAATTACACTATAACTGTTTTTTTTTTTTTTTAGTAAATATGGACTATTATTAATCTAACAAGGTGTTTTATTTTACTTCTCATCCTGATTTGTAAAGAAAATTTCACGTTTTTTTGTATTCTAAATAAAATTAGTTGGATCCCGATTTTTAAACCCTTGTCCCGCATTTAAAATCATTATTTCCCGCAAATTTGTATTTTAAAGTTGGCAAGCCTAGCTTTACTGTACAAGACTTTAAATTCATCTGTAATATAACTGCATATTATATAATAAGTTTTTTACGGAAATGAGTTCTGAAATGTGTATCTTCTAAACGCTTTGATTTGCCGCTTTGGAAAAATATTGATTATTCACGAAATACCTGTTGATTCCACGTAGCTCATGGCTTACAACACTTTGGGCTAACACACACACACGCACTATATAAAGCGTATAACTAAGAAACTTAAGAATATTATTATTTTATTGCTCGTTTACTATTAAACCCGGCGTTGTCCGTGCGCCACATGGGATTAGCGCGTTTGTATTAAGTTTAAAATACTCCCAAGACAATGCTCTATAAAATAGTGAAAACTAAATTGAAATCGGTTAAGCGGTTTTCAAGTTTAACGCCAACGTACAGACCAGCGTTGCCAGATTTTTTTTTTGCTAAGTCGGGATTTTGGAACTTTTTGAGTGAAAAAAGCGGGATTCTTTCGTCGAAAGCGGGACATAGTAAAAAAACGTACATAATCAGAAGTTTTTAAATATTTATCTTTTTATTTGAGTTCAAATTACGTTTACGTGACAATAGATAGCAGAAATAGCCATAGAAAATGTATTTTAATAAAAATATGATATTTTAAATCAGATTTACCCTATTCCATTATACATGTATTTAAAATTTATTTTTGACGCAGGTAATAAAGATAGTTCTTTATGCTGCATTTCTATGGCTGCGTCGTCACTAATTTGTGTCACTAATTTTGTTTCATTCATTTTACTCTTTTCAAATTGGCGACGTGCCACATACGAAGTTTCAATTCAAAAACTTATTTTCTTCTTCAGGTGCAAGCATTTTTATTCAATTAAATTGTATGAATATAAAAAAATATGAATTCATTTTCAATCTGGCCGATTTCTTATAACGTATATTATGTAAATCAGGGATTTAAGTTTAGGCTAAATGATTAATCACGAAAAATAGACCCCACACTGCGTGCATATAATTGAGAATCGACTGTATTATATACAAAACAGCTTGCCATAGTTTTATAATGTAGCTCATTTATAAATACCAACTAATATTAGAGAGACGTGTTTTTTTGATTGGGTTTGTCACTTTATGTGTCATTAATGAAAAAAGGAATCATATTTATTATGTTTGACATTTATTTCTTATTAATTTACTTTAAATTATTAAATTTACATGACACTGAACTGTTAGTTCGACTTTGTAGATAGAGTAATTGACCGAAATGACAATTCTACAATATTTAGACTAATTTTTGTCAGCGGCTTCGCTTCCGTGTACGTCAATTTTGCTCGCCAAATCGTTCGCAACATTGCCAGTTTTGAAGCCTATAATAGTCGGAGACCTATTAAGCATTCTTGGGTAGGTATTTGAGGCACTGTGAAAATTTGTACAATAACTCTTTAGTAATATCTGAATGCAACAACACAGACCTGACTGAAGGGTAGCGGGGCGGAAAAAAGTAAAAACCAAAATAAAATTTGGAAAGAGCTTTAAAATATCTGAGGTTAATGTTTCGTAAGTATTATTCTTAAACTTTTTGAAGATTTTTTTTCAATAAACAATTTTCATGTATATTAAAAATTAGCTTTTAATCACACCAAAGAAGTATAACTTCAAACGCACCCACTTTTTTGTAGATAATTTATAACTGATGTATTATTTATTTGTACCTCACTGTATATTAACTTTTTTCGTTTTGACTACCATTTTTAATAATATATATATAATATTTTTTATATTTAACTAATGACTTAAAAGTCAACATAATTAGATTTATAAGGTGCTAATTTTTAAATAATTGCTTAACGAAAAAACTACAATTACTGCCTAAATTATCTTTTGGTAAATATGTACAGTGATTACATAAGCTAGAGGCAATATTTTAAAACTTGAAATTATTGTAAACGGCACTTGCGTCAATCATTATTCAAATAAAAGCATTTATTAAAAATTTAGTTAATTGTTTACTAACTTGAAAGCTAGTTCGATTTAATCAATTCAATTTTTCAAACTCTATTTTCTTCGGCATAATTTATTTCATATTATTTTTGAATTTGTTAAAGCAAAATTGTTACGAGACCTTTTTTTCTGTAATTCAACTATAGAAGTTGATATTATTTTTTCGACAAAACATGCGTCAATATTTTGTTACCAAATCCAAAATCTAAAATTAAAAAAAAAATATATGCCGAAAGGGCCATGTTTCAGATTTTGCGTCATATGTGTTTCCGTCGCGATTTAAAACAAAAATGTTTATTACAATGGATTTTTTTGTGTGGAAAACTTGTCTAAACAGATTTTATGTCAGTCTGGCTGTTTCATGAAACGTTTACGTACTTGTTAGATACAAATTAATATCTCAGAAAATATGGCCTACGAAATGGAATGCAGTATTTATTATATGTATTTTATTAACAAAAAAAAAAATCTTCGACATCGGAGAACTCTCAAATTTGGTTTGTTTGTTATTTTTATATGCCTAATTCTATTTCAGTAAAATTTCAACACCGTATATTTTCCATGAATCTCTTGAAGAAGTATGAAACCTGAATATTAAAATTAATGTTCCGCCAATGTTTCGCCAATTGTGAACTGATTTGAAAAATTTCTACACTATTCTCTTCAGAATATTATCGGATTTGTACCATATAGTTTTTATGAAAATCTGTTAATCCGTTTTCAAATGACATCAAAAAAACATATTATTTATATTTATGCTACCTCATATCTTTAACATTTGTGAACGGATTTTGATGATACATCCAGAATGATCTCACATAAATTTTACTTAAATCAATTCCAAAAAACAAATACTTACGCGTCGAATTGTATAATCTTTTTTTTAAGTCGGTTAAAAAAATATCAAAACGACGTCAGTTTCGTTATCCATGTTAGCATCATCAGGATATGATCAAAACTAAGTTAATAGGTTGTTAAAGTTTTCGCAATTATTTTTTTTAACATTTACTTGATATTTTATTATTGTAAATAGAAAATGAAAATTGACTTTTTAAATAAACCGGAAAACGTTATATTTCAAGGAGCGTTGCTGTCAAGAAAATATGTACTCTGAGTTAATTATTTTTACAGCACCATTAGTCAACAATATTTTGCATTAGTCATTGTTAAAAAAATATTTTTGCACGTGCTTGTCTAATAGTTTTTACAAGACATTTCAGTTTTTTTTTTTCGATTATTACATAGACAGGTTTTCGTCTTGTCGATTGTAAGACAGAATATTTCTAAAAGATTTTGCTAAATATTCGATATTCACTACCGAAAAAAGAAAGAATTACTATCGCCATTTATAGGTACAGTAAAGTCTCTTAAAGGCAAATATATAATTCATCAGTTGAATACCTTTCTTTAACGGACAAAATCGATTCGGCACAGAATTGGATTTATAGTGAACGCTAAGCAGTGGTCCTTAGCCTCAGAAATCATTCAACTTAAGCTAAGCAAATTCTAGAACTATTGGATATATGTTTTCATTAGACTTATTATTAAAATTGATATCATTCACTTAAAGTATTTTTTTTAAATATAAAGTTTAGTCGAATTTGGTTACAAAATTCACGCGGTTTCGGGGGCCTCCACTAAGCAGCTGCTTATTATGCTTATGGGTAAATTCGGCTTTGCTTTTGGTAAACCTAACTTGAACTTTTCAGTGCAAATATCACTGAGCTATCTATCTAAGACTACACTAATATACCAATCACACCTAATATGTAGGCTAAGAGAAAGAGATGGGAGAGAAGAGAGAGAGATTGCAGATTATAGACGCTAAACAGCTGAGGTTATAAGCGTCTAATATGTAAATCGGTTGTGTAAGAGATCGCTGAATGGATAGCATATTAATGAAATTGGTTTATAAAAGATTTCACTGTTGTTGCCATTAAACAGAACATAATAAAATTGGGCACCTTTGATATGTCAAATGTCGGTAGACATCTAATTTCAAATTCTAAACTAACGACATAAATTTTAATCGAATTCTGTTGAAAAATTGAAAAATCAACGTGTCAACAATCGATAATTTGAATAATTAAGTGTCAGTATTTTATCAAAAGATGAGCTGTGCCTACTTAAAAATGAAAATAATAATATTCTCGGTTCTAAAAAAATCCGTTTGAATGAGATTATAAAATTATTAATAAAATGAATTAGAAAATGTCTAATAAATAACGGTTGTAAAAATAATAATACGAATGCAAAAGTTTAAAACTATTTTAGGAATTAACTTAAAAGGAAATGAATGTGTAATAAAAATACGTTTAAAAATGAATATAAATTATTTAGATGTCTAATAAAATTAACACTTTTCATATGATACGTTCCACGCATTTAAACAATAATAATAAGTAAACGACATTATGTTTCAAACTAAATGAGGAAAAAATATAAACATAAAATATATAAAATATAATATTATATCTTTCATCACAAGGCAAATCGGTTTACGTCGAACTATTATTTGCTATCTATAGTATTATAAAATTCTTCGTATGTATTTATGTAACTTAAAAACTATTTGACGATTTTTTCCAAAACTTTTTTTTAAATAATAGTGAAGTTTTAGCAGCGGTATAGTTCGTAAGACTTATTAATCACAGTAATTAAGGCTGTAAACACTAAACATTTCAGAAAAACATTAAAAAAATATTTGTTAGCCAAGGCTCACTATAAGTTGAACGAGTTTTTATAATTTTTTTAAAATTCTTGTAAAGTTCTTTTGTCGACGCTATTTATGTACATTTGTACCAAACAAATAAAGACCTCTATCTATCTATCTATCAATAGCTACAGTTTTGCAACCATTACTAAGAAATACAACGCAGTATTAGAAAAAATTATTTTCAAACATTATCACCATCGGTACTTATTATGAATTATCAATTACTCTACAGTGACATATCTAAACAGCCAATATTTATCATATTCAAAGTATATTTGTAACAATTTTCCACATCATGCGAGAGCTAATTTTTATCTTAGTTTTAAACGCTAGACACCTCAGTGTGAAGAGTTTTTTGAAATGTTATAGGCTATGTTTTATTTCACTATATTATCCGAGTTAATTAATTTAATATCTTTTTGACATTGTCCAGTACAAATATATAAAATCGTAGCGTGGTGCGGTATGTTCACAGTAAACTTCTCTCACTACCACTGCAATCCCGGCCGATCGGTATTCCCTTCTCTCACGCGACTTTGTTATATGACAAAATATGACATTCGGCTTCTGAGTTCGCATGATGTGTCGTGAACAAAGCTCCTATGCTAGGTGATTTGAGGCTATGTCTCATTATTCCCGGCGAATATATTAATCTAATTAGATATCTTAAAATTGTGATGAACGAATGTTAGTTCATCATAATTTTCAGTGATGCGTGTGGTCGCAATTCGAAGAGTTCCATCTGAAGAAATTGAAAAGTTATCAAAAGTTTGACATACGCGGGTTTGTCTTTTGGTCATAGATACGATATTCTACTTAGTTGTGCGGTGTTTCAGAATAAATAATATAGGTAGCGTGTTAATTGTCCAAATGAGTGGATCCACCCAACTGTTTAAGGTTTCGATAACTTAGTTCAGAGGCGCTCACAAAAAATAACAATATAGTTTGTTTTATGATAAAATAAATACATTTTAATGTTTAAATTAAATAATACTTTTGAAGAAGAAATTGTTGAGTTTTAATCATCTACTGATGATGCTGCTATGGTTAGAGAAACACCCATCGAGAAAAAGTGCTCACGTTTCGACGAAACTTTTTTAACACTCCGAAGCAAGTCATTGTCAGATGACTGGTAAGTTGTAACACGCCTATGGCCTGTTATTTAATGATGGTTAAAGAATTACAAGAAGGTGTTTTTAAGCAATTAGACACAGTATAGGATGGGATTCATTATGTATTTTTTTCATAATAACTTTCGGACCGGGGTGTAAAAACAACTGGAGAATGCTGTTGAGAATAAACAGTTGACTGCACAAGCCTTTGATCACTGAAGTAATCACACTTAACACTGGTAGCCGTGTTTTGTTTGGATTCTCGCTTGTTTCTATTAACAGTTTATACCTAATTATCTCTCAAGACATGCGCATATTATTATTTTTATTTGTTCAATGGTTTGGTGTTGATTTAATAACTTCATTTCGGTGCGTTTGACTGACCGTAATAATAGGGATGTTGACTGTATTCAAATAAAATTATAATATTAACGTTAAGTGGTAGTTTCTATGATAGAAATACTAAAAAACACTATATTTTTCCTTATTTTTAAGGAATTTAATTAATATTTAATAAATAAAACCTAATAAAATCACTCTCAAGTCACGTGACAACAGACACTGATCAGAGCGCATGACGTCATATGTTCAGCCGCTGTCAAAAAACTTCATTGTTTGGTTAATATTTAGCGTGTAATTTATTCGAAAATTTCTTTAAAAAACACTGCAAGGAGTTTTAATGTCATGGAAAGTGTATTACTTAGAATTCATCTTTTATAGCAAGAATTACGAAAACACTTTTCATAACCTCATTAATTTACTAGCGCTTATGAGCACAGCCTCCTACTTTGTGACCGCATATATAGAATGGTAGCTCCTGTGTAAACTTTTGAGCCTCCTTTGGTATGGACAGGTGACGTCACGCGACTAGTATTGGCGTTTTGGACCGAAATTTGAAACGGGATTTAAAATACATTATTTTTAAGGCTTGAGTTGTATTTAAACAAAAATAATAAATATTTGTGGCTATATTAGGTACTTATGCACGATTTAAAACACTTTCCCAAAAATAGTCAACATCCCTATTGACTCCAAATCTTTTTGGTTTCCGGAGCCATCCATAAATTATGTCACACGTTAAGAGGGCGGGAGGGGGTCGACGAAGTGTGACATTGTGTGACAAGGGGCGCGGGTATCATAAGCCTCGTGACGTCAAATGTCAAAATCGAAAGTATTAAAGCACATAACTTTAACTGTAAACGAAAAACTTAAAAAAATACTCTATCTTTAGATTTCTATTGTTTTGTCAGTATCGCGCGTCGGCTGACTTTGAGCAAAATGCCGTCCATTGCATTTTATTAGAACCAAATTCGTGGACCAGTTGCAACGAAATTTGGAAATGGCTTTCTTTGAACTCTGATCACCAACGTATAATAAATGATTTTGAGATAACACCTCTCGTGGTTTAAGCTGATTCAAAAATTCCATAATGCAAAAAGTTGTGAAACCGGCAAATAACTGTTCAGCTACTTATGTATTTATACAGTTTTTGCTCAAAATAATCTTACCAATCACTAATCAATTTTTTGCGATTATAAAAAAAAAAAATTAATGATGAAAATACTTTTTTTGAAATGCTAGCCACAAACGAAACATCGGTAAAGCTTCTTTTTTAAATTATTCCTCAAATAAACCATCTATTGAAACAAAACTAAATACTCTCGTATTTCAAATTATGCAAACATAAAGTTGAAAGTGTTTTATAAAACAAAGATTTAACTACAAAATTTATGATTATATCATTTTTAAATAAGTATTTTGCTAAATTTCGTTACCCAAAGCTTTGTACCCAATATGTATATCATTACCTTCGCTGGATAATTCAGAGAACATAAAAAATAGTCTACTTAAATTCCGATACTGAACCCGAAGTACAGGTTTACTTTTTAGGCTACTCCGCGGTGAAATGTTTCAAAAGAACACTGCAAATTCTTCCATAATAAATACGTATTATCCGTACAATCTACATGACTTGAAACACACGTCCAGCGTATAACATACAGACTGTTTGAAAACACTGGATTTTATAAGCTATCTTATTAGCTATGGCTCAACATAAGCTTCGGCCACCTTCGGCAAAACATTCGGCTTGGTTCGACATCAGGCCTGAGATTTTCTCGAAGCCGAGCAATGTCTTGTATAATATTATTAAAATTACACAGTAAAAACAACTGAACTGATTTAAAAAAAAAGTTCTATGGTATCAATCGGTAAACATTCTGAACAAATTGGTTTCGTAATTTTTCAAACCGAGGAATCCCTAGAAAAGTTCGAGCGCCACTAAGTTTTAACAGTTACACGAGAGATAATGTCATTAGCATTTTCAGTTTTCATCCAAAAAAGCTCGTTTAATAATATAGTTGGATTATATATTATAACGCTATCTCTCAGTATAAAAATGAAAAGCCAAACTGCCTTTGAATTACGTTAAATAAGGCTTTTAGTACATTGTCTGTCTCACGAGCTCGGTGATTTACCGATAGCCTTGATAAAACATTTATTGAATTTTTCTTTATTATTAAAAGTAATTGAATGTCACTTTACCGCACTAGTGAGTAATAGTGTTTATGAGTTAAATCTGTTATCGATACGCGTTTAAACAAAACACCTTGTATATACCTACATGAAAGTAAAAATTATCAATCATCAAATTATTTGCAAGCACACTCTGTTATAAAAAAGTAATTTCCAATGAACCTATAAATTATGTTAGTGTACCTACACGGACATGCGCGGTAACAGAAACGTTTTTGTAGATAAATATATGACTTCTATCAGTGCGTGTATCGCAGGGATGGACAAAGTAGAACGTTCTGGACACCCTTTTCCAACTCTCTTATTAACGAAGACCGAATATGTGATATATTTTTTTTCCGTTTTAAAGGACAAGGACAATTTAGGAGACCATTTTTACAAAATTGATCTGCATGGAACAAAAAGATTCTATAAAAAATATTTCAAGTAAAAAACAGTAGTCAAATCTCACATTGATATCCCACTAAAAACAAATTTCAAATAAAGAAGTAAATTAAAAGAATCAAAAAACCCGACTTCGTAAATACGAACGAAAAAGATTCAACTTATTGCAGTTACTACATGTATGTCTTCGGACTACATGTTATCATTTGATTTTGTTAATCACTCCCGCAATTAAGACGAATCTAACGACACCGCATATGTTAAAATCCATCAAGTCGTTTAGGTTACAGAGCGAGCCAAAAAAATAGACATTCTTCTAGGGCAGTCAAGAAATAAAATGAAGCCATACTCGGTACAAAAAGAATTGAGATCAAAAAAGAAAACATTTACTTATAATACACACCGTGAAAATTTGCCAAGTGAAAACTTTTTAGATTTCAATTCTTTTTGCACCAAGTATGACCCCTTTTTTGACATTTATGAAAATCTCACCTCAGCTACAGTCTTCCTGTAAGTTAAATGTCTTATTTTTTCGATATTTCAAACCTAAAAGACGCACGCATGTGCGGCTCTAAAAGGCCGCAATACAATACTTTTTTATATGAGTCGTGAGTAAGTGTTAACGATTGAAGTGTATTATATTTATCGAGATGAAATGTAGGTATCATATACATATATTACATACGTCTTCGGAATCAGAACTAAAGATAGGTTATGAAAGAACATTTAAAATAATAACCTCTCTGTGATGACTACCTTCAAACTGATTGTTTAAAATCATACTAAAATACCATATCTCAAAACATAATTGCTTAATAACATAGAATTTTCTAACATTAGTGTAAATAGGTACCTAATTTTTCTTTTTTTATATCGACCACAAAAACATTCTATATGTGATTTCTATATAGATTGAAATGTCACTGTATTTAGATTTTTTAATTTACTTTTTTAATCTGTTACTATTCTGGTTCGATCAACAAATCTCAGGGTCCAGGGGTTCCGATGATACTAACGTAGGTATGTCGCGAAAAATGCGCAGAGAAGAGTTTTGCGGAAACTAGATAATCCATTCGTACTTAGAGATGGAAACAAAAGTGCTTGATCTCACAGATTTCTAAGGATTGAAGTCTGACGCGCTTGCGCCGCACGCCATTTGTTATTAAATTGTAAATTCAAAGCGGTTTGACCTTTTCCATTTTCGCATTCATCCAATCATTTCCATTTATAAGAAAAATAAACCCACATGCTAGATTTTTCCTTTCAAATCAAATGCGATAAAACTAAACACGAAAAAAACTAATTTCACAGTAAATTTGATCAATTCTAATTGAATTAAAAGTACCCACACAAATCGTTTTTAGGTCATGCAGTTACTGTATCTGTGACCAAGAAACAAGGAGACTTATGGCAAAATGAAATTAATGGCACAGTGTGGGATTTAAGGTTCTAGTGGTCCCTAAGCAACCGAGTCTGTTGAGGCCCTTTATTTTCAACTGATCAGTGAACCTGGTTTACTTATAGTCTGGAAAAATTTCCTTTTTACAAAAACTCAAGATGGATACTTGATATGAAGGAAGATTATAACAGAAAAGAAAGATTATAGATGTACTAAGATACTTTATATCAACAGATATTTTCAAGTCTAAGATAATTCTAAGACACCTTTAAGACTAAGATAAAATAAATAAACATTCTTTAAATGTAAATTCTTTAAATGTTGGTCTGTTTAAGATTAATAGACTGACCGATTACTATGAAAGTTAGCACGTATATGTTTTTTTTTCATGAAGAAAGTTTTTGTGCTATCCATTTTGTTGTAACTGGCCACTACACGGCGTCTGTTGGAACCGAAGGCTCCACTACTGTTGTCGCTGCCGTGTTTCATCTCAATCGCGTGCAGAGTCGCTCGTAGGAATTAGTATAATTTGGAAGGTAAAAAGTATCTAAAATATTTCAGATACTTTGAAAAGTATCTTCATTCTCGAATACAGATGCTAACAATAAAAAGTATCTAAAATAATAAATAATACGACATAAGCAATTTTATTATGCGGTCGCAAAAATTGTATGAAGAATACTGTACGTTACAATAATATATAATTTATTTCTTGTATGTTTAGGTAATGTTTATTAAATCTATATATTTTCCATGTACGATAATTAAATAGTAGATTGAATATTATTGAACTAGAATTAATGCTAGGGTTAATGCATCACGTCCACCAAAGGTTAAAAAAGTCTTTTACTTTGGCTATAATAATGAAACATAAAATTATTGAGCAAAAAATCAGTACGTTTTAGATATTGAGTAACCAAAAAATGCAATTAAAATTGAATTAATTTGTAGATTATGTTGTGCTTGAATTTATTGCTCAATTATTTGAGAATTTTTATGGTCCATACAACCGACTAAATAATAATTACAGTCCATTTAAAAAAAGTTCTTGATCATTTCAAAATCGATGTAAACAGAATTTTTATTTTTAGGCCACTGCTACTTCTAACGTCAAGAAATCGAATTTTTCTAGGGATTCGATTTCTTGCTCTGAAAAAAAAACCCATTCTGTAAATTTCATCAAAATCGTTTAACCCATTTTCTAGCGAAAAAAAAAAATGCTCATATTCTAATATGGAACATTTAGAGGATGTATAGTTTATATATTTCGAATGTTTTTTTTCTTAAATGATTAATTACAAGATAGTTATTTAACACAGAACAAATGAACTGTCTGCAATAGCGTTTGGCAATTAATACTTGCCAACCTAAATCCCATATAGTCAGACCATTACCAACCTAATAGTGCAGTGACGTGTTCCATCGCGTGTGGTGTCCATAATATATTGGATCCAACAGAGAAGCATGGCATTTGGGACCATATTAAGATTACAGTGTGATGAATCAAACACTCTACTTGCTCATAAATGTTAATCAGTCAATTAATTATTTATATATATCAATGATATAACCCAGCGTTGCCAGACGTCTCGATTTTGGCGGGTCGTCCCGATTTTTGAATCAAAATTAAATGTCCCGCGCGGGACAGGCTCAGTCCCGCTTTTCGGGGATAACTCGACCGTGCGTAAATAATTATTCTCGTATTGTAAGTTGCAATTTGTAACACTCACTCCTCAGACTATTGTTTGAAACGCCATATTTTTCTAATGAATAAAACTTTTTTGATTTTGATTTCTGTTTTTTTTTTTTATTTTTTTTATTCAGAAGACGAATAAGACTCAACTATTTAACGATAGGGTAAATCTGATTTAAAATATCATATTTTTATTAAAATACATTTTCTATGGCTATTTTTGCAGTCTATTGTCACGTAAACGTAATTTAAACTCAAATAAAAAGGTAAATATTTAAAAACTTCTGATTATATACGTTTTTTTACTATGTCCCGCTTTCGACGAAAGAATCCCGCTTTTTTCACTCAAAAAATTCCAAAATCCTGACTTGGCAAAAAAAATATCTGGCGACGCTGATACAACCATACCTCGATTAACGTCAATGATCATGGAAATCGAAGCACCTTCTAGTTTTGAATTTTATTTGAGATTTGACATAATAGTATACGACATCTGATGACACAAACTTAAAGCATAAACACATTACATTTTACATGATGTTAGTATTTCTATACAGAAAGATTTTTAAGCTGATACTTATTTTTTAACATCGTCTAGAAATCAAATAGACGAGCAAATATTTCAAGTAACTTTTTTATCAAATTATTATAAACATTCATTGTTACAATGCTAAATTAGAAAAATGTATTTTTTGTCCACTGTCACCGTTGGGACTTAAACTCAAATCTTTCCACTTTCGCGGCGGACAGGGGCCAAAAAATAAATTTTTCTAATTTAGCATTGTAACAATGAATGTTTAGGGGCCGTTCAAGTATTACGTAAGCAGATTTATTACAATTATTTATCCCCCTCTCCCCCTTGTCAGCAAAAGTAAGCAAAGGTCTTACCCCCCCATTGGTATTTGCATTTTTCTTTTAATGTAATCTTTTTTTTTATTGATTCATGAGCAGCAGATATAATTCTAGAAAAAAGTAAATAATTACTGCTGACGTAATTACCATCTAGATCCCCCACCCCCCATGTCATTAAAAATAAGAAAAGCAAAGACCCCCCTGCCACGTATAGTGCTTACGTAATACTTAAACGGCCCCTTATAACAATTATATGGCTCGTTCGGAAGCATTGCAGAATTAACATATTCTTATATTTTTTATCAAAACTCAAACATGTAGGCAAATACACTAATTAAGAAAGGAACATGTTCGTAATAATAATTTGTATTTTTCGACAGGACCACCTTGTAGTGTTTATTTAAGTACACGGCAGTTTAGATTTCAACACTGCGTTAAGTTGTCTGGAAAATCGTATTGGTCAGTTTTTATTCATACATTTATACAATAGACCCCCGTCTATTGATTCTTCTAAATCGAATAATAAATTGCATTGAAAGAAAATAAATACATTCAAGATCTATCGAGCAAACATAACCTAAGTATTATTGAAGATACTCTAACATGAGCTATTCATAAATAAATACTTATTCAATTTCAAC
Source organism: Venustoraphidia nigricollis (assembly GCA_034508555.1). NCBI lineage: Eukaryota > Metazoa > Arthropoda > Insecta > Raphidioptera > Raphidiidae > Venustoraphidia > Venustoraphidia nigricollis. Next base: position 2,148,391 of record JAVRKA010000032.1, on the reverse strand, counting down.
AACAAAGCGTACTTAATTTTACGTGTAACATTTAATATTTCGTATTACAAAACTTATTTTACGTTGCACGAAATGTACAATTTTAGAAGAGATTTGACTTAGACTTATATCTATATGTTCCTCAATAGGATATTAATCGTTGAGAGAAACTTTAGTTGAGGAACAATTTAAAATGAAACTTTACCGATGTTTCGTTGAGGCCAAATTTATTTCCATCATCAGGGCCTCAGGCTAGTCGAGAGGTGGTAAATTGTGCTAATCCCAGATAAAATTATGATCATTTTAATTTGTATATTTAATATATTTAATATTGCCTGACACCCTGATGACGAAAATACATTTTTCGAAACGTTGGTTACCAACGAAACTTCGGTAAAGCTTCTTCTTTAAATTGATCCTCATTTACACTTTACCTCAACGATTTTGATTTTAATACAAGGAAGTTTTTTTCTTAATTTTTAACACTCAATCAAAAACAAGAGTGTAACCAAGCAAACACTAAACAGAAAGAGGCGTTTCGTTCTAATTTCCCCTCAACACTGCCCGCCAGCCAATTGGTACCGATTCCCCGCTAACAGCTCATTTCTCCTACTTCTTACGGCGGTGTTTTTTTGTTACGCTTGCTTAACGAAATTAAAGAAGTTTCACTTCAATGAAGAGATTGAATAAAATGAAATGTACAAATGTATAGCTGAGATAATTTGATGAACAAATATAATGTTTTAGAACAAACTAGTGAATAATAATAATCTGCTATGTGAAGATAATTATTTATATATATTTTCAAATATTTAATACTTCTTATATTTTAATGTACAATTAATTGTAGACGTGACTAACATAAACACTGTATTCTTAAAACGTGGATTTGGAACGTCGATTTTGTAATTAGACTTAATTTGATCATAATTACAACTAGTATTGCTATTATTAGTATGTAAATGTGATATAGGAGTGGATGAAATACAGTCGGATCTCGTTAAGAAAACATTAGTTTTCGCATGATGTGATAAAATATGCTTTAAAAAGACTGACTGTTGGGTTGTGTTACTGTAGAGTAAATGATAACTCAGCTGCCGTGATAGTGGATTCCGGTTGGAGTTCCGACGGTTACATTGAAAATATTTTTTTTCTAATATTAGATTGTAACACTGAATGTTTCTTAACAATATCGAACTTATTAACCGAGCTGGGTAGAGTAGTGGTGACAGCACTAGACTCGCATTCGTGAGGTTCGGGTTCGAATCCCGGCGGGGGCAGATGTGGCTGGGAGTTTTTCCTACTGCCTCTCGCCGAGAAACGGTAATTCCTTAACCGGCCATCTTGATTGAGGTTTTCCATGGTTTCCCTCAATTAATTCCAGATAAATATCGAGATGGTTCCTTATTCTAGGCCATGGCCGATTATCTATCAAACTCCCAGTTCAAAAATTACCTATCCTATCCTAATTTCCTATAATCCCTTCATTCGCCCATCGTTATTAGGTTAATTGAAGTTTCAGAAATGTAGAAAATAACGGGAAGTGGTAAAATGGAAAATAGTAATGGTACGAATGGCGTCTGTTATGACATAAAAGTCGACAAACGGACGTTAAACGCATTATTATTATTATTATTATTAATATCGAACTTATTAGAAACAACCTTCCTCTCAACTTTTTAAAAGCGACCACACTCTGAAATTCATTTTCCGGAAGGAAACGGAAGTGAGATGATAAGGTGGAATGTTCGAGACTCGGTTATTGGTAGTTCTCTTGTTTTGAGGTAACAAACTTCTACTTTTAAACAAAATGCAGTTTTGATTGGTCGGTCTGGATGTCTATTTTTACCGGTTAATCTCAAGAACTACTGAATGTATTTGAATAAGATTTTTACCAAACCAGAGCTTACTTTGTGGGGAACGTTTAGATCTATAATTTAAACTGTGCGATCCGGTTTCGCCTGGACGCTAATCGGTTTGAATCAACTATACTGAATAAATTTGAATGCGATTTATACAGTCCGATATTTCTTGGGATAGAGGTCTATAATAAGTGTCTGATCCAGTTTCGCCTGAATGTTAATCGGTTTAAATCCACAATATTGAACATATTTTAACACAGTTTCACAGTCCGATATAGCTTATTTCTTGCAGAAGGTTTAGGTTTATACTAGCTGCGCGACCCGGTTTCGCTCGAGTGCAAATCGAACTGATTCCAGATTGCAGTGATATCAAGTTTGAGAGAAACGTGGTGTGAAATATAATATTACACCCAATAAAAACAATAAAACACATAGACAAACGTTAAATGTTCATATTAAAAATTTGCATCCAAGTGACAAGAGAAATACGTCAGTGTATGTTTGCTACTACAACACGGGTTTGAAACAAGATTTTGCATTAGTTTGCACATCCCTAACTATACTCAACATGGCGGTATGTACAGTCTATTATGCGATAAGTCTATTTATGTCGTTGAGTGTTGAATTACTATATAATTTTTTAATTAATTTTTAACAAATTAATGGGTAAAGACACACTTCTTATTAAAATAATGACTTTCTCGTTTCGAATGTACGTTTTGAAACTGTTATTAACTGTAAATTAAATTTTATTTATTGCGTTAGATTTGTTACCCAAATTCGGCTCAAACTAGAAATTGAATTAACAAAATTGGTGCTCGAATCAGATAACGTCACAAAAGTTACTGTGTGAAATACACATGTAATTCTGTTCTTCTACCTAAAGGTTCACACTCACTGAATCGGACCGGATCGGCAGTTTTGGGATACATTTACTGTTTGTAATCAGGTTTTTATTTTGAAAAAATTACAAAAATGTAAACATTTCAGTGCGGTAGATCTTAGTCTGCATGTGCTTTTTGAAAGTAACTGACTTGAACCCAATGAAAAATGTATTCTATCAGTGACGTTTGAGCTGAAATTTGTTTCAAAAAATATAACAATGAAACTGAGAAATATGTTAGCTGTGGACTCGAGAGAAGCTTTTCGTAAAAATATTTTTTATAAGTCCACAGCCCACATGTGAGCTCAAATTTAATCTCAAATATAGGTAAAATGTAAAAAAAACGATTGTACTTGGAGCAGACTTACTTATTTTAAGCCGGACAATGAACCTGTTAATATTGTGAGCATGTCTTTTTCCTACTGCCTCTCTTTTTCCTACTGCCTCTCGCCGAGAAACGGTAATTCCTGTACCGGCCATCTTGAGTGAGGTTTTCCATGGTTTCCCTCAATTAATTCCAGATAAATATCGAGATGGTTCCTTATTTGAGGCCATGGCCGATTACCTATCAAACTCCTAGTTCGAAAATTACCTACCTTATCCTAATTTCGTATAATTCCTTCATTCGCCCATCGCTATTATATAAGTTGAAGTTTTAAAAATGTAGAAAGATAACGGGAAGTGTGGTAGATGGAAAATAGTAATGGTGCGAATGGCGTCTGTTATGACATAAAGTCGAGAAGTGGACGTTAAACGCATTATTATTATTATTATTCATCTTTAAATTATTATTATTTTTTACAATTTTCAATTTTTAATTGTTTTTTGTAATGCGAAATTGCTTATTATATCATAGTTTAATTATTATTTAAACATATTGAGAAGCTTGAAAAAGTCTTAATTAAATAAAGACGAAACGTTGCAATCAATGAGTGTTTAAATTGATTTATTTTTATTCCAATTACCCGTGATATTGTTTTCTATTATTATTATTATTAATATTGTGAGCATGCTACCGAAACTCTGTGCCTACCTCATTTAGGAGCAAGTGTCTGCATTTAAATTGAAATGTTCACCATTTTTTCTTTGCACTTTAAACAGCATTTATATGCATTGAGAGGTAATCAATCGAAAAGCCATCCATCCAAATCATTCTATTCTCCAACATATAACTATAAAAGACTATATATTGAAGGTAAATCTGTTTTTATTTTTCGTCGACGATCCAAGTTATCTGTGAATAAAGGACACCTGTGGCTCATAACACAGTGTTCTCAGCTTGCTAAGATCATTTCTTTAGCTACTGTGTATGTATTCATCAATTTACGATCATAAAGGAACGACCGACTATCGGCTCGGCAAGAAGCCACCGATATGTTGGATAACTTAAGAATGCATTTTGTAACGCAGAAATAAATGATCTTTAAAATCAGGGATGATTTGACTGACAAGCTTTATTAACTTTCGGCAATACATACGTACCAAGGATGTGCTTTTTCATTGCTATTCCATTATAGCACTTTCGTATCGTGCTCTAGTGTAAAAACTGTTAACACTTGTGAAATTAATAATAATAATAATAATAATGCGTTTAACGTCCGTTTCTCGACTTTATGTCATAACAGACGCCATTCGCACCATTACTATTTTCCATCTACCACACTTCCCGTTATCTTTCTACATTTTTAAAACTTCGACTTATGTAATAGCAATGGGCGAATGGAGGAATTATACGAAATTAGGATAAGGTAGGTAATTTTTGAACTAGGAGTTTGATAGGTAATCGGCCATGGCCTCAAATAAGGAACCATCTCGATATTTATCTGGAATTAATTGAGGGAAACCATGGAAAACCTCAATCAAGATGGCCGGTACAGGAATTACCGTTTCTCGGCGAGAGGTAGTGGGAAAAAGTCCCAGCCACATCTGCCCCTGCCGGGAATCGAACCCGTACCTCCCGAATGCGAGTCTAGTGCTGTACCACTACTCTACCCAGCTTTGAAATTATTGCGTTCGTTATACAGTTCGATGACTTAAAAAGATTTATCTTATAACAATACCTATTGAGTTATTTTTGAGTAGTTTTGACAGAAATATTGCGCATCCCTAACTTGGGCCAATTTTGTGACTACATACAGGTATTATAGTTAAAAAAAGACTTTAACCGACATAAAGCCCACACTTTTTGTGTAACACTTATTGTAATAGATAGAAGTGAATGTAGATACAACACAAGGTACCAACATAACAATAACAAAAAGTTTGTTGTAGTAAATTAAGTGTGATGATGTTATGGAGATGGTGAAAAAAAACATCTTGTAGGGTCGGTGACTGTGCACAGAGTAATGTAAGAACATGCCGCGGGGATGGGTAAAAAACATTTTGTATTAAATGTATATATATGCCATGATGTCTGCCGTAAATTACTGCAGCCGTCAAAAAAGAAAAATACAGGCGTGGTCTATTTTAACATTTCAAAAATTTATTGTGAAGTCGTTTTAAATGCTAGACAAAAAGCGGTATTTCTTAACTTAGGCGGAGCTCAATTTAATGTTTTAATAATTAAAGTGGTTGCGCGTATTTATGTACGTGCGTTAAAAGTTATACTTCTTTGGTGTGATTGAAAATTAAACAATTTGCATGCAAATAATTTATTGAAATAAAATAATAAAAGAACTGAAGTGAGATATTATCACTAATCAACAAATGTTTTCAAGAATATTCACTCGTATTTTGAAATAAAACCACCTGACATCTGTCATATTCACTATTTTAATTTTTTCGTTCGCTGCGTCCTGCTAATTTTGATATCACACGTCGGCAACTTCACTCTGTTAATTTAAAACTCTACAATGCTTTTCCTTTGGAAAAATATGTATGGTCATACTCTAAGGTCATTGTCAAATCAAATTTTCTGACAATAGGGATGTTGACTATTTTTGGGAAAGTGTTTTAAATCGTGCATAAGTACCTAATATTGCCACAAATATTTATTATTTTTATTTAAATACAACTCAAGCCTTAAATATGTATTTTAAATCCAGTTTCAAATATCGGTCCAAAACGCCAATACTAGTCGCGTGTCGTCACCTGTTCATACCAAAGGAGGCTTAAAAGTTTACACGGGAGCTACCATCCTATAGATGCGTATTCTGTGCTCATAAACGTTAGTAAACTGAGGTGATGAAAAGTTGTTTCGCAGGCGTTGCTATAGTTACATGTAATTTGACGTTTCCTATAAACAAATAATAATAAATTAAACACTAAATATTAACCAAACAATGAAGTTTTTAGACAGCGGCTGAACATATGACGTCATGCGCTCTAATTGGTGTCTATTGTCACGTGACTTGAGAGTGATTTTATTAGGTTTTATTTATTAAATATTAATTAAATTCCTTAAAAATAAGGACAAATATAGTGTTTTTTAGTATTTCTATCATAGAAACTACTACTTTTCGTTAAAATTATGTTTTTATTTGAATACAGTCAACATCCCTATTCTTTCTGGAACTCTGCATATATAACATCCATCCTTGTATGTTCAGAAAAAAAAACATGAGAAGCTATTTATATACTTTACTGAGCCACTGGTTTCTCGAGTAATTCTGTGGTTTTCACGTAAAATAAATCAATTAATTTTGTCCGGCGTATTACACACACCTATACCTGTAAAACCATTGTGTCGGATTCCTTTTTTACCTTTTTGTTCCTATTTTATTGTGATTATATATTTGTGTTAAGCAATTTATTATTAAATTAAATTCCACGAAATTATACTTGTTTAGTAATTTCTTATTATTATGTTAACAATTACTTTTTTGTAATTAATACTTGTCATTTTTTTTATTAGTGTATTTGCCATATGGCAACATACACTATTGGCGTCGGTCGGATGGCGGGACCTAGGGGTCGGACCAAAATTTCTCGACGTTTCATAACCTCCTAAACACTTTGGCACCATTTTTAAAAATGTTTATATATATATGTATATATATATATATATATTATTTATATACGTATATATATTATATATATATATGTGTACGCGCGATAACTTTCGAAAGAGTTAATTGATTTCAACGAAATTCGGGCCACATGTTGAAATCCATCACCGCAAGAAGCCTATTTAAAATGGGCCTAATCGGGCTATTTTAAGGGTAGTTTTTAGGGGTTGTAAACTGTTTTTGGGCCCCAAAATACCGAAAAAATTCTCCGAATCGTTTCAAAATTGAAATTTAACCCTTTGGTAGTGATTAAAAAGTTTCCCCATAATTTTAATAAAATCGGCCCGACAGGACCGGATTTACAAATTTTATGAAAACACTAGTTTGCAGATAGTGACTTATTTATTGAAGGGTGTATTTAATTTGGTGTAGACGTTAGATTGATAATAATATTACAGTTAAGAAAAAAATGTTATTTTAAGGGGTGTATTAAGGGGTTAAATTTTTTATTTTGCCCAAAAACAAACTTAATTTCACATAATAAAAGTATAAAACCACACGGCCCTATACAAGCAAATACACTATATTGTCGGCAGGGTTTTGGCACTGCGACCTGGGTTTTTTTGTTTAAAATGCACCAAAAGTTTTGTAAAAAAAATCATTAAAAAATAATTACATTTTTTTATGTTTAATAACTTAGAATGTGTAAGTTTAATTGACATTTAGATAAATCATACATGCATGTTTTGCAATAAAAAGTTCATCAACTACCTATTACTAATGATTTATACTAAACTATAAATTATAGACGCTCGACAACAGAAGTTGTAAACGTTTAGTGAGATTGTAGGAATGCTGTCAATTTATTATTCATTGAATTGAAAATATTACTTTGACAACAGCTAATAGATTGTATAGACGTCTCCAGTTAACATGTATTTATCATCTACACGTGTGTGTATGATCCCTATGAACTCCAAAACGGCTGGACCGCTTTTGATGAAATTTTCAGACAAACTTCAGATTAGCCCAGCGGGTGATCCTGTAAAGTTTGGTAGCGATCGAGTCAACAGTTGTGTTTTTTTTTTGTTTTTTGGCAATTTTGATTTTTATTCGATTTTTGAACATTCACAATTAAAAGCGATTGAATTCATTGACAATTTTATGATAATGATTCTCATCTTTTATGGTTATAGATAATAAGATAATTAGTGCTACCCGTGCGAAGCCGGGCTGGATCGCTAGTTTGTAATTGGAGTATCAACTCTGTTGTTGAAATAAATAAATAAATAAATAATAATGAGCATTATCTAGAAATGGTTACGCTGAGTATACTGACATTCTGGTTATGAAATGATTACCATAATTAAAAGCATTTTTTAATGATAATACTTTTTTTGGCGAAACGGCGAATAAGAGTTTTCCAACAAAATGATATTTAATTGAATAATTATATTTTAACCCGATGTGTTTTTTTTTTAGGTCAAGGTCGCGTTAATCAGCTCGGCGGTGTATTTATCAATGGCCGACCTTTGCCGAACCACATCCGATTGAAAATAGTCGAAATGGCAGCGGCCGGCGTCAGGCCTTGCGTCATTTCGCGTCAATTGAGGGTATCGCACGGTTGCGTCAGCAAAATACTCAACCGGTATCAGGAGACCGGCAGTATCAGGCCCGGCGTCATTGGCGGTTCCAAACCTCGCGTCGCAACTGCAGAAGTCGAAGCCCGCATCGAACAGTTAAAGAAACAACAACCTGGCATTTTTTCGTGGGAAATCCGGGATCGACTCATCAAGGTAACTTTTAACAATGCAGGTTTTTTTTGTTGGATTGATCATAGATTGGTGGCTTGTAGTGACTTCTTTAATACACATAAAGTCATCGTCTTTGCAGGAAGGAATTTGTGACAAGACTTCAGCGCCTTCGGTTAGTTCGATCAGTCGACTTTTGAGGGGCGGGAGAAGAGATGAAGATAGAAAAAATCATTCGATTGACGGAATTCTTGGTGAGCTTACTAAAAAATTAATTTAAGTTGCATTTGGTAGAACATGATTAATAATAACAAATGAATAAAACCACTTGAAAATTTTGGAAAATTTTAAATTATTAAATAAAAATATTAAATTATTTCTCGATAATAGTTTCGGACAATACGTTCATCCTCAGGAATATAAAACATATACTAATATATATATGTTTATATTCCTATAAGGATCAGCGTTGCCAGACGTCCCGATTTTTAAATCAAAATTAAATGTCCCGCGCGGGACCGGCTCAGTCCCGCTTTTCGGGGATAACTCGACCGTGCGTAAATAATTATTCTCTTACTGTAAGTTGCAATTTGTAACACTCACTCCTCAGAATATTGTTTGAAACGCCATATTTTTCTAATGAATAAAAGTTTTTTGATTTTGATTTCTGTTTTTTTTATTTTTTTTATTCAGAAGACGAATAAGACTCAACTATTTAACGATAGGGTAAATCTGATTTAAAATATCATATTTTTTTTAAATACATTTTCTATGGCTATTTTTGCTATCTATTGTCACGTAAACGTAATTTGAACTCAAATAAAAAGATAAATATTTAAAAACTTCTGATTATATACGTTTTTTTACTATGTCCCGCTTTCGACGAAAAAATCCCGCTTTTTTCACTCAAAAAGTTCCAAAATCCCGACTTGGCAAAAAAAAAATCTGGCAACACTGCTAAGGATGGACTTATTGTCCGAAACGACTATCGAGAAATAATTTAATAATAAATTTTGTAGAATTTTCCGGTGTATTTGTTTTTATTTATTTGTTATTAAATTAATTAATTTTTATGGCTACGGTTTGTTATGACAATGAATATTCAATTTTCAAATGACATGAACAACATAAAAAGCATCAAAATCAAAGTTAAGTCGGTTAAGTTTCGCTATGCTTCAGCCAGGTCTGTGTTTTTGTATTCGGATATTAGTAAAGAGTTATTGAACAAATTTTCAGTGTCTCGAAATCTCGAATACCTACCCAAAAATGCTTAATAGCTCATGGGCTAAAACGTCTAACGAGCTAGACAACAACAAACATTGGTACGAATATCAACCATTATGAAATGCCTTACTCATTTCCAACGCTACCTCCCGGGATATTATAGGAACTACAAGTCAAAACAGAATAGTGATAGCTCTCTTTGAGTACGGATTCTTAAAATTATTATGTAACCTTGCAAGCAAAAAATTATAATTGGATTCTTTCAGTTCTATATTTTGTCAACGTTTTAATAAAAAATTCGTAATGACTTTATATACGTTCCGACAATAAAAATCAAGTGTTTATTATATCAAAATTCTGTGATTTATTATAAGTCATCTTTTTTACCTACATGATCGAACCGGGTCGTGTTATATTTTCGTCTTTATTTCACGTGTCCACTGGGACCATAACAATCTCGAGTTAGTGTGAGGAAAAAAATACGTGACGATCAAGCAAGCCGTGCAGAATTAGGGTAATAAAGAGTATGCCATGTACATAACATACTATTAACTCAGTTTATGTGTTGAATACTGATGCATTGTTCATCAAACCGATGGTTATAAAGCGACGTCCACACTACACCAGTTTTAGATCGTTGCACACAGAGCTGAGCACTACTGATAACTTAGAGCTTGCTTTAAATGCTTAAATGCCCAGAGCACTTGTTAGTGTATTTGCCATATGGCAACATACACTATTGGCGTTGGTCGGATGGCGGGACCTAGGGGTCGGACCAAAATTTCTCGACGTTTCATAACCTCCTAAACACTTTGGCACCATTTTAAAAAATGTTTATATATATATGTATATATATATATATATATATATATATATATATATTTATATACGTATATATATATATATATATATATTTATATGTGCGGGCAATAACTTTCGAAGGAGCTAATTCATTTTAACGAAATTTGGCATACATGTTGGAATCCATCACCGCACGAAGCCTATTTAAAATGGGCCCAATCGGGTCATTTTAAGGGTAGTTTTTAGGGGTTGAAAAAAGTTTTTGGGCCCAAAAATACCGAAAAAATTCTCAGAATCGTTTCAAAATTGAAATTTAACCCTTTAGTAGCAATTAAAAAGTGCTCCTAAAATTATAAGCAAATCGGCCCGACAGGACCGGATTTACAAATTTTATGAAAACACTAGTTTGCGTATACGAATTTACTTACTGAAGGTCGTATTTAATTTGGTGCAGATGTTGGATTGATAACAATATTTCAACTAATAAAATTATAATTGTAAAGGGTGTATTAAGGGGTTCAAATTTTTTTTATTTTGTCCAAAAACAAACTTAATTTCATTTAATAAAGCCACAATACCTGTATTAGCAAATACACTATATTGTCGGCAGAGCTTTGGCACTGCGACCCGGGTTTTTATACTTATTAAGGCTGTCGGAACGCTCCGAATTTTGTTTGTGTTAAGATCCAGCGGTAAGGGGCGAGGTAGGCAAAAGACATATTGTAGGTGTGGCCTTCTTTAGCTCTGTCTCGCTCAAATCATCCGCACGTTTCAATTTTTAGCTGGTGCCAAAAAATTTTATTGCAAGGGTGCCGCTGTCAACTGATTACTCTAATTTTTGGAAATATTTTGAAGATTTAAAAAACTTTTCCGAAAAAGGAAGAGTCACTTTAGGTTTGTGATGAAACAGTTTTGTGAAATAAGTACGAATAAGGTCATAGTGTGACATTGAAAACGTGTGTTTTTTTAGCACAATTAATGCCAAATTTTTTCTAGTAAATCGTACATAAATTACAAAAGTAGTCCATTAGAGACCTAGATTTGTCCTTTATCGTCCTTATAAAGAAAGAATTTTTGCAGAATGTTGACGAATAAGTCCACAATCAGTTGACAGTCGAAGCTCTATTTTTGGCTTAAATTCAAAGCGTTCCGACAGCCTTAAGCACATACGCATGATAAATTGTTTCAACAAGCCTATTAAGCATTAAGAATGATTAATAAGCATTTCAAATGCTTAATAAGAGCTTTCAATACTTCATAAGTACTTTCAAAGTTCATTAAAACATAAGTCTATCTTTTATAATTCTTATTTCGTTTGATTTTAGCGATCGATTTCTTGTTTGTTGTAAGTTCAAACTTAATATTAATAATAATAATAATAATGCGTTTAACGCCCGTTTCTCGACTTTATGTCATAACAGACGCCATTCGCACCATTACTATTTTCCATCTACCACACTTCCCGTTATTTTTCTACATTTTTAAAACTTCAACTTATGTAATAGCAATGGGCGAATGAAGGAATTATAGGAAATTAAGATAAGGTACGTAATTTTTGAACTAGGAGTTTGGTAGGTAATCCGGCCATGGCCTCAAATAAGGAACCACCTCGATATTTATCTGGAATTAATTGAGGGAAGCCATGGAAAACCTCAATCAAGATGGCCGGTACAGTAATTATCGTTTCTCGGCGAGAGGCAGTAGGAAAAAGTATCAATTAGAAATATTGTTCATGTTCATTTATAACTGAATGTTAAGATGTAAGAAGTTACTTTAAAATGTTTAATGCTTTAAAAGCAGTTTAGTAAATGCTTGATGCTTTTAAACATTTTTCAAAATGAAAGTGTTTGTCGTTTGATGCTTTAAGCTCTTTAGTAAGTGCTCGATGCTCGGTGCCTCAAGTACTTAGAGCTCGGAACTTTGCCCAACTCTGGTTATAAATAATGTCTACATTCTGGAAAAATCAGAGTCAGGTAATACTGGAAATTCTAATAATAATACTGGAATGTCATTCTCACAATTTCACACATTAATCTTAGATGTCGGGCAAATCTGTCGAAGGAGAAGGCTTGATTTTTTAAACATGGCCTCGAGACAGGCGGTTAACTGAGAAAAAACGAGCGAGCGAATGTCACGAAACAAAGACGCACACAGACCTATTTAAGTTCAGATCATAGTTTAGACAAGAAAAGTACCATAGTGCGTCGTTGATATTACATACACACAATGCATTCAGATTGGTCTGTTCTACCCTGGGGAATCGCGATCCATACTTTGAAAACCGCTGGTGTATTGTGACGTTAATTAGTATGCAAATACCGCCAGGGAAATAACGAGGACATTATTCTACCTTTTCTATGAAAATGCAGTTGTTTTTTTGTTAAAGTCGAACGATCTTTTGATATCAACTACAGATGTTTCTAGTAATTGCGAGAAAACAAATAGTCTAATTATGCAGTACAGGAAAGCATTCATAGGTCAGACATACCGGGTGGACATTTTATCGCGTACACCATTTAAAATTACATGACATTTAGCACCGGCCTTGGGGTAGAGCAAATAAATAATATAAATTTCTAGTTGACACGCGCGGTGACGCGGGTAACGACTAGTAATATATTTGCTATTTATTTGCATGGTTAGGTAATATGTTATCACATGTAAAAAATAACCAAAGCATGCTTGTCAGCTAGTTTCTTTTTGACAGATCTTCCGAACGAAAGAACAGTTGATTTTTCGAAACTATAAAATTTAGAAAGAAATCTCTTTACAAAACTTTCTTGGAAAATAAATCGATATGAAAAAATATCACCATAACAAAAAAACAACATTATAGCGCATATCTCTTCCTCGCATGCGCAGATTTTTTCCAAAAACAATAGGGCTTTTTATATTTTATATGTAAAACATTTTATCAAAATTTGATTTTAATCAGCTTAGTCGTTTGATCTGTATCGTGCTCACAGACAAGCAAATAGACGAACAGACTTGTCCCAAAAATATTGGACTCAGGGGGGCCTTAAAACGAAAAAATATTGTAAAATTTTGAAAAGTGTTTTTTAACCAAAATTATTACCATTCCCCACTTGTGGAGTTGGGATAGTAAATATAGAAACTCATTTTTGAATAGTTTAATACAAGACTAAATTGTTAAATGCATTCTAGATTACTAATCTGTTCCATTATTATTATGACTGACGTCATATGAATGCTATTTGAGGTTATAAATCTTATCGGAACAATTCTAATCGTGAAAGTTACAATCGTAATAATTCCATGTTCGCATTTCAACATTTACAGATATGAAAATTCATTTCATATTTGCACAATGTCTGACTATGCTATATTAAATCTATTTATTACTAGGTAGAAATATTATATTGCAAAAATTGCTAAAAAGCTTCACGAACTATTCTATTTTTCAGATAAAATATTTTTTTGTACGTTCCTCTTATAAATATAGCTGTTTTTCACGTCTGCATAGCGGTTGTGAAATGATAAATTACACACTAGTTGTGTAAAGTCGCGTAAAGTAAAAAAAACGTAGTCCTGCTACCACTTCCATACTTAAATTATAGTCATCGTGTATCCAACCGCATGCGAATACAACGCAGTCTACAATATTAAGTGTGAACTTTCTCAAAACTGAACTGTCAAATTGAAAATTAAGTGAAAATCCGATTGACGCCTTATTTTTAATCTATTTTTAACGTTTTTCTATTCTTTGCGGTTTACACAAAAACAAATAAAAAAACGCAGACATAAATAATAAATAATGCTTCGTGCGTAAATTATTTTATTTTCCAAGCCCTGAATATTATTTCAATTGTAATAGATCTGAAACTGATTTATTCTTAAACTTCTACATAATAATACTTGAACAATCTGATATAAAGAAAATAATCTTTATATTGAATTTCTCTTATAAAATTTTATAGGTTATACTTTCATTTACATATTTTGTTTTATATTACTGATGTTATCATTTGTTTTGCTCATCTTATGTTTTAAAAACAATCGCAGACTCAGTTCTATATTCTATGATATTATTTCCCGTTAACTATAACTCTCACAATCTGTTAAAATCAGCTTTAACTTAACCCTAAGTTTATTTCGAAACTAATAGAACTACCAACACTATTAGCGACCTTAGAAGTACCCAAATATAATTCTAAATAAGGAACTGATAGAGATCGCAAGTTAAGAAACAACTAGGTATGCTATTTCGTAACATTTCAATAATATACAGTGAAACCTCCCCCTTATCGCGTAAATTCGGGCTATTACTGTATATAAAACAGTAAAAACGTTTTGAAAAATGGTACAATATTAAGCCAGTTCAAACATTCCTTGAAAAGTTGTGGTTTTCATCCGTAAATAAATTATTAACAAAACGTGAACACAGAATATATTTTATGATTACTAAACCTTGTACCACAATAACAAACTAATCAACGTGTTAGAATATGTCATTGGAAAAAAAAGAATAGAATATGACTGAAGAAAAAATGTGACAATAAGTCATAAATTTGTAGACATAACATCAAGTGGCTGAAGTATTTCCTCGACAAAGTAACGCGCCATTTAGTAATTCTTTCATTTTTTAGTACTAAAGCACTCATTGGACTTGTAACACGGTAGGGTAAACTGATTCTTGAGATTGAAAATGCAACGAACGTTTCCGAATGTACGAGATTTTGAATTACAAGAAGGAAAATTAACATTTTGGAGTTTTTTCTTCACAAACTTATGTTAAAAATACCGACTTTGGCTTGCCCAATAATTTTTTTTAAATTAAATTTTTTCTTTACAAAAAACATGCTAATTTTCTCGTTTTTATCTGATTTTAAATCGTTTATTTGGATCAAATAAACTCTAAAAACCAAATCATGGAAAAAATGAAACATATTTCTAGTATACCATCAAAGATTGAATAAGGTTTTTCATAGAAATTAGAAATTTCTGAAACGTAAGTGGATCCAAGCTCGTAAGATAGAGCTATTATTTAATTAATAATTACTAATTTTCTTGATTTGACAGTAAACAGTATATTATAAAAAAAATCTTTAATGAAAAGGTTACATAAACCACTTTGAAATGCAGCCACAGATTTAATCTCAGGTTTCTTTCATTTATGAAAAATTGGAACCCATTAGTATTATTATGTATTTCATACAATACACATTCACTGTCAATATTGTAATCTTTTTGTCATAAAAAAGTGACAATAGCCAAGTCAATATGACATAAGAGATCATTCCACGAACGAAGTGATCTTACAGCATAAATTATTAGGAATACTTAAATTAATAGTCTGGTATTTCCTGGCAGATGTAAATACTTTGAAATAAAACTTCTTTGCGCACAGTAGAGTAAAATTGATTCTAGAGATTGAAAACGTACGAACATGTCTTAATATACGTATACAGTAAGACCCCGCTTAACACGTGAGATACGTTCCAATAAGTTCCTGCGCTATACGAAACAGCGCTAAACGAGGTCATCTTAATACGTAGATAATGAAACAGAACCGAAAATAAGAAAATTTGGTAGTTTTTTTAGTTTAATTTTGCAACATTTATTATTAAACACTTTTTTATCACATTAATTATAGATTTATTAATTGTTAATATCGATTTTTGTTTATAAAACATGTATGAAAATCAAATAAAAGTGTGAGTAAGAACTTATGTTTGTGATGAGGAAGGTTCCTCATTTGCCATATTTTGTTTTTTGTGATGTCGTTTGTCTTTTTCTGTTTCATTCAGCAAGCTGTTACGAATAGCAAATTATTGCATCAATCTTGCCGCAAACAATATATGTATTGTTTACATGTTTTTCTTCAACCGCGCGACAAAGTTCCATGCACGTTTTTTCAGTATACTCTTCTAAAAATATTAACATTGTCGTTTCTTTTCAGGAGCCTCGTCGTGCGATGAAAGCGACACCGAATCCGAACCTGGGATTCCCCTGAAGCGAAAGCAGCGTCGTTCGCGTACAACTTTCTCGGGGGAGCAGCTCGAGGCCTTAGAGCGCGCCTTTGCCCGCACCCAATATCCAGACGTTTACACTCGCGAAGAACTCGCCCAAAAAACCAAATTGACAGAAGCTCGTGTCCAAGTATGGTTTTCAAATCGCCGCGCTCGTTTACGAAAACAACTGAACTCTCAACAGTTGAACGCGTTTAATACAATGTCGTTGCAATCGGCTTTCCCCGTCCAGCATCAGTACGGTGCGGACGTTTCGGGCAGTTTTAACGCGCAATCGTCGTGGGCTCAACAGAGTTACGCGAGTTCAGCTTTGGGCGCGAGTCTGCATTCCACTCATTCGTCCTTGGCAGGTACGTCACCGTTGGGAGCTACGTCATTGGGCAGTACTTTGGGAACTACATCGCTCGGAACAACACCGACAAACAATACTACCAACACTTCGACGCAAAGTTCACTAGGATACAATGCGTATAACACTGCGTCGACAAGTCTGGACCATCAAAACACAAATATGTTGAATGCAGCGGCGGCCGCCGGGGCTGCCAACCAATTTTCTTATAATATGGGACAAATGTCACCGACGCAACATGTGACGTCACAACAGTCAGGGGTTTGGACTCGTCATGCGCAGAATAACAAAATGCCGGATGGGTTATCCAGCTGGCATGACAACTATAGGTGAGTCGAACATTTTTTTCTAAATTTATTTAAGTTATACTTCTTTTGGCGCTTTGAAAGTAATTTTTAGCAGGCAATGAAAATTGTAAGTATGTATATAAAAAATAGTGTTTAATCACACCAAAGAAGAATAACTTCAAACATAAGTACAGACACCCACTTTTTTTAAAGTCGCAAACTCATGGAAGAATGATATTGATGCGACTTTAGAATGTAGATATATTGAAAAGTGATTTTCTGATGTACTGACTACGAATAAATAAGTTGTTGATCTAAGTTGGTGCTTATCAAAGACTTTTACTCTTTATTATGATTTTCGCATGAATTTCGGTAGAGATTTTAATTTTATTTTATAACCAATATCCACACAAATATAAAAACGTTATGTAATGAATTTCTTTCGATTCTACTGTTGAAAACTGCTCTGTTTTTGATATTCTGAGAAACAGAAACCGGAAACAGCCATGCTGTTTTATAGATAACCGGTTAATTAACCTGCTAATTAGCCAGCTTAAATAGTTACAATAAAAAAACTCGGATTGTAGAGTCAAAACCCTGCCGACAATATAATTATAGTGTATATGCTAATACAGGCAGTGTGGTTTTATTATTTGAACTTCAGTTTTTGCGCAAAATAAAAAATATTACCCCTTAATACACTCCATAAAATTGTCCTCTTTTCTTAACTGCAATAGTATTATCAATGTAACGTCTACATCGAATTAAATACACCCTTCAATAAATAAGTCACTATTAGTGTTTTCAAAAAATTTTTAAGTCCGGTCCTGTTGAGCCGATTTTATTAAAATTTTAGGGGCACATTTTTAATTGCTACTAAAGGGTTCTGAGAATTTTTTCGGTATTTTTGGGATCCAAAAACATTTTACAACACCTAAAAACTACCCTTAAATGTCCCGAGCAGGTCGAGAAATTTTGGTCCGACCCCTAGATTCCGCCATCCGGCCGACGCCAATAGTGTATGTCCCATATTATGACAATTTAGTACCTACACTAATAATAATCGGTACTTTTATTATTAGTTTGCCCAAATGTCAACACACGGATTTTGTCTTAATATTCGATAGATAAGAAATCCGATGGTCAGCTCTGAGACTAGTACTATTAAGGATATTTTTTTTACTGTTAACACTTCAAAAAATATTCAGGTTATTCAATTCAATTTATAAAATATACAACAGTACTGTTCACGGAGACGCTTCATTACACACATTCGTGGATCACAAATAAGATTAAATTGTTTCTCACCGTTTGAAAATATATCAATGCTGACTTTTTTTTTTGACAACGTTTTTATCGAAGCTGCCATAAATTAATTTTAAACTATTTTTCCACGCAGCTATAAAAAAATAAATGCAAACAATGCAATGCATGTCTTTAATGATTTATGTAGATGAAATCTCACGGTTCTTTGATTTAAAAGATTTAACACTTTCATTGTTTTCAAAAATAACAGAGAAATGAGTCGATACGCGATAATAATAATCGAAGGCACTATAACGATGTGCGATGACTCACTGTCAGTTATTTCTGAATCGCACGGGTAACTTTAAAACTTTCAAAAAATTTAAAACAAGACATGCGACCTTTGACAAACAACTTTCCAGTATAATTCTTAGACCCAAGAAATCTTTTTCAAAAATTTCTAAAATACACGTTTTTACAGTCTTTTTATTTAAACAAAAATAAAAACGGCTGGACTGATTTTGATAAAA
Source organism: Venustoraphidia nigricollis (assembly GCA_034508555.1). Lineage (NCBI taxonomy): Eukaryota > Metazoa > Arthropoda > Insecta > Raphidioptera > Raphidiidae > Venustoraphidia > Venustoraphidia nigricollis. The sequence goes on along the minus strand of JAVRKA010000032.1, from coordinate 2,129,543 downwards.
TTTCTTTCGGATCATACTGCCGTTAAAAGTTGATATCATTATTTAAAATTTACTTTTTAGTCTTTTTGTTTAAACAAAAAGAACACCTGAACTGATTTTGAAAACACTTCTTACAGATCAAATTTAAGTTAATAAGCGTCGATTAGAACCCTAACGCAGTCTCATTTTTTTCTCGAAATTCCTTCTTAGAAAGAAATGACTACACACTGAATTTTTTCAAAAATAGTTTAAAAACATTGCTAAGAATTTTGAATACGATTTGCACCCCCATTACAATAATTTTCCAATGTACTGGGAAAATAAAAAAAAAATAGTGTTCTGTTGACTACGAGCTCTTGGAGGTTTACATTTTGAAGTTATTTTAAAGATAATATCCATTCGGAAACTGTTTATCAAAAACAAAACTAAACTTCTATTATGCATCTGTAATTACATTCAAAGTGTACTAAAAAACCGGGGGTAAATGACTTGACTCTCTCATAACGTACGTCGGTCGGTAAAGAACCCGTCTGTGTTACCGGCTGTTTAGCCGGGGGCGATACGTGTCCAAAAACATGCCGCTCGCTTAAAAAGTCAGCGCGTATTAAATCGCTTAACGCGCCGCAAACACGTACACTTTAGGTAAACCTTGGTGTAGGATAATTGCGTGCTTCGACTGATGTCAACTTATTTTATTACCGCGCTGTTTTAAATTGACACTAAATCGTCAAACAGATTCCATTATTGTCTATCGCAACCTTTTTTGGACCACTTTAGAAAAAAATATTCCAATACCATTTGTTTTTAACTTGTTATATAGTCATAATATTGTTAAGTCGTCAAAACTATAATAATCCCCGACACTAAAAGAACTGATAATTTTGAAACGGCTGAACCGATTTTGATCAAACATGTCCAAGAGCTAGAGAACCTGCTTTCAAATAAAAAAAAACCGCATCCAAATCAGTTCACCCGTTTAAGAGCTACAGTGCCACAGAGAGGGAGTTAAAAAATCAGAAACTTGTCAGCCCGATGTTAAAGTAAGCAACCACGACAATGTGCTTTCATTTCCGCAGGGTCATACCTTTTTCCTGAATAACCCGGTAGATGGATAAAGTAATTTATTATTATTAATTCAACATCTCATTCAGATAATATATGGCTGCTTAAATACGCTTACGTGAACTGCATTTGTTATATGAGCACTGCAAACAGACTTAATTCCAGGTTATGAGAAATGTAATTTTATTTTAAAAATAATGTAATTCGTGCAACTTGTGTATATTTATTTACAGTGTGTCCACAATGTGAAAATTTAGACGGGCACTGCCAAATTTTACCGCTAGGGGCGCCAGGTATATAACGACCTCAATCTGTGAAGTTTATAGCGGCGTGTGCAAAATAAGTTTATTTCAAACAATAAAACATTTGACAATGTATATATTTTATGTTTACTAATATTCAAATTATAGAGGTTTTTTATTTTCAAAGTATTCGAAACAGAAAAATAAGTGGTATACAACCACTTAACAAAAAGTTGTCAAAACTAATCCGAAAAAATGTCAAAATTAACCCAAAAAAAGGATGAATTTTAACATTTTTTCGACAACTTTTTGAATTAATTTTGAAAATTCTTTGAGTGAATGCTGACAATTTCTTGAGTGAATTTTTATAAATTTTTTGGTGGTATATTTGTTTAGTTAGGGCACTAAGTTTCAGCTCAGATTTTGATATTATTAAAAAAGACTTTAAAACCCCAATTTAAAGGTTCAAAGTCTAACAAAAAAATAGAGCACCATTCGACTTCAATAAGCGCCCTAGGTCCCGACAAACCTAGCTCCGCCCTTATGTGATTGCTAAAACTTGATTTTTTCCATAACGTCACAACTCGTACATAATAATAATAGCTGCATTTACGTTCTAGAAACATAAACTATATTATTCCTGCTCGCGGACACACTGTATATAGCGTGCAAGCGAGTAGCCTGTGAGTGAATCCGGTAGCCGAGCCATGAGCAGGTCTGCACTCACTCATCAGAGAGGCGGCAGAGTGGCAATTAATTTGCCGCTCGCAAATCTAATGAATAGTCTTAGCGGAGGTACCCTGTCTTCGAGGTAGCCATTATAACGTATACCCAGCAGCGCGCTCTTCCTTCTGTGTTTTATAATTTTGCAAGTTCGGTTTCCATTGCGAAAAAGAACGAATCCGTAACTTAACGTAGTTGTCGTGGTACAATATGGTCAAAAAGTTATAGATTATACGCGCCACAAAAGTATACTAGCTTGTAGCTAAGTGATCCATAATTTGTACGCAAGGCTATACCCGTGGAAACGTAACCCATACAGTATTTCATACGCATGTATACTTTTCTATAAATTGTTGAACTTTAAACCGTTATTTATAAATAATTAGACGGTCAAACATTTTTTCTTGTTTTTTTTAAACTCATAACAAATGTATTGAAAGACTGTCAGTTTTTGGAAAGTTTCTGACAGTTAGTTCTTTTTTTATAAATAAGAAACTGGTTCAGAACTACAGAGATCGTATACAATCAATGTTAATTATCCAATTTTCAATTGAATTTATCTCGGATTGTATACGGTCGATCGACTTCAAATTTTCAGGGTAATTGTATTATCATGTCCTTAATAAGTATACAAAAATTAAGAATTTTCTGACGGTGTGCCTTAACCACGACAACTACCTTAAACTAACTGTTATACTTTACACTAAATTTTTAGTTCTGTACTTTTTTGTAAGTTCAGTTTCCATCGCGAGAAAAGGTCCAATCCGTAATTTAAACTAACCGTTATACTTTACACTATTTTTTTATATCTGTACTGTTTGTAATTTTGTAAGTTTGGTTTCCATTGCGAGAAAAGATCCAAACCGTAACTTTGAGTAACCGTTACACTTTACACTAAGCTTATATTTCGGTACTTTTTGCAAGTTCGGTTTCCATTGCAAGAACAGATCCAATTCGTAACTTAACCTAACTACTTTACACTAAATACTGTTTGTAAAGTTCAATTTCTATTGCGAGAAAACATACAATCCGTAACTTAAACTAACCGTTATATTTTACACTAAAATTTTATTTTTATACATTTCGTTATCTTGTAAGTTAGGTTGCCATCGCGAGAAAAGACATAATTCGTATCTTAAGTTAACCTTAATAATTATTGAGTATTGTAGTAGGAAACTTATTTCTTGTAGAGTATTGAAGAAAGTTCTTATGAAAGGCGATATTTCAACCCTCTTTAGGTTAAGATGCAAACGAAACTCTACAATACTTGCAACAAAACGTTGGTGGCAAATAACGGTAATTGGGAACAGTTAATCACAGATTGTAGGTGCAATTTATATCGCATAAGTTAACTCAGAATTGAACTTTTGCAGTGGGGATACAAATATCATATGGTCATTGGTCATCATAGGTGGGTTTTATCCGAGTTTTATAATTACAAAATTATGATGTTTTACGGTTTGTTTTTATTATTATGCAGGCGCGTCACAGTTTATTTTATATTAAGTATTAGATTAGATTGTACTGGGACGGTAAGGCGTAAAAGTCTTTCAATCACTGTGAATTATTTTGTATTAGTTTCTGTGGAGCTATTAAATACGAATCTATAAATCAAATCGAAGTTATGCAAGTATGTAGACTTTCACGGCGACGTTGTTCCAAATTTTTTGGGTTTCCGGGCTCGTAGGCCGTGGTCCATTGGTATTTCTATCTGACGTTTCGTCTACAAGTGCGGTAGATATTATCAAATAAGATACAGCAGCGGGCAAAGTGTCCTTCTAGGAGGCTCACAGGTAAGTGTGAGTCTCCTAGGACACTACATCGCCTTAGAATTTAGATAATGTATACCGCAGTTGTAAACGACACGTCAGGTAGAAATACCAATGAATCACGATCTACAAGTACGGTTACCAAGAAGATTTGTAACAAAGTTGGGCGTGAAAATTTACAGGCTTCGATAACTCCAATTTTATTTATTGATTCATATCGGTTAACAGGAAGTGGATGTAACTTTTAAAAGTGCATTTCGCACCCGGGCTAAGCCGGGTCAGATAACTAATTTTATTATATAATTATTATGTGATATTTTAAAACGTTGTTGAAATTTAAAATAGGAAAATATGAAAATTACTCACCAATTTATTAGTTCGCAGTTTCCATTGACATCTAAAACAAACAGAAAAATAAGGATTAAACTTGGTTTCTTTTGATTGTTCCACATCCAAACACAATTCCGATCGCCTATTAACATTAATAGCACCGTTGTTATGAATTAACTATCAATATATATAATAATATAATAATAATAATGCGTTTAACGTCCGTTTCTCGACTTTATGTCATAACAGACACCATTCGCACCATTACTATTGTCCATTTACCACACTTTCCTGTTATTTTTCTACATATTTAAAACTTCAACTTATGTAATAGCAATGGGCGAATGAAGGAATTATAGGAAATTAGGATAAGGTAGGCAATTTTTGAACTAAGAGTTTGATAGGTAATTGGCCATGGCCTCAAATAAGGAACCATCTCGATATTTATCTGGAATTAATTGAGGAAAACCATGGAAAACCTCAATCAAGATGGCCGGTACAGGAATTACCGTTTCTCGGCGTGTGGCAGTAGGAAAAAGTCCCAGCCACATCTGCCCCCGCCGGGATTCGAACCCGGTACCTCCCGAATGCGAGTCTAGTGCTGTCACCACTACTCTACCCAGCTCGGTTAATTAACTATCAATATAGACCGTGATATTCGGAACTGAAAGAAAAATGGAGGTGTAGCAAAATTTAGACAAAAAAAAGTTAGGCGAAGCTCATTTTAATAATTTAATTAAAAAAAGTTGTTTATAGGCTAATTCTGTTTTTTTGTTACAGCTTATTCGCCGGCAGCCATTACAGCACACACTCGCCAACAGAAGCCAAATCTGGCTACCCTTATTTTGGTAGCATGGACATGTGTTCGAGCAGAGTTCATTGAAAAGAACTCTTTTAACGTAAGCAATAAACTTTATTACATAAACACATCAGTTTCTGCTAACTTTATTTGAAAAAGCAGATCTAGGGGTGTCAAGCCGAACGCCCACTGAACTGACGTAATAGCGTGACGTGGCAAGGGTTGTTGCATGCAAGCTTAGATTAAATCAGTGAAAACAAATGAAGTTGTATCCACTGAACTGAAATAATGTCGTGTCAGCTATTCATTTATCAGTATTTCCAGGAATGCAAACAAATGAGAGCATTCATGTCACAGCATCCACTGAACTTAAATGATGTAATATACACTGAACTAAAATTGAGGACCAAATATTTAGCCGAATTAAGTCGATACGGTTCAGTTGACGTTCGGCAATTGAAAATTTTAAACGTTTTGTAGCAATGGTTACTGCGATGGAACTAAGAACAGAAACTACTTATAAAATGTATATATTATGTATTTATGTTTAATATTTTTTATTTATTAATGTGATTTGAAATAAGAATACCTACGAGCTTTTAAATTTGGTTTAGTCTTTTTTTTTGTTAAGATTCTTTGTTGCACACAATAAGTAGGTATGTATCAATGTAATTTTAAATGTGCAATTAGTAATTTCGCTTAAAATAGGGATTTGACATTTGACGCTCTGATATCTAGTGGCAGAAAATGAAAACAGCCAAATGTGGATTCTAAATTACGCCACGTCACCATTTCAAATTCCTATTTAATTGTTTAACGCGTTTTATTACTGCTATTCCACTTCTGCCAGTGAATATTAAAATAATGTTCAAATTAGTTCCTTTATTTTTTATTTTATAGAATAATAAAAACTAATATAACGGGTGGTGTACAAATGTAGAATTTGTCCTTGAATAAATTAGGTCAAAGACATAACTATTTAGTTATATTAACTAACTTTACGTATAATTTTTCTCAGCCTTTGTTTTAAATTTCAACTATGTTGTTTTAACGTAGTGTTTGCATGAACGATACGACATCTGGTGACAGAAATTTAAATCATGAGCACAGTACATTTTCATGTTGTTAGTATTATTCAAGGTCATTAGAAGAACAATCTGTATTTTTCTATGTTCTTGAGTAATACTAATAGCATGAAAATGCACTGTGTTCATGAATAACGTCAGATGGCAGACGGTTCATTTTTTTGTCAACCGCGCAAAGTTGGCCGGATGACGTCATTTCCCACTACTATCCAAAAGAACGAGATCACTTTTGTATCTAATAGCTTTGAGTATTACTACGTATTTGAAAATGGCGGATTTGACATTACATTTGACCTAAATTCCGTCCGTATGTCAAATCCCAATACCTGAAAATATATTTTCTTTAAGAACAATAACAGAGGCCTTAATATAGCAACCAACCGTCAGGGTTATTAGGACTTAAGTAGTACCAATTCAGATTTGCAATTTAATTATTATCTTTAATAATAAATTGAAAATCCAATTGGTACTTTCTCTCGAATTCGAACCAGAGACCCGTTTATATTTTGAAACAAACTATACTAATTAAATATATGTATGAAATATTTTTAGAGATATTGTACAAACTATTTTTGATAAATACTTGGTGTATTTTGTACAAAAAGTGCTTTAGCTAATTGTGCCTATTTCAAAGCTTAACTAAAACCAATTTTATAATATAATAATAACATATTATATTTCAAAAATGTTGAAAATACGAATGCAAAAATATAAACTATGGAGATGTTTTCATAATACTATTTTCATCACTAAAGCCGGGTCCAGACGTGTGTAACGTGTAATGTAAGATTACGTGTAATTTAGCGTCAACAGTGTGGACAGCACACGAACTCAACGCGAATCGTGAAAGCGAATCTTTGTCAAAAGCTGTTTCCACTCAGTTGCTACGAACATGCCGAATAGGAAAGTCATGATAGCTGGTGCTGCTTTTATTTATATATATTTATTACCTAAAGATTTCAGATATTTTTTAATCCGGATTTTTTGGATCCCAAATAACACGTTTTTCTTGATACAAACTGATAAGTTCAAGCGATTGTTCGTATCATGAACGTACACACGACACAGCCGTTACGAACGCCGTCCAAACGAGTACTGCGAGCGCCTTTGTGTTCGCGCTAAAAACCGACAGCCGACGGATCACGGCGAGCGCCGGCGCGAGCGTTACATGTAATGCTCGTAAAGCAGAATTCGTGTTACATTACGCGATAGATTACATTGCGCGTTACACACGTCTGGACCCGGCTTTATAACCAGCGTCGTAGCTAAGATCTGGCCGCGGGGGCGTTCTCGCAGAACCGTAGCCTGCTGTATTGTTTCTCTTCCTACAAATCAGTTTTAGGGAGCGCAAAATTGAAATCTTGTCCTGGGTGCTCATGGCCTTAGCTACGACAACTCAACTGTTTCTGTCTCCTTTCAAAGTTAACGATTTCGGTGAAAATTGAAACGTATCTACTTTTTTTAGAGTCGCCGTACATTTTTTAGTCTGCACTGAATATCCGTTTTATAGATTATAGATAGATTAATTTCCGTTACACGATGTAAAAAATAAATAGAGTAGGTCTGCCTATTGTAAGATTGTATAGACGCTCGACAGCTAATTATGTCTATCGAATAGGTTCCATATTGTCATCAGTATAGAATGTTACTATTCTTATCAATTTTTTAAGGTAACTGACACTTTGTATGTTTTCAATAAAAACAGTTAATAAATTCACCTATCAATCAATCAAACACTTTATTAATTTTTAAATTAAAACCTCGGAGCTGAGGGTTTTAGACGAGCATTGTAAAAACTATATTAAAAAACGTGTGAGCCTTGCCCACAGAAGTTCACGGGAGAAGTGAAACTTCTTTAGAATTATGAACTCGTTTCATCGATGCGTTATCCATTTTGCATTACCAAAGTTTTTCATATATTATTTCCCCGCTGTCGAATCATTTCCCCGTTAGCGTTACAGAAAATTTTAAACTGAAACGTCGCTAAAGAAGTTTCACTTCAAAAGTCTACAGTGATAACATATCTGGATGTGGGTATTAATTAGGTACTATGCCAAATATCAAGCTAAAATATTTTATAGTGTTTAACAGACTTAAAAAAAGAGGTTATCAATTCGACATGATTCGATATGATCTCGGCTTTTGTCGAATCCTATATCAAATTATGTTCATATTAAATTATATATTACATAATCTATTTTTTATAAAAAAAATATTGTTTTTGCACAATAACTGTGATACAAAAATATTTAGATAACTTATTGTGATAAACAAAAACTCAGTGGCGTATCATTAATAAATAAAAATGTTGCAAATAGTTTTCATTCATAAAAATGTCTCGTTGACTGTGTGAAATATTTTTTTTGCATTATTGACGTACGCTACTGATTATGTAAGTTTTACAATAGTAACTAATTAAATTGTTATTCTTAGATAAATAAATCATCACCGAATAATTGATTAATTAATTAATTAATATCGTTTATTTAATTCATCAGCTATAGGTAAATGGTAAATTTAAACATGAAATTCTAACTACAGTAATTAATTTTTGGGTAATTTTCCAACGATATCTACTTTTACAATATTGAAAGAAAAATATTCATAAAACTTACTCAATCTTCTAATGGCAAATAGTTTTTGTAAAGAAAATTATGAAGTACTAAAATCGACTATATTTATTTATTTATTTGTAAAATTCGTTGTTTTATAAATATAAAATATGAAACAATTAATATTTTTTGAACAGAAATTCAGAATATATTATTTCTGACTCGCCTTAAGTTTCAAAATGAATTTTAGAAAAATAAAAAAATTTCCTAGAAAACTGGCCAATATTTCAAGTTTATTTTCAGTCAATATAAAACGATAAACAAATTTTAGAACACATTTATTGTTTACTTAAAAACATATTTAGATGAAAATAGAAATCTTAGAACCCTGAAATATTTTTTTATTTATAAATGTATTCACTATTTATAAAGAGTTTTATTCATAAGAAAAAACTGTCGATTCGTCGATTCCCTATAACAGAAACGATCAATCAATTTTCTTTGACGAGTTTTACATTTAATCAGATGCGAAATCTTTTTATAAATAAAATAATATTAAAATATTTCTATTCTCTTTCAAAATTATTATTCTAGAAACATTATTTTTCATTAGATCAAGAGTGATTGTGGATTAGCATTCAATTAACTAGAATTAATAATGTACCTATTATATTATCTTCTTTTATGTTATACGAAAAAAATTCTTAATTTTGGGGTGTATTATAGTGTAAAAATGCATTAATTGTATAGAATAAAATTATGTATTATTTAATTTAAGGTTGATTTTATTAAAATATATCTTAAATTTTTATCTAGCTTTTCATTTACACCATTTTTATTCCTTCAACTTGAAAAAACATCTATCCGTTTCATATAAAAAACTGTAAAAATTGAAACCACAAAAAATGAAGAGTTAGAAAAAAAGTATCCAGCAAGCGTCTGAATCATATCAAGTAAGTATTGAAACGTTAAGATTAATCGTCGATTTGAATTTGAAAACTTCAATCCGCCAAACAATGATTCTAGTTAACGATCTAGAACGCAAGTTTATTAAGGTGGCAAGGTTATACAATTCGACCGGCAACGACCGAACTATATGAACGCTATCTAGCAAACATTGGTATTTTTTTTTTTAGTGTATTTGCCATATGGCAACATACACTATTGGCGTCGGTCGGATGGCGGGACCTAGGGGTCGGACCAAAATTTCTCGACGTTTCATAACCTCCTAAACACTTTGGCACCATTTTTAAAAATGTTTATATATATATGTATATATATATATATATATATATATATATATATATATATATATATATTTATATATATATATAGGTATATATGTGTGCGGGCTATAACTTTCGAAGAAGTTAATTTATTTTAACGAAATTTGGCACACATGTTGGAATCCATCACCGCACGAAGCCTATTTAAAATGGGCCCAATCGGGCCATTTTAAGGGTAGTTTTTAGGGATTGAAAAATGTTTTTGGGGCCCAAAATACCGAAAAAATTCTCCGAATCGTTTTAAAATTGAAATTTAACCCTTCGGTAGTAATTAAAAAGTGTCCCTAAAATTTTAATAAAATCGGCCCGACAGGACCGGACTTACAAATTTTATGAAAACACTAGTTTGCAGATAGTGAATTATTTACTGAAAGTTGCATATAATTTGGTATAGAGGTTCGATTGATAATAATATTGCAATTAAGAAAAAAAATGTTATTTTAAGGGGTGTATTAAGGAGTAAAATTTTTTTTTACCCAAAAACCAACTTAAGTTCGCATAATAAGCCACACTGCCTATATCAGCAAATACACTATATTGTCGGCAGGGTTTTGGCACTGCGACCCGGGTTTTTTTTTTTTTATTAAAAAAAAAACAACCACAGGTGGATCGACTACTAGGTCACATTGGTATTATGTTATTTACACTGCACACTACAAAAATGTAAGTTATTTACGCAAAATCTGCTTTTCAGTGTTATAAATTAACATATACAGAAAAACATAGATATATGATTGGTGTTTAGTCGCCATGATCAAACTGTTAGCGTTAAATATTTAACGCATTAAAAAATTGAAAAACGAATAAATATAAATAATAGGTGTGTTTGCTATTTTAGTGTAAGTAGATAAATTTACACTGAACAGTTTAGGTTTACCAAAATTGTCAATTTGTTCTAACAATAGGGATGTTGACTGTATTCAAATAAAAACATAATTTTAACGAAAAGTAGTAGTTTCTATGATAGAAATACTAAAAAACACTATATTTTTCCTTATTTTTACGGAATTTAATTAATATCTTATAAATAAAACCTAATAAAATCACTCTCAAGTCACGTGACAACAGACACCAATCAGAACGCATGACGTCATATGTTCAGTCGCTGTCAAAAAACTTCATTGTTTGGTTAATATTTAGTGTGTAATTTATTATTATTTGTTTATAGCAAACGTCAAATTACATGTAACTATAGCAACGACTACGAAACAACTTTTCATCACCTCAGTTTACTAACGTTTATGAGCACAGAATACGCATCTATAGGATGGTAGCTCCCGTGTAAACTTTTGAGCCTCCTTTGGTATGAACAGATGACGTCACGCGACTAGTATTGGCGTTTTGGACCGAAATTTGAAACGGGATTTAAAATACATGATTTTTAAGGCTTGAGTTGTATTTAAATAAAAATAATAAATATTTGTGGCAATATCAGGTACTTATGCACGATTTAAAACACTTTCCCAAAAATAGTCAACATCCCTATTGTTAAATTCAGACATCTATCAGGTGATCTACAACTACGTTCCCCTGCTCAAGAATCGGGACTGCTAGTGTTTACACTTTTAGTCTACCACTGAAATACCAAACAAGTCTTTTGTGTAAAAAATGCGATAATGTCCCAAATGTTTAGACTTTCACGATCGGCATTGTTCCAAATCTTCTTGGCTTCTGGACTTGTACGTGGTCCATTTGTATTTCTACCTGACTTTTTGTCTACAACTACGGGCAAAGTTTCCTCCTTGACGACTAACAGGTAAGCGATCGATGATTGGTGTCCTCCCTTTTGTTCTCTGCTTGGTCGTACTCCGTGTTTTCTACAGCGACCGACTTGCTGCCACATCGCCTTTAATAATGTCTACCGTAGCTATAGACGAAAAATCAGGTAGAAATATCAATGGACCACAGACTACAACTGCGAAAATCAAGAACATTTGGGAATGTTAACACTTTATACATTGATGTACGATATAACAAATATATCAAATGTAAGAAAATCGTTGAACATCCATTGAGAAAAATAGGTTAAAGAACGTATTTGAAAACAGTTCAAGATCAAGCCATTGCATTGTCACCTTTTACCTAACAAAAGGCAATCGATCACCACACCTACCGACGGCAAAGTATAAAAATCTCAACAACTTTTAACATATTCGTCGGTGTGGTCTATCTCAATAGATTATGGATCATTTAGAGCTATTGAGTGAATACGCTCTGAACAATCAAACAGACCCTGCCTCTTTTTTTGACATGAATAGGGCGCTAGTGACTTCGGTGGTCCCTTTTCAGATTCACACAGATCCTGCCTCCTTTTCGATGGCATTATTTTGTTAGATATTGTACTAAAATGGATCGTATCACTATTGAAATCTTTTCTACTCACTTTAAATGTAGCCATTCTATAAGCAGTCCAAAGCTAAATTTGTTACAGGTTTGCTTTTAAACATCGTGGTGGTATTTTTGAACTCAAACTTATATAGAAGACATGGTTTGATTGTCATGTTTGAAGTAGTTGCAAAATCGCAATCTTGTTAATTGCAATTAAAACTCAGGAAAGCTTTTTAGGTACTTAGATAAAATTATAAAAGCACGAGAGCAGAGATCACAAGAGTTTTAGAAAGCATAATATTTATTCTAGAGTTCCATTTCAAAATGGTACCGTTCATGGTACAACTTCGTACATCCTTCTGTTACAAGGCTAGTTCTAGTAAGAAAAATGTAAATGCCACTGGCGTATGCTTAAGGTAGTTGTCGTGGTTAATGCACACCGTCAGAAAATTCTTAATTTTTGTATACTTATTAAGGCCATGATAATACAATTACCCTGAAAATTTGGAGTCGATCGACCATATATAATCCGAGATAAATTCAATTAAAAATTGGATAATTAACATTCATTGTATACGATCTCTGTAGTTCTGAACCAGTTTCTTATTTATAAAAAAAGAACTAACTGTCAGAAACTTTCCAAAAACTGACGGTCTTTCAATGCATTTGTTATGAGTTTAAAAAAAATAAAAAAAAATATTTTGACCGTCTAAATATTTATAAATAACTGAGCCTGTCCCGCGCGGGACATTTGATTTTGATTTAAAAATTGGGACGTCCCGCCAAAATCGGGACGTCTGGCAACGCTGTTATTATCCCACATCCAATATATTCGGGAACCATTTTATGTAGGTATATATGGAGCAATGGTGAAGCGTGAATATATCACTTATGAACTGCCATGAGTAGGGTAGTCCCGCGGTTGGTAGATAGTGGATACACAATATTAAACTTGTGAATCAGGGTGTAAATTATTCTCGCTATGTTATTGACAAAGGTTTATTGAATTATATTTATATATAGACATTGCATAATATTATATTACTTTGTATTAAAATAGAGCGTTTCCTAAACTGTTTCGCCTACGGATCTTTAGAAACTACCAAAATTGTCGCGAATGTCCACACAATAATAAATATAAAAACCAGAAGAATAACTCGGAGGCGGTACCTTTTATATGGCTAACGACCGATTCGTAACCTTGGTTCCAAGTCAAAAATGAAATTTTATTGCTTTTTCATAGGCGTACCCAAAGACTTTTATTCATGGACACGCCTTCGCCATATATCGATTCACTGAGTAAGAAGAATAGAGTAGACGTGTGACCATCTCTATCCTTTTCTCGCTACACGCACGATTGAGGTTAAGGTACTATTTCGAAAGAGAGAGATTGACCACACCATCGGTCTATCTTTTTCTAATCGAGGAAGCGCACTTTTTACACCACCAGGACACGTCCAGGAGTATAGGTCTAATTAATTTATATATTTGCGGTTTTGTTTTAAAAAATATGTTTTACTACACAATTTTAAAATGAAATAAAACAAATACCCAGATAAAGAAACTAAATGAAATATCTTATTAAACCCGAAGCGTAAGAAACAATTCGCTGTAAACTTGTAACGTCGGCGTTTATATACCAGCTATGACGTTTTACAGCTGGTCTATGCGACATTGACACGACCTCTAAGTTTATGAAATGGCTGATAAACCAGGGATACTATAACGTTATGTTATAAACCTTCCAACACTCGAGACGGTACAGCAGCCATTTCAGTATAGAATCTCAGGTTAACCGAACACCAAAGTCACAAGACTGACTATACTTCTGGTAATTTATTTATTCTTTTAGTTTGCTATTGTTTTAAACACACATTCAATGCAATATAAAAAAATATATTGTCAATTTATTTAAAATCGGCTCATTTTTTTTTCTAAAGGCGTACGCGACTTAGGTTATATGCACGTGGGTAATATATTTCGATGTAGACTTTACGTAAGTTTCATTTCTGTAGTGTGTTTCTTTTAGTGTTTTATTTTATGCACTAGTGCGAGATGGGTCTTTTTACTATCGCTATACAGACATGAAAAGCAGCTATTTTATAGAGTTGTGGAAAAAAATGTTATTGTAAAAAACCGTCTCTTACCGAATTACGCATCGCCTGGACGTTCGAAATCTTTCGGGTATTTCCGCTTTCATCGCCCGAAGTCTGAAAAAAATGAAAAATATTTTAGTTCATAGGAGAGCGTTAGATATTTGTCACAATTTATTGAATGCACCTTGCATACCAAACTAAACAAAACACGGCACGTTCTAAATAAATTCAGTTACACTTTACAAGTGTATTCTTCATAGCAAGGCTGTCCAAAATCAGTTTAGTGAAAGCTTAAAATATAGCCTAAATATTCCTATAACGACAGAGTTAATGGAAAAAATTGGATTACAAATATGTACTAGGTCAACTATTTAAAAACAATGAGCGAGCCTTACAGTCGTCGCCAATGATGTATGACAGATTTATTTCACACTGTATTTATAAAAGCACGGTTGACAGCTGTTTTCTCTCTCTCTCTCTAATACACTACAGCACATACTTTAAACAAGACCGCGCCAAAGAAATATATTATAGTATCTAATAATTTGAATAGCGCGCGCTTTTCTCAGTCAGAAAATTATTAATTTTTGTATACTTATTAAGGACATGATAATACAATTATCCTGAAAATTTGAAGTCGATCGACCATATATAATCCGAGATAAATTCAATTAAAAATTGGATAATTAACATTGATTGTATACGATCTCTGTAGTTCTGAACCAGTTTCTTATTTATAAAAAAAGAACTAACTGTCAGAAACTTTCCAAAAACTGACAGTCTTTCAATGCATTTGTTATGAGTTTAAAAAAAAAACCCGGGTCGCAGTGCCAAAACCCTGCCGACAATATAGTGTATTTGCTTGTATAGGGCCGTGTGGTTTTATACTGTTATTATGTGAAATTAAGTTTGTTTTTGGGCAAAATAAAAAATTTAACCCCTTAATACACCCCTTAAATTAACATTTTTTTCTTAATTGTAATATTATTATCAATCTAACGTCTACACCGAATTAAATACACCCTTCAATAAATAAGTCACTATTTGCAAATTAGTGTTTTCAAAAAATTTGTAAGTCCGGTCCTGTTGAGCCGATTTTATTAAAATTTTAGGGGCACTTTTTAATTACTACTAAAGGGTTAAATGTCAATTTTGAAACGATTCTGAGAATTTTTTCGATATTTTGGGGCCGAAAAACATTTTTCAACCCCTAAAAACTACCCTTAAAATAGCCCGATTAGGCCCATTTTAAATAGGCTTCTTGCGGTGATGGATTTCAACATGTGGCCCAAATTTCGTTGAAATCAATTAACTCTTTCGAAAGTTATCGCGCGTACACATATATATATATATATATAAATATATATATATATATAAATATATATATATATATACATATATATATAAACATTTTTAAAAATGGTGCCAAAGTGTTTAGGAGGTTATGAAACGTCGAGAAATTTTGGTCCGACCCCTAGGTCCCGCCATCCGACCGACGCTAATAGTGTATGTTGCCATATGGCAAATACATTAATAAGAAAAATTTTTTGACCGTCTAATTATTTATAAATAACGGTTTAAAGTTCAACAATTTATAGAAAAGTATACATGCATATGAATACTGTATGGGCTACGTTTCCACGGGTACAGTCTTGCGTACAAATTATGGATCACTTAGCTACAAGCTAGTATACTTTTTGACAATATTGTACCACGACAACTACCTTAATGCATTTACGCTTCATTCACAAAAATTACTGCCCATTTCGACAGCTTATTACACATAAAAAATCTACTGATAAAAAATACTAGTTATTTCTCAGAAGTCAAAAAAATTGATTTAACAATGATCTTAGATTGTGATAATAATATAATGATTAGAGTTTTTTACAACCAGAAGTCTAGTGTCGTGAGACTCTTCTTATGAAGAAATATGTGTGGCCGTAATCTAAAGTCGTTGCCAAATCAAATTTTCTGACAATGCTTTCTGCAACCCAGGATTTTTTTAACTGGACTACCCTGAAAAACTTATAATGCAATACACGTAACAGTAGCAATTCTTTAAACATAACATTAAAATAGAAGATAATAATAAGCAATGCTATATTTACATGTCACTTGAAGAGAAAAGGAACCCCCCACGCATGTGCCTTTAAAAAGAAACTCAGAGGCCACTGTGGGGGGTCGAACACGGAACCTGCTGTTATAATGACGACACCGCATTCTCCTATCAGTACCTAATCTATACAGAGCGATTCACTAAACACGTCTTGAAGTTAAATTGACTCCAAATAAAGGCTGATTTTGCCGCTGGATTCGCTGCTGCGAAGATGAAAATGACGTTATATTGTGCGTTCTGTTCAGAGATAAACCGTTCATTTTGTTAAAACTCGAAGTGTCACTGAGCGTGCTCCAAAATCAAGGTCATAAGATACACAGGTTATCTCGTTAATGAAATATGTCATATGAGAAGAACGGTACATATTTCTAGTTTATTTTGAAGCATTAATATCAAAGACTGAATAACATTTTTCACACAGATTAGAGATTTTCGAAATGTGAGCCATGTGAAAAAGGGGGTTATTGAACGACTGGTAACCAGTCAGTTTAATGATTATAAGAACGTCACGGAAGACATTTTAAGTCATTCGTTTGCGAAACAGTCTGTATAGACAAGACAAATAGGATTATGTGAATATCTATTAGATAGTACATAAGCAGTACGTAAGCTATTCATCTATTTACATGGCCAACTTCCACGTTATTGTACGTCCTGTCAACGGTATTGTAAATGTACCAAACATTAGTCTTTTTGTCATAATGCTGGAATGTTTACAGCAGTTACATGTTATCCTTTCAGCATCATCTTAAATTGAGATTTCGATGCTCATAATATAAAAGAACATCCTATAAAATTGTACTATTTTTCGGAGAGAAAATTGGCACAAGTGATGAGCAAAGCAAGACCAAGACTGAAATTGTCTTGGCCTTGCGTATTCAGTCTTGATCTTGCTTACTTGATCTGTTATACTTACCTCTTTTGAAAAAATTTCCTAAACACTATCATCAACATGTTCAACAAACAATGATCGGTAATTATTTTTTGAAAAAGTCGTCAATAATAAACGCACGTTAAATGCGACGTCGTTCATTGGTTCATGTTTTACCATGATGTCGTCGTAATACCACTATTGTCTGGACTACTTGAATCAGATTATGTCACTGTTTGTAATTGATTTCACATAAAACTGAGATTTTCTTCTATCTAATACGTAGCATTTAAGCTTGTATTTTAGTCGAGTAAGAAAATGTTGGGTTAATAGAAAGTGAACTTTAATTTAGGGGGATCTTACGACATGAGAAAAGAGAGATATGGTATTTTACACCAACTAATAAATCACTTAATATGGACATAATGTGACTACATTTTTGTAAAAGTTTCTAAACAAAATTTACAGCCTAGAATTAACCTGTATCTCAATAAAAACATTAGTGCGCCATAAAATAATTAACACTTAAATTTAACTGACTTCCTACAGTAGCACTATTTTCCTGTAAAATACCCAAATTCTGTTTTATTGTTTACCCGATATTTTGTACAAAATTTACTACCGAAGAAAAAAATATTGTACAAAATTCAGGTGAAGTCATATAATTCCGTGAAGTCATGCTTCAAATGTAGAATAATTGTTGATTTATTTTTTTACGATAACTATTAAGAGTTATTGATGACGCACTCACAGATTGTGAGTTGTAAATCAGTTTTACTGTTAGTTATTAGCATTCATATATTATATATTCTAGTTTTACAATAAAACAAATAAATAATTATGATTACACAGATTGGTTTCTCGTGGTTCGGCTCTCAGAGCTAAATCTACTATAAAATACGTTTTTTTTAAATGAAACTTCTTTAACGACGTGTCTGTTTGAAATTTTCTGTAACGTGAAAGGGGGAATGATTCAACGGCAGGGAAATATGAGAGAAACTTTGGTAACGCAAAATGGACAACGATTCAATGAAAAGATTTTTAGATAACTCTAAAGAAGTGTTACTTCTCCCGTGATCTTCTGTGGATAAGGTTCACACGTTTTTGAAGTGAAACTTCTTTTAGAGATCTATTTGTTTGAAATGTTCTATATAACATTAAAGGGCAAATGATTCCACGGCGGGAAATATAAGAAAAACTTTGGTAACACATAATGGAAAATTATGTACCAATGAAACGAGTTCATAACTCTAAAGGAGTTTCACTTCCCCGGTGAGCTATTTTTATTTTATTTTATTGTTTTTATATACCTCTGTACACCTTGGAAAAATTTTGAATGCGTTCAGGTAGATGTTACCCCTTATCAGAAAATAAATTGTTAATCAAGAATCACTTTTCGTAAATGAATTATTGTAAATTATGGACGTTCGGTAACGGACTCCATTTATATACAATTTGTTGTTTGCCACCAATTTTTTTTTTTTTTAATAAAAACGTTCACGAAGGATATTCACGGTTATTGCTGCCGTTAAATATGAGCTCTGATGTATAAATAAATCATAAATAACAACAATTATTACTAACAATAATGTTTAAATGTATCTAGTGCAGTAGGTAAATCTATCTTCTTAAGTATTGATTTTTCACCCGTAAATACGAAAAATATTTTTCTTAACAATCTTAGATAAACCGTATTTAAATATCTAAACAGCGTGAAAAATAACAATTAATAAATAATTTAAACAAAGAATAGAACTAGAAAAGTTAATATTCTCTAAAAATATTTTTTCAATTATGAAAATAATACATATCAACCTACCTAACGTTAGTACGTAAACTATACCACCCTCGAACATAGGTTCCATGGTGTAATGGTTAGCACTCTGGACTCTGAATCCAGCGATCCGAGTTCAAATCTCGGTGGGACCTTAGAGTTACATTTTTGTGCAATTTGTTATTTTTAGTATATTATTTTAACTTTTATTATTACTATCTGAGTTTACATAATAATAAATAAAATTGACTAGCAACGAAAACATTTTACATGACGTGTTCAATTCTTGAAAAATGTTAAATAATTCCGTGAATCTTAAATTGTACAAAGTTGTCGACCGTCTATAATCTACAGACTCTCAGTTCAGAGTGATAATTGTATTTTTTTTTAATTTACAAACGAAAGTAAATTTTTAAACGTATTTAATTTAATTTAAAAAAAGCGACAACTGAATATTATAGCTTGATATTTCAAACCGATCTCTTTAGTAATTTTTTTAAATATGTAAGTAATAGTTTATGTATCTCGTTCGTAAATCAACGTATTATACGAGGGAGTGAGATTATCTTAAAACGAGAGACCAATGAGTTTTAACAGTCACCCGAATCATATCATTACAAACAAGAATCATACTACATTTTAGGCATGAATCTCCTATAAAATAGCTAATTTTCACTTCATATGAGTATATATTTATATATCTGACAGCCTGGTCATATTGAAAAATTAGATTGTTTACGAAAACAAAGGTTACTTTACTTCTCTGTTGCGCATATAGATTTAAATGGCAAATGACAAAGATATAGCTATTCGATTGGTACTATTGTTTTATTTTACGCACTAATACGAAAAAGGGTCATTTTACTACCGTTATACAGGCATGAAAAGCAGTTATTTTATAGGGGGTCGTGCAAAAAAATATTTTCATATTATGTATAATAAACACGCAGAAAAAAAATAAATATAAAAATTTGTAAGACAAAATTAAGTTTGGGCAGTGTGTCAAATTTCATTAAAATCAGTCAGGTCATTCTCAAGTTTACTAAAGCAAGCAGACAAAAGTTCTGACAACTAGTTTTAACATTTAGATCTCATCCAAATACATAAATACTTACTTCGAAAAAATCTCATTAGGTAGAGTTAAAAAATGGTGCCCACAAAATGACCAATGGCGGTACAACATTATGTTCCCCGATCGAATTTAGAATCTATATTATGACCTAGAAACTTGATTTTGACTTAAAATGTTAGTCTTCACAATAATATAATTAATGACAAATAAGTTTAATTAAAATCGGTACAGTAGTTTTTAGACAGTTCGTGAGATATAATAGTGGAGCCCTTTATGTAATCGATTCGATCGATTTTTAAAAAATCTGTATACTTTTTTAATCTTTTTCGAGTCATTCTATATATATAGATTAATTCAATCAGTCATCTCTCTTATATTATGTTTGTTCCTTATAATAAATTAACTATTTGTGACACGTGATCACTAGAATCACAGTCTAACCAAGCGCGTCACGCATAAAAGTAACGTGCCAAGTCAAGTGATAACGACTTTAACAATGACGCATCAACACCGCCGCGACGCTGTCGAAACGCTGTAATTATTTATCATGACTATAATAATATGAATAAAAGTATGGACCTACCCCGTCAAAATTCGACGCAACGAGGATATTTAGAAAAGTTACTTATAAAAATAAAATAAATAATTTTATAGATATAAAGCAAAGTTTGTCTGCCCGAGTGTGTGCCCGCTAAAAACAGGAAACTACCGAATGGCATTGAATGCAATTTTGACCATTCTTAGTAGAGATGGAAAAAACGGGTCTTTTTAGTGATCTGCATCTTTGCATCTGGATCCCTATGTGAGCCGGCTCACTGAACCGGTTCAAAAAGAGCCGAGTTCTGAATATGTTACTGCAGTGTGCCAGTTCAGTCAATCATATCACGACCTGTATAGAATCAAAAATGCATAGCCAAACATGTGATGCATGAGTCATTTGAGCTGACAGATGGATCAAAGCAAGAACTGATACGTAAGTGTAAAATGTGCTTCTGTGTGTTAAGTGTTTCACTGAGTTATGCGGATCCGTTGATCCGTCGGCTCAAAAAAAAGTGAGTCGGCTCTCACGGATCTTCTGTCGGAGTCGGCTCTTTGAACCGGTTCAGATCTGAGTTACCCAACTCTAATTCTTAGGTTATTTCTTATGGGGAAAGTGTAGGTCTTTAATAATGGTTCGCCCCGGATTTACCCCAATACTACTAATTTTGCAACCGCCTTCCCTATCAGTACCAAATATTTACAGACTTTTAATTAAATGTAGTTTGGGAAGGCGATTGTAAAACTAATAGTGGCAAAATTGTTTTATCTTTTTTCCAACCGCTGAAGTCGGTATATTTTAAAAATTATTTTTATTCACAGCTATTGGTTTAACGAAAAGATTATGGAAACATGTTGCTTTGAATTACTTATATAGCGAATTTAGAATAACAAAAGCTATAGCAGCGTCCTGTGAGGCCGTCAGTAGCATGGCGTTATTGGGTTATGAAGGTAGTTATGTAAAACTACCCCTATGTGTTTCATAAATCATCCCCTATTCATGTATATAAAGCAAATATCGTTAACAGGCCGCAACGAATCGTATAACGATAGATTCGTTTATATTAAGCGTATGTATTATATTTTTTCTACAGGATGATTCTCTTCTTTCTCAACAGAATGGATCTTCTGAAGTTTGGTAGCGATCGGATCAACAGAATTTTTTAAATTTCTTTTTGGGAAATAAGATTTTTCTTCGATTTTTGAACATTCACAAATAAAAGCGATTGAATTCGCGCAAATTCAATACACGATAATGAATTTAATGATAATGATTCTCATCTTTTATATCCTATATATTACATTTACACCCGGGCGAAGCCGGACTAGGCCGCTAGTCATTTAAAAAAAATAATTGATTAAATATACTTATTGTGTTCGTAACAAAAAAATTTGCAAAAAAAAGTATTTTTTATTGAGTAGGTACAAATATTTCGTGAATGAAGGCTGAATAGTTCAACACCAAATACATTTTACGAACCAAAAAGGTGCAGTTTGTATAGTTTTTATATTCGTTCAGATTTCGTTTCAGTCTGTGATTTTCTTTACATGTAACACACAGAGAGAGAATTTTACAGACAGCGTTCTGTTCTGAAGAGTGTGAATCTTTAAAGGCACAAGCCATATTATTTCCATTCACTTTAGAGCAATAATATCCTTTAAGAAATATTTTAAATGCAAGCAACAGTTTCACAAAAGATTATACAAAATGTATCCAAAAATAAGACCAGGAAACTGCTTTGTTATTTCGGGAAGAAAATCTTGATAATTCCACCATAAATTATTTGATAAAGTCATAGTCGTACCCAGGGGCGTACCTACATAGAGACTAATAAAGCGTAAGTCCTGAACGCCCAAATGTCAAGGGTCAACAAAAATTGAATTATCAACATCAATTTTTAATACCTTTTTATCAACAATGAGCACTTTGGTATAAATAGTTAATATTAATGATTATAATATTATAAATATTTTAGAGAAATTAGGATCAATGAAATTAAAAGACAAATTCTTAATTTTCACAACGTTTCGTATTAAACTAATACTTCATCAGGTGATCTAAAATAAAATAACAAGGCAATTTAACAACCAATAATAAAACAAATAAATAAATATTAAACATACCTTAATAATTTGTTTTTTAATTTCATTGATCCTAATTTCTCTAAAATATTTATAATATTATTGACATCAAAAGGATCTGATATATACATTAATAATGATTATCATTATCATGGGTGAAATTTGACAAAAATCTGAGTGTTTTTTAATACATTCTTGGGGGAAATTTGACAATTGTTTGAGTGAACTTTAACATAATATTCTTAGGTGAAATTTGACAATTTTTTGGGTAAATTTTAATATTTTTTCAGGTGAATTTCGATATTTTTTGACAATTTTTTGGATGAATTTTGACAAAAGACACTGCGTATTTTACACTACACTCTACACAAGTAAAACGTATAATTAATGTAAAAAAATAGTAATAACAAAAAACCCGGGTCGCAGTGCCAAAACCCTGCCGACAATATAGTGTATTTGCTTGTATAGGGCCGTGTGGTTTTATACTTTTATTATGTGAAATTAAGTTTGTTTTTGGGCAAAATAAAAAATTTAACCCCTTAATACACCCCTTAAAATAACATTTTTTTCTTAATTGTAATATTATTATCAATCTAACGTCTACACCGAATTAAATACACCCTTCAATAAATAAGTCACTATCTGCAAACTAGTGTTTTCATAAAATTTGTAAATCCGGTCCTGTCAGGCCGATTTTATTAAAATTGTGGGGACACTTTTTAATCACTACCAAAGGGTTAAATTTCAATTTTGAAACGATTCGGAGAATTTTTTCGGTATTTTGGGGCCC
The DNA here is from genome assembly GCA_034508555.1 of Venustoraphidia nigricollis. Lineage (NCBI taxonomy): Eukaryota > Metazoa > Arthropoda > Insecta > Raphidioptera > Raphidiidae > Venustoraphidia > Venustoraphidia nigricollis. The sequence continues at coordinate 2,106,047 of JAVRKA010000032.1, read as the reverse complement.
AAAAACAGTTTTCAACCCCTAAAAACTACCCTTAAAATAGCCCGATTAGGCCCATTTTAAATAGGCTTCTTGCGGTGATGGATTTCAACACGTGGCCCAAATTTCGTTGAAATCAATTAACTCTTTCGAAAGTTATCGCGCGTACACATATATATATATATAAACATATATATATATATATATATATATATATATATATATATATATATACATATATATATAAACATTTTTAAAAATGGTGCCAAAGTGTTTAGGAGGTTATGAAACGTCGAGAAATTTTGGTCCGACCCCTAGGTCCCGCCATCCGACCGACGCCAATAGTGTATGTTGCCATATGGCAAATACACTAATGAGCCCATTAGAAATTCTAATTTGACGTTGACGTTTTGATTAAACAAATATTGATCGATTTTAAAGAAGTAAGCATTGTAGATCGTAAATAATTTAAAATTGGTAGCCGACATAGTGCGGGTCGAACTGTGCAGCTTACAAACATTCGTTCCGACTAGAATCATTGTTTGCCAGATGTTGTTTATATAGTTCGGCCGTCGCTGACTGGTAGTGGGTTTAAGAAAAATCTAATAGTATTACTCAACAAGGAATGGCCCTTGTTTGTGGTACATTCTGTACATTTACCTAAAAAACAAGAAGGTACTATTTTTGATACGCCTAATTTGTATTTTGCCGCTTTCTATATAAAATATTTGCAGTCTGCCAATTTTAAAATATTAGTAGACAATATTATTTACCTAAACATCTGCACATCGATATTTTTAACATTATTTTTCAGAAAATTGATATTTTATTAAAAAAAGCTGCAAAGCCAGGTGGTGTCAAATTAAAGGCGTTTTTTTTGTGTATTTGAAAATAGATAAAAAAAATAACTATAACAATGAGATAAAATAAATTTTTTGATGACTGCTGCTTTTTTGGCACATTCTCGTGTTTTTAGCGAGTTCGTTAAGACTTAGAATTTTCGTTTGGGTTTTTCTATAAACTATATTCCCTATTTTTTACAAAATTTTAGGCTCAGTAGTTTCGTTTTTTCATCGGTGAAATAATTTAAAATTTTTCAAAAAACTTTCAAAGCAACACCCCAACCATTGTAGCTTCGATACTATATCTAATTTTTATTTCAAGGAACCAAATTAAGACAGTTTTTAGATTGTAGACACTCGATAATTATTAGAGTCTATGTAATTAAAATATCTTAAAACGAACTAAATAAAAATTCAGTTTTCACCGAATTCACAAAGTCATATTGTTATTAAGAATGAATAACACCTAAAACGATTTATCGAATTTTAAATAATTAATGCATTTTAACCTTTTTTATGAACGGTCATTAATTTTGTTTAACTTTTCATTTAAAATCTAATTCGTTCTGATCGTTGACAGTGAATAATTGAATGTACTGAAATTTCAGCGTACAGTAATCGCAGTAGCGTCGCATGTATGACAGTGTTACCTACATGTCAGTTTTTATTTGGATAAATAACTAATACAGGAGGTGAAAACAGCGCATGCATTGCTGGTCTGACAACGTAACTTTATCCTTGAAAAACAAGGACGAAGCGCAGAGTTGGCAGTTTCACTACATTAACCATGGAGTTGTAAACGAATGTTTAACCCATAGTATTTAAACGAATGTTATTCATTGTTCAATGAATTGTGTAATGGTTTATATTATGTAAGCTGCGTACATTGGTATTGTAAAGATTGTAAGCGAATGTGGTAGTATTCTGTGTTGAGACAGGATGGAGTTTACATTGATTGTATTGCTGAATTGAATATACTTTAGTTCATATTTGAATTCTTGCTTATCTATTGGTTTCATCATTTTATTTCCTACAGTTAAAAAATAAAACTAATGGAGATGGACATTGCCAAACTTTATCGTTAGGAGCGCCAGCTATATGCAAAATAAGTGTGCAAAATAAGTTTATTTCAAATAATAAAATATTGACAATGTCGATGTGTTATGTTTACCAATGTTCAAATTATAGACGTTTTTGTATTTTTAAAGGTTCGGAAACTGAAAAAAAATCTTGTATGCTATCAGAAGGAAATAATTTTCGCTGTAAATGCTAGGACAATAGTTTGTGAAGCCCACTATACTAAAGGTTTTTCCACAGAAGAAGAAATTACAGGTAGAAAAAGATATTATATTTATTTAAATGATGGTTAGGATATATAAATATCAGAGATTTACTTTGAATTATTCTTTATTTAAATCACGCAACTTAGGAAGGAACCAAGGAACACGTAGATTTGGTTTTTACATAGCTGAAATCTAAATTTTGTGGTGAAAATCACTATAACCCGTTTGCTATACATGTGGTAAACTTGGCGTCCACTTTTTAGAGTAAATTTTACTGAGTTATCTACTCCACTCTAATATTATCGCATTATTTTGGAAACCACATTAAGGTTGTAAGGGACGTTGCAGTTAGCAAGGTAGGTAAGTCAGGACATCACAACCCCACATTACCAGCGGAACAAGCAAGCGAAGCAGACACTGCGGCCCCCGGTTCCACGATTGACATGCGTATTAATGGCATACAGAAAAGAACATTCGTAAATTCAAAAATTTAAATCCAAATCCGGCGTGAAGCGTGGCAAAATGGCGCGCTTTGCAATTCCGAAACCATTCTTTGATATTTTATATGCAGCTGGAAGACTGGTTGTCCTTTTTCAATTCACATTTAATCCAATGCATCGTTCATCTCTGTTTAATTCACTCTCATTTGTTCATATTATTATAATAACAATGATGCATTATAGGGATATTTTATTTAGTTACGTTGACAAAGATGTACCTCCATATTACAGTGTTTTGTTTGAATATAGGGGACTTTTTTTGTTGTTGTGTACAATATTTCATATGGAACCGTTACAGATTTTGCTAAAATGAACGATGAAAATTTTCGTACGTTATGGCTATGCTATTTTAACACAAAACACATATAATTAATGCATTTTATCTCACTTTAACAAACGCTACAGACAAAGACAAGTTGTGTACCGTTTGTCGTTTATTTCAATGACAATACGATAAAGTTAGTTAAGCTTGTCTTAGGTGTTACAATTGTCATTAGATCCAGCTCTTTAGTAAGAAAGATTAATAAATGTAAGTTAGTTTAACTATCAATGGGATAATCTGTAATTTATTTTTCACTAAAGGTGAGTTACGATTCAATTCTCAAGATTGTCAAATACTTTCTATTGTACTTTGGATAATTATTATTAAGTCACCACAAAATCATTCGCCTACCATGTTAGCATCATTGGGAGATGATTTAAATTTTACTCATAATTTGTATAACGCTTACACTGATAATTTAGGTTCCGCCACTATCACAGAGCTTGATTGATTTTCATTATGGCGCGCATTTTCTTGTTAAAAATAGGTCTAATAAGCAAGCATAACTCACAAAAAAGCGACATTCCTTTAGATCCCAGGGAAGCCAGAAATTTAATTAATTTAATTATTTTTATTTTGACGCGTTGACAGTAAGATTCTAGCAGTTAACGAAAATTTGGCAGTATGAAGTTGGTTGCGCACAGCTAACGAATATTCAACAGTATGAAATTGACCACAAGAGACTGAAATGGCAGATAAACTTCCTGCCATCTGGAAACTATATAATATAGAGTTGGGTAACTCAGGTCTGAACCAGTTCAAAGAGCCGACTCCGACAGAAGATCCGTGAGAGCCGACTCACTTTTTTTTGAGCCGACGGATCAACGGATCCGCATAACTCAGTGAAACACTTAACACACAGAAGCACATTTTACACTTACGTATCAATTCTTGCTTTGATGCATTCAGCTCAAATGACTCATGCATCACATGTTTGGCTATGCATTTTTGATTCTATACAGGTCGTGATATGATTGACTGAACTAGGTAACTCAGTAGCAGACTGCAGTAGCATATTCAGAACTCGGCTCTTTTTGAACCGGTTCAGTGAGCCGGCTCACATACGGGATCCAGATGCAAAGACGCAGATCACTAAAAAGATCGTTTTTCCGATCTCTAATATAATATACTAGCCCACTATAACCTTTGATAACAACCAATAGTCGTTTTAAGTATCTTACAACGGAATAAAGTTATGACCAAAATAAAATTTTGAAAGTGTTTTCAGATATTTGAGGTTATTTTTTTTTTGTATTGTTCATAAGCTTTTTGAAGATTTCATTTCATAAAATTATTTGAATGGATATTAAAAATTAGTTTTCTTTCCCGCCAAAGAAGTATTTCAAACGCGCGTACATAAATATGCACATACTTGATATTTTACAGTTATGTCATACGACACCTCTCCTGGAAAACATGACACCTTGTTGTGTGCAGTAACTGGATTAGATTTAGTGAATTAGATATACACGGACGTATCAACTCACACGCTTTTTGATGTCTTGTTTTTCAGGACTTAACAAGTGTGTTATTAGTTATAACCATTTCTATTTGTGTAATTATAAACGGATAAATACTTATTCAATTGATTTTTGTTCTTTGTACGCATTTTTACGATTTTCAAGCTACTTTTCATTGTTATTTGAAATTCAACTTACAAAAAAATTGAAGCAGGAATTCTCGAGCTACAATAGCTATTTATACAATATTTCAGTTCATTTCTACAACACCTAGAATATTTTTAAATATTTCGATTTACACCTCAATTCATGCTGTACCAACAATTATCTGTCAAATGTCACCTGTGGCAGGCAATGTGGTCCGGTGTCGTGGGCTCGAGTTCTGCCACTACGCATAGATGTTTTGTGATGTCATTTAGTTTTAAGTGATTATGTTACTTGATGTAGCTAAGACGCTAATGACCTAAGTTGTCGAGCGTCTATAGTCTACAATAAATAAAAATAAAGGAATTTTTCCTACTGCCTCTCGCCGAGAAACGGCAATTCCTGTACCGGCCATCCTGTTTCCCTCAATTATTCCAAATAAATATCGAGATGGTTCCTTATTCGAGGTCATTGTCGATTATCAATCAAACTCCTAGTTCAAAAATTACCTTCCTTATCTTAATTTCCTATAATTCCTTCATTTGCCCATTGTTATTAATTAAATTGAAGTTTAGCAAAATAATAGCAAAATAACGGGAAAATAGCGGTTCGAACGGCGTCTGTTATGACACAACGGACGTTAAACGCAGTATATTATTATTATTAGGCGTACTGTTTACATGTTTTACTTCAACCGCGCGTAAATGTTACACGCACATTTTTTTTAATTTGAAAATTACAGACACTTTTCTTTACCGGTAGGTTTGATTATTATATATCCGCTGTTAAAAATATTGACGTACGCCGTTTTGTTTTTCCACAGATATTTACGTAATAATAAAAAATATCAGCGAGCTTTGACGTCGGCACGGCACGGCAATGCGATCTTGTTTTGTTTTCGGCAATGCAAGAACGTGAGATGCAGTGCTTCACGGCGATCAGCGCTTGTTTCAGATCGAGTGGCGGTCTTCTTCTTCTTCTTCTTCGCGTTCTCATATCGCCTTAGCCTCTTGAATTATTCATCCCAATCTTGATTCAGAGTAAAACGTACATGTAGATAATATATTAATTACATAATACCTACATCAGTGGCGGCTTATTCAGGTGAAGTAATCTTTCAGCTTTCTTTTAGATCATTTTCCAAAAAAAAGTGGGTTTAAACGCGTGTTTAAAGTTATACATCTTTGGCGTGATTATAAAACTAATTTTTAATATACATGCAAATCATTTGTTGAAATAAAATCTTCGAAAAGTTTAAGCATAATAGTTACGAAAAATTAATGTCAAATATGTAAACAATATAATAATAATAATGCGTCTAACGTCCGTTTCTCGACTTTATGTCATAACAGACGCCATTCGCACCATTACTATTTTCCATCTACCACACTTCCCGTTATTTTTCTACATTTTTAAAACTTCAACTTATGTAATAGTAATGGGCGAATGAAGGAATTATAGGAAATTAGGATAAGGTAGGTAATTTTTGAACTAGGAGTTTGATAGGTAATTGGCCATGGCCTCAAATAAGGAACCATCTCGATATTTATCTGGAATTAATTGAGGGAAACCATGGAAAACCTCAATCAAGATGGTCGGTACAGGAATTACCGTTTCTCGGAGAGAGACAGTAGGAAAAAGTCCCATCCACATCTGCCCCCGCCGGGATTCGAACCTGGAACTCCTGATGCGGGTCTAGTGCTGTCACCACTACTCTAACCAGCTCGGTCAACTATGTAAACAAAAGTTTAACCTATACAAATTGTGTAATGGTTTATCAAGAGGGAGGAGAGATCAGGATTAGAATCTCTCAGTCCTCAAGTTCTGGTAAAAATATGGCTTGTCAAAAAATTGATAATTAAAATAATATGAATTGGTACTAATGTGAGATGACCCCGGCAGTCGGAGGTCCGTTAAAAAAATCTTTTGTGTCAGATGAATCATACCATATGTTACAATAATAATAAAATTTTTTTGCAGTTAATAAGTAACGTGTATTTTTAACACAATAAAATACATTTTTACAAATATTAACATAAAATATTGTCGGTTTTAAATGCAGAAACTGTAGTAATAAGTCGATGTTTATCTGTTATGGTTTACACATTGAGAAATAAATGTGCACAATTCCAAGAAAAGCTGTAAACCTTTCTAAAAAGACCACGTAGAAAATACGTAATATTCTCCAATGTAATTACGAATGTTTTAGCCGTGGATGCTGGAAGAAACGAAACAAGACAAAACGCTTTTCAGTTCAATTCTGTACTGATCCCTCAGAGCAGAAGCGTAGCGTGCCTTGGCGGGGCCCCGTATAAAAATTTGTTTGGGGGCCCTTCCCCCGTTGAAGTAAATGACTTAAACGGGGAAATCCCGCAGCCCGCGATAACCGATGTAGGGTGTTGCCAACTTTTGAACGCACGCTGGACGTGGGAAAAAAAGAAATTGCTTTTTTTGACTTTTGTCATTTCTGAAATAAAAAAAAAATTGGGAAGTTTTTATTAATTTTTGCTTGCGCACGTTGGAGGCCCCCGTGGCCCGGAGGCCCCGTATAATTGATACGGCAGATACTACGGTAGCTACGGCCCTGCCTCAGAGTCAGGTTTTAAACTCTGTTCTCGGGAAATTTCGAACTATGGATGCAAACTTCATTTTATTACTGTTTTCTATTATTTGCTGTGATTAAGCGTTAATTTTACAAGATTTGACTCACTACTTAAAAAATTCAAAAAACACATGGCTTTGCTCCAAAAATGTAATAACAAAACGTGACATTCGTCAATTTTTATACAGTTTGGCACCAGATTTCGAATTACAGGAAGGCAAATTAATTTTGAAGTTTTTTCTTTACCCATAAGTATATAATTCGTGTTTTAAAATGTCGAAAGTAAGCGAAAGTGGCGCCATCCTACGCGAGATTGTGAACTATACTGATAACGATACGGAACTCTTAAAGCGCGAGTTCTACTCGTACTTGTTTTTCATTATCTATTTCGTAAAAATTTGTAATCATTCCATTCACATCTAGTATAACAATAATCGAATATATTATTTCGCAAGAATATATTATTATTAACAATCTCATAAGAAGTTATAACAATAAACAATTCTTATTAACAATAAATAAAGAATAACTGACTACTATTTGCAGATTTTGCTGAAGTATGCAGTAATTTTACAAATTACTATAAATTATCGTATTATTTTAAATGGAAATGTATTTGACGTTGTATTTATTTCTTTAAGGTGACTGTCTACTAGCTATTCAATATGCTTTCTTTCTCATCAGTATAGCTCTGTCTTACTAGCAATTGAAAGTGTGAGTGCATGTAAAAAACACTTACTCACGTTTCAGAAATCTCTAATTTCTATGAAAAATCTTATTTTATCTTTGATGCTAATGCTTCAAAATACATTAGACATACATTTGTATGTACTTTTCTTCCCATATGAATTTTAGCCAAGTTTTTACAGTTTATTTGATCTAAATGAACGATTTAAAATCAGATAAAAACAAAAAAAAAACTAGTATAAGTTTTACATACATGTTTGTACAGAAAAAAATATATTTGAAAAAAATTACTGAGCATATTTTAAAATATGAGAGATAAGTCACCTTAACAAGAGTATTTTCACCACTTTTAAGGCGCAACCTAAGTACGACTATAGAAAATGGTTTGAGAAAAATCAAATATAATCTTAAAAGATTTAAAATTTGGACAAATTACTGAATGCATATTGCATATTTAAACGTCGTAAAGTTTAAATTATTTTTCTCTTTAAATGTAATAAAACTTAGCAATAACTGAACAATGAAATCGATTATCATTATTCACATTTTTTTTGTAACAGAGGTTTCTAGCTCGTAAAAATCAATTTCAAAATCGAAACATTTCTTCCAGCAAAGTCGACAAGAACTAAGTTGTAATTTAATAAGTTTTTAACAATTTTTCGATCTAGATTTCGGTCAGTTATTTGGCTTAAGGTAGTTGTCGTGGTTAAGGCACACCGTCAGAAAATTCTTAATTTTTGTATACTTATTAAGGACATGATAATACAATTACCCTGAAAAATTGAAGTCGATCGACCGTATATAATCCAAGGTAAATTCAATTAAAAATTGGATAATTAACATTGATTGTATACGATCTCTGTAGTTCTGAAGCAGTTTCTTATTTATAAAAAAAGAACTAACTGTCAGAAACTTTCCAAAAACTGACAATCTTTCAATGCATTTCATATGAGTTTAAAAAAAATAAGAAAACATTTTTGATCGTCTAATTATTTATAAATAACGGTTTAAAGTTCAACAATTTATAGAAAAGTATACATGCATATGAATACTGTATGGGTTACGTTTCCACGGGTACAATCTTGCGTACAAATTATGGATCACTTAGCTACAAGTTAGTATAACTTTTGTGGCGCGTATAATCTATAACTTTTTTACAATATTGTACCACGACAACTACCTTAATAATAATTTAAAAATTTACCTGACGGAAAATATAAAAACAAAGTGCCTCTAAAAATAATAAAATAATTTTTCCTTCGTTTCGCTATGACCTGCATAGCTTAAAAGATATTAAAGAAAATATATCCCCCTCCTCATCAACGAAATTAGTGAGCCAAAAATTTTGAAAAAAAAATAGGAAATATTGGGTCTTATCCATAGTTTACCAGAAAACCTAAACGAAATGGTGCGAAACCCTCTCCTCGTAAATTCGACTCGCACTTGACCGTTTTCTTTTCAATAGATTGAACCGTTTCAGATAGTCTCACCATTACGTTTTTTACCATTTAAGTACGAATCTGTAAAAAGTAGGGATATTTCACTTCGTAGAACTTTCAGATTTAATGCAATTTCAATAAGAAAACGTCTACTGTTTGAAAAAGATCAAATCATCTACCTGTCGAAGTTGTCAACCATTTTAAAAATCAAGTGTCCTTATTACCAGCAGGTAGCTAAAAACTAATTACTCGAAATAATCCGGTAGAAAAAATATTAAATATTTTGTCAATTACATTCAACTTTGAAAACGAAACTTATTTACTAATCCGAAAACACTTTACACTGAAGTGTTGATCTTAGAATATCTTCTATCTTCATCGGGTTCAAAAAAAAGGCTTGCTTAAATGGAACAAACAGGTCTATTACAAAGTAAATATTTGAAGAAAAAAAGAGGTGAAGTGTCACAAAATGTGTTAACACTATAATCGAAATCCTGAAGATGTCAACAATAAACAAAAGAATCGATAATACTTTTGGGTAAAGACGATGTTTTTGTGTAAATAAGACTTACACGTCAAATGTTTATTGACAGCTTCTGGGTGGTAAACAATCATATCTGTGGTTAGGTTACAAGACATTACACGGCTTATGTAAGATTTTCGGTAGTGAAAGAAAATATTAATATCGATTTGCAGTCAAACTTATGTATTTTCAACACAAGACTCTTTTTTCAACTGATTTTGCACACATACAGTCAAAGCCCTCTAAGTGCACGCTCTCTAAATCCACACGCTCTCTTACTGCACACGAACTCACCCTCTAAGTGCACGTTCCCCAGCCCCCACTTCGAATAATCTGCGACCAATCACGTGCTACCGTAAGCGCGCTATTTTCAAACTTTCCATTTCCATCATATTCATAGAGTTTTAGAGATATTGTTTATAGCATCTGATTGAATAAAGATAGCTATAGGAGTTAGAAGAGTGGGGATGAAAAAGATCGTAGGGGAAGTGTGCACTTAAAGGATGGGCCTCGGTTCCGAGCTGTGCACTTAGAGGGCTTTGACTGTATTTTCAAGTTCCAACTTCACACGCAAAGTGTCGCCTCCTACGCTCCTCAGCCAATGAAAAAATACGTTTGACAACGTTAAGTCTCAAATTAATAAATGTTTTTTTCTGATTGTTCTGTAAAGTGCGTTATTACATACTTTTTTTTTGGGAGGAAAGTTGACTTTTGCATGCCAATGACCTAAAATAAAAGATGCAAATGCGAAGATCAGAAGTGCAATATTTGGGAAACCCACGGACCCTCAGAAACTAAGGGTCCCACAACCTAATGCTGAATTCAATATCTGAAAAAAAAAACTACAATAAAAATATACATGAACACTGGTTGGTCATCGACACTCTTAATGAATTTTCAGTAAAAAATTGCAATCAGTTTTTCATTGAAAAATAAATATTTCTAATATGCATGTTTTTAAAATTTTAGATTGAAAAATTGATTGTAATTTTTTACTGAAAATTTATTAAGAGTGTCAATGACCAACCAGTGTTCAGGTATATTTTTTATTATAGTTTTTTTTTTCAGATATTGAATTTAGCATTAGGTTGTGGGACCCTTAGTTTTTGAGCGCCCGTGGGCCTGGGCCCGAAACACCTTTATGTAAATCCGATACTGGGTGTAATCTTCTTTTTTTAAAAAGTATGTCGGTCATTTTCACGCATCTCAGTTGGTATTTGTATTTGGACGTTTATAGCTTGTTTATATCAACAAGGAATATCAGAGGCACTAAAACATAATTTGAATATGTCAATTCGTAGCAATGGTGGTGCAAAGAGAAAAAAAGGAGGACGGCAAGTTGATGGTCAACGAATCAATTCCATCAACATGTATATTTCATTGACATTAAGAATAGACGATGCAATACGAAAATCACATCAAAATTGGATAATTTTGAACAATAAATAAAGAAATATTAGTCTTGGGAAAAACTGTATGATTTGATAATCTAATGATTCACAGACAAATTGTATTAGCAACTTAAGTGAGAACATGTTATTAATTATTAATGTATGTCATTTTTAAATAAAGGTTATATTATTATTATTCATATAGTAGTATTATTCAGATCCATACAAATCATGCAGTAAATAATCAGGTTAATCAGACCAAACAACTCAATGTTGACATTAGACTTTCATTTATTGCAACTAGGGATTGCAATGCTGGATCCAGCAATCCAGATGGATCCAGCACATTTTTGGCCTTGCTGGATCCAGCATCTGTCGCTGGATCCAGCGGTGCGGCTCCGCAATCAGCAAACGTGTTAGCTCAGTATTGCAAATCTATTAAAAAGTAAAAAAAAATGAATTTACTTCAAAAAAAGCCACTAAAAAGAGCAAAATATTAAAACTGTGAAATTGGCGCCAATTGAATAATAGTAAATAACAAATATATAAACAGTTTTAATAAATAAATTGACGCCGACATCAAACTTTTACTATTTTCCTCTTTTTAGTAACTTTTTTGACAGAGATACAATTTTTTTTTAAATGTTTTATCAAACAGTGCATAGCGCGTTTATTAATAAATTGAAAATCAAATTGATACTTTTATAAGCTCTCGGCTTAGAACGTCAGAACTGGGGGCTTGTAATAGAGGAGCCATGGAACATCGACATGAACAACGGACTCGCTCGGCTACTCTGAAGCCAGTAAAACAAACAGGTACTTCTTGTTGTGTTTAAAACTTCAATAATTACAATCGTTATTAAAATACCAATTAAAATGATTTTAAATCTTTTCCAGTAATATTTCAAACGGATCCAGTCGACCTTTGAAAGCGCGGCCACTTGCAGGTCACTTGACTTGGGTTTAGAATTACAAAGTTTGTCGATCGAAAGATGGCGTTACTTTTGTTATACCTGCTTTTGAATTTATTTGACTACTACGAACAAACAGAAGAACATGACTTTTTTCTTTCTGAATAAACTAATATTTTTATAATATAAACGCTCGACAATTGAGGTCAGTAATGAAGAACTTATTAAAGATCAGAAACGGTAATTTAGCATCGTTTAGAGAAGATACTAGTCATTTCAGCGCACGAGTTTTGGATCGAATGGATCTATATTTTCTAACAAGGGTGGTTCTATTATTATGCAGGTCATTTAGTAGTTTGTCGCTAGTCGAAACGCACGACGGACAATACAGATACCGCCTATGTTGCTCCCGAAATTGACAATCGCACCGCTACTGATCGCTTTTCTCACTATTCTTACTTAGTAGATTGCCCAATTTTCTTATAAAATCATCTCTAAACGTTACTACTATAGTATCGGTTCTGTGCACGAACGAGTTTCGGGTCGGACGGAGCTATATTTTCTAACAAAAAATAGTCCGAAGAATATGGTCATTTGTTTGTCGTTAGTCGAGACGCACCATGGAGGTATTTGGAATTACAAAACGCACCGCTGCTGATCGATTGTCCCACTCTTCTTATATGCAGATTTCACACCTTGCTACTAACTTCTCTAAACAATACTGGCGCAGCTGTTATATTAAAAAACTGTTTTGTTTGCATCAATCCAATCGACCCGACAAGGTCCAAACTTAACACCAAGTCATGATCGACGAGCTGGAGAGCTATAAGGTCTCGACTGTGGTATATCGTACACAGCTGCATAATATAGTAAACTGTCCACCTGTGGCACTCGTATCCAGCGACAAACAAAGCGTCAAGTGGACCTCCTAGACACAAGGGGATACCGCCCGATCATACTGGGTACCAGGTCAGCTCAAACTACTTTGAACCACAGTAATATATGTTTCTAGAACGTAGTTATTACGATACGAGCTGTGACATTATGGGAAAACAAGCAACCGGTAAATTTTGACACACCAGCATTACGTCCGAGATACATACATAAAACAATTGAGTTCCAAACCACAATAGTATTTTTGATAACTGTAATTTGTTCACGAAAACTACGTCCATTTGGCTATCTGTGTTTCTCTTGAAGTGTAAATCGGTTACCGATAGGTTGATTTTGAAAATTACTGTGGGAACTAGAGGTGCAATCGTGAGTAGTATTTGGTCACGATCACTCACGTTCACGAAAATCATTTTCAACTCACGCCCGTTCACGCACTGCTACTATTTTTTTATAATCACACTCACACACACTCACGGCTAGGTTTCAACCACTCACTCACGTTCACGCACGATAATAATTATATTTCGAGACTCACGCCCACTCACTCACGTTCAATCACACTCTCACTCACGAAACTCACGTAACTTTATAATTCATATTATAACATTTTTTAAGCTACCAAAACACGATACAATAATATGGACTATGTGTTTGTCAACTATAAAGTACTAAACAATGAATTTTTGTAATTTTATGTAATATACGTTCCAGTTTACACATCACAAATACAATAAACAAAAAAATTTTGCACGCATCTTTGAAATAACATTATCTAGGTACTGAACGAAGGATTTTTTTTATTACAACTAATTTTTTCGAGCCAATACATGGCGAAAATTTGACCAAAAAATGTGTTTTTTTGTTCAAAGTCTGTCAAAAATTCATATTTTAATTTTTTTTTCCTTCGTCCAATACCTAGATTTATCCATGTACTAACGAAATATTTTTGGTTTTTTGAATTTGGAGGAACCAATAATGAGTTATTCTGTCCACAGCAAGAGCATTTTTTTTTTGAGACGTCAATGGAGATGAGGTACCAACGGCTGAGTTTTCGGAATTTTTAAATAAAAATTTCACAAAATACTGTTTAAATATGTATCTTTGATATGCTGAATTGTTTAAATAAAATATATGATTGTATATATTAAAAAAAAATAGTAAAAATACCCGTTTTTTGAACCTCTGAAACTCACCTAACCCCTTAATTCAGACGAAGTTCATTTCAATGATCAAACAAAATAAAATCGTTTATAGACTCATTATCACCTCTCATTTTCTGACAATGCGTTCTGCAATTCTTCATCTTTCTATCGAAAAGGTTTGACACGTCTACCGTATACTTCATATCGTATTAAAAATACATAATGCGTTTATAATAGAAATGATTGCTTGTAGCAAGTATTAATATCATGGAGCGCGGTTTTCTTCAGTGCATTATACCATATACTATTGGTCAATTGTTCTCTCTCACTTTTACCGAACGATTATTGTATTGTCTGTCTCATATAAAAATAATTTGTCAAGTAAATATTTTTAATTTACTTCCAGTACTGTCGCATTCAATTATACGGATTTTAAACAAAAAATATTTTATTAAACATAAATATAAACTGTTATTTTACTAGGCAGACATACTCGATTCACAGATATGTCTCTGAGCTATTTTTTTAGGCGCAAACAATATTTTTTAAGGTCACTATTTACCAGCTGTTCAATACTGCCTCCTTTTTCACCAGCATAGCTTTATCTGACGAGTATTTGGATGTGAAAGTGCATGTAATCGGAAATCTTTAATTTCTATGAAAAATCTTACTGAATCTTTGATGGTAAGTAATGCTTCAAAATAAACTAGAAATATGTACCATTCTTTTCATATTATGTCTTTAGCCAAGTTTTACAATTTACTTGATCTATTTAAACGATTTAACCGAGCTGGGTAGACTAGTGGTGACAGCACTAGACTCGCATTCGGGAGGTCCGGGTTCGACTCCCGGCGGGGGCAGATGTGGCTGGGACTTTTTTCTACTGCCTCTCGCCGAGAAACGGTAATTCCTGTACCGGCCATCTTGATTGAGGTTTTCCATGGTTTCCCTCAATTAAGTCCAGATAAATATCGAGATGGTTCCTTATTTGAGGCCATGGCCGATTACCTATCAAACTCCTAGTTCAAAAATTACCTACCTTATCCTAATTTCCTATAATTCCTTCATTCGCCCATTGCTATTACATAAGTTGAAGTTTTAAAAATGTAGAAAAATAGCGGGAAGTGTGGTAGATGGAAAATAGTAATGGTGCGAATGGCGTCTGTTATGACATAAAGTCGAGAAACGGACGTTAAACGCATTATTATTTATTATTATTATTATTTTCAAGTTTAATGCGGCAATCGCCTTGAAATCGAGTTAGAGAGTTTATTTTTCATTCTGAAAGGTTTAGCTTAGTCTCTCAAGTGTTAGTGTTGCATTATATAGACAGTGTATAATTGGGGAGTTATTAACCATTTAAAGGTGTTAAATAGACTAATTATAGCTCTTACTGCCGTACCAAATGAATTGCAAACAAACCGCTCCATTCTCATGACTCGGATATTTACCTGTCAATTATTAAACCAACAATCGTACTATGAAATACATATACAAACTATCAGAAAATACACGTCTCTTGAGTTTAAGGTAGTTGTCGTGGTACAATATTGTCAAAAAGTTATAGATTATACGCGCCACAAAAGTATACTAGCTTGTAGCTAAGTGATCCATAATTTGTACGCAAGACTGTACCCGTGGAAACGTAACCCATACAGTATTCATACGCATTCTATAAATTATTGAACTTTAAACCGTTATTTATAAGTAATTAGACGGTCAAAAAATTTTTCTTATTTTTTTTTAAACTCATAACAAATGCATTGAAAGACTGTCAGTTTTTGGAAAGTTTCTGACAGTTAGTTCTTTTTTTATAAATAAGAAACGTTCAGAACCACAGAGATCCTATACAATCAATGTTAATTATCCAATTTTTAATTGAATTTATCTCGAATTATATACGGTCGATCGACTTCAAATTTTCAGGGTAATTGTATTATCATATCCTTAATAAGTATACAAAAATTAAGAATTTTCTGACGGTGTGTCTTAACCACGACAACTACCTTAACAATCCATTTGAGTGTTTCCTCGCATACCTTCCAGATGGTAGAGCTCTCTAAGTTTTGGAACGATTGACAGATCAACAGAGTCGTCCCGGCTATCAAAATTTGATAATTTTGAATAGTGCACATTATTATACATAAATAAAATAACATATTCGTTCTTATAAGAACGAAATATATTTTTCAAGTACATACTTAATATTCTTTCACTTAATTGTAAACAAAGATTTAAAAAAATGCATTCATCCAAACGGCTGAGCTTAGGGGCCATATTATGATAACGTCAAAGTTGAACTGAGCTAGCACATCACTGTAGATAGAGAGATGTATGTCTATGAAAAGAGACGTATTAGTTATTTGCACAAAGAATCATTTGCAGTAATTCGACTACAGCCAGCCAATCAGCTGCCTACCGGTGACGCATCTTCGTAGCGGAATTATTCTATGTTCAAAACTACAAAAAAAATTTTTTTCGTGTAAAAAAAGCTTCCGAAGAATTTCAAGTCTAAAAAATTGTGAGTCGAGTTTTCTTTCGGAAAACGACTTTTATCTCACTTGTATAAAAATATGGGACGTGTTTTTGTAATCACCCGCTAAAAAAATATTCAACAGTATTGTATTATAGTCTTGTATTTATGATGAAATATTTGTTTTTCGTCAGCCTGTGTGGTCCGTGGAACTTTTGAAACTAACGAGGAAACATTTTGTGTAAGCACGAATTTTCTTTGTAAGAAAATTATCCGGGGTATTGAGAATTGAAAGTAGAGCATCCAATTTAGTCTAGATAATTGGAATTAAAATTATTTTCATTGGTGTTTTGTTCCATGAATATTATTCGTAGAGGGAAAATTTGGGTCGAGGAACAATTCAAGAAAGAATCTTTACCGAAATTTCGCTTGTGGCTTAATTTCATTCGATGACAGGGCTCAGAGCGAATTATTAAAATCAGATTTATCTACACTAATATTATAAAGAGGAAAGATTTGTATTTTTGTGTGTGTGTATGTTTGTAATGAATAAACTCAAAAACTACTGTTCCGATTTAAAAAATTCTGTCACCATTAAAAAGCTACATTCACCCTGAGTAACATAGGCTATATTTATTGCTATAAAATATTAGGGATCCTTACTAAAACTTTAGTAACGTAACCCAAGGTGTAAAAAAATGCCATAAAACATCTTTTGTCGCATGCGCTGCGGAAACTATTGATGATAGAACAAAAGTATGTTCTACAATATTAAAGAACATATCAATAACTACAAAAAACTCTCCGATACTATATGTCCAACTATTATCGTTATGTCACAATAACTACTTTTTACATTTTAATAATCTATATAGATAAAAGACGATGTATATGTAATCTATGGACTCCAAACGGGTAGACCATTTTTGATGAAATTTTCAGACAATCTTTAGATTAGCCCAGCGGGTGATCTGAAGTTTTGTAGCGATCGGATCAACAGAATTTTTTAAATTTCTTTTTGGGAAATAGGATTTTTCTTCGATTTTTGAACATTCACAAATAAAAACGATTGAATTCGCGCAAATTCAATACACGTTGAGAATTTAATGATAATGATTCATATCTTTTATATCCTATATATTACATTTACACCCGGGCGAAGCCGGACTGGGCCGCTAGTTATAGATATTTGTCTGGTGAAAAATGGATTCTTGCACCCTTCTCTGTAGCCTCCACTGATACTTCCGTTCCGTTTAATTAATATGACATTTATTAATGTTCACACAATAATACAATTATTGAATAATTTATAGTCCATGGTGCGAACACCGTAAATTAATAGAAATGATAGTTAATAATTAAATTTGACTGAACAAAAGGTGTAAAACATTACGCAACAATAATAACCATATCAAAATACAACATTTGTTCACAATAGGGAGTGTGCGGTCAACCAAAAAGCATCAGTTACACCTATGTGTTGCACCCGATGTTTGTTGAACGTTTAATACACTGGTTTCGAACCGCGTTGTCGCGACCCAATTTTGAGACATGACAGGCTTAGGATGTTTGCAGCGCCGGATTTATATTTCTTAAGGCCCTAAGCAGGAGTAGGAGTCCTTAACCTCAGAAATAATTCAACCTAAGCTAAGCAAATTCTAATATCGGAGAATAGGGATGTTGACTATTTTTGGGAAAGTGTTTTAACTCGTGCATAAGTACCTAATATTGCCACAAATATTTATTATTTTTATTTAAATACAACTCAAGCCTTAAAAATCATGTATTTTAAATCCCGTTTCAAATTTCGATCCAAAACGCCAATACTAGTCGCGTGACGTCACCTGTTCATACCAAAGGAGGCTCAAAAGTTTACACGGGAGCTACCATCCTATAGATATTCTGTGCTCATAAACGTTAGTAAACTGAGGTGATGAAAAGTTGTTTCGTAGTCGTTGCTATATAGTTACATGTAATTTGACGTTTCCTATAAACAAATAATAATAAATTACACACTAAATATTAACCAAACAATGAAGTTTTTTGACATCGGCTGAACATATGACGTCATGCATTCTGATTGGTGTCTGTTGTCACGTGACTTGAGAGTGATTTTATTATGGTTTATTTATTAAATATTAATTAAATTCCTTAAAAATAAGGAAAAATATAGTGTTTTTTAGTATTTCTATCATAGAAACTACTACTTTTCGTTAAAATCATGTTTTTATTTGAATACAGTCAACATCCCTATTAAATAACCCCATATATAAATTATTTTTCGAGATAATTATTTTTTAAAGTATGGATTATTTACCATAAGGACTGTTATTATTTAAGAACTAAATCATAAAACACTCCTTTTTTATGCTATACACTTTGTTGTAACTCGCTGAATATACGAACAGTGTAAAAGCCAAATAATTTATATATATAAAAAAAAAGGTCATTGTCAAATCCAGATTCGCTAACAGTGCTTTTTGCAACCCAGCACTTAATTTACTTTCCAGTAATACAAGTTCTATAGCTATAGTACGGCACAGTGGATAATTGAAAATATGATTAATATGAGAAACTTGAACGGATATGAAATAATATTGACGTAATAAAAACATAATAATCTAAATGTAAAATGCAAAGAACCTATAAAACATTATATAGGTACCTATTACTGCACCTCTACGGCATTTATGATTCATTCCGATTTAAAGAAGAAAATTAAAAAAGTCGTCCATTTCTGTAAATGACAGATGAAAAAACAAGCGCGACAAGTTCCTAAATTCAAAATGAAGAAACAAAAACGGTGGACGGTGGGGGAACATCAAGGCGGTAGAAAGATTGCCGATTTTGTATAAAACAGATGATGTATTAAAAAGCCTTATTTTGGCTTCTCATTTTTACGTGACGGCAATGTGCACATTTTTATCATTATAGTACAAAACGTTATCAAAGTACTGAGCCTTATTTACATAATTGGTTATTTTTGCCTTTCATTTTGCCATAGTACTAAATAAATGAATAATCTACACTAATATGATTAAGAGGAAAGATTTGTATTTTTGTGTGTATGTTTGTAATGAATAAACTCAAAAACTACTGTGCCGATTTAAAAAATTCTTTCACCATTAGAAAGCTACATTCACCCTGAGTAACATACGCTATATTTATTGCTAGAAAATATTAGTAATCATTACTAAAACTTTAGTAACGTAACCCAAGGTGTAAAAAAATGCCATAAAACATCTGTCGTCGCATGCGCTGCGGAAACTATTGATGATAGAACAAAAGTATGTTCTACAATATTAAAGAACATATCAATAACTACAAAAAACTTATATACTATATGTTCAACTATTATTGTTATGTCACAATAACCACTTCTTACATTTTAATAATCTATATAGATAAAAGACGATGTATATATGTAATCTATGGATTCCAAACGGGTAGACCATTTTTGATAAAATTTTCAGACAATCTTTAGATTAGCCCAGCGGGCGATCTTCTGAAGTTTGGTAGCGATCGGATCAACAGAAATTTTAAATTTCTTTTTGGGAAATAAGATTTTTCTTCGATTTTTAAACATTCACAAATAAAAGCGATTGAATTCGCACAAATTCAATACACGTTGAGAATTTAATGATAATGATTCTCATCTTTTATATTCTATATATTACATTTACACCCGGGCGAAGCCGGACTGGGCCGCTAGTGCTTTATAAAACACTGATTTTATTTTTCGTCGCCAAATGAGTTTGTTCTATTAATTTTATTCTTACTACACTCTCGAAACTTGATATCATTTATATTTGTCCTCAAGAACTGCAAGCTTACGTTGTAAGTAAATGTTTTTGGGGCATTTAATGTCAAACGAACATCACAAAAAGTTTCCAAAAAATCAGTACACTAAAGCCGAGTTTCGAGGTATGCGGCACTCTATTTACTAATATATATTTCAAGCAGAAGTGCGGAATTGCAGTGTAGCAGCCAACCCTTTTGCAGTTTCGACAACGATATGCTTCCAATTGTAATGCAAAGAGTATTATTAAGTATGATTTTTAATGGAAATATTATCAACTTAATTAGTTCTCTAAGGTCAATAAATAAATAACAATAACGCCATTAATTTTACATGGAAAATAAAAGTAAATTAAAATACGCTACACTGTTAAAATGTTAACGGCTCGAATTGCAAAATACTGAATCACAACAATGAAAAAAGTGTATCATAGTTGTTCAAATTGTTGAAAGAATATAAGAAATTTTACTGTAGGAACATAATTTTTGGATCACAAGTGAAAATGTTTTAGTGCGTCAAAGATGCGACACACTACCGGTTTGGTACACAGAGATCATTAGTAGAATACATACTATTGAATTCTGTGACAGACAGACATAATTCTTATATCCATGATACTTTATTGTTATTAATTTTCCAAAACAATTTTTTTCAAAATAATTCTTAAGGTGGCGGTTCGCGCCCCGACAGAGACAGGAGACAGAGACCGGAGACAGAGACTGGAGGCCGAGACCGTCACTTGACCTTAGGTTTTCTATGTGTGTCAGTTCACGAGCGAGACCGAGACAGGAGACCGCGACGCCAGACAGAAGACCGCGAGACAGTCTCTACCCCGGACTAGTACTGTCTCGCGTCTCGCTCGAGACGCACGTGCAAAATTGTGAAAAATGACGTCGTTTTCTGATGAAGACACCGACAAATTGATTGAAATGATTAGACAACATCCTGCGCTATTTAATTCTCAACTTGACGCATACAGAGATGAAAATTTGAAGGATAATATTTGGAAAAGCATAGCTGAAGGTTTAAATAATAAATAACTTCATAACTGATGGCTTTCCATTACGCTGTGGATTAATAATTTTCCAGAACACGACACGATTGACTCTAACGACTCAACAAAACTGAATGAACAGAGGTCTTTGATCTCGATACACAACAGACCACCGGAGACGGAGACATTTGTTTCGGTCTCTCGTCTCTGTCTTCGGTCTCGGTCTCCTGTCTCTGTCGCGGCGCGAGCCGCCACCTTTAAAATTCATTATGCAATTTTATTATTTACTTATAAAAAATATACTTTTTATATTCTTTGAAGTTTCTTTGTATTTTTTTTTTCACTTTTTATAATTATTTTTTTAGTTACGTAAGAGATTGCAGACTTTTTATTATTTATATTGTTATATGAAAACACCCAAATCTGGGTCGAAACATTATATAATTAAATAAATTGACTCTACCAACAGTAATAGATATAATAAATAATAAATAATAAATAAATTATTTAATAGTAATAGATATATTTAAGAAATGAAGCTACTTGCTATACTGTTCAAATTTATTTATTGATATAAATAACAACGTTTCAATCACTTTTATGGTAAAATAACAAATTAAAGTCGTTATTTTTTAAAACTTGAAAAGGACCACAAAAGTGGTTGAAACGCTGTTATTTATTTCAATAAATAAATTTTGAACAGTATAGCAAGTATGTAGCTTCATTTCTTAATTAGTGTATTTGCCATATGGCAACATACACTATTGGCATCGGTCGGATGGCGAGACCTAGGGGTCGGACCAAAATTTCTCGACGTTTCATAGCCTCCTAAACACTTTGGCACCATTTTTGAAAATGTTTATATATATATATGTATATATGTGTGCGGGCAATAACTTTCGAAAGAGTTAATTGATTTTAACGAAATTTGGCCCACGTGTTGAAATCCATCACCGCAAGAAGCCTATTTAAAATGGGCGTAATCGGGCCATTTTAAGGGCAGTTTTTAGGGGTTGAAAAATGTTTTATGGGCCCTAAAATACCGAAAAAATTCTCAGAATCGTTTCAAAATTGACATTTAACCCTTTAGTAGTATTTAAAAAGTGTCCTTAAAATTTTAATAAAATCGGCCCAACAGGACCGGACTTACAAATTTTTTGAAAACACTAATTTGTAGATAGTGACTTATTTATTGAAGGGTGTATTTAATTCGGTGTAGACGTTAGATTGATAATAATATTGCAGTTAAGAAAAAAAATGTTATTTTAAGGGGTGTATTAAGGAGTCAAATTTTTTATTTTGCCCAAAAACCAACTTAAGTGTGCATAATAAAGTCACACTGCCTATATTATCAAATACACTATATTGTCGGCAGGGTTCTGGCACTGCGACCCGGTTTTTTTTATAATTAAAATACAAAAAAAATCGTTAATTTTTTTTTTATTTACAGACAGAATAGAGTTGCGCCCTTCGGATACGGAATCCTAAAAACAATCTAGAAATGCGACCTAAGCCAGTTTGTTATGTGACCATAGATGTGTGGAAAATTGCAAAAAAGGTTTTTTAGTAACGGTCATGATGAATTAGCATTAAATAGTTCCATTCAGTCCATAAAATCAGTTAAAATTGTACTTATTTTTCTACGCATTGTTTTTAAGATTATTTACTGGGAGCATGAAAATTGACATTTTATTTCAGTATTTCAGAATTATTGTTTAAATGAACAATGCATACTAAAAAACAAAATTTGCAATTTTGAAGTAATTTAAGTACACAATTATTATTACTATACTAAAATCTGTATATATCGGTTTTAATTGTACAATTGATGATGTCCTAAAAGCTAGAACATAATTATGGGTCGCCAATCTGGGGGGTTTGATCAGATAAAATAAAATTCTGGGGCGCATTTAGTAATATCTACGCAATAGGCTATTTGACTCAATTAAAAATATATTATAAATTGTTGTCATCCTAATATATTACAGCGGAAAAAAGCCCATCCATTTTACTTTCAGAATAAAATATGATTATTTTCTGTAAAAAACTTGAATAAAATTTTAATTGTCTTATCTGGGTGTGGTTCAGCGTTGCCAGACGTCCCGATTTTTATATCAAAATTAAATGTCCCGCGCGGGACAGGCTCAATCCCGCTTTTCGGGGATAACTCGCCCGTGCGTAAATAATTATTCTCTTACTGTAAGTTGCAATTTGTAACACTCACTCCTCAGACTATTGTTTGAAACGCCATATTTTCCTATTAATGAATAAAACTTTTTTGATTTTGATTTCTGTTTTTTTTATTTTTTTTTTTTTTTTATTCAGAATACGAATAAGACTCAACTATTTAACGATAGGGTAAATCTGATTTAAAGTATATTTTTATTAAAATACATTTTCTATGGCTATTTTTGCTATCTATTGTCACGTAAACGTAATTTGAACTCAAATGAAAAGATAAATGTTTAAAAACTTCTGATTATATACATTTTTTACTATGTCCCGCTTTCGACGAAAGAGTCCCGCTTTTTTCACTCAAAAAGTTCCAAAATCCCGACTTGGCAAAAAAAAAATCTGGCAACGCTGGTGTGGATACAATTCTGGTGACGTCACACGCAAGTAAGAATTATTCAAAAAAATAAACAAATTTTCATTTTTTTACTTTAGCAATTACTTGTTGTTTCCTTGTGTGTGACGTCATGTGTCACGAAACGAGCAAATTGCGTTTTGGTGCGTCTTTTTTTATTCAAATTTTTAACATTGACTGAAAATACGATAGATCCTCAGGAAATATGAATATAATGGGCTTTAAATGTCATAAAAAATAGTAGTAAAACAATTCATAATAGTAGTCAAATACCCTATTGTTACATATAAAGTTAACAAAATGGCGTAAGGGTCAGGGTTAGGCTAACAGTGAGTCAAGCATCGGTTTACAGGAATATTATGCAAACAACGTAACTTTAATTGTATGCAAAATCATGCTCTGCATATTAATGCAAGCTTTAAGATGCGAGAGCAAAATAAGTACACACTGAAATAACCGACTAACTGACCTCTCTAACAAAATATATGAAAGCTATGATAGTCATATGTTTCATTTGTGTCAAAACTTGAATATGCATAACCTTGAAATTGTATTTTTATTGAAAATTATTAAAAGTCATATATACGGGTCACCTGGACTTTTTTAAACTCACCATGATTGTTCAAAAAGACACGCTAATTTCAATGAGAAAAAGTTTGCGCCTCACCCGCACAAACTTCTTTAGAGTTATGAACTCTTTTCTTTGATGCGTTATCTATTTTCCGATACCAAGGTTTTACTTTTATTTCCCCGCCATTGAATCATTTCCCCTTTAATGTTGCGTTACCAAGGTTTCTTTTATATTTCCCTCGCTGTTGAATCAATTCTTCTTTAACGTTACCAGAAAATTAAAACGGATAATTGACTAAAGAAATTTCACTTTAAAAAAAATGTTCATAGTTTCCAAAAGTATGTATTAACAGTTTTATGATGTCTATAAGAATTTTAAAGTCTAATAAAAATAATGTCGGATACCTTTCTAAATAGAGTAGAAAAAAGAGAAAAAGAGAATTAAGAATAGGCTTTGCATCTAAGAAATAATTTTCTTCGAATAATGTATTCCATTAAAGCCCATCCAAATGGTGACATCAAAAATAAAGCCGGGTGTGTTGGGAACAGATACGAAACGCGCTTGGTTTATTAACACAGAATAAAATATAGATTATACAGAAATAGTACAAATAAAATTGAAATTTCTGACCTCTGTACAATACAGAAGTTAAAATGGTTATTTGGAAGTTATCTGAAATTAATTACCATGCAGTTTATATTGCATCTAATAAAATTTTTATTTTTTTGAGGCATCGTTTAAGTAGCTTCCGTCGAAATATGGATTAAAAAAAACATTACTTAAAAATTAAAATACACAGTGAATTAAAGACATAATAAGTTGGGTAAATTCAGTGCCAAAATATGGACACAAAAATTTGTTAATTACCTGTTATAATCATTAATCAACCTTGATTTTTAACCTCGCCATGACACAATAAAACAAAAAATGTGCTATTAAAATGTATTTAATATTAATTGAAAAATTTGGTAATTTTTTTAAGCTAAAATGTTTTGAAGTGGCGGCACTTTATATAGAAGCTTCTATGGAGATACTTTAGTAATTTTTAAAACCATTAACTGAAGGAATTTGCGAACATGAAAAGTTTTTGGACAAACTATACCTAAAATTCTAATATCTAATTTCGACAGTTAAAAAACGTGAATTTTTTTATTACAAAGAACATCTTTCACCTGTTTAACACTTTTACCTAATCACCCATGAACAGTACACAATAGAGACTCTCTATTGCCGAAGTAACGGATAAATTCACATTTTTTCTTTAATTTTTAAAATTACCGAAACTAATTTTAATTTAAAAAATAAATATGTGAAACGTATACATTTTACTCACATTTCACTACCACGTTCAAATTTACTTTCTAAACAGGGTCGGCTCAGAGCAAGCACACGCTTCATTTTGGAATAAATAAGCTACAGTAGAAAAGCTCATGTATTTTCAAGCTGTAGGAGCTAATCGACTAATGTACATAATTTCAATTATTTTTCATTCTCGTAGCAGTTGTAGATCAAAAAACATGTATTAATTTTAAGTCAAACGTTGCCTCAAGGCAACGTCATTACATACACAGGTCGCCTCGTTAATGAATGACTGGCAGATCGTTCATATTTTTATCAACCACGCAATATATTTACAGTTCACTGGATGACGTCATTCTCCCACTAAAACCGGGTCCAGACGTGTGTAACGCGTAATGTAATCTATCGTGTAATGTAACACGAATTCTGCGTGTGGACGACACTACGAGCATTACATGTAACGCTCGCGCCGGCGCTCGTAGTACTCGTTTGGACGGCGTTCGTGACGATTGTGTCGTGTGTACGTTCATGATACGAACAATCGCTTGAACTTATCAGTTTGTATCGAGAAAACCGTGTTATTTGGGATCCAAAAAATCCGGATTACTTTAAAAAAATCTGAAATCTTCAGTTAATAAACATATATAAATAAAAGCAGCACCAGCTATCATGACTTTCCTATTCGGCATGTTCGTAGCAACTGAGTGGAAACAGCTCTTGACAAAGATTCGCTTTCACGATTCGCGTTGAGTTCGTGTGCTGTCCACACTGTTGACGCTAAATTACACGTAATCTTACATTACACGTTACACACGTCTGGACCCGGCTTAATGTTCAAAGGAACTCTATGCATCTAATAACCATGGTCTCAAGGTTCGTAGAACAGAGGTTACCTCGTTCCGTTGAATAGAAGTGGAGGAATTACGACATTCAGTGGACTGTCAATAGATATAGCGTGGTTGATAAAAATATGAACGATCTGCCAGCTGACTTTGTTTATGGATCGAGGTAGCCTTGACGTGAGTAAAATGAGTTGAAAATAGATGAGTCCGATGTATATATTACATTATATATTATTTCTAGTCCAATCTAGATTCCGAAAAAATTAAAGACCTGAAAAACTATACAAGACACAATACTTTTTTTGGCATGCCACAGTTTGACAATAACAGAATTAAACCAAAAATTGTTTTGCAATCTCTCGTCTCATATTAGTATATTAGTAATGGATAAATATGCGATATTATAGACATTAAAGCCCTTCTCTTTAACATACACGTGACTAATTACAAGCGGAATTACAAGAATAATTAGCCATATAAAAACTTCCACGCGCCGACCTGCGATTACTTTTTATGCGGTATGTGCGCTAGACGAATTAGCGAATTCAAAATCAAAACAGACCAGCGGACCCGTGCGAATATTTCGCACTGTTAGTGGTCAGAGTTACGTAATATAATAGGGTGGAAATAAATTGTATTCTATTCTATTCGGAAACTTCAGCGCCACTACGTCACTTAATATTACCTAAAAGCAAAATTTATTTGTTGGGAAAAAAGGACACTTTAAGTAAACACTTATTTGGTAATTTGCGACGATTCGTCCCTTTATTGGAACTTTTTCAAGCATATAACTGGAATTTAAATATAAAATACAATTTGTAAATTTACAATTGAAATATAAAAATTAGATAATTATACACACCATTAAATGTTCTGTTTAAGTAGATATAGAAAATTTATATCTACATGTTAACTTTTATATCTACTTAAACAGAACATATAATGGTGTGTATAATTAAAATCTAATTTTTATATTTCAATTGTAAATTTACAAATTGTATTTTATATTTAAATTCCAGTTATATGCTTGAAAAAGTTCCAATAAAGGGACGAATCGTCGCAAATTAACAAATAAGTGTTTACTTAAAGTGTTCTTTTTTCCCAACAAATAAATTTTATATTAATTACCAAGGACAAAAAAGCAAAAAGTCAATATTACCTAAAAGCGTTTAGGAGAAAGAAAACTTGAAAACACTCACCCCAATAATTTTATAAGCTGAGCAACGGTCGAATTATCCTGAAAAAATAGAACAATTGATTATACAATGAAATTAAATTATTTAGAGGAATGTTTTGTTAAATACCGTAACAAGTTATGTATTTGGTTACAGTTCACACCACGTCATTAAGAAATGTGTCAAATCTACAAAATTTAATTTACTCCCCAGTCAAATTCAAATTAACACCAACAAGCTATCAGTTTAATAAATATACACAGGGCATATTTCCTTTTGTATTGTTACAATAACCGAAGTACGATTTTGAACTATCTCACAATCAATTGCAACAGTCCCCCGTTAAATTAGTGATTTACGTTAGAAGAAAATCATAATTTTATGAGATTAAAATTACATATTGTTTACTTTAAATTAGCGGTTCGGTTCGGCTTAGCCCGTATTTGTATTTTATTTATTGTAAATTATAGACGCTCGACAACTTAGGCCATTAGCGTATTAATTACTTCAAATAGCAAAAACAGGACAGATCCGGATTTGTAGATTGCCGATTAAAGATAGCTTGTTGAATTAGATAGAGATTACCTACTATGTTCAAAAAGTATAACAGCCAAAAAGCTAAAGGTCCACACCCACTATATCGGATCGGTTTCGGGTTATATGAATTCGGCTTGGATTGACTCGGCCAGTGTATGTATACACTGCCGTGCCGATCCGAGTCAGTGGGGAGTATGTCGGTCAAAATAGCTTCGCAAGTCTCGTCAAGCAAGTAGCCCATATAATTATTTTGTTGCGTGTATTTTTTAATTTTTGTGAACCAAATTTTTATGTATTATTTAATCTAAATAAATGATTTAAAATCAGGTAAAAACAATAGCAATTGCATAAGATTAGCTTACATGTATATACAGTTTTAAAAAAATTGTCGAACTAACTATATTTCTCAATATTTATTTAAAAAAAAAAACAAACTTGAAAACGTTAATAAGACATCCCGTAGTTTGAAATCTCATGTCGTGCTGAAAAAAAATATTCACAGCTATCACGAACAAAAAACCGTGTTTTTTGAAATGCTTAATCAGTAGCAAAATTTCTTTTGGGATCACACTTTGAAATTTTCCGATGTAATTCAAAGAAGGTAGAGAATAGTTCGATACCAAATCAACGGCACATCTTTAATATAACTAAACCTAATATGACTTTTGTAAAACATTTTTTTAGAAAAATTGCCTCCTCATTTGTAAAATTGTAACAGTTGTATAAACACGCTATAAATAACTCAACAGTGTCAGTGAAGGGTCAAATACTTAACCCTGACGGTGCGGTTAGTCAACAAAAAGTGTTCACATATTAGACAGGTAGGTGTTCCTGTCTTCTGCTCACAGGGCGGTTATTTTTATTCTTTTTAAAAGAAATGCTCTTCTTTCTACGGTGCAATGAAATATGAGTAACAGTTAAAAATACACTGAAAGGCTATTTAAATATCTTAGCGGCAGAATAACTGACTGTTTTTGCAAAAAAGTTGTATTATGGTGACTAATCCCTCAGATTGTAAAATATCCTCTCGACAAATTTCGAAATGTGATCGCAAAATTCATTTTATTAGCTGTTTTTTTGAGCTGTAACTAAGCATTAAAGCTGTCTGAATTTAATCCAAAAATAGGGGCTTCTGCTGATAGCTGATTGTAGACTTATTCGTCAACATTTTGCAAAACATCTTTCTCTATAAGGAAGATAAAGGACAAATCTAGGTCTTCAATGGACTACTTTTGTAATTTATGTACGATCTACTAGAAAAAAGTTAGCATTAATTGTGCCAAAAAACACACGTTTTCAATGTCACACTACGACCTTATTCGTACTAATTTCACAAAATTGTTCCATCACAAACTTAAAGTGACTCTTCCTTTTTCGAAAAAGTTTTTTATATCTTCAAAATATTTCCAAAATTTAAGGTAGAGTTATGCGGCTGAAAAAGGGAACATATTGAACAGTTGATAAACAGTCATCACCATTGTTATTCGACTAAAAGGCTAGGCGTTTAACAAACTGACTGATTTTATTGAACTGCGATGCATATTGTATGGCTAAGGTATCCAATCAACTGGTACAGGTTCTCCTTAAGACAGGAAGCTAGCAAGTAGGTGTATACAATTTCCCATCTACTTGATTTCTTCGATCTTTAACAATATAAACAGATTTTTTTCAAAACAGATTACGAAAGGGGTCTTCGTGAGTTGACCTCGCAGTGCTATTGCAATTTATATAATATTCTGTCACAAGGTGGTCATTTTTCATTTAACGTTGACACCAAATGAAATGAGATTTTAATAATAATAAGCTACGATGGAAATCTCATCACAACTTCAATTGGAAATCATTTTAAGTCACAAATTATAATCAATATGACATAATATGTCTACTGTCTAGCCGTTCATTTTATAAATATTGAATTTTATTATGATCAAACAAATATCTTTATTTGATATATATGACCGTTCAGATAGATTGTAGATTTTAGACGGTCGACAACTAAGTCTCTGGTAGCATATAAACTGTCTGCTCACGGCAGTCCATGTTTTTCAGGCAATCTTCAGATTAGCCCAGTGGGTGATCCAGGATTCTGTAAAGCCTGGTAGCGTTCAGATCAACAGAATTTTTTTCTTGTTTTTTAGCACTTTTAATTTTTCGTAGATTATTTATATGTATATACAACTGGATATTCTCTTGAAAATTTTTTAACTAAAATCCTTTATACATGACACCAGAGCATTTTAATAATAATAATAAAAAAACCCGGGTCGCAGTGACAAAACCCTGCCGACAATATAGTGTATTTGCTTGTATAGGGCCGTATGGTTTTAGACTTTTATTATGTGAAATTAAGTTTGTTTTTGGGCAAAATAAAAAATTTAACCCCTTAATACACTCCTTAAGATAACATTTTTTTCTTAATTGTAATATTATTATCAATCTAACGTCTACACCGAATTAAAGACACCCTTCAATAAATAAGTCACTATCTGCAAATTAGTGTTGGGCCGATTTTACTAAAATTTTAGAGGCACTTTTTAATTGCTATTAAAGGGTTAAATTTCAAGTTTAAAACGATTCTGAGATTTTTTTCGGTATTTTGGGGCCCAAAAACTTTTTTCAACCCCTAAAATTCACCCTTAAAATGATCCGATTGGGCCCATTTTAAATAGGCTTCGTGCGGTAATGGATTCCAACATGTGTGCCAAATTTCGTCAAAATTAATTAACTTCTTCGAAAGTTATAGCCCGCACACATATATACCTATATATATAAATATATATATATATATATACATATATATATAAACATTTTTAAAAATGGTGCCAAAGTGTTTAGGAGGTTATGAAACGTCGAGAAATTTTGGTCCGACCCCTAGGTCCCGCCATCCGACCAACGCCAATAGTGTATGTTGCCATATGGCAAATACACTAATAATTCTAGAATTGAATGGTTTTTAAGGAATAAAAATTGGAACGCTGAGTGTTTATTTTTGTATAGTGTGAATAGTTGGTAGCCTAAAGGTTAAATAACCGTTAAATGAATGACAGGTTATGGTTAAAAATGAAATAATTGAATCTCTCATATTTAAATAATATGCATCAGGCCAGTCAATCTAGTTCATCAACATAAACAAGAAAAAAAAAACAAAAAATAATAAGCAGCCAGCCAAATAAGTTCACAACATTTTGTCAGTGTACAGAAAATAAATTGAGCTAATAAATCATCTAGGTGAATTTTCATAAGCAAAGACAAGCTCATCCCATCTTTTTCTATCTCATTTAAAAACAATACATAATAATGCATTTTTTGATCGCGTAAAATAAAGCAGAATGTGATAAGAGATTACGTGAATTTTCAACATCCATTTAATCAATCATTTTATTTTAATCACTTTTGTACTTTTTGAAATGATTGGATATAAAAAAACAAATAAAAAATATAAAACCCGGGTCGCAGTGCCAAAACCCTGCCGAAAATATAGTGTATTTGCTAATACAGGCAGTGTGGCTTTATTATGCGAACTTAAGTTTGTTTTTGGGCAAAATAAAAAATTTGACTCCTTAATACACCCCTTAAAATAACATTTTTTTTCTTATTTGCAATATTATTATCAATCGAACCTCTATACCAAATTGTATACACCTTTCAGTAAATAATTCACAATCTGCCAACTAGTGTTTTCATAAAATTTGTAAATCCGGTCCTGTCGGGCCGTTTTTATTAAAATTTTAGGGCCACTTTTTAGTTACTACCAGAAGGTTAAATTTCAATTTTGAAACGATTCGGAGAATTTTTTTGGCATTTTGAGGCCCAAAAACATTTTAACCCTTAAAAACTACCCTTAAAATGCTCCGATTGGGCCCATTTTAAATAGGGTTCTTGCGGTGGTGCATTCCAACATGTGGGCAAAATTTCGTTAAAATCAAATAACTCTTTCGAAAGTTATTGCCCGCAATAATAATAATCGTGAATTAGTCGTAGTCGTAATCGTTGCATCGCTAATTATAAATTATAATTATAAATATAGTAGTTTATGTCTCATGTTCGTGAATGAAGGTATTTTAACGAGAAGTCATATTATGTTAAAACGAGCGATAATACTATAAATTTATCAAAATTCACCCAAAAAACTGTCAAAATGCATTCAAAAAATCATTAACATTCATCCAAAAAATTGTCAGCATTATTATAACTTTTCTTTACTATACGATAAGTTAAATAAATTAATATTTGTGAGCCTTTGAAACTTAGGGGTCGACGGCTTAAGCCCTACTAGTCCCCTATGTAGATCCATCCCTGGACACAGAACCAAAAAATAATAGGTATAATAATAAAAAAAAAAAAAAACAAAACAAAACAAAAAACACATGTTTGTAGATTAGCATTTTTAAAATAATAATAATAATAATAGTGATTAAAAAAATTAGCCGGAAGATTATTTTGTCGCATCTTGTTTAATAATATGTCAATAAAATATCTAATTCCAAACATCCAGCAGTGAGAATTCTCAATTTTCATGCATTAATTTGCTCGAAGTTCCATACTGTGATTCCATTACATATCACACAAAAATGTCGCCATCTTCGTTCAATTCATACAGAAATTACTATGACTCGCTCTTTTCCCTACGTTATTAAAATATGCTTTATTATTGCTAAAGCTAAGAAGTCATTTTTGATGGATTTATGAGGTCGATCTTGGTGTGTGGTTTTTTTTACTGAAAACTAACTGACCAGGGCCGGAATAAAAGATTAACAGCAACCAGCGTAAAACAAATCAATTGAAATCTACACTAATATTATAAAGACGAAAGATTTGTATTTTGGATGAAATTTTCAGACAATCTTTAGATTAGCCCAGCGGGTGATCTTCTGAAGTTTGGTAGCGATCGGATCAACAGAATTTTTTTAATTTCTTTTTGGGAAATAAGATTCGATTTTTGAACATTCACAAATAAAAGCGATTGAATTCGCGCAAATTCAATACACGTTGAGAATTAAATGATAATGATTCTCATCTTTTATATCCTATATATTACATTTACACCTGGGCGAAGCCGGACTGGGCTGCTAGTTTAATAATATTGTAGGCACTCTCTTAAGGTAGTTCTAGCGTGGTATAATAATGAAAGAACACTTTCCGGCAGATTTTGCTCATTTTTAATCATATGGCTTAATATAACGTTTTGTAATAAATTCCGAAGTTTCAGAATTTTTGACAGTTTAGAACGCGAGATAATTAATAAGTTCGCAATTTTCACGGTCAGCATGTGAAAATTGTGTACTTTGTTATTAATTATCTCGCGTTCTAAACGGTCAAAAATTCTGAAACTTTATTAGAAAACGTTATTTTAAGGAAAAGAGAAAAGCTGTTCCGATGTTTTGCTTGTAAAAATAAAATATTTCGAAACGTTGGTCACAAGCGAAACAACGTAAACTTTCTTTAAGGTACTTGTCGTGGTTAAGGCACACCGTCAGAAAATTCTTAATTTTTGTATACTTATTAAGGACACGATAATACAATTACCCTGAAAATTTTGAAGTCGATCGACCGTATATAATCCGAGATAAATTCAATTAAAAATTGGATAATTAACATTGATTGTATACGATCTCTGTAGTTCTGAACCAGTTTCTTATTTATAAAAAAAGAACTAACTGTCAGAAACTTTCCAAAAACTGACAGTCTTTCAATGCATTTGTTATGAGTTTAAAAAAAATAAGAAAAATTTTTTGACAGTCTAATTATTTATAAATAACGTTTTAAAATTCAACAATTTATAGAAAAGTATACATGCATATGAATACTGTACATGGGTTACGTTTCCACGGGTACAGTCTTGCGTACAAATTATACATCACTTAGCTACAAGCTAGTATACTTTTGTGGCGCGTATAATCTATAACTTTTTGACAATATTGTGCCACGACAACTACCTAAACGATAGTAATTTATACTGATCGGTAAAAAGCCGGTCCTGGCAAGTTGTAACGACGGTATACAGAAAGAAGAGTTTATAAATATCAGTCCTGTCGACGTGTAAAAATTACCAAGCCTTAACGAATGAAACTTGACAAATGCAAACCGTTTTGTTACCATCACGTGTCAAACGATGAGCTGGACCAACCTTTTGATTAGATATTACCGAAAATTGAATAACAAAACAGAATCGTCTACATCCCTGCGGTTAATTAAAAACGCACGTGTTTTTGTTTTCTCATCATTTTTATCGGATAATTAATATGACTGGTGTGCCCCCTTTATGAAAACACCTTTTATTAGGGTATTTGCCATATTATATGGCATCGATCGGATGGCAGGACTTAGGGTCGGACTAAAATTTCTCGACGTTTCATAGCCTCCTGAACACTTTGTCACCATTTCTGAAAATGTTTATGTATATTCATAGTACCTGGTAACCTGGGAGACTGAGCTTTGCTCGGAGGTTCCTGATTAATATTTCTTCTTTTTTATTAAAATAATTGACACTTTACTTAATATAACTTATTCACTGTCAGTATTTTTGACACAATTGTTCATTTGTAATTTCAAAGCTTACTTACAATATTACAGTATTTTAAAACGTCAAAAAAAATTAAAAATTTTAAAATGATTAAATCTGTGTGAAAACTAATTAATCTTTCTAAATCGATTTTTTGTCCTCCAATACCCCTTTTCGGCGAATTCCATCCAAATCGTTAGAGCCGTTAGATACGCGAAATTTCTAATCAATATATAGAAATATATATATTTCTATATTGCTCGTTTAAATATATAAGATATGTTTGTATACGTATATTTATATTATATACATAGTTTTTTATTATCAAAACTAGAAGACATTTTGTATTTTCCGTTAACAAACTATTAAAAAAATTTGGTTTAAAATGAACAAGACTGATATTTGTTATATGTAGATATTAAGATATAAAAGTAACCAATGTTTGAAAATAAATATTCAACTTATTCTGCAAATTATTTTCATTGTTCCAAATAAAATACATGAAAAAAACCGGCCAAGTGCGAGTGAGGCTCGCGCACGAAGGGTTCCGTACTATCATCTATAAAAACGGCAAAAAAATCATGTCTGTTGCGTGTGGGAGCCCCACTTAAATATTTATTTTATTCTGTTTTAGTATATATAGCGGCAACATCATCTGTGAAAATTTCAGCTGTCTAACTATCACGGTTCGTGAGATACAGCCTGGTGACAGACGGATGGACAGCGAAGTCTTAGTAATAGGGTCCCGTTTTATCCTTTGGGTACGGAACCCTAAAAAATACGTATCTTGACTCCAACTCCGCCGTCCCCTTGCGTAGCGCAACGCAGCTTTCGAAATGATTCCGCCGCCCTCTTGATCGAGCTACGTGGTTTATGAACGTTTCCTAAGTTGGGAATCAGTGTTTTATAGCCATTCAAGGTTATGCACGTAGCGAATTAGATATGTTGGAAGCCACTTAAGTTTAAATGAAAAATAATTTCATAATAAACTAATCATTATAAAAATCACTTAAAGGTCATCGTTTCTTTTCAAACGCGCATTAGTTAGGATAATGTTGACAGGACGCATTCAGTGCTTGAGCAACGCACTTAAAATTATTGTTGTATTTGAAACTATGTAACACAGGAATTGCATCTATTCAAAAACCTCCTCATTTTGTGCAGACAATAAACTTAATACATTTCACAATCCCACATTTAAAATTAGACTTGACCATTTTATGTGAATCTCAGATATGACTCAGTGGCGTAGCTACGTTACCAAGGTCCCTGGTGCAAAAATAAAATTGGGACACAGGGCTGACCACGCGAAGCCCTATTTTCAAAACTCTACGGTACATTGCAACACATTCGTCACATTTTCAATCTCAAGAATCAACTTTACTGGAGCGTGACACAAGAAGTTTTACTTAAAAAAAATTAAAAAACAGCACAAACCCCAAATCGTTGCGAATTTTATATCATCCGAGACAATTTTTTTGCAGTTTTTAATCACGGGTCTAGGACAGCTAGTAGAGACGATGAAATGAATTTGCAGTAAAAAAGTGTCGGTAATGAGGTAATGTTCAGATCAACGAGTCGTCATTGCGAGGCGGCACCGACAAACAAATTCAACAATGTGTTGTTTATGTGACGTCACATAATATATAATAAGAATAAAACTAACCCCGTCTAATAAACAGTCTGTAGGTTCAACTCCAGTCACAATATTGCAAATAATAATTCAAGCAACACCACATAAAACTTTTGCGCGAAATATTATTAAATCCGCATGCGCAACTATTGCTTATTAACCCGCCCCTTCTTTAAGTTTCACCCACATAAGATCACGGAGAAAGTGAAACTTCTTTAGAGTTATGAACTCGTTTCATCGGAGCGTTATCCATTTTGCGTTACCAAATGTTTTTTTGTATTTCCCTGCCGCTTAATCATTTCCCCTTTAACAATTTCAAACAGTTACGTCGCTAAAGAAGTTTCACTTCAAAAATTTGTGTACCTCATCCTTACGGGGAAAGTGAAACTTCTTTAGGGTTTTAAGCCCGTTTCATTATGCTTTATCCAATTTGCGTTACCAAGGTTCCTCTATTTTCCTGCCGTTGAATCATTTTCACTTTTAAGGCAGTTGTCGTGGTTAAGACACATCGTCAGAAAATTCTTAATTTTTGTATACTTATTAAGGACATGCTAATACAATTACTCTGAAAATTTGAAGTCGATCGACCGTATATAATCCGAGATAAATTCAATTAAAAATTGGATAATTAACATTGATTGCATACGATCTCTGTAGTTCTGAACCAGTTTCTTATTTATAAAAAAAGAACTAACTGTCAGAAACTTTCCAAAAACTGACAATCTTTCTATGCATTTGTTATGAGTTTAAAAAAAAAATAAGAAAAATTTTTGACCGTCTAATTATTTATAAATAACGGTTTAAAGTTCAACAATTTATAGAAAAGTATACATGCATATGAATACTGTATGGGTTACGTTTCCACGGGTACAGTCTTGCGTACAAATTATTAGTATACTTTTGTGGCGCGTATAATCTATAACTTTTTGACAATATTGTACCACGACAACTTCCTTAACGCATATTAAACGTCATTACATGTTGGACACAATGTAAATTACGAGATTACATATTAGGTTCCGAATTAATGCAATCTGACAGATCAAGACACGCTTCTGGAACCACAGCAACATCAAATAGCTATAACATTTAACGAATTGATTCAATAAGTTCGCTGAAAGTATTATTGGCCGACATTGCGGTTTGCGGTTGCTTTCTTCAAACACCATGTCTTCTTAACGATGTGTTCATTTTTAAACGACTTGCTACTTCGCTATTATATAGAGTGTCCTAATAAAAAGACCGTCAAAAAATAGCTGCTTTTCGTGCCTCTATAGCGGTAGGTAAATGACCAATTTAATACTAATGAATGAAGTAAAACAAAAGAAATGCGCTTTTACCAATCTAATAGTCGTTTTCCTGTCA
The DNA here is from genome assembly GCA_034508555.1 of Venustoraphidia nigricollis. Taxonomy (NCBI): domain Eukaryota; kingdom Metazoa; phylum Arthropoda; class Insecta; order Raphidioptera; family Raphidiidae; genus Venustoraphidia; species Venustoraphidia nigricollis. The sequence goes on along the minus strand of JAVRKA010000032.1, from coordinate 2,068,154 downwards.
GAAATGCATATGAGTCACAGAGATAGCATAGTAGGCATTCTCTTCGTAAACAATTCACACAGATTTCAATACACAGTGAAAAGTCAAGCCGGGTCCAGACGTGTGTAACGCGTAATGTAATCTATCGTGTATTGTAACACGAATTCTGCTTGTGGACGGCACTACGAAAATTACATGTAACGCTCGCGCCGGCGCTCGCCGTGATCCATCGGTTGTCGGTTTTTGGCGCGAACACAAAGGCGCTCGCAGTACTCGTTTGGGCGGCGTTCGTGACGATTGTGTCGTGTGGACGTTCATGATACGAACAATCGCTTGAACTTATCAGTTTGTATCAAGAAAAACGTGTTATTTGGGATCCAAAAAATCCGGATTACTTTAAAAAAATCTGAAATCTTCAGTTAATAAATATATATAAATAAAAGCAGCACCAGCTATCATGACCTTCCTATTCGGCATGTTCGTAGCAACTGAGTGGAAACAACTGTTGACAAAGATTCGCTTTCACGATTCGCGTTGAGTTCGTGTGCTGTCCACACTGTTGACGCTAAATTACACGTAATCTTACATTACACGTTACACACGTCTGGACCCGGCTTTATATTTCTGTCACCAGATCGTAGGTATTGTTTTATGTGAAATCCCATTACGTAATAATATATTTTACACCAGTTTTTTTAATAGAAACCGACAAACAACCCGATATTAATTTTCTTTTACGATTTCACGAACATACTGTACAAAAATAAATAGCGAAAACATTAAAGAAAAGGGGAAAATGGAAGAAAAGAAAACCGCGTCACGTGATTTCGTAAACTTATGAAAAGTTCACGTGTGAACATTATTTATAAATGTAAAATGCGTGCCCTTATTTCCTGTCGCTTCCGCATCGATCTGCTATACATTGATACCGTACAAAGCAGTGTACTTCTTGCTAAAATGTTAAAGGGGCGATATATAAAACGACGCATGTATTATCGCAAAATCACAGAATTTGCACACGTTCAGAAATAAACGGTCCGGCACAACTCAAGGTTAATATATTACAGAGGCTGCCTCGTTCCGTTAGATAATAGTGGGGGGAAGCTGTCACCCGGCAGACCTGTCAATTAATTGCATGCAATAAATTTATTATGATTATTATTATTAGATTTACTAATTAATAATCGTTCCCTGTAGTCCATCCGATAGATAGATGTAATTTTTATCAAACAACCTTTGATATAATATTGACTCTACCAACAGTAATTTAGATATACATATTAACCAGGGGCGTAGCTGCCGCCGTATCTGCCGTATCAATTATACGGGGCCCCCGGGCCACGGGGGCCCCCAACGTGCGTAAGCAAAAATGAATAAAAACTTCCCAATTTTTTTTTCAGAAATGACAAAAGTCAAAAAAAACACCCTACATCGGTTATCGCGGGCTGCGGGATTTCCCCGTTTAAGTCATTTACTTCAACGGGGAAAGGGCCCCCAAACAAATTTTTATACGGGGCCCCGCCAAGTCACGCTACGCTTCTGATATTAACAAAATAAAATTACTTGCAATACTGTTCAATATTTTTATTTATATAAAAGACGTTTCAACCAACAGTTTTGGTCCTTTTCATTGAAGTTATTAAAATCAGTTGAACTTATGTTTGCATTATCATCATTTTTTTCAACTTTGTTTATTGTTTTATTTACCATTGTCCAATAGTGTAAATGATAAACGCTCATAGTAAATTTGTAAGTCCAAGAAACAAATTAATAGCCCTTTAAGATGCCAATCTTTGGCTCCATTCTCACAGTGAAACTACACCTTGGCATGTCAAAGAGACCTGTTAAAATCATTCACGCATTTGTGCAAGCATATTCTGTGACCCCGCGATTGTTGTAAATTCCGCACATTTCGACGAATCGAGAAGGCGGTCGCTTTTGTGCATTTTGTTGGATGCAAATGAGCGAGTTAGCATGGCAACCAGTGTTGCCTATGCGACGTTGATAAGCCGACTGTTGTTGTTCAGTAGAATTAAAAAGTTTAATACTTGCTTACGTCACAATACCCATCGCGTTGACTTTATATTTTTTATAACGATGCCACCTAAGACTGCACTTACATGATATTCGTATTTTTCCCGACTCGATGTCGGTCGATGTCGGACGACATTGGAAGAAAAACAAACACCCAAGATTATAATGTAGGCGCTTACATTGGAAAAGGAAGCCGGATTACCTTTCCAATGTAAGCACCTCCATTATAATCTTGCTGTTTGCTTTTCTTCCGATGTCGATCGACGTCGGCCGACATCGGATCGGAAGAAATACAAATCCCACGTTTTAATTTTTATATCTTCGTAGATACTTAACGTATTGAAATAAAATAATAATAATAATAATAATAATGCGTTTAACGTCCGTTTCTCGACTTTATGTCATAACAGACGCCATTCGCACCATTACTATTTTCCATTTTACCACTCCCCGTTATTTTCTACATTTCTAAAACTTCAACTTATATAATAGCAATGGGCGAACGAAGGGAATTATAGGAAATTAGGATAAGGTAGGTAATTTTTTTGAACTAGGAGTTTGATAGGTAATCGGCCATGGCCTCAAATAAGGAACCATCTCGATATTTATCTGGAATTAATTGAGGGAAACCATGGAAAACCTCAATCAAGATGGCCGGTACAGGAATTACCGTTTCTCGGCGAGAGGCAGTAGGAAAAAGTCCCAGCCACATCTGCCCCTGCCGGGAATCGAACCCGGACCTCCCGAATGCGAGTCTAGTGCTGTACCACTACTCTACCCAGCTCGGTGTATTGAAATAAAATAAACGTCATTGTTTGTGGCAATGATTTCTGATAGGAGACAACCATGTATATTCTTAGAAGTGAAACTTCTTTAGCGATGTGTCTATTTGAAATGTTCTGTAACGTTAAAGGAGAAATGATTCAATGGCGGAGAAATATAAGAGAAACATTGGTAACGCAAAACCAATAACGCATCAATGAAACGAGTTCATAACTCTAAAGAAGTTTCACTTCCCTCGTGAGCCTTTGTGGGAGACTCACACGTTTTTTTATAATTTTTTACAGCTTCGTTGTATTGAAAATTTCCTGTGATTGGCAACGCTGCATGTGAAAACATCTGACAAAAAGCTCATCATTTCAAATAGCTGTGTTCAGTTCGAAATAGTATTCATGCAATATTATAATATAGTATCGGAGTTGAGTACTTCTTGTCATTTTAAATGCTACTACCAGCATCTACATGTGTGGGATTCTGAAAGAAGGTTATGAATGGCAGATTGCCTTGGATGAAATATTGCAACTTGAGATATTTTTTAATTTTTATAAAAAATGTTGCATTTTTGTAGATGATAGTTTTTGGAGGAGATCATTTTAAGGATGATATCATTTAGAACCGAAAAAAAGATATACAAGTCGATGCGTTTTTTTTTTATTTTTTTGTGTAAATCAATCCGAAAAATTTCGCCGCCATTTTATTTACAATGTTATCGGATTGGTACCATGTTGTTTTTCACAAAATTGGTTCATACGTTTTTAATGACTTCAAAAAGCATATTTTTAAGGTTCTGTATCTCAAAAGGAAGAAACGGAACCCTTATAGGATCACTCGCGTAACTGTCAATCCGTCTGTCACATCCAATTTACTCCGAAACTACTGGACCGATTGAGTTGAAATTTAGTACACAAAAACTTAAATGTGAGGAAATACTATAAGTAAAATCGTCACTAGCTTCCGGACTATAAAGAGTAAAAAATTAAAAAATTAAAAAAAAAATTTTAACCCCCTTCAAAAAAGTCACTAAAAAGAGAGAAAAAATAAAATTTTGAGGTCGGTGCCAATTTAATAAAAGTAGATATGTAAAAAGTGTGTTATTAAATTGGCACCGACCTCAAAATTTCATTATGACTTTTTAGAAGGAGGTTAATATTTTTTTTAAAGTTTTTTTTTTGAGAATGATGAAATCTTTGGACATAAGCTTTCGAAACTCTGAAAGCATAAAAATTTAATATGCATATAAACAACATCGAAGCGACACAATCTCTAGACCAGTGGCTCCCAACCTGTAGACGTTTGCGGAAATTTGCCTGTAATTAAATCAGTGCGGACCCACACGCAATATCCCTTACCAGTTGTAAGCAAATTCAAAGGTGCTTAAGTAGTAAAATAATTTTTTAAAACACGTTTTGTTATTATGATAGTTATCAGTACGGATATAATTCATTCCATCTCGTTCAACACATATCGCTTTTAAAATTTTCATTTAATGTCAACCTTTTTTATGTGTGCTGCTGGCAGCGTTGCCAGACGTCCCGATTTTGGCAGGACGTCCCGATTTTTAAATCAAAATTAAATGTCCCGCTCAGTTCCGCTTTTCGGGGATAACTCGATAGTGCGTAAATAATTATTCTCTTATTGTAAGTTGCAATTTGTAACACTCACTCCTCAGACTATTGTTTGAAACGCCATATTTTTCTAACGAATAAAACTTTTTTTATTTTGATTTCTGTTTTTTTTATTTTTTTTTTCAAAATACGAATAAGACTCAACTATTTAAAATCTGATTTAAAATATCATATTTTTACTAAAATACATTTTCTATGGCTATTTTTGCTATCTATTGTCACGTAAACGTAATTTGAACTCAAGTAAAAAGATAAATATTTAAAAACTTCTGATTATGTACGTTTTTTTACGATGTCCCGCCATCGACGAAAGAATCCCGCTTTTTTCACTCAAAAAGTTCCAAAATCACGACTTGGCAAAAAAAATCTGGCAACGCTGGTTGCTGGGCCCTTCCGTGGACCACTTTCAAGGCTCTCATGGACCACCTGTGGTCAGTGGACCACTGGTTGGGAGCCACTACTCTAGACGTACTACAGGAAAAGCGATCGTATATAAATTCAATAAGTTATTGATTTGATTAGGCCCTTTATAAAAAAAAACTCGGGGCGTGTTTACGTGGCATTATAAAAGTCAAAGACGCGTATTTTATGGACGCACAAAAGATAAGAGAGAAAGAAAAGCTTGTAAATATATTTTTCTTGGCTGCGTGTGGTCATAGAATGTTTCTCGAATGTGCATTCGATTGAAAACAGCTCACAAAGATCAAACATGTCTGCTTTTTGTGGTCAAGATGTAAGACCGTAACTTCCTAATTTGCAGACAATACCTTAAAAGTGCCGACTTGGTTCACAAAAGATTTTTATAACAAAAGACACACGAATCTGCTTTGAAAATAAACGTTGGACATACAAGTTACTAGAGACATCTATTTCTTTCAGCACGGAGTTACTTTAACTGCGCAGAAACGGAACAAAATATATCTGCATTGTTGAAATAGCTGCGTATAGGCTGCAGCATTATCTCCAAGAAACAACAACAAAGGTTTTGTTGAAATTTTGTAGACGGCGCTTTTTTTGCCAACTCTCGGTTTAGAACACAGGAATTGGGGCTTGTAATAGGAGTCATGGCGCCACATAAACTACGACATTGCTACATTTCGATTATATATTCAAGTTGTTATCGTCCATAATATTATATGTTTGTAGATATTGGATAATTAGACATAAATAAAAGAAAATTCTAAATTTTTTTTTAAATTTGCGACGTTTCGTAGGTTATTTTCCTACTTCTTCAATATCTACAAACATATTTCGATTATAGTTTGTTTTCTTGGTTTTGTAGGTCTGTATCTATTTCCATTACCGTTACAAAAATAATTCAATTGATTATTTTTAACAGTAAATTGAAAATTCAATTAACACTATTACTAGCGCTCGGCTTAGAACATGGGAACTGGGGGCTTGTAATAGAGGAGCGATGGCAACGCCAAATAAACTACGACATTGCTACATCTCGATTATAGTTTCTTTTCTTGTTCTTGTAGACTGATGGTTGCAGTCTGCAGAAAGAGAGCAAATCAATTTTCTTTAAATACAGTCATTGATTGCGAACTATAGAGCTTATTTTTAACTTGAGTGTATATTTTATTGAAAACAAAAAATCAGTTTCTGAAATTTGTAAAAAATCATCGACTTTTTTAGTATATATATACTGATTTTTGGACAATTTTGGAATATAATATCTCGGATCCTTTTCAAATTCGATAAAACAAACGAGCACATATCTTCAAGTCCGTACGACATCAAGCGGAATTCTGACGAAGCTAATAGTTCAGCCATGTTTAGCGCTGTTGATTGTCTGTAACTTTTATTTGTTGAAAACACGAAGTATAGATATGAAAGGAAGTGACACGACATAGGCTTTTTCATGATTTTTTTGTCCACAAAAACGGATCCACCTGATAGTTCATTTTCTAGACACTAATAGCGCTGATATGCGGGTCGTACTAAAGTCTCTAGATTTGACAGAGTACCGCCAATCGTCCACCATTTTGAGGCATACGATTCAAATAAAATATAGTTTTTATAACTAAGGAAAAATTAACAAGCTAAAAAATAAACATCGATAAAGATCAACAAGTGTGCTATTGCATAAAAAAAGACAATTTAAACCTGACTTGGTGTTGTAACTTGTAGGAGAATCTCAAAGGTCAAAATGTACACAAAAAATGGTATTTATGCGTTTCCAAAATATATATATTTCAAACAAAAAAATTTTTTATTACAAAAATTGTATATTTATAACTAAAATAATAAATTATACAGTGCATGTTTTTATATGTTTTATCATTGCTTCGTAAGAATTTCAACCAAACTGCTATCAAGTTATTTTTGACACTCCGTTAATAACAACCTCCCGTTTGTTTTATACTATGGAAATGCCATATTATACTCTTTCACTCACTTCTTAGCTAAGCGTTTCATGTTTGAATTCCATGTCGAGGTCATACAGACTCGCTATATCCTCGCTGAAAAATTTCACTTCAAAAATGTACTGTACAATTCTTACAACTAATTATTATAAAAAAATGTTATTACTTCTTAGAAAGACACTGGTAGACAAGGTCATTAGATACACACGTTACCTCGTTAGTGAATGACGTCAGCTGGTAGACCGTTCAATATTTTTACCAACCACGCAATATCAATTGGCAGTCCACTTGATGACGTCTACTATCCAACGGAACCAGATCACCTATGTATCTAATAACCTTGCTGGAAGATGATATAAAATATATGTATTATATAATAATAGCAACAATTAACGTCATTAAAGTTTATTTTTAAAATATCAGAACTTTAAATTTTTAAATGCTTGTGAGCGCAAGTGAAGTCTAGTTCAAAGGAAAAAATAAAAGAACAAGCCGAGAACTGCTGAGCTTAAATTTTGACTGTTATAAAGCTGTATATTATTAAGTTACGACGAACGGGGATGAGCTGTGAGAAAAAATAGCGATCTGCATTTAAGTCACATACGAGAAAAAACGGGCGACGTCGGAATACACCAGTAGCCGAACGCGTAACGTCCGAAAAACAGCTTCGTTTCAAAATTGAATGTTTGTAATGTGTTATGTAGTTGTATAATCCGGCGCGAAACTGGAGCAAGTATCATATTCAATTCTGAGTGACATAACATTTTTGTTCTTTGATATTCATAAAATGCGCTACAAAATTAGTAATTAATATTAAAATGTATTTCTTTACGACTTGGCCAACTATTTGAAAAATATTTTGAAATTCGGCATATTTTTTAATTTCTTTAAAAAGTAAACTTTTACATAAAAAAAAACGAATTGCTTATAAAATTATGAATACGAAATCTTATAAAATAAAAAATATATTTTTTCTTTATCACAAAGGTTACATTAAAGCTTCATTAGTTTCTATACAGTGGAATAATATGATGAATAAAGCTGAATTTTAAAAACATAAAGGTCCACTGTACATGAATATAAATATTATTTTCTTATCACAAAATATAAAGCTTACCAAAAAAATCATAAAAGTAAAATAAAATTAGAAAAAAATGAAAAACAATGAGGCGCCGGTTATTTTCAAGACATGTGTAAAAAAATAGCTTTGCATCACTTCCGTGACATTTATTTTGTTAACCACTTTTGAAGTAAATCTTCTTTTGACACGGTAAGGTAAAATTGATTCTGGAAATTAAGAATCTAACGAGCGTGTCGCAATATACTGAATACTATAAAAACCGGTTATAGAACATTAGGTTAAAGTGACGATGGTGTCTCGTAACCTAAAGGTCGTAAGTTCGATTCCGGCGGTTGGTGTCATTATTATTTTATTTCAATATTACCAGTTTTACTTTTTGTATTACGAACGCGCGATTGTCGAAATCACATAGCACGCTTAGTCGCAGTTTCGCGTTACTCACACATGCCATGGATCAACATACGCATCGCTCGCTAAATCGAGACACAACAAAATTAAGCACGCAAAAGAATAAACTGAAAAAACCAACGCTCATCTGTTCCTAACCTAAAACTAATAAACATTTGCAATTATAAAATCTTAAAATATAACAAGAGATCAATGGATTTTTAACATCTAGGTTACAAAAAGTATTTAAAATTCAAAAATACGAATTGAAAAATAACTATGTAAAACTATTAAAGCTACCGAAATCAAAAACAGTTGATATTTTATTTAAAAAAACATATAATTTTGTCATCAAATAAAATGCAACGAGGCCATTCAAAATATGGAGTATCCCAGATATGGCTCACCATGTCCGTATTTTAATGATTTTTCAAGATTAACCCAGCAAATAAATGAGAAAAAATTCTCTAAAAATGGCCAAAAATTTTCTAGATACCAACACTTATACTTTATATAAAATACACGTTATCTACTTGATATTAAATTAAATATAAGATAGATCCTGTAAGTGTTCCGTTCATCGGATGTACAAAACCCTCAAAATGTGTATATTTCGAAAATTTTCTATGACATGTCTAAAAAAGAACAAAAAGTACTATCACAATAGTAAAAAATAATATTTATAATATTGTATTTAAAGAAAAAAACACCTGTTGTTTCTCTGACCTATTCAAAGATATCGTCGATGACTTATCGTCATCTTGTAGAGAATTTTATCTCGGTTACGAATATATAGGTGTTATTTTCAAAAACAATGACACATGCCTCGAGAGTCATTTCTGGGACATTCTGTTTATCCATTTCGTTGCGATTTAAAATCAAATTTCAAAATGTATATCACAATATTTTATTTGTGCTGCAGCGCATTTAAATGTCCAAACTTTTCTTAAAATTTCCTAATTTTCCCAAAAGTAATCAAGCATCGTGTATATATTTGATGTAACCGAAATGGAAATTACAATGTGATATATATTTAAATAAAAAAAAAATTAAGTGAGATACGACCTCCATGACACTTTTCTAGGGCATAAAAAATATATCTGGACATTTTTGTTTACTGCAGAAAAGTTCAACAGTAGTTTACCAAGGTCTCCACATTTCGTCATCTTCGACATTTTCAATATCGATTTCAATTCCATCGTCGCCATCTTGATTTTTAATCGTTTCCGTTATCCTCTTCGACGGATGTCTCACAACCGATCGTCCATCAACAATCACAGACGCCGTTTGTTCTCCATAACCGGGCATAACTGCTTTTTTGCGTTTCAAAATACTATTTCTCAAGACATCTTTAGTATTAATCTCAGTAACATTTCGTTTCGGCACCGGCATCAACAATCCAGTCATCGGTTTCGACAAATCCTGTACACTCGGAGTCGAACTCAGCACGTTTTGAATTGGTGACGGTTTATACGCCGGTGTAGGTGGCGACACTGGTGGCGAGTAGCACAAGCGATTCGGAACTTGGACGGTTAATGGTCCGTTTCCGATAGACGCGCCTAAATGTTTCAGAAGATTGTGACCGACGCGCGTGTCTACACCTGGTAGCGAGAGCAGGAACTGACAAGCTTCGGCTGCACATTGGCCGAAGCCGGCTTGAAATCGTTGAGCGTCCTCGACGGCGTCTCTCGGTCGGTGGAGTCGCTGAAGATGGCGCACTGTTAATTCCAAGATATCGGCTTTTTCCAACTTTGAAATGTTTTCACCTTCGGCCTGAAAAAACAACAGTTAATTGAGTTTTTTTTTATTTTTAATTTATAGCTTTTTATAGCGCATTTTACATTTCTGTTCTTTTCCATATTCGAAGTGCAAAAGATAGAAAATCGGTCAAGCGCGAGACGAACTCGCGTGGAGAGGGTTTTCCATGAGAATTTAAGACTTGGGATTTTTGTATAAGTTTTCCTGTAAGGTATGAGGCCCTATATTCCCTATTTTGTTCAAAATTTTAGGCTCAGTAGTTTCGTATATTTATTTAGTATTTTTTGAACTATACTTTTTAAAATTATAAAAAAAATATAATTGCATTTCTCATAACGAGTCCTTTCATTTGATACGTCACATGATGCACTTAAAAATATTTTATTTTCTAATTTGCCCCCCAAAACTAACCTCTAAACTCGGAATTCGTTTCTTTACGATATACGTCCGTGAATTCATTCATTCTGACAGACGGACAGACAGTTAAGAGTTCCGTTTTATTATTAGATGAACGGAATCCCAAAAATAATTTAAGTTTGTTATTGTTATGCTTGATTTATTTTTTTAATCATCCGAAATAATTTTAAATTGACTTTTATTTGCTCGAAAAAATTAAATGCTTTATGCAAGAACAATTCCAAGAAACAGTAAACTACTTAAAAGCAAAAAAAAAGTATAAAACCATGAGAAACTGAAAGATTTTAAATCACAATGCAAAGACCTGCTTTATAAACAGACAACATCAAAAAGTAAACAATATTATTAAGTTTTTTTATCGTTTTCATGAATAAAAAACTTATTCATGTGCGCCTTAAAATGACGACTTGTAATTTATTATTATAAAAACAAGGATTACAATCTTAAAAACGTTTTGTAATGGAAAAATAATTACACTGGGAAAAACTAAATCGTTTTCATATACAAAACAAAAAATTAGGTGATTTACTTCTTACAAGGTATGTTTTACTAATATACCTATTGTAAAGACCTTACATAGATATATGCTAAGGTTGTACGTTACTTCAAAGCTCTAGAACCATTTTCGAAAATTCTGCCTAATTGAAACTTGGAAATACGAGGCTACAAAATGTAAGTAAATAACCTATTTTTACTTAAATATACTAAAACAAAGAAAGTAACAACTAACCAAACAAATAAAATCAGTTTATCGTTGTCGGCTTGACTTAAAAGCTTTTCGCGAGAAGTTTAAATTATGATTTGTTTCTGAACATATCTCGCAACAAGCTTTTAGGTCACGTCAACAATGATAAAATAATTATTTGTTTGTTATTTCCTTCGTTTTAGTACATTTTATTAACAGCTTGCTTTTAAAAGGTTTTCTACTATATTTTATTATTTTTTCATCTACCTTATAAGCACATAGCATGGATGTCAGAACCGTTTGCGGAACAAAACGAGCCCAAAAACGGTACGTCCACCATAGGTTGTTAAAAAGTTTCAGTCCCAGTGTTGCGTGTTTAAATAATAATTTAAAAAAAATGTCAACGCTCAAAATTAATCAAAATGAGATTGTCCCGAAAATCCACTAGTTGTAGGCATAAGAAATATATAGTTTTCTGTAACCAGAGGCACGCTTCACGGTTGAACGTTCGTCCAATCTGCGTACCTTCTCTGGTAAACCACAATACTTTAAAAAAGAATAATTCAACACCGCAAACAGCACAAGAAACAAGATACGACATCCTTCTGTAGTACGTGATTGTGAATGTAATATTGTTTTGTTTTTTTGTATATATATTCATTGATTAAAAAACAATATTAAAATAATCTTCTCATTCGAATTATTATACAATTCGTTTCAACTGAAAATCTTTTTTTAATGACGCTGTCGATTTCTTTTTTTCACCTCATAAGCTTATAGATTTTAGACACTCGATAAGTGAGATAAGTTATACTGGGTTTCTGATAAGACTTTCAAACTAAATAAATTGTTTTCAACTAAATTTCTATTATTAAATCTAGATTTAAGGTTAAAAATCATACGCAAAAATTTGATTTTAAATTTTTAGTGAATTGATACGTTCTCAAATCACACCCAAAGAAATGATTAAAAAAAAAGTAAATTTATGACATCTGTATAGAGCTCAAATTACTGAATAGATTACCTCAAAATTTGGACATCTCTACAAAATTTAGAAATTTATTGCAAATGTTTTAATTCTTGTTTCTTTTTAACAATAAAACAATTTAAGTTATCAAATTCGTCCGTTAAATTTGAATGCATACAAAACAAGTGCATGTTAACAATAATTACAGATGGTTCCTGACAGAGACTTTAATGCTCGATCGAACGGGAACTGAGTTACAAGTGATTTTAATTTCATTGTTTTCGCAACTGGTAAATTAAATTTTATTATTGTGGCCCATCTATTGAAGTAATAAAAATGTCAAATAATAAAATTGACACTCGAGTGTAATGACTTTCATTCCTACTCCTCTCTAAAGACATAAGCTTTATATTATTACGCTACGACAAAAGGTGGATGAACAATAAACCGGGCGACGCAGAGACTTCAATGCTCCATCAGACTACAAAACCGCGATATAAAAATTCATTGATAAAAACTTGTTGAGTTATTCAAGCTGAACTTAGTAATATATTTAATATAAGAATTTGTATTATTGTAATAAGATTTTTTCGTCACCACATAATTATTTATCAAGCATGAATGACTATGTTAATATATGAAAATACAAATATGGTTATACACAAAAACAAGCAATAGAGCATAACGACTTAGTCAGACCAACTGGCACGCTTATTTTAAGATTGTTTCAGATTGTAAAATATGTTCTCGGGAAATTTCGAACTGTGGTCGCAAAATTCATTTCATTTCTGTTTTTATTAGCTGCGATTAAGTACTAAGCTTCACAAGCTGCTTGACAATTTAAAAAAACATATTTTTGCCCTAACAATTGAATCGAAAAACGTGATATTCGTCAATATTTCTTTACAGCACGTCACGAGGATTCGAATTACGGGAAGGTATATTAACATTTTGAAGTTTTTTCTTTGCAAGCTTACGTTAAAAATACAGACATATTTGGCTTGCGCTACATTTTTTTTCTAATTAATTTTTTTCTGCAGGTACAAACATTTGTGTAAAATTTATGCTGTAGTTAGAGATATTTGGGGCTAGTACTAACTACCAATTTTTATAATCTTGTAATTTTGCGTTTTTAAAATGCAACTGAATAAAATACACTTTAATTAAGTAACAATAAATTAGTCTCAATAATCAATACACGTTTGTTGATAAAAATTCAAACTTAAAATATTTCAGTCCTTTTTGTTTTCAGAATAATTAAGAAGAAAATAAACTAATTAGCTCCTTTCAAACGTTTCAATTGTGCGCATCTTAAAAGGCTTCGAATATGTCAAATTTTGTCTAAATTAGTGAACTCGTCATGTGACTGACGTTACTATACAAAAACGTTTTTAAAATACAGAAAACTAGATCCATTTTTTTAAGTGTCCGGTTTTGGCATTGTACTGAATTGAAAATTGTTTTTAACTACACTAAACTTTAAGTATAGTCTGTCCTTATTTATTTCTATACACTATTTCAGGATATAAATAATTATTTTTGACAGATTCCAGTGGGTTCTCAAATACAGGTAAAGATTAGTAAGAAGAATAACGAGTCTTATCACTAGAATTTGTCAAAAACAATGCTTTATTACTCTAAAGCTATAAACATGGAACAGAAATAATATCCAAAACTAATTGTATAAATTGCATAAAATATAATTTAAAAGCTTTTTTCTTTTTTGTCCTTGGTAATTAATAAAAAAATGATTTGTTGGGAAAAAGGAACGAAACGTCGCTATAATTAACAAATAAGTGTTTACTTAAAAAGTCCTTTTTCCCGACAAATCAATTTTATAATTTAAAAGCTTTTGCACTAAAACTGCAGAAATGAACAGAATTATTAAACTATGTAATCACAAAAAAATTAAAAATTGTAAATAACTTACCTCTAACGCTCCAACCATTAGATCTTTAAGCTCGTCCAAACATCGATTTATCCGAGCCCGCCTCTTGCGTTCCAGGAGCGGCTTAGTGATTTTTTTATATTGTGCCGTTCGCGACATCGGCGGTGAATGCATATCCGATAACATTATAAAAAAAATACGAACGAACCGCGCGAAAAAAAATACAAATCAAAACAAATTAACGTCACACCAAACTCGCATAAAAAGCGCGATTTTCAAAAACTAGTCGATAGAAAAAAGCGCGATTTAGAAGAACTGCGATTTCTCAAAAGGGCTTCTGACAGAAGCGCGTTTTTCAAAAAAAAAGACGTTGGAAAAAAGCGCGATTTTTGAAAAAGGCGCGTGAAAAAATTCGCGAAATGTCAAAATCTCGTGTCAGCTCAACACGCGTGCGTTATTAGAAATGCCAGAACACGACGCATGTATTTCTACAGCTTATGTACGACGACTTTTGTGTACATAAAGGCAACTTAGCTGCCATATTCTAATTTTAACCTTTACATAATACAAGGTATCCCCCACCTGACACGTAAAAAATGACCGACACGCAAGCAGGACCGAAATACGTTCAACTCATGTATCTCGTATCGTTATTTCTTTTTCTACAAACAAGCTTTCGAATCAATCGACAAAAGTGAGATAGTTAAGTTATTTACTGTACCTGTGCAAAAGAACAACTGGAGCAACTATAACTAATTGAAAAGAGATGTAAAATGTGCAATTTAAACGTGTAAAGTGAGACAGAACGTTTGTACGCAATATCTACTTAAGAAAGAGACATTTTAAGTAATAGATGCGTATAAGTTAAATTAGATAGAAAAGGACGGAGCTAGTGATGCGTGATTTCGATATTGGTGGGAAAAGGATGGGTATGTGGTGCGTGGACGGCACACGTGGTCACACGACTAGTGTCCCCACCTGTGCGGACAAAAGAAAAGATATTTGTAAAGATTAAATAATGGGAAAACGTAGAAGATTTACAAAAAAAATACTGGGTTACGGTTTCTTCTAACGGTTCCTCGAATCTTCGTTTGAGAGAACACCTAAATATTATTTTGACAGCGGAAGTATGTAATTAAACCGAATTTACAAAGTTTATTTTTGAAGTAATAATCATTTTTTTTATCGCTGTAGCAATTAAATTCTTAGAACTCGAACTGTTGCAATTTTTGTATAATTATTTTAACTATTGTGTTATTATTTTGACGTGGAAATGCCATCAACATTTAAATAAACCAAATTAGCTGTCATTCTCGGGGTTCATACCAAAATCCTTCTCGCAGCATCAGCGCATTTAAGAGTAGACCTCCAATTGTTTCGAGAAAGTAACTACTTCTTATCCGTTCTGGAGTTGTTGAGGAAAACGTGGCTGCCCAATCGCAGATTTTAAGTCATGATTAGTTTGGTGTAGCGGTTAGTGTGCTTGTCTTTGGATCAAACTGTGTGGGATCGAATACCACATCCGTTCAAAAAAAAAAAAATTGAAATATTCTCTAGCTTTTACCGGACTTCTCCTACATTAAAGAAGTCACGACCAATTTTTTATTTGGTTTCGAAGTATACAATTCTGAACGTGCCAATTTGATAAGTTGTTTGAGTTCACAGATGCTATGAAAGACAAGACATTTTTAAAAGCCATTTTTTGTATTCAGGAGAACTGAAGAAGTGTTTTAATTAATCCAAAGCTCAATAATTATTTTTTGCATGACCACAAGACTTGCATAGAGAATGCAGATTATAGAAGCCAGCGATCACAATTCACAATAGTTTGTATATGGGAAAGTAAAAAGGATTGAAGTATCGGAATACTTAATTATTAATATTGTCACCTCTCGACTCCCATTTTGAACTTCCCCTCCTGAGTCGATAGTTAGGTCACGTAGAAGTGTCATAGCAACGACCTTCGTAAGCGCTACAACTCACCTAATAAATGCCATCATGTTGTAGCGTACAGCTCTTAACGTGGATTGTATATTATATTATGTACATTCTGATTAATTCCGCGGACTTTTAAAACTCCAACATCATCAAACGCTTCATCGATCTCATTTCAACTGAAATAGATGGACAAGAATGTCTTCAGGTCAAGAGAAACATGACAACTTATTTGCAATATCAGAAATTGAACATCTCCAACTCAAATGTCTTAATCTATTAATCACATCTAGTTAGCGTCTAGTCTTCCTTCACCATTCTTTGAGTCAATTACTTCATATCAAAATAGCTTGGAATCTCGTCGGATTCCAATTAAACTTCATTTTTAGTATTCATTTCCACAAAAACTCTTCTATCTATTGGAAAATTCTGAAAAGTTATATTCCCAGTCACCAATCAGACAATACTCCTTAAGGAAGCTTTTCTTGTTTTCAATTGGATTTTAAAATCGAAGTTATCAAACTTCGGAAGTTACTAATTCAAATACTGACGAGGTGCTATCAGATCAATTTAGAAAGAATATTCTTGGTAACGATTTCCTAGCAGCAAAATAAATTTCCTGACTTCGGAAGCTACCATTCCAAAGATTCATAAAGTCGAGTTATAAACACGATTTTTGGAATGGTTTTGTCCTCTTAATGAGCTCAAAGATGTTTTTGGCAAGTTTTCTTACATTGTGAACAACTAACTCAAACCAATGACGAGGATATTTCAATTCTTTGCTTTTAACCCTCCGACTCCATTGAGTTGAGTCTTAAAAACCCAGTCGACGATGTTTGTCGGCGGCGGCGGTGCACGAGCTTGGCAGCGTACACATGGTAGCTCGCGCCAAACAACGCGCGGCACAAGTATCGTATGTGGAAAGAGAGAGACGCTGCCTTCTCCCTCTTCCCCCGCTGGCGTGCGCCCGTCATTCTCTTTCTACCGTGGGAAAACGTCGACACGTCCAGTTCCCACACTATACGCTCACAACACAAACACATAGACATGGGCTGCCGCTCAACGGCTGCCTGCTTGCACGGGTGTATCGTCGTCCGGGCGTGCGTCACTTCCTTTTAAGGATGGTGATTGCCAAAAGGCGGTTACCATCTGCCGTTTTTTATTGCTACTTGGGATTGACTCAGAAACTGAATTTGAAAAGACGAATTATTGACCGAAGACGTTTTCGTAAGGGTCTTGGACATGGTCAATAGTAGCTAGATATGGGAGAGAAACTAAGCAGACTTTTCTTGGAACTCTTATTGAAGAGTGTTTGAAAGAAAACAGATTTATCTGTAGTGGTGATATTGAAAAAATGGTCGAAGTTACTATCTGCCGGTTTCAGTCTAAGGTTGATTACAATCAGACTGACGCAGAAACTTAATTTGATATAAATGATCTTTTGTGAGGAACTGACGAAACGCTTTCTCCGTAAGGATGTTGGACATGGTCAAAATAATCAGTAATAAAGAAGTATTTAACTATAAAAATTGTCCAAATGTTGTAGAAAGACTGAGCAACAATTTTTAAGATCTCTTATGGACAACTATCTGAAGTCTTCTTTAAAAGAAAACAGATTTATCCATAGTGCCGATATTGGAAAAAATATCGCTTCAATACGATGCAGAAACTGTATCTGGAATAATTTACAATCTCCTATGAAAAATTGATGAAAATTTTCTCCAAAACAATATTATCAAAATATGGTAGAATTAAACAACACTTTCTTAGATCTATTACGCACAATTCTTTTGAAGAGTTCTTTGAAAGAAAAAAAGATGTGGAAGATTGCAGTTAGATTGATGCAAAAACTTTTACGTAAGCCCTACCTACAACAATTTATTGGAACGACGCCTGGTCAATATATTTTTTAGTGCTCCGTGCAAAACGGAACACATATCAGCTAGTTAACTAATTCCTTGTACTAATACCGCGACTGGATTATGTTCTCCTTATTCCCACCACTAATTCCTTCACGCTTTCGGATCCGATCGGAATCACTCTGTCACTAAAATGTCCAACTGGAAGCGAAACCTTTGGTTACCGCTGGTTGTTTGTGCCTACGGTCCGCGTTTGCAGTTACTTCTGTTTATCTATTGGTACATACCAACACACTTACACACGTGTACACAAATACATTGATAAAATGTCTGCACAATAAGGCATTCATTCGTTCAAAAGCCTTTTTGTGTCGGATGTGTGCTATACGACGTGATGCTTTTGTTGGTGAACCCACGTCAGGAGCGGTCAACCTGTTGATCGAACTGCCCCAACACAACTCCAGTCTATACGTAATTCCTATACATCGTTGATTAGAGACCGGAAAGTTAGGTCTCTTAACCCCTAGATCCTAGACGCACAACCTGGTATGAAATCTGAGGTTCGCTAGTTTGATAATTGGGAGCGTCCATAAAAACTATGTTCCATTCGGAAGGGGGGGGGATTCATCGGAAAGGCTACGTTGGGCTACATGAAGTCCATTTTACATGTATACGCACACATCCAACTACTTGTAAAATAGAGTAATGCAGGTGAAAAGGGAGCATATTGAACATCTGATATACAGTAACCTTAAATCAGAAGAAAAATTCTTTTCTATAATTTTTTTTCTTTCTAAAGATAAGAGTTAGCATGTTGTTTTTATAATAAAATGCAAATTACAATCCATAATTAGTTTCAAGAACGATATCAATAAAATCTATCCACTAAGCCTCCCAGGAAGAAATAACAATTAAAGTTCTTTGCGATCTTTAAGTACCTTGAACTATTTAAATAACGCCGTAAAAACTGACATACTTACTGTAAATCACGCATTAAGATTTACAAAAACAAACCAATTAGAGAGCTTTAAAAAAGGAACTCAACAAAAGTTAAGGATCGTTAATAAAACATTCCTTAGCCTCAATCTTAGACAGGTAGATTTTAGATTATAGACGCTCAACACCTCTAGTCATCAGTGTCTATAAACCTCAAACTTCCATAGTCCTCTAAAATCTTAATCATACAATACGTCAATCATATGTACTTATATATGATTAGCGACCCAGTCCGGCTTCGCCCGGGTGTAAATGTAATATATAGGATATAAAAGATGAGACTCATTATCATTAAATTCTCAATGTGTATTGAATTTGCGCGATATCAATCGCTTTTATTTGTGAATCGAAGAAAAATCTAATTTCCCAAAAAGAAATTTAAAAAATTCTGTTGATCCGATCGCTACCAAACTTCAGAAGATCACCCGCTGGGGTAATCTAAAGATTGTCTGAAAATTTCATCAAAAATGGTCTACCCGTTTGGAGTTCATAGATTACATATACATCGTCTTTTGTCTATATAGATAATTAAAATGTAAAAAGTGGTTATTGTGACATAACGATAAGAGTTGGACATATAGTATCACGAAGTTTTTTGTAGTTATTGATATGTTCTTTAATATTGTAGAACATACTTATATATATATATATCCAAATACCTGAGATTTATTATTGAATTATAGTAACAATTTTGGATGCAATATAATGTCTAATTCTAAACTTTTGTTGGGGCATTTATTATTATGGTGTAATAACGCATATAGAAGTTTACTTGGGCAAAAAAGATGATATCATATTTTCATATTGTGATGACACTTTTAAAACTTTCACGTTCTTAGAAAAGTTACGTAACATTTAGTAATTTATGATACTTGGATGAAATTTATCTGTCAGATATTTCACAGCATCTTATATCGACAAAGAAGAAAATAATCTCTAAAATAGGTCTGGTTTGTATAGCTAAACGGAAATTGAAAACACGTATTTCAAACTCGTATTAAAACTGCGAAATTCCAATTTACAACCCGGTATGTTTTGTTGCATTAATTTCTTCCTTCGCTGCTTTTCTCTCAGCCTTCTGTTTCTTTATTGTTGTTATTTAACTAACAGTAAGTGTTATTATGGACCTAGCATGAACTCAAATTTTCAATTTATAATTTTTTAATAATACAGTTGAAAATCAAATACTTTTACCAGAGCCTGGGAACTGGGAACTGGGGGCTTGTAACAGAGGAGCCATATAAACAACAGCATTGCTCGGCTATCCTCAGGGTCCTTTTTTGTTATTAATACAATCTTACGTGGTTATTTTGGTAATTTCTTGGACATAAATTTCAAAACAAATTTCTAAACACTCACCCCAACTGTGTAATAATTTCCGAAACTGTTGAAATAACCTGAAACAAAAATAGAACAATTTTTAGTTTTATTAATTAAATTATATTACAATATTTACAAGGTCATTAGATACACATGTCACCTCGTTAATGAAAGGAAACTGGAAGACCGTTCAATATTTTTATCAACCATGCAATATCAATTGAGTCCACCGGATGACGTCATTTCCTCACTGTCCAACAGACCGAAATCACCTCTGTAACCTACTAACATTGGTTTGAAGAAGGTTAGTAAATACACGGATTATTTCGTTGATGAATGACGTCAGCTGGAGGACCCTTCAAAATTTATATCAACCACGCAATATCACTTAACAGTCCACTGAAAGACGTCATCCCCCCTCTACAGAACGAGGTCACATCTATATATAATATCTAATAACCTTGATTTACATTAATGTTTTGTTAACTACCGAAACACATGATACGTATAAGGGGGTCCGAAGAATTTTGTTCAGGGGTAGGCAAAAAAGAGTACCTAAACAAAAAACACAGATAGTTTCAATATTTCGAATAAAATAGATGAGTATTAATGAAAACTGGCATTTTGAAATATTTTCCACAGTGTGTTTGAAATCAGACGAAAAAGAACATTTGGATTATCTTTCCAGAATATGTCAAAAATTAATTTCACTTCAAATTTGCATAAACTAATGATTGTATATTTGCTCTCTAACAAAATTACTAAAATCGGACTAAAAATACAAAAGTTATAAAGTCTAGAACTTTTTCAAAGTTTTACGAAAAAGGTTTTTTTTGCAAGTGATGTATCGATTCATGAAATAATGTTTTTTAGTGTATTTGCCATATGGCAACATACACTATTGGCATCGGTCGGATGGCGGGACCTAGGGTCGGACCAAAATTTCTCGACGTTTCATAACCTCCTAAACACTTTGGTACCATTTTTAAAAATGTTTATATATATATATATATATATATATATATATATATACGTATATATATATATATATGTGTGCGGGCAATAACTTTCGAAAGAGTTAATTGATTTCAACTAAATTTGGCACACGCGTTAAAATCCATCACCGCAAGAAGCCTATTTAAAATGGGCCTAATCGGGCCACTTTAAGGGTAGTTTTTAGGGGTTGAAAAATGTTTTTGGGCCCCAAAATACCGAAAAAATTCTTCAAATCGTTTCAAAATTGAAATTTAACCCTCTTATAGTAATTAAAATGTGTCCCTAAAATTTTAATAAAATCGACCTGACAGGACCGGACTTACAAATTTTATGAAAACGTTATTTTGCAGATAGTGAATTATTTACTGAAAGGTGTATATAATTTGGTATACAGGTTCGATTGATAATAATATTGCAATTAAGAAAAAAAATGTTATTTTAAGGGGTGTATTAAGGAGTAAAATTTTTTATTTTGCCCAAAAACCAACTTAAGTTCGCATAATAAAGCCACACTGCCTGTATAAGCAAATACACTATATTGTCGGCAGGGCTTTGGCACTGCGACCCGGGGTTTTTTTTTTTAATATCGCAATCGGACTAGATAGTTATTAAATAGCGCTCATCCCTATTCAAAACGAAATATTCGCGCCTAAAAAACGACGTATTTATTTATAAAAGAAGCAATTATATCGCAAACAGTAATAAAAACCTATTAAGAATAGCGGCAAATTTTAATACAAAAAGACACTTCACATTGGAAGCAAAGGTCAAAAGTTTAAAATAAATCATCATAAGTTGTTATATTAGCGGCGTCTGTATTACTTATAAGTTTTTTGCAAATTGAATATTAAATAATTAATATTTCTTTCGGTTCTTTAGTTAAAGAATTTTGCACGCCAAATTTATGTCATCTATCAAAAACAGAGAAAGTACATAAATTGAAATTTTAATTTCCTTATTCAATAACTTAAGCTATATGGAAAACTAGCGACAATACTAATCTAAATTTTTAATACGAATAAAAAAAATGTATTTTTTGAAGTTATACTTTTTGACGCGTTATGAAAACTATACAAAAACGTATAGACTTTTTATTCGGTTTAGTGCCTCATACATTTATCTCCTAGTTAAGATACCTACTGTTTATGTCATTCACGCAAGCGAAGCCATCCGGAAAACAAGATCCATGTCATGAACCAATTAAATCGTGTTTTTTGTTTGGCAAACAGTAACGATTCACCAGATAAAAACATGACAGGTTGGAAATTAATGAAATTCAAAATCTACATAATCAAACTGACAGATGCCGAGAATTATTAATACTCAAATGGCACGCCAACTTAAGCAACAATATAACCGAAAATATTGACAGTTCTTAACCAAAGGCAGAGCAGCTCGGCCTACCCATAACAAAAAAAACATCACCAAATTACATTATCAATATTATTGCTTACAGGTCCGGACTCAGTCGAATATATCTATAGAAAATGACTGCAGTTTAATGTCGTATTCAAACTCCCTTTCGTGTAGAACATTAGATTGTAGAAAAACACAAAATTGATCCACATAAAAAAAGATCGCTGTTCGAACTAAATTTTGACCAAAATGTGTAGAAAAATATCGTTTCGGGGTGTAAATTTAAAATTGAACAAAAAACTATGTTATATATATGTCGTAAGATAATAAAAAAAATCGAATTTTCGCGAACAACCTTGGACGTTTGCAAAAAACCGGATTCCAATTATCCGGTTTTCCGCAATCATCCTAGGATTTTGGCGAAGATCCGAATTTTTCATTTATCCTACTACATTTACATGTATAGTTTTATATAAAAATATTGTTTTAATCGACTAATTATATTTTTTGGAGCAGAATTGATTTAAAATTCTACAATGATGTTCTTATGGAGAAATATCATATATAGTTTTATAAAAAAATATTGTTTCAATAATAATAATAATAAAAAACCCGGGTCGCAGTGCCAAAACCCTGCCGACAATATAGTGTATTTGCTTGTATAGGGCCGTGTGGTTTTATACTTTTATTATGTGAAATTAAGTTTGTTTTTGGGCAAAATAAAAAATTTAACCCCTTAATACACCCCTTAAAATAACATTTTTTTCTTAATTGTAATATTATTATCAATCTAACGTCTACACCAAATTAAATACACCCTTCAATAAATAAGTCACTATCTGCAAACTAGTGTTTTCATAAAATTTGTAAATCCGGTCCTGTCGGGCCGATTTTATTAAAATTGTGGGGAAACTTTTTAATCACTACCAAAGGGTTAAATTTCAATTTTGAAACAATTCGGAGAATTTTTTCGGTATTTTGGGGCCCAAAAACAGTGTTCAACCCCTAAAATCTACCCTTAAAATAGCCCGATTAGGCCCATTTTAAATAGGCTTCTTGCGGCGATGGATTTCAACATGTGGCCCAAATTTCGTTTAAATCAATTAACTCTTTCGAAAGTTATCGCGCGTACACATATATATATATATATATAAATATATATATATATATATATATATATATATATATATATATATACATATATATATAAACATTTTTAAAAATGGTACCAAAGTGTTTAGGAGGTTATGAAACGTCGAGAAATTTTGGTCCGACCCCTAGGTCCCGCCATCCGACCGACGCCAATAGTGTATGTTGCCATATGGCAAATACACTAATAATTTATTTATTCAAATGATGTATACATTACATATTGAAAAGTCAAAAGAGAGAAAAGGTACATACAAAATCAGATTGTGTCATTTAAATACTCCATACAACTATAATAACACTTATTATTTAACATGGCTTTGCACGTTTTTAAAAAAGTACTGGTATTTTTAATTTCTTTAATATTAGAAGGCAATTTGTTATAAAACTTGTTCCCCCAATATGTAGGGCCTTGCTCAAAAAATGACAAGTTATGTTTGGGTGTTCTAATATTTAAGCTGTCTCTAGTGCAATAATTATGGACATCACTGTTAAGAATGCATTGATCTCCGTTATTTTTAATTGATTTTAAACATTCCAATATGTATACGCATGATAACGGAAGAATTTTAAACTGCTTAAATATAGGTCTGCAGGACTGCGTTTGCCTTATGTTGGCCATTATTCTTAATATCCGTTTTTGTATTATAAATACATCTCTTGAATATTTCGAATTACCCCAAAGTGTTATTCCGTAATTTATTCTTGAGAAAACTTGTGCATAATACACCATTATTAAAGTTTTAATTGGGATTTGACTTTTTAGCACATTGAACATAAAGCAAATTTGTCTGTCTTGCAGATTATATTTTTAGAGCAGAATTGATTTAAAATTCTACAATGATTTTCTTATTGAGAAATATGTGTGGTATAATCTAAGGTGATTATCAAAGCAGATTTTCTGACAATGCTTACTGCAACCCAGCATGAAAGTTCCAGTAGACTTTTCTTAGTTTGTTCATATTATGCAACAGTAGACTTTTTCAAGCATATTAGTCATTGGTAAATTCATTATGTTTCGAACATAATTACACTCTGTACAGGTAATTTTTAAGTTGATTTTTTTACAGCGCGTAGAAACCAAATAGACTAACAAATATTTCAAGTAAATTTTTTATCAAAGCTCAAAAATAAGAGAGAAACAGCCTTTCAAAGTTTAATTAAATTTTTAAATTTTTATTTAAACAGGTAAGTCCTGACGTTACGTTATGTCACTGTGGAAATATGTTATGTCATTATCAAGTCTCGTGGTATCTATTTGAAACAAAACGGGGACAATTTCGAACAATTTCTGTGAATACTTAATAATGACATAACATATACATAGTGACATAACATAACGCCAGGACCGACCTCAAAATTTAATTAAACTTATATAATACAGAAATCAAATAGACGAACGAATATTTCAAGTAAATTTTTTATCAAAACTCAAAAATAAAAGTGAAACAGGCTATTTCACTTTTATTTTTGAGTTTTGATAAAAAAATTACTTGAAATATTCGTTCGTCTATTTGATTTCTGCACGCTGTTAAAAAAGAACAATCAACTTAAAAATCATTTTGTTTATTAGCATCGGATACATAATGCGAGAGAATTATATTTTAGGTTAGAAATAAAATCACCACACAGCGCCTACGTAGATTGTGCGTGTGTGGTTTGTTTACTGCTTTGTTTGTACACAAACAACAGTGGCAGCGCGTAATTATTGGCACATAAAATAATACAAACGTTTTAAATTTCAATCGTGAATACACTGCCAACCCCTCATTAAAACGTGACCACGTGGTTGCACCGTTGCAAGGGAAACGATGACTTGATGAAAAGTGTCCCTTTCTAACAGTTCTCTGTATGCCGCGGAATCTAAGAGTCGCAATTTTAATACTACACCAAATATTAGATTTAAAAATCTAGGTAGGTTCTAATTTTTGAAGCTATGCTTCTTAGCGCAGGCTATGGACGCAGACGGCAAACTCAAACTACAGATGGGCAGTTAAAAAAACGAGCAATCGTCACGCGATATGACGATTTCTCGTTTGCAATTGAGTATAATATTGAGAATAACATGCCTAAGCGAAACGCTTCATGTGGCAGAGCGGTTTAGTGCGCCAACCTAGCAAGTACAAGGTGGCTGGTTCGATCCTTGACAAACAAGTAGGTATTGCTTTTATTACTAAAATTTAATAATTTTGTAGTTTATCTGTGAATATGTAAACGATAAACATTAATATTAAAATACGTAAGTAGTATAGCTTCCGCCGTATATCCACGAACTGACACAGCTCTTTTTTATTAATTTTTATCTCAATTTTTGTACCTAACGTTGCTATTAAGTTCAAAGTTGAAGTTTAATAATATAGTAACGGGGAATCATTAAATAGATAGTAATTGTGCGTGTTGCATATGTTACGAAAGTTACGACCAAGAAGACGATACTGTTTTAAACGGAACAATATTTAAGCTGTGTGTGGAACGAGCCGTCAATGATGCGAGAGGTGTCTATATTATTATGTATGTATATTATACAGCCTCGGGATGTTCAATCCATGGCTGGAAAAACAGCTCCCATCAGCTTCTTCAGTAACCTGTAATTATTTCCTGTCCAGTGCAGCCCGTGGATCAAACGAAAAAACACTGAATGATTTGGTAGCACTGTATTGCCGTCTCTTCTTATCTTACTTGTTTCCCATTTGATCTTTGTTTTCTCTTTTTATAAACAGTACGGTGTTAAAGTTCCTTTCTTATTATCAACGTCCAAGAAAAAAATTCAAATATAAAAATTATGTCGAATTGTATATTTTAAGTAATAATAATAATAATAATAATAATGCGTTTAACGTCCGTTTCTCGACTTTATGTCATAACAGACGCCATTCGCACCATTACTATTTTTTCATCTACCACTTCCCGTTATTTTCTACATTTTTTACAACTTCAACGTATGTAATAGCAATGGGCGAATGAAGGAATTTTAGGAAATTAGGATAAGGTAGGTAATTTTTAAACTAGGAGTTTGATAGGTAATCGGCCATGGCCTCAAATAAGGAACCATCTCGGTATTTATCTGGAATTAATTGAGGGAAACCATGGAAAACCTCAATCAAGATAGCCGGTACAGAATTACCGTTTCTCGGCGAGAGGCAGTAGGAAAAAGTCTCAGCCATATCTGCCCCGCCGGGATTCGAACCCGGTACCTCCCGAATGCGAGTCTAGTGCTGTCACCATACTCTACCCAGCTCGGTAAAGGTTGTATATTTTAAATATTTGGTCATAATACACTTGATGATAAAAAAAATCGGTTGAACTCGCGTAAGAACTTTAAAAGTTAGGATTTTCGTTTAAGTTTTTCTGTAAACTATGGGTAAGGCTCTTTATTCCCCATTTTTTTTTTAATTTTACGCTCAGTGATTTCGAATATAAATACGGGAGGATGTTCGATTTTTCTATATTTTCTTTAAAATTATAAAAAAACATATATTTCTATCGTATATGGTGATGTTGATCCAATAGAATGTCACGTAAAGGAAGATTTGGTAGAGGATCAATGAATAAAAAGCTTTACCAAAGTTTCGCTATGGCCAACGTTTCGAAAAATTTATTTTCATCATCAGGGCCTTAAGCTGGTTAAATGATTTTTCGAAACGTTGGCCATAGCGAAACTTTGGTAAAGCTTTTTATTCATAAATCCTCTCCAAATCTTCCTTTACGTGATATATTTCTATATTTCTTATAACGAGCCCTTTCATTTGATACGTCACATGATGCGTTTGAAAAACATTTTTTTTTATTTTCTAATTCTTTTATTTACGCTATGTGTCCGTGATTAGGTCTTTATATGTACCAAATTTTGCACTTTTCCCGTCCAGTAAATTCGGATAAAATAACTTGCAACAAACGGAATCCAAAACATGGCAATAAATCGGTCAAAAATAAAATTGCATTGTTTTATCGAACCTTTTTTGAATGGTAACTTTTGAGTCACCAGTATCCAACAAAAAACAAAGACTAATTAAGTGAAGGTATCGAACTGGGTGTAGTACGCGGCCGTTATGGTTGTTTCCATGAATGAAATATACACATTATCGGAGAGGTAACTGCCGACCCGATATCGGTGTCTTTTAAATACTTAAAAAGTTGATAGCGAACTGGTCACAAATCACTAAACATCTGGAGTTTGCGTAATGCTCTATAATCATATACTATGTACATTATAGACTCGCATCTTTAGTGGAGAAAATGTTGACAGACGAGTTTTGTTGTCTTCCATTTGCGAAAAACTTTTTCGAGCTCTCAATATGTTTAAACATATTAAGAGCTTGAAAAAGTCTTAATTAAAGAAAGAAACGTTGCAATCAATGAGTGTTTAAATTGATTTATTTTCATTATTCCAATTACCCGTGATACTGTTATCTATTATAACATATATCTGGAATTGAACTTTAAAAATGAAGTCACTTTAATATTTTAGTCTACTAAACTAATATTTCTGAAGACAGAATATGTTCGCTAGCATATTAATTTTTATTTTTTGACGCTGCATGACGACTCTATAATATATATCCTCTTTGCTATATATATACCGGCTGTTATAGAAAAATATATACTGAACAGATTATAATATATATTTATTTTTTGACATTTTCGCTCAAATAGAACAATTCCACCGACTATCTGAAATCTTGCTTGAGACACAACAAAATCTTCACATTATCGGGTCAACATGTCATAGGGTTGCCAACTCGATCCGTAGTCTGACCCGGAGATCCGATTCCGGGGAAGGGGGGGGGTAGAAAAATAGAATCAGTATCACTTTTTGTTGTGTATTTTATGTATTTTAATTATTTTAAATAAACTAACAATTCAATACCATCTTTCGTGATAAAACATTGGAAGGAATCTAAAATATAATAAAATTTCACGGAAAAAAAGAGCCAAAACTCGGCCTCAGACTCGGAGAAATTTGCCTTTGACCCGGAAACCCGGGGATTATTCTCGAAACCCGGAGTGTTGGCAACCGTAACATGTCATCAGTAAATAATTATAAAAACGGATTACTTAGATTACCCACCAAATAATCCCCAATAAAACCTACAGTCAAGGAACTATTATTTTTGTGAACGTTGTATAATTTATTTTGACAACCTATTATCACGAAACAAAAGATAGCCGAGACAGTTAGAATTTATCACGATTCTTTGTCAATACACATGTTATTTTTATAGGCGTTTTAATAGGGTCTGATTAAACTATTTTCTACAGTAAAATTAATTGTCTAGTGTTTTACGTCGCAATTTATGGGTACTATAAAATACGACACATCGGTACTAGAACAAAAAAATATCATCAATAAAGATACGACTAAAAAATATCAGATCATCTGCGGTTAAAATTCCCGGACGCGACAAAATTATTTTAACGCACATTTTTTTTGATCGACTGATCGGTATTTAACGACACCCTCCCGGGGAGATGCGCAATTTCGAACCGCTATTAGTATATTTTTGGAGATATTTTTGTAAGACGTGATCAGATAGAAATTGCATTGTATCTAAAATAATAAATATAATTAATAAAATTGACTCTACCAACAGTAATAGATATATTAACAAATAAAATTACTTGCAATACTGTTCAATTGATTTTTATTTATATAAAAAAGACGTTTCAACCAACTGTTGGTTGAAACGTCTTTTATATAAATAAAAATCAATTGGACAGTATTGCAAGTAATTTTATTTGTTAAAATAAATATAATTGTTTGATTTGAGAATTTTGTTTATCAATTTATTTAATTGTATAAATTTCCTACACTCTCCTAAATCCTAATGTTTTACAGATTGTTATCAAATTTATACTTTCTTTAACAGAATGTGCGTTACTCTGGCAAATAATTAATTAGTCAGGGCTAGTTTCTAAATGAATTTGAAATAACTAAATACTATAGCGACGCAATATGAAATAGGGACACAATATTGAACAATACTTGGAATTTGAGCTGAGAGTTACCTGTTAACTGTTAAAAGTGAATACAAAAATTCAAGAAGTAGACCCAACATAATTTGAACACTAAATTTAATTATATATTTTTTAACTGATACTTTATTTGAGGTTCAATAAAATATTATTTTATTGTATTACAATACTTTTGGCGCTTCAACGATTAGAAATCACACTTTTCATTTTTTGGATCTCACCTTATGTCTAAAATTTAATGGACAACAAAACGCTGGTTGCAAATAGGTTAAATGAATATGCCGCGGGCTAATTACAATAATCAGTAAGCAAGAGCAGGTAAGGGTAAACAGGTGAATTAACTGAATATGGCTGAAAGGCGTGGGAGTGGTCCACAAAAAGAAAGCTGTATACTGGGAACGATTTATTACAATTCACAGAATATACAGAATGGTCGATAATTACACCGCGTCCAGGAATGGATCGAGTTATGACCAAGTCCAATTAGTCGGTACTTGACTGCTTTCAAAACTCCCTAGTTTCGTTTGCCACGCAAACAATCATAACTCTTCAAATTATCGGCTAGACTACAAACTTGATAAATTTAGTGAACTACCAATTTTGCTAGAAATAATAATAATCATGCGTTTAACGTCCGTTTCTCGACTTTACGTCATAACAGACTCCATTCGCACCATTACTATTTTTTCATCTACCACTTCCCGTTATTTTCTACATTTTTTTACATCTTTTTCTCGAATTGGTTATCGACACGGCACTTTATCAATAGTTTCGATCAATCGATATCGTTGTCAAGTTGTTTATTATTAAATATTAGGCTCATCAAAGTCTGTAGTAGATTCTTTGCGTGCTATCAACTAATTTTTCAAGACGAGTCAAGTCAATTTTAATGTACAGATACGCAGTTTAAACTAATATAACATTTATAATAAAGAATAATAACTCGCAATTAAATTTCAACTTAAACGGTGCAATCTCGGTCAGTTGCGTCAGGGTTGTAGTCTAACAAAACGTTTAATTCCAAACATGATTACCATTGCGTCCATGATTAAGTAATAAGCTTAATAAACTTTTACTTGGCAACAGTGCTAATGACCTTAGCAGTCAAAGCACATTTTTGTTTATTTTTTTAAAAAATATATTATATATTTTTGCCCTCAAAATTAAATCAAAAGACGTGATATTCGTCAACATTTTTTTACAGCCCGCCCCGAAATTTCGAACTACGGGAAAGCAAAATAATATTTTGAGGTTTTTTCTTTACAAACTTATATCAAAAATACAGATTTTGACTGCCTTTTTTCCAAATTTAAGTTTTTCGGTACAAAACTTTGTGTTTCCTGTTTTTATCTGATTTTCAGTCGCTACTTTATATCAAATAAATTTTAAAAAGTTAACGCAAAGTCATATTGAAAGAATGGTACGTATTTCTAGTTTATTTTGAAGCATTGCCATCAAAGATTGATAAGATTTTTCACGAAATTAGTGATTTCCGAAACGTAAGTGCATTTCACATGCACACAGACATCCCACTAAGATAGAACTACGATGATGACAAAGGAGGCATAGTGAACAGTTGATAAACAGTCACTTTAATATTACGATTTATAATGGAAGACTACAGCCCTGCAAAATAGTCGAAATGAACGATAATCGGCATAATCGGGTTTTTTACGATAAACACGATCTATTTTGAGAGTGGAGTCACGACGAGATTCCCACGCCAGATATACTCTCTCTTCCTGAGAGGGCACAGCCTCGAGGAACCCCGCCTTGGGCGTTCCTATTAAAAAAGACTATAATATACAATCTATATCTTTCTTCAGAGGGCAACATCCTGAAGTAGCGCACGCTTCTTTATAATTTGCGCTTAGAGGCGCCGATGTAACTTTATTCAAAGTTCACGAGAAGTAAATTCCCACATCGTTTTTCATTTCGAAAGATTTAAAATAGGTGTCTTCGTATATGGTGGTGTTGATCCAATAGAATGTCACAGTAAAGGAAGATTTGGTTTGAGGATCAATAAATAAATAAGCTTTACCAAATTTTCGCTAATGGCCAACGTTTCGAAAATTATATTCTCATCATCAGGGCCTTATTCGACCAGCTTAAGGCCCTGATGATGAGAATATAATTTTCGAAACGTTGGCCATTAGCGAAAATTTGGTAAAGCTTATTAGTGTATTTGCCATATGGCAACATACACTATTGGCGTCGGTCGGATGGCGGGACCTAGGGGTCGGACCAAAATTTCTCGACGTTTCATAACCTCTTAAACACTTTGGCACCATTTTTAAAAATGTTTATATATATATGTATATATATATTTATATATATATATATATAAGCGTATATATATATATATATATATATATATGTGTGCGGGCAATAACTTTCGAAAGAGTTAATTGATTTTAACGAAATTTGGCCCACGTGTTGAAATCCATCACCGCAAGAAGCCTATTTAAAATGGGCGTAATCGGGCCATTTTAAGGGTAGTTTTTAGGGGTTGAAAAAAGTTTTTGGGCCCCAAAATACCGAAAAAATTCTCAGAATCGTTTCAAAATTGACATTTAACCCTCCAGTAGTAATTAAAAAGTGTCCCTAAAATTTTAATAAAATCGGCCCGACAGGACCGGACTTACAAATTTTATGAAAACACTACTTTGCAAATAGTGAATTATTTACTGAAAGTTGTATATAATTTGGTATAGAAGTTCGATTGATAATAATATTGCAATTAAGAAAATAAATGTTATTTTAAGGGGTGTATTAAGGAGTCAAATTTTTTATTTTGCTCAAAAACCAACTTAAGTTCGCATAATAAAGCCATCCTGCCTGTATAAGCAAATACACTATATTGTCGGCAGGGTTTTGGCACTGCGACCCGGGTTTTTTATTTATTGATCCTCAAACCAAATCTTCCTTTACTGTAAAATATATGTGTTTAGTATATTAGTGCAGTGTAGATAGAAATTTACATTGAAAAGTTTGACAACAAAATTAGCTTTACTGTAAAAAACGTGGAGTGCTAATATCGTTATTAAATTTTTCATTTACTCGCTAATTGTAAACGTAGAGCTATTATGAAAATTTAAGTAGATAGCATCCCATGTTTTTTACAGTACCTAAAGCTAATTTTGTTGCCAAATTATGTTGAATTTTTTAGTTCATAAAAGCTTGTTGTCATAGTTTTTTTTAAAACTCATTTTTTTTTTATTTTAACTTAATTTTTTTTATCGGTGAATGCAGATAATTTATTTCTTGGACAATTTATAGACTCGTTTCGGTGGACAGTTCCTGTCTTCAATTGAATCAATGCAGCCGCTATTTATAGACAGAGAACACAATTGATTCAAATTGAATTAGTTGAGAGTTAATCGTTGCCAGCCGTCGCGGTTAACTGACGACACGGTAACTGTCTCCTCTATTTTGTGTTGGTTCACTTAACTAGGCGGCATAAACAAAGAGGCTGTACGTGATTTTGTTTCAGTAAAGGGTTAGTACGAGTTCACGACCTCAAAAGTGAGGTTATAATCAAAATATATCAGAACAACCTGCTTTTAATTCCAAGTCAGTTCAAAATTTTTTTTCTGTATTTACCGTCGGACTACTGATAATCAATATAATAATAATAATAATAATGTGTTTAACGTCCGTTTCTCGACTTAATGTCATAACAGACGCCATTCGCACCATTACTATTTTCCATCTACCACACTTCCCGTTATTTTTCTACATTTTTAAAACTTCAACTTATGTAATAGCAATGGGCGAAGAAGGAACTATAGGAAATTAGGATAAGGTAGCTAATTTTTGAACTAGGAGTTTGATAGGTAATCGGCCATGGCCTCAAATAAGGAACCATCTCGATATTTATCTGGAATTAATTGAGGGAAACCATGGAAAACCTCAATCAAGATGGCCGGTACAGGAATTACCGTTTCTCGGCGAGAGGCAATAGGAAAAAGTCCCAGCCACATCTGCCCCCGCCGGGATTCGAACCCGGACCTCCCGAATGCGAGTCTAATGCTGTCACCACTACTCTACCCAGCTCGGTACTGATAATCAATATAATAAATATATATTTTAAGTAAAAGAGCCGCAAACGTAGAAAACAGAAAATATGAACAATAAAAAATGTTCAAGTAAAATTTTTTTTTTCAGATCCTATAAAATTTTAAAACCGTGTTTGCTTGGCGGCAATAGTGCTTCTTACTGAATATTTGTTTAATATTGTAACACAAAATTGTGTTTGTTTGGAGGCAACAGTGCTTCCTACTGAATACGCTAACCGGACAAGCAATGTCTTGTTTTAACTATAGAATTCTCACCCTATATTATGTGAATGCAATGTACAATTTAACAATGATTTGAATTTTTATTAAATCGCTTTGCCCTCTGAGGCGAGCGGGGTCACGAATGGAGGAAAATTATGGTGTATGTATAATTGTCTTCCGAAAACAACGAACTGAAGAAGTAGGTGCACTGCTTCGAGCGAGCGTGACTTTGTAGCCGACGGTGCGGTCTCTGGGATCCGCCCGAGGCTACAATCAAATTATTTATGAGGTACATCATGCATTGCGTTTTTTCGCTTGTTTTCTTTGAAAACAATCTTTAAAAATATTTTTTCAGGTGATTTATGCCTTAACAATCACGCATGGGGTCAGACATTGGGCAGGAAGGTCACTGCCCCCCACTAGCAATTATTTATCACAATTTAATTATTACAAGATTTTTTTTCTACAATCAACACCTTGTAATAGTTCGGTCTCCCACTTAGGAAGGTCAGTGCTGAGAACTAATTTTGAGAATCGTTAGCATTACTTCCCTATAAATTATTGCTTGAAAGTATTAGATCTACAATTTTGAAGGAAATTTCCCATAAAAAGAATCAGGAGAACTAGATCAAATAGTTTTCATATGATCTTTGTCTGACTCATTGTATGGCTTTCCTTCTAAATTGTAGATCTAATACTTTCAAGCAATAATCAGATTTTAATTGTTTTTTTTTTTTTATTTAAAAAAAAAGAAATGCTTTTTATAATATCATTACATTTTTATTTTAGCGACGTATCGGTCAATAATTATATTTGATCTTCATCGAAATTAACTTGAGCCATTGTGAGATAGATTGTTATAGACGTTCAAGGCATGAAATATGATAGATAATGATTGACCGTTTTTTTTTTTTTTTTTGAAGAATGGTATTATTAGAAAATTTCTCACTCTGAGAAAGACCACACAAGAAGGTATCATTAATATGTAACCAAAAAATATACGAGATTCTTACTAAAATTTTTAATTATTGAACTACCTATAATTCAAGCACACATTAACTAACTTTTGAATGATATATGACTATTCAAGTTAGACAAAGATGAAGCATTACGCAAATACTGCAAGAGAGAGAGAAGACAAATGCACCAGGAAGAACATAAAATTTATAATATTGTTCTGTAAAGTACCTAATTTTTCAATTTTAATTTCTTTGTCAGCGTAAAAGAACAACAATCGAAGGTTTATAGTCAATTATTTTCTAGATGTGGAATTGAATCATGGTTTAGTCGAACCCTGTATTTTCAACTTCTCTTTCATCATCACTTTGCGGCAATTTTAGACTATCAGAAGAAAACTTTATTAGTTTGAGTTGAGCAACGTATACTTTGCGTGAAAAGTAGGGGCTAAAAGCTTGAAACTAAAATCAGTTGAAAATAGGTGGTGTATAGAAAATACATGAGTTTGATGGAAGTTGAAAGCATTGAGGTCCCGTAAAGTGTTTTAAAATACAGCGAGCTCTTTCAGTTTTCAAATTTGATTAGAGGTGGGGGGGGGCAACTGGCGATTTGCCAGTTGTGATTTGTCATAGGCGCCAGCTATATAGGGCTCTAACGAGCCTAAGAAAATCTGTTATGTTAAATTCTTCACCTTAAAAGCAAGATGGACGCGGATTTACCGTTGATTCTTTAGTTTTAAGCGCATTTAATGCAAAATCATTTTTATACAAGGTTCGTTACTTAGTTAAAGTAATATCGAAATATCGCCAACATAATTTTTTAGGGTTCCGTACATCCAATGAAAAAACGGTACCTATTTTCTCCGTATCTACTGGTTTATATTGTAATGAAAATACGAATTATAACAATTGAATTGCATATGCAAAATACATTTTTGAAATTATTACCAGCTTTAAAATGCAAAATAATATTCCGATCAATTTTGCAAACAGCTGCCTGTAACCTGTTTACATCTTAAAAGATTAGCGAAATGCCAATAAATAAAGACAAATATCCCTAGTCGAGTAATAAAAAACAACATTAGTTTCCCATTTGAATTTTTTACTACATTAATAAAAACGAAACAGTATTTAAATATTTTCACATTTTTATCTGCAATTTATGTATTATCAATAATTTTTAAAGCACATGGTGTAACAATTTTTTTTTAATTTTCAATTCACTCAGCTGTCAAGCGTCTATATAATTTACAATCTAACTAAGCAATAAAATTTAATTTTAGGAACTGCTTTGTTTAGGCATCAGAAGAACTGAACAGACATGTCGTTGTTAATACAAGCCCCCAGTTTTGAGGTTCTAATCCTAGAACTGGTAAAAATAGTATAAATTGGCGTTTCAATTATTATTACATTGAAAACATGAACAAAAACGTGGCTCAACAATTATTTTTTAAAAAATTGATGAATTATATTTCCAATTAAAGTTTCGTAAAAGTCGAATTTTATTTTTCATAATTTATAATTAATTTTTGCATCGTTGAAAATACTTTAGAAAAAATATTTAGTTTAAAAAAACGTGACATCCTCACCTACATACGATCACGGTGGAAGGGAAACTTCTATAGAGTTATGAATTTGTTTTATTGATGCGTTATCCATTTTGTGTTACCAGCATTTCCCCCTTAACGTTACAAAATATTTAAAATATGTCGTTAAAGAAATTTCACTTCGAAAGTGAACCTATGTTATGGCTAATTTCAGCACTGGGAAGGAACCCAGACGCAACGCAACACGGACTCATTAATGAGCTACATTACTGACAAATAATATCACAAATTCGACATAAACGTTTTTTTCTTTCGGCCACAGATTTTATTATTGCGATAATAAAAGACAGCAAATTGCAGTACAGTTCGCGAGCAAATAATTGGTTTTCTCATTGAGATGCAAATATGAGATATATACCTACATAAAAATATACATCTGCAGGTATCAAAATACAATCAGCCGATAAAAAAAACATCTGTAACGTTGCATGCGTTACTTGAATTTGTGAACGCAGAAAAAACAAATTGAATCGGCCATCAATTTTGATTGAAGAAAGAAACAGTATCAATAACAAGAAAATAATACAGATTGAGAGCAAATTTTATACAGTTTTTTTTTATTTCCACAGTTACTCATGACACAGGAACGTATTTGTGAAATTTATGGCCCGGGCGAAGGTGATTTGCTGCCCTTTCAGAATCATTTTCTCTGAACCCTACAAATCAGCGTTGCCAGACGTCCCGATTTTTAAATCAAAATTAAATGTCCCGCGCGGGACAGGCTCAGTCCCGCTTTTCGGGGATAACTCGACCGTGCGTAAATAATTATTCTCTTATTGTAAGTTGCAATTTGTAACACTCACTCCTCAGACTATTGTTTGAAACGCCATATTTTTCTAATGAAAAAACTTTTTTTATTTTAATTTCTGTTTTTTTTATTTTTTTTTTATTCAGAAGACGAATAAGACTCAACTATTTAACGATAGGGTAAATCTGATTTAATATATCATATTGTTATTAAAATACATTTTCTATGGCTATTTTTGCTATCTATTGTCACGTAAACGTAATTTGAACTCAAATAAAAAGATAAATATTTAAAAACTTCTGATTATATACGTTTTTTTACTATGTCCCGCTTTCGACGAAAGAATCCCGCTTTTTTCACTCAAAAAGTTCCAAAATCCCGACTTGGCAAAAAAAAAATCTGGCAACACTGCGTAGAAACCACATTATAAGCGGGAAAGTTTTTATGCATGGGTTCGGTTACATTGTTTCATTGCTCCGCATTAAGCTTGATAATAACCACGTATGACTTATTGACAATTATTTGCGTACCGTACTATAACCTTTCTTTTCAACAGTGTTATTGGGAATACTTCAAATTGATTTATTATTCTACACTGTTTCAGGATGGATTATAAATTCTGGTAAAAGGGGCTCTCGTCAAAAGCGCAAATCCCGAAGGTAGCGGTACGATTAGTTGAATATACCTATCAAGCCAAAAATGTTTGAGGACACGAATATTAGAATCTTGTCCTGGGCGCGCGCCGATGACCCTAGCTAAGACACGAGATGATAGTTGGAACAATGAAAATTTCACTGCGACGCTTTTGGGTTTCTAAAGGAACGAACCTAAAGTTAACGTGGCGTTAAGACTTACATACAGTTATCTCTATCTGTTAATCGTCTTTGTCGATCATCTCGGACTGTGGGAAAATACGGCAGGTGTTTCAAGAAACCAATCCTCTCGCATGCTATAACTGAGTATACATTTATATATGCAGTAGTTGAGTACAAGTACACTGTGCCCACTCAAGGTAGAAATGCAAGGCTCTTGTGCTCATAGAAAAAGACTACTTTAGACTATCGAAAATCGAAACCAAAATGCAGAGGCGAATTAGAGGGAGCGTCCATAAACCATGTAGCTCGATCAAGAGGGAGGGGGGATCAATTCGAAAGCTACATGAGAGGAGCGGGAGTGGTTGGAGTCAAGCTACGTAATTTTTGTCATGTATTTTATTTGACACAATAAAAATAATTTGCAGGATAGGTTGCATATTTATTATAATCTTTATTTATTTAAAAACCAATACAATGGTATAATTCGTCAGGTATACATCAAATTAGGCTCTTATGTCCATTTCTAAAAATTCTGTTGAATAAATACACTTTTTTATTAATAAATCTTTTATCTGTTTTTTGTATATATTTTGTATATATAAAATCTTCTCGACAGGGTCGAATTTAAACATTTTATGAAAACACTTGTTTGGGGATAATTATATTTATAATAATTATATTTGTGCAGATGGTGAATTGATAAAACAGAGACCAAATATTGAAATTAAGAAAAAATATGATTTTAAGGGGTGTATTAAGAAGTTGAGTTTTTTATTTTGTCCAAAAACAAAGATAAATTTACATATAATAAAGGCTGTATTAACAAATACACTATATTGGTGGCAGGATTTAGCACTGCGATCCGAGTTTCAACTTTCGAAAGTGTAAGTTATGCTTTAGCATTAATAACCATATTTGCCATTATACTTTGAGAGGTATGGGCATATAGGCATTAATTTAATACACAAACCTTTTCTATTATGCAGCGGTTCGGTAACAGAATGTGGGATAGGCTTTACCAATTGCAGCACGTGCCTTTCATCAACACGAAAAAAATATAACTGGTTGTGTTCATCGTGACCACTTTAAAAAAAGAGAACACGTCATGTTCTCGTTTCACTTTAATCTCTGATGATTGATAACAATAGGTACATTCAACATTGCCTAATTAAATTAAATTTATAACCTATAAAGAATTCCAGTCAATTGGGCGACAGGCCCATTCCAACTTCAAAACTATTGACATTTGATATACTTATTATAATAAATAAAATAAAATTTCTGTTAAAACGTG
Source organism: Venustoraphidia nigricollis (assembly GCA_034508555.1). NCBI lineage: Eukaryota > Metazoa > Arthropoda > Insecta > Raphidioptera > Raphidiidae > Venustoraphidia > Venustoraphidia nigricollis. Next base: position 2,028,897 of record JAVRKA010000032.1, on the reverse strand, counting down.
CGGTGACACGGGTAACGACTAGTAATAAATACCATTTCATGGTTACATAATATGATTTTGCATATAAAAATTAACCAAAGCATGCTTGTCAGCTATCTATTACAACTATTATTTGCAGGTAGGTATATTAAAAATTAATTTTTCTGATTGATCTATGACTACCACGAAATGAGGATGAGGGAGAAGTTGAAAATACAAGAGTCGATTAGTTTAGACAACTTGAAAATACCTCTACTGTATATAATATTAGACTGGCCCTTATTTGTATAAACCAATTTTTTTTTTTCAAATTTTTTGAGTTGCTACCCCCTGAAATGGTTCTCTATATTGAAAAAATGATTAGCTTAAAATTTCAGCTTAATTTATACAGTTTAACCCGTGCTGAAAACGAAGAAACTTTGGAAATACGTTACACAGAAAGCAAATTCCGAAACTACTTAGCTTTGTGCTTAGGGTATAAAAAATTAACTTTTCCTATGGATCTGGACAAATCAATTCTCCTCTTAAACACATCTTAGGACATCTTTAAGATAGAAATTGGTTGGAGTTAAGTCATAGACAAAGTTACGCACTTACACTACGGAACGTAATGCTAATGATAACCTATAACCGTTACAGCGTTTTCGGCACGGGTTAATTTTAATCATTCGAGCTGAAATCATTTTTTCATTGTAAAGAATCATTTTAGAAGTTAGCATGTGACAATTTACAACTTGTCAAAATAAGGGCCAGTCTAGTATATAGATTAATAATAAGGTGACCAATCGTCCTCCTTTAGGGAGGACCATCCTTCTTTTACAGGTTTAATTCTTTGTCGAAAAGTGTCCTTCTACCTGTCCTCCTTTTCGATATTTTAAAACTAATCTGTTAATCTCTGTATTCAGAGATGTCGCGCTGAATTGTTACGCGTCATGTGATGGTACAGTTCGGAAAGATGATATATTGACAAAAAATATTCATACTCGTTTAATTAAATAGTTTAAAGGGATGTAAGCACAATTAGTGTATGTTTGTTTGAATTAATAAATTGTTTTATTTATTTACATTGTATCTTTTCCTTAAATTTTTTCGTCTTCCTTTTCACTGTAAAAAATGATCCTAAACAAAAAACCCTTCTTTGGCGTACCGAAGTTGGGTAGACAGGAATCTTCCTTCTTAATTTATATGTTAAAAATAGACTCTGACTTCAATCAAAACTGAACTGATGCTTTGTTTATTTATTTCAAAGAGTCGACCAGATCTAAAGTTACACAATAGTGTGAATAAATGTATTGTGACGCACTCGCGTGATAGCAGTTGATTCCAACAACAATGCCGAAGTGAGAAAACCCGATTATAAGATCTGATATAAAGAGCTGAACAAGTTCACATAATAATAAAGTAGCAAAAACACGAATAGACGGCGTGCACGCGTGTTTTTAAACTGTTGGTACACAAGTCGATGCTGTTTTGTCGGTGACGGACTGACTCGTGGCGTCATCTCTTATTGGCATGCTAACTAACAATAACAATGAAATTATTCAATTATTAATCGCCGCGCCAGGTAACTTGTAAGTTACCGACGCGAAAGGGAATCCTTCAGAAGTAGCACTTATTCTTCACTAATCTTATCACTATTAGTTCTAAGAATACGCGTGAAGTTCACGGACGCAGCTAGGGGGGACGCATTGTGGGGCAATGCCCTACCGTAAAAAATACCGTAGTTGGAATGAAGTCCTTCGCATTTTTAATAATATGCCGAATCGAAGAATTCAGTTGTTTTAAAAAAGAACTTTTTATTAATATATTGAACATAATATGTTTAGAAAAATAAACTTATTTAATTTCATGGATCCCAAAACTGCCGATAGTACCAGCCAATCTGATCCAACCCACACGACAAAATGAAAACATTGTATATTTTTTATATAAATACATTTTACGCCACGATTTTTCGGAAAGCTATGGAAAACGTGTATATATAACGATGTTCATTTGTTTTATGTTGTTTCTATTGAGCTAAGCTTAGTGTGCGGCTTACAAATTGGCCAAACTCCGGTTGATCCGGTATATAACATTTTTGGGAGGCGCAGTGAAAATTTGTACAATACCTCTTTAGTAATTTCCGAATACAAAAACACAGACCTGGCTGAAGGGTAGCGGGACTTAACCGACCCTCAAATTTTTAATCACCTGGCAGTTGGAATTTCGCACCGAAACGACCTGTTTTTTTTTAAATTTATCTCCTTTCTGTCAACAATATTATTCCGCTTAAATTGTACTTGTCTCAAATATATTTTATAAATTTTTCAAAAATATAATTTTTCAGATACCTGGCTAAGTTTTAGATCCGATTAATAAATCTGGCTCTTTTATTTTTCAACTCGTTAAATACAAAATTTCAAGGTATTAAAATTTCAAAATGCTTTTATTGCGAAAAATGTTTTGCCAATTTAAAAATCTGAGGGTCGGTTAAGCCCCGTTCCCTACAGCCAGGTCTGTGTTTTTGTGTTCGGATATTACTAAAGAGTGCCTCAAATATCTACCCAAAAATGTCTAATTTGGCCATAGAACACACAAGTGGGAGGGGGGAACGGAACATTAATTGATGCAGTCCAGAATTTGGACGTACAGAGTTTGTCGGCGTGCTTTCATAATACGTAACGTCGTAATAATAAGCATTCGGCACGGCAGGGGCACGGCACGGCTGAAACACATGCCAAACATCAGCTCGCTCCGCGGAATCGCGTGGGAATCTGTCTATCGGCCTCTTGCCTCAAGTCCGGGGTTCATGACTCGCCGGAGGCATTAAAACAACACACGTATACCTTTGCGTATTTCAGTGCATTATTCGACAGAAACGGCACTTTGACTTGTTTTGCAGCGAAATGTCGATTCTACTTTAGTTCAATTTGTTCCACATTGGAAAATATCGAAAAATGGATAAAATACATTTCAATTTTTTTTTTATTTTAAAAATGAAAATGTAAATTTGAATCAAAGCGTATGCAAACTTAATAATACTTTTCGTGAAAAATGATGAGAGTGAATTCTTACGATGTAAATCAACAGAATGAAGTTGTCGACTGTAACATCAAAACTAACAGGATGAAGTTGTAACAGCAAAATTAACAACATGAAGTTGGTAGCAGAAACGCACGCATACTGTAACATCAAAATTAACAGCAAAAAATTTCTCACAGAAACACCAAGTTCTCATTCGTATAGCCTCTAATAGCTCATGTATTTATGCTTATCTCACTCCAGTCGTTTTATGTTTTATTTTAATAAATTATTTTCATGCAAATTAAAAATTAGTTTTTAATCACGCCAAAGAAGTTAACCGTCTTGAAATTGTCGGATCCTGCATGAAAAAAGGTTTGTGGTTGTTTCGAGTGTTATTGTAATAATTATAAGTAGGTACTGCTCGTAGGTAATAGTGCTTCCAACTACACCGGTACAAATATTAATTACAGATAATAATATAATCACGAGATGTTACAAAAACATGTACCTATATATAAAACAACGTACGATTTTGTATCAAATCCGATAGGTAAAAGTATAGTTAATGATTAGAATTATTGCTTATTTCTTTTGGCAAGCCGTTCTATTTGGCCATTCAAAAAGCAATATGTAATAAATAGTTATTAACCGGTTACTAATAATAGCTATTCTACCAAAACAGTGTCAGACGATTATGTACAAGTATTAAGTTAAAGGAATTGTGAAACGTCTCTTAAGCAAGATGGACACAAAGTCAACTCCCGGCACCGTTAGAAAACTCTAAATGGAAGATTCCTAAAAATTGCCAGTGTTACTTCCTCTAAAAATCTTTTTGTGCCTAATTCACTTAGACCAAATCTTTTTTGACTTCGGGTAAAAAAAGCAAGGCAAATTTGTCAGTATTTTTAACAAAAGTTTGTAAAGAAAAAAAATTAAAAATGCTAATGTGTCTCGCTGTAATTCGAAATCTCATAACGTACTGTAAAGAAATATAGACGAATATAACTTTGTTTGATTCAATTTTTAGGGCAAATATATTTTTTGAAATTTTTGAAGCAAGCCAAATTTTGTGAAGCTTAATGCGTAATCACAGCTAATAAAACCAGTAATAAAATGAATTTTGCGACCACAGTTCGAAATTTTCCGAGAGCATATTTTACAATCTAAAGATTTGGTTACCTTAAGGACGCTTTCAGTTATGCTACGCCGCGCCTAAAAAGGTGATAATTTGAAAGTTCAATGATCAACACTTCCGCGTAAGTTCTCCGCCATTTTGACAATACGAAGTATTTACTTTGTCTGTGTTTTATGAAAGGAGCGATGGCCACACAAGCTATAAATAAATAATCTATGTATATTATTTAGTGGGTAATTTACTGAGTGATTGTTTTATTGGTTAATTAGTTGAACGCCGTCGCAGTATTATTACACCGTTTAACAGCCACCAGCAGGTATCAGGTATATGCTGTGGAGATGTATAATCCCAATCTGTTTGCTGTATAGTGTGTGGACCTATGTCGCAGGGAGATGATAAAACGAGGATTTGATCAAATCACGGAAGATGATAAAATTACAACTGTGTTCGGTCATTTCCCTAAAGAAGGTAAGGTATTTGATCAAATCCTTAAAAATTCCTAAAAAATAAAAATAAATGTTTCCTACCTTAAAAGCGTGATTGAACACCTCGGCATCAGAATTTGGCTCATTCTCACTTCCATCTGAAATTTAAAAAAAAATAATAATAAAATATGTTCTTAACACTTGAATACTCGAGTAGTTTAGCACTGATATATAAAAGAAAAGCGCAAATTATTTAAGTTGTTGAGCGTCTATAGTTTACAGTATCTATTAAAAAAAATTAAAAGTTTATACCATTATAATTTATACAGTTGGTTTAGCTAATACACTTGTACTGAAAAAGAATAAAATACAAAAATAATATTCAGGTACATTCTTTTTTGAAAAAAATTGTAAAAAAGAATAAACAACGCACTATAAATATAGAACAATGTACCACTGTATCAGCGTTGCCAGACGTCCCGATTTTGGCGAGACGTCCCGATTTTTAAATCAAAATTAAATGTCCCGCGCGGGACAGGCTCAGTCCCGCTTTTCGGGGATAACTCGACCGTGCGTAAATAATTATTCTCTTATTGTAAGTTGCAATTTGTAACACTCACTCCTCAGACTATTGTTTGAAACGCCATATTTTTCTAATGAATAAAACTTTTTTGATTTTGATTTCTGTTTTTTTTATTTTTTTTATTCAGAAGACGAATAAGACTCAACTATTTAACGATAGGGTAAATCCGATTTAAAATAACATATTTTTATTAAAATACATTTTCTATGGCTATTTTTGCTATCTATTGTCACGTAAACATAATTTGAACTCAAATAAAAAGATAAATATTTAAAAACTTCTGATTATATACGTTTTTTTACTATGTCCCGTTTTCGATGAAAGAATCTCGCTTTTTTCACTCAAAAAGTTCCAAAATCCCGATTTGGCAAAAAAAGATCTGGCAACGCTGCACTGTATTGACTGCGCTCAATCTCGTCTATATAAATACCGTAATACAAACGTTTGAAAGTGTACACTTAAAGGAAACTTGTCGATACCAGTCAGGAAATTAATTTTATAAAGAATAAATAAATATTATAAGGCACATTCTATCAAGAAATACGATAAAAAACATAGTGGGAGAAAATAATGTTGAATATATTTACCTAAAATAGCAAGAAAACTTTTTTAACATTTTTCAACTAGACATTTCGAGCGTCCCTTGGCTTGATTCTTTTGGTTTTATTAGCTACGCTACTGAGTACCCCCAGAGCAGTAAATACTAACGTTTCAAAAATTCGAAACGATGTTAATTCAAAACAGTAACTTCGTTAAATAAGGAATTGCACCAATAAATTCTTGGAAGTTACAATTTCACCTTTAGAATTCCTTTGGTTACGCCACTGTCCTCTTTAATGATTATTAAACATCGGTACAATAATCTTATGTAATCTACCATGGAACTTAAATGTATATTTTTTTGTACTAAAATTTTTTGATCATTTCATCACCAACATCTAATTTTTATTTAATACATAATAAAACGAATTTTGAATTTGATTAAGGCCTTTTGTGAATTGCATGGTAAAATTATAAAAATATCAAAAACTACACACACCAAATAATATTCCATTTACAACTGATATAAAGGAACATTAGACGCTGATGACCTCAGATGGTGAGCGGCTATAATCTACAATAAAGGAACATGAACCTTGACTCACCTATATCTCACTAGCATAAAATAACACAAAATTCACACGCGGCTATCATTTTAATTATTACAATTGAAAATGTCACAAATATTTCGTTATTCAAATTGAAATATATATCACTTTGTAGCTGAACACTAATTTAATAAAGTTATAATAAAAGTTTTTTTTTCAAAATGTATTTTGAAACAATTTATTTTTCCAAAATTATAGTGTCACATCTTTCATCTGTTTCACTGCACTGTCAATTGAGTCACTGGTTTTGTCATGGCTTGCTTGGTCTTACATAATAGAATATTGTATCAATACTTATAATAAGAGCTGATATTAGCATGACGGCGGCATGGAAAGGTCACAAGGGTCGTGCTCCTTGGGAATTATGTCAGTACACTCGTTTAGCAAACAGAATAATATATAAATTCTGTGAGCCATCTACAATAAAATAAAGTCAACGCTTATTTTCATATTATAATTATATATTTTTTTTAAATTTGCATGTTAAACCAGACTCAGGGACTAAAGTGTCAAAAGTCAAAAATTCTTTATTCGATTAGTATATTTAAATAACGTTTTCGCATGTCGCTTAGGATGCCGAGGGGCCCCCTGAGCTTGGGGGCCCCGGTGCACTGCCCCGCCTAGCCTTCCGATAGCTAGGCCACTGTCCCTAGGTCCCGACATCCGACCGACACCAATAGTGGATCATATATTGTGGCAAATACACTAATAAATAAACACGAGTTCATTGCTACTGTCCTTGTGGCTAATTCACGTGCCGCGCTAAAGCAATAATTCGTAATGCCATAACCTATTGTTTTATAATTGTTGTAAAAGAGAAAAAAACGATTTATGTGTCCACATAAAAAACCAGAAGTTCGTCGAAAAACAAAACATTTATATTTTTTTTAACTCATAAACATAATTATGGTCGTAATTTTATTTGACAAGTGACGGACGTTTCAGAGACCCGCGGCTTTTTAATTATGACGACATTTTCTTGCATGTTTAATTGCTGAGGTTAAATTGGAGCCGAAACGGTCGAAATTTTCTTGGAAATTTTTAACGATAGCCAGTAACCTCAAGAACGTCGCTCCGTTAAATTAAATTTCAAGATTCTGACGAGACTTCGTGGAACGGTTAGCGTGCTGGCCTTTGGATCAATGACTTTAATTGTCGAGCGTCTATAATCATTATACTATAAAACAAAGTCGCTATCCGCTATTCGACTCGCACTTGACCGGTTTTATTTATAATCGGATCGATTTTAGAAATTCGTGTTTTATTCGCTCTATTAAATTACAAATGTTTTTTGTAATCATAGAAAAGAACGATATGAAGATGTAAACGAATACAATGGTCAGATGAAACAGATCGTGGTGATCTATTGAAAACAAATGAATTGTGTGCGCAGTAGGCATTACGCCACCGTGGCAACATTTTGATTGACAATAGAATGGTTCATTGCAATGGCCAATGGATTTTCACAGTATGTCCATCAAGCATCCGGTCCATGAATTGAAGATGCGCAAAGGATGTGATAACTGACAAAACTTGTTCATCGTCCAATGTTATCATATGTGATCATTGGATACGCAGTAGCATGTCCTTAAGGTGATTGTTTGCCAGCTGTTTAATATGCACTCGCATAGTTTTAATAGCGACGCCCAATACGGGGTTCCTCGAGGCTGTGCCCTCTCAGGAAGAGAGAGTATATCTGGTGTGGAAATCTCGTCGTGATTCCACTCTCAAAATAGATCGTGTTTATCGTAAAAAACCCGATTATATGCCGATTATCGTTCATTCGACTATTTTGCAGGGCTGTAGTATGCCATTATAAGTCGGAAATTAAGGTGACTGTTTATCAGCTGTTCAATATGCCTCCTTTTTCACTCACATAGTTCTATCTTATCAGCAATTGGGTGTGTGTGTGCATGCGAAATGCACTTACGTTTCGGAAATCACTAATTTCATCAATCAAGACGCCTAATACAGTTTTGCATAGACAAGCACGAAAAATAATTTTTTGGATGACTTTATGCAAGGAATTAGACCTTTGCTACGTTGACACTGATCAGGTGATATGACTGTTCAGATGACATGAATTCATGTGACCTGATCATATCACCTGATCAGTGTCAACGTAGCAGAAGAAAAATTAAAAATAATAATATAGCGCGAGTTTGTAGTTTTTCAACCGATTGTACCTGCGCAAGCCTCCATTTCAGAGCCTTTTAGAGCCATGGCACGTATTATACTCCAACATTTCTTCTTGCTACCATGGTAGAAAGATGGATCTTAATTTCAAGCTACTTGATATTACTTGATTGTGAACCGAATACTTACAAAAATGCACGAATCACTTAAGGTAGTTGTCGTGGTTAAGACACACCGTCAGAAAATTCTTAATTTTTGTATACTTATTAAGGACATGATAATACAATTACCCTGAAAATTTGAAGTCGATCGACCGTATATAATCCGAGATAAATTCAATTAAAAATTGGATAATTAACATTGATTGTATACGATCTCTGTAGTTCTGAACTAGTTTTTTATTTATAAAGAAAGAACTAACTGTCAGAAACTTTCCAAAAACTGACAGTTTTTCAATGCATTTGTTATGAGCTTAAAAAAAAATAAGAAAAATTTTTTGACCGTCTAATTATTTATAAATAACGGTTTAAAGTTCAACAATTTATAGAAAAGTATACATGCATATGAATACTGTATGGGTTACGTTTCCACGGGTACAGTCTTGCGTACAAATTATGGATCACTTAGCTACAAGCTAGTATACTTTTGTGGCGCGTATAATCTATAACTTTTTGACAATATTATACCACGACAACTACACTCAGAAAAATATTTATTTGATTCAAAGAAAATTTCTTTGATTCAAATATATTTGCTTGTCACGGAGTGGCAAAGAAGTGTTTTATTTAATTCAAATAAATCGGTTTGCGTTAATCTGAAATCTATTTATATTTCAATACAAAATTCACTTATTTGCTTCAACAGCTTAGCAATTTTAAATTGATTCAAATTGTTGTTTCTCTAAAGTAAAGTATGTATCAGATTGATAAATAACATTCATTGTTTTAAAAAGTCATGTATTTAAAACAAAAAAGTACTTTTTTAGGGTTAAGTAAGCAATCGTATTGTTTTGAACGCAGCATAGTTTTAAATCAAATAAATAAATTATTTTAATTAAATCAATGAAAACTAGAATTAAAAAAATATGCTATTTAACCTGAGAATGTTATTTCTTTGGTTTAAAACAAAAATTGATTGAATGAACGAAATGTTGCTTTCAAATTAATTTTTATTACTTTGTTTTAAATAAAATTTGTTTTGATTTGAAATTTTTTGTTTTTTGTTTTAAAAGAAAAACTATATTGAAATGAAAATTATTTGTTTTCTGTTCAAAAAAATTGTAAATGTAAATGAAAATTTATTTTTTTACATTGTTAATGTATAAATATCTATACTGTTGAAGTTTTCGACTTGTTGACTTACATTTTTCTGCAAAATCCAAGTTAGCAAATTAAAATTCCAACAGTATAGATATTTATGTTAACAATGTAAAAAAATTATTTTCATTTTAATACAATTTTTTTAAACAGAAAACTAATAATTTTCAATTCTATACAATTTTTCAATTACAATCAACGTTCTTTATAAAAGCAATAATAAATAGGTACATATTAATGAAAAGGTACAATAAAAATATAATTATTTATAATAAAAATCATTTATTTATATATACTTTTTAATAACCAAACAAATATCTGAATTCTATTACATGTAATAAATTTATAGTAGCTTAGCAGCTTTTTTGGTTTAGTGTAAAATATCAGTCTTTTAATTAATTCAACTAATATTACTCACAAAATATCATACTAGTTAAATAAAAATTAATATTATATAATACCAAATGTCAAAAAACGTAAAAATAAACATTTCCTCCTAGATAAAATTAAAAACTAGTCAATTTATTTTCTATATAAATTTATAGTGGAGCTATGACTTGAGGCGTTTTTACGGAACACTCTGTATATACGTAATATACTACATTGGAGTGTTTTTTTTTTATTTTTATTTTTTTTGTCCCATTGGCTAATGTGTTAGCATTGAACCTAAAAAAAATTCTCCCAAATTTTCAGCTTCCTAGATCAAATCTGTGAAAGGCGCAAACCGAGTTTGTTTCCCATTTGATTAACATTGGAAAAACGACGTTTTTACTCAAACGTGGATAGCAACATTTTGTAGAGAATTAAATTTCCCACAAAAAAGGTCCTTAGTGTTAAATCTGTGAATTCATTATTTTCAAAGATATGTTCGTTTAAACATTCTGATAAAATTCGGATTTCATTTAATTAATTATTGTTTAAACGAACATATCTTTGAAAATAACGAATTCACGGATTTAGTACTAAGGACCTTTTTTGTGGGAACTATGATAACATATGGTTGGACTGTTTGCTTAAAGGCATGCAGTTTTTCAATTCTTTCCTGAATGCATAGCTGAATGTCTGATGGTATCTATAAAAACATTCAATAAATATTTAGAGAAATACATATTATTAACCGCGTAAAAAGCCTAAGCTGAAGTGATTAATTTATCTGCTTAAAAAATGAAAAGTCGTATAATTGGCCAGGTTATAACAGCATTCTTGGTGCCATTCATATTCTAAAAAATATTGTAATAATGACAAATGATTTTATGCATACCTTTACATGAGATATTATGCTGTTTTAGCATTCTTGAATGGATGGTTTCCAATGTACTTTCTTGTTTCTCAATTGTTTTCGAGGCGGTATGATGCCAATAGGCATATTTTGATGGCATATACTGAATCTAAAAGCACATACAGATTGTAATTAATATAAGTTTACAAAATCTGATTATGTCACCATAATAAAAATGATAATAAAAAAAATCTAGGCAAACATTGGCTCACTGTTGTTATGAGTTCGATCAAAATCGTTAAAATGGTAGTTTTGACTTCATAGCTATATAGAGAACGGACAATCGAATTTTAATTTCCTTAATGAAATACTTTTTAAAAAAGGTGCAACATAAATGCTGTATTTACAAATTTTAAGTTGATAGAGCCATCTTTGAATTTCCAAAATAATGCCATAAGATTTCATTTCAAATTTGCGACACGTTAAGTTGAGGGAGGATACTTTAGGCGCGCATTAAATATATACATTAAAAATAAAGATTTGAACTTTACTTGATGTTCCTGATCAAATTAGTCAATGATTTAGCTCTAGGTATAATACGCAACTGTTAATATAATAGATATATTTACCTTTAAATACATCTATGTATTGGTCAAAATTCCAAGTTTTTAATATACCTTCTATTGTTTCGTCAGCCATATTAGAATGCTGTTTGATCTTGATAATATACAATTTAAAAAAAATCGTATAACATAGTAAAAATAGTATATCATCCGATTTGCGCACATAGTGCATGTATGTACGTACATACGTATTGGAATGGTTCTACTTATACATTATTTAATTAATAAAATATAATATATGCATATACTTATACATGCAATTTATAATGATAAAATACTTTTAAAAATTACATTATGATAGTTATATTAAGTTATTGTACTTACATTTCAAATTCAAGGAACACTATGTAAATCACACACTGTTTCACTTCTGAAGTTCTGTGATGCATTGCCTGCTAACGCGTGCACACAAGACAATCGTTTGATAATGCAAGATTGGACACGTTACATAATTCAAATATATTGGTATTTTGTTTCAACAGGATTTTATATATCAAATAAGTATATGCTTTGTTACAAAATACTCTATATTTCATTAAACAAAACATTTTGCTGTTTAAAAAATTTGTATGTATTTCAATCGAAAACTTGAAGATTTTATTCCAAATAACGTAATGATTTGAAAATATGACTTTAAAAAAAACGTTGTTAACTGGACACCGTGTTTATATTAAATGCAAACACTGATATTGTTGTGTGAAAAGATTTTTTGGTTTAAACTGAAAACCTCATTTTGTATTGAACTTAAGACTATAATGCTTTGTTTCAAAATATACATTTATTCGAAAGAAAGAAAACAGACTATTATTTTAATAGCTAACAATTTATTAAAATTTAACAAATTGGAAATTTAGTTTGAAAAAGCAAAGTATATTGTTTTTTATCTTTAATATAAAAGTTATATTGATTTAAAATGATTACATATTTAAATATTATTTATTAAATGGAAACACTTTTTTGTTGGACGGAAACAAATATTTATTTGAATGAAACAATTTCCATTTTATTTTAATGTTTAAATAAATGATTGATTCAGTTCAAAAATAATTTGTATTGAAGCAAAGAAAACAATTTTAAATAGCAGTTTGCATTAATTCAAAATATTCATTTTTCTCAGTGTACCTTAAGCTTTTGTGCGCGTTTATGAAAACAAGATTTACAATCCATCCTTATACAATATCCTGCTTTTTGTAGTAACAAATGACAATATTGTTGTGTATTCAGAAACATAGCTATGCAACCGCGCTTTTTTACCAATTCTGAGTATGGAATTGATGTAATGTGGCCAAGCAGCATCGTGGTCAATCAGTCGTGACGTAATAAACTCAACCCAATGGTGTAAATTAGTATTCAGAAAAAAAAATTAATATCGATTGTTTATAAAATGTGGATTTACTTGTTCTGGCTCTGAGAATCATATAAAAACAATTGTATATCGAAAACAAAACAAGAAAATGTTTTTAACTTTTTGTCGACTCAATAATTTTTATCAAAATCAAATCAGATATTGTGGTAGCGAAATCATTGAGTGTAGCTTTTATTCATTTAAAAAAAAAAATAAAAATTGGATAACTTTCTACATGTACACATTTTACAGATATTTCGCTAGCTGGGATTGGAGGAAATATAAAAAAACCGGTCAAGTGCGAGTCAAATCCGCGTGAAGAGGGTACTATTCCGTTTTCCGTGAAACTTTAAGACTTAGAATTTTCGTTTAGGTTTTCCTGGAGTGAAGTCCTATATTTCATATTTTTTTAAAAACTCTCGATTTTCGTATATTTTCTTTAATATCTTTTAAACTATGCATACCTACCTATAGAATTTTCAAGTGTTTTATCTGTTATATTATTAGCGGAATTGTTTAAAAATTGAAGTATGTGCTGCTAAAATTTTATCAAAATCGGCCAGACACGACTGCACTTATTTTATGAAAACGCTAGTTTGCAGTCGTGTAACAGAGGTACATAATTTTGTGCCGATATTCGAACGATAAAATGGGTGCTGATACGAATAATTTAATCATTTCAAGGGATGTAAGTATTAGGAGATAAAATTTTTTTCAAAAACAATTATGATCCTTGTCTCTATATCAAAGAAAAAATAAATAAATAAAACGTAATCCAAGATTTAATCAAGACGAGGTCTAAATACGTACAAAACAATGTCTCAACATATAATAAGCCTCAATTCATTAGCAAATACATTATTTTTCCGCAGGGTCCTGGACTGACAGTCGAGTTTTTTTTTTTTTAAATTTAATTCTTAACGGCGCAACACATAAAAATACTCCATGAATGGCTTTTAAACAACAAAAATACATTGTCTCACTACCAAGGCTGTGTGTTACAAATTGTATTCATTGATATGATTCATTATGTTCAAATTCATTCAATTGTTAATTTATTTACAATCAATAGCCCAACCCGTTGCCTTGAATCCTTTTGGAATATTTCATTAATCACTTTCGACTAAATTCACCTGAAATTCGAATTGTTGCAGAAGGAATGATCTATTTTGTAATCTTATATCTTTTTTTCTTTTGTTATAAGTTAAAGGATTAAACGTTATGGGCAAAAAACAATCAAAATATTTGGTACAGAACTTAACCGCTAGAGCTCAGAAGTGTGAAACCGTTGGGCGTTTGAATTAGAGAAATATTTATTTTGATGACTGAAAAATATTCCTTGATTTTTCTGGCGTATAAAGAATTCCTTAAAATAATTTATAACCTGTCTTTTTAATAAACTTCCGTACATTTCAATTTTGACTTTGACGTTTGGATTCAAATATGTTAGACCTTATTCATTTAGAATATCTGAAGAATTATACTTCATTTTAATACAAAAATATCGAACGAAATAATTGTTACCTAGTATTGAAAGCTATCCAATTTTTGATATAACAAAAAACTAATTCAATTTTCTTTCAAACGTGAGTACCTATCTAGAACTACTCTATAATACATATTTTTTCACTGAAAATTTCTGAAAATAGATGATAATAATGAACATTTTTTACAACTGAATTTTAAAACATTTTAAAAATCTATTACAAACCGTTCCAAAGTGACTAAGCCTTAATATTCAGCTGATGCAAAAAATGTCCATAAAATAAAAAGTAAACATTGTTTTTTTTTAATTCAATTTTATTTGAACAATTTCAAATCATTCAATGATGTGTCAATATAAATTACAAAAAAGTCTTACTTCGACATTCACCATTTCAGGTACAAATAATTACTATCGTTAGATTTATTTACAATACTAATAAAAATTTATATCACAGTATTAAAGCTATATAAAAGTTCTCTAACTTAAAGATTCTATCAAAGTTTCGAAACAGTAAAATATTTCACTAAATTTGGAAGACATAAAAAAATCAAAAATACTAAAATTCTACAAACTTGGAAGACACAACGATTTTGCTTCAAAAGGCACTTGTGTGCAAAACAAAAAATAAACTCAAAAAAAAGAATTATAAGCAACGATTTTAAAGCAAAATTATTTTAAAAAACTTAACTAACAAATCTATTTTTTTAAATTAATGAGATAATCAGTTATTTACAGTCTTTTATCACCAAAAACAAACGAACAAACAAATCACAATTTACCACGGCCTCCACATGGTCGCAGACACTGCTGGTGTTTTGTTTTCAACAGAAACAACTGTATCCGGACTTGTCGGGGGCGTATACTGTTGATTTTGGTAAAACTGTTGTTGAATTTGTTGTTGATGTGCTTGTTGAAGCGCCGCACTGGTTTCCAATCTCCTGATACAGGTTCCGAGATGTTGGAGCAACTTGGCGCCGGCCACCGGATCGACCGAATCCTTTGGCGTCGTCAAAAAATGTGACACTTCTGCCGCGCAATGTGAAAATCCTGCCCGAAATCTGTCAGCATACGCTTGTTCCGGAGTCGCAATCAACTGATGTTGACGCTTCAAACTGTGCAGGTGACGTACCGTCAACTCGAGAATATCAGCTTTTTCAAGTTTCGAAACGTTTTCTCCTTCAGACTGGAGCGCTGTAACCATAAGTTCCTTCAGCTCGTCGAGACATCGGTTGATCCTAGCGCGACGTTTCCTTTCCAGCATCGGTTTCATCACTTTTCGATACTGATACGTCCTCGAAATCGGTTCCTCGTACTCACTTTGAACTATATAAGCACTTGTCGGAGCCATTGTTAAAACACGCGTGTCGTTTGTGTAGAATTATATCAACGCACTGAACGAATATCAAATTTAGAATGACCTTAGTGTTAGGGGTGTGTTAGGTTTTATAGTAATGGACAAGGTCGTAAGGGTGGGGGACCTTCTAGCAGAGAACAGACCTTCTAGTGGGAGAAATAGTGTACGCTTGTGTGCAAGCAGTTGCTAGCTCACTCTAATCGGTCGGATCGCGTCACTCTTATTGTTAGTTTAGAATTGGCCGCAAGGTATGAGGAACTTCTTAGGGTGCAATACGGTGGGCAGACAAGGGTGCCACCCTTGACGATTGACCCCGTGTCTGCCGTACTTCGTAAATCATGGGAATGTGCGACGATGCAATCAATTGAGAAGGTTCCCTTTATGTTTTTTTTGTTGAAGAATTACATTGTGCAATGTATTGTTATTTTAATTATTTTTTTGACTTGTAAAATACAATATAGGACGTTTCGTTTTTTATTAACTATAGTCGCAATTTTTCGTTTAAAATTACAAAAAAATATTAATATACTTTGTAGATATTTACTGTTATAATTTAGAGGTTCTATTTTTGCGAATATTATTCTCCAAATATTTTTCTTTATTTTTTAATCACCTGATGGTGTCCTTATCAGGACTAAACTTTGTTGTAAGTAAATATTTTTTGTGCCTTTTTCTTAATAAATGCAAAAGTCAATCTATCACTATTTTCTCCTTAATTTGTGGAGACCACTACGAGAAAATGTGTGCGATACTGTCAGAAATTATTGGTTAATATCTAAAACATATGTTAGAGTTTTCCAGTACAGCGAAGCTGAGGTATACTGTCTCTAGCGGAGCTGGGAATAAAATCTAAAATTGCATAATGCGTTTTTTTGGCTTCTCTCTTAGTGGACAGCAAGTCTGATACAATTATTATTACACAAACTTTTTTATGATTAAATATTTAGGTCAATAATGATTTGTGATGTGATAAGTTATTAAAAAAAAATATTGACCAATAGTGAAGCATGTTTTTACTACGACATTAAAAACAATCGCTAAAACTAGTTTCCAGAGGTGTAATAAATCTTGCCTTATCGATCGCAAATAAAATCGCTTTACAAATTAGTATAAATTCCTTTTCTGCAATTAAATCTCGTCAGATTACAAGATATAAACCAAAATATCTCATAAAACTAAACCAATATGTAAAAAAATAAATGGTAGGTATATTTCTGAAGAAATGTTAACATTCTTAGCGTTCTAAAATTCAGAGTAGGTTTTATCTGTAAAATTTAAAAATCAACATTTAAAAACTGGTATATATGGACAAGAAATCTATCTTGCAATTCGGAGTAATTTTGTTTTTTGTACACAACTTTGATAATCGAAAAAAATCTAAAATTGCTAGTGAAAAAAGTCCGCAGTAGGAAAATGATGATCTTTATTTCAAAAATCGTTTCAACATTTTGTCTTAACATTAGTAAAAAACGTTAGAAGAAAACCTTCAAAGGATGAAGAATACAATTAAAAAAAAAATTAACAAATACCGCAAAAACAATGTCATTAAAAAAACCCAGGCTGATCATTCTTTAAAACGTTCTTTTAAATTGCATTATCTTCACACGCTCGTGCGTCATCCCTTTTTCTTGCCCAACTTTCAAGTCCCCTTGTTTAACATCTATACGCAAGTCCTGTTTACATTCTTTGATATTCTTTAATGGGTACAATTTAAACAAGCAGTATGTCCTGCACCAGGTGTGCGCGTGTGTTGTGTTCATCAAAACACTGGGTTCGAATCCTGGCACGCACGCTGACAAAACAGTAAGCATGCCGTATACCGAATGTCCACAGAATCAGGACCGAGAAATAATCTCCTTACTCTCTTGTGATTCGTAATCATGAGTTAACGACGTTCTGCAAGTTTGTAACCAACTCGACGCATTTAGTAGTTGTTGAGATTATATTTGTTGGTTATCTTTCTTCAGTGAAGATTAAAAACTGCGTTATGTAATAAGATTAGTTCGTGAAAAACGGGTAAAATGAGGGATAACAATTTGTTTATTGGCCAGATAGCGCTAGTGTCATCTAAGGTATACATTACTTTTACACTCTTTAAAAGATTTAAGATTCACACCCACAGAATAGAATCTAATCGGCTCGGAATGGCAATGTATACGCACATGAGATGTTGCCGAGTCGACTCGAGTCGTCTAGTGTGTGGGAACTCATTTAACTTCATGTATTCCAAAGCTTCCGATCGTATCTGATTCAGTAAGTGTGGACCCTAATGATGGTCTGTGTTTTTGAAGCGGTTTTCTGTAAAGTTTTGATAATTTCCAATGCTACCAAGTCAAAACCATTTGAATGATATTGACGCATACCTCTGTTGCCAGTGGTGCTACCAGTTGACAGCAAATAACTCGGTAGTCGTCAATCTTTGAGTTAGTATCTAAAAATCGATTTACTTAAACCGGTACTTTTCAATTTGGAAGTCTTGTAACCCTTCATCCAATTCGAAGTCTTCAAGACAATAAAAAATGAATCTACCTATACTTTTGATACAAATATCTTAACATTCTTAACCAAGAATTTCTGTTGAAAAAAGTTTTCCAAAGTTTGAATGTCAATCCAGAAATGTCTTGCTGAATTTTTGTACGAACAACATTTTTTGAAGAAAAAGAGCGAAAGTTACCGAATCTTCAGTGGAAGGATTGACCACCTTACAATACTCATAATTTCTGAAGAAATTATGGGCTTTGGAGGAGTATAGACATTATTAACGCTCTATAGTTATAACGAGGTTTAGAAAAATGTAATGTCTTCATGTAGATTCATTCTCAAATCTGCGCTGCTCAATACGACAGTTAATAAATTTGGTCGTCTAAAATGTTGTCAAAAGTTGCAATAACTCGAAGCACAATGGTTTGATGGAGCATTTTTCCGGTCACCCGATAAAAGAGTCTATAGAACTCCGGCAGCACATACTGTATAGGTATTGTAGCGTGGCATGCACTCGTATACAGATGTAACAAGCCCGTGGGAAAGGCCTTACCAACTACATTCCCACACTGCCCGGAGCTCCTCGACAGACAAAGACACTTCAACATATAACCGATACGTTGGAGAGAGATGACAGTACAACCGCTGCCCCCAGCGATGTGGTAAACAGTGATGCCGATATATGACTGCGAGTAGAATGACGGAGAAGTGTTGATAATTTGCCTTTGATCAAGGATGGAAACACTTCACCTCCAAAGGAGAAGCACTGTGGAGTGTGGACAAACAGAAAAGATCTCCATAGTCGAACTTTGAAGATTGTCTTAATATGCTTTTTGGGCGCTCTAAGATAAAGGGATTTTTTTTGGCAACGTTTGTATCTAGCGTACCTGTGCACGTCTGGAAATTTTGGTTATTGGACAAGCACGATGAAATCGCCTTGCAGAAGATAATACGGTATTACCATTCGTAAATGTAAACACTAAAAGTAAAATCCAGAAAATGTATTGCTTGTACCAAAAACCAGTTTGATAAACTATTCGAATGACCTGAGATACTCGGGGATTTAAATCTAGATTGTGGTAAAGTAGAAGAAGAAAAATTATGATATTAGTACCTATTTAGCAAAAGATCGACTGCATGAAATTTTTACGACTTGGGATAAGCAAGGGTTTTCATTGAGATAATGACAAAATGGGAAAGAATTATGAAGTTAGCATCTTCTAGAAAAGGCATGCTAGTTTCCGCATAATAAATCCATATGACTTTGAATTTTTTGATAAAAACACTCATCCTTATAGAAGTCGATTTGAGTGGTTTTTACAGAAAAAAACAGACTTTGAACACGTTCGGCATTAGTAAGACAAGGATGTAGCTATGTTCGTGTATTGTGTTTGTGATTATGAGGTGCTTCTTTGGAAGTAAAATGCGACAATTGAAGAGTGGACGTTCTTTCTACCATACGTTTAACTCGAATGCCTATTATTATCGTAATAATCACAACAATATAGCCCATACGTTCGTTTCACAGACGCATGCAGGATCAATATTAATTGCTTTGAACCGAAAATTGTTTAAAACAAAGGTCGAAATGGAACATATTTTAAAAAGTCATTTATTCAATTCATCGCTCGGTGAATCTCTTGAAAAAAAATGAGACTTGACACTGATGTTACAGATTGACATCTGCAGACGCTGATTTTTTGACGTCCACATCTGCAGAGGCGGATGTACAAATAATAAAATATTAATATTTTTAACAATAATTGTAACCTGATTGGTAAGAAAGTCATTATTTTTAATACTTAATAATCAAACAGAATTAGCGCTGCTCGATCCTTATTGATCGATGCCAAAGAATTCGAGCACTTTTCAAGGTGTGCCAAAGTTCCGCAACGACTTTTGTCAAACCCGATGTGAATCCTTAGTGATTGCGGATGCAAACGTTTGCAATATCTCTACACTGAATATTAAAAATAACTACAAGGCATTTTGCTAACCAATCATCAGTTTATGGTTTTAATATGGTACTAGCATGGGTAGCAAAAACGTGTTAGGCTTTTAATAGCAAAGATATTAATATTGTTGTCTGATTATTTCGTTGTCAAACTAAAATCTACTTAGGCGAAACAGAGCGAAATCTAGTAATCTAAATTCTAAACTATTGAAAAAATCATAGCCCTTCCTTTTGGCTTTGGAGTAGTGGAGTAAAAAATCTACAAGGACGAAAGTGCATAAAAAGATTTCTTCTCAGCATTTTTTGGTTAATTCTTCGATATACCTATAGTTACATTTCAAAAAGAAACGTCAGTTAAAAAATATTTTTGTGTAATATTTATTAAATCCATGCTTTTGTATACATGGCTTTAAAGTTAGTATCAACAATAAGTTTATCGGTAAATTTTTTAAGTACCTCAATTCTTTCGAAGTTATAATTTACAGTTTCTCAAGAGTTTTAAGTGGTACCCAGTTACTATATAAAAAAAATTAAGTACCAACAACAATGATACCATCCTAAATTATGTCAATTATAAATTTTTAAATAACATGTTGGATTTTAACGAGAAACAAGATTTCTTCTGATTTTACGTCACGGTAGAGGATCTTGTTTTCAAACCTCAAATTTTCAGATAAATCGCAGTGAAAATATAGTCCCCGATTATCTCGTCACTGGAGTGGCCTTAAATAATTTAACAGACATCCAAACGTCTCTCTTTGATTCTTCATTTAAAGTTTCAATAAAAATTTTAGTGAATACAAATTCTGATGAATTAAATAACTGAATACTTTATACTTGCCAGTTAAGATTTAACACCGGAAGTCCAGAGATTTGCATAAATCAGACGCAACGCACGCACAAAGAAAAGTGCGTGTGTCTAAAATGACAATTTATGGCTTCGCGTTTCGTAATTTTATAAATTACTAGTCGTTACCCGCGACCATAATTGTCGAGATGGTTTCAGACACAAGAGCATGACTATTATAACCTATTACTCTAAATCTTTTTGATCTTATTTCGATCATAAAATAATTTATCAACGGGAAAGATGAACAAAACAGACCGAGGAATTGGGATAATAGTGAATGTCCATTGTTCGAATTCAGAAGTCATGACTTCAAATCGAGGCGAGACTAAATATGGCGATTTTCTTCCATTGGCGACGAAGTAGGGAACGATGACTTCTACTATACCATCTATCTTGTTTTAATAGAGTAACTATACGAAATTCGGACAAGATACTTGACTAAGGAAACCACCTCGATATTTGTTTGAAATTATTGAGGGAAATCACATTCGCATCTTTCCTCGTCGGGATTCGAGTCCAGTATCTTTCGAATGCGAGCCCAACGAACTAACCACTAGGTAACTAATATCGGTTCGCGAATTATATATAAAAAGAATGTCTTCCTATCAAAATGTCTGCATACGAGTGATTGGCAAATCAACTGAGGATAGTTTGGTGTAACGCTTTGGATCAAACTGCCGTTGGTCGAATCCCATCTGCGCTCGTGGATGTTTTGCGATGTCGTTTAATTTAATTAGACACTATTTATCTTAGTTGGCGAACGTCTATAATTTACAGGAAATAAATAATAACAGATAAATAGAAACACTTGAAAATTCTACAAAGTTATTATTCAATTATTTCTTGACGATCGTTTCGGACAATATGTCCATCCTCAGGAATGTATTCCTGAGGATGGACTTAATAATTTAATAATAATTTTTGTAGAATTTTCTAGTGTTTTTATTATCTGTTATTTATTAATCCGTTTTTTCCCGAGTTTAAATAGTAAGTATTTCATAACAGCAAATCTTTTAAGTGTGATTTTTCTGTTTAAAACAATGCAGGTTGGAAAATTTTATGAAAATTTCTATCAAAATAATTATAATTTTTTTAAACGCTTGTTCCAATTTTGGAACACTGGGACAAACGTACAGAGTTCCAATTTTGGAATACATACTGGGAAAAAGTGAGATAATCATGTTCTACCAAGTGCTGAGTAAAAAATCAGTGCAAATTATAAGAAATAACCAACTAACTTAGAGGTGCACAAAAAAGACAAACAGATAATATCACGCATATGCATTTAACGATTAGGTTGGTATTATTTACAATAACAGTGTTTGCATGGTGGACAGTAAAGTAACTAAACAATAATTACCGGAAGTGTGTTCAGCATTCGGTCGGCCGTCGTTGAAGTTCGAGGGGGGCGCAGCGCTATACACACATAAATGACATGACGCTGGCACGTTTGCCACGGTCACAATAAACGGGGCGCATGCAACACGCATTCCCGTACACAATGTATAGCCCTATGTGCAGGGATGGGGAAAATACACCGACAATATTTTTATAATACGCTTTTAGTATCTTCACCTGTATGTTTGGAATGTTTGAACGTGAAATTCATCTACTTCAAAACGTCAGATTAAACTAAAACTTTGCATACTTATCAAGGACCGACGACAATACAATAATTTATAAAGTTTGTCCCATTATCCTGACCAGGACCTTCAGGAACTTGAAAAATTATAGCAAGCAAACTAACACGCTATACAGTGACGTACTCCACACTTTTTACAGTGAAGCTAATTTTGTTGTCAAATTATTTTGCATTTTTTAGTTCATAAAAGCGTGTTGTTTTAGTTTTTTTAAACTCTTAATTTTATTAAGGCTAATAACTATCCGAATATCATATATTATTTTTGATGGATAAGTTTGGATAAAATCCATGGCATAGGATCAATAAAACAGCAATACTGAAGTTAAAATTGCATTTTCACTAACGTTTCGGTCAGCGTTGCCAGATTTTTTTTGCCAAGTCGGGATTTTGGAACTTTTTGAGTGAAAAAAGCGGGATTCTTTCGTCGAAAGCGGGACATAGTAAAAATTACGTTTACGAGACAGTAGTTAACAAAAATAGCCATAGAAAATGTATTTTAATAAAAATATGATATTTTAAATCAGATTTACCCTATCGTTAAATAGTTGAGTCTTATTCGTCTTCTGAATAAAAAAAAAAAAAAATAAAAAAAAAAAAAATAAAAAAAACAGAAATCAAAATCAAAAAAGTTCTATTCATTAGAAAAATATGGCTTTTCAAACAATAGTCTGAGGAGTGAGTGTTACAAATTGCAACTTACAATAAGAGAATAATTATTTACGCACGGTCGAGTTATCCCCGAAAAGCGGGACTGAGTCTGTCCCGCGCGAGACATTTAATTTTGATTTAAAAATCGGGACGTCCCGCCAAAATCGGGACGTCTGGCAACGCTGATGTCTAGTATGCTAGTTTTGAATTGTTTTTAAATTGCAAGCCGATGCGGTTACGAATTTACCCTGACCCAACCCTGACGCGCGACAAAATCGTGTGCGAGTGTATCGCGCAGTCGGTGTCGAATGACGCGTATCTCAGCATTTGAACATTAAAGTCGCGCGAAAAGGCTGCACCGCGCATTCAGGCATGGGGCAACTGCAAGTCGGTTCCCACGGGTCGACCAGATGCCAAACCACTGACTGTTGTTATGGCGTCATGCGCTGATGAATTCCATTTAACTGCTTGCTGACTGAATGCAGTCACCAAGCACTTCTCTTTTGTTTTGTTTTTTTAAAACAATATACATATTAGCGGATCTCGACGATAAAAATACCAGAAATTAATATCAACAGTCCGAGAACAACTAAGACAAAATTTGATGATTTTGAACAGTGCACATTATTCCTTAACGAGGCAGATACGTTCCAGTTAGAGTTGGGTAACTCAGATCTGAACCGGTTCAAAGAGCCGACTCCGACAGAAGATCCGTGAGAGCCGACTCACTTTTTTTGAGCCGACGGATTAACGGATCCACATAACTCATTGAGCACGTTTTACACTTCCGTATCAGTTCTTGCTTTGATGCATCTGTCAGCTCAAACGACTCATGCATCACGTTTGGCTATGCATTCTTGATTCTATACAGGTCGTGATATGATTGACTGAACTAGGTAACTCAGTGGTAGACTGCAGTAACATATTCAGAACTCGGCTCTTTTTGAACCGGTTCAGTGAGCCGGCTTACATACGGGATCCAGATGCAAGATGAAAATCCAATTAATATTTTCAGCGTAGTTCTCAGATTAGAACTTAGGAACTAGGGGCTTATATAACAGACTATTCTTTTATAAAACATTATGCTTTTTTTTGTAAATGTGCAGTTGCAAAATCTGCATCGCAGTTGGCCTAGTTCCCAAAGCATCAAGCGAAAACAGCTGCCGGGCAGTTTTATTTTAAATTGATCGCCCCTAATCTCACACCAATCGAATCAAAGTAGACGGTAAGAGAGACGCAGTGATATTTAAATAATTACAGTTTATTTCCTTGCTTCACGAAGACCAGGACTGACAAACCATTTTAGAATAGAGCCCGGAAATTTTAGCAAAAAGAAACTGAAGCATAGAATCACCGTAACCTACAGATGGGAAAAACGGGTCTTTTTAGTATACCACGCCAGAAAATCACATTCTAATCAACTAGCAGCACGGATAATTATTGTACCCGAACGCTTAGAAGCTACACTATTTGAAATTATTCGTACTAAAAGAATTTTGTTTATGACTGTCATAGACCTTATGGCCAAACCGCTTATGTCTGTCGCTACAATTGAAAGAGGCGGTACTGAAGTAGAGATGAGAAAAACGGGTCTTTTTAGTGATCTGCATCTTTGCGTCTAGATCCCGTATGTGAGCCGGCTCACTGAACCGGTTCAAAAAGAGCCGAGCTCTGAATATGTTACTGCAGTCTGCCACTGAGTTATCTAGTTCAGTCAATCATATTACGATCTGTATAGAATCAAGAATGCATAGCCAAACATGTGATGCATGAGTCATTTGAGCTGACAGATGCATCAAAGCAAGAACTGATACGTAAGTGTAAAACGTGCTTCTGTGTGGTAAGTGTTTCACTGAGTTATGCGGATTCGTTGATCCGTCGGCTCAAAAAAAAGTGAGTCGGTTCTCACGAATCTTCTGTCGGAGTCGGCTCTTTGAACCGGTTCAGATCTGAGTTACCCAACTTTACCGTGACCTTAGAAACATAAATAATAGAGATAGACACTGCTAAAGTTTACCGCTAGAGGCGCTAGCTATATAATGACCTTTGTGAATAGTTCAGAGCAGTGTGTGGAAAAGAAGTTTATTTCAAATAATAAAACATTGACAATGCCGATGTGCTGTGTTTACCAAATTTCAAAATGTAGATGTTTAGTATTTCCAAAAGATCCGAAACTGAAAAATAAGTGATTGTATGTGATCGGAAGAAAAAAAAATTTCACTGTACATGCTGGAACAATATTTTGTGAAGCCCACTTTACTAAAGATGATTTTGCCACAAAAGGAGAAAATACAGATAGAAAAACTAAGCATACTTATTTAAATGATAGTTTTAATATTATCGTGGTAACCTTGACATGTTCTTTCAGTAATAAATACCTAATTATTTTTTTCCTGATTAATGCTGAGGGAAATAGTTGTTATAAGATAACGTGCAAATAATTTAAAACCAAGCATTTCTATTGATTTTTTTTGGAAACAAGACTTACATATATTTTACTGTTATTTCGTCGCATCACAGCTAGGTTTGCCACTTCTAGTACAAGCGATGATTTCGATCAGGTTTCTTTTAAAGCGCGACAGTTTCTCACGGAAACAGTAATTAAATGTATTTACATAAATTTAAAATTTATCGCCTACAGCTGACAGAAAATAAAACAGACGTACGTTTCAAAATAATTTTTTCATAACCGATCATTAAATCAGTTTGTCAATTTTAATTAGCATTATGCATTTTTTTATTTACGTACGTTTGAATTGATCGTTGAATATTTTTGCAAAAATTAATTACTTTTTAAGAATCCGTACAAAAAACGAATCCTTTTAGCTGTCTGTCACAGCTTGTTTTTGAAAAAAGTTGAAATTCGGTACCTGATCTAATCACGAACGTGTACCTAATGTAAAAATGAATTTCGATTTTAGGGGTTAATTTTGGGGGCAAATTACAGAATTAAAAAAAAATTCAAATGCATCATGTGACATATCAAATGAAAGGGTTCGTTACGAAAAATACAAATACATTTTTAAATAATTTTAAAATGCATACTTTAAAAGATATTAAAGAAAATATGCGAAACTCGAGCATTCAACAAATTTTGCGTTTCAAAGTAGCTTATCTCTGAGGTATCAAATCTTTATAACAATAGCTTGTTTCACTTAATAATTTTAAAAATGTGAAGCTATTAAGCAATTTATATAATTTTTCACACCACTTTCAGTCAAAATTATATTCTAAAATGGTCAGTGCTTCTTTCGTCACAACGGAAGAAAAGAAAAATGAGCATCATTAATAACAATCATGATATAAAATGTCTAATAATAATAAAATAAAATTAACAGTAAGTTGTGAGAATCACACGGGAACAAACTATTTGATCTTCTATATAATTGGATCAAAAGAAATGAGTTCGCAAATCACTTCATCGATGTAATTTAGCAATAGTAGCTTGAGCTTAACGCCATGCAATTGTTTATTTTCAACTGATTTTAGTCACGTATTTTCAAATTATTTTTAGTTCCTACTTCTCACGCAAACTATCTCCTCCTACGTTGCTCAGTCACTCGAAAAACGCGTTTGACAATGTTTAATCTCAAATTAAGATTTTTTCTGACTGATCTATGACGGGTTGTCCCGACATGTGTGTGAGGCACCCATATGTTTTTGTTGCTGGACATATAACTATTTAAAATCCCAAAAGTGTATTTTTTCTTGAAATTTTAAGTTGCCAAAATGACGTAAAGAATTATAAGTCTGTGATTGGCTGACGGATCTGTCAAATTGCGAGTAAACCACGAGCAGACAAATCTATATACATTTCTTTCTATAGATAAGGAAGTGTGACTTTCTTCTACATCATCATATGGCGGTTTTTTTAATCTACTTGGGACGACCCTATTACAACTCTTAAATAAATAACACTAAATCCAAGCCAGAAAAGACGTTACACGAACGATGCAACGGGCAATATTTATTCTTGTACAAACCAAGTTTAATTTCCCGTTTCCTATAATTAGCTGCATCTACTTTCCCACTGAAGTAATTACAATAATTGATGCTCCGAGACAAACTATTAAATTTGACACCGACGTTTACATTAAAAAAACAAAATAACATCGATGATAACAAAAAGCTGTCGATTGTAGTGTGCGAAGATGACTTGATGACGATGAGGAAGATGATGTTGATTGGACCACATGCAGACTGATCAAGTAAGTCATGAGTTGAAGAAGCAGCGTCAATTCACACGGCTATTATTTTATAAAAAGTATCAAGTGTGCTCCACGAAACAAACGCTGACCGGTTCATCTTTCTACCATGGTAGCAAGAAGAAATGTTGCAGTACCTAGCACTTATATTACTGATCATCTTCGTCATATTGTTGGGTCTTTTTGAGACAACATTAATTAATAGAACAATGTTGGATCTTTTTGAGACAACATTAATACTCTGCATTGTCGACTACAACATTGTTTTGTTTGGAGTTTCTATTAATTACGCAGATGAAACAAACAAGTATAATATACTTTTCAATCTCGTGTATTTAAACTGTCTAGAGTAAATCGTTTATTGTGTTTTATTTATTTGTTTTTAGTGTATTTGCCATATGGCAACATACACTATTGGCGTCGGTCGGATGGCGGGACCTAGGGGTCGGACCAAAATTTCTCGACGTTTCATAACCTCCTAAACACTTTGCCACCATTTTTAAAAATGTTTATATATATATGTATATATATATATATATATATATATATTTATATATATATATATATATATATAGGTATATATGTGTGCGGGCTATAACTTTCGAAGAAGTTAATTTATTTTAACGAAATTTGGCACACATGTTGGAATCCATCACCGCACGAAGCCTATTTAAAATGGGCCCAATCGGGCCATTTTAAGGGTAGTTTTTAGGGGTTGAAAAATGTTTTTGGGGCCCAAAATAACGAAAAAATTCTCCGAATCGTTTCAAAATTGAAATTTAACCCTCCGGTAGTAATTAAAAAGTGTTCCTAAAATTTTAATAAAATCGGCCCGACAGGACCGGACTTACAAATTTTATGAAAACACTAGTTTGCAGATAGTGAATTATTTACTGAAAGTTGCATATAATTTGGTATAGAGGTTCGATTGATAATAATATTGCAACTGAGAAAAAAATGTTCTTTTAAGGGGTGTATTAAGGAGTCAAATTTTTTATTTTGCCCAAAAAAACCAACTTAACTTTGCATAATAAAGCCACACTGCCTATATCAGCAAATACACTATATTGTCGGCAGGGTTTTGGCACTGCAACCCGGGTTTTTTTTAATTTTATATTAATAGATCTCATCGATCATTATAATATTCGTTGGCAAGCATCATTTCTAAGCTTACCCTTAGTTTCCTCAGAAAAGAAAACGTAAGTCCAATTAAATAATTTCCTTAAGGTGGTCACGACAGGTTATAAAATTTGTTCCCGGGAAATTTCGAACTATGGTCGCAAAATTCATTTTATTGCTATTAAATAATAATATTTATAAACAATAATATTTTTCAGCCGACAGTACCTGCGCAAGCCTCCAATTGCATCTAACTTCCGAGCCTTTTAGATCCATGGCGCGAACAGGATTGTAGATAGACAGATTATTATAGGTTATAGACGCTTAACAGCTGAGCTCCTGGTACCATGGTGGACCGCGTGCATCTCAGTATAATTACTAAGGCTGCTTTAAAACTGCGGAAGCGTAAATCACGCAACAACCAATGACGATGATTGGTTCACATCGACCTGATCTCTGCCATTATTCACTAACTGATCTTTGAAAGTATTCACTACTCGTTTTGGCGCTTTTTATGATGGTCATGTTTTACTCACAATATTGCCAAATCAACTAACTGTATTCCACCAATACAATTTTATTTTATTGGTCATAAAACGTTTGCTTTTGATGTTGCCAAATTAAAAGGTTAAATCTTCAGACTTAGAGCTCCCGTTCACACTAGTCGGATACCGGAACGACTTTTAACATGCTTTTATTAGCTTCATCTGTTTGTTTGTTTGTATTGGAATCTTTGAACGTGAAATTCACCCACTTCAAAACGTCAGACTAAGCTGAAACACTTATCAAGAATCGACGACAATACAATAATTTAAAAAGCTTGTCCCATTATCCTGACCGGGACCTTTAGGATAAAAAAAACTTGAAAAATTACAGCAAGCAAGCTAACAAATTGTACAGTGACGTACGTTGTGTTACCTATCCCATTGTCAAATGCAAATTGGTTTTTAGTCTTATAACTAAAATTAGAGTTTAAAAAAACTAAAACAACACACTTTTATGAAGTGCTAAATAATTTGACAACAAAATTAGCTTTACTGTAAAAAGCGTGGGCTGCTATCTACTCAACTTTTCATAATAACTCTACGTTTACAATTAGCTAGTAAATGAAAAATTTATTACCGATGCACTCCACGCTTTTTACAGTAAAGCTAATTTTATTGTCAAACTATTTTGTATTTTTTAGTTCATAAAAGCGTGTTGTTTTAGTTTTTTTTAACTCTAATCTTTAGTGCCGTATCTATAACACTGTAGTTACTATAAAAACGTGCTTATGATTAGTTAACCCTACACAAGCACATCTAGTTTTAAGCGGAAAACGGTTTATTTGCTACGATTCGATGAGCATCTAATCTGCGTATAATTGTTTGGAATGCTTTCATCGACACACTCTACTGGAACTAAATATTTAAATAACTATTTACTTCTGTGAAAATAAAGATAACAAATCCATTTTTAAAAGAATTGTTATAAGAAAGCCTTTTTGCCTTAACATTATTATTCTGCATAAGCACAACATAGTTTAGCCACTATAACGTAAATTATGGATCAGTTCATACAAAATTATTCAAATGTTGATAGAAGTTCAAAGGCAAGACGAAGTGTCATTGAACGAAACAGAAAAAGACAAACGGCATTAGATGACTTCTTCACAAAAAACAAAATATGGCAAATGAGGAATCTTCTTCATCACAAACCTAACTTTTTACTCGATTAATTGATTTCCATAAATGTGTTATGAACAAAAATTGACATTAGCAATAAATAAATCTATTATTAATGTCATCAAAAAGTATTTAACAATAAAAGTTACAAAATTAAACGAAAAAAACTAGCAACATTTCTTATTCTCGTATTATCAACGTATTAAGATAACCTCGTTTAGCGCTGTTTCGTATCGCGCAGAAACTTATTGGAACGTGTCTATCGCGTTAAGCGGGGTCTTACTGTATATTATTCTCGGAAAGAAATTGTAACAATGTATTTTTTTTCAAATTGTGTAACCGCAATAATGTCGTGCGATAACGATTGCTGATAAAACGGAGCGATTTTTTGATCGCGCGTGCAGTTCCTCTAATTTTTGCAGGATGTGGCTACACTAACTTCCATCTAATCTAAGCAGTTAAATATTTGTCACTGTTTTTGTGCAAGGCACTATACCCTTATATATTCAAAATTTACACCGAGCGGTGTAGCAGAGTGTTGACTGTGCTATAAACTCGTCCTCGAGAGGAACTGGGTTCGAATCCCGGCGGGTGCAGATGTGGTTGGGATTTTTTCCTTCTATCTCTTGGGGAGAAACCTTGCTTTTTTTGTAACTAAATTCGATCTAAATTTTTAATTTAGAAAAAAAAAATCTAGTCAATTGGGCGACAGGGCCATTCCAACTTCGAAAATACTGTCATTTTGAAATATTTATAAAATAAAATTTCTCTTAACGCGTGCGATGACGCGGATGATGGCTAGTAATAAATATTATATTTCCTATTTGTTTGCATACTTTCATAATATGGTATTACATGTAAAAATTAATAACCAAAACATGTTTGTCAACTACCTAATTAATTTCGTTTGGACAGATTTTCAAAAGAAAAAAAAACATATTTTTTTATATTCAAAATATTTCCGAAACTACAAAGTTGAGAAAAAAAAATTCTATAAGACTTTTTTAGAAAAATAAATAGAATAATAAGCCGATATGAAAAATATACCATCATAACAGAAAAACCTCATTATAATGCACATTTTTTCTGCGCAGGGCCGATTTTCCCGCAAAAGAATTGGGCTCTTCATCTATTTATACATGTCAAACATCTTTCCAAAATTTGGTTTCGATCCTCTCAACCATTTGACCGGTACCGTGTTCACAGACAAACAGACTTTTTCCAAAATTATGTTTTTTGGACTCGGGGAACCTCAAAACAAAAAAAAAATTGAAAAATGAATTTTGACCTAAACATTTCCCACTAGTGGTTTGGAATGGTAATAATATCCTAATAAATTAATCAAAAATACCTCGAAAAATACTTCAATTAGGTATTTAATTCTCCGATTTGAGGGTTTGCTTAGCTAAGGTTGAATTATTTCTGAGGTGAATTCTCCCTCCTATGACTTTTTTAGGGTCCTTACAAGTATAAATCCGATATATGCAAAATTATTTAATTCTCTGATTTGAGGGTTTGCTTAGCTTAGGTTGAATTATTTCTGAGATTAAGTGTCCCCCCTATGACTTGCTTAGGGTCCTTACAAATATGAATCCGGCGCTCGATTATAGAGACGATTCTTAGCTGACAATTTTCGCGCGAGCAAAGGATGCGGTTAAATTTATACATTAAACGCACATTGATATGGCGGACGCGGTTTGTTGGAGAGTCGAACAGGTCGTGCGACTGTGAGAACCGCGTGCCCCGTAGTTTGAGACGGAAAATCCTCTTTAACTGCCAACCGCCACACATTTACTCCAAACCATTGACTATAAGCGATAAGACTACGCAAAAGAATAGAAAAGATTTATTGCTCAAAAAAAGGCAGATAGATTATTTGAAGATGATTTACAGGCATTAGTTTATAACGACTGGGATCGTGCTGGACCCTTATTTTTTATTATTATTTTTTGTTTAAATACAAGTTTATATTTAGTCTTATATTGTGATGAGCAGAATCGGTCTTGATCTTCTAATCTTGGTCTTGGATTTGCGATTCTGCAAGACCAAGACCGAATGAGCAATACCAAGACCAAAACAAAGACCGAATTTGCAAGACCAAGACTAAATGTGCAAGACTGAACTAAAAATTACAACTTCCGTTCGAAATAAGAAACATGGGAATATTTATCATTACTTTAAGAGATTACGATTTTTTTCTTGATGTTTTTTGATTGTCATGAAATAAAGTTTTTTTAATTAGACGTTAATTGTATATAATTTTTTAATTTATACCTCTAAAAAGCCTTGAGGATTATAGTGTTTAAGAAAATTTTTCAAAAGATGTCAGTAACAGGTCAAAAAAGTAAGACCGAGACTGAATAAACAAAATCAAAACCAAGCCTAGAACTATTTGAGCAAGAACAAAACTACGACTGAATAAACCAAGACTATTTCA
This sequence comes from Venustoraphidia nigricollis, assembly GCA_034508555.1. Classification (NCBI taxonomy): domain Eukaryota; kingdom Metazoa; phylum Arthropoda; class Insecta; order Raphidioptera; family Raphidiidae; genus Venustoraphidia; species Venustoraphidia nigricollis. The sequence continues at coordinate 1,996,142 of JAVRKA010000032.1, read as the reverse complement.
GACTTTGTCCTGGTCTTCCTTTGCTCGTCACTTATTGCTTCTCTGCATAACTTATTGCATTGTCTATTCTCTTAGTCAATGATTTCAACACACACACACACACACACACACACAAGTGTTTTTGTGTGTCGGTGTGTAGCTGATTAGATAACCATTGCATTCACAGTTAACATTACAAAACATTGAGCGTCAATTCGAGTGTGCTCTGTCGGATGACAGCATAATTACTCGAGTCGATTAATTTTTATTCGCCATTTATGCTGATTTGCAGAGAGCGTTGTCAGAAAATCTGATCTCACAACGACCCCAGATTATGACCACACATATTTTTCCATAAGAATAAATAAAAAACCCGGGTCGCAGTGCCAAAACCCTGCCGACAATATAGTGTATTTGCTTGTACAGGGCCGTGTGGTTTCATACTTTTATTATGTGAAATTAAGTTTGTTTTTGGACAAAATAAAAAATTTAACCCCTTAATACACCCCTTGAAATAACGTTTTTTTCTTAATTGTAATATTATTATTAATCTAACGTCTACACCGAATTAAATACATCCTTCAATAAAAAAGTCACTATCTGCAAATTAGTGTTTTCAAAAAATTTGTAAGTCCGGTCCTGTCGGGCCGATTTTATTAAAATTTTAGGAGCACTTTTTAATTGCTATTAAAGGGTTAAGTTTCAATTTTGAAACGATTCTGAGAATATTTTAGGTATTTTTGGGCCCAAAAACTTTTTTCAACCCCTAAAAACTACCCTTAAAATGACCCGATTGGGCCCATTTTAAATAGGCTTCGTGCGGTGATGGATTCCAACATGTGTGCCAAATTTCGTTAAAATGAATTAACTCCTTCGAAAGTTATTGCCCGTACACATATATACCTATATATATACATATACATATACATATAAACATTTTTAAAAATGGTGCCAAAGTGTTTAGGGGGTTATGAAACGTCGAGAAATTTTGGTCCGACCCCTAGGTCCCGCCATCGGACCGACGCCAATAGTGTATGTTGCCATATGGCAAATACACTAATAACCACTTGAACGATTTTAGAACATAACTTGCACTGGTTTTCCACTCAGCATTTGGTAAAACATGATTAATAATAACAAATCAATAAAAACACTTGAAAATTCTACAAAAATATTATTAATAATAATAGTTTTCGTAGAATTCTCAAGTGTTTTTATTTATTAGTAACAACCGAGCTGGGTAGAGTAGTGATGATAGCACTAGACTCGCATTCGGGTGGTCCGGGTTCGAATCCCGGCGGGGGCAGATGGGACTGGGACTTTTTCCTACTGCCTCTCGCCGAGAAACGGTAATTCCTGTACCGGCCATCTTGATTGAGGTTTTCCATGGTTTCCCTCAATTAATTCCAGATAAATACCGAGATGGTTCCTTATGCAAGGCCATGGTCGATTACCTATCAAACTCCTAGTTCAAAAATTGCTTACCTTATCCTAATTTCCTATAATTCCTTCATTGCTACTAGTTAAGTTGAAGTTTTAAAAATGTAGAAAATAACGGGAAGTGGTAAAAATGGAAAATTGTAATGGCGCGAATGGCGTCTGTTATGACAAACGGACGTTAAGCGCATTATTATTATTATTTGTTAGTAATGATTTTAAATCAATAAGTTCGCGCATGTGGTTTGAAATTAGTGTTGCCAGATGTCCCGCTTTTGACAGGACAACCCGTTTTTCGGTCCTCTCAGCACAGGTCCCGCCAACACCCTGAGCTAGACACCAAAAATCCCTCTTTTTCATCTAAGTATAGCAAATTTGCTGCGGTAAGTAATTAAAAAGAATTGAGCGGGTGTTACAGAAGTAGCCCAATGATATGTAACATCTAACGTGGGTTTGAATAAGATACATTTAATAATTATAGTTTATCTTGACAGACATAGCAAATTTTAAGGCTTCATTGCTCTCATTAAAGTCTGTGATTTTGAATTAAAAAATTTGTAACCATTATTGTGCATTTTTTTACGTTCAGACTTTTTCCTCCCAGTCCCTCTTTTATCCATTTAAATCACGATATTATGGAATACGGACCTGGAAACAATATTTGAACTACCCTGCATGACATAACCACAGATCTAAACGAGATAAGAAACAAATGCGTTAGTCCGGCTCTGTTCGTAGTCCACTTATCACAATGCAACTGAACCAATAACTTGATGAATGTGACTTAAATCAAGAGTAGACTTGTGTCGTCAATCAGCTAGCGCCATGTTACCGGTTTGATATCAATCTGATAGCGGATCGTATCGCGATCGTTAGCGATATCGCTAACCTCGACAGCTATTGGTTGAAGCAGGACGAACAAACGATGACGATGTCGGTACAGAATAAGCGTCGCCGGCGCCATGCGGCGTGAGAATGCTGCCAAGACGAAAAAAACTGTCTGACTTATTTAAGAAAATTGCCCTTGTTCATGAGATTTTTGCTCTGATTGTTTATTTAATATCAAACGTACTAGGAGGCGTTCGTTAAAAAGAAGTCGCAGATTTGCAGAACGCATAAAACGTGAAAATATTTGCGATAGGGACCAGCGCTATTTCCAAGGGCGTACGCAGGATCAAAACTAGGGGCAAGCCATGGTCGTTTAGGTTGCAACATTTTATCACGGAAAAGGTGAATGAAACCAAAATATTAAGAAAATTATGTATAATTATAGCAGTGCTTTATCAATTACAATCATCTGCTTAAAAAAAAAATCTAGTTACATGTCTTATACTAGTATCATTTTTCTTGGATTTGTAGAAGTACAGTTATTTTAAGAATTGTAAAAATTCCAGAAACAAAATTTAACAACGACTTATTTTTTGCTTCCAGGGGTGGGCAGCTGCCCCCCCCCCTGCCCCTCGCTGGGTACGCCCTTGGCTATTTCATATATTTCTTGTAGTTTAGAAGTTAGTATAAAATGTATAAAATTATAAAAATTTAAAGCGCGTGTATCTCTGAAACTGAACGATATGCTTAACACTAACGTAGTTGGTGGAAAAAAGTTCGCTGAATCGATTAGGCCAAAGGGGAAGTCCGTATCTCGATTAGTTTAGAAGTTACGACGATTTATAATGTATAAAAATGTACTGTTGAAATTTTACGCTATTTTTAAAAAAACTTTTGAGGTACGAAACCCTAAAAATGTCGAAAATCTCTCTGATACTACTCAAACATATTCTGCCAATGAAATTATTTATCCATTAAATTTCTAAAACGTTTTCGCAAATTTTAAATTACAATAGAAAACAGTATCATGGGTAATAGGAATAAAAATAAATCAATTTAAACACTCATTGATTGTAACGTTTCGTCTTTTCTATAATTAAGACTTTTTCAGGCTCTCAATATGCTTAAATGACAATTAAACTATGATATAATAAGCAATTTCGCATTACAAAAAACAATTATAAAAATTGAAAATTGTAGAAAATAATATTACCCGTGATACTGTTTTCTATTATAACATATATCTGGAATTGAATTTTAAAGATGAATTTTAAATTACGTTTGACATTCTAGGAAAAAATATATATTTTTTTTTTTGAAATCTAAGTTGATCGATGTAAAATTAGGTTTACCAAATTGTCTAAGAAAGTACCTACTTTAAGTGTGAAATTACCAATGAAATGATAGTTAAACTTTTTTGTGTCGAGACACGCCACCTCCACCACATTTTCAAATGACCCGTTATTCCACCATAATATACTTTTCAATGATAAGAATTATATTAAAAACTTACTGCAACATAAACAAATCGCACTGAAAACAATATTTTCTACTAATTGAGATGCTAATAATAAATAGTATATTATGTAAGCGTGAATTTTCGCCTCAAGTCCTAAGTAAAGAACCAATTTACGTAGGCAGACTTGTTATAAGACAGTAGGGCATCGTTCACTATAAAAACCTCGGGCACCAAAACGTTAAGTCGGGCGTTGGTTTAGATATTTATTTTTCAAGAAACTAGTCTAAATTTCTCTACTTAGTGTAAGATTTTCTCCTGGAGAGTTTCTTTCAACTCCTTATGTATATTGAAAAATGTTTTTGAAAATTCGTGAAATTAGCTGTCCCGAGCGCAACGTCCAATTTTCGCTAAAATCGTCACGTCTCGCAAAAATCTGAGTGCTGTCACGAGTGGACGCTGTGCTATTCGTATTGATTATGACGACCCGCCACTGGTTGCACCTGATACTCGGTACATAAACTGCAACAAGTAAGTAACTACAGGGATTTAATTAGACCGTTGTCCATCGTGTGACGTCACATCCGTTCTTGGCCGTGGGAATTAAAGGCAGGTGCGGAAGATATTACACACAAACACACGCATACAAACAACGACCGTCCGACGAAGCCGGTGTGCGGATTAATGCGAACGAGTGTGCGTTTCGTGTGCCGGCGACTTGCAATAAATGCCTATCGCTAACTCGACAGGGAACTTTCCCATGTCCGAGTTTCGTGACTCTATAAGTAGGGTTGCCAACCGTCCCGCTATACGCGGGACGTCCCGTTTCTGATACCCTTAACGAGACGTTCCGCTCAGGGTGTGTGCGGGACGCTAAATATCCCGCTTTTTGGAGGACACTAAATACATTGCTATTCCGTGTTCTAATGTAGCAGCAGAGAGAGTCTTCTCACTTTGTTATAATGCCTGGACCGACGCGCGAAATCGTCTTCATGTGGATTCTGTAAGGTCAGAGCTACAAGTTAAAGTACATTTTTCTTATCCATGCAATGATTTTTACAATTTTGTACTTAAAAATAAAACAAATCCTTAAAAGTGCCAAATGTCAAGAAAAATATACATTTAAAAAGTAATTTATAGTTTTCATAAAGTCTAAATTACACTATAACTGTTTTTTTTAAGTAAATGTTGACTATTATTAATCTAACAAGATGTTTTATTTTACTTCTCATCCTGATTTGTAAAGAAAATTTCACGTTTTTTTGTATTCTAAATAAAATTAGTTGGATCCCGCTTTTTAAACCCTTGTCCCGTATTTGAAATCATTATTTCCCGCAAATTTGTATTTTAAAGTTGGCAAGCCTAGTTGGATATATAAATCATGGTTACACTTTTGTACAACAAACGCGATAGTGTCAAAAGTGTTAACACTTTTTACACTGAAGCACGATACCAAACATACCTGAACTTAATAATACATATATAAGGGAAATACCACTGTCTCACTCATTCATTACGAAATTTCAGGAACTATAAAGCCTACAAATTGAGACAATAGGTTTATTCGAAATTGAACCGCTATAAGAGGTACTTATAGTTTTCTTTTAACAAAATATTCTCCCAGTATATTATATAAATATAAAAAAAATGAGTTCTTTTCTATGACACGTCTGTGAATTTCTTTATAGCAATTTGTTTAAAAAAAAGCATGTATTCTTTCTAATGTTTGAAAAGCAGTTGCGTCTAAGTTAATATGTGTTTTCTTGTACACAGCGTAGAGAAATGAATGTTTTAGTATACCGTACATGACATATATGGACATCGAAACATGTAATGAAGTAGAAATAATTGTGATTTCCTCTCCCGTGATTGCGGCGGTCCGGCAGGTGCGTGCGGCAAAAAAAAACACACACACACACACGCATAAATAAGATTTATTATGAATATGACTTTTTATGGAAATTTTATGGAAAACTGTATTTCTGATCAGTGGCACTCATTTTTAGGGTCACGTATCTCAGACTGAAAGAAACGGGACTCTTATAGAACCACTTTTTGTCCGTCTGGACTAGGCTTGCCAACTTTAAAATACAAATTTGCGGGAAATAATGATTTAAAATGCGGGACAAGGGTTTAAAAAGCGAGATCCAACTAATTTTATTTAGAATACAAAAAAATGTTAAATTTTCTTTACAAATGAGAAGTAAAATAAAACACTTTGTTAGATTGATAATAGTCAATATTTACTAAAAAAAAAACAGTTATAGTGTAATTTAGACCTGCACACACCTTGAGCGGGACGTCTCGTTAAGGGTATCAGAAACGGGATGTCCCGCGTATAGCGGGACGGTTGGCAACCCTCATCTGGACCCTTTTTCTCGGGACCGGTTAGAGATCTGTTGATATTAATATCAAATACTAATGCTTACAATCCCATACTCTTGTAAAAAATTCAAGCCAATGCAATACCGACCCACTTCCTCATTAAAACATCTAGAATACTTCCCGTTGACCTACTGAGGTTCTAGAATATTGACATTTTTCACGAACAAAGGTCTCACAGCATAACTATTGGAAAAAATCCGAAAATAATTAATTTCTAATCCTAAGAGTTTGTCAATTGCCAAATTGTTATAATGAGAGGGAACTCTCAGGGCACGAGCTCTACTCGTACTTGTCCCTCTTTTGTTATTGCGTTGGCTAGTTGAGGACACAAGCTTCTTTTGAAACTTTCAAATTGTCCAGAATTGCAGACTTTTTTGGAAAAGTGTCCTGACCTAGCTAACGTAATAACAATTAAAGACATATTTCACTTTTTTTTTGTACAGGTCACCCGATTGGCTGAAGTTAGACCACCCAATCGACTGTGACGTTTTTGCAGTCAAGGGCGATCCAAGGTCGCAGGTATGAAAATTAAAAAAAAATTTGTTAAAGTCGAAAAACGTGTTAATAAAACATAAAAAAATCCTTTCCTTCGCAAACTATTCACAAACAAAGACTCGAAAATGTTAGCCCGAACGTGGAAGACACCTCTTAAACAATCGATTAAGAGAATTCTTAAATTTTTAGTTTAATTGACCGCACCTTTCCGATCTTAGTTTCGGAGCCACTGATTTAGAAGTTAACGCTACTCATTTAAAACAACCGGATACCTTTACGCACATAATTGTCAGCACTAAATCAACAAAATCAACCTAACACCGTGTTTTGTTATTTTTCTTTTGAAATTGGCGACAAAAAACGAGTTAGGAATCTGCCAACACCAGCCTAGAAAATTGGGCACGTATAAAACGTTATTTATAGAACCATTAAAAATATATTAAACAAATTTATTGATCTCTGCTATTTTTGCTTAAGGATTTCCTGTTCAATTTGGACAAAGAACTATAATAAAAGTTTTTTTTTTAGAAAACACTGTTACAACAGTGCTTGTGAGCTTTTATAATTAATGTATTTAAATTATAAAAAATCACGACAAATGAAATCTTAATAAAATTGCATTTATAATTTATATTGTATAATACGTTTACCAATATTATTCTATTTAAATTTCAACGTGCTTCAAATATATTTTTAAAATTTAAAAAATATAATTTTGCAAACACTTGGCTAAATTTTAGACCTGATTAAGAAATCTGGCTTTTTCACTTTAAACTCCATAAATACTAAATTTCAAGGTATTTCTTCAACCAGGTCTGTGTTTTTGTATTTGGATATTACTAAAGAAGTATTGTATACAAATTTTCACAGTGCCTCAAATACCTACCCAAAAATGTCTAACAGCTCTCCTATTATTGTATCCTATTGATAATTAGAAGGCTTACAAAAAATTTATGAGATTTTTAACACAAAAATGTCTTTAAAAAAATATGAAAAAAATCTCGAAAACTTTATGGTATTTTTGTGATTTGTTCAATAAATCAACAATTTTATAGATGCGTAGATAGAGAATTAAGTAATACCTTTGAAGGCATTCAACATTAGAAAATAAATTTATTTAATTTTCAAAACATTTTATGACCAAACTATTTAAAGAAAAATTCTTTCAACTACCGGACAACAAAAATATTTAAGTAGCTCAAATATGTCTTTGATTTAACCGAACTATCTAATGTTTTTATCAACAGTCTTTTATTTCAGAAAATATGCGTGTGCCCATACAGCGGCGTAGAATGTAGGGGTAAGCAGTTTTATTATTACAATATCGAAGAGCACTTACAAAAATCTTGCGTTAGAAAAAAAAATCGTTAATCGTTAATCAGACGACTTTCTTAAATTTTATGAAGCCTATTAAAATAACTTCGATTTAAAGTTTTTTTAATAAATGATAATTAAATTTGTTATATTATCTAATGTTTTATTACACATTTTTTTATCTAACTTGTATTGTTTTATTTAGTCTCCGATCTTAATTAAACATAATTTTTGTGTTATAATAGAAAACAATATCACGGGTAATTGGAATAAAATAAATCAATTTAAACACTCATTGATTGCAACGTTTCGTCTTTATTAAATTAAGACTTTTTATAACATATATCTGGAATTGAACTTTAAAGATGAATAATTTTTATGTATTTACATTCAAAATTGTGCCCCGACTTACTTACGCGAATTCGACTTATACGCTTATCGCGTGATCCCACCTATCGCGTAAGTTCGGGATTTTACTGCAATTACAAATTTGAGCGAACGAGTGTACCTCGGGTGAAGCTGGGCAAAGTAGCCCGTAAAATATTTTTTTTTTTAATTTAAACTCTATTTTTATTCTATCTTGCACCGCCACTGCGTGGATCTTCTAAACAAAAGTTGGACTTATGAATAGTTATAAGTATGTTATTAATCTGTTGTATAATATATTCAACAATATGCAAATGATTTAAAAAGTCACCAAAGAGCAAAGCAGAAATACACTTCGACTTGCTGCCGGACATGTTTTAATGTCTGTAATAAATACAAAACATATAACCCAATGGCTTCAGATTGAATATTAACTTTTTCATTTGAATGTTATTAATCTCAGGTGTCAACGAAACGTGGACATTTAATTTATTTAATTAATAATAAATATTATTGCGTGCGCATGCCCGTTCATAGAGTCACCATAATGATATTATTAATATTTTAATTACGCGATATGAATAAGATATTGATTACATTCTCAAGACTAGATGGTCTTCTATAAATTGGATTCTAGAAGGAAGACAAAACAAAAAAAAAGAAAAGGAATTCGAGATGATTTGTGGAAGGAAAGAGAAATAGGAAATTGGTAAAAGATATTTTGCACAGAAAAAAACTCATGGTTGGATATCGGTAAACGTCGTGAAGAATGAAGAAGAAAATCAAAATATTCTTCCAAGGCTGTTAGATTGATTTTAAGAGAGTTGAAGACGATCGAGAAATGCAAAAGATTTTGCCATAGATGAAGAAATTACAGATAGAAAAACGAATTATGGTTATAATATTAAAACATCACATATTTTACTTTGAATTATTCCTTATTATCACACAACTTAGGAAGGAACACATAGATTTGGGTTTTACTTAATGCCATAGTGATAACCAATCTTTAAGCCTGTTCATTGGATTTTGGTAGACGTTTAGGGAATGGCATCAAACATACGACAATCTACATAGGATTAGTAAATGGGTTCCAAAAGATAGGTTTTAAGGTCCGAGCAGTCCTTCTATGGAGAAAAAAATATATGCAGAAATATTTCCAAAAATTAAGAATAGAAAATCAACCCAATTTGAAGTAGATCACATATTTTAATCGAGTTATAAGTTTCGTTCGGGTGTTGTTTAACCTAGAAACTCTAAGTCGAATCTCATGATTTTTTCTTTTATAGTTGGATTTTTGGTACAATGAAGAGATCTTAATTTGACTCGACAATGTTATGGATGGGATTAGTCCGCCCCTAGAAGAAACTAATGCAACTTTGATTTATAAAGTACTTGCATCCGCGATACTGCCGCTGTATTTAATGATGACGGATGGCTCAAGCAATAATTATTATTACCGCCCGCACACGTTGTACTCTACACTACAACAATATCACAATATAACTGAAGATATGACACAGTGGAATTGTCAAACGGTGAGAACTCAAGAGCTGTGCAAAAAACTGTACAAACCGGTGACGCAAAAAACTTATTGCGCACCATATTATGAAGCGATACACAAAGAATACTTTTTTTAAGTGTCTTTTAAGGGGAAAAATACTGTAAGGAAAGATCAGATGAGCTCCTACGACTTGTTAATTTATCCTGTTCAAAATAATTTTCGTTAAAAGTACTTAAGTGCCTTAATTTTTTTCAAATTTTTTAATCATATATGATTGCATACTTAGATGAGAGAAACACATTATTAACGTTATTTTACTATGCTAACAAAAATAACTGTCTAGTTTACCCTGTAGTTACCGAAAAGTGGGACTGAGTCTGTCCCACGCGGAGCAGTTAATTTTGGGCTAAAAATCTAGCTACGGAACCCTTATAATATTTATAACAGAAAACAGTATCACGGGTAATTGGAATAATGAAAATAAATCAATTTAAACACTCATTGATTGCAATTAATTAAATTATTTAATCCATAATGTTTAATATTTTTTATTATATGAATGTTAATTTTTGTAAAAAAATGTTTAGAGCTTGAAAAAGTCTTAATTAAAGAAAAGAAGAAACGTTGCAATCAATGAGTGTTTAAATTGATTTATTTTCATTATTCCAATTACCCATGATACTGTTTTCTATTATAACATATGTCTGGAATTGAACTTTAAAGATGAATATTTATAACTATTTCCATGAGCGAATTCGCTGGCGGCGTGTGCAATAAAAAGAATTGCGAATATATTAGTTACAGACTTCATTTTTTCGCTTCTATTTTAAATGTGGTCTCATCTTGAGATTTCTTCAACACTGAAACAAGCTATTTCAACAAACGATACACAAAGAAAAAAAAACATTCAAAGTGCACAGGTTTTAAAAGTCAAGCCATTGTAATTTTGTGGTATTCACAAAAAGGTACCGATCTGCATCCAAATCATCGATCAATGATCATCACAGATCAATGAATGATCAATTTCAAATCGCGTTATAGGCGTGTCTTGGAACAAAACAAACTTATTTATCATTGGAAGGTTTTTTTTCCTTTCAGGTCAGGCGTGAAGCTGTATATTTCTTGGTTTCCACTCGACTAACCGATAGGTAATATAAACGTGTATTATTTTCTTTATGCAGACCACGGAGGATAGAGAGACAGGAGACTCATCCCCATGCATTCGCAATTGTCTAAAAAATGATGAAAGGTTCCTATTTCAGTGCTAAAGCCGCATAGAGGTGTTGCCAGATGTCCAGCTTTTAGCGAGATATTCCATTTTTCGACCCTCTCTTGAAATGGCCGAAAAAGTATCCTGAACGACACCTAAAATCCCACTTTTTCATGTAAGTAGCAAATTTGGTGCGGTAGATACTTAAAAAAACTGAACGAGTCTTACAGTAGTCGCAAATAGGTAATGTGTAACCGGGTGATTTGATTTTTGTACAATAGAAATAAACTGAATTAAAAAATAATTCCTCGGATTATCTGACAAAAAAAAAACTACCACGTTGCCGTGGATTCGTTTATAGAATCACAGAGACTGGTTTACTGGTTTCATGCGCGACACTGGGGCCTTATATTAACAGCGCCGCGCGTAGTTTTCCGGAACCATTACCGTCATTGATTTTCGGGATCTGACTTCGCATTGCAGCCTGCGGAGATCAGTCCCTGTTCTCTCTCTCCTCCATGATTAAAATATTTCTTTATACGACATAATTCAATCCGAAATTATTTATTTCTTGCTCCAATGATCTGTGCATTGCAATAAAATAAAAACGGATTTAAGCATGGGCGTCGCGAAGGAGGTGCGATTGCAGTCCAACTCCCTGTTTAGAGACAGAGAAAAGAAGATTCGGGAAAGGTAAAAAAATATCACAAAGTCCCGCAATTCGTCGACTTGTTTCGTGTCCAGGAATTCTTATGTCCTGGAAATTCGTAATTTTAACGAAATTCAAGGTTTCGTCGACACTTATTACAGAATTTTATAAATTACGAAAAATATTCAGTATGTTCAAAATGTTAATTTGCCTTTCCGTAATTCGAAATCTCGTGACGTGCTGCACAGAAATATTGACGAATATCACGCTTTTTGATTCAATTTTTAGAGGAAAAGTAAGTACTTATGTGTTTTTTGAAATTTTTAAGCAACATGCCAAATTTTGTGAGGTTCTAAAATTGGAACTCTGTACGTTGTCCCAGAGTTCGAAATTTGGAACAAGCGTTTAACAAAAATTGTAATTATGCTGATAGGTTCACAAAGCTTGCCAACCTGCATTATTTTAAACAGAAAAATCACACTTTATTAAAAAAAAAATGCTGTTATGAAATACTATTTACGCAAAATATATATACTATTTATACAAAATTCGGGAAAAACGGGTAAATGTTTAATCACAGCTAATAAAAACAATTATAAAATGAATTTTGCGACCACAGTTCGAAATTTTTCTGGATCATATTTTACAATTTGAGGGATTAATAATAATAATAATAATAATAATAATAATAATAATAATAATGCGTTTAACGTCCGTTTCTCGACTTTATGTCATAACAGACGTCATTCGCACCATTACTATTTTTTCATCTACCACATCCCGTTATTTTCTACATTTTTTACAACTTCAACTTATGTAATAGCAATGGGCGAATGAAGGAATTATAGAAAATTAGGATAAGGTAGGTAATTTTTGAACTAGGAATTTGATACGTAATCGGCCATGGCCTCAAATAAGTAACCATCTCGATATTTATCTGGAATTAATTGAGGGAAACCATGGAAAACCTCAATCAAGATGGCCGGTACAGGAATTACCGTTTCTCGGCGAGAGGCAGTAGGAAAAAGTCCCAGTCACATCTGCCCCCGCCGGGGCTCGAACCCGGTACCTCCCGAATGCGAGTCTAGTGCTGTCACCACTACTCTACCCAGCTCGGTTATTTGAGGGATTAAACAATCAATTATATACCAAATCGTAAATATTCTCATGACTGCCAAAATGCAGGAACAAAAAAGAAAAGAACCCTAACAGGTGTTGAACGCATGCGGGGCACAAGACGGTCGACGCGCCCGACTAAAACGAAAAGTGGTTGGCAGTGTGCCAGACGCAAGAAGCCGCAGAACGAGGATCCTTTTGAAGAGGAAAGACGACAAACTACCGTGGGAACATCGTCACGGAGCGCTTCCCAAAACACACGAGCCGTGGGCACGCCGAGACAAGGGAACAATTACACTGCAAGTGTTTATTATAACACAGCAGCTACTGTGTAAAGGTCTGCAGGCATGCGATCGCTGCAAAATACTGCCTGCGTGTGTCTCTTTGTGTTTTTAAGGCAGCAGTCACACTGAGAGCGATGACGCACTGCGGTTAAACCAGATGGAAAGCGAAAAGACATGTGAATTTATCCCATCCCTACGAAAAAGTTGTTTTTCATATATAGCGGTAGTAAAATTACATGACGCACTAGTGCGTAAAGTAACCGAGCTGGGCAGAGTAGTGGTGACAGCACTAGACTCGCATTCGGGAGGTCCGGGTTCGAATCCCGGCGAGGGCAGTTGTGGCTGGGACTTTTTCCTACTGCCTCTCGCCGAGAAACGGTAGTTCCTGTACCGGCCATCTTGATTGAGATTTTCCATGGTCTCCCTCAATTAATTCCAGATAAATATCGAGATGGTTCCTTATTTGAGGCCATGGTCGATTACCTATCAAACTCCTAGTTCAAAAATTGCCTACCTTATCCTAATTTCCTATAATTCCTTCGTTCGCACATTGATATTACATAAGTTGAAGTTTTAAAAATGTAGAAAAATAACGGGAAGTGTGGTAGATGGAAAATAGCAATGGTGCGAATGGCGTCTGTTATGACATAAAGTCGAGAAACGTACGTTAAACGCATTATTATTATTATTATAGTGCGTAAAGTAAAAAAAACAAATGGCATTGAATCCATTCCACAGTAATTTATAAAAGTGGCCCATCTAGTTGACCCTTAAATACCCTTAAATCAGAGAACTCTTACTTTTTCTGGACCACCGCCTCCGTCAGATGAAAAAAAATCCAACGTCTCGTAAATGTTGAAATAATATTGGATATTATCTGTTTATGTATTAAAAAGCATCAAGCTCCCATGAAAGACTTCAACAGCCATTGGGAAGCGGTACCGCCCCACTTGGGAATCTATGCATTAGATGAACAGAGAACAAATCAACACAAAGCAGGCGCAGTTTTCGTAAACAATCAAAATGAAATTCAAAATAGCCGTAAATAAAAAATATTTTTTATTGTAAAAAAGCGTGAGGTGCTATTTTTATACTAACTCTACTTTTAGAAATAGCTGTAACCAATGAAATATTTATACCAGTTGATATCAGACACTCCACATTTTTTTACAATAAAAAAATATTTTTTTACATTTGGGTTCGGTTTGCTATTAAAAAGCGTGCCTTTTTCGTTTTTTTAAACTATTATTTTTTATTTATATATTTATTTATTTAATCTTCAATCTTTAATTTTATGAGTTAAATATTCAAAAGGGATAAAACGCTTGAACAAGGCTTTCAGTAACGCCGGGACGATTTTTAAGTTTCAGTTAAAATAATTATTTACTTCCAAAATAAAAGACTATGCGGAACACGCCGACGAATTCTGAGACTTTTTTATAAACTCCAGGCTTCTGGCATGCCTAGTTGCAACTGCGTATTAAAAAAATCAACCGCTTCATAGTCGCAACAGTTGTGTCGGAATCTTTAAAACAGCAAGTGGTTATAAAAAGCAGTGATAATGCATGTCATCATAATTGTCAAATGATTCACGCAATATTGTTTCATGCTCATCTTTGAATTAGGCAATAATGTTGCGATAGACCTTTTTGTATGACATATAAACAACGCAAATAGTAAATAATAATCGTTCTAACAAGATGTGGTTTTGAAGAAATTATGGATTATTAAAGTACACATTTTTCGAGTACTTAAATCAATTATTTAACACTTTTTTTCTTCGAATAATTCAAAACGCGATCTTACAATTTAATTTTCGCTACGCAGTATGTATAATTTTTTTGTAAAGAAAAAAAGAGGATAACTAATGAGGAATAGATAATTAGATATACTCGTAGATCAGCGTTGCCAGACGTTCCGATTTTTAAATCAAAATTAAATGTCCCGCGCGGGACAGGCTCAGTCCCGCTTTTCGGGGATAACTCGACCGTGCGTAAATAATTATTCTCCTTTTGTATAAGTTGCAATTTGTAACACTCACTCCTCAGACTATTGTTTGAAACGCCATATTTTTCTAATTAATAAAACTTTTTTGATTTCGATTTCTGTTTTTTTTATTTTTTTTATTCGGAAGACGAATAAGACTCAACTGTTTAACGATAGGGTAAATCTGATTCAAAATATCATATTTTTATTAAAATACATTTTCTATGGCTATTTTTGCTATCTATTGTCACGTAAACGTAATTTGAACTCAAATAAAAAGATAAATATTTAAAAACTTCTGATTATATACGTTTTTTTACTATGCCCCACTTTCGACGAAAAAATTCCGCTTTTTTCACTCAAAAAATTCCAAAATCCCGACTTGGCAAAAAAAAAATCTGGCAACGCTGGTTTTTATACGTTTTTCAATCTCAAGAATACAGTGCAAAAAAGTTTTACTTAAAAAGAATGCACTTTGAAGGAAAATATAAAAATATAAATTTGAAAAAAATGATAAAAAATTCGCATCAACATATACTGAGAAATTTTCAAAAAACAATTTCCGCCTTTAAAAAAGTAATGTCCCCACTTTGGGGTAGGCTATTGATAATTCAAACGAAATGTAATCTCCCATCATCAAGACTCTAATAAAACATATCTTCAAAAAACAGATTAGCCGAGTTTCGACTATAAAACTTTCAACTGACTCCCATAAAGATCTTGAAATTCTCTCTAATCTTAAGTAACGACAGTTATAAATCTTAAGATACTATTTACCATAGTACAGAATTTGTATAAACACGATATATAAATGGTGTTTTAAAAGTTGATCTAAAAATATTCATTAAAAATATTTTCGAATGAAAGCTCTCTAAATCAAAACCTGTAGGCTTAAGAAAAAGTACAAGAAACAATCTTAATAAGGGGTGCTATTTATTTATATAAAAAATCAGGACATTGAAGTGATCTAGTAGGACATTAATTAAATAATTTAAAATATAAGACGTCTCATCAGAGAACTTGTAAAGTCCATCATGGATTTTCATATTTTGACAAGATGATTTGGTACTGCCTACTGTTGGTCTCAAAGAAAAGAATGACCGAGTATGTAGCGATTCCGTTATTTACATACTGTTTCCACAATGTATCTATTACAAGCCCCCAGTTCCCAAGTTCTAAATTGGTAAAGTATCATTTGGAATAATCCATTGAAAATAGGAATTGATGCTAAGAGCAGGCCCAAATAACCTTACCTATCGGTGGCCTTAAAAAAGAATCACCCGTGAATAATAAACTAAACACGTAATATTAAATACCTAGATTTTTAGAAGCAGGTGAGAAAGTTAAAATGTGTTTATTACTTGTTGTTGTCATAAATATTATTATTTTGTATTATTTCTGAAGCGGGCGTCACACAAAAAACAAGTGTTGATTTACGTCAAATTAAGTCCGTGTTTTTTAAATTACGTAGATTTAAATAAAGATACAATAAAACTGTTATGATATAGAATATATGGAAAATTTAAAATAAAATAACGAAGGAACAGTATTTGTAAAGAGGTTTTTCACCAACGACATTTTTTGTTCATTGTGTAAATTATTTTTTTTTCTATTTTTTATTTTATAACAAAACTTGCCTTTCCCCCAACTTTGATAAAAACCTTATCTGAAACTAATTGTTTTTTGAGGGTATTTTTCGAGATATACCGACCAAAAAAATCACGTGTAAACAGTATGTCTTTAACTATAATTCGTAGCAATTACATAGATGTGCGATGGTTGGATCATATTTGAAAAAATTAAAATTCTGTGTTAGGTGGGTACATTATTTAAAATGATTTGTAATGTACAAGATATGAAAAGTTCACGAGATTGCATTATTGGTATCAGTTTTAAGTAAAGCATGATTTACTAGTTCAAAACGTTTACATTGTTTGAACCGAACACAAAGCGAGAGTATATTAATGATACATCGGCACCGATATACAATTAGGCAAAGCATGACAATTTAAATATCTTACATTGTACCTCCATTCTTGGTTTCCAGTCTCAAAGAGTGCCGCAGCGCTCGAATATTGTCTTTGCTGATAACAATTAATCGAAATCCATGTCTAAAAGGAATTTTATCTCGTAAATAAATGACTGTCTATTAATTCTTTCGTCTTTAAACCGGATTCTCTACTGAATTGGAATTTCGTTTTATACGTATCTCAATCTGAAAATTTGTTAAACAACACGTGAAAAAAGGATTATTTTTTCGATAATTTCTCAACCTGTTTTTTTCTACATAATAAAATTTTATAGACAAAAATTTAGTTGAGTTGAACTTGGAGCCAAGAGCAGTCTTCTAGAAAGAGGTTTTTAAAAGTGGGATACGTTAGTTGATCGTAGGGGGTACGCGAACAAAATTTACGTAATGGCGACTGCCTAGCTCGAAATGTTCGCAGATCAAACTCTTCAAACTGATTTCCCATCTACATTAGTGTTAAATATTTAACGCAAGCATTCCGAACGCCCATAAGAAGGTATTACACGAATATTTAAAACGGCATTTAACAGTTTATTTTCGCTGTTTTAAATCTAACTTAAAACTATTCAAATTCTCATATAGTTCAGACCGCATTCCAAATGGGCAGATGTTTTCATAAAAAATAAAAAACCACAAATAAGTTAGTAGAACTATTTATGTGATTTTTTTAATAAAACTGATTTATTTAAATCTGTATTCATGACACCTGCTTAAAACCATATCTCAGAGATATCCTTGAATTTGTGTGTTTTTTCATGCAATTCGTTCAAATATAAGGTCAAAGGTTAATCAGGCAATTAATTTTCATAGAACCACGGTTTCACAGATATTTTAAAACATCATTTATCATGATATTATCATTAAGCGCTGCACAAAATAGTATTAAAAAGGTAAATATATTAAGTAGGCAAAAATAAAAACTAAACTGAGAGATTAACAGTAGTGTTAAAAACAAGCCAACCGGCTGAATTTATAGAGATTTTATTACAGTATGTTCGGAAAACTACGCGATCGATTAATTAAGATTAAACTGTAGATTACAGACGCTCGACAAATTATGCTATATTAGCATCTATACAATAAAAAAAAAGACGCCCTTAAATTCGGAAGCCACTTTTTTACGTTTTGAGGTTATTTCCATCAGAACCTACTCTTCTCTTTTCATTACGAACCGTGATAATAAAATCAAATCTTTCCTACAATACAAATATTTATATCTGGTTTCTGTATTTTTCCCGCGCAAATTCCAATACAAAATCAGCTGTTGTAAAACATCTGGAACGCATGGGAATTTACTATCGAACACAATAGATTGCAGTACTACCCTAAACAAAAGACAATCGCGTACATTGACATTACGACCCTAACTTAAAGGGGAGTGGTTGTTCATGTTATTATATAACCCGGACATACACGCGCTGTATTGCAAAATCACAACTTCCTCATTTCCGACTTGTTGATTGGTTCCGATTTTATAAGGGTGAAACTCAACCTACCAGATTTTTATATTTAACTACACATCATTTATTAAGTACTCTCAGTACTCGAAACCACTTCCTGTGAGTCATACTGTGCAAAAATAATTTCAAATTGTGATAAAAATCTGCAAATATCAATTACAACCCAGTGTTTTGTTTATGCGATTGTTTTGTTTTTGTTGTGATCTTCATCTGTTTGTTTGTTGAGTGCATTTTGTTTGTTCTTCATTTGCTTATTGACTGTGTTTTGTTTTTGTAGTGTTTGTTAAGTGTTTGATTATTGTGTCTTTTGTTTTTGTTGTGTTCTTCAACGTTTAATTGTTGATCGTGTTTTCAATGTTGTGCTTAGATCGTGTAGGTTTAGACTTGAGAGTGAGGAGTGTAATTCAATATTTAGTGTCTGTTGATCGAAAGTTCTCAGTTTAACATTTTATAAATGTTTGTAAAACATAAACTATCAAAAATGTGGTCGGTGTATATTATTAAAAATCTAGAAATAAATTTAATAAAGGCTTATTGCCTTTTTCAACATAAAAGGTTTAGAAAAAATCAGGAAGCCGAAAGAATTTTTTTGATTTTCGTTGATTTACGCGACATAGTTCTAAAAAAGTCTGAAATAATTTTTATTCAACTATGGTGACAAAAAATCATGGTTATGTAGCTCACCTTTTTTGACTACTTTTGAATTTTAACCGTTCTACGTCCATATATGATCAAAGCGCCTGAATGCAAAATCACTTTATGATTTTTATCGAAATCTACAGTTTTTTAAAAGGTAATGTACTCAAACTTATTTTTATATTTATAATTAATGTTTCATTAAGACATAAAGTTGTTTTTTAAATTAGTACACAGCGTTCTACCTAATGCTTAAAACGCATTGTGTTGTTTTATAAACAAAAAAAAAACAAACAAACAAACAACTGAATTATTAATAAAACAATCGAGTTTAACTAAAGCGCTAACACATATTTCATTTGTTTCGAATTATATAGGTACTGATTTTTCATGTACTTTTATTATTGTATGAATAATACGTTTTATTAAAATTAAAGCTTAATGTCGCTTATCATTTAAATGATTTTTTAAAACTCTGCAGAGCACAATATTGCGATACTGTTTAAAGCTGTGGAGACTTCAATGATGCGTAAAACAGGGAACCTCAAATGATTACACTTGGATTTTTTTTTCTTAGTGATATCTTCCCGTTACCGCCAATCGCTAGACGATTCATTGGCCAAGTATTGGTTGCTTTAATTACAGATAATCGAGTCTCAACTGTTAAGTGCGTCGGGTTAAACAGAATATGGTTCAGTCAAAGACGCTTACCTTTTTTATTATTCTTTTAAAATTAGGTGTCGTCCCACGTTCGTGTAGTATAATTTAAACATTTTCTCGTTTCGAAAAGGAAACGATTGTTGCATGACAAGCGGTCATAAACTACTTATTATTTAGCTTTTTATATATTATTAAACACTTTAAGTATTTTATGAGCGATTTTATGGACACTGGAAGCTGTGTACAAACCGAAAGTCAGATATGTTTAATGTCAGATGCCTCAAGATAATATACAGGGTGTCGGAACATTTTTTTCTACAGATTAAAGTATTAAAGTGATAGCTTGCCGGGTATTCAATGTGCTCTATCGTACGAGAATTTATTTATGTAAAATTTAAATGCACTTACGTTACGGAAATATCTCATTTCTATGAAAAATCTTATTCAATCCTTGATGTTAACGCTTCAAAATATACTAGAAATATATTATATCGTTCTTCCAGCGTTGCCAGACGTCCCGATTTTACACTTACGTGTCAGTTCTTGCTTTGATGCATCTGTCAGCTCAAATGACTCATGCATCACATGTCTGGCATGCATTCTTGATTCTATATAGGTCGTGATATGATTGACTGAACAAGGTAACTCAGTGGCAGACTGCAGTAACATATTCAGAACTCAGCTCTTTTTGAACCGGTTCAGTGAGCCAGCTCACATACGGGATCCAGATGCAATGATGCAGATCACTAAAAAGACCTGTTTTTCCCATCTCTAAGATCTACCGTCAGGGATACAAAAACATTTTTGCAAAATAACTTAAAGATATATTTAATCACCCTTTGTTTAACAATAACTAGGAAATATTCAAATCAAATAATAATTTTAAACGTACGTATCTATTTTATAGCTATTAATTATGCGTTTTAGTATGAAAATCGTCAAACTGGTAAAAAAATTGATATTTTATTTATAAGTAAACAAGAAACGATTGGTTTTCTAATAATATTTCTGTTATTTATAACCTTTGGCTTCTATATTTGTAGTAGCATCTGGATTTTTAATCAGAAGTTGAATCAATATTTGTTTAAAACCAAACGGATATTAAAAACTATTTCGTATATCGTTTTATTATTTATAAACACTTAACTGAAGACTTGGATTGAGTCAATTTCAATTAAATTATTCATAAACACAAACTACTGTTTTTTATTGGAAGTTAGCAGTCCGGCCCGGCTTCGTCCGGCTTTGCAGATTACACGATAGTTGAAGACAACTGACAGCCAAAAACTGTTAAATTAAATTATTTTTTAATGAATAAAAATCTGCATGCGCCTCTCAGTCTACTACGTCGAGTAGACGTAATTTGTATGGACAGTTCATATTTCAAATTCATTCATAAAATATGTAATTATTGTGTTCGATTTCAATGTAGCTATCATTGAATCACATAATTCTGACATTACAATTAAATGAAATTTGAATTACCGGATGTTGATTACTGGTTAAAAAACAGACAATTGAACCGTGACTATATATTTATCACTTCCGATTAAAAGTGAAATAATCACTTTGTTGAATAAACACGTATAAAAATCTCTATGTACTGCATTTATTGGATGTGTGCGGGAAATGTATTATATCTCTGAACAGCGCCATTTTACTTTAAGATACACACAAGTTACAATCTTTAAAAAAATTGCCTTTAACTTAAAAATGAGATAGATATTTTTTTTCAAGATTTTTGAAATCAACGTGCTTTTTTGTAGACGAACGATGACCAAAACAAAAATTAAAACGTAATTTTGTTATTTTTTTTTTATTTGGAAAATCCAAATCAAATTACTCAATATTGAATTACATTACCTAAAATGAAAAATAAAATAAAAACTAAGTTTTTGCAATTTTCTTACAAACTCTAAAAATGTATTTTTTGAAAAAAAACGCGAGCGGAAGAGTGTGGCAAAGTTAGCAGGATTTGTGTCGTACTTTTTGCTCGTGCTTCTCGCACGCTCAGCAACCGGTCTAGCAGCGTGCGCGGTTCGAAGCAGCTCTGCAGAAACGGGCTTCCATAAAAGGTTGAGCCCTGCAATAGCTGTTAGCTGCCGAGGACATGTCACGATCGACGGTCAGAAAACCCGAGAGTCCTCGGCACGACTAGGCAGGAATCGTGTGGACGGCGCACTTACTTTGAAACAATTTTTTTATCAAAATTTTGTTTGAAACACGGTCTTTTTATATCATTGTAATGTTCTACAAGACAGAGTTTAAAACACCGTTATCAGCATTAG
Organism: Venustoraphidia nigricollis; assembly: GCA_034508555.1. Taxonomy (NCBI): domain Eukaryota; kingdom Metazoa; phylum Arthropoda; class Insecta; order Raphidioptera; family Raphidiidae; genus Venustoraphidia; species Venustoraphidia nigricollis. Next base: position 1,974,060 of record JAVRKA010000032.1, on the reverse strand, counting down.
TACTGAGAAAAAAGTTACCGCTGCCCTACCATACATAATCCTGCTGGTCGTGACGTTCTGTCATTATTTAACAGTCAATTACATGACAGAATATGACGTGTTTCGAAGATTATAAAAAAAATCTATTGTTTACATATTGCATATCAGTAGTCAAATTTGGTTATTTCCTGTTAACACTATCTGATTTATTGGATTGGTATAGAAATTCTATAATACCTACCTAGGTGTTAATATTACTTGTATTTTTAATGTTTAACTATCTGAACTGTTTAAAATTGTTCGAAGAAAAGTTTAAAAGTATATGACATTTATTTTTTCTTTATACCCAGCCGAAAGTACATACTTTCGGCTTCGATTTTAAGACAGAAAGTTTAACACTGCGAGAATTACTCTCACGCCATCTGTAACGGCGAGCCGAAACAGGTTTCTCGTGCACCTAATACCTACTTTCGACAGGGTACGAAGAAAAATAGTATACACCACACGGCCAGAAAGTAGAAATTCTTGCAATGCGCCACACACGATGTCCGAGGAGAAGCCGAGGGCATCATGTGTCGTGGAGTGCAAGAATTTCAACTTTCTGCTCTTGCGGTGTAATATACTATTTCTTTAAACCCGGTCTAAAGTACGTACTTTTCGATTTTAAGACAGAAAGCCAACATTTATGCACTGCTGGAATTACTCGCACGCCGTCTGTAACAGCGGGCCGAAACAGTTTTCTCGTGCACACTGACACGAAAGTACGTATTTTCGACCGGATATAAATGTAGTACATATCTCAAGGGCAGGAATTTCAACTTTTTGGCCTTGTGCTGTAATATACTATTTTTTAATTTTCTGTAACTGTATATTTTGTAACAAATCGCTATAAAATGATACAATTTTTAAACTGATTAAAACCTCAACCTTTTTCAGAAGAACCACGAAATATCTGACTAAATTCTAATTAATTTTTATTATATTCGTAGGCCATTCCGTAAATTCGTCACGTATTTGCGTACAAAATGTGAAAATGTGCAAAGCAGTTATATTTTAATCGATAATGTATTAGTAGAAGGTAATAGTTTTTAAACATTGGCGAGATGTTTACACCCGAAGGTATAAGATAATAAACATGTTATATGATGTTTACCTTGAAATCGAAAATCTCTTTTATGTGGCGGTACAATAAATATTTATCTATTTTTTTTATTCGTTAAAACTATGGCGCGAGCACCTGCTAAAATAGTTTTTAAACACAACTCTAGACAACCAGATTTTGTTTGGCTTTGTTATCGTGAAAAACATCTTAGGCTGTTCTTTTCGCGAACTATATCAAGCTCCAATTAAAAATAAAACTCCTATGGGGAAGGTTCCGTATTATTCCGTTTTCCGTGAGAACTTTAAGACAGAATTTCTTCGTATATGGTGGTGTTGATCCAATAGAATGTCACAGTAAAGGAAGGTTTGGTTTGAGGATCAAAAAATAAATAAGCTTTACCGATTTTTCGCTAATGGCCAACGTTTCGAAAATTATATTCTCATCATCAGGGCCTTAAGCTGGTCGAATAGTGGTAAATTGTTCTACTAATATATACATGATCATATTATAAGATTAATACAATTTTAACATCACAACACATTAAAAAATTAATTCAATAGTAATAAACTGTCACAAATTGTAAAAAAAAAAATTATTAATAAAACTATTACTTTTTCGAATAATGTGCACAAAAAATTTTTTTAATGTGTTGTGATGTTAAAATTGTATATATTAGAATTTTTTTTTGGAAATCCAGCTAACACATTTTATTCAAACACTAGTCTTTTGAATTAATTGTCTTATATAGTAACAAATATTGTTAATAAGTACATGTATATTATACAAAGGTAAATCTTAAGAGAAGAAGAAATATTAAATTTTATCTACAACTGCAGAACGTCAGTTTGATTGTTAAATAATCAATTGTTACAATGCTAAATCAGAAAAATTTATTTTTTATCCACCATACACCGTCTGGACTCAAACCAGAATCTTTCCACATTCGCGGCAGAATGAGTTATCAATTACTCTACGGTGCGATATCTAAACTTTAAATTCTTCTTAATATAGCAAATTGTAACGTTAAATACACTTCATATGAGAGCAATTTTTTATCTAGTATACAGCTAGACTTGCATCGACTCTAATGCGAGAGTTATGAATGTATATGTAAATTTCATAATTAACCGAAGTCCAAATACTTGGTTGTTATAATAATTATATTTGATTTTATTTACAGCTGGTAGGATATATATAATAGAATTTTTTTTATTTTTTATTTTTTTATTTTTTATTTTTTTTTTATTTTTTAAAAAAATATTAATTAAATATATTAAAAAAATAAAAAAAAAATAAAAAATAAAAAAAAAATTCTATTATATATATCCTACCAGCTGTAAATAAAATCAAATATAATTATTAAAATTGTATTAATCTTATAATATGATCATGTATATAGTAGTAGAACAATTTACCACTATTCGACCAGCTTAAGGCCCTGATGATGAGAATATAATTTTCGGAACGTTGGCCATTAGCGAAAAATTGGTAAAGCTTATTTATTTTTTGATCCTCAAACCAAATCTTCCTTTACTTTAAGACAGAATTTTCGTTTAGATTTTACTGTAAACTATGAGTGAGGTCCTATATTCTGTATTTTTTTCAAAATTTTAAGTTAAGTAGTTTCAGTGATAAAGGGAGGAATGATCGACTTTCGTATACTTCTTTTATAAATATGCATTTTAAAATTATAAAAAAAATATATTTGTATTTCTCATAACGGGGTCTTTCATTTAATACGTCACATGGCGCACTTGATTTTTTCTTTTCATTTGCCAATTTAATCCTAAAATTAACCTTTAAAATTGGAATTGGTTTATTTACGCTAAATACGTCCGTGATTGGGTCATCTTATTCTATATTATATTATGTACCAAATTTGAACTTTGCAGATTCTGTTGTGATCCTATAAGGGTTCCGTTTTATTATCGGATGTAAGGAACCCTAAAAAATGAAGAATTCTTTTAGTATCAATTACAAATATTTAAATATGGAATTCTTACGTTTTTAAAAATTATTATATTACAAGAAAATGCAAGTAACCGACATTGTGAAATCTGCGTAAAAGATAAATAAAAATATCTCACTCACCAATATTCTGCAAGATCACGTCAGCATCTGCAACAAACAATAAATCTTTTAATTTTTGATACAAGACAGATCTTTCAACCAGAGGCGAATCTACGTAAGGACTTATAGACCCTAAGCCCCCGAGTATCAAGGGCCTATAAAATTGATTTATATCATAAATTTTTAATACTTTCTCATTAACAATGAGCACTTATCGTATAGGTATTAAAAAGAGTTAATATTAGGTAAAAATTACCAATAACTTTTTGAGTGAATTTTGACAAATTTTTTGCTGACTTTTTAGTAAAATTTGTTTGGTACCAAGTTTCAACTCGGACTTTGATGTTATCAAAAGGGAACTTTAACCATAATTTAAAGATTCTTAATCTAAAAAACAATCGGGCCCCATCCGACTTCAATAGCCCTGGGCCCTGACAAACCTAGATCCTCTCCTATCTTCAGTCGACATAGTTTTAATGTTATAAAAACAGTTTAAAAGTTTGTCGACATGTTTAAAACATGTTACGTTATTTGAATGTGTGCTCGGTATGTACCTGTTAATAATACTTTTAGTATATGTATCAAAAAACAGTTTTGCTGTTACATAATCTCTACCGTAAGAATTAACAGGTGTCCTACGAAGTACAGAAATGTACTTAAAACAGGTAAATGAGTCTTCGAGCGTGGGAAAGGTCGCAATTTTTTCAAAAGGTCTTTTTGTACTCACTATTTTTTGTTTGGATATCCGCTATACAGGCAACAGCTAGGTATAAAATACAGTTAGCAAAGCTTTTGATAGTTGAAGATTATATTATTGAAATAGAGTAAGGTACTTTGTTGCATAAAAAAGTTTGAATATTTGTATTGTGCTTTTGATAAAAATATTTAAGGGTCGAAAATAATAATAAAAAAAAATAGTTAACAATAACTTCGTTGTGGCTTAATAAAACGATTGAAATTAAAAGAACGAATATGGAACGCTTCCTTAGTTTTCGAGAAGCATGTCCGCGGAACAATCTCGTTCCACTGTCGCCAATGCGTTGAAGCAAAGAAATGATATTACGAGTATCCACGGATTGCAGACCGATCCTCGTTCCACAGGTCTTAAACTCTAAGATTTTCGGCACACGAGTCAACCGTTTTGCAATTTGAGTTTCAAACCGGTTCACGATACGTCAGAGAATGGGTCGACAGAAACACGACCGATTAGAAACTAGTTTCAAACTGGTTGTGTGCGATCGTGTTTACAGGTCGAGAAGCAATTTCATTTGCATGTTGCTACGAAATTTTTCTACTGTAAGATAGGAGCAGCCATCTTTACCAATTCAGATTCAGACGCGCTCGCGTGCGAATAAAGAATCTCCATCGATTGCAAAACAACTGCAGTCGCATCCGAAACTAGTTTGGAACTCTCGTTACTAAACAGTCGACTCGTGTACGGATGGCTTAAATTGACAGGAATCTTCGTCGAATAAAACGCCGAGTCTACCCGAAAATTGTTCGTTATAGTGCATATTACACTCTCATTCGGGAACCAAACAATACTCATAGTCATATTATATTGTGGCCGTTGTTGGACGTAACGCATAGCGACAGATCTCGTGATAAAATAGGAGTATATGCCGGAGTATTGACATGTTATGATGCATCCTAAGGAGCTATTCAAATATATTCGCGAGACCTTTAAAGATAATATTTTTAAAAATTCTACGTAAGCGGTTTTAGTATCCAGTCCGAGATAAAGCAGATACGTATTAAATGTTTAAATATAAGTATATAATATATATATATATATATATATGTAATATATATGATGCAAAGCGTGGCGTGGGAATTTACGGCAGGTGTCCCACAACGGACATGATATCTGCTGCTGCTGTTGCGACGCGCCGGTGTCTGCGCCAGTGGCGATACGGACGAAGACGATGACGATGATGATGGCATGGGATTCATGGACCGTGCTGCCGTTACTGTATGCTGCTGACACACACGCGATACTAACACACGGAACACTTCTTCGTACTAACTGTTCGTTTTCAAAAAGATTTCTAGTGAACGAAAGTTTAAAACTTCACCAAAAACCCAGATGTACAGTTAGCATTATTTTCTACAGTACAGTAAAATTCCGCTTAACGCAGGAGATACGTTAGAGTTGGGTAACTCAGATCTGAATCGGTTCAAAGAGCCGACTCCGACAGAAGATCCGTGAGAGTCGACTCGTTTTTTTTGAGCCAACGGATCAACGGATCCACATAACTCAGTGAAACACTTAACACACAGAAGCACATTTTACACTTACGTATCGGTTCTTGCTTTGATGCATCTGTCAGCTCAAACGACTCATGCATCACATGTTTGGTTATGCATTCTTGATTCTATACAGGTCGTGATATGATTGACTGAACTAGGTAACTCAGTGGCAGACTGCAGTAACATATTTAGAACTCGGCTCTTTTTGAACCGGTTCAGTGAGCCGACTCACATACGGGATCCAGATGCAAAGATGCAGATCACTAAAAAGACCCGTTTTTCCCATCTCTAATACGAAACAGAGCGACACGTTTATTACATTTTCAATCTCATGAATTCTTAAAAAAATAATATAACCTATATTATCTAACTTTTGTATGCAAAGACGAAAAAGTTATTTAAAACTGTCTAAAAAAAATGTTTCAATAGATTTTTAGTTTTGTGCGACCATAAATGTCGTTTTTTATATGAACGTGTCATACAAACGGTTTTAAAATACAGCAAAGTTAAAAACCGCTCACTGGCTCGTTAGCTCCCGTGTTACACTGCGATGTTCATATTTTACCCCCTTCACTTGTCTTCTCTCCCCTAGTATATTTTTATCGCCTTCAAACTGTTGGATGTTGAACCAACTATTGACCGTCGCTGACTTTGACCGAGCCTAGAAAATAATTCTACTGAAATAATGTTTCGGTCGGTTCAAAAAATATAATACTATTTTCATATTAAATCTGTTTCCAATGGCAAAAAAAGCGTAAAATAACCATATTTCAGCTGTTTAGAAGTGAACTTTTTTAGGCGTGGAGTAAGCGTGATTTCGATTGAACAGGATAAAGTGGTTTTAAAAAAATATCTATTTCAATGATTACACCTAGATCCCAGCTAGTGAATAGATTTTGCTCAAATTTTGCAAACGTATTCAAAATAGTCATATCTCGAAAAACAGTCTTCGCTCAAATGTAGAAGTGGTAAATACAGGATAAAGAACTTATCTCTATTAATGTTGACTGTTTTGGCATCGCTTTAATTGTTATTTGAACTTTACTACTTTGTTATTAGGTCTATGGAACAGAATCTATCGTTTCTTATTCTTGCTGCTAGCAATTCATAATAATAATAATAATATCTATAGGTATATATATATATATATATAGTAGTGCCCCATTGACCAACGAGGGACAAAGTATACAATTTTGGAAAGTTGTTTGCGGTTATACAACTGTTGGAACTGACATGAAATGAAATCGTTCTTTTTTTTTCAAAAACAAAAAAACACGTTTACAGTTTATTTTGTACTTTTTTTTTTGTAAATTAAACCGAGATATTTTTTTAATTTATTTGGTAGACTTTATTGTAAATTACTTTTTATTAAAAAACTAAAATGTAACATGTTTTAAGACCTTCTCATTTTTGAAAAATATATTATCATGAAAAGTTTTTGAAGTGAAACTTCTTTAGCAACGTCTCTGTTTGAAATTGTCTGTAACGTTAAAGGGGAAGTGATTCAACGGCGGGGAAATATGAGGTAAACCCTGGTAACGCAAAATTAAAGAGGAAATGTTTCAACAGCTGGGAAATATAATAGAAACCTTGGTAACGCAAAATGGATAACGCATTTATGGAACGAGTTTCACTTCCCCGTGAGCTTATATGGGGGAGGCTCATACGTTTTTTTTTTATTGTTAAAATAGATATAGATCAGTTATGGACCCCACCAACAGCGCAATTTTTCCCGTATTAAAAATATGTCGAAGTAAAATATTTATGACAACCGTCAAACATAAAATTGCGAGTTCGTGTATTTTTCCAAATATGTATTCTCATTACGAAAACCCATGCTGTTTTTTGCCTTAATTAAGCAAATTAACACATGTAGGTAAATTTACATATTTTGCATAAATTTTTCATCGCATTCAAATCACAGTTTGAAATCGACTTTTTATGTCATCGCGCTAAAAGAATTTAATTAAAAATATAAATTCGCGTTTTTATTTGCGAGATTTTATAAAAATCGCTTCATTGTCTGCAAACTTATAGGGTAAAGGTGCCGGGTCGCGATTAGAATGCTGGGCTTTGGATCAAACGGTCGTCGATTTGATTCCCACCTCCGCGCATAGATGTTTTCTGATGTTGTTTTGACGTAAATAATTAGACGTTATTGCGCACGGTTGGCGAGCGTCTATAATCTACAATAAATAAATAAATTAAAAATTCAATTGCTATTGTTACAGTCCTCAGATTAAAAACGTGAGAACTGGGGGCTTGTAATAGTTGGAGTCAATATTGAATGTTTTATTTTAATTGCCGAAAGATCGAAGAGTGATATATAAGTTTATATATATTATAATAATACAAATAATATATATAATTAACTATTTAAATATTAACAACAAATGTTTCTGTTATTGCTATATGCTAATTAAGTCTTTAAAAACACTAATTTTCTTTCAACAGCTGCTTAAATTATGATATATCATTTATTGCAAAAAAAATAAATATTTTTTCCAATCTGCAGCTCTTCTGAGTGAACTAGCCTTTACCCGCGGCTCACAGATGTTTCTGACAGGAACTTAAGGCGTAGCCGGATAAGAAGTACCCAACATTTTAAGTTTGGTTACTAACTGATCGAAGTCGATCGTTCTCGGGTAACGCTAGTACTAACAGACAAAAATTCAGAAACCACGTTTTTCCATCAAGGCATTTTACAAAATAACCTAAACCTGTTTGAAAAACGAAATTACAGATAGTTAGGTACATTTTGCTACTATTTTATATAAATCAAGTTCCGGCGCTAGTAGATTTATTACGACGTTTTATTAAAAAATGACGTTATTACGAAGTAGCGATTTTGTTTCGCTTCGGAACCATTGATTAAGAGCCACTGTTTTAAGTGATATGTCATAATTAGAGATAATAACCTATCAGGCATGCAACTAAGTGCGAATACCGAATAATTACGACACCAATTACGGTAATTTATCCAATTTGTAAATGAAATTCATAACAATTTTTAGTCCACTTTCACAATTTGTATTTTTTTTTGTATGGACAGTTTTTAACGGAGTTTTAAAAAACATGTATTTACTAGCTGCTCAGTTGAGTTTTGCTTAGAAAGTTCTGTTAATTGTCACCCCTAAAAACTGATTTAAAAATCATGCTTAAAGTTCTAACTTAAAAAAATTTCAAATCAGTATTTTTTGCTTTTTTGTACTCGAAAATATAAAATAGGATTTTAAATGTTTAAATACACTTTTGGGTAATAAAATCGCACAAACATGCTCGTAAGAAAGATCAACGAACGATAGAAAAAGATACTTTTAATACCTGGAGTCATGCAACCCAAATCACACTGATGTTACTTACTTTAAAACACATATAAGTAGACTTACAAAACGCTGTCTAAAAGTGTGGTTCGATTTCTATTTTTTACGAAAATAAAAATGATCTAAGGACGTTGCCATATTTTCAGTTAAAGTAAAATAAATTAAGATAAAGGACTGTTTTAACTTGAATGTTGTTAGAGATCACAATTACAGGAATACAATTAAATTCAGAATTTTATCAATTAACAATAAATAATAACAAAAATGAAATTGTTCGTGTCGTATGCGTTCCGATTATGATGAAACTTTGCTTGCGTGGTTGTGCGCGCATTCGCGAAGCTTTCTGACCTAAAAAAAATCTAATTCTCATAAAATTAATATTTGTTTGCTCCACTACTATTGTCGCCGCCCAGCGAGCTATAAAATATTGTTTCATGCCAATCATGTGCAAAGTCGCGGATAGCGGCTAGTTTAAAATAAAATTTAGGTTTGGTCCAAAACAAATCAAGACAAAATCAAATGTTTTTTTATTAATAAATTGTTGAAAATATTTTTTTTATGCAAATCGGCTTCTGTGCCCATTTCTTTTTTTTATATTTTCACTCAAAATACATTTTGATTTTTCTCAACAATAATTGGTGAGAAAATTAAAAAAAAACATTTTCACGATTAAATTTGTTTTTTCTTTTGCATTAATTATTAACTTTTTTCTATGCAATAATTAATTAGATTTGTTTTAGTAGGTATACATTTTTTATGATTAGATAATTAATCTCACAACATAAATACATTTTTAGTCCGAAAAGTTTCAAAATAAAACCCGAAGTTTTTTAGACAGAATTTTCGTTTTGTAATTTTTTATATTTATTTTTTCTTCAAAAAACTTATACCTAGATTATTTGTAAGATTCTGAATATATTTTATAAAAATTTACAGAAACACTGTAAACAAAATATTGATTTATTTTTTTCGATTATAAAACCTAATCTCTAAACATGTAATCAACGTCATCTTTAGTCACTAATTATGTTTTCAATCATAATTCTAAACTAATTGTCATGAAAATTTAAATATTTATAATCTTCTGCAAGCCGTTCCCTGAAGACAGATATAATTAATAAAAAATCATTTAAGCGATTATAGGCAGGTAGCAGATCAAAATCAAAATAAGAATTTAACGTCTAATCATAATTTGAAACATGTAACCTGAAGCTATTTTAGTTTAAATAATGCCCGTATAGCAACCAGTTTTACTTGCAAATCTAAGCATTCAGAATGCACCAGGCCAAATTCTCACGAATAGAATCGACGCGACCAAAAAAATAACTGAAATACAGAAATGATGCCAAGTTCCTTGCCTATACGTTATCAGCAGCACAGGAAAATATTTTGTGAATTGATAAAACAGACCAAACTTGGCAACTTTTCAAGGATCTCAGTACTGCCCAGTTCTTTAAGAAAAACTTGCCAAGTTTGATTTGTAAATTTTATCAATTCGCACAATATTTTATTTGCTAAGCGAAACACTGCTAATATCCCGAGAGCTGTTAGACATTTTTGAGTAGGTATTTCAGGCACTGTGAAAATTTGTTCAATATCTCTTTAGTAATATCCGAATACAAAAACACAGACCTGACTGAAGGTTTGCGGGGTTTAACCAATCCTCAACCTTTCAAATTAGCAAAATTTTTGTCGCAATAAAAAGCCCTTGAGGGATTTTGAAATTTGACACCTTGAAATTTAGTATTTAACGAGTTGAAAAATAAAAAAAAACAGATTTCTTAATCGGGTCTAAAGCATAGCCAGGTGTTTGCAAAATTATCTTTATGAAAAATTTTAAAAATATATTTGACGCACGTTGAAATTTAAGTAGGACATTCTACCTGCCAGGTGATTAAAAATTTGGGGGTCGGTTAAGCCCCGCTACCCTTCAGCCAGGTCTGTGTTTTTGTATTCGGATATTACTAAAGAGGTATTGTACAACTTTTCATAGTGCCTCAAATACCTATCCAAAAATGTCTAACAGACCTCGGACATAATTTTTACATTTTATAATTTTCTTGCAATTAACAAACCTCATTCCCAGTTGGGTAAAAAGCTTGTAATGCGAGGTTTTGTCTCTTTGGTCACGAATATAAATTATGCATTCTTGACATGAAGAGTTATTTCAGGTATTAGATTTCAATACGCGGCGAAGATTTTATCCATAGATAAATGTTCACGTCTCAGTGCGTTGACAGGCTGCTATTAATAAACCGTTCACGGTTCCGGATCTTTACTTATTTTATCTATCGCTGCTACGAATTACGAATTTTGAATTTCTTGGGCTTCGGAAATACAGGGTCGTTCCATGCTCTCACAAAAGTCAGGATATTGTATGGCTTTGTGGCTCTTTATGTCTAAAATAATAATAATATTCCTTGATGAATTAGTAAACCAATTGAGATGAGCACATAACTACCCAAGTTAACATTAATATTGCTTTTCTAAGTTTTATGGTTCGTAAGAAGTGGATAAAATAAAGAATAATTTGAAGTTAATCTGTGATGTTTTAATATTATAAATTCGCCTTCAGGGTTTCGTACTCAAAGAGTCTAAATGGAACCCTATTGTCGTGGTAACATTATCCGTCTGTCAGAAGCTTTAAACGTCTAAACGAAATGAGAAATCGACATGAAATTCATACATAATTTGTGAAATCTTGGCCCAAAGACGATAATCATATATAAAATGTTGAGAATTTTATTCTAAGAAGGGTTACATACATGTTAAAGGGGGGTAGCAAAATCTAGGCATGTGGGGTATCATTGTTTAGAGCGCGTTAAGTCGTTTATTTTTTAGATGAATTACAGAAATGCCAGGTTGTTGGTTTAAAAATAATATATGGATTATATCTTCATAGAAAGAAAGCAAATTATTCAAAGCAAGCTTGCGTAAATCACTAATTAGTCTCATAATATTGATTACAGATATTATTTTGGATTAGTAAAACAAGGCATACTGTGGTTGGAAATTAGAAAAAACAACAATTTAATTACTTATTAACTACAATTTCAGAATAAAAAGAAACGGAGCCCTTTTTCTCAGAAACGAGTTGAAATTAATATCAAATACCAAGATCCACAATCCCACAGTCCTGTTAAAAAATCAAGTTTATAACTCTATAAAAAGATACGGCCACGATGGAAGCTCGCATAGCATAAGTAAAGGCAGGGATGGAATTATGCCTAGGTCCGTGAGGCCCGGATCTAGAGCGGCATGATTTTAGGGGCGGCAAAATTTGAGAGACGACAAAATTCCAAAAGTAAACAATGTTACGACAGTTGCAATTTAAAGATTAATGTAATTAATTTATCCTTCATTGCCCAAATTTACACTACTCTCGCTTCATTAGATGTTTAATTGCAAAAATCACTTCCACATCTAGAGCAAAAAGGGCGCCATATCGGACGGGGCATAGGGCGGCATCGAACCTAAATCCACCACTGAGTAAAGGTAATTTTTAAGTCCATGTTTCCATTATTATGTGACAAATTTTAAGTTTAGTTAACTCCAACAAAGTAATTGGCCAGTTAATATAACAGTATGGAACTCTCAAAATTCGAGGTCTACTCGCACGTGTCCGTGTTTATTCCCATTTAGGATGTGATTTGAGAAAACGTTCGCAATAGGAGAAATTAAAACCCTTACAACCACACTTCCAGCACGTAAATTCCTGAGCATCCGTCATGACTCGTCAAGCAAAAATGTGCCCTCGTCCAACGTAATTGTATAAAAAGGTAATTACGTCGAACATAATGGTAATGCAATGTTAGATGTATGTACTTTATATGTACATACAATTAAAATCGCGAATGTAATCGACTATGACCGAATGTCTTCGAACAGAGGCGTGGGAAAATGAGGCAGGTGTTAGCGCTGAGTTGAGTCGACTTTGCCATCGCCTTCTAGATTGCAACTACTTATGTACATTAACTGTGTTTGTATGTATCAAACAGATTACACATGTGTGTCGTGTGCATATATACAGGCTAAACAAGAACTCCTCGATCAAAAAAGATCGAGGACACGTCGTTTTGGGTTTGGGAAAAACAGGAATTAGTTAGGAAACCTTCTTTTGTTGAGCGGTGCTAGGAAACTCGCCCGAGGAACTGTTATATATAGGCTAAACAAGAACTCCTCGATCAAAAAAGATTGAGGACACATCGTTTTGGGTTTGGGAAAAAACACGAATTAGTCAGGAATCCTTCCTTTGTTGAGCGGTGCTAGGAAACTCGCCCGAGGAACTGTTATAATATAACAGTTCCTCGGGCGAGTTATAGACTAAACAAGAACTCCTCAATCAAAAAAGATCTAGGACGCGTCGTTTGGGTTTGGGAAAAACAGGAATTAGTCAGGAATCCTTCCTTTGTTGAGGAGAACTAGGAAACCTGCCCAAAGAACTGTTATATACAGGCCAAACAAGAACTCTTAGAACAAAAAAGGTCGAGGAGAGATCGTTTTGGGTTAGGGAAGAACAGGAATTAGTCAGGAATCCTTCCTTTGTTAAGCGGTGCTAGGAAGCTCGCCCGACTATACAAGACTATACAAGAACTCCTCGATCAAAAAAGATCGAGGACACATCGTTTTGGGTTTGGGAAAAACAGGATTAGTCTGGAATCCTTCCTTTGTTGAGCGGTGCTAGGAAACTCGCCCGAGGAACTGTTATATACAGACTAAACAAGAACTCGATCAAAAAAGATCGAGGACACGTCGTTTTGGGTTTGGGAAAAACAAGAATTAGTCTGGAATGCTTCCTTTGTTGAGCGGAACTAGGAGCCGTGCCCGACGAACTGTTTCGCCTTTGCGACTGAAATCTTTCCCGAGATGATGATCCTTTTAGGCTTGCTTTAATTTTCCCAGCTAACTAAATTTAGATAATGATGAAATTAAGGAACTAGACTATTAGAACTAAATCAGAACTGTTAGTTGTTACTTCGAATTCTGTTTTCCATCAAAATGTGTTGAAAGAACTAGAATCAGTTCCGAGTGTGCGGACGTATAAATTCTACATGTAAAGGGGACAATCAGTTCTAAGTAGCTCTAAACTTGAATTTATATCTAACACCAAGTCTGAATCTATTAGACCTAAGTTCCAACAGTTCAAAGAGATTGAGTATTCGACCAACAGACACGTAGGACAGTTTGATATTAACGTGTTAGCCTTTGAACTGTCCTGAAATCAAATCCCACCTTCGCTTATGAAGTTTTTGTGATGGCATTTAATTTAATCAGTGCCGGATTAGCCACGTAGCAAGAGTAGCAAATACTACGGGCCCTGCGAATTTGAGGGCCCCGCGCTCCAACGCCTGCCTGACCGTAATAAAAAAATATTAATTTAGATAGGAGCGTAAAATATCTTGCATGCCTTGAACGCGAAGCGCTTAGGCTATGCCTCACTTCCATTTGAAAATCTAAAACTCGATTTCGTCACGTTAAGTCGTAAAACTATGTAGGTATTTTACGAACTTTTTGACGTTAATGTTCTAATGTTTAATTATAATCGATATATTTAGACTAGCAGTGGCGAACGTTCTTGAACATTAAAACGTATTAAAAATGAATTAAGGAACACGATGGGCCAAGAACGTCTTAATCATCTCACTTTGTTGAATATAGAGCATGATTTGCTTAAAGAAGTCGATATTGAAAGTGTTATCTCTAAATTTGCCCATATTAAATCCAGAAAAGTTTATTTGTAACAGTTTCGCTTTATTTAATACCCTAAACTTGAGAACCTAAAGCAAACCAAGGGTCCCTTGACAGAATTTGCTACAGGCCCCGCGCTGGCTTAATCCGGCACTGAATTTAATTGCATGTATGACGCTGGTTATCGAGCGTCTACAGTCTGCAATGAAAAGTCTACTCGTCTGATGAGTTCTGTAATGTCAACAAACGCTTCGGAATTGTCAGAAGTGCACCAACAAACTGGTCTATTATTATATATTTATTTTCAATCGCCCGTAGGTTAGGTTACTTTGAAACGCAGATAAATATAAACATATGTGTCTTGAAAATCTCCACACACAACACGTCATAAGCATAATATATAAACGGTTTCATGTTTAAATAATACACATATATATACATAGGGTTATCCGTGTTATATTAACTGTCAACAGAACTCAAACATTTAATAACAAATATTTGAATATAACAACACTTAGGTGTTGGCTGGGCAGAAGCCAAGCATGCATTTACCGCCTAGGGACTTTTGACTTAAACACGTTGACCATATCTATGCATTTAAACCACAGCTAAATATTTTAATTGTTAATTTATTTGATTTAATATCATAGCGGTTCAGAAAACAGTTATAGGTATTATTGTTGGGAAAAAATACGAAATTCGAAATTGAACATACGAACGAAATATATGTTAGATTAAGGTAGTTGTCGTGGTACAATTTTGTCAAAAAGTTATAGATTATACGCGCCACAAAAGTATACTAGCTTGTAGCTAAGTGATCCATAGTTTGTACGCAAGACTGTACCCGTGGAAACGTAACCCATACAGTATTCATATGCATGTAAACTTTTCTATAAATTGTTGAACTTTAAACCGTTATTTATAAATAATTATACGGTCAAAAAATTTTTTTTATCTTTTTTTAAACTCATAACAAGTGCATTGAAAGACTGCCAGTTTTTGGAAAGTTTCTGACAGTTCTTTTGTTATAAATAAGCAACTGGTTCAGAACTACAGAGATCGTATACAATCAATGTTAATTATCCAATTTTTAATTGAATTTATCTCGGAAGATATACGGTCGATCGACTTCAAATTTTCAGGGTAATTATATTATCATGTCCTTAATAAGTATACAAAAATTAAGAATTTTCTGACGGTGTGCCTTAACCACGACAACTACCTTAAATTGAATAAGTTAATAACACTAATGATTGATAGAATATACATTTTAAAATATCGTGTTAAAATGTAAATCTTGTGTACCAGAGAAGGGTGCCTTTTTGAACTACATAAATTTCAATACATTTATCCGTTTTATTCTGGTATTTGACTTTTTATTACATAACATTAAAATTATATCCGTAACAATATATACAGAAACCCGTGTCAAAAATGAGGTCACAGCAGACAGACAAAAATAGAAAAATATGACCCAAACTCATTTCTTTTTGGATTGGGGTTTACAATGTAATTTAACGACCGATTTGCGTTTCACTTTTCCGTTCAATTTTAAGATTTACCGACTTCAAAAATGAACAAAATGATAGAAAGTTGTGTCGCAAACGTCAACTTTCTACCCGATTCAGACGCATTACAAAAATTATATATGAATCAACCTGTATAAATTTTGATAAGAGTTCTGCGATTTCTTGAACCCAAACGCGAAAACGTTTGCATTTTTAATTTAATTTTATTAGAAATATAATCTTAGTAAAGAAGCGGCATTCAAACAGCGCAATAAATTTCGCGCAATAATTACTTCACACCAAACACCAATTAGCATGTGTTTCAGATCTGATAAAAGCATCGGAGTTTTTTTATTGCTACTATTTTATTGTAAATTTTGACGCCATATTTGTTAGCTGTATAATATATCATTTTATGTCCCTAACTGATAATTATTATAAGAAAGTAATAAATAAAAACTAGGTAGCTTGTGTCGCAGCCATCAAGTTTACAGCGTGCTTTAAAAACAGTGGTGTGTGTACTTCAGAAGTTATATTTCTTTAGCGTGATTGCGATAATTGATATTAACATTTTCGTTAAAGATGCACATTCATAAAAAATAAAATAGGATGTCTAGGGAGATGATAAATGTAATTAGAAAAACATTTTTTAACACAGGTTGGGCTATGTTTGTGGTCGTATAATTTATATACATTATACCTTGTAAGATTAATTGTTGTTCGATATTGTCTATGAAGAAACAACTGATCGATTAAAAACCGACATTAACGAGAGCAAAGTCGCGGGTATTGGCAGCGTCGGACTGGCCATATAGTCGAGGTGGCGATTGCCAGCCGGGCCCCAGCTTGCGGGGGCCCCACACGGAGCATTACGTTCCGTAGTGCGAATGCGTAACTTTGTCTATGACTTAACACCAACCAATTTCTATCTTAAAAAAGTTCTCAAATGTGTTTAGGCCAATTGATTTGTCCAGATCCATTGGAAAAGTTAATTTTTTATACCCTAAGCACAAAGTTAAGTAGTTTCGTAATTTGCTTTCTACGTAACGTATTTTCAAAGTTCTCTGCGTTTTCGGCACGGGTTATACTGTATAAATTGTGCTGAAATTTTAGGCTAATCATTTTTTCAATATATAGAACCATTTCAGGGAGTAGCAACTCAAAAAATTTGAAAAAAAAATTGGCTTACACAAATAAGGGCCAGTCTAATAATATACTGGCCCTTATTTTGACAAGTTGGAAATTGTCACATGCTAACCTTTAAAATGGTTCTTTGCATTGAAAAAATGATTCTCTGAAAATTTCAGCTCGAATGATTAAAATTAAGCCGTGCCGAAAACGCTGTAACGGTTATAGGTTTGCGGAACTTGTCGCAAGCCAGGCGGTAGGTAGGATAGGTCCCAGCTCTTGCGACCTAAATGTAAACTAGATCAGACAGTTCGTTTATACATTAGAGAGAAATGAAATAGAAAAATATCCAGTCTCGGGCCCCAGGCTTGTGGGGAGCCACCCGGGCCCTTCCGGCCCAGTCCGACCCTGGGTATTGGTTAGTAATTCTAAAAAAAAAAAACCGGTGACATCAAAATGATATATTTGTCACGCATCATAATTACAGATTTCAAATAACAAATGTGTCATTTGAGAGGCAATATTTTTAGATGAGAATTTAAAAAATTCTAATCAATTCTTTGATATAAAAATTCAAATACATATTCGGACATAATGACTATATATTAGAATTTTAAATAGGTGATAAATTTTTAATAGAAATCAAATTAATACTTGCTTGCTTTTATAAACTCAGATTAAATTATGTTTGGTTCACATTCGAGACATGATTCGTTCGTGTTTATACAAAGACCGTAATACGCTAATCATCTCTGCCTCTCTGCCTCAAAGAAGCGAAAACGAAACAATATGGTGTCGATAATG
This sequence comes from Venustoraphidia nigricollis, assembly GCA_034508555.1. NCBI lineage: Eukaryota > Metazoa > Arthropoda > Insecta > Raphidioptera > Raphidiidae > Venustoraphidia > Venustoraphidia nigricollis. The sequence goes on along the minus strand of JAVRKA010000032.1, from coordinate 1,956,208 downwards.
TAGAAATAACGTATGTTCTCGGCAGTCGAGCGTCTATAATCTACAGTCTGACACCGCAGATTTTGAAGTATTACTTTAGATTACAGACTTTGGACTCCCTCCTCTGCAGAAGAAAAAAATAAGAAAATCGTGAACCCTATAGCTCCCAAAATTTAAGACGTTAATTGTTTAGAGCTCCAACATTAAAATTAAATAGAAATTAGTTTCACGGGTAATTGGAATAAAAAATCAATTTAAACACTTATTGATTGCAACGTTTCGTCTTTATTAAATCAAGACTTTTTCAAGTTCTCAGCATGTTTAAATTATAATAAAACTATGATATAAAAGGCAATTTTGCATTACAAAGATCAAATTGAAAATTGTAGAAAATAATAATATTGCAATCAATAAGTGTTTAAATTGATTTTTTATTCCAATTACCCGTGAAACTAATTTCTATTATTACATATTTTGGAATTGAACTTTAAAGATGAATTAAAATTAAAATTTAAAATACCAAATTATTTCCCCAAACCACATCAGGATTCTGATTTTGATGTGAACCAGACATCAGTTTCCAGTTTGCAATCTGTCAACCATGAACTATTGCTATTTTTTAAAAGACCTAATAAGATTTATTAACACCGTAAAGGTATAAATAATTACTAGTTACCGGACGAACACGCAACCGAAGCCAATTACAAGCATTATGACTTGGACATTTCAAACAGGCCTCACAAAACAAAACACGTACGATATAATTAAAATGGAAGCTCATTAACATGTAATATACCTAATATAGTAAACGTGAAATTAAATGTAATAATCGTTTGTTATATTTAATCCAGTTAAGAATTGAATTTCAGCACAAAATACACTTGAAGATTCGAACGTTACATGTTACTTTATGGTAATTTAAATAAAATAATGGAGAATTTATTGCAAGGATCGACATTCCAAATAAAATTGGCCACATTCTCTGATAAGGTGTGGAACTTTTTCAATTTCGAAAAAAAAACGAGACGCAAAAACCGAAGGTCTTTACTTTTTTTTTTTTTTTTTTGTCTTTACTTTTAGTTTCACGATATATTCATATAACCTGATAGATTATTCTTGGGCGTGTCACACACAACTGTCAAATTATTCGCTCGCTCCCGAATGAGTATGCATATGACAAGTTCAGTAAAACACCAAGTATAGGTGTTTTACTGTATGGAGTATTTAATGTTGAAACGAAATGTTTCCTGGACATTTCTCTCCTTCAACCCAAAGGATGTTCGTTCCATCTTTGGAACCGTTTTGCAAATATCTAGTGCTTTCGCCACTTCGCCACATTTCAAATTATCAACGTTGTGGAATTTGCTGCTACAAGGCAAACGAAAACGGAAGCTATCGTTTGAGTTTTCTAATCACATAAATACGACTAAGTGTAAATTATTATAAACGTGTCTGATTTTTCAAAACAGCTTTTGAATCTTTTATGTGCTGCCGTTTCACTGACATCAAAATTAATGCCGGGAGTACAAAGTATGTAATAGCTTGCTGAATAAGTAGAGCGCGCCTTGTCAGGTATGGAACCGTGCCATATCCCGATTGAATTTGAATAACTAAACGTTAACAATTAAATGCAAAACTTTAACGTCAATATTTAATAATCCTTACGCCAAGAAGAACTTCGTCTAAAATTCCTATTAAATACACTTTCAATCTTGGTCTTACAATCTTAGTCTTGGTTTAGCAAAAAAGCAAGACCAAGACTGAATGAAGAAGCTCAAGACCAGGATTAAATACGCAAGACCAAGACCAGGATTAATATGCAAAATTAAGACCAAGTCCTAATGAAGAACTTCAAGATCAGGATTAAATACGCAAGGCCAAGGCCAGGATTAATATGCAAGACCATGATCGAATGAAGAAGACCAAGATCAGGATTAAATACGCAAGACCAAGGCCAGGATTAATATGCAAGACCATGGTCGAATGAAGAAGACCAAGACCAGGTTAATATGCAAGACCAAGACCAAGTCCTAATGAAGAAGTCCAAGATCAGGATTAAATACGCAAGACTAAGACCAGGATTAATATGCAAGACCATGATCGAATAAAGAAGACCAAGATCATAATTAAATACGCATGGCCATGACCAGGATAATATTGCAAGATCAAGACTAAAGAAGCAAGACCAAGGTCGATACCAAGACTATCACGGTCTTATAGCCTGAAAGATCTATGGTGTTCACAGAAATCGCATCAATTTTTTTAAGGATCCCCCAAACTACAAATAAAAGGTAGCATCTTATTTAAACTGATGCAAGGATGTTCCAAAGTACTTTATCTTGACGAAGCGATTGCATTGCACTTACCAAGTATAAAAACATCAGTTTTGTCTGCTTTCTACAACACATTTTTGAGACTACTTCAATTACAATCAAACTGAAGTTAGTGTCTTATTGAACAGTTCAATATTATAATAAAAGGTATTTAAAATGCAACGGTGTCTTGGAGCAGCCGACGCAATGGTTATTTTAATAATGTATCTTGTATCTTAGTCAACCACTTGATTATATTAAAACATACTTTACTACTAAGACTACGTGATATGAATGTTTACTCGTCATTAAATAGATTTTATAATATTATTATCATCAATTTTATAAACGTCAACTTCGGTAATTGTCGTGTTGTTGGTTGTTGTCTTTGTAAAAGATGCATTAAAAATGCATTCGTTGGATTGAAAACATATTGATTTACGGTTTGGTTTCTTGATTGGAACACTTTTTATGTAATTAAATACACATAATTTATGGGATTACTATAAAGGAGTTATGTTTCTTCACTTTTGGATCTTCTGGGTGCTTTCAGGTCTGAAAACTTAATAAAACTAAATGTTTTTCTCAGTGTAGGGAAAGGCCATGTCTATTAGAAGAGCCACGAAATCGCTATATTACATTATAAAAGTATTGACTTTATTTCTTTTTTGTAATTAATATAAAAATTTTTTGTCGGGAAAAAGGACTTTTAAATAAACACTTAATTTTTTATTTACAGCGACGTTTTAAATTTTATATCTACTTAATCAAAACATTTAATAGGTATGTATTATTATTATTTGTTATTTCAATTGTAAATTTTATAAATTGTATTTTTAAAATTTTAATTACAGTTATTAAAGCTTGATAAAGTTCCAAACAAGGAACGAAACGTCGCTGTAAATAAAAAATTATGTGTTTATTTAAAAGTCCTTTTTCCCGACAAATAATTTTTATTATAAAAGTATAATCATATGCATAATTTTTTTAGAAAAGATTTTTTTTTCAAGTTCTTCGAAACGGATTTCCTCCATCACGGATCGGACCGAACGCACGCGGCACAGTTATGTTTTTTAACAGCTAATTACCGAACACGAGATGTCGTGTAACGCTTTACAAAATAATTGACATATTGAAAATGTGACGATCCGATATAATATTATTTGTTTAAACTTTAATTATATGTGTCGGGGATCGAACCTCTGCTGCGTTCAAACAAAGTATACGTAATTTCTATATAATTATAAAAATACACATGCCAGCAGGAAATAACTGTTGAAAATAATATGCTTTTATTGATATGTAACTGAGAATTAACATACAATTTTTAAATCTAGTCGATAACTTTCTGTTTAATTATTTTTTAACTTGATGCACTTAAATCGATGCTCAATTATAGCGTGTTGTAATATATGTTGAAAAGAACCTGCTCTGAATTATCGATATATAGAACTAGCGTTTACCCGCGGTTCGCTTGCGTCAATGTGATATATTTTCAACTGATTTTACACACTTATTTTCAAATTTTCAATCCCTACTTAGCATGCAAAGTGTCTCTTTCTACACTATTTAACCAATAAAAAAATACATTTAACAATATCTAATCTCAAATTAATACAAGTTTTTTTCTGATTGATCTGTGACGGCCACGAAGTGAGGATGAAAGAGAAGTTGAAAATACAGGAGTAGATTAATTCCGATAGGTTGAAACAAACGCGTCGCAAAAGAAGTTTCACTTTATAAAGTGGTACCTATCATTAAATTAAAAGATCGATTTATGATTAAAAAATAATAAATTAAAAAAATAGTTCTAACTGTTCGAGATCTTTACAAAATCAAATCAGAAATTGACAATTTTTTTCCTTCAAATCAAGAAAAGTTAGTTTCAAATACGATATGTTTTAATCGCATAAATCTATCATTTTATTTTTTTTCGAGTAGGTACATTCTTTTTTTTTATAACGTCAAACTGTTCAAATAATATGGTCACAGTCTAATATTGTCAACTGAAACTTTGTCAACATTTCTGTGACACCGATAATATGCGTATATTTCAAAAAGATGAAGAGATTTCAATGCACGATCATAAAATGCGAAGAAACCGGCCAAATCAGCAATGTGGTTGTCACGTGTAAAAAGTGCGCCGTCCACACGACTCCTGCCTAGTCGTGCCGAGGACTCTCGGCATTTGTGATCGTCGATCGTGTCATGTCCTCGGCAGCTAACAGCTATTGCAGGGCTCAACCTTTTATGGAAGCCCGTTTCTGCAGAGCTGCTTCGAACCGCGCGCGCTGCTAGACCGGTTGCTGAGCGTGCGAGAAGCACGAGCAAAAAGTACGACACAAATCCTGCTAACTTTGCCACAGTCTTCCGCTCGCGTTTTTTTACATTTTTGTATAGTCTTTTACAAAACGAATAGAGTTTAATTTTTGATAAATTTTAAACGTTCATAGCTTCTAATCCAGAGATTCCCAACCTTTTTTGATCAACCGCTATCTTTAGAAGAAAACAAAATTCCTACACTCTGTGGCCCATGATAATTTTATATGGAATATTTTCTCAAAATTTTCCAAAAAATAAAAAAATGGACATTTTTTTGAAAATATTTTAAAAGAAACAATTTTTTGAAGAAAGTTTTTGACAAAAAGATTGCGGCATTTTAAATTTCATACAATTAATAATATTAATACTAATTAATAATAATATGCAATAAAAGTGATAAATTACAGTTAAAAAAATGTATTTAATTTTCTAAAAAAAATTTTGAAACAAAACAAATTTTAAGTTTCAAATGGTTCAAATTGACGTTAAGGGCCATTAATGACCGTTTGAGAAACATTTTCAAAAAAAATATATTTTTTTACCAAATTTTTGGGTACCGCGTTCTGTCCCCCCACCCTATTTTCAAAGTATTTTATGTTATAAATTTCCTAATTAGGAACGCAACGGCCGCCCTTCTTGACTTCTTCAACATCCCGCCCCCCCATTTGCTTCTGGATCAGTTACCACCCCTAAAGAAGGCTTCAGCGCCCACTGGCGGTCGACTCCACCCCAGTTAATCCAGATAATTTATGTTCTCAACAAAAAGAGTGTTGTTATATCAAAGTATATTTACAATTTACATTAAAATTAGTAGGTCATATAAATTAGTAACGCTTTAGTCTATATTAAATTTTATCATGACAAACATTCTAACAAATCTTTTAAAAATACAAAGTCATTAAAATTATGCCAATCATGCTCATTAACATGGACAAAAAAGCAACAGATGTTTTTTTCTAATAAAATAGGCGAGGGTTAAAACTTACGATTATAATAAGGTAGATTAACTGGAGGTCCAACATACGTTATATAAAGCGGTGACCCGTTGCAAAATGTTTTTGTGTCTAATAGAGCACCATTAAATTATAGGTATGTGTTATAATTCAGGGTTTGAGCACAGGCCCGTACGGTGTTTCGCTAGCATGCTCACAACATTAACATCTATCAGTATTATATGCATTTTTTTTTAAGTTCAATATCTGACAAATATTTAACTTTTTTTTCGGATTAAGTATTGATTAGTATGAACTTAATTTTTCTTTTAGTTGTGGCTAAAATATTTGAAGACGAGCTTTTTTTTCGAAACAATTTAGGTACTGAAAAAAAAAAAATAAAAACTTTTTTTGGGGTGTAAATTTTTATAATCGAACTATTCGACTCGATTAAAAACATTGAGTATCGTGTATTCATAAAACTGGATTCAATATTTTATTTAAATATATTTTTCGTTTATTTTAATTCTCAAATACTTTTTAGCAATGTTTTTTTTAAATATTATTACGTTCTTGATAATACGCTCTTCATATAAGCTCTGTAGTTAGACAAAGATATTTAATGTCAATGCTCGTGTATGAGTGAGAGCGAAATATGAAATGGGGTTGAGAAATCAAAAAGACATCTGACACATGACACTTAAACAGTCTAAAATAAAAAGAAGGCTGTGACTTCTTTTTTATAACACTAAACGAGCCGCGTGTATACGATATCGACCCATATTTGCACTTGTTTGTATATACTACAAGAATGACGTAACATCAGGTAAACATGGCGGGCCATGTTTTCGCGCCAACTTTAGAGTGCTATTTTATCCTATAAAATGATTACATAAACGTGAAATAAAAATCCGTGCAGACCAAAAGTTTCCTCAGTTTTTTTTGAACCACGGCAACGCGCCCGCAGGCCTCATTAGTTAATTTTAATTGGATTATTAATATAATTTTACATATTATCTATTTTTTATTTTGATGTAAATGCTTTAAAACAAACTAGAAATATGTACGATTTTTCTCATATGACTTATATAGTTAAATGTTTTCATTGTGTACAGTAAAGAAATATTGACAAATGTGACGTTTTTTAATTCAATTTTTCGGGCAAAATATGTTTTCTGAAATTTAAAGCTGCAAACCGAATTTTGTGAAGCCTAATGCTTAATCGCAGCTAATAAAAATAGTAGATAGTAAAATTATTTTTACGGCTACAGTTCGAAATTTTCCGAGAGCATATTTTACACTCTGAGCAATTCTTAATAACAAATTGCTTTGACGACACAACCTGCAGATTCGTCGGAGGTACAGTAAGCGCGCGCATTTCATACCTTATGTATATCAGAAAAAAGTGAGTGGACATTGTAAAAGAGCAGGTGTTGCAGGAAGGAGTCTCGGATGATGATCTTCATGGGAAACAGTGAACAGCGTTCGTTCCCACGGTCTCTCCCCAAACGAATCGCCAAACCCCTACACACTGAAAAACAGAGAACACCTATCCTATATTATAATGTGAGTATTTTTATTGTAACAGCCTCCCTCGTATAAGATGCATAGCACCTGGTGTAATGTTGACTGACTGATGACTGACAACGAGTGACGCATTTTAAAAACACCCACGTTCTGGCTTTCCGATGATTTCGGTCTACCGTTTTTAGGGAGCGTTCATAAACCACGTAGCTCGATCAAGAGGGAGAGGGGATCAGTTCGAAAGCTACGCTGAGCTACGTGAGGGGGGGAAGGAGTTGGCGTCAAGCTACGTAATTTTTTTCGTGTATTTTATTTGGTACAATGAAAATAATTTGCAGAATAAGTCACCATTTGGGTCAGAACATAAAAATATACATATGTATAACAAATATGTCTTGTTCATTTTAAACCAAACTTTTTAATAGTTTGTTAACAGAAAACACAAAATGTCTTCTGGACTTGATAATAAAAAACTATGTTCCATCCGGTGAATAGTTACTTTACTAATCTAAAAAAACCCGGGTCGCAGTGCCAAAACCCTGCCGACAATATAGTGTATTTACTAATATAGGCAGTGTGGCTTTATTGTGCGAACTTTAGTGGGTTTTTTGGGCAAAATAAAAAATTTGACTCCTTAATACACCCCTTAGAAGAACATTTTTTTCTCAGTTGCAATATTATTATCAATCGAACCTCTAAACTAAATTATATACACCTTTCAGCAAATAATTCACTATCCTCAAACTAGTGTTTTCATAAAATTTGTAAATCCGGTCCTGTCGGGCCGATTTTATTAAAATTTTAGGGGCACTTTTTAATTGCTATTAAGGGGTTAAATTTCAATTTTGAAACGATTCTGAGAATTTTTTAGGCATTTTTAGGCCCAAAAACTTTTTTCAACCCCTAAAAACTACCCTTAAAATGGTCCGATTGGGTCCATTTTAAATAGGCTTCTTGCGGTGGTGGATTCCAACATGTGTGCAAAATTTCGTAAAAATCAATTAACTCTTTCGAAAGTTATAGCGCACACACATATATATATATATATATATATATACATATATATACAAACATTTTTAAAAATGGTGCCAAAGTGTTTAGAAGGTTATGACACGTCGAGAAATTTTGGTCCGACCCCTAGGTCCCGCCATCCGACCAACGCCAATAGTGTATGTTGCCTATGGCAAATACACTAAAAAACAACATCCAAGTCAATTCTTGCATCGTCGTTTTTGAATGCGTCACCACGTCGCCATACACGAATACACCAATGTACAAAGAAGAGAGAGAAAGAAAAGAAAGAGAAATAAGACATGCGTGTGCGTAGCAATGCACCGAACACACGAAAAACGCATGCACAGCACACTACATACAAGCATAATACACACCACGCAAATGCCTTGTGTCCTGACGCGCGGGACTTGTGTGTAAGGGAGCATTGTAGGCATAAGACTATAACGATAGTAGCGTGCTCTGCATGCGTTGGACGTGTGTTTGTGTGTGTGTGTGTTGGACTCAATGGGTGCGAGCCACAGCACACTGAGGAAATGTTATTAGGGAGACATTGTGATGTGTCCCCGAAGTAGGGATGAGTGATTGCTACGATTAGAGCTACCAAATGTTCCACTTTTGTCTTAAGACACGTCCCGTCAGTATTCTGAAAGAGAGCTCGCAACAACCATTCATAAAAATCGATATTAACGCCAATATTCTAGTCAGCAAATAAAGCAATTTGTTGATTTTCAAATTGTTACATTAATTCTGGAACTCTGATATATCATTCCCATAGGAAATGCCTGACGAGAATTGTTTTTATACAACTTTTTATTATACATATAATGGCTCTGTTTTGTACAGTCTGTATGGGAAATATTTTGTAACGGCTAGTAAATAATGGACTCCCGATGATGTTGACTCTTCGCAAGTTTTAAATAAATATTTATCCATCCTTTGCTCAAGTGTTCTTCATGTAAACGCATGAAGACGTGATATGATATTAAATGTCAAGAAAAAGGGGGACGCTGATTGGTTAAAGTCTATCTATTTTCTATAGAGACTTCGCATTTTGGTCTTTTCTTTACAAACACAAAATACGGGTTATATAATAAAGTATACCTACAACCCATTGTCCAAAAACATAATATAATATGTCATATCTTTCTCAAAATATGGTGTCACTTTTTTTTTGATAGAATGAAATTTTATATAAAATTTGACCGTTGGTGATTATTATTAAAACCGATTGTTAAATTTGACAGAAAAGTTGTTGGTTCGCTTAAAAGCTTCACTGAGTTGAAAAATGGTTTAACGAAATAATTTTAAATATATGTTGTGACTCTAAATAAATTCAATGCATCTATTAATTCGAATCTTTTTTAATTAACGAAGAATTTTTTTATCCCAACAATCAGAAGTAGGTTCTTAGATGTTTTAAGAGAAATTTAACATCAAATTGGACATAATTTTATTTAATACAAAATGTTAATCATTGCGTGTGTATTTGTAATTATCAGTTCATTGCTGTCATCTAATTAAGAGAATAAAACTGTTAGTTTCATGATTATCGTTCTAATGAAGACATTACTAATGATATCAAAATGGATGCTGATGAAGCCTTTCACGATATTAAGACATTTTAAATAGATTTAACATGTAAATCAGTCTTATAATGATTATTTTGGGTTTTATAATAATAATTGACAAACGAAGATCTCTTCTTACCCGACTGTGCCAGAAGGAGCATAATGTTTTTTTAATAATAGTGCATCTGATTGAATACCTAGTTTAATTTTAATTTGAATCTCAGACCTCCATCTTGTTTAAGAGCTTCTCAAACTCTGAGAAGTTCACGGTATGAACTAAGAAATTGTTGTTATTATATTTATGAATTTATATTAATGCAAATTATATTCAAAGAATACTTATTTATATATGATTTAAAATACATTTTTGTTGTGCTTCAATCTACTATAATTTATTCCAGTTTAAGACGGTGCCATAACTTTCCACGTATTTCATTCTTTTGTCTTTTGAGTCAGAACTTTGAAACTTTGGGGGTTGGATAATCGATATGGTACACCATTTGGCGTGGGTGTCAATTTGTTGTATTACCCCTCGGCACACACGACTTTGCTACATTTTATGTAGTACTCCGTTTTTCTAAAAAAAAAAAACTTTTATGCAAAACAATTGATTTATGAAATTGAACTTTGCACACTCATAGTATAGAATTGAGGAAAGAACCTAAGTGAGCCAACGTTTTGATTTTCTCCCCGCGGACAGAAATAGGGGGGGTTTTCGCAAGTGCAAAACAATAAATAAGAGGATATTTTAATATTTTAGATAGGTAATCATAGTAGAGATGGGAAAAACGAGTCTTTTTAAAGTAATCTGCATCTTTGCATCTGGATTCCGTATGTAAGCCGGCTCATTGAACCGGTTCAAAAAGAGCCGAGTTCTGAATATGTTACTGCAGTCTGCCACTGAGTTACCTAGTTGACAATCATATCACGACCTGTATAGAATCAAGAATGCATTGCCAAACATGTGATGCATGAGTCATTTGAGCTGACAGATGCATCAAAGCAAGAACTGATATGTAAGTGTAAAATGTGCTTTTGTGTGTTAAGTGTTTCACTGAGTTATGCGGATCCGTTGATCCGTCGGCTCAAAAAAAAGTGAGTCGGCTCTCACGGATCTTCTGTCGGAGTCGGCTCTTTGAACCTGTTCAGATCTGAGTTACTCAACACTAAATCTCATAGCTATGGCGAAGACAGATTTATTTACTAGTATTTAATAAAATCCCGTTAAATTATAAGATTTTTTGTCGATTTTTTTGTCAAGACCACCTCTGCTTTATGACGCTGCACCTGTATGCATAGACTCAGTTCATACAAAATCAAACATCGGGAGAGAAAATAAAACGATTAAAAGGTAACAATATAATTATTTATAGAAAGTTAACGGTGATCTTTTACAGAACTGTACAATTATTATTTTATATACATATAGGTGCGTTACGTGGGCACAGATTTGGTGTAAAATAGAAGTGGAAGAACTAGAAATGAATACGTTTGAAGCTAGCAACAATGCGTTTCAACAATACACAATCTTACAACAAAATATAAATATCATACAAGTCTAGAATTAATGTATCCAATTTGGAAACATGCTAGGGAAGGGTGTGATTTGGATAACTGGTTTAATCAGACGCCTATGATCTCTGTTGTCCAGCGTCTGCAATTTACAATATGTATCTATAATCAGTCTCTTCATGTCATCGACATCTGAGATAGATTTTTTATTGACAGCGTAGGTCAAAGGCAAGACGATGCAGTATCTTGATATCGACAAAAAACAAAATATGTCAAATGAGGAACCTTCCTCATCACAAAAATAAGTTCTTTCTCGAACTTTTATTTGATTTCATAAATGTTTTATGAACAAAAATCGATATTAGCAATAAATAAATCTATAATAATTAACGTGTTAAAACAATATTTAACAATAAATATTACAAAATTAAACAAAAGAAAAAACTAACAAATTTTCTCTTTTGTTTTGCTTATTATCTAAGTATTAAGATGACCTCGTTTAGCGCTGTTTCGCATAGCGCAGGAACTTATTAGAACGTATCTCCCGCGTTAAGCGGGATCTTACTGTATACATACGACAAATTGCGACACGTTCGTTACATTTTTAATATCGGATATCAATTTTACTCCAACGTGGCAAAAGTTTTATTTAAAAAAAAAAAAATTAAGAGGATTTCTTGCTGTTCTGAACGTTTGACCACACCTATTGTAAGTTTCATTAAACTCATAGATATATGCCGCACTCTATAAAACATTATCTGAAATGCATTTCTAGCACCTGCACTTTTTTCTACATAGACTAAAAGCCATCCGATAGACACACAGATTTGATTACAACTCCTTCTTCTGAGCTCGTAGTAATAAATTTAATTTGTTCCGTTATTTTAAATCCCAGTCTCTCCCCAGCGTGCATCTATATTCATCTAAAATATAAAACTGACCTTCTTCGATCACCGACTATCTCACACTCATTCCTCATTAGTGTATTTGCCATATGGCAACATACACTATTGGCGTCGGTCGGATGGCGGGACCTAGCGGTCGGACCAAAATTTCTCGACGTTTCATAGGCTCCTAAACACTTTGGCACCATTTTTAAAAATGTTTATATATATATGTATATGTATATATATATATATATATATATATATATATATATATATATATATATATATATATATCAAAATATATATATATATATATATATATATATCAAAATATAATGCTCAAATCAAAATATAATGCTCACTGCGCTCCTCTTTTTAAAGCCTTAAATATAATGACGCTACCCTCTCTGTTTGTTTTCGTTAATCTTTTGTATGTCAAACGAAATCTATCCGACTTCCAAATTGTTGAGGAAATACACTCTCACAATACACGTGGTGCGAAAAATATAAGAGTGCCTTTTCATCCTGTAAACAAACAGTCATATGGACCAAACTATTGGTCCCTAAAATTTTATAATACCCTACCTCTGGAAACGCGTTCCCTTCCTGAAAAATATTTTAAAAAAGTTGTCAAAAAGCAACTAATGGAAATTTGTTTGTATAATTTTAAGGATTTTTTTTAAAAAACACAAATGTATATGACGTTTTTGTCAACTTTCAGTTGTGACAAATAAATTTGTATTCTATTCTATTCTATTCTATTCTATTCTATATATATATATATATATATACGTATATATATATATATATATGTGTGCGGGCAATAACTTTCGAAAGAGTTAATTGATTTTAACGAAATTTGGCCCACGTGTTGAAATCCATCACCGCAAGAAGCCTATTTAAAATGGGCGCAATCGGGCCATTCTAAGGGTAGTTTTTAGGGGTTGAAAAATGTTTTTGGGCCCCAAAATACCGAAAAAATTCTCAGAATCGTTTCAAAATTGATATTTAACCCTTTAGTAGTAATTAAAAAGTGTTCCTAAAATTTTAATAAAATCGGGCTGACAGGACCGGACTTACAAATTTTATGAAAATACTAGTTTACAGATAGTGAATTATTTTCTGAAAGTTGTATATAATTTGGTATAGAGGTTCGATTGATAATAATATTGCAACTGAGAAAAAAAATGTTCTTTTAAGGGGTGTATTAAGGAGCCAAATTTTTATTTTGCCCAAAAAACCAACTTAAGTTCGCATAACAAAGCCACACTGCCTATATTAGCAAATACACTATATTGTCGGCAGGGTTTTGGCACTGCGACCCGGGTTTTTTAAACTTAAGGCGAATTCCAAATTTATGTCTCGGCAGGTTCAGACACGTTACATTTATCGTAAGACAGTCATTGTTGTTTGATGTAAAGTAATGTAAACACTGCTGTTGGTCACTGTTGTTAGTAAGTTTAAAGTTGCAGCGGCTGAGAAACAAAAAAGATGTCCCTTAACCGTCGCAGAGAAACGAAAAATCATTAAGTATGTAGGCGAGAATCGTACAAAGAAAAAAAAATAGACATCGCTAAAAAGTTCGAAATTCCCGCAACTATATTGACCACAATTTTAAAGTTTAATGAGAAGTTTTCAGAAGAAAATGTTTTTTTTTATCTTATTAAAACGAATCTTAGACTAACCTAACCTTGGTATAACGAATATTTTCTAATTCCTTTCAACTTTGTTATATCGAGGTTGTACTGCATTAAGAGCTCGGACGATGTTCTGACGGACTCAAACTTCATCATAAATCTGTTTCACTTGCAACTGCAAGCAAAACCGGCGCGCGCTTTGCTGTGTAGGAACATGGCTGCGTTAGAATGCATATTATCTTTACACCGAGCCCACTCACAGTGATTAAAAATTATTTATAAACAGGTGGTTGATTCTAGTGACTTATAATCATCTTATAATCACTCTTCAAGGAAGAAGTCTGTGACTCTGAAATCTGTAGAGTTCAATGACACAACAACCCCTTCATCTAGGCTTGTCCTTGAATGAGTTCATCATCCTTTTCAGTTATATTAATCGTTCCTAATTAAACACCAATATTTATTTGTAGAAGATTTTTTATATCAAACAGAAATCTTGTGTGAGTAGCGTTTCAACAGAACTATCAAAAAAATATATTTGTATTTCTCATAATGATCTTTTTAAATTGATTCACTTGAATTTTTTTTTTATTTTCTAGTTTGGAAAAAATGAATAAAATTATATCATAAAAAACCCGGGTCGCAGTGCCAAAACCCTGCCGACAATATAGTGTATTTGCTTGTATAGGGCCGTGTGGTTTTATACTTTTATTATGTGAAATTAAGTTTGTTTTTGGGCAAAATAAAAAATTTAACCTCTTAATCCACCCTTTAAAATAACATTTTTTCTTAATTGTAATATTATTATCAATCTAACGTCTACACCGAATTAAATACACCCTTCAATAAATAAGTCACTATCTGCAAACTAGTGTTTTCATAAAATTTGTAAATCCGGTCCTGTCGAGCCGATTTTAATAAAATTGTGGGGACACTTTTTAATCACTACCAAAGGGTTAAATTTCAATTTTGAAACGATTCGGAGAATTTTTTCGGTATTTCGGGGCCCAAAAACAGTTTTCAACCCCTAAAAACTACCCTTAAAATAGCCCGATTAGGCCCATTTTAAATAGGCTTCTTGCGGTGATGGATTTCAACACGTGGCCCAAATTTCGTTGAAATCAATTAACTCTTTCGAAAGTTATCGCGCGTACACATATATATATATATATATATATATATATATATATATATATAAATATATATATATATATATATATATATATACATATATATATATAAACATTTTCAAAAATGGTGGCAAAGTGTTTAGGAGGTTATGAAACGTCGAGAAATTTTGGTCCGACCCCTAGGTCCCGCCATCCGACCGACGCCAATAGTGTATGTTGCCTTATGGCAAATACACTAATAATTTTGAATCCATTCTGTTTGCATTTTTCAATTTATTCCTTGAAACCGCCAGAATTCAACTTTTTATACTTCACGTCTATATTTGGGCCACCCCATTCTGTCTGTGCCAAATTTCAAATTTTTTCTCCGAATAGTTTCAGAGAAAAGCACCTGTGACAGATGAATGGACACCAAAATGATTTTGCACGAACTAATAAAAAATGAATATATAAAAATATTAAATTTGCAACCGCTAAAAAAATCTACCCAAGATTTTTAGTATCTTAATTTTCTTAACCACAAGACCTGTCAAAATATTATCAGCGTCGTTTGTTAACAAAACAAAACTACAGTTATACAAAATATCGCTTAGATTATACAAATCGCTAGAATAATAATTAATTATAGAAGTGGAGGTCTTTAGCAGGATAATTAATAACTAAAAAAATATAATTTATGACGGTTATAACTTTCAGGGAGAACAACGCCGAACTAAAAATTTTGCTCACAAATTTTGTCTAAAACATGAAATAGTACTGGACTTCACTAAAGAAATCTATACGTATACGTACATATAAAGAAAATTAAACTATCTGTCTATTTGCTTGTTCGGGATAATCTTCGAAACGACTGAACCGATTGTAATGGCATTTCGTAGACAGACAAAGGGCGACGCCAAGAATGATTTAGGTTATCCCAAAAACTTTAAAAACCCGGGTCGCAGTGCCAAAACCCTGCCGACAATATAGTGTATTTGGGCCGTGTGGTTTTATACTTTTATTATGTGAAATTAAATTTGTTTTTGGGCAAAATAAAAAATTTAACCCCTTAATACACCCCTTAAAATAACATTTTTTTTCTTAATTATAATATTATTATCAATCTAACGTCTACACCGAATTACAGACACCCTTCAATAAATATGTCACTATCTGCAAATTAGTGTTTTCAAAAAATTTGTAAGTCCGGTCCTGTCGGGCCGATTTTATTAAAATTTTAGGGACACTTTTTAATTACTACTAAAGGGGTAAATGTCAATTTTGAAATGATTCTGAGAATTTTTTCGGTATTTTGGGGCCCAAAAACATTTTTCAACCCCTAAAAACTACCCTTAAAATGCCCTGATTACGCCCATTTTAAATAGGCTTCTTGCGGTGATGGATTTCAACACGTGGGCCAAATTTGGTTAAAATCAATTAGCTCTTTCGAAAGTTATAGCCCGCACACATATATATATATATATATACGTATATATATATATATATATAAATATATATATATATATACATATATATATAAACATTTTTAAAAATGGTGCCAAAGTGTTTAGGAGGTTATGAAACGTCGAGAAATTTTGGTCCGACACCTAGGTCCCGCCATCCGACCGACGCCAATAGTGTATGTTGCCATATGGCAAATACACTAATAACTAATGGGGAAACCTTCATCAAAGATCTGTATCTCTGAAATTGTTTGAGCTAAAAACATCAGATTCGGGAAAAAATACTCTTCTTATAGAAATACATATTCGACATGCCCGAACGGGGTAGGGGTGAATTTTATATAAAATTTCATCCGTGTGGTATAGATGATATTATCATCTATACCACACGGATGAAATTGCGGGCAAACCGCTAGTACTAAATGTTTCAACGAATCTTTTGAAAAAGTTTGAAACCTTTGGTTACTGAATACTAAAAAAGTTTGAGCAGTTTTTTCTTGAAGTACATTTTGTAAATCAAGTAAAAAACATACACTCACTATTTATACTCTGCCGATCATATTTTTTAACTTAGAGGTTTCGTTTTCGTCTTAAATATAGAGGATGCCTAAGGCTGTTACGGGGCACTTTATAAAAAAATACTGTAAATATTTTCAGTATAGAGTTGACCCATTTAAAATTCAGACGACGCTGTACTTTAAAATTTGGTCTGTAGCGCTCCAAAAGGGGGCATTTACTTTTAATTTAACGCAAAAAAATCTATATTTGGACCACAATTACGATCGCCATTGTATATTACAGTTTAAAGCGACAGAGAAGTTTTAAACACGTTTCTAGGAGGTATATTAAAATAATTGATTTTTCAAAAGTGACAAACCCTCTTAATTTGATCATTTCAATGTTAAAAATCTTTTCGATTATTCAATAATACTTGACTAACGTGTTATCTATATTTATATTAATAAATGTTTATAAAAATACTTTTAGATTTCAAATACATTTTTTTTATCAAAAGATTGTCCGTTTTTTTACAAGATAAACCATTAATTTAAACAATTTTTTTCTTCGAAACAAATTATCATCTACGAGACATCTAAAAGAATTCAGACGCGTTAAGGAGTGTCCAATGTTATATCTTTTTGAGACGGTCCGTTTTTCTTCAGTTAAAAAATACAACGCGGGTTAATAATAAGTATTCGTATTATATTTCCGTGTCCATATTTACATATGGTATCTTCAAAAGTAAAGAACAACTGATTTTTTTTATTTTCAAAATATTTACAAAACTATAAGATTTAGAACAAAAACACGCTTTACAAAACTTTCTTGCAAAACGAATAGAATAATAATAATAATAATGCGTTTAACGTCCGTTTCTCGACTTTATGTCATAACAGACGCAATTCGCACCATTACTATTTTCCATCTACCACACTTCCAGTTATTTTTCTACATTTTTTACAACTTCAACTTATGTAATAGCAATGGGCGAATGAAGGAATTATAGGAAATTAGGATAAGGTAGGTAATTTTTGAACTAGGAGTTTGATAGGTAATCGGCCATGGCCTCAAATAAGGAACCATCCCGATATTTATCTGGAATTAATTGAGGGAAACCATGGAAAACCTCAATCAAGATGGCTGGTACAGGAATTACCGTTTCTCGGCGAGCGGCAGTAAGAAAAAGTCCTAGCCACATCTGCCCCCGCCGGGATTCGAACCCGAACCTCCCGAATGCGAGTCTACTGCTGTCACCACTACTCTACCCAGCTCGATCGAATAGAATAATAAACCGTTATGGAAAGCATATTGCTTGTAATAAAAAAGCGTTATAGTCCATATTTCTTCTGCGCATACGCCGATTTTTTCCCAGAATAGCAGGACTGTTGGTATTTACATGTTAAAAATCTTACCAAAATTTTGTTTCGATCCGATCAGCCATTGGACCTGTATCGTGCTCAACGACAACCAGACGGACAGACACTTTCCAACATATTATTGTGGAATTTTTAAAAGTTGTGGCGTTAGAGTAATAAAATGTACTGTCTAGAAAAAAACTGGTTTTAACATATTGCATTGGTCACCCCTTCTGCGGTAACCAAGATGAAGACAGAGAGAAGGAAAGCGAGAGAGAGAAAGCATCATGTAAGGATTATAAGTGTTTGAATAGGTCGTAAGACCAGTAGCTAAGTCGTTAAATAACGACTTTTGTGTTGGTTACAGCGATTTGGATGCTGCATCTCTGTCATTAACATCATTTCACCCGTGTCTGAGAGAAAGATGGCAAATAACATTATTTATGTAGAAATTACTTATTATTTTATATTTTGTCACAAAGTGATTATACATATATAGTTTTTTTTATACACCTAAAGTTTTTGTCGACAGTAAAATATCGCTTCTACGCGATTCGAATTAAAACGACTGGACATCGACGGCGGAAAGGGGGCCTTGGGTGGGCACAATCTCACTTCAGAATAGCGTCCAACCCACCCAAACACCCCCCGGCTCAAGATAAGAGGGTAACATTAGGATTAATTAATACTTTGATCTACTTTTAAAACGTGGATTAATAGTTTAATCCCAGGACACCCCATTGGTAATCTAACTGATTAGAACCGAGCTCTATATGGCGCTTCCATGGCTTATTTATTACAAGCCCCCTGTTCTCAGATTTATTATAGGTTTTTACCAGGTGTCAGATTTATATCAAATAAATTTTCATTTTATTTATAATAAATAAGTTAACAATATAAATTAGCGTGGAGGAACAGTTGAAAAAAAAGAAGCTTTACCGATGTTTCGCTTGTGGCCTACGTTTCGGAAAATATATTTCCATCTTCATATTTTCCGAAACGTAGGCCACAAACGAAACATCGGTAAAGCTTTTTTTTTCAACTGTTCCTCAACCAAACTTTCCCTCCACGTTAAAAATATATATTGGAACAAAAAATATTAAAGAATATAAATTAGTATTAGGCCCGGACCAACATGGTAGTTGGTGAACTTTTTAACGACGTTTAGGTAATCTAACATATATAGATAGATAGATTTATATCCCACCAAATATCAGCTATTATTACCGCCACGCTATGATAACCAAAATGTAGATAGGAGAGAGAGAAAGAGATATTATAAATTATAGACGCTGAACATATGAGGTAGGTACGTTTGATAAGTAGTAGGTACGGTTTTCATTCGACTTAAAACCAAAATAGCTCAATTGAGTTGAAACACTTTTTTAAATTGGTTTGTAAGAACAACGCTACTTGTTCAATGTCAAAATGTTCGCAACAGTAAAAATTTAGATGCCTACTCCGCTACTGAATCAATTTTGAAATCTCTTAGAAAAAAAATGTTTTTAACACCATAGTAATATCTTCTAAAATTACTTGTATAATTACTCCTCAAAAATGTAAAATTACACGCCGTAAAAAACTATGCATATATTATAATTATAGATCATATAAAATTAATAAATACTATACCTATATAGTTATTAAAATGTTTGGCAGCTAATTTGTAGATGTTTTATTAATTTCCGTTAAATAAAAAATACAGTATTTACGTAGGTAGGTGCATTATTTTACTAAAAAAATAATCATTTTGTTTACTTAATACAGAAAATTATGGGTTTCATTCTTGATTGAACGTTGAAGTCTCCAATTCAATTATTACCAACATGAAATAAAAGCGTGTAAATATTAGGCGCTCTTAAGCGTTTCATGTTTGGTTTTCGTATAAGTAAAGTATTAATGTCGATATTATAGCTTAAGAACAGCCGAAGTAGTCGAAACGTCGTTACTTATATGACTAATCGGTAACTTTTCGAGGTTATTTCCTAGTTTTATAGGTGAAAAAGTGTCACACAATTTTATACTTAGACAACTGTAGCCGAAATTTCTCATATCGGAAAAACTTACAAACCAACAACTTTTGAGTTAATTTAATATTTTTACAAACTAGTGAACTGAAGAGATTGTAGAATATAGACGCTAAACAGTTGACATCGTCAGCGTCTAATTACAAATTAGGTAAGTTAGAGTAAATGTAGGTACGTACAATTTTTTACTGACCGTTGAAGTGAACATTAATTGTTTTAATGTTTTAGGGTTAACACTAAAGGTACGTCGTCAATTATTTAATTTAAACCAATATTTTATTAGGTTCAGTTGTACATATGGTTGCCAGGCGTCCGGATAAAGCAGGACATAGACTTTTTGATTGCGTGTCCGGCCAAAATTAAACGGTGTCCGGCTTTTTCTAGAATTTAATTTTGCCTGATGGCTTTATTTGACTGATAGAAAGTAAATTATTTGGACTGATTTGGCGCTTTATTTATTTTTCATTAGAATTTAGCAAGATTAATGGTAATAATCAAACAAGCTTGATTCTACAGAATTTTTTTTGTCGTACTTATTAATACTGAGAAAAAAATCGTCAATAATGTAGGGTGTCCAACTTTTTAACCCAAATGTCCGGCCAAACTGGCTGGTCTGTTCGGCTTTTAGGTTTGGCGTTCTGGCAACCCTAGTTGTACAGTTGATTGCAATATTGTAAAACATCGACTCAGTACAAAAAGAAGTATAAATAAAACGACGGTTGTACCAAGAAACACAAAGAAAACGCAATAACCCTGCAAGGTCACTAAAACAAGAAGAAAAACAACTTGAACAACGATAAAACATCGACCTCAGCATCCATGTAGTGCGCAGCATCAAGAAACAAAGAAAACAAGTTGAAACACGAGATGCGTGCAAAAGTGAGATCGAGTATATAGTGCGCGCGTTGACCACGCGTTCAGCTCGCGCTAAGAGCGTGCGCAGCTCGCTTGTTTCATACGCCGCGCGCATGCGATTGTCTGACGCAAGAAGCATGGACCGCCTCGGGCTGTTCAGGTATATAACCTACCTGCGCCGCAGCTACTGCCTGCACTCATTGCAACGCAGCACCTCGCTCGCACAGCACAAATAGTCGCACACGTGACGGTTAGCGCACGTTCGACAGTCAATTGTTTATCGACGTCAGTCTGTTGTTGTTTTGTTTTAACCGGCACTTCTTGTTTTTAACTGCTAATAGTGGGGCAAACGAGTTGTTTACTTGAATTTTTTTAAATATGTGCATCAAAGAAAATTGTACTATGAAAAACGGCTCGACGAGGAAAATCGGTTTTCGGACCAACAAAACTGTAAGTACTAGATATTTTTATTTTATCGTTTTAGTAGTTTCAGGGAATTTTTTAATTTAATAATTTTAACTGTATATTATTATCCTCAGATATATATCGTTTTTTCGAGTTAATTTTTTTTATTTATTTTTGAGTAAATTGTGTGATTACGTTTTGTTAAAAATAACTATTTATGTACTTAACATTGTATATTTGTTGCGCTTGACCTTTTTTCATGAAATGTCTCCGACATTTCATAAAAAGTTTATACATTTGATGAGGGTTTCGTTTCTGTGGAAG
The DNA here is from genome assembly GCA_034508555.1 of Venustoraphidia nigricollis. Lineage (NCBI taxonomy): Eukaryota > Metazoa > Arthropoda > Insecta > Raphidioptera > Raphidiidae > Venustoraphidia > Venustoraphidia nigricollis. The sequence continues at coordinate 1,934,482 of JAVRKA010000032.1, read as the reverse complement.
CATTGAAGTCTCTTGTTTAAAAAGTCGAAAAAATAAAGCACTTACCATTTTTTTAAGAAGAAAAGTTATCTGAAACAAATAAAATAAGATTAGTGTTTATATAAATAATTATAATAATTTTTTTTCTGTTGTTGTAGCCGACGAAACCAAAGCTTTGCAGAAAAATTACTCAGTCCGCGAAAGTGAACCTTAACCTGTATTGGGATAAGTTTGAGACGTATTTGGCGACACCTGCGCCCAAGCGAGTAGTTTTGCAACAAGTGTCAACATCCTCGAGGCGTCCACCTTTTCAGGATGTTACCAACGTGAGCATCCAAAATGAGCACAATGATAACATAGCCAACGAACTCAAAGAAGAAATTGATTTTGGTAAATTATTATCATGTAAACATTTTGAAAATAGTTTAACATTAAAATAATTAATTTTAAGTTTTTAATTTCGAAATATTTAGATTTCGTTTTTTTTTCGTTTGTCTTCCATTTAATTTTTAACTCTTGGTAATCAATGCTTTAAACAACGATATTTTATTTTAGAATTTAAAAAAAAAATTTTTTGTAAATAATTATGAAATGATGTTTGAATGCCATCGCTTGTGCTGTTATTTTTTTGATTTTTTTTTTGTACAATCAAAAGAAAGCAGATAATTTCCTTGCTCAAAATTTTTAATTCGTAATTCTATTTTTAACCTTTCTTTAAATTTAGTTAATATTGCATTTTCAATCTTTTTTTTAATCTCATGACGTTAGTTGTTGAGCGTCTATATACTTACGCCGATGCATAAATTTATATTTAGTAATTTTTTTAAAACACCTACTTGCTCAATTTACTTATTTTAAAGTTAAAATTTTAGTTGTCTATAATCTACAATAGTCTACTCTAAAATTAAATCTACTTTTTTTTATGCTTCATATCGGACTTTAGTGTTGCCTCATTTGTAATTAAGCTAGATTCTTAGACGTATTTTGCATACCGATAAGTTTTGAAACACTCTGTATAAACTAATTAAATGAAACGCCTTGGCTTTACTTTAAAAAATCCTGAACTTTCACGGGAACTAATTCTTTACTTATCTGTGATATTAGTTAATAATTTTGATAATATTTGCCAAACTGTGATACTTATTAGTGGCATAAAATTATACTTATATAAAAAATTGTTTTCATTTTTTTAAAAATGAAATAGGCCGACCGGCGCAATTATTGTGAATAGTAGATTTTTATTATAATTTTGGAAAAGTAGTTTTTAAATTTATCAATTTTATATTTTCCTTCATTTCGAGATTTTCTTTTGTATACTATTTTTCATTTTAATTAGAAAATTTTAAATATTTTTAACTGTCATTTAACTACTTTTATGTTTTTTTTTTCATTTTGAGATACGATTTTTTTAAAAGTATAAAAAACAAATTTTTAAATAATATTTTTTAAATTTCTTTAGAATAATTTACTAGGTAGGTACTTTAAATATAGTGAATTGGTATTTCAAACAAGCCATATTATATTATTTGTTTCTGAATATTTCTGGCGATATAAAAAGCTTCCATTTTTTATTAATAAAATTTTTTATACAGCATTTTTTCTAACACGATTAGAAAAAATGCTACTTAAAACGTTCGATCTCAAATTAAAATGGTTAATTTTATAGGCTAGTATAAAATCTCTTAAACACTTTCGACATTGCCGTCTTAAGAACAGAGTTCACGATATGTTTATATTCTGTGATATTTAAAATGTTTGTCGCCACGTTAATCAATAAAACTGCTTAGTTTCTTAATAAGACATCGAGTTTTTTCTTTCTCTTTTTAATCTCATAAGTTATACACAATCACAGAGAGAGATGCCATTATTAATGATTTATCGCGTGTAAATTCTCAAACAATAATGTTTTAATACGCAAATTTTTTTTATTCTCAATAGTACTTATAATTAGCAAGCAAAAAACGTATTGAAGCTGATAAAAATATAATTTATACATTAATACATTTCAGCGAAATGTTTTAGAAAAAACGCTAACTAATTTTGCCCAAACTAAAATATGGGTATAATGAATGGCTATTTCTGCATGGAATTCATACAAAAGAAATTTTTAATATTGTTGAAATAATATATGTCATAATCATTTAATTTCACCCGCTAAAAATGTTCAAAATACATTTTTTATCAATTGATACATAACCAGAAAAAGCAACAATAATTAATTTTAATTGGGATTGGGCATAAAACGATACGACATCTAGTGACAGAAATTTAAACCATAACTACATTATATTTTGCATACTTTTAGTATGACTATAAATGTGAAAAATGACTGATTCGACATTACATTTGGTTTAAACTCCGCCCATATGTCCAATCCCAATATATTTGTTTTAAAAATAATTATATAGGTATAAAATCACCTAACGTCCAATTTTCGATGTTACGTCATAACCATACACTATTATTTTGATGAGATTTGTTTTGAATTTAATAAATGTTGTCGATTGTTGAGAACCACCTGTTATAATCCAGCTCAGAAGCTTTCGTGATAGTTTAATGTTATCTCATTTGTTCATATATTATTATAAATAATAATAATCATAATTAATTATGTTAATTATACGTTTCAGTTAGTTAATTAAGGTGTGTAAACTAGATGTAACGTAACTCGTGGTGTCAAATTAACAACTTAAAATTATAATTATATAACTTTTAGGAACGCCGACATCTGTCATTAATCAAAAAAATTATTGGGCATATTATTTTTTTTGCCTACAGTTTGTATTATATTCGCGAAAATTTCTTAACGATCTTTTAGTTTTTTATAGTTTGGTACAGTTTTGAAACAAAATAAAGTGATATTTATCATTTTTGGGGTAAAACTTCTCTAGCGACATATCTGTTTGAAATTTTCTGTAACTTTAAAGGGGAAAGGATTCAATGGCGGGGAAATAGAGAAACCTAGATAACGCATCAATGAAACGAGTTCATAACTAAGAAGTTTCACTTCCCTCGTGAGCTTAGTGGGATAAGACACACGTTTTTGTTTTTATTAAACGTAATCGACTATTCGTGTCAATTTTTTAAAAAAATCTTGTGACAAACAATTTTTAATTTTAAATTTAGTTTGTTGACGAATTACTACCAAACTATAAAACAATATTTTTTGTCTGTAATATTTCCAGATTTTTTAAAACTTTTTACGACTAGATTTCAAAACCAAAAGCTTTGAAGTATAATCTATAAGCGCTCGTTTTCCATGGTACGAGTTTTAAACTAGATTTAAGATAAAATTACTTAATTTCCATGGCGATTCAGTACTAAACGTACTTAAATCTGCACTTTATAAAAACATATTTCCATGATAATATAATTTAGAGAAATTTTGTAAAGTGGACTTGATATGTAAAAACGTAAATAATATAATTTTAAGTAAAAACTCTGTGATATCAGCTTCTAATGATTTCGTTAGTTTAATTTAATAATTTTTGAACATTATAATTAAACATTATGTTCCACAATAATTAAATAATATAATAATAGTTATTATTATTTAGTTTAATTATGTATTAGGTAAGTAGTTTAGTTCAACTTGGATTACCTACCCAAGTCTTTCACTATGTAGAATAGTTTATTCGTTTGTAAGAATTTTGTTCTGATTTTTTGTAGCAGATACTATTTAAATAAAACATTTTTTTCTAAAATAAGTACTTGTTAATTGTGTTTGCCTTGTCCATCAAACTAGTCTATAATCCACCCTAGTATGACTTCTGTGACCCCACAAGGGGGTGCTGACCGAGTTCTGGCTGGGGACTTGGGAACAAGAGATCGGCCAACTAAGATACGAACAGAAGACAGTGTAGATGTGGTAGGTAAGATTGCCCACCAAAGATCTTGGCCTGGAGACCCGCGATATGATATTGAGGACGTTGGTTGATGGTTATTTGTCTATTTATTCATCTATGAAGAATGAGCTATGTAAACGACTTTTTGAGGTTATACTTCTTTGGGGCCGTTCAAGTATTACGTAAGCACTATAGGGAGGCGGGGGGGGTCTTTGCTTTTCTTATTTTTGATGACATGGGGGGATCTAAATGGTAATTACGTCAACAGTAATTACTTACTTTTTTCTAGAATTATATGTGCTGTTCTTGAATCAATAAAGAAAAAGATTACATTAAAAGAACAATGCATATACCAATGGGGGAGGGGTAAGAGCTTTGCTTACTTTTGCTGACAAGGGGGACGAGGGGATAAATAATTGTAGTAAATCTTACGTAATAATACTTTTGGCGCGTTATGAAAAAAAATGGTGAGATTTACGATGTAAGATCAAAATTAGCAGAATGAAGTTGCCGACTGTAACATCAAAATTTACAGGATGAAATTGGGCTTGGAGATTTTATTAAATATTTTGATTTTAAGCACGTTTACCGAAAAATCGACTTATGGCGCAGCGATCGAAATTGTAAACTATGGCAGATGTCAGGTTTCTGTCAATACGAATAAAAATTATGTATGTACTTACAAATTGTATACAGTAGCTGATAGTAGTAATTGATAGTGAGTATTGACGAATATTATTAAAAGCATTTGTTAGTTGTGAATATTAGTCTTTTTCATCTTTAAAGTTCAATTGCAAAATATGTAATAATAGAAATTAGTTTCACGGGTAATTGGAATAAAAAATCAATTTAAACACTTATTGATTGCAACGTTTCGTCTTTAAAAAATTTTTTTTTCCAGAGCTTGAAAAAGTCTTGATTTAATAAAGACGAAACGTTGCAATCAATAAGTGTTTAAATTGATTTTTTATTCCAATTACCCGTGAAACTAATTTCTATTAGTCTTTTTATTATTTTATTTCAATGAATTCGGCATTGTTATATTATAAACATATTTGTTTGAATAATTATAAATTAGATTCATAATTCATTAAAAAACAACTACGATATAGTAAATACTTTTTCAACAAAATAACCATAAAATTGACACAAGTAGCGGAACATTTTTGCACACAAACTAAAAATTAGTTTTCAATCGCGTCAAAGAAGTATAACTTCTAACGCGCGTACACGCACCCACTTTTTTAATCAAAACATTGAATCGAACTTCGTCTAACTTTAATAATGTCGTTGAATTTTTGTCTAGCGCTTAAAACAACTTCACAATAAACTTTTAAAGCTGGTTAAATAAATATTTGTTCTTTCAAGAGGTTGACGCAATTAGCGCCAAATATCACAGCCCACTGCCTGGCCGTAATATACATTATCTGTCACATTCTGGCCGTACGAGAACACAGTATATGGGAAACATGATTTTTCAGTAGAACTCTAATCTAATAGGCAGATTGGAGTTGAATGGCCTGAACAACAATTTTTTTAAGATTTGACCTGCAGTGCCCCAAGAGAGGACAATTTGTTTCAATTTGGCGCAATAAAAAAATACAATCGTGAGTCCAATAATGTTTAATAATCAGACAGGAGTTGTATGGCCTGGACACCATTTTTTGTTAATTTGGCCTCTAGCGCCCCAAAAGGGAACAATAATCTTCAAATTGGTGTAAGAAAAAACTCTCTTCGAATTAAAAATACGATCGGAAGCGTAATAACGTTTAAGGCTAGAGTTAGGGTTGCCAACCGTCCCGCTATATGCGGGACGTCCCGTTTCTGATACCCTTAATGAGACGTCCCGCTCAGGGTGTGTGCGGGACGCTAAATATCCCGCTTTTCGGAGGACGCTAAATACATTGCTATTCCGTGTTCTAATGCAGCAGCAGAGAGAGTCTTCTCACTTTGTAATAATGCCTGGACCGATGCGCGAAATCGTCTTTATGTGGATTCTGTAAAGTCAGAGCTACAAGTTAAAGTAATTTTTTCTTATCCATGCAAAGATTTTTACAATTTTGTACTTAAAAATGCCAAATGTCTAAATGTCTAAATTACACTATAATTGTTTTTTTTTAGTAAATATTGACTATTATTAATCTAACAAGGTGTTTTATTTTATTTCTCATCCTGATTTGTAAAGAAAATTTCACGTTTTTTTGTATTCTAAATAAAATTAGTTGGATCCCGCTTTTTAAACCCTTGTCCCGCATTTGAATTCATTATTTCCTGCAAATTTGTATTTTAAAGTTGGCAAGCCTAGCTAGAGTCCTCTTTTCAAACGGCGGTATTGCGTAATTCAGGGTGTTCTTACGGACGCCTCTTTGGCGCGCCACTGACCGATGGACAAATTAAACAAACTGTAGACGTTTTTAATATCCGGCTTAAAATGACTAAGAGCTGAGGTGTCATTAAGAAAAGATATAAATAACATTATATACAAAGAGAAAATGCGAAGGAGGTTCACTCGAAGATATAATGGCGAAGACGGTTGTCTTGTTGTGTGGGTCTCCACTCTACTGTTGAGCAATCATATATCTAGCTGATACAATATATGTATGAATGATTATGGTACACGTGTTCAAATGCCCTTTAAAAGTCGTTCTATGCTATTATAAAGTAGCCATAGTTATCTTTAACGACGTGACCATTAATTTATACGGTCATCCCAAAAAATTGTGCAGTAAAATTCACTTACGTTTCGAAAATCTCTTATTTCTGTGAAAAATCTACTCAATCTTTGATAAAATAAAAGAATAGTAACTTTTTACCACAACAGATTTATTCAGTGGATGTACATTTCGAGAGCTAAGCTCTCATCTTCAGTGTTTTGCTGAAGATGAGAGCTTAGCTCTCGAAATGTACATCCACTGAATAAATCTGTTGTGGTAAGAAGTAACTATTCTTTTATTTTATTGTTCCAACCACAGTGCTCTTAAGGTAGTTGTCGTGGTACAATATTGTCAAAAAGTTATAGATTGTATAGATTGTCCATTAGTATTTCTACCTGACGTTTCGTCTGCAACTGCGGTAGACATTATCAAAGGCGATGTGGTAGCGGGCAAAGTGTCGTTCTAGGTTGCTCACAGGGAAGTGTGAGCAGCTACCTATATCGCCCGCTGCCAGCTCACTTTTGATAATGTCTACCACAGTTGCAGACGAAACGTCAGGTAGACAAGAAGTTTTAAAACTAGAAATATTTACCATTCTTCTCGTATAATCTTAAGTCAAGTTTTTGCAGTTTATTTGATCTAAATAAACGATTTAAAATCAAATAAAAATGAGAAAATTAGCATGATTTTCATAATTTCTTGTACAGACAAAAAATGGAAAAAAATTATTTACCAGTATTTTTAACATAAGTTTGTAAACAAAAAACTTCGAAATGTTAATTTGCCTTCCTGGATTTTCGTGACGAAATATTGGCGAATATATTTTTTTATTCAGTTTTGATGACAAAAATATATGTTTTTTTGCAATTTTTATGCAGCAAGTCAAATTTTGTGAAGTTTAATGCTTAATCACAGCTACCTAATAAAAACATAAATGAAATGAATTTCGCGATCACAGTTCGAAATTTCCCGGGAGCATATTTTACGAACTCGTCCTACAATAGAGTTGAAAAATTGGAACGCAAATTAAAGTTCCCAAACTTTATGAACCGTCTATAGCTAGATGGTCGTTTAAGAAAGCGTCGTTTTTAAAGAATAACAACTCGTACTGTAATCTGTCAGTAAAGCATATCAAATCGGTACCTCCGGTTACAAGAGAGCCGAGCAAGCATCAAAACACGTATATTCACAAAATGTTAATCTTGAGACTGTCTCCGGCAACCCGATATATACATAAAATATTTTGGTGAATGCATCTCATAAAAGGCGGCACCGAGTGTCGCCAAATGGGTGCAGACACTAAAAGTCACCATTAGTAATTTGGTTTTGAGTGTATTTTAAAAATGAAAAATTACTTCTTTTATTGGTACTTATTAAGTTCAAGTCAGAAGTCGACAAAATTTGTTATGCATCGATCGCCATAACATTTTGGCTGTACTTTCTGACGCCTAAATCTATTTGTTAAATTCTAAAACATGCTTAAAAACAGTTAAAAAATTAATTCTCTTAAAAATGATTTTTCGGGAAAAAGGACTTTTTTTAAGTAAACACTTAATTTTTTATTTACAGCGACGTTTCGTTCCTTGTTTGGAACTTTATCAAGCTTTAATAACTATTAAATGTTTTGATTAAGTAGATATAAAAGTTAATATACATATGTAAGTATAAATTTGAGTTTAACAATTATTAATAAAAACTTTATAATAGTTATTAAAGCTTGATAAAGTTCCAAACAAGGAACGAAACGTCGCTGTAAATAAAAAATTAAGTGTTTACTTAAAAAAAGTCCTTTTTCCCGAAAAATCATTTTTATATTAATTACCAAGGACAAAAAAGAAATAAAGTCAATTAATTCTCTTATTTCGAGCGCTATCTACTTAAAAAACTAGTTAGCGTATTTTTATGCAACTCCCTCTATAAAATAACTGCTTTTCATGCCTATGCAAAGGTTGTAATGACTTGTTTCGCACTAGTGCGTAAAATGAAACAAAAAAAAAAGATATTACCATTCCAATAATAATTTTCCCGTCGGTTGCCATTAAAAACCATATGAACAACAGAGACAGAAAAGTAGGCGTAGTCTTCGCATATATGTAAATATTACATATATGAGCTATCAAATATATATATATATATATATATATATATATATAAATATTTACTTATTATGAAGTGAAAATCAGCTATTTTATAGAGGTACGTGCAAAAAATGTAATATGTACTCGATTGATGACTTGTGTAACTGGTTGCTCGTTTTAACATAATGTCACAATTCGTACATAAAATAACGCATTATTGTTTAGATACATAAACCACTATTATTTGTTTTTTAACATTTTTACAATCACATTTTACTTAAATTTATAAATGTTTTCTGAAAGTTGACGCCGCCTCGAAAGTTGGTTAAAAATATTCAAAAAAGCTTTTATCGATTTCAGTAAGTGGCGGTAAAATATATTTAACTACTATGGACAAATTTAACGAAGCTCATTGTACTAATAACGGCCCGATATCTAACCAATCTGTTACATAATTAAATTTAGCAACATGCTTCCGTATAAAGACAGGCACCCTTCATCCATAAAACTCTACATTTAAAACGCGGTTTCGCTCGCGTGGAATACACGATTTGCATTATTTAGTCACCGTAAACAAATATTGTTATTGGGTTTTGACATATGCGGACGTAGTTTAGGCCAAATGTAATGTCAAATTCGCCATTTTTCATATAGGTATACAGTAATATTAAAAGTATGTAAAATGTATTATGCGTTTATGATTTAAATTTCTGTCACCAGATGGGAACTACGAACCAGTTTTTGTTAAACATAGCTTTAAACCTAAACAGATAAAATATCTACATGGGAAAAAACCGCACAAAAATCGGTTTAGCGGTTTTCAAGTTATAAGCGGACATACAGACAGAGTGACTTTGCGTTTTATATAAGAGTTAGAAATGGCAATTACTTAGGAAACTGAGATACATATTTTACATTATGATGTTTGCATCTCTGTGTTGCTAGCTTTTTTGATAATAAGTATAAGAAATACTAATTTGTTTATAATAATATTTTTAGATCTATTCTTTTAACTACTAGACATAGATTAGTTATGAACCGCGCCAACTATGTCATGCGGTTCCATTCATGCGCAGAGACAAATGTGCGGCTAATCAGTTCTAAAATGCGGCAAATGTCACCAGAACAGTAGCGTCAATACAATAAACACACCCACGCCAGAAAATCACATTCTAATCAACTCGCAGCACCGATAATTGTTGTACCCGAACGCTTAGAAGCTACACTATTTGAAATTATTCGTACTAAAAGAATTTTGTTTATGACTGTCATAGACCTTATGGCCAAACCGCTTATGTCTGTCGCTACAATTGAAAGAGGCGGTACTGAAGTAGAGATGAGAAAAACGGGTCTTTTTAGTGATCTGCATCTTTGCATCTGAATCTCGTATGTGAGCCGGCTCACTGAACCGGTTCAAAAAGAGCCGAGTTCTGAATATGTTACTGCAGTCTGCCACTGAGTTACCTAGTTCAGTAAATCATATCACGACCTGTATAGAATCAAGAATGCATAGCCAAACATGTGATGCATGAGTCATCTGAGCTGAGGATGCATCAAAGCAAGAACTGATACGTAAGTGTAAAACGTGCTTCTGTGTGTTAAGTGTTTCACTGAGTTATGCGGATCCGTTGATCCGTCGGCTCAAAAAAATGTGAGTCGGCTCTCTCGGATCCTCTGTCGGAGTCGGCTCTTTGAACCGATTCAGATCTGAGCTATCCAACTCTATATTGAAATGAATTCTTGCTACACGAGTGCCCAGAGACGCCCAGAGTAAGTGATTTCGCACCCTCAAAAATTCTCTACTTTACGCCCTTTGGAGTTTTGTCAAGTCCTACTTACGGCGCTGGCCAAAACGACTAACGGCGAGACCTCTCGAGAAAATCTTCACAAACCTATAATGTCCGTTGCTGAACAAATCTTAATCAACTCGGCATTCATGCTGCTCGTGTAAACAGGAAGGTACTTTGATGATGTTAAAAACAGACAGTGAAGACAAAAGAAAAAACTTTTACGTCACTTCAGTAAATAGCAATCGATTAACTTTTTATTTTATTAAAAAAATGTTTTTTTAAATCGCACGTGTAACAGTTACATGTGACCCGTCCAGGTCCGGATTTAGAAATTTGCCGCCCCTAGGCAGTTGTGAAAATTGCCCCCCCCCTCGAATATTCGATATTAGGCCAATATCGAGACAAGCATAAATCGACTCTTTTCCCGATTCGAGCATTTTCGACTTATGGTGTTGGTACGCATGCCGCAGAAATAGGCGGAAAATTCAATTCCCACGAATAGAACAAACTTTTGAAGTTTCCGCCAAAATTTGCCGCCCTTCAATTCTCGCCGCCCTAGGCAGCTGCCTATACTGCCTGCAGGGTAAATCCGGGCCTGGACCCGTAACTGTCCGGTAAAATGCGCCTAAAGTAAGATTTGCTTTAAAATGACGAAAAACTGAACATAACCAATTTGGCCTCTTGGTCTCAGAATATAATCGAGTTAATTTTTATAATAGGTTTGAAAGGTTTTTAAATGTTTCCTTTTTGTACTTTTGAGTGAAAAAGACTCACCGAAATAAAAAGAGCGGCGGGTGTGTAATTTGTAAGTATATTATTGTTTTCTTTTGTTAACGTAACCGAAGTACATGAAAAAAAATAGAGTCAATTGTAAATTGTAATAAAAAGTTTTAAATATGTTCGCTTTTTGAGGCGGCATGTAAAAATACAAAGAACTGTTGTTAACACCTGTTTGTAACAGTTTTTAGGAAACAATTTCGAAACAGAAAAATAGCATTTGTCATGTAGTAATAAATTCGAATTAGTTTATATAACGGCATTTTGGAAAAGTCAAACGTATTGGTCAAAAGAAACAAATCATGTAGTAAACAAAGTGTGCTTGTAACCTTTATGCGCGGTTGAAGTAAAACATGCATACAATACATATATATTGTTAAGTTTACACTTTTTTTATATAGGTAAATAAACGGGCAAAAAGTGGCAAAACTAAAAATTCGCTCTCGGAATCTTAAAAACCCTGCAAATACACACTATGTTGTGATTTTATTAATCTGTACTCGTTCAACTAACTACTATTTAAGGTAGTTGTCGTGGTTAAGGCACACCGTCAGAAAATTCTTAATTTTTGTACACTTATTAAGCACATGATAATACAATTACCCTGAAAATTTGAAGTCGATCGACCGTATATAATCAGAGATAAATTCAATTAAAAATTGGATAATTAACATTGATTGTATATGATCTCTGTAGTTCTGAACCAGTTTCTTATTTATAAAAAAAGAACTAACTGTCAGAAACTTTCCAAAAACTGACAGTCTTTCAATGCATTTGTTATGAGTTTAAAAAAAAAATAAGAAAATTTTTTTGACCGTCTAATTATTTATAAATAACGGTTTAAAGTTCAACAATTTATAGAAAAGTATACGTGCATATGAATACTGTATGGGTTACGTTTCCACGGGTACAGTCTTGCGTACAAATTATGGATCACTTAGCTACAAGTTAGTATACTTTTGTGGCGCGTATAATCTATAACTTTTTGACAATATTGTACCACGACAACTACCTTAAAAAACAAGCCTCGCAATATGTGGACTTTGTAGTCCGTTGTTACATATATAATTTTTTAGTAACATTGCTTACATATTGCGCTGTACTCTGTATAAACGGACTTAGTAGGCCGCAAAAAAACGTTACAAGCTTTTTGTATACCGTCCATTCTCCGAGTTGTCTTTTCGCGAAATTTACAAAACGCGCCTAAAGAAGTTTTACGTCAAGAACATCGAAAAATTGAAATACTTCTTTCAAAAAACTTAGCCTACTGAAAATACTGTGTATAATCAAAGTTGAGGCAATTTAATTTTTTTGACGTTGTTAAGGTAGTTGTCGTGGACAATATTGTCAAAAAGTTATAGATTATATGCGCACCACAAAAGTATACTAGCTTGTAGCTAAGTGATCCGTAATTTGTACGCAAGACTGTAACCGTGGAAACGTAACCCATACAGTATTCATATGCATGTATACTTTTCTATAAATTGTTGAACTTTAAACCGTTATTTATAAATAATTAGACGGTAAAAAATTTTTTCTTATTTTTTTTAAACTCATAACAAATGCATTGAAAAACTGTCAGTTTTTGGAAAGTTTCTGACAGTTAGTTCTTTTTTTATAAATAAGAAACTGGTTCAGAACTACAGAAATCGTATACAATGTTAATTATCCAATTTTTAATTGAATTTATCTCGGATTATATACGATCGATCGACTTCAAATTTTCAGGGTAATTGTATTATCATGTCCTTAATAAGTATGCAAAAATTAAGAATTTTCTGACGGTGTGCCTTAACCACGGCAACTACCTTAAAAGATTTACATGTTATTAATTCGTCAGTATAATTTCGTAAGTATGTTTTGAAAGCTTGAAAAACTTTGAACTAAAAAAAAAATGCGTACTGTATTTTTTGCAACATTAGTAAATAATAAATTACAATAAAAACAAATTAAGTAGGCACTTAAGAACATCCTCGAATTGGAAACGTAAGTTCAAAACCATGCTTTCAGGGAGGGATGTCATTTTATTGCACCAGCGATAACTATGCGAAGTGTAAAAAAAAACACTTTTGCCGTTCCCACGTGTTTCTAATTTCGACGATTTCTTTTAAAGTTCGCAAATTTTTTCACCAAAAAAATCGACATCCGTTTCAAAGGTCTTCCTGTCACAGCTTTGACCTTAGCATATTGAGTTTAAAAAAATATTTTAATGAAACTAATAAACTAAAATCGCCACATGCTAGTAGAACATTGCGTGAAAATATTTTTGTGCAAAAAAATGGTCCGTGCTTTGACGTACTTTGTGACATAAAAAATAATGAAAGCCATAAATAATTTGGAAGTCATAGCTTGGCAGATGCAGGGTTCAATACGCAGGAAGTGGACAAAACATTTTTTTCCGGGATACAAATAAATAAAATTGTAATTACAAATTTTCAACAAAATTTCGACTTAAGTATGCAGCTCATTCTGTCTTATCAGCAGTTCGATGTGTGTGTGCATGTAAAATGCACTTACTCACGTTTTAGAAATCTCTAATTGCTGTGAAAAATCTTATTCAATAATTGATCCCATATAACTTTTAGCTAAGTTTTTACAGTTTTTTTCTCTAAATAAGCCATTTAAAATCAAATAAAAACGAGAGAAGTTTTACACAAATTAAATTTGAAAAAAATTGTTAAGTAGTAAAAATAGTAATAAAATGAATTTTGTGACCAGAGTTCAAAATTTCCGGGGAGCATATTTTATGATCATATAGGAATCAGCCACCTTAAAGGCACAAATATTGGGCCCTTCATTAAATCAAGAAAAAACGGCTTTATTAGAACGCATAAAAAATAATATATTCTATAATTTTTTCTACCTAAAAAAGATAAAAAACTATAATTGAATTATTGAAAGCTATGGCACATGCCAAGTTTTGGTAACCTTAACTTAAAATAGGCACCACGCCGGACATGTTGACACATAAAATGACACAAAAAACATATTTGGACATCGAACACATGCTAACCATAAAAAATGTTCATAAATCAATGAAAAAACTGTCAAAGCTTAACCGTCATCCATAATATTTTTTTTTTGTCTAAAAACCTAAAATTACTTTTAAGTTTGTTTATGTTTCTTATAAACCATCCCTCTGACTGAAATGTGGTCGTCGAAAGAAAACGAAAGTTTAAGAGGTCACATAAGGGTGCAACGATCTATGACACATAAGGGTAGATTTTTCTCCGCATGGGGTACGTTCTTCAAACCAGAGTTACTTCATTGAAATTCTAATCCTAAACTAATTAAATATAAAGTTAATGATCCTAAAAAACATATAAAATCTTCACAGTCGTTAAACCTGCTAAATAGTTTTTTGAGTAATTTAAGTCTACGAATTTAAACCTCACAAAAAATCATAAAAATGTATATATATAAAGCGTTTTAAGTCCAAATAAAGTTCATGAAGTATTTATCTTCTGGATTTACTTATCTTGATTAGTTCGCTTATTACAAGTCCCCAGTTCTCAGGTTCTAATCTGCGAATTTGTTAAACTATCAAGTAGGTTTTCGATTTATCATTTTAATAATCGTTGAGGGAAAATTTGGTTCAGGAACAATATCAAAAAAGAAACTTTGCCGATGTTTCGCTTGTAGCTAAAATTATTTTCTTTATCAGGATGTCATGAAAGTTGAAAGGTGGTTAATTGTACTAATCCTAAATATATGATCACCATTTTAAATTTCATAGTGCACAAAACAATTTTAGAAAAATTAAATAAACTGTTTTAATATAGTAATTTTAAATACAGTCATTTTAAAGAAATTGCAATATGATCATGTATTTAGGTTTAGTATAATTTACCCCCTCGCTTTCAACTTGCGTGAAACCCTGATGACGCAAATGCATTTTTCGAAACGTTGGTCACAAGTGAAAGCTTCTTTTTAAATTGTTTCTCAATGAAAATTTACTTCGACGATTAATATTTTACTGAAACAAAACTAAATACAGATATAATAAATAATTAAAATTCAAAAATATGTGTCAAAGCTCATTTCACTTTTAACATAATTATCGGTGTCATTACAATAAGTAGATACCTACCTAGAATAGTAACAAGACGTCAATTCGGTTTCAATTTTCTTCGAGGTTTTTGTATGTTTTTTATATGTCTAGTTTTAAGTTTAATAATCAAATATCCAAAAAAGATGTCGGTTAATAGTTAATAACGCGCAAACTACGTATTGCAAATTAACTAAAAATTGAAAAAAAAAGACTAAAAAAAATTGGCCTCCTTCAAAACAGCCTATAAAAGTAAGAAAACAATAAAATTTTGAGGTCGGCGCCGATATTATAAAAGTAGACACGTAAAAAATTGAGTAACTAAATTGGCTTCGACCTCAACATTTTATTTTTCTCCTTTAATGTTTTTTCCGGAGGAGGTTCAATTCTTTTTTTTTTAATGTTTTTATTGAAAACTTAATTGGTTCAGAACCACTGTCAGTTTCTATAAACACAAACAAATACGCTCGGTTATATAAGAGGTTTAAAACACTGATATCTGACACGTATCTTACATATTATAGAGGCGAACCACGTGTTGCGATGCACACGTGTTTATCGTCGACAGACGAGCGTCGGCGGCGTGGGAAAGACAACGCCGCCTAAATCAAGTAATTTAATATTTTGTGCTAGAAAAAATATTTTTTTAAACACGTATACATAATGCACTCTCTGTTTTCTGCTATACGACGGTTCTACGTGTACCATAAAGACATTTTTCAATCGTAGAAAGTTTTTTTTAACCGACCTCGAAAAAAAGAAATATGTTCTTTCCTATAAAATTGATTTGTCGGGAAAAAGAACTCGTTCCTTGCTTGGAGCTTTTTTTTTTTTAATAGTTATAAAGCTTGAAAAAGTTCCAAGCAAGGAACGAAACGTCGCTATAATTAACAAATAAGCGTTTACTTAAAAAGTCCTTTTTCCCGACAAATCAATTTTATATTAATTACCAAGGACAAAAAAGAAAAAAAGTCAATGTTCTTTACTCTTCTTTTTGTTTTTTTTTTTGTATATTTTCATCAATAGTAAACCGATTTGAAAAATTTTAACGCCATTTTGTTCAGAATGGTACCGGATTGGTACCATATAGTTTTTATTAAAATCGGTTCATCCGTTCTTAAATGACATTAAAAAAAATTTTTTAATGTATGCTACCTCATATCTCCAACAATTTGTTAACTGATTTTGATGATTCTTTTTGTATTTAATAGGGCGCACCTTTAAGGTTATTCCACATGAATTTTACTTAAATCGGTTCTGTACTTTTTAAATATGTACGAAAATATATCCACTAAAAAGTAAAAAATAAAAAAAAACTTTTTTAAAATAAAAATATTAACATCCTTCAAAAAATTCACTAAAAAGATGAAAATAATGAAATTTAGAGGTCGGTGCCAATTTCATTACTAAAGCTTTTAATTACACAGGCACGTACTTTTATTAAATTGGAACAGACCTCCACATTTCATTATTTTCATCTTTTCAGTGACTTTTTTGAAGGAGGTTAATATTTTTATTTTAAAAAAGTTTTTTTTTATATACAGCTGCTAGAAAATTGTATCAGTCAAAGAGAACAGGGTTCCATTTTTTTAGTTCGGAAATCTAAAGAATATATTCAGAAAGGTGAAGTTCAAGCGAACCTCCTTAAATCTTGCAGAGTGCTCTGAAACTACACTGCTCTCAAATGTGTGTAATCTAATAGCTTCTACCGTTTTTCAAAAAAAAGTGAAAATTGCGTGAATAGATGAAGCTGTTCTTCTATTGTCCAACTTCTTCTATAATGACAAAGATGAAGTGTGTAGAGACATTTATGGTACATGTTTATCATTTCCTAACACTGGTGGTTTTGTGCCGTTAATTATAGGGAGGTTTGTCTAATATTATTAATGTATGGTCAATACCCAACTATGGAAGCATTCCACTAATGATTGGTGATGACTGACTAGACCGATAATAAGCAATTTAGTTCGATGGGATGTCGTCAACCGAAACGAAATTACCGACTGCTTATTTAGCGAGAACAGATAACTTTCTGTTTGAGAAATTCATGACGCCTAAACGGAGCCAGATTACCAATCAAAGAGAATTTCTGGCGCCCAAGCTACGAAGTTGGATTGGACGTTCGAGAAGCAACAATGATACGATTATTCCGTTGAATGTTTGGTGAAATATATTTCAACCCAATGCATTAAAAATTAAGCCGTTTTTCCCGAGTTTTGTATAAATGGTATATATATATTTTGTATAAGTAGTATTTCATATCAGCAATTTTTTTAATTAAGCGTGATTTTTCGGTTTAAAATAATGCAGGTTGGCAAACTTTATGAGGAGCGGTGATACAGAAAAGGTTTAGAAGATATTAGATTATATTACAAACAAAAAAAAAAAACAACTATAGCTTGTCAACTGAAAAAGGTACAGAATTCACTAATATTTCAATAAGCTTTATCTTTTTCTGTAAGTACATACTTTGAAAAGGATAAAAACAAATATTTTTTGAAATTATTTCTTTAAAGCATTTTTTGAATCTTCTTTATCTTCCTTCATCATTCATCATCGCCTAAAAATGATTCAAAATCTTTAAACCCATATGAAATCAATTTGTTTATAATTTCTAAAAATTAATAAAACGATTTTATCGGCGTTTTCATAATCTAAATTGAAATCTCAACCTCGTAGCAACAACCTGCAGTAAATAAGCAAGAACAACCCCTAAACAAACCCACCCTTAGTGTTAATATTTATACTGCACTGCCTTTTAACTAATATTATACAAAAACCATGTGTGTTTTCTGTCTTCGTTTTAATATATGCCACATGTGTTTTTGTGAACCACCATAAGTTTACCTTTATTAATATTACGTAGGGTGCAATCGTTCCAACGTGGCATTGTTGCAATTTCATTCTGTTACGACGTTGATTGTCGACAAATACCATACTTACCATGTTGACAAGTGCTGTAGGTATATTTCTGAAGCCAAGCGACAAAAGTGCTCAAATCTAGTTTTGGTATTTTTTTTTAAATATTGTAAATTATAGACGTTCAACAATTAAGACCATTAACGTCTAAACAAAACGACATCACAAAGAGCAAAGGTGAGATTCGAGTCTACTACAGTTTAATTTAAAGTTCAGTACATCTTCTCTTGAATAAAGTTTTAAAGCTAATTTTTAGGGGTGATTCCGATTGGATATAGAAAAAGCGTGACGGAAGGGTGACGAGAAATGAATCCAACTGCGGTACTAGTATAGAGGAATTAGCTAACTCGTCACCAGACGGCAGTGACAAATAAACGGAAAAACTTTGCAGTTCTGTTCCAATAAAAAACTCTAGATGGCGCTTACTCACAGGTTTCAATTGTTTTTAGTGTTTGTGTACAAAAGAGGACGCGGTAGTATATCGGCGAGTGAGTGAGACAGTTTCACCTCAAAAGTATGCGTAATTTGTCAATTGGCTATGTCAAAAAATAAATCGTAGTTGCTCCGCCATCTCCACCACAAAATGTCCCGCTACTCCCACCATACAACATGCCATAGTTTCGTGTCTTCGTAAAAGCTTGGTTTAAAAAAAATACTCGTATCTGTCCGTCACACAAAAACTTTTAACGGTGTTTATAGTGCTTGGCAATTCCGGATGAATGTGATAATTTTTAGTTCCCGATTTATTGGTTATTCGAGCGAAGCCGGGCCAAGCTCGAAGTTCTTTTGTAATGCGAAATATAATTCATCTTTAAAGTTCAATTCCAAAATATGTAATAATAGAAATTAGTTTCACGGGTAATTGGAATAAAAAATCAATTTAAACACTTATTGATTGCAATCAATAAGTGTTTAAATTGATTTTTTATTCCAATTACCCGTGAAACTAATTTCTATTATTACATATTGATTGCAATATTGATTACATATTGATTGCAATCAATAAGTGTTTAAATTGATTTTTTATTCCAATTACCCGTGAAGCGAAATATAATGTTTTCGTGTCTTCAAAAAAACTTGGATCAAAATTACTTGACATAAGAGGTTTTACCGTTTGGCTGCTGATTTAGTTAGGCAATATCAAATAACATAAAAATATAAATCGCTTTATTTAACATTTTTTCCAAGCGTAGTTTTTCAATTACTTTTCAAATATTTGGTAAACATGTGAATTATTAATACTTGAAAGATTTGCATTCAGATTATCCTAATCTGAATTAGTTTATGGTGACTTGATCTGTTGAAGATGATTTACACGCATAAAAAGGTTTTTATTTACCCAACAAAAATATCATTTAGATCAAATTCAAAACACGGTCATCTCGAATTATGTTTTGACGAAATTGTTATTGCAAAAAAATAACACGAGATGTTTTAAGCATCATATTACCTGAAAATAACAAACTGACATTCAATCACAAAAAAGATGTCTTTGGTGTCATATTTTCAATTTTGATTGGGTTACTTAGCGAGAAGAAGATCTGAGTACTTATTAGGTACTAGCGGCCCAGTCCAGCTTCGCCATAGAGATGGGAAAAACGGGTCTTTTTAGTGATCTGCATCTTTTCATCTGAATCCCGTATGTGAGCCGGCTCACTGAACCGGTTCAAAAAGAGCCGAGTTCTGAATATGTTACTGCAGTCTGCCACTGAGTTACCTAGTTCAGTCAATCATATCACGACCTGTATAGAATCAAGAATGCATAGCCAACCATGTGATGCATGAGTCATTTGAGCTGACAGATGCATCAAAGCAAGAACTGATACGTAAGTGTAAAATGTGCTTCTGTGTGTTAAGTGTTTCACTGAGCTATGCGGATCCGGTGATCCGTCGGCTCAAAAAAAAGTGAGTCGGCTCTCACGGATCTTCTGTCGGAGTCGGCTCTTTGAACCGGTTCAGATCTGAGTTACCCAACACTACTTCGCCATAGAAGATGAGAATCATTATCATAAAATTCTCAACGTGTATTGAATTTGCGCAAACTCAATCGCTTTTAATTGTGAATGTTCAAAAATCAAAGAAACAACAAAATTGCTACAAAACAAAAAAAAAATCTACTGATCCGATTGCAAAAGCGCGAAAAAACTTCACTTTTTTCAATTTTCTGAAAAATATAATAATAATAATAATAATGCGTTTAACGTCCGTTTCTCGACTTAATGTTATAACAGACGCCATTCGCACTAATACTATTTTTTCATCTACCACTTCCCGTTATTTTCTACATTTTTTACAACTTCAACTTATGTAATAGCAATGGGCGAATGAAGGAATTATAGGAAATTAGGATAAGGTAGATAATTTTTGAACTAGGAATTTGATAGGTAATCGGCCATGGCCTCAAATAAGGAACCATCTCGATATTTATCTAGAATTAATTGAGGGAAACCATGGAAAACCTCAAGCAGGAATTACCGTTTTTCGGCAAGAGGCAGTAGGAAAAAGTCCCAGCCACATGTGCCCCCGCCGGGATTCGAACCCGGTAGCTCCCGAATGCGAGTCTAGTGCTGTCACCACTACTCTACCCAGCTCGGTTCTGAAAAATATAAAAGTGTCACGGATATGATTTTATTTTTTTTTTTCATTCACGGTCCTGCGATTTTTGTTACGTATTTCTATAAATTATTCTTAATGTAAACCCGCAAATATGTCGCTATTTTTGTGCCTTGTATTTTGCCTCCTAAAGTAAACAAACTCCAAACAAATTGTTCTAAATAAAATAATATTCAAACTATTAAATTCACTATTTGAGTGGTTGATTAGGTTCTGGCAGTCGGCGACTTCAAAAATATTTAACTCGCTCAATTTAACTTGCAGGTAAACATTTAATTTCCGAAACACAGGTAGTTAAAAAAGCAAACACTGCAGATATAACTTCTTGGGTGACACCCTTTTAGTTTATACATCTATAATTTAATAAAGCAATCAACATGTTGCATCTGCAGATAAAATAACAGATAAAAATATCAGCCACCATCTAATTAAGATAACTTTTAATAGCTGTTACACATTTTTACTATCATTCGCTTGGAATCTTTCGAGATCGGTTTTTTAACAAAGATATAACAACAATGACAAAGGACCCAGTACCAAATTACTACCATTATTCTTCGACTTGAATATAATCAGAACATCTGCGCATCACCCGCCGCGACTTATCAGTACGGACCGATCTCTCAGAGAGATCTCGTATCTTCGGGAGATGCAGTTTCCCCCGTGTAACTGTACCAATACATTCAATGCAACAACAAGAACAGAGATCTTATCAGCAGATCTTAAATCTTATCTTTTAGTAAATAGTAGATTGAGATATAGCAGCTTGCATCTACGGAATGCGCTCACATACGAGAGCATGTCAAAATTTATTTTTAGAAATAAGTGTTTCGGTAGCCGTGACTATTATTGCATGCGTTACTTTCTTCATTTAAGTCACTGAAAACCAGAATGGTCTAAGTCATAAAATTAAGTTTCTTTATATTATAACATAAACTACATAGTCCAGCAGCCACCGCCTATTTTTTTAAGTGATTAATAACAGGCTGAATCTTCGTGAGTTCGTTCGGTTCAAATTCTCAAAGAGGTAGGTAATGAACTGCGCAGATGTAAAACATGCCGATTTGGTAGGGTGTCGAAATTATTAATAACCAGCTGATTTTTTGTATGTAGCTTACCATATATTAGTATAATTGAATGGCCACAATGTTTTACAAATGTAGTGGTAGGTTTTCCTAGTCCTACGCTTGGAAGTTGTCGATTCTACGGTAACACTTTTTTTAATAATAACAACCTAGGTTTGATTTTGTCCTATCGGGAATAAAGTGTAGAACACAATTTTACCAAGCGTAGGATTAGGAAAACCTACCACTACATTTGTAGGACTTTGTGACCATTCAATTATACTAATATTTGGTAAGCTACATACAAAAAATCAGCTGGTTATTAATAATTTCGACACCCTACCAAATCGACATGTTTTACATCTGCGCAGTTCATTACCTACCTCTTTGAGAATTTGGACAGAGGAAAAACTTGGGCGTCTCGTCGAACCGAACGAACTCACGAAGATTCAGCCTGTTATTAATCACTTAAAAAAACAGGCGGTGGCTGCTGGACTAACAAGTAATATAGTTAAAAAGTAATGTCCTTAATTTATTGTAGTTTTTTTTAATAAACTGAAAATCCAGTCGATAGTTTTACTTGGCAGTTAAGCCTTAGTGTCTTAAGATAATAGTACAGTAATAAATTAATGAAAATATCAGGCATTTTACGATAAAACAGGTTCTTTTTCTACTTGTGTTGAATGCATCACGTTTTTTTATGAAAAAAAAAATGAAAAAAAAATCTTTTGAACAGCCCCCTTGTTCAGCAATTACTTTTCTCAAAAATATAAAACGTTATTATATCTTTTCAATTGCATTCACGAAATCTTTAAAATCTAAAAACTGATTTTATCGGCATTCATTTACCTTAAAAGACTTCAATAACAATTCAACACACCGTATTTACAATTTATATGCAGCGATACTTTCTTTTATGCTTGATTTATACCGGGCGTCAGTTAAACAACGTCCAACAATACAATATAAAGTTAATAATTTTGGTGTGTATGAATATCTAGTATCACCTCATATTTTCAACTTTTAATTATTTTTTTTATCTTTCAGATCGTAAAATATGCTCTTGGGAAATTATGAATTGTGATCACAAAATTCATTTTAATACTGTTTTTATTAGCTATAATTAAGCTGATTAAAAATTTCAAAAAATGTAGATTTTGCCCCAAAATTGAATCAAAAAACGACATTCATCAATTTGTCTTTAAAGTATGCCGCGAGATTTCGATTTACGGGAAGACAAATTAACATTTTGAAGTGTTTGGGATCCAAAACATCCGGATTACTTTAAAAAAATCTGAAATCTTCAGTTAATAAATATATATAAATAAAAGCAGCACCAGCTATCATGACTTTCCTATTCGGCATGTTCGTAGCAACTGAGTGGAAACAGCTTTTGACAAAGATTTGCTTTCACGATTCGCGTTGAGTTCGTGTGCTGTCCACACTGTTGACGCTAAATTCCACGTAATCTTACATTACACGTTACACACGTCTGGACCCGGCTTAAATAAAGACTTGAACAAAAGTTGAAACGAACACCCGGTGTAGATATAGATTCAAGAACTATACTACACTAGACTCTATTCGCATTGTTAGTGAGTGTGCAATATGCACTGATGGCAAGACAGCCATCACAAGGTACACAGTTGCCATACAAATCTATTGTGTGAAATTGTAAAACACATTATTGACCGCGCAGCTAACCAAACATTGCCTCGACAAAGGAGCCAACCTTCTTCTTGGCCTTTTTATTTCCCATTTTTAAAAAGACGAAAGCCTCCTACACTTTGGCTCGGGCTCAGCCATTGTCAGTATGATATGAATTAGATAAAATCTTTATGCACTTTGAAATTTACAAACCATTTGCCGTAAAGAAATTACTTGTGAATATTATAATAAAAGCGTTTATTGAAGTAAGAACTTGAAATGTTTTATTTGTTGTAAAAATGCAGCCTGCTTCCATTACTCTAATAAATTATGTAATGTGTTTGAAAATGTGAACAATGAAACAGTCCGTTATTATAATAAAATCTATGTTTGTGATATGCAAGTCATTTTGATTTTATTGAATACAGCGTTTCGTTTCCTGATACTTCATTTTTTCAACAAACAAACAGCATTTTAGATGGAAATACCGAGCGACTAGCCTGGTGGTGAGAGAATCAAACTCACATTCGGAAGGTAATAGGTTCGAATCCCGGCGCGGGAAGGAATTCCTCTAATTTTGAATGCAACTTTTCGTTTGCCGATACTTAATTTTTTCAATGGACAAACAAACAGCATTTTAGATGGAAATACCGAGCGACTAGCCTGATGGTGAGAGAATTAAACTCGCATTTGGAAGGTAATAGGTTCGAATCCCGGCACGGACAGGAATTTCTCTAATTTGGAATGCAATTTCTCGTTTCCTGATACTTAATTTTTTCAATGGACAAACAAACAGCATTTTAGATGGAAATACCGAGCGACTAGCCTGATGGTGAGAGAATTAAACTCGCATTCGGAAGGTAATAGGTTCGAATCCCGGCACGGACAGGAATTTCTCTAATTTGGAATGCAATTTCTCGTTTCCTGATACTTAATTTTTCAATGAACAAACAATATTTGCAGTTACACATGTTTTAACAAAATTTTTCAGGGTGACCACAGACCTGGAAAATTCAGGGAATTTTTTATAGATTAAGGTAATTTTGAATGCCAGAGAAAATATCGAAGTCTTTTCCTTGTTGTAACGTTGGTTTCAAAGAGAAAAGTTAACCACTTATTAAACTTTCCGAAAAAAGTCGGGAAAAAGTTGTGTTTAAGTACTGAAAAAAACTCAAAAAATCAAGGGTGATTTGTGGTCATCCTGTCTTTGAAAAATAAAACTACAACAATCACAAAAAGCGAAAGTTTAAAAATTTCTTTTCTTTTTGGTAAAAATCGTAAACGATTTAAAACTCGCATGACTATAGCAAATCGTATGTAAACATCACAAAAGTAAACTGAATAGTTTATAAATCATTTTAAAAATATCAGTACGTGATTTGAAAATAGGCAAAACTAACCGAATTCAAAACGCCAATTCGATTCGCAAGATTTATAAAATACAATTACACACCGTTCTATTCAAGAATGCCCGTTGCAAAATTCTTATTTCAATAGACCGAAAAATGTATCACATTTATAAGAAAATGTTTTCAATAATCTTTTTTTTTTATTGTTAATTCTGTTGCAAAGTTTAATACCGATTATTCTAGCTCACTGGTCAACGTAAAAAGGTTACAGAAAAAATAGGAAATGTGCAAAATGTTTTTGTTTAAATACTTTAAATCGATTTTCGCATAATCTTATTTTTCTGGTTGGTAGTTTTGTGTCATAAAACACAACAATAATGTTTGTATTTTTGATGCATATTAAAATCACTGCTTTTGTTTTTGTTTTTTGGAACTATTATTTAGAACTAGGAACGTGTTAGATTATATAGAGGACAGTTTGGCTTAGTGATTAGCATGCTCTTTTTCAGATGAGATTATCCTGAATTCAAATCCCACCTCCACTCTTGTTTTGTGATCTCATTTAATTTAATTTGATGTAATTAGACGCTAAAGACTTTTGTCGAACGTCTACAATTTACAATAAAATAATAATAATAATAAACTCACGTGGAAATGAAACTTCTTTAGAGTTCTGAACTTGTTTCATTGAAGTCTACATCGTTAAAATACATTAAAAGGATGAGTTCACAATTTTAAAAACTTTTTTACATTTTTCATTTTTTAGATGTTTACGAACGTTGCGTACCTATGGACGTGAAATTATTAATGATTTTTGATAAAAAAAAACTGTAAATTTTGAGCATAGAAATATAGCTTCATATAAAAATAAGACCCTCGAAGCTTATTTTAAAAAAGCTTCCGTAGGCTGCCAAAATTCAAAATTTCTAATACAAAAACTGTATATTTAACGCATAGAAATTTTCACATAAAACATCTTGGATTCGAAAAAGCTTCAGCAATTTGTCAATATTAATTCAGATTTTATATTAAAAATTTTGAGCATAGGCTTTAAATAAAAACAGAACCTGAAAGTAGGGTCGTGATTTCAGTTAGCCTTCGGCGGTATACTAAACGAAAAAATTTTTCACACAAAAAATACTTTATTTCAGGAATTTTATAATTTAAATCCATCAATTCTTTTATAAAAAAAAATTGAACACGGAAACAACTTTACATAAAAAAGCCACTCAACAATACTTTATAAATAAACA
This sequence comes from Venustoraphidia nigricollis, assembly GCA_034508555.1. Lineage (NCBI taxonomy): Eukaryota > Metazoa > Arthropoda > Insecta > Raphidioptera > Raphidiidae > Venustoraphidia > Venustoraphidia nigricollis. The sequence continues at coordinate 1,908,466 of JAVRKA010000032.1, read as the reverse complement.
AAAGGTAGTTAATACAAAAAATGCATATAATAAAAAAATAACAATGCATATATTATAATACAGTTTGAAATAAGCTTTAAAAATTTAATAATTGTATTTATTCCAAGGCAGAGTTCGTCTTAGAAATGCTTTGTAATAGATTGGGATTAATCCATATACATCTGAGGATAATCTTTAAGAATAACAAGTGAACGCCTGAATGATCTTCTTAAGCGATGCACATTCAACTGTTCCAATATGGATGACTGAACTATGACTCGAAGTGTTTGATCCAGAACTGAACTGTTCCAAATCGAAATAAAATAATTACAGAAATTCGCAGCGATCCACTGCTGCAGTGTGGTTTCACTGGATGCAACAAAATCGAATCAGATTTAAAACTCCATGCCCAATTTCTACTTTCTATAGTTTATCGGATTACCGAAAAGCCTGGAACTCAATGTTATATTATAGATTGTTAACTTGCTTATAAGTGACTAGCACGTTGTATGTAAAAAAATCTTGAAATGAGATTTTAAGCCTCTTCCGAATATCCTATTGACGTGAAATTTTGCAGCCGTATCTACTAGTTTTGATCACAATACAATATTCTAGTATTTTAGCTATAATAACGAACTGCATGTATAGAAGGTTAAATAAACAAAGAAATGGTGGGAGTAACGGTATTGATGGTGGAGAGACGTGTCTACAGCCGTTTAAAATAAAAAATAATGTGACTAAAATTTTGAAAATGAAATTCATAGCTTCAAAAAAAATTTAAAAACATGCTTAATTAATGCACTAAAAAGTAGAAAATAAACTTTCTCATCTATATCTAACGTTTAAAAGCGTAGAGCACTCACTTATCGTATTAGAATAAAAAGTTTATTTTTCACTTGTTAGTGCATTGGTACAAAAATGTTTTTTAGATTTTTTAAGCTATAACTTTTATTTTAAATTTTTTCATGGCGTAGTTCAGTTCAGAATCGAACACTAGCGTACCTACTATTTATTGATACATAGACGAATATGATCCATACAACATAGTGTCATGTTACCAAGGATGTCTGCTTTTCTATAACAATTATTAGTTTGTTATATTTTACTCATGAATTTACTACTTTATATAGAATTTTGTTACAGACCCGGACTTAAAGCTTTTAAAATTAATCGCATAGTTCACAAGTCTTCGGACATATTGTATGAGCAGTGATTTCAATTTCTTTCAGAAACCTCGCCGATTGAAATGAAAAACACTGCCAAAAATGAGAGACGCAAATTAGCAAATTAGTATAAACAACGCCATTTTATTATTTAATGATTGCTTTTCAAGCCTGGATAACGGAACCAATCCAATAGTTATATCTCTGTTAGTTGTCATTTAAATCCACATGAACGACAGAGAAGCAAAATAGGCGCTCAATAGTCCACATAGATACCAATCTGGCCTAGGGTGAACTATCAAAAACGTTACAAATATACTTATTATGATGTGAAAATCAGCTATTTTTATAAGAGGTACGTGCAAAAAATTTAGTATGTATCTCGATTGTAATACTTTTATGACTCGTGTGACTGTTAAAACTCGCTAATCGCTCATTATTAATGCAATGTCACAGCTCGTACATAAAATACTGCATTACAAACGAGTTACACAAATTACTATTAAATACATGTACAATAGAAAATAATTCTCAATATTGTTCACGTCCATTATAATTAATATATTTGTATTTTTAATCATTTCAGTTCTGCCCGAAGAAGTTAAAAAGATTTAACGAAACGTCGCAATTTTTTAATTTAGTTTAACTGCATTAAAATTTAAATGTCCAATTTCCCATTAAAAAATAAAAAAAACTTATAGAAAATAATAATATATCAACCAATGTCTACATTAATTGACAAATCACAGCTAGTCCAAATATATTGAACTAATACCAACTTCCCGGTTATCTAAAGCTCAACTGTTGAGTGATAATAGATTATAGAAACTCGACAATTGACAACATTAGTTGCTCAACTTTTGTTGTAGTTCAGGCCTGTTAAAGGTGGGTGCATAGAAGTATTTAATGTGGTAACGGCGACAAAAATAACCTTATTTCACGTATTAATAATTGTTACCGCTGTAACATACAGTGGCCTACCAATATACGGTTGGCCAACCAGAACATTGAAAGCTTTATAAATTACAACCGAAGCTCCTGCTGATTCTACTAGCCCTGTATAACTAGGAAAAAATCATGATATTTATTTATTATCTAAACGTCAGGTACAAGTATCATTGGATAAAGAAATCCCACTAAAACCATAAATGTGGAAAAAAGCACCAAGTTCAATACAATGAGCAAGTTTCACCAGTTTTGCAGAAAAAAAGAAGTGAGAAGGTGTTAAGTTTTTACTTGGCAAATTTACATACACGCGTTATTTATTTTTATATGAACACATAAAAAACCTCTCAATGGAAATCAAGTGACAAACTAGAGATGGGAAAAACGAGTCTTTTTAGTGATCTGCATCTTTGCATCTGGATCCCGTATGTGAGCCGGCTCACTGAACCGGTTCAAAAAGAGCCGAGTTCTGAATATGTTACTGCAGTCTGCCACTGAGTTACCTAGTTAAGTCAATCATATCACGACCCGTATAGAATCAAGAATGCATAGCCAAACATGTGATGCATGAGTCATTTGAGCTGACAGATGCATCAATGCAAGAACTGATACGTAAGTGTAAAATGTGCTTCTGTGTGTTAAGTGTTTCACTGAGTTATGCGGATCCGTTGATCCGTCAGCTCAAAAAAAAGTGAGTCGGCTCTCACGGATCTCCTGTCGGAGTCGGCTCTTTGAACCGGTTCAGATCTGAGTTACCCAACTCTATGACAAACATGCTTTGGTTAATTTTTACATGTAATACCTACAATTTTATGTAACCATGCAGACAAATAGCAAATATCATAATATTTATTACTAGCCGTGACCCACGTTATTGCACATGTTAAAAGAAATTTTATTTTATTTATTATAATATGTCAAAATGTCAATATTTTTAAAGTTAGAATGGTCCTGTGACTGGACTTTTTTGTTGCACATGGCTGCATGTTACACAAGTATAAAGATTTTAGCATGCTATATAAAAGATGGACCCCTGACTGAGCTATTTAAGTTAAGAAACTGATCTTTATCTATCGACCATACATGGACATTGTTCTGAAAAGAATCTAAGCACATGCTCGCTAAAGAAAGTGCGTTTATTTATAGAAAATAACGTCTGTTTTGGAAATACATTTCAATAGACCAATATTCCTTTTTGTCAATACTTATTTACGATAAACTGTTAACATTTCTACTAGTCTGTACCCGCGGCTTAGTTCCCGTCAATGCCGGTTTTGACAACAAGCTGTTAACTAAAACGTTACTACCCCCGAACAAAAGCAACATTATTACTAGTCTGTACCCGCGGCTTAGCTCCCGTCAATGTCGGTTTTGACACGCTATCCACTCAAGATACTATCCCCGAACAAAAGCAGATAATGTTTCATCAAAATCGGTTCAGGAGTTGTCGAGTAAGGTTGCTAAGCAAACAGAAATTCTAGAAACATATTGTTCCATCTATACGCTATACTTGCGTTGGCTAAGAAGATATACCTAAAACTAATTAGCAATTTTCATAATAAGGCCGGGTTTATTAAAAAACTGCTGATTTGATTTTAAATAGACTTCCAGTAGTTGTTACATAAAGGAATAGTATAGTGCAACCAAAAATAACAAATTAACCCCAAGAATCAAAATTCAAATTTTAATATTTCAGGTCTGTAGGACCGATGGAAAACCAAATGAATCTTGCACCTTGAACAATAATCATGTATTTATTTACTTTATTTATTTAGGTCACCACGTTCTATCTCTGACCCAAACTTCAAATTTTTAATTGAAAATCCCCGTGACAGACCGACGGACGGGCACCGAAATAATTCCATATAAGTATTGTGCATGACGCTAAAAAACGACATTGATACGAACGAAAATTGGGTCTATTCACAATGGCCACTTTTTCATTATTAAGTTGTTAAGATATAGAACACTTTTTTATTAAATTATATTCGATATCTTAAAGACAGGAAGTTCGTAAGCATGATCACAGTAGGCGGTCTCTTTTTTTGAAATCCGAAGACAATAATTATTTATTAGTAATAAGGAATAATATTTAAGATGAGTTTAAATACAAAAGGCGTTATATTAATGTAAAGGTTACACCTTTGGTTGAACCTAACCTCAACGCCTTCTGCTCGAAGCAAATGACGTATGTAAAGGAACAAACAATTGAAGGAGATCACTTTGGTAACACCGAACACGTATTCAATCATACTTATAATAATAAAAAGGAACAGAATTGAATCGAATGAAAGGAAAGAAATATTTTAGACGTCTTATGAGTCGGCATATATATGATCAAAAAAGCAAAATCGCTTATGGCGGTACTAAAATGATCAATTTTATACAAGTGCTGTAAACTTAAACAAATAAATGCTAACTATCCAATCCAACAGTAATTTTCAAAAGCAACCTGTCGGTTACCATTAAAACAGAGATAGCAAAGCCGATGTAGCTTTCGTAGACAAAGAGATTGCAAATAGCATACATACAGCTGTCAAAAATATACTACTTGTTATGATGTGAAAATCAGCTATTTTATAGAAAAAAAATGCAAAAAATATAGAAAGTATGTTTCTCGAACGTAATGCTATTATGACTAACGCTCGTTTTTCCATAATAACTGCATTTGCGTTCCGAAATCATAAAATACAATTACGCACTGGCCACTGTTAGTCTGTGAAGATAGAGAAAAATCTTGTGAAATATTTGACATAAGCACTTTTACATCTAGGCCCCTAATACATGTATATTGTACATATAAATAGTAAAGAAATCGAAATAGTACAAAACCAATAATAAAATATGACATTAGGGAGAGTGCGTAGTTTTGGGTAAACCAATGATCTTATATTATAACAACAAAGCACGCATCAAATATATCAGTTCACGCTTTAGTGGCCCTTTTCATGAACGGTACCGATTTGTCAAACAGTGGCGTGCGGCACCCATTTTTGAAGTTGCTTCTTTTGGTGCGTTATGAAAGAATGATAAGAGTGAATTTTTACGACGTCACATCAAAATTAACAGGATGAAGTCGCCGACTGTAACATCAAAACTAACAGAATGAAGTTGGCAACTGTAACATCAAAATTAACAGGATGAAGTTGGCGACTCTAACATCAAAATTAACAGGATGAGGCTGCCGACTGTAACATCAAAATTAACAGGATGAAGTTGGCGACTGTAACATCAAAATTAACAGAATAAGTTGGCGACTGTAACATCAAAACTAACAGAATGAAGTAGGCGACTGTAACATCAAAATTAACAGGATGAAGTTGGCGACTGTAACATCAAAATTAACAGGATGAGGTTGCCGACTGTAACATCAAAATTAACAGGATGAAGTTGGCGACTGTAACATCAAAATTAGCAGGATGAAGTTGGCGACTGTAACATCAAAATTAGCAGGATGAAGTTGATAGCTGTAATATCAAAATTAACAGGATGATGTTGCCGACATCAAAATTAACAAAATGAAGTTGCTCGCCTTGAACGTTTTGTTAAATATTTTGATTTTAAGAGTGTTTACCAAAAATTTGACTCATGACGCAACTATCGAAATTGTAAAATAGTGAATATGACAGATACCAGATGATGTTTTATTTCAATACGAATAAAAATTATAAAAGTATAAACAGTAGTGATTAGGTAGTGATTGATAGTGAGTTTTGGTAAATATTATTGCAAACATTTGTTAGTTGTGAATATTAGTGAAAATATCCCACTCCAGTCCTTTTATATTTAATTCAATAAATTATTTGCATGCAAATTGATTACGCCAAAGAAGTATCACTTCTAACGCGCGTACAAAAGTCCTTACCGATTTTTTTTTACTAACGGATTATTCTCGAAATTTAAAATCGTTTTTGGAAGTATTATAGTGAAGTGGAAAAGATTCGACGTCACTGGACGTCCAGAAATAATCTAATATTACCTGCAGTGGTGGTGTATTAAAGATTTTTGCGTAAATAAAGAACGCCTTTGTGCAAGCAGCAGTTGAACCCTCGCTAACGGAGCGTCACAATTGATGTCACCCCTGTAAGACACGACTGTTATAACGAGGGCTGAACAAGGCTGAACTGTTCAAGAGTTGACACTTCACAGATCACTAGATGATTATTAAACGTCATTTCAAAAGAAGAATAGAAAATTCATCGGTGTTTTTACCTTGTTATTATCGATTTTTATATAGAAAACTTTTGTGTGCTGTTCGCTTTCGCTGTGCAATGAAAATAATATTAAAGAATTATTTTATTCCACACGTGTTCTTTTGTTTTTTAGAGCGTGTTTTGGAGTAGCGTATCAATAAATTATTGCCAGCCAACGAATAGGGTCAAATAGGGTCTTTGACACTATAAGAAATGCATTATCAAATTATGTGTAAAATTTTCTGATCTCGTATTATAGTTGCAACAATAAGTGTTTCATAATATTATAGCAAACCATTAGCTATTATTTTTATATCAAAATTTAATCTGAACACCTGCAGATGATCTTTTTGAAAACATGAAAAACATTAAATTCAATTAAATTGTTCCGTCATCACAACAATTTCTTTAAACACAAATAAACCAATGTTGAGTATTTCAAAAAATTATATAAACATTTTTGTGTGTTCTCTCAGTGAAGCGAAAAGGTGCAACTCGAGAAGTTTAAAGAAACACAATAAAGGGGGACAGATAACGTCTCTTTAAAACCAATATAAATATTGATCAAGGATAAGCAAAATACAGCGCTAAGTATTCCTTGACTGGAAAAATATGTGCAAATATTTTTAGTTCAGATAACAAATAAAATGTTTTCACAACTTCAAAGTTATTTGCTTTACTTTAAATAAACTAATACGGGTGAGCCATGTAAACAATTTGAGTTCTGTTGTTAGATAAAAAAAACGTTTGACATGTTGTTGTATTTTAATTTATTGAGGACTAGTTGCTACTCGCGACTCCACACGCAATTAAGATAATTTTTTTATATAGCTCGCTCGGCAGCAACAACACTAGTGGAGCCTTCACCGTTTTACAATTTTGTTTTACGACTCATGCGAGGCTGCACTCTGCTCGATAGTAACAATAGTTTTTTTTGTCAACTTACGTTGCAAAATTGGTCTCCACGAAAAGCGCTTGCGATAATATATAGCCTACGTCCATTCTGAAGGCCATTAAAATTGGTGAAAACATTTTTAATATCGGATGAGTAGTTTCGAAAATTACCTCCTACTTCCAAACTGGCATACTTTACGTCTTATATTAGTATAAATGATGAAACTTGTTTATTTTGAAAATTTAAGACAGTCTTGAATTATCATTAATTTTTTTTCAATCGATGACTAATTAATAATAATAATAATGCGTTTAACGTCCGTTTGTCGACTTTTATGTCATAACAGACGCCATTCGCACCATTACTATTTTCCATTTTACCACTTCCCGTTATTTTCTACATTTCTAAAACTTCAACTTAGCTAATAGCAATGGGCGAATGAAGTCATTTTAGGAAATTAGTATAGGATAGGTACTTTTTGAACTGGGAGTTTGATAGGCAATCGGCCATGGCCTTGAATAAGGAACTATCTCGATATTTATCTGGAATTAATTGAGGGAAACCATGGAAAACCTCAATCAAGATGACCGGTTAAGGAATTACCGTTTCTCGGCGAAAGACAGTAGGAAAAAGCCCCAGCCACATCTGCCCCTGCCGGGATTCGAACCCGAACCTCCCGAATGCGAGTCACCACTACTCTACCCAGCTCGGTAATCAATGACTAATTATTCGGCCTGTACAACATTTTCTAAATAATAAAATCGTTTTAACAAAAGTGAATTGCATTAAAATGTTAAGATCAACATAAACGATTAGATAAAAATCACCGGTTACATAAACTATATTGTTATGATGTATGGATATTATTTAAACTACTCAACAACAATCATTATTGTGTTTGAATTTTGCATAAAAGGTTATTATTACAAACAAATATTCCAGATAGTAATCGTTGCAAAAAATACTCGAAAATGCACAATTTCTTTCAATTCAAAATAAACGATCCATTCATCGGTCTATAATAATAGTACAATATGTTTATTTGATTTGACATATTTTGCAAATCTTGAAAATTTGTATTTTCGAAATCAAACACTTGAACACAGATAAAGGATCTTATCTGTAATTGCAAATATTTAAATACGTAAGGGGACAACACGTTTTTTTTAAATTCAATTGTTTATTCAGATTACCGAAATCCTAGATATAGACGCTCGAAATCCGATGTCATTAGCGGTCTCGACGCTTGAAATCCAATGTTATTAGCGGTATTGAATTCGTATATTATAGACGCCCGATAACTGAGGTTTTTAGCGGTGTCGAATTCGTTAAAGGAAACTGTGTTTTATTTGAATCTACTAGCGATTCATACTTCGTCTTTATTATTATTATTTTTAATAATAAATTGAAAACCTAATTGACAGTTTCACCACTTCTCAAATTAGAACCTAAAAACTTGCTTAGGTGAAGTCTACCCTGATTACTAGCTAAATATCATGACATATTTTAAAAATGTGATGTCAGCTTTTTTCTTTTTTTATAAGCATTTATTTAACTTCACATTGCTTGTTTGTTAATTTTTAACAAATAGACTTTATAAATTATGCCACGCAATACAAACAATTACTTTTTTAACGTGACTAAAAATTACATTAATTAAAACGATTCGTATTGAAATAGGTACTCAATTTTCTGGACACATCGTTAGCATCTACACAGAGCATCCTTCGAAAATCGTTTTTAATTTTTATAAGTTATTAAGTAGAATAAAGTTCTTTAATAAATATTTACTTTATATTCCAGGCATTTTTATTAGTCATAATAACGCACTTTCTCTAAGGGGTCTTATCTGGAAAAACTCATACTGCGTCATCAACATTGAGATTTCATCCAGGAATTTGGAAGTGTTTGGAATCCCGAGATCTTTTTTAACTCTTCGGTCTAAATTTTTTCTCTTTGCCTGATACATTTTTCATTCTCTAAACTAATTAATACCAACGAATTATTTTTTTACTTACGTTAACACTTTTTCTTTGCGTATTATTTTTGAGGCCGAAAAACTATTTCGATGCAAATTTTGGAGAGGTCTACTGTGGATTTGAACTCGGTTTCATCGCGCGAGAGTCAACCGCGCTAGCCATTGCACTACGCTGTATCACGGCAAACGTTTTATACGTTAGTCTATTCATAGTTTCATAATATGGTGCAATAATTATATTTTCTGTAGATATTTTAACACCTTTTAATCAACAGTCAGGTTGGCCGAGTGGTCTAAGGCGCTAGATTTAAGCTCTAGTTCCCGAGAGGGAGCGTGGGTTCGAACCCCACACCTGACAGAAAATATTTACTTTTTTTAATAATTTTAATGACCTTTATATTAAATAAACAAGTGCCATATACTTAACTGAATTACACAGCTCTTATAAAATTTTTGATAGTGGATATAATTGCACCTAACTTAAATTATATATAAATAATTTAACATGGGACTCCTTGCTTCTTACATAGGTGTCCAGAATAATACATTCGAACGATTAAAAAAAATTAACTGATTCCAGCAGTATTATCCCACGACAATTGATTTCGTCGACAACTGATCCCCGATTATCCTCTTTCTCGGTGGGATCGGTTACACCTGGAATTTGTTGTTGGTGGGATCAGATATCGTAGGATAAGATCGCTGGGTTCAGTTGAGATGAAGCACTAGGAAGTACCTATATTTTTTCTAAAGTTTTTTTCCCGGATTAGTGAATGTTAAAAAATTGATCAAAATTTTAATAATTTAATTATCTTCAGAGCACATAGAGGCTGTCTAGAAAATATATATCTGATTGTGCTGGCATTTCGTCGAGAAACGGTAATTCCTGTACCGGCCATCTTGATTGAGGTTTTCCATGGTTTCCCTCAATTAATTCCAGATAAATATCGAGATGGTTCCTTATTTGAGGCCATGGCCATGTCAAACTCCTAGTTCACAAATTACGTACCTTATCCTAATTTCCTATAATTCCTTCATTCGCCCATTGCTATTATATAAGTTGAAGTTTTAAAAAATGTAGAAAATAACGGGAAGTGGTAAGGAAAATAGTAATGGTGCGAATGGCGTCTGTTATGACATAAAGTCGAGAAACGGACGTTAAACGCATTATTATTATTATTATTATTGTGCTGGCATTTGTAGCAATTCTTCAACGAATGAAGTGTTTTTGGTAAAATTGTTACCGAAATGTTTCAGAGTATGAGACTTAAACTGGTAAATACAATCCAGTTTTTTTCTTTTTCAAATATTTTTATTTTTTTAATTTTATAATAGTGTTACATAATTTACTTGCATTTCATGATTTATTTTAAATACATTCAATGTTTCAGAGGGTGTCTGATTGCAGACTAGGGACTCCTGCAACCTAATGCAAAATTCAATTTCTTAAAAAATGTATAAAAAAATATACATGTACACTGGTCGGTCATCAATACTCCTAATGATTTTATAACAAACTGCATCACGTGTTTAAATATTCATCCAATCTTGAGCTCCTTACATAAGGGCCCCCCACAGCCCTTGAATTATCAAATCAGACACTGAATTCAGATGTATTTTTCGGACAGCCTGTACACACGATAGCTAGTCTAAGTTTGGATAAAACGACAGCTGAAAAGTCAACTTAAAAAAACATGTAAACAAAGGTGTAAAAACGATATACAAAATGCATATCTTTAAGAAATTGCAAAGAAATCTATTTTTCTAGTTGATTTATGTAAAACGATTTGACTTATTCCATTGTCCAAATGAAACCGTTTTAAAACGATTTAAGGTTTTTCAAGTGAAAACATACGTTTGCACTTAGTATAGTATGAAGTTGCAACTGATGCTTTATCAGTTTTAAGTACATGAATGACCTCTCTGACCACCTTCGAAGTCATTATAAAAGATTTCTAAAGATACATTTGTCTATTTTGTAGCTCTTCTTTAAAAACCAACAAAAGGTCTTCATAAACATGACTGAGAATTAAATTACCTATTTTTGTGTCATTGAAACATTTTGTGGCGTCTGTGTCAAACAAAAAAAAAGCATAAATTTTGAATTTGATTGTCATTATACGACCAGGTGAATGCTACGAAAGAACACTGCTACCATTTATAGTTGGGCACATGTATTTTCAACTGATTTTACTCACGTATTTTCTTCGTTTGACAACGTTTTACTTCAAATTAACAAAGTTTTTTCTGATTGATCTGCTACGAAATGAGCATATGAAGGCAGCGTTGCCAGATTTTTTTTTTGCCAATTCGGAATTTTGGAACTTTTTGAGTGAAGAAAGCGGGATTCTTTCGTCGAAAGCGAGACATAGTAAAAAAACGTATATAATCAGAAGTTTTTAAATATTTATCTTTTTATTTGAGTTCAAATTACGTTTACGTGACAATAGATAGCAAAAATAGCCATAGAAAATGTATTTTAATAAAAATATGATATTTTAAATCAGATTTACCCTATCGTTAAATAGTTGAGTCTTATTCGTCTTCTGAATAAAAAAAAATAAAAAAAACAGAAATCAAAATCAAAAAAGTTTTATTCATTAGAAAAATATGACGTTTCAAACAATAGTCTGAGGAGCTACGTTGGAGTCAGGCTACGTAATTTTTTTCATGTATTTTATTTGACATAATGAAAATAATTTGCAGAATAAGTTGAATATTTATTTTCATTTTTTAAACATTGGTTACTTTTATATATCTTAAAAACGCTATATTCTTACAATGTGCGACTTAAAACCAAATTTTTTTTTAATAGTATGTTAACAGAAAACACAAAATGTCTTCTGGACTTGATAATAAAAAACTATGTTCCATCCAGGAGGGGAGGTGGAATCATAGGAAAAACTACGTTAGCTACACGAAGGGGGGAAGGGGCCACGCGGTTTATAGACGCTCCCTAACGTCTGGGCATTCGAAATGAAATCCGACGGTCGGCTCTGTGCCTTGGAACTACGAAGTATAGAAAACAATATTGCCTGCATCCATGCAGTAGCCTCATTAATTCAACACGGTGTCTTGACATGTGAGGGGTTGTTGTCTAGATGTTTTGTCGTAATAATTACAATGCTTGAAGACATTTTGATGCAAGAGAGGTAGCGTGTCTGACGCAATCCGTGATTGGTGCAATTAGAGTTGTTGCTTTTTGTTTCTTGCATTAAGGCAGTCCTGCATATCAGTTGATTAAACCGAAGAAAAACATTTTTATACACAATGAACCAAACAGTTTTGTTTTTACCATTCCCATGTTCCTTATTATATGGGAAAAAAAACTTTAAAAAAAAATATATTACCCTCCTTCAAAAAAGGCACTAAAAAGATGAAATTAATGAAATTTTGAGGTCGGCGCCAATCAGCGTTGCCAGACGTCCCGATTTTTAAATCAAAATGAAAAATCCCGCGCGGGACAGGCTCAGTCCCGCTTTTCGGGGATAACTCGACCGTGCGTAAATAATTATTCTCTTATTGTAAGTTGCAATTTGTAACACTCACTCCTCAGACTATTGTTTGAAACGCCTTATTTTTCTAATGAATAAAACTTTTTTGATTTTGATTTCTATTTTTTTTTTATTCAGAAGACGAATAAGACTCAACTATTTAACGATAGGGTAAATCTGATTTAAAATATCATATTTTTATTAAAATACATTTTCTATGGCTATTTTTGCTATCTATTGTCACGTAACTGTAATTTAAACTCAAATAAAAAGATAAATATTTAAAAACTTCTGATTATATACGTTTTTTTACTATGTCCCGCTTTCGACGAAAGAATCCCGCTTTTTTCACTTAAAAAGTTCCAAAATCCCGACTTGGCAAAAAAAATCTGGCAACACTGGCGCCAATCTAATAAAAGTAGATATGTAATTTAAAGTTTTAGTACTGAAATTGGCTCCAACCTCAAAATTTCATTATTTTCATCTTTTTAGTGACTTTTTTGAAGGATATAAATTTTAGGCTTAGTAGTCTCGGAGATAAAGATGCATTTCAAAATTATAAAAAATTTCTCATAGCCCCTTCATTTGATACGTCACATGATGCACCTTTTTTATTTCTAAATTGTCTCCAAAAATCAATCCTCAAAATCGTTCACAATAACTACTGGAAAAATTGTTTGGATTCAATATTTTTTTGCAAAATATTTCTCCCTTGAAAATATGCCGTTGATAAAAAAGTTTGGATAGTCCGAAGTTTTTGTATCATTTGATTTACGCGTACGTAGTTTTATAAAAGAAATATTCGTTTTTTGAAATTCAGTCGCGTCTGTTTTTAAATGAAACATGCAATGGTTTATTTTTCGAATCGAGAAATATAGTAGCTCGAGAAGATTTAGATAATTACATAGAATCTTATGTCTCGTACATAATAATAATATATACGCAGACTTTATTTATTTTCATGTCGTTTTTGTATTAACTTTTTTGTAACAATTTTTTTTACAAATCTAAAAGTCTGTACGAATACATTCAGGGACGTATTTTGTAAAATTTGCGCCTCGAGCGAAAATGATTTCAGTTTCATTTTTTCTGTATCCTGCACATTGCTTCTAATATTAAAAAGATATAAGTAGTTCAAACACAATGTTAAAAAAGTAACTCCATAGAGTGCGCTACGGTGCGCGGAGTACTCTTCACCAGGCATCATTGAGTAAATGGATACGCCCACGCGACGTCTACCAATTATCAATGACTCAATGTGTACGTCCACAAATAGTAAAAGGCACCGCCGAGCATCAGAGCTATAAGTTACCAAAAAAATAACTTTTGTGGACGTAAAAACTAAAAATCATGGAAAAGCCCATCATTTAACGTAGTTGTTGTGGTTAAGGCACACCATCAGAAAATTCTTAGTTTTTGTATACTTATTAAGGACATGATAATACAATTACCCTGAAAATTTGAAGTCGATCGATCGTATATAATCCGAGATAAATTCAATTAAAAATTGGGTAATTAACATTGATTGTATACGATCTCTGTAGTTCTGAACCAGTGTCTTATTTATAAAAAAAGAACTAACTGTCAGAAACTTTCCAAAAACTGACAGTCTTTCAATGCATTTGTTATGAGTTTAAAAAAAATAAGAAAAAATTTTTGACCGCCTAATTATTTATAAATAACGGTTTAAAGTTCAACAATTTATAGAAAAGTATACATGCATATGAATACTGTATGGGTTACGTTTCCACTGGTACAGTCTTGCGTACAAATTATGGATCACTTAGTTACAAGCTAGTATACTTTTGTGGCGCGTATCTATAACTTTTTGACAATATTGTACCACGACACTACCTTAAAAATCTATATTCCATCAAAAATAAAAAGTAAAAGAAAATATAGAAATGTGGTCGGATTAGTGGTATTACCATCAGATTATATTGTAATGAAGACGATTTTAACCGAACGTGGCAATTGTGCCGCGCCAGACAAGTACTCTTTTCGCTACGCGATAAATACGTCCCTGTATAAATTATTATTCCGAAGGTGTTCTATAAACAACTTTACAAAAGAAAATAATAGGGGTGTTTGCATTCAAAATATAATACATGTCAAAGAAAATTAGTCTTAATTGATTATTTGACGATAATTTTGTTAATGTAACGAAAGTGTATAATTTTTTGTGAACAAACAAAAAAACGTAATTTCTTATGTTGTACGTGGACAATGGCCGATTAAATTGCTCCGAATTTAATATACAGTGCATGTCAAAAGCTTTCCCCTTACACAACCTTTTCAAGTGCATTACGAAAAAGTTAATTTGAGATGCTTTTGTGGAATCTATCACTGTTATGTTTTTTTTTTTTGTTAAATATTTATTTATGTCGTTGTAAATCAATGAACGGAATATTCTATTTCGTCAAAAATTTAAACAAAAAATAAAATAGAATAATAAGTCACAATTAATAAAGGGAGGACAATAAAATCCAAATGATGAGTTAGCTACTTTAAAAATGAGTTATTAATTACTTTACAATGCCATATCCAGTCAGTATTCACAGCATTAAGAGTTTATCGGTGAATCAAAGATGAAATTATTTCTATTCATTAATCAAATACATGATAATATTCTAATGTTTTGGTCACACAACAAAATATTTATTTTTGTTTTTTGGTGTCCTAAGCGCATGGTTAGCGCTTGTAGGCTTGTAGTGATAGGCCACAGGCATCAACAACAATCTATTTTTTATGGTGCTGGTGATTTAGAGAAAATTTAGAGAATAGTTCCAAAAAACAACTGAAAGCACTTATTATACTAATAATCATGTATGGAACCATTTCCAACAGTTGCATTCAACAAGTCATAACTGGACGTATGAGTCACGGCAAACAAAGATCACACCACTCGGGATTGGACAGTCAACGCTGCAGCTGCTCCTATTTGACTTACAAGACAATAATCTTTAAAAAACAACTCCTTCGACAGGGGATTCCAGTCCATTTAAGGATATCGATAGCTGTATACCGACGATCCGAAAGTAAACAAACAGAGCGAAATATTTCTCTTGCTGGGTCAAGAATTTTTCCAAAGACGTGTTTCAAAATAATTTGCGAAAGAGTCCTCACAGAATCTATGATCTTATCTTGGACTCGATTTTGACTTTTTTCTTTTAAAGTTCGTTCACACTAACCGGATGCCGGAACAATTTTTTATCGGATGCCGGATGTCTTCTATTAACAACTACACGATGAAATTTAGGTCCGTGTGTCGTAGGATAATTGAAAAACTCAGATTTTCGCGAAAATTGTAGAATGTTTGCAAAAAACCGGATTCCAATTACCCGGATTTTCGCAAATGATTTTTCCAATTATCCTACGACACATACAACAACAACCGTTCTGCGTGCAAAATTCCTTGTGGCTACCTATAGCGTATTACAATATAAATATACGTGCAGCCAGTGTGAACAGAGACATAAGAAACTATATGCCGACGACTTCCGATCGGCCGGGAGGCGGTGACAAACCTCCCGTTTAAACGTACCTACTGCAGACGAAGTTAAATGTGAACTATGCCATATAAACAAATAACCCATAGGGGGCACTCGATAAAAAATCGTTCCGGCATTCTGAGCTCTATTAATTACGAAACAGCTGTATATATCTTACGTGAACGTGTTCAAACTTGCATCATTTCAACTAAAAGCAGGTTACCTGGACAAGATTACGCAAATACGGAAAATACGGAAGATCTTTGACACAATGCATGTTGTTTCTTTAATATCGCGAATAACAAAGTACAATAGCACGTGCGAGATCTATACAGTGGATTTTTCTTTGACCAAAGGATTCTCTATTGACAGATGTTTCGCCAAATAATATTGCGTGAGAAATGTTTTCAGATGCAAGTTTTAACACGTTTTTTTTAAAGAAATTGAATTTCTTAAGATAATCTTGAAATATTGCGTTCTGCTTTTTCGACGTTTGCTTAAAGTTCTTTATTAGATGTTTTTAGAAATTGTCCATTTTTTAACATACTTGCAACCATTGTTGTACATTTTTTCTACGTCATGATTTTTTTCTTCCAGTCCCGTTTTTTTATTTAAGTCACAATATTTGGAAAAACGGAAAAGCTTTTTTTTAATTGTTCCTCTACCAAACAATCCTTCAACGTTAATATTTGGAACAAAACTAATTACGAACCACTTTTAAGCTCTATTTTTGCATATTTTCTTAGTCTGTTTGCATAGCTGTTGCACATTAGCCTTACAAAATGCATCCGTATTGCGGTTTGTATGTCTATTGAACTATTGAAAACTGTAAATAGACCATTCATCCTAAACATATGGATACAACTAATTTCTAACTGACCTTAAACATTATCTTCAACCCTTTTAGAAATATCAGTCAACCCTTTTCCGCACACAACTGTAAAAATTCACCGCTAAGTCTGCACATGTCGGAGGCAACAGGTAATCATAAATATATAAAAATGCGCATTTTAAGTAAATTCTTAACTCTTTCTTTTGCGGTATTCTCCTCGAATGTAGTGTAAAATGGACAGGTAAAATAATAAATAAAAAGAGGATGGTTTGGTACAGAACTAAACTGACTAAATGACGTATCTCTTTGAAATTTTCAGTACCGGTAAAGGGGAAATGATTATGAGAGAAACCACCGAGCTGGGTAGAGTAGTGGTGACAGCACTAGACTCGCATTCGGGAGGTCCGGGTTCGAATCCCGGCGGGGGCAGATGTGGCTGGAATTTTTTCTTACTGCCTCTCGCCGAGAAACGGTAATTCCTGTACCGGCCATCTTGATTGAGCTTTTCCATGGTTTCCCTCAATTAATTCTAGATAAATATCGAGATGGTTCCTTATTGAGGCCATGGCCGATTACCTATCAAACTCCTAGTTCAAAAATTACCTACCTTATCCTAATTTCCTATAATCCCGTCATTCGCCCATTGCTATTACATAAGTTGAAGTTTTAAAAATGTAGAAAAATAACGGGAAGTATGGTAGATGAAAAATAGTAATGGTGCGAATGGCGTCTGTTATGACATAAAGTCGAGAAACGGACGTTAAACGCATTATTATTATTATGAGAGAAACCTGGATAACGCATTAATGAAACGAGTTCATAATTCTAAAGAAGTTTCACTTCCCCCGTGTGCTTATGTGTGTGAGACTCACACGTTTTTTCTTAATGGACGCTCTTAAATTTGGAAAATAAACATTAAATTTACTTCCTTTTTGAGAGCATAACTTTTTGTTTATTAGGAATTATCGGAATTGTTGGCAATTGTCAGCGTCGCGGACTCTTAGCACTAAGAACTACAATTTAAGAACTATAATAGACACTGAAAGGATTGCAGAAGTCTAACCTCAAATGTTTGGTCTGAACAGAGTTCAGCACCGTTCCATTGTTATGATTTTTACCTTCAATAAAACACATTCCTGAAGAGCATGTGTTCTTCGCACAATATAAAAGACAAGAAAATATTTTAACCGTGTTAAGTTAACCCTTTCATGTTAGTCAGGTTGTCAGGTGAAGCTGTGTTAGGTATATAGATAACACACAAGGCGACTGTTTATTATATCCTACTGTCTAGTTTATTTTATAGATTAATAATGCTATAGAAAATTAAACATTATCTTATTATCGAATATCAATTCGTTGTAGGGTCATTATAACCTTTTTTTAGGTAATAATCTTAAAATTAATTGAGTTTCTCAATTCTGGCGTTATGAAGTTATAATACCGGCATTTTTATTGGTAACTTTAAATCAATAGCTGCATTTTATACCAACATCAATTTTTAACTATTTCAATATTAGATAATTTTCATATTATCTTATTTTAGCACGTTCTATTATTAACCCATAAGATTTATATGAAGAATACATTAGCTGCAGCGTTGCCAGATGTCCCGATTTTGGCGGGACGTCCCGATTTTTAAATCAAAATTAAATGTCCCGCGCGGGACAGGCTCAGTCCCGCCTTTCAGGGATAACTCGACCGTGCGTAAATAATTATTCTCTTATTGTAAGTTGCAATTTGTAACACTCACTCCTCAGACTATTGTTTGAAACGCCATATTTTTCTTATGAATAAAACTTTTTTGATTTTGATTTCTGTTTTTTTTATTTTTTTTTTATTCAGAAGACGAATAAGACTCAACTATTTAACGATAGGGTAAATCTGATTTAAAATATCATATTTTTATTAAAATACATTTTCTATGACTATTTTTGCTATCTATTGTCACGTAACCGTAATTTGAACTCAAATAAAAAGATAAATATTTAAAAACTTCTGATTATATACGTTTTTTTACTATGTCCCGCTTTCGATGAAAGAAGTTCCAAAATCCCGACTTGACAAAAAAAAAAATCTGGCAACACTGATTAGCTGGAATTTAGATTTATTTATTTGTTTAGGTAATTGTAATTTATATTTATCAAAAGAGAATTACAATATTCATATTCATAGTGATAATATTCATGGGTGATACTAAATTCGAAAAATAGAGATATTTTCAAAACAACGGTCAAGTGCGAGCCGAACTCGCGGGGAGAGTTTTCCGTACTAAGTATTCCGTTTTTCGTGAGAATTCTGAGACTTAGAATTTTCGTTTAGGTTGTCCTGTAAACTATGAGTGAGACCCTATATTCTCTACATTTTTTCAAAAGTTTATACTCAATTTTTCAAATTATAAAAAAAATATTATTGGTATTTTTCATGAAGGAACCTTCCATTTGCTCCCCAAGATTAATCCCCAAAATCGGAATTCGTTTATTTACTCTAGACGTTCGTGTTTGAGTCATCTATACAGGTATCAAAATAATTTAAACTTTTTTAGTCTAGTAGATTCGGAGAAAATAAGCTGTGACAGTCAAACACGATAATGATCCTATAAACATTCGTTTTTGTCGGGATTCGGGTACCCTAAAAAGCCTAAATATGTGTATTGTAAATTACTGAATTTCAGAAAATATTTCTAATACAAAAAATTGGCAGAACTTTTCACAATAAACAAAGTAAATCAAATACGTATTCAAGCATTAAAAAAAACTAAATATAAAAACGTTTTTATATGCTCGTTAAATAGTCTTTGCTGTAATGATATTGAATTTGATAAAGATTGAAATATTTTTCAAAAACTAAAAAACAAAATTATGTTTTTCCTTAAGTAGATCGAGGTTGATTTGTGCTTCAGACCTTACAAAAATCGTGATCACAGAATTCAACAAAACCTTCTAATTTCGTTACAAAATTTTGTAACAGCAGCGTGATACAACATCCTGTAATTAAATGTCAATTTAAAATGAAAAACGGGTCCAGATATTTCTCTATTAAAGAAAAATAATTTCAATGACGAAATGTCCAACTTCCTGCCAAACCGTAACAAAAACACAAATTCATTCACCTCATCTGTTTTGTTTTTTCTTCCATATATTAATTACCTAATACACCTGAGTTTCATTTCTGTAAACGCGCAGTTACATTGACCTAGCCTGTTTCGTTTTTTATTATTTTTGTAATGGACCTTAAATAGTCAATTTCATAATTTTTTTTCTTCCAAATAATGATGGCGTTAGTTATATATTTTATTTTAATGGTAAGTAAATGGCTTTCGTAACATGTAGGCGAGTTAAACATCATTCATACATATTTTATAGTAAACCAACGCTTAAATATCCGTGGATAATAAAAAAAATCTATAACTCTTAAGCCTAGTTCAGTCCCACATACATTTGTCCCTAAGTACATCGACGTAAAACAAAAAACATAGCTGTATTTGTACTATGAGATCCTGCCCTAGCACTGGTTTTTCAAGTTGAGCAGAAAATCCTTAAGTATTATGTTTTATATATGAATTTGAAGGAATAAAAGATTATTATTACCTATTTGTTTAAATGTTTAAAAAAAAAATTTTGGGGACACTTTTTATATAGTTGTTTAAATGTTTGCGCGTAAATGTTTGTAGATTTGAATTAGGCTTTATGATTTCGAATCAACGTTTTCTAAACTGGAGTCTATACTCGTAATTTCTACGAGTTATTGAAAAAAAAATAAAAAAATAAACTGCGGTAGGCAGACAAATAAAAATTATGAAAATAACTCTTTCAATCTAAGCCAACCTCAAAGGGGCGCACTTAAAAGTTACTTACAGTAGATATTAAGACTGGATAGATTGCTCCATTTGTTAAGAAACACAAGGCTATATTAAACTTTTTATTACTATTATTAGGAAAAATCATATTAGTTAATCAGATGACGCTTATAATTTTTGGACTATTATTGTACTTCATTATTTTATTGTAAAAAAATATTGGTATGACTTATGTTTTAACAGAATTTTCGAGATACCTGAAGAAGTCGGAATAATACCGACGAAACGTCGTATATCGAATAAAAACGTACCTAAAAATTGGTCTTTTCATCTGATCCTTTTTATCTTTTTATTACTGTCACCTTCGGAAATTAAACCTGAAACGTTCCACTTTCGCGGTGGAATGAGTTATCAGTTACTCTACGGTGTCATATTCTAACATATCTTTCTCATAATAAAGCAAAAAGTAACAGTAAATTCACGTCATGCGATAGTTAATTTTTTGGACATAAACCGTCACAGTAGTGAGCGTGTTGTGTGAATCAAAGATGAAAGTTCCATTTATTAATTTTAAGTTTTTGTATGGTCTTTCTTCCTACAAAATAAGCTTTGGGGGGAGGCGTAAAATTCAAAACTTGTCCTGGACGCTCATGCCACTGAAAACGTGTACAAAGTTCCGATTTCATTTTGTATGTTTGACACGATAACGTAAGCGTTTTGGTTAACTATAACGCGACTTGTACAATGGTTGTTGAACGAAAAAGTAGGTATCCATTAAAATCACTTCCACTGGCATTGATTCGAGTATTGTAACCGTTTTGTTACGATGCCTCCACAACCGGCAGGTGTACAATGCTGGAAGACAAGAAGAAGACTTCTATATCATGGCTATTAAGGCGTTCATACAGTGGAACTGTATCCCATATATGGTGTTGTAGGCTTGCTTTAATCATGTTTTAAATGCATTATTACGTTGGTACTATTGAAGTAAAAAAAACCCGGGTCGCAGTGCCAAAACCCTGCCGACAATATAGTGTATTTGCTAATATAGGTATTGTGACTTTATTATGCGAACTTAAGTTTGTTTTTGGACAAAATAAAAAAAATTGAACCCCTTAATACACCCCTTAAAATAATAATTTTATTGGTTGAAATATTGTTATCAATCCAACATCTACACCAAATTAAATACGACCTTCAGTAAGTAAATTCGTATACGCAATCTAGTGTTTTCATAAAATTTGTAAGTCCGGTCCTGTCGGGCCGATTTGCTTATAATTTTAGGAGCACTTTTTAATTGCTACTAAAGGGTTAAATTTCAATTTTGAAACGATTCTGAGAATTTTTTCGGTATTTTTGGGCCCAAAAACTTTTTTCAACCCCTAAAAACTACCCTTAAAATGACCCGATTAGGCCCATTTTAAATAGGCTTCGTGCGGTGATGGATTCCAACATGTATACCAAATTTCGTTAAAATTAATTAACTCCTTCGAAAGTTATTGCCCGCACATATATATATATATATATATATATATATATATATATATATATATATATATATATATATATATATATATATATATACGTATATAAATATATATATATATATACATATATATATAAACATTTTTAAAAATGGTGCCAAAGTGTTTAGGAGGTTATGAAACGGCGAGAAATTTTGGTCCGACACCTAGGTCCCGCCATCCGACCAACGCCAATAGTGTATGTTGCCATATGGCAAATACACTAAAAAGACTCCTGCCACATCAAGTATAGTTTTCAATATTGGTTAAGTTTGGGTAAAATCCGTGGCGCAGGATCAATAAAACAGCAATACTGAGAATTAAAATTGCATTTTCACTAACGTTTCGGTACCCTTTGCACCATCTTCAGAGTTGAATTGACAGAATTTGAACTCTGAAGATGGTGCAAAGCGTACCGAAACGTTAGTGAAATTGCAATTTTAAATCTCAGTACTGCTGTTTTATTGATCCTGCGTCATGGATTTTACCCAAACTTATCCAACATTCATCAAGGATCACAACCACTCTAATTAATTCTTTTTAATTAGAGTCAACCTTCAATATTGGTGTTGAGACTGGAAGATAAAAATAGCTACTAATTTAACATTACATAAGTCAAAGTAAGACACAAATTTAACAGCGTTATTAATTTTAACACTGACTATAACTTTTACTTCTGTAGTGTGTAGTATAAAAAATACACAACTATCGGGCGACGTTCGTACAGTTTGACCGTTGTCACGCACATTTTTTTGACATTAGTTAAAAGAAAATGATTCAATCAAACTTTAAAAATTCGTGTGATATAATAATTATTTCCATTTAATAATGCGAAAAAAATCTGTTAAATTAAAATGATTTAAGGCTTAAGATATTCATAAAATTTTACAACTTCCGTTCTTTTAGGAATTAATAAATTCAGTTTTCTAATTATAATACATTTTTTGTGGTTACAAATTATAGCAGTAGGTACACAAAATTAAATACAAAATTGTTTAACTAATGAATCACAAATAAAAAAATTCAAATTTATTTCCTTGCTTGAAAATTTTAAGCCAGGACCACTGTTCATATTTCAAAGTCAACTAACAAAGAATAATTAACTACAGTAAACTCTCAACAAATCAGGACTCTTTCTAATTCTTCTTATTTAAAACTAAGGTGTGTTTTCTGTACTATAAATTCACTTGCCACATTTCAATAGACGTAAAATCTCTTGTAAAAATTTTGCGAAGTAATCACTTAGTCGGATTTTGCTAATCCTAAGATAACCTATATTTACATATCTATAGCTTGAAGAATGATGGAACCTTGCATAACCCAGCATTTAACCCAAATTTGATATAAATCTTTTTTATCTATGACAGTAAACATTCAGAACCACTGAACAGTTACCACAAAAGAAAAGATAAATATATGTTTGCATCCTAATCATGCCAGTCTGATTTGGGATCCCCATTACAATGTCACCATACACAATATTGAACGTGTACAGAGTAAGTTTCTTAGATTTTTAACATTTAAAATGACTGGTATTTATCCTAAATATACGAGTTATA
Source organism: Venustoraphidia nigricollis (assembly GCA_034508555.1). Taxonomy (NCBI): domain Eukaryota; kingdom Metazoa; phylum Arthropoda; class Insecta; order Raphidioptera; family Raphidiidae; genus Venustoraphidia; species Venustoraphidia nigricollis. The sequence continues at coordinate 1,884,618 of JAVRKA010000032.1, read as the reverse complement.
ATGACCTGCTACAAATTCACTCTTGTACATCGCTTAAAGGTCGCAGAAATTTTGCTCTCTGTCTATTCTTATTCAAATTATTGCATAATCAAATTGATAACCAAGATTTTCTTAACCTATTGCCTTTCCATATCCCTAAATTTAATAGCCGAAAGCACCAATCGTTTTATTTACCTGCACCGAGAACGTATCAGTTCACAAATTCACCTGTTTATAGAATGTGTAAATTTATAAATGAAAATTGCAGTAATATTGACATTTTTAACTGCACATACAGTGAATTTAGAAACGTATCAGAAATTTAGCAACACATTTTCTGTAATTGGGCTATGCTTGTAGAAACTTATTTGAATAGATAAATAAATAAATAAATATTACGTTTTTCGTATTATCCGCAGTACACATTAATACGTACATGATTTAGCCACAGTAAAGGATGTAGCGGCGCAGTGACTTAGAGATAGGCTACTGTATTATTTTATACAACTTTCTACATTATCAAAAAACCTCCCCTATTGTAATCTGATTCATTTAATAACGCTTTCATCGTTCATAAATCAATGTCTTTACAAGTTCAATTCAACATCTTTATAACAAAAAAAAAATTGAAATAGGACAACCAGATATTTGTGGCATCTAAGCTGTAGCCACAGACCTCCCATATTTTTTCTTTAAACCCCTTTCACCATAAATTAATAATACACTTAAGCCAGGTTCAAACATATAAACTGTTACGCAACACCTCGAAATCAAAATGGGTGGCTTAGGGAGATGACCTTGATTTTATATAAACAGAAAAAAATTAAAAATGCGTCCAAAAATAATTGTTTTCGTAGAAAAAAATGATTTGAAAGATTTGGACCTTTAAAGCTTATCAAAAATTTAAAAATAAGTAGTTTAAACGTCCATAGCTTCTAAACGAAATTATTACAATCAACACGGATTTTGGTAAATTTAAAAAAGACTAACAATTCACCTTTTAAGAGAACTTTGGAAAAATACGATTTTTGACAAAACAAAAAATCAGATTTCAAAAGCATCCTTAATTTTACTACACTGTGCTTGCTAAGAACATGGCGTGCCAGTGATTCAGCTGATTTCAGAAAATATATAAATCCGAATCCACCTTTAAACATAATATCTATTTATTTAAACATCTTTATATATTCAAAATAATGGAAACAGGACGAGTTATTTGTGGTATTTTCTTTGTAAATGCAGACCTCCCGCTTGATCACTTGGAACCCCTTTCACCGTAAATTAATCATTGTTCCTACGACTTTTGAAACCACCGAACATAAACAAGGTCGATCGGTGGACGAGACAAGAGGCTGTACTAATAATTATATTATTTCGAGCCACCGAAATCGACGAACACAAAAGCAGTCGTGTTCGACCATGCATGCATTTTAAATTTATTAATCAGATCTATTCAAAGATAGAGATTCGGTTTATAATAAAAAATGATAATGATTGTATCCCAAAAGTCAGTGATTCAAAACCAGAAGGTTCTAAATATCGGCAGATCGGCGAGTTTGTGACACAGACGTCTTTACAAGAAAGCATTATTACCCCACTGCCAAGGAGGGTTATGTTTTTGCGCATATTCTTCATTACCTCGTATCATCCAAACGGTTGGACGGATTTCTAAATTCAAGGTATCGTTGGATTTGTCTCGGCAACTCAAGTGTCCTGAGATAGATGGCGTCAAAAAATCAAAATGGCGGGTTTTAGGTGCCATAATGTGTGGCTCGAAAAATGTTTTTTTTTCCTTCAAATGAATCCAACAGTGAATAGAGTATTAAAATGAAAAATATTAAAAGATGGCTTTGTCGTCACTTATTTGTGTTACTCATGGGTGTCACTCATTTTTGTAAGTGCATGTCGAAAACAACTCTACGTTTTGAATATGAATCTGACTTTATATTGGAGATAATATTTCGACTCTTTGACCCAAGGTTATTGAGGTGACCTCCTTTTGTTAACTAGCAATAGGGGATGACGTTATTGAGTGGACTGTCGATTGATATTGCGTAGTTGATGAAAATATTAAACGGTCTCCCAGCTAACGTCAGTCATTAACGAGGTAACTTGTGACCGTGTCTTGACCATAGTTTTATTTATTTACGGAACACGGAAATGTTAAGAGCCACCGATATGTTGAAGCCTTATAAACAGAGCTTCAGGCAACGTTGTGTGTAGGCCCTGCATTAAGAAAGATTCGTTCCAACCTTTATTGAATGAATGATTGTAAATTATATAGACGCTCGACATCCGACCTTTATTGTTTGCAGTACGACTGAAGTTTTTATCATTTTTATTATCGACGCAACAGGGGAGTTCGTAATCAATAATTATCGTTCAATTTATTAATGTCAAAAACAATATAAATTAAATATGCAAAAATGGAGATACAGATCATTCGCATACAATGTAAATTTTAAATCTTATGTACAAGAACATAACATTTTTTAATATAAATCATGTTTTATTATTTTGATAGCACATGGCCAGCTTTATAAAATGTTACGATTTTTTTTTTATAAACGATAGGGCTTCGGCAGCAAGGCCATTAGCTCCAAATCTATAACTGATCACTGTATATTATATATATAACTGTTTATCACTGGTTAAATTTTGAGAAGTTCAGTTTTTTCAAGGAAATGAAATAGTTTGTAAATATTTTCACTGTTGTCGCCGAGGATGTCTTGAAGTTGAGTGGGGAGTTCAAGTCTGTGGTTGGAAAAGTCCCACTTAACGACCCCCATCCCACGGCTTGTTTTTTTTTCTAATTTTATCGTCTAGTAATGTGCATGAACAAACCTTTTCTCGTCTATTGAATTTTAATATAGAATTTTACGACGGTAATGAAACTACATTTATGGTGACCATTTCCATTCATTAAGGTGTTTATTATATTCGATTTTCATATCGATAATTCGATACACATCGATAATCATATCGCTTGTCACATTCGTTCTATAATCAAACACCTTTCATATCGGAATGTAACTATAACACACCTATTATTACATTTAAAAACACATGTAAGCCTATATAAAATCACTATGGTATATCGAATTTTACGTTCATTAATATTTTCATGTTTTATTTCATCTGATTTTACATTTAATCATATATAATTTATTTAACGATTTTTTGTGTAATAAAAAAAGGTTATTTTTAATTAAATTAAATTTGGTTGACAGAATTTTATTTTTTATAACGTTGAGTAAAATCGTGATAAACTTTCAAATATTTACTAATTTTCTAAATCGAAATTTCTCTTGAGTTGTTTGATTTTTATGTTTTGGTAATCATAATTATATAAGTACCTACTTCAAATTGATGGCATTTATAAAAGAAGAGGAAAAAGTACGAGTATAACTCACGCCCTGAGAGTTCTGTACCGTTATAACAATTTGACAGTTATTTTATTGAAGGTGACTTTATAAAACTTAAGTTTGTTTCGAAATAATTTCACTTAAAATTGGAAATTAATGGCCTTCAATTTTTTTCCTTTTTTTGTGCTATGAGGGTTTCCTCCGTACTAAATTTCAAGATTTTAGGTCAATGGGAAGTAACCTATTTCAAATATCGAATGAATCTGAGAGATTATATATTTTTTAATTTCGAATTTGGAAGAACTTAAACGAGAAAAAAAGTTCCAAATCTTCTTGGTTACCGATTTGTTATGAGTTTCCACACAACGTTTGATAATGGCTACTGCAGTTGTATATAAAACGTCAGGTAGAGATATCAATGGATCAATGAATCAAGAAGATTTGGATAAATGCCGGACGTGAAAAGCTACGCACTTGGATAAAGTATTTAAGTGTCAGGCTTCTAGGGGGTATTTGTTTTTAGTATTCAACTGTTAAATAAACATTGCATTAATTGTTCAACAGCAAATTCCTTGACAGTCGCAGAAATTAGCAGTGATATTATTCCTCCCAGTATCAGTTCTATTTAATGAAAAATATCGCTGTAATTTAAGATGATAAGGTTTTAAACTTGCATCGAATTAAGATCTTAGATTTATAATAAATAAGAGAATTAAGACAGATTTTGCTAGAAGCTATCCACGTGACAAATAATGACTGCATCCTGTTTGAAATTGCTATACTAAACTGCAATTTTACCAACATTGATAATTATACATAATTAAAAACTTTTTGTATCGTCGTATAATCCAAATAACAAACAAGTGATTATTTTGATTTTAACTGCATAAAAACAAGAAAAACAATTTTGATCGTTACTTCGACAAATCTGTACAAAATTTTGTTCAGTCGTGCAAAACTTCTTAAGAAATAATATAGAAACTGACAGCTGCTGTTCAAATATACAAAAATAACTGATTTTGTGTATCAAAAATAACCTTTTCTCAACACTCTTTCTTCCATAATATTGTGTAAAAATGTACGTAATCGGTCTTTAAGAAAATATTTATCAAAAGATGCAATCTCGGCAAATATCTATCAAAAATCATTCTTGCGAAACGTCAGTTTACCTTAAAATATCCTTTTTCGATGGAAATACAAAAAAAGTCTTATTTCGAATGGACTGGTTGGTTAAACAATCAGGTAGCGAATAAATATACCGCTTTCCGAAATATTGCAAAAACATTTTATCGGATACATATAGGCTGTTCCGTAGAAAATGACGCGAATCTAATCGAAATAAGGAAGATTCACAAATCAACCAAATCTTGAAAAATAAGAAACATATTCCTGGACATTTTCTTGATTTATTTTATTTTTAATGACTGATAGGTTAAAAGAAGGCGATTAATTCTAGTCGAAACACTTTAGTAAAAAGTTGTATGATAATTTTTAAATGAGCGTCATGTCAACTAATTTAATGTTAAAATGGCAATCATTTCATTAATCGTCTTATTTGGACCTATCAACCATTAAAACTAAAACAGACAAACCGAAAATAATCATAAAAATTCAGTTTCTTATACACATAAAAATTAAAAACGCGAAGATAAAATAACGACAACATTTTTTTTTTTCAGGGAACTATTTTAGATTTCTTTTTTAATCACGGTAACTCATTTGTTTTCTTTAATTTTTCAAAACGGAAATCCATAATGTAAGTTTTAATTTAACACCCTGTGTCTATTTGAACGGATTGCAAAAAAACATCTTTTCAATAAATATAACAAAAATTGTACAAAATACACAAAAATAGTTATTGTGAGCAAAATACTTCAACCCTAACCTAAATCTACCCTTCTTTTGTATAACTTACGTATAAAAAGTATTGACCACCACCCTTACTTATTGCACCCTTACATGTAACTCGCACCTGTTCGGTGAACTTAGCGAAAAAAAACGAAGGGATGAATATTCGAGAACCTCTCTCGTTACTTGAAACCTTTGCACGTGCATTTTGTGACAAAAGACGGGGTACTTATTTTGCATAACCGAATATCGGAGAAAAAAGAATAAACCATTTCCAATATTATGTACAGCGGTCCAGTAGATCGTCTATTTGAGATAGACATATTATGCTATAGCGGACTTTCTTATAGAATAATAGTTGTATTTGTCCGGCATTGTTTTGTTTATAATTAATTTATTAATTAATCAAGTGTATTATTAAATAAACTAACGATTAATTTGTTACCAGATAACTATAAACCGAGAAAAATTACTTAGTAAATTCTTATAAAGAAAACATTTCGCATTCATAGAAAAGGTCCGCAAAGGATGCATGTTCGCGCGTCTATGTCCGCGCGATCGCCTCTGCATTACAGACGTATTTCCGCTTCTCCCACTTATTATTCCTATACTCTTTCCGACCAATAACCTTGATTCACTACAGGCGATCGGAATACGCATAAGTAGTGAAGCAATGGATCTTACTATAAAATATAAATGAAATTATTTATTAACTCAAAAATTAACTTAAATAGTGAAATAAAACATCATAAAAAACATTTCTAAAAAAAGTCAATTTGTTTAATTGTTTTTAACTTAATTCAAACATACATACATTCGAAGAATAGATTTGGCCGCTAGCTTTGAGACAAAAAATCTAACCTCGAATAAAAAATATCATCGGAAATATGAATCAAAATTTGAAGAGTAAGACATAATATCGTTCCCATCGATTGTTTTAAAACATAAAAAACCGTCCGATTCTGGCAATTAAACACAAAAAATACAGGACATGATTAATTTTCTCAAATATAAATAGCATCGAACAATAAAAATGCTTCAACAATATTTGTTATATTTCCCGGTGCATCTATTGAAATGTAAATTCACAGGTGTGACCGGATTTGACCCCATCATTACAACCCCTGAATTAGTTCTATGTACAATCCGACGCACAGGTGTAAGGGAAATCCCCCTAACGCATAAATATATATCGTTTTAGAGTTCATTTATTCTGAATCCTCACAATCAATGCAAGGAAGTCACAGGTCGGTTTTAAATTAACAAAAAAAAAAAATTACTGAAGTGGTTGCCCTGAAATTTTGATTAACGTAAAATTTGTGCTGAAAATTTTTACTTTTATCGCTTATTATCTGGTGTCATGTATAAGGGACTTAAGTAAAAATTGTTAAATTTCATTTTTTACTAGACATCTAGACTTAAGTCTAAATTGTGAGCAGTCAAGAAGAAACTTCGCCTACTGTTACATTGCCTTTGATAATGTCTACTGCAGTTATAGACGAAACGTCCGGTAGAAATACCATTGGGCCACAGCCTGCAAACCGGGAAGCCAAGAATATTTCGAAAATAAATAATACGTTGTAAATAAAAAATCAAACATTGAGAATCATTTCAATGTAATCTGCAAAGAGTATAAACTCTGACGATTTGATTTTTTAGAGCGAAACAAGATCGTCTTTTATTTTATCGTCGACCTCCAAATAGAGAAAAAAGTTCGATATACAGGTGTGCCAAATCGACCCTTCTTTCGAACTGCTTTGCAAGGGTGAAAAGAACCCCGCAGTTCATCAAACATACAGATTTATGCTGGTACGTCCTTTATTTCTCAACTTGACAAACCCTAATCAGTGAAACGTAAATCCATACGCAGGTGTATTTTGGAATAACTATAAATATGGCGACTAACAAAGTATCCCACGGTTAGTGCTTTATGACCCGTTAAAATTTGGCATCGTCCGGTTTTTTGAAAAAAAAAAATACATATATACGATTACCAAAAATATAAATTGTAATTGTTAGTATTAATAATTATGAACAGTTGAATAGCTATCGTTTGCTATAATTGTTAAGGAACATCCACTGTTACAATGCTATATTAGAGAAAACATTATTTTCAAACAACTGTTACCGTCGGGACTTAACCTCGAATCTTTCTACTTTCGCGGCGAAATGAGTTATTATCTATTCTACTGTTTACTAATTTAGTTTTGAATATTGATCGATTTACTGACAAAATTCGCAGTGAAGTGTTTCGAGGTTAACATAAGAACTAAAATTAACATGACTTTTATTTTAAATAATTTTAATCAAAAATATTAAGTAGCAATTTTTTATTCGGCGGCGACGATGAGTGGTAAATTAACGGTAAAAAAATTAATAGCAAAACTCCACCCTATTTTTTAATAACCTGCAATATATTAATTTTAAAATTAAATCGAATCATACTGACTCATCAAGTTTTTATATAATTAATTAAATTAACTCTGTTCAAAACTAAAAATTCTTTCCTCAAAATGCCGTCCTTTGAACACCTGACGATTTTTTATAGACACAGGTATTATTTTCCGACTTTTTTAAATATAACTAAATAACAGTTTTTAGTTAGGACACTAATAGCTGGTTGGAATGGATTTTAAAACATAAGCTATTAAACCTTAATTACTTAATCTGTAAAATATTCGTGACAAGGTTTGATAAAAAGCTCCATTTCAAGAATTTTCAAACTTGTTAATAGATGAGATAATTCCCTTCGTTACCGATCATTGAAGTTTCCATGCCCTATATAATTTTTATTGACAAATCGTGTCCTAGCACCGTTAATATTAGAAATACGATAAAATAACACATTATCAAAATTATATTATTTATTATAAGGAACATTTCAGTGTAACCAGATTTTTTATATAAAGTGACGTTTACAAGATATGACATTAATAGGCACTTTTTTGCAGAATACCATATATGTTTTAGGGCGGTTCGATACAGTACATTTTTCTTAATGAAAAAGCTCTATTTGAAGAATATTCAAATGTGGTTCTTAAACCAGGTATACTCAAATTTAATATTTAATATTTAAGGTTACCTTTTCTGACGTAGCGTTAAAGTCTCTACAGTCTACTGAGAAAATTATTTATTTAATTGATATTTTAAATCTCAACCATTGTATAATTAATGAAAAATGTAATACATTAAGAAGTTTGGCGGGAGAAATTTTCAAATGATAATAAAGTTTCAATCTAAAGCCGCATTCACAAGCTATGATTTTAAACTCATTAAAATACCTCGAATATTTTTTTTAATAAAACAGCTATTTAGTAAATATATAGTAAATAGTCCATCAGCGTCTGCCGTCGTTTTATTGATTTCATATTTTAACACTATTGTTTCAATTCACAGGTGGCTGATTCCAACCCCTCATGCAACGACAATTTGATCGCGGCGTGCTTCATGGGAAATAAACACGTGACCATCAAGCCATGAAGCCCTGTAACTTCGTTCACAGCACACTCCTACGATATCGAGTTAAACGATTGTTTATCTAATGGGCTGCCATTTAAAGAGCGTTAATTGTAGCCTTCTTCGGAAAACAATGGAGGATTATATCGACCGTATCGAAATAATCGACTTAACAGTTAACATCGTCCAGAATCAATTGACAGATCGGATAGCGACGTACTCAATCCTTTTTAAACAGCGGAATGGTGTCGCAATTACGTCAAGAGCTTACAAGAATTCGGAGAACCTTATATAGACGTCCGACAATTTAGATAATTTGAGTTTTAATTACTACAAAGAACACTATCTATTAAAACTAAACATTTTTTTCTTGTGGATTTTTTTCATGTAAATGAGCTAGGCGGAAGATCAACGCAAGCTGAACCTTGCTTTTTGGACGCTTTGTACAGTAAACATTTATTATTATTGTCACAAAACATCCCTGAGTGAAAGTGGGATTCGAACCTAGGACCGCTTGAAAAATAACTTGAAGATTATTGACGTTTAACAGCTGAGATCACCAGCGTCTATAAGCGACTTAGAGAATATGCCAGTCAACATATACACTAACGGACTGGTGCGTTTCACTTCAAAAAAATAAAAAAAATATATGTCGAACTGACGACCTCTTTCTTTTGAAGTCGGTTAAAAATCATTGTTAACAAAATTCACAGTTCTGACACGGTAGATAAGTAATATTGAGGGTACTTATTATAGAATGACCACGTGCAAACTGTTCAAAACTGTATAATCAAAAACTAATTTGTGTTACACGCACTTCGTGACACGTATCAAAAGACTCAGGACGTGAGTTCGAGTCAAACCGACTATTTATCGAAATAAAAAAAGTTACAATGTTACATCCGTTAATTAGCACTAAAGTTTAACCCTACAGTCGTCGCATGAGCCACATCAGATAGGTATTTTTAATACGGAACAAATAAATTTTATTCTATAAATAGCATAACCTGAATCTCTCCTTCTGGGGGTTGAACGTACTTGAGTCTAGTTTTTGTCGAAGAATAAGAAAATTGTTGTCGTTAATTTTTACACAAAATTTATTTTAAATAATGTTGGTTAAAACAGAAACAACTGTTTGGGAATGGGGTTCCCCTGGTCAAGTTAAAAGTAAAAATTTAATAAAAAAATGATTTGTCGGGAAAAAGGACTTTTTAAGTAAACACTTATTTGTTATTTATAGCGACGTTTCGTCCCTTGCTTGGGACTTTTTCAAGCTTCATAACTATTAAATGTTTTGATCAAGTAGATATAAAAGTTAAAATACTCATGTAAATAACAAATAAGTGTTTACTTAAAAAGTCCTTTTTCCCGACAAATAATTTTTATATTAATTACCAAGGACAAAAAAGAAAAAAAATCAGTAAAAATTTGATTGTCTTACTCATTTAAACAAAGATTTTTATTATTTTTTTAAGTAAAAGTGGTGTAGAAATTTAATTCTCAAAAAAGTAACAGAATTTGTCAGTAATTTTTTACAAAGCGGAAAAGCAATAAATATATTTGAAAAATTATATCTGTAAATAATACCTTTATATATTTAACTTTAAATTAATTAAATATGCAAAAAATAAAAAGTAATAATTTACAAATGCAACCACTGGTTTTAAAAAAACGTTTCTAGGATTTTCAATATTTTCTTCTAAGAAGTTCATTTCAGATTTTGAAGATTATATAGATCCACGACAACGCATCTACTTATGGAAGTTTATTATCCTTAGGTATATTGTAAATTATCACGCGCACCTAGTTCAGGGTTAAAAAAACAGCAGCACAAGAATGTAATTTAAAAGTAAGTAAAAGAGAACCTCCATTTAATTCAAATCTACGTCTTTTTTGCCACAAAAAGTATGAAACAGACAATTACACAACATATTTCGTCCATTTATTCTTCATATAGAAGTTAACTGCAATACGCGTATTACAAGAAGACCTAAGCATTTTAGTTTCGAAGATTTGGTAACGGAAAACAAACAAAAAACAGCGATTACTTCAATAATTTCCTATAATGGCTGCTCCAAAAAAATACATTCACCGTGCCTTTTAGTTGTTTTTTTTATTATTAATTGATTAAACATACAGAAAGGTCTATTTTAGGAGAAAATCTAAAAACGCAATTTTTCTAAGGAAGAAGAATTTTCCGTCTGAAAATATTTTAGCAAGATTTGCATCGGCCCTGCATGTTTTAAATGGCTTTAAAATAATTTAAACAAATGAAGGAAATTATTTTAAGAACATTTGACTCGCGTAAATGTCAGTTTTAGAAAAATTACCTAAACGTCTAAAGAAGAACTCCAAACAAAACTGTATGCAGAATTCCCGGGAAATTATTTCTTCGGACGTTCCATTATGAGATATAATTTTTAAGTTAATTTTTAAACGCTCCTTGTTTCTCAAAAACATACAATTGTTCGCCATTAGTCATGGGGTTAATACCTCGCCTGAAGCTATCGTTCGAACAACAAAATCAAGAATCGGGGAGGGGGGTTAGTGGCAAATCACAATCAGAAAAATGTTTAAAATCGCACCATTTTTCGAGGAACATTACTGCTCTTGTAGAAACATCAATTGCTTGTTGATTTCGAATAAAAAATTTCAAACTAGAGTGAGTCGTCAAAAAATTAGTTCTTACGTCTGCTTTCAGAATAGGTGCCAAACCCGAAGAAAATAACCCTGAGCTCGGAGATCTTATTTCAAACTCAGAGAAGGGGTAACCCTGATTCCCGGAAACTTCGGGCGAAACCCAAAAGAGTGGTAACCCTGATTAGTCAAAAAACAGTAGTCTGCGCGCATTTGTTTGTTGGCGTCTGCGGCGGAGTTGATCAGACTGCAAGAAATGAGCTTTGCTAAAGATTAATGCACCCAGTTCATATAACAATATTTATAATTAGAAAACGTTTGCTACTTACATATGTATTTTAGCCCGAAGCTACTAAAACCATTAATCTAATAATAATTGTACGTGGTATAATATACACGGGTATAACGAAAACATGTCTTCGATCTTGATTCATTTGTTTCTTCTTATTTTTGTGTGTGCGCGTACATTATAATTTATAGGTTAGTTAATGCTACCTAATTAGGTGACTCGAGCCAAAGGCAAGGAATTTATGAATTAATTTTTTTATGAAAAATTTGATTGATAAATGATAAAAACATGCATTCTATGTTTGTACATAATTTTTTCAGATTTATGCAAATAATTCGATACTTGCACAAAATAAATAAGTAGTTGATTATTTGTTTAAACAGGTGTCCGGTAAATCAAATTTAGAAATGTACATTCAGAAGTTTAACTTATAATGTGTAACAGACAACTATAACTGAAACAAGTAATTTACATATAATTTCTGACATTTTGAGTCTGATATAAAATAGCTTCTGATTATATGAACTTCCCTATTAGTAAATTATTATTACACTTTTTCTTGATACTATATTCACAAAAAAAAAATAACAAAGCAGTAGCAATTGTTTAGTACCTATGTATTAATGTAAGAAAAAATCTCGCCTATACAGTTAATTACACTCGTCTATAAAAGGAATATTATAAATAATCATTTCTTTTATATAGGTACCATATTCTTTAACAAGAAAACATTTTTTTTTTCAATGTGTCCCTTTAAAAATCTCACTTGAAAACAATTAGAAAAGTAACAACAGAACGTAACAAAAAGAACAATATCAACATTTCATTTGTCAGATTTACAACGACAAAGAAAACATGATCTATAATTACATTAGAATTAAACATCCCTTAAAAAAATCTCGCCCCCGGATCAATAATTATAACACATAATGAATAATATACGTATTAATTTACATACAATTTGTACCGCAATCATCCAACATAAACTGGCCCTAATCTAACAACGGTTCACGACCACAATTCGTTTGTTCAACAGGAAAGAAATACGGAACACTTGCAGGTAAAACTAACGGGGGTGTTTTAGGGTAAGAAAGGAAGAACTGAAAGCGACAACAAAAAAAAATCCATCATCAAACAGTGCAAGTCTAAACAAGCTGAAGCAAAAATCTCCTCCGCGTTTTTTTCACCCTTAAAAGGGCATATATATAAAGCATATATGCGAGGTGCTACGCAAACCATCTGCCGTTTTTAGTGTGGGAACGAAGACTCGGACCCGATTCCCACGGATTCCGTATCACCCTACACACATCTGTAGCTCTTCGTCGCACCCACCGACCATCGTATCTGACGCGCTCCGTCGCACCGGTCCAAACACGAAATGCGTACACCTGCCACCAAATCGAGCTTCTATAGGTTACAGCGTTATACCACCCTTACATTTACGTGACGTCACTCGGACAGTATATAAACAGTCGAAGAACGTTCTTTCGGCACACTCAAGTCTCAGGCTTCTGAAGTTATAGTTATCTCACTGTGTATTTCGCGAGTTACTTTATTAAAAAAACATGTCTGCTTTAAACCAAGATTATCTTGCTTCAAGCAACAACAGTATCAACGATAATAAATTCAACATGCAAAAATTGCGGTCGTCGAAGATTCATAAATTGAAACAGTTGATCAAACCAGTGCTAGCAATGTTGAAGAGTAAGAAGAATTGGCAGCACAAACATCACGAGTGTTGCCAACAAAAAGAAAACACGTATCGCAAATCTGTCAATTCGGAAGAAGAGTTGTTTTACGATTCTGATTACGAAAGTGATCAGAACGACCAGAATGAAATGTTGGAACAGAGAATCCAATTTGAAATTGATCAGTGCGGCGAAGGTGATGCAGTTCCGATTTATGAAGGCGAACAAATGAGCGTCGTTCCGGTTGTCAGAGGTCAACACTATATACCGGTACATTTTGCTAAAACTGAAGCCGGTACCTTCTTCTGGACAACGATGTCAACGGCCGATAGTGATATATGCCATTACGGTGACCAACATCCAATTACGGGATGTCAATTACCGGAAGAACAAGTGCCTTATTGTCTTGACCGGTGGGCGCAAGCGTAAATCGTTTTTTAAATTATATATAATTCACTGCCGTGCCTTTCATAAAAAAGCTTTAATATTTTTATATAGATATTTTTTAAAGACTTATTCCTACTTTTAAAATATTGTGATAGGGCGTTTATATTATAAATTAGTTTGTAAGTAATTTTTTTTTTTGCTCAATTTTGATTTTTATATTTTTGACTGATTGTCATTGTGATATTAATGTTAAGGTTACGACCTTTTTTATAAATGTACCTTTTTTTAGATATTTGTGTATTTAAATAATTTTGGATACTGTGATTTTATAATGCTTTAATATTGTTTAAATGTCTTCCATAACTATAAGATATTATATGAAAATAAAACAATTTTTAAACATATTTTTTTGATTTTTATTTTGTAGTTTGATTTTTTGAATTTCAGATTTTTATAATTACAGATATAAACGCAAAAAAAATATTGCATCACCGGCATAATTAGTTATTAACCTACAATAAAAAAGTTTGATTGATGCAATATTTTTTTTTGCAAGTGAAAAAAATACGCAACCTGTAAGCAAAGTGTACAGGTTTAACAATCCTTCAAAAAAAATCAGTTATTTTGAAAACTATGCCACTCAATAAAAAAGACACGCAACAAGAAAAAAACTTATGTAAAATAAAAATCACAGGTAAGTATTTTTTATATCTTTGTTAGACCGCATACCAACGAGTTGATATTCAAATGAGCATTTAAAAATGGCCGCCACATTAGTCGTCTACCACCTGCTCTTTCAAACCACGTGTTGTAATTTTTAAACACACACATGAACGATGTAACTGGGTAAGCACCAAGCACTGATTAAATTCTTTTACATTGCCGCCAGATTTCTTTATTAAAATACATTTCTTCACGTATTTTTAATAGAAGACGAAATCAACACAATTAAATAAACTTCGTCAAAATTTCGACTTACCTGATCAGTTTATTTGTTACGGGTTAATTCAAAAACTGCTTGATTTAATTTTATCATTCGCATTACAGTTAAACGCTAAGGTTTGGTTTAATTTATGATAAGCAGATTTTCAAAAATAATTTCAGTGTTGAAATAAAGTAAAATGACTCACCGAAGTAGAAGCCAATTTGAAGCCTTCATCTGGATATTCAATGTCATCTGAAACATAGAAAACGCTTATTAATTTGCTGAAATAGTCAAAAATTAAAACCCTTCTTTTTTCGCAGTTGGGTAAAAAGGCAGCGAAGCAATCTATTACAACATCGTAAACACGACAGGTAAAGGTAACATGCGAATCAGGTATTAAACTATACTCTTCTTTAAAGAAACACAATCAAACAATTTAGTTAATAAAATCGGAGTTTAAAAAAAATAAAACAACACGCTTTTAGTAACTAAAAAATGCAAAATAATTTGACAACAAAATTAGCCTTACCTACTTTAAAAATCTACTTAAATTTTCATAATAGATCTACGTTTACAATTAGCTAGTAAATGAAAAATGTATTACCGATATTAAGCACTCCACGCTTTTTACAGTGAAGCTAATTTTGTCAAATTATTTTACATTTTTAGTTCATAAAAGCGTGTTGTTTTATTTTTTTTAAACTCTAATTTCAATTATAAAACTATATTACATTTGACTATGGTGTAGGCAACGCAACGTCCGTCACTGTACAGCGTGTTAGCTTGCTGTAATTTTTCAAGTTTTTTTTTATTCCGAACGTCCTGGCCAAAATAATGGGACAAACTTATTAAATTATTATATTGTCATCGGTTCTTGTGCATAGTTTAAGTTTAACCTGACGTTTTGAAGTGGGTGAATTTCATTTTCAAAGATTCCTTTACAAACAAACAAACACACAGGTGAAGCTAATAAAATTGTGTTAAAAAAATATGTCAGTTTTTGGTGCGATTCGAATTTCGAACAGAGACAAGGCATATTTCGGCATCGAACCGGCGATCTTCGAGCAGGCCAGCGTCTGCCCAACGCGTGTTTGTGTATTGGTGACCCATCGTAGCAGCTCTGCACGTGAATCGCTCGAGGGTTCTTAATATACCACACTGGCTAACGCGCAGGTATTCGAGTTGTCAGGTTGACCACAGCGCCGCCAAGTATCGTCACTGTAGTATAGGGTTGTATTTTTACTTATTGTAGATTATGGACGCTCGACAACTATAATCTGTCCTGGAAACGACTGTAATAGTAATAAGCATATTACTGTTACAGTACCATATATTGATATTTTCGTACTGTTTTACAATTTTATTGTGCTTATTGCCAATTGTTTTTAAACTGTTTTAAACTGTTTGTGTAGATGTTTTAATATTTATTATTCTAAAGCTTTTATCTGTAGATAATAATATGTTCTTCTTGACGCTGTTTACGCTGTAATTGGCACAAATGAATAAAGGAAAATTATTATTATTATTATTATTACCGCAGAGCTGATGTAATTTCAACCTTTCGAGACTAATCGACTGATGTATTTCCAACTTCTCCTTCATCGTCACTTCGCAGCAGAACAAAATCTTTAAAAAAAACATGGAGACTAGACAAGGAGTACGAACTCCATGTTTACAAATAGTTTCCTAAAATAAGAGATCACTATAGTATTCAGTTAAAAATAGATGGTGTTGAAAATGCATCAGTAGTACCTAGCCTTCTTTGATGCATTTTCTACATAATATATGTGCTTACTATTACATTTATTACACTATGCTATTTCAGTGGGTGTGTACCTTTATATCAATAACGTTTAATTACAACAAATGAAATTAAACATCACAAAACATGGACGGAGGTGGGATTCGAACTCAACGATAGTTTGATTAAACATTAATAAAATTGAAAAAAGAATTAGTGATGAGGATGCTTCAAGGGACAACCGATTGTTTTCTTTTTAATGCCACCAACAACACGGACCTAGTAAAATTTACCAGTGATCTACCAAAAAATGTCAAATTAAGTGAATTCATATTTTGCCAAAAATGAATCTCATTTCTCAGAAACTGTCTTTGCGGACACAAATTTATATTAACTTTGCAAAACTTCTTGGTTTCCGGGCTTGTACGCCGTGGTCCATTGGTATTTCTACTTGACGTTTCGTCGACAACTGCGGTAGACATTATCAAAGGCGATGTGGTATGTGTCCTTCTCGGCTGCTCACAAGCAGTTGTAGACGAAACGTCAGATAGAAATACCAATGGACCACGGCGTACAAGCCCGGAAACCAAGAAGTTTTGCAACAACGTCAGCCGTGAAAGCCTACACAATTGGATTATATTAACTTTGTTTCTTTAAATGACCTAAGGAAATCGCCCTATGAAATTGTCGACATCACTTCGATAATACATGCGTGATGTGTAAAAAATAATAACAATGTTATTATTAGAAATGACTGATGTTTTGTTAAGAAGCTTCTTTTTTCTGAAACCCATGTCATGAATACATTACAAACATACCTGCAGTACGTTGTACAACCTCAAATAATATGAAATATAATACCTCAACCATGTCCATATGCATGCCACTAATTTATGCATCTTTACAGCCCTGGAAAAGAACAAATTGTCCTTATTAGTGTATTTGCCATATGGCAACATACACTATTGGCATCGGTCGGATGGCGGGACCTAGGGGTCGGACCAAAATTTCTCGACGTTTCATAACCTAGCCTAAACACTTTGGCACCATTTTTAAAAATGTTTATATATATATATATATATATATATATATATATATATATATATATATATATATATATATTTATATACGTATATATATACATATATATACATATATATATATATATATATTTATATGTGCGGGCAATAACTTTCGAAGGAGTTAATTCACTTTAACGAAATTTGGCATACATGTTGGAACCCATCACCGCACGAAGCCTATTTAAAATGGGCCCAATCGAGGCATTTTAAGGGTAGTTTTTAGGGGTTGAAAAAAGTTTTTGGGCCCAAAAATACCGAAAAAATTCTCAGAATCGTTTCAAAATTGAAATTTAACCCTTTAGTAGCAATTAAAAAGTGCTCCTAAAATTATAAGCAAATCGGCCCGACAGGACCGGACTTACAAATTTTATGAATACACTAGTTTGCGTATACGAATTTACTTACTGAAGGTCGTATTTAATTTGGTGCAGATGTTGGATTGATAACAATATTTCAACTAATAAAATTATTATTGTATGGGGTGTATTAAGGGGTTCAATTTTTTTTATTTTGTCCAAAAACAAACTTAATTTCATTTAATAAAGCCACAATACTTGTATTAGCAAATACACTATATTGTCGGCAGGGTTTTGGCACTGCGACCCGGGTTTTTTGTTCATTTCTTACTTCTACGTAAGTTAAATCAGTTTGCTATGTTCTTAAATAGGAGAACTACTTTTATCATAGTGCAAATGTATTTTAATGTGTAATTTTAATATGTTTTTATGGACTTGCCATATACTTTTCTTGTCAATGTGGTTAAATAAATCTATCTATCTATCTATCTATCTATTTTCAAGTTTTCAGGTCCTACTTTTCACGCAACATGTTTCCTCCTACGATTTAAAACGATTTAAAATCAGATAAAAACGAGAAAAATATCATGTTTTACACAAATTTTTGTACAGAAAAAATTACTGAACATGAGTTTGTAAACAACAAACTGCAAAATGTTAATTTGTCTTCCCGTAATTCGAAAGCTTGTGACGTCTGTAAAGAAATATTGACGAATATCACGTTTTTTTATTCAATTTTTGGCGAAAAATTTGTTGTTTGAAAATTTTCAAGCAACAAGCTAAATTTTGTGTCATAGCTAATAAAAACCGTAATAAAATGAATTTTTCGAAGTTTCCTGAGAGCATATTTTAAAATCTGAGTGATCGGTCATCTTAATAAGTTTTTCCATGGCTGTATATTAATGCCCTCATATTTTTTATCGACAAAACACTTAAGGGGTTGAATTTTTTTACTTCTACATAATCAAACTTACTCTTGTTCGGCGGTAATTACATGTTATATGAGACGAAATTATGCGTCAGGACATAAAACTATTATTATTCATGCGTTTTTTTGTTTCGGTGTTTCTAATTTGGAAGCGAGAAAAGATCGTAACAATTGGTTGACAGATATGAATTAAAAATAATGCATTACTTTTCGAAAAAAAAAAGTTTGATGTATAGACCTGCGCATGCTATTAACGAAAAACAGTTAAAAATGTTTATTAGGCCCGACTAATTTGTATTATAATTAGTTTTTTTTGTATTTTTGAAATATTGAAGTAAAAACATTGATTAAGAAATTTTAAGTGCACAAAAAATGCAATTAAAGATATTCTACGTCGAGTTAATTGTCTTTAGATTTTTTTACGTTTTTTTTTTTAATATAAATTAAGAAATTTATAATAACCAAAAAAAGTATTGACAAAATTTATATCTAAACTTTAAACTTGTTACATAAAATCTATGTTTTATGACATGAGTATGTAAAATGTGTTTTTTACACTACACAGTCGAATTGTGAACCCTTTTTTGACACTAGTTTTCATATTTTACACACGCCTATCACTTTTTACGCACTTTCCTTTACATGTACTCGTTATAAAAAGTATCGTGCGTGACAAGTATGAGAAGATAAGTTCTTTTTAAAACTCCTTCAAAAACCACGCATACCTATCAAGCACAACCAGCACACGTGAAGGAGCCCATGTTATTTAACGTAACATAAGACCAGCACCAGAAACCAACAGCCAGCAACAACCGTCGTTTTCATTAATGAATTTGCATTGGTAAAACTGCTACGGTTTTGTGTGACGTCGGAACATACGAATAAATGTGCATATATCAGAGATGCTGCATTTCAAATCAACCAAAAAAAAACCCCGGGTCGCAGTGCCAAAACCCTGCCGACAATATAGTGTATTTGCTTGTATAGGGCCGTGTGGTTTTATACTTTTATTATGTGAAATTAAGTTTGTTTTTGGGCAAAATAAAAAATTTAACCCCTTAATACACCCCTTAAAATAACATTTTTTTCTTAATTGTAATATTATTATCAATCTAACGTCTACACCGAATTAAATACACCCTTCAATAAATAAGTCACTATCTGCAAACTAGTGTTTTCATAAAATTTGTAAATCCGGTCCTGTCGGGCCGATTTTATTAAAATTGTGGGGACACTTTTTAATCACTACCAGAGGGTTAAATTTCAATTTTGAAACGATTCGGAGAATTTTTTCGGTATTTTGGGGCCCAAAAACAGATTTCAACCCCTAAAAACTACCCTTAAAATAGCCCGATTAGGCCCATTTTAAATAGGCTTCTTGCGGTGATGGGTTTCAACACGTGGCCCAAATTTCGTTGAAATCAATTAACTCTTTCGAAAATTATCGCGCGTACACATATATATATATATATATATATATATATATATATATATATATATATATATATATATATATATATATATATATATATATATATATATATATATATATATATATATATATATATATATATATATATATATATATACGTATATAAATATATATATAAGTACATATATATATAAACATTTTTAAAAATGGTGGCAAAGTGTTTAGGAGGTTATGAAACGTCGAGAAATGTTGGTCCGACCCCTAGGTCCCGCCATGCGACCGACGCCAATAGTGTATGTTGCCATATGGCAAATACACTAAAAAAAAATCATAAAATTGAATAGATGAACAAAATATGATTACGAACACATTTGAAAAGTCAAGGTTTTCGAAACAAAAAAGTAAGATGTAGTGACCAAGAAGTCGCCAAAAGGACAATTTATATAATTAATTGGATAAACCTTGAAAAGATTTAAAATGAAATGAAAAGTTGAGTCCTAATTAAGCATCTATATAAATTAGAGCAGGTGCAAATACGTTATTTATTATTATGTTATTCTGTGGGTAACATTTAGATCTAGCACAAATAATAGCAAACAAGCAAAGTACAGGTGGATGGGATGTACAGACTATTGAACTTGCGTTTATTTCAAGGTAAATTGAAGCTCCATTTTGTACTACAAAACTTATAAACGTAGGTACAGGTCAGACGAACTAACATTGCATTTGCAACTCTCAAAGACATTTTCTGGTAACATCTTACTACTTTGAATTTCCTCAATTTTTTGGGTGCATTTATAGTATTATTAGTGTATTTGCCATATGGCAACATACACTATTGGCGTCGGTCGGATGGCGGGACCTAGGGGTCGGACCAAAATTTCTCGACGTTTCATAACCTCCTAAACACTTTGGCACCATTTTTAAAAATGTTTATATATATATATATATATATATATATATATATGTGTACGCGCGATAACTTTCGAAAGAGTTAATTGATTTCAACGAAATTTGGGCCACGTGTTGAAATCCATCACCGCAAGAAGCCTATTTAAAATGGGCCTAATCGGGCTATTTTAAGGGTAGTTTTTAGGGGTTGAAAACTGTTTTTGGGCCCCAAAATACCGAAAAAATTCTCCGAATCGTTTCAAAATTGAAATTTAACCCTTTGGTAGTGATTAAAAAGTGTCCCCACAATTTTATTAAAATCGGCTCGACAGGACCGGATTTACAAATTTTATGAAAACACTAGTTTGCAGATAGTGACTTATTTATTGAAGGGTGTATTTAATTCGGTGTAGACGTTAGATTGATAATAATATTACAATTAAGAAAAAATGTTATTTTAAGGGGTGTATTAAGAGGTTAAATTTTTTATTTTGCCCAAAAACAAACTTAATTTCACATAATAAAAGTATAAAACCACACGGCCCTATACAAGCAAATACACTATATTGTCGGCAGGGTTTTGGCACTGCGACCCGGGTTTTTTGTTTTGTCAGGTCACCGAGTTTGCAACACTGATTTTAATGAACTTTAAACCTCAATTAAAAAATTCGTAATCTGACAAAAAATAAGGCCTCATTGGATTACAATAATCCCTGCGTCATCTAAACTAAAAGAGGCGTCAGAATCGAATCAGCATATTTTTTCCCTAAGCACGTGATTAATATCAGAAAAATATATCACAGAAATACCTCAAATTAATGCATCTTATAGAAAAAAGTAAGCTGAATTGATCGAGCATAATCTCTTTTAGTTTAAAAGCTATGACGTATTAAAATGTTTTAAAATAAATAACTTAAAATAGCTACAATATTCCCAGCTGTGAGTAAAGAGTTCTTTTTCTGTTTGGTTGAATGGTCATAAATTAGATAAAGTGTCGATTCCATACATCTAGGGACGCAAGAAATACAAAATTTCACATCACTTAAAAAAATTCTAAATTTTCAGAACAAATGAATCAACATGAAACAAAAGCCTGTGAGACAAGAAAGAATAGCGAATTTCTCCTCGAAAATATAAAATGAAAAGTTGTATTCGGTTGAACTGTAGACGAAGACATCAACTAAGGATTCGTATAAATATTATGTTACTTGATCGTGTATCGAATTCATTTTAATCGCTTTAAACAGAAAATAATATACGTATATCTCAACTGGAATAATATATTATTTCCGTTTGAAATCAATATGCTTTATGTACGCGTCGCGTCGTTTTGATTTCAAAAGATTACCTGCTGCACTGTGATCAGAAAATAAATAAAAAATAAAAAAGCTTCGGGCACAATTTACACGCTGTGTGTCTAAAATTGTAGCAATGAATATTATTCAAAAGGGAGAAACAATGTTACTTTTTCATTATATCTTTTTAAGAACTTCACTCAAAAGAAAAGCGAACTCGTATAGAGAATTCGAATATATCCGAGTCAGAGGGTGAACAAGGGGGTTAATTTTCTTCCTTCATTGCTCTCAATGCCCACTTTAATCCGATGGTGATCTCACATCAGCTCTGTTAGTTCGTGTTTTCGTTAGCAGTGGCAATTATTTAGTTTTTAATTGGAAATTTAGAAAAAAATCACCGTTCTTCGAATACAAAGTAAGGTACAATGGTACAATATAATTTAACGGTAATGAAACACTTCCAGAGTACACCTGCATTCGGTGGTACCTTACCTGTCCGCATAGATTCGTTGAGGGTGATAAAAGGGCGACACGAAGCCCATTTTACAAGTAGGCATCTACATGACTAAAGCAGCGTTCACAAGTTACAATCAAAAAATAGCACGTGTGTTTAAAGATTTACTATTAATTTATCAAGTAGGCTGCTCGTTGTTTCAATGTTATATTGATTTAAATCATTTTCCTAATTAAATTAACAAAACATATTTTGCTTACTGTTTTTATTAGCTGTGATTAAGCACTAAGCTTCAAAAAATTTGTGCGCTGTTTAAAAATATCAAAACAAATATTTTCGCTCTAGAAATTGAATAACAAAATGTGATATTCGTCAATATTTCTTTGCAGCACGTCACGAGATTTAGAATTACGAGAAGGCAAATTAATATTTTAAAATAATAAAAAAATATGTCTTTTTCTCTTTCAATTTTATAAATAATTTTTTTAAAATATAAACAGTTTATTTAATACAAAAGTTTTTTGTATTAAAAAAACCATTTATATTTTTAAAAAATTATTTATAAAATTGAAAGAGAAAAAAATTTACCACAAGATGATAATAATATCAACAAAATTAACAATAGAATTATAGGAATAAGTTGCTGAGGAAGTTGCAATTAGCAACGAAACGTTCAACTTAATCAAAGTTAATTATTTTCATAAACTGTCCAATTCCCTGCGATTCCAGCTTCATTAAAATTATGGACACGAATTTACCAACATTGAACGAAGTATTTCAGTGTGACGTGTTCTTTACGTCCATCTTCAGTATCATCATTATTTTCTTCCCTAATGGTTTTTAAGGTTTCGTTGGTGCACAACAAAAAAAAAAGAATACAAAAGAAATTTAACTTGTACACGTGAATTGCCCCGGGCATTGGTCGATGCAGCAAAGGCACTGAATAATTTTAGTTCTACGCTAAACACCCCAAAAACGTGAAAATGCCCTCCATGACCGTTCCGTGTCTCTCTTTTAGTGACCGTAACAACTTATAAGACAGCACCCTCTTTTTATTTTAATATAAGGTTGCGTATTTGTGTCCAGAGCCGGCTTTGAACACAACGTAAACAAATCCGCATACTTATAGAAAATTTCAACGCGACAGAGAAACCATTAAACTAGTATTCAGAAAATGACATTTTTATAACACAAGCATGTAAAATAATATTTTTACATGGCTCCATCTATGTATTTAACGGAATACATATTTTAAATATTTTTTTTTTACTAAAGTGAAACTTTTTAGCGACATATCTGTTTGAAATTTTCTGTAAGGTCAAAGGGGAAATTAATCAACAGTGGGGAAATATAACTTTGGTAACGCAAAATAGATAACGCATCAATGAAACGTGTTCAACATAAATTTTAAAAAAAAAACCTAAAAAACAAATATTATTCTTCATAAAAAAAGCCACTAAAAACGAAAAATAATCAAATTTGAGGTCGGCGCCAATTTAATTACTAAATTTTTTTACATGCTATCTACTATCATTAAACTGGCGCCGGCCTCAAATTTGATTATTTTTCTTCTTTTAATGGATTTTTGCAAGGTGGGTAATATTTTTTATTTTTTACTTTTAGTGAATTTGAAATACATGTTTTGCGCGTCATTAAATATTAACCGTCTTCTTATTTTGACATTTGATTAGGTACTAAACTTAAAACATAGATTTAAGTAAAATTTATGGGAGATCACCCTGATATATTATGCTCTATTAAACAGAAAAAAAGTCATCAGAATCGGTTCACAATTGCTGGAGATATGAGGTAACATATATTTAAAAAAAAACTAGTTTTTTAAGCCAAAACTCCTGAACCGATTTTAATACAACCTGTATGGGACGAGAACATTCTGAACAAACCGGCGTCGATTTTTTCATATTGGTTTCCATGGGACACAAAAATATTTAAAAAATACGCGTCGAATTGTATAACCTCTTTTTTTGAAGTTAGTTAAAAAAAGTCACACATTTTTTGACGAATTTTATTTCATCTAGTCAGTTCTGTCCAGTATTTTAGTTTCCGAATCGTCAAGAAGTTTTACCTGAAAGATTCAGTCAGGACCTGTATGTGATATCGTGGTGTTGCTAAACCCTAAACATAATATATAATCGCTAAACTTAGCATCGGATTTAGGGGTTGTTTAGGTCGGGGTTGAATGAACAAGTTGTTTTTACCTGTAGGTATCCACTTCCTTGTTATTTATTACTACACATTATTAGTTATTAGTCTTTTTATGCAGGTACAATATTACACAATGAGCTCACAATCGATTCGATGCGATTTGAACGACTCGAAAAATATTCGATTGGAAATCAATAATAAAATCATTATCATGTTGCGATTTTTAAAAATAGTTGTAGATGATTTGAGATTTGAACTATTACTAAATTTATTTAAAATATTTTTTTAACAAAATTTTTCAAAAGAATTTGACCTTATACCTAGGACATTATACAATATTAAAAATTACAATTATTCAACAAAGACGAAATTGATATTTATATTTTTTATAAAATTACATAATTTTTATATACTGATATATTTTTATTGCAGTATATTTAAATAAAACTATAAAAAAAGAATCATTTATTTTTGTTCTATTAATTATAATAGCTTTTATACATCAATGACGCCACAATCATAAAACATAAATTAAAAGGCACGGTATTATAGAATGGAAAATTTTCAAAACGTTGGGAATCTAGGCTCTAAATTGTGTCAAAAGAAAAGTCACAGATTTGCGAAAATTTAAAAGACTTAAAAAATTATAGTACAGCGGTCATCAAACAGCGATTCTCGAGATATAGGTTAAATATTGCACACGAAAATAAAACTACTTTATTTTTGTTTGTTTTAGAGATTCACACGATAAAAAGTCTGCACGTAGGAAATAAAAAAAGAACTTATAACTAGCTAATATTTTAATGTAAACCAATCGTACGTTTCTAATAAAAATCCAAATTGTTGTCAATCAGTGGCATCGTGAATAGCAACGCAATCGCGACGCACACTTGTGTCTCAAAGTTTGCGGACGCCTGCTCTAGTCGCCTGCCATTTAATTGAAATATCAATTTCGCAAATAAATATTTAATTGAGTCATTAAAAAATTACACATGCAAAAATTATTATAATTAAGTTTAATTAGATGCTAAAAAGATTAAAAAATACAGTTGTTTTTTTAATCTAAAAACTACAGTTATTGTCGCATGCCTGATGCCATTATTAAAAAAAATAAAAACAAACACGAAACTTGTCATGGCTGCTTTGATCTTGACCTTACGTAGCGAAGGTCAGCGTTCGGAAGTAGATGTTTTTGTTTTAACCTAGTTCTCTTTTCGTTACTTTAAAGTTAAGTTTAAGACGCTGCACTAAATTTTTGGCGGCGCAAAACGACTCGGTCTCAGCTTTGAAAATTTTTTTTATATATAAATACATAGCTATAGTTTGCTATTACCTATGTAATAGCAAACTAAAGCTATGTTTTTGTATATTTTAACTTTACGGGCTTGTGTCGTAACAAAACTAAAAGTCGTTGATTTTATATTATTTTTTTCGTATTTAACGTTATAAAAGACGTGTTATCATGACTCTTCTTTTACAAACCCCCAGATTAGATTCTAATCCAAGAACTGGTGAAATTATGAATTTACACACTTGGTAAAAAAGAAAACGGGAATTGAGAACCTCTTCCTTTTTGAAGTCGGTTAAAAATGAATGTCGTTCTTCTACAGTAATAAATTCAAACAAGTTATTTTGAGAAATTTGATTCTAGCAGTTACATAGTTGAAAAACCGCACATATTTTATAAAATGCGGTTTTTCAAATGATGATGAGTTTGTGGTTAGATAGTCGTTTCTTCCAAGAACCGATAATTATTGAATAATCAATTAGATTTAAGTTTAAAGAGAATTAACAAAAAAGTAACAGACCTTTGTCATTAATTAAAGGTTTATAAAAACACGCTTGTTTAAAAGATTCATTCACATTCCCAAAAAAACATCTGCGAATAACAATCAAGAGTGTTAAAAGCTCATGGTACGCCAAATAATACGGATCTCTCTACCAAAAGCCACACCCAATTCCTTGAACAAGATAATAGATCGAAACTCAACCGCAAGAGTGTTAATTGCAATTACCAGTTTCGCGAAATCCTCAGATATTGTGTAAAAGATAACTGAGATGATGATATCATCCGAATAAAATTATGGTAACATCGCCGATTATGTTGCAATAAAGACCCGTCTTCTTAATAGTCATATTTTTAGTGTATTTGCCATAGGCAACATACACTATTGGCGTTGGTCGGATGGCGGGACCTAGGGGTCGGACCAAAATTTCTCGACGTTTCATAACCTTCTAAACACTTTGGCACCATTTTTAAAAATGTTTATATATATGTATATATATATATATATATATATATATATATATATATATATATATGTGTGTGTGTGTGTGCGCTATAACTTTCGAAAGAGTTAATTGATTTTTACGAAATTTTCCCCACATGTTGGAATCCACCACCGCAAGAACCCTATTTAAAATGGGCCCAATCGGACCATTTTAAGGGTAGTTTTTAGGGGTTGAAAAAAGTTTTTGGGCCCAAAAATGCCTAAAAAATTCTCAGAATCGTTTCAAAATTGAAATTTAACCCTTTAATAGCAATTAAAAAGTGCTCCTAAAATTTTAATAAAATCGGCCCGACAGGACCGGATTTACAAATTTTATGAAAACACTAGTGAATTATTTGCTGAAAGGTGTATATAATTTAGTTTAGAGGTTCGATTGATAATAATATTGCAACTGAGAAAAAAATGTTCTTTTAAGGGGTGTATTAAGGAGTCAAATTTATTATTTTGCCCAAAAAACCAACTTAAGTTCGCATAATAAAGCCACACTGCCTATATTAGTAAATACACTATATTGTCGGCAGGGTTTTGGCACTGCGACCCGGGTTTTTGTTAATTTTGACCCGAAGCTCCACGTCTAATCTACACTCTACCACAGTATCCAACTATAGGGGAACCTTTCAATTTCCGTGTTTAATTTAGGGGTCTTATTTGAAAAGTTTATAACATACTTTCTCCAAGATAGCACCGCTAGAAAATTGTCCTGCTCTTTTTTAATATTTTTAAAAAAGAGTAAGATCAAATTCAAACGAGATGAATGTGTTATAAACTGAAGACGAAGATAAGTTCTAAAATTTTATTTAATAGCTTGATGACAATTATTATAATTTTTTCCATTCGTAGTATCGACGTCTAATACTGTATCAATTTAACTTCTGTTTCAATGTTTTTCGCTCTTGATTAGTTAAACACAAAAATCCTGCTTCCTTGCTGGGGCAAATTACTTGAACGTGTATAAAATAATGTACTACTTGCTTGCTGTATTTTTTTTTCAAGTTTTGTTATTCTGAGAGTCCTGGTCATCGGTCCTTAATAAGTATGCAAAGTTTCAGTTTAATGTGACGTTTTGAAATGGATGCATTCAATGTTCAAAGATTCCATTACAAACAAACAAACATACAGGCGAAGTTAATAAAAGCGTGTTAAATACAGTAGTAAAAGCCTTTTGCGACCGCAGTTTGAAAATTGCATTTTTTACAATCTGAGTAAGATGCGAGTGAACCGCAGGTACAGCTAGTAGTATATATGATCGACGTGCTAGTAATTAATATTTTGATAATATTGAATGTGCCCTTGAGATGTGGAAGACGAGTTGCTATTGATACGCGCGCATTAAGGGGGCACACCTATCCTACCTTATCTCAAATATTTAAGGTGTGCATGTTAATTGTTGTTGACCATGCTATGCTATAATATATTACGTACAGGTGTTAGATCGGTTGTTGTTTTCACTGCTAAGATATCATCATCACAGTCAATAATATCTGTTAATTATTAATTAGTTAATCGTGGATGCTTGCGTTATGCGGTTTGATTACGCTTTTAAAATTTCTGGATTTCCTAAGACTATAAAAGTTGATTAATAAATTAAACGTATTGCGACATATTTACACATCAGTTGCCGCACCTCTTTTTAACCGACTTCAGAAAAAAATAGGTTACACAACTGGACGCGTTTTAATTTTTTTTTTGTGTTTGTTCCGCGATAGCTCCGCTAGTTGTTGAACCGATTTGCAAATTTCGACGCCATTGTGATCGTATTGGTACTATACCTCAAGGTTACTAAAGAAACTAAGGTTGGGCGTTAGCATTGTTGAAGGTGTGACTAAGCGAACGCGAGAGAAGACGTCACTTGGTGTTTTTTCCAAACAGTTCAGGGATAACAATAATTGAAAAACCAAGCCTTGGGCTTCGGTGACGTAAGCAATCGACTCAACCAATCACAGACCATGTTTATAGCCTCGTACGCCCAAGCTTGTAGTATTCTAGTAACCTTGACTATACCTATGGTTTTTCTTAAAATCGATTCATCCGTTTTTCGTAATATAAAAAATCCATATAAAGAAACAAAAGCATAAGCTTGACTGTAAGTTAAGTTTAGGATATCTAGAGATGGAATTATCTGTTTTCAGAATTTTTATCTGTCTAACTTTTTGATTGTTCAAAAATCGAAGAAAAATCACAATTACCAAAAAACAAAAAAACAAAAATTCTGTTGATCCGATCGCTATCAAACTTCACAGGATCACCCGCTAGGCTAATTTAAAGATTGCCTGAAAATTTCGTCAAAATCGGTCCAGCAGTTTTGGAGATAGATGACATACATGCATACATCGCCTTTTATATATGTAGATTATTATCATTCAAATTCGTTCTATAAAACCTAGTTAGACGAAAGCTGATTAATAATTAGACGGCATGTGAACGCGACATATGATTTAATGACTAATGTCATCAGGTCATCAGATCAGATCGTGTGTAGGGGGTTTTATAAACGTATCAGGGGCACTCCTCCAAAAACCCTTTCATTGCTAATGGCGCATAGGTGTACGCTATTTTATTATTATTCATTATAATAAAATAAAGCATTAGATTTAACCACGTGGTCAACAGAAGACAAATAATATTTTAAACCGTCACTTTAAAACCCATATCAAACGAACACAGAGTACCCTTCTTTACGTGTCTCTTTTTAAAATCATAAAACGCTATCTCACCTCAGTGCTTGGAGAAGACGCTTCGTCTATCTCTGTTTGATGTCTTTAACGTATACTACTAGGATGTGTCAAACATTTAGTTTACATAAAGAAGGTAGTTTTTTTCTGAAGATGGAAGATTGTTCATCCGATAATAAATTTGTTGTCACATGTTCCGTACATCCGATGAAAAAACGGTACCTTTATAAAATCACTCCGTTGGTCACAGCTTATTTTCTCCGAATCTACTGGACGAAAAAAGTTGAAAGATGACCCAATCACGGACGTATAGCGTAAATAAACGAATTCTGACTTTGGAAGTTAGTTTTGTTTAATTTAATTTTCAATTATTTATTTTATTTTTTACTAAGAGGGCTCGATGTGTCTTTGATCTGTGCGCAGATATTTTGGAAATTTGGAAGATAAAGTTTAATGCAAAGAACTACCTCAACATTTATCTGGAACGGTTGAAAAAAATCATGAAGAAAATATCGAAATCAGTTTGTCAGATTTTTGATAAAATAACATAAACTCAATTTAATTGAATTTTGGCTAAGGTAGAGTTTAACGTATTTAGGCAAAAGAAAATCACAATTTCATGTGAAATTAAAATTACATGATTAAAAATCAAACAGCGTTCGAAGTGAAACTTCTTAATTACATGCCTACCCAATACCCATCCATAGATTACAGTAGCATCCAATCACTATCCTATCATCATCTCACGAATCTTTCCATCAATACGGATATTACACTTCAAGAATACGGGAAATTTAAGAAGTGTTTGCTTTTTTATGAAAATTTTGAGCGATCCTAGCGGCCAGAAATCCAACGTACGTGGCTTCAGCGTACTCCACACACGTGTTCGACACGAACGTATCGAGTTGCGTGGGAAATTCAGGCAGATGTTTTGTAGTGTAAGATGATGATGATGATGATGATGATGATGGAGTAAAGACGCTTGCTGGTCGCCTGTTAGCCGTCCGTGCATGACGAACGCATTGCATTGGACTCTCAATCTTTCTCTCTTTTAATACACCCAAACATACATATACCCAAACAGATTTAAGCACGTTTAATTGTTTTTAAATGTTAATCAATGATTGAACATTAATTTGAAATAAAACCAATTGTTTTCCGGAAAGAAACAGTACTATGGCAGTTGACGGAGCAGTGACGTAGCGAGCCTCTCTGGCGCCCGAGGCGAATTCAAAAATTTGCGGCGACTCAGAGCAACTAAACTTGACTGACAAAGCTTGATTGAGCTTGACTGACAGTGACTATTGTAAGTGCCAGGTGCCTAGGCACTCGTAGCGTCGGGTGCGGGAAAAGTAAAATTTTCAAAAACGTTCGCCTATCATGAAATGATATAAAACGCTACATATTTTGGAAACGTCAATTCTAAAATGAAAAAATGTGGTGTTAAAAAATTTTTTGTGGGTAATAACAAATTTTTTTTTCTACGAAAGTCTACCAAATTTTGGCGCCCTCCCTGCGATGGCGCCCGAGGCAAGCGCCTTGCTCGCCACACCCTCGCTACGCCATTGTGACGGAGGTCGGATCGTTCAAAATTTAAAAAAAAGTTTGTTCGACGTGTAATAATTAGCATATTTCACGATTTTTTGAGATTGTTGTTTGATAAAAATTATATTTAAGAATTAATACTAATAGAATACAACATTGAATTTCTTAATTTTATAATAATCAAGTTAAATATAAGTAACCTTTGTTTGTCATTGATCAATGCGTTGTCTTTTGTCAAATTTGCTTTTAAAATTTTGTTGAAAAAATATTATTAACGGTAGTGCTATTTAAATCTTCGAGGCGTTAATCATAATTACATCTCTCGACGATGATTTGGAACGTAGTAGTTAAACGTCGTGTTAAGCAAAATAAATATTAACTAATTTATCTGCTCCATAAAATATCCTTTGAATTATTTGTTTTAATTAAAAATAAGGAGCTGAACTTTCTGTAAAAAAATAAATTTAATAGAAAATTTACACTACACTAATGAAAATATTTTTGTAAAAATAGAAAACAACTGTCAGGTGGTTAACAGTGACTTTAATATCTATTACAAAAATTATTTGTATATAAAAATATTCTTTTTAATTGGAAAATTTACACCGCTTTAATATACCAAACACCAAATAATTTGTTATGCAAATATTTTTGTAAAAAAAAGAAATCCTTGTCAGAAGCAGTGTTCAATGTACTAAAATTAATCATGCATCAATGATTTTCCAAAAATGATGACGCAAATGCAATTCCAAAAAAATAGATAATACCCAAACATAATTAGTTAATATTATGGAAATAAATAAAAAAATAAAACAACAATATATGCTTCTAAGAAAAAAAAAAGTTTGTATAATAACATTGTCTTGATGGCCTTTGCACTTAGAGAAAATTCAAAGTAATTTATAAAAAAACAACCTCATATTATGTACCTATTTATAAACAAATAAAACTAATAGCATCTGGAAATAACCCAGTCATTTTATTTCATATTATTTACCACACCTACATAGCAATGTTTAGTTAAAAAAACCGCTAATTGTTGAATATAAAATTTGTTCCACATAGTGACGTCACAAAGCTGCAAATATGTTTACATTTTTTCTCTTTTTAGTCTCAGCGATTTGTAAGGCCTTCCAAAAATGTTTAGCTTGAATGACACGCAGTACATTTTGATTTAGTCTGTATTAGTGATGTAAAAAGATCGGTTATTTATGATAGTAACGGATAATTTACTGATTTAGTAACCGGCTATCTATATGATAATGGTGGCTTCCGGTTTCTGTTTTTCAGAACAACAAAAAACAAAACAATAGAGCCGTTTTCAACAGTAAAATCGAAAGAATTAATTAAATAATGGATTTACATTATTATTTATAAAAATAAAAGAAAGCATAGTTACTTCTTACCACAACAGATTTATTCACTGGATGTACATTTCGAGAGCAAAGCTCCCATCTTCAGCAAACAGTGTAGTGTTTGCTGAAGATGGGAGCTTTGCTCTCGAAATGTACATCCACTGAATAAATATGTTGTGGTAAGAAGTAACTATGCTTTCTTTTATTTTTATTGTTTCAACCACAGTGCTCTTAATATATTTATTATTATTTATGTAGATATTGGTTTTTCAGTCATCTCAGAGCACGTAGCAAATTTTAAAAGAAACTGAGCGAGTCTTATGGTAATTGACAATGATATATAACAACCTTGGTAATAAGTGGAGTTTTCGTGAAAATATTAAAGTCGGGTATTTATTAAAGTTATTTCAAACATTGAGTATTAATTTGTTATGAAAACTTTATTGAAATTCGATTTTTTTGTAGAATTCATAGAAATCTAGCCCTCATGATGCAGCTTATACGTAATATAAGATAAGAATAATTGTTTACCTTGATAGTATGAGTAGTAATTGTAGTAAATCTTAAGGTTTATATAGGTAGTTGATTTCATTAAAGTCTGTGATTGTTGTGCATTTTTTGTACATTTTGATTTTTTCCTCCCAGTCCTGCTTTTTTCCATTTAAGTCACTATATTTGGAAAAACAGATCTAGCAACACTAACCATAGACGTCTTCAGGTAGTTCACTTTTCGACTGATTTTACTCAAAATAACGTTTTCTAATAAATCCCGAAATTTCCAAATTTTTGACCGTTTAGAACGCGAGATAATTAATAACAAAGTTCGAAATTTTCAAATGCTGACCGTGAAAATTGTTAACTTTGTTATTAATTATCCAGCGTTCTAAACGGTCAAAAATTCGGAAACTTCGGGATTTATTAGAAAAAGTTATTTTGAGCCTACGAAAAAAAATAAGCAAAATCTAACGAAAAGTGATTTTTCTTTATTATACCATTAGTAATTTGTCTGGAATTATAAATATGTAAAGTGTAGACTCATCGAATTGTTGTTTGAATACAATTTACTCTAAGGAAAGCATACAGTTTGAATCAATCGATTCATTGTCACATGGGTATTGTTAATTATTATTACACGCTGACACATTCCATAGAACAAGACCATTGTTTATGCAAGTAAACAATAAATATCGTGAAAGCTATAATTTTGTATGCATAATGCGTCACGCGTATCGGATTAATAACTCACGATCGTATCAAGCGCTTTATTACTGCTTAGCTCAGTTTGTGTTTCAAATCAATAAAATTCCAATCGTATGCACAGTAAAAATTTTCTATAAGATAGAAATTGCTCAATCCTTTGAATTTCGTTATAGAGACTAAGCTATTAAGCGAATAAATAGTGCTTACATTTTTTTCGAATTTAGATATGGTTCGAACTATGTTTAAAACGAACGTAATTTACATAAAAATTGATTTCCTATAGTCATATAATTATATTGAGCCATTCTCTCAAAACAGATTTTAGTCATACAACGCACAAATATAGAGTATAAAGCGATTTATTACTGCTTAAATTTTAAAAAATAGCACAGCAAGCAGTCGTATAGTGCTCTTCTAAATGGTCAAACTAAGAATTAAATATACAGAGTAGCGCCATTAGACTTACAAGATGCGAGTACACCGAGGCCGAGCGCTTATAGAATGCGGCTTTAGATTTATAAGACATAAATACATTAAGCGATTTATTACTGCTTAAATTATAAGCCGCCTTGTATTTTAAGATACAAGTATACTAAGCGATTAGCGGTTTTACAGGACACAAGTAAATTCCGCGATTTATTAAATTCTAATCAGTAATGCAGCAAGTCGTCTTGTCGATTAGCAGTCTTAGATTTACAAGACACCAATACACCAAGCGATTTACTGCTTAAATTCTAATTAATAACGTAGCAAGGTACAAGCATTATAAACGGTTGACGGACTTAGATTTACAAGACATAAATAAACTAAGCGACTTATTACTGCTTAAAAGCTAAGCAGTAATATAAAGGTACCTTATATTTATAGTACAGAAAAACACTAAGCGATTTATTACTGCTTAAAATTTAAGTAGCAACACGGAACATCATACATCCATTATTTCCAGCGATAATTGATTAATTACAAAATTAAGAAAATCGGTGATTGTTGTTTACAAAACCGATTAGTAAGCGATGTGACTCGCGTGCTGAATTAGACAATGAGTAACTAAATAAAAGAAAAGGACAGAGAATTGACGCGGCGTTTTGTCGGTGTGTTAGTGAATATAATAATTGCGGCGCAGTAGTGATGGTGGTGGTGATGTGACACATGTCGCCCGGGGCCGTGGGAACGCGCCGGCCGCGGCCTCCGCGACTCCTTGCCCTCGCGTTCCACCGCCTCCACTAACACAACTGCAACGATCTGTCAACGTGTCAAGGATGAGACAAATTCAATACATTAATTACTCAAGTTATACTTCTTTTGGCGCGTTTTGAAAAATGATGCGAGTGAATTTTTACGACGTAACATCAAAATTAACAGGATGAAGTTATTTGCAGAAAAAGGCTACCAACAGAATGAACGTAGACCCCATGTTCGCATGCGCGAAGTGTGTTATAACCGTAAAAATGCTAATTTCACCCCAGTGTAGAGTAGTGGTACAGCACTAGACTCGCATTCGGGAGGTACGGATTCGATTCCCGGCAGGGGCAGATGTGGCTGGGACTTTTTCCTACTGCCTCTCGCCGAGAAACGGTAATTCGTATACCGGCCATCTTGATTAGGGTTTTCCATGGTTTTCCTCAATTAATTCCAGATAAATATCGAGATGGTTCCTTATTTGAGGTCATGGCCGATTACTTATCAAACTCCTAGTTCAAAAATTACCTACCTTATCCTAATTTCCTGTAATTCCTTCATTCGTCCATCGCTATTACATAAGTTGAAGTTTTAAAAATGTAGAAATATAACGGGAAGTGTGGTAGATGGAAAATAGTAATGGTGCGAATGGCGTCTGTTATGACATAAAGTCGAGAAATGGACGTTAAACGCATTATTATTATTATTATTAAATTAGACAAAAAAACTTTCAATCTACATAACTTCTAAACTAGAAGCAGTACACAAATTTTCTTTCGATTATTGGATTCAGCGTGCTTTTTTTTACAAGTGAGATAATTTAGAAGAGATCTAAGAAAAAAAGATTTCCCATCCACTGGTCAACTTAACAAACAACAAAACAACAACAACAAGTAAACGACTGACTGACCGGACGGACGCCAACCATACACAGCTAATAATAACACATATTATATTATGCATGGGTGTTTATTCGGTATCAATAACAACATCAACATCAACAAACTCTAAACATCGCTATAGATTGACTCTGCACTAAAGAAGATTTCATAAATGTTAAAAAATTGCACAGCAAATAAAAGCAATTATTTTCCCCAAATTCTCTTGGTTTCCGGGCTTGTACTAGAGTTGGGTAACTCAGATCTGAACCCATAAAACTTAAGCTTCCCCTCCCCAACTGCTTCTACCACCCCCTTCTCTATCACGTTACCAATGTTTTGGCACTGCGATTCGAATTTCTTTGTTTTCTGAGAATGAACTATTATTATTTTCTGAAAATACAAAATTTCGTCCCGATCCATACAAAACTTACCTGCGATCCAGATACGAATCGCGGTCCACCATTTGGTGGCCACTGATTTAGGCTAAAAGCTACGCCAATCTATGTTTTGTTTTAAAGTTCGTCAGCCAATCGCGACGTGCGAGACAAGTCAACCGATGACGGAGTTGAATGTGACTCTCGAATACCACGTGC
Source organism: Venustoraphidia nigricollis (assembly GCA_034508555.1). Taxonomy (NCBI): domain Eukaryota; kingdom Metazoa; phylum Arthropoda; class Insecta; order Raphidioptera; family Raphidiidae; genus Venustoraphidia; species Venustoraphidia nigricollis. The sequence continues at coordinate 1,848,043 of JAVRKA010000032.1, read as the reverse complement.
AACGGTCATCGCATGCATGGGAACGCGACGACCTGTCGCGCTTCTGCGTCGCGCACTGACGGGGCCCCGGGAGTGACGTGTGCGGGACGCGTGTACCGCAGGAACCCGTACTTTATCTCGGATCCGGTCCGGTTTTGATCAAGAACTTGTTGCAGCACATATTGTATATTATACAAACGAATCTCCGCTTAATAGTGATGAGCAAAATTGTTCTTGTTCTTGCAGTCTTGGTTTTGGCAAGACCAAATATACAAAACCAAGACCGATTAAACAAGACCAAAACCGAACGAACAAGGGTAAGACCAAAACCGAGTGAACAAGAGCAATACCGAGACCAATGAACAAGACCGAGCGCGGGATTAAATACGTAAGACCAAGACCAGGATTTACGAGGGTTGATTAATAAGTACCCGTGTTTGACAACAGATGGCGTTGACGCGTGAAATTGACTTTACCATCGTGTACTGCAGACTTTTAAACGACCTCGTGCTGAGTTGTAGATAAATTCATAGGTTAGGTTATTTTTGACAGCCAGTTCGTATTTTGTATTTTTCGACAAAATGGAAAAAGGGCAATATAGATCCGTAATTCGCTACCTTAGTGTTCTACAGTCAGTTTAAAGTACGGAATTCTGGCTTGGGGCAATAGTTCGCATTCAAGAGACATATTTAAACTTCAAAAGAAAGTTCTCCGCGTCATGTACGGACTAAGGTGGTTTGACTCTTGTAGAGGTTTATTTAAGAATAACAACATTTTAACCGTCCCATGTATTTTTCTGTTTTATTGCTTACTGTATGCGCGTTTTCACATAAATTCATACGCAAGTGCAAATACTGTACACGATCATGACACACGTCACAGTCATCTCTTAATAAGACCGAACGGACATAACATCAATATATTTTTAAATAATCCGCACAACTTCGCCACCCGGGCTTACAACAAATTGCCTACAGATTATAGAAACATAGCTTCTCTGACGACATTTAAAAATAAAATAAAAGAATTTTTAATTACTTCTGAATTTTATAATATTAATGATTTTTTAAATTTGTAACTTTAACTTTAACAAGAATGACATGTCAAATAAATGTATCACATTTCAACTGATGAATAAAATATACTATACTATAGCATATGGTATACGTACATAGCGACACGTTCGTTACATTTTCAATCTCAAGAATCAATTTTACCCTATTGTGACAAATGTTTTACTTTAAAAAAATTAGTGTTAACTCTAACGAGGCTGCAGGTAAAGGCTAGTAATAAAGAAGGGTTTATGCCCGCCATTATCCGGTCTCGTAATATTGCAATTCTTTAGAAAGCTGGTATAAAAATCAGTAATAATTTATATTGATTTATATTACCGAGCTGGGTAGAGTAGTGGTACAGCACTAGACTCGCATTCGGGAGGTCCGGGTTCGATTCCCGGCGGGGGCAGATGTGGCTGGGACTTTTTCCTACTGCCTTTCGCCGAGAAACGGTAATTCCTGTACCGGCCATCTTGATTGAGGTTTTCCATGGTTTCCCTCAATTAATTCCAGATAAGTATCGAGGTGGTTCCTTATTTGAGGCCATGGCCGATTACCTATCAAACTCCTAGTTCAAAAATTACCTACCTTATCCTAATTTCCTGTAATTCCTTCATTCGCCCATTGCTATTATATAAGTTGAAGTTTAAGAAATGTAGAAAAAACGGGAAGTGGTAAAAGAAAAATAGTAATGGTGCGAATGGCGTCTGTTATGACAAAGTCGAGAAACGGACGTTAAACGCATTATTATTATTAGTGTATTTGCCATATGGCAACATACACTATTGGCGTCGGTCGGATGGCGGGACCTAGGGGTCGGACCAAAATTTCTCGACGTTTCATAACCTCCTAAACACTTTGGCACCATTTTTAAAAATGTTTATATATATATGTATATATATATTTATATATATATATATATATATATATATATATATACGTATATATATACGTATATATATATATATGTGTGCGGGCAATAACTTTCGAAAGAGTTAATTGATTTCGACTAAATTTGGCCCACGCATTGAAATCCATCACCGCAAGAAGCCTATTTAAAATGGGCCTAATCGGGTCATTTTAAGGGTAGTTTTTAGGGGTTGAAAATTGTTTTTGGGCCCCAAAACACCGAAAAAATTCTCCAAATCGTTTCAAAATTGAAATTTAAGCCTCTAGTAGTAATTAAAATGTGTCCCTAAAATTTTAATAAAATCGGCCCGACAGGACCGGATTTACAAATTTTGTGAAAACACTATTTTGCAGATAGGGAATTTTTTACTGAAAGGTGTATATAATTTGGTATATAGGTTCGATTGATAATAATATTGCAATTAAGAAAAAAAAATGTTATTTTAAGGGGTGTATTAAGGAGTAAAATTTGTTATTTTGCCCAAAAACCAACTTAAGTTCGCATAATAAAGCCACACTGCCTGTATAGCAAATACACTATATTGTCGGCAGGGTTTTGGCACTGCGACCCGGGTTTTTATTATTATTATTATTATATTGATTTATATTTTAAAATAAATCCAGACAGAACGTTATTTATGCACGAGTCTGATTAAAGAGAGAGAGAGAGAAAGAGATAATAGATTATAGACGCTCGACAGCTAGTTAAAGGCAAACGTGTGGAAATCGATATAAGTGATCGATAATTAAAATAAACTGTCAACAACAATTTAAATTTATGGCCGACATATCTTCTCTATATTGGTGTTGCTCAACGTATTTTTCTACCAATTTGAATAAAGAGCTTTTATCAATTTAAAGGAAGATTGGTCCACATTTGCGATGATCATTTGTAAAGCAGCCGTTCTTTAACTTTGTTATTTTGTTGACGTCTATACAAATACATTAGAAAATGGTCAATTAAACTATTAACTGAATCTTTTCGCTTTCCGAGCTTGTAATAATAATAATAATAATAAAAACCCGAGTCGCAGTGCCAAAACCCTGCCGACAATATAGTGTATTTGCTTGTGTAGGGCCGTGTGGTTTTATACTTTTATTATGTGAAATTAAGTTTGTTTTTGGGCAAAATAAAAAATTTAACCCCTTAATACACCCCCTAAAATAACATTTTTTTCTTAATTGTAATATTATTATCAATCTAACGTCTACACCGAATTAAATACACCCTTCAATAAATAAGTCACTATCTGCAAACTAGTGTTTTCATAAAATTTGTAAATCCGGTCCTGTCGGGCCGATTTTATTAAAATTGTGGGGACACTTTTTAATCACTACCAGAGGGTTAAATTTCAATTTTGAAACGATTCGGAGATTTTTTTCGGTATTTTGGGGCCCAAAAACAGATTTCAACCCCTAAAAACTACCCTTAAAATAGCCCGATTAGGCCCATTTTAAATAGGTTTCTTGCGGTGATGGGTTTCAACACGTGGCCCAAATTTCGTTGAAATCAATTAACTCTTTCGAAAGTTATCGCGCGTACACATATATATATATATATATATATATATATATATAAATATATATATATATATATATATACATATATATATAAACATTTTTAAAAATGGTGCCAACGTGTTTAGGAGGTTATGAAACGTCGAGAAATTTTGGTCCGACCCCTAGGTCCCGCCATCCGACCGACGCCAATAGTGTATGTTGCCTTATGGCAAATACACTAATAATAATAATTTTTATTAGTTCCAGAAAGAGCTCTGTTGAGCAATGAAACATAGTCAGACATACAAAAATATAAAATTTAGTCATTAAAAAACTCCAATATACTATAAAAACACTTCTCAGCGAGATAATTAAACAGGCCGTACTTCATTAGTATTTCTGAACCACGACCTGCAAAATTTTGAATTTTCTCTAAAAAAATTCCACTTCAAAAATTCAAACTTCTATAACTATAATATATGCCCCTTATTACTACACGATTAGTTTTTTTACGCAATGATTGTAAACTATATGTATATTAAATTGTTACAACGGAACGGAACCCTTATGGCGCGAGTTCAACAACCGCTTTTTTGACGTCGGTTCATTTTCTGTACAATTGTATTTTCTTCTGGTTTGGTTGATATATAAAATTATTGAAATCCGTTACGATGGTACTCGATCTCTTTTACTGCTTAAAAATATTTATAAAAAAGTATTGCATATTGAGAAAGTCGATGAAATGCAAATCTTCAATTTCGTTTGCGAAAAAACTTGATTCAAAATAAGCGTGAAAACGATATAAAATTTGCGTATCAATAAATTGCAATAAATACGCCATGAAAATCTATAATGCGTGAATTTTAACGAAACTTTACGCTTCTTTTTAAATTTTTATTCATGGGTACCAATTTCTTCACATAAAAAAACATACATTAGATTTATGAGATTTGTAAGAAACACTGATATTTTGAATATATTTTTATTATTTTTAAGGAATTTTGTGATGCAAGCGCGTCAAAATACATAGAAAACAGAAGAGATATTATAATATAAACAACCCGGGTCGCAGTGCCAAAACCCTGCCGACAATATAGTGTATTTGCTAATACAGGCAGTGTGGCTTTATTACGCGAACTGGTTTTTGGGCAAAATAAAAAAAATGACTCCTTAATACACCCCTTAAAATAATATTTTTTTTTAATTGCAATATTATTATCAATCCAACCTCTATACCAAATTATATACACCTTTCAGTAAATAATTCACCATCTGGAAACTAATGTTTTCATAAAATTTATAAATCCGGTTCTGTCGGGCCGATTTTATTAAAATTTTAGGGACACTTTTTAATTACTACCTGAGGGTTATATTTCAATTTTGAAACAATTCGGAGGGTTTTTTCGGTATTTTGGGGCCCAAAAACATTTTTCAACCCCCAAAAACTACCCTCAAAATGGCCCGATTAGTCCCATTTTAAATAGACTTCTTGCGGTGATGGATTTCAACACGTGGGCCAAATTTAGTTGAAATCAATTAGCTCTTTCGAAAGTTAATAGTTGACAGACTAATTGCGTTTGGTACTAATTTTTTTTATTTCGGGTTGTAGCTGTTTCATTGTAGATTATGAACGCTCGAAAATTGAGGTTAAAACCGTCTTCCTCAATTAGAGACTAGAGTTAATTAAATGACTTTTTAGCCACAAAATCTATACCTTTTCCCGTAGTTTATTTATAAAGTAACGTAACCATATAAAACGATGCAAGTTGGCTTGAAAATAAAAAAAAACAAGTTCAACACAAAAATTTAAATCCATAAAATAACGATGATATGTAAATTTATTCAAAACTAATCGCATTTGATGCCGATCTGACGGTACACTCTTTGTCAGAAATATTTAGCTTGGCCATAAAATCAATAGCATTGAAAATCGATTAATTTTTAGAGTTCCATACATCCAATGAAAAAACGGAACACGTAACTCTCTCGTGTCTGTTTGGTGTTCGTTTATCACAACTTCTTTTCTGTGAACCCACTGGACGAAGAGTTGAAATTTTGTACATATATATAGAGTTAAATGACCAAATTACGGACGTATAGCGTAAATAAACGAACACCAATTTGAGGGTTAATTTTGGGTGCCAAATAGAAAAATTAAAAACAATAGATTTTTCAAGTGCTTCATGTGACGTATCAATTGAAAGGGCTTGTGTTGAAAAATACAAAAATATTTTTTTTGTGATTTTAAAATGCATAGCTTATCGATATTAAGTAACATATACGAAAATCGAGCATGCTCTTCTTATCTCCGAAACTACTGAGTCTAAAGTTTTGAAAAAAAAGTTGCGAATATGAGAACTCACTCTTAGCTTACAGGAAAACCTAAATGAAAATTCTAAGTCTTAAATTTTTCCCGGAAAACGGAATGGTACGGAGCCCTCTTCTCGCGAGTTCGACTCGCACTTGAATATGGCCGAATAATTATACAGAATTTAAAACATCAAGAATGTTATCACAAACGGTGAATTTTAATGAAGCTTCCGAAAGACATGCGGACAGACGAATAAATAGAACTAAGTGTCAAACGAGCGATTAAAAAGCTCGATTAATTATTTTACAAAGAGTGTAAGAGATTATTGAACTTTTTTTGTAAATAAATAAAATCCGTTATTGAAAAAAAGCGTAAGGTTCCTTGCACTACAAGTTCTATTGCTCATAATAGTATTAAAAAACGGTTTATTGCAAAAACAAGTCTTCAGGTGGCGGTAGCCATAGTTACTAGAAAACTGCAGCTATATAGTGACCTCTCGGCGCCAAGAAACAGGAGCGGCTCGTCAACTGGAAGGTTGCAGACGATTTTATTGTGCCATGACCGCTCGAGGCGGTGAGAAGTGAGGAAGTGGCTGGACCCAATTATCGCAAACAGTCGATAAAAGCTCAGTTTTACAAACACTATAAATTTTAGTGCCTATTATATTTAAAACACAAGGTTTTTATTTTGTCCGAGAACTTTCATTTAACCGACTTGGATATTTTTTCGTACTACCTCCTCTAAAATAGGTGCATATCTGCAGATGTGTAAAGTGACCCATTACACAACTAGTGCTGTAAAGTTAAATAATAACTGGTCGCTTTCAACCAACACAGTGTTTCCGTTTTTTTAATTAGATGTGAGGTTTGCTCAGAACTGTCAAACGTTTTGAAAATGAAATGAAAACCAGCTATTTTATACGAGGTACATGCAAAAAATACCATGTATAGCTCGCACCCAACTGTTAAAACTCACTGAGGCGCGTTTTGAACCGAATAATAACACATTTTATGATGTACTATCTGCACTATAAATTCGAAATTTAAGTAAGAGTCGTCTTCTTATAATTCTTCACAATGTAATATAAGCGGCATATAGTTTTTATATGCATGAAACGGTAATGTTTTACATTATTTCATTGTTTTTCCGCTTCATTAAGCAAACCGTATTATAATGATGACTCACTCCTACTATTTTGGTACCATACTATAGAATAAACAAACCGTACATTAAATACACATAACTTTTTGACGAGCCGCTCTTCATAGCCAGATAGATTTTTTAAGAGTTCTTTGACTCTGTCTAAAGACGGTTCTTATTAATAAAAAGAAAAGATTTTAAAATATATAGGTGTCCCCCCATTTTAAATGAACACTTTGAATATCTCGGACACTTTTCGACAGATCGAAAAAATGTCACCCTTTTTATATCCATATTTCATTTTACAATTGCAAAGTACAAAAAAAATTTATCCAACACAATGGTCGCAAAAATTATTTAAATCATTAAATTATTTTTCAGTCGACCACAGTTAATATTATGTATTTAAAAATAATGTAAAAATAAAAATCAAGTTAAATTTTAATAAATGAATACTCAGCCAAAACAACCTTTTTTTTTTTAAATACAGGGAAGGTAAAAAACAATATCTTATTCGAAAACCTTCAAAGAATCTATAATTTTTTTCCTTCACAAAAATAAAAAACGCGAAGCTTTGAAATTTACGAATCCTTTAATAAAAATTCCAGATTCCAATAAAACTGTAAAAATGCAACAAATATCCTCTTTCAAAAATTTTAAGAAAAAAAAAGAAGAAATAATAAACCTTTATATCGGTTAAAATGTATTTTATTTTCGTATAGGTAAAGATCAAGGTAAGCCGTGCTCACAGTTCAAGACAAGTGAATGCTTATAAAAACAACACACACTCTTTGCACACGTCATACCCGTGTAGAGCATACGTATCCAATCAGAATGACCGAACGGTTTAGATCGGAACAATAAAAAAAAATACATCACCGGTCCTTTCTTATTCTTGGTCCGGTTTGGCTTGCAGCCCAATTCGTCTGGCAGGACGCGTAAACAATAGAACACAGTCCCTACATATTCTCATCTTACCTTATTTAACAGAGGTGTCTTTCATAGTTTATATAGGTTACGCTTTCATAGTATGGATGGGTTATTCAGAAGCTCTTAACGTTCTCGAATCCATTTTACATCTCTAGTGATGCTGCCGAGAAATATCACTTTTAATTTTACATTACCAAGTTTTCTCTAATATTTTACCGCCGTTGAATCATTTAACGCTACAGAACATTTTAAATAAATACGTTAGAAACTAGCCCTGGCTAATTACTTGTTAGAGCAAAAGCCATTCTGTTAAATAAAATTTTAAAAAAATGATACGTCGCTAAAGAAGTTCCGCTTCAAAAGAAGAATGTGAGACGAACCCATTGCGATAGTTCGTGGCCGACTTTGTTTTCAGAACAACTTGTGCTGCGTCAGTTTGCGCAATTTGTTCTCAGATTGCGTGGGACCTTGTAAAATCTAATGTGGAAACGTCCATAAACCACGTAGCTCGATTAAGAGGGAGGGAGGGTCAGTTCGAAGGCTACGCTGAATACGTGAGGGAAAGCAGGAGTTGAAGTAGAGTTGGGTAAGTCAGATCTGAACCAGTTCAGATAGCCGACTCCAACAGAAGATCCGTGAGAGCCGACTCACTTTTTTTGAGCCGACGGATCAACGGATCCGCATAACTCAGTGAAACACTTAACACACAGGAGCACATTTTACATGCTTTGATGCATCTGTCAGCTCAAATGACCCATGCATCACATGTTTGGCTATGCATTCTTGATTCTTTACAGGTCGTGATATGATTGACAGAACTAGGTAGCTCAGTGGCAGACTGCAGTAACATATTCAGAACTCGGCTCTTTTTGAGCCGGTTCAGTGAGCCGGCTCACATACGGGATCCAGATGCAAAAATGCAGATCACTAAAAAGACCCGTTTTTTCCATCGCGAGATTCCAGAGTAGCTGAAATTGGTCACGCAGTTTATGATGTTCCCTGTCGATCTGAAACTATACCGTAGATATTTCCCTCATCCTTGGATATCACGTCATACTATAAGAAGCTAACAAAACACCCTTTTCGCATTAATTCCACCAAATACAACGCACACACACACACATGAGAGAGACACATGGAGCAAAATGCCGCATTCCTTGAGAGCATATGCAACTTATAAAAACTCATCGAAGTTCCGTCGTTCCCACGGTCGCAATCTCCCCATACGACATGTATGTTAAAAAGTATATACTTAAGTAAAAGTGGCGGGGAGACACATATAAAATGCACACCTTGAATTCATTACATTGTATGAATATGCTTGACCTACCCTCAGACCAAATCTGTCATCTCTCTCTTCCATTCGGAACGCCATTGCACGTTCGACAGAGAGACGTTATAAATGAATGCTACCCTTAAATTGATGTTGATATTTTAACTGTGTGTCCGATATTACGAGGTTAATTTGATTTGAAGAGGTGAACCATTTAAAAAACACCGTACATTTTGCGCCCAGCTATTGAAACTAGAATGAATCTTTAATATCGGGATTCGACTGTTTGGATGACAAAGATCGTAAGGTGACTGTTTACTAGCTGTTCAATGAGAGATGTATGTGTGCATGTAAAATGCACTTACACACGTTTCGGAAAACTCTAATTTCTAGGGAAAATCTTATTCAATCTTTGATGTTAATGCTTCAAAATAAACTAAAAATATGTGCCATTCTCCCCATATGACTTTTAGCCAAGTTTATTTGATCTAAATAAATGATTTAACATCAGGTAAAAACGAGAAAATTAGCATAGCTTTTATACAGATGTTTGTACAGAAAAATTAAATTTGAAAAAAATATTGAGCAAGCCAAATTTGTCAGTATTTTTGACATTAGTTTGTAAAGAAAAAACTTCAAAATGTCAATTTTCCTTCCCGTAATTCCTGCGGCAGTTGTAGACGAAACGTGAGGTAGAAATACGATTGGGTCACAGCCTACAAGCATGAAGCAACCAAGAAGACTTGGAGCAACATTACATACTTGAATGTTACCATAATCGTTAAGGTACAACAGTTTAAAAAAACTAAATCAACACTTTTTTATGAAATAAAAAATTCAAAATAATTTGACAACAAAATTAGCTTTACTATAAAAGCATGGAGTGCTTAATATAATTTTTTATTTACTAGCTAATTGTAAACGTAGCCTATTATGAAAATTTGACCAGATAGCACCCCAAGGTTTTTACAATAAAGCTAATTTTGTTCTCAAATTATTTTGCATTTTTTAGTTCATAAAAGCGTGTTGTTTTAGTTTTTTAAACTCTAATTTTAAGACTAAAAACAATATTGCAATTGACTAGAGGATAGTCAACGCCACGTACGTCACTGTACAGCGTGTTAGCTTGTTTGCTGTAAGTTTTTTTAATCTGATGGTCCTGGTTAGGATAACAGACCAAACCGATTAAATTATTGTATTGTCATCGGTCCTTGATAAGTGTGCAAAGTTTCAGTTTAATGTGGCGTTTTGAAGTGGATGAATTTCACGTTCAAAGATTCAATTAAAATAAACAATCAAGTATACAGCGTGTTAAAAATAAAATTGGTTCAATTGATTTTTCAAACTTGCCACCTCGAAAATCATTTCGTAGTGAATCATCATCGAATACTGTTAAATAGCCATCCCAGCTTGTACACCGTCCTGACATACATATATAGTTCATAATAATAAACCCCCTTATGTTATTTCATGAGGGCACAAATCCGCTTGGTACAATTTAACATCTTCGGTGGTTAAGTTAAAGAATGTTCCGGGCATGTCCGGGTGTATGTATAAAGTCTGTCTGGCTGCAAGAACGACATATGGCAAATGCACAGCTTTAGGAAGAAACCGTGGGAAAGGCAAGAAAGTTGTGTGTTATATAAAAATAATACCCTCGTAATAACGCTGCTGCACATTGTATTAGATTCTTATACACACGTGACTGATGACGACTCGTTCGAAACGATGTTAGATTCGTTTTGAACACGTGGCCATAAAAGTTTTATTAAATTGCCAGCAAATATTTTCGCTCCTTGCACGCGTCGACTTTATCGATTGATTATTTTGTATTTTTGTGTACGAGATTTTATCAGACCAACGCTTGTAGGCTACTGATTGCAGATTAGAGACGCTCGACAACTAAACTTATCACGTATGTTTATAACAGCGTTGCCAGATTTTTTTTTACCAAGTCGGTATTTTGCAACTTTTTGAGTGAAAAAATCGGGATTCTTTCGTCGAAAGCGGAACACAGTAAAAAAAACGTATATAATCAGAAGTTTTAAAATATTTATCTTTTTATTTGAGTTCAAATTACGTTTACGTGACAATAGATAGCAAAAATAGCCATAGAAAATGTATTTTAATAAAAATATGATATTTCAAATCAGATTTACCCTATCGTTAATTAGTTGAGTCTTATTCGTCTTCTGAATAAAAAAATTAAAAAAAACAGAAATCAAAATCAAAAAAGTTTTATTCATTAGAAAAATATGGCGTTTCAAACAATAGTCTGAGGAGTGAGTGTTACAAATTGCAACTGACAATAAGAGAATAATTATTTACGCACGGTCGAGTTATCCCCGAAAAGCGGGACTGAGCCTGTCCCGCGCGGGACAGTTAATTTTGATTTAAAAATCGGGACGTCCCGCCAAAATCGGGACGTCTGGCAACGATAGTTTATAATCACTAAATAGGATGAAACAAGACGCTATCCGCGTCTGTCTGCTCGTTTAGTTCTTCTAAACTACACAATGGATTTTGATGCGGTTTTCAGCATCTTATGTGTATAATACAATAATATTAAATTTAAAAAACCCGGGTCGCAGTGCCAAAGCCCTGCCGACAATATAGTGTATTTGCTTGTATAGGGCCGTGTGGTTTTATACTTTTATTATGTGAAATTAAATTTGTTTTTGGGCAAAATAAAAAATTTAACCCCTTAATACACCCCTTAAAATAACATTTTTTTCTTAATTGTAATATTATTATCAATCTAATGTCTACACCGAATTAAATACACCCTTCAATAAATAAGTCACTATCTGCAAACTAGTGTTTTCATAAAATTTTGTAAATCCGGGCCCGTGGGGCCGATTTTATTAAAATTGTGGGAACACTTTTTAATCACTACCAAAGGGTTAAATTTCAATTTTGAAACGATTCGGAGAATTTTTTCGGTATTTTGGGGCCCAAAAACAGTTTTCAACCCCTAAAAACTACCCTTAAAATAGCCCGATTAGGCCCATTTTAAATAGGCTTCTTGCGGTGATGGATTTCAACACGTGGCCCAAATTTCGTTGAAATCAATTAACTCTTTCGAAAGTTATCGCGCGTACACATATATATATATATATATAAATATATACTATATATATATATATATATATATATATATATATATATATATATATATATATATATATATATATACATATATATATAAACATTTTTAAAAATGGTGCCAAAGTGTTTAGGAGGTTATGAAACGTCGAGAAATTTTGGTCCGACCCCTAGGTCCCGCCATCCGACCGACGCCAATAGTGTATGTTGCCTTATGGCAAACACACTAAAAAGTTAAAGTAAAAGAAATCTTGTTGTTTTGTAATCAAGCCGTAAAAAGACGCTCTTAAGGAGCTTATGGCTTACGTTGACTAAACCATAAGAGATACATCAAATTAAAGACCTGAGGAGAAGTTCGCGATATCATATTCTCCTAAGGAAGCTCCTTATCGCAACAATTTCTATCTTTCAAAAATTTGATCAAAAATAATTATTTGCGAAGTTATTTTTTGCTGTAGTTTTTGGTTACTATATTTACACAAAAAACGCCAGAATTTTTATCTGTGTACTTATCTTTATCAGGAACACGAGTGACTCGATTTTGACAAAATTTTGATTAAATCTACAGGTATCCTGCAAACTTAAAAGTATAAGCTGTTATTATTTTTTTTGGACGCATACAATCGGATGAAGAAAATGTTTCTAGCAAAACCGACTTTAAAACGAACGAAAGGCTATAAGTGTCCTAATGATTTCTAATGATTATTATATTATTATATCACGTTTTTTACTTCACTTGCTAGTGCAAACATATTTAAATTGCTCAAAAGAATTAGAAGATCAAATTTCACGAAGTCAAAGATCAGTAATTTTCAAACTCATGTAACTTTGCAAAAAAAAAAAACATTTTAAACATTTTCGAATACAGGATTTTGAGGGGAAAAGTCTCAGCTTTCAGCCTCCGACATCCAATTTCCCATGCCGTCGCTGAATCTTTTTCAAGCGGACCGAGCACCTACGGAGGTGAAAAATTTTATGCTAAAGTATCAGCTTTTATTAGTGTATTTGCCATATGGCAACATACACTATTGGCGTTGGTCGGTTGGCGGGACCTAGGGGTCGGATCAAAATTTCTCGACGTTTCATAACCTCCTAAACACTTTGGCACCATTTTTAAAAATGTTTATATATATATATATATATATATATATATATATATATATATATATATATATATATATATATATTTATATGTGCGGGCAATAACTTTCGTAGGAGCTAATTCATTTTGACGAAATTTGGCATACATGTTGGAATCCATCACCGCACGAAGCCTATTTAAAATGGGCCCAATCGGGTCATTTTAGGGGTTGAAAAAAGTTTTTGGGCCCAAAAATACCGAAAAAATTCTCAGAACCGTTTCAAAATTGAAATTTAACCCTTTAGTAGCAATTGAAAAGTGCTCCTAAAATTATAAGCAAATCGGCCCGACAGGACCGGACTTACAAATTTTATGAAAACACTAGTTTGCGTATACGAATTTATTTACTGAAGGTCGTATTTAATTTGGTGCAGATGTTGGATTGATAACAATATTTCAACTAATAAAATTATTATTGTAAGGGGTGTATTAAGGGGTTTTTTTTTTTTTTTTTTGTCCAAAAACAAACTTAATTTCATTTAATGAAGCCACAATACCTGTATTAGCAAATACACTATATTGTCGGCAGGGTTTTGGCACTGCGACCCGGGTTTTTATTTCAGCTACTGAAAGTAATTTTTGACTGGAAGATAAGAGTATTTTAATAAAAGCTTACTATTTTTCTACTAAATCATTGTCAAATCAAATTTTCTAAAAATGTTTTCTGCTCACAATCACGCCATCAAAGCCGCGATTAAAGACTAGTACTTTTTTGTTTATTTGTAAAATGAAAACGATTCTTTGAAGAACAGTAACTCTAATCGAACGATATTCGATATTACCTGAATATTTTGTGTTCGTATTATGACTAAACTTATTATCATATTTTACATGAAGGGAAGAAAAGTGATTCATCAACAAAAAAAGGCCTTCTTGGATTTTTTTCCTTCGTGTGCGATGCGTGTGTCGTTATTATTATTTATTTTTGTTATAAAGAAACCAACACGTCTTTTGGTGACTACTCAGACATATTCATTCCTTCATCCTTGTTGCTTATAATCTTTTATTATTTATGCAAGCTTACGTAGTCGAATAAATTTACCTGAATTAATAAGGAAATAGTTCCTTTATTGAAATTTTTGATGCATGCTACCGTATTCACTTTTTATTGAAATTGGTTTTTTGCTCCAGTTTTTTAAGGTCGTATTTTTTTAAGAAACATATTTCTTTACATCGCCGTGAAATATAAAAAAACTGATTCTTTTTTTTTATCAAGTGACCGTTTTAGTGTTTAGTGAAACTTATTTTTTGCTCTAATTTTTTAAGTGTGTATTAAGAACTTTTTTTTGAAAACGGAGTTAAAACATAAAAAAATATAACTTAATTTTTTTTGCTGATCACACTTCGCGCCCTTATAGGTACAGCTACAGTTTTTGTGAAATTTATTTTTTGTTACATTTTTTCAGACGATGTTTTTTACGAAAGTTACCTATATATTTTAACATTTCAACTTTTTGTCACACTTTTTATAAAAATTGCTTTTTTGCTTACACATTCCTTACTTTTTGGTTAAATGCTTAACTGAACACAAAAAAAAATAACTTTATTTTTTTGACAATTATTACGTTTTTTTCTTGAGAATTCCAAATGCGTTTTTTTTATTTAGATACCTAACTGTAAAATACTTCTTTAGGGTTTGAATCTATAATGATTTAATTTTATTTATTAATTGCTAATTTCGCAAATTTTTCCCCTTTAATTTTTTTTCCTTAAAAACAGTACATTAGTAATTTTTGTTTAAAATTATCTTTTGAATCGTAGAATCACATAATTAAAAGGATATTTAAAGAGATTCAATACATTTTTGTTCTACATAAAGATTTGTTTATTATTATTATTTACTTAAAAAAAATTCTGTGACTGTCTTAAGCTAACATAGTTTTAAAACTTACTAACGATTAAAAAAAATAGCTAGGTATACATAACAAAACTATTTTAAATATTTAAAAATTAAAAACAAAAACGCAGTAATGAAAGGACCATTTTATATAAACAATATAAAATAAACAACGGCAGTAATAAAATCCAATAATTTTAATTTCTAATTAACGAAACGCGCTTGTGATTATAAACCGCTATTTTATACATCTGGCGGCATTTTCTCTTTTCTGAGTTTAATTTTTACAATCAAAATAAATTCTTATTTTCATATATTAGCGGATATCCCTGTCAGTTTACATGTTTCATAGCTACATTAAAATTTGCAAATCGCGAATATAAAATACAATTCTTTCTATGGTCACACAGCAAAACCGCTTATGGCAATTTTTAAGTATATTTTTTAAGTGTACGAAAGAGTCAGGGTCGGAATCATGTACTTGAATGGCTAACGTAAAGACTTGAGGTGACGAAATGATGCAACATTGCATATGGTGGCACTAAAGACATTCCAGACTCTGCATCCGCAATGGCGAAGTAATCGCATTATTTTGACATCCGCAAGTGTCGTTGCGGAGCTTTAGCGAATGTGATGCAAATCATGACACGATTATTGGGGGCGTGTCCGGCTGTTCATGTGTGTTCGAGTTCTTTGACTACTTGGTTAATGAGGATTAATATAGTATGAACATTTGCGAAATCTTCAAATGAACTTTTCCAGTTTTGAAATTTGATAATTAAATATTGACTTTCTTAGTAAAAATAATAATAAATTACAATCTCTTTCACTTAGTTTAATATTTACCAAATAGAAACCACATTCCATACTATATTGTTGAATATAATATTCTTATTTCCACATCCGCAACTTGCAATGCTGATGTCAAAAAATCCACATCCGCAACTTGCAATGCTGATGTCAAAAAAATCCGCATCCGTATCTGCAGATGTTAGTAAAACAAATTTTGAGCGGATATTAGATTGAAAACAATATTGCAATTGCGAAAAAATGTTTAAAGGGATATATTAAGGGATTGCATTTTTTATTTTGTCTGAAAGCAAATTTAACTGAACATATAATAAAGCCAAAATGCTCAAATTAGCAAATACACTATATTGTCGAAAGAATTTTGACACTGCGATCCGAGTTTTTTTTTATATTCTGGCGACATTAAGAATTGACAGTATTGCAAAATAGTGAAAAGTTAATTCTAGTCTAAATTAGTAATATCATATCTCTTGGAACAACACATTTTAAAATGAAATGTGCTAATTTATACAATAAGTGGTTTTGTATTTCGACCGTAGATTTAATAATGAGAATTTTACAACATGCAAACCGACAATCGGTCGTTTATAAATTATTTTAATGTGACAAATGAAATGTTTAATTTAGACCCACATACATAATAGACAATCTATTAAGTCGGAGCGAGTTTAAAATAGCATAAATCTGCTACTTTGGACATACCGAAAGTCTATTTTAATTACTAAATGAACTCTTCGTATCGACTAATGACTCAGAGAATCTTAAACAATGGTTCAAGAAACTAAACGAACATTTCGAAGCAAAATGTTTTTTAAGGTGCCCGTAACCAGCTGTTCAATTTGCCCTCTTTTTCCTCCTTACAAGCACGTTTCAGAAATCTCAAATTTCTATGAAAACTTATTCACGCTTTGAAGTTAATTCTTCAAATTAAACTGGAAATATGTATCGTTCTTCCCATATAACTTTAGCTAAGTTCTTGCAGTTTATTTAATCTAAATAAACGATTTATAGTAAGATAAAAACGAGAATCTTACCATGTTTTACAGAATTTTTTGTACAGAAAAAAATTAATTTGAAAAAAAAAAATATTGAGCAATTCAAATTCGTCAGTATTTTAATATAAGTTTGTAAAGAAAAAACTACAAAATGTTAATTTGCATTCTTGTAATTCGAAATCTCGTGACGTGTTGTAAATAATTATGACGAATAGCACGTTTTTTAATTCCAGTTTTAGGGCAAAAATATATGTTTTTTGTAATTTTTAAGAAGCGATCCGAATTTTGTGAAGCTTAATGTTTAGTCATAACTAATAAAATAGTATTAAAATGAATTTTGTGACCACAGTTCGAAAGCATGTTATACAATCTGATATCAGCTTCCAATGCTAAACGAACATTGGTAATCAATATTGGTAAAACATGGCAATAAACATCGAGTCAGTATCGGCTGTCAATTCTGATCCAGATTAGAATAGTATTCCTCCAAAAGTTGACCGTTCCGATTGAAAATCTCTGTCTTCATCAAATAAAGATCTTTAAGATCTTTATTTGATGAAATATTATTTTCCGCGACCCACGGGTTAAGGTAGTTGTCGTGGTTAAGACACACCGTCAGAAAATACTTAATTTTTGTATACTTATTAACGACATGATAATACAATTACCCTGAAAATTTGAAGTCGATCGACCGTAGGTATATAAAAATTTAATAATTAACACTGATTGAATACGATCTCTGTAGTTCTGAACCAGTTTCTTATTTATAAAAAAAGAACTAACTGTCAGAAACTTTCCAAAAACTGACAGTCTTTCAATGCATTTGTTATGAGTTTAAAAAAAAAATAAGAAAAAATTTTTGACCGCCTAATTATTTATAAATAACGGTTTAAAGTTCAACAATTTATAGAAAAGTATACATGCATATGAATACTGTATGGGTTACGTTTCCACGGGTACAGTCTTGCGTACAAATTATGGATCACTTAGCTACAAGCTAGTATACTTGTCTGAGTTGAGAAGTTAATATCTAAGAATGGTTTTAGTGTATATAGAAACACGTGGGCACATAAAAAGAGTTAATAAATGTTCATTTTGAAACCGGACACTTAAACTAATTATAATTAATCTGATCGCGGACCTACACGGTAGTTTTTACACCTGAGGCAATCACTGCAACAGTTCATTCTTGATTTTTTTCAGATAAACATTATTTAGTGCCAGTGCCGCGCAGATAAGTCCAACGAGTCGATATCAAGACGATATCGTCTCAATATCGACTCGATATTGCATCGATTCGATATCTTTAAGTCTGTAAGCACAATTTTAATGGATTGTTTGTAAAGGAATCTTTGAACGTGAAATTCATCCACTTCAAAACGTCAGATTAAACTGAAACTTTGCACACTTATCAAGGACAAATGACAAATAATAATTGAATAAGTTCGTCTCATTATCCTGACCAGGTCCTTCAGGATAAAATCACTTGAAAAATTACAGTGACGTACGTTGCGTTGCCTACCCCATAGTCAAATGCAATAATATTTTTTAGTCTCATATAGATAAATAAGAGTTTAAGAAAACTAAAACAACATGCTTTTATGAACTAAAAATGCAAAATGATTTTACAACAAAATTAGCTTTACTGTAAAAAGCGTGGAGTGCTTAATATCGGTAATAAATTTTCTGTTTACTAGCTAATTGTAAACGTAGAGCTATTATGAAAATTTAAGTAGATAGCACTCTACGCTTTTTACAGTAAAGCTAATTTTGTTGCCAAATTATTTTGCATTTTTTAATTCGAAAAAGCGCGTTGAATTAGTTTTTTTCAATATATAATTTTAATTATAAAACTAAAAAAAACAAAATTGCATTTGACTATAGGGTCGGTACGTCACTGTACAGCGTGTTAGATTGCTTGCTGTAATTTTTCAAGTTTTTTTTCCTGAAGGTCCTGGCAGGATAATGGGACAAACTAATTAAATTATTATATTGTCTTCGGTCCTTGATAAGTGTGCAAAGTTTCAGTTTAATCTGACGTTTTTAAGTAGGTAAATTTCACGTTGAAAGATTTCATTACATACATACATTCAAACATACATTACAGGTGAAGCTAATAAAAACGCATTAAAAATGATTTTCATTTCACACTTTGAATTGATATAACTTTTTAACATCAGACGCTACTGAATAGACAAGATGATGACGCGGCAAAACATTTCCTTCCATCGCCATTAGTTTTATAGTAAGAATATATACATCAATGGTCAATCATAATGAACTAATGAAGTGGACTACCGAATGAAATTAATTCACCATTCTCTTCTAAGTCAAATTATTTATTTAATGATTTCATTTTTAATGACTTCACTTTTCTCTTAGACATTAGGTTCTATTCTCATGTCCAATAAAAATTAATATTCCATTTCCTCAGTAAAACTGTTTTATTTTGGAGTATTTTATGACTCATGTATTTTCAACACCATCTATTTTCTGCTGAGTTTGCTCACACATTTTTTAATTTGTAGTCCCTACTTCTCACGCAAAATGTCTCCTCCTACACTGCACAACCAATGGAAAAATACGTTAGACAACGCTTAACCTCAAATTAGTAAAGGCTTTTTTCTGATTGGTCTGTGACAGCCACGAAGTAAGGATGAAGGAGAAGTTGAAAGGGATTGATTAATCCCGACAGGCTGAAAGTACATGAGTTGGACACAAGGTTGTATAGTAGTGGGGGGATGATGTCATCCAATGGTCATGTCAAGTGATATTACGTGGTTGATAAAAATATTGTCCAGCCTTCCAGTTGGACTGTATATTTAATGACGTTGGGTTACGTCTGTATTTTAAATTTGATATTGAAATTTGAAATATAACCTTACCTTACGCTGTACAGAAGAGTTGTGCTGGACCGGGTGCATCTTTGAAATTTTCATTCGTTCATAACAGCTTCTGCAAAAATAGCCTGATTTGAATATTTTTTAACCGAAGCTCGCCGATTTGGGGCGAAAATGGATGAAACGAAAAACACAGACACAAACGAGTGACCGTAACCACCTACAATATATTTCACGACTATTTGTTTTTTGTAGGGCGATCTTAAAAAGTAAAAATTAATAATTCATTTTCGGAGTAAAAACGTTTAGGTTTGGAGTAGTTTAAGAGCGGTCTTGGAAGGTAAAAAATCACCCATTTATTTCACACAATAAAAATTTTTTAGTTTTAGAGTAGTTTGGGAGCGATTTCGGACAGTAAAACATATTCTCAATCATTTTCTGAATAAAAAAAAAATAGTTTCGGAGAAGGCTGGGAGTATGTATAGCAGAGGGTCTCAACCTGTTTTGGACTACCACTCCTTTCAAAAAAAAAAATTCCAACATCCTCGTAGTCCACAATAGCTAATTTTATTTGAAATATTAATATAATATATGCACCTAATTTGACTGCTTATTTATCTATTAAAAACATAAAGCCCCCGTGAAAAGCCCCAGCGTCTACTGGGGGGCGGTATCGCCCCCGTTGGAAATCTGCGATGTAGATTGTAGAGTACAGTAAGACTCCGCTTAACGCAGAAGATATGTTCTACTAAGTTTTTGCGCTAAACGAGGTCATCTTAATTAAGTGAAACAGAACCGAGAATAAGAAAATTTGTTAGTTTTTTTTTTGTTTAATTTTGAAACATTTATTGTTAAATACTTTTTTATCACATTAATTATAGATTTATTTATTGCTAATATCGATTTTTGTTCATCAAACATTTATGAAAATCAAATAAAAGTCAAAACTAAACTAAAATACAATTATTATTATTATTGAAATCCAACCATCAAAAAGAATAAAAGCAATCTTTAAAAGTCACACACGAGTGATTTGAAGATGAAGAATAATTGAGCCTGCAGAACGCTTCTTTAGTTAATGAATGGCTTACGCAGTTACAAATACAGTTAGTTTTTTTAATTCATAACGTCGTTGTATAGACGCTATTCACTTGTTAAAATGCGTAAACTTGCGTAAGCCGGCTTGATATTTTATTCTGAACCAAACGTATTTCATTGATGAATGATGCAGGTTCAACCACTTCAAAAAATGTTTCCGAGGAAATGCCTCGAAGATAAATAATTATTAAACAATTTCCATTGAAACAAGATGATAAAAATAACATTTTTTTTCTTTTCGACACGAATAGGCGTTTGCTTGCCAAAACATCTCGGAGCTATTTGTATGCTAAAAAATAGTTTTTTAATTGATCATGATTTCTTATTCTTTTATGTAGTTCTGCGCAGTGTAATTTCAAAACTTTCCAGATTTGTAGTGCATTAAATTTCGTGTACAAATTTTTTCAAATAGACGAAGCGATAACAATTTAATAGTTTTCATAGAGTTGTATTGTAATACTAGCTTTGCCCTAGTGTTGGGTAACTCAGATCTGAACCGGTTCAAAGAGCCGACTCCGACAGAAGATCCGTGAGAGCCGACTCACTTTTTTTTGAGCCGATGGATCAACGGATCCGCATAACTCAGTGAAACACCTTAACACACAGAAGCACATTTTACACTTACGTATCAGTTCTTGCTTTGATGCATCTGTCAGCTCAAATGATTCATGCATCACATGTTTGGCTATACATTCTTGATTCTATACAGGTCGTGATATGATTGACTGAACTAGGTAACTCAGTGGCAGACTGCAGTAACATATTCAGAACTCGGCTCTTTTTGAACCGGTTCAGTGAGCCGGCTCACATAGGGGATCCAGATGCAAAGACGCAGATCACTAAAAAGACCCGTTTTTCCCATTTCTACGACGAGGTATTTAAAAGTTGTGAAAAAAGAGTAGCGCAGACGTTGCATTCCATTCATCACTTTACCAGAAATGAGGGGCCAGTGATAGCACCATAGCATGACCATCGAAACAGACAAACAAAAGAGCAACAGCGCGCGATCTTCATTTGTTCACCCATTCACCCCAGAGCGCTCTAGTAGATAAATCATACAACCGTCTGACTGAAACGCAAGAAGACATATGGCATATGCTAAAGGGGGCCACATAATATTAATACGGGCCGTGGGTTGTTCGCGAGCGAGCAGGGCACGGCACCCGCGCGTGTGTGTGTGTGTGTGTTGCCGAGGGGGCAGAAGCGCAAGAGGAGTACCCGGCACCGACTACCGTGGGAACGCACTTCGAGCACGTGCTAGACCGCCGTCTTGGTTGCTTGATGAACGCCAATACATAGCAGGCTTTGTACGTCATTTCTCATTTAGCCGCGCAGGGCTGGTATAATCTTTTTTTACACTTTGAAGTGCCAATCGAAGCGTTTATGAAGAATGTTAGCGTATGGAATTCGATAATTGT
This sequence comes from Venustoraphidia nigricollis, assembly GCA_034508555.1. Lineage (NCBI taxonomy): Eukaryota > Metazoa > Arthropoda > Insecta > Raphidioptera > Raphidiidae > Venustoraphidia > Venustoraphidia nigricollis. The sequence goes on along the minus strand of JAVRKA010000032.1, from coordinate 1,825,702 downwards.
GAATTGTGCAAATTGATGCAGGATCGATTCTTAAACTGTACTACCATATCGGAAACCGTCTTGAAAGAGGCCACCAACAGCTACAGGTATCAATTCATAATTGTGATTTATTATTTTTTTAATCATAATTTGAAAATCCAATTAATATTTATATCAATTCTTGAACCTTTTATTTTTGCTGCTTTCCTTCTCGCGAACTGTCGCATTGCTGCATTTTTAGAACGAAGTTCCTTATCGCGGGTTAGCGAGGGGACCTATCCGAGAAAAAATGTAACATGTCACGAAAAACCGTAAGACAAAAATGTCACGAAAAACCGTAAGACGTATAATGTATACTGGTATACGGTGATACCGGGTGTTTTTAGATTATACCGGATGTTTTTAGATTATACCGGGTGTTTTCAGATTATATAAAACGCGTTACGAAAAACGTCTTATACGAAAGGGACTTCGTTCCAAACGCGTGTCCCGCGAACGTTCCAAGTTTTTTTTTTTTTATTTTTGCTGCTTTACTTCTCGCAAACTGTCGCTTTGCTGCAGACGTTTTATTTTTGCTGCTTTCCTCCTCGCGAACTATCGCATTGCTGCATTTCTTTTTTTCATTTTTGCTGCTTTCCTTCTCGCAAACTGTTGCTTTGCCACCGTTAGTGATGGAGATGAAACGGGTAAAAATATGAAGAAGATCGGAGTTTCAAGGACTGGGAGACTTTTTACTTCTACCGCGTGGTCTTAAAGCATACGCTCTCTTCTCTGTTTTCCCCATCCTTTCCCCACATATAAAATAATAAGTGCAAACATTCACATTTGCAATCACTGTGTTGGAACGTGTCTCGACATACGGCGTTAATCAAAAGTCACTATCCACCTTAACGAATATAAAAAAACACTTAACTGAAAAGATATCGAAATTAAAACGACGCGACCCAAACCTTTTTAAATTGAGGCTCAAATGTTTGTTTCGAGTTTCACAAAACATGTTAGAAAATAAAACAGTTTTGTACAAAATTTTCAACTCTCGAGCTCTTTAATTGGCGAGATTATTATCAGTTCACATTTTCAAAACGAATGAATGACGTAACTAAGGATTGTTGCCACGTAAGCTTAGAGCGTAATGAGTCACTTTACACGCTATTACACGGCTATTTTATAGGAGGTAGCACCAGTGACGGATTTACCAGCAGGCTGAGTAGGCTGAAGCCTAGGGCGGCAGATTTTAAGGGGCGGCAAATTTGGCCCAAAAATTTTTGTTTTACAGAAATAAAAAAAAAATTATTATATGCATAGAGAAAACTAATTTCGAAAATTTAACAAAAATTTCAATACTGTATGTACAGTATACTGAACACTCTAGCGTCTGTATAAGAAAAATTACTAAACGCTCTGTAAAATATACTTTTGTTACTAGGTCCAGTAAGTCCACTCACACAATTTAATCAACGTGTAATATGTTCCAACACTTAAATATTTTCTTTGTACAACTATTTGCGTAGTCGTTTTTGTAATTAATATGATTGTGAACTAGGGTATCGAATTTCAGAGGTCAGTAGGGGCGGCAAAAATTTCATAGCCTACTGGCGGCAAATTTGTAAATCCGCCACTGGGTAGCGCAAAAAGGAATTTACAGAGTTGTGGATAATACTGTATTATAACTTTAAATGAGCACAGGCCATGACAGATTAGATATAGTAATACAATTTATATAATGGCAAAATGAACGTTTTTTTTAATATGGCGAACGGCGACACACGGTTTCCGCTCATTCGCCACTTGACTACAGTCGCTTCTTTTCGCTTCAACTCTTGCGGTGGGGTGGATCCCCTAACAACGAAAACAAACCCTTAACCTATCTGAAACAATTTTGCACGCGGAAGTCGTCTCATCGCGAAATGGCCAACCTCTGTTCAATATGTCGAAAACTCTTACAGAGCTTACCCTAGGGCGGCGTTTCTTAAACCTCTTGGATGTTAGCAAAATTATTCCAAACAGAGTAGAGAGAGAGAGATTGTAGATTATAGACGCTCAACATCCGAGAGCAATAATAATAATAATAATGCGTTTAACGTCCGTTTCTCGACTTTATGTCATAGCAGACGCCATTGGCACCATTACTATTTTTTCATCTACCAATTCCCGTTATTTTCTACATTTTTTTACAACTTCAACTTATGTAATAGCAATGGACGAATGAAGGAACTATAGGAAATTAGGATAAGGTAGGTAATTTTTGAACTAGGAGTTTGATAGGTAATCGGCCATGGCCTCAAATAAGGAACCATCTCGATATTTATCTGGAATTAATTGAGGGAAACCATGGAAAACCTCAATCAAGATGGCCGGTACAGGACTTACCGTTTCTCGGAGAGAGGCAGTAGGAAAAAGTCCCAGCCACATCTGCCCCCGCCGGGATTCGAACCCGGTACCTCCCGAATGCGAGTCTAGTGCTGTTTTTCAACAATAATCGATTTTAAAAATAAGACGTCAGCCAACAGATAAAAATACCTGAAGGTATAAAAATCATAACAGGAAATTGTTGATGACTAAGCAACCTTAAAAGATTATAATTTTATATAAATTAATAATAATGCATACATTAATATTTAATACGTTCAGATTATAAAAATATAATTTTATTACGATGTAAAAAACGACGTTCATATACTAGTTAATAGTCATTTACTACCAACATAAAAAAAAATTAAAATCAAGATTATCTCAAAAAAAAAACGAGCAAACGATTGACGAATATTTGAATTAAAATGTCACGAACTTGAAACTTGTCAGACATAAGAGAGAAAGATAAAGATAGAAAAATAAAACTTTTTTAATAACATTGAGCGCACCAACTTGCCACCTGCTTGATTTTCCCACAGTCAGGACAGGAAGTCAGTGCAAGTGAGACGGTAAACGTGTAAAACATACGTTAAAAAGAGACGTCCATAAACATCTTTAACACGGGATCATTGTATGAATTCCTTGCGGGCAGATAAAGAACAGATTATGTTAAATTATGAGCACAAACCGAGACAGAAGTAACAAAAAGAGATGGGTGCATAGAGTTACCACTAGTTAAACAGAGACGGTTGATATAAATCATAGAGAAGCACTAATTTTATAATGGCATATAAAAAATTCGTGTCAGGAGATGTGAATTAGAAATTGTTGAAGTTAGATAAAAATATATAATATACGTATATTTGGGTGGCCAAAAAATAATCGTTACCGGCACTTTGGTACTTCCGCGAACTGATGATTTCTGTCAGTAATTGGCATTTAAATCCATATGAGTGATAGAGAATCAAAGTAGGCCTTGAAGAATCCACAGAGATACCAATATGCCAAACGTGAACTGTCAAAAGTATTACAAATATACTTGCTATGATGTGAAAATCAACTATTTTATAGGAGATACGTGCAAAAAATGTAGTATGTATCTCGATTGTATTGCTCATATAACTGTTAAAACTCGCTAATGGTTCGTTATTGACACAATGTCACAACTAGGGTTGCCAACCGTCCCGCTATACGCGGGACGTCCCGTTTCTAATAACCTTAACGAGACGTCCCGCTCAGGGTGTGTTCGGGAAGCTAAATATCCCGCTTTTCGGAGGACGCTAAATACATTGCTATTCCGTGCTCTAATGCAGCAGCAGAGAGAGTTTTCTCACTTTGTAATAATGCCTGGACCGACGCGCGAAATCGTCTTCATGTGGATTCTGTAAAGTCAGAGCTACAAGTTAAAGTAAATTTTTCTTATTCATGCAAAGATTTTTACAATTTTGTACTTAAAAATGAAAAATCCTTAAAAGTGCCAAATGTCAAGAAAAATACTCATTTAAAAAGTAATTTATAGTTTTCATAATAAGGTCTAAATTACACTATAACTGTTTTTTTCCAGTAAATATTGACTATTATTAATCTAACAAGGTGTTTTATTTCTGATTTGTAAAGAAAATTTCACGTTTTTTTTGTATTCTAAATAAAATTACAGTAGAATCCGTTTATAATGACATCGAAGGGAATTGACAAACACGTCATACTAAGCGGACGTCATACAAAGCATTTTTGTGAAAAAAAGCAACCTTCTTTTTTTAGGTAGCATGACGGGTAGTCCTTTGTTTCTCGTGATTTTAAACCACTGAATTAACGCTTTATCAACATTTTCTTGTCGCGATTTTCGAAGCCTCTCCGGTTTCAAAACATTTGAATTGAACGATCGCTTAATCCGGTTCTTGTTTTTGAAAATCATTGAGATTGTCGAATGACCCACGCCCAATTCTTTTGCGAGAGATGAGTTTGATTCTCCATTTCCTAATCTGCATATTATTGCACCTTTCTCCTCAATCTTAAATGCTTTACGACGTTGAGATGACATTTTTTTTACATAGGATATCACTAAAAACAATGCGTGACGTTCAACTATCAGTACTCACTGAGATTCAGAACAAAAACAAGCCACGTGCCGAACGTCGTCGGGAATCAACGAACATTGCCGAAGGTGTAAAGAATCATGTAGGTCACTATAAACGGACAAAATTTATTAAAAATGGGTCATAATAAGCGACATGTCACTGTAAGCGAAGTCATTATATCCGATTTTGTTACAAAGAATTTTATATGAAAACCAAACTTCGTTCTGTAATTACGTCATAATAGGCGGTTGGTCAATATAGGCGGAGTCATAATAAACGGATTCTACTGTAGTTGGATCCCGCTTTTTAAACCCTTGTCCGGCATTTGAAATCATTATTTCCCGCAAATTTGTATTTTAAAGTTGGCAAGCCTATCTGTAGCCCCATTAGTCTGTAGATATCATTTCTAGAGACTATCATCCTGTTAGTTAAACTGTAATTTTTTTTGTCACCCTGTTTATCTTTGAGGCGCGACGAATATATTTGATAGATAGAATGGTAATGATAGAAAAGAGATAAAAAAGGATAATAAATGTGATGAGTTTATGATAATAATAGAGATAGATGTATCCGAAAAAGGGTAGTTTAAAATTACCCTTTGTGTTGATAGAGGGAACGTGTTAGACTTGTGATTGAAACCTTGCAGTAGATCTGATAAAATGTTGATTCAGGCTTCCAAGATAATTAATCATTAAAATAATAACCCGGACAAACAAAAAGAAAAAGGGTAAATTTTACGATCTAAATAAAATATACTTTATTTAGAAATAATAAACTATTTATTTATCGATGTGATGACCGATATTTTTATTATTTCGAATAAATCATCCAGAATCAGTTTTTAACTTAATTTTTTTTAGACACAAAGTCCAAACTAATTAGAAGTCTACTTGTATAGGAAGATCGTCAAGGCGTTGTTTATTTTATAACTCACAGCTCCCAGCTCCTTCAATTACTAGAGCTAGTCAAACATCACTTGGTTTTTTAGTGTACCGAAAATAACAACGAAAAGAAAATATAGGCCAAATTAACCCAGACAAAAGGTGACTTCAAAAAACTAACAATAAAATGTTAACAACAAAAAAAGATTAATATGGTGGGAGTACGGGTATAATATGGTGTAGGTAACGGGTATTATAAAGACATTTTTTATGCAAGTGATTTTTTTAATTTTAAATGATTTCTCCTAGATTTTCACATAAAATTTGTACCCCTACACCTAGTCAATAAAATTTATTTATTTATTTAGATTCATGTTTGCCAAATTTGAGATGGTTATTGCGTTGTCCAGATGATATTTTACCATGTCATTTCTCAAAAAAAAAAAATGCTACCTTATATCTCTTAAACAAGAAGCAGTACTTGCATCATGTGTTCAGTTAAGAAAGTGTAGATTATATAGACGCTCGACAGGTGAGGTTATTAGCGGTGTCCATTAGATTCAACGCGATTTTTTCTATTCCTAGAAGCTGTTCTCAAATCTCAATTATAAATTGCATGATATATTCATCGAACTCTCAAATTGAAATCTAAGAACTGTCATATTAACAACAATATATTTACGATCTCGGCTATTCTCAAACTGTAAACAGACGCGATCGATAAGTTGTCGAACGTCTATCTTTCAACCCGAAAGGCCTGAACGTAAAGCTGAATATATAAAGTGTCTATACATCTGGTGGCAGTCTAATTAACCTAAGCATATTGTTTGCCGAGTCAATAATAAAATAACAGATGTAGATAAATAACATTGGCATACGTGGTTTGATGACTCGCACCCCACCTCTGACCCCTGCTGTAATTCTGAGAGCGTGTGACCTCTTCAACCCCGTGCCGACATTGGCCCGTGTTGCATTCAACCCTGCCGACCTCAAACTGTGGTGTTGTCAAACTGTTTCTCACAGTTTTGGATTGTATTTTTATGTATTGAAAATAGGGATGTTGACTGTATTCAAATAAAATTATAATTTTAACGTTAAGTGGTAGTTTCTATGATAGAAATACTAAAAAACACTATATTTTTCCTTATTTTTAAAGAATTTAATTAATATTTAATAAATAAAACCTAATAAAATCACTCTCAAGTCACAAACAACAGACACCAATCAGAGCGCATGACGTCATATATGTTCAGCCGCTGTCAAAAAACTTCATTGTTTGGTTAATATTTAGTGTGTAATTTATTCGAAAATTTCTTTAAAAAACACTGCAAGGAGTTTTGACGTCATGGAAAGTGTAAAAAAATGTATAGATGTTAGCGTTAATAGAAGTTCAGAACCTACTTGAGGTATTATGTATATCTATTAATCTTAAAAAAAAAACTTCGGAGAAGTAAAAATTGGTTCTGTGCTAAATTCAAAGACTTGCGGTGACTCGCTCTCAAGATTACGACTTAAACAAAAAAAAATACAGAATTTCGAGGCAGGCAAGAAATTCAAATCAAGCCTGGAAATTCTGTGCCTAAGATGTAGAAAAAAAATTAGTTCCGAGGCAGACAAGGAATTGAAATCCAACCTCGAAATTCTGTGCTCATAAACCTTCAAGAACAAGAGCAAAAAAAAAATGCACAGATGGCGTTTTTTTAGTGGTAGCTTGACAAATAAATATGGAGCTGGGCACACGCCACCTGTGCATTTTTTTTTGCTCTTGCTCTTGAAGGTTTATGAGCACAGAATTTCGAGGTTGGATTTCAATTCCTTGTCTGCCTCGGAACTAATTTTTTTTCTACATCTTAGGCACAGAATTTCCAGGCTTGATTTGAATTTCTTGCCTGCCTCGAAATTCTGTATTTTTTTTTGTTTAAGTCGTAATCTTGAGAGCGAGTCACCGCAAGTCTTTGAATTTAGCACAGAACCAATTTTTACTTCTCCGAAGTTTTTTTTTTAAGATTTCACGTCTTTTTCCAAAGTCTAAGGCTTTTTTTTATTTTGCCTCCAAAATAAAAATATGTGCGTTCTTAGAATTAAGAGGCCATTTTCTTTTCTTACCGGTTTGATCTTTTATATAAATTATACGATATAAAAAAATAATTAAACACAACAATTCTGAAAATATATATTCTGTATATATGAAAAACCCCCAAACGCAATACAAAACCACCAAAACGCAATATAAAACCCCCCAAATGCAATATAAAACACCCAAATTGCAATATAAAACCCCCAAAATGCTATATAAAACCCCCAAAATGCAATATAAAACCCCCAAAATGCAATTAAAACCCCAGAATGCAATATAAAAACCCCAAAATGCAATTAAAACCCCCAAAATGCAATATTAAACCCCCAAAATGCAATATAAAACCCCCAAAATGCATTATAAAATCCCCAAAATGCAATATGAAACCCCCCAAATGCAATATAAAACCCCCAAAATGCAATATAAAACCCCCAAAATGCATTATAAAACCCCCAAAATGCAATATGAAACCCCCAAAATGCAATATAAAACCCCCAAAATGCAATATAAAACCTCCAAAATGCAATATAAAACTCTCAAAATGCAATATAAAACCCCCAAAACGCAATATAAAATCTTCAAAACGCAATACAAAACCTCCAAAACGCAATATAACCTCCCAAAATGAGTACCACTTGTATTGATATTATGGGTTTTCGTATGCCGTACCAAACTACATTTATGACGAAACTTTTCTTGACAAATGTCACATCCAAAAGTTGATATTTGCGAGACTTTTGTCACCACTAATTACTAAAACAAGAAAATAATTTATTTTTATAATATAAAAGAAAATTGGAAACTAATGTAAATAAATATCATGTAAAAAACGAAACAATTGAAAAAAAACAAAATTTACACACGTCGGTCCTGGGACCCGAACTCTGCTCACCCAAGCTGTGAAGCAATGTACGCGCTCTAGACCGCTCGGCTATCTAGCTTGCTCTCTAAAGCACCTTATACTATGTATACTACTGTAAATATATGTCGTACGAAAATTTGGTAAGAGCGTATATAAAACTTGGAAACTAACGTTATTTACACGGCGTTATATGGGAAAGACTCAAAATCAATGTATAGTAATCTCTTAGAGATCTAGGGATGGGCTGTTTTTGCGTTTAATGTACGAAATTTATTTTTCATTTATTTTTCATGTGCGGAATTTAGCACAGAAAAAATCTCTAACGAGATTCTTCAATAAAGAGTTCAATATTATATTTAAACTAAAAAAATGCAGAAAAAAAATTAACTATTTTTTAATGCAATTCTTTATTAATTAAAGCCAAATACTAAAACTGACGGATTAATAGACACATTTTAATAAGAAGAATTCGATAAGTAATATTTTTCAAATAAGATAATTATGTAACAGGTCATTTACTTCCACACAATTCTTTATTAAGACTATTGAGTTGATAAAGTATCCATTCTAATAAGAAAAACATTAAAATTGCAAAAAAAAAATGATAAAAATCGTTTCTTTTTTATGCAACTGGCCATTAATTCCAGCATAATTTTTATTCTGACAGGCAAATATCCATTAGCATACAAACTATCGCAAAACGTTATGCATTTTCAAGATACTGTCAGGTTTTTACAAAGCGTCCTTAGCTCATTAGAATACCACTAACTAATTATTCTCTGACATCAAGTCAGGCGAATAAACATTTATTTATAAATAAACGACCACTAAAACACAGCTTCTTATAAAATAACAAATAGGCAAGAACTACTAAACAGAAATACTTACTTTACATATTTTTATTACACAAAGTTGCAACGACGTTTTAATGGAATTTCTAGATTATTATAAAATAAAACTTCAACATTAATGTGCGTAATTTATTGTTTAATTATTGTGATATTTTCTGCGATATACGAGACAAGTGCTTGGTTAATTTTTTATTTACAGTACAGCTTCAGCAACCCGAACACACGCTAACCTGAACGGATAAATGCTTCTGGACACTTGACTCTAAAACTCGGACACTTACATAAAAATTAACGATAGCAGTTTGTAGTTGTTACTGGCATAGTGTGAATCAGTGACTGGCGTAAATAATCTTATTTTGTAAAATGGATAATAATCGTAAATAAAAAATGTCAAATCTAGAGCAGAAATGTCGAATTCTGGAAGGTTTGAGCAAGGGAATAATACATATAAGACATGTTTCACAACTACAAAAGTGTTTCAATTGATTTAAAATTAATGAAAAAATACAACAAATATTTAAAGCACATTTATTTACTCGGACAACACTCAAACACGGACGATACGCGGTTCCATATGTGTTCGGATTTGTGAAGCTGTATTGTAATTAGATTTATTTAATTTTACCTAGAGAAGGAAACATTCAAAGATCTCTTGATGGATGCCTAAATTGAACAACTTCGCATTCTATCTTTGTACCTACAGTTATTTTAATTGAAAAAACCGACTAAGAAATTAAAAACATTCCCAGAAATAATGTTCAGCCAGCTGTACCATAGATGAATAATTATGTACGACATGAAAATACCATTCAAAGAAACACTAGGCACGTTTGGGCCTGTGGAAATTCTTTCCAGGTTGATGTACTACAAACATACAACAGCACATAACACTCATAGATCATAATGATAATTCATAATAACAAACAACAACATTATACATATGCTAAGTATTCAAGGCGTTACGTGATAGACAACTATGATTAAACGGAATAATAAGTAAGCTAGTAAGAAAGGTTTAGTAAAAAAAACTAACGGTTGTATATCGTGTAAGAGAAAATCACTTAAGTCAGATTTGCGATTATAAATATATGTAAGTAAATTGGGATAAATAGTTTTTTTAAATCAGCAACAGCTGGAAACAAATTATATTTAGATGCTCTTTAGATTTGATTGAAATTCCATTTTTGTCCTTCTGTTTTGGTGTCACACTTATTTATCAGTGTTGCCAGATTTTTTTTGCCAAATCAGGATTTTGGAACTTTTTGAGTGAAAAAAGCGGGATTCTTTCGTCGAAAGCGTAACATAGTAAAAAAACGTATATAATCAGAAGTTTTTAAATATTTATCTCTTTATTTGAGTTCAAATTACGTTTACGTGACAATAGATAGCAAAAATAGCCATAGAAAATGTATTTTAATAAAAATATGATATTTTAAATCAGATTTACCCTATCGTTAAATAGTTGAGTCTTATTCGTATTTTGAATTAAAAAAAATAAAAAAAAAAACAGAAATCAAAATCAAAAAAGTTTTATTCATTAGAAAAATATGGCGTTTCAAACAATAGTCTGAGGAGTGAGTGTTACAAATTGCACCTTACAATGAGAATAATTATTTACGCACGGTCGAGTTATCTCCGAAAAGCGGGACTGAGCCTGTCCCGCGCGGGACATTTAATTTTGATTTAAAAATCGGGACGTCTGGCAACGCTGATTTCTATAGATATACGCAACATATGCATAATTGATAGGCTATAAAACTTCATAGAAACTTCTAAAAAGCGTCATAGAAAATTCTAGAAACCTCATAGAATGTCGCCCAGTTAACTGATTTTTTTTTTGTGAAATTAAAGAGCATCTTTTATCAACCAATAATCGTTTGGGAGTTCCCTTGTCACTATGCAGAGAAGTTGTTCTGACATTTAAACATCCTTCAACCGATCATCTAAAAACCTTGAAAACACGTCTTCAATGTTTAAGTTAGTTGATATAGTAATTAAAAAACAAGACACTGTGTTTAAAACTGTGATCGATTATTTTATGCAAATGTGTTTAAAATAAAACGATTGCAATGACTGCGAATTTTTGAAGAACAGCATTTTTTTGAACGTTTTCTTTCTCAAATTATTGTTAGCCCACAAACTTCATAATCGTAAGGTTAGGAGTTAAGCCTACAATCAGGGCCCTAGTTAAGAACTGACCGCGAGGGCAACTGTCAAGGACACAAACCTCAAGAAGTGCACTTTAAAATTATTGTATTGTTATTCTTCTTGCAAAATAAATTTTGGGGGGTGCAAAATTAAAATCTTTCCCGGAGTGTTTATGATTTTAGCTACGATACTGCCTACAACATAAACAAATACCCTCAAATCATTCCAACAATTCTCCGGCAAGTCCTAAAAATGAGGACGAATGGCAACTCTAGCTTAAGACACATTTAGGACAAATGTTCTTTCGAAGCTTATAAATGAAGCTTCAAACATCAGAGGCATAAATTAGGAAAATTGCGAACTAACGCAATTTCAAATAGACTAATGGCGAGGCGCAGATCGAAACATTATCCCAAAAAAATAAGCAATTAAACCGATACTCGGGACCAACGATGTTTCGCAAGGGTTTTGGACGGAACGGCCGATGAAATCTCCAAAAGCAGGAGTCAGTTACCAAGACAAGCGATGCGTAATACCTCAACAAATTAAGTAACTGTTAAGGAATTACATATAGTAGCCTCCACCACGAATTGTCCAACCAAAGTGAGGTAAGCGAAGGTCAAAAATATGCATCGGTAACAATTGAAGTACGATAAGTTGTTTTTCTTGTGCATTATGAATGTCCAGCAATATGTTTTTTTTCTGCTGCGTTAGTTAAATAGTCTCGAGTCGCGTGTTATACCCGTTGCCTCATGTTTCTGCATGAGTCGAACAAGAACCGAGATATGAAATGAGAGTGTGCGAGTGAGGACGGGATAGTTTAAGCTACAATTCCATATATACATGTATGAGCGAGTACGAGCGAGCGAGTCTTGACGAAACGGCAGCTGCAAGCGTTCAACGAACACAGGTGGCCACGAGTGTGGGAAACGCTGGAACCGACACGTTCCCACGGCTCATGGCTGGGCAAGCGACATGCACACAGCCTGCTGCTACGGAGTACAGACCACGCGCGGGCACCTGGTCCGCTTATATAAAGACGGGGGCCATGCCTTCGCAATACATTCTGTGTGCAATCGTTTGTGAGTACACATCGAGAGCAAAGTATTTAAAAAAAAAGCACGCCGTTCGTTACGTTGTGTTTTGACAGTTTTGATAATCAGTTTTTTTAAAAATGAGTTACGAAATGATAAGTGTCGCGCCTGCCGAGGAAGTACAACCGATATCTCGGACTTATCAGTACCGGAAAGTGATGAAGCCGATGCTGGAAAGAAAACGTCGAGCTAGAATTAATCGGTGTCTTGACGAACTGAAAGAATTAATGGTAGCCGCTCTACAATCAGAAGGCGAGAACGTTTCCAAATTGGAAAAAGCAGATATTCTGGAATTGACGGTCCGTCATTTACACAAGTTGCGTCGTCAACAAAGACTCGCAGCTAATCCGGTAATTGATGCAGACAGATTCCGGGCCGGTTTCACGCACTGCGCTAACGAAGTGTCGAGATGTTTGGCGGCTACACCGGGAGTTGATGTCCAACTTGGAACTCAGTTGATGACACATCTTGGTCATCGATTGAACGATATCGACAAGAAATCACCACTGCGTGTCCAAATCGGTGGTGTTTATACACCTCCGGGAACACCGACGCCGCCCGATGCAACATGCATTTCCGGGGCGACCGGATATCCAATGCCCTTGACACCTGCGTCATCGACGTCGTCAAGATATGCGCCATCGCCTTCCAATCAACCTATTGACTGTTCGACGGCTGGCTTACTGAAAGTTGCCACCAGGAAAATTGAAGAAAATGTTTGGCGACCGTGGTAAAAATAGTGCCTTCGAACTTTATATCGAAATGTCTTCCAGATACATTTAATAGTTTTAAAATCACTACATGTGTCTTTCATAGATTTTTTTTATTTGTTTTTGCTCAATTTGTAGTTTAATTATTTTTATTTTTTTAATGTGGACTGATCTCTTTTGATTGTATTTTTTTTTATTTAGTTTTAATTTCGGAATGAAGCTTTAATGTAGTTTTTAAGTAATGGAAAGCAAAAAAGAGTTAGGGAAAGATTTTTTTTTATCTATTAATGTTTTTAATTGTGATAAAATATAGAAGCATATATTTATTGTACCTGTGATTAGAAATAATTTTATTATTATATAAGCTTGATTCAAAATAATCGAAATGCTTTTTTATATATAATGAAGGATTTTAATTGTATTACATTTGAAGCGATGCTGTGATATCTGTTCGTATTTTTTAATATGAATTTGATGAAAAAATAAAACAATATTAAAATATATTTTTTGTGTTTTCTATAAAAAAATACCTCTATTTTTATTTCAGATACAAAAACAATAATTTTTTATTTTTGTTAAATTGCAAAATAATTTATAAAAAAACCAGCAGTTTTTAATATTCAATTAGATATTTTAGAACTTAAATTGGCGCCAAAAAAATCTTATTTCAATAAATTAATCAGCCGTGATTTATCATTTATTTTGAATGAATAATTATATCCGTCAAAATTTTCTCGACAAATTTCGTATATTTTTTGCCACTTAAATAAGTGCTAACAAACTATTAATTACGACTAAAGTGCTTTTATGTAAATATTATTTATCGAATCATTTTTTTGTCAGTGTTGGCAATTTAAAAAAAAACACTCGAATGTATATGTCTTTTTTTGCGCGCTTTTTACAACTCGTGAAAATAATCGTAACTTCTTTAAAATATTTGTATTTTCAGACACCGCTTAAACAATTATGAGCTCTCCCCAGATTCGCTAATAGTTATTTGTTTCAATTAAATATTACCAAAATTTAGTCATGAATTTCGAAACGCTAAAAGCCTATAATTCAAGAATTAATATAAATTTAGTTTATAGTTAAATTTCTCAGCATAATGTTGTTTAATTTTTATTTCACTGAATATAGATACAAATTATCTATATTTTTATTATGAAAAAAAACACAAGCATGTTAAAAGGGGGTGTTTATAATAATATAAATAACAAAGATAAAAATAATGAAATAACATATGTGGACACCGAGCTTAGCAATTAAAAAAAAACGTAAATCGATATAGGAATTGCTGACGGACTGTCAAAAGAAAACGGCTCGTGTTTTAAAAATATTATATAGATTATAACAAGTGACCGATATTTTTTAAATCTTCGGTAACTTTAATTTCACAAGAAAAAGTATCGTGACATCTCGTGGCACGGAATTCAGACTAAAATATATTAGGTAGCTAAGCATATTATTTCGTTGCTTGTTAAACTTAACAGCGACATCTAGGTTTATTAAAATTTAAGAGTTTAGTAGTGACATCTACATGCGTTATTTTTAGTCGAAAGAAAGAAACTACTTTTGTTTTTCTATTACGAATTAAATAACATCACCATTTATTTCCGTCAGATGGCAATAATAATATTAACAACTAGCGGCCTGGTCCGGCTTCGCCCGGGTGGCAATAATTATCTATAGCCATAAAAGATGAGAATCATTATCAAAAATTCGCAACGTGTATTGAACTTGCGCGAATTCTATCGCTTTTTATTGTAAAGTTCAAAAATTGAAGAAAAATCAAAATTACCAAAAAACAAAAAGAAATCTGTTGATCCGGCGCTACCAAACTACGCAGGATCACCTGCTGGGCTAATCAGAAAATTGTCTGAAAATTTCATCAAAATCGGTCCAGTCGTTTTGGAGTCCATAGGGAACACACATCGATTTATATATATGTATATAGATTTTTGTAGTATTTCGTTCATACTAGCCGGACGCTGGAACGATTTTTAATCAGGCGCTCTTGTGGCTTTTTAGTTTAAATAGCATAGTTTACTTTTATCAGACACTATTAAAAATCGTCTCCGGCACGTTTAAACACGGGTGGTTTGTCACCGTTCGGTGAGAAATCAGATCAGAAGTCGTTGTGCTTATAATATTATAAACTAGCTGATACCTGCGACTTTGTCTGCGTTTAATATAATAAACAAAGCAGACGAGGCCGCGGGTTTCAGCTAGTCTGAAATAAAATAAAATCAGAATGAACGAAAAAAATTAAAATTATAAAAACAATAAAAAATGACTTACCCTTCAGTTTTCGATGTTCTGCTAAAATGCAATTGTTCGATTAATACTCGCACTACAGCATACAAGTTCAAAGACTGTTTTTTATTTTACTTTTCGAGTACAGGCGAACCCCAAATAACAAATAGGTTCTTAAGTGAAAGTTATTTTTTCATAAAATCAGAACAATTCGAGAATACGGCACTTAAATAAATAGGAAGTGGCAATTACTTCGACCGGTATTTGTAAATTTATATACACGTAACACTTCTGTTATGTAAAACGTTCTTAAGAATAGAAGTTCCACTAATAGAAATATCGGCTTGGAAATACGTCTCTTACTATAGAAAATTTTAAATCGAGAATAATTCAATAAATAAAAACACTTTTAACATAAAACACTTTTCACGCTAAAAAATAACTCACTATTATTAAAACAAATTAAACAAAAAATATCAAAACTAAACTTGCACCGTTTCGCGTAATATTCGGTCGTCGACTGAATGATTTTGAAAAACAACCTACAAAATGAAGCGAATACGTAATTTGTAAAAATACAGGGTCCGGCAATAGAAATGGTTCGATTTTATAATAGCTTGCTGTTGAAAAACCAATGAAGTAATTGAAATATTTTTTATTGAATCTATAAAATATATTTTCGAGAATTTATTATAATAATAATAATAATAATTTTATTGCTCCAGTATAGGAGAAGTCATTTCAATTTAGAAAATTTAAGTACATAAAATTGACAGTCAGTGTATTGCTCTAATCACATGACGTATCAGTTTTTTTTTGTTCACAAATATTTATGCAATATGTTTTAAAAAATCATGTCTTTGAGCACGTGAAGAGTTTGGGAATCTGCGTAGTAAAAAGAGTGGGATAAGCGATCAGTAGTTGTGTAATTTGTAATTTGTGATGGTCAATCATAGACAGTATCTAGTCTGTACTGTCAGTGGTGCGTCTTGACTATAGCGACAAAAAAATTAATGACAATAATTTAGTGTCGCAATTTGCTTTATTATGAAAGATTAACTGTTGCGATATGGCACCGTAGAGGAACTGATAATTCATTCCGTCGTGAAAGTGGAAAGATTCGGGTTCGAGTCCCGACGATAACAGTTGAATATACATTTTTCTAATATAGCACTGTAACAATATATGTTTCTTAACAATTATAGCAAACGATTGCTATTATATTGTTTACGTATTCATAAGATCATCTCTTGTTAGAAAACTTAGATCCGAAACTCTTTTGTGCGCAGAAATAACGCCGCTATTTTTTTTAAGGTAGTTGTCGTGGTTAAGGCACACCGTTAGAAAATTCTTAATTTTTTTATACTTATTAAGGACATGATAATACAATTACCCTGACAATTTGAAGTCGATCGACCGTATATAATCCGAGATACATTCAATTAAAAATTGGATAATTAACATTGATTGTATAAGATCTCTGTAGTTCTGAACCAGTTTCTTATTTATAAAAAAAGAACTAACTGTCAGAAACTTTCCAAAAACTGACAGTCTTTCAATGCATTTGTTATGAGTTTAAAAAAAATAAGAAAAATTTTTTGATCGTCTAATTATGTATAAATAACGGTTTAAAGTTCAACAATTTATAGAAAAGTATGCATGCAAATGAATACTGTATGGGTTACGTTTCCACGGGTACAGTCTTGCGCACAAATTATGGATCACTTAGCTACAAGCGAGTATTATTTGTGGTGCGTATAATCTATCACTTTTTGACAATATTGTACCACGACAACTACCTTAAACGACACTTCTCTACTAAGTAGCAAGACAACTATTTTAAATTAAAAATCGAAATTGCTGTCCGGTACAGAATAATAAGTGTACGGACTCTTGTACAGTGGATTCTCGTTTCTAGAATCGTTTCCTCTCTTTTTTATATGTTCCAATTCTATTTCGAACCTTTTGTATTCGTTTTTGTCTTTGATGGCAGTGTAGACCCTAATCGCCAAAATCAGACCAAGACCAATTAGAAAAGTAGCCAGTCCAATCCACATGCCCCAAGATAACATCGCTTGGGACAGACATTTTGGATCATCCATCAAGAAAATATCTATGTCGTCACAAAAATATGTGTAAAGACAACCATCTATCCACAGCTCGCACTTTGTGTCATTGTCTTTCACGTCTGGAAAATATACAAGCATCTATAAGATACCGACATCTATAAAGGCCTCAGTACACAGTGGTCTGTAGTGGGCCATTGTAGACCATCGCCATTGTGTACAGGGGGTAATGGTCTGTAGTGGCGGACAATTGTGAATCGTGGTGTGCAATCCATTTGTTGTCGGTTTTTTTGACACACTTCAAAGGAATCGTGGCGTGGCGTGGCCTGTGGTGTTCACACAGTCGCCCATTGTTTGGACAGGTACCTACTTTTTTGTTGCGTGCTATACTATTTAAATTTTTAATCGCCCAAAGTGTCAGTATCCTGGAGCAATGAAGAGACTTTTAGGTTTATAATACTATAATACTTGTAAATAGTATATAAATAAGTAGCCGCGGCCGTAATTACTTCCACGTCCATCGCAAGTGCTTCGCCAGGCAGAAATGAGCCATGGACCATTGTGTGAACACCAAGTGACAGTGGCCTACAGTTGCACATTGCAAAGCATGGCCCACTACAGACCACTGTGTACTGGGGCCTTAAGATACTGATACATGCATCTATAAGATATAAAATAGGTATGTTAGGGCCGATGTACGATTTTGCGATTTTTTTTAATATCCGTATTTTTTGACTTCTGCGCTTTTTAGCGCAGTTAATCACAATCTTATTCTAAATTATTATTCAGAAGTTTTCTTCTGAGTGAAAATTAGAAGACAAGCAGCCTTCGTTCATCCTTCTTCATTCATGTCCAAAACATTCTTCCATTCGTACCTTAGTTATAAATTTTTATCACTATATCACACCTATATATTATCAGACGGAAATACAGTATAAAAACTAAAAAAATCTATGGCAAGGGTCAAATAAATTTATTTGACAATGCTTTCTGCAATCCAGTGTTAGTCTCAGAGTTTGACTTATAATTGGTACTCACCTTTGACACTTCTTTTGACATAAGTAGTGTTTCTTAGATTGCCTTTGCATTTTTCTTCGTCATTCTTGTTCAGCGCTAGACACATGGCGTATTTCTCATGTATTTTGCATTCGTCGCCGTATTTCTGCTCACAATAGATTCCTAGAACCGATAATTAAAAAAAATAGAAAACAGTATCACGGGTAATTGGAATAATGAAAATAAATCAATTTAAACACTCATTGATTGCAACGTTTCGTCTTTTCTTTAATTAAGACTTTTTCAAGCTCTCAATATGCTTAAACGATAGTTAAACTATGATATAATATACAATTTGGCATTACAAAAAACAATTATTATTTTTGTAATGCCAAATTGCATATTATATCATAGTTTAACTATCGTTTAAGCATATTGACAGCTTGAAAAAGTTGGCAACCCTAGGTTAAACCCATAACCCTTCCTCTTTCGCAGTCGGGTAAAAAGTACCTGTATATTGCCTGCCCTCGTTGTCGACTTCGCACTGACATTGGCCGCAAACGCAGTCACCGCGGCCGCTGCAAATGCGTTGCGTCCCCGTGGCGACGCATCCTGAAATATCGGTACTGCACTCACAGTTCTTGCCGCTGTAGCCGTCGGGGCAAAGGCACTGGCCGCAATTGCAGTAGCCCCTGTTACTGCACTTTACACCGTCGATACTGCGCGATAAAAAATAATCGGTAAAAAATGTATACAGCTCATAGGAAAAATGAAACTTCTTTAGAGTTATGAGTTCGTTTCATTTTGCGTTACCAAGGTGTCTCTATTTCCCCGCCATTGAATCATTTCTCCTTTAACGTTACAGAAAATTTCAAATAGATGTACGGCTGGGGTTGTAGTAGAGATGGGAAAAACGGGTCTTTTTAGTGATCTGCATCTTTGCTTCTGGTTCCCGTATGTGAGCCGGCTCACTGAACCGGTTCAAAAAGAGCCGAGCTCTGAATATGTTACTGCAGTCTGCCACTGAGTTACCTAGTTCAGTCAATCATATCACGACCTGTATAGAATCAAGAATGCATAGCCAAACATGTGATGCATGAGTTATTTGAGCTGACAGATGCCTCAAAGCAAGTACTGATACGTAAGTGTAAAATGTGCTTCTGTGTGTTAAGTGTTTCACTGAGTTATGCGAATCCGTTGATCCGTCGGCTCAAAAAAAAGTGAGTCGGCTCTCACGGATCTTCTATCGGAGTCGGCTCTTTGAACCGGTTTAGATCTGAGTTACCCAACACTAGATTATTTGTTTTTAGCATTCCTCCACAATGATACTAATTTAGGTCAAAACTCACTTTTCAAAATTTTACAATATTTTTTCTTTTTAAGGTCTCCCGAGTATAAAAACATAATTTTGGAAATCGGTTGGTTTATTTGTTAATCTCCGGGTGAAATTGACTTTCATGGAAGTGATGCTTATTAAAGTACTTACATATCGCAATCGTCGCATTCACAATACTTGCCACTAGCTCCTAAATCACAATCGCAAATTCCGCACGTGCAAAGGCCTCTGAAAAAAAGAAAAATATAATTGTTCATACCTCCTGGACCATGTTAACTCCTAAACTCTCCGTATTTTTTAGAACAAAACTAAAAAGAAATGATCGAAATAATATTTGATTTAGTGGTTTTTATAGCTAACATGTTTTCGGTATTGATGTGACATTTTTTGTATGTTATCACCTAATCCTTCATCTGTTTTAATAGTATAGATGAAATTTATACAAAAAGGAGATTTCAGCATTACGTCACACAAAATTGTTGAATCTGTTTATAGCTGGGCTATTTTTAATATGTTGGACATTTTGAAAAGAGACTTTTTTATTCAGAAAAATACACTCTATCGGTCTGTAAAATAATAATAACAATCTACCTTTGTAAATGCGTCTGTATATAAAACATGCGTTATTACTACAAAATTCTACATCTAAAATGCTTTAATTTTGGTAACGTGTAAATTTTCTGTATTTTCAATTATAATCGAGCTGTATAAAAAATATGGTGCTGAAGATTTCAACGCAACGTCAAGAAGGGAACCGAAAACATTTCGATTTTAGTTGGTCTTTTGCATTAAGGCACATCGTCAGAAGATTCTTAATTTTTGTATACTTATTAAGGACATGTCGTCGACTTAAGATAGTTGTCGTGGTTAAGGCCCACCGTCAGAAAATTCTTAATTTTTGTATACTTATTAAGGACATGATAATACAACTATCCTGAAAATTTGAAGTCGATCGACCGTATATAATCCGAGAAAAATTCAAATAGAAATAGGATAATTAACATTGATTGTATACGATCTCTGTAGTTCTGAAACAGTTTCTTATTTATACAAAAAGAACTAACTGTCAGAAACTTTCCAAAAACTGACAGTCTTTCAACGCATTTGTTGAGTTTAAAAAAAATAAGAAAAAATTTTGACCGTCTAATTATTTATAAATAACGGTTTAAAGTTCAAAAATTTATAGAAAAGTATACATGCAGATGAATACTGTATGGGTTACGTTTCCACGGGTACAGTCTTGCGTACAAATTATGGATCACTTAGCTACAAGCTAGTATACTTTTGTGGCGCGTATAATCTATAACTTTTTGACAATATTGTACCACGACAACTACCTTAAAAGACTTCGTTTAATATTGAATAAATAACTAACCTTTCTGAACACATGTACATTGACACCGGCTCATAACATTCTTTCTCCAAGTTCACCGATTTTTCGAAATCGGTACCGTCGCACTCGCAGCTCTTTCCCAACCTTTTGAATATACCAAATCTATTTAAGACAGTTTTAACATGGGTATTTTAAATACAACAATCTGCCAATTAATATTAAAATTAGAAGAAGTTAAAGGCGTGACCTGATTGCGCCATAGCAAAAACACGTAAAATAGCAACTAGAAACATTTAAGAATCGGCGAGATTGTTGGAATTTCGTTGTTTATATGGAGTTACGATTGCTAATTACAAACTTGCTAGCTCCCAGATTCTCTCAGACGTGAACCTGAGGATTGTGGATCTGTAACCGATATCAATACCTATACATAAAAATAATATCTTTTTATGTAGTCAATGCCTCGCCCTGATAGTCCCAGAGCTGACGATCGAATTTCCTATATCACAGGCAAAAACTGTGTGAGTTAACATTAGGGCGGACAAACAGGGAGTCACATTTTTTTATTTTGAAAAATTAGGCCCGACAAGGAGTTGCAACAGAATGATTTTTGATACGTTGAGATCGACATTTTGACGTCAATTTTTAATTATGTACAAGACGTCAATCCAAAAAATAACCGAAAATGATATTAGTATTCCATGATCTGACTGAACAAAAATACGTAGGAAATCTTAATCTATGACCTTCTTCAATATTTAAACTACAATACCATGGCTTTTGACATTCACAGATCCCGCAAATTAAATTTCCATGGTCATTACAAGTTGCGCTGTCAAAATCTGTCGCATTTTTTTCTTCACAGCTGCAGCCACACAAAAGTTCCAAGTCTATAACCAAACGTTCTGATCCCGAATTTACCTCATCGATAATTATAGTCTGTTTCTGAAAACAAAACATAAAAACACTTTTTTATTGTAATTCCTTGAAATATTTTTTATATTCCATCTATCGATCAGTCGTTAATTCCCCGCCCCTAAGAAAATAATAAGCAATGTCGAATTTGAGGAAGAACTTGAATCACAAACTTCCAGGATTTTTTTTTAATAAACTTTTTTATTCCGTAATTACTGAACGCTTGGAATATTTAATTTTTTTTATCTTATAAGACCCCTGAATTTGTGATCGTCGTAGAAATTCGTCATTCTCAAATTCAACCTTGAAAGTGATCACTTACAAAATCCGACCTGTTCTGTGGACAATTATCAAACTCGACTTTAACATCGAACTCATACGTCCTCGCTATTGTCAGAGGACAAGTGTTGGTTTCTTTATCAAGATGTTTGTCGCCGCAAGTCGACCTATAAGTAAATTTGATCGGCTCACTCGAATTGTCTCGAATCTGTACGTCCTTGACGAACTTTTCATAGCCTTGTTTCAACAACATTAAAATATTCGAACTATCTTCCTTGATGGTCGCTGTATGAGTGATATTAGGCATCAAGGCACTGATTTGATCATAGGTTGCTTTGAACGGTTCCGTTGCAGCAAATATTACGTTAATCTGCAAACAGAAAATAAATTCGGATACAAATTTCTGACATTCTATCTATATTATTGGAATGAGCTTCTTCTAATTTAAAAAATGTCATCGAATTTTTTTACTTATCTGTTTGAAAATTATTTAACGGCGAGGAAATATAAGAGAAAAACATTGGTAACGCACCAATGCAACGAGTTTAAAACTTTAAAGAAGTTCCACTTCCCACGTGAACTAGTACTTGACATGTCATAACAGGACGTCTCTTGCAAATTATTCAAATTGACAGTACTATGAGAAAACTGATTATCAAGGCATACTTTTTGTTTTTCAAGCACGTCGTAGATCTGGTAAACTGACGGATAATCTAATGTGAGAGCTTCGGTATAGAAACCGGTTGAGTCGAGATGGCAAAGTTGATCGTTCGGTTTTAAGATTCCACCGAGGATACCATCTCCAGCCATGTGGAGTAGACTGTTGGTTGCTAAAAGGACAATCTTCTTTGAATCGTTGTTCCAGCCTATCTGTCTGTTGCACACAGCAACTTGCATCAAAGCGTCTAATCCGCCATCCACGTTGTCTAAATTGGCTGTGTAATGACTTGAATTCAACTGGAACACGTAAAAAAATTATTGTAGCTGATTTAGAAACCAATCGTCGAGTGTCACATTCTGGGATGTTCTGGAGGAAATGAGCTTGAAAAAACTGGCTGCTTTCTATGAAGCCTCAGGATCGTTCAGAAACATATTCTAACAATCAGCAAATGTTAAACAATATGTCATCAAACTCTAACTCTTGGAAAACAAAAATGTATATCAACAGATGTATATTTCGTTTTCGTACGGACTAATTGCTTTCTCACAAGGCACCAAAACTGTTCCGAATCTAGTTAGTTATCGGGAAGGTGTAAATGAGTCTTATCCAAGTATGTAGGCTTTCACGACCGGCGCGGCGTTGTTCCAACTCTTCTTGATTCTTCTTGGTCGTGGCTCATTGATATTTCTACCTGGCATCTTTGATAATGTCTAACGCAGTTATAGATGAAAAGTCAAGTAGAAATAGCAATGGATTATGGCATACAGCCCGCAAACCAAGAGGAGTTGGATTAATCGACTCTTGTGTTGGCTGAGAACAGCGGGAAACTTTTTCTGTCTCCAAATTATTAAAGCGTGAAACCAACTCTACCTAGAAAATTCTCTCAGGAATCACCATCTTCTTAATTACTAGATTAAATAGATTTTATAATGATTGGTTCATTACAGACCTTATCAACAAATTCAGTGGTATTATCAGTAAACATAAGTATGTGTTTAAAATCGTAGACCGGTTCACAGACATCGCCATCTTGCTTGCAAGGATTATCTTCTTCCTGAACGTTGATCCATGGCATAGCCGGTTTATCGGCGAATTGACCGAAAGCCAAACGATAATTTGTCGTCATTTCACTTAACACAGACGTCAAGTTATCGGCCAGTTTAACTATCGTCGACTTATCGTCACGCATGCTGTAAGACGCGTCCATCAGCAAATAAAGTTCCAAAGGATAGTGTTTAGCTGGTCGGTACTGGATTTTGAATTTCAGTGGTTCGTCTGAAAGAAGTTAAAAATTAATTTGACTCCGTTTTAATAGACTTACCGGAGTTGAATATTCCCAACTCCATCTGAATTCCGAATTTATCGATAGACCGAGTAGTTTCCCAATTTTACTCTGTCGAGGAAGTGAAGTTATAAAAAAAACTAGTTGCATGTAAATCTCACGCGTCTGAAGTGAAACTTTATGGATAAACAATTGTATTATTTGTAAACACTAGATACTTATATAGATGATTTCATTCAATTATCACCTCTCGCTATTCAGCCCTGTTCCCTGGATATTATTTCTACTATGCGAACTTGTCGATTGAGTTTCCCCCGGCAGCTAATCCCCGCAAGTAGATCTTGTCATTTCCTCCACTTCTGACGTATCGATTTTTGATTTTTTCGTTACTCTATTAAAGTAAATTTCTCAGATCGACCGAGCTGGGTAGAGTAGTGGTGACAGCACTATACTCGCATTCGGGAGGTACCGGGTTCGAATTCCGGCGGGGGCAGATGTGGCTGGGACTTTTTCCTACTGCCTCTCGCCGAGAAACGGTAATTCCTGTACCGGTCATCTTGATTGAGGTTTTCCATGGTTTCCCTCAATTAATTCCAGATAAATATCGAGATGGTTCCTTATTTGAGGCCATGGCCGATTACCTATCAAATTCCTAGTTCAAAAATTACCTACCTTATCCTAATTTCCTATAATTCCTTCATTCGCCCATTGCTATTACATAAGTTGAAGTTGTAAAAAAATGTAGAAAATAACGGGAAGTGGTAGATGAAAAAATAGTAATAGTGCGAATGGCGTCTGTTATGACATAAAGTCGAAAAACGGACGTTAAACGCATTATTATTATTAAATTAAAGTTTCACTTCAGATAGTTTTTAAGGGGCTTTGACTCTTCCTCAATTTCAGTCCTGCCTAGTAAAGTATCTCAAATTTTGAATGTGCATGTATTAATTACTTACGGGGACGTAATTTGATTTTCATTTTTTGAGGTTTAATCTGCACTACGTTATATTCGTCGTCAACTACTTCATAGTCATGTAAATCCTTGTTGTTCTTCTCTTTTATTTCTACACCAGGAATATCACTCCTTTGTATAAATTCCTCATCGCAACCAGACTTCAACAGTTTTTCGAAAGTGTTGCATTTCGTTTTTATATCAGGATTCTGAAAGAACAACAAAGGAAAAATCTAGTCGTCTTTGTCAATATATTATTGTAACTTTTATTACAACAATTTAAATTCTTTGATAATAATTGACTTTCGACTTCGGAGGTAAATTATACTGCAGAATATTTTATTTTGGGGAAAAATAACCGCTAGGACACGTATGAAGAAAATAATAGCATCGCAAGGAATTATGCCACTTTAAAAAATATATGAACCTGAAAATGTAAACCTCCTCTATAGATCAAAAGATGGATTATTATAGATAATACAGCTTAAGTCGTTGGCGTCTGTTTTCTAGACCCCCCCCCCTTGATCCTAGATTTAATAAATGTAGGTATATCATCGAAATTCAGTATCAATTTTCAAAGACTTTTTTAACTGCAGCTAATAATTTTTAATTACGGCAAACAGAAAACAAAAGTTACCCATTTTGTGCACCACACACAGTCCACGTGAGAATTTAAACATTCTGAGCATGTCGTGAAAAACTCGCAATTTTGCGCAGAATCACCTCCTAAAATCGAAGAAATATATTTTAAAACAATAATCTAATTATATCTAATTATATTAATTGCGCTTTTCATTCTGGATCTTCCAGCCAACTTGAAGACACCATCTTCAACGATAATTCTCTCATAAAATTTAAAATTCTTAAAAGTTCTTAAAGAACTTAAAGAATATTAATAATTTATAAATATTTTAGAGGAATTAGGATCAATGAAATTAAAAGACAAATTATTATTTCACAACGTTTCGTATTAAATCAATACTTCATCAGGAGATCTTAATTAATTGTCTTAATAATTAGATTTAATTCAATTATCTTGTTATACTATTTTGAGATATCATAGCAAATCAAATTTTTAAGTAGTTAAAAACGTTAAAAACATTGTGAAATAATAATTTGTCTTTTAATTTCATTGATCCTAATTCCTCTAAAATATTTATAAATTATTAACATCAAAAGGATCTGATATATACATTATTTAAAGAATATTTTTCTTTGTTTATAGAAATCAGCATTTTTTATAAGTAATGTTCTTTTAACTTTAAATTAATTAATAAAAAAATATATCAAACAGTCAAAGATTATTGATTTCTATTGCACGCTTCGCGCAGTCGCGTACGACATCGGCATTTATCAAAAAGTAAACAAACAATTTAATATAAGAATTTTATAAAAATATTTCCTTCAAATCAATGTTATTCTTTCTGATTAAATTAATTAAAAACAATAAAGTATCCAGTATTGATATGAAATTACCTTTAATACAATTGAAAATCATTAACAATGTTATCAATATCTTATATCTTGCAAAGATGATGTACCAATCCATGTTTTAACGGATTCACCCATCAACAATTTTAACTCGTCTGGTATTATCTAATCATTCTAATCAATTTGTGACTTTATGTTATATACCAAGGTTTCTTTTATATTTCCCCACCGTTAGTTCATTTCCCCTTTCCAACAGATACGTCGCTAAAGAAGTTTCACTTCAAATAACGTTTGAGTCTCACTAACATAAGCATAGGGAGGAAGTGAAACTTCTTTTGAGTTATGTACATCAGTATTATAAATCTAATTATCCATTTTGCGTTGCTAAGATCTTCCTTATATTTCCTCTTCAACGTTACAGAAAATTTTCAACAGACACGTCGCTAAAGAAGATTTCTGAGACAAATCTAATGATACCTTAATTTCAGAAATCCGTCCAGACATTTGAATGATACGAGGTATTAAAGAATATTACATGCATAGATACGCGCAAAGAACATAAGGTCCTCCTTGGCCAACGGGTAAAAATAGATTCGATATTTTTAATTGAATCTATTTTTACCCAAACATACAAATTCCAAAACTTATATAGGCTAATGCACTGTATACAGAAGACAATGTTTAGATTATATAATAATTGAAATTCAATAACTAGGGTTGACCAATCAGAAAAAATATAAACATTCTAGAAACATGGAATGCATTCGGTTGATCTTTTTAGTATTAAAAAAAATGTGAACCTAATGGGTAAGTCGTTCCCTCCATATCTTATCATTTGTTTATTTTCTTTAATCTTATTAAAAAATTTCGACGGGAGAGTCAGCGATATCTTCCCACCTAGTAAACATTTGCTCGTAGCTGATAATTTTTTAACATTCTATTTTCGTATCAACAGTTCAATCAATACGAATATACAAAAGATAGTTCTATTTTCTGTGCCTTCGCGCGGTTTTTACCATTCGATAGCTTATTTCTTCGGAAGGTTTAAATCTATAATAACACTTCGTCCGGGTAAAAATCGAATTGAATTCGCTATACTGAACAGACTTGAATGCGGCGTTTACCATTTGATAGTTTATTCCTTGGGGTCCAGAAAAGGGATTTATAATAACTGTCCGACCTGGCTTCGTCCGAGTGAAAATAGAATTAAATTATCTACAGACGAATGCGGTTTTTACTATTCGAAAACTTATTTCTTTGGATAGTCTTAGATTTATAATGACTTTCCGCTCCAGCTTCGTCCGGGTGAAAATAGATACTGAACAAATTTGAATGTAGTTTTTACCATTGGACACTGCTTAGTCCTTAATGAAGATTCAGATCTATTTTAACTGTACGATCCGGCTTCGTCCGGGTGAAAATAGAATTGCATTCGCTATACAGAACCGATTTGAATGTCGTTTTTAACATTCGATTGCTTCTTTTTTTATGAAAGTTCAGATTTATAATAACTGGACGATCCGGCTTCGTCCGGGTGAAACTAGAATTGCATTCACTACAGGGAACCAAGTTAAATGCGGTTTTTACCATTCGATAGCTTATTTCCAGAGAAAAGTTTAAATCTACTGTTACAGGTCCGGACTGACTGTAAATCGGAGATCGAACGAGTGAAGTGAGTGAGTAACTTATTAAAAAAGAGTTAATTAAATATTATACTTCGAGTGATTCGTCAGCGTTTTTTATCCTGTAACAGTAACAAAAAAAACAACTATTTTGAAAAAAAATGTTTTTATTATTTTTTCAACATCGTTACAAATACATATAAATAACCTGAAAACTTTGTAAGGTCACATTGATGTAACTCAAAAATTTAGAACACTGTTAACTCTTCACTGCAAGACTTTAGGCACCTTCCCACCATTTTTATTTACAACATTCGTTTAGTTAAAGAATATCTGCAGCGAAAATCTAACTTGTGGTGAGTTGTTTTCAAGTTTATTTTTTTATTTAAAACTATTTACAAACATTTATTAACTGGCAAGAATTTAATCGATTGTATCTTTGAGCCGCGATATTTTACCTTAAAGCTAGTCTTCAAGAATCGCAAGTTCATACTTTTCAACTTTTTACGTTCGATTCAGTACCAATCTGACATTAGCTTAAAATTGGATTTAAACGGTATAAAAAATCCAATTGACTTGTGAAGAATTTTTTTTCCAATCCCCTGACGCGATCACAAGCGGACAGGGGCCACCCATAAACGACGTCACGCATTAGGGGGCAGGGGAGACATTTCAGATTTGTGACAAAAATGTGACAGGGGGATCTACGGGAATTTAAAAGTTGTGATGACACAAAGTCAAATCTTTAAAAAATATATTTTTCGATCCATGGATCGATTGTCAGAGACTTTTTCTATTATAGGGTTAGAAGTTTCACTTGGCAGGGGAGGGTTAAATGAAAATGTGGAGGGGTCTAGAAAATCGTGTGAAGTAATTTATGGATGACCCCAAAGGAACGGGAGACAAACGGAAATAAAAACTTGAAAAACATTTTTAAATACCCTTATATTTAAAATTTTAAGAAAACTCCCTGCAAATGTTTCTTTTTTGCAAAATTATAGTTTCGTTTTTTGTATCCAATTAAATCGAATAATCCACTACCTACGCTTTTTTTTTGATAAATATTACAAAAATTATCCTTGTCCAGGCCTTAATAATTAAGTATTAATAATGTACTTATAGACTAATTCTTAAACTAATCACTTTATCACAATTTAAACAACGATTTTCTATATACTAGACACAAATAAGTACATTGATATGTGATTTCAGTTGTCGAGCGCGTCTAGAAAAATGTTGTCTAGGGATCCTTAAAGCTGTACAATTAGCTACGATTTGATAATTTTTATTCTGTATTAATTCATTAATATTAAAAATCTCGCATGTGGTGAAATCAGTTGTTAGCATAACAACAAAACATTGCACGCTAATATCCTGTCCTACTTCAGGCGTTGCTAAGTTGAGTCGGTAAATTCCAAAAACTCGTATTTGTTGTAAAATTACGTATTGTTGGACGGCGCGAAGATGTGAAATTACGATTTTATTTTATTTGATATCTAGTACATAAAAAATCGCTGAATTTAAATAACTATTTCATAATATTGTAGCTTTGGATTTAATATAAATCACAACAGAAAAATAACGAATCCATTGTCGTGTCAAATCAATTCAGTGGCGGCTCGTTTAAAAAGGCGTCGTCTATACCCTGTAAATTGGGTATACAAAAAAGTTTTCTAAAATATGTATATATTTTATAATATACCTTATAATAATTATTATTTGCGTCACGAGTCGTCACTGAAAATCATTCAATTATTTATTGTACTAAAAAAAACTTTTCTACATAAATTTTAACAATATGTAGGTACATGATATTTTCGGGCAGTTACAGAGTCTGAACAGGACCGGCTCAGGGTAGTTAACAAGGACTTTTTAAGGACACTTTGTGCTAGAAAACATCCTAATTCATTTGGACTGATTTTTCACTCGGCACTTGGTGGAACATGATTAATAATAACAAATAAATAAAAACACTTAAAAATTCTACAAAAATTATTATTAAATTCTTTTTCGACGATCGTTTCGGACAATAAGTCCATCCTCAAGAATATGTTTTATATTCCTGAGGATGGACTTATTGTCCGAAATGATCATCCAGAAATAATTTAATAATACTTTTTGTACAATTTTCAAGTGTTATTATTTATTTGTTATTACATTCTGATTCTTCCAAAAATTCTGTAAACAACATAGGTGACAAAATGTTTCTAAACAACCCTAGAATAGACTCTGACCTTCGAAAATTGGTAGAACTTGGTAAACAAAAATATTTTTATTGCAACAACCGTATCATATAAAAAAAAAAATATTTGCAATAAAATTATTATATGTTTTTTTTTTAATTCATCGCCAATTTAACAAACATATAACAAGTTTTTTTTGTAAAGTTTCTTTTCATTTGGCACAACGCAAAGAATCTGTAACCAACAATTAGAGACGGGATTATAATTGCGGAAAAATATGAACCGCGGTGGTTTTACTATTAACAAGCGCGGTCTTCGTCAGCATATAAAAACAGATATAGTTCTCTTTCTCAATATGCTGGTTACATTTTAGAAACCGAACAGAACAAGATATGTGGTATATTGTTTAGCAAGGTTATTAGATATATAGGTTACCTCGTTAATGAATGACATCAGCTGGGGGACCGTTCAATAGTCTTATCAATTGACAGTTCACTGGATGACGCCGTCTAATCATTACTATCCAACGAGGTCACATCTGTATCTAATAGTCTTGATTTTTATCCATCTTTCATTAACAAGAAGAAAAAACAAATGACAGTGGATCGTATTGTTTTTGGTTGTACGTTTTCTAGGCTGTAATTGGCTGTACGCGATGATTCAGCTGAATGTTATTTGTTTCTATTAGTTTTTGATTGGTTGATGGCACGTAGCTGATTTTGGACGGGTTGTAAACTTCCTGACTTTTCTGTTGTTCCTGCTGGATTTGAGGTTTTTCCGGGACCGCGTCTGGCACCAGAGCTATCATGAACCGTGACAGGACTGACCATGGTAAAACGCTGCGGCAAACAATCACATCAATATTTTGCGTTTGATAAATAAACGGGGTCGACAAGACTCGAACAGTGCATACATTTATTTCTTAACTGATTTTTATGAAATTTAAAACTGCGAGTTTTCAGAAGCACATAATTACATTTCCGCATTTTTATTTTATAATAGGGATGTTGACTGTATTCAAATAAAAACATAATTTTAACGAAAAGTAGTAGTTTCTATGATAGAATTATTTTTAAGGAATTTTATTAATATTTAATAAATAAAACCTAATAAAATCACTCTCACGTCACGTGACAACAGACACCAATCAGAGCGCATGACGTCATATGTTCAGCCGCTGTCAAAAAACTTCATCCTTAATCGAAAAAACAGAAATTGAAAAAATTTGGTTGACTCACAATTTAAGGAAGAGAGCAAATCGCAAATATCCAGGAACAACGACGTGAAGTTCGTTATGAAGAATAGCCTTGATGACTCTGTCGGCCACTTGAGTGCTCGTCAACTTGGGTAGGAACCTTGAATCCACATTATCAAACATGCCTGTTTGCGTAATGAAATACGGACAAATCACTGTGGTATTAATTCCGGTCAAATCTAAAACAAAACGATGACCGAAATATTAGCCAAGGCGTCACAATGTTTCAATTCATTTCTCGTAAATATGCTCTCGGGAAATTTCGAACTGTGGTCGCAAAATTCATTTTACTACTGTTTTTATTAGCAATGATTAAGCACTAAACTTCATAAAATATGGCTTGTTGCTTAAAAATTTTAAAACATATATTTTTTCCCTAAAAATTGAATAAAAAAGTGATATTCATTAATATTTATGCACGTCATGAGATTTCGAATTCCGGGAAGGCGAATTAACGTTTTGAAGTTTTTACTTTACCAACTTGTGTTAAAAATACTGACGAATTTGACTTGCTCAATAATTGTTTTCAAATTTATTTTTTTTTCTCTACAAACATTTATGTAAAACACGTATGCAAATTTTCTCGTTTTTATCTGATTTTAAATCATTTAATTATATCAAGTAAACTATAAAAGCTTGGCTAAAAGTCATATAGGAAGAATTGTAAAATATTTATAGTTTATTTTGAAGCATTTACTTCAAATATTGAATACGATTTTTCATAGAAATCAGACATTTCCGAAACGTAAGTGCATTTTACATGCAAACATGCCTATATTCAAATGCACGTAAGATACAGTAATGCGAGTGAAAAAGGGGGCATATTAAACAACTGATCAACAGTCATCTTAATAAAGCAGAACTTTTTTTGAGCTCGGAAATTCGAAACAACTTTTAAATGAACTACGGAGTGAAAATTTAGAACTTTATTTGACAGGACCCCTGAACTACCGGAAAATTTTAAAACTCGTAATTTTTTGGTAATAACTGTACAATTTTTGACGTCCCTTGTCTCGATTATTAGCGGGAAACAAGTGACAAACACTTGTCCAAATACACTTCACGTAAAAATGACAAATTCGTACTTTATAGAAAGATGAAAATCTTGGGAAGCTTAGAAAAATAAGAATCTAAACTTACTATGAGCTTCTAATTCCAAACGAAGTGCTTCGTCAAAACCGACAGCGGCGTGTTTTGAACTGCAGTAGTCAACCAGTTTACTTGTACCAACATGGCCGGCCAATGAAGCAATCGTAACGATATGACCGCTGTTCTTAGCGATCATGGAAGGCAGGAATGCTTTGGTTGTCTGTTCATGATAAAAAAAAATTATAATGAGCCTCACCCTCATAACCTCACATAAGTTTAACTTCTATGGTTTTTAATATTATTCCCAAGTTTAATTGTCTTTTATGTGAAACTAATTAATAATATTTACACATACCTAGCAACACACTACAAAAATTCGGTCCCATGGTAGACATTTTTGGGTAGCTATTTGAGGAACTGTGAAAATTTGAACAATATCTCTTTAGTAATATCCGAATCCAAAAACACAGACCTGGCTGAAGGGCAGCGGGGCTTAACCGGCCCTCAAATTTTTAATCACCTGGCAGGTACAATGTCCCACCGAAACGACTTGTTTTTTTTTTGAATAAATCTATTTTTAGTTAGCAACATTATTCTGTTTAAATTTTGTTTAATTTTTCAAAAATATCATTTTGCAAACACTTGGCTAAGTTTTAGACCCGATTAAGAAATCTGTTTTTTTTTTATTTTCCAACTCCTTAAATACTAAATCTCAAAGTATTAAAAGTTCAAAATGCCTCAAGGGTTTTTTGTTGCGAGAATTTGTTTGCTAATTTAAAAGTTTGATGGGTCGGTTAAGCCCCGCTATCCTTCAGCCAGGTTTGTGTTTTTGTATTCGGATATTACTAAAGAAGATTGACTTTTTTTCTTTTTTGTCCTTGGTAATTAATATAAAAAAGATTTGTCGGGAAAAAGGACTTTTTAAGTAAACACTTATTTGTTATTTATAGCGACGTTTCGTCCCTTGCTTGGGACTTTTTCAAGCTTTATAACTATTAAATGTTTTGATCAACTAGATATAAAAGTTAAAATACACACGTAAATATAAATTTGAGTTAAGCAATTGTTCATTAAAAAGTTTGTAATAATTCCGTTTTTTAAAAAATTTTCACAGTGTCTCAAATACCTGCCCAAAAATGTTTAACAGCTCTTCTACTATTAGTTTGTTTAACTTTTTGCAATCAATAACTTCTCTGACATTTGAGCTAGTTGATTCTGATGATTTATATTCTTAAAAACTGACAGAAATTGCAATCACCGGCAATCTAACGTTTCAACACAACCGCCACAAATTATCGTTACTCCATACTGTCGATGCTTACGGTAAAAAAAGTAAAAAAACCAGTTTCAAACCAGTTGGAGATACGCAACTTGGAATAACTTACCCAGAAATGAGCAAGGATGTTGACATCGAACGTCCTCTGAATGAGGTGATCTGGGGTGTTCAACAAGGTCTTTCCCGATACCATGCCGGCGTTGTTGATCAGGATGCTGACCTGGAATTCAATTACAAAACGTCAAATCACGAAAATATTCTACAGGCTATCTATTACGATTAATCCGATGATCACAGCTGTTTTTCTCTGAATCTGCTGAACGAAATAAGTTGAAATCTACACTAATATTATAAAGAGGAAAGATTTGTATTTTTGTATGTTTGTAATGAATAAACTCAAAAACTACTGTGCCGATTTAAAAAATTCTTTCACCATTAGAAAGCTACATTCACCCTGAGTAACATAGGCTATATTTATTGCTAGAAAATATTAGGGATCCTTACTAAAACTTTAGTAACGTAACCCAAGGTGTAAAAAAATGCCATAAAACATCTTTCGTCGCTTGCATTGCGGAAACTATTGATGATAGAACAAAAGTATGTTCTACAATATTAAAGAACATATCAATAACTACAAAAAACTACTATATGTCTAACTATTATGGTTATGTCACAATAACCACTTTTTACATTTTAATAATCTATATAGATAAAAGACGATGTATATGTAATCTATGGACTCCAAACGGGTCGACCATTTTTGATGAAATTTTCAGACAATCTTTAGATTAGCCCAGCGGGTGATCTTCTGAAGTTTGGTAGCGATCGGATCAACAGAGTTTTTTAAATTTCTTTTTGGGAAATAAGATTTTTCTTCGATTTTTGAACATTCACAAATAAAAGCGATTGAATTCGCGCAAATTCAATACACGTTGAGAATTTAATGATAATGATTCTCATCTTTTATATCCTATATATTATATTTACACCCGGGCGAAGCCGGACTGGGCCGCTAGTTTATTATAAAGATTAAGATAACCCAATTACGGACGTATAACATAAATATACGATTTCAAATTTTGGGGGACAAAATAGAGAATTAAAAAAAAAATTCAAGTGCATCATGTAGCGTATCAAATGAAAGGGCTCGTTATGAGAAACACAACTATTTTTTTTAATAATAATTGTGTAAAATAGTTTAAAAATATGCCTCACTTATAGTTTGCAGGAAAACCTAATCGAAAATCCTAAGTCCTGTCCCGGAAAACGGGATGGTAAGGAAAAATCTCCATATGAGTTCGGCTCGCATTTGACCGGTTTTTTCATAATGTATCATCACGTAACATAACACTACCACATAAACTCTTCTTACCCAAGGTTATTAAATACAGAGTTGACCTCGTTCCATTGGATAGTAGTGTAGATATAACGTCATCCAGTGGACTGACAATTGATATTGCTTGGGTGATAAAAAAATTAAAAGGTCTCCCAGCTGACGTCATTATTTAACGAGGTAGCCTGTGTATCTAATGATCTTACAATTATCTTTATCAATCTATGTAAATAGATAGCTTACAGGTGGACAACCATCTTTGGCTACATAGAAGAGGATGAAATAGTCCCACAGGACAATCTAGTAGTCAATCTTCTGGAGCTCATAAGACGATCCAGAATATTTGTTGACTAGATCCAGTAAAAAGGGGAAGGAGTTAATTCATTTTAATGAAATTTGGCACACATGTTGGAATCCATCACCGCACGAAGCCTATTTAAAATGGGTTCAATCGGGTCATTTTAAGGGTGGTGTTTAGGGGTTGAAAAGTTTTTGGGCCCAAAAATACCTAAAAAATTCTCAGAATCGTTTCAAAATTGAAATTTAACCCTTTAATAGCAATTAAAAAGTGCTCCTACAATTTTAATAAAATCGGCCCGACAGGACCGGATTTGCAAATTTTCTGAAAACACTAGTTTGCAGATAGTGAGTTATGTAACTGAAAAGTGTTTTTAATTTTCGTGTAGACGTTCGATCGACAATAATAATGCAATTAAGAAAAAAATGTAATTTAAAGGGGTATATTAAGGAGTTAATTTTTTTATTTTGCCCAACAATCATCTTAAGTTCACATAATAAAGCCTGTATTAGCAAATACACTATATTGCCGGCAGGGTTTTGGCACTTTAATCTTTAATCTTTAACGTAAACGGATATGTCCGGATGTTACGCTCCAGAGATGGAAATAATTTGTTTAATAACTTAAAATTGTTTTGGTTTAATAGCATTTAAAATAATAACTGGGAAAGTTCCAGTAAAAAACGGCGTTAAATCCAGCGACGCCGCGAGCAAGTGCAAGTAAATAAATAATGAAAATAATAAAATTAATCGCCATGTCTATAAAAGACAACACACGTTCTGCGCACCACTTCCGCATTCGGTACAGTCACGACTTATTCAAGAGCAAGTTCGATTAGACAAGCTGCGAGCAAGCGTCGATTACTTCCGCAACACTAGAACCGGCCATTGTTGCGTCACTGATGACCTTGACAGTGAAAACGTTTTAACGAAAGTTGTTTTCACATAGGAATACAATTAAAATAAATTAAACGTCTGAGAATATTGTTCTGGGAAAATAGTTCCGGAATTAATTTCCTATATATAAACGATTTTTAACAATCTAAAGTAAGGTTAGGGGAGGCTATGCCTTAAAATTTAACAGTGTTCTAGAAGACTCTCACTGATAAATACATCCTTTCGATTAAAACTGCACAAAAAATAATAATAATAATGCGTTTAACGTCCGTTTCTCGACTTTATGTCATAACAGACGCCATTCGCACCATTACTATTTTTTCATCTACCACTTCCCGTTATTTTCTACATTTTTTACAACTTCAACGTATGTAATAGCAATAGGCGAATGAAGGAATTATAGGAAATTAGGATAAGGTAGGTAATTTTTGAACTAGGAGTTTGATAGGTAATCGGCCATGGTCTCAAATAAGGAACCATCTCGATATTTATCTGGAATTAATTGAGGGAAACCATGGAAAACCTCAATCAAGATGGCCGGTACAGGAATTACCGTTTCTCGGCGAGAGGCAGTAGGAAAAAGTCCCAGCCACATCTGCCCCCGCCGGGATTCGAACCCGGTACCTCCCGAATGCGAGTCTAGTGCTGTCACCACTACTCTACCCAGCTCGGTAAAACTGCACAAAAAATACCGATTATTAAAAAAACGGTCAAGTGATAGTCGAACTCGTGAGAAGAGGGATCCGTACTATATCCGTTTTCTGTGAATACCTACTTTAAGACTTACGATTTTTGTTTAGATAAACTATGGGTGAGACCCGTCTTTGCTTCGCAATTCTTCGTTTTACTTTACGCACTAGTGCGAAATGGGTCATTTTAGTAATGCTATTCAAGCATGAAAAGTAGCTATTTTGGAGGGGATCGTGCAAAAAAATATTTACCTCTCCATTTTCTTCGACGGTTTTCTTTGCTACTTTGTAGACTTCTTCTCTTTTGCATAAATCGCAAACGTAGCCTTTGGCGTATCCACCGTTTGCTTTGATCTCTTTGACAGTTTCTTCTACGCCTGAAATAAAAGAAAGACATAACGTTAATTAATTATTCGTCATAATAATATTCCTCAGTAAATGCTTCAAAAGAAAAATGAAGTGTGAAAAACCTTTAAAACTTTGGAATAATAATTAGGTAGCATGCTGTAGACCGGTTTTGTAATTGAAGACAGGCGCTTGTGACTTTGTTATTAAGCGTCTATAATCACAATATTTTTCAATAGTCGCTTATTCGTATAGTTATACTTTGAAATGTATTTACTTCATTGCTTCGCTGCTCCATTGAGCGAACCTAACTATAATTATGAGCTACTCTACTATTTTAAAATTGTTATATATTAATACAGTAAAAAAATTATCCTTAAGAAATTTCGGAAAGACGAAATTGTGCTGAAATCGCTTCTTTTTGTACAAAAGGTCTCTTCTTATCTACAAACGACCTGTCTATGCCAGTCCTCATTTATGATAACGTAAGCCCTAAACCTTCTCAAATATTTTCTCTACTTATTGAAAATCGGTTGAATGGTTTCCGAATTTATCCCGTTCAGGTCTAAAGTCTGGGTCAACCACATAATTTACAAAGGAAAAATGAATAGCAGATTACGGAGTTCTTCCTCTAATGCAGTCCACAAATAGTTCCCAAACAGAAAATTCAGATGAATCTCACCCTTAGCGAGCGTTTTCTTAAAAAAAACCTTAACATACAACTTTTAAGAAACACAAAAATAATAAATTAAGCATTTAAATTTCGCAACTCTACCAAACCATGAATTTATTTCACTGTGAATAAGGAAACAATAACAAATGACAAACGTTGTAGTTGACAATCATCTATTTGACTTAATAATGACTTAACGTAACGTGATAATAACATGCTTTGTAAATCAGGAAATAGGAAATACTAAAATATATCCTTACTTTATATTTGCGGCAACGAGGCAAAACGGTCGAATTTGTAGTAAAAAACTATTCATTCTTATATTTATGTAATTATTTTGTACATTTAATCATTATAGCTCTCTGTCAAAAGGGACTTCACTGCCTCAAGGAACCTTACCACTACACGGGTCGTCTTTCACGTTCGTTCAGTAAAATTTTCGAGAAACTTTAAACGTTTACAACTCCTAAACTCGAAAAGATACAGGCGTTTGCTTCTGCTCATTGGAATCAACGTCTCATTTTCTATAAGCGTGGTAGGTTTGAGAGAGGTTTGCGAGATTTTATTTTTCGTCTGATATCCGAATTTTTTAAGGTGCAGGTCTTTAAAAAATACAAATATCAAAATCTTTCATATAGCTTTGAAATCGAGATGTGTATAAAACAAATTACGCTGATTTTAATGAGTCCGTATCACTTTTAGTTTAGAAGGTACGCCCAAAGAGGATGATATAGTTCACAGTTGAGTTTTGCATCACTTCAGTGATATTTCGCCGAATCACTTTAAGAGATATTAAGGGATAGAAAATATTTGTATACATGAAAAATAGGAATTTAAGGTAGTTGTCGTAGTACAATATTGACAAAAAGTTATAGATTATATACGCGCCACAAAAGTATACTAGCTTGTAGCTAAGTGATCCATAATTTGTACGCAAGACTGTACCCGTGGAAACGTAACCCATACAGTATTCATATGCATGTATACTGTTCTATAAATTGTTGAACTTTAAACCGTTATTTATAAATAATTAGACGGTCAAGAATGTTTTCTTATTTTTTTTAAAACTCATAACAAATGCATTGAAAGACTGTCAGTTTTTGGAAAGTTTCTGACAGTTAGTTCTTTTTTTATAAATAAGAAACTGGTTCAGAACTACAGAGATCGTATGCAATCAATGTTAATTATCCAATTTTTAATTGAATTTATCTCGGATTATATACGGTCGACCGACTTCAAATTTTCAGGGTAATTGTATTACCATGTCTTTAATAAGTATACAAAAATTAAGAATTTTCTGACGGTTTGCCTTAACCACGACAACTATCTTAAAGTTAAAACATGTTACGTAATATTAATGTAATAGACTTAGAAAAATTGACATGTGTAATTTTGACTTTTACACGCAGTCTACATTCTTTTGTTGGTAGAAATTGTTGTTCACCAATTTTTATTCGATTAAACAAAAGATGACCTCGTTATTCCATTTCCTCATAACGAGACAGTAAAATGATAATCAATTTTTCTGTACATCAGATATTCTATAATAGGGGTTATTTCAAGGATTTTTCCACACAATGTAAACAAAAACATGAACAGGGTATAGGTATCCGGTGTGATTAAAATCTAATTTTTAATTTGCATGCAAATAATTCATAAAAAAAATAATAAAAGGGCTAGAATGAGATTAGCATCAATTGAGTTAGTTAGATGCCACGCTACCTCTATTCTATCGGTTGTATTTTTTGCGAGCAACTTCATTATGTTTGTTAGTATAAGTTTTCGTACTCCTGAGGATGGACTTATTGTCCGAAACGATCGTCGAGAAATACAGAATTATTTGTAGAATTTTCAAGTGTTTTTTAGTGTATTTGCCATATGGCAACATACACTATTGGCGTCGGTCGGATGGCGGGACCTAGGGGTCGGACCAAAATTTCTCGACGTTTCATAACCTTCTAAACACTTTGGCACCATTTTTAAAAATGTTTATATATATATGTATATATATATATATATATATATATATATATATATATATATATATATATATATATATATATATATATATATGTGTGTGTACGCGCGATAACTTTCGAAAGAGTTAATTGATTTCAACGAAATTTGGGCCACGTGTTGAAATCCATCACCGCAAGAAGCCTATTTAAAATGGGCCTAATCGGGCTATTTTAAGGGTAGTTTTTAGGGGTTGAAAACTGTTATTGGGCCCCAAAATACCGAAAAAATTCTCCGAATCGTTTCAAAATTGAAATTTAACCCTTTGGTAGTGATTAAAAAGTGTCCCCACAATTTTAATAAAATCGGCCCGACAGGACCGGATTTACAAATTTTATGAAAACACTAGTTTGCAGATAGTGACTTATTTATTGAAGGGTGTATTTAATTCGGTGTAGACGTTAGATTGATAATAATATTACAATTAAGAAAAAAATGTTATTTTAAGGGGTGTATTAAGGGGTTAAATTTTTTATTTTGCCCAAAAACAAACTTAATTTCACATAATAAAAGTATAAAACCACACGGCCCTATACAAGCAAATACACTATATTGTCGGCAGGGTTTTGGCACTGCGACCCGGGTTTTTTTAATTACTTGTTATTATTAATCATGTTCTACCACGTGCCGAGTGAAAAATCAGTGCAAATTATCATTATGTTAATTTTGATGTTACAGTGTGAGCACACATCCTGTTAATTTTTATGTTACATCGTTTTTTCATAAAGCGGCAAGAGAAATACACCAAATGTGATCGGTCATTTAAATTTGCAGGATCTGGTGAAAGTAGCGTGTTTGTTCTGACGAGAAATATCTCAAATGTGATCAAGAATTTAGATCGAATATTTAAATTTGTAGAATCGTATATCGTTTTATCAAAAACCGGTTATCTTGTTCAGATGTCGCGAGCAAGGGCGGATCTATATAGGGATTAAGCCATGGGCTCCCAAGTGTCAAGGACTCACAAAAATTGATTTATCACCAAAACTTTTTTATACTTTTTTTGGGTGAATTTTTCCGTTTTTTCGAATGAATTTTGACGAATTTTTGGGTGAATTTTGTCATTTATTGGGATAAATATTTACAAATTTTTGGGTGCATTTTAACACAATCTCTGGTGAAAGTTGACGTGTTTTTGGGTGAATTTTGACATTTTTTCGGGTAAATATTGACAATTTTTACCGAGCTGGGTAGAGTAGTGGTGACAGCACTAGACTCGCATTCGGGATGTCCGGGTTCGAATCCCGGCGGGGGCAGATGTGGCTAGGACTTTTTCCAACTGCCTCTCGCCGAGAAACGGTAATTCCTGTACCGGCCATCTTGATTGGAGGTTTTCCATGGTTTCCCTCAATTAATTCCAGATAAATATCGAGATGGTTCCTTATTTGAGGCCATGACCGATTACCTATCAAACTCCTAGTTCAAAAATTAGCTACCTTAACCTAATTTCCTATAATTTCTTCATTCACCCATTGCTATTATATAAGTTGAAGTTTTAAAAATGTAGAAAAATAACGGGAAGTGTGGTAGATGGAAAATAGTAATGGTGCGAATGGCGTCTGTTATGACATAAAGTCGAGAAACGGACGTTAAACGCATTATTATTATTATTGACAATTTTTTGGGTGAATTATGTCAAGTTCTTATAGTACTGGTAAGGTTTGATTTTGATGTTATTAAAAATGATCATTAAACCGCAATTTAAACATTAATCTAACAAAAAATGGCGCCTCATTGGACTCCTATAAGCCCTAGGTCCCGGAAAACCTAGATCCGCCCCTGGGCTCGTGTTACAGAAATAGTATTTGACATAAAAGACATTAATTAATCATACGACCTGGTATATCGCAATGGCCGGTAATTACTCCATCAAATACAACCTGCAGCGGTGCGATACTAAATTCACGCATATTATACGCGACTGCAGTGTGGTATGTGTGTCTGTGGGTCAACCGTGATTAGAGAGAAGGGGACGTTTACTGTACCACAACACCGACTCTTATATAACATTTTACATTATAATATACCTACACCGTACCGTAACTTTAAGACTGCGCGTGGTGAAATAGAAAGTTGTGTTATACTGTAATATCACAAATAAAATCAGTGATTTTCTATATATTAGATACATAAAAATCTTTTAAAATATTGTTAAAGTCTTGCTTCAATATAAGCTTATATTTGAGGCCCTTGAAACAAGTTTTTTTCTTCATTTCTCAATTCATCCCTTGAAATTAACCTCCATAATTAAATTTGACTTTTTATATTAATAATAATAAAAATAATAATAATGCGTTTAACGTCCGTTTCTCTACTTTATGCCATAACAGACGCCATTCGCACCATTACTATTTTTTCATCTACCACTTCTCGTTATATTCTACATTTTTCACAACTTCAACTTATGTAATAGCAATGGACGAATGAAGGAATTATAGGAAATTAGGATAAGGTAGGTAATTTTTGAACTAGGAGTTTGATAGGTAATCGGCCATGGCCTCAAATAAGGAACCATCTCGATATTTATCTGGAATTAATTGAGGGAAACCATGGAAAACCTCAATAAAGATGATCGATACAGGAATTACCGTTTCTCGGCGAGAGGCAGTATAGGAAAAAGTTCCAGCCACATCTGCCCCCGCCGGGATTCGAACCCGGACCTCCCGAATGCGAGTCTAGTGCTGTCACCACTACTCCACCCAGCTCGGTATGTAGAACCTTAATATTGCGTTGATCTAAGAAAATCGAAGAACGCGGTTTGTGAAACAAAATAAATTAATCAATTGTTTTAAATTTAGATCCAAGCAGTAAATAAAAATTAATTGAAAGAATGTTGGACATTTACGCGGAGAGTCGAACACGTTGCCGCATATTGAGAAAATGATAATTGCTTTGATATCTTGCAAAATATCGATGTGCTTGAATAGTATATACAACGTTGCCAGATGTTGCAGGTGCCATAATTATAACCAATAGATATAGTCATAGCTAGGAAGAGACGTACAGATCCAATGCTCTGCTGTAATTATTGTAATAAGTACTAACTTTAAATAAATATATGAAAACTTCAAAATTGAATTACTAATAGTACGTAATTAATTGTTTTCTCATAATGTAATCACAAGATTAATTAATGACAGCCTTCAATTTTCCTGTGTAACTAAGGAAAATCGTTTAGACAATATTACACTAGCGATAGAGAGAGAGGTTAGTAGAGTATTAATAGCCATTGCGTAGGACGTAAGAGGCTATGAAAGTGCTTACGTCTCTGATTGATTGAATCGATTACTTATGTCATTCAAAAACCCTCGGCTTAATTTTTCAATTATAACATTTGACAGTTGGGAAAAGGGTTTCATGTAATATCACAAGCCTACTTCTCCGCCTATCTCAAATTTATGAGTGTTATTTCTTATTTGCAGCGACGGTTCGTCGCTTGCTGAAGCATCGAAATGTATGCGCGAATATTTTGTATAAATCGGCAAATCTGTGTTCTTGAGAACGTCTGGTCCAATTTTAATGAAACTTGGTACACTGTCTACT
This sequence comes from Venustoraphidia nigricollis, assembly GCA_034508555.1. NCBI lineage: Eukaryota > Metazoa > Arthropoda > Insecta > Raphidioptera > Raphidiidae > Venustoraphidia > Venustoraphidia nigricollis. The sequence continues at coordinate 1,781,948 of JAVRKA010000032.1, read as the reverse complement.
GGTGCCCAAACTACATTTGAACACATTTTTCTTTTTATTTTGAATTTTAAATATTTTTTAGCAATAGTTACATAATCTGACAAAGAACCACTCTGACTTATGACTACACAAAACTCAATGTTGTAATGTTTGAATAATAAAAAGATTAAAAGTCAAGGCGAACGGTTAAGAAATTATTTTTCCTTTTCTTTTATTCTGTTGCAAGCATCGCAAATAAAAAATTGTAAATATAATTTTAAAAGGAATATCTTGACAGAACTCTGTTTGTCATGTGTCAACCATCAATTAAAATTATAATTTATTCAAACCAAGCGCAATTATACAAGGACGAAAAATTTACTTGTGAAAACTTCACGTTTTGTTATTTTAATCACTTTTTCATTATTACGAGAATTCAGGGTAGCCATTGATTACAAATATTTGTAAAAAATCCTTAACAATTCCAGACTTTACAGTACCTAAGAACAATTTTGTTTTATTTTTTTCTCTTGGAAAGTAGGGAGCAGTTAGTAAATTGTTTTTTTTTTATTCTAAAATTTAAAATATTATTTTCACCTTACAATGACAAAAATATTTGTCCCTATTTTTCAATAATATTTCAACGATTTCCCCGACTTTTCTTGATTCATGGCAACTAGCATTCTTGTTCTTTGTTTGAATTTTAATCTAGTTGCCAATTTCTACCATTATTTCCATTTTATTTGTACTTCCATACCACTAAGCCTGATATTTGACAATAAAAAAAAAAACAAAGAGACTATAGCCGTAACGGCATGACGGTTTAATTTCGAGAGCGACGCCGCATATTCCAGAGTAGGGGTTGCCAACCAAAATAGGTGAGCTCAAAATCAGGATTACGATTGAAGTTTTGACAACACCCGCTCTAGAGAGACCGGTGACGGCGAACCTTTTTTCCCTGCAGTGGGTCAATATTATAAAATCCAATTTTAAATTTGATAGGTGGTTCAAAATTATACTAATTTTAAATCATCATGTATTTCATTTTCGCACCATTCAATTTTCAATCATTTAAATAAGTAATAATCTGTCTAAATTTAAAAAAGAATCGTAAGAAAACGCACTGTTGGTACAACTACCTTAAGTTTATGTAGTTACATCTAAGCATTTTTAATTTGTTTTATTTTGGAAAATGGTTAAAAATAGCATGGGACATTTAAAACCATAGTATGGGTCAGTCTATGACTTTCGACTCAAGTTCTCCATAACTAATCTAGATTAACAATTTTATTATATTATATTGTAAACGTTTTCGGACTGAACTTCTCGAATAAATCGCATCTCATATCCGGTTGAGAATCACTGGACTTCAAAACAATATTTCGATATCGCCTCCTCGCTTCTCTTGAATTGCAAGTAGCCCAGTCGTTGTTAGGTCAGGTTGTGAAGATATTGCGATGGAAACCGGTTTCGAGTGTCTTTTAAACTCGCCTGGGTCAAGGAAAACCGATCGACACGAATGGTCGAACATATTTCGAGAATCTAATTGCACAGTACAAACACATTTTAATTTAAAAAAAACACACACATCTATCAACCACAACCGGCATAGCACGGACCAGAAAAGCCTGTCCGTGAAGGTACTCATGTTATTTAACGGAGTAGCGCACATTAGACCAGCAGCCAGCAACGACCGTCAGTCGAGCTTCTGCAATTTCTGTCTAGCCGTGCTGAACCGATCTAGTGTGTTAGTGATGTGTCGTTTTCATTAATTAAATTACAACTACTTTAAAACTGCAAAATGTCTACCACACATAACGCAATCTGCACTCAAAATTTGCTGGTTTGTGCTGTTCTAGTGTACGAGATCGTGCAGGTTGCAGGTTTGTGCTGTGCTGGTCGTGCAGGTTCATGCTTGAGAAGTGTGCGCAACCTTTTATAATAATGAACTATCATAGAGTTTGTAATAAAAATTATTTTTTCCTTTTTAGTACAGTGCAATAAAAGATCGTCCTCAAAAAGTTTTTTTATAAGCTTTTATTTCAAATATTTATTTATTTACTTTTAATTATCTTCCGCTTGATATTCTGGAATACCTCAGGTGTGAAGTTCAAGGACAGCTTTTTATTTAAATTGCAAACGTAAATTGACAATGCTTATATAATATTTAAAAAAATTAACAATGGTAAAACACACTTTGAAATGTGTAAATTATTTTTTTGTAAATGCTAAGTAAACATTTATTGAGGTTCATTTAAACAATTTACATGTAAAGTGTGTGATTTTTACAGCTTTGACGACAGGGAAAAATATTTAGTCAATGCAACTAACTGTTTAATTATCTTTTGAATATTTATCAACAATAAACAATTAACTAATTTTATTGTTATTATAGTAGGTACATTAACTCGTATTATAAAAGAATTTTATTAGCTGCTACTAATTTGAGGTAGTAATATTCCACTCAAAAACTGTGACATTAAAAAAGCGTGTGAGTCTCGCCCACATAAGTTCACGGGGAAGTGAAGCTTCTTTAAGGGGTTATATACAAAGTTGCAGCGAAAAAGTGAGCTAAGTTCGTGATTTTTTAAAAGGGTTTTATGCAAATTTTATCGGAAAGAGCAAAACACAGTGTTCTAGTAGTACTATCGAAGAAATAAAAACACTTTGAGTTTCGAAAAAAAGTTGAAAATTGTCGGAGTTATGGCCCATACCCCTCAGCGCTTTTTTTTTGCAGAAGCTTACGGTGAACATTCTCCTAGGGGAACCGTTCAACCGAAATCAAAAAAGTAAAAAAAATATTTAAGAAAAATGTATTGTGGTGTACTTGAACGATTCGGTTTCCCAAAAAAATTTTTATTCAATAAAAAAACCACGTTGACAGGAAAAATCGATTTTTTTAGTGGTCAAAATTTAAAAAAAAAATTCATTGCAAAAAAATAAAAATTTTCGGATGAAAAATGAATCGTTCAGGTACACGAGATCTTAAATACGAATATTAAAAAAAAAAGTTTGAAAATCGGTTGAAAAGTTTTTGAGATATCACGTTCACCGCAACAGTACTTTTGAAAAAAACGCATTCCGAGATAATCGCGTTTAAAGTTTTGTGTCAATTTCATTCGTGCGAAACATTTGTTCAGTCAAATTTACAAAACTTGACAACCAGTGATCCGATCTGGATGAAATTTTGCACAGATATTTTCGAAACTATGTACTTTCAGAATATGCAAAAAAAATGTTTTCGATTTTTCAAGCTTCAACTTTGTATATAACCCCTTAAAGTTATGAACTCGTTTCATTGATGCGTTATCCATTTTGCGTTACCCATGTTTCCCTTATATTTCCCCGTCGTTGAAATATTTCCCTTTCAGCGTTACAGAAAACTTCAGAGAAGTTAATAAAGAAGTTTCACTTCAATAAAACATGTGAGCCTAACCCATGTAAGTTCACGGGCAAAGTGAAACTTCTTTAGAGTTATAAACTCGTTTCATAGGTGCGTTATTCATTTTGTGTTGCTCATATATTTTTTCGCCGTTGAATAATTTCTTATTTAATTTTGGGTCTCTCTTATCCCTTAACACCCGCGAGAAAAATGTGATTACGTGGTTTCCTTAGTGCCCAAAACGCTGTTTTGGACACTTATTTCTATGTTAATAAAGTATATTTTGGTGCACTCTCAGATAGACTCACGATTGATCGACGTCGGTTGCGTTCACAAAAATAGTTTCGAGTTCGGTGTAGAATTTTTCAGTCAAAAGTCACGATTATATAATCTCGGGTGTTGAACGTTAACGTTACAGAACACGTCAAACCGATATGTAGCTAAAGAGGGTTCACGTCAAAAATTAAGTAACTAAAAAAACATTGATTCATAAAAAAAGAACTAGAATTATTGAAAAAACAATAAAATACGGTTTGTCTTTGTTTAATCGACGCAGTTATTATATAAGTACGCTTATCTCTGTAGTTCTGAACCAGTTTCTTATTTATAAAAAAAGAACTGTCAGAAACTTTCCAAAAACTGACAGTCTTTCAATGCATTTGTTATGAGTTTAAAAAAAAATAAGAAAAAATTTTTGACCGTCTAATTATTTATAGATAACGGTTTAAATTTCAACAATTTATAGAAAAGTATACATGCATATTATGTTACTGTATGGGTTACGTTTCCACGGGTACAGTCTTGCGTACAAATTATGGATCATTTAGCTACAAGCTAGTATACTTTTGTGGCGCGTATAATCTATAACTTCTTGACAATATTGTACCACGACAACTACCTTAAGCAGCCCAAAAATGGATGTAGCTCTGACAAGCCGTGATTCCTAAAAGATGTATATTATCAAATAAAGTTCTTGAAATTGGCGAGGAGAACATTAAATCAACGAAACGCAACAAACTGTAGAAATATGTAATAACAGTTTACAAAGAAACAGGTTCTGATAAGTTTATAAGAAATAACTAGTTTTATATTACGTTTAGATCAACATAATTAACGTACATTCATGTTTAATATACAAGGTCGTCTTTTTTTGACACTTCCTGGGTGGCGCTTTACTCGCAAAAATTGTTCTACGTCGTATCTCAGATCGAACTCAGTGAAACAGAGAAAATAAGTCCGAGGAGAACAGTTTTTAAGCATTTCTTGATCTGATGACCGCTAATTAGATATTAAAAATAATTCATCTTTAAAGTTCAATTCCAGATATATGTTATAATAGAAAACAGTATCACGGGTAATTGAAATGATAAATAAAGACGAAATGTTGCAATCAATGAGTGTTTAAATTGGTTTATTTTCATCATTCCAATTACCCGTGATACTGTTTTCTATTAAAAATAATGCTTTAAAAAAACTACAAAAATGTCCTTTAATAGCAAACTATACTCCTAAATATCTATGTATTGGAACGAAACGTCGTTGAAATTTGCAAGCGTTTATTAATTTTAAAAAATATGAAGAACAACTATCTGAATTATTGGTTTTACGTTAATTTTCACTTCGTCCAAACACAAAAAAAAAATATAAACCAATTTATATTTCACATCAGCCAGGTGTCCCACGACGACTCACATTTTTTTTAATGTCACCGACCCCATTTTGGCCTTCTGCCAAAAATCTCATTTTTCTTTTTTAACTTCAAGTAATCGGCAAATAAACACTGAGAATGGTTTGTGTCAAAAGCAGCGTTAGCTGTCAAGGTCGCCATATCGAGGTCCCTTCGAAAAAGAATAGTAGGTACCAATCATTAGCAATTTAAAAAACCGCAGAATTGCCGGTGGCTAACCGCAACAATTCGTCTGACTTTTAAGTTTGCAAATTCGTTGGCTATAAAACAATTTAACAGCGACAATGTTGCACTGTTTCCTTTAAAAATGCTGCAACAAATTAAGGATAGAAAGTAGCAGCCCAACTCTTGATTTGAGTATAATAGTAATGTATGTATCTAGTTTGTAATGCAATATTTTATGACGAGTTGTGACATTGTGTTTATAACAAAGATTAGCGACTTTTTAACAGTCACACGAGTAAGAGTTTTTTGAGTTAATTTTGACACATTTTTGAGTGAATTTCGACAAATTTTTGAGTGAATTTCGATAATTTTTTGGATGAATTTCGACAAGTTTTTGGGAGAATTTTGACAAATTTTTAGACGAATTTATAAGTCAGGTTACCAAGTGTTAACTCTGTTTTTTATATTTATAAAATAAATTCCAACCCAAATTTAAAGTATTTTAATCTAACAATTGAACGTCAATAAGTATTTTCTTCCTTAGCCCGGCAGTATACCGTATATGCCCTCGTCGGGATTTGAACCAGTACCTTCCGAATGTCACTACTTCGTTGACTTTATGAAGCTGCGGTTCCGACATAAATAAGAATGAGTTATTATCATAGTACGGTTCGATTAATAGAGTGGCGAAGCAAACCCGTTACACGTATAAAAACTGGCTGAATTACAAATATATAAATCATCGTCTAGAATTTAGAAACTGAACTTTAATACGTTTTTTTGGTTGCATTAGAATTACGCTATTTCAAAGGGTATTAGCATTTTAGAAAGAGTATCGCGCATGACTGAACGAATTTTAAAACTAAAATTATTTAATTACTGAAGTAATTATTTAGTAACAAAGTAAATAAACTGGAAACTTTTTTCATGGAGTATTTAAGTCTAAGCAAAAACCGCATCAAGGTCAACCAGTTCATATATTTTTTTTATATAAGAACTTGGAAACTCGAATTTTATTTTTACGAATCATCTAACATTGCCTACAGCGATTTCGGTTATATTGTTAAATCTATGTGTAAACATATTTTTGTTCTATTGGCCTATAAAATAGCTGCTATTCATGCATGCATGCCGGTCGTAAAGTGACTCATTACAGGCCGGTAACGCCGGTAAAGCTACTCCATTACGCCCTAGATCGCGGTTTCAAGATTTTTTTTTTTGCGAAGTCGAGATTTTGGAACTTATTGAGTGAAAAAAGCGGGATTCTTTCGTCGAAAGCGGGACATAGTAAAAAAACGTATATAATCAGAAGTTTTTAAATATTTATCTTTTTATTTGAGTTCAAATTACGTTTACGTGACAATAGATAGCAAAAATAGCCATAGAAAATGTATTTTAATAAAAATATGATATTTTAAATCAGATTTACCCTATCGTTAAATAGAATTGTCTTATTCGTCTTCTGAATAAAAAAAAATACGCACGGTCGAGTTATCCCCGAAAAGCGGGACTGAGCCTGTCCCGCGCGGGACATTTAATTTTGATTTAAAAATCGGGACGTCTGGCAACGCTGATAGATTACGCACAAAGAACATAACCCTTCTTGGCAGTCGGGTAAAAATAGTAGTTTATGTAACTCGTTTATATATTTTGACGACAAAGTGATAGGTTTCCTAGACACGACACTGATTTTATATTATCTTGATTCCAGAAAGTTGAATTTAGTTAAATTGTAATTGTCTATCATTTGTCGCCTTTATGCAATTTCTCTAACAATGCGACAACATAATAAAATATAATGTAGTGTTAACAATATATTGTTTGTACTCTGTTATTATTTCAAGTAAACTTTCTTCTTCTAATTTGTTAAAAAATAAAAGTCTTAAACTATTATTTCATACATTTATCAATTGCGTCAGTTTCGCGCCGGTACATACTTTGCGCAAGTTGTTAGCAAAAAATAAATGAATACGATAAACAAGATGGCCTCAATTTCAAAGATTCTAATTGTTCAAACAAAATATGCCAAATGCTACAGAACCGTGATGGTACGTAGTAAATAATCAATGTTCATTCCTTCGTGTATAGAAAACACTACAGACAGACAGGCAAAAATTCTAAAAAAATACAAAGTTAGGATTTTATTGATTGTACATTATAAACGCTTAATGTTTTTCAGAAATTTGTGATCTTTACACGTTTTTAGGGTTTTGTACCCAAAGGGTCTAAGCCAGAGACCCCCAATCTTTTCTGGATCACCGCCCCATTTAGAAGAAATAAAGTTCCAATGCCCTGTAGTCCATAATAGTTAATTTTATTTGAAATATTAATATTATTTTGCATATTATCTGTACCTAATTTATTTGTTTATTAATTTATTCAAAATAATAAAGCTCCAGCGCTCACTGAGGGGGGAGTCGACATCGCCCAGCTTGAAATATTTGGTCTAAACAGCCTTTTATAATTTTTAACTATTTATATTTAAAAATTTACGCGTTATTTTCCGACCTTGACTAAGAAGTAACAAACTCCTGGTAACAAGATGATAATTCTGTTTAATTTTATGTAACAAGTATTCGCACTTTTTATGATGCCACTTATTACTGTCATAAATCAATTGAAAATATTTGTTTTATTGACGTAATATAAAAATGCGATATTATGAACGTCTATAAAACGTTTCAAAATAAATGCAAACTAGAAATCTAATAAAAATACCATTTAAAGTTAACTTATTTAAATATTTTAAATATATTATGTTAAATATATTTTCCTATACTTATTAGCTCCTTTCATGACCTACTTATTAGTGTATTTGCCATATGGTAACATACACTATTGGTGTCGGTCGGATGGCGGGACCTAGGGGTCGGACCAAAATTTCTCGACGTTTCATAACCTCCCAAACACTTTGGCACCATTTTTAAAAATGTTTATAGTATATGTATATATATTTTAATAAAATCGACCCGACAGGACCGGATTTTACAAATTTTATGAAAACACTAGTTTGCAGATAGTGAATTATTTACGAAATGTGTATATAATTTGGTATAGAGGTTCGATTGATAATAATATTGCAATTAAGAAAAAAAATGTTATTTTAAGGGGTGTATTAAGGAGTCAAATTTTTTATTTTGCCCAAAAACCAACTTAAGTTCGCATAATAAAGCCACACTGCCTGTATTAGCAAATACACTAGATTGTCGGCAGGGTTTTGGCACTGTGACCCGGGTTTTTTATATATTGAGTTTGCACCCGGGCGAAGCGGAACCGAGTTTTTTTTTCAAGTATATTTTGCAGCTTTGTCTCAAAAAGTCATGGTCTTTTGTTATTTACCTTTGGCATTGATGTCCCAGATAATAACTTTGGCATTCAGGTCAGCCAGTCGTAGAGCCAACAGCCTTCCAAGTCCATTACCGCCTCCTGTCACCAAAGCGACATCTCCAGCGATGCTCTTCTGTTTCTTCCACGGCAAGAGCGTGCGCACAATGGCCGACACTATCTGAAGGATCGAGAGCACTAGGAACAACGTAACATCCACGATATTTTGTACTAACGTCTGATGTTCTTTCGTATTTGATGTCATTTTGTTTTTTAAAAATTAATTGTTTCAGTCTATGTTTGTCTTGTACTATAAAATACTAAGTTACGTGTTTTGTTTCTTTGGTTAGAAGTAACACAGTTTACGCCTGAAACAAAAGAAAATAGGTTTTAGATTTGAAACAATAACTTTTTTTTCATGTTTTTTATTTCTATTTTGTCATGAGAAAAACAGACGTTTAAATCAATCTTGCTCGAAAAATAATTAATCGAAAAAAACGATTTTTTTAAATTGTGTATACATGTATTTAACATAGTTTTTTTTTCGTATAATTTCCACTTAAAACAACACTTTTTTACGAATTTTGATCAATTTTAAGCTTGAGAAACGATCTTAATCTATGTAGATCTCTCATTTGTTTTTCTGTACGTGTTTTATAATAAAAAGTTGCATGGCTGTTTCTGCATACAAGTAATAAAAAACAGTAATATTATAATTACAATCTAAGGTCAAATCAGACTTCTGGCAACGCGTTCTGCAACCAAAGTCCCAGCATCAATAATGCAAATGGCGTCTGTCATGACATAACCTCAAAAACAATCGTCAACGACCAAATAAGTCATTTGCGTTTTAAATAATCTTATCAAATAATCTTTTAATTTCTATTTTTAACCCAAATCTGGCAGATTACATACTTCAATTAGCTGATAAGGCATATATTTTTAATTTAATGCTTTTATTACACGCTATATTTATAAAAAATGCATTTATACAACGAATGTATTTTTTGACAATGACCTTGAAAAGAATAATAGAATGTTTTCTATATATTAAGTAATGTTGTTTATTATTTTCGTAAGTAGACATTGTAAAAAAATACAATTAAGTGGTACATTGTTATATAACACTATTGTAATAATAAATTTAAATTGCTTCCACAGTCAGTAATTTTACAATAATGCAGTGATCGATAAAAATAACTATATTTTAACAAAGGTTGCGTGCCATTAATAAAAAAAAATTGCAGAAATAATTTCTTTATGATAGCAACAATTGGTGCAATAAATTTTCACATACAACAAAAATGAATCAGTTGGATGATTAAGTATAAACTGGCTAATTGCAGTTTTTTGTTTTAGCGAGTTTTTTGTTCATTGGGAATTTCATCCACTTGCAATCAGAAATAATGTAAATAAGAAAAATATATAGAGTTTTTTTCATATCCAAATGTACACGGGAATCCCGATAAAACAAACACTTAATTTTTAAAGGAAAGTTTGGAAAAAAGAGTTCAACACCCGCGTTTATTACATTTTTAAATTAGAAACAAAAAAATACGTCTTCTAACTCGTAAACAAAATTGCCCCAATAATGAAACTGACATATTAGGTGTATTCGATATTATTAGAGTAGAGTAGATAGCTCAGTGCAATTTGCTCTGAAAAGTGTACGTTAGGTTTACCACATGCGTGTACACTTATAACAAACGGGCTACTGAGAGATTTCAGAACAAAGTTGATATTTCGGTTAGAATTAGAACAGAAAGAAAACTTGTTTTTATATTGAAACTGATTCATTTTAAGACACAAAAGAAGTGTCAAAAAAACGATAATAAAAAGTGTACTTTAACAATAATGTCATGTTATTTTCATTTTATAATAATAATAATAATGCGTTTAACGTCCGTTGCTCGACTTTATGTCATAACAGACGCCATTCGCAACATTACTATTTTTTCATCTATAACTAACACCCGTTATTTTCTACATTTTTTACAATTTCAACTTATGTAATAGCAATGGGCGAATGAAGGAATTATAGGAAATTAGGATAAGGTAGGTAATTTTTGAACTAGGAGTTTGATAGGTAATCGGCCATGGCCTCAAATAAGGAACCATCTCGATATTTATCTGGAACTAATTGAGGGAAACCATGGAAAACCTCAATCAAGATGGCCGGTACAGGAATTACCGTTTCCCGGCGAGAGGCAGTAGGAAAAAGTCTCAGCCACATCTGCCCCTACCGGGATTCATGCCCGGTACCTCCCGAATGCGAGTCTAGTGCTGTCACCACTAATCTACCCAGCTCGGTAGGTTATTTTCATTTTAATCATCATCGACAATCAAAAGTAAAACTTGTTTTGGAACGGTAAGTTAAAATCGATTGAAAGTGTAACGAAACGTTGCAATGCACGGATACGGCCGTACAACATTGCATTTAATAGTGGATGAGAGGTTTCGGCGCTCGGTGTCACTATTTTTTTTTTCAACAATTATATCCGTTTTACTTCTGTAGTGTGTAGTATAAAATACACAGTCTTTTTTTTAATTTTCTATTTCCATAATTCTTCACTTTATTTTTTTTAACGGAGCTTGCCTAGAGTTGAACAAAGAAAAGCTTTTTAAAAGCTCCTGGCGACTGTCGTAGACAATGTGACAGCTAAATCGATATACCGCATGGAATTTTAATCTCTACTGTTAACTTCAAGGTTTTCATATAAGCCGTAAACATCAATTATTTATACTTATCAAGTACTACCTATAATTAAGCGTCGAGCGTCTATAATCTACAATATATCTAATCAAAATGTTTGTAATTATATACCTCGCTAGATATTGAATCATATTACAGTATTTTCCATAATTTAATCACATATGCTATTTTTTCATTCAATTGTAATTTGTATTCATGTATGAACTGTATGTTTATATCATGTGCCTAAATTATTACAGATAAACTAGCGGTACCCGTGCTAATAATTCGCACTAAAATTCGTTTCTAATTTCTCACACTCTTTATAACTTTCTTCTTTTTGTTGTATTAGATTACAAAGCTCAGTGACGGTTCAAGAAAATATTTTTCTAAAACTGTCATATAGAGGCGCAAGTATCGAAAACGTTGATCTGAAGCGCCGCCATACGAAAAGTATTTATACGTGAATTTTGATTAAAAATGAAACAAAAAAAATTTGCCGACCGTCAATCATGTTGACGTTGTTTCAAAGTTAGAACCGTCAGATGGCAGCATTGCTGTATATACTGAATAAATGTATAATTAATTATTTTGCAAAAACAAAAGCAATAATAGATTTTTTAGTTGTTGATGTCGGTAGAGCAAGCAATTATCTATAAAATGATATAAAATTTATGTGGAGCAATTGTGTGTTTTTTTCGAAAAAGGGAGGCAAACATCTTAACCTTAGCGTATTAATATATATGATAATTAAAGATCCAAAAAAAAATCGTTTTTTGATTAGGACTCCGTACATTCGGTGAAAAAACGGAAACTCTTATAGGGTCACTCCCGTATTTGGCACAGCTTATTTTTTCCGAATCTACTGACCGAAAAACGTTGAAAAATAATTGAAGTTTGGTACATATTTAGAGTTATATGACCCAATCACGGATGTATAACGTAAATAAAAGAATTCCGATTTTGGAGGTAAATTCTGGGAGTCAAATTAAAAAATTTAATTTTTCAAGTGCATCATGTGAGTATCAAATGAAAGGGCTCGTTATGAGAAATAGAAAGATGTTTTTTTTTATTATTTTAAAATGCTTACTTTAAAAGATATTGATGAAAACTACTGAGCCCAATTTTTTTATAGGGAATATAGGGCCCTACTTATAATTTACAGGAAACCTAAACGAAAATTCTAAATCCTACAGTTTTCATGGAAAAAAGAATGATATGGAGCCTTGTCCACCCGAGTTCGGCTCACACTTCACCGGATTTTCTTTTTTTTAGTAAAAAAAGCTATTATACGAATTCTCTTGATTTCCCATTAATCATGTAGGAATTTGATTTTTTATATATTTAATAACTTGTTTATGGATGATAAATTTTCATTTAACGATTGTATTTACATTTGACTTGTCGAACTTTAGATCATATAATATTTCTAGGTTTTTAATATCTTTGCACTTATGAATCCTTGACGATCAATTGAAAATTAATCGCTAATAAACAATTAATTAACTACTGAAATGCGCCTTTTAACGTTAGCCAACGTTTTACATAAGAAGTTTCACTTCTGGCGCGTGTGGCACGACACATGCTTTGTTGATATATGTATGTCGTTTCAACCACGTGCTCTTAATAATTAATTCTTTACTTCTACTTTACATAAAAAAAATAAAGTATCTTTAAAAACACGTCTTTTTTAATAAACAAGATCAAAGTTTATCTTATTTTTAAATTAAAAATATGTTTTGAAATTAAAAAAGTTTATCTCTTATAGTCAAACAAACAAATATAAACTTGATAAAATACAAATCAATCACTTTTATGCTGAGACATTAGGAAGATATTAAAATATACGAATATGTGACATTTATTAAATAAAACGAAACCACTTGCGATTACTGTTCAAAATATTTTTTTATTTAAAAAACGTTTCTACCAAATTTTGGTCCTTTTCAATTTATTAAAATATAAAATAAATTATAATAATTTATTTTATATTTTAATAAATTGAAAAGGACCAAAATTTGGTAGAAACGTTTTTTAAATAAAAAAATATTTTGAACAGTAATCGCAAGTGGTTTCGTTTTATTTAATATTCTATTACTGTTGGTAGAGTCAATACTATTGATGTGACATTTATGTCTAAAACGAGTCGTAATTCATATTATCATTTCACGCCCAATAAAAGAGTTGGTTTTCACATCCTTTTCAGTATATTTTCAGAATTTTTAACAGTTTCCTTTTGAACAAACTTCGCTTCTAGTATAGTAGGTTAGGTTAGACATTTATTAACTACTAGCGGCCCAGTCCGGCTTCGCCCGGGTGTATAGGATATAAAAAATGAGAATCATTATCATTAAATTCTCAACGTGTATTGAATTTGCGCGAATTCAATCGCTTTTATTTGTGAATGTTCAAAAATCGAAAAAAATCTTATTTCCCAAAAAGAAATTTAAAAAATTCTGTTGATCCGATCGCTACCAAACTTCAGAAGATCACCCGCTGGGCTGATCTAAAGATTGTCTGAAAATTTCATCAAAAATGGTCTACCCGTTTGGAGTCCATAGATTACATATACATCGTTTTTTACTATATAGATTACTAAAATGTAAAAAGTGGTTATTGTGACATAACGATAATAGTTGGACATATAGTATCGGGAAGTTTTTTGTAGTTATTGATACGTTCTTTAATATTGTAGAACATACTTTTGTTCTATCATCAATAGTTTCCGCAGCGCATGCGACGAAAGATGTTTTATGGCATTTTTTTTACACCTTGGGTTACGTTACTAAAGTTTTAGTAAGGATCTCTAATATTTTCTAGCAATAAATAGCCTATGTTACTCAGGGTGAATGTAGCTTTCTAATGGTGAAAGAATTTTTTAAATCGGCACAGTAGTTTTTGAGTTTATTCATTACAAACATACACACAAAAATACAAATCTTTCCTCTTTATAATATTAGTGTAGATTTAACTGGTATCGCGCGACTAGTTTTGTTTTTCATTCCATTACTAGCGCGTCATTCATGCATGTAAGGTAGTTTACACGGAATAGGACACAAAATATACAAAACACTTGTGCAAAGATTAAACCGATAGAAATTATAAAAAAATGTGGTAATTTTTTACGAAATTATCCTCGCTATAACGCAAATATATACAAAAGGGAGTCTCGGTAGATGTATGTCTACAAAAATGTAATTTCGTGTAAAGAAAACTGCATCAAAATCAGTTCATCCACCGAGGAGTTATGGTAGGCATACGGAAGGTAATCAACCCAAACACAACAGGTACATATCTATTTTTTGTTGGTGTTCGGTTAAAAAAAACACAGCTGATAACGAAGATTTATACGTTCCTTATAATTAAAAACCCATAAATGTCGTTTTACAAAATAGCATACTGCGATGTTAATCGCCATTTGTGACAGACGTTGCAATTACACCTGACAAAACAATTAACCACCTGTCTTAGATATAAATAAATATAATTTCTTAATGAGACATACAAAGTTTACAGGTCGCATTTTTTATTGATTATATCGCTCGCCGTTTCCTAAGACTGACTAAATATACACTGGTATCAACAGAAAGAGAGAGTTGATGGTAGATTATAGACGCTCGACAACGTAGAGATCTAAAACCAGCCTTTTAAGTAGAAGCAATGGATATTTATGTTGGTTTTAATTTTTTTAAGTAAAACTTCCGCGCATTTTGCAGCTATGTATTGCTTACATGTTTTGCTTCAACCAAGTGTAAATGTTATACATGCAACTTGACTTTTTTTCTTTTTTGTCATTAGTAATTAATATAAAATTGATTTGTCGGGAAAAAGGACTTTTTAAGTAAACACTTATTTGTTAATTATAGTGACATTTCGTTCCTCATGAATACATTTCAGCGAAATAAAAATTTCTGTGGACTAATACTACGATATGAACATTTCAAAACAACTTAAAAATAAGAGTCAAATAGCCTCACCTTCCTAAAGTTTCTTACTTAATAAATCGATAGACTCTTCAGCTTCTACCTACTTATATTAAAACTCGCTTACTACATATTAGGGATGGAAAAAGCGCGCTCTAAATCGATTTTTGACTTTGGAATCGACTTCAAATTCTTTGACTCTTGAAGTCGATTAATCATCTCTGATAGCCGACTTTTGTGACTTAAGTCGACTTTTTAGAAAAGTAATTCGTGAATACAAACTTAGATATTTTAATATTTTATTAAATTATGAACGTATAAACGTTAGATACAAATGGAGGCTTGCGCAGGTATAGTCGGTTGAAAAACTACGAACTCGCGCTATATGATTATTTTTAATATCTCTTTAATCTAAAGGTTTAATTCCTTGCACTAAAGTCATCCATCCTGGTCGTACTTTAGTGTGGGACTTTGGGGGTTCTCAGCAGACAAATTATCATCTGAATCACCGTATTATAGGCATGTTGAACAATCAAAGAAACAATAATGGCGTATTGGACGGTTGGACCGTACTTTATAGCGGGAAAGCGACAATTGACAAGACAACGAACGTTAACCAATCACCGACGAGTACACATACTGTGCCGGTAACTGGGAGGTGGTAGGAATCTTCCTTTCCCACAAAACAACCAAAATATGCATTTGCGACGCTTCAGAACCTTTTAGAACCGCGGCGAGTATTATACTAAGTAATGTATAAAAAAGTCGAAAAGTCATCGAGTGAGAATCGATTCTAATCGATTCGAGACAGGCTCAACTCGACCCTATAGAAAGTCGATTATTTTTATCAAAAGATCGATTCTTGACTAAAGTCAGAGTCGACTTTCCTATCCCTATTACATATTATTATTAGTTTCTAGTGTTATTCCGTTAAAATTGACAAATTTATGGCTAATTGAAATGTATTAGATATGTGAGCGCTTAACTAATAATAAGCAAGGTCATTTCAGGTAATCAGAAAGACAAATACCTCAGTCCTTGAACATCGTTCACGTAAACATTTCAGAAACTTAATGAAATCATTTCCAAGCCGTTATAAATGTCATGAGTCAAACAAGTAATTATAGGTAGAGTAGTATTGTTTAACAGAGTGGCAAGAGAGAGAGAAAGATTGTAGATTATAGACGCTCAACCTACATTCTCTCTCTGTTTCACCACTCTCTTTATAAAACAATTCAGGTCTACAGGCTGTCTTGAAACGTAAAAAATCCACGATATGAAATATTTTGATAAAAAAAATCACGCTAAATCAAATAGGCTTAAGTTATTAGCTACAGAGGTGAACTCGTTCCGTTTGATAGAAGTGGGGGGGTGACGTCATTCAGTGGACTGTCAATTGATATTAATATCAAACGAATCTGAGCTTAGCCACACTGATGACTAGGCTTGCCAACTTTAAAATACAACTAATGATTTCAAATGCGGGACAAGGGTTTAAAACGCGGGATCCAACTAATTTTATTTAGAATACAAAAAACGTGAAATTTTCGTTACAAATCAGGATGAGAAGTAAAATAAAACATCTTGTTAGATTAATAATAGTCAATATGTACTTAAAAAAACAGTTATAGTGTAATTTAGACTTTATTATAAAAGCTATAAATTACTTTTTAAATGAGTATTTTTCTTGACATTTGGCACTTTTAAGGATTTTTTAATTTTTAAGTACAAAATTGTAAAAATCTTTGAATGGATAAGAAATATTTACTTTAACTTGTAGCCACATGAAGACGATTTCGCGCGTCGGTCCAGGCATTATGACAAAGTGAGAAGACTATCTCTGCTGCTGCATTAGAACACGGAATAGATGCAATGTATTTAGCGTCCTCCGAAAAGCGGGATATTTAGCGTCCCGCTCACACCCTGAGCGGGACGTCTTGTTAAGGGTATCAGAAACGGGACGTCCCGCGTATAGCGGGACGGTTGGCAACCCTACTGATGACCTTAACTGCCGAGCGTCTGTAATCTGTAATCTATCCATATTTGGTACTTGCAAAATTCAAAAATAAGTGAAAGCTTGGAGATTTCATCGGATCTGTTCGGCAGTTAACGAACGTGGTTACTTTCGATTATTCTTTTGTTTTCTAAAAATGCTGTAGCAGACCGAACTGAGTCAATTAGGTCTTTTATATTCCGAAAACGTTTTTATGACTGCCTTGGAGTCCTCCATAAGTCGAGAAATATGGACATATTTCGAACGAAAAGTAAAATTGTTAGGTAAGTCCAGTAATGTTTCCGAATTTATAATAATATCAAAGTGACCTCATTTGTGTACCTGATTAAAATAATAAAAGGTTTCGCCTACATTTCTTGTTACGTCGAGCGTGAAGGTTAAATAAACTTGTTATTTACGCGCGCAAGAATAAAAATAATGCATCTTAATGATGCATATTGCACATTACTGATCTATTTTTAGAGGGATTGCGAAGCCATTTTTTGCAGTGCCATGTCGATATTTAATGGACGAAATTTTTCCTCGTGGATTGCAATTTTTGAGATTAGCGACGATGTGGACAATCAGTATATATAGATTTCCTGCTCTTGATGTTTTGCTGTCAAATCAAAAACTACCCGGGCGAAGCCGGGCCTGAAAGCTAGTATTGGATAAATATACGATTCCCAACATTTACATAAAAAAGACGGTATTACCACAATCACAAGACAAAACTAAGAGCGTGATCGGGAAAATTGTTTTGGAAAAAACCTTCTTAAATTGACCATTCACATTTATTCAACCAAAATAACTAAATACTAATGTCATCTATATTTTAATTTATGTAAATTTGTGGTATTCGGACACAAAAAGTTTAACTATTAGGCGTAATAATAGTCTAAAAACTCGTTACAAAAAAGTGCAAGAATTTTAGAACGGGCAATTTTTGTAGTTATACTTTTGTATGTTATGAAAAAATGATGAGAGTGAATTTTTACGATGTAAGACCAAAATTAACAGGACGAAGTTGCCAATTGGAACATCAAAATTAACACAATGAATTTGCTCGCTAAGCCGCCTCAGACATTTTGTTAAATAATTTGACTAAGTTGTCGAGCATCTATAATGCACAATAAATAAAAAGAAATTAAAAAAAAAACGGGTCGCAGTGCCAAAACCCTGCCGACAATATAGTGTATTTGCTTATACAGGCAGTGTGGCTTTATTATGCGAGTTGGTTTTTGGGCAAAATAAAAAATTTGACTCCTTAATACACCCCTTAAAATAACATTTTTTTTCTTAATTGCAATATTATTATCAATCGAACCTGTATACCAAATTATATACAACTTTCAGTAAATAATTCACTATCTGCAAACTAGTGTTTTCATAAAATTTGTAAGTCCGGTCCTGTCGGGCCGATTTTATTAAAATCTTAGGGACATATTTTAATTACTACCAGAGGGTCAAATTTCAATTTTGAAACGATTCGGAGAATTTTTTCGGTATTTTGGGGCCCAAAAACATTTTTCAACTCCTAAAAACTACCCTTAAAATGGCCCGATTAGGCCCATTTTAAATAGGCTTCTTGCGGTGATGGATTTCAACACGTGGACCAAATTTAGTTGAAATCAATTAACTCCTTCGAAAGTTATTGCCCGCACACATACATATATATATATATATATATATATATATATATATATATATATATATATATATATATATATATATATATATATACATATATATATATATATAAACATTTTTAAAAATGGTGCCAAGTTGCTTAGAATGATGTGAAACGTCGAGAAATTTTGGTCCGACCCCTAGGTCCCGCCATCCGACCGACGCCAATAGTGTATGTTGCCATATGGCAAATACACTAAAAAATAGATTAATGACGCTCGACAACCGAAATCTTCAGAATCTAATAATCGAGCAATGTTTAATTAAAATCGAAGATATTTTAGTTTTTAAATGATTGAGTATTGTCCTTCAACAAAAATATTGCTTCACGCTTTGTTCAATGGCGATGATGCGATGGATAATTTAACTATCATACAATTGCGAAGATGTGTGACCAGAATAAAATATGCGACTAACAATCACATCGTAAACTCCAGCGGTAGCGCAGCAACGCAATTTTAACGACCTCAGAACTAATAATGCACAGAAATTCCTCAAGTAGGTAAGTGTTAAAACACCAATTGACGATTTTTAACATGCTTTTGTATGTTCAATTGGAGGGGGTAATCTCTGTATAATACGCGCCACGGTTCTAAAAGGTTCTGAAGTTAGATGCAAATTTTCTTTAATCTAAAGGTCTAATTCCTTGCATAAAGTCATCCAAAAAAATATTTTTCGTGCTTGTCTATGCAAAACTGTATTAGGCATCTTGATCAATTAACAATCAAAGAAACAACTTAACAATAGCGTACTGGACTGTACTTTATAGCAGGAAAGCGACAAGTGACACGACAACCAGCGATAACTAATCACCGACGAGCGCACGTTCTGTGCCGGTAACTGGGAGGTGGTGGGAGTCTTCCTTTCCCACAAAGCAACCAGGACAGCTCTAAAATATGCATTTGTGCCGCTGTTTGTGACGAACTTTAGAACCTTTTAGTTCCGTGACGAGTATTATAACTGCTGAACCAATTCTAAAAGTTATTTCACTACGACTACACGATCGCTGAATAATATATAGGCTATTTTTTTTTAATCACAACCCGAGTTTTTATAATGGGTTAGGAGAAATTATTTTATACTTTTTAGTCTGTTTTGAAATGGTATTTATATATAGGTATATGTCGTGGCCAGATCTTAGAACTGATCATTTCATGATGTGGTCGATCAGTTCATGAAATAATAATCTAAATTATTATTTCATGAATTGGTCGGTCACATCATGAAATGATCAATTCTAAGATCTGGCCACGACATACATAATTCATCAAAACCGATTTTTTCATAAGAATTAATGACCTTGTATGAATGAACTTCGTAATACAATTTTACATCTTTTTTGTTAATCAACAAGTCATGAACATTTATATAAACAGAAAACAAATGAAAGTACAAAACAAACTAACGTAACTTTCATTCAAAAATACAGTTTGTTTATTGATCACCAAACGCAATGTACATACGCGCTTTTTATAATTATGTAGTATTTGCATTAAATTTCACTAAAAACAGTTCTAGTCAAAAGTCTGCACCCCGTATTATATTTATGTGGGTTGTAGGTAGGGTTGCCAACCGTCCCGCTATACGCGGGACGTCCCGTTTCTGATATCCTTAACGAGACGTCCCGCTCAGGGTGTGTGCGGGACGCTTAATATCCCGCTTTTCGGAGGACGCTAAATACATTGCATCTATTCCGTGTTCTAATGCAGCAGCAGAGAGAGTCTTCTCACTTTGTAATAATGCCTGTGCTGACGCGCGAAATCGTCTTTATGTGGATTCTGTAAAGTCAGAGCTACAAGTTAAAGTAAATTTTTCTTATCCATGCAAAGCTTTTTACAATTTTGTACTTAAAAATAAAAAAATTCTTAAAAGTGCCAAATGTCAAGAAAAATACTCATTTAAAAAGTAATTTATAGTTTTCAGAATAAAGTCTAAATTACACTATAACTGTTTTTTTAGTAAATATTGACTACTATTAATCTAACAAGGTGTTTTATTTTACTTCTCATCCTGATTTGTAAAGAAAATTGCACGTTTTTTTGTATTCTAAGTAAAATTAGTTGGATTCCGCTTTTGAAATCATTATTTCCCGCAAATTTGTATTTCAAAGTTGGCAAGCCTAGTTGTAGAGCAACCAAATTATTTTTGAAAAATTTCATGAAGATAACTACTGACCTCTCAGATCGTAAAATATGGTTTCGGGAAATTTCGAAGTGAGGTCGCAAAATTCATTTTATTGTGAATTTCTATAGGAGGGAAACTCCAATATATAGCTTAAGGATCCAAATAAAGAAGTCGTATTCTTTAATATTGGTGTATTTTCTGACGTTTCGGCTGATTGTTTCTAGCCATCCTTAAGCTATTGGAGTTTCCGTCCTAGAAGTTCAGCATAAACCAACACTGGGTCGCTACCCTCTACGCTTGGTAGTTTCAACTGAAAAATTCATTTTATTACTATTTATATTAGCTGTGATTAAGCATTAAGCTATATAAAATTTGGCTTGTTGCTTAAAAATTTCAAAAAACACATATTTTTGCCCTAAAGATTGAATATATAAACGTGATATTCGTACGTGCTTCTTTACAGCAAGTCACGCAATTTCGAATTGCGGGAAGACAAATTAATATTTTTAAGTTTTTTCTTTACAAACTTACGTTAAAAATACTGTCAAATTTGGCTTGCTTAGTAATTTTTTTCACATTAATTTTTTTCTGTACAAAAATTTATGTAAAACTTATGCTGATTATCTCGTTTTATATACGATTAAAAATCGTTTATAAAAACACTTGACGAAAATCTCAAGTGCTTTTAAGACGATTATCGAAAAAAATAAAAACACATGATCATCTCTTGAAAAAGTCGAAAGGTGAAATGAGATAAAATTATTGTAAAGGTCACCGTTTTAAAATGGTGTAAAAAAAACAAAGGTCAATTCTTTTTCAAATACGTTATTTGTTTATCTTCTCAAAATAAAATCTTATTTACTAATTTCTTTAAAATAAAAAAATAGTATGATATCATTTTAGAACAATTTAAAGATAACAGTCAAATAGCCTAGAATTATAATAACACATGATCTACATGGTATGACGCTAATGAGTGTAGTTGTCGAGCGTCTATAATCTACAATAAATAACTGGATTTGCGTTCCAGCGAGCACGTGTAACAACCCTATCGTCAAGAAGGTTAAAGAAAAGGAAGTATTTCCTAGAACGTCATATTATGACAAAGCATATTTTTAAGTTATAAAGATTTATGACGGTACCTATAATACTTGCAAAGAGGATATTAGACGGAGAGCTAACCGTCAAATTTCCTAATTTGGTTCCGTGAGTTCGCGTTAGAGCAGTCAAATCGGGAGCCACAATATTTTATTTTTATTCTATCGGTCGTTGCTTCAGCTTCAGATCACCATGGAGTGCCGCAACCCCTTAGCAAATCTATTTTTTTTAATTTTCGGCAAAATAAAAATAATAAAAAAACATGTGAGTCTCACTCACTTCAGCTCACGGGGAAAGTGAAACTTCTTTAGAGCTATAAACTTGTTTCATTGATGTGTTATCCATTTAGCGTTACCGTTGTTTCTCGTATATTTCTGCACCGTTAAATCAATTTCCCCTTTAATGTTACAGAAAATTTCAAACAGATACGTTGCTAAAAAAAAGTTTCACTTCAATAATTTGTGATCTTTCTTTGCCCTAATGCTAACATACACAGACGTCTGTATTCGATCCATTGAAAATATGACGGTCGGCTCTGGTACTGTATTTCAACTGTACCAGATCTTTTTTCTAGGTCTTATGCATACTGCTTAAAACCATCTGATGGTTTCAAATTCGCTCTAAAGTTTTACCAGAAAACAGAACATTATTTCCTTTCAATTATTTCTTCAATACTAAAATAAAAATATATAAAAAAATCGAGGTGATGCGTTAAATTTGACCAGTAGTGTATATTTCACTTTAAATACAGTCTTAAAATTTTTTAATCTATAATTTATTTATTTGCTAATTATTAACAGCTATTTTTAATGTGGTTGCATAATAACTATGCCCCACATTTTTCGCTTGAAATACTTTGTTAGCACATACAGTGACTATGTGTAATGTGACAGCTTCGACTATAACATTGTTTGTAACTTTTTTAGAAATAAAAATACCATTTCATATTCATTGACCATTATTACTTACAAACCTATTTTAATTTACTAATTATAATTATTATTAAATTACATTATAAAATGCTCGAATAATTAGTTCTAGCTCTCTGAGATTACACATTTAATCCCAACTGTGGATCATCTAATAACTTTGAACTCTACAGTTTTTTTATAATTAAAAATTCAACTTTTTATATTTTGCGTCCGTATTTGGGTCGCCGCACTCTATCTTTGTGCCAAATTCTAAATTTTGACGACAAAATATAGTTTCAGAGAAAATCGCCTATGATAGACGAACGGACAGACACCTCAAAATTCAGGTTAGTGCTAATGGAAAAACGTAATATTTTGATTAGTTAATGTTGGCAAGGATTTTAAAACACGTCATGGGTCTTCATTTCTTAAAACTCTCTTAACAACCTCAAACGACATACCTTTTCAGATTATAAAATATAAACAAAAAAAAAACAAATATATACGTACATTCTCAAATCTCGTTTTCACAAAATAAATTAATTCACTTAAAACACTAAAAAACAAGTTCTCAAAAAAAACATTTGAACAACAAAACAATCAACACAATCAGTTAAAACAAAACCGAATCGAAACAATTTGAAAACTTAAAAAAAAAAACAAAAACAACAGCGACGAGGGCGGCAAAACGACTTCGGCGTACTGAAAACAGGAAACTAAAAAAACGACGCCTTAACGACGACTAGTTATAGCGACGGCAATGGAACGACTGCGCATATGCGAGATATGAGGCTGATACTACAACAATGAACTAAAATTGTTCACGGCGTCAGGTCGACGTAGTAGGGTAACGCGGATCCGATTGGAGGTGGGAATTCGCGACAACTGAACGTTTAAAACTCGGTATTCTGTACGGTCAAGGAACTTACAGCGCTGTTAATTTTTTATCACTTTCTAACAAATTTAACACCGCATAAGTTAAAGTGAGACATAAATTTAACAGCGCTGTTATTTGAAACATTGACCATACAGAATAACGCCATTTAGTGAGATCAAAGTGTAACTAAGCTCTTTAAGAGACTTTGCTTCGAGCGGTCATTTTGATTTTTTGTTACTGTCAATGACCTTGAATTTTAAATAGGTTTTAAAGGTCTGTTTTTATGTCACCAAGAAACGTATTGCATGCTTCCGACCGAATTTTTGATCCGAGAAGAGACGCAATATTTTTTTGAAATAACTGCGTTTCATGCCTGTATGGCGATTGTACAGTAGTCCATTTAACGCTAGTGTTGTAAAGTAAAACAAAAAGTGTAATCTAGTCAACCGTTCAACAGTAATTTCCATAAACGACCTGTCAATTACTATTACATAGTGGGTGTAATTTTCATAAGTAACCAAACAGATGTCAAAAATGTTGAAAACTGAATTATGTGAAAACCAGTTATTTTATAGGAGATACGTACAAAAAATATAGTGTATTTCACGAACGTCATGATATTATGACTCGTGTTACTATTGTAACTCTCGTTATATTATTACTATTGACATTTTTTTAAATTTCTTTTAACAATTAATAATTTTGTTTTAATTTAATGATTTTCTTGTTTTCTGAGTATATACGTATAAAACTTAGACATTTATATAAAACGCGTAAGGAACATAGCTTCCGTCGCGTGTCCACGAACCGACGCACCTCTTTTTTCGTATGTACGACTTTTTCTATTCCTCTCTCTCCCTTGTCATCAAAAATAATGAAAATCAGCACTTCTCCTAGACCTATTTAAGTTATACAAAAAACTGCCTCGATGAAAAAACGGAACCCTCGTAGGATAACTTTCGTGCCTCTCCGTTCGTCTGAATCTACCGGACGAAAAAGTTTGAAACTTGGTACATTTATAGTTAAATTATCTACTCACGACGCATAGCGTAAATGAACAAATTCCGATTTTAAGAGATAATTTTGGGAGCCAAATTAGAAAACTAAAAAAAATATATTTTTCAAGTGTACAAGTGAGAAGGCTCGTTTTTGGTATTGGATTTCTTCCTATTTCGGGACCCCCGGTCGAAGGCCATATAAAAAATGTGTACCTATACAGATAAAATCTGCTGTCAATTACACAGATGGTCATTTTTAGCAGACCGATAAGATACAATATTTTAAGCCCACCTGTGCTTATTAATTAATCTCCAGTCTTCAATATCTATAGAGTTGCTTACGTCATACGCGAACTTATAACCCGGTACTAAACTTCAAGCGTTTCTAATTATAGAAAAAAATCATTAAAAAAACACCTAAGGATTAAGTTTATCGCAAAAATATTTATAAATATATTTCAATGACGTTACTGATTTTAATCATTTGTGTTCAGTTTTGTTTTGTAGATTTTAAGTAAAACTTCTTTTTGCAGGGTAGGGTAAAGTTAATTCATGAGATTGGAAATGTAGCGAACGTGTCACAATGTATGTTACCATACACTATAAAAACCGCCTGTACAACATTAACTAAAGTGGCGGCGAGATAGAACAATTGCCTCGTATAGCCTAAAGGTCGTGTTTTTTTACAATTATACCAGTTTTGTTTCCGTATAAGTGGAAAGAGGAAAGAGGAAAAAAACTAGTGAATCGATTTACGTAAAAATTATATGGGTCCAATAATTTTTACTTAAATCGGCTCAGTAGTTTTTTTTCTAGTTTAGTAATCAAATGGCAAGGAAAAAGTCGGTAAATTAGGAATTGGGATTTATTGTAAACTATACTTATCGCAAGCCTCTAAAAAGCAGTAAAACTTTTATAATAAAAAATAGTAATTAAATTGGTGTCGACTTCAACATTTTATTAACGGAGTGTAAGTCGGATTTATCTTAAAAACATTTAAAATAAAAATATTGAACAGTATTGCAAGTAATTTTATTTTGTTAATATATTTATTAAACATTTAAAATAGATTCAATATATTTGGCTCAATAATGTTAGTTTTAAGTTCGATTAGTTTTTTATTTATTTTATAGTTTTTCTAGGTTTTTTTTATTTTTGATTTGTAGAGTATGTTTTGTTTTTATTTTATGCAAATATTCAAACAAATTATCAGGTGATATAATATGTACATAAATTTAAATAATATTTTTTGCTAAAGCTGCAACAAAGTTTTACCTTTAAAGACTAGAAATCAGCGGCGTACCCAGGAGGAGTTTAAAAATGCTCTTCTACCCTTCAAGGACATATAAAATATAAATAATAAAATATATATTCCTTTAAAGATAAAACACTCATTCAGTACCTATATAACTAAAGATTCAATTTGTAAAGGCAAGTGCCAAGGGCGTACCCAGCGAGGGGCAGAGGGGGGCAGTTGCCCCCCCCCCTGGCAGCAAAAAATAAGTCGTTATTAAATTTTGTTGCTGGAATTTTTACAATTCTTGAAATAAATTTACTTCTACAAATCCAAGAAAAATGATACTAGTATAAGACATGTAACTAGAATAATTTTTTTTTCAAGCAAATAATTGTAATAACTTAGTTGATAAAGCACTGCTATAATTATACATAATTTTCTTAATATTTTGGTTTCATTCACCTTTTCCGTGATAAAATGTTACAACCTGAACGACTATGGCTTGCCCCCCCCCCCCCTAGTTTTGATCCTGGGTACGCCCTTGGCAAGTGCTATAATACAAAAAGTGTGTGCCCTAATTTTAATATCAGGATACGCCTCTGGGTTAAGTCCATTTTTACCAAGAAGGAAACTGACCAAAGTCAACTCAAGTTGTTGACTACTGGGACAAAATGCCCAGGGCGTTAGGTAGAAATTTTAGAACGTCAGCAAGCTATAATTAAATCAAAATATATTTCGAGTTACAAGCTTAACTTGATCTAATTCGGACCCTAAAACTGACCTTTATCAATCAAAATAAATTTTCAAATGAAAAGTCAATTCTCACATGGCGAGACAACCGATATACGTGCTTTTAAATGAAACTATTCAGACAAACTGCGACAAAATTCATTTCTATATGTCGCTTAACTTGATATAATTCGGACCCTAAAACTGATCTTTATCAATCAAAATAAATTTTCAAATGAAAAGTCAATTCTCACATGGCGAGACAACCGATATACGTGCTTTTAAATGAAACTATTCAGACAAACTGCGACAAAATTAATTTCTATATGCCGCTTGAACAACGCAGAACGATGTTTAGCAAGGTTATTTGATATAGAGGTGACTTCGTTCCGTTGGATAGTAGTGGGGAATGACGTCATCCAGTGGACTGTAATTTTAAGTGCGTTGTTGATAAAAATATTGAACGGTCTACTAGCTGACGGCATTCATTAACGAGCTATCTTATGACTTCGCTCATTTAGTGGACGTGGTCCATAGGTTACCACGCTAATTATTATCACAATCCTTTAACTTTCTGACGTACGAATTAAATAAGAAAAAACATCGTAGTTTTTTATATTTTTAAGATATAAATACGATTTAAAAAAAACTTTGCGTCATAAAAAACAACAAAAAACAAGCGGATGAATGAACTAATTAATACTTTAATTATTATGTATATCCATCATAATCATTTCTTTTGACTCAAGGTCAGCTTCTTGACATTATTTTAAATTTCGTATTGTAAAAAATCTAATTATGAAAGCATCATTATACACAAGAAATACTTTTAAATTAGAAAAATAATTGGACACTAGACCCTGCTAATAATAGACATCAACAATTACCAAAACAATAATTAATAACAATGCTATGCAACAATGACATTTTTTGACAATATGGCTGACAATTAAATTAATCATATGCATTTATAACTTAATGTCTTGATAAAGTAAATAAGTAAACGTCGAATCGTAAATTGTACAAAAATGGTGGTTTATGTATCTAGATTGTAATGCATTATTTCATGAATGAGTTGAGGCAGTGTTAAAACGAGTAATTAGCGAGTTTTAACAGCATAAAAACATTATATTGTACGTTTTTGCACGTGTTTTCTTATATAAAATAACTGATTTTCACGCATATTTGCTTTGGCAGTTCAGTTCGGGCATATTGGAATCATATGTGAACTGTTTACGAAGGCAACGCTTCCTTTGGTGTCTCTGTTAGCCCCGGATAAATTGGCTTATACAAATAAGGGTCAGTCTAATAGACTAGCCCTTATTTTGTTGGAAATTGTCACATGCTAACTTTTAAAATGGTTCTTTACATTGAAAAAATGGTTCTCTGAAAATTTCAGCTCGAATGATTAAAATTAAGCCGTGCCGAAAACACTGTAACAATTATCGGTTATCATTAGCATTACGTTCCGTAGTGCGAGTGCGTAACTTTGTCTATGACTTAACACCAACCAATTTCTATCTTAAAGAAGTCCTAAGATATGTTTAAGAGGAGAATTGATTTGTCCAGATCCATAGGAAAAGTTAATTTTTTATACCCTAAGCACAAATTTAAGTAGTTTCGGAATTTGCTTTCTACGTAACGTATTTTCAAAGTTCTCTGCGTTTTCGGCACGGGCTAATCTGTATAAATTGAGCTGAAATTTTAAGCTTATCATTTTTTCAATATATAGAACCATTTCAGGGGGTAGCAACTCAAAAAATTTGAAAAAAAATTGGCTTATACAAATAAGGGCCAGTCTAATAATAGATTGGTCCTTATTTTGACGAGCTGGAAATTGTCACATACTAGCCTTTAAAATGGTTCTTTACATTTTACTATTGGATTGGTAAATTCGAATTTAACTTCATGCACTAGTGCGAAAATAGTACTTTAAACAATCCAAGGATGCTTTGATCAAAAACAATAATAAATAATATTCGATGTACAAACAAGCTAGTAAACAAAAATTTACTTTCAGTTTCTTTCGATACTGTGTCAGTTGTAACATTATTACGCTACTCGTAAGTAGGCTATGTCTGCATTTCTCACAGCTGACTTGATCGACATTTCAACAGTGAGCTCTTGTTCAGACCACCGTTTCATTGCCGCAGTCTAGCCATGTGGATCGAACATGTGTTTCTGTAATTTTTTGGCTAACGTCAATAGGTATACACAAAACGAGTTTCTGTGAGCCGGACCACTCCTAAAAAATTTCAATTACAATCTAATTGTTGGTTTTTGGTTTACAAATGCAAGGTTTTGCCTATGCGACTTCGTTGGACGTCGATTTGGCCCGCGCTAATTTCGGTTTTATTGAAAAATATATGTTAACCAGAGCGTAGCCAGATAAAAGCTATTATTTACATTTTACTTTAAGTTTAACTATCAATTAATCAGAAGCGTAGCGTGCCTTGGCGGGGCCCCGTATATAAATTTGTTTGGGGGCCCTTCCCCCGTTGAAGTAAATGACTTAAACGGGGAAATCTCGCAGCCCGCGATAACCGATGTAGGGTGTTGCCAACTTTTTAACGCACTCTTTACGCGGGAAAAAAAGAAATAGCTTTTTTTGACTTTTGTCATTTCTGAAATAAAAAAAAACTTGGAAAGTTTTTATTAATTTTTGCTTACGCACGTTGGGGGCCCCAAGGGCCCGGGGGCCCCGTAAAATTATACGGCAGATACGGCGGTAGCTACGCCCCTGCAATTAATCGAGGTTCTACTGTGTTCTACGTTTTCGAGTGATAGCAGAAACAGAAGGGAACGCATGCAAGATACAGAAACCTTGAAAACCAGTTGTCCCACCCAGGCTTCATACAAATTATTCCAAAAACAAACACATCTCTAATATTTTATTTACTGGTTGTGACTGATTACAGTAGGGTATGTTTCGAATGCGTGGTGAAATAAATGATAACGAATGTGATA
Source organism: Venustoraphidia nigricollis (assembly GCA_034508555.1). NCBI lineage: Eukaryota > Metazoa > Arthropoda > Insecta > Raphidioptera > Raphidiidae > Venustoraphidia > Venustoraphidia nigricollis. Next base: position 1,752,194 of record JAVRKA010000032.1, on the reverse strand, counting down.
TTACGTTAAAACGAGAACAGCGAGTTTTAACAGTTACATAAGTTATAATATTTATCAGCACGCACGAGATTCATATAGTATTTTTTGCACGCATCCCCTATGATATAGCTGATTTTCGCACAATTTTCAAATTTTTTGGACAGTCCAATTTTCAGTAAGTTCACTTCCAATTGTAGGCTGCGTTGAAATTTCATACATTTGCTTTGGAAATGGCAGTACGACGACCTTTCGCATTATTTTTGTTTTACATGGATCATTTTACTACCGGTATATAGGCATAAAAAGCAGCCGTTTTATAGGGGGTCATTCAAAAAGAAAATTTAGTGTTTCTGGTTTATCGTCCGTTACGTAATTCAAGACGCTTCTGCAGCATTGAAATTTCATCCCTCAGTTCTATATATGGAAAGCTTACTTTAATTTTTTTTTTGTAATTTCGTTACACAATAGGGATGTTGACTGTATTCAAATAAAAACATAATTTTAACGAAAAGTAGTAGTTTCTATGATAGAAATACTAAAAAACACTATATTTTTTCTTATTTTTAAGGAATTTAATTAATATTTAGTAAATAAAACCTAATAAAATCACTCTCAAGTCACGTGACAACAGACACCAATCAGAGCGCATGACGTCATAGGTTGCGCCGCTGTCAAAAAACTTCATTGTTTGGTTAATATTTAAAGTGTAATTTATTATTATTTGTTTATAGGAAACGTCAAATTACATGTAACTATAGCAACAACTACGAAACAACCTCCAGTTTACTAGCGTTTATGAGCACAGAATACGCATCTATAGAATGGTAGCTCCTGTGTACACTTTTGAGCCTCCTTTGGTAGGAACAGGTGACGTCACAAACTAGTATTGGCGTTTTGGACCGAAATTTGAAACTGGATTTAAAATACATGATTTTTAAGGCTTGAGTTGTATTTAAATAAAAATAATAAATATTTGTGGCAATATTAGGTACTAATGCACGATTTAAAACACTTTCCCAAAAATAGTCAACATTGTATGTCGGTTCACGTAAGAAACCTGTAAAAGTTGATCCAAATCGGTTGAAAGACGGTGGAGCTATAAAGCTGTGACATACGAACGTGAAATAATAAGGGTTCCGTTTGTTTGTTATTTAGCTACGAAACCTTAAAAACGATAGAAAAACTGGTAAGCATTTATTATAGCAAAAATTATGCATTTTATTTCTCCATAGAACTGCAATCAATTTTTTTCACCGTTATAATAAACAATAACAATTTGTGGCAACAATGCACTTGTGCAGTAAAGCTTCACGATGTAGAAGGCATGCAGAAAACCACTTTAAATCGTGACGTTAAACTAAAGAAAGGTGAACAATCACGGTAAAACGTAACGTTAAAAAACAGTAAAAGCGCGAGATAAAAACATACCAAACCAACTAAGATGATATATTATCAAAAAAACTTAAAAAAAAATATTAACCTTCTTGAAAAAAATCACTAAAAAGATGAAAATAATGAAATTTTGAGATCGGAGCTAATTTCATTACAAAAACTTTTAATTATATATCTACTTTTATTAAATAGGCGCCGACCTCAAAATTTCATGTGATTTTTTTTGTAATGAAATTAGCTCCGACCTCAAAATTTCATTATTTTCATCTTTTTAGTGATTTTTTTGAAGGAGGTTAATATTTTTTTTTAAGTTTTTTTATTTTTTACTTTTTAGTGGTAGATTTGATTTCGCACATTTTTAAAAACTACTGAACCGATTTAAGTAAAATTTATGTGGGATCACCCTGAAGATGTGCCCTATTAAATAAGAACAGAATCATCATAATCGCTTTACAAATGCTGGAGATATGAGAGCATACATTAAAAAATATGTTTTTTTGACGTCATTTAAAAACGGATGAACCGATTTTAATAAAAACTATATGGGACCACCTGGGATGTATACCCTTTCAAATAAAAAAAGAACTTTCCAAATCGGTTCAGGCGTTTGCGAGTAATCGGGGAACATACATAAAAAATTTAAAAAAAAAATTTTAAAAATTAAAAAAAAGATTCCAACGAATTGAGAACCTCCTCCTTTTTTTGAAGTCGGTTAAAAATACGTGAAAATCTGAAAAGCAGTATCTTTTTATTGCATTGAGTTAGAAGCTTTAAATTTTTACAGGTCTTCTTGATTCTATACAGGTCGTGATATGATTGACTGAACTACGTAACTCAGTGGCAGACTGCAGTAACATATTCAGAACTCGGCTCTTTTTGAACCGGTTCAGTGAGCCGGCCCACATACGGGATCCAGATGCAAAGATGCAGATCACTAAAAAGACCCGTTTTTCCCATCTCTACTTTCTACGTATGGAATTCTCAAAATAGCGTGTGTGTGCTAGCCTTTATAGTTAAGATTATTGTTATTAACAGCACGTCTTGATATGCCAATATAAACCTATCTTTATTTAGTACATGCAAACCTGACGCAATTCAAAAGAAGCAGTGAACCAATTTTCCTTCTTCGTTTGTTGTGGAACATGTTTTATCTTAGTTACGTCTGCTGTCTTGTGAGTTACGACGCGGTCAATTTTAGTTACGTGTTTAACCTTGACCACTTTTGTCTTGACTCATAGTTCTGATTCAGTAATTTTAAAATTGAAATTGACCACCGGCCAGTACTAGTAATGATTAAAACAGTTCTTTTTTTCCACTAACAGGTGTTACTGCTCCTGTTTTGTGAAAACATGTACTTATGTCAGTTCATAGTTCTGATTCTGATTTCTCGTATATCAGTTTGAAAAGTTAATAACTTTTACATTTTTTTGTCGCCAGAATTTTAAACATACGGGCGGATCTAGATTTTTCGGGACCTAAGACTTGTTGAAGTCCAATGAGAGCCCATTTTTTTGTAAAATTAAGAATGTTAAAATTCGAATTAAACATTTATTTTTATAACATAGAACTTGCTTGTGAGCAGCCGAGAAGGACACTTCGCCCGCTACCACATCGCCTTTGATAATGTCTACCACAGTTGTAGACGAAACGTCAGGTAGAAATACCAATGGACCACGGCGTACAAGCCCGGAAACCAAGAAGTTTTGCAACAACGCCAGCCGTGAAAGCCTACACAATTGGATAGAAATTAGAGTTAAAATTTATTAGTGACCTGACCAAACAAATAATACTATGAATTAAGTCAAAGAAATTTCATAATTCATCAAAAGGAATCCTCAAAATTCACCCAAAAAATCGTCAAATTTCATCTAAAAAATTGTCAACTTTCGGCCATGATATGAACAGTCATTAATACTATCATTAAAAAAGGAAGTTTTTTTTTCGAAAACTAAAACTTAAATCTAAGACTCAGACTTTTATTACCATAATTATTTATTTTTATTTAGCAAATATTTCCAATTTAAAAACCGGTTTGTATATTAATAGTGATTAAAAGTTGACAAACGCACACAAGTGTTTTGTACCTTGTGACGTCACTAAGGTACGAAGACAGTTGAAACCGTTTTGACACGTCATGTATTTAATTAAAAAATAAATATTAAAAACAATTCGTTCAGGTAAACGCATGTAAAGCAAACATTTGTAAAATGTTTATATAGTAATAGGGCAAAGGTATAAGTTCTCGATCGCTTACCTGGCGTGAACCAATATGTAAAAAATATAGATAATTTTTTATCTACAATTGTATTCTGATTCAATCCTAAAACTTACGCCGATATGTTTAGTGTGCTGATTATTATAGACACCCTGTATGTATATAACGGACAATATATTCCACTATGAACAAATAATTTACAATTTCTAATTATTTGGTGTAACTATCGTTCATCGAAATCTCTACAGTCACAAAAAAAACAACAATGCATATTGGTATGTCATTATTTTTATTGTCTAAAAGTTGCAAAAAAAATATTTTCATGGAACACTGCACTATTTCTGCGTTTTACAAACGTATATTTCGTTTTAATATAATTATTTCCCATTGCTAGCCCAACTAGCGGTTCCTCGCGATTTAACATGCGTTACAATCGGTTTTGACAGAATCCTTATTTTGATCGCAATCGGGCAACAAAGATGTTACTTTAGTTACTGTTTATGTTGAAAATTTGTTTTCTACTTTTTCGTGGTTGACTTTAGTTTTTCAACATTTTATTTTTAATTTTAGTCCTGAACTCCGTTCGCCAATTGTTTTCATTTGAAATGCTACAAAATGTTTACTTATTTCTATATATTATATTTTTTCTGCAGTCAATAATTTGTGCTTATCATCCGCCATATATGATTCGCGGTAACGAATATATCTTAAAATGCGCATATCATCAGGACGAATCGATAAACACAGTATTTGTTAAAATCGGTCCAGCCGCTCAAAAACTACGAGGGAACATTCGTACATTCATACATCCTTGTCCGGAGTCGGGAAAAAAGTGCCCTCAGAACAGGTGGTTGAACAATCGACAAACGGGTAACACCGCGCTTGTTAAATACGACTAATTTGTTATAAGTTAAATTTAAGGTTATTTCTATAGAAATATTAGCCAATAGTTTGCTATAATATTATGAAACACTTATTGTTGCAATTACAATGCGATTTCAGAAAAATTTATTATTCAAACAATGTCGCTGTCGGCAGGCCCGGCGGATGACCAGGGTTTTGTGGGTAGCTATACCCATACGAAAAATTCCGTGTGGGTAAAATACCCACATGGAATTTGACACTTTTTTCACATATTAATAAATATGAGTTAATTGGAGGGGGCTTGCTTTGAAGTTTGTTAATTTAATCACCGCTAGATCGAAAAAAATTTTTTTTTCATCTCACTACCCACACGGACCGAACATGACCTGCCGGGCCTGGCTGTCGGGACACAAACCCCAATCTTCCACTATCGCGGCGACTGGATTATCATTTAAACATTTCTCATAAAAAACCGTTTTGCAGCAGTCTATATTGTTACACTCATTAACATCGAAAATTTCTTTTATCTGTCGTTGATTATAAATCATAACAATGGTTTCTATAATTTTGTAAAATGCTTGTGTCTTAAGTTTGATACCCAAGAACCAGTAAATAACGTAAAATGTAGCGTAAAACTTGTTCAGTTTTGAAAAACTATTATATTTTTAAATAGATTTATCATTTTTAAAAACATTTTAATGACCTTTTCGACATCGTCACAAAAACAAACTTTCAAAACAATTAATAAAATTTTTATCTTAAAAACAAACAAAACTTCTTTCTTTTAAAAGTCACCAAATGTCAAGGTCATCTGGGTCTACTCCTTTTTCATATTTTCAATTTGTGATTATTTATAACAAAAAATTGAAAATTCAATTGCCTCTTTTATCAGTTCTCGGGTTAGAACCTGGAAACTGGACGCTTGCAACAGAGTAGTCGTGGCAACGTCATAGATCTCTAATAAAAGCCAATTCAGACTAGCCGTTCTCGGTTACGATTCACCGGTCCGGTTGGGAGCTCGACCAATGAGGGCGCAGTCGTTCCCGATTGCGATTCGGTTCGAGCGTTTAGGTTCAGCTCTAATTTCAACCGGACCGTTCGCAACCGTAGCCAATGAGAACGCTTGCTGGAGTCACGTGACTAGCCACTTGTTTTTATTGACGTTTAACTGCACATCAAACGTCAAATCATATTTCGAAATTGCGCATGCGCACCGAGAATAAACGTAGAACCGAATCGGGATAGTGTGAGCAGCCTAGATTAATCGAAAACCGAACCGGACCGGTGAATCGTAACCGAGAACGGCTAGTCTGAATTGGTTTTAAGGGGATCTCAATTCTCAAGCACAAAAAACCGGACGAGTTCAGCTCTGATAATTGTTCAGCAGTGTTTTCTGTGGAACTTCGTCTTTTGAAAAAATATTTAATTAAATGTCTTTTTTTTAATTGTGTACCAAATAAACTAATAAACACCCATTAAAAATGGATTTCTTCGGTTTTCAAAATGATACTCCAAACATCGTTATTTACAAAGTTTTAGCAAAAACAGTGCAAGAAAATATTTACCCTATTGAACAAATCTTATGCCGGCTGTACACACTCGGCGAGACATCCCGAGGCAGACCGAGAGCGAGTGTGTACATGGTGCTCTCGCCTTGTCTCGCGGTATCTTCTCTCGCCTCGCCACCTCTCGGTCGTGAGTCGGTTTTTCGTGCCCGAGTCAAAGGGTTTCGAGGTTCATCACGTTGGGTGTCCGAGTGTGTACATGGTGCGCTCTCGCCGAGCGTTTCTCGCCCGAGACTCTTGGCGAGAGGCTCTCGCCGAGTGTGTACAGCCGGCATTATATATAGTATATGTTATATTTTTGTTCTATGAATTATGTAATGCTTTATGTTGTGTAAGCGGCGTATACTGACGTGAAATTATTGTGAACAGGCACAGGAACATTCTATGTAGAAGCAGGATAGAATTCCATCGATTGTATTGTTGAATTGAAATATATTTTATTTAATAACTGAATTCTTGTTTACTAATTGGTTACATCATTTTATTTCTAACAACAGGGCCAGTCCTTCATCAAACGATTTAACACGCTTGGTTTATAGCAATCGAAATGAACAAAGAAATATATGTTCTACTTTTTTTGGTCTCTCAATGTAATTCACAGCAAAAAGCCATATTTCTGTTAAACTGTTAGTTAATTAGTAATCAGTAAACTGCGATTAACACAACAATAAAAACAAAACAATGTAGTTAATTGCATTTCTAAGACGTTTCATTTTTCACGTTCTGCATAATTTTAATCTAAATATATCATTTTATCTTGACTTGACTCATTTTTCTTAAAATATTATAACTAATAATATTATAACACTTATACAAAATTAGCGTGTTTTATCGTTAAAAATTATTAACAGCATTTATTCATAAAGCACGTACTTATTTATTAAAAATAAACAAATAAAAAAAAACGATTCTACGTAATCTACTGGATGATTTTCATCACGAGGCGAAAAACATTCTTGTTCGAGTTGGTTTTTAAACAAAAATTTTGCTCATATTGAGATTTTTGTTCTTTAAGAGTATTTTGAAGCTACCTAGAAATACCCCTTTGCACTCTTCAACACAAATCCTTCCTCTCGTCTAAAACTATTATGACTCTTTTGACGCTATATTTAAGAAAAAAAATTAGAGGGCTCGGTTAAAAAAAAATTTTTTGAGAAAGTTTCGGCTTCGTGTGAAAGATTTCGTAATTTATAATTTTGTAAAAAAGTGATAAGTGCGTGTTTCCAAGATTTTTTTTCAATTTCTTGTCTGTAAGAGCTGTAGTGCGATTCTTGGTTTTTCATCTGACGTTTACCCGAAGCATTCAGCTTAAAAAGTAGCGTCGGGAGAGCTGTAATCGTTTTAACGCGAGGGGAAAAGATTTAAGATGAAGATTATTATGTGGAGGTTTCTAAAAAAGTTTAAATTAAAAAAAGTCATATTCTAAGATTTTTCATAATCGATTTTTTAATCATTATTTTGAAATAATTACTTTTTTGTGTAATTGTCTTTCCAACAACCAGCCGTGTAAGAAGTGTTGCTTACTTTCAACAAAAATATAAATTGTGAATGAAATTGTAACAGAACTTAAAACATATTGTGACAAATATTTTTTTGAAATCATAGTTATCATAACTAATCAGTTTAGATTTATGAATAAAAGACACGTTACAGACGGCATGCAAGTAAATCCAGCAGTGCATAAATGTTAGGCTTTCTGCCTTAAAATCGAAGCATAAAGTACATACTTTCGACCGGATGAAGAAAAATAGTATAGACCATACAGCCAGAAAGTTGAAAATCCTGCACTGCAGAAATTTCATCTTTCTGTCCTTAGGGTGTAATATATTATTTATTTATGCACCGTTTAAAGTACAGTGGACCCCCGGTAATCCGGTCCCTGTCTAATCCGGCACCCCCTGTAAACCGACATGGTCTATTATTTATTATTGAATATTTTTTTGACAATCTTCGCTAATGCATGATTGAACAAGTTCAGAGTACATATTATATATAACATATAGAATCTTATCATTGGATCTGTAATTTGTCGGATTACAAGGCACTCTTTTGTAAAAAATTCCGGACTATAAGGGGTCTTAGGCAGTACTCTATAATCCAACAAATTCGATAGTTCGACACTGCCCTGCAAACTGTTTGTCAGATTACCGAGGGTCCACTGTATTTCCGAAAACATTGTTCAAAATCCCCACAACTATGCAACAGACGTACCAGTCGTGTTTATTTTATTGCCTGCATACATCTAAAAGTAATCTTTATTCTATGCCAGCGTTTCTCAAACTGTGAGTTCGATCCACTAGTGGGTCCCGATTAGATCGTGAATATACGATGTTTATATTTTTAAACTTTTAAACGCAGCTATTTGTTCAACAACCTTTTCCAATGGACATGGGCACAAGATAAACGTAACGTAGATGGCAGCAGGTAAGTTATAATTGGTTTTTAACCCCCGACGCAAAACAGGGGTGTTATAAGTTTGACCGCTATGTGTGTGTGTCTGTCTGTAGCTCTTAAACGGGTGAACCGATTTAGATACGGTTTTCTTTATTTGAAAGCAGGTTTTCTAGCGATGGTTCTTAGACATGTTTTATCAAAATCGGTTTAACTGTTTCAAGGTCATCAACTCTTTTCATATAAAAAGTAGGAAATAAAATTTAAATTAAAAATTTAATATAAATATTAATATTATTAATTATTATCCAAGCGTCGTCGCATCAGGAGACGACGCTTAAATAATAATATTAGTATTTATATTAAATTTAAAGGATCAATACATGTATATTATTTTTTACTTTTTAGGTTTTTTTTGTGTATCGGGGGTTTTTTAAATTTTTAATTTTACATCAAAACCATGCTGAAAATTAAATACATTATATATCGAAGATGTTTTGACATGTATGAAGCTTTTTATTACTCAAGACTGTGGAGTATAGATGCACGACAACTCAGGTCATTAGCATCGAAAATTTGTTTTCCGTTTTCATAAACTAAGAGAATCGGTAAACGAACCTTACGTGATGCAAAAACAAGAACACGGACAACTGGTGAACTTAATTATAGTGTAAATAATATTAGATAATTTATACTCAAAGTTACATTGAGAAAGTTGCCCCAAACGCAACAACTTGCAGCTTTGACAACGTCTGAACATTCACTTTTTTTATTTCAAGGCCACAACAGCTGGCAGTTTTCTAAATCTAGTGTCAATACGTTCAATTCTTTCGAGTTTCAATGTAAATACTAAAAACTTTGAGTTATGGGGTTTTCGACTTAATACCGAGGATTTTATTACTTCGAGTTAGGAAATCTAACAGGCAAAAAACGTTGACTTGTAGACGTTTTAAAGTGTATACGCTGCTTATTTCGAAATATAGATTAGTGAGACTGAAACTTCGAGTTACAGAATGTAATGTGTATTCACAGCAGCGTTGCCAGACGTCTCGATTTTTAAATCAAAATTAAATGTCCCGTTTTTCGGGGATAACTCGACCGTGCGTAAATAATTATTCTCTTATTGTAAGTTGCAATTTGTAACACTCACTCCTCAGACTATTGTTTGAAACGCTATATTTTTCTAATGAATAAAACTTTTTTGATTTTGATTTCTGTTTTTTTTATTTTTTTTATTCAGAAGACGAATAAGACTCAACTATTTAACGATAGGGTAAATCTGATTTAAAATATCATATTTTTGTTAAAATACATTTTCTATGGCTATTTTTGCTATCTATTGTCACGTAAACGTAATTTGAACTCAAATAAAAAAGATAAATATTTAAAAACTTCTGATTATATACGTTTTTTTACTATGTCCCGCTTTCGACGAAAGAATCCCGCTTTTTTCACTCAAAAAGTTCCAAAATCCCGACTTGGCAAAAAAAAAATCTGGCAACACTGATTCACAGTATCTTGTAGGAAAATCATATGTTTAGTTCGAGTGATAGAGTTTAAATAATCGAGTTATAGAGTTCTTTGAGTTCTTTGAGTTTCAGTTGATGATTTATACTTAACTAGGTTCGAGCCATAGAGTTTCATTGTGTATGCTTTGTGTACAGTTTGGCACCAGTCCTCTGGCAGATAGCATCTAGCGTGAAGCTAGTTAGGAATGCTAATTATACGTTCAATCTTCAGTGACACGAAAAACACATTAATTGCAATTGCGTTGCAGTTGGTTGTGTAACGATTGTTGCGATAGTGTTTTGTCCTGATGATCGGCGTTTCGCCGTCATATTGTCACCACACATTGATTATATCCACACTTGATTATGATTTATAGCTCAGACACGATCAGTACTGCATAAGAAGTTTTATGTACAAATCAAGGCTGTAGCTAAGGGGGGGAGGCGGAATAAATTTCCAGGCAGCAACATGGAAAAGTTTTTATCAAAGGGCCATCCAGAAAAAGGACTGAAGAACTACGACAACTCAGCAGGAACAATTAGAGATGGCAAAAACGAGTCTTTTTAGTGATCTGCATCTTTGCATCTGGATCCCGTATGTGAGCCGGCCCACTGAACCGGTTCAAAAAGACCCGAATTCTGAATATGTTACTGCAGTCTGCCACTGGGTTACCTAGTTCAGTCAATCATATCACGACATGTATAGAATCAAGAATGCATAGCCAAACATGTGATGCATGAGTCATTTGAGCTGACAGATGCATTAAAGCAAGAACTGATACGTAAGTGTAAAATGTATTTCACTGAGTTGTGCGGATCCGTTGATCCGTCGGCTCAAAAAAAAGTTAGTCGGCTCTCACGGATCTTCTGTCGGAGTCGGCTCTTTGAACCGGTTCAATTAAGGACTACCTCACTCACTCCACTCACAATCACGTCGACGAAAATCGATTGACCAGATCATAAGTAAAATTTTTACTTTCACCCTACCTCTAACCAACGCTACCTTAACCCATTAATGGCCAATTGAAAATGGAAAACGTTATTCTTACAAAGTATTTATTATATGAAGTTAGGAGGGGTTTACAACAAACAATTAAAAAATAATTTTAATACCCACTTATAAATTTAATCAAAACAAATTATAAATTCTAATTGATTTTTTTAATCTAAATAAAAGTTTAACTGTACTCGTTTGAGCACAGTGACCGTAAATGGGTTAAATTCAACTCTAGCTACGACCCTGGTACAAATGCGTAAAAAATATATTTTTGAAGTAAAACGTCTTTTGTTAACTGAATAAGTTTGTCAAATAGGTGATAGAAGAAGTAGCACGCCAAAATTGTCTTGAAGAGGAATTAAATTAGATTTTATTAAAAAAATGAACGGTGACCAGTGTATCATCATTCCACGTTTTGAATATCTTCCGTTTTCTAATGAATTCGGATCTAGTTCTTCTCTAAAACAATTTTGACGTAATTCTTCTTGTTGAAACATCAACAATTTATATTTAAGAGAAAAATATAATGTTTTATTTTTTTGTATTAGTTCATTGATTGTGAATCAACCTTTATTTTATTATTCTCATTACTCTTATGTAACCTTTTTAGTTAAAACATTTGTCATTTTGTTCAGAAATTCTATTCATTCATTATTCGTTGTTCAGCATGGAACATTATAAATTTGATTTTTCTAATTCTTGTTTTTTGTTAAATAAAAATAAAATAAAATAATCATTGTGTCATTATTCATTAACATTTGGTGCCGAAACCAGGGAAGATCACGGTTTTATGTCTATTTGGATCATCATTAGATCAAATTCATACTACCGATGTTCTTCTATTACGAACTTCAATTCATCACAGTATCAACATACAATCAATTATAGACAATTAACACACGGTTTGTGTCTGTTCGGATCAATCATTAGATCATCAAATTCATCAACTACTGCTATTCTTCAAACAGATTATCTGCAATTTATGACATCAATCTACAATTCAAGTGGACAATTGGCATCCAGGTATAAAATTCAGCACTTTGGTGAGTCTTCAAACCTTAACATTCATTTACAAACATTCCAGTTAAGCACGCTTCAATCATTTTCATCTATTCAATTTAAGCAAAAATTTGTTATTTCATAATTTAGAACGAATTACATAATACACGTTCTCATTGCAGCTCAATTCTCGCGCGTAAAATGGCTTCGTCTAACGATTTAGCAGCTCTTATTTTTAAGAGAGGTCAAATAAAGGGCCAATTAACGCGTATGAAAAATTATTTTCAATCCTTCACGGGTGACGACATATTACCGTTGAAGCTTCGTTTATCGAAATTTGAGTCCATGTGGTCTGATTTCGAAGATATTCAATCTCAAATTGAATATCAAGATCAAAGTGATGCTCAATCACAAGAACGCGAAACATTTGAAAAAAATTATTTTGATATTATGGCTTCCATTCAAAATTTCATTGATTCAAAAAGTCCTACAATAGATCTGAACACATCTACTCAAATGATAACTCACACGCCAAGGGTTAAATTGCCTACTATTGTATTGCCAACATTCGACGGTTCGTACGATAACTGGATATCATTTCATGATACATTTGTATCATTAATTGACGCTGACGACACTTTATCAGACGTCCAAAAACTTCATTATTTAATGTCATCTGTAAAGGGTTCCGCCGCAGATGTAATTCAGTCATTACAAATTTCTTCAGCAAATTATAAAATAGCATGGAACCTGCTTACTGACCGATTCCAAAACAAAAGAGTTATAATTCAAAATCATTTGAAATCTTTATTTGAAATGAGCGATGTCGTGAAGGACTCAGCCGCATCATTTAGAAGTCTATCAAACAATTTGTCGCGTAATATAAGGTCATTAACTGCATTAGGTTTACCTGTCGATAAGTGGGATGCCTTGATCATTTATTTAGTAACTTCTAAGCTGGATGTTGCCACTAAACAGGATTGGGAAGTATATTTACGATCTAAAGATGCAGATGATTTTGGAACTGTCGATGATTTGATTAAATGCATTAATCAAAGATGTCAAGTATTAGAGGCAATTGGTTCTCAAAATCCTCATCCTACTAATAGTGGTAACTCCAAATCTCTGAATAAAGCTAATAATTCACAAGGAGGCGGGTCTGTTACTCATGTAGTATCCCACCTCGCTTGTCATTTTTGTAAGCAAGCTCATGCCATATATAATTGCAAGGAATTTCTCTCTCTTAATGTTTCTCAAAGAATCGCTCATGTAAAAAGGCTTAAATTGTGTCTCAATTGTTTAAGACCATCGCATAAGGCCAGTGAATGCAAATCTGGCTCTTGTAAAATTTGTAATGGTACGCATAATTCACTTCTTCATTTAGACGCAAAACCAAATTCTAATTTGGATAATTTAACGACACCAGTCACAAGAAATTCACAACAAACTATCTCGAGTGCCACTCATACTACATTAAACAATCATTCAAACAACAATTCAAATGTACTACTAGCCACAGCAATAGTCCACATTTTAGATGTTCGCGGTAATATTCGCATTTGTAGAGTATTGTTGGGTTGTGGTTCACAATCTTCATTCATAACTGAGAGTCTATGTAAGTCTTTAGGTCTCAACAAATCGAAGGCAAACATACGATTGTCCGGAATATGTGAATCATTTTCTCAAGTCAATAATTCTGCACAAGTAATTGCAAGTGGCTCTTTTATCGTCAAGCTTCGATTCCATATGAACGTCACTTTAGGCAAATCTCTATCAACAGCCATAAGGCGATTCAAATATTTTGCAAAACGCTTTAAGTTTGATCCAAAATTGAAAGAACAATTCAATACGCGTCGTAAAATTTCGATAAAGGCATATGCCTTAATTTTTGTCTGTTTTCCAACTAAAGCGGTTCACGTTGAGTTAGTAAGCGAATTGACTTCTAATGCTTTTATCAACGCTCTTAAGCGTTTCGTATCTCGTCGTGGGAAATGTCAGCATATCTACTTAGGTTCGAATCGTGAATTGACGGCAATACCAAATTCCTTAACAGAAAATGCATATCAAACTAAAATAAAAAATTATTTACTAGATGAATCTATTGTTTGGCACTTTTCTCCTCCGCGTGCTCCAAACTTTGGAGGCCTCTGGGAGGCATCAGTAAAATCTGTCAAATATCATTCAAAGCGCGTTTGTTCAGGTACTTTATTGACTTTTGAAGAAATGTATACATTATTAGTACAAATTGAAGCATGCTTAAATTCTCGACCCATCACACCTTTATCCTCTGATCCTGACGACATGTCAGCCTTAACCCCAGGTCACTTCCTATTAGGAGACTCACCAGCAGCTGTATGGGAGCCTGACTTATGCGACATCAAAGCCAACCGGTTATCAAGATGGCAGCGAATGCAGCAATTGTTTCAACAGTTTTGGCAACGATGGTCAACCGAGTACCTACACACACTGCAGCAGCGTGTCAAATGGCGTGACTCAACTCAGAATTTGCAGATTGGTACTATGGTGCTTTTATGCGACGAGACCATCGCACCCACAAAATGGAGTCTGGGACGCATTATGGAAACCCATCCAGGTTCCGACGGAGTAGTACGAGTTGTAACCGTCAAAACGTGTCATGGCAACGTCAAAAGGCCAGCGTCCAAATTGCACCCGCTTCCTATTTTGAAAGCCGACTGACCGACTTTCAAGGCGGGCGGCATGTTGAAACATCAACAATTTTATATTTAAGAGAAAAATATAATGTTTTATTTTTTTGTATTAGTTCATTGATTGTGAATCAACCTTTATTTTATTATTCTCATTACTCTTATGTAACCTTTTTAGTTAAAACATTTGTCATTTTGTTCAGAAATTCTATTCATTCATTATTCGTTGTTCAGCATGGAACATTATAAATTTGATTTTTCTAATTCTTGTTTTTTGTTAAATAAAAATAAAATAAAATAATCATTGTGTCATTATTCATTAACACTTCTTCTACCTACTACAATATGCTGGGATGCAGAAACCGTTGTCAGAAAACCTGATTTGACAATGATCTTAGATTGTGACCACGTATTTTCTCCATAAGAAAAGCATCGTAGAATTTTAAATCGATTCTGTTCGAAAAATAATTAATTGATCAATTAAAACGAAATTTTTCTTAAACACAACATAACTGCTTTCCGATTGGGAACGGTGTAGGCGCCTACAACGGATGGTATCAGAACATAGAATCAGATCGAATCGGGAGTAATCTAAAAGCCAATTCAGACTAGCCGTTCTCGGTTACGGTTCACCGGTCCGGTTCGGTTTTCGATTAATCTAGGCTGCTCACACTATCCCGATTCGGTTCTACGATTATTCTCGGTGCGCATGCGCAATTTCGAAATATGATTTGACGTTTGATGTGTAGTTAAACGTCAACAAAAACAGCAGGCTAGTCACGTGACTCCAGCAAGCGTTCTCATTGGCTACGGTTGCGAACGGTCCGATTGAAATTAGAGCTGAACCTAAACGCTCGAACCGAACCGCAATCGGGAACGACTACGCCCTGATTGGTCGAGTTCCCAACCGGACCGGTGAATCGTAACCGAGAACGGCTAGTCTGAATTGGCTTTAACGTAGGTGTGGCTTAAGACCGGTCCTGTTCGAAAAACTAATTTTGTATGAATCGTTGGCTAATTATGAAGGTTCTATAAGCAAAGATATTTGTTAGACGTAATTTTTATTGTTTATATTGCAATGAATAGGTATTATTAAATATTTTAATGCATGTAAACATTGCTATGTCACACTTTCTATTATATTTAAGGTGGCTGATCCCTCAGATGGAGCGTCGTTGCAACTTGCAAGTATTTATTGATTTTAAAAATATGAGTGACAACTATCCATGAATAATATTTCTGAATTGCTGGACAACAAAACAATGTTTTATAATTTATAATTTCAAATTTGTGATGTATAAAACTGAATGATAATTCACTTGTTTGTCGGGCGTAAAAAAATATTTGCATCAGATGGAAAAATATCGCGCACCGACCCTGTTACCTGTCACAATTTGATTTAGAGGAAGCGATAAATTGCAGATTATAAACGCTCGACAAGTGAGGCCATCTATGACAACTAGAACCATTCCGAATGAAAACCGTTAGAAAATCTCTGCATTAAGTTTCAGCATAATCGTCTTTTTCGATATATAACCATAATTGCTATATTACATTATGTATACATAGTTTCTTTTTATTAATAATACATTTTCTCTGACCCTGTTTCTTGCACAACAATAAAAGAAAAAAAAAGTTCGTTGTTTGTAATTTTAGGTTATTAATTTATTTTAAATTACTTTTCTACAATTGCAAAACGTCAGACATTTGAAATACTTAAAAAAACTGAAAGTCAACAAACTGACCATTAAAAGTTGCATTTCTTGCAAGAAGAGTTTTCGTGATGTCATGAAATGGAATTATCATTCGAATCATTTCAAGACAATCATTATTTTAAAGAAAAAATACTAAAAGCATTTTGATCTCAAAACTAGGGAAAAAATTATTTAATTCAACAACAGGGTTAAGGTCAGCGTTGCCAGATTTTTTTTTTGTCAAGTCGGGATTTTGGAACTTTTTGAGTGAAAAAAGCGGGATTCTTTCGTCGAAAGCGGGACATAGTAAAAAAACGTATATAATCAGAAGTTTTTAAATATTTATCTTTTTATTTGAGTTCAAATTACGTTTACGTGACAATAGATAGCAAAAATAGCCATAGAAAATATATTTTAAAAAAATATGATAATTTAAATCAAATTTACCTTATCGTTAAATAGTTGAGTCTTATTCGTCTTCTGAATAAAAAAAAAAATAAAAAAAAACAGAAATCAAAATCAAAAAAGTTTTATTCATTAGAAAAATACGGGGGTTCAAACAATAGTCTGAGGAGGGAGTGTTACAAATTGCAACTCACAATAAGAGAATAATTATTTACGCACGGTCGAGTTATCCCCGAAAAGCGGGACTAAGCTTGTCCCGCGCGGGACATTTAATTTTGATTTAAAAATCGGGACGTCCCGCCAAAATCGGGACGTCTGGCAACACCGGTACCATATACATAACGTTATATGGGTCTAATATCAATTCATATTTTTGATTTATTTATTATAAAACACCAAAAATGTAACTGGTATTTTTAAAGATCTCAATACCTATGATATTTTAATAATAATCCATGAGAAATCCATATGATACAACGGCAACCAAAGATCTCCGCTGTTATCACGAGACCAAAATAATTTTCGAAAAATATTATTGATCATATAATTCTACTCTAGCTCGTTCACTTACGAATTAGACGGTACATCTGAGCAAAAGGTGCTAACTGAATAAGACCTAGATTGCCAAAATACCGTTACTCTAAATAATCATCTCCCGGCTTGTTGCTACATTATTTATACAGTATACGTGCATTGGAGCTGGCGAGTTCTAAACAACAGGTTTACGCGTGGAGATACTGCAGCGAAAGATGTTAGCTTCTTTGTTAACGCTCATCTTCAGCTAAGAATCTACACCATGACATCGAATAGGATACATTTATTTGAATTACTGTAAAGCAGAGGCTCCCGACCTTTCTTTCCAGCACCTCCTTTAGAAAAAAAAATTCAAAAGCCCCGTGATCCACAATAATTAATTTTACATGAAATATGTTTTCAAGTACTAAAATTTTACAAAAAATAAAATGACATTTTTTTTTAATTTTGAAAACAATTTTTTTTTGTTGAAAAGTTTTTGACAAAAACTTTTCGGCACTTTAAACTTCATATAAACCAGTTATAGCTTATGATCTCAAACAATGTACTTATCACTTGAAAATGAAAAAAAATTGAAATTGGTTCTAAGATATCCCCCGATTTATACCCGGGTAAAGCCGGGGACCAGTCAGTTAATACTGTTAACATAATTATGCCTTAAAGCAAAATACCACCCTATCGAACAGTGAAAAAAAAAACTTAAGTCGGTTAAATAGTTCCTGAGATCACTTCCGTATTTTATCCGGGCCAAGCCGGGCCGGTCAGTTATTATAGCCTATATGTCCTAAAGTAAAGTTATTACCTATTGAACAATAAAAAAAATTGAAATCGGTTAATTAATTTCTATGAATACCTTCGATTTTTACCTGAACGAAGCCGGGTCGGCTAGTTATTATAGTCTATATCTTAAAGTAAAGTATAGCCTATCCAACAGTGAAAAAAATATTGAAATCGCTTCAGTAGTTTCTGAAATATCCCCGAAAACAAACTTTTCCTCTTTATTAAATTTGTCGACATTTCAGTGATTTCAATACATGGTAAGCACAGGTTACGGAAGTTAGTAAATAACACGGATAATAAAAGTGAAACATCTTTTCTACGCTTAAACGGCTGAACGGATTTTAATGAAATTGTGAATATACATAATATGCATCCTGGCTTAGGTTATGGACTATATATCATTACGTTACCCACCCCGGATTCACCCAAATGATGTCAATTTAAAACTATTTATTTTTTTGGTAGACCTACAGAACTCTATATCACAGTTCATGAGATATCAAAAATATTTTTTCTCTGTATGAGAAGGAAGCATGTTTCAGTGCATACATTTAGATGAAAGTGACCACACTTTGCAAAGACTGTTACGCTGAAGAAGTCAGCCATTCGCAACAAACGACCAGAAAGTATCCGCGCCACTTTTGCATGCACCAAGAGACTAACACTGTATATGATTTTCTATCATAACGCAAGACGACAGTGTCTTGTTTTAAACAACTGCACATCGCAATGTAAACAACATTAAAAAAAGTAAATTCAAATTTTATGATATTCAAATAAACAATAAAGAGTGAAGACAGTGTCAATATTTGATAAAATAAATATTATTAATATTGTAACAAAATAGCAAAAAAAGTTTCAGTAATAATTTGATTGAATAAAATTAAGTAAATGTGAAATAATTTTTAAATATTTTAATGATTTCGTTAAGTAGAACAAATTCATAAACACGGACAAAATCGCCTTCAACTGTTTATGAACGTTGCTCAACATAAAAGAAAGTAACCATGCAAGTTGAGTAAAAATAACAGACGCCTACCGTTCTAAATATTCATCGAACTGCGAATCAGCTTTTATCGTCGAGCAAAATAATCTAAAATCGTTAAAGTCTTCATTGAAACAAGTATTAGAAGTCGTTTAAAGAACAATCAATAAAGTTTTAATAAAGAAATAAACATCTACCAGTAATAAAACAAAAGGTCGTCGTGGAAAACAACAGAACAACGATGTTGGACGTTATAGGACGTGCGTTGGCGCATTTTGTGCTACTCCTGTGGGATACGTTAGTGTTTTTCATTATGTCGGCTTACTACGTCCTGGAAGCGTTGGTGATGAGTGCACTTCCGGACACCGTGAGGCCCAAAGTCAACCTGGAGGGACGCGTCGTTCTCATCACCGGAGGTGGAGGAGGCGTCGGTCGGCAACTGGCGCTGCAGTTCGCCAGATTAAAAGCCGTCGTCGTCGTATGGGACGTCAACCAAGTCGGTACGTATTAAATAAAAGACAGTCGACGCTCTCAGATTACATACAGAGACGGGGTGTGCTAAAATTTTAGCCTATAATGCTTCTGACGAGAAAAATTTCACCTTTGATTCATTCTTAGACTTAGCTCACGGTTGTGTGAAGGTTATGTTCTAATGATGTCTAATGTAAAATTAGCTCTCAGAGGATGTGATTGTAAAATACGGTTACAAAAATGCGTAATTATCCGTTTACACCCGAGATTATACAATCGTGAGTTTTGACTTAGAAAAATTCTACACCGTAACCGAAACTATTTTTGTGAACGCAACCGACGTCGATCGATCGTGAGTCTATCTGAAAGTGCACCAAAATATACTTTATTAACATGGAAACAAGTGGCCAAAACAATGTTTTGTACACTAAGGAAAGTACGTAGCCACATTTAAGGGGGTATTCTTATATGACCACTTCGAAAAATCGATTTTCTTTTCATATTTCAATAGTAAAACCTATCGAAAATATGCTGTGAAAAATAGAGACTGAAATTCCTAGTTTTAAATAAATTACAACTCATATTCGCTGACGAGCCGTATAAGCGACTTGTTGGCTCTTGAAACTTTAAACGCATTTATCTGGAAACATTATTTTCTAAAACTTTCATGGTCCTAAAAAAAAAAGTATTCAACCGATTGCTTTGAAATTTATATATGTTCTTCTACTTATTAATGGTTATCATCCGTACTAAAATTGCTTATTTTCGAAAATATTTTCTTATTTTTTGAAACGATTTTTAACAAAAAAATTAACAAAAAACACATACAGTTAAAGATACAAACAAAAACATATAAAAAAATTAAAATGATTGAATGTTACTGTCGTCTAAAAAAAATTCCCTAAAAAGAGGTAAAATTTATGCGTTCACATAAGAATACCCCCTTAAACAGTATTTAAAAGAATTTCATTCCTAGGGTGTAAAGGTTATGAGAAAGTTGATTGTTTAGATGTGTCACTGTAGAATAAATTATAATTCCGCCGCCGCGATAGTGGAAGATTCAGTTTTGAGTTCCGACAGTGACACTGTTTGAATAATACATTTTTCTAATATTGCATTACCTATAACGCCAACAATGGGTGTTTCATAATATAATAGCAAACTATAGCTGTCTAATATGTTTTTTCAAAACGTATTTTTAAAAATTGGATATACGGGGTGCGACTTTATTCTAAAACGCATCTATGTGCTTTAAAATTTAAACAGCGCTAGAAAGGTCAACATCCGTTTTAAAACTGGAAACAAATTTATTTGGCAAATCAAGGTTAATATTGGTTGGCAGTTCACACATAAATAACTATACTTATTATATTTTCGCGCAGAAGGTCAAGTTCAAATCTTTCTTTTTTGATGCATAATAATAAATATAGCTATATTAATTCATTTATGATAAATTAAACATGTATTTGTTGTCATTGTTGCAACTTCTACAAACAGTTCTGTGAACAACAAACTCGTTCTCTTCATGTTTTAAATTGTTGCTACAACATTAGAATTAAATTATTTTCTCGTAATTCTACACTCACAGCTTGTTCATTTCACATTAGCCGCGGTTTTTAATCGGGTGCCCTTGTGGCTTATTAGTTTAGATTTATCCGACACGATTAATTCGTCTTCGAATTCTTTTTCTTTTTTAACATCTCGATTAATTTATTTCAGCTCTGGACGTCACGTGCGACATGGTTCGAACCGAAGGCTACACTCAAGTACACGGCTACACAGTCGACTTGGCCGATAGGAAGAACGTTTACAAAATCGCCGACTTGGTGCGATCCGACGTCGGTCCAGTCGACGTCCTCATCAACAATGCAGGCGTCGTTTACGGTCGCACACTCGTTGACCTTGAAGATTACATGATCGAAAACACGTTCAAAGTCAATATTCTTTCCCATTATTGGGTAAGTTTTCCAATTTCAAGTTGCTATATTAGCAACCACCAATTAATATTTTCAATTTATTATTTATCATCATTAAATTCAAAATCCTTCTCAAATTATAGAACGCGTTACGTGGGAATTAGGAGCTTGCTTTCGGAAATGTCATAAAAAATGAGATCTCTTTTTTTGAAGTGAAACTTCTTTAGCGATCTGTATGAAAGTTTTTGTAACGATAAGGGGGGATGATTCACCGATGGGGAAAAACGTAACGCAAAATGGAAACGAGTTCATAGCTCTAAAGAAGTTTCACTTTCTCCGTGAGTTTATGTGGGTTATATATATAATAGTAATAGTAATAATGCGTTTAACGTCCGTTTGTCGACTTTCATATCATAACAGACGTCATTCGCACCATTACTATTTTTACATCTACCACTTCCCGTTATTTTCTACATTTCTAAAACTTCAACTTAACTAATAGCAATGGGCGAATGAAGGAAATATAGGAAATTAGGATAGGATAGGTAATTTTTGGACTGGGAGTTTGATAGATAATCGGCCATGGCTTTGAATAAGGAACCATCTCAATATTTATCTGGAATTAATTGAGGGAAACCATGGAAAACCTCAATCAAGATGGCCGGTACAGAAATTATCGTTTCTCGGCGAGAGGCAGTAGGAAAAGTCCCAGCCACATCTACCCCCGCCGGGATTCGAACCCGTACCTCCAGAATGCGAGTCTAGTGCTGTCACCACTACTCTACCCAGCTCGGTATGTGGGTTATATGACCTAGTACCAAATGATATCTTCAATTTATAATTTATCAATAGTAAATTGAAAATCCACTTGAAATTTTCTCGAGTTCTCGGATTAGAATCTGTAAGGAAGTAGGGAGCTTATATTAATTTGTATTTCAGACAGTAAAAGCGTTCCTGAATGACATGATCGAAAGAGGTCAAGGTCATATCGTGACGGTGGCAAGCGTTGCCGGGCTCCTAGGGACATACAAATGCACAGACTACAGTGCAACCAAATTCGCTACCGTCGGCTTTCATGAAAGTCTTTTTACTGAACTTAAAGTAAGTATAAAATCCAAGTCAACTTCAACTTTACGTTATAGGTGAATTGGCCCCGTCCATAGTTTCAAATTATTAGAAGAATCGTAGGTACTTTGAGTAAATAATGATTTTTATTTTCTGATGTATGACGCTTTGTCGCTTTATTGCGATTCTTCAAAGTAGGTACTTTGTATTAAAAAAAATTTAAAGATGTGATTAAATTTCAAATTTTCCATAAATATTACTTAGTGAAATTCTACATTTAATTACTCATTATTAATTCAAATTATTTAAACAATTTAACAAAATTCTTATGTTTTTACGTTAGCAGTTTTTTGAATGCAAATTATTAACGCTGTTACGTTCAGCCATTTTGTCTATATAAATATTTGATGGTTAATTTTTTCAACTAATATTTTTTTTAAATTAATATAAGTAGGTAGGTTTTATAACCTCACGAATAATCTTCAAAATAATAGTTAATTTTATGGCAGTCTATCATTAGTTTTTTGTTTGTTAAGAATATTTATTGTTACAACATAGGTACTTCAAGAACGTCTAGATCATACGAAGCGATTTATTCATGTTATAAAATTTATACAGCGCTTTTAAAAATCTTTGCAGTTACGTAATTAAAATAGACTCGTCTTGTTTTTATCCACCTCGATCAAAAGCGACTTGCAAAACCGTTTCACTGAAGTAAAAATTATATGTATTAAACTGTTCTCCAGGAAATTACCTATATCAAAATCGTTTTCCTTCTTTTTGCGTAGTCGGGTAAAAACTGATTAGCTTTTCGAAGAACAATTTAGCTTCTCTGGATATTTTCAAACAAAAAATTGCAAAAATATATTCCACAAAAACTCGTGGTTCGTATAAACGTTTGGTCAGCAGTACTGTCTCTTTCCATTACTGTTATTATTCATACGTTTACCGAAAGGTCAGATATTATTGGAAACTATTCGAGTTAAATAGTCAATAAACGGCTATATATATTGCGACTATAAAACCGTAGGCACTTATACAATATTAAAATTAATTAAGATCGTATAAAAATTGCAAACAGAATGTGTTTAGAAATGTATTTTAAATTGCAATAGAAAAGATCACTGACACTAAATGACCGAACTGGATGCATGCGAAAAAATTAAGAAACTCATTTGCATTAAATTTCATATACTAGGTAATCATAATGATATAT
Source organism: Venustoraphidia nigricollis (assembly GCA_034508555.1). NCBI lineage: Eukaryota > Metazoa > Arthropoda > Insecta > Raphidioptera > Raphidiidae > Venustoraphidia > Venustoraphidia nigricollis. Next base: position 1,728,552 of record JAVRKA010000032.1, on the reverse strand, counting down.
TGCATTTCTTATCAACCATTGCAACTTTTTATTTATACAACTTCATCTCGCGTTCCAATCCTATTTTTTATTCAAGTTTTTTATTATGCCATCTCGCTCAACTTGCAAATAAACTCTGAGCTCTTTTAATATAAAATTAATCTCTAGAAAAACGTGCAAAAGTTTCAAACGCGCACTTAAACATTTGCAAAAGTTATTAACAATTAAAGAATCCCAAAAAATGGGGTCTATTTTTTGCAAATATCTCAAAAACTATTAATGCTTATGAAACTTTAAAAAAAGAATTCCTAAAGAGAAAATTTTCCGAAAAAATATCGACTCCCGGAACTTCTTCTCTATTATTATTAATATCTTACATTTAGTGTTGAAAACAGAGCTCCGGGTGGTCAGCGCTGTGTCGATAAATAAAATAAATAAAATATTTATACCAGTTGATATCAAACACACCACGCTTTTTTACAATAAAAAATTATTTTTTACTTTTTAGTTTGGTTTGCTATTAAATTATGTTTTTTAGTTTTTTTAAACTATTATTTTTATTTTGTAAATTGTTGCGTCCATATTTTTTTCAAACATGTAGGTACAATTAAGTTAGCAGGAAAGTGGACAAATTGATATAAATCAATAAACCAATTATTAATTAAATTAATAATTGGTTTATTGATTTACATCAAATTGTCCACTTTCCTGCTAACTTAATTGTATATTATTTTTATTGTTTCAATAGACGCACGGCCACCACAACATCCACGCCACCCTCGTGTGTCCCTACTACATCAACACAGGAATGTTCGCCGGTGTAAGACCGCGTCTTCTGCCCATGCTAGAGCCAAGCTTCGTAGCCGAGCGAATCATACGCGCTGTCCGTTTCAGAGAGGTCCTTTGCGTCATGCCTCCATCAGTGCGTTATATGTTGCCTCTCAAATGGTAAGCTCATTGACTAAGTTGATCAAAATATATGATAATCCTTTTTCAACCAGGGACTTAAAAAAATACGTATCTTTTTTTAGAATTCAATGTTTTTAAAACTATGTTACTTTCAATACAGTTCTGCTAAACGGCGATTTTTTAACTAGGGAGTTTTGCTCTTTAAAGTTGGCTAGAGATTTTAGCTCAGACTTCGTTTTCAAAATTCATATTTTGATTATAAAATGTGTAATTTAAAAGATATTAAAAAAATATATGAAAGTCAAGAATCTCCTCTAGCTTCGAAATTAGAGCCTACAATTTTGAAAAAAAAATAGAGAATATAGAGCCTCACTCATAGTTTACAGGAAAACCTAAACGAAAATCCAAAGTTTTAACATTCTCACGGAAAACGGAATGGTACGCAACCCTCCCTACGCGAGTTCGGTTCGTTTTTGACCGTTATTTTAAGTCAGTCTTAGAGCAAATAGGACTTGATTTGTGTTATAAAGTAATTCTTATTTTGTTTCAGTCTTTTGCCGGCAAAGATGTGCTGGGCTTTAATGTACAGAATCATCCAAGGGCCGCAATCAATGATGACTTTTAGAGGACACAACCGGATTCCAGGATGCTAGTTCAAATTTTATTTAGTAGCTTAATCAATAAATCAATACACATATCTTTGTCAAAAACAATAGGTTTGTTTCTACAGACTGTGGCTATGAGAATTTAATTGAAAATTAGTCTCAAGCGTGTTTGTTGGAACATCTGACGCGGCATTTACAGTAACCAAAACTTTCTGCAGTTCCACTGCAACACAGTACACACGCAGTTTTATATGATCACAGGAATTACCTAATGCGCATGCCTTTGATTAAAAATTTGCGTATTATCCGCAAACTTCTCTGATTGTCAGTAAATTATTATTGAAACACCAAACTAGTAAGGATTTGGGAGCGACGGTTATTGGTATAATATCTTCTTTGCGCTTACTATTGCTCACACGAATAGTTTTAAGTTCATGTAGGAACAAACCTAACAAGTAAACTTTCAATATTTTTTGAAAATTTTTTTTTAAAAAGAAAAATGCCTTGATGAAATGTTCGGCTAATTCTCGAAAGATAAAACCAATTTTTTTTCCAGAGACTGTGTCACAATAAGAAAGAGTGAGAATCGACACGTTGATAAATGTGTAGTTTAGAAATATGAAACAAAATATATTATAAAGCGAAGCAATTAATTTAAAAAAAACGGTAAAAAAACTAAAAAATTTAGAAGTAGAGAAAAAGGAATAAGAAAATAAATTATAGTTCCTTATGTTTTGTTGTTTCATGTTTATTTTTATTATTTTTACAATATTTTATATAAACTGTTAAAAACTTGTAATTATTTAACTAAATTCTAAATATTTCGAAATATAAAAACGTTCGATAACTTTTATTATAATGTTTACAATAAATCATAAAAATAATCCAATCCTTGACCAAGTTCCCATATAGATAAGCCTGTGCCTAATTTTTCTGCTAATTCAATACGTTTATTTATTGAAAATAACGTTGGGTAAAATACATAATGTCGTCCATTTTTGTTTCTAAAAAATAAATAAAAATTATCAAGTAATAAAAACAGTTTAGTGCAAACAACGTTTGCAGCTAGGCTATCTTGCGATAAATAATTCATGTATCTAGTTTGAAACGCATTATTTTATGTAAGGAGTGAAACATTATGCTAAAACGAACGACCTGCGAGTTTTAACATTCGTACGAGTGATAAAAGCATTGCAATCGAGATACATACTGCATTACTTGCACGCACCCAATAGCTGAGTTTCACTTCATAATAAGTATATATTTAAATATCTGACAGTTCAGGTTCGGCCATATTTGGTTTGTTTACGAAGACAACGTTTACTTTGTTGCCTCTGTTGGTTTTAAAGTTGCAAAATTACGTTTCTTTCGTTTTAAATTACGCCCTAGTTCGAAATGGGTCATTTTACTCCCGTTATATAGACATGAAAAGCAGCTATTTTATAGGGGATTGTACAAAAAAGTCGAATTAAACTCAAATCTTCTTGGTTTTCGGGTTTGTTGGTTGTGGTCCATTGGTATTTCTACCTAAAGTTTTGTCTACAATAGCGCTGGACATTATCCAAAGTTGTGTGGCAGCAGGTAAAGTTTCCTCCTTGGCGGCTCACAGATAAGCACGTCGAAGACTGGTGTCCTCCATTTTATTCTCTTCTCGGTCGTAGTCATTGTTTTCTACTGCGACCAAGCAGAAAACACTCTTGTGTTTAGACACCAGCCATCGACACGTTTCACCTGTGGGCCGTCAAGGGCACTTCGCCAGCTGCCACACCGCCTTTGATAACGTCTACCGCAGTTGTAGACGAAACGTCGGGTAGAAATACCATTGAATCAGCATCTGCAAGCCCGGAAATCAAGAAGATTTGGAACAACGCCGGCCGTGAAAGCCTATAAACGATTTAGACTCACTTCATGTCAAAGAAATGCTCTTCCGTGGAGCTGTCATATGATAGTTTTCCTTTCAAGTCTTTCAACAGTTCAATGTACTGATTTCCAACGACTGCACCGCCGCCATGCGGCGTATAGTTGTAACCATAAAAGTTCAAACCCAATAAAATAGATTTGCGCCTTTCAATATCATTTGTTAAAGTTTTTACACACGACTCGATCCAATCAATCGGAGCATTAGCACCTAAAATTATCAAATCCAACTCAAAATTTCTATTACGGAAGAAGTGGAACTTCTTTAGTATTACGAACTCGTTTCATTGATGCGTTATCTATTTTGCGTTACTTATATTTCCCCGCCGTTAACTTTACAGAAAATTTCAAACAAGTACGTCGCTAAAGAAGTATCACTTGAAAAACTTTTGAACCGATTTGAAAAACGATTTCATTGTTCAAAAGCCTGATTCTTTACGCGTATTATTACGCTGTGACCAAAGAAGGAGGGATATACAACGAAAATAGCAACTAAACGTTCGACTGTTGCCTGCAGTTTATTTTGAAGTTGCAAATAACAGGTTTACTGACGACGGAATGTATTTAGAACGCTCGAGAAAAACGTCAGATTAATGATATTCTAATGTAATGATAGAATTTAATATACCTGGCCTTTCAATTGACGAAAAATCGTAAGTCATTAAGGAAAAGGCAGTAACGTGGTCGTAAAGTTGATCGAAATGAACGGCATCGAACAGTTCTTGATCGAAACCTCTCGATGGCGGAATTACAAGAATTGTGTCATAAGACGAGTCATTCATTTCGTTTGCTAAAAGATGAAACTAATTATCAGAAGAACATTTATAAATTATAAAATTGGCGTTCTTTTGTTTTTAACCATTTAGCGACAGCAATATGTCTTGAGATACCTTCCCACCAGTTATTCCATCATTAATTCAGTACCGTAAATTTTAAATCAAAATATTTTTTGAAAATTTGTTCGAGATGTACACTTGTAAGTAAAATATGTTACTGGGGCCGTTCGAAATGGCTCAGTGTTGGGAAGGTGCTTCCAAGGTATAATACTCGCCATGGTTCTAAAAGGTTCTGAAGTTAGTCACAAACAGCGTTGCAAATTTGGAGCCGTCCTGGTTGTTTTGTGGCAAAAGGAGACTCTCACCAACTCCCAGGTACCGGCACAGAACGTGCGCTCGTCAGTGATTGGTTATCGCTGGTTGTCATGTCACTTGTCACTTTCATGCTATAAAGTACAGTCCAGTACGCTATTGTTAAGTTGTTTCTTTGATTGTTAATTTATCAAGATGCCTAATACAGTTTTGCATAGACAAGCACGAAAAATATTTTTTTGGATGACTTTATGACAGGAATTAGACCTTTAGATTAAAGAAAAATTAAAAAATTAAAAATAATAATATAGGGCGAGTTTGTAGTTTTTCAACCGGCTGTACCTGCGCAAGCCTCCATTTGCAGAACCTTTTAGAACCGGGGCGCGTATTTTAAGTTGGTTTCGATTATGGCGAAAAATAGGACTGCCGTGACCCGTTTGAGAATTAAATATTTATCGATACAAAAGTTTTGTTCAAACGCAATTGCGTTGACCTTGATTATTCTATTGCACTTACCTATGAGTTTAATAAACTTAACTAAAACTGAGAAATCAACTCGTCCTGCTAACTGTGACCAAACTTCGATAACAAATCCTTCGAATTTATATTTTTTGCACGATTTAATGAGCGTCGATGCGAGTTCGAGCTGTTCTTGTTCTTCACTCAATAAATGAGAGTAGTCGTCACCACTCCATCCATCGAAAAGAATTCGAGGCAACACTTAAATATTAATTTAAATGTTTCAGATCGTTTGTTAGGTTAGGGGAGAACAACATATCCATGGGACAGAATATACAGCTGGCGGGGGAATCCATTGAGGGACGGATATAAAGCAAGAATGGTGTCGATTTTTGATTGGCCGACGCATTGTGCTGCGTACAAAAGAAATTATTTTTTTACACCATACTACCAACATAAATTTCATGTCATTAGACATGCGCAGTACACCGGCCAATGACAAACAGACACCACTCACCTCGTCGCGTCCCTTAATCGGCTTAACCCCCCCCCCCACACCTTTACTCTATATTCCTATGTCTATGAACATATCAAAACAGCCATATTGGAAGTATCAACCTAACGATCATGGTCGGCTTATTATATACACAAGTGTTTAGGGTCCACAAAAATTAAAAAAAGTAAATGATTTGATGTTTAAAATAATAATTATCAATGTACTTTACTACCTACACAACTACGACAACTCATCCGACAATCTACTTAACCCGAGAGCTCAAAATAAAATATATTCTTAAAATTACAGTATCCACACATTTTAGACAACAAATCGAACTACGATTAGTGAATAGATGTATCCGTTGCCTATACGGAAGATTCGATGATTTTGATTTTAATTCAATTTTTGAACATTCACAATTAAAAGCGATTGAATTCGCGCAAATTCAATACATGTTATCCATGCGAAGCTGGACCGGGCAGCTAGTATTTGATAAGCGATAAATATTCAGATAAATATGATTAAAAGTCTAACCTTTAACGCCTCTCTCCGATCCCGCTTCTCGAACCTGCTTAATCCACGCTTTGTCAATATCATGAACTCCTGTTACTTCGTATTGTAAATCGCCTTTACGTCGTATCTGCAGCCATACCGGACTTATATGTGTAAATTTATTACCGAATAATTTAGCCACATCGTAACCGTGATTGTTCCACTGAAAAATTAACAAAACACCGTCAAAAACAAAACACCATCAAAAACAACACAGTGGCATGTTTTTTTTTTCTACACATACTCTTTAATCAAATGAAAACGTGGGTTATGAATTAAACAGTGCAACAAAACTGTTGACAGACGAGATAAAACACGAACGGTGTACAATTTCATTGATTACTTAATATTCAGACTTACCGGCGTTACATAACCTAAGACGGTACCATTAAATCGATACTTTTTAGTATTTCTAAAATAAGTCTGATATTCTCTAATGATATCTTTGGATGACGGATTATTTACAACTAAATTCCTATCGAAAACTGTGGAATCTACTGCTCCTTTATTGATTTTCACTTTCTTTGCTTTGTTATCGGACGGAGTCAATGTACCGTTTATTGCATTTATACAAAAATAAAAAATAACAACTACGTAAAATATTCTTAACATCATAATATATTCGGAAAAACAATTAAAATTCGTGTATTTTTTCTTCTTTTCTTTGATATGTTTATTTCTTTAATAGGAATGTTTTTATCTGTCAAACTGACATCTGCATTAGTTCAAGCAAATTGGCGGCAGCACTACGCAGGTTAGGTTATGTCAACATTCAACAATGATATTTTGTTCGTTGAAGTTCGCTTTTGATATTTTTAATTAACAATGCAATACTACAGAAAGTGGTAATGAATTAATAATTAAAAATACAACATTAAAATGAGTTTGAGTTAAGTTTTGTGCTTCATGATGGGAGTGAAAAATATACAAATAAAGGTAAGCAGTAAAAAAGTAAATATTTTCTCACGATAAATTTTTTTTATATACAAAATGTTAGACAAGAATGAATCACAATTAATTTTGTATTGTTATACTGTAAAGTGTAAACAATAAATAATAAATTAGAGACGCTACTAATAACCATAAATTTAAATTGCATGTAAACATTAGAAATGGTTTTTAGCCTAGTTCTAGAAAACAAGCACATGCACTTTTATCTGAGAGATGGAATGTTAACTGTGCAAACGGCAATTGTTTATATTTTTTATTTTAAAAATAAAAGTAAATCAAAAAGCTGGTACTTATTTTTGAAAGTCTGCTCTTTATTATTAGTTATACATGTATGTTTATAAGTTATCGAAAGATACATATAATTAGGAAACAAATCAATTAATTAGTACATAAATGAAACTTAGGTACAACTTCTGAATTTTTGTTTCTTAATTTTAAAACAAGAGAGGAACAAACTAGATCGCTTTTTGTTATCCATCTTTCTGAGAATTTGTTTCGATAAATTCTCAAAGAACTTTTCTACGGTTCAAAAAGAGATATGGGATTGATGTCAGTGAAATGGGTTATTTTTTTTAAGAAAACAAAATGCGCAGTGTATTCATAGAAAAATGGGCAGTTTTCCTCCACGCGTGAGAAAAAAGAAACGTATTCGAAACACGTTTACTTTAGACCACATGGACATGAAAGTTGCTAAACGTAATCAAATAAATTCTGTAGCTATTGCAGATAACGTATAGGGTCGTTTCGGTATTTCCGGGGGCTCTGCTAAGATTGAAGACCTTTTAGGACCAACATTTGACGTCAATTTTATTTATGTAGGCTATGATACAAGAAAACAATCATAAAAATTGAAACATATAATGTAAGTAAAAAACCTTTTAAAAACAAACTCTTATTAAAATTTAGTACATTTTAATAAGATTTTGTTTTTAAAAGGTTTTTTACTTACATTATATGTTTCAATTTTTATGATTGTTGTGGAAACGTAACCCATACAGTATTCATATGCATGTATACTTTTCTATGAATTGTTGAACTTTAAACCGTTATTTATAAATAATTAGACGGTCAAAAAAATTTCTTATTTTTTTTAAGCTCATAACAAATGCATTGAAAGATTGTCAGTTTTTGGAAAGTTTCTGACAGTTAGTTCTTTTTTTATAAATAAGAAACTGGTTCAGAACTACAGAGATTGTATACAATCAATGTTAATTATCCAATTTTTAATTGAATTTATCTCGGATTATATACGGTCGATCGACTTCAAATTTGCAGGATAATTGTATTATCATGTCCTTAGTAAGTATACAAAAATTAAGAATTTTCTGACGGTGTGCCTTAACCACGACAACTACCTTAAGCGCTGATATCTTCCTCAAAACTGATTAAAACCCAGCTACAAGCGGTCTTCACGCACGGTGGCTTCATCACGAAGAGATACAGAATTCTAGAGGATATAAAGTAAGGTGGGCGTAGCGACACGGGCGCAGTATTATCGCGAACGTGATGGAGAGAGTACGAAGGCCGTCGCCCCGGTCGCTCGGAGGCAAGAAGAAAGTCTTTCAACGGAACGCCGGTTATGGCGGCGCGTGCTACAACCAAAGTGCTCCGTATAATGTGAACGCTTCCTTTCATGACAACAGAATCTCAAGACCCTGCCATGGCAGCAGGATTACGTCTTCTTATGCCAGCAGGATTATACCATTCTGCTATACTAGCAGGATTATAATAGCTACCTTCGTTTTATGTGCGGTGGTGGGTTATTCTGGTAAGTTTTTGAAATAGTGATCGTGTTTTGCAGTGTCAGTGTTTTTGAAATTTCGATTTTTTTTCCTTCGGGAATTTGCAGACCGATTTCACCAACGTACGAGACAGGCTCGATTGAATTATGAATGATAATTTATATCTCAAATTAAATCTCAAGATTCCAAGTGCAATGGACACTTTAACTTGTGTCTGGAATCTTAAAAAAAAGTAAAAAAAGTGAAAAAAAGTAAAGAACAATATTGAAGCTCAAAGTTATTAAATATAGAGGTGACCTCGTTCCGTAGGATTGTAGTGGGGGCGTGACATCATTCAGTGGACTGTCAATTGATATTGCGTGGTTGATAAAAATATAGATCGTTTTCCCAGCGGACGTTATTCATTAACTAAGTAATCTGTGTAATTAATGACCTTGATTGAAGCGTAGCTAGTCCAGAATCTGATCCTGATACACCGTCTAAATTAAAATTGGAATTGTTTAGGACATCTTAATTAGAGCTAGAAGTGAAAGTGGATGTGGTCGTGTGCAGGCAATTTTTTTTCAAAACATTTTTTCTATTGTTAGATTTTTGGCAATAAATTATTTGTATGGAATTTTCTCTTTGCAAAACAAATATTGATTCCAAGTATGAGAAACATTGAAAAATTCGTTAAATGACAATAATTTATGCTATTTGAACGTGTGACGTAATTGTAGCTCCTGTGATTCAGACATTCAAAAAATACGTTACCTGTTTATTGTTGATAAAATTATTGCAAAATTTTTACGTACGATAATTTTTAGAAAGCTACAATCTGTCATTTATAATATTAATATCAAATCAAACTCTCGCTGGCCTCACGGCTTATTTGGCAAATGATAACAAAATTGTTTAAGTTTTCTCTAATTTGCATTGAAATATCAAAAAACGCATTGGAGAACCATATATGACTTCCGTGTTTCAAAATATTTTTAAAATGAAAATTTTCAGCTGAAAGCTCTTGTATATTTAGACATTAGCTATATTGGCACAAAATATGCACAAAATGACATTTCCAAAATCACTGACTGGCATCAAAGTCAATATGGCTAGAGTCATTACTATAGAACTGCCACCTATATATATTGAACTTCAGGGGGTAGCAATTCAAAAAATTTGAAAAAAAATTGGTTTATACAAATAAGGGCCAGTCCAATAATAGACTGGCCCTTATTTTGACAAGTTGGAAATTGTCACATGCTAACCTTTAAAATGGTTCTTTACATTGAAAAAATGATTCTCTGAAAATTTCAGCTCGAATGATTAAAATTAGCGCGTGCCGAAAACGCTGTAACGGTTATAGGTTTGCGGAGCTTGCCGGAAGCCAGGCGGTAGGTAGGATAGGGGGTCCATGCAGGCTAGGTCCCAGCTCTTGCGACCTAAATGTAAACTAGATCAGACAATTCGTTCATACATTATAGAGAAATGAAATAGAAAAATATCCCATCTACTATTATCCAGTCTCGGGCCCCAGGCTTGTGGGGAGCCACCCGGCCCTGTCCGACCCTCGCGGCAGTCCTAGTTCTTACAGAGACAAACATTTTTAAAATCCTTTGCGCATCTTTGCAGAAGTTATTGTCAACGGAAGAAAATTCTACGGACAGAAATATATATATTTTACAAAAAATCATTATTAAAGTGTGGGCTTGTAGACAACAACAAATGGATACCTATAATAAAAGAAATAGAATCTATTTTCAAAAATCATTTAAGTTGTAATAATGCCAACAATAATTTATATTTATTTGTTGTTGACATTGTTGTTAAATACCTGAAAAAAACATGTTAGTAACGGTTGATAGAACACTATATTGAATTAAATGTTGATTTTGACAACAGATAAAAAAATGAACGTCTGTGAACAAAACATTTGTATAATATTTTTAACAATAAAACTTGATTGTTAATAATTTATTTGTAAGCATGCAACAAAGATATGCGTTAATAACATAAATACATGCAATTGTTGAACCGATTCAAATAAAGAAAGCATGAATTAATTATCTGAGAAAACATGTAGAAATGATGATATCAGACAGAAATTAATGCAGTGAAAGATCGTAAAATTATTATTACTTGCAATCACAAGATGCTGCTGGATTGCAGAATGCATTGTCAGAAAATCTAGATTTTGACAATACATTTCTCCTTGTAAAATTTTTAAACTCGCTCCTGCTCGCAAAATAATTTTTTTTTTTTTTTTTTATAAATAACGCGCGCAGCTACTATGGCTATATGCACGAGTCTAAGCGCAAAATAATTGATCTATTAGAATTTTTTTAAACTATGTACACCTAGTTTCGTCAAAATTTAGCTTGAAAAGCAATCTTTTTCTCTATAGATCAATGACTTGTTTTTATGTGAGTACAATTTAATGTTCTAGTTGACAGGGAGTTTCACAACGACATTAGACTAATTCTGCATGTATAAAAGCTCTAGTTAAATTATCACAATCTAAAGTCACTGTCAAATCAGATTTTTTGACAATGCGTTCCGCAGAACCGCAGCGCACCATACCTATGTCAACATTTTTAACAGGTAATATTTTTCAGTTGTCGAGCGTCTATATTCTCTAACAAACACAAAATCAAAAGTCTTAACTCGAAATATTCGATTAAAATAAGAATGCATCATATTATATATCATTATTAATATTTTTAGATTGGCTCATAAAAGTGAGATTCTAACGTACATACGGAAGTATTATTACAATTTAATTGTTTTATTGAACATTTCCGCAGCAATCGTTGATTCAAAGTACATTTAAATGTTGACATTCAGAAAAATCAACAACTGGCGTTTGCGTTTTGTTTATTTTTCTTTGACAGGAAGTGAAATCATCCGTATAGATTAAAACAAAGAAGGCTTAGACGAAATCTTCACTTCTGTTGTAATCAAGAGATCGACATTAACCGTACATCAAACCTGAAATTTAGGTTTTTGTCTCTTAGATCTCTTTTATCAAGAACACAGTCACCTTTTTCTAAAACAAAATAGTCATCATTAACTTAGGTACAATAATAAACACAATGTCTATGTCACATACTTACAATATGTTAAACAAATGCAACACAAAACAAAAACGTGACCTTCAAAATATAATTCACTGTGCTACATAAACGCATCGTAATGACCTACAAACTGTTACAAGGTCGTCGAAGATGATATTGATAAAAAATCAAACATCGGTCATAAATTTGAAGAAAAATAACGGGAAGTGTGGTAGATGGAAAATAGTAATGGTGCGAATGGCGTCTGTTATGACATAAAGTCGAGAAACGGACGTTAAACGCATTATTATTATTATTATTATCATTTTTTTTCGTACAATTATACCAGTTTTACTTCTGCAGTGTGTAGTGTAAAGTACACAGTCTCTTTTTTATTCTTTACAGTCGCAGTCCCACTAAACATCACTTCAACATCTTCTGCACATCATCGAACGACCAGAAGTCTCGGTCGCGATGTCCAGTGCAACGAAGACGGCAAATTTTACCGGGACCCGCATAGACCTGCGCACCAGGTCTGGTCGTCATCCGAATGCTCCAGGTACTATCTGTGCCTCGACGGAGACGTCTTCGAGTTCAAATGTTCGGCCGGTCTGCTCTTCGACGTCAACAGACAGATTTGCGACTTCAAGTTGAATGTCGAGAATTGTGACGTAACAGCAGGTAATCTAAAAGGGCAATGCCCTAATCCATGGGGAATAGAGAGAAAGGAGACTAATTTCTATGCATTGTTGTCCAAAAAGTGAAGAAAATAAAGATTCCTATTTCGGTGGGAGAGACAATATTATTTATAAATCGATTTTTAGGGTTCCATACATCCGATGAAACAATTTATTTTCTTCGAATATAATGGACGAAAAAAATTGAAATTAGATTACCCAATCACGGTTGTATATCGTAAATAAACGAATTCCGATTGTGGGGTAAATTTTGGGGGCCAAATTAAAAAATTAAAAAAAGAAATCAAGGGCATTATGTGACAAATCAGATGAAAGGCCTCGTTATAATACAAATATATTTTTTATAATTTTAAAATGCTTAGTTTAAAAGATATTAAAGAAAATATACGAAAATCAAGCATCCCTCTCCTCTCCAAAACTACTGGACCTAAAATTTTGAAAAAATAAGGAATGTCGGGCCTAACTTATAGTTTATAAGAAAACCTAAACGAAAATTCTAAGTCTTAAATTTCTCACAGAAATCTGAATTGTACGGAACCATCTATACGCGAGGTTGGCTCGCACTTGACCGTTTTTTATATTCAGTTCTGAGTATTGAATAACCAAATTCTATATTTGAGTAGTTCGACTAACGCAGAGGCAAACTTGGTATATTGGTTAGCGAGCTGGCCTTTGGATCAAAATTCAAACTGTCCTGGGTTCGAGTCCCACCTCCGCTCACGAATGCTTTATGATATCAACTTTAATTCAGTGCAATTTGATTCGACCCTAGTTGTCGAGCGTCTATATTCTACAATAAAAAAAAAATCTACTAGCATAGGCTGAGTACGGAATTGTTATTGTTTCGTAAAAAAAACATGGTTATATAACATATAATTAGATTCAATTCACATTTTCTAATTTAAGACAAGTGTATTAATTATAATTGAACTAATTATGAATTCAATTAGTTTAAATGTGAGTTGAATAAGGCAGCAGTTTCTATTTTTTTTTCGTAAATCAGTTTATTTTAGCGTATTTTGCCACTAGAACTTAATAACGTGTCTGGGTTCGTGTTCTTATCATGCGTCGAAATCTCTCAATTGCATGTTATTTAGTCGCGCCAACTCGTTAACTTTTAAACCACGTAATCGATTGCAACTAAATTCAGTGCATATGTCGGTAGTTATCTATGATTGCTGTATCTCTGAAATGGGAACAGTCCAAACTATTTAAGGGGTATATTTCGGGGGCGATTTTTAAGTATTTAAGGCACGGGATTCGAAAAATAGACGGAAACAAAATTTAGCATATTAGTGATGATACAAACGTGTTTCTAAATTTTAAATCTATTTATTTTGGAGTAAATTCGGTACACAGGGACGTATTTATAAAATTTGCACCAAGTAGGAGGCTGTGCTCATAAACGCTAGTAAACTAATGAGGTTATGAAAAAAAATTTCGTAATTCTTGTAATAAAAGATAAATTCTAAGTTTTCTAACTATTAGCCTTAATAAATACACTTTCCATGACGTTAAAACTCCTTGCAGTCTTTTTTTAAAGAAATTTTCGAATAAATTACACACTAAATATTAACCAAACAATGAAGTTTTTTGACAGCGGCTGACGCTATGACGTCATACGCTCTGATTGGTGTCTGTTGTCACGTGACTTGAGAGTGATTTTATTAGGTTTTATTTATTAAATTTATTAAATTCCTTAGAAATAAGGAAAAATATAGTGTTTTTTAGTATTTCTATCATAGAAACTACCACTTTTCGTTAAAATTATGTTTTTATTTGAACACAGTCAACATCCCTATTATACGGAATTGTATGTTTTTTACTGAGGAAATAAATTAATTTGAATTTTGAATTGCCAGTGGGAACTGTACCTCAACCGTTACTAGATGAAGGCGACTGCGATCTAGGCGATGACGGAGGTGTCCGACTCGCATGCGCAGACGGCACTTGTCTTCCGGAAGCGTATTTTTGCGACGGTTCAATCGACTGCCCCGACGAAAGTGACGAGGGCTGGTGCGACGTCAATCACGATCCGAACGCAGCACATCCGTGCAATCCAAAAACATGTCTCCTGCCCGATTGCTTCTGCTCGAGAGATGGTATGACTTTTTTAACACGCTTTTATTCAGTGCCGGATTAGCCACGTAGCAAGAGTAGCAAATGCTACGGGCCCCGCGCTCCAACGCCTGTCTGACCGTTTTAAAAAAATATTAATTTAGATAGGAACGTAAAATATCTTGCATGCCTTAAACGCGAAGCGCTTATACTATGCCTCACTTCCTCTTGAAAAACTAAGACTCGATTTCGTCACGTTAAATCGTAAAACTTTTTAACGTTAATGTTCTAAGGTTTAATTATAATCGATATATTTAGACTAGCATCTATACCACATTTCTACCCTTCAAGCGGCCAGATTTTTATTTTTTATATAGGTATACATTTATTTTGCGAGTTTACGTAACCGAGATTGTACTTTTTTAATCGATTTTAATATAATATCGATTATAAGTATTTCGAGAACTTTTATTAAATAATTCTTTAGAATCGTGTTTCCCAAACTTAGAAATTGCCTTGCGCATTTACTTGTCTCTTATGATCACTAACTGCAGTGGCGAACGTTCTTTTTCAACATTAAAACGTATTAAAAATGAATTAAGGAACAGGATGGGCCAAGAACGTCTTAATTATCTCACTTTGTTGAATATAAAGCATGATTTTCTTAAAGAAGTCGATATTGAAAGTGTTATCTCTAAATTTGCCCATATTAAATCCAGAAAAGTTTATTTGTAACAGTTTTGTTTTATTTAATACCCTAAACTTGAGAACCTAAAGCAAACCAAGGGCCCCTTGACAGAATTTGCTACAGGGCCCGCGCTGGCTTAATCCGGCACTGCTTTTATTAGCTTCACGTGTATGTTTGTTTGTTTGTATAAAGGAATTTTTGAACGTGAAATTCGCTCACTTAAAAACATCAGATTAAACTGAAACTTTGCACACTTATCAAGGAGCGATGAAAATACAATAATTTAATAAGTTTGTCCCATTATCCTGATCAGGACCTTCAGGATAAAAAAATAAAATCTTTGAACGTATGTTTGTAACGTGAAATTCACCCACTTCAAAACGTCAGATTAAACTGAAACTTTGCACACTTATCGAGCACCGATGATAATACAATAATTTAATAAGTTTGTCCCAGTATCCTGATCAGGACCTTCAGGATAAAAAAAACTTGAAAAATTACAGCAAGCAAGCTAACACGCTGTACAGTGACGTACGTCGTGTTGCCTACTCCATAGTCAAATGCAATATTGTTTTTTAGCCATATAACTAAGAACTTCAAAAAAACTGAAACAACACGCCTTATGCAAAATAATTTGACAACAAAATTAGCTTTACTGTAAAAAGTCTGAAGTGTTTAATATCGGTTATAATTTTTTTCATTTACTGGCTAATTGTAAACGTAGATCTATTATGAAAATTTAAGTGGATAGCACCCCATGCTTTTTACAGTATTTTGTTGTCAAATTATTTTGCATTTTTAGTTCATAAAGACGTGTTGTTTTTGTTTTTCTAAAATGTAATTTTTTCGTTCAACGTCCCTAGCGGCGTCCATGAATATTGATGACTGTTTTAATGGCAGGAACGCAAATACCTGGTAAACTGGAGCCGGCAAAAGTGCCTCAAATGATACTGATAACGTTCGACGATGCCGTGAATTACGAGAATTGGGAAATATACACGAAATCGTTGTTCGTGCCGGAACGGAAGAACCCGAACGGATGTCCGATTCGAGCCACTTTCTTCGTCAGCCATCAGTACAACGACTATCACAAAACGCAGCAATTATGGAACGACGGACATGAAATCGCTATCCATTCCATCACGTAAGTAATTGAGTTTTATAAACTCGATTTTTTAATACAAACATCTAAATTAAAATGTTAAGTCGTAGGTACCGCTGTATCTGCCGTATCAATTATACGGGGCCCCCGGGCTACGGGGGCCCCCAATGTGCGTAAGCAAAAATTAATAAAAACTTCCCAATTTTTTTTTATTACAGAAATGACAAAAGTCAAAAAAAGCAATTTCTTTTTTTCCCGCGTAAAGCATGCGTTCAAAAGTTGGCAACACCCTACATCGGTTATCGCGGGCTGCGGGATTTCCCCGTTTAAGTCATTTACTTTAACGGGGGAAGGGCCCCCAAACAAATTTTTATACGGGGCCCCGCCAAGGCACGCTACGTCACGATGTTTTATTTCCAAGGCTAGCAGATTACAGAAGTCTCGTTTCGTTGGATAGTAGTGAGAGATGATGTCATCATAAATTATATTTTTGATATTGTCAATATGAGTTGATGAAAATATTAACAGTCCACCAGCTACCATCATTCCCGCGCTTATGCTGATTGGAACGAGGCAACCTCTCTAATCTACTAACCTTGTTATATTTCAACACTTTGTAACTATGATTAATTAACCTTGAACATTATGATTATGATATGACTTAATTTGAATTTATATCATTCCTAATAATTTTTATTTTGACTTTTTTTTAAATGTGGCTTAGACATCGCGGTCCTGAAGACTGGTGGTCGAAAAACGCAACAATTGAAGACTGGTTCGACGAAATGGTTGGTCAAGCGAATATTTTGAATAGGTTCGCCGCTGTTCGTTTGGAAGAAATGCGCGGCATGCGGGCGCCATTCTTACGCGTCGGTTGGAACAGACAATTCTTGATGATGAAAGAGTTCGGATTCGTCTACGACAGTTCGATGGTGGCGCCTTTCTCTGATCCACCATTATGGCCTTACACGCTTGATCACAAAATGCCACATACTTGCACAGGTCAGCCAAGGTCACCTTTATAAGCCCACGGGGGAAATAAAACTTCTTTGGAGTTACGAACTTATTTCATTGATGCGTTATCCATTTTGTGTTACCAAGGTTTCTTTTATATTTCCCCGCCGTTCAATCATTTCCCCTTCGTTACAGAAAATTTCAAACAGATACGCGAAATAAGGAATGACCGTTATTCATATTAGAATCAATATGTCTTGAAATGTCCCGAAATTGGTGTTTGCGATGCGTTCAGAAGTTTTCTTTATTTCATTTATTGATGCAGTTTATAATCTAGCGTTGATATTTCAAGGAAACGGACAAACGTGTCCATCGCGATCCTACCCAGGCGTTTGGGAGTTGGTGATGAACCAGATGCACGCCGGGGACTACACTTGCGGTATGGTGGATTCGTGCCCCCCAAACATGAGCAGTGCAGAAATCTACAGAATGCTTACCCATAACTTCAAGCGCCACTATTTATCCAACAGAGCACCCTATGGACTCTACTTTCATTCAACTTGGTTCAAACGGCAAGATCACCTCGACGCTTTTCAGGTTAGCCATTTATTGTTGTAAACGCGACAGTCCTTTATTATTATTAACATTAACCTCACTAAAAATTCGAATGGAATCGGACAAAGCCTACTTGACTTTGATTGAATTTAGATGGAAGCTTTTGACGATTCGTTTGTATGCCTTCGGAAAAACACAATCATCATCAACAAGACTAGCAGAAACGATTGATGTGTTTTATTCTAGAAGGCTTTGTTCGTTTCTCTTCGATTTCTTAGCAGGGAACAAACGAATATTTGATGAAGACAACATTTCAGAAATTCCTTGATGAAACGCTCCAACTACCAGACGTCTATTTCGTGACCAATTGGCAAGCAATCCAGTGGATTCGAAATCCGGTGCCTGTGCAAGAACTATCAAAGTTCGAACAATGGAACTGCAAGAAGCAATTGGAACCGAACGAAATAGCTTGCAGCTCGCCGCATGTCTGTAAGCTGCGCAGTCGCGTGCTTCAGCAAGAACGGTTCCTCTATACGTGTATGGAATGCCCTGAACAGTATCCTTGGATCAGAAACGAATTCGGTTTAGACTGATGGATTGTTCTAGGCATTCGTTAATTATTTGTGCAAATCCATTGTTGTAACAACAGTCAAAAAATTATGGTACGGGAAATTGTGAAGAGGTTGGGAAAATTTTCGTACGACGATATCTTTTCTTTGAGGTCAAAATCGCGTTGATGAGTTCTATAGTTGCTTGACAAATATACGGTTCCACCAGAAATGAATATTCTTCTAAAGTCGCGTTCTGAATTCCTTTGGAAATTCAACAAACTGACAAGAAAGTTGCACTGATAGGTAGGGTAGCTTTAAGCAAATTCTCTCAAAGTCGCTATCTCGATTTAAAATGCCACTGTTTCGAAATGTTGATATTTTTGCTTAAATTTCGTACTTTTTTAGTGCTAAAACTTTACGAACACTTCAACATCGAAATTCGCCTCATTCAGTTGCTCATTTAAATAGATTTTAGATTGATAAATAATAACCAAAACTGTGGGAGATAAGATAATTTAGTGCAATATACAAAGACCAGAATTAAATTCAAATACTTGCGATAACAGCTTTAGTTTGGCTGGATTAAGATTCCAGCAGGCGGCTAAGTCATGAACGACGCACAAAATAAAAAATCGTAAAATAAAAGAAAACTTGTGTGTAACTTTGGGCGTCTGCAATTCCAGGGTCGATCTTGAGTACAAGTAATCGCTGAGTGTTTCGTTTGCTGGCAATGAAACAGAAATTGGATAGGTACTTAATTTTGTTCTTTTCTAATTCTGGTCTTCGATTTATGATAATTTGTAAGCTAATGTTATATATAGGTACTGTTAATGTTATATTCTGTATAAAAATAAATTATTTTTGTTTAAAAATATGCTCAAACCAGAAATAAATTCTGAGCAAGCTTAAAATTTGCAAAGAGCATCAGGTAAGTATTCTGAACAATCACCTAAAAATCCCCTAAATATCGACAAGTCCTTGTCGTCCTGGAAAATGACAGTGAAATTGATATTTTTGCAGTCGCTTCAAAAACTATCCATGCTATTAAAAAATGTTTTCTGTCCCAAACATTTTGTAATAGAACTTGCCGCTAAGCCAGAAAAAAAATATTGTTGAAAATATCCAGTTAAAATTGCGTAACACTTTTTGAAATTTTGGGTATGAACGTGAAGTACTTTAAACAAGGTTATTAGATACAGAGGTGACTTCGTCTCGTTTGATAGCAGTTGGGGAATAACGTCATGCAGTGGATTGTCAATTGATATTGCGTGGTTGTTATTGAACTGTCTTCCAGCTACGTCATTCATTGATGAGGTGACCTGTGTATCTAATGATCTTGAGTACTTATTCAAAAAATGTGATATTCCTAAGCAAGGGTTATAACCTACTCATGGAAAATTGCTTGGAAAGTTGAGGTAAAAACTGATTTTTTTAGAAATAGTTGAACACCCAGTGAAAACTCAAATTGCAAAGTATTTAGTTATTATTGATTAATCTAGGTAATCAGGAAAAGAAAAAACAAAATATTATGATTATTATCTATTTAAACATTCATTCGTGAGAAGTTTAATTACAGGCGAAGGTAATATTTACATTTGTATTACAAAATAGTATAAAAATTGAAATTAGTCACAATAAACTTATTTCAAGAAATTATCACTCTTGGGCAATGAATGGATTTTGTATAGCTTCCATTCCGTCAACCGGACAAATAAGTACAACACTTGTACCTCGACATACGACCAGCCCCAGTTGTCTGGTGTCTTCGACAAGTTTGTAAGGATCGTCCGGATCTCGAAGATATTCGGTTGTATTGTCCAAAACTAAATTCAATAACGGATCGTAGCCTTTTAAAATACCAGCTGCTTCTCTTCCACCGGCGAACTTGACGCGTATACTTTTTTCTAAATATTTGGACAAATCTAATATTGATTCCTTACGCTTTTTTTCTTTTTGGTCTGCCGCGTTTTGGGGACCCTGCAAGTTGCAATTGTACACATATAATAAGTTACTAAAGTACTAGTCCTGACTTAAAAATAATAATTACCTTTTTGTCTCCTTGATTAGAAGCCATAATATGATACTTTTAGTTTTTTATTAAAATAATAATATGATACCCTAACAGTAGCGGCTAAAACATAACCTAAATTGCAAAATTTGACAATAGACTTCAAATTCCAGTGCTGCCAAATAACAAATTATAAAATTGTAGTCATTTTTGACAGCTTTGCTATCTGGCAAAAATTACGTGTTTGAAAACATTTATAATGAAAAAATAACATAAACAGAGGAAAAGTGTTTAGAATAGATGAATAGTTGATTGTACGATGTAAGAATGATTGTTTATTTTTTCATTTTGTAAACAATTGTAAAATATGGGTATTGAGGATATTGGTTATATTTTATGTTTAGGTACAGCTCTCAATTGAAGATAATACATTGGACCTAATAAAAAGAATCAAATGCGGTCATCAGTAAGCTACATTCTTTCCAGTGCAGCGAGTGAACCCAGCATGTCTCACCCAGATTATGAACAAAATTGTCACGATCATGCCGCTCTACTTATTTTAGTCCGACACATCGGGTCTCAACTAAAACCCAAAACTTTCAATCGAATATACGATCGTATATCTAAAATAGATTATTTAAAAATAACTGATTCTTCGGGTCAAGTAAGAAATATATGGACTCGGTACATTAAAGAACACCCTGTAGAAAACAACGATTGGGGTGATTTTCAAACGCACAGACGATTGTTAGGCTTAATATCAATCGGAAAATATGATTCTCAGCAAGAGTTGAACGAAATATGCCGAGTGCATGAAAGTTTGAAAGTCAAATATACGAGTACGCTGTACGATACAAGATGCATATTATTCGAAGCGTCTGAGAATGAATTATCTCCATCGAACGAAACTGAAACAACGAAATCAAAAATAGAAAATGAAGAAGTAAAAAAGTTTACAACGCCATCGAATTTCAAAACGCGGGCGTTGTTTTACAATGAAAATGATCCGTGCAATGATTTGGAAACACAATTGAGCGAATACATTAATTCGTTATTTTGGGTTTTGGAATCGAAACGCTTAGAACGATCGCGTGAAAAAATCGATCGCGTTTCGTTACTTCTAGCGCCGTTCGAAAAAAAAGAATTTGTCGGATTAGATTTAGAACCGAGAAATAATAAAAAACGGTGCATGGGACGAATGACGAAACACTTAGGTGATCTGTCGTTACAGTCCGGTTTGTTGAGTGAAAGTTTAAATTATTATTATTCGGCCAGCGAAGCTTTAAAATCGATCAACGATTGGTTATGGCTCGGTGCTGCTTTCGAAGGACTATGTGCTACTTCAGTAGTTATACTAAATCCGAATTTTCAAAGAAACGTATCGCTACATCGTAATTCGAGCTTACAGGACGGTTCTCCGAGTAAAAGCAGATCGAATTCGATCGTATCGGCACCGAACGACGTAATACGTAAAGAAATACCGAACGTTTTATCGGTCGAAGATATCGCTAAACGGTATCGTGAAGCGATAATACATTACAGCAAATACCAAAATGCCGGTATCATAGAAACAGAAGCTATTTTTAAAGCGGCTAGAATATCTATTCAACAAAACCACACCCTACAAGCGGCGAGTTTTTTACAAAATGTCGTGTTTATAAACATAAGTTTAAATGAGCAGGAAAAAATTCAGAGATTCGAAACGCTTGCCGATTTGTATACTCAAATCGGTTTTATGAGGAAAGCTGCATTTTGTCAACGACTAGCCGCCACGAGATATGTTTCACAAAACAATCCGATGCCCAATTGGAACCAGTGCTATAATCTAATGTTGCAGAGTTTTCCTGGCCATAAATTGAGCTTAGATCCCAATGATATGACAACTTCTGAACAACTAGGTGAGGCTAGTGTATTTTTTGTGGGGTTACAAGAGTGAATTGTAGAACTTGAGAACAGTCAAAATAGTAAAAACGTCATTTTTGTAGTAGTTCAACTATTACTGATCCTTAGTTCTTAAGTTCTAAAGGTTCTGAAAGTATGAATAGCGCGCAAGATCATTAGATACACAGGTTGCCTCGTTAAAGAATGACGTGAGCTGGGAGACAGTTCAATATTTTTATAAACCATGCAATATCAATCGGCAGTCCATTGGATAACGTCATCCCCCCACTACTATCCCATACGGAACGAGTTCACTTCTGTAATCTACTAACATCGGTTTGAAGCAAGCTCTTTAGATACACATGTTACCTCGTTATTTAATGAATTCAGCTGGGAAACCATTCAATATTTTTATCAAGCACGCAATATCAATTAACAGTCCACTGGATGACGTCATCCTTCTCACTACTATTCAATGGAATGAGGTCACCTCTGTATCTAATTACGCATTACTTGGAGGTACTGCGCAATGAGCATAGGCAGCGTGCCTATAATCGAGATTGTGAAATTGTCAAGATTACTAAAAACGTCCAGCCTTCTAGTATTCTAGTAATCTTGTGAAATAGTGGTAAGATTCATATGCTTGTTTGTTTTGTTATTATTTCAGGATGGCCAACTTTACAGATACAATTATTACAAGAATTGGTAGTCGCAGCAAGGAGAATGGGACATTCGGCATTAGCAACGCGCCACATGACGTTTTTATTACAAACTATGTGGTCTCATTTAACGACCACCGAACAAAAAGAATTTGCGATACAGTTGCAAGTAAGTTATTTAAATGTTAAAAACAAAAGAATAGTTACTTCTTACCACAACAGATTTATTCAGTGGATGTACATTTCGAGAGCTAAGCTCCCATCTTCAGCAAAACACTAGTGTTTTGCTGAAGATGGGAGCTTAGCTCTCGAAATGTATATCCACCGAATAAATCTGTAAGTATTGTTCCAACCACAGTGCTCTTAATGTTTATATATTCAAACGCTAATTAAAAAGAAAATATGTTTGAATAAAAATGTAAATTTTTCGAAAACGTTTGTCTCTAGGCGTTATCGTCCCAATGTGAAGGAGCACCAGTGCCATTGGTTTTGGATTCCGGAATTGTGATTCCACCGGCGAATCTGACGAACCTCCCCGTCTGTAAAATGTTTAAAATTCAAAACCTCAAAGCTCATCTTCAACCGCAAAAAGTCGAAAAGGAAAAAAGTGATTCTGGACCGTTTCTTTTTACGCCGATACATTTCGGATCGCTTGACCGTAAAAGTAATAAACCAAAAAGTAAAATGGGTAAGTGCCATTAAAATTATTCAAACTCACGCAGTTGCCTCTGTCAAAATGCATCAGAAGTGTAATATTGTCGTCAAATACGGGTACTTATTGATCAACCTTGGTATATTGCGCTCCAAAATTACATATCCAGTCATGAATTTTTGCAACCAGACAGACAATAACCTCACTTAAAAAAATGTATTTTTAGAATTCTTGTGGGTTGAAAACGACATCTGTGAAGTGGCATTGAAACTTATAAACCCACTTCCATTCGAACTAAAAGTATCGAACATGCGTTTGTTAACGTCGGGTCCCGTTTTCGAGTCGATCCCGGAAACGATTCTCCTACCGCCGGAATCTCCGACATTGATAACGTTGCACGGAACTCCGAAAGAGTGTGGTGAATTAGAACTGCTTGGCTATAGCACCCACACTCTCGGGGTAAAGTCGAATTGCCGTTTACGAAACATGAAAAGTTTTTTGCCTCAGTATAGTATCGATGTGATACCCGCATTACCGATCATGGATGTCAAGACATCGTTACCTCAAACGGCAACTTTCTCCAACTTTAATAACTACGAAAATGTCGTTACGTCTGCGAGTCTGAGTTTATATAACGGAGAGTTCGCCGAGTGTACGATAACATTAACGAATACTAGCGATGTACCGATCGAAATGTTAGATGTATCGATACAAAGTGTATTAGAACCGTCGTTACAAGATCAAATATTCAAATGGTCACAGAGCAATTTACAATCTCAGTTACCGTTAGTTCCAAAAGCGACCGCTAGTTTTACGTTGTATTTGTATTCGGCCGCTAATTTTCTGGGACCGATCGTCGGTAACGCGACGGCCGGAGAGTTATTGAGTAGTGGAATTTATAGCAGTTCGCATGCAAGCAGCAGTATGATGTCGATGTCTGCCGGACCCAGCTCGTTGCCGTCGAGGATTAATTCGCCGATACACGGAATGGGAAGTAGTCTATATTCGCCGAGAAGAAATGATCTAACATCAAGTTTTAGGTAATTTTGTTATTTAAAATACTTTAAGACAAAATATGTCACCAGTCGCGTTTAACCCATTTTTTCCCAGTGTTTCATTTCAAAACAAATTTTTTATTTTCTTGTTTCAATAATTTCCAGGTCATCTAACTCGGGCCAATCGAGTCTAGCCACGACGGTAGGCAGATCGCGGTCGCCAATTCCTCCCAGCTTACCGTGCGTACCGACACATAATGCGTCGACCATGGTCGATGCCCAGCTTCGGATTCGATACTCCGGTGGACTGGGGTTACAGGAAGGTTACTGCAGAGCTAGCAGCATCTATGTTACTTTAGAAATGATACCCAGTGTTCAAATTACCAATTGGGATGTTTTACCTGCTGAAACGTAAGTTATTCAAAAACATCTTTAACATTTTTTATGTGAAACATCTTATGTCGCGCTTGGATGGGAGTGAAAACGTTTAGATTCCAAGAGGCGACGTCCCATTCGTCTCTTTCCGACTTAGCGCTCCCCTCTCAATACCTATACTGGAGCGCTTCCCTCTCTTCTACATAACACACTCGCTACTTTATGTGTGTGTTAGTATGTCGGTATTTTACTCGTGAATATGTGTGTAATATTTCGCGTTTGCCAGGTGTCCCACAACGGCTCACATTTTTGTTATTCTAGTAATGTGTTTGATAACATAAAAAATGCACAGCTATATTAAAAATAAATATTTTGTAGCTTTCACTAAGAAAATAGGAATTAGCAGAGGTGTGATGCTTTGTTTTTTAGGAGCTCGCAATTTTATCTAGTCCTCGATATTGCCAATTTGACATCACAAGAAATGGAATTACACTATACTCCGACGAAACATATTCTAATCGAAGGTCACGAGAGTTGTAGAGTTCCAGTGCCATTGAACAGATGTCCACTATCGAAATTATCTAAGATTTATATGGACCAGTCAACGAATGTTAGCAACGATAGATTTGAATTAGAAAAAATTTGTTCGGAACACATATCTAGTTCGGTAGATTTAAGGTGGCATCTCTTAGGCACAGATACTAAGGGAAAGGCTACATTGAAAGGAATAACCTTAAGTCCAGACATGCTGGACCTAGTAAGAATGTCTCCAATCAACTGGGGTATGTATTTTTATCACTAGTACTTATCATTTTTCTTAATACGCAGGTCAAAAAAAATTCTAACCTATAAACGGAGAAATGTCAGTATATTTGTTGGTATTACTGCGATGATGTAAACGATGGCAATGTTTAGTTTAAATTGGGCATCTCTCGCGTCTCGCCTGGTCATAGCTTTAATAATGCTAACGTCCAATCTTCGCGTCTGTGATTGGTTGAATCAATTGCTTATGTCACCGATTACCATGGTTTGGTTATTTAAGTATGTTTATCCCAACTGTTTGTAAAAAGACTTCACAAGCCTATTTCCCCCTCCTTCTCACGCGTCTCGCTTAGTCACTACTTCAAGAATGCTAACGCCCAACCATAGTTTCTAGTAATCTAGGGAAAAACTAACCCAGTAATGCCAACATATTTTTTTGTATCACAAAACAACAAACAATACAAAAATCGTGACAGCTTTGTATCTTTTGTTAACAGAAGTAACAGTAAATTCGCAAATAGTTAAACCGCAAGAAGAAATTATATGTAAAATAGGAGAGTGTTTAAAGTTATTAATATTAATTAGTAATAACTTGGAACGACCGTTAAGTGAGTTGACATTAAGTATTCAGTTTTATCAAGATCATCAAAATGGAGTAAACAATTATCGACTGGAAACTCGTTTGGCTACGTCTGGTGCTACAAAGTAAGTGAACAAATTATACAATTAAATTATTATTAAAGGTGGAGTCGTTAAACAAAGTCCCAACACTGTTATCCAACATTTTGACTGTCTTGCAGCTTTGCTCGCTTTAATGTTGTGTTCTTGACTACTACTTAGTCCCCCCTAGTACCACGAAGATATAATATAGCCTATACCAGGGATTCCCAAACATTTTCGGTTTCCGGCACCCTTAAAATATCAGATTTTTTCCGTGGCACCCGAAGTCAAAACATTTGTTATCTCATGATATCTGCAATCTATCTGAGATCTTACAAATTACGAACAAAGTTACGATTTTATTTGTATGTATTAAATATCAATGGAGCATTGTCAAAAGATTCAATTATACTTGCCCTTGCTTAACAGGACTCTGTTACCGATGTTAGAGGAACAAGGAAAGATTTCTCACGAATGCATCGTTATATTTTTCACTCCCGGCTTATACAAAGTCGATATTCAGTGTTCGGCACCGGAGAATTTAAACGGTACCGTTAAAAATAATTTCGAGACCGGCGAACACACGTGGAGATTCATACCGCCAGTTGAGATCAACGTAGAAGAATAATGAAGGTTTATAAATGTCTTCGATTTACAAATAACGTCTTAATAATCGCATAATTCAGAGTGACAGACATTTCTCAGATATGACGTCACTTCCACTGAAGTGTGATTAATACATCGATATAGAATTATTGAAAGACTTTTTCAATATATTTTCTATGACTGAAGTCAACTTTAAACTTTCTGCTTAATTTAAAATCGAGCAGTTTTAATTTAGAAGTTGACAGAAATGAAGTGTTCATGATTCATAACCCCACTTTTGGTTTGTGAAAAAAAAGAGCCTGTTAGCTTGAATCAGTAATAATTGACTGTTGAGAAACACAGGTATATAAAGATAAATCGTTTATGAATATTATTTTTGTAATATAATAATCTACAATAAATTTAATTGCTTGGTCCCTGTGAATCAAATTTGAATCCAACTGATCGATAAATTCAGCAGATTTGAACAAATTTATGGGAAGTGATTATTTTGAGCGTAGAGAAACGCAGTTGTGTTGACATTAATATAAACTAGATAGCAGCACTGTATGATATAAAGATTGTATTTGTTCGATATAAAAGATTTTCATAAATTCATCATATTTAAGTTTGTGTGATTATTAAGATGTTGTTTTTCAAAAGTGATATTAAAAAAAAATGATGGTCAAAACGACTACTCACTATTTTTGTTTTATAATAAACTTCAATTGTTCAATAAATCACATATTTTAAAAATAATACCACACAGAAATACTTGCATATTTTTTTTTTAAGAAAAATGCTTTTGAAAAAAAATCTATCAATTTCGTATTGAATAACACCCAGTGAATTTGTCTCTTAAAATTACTGAAATATTTATCAAGGATTTCTCGAATTGAGTGGAATATGAAAAAACTACTTTTTTTTTAAATGGATACTTATTTCAACAATGTGACATATATTTACAAAAAAATAATTTTAAACACTATACATTCTTTTTTAAAATATATTTATTTATATTATTGTTTTTTTACATGAAGTTTAATTTTAAAACTTGTGTATTTGTTAGAATATGTCAAATAAAAACCATTGCAATTTTTACAGTGCAATGAAAAAACAATATAAATCAGTTCATAATTTTTGCTAGATCTTGTTTTGTCTTGAATAATACCAGTGGCGGATTTACCAGCAGGCTGAGTAGGCTGAAGCCTAGGGCGGCAGATTTAAGGGGGCGGCCCAAAAATTTTTGTCTTACAGAAATAAAAAAAAAAAAACATATACACAGAGAAAACGAGTTTCAAAAATTTAACAAATATTTCAATAGGTATTTTAGAAAAAAATAGGCTTTCCGAAAATATGTATGTTAAGTCATGTCTTGTCATTCTTGCTGTCAATATAACACATTTTTCTTTAAAAATGGCATTTTGGTAACATTTTAACACAGTCGGCAAAGCAACTTGATATTATATCAAAAGCATTCAATGACATAAGAAGTTCGTTTTTATAATTTCTTAAAAGTCGATTCAGATCAGTTTGGCTTGGAATATTGGGTCAAACGATTACATGGACATAGGTACGGCAAAACTCTTTTTTTTCTTTGCCAACTGTGTTAAAATGTTACCAAAATGCCATTTTTAAAGAGAAATGTGTTATATTGACAGCAAGGATGACAAGACATTAGATTGCGAACTAGGGTATCGAATTTCAGAGGTCAGTAGGGGCGGCAAAAATTTAATAGCTTACTGGCGGCAAATTTGTAAATCCGCCACTGAATAATACACAAAATTATAATCGCTATCAAAGCAGCGTTGCGTCAAAAATACCACTCAACATGTAAAAATATTTTCGCTTGTTATAAAACATTAGTCGTCAAAAACGGCAATTTTAGGACATGGAATTTATTAAACGATTGCATAAGCGCCCAGATAACTGATTGTATTTAACTTTGAAAGCTGCATTTGAATGCAAATCTGTGAGTGGATAAAATTACATCATTCGGCATACAGTGATTCTAGTCAGTTGTAACGTTCAGATCAATTTTTAATCTCATAACTTGTTTATCAAATAATTATAGTGAATATATAAGGTCTGTGCTCGCTAATTACCTCAGCTGTCAAACGTCTGTAATCTACAAGAACTGTGCTATAAATAGGAGTGGGTTATGTTAGTAGGATGTTCAGTAGTTCTCGAAAATGTATGAAGTTGGCGCTTATGTTTGAAAAAAAAAAACGTGTTTACTTTCCTATGGTGACGTAATTTTTTAATTTGTAATAATTGACTGTATTTCGTAATTGTGTTGAAAATAAGTTCATATACGGTCGGGTTCGTTGGCATTTATTGCGTCCATTTTTATTTATTGCGCATACGCAAAAAAAAGGAAATTGTGATGCGCAAACTCGTAAGCAACTTGACAGATAACCAAAAAAAATAAATATTTATATTATTTATTTTTTTGGTTATCCGTCAAGTTGTTTACAAGTTTGCAGATATTTTGTCTTTTTTGCGCATGCGCAATAAGTAAAAATGGACGCAAATATGCCAACGAACACGGTCTTCAAGAAATTAAAAATCTGTTTTCGTAAATAGACATGCACGCGACAATAAAAATATTCATTTAACCAAAAAGTACAAAAAATTTTCTTTCCGTTAAAATGAAGGGACTTACAAAATGGCTGACTTTTTTGATTACATTTAAAATTTAGTTGAATCTCATTAGAAGTTATGTTATTTGTGAAATGATATTGGTTAATTTTGTCTTTTCTCCAAGTTAGCTCAATAATTAAAACCGGCTTTTTAGAAAATGTTTATAAATTTTTGAAAATATAAAAATTAGGTACTTGTTTTTTCCACGATTTAAGTGGTTTATTTCGTAATAATAATGGATGTTTAAGTATTTGTTTCCGCGCTCAATATTGAATATTTTTTCGTTACAATATAATAAAATGTACAGATTTTTGTTAAATAATAGGACTGTATTATCAATATAAAATATATTTCATTGTTTTCTATAAAAATATATAATTATTTTACTTTTATTAAATAATTCTAAAAAGAATATATTTTGAATGGCAGTGTTAAAAAATTCATTCCATAATTAAAATAATTTATTCGATAAAATAAAGAGTCAAAGCTGTGAGTTTACACACTGTCAAATTACACATAAGTGACTGATCTGTATATGTAACATAATTTTTTTAAGTTTCGTTTACTGCCACAAAAAAATTTGGAACTATTTTTATTGTCGTTGGAAAAATATCCCGCAGAATGCTCTGAAATAACGCAATTAGTTTTGACTATGTGTAAATTGACAGCTTGAACTATAAACTTAGCATAAGATATACGTTGTTGAAGGTTAAAATCTATATAATAATTGTCATCTATTTTAACTTACATCTATCTAATCTAGATTACTAAAATACTAGAAAGTTGGGCGTAAGAGGGTATAAACATGGTCACGTCTGTGATTGGTTGCGTCGATCACTTACGTCACTGGTTTTTTCACGTGGGACTTTTCCCAACTGTTTGGAAGAAGCCTCCTGTGACGTCACAAGCCTTCTTCCCCCGTCCTCTCTCCCGTCTCGCCAAGACACACCTTCAACAATGGTAACGCCCAACTTTTGTTTCTAGTAATCTAATTGTTTATACAAACAAATGAAATAGCCATAACACTTCTTTTGTTTGTTTTCGACAAGTTGGATACAATTGTAATAGTGTATGTTATTTTCTTCCCAACGGTATAATTCTAGTCTGCTCCATCCTTCTTCTCAGTCTTTTGTAATAATTTAAAACGTCTGGATTCGCCCAAACTTGGTTTCGGTTAAAATCGACAATCCTCAACGTTTTCAGACTCTGTGCTCTCGATAAAGCTACGTAAGCTTGTCCGGCTTCAAACACGCGTGACAAAGACATTTCGACACAATCCAATGTCAAACCTTGCGACTTATGTATCGAAAAAGCCCACGCCAACTTGAGAGGCACTTGTTTCCTTGAAATAATTCCGCCACCGACTGTTTTAATCGACCAACGTTCGTGTTTTGCAGTATACTCCTTGTTATTTCTAAATCGGACCACCGGTAAATTATCGACGAAATTGACAACTATTCCTCGAGCTCCGTTGACTAACCCATTCGTAACGTTGACATTCTTTAACAGCATAACTTGAGCACCAATTTTTAAATCCAACTTTCCTGGAACTGACGTTTGCTGATCGAGCTGTTTCGTAATACTAGGATCGCTGTCGAGCGCTTTGAAAGTTTTAATTTCGCCCGGAAGCGATTTTAACTTGCTTTCGTTTATTAAATTAGCATCGTTCGTGTGAGAGCAGAGTCTCGTAGCGAGTATACCACCTTCTTCGATCGTTTGTTTCGAAGTTGCCATTAACTTATCTACTATTTCGTCCGTAATATGTCCTATCCTAATACTATTCAAAATAGACACAAATTGGGGATCTTTCTGTCTATGAACTCGCTGCAATTCGAAACTACGATGAATACATTTTTCCCATGCCGATGTTTGGAAACAAAAACGTATTTGTTTTTGAGTATTTTGACTAAAACTAGCACCGAATTGTTTTATTACCGGAGGTAACTGAAAAAAGTCTCCACACAAAATCAGTTGTATTCCGCCAAAAGGTTTGTCGTTCTTGCGCACAAATCTCGCAACCTGTTCAATTTTTTCGAAGAATTTCCCATCCACCATCGAAATTTCGTCGATGATTAAATGTTTACATTTCCTCCATATTTGTGCCGATGCAGGTCTCGATGCGAGTTCGAAACATCTTTCGAGAACTGCGTCTCCAGTTCCAATCCCGGCAAATGCATGCAAAGTCACGCCGCCAATGTGACAAGCAGCGACTCCGGTCGAAGCCGTTGCTGTCGTTACATCGGGCGGAAGGGCCGCAATGATTTTTCTCAAAAGAAAACTTTTACCTGTACCGGCGCTTCCCGTAAAAAACACATTGTTTCCTGCCAAACACGCGTCCAAGACCTCTTTTTGTTCCGGGTTCAAATCAATCATCGGTACAATCGTTGAAGAAGAGTACAATTTCTTAGATACGGTCGGTTTATCGGTTCGATCCATCAATTTTCTTTTCTTATTTGCGGGTGGCGACGGCGTAGTAACACTACTTTTTGACACTTTAGCTTTCGCTTTGTTCAAATCAGTTACCGTAACTGGACTGATGTCTTCGAAAGATTTTGTTTTGCCTGATAACAGGCGCTCGCGAAGGGATGTTTTCGTTGACTGGTTATTGTCTTTTTCACCCGTCATTTTAACAAACATCGTGCGCAAAAAGTTGAACAACTGGGCTGGCGGCGCGTTTGAAATAAACAGTGTACACTTGGCATCTTGAAATCTAATTGAAGCTTTGCCCTCGGACATGAACTTTTTATGGACATTTATACCTTTTAAATGCAGTTTTATCGGCACTGATTTTTCGCTAGTAATTTCAATATATATATCGCGGAATTCATTTCGCACTAAACGCAGTAATGCATTTTTACTGTTCGCTTTTCGTTGAATTATACCCTGAGCGTTTAACCATTCAATATTCATGCTAGCCGTTAACGTAGTTTCGTTTGGATCCATTACTTTAAATTATATAAATATACTATGCTAATACACAAATGTTTTGAAAAATCCAGAACAAAAGTGTGGTTAGATATTTAAAAAAAAATTGACAGTTAATCCTATAGAACTCTTTAAAAAAACCATAAACTTTTAAGCTAAAGCTCTATGGAAAAAGATCAAGAAGAAAAGTATAAAAATACGCATTTGTTAAGTTGGTGTCCCTGATTGTGACAGTTTGAATTTTTTACTGTTAGGTGTTTGTTAGATATTTTAAATGATCGGTTTTAATGTTTGTGAAAGTGTTTAATCAAGTTCTTAATATTTAAAAGTATGTATGCCATTATTAATTAATGCTTATTGTATATTAATTAATATTCAGGTCCTTTATAATTTATTAGGTAATAAAGTAAGGTTATATAGACCATTACGTTTTTCGTGTTAATTGTTTAATCCTCAATTTCGCGACGTTTCATCGAGTTTTTTTCCGCCAAGAAATGAATTCACGACAAATTACAAACTGTATATTACAAAGGTTGTTCAAAGACGCGACTTGATCTTAAATTTAAAATTTAGCCGTGAATTAATATTTTTATTACATTTATGTGCAATTTCGTATTTTCTCCTTTAGGTGATGTGAGTGCAAACTGCGGTTAAAAATGGAGGCCGTTGAATACAATTTCATGAGCCAGCCGGGACAAATTGAAGCTGATAAAAGGTTGGTTTTTTGTACCTATTTCTTTTTAACAATTTTTATATTTCTCTTCGATAAATGTCGAGAAATGGTCAGTTACGTAATATAATAGGGTGGAAATTCTATTCAGAGAGTTCAGCGTCACAACTTCACTTAATATTACCAACAACTGTTAAAATTAACATATTGTCACCAGCAGATGGTGATGTTTGTTTTTTCTGAATGTAATTTTTCTATAATGATATTATTAAAATTTTGAAACTGTAGTTTTTTAATGAAAACATTTATTTTAAGATATTAACTTAGTTTTCGTCTTCAGAGAGAAAAATAATCTCGAAAATGGCGTATCAAACATTAATTTTGATACAGTATTAAGGGAAATATTTCACACCTTTGAGAAATAATATGTAATATTGATCGCCATCTGAAATTTTTACTCATTTTGTGTGGATATGCGTACACCTTTTTTATTATGGGTTTTTAAAAATGAATAATGTAAATAATAAAATAGTTTTATTTAGTTAAATGTCCACATTGTAAAAGTTCCTTAAAAGTAAAAAAAGAATCGCACGACTTGTTAAAAAAAAACAAAACAGTTTTAGTTGTATTTGGCTCTATCTAAACAATTTTTTCAGCAAAAACTGAATTTTCGTTTTTCGATACTTCTGAGATATTAAATTTTTTATTATCGCTGTGCGAATACTTTTCTATAAACGTGCTGACTTCAGATGCGCATTTGTTCGTCGATAAAATTTCTAGATGCGTCGATTCAATAAATATTATTGGAACAGGATTTCGAACAAATTCATTTATACCCATATCTTCCGTAGTTGCAATAACTGCTTGCTTTTGACGTATGAGAATGACTGGCGACTGTATTTTTGTTAAAAGTTTACCGAAATCTGTTTTTTGTATTGCTCTGACGGTATTATAGAGAATAGTATAATTGCTTCTAAAAACGTCTTCCTTATTTGATGTTTTTAGTCGGGTCGATAATATTTTGTAGACTAGCTGTAAACGTGCATCTAAATCTTTTGTTTCGTTTAAAACAGACTGAAAACAAAATCAAGTATCAACTATACATGCTATTTTACACAATTTCAAATTATTATTTTAATTGTATTTATGTTAA
Organism: Venustoraphidia nigricollis; assembly: GCA_034508555.1. Taxonomy (NCBI): domain Eukaryota; kingdom Metazoa; phylum Arthropoda; class Insecta; order Raphidioptera; family Raphidiidae; genus Venustoraphidia; species Venustoraphidia nigricollis. The sequence goes on along the minus strand of JAVRKA010000032.1, from coordinate 1,694,245 downwards.
ATTACTCTGAATTAGTAATGTAAATGCGTAGCCTTGTATAATAATAATAAATAGCCGCTCATATTTAAAATAAATTACCGCGGTTAATTAATCTATTACTTATCCTTTTATACATTTAGTATTCAAATTATTTAAAAGTGAAACTCACCCGAATTTCTGCGATCTGTTGCGGCAAGAAATAAGTTACTACACCAATGATCATTTCATTTTCGAATTCAAATGTACTTAAGTTGTCGTAGTGAAGATGGACGAATTTCTTAGATACAGTCGGTGAACCGTCCACAATGCACAGGTTGCATTTGATCGATTCGGTTTCGAAACGGTTCATTAATCCAACACCGTAAATCGAACCCATCGAAAATGCGAGTATCGTTAATTGTTTGTTTTTGGGCATGTTCGTTTTGATAATCTAAAAATATAAAATGATAAAGATTCCCATACCTGTCTTCCTAGCCCTATATTTTTGAAACGCGGATTTTGATGATTTTAGCTGAGCCTCCGAAATTCATAGGTAATTTATTTTGACATTAAAACAGCGAGCTTGTATTACTCAAGGTCTATTTTTTTTGTAAATAACTAAAACACTATTAATGCTAATGAAATTAAAAATACGATTCCTAGAAAGGAGGAAATTTCCGAAAAAAGTGTCGACTCTCGGAACTTCATCTTTATTATTAAATGCTTTCCATCTAATATTGAAAATAGGGCTTCAATTTCATTTTTGAACTGGGACCCTTGGTTATGTAGCTACGCCACTGAGCGGAGCTGTTTTAATATTTTCGTTTCGACTTACTTGGTAAAAGCAGTCGATTCGTTCTTCGATAGTTTCTTTCTGCGCAAGTGCTATTGGCTGAAGACCTTTAAAATGTACATTCAGTTTTTTGGCAAGAGGTTCGAATATCCTAGCGTAGCCTTCTATTCCGGGTATTGCGAAAACGGTTGGCACGTCGTCGTCAGGTTTGGCCAGACTCTCAAAATCCACTAGTATTTTGTTCGTATCCTCAACAGTACCGACAATTTGCTCGACTACTTTCAAAACATCTTTAGGAATCGCGTCGCTTGGGTCGGTTGACGCTAATCCGGTGAAAGATGTAATTTCTGCCAGTCTAGCAAAGAACACATTTTTTATTTAGTAGTTGATAGAACTTTTATAATATAAAAATCGTTGATGATTCTGTACTTGCAAGTTGCAACAATTATATCTCGCGAGATTTTCGATGTCAACAACCTCCAGTAAAAAAATTTACAGTTGTTTGGATTTGGTTCATCAACTTATAGTTTAGGAGCTAGAAGGCTTTGACAGACCGACAGAATAGTGTGGATTATTGGGCACGATAAAAATACGTTTGATAACTCAATAATTACCTGCCAAACGTCAACGCCTGAATCTCTTCATTATTTAAAAACATGCCGTAATCTCTGGCAAGGCTCTCTTTGATTTCGTTCGTCATCATGGAATCGACACCCAACTCGGTCAAAGTCGAATTCATACTGACTAATTTAATATCTTTAATACCTAATATATTCAGTACGGTTTCGATAATATTCGCGCCTTTTTTATTCAACTTTTTTTCCGCCACGACCATACTCGAAACGACGGGCGCGTTCTGTTTGAAAAACACATCCAATAACTGAATACAACCCGTGATGCGTTGCGACAAAGTTCCTCCAATGACAAGTTCCTCGTTTTGTTCTTGCTTGTCGGCTACTAAGCCGACATCGCCGATGGCACCCCATTGGATTGCCAAACCAGGAAGCCCTTCTGAGCGTCTCTTCTCACAAATGCGCTCCATTACCGAATTTGCCATTCCGTAGTTGGTTTGACCGGCGTTACCGCGACCGCAAGAAACACTCGAGAAGATCACGAAATGGTCAAGGCTCGGACATAACTTTCTGCTGAGCGTGTCCAAATGTTTGGTCGCAAACGCTTTTGGACCGAACGATTTGATGTATTTATCGACTGTTTGGTTTTCGAGGATTGCGTCCTGTAATACTACTGCCAAATTGAAAATACCACCGACGGTGCCGAGTTCGTTGGCAGCTTTTATTAATTTTTCACAGCCGTCGCAAGTCGTGATGTCTTCCGTTAATACCGATACTTTGATACCGTATTTCTCCCAAGAGCTGTCAAATGTATAAGACCAGTTTTGTTAATTTGGTGAGGTAGTTGCTGATGCAAGCGGTTTCGAATTAATTACTCACCGTATTCGGAATCTCTGATAACCTTTGGTTACTCCATTTCTGGATACTAATACTAATTTTCGTGCGCCTCTCAAAACCATCCAATCGGCCAGCTCTAAACCAAAACCGCCCAAACCGCCTGTTATTATGTAACTTTTCGACGAATCGAAATAAACTCTAAAAGAAAAGTGTTAATTTTAGATGGTTGTTTAGTGTTTGCGAAATGTACAATTTTTAAGTTTCTAGTAAATAGATAATTAGATTAAAATGTTCGTTTATTTTCTGCTCTTACCTCGGCTGGGCCAATACTGTTCGTTCAGGTGCTTTTATCACTTTTTCTTGTTCTTCTTCGCGAATTTTCAGAAGCACCTACGAAATAACAAAAATAAATTTAACGCCATCTCTATTCGCATCAATTATCTCAAAGACATCACGACACAAATATGATAACGAAATTATTCTAAGACAGTTTTCGAGTAGACAGAAAGATTGTAGAATATAGACGCTCGACATCTGAGGTCATCAGCATCTACAAAGTTGTCGGAAAACCGTAAATGAAATTAAGACCTCTTGAAAAAACAATCGGTAGACGCAAGGTCATTAGATACACAGGCTACCTCGTTAATGAATGACGTCAGCTGAAGATCGTTGAATATTTTTATCAACCACGCAATATCAATTGACAGTCCACTGAATGACGTCGTCCTGCTCACTACTATCCAATGGAACGAGGCTACCTCTGTATCTAATTACGCGTTACTTGAAGGTACTGCGCAATGAGTATAGGCAGCTTAAAATTTTATATAAATGCACCAAAAGTCCGCTATAGTCTGCTGATAATCGAGATTGTGAAATAGTTCAATATTTTTATCAATCACGCAATATCAATCGACAGTCCACTAGATGACGTCATCCTCTCTCTACTGCCCAACGGAACGAGATCACCTCTGTATCTAATAACCTTGGGTAGACGCAAATAAAATTCTCGAAAATTTCTTATTGGGCAATTTACCTTTCCAATATGTTTACCGGCGGCCATAAATCTAAACGCCTGTTCGATTTGATCTTCTTTGAACACCGTCCGAGTCAAAGGTCTGATTTCACCCTCTTTCAGACCGTCGGCGAGCAATTTGTGCAACCGTTGCCTACTTTCAGGCTCGGCGTAAAACAGGTTATCCAACATGACCGAATGGAAAGATTGCCCTTGCGAAAATGCGTTCAGTTTCAATGTATTGTTGTTGGCCATATCGAACTTTCCGATTTCCAAAAATCGTCCGTTTGGCGCCAAACACCGTATAGATGCTTGGAGCTTTTCTTCTGCGAGAGAATTCAAAACGATGTCGACGCCTCGACCGTTGGTTTCCTTCATTATCATTTGTTCGAACGAAATATCACGAGAGTTTCCGATTTGATTATCTAAAATGGTTTTCAATTATTTTTAGTAGTAGATATTTTACATACGCTTGTAGCTACGTACCAGCTGAATTAATTTAGTATAATAGCTTATGTCTGCTATATTTGTTAAGAAACATTCATTGTTGTAGCATCATATTAGAAAAATTGATTATTCCAATTCGCATGTAGTGAATTTGAGTGTTGTATATCACTATATTATGAAGGATTAAAATGTTGAATTGTGTGCACCGTAGAGTAACTGATTAACTCATTCCGCCGCGAAAGTGGAAAGATTCTGGTTTAAATCCAGACGGTGACGTGTTGGAATAATAAATTTTTCTAATATGGTGCTACAACAATGAATGCTTCTTAACAATTATAGCAGACATAAGCTATTACACTAAATTATTTTTAGTTTAAATAATTTTTCTTAATGACTTAGTTACTTTAATACGTTTACTTCCAACCCCAATAATACTGTGTAATTTCATGATGCCAAGACTAGCTATTTGGAGAGTGAACTAAAGTTCTAGATAGCGTACCATGTAATTGCGGGAAACGTTCTTTGATGAACTTTCTTTTCTCCGGTGTTCCAACCGTGGTGAAAACGGTACAGCCGCGATGCAACGCTATGGTGATAGCTGCCTGGCCCACTCCGCCGGAACCGGCATGGATCAACACGGAATGTCCTCGTCGAAGTTCGCCGACAAAAACTAGTGCTAAAAATGCCGTCCCGTAGACCACCGGTACTGTTGCGGCATCCTCGAACGTCCAGCGATCAGGAATTTCCCACGACAAATACGGATCCATTTCTATCCGCGTAGCCAACGCACCGCTAAGTACCATGCCCATGATTCGGCGACCGGACGGATCTCTTCCGGAATATTCGAGACCTTGAACCGTTTCTTGGAAACGGTCGCTCACCAGTGCCTCGACGGCTAATTTCCCGGAAGCGGTCATGATGTCGCGGAAGTTCAGCGAAGAATAGTAAATCTCCACCATCGTTTCTGAGTCGCGATCGTTTAGAGGACCCTGTAGCCATCTTAAACTGGAAAGATCGCCTCTTGTTGTTACGTTGACAAAAGCGTGCTTCGTTTGGATTTTATCGCAAGTTTCCAACTGGACGTGTCTAAAACTTCCCCAAGTGCCGTTTTTGAAAACGTTTGCTGCTAAGTTTAGGTCGAGTTGAGCTTTGTAAAATGGGTCGGTCGGATCGAATGATGGAGCGTTTGGATCGAGAATAAATACGCTTCGGACGTTTCCTCTACCCGGCTCGCATCTGATACAATTGACAAGACCTTGGATGCCGCTTAACGGTTCGTTTTGACTGAACAGTAATAGCGGTTTTTGATTTTCAGTTTGTTTTTGTAACTTTTCCAACCACTCGAATTGTTGTTCAGTCTCTTCGGTTATTTTTAATATCGTGAATGGTTGTGTTTTTTTGAAAGGTTTAATCAAAATTAACTTCTCGTTCCCGCAGTGTTTTTCCAAAACGATGGTGTAATTACTTAATATTTCGGTTTTTACGTTTATTTGTTCACGCGTTAAAATAAATCCACCGCTTATTAAAGTTTTCTCAATTTTGGAAAGACTCTGGAAAGGCAAATTAAATTCTTTAAAATTATTTAGTTATTTTTTTTCTCTATTTAAGGCATTTTTACGTATTACATTTAAAAAACTATTTCAGAAAGAAATATCGAAATTATTCTTTTAATAAATCTTCTTGGTTTTCGAACTTGTAGGCCGTGGTTCATTTTTACCTAACGTTTCGTCTACAACTTACAATTTAATATCTGCTTTTGAATGGATTTTTAAAATACCATCATTTTTATGCATCAAACACTAGAAACACATTGAAATCGGCAACATTTGGACCCCCTGGTAAAATAGACAGGAAAAGGTTGTTTTGTTGGAAAAATTACCTCGTGATCGTTGAACAGATTTGACCCAACGACCAAAACACACTCGGTTTCGGTCGAAATATCTTTGTTTTCAACTTTGACCGATTCATAATCAAACTTTCGCTGGGACACGATCGTGACATCGGCTTGGATCAACGGCAGGTCTCCCAAAGCCGTCACCAGAATAGGAGCTGTCGGTTCTTTGATTCCGTCATCGATTTCGACGCATTTGAAACTGCGTGTCGGTGAATTTTCTAAAACGACGTGTATAGACAGACGAACGGCTGTCTCCATCTGCAATAATAATTTAAAAAAACGGTCAAAAGCCAACGGAACTCGCATGGAGAGGGATTCGTACCATTTCGTATTTCAGTGAGAACTTTAAGACTTACGGTTTTCGTTTAGGTTTTCCTGTAAACTATGAGTGATGCCCTATATTCCCTATTTTTGCAGTATTTAAGGCTCAGTAGTTTCAAAGATTTTCGATATTCGTAAGTTTTCTTTAAAATTTTTTAAACTATGCAATTTAAAATTATAAAAAAAAATATTTTTGTATTTCTCATAACGAGCCCTTTCATTTGATACGTCACATGATGCACTTGAAAAATGTATTTTTTATAATTTTCTAATTTACCCCTCAAATTAACCCCCAAATTCGTTTATACGTCCGTGATTGGGTCATTTAACTGTATACATGTACCAAATTTCAACTTTTTTCGTCCAGTAGTTTCGCAAAAAAAAAATTGTGATAGATACGAGAGTGATCCTATAAGGGTTACGTTTTTTCATTAGATGTACGGAACCCCAAAAAGGTGTAAATGACTTATTTTCGTTTTTCTTTAAAACCCATGTAATGAATTCGACTTCTGTTCATAATCTGCCATTGACGCATGAACTCATCTTAGATTTTTTTTAGTGTTGTTTGGAATAAAACAAATTTCACTGACCTTGATGTTATCGGAGCTACGATAAGGAACAAACTGGTATGTTTCCAAAACCGGATCAGCCATCTGTTTTCTTCTCGCTATGGCGTTGGCGTATAGACCGTGAATTTCAACTCCTCCAGATTTGATAACGTCCATATTTTTGTAAACATAAACCGGAAACCGGACGTCCTTCTTATCTACGTCTTTATCTGTTAAAACATAAGAACACGAAACAATCGCAGGTTAAACGCTTTGTTTGTTTCCAATCGCGAATATTTACTAAGAGGTCCATAAAACCCCACAACGCTTTTGAAGTAGATGGAAGGGTACTAAACATTTGAATAAAAATATTATTTAACAGTTCTCTAGAATTTCATTCATATTTTTCAAGGCTATTAAATACAGAGGTGACCTCGTTCCGTTGGAGACGTACCTAAAATTACCGGTTTGTGATAGTAACCATTTTTGGTCGGATAATTTGCCGATTAAAAATCTGCTATATATAAAACAAAACGGCGGCTTCCGGTTTCTGTGTCTCAGAACAACAAAAAACTACAGTAGTTTTCAATAGTAGATATTGGTTATAAAATTAAAGTTTCGTCCGGAAGCTACAATCATGCGCAAAACTTTCAGCGCAGCCTTGTATAATAATGATAAATAGTCGCGGTAATTTAAAATAAATTATCGTGGTTTTTTAAACCGGATAATTCACCGATATTATTTATTCTTTTAATCTTCTACATAACTAATTTGCGTACCTGACTTTTCGCCTTCTCCTACTTGATTCTTAGTCAAATCGGCGTGCTTGGTCGAATTGATTAAGACCCGTCTTATCCTGGTCGGAACGAATAGTCCTCGATTATCGTGGCGAAGGATGAGCATCTGTAACATGTTGTCCATGAAACTGATCCAGTCGGTCCAACGAATTCTTCCAACCGTCGCAGTTGCGTCGCATTCAGTTAGACTTTTGAACGTGTCTTTGTAATTGTAACCGCGCAGGCGTAACTCTTTGTAGATGTCTTTTTGTTTTAATGTCATATCGTATTTGGTCAGATCTAAAGGAGGCAGGTCCAGACCTTCTTGACTCACGTCTCCGTATTTACTGATGTTGCCAGTTACGATCACGGAATTTCCTTCGCAGATCTAAAAAAAAAACAGTTTTAGAAACGCGTATTGTAGAGACAACAAACGTTCAGAACTTGAGTGCAAGATTTATTATTTTTTAATAAAAACCTGATTATTTCAAGGGAAAATTACGCGTAGATTTGGATGAGAACTCTTTCTTGACAAAGGCTAACACTTTAGGGAAGACTCAAATCCACTTTGAATTAATTTAAAATTGTTAAATTAAATTTTTTACTGGACTTAAGACTAAATTGTATTCTCTTTCATTTGGCATTAGCGGCTAAAAACTAGGTTTTTTGACTTTATACCTCATACCAAAGAATTATACCATTGTTTAGTAATTGATCGAAATAACGGAATACTATTCGAATTAATTGAAGCTTAATAAAATTCTATTTTATTCTATTCTATTAAATATATTTATAGAAGTCGGTCAATAATATGTGAATTAATTAATTAAGACACTGATGACCTCAGCTATTGAGCATCTCTAATTCACAATAAATTAAATAAGTAAACAATTGAAAAAGAATGCGTACCTCAAATCTTCCGGTAGCTGGTTGAATCGTAATCAGAAAATGTAAAGTGTCTGTGACGGTCGTCGCTCGGATAAATTTTACGTCTTCGAAAACGATCCCTTTTACGAACATCGAATCCTTTTCAATATTGGATAACGTGTACCAAACTGCGAATAAATAACCCATTGCTGGGAAAAGACAACGCCCTGAAAAGAAAGCAAAATTCCATAAAATTTAAACTTTATCTGTAAACCTTTTAAATCAAAGCGTCTTGATCTTTTCTTACTGCTCTTAACTATTCTCATCTGCAAGACCAATATCATACTTATACTAGCAAGACCAAGACCGAACAACACCAACACCAAGACCGAATATGCAAAACCAAAACCAAATGTGCAAGACTAAGCTAAAATTTATAACTTGCATTCGAAATAAGAAACATGAGAATATTTCTCATAACTTTATAATTTATACCTGTAAAAAACCTTGACGGTGATAGTGTTTAGGAAAAATTTTCAAAAACCGTAAGTAACAAACCAGGACTGAATACGCCATACAAAGATCAAGATCGAGACTGAATAAGCAACACTATTTAAGTCTTGGTCTTGCTTTGCTGATCACTGGCAAGGACGCTCGACAATTGAATCTAAGAAGAAATACAGAGAAGTTGGTCCCTTACCGTCGATAACATGGCCGCAAATGTTCGAATAAATGTAATTTATGTCGATGTGTACGAGATTTTCGTACGTTTTTACGCACGAGTTTTTACGGGCCTCGTAGTAATCGTAATTCATCCAATACGTCGAATGATTCCAACCAATCAGAGGCGATATGGACGCCGTGCCGATGCTTACTGGGAACTCGACGTGCGGATACAATTTGTGAGCCTGAGGTGTGATGCCGTACTCGTACAATCTGAAAAGAGTTTCGATTCATGAATTATAAACGCTCGACAACAATCACTAATACACTAAAATTATAAAAGGCGGTGGGTAATCTCAGAAAGTACTTAACCGATTTGAAAAATTCTTTCACCTTTTGAAAGCCTGCTTCTATACCGAGTCACGCAGGTTATACATTACTAGCGGCCCAGTCCGGCTTCGCCCGGGTGTAAATGTAATATATAGGATATAAAAGATGAGATAATCATTATCATTAAATTCTCAACGTGTATTGAATTTGCGCGAATTCAATCGCTTTTATTTGTGAATGTTCAAAAATAGAAGAAAAATTTTATTTCCCAAAAAGAAATTAAAAAAATTCTGTTGATCCGATCGCTACCAAACTTCAGAAGATCACCCGCTGGGCTAATCTAAAGATTATCTGAAAATTTCATCAAAAATGGTCTACCCGTTTGGAGTCCGTAGATTACATATACATCGTCTTTTATCTATATAGATTATTAAAATGTAAAAAGTGGTTATTGTGATATAACGATAATAGTTGGACATATAGTATCGCGAAGTTTTTTGTAGTTATTGATATGTTCTTTAATATTGTAGAGCATACTTTTGTTCTATCATCAATAGTTTCCGCAGCGCATGCGACGAGAGATGTTTTATGGCATTTTTTTACACCTTGGGTTACGTTACTAAAGTTTTAGTAAGGATCCCTAATATTTTCTAGCAATAAATATAGCCTATGTTACTCAGGGTGAATGTAGCTTTCTAATGGTTAAAGAATTTTTTAAATCGGCACAGTAGTTATTGAGTTTATTCATTACAAACATACACACACACAAAAATACAAATCTTTCCTCTTTATAATATTAGTGTAGATTACGACAAAAGAGGGATGGGCAGTGAATGAAAATGTACAGCAAATCAGAGTTTTAGCACGCGATTGTTGGGCTAAATCGGTGTGCCCTGGCCAAACTAAGTTGTGATACAGTAATATGAGTGTTTTTTGTTGCTTTTGGTTATTTCGTTGCCAAACCAAAATCTGCCCGGACGAATCCAGAAAGGTAGTATAAAATAAGCAAAGAGACATATGTCAGTAATTTAGTTTTTTTACGAGTTTCTGGACATTTTGTATGATGTTTAGATGCTAGAACTTGTTTGAGAAAATTGGGTTGTAAAAAATGCATGTAAAAGCGCTTACTTTCCGATGGATATCAAAAGATTGTCGACGGTGATGGTGTATGGCTTTTGGAAAAGCGCAATGGTTTCGTGGGTTTCGATAACTTTCGATTCAGTTTGTTTTTCAGGCGTAACTTTGACGCAAAGTACGTTGGTTGGGACGCGTTTCAACAGCTGATTGAAAGACGCCGATTTTTTTAAACTGTTGAATAAATATTCGGCGGTTACGTATTGGTCTTTGGATAGAGAAATCCATTTTCTGCTTCGTCGCTTTGAATCAGCCAAAATTTTCTCGAGTTTGTCGTAGAATCGCAAATCAGCGACTTCCGATACTTCAGTGGCGTAGAGCGTCTGACTCGCGACGGAAGCAGCACGGACAGTCTGCTCTGTTGTCAGACATCCGTCGGCATAGGCGCAGACCAGTTCTCCAACAAGTCCACGACCTACCACGTAATCCGGCACGACACCCGCTTCGGACAGAACGTCTATCAAACCGATTTCCTCGACGACCGTCTGCAACAGAGATCGTGCGTTTCCGTTTTCGGTAACGGTCTTCTTGACGTCGATTCCTTCCGACTGGAGCGCTTCGTGACAACGTTTGACGGCTGCCTCGAACGCCGGCATTTGCATCAGCGTGCCGATCGAGCAGCAGTCCAGATGAGCTGAATCTCCAAACAGGAAGCATAACGGACGACGCTGGCCGTCGAAACGTTTTACGCTTCGACTCAACACTTTGGCGCCATCTTTACGCACAATCACGTAGCCGCGATATTCGTGCGCGTAAATGTCGATTTTGAATATGTTGTGAAGCAGTCGGATATATTCGACATCGACTTCTTGTGATTCCAAGTAGTTCAAAATTAAGTTGATAGCGTCCTCAGTTCTGCAACATACAAATTACGGATTTACCTCAACTGTTGAGCGTCTATAATCTACAAGCAATCTATCAACAACGGATGTGGAGTTTTTGAGAATTTCATGTGTAATACTTAGACGGAATCATCACTCGACAAGAGCTGAACCGATTTTTGATTAAACTTGATACAATTGCAGAGCTGGACAATGCTGAGAGCTTAGTACTTGTAATAATAGTTTGTAAAACAGATGCTCGATGCTTGATGCTTAGGGCACTTACATAAAGACATGATACTTATAGAGCACGTAAGCATTAGAAATTTCTTAATAAGCATTCAGCAAGCTTAGTATGCATCAGAAATGACTAATAAGCATTTTAAATGCTTAATTAAAAGTTTAATAAAACATATTTCATTTATCATTAATAATTCTTATTTCGTTTGATGTTAGAGATTAATTTCTTGTTTTTTTTAAGTCTAAACTTCTTCATCAATTAGAAGTATTGTTCATGCCCAAAATTTATATCATTATACTTAATGCTAGAAATTAAGGTTTAAGACGTTACTTTTAAAATGCTTAAGTAAGGGCTCGATGCTTTTAAAACGGAAGTGATTGTTGTTTGATGTTTTATATGCACTTTAGTAACAGTGCTTCAAGAACTTAGGTCCGGTGCTTTTGTACAAGTGGTATCAAAACTTAATGTATATGGTTTTTTTTTACCAATCTACTGCCGGGCAGAAATTAACGCGAGCGAAGTTTAAATTATAAAATGTGTAATTACTTGCCTTCCTGAACAACAAACTAGCCTAGGAATGTCATCTTGAGGCTTTCCGTTGTCGATTTTCTTCTTGTTGTATCCTTCGAACAGTGTGTGACTGTTCGATCCACCAAATCCAAAACCACTGATTCCAATCAAACCGCCATCAAATTTGAGCGGCTCCGTCAGCACTTTGAGCCTACCCTCGATCAAAGCCTTCATTTCTTTTCGCGGTTTGTGATAATGGATGTTCGGCAAAAGATAACCTTTGGAATAACTCAACAACACTTTGACCATGGAACACATCCCTGACGAAGCTTCACAGTGTCCCAGGTTTCCTTTGACGGACCCGATTAAAAATGGCCGTTTCTTATCGCTGCTGTATATTTTGTCGATAACGTCGAGCTCTACCGGATCGCCGACCACCGTTCCGGTACCGTGGGCTTCGAGAAAAGCGAGCGACGACGGATCCACACCGCAGTCTTTGTAAAACGAATCGAGCAGTTCGAATTGTTTTTCTCCCGACGGATAAGTGATGCCTTGCTTTTTGAATCCGTCGCTGTTGTTTTTTGCGTACACGACTCTGGCGTATATTCGGTTCGAATCTTTCGCCCTTTGGAGGTAAATGGCCGAAATGGTTTCGGATCTTACATAGCCGACGGCAGATTCGTCGAAAGGTCGACATCTGCCATCAATACTCAACACGCCCAAACGATAAAATTGCAGAGTTACTGTCGGCATGGCGCATATATTTGTACCGGCGACAATCGCCGAATCGCAACGACCCTGTCTGATCGAAGAGTACGCCATCTCCAAGGCGGTCAGGGCGCTGGAACAAGCCGTATCCACCACACAACAGGGTCCTGTGCCACCGAGCCACTGCGAAACGAACGCGACGAACCACGCTTTTCCGTAACTGAAATCGTTTGCGAACACCGACTCGGCGTAAGTCGCGGCGATAAACGTGCCAACCTTGGAACCTCTCAATTCGATTGGATTTATTCCGGCGTCCACAATCGCTTCGTAGATTACCTCGAGAAGTTTCCGAATTTGCGGATCGAGGTTGTGTATTGTTGTTTTATCGAACATGTCGAAATATCCTTCGTCGAAGTGATTGATGCCGTTTATTTTTCCGGAAGGACTCGGTATTTCCGGATGTTTCAAGTCCCAACGTCTCGTGTCTTCTGTGATCAAATCTTTTTTGTGTAATAAATTTTGATAAAATTCTTCGACGTTGTCTGATTCTGGGAAAATACCCGACATGCCCGTGATGCAGATTTCTTCGCCGGGCGGTAAATTAATTTTTTTCAGTTTCGACGACATTTTTGTGCTTTAATTAAAACTATATAGTTTCTAAGCTGTATAAACTTTTTAATATTTATATACCTATACCTATCTGGAAAATTTCATTTCCAAATTATTTTTTTTCTTACACTGAACTTTTTTCAGATGATTTTAACATGTTTAAAAATGAAGAAAGATAACTGTCCTTATTAAATCAATACGAATTAATTATTTGTTGGATTAATATTTTTTTGAAGATGTAAAAATCGATGTATCACTCTTTTACGAAAAAAAATAGTGTCAAAGCTTCGCGGTTTTTGGAAGTTCGCGACGTAAAACAATAAAAAAAATCGAAATGCACTTCTTATATATAAATGCTAATTTTTTTTGTATTTATTGTTTGTTGCACTGCGACCTGAGTATTTTAAATCGATATATCGACATTAAAAAAGCTCAGGTCGCAATGCCAAACACAGTCGATAATATAAAGCTGACACAGAGCAACTGAGATAGTAATTATGCGTTTTTTTAGATTATTATTAATTTTCATCTAACTTTTTCTATAGCCTAGGTAAGTTGAACTGTACATTTTGTACGTTTTCTCCTGACCTAATAATTGTTATTATGGACTAACTTAAATTTTAATTTTTTTAAAGTGCGGAGACGCCCTTAAGTAGATTCTATACGATATAAAAAAATGAAAATTGGCTTCAATATTCTATCACAAACTCTGCAAAATGTATATTTCCACGTTAGTTTAGAGCATTGTTTGACAGTAGGGGGGTGCTTTTTTATTTATTTTAATCTACCAAAAAAAAAATGATTTTTTTGCTTTCATGTCTGTGTAGCGGTCGTGAAATGAGACATTTAACACAAGTGTTGCAAAGTTGCGTGATGTATAATAAACATAGTCGTGCTATCATTTTTATAGTAAACCATAGATAGTCCGACCGCATGCGAATACAACACAACCTACAAGTAGAAGTTAACTTACTCAAAATTAAACTTTTTTTTTTAAATGAAATGACGGGAAATTTGGGCTCGATCTCTAGGTCCCGCCATCCGACCGACGCCAATAGTGTATATATCATATGACAAATACACTATTAGAAGCAAGCCTTGACCTTTATTGTTTTCTATGTGCTCTATTATGCGTTTCAAAATCATTGTTCGTAATTTATAAAATACTGTGAAAATTTTGAAATGTTTAAATACAAAGAAAAACAAAATATATGTAATAAGCGGGCAAATCTAAAATTATAATAATTTGGCATATTATCTGAAGCCAAAATAATAACAAAAATACCATATGTTAATTTTTTATTTTAATAAAATTGAAAACAAAATCGTCAATCTACATATTTCCTATTCAACCAATTTACATGAAAACAACGTGGAGCGTCATGCAAGGTTAGTGGAGTACTATAGGTTGGGCGTAAGAGACAATAAATAATAATAATAATAATAATAATGCGTTTAACGTCCGTTTCTCGACTTTATGTTATAACAGACGCCATTCGCACCATTACTATTTTTCATCTACCACTTCCCGTTATTTTCTACATTTTTTACAACTTCAACATATTATGTAATAGCAATGGGCGAATGAAGGAATTGTATAGGAAATTAGGATAAGGTAGGTAATTTTTGAACTAGGAGTTTGATAGGTAATCGGCCATGGTCTCAAATAAGGAACCATCTCAATATTTATCTGGAATTAATTGAGGGAAACCATGGAAAACCTCAATCAAGATGGCCGGTACAGGAATTACAGTTTCTCGGCGAGAGGCAGTAGGAAAAAGACCCAGCCACATGTGCCCCCGCCGGGATTCGAACCCACTACCTCCCGAATGCGAGTCTAGTGCTGTTACTACTACTCTACCCAGCTCGGTGTAAGAGACAATAAAAGTAATTACGTCTGTGATTGGTTGAATCGACTGCTTACGTCATTCGAAACCCTTAGCTTGATTTTTTACCATTACAACCCACTAGTGGGAAATGGTACTAATTTAGGTCAAAATTTTACAATATTTTTTCGTTTTGGGGTCTCCTGAATCCAAAAAACATATTTTTGGAAAAACTGTGCGTATGTTTCAACTTTCAACAATGTTACGCCCAAGCTTAGTAATCTACTAACCTTGGGTATTTGACACTCAAGGCTAGGAGGGTATTATAAGTTGGACGTAAGAGGCTATATAAAGTGGTTACGTCTGTGATTGGTTGAATCGAATGCTTATGTCATTCGAAACCCTCGCCCCCTCCCTTGTCAAGCTTATTCAGACTTTTATTTTATTTTAGTAACCTTGAGCGTCACCCACATAAGCTCACGGAGGAAGTGAAACTTCTTTGGAGTTATGTGGAAAAAGCTCAAAGAAAATCATAATGCAAATTTGACGTAAACAGTTTATATGAAAATTGCGTTTTTTTTAATAGACATACTGTCCGGTATCAGTATCGAGTAGTGTAACGGAAGGTTAGTGTTTTTCGCTCTTCTATGTCGTTAGAAATATACACTTCAGTTGTATGTTAAGACACACGCGCTTTTTTACATTTTATGTATTATACTTTATAAGTAGTTCAGCAAAGGTTAAATAATTTCATTATTATTTGATACAATAAAAAACGTGACACTTCGTTCATTACAATGTTTTCGAATGATACAAGTAGATACGTAAAACGGCTTTTTTAATTGTTGGGATGAACGCCGTCTGACATAAAAAGTCCAGCTAGAAAGCAAATTTGAACACTCCAATGCGGAATGGTGCTGGTTGAAGTAAAAATTCCTTTTAACAATTTTCCATTTTGAGGACCCGTGAGTTCAATATCTTTATTTAAACTTTTTTCCGAGGTTTTTTTTTGTCTCTCCAGGCCGTTTGGGTTCATCCGCATTTCAGTTAAACGCAATTAGGATAACTAAGGTTCTACTGTAGAAAAAAAAATGGTGTCTACTTCCTTACAATAATTATTGTTGGTTATCAAAAGAATAGCAGAATTTAACATACAATAAAATTTATGCAAATATTTGAATCACTAAAATATGTTTTGTTGTTTGTCGATAATTTTTATATTCGTAATTAAACAGAACAACATCGTTAATTCCAAATCTCCTTGGTTTTCGGGCTTGCAGGCTGAGTTGTATGGGTGTTTCTACCTGACGCTTCGTCTATAACTGCGGTACGCATTATCAAAGGCGATGTGGCAGCGGACGTCAGGTAGTTTAGTGTTTTGCTGAAGATGGGAGCTTAGCTTTCGAAATGTACATCCACTGAATAAATCTGTTGTGATAAGAAGTTACTATTCTTTTATTATTTTATGATACTAAATGTTATGAAGAAAGACCATAAATCGTTTTGAATCACCTTAACCTTGAGAATTGATACCAAATTAAGATCTGCATTGAAACTTGTGCAACCAGAGAAACTGCTTTTAAACGTTAACCAACTTCAGATTTCCCGGCTCGGCTTCGGCCGGACAAATTTTAGTTTGGCTAAATCTTGAATTGGCGGGAATAACTTAAATTTATTGTCTCATTTTTATTAATCACTTTTCTTTCAAAACAAATTTCCTAGTCGTTATTAACACTGCCAAAATAATAAAATATTTAAAACGTTTTTTTTTTAATTTTTTTTATTAAAAACAGTTACAAAAAATTATCTGATACAAAACACTATAACTAGAAAAAAATTGCCTATTGGGTAACATTTTTGTCAGTTTTTTTCACTGCCCTTTACACGAAATACTGTCAGTATTATTGACTGTGTGAGCTCAAATATTGGTAAGCTGTCGGTATTGGGATTTGACATAAAATGATATGACATCTGGTGACCGAAATTTTAACCATAAACACATTACATAATACATGCGGGTAGTATTATATACATAAAAATGGCGGAATCGACATTACATTTGGCCTAAACTCTGCTTATATGTCAAATCCCAATAATGATGGTACTTTTACGATTCTGAAAGTATTTGAGCGGAGCCAAAATGCCGACCCACAATATGTCGCTTTCGTCACCTATCACAGATATGTAATAGGCCTATTATATAATTCTTGATTAGTTTGAAACTATAGAAACAAAATTAGCGATTGATTATAAAAAAAATCTACTTTATTTATGAAATTAAAAGTACTTCTAATCCCAACCGGATACAGTCAAAATAATTACTAAACTTTACGTCAGTGTTCTTAACGAGTAATAATTTTTTACACATATCTTCCCTCCATTTAACTTAACGGTCAATACTCCTTGCAGTAATCTATCGGTGCCTTTTTTTAGAATTCATGAACGGAAAAAAAATTCACACACAAACCATGCGGAAATTCGCATTTCATTACAAATGCATTGTTTTTTAATTTGAAGACCACCGTCAGCTAAGGTTAATTGAGCCGACAACCAATGAGATGCAAGTATGGAGTGCTAGTCCGGGCTGCGCGAGCAATATGATAGAAAGACATAGAATTGCGGCAGCGATTCCGTCTTTGTTCAACAACAATCTAGACGGGCCAGAAAGAGACATACATATATATCGCGCTTGTCGCCTTCTCTCTCCTGCTGCGCAGTAATCTGTAGCAGATTAGCATTCCATATCTACAACTCAATGCCGAAAGCCAAGTCATTTTTTCGTTGTATTTTTTAAAACTCCAACCGACGCTTTCAAGGGAAAGTGGGGACTTGTAATAGACGAACTATGGCAACGCCATGTAAGCAACTGCATTGCTCGGCTATTCTCAAATCCTAGTTGTTGAAAGGATTGGCAGACTGAACCCGGTAACGATAGAGTAGTCAACTTGTTAATTATACAATTATTTGACGGGAAAGGGCCCGTGGCAAATATTTGTATAAGTACACTCGTTCCCAACGACGTGGCAAGTGTTAACAAGAAGTAACAACAAACAAGAAAGGCCAGTTTAAACTGAAAACTTAAAGTCTTAAACTGGCCACAGACTCGGGACGACTGTCGTCCAAGTCGTCGTCCCAATCTTCGTCTTCAATTTTCTTTTTGCGATTGATCGGCTGATGCGGTTCAAAAAACGAGGTAGGCGTCAAATCTCCATGCTGAGTCGGGGCGGTCAAACTATATCTAGTCGGTTCGATCAGTTTTTTGTTTTCGCATATTTTGATATGGTCCTCTATTTGTTCTTTCGGCATTAGATGTGTCGCGTTGAACGGACACATTTCCAACTGAATATTCGGATTATTCTTCCTGCATTTGACGAGATGATGTTGGAATTTTGTCACAGAAATCATATGTGCCTTGTTGTAAGGACACATTTTTAACTTTGCGATAGGCATTTTAAGATGTAATATAAAAATACCTGTGTTAAATCCAAAAGTAGATTGAATTTTAAACACCGTTTGTGGTTCTAATACTAAAATACGTTATGTTATTAAAAAAAAGCACGTTTACTTTGACCTGCGACTTATAAACAATTTAAAGTGAGGTTAGTTTGTCTAAGCGTCTCGCCATCACCTATAGACATATACGAATGACAGACGTGCCAAGTGCCAAGGAGGATTAAATGTTTCATAGATAAATTGTAAGTAGAACACATGTTGGTGTATCATAGAGAAAAAAAATATAGAATAACAAGGTGTTTTAATAAATTACATTCAAATTAAATCACGTTATATTAACTGCAAAAACACTTTAATTAGTAAAATCATTAACCGAAAAATATTTTAAAGTTAAAATATAGCCGGAACTTCATGACTGGTTATTAAGTCTCTTTAATGTGTCCTACAATTGGTGTAGGTATCTAAAAAAAAACCCGGGTCGCAGTGCCAAAACCCTGCCGACAATATAGTGTATTTGCTAATACAGGTATTGTGGCTTTATTAAATGAAATTAAGTTTGTTTTTGGACAAAATAAAAAAAAATTGAACCCCTTAATACACCCCTTACAATAATAATTTTATTAGTTGAAATATTGTTATCAATCCAACATCTGCATCAAATTAAATACGACCTTCAGTAAGTAAAACTAGTGTTCTCATAAAATTTGTAAGTGCGGTCCTGTCGGGCCGATTTGCTTATAATTTCAGGAGCACTTTTTAATTGCTACTAAAGGGTTAAATTTCAATTTTGAAACGATTCTGAGAATTTTTTCGGTATTTTTGGGCCCAAAAACTTTTTTCAACCCCTAAACACTACCCTTAAAATGACCCGATTGGGCCCATTTTAAATAGGCTTCGTGCGGTGATGGATTCCAATATGCATGCCAAATTTCGTTAAAATGAATTAACTCCTTCGAAAGTTATTGCCCGCACATATAAATATATATATATATATATATATATATATATAAACATTTTTAAAAATGGTGCCAAAGTGTTTAGGAGGTTATAAAACGTCGAGAAATTTTGGTCCGACCCCTAGGTCCCGCCATCCGACCAACGCCAATAGTGTATGTTGCCATATGGCAAATACACTAAAAACCGAAAATCGGAACTCATATATTTACGCTATTCCTCTGTGATTGGGTAATCTGACTCTATATACGTACCAAATTTCAACTCTTTTCGTCCAGTAGACTCGGAGAAAATAAACTGTGACAGACGGATAGACAGGAAAGTGATCCTATAAGGATTCCGGTTTTTCATCGGATGTACGAAACCATAAAAACAACAGTCGTGCAACAATAACGGCAACGAAGCCACGAGTTAGTTTGCAAAAATACAGACTTGTCTGTCACAATAAAGTTTTCTATCTAAGTATTTATCTATAATAGATACGAAAATGATACGAAGTGTTCAAATTGACATAAATATATTTTTACCGTAAATAAAACATTTTTATTCATAGTAAAAATTACGACACAAATTCATAAAAATAAACGCTTTACCAGAACAGATAAAGAAATTAATATATAAAATCATACCTTCAAGCGGTAAATTAATAAGATGCAGTTAATTCAATGTTTTCGTCAACGAATCCATAAAACGAACGAGCATCGGTAAACACAAAAATGTCACCGTTATTAATGAAAGTTGTCACTTGAAACAATATTTGGAATGGCACGGCTTTCGCCTACGATTTAAACAAAAAAACAAAATAGAACAAACCTTTTACACTTGCGTGACGGTTAAAAATAGTTCCCAACTAATAATAAAAAACCCGGGTCGCAGTGCCAAAACCTTGCCGACAATATAGTGTATTTGTTTGTATAGGGCAGTGTGATTTTATACTTTTATTATGTGAAATTAAGTTGGTTTTTGGACAAAATAAAAAATTTAACCCCTTAATACACCCCTTAAAATAACATTTTTTTTCTTAATTGTAATATTATTATCAATCTAACGTCTACACCGAATTAAAGACACCCTTCAATAAATAACTCACTATCTGCAAATTACTGTTTTCAAAAAATTTGTAAGTCCGGTCCTGTCGGGCCGATTTTATTAAAATTTTAGGGACACTTTTTAATTACTACTAAAGGGTTAAATTTCAATTTTGAAACGATTCTGAGAATTTTTTCGGTATTTTGGGGCCCAAAAACTTTTTTCAACCCCTAAAAACTACCCTTAAAATGCCCCGATTACGCCCATTTTAAATAGGCTTCTTGCGGTGATGGATTTCAACACGTGGGCCAAATTTCGTTAAAATCAATTAACTCTTTCGAAAGTTATTGCCCGCACACATATATATATATATATATATATAAACATTTTCAAAAATGGTGCCAAAGTGTTTAGGAGGTTATGAAACGTCGAGAAATTTTGGTCCGACCCCTAGGTCCCGCCATCCGACCGATGCCAATAGTGTATGTTGCCATATGGCAAATACACTAACTAGCAATGAGATATGTTCACAAATTGTTTTGAATTAAGTAGAAACTAGAAAACAGTAAACAAAAATTTCTCTACAGTAGACTTCCTATTATCGTGGGGTTAACTAAGTAATAAATTAAACAGCCCTAAATGATCAAGTGCTGTTACATATAGTTATTGTGACTTATTGACGCTTGACATCTAAGGCTATTAGCGTCTAAAACTATTGTAGAATAATATTGTGACCAGCCATCGGTAATTTCGTTTTGGCTTACCTCTTGAGCTCTGCAAATAAAGTATAATTATATAAATATAAATATAAATGATTAAACATAAACCTAAAAAAAACTGGTCAAGTGCGAGTCGAACTCGCGTGGAGAGGGTTACGAACCATTTCGTTTTCTGTGGGAATTTTAAGTACATATTAGGATTTTCGTCTTGGTTTTCCTGTAAACTTTGAGTGAGGCCCTATGTTCCTTATTTTTTCAAAATTTTAGGGTCAGTAGTTTCGGTGAGGGGAAGATGCTCGATTTTTGTATATTTTCTGTAATATATTTTAAGCTCTGCATTTTAAAATTCAATGACGTCATTGTAATTTTTCAAGTTTTTTTATCCTGAAGGTCCTGGTCAGGATAATAGGACAAACTTATTGAATTATTGTATTGTCATCGGTTCTCGATAAGTGTGCAAAGTTTCAGTTTAATTTGGCGTTTTGAAGTGGATGAATTTCACGTTCAAAGATCACTTAACAAATAGGGGAAGCTAATAATAAAAGCGTGTTAAAAACTATATTACCAAGCACAGAGAAACGCTGTTACTACTTTAATTTAGAAGACAATTGATGATGAAAATAACAGTCAATAAAGGACTTGATAGTTTTAGGATAAAATTAAAGCTTAACAAAACTTTTCCAGTTAAGCCACACCTCCAAGTCAAAAAGCCCTAGCATTGCATGTTGTAAGCCATGTAACAATTTTAAAGGAACATAAGTTGTATAAATAAAGAAGATAATAAATTCTATTAAATTAAAAATAATTGTACTGTTAGTTGAAATAAAAAAATAATATCAATAATTTATTATACTCGGATATAGGTACTGTAAAAACATTTTCATTAAAATATGAGGTAAATGAAATAATAATAGTAAAGTGCTAATTTTAAAATTAACAAATAAAAACCCGGGTCGCAGTGCCAAAACCCTGCCGACAATATAGTGTATTTGCTTGTATAGGCCCGTGTGGTTTTATACTTTTATTATGTGAAATTAAGTTTGTTTTTGGGCAAAATAAAAAATTTAACCCCTTAATACACCCCTTAAAATAACATTTTTTTTCTTAATTGTAATATTATTATCAATCTAACGTCTACACCGAATTAAATACATCCTTCAATAAATAAGTCACTATCTGCAAACTAGTGTTTTCATAAAATTTGTAAATCCGGTCCTGTCGGGCCGATTTTATTAAAATTGTGGGGACACTTTTTAATCCCTACCAGAGGATAAAATTTCAATTTTGAAACGATTCGGAGAATTTTTTCGGTATTTTGGGGCCCAAAAACAGTTTTCAACCCCTAAAAACTACCCTTAAAATAGCCCGATTAGGCCCGTTTTAAATAGGCTTCTTGCGGTGATGGGTTTCAACACGTGGCCCAAATTTCGTTGAAATCAATTAACTCTTTCGAAAGTTATCGCGCGTACACATATATATATATATATAAATATATATATATATATATACATATATATATTCATATATATATATACATATATATATACATATATATATACATATATATATACATATATATATATATACATATATATATACATATATATATACATATATATATATATACATATATATATACATATATATATACATATATATATACATATATATATATAAACATTTTTAAAAATGGTGCCAAAGTGCTTAGGAGGTTATGAAACGTCGAGAAATTTTGGTCCGACCCCTAGGTCCCGCCATCCGACCGACGCCAATAGTGTATGTTGCCATATGGCAAATACACTAATAAACAGAAAATTTCAAGAAAGATCCACAAAACGCGTGACATGGGTGATTTATAAGTTGATTATTTTTTTTACAACGTGTATATCGGGACTTAGATAAATAGATAGATACTGTAAATGGCAAATATTTTTGCCATTTATTGGCAAGTGTTAAAAATTATTTGCATAATAATTGTGACCACATGTTGAACTCCGAAAATTACATCTGCTTCCAATTGTGAAGTATAATCCGCCAGCTTAGAGCTCGATTGTATTGCAGTCTACGCAAGAAGGAAATGAAATATCCGTCAAGAGCGATCGACTAGATTGTTGAGAATTAAAATGTTGGAAACAAAACAAATGACGTCTGACGACAACGACGACGAACACGATTTCCGACATCTGTGTGGATCATTGCGTTGGCAACAACAATGTTATTCGACGAATGTTGTACCAAGATTTTGACAGTGTCGGGCGTATAAATGTCGATGCTCTCAGATTACACACACAGTCGCAGCCAGGTGTGTAATTTCAGAGCATTCTTAGCATAAAGACTTAGATAGCGTCATTCGTATTGAAGTAATGTGCTAAAAGCAGCGTTGCCAGATTTTTTATTTGCCAAGTCGGGATTTTGGAACTTTTTGAGTGAAAAAAGCGGGATTCTTTCGTCGAAAGCGGGACATAGTAAAAAAACGTATATAATCAGAAGTTTTTAAATATTTATCTTTTTATTTGAGTTCAAATTACGTTTACGTGACAATAGATAGCAAAAATAGCCATAGAAAATGTATTTTAATAAAAATATGATATTTTAAATTAAATTTACCCTATCGTTAAATAGTTGAGTCTTATTCGTCTTCTGAATAAAAAAAATAAAAAAAACAGAAATCAAAATCAAAAAAGTTTTATTCATTAGAAAAATATGGCGTTTCAAACAATAGTCTGAAGAGTGACTGTTACAAATTGCAACTTACAATAAGAGAATAATTATTTACGCACGTTCTAGTTATCCCCAAAAAGCGGGACTGGGCCTGTCCCGCGCGGGACATTTAATTTTGATTGAAAAATCGGGACGTCTGGCAACGCTGGTCGGAACGCTCTGAATTGAAGCCACACTTCGAGGCTAAAAAATGCTGTTGCAAGGGTGCCGCTGTCAGTTGATTACTCTAAATTTTGGAAATATTTTGAAGATTTAAATCACTTTTCGGAAAAGGGAAGAGTCACTTTAGGTTTGTGAAATAAGTACGAATAAGGTCGTAGTGTGACATTGAAAACGTGTGTTAATGCCAACTTTTTTCTAGTAAATTGTCCATAAATTACAAAAGTAGTCCATTAGAGATCTAGATTTGTTCTTTATCCTCCTTATAGAGAAAGAATTTTTGCAAAATGTTGACGAATAAGTCCACAGTCAGCTATCAGCCGAAGCCCTATTTTTGGCTTAAATTCAGAGCGTTCCGACAGCCTTAAGAAATTCCAGAAATACAGACTGCGTATCTTTTATGAATGTTAATCTACCCCCCCCCCCCCCACCTAACCCCTTAAGAAAAAGTTAGCCTATAATTTAAATTAGAGTGTTCTCTATATGGATACAAAATTTCATTTCAGTCGGATGTATAGTTAATTAGTTATAACGGGACAAAGGTAAAATGTTGCATTACAAAACCGTGTTTGTTTGGAGGCAACAGTGCATTCTACTGAATACGTAAACGGAAATACGCAGCTCGGCCGGCCATGAATCTGACATAAGTGACAGCTTCGAGTGATTTAATAAAAGCGTCGCCCGTCTCGACGCTACTGTAATATCGGGTCAAATCGCAACTGACAGGCGAGATCAAGAAGTGCTCGACCGACCTCCGGTGTAACCAGCTGAAGATGCTAACTTTAGATCGGGAACAAAATAAGAGAAGGTGTTTCGACGACCGCATTGCGCCTGCCGCACGAACTACGAATTCAAATTATACACATGCGTCGTGCAGGACCGGACTCGCACCAAGAGAGAACTAAAATAGTCAATAGTCATGTCGATACGGAGAATCATGTATGTTCCAATACTATATTACACCAGAAAGTTGAAATTCCTGCACTGCGCGACATATGATGCCCGAGACTTGTACTATTTTTCTTTGTACCCGGTCGAAAGGACGTACTTTCACCATTATATAAAAACACTAATAACTTTCAAGTGAGCGATTTTGAGATTAAGGTAGTTGTCGTGGTTAAGGCACACCGTCAGAAAATTCTTAATTTTTGTATACTTATTAAGGACATGATAATACAGTTACCCTGAAAATTTGAAGTCGATCGACCGTATATAATCCGAGATAAATTCAATTAAAAATTGGATAGTTAACATTGATTGTATACGATCTCTGTAGTTCTGAACCAGTTTCTTATTTATAAAAAAAGAACTGTCAGAAACTTTCAAAAAACTGACAGTCTTTCATTGCATTTGTTATGAGTTTTAAAAAAAATAAGAATTTTTTTTGACCGTCTAATTATTTATAAATAACGGTTTAAAGTTCAACAATTTATAGAAAAGTATACATGCATATGAATACTCTATGGGTTATGTTTCCATGGGTACAGTCTTGCACTTAGCTACAACTACAAGCTAGTATACTTTTGTGGCGCGTATAATCTATAATTTTTTGACAATATTGTACCACGACAACTACCTTAAGTTATGATATAAATTTTGGACATGAAAAATATTTCTAATTCATGGGGAAGTAAGAATTAAAAAATGTAGACGAAATATGTTTTATTAAACATTGAAAGTGCTTATAAGGATTCTGAATGCTTATTAAGCAATTTTTAATGCTTACGTGCTTAATAAGTAGCAAGTCGGTATGTAAGCGTTCTGAGCATCGAGCGTCTGTTTTACAAAATGCTTTAAGCATTATTTACAAGTGCTAAGCTCTCAGCATTACCCAGCTCTGATAGACATAGTGTGATCGTGTATAAATGTTGCTCTCTGCAAGATCGCGAAGCTGCAAACGTCGAGCGTCGCGACGGCCGTTCCATTTCGCGACGAACGCTTGAGCAGTTCGAACGCTTCACTCGTGTCCCGTGCATTATTGTGCAAGTGTTCAGTTTACCGGTATCTATTGTTTGTTTGTTTGTTGTTTTGAGTGGTGTTCTTTGAACTGTGGTAAAGCAAGATGGCCTACAGCTGGGATAACCGTGTCAACTTCGTTATCAGATTTTTATACGGTAAGGTATTTTACAGAGTTTTCCGATTACCGCATCAGGACTTTGTAAAAACAACATATGTTACTGAACCGTAAATTTTTTACTGTTATGTGAAATTTATTACAATTTTCTTGGTAATGAAAGGAAGCGATTCTAGTGTGATATTGCATTAAATGTCTGAAGGAAAAACTGGAAAGAAGATTCAATTATAGGATTGGTCTACCATCTGCCCTATATAAAATATATAAATCAACAAATATACATAAAATAATAAAAAAACTTAAAAAAAATATTAACCTCCTTCAAAAAAATCACTAAAAAGATGAAAATAATGAAATTTTGAGGTCGGAGCTAATTTCATTACAAAAACTTTTAATTACATATCTACTTTATTATTATTAAATAGGCGCCGACCTCAAAATTTCATTATTTTCATCTTTTTAGTGATTTTTTTGAAGGTTAATATTTTTTTTTAAGTTTTTTTATTATTTACTTTTTAGTGGCGGATTTGATTTCGCACATTTTTGAAGATTTCCCTCGATTTCTACAGGGTTCCATCATCAGATCCTGACCTGATGACCATGGGACCACCTGGGATGTATATACCCTTTCAAACAAAAAAATATTTTTCCAAATCGGTTCAGGCGTCTTCGAGTAATCGGGGAACATACATATAAAAAAAAAAAAGATTCCGACGAATTGAGAACCTCCTCCTGTTTTTTGAAGTCGGTTAATAAACTATAAAGAACGTTCCTGGTTGAGAGGTGCGTGGAAAGGTTTCGCTGTATTATGCAGACGAACGATTTCACTTGTTTTACAATCAAAATACAAACAACGCGTGCCAAGTTGATGGTGCTATGATAATATCATTCACTCGTTTGTTTATACAAATGGTGAGTTAAGATACTACGAAAAACGTAGGCGTACACTCAATTTGCATATTATTACGTACCGAGATACTAAATACTGAAATTCTATTTTATATTATTGTATAGGTGTAATAAATAATAATAACACTTAAATATGACACTGTGACAAACTTTAAAGCGGCTATTACAGTACTCTGTCTGTAATTTGTACCGGCATCATTCGAGAATAGCTGAAACAATAGCCAGAGCCGGATTCAGGGAAGAACAACAGGATTTGAAACCCTGGTGTGTCCCCATGAGAGGAACATCTACAAATTTTTATATTGTTGAAAATTATTCCTTAACTGAAATTAACAACGTTTTACTTAAAATAGTAGATTGTATACCTGGAGTATCGTCGTAATGGGTTGTATTACGACGATATGTGATATTATTCTTAAAACGAGAGCCAGTGAGTTTTAACAGACACAAGCTTATAATACCATTACGAACTAGAGATATATTTCGTAGAATCTGGAGTATAGATCTTAATATTCAAAATCAAGTCTTGGTTTAGTGGGACTCATGTATTTTCAATATTATCTGTTTTCAACTGATTTCACTCACGTATTTTTAAGATTTTAGTCTCTACTTCTCACGCAAAGTGTCTTCTACGCTACTCAGCCAATGGAAAAATAC
Source organism: Venustoraphidia nigricollis (assembly GCA_034508555.1). NCBI lineage: Eukaryota > Metazoa > Arthropoda > Insecta > Raphidioptera > Raphidiidae > Venustoraphidia > Venustoraphidia nigricollis. The sequence goes on along the minus strand of JAVRKA010000032.1, from coordinate 1,666,703 downwards.
GTTTGACAACGTTTAAACTCAAATTAATAAGTTTTTTTCTGATTGACCTATGACTAGGTCGAAGTGAGGATGAAAGAGAAGTTGAAAATACAGGAGTTAGTTCGACTGTACTCTAATCGTGTCAGCTTGTGTCAAGAACAATCGAAAGCAGTAAATTGAAAACAGTGACTTATCGAGGTAACGACTTGGTTCTAGGATACTGTTTTCTTCCTAGTTTCGTGTAGACAAAACCTAACGGATTTGTAAGAGGAAATTTATTTCTGACAAATTGCCAGCACAACGGAACGTTGTGTGTGTATTTAAAAAACAATATTTTATATCAGATTGTCAACCGTGAGTGAAGACTGTTCACCCCTGAAAACAGATGAGTTCGTTGCTTTTGTTCAGGTCAAGAAACTGACTTGCCTGTTTTTGTTTTCTCAGAGCTAAGACTAAAGGTAAATTTGAAAGAAAACATGAAAAAAATTCGATATCGTCTGCTCACGTTTCACAGGTCTATATTTAAAAATTAGACCAGTTTAATTCAATACAAATATTATAAATATTAAGAGCACTGTGGTTGGAACAATAAAAATAAAAGAACAGTTACTTCTTACCACAACAGATTTATTCAGGGGATGTACATTTCGAGAGCTAAGCTCCCATCTTCAGCAAAACACTAAACTAACTAATTAGTTAGTTTAGTGTTTTGCTGAAATGTACATCCACTGAATAAATCTGTTGTGGTAAGAAGTAACTATTCTTTTATGTGTATCAATACAAATATGTTAAATTGTAAAGGATCTCCTGTGAGCGTTGTGTATCATAACAGCATGCTGTCGATGGGGAAGACAATAATATTGATTTAATTTTAATCAGAATAGATGTTTTTTATACTAGCCGCTATTGAGATGAAACACGGCAGCGACAATCGTAACGTAACCTTCGATTCCACCGTATTAATTTTGCCGAGTGGGACGCACAAATATTTTTATATACCCGTACTCCCACCACAAAATAACTGTACTTCCACCATGTACTCAAATTTAGTCAGTTTATTTGGGTTTTTTATTTTTTACCAAAATTAAATGTAGCCTATATCACTCAGGGATAGTTTAACTGTATATTCGTGAAAGATTTTTCAGAATCAGTTCAGTAGTTCCAGAGATTACCCCCTACAAACATATAACATATAATCTCTATATTATATAAATATATTCTCCCTGTTTATTTTCGGTCGAATGTTTTCCCGGTCTATTTTTTCACAGTATTTATAATTATTCGGTTTAAATCTGAAAATACGTGCTACAAATCGAAAAATACAAAAGTATTTATAGACGAGGGTAAAGTAATTTATTATTGTCATTCGCCGCGTATTGGCATGCCTTCAAAATGTCCCTAAGTTAATAGAATTTAAGTTGGCAAAACTTACAATGCGAGATTAACGCGAAAATTAGTGAGAAAGTTTCTCTGTCGACGTTTATTTGGCAAAACAGTGGCGTTGTTTTCGAATAGCTGTTAATAATTATTACTTTATTTTGGCTGGTTTCAAAATAATGCAATCAGAAACAGAATGATGCGTTAAACGAGCGACTCCCAAAATGTTCAGCGACTCCAATCCATGTTAGATTTGTAACTGTTCATCGTCTTAAAAATAAGTTTTTGATTAAACTGTTTTTTGACGCCTGTTTTATTTTGTAACGATTTTGATAATTTTTCAACCCCTGAAAACCACTTTTTAAAATGGTCCGATTGGGCACATTGTAAACAGATTTCGTGCGATGATAGATTCGAACATTGGTACCAAATCTCATTTAGATCGATTATAATAATAATAATAATAATAAATAATAATGCGTTTAACGTCCGTTTCTCGACTTTATGTCATAACAGATGCCATTCGCACCATTACTATTTTTCATTTTACCACTTCCCGTTTTTTCTACATTTCTTAAACTTCAACTTATATAATACCAATGGGCGAATGAAGGAATTACAGGAAATTAGGATAAGGTAGGTAATTTTTGAACTAGGAATTTGATAGGTAATCGGCCATGGCCTCAAATAAGGAACCACCTCGATATTTATCTGGAATTAATTGAGGGAAACCATGGAAAACCTCAATCAAGATGGCCGGTACAGGAATTACCGTTTCTCGGCGAAAGGCAGTAGGAAAAAGTCCCAGCCACATCTGCCCCCGCCGGGAATCGAACCCGGACCTCCCGAATGCGAGTCTAGTGCTGTACCACTACTCTACCCAGCTCGGTAATTTAGATCGATTATATTTTGAAGCCTTACGTTCAAAAACTCTTAAATATTTTGTATGAGCGATAATCAGCAATAGGTATATCAGTGTCGGAGGAAAACAATATTTCGGTCGATTCCTACAAAACTATGACGGGATATTTCTAGCTTTTATCCGGTCATGCTTTCCTGGGAAAACACCTACATGTGATGGGGATACAGCAGGAATCAACACTATGTAGATTTTGCGAAATGGAGGATGAAACAGCCACCCATATCGTGTTCGAATGTGAGGCTTTAACTTACAGGAGAACAACCATCTTTGGTTAGATCGATGAGGATGGAATAGTTCCACAGGATAATCTAGTAGCAAATCTTCTGGAGCTCATAAGAAGATCCAGATTATTTGCTGACTAGATCCAGTAAAAAAGGGAAGCACAAAAATCCTTTAAGGATGTGGTGCAGTTGGGCTAAGAGACCACTCCATTCTATTTTAATCTTTAATCTTCTGGCCCTCTTTCTAGCTATACCTTTTCACGTACCCGAAAATGTGTAAGAACCAAAATTTAAAAGATTTTAATAACTCAAAATTTTTACCATTTTCCTTGAAACAGCCACCCATATCGTGTTCAAATGTGAGGCATAAACCTACAGGAAGACAACCATCTTTGGGTACATTGATGAGGATGGATTAGTTCCACAGGACAATCTAGCAGCCAATCTTCTGGAGCTCATAAGAAGATCCAGATTATTGCTGGTTAGATCCAGTAAAAAAAGGGAAGCACAAAAATCCTTTAAGGATGTGGTGCAGTTGGGCTAAGAGACGACTCCATTCTATTTTAATCTTTAATCTTCTGGCCCTCTTTCTAGCTATACCTTTTCACGTACCCGAAAATGTGTAAGAACCAAAATTTAAAAGATTTTAATAACTCAAAATTTTTAGCATTTTCCTTGAAACAGCCACCCATATCGTGTTCGAATGTGAGGCATAAACCTACAGGAGAACAACCATCTTTGGCTACATTGATGAGAATGGAATAGTTCGACAGGACAATCTAGCAGCCAATCTTCTGGAGCTCATAAGAAGATCCAGATTATTGCTGGTTAGATCCAGTAAAAAAAGGGAAGCACAAAAATCCTTTAAGGATGTGGTGCAGTTGGGCTAAGAGACGACTCCATTCTATTTTAATCTTTAATCTTCTGGCCCTCTTTCTAGCTATACCTTTTCACGTACTCGAAAATGTGTAAGAACCAAAATTTAAAAGATTTTAATAACTCAAAATTTTTAGCATTTTCCTTGAAACAGCCACCCATATCGTGTTCGAATGTGAGGCATAAACCTACAGGAAGACAACCATCTTTGGGTAACTTTGATGAGGATGGATTAGTTCCACAGGACAATCTAGCAGCCAATCTTCTGGAGCTCATAAGAAGATCCAGATTATTGCTGGTTAGATCCAGTAAAAAAGGGAAGCACAAAAATCCTTTCAGGATGTGGTGCAGTTGGGTTAAGAAACCACTCCATTCTATTTTAATCTTTAAGTCCCAGGACGTTTAAGTGCACAGTTTGGAAACCACTGGGTCAAACATTAAAACCGCGCGCCAGATTTGCACTTCATAATGTTAATAAATTAGTTTATTGGCAAACGTGTTTGAAACAAGCTTAATGGGAGTGAAAATTACAAAAAAACATTACTCGAGAGATGCAACTTTGCACATTAATTAACGATCAAAACTAACCACGGAAATAGATAATAACGTGTAACATTATTACAAACTTTAACAGTTTTAATTATAAATATTTTAGAGGAATTAGGATCAATGAAATTAAAAGACAAATTATTATTTCACAACGTTTCGTATTAAATTATCTAGAATAAAATAACAAGACATTTTAACAACCAATAATAAAACAAATAAATAAATATTAAACATACCTTAATTAATTGTCTTAATAATTAGATTTAATTCAATTATCTTGTTATACTATTTTATACATTATTTAACAGTTTTCTTAAGATTCTGAGTACCAGCTGTTCAGTGTGCTCCCTTTTTCAACCACATGTAAAATGCACTTACGTTTCGGAATCTCTAATTTCAATGAAAACTCTTATTCAGTCTTTGATGTCATAGCTTCAAAATAAATTAGAAATATGCACCAATCTTCCTATATGACTTTCAGTTAAGTTTTTACCGTTTTTTGATCTAACTAACGATTTAAAATCAGATACATTTTTGTACAGAAAAATTTGAAAAAAAATATTGAGTAAGTCTTAGTATTTTTAACATAAGTTTGTAAAGTAAAAACTCTAAAATGTTCAAATAGCTTTCCCGTAATTTGAAACCTCGTGGCGTGCTGTAAAAAATTTTGGCGTATATCACGTTTTTTATTCGTTTTTTAGGGCAAAAGTATATGTTTTTTTTTAATTTTTCAAGCAGCAAACCAAATTTTGTGAAGCTTAATGCTTAATTACAGCTAATAAAAACAATAGTAAAATTAATTTTGCGAAAACAGCTGCCAAAAAATCATTGAAGCTAACCGGGTCGGTTTTTTAGGTTTTCGATAACTTGTCTTTGATTGTGTCTTGTTCGCAAACTCTAAACGGTGTACGTCTACAGACAGGGCCGTCTTTAACCTATTGGAGGCCCTGGACACTTTAGGATAACGGAGCCCCTATAACTATTAAAGATAGAGTTGGGTAACTCAGATCTGAACCGGTTCAAAGAGCCGACTCCGACAGAAGATCTGTGAGAGCCGACTCACTTTTTTTCTGTCAGCTCAAATGACTCATGCATCACATGTTTGGCTATGCATTCTTGATTCTATACAGGTCGTGATAAGATTGACTGAACTAGGTAACTCAGTGGCAGACTGCAGTAACATATTCAGAACTCGGCTCTTTTTGAACCGGTTCAGTGAGCCGGCTCACATACGGGATCCAGATGCAAAGATGCAGATCACTAAAAAGACCCGTTTTTCCCATCTCTAATTAAAGAGGACTATTTTATTAAAACTGGAAAAAGGAGCATATACACAAAATTCTTCAACAACCTTGAATATTATTATAACTTAAAAAAAAAAACGTAATTACTAAGCAGATCAATAATTAACAAACACATTATTAAGAATATATCAATATATTTGTCGGCAGTATCGATTTAATCGGATGCTGATCTGGCAGGAACTAGGGGGCCCACATCGATCGCGGGACCCTGGGCGCTCGCCCAGAGTGCCCAGTGAAAAAAAGGGACCTGTGTACAGATCAAAGCTTACTAATATATGTAATCTCTGACAAGTTCGATTGTATGTGATCAAAAGAAAACCGATATGTCTACAATGCCATCTGTGCGCCTGGCATAAATAACTCAGAGAAAAAACAAAAGTATAAATATTCTTTGTAAAACAGTTGAACAGCGATAATATATTATTTTTCATTTTTATTACCGGGTTTCATCACTTCGGTTATAAATTAAAAATAGTTTTAAGAAAATAAATAATTGTCTGTCATACATAATTATTATCGTGCATGCAAATTTTAAACGCCCACGACTTTTTTCCGCTGTTGATCTTGAAAATTTATTTAAAAATTTTAAATATTACACACGGATAAAATTAGGTAATATCGAATAAATATACAAATCTGTATTTACTGAAAATGAGGTTTCAATGTTTACAAAGTTTTAAACCGCGTTCAAACATCCGTTTTTAACCCGACATTATCGTGTGGGGTCTGTTTAAACTTTAAACTTTTAGATTGTAAAATATGCCCTCGGGAAATTTTGAACTGTAGTCGCAAAATTCATTTTATTACTGTTTTTATTAGCTGTGATTAAGCACTAAACTTCACAAAATTTGGCTTACTGCTTAAAACATTAAAAAACATAATTTTGTCCCAAATATTGAATAAAACATCGTGATATTCGTCAATCCTTTTAGAGCACGTCACGAGATTTCGAATTATAGGAAGGCAAATTAACATTTTGAAGTTTTTTTTACAAACGTATGTTAATAATATAAAAATGATTTGTCGGGAAAAAGGACTTTTTAAGTAAACACTTATTTGTTATTTATAGCGACGTTTCGTCCCTTGCTTGGGACTTTTTCAAGCTTTATAACTATTAAATGTTTTGATCAAATAGATATAAATGTTAAAACATTTAATAGTTATAAAGCTTGAAAAAGTCCCAAGCAAGGGACGAAACGTCGCTATAAATAACAAATAAGTGTTTACTTAAAAAGTCCTTTTTCCCGACAAATCATTTTTATAGTAATTACCAAGAACAAAAAAGAAAAAAAATCAATGTGTTAATAATATTGACAATTTTTCCAAATTAATTTTTTTCTGTACAAAAATTTGTGTGAAACGTATGGTAATTTCTTCGTTTTTATCTGATTTTAAAATATTTATTTAGATCAAATAAACTGTAAAAACTTGGCTAAAAGTCATATGGAAAGAACGGAACATATTTCTACTTTATTTTGAAGCATTAACATCAAAGACTGAATATGAGTTTTTACAGAAATTAGATATTTCCGAAACGTAAGAACATTTTACATGACACACACACACACGCGTCCAACTGCTCTTAAGATTGAGCTATGTGGGTTAAAAAGGGAGCATTTTGAACAGTCGGTAAACAATCATCTTTTGTTATTGGTTCAAATATAATTATATCTAATAGAAAAGGATACGAACGATCCACGCACGTGTCGCTTGAAGGGTCAGATACGCATTTATACTTAATATTTACAGAGCAGTTTTCATGTAAACACGTTCCTGAAATCACTGAAAGTTGAAATTTGACGTATCCAAACATTTCTGTGGGCGGTTTCCACGCCGCATCAAAACGTCCCAGCAACGATGATTAATAAATACTAGCGGTACCTGTGCGAATAATTCGCACTAAAATTCGTTTCTAATTTCTTACACTCTTTATAACTTTCTTCTTTTTGTTGTATTACATTACGAAGCTCGGTGACAGTTCAAGAAAATATTTTTCTAAAACTGTCATATAGAGGCGCAAGTATCGAAAACGTGGAGCTGAAGGGCCGCCATACGAAAAGTATTTATACGTGAATTTTGATTAAAAATTAAACAAACAAAATTTACCGACCGTAGTTAGAACCGTCAGATGGCAGTATTGCTGCATATACTGAATAAATGTATAATTGTTGTAATTAATTATTTTGCAAAAACAAAAGCAATAATAGATTTTTTAGTTGTTGATATCGATAGAGCAAACAATTATCTATAAAATGATATAAAATTTATGTGGAGCAATCGTGTGGTTTTTTCGAAAAAGGGAGGCAAACATCTTAACATTAGCGTATTAATATATATGATGATTTTGGATGCGATATAATGTCGAATAGTTGATGGTCTTGAAAAAAATTGCTTTTACACTTTTTTCAACGATTTTCTTTTTTTGTTTGCAGATATCGACAACAATGGCTACTTGGACGAGAGAGACTTCGCATGCCTCGCTCTGCGAGCGACGATTGTCGAAGGCAAAGGTCAGTTCAGCGTCGCCAGGCTACAGGAGAATCAGCACATCATGCTGAGTCTCTGGGAAGAAATTGCTGAGCTGGCCGATTTCAACAAGGTAGACAAAAATGAGACACATGCACCTCTTTGTTGTACACTCGCTATTATTATACGTATAACCAAGATTACTAGAAACTAAGGTTGGGCGTTAGCATTGTTGAAGATGTGTCTAGGCGAGGCGCGTGAGAGGGCGGGGAAGTAGGCTTGTGACGTCACAGGGAGGCTTCTTCCAAACAGTTGGGACATCAAGTGACGCAACCAATCACAGACGTGACCATGCCTCTTACGCCTAACCTTCTAGTATTCTAGTAATTTTGACGTAGAACTGCATGCTCTCTAAAACAATTAACATCACACAACAAAACACAATCACGACTTAAAGCGAAAGACTTGCGATTTCGAAAATGGCGGTGTGAATTGAACAATGATTAGGTGTCGGAAAACGCGTACACGTGGAATTGATAACATATTTTTGATGCGAAATGTCTAATTGCGCGCTTAGATGAGAGTGAAAACGTTTAGATTGCAATTAACACAACGTCTTGTTCGGCCAGTCTCGCGTTTCGTCGGCTCTTTCCGACGTGGCGTTACCCTCTCAATACCTATACTGGAATGCTTCCCTCTGTACTACACTACACGCTCGCTACTTTACGTGTGTATCGGCATTTTATTCGTGAATATCTGCAGTAATGTTTCACATCTGCCAGGCGTCCCATGACGACTCACATTTTTTTAAATCGGTTCCAATAAAAGAAGCAATACTATTTTATAGAGATGGGAAAAACGGGTCTTTTTAGTGATGTGCATCTTTGTGTCTGGATCCCGTATGTGAGCCGGCTCACTGAACCGGTTCAAAAAGAGCCGAGTTCTGAATATGTTACTGCAGTCTGCCACTGAGTTACCTAGTTCAGGCAATCATATCACGACCTGTATAGAATCAAGAATGCATAGCCAAACATGTGATGCATGAGTCATTTGAGCTGACAGATGCATCAAAGCAAGAACTGATACGTAAGTGTAAAACGTGCTTCTGTGTGTTAAGAGTTTCACTGGGTTATGCGGATCCGTTGATCCGTCGACTCAAAAAAAAGTGAGTCGGCTCTCACGGATCTTCTGTCGGAGTCGGCTCTTTGAACCGGTTCAGATCTGAGTTACCCAACTCTATGTAATTATATTATCACAATCTAAGGTCATTGTCAAATCAAATTACTTGACAATCCTTTCTGCAACCCAGCATACATCCTATAACGGATCTTTAACGGGCCCCTATAGTACTTACCGCTTGATGCGCAAACGAAAAATATAGTGACCCATTTTAAAATTAGCAGAATAACCCTGAATATCATATTATTATGATGTACATAGGTGTTTACTATATCTAATAATTACTGTGATCCACTTTTCGCGTATCGCATGACGTGCTATCAACTGACTGAAATAATAAATGACTATTTGACAGGTCTGAAACCTACTGAACTCCTTACGCCAAAACTGTTTACAATTTACATTTGTTTTACACTTTATGCAAGCAAGTAGCGCTAACAGAATACGCAAAATAATATTTATTATGTATAGTTAAAACTTAGTGGCCTTCTTAGAATCTTAGCTATATACTTGATGCGCGTTTGTTTGTCCTAATTGTAGTAGTTTTTTGTTTTGTAGGCAATTGTTCAAAGATGTTGTGAAAAGCTGTCGTAGAAACTCTTTCATATTGCAGTAATTCAGTACCGAATATGTAATTTCGAAGCGTCGTATGGCGTTTCAATAGCTCGTTTATTTCAAGCCCAGAATCTAATTTAAGAACTGGTAAAGATTTCAGTTGGATTAAAAAGAATTTTAAATGGAAAATTATTTATAACTTAACTCTAAATAATTCATAATAAAATGATAATCTCAATTGGTCCTAGACCCAAACAGTGCTGTCTTAGCGTATGCAGGGACCCTTGGACACAGATATGGGGACTCTTTTAGACAGCAAAAAAAAATGGGCATTGGATTCGGCATTTCGGGGTCCACATTAGGCTGGAAGCCCTGAGCTGGTGCCCCACGTGTCCTTATGGGAAAGACGTCATTGGGTCCAAATAGTCTCGGAGCTTTAACTCGACGCCAAAAACGGAGCAACGGAAATACAATTAACGTATTTCTCAGAAAATAACATTTTTTTTTAATATTAGAAAACTGAAATTTTTAAATACGTCAAAACCGCTGACGCACGCATCCATACGAACATTTTGAAAAGGGATTCGTGCGTGTTCCGACATTACACACCGAGTGCAATATGAAAGAGACGTATATTAATTCGTAGCAACTCCTTTATTCTAGTGTAAATTAGTGCTTTATGATTTATATTTGATTTTTCATATTGTCTGAATTTTATTTCGCGATGTATGTTAGCCGTTTTAATTCTCTATTACAAACCCCCAGTTATCAGATCGAAGATCTGGTAAAAGTATCAGCTAGATTTACTATTCGACGTTGAACAATAATATACAGTAAAACCTCGATATAACGGACTAATTGGGGGAAGGGGGTGTCCGTTAAAGCCCAAAGTCCGTTATATAAAAATAGGTTTAAAATAAATCCAAAAACTTTTTTTTAAAAATATGTATGTATACTATCTAAACGTCTAAACGCACCTTCAATCGCTTCGGCTAGGTGCAGTCTATGAGCAGGATGGCATTATGTCTCAAATTCTAGTGCTAGATATATGACGTGATTATCATGGCCGCTAAAATTGTTTAATATATTAGCAGGACATTTTTATTTTTTTTACATTTGACCGGATTTTTTGTCCGTTATATCCGAAGTTCGTTAAATAGAGGTCCGTTATATCGAGGTTTTACTGTAATTTGAAAATATGATTAACTGCAGGCGCGTAGCGAACTTCTTTACAGTATCGGTTTCTCTTTATTGGAGATAAGTTATTGATTTCGCTAGCGGCAGCATAGCACTGCTTCTCTCGTGGTGAACGATAAATGTTTTGACACGCTGCAGATGTGTTGATCAATCAAATACAGAGGTGACCTCGTTCCGTTTGATAGTAGTGGTGGGAAGACGCCATCCAGTGAACGGTCAATAGATATTGCGTGGTTCTAGCTGACTAGGAGACCTGTGTATTTCTGATGACCTTGGAACTTACTAATTTGAGTTGGCCGCGAAAGATTTTGTCAACGTTAAAAATAATGAGAAATCTCTGTAGACGTCGGTAAAAATACAGTTTTGTTTTTTGAAAAGTTTCCGCGAACCCTTTGAGCTGTTGTACGGAACTTCGGATGCAATAAATAAACAAGTCTGTCCAACAAATGTGCCAAATGAGTTGAATGAATTATTTATGTGACGGCGCGCGAGAATTTGTGCACACGGAGCGACCATCGACTTAAAAATCCCCTGTAGCAAAACAAATAAGTCCAATTATTCCAATATCTATGGTCACAGGTTTTCAACCTAGCTGGGGAATATCTTGTGTCTAAAATATTGTTTAGTACCTTAGATAAGTATATTTTATTTTTAATGCGTTTTATTTAGAGATGAGAAAAACGGGTCTTTTTAGTGATCTGCATCTTTGCATCTGGTTCCCGTATGTGAGCCGGCTCACTGAACCGGTTCAAAAAGAGCCGAGCTCTGAATATGTTACTGCAGTCTGCCACTGAGTTACCTAGTTCAGTCAATCATATCACGACCTGTATAGAATCAAGAATGCATAGCCAAACATGTGATGCATGAGTCATTTGAGCTGACAGATGCATCAAAGCGAGAACTGATACGTAAGTGTAAAATGTGCTTCTGTGTGTGAAGTGAGTCGGCTCTCACGGATCTTCTGTCGGAGTCGGCTCTTTGAACCGGTTCAGATCTGAGTTACCTAACTCTAAATAAATGAGGCACTCAAGGCGTTCGAATTGAGACAAAGATGCTAATTTGGACAAAGATTATTGGGACTTTTAGACTTTAGAGCAGAGATCATCAAAGTTTTGTACGGACCGTGACGAAATTGTGTATTTCCAGAAAATAATAATGATTCTTTCTCAGAAAATAATGTATAACCAATTGTAAAAATGTATTTTTGGCAAATTAACATTAAAAACTGTTTAGCTTTGCGAAGTTAAAAAAAAACACAATTTTTTAAATTTCACTAATATTTATGGCGTGTAAATCAGCTGTATATATTTATGAATACTAAAAATAAATTTAAACAAATGACCGTTCTAATAATATTGGAATCGGTCCAAAATGCCGTTTTGTTTTTACTGGTTTTGTTTTATTTAGGTCTTAACCTAAAATCGTAAAAACGAAAGACTTTCATGTAATTTTTCTTATGCATAAATTAAATTAGAACGCTCGGCGTCTTTATAGACGTTTCGGCGCCCCCGCTATATTGATATCCATTATGATTGGCCTTGATCTACGATTCTGATTTGGAAATTGTCCAAAAACAACACAAGAAATTTAAAAGTTATGGAATCGTTTAGTACGTAACGTTAAACATGTTTTTTTATAAACACATTTCGTGACCGTCATAAAAAAGTTGATTTATTAATCTTAAATTAATTTTAAAACCTAAAGAAAATTAACCAGATATTGTAAATTATAGACGTTCGACAACAGACAGAACCAAACAGATTATAGTTTATAAACGTTCTGCTTTCTCCTGTCTTCAGGGTCTAATCGGTTTAACATGGTTAGGAGGGACTCTTTGTCTACATGGCGGTATATATTTAAATATATATATTTAAAAGTTATGAGCGCTTCTTTTTGGAACGAAGTTCCTTATCGCGGGTTAGCGAGGTGACCTAGCCGAGAAAAAATGTAACATGTCACGAAAAACTGTAAGACAAAAAATGTAATATTCATGTCACGAAAAACCGTAAGACAAAAAATGTAATGTGTCACGAAAAACCGTAAGACAAAAAATGTAATGTGTCACGAAAAACCGTAAGACGTATAATGTATACTAGTATACGGTGATACCGGGTGTTTTTAGATTATATAAAACGCGTTACGAAAAACGTCTTATACGAAAGGGACTTCGTTACAAACGCGTGACCCGCGACACTTTCCAAGTTTTTTTAATGCCTGGATCTCGTCGACGATCTACCAAATACATAATTCTAAGCATAGAAATTATAACGCGGTTTAAGTAAAACATGTAAACAACACATATATGGCTTGATCAATAAGTACCCGTATTTGAAATAATAGCCATGTCTTCAAGTTAGGGAAGAGGAAAAAGTCGCTGGGTGCCAGGTCAGGCGAGTAAGGTGATTGCGGAAGGAATTCGTAATACAGTTCGTGCAATTTGGCCGCGACGATCAAAAACGAATGTGCTGGTGCGTTGTCGTGATGAAAGAGCACTTTTTTCTTCACCATATGGGACCGTGTCTCCTTCAATTTCTCATTGACTCTGTCCAACAACTCTCTGTAGTACTATCCGGTGATTGTTTTTCCTTTCTGCAGAAAGTTAGAATCTCAAAAAATCGTGGCCAAAAACGGGTAACTTATTGATCTACCATATTGCTAGCGGCAAGGAATACACATAGCCGAAAGACCGAAAAGATTTACTTCGGTTATTTCCGGCTCTAGGTTCGGCTCTCAGACTGAACTCACGTTGTTACCTCATCGCGAAATTCAAAAACCGCGCCAGAAGAAGTTTTACTTTAAAAAAAAAGCATCGTCGCCCTCTACCAACCACATAACAGAGTAACACAGCACACATTATTATAACAGAAATGTTCGATTGAACAGGAATTGTTACAGGACGGCAAAATCACAATCGAGGAATTCAAGGAAGCCGTACAGCAGACGTGCGTCGGACGGCGCTACGAAGATTTCCCGCAGGCCATGAAGATGTTCATCGATTCCAATTTCAAAATGGTCGATCTCAACGACGATGGCGTCATTGGGCCGGACGAGTATCGTTTCAATTGCATAACGAAGTTTGCGATTGACGATATTGAAATTGTCAACGAGGCGTTCGATAATTTATTAAGCGTAAGTAAACATCGTTTGTCAGGAACGGGGAGGACTCTCGCACATAATGCTCCGCCCAACTCCAGAGCAAGGTTATTAGATACAGAGGTGACCTCGTTCCGTCAGGATAACGCCACCCAATAGACTGTCGATTGATATTGCGCGGTTGATAAAACTATTGAACGACTTCCAGCTGACGTCGTTCGTTAACGAAGTAACCTGGGTTAGAGGTGGGAAAAACGGGTCTTTTTAGTGATCTGCATCTTTGCATCTGGATCCCGTATGTGAGCCAGATCACTGAACCAGTTCAAAAAGAGCCGAGTTCTGAATATGTTACTGCAGTCTGCCACTGAGTTACCTAGTTCAGTCAATCATATCACGGCCTGTATAGAATCAAGAATGCGCATAGCCAAACATGTGATGCATGAGTCATTTGAGCTGACAGATGCATCAAAGCAAGAACTGATACGTAAGTGTAAAATGTGCTTCTGTGTGTTAAGTGTTTCACTGAGTTATGCGGATCCGTCGATCCGTCGGCTCAAAGAAAAGTGAGTCGGCTCTCACGAATCTTCTGTCGGAGTCGGCTCTTTGAATCGGTTCAGATCTGAGTTACCCAACTCTAACCTGAGTATCTAATGTCCTTGCTCCAGAATAGGGATTCAAGGACAACCGGAAAAAGGTTAATTGCATATTGCAATCTCGTACTGGACTTTGGCGTTGCGACCAGCGTGTTTTTTTTAATTGCAATCTTTTGCTGTTTTGTTTCAGGACGACGACCGACGCAGGGGCGGCTTAACATTATCGCGTTACCAGGAACTGTATGCTGAGTTTTTGGGTAATCCCGACGATTCTTGCCCGGCCGTGTATCTGTTCGGACCTTTAGCCGAATTTTTCGATCCTTTAGATCAGGCGTGACTGATATGATTTTTTAAGATATTTGATATTCAGAAAGCAAAATTGAGAATTACTGTCTATTACGATTTTTGTATTAGTTTTATCATTTTTGTGTTCTAAAAAGAAAGAAAGTTTTACGGTACTGTGTTTCGCTAGCATACTCACAACTTTAACGTGGGAACATAGCCGACAAAATTCTTGATCGCGACTTCTCTTAGATTATTAGATCGCACCCATAAATAAAAAAAGACTAAAAACGAAAATAAGATAGTGTTTCGGCATATTTGACTATATTTGCACTCACATTACGTTTTTAAATGTATGTTTATTTTGATAATGATACTAATAAACTGTAATTCTTAAATATGTAATATAAATTTTCTTTAATAATATAAAATCTATGTTAAAACAGAATCCCTAGCATAAATATTTGTTACGAAGAATTTTAGATATTTTGGAAACAATCCCGAATTTATTTTATGTGTAAAGCAGAGGTGAATTTATCAATGCGCTAAGTATGCCCAGGAGCTAGGTCGGCACTCTTTCGATAGACGAACGTTTTTAAATGGAAGCTAAAAATGTTCCTGACTCAAGAATACAGTGATACCCTTAACGCACGCGAGCGATAATCGAATTCAAGTAAGTCGGGGTACAATTTTGCATATAAATATATACAAATTGTGTTTAATTGGGATCGGGGACTAAAGAAAACAATTTAGAATAAAAATGTGCAATAAAATCTTAGCTAATACAACAAATTGTATTATTATGAATTGCCAAAACGTAAACCGAAGTTATTTTGACGTGGAAGGCTTCATAAAATCTATCAAAGTCGTCTGACGGATCAGCGATTTTTTTCTTCGCACGCGGAATTTCATCGTAGCATGATTTTTCGCTAGTTAAAAATTTGTAACCCCTTTTCAGTTGAACTGTGGCCTTCTGTCAAATTTCCAACCGTCATTTGATCTTACAGGATCAAACGGATCAAGTTTTTCAATGTCATCAAAAATCACGTAACTCTGGATCCGTGTAAGTCGGGGTATTACTGTACTTACTTTCAAAAAGAATTGTACTAGATTGCGTCTTCTGTAAAATGACAATATTTTTTGTTAACCAAGCACAGAATAGGCAGCAACTCTGAAGCCTAGCGACGCTCGTAAATTCACCCCTGATATTTCCTAATTTTTGTACTGATAAATACGCATTTGACGCGTCGTGCCTTAGTTTTATGATTTATCGTTTTTTTGTATATAATTTTGTTATTAAAAAAAAATATTATTTATTATTCCTGTTAAGTTTGCATTTGTTTTCAATTATGATTATGAATTGTAATAATAAATTCTTTTTAGATAAAAGAAGTGTTATTTTTATTTTAACAGTTGTGAGGTACCAAATTACCAAAAAGTGAGCAAATGAAATAAAGTAAATTAATAATATTGACTCTACCAACAGTAATAGAATATTAAACAAAACGAAACCACTTGCGATTACTGTTCAAAAAAAAATAAAAAAAAAAAATAAATAAAAAAAAAAAAAAAAATGTTTTGAACAGTATTCGCAAGTGGTTTCGTTTTGTTTAATTAAATAAAGTAAAGCTTATACCCGTCCCATGCACATAAACCATGACGCTTATTAGTGGCCAGTTTGATTATGGACGCTCAACAGCTATGTTTCACAGCGTCTAAATGTAAGGATTTATAGTGGTATTATTTTTTTGTCATTACCGAACAGATTTAACATTGCATAAGTTAAAGTTAGGCAAAAATTTAACGTTAACCATACCGAATAGCGCCATATATTACTTCGTGAAGTATAATAAAAATTTTGAATATCTATCAAAAATTCATTTTTCAGTGCATTTGATAGTGATTTGATATTAGCGGTACCAGACGGAATTTATTGTAAGCTATTAGTTCAGCTTTTTACCGCCGTTTTTTTCAAGGAGGTGTAAACAAGTGATAGAGCTCTATTACGTCACTTTATTTTGACATTGGCCATTTTAAAATGGAAATTTAGTATAGTTGCAACTTCATTGCATTATAAAAAATAATAATAAAACAGAAAAGTCATCAATGAAATTATGACAATTTTTCTATAGAAAATTGTACTTTCAAAAATATAAATTGCGATTTGTGTGTTTATACTAATTTAAGTAAATATACTGTTATTTTTTTAGCACTTAGGTTATAATTTTAATATGTAGACACCAAAATATAATAATAATTATTTTTGTTTAAGTAAAACAATGTATTCAAGTTTTAATGGGGAATTTCGGAGAAGACCTGAACAAAATTTATCAGGTGCCAGTAGCAAATTGAGTCGACATGATATCATTCAAAGAGCGCATTTGGAAAGACAGAAAAGAGAGGTAACTGTCAATGTCATAATTTTTTTTACAGTTTTTCCTTATCCAATACACGTTTGCATTGAAAATGAATCATTCGAAATATATTTTTCGTAAATATAATCAGTCAACATGTAAATAATAAATACAAATTATAAAGGACGTATTTAGTTATAATTGGGATTAGCTGAAAGATATCAAAGGCCGACAAGAAATTCGCATATTGCAATAAGACTTCTTACCCAAAAGTTTCCCTTTGAATGACCTTGAAAAAAATAACCTTTGTCAAAAAATAGCTGTAACTATTATATTTGTTATCTAATAAGTTATCACAAAGATTATGAAACAAACTACAGTTAGTACAGCCAGGTGAAATTAGAGATCATTAACTCGAAACCAAATTTGTAAGGGACGGGGCATGCGAATTCGACTTACACGGTTAGGGGCTATTCATTAATTACGTAAAGACGATTTTGGGCATTTTTGACCCCCCCCCCCCCTCATCATGTAAGAGCACATAAGATTTCTCGAACTTCGCCTCCCCCTTACGTAAGATTTCAAAATAAAGATATTTATAAATAAAATTATACATTAAAAAAGAAAAAATAGATCTCAATGTTTTTTTCTCCAACGCTTAGCTCTCAAATATCCATCACTTTATGTTAGAAATTGCACATTTCGACTTAAATATTATGTATAATACGCGCCACGGTTCTAACAGGTTCTGGAGCTAGATGCAAATGGAGGCTTGCGCAGGTACAGTCGGTTGAAAAACTCGCGATACATTATTATTTTTAATTTTTCTTTGATCTAAAGGTCTAATTCCTTGCATAAAGTCATCCAAAAAACTATTTTTCGTGCTTGTCTATGCAAAACTGTATTAGGCATCTTGATCAATTAACAATCAAAGAAACAACTTAATAATAGCGTACTGGACTGTACTTTATAGCAGGAAAGCGACAATTGACAAGACAACCAGCGATAACCAATCACCGACGAGGGCACGTTCTGTGCCGGTAACTGGGCGTTGGTGGGAGTCTTCCTTTCCCACAAAACAACCAGGACGGCTCTAAAATATGCATTTGCGACGCTGTTTCAGAACCTTTTAGAACCGTGGCGCGTATTATAAGAATGGCTTTTATCTCCCGTCCTACCACAAAGACATGTAGAGATTTTCAGACCCCCCCCCCCACCCCCCTCGGGATTCTTACGTAATTAATGAATGGCCCCTTATCTCTCGGTCTCCCCTATCGCGTAAGTTAAAGCTATTACTGTATTGTAATCGTTATTATTGTATTTAAATTTTATCATTCAGGAACAACGATTGAGGTTACGTAGTGCTATAAGGGTTCAAGCGTTTGTGAGAAGTTTTCAAGCAAGACAGCGTTTCAAAAAACTGCAACGCGACTACTTCGATGAACTAGAGCGAAATTTCAAACCGAATGGAAACCTAGATGAATTAATGTGTACTTTTTTATTTTTCTATAACAGAAGTATAGATAATGCCAAATTGGTAAGAAATTTTTACTGAATATAACTCAACATTGCAACTGATGAGATTTGTTGACAATAATGTAGTGTATTGACTTTTTGCTTCTTTGTCCTTGGTAATTAATATAAAATTTATTTGTTGGAAAAAAGGACACTTTAAGTAAACACTTATTTGTTAATTTGCGACGTTTAAACAGAACATTTAATGGTGTGTATAATTAATATCTAATTTTTATATTTCAATTGTAAATTTACAAATTGTATTTTATATTTAAATTCCAGTTATATGCTTGAAAAAGTTCCAATAAAGGGACGAAACGTCGCAAATTAACAAATAAGTGTTTACTTAAAGTGTCCTTTTTTCCCAACAAATAAATTTTATAATAATGTAGTGTGTTTTTGTCTACCTTTTATCCGTGGTTTCGCCTGAGATAGGATTGCCACCTCTTCCTATTTGAACGGGGGACTCCCGAAATTGTATTATTTCTCCTGACTCCCGATTTTAATTTTAGACTTTTTGTAAAAGAAAATTTTTTGTAGTGAAAATAATTTTATTTTCTCAATCAAGAACTCTATAATTATGGAACGTACCTTTAAACTATTCAGAGCTATTTATCTTTTCTTTTTTTCGTAAATTGACGCATGCGCACATTCACCTACGGATAAATAACAGCACAGGCCGTACATAACCAAATTATCAAACATTTCTTTACAGTCTAATCCTTGTTGCAGTGATTTTAAAAGTTTCGAAAAACAATAAAAATGTTTAATTTATGTTAATTTATTAGAAATTTTGGCCTAAAATAAAATAATTTTAATTCGATTCTGTTTGAAAAACAATTGAATGATTGAAACGATTTTTTTTAAAACTATGCTTACGTGTATTTAACATCGTTTTTTATACCATTTTCATTTCAAAATACATTTTTTCTACGCGTATTGATCAAAATTGAGCTTGAAAGACGATCTTTTTTAATGTACATTTGTTTTTGTGTGAATGCAATCTAATGTTCTACATGACTGGGAGTCTTAATGCGTCATTAGATTGCTCTTACATGTATAAAAACTGTATTGATACGATCACAATCTAAGGTCATTGTCAAATAAAATTTTTTGACAATGTCTGATTGAATAGTTTCCGTGTTGACAGAGCAAAACCTGTGACGGTGATTGTGTTTTGTTTCAGGTGTGGATTTGTCAGAATATTCTGAAACAAAAAAATATTATATTACAGTCGTTGTCTAAAAATATGGTGTGGCGATATAGAATGCAGCGTTTACTGAATATCTGTGTCGATGCGTTAGACACAAAACACAACAACGCTATAATATTAAGAATTCTAGACGTATTTTTATCGATCAAAGACGATAATTTAAAGAGCGTCAATTTGACCGATTTGAAATGGCTAACGATAATAGAAAAGTTTTTTAGATTTTTGACAATGAACGGATATTTTAATAAAATGCGTTCATTTTTGGATCAGTCATTTAGTTACGAATCTAACCCGACACTGAGTAACGAAATCGTTAGTTTTTTATTAAGACCGATACAATTAATCGAACAAGTAGATAACGATGAATATTCCGATTTAATATTCGAACATTTTTGTAAGCACCTACTCGGCCGACAATTTTCCGATCCTATAAAAGATGTTTTCGTATCGAAACTGACAGAAGCTGATTTTTCTCGTGATAAATTTTATAAATATCTAGTCGAAAATCAGACCAAAATCGAATTTTCTACGTTTTTATTCTATTGTATTTTGAAATTAATATCAGGTAAATAATTTTGTATCTTTGATTTCAAAAATTTATTAAAAACACAACTTGTGAGCACATATGGCACCAAACAAAAATAAAAAAATCATCAAATCGTTTGGAAATTCTTATTTGAAAAATTATAATTATAACAAACATGTCTTATTATAATTTCGCAAATTTTAAATTGTGTAATGTTTTGATTATTATAATTTGCACTGACTTTTCACTCGAAATTTGGTAGAACATGATTAATAATAACAGATAAAAACACTGAAAATTTCACAAAAATTTATTAAATTATTTCTCGACGATCGTTTCGGACAATAAGTCCATCCTCAGGAATATAAAACTGTTTTATATTCCTGAGGATGGACTTATTGTCTGAAACAATCATCAAGAAATAATTCAATAACACATTTTTCTAGTATTTTCAAGTATATTTATTTATCTGTGATTCTTCAGTAACAATACTACTCATTAAAAATTTTTTAAAATATTTTTTTGGTAACGAAACTAATGATTTAAATTTGTAACGCATATTTTCAATATTTTAATTTTTTTAAATAACCATTTTACAGTTGAATCGAGTAATAAAAAAGACATTATAACGCCTAATTTAATCAAATCTCTCGCTTTGTTGAGCGACAATATACGCAAGAGATCAAAATTTGAGTCGCAACCTTTAAACGACGACGACGAATGGGACATGAAAGACAACGATGTCGATATGATGTCCAACGATGAAGACGTAGTGCTCCACGAATCCATCGTGATGCTAGACAATGAAATACTGGTTCAGAATATAATGCGGAGCTTGGACGACCTAGACGATCCTGCAATAATAAATTATCTAGGGCTGCTGTGTTTCAATATGCTGATGAGAGAAGAAGACGCGGTCCAGAAGCATAAGTAAGTCATTTCAGTAGGTTTCCTAAAGGGTGCTTCCCCCCACCGATAGTCGTACGTTTCCAAAGGAGTCGCGCCGGACTTAAATTTAATCAATTTTCAACTGAGGAATTATTTTTGTAACTTCTTTAACGAAGCATCTGTTTGAAAAATGTAAGAAATCGAGGGGAAGTGAATGAAACAAATTAAGGGGAAATTAGTTTGTCTCCTAAATTACAATGAAACTGACAAGGACAGAAGTTTATAGTGTGTTGCATTTTGATTCGCAAAATAGTAAGACAAGGATGAATTATATATTGTCAGTGCTTGGGTTATGTATGAAACATCCATTAATGTGAGGTTATGATGTTGATATACTACAGACAATTCTTATTAAAAACGTTTTTCTGTAGATTATAGTATGTAAATAAAACTATGGTATGAATGTGACGATCTGTCCATGTGAGAATTTTCACATGACAAACAGTGTCCTCTTAAAATGTGTAATAATTTCGACGTAATTATGATCGTCAATTTAAGTAAAAGCAATTATATTATTTTTGATAGACAAAATTGTGCTATCTCTTATTACAATAATGAGATATCATAGTTGCTCGGTTCGAAATTTTTAGGAATTTACATATCCTACCGAAAATAAATAGAATTTGTTAAGTATGTATAAATTTTTGTTGAACTTTTAAACACACTGACTGCCTAAACCTATTGCTATATAAGTAATATAAGAATTTTAAGGCGCGATATTTTTATAATAAATTTACAGCGGTTTCTAAGTATGAAAATCAGGTTTATATTTTTATTGACGATTTGAACTTAAACTTGACTCTTTATTACTGTCAAATCTTCGTAAATAATCAGGCACAGTTAAATCACAGCCTTCACATGCCACAGTTTTGCGACCAGTATGCGAGTTATTGTTATCGAAACTCTAAAATCATTAAAATGTAACTGAAATATTTTAACGGTATTTTTTCATTGTTTAAAAATTTTTATTTGTTGATTCTTTGTTACCAATTTTTAAAAAATGTTTTTTTGACATGTATAGGTAATTATAAAACCATTAAAAAAATAATTTTTCGCCCAGCGTGGGACTTCAACTCAGGGCGCTGCAGATTTGAATTTGACTCATACATTTAGACTTCCTAGGTCAACGGGACATAACCTAAGGGGATCTTCTAAAATATATGTAAAAGAAAATTGCCATTTTGAATATTTGAAATTCAATTGCGCCTGACGGAGACAGGCTTAACCCACTAGTGTATAAATATTATTAGAAATTTCACATAAAAAAAAATTAAACTTGGGAATAATATTAAAAAGTAAAGAAATTTAACTTCTTATGTGACTCAATAATTTTCATTTTTTTAGGTTATTGTACATGTTAGCATTTAAGCCGCAGTTTTTGCGATCGTTGTGGGGCGCGGAAGATAACCGAAGGTTACTTGACGGTTTGTTACGAGGTGCACACATTTTGAACGATACGTTGCTGGAAACCTGTCGAGTAGGAGGCACTGTACAAACGGCATGCAGACTCACGGCATTTTGTGAATTATTTAATTTGTTGCTGACTACATTGCACGACGATGAATTTTCGAAAGGCGATCTAGGTAAGTTTAAATAAAGTTTTAGTGTTTTATTTGTAACTGGATGTCCCGTCCGGCTTCGTCCTGGTGTCAATTAGCTGCCATAATCTCAGTTATTCGTGTTCTGCTACTGTAACATAGATGGCGCCTTGTGGAAGTTTATGCCAAATAAAATACATGAAAGAAATTACGTAGCTTGACTCCAACTCCCCCCTCCCCTCACGTAGCTCATCGTAGCTTTCGAACTGATCACCCCTCCCTCTTAATCAAGCTACGTGATTTATGCTCCCCTATGGCCTATTCAAATTTCATGCCGATGACTGTATTATTGTCTGATTTGTATTTTAGACAGCGATACCGGCAAAACGGCGGGCAAAAGTATGCCGTTCAGTATGAACGAACTGGTGAATATTTCCAGTTTTATGAAACAATTGGCTGTCGGACTTGTAGAACTTACAGTTACCACTCCGAGAGTGACACCTAGAACGTCGTATATGAAACATACATTGCAAGAAAGTAAGCAGTATTATAATATTCTGTATATGAATTGATTATATTTTTACCAGCGGCTTCGCTTGCGTTTAATAGTGATTGGAAATCGACTCGGTATCTTTTAAGAAAAGAAACAATTGTGAAAATGGCTAATTCGATCTGGTATCCTATAAACTCTACATCTAAAAACTTAATTAACGAATAACGTTACAATGTTATTTTATTGGTATTGATTAGGGTTGTTGTTTTACAGATGACAAAAACATGAAATTTTGGCTGGCTTTGTATAAGAGTTGTCTAAAATTAATTACAAATCTTTATCAAAAAGACTCGAGAATACAATTTTGTAAGGAGAACTTTTGGTCAAAAAATACGAGTATTAGTTTTACGACCGATTATCATCGAATCGACCAGATCGCTAAGGTTTACGTCCAAGTCCAGTGTAAGTTGATAATTTTTTACGACGAGCTTTTTTAGACACTTTGCTGATAGGTTAATGTCTGTCTAATAATTATAATTAAAACATTTTTTTTCTTATTTATAATTATTTGTCTGTTTGAATTTCTTTTTTTATTGTGTTTTTGTAGCCGACGATACACCGCCGTTAACAACGGGAGAAGCGCGTATTTTGAAAATCCTTCACGATCTTCCGTTCCTTGTACCGTTTAGTTCACGATTGTTGCTTTTTAAATCATTAATCATGCACGTAAGACAACAGCATCAGGATCCGGAGAGGGCAGCCTTCCTCATGGGACCGAGTATTGGCATTTCTGTGCGTCGGTCTCATATCTACGAAGATGCTTACCTCAAGCTACAAGGTTCACGTTTTTATATTTTATATTTAAAATAAAAAACAGATTGAGCCTTCATTAAGCTCACATAAGAAGTTTAACTTCTTTAGTTTTTATGTACGTCAAATTACAGAAATTATTTAGTACTTCAATTGTTCGTAATTTTAAACGTCAGATTCCTAAGCATTGACTTTATATGCTCATCCTTGTCTTAGTGTTTTGCGAATCAAAATGCAACACACAATAAACTTCTGTCTTTGTCAGTTTCATGTAATTTAGGGGACAAACTAACTTCCCCTTAATTTGTTTCATTCTACTTTCCCTCGATTTCTTACTTTTGTCAAACAGATATGACGCTAAAGAAGTTAAACTTCATAAACAAATATGTACAAAATTAACTTATACAGTGTTTTTGTGAGTATTAAATGCTGTTCTTCAAATGCGCTCATTGCAAATTACTTGGGTAGAAATTTGACGTTTATGACTGATGTGATTGCCATGCTCGTGTCGTTCGTGTGGCAAACTCGACAACTCGTTGCAAACGTCAAGTTTCTGTCCTAGTAAGTGTTTCGTTAAACTGCTAAACTGAAATTCGTTCGACAAAAAAATAAATTAACCGTTATTTTTTATCGTAGATGCCGATCTTAGACAGAAGTTACGCGTGCAGTTTGTAAACGCTGCCGGACTAGAAGAACCAGGAATAGATGGTGGAGGAATTCTTCGGGAGTTTCTATGCGATCTATTGACAACTTGTTTCGATCCGAACCGAGGCTATTTCAAATTGAACAAAGAAAATTTACTGTATCCGAATCCAAATGTCCACAGATTAGTTGAAAATTACACCAGACATTATTATTTCATCGGCAAAATGTTAGGAAAAGTAAGTTATTTCATTTAAGTATGTAGCATTGTTACAAACTTTCTTGGTTTACGGAATTGTAAGTCGTAGTCCATTAGTGTTTCTACCTGACAATATTTTTTATGTACGTTTGCAAGTTTAGTGAAACCAAGGTCACGCCGTGTTATACACACCTTCTTTTGTTTGCAGGCGTTGTATGAAAATATTCTAGTTGAACTGCCGTTAGCTGAATTCTTTTTGACAAAATTAGTTTCGCAGAAATTCGATGTTGATTTTCATTACTTAGCGTCTTTAGATCAAGATATGTACAGAAATATGTTGTTTTTAAAGAATTACGATGGAAATTTTGAAGATCTCGGCTTAGATTTTACAATAGCGAACGAGGAGCTCGGCGAAACGCAGGTAAGTTAGTTAGCGTTGTTGAAGCTGTGATTAGCTTGTAGCTAAGTGATCCATAATTTGTACGCAAGACTGTACCCGTGGAAACGTAACCCATACAGTATTCATATGCATTCTATAAATTGTTGAACTTTAAACCGTTATTTATAAATAATTAGACGGTCAATAATGTTTTCTTATTTTTTTTTAAACTCATAACAAATGCATTGAAAGACTGTCAGCTTTTGGAAAGTTTCTAATAGTTAGTTGTTTTTTTATAAATAAGAAACTGGTTCAGAACTACAGAAATCGTATACAGTCAGTGTTAATTATCCAATTTTTAATTGAATTTATCTTGGATTATATACGGTCGATCGACTTCAAATTTTCAGGGTAATTGTATTATCGTGTCCTTAATAAGTATACAAAAATTAAGAATTTTCTGACGGTGTGCCTTAACCACAACTACCGTAAGTGACTGGAAATTTCTTTTTTCAAGGTTGATGAATTAAAACCAAACGGTGCCAACATAATGGTTACGAGTACAAATAAAATTGAATACATACATTTATTAGCCGATTATAAAATGAATAAGCAAGTTCGTCAACAGTGCTTGGCATTTAAACAGGGCTTGCACAGCGTACTGGATTTATCGTATTTACAGATATTCTCAAATAAAGAATTACAGCTTATTATATCGGGCGCTGACTATGAAATCGACATACAAGATTTGAAAGAGCACACGAGCTATTCAGGTATTTTATCATTTTTAATTTTGAGGTCCTCCATGCGCAGATCGACTGTTTTGCAATTTGAGTCTCAAACCGGTTTGCAATAAATAATTATAAATGT
Organism: Venustoraphidia nigricollis; assembly: GCA_034508555.1. NCBI lineage: Eukaryota > Metazoa > Arthropoda > Insecta > Raphidioptera > Raphidiidae > Venustoraphidia > Venustoraphidia nigricollis. Next base: position 1,640,623 of record JAVRKA010000032.1, on the reverse strand, counting down.
AATAGTAGGGTCTACAGGAGACAGTATTTTTGATAATGTGCTGTACAAACAAAAGTGTGTACTGATTGATGTTGCGTCGTTCAACTGTTTTTACTTTGTTTCATTAGTAATAATAGGGATGTTGACTATTTTTGGGACAGTGTTTTATATTTTATATAGCCACAAATATTTATTTTTTTTATTTAAATACAACTCAAGCCTTAAAAATCATGTCTTAAATCCCGTTTCAAATTTCGGTCCAAAACGCCAATGCTAGTCGCGTGACGTCACCTGTTCCTACCAAAGGAGGCTCAAAAGTTTACACAGGAGCTACCATTCTATAGATGCGTATTCTGTGCTCAAAAACGTTAGTAAACTGGAGGTGATGAAAAGTTGTTTCGTAGTTGTCGCTATAGTTACATGTAATTTGACGTTTCCTATAAACAAATAATAATAAATTACACTCTAAATATTAACCAAACAATGAAGTTTTTTGACAGCGGCGCAACCTATGACGTCATACGCTCTGATTGGTGTCTGTTGTCACGTGACTTGAGAGTGATTTTATTAGGTTTTATTTATTAAATATTAATTAAATTCCTTAAAAATAAGGGAAAATATAGTGTTTTTTAGAATTTCTATAATAGAAACTACCACTTAACGTTAAAATTATGTTTTTATTTGAATACAGTCAACATTCCCATTAATTGACAATTTCTAGGCGAACACACGGCTGAACATCCAACAATTAAAGCATTCTGGGAAATATTAGAAGGCTTCACGAGTCCGCAAAAACGTCAACTATTAAAATTTGTTACCAGTTGCAGTCGACCGCCCTTGTTAGGCTTCAAGGTAAGTTCGTTTCATTTCTAACCATCTTTTTGTTTGCTTGTTTTTCTGACGCTTCGTGTTTATTTTTTTTTTTTTTATTTAGGAACTGCAACCGTCGTTTTGTATTCAACTGTCAGATGCAAGAGATCGATTGCCGAGCGCCAGTACTTGTATGAATCTATTAAAAATACCTCAAATTAGTGACCCGGAAATTCTTAAAGAAAGGCTTCTATATGCAATTAGCCAAAGTGCTGGTTTCGAACTTAGTTAAGTAAAAAAAAAAGAAAGTCGTCGACACTATAGTGATTCTAATTTGTTTATGAATTTTATATCTGGCGAGCAGCTTTTAAAACAGATATATTGTTTCAGTTCACTTTTCCATTTCAAAACGCGAAATTGAAAATGTATCTACTGTGCACAGTTTATTAAATTTGGGCTACCAGACGCCTGATGGCGCCAGTAGCAAATGAGGTATCTGTCATTGAAATGTCAGTACTATTTATACACATCGTTAAACTGCAATTTCCTATTTATTTAATTATTTATTCCTTAATAATGCATAAACCGTGCTACAAATCCATGAAAATAGAAACAGGACTGTCAATTTGTTACGTTTGACACATACCTTGCTGCTAGCGCATACTGGCAACCCTCATTGATAAAATGTATTATTCAAATTTTCATTTTTAAATATTGTAAGGTCTCTTCATTAAACTCTAATTGGGGTTTCAAATAGAAAGGAATAATTTGTAAACTTGATTTATTTTAATTTCTGTGATCTTTCATAACTTCAGCGTAAGTTGAGATTTTTAAATACTGAACAAAACGCAAATTTATGAAAACCGAAATATTAGTTTCATTAAAAATGTACGGGATTTAAAATATATCGAGTATACTAGTGCTATCTAGTGGTTTTTTAAAGAACGATCAATTTAAAATTCTACCTTCATTTTCATAATACAAAATCAAGACCATCGTCGTGCGCCTTGGGAAATTTTAATTTACAAAGATCTGAACTGAGCCTGCTTTAGCAAATATAAACACGTTGTTTTTAGTTACAAATCTCATACAAACTCAAAACACTAATTTTATTTCTGAAAGTTGCCACTACGTAGTATAGGTATAAAGGAATTCAAGCATCATAGGCTTTTTCGTGATTTTTGCGTCCATAAAAACGGATTCACCTGATAGTTCATTTTTTAGACACTGATGTAATCGTTTTCCAATAATTATTGGTGAACGGTTATTCAATCATTATTGGTTTAAATAAGTATTTCGTGTCCATGAAATCAAAGCCAGTTCTTTAACATTGCCTTTGGATTCCTTAAATCTAGACTTCGTGGTTTCGTTTAATTCAAATGCTCTGTGAACAACTTTGACATAAAGAATTTTGGAGTTGGATGAAGATCCAGTTTTGGGAAACAGTTAAATGTGTTTAAAAAGCTCAGCCCATTTTTGATATTTTCTAATGTTACTTTATATAAAGAATTTTCTACGCACGCATTTTTTCGATTTATAAAAAATCCTCTGCATTGTCAAAAAAAAAACGACTAAATTTTTAAGTAAGATACATTTAAAACAGTAATTATCTAAATTATAATGTTGGTTAAATTTAGTTTTAATTTCTATTATTACAAATGATTAGTTTCCTGCGTTAAATGCACATACATTTAATCAACAATAATGGAATGAGAGAAATATGCACTCGCGTCCTTAGTTGTCGAGCGTCTATAATCTACAGATAATATATTTGACGATTGTTTCGACTCATTTGAGTATGTGCGTTCAACATAGAATACTAACTAAGGGGCCATCCTTAAATTACGCCACACGAATTTCATGATTCGTCACAGGTAGCCACATTTGTGGGACCTACCCCCCTCTCTGGTGTGGCGTCACCTAGAACTACGTAAATGAAAACACAAAATAGTAGAACGTAAGAAAACTACGTCCATCATTCGGCGATAGGCAATTGTTAAAAGAATAATAACATTTCATTGTTTAACAATGACAGTTGCGACGCGTTCAGCGAACGGCATTTGGCTCAAAGTCGGCCAACTAAACAATACAAACCTTACGGTGCGCTTATACGGGCAACTAAAATTACTCAATTCCGGGCAATATTGATCAACTATGTACATCAGCAATTCACGGCAATGGCAACATGGAGCAATTATTGCCAAAGATACCGCCACACCATATCACGCAATATGGAGCAACTTTGAGCAACTAGGCAATACAAGACAATCATTCATACTCTATAGCAATTCAGTTGAACTGTCACTGGCTATGGACGAGGTTTTACTGGCAGCGGCGTGTAGTGCTTTTATTATAATAAGTTTAAAACGAAAAGAAAAGGAATAGACAGATTTGGGTGCGAACGTATCTAGCAAGACGAAAGCCATCTTTATTGTGTGATGATACGGACAATTATTTATTGAAAAACTTTATTATTTTTTCATTATTCCACGCCATTTTTATTAATCCATGCACAGCTGTACTGCACTGTACAATAGAAGCAAAGAAAATGAAATGACAGCGGCGCATCTCATCCCTGTCACAACACGAAAGTGAAACCATGGATACGTATACGTATAGAAGGAAAATTGACTAAAATTTCCAAACCGTGTGGATATTCGGCAATTCATGTCGGTCACTTTGGGCAATAGGAACATATGAAGCAATTAGAAGCAATAGTGCCGAAATTATTGCCGCAATTTTATTGAAATTGCTCCAGATTGATCCATTAATTGCTCCATTGTGTTGCCGGGCAATTATTGCTCAAAAAATTTTTTTTTTAAGATTTTCGCTTACAGTTTTGTGCTTTAATAAACCCCCCACCACCCTGTCTTACTTCGTCGACCCCCTCCTCTTAACGTGAGACTTAATTTATGGATGGTTCGTAACTAAGTAATAAGATGACTGAGTAAATTAAGGAAACATTAATATGATTTTTAGAATTAGATAAATCTGATGACTTTGTTTAATGAAATTTTAATTATTTTTTTGTATATATTGTAATATATCTGCGTAATTAATATTATTAAATTTATAATTGTATTAGCAGATAGAATTTAAATAAATAAATTTATAGAAATTATCTATAAATTCAATCAAACATTTTCTCATTTTGAAATGCTTTAGGTACGCTGGTATACGTCATACTGCACACAAGACGCATGCTGGTAGCACTCGACAAATTTTAAAGCTTTTTTTCAGTTCGTATGGGTGGTAAAAGTAAACACAAATTTCCGATCAACTTGATTATTTAAATTTAAATTTGTTATGGAAGCAATCCTAAATAAACAGGTAAAACTAATTTGAATCAAAAAAGAAAAACTGGCTGTGGTCAATTGTTGGAATGAATTTAAAAAAACGAAATTGCACACAAATAGTCAAACCATCGTTAGTCTAGCTATCTGAGCCGTTGGGAACCAAAAAAACGAATATTTGAATCTACTTATTTCCCGTAGTTATTTTTTGGACAATTTTGATAAATCTCTGTTCCCTTTCAAATTCGGTAGGCTTGTAGAAAATAATACGCTGAGGAGCCCATCCGTTGTGCTGTATCATTTACCGTTTCTTTTTTGGATCGTCTGAAATAAGTATCAGGTAGGTACTTTTCAAATTCAGTATATTGGTAGAAAACATTCTAAATTCAATGAACACACCCAGAGGTCCTGTATCCTTTACCGTTTCAGAGATAGAGACCCTCAAAGTTTTTTCTGGAAAGTCTGGAATATACATAGAATACTTTTCAAAATCGGTATATCACAGAATACTTCAATCTAAATTCAATAAGCACATCTAGAAGTCTGTATCTGTTATCATTGTAAAGAGGCTATAAAAAAACTGATTTTGTATGAGAGCTTATTTTGAATGAAAACGAATGAACTACGCGAGCGAAGCCGATTATAAAGTAGTCTATTCTTGTGTACCAAATTTCATTTAAACCGGATTAGGCGTTTGCGGAATAGCCATGCACTTTTATATTTTTTTCGGTACCTTTTGGATCGAAAAATATCAATTTGGATTGTAAAAAAACGTATTTTATCAATATTGAAAAACTTGTATTCAGCTCCCAGAAGCAATAAGGAGGTATTCGATGCTTTAGAAATTATTTTATTCTTTTATATGTATGGGTTAAAGACATTGCGTAGTGTGTATATTACTGACCTAAATTAGTGGGAGTGGTTTTAATTTAATGTATTTTTTAAGACACTCCCTTTTCAAAAATTGAATTGATTAGATAACTGCCGTTTCCTCCAGCCGCGCAACAAAAAAAAGTGCTATAAAGGAATACATTTAAAAATTAAAATTGTTCCCTTTTTGCCGTTCATTGTAAAGAACAAGAATTGTAATTCTAAGAAAACTCGGGTCACAGGAATCCAAAGATACCGTACCTTACCTTACGTGTTAGTAAATGTTAGGATTAGTAACCTTGGTTTTTTTTTGGACAAAAATGACAAATCTCTTGGATCCTTTTCAAATTCGGTATACTTATAGAAAATGACACGCTGAATTCAACGAGCCCATCCGTTGCGCTCTAACACTCACCGTTTCGAAGTTAGAGCCCTTCAAACTGATTTTCTGGAATCTCTGGAATACCTATCAGATACTTCTTAAATTTGGTGTACTGACAGAAAATGACATTCTAAACTCAATGAGCGCACCCAGAGGTCTGTATCTATTACCGTTTCAGAGATAGAGCCATTCAAAGAATGCTCGTAAAAAGAACACATCTTGAAAAGGCCACCGGACGCAAACTAGGGCTTATTTTTGAATTTCAAATGTCATTCTCTGTCAGTCTAAAGCTGCTTAAGCCGTTAGCAACCAAAAAACGACTTTTTGATTTTTGACTAAAATCGAGATTTTTTCCTTACTTATGCCTTGGTTTTTTTTTGGACAAAAATGACAAATCTCTTGGATCCTTTTCAAATTCGGTATATTTATAGAAAATGACACGCTGAATTCAACGAGTCCATCCGTTGCGCTCTAACTCTCACCGTTTCGAAGTTAGAGCCCTTCAAAGTGATTTTCTGGAATCTCTGGAATACCTATCAGATACTTCTTAAATTTGGTGTACTGACAGAAAATGACATTCTAAACTCAATGAGCGCACCCAGAGGTCTGTATCTATTACCGTTTCAGAGATAGAGCCATTCAAAGAATGCTCGTAAAAAGAACACATCTTGAAAAGGCCACCGGACGCAAACTAGGGCTTATTTTTGAATTTCAAATGTCATTCTCTGTCAGTCTAAAGCTGCTTAAGCCGTTAGCAACCAAAAAACGACTTTTTGATTTTTGACTAAAATCGAGATTTTTTCCTTACTTATGCCTTGGTTTTTTTTTGGACAAAAATGACAAATCTCTTGGATCCTTTTCAAATTCGGTATATTTATAGAAAATGACACGCTGAATTCAACGAGTCCATCCGTTGCGCTCTAACTCTCACCGTTTCGAAGTTAGAGCCCTTCAAAGTGATTTTCTGGAATCTCTGGAATACCTATCAGATACTTCTTAAATTTGGTGTACTGACAGAAAATGACATTCTAAACTCAATGAGCGCACCCAGAGGTCTGTATCTATTACCGTTTCAGAGATAGAGCCGTTCAAAGAATGCTCGTAAAAAGAACACATCTTGAAAAGGCCACCGGACGCAAACTAGGGCTTATTTTTGAATTTCAAATGTCATTCTCTGTCAGTCTAAAGCTGCTTAAGCCGTTAGAAACCAAAAAACGACTTTTTGATTTTTGACGAAAATCGAGATTTTTTCCTTACTATAGCCTTGGTTTTTTTTTGGACAAAAATGACAAATCTCTTGGATCCTTTTCAAATTCGGTATACTTATAGAAAATGACACGCTGAATTCAACGAGCCCATCCGTTGCGCTCTAACACTCACCGTTTCGAAGTTAGAGCCGTTCGAAGTGATTTTCTGGAATCTCTGGAATATCTATCTGATATCTTTTAAATTTGGTACGCAGACAGATGACGACATTCTAAATTCGATGAGCGCACCCAGAGGTCTGTATCTATTACCGTTTCAGAGATAGAGCCGTTCAAAGAATGCTCGTAAAAAGAACACATCTTGAAAAGGCCACCGGACGCAAACTAGGGCTTATTTTTGAATTTCAAATGTCATTCTCTGTCAGTCTAAAGCTGCTTAAGCCGTTAGAAACCAAAAAACGACTTTTTGATTTTTGACGAAAATCGAGATTTTTTCCTTACTAGCCTTGGTTTTTTTTTGGACAAAAATGACAAATCTCTTGGATCCGTTTCAAATTCGGTATACTTATAGAAAATGACACGCTGAATTCAACGAGCCCATCCGTTGCGCTCTAACACTCACCGTTTCGAAGTTAGAGCCCTTCAAACTGATTTTCTGGAATCTCTGGAATACCTATCAGACAGGCCCGGCAGGTCATGTTCCGTCCGTGTGGGTAGTGAGATGAAAAAAAAATTTTTTTCGATCTAGCGGTGATTAAATTAACAAACTTCAATGCAAGCCCCCTACAATTAACTCATATTTATTAATATGTGAAAAAAATGTTGTCAAATTCCATGTGGGTATTTTACCCACACGGAATTTTTTGTATGGGTATAGCTACCCACAAAACCCTGGTCATCCGCCGGGCCTGGAAACCACAACTTATACTTTTGTTTTTATATTTTTCGTTTATGAACTGGTAAAATTCTTAAAATATGACATTTTAGGAGTAGGGCACCAGAAACACGAAGAGGTATTTTTACTCGGAATGTTTGAAAAATATTTTGTCGTTTACATTGATAAATTGTTAAAATTTGAAAATTTAGGAATAGGGCACCAGAAACACGAAAAGTAATTATACGTGTTAAATGTGAACAGAGAAATTCTTAAAATTTGTTATTTTAGGATTAGGGCACCAGAGACACGAAGAGGTGTTACGTGTTACACTTGAAAAATATTTTCATTTGGTTAATATGTGATCTCTGATATGTGTTTATTTTCCCACAATAAAAATTTCTAATACAAACATAATTTATAATCATTCTAATACAATATTATTATTGTTAAATGATTGTTATTATTAAAAAAAATACATAAAATAATATTTGATTTAAAATGTAGGCATGGAAGTTCCAGCGATGGGGGTCGCCAAGTCACTTGATGTCGATTCAATACGATCGTATCTGCAACAAAAAAAGAAAGTTATTTTTTCACGATTACACACAAAATTCGCATTCATGTTTCAATATTTTGAGATTGTGAACGCTCTAAGATCCATAGCGAAAACCAGGTATTGTTATAAATTTTTGGCCCTAGCCCAGAAGCGTAGCGTGCCTTGGCGGGGCCCCGTATAAAAATTTGTTTGGAGGCCCTTTCCCCGTTGAAGTAAATGACTTAAACGGGGAAATCCCGCAGCCCGCGATACCCGATGTAGGGTGTTGCCAACTTTTGAACGCACGCTTTACGCGGGAAAAAAGAAATTGCTTTTTTTGACTTTTGTCATTTCTGAAATAAAAAAAAATTGGGAAGTTTTTATTAATTTTTGCTTATGCACGTTGGGGGCCCCCGTGGCCCAGGGGCCCCGTATAATTGATACGGCAGATACGGCGGTAGCTACGCCCCTGCCCTAGCCCCGAGAGGCCTAGACTCTCGAGCATTATGCTACTGATTGCGCCGAAATTGTCGTCGCTTCACATTTACAACTTTTTTTAAACTTTGAAATTTTAAATAAAATAGCCTGAACGTCTATAATTTATACCACATTTGACCAATGTTGTCGAGCGTCTATTAGATTACAATCTCTATATTGATCATAAAATTACAATATCGTATGAAAGATGAAAAAACAAAAATTTTGTTAAAAATTTATTGAAATATAATCCACAAACCGAAATATCAAAAATTTGTTATCCAGCTCCCAGAAGTAGTTAAGAGGTATTTCTACTTCAAATACAACACAGCACGACTATAAAATGTAGTTGCATAAGTCTTAATATACTGGGTGTTTTCTGCTACCTGGAGTCTAGACAATAGTTCAATGAATTATTTTTAATTTGTTATTCGGTATGCTTATAAAAAAGATTGATTGCAGATTATAGACGCTCAACAGCAAAGGTCATCAGCGTCTATGCCTTCAGAGGAGCCAGAGATTTCAGCATTAAATAAAAGGTATTCAAAAACGATATTATAAAATTTCCTTATGAGATATATTTGTTACTTTCAGGCTCGGCAAATCATGTTCGGCGGGAGTGGATAGTTGATCGTTGGGGGGGGGGGGGTGTCTCACGAAAATATATGAGGAATTTTACAGGAGTATACAATTCAAAAATTGAAAATATAATTGTTAAAACTCCGTTTGTCATATTATTTCTTCATATTAACACGACAATTATTACATTTGGTAAAAAACTTAATTGCGCAATGCAAGAACTGCGTTGCGCTTTACATTTTACGAAATAAACTCATTTAACTTTTACTCCAAATCGAGTAAAATAGAACCATATTCATAAATAACATAAAGCTGTAACACATTCTCTCGAAAAATGCCGTCAATTTCCGAATGGCTATTTAATTCACACGAAATTTCTCGTGTGGGTAACTTTCCACCATACCCAAATTATTTGCCGGGCCTGGATACATTTCTCTCAGTCAGGGTAAAAAAGATAAAAAAACAGATCACAAGCAGGCCTATCTTTCCACGTGGGCTTGCTGGGTTTGAGCCCAGGGCCTCGTGAGCCATGGGGTCCCCTAACTCCTGTGACAACATAACAGTTATAGCTAGAATCTTGTTTATTTCTACTGATAACCCAAATTTCTGTTAAAGAGGCCCCATTTACATTGACGTTCCTTGAGCACCCCCCCTCCCCCCCATGGGTTAAGACGGTCTAAAGACACAAAGAAGGGCTAGATACGATTACTTATGGACCATTTAGCATTATAAAATTAATATGTGTTTGAGAAGAAAACGTAACACAAATTGTTTTGATTCTATGTCAATTAAAAACTATTAATTCGGACTTGTCAAATTTCCAACGACAAAACTATTTAGTAAATTACATTAATACATCTCAATCAAGTAAGTACAAGTACATATTTCGTCACATTTGACTTCTCAAATTATGCTCATGTGTGTTTTGTTTAATTTTTTCTAAGTTTAAAGTCTATTCACTGTCCATTTTTTATCTGACACTACGTATAATATATTTCATTTATAAGCATTGTCTTTTTGATTCCGCCCGCAGTTCATAATAAAAATTGTATTAGGATCGCAGTTCGAACAAGTTAATACATAACATTTAAAAATTTACGACTCAGTGGCGTGTGCAAAATTATAATATTTTGGTCAAATAAAAAAAGTCAGTTTATATTTTGCGTTTTATAAAACAACATTTATTTCAATAAAATATGATGCAGAAACAATATTCAGACTGATCTAATTAAAAATTAAAAACAGAGGCTACCTCGTTCTGTCTGACAAATCTGCGTAAGCGCGGGAATGACGTCAGCTGGCAGTCCGTTCATGTTTTTATCAACCTAATGACAACATCAAAAATGTCATTTATATTTAACTAGGACTATGTAAATCTCTTATCTTAAAAATTCAATTTATTGCAAATAATATCAATATTCTGTCTTTTGATTTCTTTGACATTTGTTAAATACTGTTTATGAACAACAGCCGTTACCACGCAATTAATTGACAGGTGCGATGGATGACGTCATTCTCCCACTACTAACCAATGAAGCGAAGCAGCCTCTGCAATCTACAAACCTTGGTGCACTTTGACTAAGCAGCTCGACCCATCATAATATAAAAAAAAAACTACAATAGTTTAAAAATAGGAATGAGCCTTCCAAAATTATATTCCAAGAGATATAAGCAGGTTTTTCAAAGTAGGTAATAAGCAATTTTACAATTTGCTAAACAAATTAAGTACTAAGTACCCAGACACTCCATTATGTAAATCCGTGTTTCTCAGACATTTTTTAGTTTTGTACACTTGATGTGAAAATCAAAAATTCACAAAAAAATAAGCAATGAAAGTATGGTTTCAAGCAAACTAAAATACTAAACAGCCATTTAATGGGTAAAAACTAAAAACTTGCACTCTTCTCGGGCTAAGTAAGCCAAGTAAACGAGAAAAATAATAACTGAAGAAAAGATGGAAATACTGCGCGGTGAAAATAGCTTTCTTATATATGAATTTATAATAATCGTAATAATATTTTGATCACATTTTTTACGTCTGTTGTTCTTTAGAATAAACAAGTTTATATAAAAAAACGAAGCATTTGTATTTCTTAAATACGTACGCCTTAGTGGTATACTTTTTTATTTGGTGCGCCGCTGGAATAAACGACAGTTATCTAATTACGTCAAATTTTGAAAGAGGAGTGTTCTAATAAAATACAATAAAATAAAGCCACTCCCATTGCAATTGTATTAAATCATGCAGTACTCAAATTTTTAATTATTTTATTCTTTTCTGAACTCCGTGGAATCACACGCGCGTAGATCCAATATGAAAAATGAGCGCTTCCACGCAGAAAATGTGTTACATGAGTGAACTTCGCGTGAGGTATTCGGTATTTTACGGATGACACCAAATTGAAAAACCCATAAATTTACATATTATAATTTTTTTAACACATACAAAATGGTGTTTTTACATAGTTTACATAGCTATGGTCCGTATGTAAAATCCCTTTTTACGCACGAGTTTCTCTTTTGTTTCACTTTTTATACAAGGCTGTCACTTTTTACGTACAAACGTTTACGTGTTCTCGTTATAAATTGTAACAAGTGTGAGAAAATGCAGGTTTATTTTAACGCGCGCGGTGTTTTGACATGAGTTTGAATAAAATAGCATGCGTTTTAAAAAGGAGGCACCTTCTCACATTTGATACGCATTATAGGTACTATTATGTTCACATAAGTTTGATAACGAAATAAAATGTGTCAGACAACATTTTAACTTTCTAAGTCTAAATATATCAAAATTGTAAAAAAAGAAGACATGATTTCTTGGTTTGGGACTGCAGGATACAGCATGACATAATCTTTAAAAATTCGTCTATCAAATATAAACATAAAAGTATCAGGCGAGCAGCATTTCAGATAAATCAGTTTTTAATTTTATAAATATAAACATGTCAAATTTAAATTTTTGCATAAAACAACAAAACTTTTTAAAACTTAAAAGCGTTCTCTTTTCGTTTGTATTGCTGTGAAAATTTCTTTGATTTCTTATTGTTACAAGTAACTTAAAACCGTATATAATGAAAAAAACTCAAATATGAAAGTATCAGTGAAAGATCCCATGTAGGAGGACATCGACGGTTCCAAATATTTTGTTCACATATGAACACGTTCACTCAAGAAGAGACTACACTTTAAAAAAAAGTTTTACATATTTGAAAATAGTTTAATTGAAATTATAATTGTTATTTTATCACATGGTGTTAAGAGGGCTCATAGCTTACGGGTTCCTGGACTCGGGAACAACGGCACAATAATTTGAAAACGGGTATTGCTCCCAGTGGCTCCGGTGCAAAAATGAAATTGGAGTCTTATTTTCAATATTAAATGAAAAGTATTAATAATAAAGATGAAATTCCGGGAGTCGACATTTTTTTCGGAAATTTCCTCCTTTCTAGGAATCGTATTTTTAAATTCATTAGCATTTATAGTTTTCGAGTCAAAGGTTAAAAGTTCTTTATTCGATATTTAAGTCACGTTTTCGAAAGTCACTTAGGAGGCCGAGGGACTACTTAATTTGCAACACTGTGATAGTAAGATTTTTTAATTAGATCAGTAACTGAAATATCGTTCCTCAATTATTTTTTATCGAAACAATTGCTAAAATGTGTTGTAAATAAAATACAACATAACATAAAATACGTACTTTGTTTTATTTCAGTTATGAATTGCTGAAAGTATAATTTTGCACGCGCCATTGTTCGTATATAAATATCAAATTATGTAAAACTATTTCAAACTGCAATCCTGATACAATTTGAGGGCGGTGTTAATAAAAGTTTTTAAATGAGAAATATTTTTCAAATTTGCATAATTATGCAATGTTTTCTGAAGGCGGAGCTTAGACAATGAGAGCCTTACGGTGTTGTCATGAATGTCAGCTCAGCCTCGATTCAGAAGTATTTCATTGGTGACGAGCAAATCATCTGTAATATGTATACGGATTAATCTGTTTTTGAAAAACGTGGATGCGATTCGATCTTGTTGAGAAAAATACGGTATATCGTTAAAATTCCATCCAACGCCGTTAGTTAATAATATATAAATAAATCGTTATTAAAAGTAAACTGGGATATTTTTTATATTTTTAATTCATAAGTACCTATACGGAGGGTTTTTTTACACACACGTGAATACTTAGTTTGCACTTTATTAATTAGCTTCTTCAAGGGCCATATTTTTCGGAACCATGAAAAATATTATTTAAAGATTGGCTTCAGTATAGGGTACTGTACAAACATATTTCTGTACTTTTGCCGATAATAAATGATTATTTGACAGGTATTACTTTTATCTTTCAACCTACGCTTTCTAATCCGATTTGAATGAAATTTGGCACACGTATACAGCGCATATTAATTCAAAAGTTAGACTACTTATTATGTTCGACTTCATTCACGTAATCTCATAAACTTATTTCATACAAAAGTATTTTTTGAGAAAATTGAAAAATCTCTCAATTCATTTTCAAATATCGAAAAAATTCCCAGAAACGTTTAAGATTCTTTAGTAAAAGTTGAAATACCCAAGATTTTAAATAAATTACATGCAGCGCTTAAATTGTTAAACTATAGCTTTTAAAAAATGTTTGTTAGATGTCGCAGCATTCGCTCTAGTTTAGGGGTAATGCAGATCTTGACAATAGAAAACTATCCTTCAAATTTCAAAAATAATTTTAATATTTTTAACAAATTAATGCGGAGAATGATATTCCATAAATTAAATTTGCATAGCGCATCCAAATTTTACTAGATAAGAATTTTTGGCTAAGCAATTATATTTTGAACAATAAATTTTACATTAATTTTTTAATCGCACCTGCCTTAGCGTGTCCCAAATGGAATACTATGTATTGCATGAAATAGCAGATATTATTTTAATCGAAAAATTATTATTCTTTGTATATTTCTATTTTATTTTTTATTCAAAATGCAGAATAAAAATATAAATATAAAAAACGCATAGATAATGAAGATTTCGAGAAAAAAAGGAAAAAATCGAAGTAGTCTATAAGCTACCAGACAGCAGCATTGCCAATTGATTTTTAAAGCACGCCGCCAGCTGTCCGAATTTTAACGTATGATTTACCGGTTAAAGACAGCTTTTTGTAAGATAATTTTTAAATCCTAAAATCCAATTAAAAATGTTGCCGGACAATCGAAGTACATCGTTTACGTTTCATAAAAATATCTTTAGTTCTTCGCCAAAAGAGTTAAGTCATAAAAATTTACGACAGAAGTTGGAAAATCGTTTTGACAATTATGGCAGCGATGACGAAAAAGAGAATGTTTCGGAACGGAATGTATTAAGAAGCATTACTAGTTTATCAAACCTGTCTGAAACTAAAAAAGTGTTTCGTACCGGTGCTGAGAAAATAACCAAAACGTTAAACACTGTCAAAATTAAACTGGACACCATATCACAGGTAAAAATCTTACAGCGTTTTCGACCCCTTGAACTTTCAGCAATCTGCTTAAAACCCTACAATATAATTGTCAACATTTCTTCTCATTTTTAGAAATTTCGTATTTCAACAAAACGAAGAGCAATTCTAGAAGAAGGTCCGTCGACCCCATCTTGTAATACACCAGTGTCTCGATCTCGACAAGTATTGGGTCGAACACCGACAAAATTATACAGTCCTTTCGGTATTGAAACTCCGATAAAGAAATCTCCATCGGAAGATAAAGAAAATACGCCTTTTTCAAATCTAACGAACAAAATGAACTTGTCAAAAACCAAACAGTTATCGAATAGACTTCGTAATGCAAAGTCACAAGGAAAGAATTTCCCTGATCAAGAATCGTCAGGTGACTTTATATTTTTTAAAAAATAAATTTACAAAATTTGCATTTGTAAAATCATTGACTTATGCTTCACGATTGAAAAGAAAATTCACACGGAATCAAATTATCTTAAAAAGTGTAGTGTTTTCATATCTCATACAGACGCTTATGACTTGTTGTCGAGCATCTATAATTTACAGTAGCTACCTACCTTAAATTGGTAAATTACAGTTTCGTTTCTTTTTTGGCTACATAAAAACGAAATAATTTTTTATCGAAAACATCAATTTCACTATTAATTCTTATATAACTCAAATATATATCTTTGCTCACGTTCAGCTTGATAATTTATAACTTAAAACATTTTTTTTTTCTAAATTCTACATATCTACAGACTGATTTTTAAATTAATTCTTCTTTTTAAACAGCGTGTAGAAATCAAATAGACGAACAAATATTTTCTTATCAAAACTCAAAAATAAGAGAGAAACAGGCTTTCAAAGTTTAATAACATTTTTTTAAATTTGAGGTCGGTCCTGGCGTTATGTTATGTCATTACGGAAATATGTCATTATCAAGTATCTTGCTGCCTACTGGAAACAAAACGCTTCGAACAATTTCTGTAAATACTTTATAATGACATAACATAACGCCAGGGCCGACCTCAAAATTTATTAAACTTTGAATGACTGTTTTTCTTTTATTTTTGAGTTTTGATAAAAAAGCTACGTGAAATATTTGTTCGTCTATTTGAGTTTTTCACGCTGTTAAAAAAATTAAAGAATCATAAAATCATTCTGTATGTAATACATAAAAATCTCATCTAAATCAGTTAGTTATAAGCAAGAAAGCATAATCACGGAATGTTTGTTTTTTTTGAATGCTATTTTTGCTTACTTTAAAATACAATATTTTTCAGGACGACTGGTAAATAGATTTAACAGTAAAATATAGTAATAAATTGCTTTGCTAAAATTTCGATCTATGATAAACAGTAAATATCAGAAAGCGAACATAAAATTCATCGTGTTAATTATCTAACGAGTTGTGCTTTTGAAAATGTACGGTTAATGATTACCGTACAGAATTCTTTTCATAATTAAAACCGTTGCCGACGTTCTATTAAATGACAATAATGACTACAATACCAAAATATCAATAAGACGGAATCATCCGTTACAATTACACATTAGTACATTTGTTGTCCATTGACTCTTACCTTTTCCACCTGCAATCATAGTTTTTGACCACAAATATATCGTTGGAGTCCTTTTTAAGGAATCTGAAATCAAAGAATCAAACAAAAACCAATAACTACAAAGTTTATTTCACATAATATTGATCTAATTTTAAGCAGGTGATACAGATTCAGCAAAATAATAAATCTAAATTCCGATAAGATATTAATTTGTTTACTCTTTTAATATATTTACTGCCAATGTTTCAGAACCAAGTTCGTAACATATTTTGGCTCCTTTTCCAGGACCTAAAATAATAATACTTTCTATTATTATTTAATCAATATTTCAAAACTAAATCAGTTTTTCGGAATGTCATGATATAGCAAAATTCATTTTAATATCTAGCTGTAATATGCAAATTTCAACCGAAAATTTTCTGCTCTCCACTGGGACTATTTATTGAAAATACTCTTTTGTTTTTTTAATCAGTTTATGATATCGCTTTTATCATTCCTCTATTTATGAATTTCATATGTTCGCAGTAACGACTGTAATTTGTTTTATTACACATCATACTGATGTTTAAAAGACAATCAAAATATAGTTTTTAAAAAAGAACCACAAAATATGTATTGATAAAATACTTCAGTATTGTATTATACTTAATTTAGCATATCACATATTTTAATTTTAGTCACATATTTGTAAACATTGTACAAGTTTTTTGATATCGTATTTTTTATTAATATATTTATACTCCATTTTT
Organism: Venustoraphidia nigricollis; assembly: GCA_034508555.1. Lineage (NCBI taxonomy): Eukaryota > Metazoa > Arthropoda > Insecta > Raphidioptera > Raphidiidae > Venustoraphidia > Venustoraphidia nigricollis. The sequence continues at coordinate 1,623,832 of JAVRKA010000032.1, read as the reverse complement.
GTAATCCCACCTCAATTTGTTAAGAAAATAAATGTGTTACGTGTAATATGTCTTTTATTTTATTTGAGTTATTCTTTTGGAATTCAAATTCTATAAGAAGGTCAAAAATATAAATGAATGTTGTTGACCGAAGTTAACGGAAGGAAAAATCTAAACCGGGATATGGTAGCTTTTATTTTGGAGCGTAAAAATTCTTTGTGATAAATTAAAAACAAAACCAAACAACCATAACTATTTTAATATTTTTTTATTAATCAACAAATAAAACATTTATAAATAAAAAAATGTTCATTTCTAAAACAAAAATGAGAATTCCATTTTACAAACCTAATTGTGTGTCTTTAGCAGATGGCATTTCATTTATGTTTTCACAGTTAAATAATATTACAATATTTATGGCTCCAATGGCACCTGAAAACAACGTTTAATAAAAATATTTCGATAATGATAACTGAGCATCGCAAGAACAAACTATCTCACCTTTTCAATAGACAGTGACTTGTTTTTTGGTTTCCCTCGAATCAACGCATAACAAATGAGAGTCATGGCCATCACAAGTAGAAAATAACTTGTATGAACCAAATGCAAATTAATTAACGATCTATCATTCTAAAAAAACAATTCAATTGAATATTAATTTCGTTTATAATTCGATAATTTCCTAACAACATAGTGAAACGTGTAGAGAAAAAAAATCACTCAAGGCTAACAGAGGTGATCTCGTTCCGTTGGATAGTAGTGAGGAAATGACGTCATCCATTGGACTGTCAATTGATATTGGTTGATAAAAATAAAAACCGTCTCCAAGTTGACGTCACTCATTAACGGGGTAACCTTGGTAACCACTGGACAATTTGTTTTGATCGTTTGTTGCCGCATAAAGTCAAGATTACTAGAAACTAAGGTTGGGCGTTAGCATTGTTGAAGGTGTGTCAAGGCGAGACGCGGGATAGGACGGGGGAAATAGTCTTGTGGAGTCTTTTTCCAAACAGTTGGGATAAACACACTTGAATAACCAAACTATGGGCAATCAACTCAACCAATCATTGACGCGACTATGCTTATAGCCTCTTATTCCCAACCTTCTAGTATTTTAGTAATCTTGACATAACAGACACTGATTTTTAGGTTAGTTATTTGTTGTTTTGTTTTGACGCTACATAAAGCGTAACACTTACGACAGTAAGAAGCAGTGTGTTGTGAGGATTGGCCTTGTAACTCATACGAGCTACTGTACCGTCTCTACACCATTCGTCCACTCGTTCACCGAGAGCCAGCGGACTAGATCGAGTTATAACCGACGCCCCGTAACCCTACGAAACACATTTTCAGATGACATTTTGTAACGAAGAGTCTGTTGAAAGAAACAATACTAACTTGTACAGGTAAATTCAGAGAGCAAGATGCCAACATATTTCCTGCCGGTAAAAGTGATCGAGGACCAGTGAAAGTTACACACACTTCTTGTTGGCTCGCATTTTGTAAGATGCTGAACGAAACGCCAAGGTTGACGTCTGATATTTCCGATGAGTCACAAAGACTTTTCCATCCTAATAACGAAAACTAATTTGACATTGTAATTTAAACTACTGTTTTGGTCGCGCCATGATTTCTCATGTTTTTATAATCGCTCATTGAAGTCCATCGTCACATACTTATTTTCAGGGAAGAATGTTGACTTTTTCATGCCAGTTACGAAATACTAGGGAGGAAATTGACGATTGCGACTCTGCCATTCTCGATGCAATGGCCTTGCGACACAATGTACTATTATAAGAAATAGCTACAAATTAACGAACCTGTGAGAGGCAACACGCCCTGCACATACGAAACATTGTGAAGTAATCCTTTTAAGTCGAGCTCTGCCGTGACAGTGATAGATACATTGCCCCAACCGGCTATATCTGTATTATCACTTATCGATGGAATGAAATTATGTGAACTGTTCCACGACGCAAGAGGAATGTCTGTTGATTGAAGGCATAGCTCTTTCGAGCCTAAGAAGTTTAAAAATAGATTCCAATCCTAAAAAAGTACCTTCACTAGTTCATTGCTATCATGATAAAGCTATATTATTCAATTTAGAAAATTGATCGGATGCTGTAATAGTAGGAGAGTTGTTAGACATTTTTGGATAGGTATTTGAGACAGTGTGAAAATTTGTACAATACCTCTTTAGTAGCATCCGAATACAAAAACACAGACCTGGCTGAAGGACTTAACCGACCATCATTTTTTAAATTAACAAAATTTTCTCGCAATAAAAAGTCCCTAAGACATTTTGAAATTTGTCTAAAACTTAGCCACGTGTTTGCAAAATTATATTTTTGAAAAATTTTAAATAATATTTGAGGCACGTTGAAATTTAAACAGAATAATATTAGTACGTAACTAAAAATAGATATATTTAAAAAAACAGGTCGTTTCGGTGGGATATTCTACATGCCGGGTGAAAAATTTCAGGGTCGTTTAAGCCTCGTTACCCTTAAGCCAGGTCTATGTTTTTGTATTCGGATATTACTAAAGAGGTATTGTATAAGTTTTCACACTGCCTCAAATACCTACCCAAAAATGTCTTTAATTGTAGTATATCATAAACATCACACAATTCAATAAAACATTTCGGTCGATTGCAACCAAAAATTTCGAAAAAACGTTTGTTTATTCAATTTTAAAATGGCATCCAGCCAATTTACATTTCCTATAGCGTAAATGTGGCCAGGTCCGTTGGACTAGATCTGATAGCACAAAATAAAATTAGCGTATCTTCCAGCGATATAATAAAATGAATCTTAAAAAGTCATTGGTGTTTATTTAATCCAGACCCTCGATTGAAATGCCCAAACAATTTCTACCTATTTTTCATGAGCTATGGATATACTTACGGTGTGAGCATCGCTATTTTGTATTTTAGCTTGATGTCCAACTAAGTATGCCAATGTTAAAGTAGTCAAAGCAAACGCAGTCAAACACAATGTAAAGACAACAAGCGGAGGTCTTGTTGTGGCAAATCCTCTTATACCGACAACTGATGTTCCAAAAACCATTATGACAATTTCGTTACATCGAAATCTAAACAAAAGTGAACAATATGCACAATTTGTTTAACATAATATTTTGTCAACTTGATTCTAACCTAAACGTCAAACTAAATTTAAGGAAAAATTGTTATATTCATTACATACGTAAAATTCTCTCAACATATTTTAAAACTGAATGGTTAGTTTAATCAGAAACCACTTGCGAATTCGTCACATATAATTTTTCTGTTGCTTATTCTTATTTAAAAGTAATGACAGGACGTCAAGTTACAACTTACATGACATACGTAGATGTCTCCACTCACTAGCATTAATTAGGCTTAATGAAAATATTTTTTTGTAGATTATAAAAGCATATTTTTTACAAGAAATCTCCAATTTTAGGGCTAAAACTCCTTTAAAAATACCTATAAATCATATAATATAAATTGCAAAAAAATAAAATCATAATACGTTACAGATTATGCAGCTTCGACTTTTTCTTGTATGGCGAGTTGCTGTAAAATATTTTTAAAAAATAGGATTTTATTTAATTTTAACAGTAGTCAGTTGAATGAAATATTAATACAAAAAGCTATACGTCTCGTTAAATATACTTATCAAAAACTAACGTTATTTCTTTAAATATTTCGAAATAAAATAAAACTTGTAACAATCAAAGTAAAATACATGTCTTATTTATATTTAATGAGTTGTCATTACAATGTTCTTTGATATAGAAAATATGAAATTAATTCTGTAAAGAAAGTAGAATTGCTCCATTATTTCCTATATATTGCTGTCAATCAAATAGAGATAAAAAAGAATACGTAATAACTATACTTTTTGGTACTATTTGAAACTGTCGAAAACAACTAGTTTTAAAATCTAATAAGTCTGTTTAGTGTATCGGCAAAAACATAAAGACCTAGGAACTATGAATTTATTATATTTTAAATATTTTATTATGTTGTTTATTGCCATAATTTCTGTATGCAAATCACAAATGCAATCATTTATTATTGACTATTTACAACATAAAGTTGTGTCACAAGTTGTTATTTTATCTTGCTGGAATTTAAGTGGTAGGTATATTATTTTTCCATAGATTTTTTCAAAAAAAAAAAAAAAATAGGTTTTCAATTCGACCTGTACTTTTTTCTACAAAATAAATTGTAGTTATCCGTTCCTATAGCGTATTAAGACGCTGCCTTTCGTATCCGGTATGGTCTAGTGGCTAGGATACCTGGCTCTCACCCAGGAGGCTCGGGTTCGATTCCCGGTACCGGAATGTTTTTTGTTTTTATTTTTTTGCTTTGAGACTGATGATATAATAAAACACATTTTCTAGAAAACGCAGTTCTAGCCAAACAATTATCTAATTCCGGAATAAGAAATTCAGTAACCAATTATTCAACTCATAATTTTCAAAAATCTTTATCAGATTTGTCTAATAATAATATCGGTATCATTATACTGACCTCTTGCTATACATGGAAGAGCATTTTGCTTACGGTAAGTTGTTAAATAGAAAAATAATATTTGAAAAAAAAAGTAAAAAAAATTTACTTCAGGCATCTGCACATTTCTTCTCTGCTAAATATAAATGGTTAATAATAAACATCAACAATGAAAACAACAGCGTATTAAATAAAGATATAACAGAAGTTTTTAATAATATAAATATCAATATCGAGTCCGAAATTACTTTAGCTATTTCAAAAAGCTCCAAAATTGATTTGTATGAAATATACAAAACCGAACACAAAAACGGATTACATACAATGAAAAACATTGGATTTTGGAAAAACGCTTTATCGATTCAAAATAAACGATCAAAATATGACAGAAGAAAAAATATGAACGGCGTTACAATCCGTATTGCAGTTATGGTAATATTATAATTTATAACATACCTTTTTGGCCCATTATTCCACTTCGCTCCTTTTTTAGTTTCATCACTGGCTCACTTTTCACACATTATTACTTTTGAGTATTGGAATTTAATCGATTCTTTTTATTTGAGTAATCGTTATTTTGCATCCGTTACCGATCTCTGATTCTAGTATTTTATTTTTCGCTCACAACACGCATGTCAAGGGCCGGCAGTTATCACAGAGACAACAACGTTTAAAGTCTAATCTCTCAGACTGAAAAATTGCTCTCGGGAAATTTCGAATTGTGGCCACAATAAATTCATTTTATTAGCTGTGATTAAGCATTAAGCCTCACAAAATTTGGATTGCTGCTTAAAAATTTCAAAAAGCATATATTTTTACTCTAAAAATTGAATTAAAAAAAAACGTCATATTTGTCACGAGATTTCGAATTACGGGAAGCTAAATTAACATTTCGAAGTTTTTTTTAATACACATCCAACTGCTATCCGGGTGAAAAAATGAGCATATTGAACAGCTGATACTCGGTAACCTTAAAGTCATGTTGGTAATAGCTAGGGTTGCCAGGATGCCAAACCTAAAAGCCGAACAGACCAGCCAGTTTGGTCGGACATTTGGGTAAAAAAGCCGGACACTCTACATTATTGAGGATTTTTTTCTCAGTATTAATAGGTACGACAAAAAAAATTATGTAGAATCAAGCTTTTTTTATTATTACCATAAATCTTGATAAATTCTAATGAAAAATAAATAAAACGTCAAATTAGTCCAAATAATTTATTTTGTATCAGTCAAAATTAAATTCTAGAAAAAGCCGGACACCGTTTAATTTTGGCCGGACACGCAATCAAAAAGTCTAACTATGTCCTGCTTTATCCGGACGCCTGGCAACCCTAGTAATAGCAGATACTGCAATATTAAAATAGAATGGGGTGTTCTCTTGGCTCAAATGCACCAACATCCTGAAAGGATTTTTGTGCTTTTCTGCAATATTACTAAACTAGTAGTAACCGACATAACGAATATTTCTCAATTCGATTATTCAAACTTCCGGATTCTCTCGAAACTATTACATTACTACTCGTTTGGGCATCCATGTTTGTAATACTAAGTTATTGAGATTTGAGATTGTTAAAAATGATCAGATATCAAATATAGCAACGTTGTTTATGGATTTTTTAAAAAGAAAATAGTTGCAATCTATTCCTTTACTGTATATTGTAATCAAAGAATTTTTATTTTAGCATAATATTATAAAAAGTTCCTAGACTTTGCCATCAAAGCTACCTCATTTCAATTTTCAGGACACAGACAACGAAAATAGTAAATCAATCGAACAATATCTACAAAACCTAGTTGTTACAAATCGTTTTACTTTGATTCAAAAATATAATTTCGCTCTTTTAAAACGATTACGGGATATACATAATTTTACGTACGTGCTCATTTACTGAAAATTTAAATGTAACAAAAAAATAATTTACGATTTATTTTGCAGATTAAAATTAATTAGTGTAAATTCTCGAAACAAATCGGTTTCATGGCTTTCAAAAAAACTTTTAATAAATGGCGACATAGACATAAGCACTTCGTCAGTATTTATAGACGCTGAAAACTTTCAATCGATCAATTTTTTCATGCCAACTTGGCCATACAGGTTTGAAAGCATAAAACTTACATCAATCGCTTAGCTTGTTTATGCGTTTAACAGTTTCTACTGACAAAAATATTTAGAACCAGTATCATAGCTATCGTTTGCTATAATCGTTAAGAAACATCCATTGTTGTAATGCTATATTAGAAAAAAATATTTTCAAACACCTGTCAGCGTTGGGACTCAAACCCGAATCTTTCTATTTTCGCGGCGGAATGAGTTAACTCTATGGTGTCACATTTTAACAGTTAATCTTTCAAAGTAAAGCAAATTGCAACACTAAATTCACATCATTCATAACTCTCAGCATTACTGAAGCTAAAATTAGCTTTTGCATGATGTGAATTTAGTTTTGCGATTTGCTTTATTATGAAAGATTAACTGTCGAGATATGGCACAGTAGAGTAACTGATAACTTATTCCGTCGCGAAAGTGGAAAGATTCGGGTTTGAGTCCCGACGGTGACAGTTTTTTGAAAATATTTTTTTCTAACATAGCACTATAACAATGGATGTTTCTTAACAATTATAGCAAATAATAGCTATAATACTGTTTATAAATTTAGTCTTACGAACTATAACGTATGAACATTTACTAAAAATATTTATGATAAAATTATACTTTGATTTTAGAACATGTTTCATATTAAGGAACCCGTCAGCCTATGGAAATTTCTTCTTGAAACCGTTTTTAATAAGTACCTGGTATTTTTATTTAGCATTGTTGATTTTGATATTTCTTACGATGGTTTTAACTTATTGGTTCGATAAAAAACTAGATAAAACACACGAATTGAATTTTGAACCTGCAATCGGTTTGTGGAGCGCCTCAGCGATTGTGCTGTTTGGATCTATTTGCCAGCAAGGTAAAACTTCCAGAGAAACAAAAGACTAACGTTTACTTGCTTCGCTACTTAAATTCGTAAAATGAAGTCAAATTTTAAAATTTATTTGAAATGAAATCTAAGGTCATTGTCAAATACAATTTCTTGACAATGCTTTTTGCAACCCAGCATTAGTTTTTGCATCTGTTCTTTTGTTCCGATGTGGCAATTGCGTATTTTCTGTAGTCTGTATTTTCGAAGGACGAGTTTTCACGCTTGGATTAGACGGTTATGCTTTGGATTGTCTAGCGTTAATATTTTGTTATTCTACACTTAATAGGAACAAAGAGGCTGTGGTATAATTTATTGCCGAATTGTTCCTTCATGTATAAACTGTAAATTTATGATTACAATCTAAGGTCATTGTCAAATATAATTTTTTGACAATGCTTTTTGCAACCAAGCATAATTGTTCGAAATAAATTTACAGATACCGCTCTTATTCCGCGTCATCTTTCCGGAAGTATAATTTTCATTGCTTCACTTCTGTGCACATTTATTATTTACAATTATTACACATCGATAATGGTGGCGTTGTTTCTGATTCAAACTCCGGCTACAGTAACAACATATGAACAACTTTCACAACGCAGTTTTATACTCGGATATGATGAGAATACATACAACGATACTAATTACATATTTACAGTATGTACAACAAAATGTACCGCACTAAATGGCATTGCTTAGTGTCATCACAACACACTAGGGTTTTATCCGCTAATGACAAATAGTCCACTGTTTAAAATGAAATACAGTAAGACCCCGCTTAACGCGGAAGGTTTCAATAAGTTCTTGCGCTACACGAAACAGTGCTAGAGAAGGTTATCTTAATACCTAGATAATTGGCATAAGTGAAACAGAACCGAGAATAAGAAAATTTGTTAGTTTTTCTTTGTTTAATTTTGTAACACATATTGTTAAATACTTTATCACATTAATTATAGTTTTATTTATTGCTAATATCGACCTTTGTTCATAAAACATTTACGAAAAACAAATAAAAATTCGAGTAAGAAGTTATGTTTGTGACGAGAAAGGTTTCTCATTTGACATATTTTGTTTTTTGTGAAGAAGTCATCCTAATGTCGTTTGCCTTTTTCTGTTTCGTTCAGCAAGCTGTTGTCGATAGCAAGATATTGCATCAATGACACTTCGTCTTGCCTTTGAACTTCTATCAACATTTGAATCATTTTGTATAAACGGATCCATAATATTTACGTTATAGTGGCTAAACTTTTTCTTTTAGAAACCGCGTAATACCGAATCAGCGTTAAACAGAGCAGCTTTAAGCGAGGTCTTACTGTAGTTTACTCGATTGACGCGCTTGCCAGCACAATCAATATGTTATTTGCAGATGAAGTCAACTTACTTTCTTTAAATGTATTCACAGTAACACCATCTCTATAGTAAAATGGAATTATATTAACAAAAAAATATTTGCAGACCGATAAAGAACTTCATAAGTTCTACATAAAAAATATCGATCATTTTATAAACATGGATGCATGGGAGGCCACACAATTAATAAAAAATGGAGGTTTTGTGTATTACGCAGACCCGATACTGGTATACAAGTTTATGGAGCAAATTTATAGTTCGACCGATATATGCGAGTTGACCGAAATACCAGCGATAAAACCTACAATGTTGTCATTAATGATGTCTAAAGATTCACCATATGTGGAATTTTTTACGATCAGGTACGAAATCACGAAGTATAAACTTAAAGGAGGTGAACAATATGGATTTCCTCATGATTTTTGTCTCGTTGGCATTTTTTGCGTCCATTTTTATTTATTGCGCATGTGCAAAAAAACGGGAAAAGTTTATTTATGTTTATTTAGTTTTTTGGTTATGTCAAGTTGTTTACGAGTTTGCACATAAATAAACACAATATCTCGCTTTTTTGCGCATGCGCAATAAATAAAACTGGACGCAAAAAAATGTCAACGAACACGGCCATTATCAAACACTTTTAATACAAACAAATTCCGCTAGAGAAAAATACAGTTTTTGTTTTCAGTTTTCGTAAGCTATTCGATGTTGGCATTGTAAACAACGAATTAAGCCATTGGTATCCACGGAAACCAAAATGTCAGTCGACAAACGTGGATTTAACAGTTGTCGGAACCATTCAAGCAAAACCCGTTTTCTATATTTACATATTCGGTCTACTCTTATCTTTATTATTACTATTTATTGAAAGTAAATTATTGTCTAAATTATTCAACAAATATGTTCAACGTCAACAAATAATTCAAGTAAAATAAATCTCACTTATAGCCGTTCTATTTTAATACGAACGTGTAACCAATATAGACAAAGCTGTGAGTTTACAGTGCCTGGTTTCAAATGTGTAAATTGACAGCTTTGATTGTAGTGTCTTTTTTAGCTAGACCATCCTTACTTAATTCCTTGATTAAAATATACTTTGTTTATCATCAACATACTGTATGTTACAATGTTTATTGATTATCGCAAAAATAATAATAATATACAAACAGAAACAAAACAAAAACAATACAAACTTAGAAAATAAATTCCATGGTACGATAGTTTTTAGGATTGGCACAGCAAGGCAAACATTTCAATATCGGAACTAATCTCGATTATTACACGGATATTTGTCGGTTTATTTTTAAAACACTTCTAATTAATAAAGAAATTTGAGTATTTATAGCATGGAGAGAAGACACCTTATATTCTATTGTTGTAGATTTTTTTTTGGAATTAAAAAACTGTATATTATGTATCGACTTAAAAAAATAATAAATGACTTTTAACAGTTAAAGGATATCAATTATTTTTGGGGTTATAAAATCTATTTTGTTTTGGAAGATCTGAAAACTGAAATAGCGACTGAGTATCCTGCACTCTTTCAGGATTTGATTTACAAGGACTTTATAACAGAACCCCAAAATTTTTTTTCTATTTACACAATTTAATGCTATGAAATAACTTCAAAATTATCAAACTAATTTGTGCACTACTTCAAAAGACTGTTTTGTTACGTAACAATTTTCAACTCTATTTACAAAAATAAATTATGACACACTGTAACGTCCGATTGATTAAACAAAAGACTAACTCGAATGACTATCGAACGTTTTTTAATTAATTTGATGCAAGTTCATTTGTCTATATTGAATTTTTGTTTTTAATTCATCAAACATTTCATTAGTCAACACTTGTTTGATTTGAACTGGAGTTCGTTATTTTACGTAACACCTGGCTGATTTTTAACTATGATTTCGTGGCATTATGCTGAGCTAACAAAACGCGCAATTTTAAAATTGAACTAATTTCACCTTGAGACAATTTGCGACCCTAAAATAAAAACAAATGAACATACCTTTAGGGCTTTAGCTCTTCTGAGACAATTCTTTCTTCGAACGCGGAGTTCACTCAAATATTGTTGTTGAAATGTATAAATGTTTTTTATAGGTTAAGTGTTATTTGCATAAAAAACTAACAAACGAAACAAATAGACTTGGAGAATTTTTGAACGATGTCAAATTTCATCTGTGAAATCGTTTACTTTGTGTTGCTGTATTGATTTTCATTTGTTATTGATAAATAAATGACTGTCTATGAGACAGTAGAACAACTGTGTAAGTATTTTGTTCTTCTTTTGTTTTCAAATGATTCCCATTAGATTCTGTACAATAAGGAAAGCTAGTTGATAAAGGCGTTCGTAAATCGTAACGTCTACAGATAACGCCTTGTATAAAGAATACAGTCGTTCCGAGATCCAGATTAGAAAATAACCTCAAATGTCGTCGAAAAAATATAATTATAATTCACAATCAGACTCTTTTGTGATGTAATTGCGGTTTTGAAGAAATTTTGCGATGCACTTTTTAACACTATTCTTATCTGAAAAAGAAAAACATGTAAATAGTTTACGTGTTATTTTTAACCACGCGGAAACTAAAATACTCACCGGAGCATCCTTTGCTAAGTAATTTATGTGACATATTTCGTGCCGTCAATTTGAAAAGCTCTTTCGAAGCAAACCTTTGTTTTTCATATGCAGGCGTTAACAAATTAACCACCAAAAGAGCTATTTGTTTTTTCAATATCTGCTGTTCAATTGTTTCTAGAAAAACAGGAGAAAATTTTCAACAATCAATATTTAAAAACAAACGAAACAAATTAGCGCATACCTTTTTTAACGGTTTCGATTTTGGTACTACCTTTCGGTTTTACATTTTTGACACTTAAATTTTCATTATTTTCTTTTTTAACATCTGGAGTAGCGTCTTCATCATCTCCAAACAATTCTTTAATTTTCTCTTTTTTAATTTTCTTTTCGACCGGAGCACGTTTTGACATTGTTTCTTTATTTTTATTACAACTCTTATTTTGGGCAAGTTTATTTTCACTTTTAACATTTGCATCTTTCGTTCTTTTATCATCCTGACGCGATTTACTAACAGAAGTTAACGATTCGTTTTCCTTTTTTTTTTTGTTCTCGTTCTTGTCAACTTCACAGATACCGGATTCATCTTTTTTATTTGAGCAATTGTTTAATTCTTCAGAATCAACATTTTCAGATTTCACGTCAGAATTTCTGTTTGACCGAACACGCTCTGTATCAACCATTTTAACCATTTTGTCTTTTCTTTCGCTTAAACTTTCTTTTTTCATTTCGGTATTACTTTCCAAACTTTTGTTTTCCGTAACATCACTTTCATCAAGTTCCATTTTTACAATTCCAGTCTTATTTTTTACATCGACCTTCCGTTCTTTCTTTTGTCGTTCTTCTGTTTTGGTTTTTTTAGAAGCACTAACCAATTCTTCTTCATCGCAACCAAACAAATCACTTATTAATCGTTTGGTATTTTTTTTGTTTTGATTATCATTATAACTTAATTTGTCTTTTTGGTTTTTATTGCTATTGTTTTTACTTAAAAACGTATCCAATCTCTGCTGTTTCGAGTCGACGTTCATTTTTTCATCCGAATTTTTCACTTTGATTTCTTTTAACATCGTCTTAGCGCTTTTGAAACTCGTACTGTAAACCTCACTTGCTTTCTTAAATCCATCGGAAACTGGCACATCGGTCTTTAACCCTTCCGTTATCGGCACACTCGTTGACGAGTTCGAGTCGGCACTCGATTCTGAACTATTCAAATCGGTGAATAAATTTTTAAGGTAACTTCCTCCATTTTTTGTCAATTGTTTTGCCAGCAATTCATGAAGTGTTATGCATCTTTTTATTGACGAAACCTGTAATGTGTTAAATTTAAGAAACATTCAATAATATCAAAGTGTGTAAGCTTTCACGACTGATGTTGTTGTAAGACTTCTTGGTTTCCAGGCTTTTACGCCGTGGTCGATGGGTATTGCTACCTGACGTTTCGTCTACAACTGCGGTAGACATTATCAAAGGCAATGTGGTAGCGGGCGAACGTGGGTTTACTAACGAGCTCATTGACCAACCAGAGAAGAGCGAGCTACGACCGTGTAGAGAACACAACTCACGTTGTATAAAAGAAGAAGGAGCAGCAATCGTCGACACATCGCCTTTGATAATGTCTACCGCAGTTGTAGACAAAACATCAGGTAGAAATACTAATGGACCACGTCAAACATTGATACTTAGTGTTGATGTTTGCAATAAAAGTTGACTTTTGATAATTTGGTGAGTTATTTATTTAACATTCACCCGAAGTACAATTTACGTGAAATGAAAGCGTCAACCAAAGGACGCTGAAAGACAATCTCGCTCTACCCTAGAGCTAGGGTCGGCGCTAGATTCCCGAACAGACATAGTTCCAATTTTGTTTATGAAACAAAATTTTAGGCTATCTTTGTTTACTAAAAGCCACACAAACATAATTTAAATACCTGTTTAGCAATGGACGATCGATAAATGGTGAGCACTGTAGATGACGTAAAGCATCTATACTCTAAATCGACAGCGCAATGTTCAATATCTTCTTTATCGATGTCTCGTAGAGTGATGTCGGCATCCTTATAGGTATTGTAGTTATCTTTTAAAGCCGTTACTAGCGTGTCTAGATATTTTTCCCGAGTTTCGATGGTCAGGTTCGATACTTTCTGACCAGTTGATTCGGCAGCTCTAACTCGAGCATATTTTGCCGACTCCTTTTCATCCAACTGCTTAGCTGATTTAATCTGAAAACAAAATTAAGTCAAATCGATGTTTGATAATCAAATTTGTTTTACGAGTAACTACCTGATTGGAGCCTTTACGAAGAGCGAACTGGCTTTTTATAAATTGTTCCATTTCTTTTTTGGCGCGTTTGTCGCTCTCGCCATCAGAATCACTATTATCATTCTGATAGTCTTCACCGTACCTAAAAAAAAAACATTAAAAATTCACGCACGCGAGATAATTAACAAAGTTCGCAATTTTCACATGCTGACCGTGAAAATTGCGAATTATCTCGCATTCTAAACGGTAAAAAATTCTGGAACTTCAGGATTTATTAGAAAACGTTATTTTGAACCTATGAAAAAAAATGATCAAAATCTGTCGAAAAGTGATTTTTCTTTATTATACCACGCTAGAACTACCTGAATTATAACTGTACTAACCTTCTCTGTCCGGCTCTACCGCCCTCGTAGAGTTCGGAACTATCGATAGAAACATCAGCCGGATTAAATCTGTAATTAACGGCCGATTTATGGTAAGCTTCGACAAGTTTTTCGACAGCTTTGGGGTCCTTGCAAACGTCGCACTGAGAGTTGCATTTCGGAAGTGAATCACCAAAAAACTTTGCAAATAATCCATGTCGGCACGAACTGTAAACAAAGTTAGCACTTAATAAAAAACAAAAGCAATTCCGTCTATACCTAAAACAATACACTGTCGCACTAACACATATTTTTATGAGAAGTGACAACACAAACCTTGGAGTTTCGCAGTAGTCGACAATTTTCATGAAGCTTTGTTTTTCAACTTCGGCTTGTTTGCGCCTGGTTTCATCTTTTGCTTTCAAACTTTGCTGTTCGAGATGAAAATTAACGGCGTTTCGATCTGATCGTGCATAATAAATACGGCAATGTGCCGGCAGGCCGTCTCGGCCAGCGCGACCTGATTCTTGATAATAGGCTGCGACGTTCGACGCGATACCCCAATGAGCTACAAATCTGTTTCGAAAACAAAAAGACGCGTATATTATTTTTTTTCAAGGGCGAACACATTCACGGAATTGTACTGGCGTAACTTTTTTTATAAGAAACCGCCATAACAGAACAGAATAGTAATTTTATTGGTTAGGTAATTACCGAACTGTTGCCTTATCGACGCCCATTCCGAAACTGTTTGTGGCACAAATGACACTGACGTCGCCTTTCTGCCAACCGTCTTGCCTCTGGTGTCTTTCAGATTCGTTTAAACCCGCATGATAACTGGCAGCACTTACACCTCGCATCGTAAGTTGATTTGCAATTTCGCCAGTAGCGATACGCGTTCGGCAATAAATTATACCGCAGCCTCTTTGGTCCTATTGAGTGTAGAATAACAAAATATTAACGCTCGACAACTCAATGAATAACCATATAATCCAAGCGTGAAAACTCGTCCTTCGAAAATACAGACTACAGGAAATACTCAATTGCCATATCGGAACAAAAGAACAGACGCAGAAAGTAAGCTTGTTAAACAAATAATAATAATAATAATGCGTTTAACGTCCGTTTCTCGACTTTAACAGACGCCATTCGCACCATTACTATTTTCATTCTACAACTTCCCGTTATTTTCTACATTTTTAAAACTTCAACTTAAGTAACAGCAATGGGCGAATGAAGGAATTATAGGAAATCAGGAAAAGGTAGACAGTTTTTGAACTAGGAGTTTGATAGGTAACCAGTCATGGCCTCGAATAAGGAACCATCTCAATATTTATCTGGAAATAATTGAGGAAACCCATGAAAAACCTCAACAAGATGGCGGGTACAGGAATTGCCGTTTCTCAGCGAGAGGCAGTAAGAAAAAATCCCAGTCACATCTGCCCACGCCAGGATTCGAACCCGGTACCTCCAGAATACGGGTCTAGTGCTCTCACCACTACCCTACCCCGCTCGGTCTTGTCAACTCTGTTTACCTTCGATTTATCTTTATCTGGATCCAAATCTAAACAATTTTCGACGAATTCCTTCAAATCGTCAAACGAATTCTGCATCACGTCTTGAAAAGCAACGTCGTAAAACAAATTCGAGCGAAAGCAACTGTTTTTAAAAACACCGCAATTGGCATTTAATTTGAGTATTTTAAAAATATCATCTTTAACCTGAAAAAAAACACGGGAGTTGTAAAGAACTAATTAAGAGTACATTAAAAAAAAAAATTGAAATCTAACGAACCGCCTGACTAGCTGTAGCCGTAACAACAATCCACGGAATTTTTCCAGTTATACTTTTGTAATAGCCCAGTTTTGTATAATCGGGTCTGAAATCATGCCCCCACTGGGATACGCAATGTGCTTCATCAATGACGAAATATGATACTCGATTCATTTCTAATAATCTGTTGAACAGTTCCTAGAAAAAAAACAATAAAGTAGAAATCTACCCTAGAAACGGTATTGATAATTATTTCATACTAGCGGCCCGGTCCTGCTTCGCACGGGTAGCATTAATTATCTATAGCCATAAAAGATGAGAATCATTATCATAAAAATCTCAAAGTGTATTGAATTTGCGCCAATCAAATCGTTTTTAATAGTGATCTAAGAAAAATCAAAATTGCCAAAAAATAAAAAAAAAATAATTCTGTTGATCCACTGGGCTAATCTGAAGATTGTCTGAAAATGTCATCAACATCGGTCCAGTCGTTTTGGAGTTACACATCGATTTTTAGACATATAGATAGATTATTCGTTTGTCTACATTTGCTTTCATTATTTGTCTAGGCCCGGGTTACCAAAAAAAGTTGAGGAGGAATTTTTACCTTAAAAGTAGATGTAGCTGCTTGCTCAGGCGTAATATACAATAGTCTAGTTTTGAGAGGTTTCGATTCTTTACCATTTTTCTCAAAAAGTTTAGTCTGAATTAAACCATCCTTATCTTTCTTTTCTTTTTCATATTTTGACAATTTTATTGAGCCATTAGTCAAATCATCTATGAGAAGTCTTCGGTCACTATCCGATGTTTTAGAGTTTATCGTTTCTGCCTTTATACCTAGGGCTCTCAAATGATCTATCTGATCCTGTTAACAGAATAACAGATTAATAAAAACACCCACCCTTAATTTAGCAATATTATTGCTGGGTTGCAGAAATGATTGTCAAATAATTGGATTTGACAATGATCTTAGATTGTGATAATATAATTACAGTTTTCATACATGCATGAACAGTTTAACGTATTCAATCATGTACAACATTAGATTGTATTCACACAAAAACAAATGCTTGATCTAGACAAAAAAACATCGTTTTTAAAGTCAAATTTTGATGAAAATGAGTAGAAAAATATCGTTTCGAAGTAAAAATTATACAAAAAAAACTATGTTAAATGCACGCATAGTTTAAAAGAAATATTTCAATTGACCAATTATTTTTCGAACAGAATCGAATTAAAATTCTACAATGCTTTTCTTATAGAGAAATATGTGTGTTCTCAATCTAAGTTCATTGTCAAATCAAATTAATTGACAATCCTTTCTGCAACCCAGCACATGACACATACTTTGATTAAGGCTAAAAGTGGTGATATTACAACAGCTAATTTTGTATCATACACAGCCGCTGGCAACTGATAACACAGGGACTTCCCCGAACCCGTTGGCATAGATATAAACGCATCTCTATCTCCTAAAATAAAAACACATTATCAAAACACGAACTTTGAGGAGCTTTCTAAAGACTAAACACTCACCTTTGCTTATCGACAGAATGGCATTTCTCTGTAAATCTGATTTGAAGTTTTCGTGGCCAAATTGTGTTTTCAAAACACTCAAAATGCGTTCCTCTGATGCTGGCATATTAACAGTTTTCGATCACAGTTTTTAACAGTTTACTAATTTAATAACTTTTCCAGTAGTTGCACAACGAGTTCATTGTCACATGTGGACTTGACTTTTTACATAAATATCACACAACATGTACTTATAATATGGTAATTTTGTCTTTAGAACAGGTACATAACCTTTATAATGACTCCCATTTTACTTTTAAATGTCAAAATATGCGTCCATATGGTTTCACCTACATCTATCGTATAATATTTCAACTAAACGTGTTTGCGCTTAAGTATTTATATAGGTCTATAGTGCTGAATGACATAGGCGTACCAAATTATTTTTCCTTTTATACACAATAATATAATAAATTAATACATATGTTTTACATAATTTTATAATAAAAAAGTGAGGTATCAGAATAAAAGAAAAGCGATTTTTGCATTTTTTTATTAACTACAATAAATACTGCTAACATTGTTAAAAATTATATTTTTTTGTTACTTTATATATTAAGGCAACTTTGTGTTAAAAAATTGTACAATAAAAAAATTACAATTAAATGTTACAATATTGTAGGAAAACGTACAATGAAAATGTTATTGCAACAAAATTAGTAAACCTCTGAATTTTTGTTATTATTAGTAATTCTATATTAATCATGAAAAATATATTAATTACAACATTCAATTCCCTACAAAATTCGAATAACTAAATGAAGCTCGGGTTCAATTCCTGTATTTTCTCTAATGCAACAATTTAATAAAAAAAAAAAAAAAAAAAAATTCTGGAAACGAAAAAAAAGCAATAAGATTTGCAACCGGAATTACACAATAGTATCAATTCCCAAACCAAATAAACTTACTTTTTGTTACTAAATATTACAATTTCGTAAAAAAGAAGCTACAATAAAAGAAACTTCCATTTTTTTGTAATTATTACATAAAACAAAATCTGAAATCGGTTCCTTAGTTGATGGCAATCCAGAAGCAGAAAAAAATGCACAAATATCGGAACATTTTCCTCGCCGATTTTATTAATAAAATGGTAACTGCAAATTTGGCAGCAGAAAATATGAAATAATACAAAAAAGCGTATATATACAACCTTTTAACTACCCGAATAATATAAAATAGGCACACTTTTTTACACGAAAAAAAAATGACTAGACATTACATGGTAAACAAAATATCTCAAAATGGAATCTCTCTCTTTGGTCCTAAATGAACTGCCTTTATGAAAATGCTTTTAGGTGATATAATGAATGAAGATAAAATTCGCTTTTTTCTTAGTGAGCTCCAATTTTCGAAACCGTTCAACGTTAATGCGATTACTTTTCTTTAAACAAACTTTTACACCAATTAAAAAACTGAACGAGTTATCAAGACCGATGACAGGAAGACAAAAGACAATTGAATGATTTCGATAATCAGAGTACGAACAGTTTAACCTAAAAAAAATATATTTATGCATTTCACGTTTGTACTTTTCAATATTTGATAGTTTCTATTCAAAAAAAATGTAAAGGAACTGACAAGTAAAAAGTTTTAAACGCTAATGGAGGAAATTCAGCAGCCAGTTAGGCAAATTCAACTGTCAAAATAAAACAATGTAGCATCACAGACACCGCTAAGTATGGTACAAGTTCCTTTCAACTTTTTCGAAAAAAAAACGCAGCTGTATAAATTAAAACAACTTTTGTCTAAACACATTAAAATTTCAACTCAACCTAAATACGAAACATAAATTACACAAATCTACAAAGTACCAATAAAATGAAAACATATGGACTTAAAAATTTATAAGTTATTGACTACAGTGCCATTGAACAACCTTGCTACTAAATATACAAGGCTGTGAATCAGTGATTTCAAATGTTTTATTACTGTCAATACGAACAAATTTACGCATGCATGTATATTGCGCCCAACAAAAGAACGTCTGATCGGAAAGGGAGTCAGTCAGTATGTAACGAGAATTCTGCGAAACCATAGGCTATGAACATTCTATCGACAGGCGTACACAATAATATGACACAATCGAAAACATATATTAAATAATGACCCATACGTTAATCAATTTAAAACTATTCAAAATGATAACTGAAACAAAAATTAACTTACAACCACGACAAAAATAAAACGTGTGAGCATCACCCACTTAAGCTCAATTGAAACTTCTTTAGAGTTATGATCTAATTTCACTGATGCGTTATCCATTTTGCGTTACCAAGCTTTCTCTTATATTTCCTTACCGTTGAATCAGTTACACATACGTCGATAAAGAAGTTTTACTTCAAAAAAATAAAATTCGACAAGATAAAGTTTCTAATATTTTGAGTGTAACGCCATGCTCAGCTAGTGGCAAATTTTGTTACTATATTATAGTTAGGGATATGACATTTCCAAAAACGAAAATGTTTATAGAAGTTCAGATGTTTCCATCTTATTGTTTTGTTTATACACTATTTTACATAACAGATCACATTCATGCTGTTCTTAGTACACTGACCTTCAAAATTTTCAACTCAACATAATTTTTCATATCATTATCTAGAATAAAGTTAAATAAACAACTGAGTCTCGCTAAAAAAAAAGAGATCTCAAAAAATGGCAATATTTATTACAACACCGGCCAGACTTTTATTTAAAAGTAAATATAAAATCAATTCTGTGATGATTTACAGCAATGTGGCTACTAGATTTTGTCATGTAAACAAAACACAACGCTATATTGTTTTGTTAAAATAACCTCAAAGCAATGATATATAATTATTGATTACTTAATTGTCAACTGATATTTGTTAACGAGCAAAAACCAAGTAGCGAGTAGCAAAATAAAGAGTTTTCTTTATATATCCTATTGGTCGTCGATACTATAAAATAATAAACAGCAAATGTGTCGTAACTATGATCAGCAAGAACGGATCGTACCAGTCTATACATAAATCTATAAATGCAAGGCCGAACGTATACGTGGAGTGTAGTTTTATGTGAACTCAAGGCGGTGGATGCTGGAGTGCTAGACCGAGCCTATGCTGGATGTGATCAAACCTCTCCATATACTGGGAGATCATCGTCGGTGCACGAAGTGGCGATAGTGATTGACTACAAAACAATAGACTATAGATTATAGACGCTCGACAACTGACGACTATCCAAATTATTCAATTCTACCAAAAAAAGAGTACAGTCGCTTCTTCTATAGCGCGGTATTATACATGTCTAAAGATATCCTAATTAAATTTCTCCGTTAGTTTGGAAACTTATGAATACTTCAATATTTTTAACAGGGTAGTGTAATTTTTTTATAGCACGGTTCAGTGATTTTTTTTAAATTTTATAAAGAGAATTACCTGTTATACTGGGCTAAATTATAATCCCATTTTATGCCGCCAGCATCTCTTGAGGGCGGAGACGTTCCGGACCACAGAGCGCTCGTGCTCGGCACATTTGAAGCTAGTCGGGGACTTTGCACTGAAACATTATTCACTCAATCAACACTCAAAATAAATACAAGTTTATTAATTGTCAGATTGTATGTTTGTGACATCGTTCGATTCAACTTTGTGTAATTTGACACCTTTGAACGTATCATACAATTCACTTTTACACTAATAATAATAATAATAATAATAATGCGTTTAACGTCCGTTTCTCGACTTTATGTCATAACAGACGCCATTCGCACCATTACTATTTTTTCATTTACCACTTCCTGTTATTTTCTACATTTTTTTTACAACTTCAACTTATGTAATAGCAATGGGCGAATGGAGGAATTATAGGAAATTAGGATAAGGTAGGTAATTTTTTAACTAGGAATTTGATAGGTAATCGGCCATGGCCTCAAATAAGGAACCATCTCGATATTTATCTGGAATTAATTGAGGGAAACCATGGAAAACCTCAATCAAGATGGCCGGTCCAGGAATTACCGTTTCTCGGCGAGAGGCAGTAGGAAAAAGTCCCAGCCACATCTGCCCTCGCCGGGATTCGAATCCGATACCTCCAGAATGCGAGTCTAGTGCTGTCACCACTACTATATTCCCAAAATATTTTCAAATATGACAAAGTATATAAATCAGTTTGGCAATAATATCTTGCAATTTACATTATTTATTCGATATATTTCTACATAACCGAACAAACTTACTTGCTATTGGTTCCGGAAACGGTTTTACTGTTTTAGGTGGATGCGACCACGGATGACTGCCTAATCTGGTTCCTGTCCGCCATCGACGTACCATAAACTGCATTCGTTGTATGGCTATCACAAGCGATACCACAGACCTAATAATACAGTACATCATTAATTTATCTAAAAAACAGAAGAAACACGCTTTTCGACGCTTAATTTCACTTAAAATGACGAACAATCAGAAATTTTCGTATTCTAACCAACGATTCTAACATAGCTTCACTTATATTGCGCACGCAATTCTGCGCAAGAATTTTGACATCAATCATAACCTCACTTAAAAGAAACATGAAGATTTTCGACTTACCTGAATTTCTTTCTTCTAGTTACTGTGTTGTTGTTAGTTCCCCGAGTATAATCAGTTAATTTAGGCACATGGTTTGGACTTAATTCATAACTAGCTATGATCGATAGTAAATAACGTTTTTGAAATGTCAACGCCTTGCGTTTACTTTCGGCTCTCAAGTATTTTCCGAATAAGTGATTCGTCTGTAACAACAAAAAACCAATATATTGACACTTTCTTTTAAAAATATTTTTTATGAACTATCCAAATGTCCAACAAAGTACATAAAAAAACAATCGATTCCCTATTATTGCGATACACGTCATTTTTGTTTCTCGATTCTATTGTTTTTTTTTAAATATTTTCAATTCTCTAAATAAAAACCTTACCCGTTCATCGATTTCATTATCGTTCACAGCGTTCGAACGAATCTGCGTTTTCTGCTGATCTTCTAGTTGTCTTATCCGTTCCTGCAGTGTCTTTCTTTCATCGGTGAGTTTCACTAACGTGTCTGCCATTCTTTTATTTTCCTTCATATGATCTTCTAATAAATTCTTCAATTCCTAAAACCAATTGACCCTCAGTTTAAATTTTTAGCATGTAGAAAAACCTGTCAGAGATTTTTTTATAGGAAACTGAAAATTCTCTCAGTAAAATGTTGGTGTGCAATAAAATACCTGTATTTTCTGTAAAAATTCCTCCGGCACAGGCGTATTCAAGTGCGCATCTCTTTGCTGCTGAATTAAATCAACCAGTTCTAATTCTTTTTCATTTGCAGAATTCAGCTTTCGTCTTAATTCTTCGAGTTGTGTTTTCATGGCGCGATTCTCCGCATCTAAATCATTCTACAAAATCAAAACAAATTAATTTAGACTTAAATCGCGCGTGGACGTTGATAAATTACATCATTCTCAAGGTCAACAGAATACTATAGGTTAGGCGTTAACATTGTTGAAAGTGTGGTAGAGCGAGACAGGAGAGAGGGTGGGGGTAGTGGACCTTGAGACCTTTTTTCCAAGTCAAGGGTTTCGAATGACGTAAGCAACCGATTCAACCCATCACAGGCGTGATAGTTTCTTACGTTCAATCTATAGTACTCTACTAACCTTGGATCATGACAAAACAGCATCGAATCAATATTCAATTTAACAGAAGTATTTAAATATCTTACCAGAAGAAGTCTAGAATTGTCCGTTTCTCGATCTTTTTGCGTCAACATCTTTTTCTGATTTTCCACTTGACCCTTAAATTTCATTTCATTTTTTTCAGCATTTTCCAAACGTTTACACAATTTTTTTATTGCATTCTTTTGCAGCGCTAATTGTTCGTTAGATAACAACAAATCTTTGTTAAACTGTTCGCTTTCAACACGTACTTTTTCAAGTTCTGTTTTCAACCTTGCATTTTCTTCAACGACGCTTTCCATTTGATGCAAGTCGTTTAACAATCGGTCCGGTGAATTAAGAGCCGAATAACGATCTAACTCCCGTTGCAGTTTTTCCCTTTCGGTAATAAAACCTTTAAGTTGCTCATCCCGCACACCGAGTTCAGTTTGAATTTTGACGAACTCGTTTCTGAGTTCTCCATTTTCAGCGATCAATTTTTCTAGCTCACTTTCACTCTTTAAAGCGGCTTCTAACCTCAAACGAAGCGCTTCAATTATATTCGCCGACTGTTCTTGTTCCTTATTCAGCTCCTCATTTTCATTTTCTATCTGCTCTTTCAATTGTTTACAAAGTTGTTGTTCTTCGTGCAATTTCAGTCTAACTTCTTCGATTTCTTCGATAAGTTTGTTTTTAGTTTGTTCGGAATCTGCGTTCTCCTTTTCTAATCGTCGTATTTTCTCATTCAACTCATTTAGTTTTGCATCAAACGATTCGTTTTCCGGGTTAGAAGCCATTAATTTATCGTTTGATGGTGGCACTTCTATATTAAAATTATCGACCTTTTGTAATTTTTCTTTTTTTAAATCTAACGTCAGACTGTCTTCACTTTCGATTGCGTTCAATATATTCGAATCCAAAATGGCCGAATAATCCAACTCGCGCCTGACTTGTCCGGCTATATCGTCTATCGACGCCTCTCTCGTCCGTAAACTGACGTCGCTGGTGTTCGAAAGCGTCATTCGAAGACTGTTGACTTCGTCTTGCAGCGAATGATTCAAGCGCTGCTCCTCTTTCAATTTTTTCGCCAAATCGACAATGTTGCCGGTTTCTTGCATTTTGTTTTGGATCGTTTCCAACGCAACATGTAAACTCTTACAGTCTTCGCTCATTTGTTTTATGATTTTGTCTTTTTCTTTTAAATATTCTTGCAGGTGCGTTATTTCGCGCTGCAACTCATTTGCTTCGGCGTTTTTCTTCAAAATGTTTTCTTCGTTCTCACGCAATTGTTTTACGTACTTATCGGTCATCGATTGGTACGATCCGTCACTAAAATCTTTTAATCGATTCTGTAAAACCGTTAATTCATCTTGATACTTATTGATATCTTCGTTCAGTATTTCTATTTCGCATTCTCGATCGTTAATTTTCTCTACGAGCATTTTAATTTGCGACGATTCTTCACTGTTACTATCCGCAGTTCTTTTGTTTAACTCATTTATGGCCAATTCTTGTTCATTAAGTTTGTTTTTTACAGCTTCGAGTTCTTTAACGTAATTTTCAATTTGTGCGTTTTTATTTTCTAAATCTTTAATCAATTTCTCGTTAATTTCGGTTTTTTCTAACAACTGACTTTCGGCAGATTTCAAATATTCTTGTAAGCATTCTAATTCAATTGTTTTATTTTCGTATTTTTCAGTCAAATCTTTAACGGTTTTATTTACCGCCTCTAAAATCGACTCAGCGCCGTTTGAGTTCGTCGATAGTTCTTTGAGTTTCGATTCCAAACGTTGAATTTCACTAGTTTTTTCAGCTATCAAAGTTTCAAATTCGCCTAGTCGAAACTCTAACTCGTCGGCACGTTTCTGCAAATCTTGTTTTTCTTTGACGACATTTACATATACATCGTCTCTCCTTACAATATCGTCTCGTAAAATATCCAGCTGTTTCGTTTTTTCCGACAATTCCAACCTACATTCGTCCAAATCGGTTTTCAATTTAATTTCATTAATTTTCATGTTCTCGAACTGTTCTTGCAATTTTTGCTTCTCCTGATCAAAGATACCGATTTTTTCTTGTAAAGTAACGATTTCTGTTTCCAGATTAGGCAAGATGCTCAGCTGTTCTTCAAAGTTATCGATCATTTCGTCTTTCTGTTGCACATCGTGTTTGAGATCATCGATCTCTTTTCTTAAATTGATGAATAATGGACTGTCTTCGAAATGAACATGTTTTCCAGACGTCGATTTCGAAGAATGGTTTGAATCGAAAAATTTCGGGTCCACAAATTGAATCGTCGACAGCTCCGGCGGAGGTAAAAAAGAATCGCCTTGACCTTTTTCAACATTGACCTGGTGAAAACCTGTTCTATCCAGAGAATTCAAGCTTTGTGAAGTCACTGCCTCCTTTCGCATCACGTCGGCTTCGCCGAATTCCGTAAAAGAAATGACGTCGCTCAAAGTCCTGGCACTGTTTCGTCCATCCGACTGTTCTTTAAAACTGTCACTAATTTGTTTCAACAAATTGTCATCGATATTCAACGATGTATAAAACTCCAATTTTTTATCCAGTTTTTCTACCGTATTTTGTAACTTATCAATATCAGAATTTTTTTCTGTTATCAACTTGTCCATCAGTTCTGGCAAATTTTTCAAAGTTTCGTTTTCATTCTCTAACCGTTTTTTCTCAGCAAGTAATTTATTAATTTCACTTTGCAATTTAATCATAACTTCTTTTTCGCTATCGGACGCGGAACTTAATTCTTTTTCGGTATCTTTCAAACGATCTTTTGTTTTTTCTAACGTATTTGTCAACTGTTTTATTTGTTTATCTCGAGCACTAATTGTATCTTTGAGGCCTCTAATTTCATTCTCTAGGTCATATACTTTGTTTTCAAGTGACATATTCGATTGTTTTGTAACCGTTTGCACCAAACGTCTCTGTTCTTCCAAACGCATTTGGAGAGTTGTTATTTCGGTGAGCTGTTCCGATAACCGTTCTTGTAAGGCATCCCGTTCCAGCTGAATTTCCTGAAATTATAAAAATCGAAAACTTTACAAAGCGCTATGCACGCAATATTTTAGAAACAAAAACAATTCTCAAATTACAAAATAAAATTTCATGAACAAAAGTTATAAATTGTCTATCTTGCGAAAAACATTGGCACGAAAGACCACTTTATAACAAATGAATGGATTACGTCCAAGGTTTTAAGATACATAGGTGGCCTCGTTTTATTGGATAGTAGTGGGGGAATGATGTCATCCAGTGACCTGTCATTTGACGTGACCTTGGGTTACGTCTGTATTTTAAATTTGATCCTGAAACATAACCTCACCTCACACTGACGTTTAATGCTATCGACGTGCATTTCAAGGTCTTTGATTCGTTTGTACGCAGCGTCTTCAAGCCTCGAATGACGTTGAACGGCATTCGAAATTCTGCCGACCAAGTCGGCCGGATGCGTAGACGGATTGGCCGGTTCGGTCGAACGTTTCCCGCGCTTTTCGGCGACCGAAACGTCTTCGGACGGCGAGCTGCAACTAACAGTACTTATGCCAGCGTGGATTTGTTCCAAGTCTTTTGTTTGCTTATTAATCGACGCTTCAATTTCAAGTAACTAAAAAAAAAATGCGATGAAATAATCATGTAGTTCGTAATATTTAAAAAATCATCCTGTATTTTATCTTAGATCCAACTATTTTTCCATTATTAACTTTATTATTAAATATTTTATTACCTGTACTTGAATTTGTTGTAAAGTATCAACAGTTCCAAACACTCGCCATTGCGTCAATTCATGTTCTAAATGAACAACATGTTCGATCAGTTGTTCGTTATCGGGAGCACTCTTGAGCGAATCGAGTTCATGAGTCAGCTCCTCGTTGTTGTGCGTTTGCTGTTTGAGAACCGTCTGCAACTGGTCGATTTGCTTTTGCAATTTCTGTTCGGTTTCCGTCTTGGCTTTGACTTGATTTTCGAGATCTCCGATTATATCTCGCAGCATCAATACTTTATCGACGGCTTCCTTCAGTTCTGCTTCGACCTTTTGTTTATGGGCGTCGCCTTCGGCCATCAACACTGTCATTTCACGCATCTGCTGCTCCAGCTGTTCCAACTAAAAAATTACACATCGGTAATTTCTGAAACTCTTCAACAACGATTTTTCTTTCGATTACTTGACATCAATTTTTTGTAACATGTACATAATATCGACAACTTTAACACGACATATTATAGTAAAGGCGTAATCTGCTCCGGAATGTATATGTACAATGATCTCCCTCCCGACATAAAAAATATAAACAACACCACTTGTTTTAAAAATAAACTAAGACATTATTTAATTAAAACTTGTTTGTATGACCATGTAAAATATGTTAAATAATAAAATTTGACGCTTTGTATCCAGACTGGCTCTACAAATAAATTGTATTCTATTCTATTTCTATTACAAAGTATCGATGTCAATCGATCTTTCCGATACCGTTAAAACATTAAATTGATCGATAATGCGATATATGGATATTAAATTTAGCTATGCAATTTTATGGAATGTTGTTTTAATGAAATGATTATTACAATGAAGATGGGCGCCAGCCATATAACGACCTCAATCTGTGAATAAGGGAACATCCGTAAATTACGTCATAAGTTAAGAGGGTCATAAGCTCTGTAACGTCACATGTCATTAATCATTCGTTAAGTAGTATTTGTTTTGTTAATTTTCTAGAATGTTTAATTTGATGTTGATTTCATTAAAAAAATAATAATTTTGTAACTATTGTTTTCATTTACTGAGTTCTAAGTGCAAAATATGTGACATCACACCAAGGAAGGTGGGTCCAACAAATGTGACTCCTTGTTACAAAGTCGAGGGAGGTCAAAAAATCATGAAATTCGCGTGACGTAATTAATGGATGGTCCCTAAGTTTATAACAAATAATGATGTGTTTACAAATTGTCAAATTATATAGGTTTTGTGTTTTCAAAAGATCCGAAACTGAAAAATAAGCGGTTGTGACTGCTAACACAATAGTTTGTGAAACCCACTTTACTACAGAAGATTTGGTTTTTACTATACTCCATAATGATAACCAATCATAACTTAGGTCGTTATATACCTGCTGCCATCTACGTTACGCTTGTGCCTATGTCCGTTAGCTACGAACTAAATATGGATAAATGAAATTCAAATAAATGTTAGTAAAATGATTGTGAACTTACGTCGTTATCAATGCGCCGTTTAACCATGGCCTGTGAAACATGCATAAAAGCGTCAGTGCAGACTACAAAACATCGATAAATACATAAAAAAGTGCACGAATAGACAAAAAAAATATACATTCACTACGCCCTAGGGCAAGCTGATTAATGTTAGATTTCTAATGCCTCAGTCCAACGTCGAATTTGATAATTCTATGACCTGTGGCCACAAAGGCTGTGAGGGTTTCCATGTAAAGAGATCAAAATTGGATGACAGCTTCGGATCAAGGCGGGGGGGCCAACCAGGGCACCTGCCTCGGGCGGTAGTTTTAGGAGGCACCAAAATCATAATAGGTAATAAAGGTGCTTTATTAAAGGGTTCTTATTCTCTCCTCCTGGTCACAAAAATGCCACCCATTATATATTTTTGAATTTTTTTTTAACAATTTATCTCAAATGCTAAATAAAGGGGCACCTCTATCAAGTTTCTGCCCGGTCCGAAAAAATCGTAGATCAGGGGTTGCTGGATTAATATATTAAAACACATGATGCAAATTTATGAAGTTTTTCACGCAAAGTGTCCCTTCCTACGCTGCTAAGTCAATGGAAAAATACGATTGACAACGTTTAACCTCAAATTAATAAAGAGTTATTCTGATTGGTCTATGACTGCCACGAAGTGAGGATGAAAGAGCAGTTGAAAATACATGAACTGTACTAACATCTCATGAAGAACATGGACTGAGTACCATTTCTATTAATAAGATTATTTTTCTAACATCAATATAAATTAAAAAGTATATTTTCCATATAGATAAAAATATAGACAGAGCATGTACTAGGGTTTTATTTATTTTATTTTAGTTTTAGGGTTTTAGACGAGAGCCAATTTAGGGACGCGACGAAGTGAGTGGTGTCTGCCTGTCATTAGTCGGCCCACTGCGCATGTCTAGTAGCATGAAATTTATGTTGGTGGTATGGTGTAAAAAGAAAATTTCTGTTGTATGCAGCACAATGCGCCGATCAATCAAAAATCGACACCATTCTTACTTTGTACCCGTCCCTCAATGGATTCCATCCCTATAATTACGAGATCCATGATATTTTCAATGAGAAAGGGTTAATTTAATTTAACGCATGCGTGTAACATTCATGCACCAATAGGTAATAAATTACCTCGCTAGCAATACGCTGAGCAGCAGCGCACTCCCTTTCCCGTTGACTCAACTGCTGGCGTAATGTCTCAAGCTCGCGCTGCGCCTCATCTCGTTCCGATTCCCGTTCGGTTGCCTGCTCCTCCAAAAAATGCACCGTCGCTCGCAATTTCTTATCGGCAGCCTCCACCTAGTGTTCAAAGCGTCGCGTTACAACCACCGTTACGTGCAAAACCCAATCAACCACATCGTTCGGTTAATTATTACTAGAGCATGTAAAATACGTGCTTCGTCAGAATCGTAACTATTATGTTTAATTCCACCTATGGATCGGTAAAACTCTTAGGTTAACAATCTCTGATGGGTTGAAAAAGTGGTCACCTAAAACTAGCGAAAGAGTGGCGCTAGTGTAGCAATCTGTTCAATATGAAATTAACCGTTGTAGCTAAAGTGAAGTTTGCTACCAGCCAAAGACGAGTCAGTTACACAGTAAAAAGAAGTATAACCTCAAAAATTTTAAATTCGATTTGGAACAGCATTGCCATCTTAATTGGATGCTATTCGAAGGACATTTAAATAGCTTCTACCATCCATAATTCTATTTTAAAATTATCTTCATTTGTTTTCGTTGATCAACTTTCTTTTGTTACTTTGTGAAATGTAAACATTCTGTAAACTTCACGTGTTTTATACGCTCTAGAGTCTAATGATTCGATCCAATGACTTTCACCTAATTTCAAATTATAAACCACGACTTTTTTTATGTACAAATCGGTCTCAAACTTTAGATTAAATCGTTAGATCCCGAACACGATTTAAAAAATGACAGTTTAGAGTAAAAAAAATAAAAATGGTGACCTTTTAAACTTTAAAAATTAAAAAATCAGTTTAGTTAATAATTTTATCTGTGAATGATTTTTTTTAACGGATAAATTTATTAGTTAATTTTATGTTAGTAAATAAAAGCAACGTCAATGATTATTAAAAAAGTAAGCAAGTAAACCACATACCATTATAGCCGAAAATTTGTCAAGATAAAAATTGATGCAAAAAAGACGTATGCGCAATTAACATTAGTTATGTAAGAAAACAAAAGAATGTTATTAATTATATAATTCCATCGTGTTCTTTGTTTGTACTAAATTCACACATTTCGCATAAATGTTTCACAACTCATAGCCTCAAATCGAAATAAACATTTAGTTTTATATAAAGTTTCATGTTTACACAAAAAATCGACACTACGAGCCGAAGGAGCTAAAAGAAATAATCAGGAAATTCGTTCACTGTTTTGAAATATGTTGAAACAATCTTTACGACTTGTCAAAGTTATAATATTTACATATTAAATTCAAATGATTCTTTCATAACTTCTCAGTTTTGAATTTACGAGCTGAAAGTTTGTTAAATTAAAAACGAATCACAGTAACAAACGATGCAACAACAGAACGTAACTATTTTTATGTTCAAGACGGTTATTATTAATAAAAAGTTTAGTCTGCTATACAATTGACTAATTTAAATTCATAGCACTTTTTACTTCGCCAATTAAATTCATGAATCTTTTCAAAATCAATTTACTGACGCCACAAAAATAAATATGAAAGTATGACAGCAACGGAAGAGAATGAGCTTTGACTTATACAAAACGACATAAAATAGTGTTTTTTTTAAGATTAATAAAGACGCTTGGATTTTTCACTGTCCATGAATCTCGTGGAGTCATTGATGTGACGATGATTGAAAATGTTTTAGTCATTTCCTGATGACGCTAATACGGTGTTCGAAACGTGAGTCGCGTTTTGCGGTTATGTTTTAATGTTCAGTGTAAAAATAGTATTATCTATGTGAAAAATTAGAACGTGTCAGGTTAAAGGAAAAAAGCCAAGCAACAAATAAATGAAAGAAAAAACAATTTTGAACCCCATTTGATTTGCGTCAAAAAATATGAGATTTACCTTTTGACAGCAAATCCTTTGAATGATTTGAAGAATTACCTAATGACGAAAAGAAACACAAAAAGAAAATAAAAATAAAATAATTAAAAAATATATAATACATATTAAATTAAAAAAATCCATTCATCAAAAAATTAGCACTTCTAAATAATAAAACTAACGTGATCTACCATGCCAAATAAATAAAATCATCGACTCTTTAAATATTGTTACGCTAAAAAAATGTTCTGTTTTTTTTTGCATTAAGCCCAGTTCACATTATTCCAGTAGCATTCCAGTCCAGCAGTTGAATCTTACTGAAACAATCTAAACAGGTGCTGAATGCCGACAGAACAAAGACTGCCAACTTAACAGGAATAATGTAGATAATAGTTATTCCAGTCCAGCGCTTGTTTGGACCGCTGGACTGGAAAGCTACTGGAATAATGTGACCTGGGCATTTGAATATTGACCTTGCTTAAATAATTTAAATTCGAGTTGTTAAAAATTAATCGGTCACCTGATGTTCACTTCTTTTTGCAATTACAGTTATCGAATGGCAATGCAACTCACAAACTTTTCAATATTATCTAAATAAATCAGATCCCGTCAAGGTCAAAACAAACAAAAATAGTAAACGCAATACTACCAAATTTAAAAATTCTCAAAAGAAAAAACAGCACAAAACAAACGAAATCCAAAATGCATACCTGAGACTGTAGATCCAGTATATCCTTCTGCGCATCGTCCTGCGCTTTGTGACCGGCTCGCCACAGCATGTCGATAAGTGTCATCAACTCGTTGTGGTCACAACTGCTGCCTCCATCGGAGAGGACCAGACGGGCGTGTTCCAGCGCCTGAGCCAGAGTTTCTCGCGGGGATTCTAAAACGTCACGCGACTGTGTTAGGAATTTCAAGGTCACTTGCGCAGCTTGTATGCGCGAAACAAGTTTTGCACTTCCGAGTGATTGAACTGATTAGCTATCCTCAATTTTAGTTTACTGTTGAATGATACTGTTATTTTCTGCTATATTTGCTTTAAAATATTCTTCTGACATGAGCTATACTACATATCTTCTTGTTTTCTGGGATTGTAGACAGTGGTCTATTGGTATTTCGACCTGATGTTTCATCTACAACTGCGGTAGACATTATCAAAGGCAATGTGATAACAGGCGAAGTGTCCCTCTAACAAGGACATCTAGCCTGCTTCCACATTGCTTTTGATGTCTACCGCAGTTGTAGACGAAATGTCCGGTAGAAATACCAATGGACCACTGCCTACAAGCCTAGAAAACAAGAAGATTTGGAAAAACGTCGGCTCTGAAAGCCCACACACTGCATAAGCTATGTAGTTTCATTATCAGTCCAAGGTTGAATAAAGTATTCATTTATTTATAGAAGTTCGACAGCTGTGAATGTATAATTTATATTACCTATTGCGACCATGGCCGGTAAACCGCTCTCTCCGTAACCTTCTGTAACAATTTCTTTTGGACTATTCCCGTTAATCAGTTCAACGATTTTCTGTTTAGCCATATCGAGTTCTTCGGTCAAATTGTTTTGTTTTGCAATCAATCCTGTCAACTGTTCTTCCAAGCTATCGCGTTCGCTTTCCAAGTTTTTGACGAGATTTTTATTTTCTGATAATTCTAAACTGAGTTCATTTTTCATTTTTATTTCGTTCTTCAATTGTTTCGTTAACAAAGATACTTTATCGTTACCGATATTCGATTCAGAAACCGAAATATCCGATTTCATCGTTTCATTTAAAGCTTTTTGTGCGCTCTGCTTGATGTTCGAACTTAAAGTTAAAATAGACGATGCTTCTGATTTTAGTCTTTTCAAACAATTCGTAAGTTCGTTACGAAAATCCGAAGATAAGTCTTTCGAGTCTTCGTACAGTTCCGAAAACGTATCTTCATTAAACTTTGTCATAATATTTGAAATATCTGGAGCAAAATGTATTCTACCAATTTTAGAAATTTGAGATTCGTTTGGTTTCTCCGACTCAATACTTGACAGGGTATCGTTTAAATTTGTTTTATCGGCATCGAACCCGTATTTGACTATTTCTTCTACTAGTGTCGCATTTAATTCATCTTCACACGAAGAAAAATATGTTATTAATTCTCCGATTACGTGACGTAACGAATTCGTCATTTTCTTCAAACAATCTCTGCAAAAAAACATGATTCATTTCTGCACCAAAAATGTATACATTTCAGTTCTGACATCCTACTTTATCTATCAAGTCGATAATTGCGCGTATTTATTACTGTTAACGAAAACTTTTGTAAATATAAAATCACATGACAGTTGAGGTTATGTCACAAAACGCGCGAATTTTGTTTTGTGACGTCACGTACGTACCTTTCTTTTAAAATAACTTCAAGATCGCTATTTTCAGTCGAACTTTGCGATTCTAAATCTTTACTTCGACGGTTTTGTCTTTCGGCCGAACGAACGATATACCTCTCGTGATCTTCTTTTAGTTTAGCTATTTCGGCTGAATGTTTTTCTTTCACTTCAGTCATTTCAGACTCGTAGCGACGAGTGAAAATGTCTCTCAGTTGAAGTAATTCACTCGGCCACACTTTATCTTCGCCGTTATTTTCAATTAACGTCTAAATATTAAATTTAATGTTATTTGCAACGAATAAAAATTAAAACTTCAAAAGTACAAACACAAACATTCACTATTAATTTGTAATAATAACAATTGAAAAGCGTATTTTTTTAAGTACATAAATAGTACTGGAATATAGTCAATTAATTAGTAAGAACTATTTATAAATTTTTATATACCTAGGGAAAAAGTGATAAAAATTTTGACAATTATCAAAACATACATTATATACTTATTAGCCAGTGCAACCACACAAAGGTTTCAAAAAGGAACCGTACTGGGCTCCAGTTAAAAATTTGATTTCGAATAACGACTAATCACAAGAAATTTCGCCAAAATTTTATCTTACAAGTTGAAACATTTGCCAATAATTAACATAATAATCAAATTGAACAAATGTTTTTTTATAAGTAGATCTTATTGAATTGCAGCTTTACATAGTTATACACTTCTGTAGCTTTAAAGCTTCTAATAGTTGACAGTAAAGTTATATTTTTAGGTTAATAAAGTTACAAACAGTTCTTGTAAGTGAAGTAACAATTAAAACAAAAGAGCAAAACGCCGAATATTGTAGTAAATAACAAAAGAGAAGAGTGAATTATTAATTTATGATTATTTTTAATTAAAAAGTGCCCTTCCAAATGATTGCAGGCACGCCAATGACTATGTCATTAGATTATCAGCTCTATTTATTTATTTCTGTACATAATAATTATTATTGACTCAGAAGATGGTATCATGTTTAATAAATAATTTATTGCAAATATTATTATAAATTATGAAACTATTGATACAGAAATAAATAACTCCATCACCAAATGTGCTTAACGTGAATTAGATAATATTCAAAATGTATTTTTGCAATCAAAAAAACTATAATACTGACTGCCGAAAAATGTTTTTTTGTCTTGAAATCCTAAACCGGAATAAACAAAAACCTGTCTGAATAAAAACAATATTGAGTTGTTTAAAACTATTTTTAGTTTTTAGTATAGACAGATAATTATCCCGACTTGTCCTAACTCGCACTCACTTGTTAAAAAAACCGAGGTCTAGATAACACAACAAAAAAAAAAAAAAAAACAATAGAAGAAAAAACAAGAGAATGTTGGAAGTTTTGTTTGGTACCTGAATTTGCGTTTCGAGTGCAGCGAGGATATCATGCTTAGCTAGCTCCACCTGTTCATGCAAGCGACGTTCGTAGCTCAGTACTACCTCAGCTAGCTCTTCCTCGCTCGCACTGCCCTACACACAGATTGTTAAACACACGAGTCACCAAATCATAATTAAACAGGGCAGACATCGCTGCTGATTTAAAAAAAATAAATGAATTAACCAAGTACACAGGAAAAACACACACACAAAAAAAACAACGAATCCTGAAAGTAAAACCATATTTTTATTAGTCATTTTAATGTTGGATAGCCTGATTCGCACGGCGCGTTATTCGAAAATCTGAGTCAACAATGAGAATGGTACAGAGAATGGCCTATAGGTGGCAGGTTAAATTTGACAGGGCTGCCAACTACAGGCCGTTTGAAGGAGCGATCGTGCAAAAAATACGTTATATATGCGAGGTTATTACATACACAGATTACCTCGTTAATGAATGACGTCAGCTGGGATACCGTTCCTCTTAAAGAGGATAATTTTTTGAGAAAGTTCAAGGTCAAACGCAGATTTTCTGATAACGCCGTGAAACCCAGACTACTTCAAAGTATATTGAGACTTCCTCGCGTGGACACGCGTTGTTTTTTAAAAACAAAAGAAACAAAAACAACCTCCACCGCAACCCGCATGTCTTCCCGCCAAAACATAATTTAAAAAAGTCAAAAATTTCAATTATGCCAAAATGTACTTTTCAAGCAAAAAACAGCATAGCAATTTTGTAATAAAAAAAAACATAATATTAATTTTGATTATAGAAAACAGAAATAAGGGTAAATTAGTATATGATTCGAGTGCCTTGTGCTACACAGTCAAAGCTGTGAGTTTACACATTGTCAAAGTACACAGTTTATATTTTTTGCGTCGCAAAATAAATTGTTCTAAAATAACACAATTAGTCCCAACTGTGTGTAATCTGACAGCTTCGATTGTATATAATCCTTTAAACGTAATCATTATAACAAACGAATAACGCAATACTTACAGGTTCAGCCTGTGGCAGCAGCAGCTGTTCTGTCTTCAGGGATTCCAACTCATTTTTCAAGCTCTCGATCTGTTCAACATATTTATTTTCCAAAGATTGCATCACTGTGTCATTATTAGACATTATAAATTCGACTTTGCTTTCGTAATCATTTCTGAGTTCATCTATTTCCGATTTATGTTTTGTTTCCAGTTCCGATTTGAGCGAATCTAATTGTTCTTGATGCCGTCTCGACGGAGATCTGTGCGTGTCTCTATTGCGCGGGGATATGCCATCGCCTCCCGGTCCGATTGTCGGCAGAGCTGGCGGACCCGAGAACAGGACGTCCGAAGCCAATTCACTCTCCGAACATGAACTGCTTCCCGACAGCCTACGACTTTGCTGACTGAATACTTCTTCGGAGTAACTAAAATAAATTATTAAAATTAAACTGTATCTCGGATTCCAAAACAACAGGATGAATGCCGAATCTGCTTTATAGTATTTTAGAAGGTTAAAATAATCAAAACATGTTAACTTGTGACATCTAACGGAAAATCATGAAACTAATCTGTAACACACCAACCTAAGTTCATAAAATAATACATACTGTTTTTCCATATCGGCGCATTTCTGTTCAAAGTAAGTTCGCAGTTCTTCCATTTCTTGCGAATGTTTGGCGTCCAATTCTTGCCGAAGTTCCATAATTTCAGTCGAACCGCATTTTACGCTAGCCAACAGTTCTCGAAGCCTTGCGATCTCAGTATTGTGTTCGGTTTTTTCGTTTTCAAATTTATCGAGAAGAATTTTTGTTTCGGCGGCATGGGACGATTTGATTCTGGATATTTGTTGCGATATGTAAATATTTAAGGCGGCTTTTAAATTTTTGAACGCGTTCGACTGGCTCGGATCCAATATCTGTTCGATTTTATTCAGTTCCGTATTTAAGTCTACTATATTTTCTGGTTTCTTCTCAATTTCTATCGCGTCAAGACTCGTTTCTTTGCTAGCACCGTCGACCGAGTCTTGTTTAATGGAAGTATTCGAATTATTGTTGTCCCATTTTTGTATATTTACACTCGTTTCTGCTAATTTTGAGCGCAGGTTTGCGATTTCGGCAGCGAAATGTTCCGTTTGCTTTTGTAGGTGTTCGCGAGTTTGTAAAGACTGTTCGAGTGATTGCGTTAATTGCTGAATTAATTCATCACGCTGAACCAACGCGCTCTGATATTCCATAAACTAGAACAATTCAAAACAATTGCAAACTTCTATTTCAGAGTGTTAAATAATCAGAAAATATGGTATTTAAATTGTAATTTATAACGAGTGTAAGGACAGATCATTGGGGAGTTTAATTTGAATATAAAAATTTATACTAACACATGTCCTATCCACTTTACTTACAGAACTAGAGCTATTTTCAAATCTATTCACATTTTGCAGACATCAGATAGCGTAGCATGTATTGTTTGAGAAGAAACAGTTTACCAGTTTGCTATTAGTTGTGCTTGCTGACATAATGTACACCAAGTAAGTTGAATAATTGTTTTTTCTTAAACAATACATGTGATGCCATCTAACGTTGGCAGAAGAAGCTACCACAGTTTTTGAACGAAACTGTTATGATCTCAGTTATCAAGTGTTTATAAATTTGACATAATGTACACCAATCAACTAGTGGCTTGGATAATTATTTTGTCTTAAACAATACATGTGATGCCATCTAACGTTGGCAGAAGAAGCCACCATAGTTTTTGAACGAAACTGTTATGATCTCAGTTATCAACCGTTTATAAATTTACAATAACTAACAAATATTACCACCCTTAATTGATTTAATTTACCTTATTTTGATATTCTTCAGCTAACGCCTTGTATTCTGTTGTCGTTGTACCTAAACTCATTGTTGAAAAATTACTGGACAATTCTTTAAGAGCGTCTACTTCAGCTGATAACGCTGCTAAAGCGGTTTCTTTGTTGGCTAACTGTTCTTCTAGATCTTTTATTCTATTCCTCGTTTTATTTATATTTTCAGCGCCACTGTTACTCTTTGGAGAAACAATTTCCAATGATTTCGCGTTGTCCTCGAACGTATCGTTCAGACTTTGAGCTTTACTTCTAGGCGACAAACTACGCGTCCTTGCTACTTCTAACAAATCTTTTATTTGTACACTCTCAGCCGAAGTATTAATTGACGCATTTTCCGGTTCTAAAGATTTCTTTTCGCCAAACTCCGAATTTTCACGTTTTTCGACTTCCATATTTCCTTCAATATTTTCCATATAATTCGATAACTCTAATTCGTGCAAAGAACGATCATTTTCACTGTTCGTCAAACTACCAATTTCTATATTTTCTGTCAGACTTGACGAAGTAGCAGGTTCCGAAGCTTTCTGTGCGGCTGCGTCAGGTTCTTTGTGAGGTATAGAATCTGACTGTTCATTTTTGTTTTCCGGTAATAAAGGCGGCGTAACTGACACTTGGAATGAAAAATCACTCAGCGTACTTGAATTCTCACTATTATCTCTTGGTGATCTACGCGATCTCGCTTCCTTCTTCCGTTTCGTTTTTTTGTCAACATTTGACTGGAACATTTATTATTAGATCAAAAGAAGTTATTTTAAAACATACGAAAATAGTTACTTCCTTTAAAATAAAAAAGAACAACACCAGACGCGTATATTACTAAAAAAATTAAGAGTAGGAAACCACAAGACATTTAACTATTCTCGATGTACTTTTCGGTAATTATTAAAACTAAAGACTAAAATCTATTACCACCCTATTTACAGATTACCTTACGGTTAAAACCAAGGCTATATTTTATTATCTAAGGGTTCATAGAATTCTACGGATATAGTGAGATTACTTTGTCACAGGTAGCCCACTTTGTTTTATTAAGTTAGGATTCATTAAATCTGTTAATATTTTGACTGTGAAGTTAAATCTATAAATAGAGTAGTAATAGAATTTAGTCTTCAGTTTCAAACATCTAAAAATAACCAAAAACCGTATGCGTCCGTTTTGTGAAATGTTACCTTTGTGTCTTGACATCAAAGGTTCTAAAACTTTAAGTAAAAATATGTATATTTAATTAGGGTACTATTTGGAGACTAAAAATAAACAAATTAAAATGTCCTGAAGGTTATGATTCCAAACAAAGAATTATAAAAACTAACCGTATTTTCTTGGACATTTTCAGGAATTTCTTTATCCATTTTTCGTAAGTTTGTTACGGTCACGATATTTTACTAACAACACTGTTTAACACCATCATTTAAAGACATTATTCATTAATTAAAGTTTGTTGCAAAAATAAAAACTGTCAACATTTTCATTCTTTGACAAGATCACCTAGCGAAATAACATCGAACTAATATAATAGGGGAAAGGGACGAGAAATTATGTTTTTTTATACTTTAGTTAATTTATACAAAATTTTAACGTTTACTTTAATTTTAAAATTAAGACTGAATTACTATTCATTTTGAAGTATTTAACTTTTGAAAATACCTCATTATTTTTCCTTGTCACGATTGAATTATTCATTTGCAGTTGTATGGAGGAGAGTAGGGCAAATTATATACCGAGTAACATGTCATATTACTTTTATTATTCGAAATGGAAATAAGTGAAAATAATATAAATTCAAACTTAATCTGCAGAACATGTTTGCTAGAGAAAAGTGAAATGAAAATGCTATTTGAAGCAGCAGTTGCAGATATGCTGATGGCATGCACCTCCGTCAAGGTAAATGTCAAACATGATTGACTTACTACGAAAACTTTTTCTAAACAACTTTTATGTAATTTTAACAGGTGAAAATCAACGACGGTTTTCCTGAATTAATATGCTCCGACTGTGCAAATCTAATAACTTCCTTTTATTCATTTAAAAAACAATGCGAGAAATCTGATGAAATTTTACACAAACTATCATTATTGAGAGACGAAACCCCAATTACTGAATCACAAGAAGAACAAATCGACGAAACCGATATTTTAATACAACAAGAAATATGTTTGAAGTCTGATTCAGACCAAAATAATGGCAATAATACTGATTCGGAATCGGATATAGACGACCCGAAACAAGAGTTTGATTTTCAAGAAGACAAAAGAACATCCGATAATGACCAACAACAATTCAGATGCGGAACGTGTAATAAAATTTTACGGTCAGCATTCTCGCTGTATCGACACATGCAAACTCACAGCGCCTCGAGAGAGTTTTCTCATATATGTAGCATTTGCGATAAAGGTTTTTACGAGAAGGGTAATCTAATAAAACATATGCGACGGCACGGAGGCAACAAAACTCACAAATGCAGCGAATGTTCGAAGAGCTACTATGAATTAAGTGGCCTAGCGAATCATATGAAAAAACACAAACACGTTAAACCGGTAGTTTGTGAAGTCTGTAGGCAACCATTTATGCTTCAGGCGCAATTAGATATGCATATGAAGACCCATGTTACAGGTAAGACTTTTGCTAAGCCCTCAAAACAGAAAACTATACTCAAAAGTAAGTTTATTCGGCATTATTGAGGTTCCATTTCACATTATTGAGGTTGAATATTTGCTAGTGACGCTATATTAAAGACATAGGAATATAGGATCAGAGGGTTTTAGACGAGAAAGATAAAGATTAAGGTACGCGACGTGGTGAGTGGTGTCTGCTTGTCATTGGTCGACGCACTGCGCATGTCTAGTAGCATGAAATTTATGTTGGTAGTATGATGTAAAAAGAAAATGTCTTTTGTTTGCAGCACAATACGCCGACCAATCAAAAATCGACACCATTCATAATTTTTTCAGGCCACGAATTCAGAAAAAACTAACTATTCAGCGCTATTAACTGTAAGCTCTTTCTTTTGTTTTAAAACAATGTAATTCTTTATAGGTAAAACTCACGTTTGTAAACAGTGTAATAAAGCGTTTTCGCAACGTTATTTATTGAAACGACACATGCGAACACATTCGGGAGAGCAGCCTTACCAGTGCACTATGTGCGATAAAGCGTTTAAACAATCGACAACGTTGGAAATGCACGTCCGCAAACATCTCGGCATGGAGAAGAAAGTTATTTGCAACGTGTGTGGAATGTCGTTTGTTAACATCAAAATGCACATGATGAAGCATACGACCGAACGACCGCATAAATGTTCGGTGTGTGGCAAAGGCCTACGGACAACAGTACACCTCAGGGAGCACATGAGAAAACATACCGGAGAGAAACGCGTCGCAAATGTTTTGTGTATGGTGTGCGGGAAGAAATTCCTGGACACGACTAAACTGAAGGTTCGTTTCTTTAATTTTATTATTTGACGCGTCGGGGATAGACAGAAGGTTCCGATTTCGGCGGTAGAGGCGCTGAAGTTGTATAACCGCAAGTAGAGTGGGTTACTAGACGATTTGAATACACCCATACCTCGCTTTACGGCCTAGATACGTTCCACGAAACTTGGCCGCAAAGCGAAAAGCTGTATAAGGAATCAATTATTCTAAATTGCAAGATTGGCAACATGTAGATATATCGACATCAAAAAAAAGTTTTTTTTGCCGTTATAGCGAAACATTTTAGGCCGTAAATCGAAAACGTGCCTTAATTGAATAGGGCTGTTATAGCGAAATGCCGTATAAAGAGCGGCCGTATAGCGAGGTATGAGTGTATTGTTTTTTATTTCGCAAAATGGAAATAAACTGAATATTATAATAAATCAGGTTAACTGACAGTAAGCAATACTATATTGCCGTGGATTCGTTCATAAAATGGAGGATAGCAAAAAAAAATTGATTTCTATTAAGGTAGTTCTAGCGTGGTATAATAAGAAAAACCACTTTTCGACAGATTTCGCTCAAATTAACATTTTCTAATAAATCCCAAAGTTTCAGAATGTTTGCCGTTTAGAACGCGAGATAATTAACAACGAAGTTTGCAATTTTTGTGAATTACCGCGGTAAGTATATGAAATTGCGAACTTTGTTATTAATTAGCTCGAGTTCTAAACGGTCAAAAATTCTGAAACTTTGGGATTTATTAGAAAACGTTAATTTGAGCCTATGAAAAAAAGATGAGCAAAATCTGTCGAAAAGTGATTTTTCTTATTATACCACGCTAGAACTACCTTAAAAAGTAAAATTTGTTTTGTAAATAAGTTTTTTTTTTCATAGAGTCGCGAAAAATGTTAAAACCTCGTTCCGGATCGCGGTCAAAAAAGTTTGGAAAACGCTGAGCTAACGCGATCAATTTCGCCATTCATAAAA
Source organism: Venustoraphidia nigricollis (assembly GCA_034508555.1). NCBI lineage: Eukaryota > Metazoa > Arthropoda > Insecta > Raphidioptera > Raphidiidae > Venustoraphidia > Venustoraphidia nigricollis. The sequence continues at coordinate 1,581,526 of JAVRKA010000032.1, read as the reverse complement.
CAAACGCATGTTTTTTTCAGGTTCACATGAGACTTCATACCGGAGAACGGCCGTTCATGTGCAACCAGTGCGGGAAAGGATTCATAATGTCACACGCTCTAACCGTTCACATGAGATCTCACACAAACGAGAAGCCGTACGTTTGCTCGATATGCGATAAACCGTTCAAAGAAAGCTCCACGCTTCGAGTACATTTCCGAACGCACACCGGAGAGAAACCTTACCGATGCACCGATTGCGGTAAAGCGTTCACGCAATCTGGTGCGCTCAAAACGCATAGAAAAGTTCATTTACATTCATAGTATTGATTCAACCGACAGAAAAAAAATGGAAACGTTGTACCTATTTTTATATGGAAGGCCAGTGGCGTAGCTATCGGAGGGCTAGGTGGTGCAGTGCATCGGGGCCTCTCAGTCTCCTGAGCGACGTTTGAAAACGTTAATTAAATATCCTAATCGAATAAAGAATTGTTGACTTTTGACTCTTTGGCCCCTATAGTCTGGTTCACAAGTTGAACGTGTTAATTTTTGCTACTGCGAGTTAAAAATACGTCATTAGATTCGTAATCACCTTTAGAAAAATGTGCAAAAGTTTGAAATCCGTACATAAACAATTGCATAAGTTATCAATAATTAAAGAATCCCAAAAAAGGGGGTTTAATTTTTTGTAGATAACTCGAAAACAATTAATGCAAATGAAATTAAAAAGATTCCTAGAAAGGAGGAAATTTCCGAAAAAAATGTGGACTCCCGGAATTCATCTCTATTATTAATACTTTTCATTTAATATTGAAAATAAGCCTCCGTGTGATCGACGCTGTGCTGATAAAACAACCAATTTAGATAGGGCTCCAATTTCATTGTGGTACTGGGGCCCTTGGTTACGTAGCTACGTCACTGTGAACATAATTTAACCAAGTTGGATACTTGAATCAAGCAATTATGCAATTACAGAACTCGAGTATTTTCAACCTGGCGGGACTTATCGACTCATGTATTTTCAACTTCTCCTCCGTCCTCACTTCGTAGCAGAAAAAAACCTTCATTAATTTGAGGTTATCAAACGTATTTTTTTATTGGCTGAGCAGCATATAAGGAGACACAAATAGGGACTGAAAACTTGAAAATATATGAGTAAAATCAGTTGAAAATAGATGGTATTGTGAATACATGATGAGGTTAAAAAAATCGTCAATGGAAGCAAAATAATCTAAAACAAAAGTAAAACTTGTTTGACAGAATAAAATCAAATCTTTTGAACTGTATGAAACCGGCCTATATGAAAGTTGTTATGTATTTGACAACTGAATCTTTGATTTAGTTACGCAAGATAGCGCATGTGCAGTTTGTAAAAGTGCATATTAAACATCTGTTACAGGACAATAGCGTATCTTGCGTTATTTGCATTTAAAATGTTTATTTGTAAATTTTATATTATACATTTTTTATTCTGACAAATATTAAGTATACCAGTGTAATTTTTGTATAATTATTTACCAGTTTTACTGTAAGTATTTATTTTTATAAAATAAATAAATTACTCGTACTTTGTTTTTATGCAACAGTATTTTAACAAAAATAACTCAGTGCAATGACTTACAAATTACTTTATCGTTAAACTCAACTCTTAGGAGATTGGAAAAAGTGGAAATTTACTAAAACCAATATTTTTATTATTATTTTAAATACATTTTTTAATAATTTTAAATCAATGTGCAATCAACATTACGGTGATATCAGCTATATTACATTATAACATTTTTTTATAAAACAAATTCCTTTTATTCAGATGTACAATACAGAGAAAAAACTATATTTTGGAAAACATGTTCTGATCTTTACTCGTCAAACGATGTACGTACCGACCTTTTTTTCATAATCCTCTACTATATCTTACAAATTTAATCTACTAAGCCGCCATTAGTCACGTGATGCCCCACCATTTTCTATTTGATAATTGCCTGCAGTTACTTAGCTTCAAAAATTTGGGTAAAAAAAAATCAATAAATTATAATCTGTATTCATATTTTATAATTTTTTAAATTAAATAAAGTATTAACTATTAATAAGTTTACTTTTTTTTGCTGAATAAAAATTAATTACAGATTAAATCTGATGCACAACAAAAAAAAAATATATATAAAAAACAATGCGTACCGTTTTGGCTTACCCTCCTTAAAATGATATTTTTAAATCAATTGAAAGCCCTAAATTATTTACATTTTATAAACATATTTCCACCTGAATAAAAACAATTTTTAACCAGATTCATTTTACAATAATATTACGAGAGCTGTACATTGTTTTTCAAAGAACTCTTTGGTAATAACCTCACTTCGTTTAAGAATAGCAAACTAAACAAGAAATGAACATCACTATTTATAAGACGAGAACTTTTCAATTTAAGTTTCAACACGGTTATAAAAAAAAAGCAAATCAAAGTCAACAAAAAATATTTACGTAAAACGTTTTAACAAACTAGTCGACAATTTATCAGTCAAATCTCACGTTTTTATTACCAAAAAGTTTATTTTTTGTAAAACTAAGTCTTACAAATAATTAATTTAGACACTTCAGTTTGAATATAACCTTAAAAACTACTAAAAAAAAACAATAGAATAGAATCACAAATTGTTGTTTTTATATGAGCGATAATAAATTAAGGAATATCAGTTTTGTAAATGCCACTTTTGATCTGTTGAGTAACAAAATATATATTTTAAGGATATAAAACACTTCAATTGACCACTTTGTTGTAAAATATCCAGACTAAAACAAGAACAGGGAAACAATTTACATTAAAATAAAACATATCGCCAATCGATAGAATACTGACATGCTTACGAGTCAACTTTTTCCTTAAGAAACGGAAACCATAATGCGGGGATTGAGTCGATTTAACCTCAACTTGGAAATAGTGAGTCGCAATTAACCGACAAAAAGTGCAAATAGTGTTCATTGCACTCTCAGAAAAGATTTGGAACAGAACATTAACGAAACCGTTTGACAATAGGGATGTTGACTGTATTTAAATAAAACCATAATTTTAACGTTAAGTGGTAGTTTCTATGATTGAAATACTAAAAAACACAATATTTTTCCTTATTTTTAAGTAATTTAATTAATATTTAATAAGCAAAACGTAATTAAATCACTCTCAAGTCACGTGACAACGAACACCAATCAGAGTGTATGACGTCACTAACTCATCAACATCATCAGACGCTGTCAAAAGCTTCAATTGTTTGGTTAATATTTAGAGTGTGTAATTTATTCGAAAATTTCTATGACAATTATGAAAAAACCTATCATCTCATCACTTCAGCAGCGTTTATGAGCCTACGGCGTCACGGCAGTCACGTGACAAGTATTTTTGAAGAGAAATTTGAAATGGAATTTAAGATTTTTAAAGCGTGAGTCGTATTTAAACAAATTATAATAAATATTTGTAGTTATATTAGGTACTTGTGCACGATTTAAAACACTTTCCCAAAAATAGTCGACATCCCTATTAAATCATATTGTGCTTGGTCTACAGAGACATTATTCCATATGAAGATAGAGATATAGGAGACGCCTGTCACAACAAAGCGACATAGCACAATGTTCAACAACAATACTTAAGTTTTGTTTTTTTTTTTTTCACTGCATCGTCGCACGTCTTACAGCATGACGCGTACCAACGTTGACGACTGTCGGATGATGTGGTCACAGTTGTTGCGTCGACAGTTCAATCATTCCCATTCTGTCGTTCCGGGCGGCTTGGCTGTCAAATCGTACATCACGCGAGATATTCCGGGTACGGTCATTATTTCCGTCACCATTCTGTGTACAATCTAGAAAAACACACAGTAATACGGTGACGCACGCGCAGATACTAAACTCGAAACAAAAGAAACATCTCGCTTTGAAGCATGGCTACCCACCAAGGTCATTAGATACCAACTTAATGAATGGCGTGAGCCGGAAAACCCGTTTGTAAAGGAATCTTTGAACGTGAAATTCACCCACTTCAAAACGTCAGATTAAACTGAAACTTTGCACACTTATCAAGGACCGATGACAATACAATAAATTAGAGCAAGCTAACACGCTGCATATACCCTCCTCCTTGGCAGTCGGGTAAAAAATACTGTTAAGGTAGTTGTCGTGGTACAATATTGTTAAAAAGTTATAGATTATACGCGCCACAAAAGTATACTAGCTTGTAGGTAAGTGATCCATAATTTGTACTCAAGACTGTACCCGTGGAAATGTAACCCATACAGTATTCATATGCATTCTGTAAATTGTTGAACTTTAAACCGTTATTTATAAATAATTAGACGGTCAAAAAAAATTTCTCATTTTTTTTTAAACTCATAACAAATGCATTGAAAGACTGTCAGTTTTTGGAAAGTTTCTGACAGTTAGTTCTTTTTTTATAAATAAGAAACTGGTCCAGAACTACAGAGATCGTATACAATCAATGTTAATTATCCAATTTTTAATTGAATTTATCTCGGATTATATATGGTCGACCGACTTCAAATTTTCAGGGTACTTGTATTATCATGTCGCTAATAAGTATACAAAAATTAAGAATTTTCTGACGGTGTGCCTTAACCACGACAACTACCTTAAGTTTAATCCTATTTCAGAAATGGCAGATTGCCGTCACAAAAAAATTATTGATCAACAATCTACTCACATCGACGGGTATTTGATTTCCAGGTAATGCGGGCACGCCGGTCATGAAGTCGAGTGTACAGAAGGGGCGAAGCACTACGCATCGCTGCGTTGACGGCGTGCGCAACGCTTGATCTCTATCCAAATGCAACGGCAACAAAACAACTGGCATTTGGCTCACAGCGTCGCCTCGGCCCGATGACAACAATACCTTTAAAGAAACAAAAGATGCTCTTCAAGAAAAAACAAAAACTTTTTTATAGACATTTCATGTTCCATACAAATTACATGTAAATAAAAAGACGCGAGAGTAATTTATTTTTTTGTATTTCAGTATCTGCAATGAATAAAATAGAGCAGAACCTGTCGGGATTAATCGGCTACTGTATTTTCAACTTCTCCTTCAATCCTCACTTCGTGGCTGTCATAGAGCATTCAAATTTTTTTTGTTAATTTGAAACGTATTTTTTTATTGACTGAGCAGCAACTTGAAAAGATGCTATAAAATTTAAGAACAAAGGTTTTACCTTAGACCATATAAAGAATGGACTGAGCATCGCCTATCTTTCAGTATAACCGAGAGTGGTCCCAACATAGGAGGCGGCCATATTGGATAAGTTTTGATCTAAGGTTCACAAGTGCTGTACAGCGTACCCTAACGCATCTTATGCGTAAAACAGGAACGTATGTAGACAGGGTGCAAAACTTTTTTGTATATTTTGAAACGTTATATATCGAGCAATGTATCAAGTGGAAATAATAAAAATATGATAAAATGAATGAAATAAAATGTATACAGCTTTGCGTTTTGAACATTAAGTACTTTCATTGTACAGAGTAGGAAAAAAATACTAAGTATTTTATGTCATTTCCATATTAAATTTCATTAAAGCAAAGAACACTAGCAGATAATATGTTTGCATTAAGTTTACAAGCTGCTGCGTCCGCATGTGCATGTAAACTTTATGTAAACAGTATACGGAAATAGACCTTATTAGAAACTTAACCAACTCCTATGTTGGGACCACGAACGCCATATTGAATGCGCAGTCCATTCCTTATATGGTCTAAGGGTTTTACTCAGCCAGCATTACTGTAAATCGTGAAAAATTATGTGGGGCAAACGTGTCCCTTATGCGTGAAAGGGTTAAACCAACAAATTTTAAGACGATTGCCAATAAATACCTGTGTCGCAATATGATCGCATTGTCTGAGAGTACTGAGGACCATTCTCGTAAGACATGTCGGCGTCACGTCTGTGACGGGATCTTTAACGATGCCGCCAAACACGTACACCACCCTGTTGATGTTATGACAGACTCGCGGTATAAGCCGAGCCAAGAACATCATGTCGTTCCAGTCAGGTTCAAGTTCGCTACTGATGCCGACCGCGTAGCTGTAAGTACGGCAATCGCCCTGAACGCCTACGCTACGGATCGGTAGGAGCGTAGCAGCTAGATGCTGCTTGCACGATATCTTCCGTAACTGCAATCTACAAATCGAGCGATTAGAGTTCAGAATTATTCTGTTGTTGAGCACGGCCTCCTATTTTGTGACCGCATCTATAGAATGGTAGCTCCTGTGTAAACTTTGGTATGACCAGGTGACGTCACGCGACTAGTATTGGCGTTTTGGACCGAAATTTGAAACGGAATTTAAAATACATGATTTTTAAGGCTTGAGTTGTATTTAAATAAAAATAATAAATATTTGTGGCTATATTAGGTACTTATGCACGATTTAAAACACTTTCCCAAAAATAGCCAGCATCCCTATTATTATTTTTTGGTTTCTTGGCAATTTTGAGTATTCTTCAATTTTTGAACATTGACAACTAAAAGCGATTGAATTCGCGCAAATTCAATACACGTTGAGAATTTTATGATAAGGATTCTCATCTTTTATGGCTATAGATAATTAGTGCTACCCGCGCAAAGCCGGACCGAGTCGCTATTAATAATAAATAGAAAACAACACCGGGCAAATTCGCTTATTTCATAAGAAAGTCATATGTCTATTTAATAGGCAATCCGGGCGAAGTCGGACTGGGCCTATTAATCACGACAACTGAAACATCAGATAATCGATATATCGGAGCAACATAGATAATCGATAACTCACCTTTCTTCATCGCTCGTAACACTCTCTACCCGATTTAAGAGCGCGTGTCTTTTTTGAAGCATCGAATCGAACTCGGCCATAATTTTAACTAACACTTGAGTTTCAGAAAAATTGTTCTCCATGTAAGGTTCTTCGGCACACAAAACTCGAATAGCTAATCCAGGTCCCGGGAACGGATGCCTCATGACAATTTCAGACGGTAAACCTAAATCTCTTCCTAAAATTCTAACCTCGTCTTTATGAAAATCTTTGAGCGGCTCGACAACTCTGCCTTCGCTCCTTAATTTACGAACCATTTCGGTATCGTTATGATGAGTCTTTATAACGTCGGCTTTATGACTACACAACTTCGACGCTGATTCTATTAAATCAGGTCTGAGCGTGCCTTGTCCAAGCATCACGTCCTCAGGTTTTAAATTTAACTCGTTAATAACGTCGTCGGCTATTCGAACAAATATATCGCCTATGATTTTTCGTTTCTCTTCGGGATTGAACGTTCGACACAACAAGTTCGTTATCATCGTTCTCGACGCCGGGTCGTTCTTGTCGATCGGTATTACCGTAGTCCCGCCGTAAAACTGATGCGAAGCATTGATGACCTTGACGTCTAGACCGATCTTTTGTAACGATTGAACGACGTGAGCACTTTCATTCTTTCTCATAAACCCGTTATCGATGTGAACGGCTATTATTTGTTCGCGTCGCAACGCCTTGTGCAAGAGCGCCGCGCAAACCGTTGAGTCTACCCCGCCACTCAACATCAACAAAACTTTATTAGTTCCGACCGTTTCTTTAATATATTTAATGCATTCTAGTTCTCTTCCTTGAATTGTATAGTTCCCCGTCAATCCGACTATGTCGAATAAAAAGTTCTTCAACATTATTTTACCGTTTAACGATAAATCCACTTCCGGATGAAATTGTACTCCGTACAAACGCAGTTTCTCGTTACAAATGCCCGCTATGAATTGACTCGACATCGCAATCGTTCGGAAGTTCTCGGCTACTCTTTCGATCGAATCGCCGTGCGTTAGAAGTACTGGTTGCACTTTATCGAGGCTCCTTGAAAGATTTTAAAAATTTAATTGAAGTTAGTTAACACTCAAAACTAGTAACAATCACATACAGCTACAACTCAGAAGTTCCTAATTTTTTATAACAAATAAATAAAAACACTTGAAAATTCTACAAAAAATCAGTGCAAATTATATTAATTTTTTACATCAAATTTCAATACATTTTTTTTAAATCGAGTTAGGTTGTGATACAAAGTGTAGCTCCTTGAACAAAACTCACAATTAAGGAAATGTTCCTTCGTACCATCTTAATATCGGAAGGTTGTATCAGCGATTACATATACTCGATTGTTAATCGCTTTCTTATCCTTCCATAAAAAAATTCAAATCAGATTCAGTGAAAGTTGGCCTTCACTGTTTTCTAGACTCGTGCAGAAGCCATTACATACCAATAAAAAAAAGAACAACAATCGTAAACAAAAGAGACTCACTTAAACAGTAGACATTTCGGATCTACTTCTATATTGAATTGTCCATCTTCTCTGCCTTCCTTCCTAATTACGGTGCCGCCAAACTCCTTATTCATCATTTGCATTCCGTAACAAATGCCTGAAACAAACGAAAGCCATATGAATTTTGATAGATTCGACAGTTTCAAGTTAGCCATAGTCAAGATTACTAGAAACTAAGGTCGGGCGTTAGCACTGTTGAAGCTGTCACTAGACAAGACGCGGGAGAGAGCTTGTGGAGTCTTTTTCCAAACAGTTGGGATAAACATATTTGAATAACCAAGCCATGGTCATCAGTGATGCTAGCAATCGACTCAATCCATCACAGATGTGACCATCTTTATAGCCTCTTACGGCCAACCTTCTAGTATTCTTGAGTCTCAGTGAGTCCTCCAAGGTCATCAGATATAGAGATGACTTCGTACCGTCGGAAAGTAGTGGGGGGACGACGTCATCCAGTGGACTATCAATTGATATTTCATGGTTGATACAAATACTGAGCGGTCTCCCAACTGACGTTATTCATTAACGAGGTGATCTGTGCATCTAATGACCTTGATATCCCACGTGATTAATTTAAAAAACTCATTCTAACTATGACTAGAGTTGATTTACATCAGACCTTAGTTGCTGACTCAACGAGAATATTTTAGAAGATTATCTTAGACCGGGTGGGAAGAAAATTATTGTATGTCCTTCCTCAAAGCTAACTGAGAACTTAATTAGACTCAACAGGCCGACACGCAGAAAGGTGATTGGGCTTTTAACTGGTCCTGCTTTCCTGAGAAAACACCTACATGTAATGGGGATAAAGCAGGAATCAACACTATGTAGATTTTGCGAAATGGAGGATGAAACAGCCACCCATATCGCGTTAGAATGTGAGGGATTAACCTACAGGGGGACAACCATCTTTGGTTGCATTGATGAGGACGGAATAGCTCCACAGGACAATCTAATAGCTAGTCTTCTGGAGCTCATAAGAAGATCCAGATTATTTGCTGACTAGATCCAGCAAAAAGGAGAGGCATTTGGGCAAAAAGACCACCCCATTCTATTATAATCTTTAATCTTACCTAAGACCGGGATTCCTATTCTGAAGATATCTGCATCGTATCTTGGAGCGTCCTCGGCATATACTGAATTTGGTCCACCAGAAATGATTATTCCCTTATATCCTTGCTCCTTTATAGTAAACGCTGGTGTGTCTAGTGGTAGTATAATAGATTCTACACTTAATTCTCTAACCTAAAAAAAAGAGTGTTAGTCTCGCCAGCGTTTTTTCGGAACACTTTTTCTCAGTTGGCTAGGGATATTTGTATACAGATTGTATCAAATGAAAGCTGTCCATAGGACGCTCTGTGTGTAAGACAGAGAACAATATACAAACGATAAGTAAGAGTGAGATAAATGATCACTAATAGTTACCGTGGTTACTGTAAATAAATAATACTCGTAAATCTTTTTACCAATTTACAAATAAAACTAAAACAACTAAACCGTAATATTAATTCGTATTATTATTTAATTATTTGGATTTTTAGTGTATTTGCCATATGGCAACATACACTATTGGCGTCGGTCGGATGGCGGGACCTAGGGGTCGGACCAAAATTTCTCGACGTTTCATAACCTCCTAAACACTTTGGCACCATTTTTAAAAATGTTTATATATATATGTATATATATATATATATATATATATTTATATATATATATTTATATATATATATATATAGGTATATATGTGTGCGGGCTATAACTTTCGAAGAAGTTAATTTATTTTAACGAAATTTGGCACACATGTTGGAATCCATTACCGCACGAAGCCTATTTAAAATGGGCCCAATTGGGCCATTTTAAGGGTAGTTTTTAGGGGTTGAAAAATGTTTTTGGGGCCCAAAATACCGAAAAAATTCTCCGAATCGTTTTAAAATTGAAATTTAACCCTCCGGTAGTAATTAAAAAGTGTCCCTAAAATTTTAATAAAATCGGCCCGACAGGACCGGACTTACAAATTTTATGAAAACACTAGTTTGTAGATAGTGAATTATTTACTGAAAGTTGCATATAATTTGGTATAGAGGTTCGATTGATAATAATATTGCAATTAAGAAAAAAAATGTTATTTTAAGGGCTGTATTAAGGAGTAAAATTTTTTTTTTACCCAAAAACCAACTTAAGTTCGCATAATAAAGCCACACTGCCTGTATCAGCAAATACACTATATTGTCGGCAGGGTTTTGGCACTGCGACCCGGGTTTTTTCGTGAACAGTATAAATAGCCAATTTATCAATAATTTCGGTAGTGACTACAGACTGTCATTAATTGATAAAATGGCTATTTTTACTTAGAAAACAAAGACGTTTATTTAAATTTATTTTACAGTAACCACAGTAATTACTACCTATTAGCGATCATTTATCTCACTCTTACTTATCGTTTGTATATAGTGCTCTGTCTTACATACAGAGTGCCCTATGGACAGCTTTGAGTTGATACAATATGTATATTGTAAATACCTTTCTATCTATAACTTTGCCGAATTGCGCTCCGGCATCTAAAATGGCAATTCTCTCGTTGTTTGGTGCACCGTTCGCATGGCCGTACTGACCCTCTGGACTCGTGTTGTGCATTTTATCAATTCCACAACAGCACTACAATGCAGAGACAATTTTCAATTAAACCACACAAGCTGAAACAATTGCAAAGTAAACCAAAACAGTTGAAAACTAAAATTGGTAACTATCAAGCATTAAGTAGACAATACGCATCTTATTCTAATTTATAGGAAATTATGATAATCGTGTAGAAGTTTAATCTAGCCACAAACAATTACTTAAAAATAAGTTCAATATGTCAAGGCTAGGACGATATCAAAATAAAGTTACTAAAAAACAAAATCATATTTAAAAGACGGTTAAATATAGTTATAAGATTTTTATTGTGATAAAAAGAAATTACAGTAAGACCTCGCTTAACGCGTTATTAAAAAAAAAAAAAAATTAGCCACTATAACGTAAATTATGGATCAGTTTAACAAAATGATTCAAATGTTGACAGAAGCTCAAAGGCAAGACGTAGTGTCATTGATGCAATATTTTGCTATCGACGACAGCTTGCTGAACGAAACAGAAAAAGGCAAACGACATTAGATGACTTCTTCACAAAAAAACAAAATATGTCAAATGAGGAACCTTCCTCATCACAAACATAACTTCTTACTCGAACTTTTATTTGATTTTCATAAATGTTTTATGAACAAAAATCGATATTAGCAATTAAAAGTATTTAAAAAAAATGTTAAGATAACCTTGTTTAGCGCTGTTTCGTATAGCGCAGGAATTTATTGGAACATATCTCCCGCGTTAAATGGGGTCTTACTGTAATTATTATATTAATGTTACTTTTTTTATACACGACTTTTCACAAGCAAAAATACACAGTAATATTTTTTGTTAAAAATTCAAAATATCGTTTTTTAAACAAACAAAAAAAAAAGAAAAAAAGAACCAATAAAACAACAAAAACTGAATTAATTACACATATGACCGCTGCCTGTTTGTTATTAGCATAAAAGAAATGTTAAATAGAGAGATTGTAGATTATAGAATGTCACGAAAGTTACGCAATTAGCACAGTATTTCAATAATTATGTATTGATAAATCAAAATTATTTGCATTACCAAAAATTTTAATGTCATTGACATAAATCCCAGTTGGCATTATATAAATCACTTCTTTATTAAACCGATTTCATTATTAATTTTGCATTTTCAGTTTTTTGTTGACTATTTTGAAGCATGAAAAACGCAGCAAAATGTTTTATTGTAACCTTTGTGCATTTGAAAAAAAAAAAAATATATTTACTCCCCACTTTTGACCCGTATTACTTAAAAACAATGTTTAAATAGCAAAAAACAATTACAACAAAAACAAAACGACATAACAAATCTTGTTCTCAAAGAATGATTAAATAAAATTTAAAAAAAAACGTCATCTGAGAACAATGATGTTAGAACAACAAAATATTACGATTGATTTTTGAGCTGATTTTAAATTATTTTTTTTATATTACATTAAATATTTTTTTAAAAGTATGGTTAAGAGATATTATTTACACATTAAAATAACAATATCATTGCCACTTTTTTTACACAAATTTAAAATATCACTCACAAAGAAAATACCTTCCAGAAAATAATTTTGAATAGACTGTGAAAAAATCTGATACCAATATAAAAAATCAAAATCATCGCATAATGGTATAATAGAATATTCAACTTGACAATATTATTATAAGTACGGGCTAAATATAGATTTTAAACTGCTAAGGTGACTTGCTATATTGAACACTGTTCACTAAGGCATTTGAACAGATGTTAAAATTTTTAATTTTCTTTTCATTCGGTTGAGCTTCCTGTTATAAAAGCTCTAAAAGTTTATTTCAAACAAAAACAGTTTCAAAACCGTCATTTTTAAGTTTCTTCCGTTAGCCTAGCTCTATTTTATCCCATAAAATTATTTGATTTTGGCGGGAATTTACAAGTGGTCTATTCTTATGTAATCAAAATTAGAGTTTAAAAAAACTAAAACAACACGCTTTTGTGAACTAAAAAATGCAAAATAATTAGGCAACAAAATTAGCTTTGCTGTAAAAAGCGTGGAGTGCTTAATGCCGGTAATAATTTACTGGCTAAAACGTAGAGCTGTTATGATCTATGGGGTAGGCAACGCAACGTACGTCACTGTACAACATGTTAGCTTGCTTGCTGTAATTTTTCAAGTCTTTTTATCCTTACAGTCCTGGTCAGGATAATGGGACAAACTTACTAAATTATTATATTGTCATCGGTCCTTGATAAGTGTGCAAAGTTTGAGTTTAATCTGACATTTTGAAGTAGGTGAATTTCACGTTCAAAGATTATTTTACAAACATACAGTTGGAGCTAATAAAAGCGTGTTAAAAACCAAACGGTGTATCCGAAACTCGTTAAAACAAAATTATAGATAATTGATAGAAAACATTCATTGTTACAATGCTAAATCAGAAAAATTTATTTTTATCCACCAACACCGTCGGGATTCAAACCCGAATCTTTCCACTTTCGCGGCGGAATGAGTTCTCGAGTAATTGAGAACTCATTCCGCCGCGAAAGTGGAAAGATTCGGGTTTATATACTTTTTTTTTAATGTCTCCATTATAATAGATTTTATTATTTTTTCACAAAATCAATACTTTATGTTATTTGAGAAAATGTGTGTGAATTGCAGATGATTTTTTGTTTCAATTTTTAACTTTAATAGACAGTACGCTAAATATTTTTTTTTTCATTTTTAGGTTTCCATTCTGTAGGGTCCAACGGAACCCTATTGTTGTGACAACGTTGTCCGTCCGTCTGTCAGTAACTTCTAAGCTAAATTGACTTCAAATTCACACACAATATCCTTAGCCCTATCACGAAAGTCGTATTTAATATTACGATATCACGAGTAAAACATACATAGGCTTAAAATTGGCGACCTATTTAAAGCATTAAAATTACGCAAAAATACGATAAACGTAAAAGTACATTTACCTTAACTATGTAATTATACAATTATTATCACATTTTAAACGATTTTTGAAAATACAGTACTATTTTGTAATTCCCTAAAAAAGTAGTCCCCTTTCAAACGGCAAACTGACCGTTTGAGCACAAAAATCTTACGCGTTTTCGGCTAAGTATTATGTATTATAATATTAACACCATTTTTTTGGCAACTATCTTACGGGAAAATGTCTTGTTATGAATTTTAATGAATTATGAGCTATACATACTAAAGCATATAAATGTCATTAGCCACTTTTTAACTCAATGGAGGGTAATCTACTTTACCCATGTCTTTAATCCGCTAGGGTTAGATATAAGTGTTATGCTGCGCTTTTAGAAATACGACATATAATGTTCAATTCAGGCGAAATTTTGTGTAATTTTGACATATAAAAATGCCGACATTACGAAAACAGCTAATTTAAAAATAAGTTAAGTCTTTAACAGTCAACAACAGAAAAAGCACGAAATGATTATTGTAGCTTGTCTTGACATCTAAAATATTAACTTAATATAATACAAATTGCGTTCGGAACAATTTTAAGTTTCAAAATTTTAATCATTAGCTTTTTTAATGCCAAAGGTTATCAAATACTATACCTACTTAGTAGACGCGAAAGTTGGCTTTTTGACCGTTCCTCTTAAATTGACTCAAAATCAGTTTACTTCACAAATATATAATTTTTAATTAATTATGTGGATTAAAATCCCATAATTAGTTTTATAAATTTGACACCATAAATTACCATGAAGCATGCCACATTTATAAGCATATTATGTATAAGTGACAGTACATAATCAAATTTGACACAAATATATCAAACGGACACGTAAAACTTGCTGAAATTAAAAAGATTACTTACCAAATTAAAAAGCTTCGTAATTTATAATTATTTTAATACAAAAATTAGATTAAATGCGGCCCAAAGTACATACACAAAAAAAAGTATTATCAGAAATTCAGAACTACCATAATTGACATATAAAAATATCTTTAATTTAGTTCTATAATACTACCAACTCGTTTTATAGTAAAAAAAAAAATAATTAGAGGCATCTATCGCCAAAGTCTGAGATGATAACATCTACAGTCAAAGATATAAACCAGATATAAAAGAGAGTAATCTACATACATTTCATCTGTCAAAACTTGAAGTTTTAAAGTCGTTCTGTGAGCGTTTTGTTATTTAAATCTTTCTAAAATATTTTAGTGCCTGTCCATTCACTAAGCATGGTTCGCAGCAGGTAAATATATTGTTTAAATTACATGTTTGTTTGTAAAAATATTAAATTAATTTTTTGGTGAACAGGACGCCAGATCGAAAGCGAAAACGCTCCCGTAGCAGAGACAGGAGCAGGGAACGTGATCGAATAAAATCAAGTCGTCACAGACGAAGCAGATCTAGAGATAAAGAAAGTAAACGCGAGAAGGAAAAGCGTCCTCATAGTAAAGACAGAAGGCGGTAAGCGTGATTCAATTTAACCTCTCAAAATTATGCAATTTTGGACTTGGCGTGTTTCAAACGAATGCTTATTTTTTACAGTGGCGAAAGTAAAGAAAAGAAAGTATCTGGAAGCAGTAGCAGTAAACATAGGCGTTCTCGTGATAAATCACGTGACAGAGAGCACCCTTCGCGTTCGAGGTCCTGCACCCCTCGGAATGAAAATAAGAAGAACGACGATTCGTCGTACCCTGACGAAGCCTTCGATCCTACAAATCTTGATAAGGTAAGAACAGTGTTAAACCATTTTCAATAAGTGTTGTTAGAAATCAATTTTCACCCGCGGCGTCGTTCGCGTTAATGTCAGTTTTGACTAGAGTTGGGTAACTCAGATCTGAACCGGTTCAAAGAGCTGACTCCGACAGAAGATCCGTGAGAGCCGACTCACTTTTTTTTGAGCTAACGGATCAACGGATCCGCATAACTCAGTGAAACACTTAACACACAGAAGCACATTTTACACTTACGTATCAGTTCTTGCTTTGATGCATCTGTCAGCTCAAATGACTCATGCATCACATGTTTGGCTATGCTATACAGGTCGTGATATGATGGACTGAACTAGGTAACTCAGTGGCAGACTGCAGTAACATATTCAGAACTCGGCTATTTTTTAACCGGTTCAGTGAGCCGGCTCACATACGGGATCCAGATGCAAAGATGCAGATCACTAAAAAGACCCGTTTTTCCCATCTCTAGTTTTGACAGAGCGTAGTCAAATAACAAGACTATATTTTAAGGTTGGTTGGCGAATTTACCCGTCGAAGCAGCTGTGTCTTTCAATGGAGCGGATATAATTAATGATTAATTTTGAATTGTTTTAAAGGAAGAAGAACAGAAACGTTTAGAGTTAGAAATGCAAAAACGGCGCGAACGGATTGAAAGATGGCGGGCAGAACGTAAGAAAAAAGAACAAGAAGTCACCCGGCGCGAAGCGAGACAAGGCACACTGGTATGTAACATTAAACCGTATTACTTTATTATTTTGAGTTTCAGCTAAAGTTTATTAATCGTCATAATAATCAACTGAGTAGTTTATTACAATCAAACTTTAACATAAGTATTTGAACATGAATTTTGTCTATAGTGGAATTTTACCTTTATCCAATGGCGTCGTTTACATCGAACTGAAGTCTGGAAGCTTTTTCTAGAAAGTCTATATTTTTTTTTTTAAACTTTAATTAAAGAAATTATATCAACAGGTTGCAGGATTAACGATACCGTCCGGTACGATTAAAAAATGGTCGCTCGAAGATGATGAAGATGAGGAGGACGAAGACGGAAATAAAAAAGAAGATGAAAAGAAAGAAGAAGAAGAGATCGATCCATTGGATGCATATATGCAAGGTCTCTTAAAGATTTTTTAACTACAAAATGTTTTTATAAAATTAACGACTCTTCGAGATTTTTGACATAAATATTTCTGATTTATATATGTAATATGTATTGACGCATTCTACATTGTTCCACACTGTTATAGAATTAATCAAAGCAATAATATCACTGTAGTGTATTTAAAACAAATGAGCAACAATCACTAACTTGTTTTTGTTATTTCTAGGTGTTCAGGAGGAGGTGAGGAAAGTGAACAAATTGGATCAAAAGAAAGAAGGCATCCTGGGTGAGATGGCTAGGGGCGTCGTTATTGTGACAGGCGTCGCAAAGAAGACGGTCGCGAACAAAAACAAAGGTGAATTGATAGAACAGAATCAAGACGGCCTTGAATACTCTTCAGAAGAAGAACAAGAAGACGTCAAAGACACGGCTGCAAACATAGCCAATAAACAGAGGAAGGAGTTGGCGAAAGTGGATCATTCGGAAATCGCTTACACGCCGTTTAGGAAAAACTTTTACATCGAAGTACCTGAAATAGCTCGCATGACTAACGAAGAAGTCGAAGCGTATAGAGAAAAGCTGGAAGGCATTCGTGTTAAAGGCAAGGGTTGTCCAAAACCGATCAAAACTTGGGCACAGTGCGGCGTTACCAAAAAACAGCTCGACATTCTGAAAAAATTGAACTACGAGCATCCGACACCGATTCAAGCACAAGCGATCCCGGCGATTATGTCGGGCCGCGATCTTATAGGTATTGCGAAAACCGGTAGCGGAAAAACTCTCGCTTTTATTCTTCCGATGTTCCGACACATTCTCGATCAGCCTCCGTTGGATGAAAACGACGGACCGATTTCCATAATCATGACTCCGACGCGAGAACTTTGCATGCAGATCGGCAAAGACATAAAGAAATTTTCGAAAAGTTTGAATCTTAGAGCCGTGTGCGTTTACGGAGGCACTGGCATCTCGGAACAGATTGCCGAATTAAAGCGTGGGGCCGAAATTATAGTTTGCACTCCTGGACGTATGATCGACATGTTGGCTGCGAATAACGGAAGAGTAACGAATTTGAAACGAGTTACTTACATAGTCTTAGACGAAGCCGATCGTATGTTCGATATGGGATTCGAACCGCAAGTGATGAGAATAATTGAAAATATTCGTCCCGACCGACAAACGGTTATGTTTAGTGCCACTTTTCCAAGACAGATGGAAGCACTCGCGAGACGCATATTACAGAAACCGATCGAGGTGCAGGTGGGTGGTAGATCGGTCGTTTGTAAAGAAGTCGAACAGCATGTCGTTATAATCGAAGAAGATAAGAAATTTTTAAAATTGCTTGAACTTCTAGGTTTATATCAACCGCTCGGTAGTATTATTGTTTTTGTAGACAAACAAGAGAACGCCGACATCTTGTTAAAAGATTTAATGAAAGCATCGTACAGTTGCATGAGTTTACACGGAGGTATCGATCAGTTTGATCGCGACTCGACGATTATAGATTTTAAAAGCGGCAAAGTCAAATTGCTGATTGCTACTTCGGTTGCGGCGCGAGGCTTAGATGTGAAACAGCTTATTCTGGTAGTCAACTACGATTGTCCGAATCATTACGAAGACTACGTGCATAGGTGCGGTCGGACGGGCCGCGCCGGTAATAAAGGATTCGCTTATACGTTCGTAACGCCTGAACAAGAACGCTACGCTGGAGATATTGTTAGAGCACATGAACTGGCAGGTGTTCCTGTACCCGAAGCGTTGAAGAATGTAT
The DNA here is from genome assembly GCA_034508555.1 of Venustoraphidia nigricollis. NCBI lineage: Eukaryota > Metazoa > Arthropoda > Insecta > Raphidioptera > Raphidiidae > Venustoraphidia > Venustoraphidia nigricollis. The sequence goes on along the minus strand of JAVRKA010000032.1, from coordinate 1,563,013 downwards.
GGGAAACCTATAAAGCAAAAGTTGAAGCTGAAGGTAATTATTATTATTTGTATTCGAATTGCTTCATTCGTCCATTGTTATTAATTAACTCTTCAATTCCCATGTCCAAGTTAATAAAGATTTTTGGTTTCTTTTTAAATAAGACGGGTACTTTAATATTACACCAATTATTTATGTAACAAAGGAATGATGTACTGAACGGCTATTTTTAAATTTTTTCATCAATTTTTGAGGTTATAAAAAGACATTTTTGATTTACACTCTTGCATGTTTTTCAGGTAAAAAAGTTCACAAAGGTGGCGGATTCAGCGGTAAAGGTTTCAAGTTTGACGAAACGGAAGCAGCTGCCGTTAACGAAAAGAAAAAATTCCAAAAAGCTGCCCTCGGTTTACAAGATTCCGACGATGAGGATGTTGAAAACGATATCGATCAACAAATCGAGAGCATGTTTGCTGCAAAGCAGTTCGTTAAAGAAATTAAAGCACCGATTGGAATAATTAACAATCCGACAGTTACGACACTCGGTCAAAACTCTGCTGTGGACAAATTAGAGCTGGCTAAAAAGTTGGCATCGAGAATTAATTTGGCTAAGAATTTGGGCGCAGAAGCTAAAGGAGCGACACAACAAGCTGCTGAAGCCATTTTGAAGGGAGGAGGATCGCAGCCTTTAATCACGGTAAGTTTATATCCTAAAATGTTTTACACTTCAGTCTGTTGTGAAGTTGGCGCGATAAATCTAACCTCAAAATGGACACAGATCAGAATATTTAATGTAGGTTTTATGACATGAAAAAATGAAATAATAAATATGTTATTTTTTCGATAGGCTAAAGTGGTAGCGGAACAGGTAGCGGCAAAATTGAACAACAAATTGAATTACCAACCTCGTGAAGACGAAGATCATGCAGCCGGAATAGATGCATCGGAACAAACTTTCCACAAGTATGAGGAAGAACTTGAAATCAACGATTTCCCACAACAGGCCAGGTGGCGGGTTACATCTAAAGTATGTGTTATATATATCTTTTCTAAATATCGCTTACAACTAGTTATAAACCGACTTTTAAAACAAATGACTGCATTTAAAACCATGATTTATCTGTAATAGAAATGTTTCAATTGTTTTTCAGGAAGCGTTGGATCAGATATCGGAATACTCAGAAGCCGGTATTACTGTACGTGGGACTTACGTATTGCCTGGTAAAACTCCACCGGAAGGAGAAAGGAAACTTTACCTGGCCATCGAAAGCACCAGCGAGTTGGCCGTGTCTAAAGCGAAAGCTGAAATCACCCGACTAATTAAAGAAGAACTTCTCAAACTGCAAACGTCAGGTCATCATGCTTTCAATAAAGCTCGTTACAAAGTTCTCTAGGATTGAATATCTTATTTTATAACATTTAAATTATATAATAATTTTATAATGATATGATGATTACATTTGAACTGATGTAAAATAAATCTTTTATTATATAAATACTGATTTTTTTATTACCGAGCTGGGTAGAGTAGTGGTGACAGCACTAGTTTCGCATTCGGGCGGTCCGGGTTCGAATCCCGGCGGGGGCAGATGTGGCTGGGACTTTTTCCTACTGCCTCTCGCCGAGAAACGGTAATTCCTGTACCGGCCATCTTGATTGAGGTTTTCCATGGTTTCCCTCAATTAATTCCAGATAAATATCGAGATGGTTCCTTATTTGAGGCCATGGCCGATTACCTATCAAACTCCTAGTTCAAAAATTACGTACCTTATCCTAATTTCCTATAATTCCTTCATTCGCCCATTGCTATTACATAAGTTGAAGTTTTAAAAATGTAGAAAAATAACGGGAAGTGTGATAGATGGAAAATAGTAATGGTGCGAATGGCGTGTTATGGCATAAAGTCGAGAAACGGACATTAAACGCATTATTATTATTATTATATTATTAAAAATCAAGGTTATTAGATACAGAGGTGACCTCGTTCCATTGTATAGTGGTAGGGGGATGACGTCAGGAGTGTCAATTGTTATTGCGTTGTTAATAAAAATATCGAACGGTCTCCCAGTTGACATCATTCATTAACGAGATAATATGCGTATCTAATGACCTTAATTGAAGCTTAGCTAGTCCTGGAGTTGGTCCTGATACAATGTCTAAATTAAAACTAGAAGTGTTTAGAGCATGTCAATTGCAATTATCTAATGACCTTGATTAAAAATATGGAGCAGAAAGTTGCCGTTTGTTGCAAGATTTACTAAAGAATTAAAATTTAATTACTTATAATGATAATGTGTTTAACGTTCGTTTTTTGACAGACGCCTCTCGTACAATTACGATCTTTCGTTTACCACTTTTCCGCTATTTTCTGCCCAAAAGAGGTACAGAGGTGGGAGTGGTCAGAATCAATTCAACGTGACTTTTTCTTTAAGTTCGGTTCACATAATATGTACCAGAATTATCTTAGTGTCCAAAAAAAAGTCGCAGATTTGCAAAACTATGTCATGAATTTCGAGATATCATAAAAAATACTCAAAATTGATGCGTCGCATTTTAGTTTAGAAGTTCTGACGGTTTAAAATGTCTTAAAATTTAATTAGCGTTAATATAGTAAATAATATTATTGCATAAAATTGATAAAATGCATGAAAAACAATATGCATTGTTAACCCTTTAGCGAGTGCGAAGAACAATAAATTAATATTTTTCAATTTTATTGAATATCTTTACATTTAGCCCCGGATCTGGGGGGAGGGGCAGTTTCAGAAAGCACCAAAATCATAGTATGTTTGAAAATTGATAATTTTTTTTATTTTAAAAAAATGTATTAAAGGGCTCTTATTCTCCCCCCCCCCCCCCGTCACAAAAATACCCACCCATTATATATTTTTGAGTTTTTTTTAAACAATTTATCTCTAACGCTGAAGAGAGGCAGCTACTAGCAAGTTTCTGCCCCGGTTCGAAAAAATCGTAGATCCAGGGCTGTTTGTAACACACTTTCGAGGGAGCGTATCGTTTGGATTGTGGATTACAGATTTTCGATAAGATATTTCAAGTTGTTAGCTGTATCGGTTTATTTATAAGCTGACGTATAAATTTCGTTAGTAACGTCGTTTGTAGAGCTCGTGTATTGGAAGGATATGTAAAAAAAATGCGATCAGTAAATCGACGCAACCCTCCAACTGTCATATTAATAAAAATTAATAGTAGTGTTTTGTTTATCTAAACGTATTTAAAAAAAACAATAAAAGAAATTATTTACAATTAATTACTGTTTTTTGCAATGACTGCAGCTGTATCGCTTTAGTAATTGTTGTTTTTACTTTTTTACGATAGATAGCATTTTAAATATAATGTAAACACAATTAAAACGATTATAAAATAATTACATCATTAAGGGTTATTGCGCTTTCAGATAACGTTATTTTCCATTTGGATTTTTGGTTTTAAATGCATTTTTAAAGTTGGAAAACGTTTTTTTTACGCAGGTTAACGCCTTCTACTTCGACTTACTGATGCAACGTTCTTTGTGAAACAGATAAAATCACAATAACTGTAATAAATGCTTGAGCTGTCATTTGAAAGTTAAAAAAGTTCCATTCCAAATTAATTTAGCATGAATGTTAATTTTTGTAAAAATTTTTTAGAGCTTGAAAAAGTCTTAATTAAAGAAAAGACGAAACGTTGCAATCAATGAGTGTTTAAATTGATTTGTTTTCATTATTCCAATTACCCGTGATACTGTTTTCTATTATCTAAGAAATATTTTTTACAAAAGACATTCTACACAAAACTGCGGTATTATTGTCCTCAATTCGATGGTCTGTTTTCATTTAAAACGCAAAAAGAAAAAATCTAAAGAAACTAAATAATCAGTTACAGAGAGGCATCATTTGGGAAGATATCTATATTTAAAAAATTGTCAGCAAAGCTGTATACTTTCTATAGTTGTCGATCGTCTATAATTGACACCCAACTGATTGATTTTTCCAATTGTTTTTTCTTGTGATTTCTTATTGTTAGCGTTTGATTTTCGTATATCTAACAGCCCTTACATAATGACAAAACATTGCAAAACAAATGTTTGTTTTTTTTTAAACAAAATGCAATCAACTGACGAAAATACGTCAAAAAACAAATGAAAAGGATGCAGATAAAAAATGAAGACTGCCTTTTTGTAAAAAAAAAGGGTACGAACAAAAATATTAACGTTAGTGATTATATTTTAGGTGCCATGGCCAAAACAGAAAAAAAAAGTTTATGTGATGTTTATAATAAAAAATAATAAAACGTCTACAATTCCATATAGAATTATATTTAAAAATGAACAGCTTGACTACAAGATATTAAAATATTTGTCAGTGGTCAATAAACTGAACTAATTGTTATCAGTCGATTATTTCAGGGATAGCCAATACACGTCGATCGCGATCTATCACTCGAATGCGGTTTTACCGATCATTAACTAACAAAAACTTTGCATAAAATTCGAACACTTGTATTAAATCTTTAGGTATTACTGTAGGGGTTCGACGACGTAGCCAAGGCTGCGAGTAAAATATTCTGGAGGACGGTAGGAGTTGAGAAAAAAAATCGATATAAGTCCAAGTCAAATTGGACACCCCTTGATTATGTAATTGTTTAATCGTTTTCAACAAAATATTTCCACTATTTTTTTCAATAGTTAAACAAAATAGTACTCCTGTATAAAAATAAAAACAAAACAAAAATTATGAACTTGATTTTTTCGAATTTATCGTATTTTTATTTTATTTTTGCACGTGTGTTATATTACGCCCAAACAACACATTTTATTTTTTGAAAAATAACTTGGGAAAACGTCTGGATTTTTTATATTAACTTTTGTTTTTCCTCATAAAGGGCACAAAAAAAACCACTAGAAGTTTCATCAATGTAATTTATATATGGTGCATCAAAACATAATTTATATGTCGTTTTCAATTTTGTACTTTCGTAATCCACGATATTATTTGAGTTTGAATTTCACCAAATTACATTTTAGCCATCTCGAGAGACGCTGACACAAAAAAAAAAGAAACACATTTTCTGTCGTCAATTAATGTGTCGCAAACGAGCGATTGTCGAAAATACATAGCAGCACTTGATCGCAGGTTCGCGCGACACCATGCCATATATATAGATTTCTATGAGACTGCGCATTCTTCATACGCAGGCGCACGAATGCGAAACAAACGCGCATCAATCGCGCGAAAGTGTAATTGAGTTTCCATGCTATTGTCAAATCACGCTATCGAATCAATGAGCTGTAGATCTGGAGTGCTAGTCTGGATAGCGCGAGCAATATGACAGAAAGACATAGCTATAATTGCGGTAGTACATATATCGTGTTTGCCGTCTTCTTTTTTTTCCTGAACAAAAAGTAGGCGCTCGAACTTAGCGAGCATTTTGATCCACTCCTTATACTCGTTACAATTGTTCTATTTACCGTTCAGTTATAAACAAATGAAGTGTCAAGGGGTCATTTTCTTACCTTATCACACAATAGTAATTACTGATATAAAATATACTGGGTGAATTGTTTCAAAGCGACCATAGGAGTAAAGAAAATCTTGACTGGCAATGAGAAAAAAATCGAATTTGAAATCGCGACGCTTATGACTTCTATTGTCGAGCGTCTATAATTTACCTTATCTTAGACACAGTTATCATATCAAGGTTATCGGTAGATTGACGAGTTTGTCAGACAGACGATCTACTAAAAAGCCTTATTTGCAAGAATGCAAATACATCTTTAAAGTTCAATTCCAGATATATGTTATAATAGATTCATTATTCCAATTACCCGTGATACTGTTTTCTATTAATACAAATATATTTTGGCTTTTCATTTTTATAATAAGCACAATTTAAACAATCATCATTATAGTACGGTTCGATTAATGGGGCGGCAAATCAATGAAACAATGTATTAATATACATTAATACGGAGAAAAATATACCACTTTCACTTTTCAAAAAATAAATTTCACACCCCGTAGAATAGGCAGACAATTTGTGATATAAAAAAAAAAGAAAAAAGTTGTGGGCAATCGATGTCAACAACTTGGTGCACAAAAAATTAAGGGAGAGTTGCCAGCTTTACCAGTAATTATAAACTATCTACTGTGTTCAATAAAAATTATATGGAAAAATTTGGTACCCCTTGGATTAAATTGTACTTTCGTTGGGGCATATTTAATGTCGGCTGTGGCCGTCGGGTAGAAATTACCCCATTCTTTAAGTTAGATAGTGCACCAAGCTCCATAAAAATCGGTCCAGCCGTTCTCGAGGGATGCCGCTACAGACTGAGATACAAAAATTATAGATGAATCCGCAAATCTCGAAACACTTCCACTCAGACGAAATGCAGAGAGAGGTTGCGTTAGTATTTCATATGATAGTACTAACCGCGCGCTCTAAGATTACACATCCGGTCCCAACTGGTTGCAATCTAATAGTCGGTATTGTGTCTTCAGATTTTTTTATACTTTGGAAGCCGTCCTGTCATCAGAAGCACCGCAGTTTTTGGGACTTATTGTGTTATCTCCCGATCTCTTACATCATCTGATCCAGTATCCTCGTTCTTTGTATTAGTGTCTTCAGAGAGCCGCGCTCTAAGAATACACATCCAGTTCCGACTGGCTGCAATCTAACAGCTGCAGATAGTCGCGCTACAATATTACACATCCGGTTCAGACTGATCGCAAGTTAACAGCTGCTATCGCGTCTTCAGATAGTCAAAAAAAGCAGTTCTTTGAACTGGCGTGTATTTTTCCACGGCTGTTGAACAGGCATTTTACCCGATTATCATATACAAGACGCAGTGCAGATATGTATCGAACAAAAAACAATTGGAACTTCGTCGATTGTTGGATACCCGGGGTCAACGCCGCAGGTCACCGGGATGGACGGTATAAAAGGTGTCGAAATCCAGCCAAACGGTACACTCACTCGTCAAGTGGTGCATTGATTGTGTCTTCACAAACAATTGACGTCTACTATCACAGCATGAGGGTTGCGATTTGCTTTATGGTGATGGGCCTTTGCGCCCTCGCCATGGCCAATACCGTGCCAATGGCTAAAGGACAAGTTGGTAAGTTTCTGTTTGTTTCTTTTGTTTTCGATTGTCATCTGTCTTGGGAATAAATTAGCTACAGAGTCACTTGATGTTACAAGTTGATGATTTCGTTAAGGCTTTTGAATTTTGAAATTAAATTTAACGCAAATAAAAGTCTACATTTAAATTGTTTTGGTTGGGTTTTATTCCTGAAGTAATTATTTTTTGACCGTTATATTTGTTTAAATAAATTTGAACTTTTTGCTAGTTTTTAAATTAAACTTGAATCAAAAGGCGTACATTTCGTTTGTTTTGGTTGATTTTTCCCTTGAAATAGCTTCACATGAAATCTGCATTTCAGTTTTTTAAACCGCGATTTTGTAGTTTTAAAAATGTATCGACAACGAGCACGATCAACTTTAGAAAATTCTACATTGTTAAAATTCAATTTAAAAGTAGAGTACATTAACTATTCGCACAAAACAAACCAAAATCGCAAATAATGTTGCGATCCATTTTCTATTGTTTCATGCAAGTAGATTTGCTTTTAGGCTGCCTATAAACTGGTAAATTTTTATGTTTTAGCGGACAAGGATTTCCTGCAGAAGCAGAAGAACATTCTTCGTCTCTACTTCCACATCAACCAGCCCAACACGTTCAAGGACCAAATCGAAATTGCCAAAACTTACAATATTGAGGAATATTTAGATCATTATACTGTAAGTATCAGACGTTTCATTTGCAAAAATTCATACAAATACTTAGTTACTGAGTACCAGCTGTTCAACATGCTCCCTTTTTCACCCACATAGTTCTATCTTACGAGCAATCGGATGTGTGTGTACATGTAAAATGCACTTACTCACGTTTCGGAAATCTCTAATTTCTATGAAATTCAATCTTTGATGTTAATGCTTTAAAATAAACTAGAACTATTTACCTATATGACTTTCAGTTTAGTTTCATACAAATTTTTGTACATAAAAAATTATTGAGCAGACTAAATTTGTCAGTATTTTTGACATAAGTTTGTAAAGAAAACATTTCAAAATGTTAATTTGCTTTCCCGTAATTCGAAATCTCGTGAAGTGCCCTAAAGAAATATTGACGAATGTCACGTTTTTTGATTCAATTTTTAGGGCAAAAATATGTTTTTGGAAATTTTTAAGCAGCAAGTCAAGTTTTATGAAATTTAATGTTTAATCATAGCTAGTAAAAACAGTAATAAAATGAATTTGGAGACCACAATTCGAAATTTCCCAAGAGCATATTTTACAATCTGAGGGATCAGGCCTCTTGATATTCATAAATTATCTCTTTGATCCTATTCACTACTGTCTTGTTCGTTGGATTAACACAAACAATAAATATATTCTGACAATTTTGGTAGCAGAGCGTAGTTTATTATTCAAATTTTTAAACACTAGTTACATAAATTTCACCGTCATTTGTTAATTTTCAGAACCCTCAAGCTGTGAAAGAATTTGTCTACCAATACCGCCAAGGCTATTTGCCACGCGGTGAAGTCTTTTCGATCTTTAACGAAGTACACCGTCATCAAGCAGTTGCTCTGTTCCACGTATTCTACTACGCCAAGGACTTCGACACTTTCTACAAATCGGCAGTATGGGCTCGCGATTACATCAACGAAGGAATGTACGAATACGCTTTGACCGTCGCCATCCTCCATCGTCCAGACACCCAAGGCATCGTCTTACCGGCTCCTTACGAAGTCTACCCATACTACTACTTCAACTCAGAAGTTATCCAAAAAGCGTACGAATACAAAATGAGGAACTTCGCCCGCGTGCCATACGCAAGCGAGAACCAGTACATCATTCCGGCTAACTACTCTGGATGGTATCTCCAATACGACCGCGAACAACAGATGTCTTACTTCACCGAAGATATCGGTCTCAACTCGTACTATTACTACTTCCACGCCGACTATCCATTCTGGATGGGAGGTGAAGAATACGGACTCAAGAAAGATCGTCGCGGAGAACTCTACTACTACATCCATCAACAGCTCTTGGCTCGTTATTACTTGGAACGTTTGTCCAACGATTTAGGCCACATCCCCCACGTCGATTATCATCATCCAGTACAACACGGCTATTACCCATCTCTTCGTTACCAAAACGGACTTGACTTCCCGAGCAGACCGTACAAAGGTAACTACGTCAGAGACGAATACACCCAATATTACGCTGAAGAAGTCGAAGCTATGGAAAGTAGAATTCGTGATGCCATCGATTCCGGATATGTTTACACCGTAAGTTCGTTACTTCATTTAAAAAAATCGATGTTATATTTATTTTCATTGGTACCTTTATAAATCAGACGAGAAAGCTCATATAAATTATCACAAATTAAAGATAACTCGCATTTCTTATAATTCGTAATAAATTGAATAATCAAATTTTTGCAGGAGGATGGCACCAAAGTAAATCTGTACGACCCACATGGCATTGAATACCTTGGTAACTTGATTAACGGAAACCCAGATTCAGTGAACAGAAAATACTACGGATACCTCCATGTCTTCGCTCACATGCTGTACGGATACACCGGACAATCGCACTACGATTACCACCTTCACCCAAGTGCTCTCGAACACTACCAAACCGCTCTTCGTGACCCGGTCTTCTACCAGCTGTACAAGAAAATCATGTACTACTTCTTCTACAAATACCAGAAACAATTGCCGTACTACACTTACGATGAACTCAACTTCCCAGGAGTCAAAATTGACAACATGGTTGTCGACAAGCTCTACACATACTTCGACTACTACGATTCCGACATCACCAACGTCTTGTACACCGATATGACCAAAGAAGTTGACACCGAAGAATACACTGTTAAAGCGAGACAGTACCGTCTTAACCACAAACCATACACCTACCAAATCAATGTTTCGAGTGACAAAGCCGTTCAAGCCGTCGTACGCGTATTCCTTGGACCTAAATATGACGAATACGGACACGAAATCAAGGACTTCAACAAGAACCGTCACAACTTCGTCGAAATGGACAAATTCCGTTACGACATCACCGCCGGCAACAACGTCATTGAACGCAACTCACGCGAAAGCTACCACACTGTTAAAGATCGTACCACATACAAAATGCTTTACCAGAAGGTCATGAACGCCCTCCTTGGCCAGGAAGATTTCGTTTTGGACCAATCCGAGGCACACTGTGGATTCCCCAACCGTCTTATTTTGCCCAAAGGTAATTTGGATTTTTTATAAAAACACTGACTATTAGAATTCACTTTAATCCAGAGCTAATCAAAGCATCGAACCTAAATGCTTGAAGTACCGAGCATCGAGCACTTACTAGCATGCTTATTAAGTATTTCTAATGCTTACGTGCTTAATAAGTAGCAAGTCTTTATTCTATACTTTACTATCTAATCCGGAAAAAAATGACTAACGCTCGTTTTCTTTTGTTTTGCAGGTAAGAAGGGAGGTCAAGAATTCCAATTCTACGTCCACATCAGCCCATACAAACCAGCGCCACAAGGAGACAAGAACGCCTACAACAACGCATACACCTGCGGAGTTGGCAGCGGAGCTCGTTACTTCGACGCATATCCACTCGGCTATCCACTCGACCGTCCGGTCAACAAAGCCTACTTCTACACACCAAACAGCTACTTCCAAGATGTTGTCATCTTCCACAAAACAGTTGAAGATATCAACTCTGCTGTTCATTATTAAGTATTTTACGATTGATACCAGGACAAATGTAATATAATTAATGTCTGATTGAAACACGCAGTGCCATCCATGAACAAAAATCATCACAGACTAGTGGCGCCATCAGGAATTAATTGTATTATTATTTGATGACGACTTATTAAGCGATGACAAACTGTTTTCTCAAAATGTCTTGTTATACTGAAAATTTGTGAACTTCATTGAATTTTACAGTTTTCAGTATAATATGATAAGTAATTATATTATGAAGTATATTTTTGCTCGGTTTTACGTTTGTTTTAATTTGTATGTACAAAGTTTATTTTTTTATGTTATAATTTTGTATTAAAATTATTTTTTTCAAAAAAATATAGTAACTTTCAGTATATACATATTTGTTTTATATTATTTCCTACAACACTTTTATTTCAGCAAACAATACAATTTGAATTATAGCAATGTCTTTCATTTGTTACTTATAAACAAAATCAAACTTCAATTGTTTCTTTTTTAATTCTCAAACTTGTTTCAAGCGAAATTTTTATAGCTTTATTTTTTATTATTTTTCGTATTATTGCTGGAGCTTAGAAAAATACCACTGACAGATCAGCTTCACGAGTGTATGAAATGTGCAATATATTATTTATAAACGAAAAAAAAAAGAATTACGCCATTTGCAATATATTCTTTTTTGGAAATAAAATAAATACAAGTTTCTTGCAATACAGGGCATAGGATTTATATTTACTTATACTTTGTTTTCGAAATAAAAAATTATTAAGGTATTCAGAAGAATGCTTCTTATAATCGTTGTAAACTGTAGACGTCCGACAACTAAGGTATCGGCGTCTTTGTATTAATTAACACAGTTTATTGCGAAGAATGGGCGACTTAACTTCTGTTCTTCAAGTATAACTCTGATTATTTTGGTAATTATATTAAAATATTAAAAGACAATTGAAATCCGAGTTTAATCTACAAGTGCAAGTTTGGTTGCATCATTTTTCGTCACAGGGTATTAACAAAAATATTAACATTTCCGAACGACCTTTTTGTATCAAATAAAAAATTTAATTACACTTTTTTATATTTTAACGATAACAACATATTTTGTCTGATATGATTTTTAAATAGACGATATCAATATAATATTATGATACCCAATTACCAAAAGCAATAATGATAAATTTTAATGTTAAAATCAAGTGTAAACAAATGACTTACGCATCTACAGTGGAAAAGTTTTTCAATTTGTTTTTAATCTTTTGTTATTGGAGTACTGAGTACTATTGCTCTAACTCGGAGAAATTTTATGGATTAAAAACTCGTTTCCATGAAATTTCAGTCACTGAGAGTTGTAATACAAATTATTCTTTGTTGAAATGAAAAAAAAAGGTTTTTTTACCATCATAGCGGTAGGAATCCAGATATCAATATTGTAGTCCCAATATTTTTGGGATTAAATATAAGTCAATCCATATTAATCAGTATTGTACTATGAATTATGTAATGGTTTATGTTATGTAAGCTGCGTACATTAATATTGGAAAGATTGTAAAGGCCCCAGTACACAGTGGTCTGTAGTGGGCCATGCTTTGCAATGTGCAACTGTAGGCCACTATCACTTGGTGTTCACACAATGGCCCATGGCTCATTTCTGCCTGGCGAAGCACTTAAGCGATGGACGTGGAAGTAATTACGGCCGCGGCTATTTATTTATATACTGTTTACAAGTATTATAGTATTATAAACCTAAAAGTATCTTCCTTGCTCCAGGATACTGACATTTTGGGCGTTTAAAAATTTAAATAGTATAGCACGCAACAAAAAAAGTAGGTACATGTCTAAACAATAGGCGACTGTGTGAACACCACAGGCCACGCCACGCCACGTTCCTTTGAAGTGTGTCAAAAAAACCGACAACAAATGGATTGCGCACCACGATTCACAATTGTCCGCCACTACAGACCATTACCCCCTGTACACAATGGCGATGGTTTACAATGGCCCACTACAGACCACTGTGTACTGGGGCCTTACGCCGATGCAGTAGAATTCTGTGTTGAGACAGAATGGAGCTCACATTGATTGTATTGCTGAATTGAATATACTTTATTTAATAATTGAATAAGTGTTCATTCATTGGTTTCCCCATTTTATTTCCTACATAATATAGAAAAATGTTAAAAGTTCCCATCTTTCATTCAAGATCTTCGCCCCGACACCGTTTAAATAACTTATAAGCATTCAAACATTATAGGGACAACCGTCGTGGCGCTGAAACTTTAAGACCTTAACTAGAATGAGTAACCAGGTGATTTGCGCTTTGTTAAAAATTAATGGATCAAGTTAACTGACTGTAAACAATACCCTGAAGGGTGCAATAATGCACGAGACTCGGGACTCTAAGGTTCACACCCACTTAATCGGATCGGATCAGCTCGGTACGATTGGTCATTTTGGGATATAAGAAATTTAATGAGTTCCCAAGCACTAGTCTGTTCGGATCGATTTGGTAACATTCAGAGAGGGATTGTAAATTATAGACGCTCAACATCTAAGGGCAACATTCAGTGTATGTATACTTTCATGCCGAGCCAATCCGATTTAGTGGGTGTTGGTCTTTATAGCTACAGTGTTGCGCGTAAAGTTTTTCCAAACTCTTATCGTCATCAGATTTCGGGACATGCGCTTTGTATTGAGGTTTGTCGAAATCAGTCTCCTTTCTTTCTATCCTCTATGGCTGGAATATTAAATATTTAAAAAAATTGATAAAAATATTTTATAACATTTTTCTATTGTTGGTAAAAAATATTATTCGCTGTCTTGTTTTCCAAAATGTATATTTAAAATTATTAAAAGCAGTAAATATAATACTTAATTGGATTTTTTATATTAGTTTTGACTAAAAAATCAATGGTTTCAAAATTAATGAGCAAATTTTTATAAGAATAAAGTACAAAACAAAAATTGCTATAACATTTATTACAATAAACTGTAACAGACGTACACGACAGTGATCCTATAAGGGCTCCATTTTTTCATCAATGTATGTAGCCCTAAAGATGAAAAATAAATTTTTGTTTTTCTAATAATTTCAAAATAGTAGTTTTCATTTACGGCAATATTACAATTTTCATTATAATATTAATAATTTATTTTGTTTACAATTTTTTTTTAATAGAGCAATTTGTAAATTTGATAAATTCAAGAAAAAATATTTATTTTTACGCTTGATATCTTTCTATAAATATTATTATAAAAACAATAATAAGTGGTACCACTATAATGTTCAATTACCTATTTTTACCCAGAATATTTTGATAAGTAAATAAATATCAAACGAATAAAAAAACAAAACAAAAAATATATTCCTCTTTTAGTGAAATGGTTGATTTTTGTCAGTGTAAAAAACAAGTTAACTTCAGTTACATGAAATTGTCAAATTCTTCAAAAACTTTATAAATTTCTACCCGATAAAACTGAAAAGCCAACTGAAATTTTCATCGGGTCTCAGTTTAAAGCAAAGAACTGAGGGCTTACAATAAAAAAACTGCAGTATTTCCTGAGAATAAACTTTCGTCTACAGTATAAAATATCTTTTCTATTCATAAAAAACCGCACGAAAATCGGTTTTATCGCGTTCCGACAGACAGACGTTGTCTTTTGTCATGTACATCATTTTTATTAACTCTAACATTCCTGAGATTTTAAAACTGAGACAAAATGGGGTAACGGAATTAACAACACCTATTAAAGATAATTAATCGATAAATATTGTTGACTAAGAAAATGTTGACTCTTTATCAACATCAGGTTTTTTGTTTGTTACTGAAATATTATAATACGAAAGATAAATACAAGTCTTATTTTTTATAAATTTAACTAAAATATTCATAATGCAACATTACACAATGTTTTCAAATATTTTGACTAAAAACAAAACTGTCTGCGCAATTAAGAAAATAACGAGGCCTTTCATTCGATATGTCACACAATGCACTTGAAAAAAATTTTTTTTTTAATTTGGCCCCCAAAATCGGCAGTCGCTTATTTACGCTATACATCTGTGAAAGGGTCTTTAAACTCTATATTTGTATTGAATTTCAACTTTTTTCGTCAAGTATATTCGAAGAAAGGGTTTTCTTTTTACATCGGATGCTCGGAACCCTAAAAAATTGACTGTCGCAAAAATGATCTGTTATTATTTAGCCAATTCATTTTTTACCTAGTAGAATTACACCACAGAATGTCATAGAACGTTTCACACCATTTAACTGTTACGTATTTTTAGGTATGTGAAAAACAAGTTCAATAGTTCACCTTTTCATTCGGTTTTAAAACAGAAACCCTCAACAATGCGTTTACCATACAAACATGGGAAGAAAATGATTGGAGACCGTTCCTCAAAGCTAACTGAGGACTTAATTAGACTCAACAGACTCAGAAAGGTGATTGAGCTTTTAACCGGTCTTTTTTCCTGATAAAACACCTACATGTGATGGGGATACAGCAGGAATCAACACTATGTAGATTTTGGCGAAATGAAGGATAAAACAGCCACCCATATCGTGTTCGTATGTGAGGCTTTAACCTACAGGAGGACAACCCTCTTTGGCTACATTGATGAGGATGGAATAGTTCCACAGGGCAATCTAGCAGACAATCTTCTGGAGCTCATAAGAAGAACCAGATTATTTGCTGACTAGATCCAGTAAAAAGGGGAAGCACAAAAATCCTTTCAGGATGTGGTGCATTTGGGCCAAGAGACCACCTCATTCTATTTTAATTTAATCTTTAATGCCTTCAACATGCATTTTGCGAAATGGAGGATGATATCGTGTTCGAATGTGAGGTTTTAGCCTACAGGAGGACAACCATCTTTGGCTACATTGATGAGGATGGAATAGTTCCACAGGACAATCTAGCAGACAATCTTCTGGAGCTCATAAGAAGATCCAGATTATTTGCTGACTAGATCCAGTAAAAAGGGGAAGCACAAAAATCCTTTCAGTATGTGGTTCATTTGGGCCAAGAGACCACCCCATTCTATTTTAATTTAATCTTTAATGCATTCAACATGCAGAGTATCAGAAAAATACAAAAATATACAGTTGTTTTGAAATATCCTAAGATTCAATAGACTCTGCTGAATTAGTGAAACATCGCGGAGGTGATGCAAGACTCGACACCTTCCTTGGCCGTCGCTTTTTTATATCATTGTATTTTCCCTCAGGTCAATGCTTTAGTCTCCTTGGCCGTATCAAGCGGATTTTATTGTATTTAATAATTACTCAACTATCCCAAGAGGGTAGTTTTTCTAATGTATGTAAGTATATTTCTCTGGCATGCTCTGTGGCCTAAACGGCTTGATGGATTTTAACATATGAAGTGTCGTTAGATTCATCTTAATTGTGGTAGTGGCATAGGGTATGCAATCGGAGGCATCAGATATTTTTGTTCCACAGTTACTGTATGTGTGCTTTTGACTACGTGTTATCATTTGATCAGATTTCCATCTTAATTCAGTTCGCTTTTTACGTGTTTTTTGATTTTTTTAACTTTTTTGTATTAACTGGCACTTGAAAACATTTTAAAAACCGCCGATTATTGTGATTTAATGAGCGAGCGGTCATTATCAAAGGTTGACTGAGATCAATGGCAGGAGAAGTTCCATTATCTTCGTACGGGTCTATCGTAAGACGGGGTTGCTAGGTCAGCCGGCGACCGGTGTATAAAACAGTTGTACGCTGACCGATGCTTCACACTCACTACCTAATTAACACGGTGGACACAGAGTGCGATCAAAATGAGGACTTCGACGATAATTTTGTTGGCTGGGCTTTGCCTTGCAGTGGCTCTTGCCAAGCCCACCAAGAAGACCGGCAAACTAGGTAAGCATTCCAGCATTTCATTTGTTTGACAAATCAAAATTTAATTCTTCCACGACACGTATCATTGTCATAACATTACAAATCAAATGTTTTTATATGCATGCCACTGTCGGGATTCAAACCCAAAAATCTCAATTTTGCGCTTAGAATTTTCATTTATTTGTGTCCAATTACCCACGATCCATAAACATGAATTACTATTATTAACACGTATTATTATTATTATTCCTATTTTCTGTTTTAAATGCTAGTTTCGATTAATTTTTGTATTGATATCTAATATTTAAAATTGTAATGGTACGTTTTTTTTTTGAGTATTTTGTAGAATACTTAGAAGAAAAAAACAAACCCAAAATTTTAGTCTGTTTGTATGTTTATACCAGCATCACTCGAGAACGGCTGGACTGATTTTGATTATATTTGCAACACAAACTTGATACTTTCTATATAGGAATTTCTAAAATTTATAAATTAAAAATTATTTTTCCCAATACTGAGTTTTCACTCCAGGACCAGTTTTAACATATTACTGTTCCGATGAATTAAATAACATTATGTATCTACTTATTAAGAAATCAATTGTTTAATAATAGTTTATCATTGCAGCTTAAAGGACAATTTTAATTCGTAAAAAAGCAAAAACTTTACAAGCCAGGAATATTATAATAAATTAATAATAGGAAAAAATTTCAGCTTTGATTCATAATTCCACTTAGCTCTCGGTTAAGTGAAGGTTCATATTCTAATGATGCCTAACGTAAATATAGCTTTATTATGAAAAATGCTGATTGTTTAGATATATCACTGTAGAATTATTGGTAATTCAGCCGCCGCGACAGTAGAAGATTCGTTTGTGTCTCGATAGTGACATGATTTGAACAGTAAATTTTTCTAATATCGCATTATAATTACAACAATAGCGTTTCATAATATTAAACTATTAGCTATTATTTGAATATTATAAAAAAATATTAATTGGATATTTCTTTTACAGCTGATCAAGCATTCCTGCTAAAACAACGCGACATCCTTCGATTGTTTTTGCACGTAAACCAACCAAACACATTCCCCGATCAAGTCCAAATCGCACAGACCTACAACCCTGAAGCCAATGTTACACTGTACACCGTAAGTATTTTTTCTTTTGGATCGCTAACTGGCATTGTTAACTTAATCAATATTTTTAATAATAATTTAAAACTCTAATTCGCCAGCTCTTAACAAAAATTTTAAAAAATCCGTTTGATTAATTACAGAACCCAACCGCAGTTAAGGAATTCTACAAGTACTATAAGGCCGGGTTATTACCCCGCGGAGAGCCTTTCTCCATCTTGTATGCGCCCCACCGTAATCAAGCGGTAGCGCTGTTCCACTTGTTCTACTACGCTCAGGACTACAACACATTCTACAACACCATCGTATGGGCCCGTGACAACGTTAACGAAGGCATGTATGTCTACGCTTTAACGGTAGCCGTCCTCCACCGTAAAGACTTAGAAGGAATCATCCTCCCGCCACCTTACGAAATCTACCCTCACTACTTCGTCGACAAAGCAGTCATCCAAAAAGCGTTCGAATACAAAATGATGAACTACAGTGGAATCCCCGTCGACCTCGAAAGCAAGGTAGTCATCTACTCAAACCTGTCCAATTACATGACCGGAGAACAACAACTGAAATACTTCACCGATGATATCGGCATGAATTCGTATTACTACTACTTCCACGTCGATTATCCGTTCTGGATGGGAGGTGATGACTACGGACTCAAGAAGGACCGTCGCGGAGAACTCTACTACTACACTCATCAACAACTCCTTGCCCGTTACTACTTGGAACGTATTTCCAACGATTTGGGAGACATTCCGTTGGTTGATTACCGCGGTACTGTCGAAACACCGTACACACCAAACTTGAGATATCCGAACGGTGACGACTTCCCGAACAGACCTGCCAATGCCTACTATGTGAGAGACGACTACACACAATGGGCCGCTGAAGAAATCGAATCGATCGAAGCCAGAATTCGTGATGCTATCGATATGGGATACATTTATGCTGTAAGTATTAAAAAATCATTAACTAGCGTCTACACGTGAGAAAAGCCACTGTTGTTATGAGCCAGAAACTCGGATTAGTGAAAAATCTTTATAAACTAAAAAGAAATCGCGGTCCCTTGAACTCTTGCTTATCCAGGTTCAACCGTATTTTATTTAATGTACTCGCCACGGTTCTAAAAGGTTCTGAGGTTAGTCACAAACAGCGTCGCAAATGCATATTTTAGAGTCGTCCTGGCTGTTTTGTGGGAAAGGAAGACTCCCACCATCTCCCAGTTACCGGCACAGAACGTACGCTCGTCGGTGATTGATTATCGCTGGTTGTCTTGTCACTTGTCGCTTTCCTGCTATAAAGTACAGTCCAGTACGCTATTGTTAAGTTGTTTCTTTGATTGTTAATTGATCAAGATGCCTAATACAGTTTTGCATAGACAAGCACGAAAAATAATTTTTTGGATGACTTTATGCAAGGAATTAGACCTTTAGATTGAAGAAAAATTAGAAAATAATAATATAGCGCGAGTTTGTAGTTTTTTGAACCGACTGTACCTGCGCAAGCCTCCATTTGCAGCTAACTTCAGAACCTTTTAGAGCCGTGGCGCGTATTATACGTAATTTTCATACAACGTTACGTTGATATATCTCGACTTTATCAAGTACTTAATGAATTAATTCAGTACTTGCTAAAGACAAGATATATTGACGAGGCGTTGTATAAAAATTAGCTGTCCAAATTCCTATTTTATATAATTGCAATTCCTATTGTTGTGATTTCATTTTAAATATGCAAAGATTTGTTTGAAAATAAGAGTGTTTAATATTCAGAAACGCAGCGCGAGACTTCTCAATTAAATGGAACAGATTAAATCATTATTTTTTTTATTTATTTGCAGCCCGACGGTACTAAAGTGAATCTAGTCGATGCCGAAGGCCTCGACACTCTCGGCAACCTCATCGAAGGCAATCCCGATTCACCCAACAGACGTCTCTACGGCTACTTGCACATCTTCGCTCGCACCCTTCTCGGTTTCTCCGGAAAGCCCGTCTCTCAATACAAGATCACCCCGAGCGTGCTCGACCATTACGAGACTGCCCTCCGCGATCCAGTGTTCTACCAAATCTACGAAAAGATCATCCGCTACTTCTTGAAATACAAGGAACAAGCTCAGAGCTACACTTATGACGAAGTCAACTACGCCGGAGTCAACATCGACAGCGTAACCGTCGACAAACTCGTAACCTACTACGACTATTTCGACGTAGACATCACCAACGCTCTCTACACCGACATCACCACGACCGCCGATTTAGAAAAGATCTGGGTCAAAGCTAGAACTCAACGCATTAACCACAAGCCGTTCAACTACAAGATCTCAGTTACCAGCGACAAGGTCGCCGATGTCGTCGTAAGGATTTTCCTCGGACCGAAATACGACTCGGAAGGCAACTTGATCGACATCGAACAAAACCACGTCAACTTCGTCGAATTGGACAAATTCCGTTACAACATGACGATCGGCAAGAACGTCATCGCTCGCAGTTCTCGGGACAGCTACCACACCGTCCAAGACCGAACTTCGTTCCGCGTGCTCTACTGGCAAGTCCAGAACGCCCTTACGGCCGGTAAAGATTTCTATTTGGACAATTCGGAAGCACACTGCGGATACCCCAACCGCATGCTTTTGCCGAAAGGTACCAAAGCCGGAGTACCGTACGTACTGTTCGTTCACGTTGCACCATACACCCCGGTCGACACGGCCGCGCCGACCTACGACGAAACGATCTCGTGCGGTGTCGGTAGTGGAGCGAGATTCTTCGACAAATACCCGTTGGGATATCCTCTTGATCGCGCTATTGATTCAGCTCAGTTCAACACACCCAACATGTACTTCCAAGACGTCATCGTCTTCCACAAAGACGAAGAAATCAAACCACCAAAGATATAAGTATTTAAAACGTTCGATTTTTAAGTATTACAACTGTGTTTTTGAAGAATAACGAGTATCTCTAGCGCCAAAAATATACTTTATGGACAATTCAAAAATACTTAGGAGCGACGGCAAAACGGCGATGACAAGTTTCATTCATAAAACCATTTTCATCCTTGTCTATACATTCCATTCAAACTGTTATTTTTGTGATTTTTTTTATAGCAAATACTTTTTTTTTATATAAATAGAAACTTCAACAATAAATATTAACGCATTTAAATAAAACTGTTATTTTTCTGTATCTGTTCCTAAAATACTCTCCACGGTTCTGAAAGGTTCTGAAGTTAGTCACAAACAGCGTCGCAAATGCATATTTTAGAGCCGTCCTGGTTGTTTTGTGCGAAAAGAAGACTCCCACCACCTCCCAGTTACCGGCACAGAACGTGCGCTCATCGGTGATTGGTTATCGCTGGTTGTCAAGTCACTTGTCGCTTTCCTGCTATAAAATACAGTCCAGTACGCTATTGTTAAGTTGTTTCTTTGATTGTTAATTGATCAAGATATGCTTAATACAGTTTTGCATAGACAAGCGCGAAAAATAATTTTTTGGATGACTTTATGCAAGGAATTAGACCTTTAGATTAAAGAAAAATTAAAAATAATAATATAGCGCACGTTTGTAGTTTTTCAACCGACTGTACCTGCGCAAACCTCCATTTGCATCTAACTTCCGAGCCTTTTAAGTCCATGGCACGTAAAATCTACTTTATCAAATTAAAACAATGCATTTTAAATTGATTGGTGGTTATATTAGGTATGTATTCATTTGTTAGTCGTATGAAATTTTTATTCATTGAGCATAAATATGATTAACTCATTACGCCGCGATAGTGGAAAGTTTCGGGTTTGAGTCCCGACGGTGACAGTATTGAACCACTGACGATTATTTTCGAACTATACTATAGTAGTAGGTAGTAGGTACGTGATTTGGAAATGAGAAATCATGTCAGAGAAAACTCAAAATTTACAATATCACATATTTTATTACTGCACAGAGTAAAAATAAATAACAATCGAGAATAGGAACGTCAATTGTTAAGCAAGGTTAGTAGAGTACTATAGGTTGAGTGTAAGAGGCTATAAATGTAGTTATGATTGGTTGAAACGATTGCTTGCGTCATTAGAAACCGTTGCCTTGATTTTTCAATTATAATGAGCGTTTGACAATCGGGAAAAAGGTCTCAAAGCCTACCACCCCCGCCTTCTCATCCGTCTCGCCTATTTCAACAATGTTAGCGTCCAACCTATAGTACTCTATTAACCTTGATTAATTAAGGTCATGGGTTTTGTTAGGAGGCACTAATTGTAACACAAAAAACACTTGAAAAAACACAATGGATATTCGATTATAATAGAAATTTAAAAGTCCTAACCTTTTCTAAGTTCGCCGTGTTCAGAGTTCGTCTCCGCGAGTGTATTTGTTTTTTTTCGAATTTTTCGACGTCGAGCTGCAGTAACAGGCGTTGCTCTGTGCGTCCAAATACGATTTGCATCCAAGTATTGTTGTTCCACTGAATAGCATTTTGGCTGCTCCTTTGCAAGCTGTTTCAAATAATAAAAATATGTGTGTAATGCCGGCGCCAGACATAGCAACAATATTTGAACACTTATTTGAACACTTGTTTTAACTAGGGATGGGGATTATAAATCGATTATTCGAAATAATCACAAAAAGAATATTTTTCCCGATTTTATAGAAGACAAAAAGTTTTAATGCTTTTTTTAAAACTGTGGGAACGAACAAGCAACTTGCCTGTTCGGTCCTACAGTTTTAAAAGAACAATAAAACTTTTTTTCTTCTATAAAATCGGGAAAAATATTCTTTTTTGGACCGATTATCCGATTTTAGGGTAATAAAATAATCGGTTTTCCCCACAATCGGGTTTTCGAAATAATTGGAATCGATTGGCAAGAAAATAATCGATTATTTCGAATAATCGATTTATAATCCCCATCCCTAGTTAAAGCAAGTGTTCAAATATTGTTGCTATGTATTAATTAATGACATTCAGCAATACAAACATTATGTAACTCCATTGTTTGTAGGAAGACTAGGAAGCACTTGTTTTATTTAGGGTTTCATACATCCAATGAAATTACAGGATCATTCTCGTGTCTGTCACAGCATATTTTCTCTAAATCTACGGGACGAAAAACACTGAAATTTTGTACATGACCAAATCACAGATGTATAGCGTAATTAAATGAATTCTGATTTTGGGGGGGCGAGGGTAAATAAAATTAAAAACAAATTATAAATGCATCATGTGACGTATCAAATAAAATGGTTCGTTATGAGAGATACAACTATGTTTTTTATCATTTTAAAATGCATAGTTTAAAAGATGTTAAAGAAAATATACGAAAATCGAGTATCCTCCCCAACGTAACTCCGAAACTAGACCTTAAAATTTTGGAAAAAAACAGGGAATGTAGGGTCTCACTCATAATTCATAGAAAAACCTAAACAAAAATTCTGTCCTTATGTTCTCACGGAAAACAGAATGAAACGGAACCCTCTCCTCGCGCATTTGGTTCGTACTTGACCGGTTCTTTTCATTAAAAGGTTAGTTATGCATCTATTTTATAAAGTAAAATTTTCCTTTCAAGTTTATATGTATGTGCACCATATACATACCACTGGACCGATTTCAATTTGGTATTCTTGATTGTATAGACTATAAAACATTATGAGAGAGAGAGATTGTAGTTTATAGACGCTCGACATCTGAGGTCATCAGCGTAAGCGCTTATGCTTTGGAGTTTAGATTATTCGATATATCATCCCGCTAAATCATGGTGGTTTGGGTAATGTTATGAAAAACCAGACATATTAGCTAATTAACTATTGGTGTTAAAATTAGTTGTAGCAGGCTGTGGATTTAACAAACGATAAATATCACAATGTGGCATTTGTTTAATAAAAACAAAATAGGCTAGTCAATTTAAAACAAACGATGAATCCTTTGGCGACATTCAATTCTTTAGCATGGAGCAGAATAAAACATTTAAATAAATTCAATTTAAAACTCATACATGTTTAACTGAAACAAAATTGTTTACATAATTTTGAGTAAAACAAAGACATTACCTTTTGTAACAGTCTCGCCTGCTGCTTGAGCAGATTCGCAGTATCGATACAAACATTTTTTAAATTCTAAATCGCAAGTATCTTTGTTTGAGTTGCATGTATCGTAACAAAAATCGTGTGTATCGCAGCACTTTGTCATTTCAGCTAACGGTAAGTATTGTGTGTCTATTCCAATACCTAAAGAGCCACAGCCGTTTGATGTCGGTTTGTGGTACCTATTCGGACGCGCTGTTTCACCTGTAAATATAACGGTTGGTTTCTTTGAACGGTCGGTAACCAAATAGAACTCGATATCCTATTTTCCAGGGGCTAGATTCTATCTTTATAAGTTAATGTTGGTTATTAAGATCAAAGGAACACGTATATTTTTTACTGACCATGTTATTTTTTCGAACTTTAAAACCTTTCGTAATTTCTTATCAAGAATTAAAAAAGAAATTGAGGTGTTAATACCACACCAAATTTTTAAATATATAAATTTGCTTACCTCCTGGACATTTGAAAATGCAATTTTCGTCTACGGCGGCATCGAATATATCATTAAATGTTTTAACTTTATCGACGACTGTAACGATATTTTGAAAAAAATCGCCGAAAACGCTTTCCGCAGAAATTACAGCATCTCTTAATGTTTTCAAAACATTATTACCGTAACCAGAATATGCATAAGTTATAAAAGTTAACAGGTAAATTGCAACTTTTCCATACGGAATATTCATTTTTAAATCACTGGAAATATTTTAGGTTATATTTACAATTATAACTTATTATATTCGATGAATAGTGAATTATTTTTAGCATTTTCGTTAAAGTTTACGTGGATTCCGCAGATTTGTTAATAATTGATTTGCAACTACTACACACGTCAGAAAAACATTAATTGTTGAATTCCGATTGGTTTTTAAATTAAACACTTTTAAAAATAGAAATACCTACGTAACACAAATATTATGAATGTACTTACACGTTACACAAAAATCTATTTTTTATTATATATATTTGTCAAAAAACCGACACAAGCATAAACCGTAACATTAATTATTTGGACAGAATTAATCACCAGAAACTAATTCGCAGGTTAAAATAAGCTGTTAAATGTCATTTTCAAATTATATAACGCAAGCGCAGTCACGTCTGTTACTTGAACTTTTTTTCTACCTCTTGAGTCTTGCATCCATGAATTTATTTTTCTGTCAGGTGACGAGTTGACGACACTCGTTGAAAACTGTACAACCATTGACTTATAAAGTTCTTATCATAGATAAATTAGTTTATTATGTCAAACAGATAAAAAGCTTGAAAAGGGGTTATGTGCTTTAATTAAGTGGTATAATTCTAAGTGCTAAGGTTATTTTAACCGATTTTTACTGAATTGTGTGCGGAAAAAAACAGTGTCAACCATAATATAAGAATTGTTATTTATCATGTTTTAGTATCGATCAAAAACAAAGTTTAGTTGTATGTACAAAACGTTTTGAAACGTAAACCGATTTGACAAATTTAAACGTTAAAAAATGTCTTTGGCTGACGAACTTCTAGCAGATTTAGAAGAAAATGACAATTTGGACGAGATTGAAGAAGATGACAAAAAAGAAATTAAGCTTATACCAGAGCTCACGCCATCAGCAGAATTGAATGTCATAACCAGTGTAAGACAACTAGCTAAGCTCAGAGATTCAGAACGTTTACATAATATAATTAAGCAAATAGAAGCTAACAGTTCGAGAGTAAGGAAATCAAACGATATAATCGGTCCAGTTGAATCTGATCCTGAATATATGCTTATTGTGGAAGCTAACAATTTAGCTGTCGATGTAGACAATGAAATCGTAACTATTCATCGGTTTGCAAGAGATAAATATCAGAAAAGATTTCCAGAATTGGAATCATTAGTCATACCACCGATGGACTACTTAATGACCGTGAAAGAACTTGGAAACGATTTAGATCAAGCGAAAAACAACGAAACTCTACAAACGTTTTTAACACAAGCTACTATCATGGTCGTGTCGGTTACAGCTTCCACAACTCAAGGGACTCACTTATCTGACACGGAATTATATCAAATAGAAGAAGCTTGTGACATGGCAATTGAACTGAATAATTTTAAACAGAAGATTTACGATTACGTCGAAAGTCGGATGGCATTTATAGCCCCTAATCTATCGATTATCGTCGGTGCATCAACAGCGGCGAAAGTAATGGGTGTTGCAGGCGGCCTAACAAAGTTATCAAAAATGCCAGCTGATTACGTTTTGGTACTCGGTCAACAGAAACAAACACTGTCCGGATTTTCGCAAGCCACTATGTTGCCGCATACCGGATTTATTTATTATTCGTCAATCGTTCAAGATACTCCGTTGGATTTACGAAGAAAAGCGGCTCGACTTGTCGCGGCAAAATGTACTTTGGCAGCGCGAGTAGACGCTTGCCACGAAAGTACCGACGGGCACATTGGAAGTATGTTGAGAGAAGAAATAGAGAAAAAATTGGATAAGCTGCAAGAACCGCCGCCTGTGAAATTTGTTAAACCGTTGCCAAAACCGATCGAAACTAGTCGAAAGAAAAGAGGAGGAAAGCGAGTAAGGAAGATGAAAGAGCGGTACGCAATGACTGAATTTAGAAAACATGCGAATAGACTTAATTTTGCTGATATCGAAGACGATGCCTATCAAGAAGATTTGGGATACACTAGAGGCACTATCGGTAAAACAGGAACCGGTCGCATTCGTTTGCCGCAAATCGATGAAAAAACCAAAGTACGGATATCGAAAACGTTACAGAAAAATTTACAAAAGGCTAATCAGTGGGGCGGTAGTACTACAGTCAAAAAACAGGTGTCGGGTACCGCATCGAGTGTTGCCTTTACCCCCCTTCAAGGATTGGAAATTGTTAATCCTCAAGCTGCCGAGAAAAAAGTTAATGAGGCTAATGCTAAATATTTTTCAAATACAGCAGGGTTTTTGAAAATTGAAAAAATGGACACTGCGTAAATAAATAAAATTTCCCAAATGTTTGTTTTATAGGTTAATAATAAATAAATAATAAAATTATGTAATGTGTATTTTTTTTTAATAAAATTGTGTATTTTATTTCGTGTAAGTTTTAATGCAAGATATTAATATTACAAAAAGCTTTAATAAAATTTAAAATACATTTTGCTATCATTATTGTTAGTATTTGTATATTTAAAATAATCCAGGTAGAAGAAAATAATTAGAGCTAACATTTAAGTTGACAATAGTTGAACGAGCTCTCCTGAGTCATACAGTTTTTTTACATCAGAGCCTCCCCCGACACATGTACCCTTGATAAATACACGGGGTACCTGTTAAAAAATAAAAACAATATTTTTTTATTAGTGTATTTATCATATATGGCATCGGTCGGATGGCGGGACCTGGGGGTCAGACCAAAATTTCTCGACGTTTCGCATTATTCTAAGCAGCTTGGCACCATTTTTGGAAATCGACCCAACAGGACCGGACTTACAAATATTATGAAAACACTAATTTACAGATAGTGAGTAATTTACTGAAGGGTGTATTTAATTTAGTGTACATGTTTGATTGATGATACTATTTTAAGGGGTGTTAATTTTTTTTATTTTGCTCTAAAACAAACTTAAGTTCACATAATAAAGCCACATTGCTTGTATTAGCAAATATACTATATTGTCGGCAGGGTTTTGGCACTGCGACCCGAGTTTTTTTAATACTGATCACATCGTTGGGTATTTAGTATTTTGTTTCCACAGATAAAAATAACAAGTTTAACGTCTTATCGTTATCAGCTAATCAATTTATGATAACTGAATAAGAATAAATTTTAAACTTACAGTTCTGGCTCCTGTAATTTTACCAAGGATAGACTGAATTTCATCAGCATCGTCACGTTCGTCTAATTCAATGACTGTGAATTCTTTATCCAACTTTTTGAAAACCTGTAAAAGTTATTTAAAAAAAGAACTTACATAAAATTTTATTAGGAAAATATCTAACTACTAATCATTGGAAATTCCAAAGCTGAGTTATCTATGTACACACACACTTAATATTATTCGATTTCAATTGAACACTTTTAATTAAAATTAAAATATTCACTTACATCTTTTGCCATTTTGCAATAAGGACAATACGTTTTAGAAAATATAACGATGCTGTCACTAGAAATCAATTCTTTCACAGTTTCTGTTTTGGAACCCATGTCTTGTCCGTCGTTCGTAGACTCTTTTGAACTGAATAAGCCCATCGATTATTTGGAAAGTATGCAAGATAAAGGAAAAGTTGGGTTGAGCAAGGTCAATTAAACTATTGACGTTCCAAATTCGGTTTTGAGGTTAGATTACTCAGTTGTGTTTGTGTTTATTATTAATTGTATTTTAACTATCAGTCAAAAGGTGCCACTTTAAAGGCTTTTCAAAAATCTAGCTTATCGGCTTAGAAAATTCAAACGTCATAATAATTATTTATCTTCAATAATCCGTGGTCAATGGTTTTGTGGTGTTGGAATTTTTGACATTTAGGAAAATATGCAATTGTGTCTTTATAGTTATTTAATGAACCGTGTATAAATTTTAAAAATGAACGCGTTCGTGTAACAGTTTGATTGAAAAATGTGTACAGTGTGAGGAAACATTTTTTTTCGCCACGTTATCAGAACATATTGGAAAAATGGCACTTCCTGGCAATGGTGTTTTCGTCGTTCAAGGCGAAATGGCAATTCTAGTGACTGCTATGCGTCGAGGCACTCGGTGGTCAACGCATACACACCACGATGAAGATCACGATATTTTACTTAAGTCGTTTCAAGATTTAAAACTCGTACTAAACCGCGTCGAAGACTTAAAAATTTTAGACCCAAATGTTTTTCTCAGTCCATTTTTAGAAGTTGTTAGATCTGAAGAAACTACTGGACCTGTCACTAGTCTTGCGCTATCATCTGTCCACAAATTTCTTTCTTACGGTCTAATCGGTAAGTTTTGTATTATTTCTAACGATTGCTATGAAAATACAAAATCTCAAATAAGTTCATCGATTTCAAAAACAAACACAATATTTTTAGATGCCGACCACGAAGGTAGCGCCCTGGCCGTCGAAAGTATAGCGAGTGCTGTAACGAGGGCGCGTTTCGTAGGCACCGATGCCGGGGCCGACGCTCTGGTATTGTTACGCATTTTACACACGCTTCGCGCTCTGCTCACATCTCCTCCGGCTACGTTATTATCCGATACGGCGATTTGCGATGTGGCTTTGAGCTGTTTTAGGATATGTTTTGAATCGCGTCTCAGTGGTGAGTTCTAGTGTTTTGGAGCTAAAGTTATCTGTCAGGCGTTCCATGACGGCGCACGTTTTTTTGTTTGTTTTTAGAACTGTTAAGACGAACAGCCGAACACGTTCTTAGAGACATGGTACAGATGCTCTTCGTAAGACTTCCACAATTTTCAGAAGATGCTCGCATGCCGGTACATATGAAAAAATTAAAAATGCATACCGGAACGATAGAACATAATCGCGGCAAACGAAAATTCCGTAATAGGAGTAAACCTATTTCCGATGCGGTAAAACCCGAGTCAGAACAAAATAAATCGGTAACGAATATTATGTCAAAGAGTGAACTGTTCGTTGAAAATAAAGGTAATCTACAAGGTCATTAGATACACCAGTTACCTCGTTAAGGAATCACGTCAATTAGGAGACCGTTTAATATTTTTATTAACCACGCAATATCAATTGACAGTCCACTGAATGACGTAATTCCCTCACTACTATCTAACGCAGAGGTTTCCAACCAGTGGTCCGTGAGAACCGCGGAAATGGTGCCTTGGAACACATAAAAAGTGGCCAAGAAAAGGGAATTTTAAAAGCAATATGACTCATAGTAAATGTGTTTTAAAAACTGTTTTACTCAAAAATGTTTGAATTTGGTTATGACTGAAGGAGATATGGCATGGGAGGTCCTTACTGACTTCTATGGGTTGGGAGCCACTGATCTAATGGAACAAGGTCACCTGTGTATCTAATAATCTATATGTTCCTGTGACATAACCTCACATTAGTGACAAAGCTAATTTCAGTTAAGTATTTTTCCTTAACAGACCAATCAAGTGAAGAAAGTGCAGCTGAAAAGAAAATAAATGATTTAAATCCGAATCCATTATCGACAACACCGATGACACCTTTAGGAAATATTGTAGATATGCAAGAAACTTTTTCCCAAGACGTCCAGAATCTTGAAACAACTGCGCAAGTCGATACAAAAGATACATCTCAGTGTTGTGATCCGATATTCGACCCAAATATTACCGTAGACGTCCAAAGTTCTTTATCTAGTGACGTAACGCTATCTAACCAGACTTCCGTTGAAGACATGACAAAAAATCTAGACTCTGAACAACTGGTTAGAAGCGATTCGGTAAATACGGTAGACGAATTGAGTGGCGCGGAAACGAACCAGGAATACGTTAATCCTAGAGGTGTTCGATTTACGCCTCAATCAAAAGCTGTACAACTTATACCTCATGGGATTCTTTGTATCAGAGAATTGTTCAGGTTTTTAATATCGTTATGTAATCCATTGGATAAACAGAACAACGATATCATGATCCATCTAGGGTTGACTCTGTTGACTACGGCTTTCGAGATCGGAGCAGATAGTATTGGAAAATACGGTTCGTTGCTGAGCCTGTGCAAAGATGAGTTATCCCGAAATCTGTTTTCTGTAAGTAATAACTCGATTGCATAATTCAATTGAACTATGAATTCCTACATATTTAAAAGGCAATACAGTCAAACCTCAGTCGATTTTTATGAGTAGGTAGAGAAATTATTTGGGAAGGTTTTAGGTTATAATTACTCGATCGTAACGGGGAGTTGGGCAATGAGTTAATGAACAACGCACAGTTTTGAAGTTCATTTGTTTACGTATTTCTTTTGTTTAAGCTGCTGTCAACTGAACGGATATCGATATTTGCAGCAGATTTGCAAGTTTGTTTCTTGTTATTTGAATCGCTCCGAACGCATTTAAAATTCCAACTGGAATTCTATCTCACAAAATTGATCGAAATCATCGTTTCCGATTCGGAAAAAGTGACGTACGAACATAAAGAAATAGCGTTGGACAATATAGTGCAGCTGTGGAGAATTCCCGGTTTAGTAACAGAATTGTATTTGAATTACGATTGCGATTTATACTGTACGAATTTGTTTGAAGATTTAACAAAGCTGTTAGCGAAAAACGCTTTCCCGGTTACGGCTGGCGTCTATCACACGCATTTGTTATCGCTCGATGCGTTGTTAACGATAATCGAATCGATAAAAAACAATTGCAGTTCGAAGAACGAATCCGAAAATGCGGTTGAAAGTGTTACAAACAAAAATGACTCCGTAGGTTTTGTCGCTGTTGCACCGTCGAGACAGAAGATTTCAGAACATATTCCGTCTCATGATGATATTGCAGTTATCAAGTCAAAGAAACGGGTACGTTTTTTTTCAGTGACACTGTCTATTAATACTATAATCCATCCTGAATAATAAATCATTTTGGGCTTCTAGGTCGTGGTCCATTGGTATTTCAACCTGAAGTGTACTTCTAGGTGGCTCACAGATAAAGGGGAACACAAGTTGTTGACACAATTACCTGTGAGCCTTCTAGAAGGACACTCCGCCCACTTCCACATTGCCTTTGATAATGTCTACCGCAGTTGTAGATGAAACGCCAGGTAGCAATACCAACGGACTACGGCCTACAAATCCGGAAACCAAGAAGATTTGGAACAACACCGGCTTCATTTGAAGTATTTGATCGATTCCAGTGACCTTTTAATTAATCCCAAACCCAGATAAGGACTATAAACTTTAATATTATTTTAGGATAAACTAATTTCATTTAATCAATTTTGGGCAAACTTATTTTTGACTTAATTATCAATGAAAAATGTTTTGACAAAAATACTTTTATAGTGGCTGCCAACGGGGACCGATCACTTCAATACAAAACCAAAAAAAGGCATACAGTTTCTTCAGGAACACAGCCTCTTGAAACCTGAATTAGATCCGACAGAAATCGTCCATTTTCTAAGAGAAAATCCAGCATTAGATAAGAAGATGATAGGAGAATATATTAGCAGTCGAAATAATTTACAGGTAAATTTTGATTTTATCGACGTCCGAACGTTTGTCGTGTAATAAAATTTAAATTGTAGGTCTTGGAAGTGTTCGTGAAATCTTTCGACTTTACCGATTTACGAATCGATGAAGCGCTGAGGCTTTATTTAGAAACATTCAGGTTGCCGGGAGAAGCGCCTTTGATATCGTTACTCTTAGAACACTTCGCTGAACATTGGCATGTAAGTATATAGCTATCATTTGCTTTTTTTTTTGTTTTTTTAACACTCTTTTATTAGCTTCACATGTTTGTAAAAGAATCTTTGAAAATGAAATTCACTCCCTTCAAAACGTCAGATTAAACTGAAACTTTGCACACTTATCAAGGACCGATGACAATACAATAATTTAATAAGTTCGTCCCATTATTCTGACCAGGATCTTTACTATAAAAAAACTTGAAAAATTACAGCAAGCAAGCTAACACGCTGTACAGTGACGTAGCCTAGTCAAATGCAATATTGTTTTTTAGTCTTATAATTAAAATTAGAGTTTAAAAAAACTAAAACAACACGCTTTTGTGAACAAAAAAATGCAAAATAATTTGACAACAAAATTAGCTTTAGTGTAAAAAGCATGGAGTGATTAATATCGGTAATAAATTTTCATTTACTAGCTAATTGTAGACATAGAGCTATTATTAAAATTTAAATAGATAGCACCCCACGCTTTTTACAGTAAGGTTAATTTTGTTGCCAAATAATTTTGCATTTTTTAGTTCATAAAAGCGTATCGTTTTAATTTTTTTAACCTCAATTTTTTTTGACGTTTGTTTAATTTTTTTAGAAATGTAACGGAGAACCGTTCGTGAATGCTGACGCCGCGTTCACCCTAGCATACGCTGTAATAATGTTGAACGTGGATCAACACAATCGCAATGTGAAGCGACAAAATATTCCAATGACTGCCGAAGACTTCAAAAAGAATCTGAAAAACGTAAATGGCGGTAGCGATTTCGATCAAGACATGCTCGATGAAATTTACATAGCAATAAAGTACGTACAGAACAAACTTATTTTTTGCATGTTGGTTAAAGTGCTATTTTACGCTGCGTGAGCGAAACGACAGAGATAGCGATAATTGTGGTAATCATTCCGTCTTTGTTCAACAGCATACAACAAGACGGGCCAGAAAGAGATACATATATCTTGTTTATCGCCTTCTCCTTCCTGTCAGTTTGTACATTAGCACTCGAAAACCTAACCCACCCCTATTTATGTTTTACTAGCCGCTCCCCGCGGCTCCACCTGCAGTTGATATACGGCAACAACAGTAGTGGAATCTTCATCAAGACCTAACAGCTACATTTTCAGTCCATAGAAACTGTATTTTAAAAATTAAGAGTGCGTTAATCATTGACACCCTCGTACTTCCCCCCTTTCCACACCTTAGAAGAGTATTTTAGTATCTCTACTTAACAAAAGAAACATGTCTGCCAAATTTCACGTCTGGAGGTCTAATAGTTCTGAAAGGTATCGTGATGACCTATCAGTGACATTCCTCCCCTATTTCACCCCCTTTAAGTTTTTATTTTGGGACAAAAGGTAGCCTATGTCCTTCTTTAGGATGCAATCTATCTCCTTGTTAAATTTTATCGAAATCTGTTTAGACGTGAAAGCGTAACAAACAAACAAACTCACATTCGCATTTGTAATATTAGTTACGAAAAGTTTTTGAAAGATCGTCTAAAATATATTTTTTTTTACAGAAATGAAGAAATAGTAATGCCGGCCGAACAAACGGGTTTCGTACGCGAAAACTATTTGTGGAAGGTATTATTACGTCGTGGTGAATCCAAAGATGGCGTCTACGTTCACGTGCCAAACGGTTACTATGACCGAGATCTATTCGCTCTCATTTGGGGTCCGACTGTAGCGGCTTTAAGTTTCGTTTTTGATAAAAGTGAAGACTCGCTTATCTATCAACGAGCGATCAAAGGATTTAAAAAATGCGCGTTCATCTCGGCTCAGTTCAACATGTCGAATAATCTAGACACGTTAATACTCACTCTTTGTAAATTCACAATGCTTCACGGTCAACAAAAACAGAACTTCAGTGCGGTCGTCCAGTTCGGATCGAATGAGAAAGCGCAGCTTGCTTTCAAGACAGTTTTAAATTTAGTTCATTTGCACGGAGATATTTTACGAGAAGGCTGGAAAAATATTTTAGATTTGATTCTCGCGTTGTATAATTACCAGCTTCTTCCGAAACCGTTGATGGAAGCCGAAGACTTCATTGAACCGAGCGGTAGGATTTCGTTGGTCCGAGAAGCGGTACAGTACCAGAAAACCGAAACTGGATTATTGAGTTCGTTGTACATGTATATGTTGTCCGATACTGTCACCCCGAGAGTACCGTCTCCGGAAGATCAAGAAATGATCGAGTATGCCAAAACGTTTATTAAAGAGTGCAATTTAGAACAAGTTATCACCGAATCAAAATTTTTACAAATGGAATCGTTGCAAGAATTAATACAAGGCTTGATCGATTATGCGAAAGGACCGGACGGACATAAGTCGTTAAATAGCGGTTATGATGAAAATACTACAGTGTTTTTCTTGGAAATGTTGCTCAAAGTCGTCATACAAAATCGGTATGTATATCGAAAACATGGACATATAGAGACAGAGCATGTATTAGAGTTTTAGACGAAGGGGGTAAAGCCAATTAAGGGACGCGACGAGGTGAGTGGTGTCCGTCTGTTATTGGCAGGTGCACTGCGCATGCCTAGTGACATGAAATTTATGTTGGTAGTATGGTGTAAAAAGAAAATTGCTTTTGAATGCAGCACAATGCGCCGGCCAATCAAAAATCGACATCATTCTTACTTTGTACCTGTCCCTCAATGGATTCCCCCCCCCCCGCAGCTGTATACTACATCCTTGTAATTACTAGATCCATGATTAGAAACCAAACTAACAAATAGGTTAGGTTCAATCAACAGAATTGAAACTGTTTCAAAATAACTACAGATGGTGACACGGAATTCTGTTGTTTTCAGCGATAGAGTAATGACAATATGGCAACTGGTTCAAGATCACATCTACAGTTTAGTGATGGGCGCTTCGACTTGCGATTATCAATATTTACTCGAGCGCTCGATTATGGGGTTGTTACGTTTGGCCATAAGATTAATGCGAAATGAAGAAATGAGTCCGATTATTTTACAATCTTTGAAAATGCTCTTGCTTTTGAAACCGGTTACGGTTTATAAAATATCCAAACAGATATCGTACGGACTGTTTGAGTTATTGAAAACGTCGGCGCAGAATATTCATTCTGATACCGATTGGAAAATTGTGTTTACGTTGTTGGAATGTGTCGGAGCTGGCGCTCAAGTACCGAAAGTGGTCGATGAAACTAAACCGAAAGACGATCAAGGTAAAAACTTTTCAGTAATGCTACAGTCGATTTTTTCTAAAATAACGAGAGTCGAATAGAATCACCTAGACAGAAAAATGTGTTTTCATAATTCTTGTCTGGCTGTCTGTGTGTTAGCATTATTCGATACCGATTTTAATGCAATTTGGTACCCAAAAATAAAACAGGGTACTGTTTCTCTCAAAATCGACATTAACGGAAGCGAAGCCATGACTAGTTATAAATAATTTATAAAAATTTAATAGCAGGCACTAAATCAGATGGCGAAGCTCCGCATAGCAGCGAAGAAGAAATCATCAGCGATCGAGGCTACACGTCTGACTCTGAATTAACGCGTAGCAACGGAACTCTAAAAGCAAGAAGTCCATTGGAACCTCCGACTTCGACATCCATTTCACCTACACAAGGGGGCTGGATTTTGGTAAAGAATAAAGAATGTTGTATTTTAATTTAGAACTTTAAAATCAGAGGCGTTCATCTGTTTATTTGCCGTTTCAGATGTTCAGAAGGGTTATAGATAGATTTTTCCATTTGTCTGTGAGCTATTTTGGTAACAGTAACTTTTTCAATAGGTTGGCACAGATGGAGAAACGCAGTCGGCGTGCGCAATGCAAATAAATCCGTACAGCATAGTGCTGGAACGACGTCTCGGCCAACACAACCCGGCCGCTCTGCTCAAATGTTGCGAAAGTCTTGCGTTCCTCGTTAGAGATGTCGCTCATATCACACCGTATAATTTTGAAGATTGCGTTCGATGTATCAGAACATTCGTTGAAGCCAGTTTGAACGGAAGTGAGTTTTTATGTAAAACGTTATCTGTTTTTTCATCCAACTCGAAGGACCAAAAAATGGTTGATAAATACACGAAGGACCATAAAACAAGAATGCATCTTGATTGCAATTAAATACTTAGCTTTATTTAACACTATAATCATACAATTATAATTAAATATACACTTAAAATTGTATTATTCAATTTGTCCATGTTGTCGATCAAATTTTTAACATCTGTGTTTTTTGAAAAAATGTTGGATTCTGTTCATTACGAAATCGTTTGTTTTTTTTTATTTTCGCACCGATCTGAAACAAATAATTAAGTTTCACTCGCGGTCTAAATATGAATAGACGCTGATGACCTCAGCTGTTTAGCGTCTATAATCTACAATCTGTCTTTCTTAAATATGCAAAATGAAAGTAGTACTTAGTTTTTATCCAGGATATTTTCCAGATCTGCGTAATTTTCATCGTCAAACCGCGAGATCGAACAGAAACGAACGAAGAAAAAATCGCGATCCGTCACATGGACATCGAGGTTCGGCCGATAGTCTTGAAGAAGATAGCGATGAGGAGGAACTACCGAGCGGTTATCATCAAATATCGATACAGCTATTAGATTTGATGCATACACTTCATACTCGAACCGCACAGATATTCCGATGGTGGGCCGAAGAACATGGTGACATCGCGATCAGTTCTTTATGGCCGAAAGGTTGGTGTCCGTTGTTGCAAGGAATCGCCAGGCTGTGCTGTGATGCAAGGAAACAGGTCAGTCTTTTTTTTTATAATAGTTTAATTTGAGTTAAGCTTTGTCTCTAGCGGAGCAACTAAACTTTAAGACTAAATTTTGTGCATAGATTTCTGACTTAATAAGTGAATGATAAGCTTAGCGGGATTATTAATTAGAAACATTTTTGATATCTCTGATTACTGATATTATCAAGGAACAGTTTTGGAATCACTGGGTATACAAGTTTTTTTTTATACTCATTTGTAAAATCGTTTCTATAAGTTGAAAAAGAATAATTTTTTGATTTTAAAAGTGTAACAGATTTAATGAAATATTTAAAGGAGTATTTTATAAAAAATCAATAAACCAATAGCTCTCATATGTAGTGGAATTTTCAATGTGTAGAAGTATATATACACAATTGACAAGCTTGTTTCGCGTGTTGTATGAAAGGAGAGACGGTTAGCACTCCCCTAGACAAGGATGGAATAAACACAAATATGGTCAAGGCACCATTGACCACATTTTTTTATGAAATTTTTTCGAACATTAAAAAAAGCAATAATTATTGTCAGTATTTCGAATATGACTCAACACTAGTTAATGAAATTTATACAGATTATTAATTGTTAACAATTATAATCGTCTGCCTTGTACAATTTTTTTGCATGCCTGATAAATGCCAATATGAGGTCCGCCAGGTATGCAAAAAACGTGCAGAACAGACGATAACAATTGTCAATAAATGATACACAATTAGTATTGATTCTGACAACAAAAAATGCTGAAAAAAAATTGAAATAGTCCGCCACCGATTTGCTGTTTTCATCATATTGGCTGTTAAATTCAATAATAAAATTTTAGTATAGTTGTCCAGTAGACCTTGTGTGATCACAGCTTAAAGTGTGTTATATTCGTAAAAAATTTCTTTCGCTTTTGTTTTTGTTAATAATTTGTTTTGTTACAGGTTCGAATGAGTGCGATAACGTACCTACAGAGGGCGCTGTTGATGCCTGATCTACAAACGTTAAGCGGCCCGGAATGGGAGGCCTGTTTCCACAGGGTGCTGTTCCCATTACTGGCACAGTTACTGGAACCGCCACCTCAGGGCTGTGCGACACCTGACGGACTTGAAGAAGCTCGGATGAGGGCTGCTACTGTTCTATCCAAGGTAAAGAAATTAATAATAATAATTTGTCTTTGAACATTCTTATTTGTTTTTTATTGTTGTAAAAGATTGCGTAATTTTAACAATTCATTAAATGCATAAAACATCTTTTGTTTTTTCAGTTCTATTTTTAAATGGCTTCAGTTAGTATAATATGAAGACACCGAATTATAATTGTCTAAAAGTGATTGAATATTTGAACGCGTATTTAGTAATAATTATTGCGTTAAGAAATCGCAAACGTCAAAAATTATAAACAGTTGAACGTTTTCAGGTTTTCTTGCATCACCTAACCCCACTTTTGACACTGTCTACGTTCACGGCGCTATGGTTAACTATTCTAGAATTTATGGATAAATACATGCACGCCGGTAACAGTGACTTGCTTTATGAAGCAATACCGGAATCGTTGAAAAATATGCTTCTAGTCATGGATTCGGCGAAAGTATTTAACAACGGAGAAGCCTATTCTCAGTTGTGGGACATAACGTGGGATCGGATCAGTCAGTTCTTGCCGAACCTAAAAGACGAACTGTTCAAAACGCATTCGGCTCCGCCTGTTCAGGCGATCGAAGAGCTCCCGAATGAAGAAAATTATAAAAATGTCGAAAAGAGTTGCGAAGAAACAAAAGTGACAGCTGTTCCCACACTTGTGCAAAACGATATAGTTGCGGCGACCAGAAACAGTATTATTTTACAACCACCGGCGTTGGATAATGTTGCTTCACCGTTGTTTGCTCACCTTGGACAAGTAAGTCTTTTTTTGTTTTTTTGTTTCATGGCACCGTATTTTATTTCTGCGCGTATTGCAAGCTATTGGAGGTTAAGGATTGGTTGAACAATACATTCCTCTTTTGTTTATTTTTTATTAAAAGTAAAAAACTAGTTACTAAACAGTTTGCACCGTATTTTATTTCTGCGCGTATTGCAAGATATTGGAGGTTAAGGATTGGTTGAACAATACATTCCTCTTTTGTTTATTTTTTGTTTCATGGCACCGTTTTTTATTTCTGCGCGTATTACAAGCTATTGGAGGTTAAGGATTGGTTGAACAATACATTCCTCTTTTGTTTATTTTTTATTAAAAGTAAAAAACTAATTACTAAACAGTTTTCAACGATATATAAATAGATCCCTTCGTCTATTTTTAAAACGAGAAATCAAAAAGTATAATTATAGGTGTTTATCGGTTACTTCTGATGTCCCAAAGCGTGTATCGTCAATACAGAATTCTTTAGACACGACTGCGTGTTTGTTGATCAAATTCTTAGATTGTTCGAACCTGGTTTCAACAGTTTTAGGAACTTAGAACTGTTCCAAGTACGAACAGAAGAGTCCGAAAATTTGAGACGCGCGGTTGTGTTTTGCTGGCAGACTTTTGAAGTCAGAGCAACTGAACATCGCGATTTTTCTCTGTCATAAAATTTTGATGAAGGTCATGGTAATATCAATTAATAAATAATGCTAATAAATTTTATTGACCAGGTGTAGGGGTACAAATTTTATGTGAAAGGGAAATTTTAATTAAGATCGAAACTATATTTACAAACGATTGAAATTTTTCTAAAATTATTTTATGTTCAAATAAACGGAACATAATTTCGGTAAAGAACAAAATGTAACTGTCACTGGAATTTGAACTCGCTGGATGGCACTTCAGTAATAACAGTAAAGAAAATCATTCCAGTATAGCCAACTATTACGAATTTTCACTGCATGCGGAAGTATTTTTTCTTGACACATTAATATTTGGAAAATGGATATTTTAATATTGGTTTGAAAAAACGGAGCGTTATTTTCGTTTGCAGGAGTTTTTGTTTCAAATAGATTTAAAAAATGGTTTTCTTCCACTTTGACTTCAAAGTCAATGTTTCGATCTTTTACCAACGTCTCTTCTTCCTACCACTTCCATTTTATTCCAAGTTATTTTCGTTCTTTCATTTCATTTTTTCTTTGTATTTTTCGAGTGACTTTTTTAGTTTTCTTCGTTCGGTTCCTTTTTTTAAAATGAACACGCCAGTTTTTGTTTCAAGCCAAGGTCGTCGTTTGTTATGAAATGAATGTGTAGATAATTGATTTATCCTGGCGTAAAGTGATATCTAACCTCAAAGCTTACGACAGAGCAAGCCCAGTAATTAACGAGCCACATTTGTTTTAGATGGTTTCGACACCGATCGGAGTACCGCCGAATGTGGAAAAACCAACGCAAAATTATACACCGACTCCAGTTTTCACCCAACCACCCGTTAATATGAACCAACCACTAAACTATCCTGTATTTTACAGCTACCCGAGTGAAACTGACACGACTACAGTCGAAAAACCCGATCCGCAACCCGTATCACTTTATACCGATTACGTAACAAACCCGTATAATCTTACCACCGAACCGCAGGCCCCTTATTTGTATCAGCAGAATTACAACCAGCCGATTTTGTATCAGAATGAAAACGAAACTTCAGAAAATCAGGATCAAGCGCCCGAGGTACCGAAAGATTATAACCCTCCACCCGTACCGATGTTCCATGTGTTGCCGGAAC
This sequence comes from Venustoraphidia nigricollis, assembly GCA_034508555.1. Lineage (NCBI taxonomy): Eukaryota > Metazoa > Arthropoda > Insecta > Raphidioptera > Raphidiidae > Venustoraphidia > Venustoraphidia nigricollis. The sequence continues at coordinate 1,522,456 of JAVRKA010000032.1, read as the reverse complement.
AACGGATATCGTTAAGTATGCCGGAACCCGTTGTAGAAAAGGTTCCATCTAATAATTCAAGCCCATCTCATGTGCCAACATCTCACGTTTACGAAAATAGCTCTAGTTCACAACCTGAAGTTAGCACTAGTTCACAAAATGTTTTCCAGTCGTCAAATTACTTTTATACGTCAAATTCACAGCAGAATATTCCACCTGGATCAGAAATGTTATTCGGTAATAATGATAACCAAACGAACAACAGTGTTTTATTTTATAATCCAAGTGAACTAACGTCAGGCTCTAGTAACATTCCGGTTTTAACACCACCAGATTTGAAATAGTTCTTCGAAATTTTTAGTTACTTTTTACATATTGATAACAATATCAGGCTGAAATATTTTTAAATATTTTAAATATTTGCATTCTTGACTTCGTCAATTTTGATATATTTACGTTATCTGTTTTGACCAGGCTAGTGCCTGTGTTTAGTATAAAACAATGTACATTTTTTATTGAAATGTTGCATCGACGTGAAAGCGTTATAAAACATTTGAATGCTACACCTTAGTCACTAATGTAGGAAAAAACAATTGGTAACAAAAAGTGTACAAATACTGAATCGATACATTTGATTGCAAAATTGTTTTTATAGATGTTTTACATATTTGAAAAATCGAGAAAAAATATATTAATTTAATGGCAAAAACTGAAGGGGTCCTAAAACTAGACGGAAAGAAAATTGTAGATTTATTTCAATATTATACGATAATAAATTTTATTTTTAGCGTAATATATAAATATATTTAAATGTTATATAAAATAAATAAATGTATAAATAAAATATACTAATCATTAATTGTAATGTTATCGATGACACACTCTAGCGTGATAATTTATTTTTTGATTTTAATTGCCATAATGTATTATTTGGCAATTCATAGAACTTTTTTTTACAAAGTTTGAGATTGAACCTATTAGATAGGGTTATAGCGGCAGCATTATTCCTGTTAAAAACATTTATCTGACAAGTGACTAATGATAATTAAAAGTTAGGATTGAATCACACAGGTTATCTCGTTAATGAATGACGTCAGCTGGGAGACAGTTCAATATTTTTATCAAGCACTCAATATCAATTGACAATCCACTAGACGACGTCATCCTCCCACTACTATCTAACGGGCCGAGGTCACCTTTGTATGTAATAGCTTTGCATAAGTATAATGCTTGAATAAAAGGGGAAACAATTGATTACAGCTATTTATACTAATAAACAGTGACGTAACAATAGGGTGACAGGACGGACAAAATGCAACGGGCCCCCCGCCCGAGAGGGTCGTGAGCACTGGATGATCCTAGCATTTGTTAGTACAACATTCAGTAAAATTTATTAGTGTTGTATTCAATAAATTTAAGTTACCTACACAAATTAAACAAAAAATGTATCAAGATTTGAACGCGTTTGTAAAAAAAGGATATAACGTTGGTTGAGCTTCTTTACATTGAGGGAATGTCAAACGATATAATTACGCCACTCCTAATAAACTTGAAATAATATTAACAAATCAAAATGAAAATTAATAATGAATCAACCTTGTTTATTAACGTTTAGCTTTGGTTATTTGTAAAATTGACGTATTTTCTAACCGCCAAATCATTCGAATGACTAGATATATCAAACTCCAATGAATTGTTTCTCACATGTAAATTGAATAACTTCTCTTTGTGATTGTTGCATGGATCGACAACATTAACGATGAGTTTCTTCGGTGCTTCCGTGATCGGTGGACCGAATATACATTTTGATAGAGTTGTGTTACGGAACGCTCTTTTAAAATTATCGTTCGTAAGTCCATAAATTATCGGGTTTACAGCTGCATTCACGAAAATCAGATATTTTGCTATAAATGAGATTATGAGGTACGCTCCATCAGCCTGAAATTCAAAACAAATACAACTCACTGTCGCCGACTTCATTTTGTTTAGAATCTCAGTACTTTAACAATAGGGATGTTGACTATTTTTGGGAAAGTGTTTTAAATCGTGCATAAGTACCTAATATAGCCACAAATACTTATTATTTTTATTTAAATACAACTCAAGCTTTAAAAATCATGTATTTTAAATTCCGTTTCAAATTTCGGTCCAAAACGCCAATACTAGTCGCGTGACGTCACCTGGTCATACCAAAGGAGGCTCAAAAGTTTACACAGGAGCTACCATTGTATAGATGCGGTCACAAAGTAGGAGGCTGTGCTCATAAACGCTAGTAAACTAATGAGGTTATGAAAAAAAAAATCGTAATTCTTGTTATAAAACATGAATTCTAAGTTTTCGAACTATTAGCCTTAATAAATACACTTTCCATGACGTTAAAACTCCTTGCAGTCTTTTTTTAAAGAAATTTTCGAATAAATTACACACTAAATATTAACCAAACAAGTTTTTTGACAGCGGCTGACTCTATGACGTCATGCGCTCTGATTGGTGTCTGTTGTCACGTGACTTGAGAGTGATTTTATTAGGTTTTATTTATTAAATATTAATTAAATTTCTTAAAAATAAGAAAAAATTTAGTGTTTTTTAGTATTTCTATCATAGAAACTACCACTTTTCGTTAAAATTATGTTTTTATTTGAACACAGTCAACATCCCTATTGAATGTCACAAAACAAAATCGAATCTAATAATCTGTACCTGATTTATTACGTAATTTTTATTTAACACTAAGGTTCGAATAAAAATTAGCGTTGTGAACGGTACTCGACAGGTGATAAACGTTATTACGACGATGAACATTGTTTTCGCAACTTTAGTTTTGTAGCGAACTGCAAACGGATGTTCTCGTTTCAATACTTCTTGCTCGTATTTGTTTATCTGTATCGATAGCAAACCGATTAATATTATTTTTATAAATTGAATCTTGTTAGAAAAATTCGATTTTCGACAAAGTTACTTTTAAAATTAGGTGTAGAAAAACTGATTCCTATGAGCAAAAGAAAATTTCAAAGCTGCCCTTCCCTGCCTCCCCTTACGTGTGCCCATGGAATTTAGCTTATCCATATTTACCTTGATAAATATAGCCGTATAGCAAATTAGCATAAGTGCTAACGGAAGCCAGACTACAAGAGTCAAAATAATGTGCCAGTAGACAGAAGTGAACGCATGAAAAAGTTTTGTGTCTCGGCAATATGTTTCCAAAAAATCATTCCATGGTCTTTCCTAAACATAAAAACATTTGATTATCAGGTGACTTATTAAAATTATATAATCTGAATGGTTTATATTCATCTCAAGGTCATTGGATACACAAGTTACCTCGTTTATGAATTACGTCAATCAATAATTTTATTAACCACGCAATATTAATTCATCCCCCACTACTATCCAACGGAACAATGTTACCTCTGTATCTAATAACCTTGTATTCAGCTGTTTGAAAGTTGACTGCCAACGTTTTTTTAGGAACCGTCTTATAATTTTTGAAGCGAAACTTCTTTAATTAATTGCGAGGAGAGTAATTTCACGAGTGCAGAAAATGAAATGAAAGCCCCTTTCTGTTCGCATAGTAGAAATTATACCAAGGAGACGCTAGGAGTCTAGTATAGCCATCTGTGATAATTAGACGGAACTAACTACATACATAATGTATGTAGTTAATATTAGAATAGAAATGTTTAAACATAAAGTTTTACGTTGGTCGCGTAAGATTTACACAGAGGTAGTTATTTTCTATGGCGTCATACTTACCACATAAACACGAAATATAAACAAAGGCGAAGCGAGAATCAAACTGACCAGCCACGTAACAACCATTATAATTTTTGCTCTCCGTTTCTTAAGCCTTGTTTCTCTTGGTAAAACAATAGCTGTTAAGCGATCGTAGCTCACCACCGATAAATTGAAAACGCTCGTTAACAACAGAAAACCTACATGAAAATTATATAACCAAAATTATATATTCAAGTGGGTAAGCTTTCACGGCCGGCATTGTTCTAAATCTTCTTGGCGTCTAGGTCTTTGATAATATGTCTACCGCATTTGTAGAAGAAACAGCAGGGAGAAATACTAATGAATCGCGGCCTGCAAGCCCGGAAACCAAGAAGATTTTGAAAATTATGTATTGTTGAATATCTAATTACTGAACGAATGACTCACATCCAATGTATAATCTCAAAGCATTTAGTCTACATCTTGGGTCAAGATTATTATACAAGCACTTCCGTACAAATTTTATTCGTTACAAATAAATACATTTTAACAGTAAATAAAATATTTCACTGCGTAATAAAAATTACAGTTTAAATGGTGCACATGTGAGGTACTTATTTGTAATCTGACAATGTGTAAAGTGACGGCCTTCACTGTAGGTGTTTGGAAATAGAATAGATGAAGATATATCGGTAATTCTACTTACATTCTAAAAATCCTTCCATCTTACACCCCATTACACCGAGTTGGTAGCTTTGATAAAAATCGTTGATTAAGAATAACCATGGACAAAATAATAAATTCAGCAGATCGGCCGTTGCCATGTTAGCAATAATCAAGTTGGTAGGGGTCCTCAAAGCGCGATATCGACAAATAATGTACAGTAGTATCGAGTTACCGATAATACCGACTATTACGATAGGCAGTAACATCGATACCTTCAGAGCGATTTCTGTATCGGATACACGAATCCATATTTCGTTTGGAAATGAAATGTTACTGGTCTATAAGCAGAACGAAATTTTCATGAGGCGATGTAAATCCAGGGTTAGTAGAATATTATAGGTTGGGCGTTAACATCGTTGAAAAGTATGACTGGGCGAGACGGAAGAGAGGGCGGGGGTACTAGGTCTTGAAACCTTTTTCCCAACTGTGATAGTAGATTAGGATGCGTTTTTTTGTACAAACAATAAGCAGTCTGATTTTTTCTAAGTTGCCGCTTTTCTTTGGACATTACATTTAACATTTAACTGTTTAAATAGAAGTTTAAATATGTGTAGCAGTTTTTTAACTGCATACTTACATTTATGTCAAAGAACATCGAGTTATTTTCATTATAGAACACGATGTGATCGTTATTGTGAACGTCCATTTCGGAACCGGTAAGTACCGTCGTCGAATCTCCGTCGCAGTGTTCGTCGATACCGATAATGGTTGCCGAAGGTTTTACAGTAGCGTTCAAACAGCGTTTGTGCCGATTGTAACCATAGTTACCGTTGATCATGCACATCACGGATCTTCTAACAACGAATCAGACGAATTTTTTCAAACGAATTTCTTTTGAATTCAAAAAGAAGAATGTTAGTGTTTGGGTCGTATGTCTTGTCTGTCGAGAGAGAGAGATTGTAAATTATAGACGCTCGACAACTGAGGTCATTAGCGTTTCATCTGTAACATCATAATTATCCAACAGGTAGACCGATTTTGATACAGTTTTGTTTATATGATGTAAAATTTCGACTGTAAAATTAGGGGGTACTAGCCGCTACTCGCGGTTCCACACGTGATTAAGATAAACAATGTTTTATAGCTCGCTCGGCAGCAACAACAGTAATGGAGCCTTCGGCTCCAACTTTTTACAATCTAGCCTTGCGAGATTGCGACCTGCTCGATAGTAACAATAGTTTTTTCGTCGACTAATGTTGCAAAATTGATCTCCATGAAATCGCTTTTATTTTAACGCGATAATATATAGCCATGTTCATTCTAAAGGTCTGTTCTAAATATTGGTGAAAAAATTTTTGAACTTAGAAGCTTTACTTCTATATAATATTAATTAGTATAGGCAAATGAAATACAGAAAGAGGTCAAATAAACACCTCCACCAGTATAATAGTTCTTTAAAAAGAAAAAAATAATTTGGCTTCTACAAGTTGCTTCATGCCTTCCTAAATAGAGCCTCTTACATACTTTCGCGTTACATTGAACGACGATTATTATATCGGACGGTTTTTAATTTTACGGCTCCATTTTTTTCAAATCTTGTAGTTTTGTGTGAATATCTTAATATAATTAAAAAAAATATATATAAAATTTTGCTTACGTACCGATGTATAAAAAAAGCAGAACTAGTTATGGTTCTTGTTAACAATGGCTTGTAGTGGTGTGTAATTGTCACCAGAAGATTCGTTACATACGTCACAAATTTTAATCAGATAATTATTATGTTATCCATTACATCGCCGCACTGGCCATTAATCAGTTACTGATGTTTACTTCAAAGTTTGTTATCCGTGTTATCAAGCTTCTAACAGAATATTTGCAGATGTGATTGTTTACAGACCTCTTGACAGTTTATTATTTTAATGCTGTATTGAAATATTACTATCTTTACGATCTGACAATTCATCAGGAGAGGACCATTATTTTTTTTATACTCCATAGGCATTCTGGAGCAACTAATTCTTTACAGCCCCAGATCTAAGGGGGGCAAACCGAGTACCTGCCCCGGGCGGCAGTTTCAGGGGGCGCCAAAATCATAATATAATATGTAATAAAGAGTGAAAATTTATTAAAGGCAGGGCCGTCTTTAACCTATTAGATATCCTGGGTACCTTAGGATAATGGGGCCCCTATGTCTGTTACAGAAGCAAAAGGATCGTATATAAACAAAACTCTTTAACAACCTTGAATATCATTACTTAAAAAAGAGTGTAATTACTAAGCAAATAAATAATTAACAATTAATACATTATCAAAAAATATATCGATATATTTGCCGGCAGTATCGGTTATCGGATGCTGATCTGGCAGGAACTAGGAGGCCCCTAGGATCGCGGGGCCCTGCGTGCTTTTATGTGTATAGGTAATCGACCTAGAGTTTTCTAATTTGTCAGAATTTTTATTTAATGTTTGGAAACCGGTTGAATGTCAATAGATATGAATAATGAAATACCAAAGAAAATTTTGAAACTATCTTTAATTAAGATGGCTTTTTTAAAAACTTGTATGTTTTTAAACTGACGTCGTGCATCATTTTGTTCGTGTGTTTTTATGGGCAGTGAAATAAACAGACAAAAACATTGTTCTTTTTTTTGAAAGGAAAGGTTTATTTACAACGGATAATCATGGAGCATATGATCGAAGCTCTACTATTATTATTTCAATATAATATATGAAGGAGGAATGCAAGCCATAGGAGGTTTGATTTCGAATGAAGTATTTCCGTTTTGATCGAGTGTAAGTTGGCGCTACTGGACTCTATTTCTGAAGATCTGCAAGCCATTTCACGGCGTCCATTTGTGTTTGGTATGAAGTTATTTCTGGTTTTGATTAACTTGAAGTTTTAAAGCAAAGTTCCAACAATTTAACTGAATTTATTCGAATTATTTAACAACTATCAGTTTCGGTAAAGCGTTTATTTTTGTACTAATTTACGTGAAAATTACATTCACGAAACGTGGAATGAGTTGACACACTCCTTTGTTTTTTGATATGAGGTGTATCCGATATACGTAATCTTTTAATACGTAATAAATTTCGAATCCGTTTTAAAATGGGCTCGATGCAACTCGATTGCCCGCTTTGTTGTGGGGAAAAATTCGCATGTCAAGAAACTTTGAAGTATCATCTTTTAAGTATGACAGTGAATTTATACTGTCCAGCTTGCAACGAACTATGTGACAGTATTCAGCAACTGGCCGATCATTTGGGCACCAACTGCGGAAAAGAGGACGAACAAGATTTGAGACACTTTGTCAAAATCGAACCTGAAGAAGGAAGTAACGACGCTACTGAAAAAACTGGAAGCAGTATATTAGCCAAAGCCCTGATGACCGAAGAAGAAATAATGAAAATTGATAAAGACACAAACGGAGATTTGAACGTGAATATTATAGAAATATGTAACAATGAAGCTTTTGACGAGGGTGACAATGAAGATATTACGAATCAAGCAACCATTAACGAAGACGGAGAAATTATTTTACCATCAATTGAAGGCAGTGACATTATGGATGTTATCACTAATGAAGTATATTTTTGTTCAAGTTGTAATGTAAATTTCAACGCGTCGCTAGTCATGGAGCATGTTCAACAATTTCATGACGGACAAGAAGTTGTTTTACAGGTAAATATTTTTTATTGACATTTTACAAAGTATTTTCGACAATATGAAAGACAACTTCGTCTACTAACTATAACTCTGGTGTAGCAGTTCTTCGTTTGAATTTATAATTTTAACGATGGTTCTCAATTGATATTCTTTTTTTTTCTTTAATAGTTAGGTGAAGCCGTCGTTAATTATGCTAAAACTTGGGACTTTTTTTTACCTAAAAATATAATAATATTATTGATTCTGGGGTACTATTGAAACCGATAACAAAGAGAATTCAAATTTATTATGGCTATGGCATTGTTACCAATGGTTTTACGTGTAGAATTAAAAAAAAATGCTTTTATTTTATAAAAATGATTTGTGGGGAAAAAGAACTTGTGTTAGTAAACACTTATTTGTTAATTATGGCGACGTTTCGTCCCCTTCTTGGAACTTTTTCAAGCTTTATAACTGTAATTAAACTAAAATACAATTTTTAAATTTACAATTCAAATATAAGATACCAGATATTTATACACACCTATTAAATGTTTTTGTCAAACAGATAAAAGAAATAACGTACACATTTTATTTTTAGGTCAACGAAAACGGTGTGGACGGCTCATTAGAAATGACTTACCAATTAGACGAAGACTCGTCTGTTCTCCAGCCGATCGAACAACTCAAAGAACAAGAAGAGTCGGACAACGAAAGCGAAGAAGTCGACGTTGACAGCTTCAAATATCCACAAATATTAAATACTCTGAAACAAGAAGACTGCGTGGACAAAGACGGAAGATTGTATACTCGAAAAGTCGTGCAGATCGAGAAGTTTTGGGACAACGAAAAATCTTCGACGTTCAAACGGCATGCCATAGCTCAAGTGTACGAAGTCGACGACAATGGAAAACTGACAAAACTTAAAGGAGAAGATTTACCTAAAAGAAACGACGAAGAAGCCGGAACTAATCGAAGACTAATTAAGTTGATACACTGCAGTCGTTGTCAAATGCAATTTTCCAAGTCCAGTCAGTTCAGTAAACATGTCTGCGATTTGGAACGGTCGAGCGACTATAAATGTTCACAATGCGATTCAGGGTTCAGTAATCCGAAGTCGTTATGCGCTCACATGAAGATCCATAAAATCGTCAGGTCCGACCCGATAGCCGTACCGCCTTTTTTATGCACCAAATGCGATACGGTATTCCCGTCGAACAAATCGTTGCGGCTGCATCAACGCATGCACGACCCGATTAAAACGAAAGAAATCGAAGCGCCGGTCGAGTACGGAATAAGCGGATCGATCGAGAAAGATCCGAATAAACCTCGCGAGATGTTTCTTTGCACCGTCTGTAACAAAACTTACGATAAAGGTTACGAAACTATCCACATGGCGACGCATAGCGGCGGTAACGACTACCACTGCGACATCTGCAATCGCAAATTCTACACGCAGGAGAACTTAGAAATGCATATGCGAGTTCACGCCGGGGAAAAGGCGTACGGCTGCAAGTTTTGCAAGACGTCGTTCGACAGCGAGAAGAAGTTAGCCGACCACATGGAAGGCCACAGTCAGGATAGGCCTTACCAATGCGGGTATTGCGGACGGAAATTCGCGCGACCGCACGAGAAAGTCAAACACGAACGTATCCATACCGGGGAGAAGCCCCATGAGTGCGAGATTTGTGGGAAAACGTTTCGAGTCAGTTATTGTCTGACGCTGCACATGAGGACGCATACGGGGGCGAGGCCCTACGCTTGCACGCATTGCGGCAAACGATTCAAGGCACACAGCGTTTATAACCACCATTTGTTAACGCATTCGGACGCTCGCAATTACAAATGTCCGTATTGCGACAAGACGTTCAAAACGGGAGTGCAACTTGCCGGACACAAGAACAGTCACACGAAGCCGTTCAGCTGCACGCAGTGCAATAGACCGTTCGCTTCGCTCTACGCCGTGAGGTCTCACATGGAGACGCATAAAAGAGAAAATAACCTCAAATTCAATTGTTATTTGTGCGGCGCATCTTACGCAAGGAATTTCGCGTTGCGCGATCACATCAAGGAGCAACACGATTCCGTCGTAGTCGTCGATTCGAACGGAGAATTGACGTTGGATCATGACGATAAGATGTTCGTCGATATGGACGAGGGGCTGAAAGCGACCACGTCAATTTTACCGGACGACGGCGACGCTACAATAACCCTCAATGAACTGGAGTCGGAGCCGTCCGAGGAAGACCTCTAAAAAAAACGGTAAATTGTTTGGAATATTAATTGTTATTCGCTAGGTGCATGCAGCCTCAGATCTAGTGGGGGCAAACCGGGGCACCTGCCCCGGGCGGCAGTTTCAAGGGGCGTCAAAATCATATGTTTGAAAATTGATAAATTATTTTAAAAAAATTATTAAAGGGTTATTATTATCCTTCCCTGTCACAAAAAGTGCCACCCATTATATATTTTCGAGTTTTTTAAACAATTTATCTTAAACGCTGGAGAGAGGGGACACTACTATCAAGTTTCGAAAAAATCGTAGATCTGAGGCTGGCTGCATGACATTGAGTGGTATTCATGGTGACGTGAAAATTTTGAAATTATGGTACATTTGTGAAGAATTGAGAAAAAGCAGTAGTGAAATTTGAATTGTGCGCAACGCTGTAAAAATACAAAAAAATACGTGTTCTTTAGTTTTTTTATGATTATTAAGGTATAATAAAGAAAAATCACTTTTCGACAGATTTTGCTCATCTTTTTTTCATAGGCTCAAATTAACGTTTTCTGATAAATCCCAAAGTTTCAGAATTTTTGACCGTTTAGAACGCGAGATAATGAATAACAAAGTTCGCGATTTCACATGCTTACCACGGTAATTCACGAAAATTGCAAACTTCGTTATTAATAATAGAAAACAGTATCACGGGTAATTGGAATAATGAAAATAAATCAATTTAAACACTCATTGATTGAAACGTTTCGTCTTTTTTTTATTAAGACTTTTTCAAGCTCTAAAAAATTTTTTTACAAAAATTAACGTTCATATAATAAAAATATTAAACATTATGGATTAAATAATTTTCTAAAAAGAAACAATAGTGTGACTAACCTCAATATGCTTAAACGATAGTTAAACTCTGATATAATATACAATTTGGCATTACAAAAACAATTATTAAAAATTGAAAATTGTAGAAAATAATATGTTCTTTTTTTATATATTATTTTCACAGTCAACTAAAAATTATAGTATGACAGTTGCTCAGTTTAACTAATTCTCCGTGATACTGTTTTCTATTATAACATATATCTGGAATTGAACTTTAAATATTCGTTATTAATTATCTCGCATTCTAAACGGTCAAACATTCTGAAACTTTGGGATTTATTAGAAAATATTAATTTGAGTCTATGAAAAAAAGATGAGCAAAATCTGTCGAAAAGTGATTTTTCTTTATTATACCACGCTAGAACCACCTTAAATAGTGTATATTTTCGTTTCAGCTTAGTATTGTTTTCATGGCAGTTTGGTTTGAAATAGAAAAACAGTTGGGTTACTATGGAACGCGTGCGAATTCATAAAAAATACGTAAAAATTCGCCGCACTGTGACGCTACTGAACTCTGTGCATGTAGCGAATTGTAATATATTGTGTGTCAATAATTTCCTTGCATATTTAAAGCTCAAAAATGGTTCTTTTGAGTAATTTGAAGTGTTTTTATGTGAAAATGATTGTACCTTTAATTCGTTCTTGAATATGCAAAAATGCCTTAAATCGGAAAAGTATTTTGTATGCTTACCGACTGATTATATCACGCTGTACCGTCTTTCACTTGTTTCCTTGTGTATTTCCATGTATAAAAACGTCGTCTACTTGGTTCCTGTCCTGTCCCGCCGCCTCTTTTTGCCCGACTGCGAAAAGGAAAGGTTATAAGTTTAAGATATTTGTCGTGGTTAAGGCACACCGTCAGAAAATGCTTAATTTTTGTATACTTATTAAGGACATGATAATACAATTACCCTGAAAATTTGAAGTTGATCGACCGTATATAATCCGAAATAAATTCAATTAAAAATTGGATAATTAACATTGATTGTATACGATCTTTGTAGTTCTGAACCAGTTTCTTATTTATAAAAAAAGTACTAACTGTCAGAAACTTTCCAAAAACTGGCAGTCTTTCAATGCATTTCTTATGAGTTTAAAAAAAATAAGAAAACATTTTTGACCGTCTAATTATTTATAAATAACGGTTTAAAGTTCAACAATTTATAGAAAAGTATACATGCATATGAATACTGTATGGGTTACGTTTCCACGGGTACAGTCTTGCGTACAAATTATGGATCACTTAGCTACAAGCTAGTATACTTTTGTGGCGCGTATAATCTATAACTTTTTGACAATAGTGTACCACGACAACTACCTTAATATGCCGTTTGTCTTTATATTCAGAATTATTAGAAAGGGCGTGTTCGTAATCCATATAGCCGCCTCTTCTTAAATCGTTGGTTGTTAATTCCGCTCTTCTAGTCCTTTCCTACCTGAACCTTACTGTTTATAACCGTTATGTGTCCCCAAACCCGCACCGTAAGATGAGACTGCGATATGGCAGATGGTCTAGAGAAGAGCCTGTCGTCGGTATCAAGGTCATTAGATACACAGGTCGCCTCGTTAATGACAATTGTCGACTGCGGTTTTCCAACCACGCAATATTATCAACTGGTTGACGTCATCCCCGCGTTACTATCCAGCGGAACGAGGTTACCTCTGTATGTAATAACCTTGTGTCGGTATAAATTAAACCGATTCTAAAACCATTATGCCCCCTGTAATGCGCGACTTCGATGCAACCGCGACATTATCAAACTGAAAGCAGCTGGTTTCTATACTAGTTTTGCAGCTCGGTGTTTCTGGTTGGAAAAGTTTCTTTTGAAAATGCTTATAACTCAAAAAGACGTAACGTCGTGGTGACGTCGTTGTCGCGTATTATTGACAGGAGAATCGCCAAAGAGTTTTAAAGGTTATGTTTATTTTTATACATCGTTTTCTTTTGATTTTGTTAACTAACAGATTGAAAGTTGATACTGGTGGAAATAGGGCCAATATTAATTTTAATAAATATTTAATATATTATATTTTTTCTTTATTGTAAAGTTCAAAGAAAACACACCAAAATATAGTTTCTTTTTATGATAAATTTATGAGCAATATGTTCATTTGTGCTATAAAATGTATAGATTGTCGATTTTTGTCTTATTTTTTAAATTATTTTAGAATAGATGTGCATGAATTGAAATGAAATTGCAATGCAACTTTAGTTTTGTTATGATAATTGGATAAACAATTGTATAACGCATTCAACTGTCATTACAATAAACAATTGCATAACGTGTATTCAACTGTTATTGTTACAGTCAAAGCCGCCTTAAATCTTCGAATCATCAGCCCAACATCCTTAAAAATGAAAAGTGCTATCAAACATTTTAAGTGATTGTATAAAAAAAACAGTGTTGATAGCTGCTATAAAGACTGTTCCGTGCGTTCAAAAGAAATCGTCTCATTTTTTTCAGAAGCAAATTGTGGACTCATTCAATAAATATAAAAAAAATGCCAAAATTTGCGACAGAGAAACATTTTGATTTTTTTTTAAGTACCTATATTTTAATACTTTTTGAATGTCTAATTCAGCAGTTACATTAATCAATTATAATGCGGACCCACAATATTTGAGAGGCGGCGAACTTTTTGAACCCATGGCATACGTTTGGTCATTATTGAGAATAATTTTAATTTTGAATTATAAATATTGTAGATTTGTTTGTGAGAGCTCCTTATTTATTAAAAATAAATAAAATTGATATTTTTAAATTACAATATTTTGCCAAAATCTCCAATCCTGATTTTTTACTATCATATTCGTCCTTACTTTCGGCTTCGTTCGCGTTAATGGCGGACAGGAACCATCAATAAAAAATACATCATAAAAGTACCCTATTTTTAAGTGCACCAAGTTTCATCAAAAGCAGACCAGCCGTCCTCGAGCGATGCTATTAACGCTTATGATCTGTGTTGTCGAGCGTTTACAATCTATATCGAGTGATGCTGGTACAATTACACAAAAATACTGGAAACGAAATTACTGACAGAGTCCCCTTATTATATTTTATGATCTTATAAATAAGTAATTTTAATCCAGAAGGCCGTGATTAGTATTTAAACGTTAAGCGTTTGTTTTCCTTAATGATGGCCGACGCATCATTTGTAGCGCTCTTTGGGAAAGTAATATGGTTAAAAAATGTACGGCACGAAAATATTTCATCTTGCAAAAAAAATTAGAAAGAACGTATCTACGGCGTTCGTAACGTTTTTCTAAGATTTATGCGGGTACAATATCATTTATAATGTACTGGTGATAAAGTTAATAACTTACGTATCAGGTTTAAACTATGTAAAGCGTGTCATACACATCTACATTTCAGATATTGGTCATGCAGTGTGTTTATTCATGCAGTATTGAACTGGTTGAAAGTGTTCGTTGACATTACAGAACTCAACGGACTGTTAGAAATTGATTAACAGTTTTTCTTGTTTTGAAATCCAAACCAATAACCTTCATTAGCGGCATAAAGGCGGATTTGGGGAGCTACCCCTCTCTTCCCAAAATTGTAGTTTAATACTCTTAATGATATAAGCCTTTAACATGGGTCTAAGACTTACAGCTCTTCCAAAAAAAAATCGTTCCGCTGCTAATGTTCTCACCAAATAGAAAAAAACATAATTCGAGTAATTGACGATGTTTTAAAACGCATTAAGTAACCGTGCAGGTCTGTGAGCCGCTTTAATACTTTAGCATGCGAATATCAAAAAGTAAAAGTTAATAAAAGACTGACCAAGCAACGGTTTGAATGGTAATTAATTTGTCGGTTAAAGGTCTTTGCCAGCATTTCCACAAACACGTGCGTTACCATCGCGAGATTAGACCAAGTCTCTTCGTCCAGGACCGGCTTTTAATCTGTAAACTGATGTCCGTGTTTTGAAAGGACATACGCAACTCTACACTGTTGCAATAGTGTCCAACTTTGGCCTCCCCAAACTTGTGACAAATTAGCTCTTAGGTTCTGCGAGTTAGGAATTTTTATTACTATGTCCAATAGGGATGTTGACTGTATTCAAATAAAAACATAATTTTAATGTTAGGTGGTAGTTTCTATGACAGAAATGCTAAAAAACACTATATTTTTCTTTACTTTTAAGGGATTTAATCAATATTTAATAAATAAAACCTAATAAAATCACTCTCAAGTCAAGTGACAACGGACACCAATCAGAGCAGATGACGTCACGAAGTCATGTAAACGCATCAGACGCTGTCAAAGGCTTCGTAATTTGGTTAATAGTTAGTGTGTAATTTATGATTATTTGTTTATAGGAAACGTCAAATTACATGTAACTATAGCGACAGCTACGAAACTATAGAATGGTAGCTCCCGTGTAAACTTTTGAACCTCCTTTGGTATGACCGGATGACGTTACGGCAGTCACATGACAAGTGTTGGAGTTTTGGACCGAAATTTGAAACGGAATTTAAAATACATGATTTTTACGGCTTGAGTCGTATTTAAATAAAAACAATAAATATTTGTGGCTATATTAGGTACTTATGCACGATTTAAAACACTTTCCCAAAAATAGTCAACATCCCTATATTTCAACTTGTTATCTTTATTTAGACCAGAGATATTCTATTGTGATAGACATTAAGGTTCTGTTTCATCGGAACCCTAAAAATAATCATCAAAGAGCTATCTACTAGGTTTGTGAATGTTTTTTTTTATTAATATTCTTTATCTTCATATCCGTTTTCAAGAGATTTTTGGAATTTTATAAATGGTAATTTTAGAAACAGTAGCGATACAGTTGCGAAGCTACGTGCCTGATCTTTTAAAAGATGAGCATATAAATATTCATTTTAGACACACTGAATATATTTCAGTACTCAGGATTAATTCACCCAAAAAGAATTTTAGTGATTGGTCAGCCCCATCCTTGTCAAATTAAATTTAAAAATTAATTTATCATCCGTTGTCTAAATTTACGGTTCTTTGGCTTCATTAGATGTTTAATTTCAACTAGTTGACCTGTGCAAAACCTTTTTGCAGGCAACTTAACACCGCTTTCAAAGATCAATGTTTTTGGTATGGGTCTGCGGAAAAATTTTTTTTTTACAAATTTTTTTTTTTTGCATCCGTTTTTGCCATGGTTTGTAAAGATCACTGTGATTTGAATCACGCCTGCGGCGCCAATTATCTTTAACGGGGTACGCAAAACTTTTTTAAATGTGTTTCTACAATAGTTTTCCAATATCGATGTGTTTAGAATCACGCCTGCGGCGCCAATTACCATTGCTGGCATACACAAAACTTTTTTGAATGTGTCTTTAGAATAGTTCTCCAATATCAAAGTGTTATAAAATTTGTCTGGGACTCAATAATTACTCGGCCTAACGGCCTCGCCATATGGTCCCAAAAAAATTCGTCTGCGATTACTCGGTCTTACGACCTCGCCGTTAGGCTCAAAAATAAATTAGGGCACAGCGGGCCTTCGGCCCGCAATAAATTGGTCTGCAACTCAATATTTACTCGGTCTTACGACCTCGGCATTAGGCCCTAAAAGAAAATAAGACGCGGCGGGCCTTCGGCCCGCAATAAATTGGTCTACGGCTCAATATCTACTCGGTCTTACGACCTCGCCATTAGGCCCAAAAAGAAATTACGGCGCGGCGGGCCTTCGGCCCGCAATAAATTGGTCTGCGGCTCAATATCTACTCGGTCTTACGACCTCGCCATTAGGCCCAAAAAGAAATTAAGGCGCGGCGGGCCTTCGGCCCGCAATAAATTGGTCTGCGACTCAATATCTACTCGGTCTTACGATCTCGTCATTAAGCCCAAAAAGAAAATAAGGCGAGGCGGGCCTTCGGCCCGCAATAAATTGGTCTGCGACTCAATATCTACTCGGTCTTACGACCTCGCCATTTGGCCCAAAAATAAAGTAAGGCGCGGCGGGCCTTCGGCCCGCAATAAATTGGTCTGCGACTCAATATCTACTCGGTCTTACGACCTCGTCATTAGGCCCAAAATGAAAATAAGTTTTTCTAAATGGAAATTTTCACTATTTTCTGAATAAATTAATTTTTCTGCACTACTTTGCCTCTTTAACCGACTTTCTATCTCCACTAACAACAAAGTTACCCGTGTTAGCCCACGTCGGTTGAAACACCCTGTATATATTATGTGTAAATAAAGTGAATTTGACTTCTCGCATTAATATTCAAATTTTAAAGAAATCGGGTATTTTTCGTCAGATTTTATGTATTTCTACACTTGTTAACTTTTTTAAGCCTGTGTACCGAATACTAACTTCATCGAATCAATGGCTTTGCCTTTGTTGAATAAATATTATTATTATTATGCACTACCGTCTCTTAACATTCCACGGGCCTCCCATTAGCGTCTAGCTTATACATGGCTGACTAATTTTGTACCACAGAACTCGCTGAATTAAAGCAATTTCGAACGCAGTTATATCTGTTTCGGTATTGAGAGCGAACTATTTTCATTATTTCAAAGGAAAAACATATTTAAAAAAATGCGTAATTACTTTAAATATTATCAATAAAAATAATTTTATTAACAATTGTCAAATCATAACAAAAAGAAATATTTACATAACCTCACATTTTTAAAAACATAATTCATGAGAAATAATATTATATATATGATAATATCGTTAATAAATATGATTATATTTTGCAACAAATCCGATTGACCAATGTAGTCTTCTCGTTTAAAATTCCAATCTTGTCATTCCATCAATTTCACACATTCGAATTCACTGTAGGTAAAATATTCAAAATTCTAAGTATAATAGGTAGAAGATACAGGAAATCAATTTGTAATCTGTTTCAATAGATCTGTAAATAAATTCATATATGACTAATTTCTATATTTTAGGAAACAAATTATTATTTTTCATATTATAACCAAATAATTTTCAAGGTTAAAAATGTTTTTTTTTTCTTAATCGTTATATAAAAAGTTAATAATATATAAAATAACGTATAAACAAACCGTTTTATAATTGAAAATATCCCAAAATACATCAATTTCCATAGTAAGATATGTATTTATTTTCATAGATCTGTCAAAATAATCTCACGCCATTTTTAATTTTATCTGAACTGCTCATAGACATACGTCGTAATCGACATTACGCGACTCGATTTTATACGTCGTCTCTTTCTAACCAATTGCATATATGGCGACCTCTTGGCGGAATTATTTTTCGAAATATCTTCGCAAAAATTACCGGATTTGTTTCGAGCGTCTGTCAAAAGGTTCTATAATTATCAATTTGCACGATTTTGGCAAAAAGTTTACGTCCGATGGCCATAATTTCGCTAAATAATGTTAAAAACCAATTCAACTGACAGCTAGAAAAAATTCAAATTTTATCAATCATTTGTTTTAAATTTTACATTTCAAAATAGAATTGACTTGTTTCACGAATCAAAATGCAACAAAAAATAAACTTCTGTCCTCGTCACTATCATGTAATTTAGCGACGTATGTTTTTAAAAAAATTTGATCGATTTGTCGCGTGTTAATTTTCCACTTAAGTTAGACTGTGACTTTTATTTTTTTTTGCTATTGCCCTAGCAAAACGACTGTTTCACAGTCTAAACGACAGAGAAAAAAAAGAGAAACGAATACTTTTATCGGCGAATTAAATACTTGAAAAAAGTCGCTTCGAACGCATCTTTTGCACTTTTCAGTTAGTCTTTTTGCTACTGAATCGTTTAAAACGCGTCCCGACGTCGTACGACCAAAAATGGCCGAGATATGAGCAATTAAAATTTCCCCATGTTAAACGTCCTATGGTGACTCTGCGCGGGTCCGAACTTTTGGCTTTGGCGGCCGAACCGCACGCTCGAATTTCGCGTTCGAAGCGTCTCGTAAAAATAGAAAAATGAGCGAAAATCGTCCCAAAAGCGCATCCTCGTGCGATTTTTTTTACTATTTTAGCCGTCGATTTCAAATCGACCCAATGCGTTTCAAATGGGGCCGAGGGCCTGTTTGAAAAATCGCCCCGACCGCGCCCCAAAAATGCAAAAAAAGCCTACCCCCCTATACAATAGAGCGTCGCGAGCTCTACAACCGGTAATTTTCCTGAATTTTTTCCTCCAAAAATGTAAATTTGTATAAACATGAAACTTTTTGCCCCTAAATTTAAGCGTTTTAATATATAAGACTAGTTGACCTGTGCAAAACCTTTTTGCAGGCAACTTAACACCGCTTTCAAAGATCAATGTTTTTGGTATGGGTCTGCGGAAAAAATTTTTTTTTACAAAATTTTTTTTTTGCATTCGTTTTTGCCATGGTTTGTAAAGATCACTGTGATTTGAATCACGCCTGCGGCGCCAATTATCTTTAACGGGCTACGCAAAACTTTTTTAAATGTGTTTCTCCAATAGTTTTCTAATATCGATGTGTTTAGAATCACGCCTGCGGCGCCAATTACCATTGCTGGCATACACAAAACTTTTTTGAATGTGTCTTTAGAATAGTTCTCCAATATCAAAGTGTTATAAAATTTGTCTGGGACCCAATAATTACTCGGCCTAACGGCCTCGCCATATGATCCCAAAAAATTCGTCTGCGATTACTCGGTCTTACGACCTCGCCGTTAGGCCCAAAAAGAAATTTAGGCACGGCGGGCCTTCGGCCCGCAATAAATTGATCTGCAACTCAATATCTACTCGGTCTTACGACCTCGCCGTTACGCCCAAAAAGAAATTTAGGCACGGCGGGCCTTCGGCCCGCAATAAATTGGTCTGCAACTCAATATCTACTCGGTCTTACGACCTCGGCATTAGGCCCAAAAAGAAAATAAGGCGCGGCGGGCCTTCGGCCCGCAATAAATTGGTCTGCGACTCAATATCTACTCGGTCTTACGACTTTGCCATTAGGCCCAAAAAAAAAATAGGCCGCGGCGGGCCTTCGGCCCGCAATAAATTGGTCTGCGACTCAATATCTACTCGGTCTTACGACCTCGTCATTAGGCCCAAAAAGAAAATAAGGCGCGGCGGGCCTTCGGCCCGCAATAAATTGATCTGCAGCTTAATATCTACTCGGTCTTACGACCTCGCCATTAGATCCAAAAAAAAAAAAAAGGCGCGGCGGGCCTTCGGCCCGCAATAAATTGGTCTGCGACTCAATATCTACTCGGTCTTACGATCTCGCCGATCAGTCCAAGAAGACAGTTTTTGTTTTTTTATATCTGTCTAAATAAAATAATTTTCACTTATACCATTTATTTACTTTAGTATCCAAATAGACGATCTTTGCAAAACCTTGCGAGTTTACACCGTTTTCAATGATCAATGTTTTTAGTACGGGCCTTTAACATACGTTTTTTTATACATTTTTTTATACCTATTCTGCAAGTTGTCTCGTTGACTTTTCTCCATTAATTTCAAAGCTTGCCAAAACTAATTCGTCTTCACATTGTTGAATGTTGCTTTTTTTCTTTGAAAATAAACCGTATACCATTAAATTTCTATTTAAGTTCCTTAAAGTTATGGAATAAGGTTGTCGCTTTTCTGGATAAACGTTCAAGTATTCTGCTTGAACCCATGTGGTGTTTTTGTTACGCTGAATGTGTGCGCAAAAATAACCTGTTTTTCAAATTTGAAAATGCTTGAGCCATCTTAGAGAGTAAATCAAACAAAATGAATTAGCAAAACTGTAGCGATCGCTCGACAGATTGTTAACCTGTCGGTATGTATTTGTTTCAACAAATTTTGTTTTACACGGCACACTGATCAGTATGGATGACGTCAAAAAGCTATTTTGGTCAGTTTTGTAACTTCTGGTTCGTTTAAATGTAGGATGTGCTATATCAAATTATTCAAAAAAATAAGCAGAATTTGAATATCTGAAAATCCAAAACAGCGTTCATAAGAAAAATCAAAGTTCATGTCAATATCTCATTACGTAGTGGAAATAAAAATATTAAATTTACGCCACTGAAAAGACCTTAAAAAGTTATCATAAAATGGTTAATGAAATTTTCAGATATCTTCATAAATAAAAAAGTTATGGCCAGTTTTTCTAAATGGAAATTTTCACTATTTTCTGAATAAATTATTTTTTCTGCACTACTTTGCCTCTTTAACCGACTTTCTATCTCCACTAACAACAAAGTTACCCGTGTTAGCCCACGTCGGTTGAAACACCCTGTATATATTATGTGTAAATAAAGTGAATTTGACTTCTCGCATTAATATTCAAATTTTAAAGAAATCGGGTATTTTTCGTCAGATTTTATGTATTTCTACACTTGTTAACTTTTTTAAGCCTGTGTACCGAATACTAACTTCATCGAATCAATGGCTTTGCCTTTGTTGAATAAATATTATTATTATTATGCACTACCGTCTCTTAACATTCCACGGGCCTCCCATTAGCGTCTAGCTTATACATGGCTGACTAATTTTGTACCACAAAACTCGCTGAATTAAAGCAATTTCGAACGCAGTTATATCTGTTTCGGTATTGAGAGCGAACTATTTTCATTACTTCAAAGGAAAAACATATTTTAAAAAATGCGTAATTCCTTCAAATATTATCAATAAAAATAATTTTATTAACAATTGTCAAATCATAACAAAAAGAAATATTTAGGTACATAACCTCACATTTTTAAAAACATAATTCATGAGAAATAATATTATATATATGATAATATCGTTAATAAATATGATTATATTTTGCAACAAATCCGATTGACCAATGTAGTCTTCTCGTTTAAAATTCCAATCTTGTCATTCCATCAATTTCACACATTCGAATTCACTGTAGGTAAAATATTCAAAATTCTAAGTATAATAGGTAGAAGATACAGGAAATCAATTTGTAATCTGTTTCAATAGATCTGTAAATAAATTCATATATGACTAATTTCTATATTTTAGGAAACAAATTATTATTTTTCATATTATAACCAAATAATTTTCAAGGTTAAAAATGTTTTTTTTTTCTTAATCGTTATATAAAAAGTTAATAATATATAAAATAACGTATAAACAAACCGTTTTATAATTGAAAATATCCCAAAATACATCAATTTCCATAGTAAGATATGTATTTATTTTCATAGATCTGTCAAAATAATCTCACGCCATTTTTAATTTTATCTGAACTGCTCATAGACATACGTCGTAATCGACATTACGCGACTCGATTTTATACGTCGTCTCTTTCTAACCAATTGCATATATGGCGACCTCTTGGCGGAATTATTTTTCGAAATATCTTCGCAAAAATTACCGGATTTGTTTCGAGCGTCTGTCAAAAGGTTCTATAATTATCAATTTGCACGATTTTGGCAAAAAGTTTACGTCCGATGGCCATAATTTCGCTAAATAATGTTAAAAACCAATTCAACTGACAGCT
Organism: Venustoraphidia nigricollis; assembly: GCA_034508555.1. Lineage (NCBI taxonomy): Eukaryota > Metazoa > Arthropoda > Insecta > Raphidioptera > Raphidiidae > Venustoraphidia > Venustoraphidia nigricollis. Next base: position 1,499,934 of record JAVRKA010000032.1, on the reverse strand, counting down.
AGAAAAAATTCAAATTTTATCAATCATTTGTTTTAAATTTTACATTTCAAAATAGAATTGACTTGTTTCACGAATCAAAATGCAACAAAAAATAAACTTCTGTCCCCGTCACTTTCATGTAATTTAGCGACGTATGTTTTTAAAAAAATTTGATCGATTTGTCGCGTGTTAATTTTCCACTTAAGTTAGACTGTGACTTTTATTTTTTTTTGCTATTGCCCTAGCAAAACGACTGTTTCACAGTCTAAACGACAGAGAAAAAAAAGAGAAACGAATACTTTTATCGGCGAATTAAATACTTGAAAAAAGTCGCTTCGAACGCATCTTTTGCACTTTTCAGTTAGTCTTTTTGCTACTGAATCGTTTAAAACGCGTCCCGACGTCGTACGACCAAAAATGGCCGAGATATGAGCAATTAAAATTTCCCCATGTTAAACGTCCTATGGTGACTCTGCGCGGGTCCGAACTTTTGGCTTTGGCGGCCGAACCGCACGCTCGAATTTCGCGTTCGAAGCGTCTCGTAAAAATAGAAAAATGAGCGAAAATCGTCCCAAAAGCGCATCCTCGTGCGATTTTTTTTACTATTTTAGCCGTCGATTTCAAATCGGCCCAATGCGTTTCAAATGGGGCCGAGGGCCTGTTTGAAAAATCGCCCCGGCCGCGCCCCTAAAATGCAAAAAAAGCCCACCCCCCTATACAATAGAGCGTCGCGAGCTCTACAACCGGTAATTTTCCTGAATTTTTTCGTCCAAAAATGTAAATTTGTATAAACATGAAACTTTTTGCCTCTAAATTTTTGCATTTTAATATATAAGATAATCACTTTCCCATAGAGCAAAAAGGGCGTCATATCGGACGGGGCCTAGGCTGGCATCGAACCTAAATCCATCACTGGAGTTCGACTTTGTATGTTTCTTGTGGCCATCACGACGTGATGGTCAATTTTAAGTGAGATGAGACTCGGTAAAAAGTCATTTAGATGAAATAAGAGAAAATCGTTGAGTTTTACGTTTTTAATGCAATATGATTATAAGACAAGTTACTGGTTTAGTTGGCGTTTATTATAGACTTTAGCGATCTATCGGAGAATACGAATAAATTACTACTTACTTATTCGATTTGATTTTTAACAATATTTTGCTTACTTTCTATTTTTCAGTCAATGCAAACTAACCGAACAATTCGGATGCAAAACTATTAAAATTTTAAGTATTGTCTGTGTTAAATATCCTATCGGATTTTGACGTTCAATTTTTTTTAGTTCGCGCAAAAAATTTTCGACGCGTGTGAGGCGCCTTATTTTCAACTATGAATATTTTAGAAAAATACATCTTCAATAAATTTTGTGCGAAATATCAAAAACTTTTTCGGGAACATTTTAAAAAATTCATGTTGGGATATTTTTAATTAAATATGCTGCTCGTTGAAGTGTGTTAAAAATTACTGTGTTATATAATTTACTGAAAAATATTTTTTATTACTTAAAAAGTATCTTATTAATATTAAATCATACCTACGGACGTCCTTAATTTTAACTTTGTGCTTTTTGTTTAACAAAACACTATTACGATAAATAAACAATTGACATTTAAGCTAATTGAAATCCATAAACATCCAGTTAATAATTATCATTAGCATAAAAGTTGACAAAAAATAAAAGGACATTGAAACATATGAATAACCGGAAGTCGAGTGAAGACAAGTGAAACAAACCGTTTGTCGTTTATTTTTATAATTTTAAACAATTGAAAAGTAAAAAGTGAACCGAGATATAATTTCGATTACAGATAAACTAAGTACTGGGAGTTAAATCGTACAATTTTAATGGTCTATTAGTTACAAATCTGGGCCTTTTGATTTGTATATTTACTTAAGTGTAATTATACGTATTATGATTGTCATAAAAAGAATGAAACGATGATTTGTTCTGGTTAAATAATTTTAACTTTCGTTCAGTCTAGATAATCTATATATTTCGATCTAATTTTTCAAAACGGTTGTTCAAGAAAATGCTGTTAAAATCATGTAAAAATGGACAAGTACCGTAATAAAGCAGTTTACTTTCTATAACAAAAAAGAAACAACTGAACGTCGAATATACCACGAAATGTCACAGCTGTTGATTGTCACTTTTTTGCTTGTATTTTGTAGCAGAGAAGTGAATTTTTACCACAATCTTGTAGTTCTTCTTGCGTAAATAATTAGTTTAAGAAGAATAAACGATTCTTAAAAACGCTTTATGAACATTTTGTTTCGAGTTATCTACGAAGACGGTTGCAAGTCAAAATTAAGTTGGTACTAACTGTTCAAAGTGGAAAAAAGTGTTTTGTAAATCGCAACAATCGTCTAGTGCTAAATTATGCGTTGAAAAGAAAATTATATCAACAACAAAGACAAATATGAAGAGATTATATTTGTTTATAAAGTGATCGTATTTTGTTTTGAAACGTAACCTCTAAAATAAAAATTCGCGAGTGCATTACATATAGAAAACTGTCGGTTGCATAATATGTACACGAAACAAATGCATGGAAAATTGAGCGTGGTTTTATTATGATAATTAAAAGAAAACTATAATTTAGACACTTTATATTGCATATTATACATATTGCAGAAAAATTGTAACGAATTTGGGGTTACATCCTTATTTTGAAATTGAAAAAAAATAGTGTTGCTTGCATTGCGAACTTCAGGATGTTGACTGACATTTCTTTTATAGTTTCTGACAACGCGGAAAAAAGAATTTCGTGTAACAAAGTTGTTTTACAGTAATATTTCTAGTTAAACGAGAAAAATTTATAAAAGCATGCTTGTTGGCACAGAATAATTAACAGTTTATAAAACATAAACAGAACAAAATGTGTCTACTGGAACTGTTGCGTTTTCATATTGTTCAAAATCATAAAAACAAAAAGAAAATTAACAAAAAATATAAACGATGTTTGACAAAGTGCGCGTCTGTTCCGAAAAGTGATATATCGATACTGAATTGGAATAAATCGATCGGACTCGGTCGATATATCGGTAATCCGGCTTTCGGTACCGATTATGAGTTCGATACTTCGTTGTCGAGTTTACCGGACTCGATTTGTTGCAGCGAATTTATTATCAATGGAGGTCATTGCGCCAAGATGCATCACAACTGCCTTAATAACGACGAAGATGACAAGTGAGTGCTACTTTTTAAAAATTCACGTTTTATTTTTAGAAAATTTTCAAATTTATTTTTAAAACTCAACACTTCACCAGAGTCGTAGCTATGGTGTATATATCACGCTTTTTGTAATTTTACGCCCTGCAGAAAAGTTGATTCTAGCAAAGACCCTTCCATCCCATTCGGAATAGAAACAAATAATAAATACTTAGTTATTAATCAATTAAAGTCAAAGAAAAATAAGACTAATCAATTGATTTTCATCAGTTCTAAATAAGTTTAAATACGGAATATCTATTTATTTACGATTCCGTATCCGAGGATGGGTCCCTATTCTTTGCTAGAAAGATGAAATTTGGTTTTAAAAAAATCACTACAGTGATTTCTGAGATAAGTGTCGCAAAAACTCAGTCAAATTAAAAATGAAAGATCCATGTGTTTATTAGTGTTAGGTAGCCCTTTCAGAATATTTAAAAGATTTTTTACTTTAAAGTTGACGTTAATTTACAGTCTAATATTCAAAAAGTTGTTGTCTGGACTGAACTCAAAATAAGTTACGATCATTAGTTTACATTCGACGCATAAAATCTATCCTCAAGTCAAAGTTTTAAGCGAGATACTTGACTTCTTCCTAAAGAGTTTGATATCGTGATTAGCGTGCTAGTCTCTAAACTAGACAATCGTAGGTTTGAACCCCGCCTCAGTTCATGGGTATTTTATGTTGTCGTTTCTAGCCAGGCTTCACTCGAAGACGTTTTGGTGTAGTAACGAAATAATCAAGATCAACAAAATTTTCATTTCATTCTTATGGCGTAGCGACCGTATACTAATTTAGCTTAGAAATCGCGAACGGGGATCCCCGGCTTATTTCACATGTATCTAGTCTATGCTACTCGAGAAGAAGTAGGCTTTTAATATATCAGTTCACCCGAGATAAAATATTAAAGTATGTAGTATTATATAAGAAATAGGTTAAGGATTGCTCGGTCTGAATTTTATTAGTAAGGAAGTAATCGATGAACGAATATTGAGTAATTCTTAACAAATTACTGTATTATAAATTTATTCAGTCATAGCAATATAATAATACGTTGTTGTAACTTTTAAAATATGTGACACTGACAATAATATGTAATTATATACCGCGACGAAATATTTAGAAAAAAATGTCATTTATATTTTGTCCGATTTCACAATAATGGATAAATAAATGCTTGCTTGATTGTTGTCAAGTATGTTCACCTCGGCTGTTTGTTTAAAGTTATGGTTTCCATTATATCTTTTGTAAATAGTTAATTACTTGCCGCTTATTTTTCTAATGTCAGAAAGTGAGGTTATTTATTAAAGATTCGTCTAGTTAAATATTTGACGGAGAAATTATTAGATGTCAATAACCAGTAATGAGGATTTTGCGTTTTTATGGCTCCGCACATCCGACGAAAAAATGGAACCTTTTCTCCGAATCCACTGAACGAAAAAAGTTGAAATTTTGAGAGTTAGATGAGTCAATCACGTAGAGCGTGAATGAACTAATTCCGATTTTGGGAGTTAATGTTGGGAACCAAATTAGAAAATTTAAAAATATATTTTTCTAGTGCATCATGTGACGTATTAAATAAAAGGGCTCGTTATGAGAAATACAAATATATATTTTTTTACAATTTTAAAATGCCTCACTCATAGTTTACAGGAAAACCTAAACGAAAATCCTAATTTCTCACGGAAAACGGAATGGTACGGAACCCTCGCCGTGGGAGTTCGACTCGCACTTGGCCAGTTTTTTAAAAATTATTTATGCAATGGAAAGATCGGTTTTTGTGAGATACCTTAACGAATAAATGATTCGGAAGTGACGAAAAGACACTTCTTAGAACTGGAGCAGTTTTAATTACCATATAAGAAGTTACTACGTGTTACATATACATTAATAATTAAGTAGGTACATCCTTTGCTCAAGTACAAAGTTATTTTGCCATTCAGTAGAAAATCTGTGATGAAATTAGTTGCAATTCAGAAATATGTAATTTTATCGCTACTCGATCGTTTAACTATAGTCCAACACTTCAAAGAAGGTAAATCGCAGTCAGCAAAATGCAAACTTTGTATCTCGAACTTCAAGGAAAATTCAAAAAATTTTGAGTTATTAATATCTTTTAAAATTTGGTTCTTACACATTTTCGGGTACGTGAAAAGGTATAGCTAGAAAGAGGGCCAGAAGATTAAAGATTAAAATAGAATGGAGTGGTCTCTTGGTCCAAATGCACCACATCCTTACAAGATTTTTGTGCTTCCCCTTTTTACTGGATCTGGTCAGCAAATAATCTGGATGTTCTTACGAGCTCCAGAAGATTGGCTACTAGATTGTCCTGTGGAACTAATCCGTCCTCATCAATGTAACCAAAGATGGTTGTCCCCCTGTAGGTTAAAGCCTCACAATCGAACACGACATCATCCTCCATTTCGCAAAATGCATGTTGAAGGCATTAAAGATTAAATTAAAATAGAATGAGGTGGTCTCTTGGCCCAAATGCACCACATCTTGAAAGGATTTTTGTGCTTCCCCTTTTTACTGGATCTGGTCAGCAAATAATCTGGATGTTCTTATGAGCTCCAGAAGATTGGCTACTAGATTGTCCTGTGGAACTAATCCATCCTCATCAATGTAACCAAAGATGGTTGTCCCCCTGTAAGTTAAAGCCTCACAATCGAACACGACATCATCCTCCATTTCGCAAAATGCATGTTGAAGGCATTAAAGATTAAATTAAAATAGAATGAGGTGGTCTCTTGGCCCAAATGCACCACATCTTGAAAGGATTTTTGTGCTTCCCCTTTTTACTGGATCTGGTCAGCAAATAATCTGGATGTTCTTATGAGCTCCAGAAGATTGGCTACTAGATTGTCCTGTGGAACTAATCCATCCTCATCAATGTAACCAAAGATGGTTGTCCCCCTGTAGGTTAAAGCCTCACAATCGAACACGATATCATCCTCCATTTCGCAAAATGCATGTTGAAGGCATTAAAGATTAAATTAAAATAGAATGAGGTGGTCTCTTGGTCCAAATGCACCACATCCTTACAAGATTTTTGTGCTTCCCCTTTTTACTGGATCTAGTCAGCAAATAATCTGGATGTTCTTATGAGCTCCAGAAGATTGGCTACTAGATTGTCCTGTGGAACTAATCCATCCTCATCAATGTAGCCAAAGATGGTTGTCCTCCTGTAGGTTAAAGCCTCACATTCGAACACGATATGGGTGGCTGTTTTATCCTCCATTTCGCAAAATCTACATTGTGTTGATTCCTGCTGTATCCCCATCACATGTAGGTATTTTCTCAGGAAAGCATGACCGAATAAAAACCCAACCACCTTTCTGAGTAAGAGAGCCAAAAAGTCCAGTACTTTTATCGCCTTGGAAACCAATGGCTAAAACGTAATGTTTTTTCAACCGCTTTATTCCTCAGGTTCCTTATTGAATTGTAAATTTCAGCTATGTTCATAAAGCAAAGAACGCCCTAAGCTCTGTTTTTGTCTCATATTGATATCTTTGAAAATTGAAAAGTTATAGGCAATCAAATCAGAGAGTTTTTCATGTTTTTTTTACACGTGTTACGAATACCTTTTATCTTGAATAAAAAAAACGTCTAAAAATCTATAGGAAAAACGCCCTAAGCATCGTTTAGGGCATTATATTTCCTATGGGTTCCTATAGACGGATTTTTTTATGTGATCCCGGAATATAAACTACATCAGAAATGCTGTATAAGTTCTTTCGCTCATTAACAGTTTTGCGCGTGTCGAATTGTACGTCAGTTTGTTACAACCGTACAATTAATTACGTATATATGTGTGTATGTTTGGTTGCGCAATAAGATAGATAACTATCGCCCACAAAAGATTTCATGCTCGTCATGTTTCTGACTGATTTTCGCTACGCCGACAAACATTTGTGCTCGGCCGACGATAGCGAGCGGCCGTTTGTTATCTAACACTTCGACATGTCAGTTTAACGACTACTAATTGCCTGTGATTGGTCGGTTTAATTGTGTGTGCAAATTATTATCAGTGCTTAATCAAGCGGTGACCGAAATTTATTTTAGAAAAAAAAAACGAAAGTAAAAATCGTTATCTAGAACAAATTTTTAATAATCAACTTGAAGAAATCTGTTGTGCGGAAATACTTTTTTTAATAATTTTTAATAAAAGTTTCCTTACATTCGGTGCTCGTCATGCTGATTTTTGTTTGGCATGAACGTCACTAGTGTTTATTTTATGAAAAAAAAATCACGTTAAAGCTTAAATTTCTAAATAAAATCATTTTTCAAATTTTGAAATCGGTTAAAAAATTAACGGGTTATGCCTGTTTTAATGTTCTCAAAATAAAATCAACTGACTCCTAATCTGTTTTTTTTAAATAAACTTGTAGTTGCAAAGCTTTGAGTTTTTATATTTGTTTAACCAATTTTTTCCCAGTGTTCCAAAATTGGAACTCTGTACGTTTTCCCAGTGCTGCAAAATTGGAATAAGCGTTTAAAACAAATTGTAATTATGTTGATAGAAATGTTCATAAAGTTTGTCAACCTGCATAAAACTCGAGAAAGAACGAATTAAATTCGGAGACGGTTTTTATGATAATTTAAATTCATTTATTAAAATTCTTTGTTAAAAAATCCACTTTTAATTCAAAATTTGGGGTTTAAAGTCGTGAATTTTTACGGTTATTTGATTTCTAATGTACTTATTAGGAAAACATGTTAAAATCAACATTTATCGTACTCATTTGTGAATATTCGAAACAAAACAATGTCGTGCAACAATAAGTACTGTCAGTTGTTTAAATCTTTCGTGCGCGAGCATATGTTTTTTCCGGTGAAGGAACTGTTGGCGTGTTCCTCCGGAACTAATAGTGGCGACTGCTGTAGCGGCGAGTGTCCAGTGCACGAATTGTTGAAAGCGTGTCTTACGGGAAATACGCGCGTCATTCGAAGACTGCAGCGGAGAGCCCGCGGTCGGAAATGGCGTTCGCGATCGGTACTCGATATCCGCGACGCCATGGGCGCCACGGCGCTTCATTATGCTGCTCGAGCCGGCGATGTTGCTCTTCTCGAACTTCTTCTAAAAGGTATTAGAGTCAAAGCTGTGAGTTTACACATTGTCAGATTGCATAGTGCTCTTTTATCTATTGATGTACATTTAACAATCTTGAATAAATGGTACTATATGCATTGCAACTTTTGTAACGCAGTTTAATGTTTTATTTAAGGTTAAAACATAAAGTGCTTTATATTATGAATTAAAAACAGATTTTTTTTAGTTTTAACAAATACCTGTACAATAATTGAACGTAGAGCACTTCGAAATTACACGTCCGGTTCCGAGCTTGTGTACTCTGACAGCTTTAGTCCGTAAAACGCAAAATTAGAAAGTTCGATAAAAATGTGTGTCCGTTTGAAATATTAACAGATTGCGCGGACGGCGTCCCACAAGCGCCGAAGACGTTGGCGGGAGCGACGCCTTTACATGACGCCGCCGTCCTAGGAATGACCGATGTGGTTAAATGGCTCGTCCAGAGAGCTGGCTGGGAGATTTTAGATAAGGATTCAGACGGCTGTAACATTCTTCATTTAGCTGCCAAGTAAGAAAATAATTTCACTGCTTAAAATGCTTTTATTTGATAATTATTTATGTTTTCATAAATACTTTGCTGATCAGTTCGGAATTAGGACTTTCCAAGCTCGTGAAAGATAAACTTCAAGCCTCGTTTTTCTAGTACCGAGGTGTTGTATTTGGCAGCTTATAATGTTTAAACTTTAAACATAGATGACCTGTATAATACTCGCCACGGTTCTAAAAGGTTCTGAAGCTAGTCACAAACAGCGTTGCAAATGCATATTTTAGAGCCGTCCTGGTTGTTTTGTGGGAAAGGAAGACTCCCACCACCTCCCAGCTAACGGCACAGAACGTGCGCTCGTCGGTGATTGATTATCGCTGGTTGTCGTGTCACTTGTCTTCTGGAAGTCTATTCTTTAAGTACTTTTATTCGTTTTAGTTAATCTTATTGCATGAGGTTATATTAATGAATTATACTCTACACTTCTTTTACGCATTCCTTAGTTTTTTGTGCGTAAAAAATAACATTCACACATTCATTTAGAAAGCGTTCTCTCATATATTTGGTAATGCACGTGTCTGAATACTATAAGAGTTAGGTTATGTGTTTGAATCTATTAACATTATGTGAAAGGTCGTTATTATATCTTTATAATGTTATGATATCAGATCAGTGGCAGCACTACTAGGAAATTAGATTTTTTACATCTACGGGAGACATTACCAAAGGCGATAAGGTAGCGGGCGTAGTGTTCTTCTAGATGTTCTAGTTGTAGACGAGAGTTGTGTAACTCAGATCTGAATCGGTTCAAAGAGCTGACTCCGACAGAAGATCCGTGAGAGCCGACTCACTTTTTTTTGAGCCGACGGATCAACGGATTCGCATAACTCAGTGAAACACTTAACACACATAAGCACATTTTACACTTACGTATCAGTTCTTGCTTTGATGCATCTCCCAGCTCAAATGACTCATGCATCACATGTTTGGCTATGCATTCTTGATTCTATACAGGTCGTGATATGATTGACTGAACTAGGTAACTCAGTGGCAGACTGCAGTAACATATTCAGAACTCGTCTCTTTTTGAACCGGTTCAGTGAGCCGGCTTCACATACGGGATCCAGATGCAAAGATGCAGATCACTAAAAAGATCCGTTTTTCCCATCTCTAAGACGAAAGGTCAGGTGGAAATATAAATGGACCACGGTCTATAAGCCCGGAAACCAAAGAGATTTGAAACAACACCGGCTGTGAAAACCTACAGACTTGAATATATGCACAGTTCAACATTTTTAAATTGTCCTATTAATGGAAGTTTGTGCACGATTGATGTATTTCATGCTCAAATCGTGTAGCGATGCGCGTTTTCATGGCTCCTCTATTACAAGTCCCCGGTTGGCAGACTCTAATCCGTTCAATGCTATCACCGACAGTATGGCGTCTGTTCTAAGAGAATGTCGAGAAATGTTTAAGCAAATGTATTGTACGAAACGAGCCGCTACTGGGTAAAAGCGCCGAATATTTTGATATGATTCACAGTTATGATGCAGCTATTTTTATTGTAGCGTCCGGTTATTATAATATTGTATCTAATAATATTATAATATGGCCAATTCCATCCTTTCACATTTTAATATAAATAACACAAAACATGTATTAAAGATGTCTCGAAGAATTTAGAAAATAACTGAAATCCGTCGTATTTTAGTTATTTCATTTATAATCAGCAGTTAGATATTGATTTCGATTTAACATTTCTAATGGCCCTTTAATCAGGGTTTTTCGTGGCCTAGGGTTTATTGAAGTTTAACAGGGACCCATTTTTTGTTAAATTAAAAACATTTAAATGTGAGTCTAAAGTTCATTTTTTTAATAACATCAAAATCAGATCTTACCAATACAATAAATTCACTCAAAAAATGTCAAACGTAACCAAAGAATGTGTTAAAATTCACCCAAAAATGCCAAATTTCACCCAAAAAAATTGCCAAATGTCACCAAAGAATGTGTTAAAATTCACCCATGATAATGATATTCATTAATATTAGCTATTTTTGTATATTAGGTAGACGATATTTGTTCATTGTTATTGAAAAAGTATTAAAATTTAATGATGATAATTACGCCTGCCTATAACAAAGATTTTTTTCAAATCGTTTTCGTGGTTTTGAGTTTTGATTATAGATAAAAACTTAACCGATTACTAGCTGTTAATCTCGACGTGATATCAATTTTAAAATCACCATTACAACAAAGTGACAACAGTCGAATGCTAAGCCAGGCTTTTGTGATGCAACTTTCCGTTTTAATGTTTCTATATAAAAACTAAATTGATTCGGAATTAGAACGTCCCGAGCACTTATCGATTGAGTTATTGATTTATTATAATGCAATCAATGGTAAAAGTGGACTTGGATAATGACTTAATAACATTTCACGCTATGTAAGTTTTCTCTCTGACTTGAATGTAGATGCAATCGGAAATAGAAGGGGATTTGGCTTCGCGGGTCCATGACCGATTGGTAATACGTGTAATTATAATTTTACAGTATATTCTTGTAATTTTTATTACATGTTATATTATATTTAATTTTCGATGGTAGTGACATTATATTTTTTTCCCTCACCGAAAAATTGTTCAGGCTTTCCTGATGCTATTTTGATAGCTGAAGGGTTCAGATGAACACCAAATTAAGAACCAAGAATCCTGCTACAGATCATACAGACGAAAAATGATTTTTTAAAAATATTTACAACTTGAAAAGTAGGATATGTAGACTGTAGTCTTTGTCGAATTTCAAATTAGAACCTGAAAGTTGGGGGCTTGTAATTGTCGAGCCATGGTAACGCCATATAAATAACGGCATCGCTACTAACTCGGCTATTGTTAAGTCGTTCGCTGTAATAAAGTGTGATATGGAAATGTTAATAAAGATGGCAGTTATGTGACAGCTAGTCCAAGAGCTCGTGGGTCAAACATTGCAAGACAACGATAAATACTACAGTCAGCGGTCGGAACATTTGGCATCAAGGCGCTTTAAAAGATGCAAAAAAATAGTGTATAGAATTTTGAAACTTTTATCAACTGCTGACTAGATCCGACTTTTCTTTCATAAATTATATTCATTAAATTAACCCTGTGTCAAATTTCAGCTTGCACAAAAACTTATACTTCTAGCTCTTGGACTGTCGTCAGAAGCAAGCTAATATGCGTTAAAGGCGGATTCACGCTTGACGTAATTCACGCATGCGTGTTGATCTCACACTGACAAGTGACATCGGATGACAGATTTTAATAACTGTACATTTTTATTATCATACTAGCTTCACTCGCGGTGATGACATTTTTGAAAGAAATCTTAACTCGACCATCAACCTGTGAAATATAGGTACCTTAATAAAACATAATATAAAACTCATCAAGCAGATTATACTCAAATCACTTTGTAGACTAAACTATCGTTCTTGCAACTCATGTTTTTCGTGACACTTGTTCCGCGTAACCATGACAATAAGATTTGTTTATACAGATTGCAACTGTTTTATTGTTCTTTCACAATTTCCGGTCCTTGTACTGTTTTAACACGACCTTACTTAAACAGAAATACGTAAAGATGTCATTAGTTGGCTATGCACTTGTAATAGTTGTATTTAAATGATATTGTATGTTCATTCATTCGAAACAGTTGAGAATCGCGACGGTGACGTCTCGGCCATAGCCAACGTTGATCGTTAGAGCTGTCAATCAAACACGCCGGCGTTCCATTTACCCAGATTTCGTTCAAATATCAATATACATACTTAAACAAGAACCAGTAATGATCGTCAATTATCGTCATATTACAATAGATTGCACGATAAACAAATTACTTTCTCGATCTTGCGCGAACTATACTCGGTAAGAATTGAATCGAATACGCGCGAGGATCGGTACCTCTTTTAGTTTCACTTTATCTCCTAAACTAAAAAGATACAAATATTCTATAAGTTCGGTTAATATTAAACGGGCCCAAAAGCGCTTAGTGACGTCAAAAGTTGCAGATTTGCAAAACGCATGAAAACATGAAAAGATTGCGATATTTGGAAAAATATTTAAATATTTCAGATATGCTTAGCATTAACGTGTCTGACGGAAAAAAAGTATGCTGAATCTAATGAATAAATAAATGAAACGCGTCTATTTTCGAAACAAAACGAGATGCAGAGCCACGCGTGAGGTCGTTGAAATCAACATGGCCTAATTTATGATATACAGTAGAATCCGTTTATAATGACATCGAAGGGAATTGACAAACACGTCATACTAAGCGGACGTCATACAAAGCATTTTTGTGAAAAAAAGCAACCTTCTTTTTTTAGGTAGCATGACGGGTATTCCTTTGTTTCTCGTGATTTTAAACCACTGAATTAACGCTTTATCAACATTTTCTTGTCGCGATTTTCGAAGCCTCTCCGGTTTCAAAACATTTGAATTGAACGATCGCTTAATCTGGTTCTTGTTTTTGAAAATCATTGAGATTGTCGAATGACCCACGCCCAATTTCTTTGAGAGAGATGAGTTTGATTCTCCATTTCCTAATCTGCATGTTATTGCACCTTTCTCCTCAATCTTAAATGCTTTACGACGTCGAGATGACATTTTTTTTCCATAGGATATCACTAAAAACAATGCGTGACGTTCAACTATCAATTACTCACTGAGATTCAAAACAAAAACAAGCCACGTGCCGAACGTTGTCGGGAATCAATGAACATTGCCGAAGGTGGAAAGAATCATGTCGGTCACTATAAACGGACAAAATTTATTAAAAATGGGTCATAATAAGCGACATGTCACTGTAAGCGAAGTCATTATATCCGACTTTGTTACAAATAATTTTATATGAAAACCAAACTTCGTTCTGTAATTACGTCATAATAGGCGGTTGGTCAATATAGGCGGAGTCATAATAAACGGATTCTACTGTATGTAAAGTATCCTTAATATCAGTTCGATAAAAAACAGGTCGTATATGCGGGGGAATGCTTTTTCTGACATGTCGGTGCCTTGCCAGTAACTTATATATTTTCAATTTCTTATTGAACACTCTATACATGTTCTACATATTTAGTTTGAAATAATCTTGTTCCTAGCTTTTTTGAATGCTATTAATTATATATTTCAAAAATTCATCTAAAAATTCGTTGAGACTAAACATAGTTCTTCAGTTGACATGCTCGAGAGAGAGTGAAATGAATTCTCATAGAATTAAAAACGCATCTGCTGCTTAGCAACGCGCCTCGCATTTGTTTAGTGTCAACAAACAAACGCGCATCGTCTTTAAGATCATGCGCATCACTGAAAGTGTTAACTGATTGTCACGAATCACGATGACTCTCGACTATTTTTTCAACAATTAATATACTCTCACCAAAAACACGCGAACTTCGCAGAATTATCAATTCTAAATAAATCCTCTGTAATCCTGTTTTCTTGTTGATTTTTTTACGACACCTTATAGACTGGAAATTTTACAACTTTCGTTTGATGCATCACACGATGCACTTGAAAACAGTGCAAATAAATATCTATCTGCCTATTCCAAATTTCAACTTTTTCGACTATTAAATAGATTAGGAGAAAATCGTTGTGATCCTATAAGGGCTCCGTTTTTTCATCGGATGTACAGAACCCTAAAAAGGAAAGTCCGAATTTTTTCTTCCGGCTCCGTTTTAGGACTACGGTCCAGCTGCGATAAGATTTATCAACGTTAATAATACATTGTGTATTTTTTACATAAAATTTAAACGTAAAACCAAATTTGCATTTGAAATATTGTGTATAAAAAGTATTTTACATAAAATGCTATTTTATTTTAATGATATTAAACTGGGTTAGCAGCCCAATAACAAATATTAATTTAAAGAAATATGTTTTTTTTAATTATCGTACGCTTTTTGAATTGTAAACATTGATGACAACGTTACGGATCCGTTATTTTCTTTCATTAATTAAAATTATAATAATTAAAGTTAAGTCAAGTAACTAGCCGTTGTATATACTTGGTTTCGCCTTGGTCGGGTTTGTTCAATTGGTATACCAGAAAGTAAAGCCTAGGCTTCATGCATGGCAAGCCTGACCCAATTTCGTCCAATAACGTTTTGTGACTGCTTCACCAATAATGATGATCGTCAAATATTCGAAACGTGGGGTGGATATTTTACATTATTTTATTGCTTCGCCACTCCGTACTGTAATTACGAGTCACTCTCTACTATTTCAGAACCGTGGTATAATAGAACATCTCTTTAACTTGTCTACATTTTGGTGGAACCGTTGTTGTCCGAAAGGTTTCACTGTACATTTTAAATCATCTATCTTTCCGCTTTTTCTACTCATTTGAAAATAGCCCACTTCTTCTTAAATCAATTACGGTGGTGTATTATAGTAAGTTGTTTTTAACTCGATTAAATTTTTGTCTTTGTTTAACAAAGTAAATATCGCATAAGCTAAAGTGAGACAGATGTTTTTCATCGGTGATACAGAATAACATTTAATGTGATCAAACAGCTGATACTATAATAATGTCGTGTAAAAATATCAAAATGAAAGTCGTGACATCTGGCAACAAAACGATTAAGTTGATTGTCCACCTAAATCAGTGTTGTGGTGATTTTAGCCTTCTGTTTTAGAATAATGTTGTACTGTACTGGCAAATTTTAAATTTCACTCTGAGCTGCACAAAGCGTTGTCAAAAATCTTGATTTGACACCGTCCCTAGGTTGTGATAAGATAATTACATTTTTTTTTACAAACTACCTAAATGTAGAGCGTTGCGATCCAATTTATATATATTTGTAAAACTTCTAGGACAGAAATCCAAATTAGCTTAGGGATCCAAGATGAAAGCTGTATTCGAAACGTAAGAATAAATTAAAAAATTTTCATTGAATACAGCTTTCATCTTGGATCCCTAAGCTAATTTGGATTTCTGTCCTAGAAGTTTTACAAATATAATTACAATAATTTGCACTGATTTTTCACTCGGCACGTGGTAGAACAGGATTAATAATAACAAGTAATTAAAAAACACTTGAAAATTCTACAAATAATTTATTTGTAGAATTTTCAAGTGTTTTTTAATTACTTGTAAATATAATTACAGTTTTTATACATGCAGGGACCAGTCTAATGTCGTATTCAAAATTCGTATCATGTAGAACATTAGATTGTACTCACACAAAAATGAATGCTTGATTTATATAGATCGCTTTGCAAGCTAAATTTATATCAAAATGTTGTTTCGAAGTGAAAAAAAACCCGGGTCGCAGTGCCAAAACCCTGCCGACAATATAGTGTATTTGCTTGTATAGGGCCGTGTGGTTTTATACTGTTATTATGTGAAATTAAGTTTGTTTTTGGGCATAATAAAAAATTTAACCCCTTAATACACCCCTTAAAATAACATTTTTTTCTTAATTGTAATATTATTATCAATCTAACGTCTACACCGAATTAAATACACCCTTCAATAAACTAAATGTCACTATCTGCAAATTAGTGTTTTCAAAAAATTTGTAAGTCCGGTCCTGTTGGGCCGATTTTATTAAAATTTTAGGGGCACTTTTTAATTGCTATTAAAGGGTTAAATTTCAATTTTGAAACGATTCTGAGATTTTTTTCGGTATTTTGGGGCCTAAAAACTTTTTTCAACCCCTAAAATTCACCCTTAATGTGATCCGATTGGGCCCATTTTAAATAGGCTTCGTGCGGTAATGGATTCCAACATGTGTGCCAAATTTCGTCAAAATTAATTAAGTCCTTCGAAAGTTATAGCCCGCACACATATATATATACCTATATATATATATATATATATATATAAATATATATATATATATATACATATATATATAAACATTTTTAAAAATGGTGCCAAAGTGTTTAGGAGGTTATGAAACGGCGAGAAATTTTGGTCCGACCCCTAGGTCCCGCCATCCGACCAACGCCAATAGTGTATGTTGCCATATGGCAAATACACTAATTATACTAAAAACTATGTTAAATTGAGGTATATGTCGTAGGATAATTGAAAAAATCGGATCTTTGCGAAAATCCTAGGAAGATTGCAAAAAACCGGGTGGTTTTGTGCTAACATCCTGGAATCTGTTTTTAGTGTATTTGCCATATGGCAACATACACTATTGGCGTCGGTCGGATGGCGGGACCTAGGGGTCGGACCAAAATTTCTCGACGTTTCATAACCTCCTAAACACTTTGGCACCATTTTTGAAAATGTTTATATATATATGTATATATATATGTATATATATATGTATATATATATGTATATATATATATATATATATTTATATATATACGTATATATATATATATGTGTGCGGGCAATAACTTTCGAAAGAGTTAATTCATTTTAACAAAATTTGGCCCATGTATTGAAATCCATCACCGCAAGAAGCCTATTTAAAATGGGCGTAATCGGGGCATTTTAAGGGTAGTTTTTAAGGGTTAAAAAATGTTTTTGGGCCCCAAATTACCGAAAAAATTCTCAGAATCGTTTCAAAATTGACATTTAACCCTTTAGTAGTAATTAAAAAGTGTCCCTAAAATTTAAATAAAATCGGCCCGATAGGACCGGACTTACAAATTTTGTGAAAACACTAGTTTGCAGATAGTGATTTATTTACTGAAAGGTGTATTTAATTTAGTATAGATGTTCGATTGATCATAATAATGCAATTAAAAACAAAAATGCTTTAAGGGGCGTATTAAGGAGTCAAATTTTTTATTTTGCCCAAAAACCAACTTAAGTTCGCAAAATAAAGCCACACTGCCTGTATAAACAAATACACTATATTGTCGGCAGGGTTTTGGCACTGCGACCCGGGTTTTTTTAAATTATCCTACGACATATACACAGTTTAAGAATCGCTCAATTATTTTTCAAACAGACTTGATTTAAAATCCTACAATGCTTTTCTTATGGAAGAATATGTGTGATCACAATCTAAGGTCATTGTCAAATCAGATTTTTTGACAATCCTTTCTGCAACATAGCATTAGTCTTACATGTTACGCAAGTAAATTGACATAATATGTGGTGATAAGATCAAATTGTGATTGTACAGCTCTGAAAATGTAAAGAAAAGTTCTCTGAATGATATGTGGGTTTATCCTTATAAATGATAACCACATCGGTACCGTATCCTCCTGTCCTTTCAGAAGGCAGGCATCAGTCTGTAGCACTCCAGAAGAATGTCTCTGCGAAATTCGGCTAGACTGTTCCACGGAACAAATACAAACGAACTCGGGTATTTTCAATGTGTCAGGACTAATCGACTCATGTATTTTCAACTTCCTTATCCTCACTCGTGACTCATTGGCCAATCAAAAAAGACCTTTATTAATTTTAGGTTAAACGTTATTAGTCGTAATTTTCCATTGGCTGATCGCAGTTTACGAGGAGACAATTGCTTGAAAAGTAGGGGCTAAAAAAATACAATCCGATTCCATTCGATCCCAGATGAACAAGCAATGAAATTCTCGAACTTTTTCTGGAACTTTCGATGACAATATTCTGACCAATACGTATATCGACTATCAAATCAGATCAATTCGATATAAAAAGCTGTCCGTGAATGGCAATCGAAGACATGCCGTCTGGTTTAAAATAGTTAAGTCTGCGGCTTTTAGAAGACGCTCGAAGATTATTCGAGAGAGATGTAAAGACCGACATACTTTTGTTTGACCTACATAAGCGCGCCAATGTCAATGGCTCGCTCTTCACTTGTTCTTCTAGTGGCGATAATGTTTAAAAAACAATCTGTCGGCGCGCGCCGTTTAACGAACTCAATTCGATCGACACCGTGCATTGTCGTCACCTATACGATGTCGACAAACAAAGTGAATAACGCGTGTTAAATTTGTTTCTATAACGCGATAGTAATATTCGTTACAAACGATTTTATTGTTGCAACGCCGGGCTGTCAGAGAACAGCGTGTTTAACGTTTAATCACTTTTTTTTAAATCTTAATATTGTTATTTTTGATGTTTTTTGACGACGCTCGATTGTTACAGTTGTTTTTAACGACGTTCATTTTTTATACAGTGTTTTGACATTTAGTTTTTTTTTTCAATTAGTGTGCTGTGCTGTGATTTTTGATAAAACGATTTTTAGTGTACCTTGGATTTTATATAGGTATACGCTTTTGGAGAACGATTTGAAAATTGCCAGTGTATTTCCAAATTTTGTGGATTAATTTTTGGATTTATTCGAAAAAGGTTTGTTTTGTTACGTTTTTTTATGGTTTAATTTAAATGTTGTCAGTTTATAATATAAACTGTTCGACTTTCAAAGTAGATTGATAAACGTACTTTCAGTACTGAATTTTATTATGATTTCCATGGTAAGTTCCAGTTAAAATTTATTTGAGTTGGGTGCAACCATGCCTAAATAAGTTCTTGCATTCATGTCTTTGATAAAGCAGACTCTTCGAACTTTCTGTATTTAAATGGAATGAATATGTGTAATCAGCAAATGTGTAAACTCACAGCTTTGACAATAAAATTAATTAACGTCAAATTCTAAACATTGTGTTTAAAATTCAAATTTTTAAACAAAATACATTAATTATGATAAATTGTTTTATTTTCTTTGTAAATTTATTACGAGGTTAATTATCCCAAGGAAATAGACAGGATATGTATACATTTCCGTTACTTTATAATAATACCAATTATTTAAATCAAAAACAATAATACACGCAAAAAAATATTAATTTGAAGTTGGTATTATAATTATTTTTCTGTTACCACTCTGTTCTCTCTTGACTAACAAAAAGACTCCTTCTTCATACTGATTTTTTTAACCCTTTTAGTTAAACACTTTCGAATATTTGATGTGCAAGCGTCTTCACCGCATCCCCTCCGAGCCGATAGTTAAAAATATAACAGAATTACTGAGTAATGCATAATTAGGGTTCCGTTCATCCGATGAAAAAAAGGAACCCTTATAGGATCACTCTTGTGTCTCTCTGTCACAGCTTATTTTCTCCAAATCTAAAAAAAATAAAAGAATATTTACTTCTTACCACAACAGATTTATTCAGTGGATGTACATTTCGAGTGCTAAGCTCCCATCTTCAGCAAAACACTAGTGTTTTGCTGAAGATGGGAGCTTAGCTCTCGAAATGTACATCCACTGAATAAATCTGTTGTGGTAAGAAGTAAATATTCTTTTATTTTTTTAAAGTAAATATTCTTTTATTTTTATTGTTCCAACCACTGTGCTCTTAATATTTATATTCTCCAAATCTTTGGACGAAAAAAGTTAAAATTTGGTACATATGACGCAATCACGGATCTAAATAGCATAAATAAACGGATTCCGAATTTGAAGGACAAATTAGAAAATTAAAAAAAAATTCAAGTGTACCATGTGACGTATCAAATGAAATAGAACTATATTTTTTTATATAATTTTAAAATGCATGGGTAGTTTAAAAGATATTATGGAAAATATGTACGAAAATCGAGCAATCAATGATAGGACGGGTGGCTTATCAACGAAATTACTGAGCTTAAATTTTTGAAAAAAATAGAGAATATAGGCTCTTTTTCATAGTTTAAAGAGAACCCTATGCGAAAATCCTGTCTTAAAGTTCTCACAGAAAACAAAATGGTACGGAACCCTCTTTTCGCGAGTTCGGTTCGCACTTGATCGTTTTTTTCAGTATCGATTTTATTTTGACGAATAAAGCAACGTTACTCGGAATACATTAACCGACATAATTTGAAATACTCCAGTCGTCACGAAAGATCGACTTGTTACAAATACATAATATTTGTATTAATAATAAAATATACAGCTAATAAAACAATAATAATAATGCACTGAAACGGTATCTGAACTCAACACTTTTTATAGTTTCATAATTTCTTATAGTTGCGAGTGCAGTTCATAGTCGAACGACTGTACTAATTTTAAGAGAAAAAAAACCACTCGGGTCTTAGTGCCAAATCCTGCCGACAATGTAGTGTGTTACAGGCAGTATGGCTTTATTGTGTTAACTTAAATTTGAACGTACAAAAATGTAGCCCCTACTAGCGGCCCAGTCCGGCTTCGCCCGGGTGTAAATGTAATATATGGGATATAAAAGATGAGAATCATTATCATTAAATTCTCAACGTGTATTGAATTTGCGCGAATTCAATCGCTTTTATTTGTGAATGTTCAAAAATCGAAGAAAAATCTTATTTCCCAAAAAGAAGTTTATAAAATTCTGTTGATCCGATCGCTACCAAACTTCAGAAGATCACCCGCTAGGCTAATCTAAAGATTGTCTGAAAATTTCATCAAAAATAATCTACCCGTTTGGAGTCCATAGATTACATATACATCGTCTTTTATCTATATAGATTATTAAAATGTAAAAAGTGGTTATTGTGACATAACGATAATAGTTGGACATATAGTATCGCGAAGTTTTTTGTAGTTATTGATATGTTCTTTAATATTATAGAACATACTTTTGTTCTATCATCAATAGTTTCCGCAGCGCATGCGACGAAAGATGTTTTATGGCATTTTTTTTACACCTTGGGTTACGTTACTAAAGTTTTAGTAAGGATCCCTAATATTTTCTAGCAATAAATATAGCCTACGTTACTCAGGGTGAATGTAGCTTTCTAATGGTGAAGAATTTTTCAAATCGGCACAGTAGTTTTTGAGTTTATTCATTACAAACATACACACACACAAAAATACAAATCTTTCCTCTTTATAATATTAGTGTAGCTCACAGTCCGTACATAGTGATATGATCTGCCGTATAACATTTTTGTGAGAACTGACATTGACGCAAACAAAGCCGCGGATAATAACTAGTAACTGATATTTTCGTATCACGAACGATCTGCCAAAAGGTACTACTTTCTATTGAAAATTAGATAAGTCACTTCAAAATAGACTTGTTATACACTCGTTAACATAACGGAGATATCAACTTGCAAGTAAGCGACGAACCTCGAACAGTACAGTCGGCACTTTCTATAGGGATGACGTTTTCAACAACCTGCTCTGTATAAGGACTTCAAATAGAACAAGCGCTGAACGCCCGGTATATGCATTCTCCAGTTTATTTTGTCCCTTAAAAAATGAGAGTTCTCCGAGTGACAAAAAGTATCGTTCTGTTTTAATCGCAAATTATGACGCTCTGAGATAGTTATTAGTTTCTAAGTTTCAATTTATTTTAATGTTTCTATAGAATAAATAATATATATTTATCAATATTCATAAAAAATAAAAAAAAATATCAACGGAGGAAGTCACGCGTAACAAACGTTTAACGAATTGATTTAGATATTAATGCATTTGAAATTATATGGATTTTCACCTAAAAACTTTACTTTCCCTGTTCCCATGTTGTTTATTACGATGTCTTTAGTGTCAGATAAGTATAAAATTGTTAAATTTCATTTTTTACTGGGCTTAAGTCTAAATTGTATTCTCTTTCATTTGGTATTAACGGCTTAAAAACTAGAATCTTAGACTAAGTCCTTTTGTATCTGATATGTTTCTGAATTTCTGTTTTTCTAAAATTTCGATTACTTCTTTTTCTGCAGCTTCTATTTATAAAATTTGTTTACTTCAACTAACTTTAGATAAAGAGATTTTCGAAAGTAAACGAAACTGGCGCCATCCCACACAGTTATTTTAAACTATATCTTGCAGTCTGCCTATAACCTGCAATTTCCATTTACGATACATTTTGCCCGTATTTAAATGTTCGTACAAGAAGCGTATTGTATTACAAGGGTAAAAAATTGATGATTGCGACTCTGATGATAACCGTCCTTGTTGCAATCTGGCGGATAAACGTCACCCTCATTTGCAATCGCTAATTTTCTGCCCTTGTACCACAATAAACTATAATTGCATTTATATAATTTAGTTTTCACTGAAATTGTAGTGAACTTGAATTATTTTTGAAACAAAGTTCGTGAGAAGTGGAATAAATTATCGCTTGATTTACTATACTTAAATGTTATTATTAAAAACAAGTGCAGTTATACAAATGAACAAATGCATGCTGTTAAAAACAATGGATGAATTGTGTTGTTTTCGTTGCTGGGAAACAGCGAAAGCATTTCTCTCTAGGCATTGTCCTGCGATCGTCACTTTTCACTTGCAATTATAAATGTTAATTAGGGATGGACAATTTTGAACTTTATTATTTTCTTCATACCATGCCGAAAGTACGTACTTTTTGTTTCGATTTTAAAGCAGAAAGCCTAACATTTATGCACTGCTGGAATTACCCGCATGCCGTCTGTAAATTTTAGTAAGATGTTTAACATGTAAATATGAAGAGCCCTATTGTTTTTGGGGATAATCGACGCATGTACGGAAGAGACATGAACTATAACGTTGTTTTTTCTGTAATAATAGTACACTTTTTTTTATCCTATTTATTTTCCCATGAAAGTTTGGTAAAAAAATATTTTATCTAAACTTTAGGTTTCGGAAATATTTTGAAAAAAAATCAGCTATTCTTTTGCTCCGAAAATCTGTCAAAAAGGAATTATATAGCTGACAAGCATGCTTCGGTTAATTTTGAAACCATATTAAGTAACCTACATGCAAACCAAATATCATAATATTTAATACTAGCTATATCCCGCGCCACCGCAAACAATAACAAATTTTATTTTCTTTATTATAATATTTCAGATCTCAATATTTTTTCTCCGTGTAGCGTTCGACTTGGGACACAACATGTGGAGATCATTCGATAATAACAAATAGCGTCCCTTTGTTCGACGCCACTGCTAGAGAGACGATTATTATCGTAATTCGTACTAACATAAAATAATATTCAATGCTAGCTTTTTATGTTGGACAGGATGTTCGTGTCAATAACACGCATGCGCAGGAAGGAAATCATCTGTTCTAAATTTACGTATGCATATTTTTTTGTTACGCGGATTTGTCAATTCTGTGGCATAACTATGACACAAATCACCAATAACGGAAAAATGCGAATTTATAAAATTCAAACAATTTCGTATCTCAGCGATTTGTATAGCGGCTCTCAATCTTTTTTGCCAGCGTCTCCTCAAATCGCAAAAAGAAATATTTTAACAGTTCGCGATCCTTTGCAAAGTACCCATCTTTTTGCGACTCCCATATAAAAAAAAATACAGAGGCGCAAGAGCTCTCACCGAATTCAACTTGATTTTTTCCAACAGAAAATACTGTTAACTTATCAGAGTGTATCAAATCATTGAAGTTTTGCAAACATTTTAAACACCTATCTCCGTAACCGAGCTGGGTAGAGTAGTGGTGACAGCACTAGACTCGCATTCGGGAGGTCCGGGTTCGAATCCCGGCGGGGGCAGATGTGGCTGGGACTTTTTCCTACTGCCTCTCGCCGGGAAACGGTAATTCCTGTACCGGCCATCTTGATTGAGGTTTTCCATGGTTTCCCTCAGTTAATTCCAGATAAAATATCCAGATGGTTCCTTATTTGAGGCCATGGCCGATTACCTATCAAACTCCTAGTTCAAAAATTACCTACCTTATCCTAATTTCCTATAATTCCTTCATTCGCCCATTGCTATTATATAAGTTGAAGTTTTAAAAATGTAGAAAAATAACGGGAAGTGTGGTAGATGGAATTTTTGAAATGTTTTCAAAATCCCTGAATTCCTTTCATTCAGTAATGTAAAAAAAATCTTAGATAGGTACTGCTTAAATTTAATTTTCAAATGAGGTATAGTCCTATAACACATAACCTCGATTTCAACTTGAAATATACTCGATTTGCACCCGGGCGAAGTCGAACCGGGCATTCGGTATAGAACTAAACCTTCCCCAAGAAATAAGCATTGGAATGGTAAACACCGCATTCAAATTTATATACGTGGCGTGTTATAATAGTTACTGTGCATCTGTAATTTTCAACAAAATGTGAAAAAGTTAAATAACTTCAAGTTTTATGTATAAAACCCGTTAACGCAATGAATAGCGTTGATTATGTCCATATAACTTACATTAGGTATAAGTATTTGCTGTTCCTTTGACACTAACTAATAAGGAAATAATTATTATAAAGTATTAAAATACACTTTGAAACTTTAGTGACAATAAATAATTAAATACATGTTAATGTACCATTATTCACGCATTTACCATATTCATAAAAATTCGCAGATGACGTAGCATCTGCGGTGCGTTCTTGTAACTTTTATTTTTTATGTATAGGAACACGACTATAAATGAATCATTTTATATATTTGGAAACCGAGCTGGGTAGAGTAGTGGTGACAGCACTAAACTCGCATTCGGGACGTCCGGGTTCGAATCCCGGCGGGGGCAGATGTAGCTGGGACATTTTCCTACTGCCTCTCGTCGAGAAACGGTAATTCCTGTACCGGCCATCTTGATTGAGGTTTTCCATGGTTTCCCTCAATTAATTCCAGATAAATATCGAGATGGTTCCTTATTTGAGGCCATGGCCGATTACCTATCAAACTCCTAGTTCAAAAATTACTTACCTTATCCTAATTTCCTATAATTCCTTCATTCGCCCATTGCTATTACATAAGTTGAAGTTATAAAAATGTAGAAAAATAACGGGAAGTGTGGTAGATGGAAAATAGTAATGGTGCGAATGGCGTCTGTTATGACATAAAGTCGAAAAACGAACGTTAAACGCATTGTTATTATTATTATTATTATTATATATTTGGAAATTGTATACCGCTTTAGGTAATGTGGCGGTATTTTTCATGGTTCTCCAGGGCGGCCCTAGTTACGGGACCCTAGAAGCAAACATATCGAGCGGACTCTGCTATCGATAACACAGGGAACGTCTATATTTAAACGACACTCGATATAATATTATAGAAGTTATGTGGAGAGAGGAAAAGCCCGAAGGCAAAGACCACTTTCATCTCGGAACGATCGAGAGAAAGATTTCTCTCGTAAACAGAATTCGACGTCTGCTTGTAATGTGCAATGCAGTGTGTTAAGGTTGTCTTTTTTGAAGTCATTGCCAAGATCGGGGTCTCGCGATGCCCCTTGGCAATCGACATTCTACATAGCGTTATATTATACGACGACTTATAATATTATTATGTACTTCAACATTGCGCTCTTGTCTTATTACGAACTTCGAATTACGCGATTTGAAACACCTTCTGATACCACTTTGAGAACTTTAAATGTAGATGCAAAAAATAACTCTAAAAAAAAATTTTTTTAGAGTGATGATCCGTGAAGGTAATTGAGAAATTTCTTAGGAAGAACCCAGGTGGCACAGGATCGAAAAAAGCAAATACTGAGATATGTGAATTGCATTTATTCTAACGTTTCGGCAATCTTTTTGCCATCTTCAGAGAGTCAATGCTGTCCAATTGTTCAGTATTATTGTGAAAATATGATATAAAATAAAATGAGAATCTAACATTACGTATAAAAATGTAAATTATTAAAATTATTTTACTAAAATTTTTTTAAAAGTGTTATCAGTTAAAAGCTAAAGAATAATATTGCCGAAACGTTAGAATAAATGCAATTCACATATCTCAGTATTTGCTTTTTTCGATCCTGTGCCACCTAGGTTCTTCCTAAGAAATTTCTCAATTTAAATGTAGACTTACGACTGTTGTTTGTTTTTGATCTTCGTTTACTTGAAAATAAATAACATTTCAATATTTACAAGAGGTGTGTTTGGTATACAGCTTAACCCATTTTTTCCCAGTGTTCCAAAATTGGAACATGCGTTTTAAAAAAATTGTAATTATTTATTATTATTTATTGATAGAAATGTTCATAAAGTTTACCAACCTGCATTATTTTAAACAGAAAAATCACACTTAATTAAAAAAATTGCTGTTATGAAATACTATTTATACAAAATATATTACATTATTTATACAAAACTCGGGAAAAAACATTTCGAACTATACTCTGAAAGTCGTATCAGAAACCGAGCATTAGCCCGAAATTTAACTGGGAGTGGAAAATAACTGCAGTATAATGTGGTAACCGCGATTAAAATAATTATATGTCTTTACTAGGTGTGTTTCGTTTATTAGACTAGAGTAGATAGCTCAGTGAAATTTCCTCTGAAAAGTGTACGTTAGATTTACTACATGTGGTACACTTATAACAAACGGACTCGTGACAGATTTCACAAGGCTTAGATTTAGGTTAGAGTTAAAACAGAAAGATAAGTTGTTTTTATATTTTTATATTGTATTGAAACCGATTCGTTGATTTAAAATTGTAAAAAATGGATAATGGAAAATGTACTCTACTTTATGTACTCCTGCTGAAGAGTCGGGACTAACTAGTAGTGTTTATTCCTTTAGTCCGATATTGAGTGTACTTGACTCCTTTTTTGTAACAAACGCAATAGAGTAAAAGGTATCTATCAACACACCTAATGTCAACGCCCAACTTGTATTGCTATTAGCTCCCTGTTCTGAAGACGTCGATATGACGTAACACAAAATCGAATAAAAATTTGATTTCTATTTGAATTGAGTTTTGTTTGATTCCTTTCTAATTTCGTCAGCAGACCGTCCGCTGAACAACTAACAGGTATATTAAAACAAGTCAGAAATAAATAAATAATAAAAAGAGCATTTCACTTTTATTTATTTATTTTTAATTACGTTCACGTTTCATGAACTAACGGTAAAATGCACCAAACAATAAATTAATATTATTAACAATTTTGTTCAAATTGCTATAACAAAATAATATATGACCAGTTTAATTTAAATATGAATTAATTAAAAAAGATATGATTTCACCAAATTGTTATTAATATCTTTCAACGACTCAATTATAATCGCGTCTGCACTTTCCCTTAGGAAATAACAAAATTCTAGAATTTTTATTATTGGAATGTAACAAATAGAGCAGCGGTTCTCAAACAGTGCATCACCATGTCCCGGGAAACCAAGGTTAGTATACTATAGATTGGGCGTAACAGACTGTAAGTGATCACGTCTGTGATTGGTTGAATAGATTGCTTACGTCATTCGAAACCTTTGGCTTGATTTTTCAATTATAATGAACGTTAAACAGTTGGCAAAAAGGTCTCAGGATCTACTACCCCCGCCCTCTCCCGTCTCACCAAGTCACACTTTTAACAATGTAAACGCCCAACCTATAGCATTCTAGTATCCTTGAATGAATGATTTTTTACGGTGGAGAAGTTTCAAATTTCAAGAAAATAACAATTTTTCTACTTTGAAAAAATAAATTTAAGAAACGTTTTTGCTTTTGAAATTTTATTATTTTTTTGCCCAACTACGTCAAAGCCCAGCGCCTGATTTATATTTGTAAGGGTCCTAAGTTGTAGTCATAGGAGGGGCTCTTAACCTCAGAAATGGTTCATGCAAATTCTAAAATCGAAGAATTAAATAATTCTACATAAATTATTTTCAAGGTATTAATTTTTTCAGTATGGAAAATCAATAAAATATTCTTATTATTTAAAAACTAAATAAACCACAAAGCTTTCCTTCTGGATTTCATAAGTGCAAATACCGCAATTATGCCATTGAAAGGCAAACGGGGGCCCCGCTAAACTGGGACCCTATAAGCAACTGCTTATTTTGACTATGGGTAAATCCGGATTTGCCAAGGCCAAATGATATTAGCAAAAAACCGAAACTGAAATACTCGACAAAATTTCTATATCTTAGTTTTGTTTTATGTGATATGTTAAAAGTTAAAAAGTGACAAAAAATTAACCCCACTGTAAATTATCGCATTTGACCATACAGAAATAACACCGTAAGACCTCGTTATTACGGTTTATTAGTTTATATGGCATATAGTTCACTAAATTCGTCTTTCATATAAACCCACAAAAGCACCCGATAAAAAAACGTTCCAGCGTCCGACTATAGTGTGAACGAGCTCTAAGTCTTAGTAAAGTTTAATAAAAGTTTGCGGTTTAGTGAAAACAATATAACATAAAATTGCAGACCTAAAAGATAAAACAAATACCTAGATTAAAACCAAGACAATTTGCTTGTTTTATGTTAATTACCATCAAACGATTCTAACAAAAGCACATTTTACAAAAAAGTCGCACGATAAATCGTAATTAAACCGCTATAAAAAGTAAGAGTTCGACTTTAAAGTTGATTTCACGATTATCGCGACAGATAAGAAAACAAGCGAACGACGACAAGAACAAAACACTGTCCGATTGAAGAGAAATGGCGACGACAATTAATGGTCTTGTTTTGCGGATGTAATAGAACTTGATTGCGCAAGAAATAATCAACTTATCCTGCAAAAGCACTTTTACTTTTTTCATTCAGATTTTAGAGAGTACCTACCTAGCTAGAAACGGGAAACAACTCTAATAGAGTACCAAAATGTAGACAGTGATTCATACATTTACAATGTAATATAAGCGGCATGGTTTTTAGTGTATTTGGCATGTGGCACATATTGACAAAGGTCAGATGGCGGGACCTAGCAGCCCAACTAAAATTTCTCGACGTTTCCATTAAAAAAACTTGAAATATCGTCCAGATATTGAATAAATAGGTGGTCTATTCTATAGAAAAAATCATGCTGAATTGAATGAGCACACGTAGAAGTATGTAACTATTATAGTTTAGAAGTTATGGTGTTTAATTTTTTTCGACAAAAATTTATAAAAGCTCTTCTATCTCTCCTAAAGTAAACGAAATACAAAACTACGGGTGGCCGCTATGTATTCAAGGTGATTTTTTCTTATGCGTGTCTGAAAGTTTTAGTGTCAAAAAAGTCGCTTTTCTGAAAAAGACTCGCAGCCAGCACAAGCCCTAGCAGCGAATCCAGAGGCCTTAATACAATGCGGTAACGGTAAAGAGCAGTTAAATGTTTTTAAGATCAATGTGAATCCATCTAAATATATAATTTAATGTGAACGCATTAAAACGTAAATATAATTAAATAAACACATCATATTATTATAATACGTCTGAGTGTGTATTTGATATTACAATTGTTGTTATGTGTGAGGTTTTTGTTGTCAAGACTTGAAGACCCGGGCCCGGCGTTTTCTCATAATAAATTGAATGAGCGAAATGCAAATCGGTTTGTCATTTTCACACCGCGCTCTGTCTGACATCTGCATTTCAAATGAGTGCAAAACGGACGCCCGCTCTCTACTCTATTCACAAAAACATCAGAGCGAAAATCAGGAGGCCTCGCGATTTCGATTAGATTGTATTATTCCAACTTGACTTTTTCTATAAGTTCAAACGGGCCAACAAGCGCTTTGTGTCATAAAAAGTTGCAGATTTGAAAAAGTACGCCGAAACGATTAAGGAGTTACGTGGGTTTCAGAGGTTCAAAAAAAGGGTATTTTTACTATTTTTTTTTAATATATACAATCATATATTTTATTTAAACAATTCAGCGTATCAAAGATACATATTTAAACAGTATTTTGTGAAATTTTTATTTAAAAATTCCGAAAACTTAGCCGTTGGCACCTCATCTCCCTTGACGTCTTAAAAAAAATGCTCTTGCCGTGGACAGCATAACTTATTATTGGTTCCTCCAAAATCAAAAAACCAAAAATATTTCGTTAGTACATGGATAAATCTCGTTATTAGACAAAGGAAAAAAAAAATAAAATTTGAATTTTTGACAGATTGAACAAAAAAACACATTTTTTGGTCAAATTTTCGCCATGTATTGGCTCGAAAAAATTAGTTGTAATAAAAAAAAAATCCTTCGTTCAATGACTAGATAATGTTATTTCAAAGATGGGTGCAAAATTTGAACAAAATCGCTTCATAACTTTTCGAGAAATCGTGTCCACCGACTTAAAAAATTGAGTTTTGAGATAAACGCGTTTAAAGTTTGCACTGCTGCACTGACGTGGCCTGATGGGCGGAACTTCCAAAGGGTCTATCTCTTAGAATTTTACTCGGATCGGTTTGAAATTTTAGGAGAATATTTTAAACATATTGTACTATTTAATAAGACAAAAAAAATCGATTTTTTAAAATTTTCAATCCCACCTAACCCCTTAAGTCAAAGGGCAAGTTCGTATCTCGTTTAGTTTAGAATTTGACGGTTTAAAATGTATAAACATTTAAATAGTTTAAAATAAGGCTGAATACAAAAGCTGGATAATTGGTCGACCCGACCGGTTAAAAATTGAAAATCGCAATTATAAATATGTAAAAGCCGTTTATTATTTTTCATAGACGATAACCAACCAAAAAACCCGGGTCGCAGTGCCAAAACCCTGCCGACAATATAGTGTATTTGCTTATACAGGCAGTGTGGCTTTATTATACGAACTTAAGTTGGTTTTTGGGCAAAATAAAAAATGTTACTCCTTAATACACCCCTTAAAATAACATTTTTTTTTCTTAATTGCAATATTATTATCAATCGAACCTCTATACCAAATTATATACACCTTTCAGTAAATAATTCACTATCTGCAAAATAACGTTTTCATAAAATTTGTAAGTCCGGTCCTGTCAGGCCGATTTTATTAAAATTTTAAGGACACATTTTAATTACTATTAGAGGGTCAAATTTCAATTTTGAAACGACTTGAAGAATTTTTTCGGTATTTTGGGGCCCAAAAACTTTTTTCAACCCCTAAAAACTACCCTTAAAGTGGCCCGATTAGGCCCATTTTAAATAGGCTTCTTGCGGTGATGGATTTCAACACGTGGGCCAAATTTCGTTAAAATCAATTAACTCCTTCGAAAGTTATTGCCCGCACATACATATATATATATACGTATATATATATATATATAAATATATATATATATATATATACATATATATATACATATATATATACATATATATATACATATATATATACATATATATATATAAACATTTTTAAAAATGGTGCCAAAGTGTTTAGGAGGTTATGAAACGTCGAGAAATTTTGGTCCGACCCCTAGGTCCCGCCATCCGACCGATGCCAATAGTGTATGTTGCCATATGGCAAATACACTAAAAATCAAAAAGTCCACTACTATCAAATTCAAAATACGTTCCACGGAGACTTAAAACAACGCATGTCTAACAGAACGATGTATAAATACCCAACAAGTGTATTCTGTGCATACATTATTTTTTTATAATAAATACAATAAACCGGCCGTAAACAATACAAACACTGGGTTTGTTGTAATAGACAACAATGATGTGTCGTGAGCCGGTCGCAACACACTGACGTGAGTGAATAGATGGATCATTTCTTATCAGCCATGTTTAAAATGGCTACCAGAGTTCGGCCATCGACTTTGAAAGAACGAAATTTTTGGCTTACATTATTTGTTTATGCGTAACCGAGCTGGGTAGAGTACTGGTGACAGCACTAGACTCGCATTCGGGAGGTACAGGTTCGAATCCCGGCGGGGGCAGATGTGGTTGGGACTTTTTCCTACTCGCCGAGAAACGGTGATTCCTGTACCAGCCATCTTGATTGAGGTTTTCCCTCAATTAATTCCAGATAAATATCGAGATGGTTCCTTATTTGAAGCCATGGCCGATTACCTATCAAACTCCTAGTTCAAAAATTGCCTACCTTATCCTAATTTCCTATAATTCCTTCATTCGCTCATTGCTATTACATAAGTTGAAGTTTTAAAAAATGTAGAAAATTTCGGGAAGTGGTAAACAGAAAATAGTAATGGTGCGAATGGCGTCTGTTATGACATAAAGTCGAGAAACGGACGTTAGACGCATTATTATTATTATCATGCGTAAGAAATAAGAAGCATTGTTCAAACTTATCAAACTTTGATAGACGACTCTATTTAGTTCACAATAATAATGTTGGATTTCTGGTACGACTTTTAGCTTTAAATCTAGATTTAATAATGCCACTTTTTTCCTTTAAACGGAGATCTCCACTTAGTTGAAAACTTCGAAACATATGACAGTCTTGAAGCTGAAACTCGTACCAGCTCCGAATCTGGGGGATGCGGACAAACGGGGCATCTGCCCTGGGCGGCAGTTTCAGGGGTTGCCAAAATCATAATATAATAAGTACTTAATAAAGAGTGCAGATTTATTAAAGGGTTGTTATTCTCCCCTCCAGTTACAAAAATGCCACGCATTATATATTTTTGAGTTTTTTTAAACAATTTATCTCAAACGCCACTATCAAATTTTTGCCCCGGTTCGAAAAAATCGTAGAGCCGGGGTTGAGTCGTACCAGAAACCCAGCGTTAGTCTATTGTCTGAGTCAATGATATGAATAACATAACATAACCTCACACACACATATGATGGTCTGGCATTGTTACATTACACAATAATATTATGTGTTTAAAACCACGCACAGTCAATTCACTGACATGAGGACACGCCAATGGGCTCGTATCAAACATCCGGCGGCCGATGCACACGGATCCCCTTTTGTTTTATCGTCCTGTGTGTCCGTTCATTGGCGCGTTTTGTCCACTATACGTCATCCGTTTGTCTCTTGTCTCGCACAACACCCTCGCTCGATCGGCGCTTGTTTAATTTTCACCGAACGATACGCGTCTGTTTTAATATTCGACCCGTGTGTGCTCTGTGTTTTGTGTTGTGGGTGGTTTTTAACGAATTGCAGTTTTTTATATTTTCGATCGGCAATTGTTAAATTTTTACCGAACGATTCGGCGTTTGTTTCGATGCGCGTCTGCTGTGACGTTTCATAAACTGTAAAGTGTGTTTCTTTGTTTTGAAGTTTTGTTTGAAAATGACTGATTTTAGTGTCGATTGCCATAATATAAGAAAGAGTATTTTAGCAAATGTTTTTTACTGTATCACACAAATGTTTGATGACCGCGTGATGTTAGGTTGAAAGTGCGTGTTTTGTTTTATTTGTGAACGACGTTACATTTTTAAAAATGACAGAAATAACTTGCGTAGTTCAATTGTTTTCGAAATCATTTAGCTGGTTTTAACGCAATATCATCACGAAGTGATGAATTTTTAAGTATATAAATGTTTGAATGAACTCCAGTTTTGAAATGGAATCGAAAAACTATTTAATATCATATAAATACAAACGGAAATGAAAGTTATTATATAAACATCAAAAAGTTATTTAAAAACGTTTCGGATAATATGTCCTTGTCAAAACTATTCAGATGCTGTTTTCCGTGCAATATTTGTGTCGAATCAGGTGATTGGTCACCGAAACAAATTCCACCGGAAACAATAAATGAGAAATTGATTGGTTCGTCATGGGAACGTCGATTCATAAAACAAAAGCCTTTCGTACCGCCCTCGCAACAATCGAATAACCGACGCGAAAGTTTCAAAGACGACAATAAGAAACCGCAATGGTACGACCAGTGGACAATAAGTAAAGGCTGGATGAACGACAATAGGCGGCATTTGATGACCTTGGGCCGGTCGCAACAGGACCAAGGATTCAACACGATCTACGAGTGCAGTTCCGAAGACAGTCAACCGATCAGTCTCTACAACAATCCAATTTATGTCAGCAACCTTGATGAAGACAGAAGCGAATACCAGAAGTTCATAGCGGAACACCACCTTAATACCAACTACCTCAAGGATGTTTCGACAGATGCTGATCACGTAACGAAAAACTATCAAAGCGTCGAAATTACGGAAACGTCCCACGCTAAAAGGATCGATCCGTACTATCAGGATTTTGAAGTATCCAAAAGATTCGTAAGAACCAACGATGTTGTTGCTGGTGCTGATGATGAGTTTGATGATCATTATCAGAGAATTGTTTTTAACGAGCGAAGCGTAGATGATTATCATGGGTATCGAAAGACTGGCAGGGAGTTGGTTAAAAGTGACAGTTTTCTTCGAAGGGAAAGGGTTGAATTGCGAGAGTACAAATCAAGAGTCAAAGCCGAGAAATATATCATCAGACATATAAGGGTCAGGATTATGTTTTCATTGAGGCTGGTTAGGTGTCAGAAAGTTAAGAAGAAAAGCAAGTTGAAGGGTTGCAAGGGCAAGAACGGCAAATGTGCGGGCCGTGATTTGAGGGATGAAATCCAGAGGATGAGGTTGATGAGAGCGCATGACGAACAACGGAGAATCGGAATGGGAAAAACATCCCTCAAATTACAGAATATGAGGTACTTTCATTTTTTTTAGAAACGGAATATTAACTTACTTTTTAAATGATTAAATGTGATGAAATTGTTTATCAGTTGTTGTGCGTTTGGAACTGACCGCAGTTTATGAGAGCTGGGGAGCACAGAAACAAAATTATTTGGGGGAGGGGACGACGGTTATTCTTGATCTTCGCGG
Source organism: Venustoraphidia nigricollis (assembly GCA_034508555.1). Classification (NCBI taxonomy): domain Eukaryota; kingdom Metazoa; phylum Arthropoda; class Insecta; order Raphidioptera; family Raphidiidae; genus Venustoraphidia; species Venustoraphidia nigricollis. The sequence continues at coordinate 1,464,860 of JAVRKA010000032.1, read as the reverse complement.
ACTGTAATTAATTGCATTAATTAAGAAACGGTGAATTTTCAACTCACTGGTTTAAGGCCAATTTTTTTGTTTTCCTTGGTATGTAAAAGTAGTGAAAGAATTTACGAATTTCTCGCGCAAAAGCTAATGACTTCAGTTGTCGGGTGTCTACAATCTACAATTTCTTCGTGTAGTCGTCGCGAACGCCGGAATCCCTTTTTATCTAACTTTTCAAAATCTAGTCGAATCGGAATTTGGAGAACACACGGTACATATTGAAATTGACAATACGTGAAATTTTTAATTATTTGCATCCTTTTGAAAATAATTATTGACCGCTACTTCTGTCGACAAGGTTGTTAAAACAGCATTTTTCTGTCATCGCGGTATTCATTTGAAATGAATTTCTGAATGATATAATCATTCAGAAAAGCGTGACGAATCAGAAATACAATTAGACAATAATGTTATTTGATCTAAAATACGAGGTCGTGATATTATTATATAGGATGTTCAGAATTGATATTAAATATCTACATAGCTTAATTTGAAAGAAATTCCCCGCTGGCCGCCTATTTGTCTGTTCATTCGGGAGAACCACTGAACGGTTTTTGATACCAATATCTATTGAGATCTAATGTGAATATGTATACCTATTAAATAAAAAAATGTCTGCAATTATGATCCGGATCAATGAGGTTTTACTGTAATTGGTTCGATGGTTTTATGTAATGACCGCAACCATATGTGATAGAATGCCCAGGTCGACGGAAACAGGGTGATGCGGCTGTTTCCTCAGGAACCACGCCGAATTACATCTGTTTGTCTGCATATGTGTTAAATCAAATAAGTACTATCCGTACCATGACGTAATGTGATGGATCAGAGCTTTCATGCTCCTGGAATAGGGTGTATTATTGCATATAAGCTGCAGGACAAAATCGCTCAGGTATATTAAATTTTTAGTCAATTTAACGATTCCGCATCAAAAAGGTTAAAAAACTCCGGTGCCATCCATCCGCCTGTCTAGACTTCTGGTTAGTTGTAAGAAGTTGAAACTTCTGAATGAAGTATTCTGCAGATATTCCAGTGGTCGTTGCGGCCAAAGAAGTGAAAATTTAAAAAAAATCTTATTTGTATGTGACATCCTTGTTGAAAATACAAAAAACATAATTTTTTTTGGTGAGTTTCATAGGCTATTTTACAATTTATAAAAATATACTAAAGCGGTATGTTCCTTAATTGTCTCCGAAAGTATAATGTCTAAAATTTTGAAACAAAATCTGGTAGAGGTTACAAGAAAACTATGGCGAATAATGTACGGAACCCTCGGCGCATAAAGCATGCTTGCCTGTTTTCCTACCATTAGTTATAAATTTTGTTTAAACTCTATAAAAAACTTTTATTGCCGCAATTTGCGGTTTTCCGAAATTTATCAAAAAGAACAATTAATTTTTCTCTGTGTTTATGATCTTTGAGACGGAGTGTACTTCTACTGGTCGAGAAGCACGAACTGTACTCTTGTTGTTATTATTATACAAGTTCATGACCATTATAATATACCACTGCATATAATGAGCAAAAAAATCAAGAATGGAGTAGTTACAATTTTTCGCACTATTTGCCAAGTATGTGGTATTTTTATTCATGGATCTGTTTTACCCGAAAGACTTCATTCGCACATTATTATGGCGCTGTGCCTTGCCCTATATATCTGTTAAACTCGCCTTTACTAAAGGCTTCGCTCGCGGAAAACTCGTTTTTTTGTGTTTGCTTAATGCTTTAGCTTTAGGTATTAGAAGTCTATATTTATTCTCTGGTGTAAAACAAACTCTAAAGTGAAAGTTTGATCGAAATTGGTTCAGTAGCTCCTGAGTTAAAGTGAAACAAATAGCAAAAATCTTGAAAATGTCGGATTTGGTCTGGACATTCTATAAATTGTTTTAAGTCGAAATTTCGTTAAAAACTTGATATCACAAACAAAATTAAGATTTTATAATATTTATTGGTATTCACGGGCTCAGGAAAGTTCTATTGTAGCCCCCTGGAATTAGAAATGGAGAAGAAAAATATAGCTAAATTTCAGAATAGGGAAGAGAAAAAATATCAGAGCTGCACTATAAGTTATAATTTTTTTCCAGGAACAGAAAACTTAAAACTTTAATATTTTGAACCCTCCGGCACTCATTGGATTGATGTGTTCGGAACGAAACCCTATAAGGCAGCATTGTTTTCCATCTGTCTGTCCGTCAAGACCATTTTTCTCAGAAGCGGCTATAGACGTATCAAGTTGAAATTTATTTAGTATAATAGCTTGTCTGCTATAATTGTTAAGAAACATTCATTGTTGTAACACTATATTAGAAAAATGTATTATTCCAACACGTCACCGTCGGGATTTAAACCCGAATCTTTCTACTTTCGCGCCGCTATGAGTTAGTCAATTACTCTACGGTGCACGCAAATCAACATTTTAATCCTTCATAATATAGCGATTTACAACACTCAAATTCACTACATGCGAGAGCCAATTATTTTTTAGCTGTAGCTAGACATTAACTCTCACAGTAGCGAGGGCTCTTGAATGAATCAAAGATGAACTTTCCATTTTTATTACGGTCCTAAGTCACAGAATATTTCTGTTCCGTTAGGAATGAAATTTATGTCAAATACTAGTCTGCAGCTTCATAGTCCTGTAAAAAATGCAAGCTTCTTACTCAATGCGATAAAAACATACGACCTTTCAAAAATCACATATTTTGGTTCTGACTCTCATCAAAATTAATTGGGTACTTCCCGTTGACCTATAATATGGTGGTTCGAAGGAATTCCTAATATAAGTGGAATTATTACGCGACAAACATAATTTTTAAGAAGTTTGCCAATTATCAACATTAACGGTACGAAATTCTCATTGCGCAAGTCCTACCCGCATTTGTTTTTTGAACCCAGTAGGGTTGCTTAATTACTTGATAATTTGCTTAACTCGTTTACAATGAGTGACGTTTTAATTAAATTGGTTTATTAGTCAGTAGTCACTTATTTTTGCATTGTTTTATAGTAAACAACTAACAACGTACAATCATCATAGAATATACATGGCAGGTGTTCTAGTTATCAGTGGACTGTGGAAAACAACACTCGCAACTAATTTGTGCTGTTCAATTATTATTAGCTTAACGATTTACGCTATTACATCTGTGCCCATGCGGCAAAATGACGTAAGTCGACATTTTTGATCAAATGTTTTCAGAGGATATTGCTTAAAAATATCACTCTGTGCGTGCGTTGAAACAAATGCTTTCCTGAAACATCAAATTATTTCTTTGCTGAGATATCAACATTTAGGTGTTCTGGGAAGATATTTACTTTAACGCCGTTCGTACAGAATTGGAAAGATATTGTTGGGAGCCATCAGCGCATATTTGTTAAGGCCATTTTATAAGTGAAACATCTAATAGCGCGCTTTATGAGAGTTGTATGTTACGTTCTATTTGGCCAGCCTTGTGTCTCGTTGGCTCTCCCCTCTTAATACCTATACTGAGTACTTCCTTCTCTACTACACCACACACTCGCTACTTTAAGTGTGTATTAGTGTGTTGGCATTTTACTTGTGAATATCTGGGTAAAGTTTCAACATCTGCCAGACGTCCACCGACGGCTTCCATTTTTAGTGTATTTGCCATATGGCAACATACACTATTGGCGTTGGTCGGATGGCGGGACCTAGGGGTCGGACCAAAATTTCTCGACGTTTCATAACCTCCTAAACACTTTGGCACCATTCTTAAAAATGTTTATATATATATGTATATATATATATATATATTTATATATATGTATATATATATATATATATATATATATATATATATATATATATATATATATATATATATATATATATATATATATATATATATATATATATATATATATATATATAGGTATATATATATGTGTGCGGGCTATAACTTTCGAAGAAGTTAATTAATTTTGACGAAATTTGGCACACATGTTGGAATCCATTACCGCACGAAGCCTATTTAAAATGGGCCCAATCGGATCATTTTAAGGGTGAATTTTAGGGGTTGAAAAAAGTTTTTGGGCCCCAAAATACCGAAAAAAATCTCAGAATCGTTTTAATAGCAATTAAAAAGTGCCTCTAAAATTTTAGTAAAATCGGCCCAACAGGACCGGACTTACACATTTTTTGAAAACACTAATTTGCAGATAGTGACTTATTTATTGAAGGGTGTCTTTAATTCGGTGTAGACGTTAGATTGATAATAATATTACAATTAAGAAAAAAATGTTATCTTAAGGGGTGTATTAAGGGGTTAAATTTTTTATTTTGCCCAAAAACAAACTTAATTTCACATAATAAAAGTCTAAAACCACACGGCCCTATACAAGCAAATACACTATATTGTCGGCAGGGTTTTGGCACTGCGACCCGGGTTTTTTTTAATAAGCTAAGGTGCAGTTAAGATAAGGTAAAAAGCGACATTAATACGTGCGAAGGGTTGTTAATGACAGTACTTCCTTAGAGTTTCGTACATAGGATGACATTTTTCAATTAAAACACCCTCTATCGAACGCAAACTGTCTTTAATGGTGATGTTTTCACCAGAGACGAGTTGCGTTGTGAATATGTATATGACGATTCCAAAAATACCGGGTCTGTTTTCATTATTCACCTGGACAAAATACTCAAAAACCGGACACCTGGCAACCCTGTGTATATGCAACGCCGCGTCGATCGTGCAGCTGGGTTCACAGATGCAACGGGTTTGTTGGTCAAGTAACCCGTTAAACGCAAACCGGGAGTAATCCGAGATGGCTCGACCTTCGGAGTAAATCAAATTGTCCGGTCAAAGAATTCGGTAGTATCGCTGTACCTGTTTCAAGTACATTAGTAACTCATAATGCGTGTACCATCGACAATAAAGAATAGACGCCGCGTTCCCTGTTACAGATTCCATTCTCGCATTTCAAGACGAGAAATATTAATTACAACTTTCGTCTCGGTACTTTTTCGGGGGTCTTTCTTTCTTCAAAATGAAGTTGCGCGCTAATAGAAAAAGGCCTGAAAACGTAACTACTATAAAGTAAGATGTTAAAAAATGGCTTGGATTTGGTGAATAAACTATAGTTCGTGGGTGGATACGTAGAGTACACAGCTATGCGTGATGAACTTGTCAAACGTGATAAAACGACACGCCACCAACGCGCTTATAACTTCTTGATTAGTAGATTTACCAAGTAACGGAATCTATTGTGCCCGGGCTGTGATATTGTATAATTTGGGCAATTTATGTATTTTTGAATATGAAAATGATTATCGATATTTATTTTCCAGCTTGTTATTATATTATATAGAGTAATTGATTAACTCATTCCGCCGCGAAAGTGGAAAGATTCTGGTTTAAATCCAGACGGTGACGTGTTGGAATAATACATTTTTCTAATATAGTGCTACAACAATGAATGTTTCTTAACAATTATAGCAGACAATAGCTATTATTCTCAATTATATTTTTCTTTAGTTAAACTTTAAATCTTTTAACCGAATCGTTCGCCTCAAAATGGTGGACGATTCCGGTACTCTGTCAAATCTAGGGACTTCAGTAATTCCCGCACAGTGTCCAGAAAATGAACTATTGTGAGCACTCGTTTTTGTGAACGGAAAAATCATAAAAAAACCTGCCATTTCACTTTTTCTATATCTTTCGTGACTGATATGTTGCGCTGTTCTTTTTGTATGTCAATGGTTACCTGCTTTTACTTACATTGTGTGCAAGTGTTGGTACTGGATATCGAGTGTTCAAAAAATAGTGGAACACTCGGCCGTTCGAGTTCACCGATTTACTATAAACTCCGTAATTATTTTTGTGATGACATAATATATAACTGGTTCTTTTTTTTAAATGTTTTTTGCCAATGTAAACATATCTTCTATATTATTACTAAATTCGTCGAAAATTATTCTTTCTGTTCTGGTGGGCTATAGCAATAAGATGGAACCCCTGTTTTGTTATACAGAATTGTAAAATATTTGTAAATAAAGACTTCTTATCTATCTATCTTGTGATGACACTTTAATAGTTCGAAGCTTTTGCTTGTTTTTTAAGGCTGCCACCAATCAGGTTTATTAGGGCCTAGTACCAATTCAGTTTTTTTATAATAAATTAAAAATCCAATTAGTAATAGTTTTACGAGCTCTCAGGTTAGGATCTGGGAACTTGAGGCTTGTCGACAAGCTCGTTATTAGAACCTTTGTATGACCGGACTCATATATTTTCAACAGCATCTATATATTTTCAACTTATTTTACTCACATATTTTCAAGTTTTTAGGCCCTACTTCTCACGTAAAGTGTCTCCTCTTACGCTGCTCAGCTAATCAAAAATTCGTTTGACAACGCTTAACCTCAAATTAATAATGTGTTTTTCTGATTGGCCTATAGCTGCCACGAAGTGAAAACGATGGAGAAATTGAAAATACAGTCGCCGATTAGTTCCAAGAGATTGAATACTACTACTGTATATTACATAGTATATGGTAGATACACTATTGGGGTCGGTCGGATGGCGGAACCTAAAAATTGAACTGAAAAATCTCGACTGTTTGTGTGATTTCTATTTAGTTAAGATTTTTCGCTATTTACTGCTGCCTTGCAAGCGCGTTATATCTCAACGTATCGTTTATTTTTGAACGTTCAGTATGAGTATATTAGTATGTATTTGTAACTGGAAAATTTACATAGATGGAGATACAGTGCTGGATCAATTAATAATATGATAATTATTTGCTCATTAAGTTACGCTGCACCAAGAAATATTTCTTTAAAGACGCTATTATTTTAGAAAAATTTTTTGCACTATCCCCTATATTAGATAACTAGTCGCTTTTCATGCGAGTAGAGCGGTCGTATAAATGATCTATTTAACACTAATGCGTGAATTAAAAATTACTATTTATATAACTATAATAACCTATTGTCATAAATTTCCTACACAAATCAAATGTCAAAAAAATTGAAAATATACCTCGGGCGCAATGGTGTTACGACTCGTGTGATTGTTAGAACTCGCTGGTTAATGTTACAGTAAAGATAATTTAATTGTCAAATTATTTTGCAGTTTTTGGTTCATAAAAGTTCATAAAAGCGTGTTTTAGTTTTTTTAAACTCTAATGTTAATTGTAAGACTAAAAAACGATATTGCATTTTACTATGGGATAGGCAACGCAACGTACGTCCCGGTACAACGTGTTAGCTTGCTTGAAAGGGCTTTTATAATGCAAAAAAAGATACTAAGAATAATATACCACCTAAAGCTTACTGACTCTTGAAAGCCGATATTTAATAAGCACAGAATTATGACAATATATACGATATACATATTAAAGTCCGTTTGTTATCTGTTCAGAAATAAACATCTTTTTCACCGCCATTTGCCGGATCACAATTATGATACGCGAGGTCGTTTGAATCACGGCACTCCCGATCATCACCTCTCTTTATATATAAAGGGACCCCGCTACTCTGCTGTGAAGTTATTTGACAGTTTACCAGAAGAAATTGTAAGCATTAAAAGCTACAAATTATTTAAAAAAAGTGTTGTAAATTATCTCATAGACAAGTGCCCGTACAAATTTTGTTGACTATTTTATTTGTTTTATATCACAATCTTGTATTTTTAACGGACGCATTCTTTATCATTGTGACATGTTATTGAATAAAGTTCTATTCTATTCTATTCTATAATTTTTTAGTTTATTTTATTCTGAAGGTCCTGGTCAGGATAATGGGACAAACTTATTAAATTATTGTATTGTCATCGGTCCTTGATACATGTGCGAAGCTTTAGTTTAATCTGACGTTTTGAAGTGGGTGAATTTCACGTTCAAAGATTCCTTTACAAACAAACAAACATAGGTGAAAAAAATAAAAGCGTGTTAATGATAGTAAAAAGATCAGTGTCTTCTTAAGCCCAGGATGTGAAAGGAGGCACTCTCACTAATTGATCCAGTGGCGTACGCGAAGGTATTAATGACCATGCGGTGGACAGTTCGTTAGTTATAATGTTAAGATGAAGTCCAGTTATGGTTCAGTTGTGCGTGATCTTCCGTTGTAACAAGGCGGTTACGAGTTGTGCTCGCGTTCTAGCCATCGCGTAACGTAAATAAGTACCAAGTAAGTGTTGCCGGAGGTTAGTCTAATTACTTTAGCGGTTTAATTAGTGTTTTACTATACAGTTGTCAGAAGTGATTTGTTATTAAAACAACTGACAGTTTGCGTTGTTCGATTGTGCAAAATGTGATGCTGTTACGCCAGGTAAATGAACCCGCTTTATCGATAGGCTGTTGTTTTTCAACTATACTGATTGGATCAGTTATCGTTAGTGTTTATGTCAATTAACTTAAATTAACTATTGCGTCCTAGGACTATATTCGTGCGGTACGTTTGCGAAATGAACACATTTTACATAAACTCCTGGTCGCGTTGATTGTTTGGAGGCAGTAGTGCCTCCTACTGAATTTATTATATAAATTAATGCATGTCTTGGTTTTTCTGCTGTATTTGAATTGATTCCTTATTAATAAGTCACCCACCGGTTCTATAAATACAAAATTTATTATTAATATTTTTTAAAATGATATTAATTTTTAAAGCTATTTAAAGCCCATCTTTAAAGTTCAATTCCAGATATATGTTATAATAGAAAACAGTATCACGGGTAATTGGAATAATAAAAGTCTTAATTAAAGAAAAGACGAAACGTTGCAATCAATGAGTGTTTAAATTGATTTATTTTCATTATTCCAATTACCCGTGATACTGTTTTCTACTATTATTTATTGCATGATTTAGTTATTGAAATAAAATCTTCAAATAGTTTAAGAATAATTCTGACGAAAAATAGTTATAACTATATAATTTTTATTATTTTAATATTTGGATAATCCTGCGAACTTGGCAGAAGCCAGTGCTAGGGCAGGATTTTACGTTTTAGACGTGCGATATAAATTATATAGATACGAAGGGTAAAGAATAATTGAATATAATTATGTGGGATTATCCAATTATTAAAAAAAATATTTCAAATGTTATTGATACCTTCATATAGATTAATAACATATAGATGCTCAACGGGGGTGGTACAGCCCCCCAGTGGGCGCTAAAACCTTCCATGGGAGCATTATGATTTTTTATAGATAAATAAAGTACATATAATATGCACAATTAAATTAATATTTCAAATAAATTTAACTATTGTGGACTCCGGGTTTTTTTTTCTTTGATTTGATTGAGAAACTCTACTCTGTAATAATCAACTGTATCTATCTAGGAATTGGTGCTAGACCCAAATAACCCTAGTAGTTGGTGATCTTCTAAAAAAAGAATTGAACTGGAAGCCTGTTTTATTTTCTGATTTATACATAGTTGGTTCTTTTCTTTAAATAAAGAAAAACTACGTATTGGCCAGCCTGACTCTTTCCAACTTGGCGCTCCCCTCTCGATACCTATACCAGTACGTTTCCATCTCTACTACACTACACACTCGTTACTTCACGTATGTTAATGGATTGGAATTTTACTTGTGAATGTCTGTATAATTTTTCCCTCTGCCACGCGTCGCAGGACGATTCACATTTTTTTTGTCATCTTTGTACACGCGCATCATGTTTTGCAAGGAGGAAAGTGTTAATTTTATTTTTGTACGTTTGAGGGAGTGTTAACAGGGTTAAAGCAGGTTAATTTTTCCAATCACGCGTTTCTTTCATTTAAAAAGAGTAACAATTTCAAAGTCATTGCACCTGATTATAAAAATAATAAACAATTAAGGAAATGTCAAAACAAATTACTAAATATAATTGGCAGTTGAAATTCAATCGTGATTGTTAGAGATTTAGCAAATTAAATTATAATGTGAAAGAATCTATTGGAAGGCTTTATAATAGAGTCATGTCAATACACAATGAAGTTATAAGTTATAACTTGTTGGCAATTCATTGGATGCTGAAGAGACGAGAAAAAATCAAACAAAAACCCAACTAGTTTTATTTGCAGTGAATCCGTAATACCCCGACTTACGCTATTCCGTTTTACGCGTGTTCAGAGAAACGCGTTTTTTGAAACCATTGAAGAACGCGATTTTTTAAAAACAGTTCAATTAGAAGATCAAATGACGGTTGGAAACTTGACAGAAGGCCTCAGGTCAATTGAAACAAGGTTACAAATTTTCGTAAACAGACTCCACCGAAAAATTATTTAGATTTTATGAAGCTTTCTACGTCAAAATAACCTATGTTTACATTTTTGCAGTTCATAATTAAAGTACTTAATATTGTTGTATTATCTACGTTTTTATTGCACATTCTTCTTCTAAATTACAAATAAATAGTATATTAAATAGTATACTATATATTTTGTATAAATAGTATTTCATAACAGCATTTTTTTAAATTAAGTGTGATTTTTCTGTTTAAAATAATGTAGGTTGGCAAACTTTATGAACATTTCTATCAACATAATTACAGTTTTTTTAAACGCTTGTTCCAATTTTGAAACCCTGAGAAAAAATGGGTCAAGCGTAACTTGTATATATTTATATGCAAAATTGTATTCCGACTTACGCAAATTCGACTTACATAGTTATCGCTCGGTTCCCAGTCCCCACCTATAGCATAAGTTCGGGGTATTATGTCTAGAGCGTAATGATCTTACGACTTGCACACGTTCGTTTTAAACATAAGGTCTTAGCTCGTCGTAATATAATATATTACGACACTAGATATCCAATCTATTAATTCAGCACTGTAATGCAAAGTCATTGGCATTAACGGACTTTGTTGCTATATTATTTTGTTTACTATCACTTTCTAATGCAGTTGCCATTTGACAAATACGAACGTTGCTACTAATTAGTTAATTAATTAAAGAGAAAAATAATGTGTGGATAATAACGGTCGCTTTGTAGGAGGTTTTTCGGATCATTTTTGAATAGGAATGTAAAAATCGACCAAGAGCGAGCCGAACTCGGAATGCAGAGAGTTCCGTACCATTCGAGTGAAGCTTTTGAAAGGATTATATTGGCAACACTGCTCACTTTCATTTGTTTTTAGAGGCCTTTGTACTATTTTTTTTTGTGTAGAATTCTGTAATAGCCGATATTATTTTAACGACGGACGCCAGCCTCCGTACAACGCATTTAATTATATAGTTCTAGATCCATAACTTGAGATCGTTAAACCATCCGTTCAGCGTTTTGTAACAAGCTATTAAATACAATATTTGTACTAGATATTATAGTGATTATAACGTAAATTGCTATACTAAAAATATGCGCATAAAAAATGAATACAGTAAAACCCCGTTAATGTAATCAGATTTTAATTGACTTATGTAAGTGTTCTTCTTTACTGACCGACATTTGTGGGTTTGTTATCAATACATATAATACAAATAAAAAATACCAACGGAATTATAATTTTGGTATATTCAGGTGGGTAGGCTTTTCTTGGTTTCCAGGCTTGCAGGTCGTGATCCACTGATATTTCTACCTGGCGTTTCGTCTACAACTGCGATAGACATTATTAAAGGCGATGGGGGCAGGGTCCTAGATGGCGCACAAATAAGTGAGCCGCTAAGGACGAAACGTTGGTCTTTGATAATGTCAACCGCAGTTGTAGACGAAACGCCAGGTAGAAATATCAGTGGATCACGGTCTACAAGTGTTTATAGGTTCAAATGTCAGATCAAAATTAATGACGTAAGGTATGATTTTCTACTAAATGCTTCCCACGATTTTATTTCAGTCTGATCAAAGTCCCAGAAAATTGACCTAAACAATTATTTTCTAGCCGGGAATTCCTAGATTTTAAAGAAACCTGTTTTTATCCAAATTCATGTCTGTTCTTTATGTACAGCAAAATGAATTTAAAAAACAAATAAATAAGAGCGGACCTAATTATATGATTGAGGATTTTTCTTGTAAATGTGTGTTTGCTTGTTATAACCGTTTTTTCCAGACATTTTTATTTTATTTTTATTTAATTTAAGGACATAAAAGCCTGTCGACCATACAGTATCAAACAATATATTAAGGCAAAACAAAATATATATTTCGATAATACTTATAATTAATAATTAAGTTAAAACGATTTAAACGTATCCGATCGATTTGAAATTTTGTACATATATGCATTTCCGATGACAATTTTTAAGGCCCCAGTACACAGTGGTCTGTAGTGGACCATTGTAGACCATCGCAATTGTGTACAGAGGGTAATGCTCTGTAGTGGCGGACAATTGTGAATCGGGGTGCGCAATCCATTTGTTGTCGGTTTTTTAGACACACTTCAAAGGAATCGTGGTGTAGCGTGGCCTGTGGTGTTCACACAGTAGCCCATTGTCCGGGATAGGTACCTACTTTTTTATTGCGTGCTATACTATTTAAATTTTTAATCGCCCAAAATGTCAGTATCCTGGAGCAAGGAAGAGACTTTTAGGTTTATAATACTATAATACTTGGAAACAGTATATAAATAAATAGTCGCAGCCGTAATTACTTCCACGTCCATCGCAAGTGCTTCGCCAGGCAGAAATGAGCCATGGGCCATTGTGTGAACACCAAGTGATAGTGGCCTACAGTTGCACATTGCAAAGCATGGCCCACTACAGACCTCTGTGTACTGGGGCCTTTAGAAAAAAGTAATCAATTAATTTTAATAAATTAATGTTCGTTTTTGTTTTGTTTTGTAGATACGGTCGTTTGAACGTGCTCCGCTGGCTGCTGTGGGAGGCCGACATGCCAGCGCTGGAGCGAGCTACTAACAGCGCCTTGGCGCTCCACTATGCAGCCGCGAGGGGTTGTCTCGACTGCGTCAAACTGCTTGTCGATGCCTCGCCGGAACTTAGGTAAGCAAATCATTTAATAACAACGAATAGTATATTCACCACGTGTGTCGCGCAGTGCAGGAGTGTCAACTTTCTGGTCGTGTGGTGTATACTATTTTTCTTTACACCCGGTCGAAGTACTTTCGGCCCGCTGTTACAGATGGCGTGCGATTAATTCCAGCAGTGCATAAATGTTAGGCTTTCTGCCTTAAAATCGAAACCGAAACTACGTTCTGATTTTGTCCAAGCCAAATGTTTTGCCAAAGATTCAATTTTTAGCTGAACGTAGTCGAAGTTTCGGTCTTAAAAAATGAGAAATATTATTACTGTACTGTTTCCAACATCTAAAACTAATAAAGAGAATCGCATTGAAAGAAGACGTGTTAAATTTCCGCATAGTTCCACTATTGCCCTGCAATGTAGGCAACTCATTTAACAGTTACTTCGTCTTTCACTTGTCATAAAACAAATGCAACACATGCCTTTCACTCACATTTAACTGTATTTGATTTTTACACGCGTTGTTTATGAGTACTTCTTCGTTGCATTGCGGTTTTAGCGTTTTCAATTTTTTTTAAAATAGATATTGCAGATTATAGACGCTCGATAACAACAGGTAAACAAATTAAACAACAGTGTGAAATACACACACAGTTTTCCTTCCTCAAATAAACTGTAAAACTTAGCTAAAAGTCACATGGGAAGAATAATACATATTTCTAGTTTATTTTGACATCAAAGATTGAATAATATTTTTCATAGAAATCAGAGATTTGTAAGTGTGAAAAAACAGCACATTAAACAGCTGATACTCAGTAATCTTAATAAAAAGAAATTCGGCAAAGTATGACAACCTAATTATTTATTTTATTTGCGATTTTTGAAAACGCATAAATAATGTGCGTAAATTTAAGCAAGATTTGAAAGTGAAATGCAGAATCTTATTTTAATTTATTAGCTCAATGGATCAGTCAGCGTGACTAAATCACGAGCTGACTGTCATTTATTTATTATGATTGTTGTTGTTCACTTGTTAAATTAAACCATGCATAACATCCGTCAGGTTATTATCGATTAAAGACATTGAATTTGTTTCAATAATACGAGCAAGTTGCCCTGCACGTTCTGAACGATTATCATAATATATTATTATTAATACTAATTTTACTTTTCTATCGATATGTAATTTTATAGATTTACAAATGATTACTGTTAAATAAAGTCGACACGTGAAAGTTATAGAAATGTAACAGCGAATATTTGCTGTCCCGCCAAATCAAATCAGAGATCTGATACAACTCATTCTTGACGGACGTACAGTTTATAACATACATGGTAGAGTTGGGTAACTCAGATCTGAACCGGTTCAAAGAGCCGATTCCGACAGAAGATCCGTGAGAGCCGACTCGCTTTTTTTTTGAGCCGACGGATCAACGGATCCGCATAATTCAGTGAAACACTTAACACACAGAGGCACATTTTACACTTACGTATCAATTCTTGCTTTGATGCATCTGTCAGCTCAAATGACTCATGCATCACATGTTTGGCTATGCATTCTTGATTCTATACAGGTCGTGATATGATTGACTGAACTAGGTAACTCAGTGGCAGACTGCAGTAACATATTCAGAACTCGGCTCTTTTTGAACCGGTTCAGTGAGCCGGCTCACATACGGGATCCAGATGCAAAGATGCAGATCACTAAAAAGACCCGTTTTTTCCATCTCTAATACATGGTAAGGGCAAGGCAAAAGAAAGTAAATTTTTGAAGTTATGCTTCTTAACACATATCTCGGGACAGGTATTCAGTTGGAAAAAAGACGAGCGAGCGATCGACAGGTGAGATCGGTCACGAAACAGAGGCGCACATACGTATTTCTGGTCAGATCATAGTTTAGACAAGGAAAGAACCATAGAAAAAAGCGCATATACGTCGTTTACAATTAGAATGTGCTCCTAAAAATTTAAATAAAACTTGCGTGTGAATAACTATACTTTCGGAACGCTGTATATAATTTTGTGCAGATGATGCATTGCAAAACCGAGACGCAATATTGAAATTAAGAAAAAATATTCTTTTAAGGGGTGTATTAAGGGGTTACATTTTTTATTTTGTCCAAAAGCAAATATAAATTCCCATAATAGTCACACTGCTTGTATTAGCAAATACACTATTTTGTCAGCAGGGTTTTGGCACTGCGACCTGTTTTTTTATCGATTAAATCACAAATTAAATCCTATACGGACGTGAAAGTCACTGAAATGCATCGTGGATTGATTTTTAAATGTTATAAAATGCATTCACTGTATAAATATCCAGTTTTTAATAAAAAATATGTTTTTAGGATAAATTACTATTATTTAATAATTATATGCGTTTGACTTTTCAATAAACGAAAGTGGTCAAATGTTACTTGTAAGTTGTATTAAAACAACAAATGACTTTTCTCGCATAACATATTATTGTGGCATTTACTTTGCCTGTCTGCTACAATTAATGAAATAATTAATTAACATGCGTCCATTGTTTTTTTGTGTACATTAATTAACCATTAATATTTAGCAGCTCGTTAAGTCTCATTTTTATTGGTGCTTTGATCAATATTCATAAATGCACTTGCTGTTATTTAAATAATATTAGAATATTGCAACAAAAAGTCAATAATTTCTCTATTGATATTTCATATCGCATGCCTGTTTTTTTTTTCAAAGAATGCGTGGGTGTATCTGAGTCTGGTACCATTTTTTTAAAGAGGTACAGTAGAACCGTGGAGACTAATCGACTTATCCTTTATGCCAGTCACGGACCAGTCAGACAAAAATCTTTATTAATTTGAGGTTAAACGTTATCAAACGTTTTTTTCATGGGCTGAGCAGCGCGATTCACTTTGTGTGAGAATTAAGAACTAATAACTTGATGTGAGTAAAATCGGTTCTGTAACAATTCAACCGCGGACACGCAGACGCCTGAACCGATTTGGAAAATTCTTTTTTCGTTTGAAAGGGTATACATTCTAGGTGGTCCCATATAGTTTTTATTAAAATCGGTTCATCCGTTTTTAAATGACGTCAAAAAACATATTTTTTAATGTATGCTACCTCATATCTCCAACATTTGTAAAGCGATTATGATGATTCTTTTCTTATTTAATAGAGCGCATCTTCATGGTAATCCCATATAAATTTTACTTAAATTGGTTCAGTAGTTTTTAAAATGGTGCGAAATCAAGTTCACCAAAAAAAAACTTATAAAAAAAAATATTGACCTCCTTCAAAAAAATCACTAAAAAGATGAAAATAATGAAATTTTGAGGTCGGCGCCTATTTAATAAAAGTAGATATGTAATTAAAAGTTTTTGTAATGAAATTAGCTCCGACCTCAAAATTTCATTATTTTCATCTTTTTAGTGATTTTTTTGAAGGAGGTTAATATTTTTTTTTAAGTTTTTCCCGTATTTAGTTTAAGCAATTTCAGAAATACAGATAGCGTATCTTTGATGAATGTTGCCCCTCCCCCTTCTCTTGACCCCTCAACCGCGACATGTATTTATTTATTTTCTAAGAAGAGAATTTTTTCCCGTTTTTAGTAGCAATTTTAGACATCCAGACAGCGTATCTTTTATGAATGTTTTTGAAGTTGTTAAAAAACCAGTAAGTAATTTTTTGAACTATTCAAAGACGCACTGATTCGATGCGGCTATTTTTGTAGTGAATGTAGTGAATATTCGTCTTCTATTTTCTAAATTATTAAATCGAGGTGATAGTAAATGTAAAAAATTCAATTGATCCACAAACCATACATTAGTATTCCATCAACGATTTATAGGTCACTATTGTTTTCATTCTACAAATAAATTTATCAATTTCCAATACGACCTACATAATATAATACTAGTCATTACCCGCGGCTTCGCTCGCGTCTGTGTTGCTTTTTTGCTGCCTATACTGCCCGAATTCCTTCAGTAGAAGCGTGATAATAGCTCAGCGTTTGTCAAAATGGGTTCACTTGGATATTAAAATATTTCGTTAAAAATTGAATTATACAAAAGTAAGGGTTTGAAAATAATCGAGCGTGTTTATAGGGCGTTTCCGTAACTTCTCTATTACAAGCCCCCAGTTTGCAGGTTCTAATCCTGATTATTCATTTTACATGCGTTCACGTCGATTGTTGTTATAAAACAATAGCACCCCACGCTTTTTTACAATAAAAAATATTTTTCACTTTTTAGTTTGCTTTGCTAATTAAAGCGTATTTTTTAAGTTTTTTTAAAACTATTTTTTATTTTTTAGTTTTTAATTTTATTTTTTTATCCTGGTGATACTGGTCAGGATAATGGGACAAACTTATTAAATTATTCTATTGTCATAGATCCTTGATAAGTATGCAAAGTTTCAGTTTAATCTGACATTTTGAAGTGGGTGAATTTCACGTTCAAAGATTATTTTACAAACATACAGTTGGAGCTAATAAAAGTGTATTAAAAATGAAAAATTCGCAAGTTACGAAAATTTCGATTTTTACATCAACAAACTTCTCATCAGTTTTTCTGTATATCAAGGTGCATTATTATTTTTACCGATTAGTAAATTATTTATTTCGTCTTAACACTAGTTAAGTTAATTTTTCCTGACAAACCATCGTCGCCTCCCGTGAAGTAGTTTCGAACGAATTTGAATTTAGATTGTTTTTAAGTATTTAGAGATATCCAAAAGTTGATCGTTATTATGCTATTCATCATTGTCTGCGATGGTGGATCTTATGAACGCTTCTAAATTAAGAAATATGCAAGCAACAATTAATTTCTATACCTAGTTGAGACGGATATTCAAATTATCGTGTTCATGTAACACATAATATACATATAAAAAAGTAGATCTTCATACTTGTTAATGCGATTAAATTAATCCAGCATCGGACTCAAGTTTTCTTTTTTGTAATGAATTTCCAACCAATTACTATTTTCATTAACTGTGATTAAGCATTACGCTTCTCAAAATTTGGCCTGCTGCTTAAAAATTTCGAAAATATATTTTTGTCCTAAAATTGGATCAGAAAAGGTGATATTCGTCAATATATTTTTTTACAGCACGTCACGAGATTTTGAATTACGGAGAGACATTAAATTAACACTGAAGTTTTTTCTTTGCAAACTTTTGTTAAAAACACTGACAAATTTGGTTTGCTTAGTAATTTCTTTCAAATTTAATTTTTTCTATACAAAAAATTGTGTAAAGCATACTATTTTTCCATTTTTTAAATCGTTTATTTAGATCAAGTAAACTAAAAACTTGGCTAAAAGTTATGTTTATTTTGAAGCATTAAGGCTGTCGGAACGCTCTGAATTTAAGCCAAAGGCAAAAAAAAATGCTGTTGCAAGAGTGCCGCTGTCAATTGATTACTCTAAATTTTGGAAACATTTTGAAGATTTAAAAAATTTTCCAAAAAAGGAAGAGTCTCTTTTGGTTTGTGATGGAACAATTTTGTGAAATAATTACGAAGTAGGTCGTAGCGTAATATTGAAACGTGTGTTTTTTGGCACATTTAATGCCAACTTTTTTCTAGTAAATCGTACATAAATTACGAAAGTAGTCCATTAGAGATCTAGATTTGTCCATTATCTTCCTTATAAAGAAAGAATTTTTGCAAAATGTTGACGAATAAATCTACAATCAGCTATCAGCCGAAGCCCTATTTTCAGGTCTAAATTCAGAGCGTTCCGGTAGTCTTAACATCAAAGATTTTTCGTAGAAATTTGAGATTTTTGAGATATATGCGAGTGAAAAAAGGGACTTATTGAAATTATTTCGTCGAGTCCCGGCCTGTGCCGATAGCGATATCTGATTTGAGCGATTCCAGTAATTAACTGATTTAATTATAACTTCACTTAGCAATCGGTGAGCAGGTGGAGTGAAAGCCTTTCACAAATATAGCTGACCAGACCGTGTTGTGAGTCTGAACAGCGCACTCTACCTATGTTTGAATCGTTTTTAATATAGCGTTCGCGGTCCGTTGGTGTTTTTTAATTTTTGCATGACGACATAATAATGGAGATACACTTTATAGAAAAACGATAATAACTATATAGAAACAGTTTTTTTTTTTAATTTTAATACTAGCTTTTACCCGCGGCGCCACCTTCGTTAATGTCGCGTTTTGACAGAAACCTTATCTCACCTGATGATAGTATTTAAACGTTAAATTATCCCCGACATCTATAGTAGTCATTGACTGAAGTGGCATATTACAACGTAGTCAATGACAATAATCATTTTCCCGTGACTTTAAGGAAATTCTTAATGTTTGTACACTTATTAAGGACATGATAATACAATTACCCTGAAAATTTGAAGTCGATCGACCGTATATAATCCGAGATAAATTCAATTAAAAATTGGATAATTAACATTGATTGTATACGATCTCTGTAGTTCTGAACCAGTTTCTTATTTATAAAAAAAGAACTAACTGTCAGAAACTTTCCAAAAACTGACAGTCTTTCAATGCATTTGTTATGAGTTTAAAAAAAATAAGAAAAAATTTTTGACCGTCTAATTATTTATAAATAACGGTTTAAAGTTCGACAATTTATAGAAAAGTATACATGCATATGAATACTGTATGGGTTACGTTTCCACGGGTACAGTCTTGCGTACAAATTATGGATCACTTATAGCTACAAGCTAGTATACTTTTGTGGCGCGTATAATCTATAACTTTTTGACAATATTGTACCACGACAACCACCTTAATATAGCAACCCTATCCATAAATATTGAAAATCAACATCATCCTAGAAATACTACAGCAAAAATTGCGTATTCATCAAACGTCAAGACAGAGAAAGCATATAAGCACTTGTTTTATATACCACCCGCTGCTCTATTGTTACAGACGACGTGACCATCACCCAATACAAGACAACAATGTTGTTGTATCCTCCATCTTGTTTGTTGGTGTAATGCTTTCTTCGCGCAGTTTTTAGTTTAGTGTTATACCGGCCTCCATATACGAAACATATGAATTGTTATGAAGTTATGACCAGCTACAACAGTTACGTGTTGTGTTATTAATTATTATTGTTGTTGTTACGGACTGCGGACATCATCATTATTTTACCGTTTACGTTTTTTAGGTTATGTAGTGCGTGAGTGTTGAATCGGTTTATTAACTCTTTTTTTTGAAGTTTTTTTTTGTGCTTAAAAATAATGTCGACGCAAAAGTTGTCAGAAAACTGACAGCAACTTGACGTACTTTTGTTTTTGTTCCTCTAAACAATTGAAGTATGTTCCGCAAATAAAACGAATGATGTGTAGATCTACCCAAAAATTTCGTGTTTATAAATAAATTACGGGTTTTTTTTGTTAAGCTTCTAAAGTCTACAGAATGGGATGTCAAAAATTTGAATTTGCGATAGCTGCTTTATCCTACTTTCGTTTTTGTTTCAAAAACAAATATTAGAAAAAAGTCAGTCAACGCTAGCTATAGTAGTACCCAATTTGCAGAATGGAATAATTGAAAATCTTGTAAATTAATTGTCGATTTCACCAAGAACACATTTTTTTTATTAGTTTGATTTATATTATATGTACTAAAAAAAGATTTATTCATTGAATAATTTTATACACTGTTGGTGAAACCGGCTATTAGGGTCGTAAATATAGTCTTTAGGAATTAATTTATATTTCGAGTTAGAAAAATCATAATAATTATAGATTTTATAAACCATGTACACTAAACAAGTGTTAAGCGTTTAATATGACGTAGTCAAAGACGTCCTTATGGACGACGATGTGCGTTAAGATCGTTAAGGACGGTATCGAACTTAGATGCGGATGATAAGAAGATTTTATTATCGTTTGTGCGTATTGACTCGGTCCTACAGTGAACTGATCAAAATGTCGTTTATCAAGAGGTCCAGCAGCCGCAAAAAGTCCAGAAAATATGGCTGTCGAGGACTCAGGTGAGTGTCCGAAAAACTTTCGAGCGTCTTATAATTTTTCGTTACTCTGAACGCGTCCAAACGGACTACTCCAGTTGTGGGTCGCTTTGTAATCTGCTTCTTGTTTTATGCAAAGATAACACCCCTGTTTTTGCGTTGGGGGTTAAAAAGAAATGCCACTGCTAATCACATGCGTCGAGGTACCTTCCTACTAATAAATTCGTTCAGCAACGTTTAATTCCTGCAAAAACATTTAAAATTGGACATTTAATTTTTTTTTAATCTGCTAAGCAGATTGGCGATTTGGGGACAAAAAATTCATTCCTCCTGCTTTTAGGCCTAAAAGGGTCCCGTTTTGCTTTCCCGAACAGTTTTGGGCCCTCCTGAGAAGGCACTCAATTTATTTGATATGGGCGTAATAATTCTCGCGCTTTGTACGGTACTCGTTTTGTCTCTGAACACTGAGTTATGAAGGCTTTCCATTTTATGACCGGCAATGCTCTCTTTTTTATATGAAGCGAAAAATAGACTGAATCTGTTTTGAAACGATATGAAGGTGTATTGAAGCATGTTATCAACAGTGCTGTCTCTTTACATTGGAGCAGAAAATAGAAATCCGACTAATTAAACTGTCTTTAAGTTTATTTTACCGAAAATATGTTTTATCTAACAGTCATTGTCCAAGACGAAGAGATCATCCAAAAGATAGAAAAGTGTCGTGTTTTTTCATTATAAAATTTTAGGTTGCCAATTCTAGAATATGTTTCGCCACAATAATATTATGGCAACTATAGAAATTTCTTTCTTATTAATTGTCCGCTAATTATTTTAATTGTAAACGCATTCCGAACTGACAACTCTTCATGTAATTATTGTTTTAATATTATATAGTAATTAATGATTATCAGCGTAAAAGTATGTATGATATGTGATGTGGTGACGTATTATGTTTAGAACTTTCCAATTGCATCACGCGAGACGAATCGGTCTCAATTGATGAATTATATGTGAAATTCTGTTGGTCAAGTATCCTTCGAGTAACGAAATGTCCGCAGAATCAAGTTTCTTGAAACTTGTGCAGCGAGATTTTTCCTCAATCTCGTTCATTACTTCTATTCTTTATGAGCTAGACGAATTATTGATCTCTATGTAGATGAGCACTGCCAAACTTGACCGCTAGAGGCCGTCAGCTATATAACGACTTCAGTTTCTGATTAGTTCATAACAGTGTGTGCAAAATAAGTTTATTTCAAATAATAAAACATTGAAAATGGCGATGTGCTGTGCTTACCAATTTTCAAATGATACACGTTTTGTATTTCCAAAGGATCTGGAACTGAAAAATAAGTGGTGGCATGCTATCAGAAAGGAAAAGACTAGGACAATAGTTTGTAAAGCACACTTCACTAAAGAAGATTTTGGAATAGAAGGAGAAATTACAGTTAGAAAAACTAATTATATTTATTTAAGCGATGATTATAATATAAGATATAAGTTTTAATTGCTACAAGCTGCAGAAGGGCTATTTAATTGTTAAACATTCATTGTTACAATGCTAAATTAGAAAAAATTATTTTTATCCACCAACACCGTCGGGATTCAAACCCGAATCTTTCCACTTTCTCTCATTCCGCCGCGAAAGTGGAAAGATTCGGGTTTGAATCCCGACGGTGTTAGTGGATAAAAATAATTTTTTCTAATTTAGCATTGTAACAATGAATGTTTAACGATGATTATAATATTAAAACATCACAGAGTTCAAATAGATTTGGTTTTTACTACACTCAATAGTGCTGTCATGGGCACGTCATGGCGTTTGTAATGTAGATTGTCATGTGCCCATGGAATTCTGGTCGTCAATACAATCGAATGACGAAATATTAAAACTAAATTTCTTGAACTCAGTGCAAGAGATTTCCTTCGAAAGACGAACTGTCGGAAGAATAAATGAAATTTTTCTCCAGTTTTCTGCATCCTATTTTTGTTGTGTTATCTCAGAGTTCTATTATAAAAAATGAAAGTTTGACTTGACTTTATGACGGCATTAAGGTTTAAGATGATCTATTTAACTATATGTCAGTAATGTGATCTTCAAAGTCAAAGGTTGGTAAGGGATTACTGGATTTAAAATGCTTAAAAAGTTTTTCAAATGCATTTTTGTGAGTAAAAGTGTAATGTTGTCGTGCTGATATTTTGATCAATATAATAAACTTTCGTTTTTTGTCCAATTCAAAACTTGTCATTGTGAGTAGGTATTCTAAATAGCAATATTCTTCAACGGTACGTTAATCTTTTATTGTTATCCGCATGAAATCATATTTTTAATCACTCTACAATTACTGGTAAATATGGACTGAAGTTGAACGCTGTACGCCTGGTATAGAACTATACGATGGCTAAACCTTACTTGTTGGACGTCTATAGTTTACAATCAACTGCCCGAAGATTAGGACTCTACTGTTTATTTTGAGAACAGCCGAGATTGTAGGGTTATCGTTGTTTTTACGCTATTTCTATGCCTCATTTTTAGAGTTTCGTACAAATAAATCATAGTTTAAAAAAACTAAAAAACACGTTTTAATAGCAAACCGAACTAAAAAATAAAAAATATTTTTTTATTGTAAAAAAACGTGGGGTGTTTGATATCAACTGGTATAAATATTTCATTAGTAGCTATTTGTAAAAGTAGACTTAGTATAAAAGTAGTAATAAGCACCTCACGCTTTTTTACAATAAAAAATTATTGTTTACCTTTTAGTTCGGTTTGGTATAAAGCGTATTTTTTAGTTTTTTTTTAAACTATTATTTATTTTTAAGTCTTATTTTTTTCTCCTGTTAATCCTGGTCAGGATAATGGGACAAACTTATTAAAATATTGTATTGTCGGTCCTTGATAAGTGTGCAAAGTTTCAGTTTAATCTGACGTTTTGAAGTAGGTAAGTTTTTTTATCCTGTAGGTCCTGGTCAGGATAATGGGACAAACTTATTGAATTATTGTATTGTCATCAATCCTTGATTAGTGTGCAAAGTTTCAGTTTAATCTGATGTTTTGAAGTGGGTGAATTTCACGTTCAAAGATTCCGTTACAAACATACAAAGTGAGGTTAATAAAAGCGTGTTAAAAACGAACCCTTATAGTAACTTGTGTCACAGCTTATTTTCTCTGAATCTACTGGAGGAAAAATGTTGAAATTTGGTACATATATAGAGTTAGATGACCTAGTCACGGACTTATAGCGTAAATAAACTTATTCCGATTTTGTGGATTAATTTCGGGGGATAAATTAGAAAATAAAGAATTTTCAAGGGCGTCATGTCACTTTGTTATGAGAAATAAAAATGTATATTTTTTAACTTTTAAAATGAATAGTTTAAAAGACATTAAAGAAAATATTCGAAAAATAAGCGTCCCCCTCATGTTTAAAACTACATAGCCTAAATTTGTTAAGGAAAACCTAATCGAAAATCCTAAGTCTTAAAGTTCTCCACGCGATTCGGCTCGTACTTGACCATTTTTTTCAAATTATCACTTTCCAAGTAATAATCTTAAGTGGAAGTATTCTATTAGATTTTCAAAGTATTGTTAGAAACATGGCTGACTGATAAATTAAAAAAAAAAACGTTTAGACTTAAATAGTTATTCATCAGACTCTCTTATATAGTACCTAGCTATATTTTTTTATTTAATTTTTCTAGAATTAGGTTAGTGTGCTCGCAAATTCTTTAAAATAATTATAGCTATCCTCCTCTTCATAATAATAGATATTATGATTATTATTTTTAATAATAAGTTAAATAGATACGATAATAAAATAGCATTTTTCTTTCTGTGAAATAATTAAAAAAAAAGAAAAAACGATCATATTCAGAGCATAGAGTATTACGAGTTTCGCGTTGAAATATTTAAAACTTCGTCGATTACATCTGGAATTTGCATATAATATAGTCAAAGCTGTGAGTTTACACGTCAGATTACACATTTCTGCCCTGAAAATATATTCAGTTCAGAAACGTTCATTGAAAGACATACGTTGTGTGTATATAAAAAATTCGTTGACGAGAAAAGTTTGCATATTTGTTTGCGGTGGGTAATTTCATGAACTAATGAAGCAATTTGAAAAAAATTCTTTCACTGTTTAAAAGCCTTTTTCTCCCTGAGTGACAGACTATTTATTGCCGTTGTCGAGCGATGACGTAGCTATGTTTAAAAATGTCATAACGCTTACGGGTTAAGATAGTCGTCGTGGTTAAGGCACACCGTCAGAAAATTCTTAATTTTTGTATACCTATTAAGGACATGATAATACAATTACCCTGAAAATTTGAAGTCGATCGACCGTCTATAATCCGAGATAAATTCAATTAAAAATTGGATAATTAACATTGATTGTATACGATCTCTGTAGTTCTGAACCAGTTTCTTATTTATAAAAAAAGAACTAACTGTCAGAAACTTTCCAAAAACTGAGAGTCTTTCAATGCATTTGTTATGAGTTTAAAAAAAAATAAGAAACATTTTTGACCGTCTAATTATTTATAAATAACGGTTTAAAGTTCAACAATTTATAGAAAAGTATACATGCATATGAATACTGTATGGGTTACGTTTCCACGGGTACAGTCTTGCGTACAAATTATGGATCACTTAGCTACAAGCTAGTATACTTTTGTGGCGCGTATAATCTATAACTTTTTGACAATATTGTACCACGACAACTACCTTAAGTATAAAGGTCAAAGCAAACCAGGAATATAAAAACTTAACGTATGTTCCATTTAGTTATCATAAAAGCTTATGAATACCGTAGTAAAACGTAACAATTATAAACAACGCATAATAACAATGAGATAAGTTTATTGTTCTATTATTAATAATATCGCAAGTATAAAAATATTTATTTTTATTTTGGTTGTACGTTTCTTAATGTCATATATTTTATATTAATGTGCGATCTTTTACTTTCACATAACGCATGTCAGTTAAAAAACTTAACAATAAAAGTGTTAAGAATGTTACATTATTTTATTGCGCTTACGCTCGGCGAGTGTCAATTGTTAAATATAAACGTGGCATTCCCAAAAGTTTATTGATGAACAAAACTGATTGTCCTATAAAAATCGATATAACATTCTAATCTATTTTTTTTTTCTTTTTTGTCCTTAGTAATTAATATAAAAATGATTTGTCGGGAAAAAGGACTTTTAAAAAAAATATTTTTAAAAAAACGGAATTATTACAAACTTTTTAATGAACAATTGTTTAACTCAAATTTATATTTACATGTGTATTTTAACTTTTATATTTACTTGATCAAAACATTTAATAGTTATAAAGCTTGAAAAAGTCCCAAGCAAGGGACGAAACGTCGCTATAAATAACAAATAAGTGTTTACTTAAAAAGTCCTTTTTCCCGACAAATCATTTTTATTCTACTCTAAAATTAATATCTACATTATACGAAATCAATCTACGAGTATACTATATTATAAAGAAGTAATTTTTTTTTAATGTTTGTAAGGATTATATCTCTGAAACTCCTAAACCGATTCCAAAAATTCTTTCACTACTAAAAAGCTGCACTGTCCTTGGGTAATATCGACTATTTTATTTTGATAAAAGTAACTTTTTAGTTCGAAATCTCAGTATTTGTATCTCAAGTTGAAAAAAAGCGCTGCTTGGCTGTTATCTCTCTGACCAAATGGTTGGATTGACGTAGATAGATCGAATAGTTTAACTGGAAAAATAGTCAATACGTAAAACGGCGGAGCCTAAGGCTCCAATAGACTATTGTCGCTGCTGTGTTTCGACTCAATTGCGTGCGGACCCGCGGGTAGCGGCTAGTGCTATATAAAGTAGAAAAAGTTTGTTTGTTACGTATAGGGACCACTTATCCGAAATATAAAATGCAAAAGTGACAGTCTAGAACCGGTGTATCTTTCATCCATCTTACCTTCTTTTGTCTTCATGGCAGTCTATTTCTTAGTTTTAAATATATTCAGTTAACTTTCACTGGTCGAGTATACTTCCTAAATCTGATACTGTTCAATGCTTACGTCTTAACATCTTGAGAATAAATAAATAAATAAATAAAAAATGCACATAAATCACTGAATCTCGCGCCATACATCTGATTTTTTTGTAGAATATTTCCGTATTTTGATAATGAAAATATCTCTATGTCCGGAACTGCGTTGTTATGTAAGCTTTCATTTTAGATAATTGCGTTTTAATTTTTTCGACTGTTGATAAGTGATACGAAAGTGGTTTCTTTGCGGAAACCAAAAGATTTGTCTTGGAAAAGAAAAACATTAGAGTCATCAGTCCCTTGAAGAGGGGTGGAACCTTTGATGTGAAGACACGGAAAAGCTTTTACAAATCGCAAGCACTTTTTCGCGATGCACATTTTGCTAACATCATCAGGAAGCAAGGTTATTAATTACAAAGGTGATATCGTTCCGTTGGATAGTAGTGACGTCGTCCAATGGACTATCAATTGATTTTGCTTGGTTGATAAAAATATTAACGATGTGACCTTTATTTTGGAGTCATCATGGATTTGTGAAGTTATTAAATCAAGTTCAATCAACTCTTAATTAAACCACGAGCGTGCGTAGAGTGCACCACAAAACAATGACTTTAAACAATACTTTTAACGTCAACAATATACTTAAATTTTCTTTACATTTAAATGTCAGAGAAATAATAATTAGTATTCTCGGCATTCGAATACAATGCAAAGAAGAATTCAGTGAAATTATAATATGTATTATTCTTTTTAAACTTCACTTTTCATACAGCTATTTATATGTAAATCATTTGTAGTAAAAAAGCAGGGTTGACAATGACCTTATAATCTTAGCTGTATCTATCGTACTTAAAATGCAAACAGTTGAAAAATCAAGCCAAGGGTTTCCAATGACGTAAGCAATCGATTCAATCAAGACGTGACCGCTTTTATAGCCTCTAGCTTACGCCTAACGTTTAGTACTCTACTAACCTTGTCACATATGTGTAGATACTGATTCTTGTAACAATAATATTTCCTAATAATATTCTATTTTATCTATGATATGAAGACCTCTTCAAACTAACAGATCCATGGCGCCTATTGTAAATTTAAGTCATATTTCTTTCGATTAAACCGAGAAATAGAGTTTGACAAAATTATTTATTGATTTGAAACCGTAACTTAAAAATAACCTGACACAGTTTTTGTACAGTAATAGTTTTTTATGTAAGTATTGAAATGTAATTAATAAAAAAAACTTGACTCTTGCTGGTGCTATAATTTATATAATTTGACCAACTCTAATAATTTGAAATCGTACTACCTACATTTGGTTTAATGTTTCGTATAGCAGGTATAATAAAATAATTTTCTTTCATTGTCTAATTACCGGCTAATTAACCAATTCTAAATGGCAACTATGAAATAACATACGATTTATTAATAAAATAATGGTTTTGAAGTTGGTATTTAATTATTTACAATAAACGCGCGACTTCAACGCTTTGCTAAGATGAAGAATATAAAAACATTTACTCATATAATTAACTATTTTATTAATTATTAAAGGTAACATTACACTATCGGTTTGATTTTTCCGATAACTCTGAACGTGAAGTAACCATATTTATTATTTGCTGTTGATTGAAACGTACGTTAATTTGACTAAATTGTTGTTCTTTTTAAATCGGTGTGGCGGAAAAAATGAAAGGATAATCCATATAACAAAAATTATTATTTTGAAACATTAACATCAAAGATTGAATAAGATTTTTCATAGGAATAAGAGATTTCCGTAACGTGAGTAGGTGCATTTTATATGCGTAAGTGCAAAAGGGATCATATTGAACAGCTAGTAAACAGTCACCTTAAGATTGGCAATATCTTCACTAAAATAATACAACAAAAAACACAAGTTTCTCTGGATTTTCCGTAATGTTTAAAATTTGTATAACGCACGTACATTGCCGGCTACCATCCTGAAATAATCCAGAGGACAGCTTGGTGTAACAGCGTACTTTTACCGTAGGTTCGAATCCTACCTTCATTCACGGATGTTTTGTGATGTAAGTATTGACTTTAGCTGTCAAGCGTCTAGAATCTAAATAACTAAAGTTGCAATAATCTCTGTTGAAATCTGTCTCGAAATAATTTATCCAGCGCGACCAATAATGTGTAAACATAACTTTATTGCAATTGTTTCGTAACATTCATTTGTTAGTAACAAAACACAAACGGCAACACGCTCAGATGTAATCTTATTATGGCTAAGTGTAAGGAATGGGTGACATTTAAATTAATTATTGCAACAATAAACGCTTGAGTATGACGAGCAAAGTGAAGACACATAATTAGGTGATTACGAAAGACCCTATTTTATAAGATCTAGTAGTCGACTAAAGTAACCCAACAGCGTGGTGATTAATCGGTTTACTTTTTATTATCGCAACACACCGTAAACTGAGCTGCTAAGTATCTTGAAAATTAATGACACCGACACTTTTTTGTTACAACAAATTGACCTTTTTTTTCTAGAATTCTTCAATTTGTGTGTTTTTTTTTTAATTATTTGTAAGTGTCGGTTTTGACAACGACCGTTCGCTAGTAGACGACCATCAGTACGTAAACATTTTCTTGATTCTAACCGCGGTTTTGATGGAGACCTTAGCTTGGTTGACGTTTGATAAAAAGTAGTTTACGCAAGTGAAGGCTGTCGGAACGCTCTGAATGTTGTTTGTGCTGAGACCCAGCGGTAAAGGGCGAGGTAGGCAAAAGCCATATTGTTGATATGACTTTCTTTAGCTCTGTCTCGCTCAAATCATCCGCACGTTTCAATTTTTGGCTGGTGCCAACTACGAGGCTAAAAAATGTTATTATTCCTCTGTTACAATAAATTATTCTGGATGATACTTAAAAATTAGCTCTGTTTTAATTAATTAGTGTATTTGCCATATGGCAACATACACTATTGGCGTCGGTCGGATGGCGGGACCTAGGGGTCGGACCAAAATTTCTCGACGTTTCATAACCTCCTAAACACTTCGCCACCATTTTTAAAAATGTTTATATATATATGTATATATATATATATATATATATATATATATACGTATATATATATATACGTATATATATATATATATATATATATATATATATATGTGTGCGGGCAATAACTTTCGAAAGAGTTAATTGATTTCAACGAAATTTGGACCACGTGCTGAAATCCATCACCGCAAGAAGCCTATTTAAAATGGGCCTAATCGGGCTATTTTAAGGGTAGTTTTTAGGGGTTGAAAAATGTTTTTGGGCCCCAAAATACCGAAAAAATTCTCAGAATCGTTTCAAAATTGAAATTTAACCCTTTGGTAGTAATTAAAAAGTGTCCCCAAAATTTTAATAAAATCGGCCCGACAGGACCGGATTTACAAATTTTATGAATACACTAGTTTGCAGATAGTGACTTATTTATTGAAGGGTGTATTTAATTCAATGTGGACGTTAGAATGATAATAATATTACAATTAAGAAAAAAAATCTTATTTTAAGGGGTGTATTAAGAGGTTACATTTTTTATTTTGCCCAAAAACAAACTTAATTTCACATAATAAACGTATAAAACCACACGGCCCTATACAAGCAAATACACTATATTGTCGGCAGGGTTTTGGCACTGCGACCCGGGTTTTTTTTTTTTATCGACGAATTATTATTTTTGTGTTTCAGTGCAAACACGCAGATGGACAACGATGTCACGCCGGTATACTTGGCCGCCCAGGAGGGCCATCTTGAGGTGCTGCGCTTCCTGGTGCTCGAGGCTGGTGGATCGTTGTACGTCCGCGCCAAGGACGGCATGGCGCCGCTGCACGCTGCTTCGCAAATGGGATGCCTCAACTGTGTCAAGTGGATGGTCAGTATCTCTCATTGAGTTTTTCTTTCACTTCCGTGTTCTGTAAGAAAGAAATCGATGAATGAATGAACCTTAGACAAGGAAAGAGAGAGGACACGTAACACAAGCTCGGGATATGAAGCCATCTGTCACCAGAGCGGTTGGCCCAGTGGCGTGTCATGAGACGCAATTGTAGACTTACCAAAACGAAATAATATTTGATAATCAAAATTGCTTATAGGAATAATTTATTTTTGGTTTGTAAAATGTAGAGAAAATCAATAGACCCAATTACTTCAATTTTAGTTTTTCTCAAGTATATTTGAAAAATAATGTATACATTTATAATAAGAATATAACATTTTTTACTTCTTTACTTATTCCGGGCAAATTATTAAGTACCCTAGAATGTTCTAAAGATAGTAAATTTGTTTTTGTTAAATCTTTAGTAAGTTGTTTTAAACATAGTATTGTCTTTTTATACCGTCGTATTTTTTGCCCTAGTACTTTGACTCTTTTTGATTTTTGTCTTGATCTGCGTACGGCTTGGAATAACTGCCTTCTAAGCCGTTTTTTTCTGGGTGTTTCATCTAGGATGTTTTCCACATTAGGAACATCACTATCCGTAGCTAGCACGACAGAAGTAGAACAGGAAGCCTCTCCAATTTCTTGAGGAGACTTTTTTCTTTTCTACAACAATAAACAAATAAATGTCTTTACAGGCAATTAGTACAGGTAAATACGCGATAAAAAAAACTCAAAATTATGAAAATCAATAAAATATGCTTTTTACACGACATCAATTTGTAACATATTTTAAATGGTGTCAAATACTCTATTTCTGACTTACCCGCTTTGTTGGTGACATCTCCTGAAGATATTTAGGCAAAGCCTCAAATATTGTGGGTACTGCATTATCTAACAGACAAGTTCTTTCACCAATTTTATAAAATAAATTCCGTTCAAAGTGCCTTGAACAAAGTTTATCGTTTTTACTAGGAGTCCAGTCTGCAACATGCATTTTTTGTACCCAAAGAGCAAGTTTTCTCGAATCACTCATGGGGAATCTACAAAAAACGAAATAAATTACATATCTCTTTAGAAAAAAAACATGCTGTACTGACTAATTCACACAAGATTAATGCGATATTAAAATATTCTTTCCCGATAAAAAACACCTCCGCCACTGGAAGAAACCAAATGGTATGAGTAAATTTGTATCTTTAATGAGCCGATTATGAATGAAAACATCCATGTATATTGTTTGAATAAACATAATTAGTCTTTTTTACAGATGCCTTAATCACTGTATTAGAGTTTCGTTGATAAATTATCTCATAACAAAAATATATTGAAAATTATTTGTCTTTCAACTATATAACATTTAACTTTTTACCTGTGAAAGCTAATTCCCGGCTCCTTTTTCTCGCTTCGGCTTTTGCACCCATAAGCAGAACAACCCACCATCTTAAATCACTAAAAATGTAGTAGTCTTTAATTCAAATTTCACTCGAAACACCACAAAATAACTTTAATGTCACCAGCAATGTTTGTCACCATAAAATGGCGTCGTCCGATATTCGGTCACAAACGTGATGCGTCAACTTAAATGCGCGTTACGTGTCTACTATTTTAGTAAGTAAGTCTATGGAATGAACTATACGCTCTTTTTCTTACAAAAGCGTTCAAATCTTGGTACATTTTAGAGTTGGGTAACTCAGATCTGAACCGACTCCGACAGAAGATCCGTGAGAGCCGACTCACTTTTTTTTGAGCCGACGGATCAACGGATCCGCATAACTCAGTGAAACACTTAAGACACAGAAGCACGTTTTACACTTACGTATCAGTTCTTGCTTTGATGAATCTGTCAACTCAAATGACTCATGCATCACATGTTTGGCTATGCATTCTTGATTCTATACAGGTCGTGAAATGATTGACTGAACTAGGTAACTCAGTGGCAGACTGCAGTAACATATTCAGAACTCGGCTCTTTTTGAACTGGTTCAGTGAGCCGGCTCACATACGGGATGCAGATGCAAAGATGCAGATCACCCGTTTTTCCCATCTCTAGTACATTTTTTTGTTTAATTTGTGGATGTAGGTACTTTAGTAGGAAACTTAAATGTATTGAATACAAAACTAATAAATTTTACTAAATGTTGTAATAATAAATGCTAGGATCATCGTTTGCCCCCGACCCTCCCGGACCGAGAGTCCCCTCCGGCGGGGGACCGTGGCATTTTGCCTATCCTGCCACCCTTTTGTTACGCCACTGACTTTAAGACAATTTAAAAATAAGAATAAAAAAAAAACCCGGGTCGCAGTGCCAAAACCCTGCCGCCAATATAGTGTATTTGCTAATACAGGTATTGTGGCTTTATTAAATGAAATTAAATTTGTTTTTGGACAAAATAAAAAAAAATTGAACCCCTTAATACACCCCTTACAATAATAATTTTATTAGTTGAAATATTGTTATCAATCCAACATCTGCACAAAATTAAATACGACCTTCAGTAAGTAAATTCGTATACGCAAACTAGTGTTTTCATAAAATTTGTAAGTCCGGTCCTGTCGGGCCGATTTGCTTATAATTTTAGGATCACTTTTTAATTGCTACTAAAGGGTTAAATTTAAATTTTGAAACGATTCTGAGAATTTTTTCCGTATTTTTGGGCCCAAAAACTGTTTTCAACCCCTAAAAACTACCCTTAAAATGACCCGATTGGGCCCATTTTAAATAGGCTTCGTGCGGTGATGGATTTCAACATGTATGCCAAATTTCGTTAAAATGAATTAACTCCTTCGAAAGTTATTGCCCGCACATATAAATATATATATATATATATAAACATTTTTAAAAATGGTGCCAAAGTGTTTAGGAGGTTATGAAACGTCGAGAAATTTTGGTCGGACCCCTAGGTCCCGCCATCCGACCGACGCCAATAGTGTATGTTGCCATATGGCAAATACACTAATAACCTACGTACCTAAGTACATTTTTGTTATCTCTCTAAACAGTATCATCTGCTGATATCATATTTATTACGGTAAACTAGTTGACTTCGTATTCACATGGGCATAGTGCATATAGAGCGGTGCATATGGTGTTCGTACTGCAATGTTGTTACAATTTCAGTAGTAACTGGATCAGTAATTTATTATACTAAAGGTGTGTGCACATTGCCGTCCCGCAAAATTTAAATTTACGTTTATGGATCGTGGGTAATTGGACACAAATAAATGAAAATTCTAAGTTTTCTAAATTTGCTACGTTTCGTAGGTTAGTTTCCTACTTCTTCAGGCAAGCTTTAATTAAAATAGGATACAATTAGTATGTATAATTAGGCTTTTAATTTACAATATATATTAAAATTTATCAAGCTACTTACTTTATAGTTTAGTATCTTTGTTGATATGTTTGCAGTTAATCTACGAAACGTAGCAAATTTAGAAAACTTAGAATTTTCATTTATTTGTGGCCAATTACCCACGATCCATAAACATATAACATCATGGACGATAACAACTCTAATTTGAATTTACGTTTCTCAGTTTTTCTTATTTTACATGTATGTACCGAGAGATTCACCATTCGTCAGATGGACTGATTTTTTCACGAGAGTCCCTGAACCCTGACCTGGTTAGATGTTTGTTTTTTGGCAGTTTTGATTTTTATTCGATTTTTGAACATTCACAATTAAGAGCGATTGAATTCACGCAAATTCAATACACGTTGAGAATTTTATGATAATTATTCTTATCTTTTATGGCTGTAGATAATTAGTGCTATCCGTGCAAAGCCGGACCGGGCCGCTAGTAATAATATAAACTTTGTACGAACTAACTTTACACACGGTCGGTCTTTGAGACACACTGTATGCTTGGTATAATTATTTATTAGTCTAAACTTTAATGTATTTAACGGTGAATCCTATAGCACTTCAGTTTATATCTCAATTGTCACGCTGCAGCTTTCGCATCTGTTCAACTAGGTTCTCCGTCTAGAATCCGTTTTAGATAATGCACTTGCAAGTGATTTATTAATTAAATAATTTAAATACCTGTGACAAAAAAAAAATAAAACTGGTCATGTCTACCGTTTCGCATTCTTAGATGCTACATCAGCATATTACACAGTTTATAGTGAATCTATATATTATGATGAATCTATATATGAATTTTTAACATTCTTTTCTTATCTGTATTGAA
Source organism: Venustoraphidia nigricollis (assembly GCA_034508555.1). Classification (NCBI taxonomy): domain Eukaryota; kingdom Metazoa; phylum Arthropoda; class Insecta; order Raphidioptera; family Raphidiidae; genus Venustoraphidia; species Venustoraphidia nigricollis. Next base: position 1,429,916 of record JAVRKA010000032.1, on the reverse strand, counting down.
GGGCGTCGGCAGTTTTTCTAATGTGTGTTTGTCTTTCCACGCTGTCCAGAAAACCCCCGTTGAACCGCTGAAACCTTGCACTGTATAGTTTAGGACCCGGCTTTGTTTGGTTACTTACAATAACATTAATCCGGATTTGCCAAGCAAAATAAGCCATGTATAAACTTTATAACGTTTGGAAAGTTGTTTAACGGACAGAAACATAGATACAGTTTTTCATTTTTATACTTTGGGAGCCGTCCTATCACCGGAAACCTCTAGGACTTATTGCGCTACCAACCTCCTATATTACCCGATCCAGAATCCTCGTTCCATGTACTACTTTGCGCAATCCGTGGACCCATTCTGTAGATATCTTACTCATTACGCCGCGCTATAACAAACGGCTGAACCGATTTTGAAAAGACATCGATTCTATGCGAAGTCTAATAATGGGATTGTTGGTTTGTGCAGATCCAGGAACAGGGCGTCGATCCGAACTTGCGTGACGGTGACGGCGCTACTCCGTTGCATTTCGCAGCGTCGCGTGGACACCTGGAGACGGTGCGTTGGCTGTTACGTCATGGCGCGCGCTTGTCGCTCGACAAGTTCGGCAAAAGTCCGATCAACGACGCTGCCGAAAATCAACAAGTCGAGGTATGTATCTATCGTCTTATCACAAGAATAAATAAATAACTCAGAAGTGTTGTTCCTTCCCGTAATGGCGGTGCTCGGTTAAGGTGAGATTATATCCTGAAACGGCCAGTACGCTGTACCGTCTCGAGTGTTGAAAGGTAAAATAATAAAACATAAATAATTTCCCTTTAAAGAATCGCTTGATCTTCATCAAATTTTTTGTATAGATTGGCGTACGTTTTCGCTCTACAATAAAAAAAAATTAACGGTACTTGGCCCGAATAAAACCGAGTAGTTGGAGTTCCCCAAAAAAAGAAACACCTTTCTCTAAAATGTATTGCATTTTATCAGCAATGAATTGTTATCAAATACGATTCATAAAATTGTTGATAACACGTAAACAATCGAAAATAAAATAATTGTTCTGAAATACATTTTCTATAACGATTAGTGTTGAGTCAGAAAATTGATTTTATTGTGACCAGTCAAGTTTTTTGTGTCGGATAATATAAGAACGTTTGTGTAAAATGATATTTCTAAACGCTTTTATGACTGTTTATTCAGAGGAAAACGTACGACCGCCATTTTAGAAATATGGTGTAAACTCGCGGATGATTCTAGTGTTTAATATTCAAATGGAAGTGTCAGAGTTTGAAAGCGAAGAATAACTTTTAATCGTGACTATGTTCTGTTGTTTTTCAAAGTGTCTGAACGTGTTGGTGCAACACGGAACGACGCCCGACTACAACGACTCCGACGTCTCCAGCGTCAAGACGCATTCGTGTTCATGTCGCAAGAATGATACGCATAATCGGGTGAGTTGATTGTTTAAAAATCCTTTTGAAATTTTACTTCTTTAGCGTATCTGTTTGAAAAAAGTAAGAAATCGAGGGGAAGTAGAACTACCAATAAAGGGGAAGTTAATTTGTCTCCTAAATTACATGAAACTGACAAGGACAGAAGTTTATAGTGTGTTGTTAAGTATGTGTAAATATTATTAATTAGTTGACTTTTTTCTTTTTTGTCCTTGGTAATTAATATAAAAATGATTTGTCGGGGAAAAGGACTTTTTAAGTAAACACTTATTTGTTATTTATAGCGACGTTTCGTCCCTTGCTTGGGACTTTTTCAAGCTTTATAACTATTAAATGTTTTGATTAAGTAGATATAACATTTTTTTATTATTAATTAGTGTCACATAAAAAAAATTAAACCTGGGAATAATATTAAACACTGAAGAAGTTAAACTTCTTATGTGAGCTTATGAGGGTGAGGCTCATTGTCATTTTTTTACTTGTCTTCTTTGGGAGCAGTGATGGTCGACTCGCATAGACTAACTGAATACATTATTTTGATGTATCTTTTACCGTTTAGTCAGCGTAAACTAAATAAGCGCCCTAAAAGTATAAATGTACAGTAAGACCCCGCTAACGTGGAAGATACGTTCCAGTAAGTTTCTGCGCTATATGAAACAGCGTTAAACGAGGTCATTTTAATAGGTAGTTAATTAATAGGCATACAGTCAAAGCCCTCTAAGTGCACAGCTCGGAACCGAGCCCATCCTTTAAGTGCACACTTCCCCTACGATCTTTTTCATCCTCACTCTTCTAACTCCTATAGCTATCTTTATTCAATCAGATGCTATAAACAATATCTCTAAAACTCTATGAATATGATGGAAATGGAAAGTTTGAAAATGGCGCGCTTACGGTCGCACGTGATTGGTCGCAGATTATTCGAAGTGGGGGCTGGGGAACGTGCACTTAGAGGGCGAGTTCGTGTGCAGTAAGAGAACGTGTGCATTTAGAGAGCGTGCACTTAGAGGGCTTTGACTGTAAGTGAAACAGAACCGTGAATAAGAAAAATTGTTTGTTTTTTTTGTTTAATTTTGTAACATTTGTTGCTAAATACTTTTTATCACATTAATTATAGGTTTATTTAAATTGTTAATATCGATTTTTGTTCAATAAAACATTTATGAAAATCAAATAAAAGTTCGAATAAGAAATTAAAACAGGGGGTGGAGGGCGGTTTTAAAACACATTGTATGTACCTGAAAATTTAATAAAAAAACATTAATTAATCATCCGTGACTTACAAAGGTATTCATTGTGATTTATCACGCACCTGATTTTAAATATGTATGATAAAATTTTGATATTGTTTCAAATTGATCGACTATCTAAATTATTTTATCTTTGATAAATTTGTTTATTTATTTCAATAACAATACAACCAGCACATTACACTTCTTTTTTTGAAATAATTGTTTCCGTCTGAGAAAAGCCGAGATTAAAAAATAAAACTTGGGTTCGTACAACAATTCACTTAAGGTAGTTGTCGTGGTACAATATTGTCAAAAAGTTATAGATTATACGCGCTACAAAAGTATACTAGCTTGTAGCTAAGTGATCCATAATTTGTACGCAAGACTGTACCCGTGGAAACGTAACCCATACAGTATTCATATGCATGTATACTTTTCTATAAATTGTTGAACTTTAAACCGTTATTTTTTAAATAATTAGACGGTCAAAAATGTTTTCTTATTTTTTTAAACTCATAACAAATGCATTGAAAGACTGTCAGTTTTTGGAAAGTTTCTGACAGCTAGTACTTTTTTTATAAATAAGAAACTGGTTCAGAACTACAGAGATAGTATACAATCAATGTTAATTATCCAATTTTAAATTGAATTTATTTCGGATTATATACGGTCGATCGACTTCAAATTTTCAGGGTAATTGTATTATCATGTCCTTAATAAGTATACAAAAATTAAGAATTTTCTGACGGTGTGCCTTAACCACGACAACTACCTTAAATACCCAATTAATTATTATTAACTCTCGTAGTCACAGCATTCGTGTTTTTTTATAGTCCAGCTGAACTCACCCTAGTCAAGTAAACAATTTCATTTATAGTCCCTCTGTCCTAGACTTTACCCTTACACATAGAAACTGAGCTATTTCTTTTTGTTTGAGCAGTGTACATACCCGGAATGCGCAAACTATTCGAGTCTGAATAATCCACAGCAACAACCATTCTATCTGCACCCACCGACGTTGACCCATCAACCTCAGCAGAGGTCGGCGTCGACTCTTGAACCGGCGCATGCGCCGCAAGATGGACTCTACATCAATCCCATGTCGGCCAATCATCGACACAGGTATTTTTACTGAATTTAGAACTTTCCACTTGACGAAAATGCTAATAATGGTGTCACCATAATTCCACAAATAAGGATAACTAAAAAAATGCGCAAAGCATTATTTCGATATTTTTACTAGCTGATCAACGTCTGGTCTGCCGTTTTGATGCACCGTGGCACGATGTGTCATGTAACATGTTAGTAGTTATAGTAACTAATAAATAAAAATATAGTGTCATGACCATATTCATATAAGTCAAATTTCAGAATTGACATTAAATAATTTTTACAACTATTCAAATGTTAATTGTCTGTTGCTATATTCTTAGTTAAGTACTACAAGTACGACATTGGTGCCGCGTGACGCTACCCGTACTGAGAACGGCACAGCGCGGATAATAATAAAGTAGCATAACTTTGTTATTTTTGAGAGTATTACAAACATTGTTTTGCCATTAATTTAGTAATTTTTAGTGCTTTTATTTAAGAGTAAAAATTCTTCATTGAAATTTCAAAGTCATCTTTGCACAATACAGCGCAAGTGAATAAGACAACCACCGACCTCTCCCTTTACTTGTAGAGGCGATAGAAGAGCCTTGTAATTTCATCGGATTTTTTTATGAATTTTAAAAATGACATTTTCAAAATTGAATACCCCGGAAGGGTTTTAATGTGGTGGTTTAATTTTATAATTGTCGACCGCTTGCAGCTCAAGTCGTTCCTTTGTTATTCCAGTCATCAATATTTTTTTGTGATTTTTTTTAATCGATAATTTTTCGATTTGTGCAGTCCGTCGAATAGTTCGAGCGGAAGTTCGGCTGGCAGCGTGTCCGGCGAATCGTTCTACTTGCACAACCCGCAGGAAGTGATTTACAACCGGGTCAAGGACCTGTTCGAAACGTCTTCGGGGCCGACCAATCGCAGTTCGACCGGGAACGGACAACAGCCTCCCGTATCGGCACTTACTGGTGAGTTTTGTCTCTGAATGTTTGATTATTAAATTAGGATGTTTGTATTCTTCGTCCCGCACAAAGGAGGAGCTTACATACAGAAGCGTAGCGAGGCCCCGTATAAAAATTTGTTTGGGAGCCCTTCCCCCGTTGAAGTAAATGACTTAAACGGGGAAATCCCGCAGCCCGCGGTAACTGATGTAGGGTGTTACCAACTTTTGAACGCACGCTTTACGCGGGAAAAAAAGAAATTGCTTTTTTTGACTTTTGTCATTTCTGAAATAAAAAAAATTGGGAAGTTTTTATTAATTTTTGCTTACGTACGTTGGGGGCCCCCGTGACCCGGGGGCCCCGTATAATTGATACGGCGGTAGCTACGCCCTGACCCGAGAGCCAGCAGTTTAAAAAAAAAACTAACAAAAAATTTTTTTTGCATTTTTTTATTTTGCTCGAAAAACTACGATTTTTAATTGCGTACCTAGTCCAATTATTGTTTTACGTTTCTACAACAGTTATGTGCCGCTTACAATAATAACTAGATGACGTTAAAACTGAAATGATTACAGATTATGTATACCAAAAATCAATCAACGAATTGAATCGGACAGAACTGTTTAAACTATATTTTTGTGAACAGGGCTCTTGGCATCTTTCGATGATTCAAACTCGTTTTATCAGAAAATAGCACTTAAGCCCTTTTGATATTTCAGCGTTTCAATTAAAAAACATTATTTGAAGTGCCACATTTTTTTACGCACGGTAGAGTTAACTGAATTCATCTGATGACAAACCGTATAACGAAAATCTGCAGCGAAACAGTAGTTTATGTATCTAGAACGTAATGAAAATAGCTGTTTTTCACTTCATTTTCAGTACATTTTCAAAATGTTTGACATTTCATTTGTGTAGTGAATTTCTGACATAATAGTTTCACATTGAAATTTAGTTTGCGCACTAGTGGTAAATGGACCGTTTTAAACACGCATAAAAAGCAAAAAAACAAATATATGTAATATATATTCGGTAAATTAGATTTTATGTAAGTAGGTTTCACTGAATATTCATTTTACGTGAATATTTTGTGATATTTTTTTGCAAACTTGTATTTTAAAGATTTTTAAAAAGATTCTTAAAAAATGTCAAGGATCGTAGAAAAATCTTTAAAAATGCCATTTCTGTAGCTCGTTCATTACAAATCCCCAGCTCTCAGGAATCAGCTAGATTTTTTCTTTAAAAATAATAACGTTAAAAATATGTGTTCGTTTTAGAGCCCCCAAAGTTGGTTGAAAAAGAAGTCCTTTACAAGTTTTGAGCGATTGTCTGAATCCTTAATTTGTTCGCGTTTCTATTGTTGTGAGGGAAAATTATGTTCCTTTAATCCTTCTGTGTTGAATCCTTTTTTGTTCGGTGCATGAGAAACATTTCTTGAAGCCAAGGAAATAAGTTTTGAAGCGTCAACAATGTTACACAGACCTTGAATTGATCGAAAATCGATAGGTTTGATAAAGAATAATTAATTTTGAGCTGAACTTGAATCGCAGTTGGTATTGTACAGTTTCAGTGCAAAGACAATGTTGTGCCTGTGTTGTTGTTGCAGTTTTGAGCTTATTTTTCGCGTGAGGCAGCTCTTTTCCGGTGAGAAAAACGTTTAAAGATTCGGCTCTTCCGTATATCCGACATAGCTGGGCACCGTTAATCAAATACTTAACTTCGTTAATCGTTAATCCGTTACTAAAAAAGTTAACTTCGTTAATCGTTAAGCCGTTAATCTTGCAGGTTAACGATTAACGAATCGTAAATCGTTAACTCGCGATAGAAATTCTATTTTATATTTAATGTTAATACGGGCTATGGAAGTTTAGGCAGGTCATGAAATATTAGTAAAAGAAGGGTGTATCATTAGAGTTTTTAATAATAAATGTTCAACTCAAAATACAGCTAGTCTGACATAAGGTGCATATTCCCCTTCATAAACAACAATATATTGAAGTTTTCGTCGGAAAGTGAGGCTCTTTTAGGCGTTAAAATGTCTTTTCCCGTAGAAAAAAAGGCGTTCGACTGCAGCACTTGACGGTATAGCGGTACTATATTTAATAAACAGATTTATTATTATATCTGTTCTCCGAGGAATGCCGCATCGTTAAAAGAGTCTTTTGACTTCATGTCTAGCCACATTTTGACGAGACTTTGAGCTTTAGTTCTTAAAGATTTGTGACTTTTAGACTTTTCTTTACTTTGAGTGACCGAAATAAAAAAGTCTTCTTCATCTTCCGTACATGTCTGAACGTGTTTTTCGCGGCGCGGCACGGTCCGCACGGTGTCCTTGTGAATTGTAGGTACTTAATTAACGATTGAACGGACTTATGGCAAGTTAACGGAAGTTAATGTGTCCGTTAACATTTTTTAAAGTTAACTGAACAGTTAAATCGTTAAGCACTTTGTTAACTTCGTTAATTAACGATTAACGGATTAACGAGTTAATGCCCACCTATGATATCCGATTACAGAACTGAGCCATTATATAATCACTCTCGTATCTGTCTGTCTGGTCGTCTGTCACAGCTCGAATTTACTGTACGAAGTTGAAATTTGATACATAAGTATAAAGAGTTAGATGACCCAATCACAGACGTATAGCGTAAATAAATAAATTCCGATTTTGGAGGCTAATTTTATGGGGAAATTAGAAAATTAAGAAAAATATATTTTCAAGTGCATCTTGGGACGCATCAAATGAAACGGTTCGTTACGTGCAGAGCCGTCTTTAATCTATTGGAGGCCCTGGGCACTTTGGAATAATGGGACCCCCATGACTATTAAAAAAGACTATTTTTTCTTAAAAAAAGAGCGTAAATAATTAACAAATACATTATTATAAAATATATCGATATATTTGTCGGACGTATCGGTTACCGGATGCTGATCTGGAACTAGGGGGCCCCATCGATCACGGGGCCCAGAGTGCCCAGTGGAAAGTGGGCCCTTATAATGAAAACTGTAAAATTAATTTCACAAATTTTCAGTAAGTATAACAAAACATATACTGTAAGTCACTATATTTTTTTGAAAAAAAAATTTTTTAATACAAAATTATAACATAAAAAAATAATCTTTGTACATACAAATTAAAACAAATGTAAAACCGAGCAAAAATATACTTCATAATATAATTACTTATCATATTATACTGAAAACTGTAAAATTCAATGAACTTCACAAATTTTCAGTATAACAAGACATTTCGAGAAAACAGTTTGTCATCGCTTAATAAGTCGTCATCAAATAATAATACAATTAATTCCTGATGGGGCCACTAGTCTGTGATGATTTTTGTTCATAGATGGCAGTGCGTGTTTCGATCAGACATTAATTATATTACATTTGTCCTGGTATCAATCGTAAAATACTTAATAATGAACAGCAGAGTTGATATCTTCAACTGTTTTGTGGAAGATGACAACATCTTGGAAGTAGCTGTTTGGTGTGTAGAAGTAGGCTTTGTTGACCGGACGGTCGAGTGGATAGCCGAGTGGATATGCGTCGAAGTAACGAGCTCCGCTGGCAACTCCGCAAGTGTATGCGTTGTTGTAGGCGTTCTTGTCTCCTTGGGGCGCTGGTTTGTATGGGCTGATGTGGACGTAGAATTGGAATTCTTGACCTCCCTTCTTACCTGCAAAACAAAAGAAAACGAGCGTTAGTCATTTTTTTCCGGATTAGATAGTAAAGTATAGACTCTGACAGATCTAGGCAATGCTGAGAACTTACCGCTTTAAGTACTCAATGCTTAAAGCACTTCGCTTAAAGCATTTTGTAAAACAGATACTCGTGCTTGATGGTTAGATCACTTTGTATAAAGACTTGCTACTTATTAAGCACGTAAGCATTATAAATTACCTAATAAGCATTCAACAAGCTTAGGAAGCATTAGAAATACTTAATAAGCATGTCTAGTAAGTGCTCGATGCTCGATACTTCAAGCATTTAGGTTCGATGCTTTGACTAGCTCTGGATTAAAGTGAATTCTAATAGTCGGTGTTTTTGTAAAAAAATTCAAATTACCTTTGGGCAAAATAAGACGGTTGGGGAATCCACAGTGTGCCTCGGATTGGTCCAAAACGAAATCTTCCTGGCCAAGGATGGCGTTCATGACCTTCTGGTAAAGCATTTTGTATGTGGTACGATCTTTAACAGTGTGGTAGCTTTCGCGTGAGTTACGTTCAATGACGTTCTTGCCGGCGGCGATGTCATAACGGAATTTGTCCATTTCGACGAAGTTGTGACGGTTCTTGTTGAAGTCCTTGATTTCGTGTCCGTATTCGTCATATTTAGGTCCAAGGAATACGCGTACGACGGCTTGAACGGCTTTGTCACTCGAAACATTGATTTGGTAGGTGTATGGTTTATGGTTAAGACGGTACTGTCTCGCTTTAACAGTGTATTCTTCGGTGTCAACTTCTTTGGTCATATCGGTGTACAAGACGTTGGTGATGTCGGAATCGTAGTAGTCGAAGTATGTGTAGAGCTTGTCGACAACCATGTTGTCAATTTTGACTCCTGGGAAGTTGAGTTCATCGTAAGTGTAGTACGGCAATTGTTTCTGGTATTTGTAGAAGAAGTAGTACATGATTTTCTTGTACAGTTGGTAGAAGACCGGGTCACGAAGAGCGGTTTGGTAGTGTTCGAGAGCACTTGGGTGAAGGTGGTAATCGTAGTGCGATTGTCCGGTGTATCCGTACAGCATGTGAGCGAAGACATGGAGGTATCCGTAGTATTTTCTGTTCACTGAATCTGGGTTTCCGTTAATCAAGTTACCAAGGTATTCAATGCCATGTGGGTCGTACAGATTTACTTTGGTGCCATCCTCCTGCAAAAATTTGATTATTCAATTTATTACGAATTACAAGAAATGCGAAATATCTTTGATTTATGATAATTTAGATAGGTGTGCAATGCCAGGTGAATGTTAGCTTTCTCGACTGATTTATAAAGGTACAAATGAAAATAAATATAACATCGATTTTTTTAAAATGAAGTAACGAACTTACGGTGTAAACATATCCGGAATCGATGGCATCACGAATTCTACTTTCCATAGCTTCGACTTCTTCAGCGTAATATTGGGTGTATTCGTCTCTGACGTAGTTACCTTTGTACGGTCTGCTCGGGAAGTCAAGTCCGTTTTGGTAACGGAGAGATGGGTAATAGCCGTGTTGTACTGGATGATGATAATCGACGTGGGGGATGTGACCTAAATCGTTGGACAAGCGTTCCAAGTAATAACGAGCCAAGAGCTGTTGATGGATGTAGTAGTAGAGTTCTCCGCGACGATCTTGCTTGAGTCCGTATTCTTCACCTCCCATCCAGAATGGATAGTCGGCGTGGAAGTAGTAATAGTACGAGTTGAGACCGATATCTTCGGTGAAGTAAGACATCTGTTGTTCGCGGTCGTATTGGAGATACCATCCAGAATAGTTAGCCGGAATGATGTACTGGTTTTCGCTTGCGTATGGCACGCGGGCGAAGTTCCTCATTTTGTATTCGTACGCTTTTTGGATGACTTCTGAGTTGAAGTAGTAGTATGGGTAGACTTCGTAAGGAGCCGGTAAGACGATGCCTTGGGTGTCTGGACGATGGAGGATGGCGACGGTCAAAGCGTATTCGTACATTCCTTCGTTGATGTAATCGCGAGCCCATACTGCCGATTTGTAGAAAGTGTCGAAGTCCTTGGCGTAGTAGAATACGTGGAACAGAGCAACTGCTTGATGACGGTGTACTTCGTTAAAGATCGAAAAGACTTCACCGCGTGGCAAATAGCCTTGGCGGTATTGGTAGACAAATTCTTTCACAGCTTGAGGGTTCTGAAAATTAACAAATGACGGTGAAATTTATGTAACTAGTGTTTAAAAATTTCAATAATAAACTACGCTTTGCTACCAAAATTGTCAAATTTATTCATTTATTGTTGTTGGATTAACTCGGATACTGTGTAGTGAATAGAATCAAAGAAATAATTTAAGAATATTATGGAGACTGATCCCTTAGATTGTAAAATATGCTATTGGGAAATTTCGAATTGTGGTCTCCAAATTCATTTTATTACTGTTTTTACTAGCTGTGATTAAACATTAAATTTCATAAAACTTGACTTGCTGCTTAAAAATTTCCAAAAACATATATTTTTGCCCTAAAAATTGAATCAAAAAACGTGATATTCGTCAATATTTCTTCACGGCACTTCACGAGATTTCGAATTACGAGAAGGCATAAACTAAAAACTTGGCTAAAAGTCAGATAGGAGAAGTGGTACATATTTGTAGTTTATTTTGAAGCATTAACAGCAAAGATTGAATTTTATAGAAACTAGAGATTTCCGAAACGTGAGTAAGTGCATTTTACATGCACACACACATCCGATTGCTCGTAAGATAGAACTATGTGGATGAAAAAGGGAGCATGTTGAATAGCTGGTACGCAGTAACCTTAAGTATTTGGATGAATTTTTGCAAATGAAACGTTTGATACTTACATTATAATTATCTAAATATTCCTCAATATTGTAAGTTTTGGCAATTTCGATCTGGTCCTTGAACGTGTTGGGCTGGTTGATGTGGAAGTAGAGACGAAGAATGTTCTTCTGCTTCTGCAGGAAATCCTTGTCCGCTAAAACACAAAAATGTACTCTACTTTTAAATTGAATTTTAACAATGTAGAATTTTCTAAAGTTGATCGTGCTCGTTGTTGATACATTTTTGAAATTACAAAATCGCGGTTTAAAAAGCTGCCTGAAATGCAAATTTCATGTGAAGCTATTTCAAGGGGAAAATCAACCAAAACAATCGAAATGTACGTCTTTTGATTGAAGTTTAATTTCAAAACTAGCAAAAAGTAAAAATTTATTTAAACAAATATAACGATCAAAAAATAATTACATCAGGAATAAAAACCAACCAAAACGATTGAAATGAAAACATATTTGCGTTAAATTTAATTTCAAAATTCAAAAGTCTTAACGAAGTCATCAACTTATAACATCAAGTGACTTTGTAACTAATTTATTCCCAAGACAGATGACAATCGAAAACAAAAGAAACAAACAGAAACTTACCAACTTGTCCTTTAGCCATTGGCACGGTTTTGGCCATGGCGAGGGCGCAAAGGCCCGCCACCATAAAGCAAATCGCAACCCTCATGCTGTGATAGTAGACGTCAATTGTTTGTGAAGACACAATCAATGCACCACTTGACGAGTGAGTGTACCGTTTGGCTGGATTTCGACACCTTTTATACCGTCCATCCCGGTGACCTGCGGCGTTGACCCCGGGTATCCAACAATCGACGAAGTCCCAATTGTTTTTTGTTCGATACATATCTGCACTGCGTCTTGCATAATAATAATCGGGTAAAATGCCTGTTCGACAGCCGTGGAAAAAAACACGCCAGTTCAAAGAACTGCTTTTTTTTTATGCGATATCAGCTGTTAACTTGCAATCAGTCTGAACCGGATGTGTAATATTATAGCTCGACTATCTGCAGCTGTTAGATTGCAACTAGTCGGAACTGGAAGTGTATTCTTAGAGCGCGGCTCTCTGAAGGATACTGGATCGGGTAATGTAAGAGATCGGGAGATAGCACAATAAGCCCCAAAGACTGCGGTGCTTCTGGTGACAGGACGGCTCCCAAAGTATAAAAAAAATTGAAGACGCAATACCAACTGTTAGATTGCAACCAGTCAGGACCCGATGTGTAATCTTAGAACGAAGATACTGTATCGGGTGTTGTAAGAGAATGGGAAATAGTACAATAAGCCCCAGAGATGACAGAACGGCTCCCAAAGTATAAAAAAATCTGAAGGTGCAATACCAACTGTTAAATTGTAACCAGTCGGGACCGGATGTGTAATCCTAGAGCGCGCGGTTAGTACTATAATATGAAATATTAACGCAACATCTCTCAGCATTTCGTTTGAGTGTAAGTTTTTCAAGATTTGCGGATTCATCTATAATTGTATCTCAGTCTGTAGCGGCATCTCTCAAGAATGGCTGAACTGATTTTTATGGGGTTTGGTGCACTATCTAACTTAAAGAATGGGGTAATTTCCACCCGATTTGCCACAGCCGATATTAAATATGCCCCAACTAGAGTACAATTTAATCCAAGGGGTACCAAATTTTTTCATTTAATTTTTATTGACCACAGTAGATAATTTATATAGTTAGTGGTAAAGTTGGCAACACTCCCATAATTTTTTGTGCATCAAGTTGTTGACATCGATTGCCCACTATTTTTTTTTCTTTTTTTATCACAGATTGTCTGCCTATTCTACGGGGTGTGAAATTTATTTTTTGAAAAGTGAAAGCTGCATATTTTTCTCTGTATTAATGCTATTTTTTTTTGAATAGCCTTCCGGCTTTGCTCGAGTACATTTTGATTTGGCAACGAAATAATCAAGAACAACCAAAATTCATTTCAGTTCGGTTATCGGTGAACCTAAATTCGGTTTCGGTTCGATCCCTGATCAATATTACAAACCAAAATGCACCCAAATTTCACTTGTTTAAAATTTAAGGAGTGAATCATACACTTATACTTTACAATATAATATGAACGATTTAGTTTTTATGCATGGGATGGGTATACTTTACATTGTTTCATTGATTGGCCGCTCCATTAATCGAACCGTACTATAATGATGACTAACTGTTTAACTTTTGCTTACTATAAAAATGAAAAGGCAAAATGTATTTGAATTCCTGTAAATAAGAATTTTTAGTAGATCGTCTGTCTGACAAGCTCGTCGATCTACCGATAGCCTTGATACGATACAAGCGTCTAAGATATGGTAAATTATAGACGCTCGACAATAAAAGTCATAAGTGTGAGGAAATTTCGTTAAGATTTTAAATTAAATTTTTTCTCATTGCCAGTGAAGACTTTCTATGGTCGCTTTGAAACAATTCACCCAGTATATTTTATATCAGTAATTACAATTGTGTGATAAGGTAAGAAAATGACCCCTTGACACTTCATTTGTTTATAACTGAACGGTAAATAGAACAATTGTAACGAGTATAAGGAGTGGATCAAAATGCTCGCTAAGTTCGAGCGCCTACTTTTTGCTCAGGAAAAAAAAGACGGCGGCAAACATGATATATGTATGTCTCTTTCCGGCACGTCTTGTTGTATGTTGTATGTTGTATGCGTAATGCTCAATTTAAGTTACCGAACATCATGTAGACCATACTTCAGGGACCTAAAACTACTAACTATATATGGAATTTATGTACTTGAAGCAGCAGTATTTGTTCGAAACAATCTACAATTCTTCGATAATAACAACGCTATCCACGATTACAACACTCGACACTCCAAGGATCTTCACCAGCTTAAGCCAAAAAGCGCTATGTTTAAAAAAAATATTAATTATAGACTTATTCAAATTTATAAACACGTCCCACCTCACATAAGAAATATGCCACCTCACAAATTTAAAATACAGCTCAAAGACTATTTAATTTTAAAATGTTTGTACTCACTTAATGATTTTTTTATGTAGAATTTTATGATGTATATGTGACATATTTCATGGCTGACGGCTATTTATGAAATAAATATATTATTATTATTATGTCTTTCTGTCATATTGTTCGCGCTATCCAGACTAGCACAGCTCATTGCACTTTCGCGCGGTTGATGCGCGTTTGTTTCGCATTCGTGCGCCTGCGCGTGAAGAATGCGCAGCCTCATTGAAATCTATATATATGTCGTACGATAATTAAAAAAATAGGATCCTCGCGATAATCCTAGAAAGATTGCAAAAAAACTGGGTAATTGGAATCCGGTTTTCTGTAAACGTCCTAAGATTTTTGCGAGAATCCAATTTTTTTAATTATCATGTGACATATATATGGCATGGTGTCGCGCGAACTTGCGATCAAATGCTGCTATGTATTTTCCACAATCGCTCGTTTGCCGTATGAGAAATGCATCTATATTTTTTTTATAATTTTAAAATGTATAGTTTAAATAAAGATTAAAAGAAAATGTACGAAAATCGAGCATTAACCCCCCCCCCTATCGCCGAAACTACTGACCTTAAAATTTTGAGAAAAATAGGGAATATAGGACTTCACCCATAGTTTATAGGAAAACTTAAACTAAAATCCTAAGTCTTAAAGTTCTCACGGAAAACGGAATGGTACGGAATCTCGCACTAGACCTGTTTTTTTTTTCACATCTGACTGTGTATTTATTTATTTATTTTTTTCAGTTAAAGTTGAAGTTCATTCAAGCAGTTCAGGCGCCGGTTCGGACGAAAATCTCTCATCTTCGGATCTTTCGGAACGTTCGGGCGAGCCCGAAAATGATTACGAAGACATCTACTTGGCTCGTGACGAATCCAACAATAACAATACAACAGCGACGAAACAAAACACGTCCATTTCCGGTACAGTGAAAGACCGTACCAATACGGCATTGCGATCGCGCAGTCGCGATTCCGGGAGTCATAGTCGATCCGGATCGGCAAGTTCCAGTAATTCCGGTTGTAATGTAATCGTTAAATTAACCCCGACTAACAACAGTAGTAATAACAAAGTGAAAAGTGAGGTTAAGAGAGTCAACGAATTTTTACCAAAGCCACAAAAGTACGAGAAAGTCAAGAGGAGCGGATCGACCAACAATGGCGTCGTTATTAGTAACGGAACGAATGACGTCGACGATAAAAATTCGCAGGACAGCAGCGGCATGTCGAGTGCTTCTCCATCAGATCTCGGAGGCAATTCCGAGGAAGAATCGGAGAAAACTAAACTCGGGTCTAGACATTCGCTTCCGCCATTACAAAATAATAAGGTAAGTCGTTTTCTAACCGGATTCATTTGATCTCTGACTTTGAATTATAGTGACTTTTTGGTTTGGAAACTGGCCACTTCAAATACAATTTTGTGTATTTTCAGAACACGACGCATTCGCGTTTCTTGAAACGCGTAGTTTCCGTCCCGCCGGAGGTGAGCGCACCGCCGCCTCCGCCTCCGCTACCCGACGTATCGGTCGTCACCCAACAGCCTCTTTCGTTACCCCAACAGCAGACCACGAAGCAACATCCTCCCGTGCAGCACGTCCAGCCGCTCATCCACAACAACAATAGACGCTCGTCCGTTTCTGGAATTGTTGGCGCGTCGTCGGCTCAACCGCCGTCGATTGTCGTGACCAACAACAACAAGGAGGATGACGACAGCAGTGCACCGACCGATACCGTCGTCAAGCCGTCCGATCTGCTCAAAGGCAAGCATGGAAGGACTATGACGATTATCGGTGAGTTGTTTTATCATTTTATTTTTAACTTTTGAGCAGTGTGACGCAAGATTAATTAGTAGATGTTAACATTGTTGAAAGAGTGATTTGGTGAGACGGAAAAGAGGTTGAAGATAGCAGGACTTGATCCCAACTGTCAAACGTTCAAATCAAGCCAAGGGTTTCGAACAACGTAAGCAATCGATTTCACCAATCACACGTTAAAACTGTTTTTATTTGTTTCAGTTAATACATTTTATTTTAATTTATAAATAAGACTTTTATTGTTGCAACACGATAACGCATTCTGTTTATAAAGCCATGCGATAGCGGATTTAATGGCTTGACCTTCAGCTGCATAAAAGCCGGTAAAAATTACGTACGCTACGCGAAAAAATATATTTTTATTACAACCTTGGCAAACAATACGTGCATTTCCAAGTTCGCGAAATTAAACATTTGAAGGTCTCCAAGAACATTTGGGTTTGAGACCCACTCTAATATTTTTTGTCATGTTTAAAATATTAAAAAAGCTTGAACTCTCGATCACACAGTCGAAGTGAAAAACTCTCTTACTCACTGAAAACAACGCAAACTTTTAAGTAAACGCCATGCCACAATTTATAGAAACAGAGGAAATGCCTTTTCATAAATATTTTTTTACAGCCGACTATTAGCAAGTTAACTAATAATAATAATAATGCGTTTAACGTCCGTTTCTCGACTTTATAACATAACAGACGCCATTCGCACCATTACTATTTTCCATCTACCACAAATCCCGTTATTTTTCTACATTTTTAAAATTTCAACTTATGTAATAGCAATGGGCGAATGAAGGAATTATAGGAAATTAGGATAAGGTAGGCAACGTTTCAACTAGGAGTTTGATAGGTAATCGGCCGTGGCCTCAAATAAGAAACCATCTCGATATCTATCTGGAATTAATTGAGGGAAACCATGGAAAACCTCAATCAAGGTGGTCGGTACAGGAATTACCGTTTCTCGGCGAGAGGCAGTAGGAAAAAATCCCAGCCACATCTGCCCCCGCCGGGATTCGAACCCGGACCTCCCGAATGCGAGTCTAGTGCTGTCACCACTACTCTACCCAGCTCGGTATTAGCAAGTTAACTAATTCGTCCCAAAATATGGATTCAGTCCGCTTATCCGTTTGACCTGTATCGTGTTCACAGACAAACAGACTTTTTCCCAAAAATAGGGTTTTTAGACTCGGAGGAGCTCAAAACGAATAAATATTGTAAAATTGACCTAAATTAGTACCAATCCCCCAGTGGGCTAGAATGGTAAAATCATGTAAATACAACAACGAAAAAAAACATAGTTACGCGCTGTTGAATTCAATACCGATCCGTCGATAAATTAAAATGGCAGACGCATAAAATATAGGTTAACATAAAATATAAAAATATTGTATATGAAGAACGGAGTCGGCGCTTACATTTTTTGCTCGAATAACAATTATTATAATTTAAGCACCGCTATAACGTTTTACCATGTACTATAATGTTTTTCTAACCGAAACATTTATCTATATCAGTGGCTCCCAACCAGTGGTACGCGGACTACAAGTTGGTCCATGAGAGCCACGAAAGTGATCTGCGGAAGGGCCCGGCAACACATATAAAAAGTCTTCATTAAATGGAAATTTTAAAAGCGAGATCGGGTTAATATATCCGTGCTGATTGACTATTATAATAAAAAATGTGTTTTAAGGTAGGCACACCGTCAGAAAATTCTTAATTTTTGTATACTTATTAAGGACATGATAATACAATTACCCTGAAAATTTGAAGTCGATCGACCGTATATAATCCGAGATAAATTCAGTTAAAAATTGGATAATTAACATTGATTGTATACGATCTCTGTAGTTCTGAACCAGTTTCTTATTTATAAAAAAAGTACTAACTGTCAGAAACTTTCCAAAAACTGACAGTCTTTCAATGCATTTGTTATGAGTTTAAAAAAAAATAAGAAAAATTTTTGACCGTCTAATTATTTATAAATAACGGTTTAAAGTTCAACAATTTATAGAAAAGTATACATGCATATGAATTACTGTATGGGTTACGTTTCCACGGGTACAGTCTTGCGTACAAATTATGGATCACTTAGCTACAAGCTAGTATACTTTTGTGGCGCGTATAATCTATAGCTTTTTGACAATATTGTACCACGACAACTACCTTAAAAACTGTTTTACTATTTAAATACCTTTGAATTTGATTATTGATTTAATTTCAGGCTGAGTGGTCTTTTAAAGGTTTGGAACCACTGATCTATATAGTCACTTTTTATTTTCCACAATCGTTTCACATGCAATCTTCACAGTGCATGCTTCCATAGATAAAAACTTCCAGTAATTTTCGGACACCTATTTCAACCTACCGTTGGGGGGGCCACCCATAAATTAATACGTCAAATTAATTTCCCCCCGTCCTTGTCACAGGTAGTCACATTTGTGGGACCTCCCATCTTTACAATTTTACACCTAAAACTGAGTAAATGAAAATTATACAATACAATCCTTATATATCCTAAAGAATATTTTTTAGTATATTTGCCATATGGCAACACACTATTAGCGTCGGTCGGATGGCGGGACCTAGGGGTCGGACCAAAATTTCTCGACGTTTCATAACCTCTTAAACACTTTGGCACCATTTTTAAATAAATTGATTTCAACTAAATTTGGTCCACGTGTTGAAACTCGTCACCGCAAGAAGCCTATTTAAAATGGGCCTAATCGGGCCAATTTAAGGGTAGTTTTTAGAGGTTGAAAAATGTTTTTGTGCCTCAAAATACCGAAAAAATTCTCCGATTCGTTTCAAAATTGAAATTTAACCCTCTGGTAGTAATTAAAAAGTGCCCCTAAAATTTTAATAAAATCGGCTCGACAGGACCGGATTTACAAATTTTATGAAAACACTAGTTTGCAGATAGTGAATTATTTACTGAAAGTTGTATGTAATTTGGTATAGAGGTTCGATTGATAATAATATTGCAATTGAGAAAAAAAATGTTCTTTTAAGGGATGTATTAAGGAGTCAAATTTTTTTTGTCCAAAAACCCACTTAAGTTCGCATAATAAAGCCACACTGCCTATATTAGCAAATACACTGTATTGTCGGCAGGGTTTTGGCACGAGGCTTATGACTCCCCGGCTCCTTGTCACACAATGTCACACTTTGTCGACCCCCCACCCCTCTTAAAGTGTGACGTAATTTATGGATGACCCCATGACACACACATTGTGAGAATTTTTAGGTGCTCCTAGTTTGCGACGTAAAATGTGGCCCAGGGAATATATTTTTTGCACGACTCCCTATCAAAAAAACCCGGGTCGCAGTGCCAAAACCCTGCCGACAATATAGTGTATTTGCACTTATACAGGCAGGGTGGCTTTATTATGCGAACTTAAGTTGGTTTTTGGGCAAAATAAAAATTTGACTCCTTAATACACCCCTTAAAATAACATTTTTTTTTCTTAATTGCAATATTATTATCAATCGAACTTCTATACCAAATTATACACAACTTTCAGTAAATAATTCACTATCTGCAAAGTAGTGTTTTCATAAAATTTGTAAATCCGGTCCTGTCGGGCCGATTTTTTTAAAATTTTAGGGACACTTTTTAATTACTACTGGAGGCTTAAATGTCAATTTTGAAACGATTCTGAGAATTTTTTCGGTATTTTGGGGCCCAAAAACGTTTTTCAACCCCTAAAAACTACCCTTAAAATGGCCCGATTACGCCCATTTTAAATAGGCTTCTTGCGGTGACAGATTTCAACACGTGGGCCAAATTTCATTCAAATCAATTAACTCTTTCGAACGTTATTGCCCGCACACATATATATATATATATATATATATATATATATATATATATATATATAAATATATATATACATATATATATATAAACATTTTTAAAAATGGTGCCAAAGTGTTTAGGAGGTTATGAAACGTCGAGAAATTTTGGTCTGACCCCTAGGTCCCGCCATCCGACCGACGCCAATAGTGTATGTTGCCATATGGCAAATACACTAATAACTGCTTTTCATGCTTGTATAGCTGTAATAAAATGATACATTTTCGCACTAGTGCGTAAAGTAAAACGAAAGAAATGCGATTTTACTATTCCGACAATAATTACTATGGACATAAGTACCTACTTATGCAGATGTCGCTTGCTAAGCTTCGCTGGTTTTGTCTTATTTGCAGCAAACAATTTAAATATTATCGTCCTAAAAATTTTCCAGAAATTGTTTGAAATTTCGTAATCATAGATGATGACCTCGGTTGCTGAGCGTCTATAATCTATCCCTATCTTAAAATGTTTCGATCTTGTCTGACCTCAAACAAAAAAATCACAATTATCGCCGAGAAGAAACCTTAATTAGAGAAAGTGATGATTTTATATCGTTTAGAAGGAAAGCACGGTCATGAATACACGATTTGCATACGCATAGCAACTAATGCAAATTACTTTAATATTATTTATATTATAAATATAATTTTTAATCAAATACAATGAAACTTTCCTTGTTAATTTGTATTAAAAGATTTGCATGTACAGTAATACCCCGAACTTACGCGTGCACCAACCGATAACCGTGTGGGAAAGTCGGGATACAATTTTGCATTTATTAATATATCAAATTATGTTTAATAGGGATCGGAGACTAAAGGAAACAATAATTAAGAAGAAAAATATTCATTAAAATTTTAGATAATACAACGAATTATGTTATTGTGAATTACAAAAACTTAAATAAAAGTTATTTTGACGTAGAAGGCTTTATACAATCTGACAAAGTCGTTTGATGAATCGACGATTTTTTATCTCCCGCTAAATTTCTTCGTAGTACGCTAATAATAATTTTTCGTTGGAGTCTGTATATGTTTTCTAATTGAACTGGGTCTAAAGAATCAGGTCCTTCAATTTCTTCAAAAATCGCGTAGCTCTGGAATTTGGATCCACGTATGGCGAGATAGCTAATCCATTACGGCAGGCCCATAGGTAGAAACTAAGGTCCGCTAGATGTTTATAACATTGAATAAAAATGATCTTGTATTAGAGTTGGGTAACTCAGATCTGAACCGGTTCAAAGAGCCGACTCCGACAGAAAATCCGTGAGTTTTTTTTTGAGCCGACAGATCAACGGATCCGCAGAACTAAGTGAAACACTTAACACACAGAAGCACATTTTACGCTTACGTATCAGTTCTTGCTTTGATGCATCTGTCAGCTCAAATGACTCATGTATCACATGTTTGGCTATGCATTCTTGATTCTATACTGGTCGTGATATGATTGACTGAACTAGGTAACTCAGTGGCAGACTGCAGTAACATATTCAGAACTCGGCTCTTTTTGAACCGGTTCAGTGAGCCGGCTCACATACGGGATCCAGATGTAAAGATGCAGATCACAAAAAAGACCCGTTTTTCCCATCTCTATCTTGTATTTTGCGGCACCCTCCAATGTTATTAGACACAGATGTGATCTCGTTCCGTTGGATAGTAGTGCGGAGACAGTGGGATGGATTGCCAACTGATATTGCTTGGTTGGTAAATATATGAACGGTCTCTCAGCTGACGTCATCTATTAACGAGGTAACCTGTGTAACTAATAACCTGGGGCGTCTTTGTCAGAAACATAAATTTTATTTGAAAGAGACGGACGACCCCATTCTAAAATCCGCTCTCGCAACGAAAACAGCCGCATGGTGCATCTGAACTGTGCTGGTACTCAAGAAAAGTAAACTTGAAGAAACTGTCCGGTGAGTGGTGACAATTAATAAAACTGTTCCGCCATCATCACCTGCCTGTTATGTTAATTAATCTATAAATTAAAATTTTCAGACCGAAACCGTTAAACACGTAAATTTAGCAATAAATCATGTGCACAATATGTTTGCAATAAATTTAGTCATACGTTAATAGTTTATAAATCGAATCAGTGTATTATGTTCTTCATCAGGTATTTTATAAACAATTTAAATAATTGCTTAAGGTAGTTGTCGTGGTACAATATTGTCAAAAAGTTATAGATTATACACGCCACAAAAGTATACTAGCTTGTAGCTATAAGTGATCCATAATTTGTACGCAAGACTGTACCCGTGGAAACGTAACCCATACAGTATTCATATGCATGTATACTTTTCTATAAATTGTTGAACTTTAAACCGTTATTTATAAATAATTAAACGGTCAAAAAAAATTTCTTATTTTTTTAAACTCATAACAAATGCATTGAAAGACTGTCAGTTTTTGGAAAGTTTCTGACAGTTATTTCTTTTTTTATAAATAAGAAACTGGTTCAGAACTACAGAGATCGTATACAATCAATGTTAATTATCCAATTTTTAATTGAATTTATCTCGGATTATATACGGTCGACCGACTTCAAATTTTCAGGGTACTTGTATTATCATGTCCCTAATAAGTATACAAAAATTAAGAATTTTCTGACGGTGTGCCTTAACCACGACAACTACCTTAACAAATTTTAGTATATGGAATTCAAATTACCATTCCAATTCCACAAGTAGGAAATGGTTACGATAAGCTAAGTCAAAATTCATTTTTCAAAATTTTACAATATAGTAAGAACTCGCTTGACGCTGCCTAGCTCGATGCTGTTTCAGTATTACGCGGTTTCTAAAAAAAGTTTAGTCACTATAACTTAAATTATGGATCAGTTTATACAAAGTGATTCAAATGTTGATAGAAGTTCAAAGGCCAGACGAAGTGTTATTGATATAATACCTTGCTATCGACAACAGCTTACTGAACTAAAAAGAAAAAGGCAAACGACATTAGATGACTTCTCCACAAAAAATAAAATATATCAAATGAGGAACTTTCCTCATCGCAAACATAACTTCTTACTCGAATTATTATTTGGTTTTCATAAATGTTTTATAAACAAAAACCTATGTTAGCAATTAATAAATCTAGAATTAATGTGATAAAAAAGTATTTAACAATAAATGTTACAAAATTAAAAAAACCCGGGTCGCAGTGCCAACACCCTGCCGACAATATAGTGTATTTGCTTGTATAGAGCCGTGTGGTTTTATACGTTTATTATGTGAAATTAAGTTTGTTTTTGGGCAAAATAAAAAATTTAACCCCTTAATACACCCCTTAAAATAACATTTTTTTCCTTAATTGTAATATTATTATCAATCTAACGTCTACACCGAATTAAATACACCCTTCAATAAATAAGTCACTATCTGCAAACTAGTGTTTTCATAAAATTTGTAAATCCGGTCCTGTCGGGCCGATTTTATTAAAATTTTGGGGACACTTTTTAATTACTACCAGAGGGTTACATTTCAATTTTGAAACGATTCGGAGAATTTTTTCGGTATTTTGAGGCCCAAAAACATTTTTCAACCCCTAAAAACTACCCTTAAAATAGCCTGATTAGGCCCATTTTAAATAGGCTTTTTGCGGTGATGGATTTCAACACGTGGGCCAAATTTCGTTGAAATCAATTAACTCTTTCGAAAGTTATTGCGCGTACACATATATATATATATATATATATGTATATATATATATATATATATATATATAAACATTTTTAAAAATGGTGCCAAAGTGTTTAGGAGGTTATGAAACGTCGAGAAATTTTGGTCCGACCCCTAGGTCCCGCCATCCGACCGACGCCAATAGTGTATGTTGCCATATGGCAAATACACTAAAAAAAGTAACAAATTTACTTATTCTCGGTTCTGTTTCACTTACGCCTATTATCTACGTATTAAGATGACCTTATTTAGCGCTGTTTCGTATAGCACAGGAACTTATTGGAACGTATCTCCCGCGTTAAGCGGGATCTTATTATATTTGTCCGTTTTGCGAGGTCCCCGAATCCACAAAACATATTTACGGAAAAAGTCTGTTCGTCTGTTTGGCTGTGAATACGATACAAGTCAAAATGGCTGAGCAGATCGAAACCAAATTTAGGAAGTAGGTTAAAATCTTGAGGCGCATCGAGAAAGCGAGTTCATATTTAGAGTACTAGCGGCCCGGTCCGGCTTCGCACGGGTAGCACTAATTATCTGTAGCCATAAAACATGAGAATCATTATCATAAAATTCTCAACGTGTATTGAATTTGTGCGAATTATTCGCTTTTAATTGTGAATGTTCAAAAATCGAAGAAAAATCAAAATTGACAAAAAACGAAAAAAAAATTGATCCGATCGCTACCAAACTTCACAGGATCACCCACTGGGCTAATCTGAAGATTGCCCAAAATTTCAACAAAATCGGTCCAGCCGTTTTGGAGTCCATATGAACCATACGGACACTCATCGATTTTTAGACATATTATAGATAGATGCTTCAGCAATGTTGAGGTTGCGCTTCCATCGAATTTATATATTGTAACAGTTTTTAGTCAGTAAAAGTTATGGTTAAAATGTTATAATAATTTATGCAAAACTGTTTCGGCTGATCAAAACTAATTAGTCAGCTGATGTTAAAAGTTAATTAGATGGTACTTCACATACATATACTGTACAAATAAATAATGTTTTAAATGTAATCCATATAGCATTAAACCTAGATTTCACTTGATCCATCTGATATGTAAACTTAACTGTCTAGCCCCCTCTTTACATACTCGAGTAAGTATACTCGAGTCATACCGGACGCGATTCTGAACTATCACACGTTTGAACTAAATCAAATCTCTGACCCAATCGACATATAAGGAAGTTGCTTTTTCTGGAATAGGGCGGCAGTTGTCATCATCTGAATAACACCAGTTCTTTATTTTTTTCTAAACGGCTGCAAACATTTATGTCTTTTCGAAAAAACGGTTACAGTTTCAAAAAGTGTTTGAAACAAAATTTTCAACAAGTTTATGTTCCTAAGCTTTTTATTTTCAATAAATAAAACAAACTTTTTTTGTTATCGCGAAATCGTGAAAACTGCTGAACCAATTAATTTTTTTCACGGTAGTATCTGGGTGTTCTTTAGACAATATATCATCACGCTAAGTCATAAAATATAATAAATTTGAACAAAGTATTGAGCATGCTAAATTTGCCAGTGTTTATAACATAAGTTCGTAAAGAAGAAACTTCAAAATGTTAATTTGCCTTCCCGTAATTCGAAATCCTCTGACGAATATCATGTTTTTTGATTAAATTTTTTGGACAGATATATGTTTTCTTTTAAATTTAAGTAGCAAGCCAAATTTTGTGAAGTTTAATGCTTAGTTATAGCTAATAAAATGAAATGAATTTTGCAACCACAGTTTGAAACCGGGAAACATATTTTTCAATGTAAGGGATCTTATAAGGGTATAAATAATAGCATTGAACGTTCTGTTGATTTTATAACACTTAACAATCAAACCCGAAACTTCTAGAGGTGTATATTATTGTAGAACATTTGCGATTATAATTATTAATACTCCGTGCACTTAAACTGCAATTAATTTACAACAGTAGCGTGCGTGTCGCATTCATAACGATCTAGCTGCATATAAATACACTATACTTGTATATTATGTTTGTTTTTTTAAAGCAGACGTTACTTGACTTTGTGGCTCGGATTGGTCCGGGCACGTTTGGATTTGACAACAGATTTCCCATTATAAGACTTCATAGTTTCCCCGGCTTACACCAATTTAGTTTAGAAATTGCGCGCGGGATCCTTGACTTCCTATACATTTTCGCTCATTGCAGTGTCCCCCGTTTGTCGTAGCGTAAAGAGTGCTGCATACGAGACTTGTTTTGCCGCTGGATTCACTGCTCGGTTCCAAGTGTGCTTTATCGATAACAATCGACACAACTAAATGCATCGATTTAGGCGAAACATATTATGCACGGTAGAAATCTAACAATATGTTTGAAAGCAAATGTGCTGCTCTCTGTCAAATCACTAAACCAGTGGCTCCCAACCCGTAGAAGTTTGCGAACCATTCAGCCTGAAATTGAATCAATATACGCGGACCTCATAAGCACGGATATATTTGCCCCATCTCTTTCAACGCATATCGTTTTTAAAATTCCCATTTAATGGCAACTTTTCATATGTGGTGTTGGGCCCTCCCACGAATCACTTCCGAGACTCTCACGGACCACCTGTGGTCTGTGGAACCACTGCTTTAAACAGTCGCTGTGTCATATTGTGTTCCACACCATAAAATTATAACTGGAGATAAAGAGATTGTAGATTATAGACGCTCAACTACTATAAGGTCATCAGTTCTCATAGTGTTTCGTTAGCGTGCTCAGAATATAATAATTCTTAACAATTCATCTTTAAAGTTCAATTCCAGATATATGTTATAATAGAAAACAGTATCACGGGTAATTGGAATAATAAAATAAATCAATTTAAACACTCATTGATTGCAACGTTTCGTCTTTCTTTAATTAAGACTTTTTCATTTAAACATATTGAGAGCTTGAAAAAGTCTTAATTAAAGAAAGACGAAACGTTGCAATCAATGAGTGTTTAAATTGATTTATTTTATTATTCCAATTACCCGTGATGCTGTTTTCTATTCTTAACAATATTGTTTTCAGTACGCGAAATGTTGGCTGGTGTTTTTCTAACATGTTTTTAATTGTTCCCAGTACTACGCTACTGAAACAAAAAAAAATATAATAATAATATAAATTTCATGTAGAAATGTAATTTACCTAAAATCATAAAATTATATGTCTCTACACACGACAGGAGAAAAAATTCGTTGCTCTTGCATTTCTCTTAACAATATTTTAATTCAGAAATAATAGGAGCGATTTGACTTACAAATCAGTTTTTTAAGTACCTAAATAGCTTTGGCTTCCTTCAATCCTTGCAAAAACTTAGTGAAAGTAGCCCGAATTATGGTTGAGTGAAAGAAGGCAACGCAACTTATTTTGAAGGGAACTCAAAATTTATGTTCAATTTTATATTATAATAGTACATTTTATTTATTTCTGCAACTTTGTTGAAATAATTAAAATGTACTAATAAGCATTTATTCTTCCACGTTCCTGCTATTTTGTTTCGGAATTTGTATAAACTCATGAACCCTAATATCAGTTAGGATTAGGATTAAATTTAAGCCTCTCCGCACACGGGCCAACGGCTTTGCAATTTGAGTTGCAAACCGATTTCACGATGCAATCGTTCTGTGACCTTTCGTAGGTACTTTAAAGATCAATTTAAACTCATAATATGGTGATTCAAATTACACATTACATAAGGCAAGTTTTTTTTCTCTGGCGCATGTAAATTACAAATATATAAACAGAATAACAGATGCATTTCCCCACCAGAATAATGTAAAAACAACAATGTAGTTAACACGAATCGTTCTTATTGTTACGCTCAGGGAGCAAGAGAGTCAACAGCAGTGGCCAGCACCAATTAGATGCCGGCAATCAGCAGCAACAATCGGAACAGCAGTCATCCAACGGCAGTTCGTCGACAGACACCGACTGTGAAACGTCGACCAATAACAGCAATCCGGCTGATTCGGTCAAATCGCCGTCCGGTCCTAATCTGGTCAACAAACAGCTCGTTTTGCCGTTTATTCCGCCACGTTTCCCCGGCAACAACAGCGATTCCAATTCGTTGATCAAGCCGTCGGAGTACCTCAAGAGTATCAGTGACAAAGTACGATCTAGTGCCAGTTCTACGTTGAGGTTATCCGATTGCGAGGACACAAATAACCGGGAAGTTTTTGAAAACAACAGCACTAATAGTTCAATGAAGAGTGCGGCGTCGGTCGATGTATGCAACAACAATAATTCGACAACAGGAAGTGTTGGCAATGTGACGGCCGCCACCGTTGTTCAAGTTGCGGCTGGACCGCCGCCCCCACCACTGCCGGAATTAATTAAGGATTCGGCTCAAGGTATGTGCTTTGTAATCTATTTAGGTTGTTGAAAGTGTGACTTGGCGAGACGAGGGTAGTAGATTAGATTAGATTAGAAAAGAGGGCGAGAGGGTTTATTCCTCGTCAACACCGCGACCTTGATAGATCTATTGTGTAGCCCTGACTCATTTATATCTCTATGAGATTAAGGCTTTTGATAAAGCCTAGAATTGCTTTGAGATCTGTGTCCCATATCTGATCAGGTGTTGGGAATGGATTATTGAGTTTTCGCTTCATGACTGCTTCACATTTTACATTTACAAAGCAGATGCTCCGATGTTTCAGGAGCCTCCAGACAGAAGCGACATGACTCGATGTCTATTACGCCAATTTTTTTAAGGTGATATCTCAAAGGGCAGTGACCTGAAAAGAGCGCTGCAATTATTGTGAGCTCAGATTTCTTTAAGCGTAGAATTTTATCTGCTTTGTCATTATTACGAGGGTAGTAAGTCTTGAAACCTTTTTCCCAACTATCAAACGTTGTCAAGGGTTTCTAATGACGTAAGGAATCGATTCAACAAATCATAGACGTGACCACTTTTATAAACTCTAACGCCCACGTCTAGTACTCTACTAACCTTGTATTTAACTAGTGTTTAGAAATTTGTGAATAGCCGAGTGTGTAACGAAAGCTTTTCTCTTACAATTTCTCTCCAGAGTCTAATCTGAGAACTGGCAAAATTATCAATTAGATTCAAAATCATGTTGGTTTCCGTGCTTGTCGGCTGTGGTCTATTGGTATTTGTACCTGACGTTTCGTCTACAACTGTGGTAAATATTTACCGTGAGCTTCATCAGCTGCTACGTCTTTGATAATGTCTACCGCAGTTGTAGACGAAACGTCAGGTAGACTTATCAATGGATCGCGACCTACAAGCCCGGATACCAACAAGATTTGTAACCGGTCCTGAAAGCTTGAATATCATTTAGATTTAATATAAATTGAAAATTTAATTGATGCTAGCTACTCCAAAATGGCGACGGTTACCTCCTGGTAGTGTACATTAAAAAGAAAGAAGTTCTTAATTTCATATGTGTGTCTTAGCATCATTTGAAAACAGCTGAACCGATTGATACGAAATCTTTTAATAATAATTATTCAGCATATTATAAGGGCTATAGGTTTTGAAAGTCAAATATTCTGATAGAATATTAATTATTCTTCTAATAAGAGCCCCCCTGCGACTAGTCATATAAAACAGTTGTGTTATAAACAATTATAACTTGGGTTATTGATTTCTTTAGTCTTAGTTAAATGAATGCAATAAGACTCGAAATTTTAGTTGTAACAACTCACGTGCCGATTTTACCGGAAATATGTTCCGTGGGGCACACCAATACTTTCTTGCCACTCTAAAATTAATTTATTCGTAAGTCAAATACAAGTATACAATCATCATTTAATTAGTAATTCATTTCGTATTAATTATTTATTTATTATAATAAATTATGCATATTATTTTATGTACTGCTTACAATTATACTGTGTAATGAAAATGAATGGGTAGTAAAGACATAGTAGTTGCATGTTTTTAAATAAGAAGCATGTTTTGTACTGCGTTTCCCGTAAGAATATTGCTGTGACATCTACACTAATATCGTATTATAAAGAGGAAAGATTTGTATTTTTGTGTGTATGTTTGTAATGAATAAACTCAAAAACTACCCTGAGTAACATAGGCTATATTTATTGCTAGAAAATATTAGGGATCCTTACTAAAATTTTAGTAACGTAACCCAAGGTGTAAAAAAAATGCCATAAAACATCTTTCGTCGCATGCGCTGCGGAAACTATTGATGATAGAACAAAAGTATGTTCTACAATATTAAAGACCATATCAATAACTACAAAAAACTTCGCGATACTATATGTCCAACTATTATCGTTATGTCACAATAACCACTTTATACATTTTAATAATCTATATAGATTAAAGACGATGTATATGTAATCTATGGACTCCAAACGGGTAGATCATTTTTGATGAAATTTTCAGACAATCTTCTGAAGTTTGGTAGCGATCGGATCAACAGAATTTTTTAAATTTCTTTTTGGGAAATAAGATTTTTCTTTGGTTTTTGAACATTCATAAATAAAAGCGATTGAATTCGCGCAAATTCAATTTAAGAATTTAATGATAATGATTCTTATCTTTTATATCCTATATATTACATTTACACCCAGGCGAAGCCGGACTGGGCCGCTAGTAGGTTATATACCTACGTGTAAATATGTATATGTCTACAATTTCCTCTTCCTTTCTTGGCGCTCAAGGTTTCTCTTGTATTTCCCCGGTGTTGAATCATTTCCCCTTTAACGTCACAGAAAATTTCAAATAAATACGTCGCTAAAGAAGTCTCATTACAAAACTTCCACCCATACGAGTATATAGTTTTTTACACCACTCGCTCAGTAGAAGAGACAATTAAATAAATGCTCGCTGATTGCAGGCACACAAAAATCAAACCAGCAGTTGTCAAACAGCGTCGATACGGACACGATCGCCCGCAAGCAGCAACAGCCTCTGTCGGCGATCAGCATCCAAGATTTGAACAGCGTTCAGTTGCGTCGCACCGAATGCAAGACGCTGGCGTCGAAAACAATGTCGGCGCCTCCGATGCGTAGCATGAGCCTGCAGAGTTTACAGGTCACAGAACCGTTCCTTGCCGTCAAGACTGACCTCATTGCCGAATTGAAGATGTCGAAAGACATTACCGGCATCAAGAAGATGAAGGTCGAACGTGCCAAGACTGAGGAGAAACAGGAGAAAGAAATGGTCTCGGAAATCACGAAACAATTCACTGCAAGTAATTTTGTTGACCAGGTTTGTATGGAGTTTAACACACTAATGCTGTAAATGATTTGTCACTAATTTCAGAAGCTTGTGTTGTAGCAATTGAATATGTTATATTGATTTCCGACTTGTGAGTTTATTTGGTAATTTTTTTTTGGACAGATTCCAGACAAAGATAATACAGGAAATATAATTCCGGCCTGGAAGCGTCAAATGATGGCGAAGAAGGCTGCGGAACGAGCTAGGAAAGAATTGGAAGAACAACTCGCCAGAGAAGCAGAAGAAAAACGTCTTCAAGCTATTCCTGCTTGGAAACGACAACTTATGGCCAAGAAAGAAGAGACCGAACAAAAAATGAAGTAAGTGTTAACACATTTGCGCAATAGCCGTCAAAACAAACTTGAAAAATTGACCGTTTAACATATTTGTAGGGCCACAATTTATACTCCAAAAGTCATCGACGAGCCAAGAACCAAAGTCCATGACACGGACGATTGTTGGCGCCAGCATCAAATGCAACACAAAGAAGTTGCCAATTTAACATCAATGACGAACGGAACAAGTGACAAAACGCTACCTATGAAAGGAACGACAGATAATAATAAAGAAAATAGTAAACCGGAAAATTCGCCCAGTGATGCCACAGCACAGAAAGAAAATAATAATAATAAAGAAAGTAATGAAGATCAACAAAATATTATACCATGGCGAGCTCAATTAAGGAAAACCAATAGTAAGTTAAGTTTGCTAGATTGATCTTTTTACGCTAGCTTTATATTTAAATTAATGTATTTAAATTACTTCAAATAGCAGTTCGTTTTTATTTCGAAGATAATTGTTCTGCTTAAAAATGTACTTATCAGTTACTTCTTGTATTGCCAGAATACTCACGTTTTTAAACGAAATGTAAATTCATTTCTAGTCTTCTGTTAAACGATTGTCTACTGTTTTGAAATTTTATACAAGGGTTATTGTTTATATGCGCGCTGACTTCGAAGTTACCCAATGCGCATTCCGTCTGAAATGTAAAATGGCGTTCAAATAAATGTAGCTATTAATGATAACCGCTTTACTGAAAAATGCAAACAAACTATTTCTGGTAAATAAAATTAGCAGAGTCGTGTCTAATTAATTTTCTGTTCCCGCTCATTTTTTTGTATTAAGGGACGCAATTGAGTGGTTTGGAGGGAAAAAATCTATATGTAATTTTTGCATCGGATCCCGATTTTAAATATAATCAGTAATCTTTTTTTTAAATCCGCATTTTTAGTGCAATGATTCATCGCTATATTACCATAAAATTTTCTTATTTTTCTCCATAAACTTTAAATATCGCTGCAACTTTTTTAATTTAAGATTTAATAGTCAATCAATTGTTGATATGTATAATATTCATATTTTTATATTATATTTTTAAAATGTAAATAATTTGTTCATCAGTATAAAAGTTTATCACATAAAAAAAGAATTATTTTGCTATTGAAAACGGTTTGGTACTACTGAATTAAATTGCAAAAAAAGATTGAAGATAAGGTATTGAGTTGTTTCCTAAATGACTTTTTTTGTTGTGCATAATATATTATGTTTTTGTAATTATATCTGTTAATAAATTTGCTTATAATAAAGATTTGTTAATAAAATTATAATTTTTGTGTTTGACATTCTTCCAACTTTTTCTGCATTCCTAGTTCAAATTTTACATGTTTATAATAATAATAATAATAATAATAATTTATTTGTTCTGTAGACAAAACTGTGTGGAATAAGTCAAAATTAAAAATTACAATAGTGAAAAAAAAAGCAATACGATAGCATTTATGATTAAAGGTCAGAACACAAGTATTCATGAATAGAGTAAAAAGAATACTCCAATAAAAGACTCTTGACGGCTCGTTTAAAACGAGGCAAAGTACTGAATGTTTTTAAATTGGCCGGTAAATGATTATATAATTTAACTGGCATTACATTTGGACTTTTAGCATACAGAGTAGATTTGTGATTGCAAACGGTCAACATATCAGGATTCCGAAGGAAATGATTACTATTGTCACCAACTTTGGTGAACATGTTAATATTTTTTCTAATATAAATTAAACAATTGTAGATGTATAATGAAATAACAGTTAATATTTTATGTGTTTTAAACAAAGGCCGGCAAGAGTCTCTGTGGTTTGCAAATGATAGCAATCTAATTATCCTCTTTTGCATTATTAATACCTCATTTATATGGGTGGAGTTTCCCCAGCATACAATACCGTAATTTAAAATAGACTGGACGCAGCCAAAATAATATGTTTTTAAGATGTTAGTATTTACTGTTCTCCTGAGGTGATATATAAGTATGATATTTTTAATTATTAGGTACCAAAGTAAAATGTGTTTTAGCTTATAACTATTCGGTACAGCTCATTACAGTACGATACTTTAACCAAACTGGTAAGTTTTTCGATACACTTCTTGTGATCATTTACAAATTCAATCAACATTTTGATAAATATTTCAATTTTTTCTACAATAGCTGTAAATGGCTAATATAATTGTTAGTAAGTGAAAACTCATTTCGCCGCGAAAGTGGAAAGATTCCGGTTCGAGTCCCGACGGTGACAGTGGATAAAAAATAAGTTTTTTTCTAATTTTGCATTGTAATAATGAATGTTTGTAACAATTTAATCGTCATTATTGTTATGTAAGCACCAAAGCAGATACAGCAAAACGAATGATTTGTGTAAGATGAACTAATTAAAAAATCGCCTAATTCTTTAAAAATTAAGAAAATATATTATTATTAAGGTTCTAGATACAGTGGTGACCTCATTGCGTTGTATAATAGTAGGGGATGACGTCATGATAAAAAAATATGAACGGTCTTCCAGCTGACGTCAGTCATGAACGAGGTTACCTCTATAAAAAATATCTATACACCCTGAAATCTTTGGTTTAAAGCAGTGGCTCCCAACCCGTAGAAGTCTGCGGACCACATAGCCTGAAATTGAATCAGTACGGACCTTCCATGCCATACCCCCCTTCCCTTATCAGTTGTAACTAATAAGTTTTTTAATGATAGTCATAACATAAGCACGGATATATTCATCCTATCTCGTCCAACACATATCGCTTTTAAAATTTCCGTTTAATGGCAACTTTTTATGTGTGCTGCCGGGCCGTCCCGCAGGCTACTTCGGGGGCTCTCACAGACCACTGGTTGGGAGCAACTGGATAAAAAAGTCAAAATTACAGTTCTCAAACTTTTAAAACATTTTTTAAACATACTATGTACAGTAAACTCCGTCTGATGTCGCAAGTGTAGATTGTAACAGTTTTATTTCTTTGAGTTGGCAGTCTTGTTTATGTTCTCAGAAAATAACTAAAAAGTGCGTGACATAACATCGTAAAACATTTCACAACATTGCTTCACATATTTAGATCTTTTTGTATAAATACCGTAGTTGTAATTTTTGTAGTGTATATAATATTAGTGTAAAAATGGGTTCCACTTCGTCACCTTGGGGCAAGATTCAACCATTGCCAGAAACGATAGATTTTAAAGAGATCATGTCAGAAGAAGTAGCTCGGGGTATGCAAATCAGAGAAGAACAAAGGTACGTCGATTATTTGGACAAACAAACAAAACGTGAGCCAGAAACGGTGCCAGAATTATTGTCTTTCAACGACAATAATACATGTGATTCCGATGAAATAATTGCAAGAATGTTACAAGATCAATTTGATAGAGATCATGATATAATGCTGAAAAAAACTGAAAAGAAATTCAATGGTACGTCGAAGCTCCAGTTATCGTATGCGAATTATCGAACAACACCTGAAAACTTAATATATGACAGCGATGAATACGACGAAGCGGAAGATCCAGGAGATAAAAAAGATTGGGATACGTTTGAAACCGTTGAAAAAGAGTTCAATTCAATCCCACGGTGCGGTTATAAAATACGACCAGAAGGCACTATGATAACGAAACACGATACAGTAATGGCAGGCAGACGTAATGCTTGCAGAGTTATGGCATTTCCGCCAGAATTCCAAACGGGCGACGGAGCAGGATTTGATATGAGGTTAAATAATAAAGTGTACAATAATTTAAAATCGTTTGCTCGCACAGAAGAATCACGTAGACATAAATTCCACGATAAAAAAGAAGATCGCGCCACTGCCGAATTCGGTGTTGATTGCGATACGGCTTTACTCTTATATAAATTTGTAAACAACAAGCTACTGGAACAAGTGAACGGCGTTATCAGTATTGGCAAAGAGGCAGTTGTTTTACATGCAGACAGTGATCCAACTTACACCGAACAAGTTTTACCGAAGGAATGCGCAATTAAAATATTCAAAACCACATTAAGTGAATACAAGCAACGAGACAAATATATCAAAGACGATTATCGATTCAAAGATCGCTTCTCCAAACAGAATTCACGTAAAGCTATCCATTTGTGGGCTGAGAAAGAAATGTGTAACATAAATAGAATGCAGAAAGTTGGTATTCCTTGTCCTGAAGTCGTATGTTTAAAAAAAAATATTCTTGTCATGAGTTTTATTGGCGCCAATAATAGAGCCGCATTGAAATTGAAAGATGCTGTGTTACAATCAAACGAAATCATCGATGCTTACGGACAAGTGACCGAATCGATGAAGAAACTTTATAAAGAAGCCCGACTGGTTCACTCTGATTTGTCCGAATATAATATTCTGTGGCATGACGGCGTATGTTATTTTATCGATGTAAGCCAAGCTGTTGAGTGCACGCATCCAAGTGCTTATGAGTTCCTGTTACGCGATTGTGGGAACATTAGTAGGGTAAGAGAACAAATGAATGCTGTTTTTTTTTAAATAGATACCCCCCCTTCTTCTCTAAATTATTAGATCACTACGTTTTTAGGGTTCCGTACCTCAAAAGAAAAAAACGGAACCTTAATAAAATCACTCGCGTGTTTGTCCGTCCGTCTGTCACAGCCAATTTGCTCCGAAACTACTGGACCGATCGAGTTGAAATTTGGTACACATATGTAAGTCAGTGACCCAGTCACTGTATGTAAGTCACTGTCACTGTATGTAAGTCAGTGAACGTGTAACGTAAACAAATGAATTTTAAACATGAGGGCCACTTTTGGGGGGTAAATTAGCAAACTATATCGTGTGATATATCCAATGAAAAGAATTGTTGTGAGAAGTTCAAAAATATTTTTTTTTACAATTTTAAGATAAACAGTTTTAAAGTTATTTAAGAAAATAATTAAAAATTGACCATCCTCCCCACCCCACTAACTTCGAAACTACTGAGCCTAAAATTTTGAAAAAAATAGGGAATGTTCAGGCTATAGTTTACAGAAAAACGTAAACGAAAATAAAGTACTCACGGAAAACGGAGTAGTACGGGAACCCTCTTCTTGACCGGTTTTTATTTATTTTATTTTTTACCTGATAATTAGTCTACATTGAAAATTCCGCTGTTACTTTCATCCAATTGGAATTTGAAGACGGGTGGGCTTGTAATTTTTGCATTAGATGAGTCATGGAAACACCACATAAACAAATTCGATGAATGAATGTTTTTTTTTATTTTTCAGTTCTTTACACGCAAAGGCGTTCCAGAAACAAAGTCACCAGAAGAGTTGTTTGTAGAAATAACGGGATTAGCGTCTTCTACGGCGATAGAAATGCAACGTAATAAAATAAAAAGTAAACCGCATTTAGTCGACAAACCCGGCATTCATAATCAACCGTATAATTTTGATCATGCCTGGGAAGAAATTCAAAATCTTAGAGCTGATAAAATCAAAGGCGTTAATGAAATAGATTCAGTGAATTTAGTTGAACCTCCAAAAGCGTAAAACCAATGAAAATATATTTTGAAATTTATGACGAGCAAGTACTAATATGAGAAATTTAGAATCAATTACAATGATGCTTGTGCTACTATCTTGGCGAAACTTTTTAGGATTAGAATTGATTGAAAATTAACGAAAAAATGCAAAAAAAAAGAAATTAATATTAACTTCTGTATCACCACAAAATTTCGCAAATGTATACTAATGTAAAATTTCGGAATGTGTTAAACGGGATATTTTTTTTGAGTCTACGTGCTTTTCTTCGAGCTCGTCTTAATCCAATTTAATAATTTTGACAATATCGTTTCAAAGCTTATGGAAAAATTGAGATATTAATTTGTGATTTTAAGAATGTTATGTTGAATGTGTAAAAATAAAAAAAAAGTCTAATAATTGGGTTAAATAGGTTTTTTCAGCTTCAAAAAGAAAAGATTTAATTTAATTTTTTGTATATTATATAGATTATAGAGTTATGAGGATATTTTTACAAACGGTTAAAATTTTGAACTTCACGTTCATTAAAAAAATATATCGCATGTATATAAAATGAAATTTATTAATGTCACAAAAAAACTAAAAAAAAAAACAAATAAAAAAAATGCTGAAACTCATGTAGAAACTCATGAATTTCAACCGAACCTTCGCTTCCCTCAGAATAAATCGATAGACAAAACGACTGATACCGAACGCTCGGTAATCGCTTTTTAGGTTCCTCGAAATAAATTTTATTTCTTACGAGAGTGTTTTAGATCGAAAGTTATTTCGACCATTGAAATACTAGATTTATTATTAGTCTACATGAATAATTATTTAGTTAAGATTGAACTAATTCATTGTTAAACCCAAAGATTTTTTCTACTGGTTCAATATAAAAGTCTTGTTGATGGTCCGCTGATGACCTTAGCTGTCGAGCGTCTATAATCTACAATCTTAGCTATGGTCAAAGCATTCAAACAATTGCCGTGCCCGTAACATTTTTTTGTTTTTTTTTTTTAAGTTGTTGGTGCGACTGAAAATGTTTAACCTTAAATGACAGTCAGTTTGCAATCTGTTTGTTGACATTTGAGAGGTTAGTTTTCAATTTACACGTGTAAAACACAAAGTATTCAAAGATAAATTTTTTTTTATGTTTAACGGGTACATTAAAAAATTCAGTTATGTTTGAGCATTCAGTTAAAGTTCCTCGTTTATATAAAGAGTCTGCTAAAATCCTTCAAGCAGTAATTGAGCAAAATGAAAGTGTCAAACATTTGTTATATCAGAAGAAAAGGTTTAATGTAAGTATTTTTAAATGATACGATGCCAATTTGAATTCATGTTGTGTCCGTTCAAAAATTGTTATTTGTAATAAAATTATTTTTTTGAGAGATATGTCTTACGATGTACGTACAAGCCGTTTAAAATCGTAAAAAGTAAACTTTCTATGTATTTCTCAAATTGAGCTTAAGCAATTGTATCTCTTAATTTAGACATTGCGGACAGTGTTTTGTAAACTTTGCGAAACTTTAAATTGATGCTACTTCTAAACAAACAAAAAAAAAAGATACGCAAAGGCGCTTATACCCAATAGTTCCAGCTGAATTTGATACAGTTTTGAGGACATTTTGTCCATTTTATTTATTTGGTCTATTATATAAGCTGAGTCGAAATACGAAAAGTTACATATAAGTAAATGTTTAATACGGTATAGTTTGTATGACTCAATTCATAAACAGAATAATAGCTATCGTTTACTATAGTTGTGTCGTCTAATTTCAAATACCGCCAGATCCACTTTCTTTAAAAGGAGATTTTCTGTCTATTTTATTTTTTTTTATTCTAAAACGAATTAATTTAAAATCAATATGGTGTTTGCTATACTTATCAAATATTGCTTTAAATTTTGACAACTATATTATTCACGTAATAATAATAATATAAAAAATTACATACTGTAAAAATTACATTTTTGGATCTGACTGAATTTGAAATTAGACGCCACAGTTGTTAAGAAACATTCATTGTTACAATGCTATATTAGAAAACCGAGCTGGGTAGAGTAGTGGTGACAGCACTAGACTCGCATTCGGGAGGTCCGGGTTCGAATCCCGGCGGGGGCAGATGTGGCTGGGACTTTTTCCTACTGCCTCTCGCCGAAAAACGGTAATTCCTGTACCGGCCATCTTGATTGAGGTTTTCCATGGTTTCCCTCAATTAATTCCAGATAAATATCGAGATGGTTCCTTATTTGAGGCCATGGCCGATTACCTATCAAACTCCTAGTTCAAAAATTGCCTACCTTATCCTAATTTCCTATAATTCCTTCATTCGCCCATTGCTATTACATAAGTTGAAGTTTAAAAAATGTAGAAATATAACGGGAAAATAGTAATGTTGCGAATGGCGTCTGTTATGACATAAAGTCGAGAAACGGACGTTAAACGCATTATTATTATTATATTAGAAAAAAATATTTTCAAACAGCTGTCACCGTCAGGACTTAAACCGTAGAGTAACTAATAACTCATTCCGCCGCGAAAGTGGAAAGATTCGGGTTTGAGTCCCGATGGTGACAGTTGTTGGAAAATATTTTTTTCTAATATAGCATTGTAACAAACAATGTTTCTTAACAATTATAGCAAACGATAGCTTTTATTCTGTTTACGAAAAATCACATTTACAAGTGCAGTGTAAACTATACATAACGACGCTGAAGGGACTGCGTTATAGAGAGTTGTCGTTTTATGGAGAGAAAGAAATATCAATATTGTTTTACTATAATAGTATTATTTAATAATAACTCATAAAATTTACAAACATTACTATTAACACAAATAACAGCGTTTGTTGCGTAAAATCTATTATCTTCGTCTGATGTTTTTTGCTGCCAGTATTTTAACTGTATTTTCTTATGTAATGTATTTTCTTATGTAATGACATATCGTCGTTATTTAGAGTGGGTGTAATGCTACATAGAGTGTCACATTGTATGGACAACAAGGCAAACCACCAAATTTCCAAAACAAATTGCAACGAGTTCAAAAAGTTAAATCCGGCGCTGATTAGCGCCACCTACTTTTCAAATTTTGATCGTAAAGACAGAGCAGATTTTGTCATTAATGTCTTTATTTTTTGGTGTAACAGAATATTAATGGAATATTTGCGTTAGTCTGTGAAACATTGCGACGTAGCGCCCAAATAGATTCGTTATTAAACAGTACAAAATTACTTATCAAAGAACCAAGACTAGACCCATGGCTTACGCGAGTGTTAATAACCGAACTCTTGTGGCGTAAACAGCGTTTGCCTGGCGAATCAAAACCTATACAGACAATTCTGTCGTATCAGAATTTATTGTCAATGAATCTCGAATCAGTTCCGCAGCTGAAAGAGGCAACAGATAAAGGTAATTCAAAAATGTAATATTATTTTATATTTTTTCAGATACTGATCATTATTTACTGATTATATTTTGTTACTGTATTCACATGTCATCATTACCGAAATTTTGCATAAAAAAGATAAACTTTTGATACAGAATTTTTAACACGTTGACTGCCACGGAATTTTTCACGATTCCGGTCTAAAGAGCCAATTTGATTTAAGGTAGTTGTCGTGATACAATATTGTTAAAAAGTTATAGATTATACGCGCCACAAAAGTATACTAGCTTGTAGCTAAGTGATCCATAATTTGTACGCAAGACTGTACCCGTGGAAACGTAACCCATACAGCATTCATATGCATCTATACTTTTCTATAAATTGTTGAACTTTAAACCGTTATTTATTAATAATTAGACGGCCAAAAAATTTTTCTTATTTTTTTTTAAACTCATAACAAATGCATTGAAAGACTGTCAGTTTTTGGAAAGTTACAGTTAGTTCTTTTTTTATAAATAAGAAACTGGTTCAGAACTACAGAGATCGTATACAATCAATGTTAATTATCCAATTTTTAATTGAATTTATCTCGGATTATATACGGTCGATCGACTTCAAATTTTCAGGGTAATTGTATTATCATGTCCTTAATGAGTATACAAAAATTAAGAATTTTCTGACGGTGTGCCTTAACCACGACATCTACCTTAAAGCATTTTCGATAACGCGAAGAATTTTTTTTTCTCAACCTCCGAATTTTGTCGCCCTGGGCACTAGCCCCTAGTGTAAATCCAGGACCGAGTGACTTTGTTGTTTTTGACCGAACGCGTTGAACATACCGAGTAGTTAAAAAAAAAATAGCGTGTTCAATTGATCTATTTCAGTTCAAATTCCTCGTTACGTAAGAATCAACAGACTTCTCATGTCGCCAGTGGAAGCAATTGATGGATTTTGCAATGAAGGCTGGACATTAGTTCGAAGCTCTCGTGATGATTATTCCAGTTACTTGTCCACTGTTAGATCGTTGGCCGATGACCAATTCACAGTCGACATGCATTTTCCAGATATTTTGGTATTTCCACCTAAAACGCATTTCTTTGATTATTCGTGTTACAATGATGGATCTATTATACTTCAAAATAAGGTATGTTATGTTTATTCACTTATTGAAGTTAGGCTTGTTTTGGCGCGTTATGAAAAAATAATGAGAGTGAACTTTTACGATGTAACATCAAAATTAACAGGAAGAAGTTGCTCGCAGAAAAAGCCTACCAACAGAATAGAGGCTGTCGATAGTATCTATGTTCGCGAGCGCGTAGCATTTCAGTCTTTCCCATTTTTTTTTTTTTTATTTCAACAACAGTATAAACCTCAATTATAGTCGAAATCAAATAAAACGTAATTTAAATACTTAGATGTCGATGACCTCACTTGTCGAGCGCCTGTAATTTACAATATCTTGTCTGGTTATTTTGGAGTACGTCTTCCAAAAGATTTCAAACTTTGTATGTAGGAATTCTTTGAGATCTCTGCGAAAATCCCAGTTATGAAGTATTGTATTTCAGGAAAAATAATGATTGGAATTTTCAGTCAAGCTACATTCCCGTTTTTTTACTGAATCCAACACCTGGAAGTGTTGTGATGGACATGTGCGCAGCGCCTGGATTGAAAACAAGTCACATGGCACAATTAATGAACAACGAAGGGACAATTTACGCCGTTGAAAAAGATTTGGAACGCTACGAAAGTCTTCGGAAACATCTTGATGCTACGTGGGCAACTTGTGTCAAAACAATCAATCGAGATACGACGACTTTAACTTCTCAAGACTGCCCTGGTGTCGAATATATTCTTGTTGATCCAAGTTGTTCGGGTTCAGGTGAGTTTTTTTCTTTTATGAATTTTTCTAAATCCTTATCAACCGCCTTGTATAAATTTTTATGTACTAGTTTTTTGAAACCTAGTTTTATATTTCAGGCATGATGAGTCGCATTAATTACAGCGAATCCGACAATCAAGTCGACTCACAGAGATTGGAAAAACTGACCGGTTTTCAAATCACTATATTAAGACATGCTTTATTAAATTTTCCTGATGCAAAACGTGTTGTTTACTCAACGTGCTCCATTTATCCGGAAGAAAATGAGTACGTAATTCAAGAAATAATTAAAGGAAAAGGATGCGACCATTTTAAATTGGTTAGTCCTGCCGAAATGCTAAAAGGCAAATGGTTTAATTACGGTAACGAAGACGAATATCCAGGAATTGGTGGTAAATGTTTGTATGCCCGGCCGGAATTAGATTACACTAACGGGTTTTTCGTGGCCATGTTTGAAAGGAAATCTGAAGAAGAAATTTTCCAGGATCGACTCAATAATAAAAAGCTCTCTGAACAAGTAAAGCCGGAAGAACAGTCTAGTCCGGAGGAGAATTATGAAGACTTTCAAAGTACTGACACAAATGTATATGTCAAAAAAGAGAAAATATCTGAAACAATAGAACAAAGTCATGAAACTGGTAAAAAAATTAAAGAGGAAAATGGATCCTTGGAAATGTCTAACCAGAATGAGTGTATTGTAAAAACGGAAATCGATTCAGCTAGAAAAAAACGTAAAAAATTAGTGGACGCTAATTTAGAGGACTCTAATGAACACAGTAGTGGACACGTTGATAGATCTAAAACAGTAAAACAAAAAAAGGTTACGCATTCCGAGATAACAAATGAAGAAGACAGAATTGCAACGGAGGCAATTAAAAATGAAGATAATGACTCAAAAGAAAATATTCCTGTAGATAACGATATATCAATTAAAAAGGAGAAAAGAAAAAGACGTAAAAGTGATGTCACAACAGATTACGAAGAAAGAACCGATTTTCTGGATGGTGAAACTGGACGGAAAAAACAACGGAAAGACAATGAAAGTATTCTTCATAGCATTGGAGATGATATTTTAGTCAAGAGTGAAAAAACAAAGGAAAGTGATATTGATGAAGAAAGTCAAATTGATCGATCTGATTGTGTAGTTGAGGATAGTTCAAGTTCTAAAAGAAAGAACAAAGAGAAAAAATATGAAGTTGCGACTATATTTGGTCAGAATGAAGACGTTAGTTCAGAAATTTTTAATTGTGATAATATAACAAAAAAGAAAAAAAAATGTAAGAGAAGTCATGAAGAACCCGAAATTGAATATGTTGAAGTGAAAGACGAAGTGAAAAGTGAAAAAAAAAGTAAAAAGAAACACAAAAAAGATCACGAGGAACCAGAAATTGAACCTGCTGAAATGGAAGTTGACCTGAAAAGTGAAAGAAAAAGTAAAAAGAAACACAAAAAAGATCACAAGGAACCAGAAATCAAACCTGCTGAAATGGAAACCGAAGTGAAAAGTGAAAAAAAAAGTAAAAAGAAACACAAAAAAGATCACGAGGAACCAGAAATCGAACCTGCTGATATGGAAACCGAAGAGAAAAGTGAAAAAAAAAGTAAAAAGAAACACAAAAAAGATCACGAGGAACCAGAAATCGAACCTGCTGATATGGAAGTTGACCTGAAAAGTGAAAGAAAAAGTAAAAAGAAACACAAAAAAGATCACGAGGAACCGGAAATTGAACCTGCTGAAATGGAAGTTGACCTGAAAAGTGAAAGAAAAAGTAAAAAGAAACACAAAAAAGATCACGAGGAACCAGAAATGGAACCTGCTGATATGGAAACCGAAGTGAAAAGTGAAAAAAAAAGTAAAAAGAAACACAAAAAAGATCACGAGGAACCCGAAATTGCACATATCGAAGTGGAAGCTAACGTGAAAAGTAAAAAAAAAAGTAAAAAGAAGCATAAAGAGGGTCTCGAAGAGCCAGAAATTGGAAATGTGATGTAAAAACAACCAGAAATTAAACATGTCGAACATTATGAATATTCAGTTTTCATAATTTACCAGAATGTACCATTTTAAAAAATATGACAACTTAAATTATTATCAGTTAATGACGCGATGGAAGAATACAGCAGGTAATATATTATTTTTTTTAAGATTTTGTAAATAATTTTGTGTTCAGAATGAATGTTGCGTCAACAATACATTTAGATGTTGGGTATCTATAATGTATACTAGATATGTATAAAAAGGTTAAGTTTGTTTTATTTGTTTGTCTATACCAGTGGTTCCCAACCCTTTTTAGCCGGCGACCCTCCTTTCCTTATTAGAACTATCTGTGTGAGTCATCTAGGAGAGATGTAGTGGTTCTGCTGTCTGCTCCAGATGCCAAAAATCAAGAACCAAGAAATCAAAACATGATTTGTTTCGATTTTTCTTACCTTTTCTGATAGTTTTAGGATCGAGTCGCGACCCACTGGCTGGGAATCGCTGATCTGTAGTAATCTCAGAAAGCACTGAACCAATTTAGAGAATTCTTTCACTGTTTTTCTATTACTTCCCGTCACTTAATTAAATCCCTAGGTTTACAGTTTTTTGTTACTGTGCTGCATATTTGCGCTATGACAAAGTGGCGAAAATTCAGGCAAACCAGGCCCGGAAAACTGATCCTGGTTTAACCAATGTACTTGCTTCGGCATTTAGGCCAAATATATCAATAGTCTTTTATCCTTATCACGAATTTAAATACAAATAATTTGTTGTGTGTATACTGTCTACGGCGCCACTGGTTTTACGGAACGTCTTACATCTTTATTAAAATGTAACTTACATAACTTTGGTCAGTGTTATTAGTTTTGCAACAGAATTTTGGATTGATAAACTGTGATCGTGTTTTGATTATTATTAAAAGATACAATTATTGTTTATAATTCAAACAAAAAGAACAAGAAAATACATAAAAAAAACTTAACAGTGAAAAAATGCCTCAAAATATAAGCGAAAAACAAGAAAATAATTGTGCAAATTTTTTTATGATAATTTTATTTCATTTGATTAACTTATACTAATTAACAGTAGTATTTACATAAATACAATTTTTGTAGTTAAA
Source organism: Venustoraphidia nigricollis (assembly GCA_034508555.1). Lineage (NCBI taxonomy): Eukaryota > Metazoa > Arthropoda > Insecta > Raphidioptera > Raphidiidae > Venustoraphidia > Venustoraphidia nigricollis. The sequence goes on along the minus strand of JAVRKA010000032.1, from coordinate 1,384,995 downwards.
ACTATCGGAAACATTTTTAACAATATTTTATTTTGTTAAAATAATAACTAACGTTAACAATTTTTGCGGCAAAAATACATTTCAAAATGCTAGAAAAAATGTGAAATTTTCGGATAAAATAGTCACTCATCGAGAAAAGAAATACAACAATGCTGGTCACTAAAAGAGCTTCTTTCCTTATAAAATGTAAGTACATAATTTTAATACCTTTGGTGTGTCGGGTTTTATCACGTGATTTTTTTTATGTTTTCATAGATAATTTTGCTAGGAGCGAAATATTGGTTACAATCGAGTCTTATTTCAACATTCAATTGTAGACTGAGAAATCTGATTCAATCAGTTTTACAAATCTAGCGTTTTTGTTTTGTGATTTTGCATTTCGTGTTTTTTTTAAAAAAAATGATATTTTTACGTATTTTTCAACAATATATTATTTTAATGAGTTTCAAATCAAAACGGAATAATTAACATGCTCGAATAAAATTTCAAAAAGATAATGGACAAGTGTAACGCAGATGGCAGCAGATACATAATGACCTCACAGCGCATCGAAATTGTCAATTTTTTGTTATTTGAAATAATACTTTTTTGCACACACTGCTATGAACTTTACACACAGGTCATTATATAGCTGGCGCCCCTAGCGGTAAAATTTGACAGTGTCTATCTCCATTAACGGCACATATCGATAGTCGGCGGTAATTCAGGTATATAACCTAAAGTAAAATCACTATCATTAAAAGCTTTAATTTCGTTTACATTTAAATCTTCTAACTTCGAATATAGTAAATTAATATCTGGATTGTTTTGCGCGGGTTGTTGAGACTTTGCTCCAAAAATACTAGACGAATAGTTTGAGGCTGGTTGAGCGTTAGAATTTCCAAACGGTTGATTGTTTCCAAAAACGGAATTTTTATTCTGCTGCCCAAAAACTCCTTCGTTATTTGTCCCTTGATTGGCTCCGAAAATCGACTGATTTGGGGTATAAAACATATTTTCGTTTGTTTTGCTTTGATCGGTATGAAAAACCGACTGGTTCTGATTGTTTCCAAATATTGGTTGACTAAAGCCGAAAACCGACTGATTTTGATTAGCTTGAAAAACGGACTGGTTATTACCGAACGGAGGCTGAGGTTGAGAAGAAAAAGCGTTTTGATTCTCAGTAATTTTTGTTTGCCCCCCAAAAATCGAATTTTGTCTCTGTACTGCAAAAGTCGTCTGGGGAACGTTTGTCTGAGCTCCAAAAACACTTTTTTGATTACCGAACACAGATTGTTGATTCGGAAGCGTATTTGGTAAACTCGGTTGACTGCCAAAAATATGATTTGAATTTTGCGCTCCAAAAATGCTTTGCGAATGTTGTTGAGGAGCGCCCCCAAATATTGAGTCCGATTGTGGTTTTGAATTATTCTGTCCGAAAACCGAATTACTCGATGCTAAACTGCTACCTCCAAAAACACTGGTAGACTTTTGTGGTTGCTGAGAGAAAAATGGCGACACATTAGCTGGACCCCCAATCGACTGGGTATTTCCGAATAAAGAGCTTGTAGTCGATCCACCCGTAGTACCAAAAATTGTGCTGCTTCTCGGTACACCGAACGGATTTGAATTCTGTTCAACATTTGTCGGAGAATAATACAAGTTCTGGATTATTTTAATTAACTCTTGACTGGGCGATTGCAGTGCTTGAATTCTTCGAACAGCAGCTTCAAATAATAATTGTATAGTTTGTTTCTAAAAGACATCAAAATATTAATTTATGGGCATCATTTGCTCAGAAAAGTAACGCTTAATTAGAGATTTCTTTTTGAAAAACTAAAAACCTTTCTACAAGGAAAACACGTGAATAAATTTAAATAGAATAGGACAAGAGATGCAAAATTCGTTTATGAGTCACTGAATTACTGTCTCTGAGATTCAAGGCGATATCGTATAAAATAGCGCCTATCGCTTTTTTTTTACATAAATAGTTACAAATCTTACATATTGATCTATTGTCTGTTGTTTTTGGGCTTGGTAGTAATGTAATCTGATTTCTTCAAACGAATTGTCTTCAAAACCGGGAAAACACGGTTTTTCTTTAAATGGCGCATACGATGACAATAGCCACTGGCCACTGTTTTCAACTGTCTTCATATCGTTAGCTACTACTTTTATTAAACTCGTCAGATCTACAGCACCGCTAGGAGGAGCAGGTTCTGGCTTATTAGTATTGTAATTCACCGGTACGTTATACTGAGTTCCACCTATAATTTTAATAATGATAGTAAGCACATGATTACAGTCCATTAAAATTATGGAAGCCTTTAGACGTTTGAGAAAAATATTTGTTGTATTAACATTACTTAATTTTAAGGTTAAACCATTTCATAAATTTACCTGCGTATCTATTATATTCTTCATATGTATGTTGGTTTCTGCATCTTTCTCCAAAACGACAAGCTCCCCGCAAAAAATATTGACACACAACCATTGCTTTGTAAATTTGAAAGAAAAATACATAAAACGAAAATATAAAAGAGGTTAAGTTAAAATTGACATAATCTAAGTGACAATCCCGTAGCCAGAGAACAGATGATCAGATCAAGTAGGTCTATGGTCAGATCCCACAACCAAGACCTATGACCAAGACGGAATCACCTTGTATTGTCTCTGCGGAATCACCACCGGATCGACATGCTTTTAAATGGGCATTTGAAAAATATTGTATTTTTCGAACTATAAGACGCATCTCAGAATAAGATGATTTTTAGAAAAATATATTTTACAGGCTAAGCCTAATACCAGCTATCGACAATCATAGACAAAGAGTATAGGTAGATTGGTGATTCCCCCGCTTGTCTTTAGATAACTTGCGTCATACCTACCTTCACTGGCGCGCCATATTTTTCGGACTGTAAGACGTACCTCAAAAAAAATACGGTAGATACAAAACTCAAAATTCTTGACTAAATTCTATTGAAAGCAGTGGTCTTTTTGTGCATAAAATAAAATATGTTCACACTTTTTAACAAAATTTATTAATTCTTTTATACAACTGGAAAGTGAGAACTTAAGATTGATCTAAAAAAAGAACTAAATTCTACAAAAAATAAAAGCAACAAATAATTCTTATAATAAAGATTTTATTCCTTTGTTATAACTAACTGTAATCTATTTATTTAATTAACAACAAAACACTGAAATTAATGTATTTACTGTAAAAATAATTTATACAATTTTTCTCTTAGACATCTTTAATGAGTTCTCTTAAATGATCTATAGCAATGCAGAATATATTAGAAAAAATACGGTGAGGCTTTAAATAGGGCTCTTTACAGTATCAATTTCTATTAATTTGATACAGCCAATTCTATAACTCCAAATCTTTTCGGTTTCCGGTTTTGTAGACGGTGGTCTATTGGTATTTCTACCTAACGTTTCTTCTACAATTGCGGTAAACATTTACCTGTGAGCCATCTAAAAGGGCATTCGCCCACTATCACTTCGCTTTTGATATTGTCTATCGCAGTTGTAGACAAAACATGAGGTAGAAATAGCAATGGACCACTGCCTACAAGTCTGGAAACCAAGAAGATTTGAAACAACGCCGGCCGTGAATTAAATGAATCACATTTAAAATCAGCTTTGCTTAAGTGTGGAGCTGAGCCCGCCGACAACTAGACTTTGATAAAGATTCCAAAATTTTCTGTAAGTTGACGTTTCATTCCGACATCTGAAAATAACCCAAAAATAATGCACATTGGGAGCCGAAGTGGTTGTAAAAATGAACTTATTCAAAATAAATTTTAAACTGTAATATACATTCAACAGTTGGCACTAAAAAAAGCTGTCCATAGACACGCTTTTGTTTAGCTATTCAACTGTTACTATTTACAAAACTAGCTCTCAAAAATGCAGCAACTAGCACCAAATAACAAAGCAAAGCTGTAAAATATTGTCCACAAAAAATGTGAAGAAACTGCGTGGAATGTGTCAAAAAATTTCTTTTTTTAGAAATCTAGATTAAATTTCAATGACAACATTTTTTTTTCTAAAATAAAGAAAATGCTTTGTCTAATAATAAAAGTACAATGGTTTTACTTGTTTTTAAAAAAAAATATAACAACACTAAAACATCGGTGAAACAATTTATTTTTATTTTAATCTCGTTATTAAAATAGATAATTTTACTACTATGACTAATTTAAACGAAGTTCAATAAGTTAGTGCAAAGTTTGAATGGTTGCGAAGTTAATTCGAGTTAAGTTAATGTTTATTTTTCAATAAAGACGACAGCTGAATAACGCAATTAATTAATTAACGAATAATTTTAAAAATATTTTCCCAGCAATCTTATCGTGCTTTAAAAAAATTGTTATTTTAAATTTGCTGCGCTTTGAAGTCCATGCTCATTGCCCTACCTCTGAATCGTGAGCACTGTGATATACCAGGTGATTTTTAAGCTGATACTTATTTTTTAACAGCGTGTAGAAAACAAATATTTCAAGTAACTTTTTTATCAAAACTCAAAAGTAAGAGAAAAACAGCCATTCAAAGTTCAATTTAATTTTGAGGTTGGTCCTGGCGTTATGTTAAGTCACTATGGAAATATCTACTTATTATTAAGTATCTTGCTGCCTATTTGAAACAAAACGGGGACAACTTCGAACAATTTCTGTAAATACTTGATAAAGATATAACATAATATTATGTCCATAGTGACATAACATAACGGCAGGACCGACCTCAAAATTTAATTAAACTTTGAATGACTGTATCTCTCTAATTTTGAATTTTAATAAAAAAGTTACTTGAAATATTTGTTCTTCTATTTGATTTCTACACGCTGTTCAAAAAGAAGTATCAACTTAAAAATCACCCGTATATATCGGACCAATCATTACGCGCTGTTAAAGCCAATTCAGACTAGCCGTTCTCGGTTACGATTCACCGGTCCGGTTGGGAGCTCGACCAATTAGGACGTAGTCGTTCCCGATTGCGGTTCGGTTCGAGCGTTTAGGTTCAGCTCTAATTTCAACCGGACCGTTCGCAACCGTAGCCAATGAGAACGCTTGCTGGAGTCACGTGACTAGCCAGCTGTTTTTGTTGACGTTTAACTACACATCAAACGTCAAATCATATTTCGAAATTGCGCATGCGAACCGAGAATAATCGTAGAACCGAATCGGGATAGTGTGAGCAGCTTAGATTAATCGAAAACCGAACCAGACCGGTGAATCGTAACCGAGAACGGCTAGTTTGAATTGGCTTTTAGAGCGCTCAAAGTGTAATTCGGACTGGATTTAATTCCGATATCCGCCGATATCCGACTCCATTTTTGAGAGTTATCTATTATTCAAACGTAGCTGTAGTTAATAAACGACTTTTCTCATTAGCAATAACATTGAAATATTTAAATTATATCCCATAAATCACATATATTTTCATTTAATTTGTACAATGTGTTCAAACGAAATCGAACAGTTTATTTTTCGATTTTACACAAACGATCTGTAATAGTTTTAGATGACTTTCAGCAGCGCCGGCCCTGGGCTGAAGCGAGAGGAGCGGTCGCTCTAGGCGTCAGGTGGCACCAAAAAGTCAAATGCGAAAAACAATTTCCAGCGTAACATAAAATTTTGATGGAACCCTTTGCGAGACGCGGAGGCAGTGTTGCCAAATCTATAGGGTGACGTTTAAAAAGCCGTAGATTTTCATAGATTGCCTCTAGAGTCTAGACAAATGCATAGTTCTACAGTGTTGATGTTTGCAATAAAAGTTGATTTTTGAAAATTTGGGACTTTAAGTGAGAGCGTCGACCAAAGGGCGCTGAAAGACAATCTCACTCTACCCTGATCAAGGACTAGGGCCGGCGCTGAATTTCAGTAATACAATAATAATGAACATTAATGATTTTATGTAACAAATTCTATGTAAAAAAAAGGTTTACATATATTTTTTTCATAAGTGTAAAAAGAAACGTATGCCATTTTTCATAAAGCCCGAAAACTGCCATTTTATTTACAAACTGGCTACTGAAAGATTTATTTCAAGAAAGAATAAAACATTTATGGAAATGTAGGATTTATACAAAGTACATAATATTAACCTATTATTAATCAAACTCATAAAAAACATTTACCATGTTTTTTTATAAAAATTTCAGCAACAGTCGTTTTATTATTTTTAATTTTTTCATCTAATTTTGAATCCTATTAAAAACTAAGATTGCAATATTTAACCAATATTAAAAATGACAAAACGACTCCAATGGTTGCCGACTCATTCTGTACAGAATAAAACAAACGAATCAAGTCATTTTATACCAAATCTCTTTTTGTTTTCAGTCTAAGTATCGAAAATGTTGAAACCTTTGAGTTCTTTTTTACTAATTTATATTTAAAAAAAATTGAAATGATGAATAAATTAAACTATTATATGAAGAAAATATACCAGATAAAGAAATTGATAACTAAGAAGTAAACTATTCACAAACTAAATGAATTAAATGCTTTAAAATTAATGTTTCAATGACTGCATTAAAAATTGTACAGTTGTTTGTCAGAATAACGTTAACAAACAAATGAAGAACTTGGTTTCTTTTGTTATTTCATTCTGAATTCAAAATAAAGTTGAACTGTCAGAATAAGATAAATCAAGGCTTCATTATTTAAATAACAAATTCTGTGTATCTGAATTTCCACAAAAAAAACGAGATTATTTTGTGTCATTTGAAGTTTTACTTGAAACAACTATTATTCAAAAACTACAGTACGAAACAAACACGTTCGGCAACTGAGGTAAATTTCCCCTAAATTAATACTAATGAAGTGTGGTTTGTTTTGATTGAATGAATCGATGAGATTAATAATATGTTAATTTTATGAACTACAACGAAAATACAGTTTTTAAATAATAATTATTACATTATAAATAATTTAATTATTACGCATCTAGGTCATTGATGAAGAGCACTTCTCGGTTTTTGAGGCCGGCTTGATACAGTGTGAGTACCTGATCGCCTTCGTACGACGCACGACATTTTAATACTCGCTTTGGGAAATTCGTTGTTATTTCAAATGAATCGGGTGAGTCGGGATGACAAAACACATAGTAATAGACAACCTGTAAACGGAAAAACACAGATTTTGCACTGACAAATTCGATATTTTTGAAAAAGCAACAGAGTCAAACAATTTGACTCGTATCGGTCAACATTCAACATCTTGGTGACCAATACTCAGCAGACGATATCTCAAATTCATTTGATATTTTGTTAACGATTTTTTTTGTGAGAAAAAATTGAGTAAGCTTTTTTTATCGAATGAATATTTTTACATTCAGTTTAACTCGACTTGTAAAAACGTGGCACTGCAAAAAAATAGTATCACGCGAAGATAAGAAACTTACCTCCAGGGAATCAGTGCTTAAAAATCTTCTTTCCAGTCTGAGTCCCGACGGTAATTTTATAACCATGTGTACTGCATCGGGATCGTTTGGTTCCGGTTCCCTCGGTATTTTCTTAAGCGAATCTACTTTTTCTCTACGTATTGCTAACTTTCGTTGTTCCTCAGCTTCGATCTCGGCCTCTATTCTTCTTTGTTCTTCGAGTAGTGCTTGTCTTTCTTCTTCGCGTTTCCTTTCTTTTTCCTGGTCTGCACGGAGGGATTCCAAATATGCTTCATCTTGTTGGGCTCGCAGTGTTTGAGTTAGACTACGCTCCATTCTAAAAATAAATTGGGGAAAGAAACAGTCATGAATTTACAAATAATCAGCGGGAAAAAACATTTAATCCGACAAGATCATCAAGTCGATATTTGAATTTTCACTATTAATGACTTCAGTTGTCGAGCGTCTATAATATACAATCTTATCTAATTTCAAACTTCTACTAGACAACAAAAATTTTGCAGTGTCACAAAATATATTAATGCAGTTTAAAAGTGACTGGCTTGAAAGTGGACAGAAATTAAATGAAAAGAATTATTTTGAAAGTCATACAATGTTACGATTGCGTCGTATATTACCTTTCAGCACGTGCTTGAATTAAATTTATTTCATTGTCTGAAATAATTGCTTGTAGTCGTTGAAGTAAAATACGAGGTTCGTTGGGTCCCTCTAAACGGCCAACAATTGTCATACGGTTATCTTTTAGAACGATAACAGCTAGAAACGGATAATAACTCGTTCGCAGGGACTGCGATACTCTGTAACCTTCCGACGAATTCACAGAGCACGCCCAGAAAAGCATATTCGCATTGATATACGTGAAGACTTCAGTGTTGGACAAAGTATTTCTAAAATATTAATAAACGTTAGTAATAATCTGATTGGTTGAATGAATGGATGACGAACGTCAGCGTTTTACTGACCTACAAAACGAAATGGCTTCAGTGTTTTCATCTTTATGTAAATAAACTAATAAGAATCTGAGTTCTTGTTTTGCGTCACTCAGTGCTTGTGAGTAAGTTCCTTGATAAAAGACCGGATGACAATTTCCGAATTTTTCTTCGTATGTCCTAATAAAATTCATAACGTCTTCGACGGGATCTGTTATGTATCTTCGCTGATCCGGTCTTAAGAACCGAACACCGATTTGAAATATTGACATGACTGTGTTGTAACATAACGATACTACGAAATTGAAAAGGTAACTAATAAAACCACTGACACCTCCGCTAGCGCTCGTCGATGGCGATGTGTAGAAATAATGTATTGAGTGATCGTTTACAACAGCTGGCGGTCTCGACTCTGTCGCATACATTGAAGGACGTCCTTCCCGAATATTCAGCTGTTCTTGTACGGCTACTTCTAAGTCCCACTGATGTCTTTGTAATACATCTCTGCATATTGACATATCTTCGATACCTGTCAAATCTTGAAACTGTAATATTTTTTCAGTTTGTTCAGTTGTTAACCCTAAACCTAAATTATCTTGTGGGAAATCCATTGTTATCTTTTGAAGCACTGATTTTTTTTTGTTGTTTCTTTTAACTGCAGACTGGATTTGATTGATGTTTGTTAGCTGATGAAGCCATACAAAAGTTAAAACGCGCACAGAAAAAGTTAAAACTTTAAAAATACTGCAATTGTAAGAACAAAATAATAAATGCAAAAGATAGTTCAAACACCTCTGTGCAACCCCTCTGTGTTTGTTATTAGATCGACGTGTTTTTGGACGAAAAACGTAAATGAACAAATAGTATAGTTGTGGAAGGGGAAGTGGCTACAGACAAGGAAAAAACAAAATTCCTAATTTTTTGTTTATCACTTTTTAACACTTCACTACCGGACATACAAAGCTAATACTAAACAAAATGATTAATTTTTAAATTCACTGTGACTTTTTTTAGAATACTCTTGTCAATTTTTGCTCACAAAAGATATACGAACGGTTGAATTCTGCATAGATACAAATCATGTTTTCGTAATAAAAATATAGCTGTAAATCACATTAGTCATGACTTTTATGAATCATCAATGACAGACGTACACTTTGAGGACTACTGTTTTCCAAATACTACAAAACACAGAGACGTACTATTATTACAGGACCAGGTCATTTATAATTTAAATTAAGAAAAAAAAAAATTGAATAGCAAATTACTATGATATTGAAATAAGGTGCTCGGTTTGTAATCAGGAGGGCGGAGTTTAAAATCTTGCGATCGGTTATCTTAGTTCATGTCACCATTTTTCTGTTATTCTAGACAAATATTGAGGTGAGCCATTACTCAAAATCGTCTAAGAACGTTAACTTCTATTCCATTATTTGTACATAAGGCCTAATTTTTATAATTTTGGCGAGATACTCTTTTGAAAGAAATCTATTCTTGTAGTTTTTTTTTTAGAAATTACACTAGTTGCATAATTTTTGAGACAATATAACCTGTCACAACGAAAAATTTAATATTAAACATTCATGTTTTGATTTGTGATACCGGTTCTCGCTGTTTTCAAGACAAAAAATATTTTGTTTAGAAATTAATTATATTTCTTTCCTTTTGCGTTGCTTTTGAACGTGCCCTGTACTGTAACACAAATAATAACTGTTTTACAATCACTGGTGCTGTCATGACGGCTCAAGCGTTGCACAATTTGACCACTTGGTTGGCGCAGTTGGTCGGATAAAATGACGGGGAGAAGTTCTATGCATAGCGACATAATTCTATGAAATAACTTGTAATATTATTATTTGTAAATTTATTGTGTTTTTAAATAATAATTCAACTTTGTATGTGATTATTGAAGTGTTAAGAATAGGATTTGTGACTCGGACACAAAATTTTTGTGTGTTTTTGTTGTGAAAACTTATCGATTTCCAAGTAAAAACTATGGCACTCCTCGACGGACAAAATAAGAATTTTCTCTTCAGATGCAATCACCGGTGTATTTTCACATTTTTTCTGGTCCTATTATCAATTGCTGTTACGGTGAGTTTATTTTAATCATCATTTTTGCTCTGATTTATTTTGTACATCGTCGACATTTCGCTATCACCGTCCTGTCAAAATTATAAATGTCAGCAATTGCTTTAGAAGATTTTCAGTTTTTTAAATATTGAGAACTCAGATACGTCTCGAATATTGAAAATTATACTTTGCAACAATATAATAATTGCTTTTCATCATAATTTACATTATAAAACTATTATCTCTATTGATATAGTTAATTTTTATTGATAAGCTGTTTTCTTCGTAAACGTTTCAAATTTTTTCGTAAATTATTTGATAAGATAGGCAGTAGTCTTTTAAAATTTCAAGGAGTTTTCTGAAAAGAAATATAATTCGTGATATTGACATTATTGAGGTTTTGAAGTAGCTACATTATTACGTACTTACATTAAAAAAAATTACAGTTGTTAACTTTTTTTTACATTTATGTATCATTATTTTTTTGTTTCTTGTAAGCACATCATTATATTACAAATAAATTATTTAACAATGATTTTTTTCAAATTATCAATTCTTTATTTGCAATCATATCATTCTATTGCAAATAAATAATTTAACGTCTGTGGTACGTAATATAATATTATGCTAATTAGGTAATTAAATATTTTTCAGTAACATATTATTATGCGCACGACGTGCAATTAAAAATAAATTTGAACTTGAAGATGGTGCATTTTTTTTTGGCACACGTGTAGATGTATAAAAATGCTACGAAAATAAACCATCAAAAATACTCTTGACAGATTATTCTGGCAAAATATTTCTTAAAATATTCAAACAGAAAGTATCGATAAAGTAGAAACTTGAAACTGATGAAGAAATATCAATGTGACCATATTTATCGAGATATTTCATTTTAAACGTTTTTTTGTCTGCTTTTTCTCCAATCACATAATGTATAACTTTATAGTAAACCTCCGATCAAAATCGGGTCAGTAGTTTTTGAGTTAATCTTGAACAGACAGAAATTGTAAATGGCTGGTTATTTTCAGAATTTCTTTTTTTCTATTTGTTCACGGTTAACTCAAAAACGACTGAGACGATTATAATCGAAATTTCACTAAGGGCGTTTGTTATATTTTTGCATTAACTTGAGCTAAATCACGGATAAAATATGCTTGTCTGAAATATTTTGAAATTTTTGTCTTCTACTTGCCATGACCTCAGTTGTCGAGCGTTCATACAATATATATCTTATTGTCGAGAACAGCTTGGTGTAACGGTTAACGGGCTGGTCTTTTGATCAAGCTGTCGTGAATTTGAATCAGCGTTGCCAGATTTTTTTTTTGCCAAGTCGGGATTTTGGAACTTTTTGAGTGAAAAAAGCGGGATTCTTTCGTCGAAAGCGGGATATAGTAAAAAAACGTGTATAATCAGAAATTTTTAAATATTTATCTTTTTATTTGCGTTCAAATTACGTTTACGTGACAATAGATAACAAAAATAGTCATAGAAAATGTATTTTAATAAAAATATATTTTAAATCAGATTTACCCTATCGTTAAGTAGTTGAGTCTTATTCGTCTTCTGAATAAAAAAGAAAACAAATCAAAATCAAAAAAGTTTCATTCATTAGAAAAATATAGCGTTTCAAACAATAGTCTGAGGAGTGAGTGTTACAAATTCCAAATTACAATAAGAAAATAATTATTTACGTACGGTCGAGTTATCCCCGAAAAGCGGGACTGAGCCTGTCCCGCGCGGGACATTTAATTTTGATTTAAAAATCGGGATGTCCCGCCAAAATCGGGACGTCTGGCCACGGGTGTTTGTTGTCGGGCGTTTATATAATCTACAATTTCTCTTCTCTTTCTTTTATTTATACGCTAATAACCTCAACTGTTTAGCGTCTATAATTTCAATTTCTGTCTCCCTTCTACTAATTAAAACAAGACAGTCTCGTGTGTCCTGGAGTTTTTACAGCTAGTAGTAAAATGTTTATTGACTTTATTTCTTTTTTGTCCTTGGTAATTAATATAAAAATGATTTTTCGGGAAAAAGGACTTTATAAGTAAAACACTTAATATTTTATTTTCAGCGACGTTTCGTTCCTTGTTTGGAACTTTATCAAGCTTTAATAACTGTAAATAAATTTTGTTTAAAAATACAATTTATAAAATTTACAATTGAAATAACAAATAATAATAATAATTGGTATGTATTATTATTATTTGTTATTTCAATTGTAAATTTTATAAATTGTATTTTTAAACAAAATTTATTTACAGTTATTAAAGCTTGATAAAGTTCCAAACAAGGAACGAAACGTCGCTGAAAATAAAATATTAAGTGTTTTACTTATAAATAAAGTCCTTTTTCCCGAAAAATCATTTTTTATTTTGTAAAATGTTTATGTTACAAATGTCTTGGAATAATTAAAACAGAAAAAGATAAGAAAATGCATATGTGCTTAGTAATCGTAATTCAAAAGTAAGTTCATGACTAATATTATAATGCACATTAAATTAATTAACACGTATATATTTTCTTGAAGGCGTTATCTACTTAAGTAGTAGAGCTGTTAAACATTTTTGAGTAGGTGCTTGAATCACTATGAATATTTGTACAATACCTCTTTAGTAATATCCGAATACAAAAACACAGACCTGGCTGAAGGGTAGCGGGACTCATTTTTAAATTTTTTTGAAATACATATATAAAAAAACAGAAATACAGTGTAAACTCTTTATAACGAAACTCAGGGGACCGAGCATTTTTTATCGTTATAGAGAGTTACTGTTATATGGAGTGAAGAAAGAAAAACAACCAAATTAACAATAATCTTTAATATGTATGTTTTTGATAAAATTAATACATATAGTCAGTTAACTTTGCCTGGCGTTTTTTGCTTTGCCAGTACTTGTTTAGTATTTTCTTATGTATTCTATCCATCTCTTGATATGTGGTGGAATCTTCTTGATTAAACAATAAAAAATTTTCTAAAGGTTTAGTCGGCGTCTTTTGTAGCCTGATAAGATAACATAAACAATAACACCGACAATGACGATTTTCTGTGTCTAAATATGAACACATTTCTTCGTAATAGAGAATGGCTGCTGCGCTATAAAGAGTGTATCAGTGTATGGGTTTTAAGGTAAACCAACCAAATTGTAATATTTTCTATGTTATAGAGAGTTTATCGTTATAAAAAATAATGTTATAAAGAGTTTACACTCTATGTGGAAAATTGTGCCTAGTGTAGGTACTTATTTTTTATAGAAAAAACTTTTTTGTCTGAATGTGAATTACGTTTTTTTTTTTAAACCCCTGAACACCTCACAAACTCCTTAAAATCGGTGAAATAATCTATATTCCGTTTACTTTTTTTGAAATTACTTTCGGGCTTGTAAATAACCGTGTTCGTATTGACGCCGTTGTTATGCTCGACTATTACAGTTTTCAGTTCTTTGTAAATTTAATTTAATTAAAACTTAACAAAATAAAATTACTTGCAATACTGTTCAATTGGTTTTTATTGATATAAAATACTACGTTTCAACCAAACTTTGTGGTCCTTATTAATTAAAACTTGTTTGCATGACCATGTAAAATAAATTAATGAAATTTGACACTTTGTATACTGACTGGCTCTACAAATAAATTGTATTCTATTCTAACACTATTGATTGGATTGTCAGTTTATTATTAAAAATAATTACACATTAAAATGTAACGTGGTCCCAGATAACCTAAAAAACGATTTAATTTTGTTTATAGTTCGAAGACTTAGTGTAAACATCTCAGCATCACGAAATTTTCTATTTCGTTACGTAAAATTAGCTGCGAAACTGGATATAATTTGAAACGAACGCTATTGTGCCATAGAATATTGAAATTTCGAATTCCCATTAAAGATTAAATAATCGTTCTGTCCACAAATTTTGCTTTTAGAATTTTACAATATTTTGAATATTTAAAATAGGTATTTGTAATAATCGACGTAGTTGTTTATGTAACTAAAACAGTCGTGTTTTTCAGAGAATCGATAACATGAAAATATTCGAAATGGCTTGATATATTTGAACAAGTTTATTTTCAGAAAAGATGTACGTACATTTTTTACGTGTAACTTACCTTAGACGCGGATATTGCTTCTAAAAATAATTCTTACTTTGAGGTATTAAAAACCACATTTTTCTAAATTTGTTTATTTATAATTTATTTTGGCAACATACAGTTTTTTCGCTGACAAGTTCAATTTGTTTGATTTAATATTTCATGCTGCACACGGCCCCCGGTTTGAAATTGGTGCCGGCTTCAACATATCAGATAACTATATACGTCATTGGAGTCCGGCATTGCGCGTGCGCCCCCGTGTTCACGAGATCCGTACTTTAAAGTGACAACGGTTGAATGCCAAGTTTAAAGCTTATAAAAAATTTCGTCCTTATGTCATAACGCAGTTCATACTACAATTAGGTAACTCAGATCTGAACCGGTTCAAAGAGCCGACTCCGACAGAAGATCCGTGAGAGCCGACTGACTTTTTTTTGAGCCGACGGATCAACGGATCCGCATAACTCAGTGAGACACTTAACACACAGAAGCACATTTTACACTTACGTATCAGTTCTTGCTTTGATGCATTTGTCAGCTCAAATGACTCATGCATCACAGGTTTGGCTATGCATTCTTGATTCTATACAGGTCGTGATATGATTGACTGAACTAGGTAGCTCAGTGGCAGACTGCAGTAACATATTCAGAACTCGGCTCTTTTTGAACCGGTTCAGTGAGCCGGCTCACATACGAGATCCAGATGCAAAGATGCAGATCACTAAAAAAACCCGTTTTTCCCATCTCTACTACTACCTACCAGGCCTAAAAGCCAATTCAGACTAGCCGTTCTCGGTTACGATTCACCGGTCCGGTTGGGAGCTCGACCAATCAGGGCGCAGTCATTCAGGAACGACTGCGCCCTGATTGGTCGAGCTCCCAACCGGACCGGTGAATCGTAACCGAGAACGGCTAGTCTGAATTGGCTTTTAAGGAAGTTAAAGAAATATCTATGATGTCTTTACATTACCGTCAAGTTGATGTTTTCTTTTTTAAATTTTTATCCGCATAGTGTTGTTTTTTTTTTTTTAAGTTGACCTCTCAGTGACAGGTTGTCGGCGAACCCGAAAACTTTTCTTTGCAATAGTTAGAAATTATACTTAAATTGTTTGCTCAAATGAAAACACAACTGACCTACATCGGTTATATAGATTCGGTTTTTTCTTTTCAGATGAGAGTTGTTTATATAGTTCTATTACGACTGGAGTCAAAACATAATAACTGTTTTCCTGACCTATTTCCTCACCATTTATTACAACTCTCACGTCTTAGAGAGCAAGTTTCGTTTTTATTAAGTACATTATATCTCTGGCCTAAAAACTAAGCCGTCCAGGGCGACTTTCGCAAAAGTTTTCCTGTCGTTATAGAGAAGAAAATTTTGTCTTTCCTATAAGGCAGTGGCTCTCAACCTTTTTCAGTTGGCAACCCACCTTTCCTTATCGAAATACCTCCACGGTCCATTTGTTCATGGTGGAGTAAAAAACCATATTTGTATCATATCCCTTTCTTATGTATAGAAAATTTACCATCAAATATTGCAAATATATATTCTATGCTCTTTTGAAGATACAAATTGATCATTGATAAACAATTTGTGTTCTGATTTGAAAATAGTTGACAAAATATAAGCACTTTGTAGCCAAAAATCAAGAACCAAGAAAACAAGCAGAACACAATTCGATTTGTTTCGATTTTTCTTATCTTTTCTGATGGTTTATTCGATGGTTTCTGATAGTTTTAGGATTGAGTCGCGACCTACTAGTGGGTCGTGGCCCACCGGTTGAGAACGGCTGCTATAAGGTATCACCTCTCAAAGATTTATAAAGCCAGGGTCAGACACATGCCAAGACTGGGCCAATAGACATTAGCAAATATTTTCTTCAAATCTTGTCTACTCCAATGACTTCAAGGCTACACACTGACCCAGACTGGCCCAATGTTCCTTGGAAGGATTTTCGTTGACGTTTTCCTGTAAACTAGGGTTGAGGCTCTGTTTTCTTTTTTTTCAAAATTTTAGGCTCAGCAGTTTTGGAAATAAGGGGATGCTTGATTTTCGTATATTTTCTTTAATATCGTCTAATTGAATTTTAAAACTATTATAAACTAGTTTTATTTCTCATAACGAACCCTTTCATTTGTAATTGAAAATAATTGTTTTTTAATTTTCTAATTTGCACCCCAAAATTAACCCTCAGAATCGCAATCCGTATACGTCTGTGATCGGATTATCTTTTTCTATATGATATATGTACCAAATTTCAACTTTTTTCGTCCTGTTGATTCGGAGAAAATAAGCTGTGACGCAAACACGATGGTATTCCGTTTTTCCCCGAATACGCGGAACCCTAAAAAACAAATATACGGAACGTGGAGCTAAGTAAAATCGCGGAAAAAATAGTAAATTTAAAATATGAATCGATACTGGTCTCAAATAGCCCTAACTGTTGCGGATATCCGCTTTAAGTCTTAAACTAATGAAGACGTTAGAGAAAATGAATGAAGAAGTCGACATAAGCTCATTTGCCTTGAGGCCTTGTGTTATAGTTCCATCTCGTCTACAAAAATATATTTGGGCTGTTTTTAAGGGATGTTTGGAATATAGGCCACGCGCTTCTTAGTGCAATAGACTGAATAGGTAGGTCAATGTAGAATTGCGCTTTATCACTTGCCCTAAATCTCTCTCTCATGTGCTTGTAAAACTTACAAAATCAGCGCGTTAAAGGATTTGTGTGAAAATTCACGTTTACGTGTTTGGAAAAATGTTTGTACATGGAAAACAGATTGTTTTTTGTACAGGCGAACCATATCTCGCTTTCTCTACGAAAATCATTTCAAAAAATTAAATGTTACCTGTTTTTTAAGGTAGTTGTCGTGGTTAAGGCACACCGTTAGAAAATTCTTAATTTTTGTATACTTATTAAGGACATGATAATACAATTACCCTGAAAATTTGAAGTCGATCGACCGTATATAATCCGAGATAAATTCAATTAAAAATGGGATAATTAACATTGATTGTATACGACCTCTGTAGTTCTGAACCAGTCTCTTATTTTTAAAAAAAGAACTAACTGTTAGAAACTTTCCAAAAACTGACAGTCTTTCAATGCATTTGTTATTAGTTTAAAAAAAAATAAGAAAAAATTTTTGAAGTCGATCGACCGTATATAATCCGAAATAAATTCAATTTAAAATTGGATAATTAACATTGATTGTATACGATCTTTATAGTTCTGAACCAGTTTCTTATTTATAAAAAAAGTACTAACTGTCAGAAACTTTCCAAAAACTGACAGTCTTTCAATGCATTTATTATGAGTTTAAAAGAAATAAGAAATTTTTTTTGACCGTCTAATTATTTATAAATAACGGTTTAAAGCTCAACAATTTATAGAAAAGTATACATACATATGAATACTGTATGGGTTACGTTTCCACGGGTACAGTCTTGCGTACAAATTATGGATCACTTAGCTACAATCTAGTATACTTTTGTGGCGCGTATAATCTATAACTTTTTGACAATATAGTACCACGACAACTACCTTAAAGCGACTGACTTGTGAGGTTTTTTTAGAGAAAAAAAATAGGTAATTAAAATTAAAAAAAAACGTGTGCACTTAAAGCACGATTGAATTTATTTACAAATAAATGAATGGATAGAAAAACTTGTTTATAGCAGTCGTAATCGACAATATAATATACTAGTCGTTATCCGCGGCTGCGCATTCAATTGGGATGAAACGATGTTTTATAGTTCGCTCGGCAGCGACAACAGTAGCGGAGCTTTAGGCTTTACCGTATTATAGCCTTGCCTCGCGGCAGCGACAGTAATTATACAATGGAGCCCTCGGCTTCACCATATTATAGTTTTGCCTTTCGGCAGCGAATACAGTTTTTCGACCCTATCACTTTAGGATCGATTCCATGCGAAAGGGTGCAACAATTTGCAGAAGACTCGGTGTCTTATAGCTTACAGCGCCGCGTGTAAAGCTTTTACGAACCCTTACCGCCATCGATTTTCAGGACACGCGCTTCATATTGCAGCCTGCCGAGGTCGGTCTTCTGTCCTCCGTGAACAAAATATTGCATGTAATTTTTCCGCAGATTGTCGTATAATATAACAATTTTATGTTTCATTGGTGGAAAAATATCAGATAAGCAATAATTAATATTCAAAGTGAAGAAAATGCGGTCCGTCCTTGGCATATTATAATACCTATACGTTGTAAATATGAGTTAACCATACAATGAGTGCTTTGATAGCCCGTTTGCACATTTTAATAGTATAGCTGCAAGTGCGTGTTGCAAAATTGGCAAAATAAACGAATTGGAAATTCAGGTGGCCATGGATATGATTTCTGTTTAGGCGCAACTAATATTATACGGGGTGTAATAGAAAGTTAGTGCATACCTATTTTTTGCACGCACACTAGAGATGGGAAAAACGGGTCTTTTTAGTGATTTGCATCTTTGCATCTGGATCCCGTATGTGAGCCGGCTCACTGAACCGGTTCAAAAAGAGCCAAGTTCTGAATATGTTACTGCAGTCTGCCACTGAGTTACCTAGTTCAGTCAATCATATCACGACCTGTATAGAATCAAGAATGCATAGCCAAACAGGTGATGCATGAGTCATTTGAGCTGACAGATGCATCAAAGCAAGAACTGATACGTAAGTGTAAAATGTGCTTTTGTGTGTTAAGTGTTTCACTGAGTTATGCGGATCCGTTGATCCGTCGGCTCAAAAAAAAGTGAGTCGGCTCTCACGGATCTTCTGTCGGAGTCGGCTCTTTGAACCGGTTCAGATCTGAGTTACCCAACTCTAGTTGTGCCTTTTTACTCTCATCACGCCAAAAGAAGTATAACTTCAAAAATTTGAAACAAAATAAATTAATACCTACCTACTCTGTTCTTAAAAAGCAAAATCAACGTTCAGTCATGGTCAAATTTCGACGTTTAAAAGACGATTGCAAAATATCTGTTGTTGTGAGAACGTTCTCGGTGCATAGACAATACGTCGTCAATGACGACACAAAAACGTACCAATAAACGTAATAATTTGTCTTTCAAATCACGTATTCTGGGATATTTACATATTATGCAAATCGCGGTCTGTAATTTTACATAAATTATCGAGTCATCGTATCGAATTATGGCACTCGGTACTATGGGTACATCTGTACTCGTCGATTATGAAAATTTGACCGGCTGGTTCTCGGCATTGTTTTGATTGCTTGATGGAAGATTTCCTGGACTAAAAGGACATTAAACCTCGAATCTTTTTAATCGTATAAGATTTGTTTACGAAAATAAAGCCAAGGATAAAATAATAATAATCTTGTGGATCAGAATCTTGATGAGCTGCTCGAGGGACATTTATCATCATTTTTTAATAAGACTTGCCGAGCTGGGTGGAGTAGTGGTGACAGCACTAGACTCGCATTCGGGAGGTACCGGGTTCGAATTCCGGCGGGGGCAGATGTGGCTGGGACTTTTTCCTACTGCCACTCGCTGAGAAACGGTAATTCCTGTACCGGCCATCTTGATTGAGGTTTTCCATGGTTTCCCTCAATTAATTCTAGATAAATATCGAGATGGTTCCTTATTTGAGGCCATGGCCGATTACCTATCAAACTCCTAGTTCAAAAATTACCTACCTTATCCTAATTTTCTATAATTCCTTCATTCGCCCATTGCTATTACATAAGTTGAAGTTGTAAAAAATGTAGAAAATAACGGGAAGTGGTAGATGAAAAAATAGTAATGGTGCGAATGGCGTCTGTTATGACATAAAGTCGAGAAACGGACGTTAAACGCATTATTATTATTATTTTTTGATAAGACTTGCAAGGAACATTTCTGCAAATCTTCCTATTGACAATTACTATTAGACGATGGAGTTTACGGGTCGTCTGGTTATTTATTAATAATTTTTAACGACAAATTATTTGCGCTTTGCATACAAAAGAAGCAATAAACATTGTTTAGAAAACTAAATGGAAAACTTACAGGTGTTAAATCTGGCAGAACTTTTCAAATATAAGCGTTTGTTTAGTTTTTCAAATGACGTCATGTAAATAATTTTAGAATGTTTGATTCTATTTTAAACAATTATTTAATGGATGTACATTATTTTGTAATCTGTATGAATAATAGTCTCTGTCGGTAATTTCGTTTCCTTCTTGTATTTTAACACGCCTGTATTGATGATACAATATAATTAAAACAGTTGGACCGATGTTGTTGAAATTTATTACATTTCCTGAAACCCAAACTTGAAGTATATAAGGCATACTTTTTTATTTGACTATATTTTTGAGTTAAGATACAATTTCTGTCAAAGGCGAAATCGTTTGTTAATAATTCAGTCGGGTTTATAAAAAAAATATGCGCGTCGAATCATGGTTTGTTGAGTGCAAAGTGCGAGCTGCGGATTTTTTTTAAGTTATTACTTCTTTTGGCGCGTTATGAAATAAAAATGAGAGTTATTTTTGTTTGTATATTAGATATTATTTGATTCGGCAGCTTCCTTCACCGCAGACAATAATTTTAATTCTTTGAGGTGCTAATAATTTGAGTCACGAATGACAATAAATATCGTTTACGTCGGTTTCTCTGTCAACAAATCACTGTTAATTATTTTTCATTACACTGCTAACTAAACGTGTAC
This sequence comes from Venustoraphidia nigricollis, assembly GCA_034508555.1. Taxonomy (NCBI): domain Eukaryota; kingdom Metazoa; phylum Arthropoda; class Insecta; order Raphidioptera; family Raphidiidae; genus Venustoraphidia; species Venustoraphidia nigricollis. The sequence goes on along the minus strand of JAVRKA010000032.1, from coordinate 1,363,830 downwards.
AGTCTGTTTCAAATCTTACACTATTTTACCCGGTGTTGCCGGAGAATAAGAGCCCGTTGTTATGATTGTAGGAAATAAAATGATGAAACCAAACACGTATTGAATTATTAAATAAAGTATATTCAATTCAGCAATACAATCAATGTGAACTCCATCCTGTCTCAACTTAAAATGCTACTGCATCTGCTTACAATCTTTACAGTATCAATGTACGTAGCTTCCATAACATGAACCGTTACCCAATTCATTGAACAATACTGAGTAACATTCGTTTAAATACTATGGGTCAAACATTTGTTTACAAGATACAGTGTAAACTCTTTATAACATTATTCTTTATAACGATAAACTCTGTATAACATAGAAAAGATCACAATTTGGTTGGTTTACCTTAAAACCCATACATTGATACACTCTTTATAGCGCAGCAGCCATTCTCTATTACGAAGAAATGTGTTCTTATTTAGACACAGAAAATCGTCATTGTCGGCGTTATTGTTTATGTTATCTTATCAGGTTACAAAAGACGCCGACTAAACCTTTGAGGCCCCGAAACGTCAGGCAAAGTTAACTGACTATATGTAGGTATTAATTTTATCAAAAACATACATGTTAAAGATTATTGTTAATTTGGTTGTTTTTCTTTAACGGTAACTCTCTATAACGATAATAAATGCTCGGTCCCTTGAGTTTCGTTATAAAGAGTTTACACTGTATATTACCTAAAACCTTCCCAAAAATGTTCAGTACTATGCGTGAAAACCCCTTAAAAATCGACTAAAAGACTTATAGCGTTCAAACAATCTTCGGTACCTGCTTCCATGCTATCTATAAATGTTCACATTACGAAGACCAAGGTTATTAGATACAGAGGTGACTTCGTTTCGTTGAATAACCGTGGGGGATGACTTCGTCCGGTGGACTGTAATGATATTGCATGGTTGATAAAAACATCAACGGTCTCCCAGCTTGCGTCATTCATTAACGATGTAACCTGTGTATTTCTAATGACCGTGAATGATGACAACTACTTATAACCTAAAAAAAATTAACAGCTAATCAAGGAGGGTGCAGCTTTGCGCTGTTTCCGCGACACAGCACCCGGTAAAGATGTTTAGGTATAAAAAATACAAGTTTAACTTTTGACGTATCTATACTTTCTATTGACATTATTTGATTTTTTTCCAAATGCCATATGTTGCCACTCTAGATAAATAAACTGATTATTTGATATGCTAATTAATTTTAATAACTACGTTTTAAAATGGATCGAATTACTCTTTATACTCGTATTGTATTATAGTATCAATTTTCTGTCATACATATTTTTTACATTTTTTCATTGTTATAAAAATACTTATCAGTAAATTGACTTTTTTTGTGCTTGATAAAAATAATAATTTACTAAAGCCAAAGGTCGATTTATTGAATCATTTACGCATAAATAATTGTCAAAATGACTGTATTTTTAACAGTATAAGTTTATGGAATAAGATTATTGGAATATTTATAGCTGTTTTGAATTTTGAATTTTTTTGGTGTATATCTAAGGTTAATAGATAGAGAGGTGACCTCGTTCCGTTGGATAATAATGAGGAGCTGATGTCGTCCCATGGACAGTGGACTGTCAATTGATATTACCTGATTGAATAAAAATATAATGAACAAGTCTTCCAGCTGACATCATTCAGTAATGAGGTTAACTTGTTTATCTAATGATCTGTTTTCTTTTGTTTTAATAACTTACTGATCACGGAACACTATATGCAAATTAATTATCAGATAAGAAACATTGGACTAGCAAGGTTGAGAAATTTCTCAATTTATGAATCTATCCTTAGTGTCAGTTGAAGTTTAGATTTATATTTTTTTTTTAAATATATCGAAAATATGTATCAATACAGGACCCAGATAATTTTGGCAGTTGGCAGTTGACCTTATCAAATATCCAGAAATCGTGAGAAACATCGCGAACTGTATACATAGGAACTGTATATTAATATGCGAAACTCTGTTTGCCTCTAGCATACATTGTGATACGACTAATAATGATTAGTTACTAATTACTTCAACAATAGTCTAACTGCTTTATAATATATAACCTTGAGCATGCAATCACGCAAAAATGTCTACCTGTGTGCATTTTACAGCAGTTGTCAATATACAGTGGAACTATACATATTTGATAGCAAATTTACTTTTTTTTAAACCAATTTTTTCCCAGTGTTCTAAAATTGGAAATCGTACGTTTGTCCCAGTGTTCCAAAATTGGAACAAGCGTTGAAAAGAAAATGGAATTATGTTGATAGAAATGTTCATAAAGTTTGCCAACCTGCATTATTTTAAACAGAAAAATCACATTTAATTAAAAAAACTGCTGTTATGAAATAATATTTATACAAAATATATATATATTATTTATACAAAGCTCGGGAAAAAACGAGTTAATTCGTTTTGTATAATGAAAAACCGTCGCTAACTCTTAGACTATATGTTTACTTATTATCAATGCGATACAGTAATACCCCAAACTTACGCGATAGGTGGGACCAAGTGATAACCGTGGGGTACAATTTTCCGTATAAATACATTCAAAGTATGTTTAATTGGGATCGAAGATTAAAGAAAAATGTGTAATAAAATCTTAGATAATACGACAGATTATATTTATTATGGTTTGCAAAAGCCTAAACCGAAGTTTAGATAAAATCCAACGAAGTCACCTGACGGGTCAACGAATTTTTCTTCTCAAGCAAAATTTCCTCGTAGCATTCTAATAACCATTTTTCGTTAGAGTCTATGTTTTCCAAAATTTGGTAACCGCTTTTCAATTGAACTGAGACTTTCTGTCAAGTTTCCAACCGTCATTTGATCTTTTAATTGAACTGGGTCTAAATAATCTGCAGGTTTTTCAATGTCGCGGAACTCTGGGTCGTCGTAAGACGAGGTACGTAAGTTGGGGTATTACTGTAGATGATGTTTATTTCAATATGATATTATTAATAAACCATAATATCCTTGGTAATGCGTTTTCAACAGACAAGTTGAGAAACTGGGTCAACAACAACCACCGCTGTTGACAATTCAATTGTCTGAGCTGTTTCATCTGTCGCGGCGCATTATTATTACATTCCGGGAAAATATAATCGCGTTTGTGATATATTATATATCTTACAGGAGTGTTGAACTTCCTGTTTTGTCCCAGAACTTGGGAATAATATGTATTGTATATATCTGGTAGTTTTTGCATCGAAAACGCGGGATTTAAAATACTGGACCGTGATTTGACGATTGTACAAGTATACAACTTCTCGAAATTTCTTGTGACACATCAGTTATGTATTTTGGCGAGGAGTATACTACCGTAGTAGCAATATGCTAGCAGCTAGACCATCTTCAAGCGACTTAATCGCAAATTCGCGCGATAAAAGTAGCTGAATGCATCCGCATGTGATCGAGGATATGTATAATGTTAGTATGCATGGTCGCGATTATCTCAAAGATCAGTTGTCTAGCGTTTATAATCTACAATCCTTTGCTTCCTTTTCAGAATATCCGGATTGTGGGAAGAAGGATTTTAACACAAAAACAGACGCACAGACAGGCAGACATGAGAGTGATCCATTAAAGAGTACCGTTTTTTTATCGGAAATACGGAAACCTAAAAGAGATAAAAATTGACCGGCTTGAATTGCCTCTAAAAATGATTTTGTCCTTACGTTTTGTTAAGTTTCTATTTAGTAATTTATCGGAACATTTACGATTAGATATTGTAGATTATCGACGCGACATTATAGCTGTAAGGGCAATGGCGTCTTTTTAGTGTTCCATGCAAATGAAACACTTATAAAACCACTTCGGTATCCGTTTGTTACAGGCGATTTTCTTTGAAACTATTTTTCGTAAAAGAATATATATTGTGATAAAATGTTATGAGCACCTATCAAACAACCCTTGATAATCACCCCGAACGTAGGAAGCACTTTAATATAATAATATGCTTTCAATGTAACGTATATGTAATAATTTGGGAAGACCTAGTTTTCCACATTAAGTAACAATCGTATGTATATTTCCAATTTCCCAAATATGTTATTTATAAATTACAAACATTTAGAGAAACACGTCTCATTTGCATTATTTCGCAATGAAAATTGTCCAGGCTCAGCGTAATAATATGCATAATTAATATAAACTTTTGTTTGTTTCACACGCAATTATAAAATTAATAAATATCCACAGGGTGTTTATAAATTCGTGCAGAAATAACTTATGTATTAAGTGACTATTGCGTAGATAAATCATTTATATACAGTAGAACAGCTCTAGTTTGCTATACAAGTGTTATGCCTCAGCCACACACTCGACGAGTGGCATGGGAAGTAGCGAGGAAAGGAGTCAGAGACGTTGTGTGGCCGCGTTACTCGTCATGCCGCACGTCATTCTCCTCGTCATGCCCAGTGCTCCCTCGATTGTCGGTTTTTTGTGCGCGAGTCAAAGGACCGGCAATAAAAGCACGAGTAAGCCGGCCACATACTCCCGCGCCACTCAGTACGCATCAAGCCGTCTAAGTGTAAAGGCATAGTGCGCACGCTGCCACAGTATCGACCTCCATTGCCGAAAGGCGAAAGCCGAGTGCGGAGCGTCGCGAGTACAGCAGTGTCTGGCCGCTTAGGGCAACATCGCGACAGCGCGATGAGCAGAGCGAGGAGCATAGTCTGGCAGTAGGGTTACAATTTATTTTCAAACAATTGTTACTGTCTATTAATTCACTCACCAATATGCCACGAAAACTGGCATCTCGTTTCAAAAGCGAGGTGTCGGTTTAGTGAAGGCTCAAACTTTTTTGTGATTTTATTCGCCAAATCAAGTTATTCTAATAATTGACCCAAACGGAAATAAGATAACTCCATGTACTTATTTGCGTTATGAACTAGGGGAGATGTTTTAAAAACAGTGTAACCTTTACCTTAAAGAATGTCTGAGCCGAATTTCGATCAAATCGGTTAACGCATTTAGCCAAAATTTCGTAACAACGGGAATTTAACGCCGAACGATTGAATTAAATCGGACCATGACTCTACCTTCCCTTGTTCATTCAATAAAAAATTATATGGTAATAAGTCGCTTTAAAAAAGCGTGTTGTTTTTTCATTTTAAAAGTTTTAAAAGTATAATACAGATAGTTGAAAATTCAGAGGACATTTTATTATCCATATTTTGTTTTCGTCTATTATTCTAATTTATTCTTCGATTTAAAATTTAGATTGTGAAGTAAACAATACGTTAAGACACGACATCGAATCATTAATGAAATTTGAAATATTGATTTCTGTATAAAGAAGAGTTTCTGCGTCGTAAATGACAAGATATAGTCGAGAATGAATTGGGTTCACCGCCCCACTAAACTAAAACTCACGTTTTTTATATCATTCAAATATATCTCGGCCGTATTCTTACGGAATGTTCAAATATTATTTCGTAAGGTTTTTCACAGGAGAAAGAAAATTACTATTGTTTGTTAGCTATTGATATTGTGAGGTTGATGAAAATAATGAACGGTCTTCCAGTTGACGTAATTCATTTACGAAGTAACCTGTGTATATAATGACCTAATTGGTTTGTTGGCAAGTTCTGAGCTAGCTTTGAGTTTCCAAAACGTCTATCGTTAATGCCGAATTCTTCGGGCACATAACTGCATGTTGTTGGCCCAATTATCGAACACTTGGGACCTGGGTCTAGAAGTTTTAGGCTTCTAGAATGCCTAGAAACAAATTCGAAGAGTCTGTGGCCCAGTTGAATTCATAGAGTTCTGTATTGCCGACAGACGCTTTGCAAGATCAGAACCAGTTTTTGCCAACAAATAAGGGACGAAGATTATTATTTGAGAGAATAGAACATAGCAGAAAATAAAGATGGAGTACGTTGTGTTCAATATCGCTGTGATGACCCGTATTAAATATTTAAGCGGTTTTATAAGAGTTTTCGGTTGATTCATTAATTATTTATAAATAAAATAGGTCAAAGGGGCATCTCTTCGGTCGTTAACTGTAGGTCAATCAGGGTTGTATTAGTCTACATAAAATCGTGTTTGACTATTACATTTGGAATGGTGTGTTTTGATTGATTGTCGACAAACACAAGACGTTTTCTTTCGTGTTCACTAGCGCGATTCTTATTCAACCGTTCGCGTTATTATTGTTTTTTTAATGAGATCTTTTGGTTATAATTCTGGCAGCTCCTTTTTAACATGCTTGTCTTGAATTAAAACTGTGCTCGGCACTGCTCGCTGAGAAGTCTGAAGCGAACAATCGAACATACATGCATGAATCGCGTTCCATTTTAAATAGTGTTTATTGATACTCAGTTCTGACTGTACTGTACTCTTCGAACTGTTTGAACTTGGTTCTAGCAGTTCCTAGTCTTAAGACTGATTGTCCTCCCTCTTTTGAGAACATCACTCCGAACTGATTTTAGTTAAAAAACAGTTTGATCGAAAACAGATCAACTAATAAATCTGATTTGTTTGTGATTGTCCGAAGAGTTCTAAAGAACAGTCTTAGGAATCCCAGTCCAACCCTGATATTCAAATATGATTTTTAATCGAGGCTGAAGTGACAATGACTTAAGCTTTTGTTTTGTTTGTGCGCTTTTATCGATTAATCACCTGAGATGAATCACTGTAATCGATTCATAAACTTACGCTCGATGACGTCCGTCTTATCTTAACAAAATTCATTTATCTTTTATTCAAAGTTTTTTTTCTAATTTCTTGGAATAATCTGTTTCATCTTATACATTATTTATTTATATTTAACGAACTTTTCGATCGAGCTAGCCAGAGTAGATATCGGTTTGGCAACAAAATGGGTAATCAAGAGCCATAGCGTACACCAATTTAGCTTAGATCGCACGCGTGATCTGTTTTACATTTTTGCTCACTGCCTATCTCCTCTTGTATTATTGCGTGATAATGACTTTTAAACAGTGAAATAATTTTTCTAGTCTTCTCAGTAGTTTCTGGGATTACCAGCGACAAAAAAACTCTTCATCTTTATAATGCTATAGTGTATACTGTATAGCAAAAAACGTGTTGTAGTTAAAGTTTTATTTCCGATATTATACTTTTATGAAATGGTGTTGTATGATAGGTATTTTATGTATTTCAGTTTTGTGGCAACTGTGGTGAAGTTCAACGCACTTTCTATAAGTTCGACATGCGATATTATTATTCGGTTTTATACACGAGTAATATATACCGGATGATTGATCATCCTCGTTGACTATTCCGTCCTATCAAGATTAACCTCATTTGAAATTGAGTTTTGATTGTATCAGAGGTTTGATTCCTACGATGCGATGTTATCATTGCGTAATTTACGAAATAAATTTCTGTTAAGTGTTAATGCTTATTAGCACGGCAACACAAGTATATAAAACAAGAGTACCATAACAATTTTCGGAATGGATTCATATAGATAACTGCAGTTTAATTTCGCACCTGAGAATGGAAAAAACGGAATCCTTTGTTGTACAGTCTGTTTTTCAAGACCCATTTTCTCAGGAACAGGTAGACGTATGAAGCTGAAATTGATACTAAATACGAAGGTCTACAAACCCATGGTTCTGTCAAAAATTCAAGCTTTTAATTCGATGCAATAAAATGATACGGCCTTTCAAAAATGACCTAGAATCTTGAAATTTAGCACTAATGGTTATAATTAATGTTTTCTTCTATGTGAAATTTTTTTAGACGACATACTTAATTTTTATTAGCCATGTCGTATTGTCAACCACAACAAAATAATTGTCATTACGGTACGAAATCCCCATTGCGCTAGTCTACTTACAGTTGCCCGTATTTTTTTAACTGGTCTTTATTAATTATATGAACATAGTAAAAGTCCCCCGCTAATCCAGAGTTTTTTTTCCGAGCAGCTCCCTGACTCGCCGAAATGTTGACGAAAAGAAATTAGATTTTTTTGATGACGTATTTTTTTGGCTCACTTTTTGTTTGAAGTCGTCTGAAACTGAAAATGGCAGCGTGACTTTTATGGTCCTTCTTATATTCAGTGAAATTCGATCATTCGTCAATTTCTTCTTGTTGAAAATTAAAATGCTGTTTACGTAACTTTTTTACAGCTCATCCATTATACAAAATAATAAATTGACATTTTATAGTGCATTGCAATACATCAACGTTCTTACAAAAATCTTAAATGAAACGTTATTACAAAAGTTTCCGTAGTTGAATATAAAAAGTAATTGTTTATATAACAGAAGTAATTTCGTAAAAGTTAGTGACCTTGCATTTTTTATTACTTATTCACTATTTTAATTATCTACCAGTTGAATAATTATGCATTAAAATTTATAAATTTTATTTTCAGTCATAGGTATAATTTTTAATTTTTATATTTCTAACGGTTTTTAATTCCCTACACGCATGCGAAGAGTGTTATTGTTTTAAAAGTAATAAAAATTGAAAATATGAATTGGCGCTAGGGCCAAATAACTGGACCTAACAAACAATCTTGAATTTTCAAAAGGTTTAGCCGTGATATTTCATGTTAAAAGTTCTTCCTTTTGAATCGGTTTTGAGTAAAAGTGATTTGTCTAGTTGGATGTTTTCTGAAACTTTCAGTAAGTCTTAAAAATAATATAAATACAGTTTCTATGGAGTGTAAATGTAGCTGTTAGGTCTTGATGAAGATTCCACTACTGTTGTTGTTGCCGTGTATCATTACAATCGCGGACAGAGTCGCGGGGAGCGGCTAGTTATCATCATCATCATCATATATATTAATACGCTAAGGTTAAGATGTTTGCCTCCCTTTTTCGAAAAAACCACACAATTGCTCCACATAAATTTTATATCATTTTATAGATAATTGCTTGCTCTACCGACATCAACAACTAATAAGTCCATTATTGCTTTTGTTTTTGCAAAATAATTAATTATAACAATTATACATTTATTCAGTATATGCAGCAATGCTGCCATCTGACGGTTTTAACTTTGAATCAACGTCAACATGATTGACGGTCGGTAAATTTTTTTTGTTTAATTTTTAATCAAAATTCACGCATAAATACTTTTCGTATCGCGGCGCTTCAGCTCAACGTTTTCGATACTTACGCCTCTATATGACAGTTTTAGAAAAATATTTTCTTGAACCGTCACTGAGCTTTGTAATGTAATACAACAAAAAGAAGAAAGTTATAAAGAGTGTGAGATATTAGAAACGAATTTTAGTGCGAATTATTCGCACAGGTACCGCTAGTATTATAATAATAGAAGAGCTCTTCGGCAGTCACGCGACGCTCTGGTTTATTATGCCACTTACATCACGTGTGCGCCGAGAGTGTGCGGACGGACGGAGAGTACACTTGTCCCGGAAACGATTAAGGAACACGAGTTGGCGTACTCCGGGGGGCGTCTGAAGACGGCTGCATCAGCCGATACAATAAAGAACAACGCAACACGTGAGCGCCGCATCGTGTGCTCTCAACGCGTCGTTAAGGAAATGTTCCCTAATTTCAGACTTGGTTACGTTTGTAAGCGACTCTAATCGGTGTTTATTTCCATCACGTGGAATCATAAATTGATGTCCTGCCATTGGAGGCATATTAAACAGCTGGTAAATAATAATCTTAAGGTAGTTGTCGTGGTTAAGCCACACCGTCAGAAAACTCTTAATTTTTGTATACTTATTAAGGACATGATAATACAATTACCCTGAAAATTTGAAGTCGATCGACCGTATATAATCCGAGATAAATTCAGTTAAAAATTGGATAATTAACATTGATTGTATACGATCTCTGTAGTTCTGAACCAGTTTCTTATTTACAAAAAAAGAACTAACTGTCAGAAACTTTCCAAAAACTGACAGTCTTTCAGTGCATTTATTATGAGTTTAAAAGAAATAAGAAATTTTTTTTGACCGTCTAATTATTTATAAATACCGGTTTAAAGTTCAACAATTTATAGAAAAGTATACATGCATATGAATACTGTATGGGTTACGTTTTCACGGGTACAGTCTTGCCTACAAATTATGGATCACTTAGCTATAAGCTAGTATACTTTTGTGGCGCGTATAATCTATAACTTTTTGACAATATTGTACCACGCGACAACTACCTTAAGTAATCTACAAACTTATCTTTTGTTCTGAGTCACTTGTACAGCTACAACTCTATCGTCATATTTTACAAGATATCGCCCTGAAGTTGAGCAATTGACGAAGGACTTTAGTTTTGTCTCAACATATTTGCATGCATGCGGCGACAGCTACCTACGCTGTTTTGCCATCACGAGCTCTCCGGTTGTTCACGTTTCCACAGGGTCCTATTAACTTATATAATTCCAATCAGTGGGAACGTTTATTAAATACAGTGGTACCTCGTAGAGTTGGGTAACTTAGATCTGAACCGGTTCAAAGAGCCGACTCCGACCGAAGATCCGTGAGAGCCGACTCACTATTTTTTGACACTTAACACACAGAAGCACATTTTACACTTACGTATCAGTTCTTGCTTTGATGCATCTGTCAGCTCAAATGACTCATGCATCACATGTTTGGCTATGCATTCTTGATTCTATACAGGTCGTGATATGATCGACTGAACTAGGTAACTCAGTGGCAGACTGCAATAACATATTCAGAACTCGGCTCTTTTTGAACCGGTTCAGTGAGCCGGCTCACATACGGGATCCAGATGCAAAGATGCAGATCACTAAAAAGACCCGTTTTTCCCACCTCTAATGTCGAGGTGCCACTGTATTTGATATATTTAAACCAAGGCGAACGATGTTTGATGATCACGCGTGCAATTTAATCTTCTTCTTTATATAAGAGTTACAAATTTATTAAATAACTAGCCTCTATCCATGACATCGCACAATTTTATGTCCAGTGTTGAACGTTATGTAAAATGTTAGTAAAAGGAAATTCCAATAACATTATAGATTGTGTAATTTCAATATGATTTTCACGTTATTTGGGTTTTTCCACGTTATTGATTATTGAATTTCTTGGAAATCCGTTTAAGTTGTCGATTCTACACTTTATTCCCGATAGGACAAAATCAAACCTAGGTTGTTAATGAAAAAAGTGTTACCGTGGAATCGACAACTTCCAAGCGTAGGACTGGGAGGGCCTACCACTGCATTTGTAGGACTTTGTGGCCATTCAATTATACTAATATTTAGTAAGCTACATACAAAAAAAAAAAAAAAAAAAAAAAAAAAGGTAAATTCTTGAAATGTGATAGCTTCTATATATAAATGAGTTTTCAGTGTTTTAAAGTGACCGTTTACCAGCTGTTCAGTGTGACCCCTTTTTCACCTTCATAGCTGTATCGAGTTGGATGTGTGAGTGCATGTAAAATGCACTTACTCTCGTTTCGAAAATCTCTAATTTCTACAAAAAATCTTATCGAATAGTTGTTGTTAATGCTTCAAAATAAACTAGATTTTTTCCCATATGATTTTTAGTTAAGTTTTTGCAGTTTATTTGATCTGCGGTAAAAAATTGTGATGATTCGGTGCTCGGCTTGGAAAAAGCAAATAAAATCGGTCCAATCGCAGGCGGGTATAATAAAAGATGTTCCGACAGCTGACTTTCAAAATAAATAATTAAACGCTGCGTTTTAAAAGCCGGTCGTGTGGACGTTACTTTTAGGACTGCTTCGTTGGCACTCGAAGTCTTTTAAGTAAACCTTAAAGCTTCACCGGAAGCTTTGTGTAATAAAACTTTCTTTACGAGAACGTAAGTTCGAACGCCGTGCGTCAACTGTACAGTATCGGCTAAATTTATCATCGTGAATTCATTATGGAAAGAAGTTGAGCTAGTAATTTTGAATGTCATCAGCTTATCAAAGACAAGTTCATATTTTTATAATAATAATAGGATATTTAACACTATAAAAAAATTAATGATTCAATTATGGAAATCGATAATTTATCGAATAAGAAATATGATAAAATCGGTTTGTTTTCACAAAAACACGAGGTTGATTTATTATTTCAATTTTAAAATTGCAATTTTTTGGCATGTCAATAAACGCTGCCCGCCATGATGATTTCAAGTGTGACGTCAAACTTATAGTAAAAACACACGACACAAAACGAATAAACACTAAACGAGCATAGTGTAAACGATACCGAACCATATTTGCACTTGCTTGTAAACTACAAGAATGACGTCATAGTAGATAAACATGGCCGTTCGAATTTTCGCGCGAAACGTAGATTTAGAATGCTATTTTATCCTATAAAACGATTACATTTAAGCGAAATAAAAATTCCTGTGGACTAATGCTACGATATGAACATTTTAAGGCAATTTAAAAATAAAGAATCAAATTGCCTATTGAGATATCGAGTTGACACTTTCACCAGATTTTTGCAGGAAACTGCTTGTAGACGAGCCGCGAAGACTGTTAAAACAACGACTTGTCCACAACATCGGCTGTTCTTAACCCTGAACGTGTTCTGTTTTTGTGAATTGAATAATTTCCTAAATTTCATATACATCAATATTTATTCATTAAATGGAAAATTTAATTATGCAAATATCGAAATAGCATAAATTTTTATTGGTGAATTAGGTTTTACACAAATTACAAAATCGGCAAAAAAGAAAGAAAAATACAATATGAGAACTCTCTAAATAATAATACAAAGGTTGATCTGATAGTTTGAGCTTTATTTCTTTTAAATGAAGACTTGTGGACAATTTTCTTTTAACTGGAAATTGTTTGTGAAATTTAAGAGGCAAGAAATTTTGACTATTTTTTCTCAATTTTTTAAGATTAAAAAATGGGACTCGAATATTGTTACCGAGCTCCTGAATATAGTTGTTAATTATTGTGCAAGGATGTTTTTTTATCCAAAAAATACAAGTTCAGTTAGCGATTTTTAACTGGCATGTCGTTCTTTTTTTCTTGTTCGATTTGTCCAGTTCTGTAAAAAAATAAAACAATTGTTTTGTAACGCAATGTTAGTATTGATTTTTAATATAATTCGACAGAGCTGACCTACATTTTAAAATGTATTTTCATTTGCTATAATATATTCAATTTAATTACTAGACAGAAAATCACTTGGAATGCTAAATAATAAGGCTTCCTTTTCAATTTACTTGTTTTTTCCAGTATTTGTGGTATTTCGGTAACTGTTTTTCACCCCGATAACGTTGACGTTTGTTTGGAGTGTTCAAACTTTGTAAAGTTTGGGATTATTAGTGTATTTGCCATATGGCAACATACACTATTGGCGTCGATCGGATGGCAAAACCTAGGGGTCGGACCAAAATTTCTCGACGTTTCATAACCTCCTAAACACTTTGGCACCATTTTTAAAATTGTTTATATATATGTATAGGTATATATATATAAAATCAGACAGATTTTCTGACAATTCTTTGTGCAACCCAGCCTTTAAAAGATTAAATCTGTAATTTCACAACAGTTACGGTATAACAATATGAAGATTTTGGATTAGTTTAGGTTAGTCTTGAGAGGAATTTGTACTCCCTTTTGTTCACTGGAAGTGAGTTGAAATTTCTGGAGTCGCCTCGATGCGAATCGTAGTTAGCCATGCCTCAGATGGAAGAAGGATGGAAAATCAACGACGTCATAGTTTTGTATATTTAAAGCATATAGGTATGTTGAATATTGACCCGTTTGTAGTCGTGTAGACCGAGTAAAAGGTACCTATATAGAAACCGCACAACTTCTTGACGTGTTTCAGAAAAGCGGCGAAGGCTGCGTGACTACGATTCCAGCGGCGTTAACATTCCCCGCGTTGCCTTTTGTTTTCGCGGCATAATTATATGTTTTGATTGGTTACTCAGGATATTGTTATTTCCTTTCTTTTGAATTATCCGACCTTATCAAGAGCTTTTTCAAGGTCGTTTAGTCCGATTAAAATTAACAAAGGAGAAAAAATAAATGAGCGCATGCAAAATTATAACGACGCACAGTGAAATTAGTATTAAAACTTAGCAAGTACACTTTTTAATTTCTCGAGTTAATCTATTTTGTAGTTTAATAGGGATGTGGACTATTTTTGGGAAAGTGTTTTAAATCGTGCATAAGTACCTAATATTGCCACGAATATTTATTATTTTTATTTAAATACAACTCAAGCCTTAAAAATCATGTATTTTAAATCCCGTTTCAAATTTCGGTCCAAAACGCCAATATTAGTCGCGTGACGTCACCTGTTTATACCAAAGGAGGCTCAAAAGTTTACACGGAAGCTACCATCCTATAGATGCTTATTCTGTGCTCATAAACGTTAGTAAACTGAGGTGATGAAAAGTTGTTTCGTAGTCGTTGCTATAGTTACATGTAATTTGACGTTTCCTATAAACAAATAATAATAAATTACACACTAAATATTAACCAAACAATGAAGTTTTTTGACAGCGGCTGAACATATGACGTCATGCGCTCTGATTGGTGTCTGTTGTCACGTGACTTGAGAGTGATTTTATTAGGTTTTATTTATTAAATATTAATTAAATTCCTTAAAAATAAGGACAAATATAGTGTTTTTTAGTATTTCTATCATAGAAACTGCTACTTTTCGTTAAAATTATGTTTTTATTTGAATACGCATCTATAGGATGGTAGCTCCCGTGTAAACTTTTGAGCCTCCTTTGGTATGAACAGTTGACGTCACGCGACTAGTACTGGCGTTTTGGACCGAAATTTGAAACGGGATTTAAAATACATGATTTTTAAGGCTTGAGTCATATTTAAATAAAAATAATAAATATTTGTGGCTATATTAGGTATACTTATGCACGATTTAAAACACTTTCCCAAAAATAGTCAACATCTCTATTGGTGAGCCACTGATCTCATGTTTTCCCATGACTTTTCTCTTCTCGTTTTGATGAGAATAAATGATAGGGACAACCAGAAGGGACAAGCGTCTATATATGGGTATATGAAAACCGTGTTCCTTTGAAAGTTTTCTCTGCGTGTTGGGCTGTCACAAGCTGTGAGCTTCCCATGCCTGTTGTATATTTAGATGCCCCCCTGCGAAAACTTATGTCAAGACGAAAGGTTCAACGACACCATTTTCTTAATAGTGCGCCTCGTTCTAATGCGCCACTTGAGTATAGCGGAAAATTTATATTTTCTGCGTTATTTCATATAATAATGCGTTTTGCGTGCAAATAGTTTTCGTATATTAAAATACGTATAGAGTTGTCCGAATGGTTTTTTTGTGGCTGGTGTCACGGCTCTTCCAAAGAGAGCCGTTCTTCTCGAGAAATAATAATCTTTTTCTAGGACAAGACAATTGGAACGGGGAAAATGTCTTTTCACTTATTTTTTATCGTCATTTGTTTGCGAGCTAATAGTCTAAGATCGGGCTGCAAAATTAGTACATGAATAATGTAGACAATCAAAATCAAATTTTTAAGTATTTTTACAAGTGGAGGAATTCATTTTTCATATGTTCAGTATTTTTTTTACCCTAAACTTATTCTTATTATTTCGTTCGTATGTAATTATTTGTCAGAGTGAGACAAACTATTTAAATTAATATATTTGTTTGAAAACAGTAGAGCAAATTGGAAATGTAAATAAATTGGCTCGACTAATTATAAATATCAAGTTTTGAAGGGGCCTCGTGAGTAAACGCTCCGGTGATATTTGTCAGACGTCTAAAAAAAGAATAATTAATATCAGTGGTTTGAAGGCAAAACTGCTTACGGCGAATTATTTGTGATTTTTTTTATATTCTGAAATTTTAATTTTTAACTGACTTCAAACAAGGAAGTTATCAATTCGACGCGTTTCTAATCACATTAAGAAGTTAACTTCTAACGCACCTAGTTTTTTGAGGTGAATGTTGACCAGCTATTCAAAATGCCCATTTTTTCACCCGCATGGATTTAATTTCTATGAAAAATTTTATTCGGTCTGTGATATTAATATTTGATCTAAATAAATGATTTAAATTCAGATATACATACATTTTTGTATACAAAAAATTTAACTTAAAAAAAATTATTGCGCAAACCAAATTGGTCAGTATTTTGAACATAATCTGTAAAGAAACAACTTCAAAATATAAATTTGCCTTCCTCTATAATTTGAAATCTCGTAACGTGTTGTAAAGAAATATTAACGAATATAACGTTTTTATGTTCAGTTTTTAGGACAAAAATATGTTTTAAGGCTGTCGGAACGCTCTGTTTAAGCCACACTACGAGACTTAAAAATGTTGTTGCAAAGGCCCCGCTGTCAGTTGATTACACTAAATTTTGGAAATATTTTGAAGATTTAAAAAACTTTTCCGAAAAAGGAAGAGTCACTTTGGGTTTGTGATGGAACAATTTTGTGAAATAAGTACGAATAAGGTCGTAGTGTGACATTGAAAACGTGTGTTTTTTGGCACAATCAATGCCAACTTTTTTCTAGTAAATCGTACATAAATTACAAAAGTAGTCCATTAGAGACCTAAATTGTCCTTTATCTTGCTTACAGCGAAAGAATTTTTGCTAAATGTTGATGAATAAGTCTACAATCAGCTATCAGCCGAAGCCCTATTTTTGGCTTAAATTCAGAGCGTTCCGACAGCCTTAAGCAGCAAGGGTGAAATTTTGTGAAGCTTTATGCTTAATCACAGTCAATAAAGGCAACCACAATATTTTGTCAATCATCTTAATTTAATACGGAAAAGAAGTCAGGGGAAACTTCGAAAAACTGGGGATTTTTTCCGCTCTTAAACAGGGACCAGACGTAATTTTCTGTTTCACAAACGAAGCCAATAATATAGGAAGTCAGTGTATAATGATAATATTATTATACGATCTAAAATGAGTGGTAGCGCACAACCGAACTGTGTTGATTTATTATTATTAATTGGTTGTTTAATAAGGTCAGACATCGTAGTTGACCTCTACCATGGCTACGTATTCTGATAATGTACTTGACACCGCCATGTGCAGCAAATCGACGCAGACAGGCGGAGCTAACCTTGTGTCGGGTCCCCGACTGCAATGGACCGATCTATTTTGATCTTAGTGATGTAAAAGGATAAATAACCGGCTAATTATCGGGTTAAATAACCGCGGCTTTTAATCATTATTTTACAAGGCTGCGCAGAAAGTTTTGCGACAATATCCGATTGTGTAGCAATGCCGTTTTTAATGTTTATTTGGTGTATTACCAGTCCCCAGGTCCCAAGTTAATAAAATGAAATTGTGAATAGGGATGTTGACTATTTTTGGGAAAGTGTTTTAAATCGTGCATAAGTACCTAATATTGCCACAAATATTTATTATTTTTATTTAAATACAACTCAAGCCTTAAAAATAATGTATTTTAAATCCCGTTTCAAATTTCGGTCCAAAACGCCAATACTAGTCGAGTGACGTCACCTGTTCATACCAAAGGAGGCTCAAAAGTTAACACGGGAGCTACCATCCTATAGATGCGTATTCTGTGCTCATAACCGTTAGTAAACTGAGGTGATGTAAAGTTGTTTCGTAGTCGTTGCTATAGTTACATGTAATTTGACGTTTCCTATAAACAAATAATAATAAATTACACACTAAATATTAACCAAACAATGAAGTTTCTTGACACGTGACTTGAGAGTGATTTTATTAGGGTTTATTTATTAAATATTAATTAAATTCCTTAAAAATAAGGAAAAATATAGTGTTTTTTAGTATTTCTATCATAGAAACTACTATACTTTTCGTTAAAATTATGTTTTTATTTGAATAGAGTCAACATCCCTATTGTATAACCATATTATAGCTGTTGGCAGATCGCTTTGGGTCTACTCTCGTAGTGTTTTGAGTGTCGAATAGAAAATTAAATTTAATGCTTTGAATGCGTCTAATTCAATTAAAAATGTTTTGCATGATTCGAAATTTTAAAAATATTTACATCTTGAAACTTCACACGTTTTTTGACTGAATGCCAGATAAAATATCAAAATGAAGGATTTGTTTGAGAAACAGCTTGACACACCGATGTTCTTATTGGATTAGTTTAAATGTAGAACATGATTAATAATACCAAATAAATACTATACTATAGCTAGTATATATGTTTTATATTCCTGAGATGGCCTTATTGTCCGAAACGATCGTCGAGAAACAATTTATAAATACTTTTTGTAGAATTTTCAGGTGTTTTTATTTGTTTGGTATTATTAAAGAAATAATTTTTGAGCATATGCAAATTTGTAGAGGAGGCCTCAGGGTTTCAGCCCCTGTTGTACACACCAATGCAAAGGTTCCATCCTTCTTAAAGTGATTCGCGGATAACGTTTTATGTTGATTGATACTCGATGACGAATGAGTTCATTACCATTACAGAAATGAATAAATAATTAAATAGCATTTAATGTATTCAATTAGGGTCAATTTGTAGTCTTGTCTTCAATTAGGAATGCAAATGGGGGCTCTTGAAAGAATAATCGAAACACTTGAAACAGTAAATTGATATTAATTTTATTTAAGTAACGGTTTGATTAATTAAAGATATCGATTACAGACAATTAATTAATAAAAATGCATAGACAACAATTCGATTTAATGATACGTGAACTTATGTTACTTTATGGTATGCCAATCGGTATAAGATAATATATTAATATAAGTGTAGTCTCGATTATTCGGAATCGACAAACAAAACCGCAGATTGGTTGGAAATTCAGTATCTACGTAAAACATAAGCCTTTATCTTTCGACATTCGATTTTTTTTAATTGAATATTTTTGTGTACAGTCGTGACGTTACTAAGTAATTTAAAGATTGTAAACGCTGCTTTTTAGCATGCTTCTGTATGAATCGAGTTTAATCGGAGTTGTTCGTAAAAGCCAAGATACCAATTATTATTGAAACAATATGATATGATTTAAACGAGAAACAAAAAAGATTACAATATTTCTGAAGTAATAAATTATTGAAGTTTTCTTACTGGATTATTGTCAGTTCCAGGGTTAGCCAAATTTCATTAATATCGGCTCAGCCGTTTCGAGTGATCTCGGTACAAACGGACGAAAATTCTGGATTCAAAAATATCTAATCTAGCAGTACAGATGAGGAATATTATCTTAGTCTGTGTGTAGCTGGGTTAAAAAATACAATATATTTTCAATTCGGATATCAATTTATAGTGTAGGTGCGTTTGTTTTATTAAAATTAGTACAGTATTTTCGAATATGCTGATAAAATCAGACATACAAAAATTAAACGACATCGCAAAACAGTCACAAGCGGAAGTGAAATTCGAATCCACGACAGTTTGATCCAAAAGCCAGTACGCTAACCATTACGCCAAGTTGTCCTCTATAGTGAGAGAGATTGTAGATTAAAGACGCTCGATAACTGAGGACATTGGCTTCTACTGTTCTCTATAGCGTTCCTAAACATAATGAATTACATATTTCTAGCGCCTTATTAAAACTTCCTTGATGAGCATAAATTACGACGAGAAAATCCATCGATGCTTTTGGTACCTAAGTGATTAAAGGAAAACAAAACGAATGCGAATTTAAAATGGGAAATTTACCGAGCTGGGTAGAGTAGTGGTGACAGCACTAGACTCGCATTCGGGAGGTACCGGATTTGAATCCCGGCGGGGGCAGATGTGGCTGGGACTTTTTCCTACTGCCTCTCGCCGAGAAACGGTAATTCCTGTACCGGTCATCTTGATTGAGGTTTTCCATGGTTTCCCTCAATTAATTCCAGATAAATATCGAGATGGTTCCTTATTTGAGGTCATGATTGATTACCTATCAAACTCCTAGTTCAAAAATTACCTACCTTATCCTAATTTCCTATAATTCCTTCATTCGCCCATTGCTATTACATAAGTTGAAGTTGTGAAAAATGTAGAAAATAACGAGAAGTGGTAGATGAAAAAATAGTAATGGTGCGAATGGCGTCTGTTATGACATAAAGTCGAGAAACGGACGTTAAACGCATTATTATTATTATTAATTTAAAATGGGAAATTTGTGTCTAGAGGAAAAGTAATAAAAACTGATTTAGTTGCGTTGATCGGATGTCGTAACCACAAATTCCTGGTCTTGCTTTCAAACGCATTTAAAACAAGTCCAATAATAAACACATATTTGAAATGTTTTATTAAGATTCATTAATATTCAGTGAATGGATGATGTGTAATAAACCAACAACACCTAAAGGCTAAATAACAAATAAGATGGAGGAGTGCCAGCCCAGTGCGTACGCACCGGTAGTGAATCTGACGAAGCCGAGTACGGGGGCGACATCACTGACACACTATCTGCGCGGCTAAGTACATTTTGTCGCGGTAGAATCTAATAATAAAAAAGACCGACGGACAGTGGAAACGTGCTGTCATTGAGCTTCCGTTATTTTATCAAAGGGTTTGTTCTGGTCTGTTGGTAAGAAATAGATCCGTGCTGGAGATCCATTCTTACCAATGGACCAGAACGAACCGTCTCTTCAAACTCTCTTGCGCTGAAAATTGGAGAAGTAGTCGATGATGCACTTCTTCCAGTACGAAGCTACTCCAAATGGGAGCATTACGCATTAGATCGCTGAAGATTAATGTGAAAGGTGAAGAAGTTATTCATTGAGGCCGCTCTTCGACAGTTGTTCACGTTTTCAATTATTTCTCATCCGATGACGATGAAACTTTGATGAGTTGTTGTGCGAAAGTTTCGGACCCAAAAAATCTTATTAAATTAATGTTTGCTCCACTATTGTTGTTGCTGCCGTGAGGCAAAATTGCAATACGATTCCACTACTGTTGTATAAAACTGTATCACTGTATCAATTGTAAGGATCACGTATAGCCTTGATGTTGAATTTTGGTGTTGCTTGTAAAAGAATTTATATTTGAAACATTGTTTAGAGACCTCAAAAAGACGTAGCGTCGCAATCCGCATATCGCTTGTAGGAAATCTTTCGTAGATACATTTGGATAATAAGTTATATTCTTTACTTCCAAATTAAATACTTTATTTCCATTATCATTGCAGCAGTATAAAAGTATGGTACTAAATTGTATCTTATTACATAATAATTAGATATATACATTATGCAACCTTAGTTGCTATACTGTTCACAAAATATTACAAGATGCTTGAGAGAGAATATATGTCTACAGACATCTTGAGAGATTTTCTTCTTGATATTTTAGAGAAGAATCATGACAAATTAGAATGGTTTTACACAATCTAAGGTCAGTGTCAAATCAGATTTTCTAACACCCCAGCATTAGTTGTTTTGCCCAGCTAGCGTTTAAAAGATGTATTACGAATTTAAAAAAAGGTTTATGTTTTGTTGAGAAAATTCGGTTTTTTATGACAAGAAGTACAGAATTGTCACGGAACACTTATGGAATCATTTCGGTGTCCGTCCGTCCGTCACAAGCGATTTTCTCTTGAACTATTTGACGAATTTTATTTTTCATTTTGCATGAAGTGTGTGCTATTAATATTCTTCTTGAACAAACCTACTCAACTGCGTGTTTTAGTGTCTCGTGATAACAGCTCATCTGCATGTTGTTTGTAAACACGATTATCCAAACAAGTTGACATAGTCAATTGAAAATAATTTGACATTGGTACTTTATTTGCACTGTTTATTCGCAGAACCACGTTCGAATATGTTTTTTTTTTCTGGGAAAAGTCGCAATTTTATTAAGACCGATAAGACGAATTGTAATTAATTGAAATCAGTTTTAATTTGAACAAAATTCCGTTAGAGACACGTTCTAGATCAACTTGCAAATTGAATATTTTAAATGTCGTTAAAAGTGAATTAATGTAGCGAAACGAAAACATAACCTAAAATCTTACATCCGTTGCTGGTTTTTCAACTTTCATACCAACTCTATAAATATCTCATTGTTCCAACACATTGACATTATTCAACTGTTTTATTACGCATGGAAACAAGCGCGTGTCAATTTTTGTTGAAACAATTGAACAAACGCGTGTTAACCGTTTTATTGTTGGAAATGATTCATTTAGAGTTTATTTTTATACAACGACGTTAATTGAACTATAAATATGTACGAAAAACAGATTTATTTATTTTTTTTCGCAATAAAACGTTACTATAAATAATTTGTTTATGGATCGAATAAATGTTATCAGTTTATTTGTTTAGCAAAGACCGCACGTGGCAAAGAATCCAAAAGACCAGTATCAATGTTGCTTAGTTGAAGAAGTGGCGGCATCCTCTTCTTGTCCTTTTTAATCAGATTCGAATCAATAAGGCTCACACAAATTCAAACTCGAACCAATAGTATTTGAAGCGATTCAGATTTGGACCAATAGCAGTCGGATAGATTGGCCGCCACTTTATTTTATCTCGCTCACAAAATAAATAGTGAACAAATTCAGTACATTCATAGGATACACTCCGAATAACACATAATAAAGACAACTTGGTGTAACGATTAGCGGACTGGCCTTTTGATCAAGCCGTTGTTGGTTCGAATCCCACCTTTGCTCACGTATGTTTTTGTGATGTAATGTCCTTAGTTGTCGCGCGTCTGTAATCTACATTCTGAAACGATTTTTTTGCGCTCATTCAGACGTTAGTTTACGATCATCGAAAGGTTTTCTAAGCGAGTTTTTCGTTATAATCTTTCCTGTAAATCCTATAAGAAGCATCGGCAAAAATAGTTTTTGTAAAAACAATCTCACTGTGGTAATTTATGCATTGTACTCGCTAATAACAGTTTATGGCTAATTTCAATCATTTGTTTATCAAATGGTATAATCGGTAAACAGTTGATCCTCGTAGGTGGCCGTTGACAGATTTTTTATGCAGGCGTGGGCCAATGTATTGATTGATTTAGTTTTATATTCTTTCATGATTTCCAACTTTTTCAGCGTCGCTACTAGGGACAGGCCGCGGGGGCGGCTACCAGGGGCGCACTTTAAAGTTATTATATTGTTTTTTCATCTTACGATTTATACGTTTTGGGAGACGCAAAATTCAAATCTTGCCCTGTGGTAAAGCGAGAGGAGCGGTCGCTCTAGGCGCCAGGTGACAAGGGACGCCAAAAAGCCAAATGCGAAAACTTTCTTAATGTTAAAGAAGCAGAAGTATAATAATTAAAGCTACTTAATTTAATTTAAATTCAACAAGTATTGATGTTTGCAATAAAAGTTAATTTTTGAAAATTTGGAACTTATTATGTATTTAACATAAAACCGAAGTACAATTTACGTGAAATGAAAACATCGACCAAAGAGCGCTGAAAGACAATTTCGCTCTACCCTGATCAAGGGCTAGGGCCGGCGTTGTCCCTATTTATCCAGTGGTTATAAGGACTGATCACCTCAGATGTTGTGTGTCTATAATCTACAATCTATCCCTCTTCAATGGCTAAGATGGATCTAATCCAAATGATAATTTTAACGATGAAAAAGCTGTTTCTTTAAGTTAATCTTATTGTTTCAGACATCTGCGAAGGACCAAGCGAGCAACTATCAGTGCATTTGGTACGGAGAATGCAACATTGATGTCGTCGGTAGATCACAGTACTGCCCTTATTCGGGGCCACCGAAACAACTAAACACTACTGGACAGGTAATTCAATCAACTTTTTATCTTGACAGAAAATTTCCAACCAATTGAGCGACAAGACCATTCCAACTTTAAAAATATTGACACTTGACATATTGTAATAACGAAAATAAAATGTTTATTAACGCGCGTGGTGACGCGGGTAATGGCTAGTAACAAATATATTTGCTATCGTTTCCATGGTCTCACATGTCAAAATTAACCAAAGCGTGCTAGTCAGTTACCTAATTGCTTTTCACAGATCTTCAGAACAAAACAACAGCTGATTTTTTTAATTTTCAAAATATTTTCGAAACTAAAAAGTTTTTTTTTTTTTTTGAAAAATAAATAATATATCAAAATTATACTATAATAATATAAAAAACAACGTTATTGTATATATCTCTTCTGCGCATGCGTCGATTTTCTTCAAAAACCAATAGGGCTCCTCATATTTTCATATCGAACATCGTTTCAAAATTTGGTTTCAATCTGCTCATCCGTTCGACTTGTATCTGGTGCACAGACAAACAGACTTTTTCCAAAAATATGTTTTTTAGACTCGGGGGACCTTAAGGTAGTTGTCGTGGTTAAGGCACACCGTCAGAAAATTCTTAATTTTTGTATACTTATTAAGGACATGATAATACAATTACCCTGAAAATTTGAAGTCGATCGACGGTATATAATCCGAGATAAATTCAATTAAAAATTGGATAATTAACATTGATTGTATACGATCTCTGTAGTTCTGAACCAGTTTCTTATTTATAAAAAAAGAACTAACTGTCAGAAACTTTCCAAAAACTGACTGTCTTTCAATGCATTTGTTATGAGTTTTAAAAAAATAAGAAAAATTTTTGACCGTCTAATTATTTATAAATAACGGTTTAAAGTTCAACAATGTATAGAATGCATATGAATACTGTATGGGTTACGTGTCCACGGGTACAGTCTTGCGTACAAATTATGGATCACTTAGCTACAAGCTTAGTATACTTTTGTGGCGCGTATAATCTATAACTTTTTGACAATATTGTACCACGACAACTACCTTAACTCTAACAGTAAACAATACTACGTTCCCGCGAATCATAAAGACTGGTTCCTTGCAGAGGGATGCAATACGCGTGACTGGGGACCTTATACAGCGCCGCTCGTTAAACATTTATGAACTCTTACTGTCATCGACTTTCGGAACATGCGCTACGCAAGTTCGCATTGCGGCCTGCCGAGATCTTTACATTGCAATTGATGTAAAATTGTTTCCCGACGGTTGAGCCTTGAGCTATATTTGACACCGAAGCTTCGCAGAGATTCGATCGTCGCGTGGTCGGAAAATTGAATGATTTTGCACATTTCATAATACGTAGTATTCCGACTCCGTATTGTTAACTTCAGACCTTGACTAACCGACCGTTTAATTAGTTCTAATCAAGTTGCTTGATTGCTAGGAGATTGGATGGACTCAGTCGAGAGATTCTAATCAGTAGCGTAGACCAGATAGTAATGCTGCTTGTCAGAAAATATGATTTGACAATGACCGTGTGAGTCAGATGACCTAATCACGGACATATAACGTAAATGAACGAAATTTGATTTTGAGACTAAATTTGGGGGGCCAAGTTAAATTGCATCATGTGACATAAAACAATACGCTTTTATGAACTAAAAAATGTAAAATAATTTGACAACAAAATTAGCTTTTCTGTAAACAGCGTGGGGTGTTTAATATCGGTAATAATTTTTTCATTTACTAGCTAATTGTAAACGCAGAGCTATTATGAAAATTTAAGTAGATAGCACTCTACGCTTTTTACAGTAAAGCTAATTTTGTTGTCAAATTATTTTGCATTTTTTAGTTCATACAAGCGTGTTGTTTTTGTTTTTTTAAACTCTAATTTTATTATTTAAAACGCGTCTTGTGAAAGTAGATACATTTGAATGAGTGTTTATGAATCACATCATTTATGATAATATTCAATCTACGTAATTTAAGCCTTGCGACTTGTTGATAATACAGTTTTCCTGTTATCATTTTATTATTATGACTAAACAGTTAATGAAGCGAAGTCAAATATTTGTCCATAAAAATTCGAACGCGTTACTTGACTGAGACTCGGCAATTGTGACGTCATTGGCGCTATGAACTCTAATATAAATCTAGATTTATTGAACAAGACTTGTAATTTTCAAATTGAAACAATTATCATTAATCGGCTTGTTTTGCAGTAAGAAAATTTACTATAAATAGCTTCTGCGAACACACAATAAACAGTGTAGTAATTTTAATTGATTTTAACGATCAACGCATTCGTTTCGTATTCGAAACATATGCCGGTTCAAGGCTGTAGCCAAGGCCAAAAAAAAGAAACACGAGCGTTTCAAAATACTACGAGTTTTTGTGTGCCGAGAGTTCCGCACGTCATTCGTTGTACAGTTTTCCTCTAATCTTTACCGGCCTCTTTTCTGCCTGATTTTTTTCTTATTTTTTTTTTATCAGGAGTGCATTTTGTTGCACAGTGTTTATGTTCATCATTTTCTAGATTTTAGAAAGAAATTTTAGATTTTCAATTTTTTTCCTTGCAAACTTCAAACAGAAAGAACCTATAAACATAACTTGTGGGGAAAAAGGACTTTTTAAGTAAACACTTATTTGTTATTTATAGCGACGTTTCGTCCCTTGCTTGGGACTTTTTCAAGCTTTATAACTATTAAATGTTTTGATCAAGTAGATATAAAAGTTAAAAAAGTTTGAACATCAACCGTAAAAATATTTTTTAAAAAACGGAATTATTACAAACTTTTTAATGAACAATTGTTTAACTCAAATTTATATTTACATGTGTATTTTAACTTTTATATCTATTTGATCAAAACATTTAATAGCTATAAAGCTTGAAAAAAGTTCCAAGCAAGGGACGAAACGTCGCTATAAATCAGAAGCGTAGCGTGCCTTGGCGGGGCCCTGTATAAAAATTTGCTTGGGGGCCCTTCCCCCGTTGAAGTAAATGACTTAAACGGGGAAATCCCGTTGCCCGCGATAACCGATGTAGGGTTTTGCCAACTTTTGAACGCAATCTTTACGCGGGAAAAAATTGCTTTTTTGACTTTTGTCATTTCTGAAATAAAAAAAAAATGGGAAGTTTTTATTAATTTTTGCTTACGCACGTTGGGGGCCCCTGTGGCCCGGGGGCCCCGTATAATTGATACGGCATATACAGCGGTAGCTACGCCCCTGCTATAAATAACAAATAAGTGTTTACTTAAAAAGTCCTTTTTTCCGACAAATTATTTTTATATTAATTGCCAAGGACAAAAAAGAAAAAAAACCCGGGTCGCAGTGCCAAAACCCTGCCGACAATATAGTGTATTTGCTAATACAGGCAGTGTGGCTTTATTATGCGAACTTAAGTTGGTTTTTGGGCAAAATAAAAAAAAATTGAACCCCTTAATACACCCCTTACAATAATAATTTTATTAGTTGAAATATTGTTATCAATCCAACATCTGCACCAAATTAAATAAGACCTTCAGCAAGTAAATTCGTATACGCAAACTAGTGTTTTCATAAAATTTGTAAGTCCGGTCTTAATTTTAGGAGCACTTTTTAATTGCTACTAAAGGATTAAATTTCAATTTTGAAACGATTCTGAGAAATTTTTCGGTATTTTTGGGCCCAAAAACTTTTTTCAACCCCTAAAAACCACCCTTAAAATGACCTGATTGGGCCCATTTTAAATAGGCTTCGTGCGGTGATGGATTCCAACAAGTATGCCAAATTTCATTAAAATTAATTAACTCCTTCGAAAGTTATTGGCCGCACATATAAATATATATATATATATATATATATATATATATATATAAACATTTTTAAAAATGGTGCCAAAGTGTTTAGGAGGTTATGAAACGCCGAGAAATTTTGGTCCGACCCCTAGGTCCCGCCATCCGACCAACGCCAATAGTGCATGTTGCCTTATGGCAAATACACTAAAAAGTCAAGAAAGAACCTATCCTCAGAAGTTCATTTTATATATCCTTGTTAAATCGGCTTGTTAACTTACGCTTGGATTTTGTTGCAACCTAATTAACAAGACGTGTGTAATTATTAATTAGCAATCAAAATCATCGTTTAAACATCGGAGATTTCACAAGTAGAGCAATAAGTCTGATCGTCATAACAGGATCACATCTGGCTCTAATCATCATCATCATTGATGCTAATGCCTTTAGTTATCGAGCGTCTGTAATCGTATCCGTGTGTAATTATCACCGTGGTGGCAAATTCAATTAAGAAGTCGTGTACACGTTGTTATGAATGTTTTGATAATTGATTTTTCATTTGTTCTGACGATTTGTTTATGATACTATAATACTTGTAAACAGTATATAAATAAATAGCCGCGGCCGTAATTACTTCCACGTCCATCGCAAGTGCTTCGCCAGGCAGAAATGAGCCAGGGGCCATTGTGTGAACACCAAGTAATAGTGGCCTACAGTTGCACATTGCAAAGCATGGCCCACTACAGACCACTGTGTACTGGGGCCTTAAGTCTTAAAGTTCTCACGGAAAACGGAATGGCACGGAAAATCCTCTCCACGCGGGTTCGGCTCGCACTTGACCGTTTTTTTTTGTGTATTGCAGGAGCTTTTGCGCAAATGGTGTCCGCACTTGCTGAATGGCACGGGCAACCCGGTGTACACTTGTTGCGACGACACTCAGCTGAACATCCTCAACAAGAACGTGAAGATGGCGGCCAATTTCCTAGCCCGCTGTCCGTCGTGCATGACGAACCTCGTCAGACATATCTGCGATTTCACGTGCGCTCCGGATCAATCGCGTTTCATGACCGCGTCCGACATTGAAACTAACAAACAAGGTGAGCGATCTGTTTTTTTCTGGTTGATTTTTTTTTTTTTGCAAAGGCTACCGACCGTTGAAGTCAGATGTGTCTGGTGATACTCTAGGCTACCGAAAAGGAAGACCACGAAGGTTGGTGGGGGCTCTTGAATGGTGGGGGCCATGGCCCCACTGGCCCCGTCCTAAATGCGGCCCTGTGTAGACAGAACGTCAGGTAGAAATATCAACGGACCAAGCCTATAAGCCCGGAAACTGAGGAAATTTGGAAAAGGAACATTTGGTATGAGTGTTCTTTCATTCCTGAGTTAAGACTCAAAGTTTTTGTTGGTTCCAGGCGTGGCGTTCATCAACGGAATCGATTTGCACATAACGAAAGACTACATCGACGGCGCGTACAACTCGTGCAGACAAGTTTCGGTGCCAAGTACGGGCCAGTTGGCGCTCGATTTGATGTGCGGCAATTGGGGCGCGAGCCGGTGCTCCGCCCAGAAGTGGTTCACGTTCATGGGAGACAACGATCCCGACGTCAATCCGTACGCGCCGTTCAAAATCAATTATTTGACTTCGAACGAACCGGTCGAGAAGTTTGTTCCGTTGAATTCGACGATTACGCCGTGTAATAAAGGAATCGATGTAAGTGGAACGTGTTAAATTTGAACGAAATTTTTGAAGTACTATGGAAAAAAGTAGCAAGCAAATTCCAGAAAGTGAAATGTTTTATTCAAAAATATATTTTGCTGTCGATTTCGGTTTGAATTCCACTAGTTTCGAGAGATTTACCGAGCTGTGTAGAGTAGTGGTGACAGCACTAGACCAGCATTCGGGAGGTACCGGGTTCAAATCCCGGCGGGGGCAGATGTGGCTGGGACTTTTTCCTACTGCCTCTCGCCGAGAAACGGTAATTCCTATACCGGCCATCTTGATTGAGGTTTTCCATGGTTTCCCTCAATTAATTCCAGATAAATATCGAGATGGTTCCTTATTTAAGGCCATGGCCGATTACCTATCAAACTCCTAGTTCAAAAATTACCTACCTTATCCTAATTTCCTATAATTCCTTCATTCGCCCATTGCTATTATATAAGTTGAAGTTGTAAAATATGTAGAAAATAACGGGAAGTGGTAGATGAAAAAATAGTAATGGTGCGAATGGCGTCTGTTATGACATAAAGTCGAGAAATGGACCTTTAACGCATTATTATTATTAGTTTCGAGAGATTTAGTAGGCGCCTTCTCACGGGGTTCGAGAATTGTTCGCGACTTGCCACATTATTTATCTCGTTTTTGAGTGATGCCAATACAAGACTACTTAAACTACTTTATTCAGTTTTCCCGCAGTCAATCAAAAATGTTACTGGTTCAGTAAACGTCGTCTTTACTAGCCATAAACTTTCATATTAATTAAATATATTAATTAGTTACTTAATTAATGATTGTTTTGTGTTACTTAAGAGTTATGTGTACCTATTGATCAGTCATCCGTTTGTTATTTCGGCAATTGTTTAACGTAAAATAAAGGCGGTAGAGCTTCCCGCACTGATTGTGTTAAGAACTCAGATCCAAATTACGCGTCGTTTTTTTTTTATCGGATTCAAAACACTGTTTTTTTTCTCTAGGTTATTCACGTGCAATAATCAATAAATAATTAATGAATTTTCACGGGAATGTGGGCAAAAAATTACAACAGTTAGGTTCAGAAGCGTAGCGTGCCTTGGCGGGGCTCCGTATAAAAATTAGTTTGGGGGCCCTTCCCCCGTTGAAGTAAATGACTTAAACGGGGAAATCCCGCAGCCCGCGATAACCGATGTAGGATGTTGCCAACTTTTGAACGCACGCTTTACGCGGGAAAAAAAGAAATTTCTTTTTTGACTTTTGTCATTTCTGAAATAAAAAAAAATTGGGAAGTTTTCATTAATTTTTGCTTACGCACGTTGGGGGCCCCCGTGGCTCGGGGGCCCCGTATAATTGATACGGCAGATACGGCGGTAGCTACGCCCCTGGTTAGGTTATTAAACAAGTATACGAAATGTTGCAATTTTTCACAATAGCCTAACTGGTGTAATTTTTGTTTCACATTCCCATGAAAATTCATTAACTAATTTTTATGCTTCTGTATCTCGACTTTTTTCATGATTTTTTTTTTGTAATTATAGCATTACTAGTTGAAAATTATTAAAAAATTGCAGTATTTCTAAAAAAGTGCTTAAAAATCAAAATTAATCGAAGCTAGAATAATAATGCGTTTAACGTCCGTTTCTCGACTTAATGTCATAACAGACGCCATTCGCACCATTACTATTTTCCATCTACCACAGTTTCCGTTATTTTTCTAAGTTTTTTTAAACTTCAACTTAATAGCAGTGGGCAAATGAAGAAATCATAGAAATTTAAGATAAGGTAGGCAACTGTGATAGCATAAGAGTTAGACAGGTAATCCGACCATGGCCTCGAATAAGAAACTATCTCGATATTTATCTAGGATTAATTAAGGGAAACCGTGGAAAATCTCAACAAGAAGGCCGGTACAGGAATTACCGTTTCTCGGCGGGAGGTAGTAGGAAAGATTCCCAGCCAAATCTGCCCCCATCGGGATTCGAACCCAGTATCTTCCAAATGTGAGTCTAGTGTTCTCACCACTGCTCCACACAACTCGGTGAATTCGTCGCAATAAATGTTCTTGAATATCAATATTAGCTAAGTATAGTTAAAGTGTTCTGTCTGCTTCCAAACTCGATCTTAGCTATGCAAACTTCTTGTCTACGGTATATTTTCTCACCGATCATGTTTTTTTTAAATAATTTTCTTAGGCAAAAACTCCAGCGTGCAGTTGCGTCGATTGCGACGCCAGCTGTCCCGTGCCGCCGCCCCCACCGCCTCCGGTAGTGCCGTTTACGATACTAGGCTACGATGGATTTGCCGTCTCCATGCTAATTGTCTTCATTATTTTCACCTCCTTTTTCCTGGTGGCCGTGTGCTGTTTCCCAACAAAATCGCAGATCGGTAAGTAAAATTCGATTCAACATTACGCACTGAATATATTTGAAGTCTATCTAGTGATGCGTTAGCGATATTGTTTTAAATTCGGTTTAATATTTTCTTTCAGCCGGCATGGTTCGAGGGGCCGAGGCTCGCAGTGCCGAAGTCGGTCGCAGAATAACCGGCGGAGTACATGCGTCGCGTATGGCGCTCGGATCTGATGAAGAAGACAGCCCACTACAGTCGAAACGATCCAGTAAGTCGCCATTTTGTTGATTTGACTCGACTTTGAAAAAATTGTAAATTTAGAATTTGAATCAGATTAATAATTTGTTAAATCAACCCGCATCTGTGATAACTAAAAATACTTTTGTTGCTTTTCATAACAGTTATACTAACCTCACTTTTGTTTAAAAATGGCCGTTTAACAAGATCAATAGATACACAGGCTACTTCGTTAATTAATGATGTCAGCTAAGAGATCGTTCATATTTTTATCAACCACGCAATATCAATTGACGGTCCAACGGAACGAGGTCACCTTTGTATCCAATAACCTTGGCAAATAGATAACTACAGTCCAAGATTATTAGATCCACAGATCACCTCGTTAATGAATGACGTCAGCTGAGAGACCTTTCATATTTTTATCAACCGCGCAATATAAATTGACGGTCCACTGGATAACGTCTCCCCACTGCTATCCAACAGAACGAGGTCACCTCTGTATGTAATAACCTTGGCTCATTAACACAAATACGAATTATTTTTCGTTATTTCAGGCATAATTTCGGAGGCTGATCGCGATATGCCATCTCACTCAGTCAGCGAAATATCAGAACAAGTCCGACAGTCGTCGTTGATAGAAAGACTTGGTGCCAACACGGAAACCGTTTTGCAACGGTTCTTCCAGAAATGGGGAACAATGTGTGCTCAGAGGCCATGGCTAGTTCTATTTTTTGGCGTGTGTTTCGTTACGGGCGTCAGCCAGGGAATAAGATATTTGAAGGTCACAACGGATCCTGTTGAACTGTGGGCTTCGCCCACTTCCCAATCCAGGGTCGAACGGGAATATTTCGACAGCCATTTCGAACCGTTTTACCGCACCGAACAGATCATCATTCACGCCGTCGGTTTGGATAACGTCATTCACAACACGTCGGACGGGGTCATCGAATTTGGACCGGCTTTCAACGCGAACTTCTTGAGAGAAGTGTTCAAGTTGCAGGAAGCGATTAAGATGATTGGCGCCGATACAGGCGAAGGATTGGATAAGATCTGTTTTAAGCCGTTGGCGTCCGAGTTTTCTCCGGACACAAGCGTCAATAAATGCGTCGTTCAAAGCATTTGGGGCTATTATCAAGACGATATGGACGTTTTCAATTCGACAGACGTCGACGACAATAATTTTACGGTGAATTATTTGGATCGCTTCAAAGCTTGCGTACAGTAAGTTTATTTTTATAAAAGATTACTCAAGGACATATGTGTATTTTGACAATGTGTAATCTCACAGCTTTAATTTAGTGAGGTGACAAATTTCAAATATCGTTTTTGAATACATTTTCACCTATTTATTTTGACTGTACAAAATTCAACTGCTATTAAGTATTGGTTTGAGAACAGTTGTGATCCAGTGGTTAGCGCACTGGCTTCTTGACCGGACTGTTGTGGGTTCGAGTCCCGCCTCTACTCATGGATGTTTTGTGATGTCGATTTATTTGATATTTAATGTTAGAGACCAAATACCTTATGGTGGAAGCTAAATCCCCAAGTGATATATATGTGGATATATACAAATTGGATATACCTTTAAAAAAAATTGATTTAGTAATTATTGTTAATATTCATTTTAGAAACTCCTACAATTTTGATTGTCTCGGACAATATGGTGGACCGATCGATCCGGCGATAGCACTGGGCGGATTTTTAAATCCGGGCGAATCGTTATCATCGCAACCGAATTACGAAAAGGCAACGGCTGTAATTTTAACGTTCGTCGTAAACAACTTCCACAACAAAACAAAATTGATTCCTGCCTTAAAATGGGAACAAAAGTACGTAGAATTCATGAAAAATTGGACGGCGAGCGAAAAACCAGACTTTATGGATATTGCGTTCACATCGGAGCGTTCGATCGAAGACGAGTTAGATCGCGAAAGCCAATCGGACGTTTTGACAATTTTAATATCGTACGTCATAATGTTCGCTTACATCGCCATTTCGTTGGGCCAGATCACAACTTGTGGCCGATTACTCGTCGACAGCAAAATCACGCTCGGCTTGGGAGGCGTCTGTATCGTTTTGGCGTCGGTCGTATCTTCGGTTGGAATTTTCGGTTTTATCGGATTGCCGGCCACTTTGATCATCGTCGAAGTCATTCCATTCTTGGTGTTGGCCGTCGGCGTCGATAACATATTTATTTTAGTGCAGACCCACCAGCGTGAACCTCGTAAACCGAACGAAAGTCACGCAGAACATATCGGACGAACTTTGGGTCAAGTTGGTCCGTCCATGCTTTTGACGAGCGTGTCGGAATGCTGCTGCTTCTTTTTGGGAGGTCTGTCGGACATGCCGGCTGTTAAAGCTTTTGCTCTATACGCCGGAATGGCACTGCTGGTCGACTTTTTGCTGCAAATAACCTGCTTCATCAGCTTGTTGACGCTCGATACGATCCGACAAGCCAACAACCGGCTCGACATCTGCTGTTTCTTGAGAGGCTCGAAGAAAGATCATTCCGATAACGATGAAATACAAGAAGGCTTGTTATACAAGTTCTTCAAAGCCATGTACGTTCCGTTTTTGATGCAGAAAAAGGTTCGCGCCTTCGTTATGATCGTTTTTACCGGGTGGTTGTGTTCTTCGATAGCCGTCGTTCCGCACATCGAAATCGGACTAGACCAAGAACTCTCGATGCCGGAAGACTCGTTCGTTTTGAAGTACTTTAAATATTTGAACGATTATTTGAGCATTGGACCGCCGATGTATTTTATCGTTAAAGACGGCTTGAATTATTCGAATCCAGAAATGCAGAATTTGATTTGCGGAGGGCAGTATTGCAACGGCGATTCGTTGATCACACATATTTATCAGTCGAGTAAAATGCCAAACGTTACGTACATCGCAAAACCCAGTTCGAGTTGGCTCGACGACTATTTCGATTGGTCCGGTGTAGCAGAGTGCTGCAAGTATTTCCCCAAGAACGGTAGCTTCTGCCCGCACGAACGTAAGTAATAAAAACATATTTATAAAAAAATGTAACTACTCCAGGTTCATGTTTGCGCCATGTTACTCAGCAGCCAATACGTTCAACAACCTGCCCGAGGAAATCAAAAATATCCCTGATATAAATATCTTCAACAATAATGTAACAAAATTGCTCTTTTATCTTTTTTATCTTTGATCTATTTTCAACAAACGAAATAAATACAAAACAAATAAACTAAAAAGTACTTCTCTAATAATAAGGACAAAAAGAAACTAACAATGAAAAATAAACGGATTCTTATAATAACATAACAATAACTATACAACAATAATTATATACACACAGCACTATTTACAACACACCGAAATTTATGTAATAATTGATTATCTATCTGTTTTATTGCACGCTATAAAACGAGTAAAATGAAAATCGTGTACTAAAAAACAATTCTCCCTTTTTTTCAGTGAGTTCCTGTGCACATTGCAACATAAGCTTAAATTTGGAGAATCGACCGAATCCAGTCGAATTCGAAAAATACGTACCGTTCTTCTTACAAGACAACCCGACCGAGGAATGCGCGAAAGCCGGCCATGCCGCTTATGGACACGCGGTCAACTACCGCGTCGATCCGTCAACGCAACTCGCCGAAGTCGGAGCGTCGTATTTCATGACCTACCACACGATATTAAAAACGTCGTACGATTATTACTCGGCGATGCGTTCTGCTCGCGAAGTGTCGGGAACTTTGACCGAAATGTTAAACACTAACCTCAAAAAACAAGGTCATAATGCGACGGTCGAAGTGTTTCCGTATTCTGTGTTCTACGTGTTCTACGAACAGTATTTGACGATGTGGCCCGATACGATAAAAAGTTTATCGATCAGTTTGGCAGCGATATTTCTGGTGACGTTCTTTTTGATGGGACTCGACGTTTTCTCGTCGCTGACTGTCGTCATAACGATTACGATGATCGTTATCAATTTGGCAGGACTCATGTATTGGTGGCACATAACGCTTAACGCAGTTTCGTTAGTGAATTTAGTGATGGCGGTCGGAATAGCCGTCGAGTTCTGTTCGCATCTCGTGCACAGTTTCACGACATCGATCGAGCCGACGAGAATCGGTAGAGCGTCGGATTCGCTCGTCAAAATGGGAAGTTCGGTGTTCTCCGGCATTACGCTGACCAAGTTCGGAGGAATCATCGTACTGGGTTTCGCGAAGAGTCAGATTTTCCAAGTGTTTTATTTTCGAATGTATTTGGGTATCGTTTTGTTCGGGGCGGCGCACGGACTGATATTTTTACCAGTGCTGCTGAGCTATATCGGTGAGTGAATTTGATTTTGTTTATCTTATTAGCATGGCTATTTTCTCTAAACAAATGACACTATCTTTGTTCACTTGTTTAAATATAATTTAGGTTCATAATTATTTAGTGTTCACTTTTTTTTTGCATTTTTTTAATTAAATAAGACTGGGAAGGACTGTGTACTTAAATATATTTTCGTGTATTCTTCCAAATTATTACAATTTAAACAAAATTTATGTAGAGAACAGTTTTCTTTAGCTTCCATTTTGTATTGCATGGGAAACTATTTTTTAAAAGTGTTGAGGTTTACAATTTAATAACTTTTTTTCTTTAACTCTAATACATTATTATTCATATTCATTTTTAGGTTAAGCACTTTAGCTAGTCCCTTAGGGTTTTTTTGCGATTTATATTTGTTTTTTTATGCATGTTTCAAACAGAGAAATAATTTTCATAAATTTTAATATAGTACATTGTGTTCACGAAACATTTTCTTAACTACTTATAAACAAAAGATTCTTTTTGTTTGTATTTTTAATGTCGGTGGACAAGGTCATTAGATCCAGAGGTCACCTCGTTAATGAACGACGTCCATTCAAAATTTTTATCAACCACGCAATATCAATTGACAATCCGCTAGATGACGTCATCCCCCCACTACTATCCAACGAAACGAGGTCATCTGTATCTAATAACCTTGGTCGGTTGTCAGAAAAATGCTCTGTGTCGTGCGCGATTATTACGAACCTAAACTAAATATTGCGCGGAGACGTCAGTTTGTCGTGCACGATAATTAAGTCGAGTGGCTTTAACATTTTTTATATTCAGCATGTACTAATTGCTTTTCAACAGGCTCGCCGATCAACAAAGAGAAATTGGCCAATCACAGAAGAGCTTTGGACGAGAGCCATATACAGGAAACTTCGCTCAACAGAGTAAGAAACAAACGATAATTTTTTGTTTTGTTTTTCTTGTATGAAAAGGTTGTGTGTGACTATTGCGTAGTTAATTTTTCCTTTTTTGAATGTTACGCTTAGAATTCTCATATTGTTAGAAAGTTATTACTAATTCCTGAAGCTTTCATACATGAATTTCAATTGTTTTTTAACAAGTGTATTGAAAGTCCATCATTACATACTTGTTTTTTCGGAGAGGAAGGTTGTTTTTTTCACACCAACGACGTAAAACAAAAGTCACGCATGTTTTTGTCCCTTCTGAAATTCTTTAAGCGAAAGTGACGCCATCTTAAGCGATAATTTTAAACTACATCTGACAGTTCGCCTAACCTATTATATCTATTTATTGTTACTCGGGCAAAATTGGTGATTGAGCTCTGATAAGACATCACCTTTGTTCGCAATCGACATAGAATGAAATGTTGTTTTTGACAGAGAGATAGATTGTAGATTATAGACGCTCAACAACTGAGGTCATTAGCGTCGTTTTCGACTAACTTAACTCAATTGTAGCAAGCGTAACATTCGTGTTTAATCTTTCCTCTCTCAAACGCGACTAGGTTCTTAGAGGCTAGCTACTTATTTCATGGCAAGTAACTTGAATCTCTACACTAATGGCGCTCTGTTCGATTTGCACAGCACTGTTAAATTTCTGTCTCACTTTCACTTATGCGATTTGAATTTGTTAGAAAGGGAGAAAAAATTTACAGCGTTGTACTAAATGTTGGAAATTGATCGTGTTTATCGTCGCGGCCACTTCTCGGGCGTTTTACACACATTAATCAGCATTTGCTAATTATTACGAAACGACTAGCCGGTTTCTGGGTGCCGATGGTTTGACTCGTATCGAAAATGAGATTTTTTGAGAGCGAAAAGTTTATTTCTTTATTATCGCATTAAATATTATTTCAAATTAGTTTTGTTCATAAAAAAAAATAGTTTTTGTATCAGCGTTTTAAATGCCGCTTGGGAACTGTTTTGTTTATTCAATGCTGGCCCAATTTGATTGTGATTATTAATTTTTGGTCCATTTTTTGGGTGTAAACTGTAAGAATATTAAATTTATGATAAACGTCTGTGGTTTGACAGATAGAAATAATTGTTATTGCTGGACATATGATACAGCACTGTTTCATTAACCGATGATATTGGGTCTCCTCAAATGTATAGAAGAAATGCTACAATCCCGATTTACCGCAGTCGACATGTGAAAAAGCATTCCGTTTGAGGTGCCAATAAAAAAACCTCAGAGCAATAATACTATTACGCGAATAATTGATACACTTGGACCATGAAGGGTTGAATTTGAACGTGTTTGAAAAAATATTTAATGTCTGTTTGTAAGTGTTTTTTACGGTTTGGGAGATAAAGTCACTTTTTTAAAGAACTAAATTTTCTTCTTTGATCCATATTTGTATCCAGTTCACTACATTTTCTAAAAAAATTGTTTTCATTTGTCGATGAAAATCTAACCTACAAAAAAATTTTTTTTTTTTGAAAACTCACTTGTTTAAAACCTCACAAAATAACAAGTGTGATAAAAAAATGGATGCAAATACAGATCTTGGTTTGCATGTGGTTTTTACATGTTTTCTTTGGCAATACTTTTAAATATTTGAATATGAAGTCTGCATGTATTTT
Source organism: Venustoraphidia nigricollis (assembly GCA_034508555.1). Classification (NCBI taxonomy): domain Eukaryota; kingdom Metazoa; phylum Arthropoda; class Insecta; order Raphidioptera; family Raphidiidae; genus Venustoraphidia; species Venustoraphidia nigricollis. The sequence goes on along the minus strand of JAVRKA010000032.1, from coordinate 1,325,312 downwards.
TATCGAAAGGGAATAGCTAAAGATGTGTTAAAGTAGTTCGATGTACTATTTTTATTTATGTATTATTTTAAACAAATAAAATACTATTTATTTTCTCTCCATGTTTAACTAATGATTATCGTTTCCATTTTCAAGTAAAATTGAATTCTCTGCATGGATTCGTTTAGGTATGTGGTTCTTCAGTTGTTTCTCTACTTATCGTTGCTTTTAGAATCGTTCTGTTTTTGTGTTTTTCTAATTCAAAAAAAACCCGCCACAAACGTACATTGCCGTAGGACAAGTAAAAACCGCGCATTCATTTATGCATGAAAGAGACATTGAGTATCGATAAATTCGTTCGCGTTTCCACAGAGATATTCATTAAGATTGTAGAGACGCTCGGCAACTGAGATCATGAGAGTGCGTTTGTGACGGGTCTTAGGTAATGGATGTTTTTTTATAGATTTAATTCTCATTTTCAAATTTGTCGTTTTTTTTTATATCTTTCTGACTGTTACAAATAGTTGCGTTTTTGTTTTTTACATTGTTAATGACTTGCTCCCCAGTTGTGTTGTGACAACTGTAGCATAGATGGCACCAGGTACATAACGACTTAAGTTATGATTGATTTTCACTTTGGAGTATAATAAAAACCAAATCTACGTGTTCCTAAGTGACGTGATTTAAATAAGGAATAATTCAAAAGTAAATCTGTGATATTTTAATATTATAACCACTCTTTAAATAGATATAATTAGTTTTTCGATCTGTAGGTTCACCGTTTGTGGCAAATTTTTTTTTAGTAAAGTGGGCTCCTCAAACTATTCTCCTAGCATTTTCAGTAAAAGCTTTTTCTCTTTTGATAGCATACCGGCGCTTATTTTTCAGTTTCAGTTCCTTTGGAAATAAATCTATAATTTCAACATTGCTAAACACAGCACATAGGCATTGTTAATGTTTTATTATTTAAAATAAATTTGTTTTGCACACACTGCAATAAACCATTCACAGATTTAAGTCGTTATTTAGCTGGCGCCTCTAACGGCAAAGTTTGGCAGCGTCCATCTCAACTGTTTTTGTATACTGCAAAGATAATTTTACAGTAGCCTCATACTTTTGACAACCTTTTATTTATAATAAAAAAAACTGCAGTAATTGTATATTGCGTATTAGATTATGCAGTCACGACTCATGGTCATAACAGAGCCCTTCAAATCTTGATTTCCGTGCTTATAGGTCCATTGGTATTTCTACCTGATGTTTCGTCTACAACTGCGGTAGACATTGTCAAGTATTATCAAGTATGGAGTGGACGAAGTGTCCAGCGCAAGCCCTTATAGCCCTTGCTCAAGGTAGAGCGAGACTGTCTTTCAGCGCCCTTTGGTCAACGCTCTCACTTCACGTAAATTGGACTTCGGTTTATGTTAAATAAATTAAAGTCCCAAATTTTCAAAAATCAACTTTTATTGCAAACATCAACACTAGTTGTGATTTCATTTAAATTAAGTGGCTTTAATTATTGTACTTCTGCCAGAAGCGTAGCGTGCCTTGGCGGGGCCCCGTATAAAAATTTGTTTGGGGGCCCTTCCCCCGTTGAAGTAAATGACTTAAACGGGGAAATCACGCAGCCCGCGATAACCGATGTTAGGTGTTGCCAACTTTTAACGCACCGCGCTTTACGCGGGAAAAAAAGAAATTGCTTTTTTTAACTTTTGTCATTTCTGAAATAAAAAAAAAATGGGAAGTTTTTATTAATTTTTGCTTATGCACGTTGGGGGCCCCCGTGGCCCGGGGGCCCCGTATAATTGATACGGCGGTAGCTACGCCCCTGACTTCTGCTTCTTTAACATTAAGAAAGTTCCTACCGCTATATAATTAAATTAGTAGCTGGTGTTAATTTCAATCGGTCACTAAATAATAAAATCTTGTGTTTCGCATTGGCCCCCTTGCCACCTGACTCCTAGAGCGACCGCTCTACCCCAGGGCCGGCGCTGGAACTGTCCTTTTAGACGACTCACATAGTGTTTACCGCAGTTGTAGAAATTCGAATGAACCCCGGCCTCAAAGCCCGAAAACCAAGATTTGGAACAACGCCGACCGTGAAAGCTTTACACACGTGGATAACAGAGCTCTGTTCATTTGTTTCGTGTTCAGTTTAAAGTGACAGTTGCACCTCAATCTAACGCGAGACGTTTATTTGTTTTGTGTGACAGGCGTGATGCAGGCTAGACATAGTAGTGATAAATCGGGACCCAGCACCGGGCCTTCTGCAGGCGGCAGCTTCGCTCCGACCACTCCTCTACTGTTGGACGAGGCTGCTGGAACTAGTCGGTCGCAAGACCGACCCGACTACAGCAGTATAGTCGCAATCAACGATGACGATATTCATGCCGTGCAGTAATTATCATTGTTGTTGCTAACTTCGCGTCGTACGTTCTCCATCATTGACTAACTTCACCGTGTACAAATCATACTATATAGCCGATTTCATGTTCATTTTTCATGAATGCATTGTATATTAATTGTATATTGTTAAACAGTGTAACGAATTTTTAATACGATTCAAGTTCAAAGCTATCGATTCTTATCTCAGTGTTGATCTTTCATAATTTGAACGTTTTTTTTTTAAATGTATTTGAAGACACTTAACATATTTAGGATGTCGTATTGAGAAAATATTTCTCTCGAAATTGTTATGACATGCGTCTTCAAAAATCTGTTGAATGAAAAAATGTCTAGATGAAATATTGTCTGAGGACTTAGGATCAATTTTTTAAGTCAATACTAAATCTTTCATCTATTTAATTATTCAGGATCGGAACAATCTTTAAAAAAAAATATCTTTAAAGACGGACGTGTATTTGAACTTTTTTAAATACGACTTAACCTAACCTGGTTTACACTATGAATGTCGTCTGAAAAAAAAAACTCAAGAATTAAAGCTGCGATAAACAATGGAAACAATATTTCACTTATCAGTGCACTGTTTCCCGATTCAGATTAAACAAAATGTTCATAATTATGAAAGATAAAGGTCGGAATTGACAATAATTTATTGTATATTGAACCAATTATGATATAATAATAGTATCGTTGAATCTATGATCGCAAACTCAGAAACGAACGTCGAATGTGTTTGTGTGTTATCAGTAATTAATTCGATAAACATAGAGTGAGAAATTTGATTAAAAAATTTAAAAATTGATCTCGTACATTAAGAACTTGTGTTGTTTTTTCTAATGGGTGCCTAATTGTAAATAAACATTTAATTAACTTTAAGGTAGATAATTATTAAAAAATTTACAACGAATTATTACACAAAATTGGTTCAATAAAACTGAATGGATTACAGAAGAAATTATAATTAAATTTAAGATGCTTACATTTCCGTCTTAATGAGGTCTGTATTAGTGCTGTAATATTTTTTTTTTCAACAGCACTAGTCGGAAAAAGTATTCTCGAGTCCTAAAAAGTCTAGTAGAATATATTGTATTAAAAAAATCTTTCTTTCGGTGTAAAAATTTAAATAATTTAAGCTAGCCGAGCTAGTAATTGTGATTTCCTTCGTTCGATGTTGCATTCGAGGAAATGGAGATATGCTGTTCTATGCAGGGTATTTTTATAAATTACATAAAGATATGAAAAAAGTGTTACGAAATATAAAGTTGTTGAGAAATGAATTGTTGTGTTACGTTTGCCATTCGACTGATTTTATTGGTAAGACTACTAAATGGCAATCCAACGAATGCTAGCTAAATTTTATGATAATGTTTGTATTTATAAAAAATGTTTTTGTACAGCTATTTAAACTACAAGTAAAGGCTTGGGGAGCTTTCATAAACCACATAGCTCAGTGCCGGATTAAGCCAGCGCGGGGCCTGTAGCAAATTCTGTCAAGGTGCCCTTGGTTTGCTTTAGGTTCTCAAGTTTAGGGTATTAAATAAAACAAAACTGTTACAAATAAACTTTTCTGGATTTAATATGGAAAAATTTAGAGATAACACTTTCAATATCGACTTCCTTAAGCAAATGAATCTATATTTTATAATAAATCAACCAACCACAGTAGATTGGATCGTGACTGAGTTAATAAAATTTAAATAGTTCGCCTGTTTTCTCGAAATACTTATAATCGATATTATATTAAAATCGAGAAGAGGAGGGAGTTGGGAGTTTTCATTTATTTTATTTGAAATAAATTGCAGAATAAGTTAAATATTTATTTCCAAACATTGGTTACTTTTATATCTTAATATCTACATATAACAAATATCGGTTTTGTTCATTTTAAACCAAATTTGTTTAATAGTTGGTTAACAGAAAACACAAAATGTCTTCTGGACTTGATAATATTTTACTATGTTCCATCCGGGGTCAGAGGGGGTTATAGGAATGGCTACATGAAGGGTGGGAGGGGCGACGTGGTTTATGGACGCTCCCTAACTGTAGACGGCAGCACTGTTTGAAAATGATTTCAAGGTTATGTAACAACAGAGATACATGAGCGCTACACTGCGATGTTGTTTTCAATCGGTAGATGTGTTGAATAAAATAATGATTCCGTTTTTTTGTAACACTCACAAACCAGACATAATTGATTAATTCAAGTGCCTATTTCTAGGAAAAACAAAAGAATTTCGTTTTTGTTGGCGTTGCATTCTGTAGTTGAAATGGTTGTACAACAAATAAAAGACTAGTAAATAGTGTACATGCATTCCTTGTTAAGACTCTTAAAGTTTGTATTATATAATCGAATTTTCAAAATTTTTAATACTTTGGGTATGAATTACTTTCTATGCAAGTGAAACGTACCGGCACTAGCTATATTTTCGCGTAAGTGATAATGACCTTTGTCGAGAATTGTTCTTTTTAAGATTATTGTACAGTTTCAAACTGCATCTTTTCAAATCTGCCTACTAATTTTTCATACCATGCGTGTTTTATCCCTGGTTCATGATTTTCGAATAATGAAACTGCAAAAAAGTTATTTTTAAATGTTGCCTGTAAGCTTTTTTTTACAACTATGGACTTAGCCGTCACTTCCAGCTAACGAAACGTATTTTTTCTCCAAGCTTTATTGCAAATGGTGTGGTTATGTTCCATCTTTTGTTGGGGTTTCGTACATCCAATGAAAAAACGGAAACCTTATATATTTTTTTAAAGATAATAGACGGTTTGTTATGAGAAAATCATGAATTATTTTATTATTTTAGCGATTCCTTTTCATCAAGATGTAATATTGCGTGTTTACTTAAAAAAATACTTGTACTGCCTAGTGTCTTATATGAAAGTTCTGTTTTGTGTGTATTTGAAGATAAACCAAAACAACTGACTATACCAAACGTATTTTATCTAGTATTGTTTGAAAGTTTTGTACAAAACAACAATTTCAAACCGATTTGCTTTTGTTTATTTGTACCGTTAACCAATCATGACTGTCAACTTATTTGAACATCAATTTTCTACAAAACAATTGCAACAGATTTACTTTTGTCACTTTGTACTACCGCGTTAAACAATTTGTCTGCGGATTTATTTAAATTTACGATTTCGTAATATGTCCGTTTTGTACAAAACGAAAAACAAATATTCCTTTTTTAATGCAGAGTACTAATTTATAAGGTATTTTTATTTTTATACGTTATAATAATGTGATGCATTTTTCAGTTTTTTCTCCTTCTTATGTAGCAAAATGTTGATTTCGAGCGAGAGCTCGAAAAGCGGTTATTTAGTTAGTGTTAGATTATTGAGTGTAAATGTGTTTAGGAAACAATTTTAATTTGTAAGAAACTTATAGATATATATAGAAAAATAATATCACCAACTAGATTCTTGTCCAGAATCATTAGAGTTAGAATTGTTATACTTACCTAGAACTGAAAATGCGATTGAAAGTTTTATGTATTTGGTTAATTAATTAGTGAATATGGGTACCTTGCAATTATGACAGCCCGCTCTCACTGTATGGCAATTTAATCGGAACGATATATTTAACTGACGCAAAATGAATAAAGCATCATTGAAACGAGTTCATAACTCTAAAGAAGCTCTCTACAAAAAATGGCAGAACCGTGGACGAAAATAGAAATGCTTGTTATAATCAGTATATTTTTATTTTAGCGACGTTTCGGTCAATAATTGTTTCATCTTCATCAGACATCATAGTCAGTACATTAAACTATAATGCACTTTACAACCCATTACAAAGTATTGACCGAAAATGTACTGATTATAATAATCATTTCTTTTTTCGCTCACGTTCCTGCGATTTTTTGTTGTGAATTTGTATAAATCATGGATGCTAATTATTAATTTGGATACTCTAAAGAAGTTTCACTTTCCCAGTGAGCCGATGTGGGTGAGAAGGACACATTTTCTTATACAGTGTAAACTCTATATAGCGACGCTGAAAGGACTACGCATTTTCTGGCGTCATAGAGAGTTGTCGTTATTTGGAGAGAACGAAAAATCAATATTGTTTTACTATTATAGAATTATTTAATAATAACGCATAAAATTTACAAACATTAACACAAATAACAACAACGTTAAACAATAAAGCTGCAGTTCTTAGCAATTTCGGCAACTTAGAAAGTGCCTACAAACAGTAGGTGCGTTTTAAGTTGCCGAAATTACTTGCTTTGTAATGACATATGGTCGTTATGTAGAGTGGGTGTTGTATGGACAACAAGGCAAACCAACCACAGTCGAGTAATTTCGACGTTTTAGGGAGTTTGACGTTGAATCGAGTGACGTTACATGGAGTTTACACTGCACTTTCAGTTTGGTTTTAAAAGATTATCTTAAATATGTTCCACAATGATAGAGTGAATATTGGCTCCTGTAACGACATCATTCACATTTCTTTTTTTACCAAAAGCAATATGCCTTTATTCACTGGCTTGTTAGTTTATTTCTAAAGAGAAGCCGTGAACTACAGTATGTTTTTGTTTAGGTAGAGTTTACAAGTTGTCAAAAATCAATTGTTTATTAACAGTACTTGAAATCGGAGAGATATTGTTTTATTCGGAGCTTAATTCCCGCCAAAAACATAAATGTAAAAAAATAAACCCGCTCGTCAGGACTGTTTTGTTATTTGCAAAAAAGTAACCGAAACGTAGAAATTATTGTTATTATAGCAGTGTTTTGATAAGCAGAGAAAAATATATTTAGAATTGATAAATTTACAATCCAAACTTGGAAGTTCTCATGGAAAACAAAATCGACTCGCACTTGACCGGTTTTTTTTACATGCATGTTTTGGTGGTTACACGTAGCGCGTATTTTAACAGTTTTTGTTTTGTTTACTTTCGTTCAAAGTACTGTTTATATATAACTTGGTTAGTGGGCTTAAAACAAAATTTTGTGCGGAATTACAAAACAGTAGCTAATCTTTTTTTAGAGTTATTATAATACTAAAAGGAGCCTTAGAACCTGTCCAGAAAAAAACAATTGAAGTGAAAATAAGAGTGATTGTTGGAAGTTTAAATGCATTGTTTTTACGTCATGTTTTTTTAAATAAATAAAGTGACTTTACACGTTGCGTGGGTTTATTTATCTGAAAACGAAAATTAGCTACTGAAAAGGAATGCTTTATGAATTTCAACAGGAATCAGTATGAACTTTGATATAATTATTTAAAATTATATTTTGTAATGTATTTTAAGTTAAAATTTATTACATTTAAATTATTTAAATAAATTATAAATATTTTTGTCTTAATATTTGAAGTTTCCAATACATGCCATACATTCCAATCAATATTCCAGAGTTCCAGAAAAAACTGTTCAGAGGGGTGTAAACATCAAGACGGTAAGTGCTACTTGAAAAATAGTTTTCATTATACCAAATAAATTCTTAAAATTTCTAATAAAAGGATTAAAGCAGCATAGAGGCGAAGAGATGTTTCTTGTTAACTATTTTTGTTAGTTTCAAGCAAGACCATCAGATGCCATTAAAAATTATTTTATCCAGCGCCTCTAAATGTTAATAGCTGATATTATTGCATTAATTAAATGTACCATAGCGACACTCTCATTCCTATACATGAACTAAATTGTTACTACTCCATAGTTATAAACCACGATACCAACTATTGTTTCATATTTTTCGTTTACGAACTGGTAAAATTCTTAAAATATGACATTTTAGGAGTAGGGTACCAGAAACACGAAGAGGTATTTTTACTTGGAATGTCTGAAAAATAAATTGTTACAATTTGAAAATTTAGGAACAGGGCACCAGAAACACGAAAAGGTATTTATACGTGTTAAATGTGGACAGCGAAATTCTTAAAATTTGTTATTTTAGGACTAGGGCACCAGAGACACGAAGAGGTGTTTATACGTGTTACACTTGAAAAATATTTTCATTTAGTTAATATGTGTTTATTTTCTCACAATAAAAATTCTAATACAAACATAATTTATAATCATTCTAATACAATATTATTATTGTTAAATGATTGTTATTATTAAAAAAATGCATAAAATAATATTTGATTTAAAATGTAGGCATGGAAGTTCCAGCAATGGGGGTCACCAAGTCACTTGATGTCGATTCAGTACGATCGTATCTGCAACAAATAAAGAAAGTTATTTTTTCACGATTTAACACACAAAATTCGCATTCATGTTTCAATATTTTGTAGATTGTGAACGCTCTAAGGTCCATAGACGAAAACCGGGTATTGTTATACATTTTTGGTCCTAGCCTAGCCCCCAGAGGCCTATAGACTCTCGAGCATTATGCTACTGGACATACTGATTGCGCCTAAATTGTCGCCGCTTCACATTTACAACTTTTTTTAAACTTTGAAATTTTAAATAAAATAACCTGAACGTCTATAATTTATAATACATTTGACCAATGTTGTCGAGCGTCTATTAGATTACAATTTCTATATTGATCATAAAATTACAATATCGTATGAAAGATGAAAAAACAAAAATTTTGTTAAAAATTATTGAAATATAATCCACAAACCGAAATATCAAAAATTTGTTATCCAGCTCCCAGAAGTAGTTAAGAGGTATTTCTACTTCAAATACAACACAGCACGACTATAAAATGTAGTTACATAAGTCATAATATACTGGGTGTTTTCTGCTACCTAGACAATAATTCAATGAATTATTTTTAATTTGTTATTCAGTATGCTTATAAAAAAGATTGATTGCAGATTATAGACGCTCGACAGCAAAGGTCATCAGCGTATGCCTCCAGAAGAGCCAGAGATTTTAGCATTAAATAAAAGGTATTTAAAAACGATATTAAAAAATTTCGGTGGGAGTGACTAGTTGATCGGGGGGTCTCACGAAAATGTATGACGAATTTTACAGGAATATACATTTCAAAAATTGAAAATACAATTGTTGAAATTCCGTTTGTCATATTATTTCTTCATATTAACACGACAATCATTACATTTGGTATTAAAACTTAATTGCGCAATGCAAAAACTGCGCTGCGCTTTGCATTTTACGAAATAAACTCATTTAACTTTTTCTCCAAATCGAGTAAAATAGGAGAATATTCATAAATAACATAAAGCTGTAACACATTCTCTCGAAAAATGCCGTCAATTTCCGAATGGCTATTTAATTCACACGAAATTTCTCGTGTGGGTAACTTTCCACCATACCCAAATTATTTGCCGGGCCTGGATACATTTCTATCAGTCAGAGTCCCCTAACTCCTGTGACAAAATAACAGTTATAGCTAGAATCTTGTTTATTTCTACTGATAACTCAAATTTCTGTTAAAGAGGCACCATTTACATTAACATGCCATGAGCCCCCCATGGGTTAAGACGGTCTTAAGACACAAAGAAGGGCTAGACAAATAAGACACGATTACTTGCGGATCATTTAGCATTATAAAATTATACGTGTTTGAGAAGAAAACGTAACACAAATTGTTTGATTCGTCTGCAACAACTATGTCAATTAATTAATTCAGACTTGTCAAATTTCCAATGACAAAACTGTTTATAAAATTGCATTAATACGTCTCAGTCAGAAGCGTAGCGTGCCTTGGCGGGGCCCCGTATAAAAATTTGTTTGGGGGCCCTTCCCCCGTTGAAGTAAATGACTTAAACGGGGAAATCCCACAGCCCGCGATAACCGATGTAGGGTGTTGCCAACTTTTGAACGCACGCTTTACGCGGGAAAAAAAGAAATTGCTTTTTTTGACTTTTGTCATTTCTGAAATAAAAAAAAAATTGCGAAGTTTTTATTAATTTTTGCTTACGCACGTTGGGGGCCCCCGTGGCCTGGGGGCCCCGTATAATTGATACGGCGGTAGCTACGCCCCTGGTCTCAATCAAGTAAGTATAAGATATATCCGTACATATTTCGTAACATTTGACTACTCAAATTATGCTCATGTATTTTGTTTAATTTTTTCTAAGTTCAAAATCTATTCACTGTCCTTTTTTTATCAGACACTACGTATAATATATTTCATTTATAAGCATTGTCTCCGCCAGCAGTTAATAAAAAAAATTGTATTAGGATCGCAGTTCGATCAAGTTATACATAATATTTAATTATTTACGACTCAGTGGCGTGTGCAAAACTTAATAATATTTTTGTCAAATAAAAAAAGTCAATTTATATTTTGCGTTTTATAACACAACATTTATTTCGATAAAATATGATGCAGACACAATATTCAGACTGATCTAATTAAAAATGAAGAAAGTAAGATCCACGTGAAACGCACATATACCCTTAGAGTAGAGGGCTTATTTCACTTAGTTTAATTAATTAAATTTGGGCTTTTCTAGTCTTTGAAACTGAAAGTTCACTGTATTATTAAGAATAGTAGAATACAGAGGCTACCTCGTTCTATCTGACCAATCAGCGTAAGCGCGGGAATGACGTCAGTTGGCAGTTCGTTCATGTTTTTATCAACCTAAAGACAACATCAAAAATGTCATTTATATTTAGCTAGGACTATGTAAATCTCTTATCTTAAAAATTCAATTTATTGCGAACAATATCAATAGTCTATCTTTTGATTTCTTTGACATTTGTTAACTACTGTTTATGAACAACAGTCCCACTACTCCCACTACTATCTAACGAAGCGAAGCAGCCTCTGTAATCTACAAACCTTGGTGAACTTTGACTAAGCAGCGCGATCCATCATAATATAAAAAGAACTACAATAGTTTAGAAATAGGAATGAGCCTCCCAAAATTATATTCCAAGAGATATAAGCAGGTTTTTTAAAGTAGGTAATAAAATAAGCAATTTTACAATTTGCTAAACAAATTAAGTACTAAGTACCCAGACACTCCATTATGTAAATCCGTGTTTCTCAGACATTTTTTAGTTTTGTACACTTGATGTGAAAATCAAAAATTCACAAAAAATTAAGCAATGAAAGTATGGTTTCAAGTAAATTAAAATACTAAACAGTCATTTAATAGGTAAAAACTTGCACTCTTCTCGGGCTAAGTAAGCCAAGTAAACGAGAAAAATAATAGCTAAAGAAAATATGGAAATACTGCGCTGTAAAAATAGATTTTTTATATATGAATTTATAATAATTGTAATAACATTTTGATGACATTTTTTACATCTGTTGTTTTTTAGAATGAACAACAAGTTTATATAAAAAAACGAAGCATTTTTATTTCTTGAATACGTACGCCTTAGTGGTATACTTTTTTATTTGGTGCGCCGATGGAATAAACGACAGTTATCTAATTACTTCAATTTTTGAAAGAGGAGTGTTCTAATAAAATACAATAAAATAAAACCACTCCCATTGCAATTGTATTAAATCATGCAGTACTCAAATTTTAAATTATTTTAATTTTTTCTGAACTCCGTGGAATCACACACGTAGATCCAATATGAAAAAAGAGCACTTCCACGTAGAAAATATGATACAGCGTGACAAAGTGGGAGTGGGGGTAAAACATGCATGAATTTCGCTGACGTATTTTATAGATGACCCCAAATTGAAAAACCCACACATTTACATATTATAATTTTTATAATGCACATACAAAATAGCGTTTTTACATAGTTTACATAGCTATATGGTCCGTGTGTAAAAGCCCTTTTTACGCACGAGTTTCTCTTTTGTTTCACTTTTTATACAAAGCTGTCACTGTTTACGTACATACGTTTACGTTTTCTCGTTATAAATTGTAACAAGTGTGAGAAAGTGCACTTTTTTTTAAACGCACGCAATGTTTTGAAATAAGTTTAAATAACATCGCAAGAGTTTTAAAAAGGAGGCACCTTCTCACATTTGATACGTATTATACTATTATGTTCACATATATTTGATAACGAAAAAAAATGTGCCAGACAAAATTTTAACTTTTTATGTCTAAATATCTTCAAATTGTAAAAACAGCAGACAGAATTTCTTGGTTTGGGACTGCAGGATACAGCATGACATAATCTTTAAAAATTCGTCTATCAAATATAAACACAAAAGTATCAGGCGAGCAGCATTTCAGATAAATCAGTTTTTAATTTTATAAATATAAACATGTCAAATTTAAGTTTTTGCATAAAATAACAAAACTTTTTAAAACTTAAAAGCATTCTCTGTACTTTCCGTTTGTATTGTTGTGGAAATTTATTTGATTTTTTAATGAAAAAACGTCAATATTTTAAACTCATATATAAAAGTATACAGCGAAAGATCCCACATAGTAGGACATCAACGGTTCCAAATATTTTGTTCACTTATGAGAGATGTTCACTTAAAAAGAGACTACACTTAAAAAAAATTTTACATATTGCAAAATGGTTTTTAATAGAAATTACAATTATTATTTTATCACAGGAGATAAAGGGGCCCATGGCTTACGGGTTCCTGGACTCGGAAACAACGAGACAATGATTTGAAAACGGGTATTGCTCCCAGTGACTCCGGTGCAAAAATGAAATTGGAGCCCTATTTTCAAAATGAAAAGTATTAATAATAAAGATGAAGTTCCGGGAGTCGACAATTTCCTCCTTTCTAGGAATCGTATTTTTAATTTCATTATAGATTTCGAGTTGTTTGCAAAAAATTAGACCCCCTTTTTTAAGATTCTTTAATTGTTAATAGCTTTTGCAATTGTTTATGTGCGGATTTCAAACTTTTGCACATTTTTCTAGAGGTGATTACGAATCCAATGAGCTATGATAAGTATTTTACCTCGCAGTACCAAAAATTAACATAGATATTTTTGTTCAAAAAAGATGTACACTTAGTTTTCAATTTTCATAATTTATCGTCAACAGATTACGCCTTTTTTTGAATGAAACTATAGGCGTGGTTTTGTTTTACTAAATATTTGGTAAATGGAATCAACCTGCTACCTATATAAAAGTTTGTTTGATTAATGTTTTTTCCCAGGAGTCAAATACTTTACAGCAAACAAGCATTTTTGTCTTCATTTCTCTTTGAGCATTTAATTTACTTTTAAAAGTATAACACTGCATTTGTTTCCATTACAAATTGAAAATAAGCTGGTAAATATGAATTTCGAAAAGGCTGAACCAATTAAAAAAGTAATTTAAAAAAAATCGTATCTGACAGACCTTGTCGCATGGAAGCTGTGCAGCAATTGCAGGCACTTGAAGGTCTGGAAGTTTCAACAATAGATCGCAGGCACTTGATGATCTTGAAGTTGCAGCAACGTGACGGGCCAAGATTTCGAAGGTCTATCTGTAACAAAGAGAACATTTATTTTGTTATAATGTTTATTTAACATTGTTACGTACACGTCACTCTGTGAATTTTGCAAAGTTTTTAGATTATAGTTTGAGAATACCGGATCCAACATTCATTTTGAATTTTTTTTATTTGTTTAAAACACAATCATTATATGTGGGAAATGACTTCTCCTTCTTTCAAAAAGCCGGTTACTGAATCAAAATTCGGTCTAGATTCAGAGTTGCCGAAGATATTCGCAAAAAGTATCTAGTCCTAGGTACAAGATAATAAACAATCAATATTCCAAAAGATAAAACAATACAAGAAACTTTGTGTAATAATAATAATAATATATAATAATTCAACATATTCATTCAAATCACAATGTTCAGGTTATTTGCTGATCACCAATGAAATACTTCTGAATCGAGGCTCAGCCGGCATTCGTGACAACACCGTAAGGCTTTCATTGTCTAAGCTCCGCCTTCAGAAAATATTGCATAATTATGCAAATTTGAAAAATATTTCTCATTTAAAAACTTTTATTAACACCGCCCTCAAATTGTATCAGGATTGCAGTTCGAAATATTTTTACATAATTTTATATTTATATACGAACAGCGGCGCGTGCAAAATTATACTTTCAGCAATTCAAAACTGAAATAAAACAAAGTACCTATTTTATATTATGTTGTATTTTATTTACAACATATTTTAGCATTTATTCCTATAAAAAATAATTAAGAAACGATATTTCAATTATTGATCTAATTAAAAAACCTTAGTATCACAATGTTCAGTAATTTAACTTTTTATTAAATTTTACAAATAATTCAATGACGATTAACATTCTCTTCTCAAGTAAAGCAAGTCAAGAAAAAAAAGTAATAATAATTACAAAACATTTTTGAATTACCTGAAGTTCGCTTCAAAAAAGTTTTTTCAGGTTAAAATCATGGTCTACAAAACATTTTATAGATGAATTTCTAATGAAAATTTATAATAATAATAATATTTTACCTCTGTTTTTTTTCTTTTGGAATTACAATTTTTGTTTTTAGAATGAATGGCAAAAAACGGAACATTTTTATTTTTCAATGATGTATTCCTTTATAGCATTTTTTTGTTGCGCCGCTGGAGGAAACGGCACTTATCTAATCAATTCAATTTTTGAAAAGAGAGTGTTTAAACAAAAGGCATTAAAATAAAACCACTCCTACTGATTCAGGACAATAATATAAACATTACGTAATGTCTTTAACCCATACATAAACGAATAAAATAATTTCTAAAGCATCGAATACCTCCTTGCTGCTTCTGGGAGCTGAATACAAGTTTTTCAATATTGATAAAATACGTTTGTTTACAATCCAAATTGATATTTTTCGATCCAAAAAGTACCGAAAAAAATATAAAAGTGCATGGCTATTCCGCATATGCTTAATCCGGTTTTAATGACATTTGGTACACAAGGATAGACTACTTTATATTCGGCTTCGCTCGCGTAGCCTATTCATTTTCATTCAAAATAAGCTTTCATACAAAATCAGTTCTTTTTTTTGATAGACTATCTTTACAACGATAACAGATACAAACTTCTGGATGTGCTCATTGAATTTAGATTGAAGTACTTATTCTGTGATATACCGAATTTGAAAAGTATTCTATGTATATTTAAGATTTTCCAGAAAAAACTTTGAGGGTCTCTATCTTCGAAACGGTAAACCCTCTGGGTGTGTTCACTAAATTTAGTATGTCGTTTTCTACTAATATACTGATTTTTTTGTAGTTTACCTCGGGTGGTTTTGTATATTGGCTCGGTCGGTCTTGTATATTGCGTCTGAAAAAATAGAACCACGTTTCGACAAATTATTAAAAAATAAACAGGCACACCCTTGTTACTGAAATCGTAGTTTTTCTATTGTTGTGTAGAACCCACAAACAATTACCTTTTTCTTTTACCTGCGACCCCCCGATTAAGGCTTTGCGCTCCCCGTGGAAGTCGTGACCCACATGTTGAAAAACATTGTTCCAGAAAAAAAATGGCAGACGTATATCTACCGAATTTGAAAGGGATCAGAGAGATTTATCAAAATTGTTATAAAAATTACTAAAGGCAAAAAGTCGATTTTCGCTAAAATTCAAAAATTCGTTTGTTGGTTCCCAACGGCTTACGTAGCTTAAGAAATTCGAAAATTAGAAATTCGAAAATATCCACAAGTTTGCGATCGGTGGTCTTTTTAAAAATATTTTCAATTTACACAAATTTTTTGAATAGCTGTATTTCTTAAACGGTAATAGATTCAGACAGATGGACTAGCCGCCCTTTTCTGCTGATTTTGCAGTGTAAAAATGTAAAGTGCCTACTTACCCAACCAACATTGCGTCAATTCAACTTGCACCCGTCAGAAAATATTTGCTTAATAGTTACACTTCCGTTGTCTAAACTAGTCTAAACTTATTGCTCAGAAAATATCAAACATGAAGAAATATATTTAGTGACACCTCCAGTTTGACATCTTTGACCGTGTCCACCCACGCATTATCTTAGCTGTCAGACTGAGGTTTTTGTGTGCAGGATAGTGGCCGTAATGAACTCACAAAAACTCAGGTTTGAGGAAATACTATAAGTAAAATCGTCATTAGCTCCCTAATATTCCAGAGCTTCCAAAAAAATTTATCTGATAAGTTAACAAAATAAAATTACTTGCAATATACTGTTCAATTGATTTTTTATTTATATAAAGACGTTTCGACTAACAGTTTTAGTCCTTTTCAATTATCTGATAAGTGTTACAGCGCAACAGATGGGCTTGTTGAATTTAGCGTGTCATTTTCAATAAATGTACCGAATTTGAAAACGATCCGAGAGATTGTCTAATTTTGTCTAAAAATTAACTATGGCTTGGGAAAAAAGTTCGTTTTCCTAAAAATTCAAAAATTCGTTTTTTCCCAATGACGATTGCCTTAGACTTTCGATTAACTCTTAGTGAGCTGATTGAATTGAAATCTGATGCAAGGCCATCCAATCAAAAGTGAGGATATTAAGTCGGAATCTATAATACTGGATTGGAAGTTTAACCAATAATAAATTGCATACTTAAAAAATGTTTTTATGTATTTTATTTTTACAATTTTATAATAATATATATTTACAGTTAAAATGATTAACAAAGACCTTGATTATAAATCAATATTGGTTAATTCATATAAAACAATTGAAAATGTAGACTTTTCAAAAATTCATTTCGACGTTGGGTATTGTTTTTAAAGTGAAGATGCTTTTGAAATATTATTTGCAATTCTATAAACCCAACAAATCAATATCGATATTTGATATTGAAACAGTTTTTAAAACAAGGTGATACTAAAAAAAAAGAAAATAAAAAATAGTCAAAGAGATCTATTCAGTTTAAAAGTGGCACCGATATTTCAAAATTAATAATATAAAATAAATAAATTCATGTAATATAAAATGTTATTCTTACCGATAAAATTTTATTGTGCATTTAGGCGATATTACAATTAATTCATAAGTTATCAAAAACACATCCTTTTTTAATTTGTTGTATTTTACTAAATACTTTTGATCAAACACATTTTTCTTATTTGATAGTATCATATTTTTATCTAAACTGTAGATTTTAAACGCTCGAAAACAGAGGTCATAAGCGTTTTCAAATCTAAAAACTTCTTTATAACTATCGAGTAGTCAGGATATGAAATTACCAATAATCAGTAACTGAACTTTCGATTATTATCGAGTTTCAAAATAATTTAGACAAATGGTAGTATTTAAGCAAATATTATTATAATGATGGTACTTTTCAACTGACAGTTTGTACTGGGTTTACTTCAGATGATGCAGCATTTACTGCTTAGGAAAAAACGCTTTACCAATTAGTTGAACAATTCAAAGCCATTAAGCACGCTGAATAGTAAACTGGTCAACTATTTCTTAACATGTAATTCTCTCCTGTGAGAATACTATCGATGTAAACCACCTCAGAATTAGCCTTTGAACGTAAAACAATAAGACCCCGCTTAACACGGGAGATACGTTCCAGTAAGTTCCTGCGCTATACGAGATCATCTCAATACGTACATAATAGGGATAAGTGAAACAGAACCGAGAATAAGAAAATTTGTTAGTTTTTGTTTTGTTTAATTTTGTAACATTTATTGTTAAATACTTTTCTTATCACATTAATTTTTGATTTTTTGATTGCTAATGTCGATTTTTGCTCACAAAACGTTTATGAAAATCAAATAAAAGTTCCAGTAAAAGTTATGTTTGTGATGTGAAGGTTCCTCATTTAAAATATTTTGTCTTTTTTGTGAAGGTCATCTAATGCCTTTTTCTGTTTCGTTCAGCAAGCAAGGTATTGCATCAATGACACTTCGTCTTACCTTTAAACTTCAACATTTGAATCATTTTGTATAAATTGATCCATAATTTACGTTATAGTGGCTAAACTTTTTTTTAGAACCGCGTAATACTGCAACAGCATTAAGCAGAGCAGTGTTAAGCAAGGTCTAACTGTATACGTATTTAAGAAAAATAAATAGTTATGTTACAAATCTCGTACAATTCAGATTGCAAAAAAACAAAACAAACGGGACATCACAAATTCCAACAATCGATCAATTTGTAATAGTGACCTTATCTCCGCGTTTAGTAAAGTTGCATGAAAAACGTGGTGGAGCCATCTCTCCATGCGGGATCATCGCTAACGGTAGCGCGGCACAACGGACATGTGGGTTCTCTATCGAGCCAGGCGCTCGCACAAGCCTCGCAAAACACGTGCTGGCAAGGTTGCAGCGCCACAGGCGACGTGAATGTGTCGTGGCATATAGGACACTGTTCGGCAGCTTGACGTAGCTGTTCTTTTGTCGCGGCTGTTCCGATGCTCTAGAGAAACAACAACACAACTTTTCGTACAAAAAAACTTTCAACAAATACAGTACATACATAGCGCCATTTTATTTCTTTTAAGGCCCCATTACACAGTGGTCTGTAGTGGGCCATTGTAGACCATCGCCATTGTGTACAGGGAGTAATGGTCTGTAGTGGCGGACAATTGTGAATCGTGGTGCGCAATCCATTTGTTGTCGGTTTTTTTGACACACTTCAAAGGAATCGTGACGTGGCCTGTGGTGTTCACACAGTCGCCCATTGTTTGGACAGGTACCTACTTATTTGTTGCGTGCTATACTATTTAAATTTTTAATCGCCCAAAATGTCAGTATCCTGGAGCAATGAAGAGACTTTTAGGTTTATAATACTATAATACTTGTAAACAGTATATAAATAAATAGCCGCGGCCGTAATTACTTCCACGTCCATTGCAAGTGCTTCGCCAGGCAGAAATGAGCCATGGGCCATTGCGTGAACACCAAGTGATAGTGGCCTACAGTTGCACATTGCAAAGCATGGCCCACTACAGACCACTGTGTACTGGGGCCTTTATACAATTTAGCGATAGAAAAAACTAGCGAAAATACAAAAACAAAATATTAGTACAGGTTTACGAGTATTCAAAATATCAAACAGTAAAAACAGGTACTTGATTGTTGACTTGAAAAAACTTAAACGAAATTACTCTCATCGCTGTTAAAGAAGTTTCACTTCAACAACGAAATATTTGTTCAAGGTGTGTGATTCAAAAATCTAGTATATACTAATTCGACTATAGAACATTTTTTTCCATAAGGGACCATCCATTAATTACGTCACGTGTCAAAATCTAAAGTATTAAAACATAAAACTTTAACTGCAAACGGAAAACTTAAATTTACTTAGTTCTAGGTGTAAAAATGCATACAATGTGACGTCACACCAGGGAGGGGAGTCCCACAAATGTGACTACCAGTGACAAAAACGAGGGGGGGGGGTTAAAAAAATCATGAAATTCGTGTGACGTAATTATGGATGGCCCCTAATAGACAAAATATATCTTGAATCAGTATAAAACAATTTAAAACAGATATTAAAACACTCGAGAAGAAAAATCCATTGTTATTGGCACGTATTAGATAATCTTAAAGTTATTAGATACAGAGGTTGACCTCATTTCGGTGGATAGTACTGAGGGAATGACGTCATTCAGTGGACTGTCAACTGATATTGCGTGGTTGATAAAAATATTGAACGGTCTGCCAGCTGATGTCATTCATTAACGAGGTGACCTGTGCGTCCATTTACCTTGAGAGAATCTAACAAAAACACTTACGACGTTCTGAATGAGTTTGACTATCGCCATTTTGAGCATTCGTAGCTTTGAAGCCAAATCGGCACCTTTCGCAACCATATATGCCGCAGACAGCAAGACTCCCGTTATTCTTTCCGCTCCTTGGTACGAATCCAAAAGAAACCATAACCATGGTTGAATCGGTAACAAGCTTCGGTAAAGCTGAGATATTGCTTCCACTGTGAGATAGACTTTTCCCTAAAGAAACAAAATCGAAACGTTAAAACACAATTACGATTCACTACTGTCAAACCTGAGTGAGAACTGGGTAAGCGCGAAAACTCACTAAGTGAAAGTAATTACCAGGCAACCCTCTGAAACCTCTATAAGTGAGAAACAGAAACCTCTGTAAGTGAAAGACGTTTTTCATTCATGGACCTCTATAACTGAAACTACTATTTGCCGGTGCCTCTATAAGCGATAATCAAACGTATTAATAGCTTTAACGTCGTGGTACAATATTGTCAAAAAGTTATAGATTATACGCGCCACAAAAATATACTAACTTGTAGCTAAGTGATCCATAATTTGTACGCAAGACTGTACCCCTGGAAACGTAACCCATACAGTATTCATATGCATGTATACTTTTCTATAAATTGTTGAACTTTAAACCGTTATTTATAAATAATTAGACGGTCAAAAAAAAATTCTTATTTTTTTTAAACTCATAACAAATGCATTGAGTGACTGTCAGTTTTTAGAAAGTTTCTGACAGTTAGTTCTTTTTTTATAAATAAGAAACTGGTTCAGAACTATAGAGATCGTATACAATCAATGTTAATTGGCCAATTTTTAACTGAATTTATCTCGGATTATATACAGTCGATCGACTTCAAATTTTCAGGGTGATTGTATTATCATGTCCTTAATAAGTATACAAAAATTAAGAATTTTCTGACGGTGTACCGTAGCTCCTGTGTAAACTTTTGAACCTCCTTTGGTACCAACAGATGACGTCACGCGACTAGTATTGGCGTTTTTGAAATGGGATTTAAAATATATTATTTTTAAGACTCGAGTCGTATTTAAATAATAAATATTTGTGGCAATATTAGGTACTTATGCACGATTTAAAACACTTTCCCAAAAATAGTCAACATCCCTATTGGTGAGTGTCAAATTATCAAGAGTCGACTGTATATAGATGTTAGGTACTTACTCGTCTTTGAAAAGCCAGCACAGCAGCAGGTAATGAAGTAATAAGAATTTTTAACATAATGGTAATGAGCTTCAGCATAAAGTCCGACACACACACGGTCCAGAGAAGTTCCCACACGTTCAGCGGTCTCGTGTAAGGAGGCAAAAACACTAGACTAGGATATAACTTTTCATCGTGAAAAATGTAATTTATAAAAACCATACAAGCAAATATATACACCAACACAATCAAAAGAGACGCTATACTCCGTCGAGCCTGCTTGCCGACTTCCCTTTTGACTACCGAATTGGCATGCGTGAATGTTATAAACAGAGCGATTAAATTCAATATTCCTTCTCGATGATCGTATATCGCTTTTGCTAATAAAATCATTAGGAACGGAATGTATCTCTGCAAAGTCTCCAGCATGGCCCTAGCCTCCGGTACTTGCCGTAACGCTTCGGCGGTCACGGAATCCTCGGGATTGTTATTGTTGTTGTTCGACGAGTTCTGAGGTCCGAAGAAATTCGTTTCCGGAGCCGATTGATGTCGGACGGGGTTCGATGAAGTCGACGCATCGTTACCATCCACGTTTATCACATAATCATTATTTGCATTACTAGTGTTCGGAGTCGCCATCACTATGTTGCTATCGCTGTTCGAATGCTGTGATACTTGGCGATTTAATAAATTTGAAATTGTGTTGTTCGATCGGGCTTGTTCGACAAGCGGCCGTATTTCTTGAAAGACATGCTGGAAATTCTCGCGGAATAACCTCGTACTATCCACAGTTCGTCTCTGAAAACTGACAGGACCTATTCTGATATTTTCCACTGCACTTTGGGTCGTTGCGTTTGTGTTATGATGCATTAGTATTCCGGGATCACTGACACTGTGTCCAAATATTGTACTTTCTGGATTTTGACTTGGTGCTGCGATTGTACTGACTGTCACCACTTCTTCACGATCACAATCTGGACTACTTAAGTTCTGTTGTGACACCGACTGTGCCATTTTTGCCTGTTAATCGCACTGACGTCACGACACTTTTCAAAATAATTTGTTAACAAATGTTTTTTTTTCTTAATGTATTATTTTAATGAATCATTATTTATTGAACTTTGACAGTTTATCTACAACGTAATTTAATAAAAAAAGATAAAAACACTGCTTCTTAATAGAACGAAAACACGATTGTCAAAACTTCAATAATGACGTTGCAGCGCTTAATACATGTAATAAGCCCGTCTACCAACGCAATAAACACCGAAATTACTAAATTGTAACTGCTACAAGTCTCTGGACTTTTTCGTGTTAGTCTAAGATCCGAAGAGAGATCGTCCTTCACCGACCTGTTTACGACGAAAAGTATATTTTATGAATTATCTATAAGCAAACAAATCGCAACTGGATTGCCTATTAATAACCGGATTTTCGCAGGCAACCTTATACTATCGTGTTTGCAATAAAATTATCTTTATTTTCATGTATATTTCAATTGGCAAACAGATCAGTGCAATCACTTGTATCAACTTACCTGTTTATACCAGATTGCCCGGTAATAGGGACCAGAAAAAAGTAGGCAACCCCACTTTTGCAAGTTCCTTGTGCTTTATAATTTCGATTTATATTAAATTCGTGTAGTAAACAAGAGTGAAAATTGGACAAAAAATATAATTATACTTTTTTTTTTAATTAAGAATATCCATGACCATATTTTAATGGGCAATTTATATTTATACATGATTATAATTGATAAAATATACTTTTAAACATAGGTGAAGGGCGAGCCCTCCTCGGATCTTGTACTATATCCTTAAATGAAAACAATGCTTTCCATCAACTGTCAAATAATTTCAAATTATGTAATAAGTAAATATGGAACGTGAAGAATAAAATACACTAATATACACTTTAGTTACATTAGTTAATTTTTCGGTTTTTAAAGCACATTACATTTATGTATTTCAGTTATTATAAAACCAAATAAATAATAAAAAAAACTTTTCCAATACAATACGTACACAAATTCTTAACTATACAAACTTAAAATAATTATTTTTGTACTGCTTACAATGCGAGATCATTTTATAAGAAGGAATATATTACACAATTACCATTATTTCCAAGGTGGTTTTAAACATTTCTGACCACATTTTGTTTTGTCTCCTGCGTTTGTTTTATAATCTTCATCCTGCAACTAGAAACAAAACATACTTACTAAGGGAGGTTGAAAACAGTGAAAAATCTTACTTACAACAGGTTGCCAAGTCGGAGTGAAACTTCTTTCATTCGTAGCTTCGTCCATTCGAGACTTTTCAGGCACTGCTACTGGATTGCCCGGTGTTTTGTCCAGCAACTACGTAAAAATAACACATACACATTTTTGCAAAGGCGTTTATGACAGGGGGGACCCTGCGGTCTTCTGAGCGGCGTTCGAAAACGTTCTTTAAATATCCTAGTTGAATAAAGAATTTTTGACTTTCATAAGCTAGAAAACGGGTTAATTTTTGGTACTGTGAGTTAAAATACGTGTCATAGCACATTGGATTCGTAATTACCTCTAGAAAAATGTGCAAAATTTTGAAATTCGCACATAAACAATTGCAAAAGTTATTAATGAATAAAGAATCCCAAAAAACGGGGTCTAATTTTTTGCAAATAGTTCGAGAACTATTAATGCTAACGAAACTAAAAAAAAAAGATTCCTAGAAAGGAGGAAATTTCCGAATAAATGTCAACTCCCAGAATTTCATTTCTATTATTAATACTTTTCATTTAGTGTTGAAAATAGAGCTCTTAACCAATTTAGATAAGGTCTCAATTTCATTTTTGCGCCAGGGCCTTTGGTTACGTAACTACGCCACTGGTTTATGATACTAAATACTTAAAGGCAGTGAAGTTACTGTTTCATACTCGCTTTTAGAAACTCGCTTTTAGTTGTTGAGCGTCTATAAACAACTCTGTACTGTTTGCAAATCGAACTTAAAACGTTGTTAACTGTTTTATACTAACAATTTTGATATATTTTTGTAAATCGTTTGCCTTCACTGCTTTTTGCTGTCTGCTAGTTATGGGCGTGTCCTGGTGATGATGATGTGGTTGCCGATACGTAATTTGACCTTCTCTGCTAAAAGGCGTGTCGTCGGCAGATGTTTCACTACCTACAGAGACAAGTGATGGAACGTCCTTAAGCGTTGCTGTCGATGATTTACGATACGCGTGCTGTTTTGTGTCCCGATAATGATCCGATGTTGGATTCTAAAAGACGGCCATGTTTAACAAATGCGTCTCAAATTTTCAATTGGCACATTAAAACATTTCGAATCTGGAAACCTAGTCTAGTCCCGAAACTATAACGCAACATTCTATTAACAAGATTTTGAGAGAATTGTTTTAAACAAAAATACATTTTCATTTTACCTCTTGTGGAGGGGAATACGGCCTTTCTTTAGAAGCTAGGCTTATTTCCGATTCGCTCTTCAATACGTCGTCTTTTAAATTTAAGCACAACAGTCGTTGAATGTCTGCCGATGAATCCGGTTTTGGTAGATCTACCTGACTTCCTAAATTAAGTAAAAAACAAGGAGATAATAATTGCTTCCTAATAACAACACGATGATAATTTACCTGAAGCGGGACTTTTTCCATTATTAGTAAGAATTCTCAGTGCCTCCCTCCATTGGTTTTCCATCAAACTATGCAACTGTTTTGCCAACTGAGTTTTTCTCGACTGTTGAGCTTGGAGTTTAGCTTTCATCAACTGATTTTCTCTTTCAGTTTGTGCTAATTTCAAACTGTATAATCGAAGTTCTTCGGTATGTCGAGTTTCTAACAACTGAATTTCTAAGTTATGCCTGCAAGAAAATGCAATGATAAAAGTATTGCTTCTCACCAATAAAAAAAAAACCCGGGTCGCAGTGCCAAAACCCTGCCGACAATATAGTGTATTTACTAATACAGGCAGTGTGGCTTTATTATGCGAACTTAAGTTGGTTTTTGGGCAAAATAAAAAAATTGACTACTTAATACACCCCTTAAAATAACATTTTTTTTCTTAATTGCAATATTATTATCAATCGAACCTCTATACCAAATTATATACACCTTTCAGTAAATAATTCACTATCTGCAAAATAACGTTTTCATAAAATTTGTAAATCCGGTCCTGTCGGGCCGATTTTATTAAAATTTTAGAGACACATTTTAATTACTATCAGATGGTTAAATTTCAATTTTGAAACGATTCGAAGAATTTTTTCGGTATTTTAGGGCCCAAAAACATTTTTCAACCCCTAAAAACTACCCTTAAAATGGCCCGATTAGGCCCATTTTAAATAGGCTTCTTGCGGTGATGGATTTCAACACGTGGGCCAAATTTCGTTAAAATCAATTAACTCTTTCGAAAGTTATTGCCCGCACACACAAATATATATATATATATATATACGCTTATATATATATATATATATATATATATATATATATATATATATATATATATATATATATATATATACATATATATATATAAACATTTTTAAAAATGGTGCCAAAGTGTTTAGGAGGTTATGAAACGTCGAGAAATTTTGGTCCGACCCCTAGGTCCCGCCATCCGACCGACGCCAATAGTGTATGTTGCCATATGGCAAATACACTAACAAAACAATTTTGACTCACTTTTCTACAGCTTCTTGAATATATTGTGCAGCGGCTGTAGCTACATTTAGTTGGGCAGTTTTTATTTGATTTTGTATAGCATTTTCGGCCGTTTCCAACTGACTCTGAAATTCCTGTAGTTTGTCTTTAACTACTTGCTCTACTTGTCGTTGATAAAATGCCCTAAGTTCCGTTTTAGCCCTTTCCGATTCAGTTTTCTGATTTTGCAGCTGAGTCTGTAGCTTTCTCTGTGAAAAATCAATTAATTGCTCGGATTAAGATAACGTTCCTGTCAAAACCAACGATCACGCGAGCGAAGCCAGTTATTAAAAGTCAATTATTTACCTCGTTCTCTTTGGACTGTTCAAATGAATTCTGTAGCGATTTCTTCTGCGATTCCAGTTGTCTATTTTTCGTTTGTTCTTCTGAAAGTTTTTGTTGTAAAGTAGATTTTTCATTGCTTAGTTTCTTTATTTGTATTCCGGTTGCTTCCGATTCTACTTTAATTTGAGACAAAGTGTTGCGCGTATCCGCTAGCGATTTCTTATTATTAGATAATTCTTTTTCAAGTTGTTGTAATTTTTCAACTAAAGTTTTATTAACATTTTCAAAACGTTCGTGTTCCTGTTGCAAATGTTCTTTTTGGGCGTGTAATTCATTTGTCTGAGTTTGACTATTTTTTGCAATTTCTAAAGCAGTTGACATCTCATGCTCAAACTGCTGGGCTCTCTAAAAAAGTACTCTTCATATAATAATATATTATACAAGTAGTAAATATTCAACTATAGTAATTTGAAAATAATAATGCAGCGCCATAGTGACTGATGACATAACTAAACTAGTTGACATAACCTTGTCAAGTTGTATTTAAATGTGTGGATTGTATCATTTTTATTCTTTATATATAGAAAAACAGGGGATTTGCCTGGAACGTTTGTTTTAGAAGTATACTTTATACATTTAAATGCGCGGTAGGTATCAACACCTTAATTATCAATATGACATTTCAATACTTGCATCCAATGGCAAGAGTAAACGGACTGCACTGCAAAACTGATAAATATATTGTCTGTTATGAGAAGATCTCATAATGCAGACTGTGTATAAAGTAACAAAAATAATAGTTTAAAAAAACTAAAAAAAACGTGTTTATGATAATGGGATAATGGGACAAACTTCTTAAATTATTGTATTGTCGTCGGTCCTTGATAAGTGTGCAAAGTTTCAGTTTAATCTGACGTTTTGAACTGAGTGAATTTCACGTTCAAAGATTCCGTTACAAACATACATGTGAAGCTAATAAAAGCGTGTTAAAACCAAAACAAAAGAAGAAACACACAAATAATGTACGTACATTACCTTATTGGCTTCAGCAATTTCTCGATTAGCATTTTTTCTGACAACATCAAGCTGTTCCACAGATTCGTCTCGTTCAGTCTGCAGTTTTCCCAATCGGTGTGTACTTGTCAAACACGCTTCGCGGAGATGAGAAATAGTTTGATCTTTGACCGCATCGATTTTAATGGCAACGGCTAATTTCTCTTGCGATTCTAAAAGCCTTGCTTGAAGTGCTTCAATCAAACGTTCGCAATGCTGAAAAAACACAATTTATTAAAAAATCGTCCTCGACAAAACGAGTTTCGTTTCTTCAATACCTGTCTTCTAAACCGTTCTTCTTCCAATTTATGATCCAATTTAACATTTTCGTGTTTACTTTTATGATTCGTTTTTTTATCAACACCGGTTCCCCATAGCTGAGCGAGACTTGGCAAATTTTTATTTACCGAACATAAATCGGGATTCTGTTCTTCATTTGGCGATAAACTAAGACTGCCTTCTATCGTATGTTTCTGTCTGATTGGAGACCGTTTTTTCTGATTATCGTCGGAAACAAATGCAGGTAAACTTATATACGATCGGAATTCCGGAGATTTCAGCTGTCGTTCAAAATAAAACTGAGTTTGCGTGCTCTCCGTGATTTTTGAATAATTATTTTCATCTTTACTCGAATTAAGTTGAGTCCGATCGTCGCTGACCCGCATTTCAGTTTCATTCAAATGATGCGCCGCATTATTTATTGTTGTGTTGTCACTTAACCTCAAATCTGTATTAAACAATGACGAATCGCCTGTCGCCATTTTTTTAAATTTTTCTAAAATGCTCGTTGCGTTCGCATGAACAATATTGGAATGTGGGCTCAGTAAAGACTTATCGATTTTGTCGGAATGTGGACTTAGCAAAGAAGTATTGATACTATCGATTTTATTCTTTAACTGGTTACTATTGAATTGATTGCCAGACATATTTTCTTGACTTCCGCCGGAATGAAAATCATTTTTATCATTACTGTCACCACATACATAAGAATATTCTTTCGTACATTGTTTTTCTTGCACGGGAATTTTCGAAGCATTTTCATTTCCACGATGAATTTGGTCGGAGTTAATTCTGTCGTTAGGCCCGTGCATAATATCCCTCATACCATAACCCAAATCGGGAACGGTTCTGATGTCATCACCCATCTGTCGGGCTTGTCTCGGTCTTGCCGCTCCGTCGTTTTGAACGAAATCGCCTCGGCTGTTCACTTGTGAAAGTTTCTGAGGACTTTTATCTTGTAAGTTTTTATCATCGTTAGGATTGGTTCCGCACGAGTAAGCGTACCTTTTCGAAAACGGTTCCTCTTCTACAGGTACATTCCTCGGTTGGGAAGTTAACGGTGCTTTATTTTGAGAATACGGATCGTGCATAATAGCCCGCATTCCGTATCCCTTATCGGGAACGGTCTGCATTACATAACCCGTCTGCAAAATAAGTCTTTTTGTTTGCGCATTTTCGTTGTCGTCTTGTTGTATTCGAATCTGTTTCGAGATTTGCTCGCTTTCATCTTGCAACCTTTTGAGTTCGTTATGTTTCGTTTCAATTTGTTTCAATAATGCATTTACGTTTTGTTCGCTATAATTTTGCTCGACATTTTTAGGAACGTCAGTTGTCTGCCGATTCTGAGAATTTCGATTTTGGCAACGTAAAATTTCGTAATTATCTACATTATTAGTACTAGTATTTGTCATTTGTTTTTGATTATCGTTCAACTGTTGAGAATTATCGCAAGTCGCTTTCGTTTTGGTTTCTTGTACGTTTGGTACAACCGACTGGTTTCCATTTTGAATATCGGTCGTAGAAGTTTGATTATAACAATAGTTTTTATTCGTTGCACATTCCTGACGACAGCCGTTTGTAACTTGTTTATTTTGTCCATCGTTCATAGACAATGTGTTTTTATACTCGTTCTCCCTTAAAACATGTGCGCATCGGTCGAACTTCAACTGTTCAAGAGCTTTATAGTTTGACAGATTCGGCCCGACGTTTTCAACTAAATCGTCACTTAGATTCTTTTTGCTCATGTGCTGCTGAATCACTTTGACATTTTTAAGGAATGTGTCGATTTCTTTTAAAATTAATTTATCGTTATTTGGACCACCGGGACTAGAAATAATACTGCTTTCATCTGCTTCGCCATCTGTAGTCGTTGCATTCATATTTTTCGTTACGAATGTTTGTTTGTTTAAATCGTGCAAAGATGCCACTTTCGAACCGTTCAAACTCTGCTGTAGTGAGCTAAAGCTCGCGCCGGAAGGATCGTATCGAGTACTTAAATTTGTTCTGGCAGGAACGGATCGATGTCTCCCGTTATATGGTGACGTACTGTGTCTTGTGAAATCATAATCGGTGTTCGGAGTCGACGGTAAAGAGTTTACATATGGCCTGTGCCTCGGTTTTTGAGGCGTACTCTGGACACTCGACGAATCGTAAGGTCTCAAATTATCCATACTCGCGTTCAGTTTACTGCGCAGCCCATTAAATCTACGTCGAAATCGCGGCGACGTAACGAATCTACGTCTCGGCAATGCAGCTTTCGATGAGTTGCTCAGAATAGTTGAATCGTCGAAAGAACGGAAGGTGCTGGCGTCCGAATTGCTTTCTATCAACGAAAGCCTGTCTTCGAGGGAATTAATCTGTGTTTTTATGCTATCGTAGACGATTTTACTTAAACAATTTCGCTTTATGACGGTCGTTGCTCGGCTTATCGATTCTTCCGAATCCGTTGAATGAACCACAAAAAAATCAGGCGGTATTAAAAGCAAAGCATCGGTGTCATCTGAATCGGTCATGACGTTTTAAATTCCAAATTATTTGCATTCTTTAAAATTTTGTCAAAATTTGTCAATCCAATAACCTCAAATTTAATATCTATTTTCTTTTTTCAAAAATAGAAGAAAGATCCTAAATATTACATACCAAAATGTTCAGTATAAAGAAACTTCTTAAAAAATAACAAATATTTTTTAATTTTTAATACATTAAACCAAATTATCGATAAAACAACAAAAATGTTTTTGACGCCAACGCTTTTCACAAAAACAACAAAATGTTGATACTCGGTACGTTCACATTTAAAACATTTTGTCAAATCGTATATATTTTATTGTGATTGTATAATTAATAATTTGTACGTACAAATGCACTTAGTAAATTCTCCTCTCGATTTAAAATTGCTAATTTCGAAAAGGGATCAAGTTTTTTTGAGAAATACTTTTCAATATTTGGTTTATGAACGATTCGTACGAAAAATTATGTCGTCTTTCATTGCTGTCACTTTGACAACAGAACGGTTGCTGTCAAAACATAAGCTTATTAAAAATGACCATTTATAACTTATATATTTTCGATAGACTGGGTACACTGTTATTTTATTCAGAATGGAATCGAATTAAACAATCTGGTATTACTAAAGAAGAGGTAAAAAAACAACATCAATTTGCATTCTAATTTTTTAACCAATATTCAACTCGTGTACTGTTTTTAGGAAGCCAAGTTAATGTACGGGATGCTTTTTTCAATCAAATCATTTGTTGGCAAAATATCCCCGTATGATGTAAAAGAAGGTTTCTTATACTACAAAACAAGCAAATATTCGCTCCATTATTTAGAAACACCGTCGGGAATAAAACTGGTTTTAAACACCGATACTGCGGCGCAGTCAGTTCGGGAACTATTGCATCAAATTTACAGCCAGGTAATAATAGTATATTGCACCGTAAGGGCAGAAAGTTGAAATTCCTGCATTATGCATAACATGATATCCAAGGCGAAGCCGAGGGCATCATGTGTCGCGTAGTGCAGAAATTTCAACTTTCTGGTCGTATGGTGTATACTATTTTTCTGCATACTATGCCGAAAGTACATACCTTCGAATCAGTGTGCATGAGAAAACTGTTTCGGCCCGCTGCTACAGATGGCGTGCGAGTAATTCCAGCAATGCATGAATGTTAGACTTTTTGCTTTAAAATTGAAGCAGAAAGTACGTACTTTCGGCATAGTACGAAGAAAAATGTTTTATTGTTTATTTCATTAAAGTATTTCTCGAATCAGTTGCATTCATTAACTGGAATTATTATTGTAGATTTACGTCGAATACGTAGTGAAAAATCCGGTATGCGATCTATCGAAACCAATTGAAAGCGAATTATTTAAAACAAAACTCGATGCGTTTATCAAACAAACTCCTATTTATAATACAAGGAATTTATAATGTTACGAATAAAATAATATAATATCGTTTGTGTTTTCATTTTTGTTTTCAAAGACTGTGTTGAAATGGAAGAAGAGAAATAAAATTAGAGCTTAAAAAAACTAAGACAACACGCTTTTATGAACTAAAAAATGCAAAATAATTTGACAATCAGCTTCCCAGTAAAAAGCTCTACGTTTACAATTAGCTAGAAATGAAAAATGTATTACCGATATTAATCACTCCATGCTATTTACAGTAAAGTTAATTTTGTTGTCAAATTATTTTGCATTTTTTAGTTCATAAAAGCGTGTTGTTTTCGGTTTTTTAAACTCTAATTTTAATTACAAGACAAGATCAATATAGCATTTGACTTTGAGGTACGTCACTATACAGCGTGTTAGCTTGCTTGCAGTAATTTTTCAAGTTTTTCTATCCTGGAGGTTGTAGTCAGGATAATGGGATAAACTAATTAAATTATTGTATTGTCATTGGTCCTTGATAAGTGTATCAAGTTTCAGTTTAATCTGACGTTTTGTAGTGGGTTAATTTCACGTTCAAAAATTCCTTTACAAACATAGAGGGGAAGCTAATGAAAGCGTGTTAAAAACAGCTGCTATTATGAAGGCAACAGTCATTATATTTATAAAAAAAAGGAAAATCATATAATGAACATTGAATAGATTTTATAGATTACAATTGGCACAACATAAGCTAAAAATCTGTCTACAATGTAACAGTCATTTTAACACTATCCTAAATTACAAAATATATAAAAAAAATGCACCGAGTTACTACCTACAACTTTTTAACTTAGTGCAGTTGTTTTGTTAGAGACAGACCAGAACCCAAAATTCACGTCAACGCGCTGCCAATATCAAAAATACGTACAATGTTGAATTGCATTTGATTCGATTTCGTTTTTACCCAAAAATGTAATAATAATATTCCTTTGGAACCATGAATTTAAGACCCTGTAATAGTTAAGAAAGTAAGAACAAAATTATTGACATTTTGGGAAAACGTCAACAGAAAACAAGACATCATACAAATTACCGTTGTCATTTGTTTTAAGGGTTATCTCTAAACTATTTGGCTGTTCTAAGTCCGTCTGTAACTTCTCATCTTCACAGGAAAGAAAAAACGTAATTAATTTTCATTACAGTTACAGTAATCTTCGAAGCTCAGAAACAAACGAGTGAACTTCAACTGTTAAAAAGACAAATGAATGTGAGTAAATGTCAGCAATAAATGCCTCTGTGAGCTTAAAATCACCATAAACAATTTTGACAATCAATTAAAAGTCAAAACCAAAACTAACTGAAGATAACTATTTTTATGCAACCCATCACAGAGAACGAACGTGCGCGTTCAGGAAATTTAATTTATTAGCTTACATTTTCAAACATTCTGTATAATAAAAAGTTTTTGTTTTAAATAAACAGCATTTGTTCATATGAAATCGATGTGAGCAAAATTTGATTCTATGGATTTTAGGCCACACTGATGATATATGATTTATTTGTACAACGACACTGTTAATTAACTAACATAAATCTAAAACTCTGTTCATGAAAATAATACCACAAAACATTATTCATACGGTAATAATAACAGTCAGGTCCTACCGAAGAATTTACGACATAAAATAATTTATTGAGCAAGTATTTTTTTTCTTTGTTATTTATAAGCACTAAATTTTCTACAATTCGGTCTGCGTGACAGAAACAAGTGAAATATAATTTATTTTGTAATGCCAGCTGAATCTCTTTAGGAAAACAAATGACGTATGAAACAAAAAAGAGTATAACCTTGATGACAAATACTACAATTGTTTTACTTTCAACTATTATTCTCTTGTTATTTATCAAAAATTATAAAAAAAATCTAAGACGTTTACTTATCTCATTCCAGAAAAGTTTAGGCCAGAAAGAAGTTTCATCATAAAAGTTATTGGAACAGAGTTTTTCTATAATTTTTAATTTTCAAACTACCTATGTAATATTCTATTGCGCTGTATTAAAATATAATTTGATAAACGCCGCAATCTGTCACTTTACGAGTGATGTTTAAATTTTAAAGGATTTTTAAAATGAGTTTATGCCATCGTTGTCTATGTTAAAAAAAATATATTAACAAAATTCAATAATAAATATAATTTTCTAGCTTCTTCGGAATACACTATTTACTTTTTCTTTGGTCAATTAAAATTTAAAGAAAAAAATGTATTTGTGTCGACAGTGATAAAATTAAAAATAGATATTCTATTTTAAAAACACCAATACTGACGACTCCAATTAAAATTTTCTGCATACCTTTTCAGAATAAAAATGTTTAGTTCTTTAATTTCTCATCGATAATTAATACATAATAATACGTACTTACCGTTTTCGATTAGCTTCTATCTTAAAAATATATGCTAAATGCTCAGGTGTTAAAAAAAAATGCGCCCGAAAAGAACTGCTTAATCATACGTTAATTAAATTCTCGCTTAAGTGTAAAAGATAAACTTCTATGAAATGCAGCGTCAGCTAATAATTGCAACATAACCTCATTTCAATAATTGAAACATAACCTACTTCTCTAAACTTAAAAAATACGTGTTGTTATATAAAAAAGACAAAGAGTTCGTTTATGATATTATCTGACCAATCTACGGTCACACCCAGTATTGGTTTCTACGTAATAACGGGTTCGCAGCATTACGGACAGGTTGCTGGTTAGTGCTATCGGAGGCGTCGTGGCTAACCCAGTCCTCTGTAGCGTCTTCCGCCGATCCGTACGGATAACGGGATTGGACATCCATTTCTGAACTAGCTAAAGATTCTACTGGACCTAACGGTGTCACCTGTCGGAATTCAGTTTAAATTAAAATCGCGACTATAGCTAACGATGCGACAGTAAAATTCAAACTTACCTTGCAATGCGGCACCGATATCGGTGTCGGAAGAGTAAGTTCTTCCGAGATGTACCTCTTGAGATGCGGCGTGGAAGCCATCAAATGATCGGGAGGCCTCGGCAATGGAATAGGTTGCTGAGGATCGGTGGAATTCAGTTCTTCTTTAATGGGTCCGATCGTTCTACATTTAATTACGATGATTACGCATATTCCTAAAATAATAACGCTGATCGCCATCACAATGATCGGCAAATAATCGGTACTCATGTTGGGACTAGCGATGTGCATTCCGCCCCTGTGACGTTTCAATTCCGGTTCGATTTTATCCGACAGAATTCTAAATCTCAATTCGCTCGCAGCCGGCTGAAAAATACTCCCCGATAAAACAAATTCGAACAAATCTTCCAGGCCTATCAGACTTTCATCTCCACCGGCTACATAATATATTAACCCACTTCTGATTTCTTCGTGAGTGAACCGATCGACTTCGTAATCATAAACCAACCTTCTGTCGCCGGTGCTTCTAATAATTTTATTTATCGTTCCGAAATTCGGTTTGCGAACGATACTATATTTTGGGTTGCTCGAAGTCAAATTAGCCAAAGGCGTTGCATCTAAAGCGTTCAAAGTAATTTTATTCGGCAGGCCTACCATAACCGTAAAGTTGCCGCGTTGCATCAATGGTTGCACCAACATGAATATAGTTACAGTTTCGGATACAGCTATTTTATCCACATGTGCCAACATTCTAAACGTATCGTTCGCAGTAGTCATATCCGTTTGCATGTACATAACGCGACCGTCGGAAAGATCTGAGTGAGTGAACGTTATTCTCGGAGCGTCGTGAACATAAATGGTTCCGTGAACGGGCAATCGAGTGACGTTATATTTGACCCGATTCAAATCGACATTCGTTTTGACGTCTGCGTGTTGTTTAGTCAACGTGGCTACGTTCGAACCTTGCTGAATGTATAAAGGCACGCCGTTCGTTAAATGTATTTCGATCGGCGTTATTCGAATATTGAAAATGGTGTAAACTGGTTTGAATTTTCCGTCGCCAACTCGAAAATAAAACGTTACTGTTGAATTTGATCCTGTAATAATTATAACAATATATATATATATATATATATTTTTTCCCATGATGTTATACGGCGTAAAAAAACTTAAAAAAAAAATATTAACCTCCTTCAAAAAAATCACTAAACAATGAAAATAATGAAATTTTGAGGTCGGAGCTAATTTCATTACAAAATAGTAAGTACAGTATAGCAAGTAATTTCATTTTGTTAATTTATTACTGTTGGTAGAGTCAATATTAATAATTTAAAAAAATGTTTTACCAATGTTTATAATTATAAAAAAGTCAAATTGTTACCTGAATGGGTGTAGACAACTCTTCCATCGTTAATGTCTCTCTGTGAAAACTTGTTAGCGACTCTGCCTTCCGGCAGCAACAAAAGCTTTCCTTCCGACGGAGCCGTAATAACATCGTATTCCAACTCTTCCGCAGGAGTGTCGGAATCTTCCGTCAACAACAAATCTTTCGTAATCGTGGCGTTCTCGCCGTAAACTACACTCATGCTCGGAGCTTGCGTTATGAGTTTAAACGGTTGATCGTTGATCGGTATAATGTTGACAGGTATCGTTACGTTACAAAGCATGATATAATTCGGCAGCAGATACAACGTGAAAAACAATGTATCGTTTAAAGTATCCGAATGATCGTGTTGATATTTGACGAACCCCGAATCGAACTGCGATTGAGTAAATGTGGTTATGTTCGTGTTTTCGCTATTGGTTGCGTACACCGTTCCGTGACTCGACGGCCAAACCGTAGCGAAAATTATCGGAGCCGGGATGTTGGCATGAGTTTCGAGAAAAGAAACGACCCGTGACATGTTCAGATGAACCGTCGTCGAACCTCCTTCATCGACCATGATTGGAATTATTGTTACGTAACTGTTGAGACCGCCCGATGATACTGATATATCGATGTTAAATACCTAATAAAATATTACTTGGTATCACTTTTCTTTAAAGCCAAGAAAGTCGAGGTCAATTATTACGAAATATTCATATTAAAAAATTAAATGAGCCGTATGTTTAGGCTTTTGTGCGTGTTTTAATCAATTTTTTTGCGAAACTCCTTACAAAAATGTTACGAAAAAATAAATTGAAGTTCTGAACACATTTAGAAAAAAACATCATGTTTATAAATCGGGGTTTGTAGTACAAATAAATAGTTAGTAATTAGCTAGATAATAGTTCTAAAGAATCTTTACCTGCGATAACAACGGTGGAGCGAGTTTCGCTTCGATATCGAATATAAATGAATCGTTTGAATACAAACTATCGAAAGGATGCGTGTGCTCATAATAAATTCTCCCCAACGTGACTTCGTGCTGCGTGAATTTGTCGACGGTATAAAAGTTCCCGTTATCGGCTTCGATTACGATTCGTCCCAAAGACGGTGCCTTCGTAATTATGTACGTTATTTTACGATCTGGATCGGAAGTTTCGGTTCTCAGTTCGCGTTCGGTTATTTGTTGACGGTTTAACGGGAATACGTGCAATCCGAGGTTTTGTCTTAACGAAAGTTGTACAGGTTTTGTTTCGATTATGAACGTATGATCTCTCGATGTATGAACGCCATCTGTTATTCGAAACGTGAATTTTGCCATCGAACCATCTAAAACAAAAGTAGAGGTTATATTCCTTATGATCAGTTTTTAAATTGCGATAATCAATTGTTTCACTTGAAATAAAAAACAACTGCAATGACGAAAAGTATTTAAATGTTTCATTGGCCGTGTTTGTTGGCATTTTTATTTATTGCGCAAGCGCAAAAGAAACGAGAAATTGTGTTTTTTTATGTGCAAATTCGTAAACAGCATGACATAACCAAAAAAAATAAATATTATTAATATTATTTATTTGTTTGGTTATCTGTAACGTTGTTTATGAGTTTGGACATAAATAAACATTTCCCGTGTTTTTGCGCATGCGCAATAAATAAAAAGAGACGCAAAAAAAATGCCAACGAACACGGTCAATGAAAAAAAAACAATCGCAAGTTTAAACATGAAGTTGGAATATTTACTTGTATGACTAAAGTATATAAGACGTTTTTCGAGTTGTTCTTGGGTAAAACTTGTTACAGGCGTAGCGTTCAACTGAAGAAGAATATTACAATTGCCCCACCAGCTCGCCGTTATATTGAACGTAATTAAATCGCTCGGGATGTCAGCATCGGTCGCTCCTAAAAAACAAACAACAAATTTAAGAAACCCGAAACGCATGGCAAGATTTACCTAAACTGAACAATTTGTACATTTTGCAGAGTGCAATTTAAACAAAATAATGATTATATCAAACGAATTGTAATCGATCCAAAAGCTTTAAAAAATTGTGAATAACAGGATACTTAAATACTAAAAATGTGTGTAACATTCTAGACACTAAATTTTTTTTAACAATTTTGCAAATAAATCTGCAGGGTTTTTAATTTTACACACAAATAGAGAGAAAAAGTATTTTATTTATGAATAAAAATGATTTGTCGCGAAAAAGAACTTTTTAAGTGAACACTTATTTGTTATTTATAGCAACGTTTCGTCCCTTGCTTGGGACTTTTTCAAGCTTTATAACTGTAATTGAATTATTAAAATACAATTTGTAAATTTATGAATGTTTTCAATGCGATCACACTTTTCGAAAAATTTTCTATAACGTGAATTTTTTTTCTCATGTTCCAAATTTTGCCGCGCTGGACATTAGCCCCTAGTGTAAATCCAGCGCTGCCAAAACGGTAAAAAAACAAATAAAATTTATTAAAATACGTACCCAAATAGGAATTGCTCAGGAGAGCAAAGCCTCCTTCCCACATTTGTAGTCCGGTGTTGTTCACCAACATCGGCGGTTGATCATTAATCGGATTTATTATTACATGTACCGTTGTCGGCGCGCTTTCTTTACTGTCGGTATGACCTACTAGATCGAAATTGTCTTCAAAATTTTCACTGCTGTCGTGAACATACTGAAAGATGTAAATTAACGTTCAGTAAAAAAAAAGGCGAGAGGTGTCATGTATTATTAAATAACAAGCACAATGAAGAAATGGTAAAACTGTTTTTGAAGTATAATGAAACAAATAAAGGGGAAGTTAGTTTGTCCCCTAAATTATCTGAATCTGCCCCTTGTGTGCAAATCACTAATGTCTTACCTTAACGAACTCTTTCTGCAACTCCCTTTCGGTAAACCGACGAACAACTTCACCTTTGCTGTTGCCGATTTGTAAATATCCGTGCTTCGGATCTCTTATTACGGTGTATTCGATTATCTTCTCCTTATAATAATCGGTTATTATTTTCAAGTAACTTTTCTTAATTACGATCGATTCTCCTTCGGTAATATTTAAAGTCGTCGTTTTGATATAAAAGTGTTCGGGTATAATTTGAACGTTCAAAACTAAATTTTGTAGCCACACAATACTGTTTGTTACATTAAAAACCATTTTATCGTATGTTTTATTTGCTACGTTTTGAATATAATGCAGTCTTCCGTCGTTTACTAAAGACTGATCGAACGTATCGATAGGATCGGACGGCCCGATTGACGATATCCGCAAATAACCGTGTTTTGGTTTCGTTGTTAAAATGTATTTTATTTGGTCTGATGGTATGCCTGAATGAGCCACCTAGAAAAGAAAAATGAAATACATTTTGAAGTTTAACTTCTTTAACGACGTATCCGTTTGAAAAAAGTAAGAAATCGAGGGGAAGTAGAACTGGCAAATAAAGGGGAAGTTAGTTTGTCTCCTAAATTACATGAAACTGACAAGGACAGAAGTTTATAGTGTGTTGCTAAGTATGTGTAAATATTAAGGTGGTTGTCGTGGTACAATATTGTCAAAAAGTTATAGATTAATCGCGCCACAAAACTATACTAGCTTGTAGCTAAGTGATCCATAATTTGTACGCAAGACTGTACCCGTGGAAACGTAACCCATACAGTATTCATATGCATGTATACTTTTCTATAAACTGTTGAGCTTTAAACCGTTATTTATAAATAATTAGACGGTCAAAAAGTTTTTCTTATTTTTTTTAAACTCATAACAAATGCATTGAAAGACTGTCAGTTTTTGGAAAGTGTCTTACAATTAGTTCTTTTTTTATAAATAAGAAACTGGTTCAGAGCTACAGAGATCGTATACAATCAATGTTAATTATTCAATTTTTAATTGAATTTATCTCGGATTATATACGGTCGATCGACTTCAAATTTTCAGGGTAATTGTATTATCATGTCCTTAATAAGTATACAAAAATTAAGAATTTTCTGACGGTGTGCCTTAACCACGACAACTACCTTAATTAAACTTGGAAATAATATTAAAAACTACAGAAGTTAAACTTCTTATGTGAGCTTGTGAGGGTGAGGCTCATTATATTTATTTTTTTAAGTCATCAACTGTCAGGGCTGTCTGGGCCTAGTATTAATACATATTTTCAGTTTGTTAAAAAATCAAAAATCCAATCGATGCATTTACCAGATTAGAACCTTTGAGTTGGGGGTTTGTAATAGAGGAGTCATGCAAATTAAAATCACTTACCTCGAGATATTTTCGGGTAATAATAATGCTCGTCGATTCCTCGACGAATAAGTCTTCATTAGTCGACGCAACTTCGAGCGGTTCCCAATAAAACGACGGTAAAACTTTCAAAGATATTTTTGCCTCGGCCGAGGTATTTTGACAAGCCACTCGTAAAACGAAACTGTCGGCGTTAGAGCTGGAATTCGTATGGACGTACATTACGTGCCCCGAAGAAATATCGTACTGTGTGAAGAACACCGCAATCTAGAACCGCACAAAAAAAAAATCAAAAAATAACGTCAGAAAATCAGACGATAGCAGGGAACCAGTCGCGTGATATTTGAACGAACAAAGCATTCTGGGAGAAACTAGGGGATTTTATTAAATGAGTATTCCAAATTGCTTTAGTTTAAAAATTAAAACAAAAAACATACCTCTTTTCTGTTCACATTTCTCAGATATCCGCTTTTAGGACTTTTCAAAACTTTGTAGAAAATATTATGCTCTTTCAAATACAAATTCGTGTCGATATTAATAATTTTCGAATCCAAAACAACTTGTCCTTTCTCCTGAACAACGATTTCATCGTGTAAAATTTTAACGAACGGTAAACTAGCGTGCACTTCCAAATCTCCGTTCACAGAGAACTGTCCGTCCGTAACCCACAAATTGATTTTACCGTATTCGTCGCCGTGATGTCTAAAAAGTATCCAGTTATTATTCAAATCTTCTTGGGTGAACGTCGTCAATTTTTCCATCGGTCGGCTAGTATTATAAATAGCTCCGTTACCAAAATGTTGGCAGGTGTAAACAATATCCGACGCCCTGGTGTTAATATCTTCGTCGACATATTTCAAATCGTTGCCCGTTATCACTTTCGCTCCGTTCAACACCACTTGGAACACCTTATCGATCTCCCGTTTAGGACTCTTATCGTTCTTTAGTATAACGTCGATATAAAAAACGCCAACGTACTGAAAATCATTTTCGGCGGAAAAGGCAGTGAAATGAAAGAAATCGTACCTCGACTCGGAATCGTCGTGGATATAAAAAATGTATCCTTTTCGAATGTTGTTCGAAGTAAAAAATGTCACGTTTGCGCAAATGTAGGACTCGTCGGCGCAATTATGGGGATTCGAGCAATTCTTTTCTTCGCATCGCTGGACGACCCCGTGTTTAGGGGGCTGCGTCATATTATATACGAGTTCCGATATAAAATCGATTTTTATGTTTAAGTGAGATAGTCCGATGTTCGCTTTTTCACCTTCGATCACCTGAAGCCTCTTCAAAGTGGTCTGGACTTTCGAATAAAGTTCTTGACTCGGGAAGTAGTTAATATGAAACATTTCTGTCACGTTTACACAATTCTTCGCGTTAATTATAAAAGCAAAAGAGTCGTTAATATTAGAGAACGATCGGCGACGTAAAATATATTTTAAATTAAACTTTTCGATGTCACTTTGCGTAAAGAAATCGCCGTTTCTCAAATGTTTCTCTGTGTTAGAAAGAAACAAGTATCCGTATCGAGGCATGTCCGTTATTATAAACCTTATGTTTTTGTTCGAAGACGTTATCGGCTGAGTTTGATAATGGATATTTTCGAACAATATCGTGTTTTCCGATGTTCCGTTCAGAAGTAGATTACGCAAATGCAATTTTCTCAGTTGTAATTTCACGAACGTAATCGTGAAATTGTATACGATCGAAGTGTGGATTTTATTTATCGACGCTCGGAACTAAAATAAAATATTTTAGATGATAACGATAGACGCTCAATAAGTTTAGTTATTAACGTATGAGCATGTGCGTGTTATATACAGTCAAATCCGTTTAGGACATCCTTTAAGAACAACATACCGGCTACATTGACCAAAATCATAGACCCTGGTTGAATGCTATACGACCGCCTTATAAAAAACACTGTTTTTTACGCCATACCGCATTAAGCGACTACATTTAATGTAATATCTTCGGAGAATTATATCTGTTAGAACGGCCAACTGTATTGTAAACAAAATTCGTACGGACAGAAGTGTCCCAAACAGACTAAAATTACAGATTTTATGAATACAGAAAAATTATAATGAT
The DNA here is from genome assembly GCA_034508555.1 of Venustoraphidia nigricollis. Lineage (NCBI taxonomy): Eukaryota > Metazoa > Arthropoda > Insecta > Raphidioptera > Raphidiidae > Venustoraphidia > Venustoraphidia nigricollis. The sequence goes on along the minus strand of JAVRKA010000032.1, from coordinate 1,283,453 downwards.
AATGTGAATATTATTCCTATTAATATCTATGGATTTATATGTTGCCAGGCGTCCGGATAAAGCAGGACATAGTTAGGCTATTTGATTGCGTGTCCGGCTAAAATTAAACGGTGTCCGGCTTTTTAGGTTTTTTACATTTCGTAAACTTAAAGTTTTGTTTTGTTTAGATTGCTTTTTTTATTTTGTTTTGCTTTGGGAAGTAATAGCAAGTAAATAAGGCTTATTTGACAATTGCCTTTATTTAATTTAAGAATAATTTTAAAATGTTTATCTATTATTTGAACTAATTTGGCGTTTTATTTATTTTTCATTAGAATTTAACAAGATTTATGGTAATAATCAAAAAAGCTTGAGTCTACATAATTTTTTTTGTCATACCTATTAATACTGAGAAAAAAATCCTCAATAATGTAGGGTGTCCGGCTTTTTTACCCAAATGTTCGGCCTAACTGGCTTTTAGGTTTGGCGTCCTGGCAACCCTATATTCAATAATACTACATACTTAATAAAAAATTACTTTGCACCTCGAAAACATCACCGGTTGTTACGACTATCGTCTTTTACAGCCAAATATGAGTAGACCCAACGATGTCGATATAACAGATTTTGACTGTAGTTGTAAAATAGCGGCAATCGAGTTTAAAAAAAGAAAATCTTACCCTAAATTCGTCGATTGTCGGCGTTCCGTGAACATGTCGATAGCGAATTTTCTTCTGTGCAATTTCGCCGCTTAAAAACCAATCACACACATCCCAGTATCTTCTTTCTTTCTCGCACTGCAATTGTCCGTAATGTGGTTGTTCAACAACATCGAACCTTATGTTGTTAACGACACTCTCGTCGGCCGCATTAGTAACGAAAGACAATTCTCTCGGCTGTATCAGAGCCGAACTGTTGTGCACCATCGTCAGGCCTTTGTTGTTTTTTAGTTTCAATTCTAAATCATAGACATTTATCGCCAATACGACGGTTTGGTTATGTGTAGACCCGTCCGTAATTTGTAAGGTTATGTTGATGAAGGACTGGTTGTTGTACGTGACGCCGTTTATGTCAGAGCCGAAATGCGAGAACGTAACCATTCCGGAATCGATCTCGCTTTGAGAAAATTTGTATATCGGTTTCAAAGGTTGGTCGGTGAATTCGAATTGACCGATGCGATCGAACGTCGTTGCCATATCGTGTTCAGTAGTTATGTACACTATTTCAGAAGGTTTGTTGTCGGGGTCCACTGCATTCAAATTCTCAGTCGAGAGAGTCTTTTTCGTGCCCTACCGAACAGAATGGACGCTGTAGTATCAAATCAATTAATTAATTACGTTAGGTTATACAAGCTCAACAACTAAGGTCTTTAGTTTTTAATGGCAGAAAATAATTAGTTATCTAATTTTAAATGTGCAATAATATAACACTAGCGGTACCTGCGCGAATAATTCACACTAAAATTCGTTTCTAATTTCTCACACCCTAACTTCCTTCTTTTTGTTGTATTACATTACGAAGCTCAGTGACGGTTCAAGAAAATATTTTTCTAAAACTGTCATATAGAGGCGCAAGTATCGAAAACGTTGAGCTAAAGCGCCACTATATGAAAAGTATTGATACATACATGAGTTAATTTGAAATTGAACAAAAGAGTTACCGACCGTCAATCATACTGACGTTGTTTCAAAATCAAAGCCGTCAGATGGCAGCATTGCTGTATTGCGTCTTAATGTATATCTATATATCTAATTTTAATAATTAATAAATTTACAAAAACAAAAGCAATAATACATTTTTTAGTTGTTGATGTCGGTAGAGCAAGCAATTATTTATAAAATTATATACAATTTATGTGGAGTAATTGTGAGGTTTTTTCGAAAAAGGGAGGCAAACATCTTAGCCTTAGCGTATTAATATATATGATGATATGATGATGATGATGTTGAATATTTTTCTAAGTTGACAAAAAAATATCTAGCCTATAAAATAAAATTAACAATCATTTGTTTTTGAAGTGTACTAAAAAAACTTATGCAGTCAGTAATCGTGCAAAACAGCTAAAGAAAAAAAGTTTGTTTTTGTAAATTAATACAGGCGAGCCTCTACATATGAATTTTCAAGAAACGAACAATTTGTATTTACGAATATTGCACGAACTAATAATTTACGACTTCCAATTCATCTAACATAGAACCCTGCGCTTGGGAACATTCTACGATTAAAATTTTATGATAAAAAATAGATTCAACAAATAGATTTGCAAGATGAGGTTCGCCTGTAATCAAATAAAAAGAAATATAAAAAAACTTACCGTTTTATCGATAATTGTTAGACTAATAACAATCATGCAGGATTAAACAAAACCATGCCGAAAAAAGTCGCATTAAAAACAAAAATCAATATATAAAAAGCAATTCTACGATCACGACTTCATATCGTGGCAAATCGGGCATACTTTGGCGACCCGTAGCAAACTCGATGTTACGGCGGGTGGATCGTTGACCGGCGATACTTCAATCGGCAACGTGAAAATATGGCTGCCTTGTAAGTATTCGGGTACGGTCGCGATATGATGATCTCCCAACATAACCTCAATTAATATCGAATCGTGATTATCTTCACTTCCATCGTGATTATAGGTTATCTGTAATAAAACCAAAATTTAGTATGACAGATAGATTTTCTATATTTTTTCTCTATGTACACTTCCAGTGTAAAATGTATCTTTGTTCATTATTCGATTTTTTCGAGTATAAGACGGTTGATTAATAAGTACCCGTGTTTGACGACAGATGACGTTGATGAGTTAAATTGACTTTACCATCGTGTACTGCAGACTTTTAAACGACCTCGTGCTGAGTTGTAGATAAATTCATAGGTTAGGTTATTTTTGACAGTCAGTTGTTTTTTATATGAGTATCTCACCATTGTCATAGATGGTGAAGGGTCTCCATTGACAGCATCCAACTTCAGTTTTATTTCTTCGCATGTTTTTTAAAAAACGAATTACCAATCGATATTGCTCTTTTTCCATTTTGTCGAAAAATACGAAACACGAATGATGACAACTGGCTGTCAAAAATAACCTAACCTATGAATTTATCTACAACTCAGCACAAGGTCGTTTAAAAGTCTACAGTACATGATGGTAAAGTCAATTTCACTCGTCGACGCCACCTGTCGTCAACCTTCGTATTTTCTACTCGACTTGACGACTGAATACTTTAATTCAATTTATCAAGTATTTGCGCTTGTCTATGACTAACCTTTTCTTGATACAAATCCACCAGTGAAAATTTTGCGACTTTGATGTTATTCGACGTGACGAGTCTACCGTGAGACTGTTTCAGTACTGTAAATATGACAGAAGTATCTCTCAAGCCATATCGTTGATAATCGATAACCATATGAATGTGTTGTTGGGTGACGTTCAAACTGCCCCCCTCCCTTATCTGTATCGGGTGCACCGATAATATATTTAGCGCCACTGCAGTCTTATTCTGAAACAAAAGCGAAGTTTTACTAAATGAAGTATGAAACGGACCTTCTCAACCCCCACCAATTGTCAGGGTTATATGTGTTTAGTACCAATTCACATTTACAATGTTTATGTGTATGCTGTCTAAATTTCAGTTTTTTAATTACCTGCATTTCATTAACACATGTCCCACTAATAATCCCGTAAGTCGATCTAGCGTTTGGAAGCCCTATAGGTTCACCTGTAAAAATTAATATGATTTTGTTAAAATTTCAGAACACGTATATATTAATATGTACAGCTGAAGATGTCAGATTGTATATTCAGGCCGGCGTTGCCAGACGTCCCGATTTTGGCGGGACGTCCCGATTTTTAAAACAAAACTAAATGTCCCGCGCGGGACAGGCTCAGTCCCGCTCTTCGGGAATAACTCGACCGTGCGTAAATAATTATTCTCTTATTGTAAGTTGCAATTTGTAACACTCACTTCTCAGACTATTGTTTGAAACGCCATATTTTTCTAATGAATAAAACTTTTTTGATTTCGATTTCTGTTTTTTTTATTCGGAAGATGAATAAGACTCAACTATTTAACGATAGGGTAAATATGATTTAAAATATCACATTTTTATTAAAATACATTTTCTATGGCTATTTTTGCTATCTATTGTCACGTAAACGTAATTTGAACTCAAATAAAAAGATAAATATTTAAAAACTTCTGATTATATACGTTTTTTTACTATGTTCCGCTTTCGACGAGAGAATCCCGCTTTTTTCACTCAAAAAAAATCTGGCAACGCTGATTCAGGCCCACATATGTAATCTTAGAGCGCAACATGCACGTCGCAAACAAGTGTGAACTTACAGATTTTATGTTTCCTTTTCCTATTTTTGTAGTCTTATTTATTTTTAGTGATTTCTTTACGCAAGAAAAAGACAAAAATAAAATAATTTAAGGTTATATTTTTTTGACAACTCACCATTTATAGCCAAGCCTCTCAAACAGCCTTTATAGCTCATGTCTGCCGTTTTGACTCCTTTAACCAGTGCCCTTGTTCGCATATTCAACTCCAGGCCGCCGATAAAATAGGTCTCGGTTAATTCTAGAAATCGACTTGAAATTTTCGTCGTTTCCATCGTCGTATCAACGGTCAGCTCGATCATTGTTGGACTGAATTGGATGACGACTTTGTGCCATTTATTGTCCGATACATCGACGCTGTTCACGACTTTTGTCGACTTTGGATTATTTAACAGGAGATGCAATTTGCCATCGATAAGTTCTACGACTATCAAATGCGAGTTCGAAGAAGCGCCGATGTTGTACAGTATAATACTCTCAGTGATCGATGTTTTCATTTCAAATTGCCACCTTAAAATAAAAACTAGAGTTTTAAAAAACTAAAACAACACATTTTTATGAACTAAAAAACGCAAAATAATTTGAAAGGATCCATATTTATTTCAAAGATAACATCCAGTAGATCCTGTTCAAAATTTAATATTGAGTACTTTCTGATCCGAAAAATTACTTTACTGAATACAGTTTCCAAGATTTCGTAAAATTTCGATCAGTGTTTGCGAAACCACTCCCTTTAACCTTTTATTGAAGACGCGTAGAACAGGCAGAACTGTCGATTACGTTCGTATGTTTCAAGAATGATTTAGATGTAACTATTCGTAACTATTTCGCGAAATGTCAAAACAAATAAAAAAATATTTGTGTGGATTAGTATTTCGATAAAATCCTTACCTAGCTCCCGATCGACCGATCGAATGCACTAAAACCATGTACGCATTGTCTTCTACGTAACTCAATTCCGTTGCCACGTTGCTGTCGAATTCAGCGGCACAGTTCCACGTCACACCGATAACCTAAAGGAAAATTTAATCGTAATTTTCCATTCACAGGTTTAGAATATTACATTTAAAATATAAGTACTGCACCTTACTATTTTCTTGTCGTCTTTTAGCTTGATATAATAAATTTTTACCAGCGTATCTGAGTCCTGATATACAGCCTCTGAGGCCCACCATATGTCCCAGAAATTGTTCTTTAAAATGGCCATCGCCTCCGATAAACACACCAAACTGTATGTTCAATTCGAAAAACTGTCCCGGCAAACGTTTTCTGAAAATTTTTTTTTTTATTTAATCGAACAATAAACAGTGTTTCGTTATTATTACGACTGATAACTCACTTTATGACATGAACGTTATCGACGGCTAATGTCAAATTGGCTTCCCTTCGAATAATATCGACTTTGTGCCATTCCCCGTCATCGAACCTATGTCCTTCGGGCGACGAGATTTCAACATCTCCAGCTCCAAGATCGATTCGTACTTTTACCAGGCCGGACTCGAGCTGGATTTTTAGAAAGTCGATTTTGCCCGCTACGAGTAGGAAGAGTGCATCGGGCAACCAGGTTCGAAAACTAAATTCGATGTCGTTATTAGCGTACGCCTCCTGTAGGGGGACGGATATGTAACTCGATCCGTAGAAAGACGCTGCAAACAAAAGAAACAATCGCTTGTTTTTACTCTTTCGTAAATAACAACTGACGATCGAAAAAACAAACGAACCTTGGTCCTGTTGTCCATTGGTGCTTATAATATAATTAAGAAATAGGCTAAATGTAAAAAACAGCCACTTCATTTTCCGATAAATTTGTATATTTACATGTTTCACTTAGTCATAACTACAGAAATAAACGGGAATCATTTACACTCAGTTAAATCTATTTTTAACACTCGTCACAAACACAAAAATAGACTATTTTCTTAGTTAAAACTCTCATTATTTTATTTGAATAATTATTGAGTTTCTAGCACGTGTATAAAAACGCATGCCAAGTGTCAATTAAAAGCAACAAGCTTGTAAATAAAACTCCAATTTACAGAGCTTTGACTCGGGGCCAATAATAATTGACAGATACGGTTCGGCAGCAGTCAAAGCACTACTGTTAATTTAGTGTAACAACAGGCCAACTTGGCAAATGAAAGCACTAAAACCGAAACGTCAAAAATTACTGTTCTTAAAGCGCTTTATACAGTTGCAATAAACAATGATTTCTTCTTTGTTTCAGGTCCTTTATTTGTTGTATTTAATGCTTATAGATTAAAAAATAAAATTTTGAACTTTTTTCTATTATAAAACTGCTAGGAAATGTCACAGAAAAACGTTATATAAGTTCAAAAAAAATATATATTTTTAAATCCCTGCATGACGGCAACCCAATATACATACACACACACAACTTCCAAGCGAAATTAAAATCATTTCGCACGTAAACTTTAATGAATCTCTTTGATTTGTAAAAATTAGTCTTGACTACAAAATTTCTTAAAAGTTCTCGACAGTTACTAGAGTTAATTTTTCTGTAATTTTTCATGACTAAAGTTTGGAAATATTTTATTACTTATGCGTCAGTCTCTACATAATTTTCAGAAACTGCATATTATATTTTTTATCGATTTTAAACAATAGCACATGATTCATTTTATTTTTCTGTTCCGATATTAAATTACAAGGTCAAATTACTATCGCATGTCAAATCGTACTGACCAAGATTTATAATCGTAGAAAAATATTTTTCAAAATCGATACACGTATTATTTGCATAATTTTTGCGGGCTTTTGAATATTTTGTACGATACTTTGACAAAAAAACTTTTCCCCACAATTTTGTCTTCCAGTATTAGCAGTATTCAAGAACAGCTGGACCGGTTTTTATGAAACTTGGTACACAATTGAAACCTAAATTTATTTTTGTATTCCACTACGATAGACTTAAAGCCGATATTAACATAAACGGTTAAAATCTAATATGCAAAGAACTTAAAGTACAACTAAACTAGATTTAGTCTGTTCATTTTAACTGAACGCCTATATATTGGATGTTTACAAAATTACAGTGTATATTGTACAAAATGTAATCGACAAAAATCTGTTTGTGTTTTTAGTAACAAAACATTTTTTTTCTTGGTATAAATTTGATTTGATACGGTAGTAAATTTCGTCGTTAAGGTTAGGATTCAAGTTTATTTCAAAGATAACATCCAGTGGATTTTGTACAAAATGTAACATTGATTATTTTCTAATTCGAAAAATTACTTTACTGAACAGACTTTCCAAGATTTCGTAAAATTTCGGTCAGTCTTATTAAAACTAATCCCTCTGACCTTTTACTGAAGATACGTGGAAGAGCTCCAGAAGATATCTGAAAATTCATCTAGCTTATCCAAAACGTAGTATGTGCTCCTGTATCGACTGATCGTACCGTGGTATATGCGAGAGTTTTTAATAATTGAAATTGAATAGGGGCTCTAGTGCATTGTTGTAGGAACGCTCCGTTAGCGGACGCTTTTACTGTTAGCATGTTAAAATAAAACCGTTACACAGTAATTAGGGATTACATCAAGCAATCAACGTCCCAAAAAACATATAAGATACTTTGTAAGTTGTATATGAAAATGTCAGTAAAATATACCTTTCACTGACATATACTTTACTGCAGTACACGGTAAAGTATCCAAGATAATAATTTAAGTTACTTTTAAAAGACCGCCCACAACTATCAACGCAGCACCTGCAACCAGCAACGACCGTCAGTCGGTTGCTTGCAATTCTGTCTAGCCGTGCTGGACCGATTTAGTGTGCTAGTGATGTGTCGTTTTCATTAATTCATTGACAACTACTCGAAAACTGCAAAATGTCTACCGCACACCACGAAACCTGCACTAAAATTTGCTGGTTTGTGTTGATCTGTGCTGGTTTAGTGTGTGACATCGTGTAGGTTGCTGGTTTGTGCTCTGTTGGTCATGTTTTTCCATGCTTGATAAGTATGCGCGGCCTTTAAAAGTATCTTAGGTACTCCAAAATAAGTATTTTCATATTATTTAAATAGCACAGCAACTATAATAAATCATTGCGTTTCAACGAATCATTAAATTTTAATCAGATTTAAGAGTTTTGTTTAAATTGACGTATATTTTCGACCTGCATAATAAAAATGTGATTGAAAAATACAAGTATCCTATACTGAACGAGATAAAAAACGGACTTACTACCTTAATGTAACATAATAGCTGAATTCAATACCGCAATATTTTTGCAATCTCATTTTGTAACAAGATCTCTTTCGATGCAAAGGAAAAATCAATACCTAGTTATAATATTTGAATTTTCTAGATAAAAAATGTTATTGAAGTTATGTGAGTATTTATAATTATTTAATATGTCGCTTTTCGGTTATTTCATATTATAATTATTGTTAATTAACTTTTTACTGGTATAATTTAATATACATTTAATAATCTTAAATTGCTTGCGCCATACTATTTTTATAAAATATCAAAACGCGTGCGTTTTATAGATTTAAAACGAAAATGTAATATTTGCATACTAAACACATTATTTTATAGTAATTTGTGTTATGGTAATGGAAACCATAATGGGTGACCAGTCCCGACGTTTTAAGCGATATTCCGCAGAATTTGGACCAACCAGATCGGTGGTAGAAATGTTCAAGGTAATATTTACGCTAAAAATATAAATGATACATAACTTTTATAATTAACTTTTTATCTATTGACTAAATTTTGATTTGTATTTTGTTAATACGCTGTATAGTTTATGTCTAATAATACGAATTCCAACGTAATGTTGGCAACGACGACTCTCATCGACTCCTTGGCAGTTTTGTACGAAGGATCCGCAGGAGAAACCGAAAGTATGCTGGCCGAAGCTTTGCGGTTTCCTGCCAAATCTAGTCTTCGAAGTAGCATTCAAACCTTTAGAAAGAAAAGTCGAGTAAGTATGCTCGTTTCCCGTATAAATTTTGTTCTTAGACGCCAACGTATTTGTTGTCGAGCATCTATTGTCTAAAACAATCAAATGAATTTTGATCATTTCGTGCGCGTCTTCTGGAAGAAGGGCAGGTTATACGTATGTAACTTTGCGACCGCACTCTAGTTTTGTTAATAGGTTTTTATTTCAGCTGATGATGGGAGCGTTGATTTTAACATTTAAAAATTCAATATATCGTAAAATAAAAGTTGCGATGTTGACAAACTAGAGTTGGGTAACTCAGATCTGAGCCGGCTCAAAGAGCCGACTCCGACAGAAGGTCCGTGAGAGCCGACTCACTTTTTTTTTGAGCCGACGGATCAACGGATCCGCATAACTCAGTGAAACACTTAACACACAGAAGCACATTTTACACTTACGTATCAGTTCTCGCTTTGATGCATCTGTCAGCTCAAATGACTCATGTATCATATGTTTGGCTATGCATTCTTGATTCTATACAGGTCGTGATATGATTGACTGAACTAGGTAACTCAGTGGCATACTGCAGTAACATATTCAGAACTCGGCTTTTTTTGAACCGGTTCAGTGAGCCGGCTCACATACGGGATCCAGATGCAAAGATGCAGATCACTAAAAAGACCCGTTTTTCCCATCTCTATGACAAACTTAGGGTCGATGGAGATGCTAAAAAGGCTCCGGGCCTTATTTTTTAAATTTTATTTTTAGAATGGTTTGGACGATAGTGGAGTATTCGAACAAGTGACTGCAGTAATAAGCGACAAGCGAACACCAATCAGAAACGACTATAAGAAGATACTGGGCGATTGGTACAACGGCGTTTGCCTACAACCCGATATCACTAATCTAATGGAAGCTGGAAAAACGATCAACTCCTGGGTGCGGACGAAAACCAGGAATACCATTAAAAGTCTTATAGAAACAAGTAAGAAATACAGTGAAAGTATAAAACGTTCGACGCCGTTGTAAATATGCACCAATTAACGAGAAACCAATGTAATTAAGAAATAAAAATATTAAGAGCACTGTGGTTGGAACAAATAAAAAAAACCCGGGTCGCAGTGCCAAAACCCTGCCGACAATATAGTGTATTTGATAATACAGGCAGTGTGGCTTTATTATGCGAACTTAAGTTGGTTTTTCGGCAAAATAAAAAATTTGACTCCTTAATACACCCCTTAAAATAACATTTTTTTTTCTTAATTGCAATATTATTATCAATCGAACCTCTATACCAAATTATATACAACTTTCAGTAAATAATTCACTATCTGCAAAGTAGTGTTTTCATAAAATTTTTAAGTCCGGTCCTGTCGGGCCGATTTTTTTAAAATTTTAGGGACATTTTTTAATTACTACTGGAAGGTTAAATGTCAATTTTGAAACGATTCGGAGAATTTTTTCGGTATTTTGGGGCCCAAAAACGTTTTTCAACCCCTAAAAACTACCCTTAAAATAGCCCGATTACGCCCATTTTAAATAGGCTTCTTGCGGTGATGGATTTCAACACGTGGGCCAAATTTCGTTAAAATCAATTAACTCCTTCGAAAGTTATTGCCCGCACACATATATATATATATATATATATATATAAATATATATATATATACATATATATATAAACATTTTTAAAAATGGTGCCAAAGTGTTTAGGAGGTTATGAAACGTCGAGAAATTTTGGTCCGACCCCTAGGTCCCGCCATCCGACCGACGCCAATAGTGTATGTTGCCTTATGGCAAATACACTAATAAAAGATTCTTACCACAACAGATTTATTCAGTGGACGTACATTTCGAGAGCTAAGCTTCCATCTTCAGCAAAACACTAAACTTAGTGTTTTGCTGAAGATGGGAGCTTAGCTCTCGAAATGTACATCCACTGAATAAATCTGTTGTGGTAAGAAGTACTATTCTTTTATTTTTAATTAAGAAATGTATGCACTTCGATACATTTTCAATTTTCAATATTTCCCACTATAGATGACCTTGCCGACAACAACCTTTCGTTGATGATCGTCAGCGCTTCGTTCTTTAAGGCGGCTTGGATGCAACCGTTCGACAAGAAGAATACAAGACCCAGGAAATTTACCCACGAGGATGGTTCCGTGTCGATAATGCAGGGAATGCACGAGACTGGCGTTTATAGCATAAAACATTCCCCGCTGCTCAAAGCCAAACTGCTCAACATACCCTATAAAAGCGCCGTTAGTTACATTCGTTTAATTATTTGTTCATTAAAAAAACGCGTGAGTCATACCCACATAAGCTCACGGAGGAAGTGAAACTTCTTTCTGAATTATTTTTTACAGTCGAAATGATTATGTACAGTTGATATCACCCATGCGCTGGCACTCAACGAAATACATAAATTTATACGTATTTTTAATAGTACTTTGACAGGTATACAATATTATAAAATCTACGCTAAACTATTGAAAAAATAAACACCATCACATACGTAATACACGTGTAAATGTGTATATGTATACAATTGTTTCTTTCTTTCTCGCGCTCAAGGTTACTCTTACATTTTCCAGCTGTTGAATCATTTCCTCTTTAACGCTACATTCCAAACAGATGCGTCACTAGAGGTTTCACTTAAAAAAAACTGGGTGGGCGTAAATCTTACGCGTCTGAAGTGAAACTTCATTGGCATTACTAAACAGAAATGAGCAAAAATTTTCACTTCAAAAATTCATCACAGTTGCGTAAATTCTTTTTAAAAATCCCGGTTATTTCAAACAATTAACATATATCATATTTCTGTTGGTTAGGCAAGTATTTAGTGTGAATATCTTTTATTATTTATAGTTCTGTTTCAGGTAACAGGGCATGCGTTTTTCTCCATCGTGATAATACGGCCTGATCAATCAATCAGAGAAACGCTCAGTTTGCTCGATTTCGAGTCTTTGAAAACTGAAATTCCACAATCACTTACACAAGTCGAAATTTGTATACCAAAATTTGTGCTCGAAAATCGTATTTCTTTGAAATCTGCTCTGAATAAGGTTAGTTATGTTTCTGCAATTGAATTACCATAAATTATCGACGCTCAACAACACCTTTGTAATCACCGCGACTAATGAAGTTTCGTTTCAAAAATTATTTTAGGTTGGGTTATCAAAGCTGTTTTCAGAGAACTTAGATTTGACCAACTTAGTCGAATCAAGCACGGATCAACTTTATTTGACTGACGCCCTTCAGGTAACGCACTTTGAAGTGGACGAAGCTGGTACTACGGCATCAAGTGTTACTGGTGAGTTCAGTTCTAAATTTTTGTATATTTCACGTCCTATGTCCGTCTTCTCGAAGGACAGGTACGCGAGTTGCAGCGACAGTACCAGCGCTGTTATCATAGTTTTGTGAATGGAGATTTTGGTATCGATGAAATTACTTATTTCAAAAGACAGGCATTAGTTAATTATGTCAAAAAATTCTCTTAGTTAGAAATTAATTCAAACTCTTAAATTTTTGTTGGACAACAACATTAAGGTTTGAAGAGTAATCGAAAGAACTCCAAAATCAGAAAATTAAGTAAAAAAAGTGAAGCTAGGAAAAAAAAAACTATTTCTGGAATCATGTAAAAACAAAATGATTAATTGTCTTGAGTTTCTTCCAAATTATTTATAAATAGTTCTTCTTAAATCGATTATTTTGAGATGTCATGGGAATTAAAGTAATAAAAGCTTTAAAATTTATTTTTTTCAGCAATGAAAATTGGACACAGAAGTCTCTATATCCCGGAAGTGTTCATTGTTGACCGACCATTTTTGTTTGCAATAATAGATACCTCCTCAAAATTTCCAATTTTTTTGGGGAAAATCGAACGTGTCTAATTAATTTTCGGTGAATTAATTACTAATAAGTGAGGTTATATTTAGTGGACAAAATATAAAAAGAAAAGTTTTGAACTAAAAGGTTAAAATATGCAAAAAAAAATTATGTATTTTCAATTCGCACGATTTATGTAAAGAAGCTTTCTTTTGAATAACTGAACATTTTTACTACTCCTAAGTGGACAGTTTTTAATGTAAATTATAAAATATAAAAATATAAAATATAAAAAAACGAGGTCTTGTGATCGTCAAAAATTGAGATAGTTTTTGGTGAATTTACATAAATTTTCACGCTCCCTAAGCTCAATAAAGTGTTATTAGGGTTCCGTATTTCAAAAGAAAAAACGGAACCTTTATAAGATAACTCGTGGACCGATTGAGTTGAAATTTGGTACACATATGTAAGTGGGTAATCCAAAAAATTGTGAGATTCTCAAATATATTTTTTTTTATAATTTTAAAATAAATAGTTTTAAAGTTATTTAAGAAAATAGATGAACATTGACCATTCCCCCTTTATCTCTGAAACTACTGAGATTAAAATTTTGAAATAAATAGGAAACGTGAGGTCTAACCCATAGTTTACAGAAAAACCTAAACGAAAATAATAAGTCTTAAAGCATTCACGGAAAACGGAATAGTACGGAGCCCTCTTCTCGCGAGTTCGACTGGCACTTGGCCGGTTTTTAAAACAAATTACTTAAGGCTGTCGGAACGCTCTGAATTTCGTTTGTGCATAGACCCAGCGGTAAGGGGCGAGGTAGGCAAAATACATATTGTGGGTGTGACTTTCTTTAGCTCTGTCTCGCTCAAATCATCCGCACGTTTCAATTTTTGGCTGGTGCCAACTACGAGGTTAAAAGATGCTATTGCAAGGGCGTCGCTGTCAATTGATTACTTTAATTTTTGGGAATATTTTGAAGATTTAAAAAACTTTTCCGAAAAAGGAAGAATCACTTTAGGTTTGTGATGGAACGGTTTTGTGAAATAAATACTAAGAAGGTCGTAGTGTGACATTGAAACCGTGTGTTTTTTTTAGCACAATTAATGCCAACTTTTTTCTAATAAATAGTACATAAATTACTCAAGTAATCCACTAGACCTAGATTTGTCCTTTATCTTCCTTATAGAGAAAGAATTTTTGCAGAATGTTGAAGAATAAGTCTACAATCAGTTGACAGCCGAAGCTCTATTTTTGACTTAAATTCAGAGCGTTCCGACAGCCTTAACCGAGAATACCATTTCTTCCACCATATTACAACAATTGACGATCGATGGTACACAATTATTCAGAACGATATTAAGACATAATTAATTAACACGTTCTATCAAAACCATTGTTTTTCCTTATTAAATAGCTAGGAATAAACAGAGTATGTTTACATAAAAAAATGAAAAATGAAGTTGACGTGATGCATGCTCGAACTATTAGAAAGAAAATAAACAAATGCACAATATTCTTGTGCAAGTGATGTACCAAGAGATGGCAGGCGCGTACATTGTATTGAAGAGAAGGCATGTGCTTGGAGATTATTATGAATCGGGTGGCTAGAAAAAAAAACTATCCACGTTATTCAAAAACTCAGATAGTTTTTAGATAAAATTAGTTAACTGAAAATAAAATAGTTTAATTCAAGTGAGCTAAAGTGAGATTTCTTAATTAAGGGGGGAAACTTCTTTAGTAGCGAGTGATCTTACGTAAACAGACTTTTCTAAGTTTAAGATTTGAAACTTAGTACGCATATAAATAAATACTTTAGTGGCGTATTTTTAACATTTTAAAAGGATCCAACGTTTAGTTTCTTAGAAACATAGTTTTAAAACTAACGCTTTTAAAGTTCTTATACAAAGGCTCTTATGGCTTCCATCACATCTTATTTATTTATTTTTTTGACATTAACCTCCCAATTTTAAGGAATGAAAAATTACATGTAATAAACTCGATTAATTGAAAAATATTATAACGTTTTAACAATATACCGTTGTAATTATTTAAATAATTGAAACTTTATTTTTTAATCTCGTTTATCGACAGTAATACATATTACTGAAGGTTTGGCAATACAGCCTCAAAAATAACGAAGACTTTTAATTATTTTCTTTTATTAAATACTTAATTAACAATTAAATTTGTTATATTATTATAAATTAAACGTTATATCGCATCCAAAATTATTACTATATTTCAATAATAAATCTCAGGTATTTGGATTAATAATA
Source organism: Venustoraphidia nigricollis (assembly GCA_034508555.1). Lineage (NCBI taxonomy): Eukaryota > Metazoa > Arthropoda > Insecta > Raphidioptera > Raphidiidae > Venustoraphidia > Venustoraphidia nigricollis. The sequence goes on along the minus strand of JAVRKA010000032.1, from coordinate 1,268,104 downwards.
CAAAACAATCGTGTTATTGTTAATCTTGCTACGTTTCGACTACTTTATTTAGTATAATTGAATTTGTATACCTATATATGATTTTTCAGAGCCTGACGAAGACTAAATAAAGTAGTCGAAACGTAGCAAGATTAACAATAACACGATTGTTTTGTATTATTAATTCAAATACCTGAGATTTATTATTGAATTATTATAAATTAAAATAATTCATTTTTTTAAATTATATATCAGAAGAATTAAGCAAATAGACAAATTCCAAAAATTGCTTTTATTCATTAGTTACGCTCGAATCTCCTCAAAATAACCACAAAAGATTAAAAACCTTCGACACAAAAAAGAAGCGATGACCTTGAAACGGATGAACCGAGTTTGATAATATCTAAGAACCACCGCTAGAAAACCTGCTTTTAAATAAAAAAAACACATCCAAATCGGTTCACCCGGTGCCACAGACAGACACACAGACATAACGGTCAAAGTTATACCACCCCTTCTTTTTGCGTCGGGTTTTTAAAAAGATGTCAAATTATCTTTTCAAATTGTTCATTTTTCCCGCCACCCAGAACGAACGTACGTATGTAATGCACAATATAAACTCATAAAATGTTGTCGAAGCAAGGAAAGTCCATTACTGAGAAGCAATACACATAAATTCCAACTAGCCTAGTTATGTGGAACGCGTTACGGGCGGGTCTCGAACTCGGAGACTGACTACAACGGAATTATACCCCTCGTCATGTCGCTCAAAAACACAACCCTTTAACTTTGTCCGTTTAACCCATCGCCGCGATGTTCAACTGTAAGTGGTTTCGTAAACAACCGAGCGTCGTCTTATTATTGTTCGAAAATCGTTCTAAATGTTTGGACGTCACGCGTCAACCTGTCCCGTGCTTTTTAGGTTCCGTAAAAAAAAAACTATTCACAAACTCGTCCTCAACTATTTCGTGATCGTAAGGAATTTTCTCTTGCACGCTATATTATATGGTGGAAGAACGGGACTGACCCGTTGCTTCCACCACATTATGGTGGAAGACAACGTTGTGTTCTCGCTCTTTCACTATACAATAATCAATGCATACGAATCAACCAGCGTTGCCAGACGTCCCGATTTTGGCGGGACGTCCCGATTTTTAAATCAAAATTAAATGTCCCGCGCGGGACAGGCTCAGTCCCGCTTTTCGGGGATAACTCGACCGTGCGTAAATAATTATTCTCTTATTGTAAGTTGCAATTTGTAACACTCACTCCTCAGACTATTGTTTCAAACGCCATATTTTTCTAACGAATAAAATTTTTTTGATTTTGATTTCTGTTTTTTTTAATTTTTTTTATTCAGAGGACGAATAAGACTCAACTATTTAACGATAGGGTAAATCTGATTTAAAATATCATATTTTTATTAAAATACATTTTCTATGGCTATTTTTGCTATCTATTATCACGTAAATGTAATTTAAACTCAAATAAAAAGATAAATATTTAAAAACTTCTGATTATATACGATTTTTTACTATGTCCCGCTTTTGACGAAAGAATCCCGCTTTTTTCACTCGAAAAGTTCCAAAATCCTGACTTGGCAAAAAAAATCTGGCAACACTGGAATCAACATACTAATATATAAAATAATGCAGGACGTCGAGCTGTAATTTCGGTTCGGTGTTTGCTGCATTTTGTAAGACACTTACGTTTACTTTCAACGGTATCATTTGAGAATGACTCGGCCGATTTTGCTGACACTTGGTAGAATGTCGACTGGTTTTATCTCGAGCTAAAGCCGTAAAGACGTGTGTAACGCGTAATGTAATCTATCGTGTAATGTAACACGAATTCTGCGTGTGGACGGCACTACGAGCATTACATGTAACGCTCGCGCCGGCGTTCGCCGTGATCCATCGGCTGTCGGTTTTTAGCGCGATCACAAAGGCGCTCGCAGTACTCGTTTGGACGGCGTTCGTGACGATTGTGTCGTGTGTACGTTCATGATACGAACAATCGCTTGAACTTATCAGTTTGTATCAAGAAAAACGTGCTATTTGGGATCCAAAAAATCCGGATTACTTTAAAAAAATCTGAAATCTTCAGTTAATAAAAATATATAAATAAAAGCAGCACTAGCTATTCCTATTCGGCATGTTCGTGGCAACTGAGTGGAAACAGCTTTTGACAAAGATTCGCTTTCACGATTCGCGTTGAGTTCGTGTGCTGTCCACACTGTTGACGCTAAATTACACGTAATCTTACATTACACGTTACACACGTCTGGACCCGGCTTAAGCCACGTATAAAGACTAGTAAAAATATAAAATATAACGCCGGGCTACGTACCGTCGATAGTAGCCAGAAAGTTTGTTGACAATATAATCTTTTTGCCGTAGGCAGAAATGAAATTTTTCTCGGCGACGGTGTACACACAATACATCAAACGGTCTCGGCATTTCGCGAGCTGGTAATACAGAGAACTGTAATTGGAACAATAATGTGATCGGGATTTAGTCAGGTCCCGCCGTCCCACTGTCCCAGTACAAAGTGCTATGATTTCCCAAAAGTACTGAGTGCGCGGCTGCCACGGCAACATACGGCTTGTGGACGCGATACTGGACACCGGCGGTGATTACATATAATATGCATATATTATGTGCTTTACTGTAGTCACATCTGAAGTGTGATCGGTGAATGATAGAGCTGGACGCAAGCTGAAACGCTGCAGAATAATTACAGGTTTCTAATTGGTTTAACAAACGATATTTCACTCTCAACGTAAATTCATAATTTTTAATAATAAAAGTAAAATTCAACAATCCTATTATTTCGTATTACTCCAGTTGGAGGCGAACCTGCGATCTTGTGAACAGTACACAATGGACACGACAAACATCGCCACACACACGACTAGGGACGCTGCACATGTGTGGGGAATTCCCGAACCGTTCTGTTTAAAAATTATATGGGGGGACTCCCCAACGTAAAAAATTATATATCATATGACATATATAAATAACATCTACGACTATTTTCGTTTGTAATAAGAGGTGTCATTTGTATGGACCTAGAGTCCGTTTGACATCCATGTTATATAAAAAAAAGAAGTTTCACTTCTCCCGCGAGTTAATGTGAACGATGTACCTCAAATTGTGACCGCGTTAGATTCAGTGTGTGGTTGACTTTAGGTCAAGGGTCGTCAATCTTGAGCAGTGCGCGACATCTACGGTCAACGATGGTCAATTACGCGTTTATTATGGACTATTATTTTAAACGACAAAAGATAACAAACTGAAGTCTGAACGCCAGCCGTTCTTATACTGTTCAGAGTTACAATGCAACTAACGAAACTTTATAAATTGTGGTTTTCATTATTAGTGTATTTGCCATATGGCAACATACACTATTGGCATCGGTCGGATGGCGGGACCTAGGGGTCGGACCAAAATTTCTCGACGTTTCATAACCTCCTAAACACTTTGGCACCATTTTTGAAAATGTTTATATATATATATATATATATATATATATATATATATATATATATATATATATGTGTGCGGGCAATAACTTTCGAAAGAGTTAATTGATTTTAACTAAATTTGGCCCGCATGTTGGAATCCACCACCGCACGAACCCTATTTAAAATGGGCCCAATCGGGCCATTTTAAGGGTAGTTTTTAGGGGTTGAAAAATGTTTTTGGGCCCCAAAATACCGAAAAAATTCTCCGAATCGTTTCAAAATTGAAATTTAACCCTCTGGTAATAATTAAAAAGTGTCCCTAAAATTTTAATAAAATCGGCACGACAGGACCGGATTTTCAAATTTTATGAAAAAACTAGTTTGCAGATAGTGAATTATTTACTGAAGTGTGTATATAATTTAGTATAGAGCTTCGATTGATAATAATATTGCAATTAAGAAAAAAAATGTTATTTTAAGGGGTGTATTAAAGAGTCAAAATTTTTATTTAGCCCAAAACCAACTTAAGTTCGCGTAATAAAGCCACACTGCCTGTATAAGCAAATACACTATATTGTCGGCACGGTTTTGGCACTGCGACCAGGGTTTTTTTTCATTCACTATGACACGTATATATAACATGTAAAAATAATATTAATTAATTAAAATAATTAGATAACTTTGAGTCAGTTAGGTGGAAATCGTTAAAAATTCTCTGACAAAAAATGTATTACAATTGTAAACATATAATAATCTATATATCGCGGGATAATCGAAATCATTGGGTCTTCGCGAAAATCCTAGGACGATTGCAAAAAACCGGGTAATTGGAATCCGATTTTTTGCAATCGTCCTAGGATTTTTGTGAAAATCCCATTATTTCAATTATCCTACGACATATATAATAAAAATGAAATGTTGTTTGTTGGTAAGTGCATCACTTAAAAACGGCTGGACCAATTTTGCTAATTTTTTTTAAGGTTCGTAATAGTCCGAAGAAGGTTTCTAGGGAAAGAAAAATTCGAAAAATTGCCCGGAAAAGTGGAAAATTCAGGCAAAACAAAGTGCTTTTTCCAACGGAATCTATTCTTATTAAATCCATGTCAGAGTCCTATGAGGCAAGACTTTAATATGCTGGAGTCGACGGCTCTACTACTGTTGTTGCTGTTGAGCGAGGCAAAATTATAATACGGTGGAACCGAAGGCTTCACTACCGTGTTTTATCTCAATCTTGAGTGGAGCCGCGGGCAGCGGCTATTAATAATACATAGAAAACAACACCGAGAAAATATGCCTATTATTCTATAAGAAAGTCAATTGTAGCATCATATGTCTATCTAGGTGATCTACAAATCCGGACGAAGCTGGACCGGGCCGCTAGTAATAAATTAATGTGTTGATCACAAAATCAATTAGGTAGGTAGCCGAGTTTAGAAAAAACTCGCATACAAAATATAAACATTTATAAACAGAGATAATATATAGATATATGGTTACATTTACTACGAATACGTCAGTGACATCATTTCATTTCAACATGTTCATAATAAAATAAAATATACAAACAAGATATTCTGTACTCATGTCTTAAGTCTTACTTTGAAATTGTAGATTTAATTTTATTTGGTAATTTGTGTGCCGTCAAATAAGTAAAACTCCTCGTAAATTTACTGGTTCGAAATTTAGGTAGATACAGACGATCACAATATCTCAAATTATGATCACTTATATTCTATAAATCCGGTAATATAATGATAATGATATAAATAATACAAATATAACCTATCAATCTAGAAAATTGCTAAAGTTGAAATGTCACTAAAAACTTATATACAACAAAGTTACGATTTTATTTATTTGTGAACAGATATCAAAAAAACCCGGGTCGCAGTGCCAAAACCCTGCCGACAATATAGTGTATTTGCTTATACAGGCAGTGTGGCTTTATTTTGCGAGCTTTAGTTGGTTTTTGGGCAAAATAAAAAATTTTACTCCTTAATACATCCCTTAAAATAACATTTTTTTTCTTAATTGCAATATTATTATCAATCGAACCTCTATACCAAATTATATACAACTTTCAGTAAATAATCCACTATTTGTAAACTAGTGTTTTCTTAAAATTTGTAAGTCCGGTCCTGTCAGGCCGATTTTATTTAAATTTTAGGGACACCTTTTAATTACTACTAAAGGGTTAAATGTCAATTTTGAAACGATTCTGAGAATTTTTTCGGTATTTTGGGGCCCAAAAACATTTTTCAACCCCTAAAAACTACCCTTAAAATGCCCCGATTACGCCCATTTTAAATAGGCTTCTTGCGGTGATGGATTTTAATACGTGGACCAAATTTCGTTAAAATCAAATAACTCTTTCGAAAGTTATTGCCCGCACACATATATATATACGTATATAAATATATATATATATATATATATATATATATATATATATATATATATACATATATATATAAACATTTTCAAAAATGGTGCCAAAGTGTTTAGGAGGTTATGAAACGTCGAGAAATTTTGGTCCGACCCCTAGGTCCCGCCATCCGACCAACGCCAATAGTGTACGTTGCCTTATGGCAAATACACTAATAACGGATATATTTACTACTAAATTTAAATATGAACAGAGAACCACGTAATTCATTTAATATTGTTAATAATACTGATATAATATTTGAATGAGAATTGTTTCGAAATTATAATATTTAATCGTTTAATGTGAACAATTTAATAGCAAATGTGATTAATTACGCATTAATCGACAACCCTATTAAATATTATACAATTTTTCTCTTGCAGACATAGCTGTCAGATATTATTATTAGTTCCGTTATTATTTTTTTACTGAAACGATTTGAAAAATGTTTCTACTGTCTCAATGCCTGAGTGACATTTACGTAACGACAGGAATGAGCAGTGAGCGAAAAATGTAAAATAAGTCGGGGACCCAATTGTATGCTGTGCATTGGTTAAAGTACAAGATATACGGTGAAGTAATAAAATAAGAGATTGGTTGTTCTTGAATCTTGGTTATTTCGCTGCCATACTCAAATCTACCCGAGCAAAATCGGGACGGAAAAATAGTCAAAAATAAACACCAAGATCAATGGATAGGAATTCACATAATGTATAGGTTTGTTGTATCAGAGGACTGAAAACTTAGAAAATTGATGAGTGCAACAAGGAAGACATGAACAAAACGAATAGGAAGACAAAGATAGAATGCAATCATGATCTTCTAAATTAAATTATCATTAAAATACGAATCCTTAATGATTTTTATTACAGTGTTTCCTCGGTTCTGTGCTACACACAAATATATGCTAAATAGATTGATTGTAGACGCTCAACAGCTAAGCTCATCATCGTCTATGTGTGTCCAAATCGACTGGTACAAGTTCGAATTCTTGGGAGTGTTAATTCCCATAAAACATTAGAATGCTAACTACATTCCATTGTTTCCCCCGAGAGACATACCTATGCTAGTCGCGCGTCAATTGTTCTTGGAAAATTAGACTATCGGTTGTTTTCTAAGCCGACACGATCTGAGTTCGGCAATAATCGATGACGTCGATGCGCGATTGTTGAACGTACAATACGTACACACAGAGTCGACTCCCCAATGATTACGGACAGCATTATTTAGTATTATTGTGTGTTGAATTTACAATACAGCACACACGGGCGGCCATCTATATGTATGATTCGACCGCAGATGGATGGACGGTAACACGTATGTAAACATATTGTTACAAGCGTCGACCGCGTCAGATCCATCGAGATTACATCGCAAATGGATGGATGGACTCGATGCGCCGTTTCCGTGGCTTCTCTATTAATCTCCCCGGGTGCGAGATCTATGGTACAAGTCGATTGAAAAAATAAAAAAATTGAATTTGAATTGGTGCTAAGCAGCCTTGATTGTTGGTAGTTTTCAGAAAACTTATTACATTATTGTATTGTCATCGGTCCTTGATAAGTGTGCAAAGTTTCAGTTTAATCTGACGTTTTGAAGTGGGGAATTTCACGTTCAAAGATTCCTTTACAAGCATACAGGGGAAGCTAATAAAAACATGTTAAAAATAAACGGAATCCTAAGACTGTTCGGACTGTTGCAGTCAAACTGTGACAGGTTAAAGAATTTTTTTTTCTTTTTCGCCAGTGAAGCTGAGAGTGTATAGCTCAATGGTTTTGTGGACAATAGTCACCAGACTATGGATAAAATATTTATCCCACTGGCACGTTAGAGCGTGAATTAACGCAGTATACGCAATTTGAGCCAATTACATATTTTCCTGTTTCATTTTAGCGCATCAATTTCAATGACTTCTATAAATGAAACAATAATATTACACGCACGGATAAGTTTTCGATCCAATGCTTTTTTGTTTTAATTTATTTTTTCAGTTAGATGTGCCACACAGGTGGTTGGGTTTTTTCGGAAAGATTTGATTGCCGTGTCAAGAAAATCATTTTTAACAACCACAGATTAAAACAGAAGTTTTGTTTTAGTTTCACTAATTTACTAGTGGGATCAGAGAACCTGGGAACTGGGGGTTTTCAATACAGAAGTTATATGAACAGAGGTATCGCGTTCGCTTATTCTCAAACCAGAAACGATAGTTTGATAGACGCGGTAGTTACTACAGTAGAGTATTTTTCGTTTCAATTGAGACAGTATTGGAGAGTTAAAGTGAATTAAGATTGAAAAATATGCTCTCTGTGGTCGCAAAATTCATTTTATTCCCATTTTTATTAGCTGTGATTAGCACTAGACTCGCATTCGGGAGGTACCGGGTTCGAATCCCGGCGGGGGCAGATGTGGCTGGGACTTTTTCCTACTGCCTCTCGCCGAGAAACGGTAATTCCTGTACCGGCCATCTTGATTGAGGTTTTCCATGGTTTCCCTCAATTAATTCCAGATAAATATCGAGATGGTTCCTTATTATATGGCCGATTACCTATCAAACTCCTAGTTCAAAAATTACCTACCTTACCCTAATTTCCTATAATTCCTTCATTCGCCCATTGCTATTACATAAGTTGAAGTTGTAAATAATGTAGAAAATAACGGGAAGTGGTACAAGAAAAAATGGTAATGGTACGAATGGCGTCTGTTATGCCATAAAGTCGAGAAACGGACGTTAAACGCATTATTATTATTATTTTTATTAGCTGTGATTAAGCATTAAGTTTTACAAATTTTGGCTTACTGTTTAAAAATTTCAAAAAGCATATATTTTTGGCCTAAAAATTGAATAAAAAAACGTTATAGTCGTCAATATTTTTCTACACGAGATTTGGAACTAAGGCAAACTAACATTTAGAAGTTTTTTTACACATTTATATTAAAAATACTGTAAAATTTGGCTTGCTTAATTTTTTTCAATCTTAATTTTTGTGTACCCAAATTTGTGTGTAACATCAATTTTCTCGTTTTTTTCTCATTTTAAATCGTTTATTTAGATATAATAAACTGTCAAAACTAAAAGGAAGAATGGTTCATATTTCTAATTTATTTTGTAAGCATTACCATTAAAAATTTAATAAGATTTTTCATAGAAATTGGAGATTTCCGAAACGTAAGTGCATTTTACATTAACACATGCATTCAACTGTTCACAAGATAGAGTTATCAGTTGAAAAAGTGGGCATATTGAACAGCTGGTAAACAGTCATATTAAGTTAGAAAACTAGTAAATTAATAAAGGTATAAGAAAAAACAGTTGAAAACTGTTTGTCAAGAATCGAACTCGATAGGTACTTTTAAAAATACAGCATCAACTGGGATCATTGCAGGCATAATAATCTGAGCTAGGGATTAGATTAGGGAGGCAGAAGCTTATCCCATCATTTTGAAACACTACATAAGTAGTTATAACTTCCATGTATCGTGTAACTCAACAAGCGAAAAAGCGCCATCTCCAGTCTTGTGAAAGCTTTCAAAGCTCGCTCAACTTGTCACATGTGCACCTATGACCAAAAAGAAAAGGCGCTCAAGTCGAAATTGTATGAAAGGCAGTTGCGGTAGATGTCTGATTGTTTGTACCGAGTAATCTCGAGAACTGCTGAACGGAATTGAATGCAGTTTTTATTTCTTGAAGAAGGTTTAGATCTATATCGTCCAGCCCCGAACATTTGACGATGTTGGACGTTACTGGTGAAGCGGCCACATAATCGTTATTGGTCGATATTGGGCCAGTCTTGCCATGTGTGAAGCCTAGAGTTTACATTTTCGCTTTTATGCTATTACTTTACGACAACAGGGAGGGCGAACAATGACTGAAAATGTAAAACAAGTCGGGAATCCCCTCACGCGATAACTAGCTAAATTATATAATAATTTTGATTATTTCGGTGCCATCTACTTGGATGAAACCCTAAATCTATATAAACAAAAATTAAATGCTGTTCATTGGTAAGCACATTACTTGAGAACGGCTCAACCGATTTGGCTATTTTTCTACATGTTCGTAATAGTCCGAATAAGGTTTTTAGGAAAAGAAAAATTGAAAAAAAATCCCGGAAAAGTAGAAAATTTGGGAAAAATTTACAATGCTTTTTTCTACGAGATTTATTCTCATTAAATCAATGTCAAAGCACTGCGAGGCATGACTGAAATATGCTGGAGCCGAAGGTTCTACTACTATTGTCGCTGTGGAGCGCCTCGCGATGCAAAATGATAATACGGTGAAACCGAAGGCTCCACTACTGTTGTCGCTGCTGCGTGTTTTATTTCAATCGCGTCCGAAGCCAGGGGTAGCGGCTAGTAAGTAATAATTATCACTTATTAGTGTTGATGATAAGCCATTTTGTCTTTTGGACTGCACAAGTAACCGATACACGTTCAGTGTGCGAGTGTGAGAGGACACACAGACACACACTCTCTCATTCACTCGCTGTTGTGATGATTTGGCGCGCGTAGAACAGTCGACGATCGCAAAGCTTTACAGTTGTAAACAGTTGAACGCGAGCTTCCGTGCTGTCTGTGTCGCGATTGCCGATTGTTAAACAGCTGACGTACCGCCGATCACGTATAGTATTTGCGCGCGGGAAAACTTTGAAAGTTTGCAAATAACTTAAAAGTTTTCGGAAAAGTTGCAGTTTTAGAGAGTTGGTGATGTTTGTAAGATAGTTTTTGGTTTTGTTTTTGTAAAGTTTTTTTTTTTTTTGCTTTATACGAAATTTTCGATAGTTTCTTGAAGTTTGTTTTGTGAAGGGATTTGCGTAAATTCAAACGTAAGTTTTGAACTAGTTTCGATGTATTTCGGAAAATATTTAAAAATTAGTTTAATGTACCTACAGTTTGTTTTGCTAGCTGAAATATGAAGTCAATCTTTCGAAAAATTATGATAGAAAACTTTTTCCAATAATCATTAATTTTTGCGTAAATGCCCAATTTAGAATTAAATTATATTTTTGGGCATTGACTACTATTTTTTAATAGTTAATTTTTAATTTGCTCAAAAATAAACTTATTATAATTATTTTTAAAATTTTCTACTTAAAAAAACAACAACAATATGAAGACAATAGAAATTTTTTGGTAACCAGGTATTCTAAAATTTTTAAAATGTTGTTTTCAAATTTGCAGCAGCACTTAAAAAAATAAAACGTTAAGCTAATCTCAAACAACAAATTATTTTGAATATTACCCAGGAGAAAAAATGAGGCATAAAAAAAACTAGGCTTTTGATCGGCTTTTTGGCTATTATCTCTTTTAGTAGAAGCACAATGGTAAACGTCGGATCAAAATCGGTTTAGTAGTTTTTTTGGTTAGTCCGCGACAAATAGACAAACAGATAAAAATTTTGACAATATTGGAAATTGTTGCGTCCATATTTTTTTCAAACATATACTATTAAGTTAGCAGGAAAGTGGACAAATTGATGTTAATCAATAAACCAATTATTAATTTAGCGACGTTCGGTCATTTATTTGACCTTCATCAGGCATCTATAAAGGACTTTATAGATGCCTGATGAAAATCAAATAAATGACCAAAACGTCGCTAAATTAATAATTGGTTTATTGATTTACATCAATTTGTCCACTTTCCTGCTAACTTAATTGTATATTCTGACAATGGTTTCGTACAAACTGCACATTGAAACTTCGTTAAAAACTTACAAATTATTTTAAACGAAGTAAGGATTTTATTAATTTGTAGATATTGATTGTTAAAAACTTATAACGTAGTAAAAAATATTACGTCAATTTTATTTGTTGTTTTTTGTTTGTTGAACCTTTAAATAAATCTGTTTTGGATTCTTTATAATTTGCCGGAAAGTTTTCTAGCATAATTTGTTAAACAAAAAAAAGTACTTGACACTGGCAATTAGGTGCAAAATTTAAATTTTAAATCTGAAAGAAAATATGCAAATGTCTTCCTTTTATAAAAGCAGACTTTTGTGTGTTGACACATTTTTAATATTTACTTGGAAATTTTAAAAATAGATTTATGTTTCATAAAAATGTTTTTCAACATTCTTTGTTTACGATTTAAAGTTTAAACAAATCATAAATTGTTAAAAAATAGTGTTGATTTAATAAACACTAAACTGTGTCGTGATTTTAGGATGTTGATAATTATTTGTTAAAATATTCTGTTGTGATTACCTCTCCATTGTTGCTGTCAAAAATTTAAAAAAAGGTAAGCAAAAATCATATTTATTTAATTTTTATTGTTTACGGCAGTTACTTTGAAAAAAAATCACTAAAAATCTTGAAAAAAACAGAAAGTATATTTATGTTCACTCAATTAGAAAATAATTGACATCCTGGAATGCGAAATAATTTTGGATGAAAATTAAATAATCGCTAAGCTTCCATCTCCAGCAAAGACTAATGTAGGGTTGCGGAAAGCACTGTCAGAAAATCTTATTTGACAACGAATTTAGATTATGATTTCTCCATAAGAAAAGCATTGTATTAGAATTTTAAATCGATCGTGCTCGGAAAATAATTGGTTGATTGAAACAATATTTTTTAAAAGCAATGATTTTTGTAGCCCAGTATAAAAACTGTTCAGTTTTTGCTGAAGATGCATTGCTCTAAAAATGTACATCCAATTATAAAATTGTTGTGCTTAACGAAAACTTACTGGAGGTTTAATTAAAAAAATATTTATATCTTCACAATATAGGCGGAAAGTGTTTTTTGTTATTTTTTCTCAGGAAAAAGATAAAAAACGAAAATATACTTTAATAACCCTGAAGATATTTCCTTAGAAACTGAAGTAATTTGCAGTGTATCTTATTTTTCTACAACATATTAATTTTCTTTGACGTACGACCAGTGGTGTTGTCGAGCCGGAACGCTCCGGAACGTCGTTCCGGTACTTCCTTTTTGGACAGGAACGCGTTCCGGAACTAAAGATCCTGAACATAATCCTATTTGGAATTTTTTATAAAAACCATTAGTGTTTTCATGTATTGTTAAAAATATTTATGCAATATTGTTTGAGTATCTACTATGCGTATTTTATAATTTGTTAACAAATTTTTATTAAACGTTCCTATTATTGTAATAAACATATATGTATATATATATACACAAAATGGGTTTCGTAATGATTTTCGTTCCCTTTCCTTTTTATGCTATATACAGGGCCGATCCTGGCGACGGGCGAAAATTGGGGGAAATCTCCCCCCTCCCCCGTCGTCAAATTTGGGACATGAGACCTAAAAAAAAAAAGTCGCCGCCAGGATTATCATGGAAAATCACCCCCCGTCGTTAAATTTGGGACATGAAACCGCACAGAGCGGCCGCCTACCCAGGATCGGCCCTGTCTATATAATTATATATACGCGTTCCGGTAAAAAAAAAATTAGCACAACACCACTGCGTACGACAATGTAATTTTGTCGGATAACGAAAGTAGAAACATACCATAGACACAGATTCTTTATTGTGATTGCAGTGGCGTCTCAAAAAGTTTTTTTTTTAGTAAAACCATAGTATAAAGCAGCGGTTTCCTACCGGTGGGTCGCGACTCGATCCTAAAACTATCAGAAACCATCGAATAAACCATCAGAAACGATAACAAAAATCGAAATAAATCGAATAGCGTTTTGATTGTTTTCTTTGTTCTTGATTTTTGACATCTGGGGCAGACAACAGAACCACTACATCCCTGCCATTTTTTTTATTCTACCATGGACCGATAAACCGATAAGAAAAGCCAGCCGAAAAAGGTTGGGAACCAGTGGTATAAAGAATAAATATCTAGTAACTGCATTCTACTGTCGGCACTTTGATTTTCAGTCAACAATTTAATTGACCTTGAGACAACCAATCAATTCTGTGTAGTGTACGCGACGTCTGTCAGCAGTTTCTTCTACTGCATGTAGTGTAATATAGAGCCGAATATTTGTGCAAATAAAAATTGTCCATCAGTGTTTAAGGTAGTTGTCGTGGTACAATATTGTAAAAAAGTTATAGATTATACGCGCCACAAAAGTATACTAGCTTGTAGCTAAGTGATCCATAATTTGTATGCAAGACTGTATCCGAGGAAACGTAACCCATGTACAGTATTCATATGCATGTATACTTTTCTATAAATTGTTGAACTTTAAACCGTTATTTATAAATAATTAGACGGTCAAAAATTTTATCTTATTTTTTTTTAAACTCATTACAAATGCATTGAAAGACTGTCAGTTTTTGGAAAGTTTCTGACAGCTAGTTCTTTTTTTATAAATAAAAAACTGGTTCAGAACTACAGAGATCGTATACAATCAATGTTAATTATCCAATTTTTAATTGAATTTGTCTCGGATTATATACGGTCGATCGACTTCAAATTTTCAGGGTAATTGTATTATCATGTCCTTAATAAGTATACAAAAATTAAGAGTTTTCTGACGGTGTGCCTTAACCACGACAACTACCTTAAGAACTTAGCCTAAAAGGCGCGGACAGAGCATAGAAATGAAGGTGGCACGCGCGAAGGGACAAACAACAACTATCGCACATCTGGCGGCGGTGCTTTGAAGTTTTTATACTCTCGGCCTGTGCTACTACACTAACACAAGGAGTGTATGTAAGGGGATGATGCGGCGCCGAGGGTAGGTCGAAAAGAGACGCCCCCTGAAGGCGATACAACAAACGATCGAGATGAACTATATGAACTCTTGTAGTGGGACGGTCCCATGTCCTATCGAAGCCGAACATGCTCCATGTAATCACATGTGATACCCTATTACTGACCAAGGTTTCTTGAAAATTTCATGCTAGTCAAATTTTAAATGCAATTTTTTTGTATTTGACCTATATAAATAATAAAAAAAACCCGGGTCGCAGTGCCAAAACCCTGCCGACAATATAGTGTATTTGCTTATACAGGCAGTGTGGCTTTATTATGCGAACTTAAGTTGGTTTTTGGGCAAAATAAAAAATTTGACTCATTAATACACCCCTTAAAATAACATTTTTTTTCTTAATTGCAATATTATTATCAATCGAACCTCTATACCAAATTATATACAACTTTCAGTAAATAATTCACTATCTGCAAACTAGTGTTTTCATAAAATTTGAAAGTCCGGTCCTGTCGGGCCGATTTTATTAAAATTTTAGGGACACTTTTTAATTACTACTAAAGGGTTAAATGTCAATTTTGAAACGATTCTGAGAATTTTTTCGGTATTTTGGGGCCCAAAAACATTTTTCAACCCCTAAAAACTACCCTTAAAATGGCCCGATTACGCCCATTTTAAATAGGCTTCTTGCGGTGATGGATTTCAACTCTTTCGAAAGTTATTGCCCGCACACACACACACACACACACACACACACATATATATATATATATATATATATATATATATATATATATATATATATATATATATATATATATATATATATATACATATATATATATAAACATTTTTAAAAATGGTGCTAAAGTGTTTAGGAGGTTATGAAACGTCGAGAAATTTTGGTCCGACCCCTAGGTCCCGCCATCCGACCGACGCCAATAGTGTATGTTGCCTATGGCAAATACACTAATAATAAAAATTTTATTGACCAGGTGTAGGGGTACAAATTTTATGTGAAAGGGAATTACATAAAATTCCTGCAGAGACTTAAGAAGTCTGTGCGCAGGCCTAGTTAGCTTACAAAACTAAGACTAAACTATGAGAAAACTTACACTACTAAATGTAAATAAAGATAATGTAATATAAAACAAATTAGATAAGAAATGCTGTGTCTGCATAGAGCTTTAATGTGTGCTGATAGAGTTCTATCATAAGTTTATACCTTCTAGTTTTCATTATTAATTTAATAATTATTTTTGTTGACCTATTTCGAAATAATGAATAATGTAATCTTGAAAGTGTCATTAGTTGAAAAAAATATTTTATCTCCACTAACTATTTTTCAGATCCAGCGACTGGAATCCATTTTTGTTACATATTTTAACACTCAAAGTATTTTGATTTTAATTTTTGAAACTCATAAAATGAAATGAATAAATTGTCTTTACCAATTTTAAGCGGTTTCGCAATTAAATTGCTTGTTTAAATTCTTCTTTTTTACAATCATTAAAATTTCTGTATTTTAATACTTATGAAATGGAAAACACTGAAATTATTTTTATTTGAAAATAACTCTTTCATCCATTACATTACTTCTATCTGTGTAGAGCGAGCTTGTCTTTCAGCGCCATTTGGTCAACGGCTGCAACGTAAATTGTACTTCGGTTTCATGTTACATTTTTAAAAATCAATTTTTATTGCAAACATCAACACTTGTTGAGTTTAAATTAAAATAAGTAGCTTTAACTATTATACTTCTGCTTCTTTAATATTAAGAAAATTCCTACCGCTATATAATTAAATTAGTATTTGATGTTAATTTCAATCAGTCACTAAATAATAAAATCTTGTTTTTCGCATTTGGTTTTTTGATGCCCCTTGCCATCTGGCGCCTAGAGCGACCGTTCTTCTCGCTCTACTCCAGGACGGCGCTGGTCCTCGAAAACTGCGAAACGTTTTCAATTCAGTCCTTCCGAAATGGTAAGCGACTGTGGCGATTTTCAAATAAATCATCTTGACCAACTTTGTAGAGTTTAATAGTAGATGATACCACGTCTGTCTACCGACAGACTTCAAAGCGGCTCTATTTTAATACTTGTAAAACGGTAAGCAACTGCAGCAATTCACAGGCGACCCGTCAAGACTTAAACTTTGAACACAGAAGATATCTGTCTTGTCTTGTATCGACAGTGGGTATGTCTAACAAAACAGTTACAATGCACATATACACACAACAACTTTCTATATGAAGTATCAGCGATGCAGTCTTTATGTAAATATAATCGTCTTGTTCACTCGCACCGTCATACCAAACACATGGCGTCTCACTCGCACATCTCGTACAGAGGATTATTTATATACGTCTTTATAAAGTACACACTAGAGAACATAACGACGCGTTGCATTAGTCGAGTAAAACTGCTAGATATTTTGCATTTATCACAGGTGTAGCTGCGATCAAACGTTTGTTAAGCATCGACCCGTACTGCCACCACATAGACCCGTTTCTCCACCACCACCACCACACAGATCCGGTTCTTTTATCGCATCGGCCTCTTCTTCCACAACCGATCCGTTCTTTCACCACATATTTAATAAGTTTGACCGGAAAATAGCCAGTTTCAAAAAGATCTGTTACCGAAATTTTGCTCTTAAAAATAATACGTTTTTAAAGACATCTCTTATTCAATAATCGGTTATTTAGGGTCTGTTAGTTATCTTGTAACAAAGTGTTATTTTTTAACACGCTTCTATTAGCTTACTTCTATGTTTTTAATAAGTTTGACCGGAAAATAGCCAGTTTCAAAAAGACCTGTTACCGAAATTTTGCTCTTAAAAATAATACGTTTTTAAAGACATCTCTTATTCAATAATCGGTTATTTAGGGTCTGTGAGTTATCTTGTAACAAAGTGTTATTTTTTAACACGCTTTTATTAGCTCCACTTGTATGTTTGTAACGGAATCTTTAAACGTGAAGTTCACCAACTTCAAAACGTCAGATTAAACAATATAATAATTTAATAAGTTTGTCCCATTATACTGACCAGGATTAACAGAGAAAAAATAAGACTAAAAAATAAATAATAGTTTAAAAAAAAACTAAAAAATACGCTTTAATACCAAACCGAACTAAAAGGTAAACAAGAATTTTTTATTGTAAAAAAGCGTGAGGTGCTTATTAGTATTTTTATACTACTTTTACAAATAGCTACCAATGAAATATTTATACCAGTTGATATCACGCATCTGACGCTTTTTTAGAGTAAAAAATCATTTTTTACTTTTTAGCTCGGTTTGCTATTATGGCGTGTTTTTTTTTAGTTTTTTAAACTATTGTTTTTAATAGTTAAATTTATAAAAATACCAGTATCTGTGGAATAGGTATTGAAAATTTAACAACAAAATTCATAACTGTTTTTAAAAAACAAGAAAATAATAATAATATTTTAAATATACACGTAAAAGAAAAACGCAAATAAACAAAATATATAATGTAATGCTCTATGAAAAACAAACTTTAAAGGAAAGTAATATTCTAAGTCCAGGTCTTTAAAAACTCATATTCCAAGATTCACATTATCAGAATCACTTTCTAACAACTGTTGTAAGAACACTTTTTTTATTTATTGAAGATTAGAAAAACTCGACAACTAACTTCATTTAGCTTTTAATTACATCAAATTAATTTAAACATCACAAAACATGAGCGGATGTGGGATTCGAATCGACGATAATTTAATCCGAAGGACAACACGCTAGCTGATGTTAGTCACCAAGGAGAAGCGTTTTTCCTAAATTTACTAATTGGGAATAGACACTCATTTGTTGAGCGCTTATCACTCGCACTAATTGGGCAACTTTCTCCCAATGCACAAACAAGTGCCTATTGCAGATTGATCTTTGAATTACACTCGTGCAGACATGGAGTATAGAAAAGAGAGAAGAAAAAAACAACGAAGAAAATTGAACGGTTCAAAGGCTGTGCTGTGTTCGCTTTGCGTTTAGTCGGTTGTTCGAAGCGGCACAAAGGAAATAGACAAAAATATAACCACAATGACTGATACCGGGAATTAAAATATCTATCGAACAAAAATAAAATCCAAGACTGCTGCTGCTGCTTTGATATCTGGTTATGTTAGGTTGGCAACAATAGGGATGTTGACTGTGCTCAAATAAAAACATAATTTTAACGTTAAGTGGTAGTTTCTATGATAGAAATACGAAAAAACACTATATTTTTCCTTATTTTTAAGGAATTTAATTAATATTTAATAAATAAAAACTAATAAAATCACTCTCAAGTCACGTGACAACAGACACCAATCAGAGCGCATGACGTCATATGTTCAGCCGCTGTCAAAAAACTTCATTGTTTGGTTAATATTTAGTGTGTAATTTATTCGAAAATTTCTTTAAAAAAACACTGCAAGGAGTTTTAACGTCATGGAAAGTGTATTTATTAAGGCTAATAGTTCGAAAACTTAGAATTCTTCTTTTATAACAAGAATTACGAAAACATTTTTCATAACCTCAATAATTTACTAGCGCTTATGAGCACAGCCTCCTACTTTGTGACCGCATCTATAGAATGGTAGCTCCTGTGTAAACTTTTGAGCCTCCTTTGGTTTGAACAGGTGACGTCACGCGACTAGTGTTGGCGTTTTGGACCGAAATTTGAAACAGGATTTAAAATACATGATTTTTAAGGCTTGAGTTGTATTTAAATAAAAATAATAAATATTTGTGGCTATATTAGGTACTTATGCACGATTTAAAACACTTTCCCAAAAATAGTCAGTATCCCTGTTGAAGCTCATTTTTATTGTTATACATTCCGCCATTTTTAATTCGGAAAAATAATTTAAAACTACAACATTGCTTAAAGTAAATAATTTCAAAATGTTATCTAAATGAGCAAACAAAAATTAGGTAAATATTTTGTAAAAAAAGCTCCTAAAATACGTTAAAATTAAAATTTTTAAACCAATTTTATATAACGCGGTTAACATTAGACAGATCAAAAAATAATTAATTCTATTTTGTACGTCGTTGATTGTATCATGTTTTATTGCGATGACGTCGCTATTGGCTGGACTACTTGAATAAGATTACGCCACTGCAGACGTCAAAAGTTACTGTTTTAAAATAAACAAGTAATTTTAATTTTACATAAAATTGTGATTTTCTTCTATCAAATCCTTGTCGTGTTTTGTTAAATTTTATCTTAGCTAACTAAGAATAGCTGAGTTATATAAACAAAAAAGAAATACGCGTCGAATTGACAACCTCTTTCTTTTTTGAAGGCGGTTAAAAAATGTAGAAAGCATTTAACTTAAGTGGATTTGTTTTTTGTGAAAATTATTGTAAAAACTATAAAAATATCACAGCGACAACAAATCGGCGCGGTGAACCGTGCAAATATAAATGCATAATATGCAGAGAGAGAGAGAGAGAGAGAGTGGAGAGAAAGAGAGAAAGGGCATTAATGCATGCTCAGATGAACGCCTGATGTGGCATTGATGACATGCAGCGAACTCGTGGGGTCCGGTGAACCCTGCACTGTAGCGCAGGGCAGCGCACATAAACCGACCGACGATGTGTCACACGACATGCAATCCGAACCGCGGTTTTCAATCTGTGCACCTCTCTCGACTCTCCTCCTTGTTTACAGACTTAGATTGTTCAGATCTAGACTGTGTTTCGATTAACCGACGTGAATATTTTCATAAGCGCTTGATTTCTGCTCAATCTTAAATGAAGCATAAAGCCTTTCAACCGTGTTAATAAAATTGCGAACTTTCCACTGTTACCCTGTTAAGATTGTTCAGGTTTAGAATCTATATCATTTATTATTCTTAGATTTTTCACTAAGCGCTTGATTTCTGCTCAATCTTAAATGAAGCATAAAGCCTTTCAACCGTGTTTTTAAAATTGCGAACTTTTCACTGCTACTCTGTTAAGATTGTTCAGGTTTAGAATCTAGATCTGTTATTTTTCTTAGATTTTTCACTAAGCGCTTGATTTCTGCTCAATCTTAAATGAAGTATAAAGCCTTTCAACCGTGTTTTTAAAATTGCGAACTTTCCACTGCTACTCTGTTAAGATTGTTCAGGTTTAGAATCTAGATCTGTTATTATTCTTAGATTTTTCACTAAGCGCTTGATTTCTGCTCAATCTTAAATGAAGCATAAAGCCTTTCAACCGTGTTTTTAAAATTGCGAACTTTTCACTGCTACTCTGTTAAGATTGTTCAGGTTTAGAATCTAGATCTGTTATTATTCTTAGATTTTTCACTAAGCGCTTGATTTCTGCTCAATCTTAAATGAAGCATAAAGCCTTTCAACCGTGTTTTTAAAATTGCGAACTTTCCACTGTTACCC
Organism: Venustoraphidia nigricollis; assembly: GCA_034508555.1. Lineage (NCBI taxonomy): Eukaryota > Metazoa > Arthropoda > Insecta > Raphidioptera > Raphidiidae > Venustoraphidia > Venustoraphidia nigricollis. The sequence goes on along the minus strand of JAVRKA010000032.1, from coordinate 1,247,218 downwards.
TGTTAAGATTGTTCAGGTTTAGAATCTATATCATTTATTATTCTTAGATTATTCACTAAGCGCTTTATTTCTGCTTAATCGTAAATGTATATATTTATTTTCATCAACTAATACTATCATGCTTTTACAAACCGTAGCTTGTTGAACAGATCTTTGTTTCTCTGCTTAAGCTATTTCATTTAAATTTACTAAAGAGAACATAATTTTGTTACAAATTTTGCATCGTAAAAAGTTTAAAAGCGTGGAGGTCTGTGTTAGAAAATCTAAAGTTAATTAGTTCGGGGAATGTTCGTAAATACAAATGGTTTGTTGCTTGAAAGTTGATAAGCAGAGGTTCGCCTGTATTTCATAACTTACTATGTAATTAGTCAGTTCATGTCGGGAATCTAGACGATTCGATCCAAGTAATATACGTAATGTTAGTTGTATTGCATACATCGTAAGGATCGAACTTGTGTTTGAACGGACGTGTCAGCGGTTTTGAAATGAAAAACGGCGGCTGTTGCTTCAAGAGCTAAGCACACTTCGACCGTGTTTCATTTTTTTTTACAAGCTTTGATTCAAATTCACAGACTTGCCAGTCAGTCAATCTGTCAGTTTGTTTCAAATTGATCCATTACTTTGAAATTTTGCATTCTTATGCAGTATCAATGATAATACAATAATATGGATGTTGACTGTATTGAAATAAAAACATAATTTTAATGTCCGGTGGTAGTTTCTGTGATTTCAGATTGAAAAGGGTTAAAAAAGCCATAATGTGTCAGTAATTACAAATTAATCGCATAGAAGGTTCGAACTGTGCATCCAATAATCGTAAACCAATATGTGAATGATTTGATAATCGTGTTAATTTTAAAAGAACGTCATAACGAATCACGTGACTGTTGGTCCGGTCAGTGCAGCGGGGTCCGACGTGAGGCGTCCCGGAGTCCCGACTGTTGACACAACGTAGTGTCCCATATGTTGGACGCATCACTGTGGAACGATCTGCTGCCATCCGTTCATTCGTTCAACACCACCAAGTCAAATGTGATCCGAAACTATCTTGTTACAAAACGATCACCGATCCAATTACAAATTTGTACTATGCCGTAATTTATGTGCCAATCGATTGACGTCAGATTGAGCAGGTTTCAATCGTAAAAAATGCTCAGGAAAATTAAATTTATTTAAATACACTTTAAATGGTGTGAAAAGGTTTTGCTTCTGCGAGAGAGATAGATTATAGATACTCGATAACTGAGGTCATAGGTATTAAAAGTTTTTTCTAGTATCATAATCATAACCGTGTAACAAGCGCTTGATAGAAGATTAATAATAATAATAATAATGCGTTTAAAGCCCGTTTCTCGACTTTATGTCATAACAGACGCCATTCACACCATTACTATTTTCTATTTACAACTTCTCGAAATTTTTTACATTTTTTAAAACTTCAACTTATGTAATAGCAATGGGCGAATGAAGGAATCATAGGAAATTAGGATAAAATAGGTAATTTTTGAAATAGGAGTTTGATAGGTAATCGGCCATGGCCTCAAATAAGGAACCATCTCGATATTTATCTGGATTAATTGAAAGAAACCATGGAAATCCTCAATATCAAGATGGCCGGTGAAGGAATTACCGTTTCTCGGCGAGAGGCAGTAGGAAAAAGTCCCAGTCACATCTGCCCCCGCCGGGATTCGAACCCGTATCTCCCGAATGCGAGTCTAGTGCTGTCACCACTACTTTACCCAGCGCGATGCTTGATAGAAGATTGTTTAGGTTTATGTTTGTTGCCCCAGCTCTGTATATACCAATCAAGCGTTGGATTCACGATTGAGCAGTCATTAAGCGCTCGATAAAAAAAAGTTCAAACACACATGAACGATCTACGGATAGAATCATCCTGTACGAAGTTGTGTACAGTTCATCCCGGCATCACCAGTTAATATGTCCGTGTGTTGTGTGCAGAACGGGTCAGCAACAATCACAGTGTAGTACGGTGCAGATACACTGACACACCGACACCGAAGAGCTACAGTGTTTGTGTTTTGTTGTATAACACATTGCTTAACATATTCATGATGTTGATAGCGCTGTGTAATTGATCACTATCATTTGTTTCGGGGGAATGTTGTCGGCGCTCTTCTCGTGTTGGTTTGTTTGTATTTAAACGCTCGCATTTGTTCAGATCATCATCTGTTTCAACGTTGCCTGGTTGTTGAATAAAACAACTCGATTCTCATTAATAAAAATTAGAGTTTAAAAAAACTAAAACAACACGCTTTTATGAACTAAAAAATGCAAAATAATAAATAAATAAATAATAAATAATAATGCGTTTAGCGTCCGTTTCTCGACTTTATGTCATAACAGACGCCATTCGCACCATTACTATTTTCCATCTACCACTGCACTTCCCGTTATTTTTCTACATTTTTAAAACTTCAACTTATGTAATAGCAATGGGCGAATGAAGGAATTATAGGAAATTAGGATAAGGTAGGTAATTTTTGAACTAGGAGTTTGATAGGTAATCGGCCATGGCCTCAAATAAGGAACCATCTTGATATTTATCTGGAATTAATTGAGGAAAACCATGGAATAGTTTAAAAAAACTTTTATGAATTAAAAAATGCAAAATAATTTGACAACAAAATTAGCTTGACTGGAGTGCATAATGTTTTCATTTAAACGTATGAAAATTTAAGTAGATAGCATCCCACGCTTTTTACAGTAAAGTTAATTTTGTTGTCAAATTATTTTGCATTTTTTAATTCGTAAAAGTTTTTTTAAACTGATTTGAATTATACGACTAAAAACAATTTTGCATTTGACGATGGGGTAGGCAACTCAACGTACGTGACTGTACAGCGTGTTACTTTGCTTGCTGTAATTTTTCAAGTTTTTTTATCCTGAAGGTCCTGGTCAGGATAATGGGACAAACTTATTAATTTATTGTATTGTCGTCGGTCCTTGATAAGTGTGCAACGTTTCAGTTTAATTGACGTTTTGAAGTAGGTAAGTTTTTTTATCCTGTAAGTCCTGGTCAGGATAATCGGACAAACTTACTAAATTATTGTATTGTCGTCGGTCCTTGATAAATGTGCAAAGTTTCAGTTTAATCTGACGTTTTGAAGAGGATGAATTTCACGTTCAAAGATTCCATTATAAACATACAAAGTAAAGCTAATAAAAGCATGTTAAAAAATAGATGCGTGCATTTATGTACAAGCGTTAAAAGTTGTACTTCTTTGGCGTGTTTAAGAACCAATTTATAATTTAAATCGGATGTAAATAAAGCGCTACGAAATCGGTTTCATTATAAAACAACAGGCTTGTTTGCCGGAGATGCAACCATTTTCTATTTAATTTTATTATTATATAAATCGCATCTGTAATTTGATGAAACAACTTTCCCCTAGGAGTGAATGAAAATTGTCTGGAGTTTTGCACTCTGTTGTTAAGTGCTCTTAATACTCACGCTGAGTGAATTTAAATTTAACTACGTCCATTCATTCTATACAAAAAATTAACAGAAAAACGATCTAATATACATTATGTACAGGTCGGTCTTCAATGTTTTTGTTTGTTGGTGTTTCACCGTTGAACTATTTGTTCTTTAACATCACAGAACATTTCATACGTCACTAAAGAAGTTTCACTTCAAAAAAATTATATAATAATACTTTTTAATCTGTTGAAGAGCTTAGTTGAACTTCTCTCTAACAAAGACTATTATTATTATTTTATAAATTGTGATTTTCTCGCAATAATTTCGATGACTTAGGAAATTGCATTTTTTGAAAATAGTATGAAGAATAGCAAAACATTAGCTCGTTCAAAGCTAATAAACATAAACGAAATACGTTGTTTCCAAAAATGTTTGCTTATCAAGTAAAAAAAATGTTTAAACATTTTATCAACTAAGCTTTGTATTTAGTTTTATTTTTTTTTTTTAGTAAAAAAAAACTTATAATTGAAACCGGATACCTCGTAGACTGCATTCTATTAATTTTTATTTTATATATTTTATAAACAAAAGTTTCGTTGATGAAAACGGAGTTTTCTACATTCTATTATATATATTTTTAATGTATTTTCCATCTTTACGAGAACATAATCCGCGACGATTTTCGTGTGATTTTAATTTTCCTGAGTGCTTCCATTTTATAATCAGCGGTTTTAGATCTTTTTGAAATTCCGGCTTTAGAAAATAAATACATACAAAATTTATCGCACAAATTTTCAGTTTTGTTGTTTGAACAAATGGTATTTTTTGCATAAAAATAACTTTTTTATGAAGTTTAGTTTATAACAAAAAATTATCAGTTATATGATGTTTTAATTTCGCTATGAAAGTTATTTTTTTACATTTATGAATAAAACTATTTCAAAAAGTTGAACATGTATTAATTAATTATAGATTCAAGCGAACGAATGAAGCTTGTGAGTAACGTATTAATTAATATCTATACATTCGAGTTACGTATTTTTTTATTTAATTTTTAACTGGCAGTAATGCCACAAGAAAAGGATAAGTCGACACACATTGGTTTAATAAATATTTTTTTTAAGAAACTTTAACCAGAAAAAGTACAAACGTTGGCTTACGCTCATTGAAATCATCGTGGCAAGTTTAAAATCGTTTTGAGAGTTATAGATTTTTGACAAAAATTTGCATTTAAAGTATGTAAGTGCGCCCGAAGATAATCGCAAAAATCGAATTATTTATATCTTATCAAAATTTAATTTTTTTATGGAGCAAATTGCGCTGATTTAAATGAGCTCAAACAAACATTCGCATCACTTTTAGTTTACAAACTACGACCAAAGAGGGTCGAATATAGCATCACTTCTACGATATTTCACCGAGTCTATGATGAGTAGTAAAGATGGTTCAATGTCAAAAATATGAAATGAGAAGTTAAAAAAATAAAATATGTTATAAGAACGATACGTTGTTATACAATTGTGAAGTAATTCTTTTATTTTATTGTGGCACTACGTGTTCCAAATAAAAATATCAAACTTTCAACTGTGATAATAATACTTGTGGATTGATTAAGTCGTGTAATTTAGACGAATGGGATTTCAGAATTTTTTTGATGGGTGGTATTATTTAACGTCGTATCTCTTGTTTGCAGATCCGCAAACAAATTTTCATAGCTTTTTTTAATGCCGATATGAGGTTAATTGTAAATAGACTGTTGTTTGATAATATCGTTTTAAAAAAAGTGATGAATCGAGTGGAGAAAGTTTCGTACCATTCCGTTTTCTGTGAGAAGTTTTAAGGCTTAGGATTTTCGTTTTGCTTTTCCTGTGAACTATGAGCGAGGCTTAATGGTTCCTATTTTTTCAAAATTTGTAAAGCTCAGTACAGTTTCGGAAATAGGGAAATTCTCGATCTTACTTCGTGCATTTTAAAATATAAAAAATATAGTTGCATTATTTGATAGCATACGATGTACTTAAAAAAAATATTTTCTAATTTGTTCCCAAAATTAACCCGCGAAATGGGAGTTCGTTTATTGACGCTATACATCCGTGATTGTGTCATCTGACTATATATATGTACCAAATTTAAACTTTTTCCATCCAGTAGATTCGGAGAAAATAAGTTGTGACAATCGAACAGATATAGACGCGAGAGTGATCGTATAAGGGTTCGTTTTTGGTGCGGAACCCTAGAAACGACATTATGCGAGTAAAACCGCGGATCGAGGTTAGTAAATAAATAAAATAAGTGGTATTTTAATGAAATTAGACCTCTGGTAATATAAATGTAACTTTTAAAACGAAATAGAAATATTATAAACGAAATTCAATTATGGAATAATAGGAAAGAACAAGTTTTAATTGGAAGAGAATTAAAGCAACAAAAATATTCTAAAGGCACAATTTTCAATTAAATTATTTAAATTTACAAAGCAAAAATCGCAGCAGTTATGCCATTCGCTGTTTATAATCATATTGTTGTTGTATAATATAATAAAACAAGGACGGAGTCGGGAAAGATTTAAGCGGTGCCTCATGTGTACTCTTATTACAACTTAAGACCTTATTAGTCGCAGTGTGTATATATTTTATCATCGATTTTATTGATTTTTTTAATGGATAAATAAATAAATACACTTGTTACATTCACAAAAAAGTATATAATACGTTAAATTACTTATAATTTTATATGCTAGAAAATTACTTGCATTATAAAATTCTCCAGTCAGCTTTTTTGGCAATTTTAATTTTTCTTCTATTTTTGAACATTCACAATTAAAAGCGATTGAATTCGCTCAAATTGAATACACGTTGAGAATGTTATGATAACGCTTCTCATCTCTTATATTCCATGTACATATTACATTTAAACCCGAGCGAAGCCGGACTGGACCACTAGTATGCAATAAATAAACAAACTAGCGAGCCGACTATGATCTAAACTTACTCACAATAAACTGTTAGGAAAAACAAAACATTCTTTGCGAGTTGTAAAACGTGGTACAACTATTTCATTAAATGTTACGAGCAAAGAATACTAAATAAAAAGAAGAACTACCGGAGGTGGCTATTTAATAAAACAAACCGAAATTAAGTTACATTTCCCGTGCCAACTACCGGCCGCTACAGAAACGTAGCCTCGACTCCTTCTTTTTTAAGGATAGTGCACACGTCCGACTTTTTTGTATCGCGATTCAGTTGCTCGTTGATCGTCAGATGCAGCTACCAACGACGTAATTGAGAACACTACTCGCTGAAATCTTTGATGACAAAAATCCGTCAGATGTACGGATAATATCTTTGCGCAGATGAATTACTTTCGAAGTCTCATTAGTTGTATTATTAATGTACTCAGAAATCGTAATCCTTTGTCAATTTCTAGGAAATGCGATCACAGTACCAACCTCTTAGCAAAAAGATTATATGCACGACATGTGCATACAGGGTGCAACAAAAATTTATTAGATCGTATTGTTGGCTCTTTTTGTGACAACATTAATACTCTGTATTGTTGACCACAATATTGTTTTGTTTGAGTTTCTATTAGCAACGTTTAAGGAACAAATAAATATAATATAATTTTCAATCTCGTTGTGATCAGACGTGTTTAGATTTCGTCTTGATTAAATCAAATTTTATTGTGTTTTATTTATTTATTTTTTATTTTATATTAACAGATATAATCGACCTTTACAGCATTATAACGTAGATATTTTTAAACGGGGATAGCATTGCTAGACCATTTTTTTGGAAAAAGATTATTTATTTATTAGAAGTAAAAAAAAAACGTTAGCTCTCTTGGTTTCGCCATAGAGCGGAGACAATTTGGTAGTTAGTCGTCTAAAAATATATTTTGTTCGATAATTTTATTCCGTAATGTTTTTAAGCGTTACAAGCATGTTTTTTGACCGACTCAAAAAACGGATCGATTCGAATCGAATACTTATGTTTTTTTAAATATTTGCTCAGTGTTACTTTACAGAGGTTACATGATTCTAATGATTTTGATTCTGTTCCGTTTAGGAACATGCCCATATAATTTTTATTTAAATCGGTTTAATCAAATAAGTAAGAAGTCAATTAATAGCGTGCAAAGTACGTATTGAAAAGATACATATTATAATCAAGTAAACAGTCAAAATTAAAATTGCTTATAAAAAAATTAACCGTCTTTAAAAAAGGCATGTATAAAAAGAGAATTTTTTTAATGACTACATTTTATTAGACAGGCGTCTCGCTGACAAAATTTCATTTTTTTATTAGTGACTTTTTTAATGTGATTCATTTTATATTCCTCGACATGTCGAATTAATATTTAATGTGTTAAGGATTGTGTAAGCTTTCCGTGCAACCCTGTATAATATGCACATTGCATTACGGCACAGTACAATACAATCGGTAATCTTGCATCTCCAGTTGTAAGACTTCACGTTGTCCCGCCGGTGCTTTGGTGGTGGCGTTTGTCGCCTGGTAGCTATCTAGAAACCGGGACGATACATTCTACATTTCAATTACACAATGCACTCTGCAACACAATGGCGACTCTGTGCATACGATATTATACTTGTCTATTACAGTTGGTTTCCTCTAAGTAGACTTTTTCTACTAAGACGAGATATAATCGGACTCCAAACAGCATGAACCCCCCTCCACTTGTAACAGTTCAAGTCGTGAGATGCAAAATAGTCTAAGTTTATTACCTACTACCGTAATAACGGTTTAATTGAGCTCGTATTTTGTTGTACAATAAAGATGTTATCTGATTTTATAAGTTAATATTTTTTATTCTAATATCAAATATTAAATCGTAAATTATTTTTTTAATATTTAAGAAAATAATATTTAAATATTAGACATAATTTGACTATAGTAGGATATTTTTATGACGTATCTGACAGAGACAGATATACCTAGTTCAAACATGGCGGACGGCTAGTTTGACGGTTCTTTCGACATTTTTTAAGTAATATTTTTTCAAAACTACATGTAAAAGTTTACTTTTTTTAATTTTTACGTTATCGAAGAGTCAAACGTTTGAATAATTAGTTTTTCAAAATTTTGTCTGGAGCGAATTTGGCTCAATTTTAATAATAATGTTCATTTATAATGATTCTTCCAGTTAACACATTTATAATAACCGATTATTTGAGAAAACATGTCGCCCAATATTAAAAAAAATATAGTGGATATCCATAGACAATATTTTTTGCTTGTTAGGTCTTTTATTTTAATTATTGTAAATTATAGGCCTTCGATAACTAAGGTCTTGAACGTCTAATTATCAAATTGCATCAATTGAAAACGACATCACAAAACATCGATAAGCAGAGGTGGGATTCGAGCCCACGATAGTCTGATCTAGCATGCTAACTGTTTCGCTAAGCTGTCCCCAATTTCAGTGTGACCCTATTTCGGTAGTTTGTAAAATTTATCTGTTCATTTTTCGTAACTGAGTAAAATATGAAAAAAAGAAATTAAAATTTTAACGTGTCGGTTTTTAAATTTTCAAAACTAAAGCGTAGTTTGCATACACCTTTATAACTTTAAACTTTCGTCATAAAGTTTTGAAATAATTAAAATCCCGTACGTAAATCGCAAAACGGTTTTTTGCATAGCTTACGACTGTCGTTTTTTTGCGATCGTTAAAACTACGATTCAATTTATTTCGATAACTTTCCGCGCCTCGGTTAAAAATAAACATCTCATTTAACAAGTTGTAACGCGCAGTCAGATTATTCCGGGCACCGGATAAGTCACGTGACTGGCGCTACGGAGAGACGACAATGTAACTAACCCAACGAAACAACTGAAAGCGTGTAATGTTCAACATGGTGCCGTTATGTAATTAGATGATATTATACGTTTCAATTATACGAGCTGCTGTGCATGTATTTCGCGCAAAAAAATGTCGTTGCATTTCACAGACCAGCGTCGCTCAAACCGACGCCCGGTCGACACGTCTCCTCCACCGTTTGGCGACCCCTTTCTTCCACCGTTCGTTGACCGATCCCATCCGCGCATAAGAATTTTACTGGAATATAATCGAGATCGTAAAGACGTCGTTGTTTATATGATTACAAGCGTACAGTTTAAGCCGGGTCCAGACGTGTGTAACGTGTAATGTAAGATTACGTGTAATTTAGCGTCAACAGTGTGGACAGCACACGAACTCAACGCGAATCGTGAAAGCGAATCTTTGCCAAAAATATTTAAACAAATATTTACTATTAAATAAATATTAAATAGTAAATATTTGTTTAAATATTTAGTATTTGATATTTATTGAAGTAAATATATATATTATTAAATATCTAAATTTTATTAATGTTATGGTTAACTAGTTAAAGGTATTATTTCAATTCTATTTAAAAAAAAAATGTAATTATTTCATTAACTAATTTGTATTGTTAATCATTTCAGTTCTGCCCGAAGAAGTTAAAAAGATTTAACGAAACGTCTCAATTTTTTAATTTAGTTTAACTATATTCAAATTTAATTGTCCAATTTCCCGTTAAAAAATAAAAAAAACTTAGTTTCTTAGGTTTTGTTCAAGTCTGATTTTCAAGTAAATCTCCGTAGCGGGTGGAGTCGAAACCACACATGTAACCGCTGGTACCGCGTCGGCAGTGCGCGCGTCTTGTTCTTTACACTTAGTGTATTTAGTGCACGGTGTAGTGTTCGGTGTAGTGTAAGTGTGAACTTCAATTCTCCGGAGTGCAATCTGCGCATAAACTTTCATGCGCAATTATACGGCACTAAAGCAGAGGGAGCTGTTTGTGTTGGAGAATATTAGCGTGTTACAAGATTATAATTATTATTATTATTATCACTGCTGAGGCTCGCCGTAAGCCGTTGAATTGTTGTAATAATAATTGTGATCGCGAGAATGCACTACAGGTGATTCGAGTTACAAAAGAACTGGGTTCCGATCCCGGCAAGGAAAATCAATCCTTTATTCTTTTTAAGGTAGTTGTCGTGGTACAATATTGTCAAAAAGTTATAGATTATACGCGCCACAAAAGTATACTAGCTTGTAGCTAAGTGATCCATAATTTGTACGCAAGACTGTACCCATGGAAACGTAACCCATACTGTATTCATATGCATGTATACTTTTCTATAAATTGTTGAACTTTAAACCGTTATTTATAAATAATTAGACGGTCAAAAATTTTTTCTTATTTTTTTTTAACTCATAACAAATGCGTTGAGTGACTGTCAGTTTTTGGAAAGTTTCTGACAGTCAGTTCTTTTTTTATAAATAAGAAACTGGTTCAGAACTACAGAGATCGTATACAATCAATGTTAATTATCCAATTTTTAATTGAATTTATCTCGGATTATATACGGTCGATCGACTTCAAATTTTCAGGGTAATTGTATTATCATGTCCTTAATAAGTATACAAAAATTAAGAATTTTCTGACGGTGTGCCTTAACCACGACATATATATAATATATATAATATTTATAATATAGAAGTGTTCCAGCATACTCTACATAGCTGTATAGTGTATAATATTACTGTAAATAAGGACTTTCTTTCTTCGTTTGAAGAGCTATATTGAACGATTCTATCAACTAACTTGACGCGGCGGCTTGTTAAGAACATGCGAGTGAATCAAGTTGCAAGGATTACGGAACAATTTGTATTCCCGGTTCGCAACGACGTCGGTCCCCACTGGGGACTGATCCCGACGCCCGATCGCAGGATAACTCCCATCGTACAGTCAAAGGGAGTTTTGCGTTGCAATCAAACCCATTGCTTCTATTGCGTGGCAGACACAGTGTTGATACGCTTAGAGCTATTCAAATTGACTGTACGATTCAAGTATTACAATAATTTTAGTGTGATCGTCTTATAAAACTCACCTCGAAGTTGAACTCGAAAAAAATCATTTTTGAAGTTCATAATAATTATTATGATAGAGTAGAGCGTGTCAAAATAAAAAACCCGGGTCGCAGTGCCAAAACCCTGCCGACAATATAGTGTATTTGCTAACACAGGCAGTGTGGCTTTATTATGTGAGCTTAAGTTGGTTTTTGGGCAAAATAAAAAATTTGACTCCTTAATACACCTCTTAAAATATTTTTTTTTTTCTTAATTGAAATATTATTATCAGTCGAACCTCTTTATTATTATATACACCTTTCAGTAAATAATTCACTATTTGTAAACTAACGTTTTTATAAAATTTGTAAATCTGGTCCTGTCGGGCCGATTTTTTTAAAATTTTAGGAACACTTTTTAATTACTATCAGAGGGTTACACTTTAATTTTGAAACGATTCGGAGAATTTTTTCGATATTTATATGTAAATAGATGGCGTTATGTTAAAATTAACAAAGCTGTTAAATTTCTGTCTCATTTTAACATGTGAGATGTTTTTGTCAGAAAGTCACAAACAATTAACAGCACTGTAAATTCTTATATTGAACATACAGAATGACACTATAAGATCCTCTATTTTCGATATCTGTTGGTGGGAAAGATCATAGTACAGGGTATTTTTATCTACTTAAAAGCAAGTGAAAATATAATGTTTCTTTTAAAATCGACAATAACGGCAAGCAAAAAATTATAAAAATCAATCCAGCTGAAACTGAAATTAAGAATTAAAAATTGACATCACCAACTAAAGATATATTCCGAAAGAATCATAGTTTTTCAATAAAATGTTCGACGGGTCGCTGGGAATAACTGACTGGCAGTACCGTCTCATTACATGCACGCGATCAGTAAAGGGTTAACTAGACATTTCTAGTTACTGTGTAAGATATACATCTTGTTCCCAAAGCTTTGCTGTACGCTCAGACAACTGCCGCCTTTGTGCTTCCCCCCTCCACCTGGTCGTCGTTCTTAGCTTTTAGTAAGTACAGTCTCCTTATTCCGGACACATAGTTACTGGTGGCGCCGTGCGGATGAAGCGGTCGCCAAACCAATTTCATATAATATCAAACCCGTTCCATTCTCTTGCAACGTTCTTTTCAGCAAAGAATTAATTTATATATGAAACGGGTGACTGCATTAGATTTTCGTTTGTTTATTTGTGTTGATAATCTTTTGTCTATGCGCCGGGAATGAATCTCTACATTTGTTATATCTACGACTTCAAGACAAAATCGTTCAAGATAGATTTTTATCCAATTGTGTAGGCTTCACGGCTGGTGTTGTTGCAAAATTTGTTGGTTAAAGAAGGGTGCATATTGTTTGCGTTAGTGTATTTTTATATACAGAGTGTCCGAGAATTATCTTTACAACTTTGAAATTTAATAACTTTTGATATAAAAAAGATATTCACATTCTGTTTTCTGCAGTTATTAATGCAACTCATAAAGTTTTTTTCTCTGGGGTTATTTGAAGGATATTGTTTATCGGAGAAAGGTTACTGACATTGCTGACTTAAAAACCCGCATTACAGAGGCTTTTGCCACTGTCACAGACGTTATGTTACAGCGTACCTGGCAAGAAATCGATTACCGACAGGATGTGCTTCGGGCCACACGTGGTGCACAACAGAACTTTATGAGTTGCACTAATAACTGCAAAAAACAGAATGTGAATATCCTTTTTATTTCAAAAGTTATTAAATTTAAAAGTTGTAAAGATAATTCTCGGACACACTGTATATCGAAAATCCAATTGATACTTTTGTCGGGTTTCGATCGATACCAAAAAAAACGCAATAAAAATAAAAATTCCAATCAATAAATATGACGAACTATCGCAATTGGGTTCAATGTCAATGGATAGATAGCGATTGTTTCAAAAATTAACAAAAGCAACACGGTGGCAATCGTGCAAGCCGCGTGATTGGTCTGCATAGTGACAGACGTGAGAACAAAACAGCGAAACGGGCGAACAATGTCGAAAAGCGCTAGTATTGTTTACGCTTTTAATTCTGGCACGCATTCAAAATGTATCAACAGGTTCATTTCCGTTCACGCAAACATCCGATTCGCGGGCCATTATGTCGATTTCCACAGCCGCCGCATCGCAACAGGGATTGATCAAACACGTCCGTGTTGTTTCGAAATTACCAGAACAGAAAGCAGTGTGAAGTTTGCCATCTTCGCTCGCTCGTGTGTAGTGAACTTCTGAGTAAAGGTCCACACCCACTGAATTGGATCGGACCGCCTCGGCACGATCGACAGTTTAAGAATACTTGAAGTTACGTGAGTTCCCATGCACTAGTCGGCTCGGATCGGTTCGGTAACATTCTGTGTGCATGTACACTGCCGTGCCGATCCGATACGATCAAGAGATGGGAAAAACGGGTCTTTTTAGTGATCTGCATCTTTGCATCTGGATCCTGTATGTGAGCCGGCTCACTGAACCGGTTCAAAAAGAGCCGAGTTCTGAATATGTTACTGCAGCCTGCCACTGAGTTACCTAGTTCAGTCAATCATATCACGACCTGTATGGAATCAAGAATGCATAGCCAAACATGTGATGCATGAGTCATTTGAGCTGACAGACGCATCAAAGCAAGAACTGATACGTAAGTGTAAAATGTGCTTCTGTGTGTTAAGGTGTATCACTGAGTTATGCGGATCCGTTGATCCGTCAGCTCAAAAAAAAGTGAGTCGGCTCTCACGGATCTTCTGTCGGAGTCGGCTTTTTGAACCGGTTCAGATCTGAGTTACCTAACTCTAATGCGACCTGATTCAGTCGGTGTGAGCCTTACATAAGAATTACCCGTGCGCGACATATATTTTACGTCACTGACATGAAAATGCCAACTTTCGTCTAAGATGGTTTGTTTATTCTACGTAGTGACTAATATATTTATATTTCACAGTATAATATAAGCGGCACAGTTTTTAAATTGTTTCATTGCTTCGCAGCTCCATTAAACGGACCATACTATAATTATGGCTATTTTAGAACCGTAGTATAGGTTGCAAAACTTCTTGGTTTCCGGGCTTGTATGCCGTGGTCCATTGGTATTTCTACCTGACGTTTCGTCTACAACTGCGGTAGACATTATCAAAGGCGATGTGGTAGCGGGCGAAGTGTCCTTCTCGGCTGCTCACAAGCAAGTGTAGACGAAACGTCAGGTAGAAATACCAATGGACCACGGCATACAAGCCCGGAAACCAAGAAGTTTTGCAACAACGCCAGTCGTGAAAGCCTACACAATCGTAGTATAGGTGTTTGTACATCCTTAGTTTATGGACATATCTCGCTACACAGAAGCTGGGACTGATGATATTATACTGATAAATGAGAGAACAATAGACCACTGATCTATAATACTCTCTCTCTCTTTATCTATCCGTCTTCATCTATTATCTGTCTCTCTCATTTATAGAATTACACTGACATAAATAGGCATTCGTGTGGATATGGCAGCTGTTGTCAAACTTTTCAACGCCTAGCCGTATTACGTTTCCCTATAAACTTTTGTAGTAAATCTAGAATCATTATTTGTCGAATGGCACTTATACCACACCACTGCCGGCTGAACTGTACAATTCTACCCATTTACAAATTTGTGCTCAAAATACATAATCAAATATCTATCACTCAAGGTTAGTGGAATACTATAGGTTGGACGTTAACATTGTTGAAAGTATAACTACGCGAGACAGGTAGTAGACTTGTGATGTCTCATGAATCTCTGTCATAAGTAACTTATTGAAAAATGAAGCTAAGGGTTTCGAATGATGTAAGGAATCGATTCAACCAATTACAGACGTGACCACTTCTACGCCCAACCTATAGTATTCTACTAACCTTGTCTATCACCAGATTACAGAGAATCATAATCATTGGCGACGAATCATAACTTCGTTCCACTTTGTTTGCTCTGGACGCGATGCTCTGGGCGTGGCTTCTAAACGATCTAGGGTTTCGCGACAGATAGTTTGAGAATCACTGGAATTTTATGTTGCTTATGAAACTACGTATTATATCGAAGTTTAGTAATAATATTTGAGCACAATGAGGAACTCTGATATCTAAATATTGTTTCGAATCGAAAATCAATTTGCGAATCGTAGTTGTTTTAATTTAAAAGAAAGTTTGACGTCTGTGGTCTCAACTTGCGAGAATCGCTTTTAGAAATCAATATTGCAATATTTCTCTTGACTGAATTACTGACTACAGTTACCATTTCAGTTACACATTAAAAAAATTGTCATATAATAAAGTTCTTAAGTGTATAAATAAATAAAAACGTAGTTTCAATTTAATTTTAAAAAGAGGCGTTTTTCCTAGATACGTAATTTTAGGTTATAATGTCAAAAAAAATAAACAAAACACCGTTACGTGACCTATCACTTAATTACAACGTGGGTAATTCTTAAAGTGGCTCGCGGTACCTAACCAGCCGACGTCTGAATTAATAGACAAATAAATAGTGTGTAGATTATAGACATTCAAAAGCGACAGAGGTCATCAGGGTCTACCCGTCTGAATTGAAAATAATCAACAAGCAATGGCTCTATCTGGCACATTTTTAATACAAAAAAATTCATCATTTGCATTTCTAGAATGCAAATAATTGTGACGTCATCGAGAGTTTATAATATGTATCCATGGTAACATAAACACTATCGCATCGCTTGATGCATTTTGATACAGTCAGATTTTAACGGACCACTTTTCTTAATATTCAATAATAAATATAAAAGTTTATCTTATTTATTTCGACACAACAAAAACAATTTTCAAATATATTGATTCAAAATTGAATTAAAAAGAGAAAACATACAGAGCGCAGACCAGTTTGGACAGAGTATAGTTATATACTAAAGTTATGACATGTAATTGTGTGAGCGTGTCAACAAATACGCGCACACTGATAAAAAACTGCAACAGGTTCCTCCTGAAATGTTTTTATCGGCCATGCGATGGTTTGTTTTTTCTCCGTCATACTATTTTTTTTATATTCGACTGTTCATAAACACAAAGACGGCGATTAAAAAGAAAAACCCGGGTCGCAGTGCCAAAACCCTGCCGACAATATAGTGTATTTGCTTGTATAGGGCCGTGTGGTTTTAGACTTTTATTATGTGAAATTAAGTTTGTTTTTGGGCAAAATAAAAAATTTAACCCCTTAATACACCCCTTAAGATAACATTTTTTTCTTAATTGTAATATTATTATCAATCTAACGTCTACACCGAATTAAAGACACCCTTCAATAAATAAGTCACTATCTGCAAATTAGTGTTTTCAAAAAATGTGTAAGTCCGGTCCTGTTGGGCCGATTTTACTAAAATTTTAGAGGCACTTTTTAATTGCTATTAAAGGGTTAAATTTCAATTTTAAAACGATTCTGAGATTTTTTTCGGTATTTTGGGGCCCAAAAACTTTTTTCAACCCCTAAAATTCACCCTTAAAATGATCCGATTGGGCCCATTTTAAATAGGCTTCGTGCGGTAATGGATTCCAACATGTGTGCCAAATTTCGTCAAAATTAATTAACTTCTTCGAAAGTTATAGCCCGCACACATAATATATATATATATATATATACATATATATATAAACATTTTTAAAAATGGTGCCAAAGTGTTTAGGAGGTTATGAAACGTCGAGAAATTTTGGTCCGACCCCTAGGTCCCGCCATCCGACCAACGCCAATAGTGTGTGTTGCCATATGGCAAATACACTAATAAGTGGTACTTATTTAATTTTAGATAATTATTTGTAAATTTAGATTTTTCACTTTCTGTAAAAAAAATGTAAAATTCAAAATTTAATCTAAGGCATACTAATTCCAAAAAAGTATACTAAAACTTCTTCAATTTAGAAGACATTTCAAGATTTTTGTTTAATTTGCAACAAACATTAAAAAATCGTAGGTACTTTCTATTGTGCGTATTCCTAATTTAAATTAAAATTATCTCAAAATGCTTTTTGTAAACCCCGCGTTAGAAGCGTTAAACTAACCAGTAATGTGATTGGTATTTTTATCTCCACTCAGAAATAGGACGGTTAATATGATTTCTGTTGTCGATCGTCTATAATTCACAACAGGTAAATTCGCGTCGAAAGTCTGGAATTCAAATCTTGGTTGGAAATAATTTAGCTTGTTTGATTTTGCGTACATTCACCAATATGTGGTGGGAGTGGCGGGTATCATGGCGGAAGGACGGGACGCAGCAATTAACGCTTTTTAATTTTTCAGCACTTTGAAACTGACTTCAGCGGAAATTAGCATCGGTAGAGCGGAAATGCTTGATTGTTTTTGCGAAATTTTAGCTTGATTTATATGCAAATAAACCGATCCAGCCGAAACAGCTAATTGAATTTTAAAGTATTTGTGATTTTATTTGCGAATCTGCGATCTAAAAATAATGTAGTAACAACTGAACAACGCAGAAAAAAAGAAAAACATTTTTTAAACAGATTTAGTAAAAATACGTCTTTTGACATTTACACAAAAAAAAAACATTTTCTTTGATACTTAGACATTTTGAAATGGATTCAAGGAAATAAGGGAAACGAAGGAAATTGCCGTAGTTGTTGGGATGATGTTTTTATATAACAGTATATAAAGGCTGTAATTCCAGAAAGTACCACCGAAATAAAAAAAAAAAAATTAAAAATATTTATAAATAATCTCAATATTGTTCACAAATTTTTTAATTTAGTTTATCTATATTAAAATTCAATTGTCCAATTTCCCGTGATTAAATAAAAAAATTTATAAATAATTTCTGCTCTTAGATTCTAATCGAAAATTTGAATTTATAATTAATAATATAATTAACATGGTTGGGATCTTTTACAAAAAAAAAGCACGTTAAGATCGAGTGTAGTTTACAAATGGTCGACAACTCAAGTCATTGGCAGTTAAACAAATTCTGTTTTCTCTGAAACAAACACGAAGAACAAAAAAAAAAAAACAAACAAACAAACACCGAAAGTAGTATATATGTATAGCAATAATAAAAAAACCCGGGTCGCAGTGCCAAAACCCTGCCGACAATATAGTGTATTTGCTTATACAGGCAGTGTGGCTTTATTTTGCGAGCTTAAGTTGGTTTTTGGGCAAAATAAAAATTTTACTCCTTAATACACCCCTTAAAATAACATTTTTTTCTTAATTGCAATATTATTATAAACCTCTATACCAAATTATATACAACTTTCAGTAAATAATTCACTATTTGTAAACTAGTGTTTTCATAAAATTTGTAAGTCCGGTCCTGTCTGGCCGATTTTATTTAAATTTTAGGGACACCTTTTAATTACTACTAAAGGGTTAAATGCCAATTTTGAAACGATTCTGAGAATTTTTTCGCTATTTTGGGGTCTAAAAATATTTTTCAACCCCTAAAAACTACCCTTAAAATGCCCCAATTACGCCCATTTTAAATAGGCTTCTTGCGGTGATGGATTTCAACACGTGGACCAAATTTCGTTAAAATCAATTAACTCTTTCGAAAGTTATTGCCCGCACACATATATATATATATATATATATATACGTATATAAATATATATATATATATATACATATATATATAAACATTTTCAAAAATGGTGGCAATGTGTTTAGGAGGTTATGAAACGTCGAGAAATTTTGGTCCGACCCCTAGGTCCCGCCATCCGACCGACGCCAATAGTGTATGTTGCCTTATGGCAAATACACTAATGACAGTAAAGAAATTCGCAACATGTCCGTCGATGAATTGACGGCAAAGTGAAAGTTGAAATCGGTTAAAAGACGGGACGGCCGTTAGTCCAAAGACGCGTGAAAACGGCTGTGAAAAGGCATGAGCGATCGATTTTGTTAAAATCGCATTATTTATTAAAAGCTTGTAAGTTACATGTCGTTGTCCTGGTTCCGTGTCCGGCGCGGCTCACGGACTGACCTTTCAAAGCGCAGAGTGTACCGGCATCCGGTCGAGCGTGACGCGCAGACCACGTGCCGGCGTACGAATGGCCTCCATACAGACTGTCCTTTGAGTTCGGACAACTGAACAGAGACGGGCAAAGCACTGAACCTAAGAGCATCGAGCGACAAACGTTTTAATTTTTAAAAATGCTTAAAAACATCGAGCACTTACTAAGTGCTTATGGCTGTCGGGACGTTCTGAATTTAAGTCAAAAATAGGGCTTCGACTGATAGCTGATTGTAGACTTATTCGTCAACATTTTGTAAAAAATTCTTTCTCTATGAGGAAGATAAAGGATAAATCTAGGTCTCTAATGGTCTACTTTTGTAATTTATGTACGATTTACTAGAAAAAAGTCGACATTAATTGCGTCAAAAAACACACGTTTTCAATGTCACACTACGACCTTATTCGTACTTATTTCACAAAATTGTTCAATCACAAACCGAAAGTGACTCTTCCTTTTTCGGAAAAGTTTTTTTAAATCTTCAAAATATTTCAAAAATATAGAGTAATCAACTGATATCGTTGTTGTTGTTTTGCGGTTCACTGAGTGAGGAGGCTGATAGCTGTGTATTTTTGCTAATCTCACAGCAGTCCTTTTATTATTTTATTGCAGCAAATTACGTGCATACAAATTAAAAATTACTTTTCAATCGCACCAAAGAAGTATAACTTCTAGCGCGCGTACACTGATTTTTTATATATAACTGTATATATCAAGTTTGTGAGGTTAGGTATATAAAAAAATGACGTAGTGTCTTTCTTGTTGTGTTCCCGGTATCCCTTTTGTGTCATTTGTCACTTAAGGACGGTTCGAACTTTGAACTGAACACTATATGTACCGTCCTAAGTATATTATTTATATAGTTCAGAGTTTAAGGGTTGATCCAAATGGCTTTGCATTGATACTTTTGAAACTTTACTTGAGTTTCAATTCCTAATAAATTAATTTTATAATCTTACTTAAATATTTATAGATTTACTGACATAATATCACTGTATAAATTCATTAGCGTGTTCATAACAACTTGTTAATATTTTTGTGCAAAAAACTTAAATACATTTTTTTTCTCTATTTTATGTAGATATTGAAAAATTATTCGTTTATTGCGTAATCGCGTTTTTTTGTTTGCGAAATCTAAAAATCTGTTAATTTTTGTAAACATTAAAAATTATGAGCAGAATTATGGAGGTTTTAACGGATGGCGTTGTTCCAAATCTTCTTCGTTTCCGCGCTTGTATTTTTGACGTTTCGTCTACAACTGCGATAATGTCTTTGATAATGTCTATCGCAAATGTGGACTAAACGCCACGTAGAAATACCAATAAGTCGCAGCCTACAACCCCGGAAACAAAGAAATATTATAGCCTTCTACCACTCCCTTTGTATCATCAAATATAAGATTCAAAGCACCCGGATATTTCCGAGGGCTTCCTAAATAACATTTTCTATGTGATTTATAAATAATCGACATCTGTTCGAAGCAAGAAAGTTTGATTCTGTTTGTCGGTAAAACACTAACATTTACTCGCGATTTTTTAACCTATATGTTTGGATACCACTAGTTTCATTAAAATCGGTCTACCTGTTCTTGGACAATACAGACAGACAAAAATTATGACAACGCACTTTCACACCAAGAAAATGAAACTCGAAACAAAATTTCCGTTAGACCTCAATTGTTTCATAAAGAGAGTGGCGTGACAGAGTCAGCGAGCGTCTATAATCTACCATCTCTCTTTCGCCAGTCTTCGTATAAAACATTACTACTCTACAAATTTTGATTGTGGATTTGTTAACAAAAATCACTAAAAAGATGAAAATAATGAAATTTTGAGGTTGGAGCTAATTTCATTACAAAAACTTTTAATTACATATCTACTTTTATTAAATAGGCGCCGACCTCAAAATTTCATGTGATTTTTTTTGTCATGAAATTAGCTCCGACCTCAAAATTACATTATTTTCATCTTTTTAGTGATTTTTTTGAAGGAGGTTAATATTTTTTTTTTTAAGTTTTTTTATTTTTTACTTTTTAGTTTTGGATTTGATTTCGCACATTTTTAAAAACTACTGAACCGATTTAAATAAAATTTATGTGGGATCACCCTGAAGATGTGCCCTATTAAATAAGAAAAGAATCATCATAATCGCTTTACAAATGTTGGAGATATGAGATAGCATACATTAAAAAATATGTTTTTTTGACGTCATTTAAAAACGGACGAACCGATTTTAATAAAAACTATATGGGACCACCTGGGATATATACCCTTTCGAACAAAAAAAGAATTTTCCAAATCGTTTCAGGCGTCTTCGAGTAATCGGGGAACATACATAAAAAAAAAGATTCCGACGAATTGAGAACCTCCTCCTTTTTTTGAAGTCGGTAAAAAATGTTTTAACATATTTTTTAAAAATACACTACAGGTATTAAATTCACTGATCTCTGATATTACACGGTCGCTGAAATCCGGCAGAGTCGACTGTTAACGGGCGAAATCGTGCCCCCCCCTGTAGGTATTATGAGCACAGTAACTTGTCATCTTTGGTTGGGTAAAGAAGAAACATGGATACATAAGTTATCATTATAATATAATGTACCTACATAGACATTTGGTCGCATATATGTGCTTTTGTTTATGGGACGACCATAGCACGCTAGGACTGTGCTGGTAGGGTTTGTTTCAAAAAGCAGTGTTTTTCAACATGTTCCAAATCAATCTTACAACCATTTTACGAAATGTGATATGACGATAAAATAACAAAAATGTAACTTGAAAATGATTTATAATAATTAGTCATTCCCAAATAAAATATTTTGCCTTTTTAAAACTAAACATATTAATATTAATGTTATCATCCATAATTTTTTATTAACTCATTGTATTATTTTTAATTTCTTCTTCAGACTTCTAAAACATAGAAGTCTGAAGAAGGTTTAATATATAAACCGAAACGTCGCTAAATTGATTATAAATTTTAATTTTGTCCAATTTCCTGCTAATTTTAAAATTAAACATATTGTTAAAGCATAACTTTTACACTACTGCATACAAAAATATCAGTTAATTCACTCGACTGTCGGTACTTTTATGTTTGTCAGTGTAATTTTTATCACAAAGTAAAACGTTTTTTATGTTATCAAAATCTATTCACTTTATTTGTTTATTCTGAAAAAAATCAGCTAATAAACGTTTATTGAAATAAATACTTACACTATGTTGATAGAAAAACAATTATTTGTTGCAAAAACCAATTTCACTAAGTAGTTATATAGCTAAAATATAGCTAAATAACAAAAATGTCCTGTGATATTTGTTAATTAAGTATTTGTATTGTATTGTGATAGCTTTGACTGTAAAATTAAAAAATAACTAAATCCAAATATTAATATTCTTTTCTACTGATCTAATATCTACATGATATTCGGATTCGAAAAAAAGTGACATCAAGTGTGCTAGAGGAAACCGTCTTCAAACAAAAGAGGGGTGACCGTGTTTACTTACACAGTTTAATATAACAATTGAATAACAGGGAAATTTCACATTTTCCAACTTTAATATTTTTTCCGCCTCGCTCACATCTTATTTGACTTGTTGTCTAAACAATAATATTTGCACAAAATATAGTCGTTGCCTGAAAACTCACAGACAAAAAATAAACAATCCGTCGTCAATTCCTTAACGGAAATAAATTTCACGATCTATTTAAAACGAAATCGCATCAACACAGAAACAAATACACGAGTGAAACATTTGCAAAACAAACGAAAAACAAAACAAAATGTTTTCTAGCGTCGTCTCACTCGCACGCATTACAATACATACATAATCAATCATGATTCAATTACAGATCTAATTATAAATACATACCTATAGAATAGTGTAAGGGTAGATCTCGTTTCCTGCGTCAGTGTTTTCTCCACCCTTCCTCTACTTCTCTCGTCGTACACGCAGTCCCTGCTCAACTCGCCCCGTCTTCCCTTATTTTTGTGCGCGCCGGGTAAGTTCAAACTAAATCCTCGCTGCCCAGCTAGAAGTAAAGATTGAAAGAATCGTATAAATAATCAATTCGGAATCGATTATTGAAAAAAAAAACTCGCGTCGCAGTGCCAGGACAATATAGTGTTATAAAAATGATTTGTCGGGAAAAAGGACTTTTTAAGTAAACACTTATTTATTTATAGCGACGTTTCGTCCCTTGCTATAAATTACAAATAAGTGCTTACTTAAAAAGTCCTTTTTCCCGACAAATCATTTTTATATTAATTACCAAGGACAAAAAAGAAAAAAAGTCAATATAGTGTTATATTACAATATAGTTTGTAGTGTTAAAATAATCAATCAATTATCAATCGAACATCTACACGAAATTAAATACACCCTTCAGTAAATAACTCACTATCTACAAATTACCGTTTTCATAAAATTTGTAAATCCGGTCCGCTTAGGCCGATTTTATAAAAATTTTAGGAACACCTTTTGATTGCTACTAACGGGTTAAAATTCAATTTCAATTTTTTTTTCTTGAAGAAACACTAATCCCCTCCGCACACGAGTCATTTTTTTGCAATCTGAATTTTAAACGACTATTGTGCAATCGGTTTGCAATCGATTGGGGTTCTTTGGTCTGAATTTAGTAGAAATATTTCACTACTATGTAAATTGTTTTTAAGTTAAAATTAGTGTTTAAAAAAACTAAAACAACAAGCTTTTATGAACTCAAAATACAAAATAATTAGACAACAAAATTAGCGTTTACTGTAAAAGCGTGGGGTGTTTAATATATGTAATAAATTTTTCGTTTACTAGCTAATCGTAAATGTAGAGCTATTATGAAAATTTAAGTAGATAGCACCACTCGCTTTTTACAGTAAAGCTAATTTTAATTCATCTTTAAAGTTCAATTCCAAAATATGTAATAATAGGAAAAAAAGTCTTGATTTAATAAAGACGAAACGTTGCAATCAATGAGTGTTTAAATTGATTTTTTATTCCAATTACCCGTGAAACTAATTTCTGCTAATTTTAATTATTTGGCATTTTTGTTTTAGTTTTTTTTAAACTCTAATTTTATTAGTTTTAACCAAGTGGCTGAGTTGTATCGGAAAGAAGTATATTTTTTCGACTGATTCAGCCCCCGTCCGATAGTTTTAACAGATCCAATCATGTTTACACACGTGAGAGACGTCCGAAGTACAACACAGAAGTCATTAAGGAGTCAGCAAGCGGATCTTATGTTTGCTGATTCATTATCCAAATATAAACGACAGTTGCAGCGCACACAACAACGGTGTACACCAATTCCGTTATAAACATATGACTGTCGGCAAAACAAACGACGAATGCATATTATTGCAGTGCGCGTGCTGTTTCTGCGGCAAAGAGAATTTTCAAATTTCGCTGAATTTGAAAATTTATTCTGGCTTCGCGGTTCGGAAGGTAAATGTTTCAAATGACTCAGTTTTTGTGGCAAACGTCCTGGCAATTGTTTCTAAGAACGATGCAATGAAAAAAGGGGGGATTCAGTTCTGGTTGTACCGCAATTTTTCGTAGAACTATGTCTTTGAAAAGCATATTTTAATGTAGGTCAGGGGCGTAGCTACCGCCGTATCAATTCTTCGGGGCCCCCGGACCACGGGGGCCCCCAACGTGCGTAAGCAAAAATTAATAAAAACTTCCCAATTTTTTTTTATTTCAGAAATGACAAAAGTCAAAAAAAGCAATTTCTTTTTTTCCTGCGTAAAGCGTGCGTTCAAAAGTTGGCAACACCCTACATCGGTTATCGCGGGCTGCGGGATTTCCCCGTTTAGGTTATTTACTTCAACGGGGGAAGGGCCCTCAAACAAATTTTTATACGGGGCCCCGCCAAGGCACGCTACGCTTCTGATGTAGGTATAGACATTTTCGATGTTTTTTTACTAGATAAACTAAGAAGCGCACAAAAAATAAATTTTGAATTTAAAGTATTAATTGAAATAATAATTATTTTTCCAAAAAAACGAAACGTTTGATCATAAAAAAAAATTAAGAGGCGAATTAGAAAAACAATAAAAGCTTGCGTATAAAAAATTGTTAGAAATAAAGTAAACGTTATTCAAATGTTATTTTTAACTTTCAAAAGATTTTCCAACAACAAAATCTTGTTCACAACATGTATTTTTATTATTCAGTTTTTCGATATAAATTATAGGGCTACATTTTGTCTGAAGCCAAAATAATATTACCTTTAACTTGGGTAATGTCGTTACTGGAATTTCATTCCGGGAATACAGAAAATATTATGTAAAAACAAATTAACATAAAAAATAACATATTGCGTTCAAATTTGCTTTTGTAAGCATAAAAAAGCTTTTAGCAAGAACTAATATTCCACATTTAAATTGATGCATTTTTTATTAAGAGACACGAGCATAAATTAAATATCTAAAAAGTTTTGATACAGGCTAATCAGTGAGTGACGACGGGTAAAACATTTGGAGAGGACCTTAAATTAGCTTTAAGCCGGGTCCAGACGTGTGTAACGCGTAATGTAATCTATCGTGTAATGTAACACGAATTCTGCGTGTGGACGGCTCTACGAGCATAAAATGTAACGCTCGCGCCGGCGTTCGGCGTGATCCATCGGCTGTCGGTTTTTAGCGCGAACACAAAGGCGCTCGGAGTACTCGTTTGGACGGCGTTCGTGACGATTGTGTCGTGTGTACGTTCATGATACGAACAATCGCTTGAACTTATCAGTTTGTATCAAGAAAAACGTGTTATTTGGGATCCAAAAAAATCCGGATTACTTTAAAAAAATCTGAAATCTTCAGTTAATAAATATATATAAATAAAAGCAGCACCAGCTATCATGACTTTCCTATTCGGCATGTTCGTAGCAACTGAGTGGAAACAGCTTTTGACAAAGATTCGCTTTCACGATTCGCGTTGAGTTCGTGTGCTGTCCACACTGTTGACGCTAAATTACACGTCTGGACCCGGCTTTACTGTAAAAATCGTGGAGTACTTAATACCTGTTACTAGCTAATTGTAAACGTAAAGTTATTACGAAAGTTTAAGTAGATAGCACCCCACGCTTTTTACAGTAAAGCTAATTTTGTTTTCAAATTATTTTGCATTTTTTCGTTCACAAAAGCGTGTTTTAGTTTTTTTATTTTATTTTTTAAATCGAAATGACCGATTCTTGTAAGAAAAATGAACTATTGCTATTCGATTCCTGATCTATAAGATTGGTCATGAAGAACTCAGACGATCTTCTTGCCGATCAAGGAAGGCGCCGCCCCCTCCGACCAACTGGCCTCCTTCTCGCCGTCTCCAGCGGCGACTGCCTCACGGTATCAGTGTTCCCCAGCTCTAGGGTACTTTGCCCCCATACATACAATCTAATGTTTGAATTGGCAAATGGAATTAAATGTTTTTCTGTTCGTATTTTCACCACTACGTAGGGATGGGTGAAAAAACTGCCGTTTACAGACGAATCTCGACTTAGAAACTCTTAAGAAATTAACAATTTACGACTCTTAAATAGGATTACATACGAGGCGTTTTTGTTTCGGATTTTCAGTTAGTTTCTGCTTCATTGACGTTGTGAGTTTCGTATGTTGTGTTTCTGATAGATCAGCTTTAAATCTAGATTTAAGAATGCTGTTTGTTTTGAACTGAATGAGGAACTACATTTTGTTTAATAACATTCTTAAGTGACCTAGATTTAAAGTTGAAAGTCGTATCAGAAAACGAGCATTTGTGGTTAAAGTCATCTCCAACTTAAAACGTCTGTCGGAAATATTTCAAAGCCTACTGCCTACTAACAATATGCAATCAATAGAAAAAGAATGTCGTCTTTTTATGCGTTTTCGAAATATCTATATGCAAATTAATATTTTCGTATTTTATCAAAAAATGTTAAAAGCGCAGTAATATGTTGTTTTAATAAAACATCAACTTACTTTTGATAAAACTGTTCTTACATTTTAATGCGATGTTCTTACCGGACTTTTTTATAAATTAATCTTTTATTAATGGGTTTTCATATGATCTTCGTTGACTGCCTGAAATAAATTTTCCTTATTTGAAAACATAATTCACGGTTAAGCACGAACATAACGAGACTTTATCTTTTTGTGTGTTTCAAAAACCAAAACGAAAAAAAGCTTATCCAGAATTTTTGACTGTAATATTTCTGTCTGTAACAGATTCACTCGAGAATGGCTAGTTCTATTTTTACGAAATTTGGTACATTGTACATAGGCATCAAAATTTCAAAGTAGAGGATATTTTTATGTGCTGCTATAATCTAGTTAAAATCGACAATGGTGCAAGTGAAGCCGCGGGTAAAGTCTAGTTAGCTCTGAAATATTTTATGTTCAGGTGTGACAATTGATAGCAGTGCAATATGCACTGCAGGCAGGTAGGGACGCGAATGTGTTTATTAATAAGTGCACATCGCTCAACAGCTGCGGTGTCCGAGTGGTTAAGGAGATGGACTTGAAATCCATTGGGTTCTGCCCGCGCAGGTTCGAATCCTGTCCGCAGCGATTGATTTCTTTTTTTTTTATTTCATATTAAAAAATAAATAAATATATAATTACACTGATTTTTTGCGGTCATATCAATAATTAAAATTAATTGGAAATTGTTGCGTCCACATTTTTTTTTCTTTCTCAAACATACACAATTAAGTTAGCAGGAAAGTAGACAAATTGATGTAAATTTTTATACCAATTATTAATTTAGCGACGTTTCGGTCAGTTATTTGATCTTCATCAGGCATCTATAAAGTACAGCACATGTTAAAATTAAGTACACAACCAAATATACAAATGTCTACAAACGCTAAATTAATAATTGGTATAAAGATTTACATCAATTTGTCCACTTTCCTGCTAACTTAGTGTATGTTTGATTAAAATTAATTATTCTATACCATTTATAGCTAGAATGCTTTGACAGACGGTTAGACGGACAGAAAATAAATTAAAGTTTCCTATAATCTCGTGTAATCTCGGCAAGAATGTTATGTTTTAATTGGATTAATAATAACGGATAAATAAAACACTTGAAAATTCTACAAAATTTATGATTAAATTATTTCAGACAATAAGTCCATCCTTAGGAACATAAAACATATGTTTTATATTCCTGAGGATGGACTTATTGTCCGAAACGATCGTCTAGAAATAAATTATTAACAAATTTTGTAGAATTTTCAAGCGTTTTTATTTACCTGTTATTATTAATCTTGTGCTAAGTGAAAAATCAACGCAAATTATTTTAACTGGATTAGTTGAAACGAAAACTATACTAGATGAAAACTGGTTTAATCTACAGGTAGTACATTATTAACTTTATTGACATTCGAAAGTGATTGAAGGTCCACCCGACCCTGAAATGACCTCCAGTAAAGCGGAAAGTTGAGAAGTTGTTCGCAAAGCCATTCGTAGTCAATACATACATTGTGATAGCGTCGGTCAGTCGGAACTCTATATACATATACATACAATATCTAATTTGTGCTTGCATCTTGACGTAAATTTCTCGCTTGAAAATGTTCAGACATTACGCGGACTCATATCGTCGCAATTTTTAATTTATTAAGAATGGTTATTTTGTGCCGATTAATATATTCAGTTTTTAATTATTTTTAATTCATCCATAGTGGTATTATTCAGGTCCATGTAAATTATAAATTAAATAATCAGTTTGATCAGACCAAAAATTTTTTTTAATGTTGATTAAACTTTCATAATGTTACAACGTTTCATCGGCCATCTCGACTTCATCAGGTAATCATGAAATTATATCAACATATTCTTAATAAGTACATTATATTTGATGAAATGAAGACACTTGCTTTGTGTATAATTTATAATATCTAATATTCTTATACATTAAATTAATGTAATCAAGAAATTATCAATACTACCTGAAGTTTAAAAATTATACACAAAGCAAGTGTCTTCATTTCATCAAATATAATGTACTCATTAAGAATATGTTGATATAATTTCATGATTACCTGATGAAGTCGGGATGGCCGATGAAACGTTGTAACATTATGAATGTTTAATCAACGTTAAAAACATGTTTTGGTCTGATCAAACTGATTATTTAATTTATTATTTTTAATAACAACCTGAAAGTTAAAACTTTTCACTAGTTCAAAAACCTGGGAACTGAGAGTTTGTATTAGATTGAAAATCTTGTCAATGCCATTTCAGAAGACAGTCTTTGTATCAGACTGTCGTCGGTTCGAATCTCACCTTTGCTTTTTGATATACCCTGTTTTAATATTTATTATTTAATGATACAATATATTGTGGAGCCACCCTCCCCACCTCCCCAAATGAGAATATTTTGTATATGCGCATAAGATTTATATAAAATTAGATGTACCTTAAAAAGGCCGTATCAACAATTCCAGTGAACAGGCTTCTTTTAACATAAATGTATTAAATATTGAGGAGATCTTAATTTGGAATTTCGTTTTTTTTTTGGTGCGTTTTTGAGTTGTTTTATAAAACGCGGAGATGAGAAAAATTGTTTTCATATTTTTTGTTCGTCTGATTCGAGAACGGTTAGATCGATTTTGATGAAGTTTGGTGCCTACTTTATCAGTTAGTATCCGAACTTAAAATGTTGGGCAGTTTTTATCTGGTTACACTCAAGTTAATAAACTTTTTCTATCAAAACCAGCATAAACGCAACGGGACACCGATAACTTAAAAAAATGTCCGATTAAATTCCTACACTTACGTCACAACAATGATCCCTTTGAAATAATGTATTTTTCATTTAAAACATGGCTGAAAATTATTATTATTAGATACAGAGGTGACCTCGTTCCGTTAAATAGTAGTGGGGCCATGACGTAATCCAATGTGTTGTTCATAAAAATATTGAACGACCTTCCAGCTGACGTAATTCATTAACGAGGTAACCTGTCTAATAACCTTGTCTGAAAACAACGTTTGAAATTGTTGAGTTTTTGAAAGGTTTCAAATGATAATTGCTGAAAGAAAATCATTCAGCTTCGATATAAAAAAAAATCTGATGAAAAATTCTGTAAAGGCGAACCTTTTAACGGAAGATAATCATACAATTAAAAGAATGTTGTCGGCCATTTTAGTTTAGTATATTCACTTGTTTTTAAACTTGTTTAATTTGGCAGAGTGGAAGTGTTATTGTTTTGTTCGGTTTGTACGGTTGGTACGCGTTGAACGCAATAATCGTTTGATTTTATTTTATTTGGCCGTAAAGACTTCAACAAGTGAGCGCCCCGGCTACGGAATAGTGGATTATTATACTCCGTGGTGTCGTACGGAGTACAGAAGACTACAAACATCTGCTTCACAGATATTGCCTGAAATATTGACTCAACGGCACTGCGGGGCAACATAGGTTCAACTTAGTTACGCACTTTTGTTTTTATTGAAAAGAAAAGAATAACGAAACACCGGCCGCACTGCGGACGTCGGCTGCCAACACAGCAGAGTGAAAAGTTTTGTATGACGGCTTAAAACTTGATATTGAATCTGATGCAGTCAACTCGACACGAGCGTTGCGAACGGCGAGACGAACGAAATTCTAAATTCACTAAGTTTTTGAATATTGAAAAAAAAGTATGCGTGTAAATTTTACCCGCGGTTGAAGTAAAACATTTAAACAATATACACGCTCTGTTTACATAAATAATTAATTTATTGATTTACTAACCGCTACCCGTGCATCTAAACGCGATTTAGATAAAACACGGCCGCGTCAACAGTAGTGGAACTTTCGGGGCTGTGCGACAGTAGTAGAGCCGTCGACTCCAGTATGTTAGAGTCTTGCCTCGCGGGACTCTGACATTGATTTAATAGGAATAAATCCCATAGAAAAGTACTTTCAGTTTTTCCTGAATTTTCTACTTTTTCGGGCAATTTTTGTAATGTTTCTTTCCCTAAAAACCTTATTCGGACGATTACGAACATTTAAGAAATAGCCAAATTGGTTCTTAAGGGATGCGCTTACCAACGAACGGTATTTAATTTTTCTTTATATAGATTTAGGGTTGTTAGGGAACATGCCCATACTACGTGACCTATTTTTTAAGATTTTTCGACCCCTCCCTCCCCTCGGTAGTATATGCCAAGACCCCTCCCTCCCCTTAAGTTTTTACGTAGTATTGACCAATATGATTTTTAATCATTTCGCAGGCAGAAAGTGAAACAAATAATAATAATTTGGCTCACATACGTCTTTGTTAATGCGTTTATTGCATAAGACTGTATGCATACTTATGATTACTAGTCAATTATATATTATAAATATATAAATATACGTGCGTCAGCGCCACCAACTGTGAGTTTAAGAAGCACTAAACACTGCGCGCTATATTCGAATATGAGTCGAAAAAGCACGAGATTTCTCTCAGCGAAATCGACTACGTGACAAAAATCTAAGCCAGCCCCCCGCTCCTGTGACTGAGCGTAGTATTTTGAAGACCTCCGTTCCCCCCATAAACGGGTCAAGTAGTATGGGTATGTTCCCTTATGGTAATTGGCATCACCAAATTCTGTGATTCAAAAAAGTCACATCTATTTTTGACGAATTGCGTTTCATCTCTAGTTCTGCCCACCATTTTATTCTTCGAATCGCTGGGGCGATGCCGCCTAAGATGTTTTACTTTAAAAATCTATTTGTAGGTGGGAAAAAAACAGCAAAAAATCGACGTAAGTGGTCTTATTTTGTGACCGTAGATGTAACAGCCAACAGGGAGAAACTGTACGATAAGCCGAACACAGCCGGGTCATCATAGACTTGTTTCTTGTTCACATATAGTACATATATCTATTTATGTTATTCGAGATCCTAGACTATCAAAGAATTAAAATTAGAGTTTAAAAAAACTAAAACAATTTGCGACTTTTTACTAAAATATACGACAAAACGTTCGCGGAATATTCTTCCACGAATTTTATTTTCTCGAATTATACCGCGTAAATATTTAATGAATAATAAACAAAATCATATTCTTGAGTGTTTCGTCCTTCGTGGCCAGGCGTCCGGATAAAGCTTTTTAAATGCTTGTTCGGCCAAATTTGTGTCTTAAATAGAGTTGAAGAAAATAGGGAATATAGGCCCTCACTCATAGTTTACTGGAAAATTTAAACGAAAATCCTAAGTCTTGAAGTTCCCATGGAAAAAGGAATGTTACAAAACATTAGTTCGGCTTGCACTTGACCGTTTTTTTCAAACTACAATTACTAGTTCACGTAGTACTGATTACAGACGAATTCCGTGATTATTCGATTTCAGTGGAACCCAAAAAATTAATGTTAGTAAATTCGTGTCCATATTTTAATGAAGTTGGAATCGTAGGGAATTGGACAGTTTACGAAAGAATTAACTTTGATTAAGTTGAACGTTTCGTTGCTAATTGCAACTTCCTCAGCAACTTATTATAACGTAATATAACATCTGTTTTTACAGACATAAAACTTTTGTATTAAAAACTGTTTATATTTTTTTTAAAGATTATTTAGAAAATTGGAAGAGAGAAAAAAAGTTGCTGAGGAAGTTGCAATTAGCAAGGAAACGTTCAACTTAATCAAAGTTAATTCTTTCGTAAACTGTCCAATTCCCTACGATTCCAACTCCAAAAAATTAATATTTCCGGGGAGAAGCAAAATCAAGGGCGTATCTCAGCCAAGTCCAATGTTTGTACACGGAATGTATGTCGCAGTTAGAGAGGGTTCGTGATCCCACTACTGTTACGTCAACGACGGGTCCCCACTAAACTCACGGTAGGAGCGGGGGACCGTCGACAAGGCCTGCTTAGATAAGATTCATTCTAATACATTGTGTGTGCAGAGACCATTGTGACGGTATTATGTAACCTAAAGGGACGCATCACATGACACAAATATCCAGTGTTAATGCGCCACTCGTGTCAAAGAAGACGGCATCAATATGCCTGTTTCGGACTCATGATCAAGTTCGCCATTTTGAAAATAGTTTTATTGTGAATATGCACCACTCATTAAATATAGAAGCATAATACACATGATTTAATGATAATAAAAAAAATTATAATGAGCCTCACCCTCATAAGCTCACAACAGAAGTTTGTTTTTAATATTAAGTTTGATTTTTTGTTATGCCAAACTAATTAAAAATATTTACACACACCTTAGCAGCACACTATAAAATTCTGTCCTTGTCAGTTTCATGTAATTTAGGAGACAAACTAACTTCCCCTTTAGGGGTCGATTCTATTTCCCCTCGATTTTTTACTTTTTTCAAACATATACGTCGCTAAAGAAGTTAAACTTCAAAAACCCGAGTCGCAGTGCCAAAACCCTGCCGACCATATAGTGTATTTGCTAATACAGGCAGTCTGGTTTTATTCTGCGAACTTTAGTGTGTTGTTAAGCAAAATAAAACATGTAACCCCTTAACACACTCCATAAAAATGCTTTTTTTTCTTAATTGCAATATTATTATCAATCTAACGTCTACACCGAATTAAATACACCCTTCAATAAATACGTCATACTATCTGCAAATTAGTGTTTTCAAAAAATGTGTAAGTCCGGTCCTGTTGAGCCGATTTTATTAAAATTTTAGGAGTACTTTTTAATTGCAACCAGAGGGTTACATTTCAATTTTGAATTGATTCGGAGAATTTTTTCGGTATTTTCGGGCCCAAAAACAAATACTGTTAACAAAATAATTAAACGGACGAAATTTGTTTTAATAATTGTGAAAATTTTAGCCCGTTAAACATTCGTGAATAAATTCTGTTCGACACGTATATGTTTCGGAAAATTCATAATATCTCCTATGTAACAATAAACTATTTGTTTCCCCTTGAAGATATTATCACAACCCCGTTAGGGAGGCATATACGACCTACACAAGTACATTTCAAAGTGCAATTTCATTTCTTTCATTTCACCCCCGTTCTTTATCTTACACTTTTCCCCTATTATCCAATATATCGATGCTCGTGTGTTTTTATGTCCTGCATGGTGTTCAGTCACTATGGTTTATTTGCCTGCTTTCCCCTATATTGAAGTTTTCAAGAAGACTGCAATATTTATGAGCACAAAGTTGGTAGCCCAGTACATAGTACGTCTTCGATCCCCCGGTAATCCGTTGCTGTTTGTTACTTTCCGAGAATTCAAGATAACGGGATTTCAAAAACATGTCTACATTGTCGTTTATTCCTTTTTTTCCTGTAAAATGTATCGTGTCTTCAATAGGTTTTAAGAATTTATAAATACTTATGTAAAGTTTGTTTATTTGCTTATCTAAGCTATAATCTCTGAAACTCTTGAGACGATTTCAGAGCGTAGCATCCGAACATAGTCGTTTATACGTAGACTGATAAACACAATACCCTTGCGCCGCGTCGGATAAAAAAAGGGAATGAGCGGTAAGCGAACATATTGCGCATCTGCAGGGAGGATTTCATTACTTTATATAAATTATGTTTGCAACGAATGAAAATGACGTCTACAATAGACTTGTTAGGTCATTTTTAACAGACTGCTGTCATTCCCGGGCAACGCCTGGTAAATACGACTAGTTAATCGGTCGTGATCTTGCGTTTGTTACAAGACCAAGAACAGAGCTAGGCAAAGCACCGAAGTGCTTGAAGTAATCGTAAGATGTGACATGACGTAAATAATAAATATTAAAAGCTACTAATTTTTGATTGTTTAAAAAACTATTAACTACATGTAAATAAGTCCGAGGACGGATATACATAGGAACTAATAAAGTTTAAGTCCTGGGTCCTGAAATGTTAAGAGCCCACAAAAATTCAGTTATCATACATTTTTTGTCTACTTTTTTGTTAATCATGAGCATTTAAAGTTATAGTAAAGCTTGATATTAATGATTTTTATCATTATAATGAGTGAATTATGACAATTTTTTGGATGGTTTTAGATAATATCTTAGGTGAATTTTGACAATTTTTTGGGTGAATTCAACCATTTTTTTGGGTACATTTAATATTTTTATGAGTGAATTTATCGTATTTGGGTGGTCAGCTAACTGAGTGTCAACTCTGATTTTAACGTTATTAAAAATAAATTTTAAACCCCAATTTAAAGATTCTTAATCTAACAAAAATGGGGTCCCACTGGACTACAACCAGGCCTAGATAGTCATAAAGAAGTGTGTAAATTGTAAAATTGCAAAAGTCTTAATCTAACAAAAAATGGGGCCCCATTGAACTACAATAAGTCCTAGATCCGCCTCTCAATAAGTCATAAATAGGTGTGTAAATTGCAAAACTGCAAGAGTCTTGCTGACAAAATCAAAAGTGGTGGTTTTTGCTCATCACTACTAAAATTATTCTAAATTTAAATTTACACTCCATCTGTCATTTTTTGTGCAAGCATTGCAATAATTTCGAACATAATTCGCAGTTGGCTATACGCAAATCAAAGGTTTGAATTGCCACTGTAATCAAACGATGTTTTATTACTTGCAAATCATCAAACAAACCCGTAGCCTTCTACAATCTCAACATGGCAAGGTAATAGACATGTCTTGCATTCACGACTTTACATAGCGGCTCACTATCTCGGTTTACCCTACTAAAAACAAAATCTCTAAAACGGTCGCGAACTGTCATCAATTGTTTCCGAATTAAATTATCGTCCGAATCGTCCAGTAATACTATTTAATTAGTGTATTTGCCATAAGGCAACATACACTATTGGCGTCGGTCGGATGACGGGACCTAGGGGTCGGACCAAAATTTCTCGACGTTTCATAACCTCCTAAACACTTTGGCACCATTTTTAAAAATGTTTATATATATATGTATATATATATTTATATATATATATATATATATATATATATATACGTATATATATATGTATGCGGGCAATAACTTTCGAAAGAGTTCATTGATTTCAACTAAATTTGGCCCACGTGTTGAAATCCATCACCGCAAGAAGCCTATTTAAAATGGGCGTAATCGGGGCATTTTAAGGGTAGTTTTTAGGGGTTGAACAATGCCTTTGGGCCCCAAAATACCGAAAAAATTCTCAGAATCGTTTCAAAATTGACATTTAACCCTTTAGTAGTAATTAAAAAGTGTCCCTAAAATTTTAATAAAATCGGCCCGACAGGACCGGAGTTACAAATTTTATGAAAACACTGGTTTGCAGATAGTGAATTATTTACTGAAAGTTGTATATAATTTGGTATAGAGGTTCGATTGATGATAATATTGCAATTAAGAAAAAAAATGTTATTTTAAGAGGTGTATTAAGGAGTGAAATTTTTAATTTTGCCCAAAAACCAACTTAAGTTCGCGAAATAAAGCCACACTGCCTGTATAAGCAAATACACTATATTGTCGGCAGGGTTTTGGCACTGCGACCCGGGTTTTTCAAATTTAACATGACTAAAGCTAATTGGGTTTCTATGCTAACTTCACTTCTTTTATTACTACTATTTTTTCTGCTAGATATATGGCTCACTAGTGTTAATCACCAAATTGTAATAATTTGGTTTTTAGGCAGTTTCCGATTTTCTAATTTCAATTTGGAGAATTTTGAATCTAAAACATTTCTGTATTAGCGCGATCGTCTAGAAACACCGCGTCTTGGTTTCTATTTAGATTCTAAACTCACAATATTTTAAATTCAAATCTGGTTTCTATATAGAATCTAGAAGCTCAACATCTGAAAATGAGAAGTGAGTCTTGAATTCAGATTATTTATTTCATCGCATAGCGACGTTATTGTACTGGTTTCTATCTAGATTCTAGATGCACGGTGCATTAGCGAATTCCAATTCTGTCGAGGTTAATGATAGTTCTGCACCAAAACAGCAAAATTATTTCATCGCGCAGAAACATAGACGTCTTGGTTTCTATTTAGATTCTAGATGCACAACATCTATATTGATTTTAACTGAATATGTACACGTCTATGTATAGCATAAACGTGTATTGTATTTGTAATGTTTAGTACGTGATTGACAATACAGGAGTTTAGAAAATAACACAACAGGAACATAACC
The DNA here is from genome assembly GCA_034508555.1 of Venustoraphidia nigricollis. Classification (NCBI taxonomy): domain Eukaryota; kingdom Metazoa; phylum Arthropoda; class Insecta; order Raphidioptera; family Raphidiidae; genus Venustoraphidia; species Venustoraphidia nigricollis. The sequence goes on along the minus strand of JAVRKA010000032.1, from coordinate 1,209,832 downwards.
TCAAACAAATGTTTTCATTTCATTTTTCACATGAAAATAATTCAATACGTACTTTTTGCTAAGAATCGCATGCAACATATTCGAACTAAGAAAAGAAACAAAATGCACCAAGACGCATGGGACTGAGTTCGAGTTGCAAAGGAAAGAGGCAGCATTGCATTTTCGAGTTCAACATGCCTCACGTAGCGTTATTTCTCAAAATCTATAAAATCTATAAAAAATAAGGTATATAACTGTTTATATAAGAATAAAGAACAGAAAAATGTGATAACGTTTTTTGGTTACTTTAAAAATAAGTGAGTTACAAGGACTTGTTGAACTTTCGATAGCTCGTCTAGCGAAATTTTTTAAAACTGTAAAAAGTACCAAATTTCTGAATGGTTAGTAGCGGTCTTACTTTGAAATAGATATTCCACACAGGTTAAGCTTTTTTTTTAATGGCATACAGCCGTAGATACAGTTTTCATGATAAAAAAAAGAAGAAAGTATTGTTTTTTGCAATTTTGGATAATTACAGTTTTCCATTAATAATTGTGCGCCGCCATTTATATAATTCAACCTCACTTATTCCAATTGGGTGTGCGGTGTGCAGCCGCATTATGAACACAAAATGTGCACCAAGTTAGGTTAGTGTGTGTGACAATTGACAATCGGCAATATGGCTGCCGCTGCATTGCATAACGCTCAATGGCCATAAAAGTGAACAGCGCACTCCCTGTCCCGCCAATTATAACATACACAGTGCTCATTTGTTTTTATTTATTCATTTTGTTAAACAGTTGAACGGCTCCAATTACTATTAAAATTAAACTGTTTATATGTACGTATGTGTTTCCTCCATTAAAATTATTCAATTGCATGTTCGAATATTACGCTTTATCAACTTTACCTTATATTTATATAAATTCGAAATCGGCTCAGCTTGACTTTTTCTATAAGTTCGGTTATTATAAAACGAGCCACAAAGCGCTCAGTGTCATAAAAAGTAGCTGATTGGCAAAACACTAGAAACATGAAAAAAATATTAAAATATCTATGCTTAACATTAGCGTATTTGATATAAAAAAGTACGCTGAACCGATTAGAAAGGCAAGTTCGTACCTTGGATAGTTTAAAACGGCTATATGTCCGAAAATTTAAAAAATACAGGGTTGCAGATAATCGGAATTGAGTCAGCGCGATTTTTTTAATATCAGACGAAAGTGAATTAATTTTTCAATATTTTTTCTCTTTTGAAAGGAACCTAAAAAGGCGTTAGATATTGTTCACATATGAGTTACACACACTTTTTATTAATTATAATAAATTTAAAATGCGATTGAAACTTTTATCTTATGGAACACTCTGTATATAAACACAGGTAATATTAACTGATGATTTAAAACGACTTTTAAAGACGAAAGGTAAACATAATATTATAAGAAAATCCCACTTTTATTGAAGGTTTAACATTACCTATGTGGTTTTATCGTCGAAGTACTGAAAAAAAGTTTGAAAAGCCTGAAAAGCGGATACGGAAACATTGTCAGAAAGGACGCTGAAAACGTATTTTGTTGACTATCAGTGACCTTGGTTACTTCAAGGACGAATTTGTCCAAAAAGCGTTTTTTTCGGTTTTAAAAGAATTATAATTAGTTTCAAATATTGTGGATTAAAACCAGGTTTAGATCATTTTTACAGTTGATTTTTGATTGCAAAACATGTATCTAATAAAATAATACGCGTTAAATTGATTTAGAAATTTAGATCATTTGTGAAGACTTTTTCATTTGTATTAATATTTTCAAGATAAAAAAAACTGTTTTTTTTTCATATTAATTTGTGGTGTAAATAACACTTTTATATTGCGCCATAAATATTTCGTGGTCTCTAAAAATATTCCAAACATATCAGTAGTTATGTAAATTTAAAAAACATAATAATTTGCAACTGTTTTAAGACTGCTGTACTTCGTATAGATCAATGATCTACAATTTACATAATAATTGACATTATTAGCTTCTATTTTTCTGTTCAAAAATAAAATAAACGATATCTGTCTCTCAATAAACTGGGTACTCATTACAAACCGAATTATACGAAGTGTCTAAAAAAAAACGCGTGTGTTTCACCCGCTTTAAGCTCACGCGGCTAGTAATGAACTTGTTTCAATGATGCGTTATCCAATTTGCGTTGCCAATATTTCTCTTATATTTCCCCGCCGCTTGAATCATTTCCTCTTTAACGTTACAGAAAATGTCAAGCATATACGTCACTAAAGAAGTTTCATTTCAAAACTAGTTACATACCTATAGTCTTCAATATTTTTTGTTCCAATATATATTTTTAACGTGGAAGGAAAGTTTGGTTGAGGAACAGTTGAAAAAAAGAAGCTTTACCGATGTTTCGCTTGTGGCCTACGTTTCGGAAAATATATTTCCATCCTCAGGGCCTTTGACTAGCCTGAGGCCCTGAAAATGGAAATATATTTTCCGAAACGTAGGCCATAAGCGAAACATCGGTAAAGCTTCTTTTTTTCAACTGTTCCTCAACCAAACTTTCCTTCCACGTTAAAAAATTGCATACCTATATTTATATATTTATTTTATATTGTTTAGTAAATTGTGGACAAGTTTTTAGCAAATATCTTGAAAGAAAAACTTTTTATTATACATATTACTTATAAAAATAACCAAGGCTTCCCCTAACAAAATTTCGGTCTGTTTCGAATAGAACAGTACGTATCTGTACACTATTTGTGTGCAAATTATCGACAGAGTAACTGCGCACAAGGAGGATGAAAGAACAAGGAGGATGGAAGGTACACGGATCTCTCTGGAACTGCGTTAAGGATGATATAATTTATTTACTGGGACTCTGCCCCGTTCCTTGTGCATTATGAACCATCATTATTTCATCAGCCATACATGTCTTACGCACACAATGAGATTAAGACAAGGGCTGTACAAAATTCGGTCACAGAGAACTGTTGAAAGTATCAATTGAATGTTTGAATCTATATTAATATATAAAATTATTCATCTTCAAAGTTCAATTCCAGATATACGTTATAATAGAACTGGAATAATGAAAATAAATCAATTTAAACACTCATTGATTGCACCGTTTCGTCTTTTTTATTAAGACTTTTTCAAGCTCTCAATATGCTTAAATGATAGTTCAACTATGATATAATATACAATTTGGCATTACAAAAACAATTATTGAAAATTGAAAAATTGTAGAGAATTTTCTACAATTTTTAATAATTGTTTTTGTAATGCCAAATTGTATATTATATCATAGTTTAATTATCGTTTAAGCATACTGAGAGCTTGAAAAAGTCTTAATAAAAAAGACGAAACGTTGCAATCAATGAGTATTTAAATTGATTTATTTTCATTATTCCAATTACCCGTGATCCTGTTTTCTATTATATAAAATTCTTTGCATGTATGTACGTTAATTGAACGTACCTATTTAACTAATAATAATCAATTTAGATGAAACTTTTTTGAAATGCTTTTTATGATTCCAAAAATGCTATAGGTTATGTACTTATGTTTTATTTAACTATTTCATCAGAGAGTTTATTAATTAATTAATATAATTTCTTAGTTTATAAAATTAAAAGTCGAGAAGTCATATTATTGTTTCTATATGGTTATGCTATGATAGCACAAATAAAAAACTTATTTTTAAGGGAAATTTGCGATCACACTTTTCAATTTTCAATAGGTAATCTTCGAATCCAGGCGAAATCCGACGTGGTTGTTAGTTATTTAAAACCAACTAAAAATATTAATGATAAGTCTGACCTTAAAATGATTACTTTTCGATTGTGAGACCTTAATTGTAAAATTTACTTATGTACAAAAAAATTATAACAAAAAAAAAATGAGTGTGTGGTTTAGACCACACGATAGAGAAAATGTTTCACTTACCGGTATGCAAATTGCAAACTTTGAAACAAGAGTCGTCTATGATAGTTTATTGAAACACAAAAAACGTGTTTCGATTTATTTTTTTACCGCCATCTGTTAGCGGAGTTTATTAATAGGGTGCTGCCGTAATCCTCTTTTCGTGTTTGCATCACTAAATATAATTCAGTCACGTTTTTTCATATCTGATCAAAATCATTCAGGTTAAATACAACACACGACTGTCACTTTTAAGGATCTCAACTGTCAAGCGTCTATAATCTACAATATCTATCTTGCAAATATTATTTTCTTCGACGAACATTTCACTAACACAATCTCTTTCACATGTTTTATACTCGATTAAAATAATCAAATATTTAAAATAATATTTTGCTACTCTAAGATTTATTTAATATTGTTAATATATTTAAAATATACAAGAATCGCAAACTTTTAAACCTTTCGAAATGACGTTTTAACACTTAAAGCATAAAAATATAAAAAGAGACAGGAATTTACAAGCAGTTGTAACAAGTAAAGACAATTATGTAATAGCACAAATGTAGTGCTATTCAGTGGCGTGCTCCAACAATTTTATTTTTAGTCTGTTAAAGAAAAGAAACAAAAAATTATTTTAATGATATTTAGATTACATAAGTCCCAGCTATATTATTTTATTCATATCGAAATCAAAGCCACCGCTCTTTCTGTCTTGTATTAACTGGGAACATAAATATCAGATCATAGACGCTCGACAACTATGATTATTAGCGTATTGATTACGATAATGTAATTAACATCAAAGAACGTCAAATTAACCCAAGGCTTAGTGATTTTGTTCCGTTAGATAGTAGTGGGGGATAACGTCATTCAGTGGACTGTCAATTGATATGTGGTTGACAAAAATATGGACGGTCTTCCAGCTGACGTCATGCATGAACGAAGTAATCTTTAATAACCTTGAAAATAGTCTATAATTCGCAATCGATGTGAATGATAGATACCTATACATTCGGCTACTGATTAAGGACTAGAATCAGGCCAGCACATATAATTAAAAAACAGTGGTGCGCGGCAGAAATTATACTTCATTGCAACAGAGAAATGAGACGTGCCATCTATGAGTACAAAGTAAGATTTATCAACGATTTCAACCTTGCCGATACACGCAGTACATTCATATTCAAAGAAAACAAGCTACTAACTTTTGCTTTTGAGCTGCTCACAGTTATGCATTCCAATGGATATTTCATTGAAAAGCACAACGCATCCAAATTATCACCCGCAGGAATGATATTGTGTTAAAACATAAAACAATTTTTTTGAGAGAAGTCCTAAGTATATGGGAATTAAAATTTTCAACACACTACCTAATGAAATAAAAATTTGTAAGAATATTTTAAAAATAAATTTAAAAAAAACATTATTGTAACACCGTGCCTTATGATTTGAAGGATCATTAGTGTATTTGCCATAAGGCAACATACACTATTGGCGTCGGTCGGATGGCGGGACCTAGGGGTCGGACCAAAATTTCTCGACGTTTCATAACCTCCTAAACACTTTGGCATCATTTTTAAAAATGTTTATATATATATGTATATATATATATATATATATATATATATATATATACGTATATATATATGTGTATATATATATATATATATATATATATATATATATATGTATATGTGTACGCGCGATAACTTTCGAAAGAGTTAATTGATTTCAACGAAATTTGGGCCACATGTTGAAATCCATCACCGCAAGAAGCCTATTTAAAATGGGCCTAATCGGGCTATTTTAAGGGTAGTTTTTAGGGGTTGAAAACTGTTTTTGGGCTCCAAAATACCGAAAAAATTCTCCGAATCGTTTCAAAATTGAATTTAACTTTTTGGTAGTGATTAAAAAGTTTCCCCACAATTTTAATAAAATCGGCCCGACAGGACCGGATTTACAAATTTTATGAAAACACTAGTTTGCAGATAGTGACTTATTTATTGAAGGGTGTATTTAATTTGGTGTAGACGTTAGATTGATAATAATATTACAATTAAGAAAAAAATGTTATTTTAAGGGGTGTATTAAGGGGTTAATTTTTTTATTTTGCCCAAAAACAAACTTAATTTCACATAATAAAAGTATAAAACCACACGGCCCTATACAAGCAAATACACTATATTGTCGGCAGGGTTTTGGCACTGCGACCCGGGTTTTTTTTAAATTATTATCTATTTGACGTTTGTATCCGCATTTGTGGCATTTCAATAAAATTCTATTCTATTAAATTAAATTAACAACTAGCTTCATGGTGTCTAATGCGTGCGGAGCTTCCGTAATAGAGAAAATTTACCCTCGATGCACCAACAGAAGTATAACTATAAAAATCAAAAAATTCGCGTCTGATTTTGAGCATCCCTTTCTGAGAGGTTGTTGTTCACAGCGCGTTGCCAGCTGCCGTAGTGGTCTAAAGAGGATGGCGGTTATGTCAGTTGACTTCAAAAGGAGAGAGAAAACACGTCAGGAATTCGTCTGATCCAAGGAGGAGATGCCGTCGCGTCACGGCGTCTTATCGCGATGCAAAACGAATTATATCAATATCATTATAAGCGCGTCGAAATGGTGACTTCTCTGCCCACCCTTCGGTGGGTTCGGGGGGCGGACTAGAAAGGAGCGGATGGCCTGTTTATTACCGCCATCGACTCCCGACTTTATTACGGCATGAATTATTTATTGTTACAAATATAGATTATTTGTAAGGAAGGCAACTTGTTGATTACGACATTTGCGCTCGGTTTTTCAGTTAAATTAGTCGTATTTTCGACAAAAAAAGTCGCGTAGGTTCAGTTCTTGTAGCACTGTGTCTTTGAAAACAAACTTTGTATAAGTACATTTTTAGATGTTTGTTTTTAAATGTAGGTACATTAAAAATATCGGTATGTATAATATGTCACTTAGTACTGTATCAAAATTACTGTTTGATGCGCCATTTTGGACATTATTTTTCTCTTTAATTCTGTTATTTCATAAAACAACAAAGTAGGCTATACTAGCGACATCAGACGGAATTTCTTAAAAGCTATCGGTTTAGTTAGGTAGTTAAATTATGGATTTAACAGTATAAAAACCTTTAATAGTTTAAAAAGTTTTTTATGGAGGCACTAAAAATGTTACTTTTGAAAATGGAACAAAAGTAAAATGTACATATATTATACGACCACAAACATAACCCAACCTGTGTTGAAAAATGTTTTTCCAACTATATTTATCATCTCCCTAGACATCCTATTTTATTTTATCAATATACATCTTTAACGAAAATGTGAATATCAATTATCGCGATCAGTCCAAAGAAGTATAACTTCTGCTTCGCACCACTTTTTTTTTTGTTTTTTATTTAATCCCCTCACAAAATGTCAATTTCTCAATCGGTTGACACTGATTCCTTGTGACAAATACGGTCAAGTTGTGCCATAGTGGCCTTTATCAATTATTCAATTGAGCATACAAAATGACCTTTTGACCTTGTTAAAGATTAAACTCGTGGCCTTTCTCGTTTGTTTAAGCTTTAGCATGAGTTCAGTTAATTAATTGTTTAATTTTAATCAAACAGTTTCATTAAACAAAAATAAATGTTAAATAAATAAGCTATCAGTTTTTTATTCAGCTGGGATCATGTCGCCTCTCAGGGGAAATATAACGCCCGGACATACGTCCGAGCGTTATATAAAATATCACATCATTTTAAACACAACGATTATATTTTGTTGCCTAGCTTCAACTGGAAAAGACAGCACTGTTGGTCATAAAGATACTTTACTATTTTAATATATACTTTCAATATGGAACCATATTTTGATGCAGAATATTTTGCATTGCAAAGAAAACGAAACACATTTTACTTTGCAACAGCTAGTATTATCTGAACCTAGTACTAATTCATATTGTCAATTTATTGTTTTTTTAATAATTAACTGAAATTCCAATTGTTACGTTTACCTGTTCTCGGATTAGAACCTGGGTGCCTGTAGCAGAGGAACCAAGAAAAAAATAAATTACGGAATCGCTACACCTTTTCTCAACACGAGTGTCGTGAACGACGATTCGAACGAAATTCATTCACAACTTTAAAATTTAAAGTAGTAATCATAGAGGTATTATGTCGCATTGGAATTGATTTTTTTTGTTTAATTTTTTTTTTATTTTAAATATCAAAATTTTTTCAAACTGAGCAACTTTCAAAAGAGGTCAGAAGCGTCCGACGGCTCCAAAACATTTCTGTTTCACTTTTATTTTTGGGAACTAAAAAAATACGAAGACAATTTTTATTGTCAAATATAAAGGACTTAAGTAGAAAAAAATTAGTTTTTTAGTCGTTAATACCAAAAGAAAGAGACTTGTCCAGTAAAAACTGAAATTTAACGTTTTTTGGACTTAAGACCTTTACACCTGACATAAAACAATTTCAAATCGGACAAGCTACAGTAAATGCTTTCTACCGAAGAATTTTCTAAGTCATGCAAGAGTTTTACCGAAGAGTGAAGAGATAATAAAAATAGTGAATAGTGTTAAAAAGCTTCATCGCGAAAACTTCAAAAACAGAGTCTCTCGAATGTAAGAACGGGGGCGGCGCGAAGAAAAGTATATTGTTGTCGGGGGCAAAGGTCGGCACTTGAGTTGTTTTTTCCTCTTTCACGGGCCCCGTACAATATATATATAGATTGAATTCAGTAATTAATTATGCATGGTGCATAAGACACGGGCCGGCACTTGAAGTCCCAGCCATCTAGATGATGAATTGTTCTCTTCAATCTCCCTAAATATGGGAGCAACGCCTGTGTACACTGTACACTACACACAAACTCGTTTATACAGGGTGTTCTCTCAAGCCGGGTCCAGACGTGTGTAACGCGTAATGTAATCTGTCGCGTAATGTAACACGAATTCTGCTTGTGGACGGCACTACGAGCATTACATGTAACGCTCGCGCCGGCGCTCGCCGTGATCCATCGGCTGTCGGTTTTTAGCGCGAACACAAAGGCGCTCGCAGTACTCGTTTGGACAGCGTTCGTGACGGCTGTGTTGTGTGTACGTTCATGATACGAACAGTCGCTTGAACTTATCAGTTTGTATCAAGAAAAACGTGTTATTTGGGATCCAAAAAATCCGGATTACTTTAAAAAAAAACTGAAATGTTCAGTTAATAAATATATATAAATAAAAGCAGCATCAACCACCATGACCTTCCTATTCGGCATGTTCGTAGCAACTGAGTGGTAACTGGTAACACAGTTTTGTAGAGCATTCCGTATTCGAGATATGACGTCACATATACACAGCGAGTTAAGCACTACACATTTAAGTTCAAACTATACGCTATTACAGGGAAAGACGGCGGAAACCAGCCGACGGTTTCTAGCTGACGACGTCATGACTTGTAACACCTACTTGATGGGGCAAAACGTAACCAAAACTGAAAGATATTAGCTGCACAACTGATTTCATTTACGAAATGTGAATTTGAACTGGTATTTTTTATTTGAGTAATTTTTTTATTTTAGTGGGTTAAAGATTAAAATAGAATGGGGTGGTCTCTTGGCCCAAATGCACCACATCCTGAAAGGATTTTTGTGCTTCCCCTTTTACTGGATCTAGTCAGCAAATAATCTGGGTCTTCTTAAGAGCTCCAGAAGATTGACTACCAGATTGTCCTGTGGAACTATTCCATCCTCATCAATGTAGCCAAAGATGATTGTTCTCGTGTAGGTTAAAGCCTCACATTCGAACACGATATGGGTGGTTGTTTCACCCTCCATTTCGCAAAGTGTTGCATCTTCCTTTTTATCAGAAGCTGGTTCTGAAAGGATTCTAATGTTGACCCGGCCTACCGCCAAATAAGGTTTGAGGTTCATCCTTTTTAAGGCCATCATCGATTCCTCATCAGCTAAACAGAGTTTGCCCGTGGGTTTCCTCTCGTCTGCTGACTATCGTAAGGCAATCGGTGGCCTTCCAATCCAGTGTGATTTTTGGGACCTACATTAGGATTTTATATGCTCTAATTAGGGTCTGCAGAACCCACCTTAAGAGCATTCCCCTTGAACGGATTCAAGGTAGCTACTGCATTTTTTTTTCAGCCGCGAGACTGTATTTTAGTGGGTTAAAAAAAGTTATCTAAAAGCACCGTAAAAACACATTGCAAATTTCTAATTTAGTATAATAATAATAATAATAACAATAATAATAATAATGCGTTTAACGTCCATTTCTCGACTTTATGTCATAACAGACGCCATTCGCACCATTACTATTTTTTCATCTACCACTTCCCGTTATTTTCTACATTTTTTACAACTTCAACTTATGCAATAGCAATGGGCGAATGAAGGAATTATAGGAAATTAGGATAAGGTAGGTAATTTTTGAACTAAGAGTTTGATAGGTAATCAGCCATGGCCTCAAATAAGGAACCATCTCGATACTTATCTGGAATTAATTATTATTATTTTTTTTATTAATTTTCCTCTCTACGATTTAACGGCCCTGCCGTCTCTTTTGTTTGTAATATTATGTTACAAACCTCAATTATGCGAACTAAATGTTGCTTAAAACTAAATAGATAAATAGTGAAATGGACTATATACAATATAAAACATTTATCTGCTATTTATTTTCTATTGATTTTCCGTTTTCTTTGAACTATAATAGTTTTCCTGTCATCAAAGACTACAGTCAGATGTTATTTGAAAAAACGGAATATGTGTACCATAAGTTCTTCTTTTTGATTGTTTAATTTTCCTTTAGCTAAACGTTTATTGTATTTTCATTTCGAATGTCACGAACGAAACTCATTTAATTCCAACAAAGAGTCAACACTATAAAATTATTTGTCTTTCAAGTGTAATTATATTCAGTTTATAAAGGGTGTTAACAGTACCCAAAAACTGGAAAACTCCATAATGTTACATTTTTTTTTAAAAAGAGATGCTGCAGTGCTGCGAGTGATCGGGAATCGATTGAGCGTGGCGTTTAATTTTAAAACATGGCACAAAGTGTAAAAGAATTGCAGATTTGTAAAATGCATGAAAAAAGTGTGTGTGTAACCTTTACGCGCGATTGAAGTAAAATATGTAAACAAAACATATATTCGTAGGTTTACAGTTCTTTTATATTTATACTGTATAGATACAGACAAACAGCCACAAAAAGAAAATGTCCTCTGGGAATCTTTAAAAATGAACAATTACAAACTAAGGTACGATTTTATTTATTTGTTATTCATTTAGCTAACTTTTGTACAAGCCATTAAAAAACAACGCTCGCAGTATGTGGCTTTTGTAATCCGTTGCTCTATATATAAAGATTTTTTTATCATATATTTATAGACGAGCTATAACGCATAAAACGTTACATTTGTTCGTAACGTCACGATTTTCACAAGATGCGCCTAAAGAAGATTTATTTGAAAAAATAATTTTCACTTTTTACAAACTATCTGTACGTGTAAAAAAAAATATTAACCTTCTTCAAAAAAATCACTAAAAAGATGAAAATAATGAAATTTTGAGGCCGGCGCTAATTTCATTACAAAAACTTTTAATTACATGTCTACTTTTATTAAATAGGCGCCAACCTCAAAATTTCATGTGATTTTTTTGTTATGAAATTAGCTCCGACGAAAAAATTTCATTATTTTCATCTTTTTAGTGATTTTTTTGAAGGAGGTTAATATTTTTTTTTTTAAGTTTTTCTATTTTTTACTTTTTAGTGGTGGATTTGATTTCGCACATTTTTAAAAACTTCTGAACCGATTTAAGTAAAATTTATGTGGGATCACCCTGAAGATGTGCTCTATTAAATAAGAAAAGAATCATCATAATCGCTTTACAAATGTTGGAGATATGAGGTAGCATACATTAAAAAATATGTTTTTTTGACGTCATTTAAAAACGGATGTACCGATTTTAATAAAAACTATATGGGACCACCTGGGATGTATACCCTTTCAAACAAAAAAAGAATTTTCCAAATCGGTTCAGGCGTCTTCGAGTAATCGGGGAACATGCATAAAAAATAAAATAAAAAACATTCCGACGAATTGAGAACCTCCTCCTTTTTTTTGAAGTCGGTTAAAAAATTATATATATTACTAAAAGTTTGTCAACACATTTAATTTGCAGTAGGAAAAAAAGGCACTGATTGTTCATTACAGACGCTTGACAGGGTAGGTCAACTAGCGGCTATTATATAAGAAAGTAACAACCCCCGAACTAATCATTTTAATTTGGATTTACGCTTATTGGAACGTCCGCGTGCATTGATGCCATCAAAGTGTGGAACGGATAGTCGCGCGGTCACATTATCTGCGGTTTTCCTTTCCACTGATTATATCCAATTGATTTCCCATTGTCTTTTCCTATTATCAGACTCAACGTCTGGCAATGATCATAGGTTAGCTTACTTTATGGGCATTAAAAATAAATATATGAAACTGCATCAGCGAACTGGCAGAACAGGGTTGGACAAAAAATACATAATATTTTATGCGACCACATAAAATCGCTTAGCGATAATATATACATGCTTTTAAATGTATTACTTTCTTTAGTACTGCGAGAACGTGCTAAAGAAACTTGATTTGTTGGATTTCTTGCACGCCGCGATATTGTGTTGGTAAAATTATACTTAGCCTACTACATATTTTTAAGTATTTTGTGCTACCGACAATTCTAAAATAGCTCCTTTTCCAACACCAAGCAATATAACGATAAAAAACTTATAAAAAAATAGTTATTAAAAAGAAGAAAATAATGAAATTTATAGGTCGGCGCCAATTTGATGAAAGTAGATTTAAGTAAAAAGTTTAAAAATTAAAATGGCTTTGACCTCAAACTTTCATTATTTTCCTCTTTTCAGTGACTATTTTTGAACGCGCTTAATACTTTTTTTAAGTTTTTTATGTTTTACTTTCTAGTGGATGTGATTTCGCACATTTTTCATAAGGTTTCGTAATTGCTCTGTTCATAAATTATAAAATGTCAATCAGTTACCATGGTGATAGAATAATTATTTAAAGATTGCAAATTTCTATTCACAACTAGCGGAGATATCGTGGAACATACATAAAAACCAGTGAACTGATTTGAGTAAAATTTATGTGGGAGCACCCTGAATGTAGACCCTATTAGATTGGAAAAGAATCACCAAAATCGGTTAAATGGTAGGTAGGATATACAAAATATATGTATAAACAATATATTTTTTGGAGACATTTGAAAACGGATGAACCGATTTTAAGAAAAACTATATGAAACCAATCCGATAATTTTTTTAAAAATCGGTTCACAACTGGCAGTTATCGCAAAGCATACGCAAAAAGTAAAAACGAAAAATACGCCCCTTTTTTTGACGTCAGTTAAAAATAGAGATCTTTTAATAAGTCTGTGATTGGTTCGCTCTACAGCATAGAAAGAAATACATCAAAACTGAACTCGAAACAAAGTGCAATCTTTCAAAACTAAAAAATTTGGTACAAAATATTGCAATAATTTAATATGGAAAAAATTTAACTATTTTAGTAAGTTGTGCGAATGGATTTTTAAAAATCCCTGGAATTAAATGTTAACTGGATGCAAAAATTTGAAGAATAAATTTATTATACCAAAAAATGGATGACACTCGATATTCACATATTAATTTATTATTGTTCGTTCTTAGTAAGTAAACATTGATATTTTAAATCGAAATATTTGAAAATACGGGATTACATTTACAAATATGCAATACATAAATTGAAAAAAAACAAAGCATTGATAACGAATGCAACGTTTCAATGTCCATAAAAGACAAAGTGGTTTATGTCAAAAATTTTAATAAAATCACATAAACGGAGCGGGTCATCCGGATGACTGTTTTTCGTCACAATGTGGTAAGATATACCGGAGTCGGTTTTATACTAAAAGAACAAACTTGTATTTCTTTTATTTTAAGAGAAATGGCTCTTCAAATATTTCTTCGGACGCACATAACTTCTTAACCGAATGAAATACAGATATAGGTGCTAAAGGAGCATCCATAAACCACGAGGCCCCATTTCAGCCTCTCTGGAGCTCATTCCCCAATTCATGTAGCCTAACATAGCCTTTCCTAAGACTCCCCCCCCCTGGATGGAACACAGTTTTTTATCATCAAGTCCAGAAGACATTTTATATTTTCTGTTAACAAACTATAAAAAAAATTTGGTTTAAAATGAACAAGATAGATATTTGATATAGATATCAAGATATAAAAGTAACCAATGTTTGAAAATAAATATTCAACTTATTTTGCAAATTATTTTCATTCTGTCAAATAAAATACATGGAAAAAATATCGTAGCTTGACTCTAACTTCCCCCTCCCCTCACGTAGCTCCCGCAACTTTCGAGCTGATTCTCCCTTCCCCTTGATGGAGCTATACGTGGCTTATGGACGTTCCCTAAGTGGATCTAGCGTGTCTTTTTCGATAAGCATGATACATTAAGAAATAAGTATCTGTGACAAATTAAATTTTGCTCAAATGCGCTATTTTTATATACCTATTGGAAAAATAGAAAAACATGTTTTTTTTCAGTTTTACTGTAAGTATTTAGAAAAATACGAAACGTATGTGAGTGATTTTTTATTTTTCCAAAAATTCTTACTGAAATGATCTTCCTCAAAAAATAAAACAGAACAAAGAATCAACTAATCGACACTTTGAGAAGTCTAAAAAATTTCCAAAAATTCGACATGCGTCGTTTTGCTTTGTGACCGTAGATTGATTGAGCAGTCCCACTGGATAATGTACAGTGCATTAAATAAGCAGGTATATAATATATGTTTTAACTTATATAATATTAGAGCGGGCGACGCGACGGTTGGTTAGTTGGACGGAATTTATGTAGAGGTTGGGACGTTATTGATAGATGCCTGTTCAGATAATGGAGGATAAATTTGTCTGCTGTCGTTTGCGATCTCTTCTATATAAGTTAATACAAAAGTATCAATACATCGGAACGACACATACCGGTTACAGACAACCGGTCTGATTCGATGTTATCATTGAAACTGCCGATCGTGACGAGCTGAACCGATTCAATGTATGTGGACTTTATATAAAGAAAAACAAAAACGTGTGAGTCTTTCGCATATAAGCTCACAGGGGAAGTACAATTTTTTTAGAATAAGAAAACCGGTCAAGTGCAAGTCGAACTCGCGAGACGAGGGTTCCGTACTATTCCGTTTTCTGTGAGTACTTTAAGATTTTCGTTTAGATTTTCCTGTAAACTATGGGTGACACCCGACATTCCCTATTTTTTTCGAAATTTTAGGGTCAGTACTTTCGGAGATAAGGGAGGGAATGGTCAATTGTTCATCTATTTTCTTAAATAACTTTAAAACTATTTATTTTAAAATTATAAAAAAAATATGTTTGAGACCCGTACTAAGCCCTTTCATTTTATATGTCATACGGTACAATTTGCAAAACTTTTTTTTTAATTTCCTAATTTTTCCCCAAATATTACCGCATGTTCAAAATTTATTTATTTACGTTACA
Organism: Venustoraphidia nigricollis; assembly: GCA_034508555.1. NCBI lineage: Eukaryota > Metazoa > Arthropoda > Insecta > Raphidioptera > Raphidiidae > Venustoraphidia > Venustoraphidia nigricollis. The sequence goes on along the minus strand of JAVRKA010000032.1, from coordinate 1,194,353 downwards.
CGTCCGTCTTTGGGTCACAGACTTACATATGTGTACCAAATTTCAACTCAATCGGTCCAGTAGGAGATAAGGGGGGTTAAATGATAAATTTTTATCTATTTTCTTAAATAACTCGATACTATTTATTTTAAAATTATAAAATTATATATAATTGAGACCCTTAGATACTACAAGCCCTTTCATTTGATATGTCACACGGTACAGTTTGTCAAACTTTTTTTTTTATTTCCTAATTTTTCCCCAAAAATGACCTAATTTTCAAAATTAATAATTTACGTTACACATCCGTCTTATGGTTACCGACTTCCATATCCGTACCAAATTTCAACTCAATCGGTCCAGTAGTTCGGAGCAAATTGGCTGTGACAGTGGGACGGACAGACACACGAGTGATCCCATTAGGGTTCCGTTTTTTTCCTTTTGAGGTACGGAACGCTAATTATGAATTCGTTTCAATGATACGTTATCCATTTTGCGTTACCAAAAAAACTAAAAAGTTTCACTTCAAAAAAACGTGTGTCTCACCCACATAAGCTCACGGGGAAGTAAAACTTCTTAAGAGTTACGAATTCGTTTCAATGAAGGGTTATCTATTTTGTGTTTGTTTCTTATATTTCCCAAAAAATTTCGCGAAAAAAATTGTAATGTTTGTGTATGAAATACTTGATTTCTATTAAAAAATACAATTTGTTTTGTAAATAAATGTTTTTTTTTCATAAAGTGAGTTGCAAAAAATTTTAAAACCTCATTCCGGACCGCGGTCAAAAAATTTTGGGAAACGCTTAACTACAACCCATTACGATACAGATATACATTATACAATTTCACAAATTGTTTTTTAGTGTATTTGCCATATGGCAACATACACTATTGGCGTCGGTCGGATGGCGGGACCTAGAGGTCGGACCAAAATTTCTCGACGTTTCATAACCTCCTAAACACATTGGCACCATTTTTAAAAATGTTTATATATATATATATATATATATATATATATATATATATATATATATATATATATATATATGCGTGTACGCGCAATAACTTTCGAAAGAGTTAATTGATTTCAACGAAATTTGGACCACGTGTTGAAATCCATCACCGCAAAAAGCCTATTTAAAATGGGCCTAATCGGGCTATTTTAAGGGTAGTTTTTAGGGGTTGAAAAATTTTAATGGGCCCCAAAATACCGAAAAAATTCTCCGAATCGTTTCAAAATTGAAATTTAACCCTCTAATAGTAACTAAAATGTGTCCCTAAAATTTAAATAAAATCGGCCCGACAGGACCGGACTTACAAATTTTATGAAAACACTAGTTTGCAGATAGTGAGTTATTTACTGAAAGGTGTATTTAATTTGGTATAGACGTTCGATGATAGTAATGTTGCAATTAAGAAACACTGTTAATCAAAGGGGTGTATTAAGGGGTTAAATTTTTGATTTTGACCAAAAACAAACTTAAGTTCATGTAATAAAACCAGACTGCCTGTATTAGCAAATACACTATATTGTCGGCAGGGTTTGGGCACTGCGACCCGGGTTTTTTTTCTTTAATATTAAAAATTGTGTTGTGAGGAGATTTTGAAAATCGCGCCTTTTTCCGTAACACATGCGACAAGAATAAGCAGCGTTGACAGCCGAAATACGGAAATCATGTCGACATTAGAATCGAAACAAAAGTCGTCGTCGTCGTTGTCTTCAACGAGATTTCACATAAAAATAATAGAGTTAGCTGCTGCATTGCGCTCTGTGGGTTACATTTGCTGCTTTGTTATACGGCGTAATAATAGAGTTTAGGTGCTACTGAACCAGCGCTGCCGCGAAACTTATATACCCGGTGTCTATTTACCCATCACATAAACCTGCATTTCGTTTTGGTTAGTTAAAAATAGCTTGTATATCCAGTGCCGTAATGAGTTATATTACGGTGAGTTGTGATAATGTTCAAAACATTCACATGCAGTCGTAACATCATTACCCATCACATAAACCTGCATTTTGTTTTGGTTAAGGTGGTTGTCGTGGTTAAGGCACACCGTCAGAAAATTCTTAATTTTTGTATACTTATTAAGGACATGATAATACAATTACCCCAAAAATTTGAAGTCGATCGATCGTATATAATCCGAAATAAATTCAATTTAAAATTGGATAATTAACATTGACTGTATACGATCTTTGTAGTTCTGAACCAATTTCTTATTTATAAAAAAAGAACTAACTGTCAGAAACTTTCCAAAAACAGACAGTCTTTCAATGCATTTGTTATGAGTTTAAAAAAAATAAGAAAAACATTTTGACCGTCTAATTATTTATAAATAACGGTTTAAAGTTCAACAATTTATAGAAAAGTATACGTATGCATATGAATACTCTATGGTTTACGTTTCCACGGGTACAGTCTTGCGTACAAATTATGGATCAGTTAGCTACAAGCTAGTATACTTTTGTGGCGCGTATAATCTATAACTTTTTGACAATATTGTACCACGACAACTACCTTAATTAAAAGTAGCTTGTATATCCTGTGCCGTAATGGGTTATATTACGGCGAGTTGTGACAGTGTTCAAAACATTCACGTGCAGTCGTAACATCATTACGCACGAGATATATATTGCTCAACTTAACTAAAAGATTAGGTAAGAAGTGTCGAAAGTTTACTGATTTACAAATCTCTCTATTATCGCCGGATTAAAAAAAAGACCGTTTTAAAGCTTGTACTTTCTAATTTTTGAACCAAAAATTTAAACATTTTTATTATCTTTTAGCGAGCAGGGAGAATTAAAAAGAGGAAAAAATGAGAATTTAATTTTTTATAAAATTACTTGTCTATGGGCTTTTAAAAGCATTCCAGATAAATTTCTACAGTGAAGTATTTCTACAGTGAGGTATTTCCCACTTCAAAACTTAAAAAAAAAATTGTTCAACATTTTTTTATCAGCTGCCAAGGCAAAAGTGCCACTTTATGTTATTTTAAAAAAACAAACTTTTCAATAATCAGTGTTTCAAAAATTTGTCTTAAGCCAATTCGGTTTAAATATAATAATAATGCGAGTCTCGCATTTTATTTCATCGAAACTGTGCGTTCGTCGATATAAAAACACCCGGTATACGACCTGTGAGTGGAGAGACAACAAATAGTGGAATATAAAAGAATGCAACATGAAAATAATAAACAGAATAAAAGCTACAATTTGAATTTACAACTTCACTATAAGATTTGTAATATATTTCGAAACAGAATTTGTTTGTTTATTATGTTTTTATTAAACCAGTTTCTCAATTTAATAAACTGGAAAATAATATTCGAAATAGCAGTAATCATAAAGTTTAGGGTCGTCCGGTTTTTTTGTTATTTTTATATTTTTCTGTTGCAAATAAACTATAAATCGGCTAGACGAAGCTATCTGATTACACTATGTATGCTGTTTTTAATAATTAATTAAACAAACACATATTATTTAAACATCTGGCAATATGTAAGCGCATAGCTTCGGTTGTAAAGTTTGCAGAATAGAATGTACTCCTGAGGATGGACTTATTGTCCGAAACGATCGTCGAGAAATAAAGAATTATTTGTAGAATTTTCAACTGTTTTTTAATTACTTGTTATTATTGATCATGTTCTACCACGTACCGAGTGAAAAATCAGTGCAAATTAAGAAAAAAAAATGTTATTTTAAGGGGTGTATTAAGGAGTCAAATTTTTAATTTTGCCCAAAAACCAACTTAAGTTCGCGTAATAAAGCCACACTGCCTGTATAAGCAAATACACTATATTATCGGCAGGGTTTTCGCACTGCGACCCAGGTTTTTTTATTTATTTCCCTACACTAATTCAGGATGGTCTATGTCAACCTGAAGTTTTCGCGTTCAAATCTGAGAACTGGAGAAAGTGTAAGTACTTGATAAGCACTTAAATAAAACAGTTTGTAATTGAATAAATAATAATTATTCGTAATTAATGTTTTCTCAAAAATGTAAACGAAAAATTAATTTTTTTCAGAATGTCATTAATAACAACCTTCAATCTAGACAATATTATAAACATTAGGAGCACTGTGGTTGGAACAATAAAATAAAATAAAAGAAGAGTTACTTCTTACCACAACAGATCTGTTGCGGTAAGAAGTAACTATTCTTTTATTTTATTTTTGACAATATTACATAATAGAGAGAGGTGGTTATTGTAAGCTTGCTACAAAAGTATCGATTTCATTATTATTAGTGATTACTAATTTCCAATCCAGTAACATTTCGCAGATAATTTTTGTTACAGGAAAGAATTAAAGAAGTTTACACATAAAAAATTAATAAACAACTTAAAAAAAGCACGTCTATTGATGCAGTGCTATTAATGTTGTGTCGCTAGAAACATCGTTTGGTATAAATATAATAAAGTTAAATGCATTAGAGAGGGATTGGCTGCACGACCCTCTTTATAGTATTTTATTTGTAACTCATTGAACATATCATCGACTTGTCTCGTATATTTGTTTACATATGTCGGTGTTTACGGCTGGGGCGAATTCGATTCCCGACAAGTCGTCGTAAACGAACGAGTCGCGTCTTTAAATCGTTCAATAGACATTTTTAACGTCATGTTATTTGTAAACCGAACAATCCATCATCATCACTACTATAATATAATACCCTGAATTTATTTTATTTCGAAAATATATCATATTATAATATCATTATTTTCTATGTGACAGCAAAATACTTTTTAATATTAAGCGTTGGTAGTCAATATATTGTATTTAAAATAACAGGCTTGCCAAGTTCGATTAGATAATTAGTAAGAAAATATTAGGTCTGTTTGGTACCGTACTTCAGTTCAAAAAGTGTTAACACCATTATTGCGTTTATTATACAAAGGACTAAGATACACTGATTTTTTTAGTAAATAGTAAATATATAATAATAATAATAACAATGCGTTTACCGTCCGTTTTTCGACTTTATGTCATAACACACGGCATTCGCACCATTACTATTTTCCATCTACCACACTACCCGTTATTTTTCTACATTTTTAAAACTTCAACTTATGTAGTAGCAATGGGCGAATGAAGGAATTATAGGAAATTAGGATAAGGTAAGTAATTTTTGAACTAAAAGTTTGATAGGTAATCGGCCATGGCTTCAAATAAGGAATCATTTCGATATTTATCTGGAATTAATTGAGGGAAACCATGGAAACCCTCAATTAAGATGGCCGGTACAGGAATTACCGTTTCTCGGCGAGAGGCAGTAGGAAAAAGTCCCAGCCACATCTGCCCCCGCCGGGATTCGAACCCGGACCTCCCGAATACGAGTCTATTGCTGTCACCACTACTCTACCCAGCTCGGTGTAAATAGTAACTAGTAAATAATGCGTTTAACGTCTATAGGACCCACTTAAAATAGGTTTCGTGCGGTGATGGATTTCAACAAGTGAACCAAATGGTGTCAAATGGTTTTGGAGACTATGAAACGTCGAGAAATTTTGGTCCAACCCCTAAATTCCGCTATCCGATCGACCCCAACATTGTATGTGCCAGATGGCAAATAAACCAATAAAAGTTTTCGATGGAAAAAAAATCAGTATTCATTGCCTAGTAAAAAAGTCTCCAAAAACAGTGTCCCAAGTTTCATGTCATGTATTTAGAAAACCGATATTAAAAATTACACTACTAAGGAAAGGGCCTCGTATTCACATGGGTAACAATATTAACGAGACTCTTTTCCTGTGATTAAAAGATCCCAATTAATACCATTTATTTCGAAAAAGCATGTGTAAAATATTTTTAGTTACTAAATCATAAACCACACTTAAAAAATATTCCAAATTTAGTTGGTACGAGCTTTCGAAACACAAGACGACAACGTTTGAAATCGAATCATTTCCATTCGTTTGCCGATCGACAGAACAAAAAATACACCCCACCCAAGATAGACGCGCGGAATTTCTTATCGAATCACCAACGACTTTAGTGTAAGATGGGACTGTGCACAGGAGGGATCGGGAGGAGGGGGAATTATCGCGACGTGACAATAAATAAGGATATACAACGGCGGAAGGTAGGCTGGTGCTGCCGAGAGCACATCACACAATTCCTTGTTTAAAGAGACATTCGCCCGTGTGTTTGTTGCGTTACCAAAATACAGCACTGGCGCGATTTTAACGGTCTTTTTCAATGACGTAGAAAAAGATGTGGCCGCCGATCGCATGTCACGTGACACTTCACGAGCATCTCGAACGAACGCGACGAACAAAGTTCATTCATCAAAGCATAATTTTTATAAGATACCTACACTCTACAGTGCATACCTCGACATACGAGTGCCGTATCTAGGCTTGCCAACTTTAAAATACAAATTTGCAGGAAATAATGATTTCAAATGCGGGACAAGGGTTTAAAAAGCGGGATTTTACTTAGAATACAAAAAAACGTGAAATTTTCTTTACAAATCAGGATGAGAAGTAAAATAAAACACCTTGTTAGATTAATAATAGTCAATATTTACTAAAAAAAACAGTTATAGTGTAATTTAGACTTTATTATGAAAACTATAAATTACTTTTTAAATGAGCATTTTTCTTGACATTTGGCACTTTTAAGGATTTTTTATTTTTAAGTACAAAATTTTAAAAAGCTTTGCATGGATAAGAAAATTTTACTTTAACTTGTAGCTCTGACTTGACAGAATCCACATAAAGACGATTTCGCGCGTCAGTCCAGGCATTATTACAAAGTGAGAAGACTCTCTCTGCTGCTGCATTAGAACACGGAATAGATGCAATGTATTTAGCGTCCTCCGAAAAGCGGGATATTTAGCGTCCCGCACACACCCTGAGCGGGACGTCTCGTTAAGGATATCAGAAACGGGACGTCCCGCGCATAGCGGGACGGTTGGCAACCCTAGCCGTAACATACGAGTTTTTTGAGATAAAACATATACTTTGAGTATACGTTTTATATTCCTGAGAATGGACTTATGTTACAAAACGATCGTCGAGAAATAATTTAATAAAATATTTTTGTAGAATTTGCAAGTGTTTTTATTAATCATGTTCCACCAAATGCCGAGTGAAAAATCAATGCAAATTATACATATTCTTAATTTTCAGAACAAAATCGTGGTGAAAACTGCTTCATAACTATTTTCCTGAATTTTCAGAATAACATTATAGCAGTGTTAACAAGTAAAGCTAATAAAAAAAAAATGATTTCTATATATGATAAGTGTTTAATACGTCCTTTGGAGTTGATTCGATATATTTTAAATTACAAACGATCGACAGTTTAGGTCATTAGCATCGAACTGTTTTCAAATAGTTTACGTTGTATTATTTACGTATATTCGATAAAATTTAAGAAAATGCAGGTTTATGTCCAGAGCTGTACATTGGTCGTTTGTAGGCATGTATACAGCGTATCGTCGGTTCGGATCTCCTCAAGGAAAAGATATGCACAACATGCTGAAACAATCCCGGCAGATCAGCGGGAATATGTGTACCTCGTAACCGTGTTATCTGGATATTTCTGTATTTGCAGAAAACACAATCCACCCAAAAATACGTCCTTCCCGTCACCAACTGTGGTAAAAATAGTTTTAAAATGGAGCTTTCTGCCAAACTGTATCAGTCATGCCCCAGTAGAAATTTAAAGAAACGTGCTGTCTCCTTCAATTGAAATGAACCACTTTTAACAGTCTCTTGTTTTTTTTTTAATGTGAATTTCTTACGCATTTTGAATCCGGTTTGTTCGATTTCGATTCCGAATCGATTCAAAAATGACGAATTGAGTTAGTTCCGTGCAATTCCAATTTAAAACTAAATTCAGAATTGAAAAACAATGCTAGACTATTTTTACAGTTAAAAACGAAACACTGATTTCTTTACAGTGACTGTACGTTAAAAAAAATGTTTTGAACGAATAAATTACGTGATTGTTTTGTCTTTTCTGTTTTGTTATACTTTTAAAGGTGTTCAATGGCGTTGTTTTCTTTCTTTTGTTTTGTTCAACATTCTTTTGTTCGTTACCGGTTGAATATCGAAACATAATGTAAATAAGGCAATAAATGTTTAATTATTCTTGAAAATAAACAATGCGCCGGTTAATTCGAAAACTTTTATGTTTAATCGATTTTTAATGTTCGTCACTTGATAATTTATAGAAGAATATATAAATAATGAAACTTTTTTACAAAACGAAAAAATATAAATCAGTTCAATAGATCTATGGTTAAGTGAAGGAAATAGAATCATTCACACAAACTGGCATCTCATTTCGGTCATTTCTAATCCAAGAAAGTAAGGAATGGATGGTAGATCGCGTTGCTCATAACACTGACGATCTACCAAAAGTATTATTTAACGTAATTCAAAGGCAGTTTGGCGTTTTATTTTTATACCAAGAGATGGCGTTACTATATAACTATATTACACCGATAATATGGCCGAACCTGAACTGATGTAAATTATTTAAATAAAACAGATGAAGAGTTTAAGTAAATACAGTCTTAAATAATAATAATATTATTGTTGACTCAAATATTCAATAATAGGGATGTTGACTGTATTCAAATAAAAACATAATTTTAACGAAAAGTATTAGTTTCTATGATAGAAATACTAAAAAACACTATATTTTTGCTCATTTTTAAGGAATTTAATTAATATTTAATAAATAAAATCTAATAAAATCACTCTCAAGTCACGTGACAACAGACACCAATCAGAGCGCATGACATCATATGTTCAGCCGCTGTCAAAAAACTTCATTGTTTGGTTAATATTTAGTGTGTAATTTATTATTATTTGTTTATAGGAAACGTCAAATTACACGTAACTATAGCAATGACTACGAAACAACTTTTCATCACCTCAGTTTACTAACGTTTATGAGCACAGAATACGCATCTATAGGATGGTAGCTCTCGTGTAAACTTTTGAGCCTCCTTTGGTATGAACAGGTGACGTCACGCGACTAGTATTGGCGTTTTGGACCGAAATTTGAAACTGGATTTAAAATACACGATTTTTAAGGCTCGAGTTGTATTTACATAAAAATAATAAATACTTGTGGCAATATTAGGTACTTATGCACGATTTAAAACACTTTCCCAAAAATAGTCAGAATCCCTATTGTTGATGGTACTAGGCCTAGGGTGAGGCAGACACCAATTGTTTCTTTTCTAATTAGAATATTTTTACATCGAAGTAAAATATCAACATAATTAAAAACAGCTGAGAATCAACCCGGCGTCCGTCGCGTTGCGTCTACTTTCAGGCGTCTATTTGTAGTCATTTTGCTGATTAAACAAGCAGCTAGCATAGTAACTTTGAAATTGAATTGATAAAGTTTTGTACAAAGCTTTGTACAACATACATAATAATATGAACATATAATAATCTACAAACATACATACGGGGTGTAACTGAAAGTCACACTTAAATCGAACTTTAGACTTTACCTGGAGCTTTGATTCATCTTAACTCAAATATGTCTGTATAATATATAAAATGCCTACTCTATACTTATTTGGGTATTAAGTTTCATCAAAATCTTTTTCAAGTGGTAGTTAGACAAAACTTTCGAAAATACCAAATCCAAATAAACGAAAAATGTGCAAGAAAACAATCTTTTAAAGGTAATATTATATGAAGATAGTATTTTTTCAGGAAAGCTTATAAGCTATGTATCATAAAGAGCTGAGCTGAAGTTGTGGGACATCCCCGGATAACGAACCGATATTTCAGTTACGGTACCTTAACAAAAAAAAAAGTATTCTGGAGAGGTTTCCGCCGCTGTTGAACAAGTTATCAACAACTTTCTGACGCACTCTACGTTTGTATAGTTGCTTGCAAATTACGACAAGTACGTCCATTAAAACAACTGCTGAATGTATTGTCTAAATACTGAGAGTAGCGAAATTGTTTTAAAAAAGAAAAAAAACAACATCCTTGTTTTGTTTTCAATTGTGTGCATTTTCAAATTATAACGATATTACGTCATTTCCTCTTCAATGTATTTCGATAATAGGGATGTTGACTATTTTTGGAAAAGTGTTTTAAATAAGTACCTAATATAGCCACAAATATTGATTATTAGTGTATTTGCCATATGGCAACATACACTATTGGCGTCGGTCGGATGGCGGGACCTAGGGGTTGGACCAAAATTTCTCGGCGTTTCATAACCTCCTAAACACTTTGGCATCATTTTTAAAAATGTTTATATATATGTATATTTATATATATATATATATATATATATACGTATATATATACGTATATATATACGTATATATATATATATATATATATATATATATATATGTGTGCGGGGGCAATAACTTTCGAAAGAGTTAATTGATTTTAACGAAATTTGGCCCACGTTTTGACATCCATCACCGCAAGAAGCCTATTTAAAATGGGCCCAATCGGGCCATTTTAAGGGTAGTTTTTAGGGGTTGAAAAATGTTTTTGGGCCCCAAAATACCGAAAAAATTCTCAGAATCCTTTCAAAATTGACATTTAACCCTTTAGTAGTAATTAAAAAGTGTCCCTAAAATTTTAATAAAATCGGCCCGACAGGACCGGACTTACAAATTTTATGAAAACACTAGTTTGCAGATAGTGAATTATTTACTGAAAGTTGTATATAATGTGGTATAGAGGTTCGATTGATAATAGTATTGCCATTAAGAAAAAAATGTTATATTAAGGGGTGTATTAAGGAGTCAAATTTTTTATTTTGCCCAAAAACCAACTTAAGTTTGCATAATAAAGCCACACTGCCTGTATAAGCAAATACACTATATTGTCGGCAGGGTTTTGGCACTGCGACCCGGGTTTTTTTTTATTTAAATACGACTCAAGCCTTAAAAATCATGTATTTTAAATTCCGTTTCAAATTTCGCTCCAAAACGCCAATTCTTGTCACGTGACTGCCGTGACGTCATACATCCCTAAAGTAGGAGGCTCAAAAGTTTACACGGGATTTAACATTCTATAGATGCGTGTTCTGTGCTCATAAACGCTGGTAAACTGATGAGGTGATGAAAGGTTTTTCGTAATTGTTGCTCTAGTTATATGTAATTTGACGTTTCCTATAAATAAATAATAATAAATTAACACTCTAAATATTAACCAAACAGTGAAGCCTTTTAATAGCGTGAACAGCGTCCTTCTCTGTGACAGTGTCTGATACTGTTTATGACTCTGATTGGTGTTCGTTGTTACGTGACTTTAGAGTGATTTAATTACGTTTTATTTATTAAATATTAATTAAATTACCTTAAAACGAGGAATAATATTGTGTATTGTAGTATTTCTACCATAGGAACTACCACTTAAAGTTAAAATTATGTTTTTATTTGAATACAGTTAACATCACTATTGCCCAAAATAAAGAATACATTATATTCTATTTCACCGCCATTTTGCAAATTGAAATTAGACTAAAACTGAATACGGCGCAATAATTTTACTGCAAGTGAAATATTAGAAGTATGGATCGAATGTTCAGTTCTGGTAGCTGTGGTAGCTGTACGTCTGATAGTGAGGCTACAAGAGCTGCTAACAAAGCACTAAATCTCTTTCCGGTAGTGATGTTATCGACAGAGAGGTGGTACGACTGCTGGAGAAGTCTATCGCGCGTTCAACTGTTCACTCTGTTCATTTGTTCAATGGTCGCTTAGGGGTCTTTTTGACATGCTGCTATTTCGTCGTCGAAAAATGTTTAAAAATACACGTTTGTCCAAGTCTTTTAAAACATAGGGAAATTTTATTGATTATAGATGCTAGATGAATGAAATCAATAGCGTTAAAGTTTTATATTTACGTAAAGTATACCTATATGAAAATTAAATTTTTATATTACAAAATTCTTGTTATTTTTTTGGTACGATAAATCTACTTTCAAAGGAGAAACTCTCTCAGTCCCGCTCACTTACTACGCTTAATAAAATTGACAGCTCCCGTTGCATTTGTCACTAGAGAAACAGCTATTTCCATTACGTTTTATCTATTTCGTTTTGAAATCACTGTGACTGAAGAAGTTCTATTTCATAAAGTTTACGGTACCGATATCACTCTGTATATATTCGATAGAAAATTTGTTTGCAGAATATTGTAAAGTGATATTTTTCAATGACAAAAACAATAAGAAAAACAATTTATTTCCATATAAGAGAAATAATAATGGCTTGTCCAATGAACTCAAGGGTTGCCAGAGCACTGTCTTCCATTTTCTAACGATCAGTTTTTGATCAAGTTTGCTTACAGTACAGTCACAGAAACAAATACCCGTCTACATTGTAGACAAGTCACATTCTTTGCGTTTTGTGAGACTGTATCTCGGACCCAATTTTTCGACGCTACCGCTATACTTCATTTCCTTACGGAACATGGAAAAAATTAAATAGTCACAATTTGTTCAGAAACGCACTAAAAAGTGAAAAAAAAATAAAATAAAAAAAATGTGGACCGCCCATTAATATATATAATACATTTTAAATTTGATGGAGTCTCAAAATTTTTATTATTAATCGAATGTTACCAGTAACAACCGATGTTGTTACTGGTAACATTCGATTAATAATAAAAATTTTGAGACTCCATCAAATGCATTTTTGAATAAGGAACAGAAAGAGCAGAGTTCAAATTTTTGACAGAATGTTGTATTGCCATCAGAATAGCTACATGCAAAATTTCAAATCGATAGAAGTAGGTAAAAAATTGATCCAAACAGATAGATTGAAACAGATAAATAAAATGTTATAAAAAGAGTTTTTTGACTCCAATCTAGGACCCTACCATCATACATTCATTTTCTTACGAAACGTGGAAGTAAAAAGAGGTGAAGGAAAGTTTGGTTGAGGATCAAGAAATAAGCTTTATCAATATTACGCTAGTGGCCCACGTTTCGAAAAAGCCACTAGCGTAATATTGGTAAAGCATATTTCTTGATCTTCAACCAAACTTTTCTTCACCGTGACATTCTATTGGATCAATACTGAAGTAAAAAAGGGGTTAAGACGTGTATGCTGAATGGAAGAGCTATGGAGAAACACCACCAACAACAAACTAAGGACTCACTCATTGTTACAATGCTAAATCAGAAAAATTTATTTTTATCCACCAACACCGTCTGGACTCAAACCAGAATCTTTCCACTTTCGCGGCGGAATGAGTTCACAGTTACTCTACGGTGCGATATCTAAACAATCAATTCTTCATAATAAAGCAGTTGTAACATAAAATCCACTACATGCGAGAGCTGATTATTTTAGCTAGGTACTGCTAGACATGAATCGTCTCTATAGCAAGAGTTATGAATGCATAGGTAAATTTCCATTTTTTCTTTATTAATCCAACCTAGGTACATCAAAGATGTAATTCAAAGGTAGATAAAGAGGCTGGGCCATGCCCACACCTATGTATATTATATGGAAATTTTTAACTACGAAATACTTCCGTATGTGTGGGCATGGCCCAGCCTCTTTATCTACCTTTGAATTACATCTTTGATGTACCTAGGTTGGATTAATAAAGAAAAAATGGAAATTTACCATGGACTACTTCCACACAAAAAAATAGACAAAACGAAACCACAATAGCTCGAATACGTATAGGACATACTCAACTGGCACATTCACATCTCCTGAAAAAAGAACCCCCACCAATGTGTCAATCTTGCAACAATACAATCATAACAATAGAGCATATCCTTTTATCATGCACAAAATATAATATCAACAGAATTAACGCAAACTTACCAAACAGCTTATCCGAAATTCTTGGCGATAATCAGCAAAACACGAAAAAGCTCCTTACATTTCTAGAAGACTGCAAACTGACACAACTCATTTAACGTCGTAAGCCTAAAAAAAAAAGAAAACATTATATATTTACTTATTGGATCAAACATAAAATTTTATTAATATCTTATAATACTTATACCTTATCATAGTCTTACAAAATTGGCGCATATAGCCCAGTTACTGCGCGCTTATTAAAAAAAAGGGGGTTTGTTTTCCTGTGGTCTAAGCCCTATTGGCGTTCTAGATTATGGTCAAAATTAACTCTGTTGTTTTACTTCCTCTGTAACATCAGAGAAAATTTAAAACAAAGATTTTTTTCAAGGAATGGTTCGTTGACTGCAGTTTAGGAGACCAGTCTGATAGAGGTATAGAGTTTGGAACATACAACAGCGTCTCTCGACACAGACCGGTCCTCGAAATGACGGAACCGCCGAAAAGACGCTTGGAGTGAGAGACTTCGCAGCGGCGATGACTTGCCGGCTCTCTGCTTGGCGATTTCCTTCTCTCTCACTCATTCTATATATATATATTCTTCTTTGTATTCGCGCTCACAAAGCAATTAAGGAAAACGACTATTCTATGATTCCCTAAATCTTACATACGAAAGCAATATCTTGCTTTCTCGGCCTCTCTCACCAACCAGACATCCTCCTCCCCCTACCCACCCACAGGGCCACAGATTGCTGTTGCTCGCCAGACGGACTTGTTTCAGGCAACCGCTGTGTCCTAGGGCTTGGTCGTCGAAAATTTTTGCAGGAATAGTTTGTTTTACCGTTACTCAAAGTCAATTTAACCTCAGTCTCTTACGACAACGATAGCCGTAATATGATGACGAATGACGTAACGAAAAACGTGTGCATAGAAGTAAATATATGCCGCTTTTTTACGTTACGGTGGTACCGTCGTTACCGACAAAATCAAATCCGTTTACTTCTATGCGTTTTGTGACGTTATTCACCGTCATATTACGGTCACTATATTACAGTACCGCTATCTTAGGAAAGCAAGGTTTTAGATTGGGAGAGTTTCTTGCTAGTTTTACTTTCAACTGTTTACACGCACGCGCAAATCTTAAGTTTGCCAATGAAATTGCTATACAAGATTCGGAAGAAAAAAATTCGTCTAAGAGCTTTGTTAACGTTGGGAAGAGTTTTTTTTATGGAGAGTATTGCTAACGAATTCTCGTATTGTTAAGCTAACATGTATTTTTTACAAGTTTCCATTTTAAAAATGCATCTTACAAAGTTTGCTGGAATTACCTGCGGTATTTCGTAAACAATATTTTAAACCAACATCTCTAAATACGTATCTTATCTGAGAAAGCTGTGAGAAAATTATAAAATTACAGACACATATCCCATTACTATTTTATTATACTTAATTAAAATTTGACTTTTGTTAATTAACCATCAATCTCCCATCCCTTGTTCTACGAACGTAGAAAACAGACGAAAGAGCGCTCGAACCGTTTCACTGTGGTTTTGAACCCGCTAATGACTCTATTCTTTTTGTCCCCCCTCCCCGCCACTTCACCGTCCCGCCAGCTCAACAAAGTGAACTGTGCAGTTATTTTACACCTCCTAGACAGAGCCTACACCCCCTTGATTCTTTTATCACAATGGAATTGTTTTATATAATAATATGAACAACTGATAAATTGTTATTCTGAAGCTATTTTCGAAAGTGAGAAATTATCGAATTATCCGAAAATAATTTTGCATTCATAACAATGTTATTGTATCAAGTTAGACTGATTTGTAGATGCATAGACGCTCGACAACGGAGGTCATTAGCGTTTGAGTTAAAATATACGTCTTTACATCAGATAATACCCGCACCTCTACAATCGACCCGCCACCACCACCACGTTTTCACAACAATAGGACAAATTGGGCTGGAAATTCTAAGCCACAAAAGTCTGTCATCTATTTATTCACTAATTGGAAAACAAAATATATAAATAAATAAATAAATCACTGTACTATAGACGCTTGACAACTTAGCTTAATTTTAACTACAAAATTATGACACAAACATGTTAAAAAAAATTAAAATGCACCGTAAAAAACCAAACAATAAATAAAATGGATTTCGTCAACAAAACGATTTTTTGCAAAACTTGTGACGGAGTATAATAATTAGGTACGACAAATGCACGTCTAGGGTAGAAGCGTAACGTGTAGCGAGAGACGGGAGAAGGGTAACCGGAGGAGAGAAGAATGGTCGATGCATTACTCTGTTCTTTTTAGAGAGATTCATTATGCACTCATTGAATGAAAACGTTCAAATAGACCACTTCACATTTCTACACAGACACACTGTATACAGAGTGTTCGATAAATCAGGTAGATTTGAATATATTTCATTCTTATAACCCAACATTGGCTTTTTTAACTTTCGTTTTGCTTGGAATTAATAGCGGTTCTCGACACAGTTTTGAAGTGAAACTTCTTATGCGGTAAAATAAAAAAGTAGATGTACTCGCGTTTAAAGTAATACTTGTTTGGTGTGATTGAAAACTGATTTTTAATATAAAAATGATTTGTCGGGAAAAAGGACTTTTTAAGTAAACACTTATTTGTTATTTATAGCGACGTTTCGTCCCTTGCTTGGGACTTTTTCAAGCTTTATAACTGTAATTGAATTATTAAAATACAATTTGTAAATTTACAATTGAAATATAAAATATCAGATATTAATTATACACACCTATTAAATGTTTTGATCAAGTAGATATAAAAGTTAAAATACATATGTAAATATACATTTTAGTTAAACAATTGTTAATTAAAAAGTTTGTATAAATAACAAATAAGTGTTTACTTAAAAAGTCCTTTTTCCCGACAAATCATTTTTGTATTAGTTACCAAGGACAAAAAAGAGAAAAAAACTGATTTTTAATATAGGTAGATGCAAATAATAATTTATTAAAATAAAATCTGATTCATAAAATTAACTTCAAAAGATATTCGACAACATTTTCAAAATTTTATTTTGGTTTTTACTTTTTTTTCGCTGGATGATACTTAAAACAACTATTGGTTGTAATCAAAGGTTATAGTCGCGTCTAGTATATTGCTATATAAACAGCTGAACTTTGGAACATAGGTTTATTTTAAAACATAATCACCGCTAAGAAAGAATATTTGGAAATTGGGAGAAATGGGAACTTATTAATTGGAATTGTTGCTATTCATCATAAATAATTACGCGTTTTAGGGTTTTTGGATTTTTACATTTTAAGGGAAGGGGGAAATGTGGTTTATATATAAAATTCCGGTGAGCGTGTTATAGTAATTCTTCTCTTCCTAAACGACTTGACTAATTTTGTTTTAGCTATAGTTGAACCCAGTAGGTGGCGCTTTTAAAATTCAGAAATGTTTTTTTTTAATTTTCCGACCAAAATTTTTGTTTTGTTTTGTCAAATAGAAAACATATAATGCCAAATTTCCAGCCTCTCAGGACCTTTCAATTCAATTCTGGTCTGTGGCAGGACGTCTGCCGACCGGATCCGCTATTAAATAAATAAGACGTTTTTTAAGAATGACGACAGGACAGCAACGGGCAACTTTCCCGTTCGTATTGGGGCTCTACGAGTCACCATTTACGCCGTATTATGCAAGCTTCTTATGTATGCCGCGAGGTGCGCTGAGTTTTGCAGAATCTGCGGCGGCAGTTCGCTTTGTCTCGGCCGTTTTTCATTCAAATGCTTTTCGCTTTTCCAGTAGTTCTTTTGGTCGTCGTTATGCACCGCTTTCCCCGCACTACATTATGCGGTGTGTCTATGACATGCCGGGAATATTTTCGGTAGGTATTGCTACTTGCGTTCGGAATCATTGACACGACGAACGGACGGGCCAATACCCTGTCTCAAAAATATGTTGAGCATTTCTAGTGCGTCTGTACATACAGGCTGTCTCAAAACGATCGCATACACAGAAAAAACAGTGAAATAGAGAAAAAAATTCTGAACAGCCAATTCCCAATTCGAGATATCATCTCACGGAGAACATCTGAGGAAAGCGAACTTTTTCAAAAAAAAAATAAAAACTCTTATTTTATTAAGTCAATGAATTGTTCGCACTATAATAAATAATTCTGTGTAGTTTTTTTTATATTTATGACGATTATGTAAATATTTATTTACAAAATAAATTTGAATTTGAAATCATATGGAAGAAATTGATAGAATCTGCCCCCTAAATCGTTCATATTAGTGTTTTCTTTTGTTACCACTAGCATTGCTAATTTCCCTATTGTAGAGACGTAAATTTAGATATCATAAATACATGTGACGTAAGCTGTCAAACTATTTATTATAAGAATATTAATAAGTGATCGATTACAATTTAACAATTAATTATTTTAATTGAAATTTGATTCAGTAAATGAATATAACTAATAATTTAGTGTGAAAATTATACTGTTCTAGTAAATGGTGTCTCATTTGACATCCATGGTTTTGATTATATACAGAACACCTAGCGATCTCTTTTATGCAATCGACCCAACCTGCTAGTATTCTAGTAATCTTGTGAATAGGGAACTAATTTGAATGGTATTTTCTCCGAAGCCCCTTAACTTAAAAAACATGAAATTGTAACAAGTCTGTTCTTCATTAAAATCAAAGAGACATGTGGTTTCATAGTTTAAAATATTTTTTTGTGTTTTCTATAAAACGAATAATACTTTGACAATAATTTAAAAACAGGAATTAAATTTAGAAGCTTCTGGTATATATGTACATATTATACTCCTTGCATGTTGGATAGGACAAAGTGATAATATGTGAATGTGAAGCAGTCCAAAGTCAAAGTTTGACAACGGTACCCAAAAGTTAGTGTTTGATGTTCTTCAAATCAATAGAGCCAATCTATCTATTAGCTTGAAACACTTTGATTGATTTTAGCGAAACTTAATATCGATAACAAAGGCAAATTGTAATCACAAATCATTATATTAGTTCCTACCTATAAGTTTAATAATTTCATCGCAATTAATATTAATTTAGATTGAAACGGGACGTTTGTCCGTTTTAGGAAGTGAAAACTTCTTTAGCGCCCTTGTGATTTGAAACTCGATGAAACGAAAAAGCGACAATAAAAACAGACAAAGATATACATCTGTAGGATTTAGCCTGCGAGAGAATGAGATAGCATACGGATATACAGTGTTTCCTATAGCCTCTCCACGATCCTGTCTACCAAGCGTTGTACATAATATGTGCATTCGTCTCATTTTCTCGCAGTTTAGTATTCTGAAGGTTTCACTTCTACCGCGTGTACACTGCACACATGTTTTTTATTGGAGTTTTAAGAGCATGTTTTCAAAATATTTGTCTTTCTACATGAGAAAAATTGATGATTTTTCTTGTTCCGTGGAAAAAAAATTGTGAGTCGTCTTGGGACGCCTGGCAGATAAGAAACAAGACACAGATGTTCACTAGTAAAATGCTGACATAGGAACTAACACACCCCTAAAACATCGAAAGTGCTGCTTAGTAAGGAAGGAAGCGCTCAGTATAGATATTGAGAGGGGAGCCGCCAAGTCGGAAAGAGCCGAATGGGACGTCGCGTCTTGCAATCTAAACGTTTTCACTCCCATCCAAGCGTACCATTAGATGTTTTAAAAAACCGTTCACTACAGCGTTTATTATAGAACAATACAAAAAAACCGTCTAGGCTAGTATGCTAACAAAATTTTTCATTGAATTAAAAAGTAATATGAAAAACGTAATTCAGGGATTTACTTATAAATTCCAAAGCGAATTAAACGGTACTTGAAGTTTATTTGCAAGCCCTGTTAATTGAATTCGAAACCCAGTATTTCATGAGTTTTAAGAGTTCACTTGTAGGTAATAGAAAAATATAACGGAACTTGCGATTTTAATACGTTTCGCAAATATGTCGGTATTATTGCATTGCGAAATATTGAATAACGGATGATTCTCAAAACGAAATTTTAACTGTTTAAGACGGCCCCTTTTTCACTCGCGTAGCTCTATTCGATCACTTACCCAGTGCCGGATTAACCACATAGCAAGAGTAGCAAATGCTACGGGCCCCGCGCTCCAACGCCTGTCTGACCGTAATAAAAAAATATTAATTTAGATAGAAGCTTAAAATATCTTGCATGCCTTAAACGCGAAGCGCTTAGGCTATGCCTCACTTCCACTCGAAAATCTAAAACTCGATTTCGTCACGTTAAATCGTAAAAATAAGTAAGTATTTTACGAACTTTTTAACGTTAATGTTCTAATGTTTAATTATAATCGATATATTTAGACTAGCAGTGGCGAACGTTCTTTTTCAACATTAAAACGTATTAAAAATGAATTAAGGAACACGATGGGCCAAGAACGTCTTAATCATCTCACTTTGTTGAATATAGAGCATGATTTACTTAAAGAAGTCGATATTGAAAGTGTTATCTCTAAATTTGCCCATATTAAACCCAGAAAAGTTTATTTGTAACAGTTTTGTTTTATATAATACCCTAAACTTGAGAACCTAAAGCAAACCAAGGGCCCTTTGACAGAATTGGCTACAGGCCCCGCGCTGGCATAATCCGGCACTGCACTTACCCTGCTAAAATTACTGTCATGGTGATAAAAAAAGTTTCCCTTCAAACAGGTTTTCGTTTGGCCAGCTTACCGAGAACATTCTGTTTTTCTAAAGCAGTGATTTAGGCCGTGGTTTCAGCACAACAGTGCATTACGTTTGCCCATTATAGAAGAATTCCATCCGACAAAAGACTGTGTTTTTGATGTTTGAAATTTGAATGACGACAAATATCAACTCATCAACCGGCACATCTGTTTGTCTCTCTGTATATGTCTAATGCTATTATACGTTTCTTTTATATACGCCATTTTTTATATATAAACAGATTTTTATCTCTTTGGTATTTTATGCATACGTTTTTAGTTTCGGTAAAGAATTTACTTTAAAAATATTAACTAAAACTACATTGGAAATTGTTGCGTCCATATTTTTTTAAACATACACAATTAAGTTAGCAGGAAAGTGCACAAATTGTTTATTATATACCGTGTATTAAGGTAAATATGCTGTGCTTGTAAACATTTTATATTTGGTTGTGTACTTAATTTTAACTTTATAGATGCCTGATGAAGGTCAAATATATGACCGAAACGTCGCTAAATTAATAATTGATTTATTGATTAACATCAATTTGTCCACTTTCCTGCTAACTTAATTGTGTATTAACTAAAACATTGTCAATTTTTCTAGACACAAGAAAAAATAAAAACCAGAAGCATAATTGGGAGACGATGGCTTTGAAGTGTCTACCGACGGAGTCGTGACATTCGTTCCAAGTAAAAGATGAGATTTTATTGCTTTTTCATAGGCGTACCTAATTAATTTATGCGTTTACATTTTTAGTTTAAAAAATCTGTTTTAGTATCACAGCAAGCATAATTTAAAAATGAAATAAAACAAGTACCTAGATTAACTAAAAAAAAAGTAAATTAGACTGGTTTTTTACTCGACACTTGGCGGAACATGATTAATAATAACAAATAATTAAAAATACTTGAAAATTCTACAAAAATAATTATTAAATTATTTCGACGATCGTTTCGGACAATAATTTAATAATTATTTTTGTAGAATTTTCAAATGTTTTTTAATTATTTGTTATAAATAAAATGTCTTATTAAACTCAACGCGTAAGATACAATTCGCTCAGGTTAATTGGGCACCGAGGTCACAAAAATGTATTTATTTTTGTAGTTGGGGTCTAGTTTACTCAGTATTTAGACAAATTGTAGCGTCCCGAACACGGAATGACTTATAGAACGCAGTGCAATTTTAGGGACAGATAAAAAAAATTGATGATTTAACAGTTAACAACGTTGGTGATTATAAAATCACTGCCGATAACGGCACAGGGGCAGACGAAAAAATAACGTCTCAGTGAATAGTATATTTTGCTTTAGCGCATTTATACTACATATACTTTATACAATTTTGTTTTAAGTTTTGTGTTAAAAAAAAACACGTAATTTTTTTATAATAAATATAAGGAATATTTTATTTTTTTTCAATAAATATAATTAATCAGTGAGGAGGAGTTACTTTCGTATTTTTTTGTACAACCCGACTGGACCAAATATATGAAGGTTGTTACAAAATCATAGAGGAATTGTTAGTAAATGATCGAGAGTTTTATTTCTAAAGCGTGATAATAAGCACACGCGTTCTTTTTTAAAACTCAAACTGTGTAAAAAAAACTTTGTCAATGACATTTTAAACTTATTCGCAAAATCTGTCAGTGGCGCGCGCCCGCAGATAAGAAAGCTATAAGGAAATGGTTATTAAAGCACAGCGTGAGCGAACAGAGTTCAAAGCAAAGCTGCAAAGCCACTGAACACGACCGACAAAGCTTTTAACGGCTCTGTGAATCCGCGCGCCGTCCCGACATCAAAACAGCCTCGACAAAGCGGCATAAAGTCGCGTTAGCTTTATTTGTATTAAAGCTACTTGATTACAACTTATATTTACTGTGAATGCAGTTGCTGATATAAGATGACACTGAAAAACAAATGAATTTTCTATGTCTCGCGATTTGGAAACGGGGGACACTGTACGATTTTTGTTGTCATATTTTTTTATAACTTTTTTAACTTTCTCTATCAATTGTTTAAAAATTGAAACAGAAGTAATAAAATATTGAACATTTTGACAACGGTTCGATAATTCAAATAATAAAATGGTGAGACTGAATGTAATTATTCATCAAGGTTAATAGATACAGAGGTGACCCCGTTCCAGTGACTCAATTCATATTACGTGGGTGATAAAAATATTGAACGGTCTTCTAGCTGACGTCATTCATTAACTAGGTGACCTGTATATCTAATAGTCTTGATTATTAATATATAAAATAATAACTAGATCGTGTCTGGAAGATCTTGCTTGGTTATGTGGGTATAATAGCTAGGTGCAAAAATATGCTTCTAGAATTTTTGTCCTGCTGTTTATTTTGTCGGTATAATTTATAATACCTAGACACTAATCTCCGTTGTCCAGCGTTTATATTCTATAATTTCTATATTCTATAAACTCGATACACTGTCAATTAACACGCAAATTTACATTCGGCAACGCTTGGGTTAATATTCAATTTTCTTGTCTAACGCGAGCGAAGTATATTTTGGACACAAAATATGATTTTAATTAGTTGAATTATTAAAATCATTAAAACTAGAATTATCAGCTATTCTCATATCCATTTATTAAATATCAAGAAAAAAAATATGCCTTCGGAAGTTAATAATTAAAAATTAATAAATAAAAGTTTTAAATTATTTCTAATTGTCAAATTTTTATTTCCTAATAAATTATTTTGAATTTTGAAATCCAAAAATGATTGCCTGAATTAGATATCAGCTCCCAAAATCATGCAATTTGAGTAGATTTGTTTGTTCACAAGCGTATAATTTCAAATATAAAAAAACCCGGTCGCAGTGCCAAAACCCTGCCGACAATATAGTGTATTTGCTATTACAGGTATTGTGGCTTTATTAAATGAAATTAAGTTTGTTTTTGGACAAAATAAAAAAAAATTGAACCCCTTAATACACCCCTTACAGTAATAATTTTATTAGTTGAAATATTGTTATCAATCCAACATCTGCACCAAATTAAATACGACCTTCAGTAAGTAAATTCGTATACGCAAACTAGTGTTTTCATAAAATTTGTAAGTCCGGTCCTGTCGGGCCGATTTGCTTATAATTTTAGGAGCACTTTTTAATTGCTACTAAAGGGTTAAATTTCAATTTTGAAACGATTCTGAGAATTTTTTCGGTATTTTTGGGCCCAAAAACTTTATTCAACCCCTAAAAACTACCCTTAAAATGACCCGATTGGGCCCATTTTAAATAGGCTTCGTGCGGTGATGGATTCCAACATGTATGCCAAATTTCGTTAAAATGAATTAACTCCTTCGAAAGTTATTGCCCGCACATATATATATATATATATATATATATATACATATATATATATATATATATATATATATATATACGTATATAAATATATATATATATATATATATAAACATTTTTAAAAATGGTGTCAAAGTGTTTAGGAGGTTATGAAACGTCGAGAAATTTTGGTCCGACCTCTAGGTCCCGCCATCCGACCGACGCCAATAGTGTATGTTGCCATATGACAATTTTAGTCACGTTTCATTTTCATTCCGAATTCAGTTGACTGAAAAAACATTGCAATTTCCACTCATGACGCTGAAAAATTAATTAATTTTCACACTTCATAAAAACAAAAGCACATCAAACAATGATTATAAATGAATTATGTGATTATGAAATGCATAAAAGAAAATCTTTGAAAGAGAGACAAGCCTCCGAAATAAATACTTTATTGCCCCATTAACTTTTATACGAGCCCATTCAACCGTCGGTCATGTGTTTCCCCCCACACGCCGTTGTCCCCTTTTTGCTCCCCGCTAATGAAGTTGTTCGGTTCATAATATTATAGGCGTCGTAAAAACAAATAACGGAACATAAAAATACCCTTTTAATTAACTGTTAATTATTTGGCAACTTTTACGGCGAAAATACTGCTTTTGTTATTTTCATGAGCTCGACGATGACAACTTGGACGTTAATGGGTTAACAGATGTAGACAGTGGTCCTCAACCTTAGAACACTTTCGATAGAGCTATGCAAGCCACTTTTAAAGCAACTTTTATTTTATTCGAAATAACATTGTATGTAACATAAAAAAGAACTCTTACACTTTGCAAAAGTTCTGTGGTAAATTTTTTCGACAACATCAATACTTGTTTTGGAGCCGTTTTCTATAAATCCAGCCCCCAAAAGACAAACGCAAACTATTAATTGATCTAAAGACATAAACAACAATCTGTTAGTAAGAAATGTGAACTATATTTGCAAGTGAATTTAGTGAAAAGAAAACCCACCGTTTGACCTAGAGTGCGATTTTACAGTTATAAAATATGAATAATGCTTAGTTCATGTATGCTGAACAGGCATTAAAATACAAAAAACACACACACACACACACACACACACACACACACACTTTGCAAGGCAAGCTAGAGAAACAGATTATAAACGCTCGAAAACTGAAGTCGTTATTTTCGACATGGCAATTAGCGGTAAGTATAGCATTGCATGAAAAAATAGGCACAAAAATGCACTTTAATTCGAAAACGAACGAATAATCATATTTTGACCGAATGAAGGCAAATTTCGTGATGAAATCGGATATAAGTCGGAGTATGCGTTCTAAGGAAAGTTAGGAAACATCTCCGACTCCTAAAACTAGCCAAATTCACAATACTGGAAAGAGGCCATTGTTTTTGTGTTCGTTTGTATATAAAATATTTTGATTGTCTGTAATTTTATTTTTATGATTTTTAAATTAAAAACTGTTTATGAAACGATTTGTTTATCGTCCACGTAACATAAATAACAATCGGCTTTCATTTGTTTCGGATAGAATTTTTAAAAATGTATCGCCAACGGCGCATGAACGCAGGAATTTGAACGGCGTGCGTTGCGTTCAAAATTAAATCACAACATAAATGCGTCGAAAAATCAGTGAACCGAATCTATGCGTTCTACAGGTTGGTTATTGTTGGTTTTGTCAGTTTGTCAATCTTGAAACGAATAGTAGGAGAGCTGTTAGACATTTTTTTAAATATTTTTTTTTAACAGAATGGCCTTTACTCTGATGAGTAATAATAATAATGCGTTTAACGTCCGTTTCTCGACTTTATGTCATAACAGACGCCACTTGCACCATTACTATTTTCCGTCTACCACACTTCCCGTTATTTTTCTACGTTTTTAAAACTTCAACTTATGTAATAGCAATGGGCGAATGAAGGAATTATAGGAAATTAGAATAAGGTAGGCAATTTTTGAACTAGGAGTTTGATAGGTAATCGGCCATGGCCTCAAATAAGGTACCATCTCGATATTTATCTGGAATTAATTGAGGGAAACCATAGAAAACCTCAATCAAGTTGGCCGGTACAGGAATTACCGTTTCTCGGCGAGAGGCAGTAGGAAAAAGTCCCAGCCACATCTGCCCCCGCCGGGATTCGAACCCGGACCTCCCGAATGCGAGTCTAGTGCTGTCACCACTACTCTACCCAGCTCGGTTACTCTGATGAGTAATTTCAACTAATGACTTATTTAACAAGACTTTATTTCACTTATAAAATTTTTAAGTTGTACCAAAAACGTTCCGGAAGACCGACTGCAAGCTTGTTAAACACTCCTACTATATAAGAATCGGCATTTGTTTCCACTTTAATGTCGATCCAATCAAAACTATGCAAGCTAGGACGTGGTAGATAACATATAGGTACGTTACCTTATAAAGCAATTTGGCAACGTGGCAAAGTGTTGCCAACTAAAAGACGATTTTCGGATAGAAAGACGAAAATAACAATCAGTTTGTCTGTAATTGAATTTGACGGACCGAGTGTTCAGTTGAACTATGACGAGGTGGTGGGGAGACGTGCGAGGGGGGCAAAGAAGGGATGTAACGGGCACTGTTATATGCGCAATTACTGCCAACAATGGGTGGTGAGAATAGGGTACCTATAATATATTATATATTATACGGAGTGTGTAAGAAATAACATCGATATGATGCTAAGGAAATATTCCTCGTGACGAAATCTATTTGTCTTTTTTGTTTTTTTTTAATAAATAACCGAGCTGGGTAGAGTAGTGGTGACAGCACTAGACTCGCATTCGGGAGGTCCGGGTTCGAATCCCGGCGGGGGCAGATGTGGCTTGGGATTTTTTCCTACTGCCTCTCGCCGAGAAACGGTAATTCCTGTACCGACCATCTTGATTGAGGTTTTCCATGGTTTCCCTCAATTAATTCCAGATAAATATCGCGATGGTTCCTTATTTGAGGCCATGGCCGATCACCTATCAAACTCCTAGTTCAAAAATTACCTACCTTATCCTAATTTCCTATAATTCCTTCATTCGCCCATTGCTATTACATAAGTTGAAGTTGTAAAAAATGTAGAAAATAACGCGAAGTGGTAGATGAAAAAATAGTAATGGTGCGAATGGCGTCTGTTATGACATAAAGTCGAGAAACGGACGTTAAACGCATTATTATTATTATTATTTTTAATAAATAATTACTTGACAATCGCTAATAATATTCTTAGTTTAAGGTTAACTAAAAAATGCCTTAATAATTTATATTTTTAAGGGGTCACATCTAAAAACGAACGTAGCCGACAGTGAGGCGCTATTTTTTCAGCAGGACCCCACAAAAACCTCATTAAATATAATTTATTTTCTTATAAACTTTTATTTATTATTGATTTTGAAACATAAGTGACTAATAAATAACATGCCATTTTTATTTTATTTGAATTTTAAATTTGTACACCCTAAGAACATTACTAAGATCCTACAAAAACCGTTCATTGTGAATGCGCTGAGATAGATGTGATTCCTTAAATAAATTATTAATTAAAATTAAATTATATTGTCGAAATATTCGACCTCTGATTCACAGACGTCAAAATATCCCACTTCTGATACGAACTCGCGGTATATTTGAGACCGTAAAGTGTACACCGTGTAGGTAAAGTAGAGACCGTTCACGCGGCACGTTCGTTCATTACCAACTGCCGATGTTTCACTCTAGAATATATATACCTAGGATAATATATATATATATATATATATATATATATATATATATATATATACCTAGGATAAAGACCGGCCGATACACGCACTCGATCCTCTGACAGAACAATCGTCGCGTCGAAACAAAAAACGGATAAAAATTCCCGTCCCGTCGTCTCCGGTCATTCGAAACACTCGCCACGGCCTGTCTACGGTCGACGGTATACGAGTTCGATAAAACAAGTCGACAGAATCGCTCGAAATCGATGCGATTGCGGCGACCGGTCGACTTCGGTCGCAATGATTGTGTCGGCGAACGGCGCGACAGTTGTTCGTAATGCGTGAGAAGAGACGAAGCGCTCTGCGTGTACCAAATGCGTTTATACATCAAGCTCTCAACAAGAGAACATGGTTAGTTCAAGTTATGTATTACATCAAACCCAGACGTATGCAGGATAATGACGCGCAGTTGCGAGTCGTTTGTCCAGGATTTCAAGTCGGGTGCTGAATGAGCTTTAAACAGAGACAAAGAAAACAGGCGAGCCTTACTTACATAAGCTCACAGGTAAAGTGCAACTTGTTTAAATTTCATTGACAGACTGAAAGATGAAGCTTTTTCCCGTCAGAATTATGTATTCAAAATAATTAACGATTTTTGTTTGCAAAAATGAATAATTTCTGACTTTGCAACAGTCGATTACATCTAGAAATTTCAATAGATAGATACCTACTTAGATTGTTTATTACGCAACAATGATTTTATAAGTTTTTTTTTATTTTTTAACGGGAAATTGGACAATTCAAATATAGTTAAACTAAATTAAAAAATTGCGACGTCTCGTTAAATCTTTTTAATTTCTTCAGGCACAACTGAAATGATTAAAAATACAAATTAGTTAATGAATTTTTTAATTTCGTTTCACTATATTTGAATTGTCCAATTTCCCGTTAAAAATTAAAAAAAACTTATTAATTATAATGGACGTGAACAATATTGCGAATGATTTTATATTTAACCTTACTCATAAATATAATCATTACCATTAATAAGTCCATTCCTGTTCAATGTTTAGTTAGTCTATTAAAAAAATTACGGAATACACTTTGTTCGATGGACAGCTTTCTAAACACAAACAAATGACTGTCGGCATGTCCATCTTTTACGCAGAGAACTTGATGGAGGAGTTTATGGAAAACTCGACAGTTGAGTCTCGTTGTTTATATTTTTTTTGGGTCGAACTTTTAAAGTCTTTTTTTCCACATTTGCGGTGTCGTTTGCCAGTAAATGTGTTCGAACATAGACCACAATATTGCCCTGTTTTTTTTTTATTATTTAAAAGAACCGAGGGATGGTTCGATTTCGTTGGGTGTTTTTGAACGTTATTTGCTGTGTGCATGACTTTGAGAAGCTATAAACTAGACCTTAGAGCGCTCATGGTGACGAAAAACGGAACGTTTTGACTTAAAACGCTGAGAGGTTACGCATGTGAAAACAAAACAAACACGCAAAGACATTTAATTTGTACAAATAAGTTATAAAAATATAATTAAAAATTTCTCTTCTATAATTTTTTTAAGTAAAATGCGCTTAATTAAAAATAACATGAAACAAAACAAACAATGTTAAATAATATTTTTTGTGTTTAAACCGACAAAAATACGAAAAATTTAACTTGTCGTTTCCTATCATAATAATTTGGAAAAAGCAAATCACGGACTTGATAATAGTCTAGATTGTTGGGATGTCGTTGTTTTTATGACGTTCTCAGGTTTTTTCTGAGAACTAAAGATGAAACAATTAAATAAAAAAAATACTTGAAAAATTAAAGATGAAGTTAACAAATAAGTACTTCTCTATAATACAACACATTAAACCCTAGATACATTCTGACAGTTGTTGGCTTAATTTCTTATAGATATAGTCTCGGAAGTTATTTATTTTCTTCGGAGTATTTCTTAAAACTTGAAAACCGATGCACAGAAAACAATTAAAAATAATAAAAAAAAACTTTTAAAATGACTGTTAAGTGGAAAAATAAAGAAAAAGAACCGGACTGATTATTATGAAAGTTGAAAGTTTTATGGAACGGTGTTTTAAAAGTTCCTTCACAAAAACGAACCGTTTTAAAAGACATTTTAAAAGGAAATGCTTTTATTACAGACATGCATAACGAAGACATAAAATCTGTAGAAGATATTAAAATTAAAAATGTGAAAATTATAAAACGCCCTCACTGGAGATAATGCCCTTAAGGGCCGCTACAAACAGTGTTTCTATACCAAAACTGGCAATGAGCATCTCGCGTTGAAAGATCAATTACAGCACTGGCCAACACAGATAATAAAAGAAAAGAAAGACGAAAGAACAGTGTGGTGCAGTAGTTAGCGTGCTGGCTTCTTGACTCTGCTCATGGGTATTTTGTGATGTCATTTAGTTTTAAGTGATTATGTTATTTGATGTAATTAAGAAGCTAATGACCTAAGTAGCGTCGCTATAATCTACAATAAAAAAACGAACAAGTGCGGGCAGAACTGGCGCCATAAGGGTTTCCTACAGTTATAACCATTTAATAAAAATTAAGTTCGTCACGTAATAACTTAGAATTAAAAATTATGCTTTTCGAATTTCTTATTTTATTTGTGGTATGAGACATTCGTTCGTGCCAAATTTCAAGAGTCTTGTATCCTATAGGTTTTGAAGAGTGGGTCAGAATCAAAATATATATTTTTTTGACGATATTACTGAACCGAATGTTGTTTTAGAGGTGTCGAAATTTATGTAACTATAACATTTTTTTAAAATAACTATCTAATCAAAATTAGAACACCATTCTGAATATGATACGCTATATTTCATTATGTAATATTTTTAAGCCAGCCTCGTGGCTTTTTAATTTACAATTTGCATGTGTATAAATATTCTTTTTATTGCTCTTCAAACCTTTTGAGATAGACGCTAATGATATCAATTATAATAATAATAATAATAATAATGCGTTTAACGTCCGTTTCTCGACTTTATGTCATAACAGACGCCATTCGCACCATTACTATTTTTCAATTTACCACTTCCCGTTTTTTCTACATTTCTTAAACTTCAACTTATATAATAGCAATGGGCGAATGAAGGAATTACAGGAAATTAGGATAGGGTAGGTAATTTTTGAACTAGGAGTTTGATAGGTAATCGGCCATGGCCTCAAATAAGGAACCACCTCGATATTTATCTGGAATTAATTGAGGGAAACCATGGAAAACCTCAATCAAGATGGCCGGTACAGGAATTACAGTTTCTCGGCGAAAGGCAGTAGGAAAAAGTCCCAGCCACATCTGCCCCCGCCGGGAATCGAACCCGGACCTCCCGAATGCGAGTCTAGTGCTGTACCACTACTCTACCCAGCTCGGTTAATGATATCAATTATAAAGCGTCTCTAATCTACAATCTAGTTTCCTCAAACTTGTGACTTTATCAAACAGAAGTCAAATTGATTAAACGAATTTGAAACAAAAGTGAAAATAAGACAGCCTATTTTGGGATCGTTCTATATTCAATTTACAGGTGATTTATTGTAAAAATATCTTTAAGTTTAATAAGGACTTCGGTAAATTAGATTCCCCGGAGCAAAATAGTTTTTCCAGACCTATACAGCGAGGCACGGCGAAGCGCCCGACGGCAGTACGGTTTGTCGGTACTGTCTTCGGAGTTATACGGTAGTCGGGATACCAGATGGCGGTGTAATGAAAATGGATCTTTGAGAGCTTTTACTGTGTCCCAGATGTGGATTGGGTGGAGATTTACATGAATATCGTCGTCTCGAGTCATTACATTATTTCGAAGCCTAATCCGATAAGCTTAATATAATATTGTAACTAATCTCGTATATATACTTTTAATCCATTTGTTACCGAAGTTTATGTTGACAAGGGGAACCCCAGTACAGCCGGCGGAGAGGGGCAGTCGACCAATTTTTTTTATTTTCTCAACCCACTTGTCTTACAGGGAGAAAATCTTGTGATCGTGCAACGAACGAATTAGAGCGTTTGGTGAAATTACCATTTGAACACAAAAAAGGTGGTTTCAAAAACGGTAGACCTTCGAGGCGGAATTGCAAAAAAAACGATTCCATAGACAGATGCGTAATAAGCATCTGATTGGTCGCTTCAAACTCAACACACTATAGAACAACCAATCAGATACCTTATGCATCCTAGGAAAGCATACGTTTGTCACGTGATAACCATATTTGTTGGTGGGAAAGCTTAAATGCAAGGTTATTAGAAACAGAGGTGACCTTGTCCCTTTGAATAGCATTCATTGAACAATCTATCTGACGTCATTCATGAACGACGTGGGCAACCTGTGCATTTCTAGTGACCTTGGGAGAAGTGGTATTCTAAAAAATTGGTATACGCAATTCGTATCGAGATTTTTTATTGTATCACTTTCGTTGTTTTGAATATTCAATTATTATAGTTTGGCTAATGCGGTCCTGTACAAATAATGAATATAACATTTGTCGAGGAACAAGTTGCTCAAAAGACAGAGGGCGAAACGACGAAAGATCAGTGCAGAGGAGAGAGAATCTTTCTACATATATCTACGGACGCAGGGATAAGTGGCTCATGTTTGATTTTTGACATTTTTATATCCTTAGATATAATAATAATAATAATGCGTTTAACGTCCGTTTCTCAACTTTATGTTATAACAGACGTCATTCGCACCATTACTATTTTCCATCTATCACACTTCCCGTTATTTTTCTACATTTTTAAAACTTCAACTTATATAATAGCAATGGGCGAATGAAGGAATTATAGGAAATTAGGATAAGATAGGTAATTTTTGATAGGTAATCGGCCATGGCCTCAAATAAGGAACCATCTCGATATTTATCTGGAATTAATTGAGGGAAACCATGGAAAACCTCAATCAAGATGGCCGGTACAGGAATTACCGTTTCTCGGCGAGAGGCAGTAGGAAAAAGCCCTAGCCACATCTGCCCTCGCCGGGATTCGAACCCGGACCTCCCGAACGCGAGTCTAGTGCTGTCACCACTACTCTATCCAGCTCGGTTTATATCCTTAGATATTTTATTATTAATTCCATATTTATTATACAATATTCTAAATTTTCATAATTTATACTTTATAATGTAATATAAGCGGCATAGTTTTTATCCATGGGACAACTAGGTATGCCTTACATGGTTTCATTGTTTAAGCGAATCGTACTATAATGACGAATCACTCATACTGTTTTTTCATAACAATTAGATGTCAATTATGGTGATCAATACCTAAGGATACCTAAGAATTTTGTCGAAAAAACAGTTTATTAATTTTCTTTCTGTCAAAAACAGCTGATAAAATATATGGTGTCCCCACAATAAATTATCTACAAGTTGACATAAGCAAATTTGCCTTGTCGCCGGTATTCTACCCTCTGGTGCCAGTCTTATTCTTCCTTACAGAGCGTGCGGTTGAGAAGTTGCCGAGGGCACCGTTTATACGCGTCTTCCTTCGGGAATGTCCAGGAATGCCCAATAGTGTTACGTTGATCCTTAAATTCCTTTCATAAATAAGTGGTTTTTATAAAAAATAGGTAAAAAAAACTTTTAAGTTAAACGCTTTTATTTTAAATCATCAACTGTACCAAAAACTAGAAAATAATCTGGTATTAAAATAAAAACGTATTACGACTTTATAATTAAATAATAACGACTTGTTTCGAAAAATGTGTTTCCAAGCCCTCCAAAAGAAATATTCAAATGCGCCCCATGTTTTTATTTTAGTTAAAGGTCCCAGATTATTTTCTAGTTTTTTTTACCTATTTTATTTTTAAGTTTTTAGTGTATTTTATTAAAAATGCTATTTGCAATCGGAGGAAAGCCGGACCGAGCAGTTAGTAACCATAATATTGTATTGTCTTCGTAACTACACAAATGCTTCAACAAAGATTAACATTTAAGGTAGTTGTCGTGGTACAATATTGTCAAAAAGTTATAGATTATACGCGCCACAAAAGTATACTAGCTTGTAGCTAAGTGATCCATAATTTGTACGAAAAAACTGTACCCGTGGAAACGTAACCCATATAGTATTCATATACATGTATACTTTTCTATAAATTGTTGAATTTTAAACCGTTATTTGTAAATAATTAGACGGTCAAAAAAGTTTTCTTATTTTTTTTAAACTCATAACAAATGCATTGAAAGACTGTCAGTTTTTGGAAAGTTTCTGACAGTTAGTTCTTTTTTTATAAATAAGAAACTGGTTCAGAACTACAGAGATCGTATACAATCAATGTTAATTATCCAATTTTTAATTGAATTTATCTCGGATTATATACGGTCGATCGACTTCAAATTTTCAGGGTAATTGTATTATCATGTCCTTAATAGGTATATAAAAATTAAGAATTTCCTGACGGTGTGCCTTAACCACGACAACTACCTTAACGGGATAATAATTTCGATAATCCACGACCTTTTAACACTTACGTTTGTAAGTGGAGTTTGGATAAACTGTCCATCCCTGTCATATAATTTGCTGGTAAGTTAGTGCTCTGTCTTGTCTGTAAACGGAACATCCGGATTCCGGATTATTCGTCCGGTTACCCGAAATATTATGTCAAATATTGGTCAAGGCTAGAAATTACTGGAACAAAAGTTCTCTCAGTTACATTTTAATTAGGAAATAGCCGGCGGCAAATAACTTATTTTAATTCCTTCGTTAATTTCATTAAGGTGGGACGATCACTGTCAAATATTGCGGCACACACGACCGAAGTGAAACTTCTTACACTAATTATAAAACATATTGGTTGTTTTTACATGCATGATTTTACTTAACTCATAATTTTTATTTTTGACAGAAGATTTATTTATTTATATAAACTTTTTGGCTTTTATACTATCTAAAAACCATAAAATAAACCAAAACTTTGCATACACATATAAAAAACGGGGACACAAGAAGGATGGACTCTCAGGATATAGGAAACAAAGACAGAAGATTTTAAACAATTTTCACGTTTCAATATAACAACCTTATCATGGTTAAATCCGTCACATATTTCCGTTCCATCGAACTACCATTTCACTCTTCAAATCATCGAGACAGTGGCGTCAAATAAGAAATTTTTCGCTTTTATTCTTATTTGATTATGAAGTAATTTCAAGTCCCGAACATGACTCTTAAAGTACTTGATGCGAAAAGTATAAAGCAAGTTCGTTGCTACAGTCGTAAAAAAATTTCAAATATAAATTTCGTACGCCATGAGTGAAAATATACCACAAGGAAATTCGCGCAGCCAAACAGCAAGTACTATATATGTAATATTATAGTCTGGTATGAGAATTGAGAGAGGTGGATCGGCAAGTTGCGAGGGGAACAGAGACGAGAGACACCGGATGTAGAGTACGAGAGCGGATACGGTATCCTACTTGTGACAGCCGGCACAATTCTTAAATTACAAGTTAAATCTGCCAGAGTTGTTACGAAATGTGTTTGAATATTATCATTACTTTCATAATAATATTCTATACCTAGTGAGTTGCACTGTATACAGGGTGTTCGGTAATATTTTCGAAACGTCAAAAAAAGTACAGAATATAAAGATTCCTCATCTTTAAAGTTCAATTCCAGATATATGTTATAATAGAAAACAGTATCACGGGTAATTGGAATAAAAATAAATCAATTTAAGCACTATTATTGAAATTGCTTATTATATCATAGTTTTATTATAATTTAAACATATTGAGGTTAGTCACACCATTGTTTCTTTTTAGTAAATTATTTAATCCATAATGTTTAATATTTTTATTATATGATTGTTCATTTTTGTAAAAGTCTTAATTAAATAAAGACGAAACGTTGCAATCAATGAGTGTTTAAATTGATTTATTTTTATTACAATTCCTGTTCCAACGCTAGAGGCGCTGAAGCTATAAGACCCCAAAGAGAATACAGAACGGGCGATTTGAGAGAGAAAGAAAGAGTAGATTATAGACGCTAAACAGCTCATCATCAGCGGCTATCGGGCAATTTGAATATTGCTTTTTTTTAGTAGAAATAAGGCGAATTAAAAATGGGTGGTTGTACTTATGTGGCCGCGTTTGAAGTTAAAATAAATTAAAGACAAATTTTCATTATACATACATGCAAATACATTTTTGAAATAAAATCTTCAAAAAGTTTTTAGAATTAGACATTATATCGCATCCAAAATTATTTCTATAATTCAATAATAAATCACAGGTATTTGGATATATAATACAAAACAATCGTGTTATTGTTAATCTTGCTACGTTTCGACTACTTTATTTAGTCTTCGTCAGGCTTTGAAAAATACTTTTAAAAAATTCACCATAACAAATATTGGTTGTAATCAAAGGTTTCTAGATGGCAGAAAACGCATTGATTTCGTCCATGCATCATTTCAGTATGAGCTTCTTATGGCCAACTTCATACTGTCAAATTTTCGTTATCGCGGTCAACTTTATACTTCCGTTGCATATTAAAATTTTACTCTCAACACGCCAAAAGAAGTATCACTTGAAAAATAGTTGACCTCCATGCACGAGACTCGGGACCTACGAACCTTTATTGTCATCGACTTTCGGGACAAGCGCGTTATTTCAAAACATTTTGTCACATCCCGTATATATATCAGTGTTCATCTAATATAATATGACAAACCCAGCGTGTACTCTATTAAATGCAAACACTGTTCTAATAAGACTGATGGAATGCAAATTAAATTTTAAACTTTTATTTCAACCACTGTTTTCACAATAAATGTTAAATATTATTTAGCCAAATGAATTTTTGCCTATGTTGCTCACAAAGACGTAGGCGTATAAACAGTGAAATGATTTTTTAAATCGGTTCGGTGGTTTGGACGTACCTGGCTTTCAGTAGAAACATTATTTTCTTTTTATATATTAGTACGTATTGATACACAAACAAGTTTCCACTATAATGAGAGGGTTGTTTTTATAATAAAAAAAAAATTTATAGTTTTTGCTAAGAGATAATTGCAGTTTTACTTCTCTGTGTAAAAGTTTAAATAAAAAAGACTAACTTTTTATGATCCGATAATTAAAATAAATCGATAGTAACCAATATTTATATTATCGAAAGCTCCCAAAATTGTTTAAAATTTTATTTTAAATTGATTTTAAATTAAAATTAACACAGTGTTCATTTTTTTATATTTATTAGTTTTATCTTGACATTTGTTTTGAAATAATTAAACCATAGCGAAACATCGAAACAAAATTTGTGAAGATTTCGTAAAAATATTTTTTTTGTATTAGAATATAAAAATGGCACTTCTTCTAATTCCAATTTTTGAAAACAAAACACTATTATTCGATACGATTTGTACGATTTCAATTTAATGAAACATAAACGTATTTATTTTATAAATATCGATGCTAGGTTTTTAATGAATCTAAACCAGAACTACCAACTGTGCGACAATTTAATCTCACTATATGAGCGTAATATAACTAAGCACTCTATTAAATGCACTCGTAAATACTGGTATTTTTGAAGTTTAATTAACCCTACAGCATATACACAAATTATTTAATTTTTCGTCACAACAGAAAGAGACAGCACTGTCTACTACACAGGCATTACGAACGACGATGTTTGTCCTCTAAATTACATGAAACTGACAAGGACAGAAGTTTATAGTGTGTTGCATTTTGATTTACAAAATAGATAAGGATGAACAGCTTGAATCTGACGTTTAAAATTACGAACAATTGAAGTACAAAACGTCATAATATATTTCATGTAAAAAGGAAAATATTAAATATCATATTCTCTACTTTTAGATATTAGAACAATTTTCGGATTAAATATTTTTTAAATACAAGTATATGCTGAAACGTCCATTAATGTGAGGTTATGATGTTGATATACTACAGACAATTCATATAAAAAATGTTTTTCTGTAGATTAT
This sequence comes from Venustoraphidia nigricollis, assembly GCA_034508555.1. Classification (NCBI taxonomy): domain Eukaryota; kingdom Metazoa; phylum Arthropoda; class Insecta; order Raphidioptera; family Raphidiidae; genus Venustoraphidia; species Venustoraphidia nigricollis. The sequence continues at coordinate 1,156,858 of JAVRKA010000032.1, read as the reverse complement.
AGTATGTAAATTAAACTATGGTATGAATGTGACGATCTGTCCATGTGAGAATTTTCACATGACATAAACATCAAAGTGCCCTCTTAAAATGTGGAATAATTTTGCCGTAATTATAATATTAAAAACTAAAGAAGTTAAACTTCTTAAGTGAGTTTATGAGGGTGAGGCTCATTATAATTTTTTTATACGCAAGATACATTCAAACAAAAATATTGGGAACTGTTAAGATGTTATTATTTATGAATGCGTTTTTGCAAATTTACATAGGTTTCAATTCAAAAATTAAACGAATTGAAAAGAATGTTACAAGTGGACATAGCTCACTTTGCCCCTCGGTCATATATGTACCGGTATTTATTTGTGCAACACTAATGTACACGTTGAAGTTCGTATATTGATAATATTAAACAAAATATTATCGTCGACGAAGTTTTGATTTAACTTTGAAATTTTATGTGTTCTGCAGAACATGGAGCTTGTTATTAAAGCATAAAAATTTTATATTTTTAATAATAATATATCAAAGGTAGCGCGCTCTTCCGTATGTTGTATTCACTAAAAATATTTACCGACCCGTTCTTCCGCCATATGTGTACCGCCACTTCCACCACATTGTGGTGGAAGAGTCGAAACACGTGTGGTGGAATGACAGGTCGATTATAATTAATATGTTTGTTAAAAATTGTGTTTTTTGTGAGTTTGTTCGTGAATTGAGTATTATTTAAAGTTTAGATAAGGCGAAAAATATTATACAAATTGTTACGAGTTTCATAAAATAATGTTTCTATTTCACTAAATATCCGTAAACTATAAAGATAAGTATGAAAAATTCAATTTATTACTTTTATGATTTCACTAATTAAAAACATGTTTTGTTTCGTTAATTATTTTTTCAAATGACCATGAAATGAAAAAAAAAACGTTATTCATAAATACGTATGCACTATAGTTTTTGGATTATAAGTGATTAAAAGTGATAGTGCCCCAGCATATTAAAGAGAAGGACGCCGCTGGCGGTGTCGGGTTAGCATAAACAGATGGCAGCACATGTAAAATCATTGTTTATTCAATATACATGGCGAAATTTAATGTTCAGTCATATAAAATCGTGTATAATATCAAAAGAGCAAGATATCAAATCCAATTTGGTTACGGAGAAAGCTGTTGTAATAGAATAAGCTGAATTTGTCTAAAGTCTGACAGATGTGCGCAAAGTAATAAAAAAGTAAAAAAAAGAACGTCTGTGCCCACGATACTGTTTATAAAAAGTCGTTACGATGGATATCAGAAACTCGGCTTCATATCTGCGAGTGTATGTCAAAACGGCTCATGTCACATTTCAGATAAAATTAATAAAGTCTCGACTGTTAATAAGTAGTTGCTACGTTTTAATAATTTAAATTTGTTGATTGATTAATCAAATTAAAGTCTTTAAATTATTAAAACGTCTTTAAATTAAAAACCAACTAATTACCATAGGCAATTAGAAAATGATTTCCGCACATTTTTTTTTTAGAAATCTGTGTATTTTAGAACATAAAACACATACATACAGTTATCAATCAGAAATTTAGTCTTAAGACGATTCCTAGGGTGTCAAAAGTGAAGATCTATTAATATTTCGGAATTGATATTGAACTGTCGTGCACTAACGAGGTAACCTGTGTATCTAATGACCTTGGCCATGTGGCATCGAAACCATTCATTCAACAACATTCGTTGAACAACTCTCTAACCAAACTGAGTTAATCGAACAATTCATTCGGTTAACGAATAACGAATCATCCTGTGAGCGCATGTATATATTGCATAATAAAGTTGTGTTATAACATTTTATTTTATCCGGTGACCTTTAGAGAAGACAAACCCTACAATAAAGCGTTCGCTGCGCCCCCGTCCTAGCGCTCTGTATAACTCCAGTCATATTGGTTGATTACTGCCGCCCATGCCACGGCGCGCGGTTATAGTGTAGTGTAGTTTAGTGGGTGAAGTGGCCAATAAACCGGACAATTTATCGACGCACTATCTATTTCCACAGACTGTTTATATAATGTCCTCAGCGATGATATTGTTATCAGCAGGGGCGAGGGATGTTAAAATGCTTTTCATCTATTCTTTGAGATTAGGAAAATTTACAAATTAAGGGTTTCAAAAAGAGCGCGTTTGCTCTAGATAGAAGTGAAACTGTCTTATCCGGCGTCGTTCTAAATCTTCTTGGTTACCGAGCTTGTAGACAGCGTTACCAGATTTTTTTTGCCAAGTCAGGATTTTGGAATTTTTTGAGTGAAAAAAGCGGGATTCTTTCGTCGAGAGCGGGACATAGTAAAAAAACATATATAATCAAAAGTTTTTAAACATTTATCTTTTTATTTGAGTTCAAATTACGTTTACGTGACAATAGATAGCAAAAATAGCTATAGAAAATGTATTTTAATAAAAATATGATATTTTAAATCAGATTTACCCTATCGTTAAATAGTTGACTCTTATTCGTCTTCTGAATAAAAAAAATTAAAAAAAAAAACAGAAATCAAAATCAAAAAAGTTTTATTCATTAGAAAAATATGGCGTTTCAAACAATAGTCTGAGGAGTGAGTGTTATACAAATTGCAACTTACAATAAGAGAATAATTATTTACGCACGGTCGAGCTATCCCCGAAAAGCGGGACTGAGCCTGTCCCGCGCGGGACATTTAATTGTGATTTAAAAATCGGGACGTCCCGCCAAAATCGGACCGTCTGGCAACGCTGCTTGTAGACCTCCCGTGTTCAAAGTTATTTTTTACCAGTTCTGCGTTGGCTATTTCCGTTACCTATTTATCTATCAACGTTAGTAGAGTAACAGAGGATGCCCCGTTTCATCTGACAAAAAACACGGGAATGACGTCAGATGGCAGGCCATTCAAATGAAGGACAAAGATAAAAGAATAGACGTTAAAAATCGGATTTTTTAAAATATTTGTACACTATTTATATGTATCAAAAAAGCTATTATCTTTCTATGGAACTAAGGCATGTCTCTAGAAATGACTACATAAAAAAACAGATATTCCACACAGTTAGTAGATCCTACCAATTTAAAAGTCCTTTCGTTGATTCTCGGTCATATTTGGATGCATGTTTTAACTGGACAAATCCGATAATTATAATAATAATAATAATTTCTTTATTTCTCTAAAATACTGCATGTGAAGTGTGGAAAAGGTCATTATGATTACATAAATATTCTCTTTATGCCATAAAATATCTGCACATTTACACATATTGTCTACATTTATCAATTCAAAAGCGTGCAATTTTGTCAGACTTGGTCGTTTTTAGTAAATTAAAAGTTTCCACAACCTTAGCGATCATTTAGAGACAATTTTAAAAGTGAAATACAATTACCGTAATACAATTGAGTTGAAGAAGCAGGAGAAGAGAAAGAAGACGAAAAAGCGGATGGTGGAAGCGACGGGACGGTATTGCGCTCTGGTAGTTTGAAGAAAAGCTGAATAATGGCAAGAAAAACAGTTTCATAGTACATAAAAATTGTTTCGTAAGCTTTTCACTTAACGTACAGTATAAAAATAATTTAATATGAACGTTTATATTTCATTATTATTTTTTTAATAATTTAATTGGATATTTGATTAATAAATAAATGGATTAGCGGATTTGCACACCCTTTTCGATATTAACGAGAAATAAATACAGGATGTTTTTTTTTTGTGAATTCTTTATACATTTTAGACACCAGTACGCTGTCAGTATGTTGTTTTAAAGTGAACAAAAAAAAAACAAACAAACAAACGCGTTTGAAATACAGAAAGTTACAACAAACCTTGACAATAACCGAACAGGTAACAATATCTTTGTTTGTATTAAGCTTACATAACTCTTCTATTACAAGCCCCCAGCTCTCAGGTTCTAATATGAGAATTGAAATTATGATTTTTTACTATGCCAGCAGTTGATGATCTAAAATATAGACTTAAAAACAATATTGCCCACAGTTCTTTCAGAATCATATAAGGCGATCAATAATATACTACAATTATTTTATTTCCCTACGGTTTTTTTTTTCATACAATGAACAATTTTTTTCGCCAGCACTGTAAAGGCCTTATTTGTTACCGGTGTTGGCTTTTGTTTTATTTTGTTTTGCCTGACTTTTAAGCTTATTAACTTATTAAAACTTTTACCAAACTTTGCAGTGAAATACTGTATAAATATTTAAAATCGATCAGATATTTATAAACAGAATAAATATTCTGAAATTTCATAATATAATTGCATTACAAAACTAACATCTATTTATAGATTAAGAATTATGTCCGTTCAAAAATAACAATATTACAGAAGTTACCAACATAGTGTAAATGTTCGAATATTCAACACTTTTTATGAAACAGACATAATCGCTATTACCTTGGTAAAAAATAAAGACGTAACAATATTCCGGATGTTATTAGAAAGTCAAACATTATATTGAAATACAGGCATACTCTTTGGTGACGTGTTTTCAAAAGTCGTAGTCCGAAAACACTAAGCTAAGCTCCGCGATTTTTTTTCGGTATAGTTTTCAGACCCTAGAAGTCCTTCAGCAGATAACCCGTCGGAAAATTTAATTCTTTAAAAAAAGTTCAAAATTAAATATATTAATGGAAGCATTTATTCAAAGAATTCGTATAGAACAATTATATTATTGTGCAGGGAAATATTTTCAGTACGTTTTCAACTTAATTTTATAGCCGCTTTTCTATATTTTTATGCCGAGTTTGGATTCTCGGATCGCATTGAACTTGAAGAAAAATATAGCTGAAACAAGCAAAATTCCCGACTGTCGTAATCCACCCTCAATCAAGGAAACGTTGATGTGTTTTCTCGCAGGGCTGTCCACTTTCAATACATTAAAAGCAAAACATGATTAGCTCTACTTTAAGTTTGGACAAACACAGATGGAAAATGTAGATTATGCCAACAGAGATAGAGTTGGGTAACTCAGATCTGAACCGGTTCAAAGAGCTGACTCCGACAGAAGATCCGTGAGAGCCGACTCACTTTTTTTTGAACTGACGGATCAACGGATCCGCATGACTCAGTGAAACACTTAACACACAGAAGCACATTTTACATTTACGTATCAGTTCTTGCTTTGATGCATCTGTCAGCTCTAATGACTCATGCATCACATGTTTGGCTATGCATTCTTGATTCTAACAGGTCGTGATATGATTGACTGAACTAGGTAACTCAGTGGCAGACTGCAGTAACATATTCAGAACTTGGCTCTTTTTGACCTGGTTCAGTGAGCCGGCTCACATACGGGATCCAGATGCGAAGATACAGATCACTAAAAAGACCCGTTTTCTCATCTCTAAACAGAGACCATTAAAGCGTCTATAGCATGAAAATCAAGTGAACGAACATACAGAAAAAAATGCGCGCCGTCGTGGGACGCCTGGCAAATGTGGAACTTATATTTATATTATTTTTTTTTTAGTTTAAACAAAAAATGAAAATATTCAAATAGTTGTCAGTCATATTTTTTAAATTAATAAACACTTGCAAGTTGTAACGATGCTCCGCTTTTTTTTATTCGATCAAATATGATGTTTAGGAGTATAGTGCCGATACAGTCACGTAAAATTCCCGTGTGTGTAATGTAGTAGAGAGGGAAGGGCTGGCTGGCCGAACGAATTGCACGTCGCAACGTTTCATCTACTACCATAACGTAAATTATGTATCAGTTTCTACAAAATGATTGAAATGTTGATAGAAGTTCAAAGGCAAGACGAAGTGTCATTGATGCAATATCTTGCTATCGACAACTGCTTGCTAAACGAAACAGAAGACGGCAAACGACATTAGATGAATTCTTCACAAAAAACAAAATATATGTCAAATGTTGAACCTTTCTCATCACAAACATAACTTCTTACTCGAACTTTTATTTGATTTTCATAAATGTTTTATGAACAAAAATCGACATTAGCAATAAATAAATCTATAATTAATGTGATAAAAAAGTATTTAACAACAAATGTTACAAAATTAAACAAAAAAAAAACTAACAAATTTTCTTATTCTCGGTTCTGTTTCACTTATCTATGTATTAAGATGTTTCATATAGCGCAGAAACTTATCAGAACGTATCTCTCGTGTTAAGCGGGATCTTACTGTACTCGAAAAAATCCCTAAGGTGACAAAATAACAGACAAATCATGTCACTGTTTTACGTATTATTGAGACATTTTAAAGTTTTTTCTAAAATAGATATATTTAGGAACGAAAAGTTAAACATTCGCTATTGTCCAACCCTTGTCGGTCGGGGTTAGTCGTATATTGCGTAGCGACGAACTATTGGCAGTGACTTTGCGGGGATCAAAGCTCCGGTTTGGTTAGGGGAACTTCTAAATCTTCTTATATAACTGACCAAATGCATTGCATATATGTGATTGTCCATTATTCGTTCCATAAATCATATATATTAAGACAGTTAGTTGTTCCGAAATATAATCTTCTTCCCGAAAGTATTTTATTATAAAAATATATATCTAGACACATTTTTCGTTTCGATAAAATTTACTTTTAAGAGACGATTGTTTAAATAAGTTAGACGAAAACTTTAAGTATCTTGACGATTAAATTTTGATATACCTATTATCATGCGAAAAAAGGAATTGATGTGCTATTTAGTTTTATTAGATTGGCGTTTTGTTTTCTTGATTCAAGCGAGCCGCTACTGGTTTACAGGAAACGAACATATTTGTTTTTTCTTATTATTTATGCACAGTTTCCTGCATTGCACCTGTACAAAAAATCATGCAAAAAAGACGGATATTGACTTCATAGGTATTTTCTAAAGCAAAATTTTAGATAGATTCTAGATTATAGACACTCAGCAACTCAAGTCATCAGCGTCAAAGAATAATTTTAGTATTTATCAGTAGCATATACATAAACACATAAAGCTATGAACACATTAAATTTAATGATATTGCATTTTTTACGTAGGTACTTTTATATCAAGGGAGTGCTCCGTTGTTTTTTTTTTTTTTCTTAAAAATGTATGGACCAACATTTATTTTTTTATGTATACTTATTTCACTACATTTATAGAATGAAGTGCTTACTAGAAATTATAGAAAAAATTAAAATCGAATTTTCAAGAAAGCGTACACATTTTTATTTAATTTTTGTTTTCAAATTAACACATCTTTTTTCAAAATTATTTTATTTTGCTGAAATGTACCACTCAAAATAAATAAAAATATAATACATTTCAAAGTTTATTAATGGAATGAAAAAAAAAAGTTCAAAATGGTATTTCATAAAATTTCTGTGTTCGTAAAAAAAATGTCCGCCCTGTCGTTATTCGCTTACAAGGAATGTAACAGTTCCTTTAGTGATTAACTTTTGCGTTTGGCCGATCGAACGTCGAACATGCAGGGAGGTCTCTGAACCCCAGCAACTGGATTTGGTACAAAAACTAAATAAGGAAGCGGTGGTATTCCGGTACATTCTGTAGACCAACAAAAAGAACTAGTGTACAGAATGTAACAAAAAAATCTATAGTAGATCAAAGTAGATTTTACAATAAAGGTAACGAAAAGTTACCTATATTTCGTTTAATACGAGAAATATAGAGGTGGTTGATAGAAAAAAATATAGTCAAAATCTGTTATAACGACATCGAAGGGTCTACTCATATTTGGTCGTAAAAACCGATAGTCGTAACAACCGGTGATGTTTTCGAGGTACATCTGTGATAATCAGTCGAAATTAATATACGTATAATATATGTATAGTTAAGATCAGAACCAAGATATATTAGTGTTTCACTTCTGACGCGTGAGATTTAGACGCTTTCATATTTTACGTCTTGATTAAATAAAATATATTGTTTTATTTATTTTATTATATTTAAATAAACTTTAACAAAATCGTGCTGGAGCTTTTAAAAGCTTCAATGAGCGTCGAGCGATCAATCATAAGCGATATATACGAAACCATTTAAATATCTGTTTCAAAAACTTAACGCAGTATAATTTGTATTTGTTAAAAGTCAAACATCAATAAAAAGTTCCAAGTAAGTAAATAATAATTCCAGTTTGAAAGTCAATAAAATCCTATCTACCTAAACGACCCTATATATTACATATCAGCATTTGTTGAATATTTATCAGCGGTCACCAGGCGAAATGGCCTATGTCAGTTTAAATAATATTAGCGACGATTAAATCCTTCAGCGAACACGCACTATAGTGATCAAACTCGCAATATATTTTTCATTCAATGGACCGTCGTTTAGTGGGGTAGTCCGTCCGACGCCATCAGAGACTTTACAGTCATGTATTTTATTAATAAAAATAATTTGCAGAATAAGTTGAATATATATTTTACATTTTTAGTGTATTTGCCATATGGCAACATACACTATTGGCGTCGGTCGGATGGCGGGAGCTAGGGGTCGGACCAAAATTTCTCGACGTTTCATAACCTCCTAAACACTTTGGCACCATTTTTAAAAATGTTTATATATATATATATAGGTATATATGTGTACGGGCAATAACTTTCGAAGGAGTTAATTTATTTTAACGAAATTTGGCACACATGTTGGAATCCATCACCGCACGAAGCCTATTTAAAATGGGCCCAATCGGGTCATTTTAAGGGTGGTTTTTAGGGGATCAAAAAAGTTTTTGGGCCCAAAAATACCTAAAAAATTCTCAGAATCGTTTCAAAATTGAAATTTAACCCTTTAATAGCAATTAAAAAGTGTTCCTAAAATTTCAATAAAATCGCCTCGACAGGACCGGATTTAAAAATTTTCTGAAAACACTAGTTTGCAGATAGTGAGTTATTTCCTGAAAGGTGTTTTTAATTTTGGTGTAGACGTTTGATCGACAATAATGATGTAGTTAAAAAAAGTGTAATTTAAAGGGGTGTATTAAGGAGTTAATTTTTTTATTTTGTCCAATAATCACCTTAAGTTCACATAATAAAGCCACAAGGCCTGATGTATTAGCAAATACACTATATTGTCGGCAGGGTTTTGGCACTGCGACCCGGGTTTTTTTTATATCTTAATATCTACATATAACAAATATCAGTCTTGTTCATTTTAAACCAAATTTTTGTAATAGTTTGTTTACAGAAAACGTAAAATGTCTTCTGAGCTTGATATTAAAAAAAACTATGTTCCATCCGTAGGGAGAGGGGTCATAGGAAAGGCTACGATAGGCTACATGAAGGGGTTCCAGTGAGGCTGAAATAGGGGCTCGTGACTTATGACCGCTCTCTTGTTTGAAATAAACCCATGACATTAATTGTGTTTTTCTGTCTAGTTCTTATCTTGGCCAAGTAATAATAACGGCGCTGTATCAGAATCGTGAATTAGACTTTTAGCGAGACGGCCCATCATTTGGAAAAATTTCATCGTGGTCCGTTTGGCCTCGTGGCCACTCGTAGGTATGTATATTCCGGTATGAAAGGACAGAGATAGAGAAGGGCGCGACTGAGGCGAGCGAGGGTGAGATGACGATATGGGAAGGTAGGCAGGCTGGCGGGATATGATTGGGATGATAAAGAGTCGCTGTATAAACCCAGTGCTCGACCATACTTCACTGACTTTCAAGATATGACAGGCGCTTCTATAAAATACGACTTTATGCGGCCTTTTTGATTATTTCCTTGTACAACGCCAAAATCTTATCATATTAGATACTCTGTAAGTTTCACTTTAAATAAAAAATCCAAAAAAAGACGCAAATTTTTTAATTTTAGGGGAAATTACTTTCTTAACTTTTTTCGGACGTTAAAGTCACTGCGTATCCAGAATTTATTTTAAATTTTAAAAAGTGCTTTGGCACGTATTTTTATCGTTAAATAAAACTCGAAAGAATCAAAATAGTAGATTATATTATCATAAGAGGTTATTTTACGATAAAATGTGACATTATGTTTAAAACGAGCACCAGTCACACGAGGCGAGATTCATTACGAGCGAGATATATCGTGTGAACACTTTGTTTCGGTACGTACCCTGCGCCATATAGCTAATTAAAAAAATACTGTACTAGAAAAAATAAATTGTACAAGATTTGTCTAATATTTCATTTTCAACATCCATCCCTCTATGTGTAATCTGATAGCTATTGATTTAATTACGAATCTCTCCTGGGTAGAAATATCAAAACGTCATTTTCAATCTCGGTTTGACCCATCCCTGGTGAACACTTGAGTGAGTATTAGAGATATGACAGACTGTATTATAAAGGAGAGCACGCGGAAGACATCGGTTTGGGGCAGACGCTCGAGTTGTGAGGCAGACGAATCTCTCAACTCGGGGGGGAAGTACCCTAACCAGCCAGCCAACTAGATCGTACAACAGTGTGTTGCGAAGAAGAGTTTTATCTTCTCCGAGATGGAAATGTTGTGTCACTCACTCACTACTATGCACTAGTGTCGGGAAAGGGGAAGGGGGGAAGGGAGGCGAGGAGGACCTCCTCCCGTTCCATACTTTGCTTCGACGGCATTAGGTGTCGCCCGTAACTCTCTGATGCCGAACGCAGGAACGGACTCAAAGTCTTTTTTCTTAAATTTAACCAGCTGACCCGCGAATACTTCGCACTGTTACGTAATATAATAGGGTGGAAATTCTTATTCAGAGACTTCAGCATCATTACACGTCATATTACTGAATTTTATTTTTTGTAATGAAATCGTTAGAATTTTTAAACTGTAATTTTTTAATGAAAACATTAATTTTAAGATATTAATTTAGTTTTCGTCATTAGAGAGAAACATGATCTGCAAGATAACGCATCAAACATTAATTTTGATATCGTATTAAGGGAGATATTTCATACCGACAAAAACACGTTTGAGAAATAATATACGAGTATACCAATACTAGGTCATATTTTGATTTTCTATGAGTAACACTTTAGAAGCAAACAAGTTTAATCCACAAACAGCTGACTAAAAAACGTCCATTCAATAATTCAATGTTTTATTGTTTATTATTTACATGTTGCTGTCAAGACCCAAACTCGAAACTTTTAAGTCGCGCCGGCTGTGGAAAATTTCAGTGTACTTTATTTGTTATTAATTTAAAAAGTAGTGTTAGTTAAGTTATAAAAAGATCTCGTTGAAAGGATTAATTTTATTTTTCGACTTTTTATAAAAAAAAGGCTGATTACCAATTACTTATAGTAAATTTTCAATATTAATGTAACAACTTCACTTTTACATAATTATACTAACGCGATTAGAGAGTTCGGCCCTGCGTCCGATTGTGGGTTTTATTCAATCTGTGCCCGGGGCATGTTCCACAACAACGATCATACCGCGGAGACGATCCTCTCTATCCTCCACCCGCCTCCTCCTTTTCCCTCCTCCTTATACCTCAAACATCACCTCTATGCTGTCATATCCATTACTGCAGGCATGGCTAACCTTTCTTAAGGCTGCCGTCATATTTATTACGTCAAGTTCTTATGTTATGACCTTTTCGTATGAAATACTTTTTTAATAACAAACCGCCCCACGCAACGTTTTTATTATTGGATGAGTTTTTTCATTAAAAAAATGTAACCACCGATCCCTAATACAGTAGAAACTCTATAGCTCGAACTAAAGTCGAAATTCACTTAAATGCTGATTGTTAGAAAATCTGATTCGACAATGACCTTAGATTGTGACCAGACATATTTCTCCCTAAGAAAAGCATTGTAATTAGTTTAGTGTTTTGCTGAAGATGGGAGCTTAGCTCTCGAAATGTACATCCAGTGAATAAATCTGTTATGGTAAGAAGTAACTATTCTTTTATTTTTATTGTTCCAACCACGATGCTCTTAATATTTATTGTAATTTTGAATCGATTCTGATCAAAAATAACTGGTCGATTGAAACAATATTTTTCTACGCATTTTGATAAAAATTCAGCTTGAAATGCGACATTTTTCTAAGTAGATCACTGAGTTGTTTCTGTGTGAGTACAATTTAATGTTCTACATGACAGAGTTTAACAAAGACATTAAACTGCTCCTGCATGTACAAAACTTGTAATTTATATGAAAACATTGTAAAGTCATCGTCGAATCAAATTTCTTGATAATGCTTTCTGCAACCCAAGATAAATTGAAAAAAAATTAGCTATTCCTTTCCTCTGAAACCTAAAAAACTCTATAACTCGAATGATTTAAACTCCATAGCTTGAAGTAAATGTGTTTTTCAAATCACATATATTAGTGTCGTGGTTTCGATTGATTAGATTTCGAGCGTCTATAATGTTTACAAATAAAAAATCGTTCGGTTAATAATTATTATAGTAAGTATATTTATAAAGATTTAAAGAAGGGTTTCGTTTATACAGAAACGCTGCTACACTATTAAACGTTTCGTTACCTTCATTTTGTGAGGTTATGAAATGACGCAGCCATAAGCAAGGTCGTTTTATGGCATAAGTGGTGACCAGGCGCCTTAACTTGTCAAGTTTAAACATTCTCGTGTCCTTAAGGATGACTGATGTTGTCACACCGGTATGGACCGCCCCCTACTCCCCTCTGGAGCGCTGCTTCACAATCACCCGCCACCCCCCTCAGTGTATGTGTGATGTATGCACAGGTGGCGACGCTATGCGGTGAAAGCAATCTCTTCTTTTTATTCTTTACTCTTAACATATCGTCGACATCTCCGTTACTAAGGATGGACTATTTCAGATAAGATAAGATAAGATAAATATTTATTCATTAAATGCGAAGAATTGGCGTAGAATAAGTCATACAAAGTACAAAAAAAATACATAACAATACATATTAAATAATGCTAATATATCAAAGTAATCTTTAATTGAGTAAGGACATTTAAGTGACAAACTATTTTTAAGTTCACTTCTCAATTTTTTTGCTTGCATATTTTTTAGTCTGTACGACAAATGATTATAGAAATAAATACTTTGTATAACACATTTTTTCTTAATTAATGTTAATTTTGTTCTTGGTGGACGCAAACGATCTACAGACTGACCTCTGGTATTAAAATTATGATCCATTTCGTATTTACGGAAAAAAATTATAATTTTCTTTTACAAGCATAACCGACTCCAAAATATATATACTGGACAGGTTTTTTCTTTGGACGGATTCAGTTAAATATCTTTGAAAATTTTGAAAAATAAACGAGCAAAATATATGTAGCCCATCCTCCAAAAATTTAAACTTATATTTTCACCAAAATTTCTGTTAGAGTGACTCGGTAATAATATAACGAAATTATGCAAACATACAAACGGATCGACAGATATTCTTAGAAATGCATAAAGCTATCTGTATTTTTTTTATTCGAAAATTACACACAATTTTTTTGAGCAGACACCTAGCTATGTACCTATAGACGTAATTTTTTAAGCCCTAAAAAATAAAAACTTGTGTTTTGGGTTAAAAATTTGCAATTATTGGATATTTTAACACTATCATTTATTTTCTACTAAAACTATATTTTTGCGAACACTTTTTTTCTACAAAAAAAATATTTTTTTCATAAAAATTAAATTTTCTTCCTCGTATTGAACCTTTTCTAAACACGACGTATTTCCTTCAGTGAACAATCACAGGGACGAATATTTTTTTCAAGGTTGTAAAACCGACGTGACTTGACCTATCCCTGATATAAGGCGACATTTATACACAAAGATGCCGTTCAAGAGAGATGCTTTTCTCCGCGCGTACTTTTTTCTAGCAAAATGACGCAGTTGAAATGTCAGTTTAAGACTTCAAACACACTTCAGTGATCCATCGCTAATCAAGTCACCATTCAGCTTTTTCAAGTATCACTGAATTCTCAACCACACAACATGATATTAACCCGTCGTACCGAATACGACGCTCAGAATCTAAGCCTAGGCTTCACACATGGCAAGCCTGGTCCAATATCGTCCAATAACGATCCATAGTTTACAGGAAAACCTAAAAGAAAATCTTAACCTTAAAGTACTCACGGAAAACGAAATAGTACGGAACCGGTTTTTCCTAATTATATCAATTATTTAAAATCTCATCACATTCGAGATCTTTTTTATTAATGAAAACTATGAAAACAAAAACGTTTCAGCGTTCTAAACATTTAATAAAAATATAATTTTAATGTTGCGCACATAAATTAAGTAACAGGTGAGTTAATGCAGAGTGGAGGGGGCAGGTGCATTGTTTGTTTGCATAATGTGAATAACTGGGTATATAAAGTCTACTGCACTTAATGCATGTACCGAATAGGTCATAACACAGGATAAAGGGGAAAGGTGGGAGATAAGTGGCCTAAATAATTAGTCTCTACTCTGTACGTTGCAGCTGCCCTAATCCTGATTTATTAGCTTTGTACAGGGGGTGTCCAGACTTTTCAGACTATCCGAAACAAAAACTGCTGCAAACGTGCAATGACTAAGGGATTTTCGAAATATGGAAAATATGAAAATTTTCGAAAAAAAATTATATGAAGAGAAAATCTGATATTTTATTATATTTTTTATGGATATCGCATACATTCAACTAATTGTTTTTTTTTAATTTTAGGCGTCTAGTTTTCAAGTAATATCAATGATAAAAAAGAGACATAATGTACATAAAAATTAAAATTGAATCAAATTGGCTCCGGATATTTTGTAAAACTGATTATTCAAAAGTTTGACTGTTTTGGACAACGTAAAACTTTCACGTAGGTATAGGTTTGGGGAAATATTACCTACTTAAAATTTGTCTTAACAAATGTCTCTCTGTTCAACACATTAAACGTAATATAATGCTGTAGTCAAATTATGTATAATTTTTAAATTCTGATTATAGGATATTATCTTCAAATAAGAATTAATAATTTATAATCATATAAAATACGGTCGAAAATGTAAAATCACTTTAAAATGTCAATTTTTAATCAAATCGAACTTCATTAATTTTATTACTTTAGAAATGTCTATGTGATTCGTATAATAGATTGCGTAAGCGTCTATATTTGGCTTGCCGAGTGAATGAATATTGTTCAAAGGGAAGGTACCTGCAGCAGTTTTTCAATAACACAAAGACATCTCAAACGTGGTCGTAGAGCGTAGTAGAAGGTCAAAAAAATGTAGTCGAAAGCAATTATTTACGCGATTAAAAAAAGATCTCAATGAAATCAGCATTTATCACTTAAAAGAAAAAGGAAAAAAATATGAAGGCAGCGTTATATTCTTCCAATACTTGGTTAAACCACAAAGAGAAAAAAAAATATCACACACAAAGACGTAAAACTTGCGCGCAAAGAAGCAGAGAAAGCAGACGTGGAATACTCTTCGGGAGTTTAGAAAGAAAGTAAGAGATAAAACTATATCTACATCGTTCTTTCTCTCTCATTTACATAGATTCAGGGATTGTCTTACTTAACCATATACACATAAATATCTACAAAGTTGAATGTTTTTCACACATTTGCTAACCGCGGAAAATGCCGTGTGCCACTGGAAAAACGGTGACTTAATTATTAGGGTAAGGAAACCCATCTAATCCAAATACATAAATACAACACAATATATTACAACGCGTGGTTATACCACCATGAACTGGAGATGGGAAAAACGGGTCTTTTTAGTGATCTGCATCTTTGCATCTGGATCCCGTATGTGAGCCGACTCACTGAACCGGTTCAAAAAGAGCCGAGCTCTGAATGTGTTACTGCAGCTGCCACTGAGTTACCTAGTTCAGTCAATCATATCACGACTTGTATAGAATCAAGAATGCATAGCCAAACATGTGATGCATGAGCTATTTGAGCTGACAGATGCATCAAAGCAAGAACTGATACGTAAGTGTAAAATGTGCTTCTGTGTGTTAAGTGTTTCACTGAGTCATGCGGATCCGTTGATCCGTCGGCTCAAAAAAAAGTGAGTCGGTTCTTACGGATCTTCTGTCGGAGTCGGCTCTTTGAACCGGTTCAGATCTTAGTTACCCAAGTCTACCATGAGCTGTGTAGAGTGATGCCTTCTCTTTCGATTGGCGACAGTTACCTGCCTGAAGACATATTAGTTTGACTGTGATATTTGCTTATGTATTAGATTTTTTTACTGTTTTGCCGGAAAAAAAATGATGAGTATTTTAATAAAGCAACGAACTGTCGTGAAATTTCACTTGAAACTCGAAAAAAAAACGCTACTGGAACTTAAGAAATGTTTGGCAATAAATGTAATGACTTTTGGTTTTTCACTTATGATCCAGAAACTTCCAACTGCACCGAAAGCTAAAAAAGCAACTCAAAATTCAAAACGATGATGATTATTTTCAATATTTATGGAATTATGTACTTTCACTGGGTTTCTGAAGGTCAAACTATTAATAAACATTAGTACCTTGAGGTTTTTGATCAACGCCGTGAAAAAATAAGAAAAAAACGACCCGAATTATGGAAGAACAAGTCCTGGGTTCTTCACTAGGACAACTCACCCGCACACAATGCACTGTCTGTCAAGGGGTTTTTAGCCAAATAAAACATCCCAGTTTTAGACAATCCAATTTATTCGCCTAACCTGGACCAGGTGACCTTTAACTATTCTCCGAGGACCGAGATCAAATGTGCTTTAAAAGAATCAAGATTTAAGTCCGCTGAATCTGCGAATGAAAAAGCGGCACAGAAGAAGACTTCCAAAATTGTTTCGCATGGAGCGTTGAAAAATAGTGGAAAGATATATTCAAGGGGGTAATAACTAAATATGTGTAAATATAAAACAAAATCTTTTACAGCATTAGTTTCATTATTTAAGCTATTTTAATATAATAAGGAAGACATATTTTATATTTTTAAAACTACTTAACCTATTTGAAAAAATCCTTCAATGTTAAAAATCTCGATTCTTGACGACTAACATATTATATCGTATATTATTCGCTACGAAACAATAGCAAGCATCCGGACGAAGTTGAAGCATTTCAACCTCGCAATATCAATTGATAGTCCACTGGATGACGTCAACCCCCCCTCTTCCCTTTTATACAACTAAACGAAGTCTTATCTATATTTAATAATCTAGTTGTTCTTTTATCCATATATTCGACGAAATTTCTCTTCCGATTTTAATGCTGCTCTGTATGTGCGTTCGGCGGGTACGGCGCGCAGTTCTGATTCAAGACGACAAGGAGAACAGCAGATTTAAGAGGTAGACGCAAGCGAGGATCACCTCAGAGTTGAACACACATGCCGCCCTATAATATGTAACACAACTCACAAGGAGATCGAACAACCAACCCACTTATTTTGCCTACCTTTAACAAGAACAACATTTTCTATAGACCTGCTATAAAATAAAGAATGATTCGCAACCGATTCCTGGAATAATTTATACTAATAATAATAATAATGCGTTTAACGTTCGTTTCTCGCCTTTATGTCATAACAGACGCCATTCACACCATTACTATTTTCCATCTACCACACTTCCCGTTATTTTTCTACATTTTTAAAACTTCAACTTATGTAATAGCAATGGGCGAATGAAGGAATTATAGGAAATTAGGATAAGGTAGGTAATTTTTGAACTAGGAGTTTGATAGGTAATCGACCATGGCCTCAAATAAGGAACCATCTCGATATTTATCTGGAATTAATTGAGGGAAACCATGGAAAAACTCAATCAAGATGGCCAGTATAAGAATTACCATTTCTCGGCAAGAGGCAGTAAGAAAAAGTCCCAGCCACATCTGCCCTCGCCGGGATTCGAACCCGGACCTCCCGAATGCGAGTCTAATGCTGTCACCACTACTCTACCCAGCTCGGTGGAATAATTTATATTACTAATATTACAAGGAGGAAAATGTTTGCGCTCGTTTATTATGGCTGATCTTAGAAGCGACTGAACTGATTTAAAAATCATTCCACTGTTTAAAAACTTTAAAATGTGAGGCATCACCCTGGAGGAATGGTCTATTTAAACACAGAACAAGCATTATTAAAATTGAGTCACAACTGGCAGAGATATCGCGGGACATAGGTACATAAAAAAATCCAGCCAATTAGGCGACAGACTAACAGACGCACATAATTTTTTCAAAAATTTGTTTTTTTAACTCGGGAGATCTTAAAACAAAAAAATATTCTAAAATATTGAAAACTAAAATTTTTATCTAATTTAGTACCATTTCTCAATTGTCGAGTTGGAACAGTAAAACGCGTCGTTGTAGTCGGTTAAAAATGTACGTTGTAGTACTAAGAATAATGTTCATAGTTTTTAAACCAATAACATTTCTCATATTTTCAAGAAATTAGTTTTTATCGCAAGGAAGTTTTCTTAATCTCAGAGAATTTACCACCATGCGTTTCTTTCAAAGAACGACTGGTTGAATATTTTTTTCAGAGCTACGTACCGGCATAATATTTTCGTTGTTCTAGTTTTACGGTTGTCATAAGCTAACGCAACTAGAAATCTAACTTAACAGTCTTACTCAATAAACATAATAAAAAAATTGAAACTTTAAATCCAGTTCGTGTGTAGATCGTGCTTCAAGTTTACTGTTTAGAAGGCATATAATAATATATCTAAGTAGAGCTTTTTCAATGCGAACATATATCCTATATAGGGTAATGGCGGGGAATGGGGGAACGATCGTAAACACTGACATTCTGCTTGGTCGCGGTCTAGTAGGCAGTGTTAGTGAGACAGATGCCTGTCGTTTTGTTCATGGCCGCCTTCGATATCGTCTCACCACAACCACATCTAACCAAAAATACAGGGGTTGTTCAAATAATAAAAGTATATAGCGTGTCGACACGTCAGCAGTCAGTGCGATGTTTCGCTAGCATGCTCACGTCCAGTTTATGCACTATGCTTCTTAAAAGACTCGTAAAAATTAATAGAAACGATTTAAAGCAATAATAATGCAACGGAAGCGCCTTTCTGTGTTTCCGTTTTTTTGCAGATTTTTTGTAGGTATGGGTATTCTGATCCGAAAATGTGTTTTTTTGTGCCAGCGTCAGTCGAGAACGGTTGGACCGATTTTAATAAAATCAATACAGAATATTCCCTGCTGATACACAAAATGTAAGTACTATATGGTGTTTTTGTTCGTATAATATCGAATTGAGATAAATTTTCTGTCAGAACTGACGTTAACGCAATCGAAGCAGCATTAAAATTGACTGAAGTAATAATATAGTGGTTCAGTCAGTGGCTACACGATGTTAGGGATTGGCATAGAAGATTTATTTTGACAACAAATTTTTTATCCGAAGTATTTTGCGAACCGAATAGACGCTGTTGAGTTCGATTGTCGAGCGTCTATAATGAGATATCTATCTATTTGGTACGATTGAGACATGTTTTTGTCAAAATTGATATATTTAAAAGCGAACGAAACCGCGTGTGAGACGGCTAGTCAAAAATATTTGGCAAACGAACAGGGATTACCAAAAGTTTTGAAACGAGAATAGTCGCATATAAAGAGCTCGTCTCTGAGAAAAAGAAGTGCAGTTTTAGGGAGACAGAGAGTGAGTGAGATAGACTGTATATACTTTTTATGTGTACTTTAGAGCTCATTGCTATTAGATGTTATTTACCTTTTTGCGTATTTTTTTCCTTTATCTGTGTTTTTGTACAGAAAAAAAGTAACAAGTAAAGGTCTAGGTAAAGGTGAAATGCACATATATGCTCAGGGGAAAGATGCCTTTTATCAAACAGAATAGATATTCTAGAATGAAGAGTATACGCTACAAAATAGATAGATAGATAGACATTTATTAAGTCAGTTGAGACATACGTACATTCATTTGACACGGAAGCGAAATCCAGAATTAAAATTATACACTTATCAAGAATATACATCCCCTTCCCGAATCCTCTCCCGTTTGCTTTAAAAACGCTCACGGCTCTCCTGACTAGAGTTGGATAACTCAGATCTGAACCGGTTCAAAGAGCCGACTCTGACAAAAGATCCGTGAGAGCCGACTCACTTTTTTTTGAGCCGACGGATCAACGGATCCGCATAACTCAGTGAAACACTTAACACACAGAGGTACATTTTACACTTACGTATAGGTATCATTTCTTGCTTTGATGCATCTGTCAGCTCAAATGACTCATGCATCACATGTTTGGCTATGCATTCTTGATTCTATACAGGTCGTGATATGATTGACTGAACTATGTAACTCAGTGGCAGACTGCAGTAACATATTCAGAACTCGGCTCTTTTTGAACCGGTTCAGTGAGCCGGCTCACATACGGGATCCAGATGCAAATCACTAGAAAGACCCGTTTTTCCCATCTCTACTCCTGACGCTATTTTTAAAGTTAAATTGTTTGAGTAAACGGCAAATGAAATACCAAGAATTACACTACAGGCGATTTTTTTGAAAAACATGTTTTGGCTTCGCATGAAATATTGCATTGTTTTTAAGTTGTACAGAAAATTTTTGGCCTGTGAGATTTGTTATTTAATTGCCGTTTATCTGAACCCTTTAGTTTTAAAAATAGCGTGTCCTAACCTAAGAATGTCAGATAATACATTTTCCAATTTTTGTTCAGCATATAAGGATTTTTACCCAAACCGATGTCACAAATATTGGTACCACATTGGAGCGAAATTTTCTAAGAAATCAAAATGCAAGGCGTTTTTTAAACTGTAGGTATTTTAAATTTGAAAAATTCAAAATAACACAGTCAGGCACTTTTCTCCTAGTCATTGTATGGTTAAAACATTTTTTTTTGAATGTATACCTAAATGGCAGTTATTATATTTACTTCGAAACTTTTGGTAGGTAGGGTTATTGGGTTTGCAGAACTGCGGTTTGTATCTCGAAAATATATAAGTGAGATTCTGTTTCACAGTGGTTTGTTTACAAATGCGACTTTCAAACAAATTATTATAAAATTAAATTACTGTCATCATTTTTATTTTACGTTCAAAAGTTACGTTAAAAAGGGACGCAAAAATAAACGATGAGCTAGCAGGCTCAATTTTTGTGTCACATCAATAAATCATAAAAACAAAAAAATTAGCATAAATTTTACATACATTTTTGTACAGAAAAAATTAAATTTGAAAAAAAATATTGAGCAAATCAAATTTGTCAATATTTTTAAAATAAGTTTGTAAAGAGAAAAATTCAAAATGTTATCTTCCCGTAAATCGAAATATCGGAATCTGCTGTAAAGAAATATTGACAAATACCTATCATGTTTTTTTATTCAATTTTTCGGGCAAAAATACATGTTTTCTGAATTTTTTTAAGCGTCAAGCCAAATTTTGTGCACTTTAATGCTTAATCGCGGCTAATAATAATTTGCGACCACAGTTCGAAATTTCCCGAGAGCATATTTTACAATCTGAGGGATCAGTCAACTATAAAATATCAAGATCTTCTTTATTACGTAATTGGGCGACAATTTCCCACGATTTCATTGTCTACAAACAGCTCTAAGCGCACTAATTGTTTGTGAGACAAAGTTCCCCTTCGCATGGGACAAGGCTTCAATCCCCAACGCGGACGCCGTCCTTTCATACAAAAGCTCGTCGAGTGGGCAGTCTAGTTATTCTCCTGCACCCCAACATGAACTGACAGCGACTGTTGCTTGGCGAAGGGCGCAGCGCCTCGAACAACTGACATATGAACAACGGGCAAAGAGATCGCACTATGAGAGCTTAATTGTGCTTTAAGTGCCGACTGACTACTGAAGATTTTGCATTCAAGTACTCAATGCAGTCGTTGGAACAGGGAACACTGTGTGTTGCGTAACGCAGAAATAAATGACAGGGATGTCCGAAATTAGTCCCGCGCAATGGCACTAGAGTGGTTATGGAGGCCTCATTGGCATAACATAACGGCGATGTAATACTGTTTAAAAGAAATGTATTTATTGACTAGCGGCCCAGTCTGGCTTCGCCCGGGTGTAAATGTAATTAATAGGATATAAAAGATGAGAATCATTATCGCTAAATTCTCAACGTGTATTGAATTTGCGCGAATTCAATCGCTTTTATTTGTGAATGTTCAAAAATCGAAGAAAAATCTTATTTTCCAAAAAGAAATTTAAAAAAAAACTTGGAACGTGCCCGCGGGATACGCGTTTGGAACGAAGTCCCTTTCGTATAAGACGTTTTTCGTGACATTTTTGTCTTACGGTATAGCTTATGTTACTCAGGATGAATGTAACTTTCTAATGGTGAAAGATTTTTTTTAAATCGGCACAGCAGTTTTTGAGTTTATTCATTACAAACTCACAAAAATACAAATCTTTCCTCTTTATAATATTAGTATGTAGATTAATACAGAGTCACTGAACTGTAGGCGGGCTAACTATTCGAACAACGCGAAATGCTCGTTGCGTTCCGTTGACTATATAACACAGTTAGCGTATTTACAATACTATTATGTGCCAGTATAATGTATGATATTTGATATCGCTTGTTATATAATATATCGGCCTATCACGTTACACTCTGTTCTACTTGGGAAAGGAGCACGTGTGCTCCGCTTATACTCTCTCAACACTAATGTACACTCTTACTGGCTAATTGCAACCTCAATAACTACCAACTTGCAACAAAAAAAAAGCACTATAACATACAATTTTGGTCGTTTATCGTTTATTAACTTTTGAGTGCATTTCAAATAATTATTTTTTCTTATGCGACTACGCATTGAACTCTCCATGTTTTGTATATAATCCGAGATAAATTCAATCAAAAATTGGATAACTAACATTGATTGTATACGATCTCTGTAATTCTGAACCAGTTTCTTATTTATAAAAAAAGAACTAACTGTCAGAAACTTTCCAAAAACTGACAGTCTTTCAATGCATTTGTTATGAGTTTAAAAAAAAATAAGAAACAATTTTTGACCGTCTAATTATTTATAAATAACGGTTTAAAGTTCAAAAATTTATAGAAAAGTATACATGAATATGAATACTGTATGGGTTACGTTTCCACGGGTACAGTCTTGCGTACAAATTATGGATCACTTAGCTACAAGCTAGTATACTTTTGTGGCGCGTATAATCTATAACTTTTTGACAATATTGTACCACGACAACTACCTTAAAGGGTGTATTAAGAGATTACATTTTTTATTTTGTCTAAAAACAAATATAAGTTAACATGTTTGTTTTACCAAATACACTACATTCTCTGCAAGGTTTTGGCATTGCGACCCGACTTTTTTTAATCAATAATCCGAGGTGAGCTTTTGAGGCACATGCAGTCTCTTTTAATTGCAGCAAAACATTTGAATTTCTAAACAGTCATCAACCTTATTTTACCGAAACTCTGTCATAAGCCGTTTCGCCTTGCGACCGATAATGTAATTTCAAATATTCAAGTGACATTTCTCGATTGCTTGCAGGAGTGTCGGATAGCGTCTGACTGGCACAGCATACCACTTGTATAATGTGATCGAATCCGACAGCGCAGTCCGATCCGACAGACAGACAGACTTGTAGTGTCGGTGAGTGCGAGGAGTGAGTCGTTACCGACAGTTGATACACACATTTAAACATCTACAGCTCATAACTATGCATTGCTGTCTGAGATGGAAAAGGACGCAGTCGTTGATGGCCAGCAGCTGTCTCGTTCTAACGCTGTTACTTGTTTTGCCGACTAACAACAGAGGTGAGTGATTTACTAATTTTTTCTAATTTTTAGATTAGAGAATTGATGTCGTCATGAAGACATCGCGCCAATATTTCTGTTTTTATGTATAAAAATTTGTGAAAATAGTGGTGTGTATGTCAAAATTTAAGCGACATCAATAGTGTATGTGCCTGTATACTATGTAAATCATATACTATTGTAAGAACTTAAATAAGCACTTACAGAAAATAAAAGAAAACTACAAGATTGAATTATATATAATTCGTAATGAAATGTTTTCTCTATAATGTTAATAATAACAACTTTAATTTTCCTTGTAGCTAAGGAAAAACAATTTAGAAAATATTACATTATAGACAGAGAAGGTTATTGTAACAAAGCTTGCTACACTATAAATACGTGCTTACATTTACAACCCGGGTCGCAGGGCCAAAACCCTGCCGACAATATAGTGTATTTGCTAATACAGGTATTGTGGCTTTATTAAATGAACTTAAGTTTGTTTTTGGCCAAAATAAAAAAAGATTGAACCCCTTAATACACTCCTTACAAGAATACTTTTATTAGTTGAAATATTGTTATCAATCCAACATCTGCACCAAATTAAATACGACCTTCAGTAAGTAAATTCGTATACGCAAACTAGTGTTTTCATAAAATTTGTAAGTCCGGTCCTGTCGGGCCGATTTGCTTATAATTTTAGAAGCACTTTTTAATTGCTACTAAAGGGTTAAATTTCAATTCTGAAACGATTCTGAGAATTTTTTCGGTATTTTTGGGCCCAAAAACTTTTTTCAACCCCTAAAAACTACCCTTGAAATGACCCGATTGGGTCCATTTTAAATAGGCTTCGTGCGGTGATGGATTTCAACATGTATGCCAAATTTCGTTAAAATGAATTAACTCCTTCGAAAGTTATTGCCCGCACACACACATATATATATATATATATATATATATATATATATATACATATATATAAAAACATTTTTAAAAATGGTGCCAAAGTGTTTAGGAGGTTATGAAACGGCGAGAAATTTTGGTCCGACACCTAGGTCCCGCCATCTGACCAACGCCAATAGTGTATGTTGCCATATGGCAAATACACTAAAAACAGTATCTATGCGTTGAAACTGTCAAAGGTGTAAAAAAATTGACTACATTATTTCTCTCTTTCTCTGATGCAGTATTTGTTTTCGTTAGCTGCGCGGGAGAATTGAAAAAAATAAAAAAAAAAATATCTGCCGAATATTCTTTCTATAGATAAAAAGAATCAGGTGAAAAGACCAATTTTTACGTTTTTAACACATTTATTCGTTATACGACGTTTCGTCGGTATTATTCCGACTTCCTCAGGTATTTTAACAGACATAAAAAGATATAATAAAAACTGTTAAAACTAGATACCTGAGGAAGTTGGAATAATACCGACGAAACGTCGTATAACGAATAAATGTGTTAAAAACGTAAAAATTGGTCTTTTCACCTGATTCTTTTTACCTAATTTATTTCAAGACCTGATTTTTCCTAATATTCTTCCTATAGTTTTTAAAAATATGCCAAATAAGAAATTTAGCAAACCAAATCGCGCGCGGCACCAGACGTGACACTCTAGGCTAAAATAGGCAATTTTAGCTTAGAGTGTCACGTCTTTAAAATTCCATATAGTGTATGGGCAGATTCACACTAATGAACCGCTGGATGTAATTAGCAAATAACCTGAAATACAACGCCAACTACAAACAATAATACTGACGTTTAATTAGTCAACCGTTTTACTAGATGCGCGCCGTAAACAAGTCAAAACCACGAGACAAGCTAACCGAAACAACCCCGGAATAAAACCCAGTGCAAGTGCACCGTCTACACTAAAACATGCGGTTTGTGTTGCACCGTCAAGCTATTAAAGGTGTGTGTACACCGGGGAAACAGTGTTTCTTAAAATGTTGCATTCATTGGCACGCTACTAGTCGTAGACTTTCACTAAAAAAAGTAAATTAAAAAAATCAAAAAACCCGGGTCGCAGTGCCAAAACCCTGCTGACAATATAGTGTATTTGCTAATACAGGCATTGTGGCTTTATTAAATGAACTTAAGTTTGTTTTTGGACAAAATAAAAAAAATTGAACCCCTTAATACACCCCTTACAATAATAATTTTATTAGTTGAAATATTGTTATCAATCCAACATCTGCACCAAATTAAATACGACCTTCAGTAAGTAAATTCGTATACGCAAAGTAGTGTTTTCATAAAATTTCTAAGTCCGGTCCTGTCGGACCGATTTGCTTATAATTTTAGGAGCACTTTTTAATTGCTACTAAAGGGTTAAATTTCAATTTTGAAACGATTCTGAGAATTTTTTCGGTATTTTTGGGCCCAAAAACTTTTTTCAACCCCTAAAAACTACCCTTAAAATGACCCGATTGGGCCCATTTTAAATAGGCTTCGTGCAGTGATGGATACCAACAAGTATGCCAAATTTCGTTAAAATTAATTCACTCCTTCGAAAGTTATTGTCCGCACATATAAATATATATATATATATATATATATATATATGTATATATGTATATAAATATATATATATATATATATATATACATATATATATATATATATATACATATATATATATATATATATACATATATATACATATATATATATACATATATATATATATATATATACATATATATATATAAACATTTTTAAAAATGGTGCCAAAGTGTTTAGGAGGTTATGAAACGTCCAGAAATTTTGGTCCGACCCCTAGGTCCCGCCATCCGACCGACGCCAATAGTGTATGTTGCCATATGGCAAATACACTAAAAACCAGGCAGCTTTAAAAGCGAACTATAAAGATGAGGACAAGATTAAATGATAACATGCAGTCGGAGGCATGCACGTAGTAACAATGTAATAAGTTGAATATAAATACCCGATGCGTCCGATTGCATGTTATTTAATTTTGTTTCTATTTTTATAGTTCGCTTTTAACGTAGTCGGGTTGTTATTTGATTTAAATTGTTGAACAATGAGAATTACGAATCAATATAAATCGATTTCTCATTTTTTTGTGTGTTTCAAGTAGTATAAATAAAAAAATATATTCCGTAGAGCATCGAATCTGTAGCTAGGTAGAATAAATATTTGATTTGTTCTATGAAAATTAGTCATTTTTTAATTTGATTTATAACAGCAGTAATATAATACATATATGTAAATTCTTCGTAGGTAGATTGGATATTTTCACACGTGCAAAAGTTTATCGTAGCTTTGTACGACACGTGTATTCTGTCCGTATGTCTGTCTGTCTGTTACATTATTATGTATACACAGAGAGACACAACTAGTTATACGAGGAACTCAGCTCATATTAGTTACAAATTTCATTTCATCAACAGCTTTGTTTAATATCGCGTCATTAAAATTTTAGTGCACGTAGTTGTAATATTCACCGCTATATATAACTAGCGCTAATACTATACTTTACATACCGGGTGTGTTCTAATATAGGTACTAATATCCTTTTTTTTTAAAACATCGAATATAGTTTTCAAATGTTAGAAATCGAAACGTTAAAAAAATAAAATATTCTTTTCAAATTGCCACGGGACGAAATTGGTAGTAATTTCAATTTTTGTCATAAATTTCAAATTATTATATGTTATGGACGATACTTAGATTTTGGAGTGAGCTTGGAGTAATTCCGAACGGCATTGTAAGGAACTCGCACACAAATGGCAGAAAAAAAAACAAATGAAAAGGCGTCTGTTTCAATAAACTGTTCTAGGTGCCGCTTACTTAAAGTTTTGTTTTTTTATTGAAATAAATAAAAATTAAATAAATATTCGAATAGTTCAAGTTATTTTTTTTGTGATAATTATGCAAAACTTGAAAAGATAAAAAAATGATTTAAACAGAAAATTACTTATTCTTTGAGTCTCATATAAATAAATGCATACATTTTTTCGCGTTTGAGTATTTTTCGATTATCGATGTTTCGAACACGTTTCGTAAAACAAGCGATATATTTGAATAGATACAGTCGTAATCTGTTAATCTGCTCCTGAAATGACATTACATTAAATGAAGTACTGCATACAACTATACAAATACGTAGATAAAACGAAAATTACACGTCATCAATACTTTCTTTTGTTTGTTGGATTGAAACAGTTGAGCGCTACATTAATATTGTACGATATCGCGGATCAGTGATTAATAAAAACGTGTTTTTGTAATTGAAAACCCTATGGCGATATAAAATATGAAAATACCATTCGAGAAAAATGTTTGCCTAAAAAGTCAATATGAAAAATATCGAAGTTATGGTTCGCTTTTCGTATTGAATTTTAAAAAGCCATTAATATATTTTTTATTTGTTTAGTTCAGCGGTCCCAAACATTACTATGCTATGCTATGTTTTGTTTTTTGTTGTTTCACAAAATACAATGAATTTTGTATCGTGATCAATAAAGTACGCGCAGACAGCAAAATAAAATTCCTTTAATAGTAAAAAGTTTAGAATCTTTTTTCGGGCGAATATGAAAGCAAAAAGATTTGAATATTCAACAATAGTGTTTTTGAAGTTTTTTTTAAACAAATTTATATTAACAATATTGACAAATTTGGCTTGCTCAAGAATTTTTTTCATGTAGGTACAAAAATTTGTGTAAAGCTTATGCTTTCTTGTTTTTATCTGATTTTAAATCATTTATTTTGATCAATTAAACTGTAAAAACTTGGTAAAAATCATATTGAACAACTGGTAAACAGTCACTTTAAACTAAAACTTTTACCCGAAATTGTGAACTGCCGTTTTAAAAGTACACAGATAGTAAAAACGACCAGCGGTACCAACATAATATTAAAAGATTGTTGCAGCTCACGAAATAAATATCCAGACTATGTGTACTTATTTACTAATGACACCAATTATTGGACTGTCACAAAACTTTAGCAGCTTTCTCTGAGAAGTCGTCTGCTGAGCTTTGTGCCAAGGTGCTGTCACGCGACACAGGTCGGTTCTGCTGTTGACGTCATCATTGCACTACTTTCTTCTATAAAAAGCTCAAATGTGATGCCCATGTAAAAACATGCAACACTTTGTCTCGTTTTAAAAGGGCCGTCAAGAGTCTTTTATTGGAGCATTCATTGACTCATGAATACCTGTGTTCTGACCTTTTATCATAATTATTGTTGTATTTTTTTCTACTGTTGTATTTTTTACTTCTGACTTACTCCACAAATTTTATGTCTAAGGAACAAATAAAAATTATTATTATTATTATTATTAATTAATATTATTATTTAATAATAATAATACTAATAATAATAATATCTAACGCTTATTATTCGAGGACCGCTTTTCCGAGTCGCATGTTTTTTAATTGTTTAGCCAGTTTGTTACGCTATAGGTAACCGTAGGGAATTAGCGGTGACGATTTTACCGAAGCAAAATCGCGGTTAAAATTTTTTTGGCTAAACGCTGCCGAAATCGTTAGATAGATAGATATTATAAATTACAGACGTCCAACAACGCAGATCATAAGCGATATGCAATGCATGGAAGATTTTGGCGAAGTCGTCTCTGCCTTGCTAAGACACATTTTTACCAATTGAGAACAGTTACTTACCCGTAGAATTTTTAGTGTGTTAATTTTAAAAAACAAGTTTGGACGCTTATTTCGAAAATCATCTCACTTAAAAACATACTTAGTGATAAAAAGGGGATACAAAACAAAAATAATCTCTACTTCTAAAAACCATTCATTATCGACGTTTCGACACGTCTTCTTCAAGATCTTAAAAATTGGAAAACGACAATCAATGTCGAAACGTCGATCAATAGAAGTTTTTACAGGTAAATATTGTTTCTCTGTAACCTTGTTTTTAACAAGATGTAACAATTTTAGATGTTTTGAGAAAATTATTAAAAGGACTACAAACATTTTTCTTCATAAAATAAAAATTTGTTCCAAAAAATCGTGATACGTCATTTTATCATTCAATTTTATTTATTTTTTTACGGTAAATGTTACTGAAAATATTTTCATAATGGCGTTTCACACAGTTAGTGACTTTTTTATGTCGTTGGTAAGTGTATAATTTTAACTCTGTATTTCGCTGACGCGTCAAATGGATGTGCCTATGTCTCAACTGACTTAATAAATAGCTATGTGTCTATCGTGTGATTTAGAAACTGATTCGAATGCGAACCAACCTTGAAATAGTCCGGTCTCATGCGTCATGGCATACATGTTCCCGGAGTCAACTATACATACCCACAATGCAATGCGATGCCTGCGAGGAATTATTATAGCTGTGGTTTATCAAATAAATGGCCTCCGTTGAATGTTTTGTCATTTTACACTGAAATATGACGTGCAGTTGCACAACTTTTGTCAGTTCGCTATAATAATTTGTTGCATTAAAATACATAACTGACAAAAATATATCAAAATTACTCTACAGTATCCATTAAAATTTTTGAAAACGCGGCCGGTCATTCGTAAAATATTAATCAATTTTGAACCTTAAAACTGATATATTATGTAGTTCGTAAAATTAGAGTTTAAAAAAACTAAAACAACACCCTTTGATGCACTAAAAAATACAAAAGAATTAGACAACAAAATTAGCTTTACTGTAAAAAGCGTGGAGTGCTTAATATCGATAATAAATTATTCATTTACTAGCTAAAACGTAGAGCTATTATGAAAATTTAAGTAGATATCACCTCAGGCTTTTTACTGTGCAGCTAATTTTGTTGTCAAATTATTTTGCATTTTTTAGTTCATAAAAGCGTGTTGTTTTAGTTTTTTAAAACTCTATTATAAGACTAAAAAATAATATTGCATTTGACTATGGGATAGGCAACGCAACGTACGTCACTGTACAACGTGTAAACTTGCTTGCTGTAATTTTTCAAGTTTTTTATCCTTAAAGTCCTGGTCAGGATAATGGGACAAACTTATTAAATTATTGTATTGTCATCGGTTCTTGATAAGTGTGCAAAGTTTCAGTTTAATCTGATGTTTCGAAGTGTGCGAATTTCACGATCAAAGATTCCTTTACAAACAAACAAATAAACAGGTGGAGCAAGCGTGTTAAAAACCGTTGAATATTCTAGTAAAAATGTTTGAAGATATTTGCAAATATAAAAATACTTTCGAGTCCTGTGAAATCAATACACAAACTTTGATAACACCGTCATATAAAATGTTACCGAGCGTCTATAATCTACAATATTTACGACATATAAAATGTCAGAATAAACTACGACGTTTCCAACGCAGGCAATGATGGTCCCGTGACGTCTCCACCAAATCAAGAACCGGGATTTTCATCCATACACGGGAAATGTGTTTCGTTTTAATGAACATAAATAGGGCGATAAGTGTCCCATTTTGAGAAAATATGCTCGCTCGCTGAGATTCATTTCAATTCAGTATTGTATATAGAGTTGATAATATCGTATGTCTGCTCACATCAGACGGTCTGAATTCTGAGACGCGGAACTTATTAACTACAGAATGGTTCAAAACCGCACTAAATCGCGCCTCGCGCTATTCTTCTATTTATTTATTAGTGTATTTGCCATACATTTATTAGTGTATTTGTCATACACTATTGGCGTCGGTTGGATGGCGGGACCTAGGGGTCGGACCAAAATTTCTCGACGTTTCATATATGACACAGATGTTGGAACTAATTTGTTGATAATGATTTATTTACTGAAATAATTTGGTATAGATGTTTGATTGATAATAATATTGCAATTAAAAAATAATGTTTTTAAGGGGTGTGTTAGGGGATTAAAATTTTTATTTTTTCCCAAAAACAAACTCAAGTTCATATAATAAAACCACACTGCCTGTATTAGCAAATACACTATATTGTCGGCAGGGTTTTGGCACTGCGACCCGAGTTTTTTGTAGATTATAGGCGCTCGACAACTAAGACCTTTAATGCCCACTTAATCAAATTAAAACGACATCACATAACAGTGATGAGCAGACGTGAAATTTGAACCCACGACAGTGTAATCCAAAGGCCAACAAACTAACCGTTACACTAAGCTGCCTTCATCTGTCTATTTAAACAAAACATAAATTTGTTCTTTACGAAACTACCTAAATAATTCAATAGACGTTTAGAGCCTTAGTTGTCGCGTATATACGATTTAAAATTCGTTGAATGTTTAATAACAATTAATATTCTTTATAATGAAGTTTAATAGCAATGATTAATTTTTACAAAGTCAATTAAAGCTGTCGGAACGCTCTGAATTTAAGCCAAAAATAGAGCTTCGGCTGTCAACTGATTGTAGACTTATTCGTCAACATTCTGCAAAAATTATTTCTCTATAAGGAGGTTTCTAATGGACTACTTTTGTAATTTATGTACGATTTACTAGAAAAAGGTTGGCATTAATTGTGCCAAAAAAACACACGTTTTCTCGATATTCGTACTTATTTCACAAAACTGTTCCATCACAAATCTAAAGTGACTCTTCCTTTTTCGGAAAAGTTTTTTAAATCTTCAAAATATTTCCAAAAATTAGAGTAATCAATTGACAGCGGCACCCTTGCAATAGCATCTTTTAGCCTCGTATTGAGCACCAACCAAAAATTGAAACGTGCGAAAGATTAGAGCGAGACAGAGCTAAAGAAGGTCACACCCACAATATGTCTTTTGCCTACCTCGCCTGGGTCTCAGCAGAAACTATGTGAAAGTGATCCAACACTGTTAAAACAATGTATTATTCATTTCAAATTTGTATAAAGAAAAGAAACAATTATTGCATTTTTTTAATAGTAGGTATATTGTTAAATATTACGCTTTCTCAATAATAAAAACTAATTTTGTATAATTTTAATTGAGACGCATCCTTCTTTTTATTATTAACTACCAATTACGAAACTAAATAATTTGTTATGTAATAAATTTCTGTACATTTTTCAGCATTCTATTGTTTTTGTTCAACTAAGCATCGTTAATAATTTAATATTTTTGAACATATATAAAATTCTTTTTTGTTACCTCAACTTCGTTGTTTTATTTGCGCATCGCGCCTGGAATTGTTAATTAAATAAAATTACAACATACTTATATGTTTAAAGGTGCGGCACTTTTCGATTTTACAGGGATTTTCTTCCGGGATACCAAATATCTAAAATCAATTAACCGTAGTACAGAGCGATGGATAAATGTTTTGTAATGTAATATTATATTAGATAATCCTTCTCTGAGTGTAAAGGCGGGTTCACACAAGGAGATAATATTTAGAACGAAGCATTGTTCCACGCTTCGTGAACTGTTTTGATTCTATGACAACTGTATAGTGCTGCCTCGATTCAGGTAGGCGGTAGTGATATCTCTTTTCTTAGATTTCCGGGCAATCCCCGCCTCTACTGAAAGGTTAACGCAGTCTTGAAATGTGGTAAGGAATCAGAAATAGTTCACGAGCTGTTGTTGTTGTTGTTGTTTCCCTTAGACATATAATCACATTCACAACACAACGAACTAAACTAAGAGATGCACTTCACGTCAAAAACAAATTATTCCAAACGCGCACCTAGCAAGGGCGGCACCGAGAATTTCTGACCCATTTCTAATTTTTTATCATTCTAACTCGACAAGTAGGTCAAAATTCACTTTTCAAAATTCTGCAATATTTTTTTTCGTTTTAAGGTGTCTCGAATTCAAACGTCATCTATGAACTACTTAATCAACAACTTAACTGGATTCAATAGCATTCGACAGTAAACTGTTTTACTGATAGAGACGGCAAACTGTCATGGCGTGTGTATATGAAACAATTGCCATTCATTGTTATTATTAAGTAACATGAGTATGCGAATTTCAAAATTAAATAATTTTTGGTAGA
Organism: Venustoraphidia nigricollis; assembly: GCA_034508555.1. NCBI lineage: Eukaryota > Metazoa > Arthropoda > Insecta > Raphidioptera > Raphidiidae > Venustoraphidia > Venustoraphidia nigricollis. Next base: position 1,123,357 of record JAVRKA010000032.1, on the reverse strand, counting down.
TTTCAATCAAGTCTAACGTATCCCTCGACCAAAGTATTAATATACAGTCGACTCTCGTTAATTTGAATTTCTCGATAATTTGAAATTTTTTCCCGGTCCCTTGAAAAGTATTCGATAAATTGAATAAAATCAATATTAATTGGTCCCCATGGTAATTTGAAGTTGAAGGAATAGTATCTTGCCCGCCAACATGCAATAATAATAATGAAATTTTAGGTCGGAGTTAATTTCATTACAAAAACTTTTAATTACATATCTACTTTTATTAAATAGGCGCCGACCTTAAAATTTCATTATTTTCATCTTTTTAGTGATTTTTTTGTAATTAAATTAGCTCCGACCTCAAAATTTCATTATTTTCATCTTTTTAGTGATTTTTATGAAGGAGGTTAATATTTTTTTTTAAAGTTTTTTTTATTTTTTACTTTTTAATGGTGGATTTGATTTCGCACATTTTTGAAGATTTCCCTCGATTTCTCTAGGGTACCATCATCAGATCCTGACCTGATGACCATGGGACCACTTGGGATGTATACCCTTTCAAACAAAAAAAGAATTTTCCAAATCGGTTCAGGCGTCTTCGAGTAATCTGGGAACAATCATAAAAAATAAAAAAAAAAATTCCGACGAATTGAGAACCTCCTCTTTTTTTGAAGTCGGTTAAAAATAAAGTAGGTGTATCAATTGTATTCGCGATAACAATGAGATTGTGTTATTGTTTCACCGATAGTGTTTTGTCTAGTTACACGACATTTTGCTGTGAACCAAATCTACCGCTGAATTATGTACGTTTAAATACTGAAATAAATTACTGTGCGCTGTGTGTACTGTTGTTGCGCGTTGCGGTGCGTCGCGACACGGCGCCATGCGGTGACCGACAAAACAAAAGACGACGTTGTATGTGTGTGATATATAAAATAACGACCGGCCTCTTACGCCCGTTATCATAGTTTAATTAAGGATTTCGCGCAACGAAAAGATTGTCCATTCACTGTGTAATTTTACTTTGGAAAATGATTTTCCGCAAATCGGTTTAAAAACGGTTTTAAGAAAAAATGTTTCAAACAAAAGTTGAACACTACCGAATTTTCTATAAAAAGTGTCTAGGTATATCACTCTCTTTACAAATTCAATGATTTCCAAGAAAAACATCCCTGTACTAATTTCGAGAACATCTCAGAAAGGTACTATTCAAATAACTGAACTATATAGTTGTTCGAATTCATCGTTCCTAAGAAACTACAGCTATTTAAATTAGACATAAGTTTGTTTTCTTGGAAACTGAATATAGTACATATTTGAAAATTATAATTTGATTCTTAAAATCAAATAACATTTTTTATTTAAATGTGGATCGGAATTCGAACTAATAAAAACATTTTTGTGTTATTTTACCGTGTCAGCTCCGCAAGTATATAATATGGTACTAATTTAGATCAAAATTCACTTTTAACAATTGAACAATATTTTTTCGTTTTAAGGTCTCTCGAGTCCAAAAAACTTAATTTTGGAAAAAGTCTGTTTGTCAATTAGTCTGATTGTCATTTCATACAGATTAAACGGCTGAGCGAATCGAAATCAAATATTGGTGAGATGTTTGACATATAAATATGAAGAGCCCTATTGCTTTTGAAAAAAATCGGCGCAAGTGTAGAAGACATATGCGCTATAACGATATTCTTTCTGCCAAATGTCAATATTTTTGAGGTTAGAACTGTTCTTTTTTATAATGTTATATGGGCAGCAGTACTGTCTCTTTCCGTTCTAACGAACTATTTTACCTACACTGAAAACTTGTTGATACTTATTAATATACACAAACTGTTTTCCTTACGGTGCGGTGCATGCAAGTGACATTTGAATAAACGTGTATCTTTTGTTTCAAGATTAACAAATTAATTTCATTGGCCGTAATATTATTTTATCTGCACTAGCTTCATGTTACATATATTATAAATATCAACGCTAAGTACGTATGTTCTACGCTCAGTATAATGAGTGTATACTGTTAGATTGTAGTGCTTGTAGTGTCTTCAAACCTTGTCACTAACTTCACTACATACATACAATACTGCCATCTTGTACATACACAAACTACATTAAACGTATACCAACGTCAAGAAAACAACGACACTATTAAATTACGTCATGGGCGGACATTTGAAATATTTAACAGAATATTATCATTATAAATTTCTTAACCTGTTTTCCCAGTCGAGTCGTGTGTCTTGAGAGACCCTGTACTAATGACGCAATTTTAAAGACGTTTTCTTAACAATAAAAAATTGTCATTATTTTGCTTTAAGCTATAGTACAATAATTATATTTGCGTGATTTAAAAATAAAGTCTTGGATATTGATTTGTTTGAATAATTTCGTATTTTATTTACTAAAATTTCATTAGTGTATCTGTAACCAGTGCTGGATTTATAATAAGGTACACTAGGCACCGGCCTAGAGTATCACTACAGAAAATGTACCACAAAAAGAGGTCACTTTTTTTAGTTTGAAACATTTCAGATATCAGTCTTCTGATTAAAAATTGTATGTTTGCATAGACGTTAATTGTTTCAACACTTTCTTATGGTAAGAATTATATTAAAAACTAATTGCAACATATGAAAATCGAGGTGAAACAATATTTTCTATTAATTGAGACGTTATCACCGATAATCACAATAATAAATAGTACATTATGTAAGCGTGAAATTTCGCCTCAATTCCAAAGCAAAGGAACAAATTTACGTAGGCAGAGATGCCATACATACTTGAGACACCGTTCACTATAAAAATCTAGGGCACCAAAAAGTTAATTTCGGGCGCTATCTATAACCAAAAGAACAGAAAGGCACGATTCTGAATTAGTGTAGGCCTGTTCAAGTTTAAAAAACCTGGTCACAGTGCCAAAACCCTGCCGACAATATAGTGTATTTGCTGATACAGACAGCGTGACTTTATTATACGAATTTGTTTGTTTTTGGAGAAAATAAAAAAATTGAGACCCTTAATACAACTCTTAAAATAATATTTCAATGTTTCGTCTGTTTTATCAATTCATCATCTGCACAAATTATATACCTACAGCCTTCAGTAAGTATAATTTTCTAACCGCAAACGTTTTCCTGTTGGGCCGATTTTGTTAAAATTTTAGGAGCACTTTTTATTGATATTACAAGGTTAAATTTCAATTTTGAATCAATTCCGAGAATATTTTCGGTGACATATTATATATAATTTTTTCAGAAATGGTGCCAAACTGTATAGAAGGCTATGAAACGTCCCGTCATCCGACCGACCCCAATAGTGCATGTTGCCATCTGACAAATACACTATTTAAGTCGGTGGCCCCTGCTACGGACAGAGACAAGCCGACACTGACTTTAAGTGCTTGTAAAATAGACGCGATATTATGGACTGTGAATCCTGTATTATGCCCGCACTGCCGTACTTTGTCCTTAATATATACGCCACGTCCTCGCAAAATTACTTTAACTGGCTCTTATCACAGATTAATTTATAGAAGTTGTTATCTAAGCGAGAATAATTTAGAAATAAGCTGTCGACAAATTTTGGAGAATTTCACTAAAGATTTAAAAAGTTAACTTCGTTAATTTAAAATTCATTTTTCAAAAAAAATCTGTCAAGGATTATTTGTTCTACGTAGACTACGTTCAATAGTAGACTTAAAAATCTTATTTACTTATTTACTTTTTTTATATTAGAGATGGGAAAAACGGGTCTTTTTAGTGATCTGCATCTTTGCATCTGGATCCCGTATGTGAGCCGGCTCATTGAGCCGAGTTCTGAATATGTTACTGCAGTCTGCCACTGAGTTACCTAGTTCAGTCAAACATATCACTACCTGTATAGAATCAAGAATGCATAGCCAAACATGTGATGCACGAGTCATTTGAGCTGACAGATGCATCAAAGCGAGAACTGATACGTAAGTGTAAAATGTGCTTCTGTGTGTTAAGTGTTTCACTGAGTTATGCGGATCCGTTGATCCGTCGGCTCAAAAAAAAGTGAGTCGGCTCTCACGGATCTTCTGTCGGAGTCGGCTCTTTGAACCGGTTCAGATCTGAGTTACCCAACTCTAATGCGAGTATAACACACTCAGAGCATGAAGGGTAAGGTTTAGGAACGCAGCCCCTGCTTGAAACGTTAGAGCGAATGCGTATGATGTCTTGAATATATATGAATGGTACATATTTTGCAGAAAGCTCCCCTTGTTCTCAAAGCTTCCGGATAAAGAGCTTGTCAGCTTTAAGTAGGCGAATATCACTCTCTATACCAAATTATAATAATTTCATGGAACAGTCTTGGCTTGCTGTGATTTCAACAGAGACTACTTAACACAAATGATTTGATACAATTGCCAACTTGAAAATGTTTCGCACAGATCTTAAATTCAATTAAAATTTTCTATTCACTTTGAAATGTAACTTTGCTTTAATTTTGATTGATAATAACGGGAAAAAAACTACTATAATCGTAAAATTGAATTATTTTCTTACACGAGGCTTTTGATACAATGCGATCAGTTTTGTTTTAGTTTACCGCACTAGTGCGTAATGGTTTACTTTACATGCATGCAAAACAGCTATCTTAAACGGAGTTTTGCAAAAAAAAGGATAAAATTGTACAATACGAAAATTCTTTACTATTTTATATATTTCGGTTACTAAGAAACATTTTTTATCTGTCTGTTCTAATATTGAATGATTGAGAAATGATTTCGTATAAAGAAGGGTCGCAAGGCTTGTGACAGACAGTGCTCTTTTTTTCATTGCAGCAAAATATACATAGTAACTTCACTGGATGATTAAAATTATTGATTATTGTATCATATTTTTCAATTTTCTCCAATCATCAAGGAAAACTACTGTATAAGATTACAGTGTGTCCAAGAATATACAACGTTGAGATCTTCAAAACGCAAATATGTCACTGTTGAAATCAGCTAACCTATTCATTATTATTTTTTTTTTTTGGGGCAAACAAAAATTTTAATAGAAAACAATATCACGGGTAATTGGAATAAAAATAAATCAATTTAAACACTCATTGATTGCAACGTTTCGTCTTTATTTAATTAAGACTTTTTCAAGCTTCTCAATATGTTTAAATAATAATTAAACTATGATATAATAAGCAATTTCGCATTACAAAAAACAATTAAAAATTAAAGATGAAAAATTTTAATATTTAGATTTTCAAGTAGCTTCTCTATTTCAATTTTTTAAGTCTGAATTAGAACATTCGTAAAAAGATCCATTCATAAGTTACACGATGTTTTGTGGTTGATCGGTTTTTTCCTTTCTGAACACACTGTATTGATATAATTTACAATATTTACATGTTTAAGATATTATATTTAATGAGATGCTGATTTACTGTAATTCAATTAAGGTTTACCAACGTTGTGTACTTATATGCCGCAGAATGAAGTTTGTCAGTGTAATAAGGGCGCTCGAACACCAAACGAGAAAACTGGCGCGATTCTGAAAGCCCTATTAGATGTGAACTGCGCTGTCAAAGTTCTGTTTGACTTTAATCAACAAATTTCGGAGCAATTAAACCAGGTTTGCGATCTGTTCTGTCAGGAAAATCCAAACAAACCTGGGCATTCTTGCGTACCCCTACTATGACATATGTAAATTCAATTTGAAAGATAGTGAAAATTAATAACAATAACAATTATTGTTAATTTTCACTATCTTTTAAATTGAATTAACATATGTCATAATCTATATTTATTATATATTTTTTCTTTAAGAATCTGAAGAAGATCTAAATCCGTACTGAAATGTTATTCACTATTAAATTTTTTTAATTGTCTATCATTAGTAATTTTATTTATTTATTTTAAAATCTAATTCGGTTGATTAGGTAGCCGCTGGCAAACTATCGAAAGAAAACAGATTGTGTTTTAAATATGGCGACGCTATATTATGAATTTCAAAGTAGCAATTATACGAGAGCATTAAATGTTGCGCAAATTTATTACTAGAATATAATAATTGTTATGCGTATTATACGCCTTTATTGCTAATATCTTAATTTTAATAACATAATAAATACTAATAATAATAAAGGAGTAACTAAGTCATTACCTAATTAACAAATTAAACGACCCCAACAAAACAGTAAATATACCGGGGTTCATTTTATTACAACTGCTTACTTATTTATTTAAATTTGTGCTTGTTAACCGGTAAAGCTGGGAGCACACTTACCGCGCACATAAAACAACACCAGACAAGTTTGTTTAAGACAGCGTCTTCATCAGGCGACTATATCAAGTATCAACCTATCCGATTATTCAAATCTTTCTTTAAAAATTCAAAATGATTATTTTTTATAATTTATTTTTTAACTATTTAATTGTTTTTAAGGTAGTTTTAGCGCGGTATAATAAAGAAACATCACTTTCCGACAGATTTTGCTCTGTTTTTTCATAGACTCAAAATAACGTTTTCTAATAAATCCCGAAATTTCAGAATATTTGACTCTTTAGAACGCGAGATAATTAACAACAAAGTTCGCAATTTTCGTGAATGACCGTGGTAAGCATGTGAAATTGCGAATTTTTTTATTAATTATATTACGTTCTAAACAGTAAAAAATTCCGAAATTTTGGGATTTATTAGAAAACGTTAATTTGAGCCTATTAACATTTTATCTTTTTTGTCCTTGGTAATTAATATAAAAATGATTTGTCGGGAAAAAGGACTTTTTAAGTAAACACTTATTTGTTATTTATAGCGACGTTTCGTCCCTTGCTTGAAAAAGTCCCAAGTAAGGGACGAAACGTCGCTATAAATAACAAATAAGTGTTTACTTAAAAAGTCCTTTTTCCCGACAAATCATTTTTATAAAAACTGTTAACATTTTCAGTTGCTTGTCAATCCAAAGCAGGTACAAAAAATATTGTGAGTTTAACTTTACTAAAGAAGGTGTTAGAATATAACACAAGGTTTATATTGCGATGAATAAATATTATACAAAGGTGCGAACTAGAAGCGCCTGAGAGAACCCTTTCTCATTTAAATGGGGACTTATCATTTATGATTATTGTTGCACTATACCCGCAGTCTTGTGATAGATTGTTAAAGTCGTTGGGGGATTCCCAGCGTCGTGTCTACTCGGTTTATTTCGCACCCAATTAACCGTTATCTGCAAACGTGCTCGGCTATTATACCGTATTTCAATACAAGGAAAAAAAGTTTAGCACGTTTTTAAAATTATAAGTTAAATGAGGTAAATTAGAACATTGCCAGAAAAATGCTGTCTCACGGTCTCCATATTTTTTTGTATCCAAGTGGTTGACTTGGATTGAAATTAAAAAAAATTATTGTCGTAAAATAATGTCGTTTTAGTATATCGACTCGAAATTTTGAATTTCGAAAAATAAACATATTTATATTGTTTTTCACGAAAAAAATTGTTCTTTAATAGTTTTAAAAATTGTATTAATTAAAATAAAAAAAAAAAAAAAACAGTTCGACAGACTTTAACGATAACATTATTCTAAAAGAATCAATTTTGAAATATTCTAATCCAACAGCCTAGATCTAAGACATCATTTTTTCAGCAGCGATGTATTAAACTTCGATTAACATATTAAATTATAATTTAAAAAATACGGTAAATTTGTTTCTAGTATTCAAAGTCTCAATAATTAATGTGTAATAAATATTTTGTTTTATTTTTAACAATGCACTCTAAAAAATTCCCTAAAAGTATTCATTTTTTTCGCGCTGGAGGATGCAATCCATGCATTTCGACTGTAGTATTTATTTGTACTACATTTTGGTTTTTATATGAACACATAATATAATATACTTCTCCCAGTAGTGTACATACGCAGGCATAAATTTTATGACCTTCATTCAATAAACAACCTTCGTATTAATTTTTTTTCAGAGATGTATTTTTCAATATGGCATTATTATTTACCTTTTCTTTGTTAAATATTATGAATATCGATACATATGAAACAATTTTAAATAAATGACCCTTCGTTAATATCAAATCACTAAATAATTCTCAAAATAGGTTGACTTACCCAAAAGCGCGTCGTAGCTAAGCAGACCCATCGAACGATAGATGCACCGTACTGGAATCATAGGCCAATGAACCGCAAAACTGCTTCGTGCAAAAACTGCATTTTCGTTAAAAATCCACCAAACTTATTTTACACCTGTAAAAAAGAAACGTTTTAGAACACTTTTTTTATATTAACTTATTTGAAATCACAATTTGTACCTTTAAAATTCAACAAAATCGACATTTTAATGGAAGCGATTTCATCTGACAGCTAGATGTTCTTTTTGTTTTACTAGTATAACCAGCATAACCAACCTCAAATAATGAAATGACCCTATTATTATTTTGATATCGCATTTTACACTGAAATCATAGCCGACTTGTTCGTACACAAAAGGCATTTTCGTAAAAAAACATCGCCAAACTTAATTTTACACATATGTGTAGAACTTTTTGAATCTCCTGCCACAAATTTTTGGGAGGGCGGCGTTAGTAAAAATCACATAAAAAATTCTGAAGAATAAGAAAGCTGACTGTTGTGTTTTTATATTTCAGGTGATGGTTAAAATGTAATGTATCGGAGCATCCTGTAGTCACACAGAATGCAGAATAAGTAACCGAGTAGATACTAAGTAGTAACCGCTGTGCGTAACATAACCTGAACAAGGACAATATTGCGTACATACAACCTATAGGCAATATAATGCCAGTATAAACGCATTACGCCCATATATTTATGTATTATATGGGTAATACCTATGTCACTGTACACTGTCTTTGGTTGTTTTTAGACGCTGCTCAACTGTTTAAATAATTATAAACAGCACACTGTGTTACTAAAGCAGAAAGTTGGCGTTTGCGACAAGCTGTGTGGAGTTTGCCGCCGAGCGAGGTAATCGCACGAATTGGAAACGTTAACTTTTTTGTAATAAGAACAACATTAATGATTAACTGCCTATAAACAAGTGATGAAAAAAATAAACTACCAGTTAAATAAGCGCAGTAATTTGTTTTAAATGACCGCGAATATTTAAAACTAGCGACCCGGTCCGGCTTCGCATGGGTAGGCACTTATTATCTAATTATCTATAGCCATAAAAGATGAGAATCATTATCATAAAATTCTCAATATGTATTGAATTTGCGCGAATTCAATCGCTTTTAACTGTGCTCAAAAATCGAAGAAAAGTTAAAATTGCCAAAAAACAAAAAAAAAAATTTGTTTATCCAAATTTCACAGGATCACCCGCTGGGCTAATCTGAAGATTTCCTGAAAATTTCATCAAAATCGGTCCATACACACATTAATTTTTATCTATATATAGATTATTATACAAGGTCGCACAGAAAGTTTTGCGCATAATTGTAAATTCCGGTCAAGATTTTAATTTTACTTTCATTGCGAATGTCTACATAAATATAAATATAGATACATTATTTAATTCTTTCGATTCTACTGTTGAAAACTGCTAAATTGTTTTTTTTTTTGTTGTTCTGAAAAACAGAAACCGAAAACAATCATGTTGTTTTATAGATAGCAAGTTAATTAACCAGTAAATTATGTTATAAGACTTGCTAATTGCTCGTTTTAACATAATGTCATACTCGTACATAAAATAATGCATTACAATCTCGATACATTAACTACTAGAATTTCATGTAGCGTTTCGTCGTCACCTGCCTTTTAGAAGTTGTAATCAAGCTTCTCCAATACATTCCTGCTCGAGCAGTGAAGGACTCTGCAAGCCGGGTTGGGGTAAGTACAACAGTAACGCGATTACCGGCAACATCGGTACCTATCCTACCGACAGATACTGAGACACATTGCACACAAGGGATGTACAAACCTAGACGCAAATCTAAACGCACATAAATAAAAATTATACAAAAGTCGTCGACTGTTGTTAAATTTTTTTAAGAAAATATTAAATCTAGGAATGGTTTTTTCCCTTTTTAGGATCGTTTCTCGTTCCAAAATCAACAAACATGTACAGTAGTCGTATTGAATCTCTCTATATTTCAAGGATCTGAGAATCGGGGAAAGTATCAACTTTAATTTCAAATTATTATTTGAAATAATAATAAATCTAAAACTCGACGCAGGCAGTTTTGGCACTAAAATGACGATGTTAAAAAATAAATTTTCTCAGTAGTGATGTAAAATTACTGGTTATTTATGATAACTATTTTGACCGCATAATTTACTAGTTAATTAAATGGCCATCTATAAAACAAAATGACGGCTTTCGGTTTTTCTTTCTTAAAACAACAAAAAACAAAACAATAGAGCAGTTTTCAGCAGTAGAATTGAAAGAATTAATTAAATAATAAATTTATATTTATGTAGATATTGGTAATAAAATTAAAATCTCGACCGGAAATTAGAAAACGCACAAAACTTTTTGCGTAACCTTGCGTCATAATAATATATAACCACGGCACTTTAATACAAATTACAGCGGATATTTAACCGGTTAATTAACTGGTAATTTATTTATTTATCAGTATTTCTTAGAGAAAAAGAATATTTGAGGTATTTAAAATCTTCATTGTTATATTGAACAGCCCTAACAAACAAAACACGGTACATATTATATCGAAACGGGTTGTGTGTCGCTGCGGGGAATCCCATAAGATTAATTACTTGCTATTTGTACAGGTGGAAGCACATACTATTGGCGTACATTCACACGTTTCACGCCGACACTTTGGATTGCCGCCGCGCATTATCGAGAATGTATCGATAGAATCGATAACGCTTCAAGACACTGCTCAATTATAGACACTAGTTTTTACTGCGGTAGACGCGATTCGATTCAAATTTATAAAAAACCCGGGTCGCAGTGCCAAAACCCTGCCGACAATATAGTGTATTTGCTTGTATAGGGCCGTGTGGTTTTATACTTTTATTATGTGAAATTAAGTTTGTTTTTGGGCAAAATAAAAAATTTAACCCCTTAATACACCCCTTAAAATAACATTTTTTTTTCTTAATTGTAATATTATTATCAATCTAACGTCTACACCGAAATAAATACAGCCTTTAATAAATAAGTCACTATCTGAAAATTAGTATTTTCAAAAAATTTGTAAGTCCGGTCCTGTTGAGCCGATTTTATTAAAATTTTAGGGGCACTTTTTAATTGCTACTAACTGGATAAATGTCAATTTTGAAACGATTCTGAGAATTTTTTCGGTATTTTGGGGCCCAAAAACATTTTTCAACCCCTAAAAACTACCCTTAAAATGGCCCGATTACGCCCATTTTAAATAGGCTTCTTGCGGTGATGGATTTCAACACGTGGGCCAAATTTCGTTAAAATCAATTAACTCTTTCGAAAGTTATTGCCCGCACACATATATATATATATATATATATATACGTATATATATAAATATATATATATATATATATATATATATACATATATATATAAACATTTTTAAAAATGGTGCCAAAGTGTTTAGGAGGTTATGAAACGTCGAGAAATTTTGGTCCGACCACTAGGTCTCGCCATCCGACCGACGCCAATAGTGTATGTTGCCATATGGCAAATACACTAAAAAACGATTCTTCGATTGCAAATGTTTGCCATGCCAAGTGGCAAAGTTTTAATTGCATTAAATTTTGTTTTAATAAATTACTTGCTGTCTTTAAAACGAGTCGTAAAAGTTTGTTCAAAATACACGGATCGAAATTAATTCTTACCGCAAAATTTAAGTTAATTTAAGTGAATTGCACAATGCAACACCATTTTCAGATTTTCATCTGAGAATTCGAGAAAGTATAAATCGCCCACTCTTCTATGTCGGCTCAATAGATTTCCAACGGGGGCGATACCGCCTCCAAAGGGCGCTAGAGCATTCTATAGGGGCTGTAGCGGATTCAGAGACAAATAGGGGGTGTTGAGGCCGTCAAGAAGGGCGATTGTGGCGTATCTATCTAGAAAATTAATAAAATCAAATATTTTGAAAATAGGGCTGGAGGGGACAGAATGGGGTACCTACCCACAAAAAAAAATTGTGAAAAAAATGTTTTTTTTCGAAAATGTTTCTAAAATAGTAATTAATGATCTTTAACATCATTTTGCACAAATATGAAACTTTCAAAAAAAAATTGCTTTCGAAAATATTTTTTTTATTATTGTAATTTAGTATTAATATTATTATTTGAAGTGCTGAAAAGTTTTTGTCAATTTTTTCTTTATTTTTTGGACAATAAAATATTTCATATAAAATTAACTATTATCTATGGACTACAGGGCGTTGAAAGTATTTTTTTTTCTTCTAAAGTGGGCGGTGGTTCAGAAAAGGTTGGGAGCCTCTGGGCTAGACTGTAGTGTGTCGGACGCGGAAGTGAATTTTAACACTTGTTCTGCCATTATTATTTCATAAACAATAATATGGATGAATTTATAATAAAGTGGAAATCGAGAATTTAATTATGAATAATTATCAGCGTTAGATTTCCCCGAAGCGGATATTCGCCCAGGTACTATCAACTAATGAGTAATTAACAGCGGAACATGCCAAGAGGTAAATGCCGAGCTGGTAAGGTGTGTCGCAACCGGGACGATATCTTTCCTCTATTATAGTATATACTCGTTTATATACAGTGCGTAAACCAAGACAAAATTAATGGAGTCGAACGAGCCGAGACTATATTAGTATTGATTTATTTAGGAAATTTTTAATAACGTTAGATAAATTTTGCTTTTCATTTCTTCCCCATTCACTAAATATTTTTCGGCAAAATGAGTGGATCAGAATAAGCCACGATTACATTAACTATATTTTGGTTTAATAATAATCTATAGCCATAAAAGATGAGAATCATTATCATAAAATTCTCAACGTGTATTGATTTTGCACGAATTCAGTCGCTTTTAACTGCAGTGAGAATGTTCAAATATGTATGTTCCCTATGGACTCCAAAACGGCTGGGCCGATTTTGATAAAATTTTCAGGCAATCTTCAGATTAGCCCATCGTTAGCGATTGGATCAACGCAATATTTTTTTTTGTTTTTTGGCAATTTAGATTTTTCGTCAATTTTTGAACATTCACAGTTTAAAAGCGATTGAATTCGCGCAAAATCAATACACGTTGAAAATTTTATGATAATGATTCACATCTTTTATGGCTATAGATAATTAATATTACCCGTGCGAAGCCGGATCGGTCAGTATTACATAAAAATGAATATTTTGTTTGTTTGTTTGTTCATCGATGCGTTCCTATACCATTCATCCGATTAAGATGAAACTTTGGTGAATTTCTGACTCAAAAAGAAATCTTATTAAAACTTTCTGCGCAGTCTTGTATAGTAATAATATACAATAGCCGGGGATATTTAACCAACTACTCAGCCGGTTATTTACCCTTTTCACTAATTTATTGTCAGAACGATTTCGTATACCTCGACTTCTCGTACGACGCGATTGAAATTCCAATCGATGTTTGCGTGTCGCGCGTTTGTCGTTCGAAACATATCACTAAATGAGAAACGTCCTGTATAATGCATGTTTGGTTACCCATATCTACCGCATTGTAAGGCACGAAAGAGGTATTCCATGGTTGTGGCCACAGCAACCTTCGTACACCGGCATATAAGGCCAGTTCTTATACGGCAGACGTAAATTGTGTTTATGTCACCGAATCGCAGGTGTGGGTTTTACCAATATACAAATTTATACTCCAAATATTCTATATATAGCACAGGCATATGTATGCCTACAAGCCACGGTGCTACAGTGAAACCTTTTCACAAAAGTACGGATTACATTGCTCAGAATTGATACCGCTTGACAGAACTACTGCTGTGAATTATTTCTGAACAAGGAAATTCTACTAAGAATCTTTCCCGAGAACTAGAAAATTCGGAAGTTACCAGTTTCCTAAAGTCTAAAATAATAGCGTTTTTTGAGAGTAGCCAATTGCAATATTATTTAAAAGTTTTTTTTATAGAATGTGTCCTGTTTTGTCAATCATTTTTTGAAGTAATAATTTTACAAAGAATAGTTCTTTCAGAAATGTGTAACTAAAGCTGGATTTTATCCGGCGTCACCCGAAAAATATGTCTTAAAAACTGCCAAATATTTTTGTCTACGCTATTCGTGAAAATCTTTTATGGCTCCTCTATTACAAGCCCCCAGTTCTCAGGTTGTAAAAATATTAAATTAAAAAAATTAATTGTTGCTAGTTTCAAACAACTTTGGCAGTCGAGAACTGATTAAAAACTCGATTTTTGAAAATCAGACCAAAAGATTAATTTTTTGAAATATTTTTTTAAATAACGGGAATTACAAACCTAATACCATTGTCTATATGATATGCACTGAAAAAATGATAGCATATGAATAAAATTAGTCAAATGACTGAATTATTATAAAGATTGACTCACCCAAAGAAAGGCGATGTAGATATGCGCTGTATAGGTATATGAAATCATAATCGCCGGTCAGAACAGACAACTTTGTCGTACAAAAAATACATTTTCATAAAAACGCGGCCAACTAATGTTACGCACGAGAAAAAGAAACGTTAGATATATTTCCGAATACCGATCACCTCTGATTAAAAAAAAAATAAGGTTACCTTAATTACTGACGAAAATTCGCACAGGGATTTTTGGCGCAAATGCGTATCATAATTTTTTTACGAGAGTTCAAAGTTTTGGGTACACTTCTTTGAATACCAAATACAGAAATGCAGTGTTTCACTAAATATAATAATATAGTACTTGCGAAATGACTACGGTTTCGTAAACTTGCAATAATTCATTTGCATGTTAACCACACATTATTGTATGTAGCATAAATTCAAATGCCATGTGTATTACATGTTTACCGTGCAAATTTACATTTTCTACATAATTGTAGCGAAATACCTGCACGTTATTCCTAAATTCTGCAGCTTAGAACATCTCTGATAAAAATGAGACACCTAATACCAGATAAAATTTTACAAAACATTATTATTAAATTATTTCTCGCAATCGTTTCGCACAATATATACTATTTAGTATATGTTTTATATTCCTGAGGAGGGACTTATTGTCCGAAACGATTATCGAGAAATAATTTAATAATAAATTTTTGTAGAATTTTCAAGTATTTTTATGTATCTGTTATTATTAATCATGTTCTACCAAATGCCGAGTGAAAATCCAGTACAAATTATAAAAAGAAGATAATTTCATATGAGCAGGATGACCTATTTTAAAAGGACCATTTTTATTTTAATAAAAATATTGTTATAACCGTTATTATTGTATTTAAAAAAACGACGAAACGTTGGAAGTAAAAATACCGCTCTATATAGTACACTTCAAAAAATTGACAGCTCTCGTGTTCTTGATATTTTTTGCCCGTTCCACGGATACTTCCGGTATTTTTTATCTATTTCCGTTTGAAATCATTACGACTAAAGAAGTTTTAGAATAATTATTTGTTTTGTCATTTTTTTAAATGTTGAATTCACCTATATAAACTCTGTGTAGGGATAGCTGTGGTTCTAATAAATATAACGATTTCAGTGTCATAGTTCGCTGTAAGCCGCAGTCAACTGTACAACAAACTTTGTATAATAAATTATAACAACAACAAACTTCAAAAAGACGTCACCTAGACTCGATATTATATAATAAGTAGGTATATTGCAAGGAAGACCAATTAACCAAACTGATTGATTTAGTTAGCTCCGTGTCGAAGGTGGCTGCGTCGGAAACCAGCGACGGAGGCAGTCATTTTTGCCAGTAATAATTTGACGTCTGGACGCGACAAACTGAAACTATATATTCAACCGATTTTCATGCGGTTTTCACGACCAGGAGAAAATATTTCGGAAGGTTTTTGGGTGTCATAACAGGTGGTTGAACAACGAACAAGCGGGCAACGCCGGGTAAATAATACATGAAATTGTAAAGAGATTGATATGTGCAATTTTGTTTTTCTGCGAATTTTTAATGGCAAACTGTGTGTTCAGAATTTTTGTATGTCTGTCTTTTTTCATCACTCAAGAACAGAATACTTTTTATGTGGCTACAATCGGATTAAGGATGAGATTTCTGTCAAAAACGGAAACTTGTAATCGATATAAAACTCTTCTAAGTTAAAAAAACGTCTTTACAAAAAATTGATTGATTTTGGATTATTCACTGTTAAAGTCATTAGCGTCTAAACGAAGATTTGTGTTAGTATTTTAGACTGTACCTACTGAATAAACGAACTACTAAATATTTTTTTTTTATTTAAAATTTAGATTAGATATGAGAACAAATCAAAACAAAATCATATGCATCGATTAATAAGGTAATTGGTGCACCAAAAATATTATTCACATGACAATAATTTATGTGCCGCTACTGCACTGTCGAAAAACCAACCAAGAATTCATGAGAAGTGTCCGCCTATGGTCAACCCATCCGCAAGTATCGCCTGGAAGCCTCCCAGCACGACAATAATTATAGTTCTCCAACTCAATTAGGAGAATTAAAGACATTAAAGTCACCGCGCAACGCGCGAAGGGGTGATTAGAGCCCTTATTGAGCCAATCTATAAGACGCAGCCAACGGGCGTTCGCTACGTTTAATGGCATGGCGAATATTCAAATTATGCATTTAAAACACCCAATTGGACGCTTTTTAACATTCACGGTTATTTTAAGTTTAAATTTATTAATGGTTAACTTTATAAACAGAATAGTGGAACTCGTGGCTGAACCGATTTTGATTAAACTTAAGGCACACTGTTTAGTTCTACTGGTGCTTTAAATTTAACGTATACATTGATAGACAAAATTGTTTATTTGACCATTATATTCTATAATCTATTTGGACCAAACAAGATTCGTTTGGTCCAACTCGATTACAGTACAATAAATCATACCAGAAACCGATTATAAATCTGCTATCTAAGCGCCTTTAATTAGGACCAAATTATCACGGTAGTACTGAAAATATTTTTTTCTTAGGATAGGATAAAAGATTATTAGATACAGAGGTGACCTCATTCCGATGGACAGTAGTGAGGGGAAGACGTAATCTAGGGGACTGGCAATTGATATTGCATGATTCATAAAAATATGAACGATCTTTAAGCTGACGTTATTTATTAACGAGGTAGCCTGTGTGTCTAATGACCTTGTATTGAACTATAATTATTGTATACAGGCTATACATAATTTGTATAAGCGCTGGTAATGGATGTTATCTTTTTCAAATTTGAGCTAATCGCCTTCAAAGATGCGAGATTCGGCTCTCAAAGTTCCCGAAGGTTTAACATTTTTAACAAAGTCTGCCCTTCGACGATGATAACAAAACGACACATACAACACAATATTGAAATGTGGAATATAATACCGTTGCAAAGAGAAATAGGGATGGCAAAACACTTTTGAAATCGGGTATTCAAAAACGAATTCTAAATTTTAAAATTAAATTTCAATATAGGTAAAGATAAGGAGGTGTAATATTATGTTAACGAACATCGAGTGTTTGGTTTAAGTTTTTTTTTAATTAATTTGAATGTCTGATTCTTTAAAAGATCAGACGAATTATTGTTTGCTATCAAATCAGAGCACTTACGGAACTGCTACAAATAAAGAAAGATTAACTTTATAAAATAAATTTTACGATCCAGTTACGTGCTCGCCTTTAATTTATTTTTACTGTCATCTATTAGAGAGTTACGTAATCTCTCAACAGTAGTACCGCGGCTCTATTCCTGCCTCTCAGTTGTTCCTTAAGGCCCCAGTACACAGTGGTCTGTAGTGGGCCATTGTAGACCATCGCCATTGTGTACAGGGGGTAATGGTCTGTAGTGGCGGACAATTGTGAATCGTGGTGCGCAATCCATTTGTTGTCGGTGTTTTTGACACACTTCAAAGGAATCGTGGTGTAGCGTGGCCTGTGGTGTTCACACAGTGGCCCATTGTCCGGGACAGGTACCTACTTTTTTTGTTGCGTGCTATACTATTTAAATTTTTAATCGCCCAAAATGTCAGTATCCTGGAGCAATGAAGAGACTTTAGGTTTATAATACTATAATACTTGTAAACAGTATATAAATAAATAGCCGCGGCCGTAATTACTTCCACGTCCATCGCAAGTGCTTCGCCAGGCAGAAATGAGCCATGGGCCATTGCGTGAACACCAACTGATAGTGGCCTACAGTTGCACATTGCAAAGCATGGCCCACTACAGACCACTGTGTACTGGGGCCTTTAGAGTGTCGATCGGAATCAGTCCTACTTATACTGAGCCTAAATTAGTTTTGAATCGCAACAAGAGTTGTGTATTGTGTTTTTCAGTTATCGGGCGTCTATAATCTGCAATCTTTCACTCAATCTCTAAATTTTTCATCGCCATATCCCTGGTGAGAGAACACAGACAACATCACCCATAATAACATACCATCGCAGCGTATATAACCGTAGTACTATAAAGTTGAGAACTAATCAGAGCTGTGATGTACGAGTGTGGCGCGGGGGTGGGGCGGGACGAGGGGCGGGGGGTTAGGTGAACGCCTTGAGCGGTTCTTCTTTGGATCACGTATATGTTTTACACCAGAAACAGCGGCAACAGCAAAGCGCAGCTTGCATATCCATCGGACCTGCACCGGAATGTTGTCGGGGAAAATTCGGAACGAAACGTAATATCCGTTATTAGATAGATTATATAGACGCTAGACAACGGCATATATCCGTTATTATACCAGACAGTCAAGGAATGGGTATGTGCAGCCCGAAGCAGGGTCGGTGCTGTCGATTACGATGTGAGCAGTACTTATTTTTTAAAATATTGGCCATGCATTTTTTTAAATTTTAAGATAAATATCTATATATATTCACGTACGGATTTTTCTGTGCGTCCTGAGATGTTGATGAAATTTAAATTGTAAGGATTTTGTAAAAAAATACAAATATAAAATATATACTAAAGTCTAAAAATGGCAAATCATCAAAACAGTGACGGGATGTTGTCTTATTTATTTTTTTATTTTTGTAAAGATGTTTTTACGATTGTCAGGAATTTCTTACCGACAACAATTTTTAAAATTGTACATTGACGTTTCAATTTTCGTTTGTTTGTATAAGCATCATTCGAGAACAGCTGTACCGATTTCGTTGAAGCTTGGTACACTTCTTCTGATATTGAACTTAAAGTATAGCTAAGATTAAAATTGAAGCCTACAGTGTTTCGATTTAGACACAGCACAGTGACGTAACGAACTGAAGATACAATAGTTTCTGCAACTCGCATCAGCGTACGAAGAGGATCGGTTTTTGCTTTTTACTTTATATTACGTAAGCTCGGCTACAAATTCGCGTATTACATTATTACAGTATTGCATAATATGTAACTATTGCATAATATGTACATTACATGTGTTAAAAAGTTTCTTTCTGTGTGCTTAATGTCTGTTCAAATTATGTAATCATTTTCAAATCGTTTTGTTGCATCCACTAAAACAAAGACCTAAGAATAGCCGAGGCCATAGCGACGCCATTGTTTACATATAATGTTCACTTTTTAGTTCAAATCATATATAAACTTCAATGCTCCAAAATAAGTTTTAATTTGAAAAATTTCAACGGAATTGATTATAGGTATAAAATTTTTAATAAATTGTGTATATTTACCCGCAAAATCAATATTGAGACAGACAATGAGCTGAGTTCTCGATCGTTTACAATCTATCAATACTGAGACAAACATTACAAAAAAAAGCGTCAACTAGGTAGTTTTTTTATTATGGTTGTAAGCTTCCGTGGGAAAAGTGAAACATATTTAGTCATGATCTGATATTAAAAAATCCGTATTTTTTTTAAATTATTTATAATTATTAACGAAACGACCTGTACATAATGTTGTATTGTTGTGTGTGTGTGTGTATAGAGTATGACGATGAATGTTTTGGCTGACATCACTTCCGTCGTCGGCGCGCCGCCCCAAAATGCGCCCCCAAAGCGTTGTCATCAGTATTCGCTTGTCTCAATTATTTAGACTTGTCTTCATTAAAACTTGTACACGAACCTGCTTCTAACTAACTCACATACATAAACACATATACGCACAAGGTAAAGTGTTTGTTAATTCGGCCATTTTGTGGCGCTGCTTATTCGCTTGCACGTCAAATAAATTAAAAAAAGGGGGGTGTCTTGAAAAGTAATAAAATTCCAGGTATTTTGAACAAACATTAAATGCAATTTTTTGGTTGCTTAAGGTAGTTGTCGTGGTTAAGGCACACCGTCAGAAAATTCTTAATTTTTGTATGCTTGTTAAGGACATGATAATACAATTACCCTGAAAATTTGAAGTCGATCGACCGTATATAATCCGAGATAAATTCAGTTAAAAATTGGATAATTAACATTGATTGTATACGATCTCTGTAGTTCAGAACCAGTTTCTTATTTATAAAAAAAGAACTAACTGTCAGAAACTTTCCAAAAACTGACAGTCTTTCAATGCATTTGTTATGAGTTTAAAAAAAATAAGAAAATATTTTTGACCGTCTAATTATTTATAAATAACGGTTTAAAGTTCAACAATTTATAGAAAAATATACATGCGTATGAATACTGTATGGGTTACGTTTCCACGAGTACAGTCTTGCGTACAAATTATGGATCACTTTGCTACAAGCTAGTATACTTTTGTGGCGCGTATAATCTATAACTTTTTGACAATATTGTACCACGACAACTACCTTAAAATCAGATGTGTGTAGTAAAACGTTTTCAGTTGTCTCGTCTCTTAGATTTACTTCAATATTTGCACCCCACCCCCCCTTGAACTACTTGAATATTTGCCCTCCTCCTAAAACTCTAATACGGTAATTGAAAAAATTTAACGCTTTCAGAAAAAATGAAAAACTTCAAAACATGATTGCAAACTGACTATAAGGCGGATCGAATGTAACTCCCACTGAAGTTTTGCATTTTCCTGTGTCACTCCAGCAATTTATTTTTTGTTGGAACGCCCGTAAAGATATTGTTTCAACCATTATTCGACTCATTAGTTGAGTCGACGAGAAAGCAAAAGAGAAAAGCAATGCTCCTCCACAGTTTAGGGTTTATCAATTTGTTTACACAAATATAAAACTTGATATAAAAAATCTCCCCAAGCCCGGTCTTTTTCATCGCACGGTCCTGCTTATTATAGAACATCGCTCCATCTGGCATTTATCATGATCCGCCCCAGGTGGTCGGTTTCAGAATCTCCCATTTTAACAAACGGCGTCGTCGTCGCCTTGCAGTTTTGTGTATACACCGGGGCATTGTCGTTTCATCATCTTATCTCTGTTATCCTCTGTGAAACAGAGATTCCGTTTCTGCTGCTAGCTGCGATGTGTTTTAAACAGAACATAAGGTATGCGTCTACACTCCCGTTTCTGTATTCTATTCTCCTTGTCTACAAACGTATTATTTCACTTTTAACTCGCTGGCGACGGGATTGAGGGGTTAAGGTAGTTGTGGTACAATATTGTCAAAAAGTTATAGATTATACGCGCCACAAAAGTATACTAGCTTGTAGCTAAGTGATCCATAATTTGTACGCAAGACTTTACCCGTGGAAACGTAACCCATACAGTATTCATATGCATGTATACTTTTCTATAAATTGTTGAACTTTAAACCGTTATTTATAAATAATTAGACGGTCAAAAAATTTTTCTTATTTTTTTTTAAACTCATAACAAATGCATTGAAAGACTGTCGGTTTTTGGAAAGTTTCTGACAGTTAGTTCTTTTTTTATAAACAAGAAACTGATTCAGAACTACAGAGATCGTATACAATCAATGTTAATTATCCAATTTTTAATTGAATTTATCTCGGATTATATACCGTCGATCGACTTCAAATTTTCAGGGTAATTGTATTATCATGTCCTTAATAAGTATACAAAAATTAAGAATTTTCTGACGGTGTGCCTTAACCACGACAACTACCTTAACGGGATAATCATTTCGATAATCCACGCGACCTCCCAACTATTTCGAAAGCTTTATTTACAGAGCTCAGATTGGTGAGCTGCTAAAATCATTACGCCACGCGCCGTCCGACAAACAGTGATTCTAGTCCAGACGGTTCGAGACAGAAATTGTACATTATAGAAGCTCGATAAGTAAGGTCATTAGCTAACTGTGTTAGTTAAATGTTTATCAACTAGAGTCGTTATTTTAATCGAATGGATTTAATACAGTTTAGTGAATTAACTAAAGGCATAAAACTTTAACAGATGACCGTCATACAGTTCGATCGTTGCCGGTCGAATAGAGGTGACCTCGTTTTGTTGAATAGTAGGGGGGATAGCGTCATTCAGTGGACTGTCAATTGATGTTGCTTGGTTAATAAAAATATTGAACGATATCCCAACGAGGTAATCTCGTTCCCATTTGAACGTTTTAAAAATGGGTATATATATAATCATCGACGTCCGGACTGTATAAAAATTGGCCGTAAAATAATGTTCTTAACATTGATAAAAAAATGAGAACGCAAAATAAAGTCGATGGTCAAACTACATGAAAGACTCCAATTAAAATATACTGACTGTATATTATGTATATTAAAAGCAAGCTAATTGTAGCGTCCGAACTGTATGACAAACAGTGCTTGTTTTTCCTGTCTCTCTGTGAGGTATAGATTAATAAATAGAATTTCAGTTATCATAATATAATGCTATTTTAATTTTTAAACCATATATTGTATAAATCCGTATTTAAAAATTCGTTTCACATTACTAATTAAAATAACGAACCATATTCAATTTGAATAGCGTTTTTGAATACGTGGAACAAAATAACATCAATTATTTATTAAAAAGTAGGTATAGGTACGTCGGTACATTCCGCATTTTTATTTTAATTGTGATTTGAAGTTTGAACAACCGGGCAATTTCTAAAGCTCATGTTGCACGTTCAATAAAGCTAAATGACAGCAGTTCTATTGTCATAACACATTATCAATACAATAAATTTAACACAAACAGGAACATTTTGTTACCGACATCTGTTGGCAGTTTTAATAAACATTCACATTGTGTTCGTTTCAAACGACTGCGAGTAGCAAAGGAATTGTTTTTTGCGACAAAAAATAGCTACAGTCCGGGTTTGTTTGTTTTACTCCGCTATACTAATTTGAATGAAATTTGGCATGAACATTCTTTGAACCTTGACCGAATGACGTATGTAAATGGTTTTGATATCAACACGCCCGATCGGAGGTTACCAGAAGAAATAAAAAATTTAAATCACAAAAATGTAATCAATTATTTTACATGGCGTTTTTTGTTAGTTCAATATGTTGTTTTCTATAAGGGTAGATTACTAAATTAAAAAATCTGAGATATTTTTCAAAAAAGTTGATAAACAACTGCTGTTCTACAAGCTCGGCTGTTCAGAAGCTCTAATACTAGGTTACAGAAAGCATTGACAAAAATTTTGATTTGACAATGACCTTATTTTGTAATTATATAATTTCACTTTTTATACATGCAGGGGCAGTTTAATGTCGTTGTCAAAATAGAACATTAGATTGTATTCACACAAAAATTAATGACTGATCTACATAGAAAAAGATCGAATTTCAAGCTAAATTTTGATTAAAAAACTACGTTAAATACAAAGAGGTCGAAAAAAATACCGTTTCAGTCGATCGAATTATTTTCACAATCTAAGCTCATTGTCAAAACAGATGTTCTGGCAAAGCTTCCTTTAACCCAGCATAAATCTTAAGCTAGAGCAATCACTGCAGCCTTGTAAAAATTTCTTATCAATCGCATTAAATGCTGAACACTTTAAATGTTGCGCGTCTATAATCTACAATCTCTCTCTTTCAATTGCGTCGCGTTATGACGTAACAGTTAAGTTGATTGTAACGGTGCAAGTTATATGGCATTCAATTGAATCTGACTTGCACAATAACGTAACCGGAACGCGATCCGACGTCACACACACACACACACACACACACGTGAGAGAAAACGATGCAGCGTACGCAGTTGAAAATAGGGTATTGTTAACTTTAGTTCATTAGCTGACATTCGCGAGCACTACATTTATCTACGACGGAAAAGAAAAAACGTTCATGTTGGATTTATTAACGTTATTAAAACAAAAAAACCCGGGTCGCAGTGCCAAAACCCTGCCGACAATATAGTGTATTTGCTAATACAGGCAGTGTGGCTTTATTATGCGAACTTAAGTTGGTTTTTGGGCAAAATAAAAAAATTTACTCCTTAATACACCCCCTAAAATATGTTTTTTCTTAATTGCAATATTATTAACAATCTAACATGTGTACCGAATTAAATACACCGCTCAGTAAATAGGTCACTATCTACAAATTAGTGTTTTCATAAAATTTGTAAATCCGGTCCTGTCCGGCCGATTTTATTAAAATTTTAGGGACACTTTTTAATTAAAATTTCAATTTTGAAACGATTCAGAGAATTTTTTCGGTATTTTGGGGCCCAAAAACATTTTTCAACCCCTAAAAACTACCCTTAAAATGGCCCGATTAGGCCCATTTTAAATAGGCTTCTTGCGGTGATGGATTTTAACATGTGCACCAAATTTAGTTGAAATCAATTAACTCTTTCGAAAGTTATTGTCCGCACGTATATATATAATATATATACATATATTATAGAATGCTAATTCCCGTCGTAAAAGCGAGGTCTAGAGTACCCGGATCCCTAGCGACAACTCCCGTAACTCTAGGACAACAATTGGCTTCAAAAATTGAAAAATAAAAATTTGAGCGTGTGTGACCCCCTTTAGTGTTTGAATTTCATTATACATACGAATGCAACCCCAGATCGTTATTGTTTTTAAAGAAAATAAAAGAAATTGTTTATTACTAAACAACAGTCAAGGTTACAGAATTTAGTTTTTATAGAAAAAAAAGTATAACAGCTGAGGATGATAAATTTTATATTATAAAAATTTGTGTATAATGACGCGAACTTGCATTGAAAAAGGGAGACATTGGTTTCAAATCGCTCGTTGTGAAACAGAGAATCTATATTTTGTGTAGCCAGAGATAGATAGTTGAGGATATACGTCGCAGCGTGCATGTTTCGAACTTGTTTTGAATTCGGTATTTTGTCTTGAATGTTTATGAACGACAGTCGTTCAGCGGCCTGGGTGCCGGTCTGATCGACACGAACGTTGAAATATTTTAACACAGCAAATAAAATGATATATTATTATCACCAATAATCAATTATTTATCTCGCAAATTTCGATTGTTATTATCTGTCGCTAACCTGGAGGTGTATCGTTCTAGTTTTCGTTGTTCACTCCAGTTTTATCGTACCTATCCAGAGATTTTATCCCGTTTATCGTAATTCCCGTATTTTCCTGGATTTCTGGATTTTTGTATAAATTCGATTGTTATTGATTGTTGTGATTGCTGTTAGGAAGTGTAGCTTTCCGTGTTGCCCATTATATACCTGGATTTAGGAGCGTTTTTCGAATAGGGAATATTTACCGTGAATTATTCATCAAGGATCTTTTAGATTTTCGTACTGGTGTGGATCTGGATTCTGGAATACAGGAATACATTCCACAGTTTTCTAAAACTGTGTGACAATTCTACTTTACTTCGACATTCCTGTGCATCGATTCCGTTTAGAATAAAAATTATTTGGCGATCTATTCCAGACTGTCCTGTCGGACTAAACAAAATTTCAGTTCGGGATTCCGGACCGAGAAATATTTACAGGAATGTGCATTAAGTTCAGTTAAGCCCCCATTCTACATGGTGTCTACCTTTAAGAATTATTACGTGATTTTGCACAATCTCTAACCTGCCAGGGTTATCCCGTTGGATTCAGCTTTAAGTTTTTCCAGGATTTGTTGCATACAGTTTATTGATTTGGTACCTGCATTCCTTATACGTTACGATCTTACGGTTAATTACCGGATTTATAATTGGATGGTTGTTACGGTTATCCCAACCAAGATTAACGTCCCCGTGACGACGCCGACGTCATATACAGGGTGTTCACAAAATTACGTGTTTACTTTTGCTGTGTTTTTGTTTTTTATTTCTTTGTGTCGTTTACGCATATCTTAATCAGGATTTATTCCAGTGACGTCAGAGTTCTTATATACAGGGTGTACGAAAATTTACGGATTAATTATCGCCCTGTGAACTGTTTCTATTTATAGCAACCCCATCTTAAGATACTGGGTGTCCGATAATTCCCGGATCAAGTATTCCGTAAGATATGTGTTTGCGTTCTAGTCAAAAGTTTTTAACGTGTTATGGCTATTGTTTCGTTTACCGTGTCTGGTGTCTTGCCCTTCCAGGGTTGTAGTTGAACCAATTGGGTCTAAGCCTCCTAGTCTGGACTATCTAGGTGTGGCTATTTACGATTCGTGTCTTGGCGCCCTGGTAACTCAGTCGGAGAATACGTAAATGTTTTTTTGAATATCAGAATCAAGTTTGGTCAGCTACGTGTTTTCGTGTCTTGTGATTGTTAATTTTCCGAGTGGTAGGTGGTAGGATTTTTCGGGCCGTTTTATGGTCATTCCGTTGGAATATTTTTTTGAGAACTCGTTATTTTGTGCTGTCCTTTGTGTCGTGTGGTAGGTGGTGGATTTTTAAGCGCCTTTTAAGGCATTTTCTTGAGTATAGTATATTCGCGTTTCGTATTGTGTTTGGATATTTTTTTATGCGATTATTTTCTGAAATTTTTTTAAACTAACCCCCGGCCCAGCGCCAGCTGAAGCTAGCCGCGCAACCGATTAAATTCGGATTCAGTTTAAATGGTTCTTCGGTGTTACAAATGAAAGATATTAACCCTACATCAAGTTTTATTGAACTTAGAATAATTTCGAATAAATTCGAATATCTCCGAATACTTTCGAACAACGCCGAACGACGCCTATAAATTGGCGCCTGCCAACGTGGGGACTTTCGTTTTCTTTTTCGGCCTTCTGTTTTTTGGTTATTTCGCTCAGTGACGTATCCGTCGTATGAATTGAAGCGGTATTTTTTATTTTGGGGTTATAAATTGACGCATAGCAGTGTGGGTCTGATTTTTCAAAATTTTTTGATTGTTCGATTTACCTTTCGATTTCCGATTTTCTAATTTATTAGCTGTTATCGTTCCGACTATTTTGGTTGCAGTTAAGACTTTTTTTGCGGTTCTTGTAGAAGTAAAATGGCAACGCTTTCGTGGAATTTGACAATAGGTTCGTTTACCTTACGAAATATTTTTCGCTATAGTCTGCGTATTAATACCGATAATTATGTTTCGATTTTGTTTCGATTTTTCGCTTCCTTCAGTATCGAAGAATACTTTCGCAACTTTTTAAGTGATGTTTCATTTGTGAAGTTCGGTGATTGGTGGTTTTCAATTGAAACTCAGAGTTTTTAGTTTGTCAAATGATGAAGAAACAGCAAATGGTTTGGCATTATTTTGAATTAATTAACGAGTCACAGTAGCCCATTAGTGAAGCTTTGAGTCCGTTACAGGGATTTATACTCAATGTCCAATTCATGTCGTGTGTGCTAGGGCTGTGCAAACTTTAGTCCGGTCATTTTTGAAAATTTTTGAGGCCGTTTTGGGATTTAAACTCAAATTATTGATTTCATAAAATGTTTTTTCGACTATAGTCTAAATAAATCCAACACCTCAGTCAGTCAAGAATTCGTTGGGTAACGTATGGTTCGGCACTGGATATTCTGACTTGGTTTTGGGTCCGCAAGGGATTTTTATCTCAACTCCTCTTTAGATGTTCCTTTGTTTTGAATAGTTCGCTATTCTGAGTTTTTGAGAAAACTGAATTTAAGAAGCCACTCGAAATAATTCAATCCTAGGCTGGATTTAATTCATTTTTCTTTGACAAACAGTTTTTTTCGTTTATCGTTTGGGAATTAGAGATTCCTGTTTCGTGCTACGCCGTGCGATCGACAAAAGGGCCATGATCCCGTCGAAGATGTTGCAGGGTGTGGTACGTGAGTGCCGTTGGAAATGTAGATTTCCGTTATCGTTGCAGTGTGTCTAATCGACTACTATAGAGAGTAGGATTTTCGATTGGAGGCATATTGCAGAATCGTTTTCGTTTTTCGTATCGTTTCGTTGAGTTTCAGTTGTGATTGTGTCGACTATCGAATTTTGCTTTAGTGCGTTACCGTTACAGTTGCGAATTTTTCTTGTTTCGAATTCTTCAGTTATCCGGTTTTAGTTTCGGACTTTTGAATAGAAGAAAAGGTTTCCTTGCGTTTTCGTTTTTCTTTCGTTTCTATCGTCAATTGCGAGCTGCGTATTGTGAATATCGAGTGTCGTTAAGTTTTAGAAATATTTACCCTATCGCTAAGATTTCGAGATTTTTACCTTGTTGTTAAGTTTCGAATTTTTTTGTAGTTAAGTCTCGAAATTTTTTATCTTTTGTTACGGTTTCGAAATTTTGTGTTAACTTGTCGTCAGTTTTCGAGGTTTTATCTCGGTCAGTGTTTCGTCTCTAAACTCAGTGTTTCGTCAAAGCAAGAAAAGGTCTGCGTCCTTTTCTTTTGGAGGAAAAGGGGGTGTATAGAATGCTAATTCCCGTCGTAAAAGCGAGGTCTAGAGTACCCGGATCCCTAGCGACAACTCCCGTAACTCTAGGACAACAATTGGCTTCAAAAATTGAAAAATAAAAATTTGAGCGTGTGTGACCCCCTTTAGTGTTTGAATTTCATTATACATACGAATGCAACCCCAGATCGTTATTGTTTTTAAAGAAAATAAAAGAAATTGTTTATTACTAAACAACAGTCAAGGTTACAGAATTTAGTTTTTATAGAAAAAAAAGTATAACAGCTGAGGATGATAAATTTTATATTATAAAAATTTGTGTATAATGACGCGAACTTGCATTGAAAAAGGGAGACATTGGTTTCAAATCGCTCGTTGTGAAACAGAGAATCTATATTTTGTGTAGCCAGAGATAGATAGTTGAGGATATACGTCGCAGCGTGCATGTTTCGAACTTGTTTTGAATTCGGTATTTTGTCTTGAATGTTTATGAACGACAGTCGTTCAGCGGCCTGGGTGCCGGTCTGATCGACACGAACGTTGAAATATTTTAACACAGCAAATAAAATGATATATTATTATCACCAATAATCAATTATTTATCTCGCAAATTTCGATTGTTATTATCTGTCGCTAACCTGGAGGTGTATCGTTCTAGTTTTCGTTGTTCACTCCAGTTTTATCGTACCTATCCAGAGATTTTATCCCGTTTATCGTAATTCCCGTATTTTCCTGGATTTCTGGATTTTTGTATAAATTCGATTGTTATTGATTGTTGTGATTGCTGTTAGGAAGTGTAGCTTTCCGTGTTGCCCATTATATACCTGGATTTAGGAGCGTTTTTCGAATAGGGAATATTTACCGTGAATTATTCATCAAGGATCTTTTAGATTTTCGTACTGGTGTGGATCTGGATTCTGGAATACAGGAATACATTCCACAGTTTTCTAAAACTGTGTGACAATTCTACTTTACTTCGACATTCCTGTGCATCGATTCCGTTTAGAATAAAAATTATTTGGCGATCTATTCCAGACTGTCCTGTCGGACTAAACAAAATTTCAGTTCGGGATTCCGGACCGAGAAATATTTACAGGAATGTGCATTAAGTTCAGTTAAGCCCCCATTCTACATGGTGTCTACCTTTAAGAATTATTACGTGATTTTGCACAATCTCTAACCTGCCAGGGTTATCCCGTTGGATTCAGCTTTAAGTTTTTCCAGGATTTGTTGCATACAGTTTATTGATTTGGTACCTGCATTCCTTATACGTTACGATCTTACGGTTAATTACCGGATTTATAATTGGATGGTTGTTACGGTTATCCCAACCAAGATTAACGTCCCCGTGACGACGCCGACGTCATATACAGGGTGTTCACAAAATTACGTGTTTACTTTTGCTGTGTTTTTGTTTTTTATTTCTTTGTGTCGTTTACGCATATCTTAATCAGGATTTATTCCAGTGACGTCAGAGTTCTTATATACAGGGTGTACGAAAATTTACGGATTAATTATCGCCCTGTGAACTGTTTCTATTTATAGCAACCCCATCTTAAGATACTGGGTGTCCGATAATTCCCGGATCAAGTATTCCGTAAGATATGTGTTTGCGTTCTAGTCAAAAGTTTTTAACGTGTTATGGCTATTGTTTCGTTTACCGTGTCTGGTGTCTTGCCCTTCCAGGGTTGTAGTTGAACCAATTGGGTCTAAGCCTCCTAGTCTGGACTATCTAGGTGTGGCTATTTACGATTCGTGTCTTGGCGCCCTGGTAACTCAGTCGGAGAATACGTAAATGTTTTTTTGAATATCAGAATCAAGTTTGGTCAGCTACGTGTTTTCGTGTCTTGTGATTGTTAATTTTCCGAGTGGTAGGTGGTAGGATTTTTCGGGCCGTTTTATGGTCATTCCGTTGGAATATTTTTTTGAGAACTCGTTATTTTGTGCTGTCCTTTGTGTCGTGTGGTAGGTGGTGGATTTTTAAGCGCCTTTTAAGGCATTTTCTTGAGTATAGTATATTCGCGTTTCGTATTGTGTTTGGATATTTTTTTATGCGATTATTTTCTGAAATTTTTTTAAACTAACCCCCGGCCCAGCGCCAGCTGAAGCTAGCCGCGCAACCGATTAAATTCGGATTCAGTTTAAATGGTTCTTCGGTGTTACAAATGAAAGATATTAACCCTACATCAAGTTTTATTGAACTTAGAATAATTTCGAATAAATTCGAATATCTCCGAATACTTTCGAACAACGCCGAACGACGCCTATAATATATATATAATATATATACATATATATATAAACATTTTCAAAAATGGTGCCAAAGTGTCTAGGAGGTTATGAAACGTCGAGAAATTTTGGTCCGACCCGTAGGTCCCGCCATCCGACCGATGCCAATAGTGTGTGTTGCCATATGGCAAATACACTAAAAAGTAAATAAAAAAATTTTTCATCTGTTTACTTAAATTTATTTATAACAGCCACTAACAGATACAAATTGTTTACCGAAGATGCTAATCGACTAAAATTGAAAAATCTAACACTAAAAAGACGTCAATAAAAAAGTAAATTATAAAAATCAAAGAACCCGACTGCGTAAAAAGAGAACAGAGAAAATAAAAACAAAATCAAATGATAATATGCAGGTAATTTATGAACACTGTTGACCTGGTTAGACCGGGTACTTTTGTTTGCATTATAGCACTAGTGGGGAATGAGCCACTTTACATGATGTAACAGCTATTTTATAGAGGCTAGTACAAAAAAGTAATTTCCAAACAGGCTTCTCCGACATAAGCGATTTTGCTTTTTGAACACAGATACAATTGCTCTGCAAATAAACTGATCATAAGCTATTGCTCATACAAAAAGAAAACATCTGCTGCAGATAAATTTTGAATTATTTTTAATAGTTAACACAATGTATGAATAAAATTAGTCAAATGACTGAATTATTATAAAAATTGACTCACCCAAAGAAAAGCAGGTTGTAACAGGCGATGTAGACATGCAATGTAGTCAGCCGGTCAGACCAAAAACGTTTTCATACAAAAAATGAATTTTCACAAAAAAAAACAGTCAAACTAATTTTGCACACGTGAAAAAGAAACGTTTAACAACACTTTTTTAGATTTACATTATTTGAATTGACACGTTTCATCATTAAAACTCAAAAACACCAACACTACTATAATCGCGATATTATACGAATTAATTATTCAACTGACAGCTATGCTCAGCTGTTTTATTTTGAGCAGTGTTCCCAACCTAGTAAATTAACCTACAATAGTAATTCTATTGAGGTATGTTTGTACATGTTTGTCCATGATATGTACTTATTTTGAAAATTTTCAATAGCGGGAAGTTAAAAACAAGATTAAAAATCTGTTGAATAATTTACAAAAACGTTGCGTTTTATAAAGTTAATTTATCGAGCTAATAAATGTCTACAAAATTTTTTTCACCAAATAAATGCACTGTTTCACTAAATTGTAACATTTTCTTCTCTTGATAATTATTAACGTTTTTATTTTATGAAGAAATAAATTATTATATTTATTTTTCGATATTTAAAGCCACCAATTTTGAAAAAGTATCTAAATTTAGTTAATTGTGAATATTGATAAAGTAGTTCTGATATTTCAATGGTGTTAAAGATTTGTTTTATAAGAAAGAACTGAATTGAATTCTAGTACAATAAATGTTTGATTTTAATGTTCTGACCTTGGCAAGGTCGCAAATGAATTAGGATAATTAAATAATTATTGAGTGTTAGATAATTTCTATCCGAGATTATTTTTAACATTTTACTAAATAAATTTTATACAGAAATTTTAAATATTATGTGAACATAATATAATATATTTTGTAAATGATGCAAAATAATTATACTAGTATATTTGAGAAATGACTACGTATCAACCTTGCAGTTTTTTCATGTAATAATTATTTTTTGAAAATTTTCAACAGCGGGAATTGAAAAAGTTGTCATTGTAGATAATGTCGCTAAATGAATTAATATAGGCTTTTGAATATTGTGTTCTGCTAAATTTAATGCCAATGCGAATATTAATCGAAAAATTTGCAAATAATTCTGCCCCGAATATAATTCCGTTTTATGAAATTGATATCTGAACTGAATGGTGAATAATTAACGTTTATTGAATGAAACGAATTCAATTATTAATTTCTCATTTCATTGTCACTTTATATTAGGCTTTCAATTAAAAATACTACAGCTGTTGTATCACATTCAACAAACAGCAAATGTTAAACATAGAGTTTTAAACTTGCAAGCTAGATAGTTGATATTTGTTTGCTTATTTTTTGTCGGTTTTTATAAAAAAACGTTGCACAGACGTGGCCCTACGTTAAAATTAACTATTAAGAAAAAATATTTGTGGACCAGCTCAGCTTTCAAACTTGCTAATATACAAAAGCAAAAACACAAAGGCAGAACACATAGGGAAAACGTAAAAAGAAATTCCACGTCCCTTACGTTGGTACCGCTGACAATGCAGCCGTCTCTCATGTAATAATGCCCGTATTATAGGTACTATATTATACTAGTTCGTCATGCATATTATATTCTTAGATATTAGACTTATTATGTTGGTATCTCTGCTTATACGCCATTTGTAATATGAGCTAGTTGCTGCGGTTTGTAAGCCAGATTTACTCTACACATGACGATTACGGAAGGTGGTTCCCCGTCTTAATTATGGCGCTTGCAGAACCGGATTTTATCCATAAACAAAATAAGCAGTTACTTAGGACCCTAGCTTAGTGAACTCCCACGATTCATTGAAATCTTGCGAATTTTGTCCCAGGAAAGACTCGTGGGTTTGACTGTTTTATCTATTGAATCAAACAACCTTCGATGACAAACTTTCGTTGACATAATTGAGCACTTTGCTGAAATCCATAGGAGTGCTTAACTTGGAAATAGAATTAGGACGCAGAAGAAATACTTTCTTAAATTGATACAAATTGATTTTGAAATTGGTTGATTTTATTTTAGGAGTACCTAAGATTATTCTTTATTTAATTAGCCTATTGCAACGTACTTGAACTCAGTCATTTGGCTTAGCCATTGAAATTGTGTTTTCGAGTTAAAAAATATTATTAACTAATAAGAATAAATAAATTAAAAAAAAACTACATCGTTACATCATTAAGGCAATTTTCTCTGAATTCTTTTGTGCCTTATATAATTTTATATTTCTTTTCAAAACGTACCCATACATAAAAATATAATTACGAAGTTTCTGTCTCCTATTTGTTTAAATTAATTCATAAAAAACAACATTCACGCATGAATAATTATATTCTTTTTCTTTATACATAAATAAACACAGATATGATATTTGCAAAATGAAACCGTGTAACCTTTGAAGTCCGCATGTATGAAAAATATAAAGCTATTTCGCATCCGTAGGGGAAAATTGGTCATTTCTCGGCGACCGCATGGCGAATTAACACATTTTGACGTCATTTAGACTTATTCAAGAACACTTTTTGAGAAACAGACGAAATCGGTTATTCCTTTGGAAAAACTAAAAATATAGTGATGTTTGAATTATCATTTGAAATAAATCCCGTTTAGTCATTATCTGACATTAACGCGAGGTAAATGTCTACGGAAAACAGAACCGACTTTACCCATAAGCGAACTAAGCAGTTGTTTAGGGCCCCCGATTCATGGAAACCTCGAAAAATAGTTTATGTGATTTTTTTTTAATTCTTTGATTTTAGAATTTGCTTCGCTAATTAGGCTGAATTATTTCTGAGGTTAAGAGCCCCTCCTATGACTAAATAATACTGACAAATCTGACTTGCTTAATGATTTTTTTTGAAATTAAATTATTTCTGTACAAAAATTTGTGTAAAACTTATGCTAATTTTTTCATTTTTATCCGATTTTAAATCGTTTATGTAGATCAAATAAACCACAAAACATGGCTAAGAGTCATATGGAAAGAATGGTACATATTTCTAGTTTATTTCGAAGCATTAACATTAACGACTGGATACAATTATTCATAGAAATTCGAGATTTCCGAAATGTATGTATATTTTACATGCATAAACGAGTCGTAAGCAGGCCCGGATTTACCATGCAGGCAGTATAGGCAGCTGCCTAGGGCGGCGACAATTGAAGAGCGGCAAATTTTGGCGGAAACTTCAAAAGTTTGCTCTATTCGTGGGAATTGAATTTTCCGCCTATTTTTTCGGCACGCGTACCACCATCATAAGTCGAAAATGCTCGAATCGGGAAAAGAGTCGATTTATGATTGTCTCGATATTTCGCGATAGGAGGGGAGCGGCAATTTGCGCAACTGCCTAGGGGCGGCAAATTTCTAAATCCGGGCCTGGTCGTAAGACCTATGCGGGTGGTAAATGAGCTATATTGAACAATCACCTTAAAAGTATTTTGTTACAAAATATAATAAATTTTCACTTAATGTTTAAAATAATTACAGCGACGCTGGGCAACATTATCCTATGTCAAAATAAATATTTTGTAATATTGGAATGTAATATTCGTATAGAAAGAGTCTGCCTATATTGTATGAGGTGGGTAACTTTGTTTTGTTGAACATTTTTGACGCAAACATTTAACCCACCCCTAGAGCGTCACGTCAATTAAGAATAACGTTTCTTTTGAACTATTTTTTTAGGTATTCATTAGTCACGACTGAAATGGCACTGGTAAAAATTTCAATGGAAGTTTCAATAAATTAATTATAAAAAAATATTGTAACTAGAAAAACTAGTAATTGTGGCAGTTGGGGGCCTCAGAAAAGAATTGACGGCATTTCAGACAGAAAAATGTTGAAAATAAATTAAGATGATAAGTATTTAAAAAAACATATGAGCTTCACCCACCTAAGCTCGCGAGGGAAGTGAAACTTCTTTAGAATTATGAACTCGTTTCATTGATGCGTTATCCATTTTGCGTTACCAAGGTTTCTCTTATATTTCTCCGCCGTTGAAACATTTCCCCTTTAACGTTACAGAAAATTTCAAACAGATACGTCGCTAAAGAAATTTCACTTCCGCAAAACTGTTTCGATATCTCTGGATTTAATAATTGTAGGTACTTTTTGTTACATAAGATTACTAAGTTGAGATATTTCACTAAACGAACCACTTTATACAACACGTCCTGCAGGACCATTTTTTATTCAGTCTCATTAAAACGTGCAGACACAGATGTCATCATTGTCTTTTATTCCGCGACCATCGATGAAAGTGCAGGCCTGCCTTTTTATGTTATAATATTATTACTGAAAAAATGTTCTCAAGGTTGCGTATTAAAGTGGATAAGAAATATACATATAGTTTTTAGAATCTAGATGGTAAAACGTGAATAGAATCTTAATTTTGATTACTTGAAAATTAAGACAGAAAATCGTCTTATGATATTTTCCATTGTATTTATCGAAATTTAACTTTGATGTGATTAGATTATATTAAATAATTAATAAAAAATTATAGTTTTGCTCTACCAGGTAGACAGACGCTGCTGATCAGAGTTGTGGAGCGTCTATTATCTACATTCTAACAGGTTGAAAGTACCTACAGAACCGAGTCTATTTTTCCCCTTTTATTTATCAGGCCTTATTTCTCTAGGAAGCCGTGTTAGTACATTGTTAAAAGGTAGATGTTAAACTCGTCTGGTGGCAGACTGACAGATCCCACGGGAAAAAGACAATCCACGTCACTGCATTTTAATTTATGTATTCCCGTCTCCATTCAACAAATGTGACAGTTATGACATTTTATAAACTGGGTTACTTATATTCTTACTACATTGCAAATAAATTATTTGTACATTTATATAACTGAACAGTGGCGCATTTTCGCTCCTTCCAGCGACAAATTTTAGAGGGCAGCAGACTTGGGGAACGAGACCACAGAAAAATATCGAAAATACAAAATAATTTGCCTAGAAGTTATATATTTCTATCGTCATAAACTCATCTAAATAAAAAATTGGAACAAAAAAAAATATTTATACAATACTGTGGTTTCGTTACGGTCACACGAATATAAGTTTCTTAATATAGAAACAAATAGCTAATAGTTTGGTATAATATTATGAAACACACATTGCTAATAGGAAAATTTTCACCTTTGATTCACAATTTATTACACTTGGCTCTCAGTTCAGTGAAGGTTCATATTCGAACAGTGCTTAATGTAAAATTAGCTCTCGAAGGATATGGAATACATTGTGAATATGTTTTATTATGTGAAATGTTGGTTGTTTTTCTAATGATTTGAACCGGTTACAAATTTGAAAAGCGATTTTTACCGATTACTTTGAGAAAAAAAACGGTATTTTCAGGTTTTTTACTATTTTTGAAAGAAAAAACATAACATTAACCTGATAATAGACTAAAACTTTTTGAAGAAACGCCCTAGAAAAACCATACTCACGCAAGAGAACTACAGAACTGAGTGAAGTTTGTCAACAGTGTTGCCTGACGGCTGCAAACGGTGTGGTGATTCCCCGATCAAAGACAATATAAACTTGGTCTGACTTTGGTGTTCGGATACACGACTAATGAAACACAAGTGAGTCCAAAAGTAATCGGTTTTATTAAACAAAAACCGCTGTTTATCGGTTTTTACAAAAACGGTTTTATTTTTTAGATCTCTCTAAAACCGGATGACATATATCACTATTATTTAGATGTAGCACTAAAATAATTGGCAATTTAGTCGCCGCGATAGTGGAAGATTCGGGTTTGAGTTCCGACAGTGACAAACATTTTTCTAATATCGCATTATAATAATTGGAATATATTTAATAATTTATACAATATGTTAGTGTTTGCATTGAATATTAACAAAAGCTCCAGACATTTATTTGACTCTACAAATGTTTAAAAAACCCGGGTCGCAGTGCCAAAACCCTGCCGACAACATAGTGTATTTGCTTATACAGGCAGTGTGGCTTTATTATGCGAACTTTAGTTGGTTTCTGGGCAAAATAAAAAATTAGACTCCTTAATACACCCCTTAAAAAACATTTTTTTTTTCTTAATTGCAATATTATTATCAATTGAACCTCTATACTAAATTATATACACCTTTCAGTAAATAATTCATAATCTGCAAACTAGTTTTTTCATAAAATTTGTAAATCCGGTCCTGTCGGGCCGATTTTATCAAAATTTTAGGGACACATTTTAATTACTATCAGATAGTTTTATTTCAATTTTGAAACGATTCGATAAATTTTTTCGGTATTTTGGGGCCCAAAAACACTTTTCAACCCCTAAAAAATACCCTTAAAATGGCCCGATTAGGCCCATTTTAAATAGGCTTCTTGCGGTGATGGATTCCAACGCGTGTGCCAAATTTAGTTGAAATCAATTAACTCTTTCGAAAGTTATTGCCCGCACACATATATATATATATACGTATATATATATATATATATATATATATATATATATATATACATATATATATAGACATTTTTAAAAATGGTGCCAAAGTGTTTAGGAGGTTATGAAACGTCGAGAAATTTTGGTCCGACCCCTAGGTCCCGCCATCCGACCGACGCCAATAGTGTATGTTGCCATATGGCAAATACACTAATAACATTAGAATTGGACACGGTCTGAGCGAACATCTGTGCGATAAAATTCCAATACTAATATTTAGTATGTCGCACACGAAAACAAAATATACCACCCTATTATCGCAAACTTTCCAATGGGACCGTTATTCAAATTCGGCCATTTAAGAAGAAACTTTGCATCCCTATATACGTATATGAAGTACGTATGCCATATGAACAAAATGTACATATGTCCCATCTTGCCCGTTTACTCTATTCTATAACTCGTCCGTTTCGCACCGCCTTCCCCTACATGCACGGACGCACCTCGATTTTCATTTTTTTATACAATGCGTTCTGACCTATTTACTCGAACGAAATTTTTGATTTTTGACGAAGTTAAAAATTGCCCAGATTATTTCTCTGGTGCCAGGTATAAAAAACAATGTTATTTTCATTTTTTACTGGTATAATAAAATTATTTGATATACTTACAAAAACAAAGACAAATAATTAAAAAAATAAAATACTGAGTTTGTAATTATATTTATAATAGAAAACAGTATCACGGGTAATTGGAATAATGAAAATAAATCAATTTAAACACTCATTGATTGCAACGTTTCGTTTATGTTTTAGTGTCTCTAGATGCAGTATCTCTTTTCACCAATATCCCCAAAACTACAATTTTCAATTTTTAATAATTGTTTTTGTAATGCCAAATTGTATATTATATCATAGTTTAACTATCGTTTAAGCATATTGAAAGCTTGAAAAAGTCTTAATAAAAAAAAGACGAAACGTTGCAATCAATGAGTGTTTAAATTGATTTATTTTCATTATTCCAATTACTCGTGATACTGTTTTCTATTATAACATATATCTGGAATTGAACTTTAAAGACGAATTATATTGATAGTTTGTTGTACCTCAAAATAAGGAATGGCATTATTGTTATAGGTCCGGAGAAAGCCATGAATATGTATGCCAAAACGTCGACCATTTAGCAAATAAATATTGTTTTAATAGTATAATTATTGTAATATTATAAACAACGTGTCTTACTTTATTATATTATATTTTCTAGTGATTGGGTCTTTCAAATTTATCAAAAATTCAACAAAAAATCTTGAAATGTTTGCAGTTTCAAGGCTAATGGAAATAAAGATGTTTTATTTTGTTTTTTGAAATCAGCGTGTCTTTTCTGTAACTATATAAGCTGAATTTTAAAAAGATTTAGAAAATGTCGTTTTTTGAAAAAATGTAAAAATTTATTTTAATTTGAACAGTATTGCAATTTTATTTTTTTAATGTAAAATTTTAAATTCTCTCAAATATTTGCACGTTTCATTATTTAAAATTAAACGTTAGTGGCATTTTTATTTACGTGTTATGTGTAAATTTAACAAAAACTTTTTTGTTCTTTTATCGCATTCAATTTTGCACAGCTCTCAAGAACAGCTTAAAAATAAACGCAATGTATGTT
Organism: Venustoraphidia nigricollis; assembly: GCA_034508555.1. Classification (NCBI taxonomy): domain Eukaryota; kingdom Metazoa; phylum Arthropoda; class Insecta; order Raphidioptera; family Raphidiidae; genus Venustoraphidia; species Venustoraphidia nigricollis. The sequence goes on along the minus strand of JAVRKA010000032.1, from coordinate 1,083,703 downwards.
TGAAACCGTTCGTTGTTTTTGTTTTGTCCGACTTTCCCCTGTTAGACATATTATGATATACACAAAGAACTATAACAGTTTGAAGAGGTGATACTCAGATACAAACATATGTACCTGCCTTTCCTCTACTTCTCGTTATTCTACATTTCTTTCTCCCCATTTTATCAAAAAGTTCACAGATATTCGCCTAGAGCAGAACTACTCAACTTTGACGAAACAGCTGTTTTCCAAGTCTGTATAATGGTCGCAAAATGACCTATTTAACACTAGTGTTGTAAAATAAAGCAAAAAATGCGATCTGACCAATTCAACAGTAAATTCCATAAATGTCCTATCAGTTACCATTAAAAGTCATCGAGCTGTACAAATGGAGTGCCAATGTACTATTGCGCATATACCTTTCGACAGGAAAGAGAAGGCGACAAACACGGTATCTCTGTCTAGTCCGTCTTGTCGTATATTGTTGAACAAACACGGAATCGCTACCTTTCTGTCATTTGGTTCACTCAGCATATAGACTCCATTGATAAGAAGTTTATGCTTATTCAGAGTATAGGCGTAATTTTCAAAAAAAAAAAAAAAACAACCAAATAAATGTAACATAGGAACTGCTAACTGAAAATACGTGTAAAAAATGTGGTATGCATCTTGAACGTAACGATTTTAAATAAATAATACATTTTTTTTACGTGAGCAGTATTGGATGACTCGTGTGACTGCCTAAACTTGATGGCGGTAGTTTTTCTTTAATATATTGTCACTTACTCGTCATAATAACATCCATTACGTTTTGGATACACAATTCGCGGGCCATCTACGTCTTTTACAGTTCGATGGCGTTTAGTTTGACGTGAAGACTGGAGTTTGAGGATGAGGAATATAGTAAAGAGGAACGCGAGTAAGGAACAAGGAAACGTGTGTGTGTGTGTTTGTGTGTGATACGACTATTTTAAATGTTACCGTGTTTGAAGTAACATTCAGAATACGAATTGCCACTTTACAACAGCGGCATGTTGGTCGGCCATAGGGAACATATGTGACACTGTGTTTAGCGCGACTCGTCTTTGTTACTACAATACACTACAGGATGATTTAGAACCAAACTTTTTGTCCTTTTCGATTTTATTTCTAACGATCAGCGTTGCCAGACGTCCTGATTTTGGCGGGACGTCCCGATTTTTAAATCAAAATTAAATGTCCCGCGCGTGACAGGCTCAGTTCCGCTTTTCGGGGATAACTCGACCGTGCGTAAATAATTAAATTCTCTTATTGTAAGTTGCAATTTGTAATACTCACTCCTCAGACTATTGTTTGAAACGCCATTTTTTTTTAATGAATAAAACTTTTTTGATTTTGATTTCTGTTTTTTTTAGTTTTTTTATTCAGAAGACGAATCAGACTCAACTATTTAACGATAGGGTAAATCTGATTTAAAATATCATATTTTTATTAAAATACATTTTCTATGGCTATTTTTGCTATCTGTTGTCACGCAAACGTAATTTGAACTCAAATAAAAAGATAAATATTTAAAAACTTCTGATTATATACGTTTTTTTACTATGTCCCACTTTCGACAAAAGAATCCCGCTTTTTTCACTCAAAAAGTTCCAAAAGCCCGACTTGGCAAAAAAAAATCTGGCAACACTGCTAACGATCGAATCTTTCAAATCGTTTATTTTAAACGTTTTTTAACTTGCCAGTACTCAGAAAGGTGATTGGGCTTTTAACCGCTCATGCTTTCCTGAGAAAACGCCTACATGTGATGGGGATACAGCAGGAATCAACATTATGTAGCTTTTGCGGAATGGAGGATGAAACAGCTCCCCATATCGTGTTCGAATGTGATGCTTTAACCTACAGGAGGACAACCATATTTGGCTACATTGATGAAAATGTAATAGTTCCACAGGACAAACTAGTAGCCAATCTTCTAGAGCTCATAAGAAGATCCAGATGATTTGCTGACTAGATCCAGTAAAAAGGGAAGCACAAAAATCCTTTCAGAATGTGGTGCATTTGGGCTCAGAGACCACCCCATTCTATTTTAATCTTTTATTTGGAAAAATGTTTTTTCTCTAGTTTGTTTTTATATATAAGTTTCCTATAAATTTATAGGTTCTTCATTTGACAGCATCTGTCATGTGAGCTAAATTAACCATTTATTGACTTTTTAATTGTAAATTACAAAATATTGTTATTCGCGGCCTCTCACACCATAGTATTCAGCGAAAAAATATTCTTCTGACTACTGACTACTCAAAAAACTGCCCTGTATTCAATCAGTCATGATATTTATTACATTTGCCGTTAAGAGTTGGGAATTATGTAAACTAACTGGTTAATTTGATACATTTTCATTTATTTGTCATATTTACCGGCATTAATGATGATTATGTATGATTGCCGGTTATTATATATAATCACCAGTTTATTACTTATACCGTAATCGGTACAAATAACAGCAGCTCTTGGATCTCCACTATTTCAACGGTTATTATTTATTGAATTAATTTAATCATTTAAAAATTCAACGAACGTTCGGCATATCAAAGCCAATTTTTTTAAGCGTTAATATATCTTCTACCAGATGGAGATTCGTATGTTTAATGTACTATCAAAATATTATATCTCAATGGCCGTACGTATCTATATCGTGCATCTGTCAGAACTCTACATTATCGGTTCGGTTTCTGGAGAGGACAGACGTGGCCCCACCGGCACCTGCCCCACACCTGGGGAGTGAAAAGAGAACGTCCAACACTGGAAGCGAGATGTGTGCATATTTTCATATTAGGAACTCCAACGTGTCGAGGGATTCCTCTTTGAACGCGCGTTTTTAGTCCACACATGTTCGCTGGTTGGGGAAAGCTGCCCGGACAGGCAGTATGAGTCGAAAAATTCAATATTAATTTTTTACACTAAAGTAAATTTTGTTGCCAAATTATTTTGCATTTTTCAGTTCATAAAAGCGTGTTGTTTTAGTTTTTTTACTCTAATTTTAAGACTAAAACAATATTGATTTTGCCTATGGGGTAGGCAACGCCACGTACGTCACTTTAAACCGTGTTAGTTTGCTTGCTGTAGTTTTTCAAGTTTTTTGTCCTGAAGGTTCTGGTTAAGGTAATGGGATAAACTTAATAAATTATTATATTGTCACCGGTTTTTGATAAGTGTGCAAAGAATCAATCTAACCTGACGCTTCAAAGATTTCTTTTACAAACATACTTGTGAAGTAAAAATAAAAAAAAGAATAGTTACTTCTTACCACAACAGATTTATTCAGTGGATGTACATTTCGAGAGCTAAGCTCCCATCTTCAGCAAAACACTAAACTTTAGTATGTAAAAATTAAAATTAAAAGTAATAGACAGATTATTCAATACATATACTAAACTTTAGTGTTTTGCTGAAGATGGGAGCTTAGCTCTCGAAATGTACATCCACTGAATAAATTTGTTGTGGTAAGAAGTAACTATTCTTTCTTTAATTTTTATTGTTCCAACCACAGTGCTCTTAATATTTATATACTTGTGAAGCTAATAAAAGCGTGTTAAAAATCACGCCACTTACGCTCTGAAGATACATCGAAGTCATTTGTTCCTGAAACGTTTTGAAAATGCATGAGGGTACTGTTGCCAACTATAACGAAGCAAATAGCGAAAAAAGAAACGTCGTCAGCTTTACCCGACGACAGTCAAACACAACGTGGAACACGTTCCCAATGTATAATATTCCCAGTCTTTAAGTTATAGGTTTGTGACTAGAATCAGATTTATGACTGTTCAATGTTCTGTATCGCGATACAGAGCATGCGCACAACACATATCATCGATACGCGATAGTTGCTTACGTGTTTTTCTTTCTCTTTCTATCTTTGAATAGGACTAAATAACAACAGGAACAAATAATTGATTAGCTAACTAGGGGACCATGCCGCCACGTTGGTGAGATTTCGCTAATTTTATACTAACATCAGTCGCTAAGCCTAAAATTTTGAAAAAAATAGGGAATGTCGGGTCTCACCCATAGTTTTACAGGAAAACCTAAACGAAAATCTTAAGTCTTAAAGTACTCACGGAAAAGGGAATAGTATAGAACCAGGGGCGTCGCCAAGGGGGGGCAGGTAGGGGCAGCTGCCCCTCCCTAGAGGTTCGGGATTTTTTTAAGTTATAAATTTTCCTGCCTAATGTCACAGAATAAGTAAGTAATAAAATGTAGCGTTCAGCAGAATCACTCTGAAACTAAAATCAATTTTAAGGATTCAATAAATGTGTTAATATTTAATATCTTAGCCCTCAAAAATCTGAAATTTTTGTTTTTTTCTTATCCTTCTGCCCCCCTCTGGCTCAAAGGTTGGCGACGCCCTTGTATGGAACCCTTTTCTCGCGAGTTCGACTCGCACTTGACTAGTTTTTTTTAATAGCTTTTATTACTTAATGTCTCTCCAAGTTTGTTTAGTTAGTTGAGCGAACTGAGTTCGGTTAAGGATATGCGCAGGCGCAATTGAGACGCCGCATAACACGGGGTCCCTGCGGTGTGTTTTACACATGTCATGTCATTTTGTTGGCGATGTGAGAAAGTTCTCGCTAAGGAGGAATGCAAACCCCCGACTACCGTCAACATGCCATGTGAAGTCACTGCACAGACAAGCCCTATGTTTGATGATTCTGATGTGATTTTCAAAATAGATATATTCCGTTACAAAAAACGAATCAAAAAACAAAAAATAACATCAATTTTATTTATACATCTGTGAATTGCGTTTTGCAGAGTTCTCAACTAAAATTAATACATTTTTAAATTACTTCCAGCAAAATTCTTACTTAATTTATCGAATGCAGCCACTGATAACAGTTCAGTTTTTACGTGATGCTCGAACACTGACAAAAAACAGTTTCATTTAGGTTCGCATTCTTTTATATAATAGTTCTCATACTCGTATAATTTTAAATTAAACAAGAATTGTTCGGTGCACGATTTTTCCTTGCGACAAGTGATTTCTGTTCTTATTTTATTTATTATAGGTTATAGACGCTCAACAACTAGGTTGTTAGCATCAAATTAAATTATGCGACATCACAAAACATCCATGAGCGTATATGGAATTCAAACCCACAACGGTTTGATCCAAAAGTTATTCAGTTGGTTGTCTCCTATATTGTAATGTTTTGGAAAAAAATTCTTGGAATCGTCAATTAACGCGAGTGTGTCGGACGGCCTTTAAAACAGTGACAATAACGCCGTGCCGAGTGTGCTCTATACCGTGCATCCGGCATAACACAACCGGAGTACCCGGAGTCTACCGGTTGGCACGTCGATAACGTCATATCTACTGTGTGTTGTAGATATGTGCTATTATTTAGGTAGAATAGCAACGGTGCTGTTTGTTCTACTATTTTCCGACCATAACTGAACCCGGCGATCCGCCGTATTACGTCATCGCAACATATCTTCTAATGAACGAAAGGAAATCGCGGTTGGTCTTTGTTTGCACCGGTTATTCTCGAGAACTATTGAACAGATTTGAATGCGGTTTTTAACATTCGATAGCTTATTTCTTGAAGAAGTTAGTCCGGCCCGGCTTCGTTCGGGTGTGATTCGAAATGATTTCGCTATACTGAACAGATTTTTAATGAGACTTGAAATGTTTCATAATAAAACTAAAGATGAACTAATTATAAATTTGTATTTATTAATTATTATATGTTATTAGAAGTGCTACGATTGCAATTTTTTCCAGTCAACAAACTAACAAATTGATTCAGTTATTGCACTTTCAAATTTTTCAATAATTTACTACTGAACTTTAGACTTTTTCCTGTTTTTTTTTAATCAAACAAAATTAATGGATGCATGTTTATATAAATTTTTAAAACTTTGGTATTGTTTTAACAAACCTGTAATGTATTGTCGAACCAAATTAATAAATAATTAATTTAATTTAATATTTATCTTGAAATAATTATTCTTTATTAAATACACAGAATATTAATAACAATTATTTTATGATAAAAATTAAATTACCTATCAAGAAAGAACATTACAAAACCACTGTCCTGTGACTCTAGGTAAAATTGTAATTTTTAAAGTGTATTTTGTAATTTTTAAAGGTTTATTGTTTTTTGATGTTATATTATCTGACATTTACTTCTTTAAAAAAGATTATATTTATAATCGTATTTTTACAAACTTATTAACGAATCTCTTGAAGAAAATTTGACTATGAAAACGTTTTCGCAGAACAACATAACACAAGCACAATTTTCTTACCGCATGTTTCGCTAACAATGTTAGCATCATCAAGAGATACGCATCTATGGAAAAAAACTGCTTGTTATTTTTAAGTATTCAGCAGCAAATTATTTATATATTTTAAACACAAATAGCATTCAGATCTGCTTCATGTTTCTTTTATTTCTAAGATATTTTTCCGAATATCTTCTCTCCGTTGAAGTTCTATGAGATAGTGTTTGTTATTATTCGGGCTTAGTATTTGCGGCCGATTGATATTCAATTTCTTTTTCACAAATAAAAGTTGATGGAACATCGCAAGGGAAATCGTTGAAACCTCCATTTCTGTTGAACGCACCACAGTTGCTCGTTGCAACTGGATTGTTATTCGGTTGACCGGATTCCCATTTCAAATATCCTGCGTCTGCCAATGGTTGACCTAAAAGACGAGGCAAGTTAAAAAAATATGAAATTTACGTGCAAGACCCAAGCGTGAACCATCGCAAGTCCAATGTATGTTTATTATTAACAAGTTTCTCGGCTAGATTTTGGTTTAGCAGCGAGTTTATTACCCGTAAGTGTCAAAAATTCTCCGTTTTCAAAAGCGTCGTGAAATCCGACCAAAGCCAAATCTTTGTAACGAATAGTGTTGTCGAGTTTAGCCGGTGGATAGTCGGTCATAAGGACGATCAGTATGTCAGCCTCTTTTTGAGAATTGACGATCACTAAATTTGCCCCTTCTTCGATACATTTGCGTCTGGCTTGTGCCCATTTCAAAGGCACCGGATGAAATTTATAAAATCCTGATTCGGGATAGAGTTTGTAGTCTAGACGGAACGGTTTGATTTCCAAATTCAAATTTGAATTATCTTCGAGAACTGAAAATAAATTATGTACAGGAATTTTAAATATGGATTAATTATTTTATTAAATAAATAAAAAAATATATAAAATAATATAGTTCACAATTTTACAAAATATTGTATTCCTTTAATTTTAAATTAAAAACTTTGAAAAATGGCGATCTACTTACCATAAATGTCAACAGCTGTTAAGGTATGGTCAACAGAAATTAATTTTTGATTGTAAGAAATATGGTAATTATTTTTGGTAATCTCTTGTTCAAATTCAACGGACGTCTAAAAAGAATTAAAATATTTATCTATTACCTTATATTCTTCGTAAATATTTCTATGAAGTAGGTACGTACTTCTGTGTCATTAATGTATTTTATCTCACCCTACAGCAAGAAATTAAAATATTATCTTTAAAACATTCTTTTGTTAAAAAAATGTCAACTGTTTCAATTTTTTAAGGCTATGAACAGCTAGAGTTGATAGCGCCTAGCGCTAAGTCGTATTTTCAAATCATAACTTTAGTAATAATAATAAATCAAAAATCCAGTTAATACTTTTAGGCATCATTTCCTGGGTTTGTAATAAAGGAGCCACGGAAACAATGGCGTCACTACACGCTCGGCTATTTTTAACACCTCTTCTTCTTATTGATTATTATAAGGAGAGAGGGTTTGAAAATAGCCGGGCGTGTAGTGACGCCATTGTTTCTGTGGCTCCTTTGTTATAAACCAAGGAACTGCTGTCTAAAAGTATTAATTGGATTTTTGACTAAATAGTTAAATTTATAAGTTTATTGTGTAACAAATAATTATTATATTTTAAGAACTTACTCTGGCCATGCAGAATCCGGTAGCATTTTTAAACGTGGTCACAAAAACTTTAGCGTTCGGATTTCTTTGCAGTTGCGCACACTGGCTGCTGTCAATTGTTTTAAAAAATACGAGCATCGCCAACGCAAATTTAACCGTTCTGAACATTTTGTTTTTAGTATTTTGCACAGATTGATCAAAGAAATATGCATACTGGACATATTTATTCTCATTCATAACCGCAAAAAAATTTATTGCGGTTAAATGGAAGGAAAGGAAATTATAGACTGATTAACTGCATTTTTTTACCAACAATCAGTTATTAATATATAGTCATCTGTTTTTTTAAGATTTTAAGAAGAACTAACCTCTCCTTTCGGGGACAATTCTACTTCTCCTCGATTTTTACTGTTTTCAAACAGATACGTCGCTAAAGAAGTTAAACTTCAAAAATTTATATCTGGAAAATCGTTAATCGCAAATTAGCGTGTCATCATTCAACAAGGCTCACAGCAAGCCGTCAAAATTTTTTTTAAAAATAACAAAGGCAAAAATGTTGCTTTTAAATTAACTTGATTCATTTTTTACAAATAGACACTTCATAAGAATATGGAATTAAGAGCAGCCTTAATAAAACAGTCTATGCATAAAAATAGAAAAGGAAATGCGATAACATCATCAACGCTGATAAACCATGATTTTTACAGAATTTTATAATTACTAACATTTTCTTACCGCAAAAGAGTAATTTCACACTTCGATGACCAACTTAACTTCCTTCAGTCTCAGATAAAAGAATACTAACATATTATAAAATAGCGGCGGAATATTTCTGTCTGTAATCTTATTTCCTACAAACGTTTCTGTTAAACAAAAACTGACGTTAGTGAAGCCGCGGGTAAAGGCAAGTCACTTCATATTTACAATAGTTGTATATAGAGGAAAGCCAACGAGATTGTATATAAATAATCTTACATACAAACATATTATGTAGTTAGTAATAATACCCCAGGTAGGGTAAACACGGGCAAAATGGGTGGCAAAACAAAAATACAAAATTGGCTCATTTTTCATAAAATAAATTGTTTGTCTTCAAAATATCTTTTTCTAATAAAGCAGTTCTTGGCACTTTTTGCATCACTTTGATTCTCTGAGTAGACGAAACATATGTCAATAATTTTACCACTGTCAAACCTAAGTTTAAATACCTGCACATACAATGAAAAAAAAATAATAAAAATGAAACAAAATGAATCACAAAATCTATCTACATATATAAAAATCGATGTATGTGTGTGTATGTTCCGTATGGATTCCAAAACGGCTGCACCGATTTTGATGAAATTTTTAGATATTCTTTAGATTAGCTCATTGGGTGTTCCTGTGAAGTTTGGTAGCGATCGGATCAACAGAATGATTTTTTTGAGCAATTTTGATTTTTCTTTGGATTTTGAACATTAACAATTAAAAGCGATTGAATTTGTGCAAATTCAATACACGTTGAGAGTTTTATGATAATGATTCTCATCTTTTATGGCCACAGATAATTAGATAATTAGTGCGAATCGTGCGAAGCCAAACCGGGTCACTATAATTAGTGTATTTGCCATATGGCAACATACACTATTGGCGTCGGTCGGATGGCGGGACCTAGGGGTCGGACCAAAATTTCTCGACGTTTCATAACCTCCTAAACACTTTGGCACCATTTTTAAAAATGTTTATATATATATGTATATATATATATATTTATATATATATATATATATGTGTACGCGCGATAACTTTCGAAAGAGTTAATTGATTTCAACTAAATTTGACCCACGCGTTGAAATCCATCACCGCAAGAAGCCTATTTAAAATGGGCCTAATTGGGGCATTTTAAGGGTAGTTTTTAGGGGTTGAAAAATGTTTTTGGGCCCCAAAATACCGAAAAAATTCTCCGAATCGTTTCAAAATTGAAATTTAACCCTCTGGTAGTAATTAAAATGTGTCCCTAAAATTTTAATAAAATCGGCCCGACAGGACTGGATTTACAAATTTTGTGAAAACACTATTTTTCAGATAGGGAATTTTTGACTGAAAGGTGCATATAATTTGGTATATAGGTTCGATTGATAATAATATTGCAATTAAGAAAAAAAAATGTTATTTTAAGGGGTGTATTAAGGAGTAAAATTTTTTATTTTGCTCAAAAACCAACTTAAGTTCGCATAATAAAGCCACAACACTGCCTGTATTAGCAAATATACTATATTGTCGGCAGGGTTTTGGCACTGCGACCCGGGTTTTTTTTATATTATTCAGACATACAAAGTTTCACTTCGATATTGTGTTCCACGACACATGCTTTTTTTTATTAATAAATTACTGTTTGAAATAAAATAAATATCACAAATTTTTATAAACTATATGACAGCTTTAATTAATTCTAGACGTTCTTTCTGTTTCACCTTGTATACAAGAAAAAAAAAACGTAAAACAGTTTCGTTTCGGCCATCCGTTAGTCTCGTTGTGTACAAACAGTAGTGACAGTTTAAAGAGTAGGGGAAGCGTCTACCTATCCACAAAGGTGCGGAACCCCGGTGTTAACGGAAACGCGTAGGGGAAACGGGACAAATTACAGGACACAGGCGCTAAATTATCTATAATCTGGTCGACAGCATACAGTTCACGGCCGGAGCAGGAGCGAACTTTAATAATACAATGTTACGCGATACTGTTGTTGTGCAAAATCCAGCAGCAAACAAAACTTCAAATTAAAGGACGTTGGCAACTGGAATAGTCTGTTATTATGATTATTCAATAATACTAACAACCGCAAAAGTTATTAATTTGCACCTAAGAATAAATCTGCTATGACGAGTCAGAGAAATTACATTTTCTCTTATTTATAGCGTTGGATGGTAGAGTAGTATCGTTTAGAGAAGATTGCAGCGTCATTTCTTCACACAAACGAATTTTGGGTCGGACGGAACTATGTTTTCTAACAAGAGATGCTTCTACGAATATGGTAATTTATCGGTCCTTTATTTGGCGATTAATTCGTACTCTTTAACTTTAAAAATAGCGACAGGAGAGCTGAAAACCAACGGAAAAGATTTGCGATGTATAGGGAGTCTTTGTAGGTAACCAATGATCTTATAAAGAAGTTATACTGAAAAAAACTAAGAAATTCAAATAATTTGTTAAATTCGAATTTCAAACAAAATTTTGCTAGTTTTTGCAATGTTATAAAAATGTTGAAAAAAATTGTCATTTTAGTAGCTTCCAAATTCCGGCAAATTTCGAACAGACTGTTACAGCCGTGTCTTGTCCTGTTTATGCGACAAGTTGTAATTAATCTTTGAATTTAAAAAACGAGTATCTTTTGAACTTGGCATAATTTAAATATTCGTATACGAAATGTAAAATTGTGATTCCATTACTGTGTTCAAAGGAAAAGCTTAACCCCATACATTCATAGGCACCTATAATATACCGGTTGTTGTTAAAAATATTTCGACAAATTCTCACGAACATTAAAAATAATCTAAAAAAATTCATAATACCTCTCGAATTTTCACAATCTTTTCATGAACACTCCGTCAGTCCATTAATTATTTTATTTCAATAAATTATTTGCATACAAAAGTCTGTCATCCATGAACTGGAAAATAAAATAAATAAATAATTATTCTTTAGCTAGGTATTTTAAAATGATTAAAAAATATATATTTGTATTTCTTATATTGAACCCTTTCATTTGATAGGTCACATGATGAACTTGAAAAAAATATATTTTTTTTTTTTTTTTATTTTTTAACGGGAAATTGGACAATTAAAATATAGTTAAACTAAATAAAAAAATTGCGACGTTTCGTTAAATCTTTTTAACTTCTTGAGGCACAACTGAAATGATTAAAAATACCAATTAGTTAATGAAATAAATAATTTGTATTTTTAATCATTTTAGTTGTGCCTGAAGAAGTTAAAAAGATTTAACGAAACGTCGCAATTTTTTTATTTAGTTTAACTATATTTTAATTGTCCAATTTCCCGTTAAAAATAAAAAAAAACTTATTAATTATAATGGACGTGAACAATATTGAGAATAATTTATAAATATTTTAGAGGAACTAGGATCAATGAAATTAAAAGACAAATTATTATTTCACAACGTTTCGTATTAAATCAATACTTCATCAGGTGATCTAAAATAAAATAACAAGACAATTTAACAACCAAAAAACCCGGGTCGCAGTGCCAAAACCCTGCCGACAATATAGTGTATTTGCTTGTATAGGGCCGTGTGGTTTTATACTTTTATTATGTGAAATTAAGTTTGTTTTTGGGCAAAATAAAAAATTTAACCCCTTAATACACCCCTTAAAATAACATTTTTTTCTTAATTGTAATATTATTATCAATCTAACGTCTACACCGAATTAAATACACCCTTCAATAAATAAATCACTATCTGCAAACTAGTGTTTTCATAAAATTTGTAAATCCGGTCCTATCGGGCCGATTTTATTAAAATTGTGGGGACACTTTTTAATCACTACCAAAGGGTTAAATTTCAATTTTGAAACGATTCGGAGAATTTTTTCGGTAATTTGGGGCCCAAAAACAGTTTTCAACCCCTAAAAACTACCCTTAAAATAGCCCGATTAGGCCCATTTTAAATAGGCTGCTTGCGGTGATGGGTTTCAATACGTGACCCAAATTTCGTTGAAATCAATTAACTCTTTCGAAAGTTATCGCGCGTACACATATATATATATATACGTATATAAATATATATATATATATATATATATATACATATATATATAAACATTTTTAAAAATAGTGCCAAAGTGTTTAGGAGGTTATGAAACGTCGAGAAATTTTGGTCCGACCCCTAGGTCCCGCCATCCGACCGACGCCAATAGTGTATGTTGCCATATGGCAAATACACTAATAATAATTTTAATATTTATTTATTTGTTTCATGTGATCTTGTTTATGTGATTTTATGTGATCATATAAGCATTCCGTTTTTTCATCGGATGTACGGAACCCTAAAAATACACCCCGTATAATAATAATAATGTGTATATATAGTAGTGGCGCACAATACGTGTACAAGGTGTAGGTAAAGGGTAGAGAATTATAATATACGTACGTAAATATGTGCCCGTCTCGTGTAAACCACCCACATAAAATATAGAGGACAGCGGAAGTACTGAGAATATACTCTGCACTGCAGTACATCGGCACACAGAAATATTATTATAGTGTGTTTATATACGCGACTCGTCAGTTTCGTTGACTCGCGTAAGTCGAAAATATGCCTTCTATAAAAAAAATTTGAGGAACTCGAATATCGCTTCGTGTTGGGATATCAGGAGTGCCAAAAAGTATATCGCAAATTCATAGCCAGTTCTATTCACCAAAGAGAGTGAGAGATTGATAACAGCCAAGATCATTAGAAATATTATATCTATAATATAAAAATGAATCGCAAAATGTGTTGGTAAGCGCATAACTCAACAACACCTGGACCAATTTGGCCAATTCTTTTTTTAAAATGTTCGTTGAAATTCAAAGATGGTTTTTACGGCGAGAAAAATTCGAATAATTGCCGGAAAAACCCTAAAAACAGCCCTTTTCTTTTTCCCATACAAGCGTTTTCTAACTAAAACGAGCTTTATTGCTATTGTATAAAGTTCATATTGAATTACAAGCAGTTATCGGGTAGGTCTGAGAATCGGTCAACATCGATTTTTCATACCCCTAAATGTTAAGGGTGCTCCACCCCAAATTTTTTTTTTTATTTTTTGGACAAATTTATTTGTTTTTATTCTTTCATGATTCAGCATTACAAAATACATATAATTCTAAATTTTCACCCTTATACGGTCAACCCCTAATTTTTAATCGCGATTTTTATATTATTCTGTTTCCATCCACAGATCCACAAGATGGCAATCGAATATAATAATAATTTGTAGTATACTATAATTTTCGTGTATAGTTCTATCAACCAATCAGTTATCCGCGCCAGGTGTCTCCCGTTGTCACTTTTCAACCAGCAAACATCATGGAGTAGGGGTGAGAACGAAGCCGGCTTCCTTTCTCTCACTCACTATACAGTTTTCGTCCATTTTTTTGTTTTTGTTTTATTTGTGGTAACTAATGAAACAAATAATTATAAATTCGAGCGAACGAACGGAGTGAGTGAGTGAGTAATGAAACAAATAATTATAAATTCGAGCGAACGAACGTAGTGAGTGAGTGAGTAATGAAACAAATAATTATAAATTCGAGCGAACGAACGGAGTGAGTGAATGGGTAATGAAACAAATAATCATAAATTCGAGCGAACGAACGAAGTTAGTGAGTGAGTAATGAAACAAATAATTAGAAAATAGAGCGAACGAACGGAGTGAGTGAGTGAGTAATGAAACAAATAATTATAAATTCGAGCGAACGAACAGAGTGAGGGAGCGAGTATTGAAACAAATAATTATAAACTCGGGGGAACTAACGGAGTGAGTGAGTAATGAAAGAATCCTAACTATTAAAATCCTAATAAAAAATTGAACTTAATAAGGCGGAACAAAGTTCGCCGGGTCCGCTAGTTTATTATATTATATTTATTTATTGAACGTACTCAACAGGCAAAATGCCCAATTTCAGAGTAGTATTCATAATTAACGGACACGTACATAAATTAGAAATTAGGATATAACGCAAAACAAAAAATATATGTGCTCTTACAGGATCACAATAATACCAATAACATTAAAAATCATTTATTATAGCAGCTGGACATAAATTCACGAAGGCCGATATCAAAAAAGTCAATATCTGGTGATGTAGACAGATGATCGTTTAGCAATCGAGTCATTTGAGCAACGGGAGAACTGTCATGAGCCGAAGTTGTGGGTCTTATGATTGGGATGAAACGAATACATTTACTCCTTGTCCTTAAATTTGGCACAACAATGTTGAATTGAGATAGTAGGTTACTGTTGTCAATGAATCCATGAAATATTTTGTACGCAAAAACTAGAAGTGCAGCCTCTCGTCGACATTGAAGTGTATATATTATTATATATTATATATTATTATATAAGTCAGTTAAATCACGGTAAGGCATACATTTTGGGTAATAGTGCTCAAATTTATAATGGAAAAATCTAAGAAATTTGCTCTGAATCATTTCTATTTTTTTCATGTACAAGTTAAACATCGGATTCCATATGACAAAAGCATATTCAAGTTTGGACCTAACAAAAGAATTAAACAGTATAAAGATAACATTAATGGTAGTTAGGTCCCTTGAGAAACGAGTAATAAGTCCAAGGATTCTATATGCATCGTTAACCATGGATTCTATATGTACCTTAAAAGATAGGTTGCTCCGAAATGTGACACCTAAGTCTCTAATAGTATCGCATACAGGTTACCTCGTTAATAATTGACGTCAGCTGGGAGGCCGTTCATTTTTTTTCAACCACGCAATATGAATTGACAGTCCACTCAATGACGTTATCCCCCCAATACTATCCAACGGAACGAGGTCATCTCTGCATCTAATAAATTTGAATACCAGCAATCTATGATTGGTTCGCTCTGGATTTAGCAAAAAATGCAGGAAAAACTGTGTTTCTCGCTCCTGGAGTTTCGAAGCAAAAATGGCGTCGCCAGTCTCCTATTGAAAAGCGCTCCAGGATTAGATGCAGTGGAATGACGAACCGCTCCTGAACGGACGGACCTAGCCACGGGTTATACGGTTATACATAGTAAGGTCGTATGCGTCAATTAACCTTCCATCAACTACGTAAATAATTAACCGTCGTCTGAATATATTTTGAAGTATTCTTTGTTTGAGATTTTGCTTCGTACGACGTCGTACAAAAAACATAATTTTACACATTTAATAAACACTTTACATTATCACCATTGTAAATTGAAGTTCGTTTCTAAATTTAGTCATTAAATAATTTCAAATTGTTCAAATTTTTATTAGAAAAATTCAATTAAAAGTTATTTCGGATTGTGAAAATATTTTAAGAGTTTAAGAATAGTTGATTGGGTTTTCGATATATAATTTAAAAAAATAATAAACTAGGCCTAAAATGTTAGTTGCCTTTAAAAAAATCAAACTGTTGTGTTAACAAAATAAACGCATACAAAATTAAAAGACTTTATTTAAATTTGCTTGTGACTGAATTATAACGGTTTTTAGACTCAACAAACTTTCTTTTAAATTTAACAGATATTTTTACATACCTAATTAATAAATTTACGATTATATAATGTAAGATTTTTAAAGTAAAGGCTGATTGCCATACACTACACAAACATGCAATAGTTGTTTTTCTTCAATAAAAATATTCATTCCTTTGTCCACTTCGTGAAATACGAAATTATTTCGTTAACTACCAGATTTAATAATTATTATTAGTGGATATTTGTCGTTCTACTATTGTTTTGTGTTTCATATTACGCATAGTATAAAGTGTGACAAGTTTGTTGTCAATTCCGAAACACTAATTAATGTTTTTGGGTTCTGCTCTACCCTAATTCAACTAATTTAGCTATAGTTATATTTGCACTGACCCTTTCATGCATAATATAAAATCATATTTGCCATACAAAAGTTTCTGTATTATGAATAATTAGATCAAATATAAAACAGTTTATAGTTTTGATATGATATGATGTATAAAATACATAATGACCTCACTTGGCCAGCGTCTATAATTTACAATAAAATATCTAGCAAGACTGTAGATTTTTGTGCACAAAAGCACGTGTCTTTGGAAGGTTCACCAGTCTCAATAGATGCTAATAGTCTGAGTTATCAAGCGTTTATCTGTACAAAAATCCACAAAACTGAAACAATCTTTGAACTGTTTCTGATCTGGTATAAATTATTGGTATAAATTACCATTTGAGTCACTAAAATTAATATTACAGCTACTTTTTAATGCACTGATTTTTTTTTTTTAAGAAATAATATAGACGTTGTTGACCTCAGCTATTGGGTGTCTACAATATAATATAATATGGTATGATACATGATTCAAGATTTATGAACTCAATCGGTGTTCGCAACTGCAAAAATGTTGTACACGCCTGTCAAGATAACAAAAGACAGCGAACAGAACAGTTGAAGAGCTTACGCGTGTGTGCATCACACATAACCTAACAATTATTATTGTTCAGTTGCCACCATGTTTTATAAGTTCTCGTGTTCCGGTCCCAAAGAGGTAAAGCGAGAAAGACAGAGATAGAGAGAGGGGAAGAGCCACTGCTCCCCAAATGCAGCCCACTTTAGAAGTCAATATCGCACGTACCTTCCCCCCTTTCCCCGAACTAACAACCGAGAACATAGGGAGGAAGCAATACTTTGAAGGGTATTACTATTGTCAGTAATTAATTATAAAGGCGACTTAGTTTAAAGTATGTACATGAGATACCGCCACCGCTTTTCGATATACATGTGAGGGAAAGTTGTCTGTTTTGTAAAGGAATTTTTTGAAATGGAACTTCTTTTTCTGCGATTGGAGAAATTTCGTTCAACAACGTAAAGATAACGAGAAAAACGACACCGTTGGGAGTGGTGGAAATTAGCTACTAGTGGGAAAGCTATTGGTTGACAGGTAGTACAGGTTCAAATGCATCGAGGGGAAAATTCGGTTGACACGCCTGTTTTAGTTTAATGTTTGCTTGGTTACCCATGAAGTTTCTACCTTTCAATGGCGGCTTCGTGTTTTAGAAGAAACATTTTTTTTAATCGATTTGTGTCGTTTTAAAACTAGGCTACTTGAAATATAGTGTAATAAGTCGTTCTCTAGTGGCGGCAGTGCAAGCAGACATATAGACGAACAAAAAAAAATTCTGTCACTGAACGAAATATCGAAAATTCTCCAGAAAACGAAATTGAACACGGGGGTTGCCATTGATGCTACCATTATAAAGACGAAAAGTTGATATGGTTTGTTTATGGATCGTGGGTAATTGGACACAAATAAATGAAAATTCTAAGTTTTCTAAATTTGCTACGTTTCGTAGGTTAGTTTCCTACTTCTTCAGGCAAGCTTTAATTAAAATAGGATACAATTAGTATGTATACTTAGACATTTAATTTACAATATATATTAAAATTTGTATGGTTGTTTGCAGTGGGCAATCTCAAGAACTGTTGAAACGATTTTGAAGATACTTTCACTGTCTAAAACTTTACTATATATTATATTGTTACGTTACAACAAAAGGGGGATGAGCTGAGAGCGAAAATTTAAAGCAAGTCTTGGATACCGCTGAGTCAAGAAATAATGTATGAGAGATTGGTCGTTCTTCATTATTTCGTTGCCCGGACGAATCCAGATCGGAAAGCTAATATTTGATAAAAGTGTTTTGCTTGCAAAATCGCATCGTTCCTATTTTTTATTCAGATTTATCGCGCCATAAAGTTGATATAAATCGGCGATGATTTAAATCAGATAAACAGTCATTTAGTGTATTGGAATTTTATTCAATAAGAGAGTGTCGTTTTATTCGGTCGACGTCGCAAATCCTTTTCCAGCGCACATCTCAGTCGGTTCTGACGGCGGTCATTCAAATGACAATCGCGCGCTGCACGTGGCTTACTTGCTCCAAGGTATTTTCTTTTTCACGAGCAACAAAGCTATTTTCAAATATCGCTTTTGAATACTTTGGACGTTTTGTTTGACGTACAGTTTATTCCTCTTTATTGTGTTTGTCACAAATACTCGTATTAAATTCAAATCGGTTAGTCTTTGTAAAATTATAGACGCTCAACATTTTACCTACAGAAATTACTGATGGAAACTTCAATGCATTTTTATAGCAGAATATTGTAAAAGTTAAATACTCGTTGAACGCATTTTGTGAAAAAATGTATTTAAGGTTGAACGTAATCTAATCTGTATAAAAAAGGCAAAAACTAACGCCCAGTTTTCATGTTTTAATGTGATGACATACTGCTATAGGCTGTACTACTCGAAGCATATTACGTAGCAAGGGATGTCAAAAGATATTTTTTCAAATAAACATGTTATTTTATTCTCACATAAAATTGTTTCCCAAAATGTGGGTCGCAACCCGACACCGGATCGTAGGAAAATTTTGCCGGGTCGAGAAAAAAATTGTAAATTTTTGTATATGTAATAAGCAAACAAATAACTTGATTTCTATTAAAAAATAAAATTCGTTTTGTAAATAAATGGGTTATAAGGTATGTCATGAAAAAATGTATAATACCTCGTTCTGGGCCGCGGTTAAAAAAGTTAAGGAAACGCTGGTATATGCTAAGCTCAGCGTTAGAGCTAAGGTCATGACACGGGCGTAAATCTCAAGGAGGCGCACCTTAAAATTTTCGTAAAAATTCAAATCTTGCTCTGGGCGATCATGACCTTAGCTACGACACTGGCTAAGCTGTATTTTAGTCAAAGAAAAATGGCTGGTTTGAATCAGAAAAGTGAATTCGAATTTAGCGAGAAATTGAAACAGTTTCGGTCCTTCCGTTTTAAAGAACATTTACGCAGAGTCAATCAAACAACCGCAATGTGCAATTACTTACATTGAAATGGGAATTTTAAGTACCTGCGTTACAGCACATTGAACCGCTCCGAACGACGGAGTGGGGTGCTCCGCAGTTAAGGTAGTTGTCGTGGTTAAGGCACACCGTCAGAAAATTCTTAATTTTTGTATACTTATTAAGGACATGATAATACAATTACCCTGAAAATTTGAAGTCGATCGACCGTATATAATCCGAGATAAATTCAATTAAAAATTGGATAATTAACATTGATTGTATACGATCTCTGTAGTTCTGAACCAGTTTCTTATTTATAAAAAAGAACTAACTGTCAGTAACTTTCCAAAAACTGACAGTCTTTCAATGCATTTGTTATGAGTTTAAAAAAAAATAAGAAACAATTTTTGACCGTCTAATTATTTATAAATAACGGTTTAAAGTTCAACAAATTATAGAAAAGTATCCATGCATATGAATACTGTATGGGTTACGTTTCCACGGGTACAGTCTTGCGTACAAATTATGGATCACTTAGCTATAAGCTAGTATACTTTTTTTGGCGCGTATAATCTATAACTTTTTGACAATATTGTACCACGACAACTACCTTAAGGATTCGAAACTCTACGCGAAATAGTGGAGACGCCGACAGTTTCACTGTACGAGTCTCCTGGCGCCTCTGCCCCAGTATCGTCCCCCCGTCACCCAGACGCAGTTACTATGAATAGTCGTGTAATTATCTCCATTCTTGAATCTTTCGATTACAAAGTTTGTCGAAAGAAAACTATTAATTTAGTGTTGTGCGAGATTTTTCTCGGGCTTTTTTTCGTGGAAAACTGCAGGATACGGTATCCATATTTCATTTCTAAGCGGAAAATTATTTTAAAATTGAATAATCTAAACGATTTTTTATTTTACTAAAACGTGTTCTAAATAAAATAATACTGTATTTCTTAAGTAATGAATTTGATAGTACACTTATTTTGCCATTTTATATGTTTTTAAACTTAAACAACCGTTGAGTAGAATCAATTATAAAAAAAGAATTTTTTATTTTACATTTTATAAATATGAAAAATAGGTACCGTAATTTGAAAAATAAAATATAAAAGATAAAGTATTTTTATATAAAAGATGAAGGTTTGGTTGCGTCATTGTTGCGGAAATTGAAATCTAAAGAAATAAAATTCTGTTTCGAAAAGAACGGAAACACCTATCGGTAATGAAACGATACAAAATTCCAGGAACATCCATGAAAAATCTTTCGAGCGGAGTAATTAATAGAACAGGTTTTTGCCTAATAAAATCGTCTCGTTTGTCACAAAATCACAAAGCAAGATGAGAATAATAATAATTAATTATTATTAAATCTAACGGACCGGAAACTATGGTCCAGCAAACGTTTTTAGATGAACATCAGAGGCAGCGGGGTAAAAGCGCTCTCACCTTATTGTTGTCATCTATTATGAAGTCAAGTTTGAATCTGCGCTGCTTTATAACACGCATGCGTTCGGCAGAAACAGTCAAACGGAGAACAATTAAAATACAACTTGAAAATTCCTTCTGGAAATCAAGAAGCAAGACATTTTTTAAAATATATTTTACTACTTAGTTTTATTCACGAAATATATAATATTGCACGTATATATAGAAAAATTTAAGAAAAGCTTTCTAAATGACCTGCTGTCTAAAAATATAGATAAATTAACATTTTTTCAAAAAAACTTTCTATATCGGTTTTGACGGAAGTTCTTCGAGTAGGGCTTCGGAAAAAAAGTTCCTAAAATTTTAAGTTTAGATACTATTTGGACAGAGCATCTAGTCTCGTTAAAATTGAGATAGCCCGATACTCTTATAGACACAAAAATTCTGGAAATATATTTTCCAGTCTATAGAAAATGCCAGAGATCTTAAAAATATTTGCAAGAAAACGAAAGGCCAGACAGGAGTCCTATTGCTATGGTATTGATGTTATATCCTTTTCAAAAAATCAGAAAGAAAACTACCTAGAAATTTTATGTCTAGTATACACAATTAAGTTAGCAGGAAAGTGGCCAAATTAATGTAAATCTTTAAACCAATTATTAATTTATTAATAATTGGTTTAAAGATTTACATCAATTTGGCCACTTTCCTGCTAACTTAATTGTGTATGTTTAAAAAAAATATGGACGCAACAATTTCCAATGTAAAATGTCTAATGTTTTGCAAATCGCTTAAAAAATCAGGTCGCGCTTATAGTATTCAAATTTTACAGTCGTTCATTTATCTTTGTATATTTTTCCGTCGACATATTTGTACCTTGTCCGAGGCGCAAGGCGAACGCTTAAAGAACTCAACGCTACCGGAATTAGGGGAGGTTTAAAGTATGTACAACTGTGTTTTGTTACAAAGCAGGTAACGAAGTTTTCGCTCGCTTCACTTTCTCGGGTAGCTTTAATAAGTTGGCGTAGGGTTTTCAATCATTTTTTTAAATTAATAACCCGCCCAGTTCTTTTGTTTTTCTATATGAAAAAAACAAGATATTAAAAAATTCTTTACTTTAGGATACCGGATTACAGGACAAAAGAAAACAATAGGGATGTTGACTGCATTCAAATAAAAACATAATTTTAACGAAAAGTAGTAGTTTCTATGATAGAAACACTAAACAACACTATATTTTTCCTTATTTTTAAGGAATTTAATTAATATTTAATAAATAAAACCTAATAAAATCACTCTCAAGTTACGTGACAACAGACACCAATCAGAACGCATAACGTCATATGTTCAGCCGCTGTCAAAAAACTTCATTGTTTGGTTAATATTTAGTGTGTAATTCATTATTATTTGTTTATAGGAAACGTCAAATTACTACAACTTTTCATCACCTCAGTTTACTAACGTTTATGAGCACAGAATACGCATCTATAGGATGGTAGCTCCCATGTAAACTTTTGAGCCTCCTTTGGTATGAACAGGTGACGTCACGCGACTAGTATTGGCGTTTTGGACCGAAATTTGAAACGGGATTTAAAATACATGATTTTTAAGGCTTGAGTTGTATTTAAATAAAAATAATAAATATTTGTGACAATGATTTATAACACTTTCCCAAAAATAGTCAACATCCCTATTATCCGGTAGACAACGTTTCGACATTAACTGTATCTTCTTCAGAACTTATAACTTTTAGCAGTAAATTATTGTCCTCAAGATGCTGTAACGTTTGCCATTAAATAATTTAACAAATAATAATAATATTATCTTAACCTGTTTATTCTATTGTCTCGTAAATCGTAACTCGTTAGTCTGAAAGTTTGACATTAGCTCTACAAAAGACAGATTTATTTATTAATTTTTTTTGTTAAATTTTACCGATAAACGACACGAAAACAGATTTTAGACGAAATTAAAAAAATCCTAAACATTTCGAATTGATGAAATAAAAAACCCTTAAACGAGCGTTAAGGGTAGCATTTGTGTGTGTGTGTGTGTGTGTAGACGGGGGTGGTATTAACTACCCTCTGCACTCTGTAACACACTTCATTATGAGCCCACAGAAAACAGATAGTTCACTTATAAACCTTCACCTGCCAGCCGCCGTTTCGTCTCCCCGCCGCCCCACCACCGCCGCCGCGCGGTCCTGTGTTCTTGGAGCATTTTGTGAAGCAAATGACGCAGTATAAAACCTTGTTCTTTTCCGTGTTAACGCTCCAATGAACGCGTGGATCACCGGTAGGCTATTTGTCACTTCAATGTTGGTTATATGCCTTGTAAAGTCCTTTCCTATTACGATAATTGTTTCGAATGAAATTCGTTCCAGCATTTTTAATTTAAATTCAAGAGACGTTGTAGGTGTCGTCCTCTCCGGTATCTGATTCCAGGTAAACGAACTTTGTCAAATCACAAATACTAATGTTCGTGTTTGTCGCTTTTGTCTGGGAAAATGTTAATTTGCAAATGAGTTACACTTGCAAATTAATAGTTTCTCGAGTATAGTAATTTCTGTAGGTTTAGTAAACTAGGAAGCTACCGATTTTTAACACGCTTTTATTAGCTTAATGTAATGGAACCTTTGAAAGTGAAATTCATCCACTTCGAAACGTCAGATTAAACTGAAACTTTGCACACTTATCAAGGACCGATGACAGTACAATAATTTAATAAGTTTGTTCAATTATCCTCATCAGAAGTTTCAGGATAAAAAAAACTTGAAAAATTACAGCAATCAAGCTAACACGCTGTACAGTGACGTACGTTGAGTTGCCTACCTCATAGTCAAATGCAATATTGGTTTTTAGTCAATATGCTTTTATGAACTAAAACATGCATAATAATTTCACAACAAAATTAGCTTTACTGTAAAAAGCGTAGAGTGCTTATCAGTAATATTTTTTTCATTTACTAGTTAATTGTAAACGTAGATCTATTCGGAAAATTAAAGTAGATAGCAGTCCACGATTTTTACTGTAAAGCTAATATTTTTGTCAAATTATTTAGCATTTTTTTGGTTTGATTAGACTCTAATTTTTAAATATAAATTTCTCTATTGCGTCATATAGTTTTCAAATAACTATAAATTAACTGGTCGCAGTCAATCGAACGGTGTAAGACTCGTCCAGATAATCTCTGGGGAAAAGTGAAACTGCTTTATCCGTTTGTGTTATTAGTTTATTTTTTATTTTTTTTTTTATTTTCATTATATGAAATCTTAAATTTATTGTGAACCCTTTTCACTGATACGTCATCCATTTAGTAGAATTATCATTTCCCTGCCGGTGAATAATTTCCTATTTATAATCACAGAAAATCTCAAGCAAACACGACGATAAAGAAGTGTCACTTCAAAACCGGTTGAATTTGTGAATTGGTTCATGTATGCTCTATAATTTGAAGTTCAATAGTTGGAACGGTCCGCCAAACAGACGCTTATGATCTCTGTTGTCGAGCGTCTATAATTAACACTGTCTAGCTGTAATGTGTAGCTTTATTATCTAAAGCTCCGCTCGGAAATGACACATTCGCTCCCGACTGTATGAGATCTGACAGCTTCGATCGTATCAATGAAAATACGCGTACGAGGTATGGCGCAAGCAGTCTTCAGCAGTAAGCAAACATTTAATCTCTAGGTAACCGCTTTCTTGCGAGTCTCCATTAGAAATGTAATTACGTACAAATCTTTGACAATACAGTCACTCTTAAGAGTTACGTAATTGTGTTTTGAATTTTATTTATTTTGTGTGCTACTATTTATTATATTAACATATAAATGAGCTGAAGTGTATTGGTAGATTTCTAAACGCAATGCAACTCGTTATCGGTAATGTAACCATAGAAACGACAAATACATCGCCAAATTCATTTATGCACATTTTCTATAAAAAATTAATTATTATAATAAACAAACCGTAACTTATCTGAAGCTTAAAGAACCTCTCTACTAGAACAGGTTTTTTTTAAATACAGCGCGAGTTAAAAAATATCGATAAACAAATTTAAATGTATTCCACTTACCTTATAAGTAACCACGTGCATATAGCCCAAGTCGCTGCGCACGCCCTTAAAAAAAAAATTTAAATGTGTTAATAGCATTGGAAAACACTGTTTCTTTAATTATATTACAATTATTCAGTTACAAATAATTACACGCTAGGGTCATGTTTTAATACCCCTCTAGGGACGCACTCGTAAAAAATATACACGCATTAGTGCGATGTTTTCGAATTTGATATTGTAATTAACAAAATTGTTTTTCGACTGATAAAAAAAATAACAACGAAGAAAAACAACATGTGAAAATCTCTACTTTTATTTACGAATCATAAATTCAATGTCGTGAAAATCTCAAAAAATATTTTTTAAGCAACTCAACAAAAATTGGACCAACTGTGATTTTTCCTTCGAGAGGTATGGCGTGTTGAACGAGGCTTCAAGTGAAAGTGTGAAAGTGAGATAGAGACAGGTTTTAAGATGTGAATTTGCATTTGTTTTGTCTAATCTTTATAGCCGGCTCGCTCTCTCACAGGTTTGTCGGCTTAAGAAGAGCTTTGCAAGGCGCGCAGGCGACAAGTCTAGGCGGCGCTTTGCCCCCGACGCGCGCGAGACAGCATTCCAATAGCGCGATGGCGAAGATATTTATGACCATAGAAAATTAATAAATTCTCGAAAGTTTATAATAATTGATATTAAGCAGAAATATCGTATTATCGAAAAGTCAAGAACTACCTACTGCATCAATTTACAATAGTGTTGTGAAAGGGTAAATAACCGGTTAATTAACCGGTCAATAATCGCGGTAATTTATTTCAAATATCCGTGGCTATTCATTATCATTATACAAGGTTGAGCAGAAAGTTTTGCTCATAATTGTAATTTCTGGTGGAGATTCTAATTTTAATTGTATAACCAATATCTACATAATATATATAAATAATTTATTGAATTAACTCTTACCAATCTATTGTTTTGTTTTTTGTTGTTCTAAAAAACAGAAATCAAAAGCCGCCATTTTGTTTTATAGATAGTCGGTTGAATAAGCGGCAAATTATCCGCCCAGAATGCTATAATAAATAACCGGTAATTTTACATCACTAGCTTACAGGGAACGACAATGTAAGATGCAAATAATTGTTGGGTCATTAGGAAACAGCAACGAGCACAGCTAGTAATTAATATAAACTCAAGTTATAAACAAATTATATTGTCTCATATTCATAAAGTTCAAAATATACAAAGAATTGTTGAGGTTTCTTTGAGAAAATTTGAATTAGTCCAAAATTTCAAAACACTGTCAAATTTTATTTATTAAATTCATAATACTGTTTATCTTTTCATGTAATTTAATTCAAAGCATCAACAACAAACTTAAATGCAAGGCAAATGTGAAAATTGAAAATCAAGTTTTATTCAGAAATCGGAAATTGAATAAAATATTATCTCAATACAGAAAACTTTCCATCGACTTTGTTCGAGATATCATCGCTGCAGAACCTGTTTGAACACAGCACAATTATTACTCCGTGTCTCTTTCTAGTTGGAAAGAGGTGTAATAGAAACTAAAAAGAGACAGGGCTAACTTGTACAATTTCTACTGGGACCAAACTTTAATGGCAATCTTTCTTCAAGTTTACCACCTCCAGCAATCATCATAATTGGGGGTCTACAAGTCCCTCAAGATTATATTGCATAAAAAGTTCACATGGCGATCGGATACCGAACTAATTCATTCCTAAATTTGATTCATCCGAATCTAAAGTCTTAAAAATGAATCAAAAACTTCCACAAGATTTTCAGAATAATCCATTCTGAAAATACGTTTAATCCTGCGAAAGTTTTTGATTCATTTTTAAACAAAATGGCCGTTCTAGACACCACTAAGAGCTGCAAACGAATCTGAAATAGTCTAGTATCAAAAAGATTGCTACTCTGCAAAGTGCAACAAAACTTGGAAATTATTGCAATTTTTCAGCGTCGTTTAAATTGGAAACGCTCTAGTTAAGGACCGTGCCGGGATATAATAGCAGCCAATTATGCTGGTACACATTCATACAAACGTTCGTAAGATTGTTATCTGCTTTTTTAAACTCTGCATAGGTTTGCAAATATTATAGTATTTCGTTTCACTCATTCGAAATTCAAAAATGTTTTATGCGAAGCTGAGAGATTAATTGAAGAATAAAACCACTTCAAATTGAACAGAAGTTCTCCATAAACAATTTTTTTATACAATTCTGTTATTAATCTGGGATTTGAAATGTATATTAATTTTTAAAATATTTAAGTATTTAACTTGAACTGATTTTTCACTCGGCACTTGGTAGAACATGATTAATAATATAAAATAAAAGAATAGAATTACTTCTTACCACAACATCCACTAATAAAACGTTGTGGTAAGAAGTAACTATTCTTTTATTTTATTTTGTTCCGACCACAACAGATGTTATTTAAGTCTTGGCCGTAATTATATTTGCAATAACTGCAAGTATTTTTTTTTTGTATATATAAAAATATTTTTACAAGAACATATTCCAATTAAACAAAGTTACGACTCGCACATTGCAAGCCCTCAGTTGCCAGGCTCTTATCCGAGAACTGATTAAAGTACCAATTGAATTTTCAGCGTATAAATTTGTTATTAAAAAGAAAGTATAACAAAGATCTGAATAGTTACCAGGTCTAATTAGCCTACTCGATGGCAACCTTAAAAGAAAAAACCCGGGTCGCAGTGCCAAAACCCTGCCGACAATATAGTGTATTTGTTTGTATAGGGCAGTGTGGTTTTATACTTTTATTATGTGAAATTAAGTTTGTTTTTGGGCAAAATAAAAAATTTAACCCCTTAATACACCCCTTAAAATAACATTTTTTTTCTTAATTGTAATATTATTATCAATCTAACGTCTACACCGAATTAAAGACACCCTTCAATAAATAACTCACTATCTGCAAATTAGTGTTTTCAAAAAATTTGTAAGTCCGGTCCTGTCGGGCCGATTTTATTAAAATTTTAGGGACACTTTTTAATTACTACTTAAGGGTTAAATGTCAGTTTTGAAACGATTCTGAGAATTTTTTCGGTATTTTGAGGCCCAAAAACTTTTTTCAACCCCTAAAAACTACCCTTAAAATGCCCCGATTACGCCCATTTTAAATAGGCTTCTTGCGGTGATGGATTTTTGCGGTGATGGATTTCAACACGTGGGCCAAATTTCGTTAAAATCAATTAACTCTTTCGAAAGTTATTGCCCGCACACACATATATATATATATATATATATATATATATATATATATATATATATATATATATATATATATATA
This sequence comes from Venustoraphidia nigricollis, assembly GCA_034508555.1. Classification (NCBI taxonomy): domain Eukaryota; kingdom Metazoa; phylum Arthropoda; class Insecta; order Raphidioptera; family Raphidiidae; genus Venustoraphidia; species Venustoraphidia nigricollis. Next base: position 1,055,450 of record JAVRKA010000032.1, on the reverse strand, counting down.
TACGTATATAAATATATATATATATATATACATATATATATAAACATTTTCAAAAATGATGCCAAAGTTTTTAGGAGGTTATGAAACGTCGAGAAATTTTGGTCCGATCCGACCCCTAGGTCCCGCTATCCGACCGACGCCAATAGTGTATGTTGCCATATGGCAAATACACTAATAAAATAATCAAGAACGTATTTGAGGTAGTTCCTGGTGTAAGAATACAATTTAGATGACAGCAGAGTTTATATCTATAATATTATGTCTGATTTGTACGCAGAAAGGCCTTGGTCTGTCATCATTGTGGTTGTCAGCCATCTTTTTTTGGGGTAATCGTTCCCTGACAGGTGGCAGGTCTTGTCATTTGTATATACATAGCATTATTCTGCATTTAAATTCAAGGATAGGAAAAATCGGTGGGATATAAAAAAACGGTTGATTACGTGCCTTCAGGTACCTTCTCATTATACGAGTATTTCGAACGAATTGAGAAACGGCATTTATTCATCAACGCGCTATACTGGTTTATAAAGACATAATGTTTGCATTTATCTATGTTGATCCCAGAAATAAAATTAAACTGATTAGAAAAATTCTCCCGCTCTTTAAAACTGCTTTTTGGGTTACATAACAGGTGAATGAGTAGTAAGGAAAAATGTAAATCATGTCACGAATCGAGCGAAGCCAGTGCTAAAAGTTAGTTTAAAATAAATCAATAGATACGTCGTCCGTTGTAAATATAAATTTTAATGTAATATAAATAATAAAAAATTATCAAAGAACACTAATCAGTATATAAATAAATTTGGGACAATCGGCGAATATTTTTTAATTTCTTCAGTATAGTAGGTTTTTGTGTCCTTTTCAAACCGACAAGACATTCCATAACTACACAAAATTAAAAAAAAAATTGTGACATTTCCCATCAAATTTGTTTTTTCAAAAATCGTTTTAGTAAATTTCATTTATCATCAGAGTCGAACATCGCTTTCAAATTATTCACGATTTTCAACACAGTCTTGTACACGGAGCCATAAGTTGCCTGCTTACAATGAGGAGCTATATATAGCTCCGGTATATAATACAGAGCGGTTAAGAAATCGACGACGCGGTTAATTTATTGACTTTCACGTGAGACATTTTTCTCTATTAAGCTGTCTACTCAACGTCACAATGAAACGGAATATGATAAGATGACGTCACGTCCTGTCACTGCGCCTACGCCATATCATTTCGTATCCGTTATGCGCGAGTGAACGTGCGTTCACTTAATAATAGCGTGGCTGCAATTGAATTAATCAAATCTGTAATAACGATAGATCTTTTTTCAACTCTTTTCTTACGATTCAAATTTTCATGAACTTTCATGAAATTTTATTTGAAATTTATAGATTATCCCTTAAAGAATTAATAATAAAAACTCGAGTTGTCGTCACGATAAAAAATTTCGTTCTCTTTAAGAAATAACAATGATGTTGCTACAGTTTCTTCCACCATACGTGACCCTGCGCTCCCACCACAAACATTACCGATAATCAAAACTTGATCTGCAACTTTCAACAAGCTCTATAATAATTATTGGTGTCTTTATATTCGATTATATAGGAGATTATAGACGCTCAACAGTCGAGATTATGTCTGTGAGCTTTAAATTACTGTCGAAATTATATTTTAATTGAGAAGCCACATTTCGAGTCAAAAATGATGTTGCAAAGGTGCCGCTGTCAGTTGATTACTCTAAATTTTGGAAATATTTTGAAGATTTAAAAAACTTTTTCGAAAAAGCAAGAATCACTTTAGATTTGTGATGGAACAATTTTGTGAAATAAGTACGAATAAGGTCGTAGTGTGACTTTGAAAACGTGTATTTTTTTGGCACAATTAATGCCAACTTTTTCTAGTAAATCGTACATAAATTATAAAAGTAAAATCTATTAGAGACATAGATTTGTCCTTTATCTTCCTTATAGAGAAATAATTTTTGCAAAATTTTGACAATCAGCTATCAGCCGAAGCCCTATTTTTGACATAAATTCAGAGCGTTCCGACAGCCTTGTTCTGCTGTGCCAAAATAGTATGATGACATTCGCTAAAAATCTCAATAGTCGAGCGTCTGTAAGCTTCAATATCTTTCTTAGTGCAATTGTTTGTTAACTTCTCGAATTCAGGTTTGAATTTCAGACCTGAATGGATTTTCAAGTTTAATAAAAATTCTAATTTAAAAAACAAGAAGCGAAAATATTATTAACAAGACAATAATTTCGTTCAATCCAATTCGCAGATAATTGATATTTATCTTTTGAGCGTTGGCAGTACATACTACGAAATAAGCATGTAGTTAGTGTGTTTTCAGCCTATCCAGTTGGCTATGGGAGTGAATGTATCAGCTGGAACGAAGTCACAAGTCGTCAGTTGGGAGCTGCGAACTTAATCCCTGAACTTATTAAAACTTCCACGGCGCAATTCTACTATTCTCGTTTCTATAGCAGAAGGAGAGAGAGAGAGAAATCGTTCTCTGTTCTCTCTCTCTCTCTCTCTCTCGGAGCACGATAACACTTGTATTTGTCTGAAAAAATCATTTTGTTCAAATAAAACGTTAATAAAAATCTCTAGGCACAACGCAAAGCAGTCTATGTGAAATTTTTTTGACACAACAAACTTTTTTTGAGTGAAGTGTCTTTAAGCGTGAATGTCTCTTATCGGTTATGAAATAAAATAGGTAAAACGAGTTGTTTAAGTTAAGCGGTTGTAGTAAGCAATCGATAAGATAAGTGCTATAATATAAAAAATAAAAATGAGTCATTTTTTTATGTTAAAGAGTTTAAAACGCCTATATTTCCGAAAATAAAAAAGATACTGGGTTGCGAATAGTCGGAATTGATTCAGCTTGGCTTGCTCTATGATTTCGGTAAATATCAAACGTGCCAAAAAGTCTCACAAAAAGCTGCAAAATCAAAACTAAACTACATTCTATCGACAAGGTAGAATATTATCCACTGTTGACAAAAAAAAACACAACAATGAAAAAGTAATCCTCTTTTTCCTACATAAACAGTTTTGTCTTATGGCCGCACATATTTAACTTTAAAATGGAATAAAACACTCCAATACAAACAATGTGAACCGCTTTTTACAAGGAGTTATAATTTAACATTGTAGGTATAAAATATACAATTACAAGTCAGAACATAGAAAAGAGTGTGCCTACGTCATTTTCTTTTAGTTGACTGAAAATATTTTTATATTTCAAAATTTCTTACTTGATTTTTATTTATTTTTTAAATCTGTGGGCAAAATATAAGGTTAATTTGTTCGAATTTGCATAATTTGACTGTATTTTGAAACCCTGTGTCCAAACGGTCCACAAATTAAAACCTCACGATTTGCGGATTTGTTTTGAGAACATGAAGCCACCTTAATTGCTATTATTTTCCGAAATATCAGCGTCCTACCTTCGCTCATCATTTTAATATACGAAAAGTTTCAACGTTACTTCACAAATAATTTATCAGGGAAAAGTTAAGAAAGTTTGTCACTAAACAATGAAATTACTTCACTAGCGAAAAATTAGAAAACGTCTATAAAGAAGAAGAAGAAGGATATTAACCCTTTCATCGCTGCTGAAAAATATTGTATCGATAAAAAACGCAGTATTTCACGATCAAAAATGTTCTTCAGTTGGGAAATTTTAGATTCGTGCGTTTTTAGTGTATTTGCCATAGGCAACATACACTATTGGCGTTGGTCGGATGGCGGGACCTAGAGGTCGGACCAAAATTTCTCGACGTTTCATAACCTTCTAAACACTTTGGCACCATTTTTAAAAATGTTTATATATATGTATATATATATATATATATATATATATATATATTTATATACGTATATATATATATATGTGTACGCGCGATAACTTTCGAAAGAGTTAATTGATTTCAACGAAATTTGGACCACGTGTTGAAATCCATCACCGCAAGAAGCCTATTTAAAATGGGCCTAATCGGGCGATTTTAAGGGTAGTTTTTAGGGGTTGAAAAATGTTTTTGGGCCCCAAAATACCGAAAAAATTCGCCGAATCGTTTCAAAATTGAAATTAAACACTTTGGTAGTAATTAAAAAGTGTCCCCAAAATTTTAATAAAATCGGCCCGACAGGACCGGATTTACAAATTTTATGAAAACACTAGTTTGCAGATAGTGACTTATTTATTGAAGGGTGTATTTAATTCAATGTAGACGTTAGATTGATAATAATATTACAATTAAGAAAAAAAATGTTATTTTAAGGGGTGTATTAAGGGGTTAAATTTTTTATTTTGCCCAAAAACAAACTTAATTTCACATAATAAAAGTATAAAACCACACGGCCCTACAAGCAAATACACTATATTGTCGGCAGGGTTTTGGTACTGCGACCCGGGTTTTTTTGAATTTTAGCGTCTCATTGTTTGTAACTATATCTGAGACATTTTAAATAATTTAAAATTAAAAAGCTATAAGACTAACGTAGTTTGTAAAATCTATTGACTCCTTGTCAACCCGGTTTCGCTCGGAGCTTAATAATAATGTAGTCTTGTTTACGCGGGCTAATTTATATCTTGATTTGTCAAAAAAGTTTTTGAGTGACGGACAGATTCAAGTATTTTCAACTTTGTGGTTAAGATTTGCAATATATAATTTTGAACACTTAAATTAAAAATTATATTTTTAATAAACTTATGAGTAAAAAACATTTTCCTACATAATGTTTGAATGAACGACAGGCGTTTTTCAAAATAAATTTTCTAAAATCATGCCTATGTCAGCAGTTGAGAAATTTCAACTAATTCAAAAAATTAGATCATCTTTGATAAAACAGTCTTAGCAATTAGATTTTCTCCAAGATACGGTAACATTTTGTCGAGCAATTTTCAATCATATATTTTCTGCAACACAATTTTAAAATGTAAAATAGAATTTAAGCCGTCAGAACGCGACGTACAAAAGATGTAAATGTATTTTCTTTCTCGACAAAAAATAAATTTTAAATACAAAAGTGATTTCATTTCCAATAGAACGGATTTATATATTATATATATTTTTTAGCTGAGTACTTGATAACAAATCTTTTTTTAGAATAATCCTTAAAAGTACGGTTTAAGCTCTACGAGGAGGTTTAAAATTCAAGATGGAAATAATCTTTAATCTGTTTCATTTTCATATAAATTAAATTTAATCCACATAATTGCCATTTAAAATATTGTTCGGCGAAATAAATTTGTGAAAAAACTATTTAAAAAAATGACTACTGTTAAATCAACATTTCAAAATAAATTTCTGATTCACTTTCGGCTTTAAATCTAGATTTAAGAATATCATATATTTTCATTTTCATTTAAAACAGACGATTCGAATGGTTGTTCGAGACGCGCGTGTAGAATTTCGAAGCAGCAATAAAAAATTGTCTACCGGACGATTATAAAAGTTTTGAACGAACACAAAACTTGTTGAGAACCTCTCTTTGAAAGCAGCATTTATCTATTTTTATATTGAATTTCCTTTGTGCATTTAACGACTGCACTGAAACCTGAAAAAAGTGCGCTTTGCACCGACGCAAAAATAAATGCTTGCGCTGAAACAATAGAAGTCTGCAATTCTTTTATTTAACAGTAACCGTATCGAGTTTCACAACGAGGCCACTGATTGTTTAAATTTTATTATTTATATATCTGAGCGTTTCTTTTCGATGGCTTCATATTATAATGGCGTTTTCAAGGCACAACGTTCAAAGAAGATCTAAGATAAAAGCACTAGAAACGTATTACCATGGAAACCATGATAAGAGTCAGTGCGTGATTAAATTGCTTATCTTGATGTAGTTTTTTTAATTTGACAAGCGCAACTATTTTAAAAAAAACTGTATGAGAAAATATTGTATTTAGAACATTATATAAAAAATATAATTGCGTTAAGAAAAGACAATTTTATTTGTTAGTGTGTTGTTTAATTGTTGTGAATTTGCTGTGATATATAATTGTACCAATTTGGATGAATTTTGGCACAGACATTTTTCAAACACTGGTCTAACGCCCTTCATGAAAATATACACATGTTAATTGAAGGAAGTCTAAAGTTTTTAAATACTGGTAACTATGAAAAAAACAAGCACATAACGTTTTAGGTTAAGTATGTTTTTGACTGTAAGTTATTAATTCTTCTATAATAAATTACTTCTGTAACTAAAATAAATATTTCAACTCGTTAACGAAAATTGCGCGTCACTTTGTATGACATATCAGTGAGTAGACCTCCGAAATTTACGTTGCGTTAAAAACGTGGAGGGAACGTATTCACAGAACTACTATAAAAAAAAGAAAGAATAAGTCTATCTTTTATTCGATGACAAAAGATTTGAACAAGGGAGGACAGTGACTGATTTTCAAAAACGTATGCAAATAATCAATGCTTCGTGAGGCATAAAGTGAAAATCTGATTATTAAAATGCGGAAAAGACTGCGCGTATTTCACGCACAGCCTCCAAATCTTCCAACCGCCCCCTCGGCCCCCGTCGCTTTTCTGTCTCTTTTTTATCATGTCTCCATTCTTCATTCGTCGAGTATAAAAATATCTGCCGCAAATTGCGATTGGAACCGGGTTCGTAAAACAATGAAATCGTGAGATAATTGATGGGGATGACCAGTTTTTATGATTTATTCAAAATCACTTTAAAAATGCTAACACGAACTTATAGAAGTCATTTAGTGTGGTCAACTATTTTTTTAATTGTATACATTTGTACGAAATTCTTTTGTCTACTTTCAAAATAAACTAAATGCTAATTCTATTTTCAAAATTAAATTTCGATCAATTAAAAAACTATTGATAAGATAGAAATTTACATGCCAACTTAATATCTTGTTGCAAATCTTTATTGTCACTTTTCTGAAAGGATGAAATCTTGAAACGTATTTTTAACCTATATTCACTTATCCATTTGACTTGAAACGTTGTAGGTATGTATTTCTTCTATGATAAAAACAAATTCTGGTGTTTAATAACTATAATAACATTTAAATTAAAGTTTAAAAAAAATAAAAAACATAATATGTAGTGGAAGTGCCGGTTTTGATGGTGGGAAAACGTGTCTCTAGTCGTGTTTAGAATCAAATAGATTAAAATTAATAAAAAAAAACCCGGGTCGCAGTGCCAAAACCCTACCGACAATATAGTGTATTTGCTTGTATAGGGCCGTGTGGTTTTATACTTTTATTATGTGAAATTAAGTTTGTTTTTGGGCAAAATAAAAAATTTAACCCCTTAATACACCCCTTAAAATAACATTTTTTTCTTAATTGTAATATTATTATCAATCTAACGTCTACACCGAATTAAATACACCCTTCAATAAATAAGTCACTATCTGCAAACTAGTGTTTTCATAAAATTTGTAAATCCGGTCCTGTCGGGCCGATTTTATTAAAATTGTGGGGACACTTTTTAATCACTACCAGAGGGTTAAATTTCAATTTTGAAACGATTCGGAGAATTTTTTCGGTATTTTGGGGCCCAAAAACAGTTTTCAACCCCTAAAAACTACCCTTAAAATAGCCCGATTAGGCCCATTTTAAATAGGCTTCTTGCGGTGATGGGTTTCAACACGTGGCCCAAATTTCGTTGAAATCAATTAACTCTTTCGAAAGTTATCGCGCGTACACATATATATATAAATATATATATATAAATATATATATATATATATATATATATATATATATATATATATATATATATATATATACATATATATATAAACATTTTTAAAAATGGTGCCAAAGTGTTTAGGACGTTATGAAACGTCGAGAAATTTTGGTCCGACCCCTAGGTCCCGCCATCCGACCGACGCCAATAGTGTATGTTGCCATATGGCAAATACACTAACAAGCTCCTATTGAAATACACTAAAAAGAAAAAAAATACATTTCATCTAAGTGTTTTGAAATAAAATCGCTTGGTGTGTTTGTATCAGCCCCAAAATCATGCATGTAGAATTATTCGAAACATTTGTTAGCCCTGGGATACTTTTAAAGATGACAAGTTTAAGGCGACGATGCAAATCTTTAAAAATATATAGAATTCTGCGGTTGATTAATCGTATATTTTAATTTTTTTATTATTGGAAAATTAATTATATAAAAGAACGCGAAACGAGTTTGTAAGAAACGGGTGGGTGGGGGAAGGAGTTTTGCAGAAGAAAACGACGAGGAGGAAGGAAAAGAGTGATGCGGCGTGATGGTGGGGCGAAAAGGACGCGGTAAAACAAAAGGGACAGATGTGGTTTGTCACTGCAAGGCGATTCACAGAAACGAAATAACGTAATTATTAATTATGGTGAATTCATTTAGAAGGACGCATTTGTGTGTTGTGGAGATTTAATACTTCTTTATATATAATAATATATATAAGAAGTCTTTTTGCCTATATTAACTCTCCTCTTATTTATACTTAAAACTTTCTCAAGCATTTGTTTTCTTTATTATTAGTGTATTTGCCATATGGCAACATACACTATTGGCGTCGGTCGGATGGCGGGACCTAGGGGTCGGACCAAAATTTCTCGACGTTTCATAACCTCCTAAACACTTTGGCACCATTTTTAAAAATGTTTATATATATATGTATATATATATATATATTTATATATATATATATTTATATATATATATGCGTATATATATATATGTGTGCGGGCAATAACTTTCGAAGGAGTTAATTGATTTCAACTAAATTTGGTCCACGTGTTGAAATCCATCACCGCAAGAAGCCTATTTAAAATGGGCCTAATCGGGCCATTTTAAGGGTAGTTTTTAGGGGTTGAAAAATGTTTTTGGGCCCCAAAATACCGAAAAAATTTTCCGAGTCGTTTCAAAATTGAAATTTAACCCTCTGGTAGTAATTAAAATATGTTCCTAAAATTTTAATAAAATTGGCCCGACAGGACCGGACTTAGAAATTTTATGAAAACAGTAGTTTGCAGATAGTGAATTATTTACTGCAAGTTGTATATAATTTGGTATAAAAGTTCAATTGATAATAATATTGCAATTAAAAAAAAATGTTAAGGGGTGTATTAAGGAGTCAAATTTTTTATTTTGCCCAAAAACCAACTTAAGTTTGCATAATAAAGCCACACTGCCTGTATAAGCAAATACACCATATTGTCGGCAGGGTTTTGGCACTGCGACCCGGGTTTTTTTTATATTAAAGCCTGTCGCGGCAATGTCCCGAGTTCAAATCCTACAGCTGCTAAAAATTATTTTTTTTTATCAAAACTATATCGTTTACTCAATCTTAGCTATGGTTAAAAAAATATTACTGTATAAAAATTATTAATAAAACCCGGGTCGCAGTGCCAAAACCCTGCCGACAATATAGTGTATTTACTTATACAGGCAGTGTGACTTTATTATGCAAACTTAAGTTGGTTTTTGAGCAAAATAAAAAAATTGACTCCTTAATACACCCCTTAAAATAACATTTTTTTTCTTAATTGCAATAATATTATCAATCGAACCTCTATACCAAATTATATACAACTTTCAGTAAATAATTCACTATCTGCAAACTAGTGTTTACATAAAATTTGTAAGTCCGGTCCTGTCGGGCCGATTTTATTAAAATTTTAGGGACACTTTCTAATTACTACTAAAAGGTTAAATGTCAATTTTGAAACGATTCTGAGAATTTTTTCGGTATTTTGGGGCCCAAAAACATCTTTCAACCCCTAAAAACTACCCTTAAAATGCTCCGATTACGCCCATTTTAAATAGGCTTCTTGCGGTGATGGATTTCAACACGTGGGCCAAATTTCGTTAAAATCAATTAACTCTTTCGAAAGTTATTGCCCGCACACATATATATATATATATATACGTATATATATATATATATATAAATATATATATATATATATATATACATATATATATAAACATTTTTAAAAATGGTGCCAAAGTGTTTAGGAGGTTATGAAACGTCGAGAAATTTTGGTCCGACCCCTAGGTCCCGCCATCCGACCGACGCCAATAGTGTATGTTGCCATATGGCAAATACACTAAAAATAAGAATCGACATTTGCTAAAGTCAGAGATAGAAATTTTTCGGAGAAGTAAAAAAATATCCCCAAGTTTTTTGAAAATATCTCTCATTTCAACAAACACACAAAGAAGCCTTTTTTTTACTTTTCCGGAAAACTTCTACCTCTGACTTTAACGAATGTCGATAGTTGGTTAAAGTCAGGGATAGAAGTAAAAAAAATATCCCAAGACTTCTTTGTGTGCTTGTTGAAATGAGAGATATTTTCAAAAAACTTGCGTTTGTTCTATAGATACTCTTTGCAATAAAAAATATCTTCCGAAAAAAAAATATGGCACCGACTGCCGGAATTGAACCAATACGACCTTTAGGATAGGAGGCAACCGTTGTACCTCGCCGCTAACTTAGTTAATGTTCTACAGTCAGCTTTTATAGTATATAGTATACGTACATTGCGACACGTTCGTTACATTTCCAATTTCATGAATCAATTTTACCCTACCGTGCCAAAAGAAGTTTTACTTAAAAAATCCGCAAGAAAACGAAATTATAGACAAAAGTCTTGTTAGTATTTTATATATTAATATTGATATCAGAATTTCACTGTTTAATATTTCTGCTAATGAATTGCGTCATCAATGGTATAACATTGAGAGCTATACGTCATCTAATTTTTAATTAAACTGTAGCGACTGACAAAAAAACATACGGGACAAAAAAGTGTCAACCGGTGACGAGAAAAAAAAACTCAATCGGTAACAGTTTATTGTCGTCGATCGACGCTTGTATCGGCGGCGTATATCGGGATGTACAAAGAATAACACGGGTCCTGATAGCCAACCTTGCGGAACACTAACTGATATGGGTTCTGTATGTGTATAGTTATAAACGCGATACACCTTAGGCCACCGAAGTATATTACACGGATGTGATTGAGAAATGAAAAACGCTTCGATACAAACAGGGTTAGCCAAATTTAGACTGGCACCTCTTACATTGGATCCGTATTTCTGCCTATCTGATATCGACCGATATTGGACGACATCCAAAGAAAAGCAAACGCCAAGATTATTATTTAGGTGCCTACATTGGAAACGGTAACCCGAACCGACAATAAACGATGACGGTAGTTAACGGGATGATAGGTTGGCCGATCAAATGTATTTATCCGATATTTTATTCCAATAGCACATAATGGCAGAGAGTACTCTCTGTCATTATACTATTCCTCATACGATCAATTAACAAGTGTTGTTACTTGCTCCTATGAGAAATAGTGGTCATTAAATTTGTCCCGTTAATTTCATATAGTTTGGCAAGTTCTAAAAAAAACGGCCAAGTGCGAGTCGGACTCGCGCACGAAGGGTTCCGTACCATTATCTATAAAAACGGCAAAAAAATCATGTCTGTTGTATGGGAGCCCCTCTTAAATATTTATTTTATTCTGTTTTAGTATCTGTTGTTATAGCGGCAACAGAAATACATCATCTGTGTGTTTCAACTGTCTATCACGGTTCATGAGATACAGCCTGGTGACAGACGGACGGACAGCGGAGTCTTAGTAATAGGGTCCCGTTTTACCCTTTGGGTACGGAACCCTAAAAAGATCCCTTCATTAGACTAATTCACCCATGCCTTTTTGTACGTCTGTTATTAAAGAAAACATTTTTCTCTAGCAGAAGCCAATACAAAAAAAACTGTAATTACAACTCAACTACCATTTCTTCCCCATCGGAAACAGTTTAGGTACTTATGATGGACGACATAATCGGATCAAATCGGAAGAAATACGAATCCGACGTAGATGTAGCATTACATATAGCTTTGAAATTTAATTTGGATGTTCGCAACGAAGATTGCAATCTTCTATGACGTCAACGCTAACAATGCATTTCCTAGAGCCAGCGCACATAATTTATTTTTTGTCGTGCAATACTGAGATTCAGTCGCTTGACATCGTCAAATGTATAGCTGCCAACAGCGAAATGTCGCAAATTCTTCGCTAAAATACACATGTAGTATCCGAGTAATAGTCAAATCTCGATTTAGTCGCACTTTGTCGCTGCGATGTGTTGGAGTTTTGTTGTTAAACTAATATGAAATTGGTTGCACAATTCAATTTAATCTTGTTGTTGATCTTATGTGATTTTAATATATTATAAATAACGGAGAAAATGTGACCTTGAAAAGTTGCAAAAGTGACGTTAAAATCGATTGAATCAGGATTTCTGATGTGATATAAACAAATAGGCACACAGTGTCTAATGATTACTAATTGACAGATTGAAATCTTTAATGTCTGTGATTATTCTTGATAATCGACAAAGACTGAATAATGTAATGCATAGCCCTGGAATGTGTGAAGTGATTGAGGGATGGCATCTAAGAGTTCGGTGAGGTGGGTGGTGAATCATCGGTTACATAATACAGGCAACCCAAGTGTTGATGCCGGCAGAGAACTAACCTTTGTTCAGAATGACGTGACGTCGTTTCTTCGTAGCTTTCAACCGACAAAGTTCGACCCATAAATAAACCAACGATACTCTGAATAAATAATAATATTTAAGCAGATTATCATCGTAGGAGGACAATTTTTTAAAAAGTTATATTAATGTTATAATTCCAACAATATATTCAAATAAGATTTTTGTCGATGTTTTAGAAAATATGAGAAAGGAAATATTTTTAGCGAAACGTAAACAAAACAGTTCCTTTGAACATCATAAACAGTTTTTAACACGCTTTTATTAGCTTCACTTTGTATGTTTGTAAGAAAATCTTTGAACGTGACATTCAACCACTTCGAAACGTCAGATTAAACTGAAACTTTGCAGACTTATCAAGGACCGAGGACAATACAATAATTTAATAAGTCTGTCCCATTATCCTGACCAGGACCATCAGGATAAAAAATAAAGCTAAAATATAAATAAATAATAGTGTAAAAAACTAAAAAACACGCTTTAATAGCAAACCGAACAAAAAATAAAAAACGTTTTTTTATTATAAAAAAGCGTGAGGTTATACTAACTCTACTTTTACAAATAGCTACCAACGAAATAATACCAGCACTCCACGCTTTTTTCCAATAAACATGCATTTTTTACTTTTTAGTTCGGTTTGCTATTAAAGCGTATTTGTTTAGTTTCTTGAACTTATTAATTTTTGCTGTGAAATTAAAAACATTGTATTTTTGAGGGTTGATTCAAAATATTCAAAGTATTTTGTAATGAAAATATCTCTCTTCCAGTTGATTCCGGTTTCTAGATGGGCTTGATAATCCCTGAAGTGTCTTTTTTTAGTGTCTATTACAAACCGTTAATTTCCAGATTCTAATCTAACTTAAGAGCAAGGTTAAAAAAAGTGGGATTTAAAAAACGTAACTGAGGAAAGTATCAATTGAATAGCAAAATAAAATCATGAATCGGTACTACCTCCAGATATCTCTGACTGTGTCTTTTTTAAGCGAATAAAAAATTTAAAAGAACCCGGGTCGCAGTGCCAAAACCCTGCCGACAATATAGTGTGTTTGCTAATATAGGCAGTTGTGGGTTTATTATGCGAACTTAAGTTGGTTTTTTGGGCAAAAAAAAAAATTTGACTCCTTAATACGCCCCTTAAAAGAACATTTTTTTCTCAGTTGCAATATTATTATCAATCGACCCTCTATACTAAATTATATACACCTTTAACAAATAATTCACTATCTGCAAACTAGTGTTTTCATAAAATTTGTAAAGCCGGTCCTGTCGGGCCGATTTTATTAAAATTTTGGAGACACTTTTTAATTACTACCAGAGGGTTAAATTTCAATATTGAAACGATTCGGAGAATTTTTTCGGTATTTTGGGGCCCAAAAACATTTTTCAACCCCTAAAAACTATCCTTAAAATGGCCCGATTAGGCCCATTTTAAATATGCTCCTTGCGGTGATGGATTTCAACACGTGGGCCAAATTTAGTTGAAATCAATTAACTCTTTCGAAAGTTATTGCCCGTACACACACACACACACACACACACATATATATATATATATATATATATATATATATATAAACATTTTTAAAAATGGTGCCAAAGTGTTTAGGAGGTTATGAAACGTCGAGAAATTTTGGTCCGACCCCTAGGTTCCGCCATCCGACCGATGCCAATAGTATATGTTGCCATATGGCAAATACACTAATAAAATCATGAATCGGTACTACCTCCAGATATCTCTAACTGTGTCTTTTTTAAGCGAATAAAAAATTTTAAATAAAAATGAGAATTGTTGTGAGAGTTATTCTTCCAGCGTCGACGATTGTTCGAGAGCTTCGAAGTACTAAACCCTTGCAAGAGAGTTTCACAGCGTAACTCTGAATCAGAACTCAGTGTACTGTGACGAATGGAGTACGTCGGGCCGTGTGCCAAGTTTCGAACAGGCGCGGCGGTGGTGGTTTCTTTTTTTTTATATCGGTTCACTTTATTGTCTCAACCCTTTCACCATCATCTCCAGAGACACTTTTCTTGCAGGTTAATTTATATACGGTGACCCAAAAGTATGTTTTATGAGTATTACTGTAATATTCTTAAGACATGTTTAGAAACCAACCAGAAGTTTTTACGTGATGATATTTATAATTTTCATCGAAATTTATTCTTGTTCTTCTGTGTCCTCTCGAGGATATTGTTATAAAAAACCTTCAATTGTGGCACCAAAAAGAATTGAAGCTGTCTTTAGAAACTAGGGCTTAATTTGAGAATCAATATTTTAATTCCGATGTTTTCGGAACTAGAAATTAAATTAGAATGGAGAATTGTATTTTTGTACTGAAATCGACCGTTTTTTTTTAATTTTAAACTTTATTGAGCAAAAAATTGATGACAATTTGTAGTGTTTTCTTTTTTTTATCAATTTTAAGCTTGGTTCTTTTAATTGATAATTTAAATGCTCACTATTAAGAAATATTTAATTTCTGTTATAAAAATAATAAAAAATTATTCATTAAGATTATAGGATAGTTGATGATTTAATAATTAGACGAGGATGAAACTATTAATACTAAATTAAATTCTTAACTATAAACTATACTATATACTATACATTTCTGTTAATATCCAACACAATTTCACACACTCAAAGCTTACAAAGTTAATAATTTTTTGAATAAATTGTTTATTACTAGAATTTTCAAATGTTTTCATTAATGGTTATTAACGACGTGTCGAGTGAACTTTTGAAAACTATAATGCTTGTTGTGTTCTTGTTTTAATAACCAATATTTTGGTTATTAAAACAAGAACACAACAAGCATATTATTCTTCGAATACCCGATGCGTCTCAAAAATGTAATCCCGATTCCTAAGTGCAGTTAAAATTACTCGGAATTCCTAGATTAGGGGATTCGAAGACTTGGTGGCAAGCTGCCCCTACGAACGACAGCCGAGCCCAATTTCTTTGAACTCCGTGATACCCTGAAGTCTTTCAAAGTGCAACCCAGCCCTAGAATAGATTTCGAATGCGTTTGTTGTATTGTGGTAGTTCAGAGAGTGTATAATAGTGCCTCAGTATATAGTACGGTTGAATAGAAATAGTATGTAATATGAACGGGTGAGTTTAGTATGTATCGAGGACGGTTACTTTTAGCAGGATGGCCCGCGGCCCGTCAGAGCACACAACACGTCTCTCACAACTATCTCTCTTTCTCTCTCCACAACATCTCTCTCTTTCTTTACACTCCCACGTCCATACCAATGTGACGGGTCTTTCAATGCACACAGTTCTTTATAAATGACACTTCTTTTCTCAAAATATACTGAGACGCATTTGTTTTATTTATACTAGATTATAGACGCTAGACAAAGCAGGTCATTAAAATAAGACGACGTCACGGAACATCCGTAAGCAGAGGTGGGAATCGAATCTACGACGCTGCACCAGACAGTCCGCGAAAAACGCATCTGTCCTAGATTTTTTTAAAGCCACCAAAACTAGAGATGGGAAAAACGGGTCTTTGTAGTGATCTGCATCTTTGCATCTGGATCCCGTATGTGAGCCGGCTCACTGAACCGGTTCAAAAAGAACCGAGTTCTGAATATGTTACTGCAGTCTGCCACTGAGTTACCTAGTTCAGTCAATCATATCACGACCCGAATCAAGAATGCACATAGCCAAACATGAGATGCATGAGTCATTTGAGCTGACAGATGCATCAAAGCAAGAACTGACACGTAAGTGTAAAATGTGCTTCTGTGTGTTAAGTGTTTCACTGAGTTATGCGGATCCGTTGATCTGTCGGCTCAAAAAAAAGTGAGTCGGCTCTCACGGATCTTCTGTCGGAGTCGGCTCTCACGGATCTTCTGTCGGAGTCGACTCTTTGAACCGGTTCAGATCTGAGTTACCCAACTCTAACCAAAACCCTGGTCTACTTACACCTAGGGTTTTTCGATTTTTTTGTATGACTCTTAGAATTTTTATCTGTCTGTCACGGCATCATTCGAGAACGACTGGACTAGACACACTTGTAAATTCTGACACTTGACAATTCTGAGCATCAAGAACCCTTCTTAACTTAGAGTATAAGGCATTTTTTTATTCCTGTTAAGATATCGTGTCCTTCAAAATTGACAAACGCGAACGAAGCCGAGCTGGTACTAATTTGTGAAAACATTTCTAAATTATTAAAGTTTTAATAGAAAATAGTGCGAAGATGTAATTGAAATATAATATATAAAAACATAATACAATAAATTAAACAATACAAGTGGAGATATAGAAAATGCATTATATAAAAAGAATGAAACGAAGAAGAACGAGCGACAATAGAAAAAGATGAAGAAAGAGAGAGAGGGAGGAACAAGAAAACATTGCTCCAGACGAGATTTCTCATGGAACAAAGTAAATAATAAAATGTAGAGAAGTTGATAATAAGCTTTTATAATTCCCAGAGCGAGTTAAACAAATTGAATCAAGACACGGCAGGACAAATATGTACATACATACATGCATAGAATATTAGCGACCGCGAGACAAAAATGCTTATGTCGAATTTCCCGACGGAAATGGGATGCGCGAAAGCGGGACGGCTGCGCCAATTTCAAATTCATGTTTTCGATATAATCCAGACAAGATGCAAAATTGGACAGAAGAAATTGAATATATTATTAATGATTTATAGAAGTCTATGTATCTAGTTTATAATGCATTATTATATGACGAGTTGTTACATTAAGAACAAGAGATTAGCGACTTTTAACGAGTTTAAAGCGTTATGATCGAGACACTGGCAACATATTTTGTATACACCTCCTATAAAATAGCTGATTTTCTAATCATAATAGGTATATTTGTAATATGTTTGACAGTTCGACCATAGTAGCGAAAAATAAAGTCATTAAAAAAATGGAATAAATTAACGTTTATTTTTATCATTTTATCGCATATTCGACATACGCTATTTTTCCTCGTGGTCGTAGATATTGTCGTTCAATAGGTGTACGGATAATAATATGTACAGATAAAGGGCTGACCAATATAGCTTCGTAATCGTAAACGTTTGAAATTTAAAGCTGCTAATACCCATCAGACTAACCTACCGATCCTTAGTATGCGTTTTTGAAGAATAAATTCATGTTAGGAAGCACCCGTTACTTCGATGTTACGACAAATTCGATCGAAATAAAAATTTAATATATTATGATGCTGTCTCACCGTTTACACCAAAAAATAATTTTTAATTTTTACGTTTCATCAATGTTTAAAAAATATTAAACAATAATAACAATACGAAGAGAAAATTATGTAGTATTTAAGAATAGATAAAATATAATATAAAACAATAGAAAACAGTATCACAGGTAATTGGAATAATAAAATAAATCAATTTAAATACTCATTGATTGCCACGTTTCGTCTTTTCTTTAATTAAGACTTTTTCAAGCTTGAAAAAGTCTTAATTTTAAATCTTTATTTTATTATTCCAATTACCCGTGATACTGTTTTCTATTATAACACATATCTGGAATTGAACTTTAAAGATGAATAATATAAAACATTTTTTTTTTTTTGATTTTCGGATTAATCCGCTACTGCACATGGTTCCAGTCGTTGCGAACGTCAGTAGATTTATTCAAATTTTTATATAATGTCCTTTTAAAGAAGTTAATACAAGTAAAAAGTATTTCAAATATTTGATAAGCATTTACAAAAATGTCAACAGTCGTTGAATTTTTTTTCTTATTCAGTGCAAAAAACATGATATTTTTAGCGTAGGTACGTTTTATTCCGCGCCGGTGTTGTTTTTCCCGAAGTGCCTTCCTCAATACTTTTTAATACTTAAAATACAACAGAAAAGGAATCCTTTAAGAAGATTTCTCTGTTATAATAATATTCATCCGTAAACGAAACCATTGAACTAAATTGAGACGACGAATGTCCAAAATAATGTGTTTGAAAAATCGCGCGTTTTCCTTCCATTAGTTCCTCTATTCCAAGCCCCCAAATTTCAGATTCTAATTCAAAAATAGAAAATTTTGTATCTCCGTCTGATTCTGTTTATGTAAAGAATATTTAAATTCTATTATAATGCATTGCATAATTAGTAATTGTTAATTAATTGATTTATATTAGTCAAATTTATATTGTTATTTTAACAAATTGTAATTTTATATTGTTGTGTATAATTTATATAACATTGTGTATTGAAAATGGTTGAGTGGAAGATCAGCTACGGCTGAACTCCGCCAAATAAAGTTTATTATTATTATTATTATTATTATATATTTTAAAAAAATCTGAAAAAACACACTAGGCGTTAACTTATAGTCAATTTAAAAATTGAACCTATGGAATTTTAAATTCTAGATAGGTTCCAATTATCCGAACTTTCGAGCGTCTATAATCTAACCGTACAGGAGAAAAAACAAACCCCCAACTTGAATATATTACTACTATGACATTTTTTCAGAACGGTTTGTCGCGGTTTGATTTTTATCGACGCTAATGAGCTAAGTTGTCGAGTGTCTCTGGTTTATCATAAATTTTTCCAACGATTTTAGAGTACACTCTATATCATTGTGTTGGACAATGAACTCATAAAAAGAAAACTCGATGAATTTTGGAAAGTTAGCGATGTCATCCAACTTCTATTAAAGTATATATCCAGTGTTCTCTCTCTCTCCCTCTCTTGTTTTCTCCCTCTGTCTCTCTCATAATATAAAAGGCAGCTTTCCTATAATATAATATCAACCAAACGTATATATATTTCTCTAGGTTTACACTGAATAAATATTAAATCATATATCAACAACATAAATAATTCATTTTGTTTTATTAACTCCGTACCTTTAATGAAATTTTAAAATACTAAACGCAATTTCCCTCCTAAGTAAACTTTATATGAAAGTTGTATATTTAATGTTAATTTATTAATTTGAAAATTTATTTGCTTTTTTGTATTCAGCGTTACGTGAAAAAAAAAACAACTTACGGAAATGTTTTCATAAAACTGTTTTTTTACGAATAAACAAATTATTTAACAGTGAACTTCCGCACTGAACAAAAATCTATTAAGAACAAATTTTAAACTGAAACATTTTTATTGTGAAAAAGCGTGGGCTTATTACTATTTATATGCTAACTCTACTTTTACAAATAACTACCAATGAAATTTTTATACCAGTTGATATCAAGCATCCACGCTTTTTACCATAAATAAATATTTTTTACTTTTTAGTTCGATTTGCTATTAAGGTAGTTGCCGTGGTACAATATTGTCAAAAAGTTATAGATTATACGCGCCACAAAAGCATACTAGCTTGTAGCTAAGTGATCCATAATTTGTACGCAAGACTGTACCCGTGGAAACGTAACACATACAGTATTCATATGCATCTATACTTTTCTATAAATTGTTATTTATAAACCGTTATTTATAAATAATTAGACGGTCAAAAATGTTTCCTTATTTTTTTTTAACTTATAACAAATGCATTGAAAGACTGTCAGTTTTTGGAAAGTTTCTGACAGTTAGTTCTTTTTTTATAAATAAGAAACTGGTTCAGAACTACAGAGATCGATACAATCAATGTTAATTATCCAATTTTTAATTGAATTTATCTCGATTATATACGGTCGATCGACTTCAAATTTTCAGGGTAATTGTATTATCGTATCCTTAATAAGTATACAAAAATTAAGAATTTTCTGACCGTGTGCCTTAACCACGACAACTACCTTAAAGCGTGCTTTTTAGTTTTTTTAAATTATTATTTATTTTTTTGCCTTGTTTTTTTATCCTGATGAACGGGTCAAGATAACAAAACAAACTTATTAACTTATTGTATTATCCTCGGTCCTTGATAAGTGTGCAAAGCTTCAGTTTAATTTGACATTTTGAAGTGGGTGAATTTCAAGTTCAAAGAACCCGTTACAAACGTACAGGTGGAGCTAATAAAAGCGTGTTAAAAATACATATTACTAGTGTATCTAATTTAAGAAGACATTTAAATATGATCTAGAATCATTTTCTCTTCAGTCGCTAAACTAGAAAATGGCTTTAGCTTTTTTTGAATTAATAAAAACATAAATCTAATGATTGGTAGAAAAATTTAAATTAACTAATTAATTTTTTGTGACATCACTACTGACCGTCAAATTTAGATGCGCAAAATATTTATAGTCAAGGCCGACGTTATCAGTAAATCCACGAATTAGTAACGTAAGTATAATAGTCTAAAAAATTCTCAAAACAGCTTTCTACAAAACTCTGAAAATCAAATTAAAATCGGTTCAGTTATTCTTAACTAAATTGCGAACTGTGAAAAGAAAGCAATGTAATAGGTTTAATTTAAATTATTTTGAGGCACAAATATATTATCTAATAAGTTGTATTTTAAGTTCGCAGCGTTTAATTTCAATTCGATCGATTTCAAGATTGAGCCCTAAAAACCCTATCGTCTATTAGTTTGTTACATATTATATTTCCGTATATAGAATATCCTCATTCAATTTACTCTGATATCGGTATTGGAATTCGAGTCATGCGCTATAATTCTTTGCACTGAAACAATAGACTGCCGTCGAACAATCCTGTGGCGCTTCTCTTTTGTTCCAGCAAAACGGTCATTAGACAACCTTTCCCATCGCAGTGTCGTGGAAATCTGGAAACATCTCGGTGAGATAGTTTCCGTGTTGTTTTATTTTTGTCGAGTTATACTGACGAAATTTTCCGAGTTGGGTCAGCGGTGACTGTCTTCGTTTCAACGAAAGAAGCTTGGGATAAATGAGACAGTGAAAAGAATCACAGAAGAAAAATGCCATCACGTGGTTTTTACGATGGACATTAAGAATTGATCGCGTTATAGACCAGAAAATGCGCTCACGGAGATTCGAATATACTTCAATTATTTCGGCCGCTAATGCAAAATATATTATTAGTGTATTTGCCATATGGCAACATACACTATTGGCGTCGGTCGGATGGCGGGACCTAGGGGTCGGACCAAAATTTCTCGACGTTTCATAACCTCCTAAACACTTTGGCACCATTTTTAAAAATGTTTATATATATTTATATATATATATATATATAGGTATATATGTGTACGGGCAATAACTTTCGAAGGAGTTAATTTATTTTAATGAAATTTGGCACACATGTTGGAATCCACCACCGCACGAAGCCTATTTAAAATAGGCCCAATCGGATCATTTTAAGGGTGGTTTTTAGGGGTTGAAAAAAGTTTTTGGGCCCAAAAATACCTAAAAAATTCTCAGAATCGTTTCAAAATTGAAATTTAACCCTTTAATAGCAATTAAAAAGTGCTCCTAAAATTTTAATAAAATCGGCCCGACAGGACCGGATTTACAAATTTTCTGAAAACACTAGTATGCAGGTAGTGAGTTATTTACAGAAAGGTGTTTTTAACTTTGGTGTAGACGTTCGATCGACAATAATAATGTAGTTAAGAAAAAATGTAATTTTAAGGGGTGTATTAAGGAGTTAATTTTTTTTATTTTGCCCTACAATCACCTTAAGTTCACATAATAAAGCCACAAGGCCTGTATTAGCAAATACACTATATTGTCGGCAGGGTTCTGGCACTGCGACCCGGGTTTTATTTATAGAAAGAGATAAATATTGCGGATTATAGGCGCTCGACAATAGAAGTAGCATAACAGAAAATAAAAACGAAAAATAATTTTTATTTAAGTATTACAATCAAATTTGTAGATACTTTTGATAAAAACCTATTTTTACGTTGGTCGCGATTTTACCGATATTGTGGGTATTATTAACATGTGTATTGTGCATTTTTTGTGTTTGTTGAGAACACTTTGTTGGGTTCGGGCACACTTTTGTCTTGAAATTCCAGGACTAAGAGATTGATAACTACTTTTTTTGCGATCACAAAAAATCTGCGATAATGTTAATCGCGATGAAGTCGCGAATAAAACTGACCTTGAAATATTTCCAGATATTAAAATCTTGACTATTGCAAGTTTATAACGGTAATGATTTTAAATTAAATAAAGTTAATAAATTTAATAGGGGCAAAAATGATATTATTTGCATTAATTTTATTTCAAATAAAACGTTGAGTTGCGAACAGCCCGTATATATCTGCGAGTGTTCAGACTGTTAAGAGATGAGACAAATATTATTACCTTGAGCGTTTGCCGACCATTGCAAACGCAAACATGCCTGCCCCACAACCAGAGTGACAAGGAAACCGACGAGCAACAGAGGGCTTGTCAATAATATAACATAACCGCCAATGAGTACGGTCCTGAACTACCGACGTCATTTGTAACAACTGCAAAAATTTAATTGCATTGCAATATACGTTAAAAACGACCTGCTGTTTTGCATTTTAAAATTAAACTAAATTTTAATACTTTGTTGCTATTGATCAAGTTAAAATTTCAGAAATGTAGGAAACAACGGAAAGGGTGTCTGTTATAGCAAAATAACGTCGTTAAACGGACGTTAAACGCACTAGTATTTAAGGCAGTTGTCGTGGTTAAGGCACACAGTCAGAAAATTCTTAATTTTTGTATACTTATTAAGGACATGATAATACAATTACTCTGAAAATTTGAAGTCGATCGACCGTATATAATCCGAGACAAATCCAATTAAAAATTGGATAATTAACATTGATTGTATACGATCTCTGTAGTTCTGAACCAGTTTCTTATTTATAAAAAAAGAACTAACTGTCAGAAACTTTCCAAAAACTGACAGTCTTTCAGTGCACTTGTTATGAGTTTAAAAAAAAGTAAGAAAAATTTTTGACCGTCTAATTATTTATAAACAACAGTTTAAAGTTCAACAATTTATAGAAAAGTATACATGCCTATGAATACTGTATGGGTTACGTTTCCACGGGTACAGTCTTGCGTACAAATTATGGATCACTTAGCTACAAGCTAGTATGCTTTTGTGGCGCGTATAATCTATAACTTTTTGACAATATTGTACCACGACAACTACCTTAATTATTTATTAGCTTTACTTGTGAGTTTATGTGTAAAAATTTTGCAAATCGATTTTCAAAACTTTACTTGAAACTTTGCAGTAGTGTGCAGTTTTCATGATGAAATAATATTTTGATATTTTCATAATATTTAAACGACATGCTTAAAAATAGAAAAGTTCAAATGTGGTGGGAGTCTCGTTTTTGATAGTGGGAGAACGGGTCTCTACTTGTAAAGTGTAATAGCAGTGGTTCTGTCTTTATTTTTAAAGAAATTCGGTGATTTCCAAATAACAATTTTGCTATTCGGCCAATGACAAACATAAATATATATTTTTAAGGCAAGTTTTATTTTAATAACAATTGATGTAACAACATATTAAGTTATACTTAGCGAGGCAAGCTCGAGAAACAGGTTGTAGATTCTAAACACTCGATAATAAAAAGAAATATTCTTATATTTTTAAAGAATTTTTAATGTCGATTTTTATTTAATTTCAATTATAACTATATTTGTTTGTGAATAACTGTTCAAAACCATTGAAGAAATGCTTTATTGAGTGGGAATAAACTCTTTTCATTGTATTAATGGATATTATATTTGCGGACAGCATATTTCAGTACCGCGCCCGCAATATGTATGGATACGTAGTATCAGAGGTTATATTGCCAGTAAAAACAAAAGAGCACGCCCCGCCTCAAAAACAAAAAACTGCCGGTTCCGAATGTCGTAGTTTTTTTATTGTATATTGCGGACAATGCCATACACCCATAAAATATTTAAGTGTGTCGGCCATATCATGAACATAATAGCTTGGATTCAATGTTCAGTTTCATAGGAATCGATTCTAACAATAATATTTATCAATATAAGTTCCCATTCAATGCGCTTAATATATATATATGTATAGAAAAAAACTCATTCTAAGTTCCAGCAGTTTCTAACCTGTTGCATTTAATCTATCGGAAAACTCGACTGCTTCAAGGGTAACAATATAAGGACGATTTTCTGGTAGTATCGGTGCCTGGCGGTTACATATAGCAACACATTACATTCAGTGCAAGTCGAACTGGAAGATAAGTAGTGTCTGTTATTAAGAAAAATAGCATTTAAAAATCGCATCTAGACTCGTGCATATAGCCATAGTAGCTGCGCACGTTAAAAAAAAAAAAAAAAAAAAAAAAAATCGCATCATACATGGTAGAATAATCTGCATGCACAGATGAAATCATAATTTACTTATGAGCAGCTGGGATATTCGAATTTTCTGTACACACTTTAGTATAGGTACAATAAATCATTTATTCATTTAGATGCGATTAAAAGCGGGAAGTGCCGAAAGCATTTCGTGTTTCTTTGATCAATTTGATAGCTTGTTGAGCTTCCGTTAAGCTGCAATTATTATTGATCACTCGAGCGCGATGCAACTGCAACCATATACAAGCACTTTGCAATAAATGATCCGACAGAAATTAGTGTCATTACGACATATTAATTTGAGATTATGAATATATAACTGCGTCATAGAGGTTATATTAACATATAATTATTGGCTAATGAGCGTCATTCACCTTTTCATTGATAATAATTAAGCGGCTTTCACACGACAATCACATTTTACACTTACGTATCAGGTCTCGCTTTGATGCATCTGTCAGCCCAAATGACTCATGCATCACATGTTTGGCTATACATTCTTGATTCTATACAGGTCGTGATATGATTGACTGAACTAGGTAACTCAGTGGCAGACTGCAGTAACATATTCAGAACTCGGCTCTTTTTGAACCGGTTCAGTGAGCCGGCTCACATACGGGATCCAGATGCAAAGATGCAGATCACTAAAAAGACCCGTTTTTCCCATCTCTAGTTTCAAGTATAATGGAGTATGCAACATGGACGCGAGTAGACATTTCATAATGTTTATAAAACTGTCAGCGCGATATTATTCGGTGGGACAGCCACTTTAACGACAATGAATGCGTAATGACAGCCAATATGTGCCAGAGGCGTTGTTTCCCCCCGTTACATTCGGCCCCCACATTCCCCAACAACCGCACCACTATAATATAACAGAGATAGATAGAAATTCGAAACACTGAATCGTGTGCTAGATCAACAGTGCATTTAGTTGTATAGATACAGAACGAACCATTTCACTGTGTCCACGCGTAACTTAAGGGCCCACGATGAAAATAATATTAGCAAACAATAGCACAAAATATGAAAAAAACGTGTTCGTTCACAGCATTATAATAATCTATATACTTATATCTAAAAGGCGATGTATGTTATCTATGGACTCCAAAACGGCTGGACCGATTTTGATGAAATTTTCATGTAATCTTTAGATTAGCCCAGCGGGTGGTCCTGTGAAGTTTGGTAACGATCGGATCAACAGAATTATTTTTTTTTGCCTTTATTATTTTTCTTCGATTTTTGAACATTCACAAATAAAAGCGATTGAATTCGCGCAAATTCAATACACGTTGAGAATTTTATGATAATGATTCTCATATTTTATGGCTATAGATAATAGATAGTTAGTGCTACCCGTGCGATTCCGCACTGAGCCGCTATAACAGATAAATAAAAACACCTGAAAATTCTACAATTTTTTTTAAATAAATGATTTCTCGACGATCCTTTCAGACAATAAGTCCATCCTCAGGAATATAAAACATATATGGAGTTCACTTCTTCAGAGAAAGTCTGAAATAATTTTATATTAGTTTTAGTTGAAAACTAAGTTTGAACTTTTTGTTCTAGAATCGATTACAATATTTTGTACCACTTTGTATGTACGCTATAATGGAAAATATCAAAATCCTATTACGGCCATTTCATTTCAAATTATTTTACAGAATTTGCGTCACATAGATCACCCGACCATATTTATCTAAATGTCAGTAGCGGTACTTAAAAAAATACCAAACGATTTTCTCGATATAAACAATATTTCAACAACACAACAAACAATCGAAATACAATTTCAACATTTATAAATACAATCAAAACCGTTTACGACGACATCATTTAGAACAATATACTGATTATATTGATCAAAATCATAAGTCCCGGCTGGATGCTATATGACCGCCTTATAAAAAATATTGCTTTTTACGACATTGCGTAGTACGACATACCGCATTAAGCGACTACATTTAATGTAATATCTTCGGAGAATTATATCTGTTAGAACGACCAGCTGTATTGTAAGCAAAATTCGTGCGCACAGAAATGCTCCAAACAGACTAAAATAACAGATTTTATGAATACAGAAAAATGATAATAATAATAATAATAATGCGTTTAACGTCCGTTTCTCGACTTTATGTCATAACAGACGCCATTCGCACCATTACTATTTTCCATTTACCACCTCCCGTTATTTTCTACATTTTTTAAAACTTCAACTTATATAATAGCAATGGGCGAATGAAGGAATTATAGGAAATTAGGATAAGGTACGTAATTTTTTAACTAGGAGTTTGATAGGTAATCGGCCATGGCCTCAAATAAGGAACCATCTCAATATTTATCTGGAATTAATTGAGGGAAACCATGGAAAACCTCAATCAAGATGGCCGGTACAGGATTTACCGTTTCTCGGCGAGAGGCAGTAGGAAAAAGTCCCAGCCACATCTGCCTCTGCCGGGAATCGAACCCGTACCTCCCGAATGCGAGTCTAGTGCTGTACCACTACTCTACCCAGCTCGGTCAGAAAAATGATAATGATAATGTGAATATTATTCCTATCAATATCTATGGATTTATATGTAGGTACCTACTCATTCAATAATACTACATACTTAATAAAAAAATACATTATACCTCGAAAACATCACCGGTTGTTACGACTATCGGTTTTTACGATCAAATATAAGTAGATCCTTCGATGTCGTTATAACAGATTTTGACTGTATTTATAAAAAAAATTGCGTTGAAGATGGAATGTTCGTGGCCTTCATCGGATGGTTATTTGGTACTTTATCGGCGAATTCGTTTGAGGTAAAGTTGGCTTTGTAGACATTTTAATTTTTTGAGGTCACGCAGTATACATAATATAATATTAACAAATAATTTTTGTGCTTCCACTCTAGCACTGACTAGCCAAGCTGGGTAGGCTAGTACTAAACAATGTATAACCGTTTTCCAAAAATGCCATTTGATAAAAAAAAAATCGTGCACATTTCGCTTAAGGTAGTTGTCGTGGTACAATATTGTCAAAAAGTTATAGATTATACGTGCCACAAAAGTATACTAACTTGTAGCTAAGTGATCCATAATTTGTACGCAAGACTGTTCCCGTGGAAACGTAACCCATACAGTATTCATATGCATGTAGGTACACTTTTCTATAAATTGTTGAACTTTAAACCGTTATTTATAAATAATTAGACGGTCAAAAATGTTATCTTATTTTTTTTTAAATTCATAACAAATGCATTGAAATACTGTCAGTTTTTGGAAAGTTTCTGACAGTTAGTCCTTTTTTTATAAATAAGAAACTGGTTCAGAACTACAGAGATCGTATACAATCAATGTTAATTATCCAATTTATAATTGAATTTATCTCGGATTATATACGGTCGATCGACTTCAAATTTTCAGGGTAATTGTATTATCATGTCCTTAAAAAGTATACAAAAATTAAGAATTTTCTGACGGTGTGCCTTAACCACGACAACTACCTTAACTACAAACAACACATTTTGAAATTGCATGATGTGTCTGTCACAGAGAAACAACTGACGATCCACGTACCGACAGCGTAGGTGTGTGAGTTTTGTTTATTGCCTACCGTCGGGAATTACCTTTGTCAGGGAGACACAGATAGTAGGTACGCCCGAATACCTATCGTTGCATTCAGCGTGTATCTGAAATTAAATCGCCATTCACAGGCAGGTCGCAAACAGGCCTAATTGGTTCTGTGAGCAGTGGACGCTGTTCTCAAAGTCAAGGAATTTTAACGTCACGAAATCTCATAAACGAAAAACATTAGTACTCACGTCGGCACAGAAGCGTAGCGTGCCTTGGCGGGGCCTCGTATAAAAATTTGTTTGGGGGCCCTTCCCTCGTTGAAGTAAATGACTTAAACGGGGAAATCCCGCAGTCCGCGATAACCGACGTAGGGTGTTGCCAACTTTTGAAGGCACGCTTTACGCGGGAAAAAAAGAAATAGCTTTTTTTGACTTTTGTCATTTCTGAAAAAATTGGGAAGTTTTTATTAAATTTTGCTTACACACGTTGGGGGCCCCCGTGGCTCGGGGGCCCCGTATAATTTATACGGCAGATACGGCGGTAGCTACGCCCCTGCGTCGGCAATACGTTTTGGCTATCGGGTTAAAAATATTTGTGATATCAAGAAATAATTTGTTTATGAAAAATCGATATTATTATTTAATTTCAAAGATTTTTCCGATCCTGACTAATTAAATAGATGAAAAATTGTCTGAGGACTTAGGATCAATTTTTTAAGTCAATACTACATTTTTATTTTTATTTATAATGCATAAAAAGTAATTTATGACACCTGATGAGAGAATAAATAAATTCTGAAACGTCGTGATAAAAATAAAAATTTAGTATTGACTTAAAAATTGATCCTAAGTCCTCAGACAATTGTTCATCTATTATTATTTAAATAAATAATAGTTTAAATAAACTAAAAAAATACGCTTTAATAGCAAACCGAACTAAAAAGTAAAAAATATTTTTTATTGTAAAAAGATCCGGGTTGCTTGATATCAACTGGTAGCTATTTGTAAAAGTAGAGTTAGTATAGAAATTTAATAAGCACCCCACGCTTTTTTACTATAAAAAAATATTTTTAACTTTTTAGGTCGCTTTGCTAATGAAGCGTGTTTTTTAGTTTTTTTAAACTATTTTATATTTTAAAGTCTTATTTTTTTATCGTAATGATCCGGGTCAGGATAATGGGACAAACTTATTAAATTATTGTATTGTCATCGGTCTTTCATAAGTGTGCAAAGTTTCAGTTTAATCTGACGTTCTGAAGTTGGTGAATTTCACGTTCAAAGATTCCGTTACATACAGGTGAATTTCAATATAACCTAGTTCAAACTTATAACGCTGTATGTTTGATTTCTCATTATCATATATAATGAGAAAACAAACATACAGCGTTTACATATTTGAAGCAGCCCTCCGCTTCAATTCCTGGTGATTCTAGATTTTATAGAACAAAATTTATTTTCTGTCAACAGTACAATAATAATATCGACAGCTTTTGACAACATATTTTCGGATCACCTGCAAATGCAATATTTTGTACGTTGATGAAAAATGCAATCTTGATTAAAAAATAACAATATTGTAATATTTATTGCTAGTATTTAATTTTCAGGGCAAAAACAACAGGGAATATTTATTTTACACCATCTGGCTAAATTAACTTTCATTTATTATTTATTTTTCTATCATTTATTGATGATTTATCATTAGTTATACAAAAAAAAAAATATTAAGTAGCTTTGATCCATTATTGACAAAACAACATGGCTTGCTTTATTGCTTTTCAATTTTTTATTTTGTTATTATTTTGTTATTGGCAATTACTTTTGTAATGTGAATAAATGCGTGTAGCTTTTATTTAAAATTTTAATAAACAATTCTAATCTGGGAAAATATTAGATGTAAACAATAGCAAATTGAAAACACGATTTGGTATTAATTAGTATCCCGGTAGTTAACTTCTAAAAGTGTTTAAATTTTTTTTAATTGTCAAAAAAACGTTTAAATTTTAAATTCGTAGCAATTTACATTAACTAATATTACTATTTGTTTTTATATTCAAAGCACGATATTTGAGTCTACTCTGTATAGACATTATAGGAATTTACAATGCTGTTAATTTTTTGCATCTTTCTAACAAATTTAACATCACATAAGTTAAAGTGAAACAGATATTATACTGCGCTGTTAATTTTAACATTGACTATTCCGAATAGTCCCAATATATTTTTGTATGCCACTGTTTGAAAATCACTTCAATGTAAAATTAGAAAAAGATAATTCATAACAGAGGGAGACAACAGAGTGAAGTAAAAAGTTGTATAGAATTAAATATTACATACCTACAACTCTGTAATAGAATATATCTGTAGACATAAAGGCAAAGTGGTTTATGGCAGATTCCCCGTCAAAAAATATAAAACAGACTGAAAACGGTTTAAATCAAGTTATCCATTCGTGTAAGAGATAGCACTGCTGGAAATTCAGGTTCGTGTAACGAATAGATGTTTTGCCGTCTAAAAAATACGATACAATACGGTGTAACCTTAATATAACGAACCTCATTATAACGATTTCCTCGATTTAACAAATTTTTCGAAATCCCCTAGAACTGCCCGTTAGAATTAATGCAAATTATAGCTTTATATTACGAATACTTTCTGTCAAAAACCTCTTTATAATGAATTTTCAATCATTGCAGAATATAAATAGGAAATATAATTTACCTCTATTGAACGACTTTTGTCAACTTATAACGTATCCTACCAATCAGTCACACAGAATAATACAATAACAACAACAATTCATGTCTCGACAGGTTAAATTTATCGTAAGACAATCATTGTTGTTTAATGTAAAGTAATGTAAACACTGCTGTTGGCCACTGTTGTTAGTAAATTTAAAGTTGCAGCGGCTGCGAAACGAAAAAAGTGTTCTTTAACCGTCGCAGAGAAAAGAAAAATCATTAAGTATGTAGACGAGAATCCTACAAAGAAAAAATTAGACATCGCTAAAGAGTTCGAAATTCCCGTAAGTACATTGGACACAATTTTACAGTTTAAAATAAGTTTTCAAAAGAAAATGGGTTTTCTTACCTTGTTAAAACGAATCTTAGACCAACCTCACCTCTATATAACAAACTTCATTATAACGAATTACTTGGTATAACGAATATTTTCTAATTCCCTTCAAATTTGTTATATCGAGGTTGTACTGTATAACTACAAATCTAGAAAGCTTATCTTTAACTTAAGCAACTTTGCAGTGTGGTCGTAAATGTATTCGCTGTGTCACCACTGCTGCGTCTTTTGAAAGTATTTTCTTCGCAGTCTTCAATCTAATTAAAAACTTTTATAAAAGTGAATAAAAAATGCAAAACAGTCGTTTTGCGGGTTCGGTGCTCCGCCCCCCGGGGATTGTTCCCTTTTCATAGATATAACAACCGTCGCCGTCGCTGTACTTGCCGCCTGCGGTATGGTTTTGTCCCCCCCTCCCTCCTACGAAGATACCCATCAACACGACCGTTAATAAAGCGAATAAGTATGTATTTGTTCACGATCTTGCTTAGAACACTGCAGAACTACCTTCGTTCAAATAAAAATATATGAACTTAATTGATGAAAATAAGTCTTATGCAATGAACAAATTATGAAATATATTTTAAATAATTATATTAATTAATTAAGAGACAATAGAAATGCTAATATGAAACTCAATTTAACCCTACTGCCAGACTATGCTCCTCGCACTGCTCATCGCGCTGTCGCGATGTTGCCCTAAGCGGCCAAACACTGCTGTACTCGCGACGCTCCGCACTCGGCTTTCGCCTTTCGGCAATGGAGGTCGATACTGTGGCAGCGTGCGCACTATGCCTTTACACTTAGACCGCTTGATGCGTACTGAGTGGCGCGGGAGTATGTGGCCGGCTTACTCGCGCTCTTATTGCCGGTCCTTTGACTCGCGCACAAAAAACCGACAATCGAGGGAGCACTGGGCATGACGAGTAACGCGGCCACACAACATCTCTGCCTCCTTTCCTCGCTACTTCCCATGCCACTCGTCGAGTGTGTGGCTGAGGCATAAAAATGTCGAGTATGAATCATCTACGGATGTTATTCCTGTATAGCATTTTATTTCCTTAGGCGTTCAATTTTTAACTGAAGAATATAAAATCATTTTTATAATATATTAATTAGTTTGGATCTCTTTGATGTTTCATTTATTTTTCAATAAAATACTACACTCTGGCAACAGTATGAAAGCTTCACATAAAGTATTAAAAGGCTTTGAACGACTGCACTAACTAGCGTGCAATTAAAATTATATTACAAAATAAAGCAAGCTACTTTTTTCTTCGTATAGTTTTCTTTAAAAATAACGAATGCCAATCAGCAGACGCAAATTTAATAGAAAGAAAATATTATTTTGTATGTTTTTTAAATTGAAACAAACAGTTCAAAAAGTAAATATATAGGATGCGACAAAATGTGATGTTACAGAGGACATTTTTGTGTATTTATTTGAAGCAGATAATTTCAGGAACTACTGAACGGATTTGAAAAATATTTCACTGTTTAAAAGCTTACTTTTACGCGAGTAACCACACTCAAATACAAGCGTCACGCACCGTTTTTGATCACATTATTATTACTTTTTTAATGTGCTCACAAGGAATGTTTCTCAGATTTTAGAGTTGTATTCAAATTCAGCGTCGGACTGGCCATATAGTCAAGGTAGCGATTGCCAGCCGGGCCCCAGCCTGCGCGGGCCCCGCACGGAGCATTACGTTCCGTAGTGCGAGTGCGTAACTTTGTCCAGATCCATTGGAAAAGTTAATTTTTTATATCCTAAGCACAAAGTTAAGTAGTTTCGGAATTTGCTTTCTACGTAACGTATTTTCAAAGTTCTCTGCGTTTTCGGGACGGGTTAAACTGTATAAATTGAGCTGAAATTTTAAGCTAATAATTTTTTCAATATATAGAACCATTTCAGGGGGTAGCAACTCAAAAAATTTGAAAAAAAATTGGCTTATACAAATAAGAGCCAGTGTAATAATAGACTGGCCCTTATTTTGACAAGTTGGAAATTGTCACATGCTAAACTTTAAAATGGTTCTTTACATTGAAAAAATGATTCTCTGAAAATTTCAGCTCGAATAATTAAAATTAAGCCGTGCCGAAAACGCTGTAGTGCGAGTGCGTAACTTTGTGTATGACTTAACACCAACCAGTTTCTATCTTAAAGAAGTCCTAAGATGTGTTTAAGTTCCCTTTTAGATAGAATCGAATAATGCGTGCGCCGCTGTAAGTAACAGAGTACAATATTGAGAAAGAAAGTAAAAAAGCAAACAAATGATAGACAAAACATAAGAAATACACGGAAGCCGACTAGATAATAAAAATATTTAGTTAATCAGTATAAAGGAGCTCGTGAAGCGTGCGCGTAGCAATAAAAACAAAACAAAACACGCCAGACGCATGTAATTTTCCCAACCATCTGTAGATTCCTGTCTGCAGACGTTACAGAATATAAACATTACGCGCAGGAAAAAAAGAGAAAAACAATTGCCACTGCTTCGAAATAAACGCGCGAAAATACATAAAAAGGAACCGAACAAGCAGGACGAGAGAAGAACAAAAAAATAAATAAAACGACAAAAAGAAAATAAAACTACTCAGATAACATATCTACAAGAAAAAAACACTCAGTGACGTAGAAATTATTTTCTTTTATTTATTTATTATTTAAATTGAGCCCAAAATTTAT
Source organism: Venustoraphidia nigricollis (assembly GCA_034508555.1). Lineage (NCBI taxonomy): Eukaryota > Metazoa > Arthropoda > Insecta > Raphidioptera > Raphidiidae > Venustoraphidia > Venustoraphidia nigricollis. The sequence continues at coordinate 1,021,398 of JAVRKA010000032.1, read as the reverse complement.
TTCAAAATATATTTTCAATATACATTTTTGAAATAAACAACAAAAAATTATTTTTCCTACGACTGTAACATTTGCCACTTTCCAGGACAGACATGTAACTTGTAGATTATAGACGCACGTTAGCTGAGGTCATCAGCGTCTAGTCCTTATTATAATTTAGATCCGAAAATCCATATACAAATTAACCCACCCCTTCCCGCTACTAAAAACTCTATTATAATATTTTTTTGTTTGAAAATTTTTTCGTTTAATGAACAATTTGGGACCTTTTGTCTAGAGCAGCGTTTCCTAAACTCTTTTAATATAAATAATAATAATAATAATAATAGTAATAATAGTAATAATAATAATAACAATAATAATAATGCGTTTAACGTCCGTTTCTCGACTTTATGTCATAACAGACGCTATTCGCACCATTACTATTTCCCATCTACCACACTTCCCGTTATTTTTCTACATTTTTTTTAAAACTTCAACTTATGTAATAGCAATGGGCGAATGACGGAATTATAGGAAATTAGGATAAGGTAGGTAATTTTTCAACTAGGAGTTTGATAGGTAATCGGCCATGGCCTCAAATGAGGAACCATCTCGATATTTATCTGGAATTAATTGAGGGAAACCATGGAAAACCTCAATCAAGATGGCCGGTACAGGAATTACCGTTTCTCGGCGAGAGACAGTAGGAAAAAGTCCCAGCCACATCTGCCCCCGCCGGGATTCGAACCCGGACCTCCCGAATGCGAGTCTAGTGCTGTCACCACTAGTCTACCCAGCTCGGTTTGTATTTGTAATAAAAACTGTACACAACTAACGTCATAACTAAAAACACCTTTTTAAATTTATTCCCATAATAAAAATATTTCATATTGCACTCGCGTTCAGTTATAGATGTGACAATTTACTTAACCCGGCCCTGTCCCGTAATATATTTGCAATATTCGCAGAACTATGTTTTTTCTTACCCTACACATGCTCTGTACATACAATAAGTTCAATGTAATGTTGTTACGATAATAACAGTTGCAAAATAGGTTACAAGGTGTTCGATTAAATTATGGTTGGTCGAAGTATGACGCTTTGTAAAATATTCCCAGCTAATGCAGTCGGACCCATGTATTTTCAACTGATTTTACTCATGTATTTTCAAGTTTTTATTCCCTACGTCTCACGCAAAATGTCTCTTCTACGCTGCTCAGCCAATGGAAAAAATACTTTTAACCTCAAATAAGTACAGTTTTTTACTGATTGGTCTATAACTGCCAGAAAGTGAGGATGAAGGAGAAGTTGAAAATACATGAATCGATTAGTCCGAATAGATTGAAAATACATGACTTCTACCGTATATAAAAAAGAAGCATGTATTTACGCTATATTATTATTACATTTTTAGAATAGTTTCAATCAAAAATAGAAACAATTAAAAATGGTCTTTCATATTTTTTAAAAACTGCCCAAATAATTTAGAATAAAGTATATCATTGTCGTTGTCTATATGAGGCGTTAGGACAAAATCGGTTCAGCCGTTGTCACATAATGCTTGCACACAAAAGTCTAAGAAATCTTAGCACTCAAGAAAACGAAGTAACAAATTTCCGATTTAATCTATATTTGATTGATTTAAGGTAGTTGTCGTGGTACAATGTTGTCAAAAAGTTATAGATTATACGCGCCACAAAAGTATACTAGCTTGTAGCTAAGTGATCCATAATTTGTACGCAAGACTGTACCCGTGGAAACGTAACCCATACAGTATACATATGCATGTATACTTTTCTATAAATTGTTGAACTTTAAACCGTTATTTATAAATAATTAGACGGTTTAAAATTTTTTCTTATTTTTTTTAAACTCAAAATAAATGCATTGAAAGACTGTCAGTTTTTGGAAAGTTTCTGACAGTTAGTTCTTTTTTTATAAATAAGAAACTGGTTCAGAATTACAGAAATCGTATACAATCAATGTTAATTATCCAATTTTTAATTGAATTTATCTCGAATTATATACGGTCGATCGACTTCAAATTTTCAGGGTAATTGTATTATCACGTCCTTAATAAGTATACAAAAATTAAGAATTTTCTGACAGTGTGCCTTAACCACGACAACTACCTTAAGTATTCTAGCGTGTTTGTAAAACTATTTATCGTACAGTCGGTAAAAAGATAATAATGTAGTAGAAGAACACAAGGAGGATAGACGATTCGCCGCCGTCCGGAACGAAGGAAACAAGAGAATATCGCTCGCTCGCTATTATATAAGAGTGCAGAAACAAAAGACCTTTGGGAAATATTGGTGGGTTATATTTACTGGTGAATACAATGCAATACACTAAACTCTAACTGCTATAATGGCGATAGGGACGTCGCCCCCGCCTGTATACGTCGTTCAACTGTCTTCAACTGAACGGGATCCTGTATCGTCGATGTTAATTAGCCTCTATATTAAGAGAACGTGCATTTTTGCTTAAATTCAAAATGAAATATTTCAGCAAATTTCTGTCTGTTGAAATTGTAAATTCACTTTGAAATACTATTTTTCAGGAGATCCCTAAACATAATTTCGAGAATTTATATTTTCTATCAATATTAAGAATCATAAAATATAAAAAAATAGCTTATTTTCGTTATATTATTTTTTAAATAGAATTCCATATCTTTGGTAATTATCAAGAGTTAACCTACAGAAAAGAAAATATATAAATTAATATAATTAATAATTAATATTATTAATTAGCCTTATTATAATAATAATAATAATGCGTTTAACGTCCGTTTCTCGAATTTATGTCATAACAGACGCCATTCGCACCATTACTATTTTCCATTTACCACCTCCCGTTATTTTCTACATTTTTTAAAACTTCAACTTATATAATAGCAATGGGCGAATGAAGGAATTATAGGAAATTAGGATAAGGTAGGTAATTTTTGAACTAGGAGTTTGATAGGTTATCGGTCATGGCCTCAAATAAGGAACCATCTCGATATTTATCTGGAATTAATTGAGGGAAACCATGGAAAACCTCAACCTAGATGGCCGGTACAGGAATTACCGTTTCTCGGCGAGAGGCAGTAGGAAAAAGTTCCAGCCATATCTGCCCCTGCCGGGAATCGAACCCGTACCTCCCGAATGCGAGTCTAGTGCTGTACCACTACTCTACCCAGCTCGGTTAATTAGTCTTATTATTATTTTCTGTATTTCAAAAATTCCAGTTAAATATGAATATAGATTTTCCAGGGACATATATTGTACATAGGAATAAATAAAAGCATATTAATTTAAATTTTCAACCATTAACAATGCTATAGAATACATTAGATTATTGTAGAATGTAGACTATAGACGTTCGACAACTAAGATGATTACCTATTGTGTAAGATGGTAGTGTTACTATTTTTGTTGACGATTGATTTGGTTTCTGAATTATTAAAATTAATTTAAGAAAATATCATCACAATATGTGTTGTTTTTTATTTTCTTAGAGCTGCGTCAATGCCTCCGCAAATAAATTAAATTTCGTATATTAAACTATTATTATAGCCAATATTTTTTTAATTCGGAATGTTGAGGATTCGGCGCACTTTTAGAAGCCAATAAATGCGAAATTGAAGAACACCCGAAAAGCACTGAGGTTTTATGCTGCGTGCCTAAGCCAGCCGAGATCGTCGCGGCGGCGACGCCGGCCAAGGAACGGGAATGGCGCGAGAGGCTAGCGGGCCAATCGAGAAAACTATACTCAACAACGCACGACCTTAACCCTGCTTTTAACGCGCAAGCTACCCACATTTTTCACACTGAAAAGAAACAACTCTATGTCGAAATATATTCACTAGCATTTCAAATGACGAGTTGAACGAACTTTTCTTACTGACATTTATAATCCACGCGTCTACCAGAGGGTTAATTTCCTATACTTTATGGTGAGGAAATTTCCGTTTAAATATTTACCGTAACCAAAAAATATGGAAGCCCGCTGAGATGTCTGCATATGATTTTTATAAAATAAATATTAGATATGATTTATACTGGATGTTTTATTACCAAGAAGACTAACGCATCTTGTAAGGTCACGGCGATTTTTAATTTTTTTATGTGCATTTGTTTCCAAAATAAATATTTTTTTATATTGATTTAACAAATATCTTTATTTAGCCAAACTGACGAGAATGCAAGTAGAGGAAGCCTTAAAAAACGTGTTAATTCATGGGGAAGTGAAACTTCTTCAGAGTTATGTGAACTCATTTCATTGATGCCTTACCAAATTTTGTTTTATATTTCTTGCCATTGAAATATTTCTCCTTTAACAGATACGTCGGTAAAGATGTTTCATTTCAAAAATAATTTCGCAAATGACAAAAACTCCCAGAAAAAATGTGAAATAACGAATCAATCGATCTTGTTATCGATTGAAATTCTAAAATGCTCTCTTATCAAGACATAGTTACAATCTAAGGGTTTTAGCAGCATAGATGTTCTAACAAATCTTTAGTATAAAGAACTATGTCCATATGCAAATGACCTTAGCTGTCGAGCGTCTACAATGTCTCTCTTTCCTCATGTCCGTAAAAGATATTTGTATTGTAACCAACAATAATAATAATAATAATATTTATTTAGTTTCAGAAAAGCTCAGATAACGTATGAAACATAGTCTGAATATAAATATAAAAGTATGCAATATAGTTATTGAAGAACCCATTTAAACTATAAAAACATTTTTCAATTAGGTGATTCTTAAGATATTTTTTGAAAAGCTTAATAGACGCTGCACTTTTTATGAAGTCTGGTATTCTGTTATATGTTTTAGCAGCCATATAGACAGGGCCACGTTGATAACTCACCAAAGAGGCTTTAGGCAGTGTTAATTTGATTTTATTACGTGTTGAGTAGTCATGATTAACTGACTCAAAATTGCTTGGATGATTCCTGACATAAGTAGCTATTTTTTCTTCTTTTTAACGAAACGTCGCAATTTTTTAATTTAGTTTGAATTGTCCAATTTCCCGTTAAAAAATAAAAAAAAACTTTCTAATTATAATGGACGTGAACAATATTGAGATAAGTAGCTATATGTTTAATAAAATATATATCCGTTGTTGAAGTAACTCATTTAAACCAAATATCTAAATTATTGTCAATTCGTTGTGTTAGCAGACAACTCTTACGAATAATTTTTCCGTTTAAATGCGTTTACAAGTACCTGCTCTACGTAAATGATAATTTACACACACACAAAAAAAAAGAGAAAAGAGAAGAATGAGAAAAAGAAGCGAAAGGGACCAATAGTCGGATTTATGCCCGTCGTTATCCGTTATCTAAACGAGAACGCTAAACGGCGAAACGGTTGTATCGTTTTCCTAGACTCAGGGATGTGCAAACTGTAGTCATCCTTTCAGAATAGTTTTTTAAACTTTCCCGATCCTAAAGAACGCACTGAATCTTAATAAACACTAGTTTCATAATCAGACAAAAAAATGTATTTTAAACAAACCAAACTTTCTGGCACTAGATGATGCTTTGGAACTCTATAAAACAAAAAAAAATATTACCGACCTGTAACCTTGCATATAAGTCGGTAATGTTTTTTTGTTTACCCACGCTAGTCTAAACTGATTTGAAAATGTTTTCTCGCTGCTTGAAACGTTTACTTCTTCCCGAAGTATGTATTTTTATTATTATATGTTACGACTAACTGTTATTGCATTATGAGAATTCACTTAAAGCTAACAGACCATAACCTAGTCGGGCAAAGCCGGAGAGAAAAGACAGGATTTCATTTAGAGATGGGAAAAACGGGTCTTTTTAGTGATATGCATCTTTGCATCTGGATCCCGTATGTGAGCCGGCTCACTGAACCGATTCAAAGAGAGCCGAGTTCTGAATATGTTACTGCAGTCTGCCACTGAGTTACCTAGTTCAGTAAATCATATCACGACCTGTATAGAATCAAGAATGCATAGCCAAACATGTGATGCATGAGTCATTTGAGCTGACAGATGCATCAAAGCGAGACCTGATACGTAAGTGTAAAATGTGCTTCTGTGTGTTAAGTGTTTCACTGAGTTATGCGGATCCGTTGATCCGTCGGCTCAAAAAAAAGTGAATCGGCTCTCACGAATCTTCTGTCGAAGTCGGCTCTTTGAACCGGTTCAGATCTGAGTTACCCAACTCTAATTTCATTTGATAAATTATAACACGGTCTGGAATAGTTATCCCATCCCTGTAGGATCTAAACCAGCTTTTGTCTTAGAAGTCATTGTTTTGTTTCGCAGGTTCGGGTTTCCAACCAGAATTCGCCGAGCCAATCCTCAACTTGAGCGTGCCGATTGGTCGGGATGCAACGTTCAGATGTTTGGTGTATCATCTAGGAGGATATCGGGTAAGTACACCTCCTACGTATATATAAAAGACAAAACACTATCTATCAATTTATTTTACAGCTTTCAATCTATTTGCGTTACAAATCAACACGTAATATTATTGCTATCTGTGCATTTATTGCTCGATCTAGTAAGCGAAGTTTTACAATTGAAAATCAATCAGCGATTTCTTCTCACAAAGCATCCAATATTCAATATACACAGTGTGTACATTTTCTCTTAAATTAGCATCCTGTCAACTAATTCAAAGTTAGAGATTGCATTTAAATAATCATTTTCCTCTCTTATCATACGTATAATATTCGCCACGGTTCTAAAAGGTTCTGAAGTTAGTCACAAACAGCGTCGCAAATGCATATTTTAGAGCCGTCCTGGTTGTTTTGTGGGAAAGGAAGACTCCCACCACCTCCCAGTTATAGTTTAAATACAAAAAAAAGAACAACAAAATTTATTTTTTTATCAGCATTTTGTTAGTTGATAATAAATACAAAATTAAATTAATAACGTACAACGCAATTCTACACCTAATTTAAAAAAAATATTTTAAATTTTTAGAGACCGACCTCAGAATAAATTTAGATTTTTGGGACTTCACCACGATTAACCTGGCCCCGTTAATTATATAACTAACCTGAGACAATCAGAATATTGTTTGTTGTACAGCCCCACAAAAACACCGCTTACAAAACATAATACGCCATTGAAATTGAATCGACAATACTTTATTATTTGAAATTAGCGTTGGAGAAATTTCAAAGTAATTGAAATATATTAAAAGATTTTAATTATATTTTATAAGAGACTTAAACGATGAAATAAAAACCGTGAAACATCTGCAAGATAAAATAAAGGAAATAATCCGCGCATGCTTACAAAGAAAATAATAATAATAAAGATATATAATATCCATGTAAAATTACTAAAATGTTTCGAAACTTTAGCCGACTCAAGACTTTAACCAATTAATGAAATGTTAAAATAGCTTATCTACAGCTGGCCAATTTTATATATTGCATTCGTTTTTTAAATATTTTATTCATAAATTGTTAAAACAAAATAAACTAAATAACGACATATTTTTCAATAAAACGAATTTAACTGACAATATTCTTCTTAAATAATATTTACAAAGAATTAAATTATGTATAGGGTGTATCAAAATATGCTATGTATTTACACATTTAAAATTTAATCAGACTCAAAATATCCGAGCGTTTAGTAATGTCTACTCCAGTTCCCAGGCTCAAATCTAGGAGTTTTCAATTCATCATAAAAAACGATAAATTAAAAATGCATTTGATACTTTGCTCAGATAACTCTACAAATTAGTAGTCTTAAAAAAACTTAAATAAAAATTTTTATTTCAAAAAACTGTGACTTCAAAATTGAAAACTAATTTGGTACTGTATCTCAATACAAATCTTGTTGGTTTCCGATTCATTGGTATTTCTACCTGACTAGAAGGTTACTTCACCCGCTGCTACATCGCCTTTGATAATGTCTAACGCAGTCATAGACCATATAAGGAATGGACTGAGCATTCAATATGGCGTTCATGGTCCCAACATAGGAGTTGGTTAAGTTTCTAATAAGGTCTATTTCAATATGTTGGCAAGGTTGTTGACAGGTGTAAACAAGTGTCCTGCGTGTTATATTATTGAGAAAGAAAGTACTTTATTTTTATGAATTGTTTTACAATTTTATAAAAATGAGTGAATTCCTTACGAAGGAATTATATTGTTTAATATGTGGAGTCATTAAGGACAATACAGCGTTGGTTTCATGTCATAGGTGAGTAGATGGGTTTGTTTACATTCTTTGCTTTAATGAAATTTAATTATGGAAATGACATAAAATACTTACTACTTAGTATCTTTTTTCCTACTCTGTACATTCAAAGTACTTAATGTTCAAAACGCAAAGCTGTATACATTTTATTTCATGCATTTTATCATATTTTCATTATTTCCACTTAAATACATTGCTCGATATATAACGTTTCAAAATATACAAAAAAATTTTTGCACTCTATCTACATATGTCCCTGTTTTACGCATAAGATGGCTTAGGGTACGCTGTATAGCATTTGTGAACCTTAAATCAAAACTTATCCAATATGTTGGGACCACTCCCGGTTATACTGAAAGATAGGCGATGCTCAGTCCATTCCTTATATGGTCTATGAACGTAGTTGTAGACGAAACATTAGGTAAAAATACCAATAAACTAGCGCCTACAAACCCAAAAGCCAAGCAGATTTGGAACAAGGCCGGATCAACCAGCGCCTACAAGCCAAGAAGATTTGGATCAATGCCGAATCTCTCAGTTGACATCAGAAGGAAGAGTCGCACTACGACCAAAAAGTTTTGATCCATTTTGTATACACGACACGTGCAATACAAGTGGAGAGAAACGGGCAGACGGCAAACACGCAGCTGTGTATATTATAAATGAGGTAAAGTTTGGAGCCGTTTGTCACGGCCGGTATACTATTATTGCAGCATGTGCTGGGGCTGCGCCCCATACGACTCTTCTCATCTATGTGCCTCTCTAGTATACCGCACACTACAGCATAACGGCGGCGCTGCGTCCCTTCGCCCCCGTCCCGCACCACTATTCGCCCCAGTTCTCATCTTTCCCGATGTAATTCAAATTTAATAATTATTTTAAAAGCATTAAAAGACGCTTACGATCTCCGTTGTCGCGCGTCTACAATAGGGATGTTGACTATTTTTGGGAAAGTGTTTTAAATCGTGTATAAGTATCTAATATAGCCACAAATATTTATTATTTTTATTTAAATATACAACTCAAGCCTTAAAAATCATGTATTTTAAATCCCGTTTCAAATTTCGGTTCAAAACGCCAATACTAGTCGCGTGACGTCACCTGGTCATACCAAAGGGAGCTCAAAAGTTTACACAGGAGCTACCATTCTATAGATGCGGTCACAAAGTAGGAGGCTGTGCTCATAAACGCTAGTAAACTAATGAGGCTAAGAAAAAATTTTCGTAATTCTTGTTATAAAACATGAATTCTAAGTTTTCGAACTATTAGCCTTAATAAATACACTTTTAATAATGATCTCATGATGATGCTAACTTGATTAGCAAAATGTGCGTCGAGAAAGAGTGTTGGTCGTTTGGTGTTTGCAGCATTTGAAGTCGAACTTCTTTAGCGACCGCTGTGAATTTGAATGACCTCGACATGGAATTCAAATATGAAACGCTAAGAAAGAATGCCTTAGCTTTAAAGTTATTTTAACTGTATATTACAACTTTAAAAATGCCTACTTGTAATCAAACTTTCTTCTTATAGAATACATAAAAAAGTACAAATATATATTAGCACTAGGCCCAGATAACCCTGACAATTGGTCGCGCAATTCGTATAGGAATACGTAACTTCAAATTATTCCATTGTTTCAAATTAGCATACTTGTATTTATAAATAGCAATATATTTTGGTAAATCGGAATTGCTAATAGAAATTAATACGGTTAATTAAATTATTACGAAGTCAGTTTATTAATTAATTATTGCTTTAATTGACATAAATATTTATAACGATGCACGTGTAACGCAAATGAAACCTTCAAAGATAAGTAAAGATGTAAATACAATGCAATATTAGGTCGTAAATTTCACAAAATAGTTTGCAAACGTGACAGGCGCAAAGCAATCTAAACTAAATAAAAAAAACCCGGGTCGCAGTGCCAAAACCCTGCCGACAATATAGTGTATTTGCTTGTATAGGGCCGTGTGGTTTTAGACATTTATTATGTGAAATTAAGTTTGTTTTTGGGCAAAATAAAAAATTTAACCCCTTAATACACCCCTTAAGATAACATTTTTTTCTTAATTGTAATATTATTATCAATCTAACGTCTACACCGAATTAAAGACACTCTTCAATAAATAAGTCACTATCTGCAAACTAGTGTTTTCATAAAATTTGTAAATCCGGTCCTGTCGGGCCGATTTTATTAAAATTGTGGGGACACTTTTTAATCACTACCAGAGGGTTAAATTTCAATTTTAAAACGATTCGGAGAATTTTTTCGGTATTTTGGGGCCCAAAAACAGTTTTCAACCCCTAAAAACTACCCTTAAAATAGCCCGATTAGGCCCATTTTAAATAGGCTTCTTGCGGTGATGGGTTTCAACACGTGGCCCAAATTTCGTTTAAATCAATTAACTCTTTCGAAAGTTATTGCCCGCACACACACACACATATATATATATATATATATATATATATATATATATATATACATATATATAATATAAACATTTTCAAAAATGGTGCCAAAGTGTTTAGGAGGTTATGAAACGTCGAGAAATTTTGGTCCGACCCCTAGGTCCCGCCATCCGACCAACGCCAATAGTGTATGTTGCCTTATGGCAAATACACTAATAAATAATAAAAAGCACGATTTACCTAGACTAGGCGGCGTTGTCTCATAATGAGCATAAATAAGAGTTACTTTTCAAACAGACTAAAAAACCAAACGGGCGAGTTCTGATTTCAACTCGAATAAATTTCGCAAATTTATTTTATTTTTTCAACCTTATTTTCTGGTAGACAACTTTACCGTCTGCTTTAATGTACTTCGAAACTGGAGAAACCTTGCAATGTTTAGCTAATATTCCATTTTCCAAACGAGAAATATTTTGTAGATTATAGACGCTCGGCAACTAAGGTCATTAAAAAAAAATCACCAATGGGCATAGACTATCGCGTTAAAAAAAAAGCGCTTTTCGTGGAGACCAATTTTGCCACGTAATGTTATAACGATCTCAAACAATTTTTTGAAATTCGGACAGGAAAACGTCTGTCGGGTTAGCTAGTTGTTAATAATGATAGAAAACTTGAGAAACGAACGCCCCTACGACCGACGTCGTTAATTGGCACATAACATAAAAAAACTCGGATCCTGTCGACAATATAGTGTATTTGCTAACACAGATATTGTGGCTTTATTATGTTGACGTCAATTCGTAAAATATAAATTTATTTTTATCAACACATATGAACGTCGTCATATTATTCCTACTTAAGAAGTTTCACTTCGATCGTGTGTCATAACACATGCCTTTATAAATGTGTAGTTAGAGTACAGTGTCGGATAATATTCGGGCTTTATTATGTTAATTATCAACACATATGAACGTCGTCATATTATTCCTACTTAAGAAGTTTCACTTCGATCGTGTGTCATAACACATGCCTTTATAAATGTGTAGTTAAGTACAGTGTAGGATAATATTGGGGCTTTATTATGTTAACTTTAATTTGTAAAATATAAATTTATTTTTATCAACACAATATATGAACGTCGTCATATTATTCCTACTTAAGAAGTTTCACTTCGATCGTGTGTCATAACACATGCCTTTATAAATGTGTAGTTAGAGTACAGTGTCGGATAATATTGGGGCTTTATTATGTTAACTTTAATTTGTAAAATATAAATTAATTTTTATCAATACATATGAACGTCGTCATATTATTCTTACTTAAGAAGTTTCACTTCGATCGTGTGTCATAACACATGCCTTTATAAATGTGTAGTTAAGTACAGTGTAGGATAATATTGGGGCTTTATTATGTTAACTTTAATTTGTAAAATATAAATTTATTTTTATCAACACAATATATGAACGTCGTCATATTATTCCTACTTAAGAAGTTTCACTTCGATCGTGTGTCTTAACACATGTCTTTATAAATATGTAGTTAAAGTACAGTAGATGATACCATAATAATTCGCCCTCCAATATGTGTAAAAAAAAATAATAGAATTTGTTAAAAATCACTTACATATAGCAATTGTTTTGCGGCAACTAGGAATTAGGATCTTGCAATATGACGGTAGATATGCATACAGCAGGCAAAAATTTTTTGACACAGAAACGACAGTTTTACGAAAAACACAGCAAAACTAATAACACACACGTGAAAAGGAAATGTTCAAGAATGTTTTTCAACAATAACATTGGTTTAATCAACATTTTTTACGTTAAAACAATAATTATTTAACAAAGCTGATTTTGCAACAAATTCACTAGTCACTGACAGTTCGATACTCAGATTTTTTTCTAATCACTGTTACCAACGCTCAAAAGACACTCGTTTTTATTAATGCAATTTCACCCTCCATTGTCTGTATAACTGTCGTGATTATACAATTTCTTTATATTTGCTATAATAGGCTCACGGAAAATATCTTATATTTAAAAGTATCTATTGCCACCAGAATAAATTAGTTGCGATAAATGTTTTTTACACCCTAAAATCTACTGTTTTCGCAGTCTTTTTGTTAAAACAGAAAAATGGCTGCACGATTTTGATAAAAAAAAATTGGAGTCGTACTTACGTTAAAGCCCTTTGATTTGCATCTTAACAAAGTATATATCATTTTTTTATTTGCGAGATTGCGTGTCAGAAAAAAATGACATAAATACTTCTTTTCAAAAATAGTGTAAAAATACTGCGATGACTTTGAAACAAAAATATGGTGAAAATGTTGATTTCTATTTTCGCACCCATTACAACAACTTTTCCTTATAATTACTAAGCTAGTAAAATAATTCAAGAAAGAAGTTAGAATGTTTCTAAAAGAAAAAAATAAAATTTCTCATTTTCATTTCGCAGTCATTTTCGACAACCTGCATTCGATTAGAAATTGGCGAAATTATTTCTGTAGTGACTTCCAACTGAACTTAAATTCGGGAAGGTGTCAGTATGAAACGAACTTAACGAACAGAATTATTTTATTCTTTTGGAGACTCCTTTATTGAATTCGATTCCATTTTTTTTGAATTATCCTTTTCAGAATTTCAGAACTAGTATATCTTTTTAAGAGTCAGAAATTTTCAAAAAAAAAAAAGGTTAAATAATAATAGAACTGTTAGGAGATGGTATTTTGTATGTGGGTGAAAGTTTCCCCAATTTAGGAAAACACAGCGTAACCGACTGATAAAGTACCGTGCTAATAAATTAATGCCCCGTTTCACGTGGACTAAATAAAAAAAATTGTTTTTCAAAGTTGTTCTCTCCAGTTATGTGACATGATGTGCGGTAAACAAGCGATGTAAAAATGAAATTTATTCTAACAACATTTAAAATATGTTGCATTACTAATTTTTTTCATTAGATTTTCAACAGAATTTGTTTGTGACGTTTAAATGCTTATTTTAGAAAAATAAAGTATCTATAATAATTTTTCGATATATTTATAGTTCCAGAAGACAAAGATATAAGTCATCTATTTATTTTTTAGTAAGAATGTGATATACTGTCATTATCTGAATTTAATTATTTTGCATCGCATCGTAAAAAATCAATGGCAAAGTTTCCCCCAGCTGGATAAAGTATGTCACCTTTTATTAATGTTCATTTTAAGAGAAATAAAAAGTAGATAAGGAAGAAGAATTAACGGTGATAATTTAATATAATTTTTTGTTATTGATGATGCGGCCATTAAAGTTGCGAAATTAAAGTCAAAGAGGATGAAATAAAAGGTACGCAGCGAATATTACGAAAACTGTTTAACGACGTACTAAAATGAGCATTTTAAATTCATCAAATATTTATCTTTCCTCGTTAATACATAATTTTTTTCATCGAGTACCTATTTTTTTCTAACGGCTTCAAAATTCGACATCGATGAAGAAACTAGAACAGAACTTGAAAACGCAGGAAACAGAGACAAACTGAGTACATTTCCGAAACAAAACAACACCATCTTTCCTTCTGATTTTGAAAACAAATGCTAAGCGGCAACGAACGAACGCATGGTATTTAGAGAGTAGTTTTAATTTAGTTGATATGAAAACAAAGAAAGTGTATTGTTTTATTAAATTGTTACGACGCGGACGACAAGAAAGCATTGATCATTACATTATTATAGTATTTCATACAAAGAAATGAATTATTACACCAAAGGTTTTAATTTCTAACCAATATTTTTCCTTAAAAGTTAAACAAATCAAAGTGATTCAATAAATTATATTCACATTTAAGAAAATCGTTTGTGTTACGCCTTATTAGATATAAAATCCACAGGGAATGTTTTTAATACGAAATATATAATTTGCATTTTTTGTAGTTTTGTGATTGATAGATGATAGTACATTTTAAGAAATGTTCAATAAAAATGCAAAAGAGATGTCGCAAAGGAAAAAAATTTAAAAAAATAGTCGCAGATAGGTCTGTGGCCTGTGGCTACAAAAAACCCATCTCGCTTAAAATCTCTTGGATGACTGACTCTGAAATACGTTTTTCTTGTTGTTCCAGGTCGGATGGGTAAAAGCGGACACAAAGGCGATCCAGGCAATCCACGACCACGTGATTACTCACAATCCGCGTGTCGCCGTGTCTCACGACGACCACCAGACGTGGAATTTGCACATTCGGAACGTGCAGGAGGAAGATCGCGGACAATACATGTGTCAGATCAACACGGATCCAATGAAAAGCCAGGTCAGTAACGAAGTCACGCTCGCACGAAACTCGTAGTTCGAACTTTATATTATATAACTAATATTTGCCAAAAATTACATTTTTGAAACGTTTTTTGATACGTTTCTAGAACATTTATTGTTTAGCAGAAGTGTAGCGTGCCTTGGCGGGGCCCCGTATAAAAATTTGTTTGGGGGCCCTTAGGAAGGGTAAAGATTTCTCACAAAAGAAAAAAAATGTTTGCATAAAATTAAAAGAAATATTTATTCATCATAATTATCTATCTGTCACTTTTTCCAAAATTTTTTAAAAAATTCAAATTGAATATACTCTCCTTGCCTTTTTTTCGGCAAACTGATTTATTAAATAATTTATAGCTGATGATAGCTAGCTATCTATAGGGGAAATCCCACAGCCCGCGCCAACTTTTGAACGCACGCTTTACGCGGGAAAAAAAGAAATAGTTTTTTTTGACTTTTGTCATTTCTGAAATAAAAAAAAATTTGGGATTTTTTTATTAATTTTTGTTTACGCACGTTGGGGGCCCCCGTATAATTGATACGGCAGATACGGCGGTAGCTACGCCCCTGTTGTTTAGTCAAAATGTATTTAAAACATACTGTAAACTAATATTTGTTGATTGGGATTGGACGTTAGGATTAAGTCATTATTTAATAGACGTTTCTAGTGTTAAAATACATTTATGTTGTTCTACCGTGTAAAAGTTTATTTCCAATTATTATTACAAATATAAATTATCAGTCAAAAGGTCGTAGAAACAGGTTTTATATTTAGCGTTCGCCGTTTCTAAGATGTTTTCTGATGGCCTATTAACAGGTGAGCAGCGCAATAAAAAGGTATATAAAAGCAAGGCAGCAACGCCGGGGCTTTCGCAACTCACATACGGTTACAAAAGGAACTAAAAAGAAATTAACTCCTGATATATTGCGTGCGAACTGAATTGTTCCGACACATGTGAAAAGTTCCCCACTGACGCCGCCTCCAGACGCGGACTGACACAAAACAGTAGAGTCTTTCAAATAAATCTAGATGTTGAATTTAGATTTAAAATAAAAAATAAATGATAAAAATTGAAACAAAAGCATAACTGGTCGAGTGCGAGTCGGACTCGCGAGGAGAGAGTTCCGTACCATTCCGTTTTCCGTGAAAACTTAAAAATGAGGATTTTCGTTTAGGTTTTCCCGTAAACGATGGGAGACATTCCACATCCTCTATTTTTTTTAACTTTTAGTCTCAGTAATTTTGGAGATAAGGGGAGGAATGGTCAATTTTCATTTGATATGTCACACAATGTAGTTTGCAAAACGTTTTTTTTTAATTCATCTTTAAAGTTTAATTCCAAAATATGTAATAATAGAAATTAGTTTCACGGGTAATTGGAATAAAAAATCAATTTAAACACTCATTGATTGCAACGTTTCTTCTTTATTAAATCAAGACTTTTTCAAGTTCTGGAAAAAAATTTTTTTACAAAAATTAACAATCATATAATAAAAATATAAAAAACCTTATGGATTAAATAATTTACTAAAAAGAAACAATAATTTAAACATATTGAGGTTAGTCACATTATTGTTTCTTTTTAGTAAATTATTTAATCCATAAGGTTTTTTATATTTTTTATTATATGATTGTTAATTTTTGTAAAAAAAATTTTTTCCAGAGCTTGAAAAAGTCTTGATTTAATAAAGACGAAACGTTGCAATCAATGAGTGTTTAAATTGATTTTTTATTCCAATTACCCGTGAAACTAATTTCTGTTTTTTTTTTAATTTTCTAATTTATCCCCCAACAGTGACCTCCATGTTTAAAATTCATTTATTTACGTTACACGTCCATCTGTTTGCACCAAATTTCAACTCAATCGGTTCAGCAGTTTCGGAGCAAATTGGTTGTGACAGACGGATGGACACGAGTGATCCTATAAGAATTTTTCTAAAACCGGGTCTGTTGAGAAATTCTTTACGTATAGAAGTATAAAAAGTCTACAAACCATTCAAAAAAAGCATACATCAAGTTAGAGAGTACCGCTTCTTGAGATTTCGTGCTTTGAGAGTAAATCAAAACAAGTAAACATAATCAAATTTATCACAAAAATGACTCTAAAAACGATTGAACAGAAAAAAAATAGTTCGCTTTATTTAATGAAATTATTTTTAACAATACTTACCTATGAAAACGCAGTTTCTCTACAAAGGCATTTGCATTGAATGGAAAAATAATACACCTTTACACTGCTAGCGGGTGTGCTCCATTACGCTTTGCGCGTCGGAGATGACTTTCGTTCATACAAAAAGTTATAGATATCTACAATAATTTCGAACGAATTTGAACTGAAAATATGTACGTACGTCCGAGCTATACATGTCGCAAACCTTGACGAATTGCTTTAGTTTATTGATTTGCAGCATCTTAGTTCTTGGTATGGGAGTAATTTTGTAAATGAAGCGGAAATGCGTTGAAAAAAGCGCGCGATATTTAAATTATTCAATTTACTATAATATGATTCTTTGGTGCGGCCTACAGCATGTGCTGCTGCGTATTAGAGAGAGAGAGAAGACATAGCTGTCAACCGTGCTTTTATAAATACAGTGTGAAATAAATATGTCATTGGCGACTACTGTAAGACTCGCTCATTTTTTTTAATGGCTTTGTTTACTATATCAGAGTAGAACTCTATTTAAATTCATTGAAATGCGCTCAGTATTTCTTGAACAGCTTGTAAAATATTGTTCCAGAGTGTAGTATAGCAAGTTGTAGAATCTGTAGTGTTATATAGCCAATATATCGGACAGGCATTCACAGAACGTACGTATAATGGAGCCATAATTCATAGCACGACAGGTGAGTATTAAATATACTGCCATTCTTTCACCGTAACAGAAATCGATACTCCTTGTCAGTGCTTAGAGCCGGCTTGAAAATCGCAAATTGTCTGAATCTAAGAAATGCACTCAAAGCTGTCAGTTTACACATTCTACTGTCGAATATTCAACTAAATTATAGGAACACTGAATAAAAAAAAAAGTAATCCTAATGATGATAAGAACTTTAGTTTTAATTATATCCTGATGTTATATCTTGGTTAGCGAAATGCACGTCGGCGTCGAAAAGAAATAATTGGTTTGGCGTTTTGTTGTTACTTTTGAGTACTTATGTGTTATTTGACAGCTATATATATTTTTTATTTCGATAATTATAAGGATTTTTTTTGCGTTTTTTAATTGCATTATTATCAATTTTTAACAGCAATTTTTAAAGAGGACGTCATTTGGAAATTTCTTTTTTTCTGTTGTCATTTATATGTGAGCATAAAATGAACTTCTCTGCATTAATTAATAAAATTTTATTTTTATTGGGTTGAAAGTTTAAGTGTATCACGATGAAAAAAGTTTAAGAAGCGCTGGTAGACATAATCTTTGTATAAAAACAATGGCCTGTATTATGTGCCATAACATTCACGTGCAATAATTTATTGTCTGTACGCGTTTTCTGTTACAAAACTAGTGTTTGTTCCATTTGAACAAGAAATGTGTTTCGACGGCTTCAGAACGACACTTGTAGCCGGTCTTTGCTTCTTAAACTCGATATAACTTCCGTGCCTGTTTGTCATAATTCAGTTAAAAAACAAATAAGTTTTTAAACTGTTGTTCTACAGTCTCTAATTTCATTAACAACATTTTTTTTGTTTTCAACAATGACAGAAACTTCAAACTATCCGTTTGTCCAATTGAAATAGAGTAGCGAAAATGCTTTGTTGTGAACTGAAGAGTTCTTGCTGTCGCATTCCAGTCTCTCAGATACCCGGAATTCTAAGTCACGAGCTCAAAGATACAATCCCTCATTCATCGGCGCAAATGAAATAGTTACGTCATTAAAATTCCTTGCACAAACGTTAAAACTGGTTTTAATTTTTGTCAAAATAATAAAATTATATAAAAATTATTTGTCGAGAAAAAGGACTTTTAAATAAACACTTAATTTTTTATTTACAGCGACGTTTCGTTCCTTGTTTGGAACTTTATCAAGCTTTAATAACTATTAAATGTTTTGATTAAGTAGATATAAATAGTTATTAAAGCTTGATAAAGTTCCAAACAAGGAACGAAACGTCGCTGTAAATAAAAAATTAAGTGTTTATTTAAAAGTCCTTTTTCCCGACAAATAATTATTATATTAATTACCAAGGACGAAAAAGAAATAAAGTCAATAAAATTATATTTTTTTAAGTTTACTAAATCAAAAATAAAAACATGTTTACAATAAATTCCATAGTTATTGTAATACTGAGAACGATTTTGCAGAAATGCTGGAATTTTTGACCATTTTTGTTCTAAAATCCAAATGAAATAGTCTGTTTCTGAAAAGCAAAGTAGTTTTAAATAATTAATTAATGAAGGAACGGCCTACAATAAATTCGCATGCCTGTTAGTATGCGATTATATTTACGTATTGCCTTCTAAAGCCTAAACGGCTGGATCGATTTGAATAAATGAGATGTAGAGTGGTTCGTTCCGATCGCAAAAATGGCACTCAAAAATTCTAGAATAACAAACGAAGATTTATATTGAATTAGAATTAGTAAAAATGAATAGTTTAGTGTGGAAATGCAAGCACCAATTAGCAAGTGAAACAAAACAGTTATATAATTTGTGTGTCGACGAAAGTGCAACGGGGCTCCGTGGTCGCCATATTATTATACTGGATAGGCGACGGCGTGCAAGGAATATGGCACAAAGAGCACGACTCGCTGTACAACAAAAACCCCACAGCCGTCTGTTGTTAGACTGTTGAGCGGATATTAGCATTGAGCTTGCGAAAACATTGCGGTCGGCATTATACAACTCGTCGTACACTGGACACCGTCCGACTTATAAACTTAACATTCGCCACTAGAGACATCTGTCAATGGGCTTACAACTAAACATTGAACACTGCAAACATCCTCGATGGGGTTGTTAATAAATATGTAGTGACATCTGCCGATTGCTATATAACTAAACATTGGATACTAGAGACATCTATCGATGAGCTTTCAACTAAACGTACCGGTTGTCTTATAACCAATGTCTTCAAAAATGGTAATTTCTAATATGTAAATGTATTAACAATTTTTTATAATTAATATTTAAACCTCGCGTCTTCTATGTTTAGGTAACGAAATTTCATGTACCACAAACATGTTACACAAATTAGAAATTATTCGTGCAATCAGAGATTTGTGATATCTATTTTATATGAAAACTTATTTCTTTTACATAAAAACCTTCCCTAGCTAGTAGTTAGTACATATCTAAAACGATACTTTATTGTTTTGTTATTAGTGTATTTGCCATATGGCAACATACATTATTGGCGTCGGTCGGATGGCGGGACCTAGGGGTCGGACCAAAATTTCTCGACGTTTCATAACTTCCTAAACACTTTGGCACCATTTTTAAAAATGTTTATATATATATGTATATATATATATATATATATATATATATATATATATATATATATATATATATATATATATATGTGTGCGGACAATAACTTTCGAAAGAGTTAATTGATTTTAGCGAAATTTGGCCCACGGGTTGAAATCCATCACCGCAAGAAGCCTATTTAAAATGGGCGTAATCGGGCCATTTTAAGGGTAGTTTTTAGGGGTTGAGAAACGTTTTTGGGCCCCAAAATACCGAAAACATTCTCAGAATCGTTTCAAAATTGACAGTTAACCCTCCAGTAGTAATTAAAAAGTGTCCCTAAAATTTTAATAAAATCGGCCCGACAGGACCGGACTTACAAATTTTATGAAAACACTAGTTTGCAGATAGTGAATTATTTACTGAAAGTTGTATATAATTTGGTATAGTAGTTTGATTGATAATAATATTGCAATTAAGAAAATAAATGTTATTTTAATGGGTGTATTAAAGAGTCAAATTTTTTATTTTGCCCAAAAACCAACATAAGTTCGCATAATAAAGCCACACTGCCTGTATTATCAAATACACTATATTATCGGCAGGGCTTTGGCACTGCGACCCGGGTTTTTATTTTCTGTAATTTGAATCTGCTCCAACTCTCGTGAGGGTTTTTTGATCTCAAAATAATTTATACGCATACTTCGATCGTGGTTCAAAGAACGTCCGTCATTCCAAATTTTGTTAAAATTGGTCGATTGCGGAACAAACTGATCGGAAGTATCCAGTTAAAAAAAGTTAGTAGTGCATTAGTGCTTATAAATAGGTTTGTTCTATTCTATTTTCTGCTTCGATCCAAACTATTGGACAACTTGCTTTACAAGCGGCCAACACTTATTTGAATACGAAAGTAAAATACGACGAGTCCTAAGACGAGATGGGTTATAAAAAAGGGAAACGAACAAATTTCGACGCAGTTAATATATCACTTAAAAGAATTGCAAACCCTGGAATATGTACCAAGTATTAAGAAAAAAACATCTAAAATCGATGCGTTCGAGAAATTCGTTTTTAATTTTACGTTTGGAACGAGGTTGTAAACATTATAGTTCGACCGGCGACAAGCGAACTGTATAAAGCTGTTCGGCAAACGACGATACATGTTATGCGGACAGATTGTATCTTTTCTTGCACGACAGCTTTAAACGAACACCCTGTACAAAAAAAAAGCCGCCCATAGAGTATCAATGTTGACACACGATGTATGTATGCTAGTGTTGTACACGAACGAACAAACAGCGTGTATTAATTAATATTTATTTAGGATGCCAGTGCAATGCAATGACTGAGATGACTTTTGCCTTTTGCCCTACTCTACCCTAACCGGCGACCCGTGCTGTAGAGGAATTGCGGGTCAATTGTGGAACCGCACACAAACACGTTTCATTAACTAGCAATACACTACATTCACTAATAATGTCCAGATTCTTGGAGAAGCAGTTTATAAATTTTAATCTTGTTGTTCGACTATGACAGTCAATTGTTCTTTAAAGTATTTTTAGTCTTTTTTTAATTCTAAATAGATTGACCATAATTCTATGGGTGCGAACAAGAACGAAGAGAAGAATTGTTTGAAAAATAAAATCGACAACAAAATTTGATCTCTTAGTTCACTAAATTCTTGGCATTTACACAAATGGCTACTACCTGCAACCATATAGTTAGGTATAATTGTAGGTTTTATTGACTCAATGGGTAGTTTAATAAATTGCCACACAGTTTCAAAAATCTAAAAGTTTTGAAATTTAAAAGAGAATTGAAGACTGCTCTTATTAAACAATGTTAACCTATTTACCGATATGGTAGTTGATTTTGTTGTGAATGAGTTGTAAATATATCTTTCTTTTTGACGAATCCTATACATATTTGTATGTCTTTGGATCAATAAATTATCTTATACTTAAATGTTGGGACCATTGATAACAAGAAACAAAAACCCGGGTCGCAGTGCCAAAACCCTGCCGACAATATAGTGTATTTGTTTGTATAGGGCAGTGTGGTTTTATACTTTTATTATGTGAAATTAAGTTTGTTTTTGGGCAAAATAAAAAATTTAACCCCTTAATACACCCCTTAAAATAACATTTTTTTTTCTTAATTGTAATATTATTATCAATCTAACGTCTACACCGAATTAAAGACACCCTTCAATAAATAACTCACTATCTGCAAATTAGTGTTTTCAAAAAATTTGTAAGTCCGGTCCTGTCGGGTCGATTTTATTAAAATTTTAGGGACACTTTTTAATTACTACTAAAGGGTTAAATGTCAATTTTGAAACAATTCTGAGAATTTTTTCGGTATTTTGGGGCCCAAAAACATTTTTCAACCCCTAAAAACTACCCTTAAAATGGCCCGATGACGCCTATTTTAAATAGGCTTCTTGCGGTGATGGATTTCAACACGTGGGCCAAATTTCGTTAAAATCAATTAACTCTTTCGAAAGTTATTGCCCGCACACATATATATATATATATACGCAAATATATATATACATATATATATAAACATTTTTAAAAATGGTGCCAAAGTGTTTAGGAGGTTATGAAACGTCGAGAAATTTTGGTCCGACCCCTAGGTCCCGCCATCCGACCAACGCCAATAGTGTATGTTGCCGTATGGCAAATACACTAACAATAAAAAAAATTGAATACCGTGATGATGTTACCAAAATAAATTTATTTATCACTAATTTTAAAAGAATAAAATAAAGTAAAAATGAACCTTCGACTGTTTACCGCTATTTTTTAATAAATATTACAGTTGTGAAAGTACTATAGTTTGAAATATAGTTTATCCATGAGTGTACCCGGGATTATTCTGTCACATGATTTTCTGCCATGGCCTGACGAACACATAGGGTCTGTCCGCACGATAATAAACACATTCTAATATACGTCGGTTATATAGTAGAAGTAAACAGGCCCGACAGTCACAGAGCTCTGTTAAGATATTTTATAAAATATACATGCGCTGTGACCGCCGCAACGCCATTTGCCCTGGCCTCGAGACATTTCCGATAATATTCAAAAGTCGACAAAGGACCCGGCGAACACACAGACTAGAGTTGGGTAACTCAGATCTGAACCGGTTCAAAGAGCCGACTCCGACAGAAGATCCGTGAGAGCCGACTCACTTTTTTTTGAGCCGACGGATCAACAGATCCGCATAACTCAGTGAAACACAACACACAGAAGCACATTTTACACTTACGTATCAGTTGTTGCTTTGATGCATCTGTCAGCTCAAATGACTCATTCATCACATGTTTGGCTATGCATTCTTGATTCTATATACAGGTCGTGATATGATTGACTGAACTAGGTAACTCAGTGGCAGACTGCGGTAACATATTCAGAACTCGGCTCTTTTTGAACCGGTTCAGTGAGCCGGCTCACATACGGGATGCAGATGCAAAGATGCAGATCACTAAAAAGACCCGTTTTTCCCATCTCTAATACAGATTCGAGGCACCGGCTTGAGACAAATCTTAATTATGAGTAGAATAAAAATAATAATCGTGGAACGGAAGTTTGGATGAGGAGCAATCAAAAGAGAAAACTTTACCAATGTTTCGCTTGTAGCCAACGTTTCGAAATATTTTATTGGCCACAAGCGAAATATCGGTAAAGCTTTTTTCTTTTAATTGTTCCTTCCTTTCAACGATTACATTATTGCAACAAAACAAATACTAATAAAAAAATAATAAAAAAACTCGGGTCGCAGTGCCAAAACCCTGCCGACAATATAGTGTATTTGCTTATACAGGCAGTGTGGCTTTATTTTGCGAGCTTAAGTTGGTTTTTGGGCAAAATAAAAAATTTTACTCCTTAATACACCCCTTAAAATAACATTTTTTTTCTTAATTGCAATATTATTATAAATCGAACCTCTATATCAAATTATATACAACTTTCAGTAAATAATTCACTGTTTGTAAACTAGTGTTTTCATAAAATTTGTAAGTCCGGTCCTGTCGGGCCGATTTTATTTAAATTTCAGGGACACCTTTTAATTACTACTAAAGGGTTAAATGTCAATTTTGAAACGATTCTGAGAATTTTTTCGGTATTTTGGGGCCCAAAAACATTTTTCAACCCCTAAAAACTACCCTTAAAATACCCCGATTACGCCCATTTTAAATAGGCTTCTTGCGGTGATGGATTTCAACACGTGGACCAAATTTCGTTAAAATCAATTAACTCTTTCGAAAGTTATTGCCCGCACACATATATATATATATATATATATATATATATACGTATATAAATATATATATATATATATATACATATATATATAAACATTTTTAAAAATGGTGCCAAAGTGTTTAGAAGGTTATGAAACGTCGAGAAATTTTGGTCCGACCCCTAGGTCCCGCCGTCCGACCAACGCCAATAGTGTATGTTGCCTATGGCAAATACACTAATAATTGCGGCTTCCCAACTCACACAGACAAAATGTCTGTGAATTCAATACACAGGAATTCTTGCGGTGGGTTTTCCGTATACAATGCTTAGTTCACTAAAATAAATATTACTGAATTTTAATATACACACTAGTGAATTCTTAAATGGCGAACCAAAAAGCATTTATTCACCAAACTTATGTATTTGAAACAATTGTACAAAAAAAAATGAAAAAAAAACAGCTGCCGTTTTTAAAAGAACAAAACAAAAATGTACAAAAGTAGCAAAAACAAAAGAAGCGCGACGCGTCGTACGTTTTTTAAATGTCAATTAGAGATAGAGTTTTACAATAGAACAAGGACGCGATAGAAAGGGGAAGACAACAAGGAGGAGGGGGTGGAGGGAGTGCGGCGTAAACTATTTCTTTCTCACAGAGCGGTGGCAAGCTTTCGCAACAGCGTTAAAGCTCGAGTTAAAAGCTAACGCTTTCGCTAATGAACAAGATCTTAATCGGCTGTTTATCCAGCAACGGCGGCTGTAATTTGTCAAAAAAGCACCACTCACGATTCGCCTTATATATCCGTTCTTAACTTCTCGTCTAAGTTCACACAACAACTAGGGTTCACAATTTTACATAAAAAATACCGCTTACAACATCGTTAAAAATATCGATTGGCCATATCTTTTTTTTAGGTATACAGTTTTTCTAGGCAGTCACGGTTAGGTATAAATTATAACTATTAGTTATCATTATTATTTAACAGAGCTGGGTAGAGTAGTGGTACAGTACTAGACTCGCATTCGGGAGGTACGGGTTCGATTCCCAGCAGGGGCAGATGTGACTGGGACTTTTTCCTACTGCCTCTCGCCGAGAAACGGTAATTCCTGTACCGGTCATCTTGATTGAGTTTTTCCATGATTTCCCTCAATTAATTCCAGATAAATATCGAGATGGTTCCTTATTTGAGGCCATAGCTGATTACCTATCAAACTCCTAGTTTAAAAATTACCTACCTTATCCTAATTTCCTATAATTCCTTCATTCGCCCATTGCTATTACATAAGTTGAAGTTGTAAAAAATGTAGAAAATAACGGGAAGTGGTAGATGTAAAAATAGTAATGGTGCGAATGGCGTCTGTTATGACATAAAGTCGAGAAACGGACGTTAAACGCATTATTATTATATTATTTACTTTTAAACAGGAAAACGTAAAAAAAACCTACCAGACATCAATTAAAAAAACCAACATAAAAACATTTTAAATTTTAATTAAAAAAAAGTAAAATATTTTTCGAAAATAAAAAAAATCAATCAAGCTCTATCTTTAGTTTCTATTTTAATAAATTTGACTCAAAACTATGCCGTCAATGTTCAAAACAAAGTCAATTGAAAAGGGGATGCAGTGGTGACCCTGCATTGATATCACTGGCTTGTAGCGCCCGCCCCGTTCTGCGAGCGTTAAATACTTAAATAATTTCCTGTTCCTCTTCAGTCACTTCCACACTCTCCGATGCCGAAACAAGGACCTGCGGGAGGCGCGCGGAGAGCTTCACTGGTAAACGTACTACGCGGAGCGGACGGGGCAATGAGCCGCCGTAGCGCCCGTAGCTCTGACAGCGGTAGGCTTAGCCACACGCCACGTGATCTCTTACGGCGCTACAGAAATATGTAGTTCTATAGTTTATTGGGAGGACAGGCAAATATTCAATAAGTCAGAACTGGATTTTTTTTTTTTTAATTTCAACTACAAAATTCACCTCAATAATATGGTCTTAATAACACATTATCTTGTAAAAATGAACATTATTTCTTTATGTATATGTAAATTCGTTAACTTTTTATTTGAATTTCGTTTGAAGAAAAATTACTGTGATGGATTTATTCTGTCGATTTATTAAACGCTTTATATAACATCACCATGGTTAATCTATTACAAAACTCTGTGTCTCAGGTTTTAAATTAAGAAATAAAACAATGTAAAAAACTGGTCATAATCTAAAGGACTCCCAGAATCTGTATTTTATGTAGAGTCGTGAAAACCAAATTTAAATCGGTCAAGTGAATTTTAACCAAATATAGGATGTAGTCGATCGTCTACAACCTACAATATCTGTTTATGTCATTAATAACGAAAAGCACTGATAACAAAAGATTTGTTTTTTATTAGCCACCCGAGTTTTTTCTTTGTATATACAGTGCCTGTAGGCGACCCTTTGAATAAAAAACAGTATTGGACTATGTACTGCAAGATTTTTAGTAGGTTACCAAGAAACAATGTCAAACATACGTACCTACCTCAACAAATTTGTAAACAAAACTGTTTTTAATTTTATACTGAAATAAATCCAGCGACTACCTACTGGGAGCTATTATTGTTCAATTTATTTTTAAATTAAAATTCATAATATTAATGGTTTATTAATACTTTGAAGTCGATTCATTGAACAATGTTATACAGGGTTGGTGCAAGAAAGAAAAAAAAAGTTTTTCAAAATTTTCGAACAAATTTAAATCACTTTTAAAGATTTAAAAAAATTAACGGCAAAACAGCTTTTTTTCTAATTCTGACGTCGTTTTTTTAAAATTATTATTTCAAAGTGCTTAGACCCGTTATTCCACCGTATAAATCTGCACTTCCACCACAATACGACGTTTTGTGAGGTACCAATAAATTTTTAATGAAATAGCTCTTACAATCAATTTTACCAAAACTTTTATGTTTTTGACACTATTTTGATCCTGTAGATAAATAATTAATATGCAAAAATACTTATTTTTACATAAAAAGAAGTAAGTAAGCTGGGAATTTTTCATACTACCGTCCGTCGAGAAACGGTAATTCCTGTACCGGCCATCTCGTTGAGGTCTCCCTCAATTAATTCCAGATAAATAACGAGATGGTTCCTTATTTGCAGCCATGGCCGATTACCTATCAAACTCCTAGTTCAAAAATTACCTACCTTATCCTAATTTCCTATAATTCCTTCATTCGCCCATTGCTATTAGTTAAGTTAGAATTTTAAAAACTGTGAAAAAAAACAGGAAGTGGTATATGGAAAATAGTAATGGTGCAAATGGTGTCGATTATGACATAAAGTTGAGAAACGAACGTTAAATGCATTCTCAATATTGTTCACGTCCATTATAATTAATAAGTTTTTTTTATTTTTTAACGGGAAATTGGACAATTCAATTTTAATATAGTTAAACTAAATTAAAAATTTCGACGTTTCGTTAAATCTTTAAATCATTAACTAATTTATATTTTTAATCGTTTCAGTTCTGCCCGAAGAAGTTAAAAAGATTTAACGAAACGTCGCAATTTTTTTAATTTAGTTTAACTATATTAAAATTGAATTGTCCAATTTCCCGTTAAAAAATAAAAAAAACTTGTTAAATGCATTATTATTATTTACGATAATAATCTTTTAAGTACGAACTAAAAACCCGGATCGCAGTGCCAAAACCCTGCCGACAATATAGTGTATTTGCTGATACAGGCAGTGTGGCTTTATTATGCGAACTTAAGTTGGTTTTTGGGTAAAAAAAAATTTTTACTCCTTAATACAGCCCTTAAAATAACATTTTTTTTCTTAATTGCAATATTATTATCAATCGAACCTCTATACCAAATTATATGCAACTTTCAGTAAATAATTCACTATCTGCAAACTAGTGTTTTCATAAAATTTGTAAGTCCAGTCCTGTCGGGCCGATTTTATTAAAATTTTAGGGACATTTTTTAATTACTACCGGAGGGTTAAATTTCAATTTTGAAATGATTCGGAGAATTTTTTCGGTATTTTGAGCCCCAAAAACTTTTTTCAACCCCTAAAAACTACCCTTAATTTGGCCCGAATGGGCCCATTTTAAATAGGCTTCGTGCGGTAATGGATTCCAACATGTGTGCTAAATTTCGTTAAAATAAATTAACTTCTTCGAAAGTTATAGCCCGCACACATATATACCTATATATATATATATATATATATATATATATATATATATATATATATATATACATATATATATAAACATTTTTAAAAATGGTGCCAAAGTGTTTAGGAGGTTATGAAACGTCGAGAAATTTTGGTCCGACCCCTAGGTCCCGCCGTCCGACCGATGCCAATAGTGTATGTTGCCATATGGCAAATACACTAAAAATACTGTCTAAAATATTACAAGATATAACAACATTCCTATATATTCTTAGGGCACGGATGAGTTAAATTTAGTCAATATACGGAGTTTGTTGTTCATTTTTACTTGTTTCGTTTCAAAGTCCAGTCCTGCATAAATCTGTACGTCTTTAGTCAATCTATCAAAAGTAATTAGGTTGAACGTCGGAAGGAAACGGGATTGTAATCGTGTAGTGTGATAGATGATTGTTTTCCTGGCCGCCCCCAACCGGCCGTCGTCCCCCGAACGCCCGCCGAGTGGCGGCGGCGACGACGGACAACAAGTCAAACACACGGTCTCTTGGGCATAGCACAACACATGTCAACATTCTGTGTGGGGCGCCGCCTCGACATCCGATTTTACAACGAAAATAAGTGCCCTCATATTTTTATCTCACGAAAGACGAAACCGATTTCATCAAACATTATATTTTATTTATTTATTTAGTTTAAGGCTCAATGATAAACGGAGCGTGCACCGTAACGCTAGAACACTGACTCGCATTCTGAATGTACCGTGTTCGAATCCGGATGGAAACCATTAGCTTGGAACTTTTTTCTATATGTCTTCTACTTTGCCACTGTGAGTATAATGCACTCAGGGTATAAAGGATAAGATTTAGGAACGCGCCCCCACTTAAGGTAGTTGTCGTGGTACAATATTGTCAAAAAGTTATAGATTATACGCGCCACAAAAGTATACTAGCTTGTAGCTAAGTGATCCATAATTTGTACGCAAGACTGTACCCGTGGAAACGTAACCCAAACAGTATCCTATGCATGTATACTTTTCTATAAATTGTTGAACTTTAAACCATTATTTATAAATAATTAGACGGTCAAACATTTTTTCTTATTTTTTTGAAACTCATAACAAATGCATTGAAAGACTGTCAGTTTTTGGAAAGTTTCTGACAGTTAGTTCTTTTTTTATAAATAAGAAACTGGTTCAGAACTACAGAGATCGTATACAATCAATGTTAATTATCCAATTTTTAATTGAATTTATCTCGGATTATGTACGGTCGATCGACTTCAAATTTTCAGGGTAATTGTATTATCATGTCCTTAATAAGTATACAAAAGTCCTTAATAAGTATATGTCCTTAATAAGTATTTTCTGACGGTGTGCCTTAACCACGACAACTACCTTAAAACGTTAGAGCGAGTTCGTATGATGTTTTGAGTATATGTGAAAGGTACATATTTTTCAGAAAGCTCCCCTTGTTCTCAGAGCTTCCAGAGAATATTTTACCCTCAAACCCTCAAAAATGTGTGACCAATACTATAAAATATTAGATTCTTCACTCTACAATTTTTAGATCATTAATAATATAGTTATCCAAACAGCTACTGTAACTGGACCGGTATTACCTCCTTAACTAATGGCCGCCGTCCCTTCTCTCCTCTACTCTTTCTCTCCCGTCAATCTCCCAACACTCTCACACACACACACACACTTACACACACAATGTCATGATTATCCAATCGCATCGATGGCTTCGGAATACCTACGTCATGTTATGTCAGACACCTGACACTGTTAAACAATTCACTTGCTTAATCTGTTTAAATGCCACATCAATGATTTAAGTAAATATCTGATATTATTTCGAACAACGGAACACCGATTGCCGACCTGTCTTAGTAGAACATCTATCATATTCATTATTTTAAATTTTCGATTCCTCGGCATCAATCGAATTTTTGATAAACATGCTTAAAATCAAAATATTTAACAAAATGTCCCAGGTGTATGGTTTAGCGAGCAACTTAACCCCGTTATTTTTGAAGTTACAGTTGGCAATTTCAGTCTGCTAATTTTGATGTTACAGTACGATAACTTGATCTCGTTAATTTTGAGGTTACAGTCTGCAGCTTCATCCTGTCAATTTTGATGTTGCATCAATTGACTCTCGTCATTTTTTCATACCAGTACGTAATGCTAATGATAACCGTTACAGCGTTTTCGGCACGGGTTAATTTTAATCATTCGAGCTGAAATTTTCAGAGCATCATTTTTTCAATGTAAAGAACCATTTTAAAGGTTAGCATGTGACAATTTCCAACTTGTCAAAATAAAGACCAGTCTATTAGACTGGCCCTTATTTGTAAAAGCCAAATTTTTTTTCAAATTTTTTGAGTTGCTACCCCCTGAAATGGTTCTCTATATTGAAAAAATGATTAGCCTAAAATTTCAGCTCAATTTATACAGTTTAACCCGTGCCGAAAATGCAGAGAACTTTGGAAATACGTTACGTAGAAAGCAAATTCCGAAACTACTTAACTTTGCGCTTAGGGTATAAGAAATTAACTTTTCCTATGGATCTGAACAAATCAATTCTCCTCTTAAACACATCTTAGGACTTCTTTAAGATAGAAATTAGTCGGTGTTAAGTCATAGACAAAGCTACGGACTCGCATTACGGAACATGATACCACACCAAGAAAAGTATAACTTTAAAAATATATAACGAAATGAAACTACTTGCAATACTGCCCAGTGTTTTATATATATTTTTTAAATATGCATGTTTTTGACTTCTGTGCTTATAACGCAATTAGTCACAACTTTTTTCTACATTATTGTTCAGAAGTTTTCTTCTGAATAAAAATTAGAACTCAAGCATTCTTCGGAAAAAGAACTTTTGAAAACCTTCCACCATTAAAATAATATCGCAATGCATTTACATTTTTCCAGGTGGGTTCCCTGGATGTCGTCGTGCCTCCGGACTTCATTCACGAAGAAACTTCGGGTGACGTCATGCTTCCCGAAGGCAGTACTGTAAAGCTCACGTGTCGCGCACGGGGTTATCCAGTGCCGCGCGTCACATGGCGCAGAGAAGATGGCGGCGAAATTATTTTGAAAGACAACAGCGGACATAAAAACAAAGGTCAGTTTTTTCTACAAATCCCGATTTTTGAGACAACTTCCCACTACATTGTTATTTGATTTGCAATGAAACCAGACGATAATGATCTCAGATGTCGAGCGTCTATAATCTAAGTACAAGCTCTCTTAGAATAATAATAATAATAATTTATTTCATCCAAGGACCATACAGCAGGTATAGGATAAGTCAATATACATTAAAATTAATCATTAAAATAATCATCGACACTGTAATACATCTTATCAAAATAAAACGTTATTTAGCAAAATTGAATAAATATTTCAAGTTCTCTTATCGGAACGTTTCAATGTAAAATCGTTTTAGCCTACAACTCTTTTAATATTATAACAGAAGATATTTCAAATTTAAATCTTCTCTGTTTACAAGCACCTTTCACAAACGTGCAGATGCTACCTATATAATAGGCCTGTTCAAACTACAAGTCGTGTTCGTATTTTTTTCAGTTAATTTTTTTATCTTCAGTTGAAAGTTATTTCAGTTATAATTATTGTATATTTATGAATACGCCTTAAACCGAGCATTGTTTGGATAGTTTTTTTTCTGCGTATTTGAAATTTTTATTAGAGTAGTTCAGTGAAATATCACAGCAGTGTTGTGTCGCGAAAAATGCGCAAAGCTTCACTGTCGGCTATATTCAACCCTCCTCGGTCAGCATTAAATGTGTTTTGACTGTCATCATAATGAAAAGTGTAGCTTATTGTGTTTAAATAGTCTGACGATCTTAGCGTTGTTAAACTTTGCTATAATTTATTTCTGAGTGCAATTCAATAAAAAACAAATATTTTTTTTATCAATTTCATATATTATCACTAATACAAAAATCAAACAAGAAAAAATGTTTACATTCCCAAGACATCATAGCTCAAATTATCACTTAAATGCATTTTACATTCTGTTCAATTTACCAATCTTTTTTCTGCTGTTCTTGTTAAAGAATACTCTGTGGGACTGAGAATCAGCGCTTCGTTATATTATTTATTTATGTACAGGGTTGCCAACAAATAAGTATTTTCTTTCGGAGACATGAAAACACGGTATTTCGCATGACGAGAGAAAGGGAACATTTGAAGGTGGAACCGACAGTTACGGAAATGGCGATGAATTAAGAAATGAATTTAATAAAACATTGTAAAAATATCATTGATTTGCATAAACTGTTAAATCTTACACCAATTAAAAATATTTATAGAATTATTAATCTTGATTTAAAAAAAATGTAATACTTTTTTTACTTATAAGTTATAAGTGGCACAATTTTAAATCAGACGTTAGTGGAACAGAAAATTGAAAAATTTGATAATGAACGACGTTTCAGTCCGGATTTAGATATTCTTCAGGTACTCAAAGAAAAAAAAATATAATAAATTGTATATATTATGATATACGTGAGATTGAATTTTAAAGTCATTATATCTTTTTTTTCTTTAAGTACCTGGAGAAAATCCAACTTTGGACTAAAATGTCGTTCAATATTAAATTTTTCAAGTCACTTAATAGTCGTTCAGTTTTATTTATTCTAAATAAATACAGACGTTAACAAAATATAAAATTTTAGTGATTATATTATTTTTAACAAATCTTCTGTTATATGATTTCAAATCGCTTTCAAATATTTGAACGACAGCACAGTTTAATCATTGTTAGTTCTTTTCGTATGAAAAGCAGCCTAATGTTGGCAACCCTATAAAGAAGCAAACAAAGTGGTAACGACGTAACACAATTATTGTACGCTGCGCGCGATATACTGTCTAACGAGCTGCGAATAAAAAAAAAATCAGAATACAATGCCATTGTTGCAAATAATTTATTGTCAACAAAAGAAAAATTACAACTAATAGAATCAATTGCTTTGATGTGTTTAATTTTCGACAACAAAAAAGTTAACGACACAAAAATGTGTAACTCTTTTGGAATTCTGTTGAAGATATTCCCGGAATATAAAAAAAAATCTGAGTGCGTGTTAATCTCTCACGTCGAAGTGAAACTTCGTCGGTAAACATTTGTACTATGTATAAACACCCATTAAACACTAATATATGTTGGTTCTGATCTGAACTATGTATATATATTACGTATATAATTAATTTCATACTCGTGGTGTTTCGCTATTAAGCCCTACTCGACTATGGCACTACACGAATAGAAAAAGGCGTGTCGGTCCAGTTTGCCTGCCTCAACGCACTACCTGACAACCAATCCCAACCAATTTCTCGCATGTATGACATTTCATTTACTTCTCTCTGGTGGTGTCGTTGTTTTATATTTTTCGTAACACTGCTAAATTACACTCATAGCGACGTCAAAAATAATAAAAACAACAATTTATAAATCGT
Source organism: Venustoraphidia nigricollis (assembly GCA_034508555.1). NCBI lineage: Eukaryota > Metazoa > Arthropoda > Insecta > Raphidioptera > Raphidiidae > Venustoraphidia > Venustoraphidia nigricollis. Next base: position 987,218 of record JAVRKA010000032.1, on the reverse strand, counting down.
TTAAAACACATGAAATCACAAACGTTCCCAGGAAAATTTTGAGAAAAGAAAAATTCTACTGATAATTAATTGAATAAATATATCTACCTAAAATATGAAAATATAAATTTACTGGGGCTCCTGAAATGTTCTCACAACTAAAGTAATTTAAAATAACAGACAAAAAATTGTGCTACACTAATTTACGAGGAAAAAAAATTCCAAAAATAACTCCTAATTTGAAACTTCATAAATCCAGCAAAGTCATTTAACAAATCTTCTCTCTTGTAATATCTTTTCTTTTATTACTTGTGTCCATTTCTTTTTATTACACCGAGTGACGATTACATTAATGCTTTCTTCTTTGGGGCGACGACATACAGTTGAAACTCTTTTACCCACGGATATCTAAACTTTATTTAAAGAATCACATATAAAAGTTTCACGGTTGAAAACGTATGAACATATTGGCAGCCAGAAAATTTCTTGTCTTGACTGAACTTTCTGACAATTCATCATTATAAAAAGATAATAATATAATCTTTAAAAATCTAAATTAAAATTATGACCAAAGTTCAAGAAAACGAATTTCTATCCTGTTTTTTCTTTCAGAATGTAAACGAATTTCCGAAATCAAACCATTATACAATCGGGACCAATTTTTTGCTTTGTTTTATTTATGTATTCTATTAATAATAATAAATAATAATAATTTTATTTATCCAGTAATACATACGAGATGTGGACAAGTCATGGGAAATACATAATTAAACAAAATATGGACATTTTTCCAAAAGATAGTTTTTCAAATCAATGCTGAAATTTTTGTTGCCAAACTTGGCCTTGATATGGTCTGGCAACCCATTATAAATGCTCACGACAGAGCAGCGCAGACTTTGCTTATACTTTGAGAAGCGATGCACCGGGACTTCAAGATCTTTTCGTCTGGTGCTATACGAGTGTGTGAAATTATTTGAAAATAAGTTCGGATTATTTTTTAAGAACATTATACTTTTGTATATATAAAGTGCTGGAACTGTTAGTAATCTATCAGTTGTCGAGTTAAAACTTCTTAGTAACATATTAATTTTTTTTTTTTTTTTTTTTTTTTTTTTTTTTTTTTTTTTTCTTTTTTTTTCTTAGTAACCATATATCGATGTGAAATGCCGTTGTGTAGAATCGACGCTCTACTGTACCATTTGTATTGTATCCCGACGACACCGATTCTCCCATCAGCTTTCCCCTGGTTCACTTGTTTGAATGATATACTTTGCTCAGTTCCGCTACTCAACTGTCATGTGGTGCGTTTTCACTAAATGTCGACAATGAATTTGTCTTGTATTTAATAATATAATAAGAGCTACAAAGGGAATATTTCATTAGCGGATGACACAAATAAAATAACGCACACACTACGAAAAAAAGTACTAGTTGCGCTCTTTTATTATTATTGTTATATGATTCACACTTTTTAAATTTTTTAAAAACTTCAAAAAGCTTTTAGATATTATTTACATATGACTTACAACTGAAGTCATTCTTATGGAAAAAATCGCGATGAATCCTTCCCGAACACTCCCACTTCTGTATTTTAGTTCGTTTAGAACTTATGGTGTTTTAAAAACGTTTCAAAATTCCATTGCAAGGCCTAACACTTTCGTTTTTCAAACCGCGAAAAGAAAAAATTAAATTATGGTCTGTCATAACACGTTATGCAATATTATAACTGCATAGTTTATAGAAATTGCTATCCAATGTAAATTAGCAAGATGATGGCTTCGTGGTTTAACGATTAAAAAAGATGACAATGATGTTCAATATGTTTTGGCAGACATTTGTGTCATTTTCATCACAAACTATCAGTAAACTTGTGCACAATTAATGTTCAAAGTTTTATGATAAACATTAATTATAAAAATAACACATAATACAATAATACAAATTATTATTAATTTAATACCAGATTAAAAATTAAACTATTTATTTAACAGCGTTATATTTTGTTGTTTCAGTCGTTCAGTTCCAAGGAGAAATTCTGAAACTTACGAAAATATCAAGGGCTGAAATGGGCGCCTATCTCTGCATCGCCTCGAACGGGGTTCGGCCCTCGGTTAGCAAAAGAATAATGGTCAATGTACATTGTAAGTATTTTTAGCAATGTATTAAATGTTTAATCTATTATAAAATTCCTCAAAAGAATTAGGGGTCGTGAAGTTAAAAATCATCAATTGTTCATAACAATATCTTATATTTCGTTTTTTTCGCACAATAGGTATTTTCAATTATATGAGTTTAATCATATAAATTAAAAATATCTATTTTGGCGACATAAGCTCTTTTATGATCAACGTTACAGGATTAAAAAATGGACAATTATTGGTGTCAATAAACGGTTTAATAAATAAATGATGTCATTATTTTAACTTGTATCCCGTGTTTCATAAAATTATAAATTCAAGAAATAATTGATGTTTTGAGAAAATTAATAACAAAATGTCTGGTGAAATAGCGCTTGCAGTAAACAACAAAGTTTTAACACTATGTATTTTCTTAGCTCTGGAAGCCAAGTAAATGAAAAATTCTCGCTATAAAATTTTTAAAAATTTATATTGGCGTTTACAATTCTTGACAATTCAATTTCACGAGTTTGAAATATTTTATAAGCTTTAATTTAACTTTTATATTAATAAAAAATCACCAATCAATACTAATACTTAAAAAAGAAACCTCGAAGAACATCGGTAACAAGCAGACAGACAGAAATGAACTGTCTCTAAATCAGTACGGAACGTTTGTGTGTTTGCAGTTCATCCAGTGATCCAAGTCCCCAATCAGTTGGTGGGCGCTCCGCTGGCGACCGACGTGAAGCTCGAATGTTACGTCGAAGCATCTCCCAAGTCTATCAACTATTGGACCAGAGACACAGGTGAGCTCCAGATTGAAGACCAATGAATCATTTATTTGCATCGAATAACTGTTTGATTCGCGCACACAGAACACGTTAATATAAATTCCTTCTAGCACCGGATGTGTATTCTCAGTCGTTCTTTATATCGATTATATATAATTAATTGTCTTCGTATTATATCTCCTACGATCATTAGATGCTAATAATCTCAGTTATCAAACGTCTATAATAATATAATCTATTTATGTATCTTAGAACCATGGAAGTTTAAATTCTGTATTGAGTAAAGAGATGTTTTAAAAAGTTCGAATTTCTTATTCTTGAATGAACGGGTGCTTATATGTTATTTTTAGCTCTAAAATTGGAGACTATTTTTTTTCAAACTGAAATCCTCAAGTCGTTGCCGAAAGTTCAACGATATTTATTTTAAAATTTCCAAATGCATTTAAATTAAGTGTCTCATTTTGAAGTAATGCAAACGGAAATATTGCAGACTCAGTAAAATGATTTAGAGTTGCCTGATACACCTTTCAGGCTGCGTTTTTTTTCCTTTAAATGCAGAAAAACATTTCGTAATTTTATTTCGAAACGGATGTTTGCGGATATAAATTCAAATCTGGTTTTATTTTTCAACAACAGCAACAACGACGAGTATCTCGCGAGCAAAAGTACTATATATTCTATATGCAAATAAATATATATGATGAAATCTGGACAGTCAAGTAGAGTCCCTTTATTCACCTGTTGCACGCAAAATTTAACTTTATATCGGAGAGATTATTTTTCAAAATTAATGCAACCTTCTGTTTTAACGTTCAAAAAATTGAATGATCAGAATTTGTAATGTGTATAATTTAGTCTATTTTTCACAAAAATTCTTATGACATCAGCTGTCGAGCGTCTATATTAACAATATGTATATTTTTTATATATATATTTTTTGGAAACAAATTTGTGGAAACGTTGACAAAGTGTTTCAAATATATTATCATAAATGAATTAAATATATTCAAACACCTACATTATAATTCTAGTGTCAGAAAATTGTTAGAGTTCATTGTTTACTGGACTTAAGTCCAAATAGTATTTTCTATCGTTTGGTATTAGCGGCTAAAAAATGACATTATTATTAAAAGTTTCAAAAAATTTAAAAGTAGGAGATGTACAGATGTCCTCTATAGACCTTGTTCGACTGCACTGATATAACGTAACGCAAGCTCGCTCTGCCGGTCACCACATAAATTAACTTTTTACACACTACACAAAACCGTACTCAGTTTTGTCATTTTTCTACACAGCTAAATAAATACATTTTTGCGTCGGCGTGATTTAAAAGTCTCAAATCAGTTGTTTTTTACACGCCCTGTAACTTTGCATATATTAACCGATGTGCGTATGTTTTAGCATACTACGAGCCCATCTCTTTATTATATAAAAAAAAAAAAATTAATTACTGAGCATTTCGTTGCCGAAAATATCACCGGAAAGAAGTTAGCGCGGAAATTATTTTTTTTTAATTATTGAAATATCAAAAAATTGCTCCTTAAATGCTCTATCAGAATCAGTAATTGCTCCATTTCTAAAATTATTAGTTTATTTATAATTAATTTTTTAAAAAATCTAATTACTGAAAACTAGATTTTACTATAGAATGAGAAATATTCACTTTTAATACAATTTTTTTTGCTAAAAAAATTGCTCTCAATTTGCTCTATCAATTGCACAAAAAAATTATTTAACTTTGACAATTTTTATAGTAATTAACAGAAAAATAATGTTTGTATGGTAAACCTACTGCGCTGTGACGTCATCAATTGTCGCTGCAACTTATAAGGGCCATATTTACATGTATCAGCACTACAGTCATATTCATAGTCACCTTAATGTTTATGTTTTCTACTTTAATTAATATTATTTATGGTATTATTATAAGTAAGGTTATTAATTATCAAGCAATCATGTGGCTTTGATAATACGAATAATAACAAATAATTATGATTCTATAATTTTTTTTTTATTAAGTCTTCAGGTTAAGATTGCAGGTTTGAAACATAATAATTTTTGTATAATGTCGAATATATAACCTCTATTGTTATCCAAATATGCTGTTTTTAACTGAATGTTAATTTAAGTTGCAGCGACAATTGATGACGTCACAGCGCAGTAGGTTTACCATACAAACATTATTTTTTTGTTAATTACTATAAAAATTGTCAAAGTTAAATATTTTTTTTGTGCAATTGATAGAGCAAATTGAGAGCAATTTTTTTAGCAAAAAAAAATTCTATAAAAAGTGAATATTTCTCATTCTATAGTAAAATCAAGTTTTCTGTAATTAGATTTTTTAAAAAATTAATTATAAATAAACTAATAATTTTAGAAATGGAGCAATTACTGATTCTGATAGAGCATTTAAGGAGCAATTTTTTGATATTTCAATAATTAAAAAATAATTACTTTCCGCGCTAACTTCTTTCCGGTGAAAATATCAGTGTATAAATTTATTTCCAAAATAATCTTTTCAAATTTCGGGATCACATACGGTAATCCAAAACGAAAATAGTGTTGATATAATTTATCATTGTAGATTATACATAGATTTTCGATAACTTAGCATTTGATTACGACATTAATAACAAAAGTATAAAATGAAGTTTCAAATACTTTTTGAATGCTTTCACGACCTGTTCTTATTCACATAACTTATTCGTCTACAGATATTTAAGAGTTAATTCAAGCGCTTAATAATTAACAATATCTTCCACATTTCATTCTCAGAGTGGAATTAAAATTTCTGGCTCGGCGCTAATGGAAAGTATTTTTTGTTTTGTTAATTCAATACGTGATATTTATTACAATTCGATAAATTTGAATTCAATTAACTAAACAAAAAAAAAATATAAATGCGATTAAATGATCCCTTTTCAAGCTGGGTCAATTTATGGAGATAATTATAAAGCTGGTAGGAGGAGCACTTTTAAAAACAATTTTTATGGAAAACAAGTAAATAAAAATTTTATAACTCTTTTCATTTAAGTAGGTGCTTAGTTCTTTTTTGAATTTTTAAGAAAATTCAAACACCATAGTTTTTAATCCAAAAAGATACAGAAAGGCACGTATATATATTTCTATACACCTGAACGACATTAATTGTCAAAATCGAATTTTATTTTTGTTATATTTTGTTATTAGTGTATTTGCCATATGGCAAAATACACTATTGGCGTCGGTCGGATGGCGGGACCTAGGGGTCGGACCAAAATTTCTCGACGTTTCATAACCTCCTAAACACTTTGCCACCATTTTTAAAAATGTTTATATATATATATATATGTATATATATATATATATATATGTATATATATATATATATATATATTTATATATATATATATATATTTATATATATATATAGGTATATATGTGTGCGGGCTATAACTTTCGAAGAAGTTAATTGATTTTAACGAAATTTGGCCCACGTATTGAAATCCATCACCGCAAGAAGCCTATTTAAAATGGGCGTAATCAGGCCATTTTAAGGGTAGTTTTTAGGGGTTGAAAAATGTTTTTGGGCCCTAAAATACCGAAAAAATTCTCAGAATCGTTTCAAAATTGATGTTTAACCCTTTAGTAGTATTTAAAAAGTGTCTATAATATTTTAATAAAATCAGCCCAACAGGACCGGACTTACAAATTTTTTGAAAACACTAATTTGTAGATAGTGACTTATTTATTGAAGGGTGTATTTAATTCGGTGTAGACGTTAGATTGATAATAATATTGCAGTTAAGAAAAAAAATGTTATTCTAAGGGGTGTATTAAGGAGTCAAATTTTTTATTTTTCCCAAAAACCAACTTAAGTGTGTATAATAAAGCCACACTGCCTATATTATCAAATACACTATATTGTCGGCAGGGTTCTGGCACTGCGACCCGGGTTTTTTTTTATATTGAAGCCATTTGTTTAATTGTTTTGTTAAATACAAAGAATGAAAGATTTTGAGCTCAACGTGTCTACAAATGAGTTGAATTAAAACCGTGATTGATTGCGTCTTAAATTTTTGCGATTTTTTGATTGAACTATTCCAACACTTTTTCCAACAAAGCCACGAGCTACGAAAAAGCGGGACCAACTTGCTGCATGTAAGCAAGCTGACAAAACAGTGTTAATGGGGCATGAAGGCGCTGGACGTCGGTGCACGACGCCAAGGAAAACAAATGCCGGTCATTGCTGTTTTGTTTTAATAAAAACAACAAAGAAACAGGATTCGACGCATTTGTCTACTTGTCACCGATTCGCAATTGTCACGCGGCGTTTTTGTTTCAATGAAAGCAGAATAAAAATTGGACAATATTTTGTTTTTTCTTGAATTTAGAAATGTAACGTTTTGAAACTGTCTGAAATAACAAGATTTATATATGCTTTGAAAATTTTGTACCCATCTTTGCATTTATACCAATATATATTTTTATCTATCTATCTATCTATTCAATTTACAAACCTGAATAATTTTGTTATCTGTCACATTTGCACTTTTGAAGCAACATAGAAATTTTAAAAACACAATCAGTGTATAAAATAAATTCAGCTTCTATAACAAAGTATAGAAATCTCAAAATAGAAATAATATTGACGTTGTTAGTTCATCAAAATAAATCAATAGACGATAAAATAAACGCAAACCTATAAAATAAATATCATTAAAGCCAATTCAGACTAGCCGTTCTCGGTTACGATTCACCGGTCCGGTTCGGTTTTCGATTAATCTAGGCTGCTCACACTATCCCGATTCGGTTCTACGATTATTCTCGGTGCGCATGCGCAATTTCGAAATATGATTTGACGTTTGATGTGTAGTTAAACGTCAATAAAAACAGCTGGCTAGTCACGTGACTCCAGCAAGCGTTCTCATTGGCTACGGTTGCGAACGGTCCGGTTGAAATTAGAGCTGAACCTAAACGCTCGAACCGAACCGCAATCGGGAACGACTACGCCCTGATTGGTCGAGCTCCTAACCGGACCGGTGAATCGTAACCGAGAACGGCTAGTCTGAATTGGCTTTTAGAATACGTTCTAGCCGAGCTTTGAACAGACTGACGCGATCGCGGTAAGCCATTGAAACAAAATGTAACAATCCTGTTCAAACAAACGAAAAATACAGTAAAATCATCGACAAAAGAACGATAAGTGCGGAAATAGAATTAAAACAAATATAATAAGAACGTCAAAGAAATTAATACAACAAAATGTGGCGTGAGTAACGGGTTGATTATTTGTACTGATCGTCAATTATTACGATACAGCATATGGAAACGGCCAAAGAGAAAAAAGTAAATTAAAAATTCAATAATAAATCGCAGGTATTTGGATTATTAATACAAAACAATCGTGTTATTGTTAATCTTGCTACGTTTCGACTACTTTATTTAGTCTTCGTCAGACTCATAACTAATAAATGAAATAATAATAATAGTCGAAACGTAGCAAGTTTAACAATAACACGATTGTTTTATATTATTAATCCAAATACCTGCGATTTATTATTGAATTATAATAATAATTTTGGATGCGATATAATGTCTAGTAAATTAAAAAAATAAAAATGATAACATATGTAGTCGGATGCATCGGATATTTCTGTTCATTTTATTTTTGCACTTACATGTATGCCTCCGACTACATATTGTCATTTGACCTTGTCTTTTTTTACGCAGTCGGGTTTTTTGATTTTTTTAATTTACTTTTTTATTTTTAGTGTTAGATTTTTTAGTCTTGGTAAAAAGGTACACACGCGCGCGTATCCGCTGCGTTTCCCTTGGCGGTTATATCGCCGTCGTCTGAACGATTCGTCAGCGTGCATATTTTATAAGGGCCGTAAATAAGCATCTGCACTCCGGGGCGTCTGGGACTTGCCTCAACATATTAACAGACCTCCATTTCTTAGATAACATCTGCATCCTATGCTCGTTAGACAGAAATGCATTCGCTTTGAATGCATATAAGACTGACGTGCATTATACATTTGGCGGGCACCGCGCGTCGGCCTTCACACACAGGCTGACTCACAACGGCAAAATGAAAAATTCCGAACTGACGTCACCGGCGCCTATCGTATTCCGCGAAATCCTAAAAAAAGTGGTGCATGTATTTTAGAGATGGGAAAAACGGGTCTTTTTAGTGATCTGCATCTTTGCATCTGGATCCCGTATGTGAGCCGGCTCACTGAACCGGTTCAAAAAGAGCCGAGTTCTGAATATTATGTTACCTAGTTCAGTCAATCATATCACGACCTGTATAGAATCAAGAATGTATAGTCAAACATGTGATGCATGAGTCATTTGAGCTGACAGGTGCATCAAAGCAAGAACTGATACGTAAGTGTAAAATGTGCTTCTGTGTGTTAAGTGTTTCACTGAGCTATGCGGATCCGTTGATCCGTTGGCTCAAAAAAAAGTGAGTCGGCTCTCATGGATCTTCTATCGGAATCGGCTCTTTGAACCGGTTCAGATCTGAGTTACCCAACTCTAATGTATTTATGTACGCGTGGCAGAAGTTATACTTATTAGCGATATCGCGATAATTGATATTCACAATTTCATTACAGACTTCATTAATAAAATTTAATAGGATGTCTACGGAGATGCTAAATATGCCTGCCAGTCTTTATTTCTCAGTAATAATTTCTCAAGCCAAAGTCTCTCAATCGCCAAAATTTCTCATGGTAAAAATTTCTCAGACTAAAAATTGCTCATGGCAAAAATTTCTCACACCAAAAATTTCATGAAAGGAAAGCAAGCATTTCTTTGATTGTAGTAAATAAATTTCAAACGCAATTTGCACATTGCAGTAACCTTGTAAACAGCGGAAGTGTAAAAACTCTATACTTTGATGACACGTGTAAATGATTATCTAAATACTTACTACGTGATTTTATCATGAAATTGAGTGTTTTTATATACTTTCAACATTTATCCATTTCTTGTGTAGTTTTCACGTTCCGTATAAAAAAATGCTGTAATTTTTAACACAAAAAGCATTTTTATTAAATCGACGATTTTTGAATAACCCAATATATCGAAATGCAACTTTCAATCTGTTTAAAATTGTAATCCAAATAACGCCTTTGTACGAATTTTATTACTCTTAAGGAAGGAATAAGTTAAAAGATTGTGTTTGGTATTCACTATGCACTGCTTTCTGCGATCACCGAAACAATATCATTAAAAAACGAAAAACGAACGGGTTTAAAACTCTGTTTTTTTATGAAAATATAATACGAAATATAAATGTTCTGAAATTAAAATTTATTGAAATATATTTTATAAAAAATTGTAACATAATTACAAATTTACATTTATTTATAAAAAAAAATATTAAACAGGTCAGTCAAGTTAAATTAATTAAATTGTATTTATATATCCATTTATTCAAGTCAAGTGACATAATTTATTCTCTATTACATAATTAGCGAAAATGTTAAAATAAAATAAATTCCAATAGTAAAAATGATCAGTCTTCGCCGTTATTCAGTACCGAAAAGAAAAATATTGAATATTGACCGAAGTCAATTTATTTCTACCCTTTTTAAGAAATAGTATTTTGACATTCGCGTATTTATTTTGTAATTGTTTTTTTGTGTATCGTATTTGTCCGAAAATAATTAAATACCAATATTATCGTAAACCTGCGTTTTATTTAATTTTAATTCACTACTGAACCAAAAGGTCGTTATAAAATTATAATGAGCCTCACCCTCATAAGCTCACATAAGAAGTTTAACTTCTTTAGTGTTTAATATTATTCCCAAGTTTAATTTTTTTATGTGAAACTAATTAATAATAAGTTTTTCATTTATTCACGGGAAATTGGACAATTGAATTTTAATTTATGAAACGTCGCAAAAATTTTAAAAAATTTTTTTTTTTAATTTTTTAATTTAATTTATCTATATTAAAATTCAATTGTCCAATTTCCCGTGAATAAATAAAAAACTTATTAATTATAATGGACGTGAACAATATTGACTAATTAATAATATTTACGCATACTTAGCAACACACTATAAACTTCTGTTAAACTTCAAAAATATTTTTCAGCGACTAAAAATATATTGACGTTTCTGAAAAATTAATAAAATAGTTGGTTATATTTGTAACGTCAAAATAAAATTTATAAACTCGTGAGCTCGTGAACATTTTCCAGTTTTTCGACAGCCCGTTAAAAAAGGAAACAATTAATTATTATTAAAAATGTTTTTGGTGATCGAATACTACGAAATTGTTGTAGTTAAGGCCCCTGGGCAACCAGGACAAGATTTAATTTCGCGCCCTCAAAAATTCTGTTTTTAATAATACTTAAATTAAAACTAAACAATCATATTCAGAGAAAGAATTTAGTAACGGTACGGATTATCTAACTTAAAATTATTTTCAGTTTTATAAGTTATCCTTTTGTTCGTTACATGACATTCTTATTTTAAATATAATATGATAATAATAATGCGTTTAAAGTCCGTTTCTCGACTTTATGTTATAACAGACGCCATTCGCACCATTACTATTTTCCATCTACCACACTTCCCGTTATTTTTCTACATTTTTAAAACTTCAACTTATGTAATAGCAATGGGCGAATGAAGGAATTATAGGAAATTAGAATAAGGTACGTAATTTTTGAACTAGGAGTTTGATAGCTTTGATAGGCCATGGCCTCAAATAAGAAACCATCCCGATATTTATCTGGAATTAATTGAGGGAAACCATGGAAAACCTCAATCAAGATGGCCGGTACAGGAATTACCGTTTCTCGGCGAGAGGCAGTAGGAAAAAGTCCCAGCCACATCTGCCCCCGCTGAGATTCGAACCCGGACCTCCTGAATGCGAGTCTAGTGCTGTCACCACTACTCTACCCAGCTCGGTCTTATTTTAAATAGGGCACCCTATATATATTATTACATTTTTAAATTCTACATGCAGTTTTTAGATCGAGTTTAGATAGGATATCCAGTCTACAGGATTATAAATAAAATACCAAAAAAAAAAATCGAACAGGCGTAATTTCATTTCTCGAATATTTTTTAACGAGAATTAAAGAAAAAAAATCATGAAATAAATGGAATTATTTTTCCATTTTTATCAACATTTCAGACTGAAAACTAAAAAGCTAAACTCCCTAATTAGGGCTATCCATCATATCCATACACTAAAATAAAAATAAACTCGGAACAAAGTTAAGTTCTGATATTAAAAAGTATGAGCGTTGAAGAAAAATGACAAATTACAGAAAATATATCCGCCGTTGGGGGAAAAAAACACATCAACAACAGCACCGAGTCTGCGTAAAACGTGTCCTTTATAATGTAATTTAACTTAATATGTTTATATGGAAAGCCTAGTCTATCATAGTCAAACAGCCGCATAACAACAGAAGAATAAATATGCAGAAAGACAACCGCAGCCTTGCTCGACTTTTCGATTTTGTTGCTAAAAAACAGCTAATTTCACGATTTTTCAAAAACATTTAGGTCAGTAAAAACTAAAACTTCTTGGCTTTCGGGCTTGTACGCCGTGATCCATTGGTATTTCTACCTGACGTTTCGTCTACAACAACAAAATTAATTCTATATTATGTCAACTCATGGTATTTTGGTTAGGATTTTAGCTATAGGTACACTAGATTTATTTACTTATTCTAGAATATAAACAAGTACTACGAGTTTCCGTTAAGGTAGTTGTCGTGGTACAATATTGTCAAAAAGTTATAGATTATATGCGCCACAAAAGTATACTAGCTTGTAGCTAAGTGATCCATAATTTGTACGCAAGACTGTACCCGTGGAAACGTAACCCATACAGTATTCATATGCATGTATGCTTTTCCATAAATTGTTGAACTTTAAACCGTTATTTATAAATAATTAGACGGTCAAAAATGTTTTCTTTTTTTTTTTAAACTCAAAACAAATGCATTGAAAGACTGTCAGTTTTTGGAAAGTCTCTGACAGTTAGTTCTTTTTTTATAAATAAGAAACTGGTTCAGAACTACAGAGATCGTATACAATCAATGTTAATTATCCAATTTTTAATTGAATTTATCTCGAATTATATACGGTCGATCGACTTCAAATTTTCAGGGTAATTGTATTATCATATCCTTAATAAGTATACAAAAATTAAGAATTTTCTGACAGTGTGCCTTAACCACGACAACTACCTTAAGAACGGCCATTTTGTGAAAAACGAAAAATATATTTAACATTACGCAACGATTTCAAAAAATAAAAACTTGTTCCTATAAAGTTTCGCTAAAAAAGTCAACAAAATGAAATTCATAAAAAATATAAATTTCAGCTCATTATAAATTCGATTGTAAAATAATATAATCATGGTGAATTTATTTAAAAAAATATATTACCCACGTCAAATTTTAAACTAAGAACGTTTCTGAAATTATAAACTTCTTTTTCATTTCGTCAATTTAGAGCAATTGAGTAAGATACTTTACAATGAATGTAGTGGCTTGAGAAGGAGAGAGAGAGAGAGACGAAGCGGCCGTGGAATGAGTGGATGGAGATCGGGCGATGGTCCGCGGAGGGCACAGCCGTCGGTCGAACCATCTATCATTCACAGAAGCCTCGCCAACGCGCCCAGCACATCAAGTTCAACACCAGCACTGTATAATAATAAACACCGGAATTATGTTATAAAACACTTTCAAAAGGCGCAATTGCTCTGTCTTTTCTTGTTTTCTTTTACCATTCCAACTTCATAGTCCGATGTTTGAATTTTTTCTCCAAGAAGAGCCAAAATTTGAAAATTTGCAACAGTCACTACACAGAATAAAATCATTCAATCCGTTGCTTATAAGATTTAGATTTTAGATTTACCTCGTGCATTTATGACAGGGAAGTCGTAACATTTTTTTTTGTTTTGTTCATCGTGTGATAGTCAATTTTTTCAGCAATAGTTCAATGATACAATATAACTTCAACTAGTTACTAAATTTATTTGTACCTAGTAATATTCTGTTGAATATTAAATATATAAAATATTACAGATTATTTTAATCGAGATGCAGAATTGCGCGTGCAATCTTTGGATTCAGCATGGATTAATCTATAAAGTGTTTTTATTATCAATCTAATCTGGGAGAATAACCTTAGTTTTTAGAAGTGAAACTTCTTTAGTGACGTACTGTCTGCTCGAAATTTTCTTTAACGTAAAATAGGAAATGATTCAACAACGGTGAAAGAAACCTCGGTAAAGCAAAATGGATAATGCATCAATGAAACGAATTCATAACTCTAAAGAAGTTTCACTTCTGCCGCGAACTAATGTAGGGTGATGCTCACACGTTTTTTTTATTTGTTGTAAATTGGCAAATTGAAACAATATTGCTTAAATTATTATTATCATCACAATATAATAATGGCACTTAATGATATAATATATTATGAGGGAGATAAAGTTCAGCATTACAACAATTTCTTATATAGTTTTTATTACAATAATTATATGACCCATTTTGCTCTGCCGTCTACACTAAAAACAATTCGGCTATTGTTATATGCTAGGAACTTTTAATGCATGTAGAGTTGCCTTCGTACAGCCTATCTAACAAAACACGATCCGCACGAAGCAATATTTCAAAACATTTTCTCTAATATCTAAAGACAAACAAAATCAGATTAGATTACAAACGCTCGACAGTTTAGACCATTAGCGTCTATAGTTAACTAAATGGTACAGCTGTCAAAGCTGTCAGATTACATACAGTCTCGGAGTGTTCTGAACCCAATATCTGCATTATATCGAAGAATATCGAAAATCGAACGGTGGACGTATTATCTGAGTGCAGTCCGACATTGTTCGGAGCTTTAACAAGTAGGTGGCTCAATTTTAAGCTCGTCAGATGTAGCAGCGAACAGCAGAGGCAATGTACAAGCTCTCTCGGCGAGTTAATAACACGTTATATGACGGCTTTTTATTAGCGGCACGGCTCACACCATTACATATATGTATATATATATAAGCTCTTGCTTAAAGTTAATCGAAAAACGAGGTTAAAAGGGTTAATACCACACGGACGGTCAGCGTTGCGCAATGCTTTTAAGGGGATCATTGTTCACAAATAATCTAGTTATTATGGAATGCAGAAATAGTTTAAACCGCATTAAAATACGTTAAATGCATTGTCTGCCTAATTGTTTCAAAGGCACATCGTTTCAACCCTATATCAAAAATTTTAATATACTACTAGGTGAACTTAAGGACTTAATGCTCAGTTCCAGAAAGCGTCTACAAAAAATCTGATTTGGCTGTGGCCTTAGATTGTGTGCGTGCATTGTAAAATTTTAAATCGCTCTTGTTCGAAAAACAATTGTTCGATTGAAACAATATACTTCTTAAACTGTATGGAAATGTACTTAACATCGTTTTTTGTACAATTTACATTTCGAAACATTTTTTCCTACGCATTTTGATCAAAATTTAGCTTGAAAAGCGATCTTTTTCAATGTACATATATCAAGCATTTGTTTGTTCTAATGTTCTAATTAACAGATAATTGCACAACGACGTTGTCGCCTCTATGTATAAACACTGTAAATATATCATCACAATCTAAGGTCATTGTCAAATACAGTTTTTTGATAATGCTTTCTGCAACCCAGTATGTCTGGTTACTTTTAGAGGAAAAATTAAAAAATCTCTGCAAAATACGTGTTTTTATTCTTACGAATTCTTTTAACACGACTCTTCCACCAATTAGTTGTAAACGTCTATAAGAAATATTTTACTAGTCACGTTTTTCGCTGCGTGTGTATAATGTGAATGATTAAATTGTAATTAATCTCAGTTTGGCGAATGTCTGCCATAGAGTGTTTTGTGTTGAGACCGCTGATATCTATGGTGGAAAACAAAAAGTCGACACAAGACAGCCGAACTATGCATTTCGGAAGTCGATATTAATTGCGTTATTTACGAACAATGGCCTGAAACGCAGGGACTTCATTATGATCGGACGTAATATTGCAAGTTCGAACTCTGCCGTTCGACCGTGGGGGCGACGAAGGGGCGGCGGGGGGCAACGTATTATGTGGCGTGAAGTGATGTTTATGCACGGGGGTGATTAATGAAGCACCCACTTTAGTTTTAGTGATGATGGAGATACTGACATGCCATATATTATATAATACACAACAATGCGAGGGAGTAGACATGCCTTATTATTAGGTCAAAAATGAATGATTAATTTTATAAACGATAATATTATAACCTATTAGGATGTGGCTTTGAAACACAGACCACAGCCGCTAATTTTGCGGTCGGTGATTTGAATTCAATAATCGTTTTTAGAATTCCGTACCTCAAAAAGAAAAAAAACCCTTATAGGATCCCTTTGTTGTCCGTCTGTCTATCCGTCCAGATCCTTTTTCTCAGGAACGCGTGGAGATATCAAGTTGAAATTAATACCAAATACTCAGATCTGCAATCACTTGGAGCTGTAGAAAAATCGAACTTCTAAGTAAACGCAATCAAGAGATACGGTCGTTTATGGCGCAATTTTTTCACTCGCAAGGGTATCAAAACCTATAGGGTACTTCCCGTTGACCTAGAATCATGAAATTTGGCAAGAAGCACAAGTAAAAGGAAAAATTCGAAAGCCGTAAATTTGTAGTTACATCACAAAAAAATATTTTTTTCTAAAACGTCAAAATAGTGCATATACTAGTGACATCGGGCGAAATATCTTAAAAGCTATTAGTTCAGACATTTCTGCACCTTATTGTGTATTATTATGGCCGCTACAACAAATAGAAAAAGAAGTCTTACTTTCCTCGTGAGATTATGTAGGTTGAGGCTCAAACGTCTTTTTTCTTAAAAAATAGGTAAATAGGTAACACTAGCAAATTCTTAAATTAATTAGTTTTTTTCTTCTTAATTATAGTAAACCATTGTTTTGTTTTTTTTTTAATGTGGGATAGAAAAATGATATCAATTAATGACCGGCCTTCCCCTATGTTCGACTCGAATAACCCTAAACAGTGGTTCATTAAAATTATCACTCCATTTACAGCTGATAGCCAGTGAAGGCACTTCTGGTTTTTATAAGTGCATGATTAATTAACTAAACATTGGTATAATATCCAGACATCATCCTATATTGCAAAAACCGAAAATATTTCATAATTTCAAACGAAATGAATATCAAATAAAGTCTAAAAAATTCACATTTTTTCAAATTAAAATTATTAAAAAGCTACAGATTTTAAATTTTGTCAAACTGTATTTTTATAGACGTAAAGTCGACACCGATATTTATAAGGCGCTTTCAGTTGCATAGCTTTTCTGTCACAAGCCCCAAGCTCCTAGATTCCAAATTGTTATTATAGCATCCATGATTTATACAAGTTCAAAAGTAAATTAGCAGGAACGTGGATGAAAAAGTTTATTATAATTAATACACTATAATTATAATTATACACTTTTTCATCCGAGTTCCTGCTAATTTATTTTTAAACTTTTAAATTTAATATCAATAAAACAATGAATCGAAAACAATACAATCGGTAATAATATTTGTTTGTTGCAGGCGAAATGATTGTTGCGAGCAACAAATACGACGTACAAACGGAACTCAAGTCGATGTTTGAAGTGAAAATGTCGGTGAAAATTCGTAAGTTTCAGACCGACGACGTCGGCACCTATCGGTGTATCGCCAAGAACTCGCTCGGCGAAGTCGACAGCAGCATACGACTTTACGGTGAGCTTTCAAAGACTTCTGCATTTTTAATTCTAATTTTTTCTCCGCGCCTAAAATAAAACAATTCTTTACAGCATTTTCGTCATAACTGTACATCTTAGGTTGGAGACATCAATGCTGAGTTGCACAACACATGGCTAGAGAATGTTTGACTATTTTAATTGAATTTTTTTCTAAATGTGAAAACAATCTGAGGTCGCTGTAACTTCTTATTATATAGGTATCTAAAACATTAGATCGTACAGAAAAAAATGAATGATGCATACATGTCACTGACCTCTAATTCCATGGATTGCGGATAAAACATGGATGAAAGAAGGGAAATTTGAGTAAAAATTTTAGTAAACAATCTGAATGAAAAATTCGTAATATTACAGATAAGATCTCGCTTAACGCTTTTTCAGTATTACGAGATTTCTAAAAAAAAGTTTAGCCACTATCACGTAAATTATGGATCAGTTTATACAAAATGGTTCAAATGTTGACAGAAGAACAAAGGCAAGACGAAGTGTCATTAATGCAATATCTTGCTATCGACAACAGGTTGCTGAACGAAACAGAAAATGACAAACATTAGATGACTTCTTCACAAAAAACAAAATATGTCAAATGAGGAACCTTTCTCATCACAAACATAACTTCTTACTCGAACTTTTATTTGATTTTCATAAATGTTCTATGAACAAAAATCGGTATTAGCAATAAATAAATATATAATTAATGTGATAGAAAAATATTTAACAATAAATATTACAAAATTAACACAAAAAAAAATTACAAATTTTCTTATTCTCGGTTCTGTCTCACTTATGCCTATTATCTACGTATTAAGATGACCTCGTTTAGCGTTGTTTTGTATAGCGTAGGAACATATTGGAACGTATCTCTCGCGCTAAGCGGTGTCTTACTGTATAACGGTTTGAAAAATATCCACCATTTACAGCATTTCAACAACCCGTGTTTAAAGTTCCGCATCAAAATGGCGCTTCACAGATTTGTATCAAACAATGGCCACCATCCACAATTCCTCAAAAAACTTGTTTCCAAGTAACTAAAGTACGAAACTAGATAATATCTGATCCTATCATCCTTGACAATTTTTCGACATTGGTGATGTATACCAATGCTATTGAAACAAATTCTCAGCAGAACTCCCCATCTCGGCAAAACGAAAGACGCGACATAAAACGATAAATATTTTACGATTTAGATCAGTCGCAAACTTGTTTTCGGCCACCGCCATGTTATAAAACCGCGATATTATTTACAATATACATAATTCAGTTGTCCGGCTCAAAACTATTCTCTGTCTGAACTCAACTAACTAAAAAAGTGTACTGAAGATGATTGACAGTAAAAGTTATCAGAAAGATAATCTAACAGAATATTGTTTAGAAATAAATAAATATATTTCAAATCAAAATGTGATAATACTTGACTATGTATAAAATCAAATTGTATTGTGCTTTATTTATTTTTATTTTAATGTAAATATTAGTGATAATATTATTTATCACTAAAATAATCTTTATAAAATCGACTAAAACGACAGTGTTGAGATTTGAAACTAGTCTAACTGGACTTTTCACCGAAAGCATAAAAACTTGCAGAATAAACATTGTGTGAATTTGACTGTAGTTAGTTTTGTGCCTAAGTAAGCAATATGAAATAACATAGAGGATTTATTATTTGCTTTTTATTTCAAATTTGATCATATTTTAAATTTATGTGTCAAAATAAGAAATCGTTACCGACGATTGGACTTCAACTGTGACCATAACAAAATCGAAGCACTGCCTCGAGTTTATTATTTTTTCTTTCTACATCGACTACGACATTGTTAAGGCTGTTGGAACGCTCTGAATTTAAGCCATAAATAGAGCTTCAGCTGTCAACTGATTGTAGACTTATTCGTCAACATTCTGCAAAAATTCTTTCTCTATAAGGAAGATAAAAGACAAATCTAGGTCTCTAATGGACTACTTTTGTAATTTATCTACGATTTACTAGAAAAAAGTTGGCATTAATTGTGCCAAAAAAACACACGTTTTCAATGTCACACTACGACCTTATTCGTACTTATTTCACAAAATTGTTCCATCACAAACCTAAAGTGACTCTTCCTTTTTCGGAAAAGTTTTTTAAATCTTCCAAATATTTCCAAAAATTAGAGTAATCAATTGACAGCGGTACCCTTGCAACAACATTTTTTAGCCTCGTAGTTGACATCAGGTAAAAATTGAAACGTGCGGATGCACTGGGTCTCAGCAAAAACAAGATTCAGAGCGTTCCGACAGCCTTAAATAGGCATATTCTGTATCGAGTTTACTAAAATTTAAATCTAGGCTCGTTGATGAATAAATAATTTTCAACATTTCACGACGATCGTGTAATTAGTTTTATTTCCTATACCGAATTGTTTGTCCGACAGAAATTCCCGGCCCAACTCGTCGGATAATTTCGTCGCGCGTCGACGAAGAGGACTACGAACAAATAGGCTCAGCCGAACAGGAATTCGACGAAGAGCTGTCGAACAGCGTCGCCGAACAGGCAAAGAAGAAAACCGGCGAAACGTGGAGTGAAACGTCGATAGTTCCATCGACTAGCACCAGAGGCGTCAACAGCAACCTCAACGTCAACAAAGTATCCGACACCCATCATTTGTTGGTGATACCGACGCCGAAGATACCGCCGCAGGCGTCCAGTGACAACCACAACGGCGTCTGCGCGTCTGAAAACTCTGCGCTGTTGGGCGCTGCCTGTCTATTGTTTATTCTGTTTGTGTATAACTTGATGACGTGTAGGCCTACTAAATAGATAGACTTTATTTTTTTTATTTTCTCAAATTGAGGCTGGTTTGGTTAGTGGATTCAACAAAACCGTCATATTTAAAAAAAACAAAACTAAATTATAATAGAAAACAATATCACAGGTAATTGGAATAAAGAAAAAAAACCCGGGTTGCAGTGCCAAAACCCTGCCGACAATATAGTGTATTTGCTTGTATAGGGCCGTGTGGTTTTATACTTTTATTATGTGAAATTAAGTTTGTTTTTGGGCGAAATAAAAAATTTAACCCCTTCAAACACCCCTTAAAATAACATTTTTTTCTTAATTGTAATATTATTATCAATCTAACGTCTACACCGAATTAAATACACCCTTCAATAAATAAGTCACTATCTGCAAACTAGTGTTTTCATAAAATTTGTAAATCCGGTCCTGTCGGGCCGATTTTATTAAAATTGTGGGGACACTTTTTAATCACTACCAAAGGGTTAAATTTCAATTTTGAAACGATTCGGAGAATTTTTTCGGTATTTTGGGACCCAAAAACAGTTTTCAACCCCTAAAAACCACCCTTAAAATAGCCCGATTAGGCCCATTTTAAATAGGCTTCTTGCGGTGTTGGATTTCAACACGTGGCCCAAATTTCGTTGAAATCAATTAACTCTTTCGAAAGTTATCGCGCGTACACATATATATATATATATATATATATATATATACATATATATATATATATATATATATATACATATATACATATATATATATATATATATCAACATTTTTAAAGATGGTGCCAAAGTGTTTAGGAGGTTATGAAACGTCGAGAAATTTTGGTCCGACCCCTAGGTCCCGCCATCCGACCGACGCCAATAGTGTATGTTGCCATATGGCAAATACACTAATAAATCAATTTAAACACTCATTGATTGCAATGTTTCGTCTTTTCTTTAATTAAGACTTTTTCAAGCTCTCAATATGCTTAAATTATAATAAAACCTTGATACAATATGCAATTTGGCATTACAAAAAACAATTATTATTGCACATTGTATCAAGGTTTTGTTATCATTTAAGCATATTGAGAGCTTGAAAAAGTCTTTATTAAAGAAAAGACGAAACGTTGCAATCAATGAGTGTTTAAATTGATTTATTTCTTTATTCCAATTACCCGTGATACTGTTTTCTATTATAACATATATCTGGAATTGAACTTTAAAGATAAAAAACTAAATTATATTTACAGGTCATCTGAAAATTATGTCAATAGTTTATTTCCCAATATATAAACGCACCGACATATATTTCGCGAAATCAAATATCTAAATTTCCAAATACAAAATGGTTCAAAAATACTTTTTTAAAACATAAAACTTGAGCCACTCATACTAACTTTACCAGTCTTGGTTCTTATGTAATTATTTTTAAGCGTTTTTCACTTTTCTGCAAATTATAATTGTTCTAAAATCCTGACAAACGTTAGAATTAATTTTATGAAGCGTTTTTGTAAAATATAAATATTTGACGAACAAAGAACGAAATTTATCTTTGTAAAAACTAGAAATGTCAACTTTTTCAAAAATAGTTATGACCTCTTTTTTGATTATTATTTTGTAAATGCCACCAATAGCCCGGGTTATTTGTGCTTAGTGCCAATTAATATATGTCTTGGGATTTTTTCTTTTATTAAAGTATTGTAAATCTGGGAACCGGTCCTTGTAAAAGAGGAGCAATGGCATCCTTTATCGTGATATTAATTTTTATATGTAAATATAAGTTTATTTTATTAATAAAAAATGTTTATTAAAAGCAGAAACGTGAAAAACAACGAAAGAATTAATTATAAGCAATTATTAATTATAATGTATAGCGACAATAATAAAATGTTAATATGAAATGTGTTTATATTATTATTAATTAATTAATTATATATATTAAATAAAAAGATAGAAGATGGTTCGTTATTTGTATGTTATCAATGAAAATTATTACTATTTGTAGATAGAAAAATTCCAAATTAATTGTGTCGTAAAATGTATTTCGTTATATTTTTTTAATTTTAGAATAATTAAAAATTCAATTTGTTGGTCCGACACAACTTGTTAACTTGAATAATAATTTGTTTCATCTATTTGGCTATTTTGCTTTAAAACATAAAGTTTTCAAGTATTTCACGTTCATCATTTTTAAGTAAAGAAACTGCGAAACTCGACGTCACAGTTTCAGTTTTAAAAAACTTCGGCTTCCAGTGAATAAAAAAATGTTTTTTTTTTAATTAATGTATTTAAAAAATTCAAGATCCGTTGCAACGTGCGAAACTCCATTTCACTAAAAAAACGAAATTAAACTGTTCTGTTTTGTTTTAAAGAGTCTTTTGTTTCGCTACGCACTAATGGGGATTCATGACGTCACGTGTGACGTATGCTTTTAAAGTGTTATGAACAGGCTGCATATGTGTTTCACGCAACAACTTCAGCAGATTTTTTTATTACAACTCGTAAAATGTTAATATATTATATTGTTGGCAACTCTGTATGTCACATGCGGTTTAAAAGGGCAGGGCGACGAAAAGTTTCAACTAAAAACATAAATAAAATATCAAATGCAACTTTTGTCTGCTGTCAGCCAACAGTGTGTTTTCATACAACATTTTAGAATCAATTTATTTATTCGTATCAACGAAATTAAATTTACGAATCAATTTTCAATTCTATTCGATATTTTTGAAATGCTGAAAGACGCAACAGTGCTTTGCCAAATAACTGACATAAAAATGCTGCCTGAATTCGCGGTTCACTGAAACATTTCAGAATGTCCACGTTGTACAATGAAAAAGTTTTTCAATAAAGTTATCAAATATATAAAACAAAATAGCCTGGCCTGATAGAAAAGAATATGCTGATCCTCAGCGCCGGCCTTAACCCTTGATCAGGACAAAGTGACATTGTCTTTCAGCGTCCTTTGGTCGACGCTTTGACTTCACGTAAATTATACTTCGGTTTTATCTTAAATAAAGAATAAGTCCTAAATTTTTTAAAATCAACTTTTATTGCAAACATCAACACTTGTTGAATTTAAATTAAATTAAATAGTTTTAATTATTATACTTCTGCTTCTTTAACATTAAGAAAGTCCCTACCGCTATAAATTAAATTAGTATTTGGTGTTAATTTCTATCAAAATTTTATTTTGCACTAGAAATTATTTTTCCCATTTGGCTTTTTAGGGCCCCTTGCCACCTGGCGCCTAGAGCGATCGCTCCACTCGTTCTACCCCAGGGCCGGCGCTGCTAATTCTATCAAGCACAAGAAAGAGTATTTTATTTTAAGAGCTACAATCGTTCAAACTTTTTTAGTTTAGAGAAATTTTAATATGAAAAGTGCATGATGTGCTTATTGGAATCAGCGTATCTTTTCTACAATAGTTATGAAAATTTTGAAAAATACCGTATTGTGTAAAAAGTTTAAACAATGTAACAAAACGCAAAAGATACTGAATAGGTTTCAAAATGAATTTATAAAAAAGCGCGTTTAATTTTTTCTAAAAATATTTCCAACAATAGTTTATTATAATATAAATGTTTAAAAAAACTAACAAATTTTTTTTGTAAATATTTTTCTGCTATCTCGATTGAAGTTGTTTAAAGAAAGCTGAGATTCGCAGGTTAGAAAATGTTGAAAGAAATGTAACATAGAAAATTTTAGATCACATTCTCTTTTTTTGGTTTTAAAGATCCGAAAGATAGATTTTTATAACATGTAAAAAATGTTTAAAATTTAAGAAAATTAATATTATTGAAGATATGGAAAATAAAATAAAATTTAATAGTACAGTATGAAAATGACCGCTTACAAAAAAAAAACACAAACTAATGAAATTAGAATTTATATTGAAATTTGAAACACATCGAATATAACGGAAATAGTAAAACCATTTGTATATAAATTTAAAAATCAGCTGTATGAATTTGTTTCGTGTTTTTATTAATTTGTAAATTTAAAGCTACGTAGATATTCGTTGCTCTACTGTACTACATAATTAAAATAATGTATAAATTATATAAAAGCTACATAATTATAATAATCAAAACAAAGAAAGCCTTAGTTGGCAAGGAAAAAATATATGTATATGTAATAGTTAAAGCAGAAAAAACGTGAGAAATTAATTTATTTTTATTAATGAATAATTATAATGTATAATTAAATATATGTAGAAGTTACTGTCATATTTTTTTTTTCAATTTTTTCCCCTTACATTTTTATGCAGGGATGTAACTTAATTATTTTTCTCAATTTCGCAATTGTAAAAAATGAAACGGACATTTATTTGTAGTCTAAGAGCTTTTCTACCTTGTCAGAAGTTTAATAAATTACTATTAACTCTAGACATCCCTGTACACATTAGATTAGTAATAAAAATATAAGATCGGCAGTTTAACACATTTTTTGAAAATATATTTTTTTAATTTTTTTCTCCTATAATTTTCTGAAGTGATTGTATCTCAATTATTTTATGATTGTTATTTAATAAAAACGTACCAAATTAAAATACATATCTTGCAATATTTTGATCAATAAAAATTTTGACGAAAATTGAGTCAGTAGTTGAATTTTGGTAAATTTTAAAAGAGCTCTTTGTAGTTTTTAGTTTAACAATAATTTTTATTACTATTCTATAGGCAACATTTGTATAAAGATAACATACACATGTATATTTAACCCTTCAATGACCGCGTGAATGAAAAGCCTTTTTCCTTACAGTGGAACTGTTGATCGGTCGCGACCAGCAGGGCAGTCTCTTTCCAATACAGTTGAAAATAGACACTCGGTGAAGGGTTAATAGATGATTTAGAATTTAAAAACAGAGTATAAATTTTTCTTATTAAAAAATGAAAAAAAAATAATATCTATAAATTAATTCTTAGTGTTTAAGATTATATTATTTAATGATTCCTGAAATTTTGTGATAAATGTCTTAAAAATATATTGAATTGTAAATCATCTATAAAAATTTAAAAGACACTTCATTTATATACATATTTCAAAATAAACAATTAAATATAATACCATTGCTGTTTTGATTGAATTTTTTATTTTTTATAACACATCAAATCGTAATAATTAAAAAAAATGGACAAGTAGTTGTCGAACTCGCGCCCTTATAATTATTTTGTTCTGACCAGCGTTTTGGTGAGAATTTTAAATTTAAAAATTAAAATGTAATTTTTTCTACTAAACTTTTATTTTTTGCAGAAATTCGTAATCATAGAACAGTTTTTGAAAATCTATTATCATGCCTATTGACAAATAACATTTGTCACCTAATATTTCCTCATAGAATTAGAAATTAATGATTTTCGAATTTTTTTCTCTACTTTTAGGTCATTATAACCATTTTAATTAAAAAAACTACGAAAATTCCATTACATTGTAAGAAAACAAAACAAAACAAGAAATTACTGAAAAAATAAAAACACGTACTTGTCACAAAGTCCCTGCAGCGCCCGTAGCTAAATCCTTTTTCAATAGTCCTGAAAAATTCGCGAACATCGGTTCACTGTATGGCGGTTTTAATATAAAATTTTTAATAAACATAACGGGTTTAAAATCGCAAACTATTTTTAAATACCACTTTTTAACACTTTGTCATCGAGACCTGATAACCGAAGAATGGACTTTCAATTTAATGATTAATTTTTTTTTCAAACATTTACTCGCGGAGCTAGGAATGATTCAACTTAAGGACAGCGTCGTCTTGGAAAAAAAGTAAGTGTTGTGTGTCCGTACAAAAATTATCATTGTTATTACGGTGCAAAATATTGTGCACTATTTAAGTTGAACATTACTTTTGCTTAAAAAGGAAGATAATTCCACACTTTCTGTAAACGCGAAAACTAGTACTCGACGGCACAATTTCACATAAACGCAGTTATTCCAGCCAAATTAGATCAACTACCTGTGTTCTGTATTTAAATAATTTTTGTGTTCATAGCTAGAACTCATTTCTATGAATAACCAAATTACATAATTCTATACGAAACTTGCATAATTTATTCTAAATATAATAGTAATAACTAATTATACAACTTGTGATTCTTTGACAATGAACTATTAACAGTGTTCAAAATAAGAGACGAAAAACTATTCCTCAAAACATCTAATGTGTTCGGACTTGTTAGTTATTGTTTAAAGTCGTACCTATTATTACATTTCTTTTATAATACAGTTCTGTTCGGTCAATGGGCATATTTTTAAAGTTTTCCTTCTTTTTCATTGTCTATAAATATCTGTATACAAAATTATAAAAACCCGGGTCGCAGTGCCAAAACCCTGCCGACAATATAGTGTATTTGCTTGTATAGGGCCGTGTGGTTTTATACATTTATTATGTGAAATTAAGTTTGTTTTTGGGCAAAATAAAAAATTTAACCCCTTAATACACCCCTTAAAATAACATTTTTTTCTTAATTGTAATATTATTATCAATCTTAAACGTCTACACCGAATTAAATACACCCTTCAATAAATAAGTCACTATCTGCAAACTAGTGTTTTCATAAAATTTGTAAATCCGGTCCTGTCGGGCCGATTTTATTAAAATTGTGGGGACACTTTTTTATCACTACCAAAGGGTTAAATTTCAATTTTGAAACGATTCGAAGAATTTTTTCGGTATTTTGGGGCCCAAAAACAGTTTTCAACCCCTAAAAACTACCCTTAAAATAGCCCGATTAGGCCCATTTTAAATAGGCTTCTTGCGGTGATGGATTTCAACACGTGGCCCAAATTTCGTTGAAATCAATTAACTCTTTCGAAAGTTATCGCGCGTACACATATATATATATATATATATATATATATAAATATATATATATATATATATATATATATATATATATATATATATATACATATATATATAAACATTTTTAAAAATGGTGCCAAAGTGTTTAGGAGGTAATGAAACGTCGAGAAATTTTGGTCCGACCCCTAGGTCCCGCCATCCGACCGACGCCAATAGTGTATGTTGCCATATGGCAAATACACTAAAAAAGGTTGCCGTGTTTAAAGTAGCCAAGTTTCTTAAACTCTGAATAAGCAAGCTATAAATGAAAGTATCTCTGAGGAAATAAAGTCTGGCTACCTTGCCAAAAAATGATTTTTTCCCATGGCCCTGTATGTGCGTATCTTCCTGTGGAATGCTTTTTCGTTCACCAATAATTCTGCAAAAAATGTATCGATTTAAATGATTTGTCTCAAGAACGACCGCAGACCTACTAATTTTTATAAAATTTTATGCCTATCTAACAAAATTAGTTGTATCGTATAGTCGTTTTTTGACTACTCAGTGATTTACGAGTAACTGAACTTTGCGCAAGTGTAGCAGGCTACGCAAACATTTGAACTTTGAACGCTTTGATGTGCGCTCGAAAAACCGATATCGAATGGCAAAGTACAAATGTGTGATCAAACTTTGAACAAATACCCAAATACCCGTGCCTCACAAGAGTTAAAACAAGTGTTCAAATATTGTTGCTGTCTGGCGCCGGCTTTAGAATAAATTATGCATGTTTCGTATACAATTATGTAATGTACTAAAAATTGTATTTTATGGATTCTATAATTTTGTCATTAATAGAAGTGAGTTCTAACTATGAACATAAAAATTATTTAAATACAGAACACAAGTATTTAATCTAATTTGGCTGGAATAGCGTGTGTTTATGTGAAAATGTGATGTCGAGTGCTAGTTCTCGCGTTTACAGAAAGTGTGAACTGTCTTCCTTTTTAAGCAAAAATTATGTTCAACTTAAACAGTGCACAATATTTTGCACC
This sequence comes from Venustoraphidia nigricollis, assembly GCA_034508555.1. Lineage (NCBI taxonomy): Eukaryota > Metazoa > Arthropoda > Insecta > Raphidioptera > Raphidiidae > Venustoraphidia > Venustoraphidia nigricollis. The sequence continues at coordinate 958,942 of JAVRKA010000032.1, read as the reverse complement.
GTAATAACAAGGATAATTTTGGTACTGATACACGACACTTACTTTTTTTCCAAGAATACGCTGTCCTTAAGTTGAATCATTCCTAGCTCCGCGTTCGTGCGAGTGAATGTTTGAAAAAAAAAATTAATCATTAAATCAAAAGTCCATTCTTCGGTTATCAGGTCTCAATGACAAAGTGTTAAAAAGTGGTATTTAAAAAATAGTTCGCGATTTTAAACCCGTTATGTTTATTAAAAATTATATATTAAAATCGCCATACAGTGAACCGATGTTCGCGAATTTTTCAGGACTATTGAAAAAGGATTTAGCAACGGGCGCTGCAGGGACTTTGTGACAAGTAGGTACGTGTTTTTATTTTTTCAGTAATTTCTTGTTTTGTTTTGTTTTCATTTAATTAATTACATTTGAACAGTGACTTTGAAACATGAATCATCGTTTATGGTGCTAAATACCTAAAATTATTTTTTCATAAAGATTCACTTTTGCTTCTTGTGGAATATTCAGAGTTTTTATAGAATATAACGAGCGACCAAAAGGTCTGAAGTCTCGGCAACATCCCTTTTTTTAAATTACTTGCAGAGCAGTCTTTTAAGTTTCGTGCATATTTTATGTAAATTTATTTACTATAAAGTGGGAAATGCGATGAAAATATGACGTGAGGTTTGCGCTAAGTCCTCTAATATTATACATTATGTATAACAATGTACAGGCTACGACAAAAATATTACTAAAATCATATGTAATTCAAATTAAAACATTAGTACAAAAAATATATAAGAATAAAAAACTTTTTTTTTTATTTGAGCCAAAGAAAGAATCCACTCCAGAGCTTTTAAATTTTTCAAAAATGATTTTAATTATATCGTTTGTCTATTTACGTTTTCTTAGTGCTCAGGGTTCATTTATTTTTAGGTTCTTGTTACGCGTTTGATGAATTTTTAAAAATACTAAACAGTTATATAAAAATGATTTGTCGGGAAAAAGGACTTTTTAAGTAGACACTTATTTGTTATTTATAGCGACGTTTCGTCCCTTGCTTGAGACTTTTTCAAGCTTTATAACTATTAAATGTTTTGATCAAGTAGATATAAAAGTTAAAATACACATGTAAATATAAATTTGAGTTAAACAATTGTTCATTAAAAAATTCAAACTATTTTATTTTATTGACGCCAATAAAATAAAATAGTTTGAATTTTTTAATGAACAAATTTTAATGAACTTTTATATCTACTTGTTCAAAACATTTAATAGTTATAAAGCTTGAAAAAGTCCCAATCAAGGGACGAAACGTCGCTATAAATAACAAATAAGTGTTTACTTAAAAAGTCCTTTTTCCCGACAAATCATTTTTATATTAATTACCAAGGACAAAAAAGAAAAAAAGTCACTAGACAATTATATTTACGCTGAAAACCATATTATTTTTTAATTATAATTTTTATGTTTTTGGTCGACAACATGATTAAAGATGTGAAGTTTTTTTTTTATATACAGACTATAATTTTCCATTTTATTGCGGTGTAAAGTTAATAAATTAAAAAATAAATGTCATGAAATTAATTTCTTTTTTACGTCAAATCTACTTCTTTTGCTCTTTCATCTTCACACAACAGACCTCATTAGTTGACTCATCAGTCAACCAACTGAATTCCCGCAGAGGAAGGTGTTATGCGCGTAAAATCTAAACGCGTTCACTTTTTTCAGGGCACTATTTTTATTTATTTAATACTAGTGACCCGGTTCGGCTTTGCTCGGGTGCAAATTTCATTTAAATTTATTATTATAGCGATTTGCGATACCTCTGTCTCAATAAGATATACAGTCAAAATCTGTTATAACGACATCGAAGGGTCTGATCTACTCATATTTGGTCGTAAAAACCAATAGTCGTAACAACCGGTGGAGGTACAAAATAATTTTTTTTAAGTATGTAGCATTATTGAACGTGTAGTTACATATAAATCCATAGATATTAATAGGAATAATATTCACATTATCATTGTCATTTTTCTGTATTCATAAAATCTGTAATTTTGGTCTGTACGAATTTTGTTTACAATACAGCTGGTCGTTCTAACAGTTTTAATTCTCCGAAGATATTTCATTAAATGTAGTCGCTTAATGCGGTATGTCGTAAAAAGCAGTGTTTTTTACAAGGCGGTCATGCAGCATTCAGCCGGGATTTATGATTTTGGTCAATATAACCGGTATGTTGTTCTAAACGATGTCGTCGTAAACGGTTTTGATTGTATTCATAGTAAACCTACCTCCTCCGTTCGGTTGGTGTCATTTTCAACAGACACAATTAATTTTAAATACATATTTAGTTCGACCATAGACTTTTTTCATGCAGAATTTGGAAAAGAGTAAAAATACGCCACTGCCAAATACAATTTTATTTGCAAAACTAGTAACGACTCACAGTTGGTATTCGTAATCATTTTATAACACGTTTTGCACCGTCGGAGACGTTAATCTTATTTCATTTTTATTTTTCTTTGTCGCTTTTATACACTCAGTGGCGTGATAGAAATTTTCAAGAGAGTGCCTTTTTTATATTTTCATTCATAAATGCGACAAAATTAAATTTCTCAAATTAAACTGGCACCTGCTCTTCCATTTTCGTATTTATTCTATGCCACCTCATAATTTCTCTTAAGAATTTAAGGTAAGCAAAAATATGTTTTAATATTCATGTATAGAACAAAATATAAATTTTAGATTAAAAACCATATATTTATAACAGCCATCTAAATACGTCAGTGTTGTCGAGCGTCTATAATTTAAAATATTTAAATGACAGCCTGTACTCGTTTACCGTATAATTTTTCAACAGAAATATTTTTCTCTCAAACAGGGACGCCACTGTCTCCAAAACGAGTTACCGCTAAGCTAAAATTATATTTAATCTCCAAACTTATCTTTTATACATTTTGTTACTTTGCTCCCGTTACAAACAAGTTTCAGACGAGCATTGGATTTCAGTGGCAACATTAGTGAATTCTAAATGTTTCTTAATTTATTTTAACCCCAAAACATTTTATTTAAACAATAAATTTAGATTTCTGTAGGTCACCCAATATTCAAAAAATCTTTTTACTTGACTAAAATAAAGTTTACGATACTCGAGAAAGATTGAACCATATCGTCATTATGACGTCGTCACGGTCAAATATGAACCAGTTATGCGAACTCTTAATGCGCGTTTTACGTTGACAATTTTAAGCTTTTTTTTCAAACAAAATAGGAGTATGATGAGCATATGACTTTCACAATATTCCAGGTTGGGTTGAGCTCTTCGATGATGCTGTAAAAAATTCGAGACATTCCCTTTGGAACAAATATTTTTATTAATCGATATGCTTTTGATATCCAAACTTTTTTTCAAAACTTTGAATGGATTTTTTTGTTGATACACCGGTTGAATAAAAAAAAGTTTTAGGCAAAAGTTGTTGGGTTTTGAGGGGGAAATAATTTACACGTAATACCAACCCCCTCTCCCACCTTTTGGCAGGGGAAGGGGGTAACTTTTGTTTTTTAAATGAAAATCCCCGATTTTTATGATTAAATTTTTTTTTGTGTAAAAATGAACAACTTTAAAATTTAATTTAATTTAATTTAAACAAAATGAAATTACTTGCAATTACTGTTCAAATTAATTTTTTTATTTAGACGTTTCGACCAACCATTTTGGTCCTTTTCAATTTTTTAAATATAAAATATTAAAAAATGGAAAAAGACCAAAATGGTTGGTCGAAACGTCTAAATAAAAAAATTAATTTGAACAATAATTGCAAGTAATTTCATTTTGTTTAATATTCTATTACTGCTGGTAGAGTTAATATTATTAATTTAATTTAATCATAAAAATCGGGGGAGTGGGTTGGTATTACGTGTAAATTATTTCCCCCTCAAAACCCAACAACTTTTGACTAAAACTTTTTTTTGATTCAACCGGTGTATCAACAAAAAAATCCATTCAAAGTTTTGAAAAAAACGCCCGGTAAATATTTTTTAATGGTTTATTTTTCTCGGCGGGAATAGTTCGCAACACCTAATTGAGTTAACAGAAATTAGTTAGGTCAATTGTGCGTCAATTGAAAACAATAGAGCGTCTCGTAAAAACATTTGAATGGCGGAGAAACAAAATGATACACACGAAGCAAGGAGCAATGAGTTAAAGTGTGCCGTGATGAAAGCTCGAGTCGGACTCGATAATCCTCGATGTGTATGTGAAGACATGAAGGCGGTATTTTGTCGGGTCTGGGGGGCGGAGCGGGCTGGGGGAGCTGTTCAAGCGCATCATTTTGCCTGGACTGAACGCAATAAGCGCTCGCCGAAGGGATTTTCACAGCTTCTGACAATATATACGATAGACCGCAATGTTTGGCGTGCAAGAACCAGCTTGGGACTGCATATCCAGCAGCTTGTACTACATCAGTTTTCGCCCAAGAAGAAAACCAAGCTCCTTTTTTTCTAAAAGTCATTTCTTATTTTCTTTAAGTGAAACTTCTTGGCGACGTATATGTTTGAAATTTTCTGTAGCGTTAAAGGAGAAATGACTTAACGGAGGGGAAAATAATAGAAACCTTAATAACCCAAAATTAAAGGGGAAATAATTCAACGACGGGGAAATATAAGAGAAACCTTGGTTAAACACAAAATGGATGACGTAGCAATTAAACGAGTTCATAACTCTAAAGAAGTTTCACTTCCTCCGTGAGCTTTTGTGCGTGAGACTCACACTTTTTTTATTTGTTAGACTTATCTATACATCTCGAATTTTCATCTTTGTCATTTCACAGCAGACTTTGTAATTTTAGAGTCAATACTAAAAGTACGGAATACGGATACACAAAATAAAAAGATGAATTGTTATAATCATTCATTGTTACAATGCTAAATTAGAAAAATTCATTTTTTATCCACTTGTCACCGTCGGGATTCAAACCCGAATCTTTCCACTTTCGCGGCGGAATGAGTTAATCAGTTACTCTACGGTGCGATATCTTAACTCTTAATTCATCCTAATAAAGCAATTGCATGTAGTGAATTTAATGTTACAATTGCTTTATTAGGATGAATTAACAGTTAAGATATCGCACCGTAGAGTAACTGATTAACTCATTCCGCCGCGAAAGTGGAAAGATTCGGGTTTGAATCCCGACGGTGACAAGGGGATAAAAAATAAATTTTTCTAATTTAGCATTGCAACAATTAATGATTATAACAATTATATAGCTCGTTCTGAAGCATTACAGAATTAACATATTCTTATATTAAAAAGATTAAATTTGTTTAAAAAACACAATATAGATTTTTTTTGTTTTTTTATTTAAAGTGATCAGTTCATTAGTTGAAATATATCTTGCTCTCAATCAGCTCACTGCATGTTAAATTTTATTCCAAAAATATGTTTTGTACTTTTGAGATATTGAGCTTCGAAATAACGCGCGATTTTTGGAAGTGAGTTATGGGTTCGTGTCATCTTGACAATTCGATTTCTTGGAAATTAAAGTCTATGTAGGACTCCAGCTGAATCTAAAATAGACTGGTTAAAATGAGCTATTATTTTGTTCAAAAGATATCAGCTGAAATAAAATGAAAACAAAAAAATGTTTAACTGAACAGACCGCTACTATTGCACAATTTCCTGTTTATTGGAGCAACGTGAACCAAATTCCAATTCAGTATTTATTAATTTCTGTATGCATAATGAAAGTGCAAAATTTCACACCCCTATCCGTTTACCTGTACATCAATTAACCCTTAAGTAGATGCGTGCATTAATCTATTTTTTTCACTTTTTATATCGATATGTTTAATAGCCTATATCGATGTTTCTTGATTTTACAACGTACTACTTTAAACGCATTGATCACAATTTAATAGTATGTGACCAGCAATGCTGTTTCTTGACATTGGAAATTGGAAATAAATTCAAGCGTCCTCGATAGGGTTAAACTGTCATGGCGGGCTTGATCAATGAAAGCGAATTATCTTAAATATAAACATACCTGTTCCATCCCCGGCGAATATTTAATAGCTGGGTGACTGAGCATTGGTCGGAAGAGTTAAGTAAAATGTTGTGTACATAAAAAATAAGTTTTAGTAAAGTTTAATAATAATCAACTTAACCGCAAAGCGCTAGATGTGTTACGTGTACTAATGTTTTTGTCCTATAATAACAATCAAAAATCAATAAAAACACGATTATTTTCAAGGATCAGGTCAAGTTAAATCGATTTCTCGCCTCAAAAATCCACAATTTGTAAATTTCGTCAAAATAGTTTGTCGTTTACGAAAGAAAAAATTATACACAAGGATTTTTCGTAGGGTATAATAATAGATCGGTGTCAGCGCTAAATAAGAGAAGTTTCTTTTTTGTGTAGACGCTCGACAACTGAAGACATTAGCATCTAATCTGACAATGTTTAGTACAAAAAGGTACATAGAGTTGGGTAACTCAGATCTGAACCGGTTCAAAGAGCCGACTCCGACAGAAGATCCGTGAGAGCCGACTCACTTTTTTTTGAGTCGACGGATCAATGGATCCGCATAACTCAGTGAAACATTTAACACACAGAAGCACATTTTACACTTACGTATCAGTTCTTGCTTTGATGCAAGTTAGCTCAAATGACTCATGAACCGGTTCAGTGAGCCGGCTCACATACGGGATCCAGATGCAAAGATGCAGATCACTAAAAAGACCCGTTTTTCCCATCTCTGACATAAAGTCGTCTGCTGCGCATCTTCAGCGGTTTCTGTGAAATAACTACGCGATGTGTTACTTTTATAGTATGAAAGCGAGACGTAAAACTCATGCCACATAGACACACAGTGTCTCCCCTCTGTCGGCGTAGACGTGAACTTACTACTTGTTTAATCTTTAACACTTGTGAGAGCGTTTCCGTGTTTTTGTTTTTTCAGAATAAAATATTTCCCGTCTATCTCTATTTTACAATAGTTACTTTAGAGCGGCTCCGACTATTTAGAACAGGCGCTTCTACTTTGCAGGGACGTAAACCGATTTTGAAATTCACATTTCGTATTTTCCGGTTCAGTTTAAATATTGTCGAGAAAACCGTTCTGTTTATGTAATCCAGTTCTATTTTTTCGGGGGTGCGGATGATAGACTTAGCTATCCAAAGCGCAATAATATTGCAACGTAAATTACTCGGGCTAACTTATATTAAAATAAGTCAGGAAAGGAACAAAGTATCCAGCTGAAAAAAATCACATTCATCCGAATTTGCTAAGCATAATAAGCTCTAAAAATTTCATGAAACGTCTGTACGGCTCACCGCTGGAGACTTTTTGTGTGACGAACAGATTCGAGTATATTTTCTATTTTCTCGTTTCATTGAGGCGTTATCCATTTTGGGTTACCAAGGTTTTCTGTTATATTTTTCCGCCGTTTAATTATTTCCACTTTAACGTTACAGAAAATTTCTAACAGATGCGTCGCTACTCGCTAAAGAAGTTTCACTTCAAATACACAACACATTAATTTATTTAGACTTAAGAATTTTATTGAGTGCTCTGCAATAATTCGACATAGCTTTCGCAAAGTTGCTGACTTCAAATCACAGCCCCGACGCTTTCGAAAAACACGTTAACGGCGTCGCTCTGCGCCGATGTTATATAAAAGCAAAACAAAAAAGCAACACTGAACTCGCATAAAAAGTATACTTATACTATATGTAAGGTACCAACATAAACACGTAAGTACTTCACAATAAAAGAACTGCTTCACGAGAACAGGGAGCCGTGAGTGAAGTATTTTCTTAACAGTTAAAAACTATTCGAGACATCGTAAACTAACTTTAAGTAGGTATATAATAGTTACTTATATACAATATATAAAATATTGCCGGTTGCATTGACAAAAGAATCACTATTTCGACAAATTATGATTTTTCTTTCAAACAATTCGTTGTATCATTTACTAGTCGTAATCTGCTCGTGCTAATATCGATTTTACTTGATCTTAATCTGACCCTAGCATTTTTTAAAGTTACCGAGCTGGGTAGAGTAGTGGTGACAGCACTAGACTCGCATTCGGGAGGTCCGGGTTCGAATCCCTGCGGGGGCAGATGTGGCTGGGACTTTTTCCTACTGTCTCTCGCCGAGAAACGGTAATTCCTGTACCGGCCATCTTGATTGAGGTTTTCCATGGTTTCCCTCAATTAATACCAGATAAATATCGAGATGGTTCCTTATTTGAGGCCATGGCCGATTACCTATCAAACTTCTAATTCAAAAATTACCTACCTTATCCTAATTTCCTATAATTCCTTCATTCGCCCATTGCTATTACATAAGTTGAAGTTTTAAAAATGTAGAAAAATAACGAGAAGTGTGGTAGATGGAAAATAGTAATGGTGCGAATGGCGTCTGTTATGACACAAAGTCGGGAAACGGACGTTAAACTTATTATTATTATTTTTTAAAGTTATACTTCTGTTGGCGCGTTATGAAAAAGTGATGAGAGTGAATTTTTATTACGGTGTAAGATCAAAATTAACAGAATTGCCGACTGTAACATCATAATTAACAGAATGAAGTTGCTCTCTTAGCCATACGCCTGGGACATTTATTTTAAGCCCGTTTACTAAAAGTTCGAATGATGACGCACCAATCGAAAATTTGAAATCGGGAATATGAAAGAAGTCAAGTGATATTTTCTTTTCAATACGAATAAAAATTATATACAATACTAACAAAATAAAATTACTTGCAATACTGTTCAATATTTTTATTTATATAAAAGACGTTTCAACCAACAGTTTTGGTCCTTTTCAATTGAAAAGGACCAAAACTGTTGGTTGAAACGTCTTTTATATAAATAAAAATATTGAACAGTATTGCAAGTAATTTTATTTTGTTAATATTCTATTACTGTTGGTAGAGTCAATATTATTAATTATTTATTATATACAATACTGACTGATAAATATTATTGAAAACATTAGTTAGCAGTGAATAATATCTCGTCCCTGTCTTTTTATTATTTTATGTCTATAAAATATTTGCATCGAAATTAAAAATTAATTTTTAGTCACGTCAAAGAAGTATAACTTCCAACGCACCCATTTATTTTCAAATAATCTATACTTCAGATACTACAACTAGAGTTGGGTAACTCAGATCTGAACCGGTTCAACGAGCCGACTTCGACAGAAGATCCATGAGAGCCGACTCACTTTTTTTGAGCCGACGGATCAACAGATCCGCTTATCTCAGTGAAACACTTAACACACAGAAGCACATTTTACACTTACGTATCAGTTCTTGCTTTGCTGCATCTGTCAGCTCAAATGACTCATGCATCACATGTTTGGCTATGCATTCTTGATTCTATACAGGTCGTGATATGATTGACTGAACTAGGTAACTCAGCGGCAGACTGCAGTAACATATTCAGAACTCGGCTCTTTTTGAATCGGTTCAGTGAGCTGGCTCACATACGGGATCCAGATGCAAAGATGCAGATCACTAAAAAGACCCGTTTTTGCCATCTCTAACTACAACCAAAATTACAAATCATAGTCCTGTCAGTATTTTCTATGTATTTCTATCAGTATTGACTTAAAATGTTAAGCGACTATATTTGTGAACACTCCGTGGATAAAAACGGGTGCCATTTTGTGTGTAATAATTATTTAATTAGTAACGAAACAACGGCAACACAAAGTTATACTTCATATAAATAAAAAAAATATTTTGCAATCTTTTATCACAATATGTGTTGCAGGAAATCTCGAGTTTAGCATTCGCTACCCACTATCTGGCAGGTCTGCCAACAAACAGCCAAGGGAAGCAATAAGTCTGACAAAAGCAAGTCTACCAACATCAGCATATTAATTCACAGCTAATGTAGCCTGAGGAATATAGAATAGACCGGAACGCCGCGAGTGATATCCTAAATCATACACCAGGCACTGTGGGACGCCAGATAACAGAACTAAACTGCATCGCGACGCTGCTTACGTCACAGGGCCGGACATTTTTTTTTTATCCAACCCAGAAGCGTAGCGTGCCTTGGCGGGGCCCCGTATAAAAATTTGTTTGGGGGCACTTCCCCCGTTGAAGTAAATGACTTAAACGGGGAAATCCCGCAGCCCGCGATAACCGATGTAGGGTGTTGCCAACTTTTGAACGCACGCTTTACGCGGGAAAAAAAGAAATTGCTTTTTTTGACTTTTGTCATTTCTGAAATAAAAAAAAAATTGGGAAGTTTTTATTAATTTTTGCTTTCGCACGTTGGGGGCCCCCGTGGCCCGGGGGCCCCGTATAATTGATACGGCAGATACGGCGGTAGCTACGCCCCTGATCCAACCTCAAAAAAGACCTAATCAACGGAATAAATATAATAGATATATGACTCGCTTTAGTGTTATAAAAAATATTGTAAATCGGTCATAAATAATATTTGTTAAGGAAAAGCGGATACATATTTTTATAAATATATTTTGGTGCTTAATCAGATTAAAGTGTCTGTAAAAATCGACGTTGATCAGAGCGACTTGCGTGAATATCCTAGTATGGTTGTAAAAAACCGGAATCCAATTACCCGGTCATTTTCAATCCTCCTAGGATTTCCGCAAAGATCCAATTTTTCCATATATACATACATATATGTCGTAGGATAATTGAAATAATCGGATCTTCGCGAAATTTCTAGGAAGATTGCAAAAAACCGGGTAATTGGAATAAGTACGGTTTTTTGCAAACATCCTAGCATGTTCGCGAATATCCGATTTTTAGTGTATTTGCCATATGGCAACATACACTATTGGCGTCGGTCGGATGGCGGGACCTAGGGGTCGGACCAAAATTTCTCGACGTTTCATAACCTCCTAAACACTTTGGCACCATTTTTAAAAATGTTTATATATATATGTATATATATATATATATATTATATATATATATATATATATATATATATATATATATATATATATATATATATATATATATATAGGTATATATATATGTGTGCGGGCTATAACTTTCGAAGGACTTAATTAATTTTGACGAAATTTGGCACACATGTTGGAATCCATTACCGCACGAAGCCTATTTAAAATGGACCCAATCGGATCACATTAAGGGTGAATTTTAGGGGTTGAAAAAAGTTTTTGGGCCCCAAAATACCGAAAAAAATCTCAGAATCGTTTCAAAATTGAAATTTTACCTTTTAATAGCAATTAAAAAGTGCCCCTAAAATTTTAATAAAATCGGCCCAACAGGACCGGACTTACAAATTTTTTGAAAACACTAATTTGCAGATAGTGACATTTATTTTATTGAAGGATCTATTTAATTCGGTGTAAACATTAGACTGATAATAATATTACAATTAAGAAAAAAATGTTATTTTAGGGGGTGTATTAAGGGGTTAAATTTTTTATTATGCCCAAAAACAAACTTAATTTCACATAATAACAGTATAAAACCACACGGCCCTATACAAGCAAATACACTATATTGTCGGCAGGGTTTTGGCACTGCGACCCGGGTTTTTTTTAATTATCCCACGACATATACATATATTTAAAAAGAAAACGTGTGCGCCTCACTTGCATAGTCTCACGGGGAAAGTGAAACTTCTTTAGAGTTATGAGTTCATTTAATTGAATATCTATTTTGCGTTACCAAGATATCTCTTATATTTCTACGTCGTTGAATCATTTCACCTTTTACGTAACACAAAAATATACGTCGCTTAAGAAATTTCACATCAAAAAATCTCGCGGGTACCTGAGTGCGTCTCTGTCGGTTATAAAAGATCAGCGCGCGCGAGAGAGAGGGAGAGAGGGAAGGTTGGCTTTCGCTGTTTTGGCTAGTGTGTGTAAGTCCACACCATACGGCAGTCACCGGGAAAATCAAATTTATCGCTTTTTGATTGGTTGATTTATTCGATTACATCCAATGTTAAACATTTCACTGGCTCATAACTTTTTACGAATCTGATTCGAAAGCTGGAACTGGAGTTCAGAGTCACTAATAATTAGCATTAATAATGAAATCCGCAATATTTTTAATTACAATTTACGAGAATCACCTAGGATTCGAACTAAAACCCTTTATAAGCAATGTCTTGAAAAAGTGTGAAATGGAAAAAATTCCTTTTTTGAGCAAACTTTTAAAATCACACAAGCGTCTATAATCCACAATGTTTCTCTGTCTTAAATAAAACACGTAATGTCAAAACTTTCAAAAAGTTTTCAAAATTTTAACTAGCTTTTGGTGCGAAAGTAATAAAGTAAGGAAGCACCATTCTACGAAATTTCAGCTTTTATCAAGTGCCCACCCAAAAGAAAACACTGGCTTTTAGTATAAATAAAGAAAATTACATACGAATGTTAACCAATTTAGCATGTTGTATTAAATTCCCATTTCTTAATATTACAGGGATGTAATTTTACAGAGGTGTAGTTTCAATAAAGTTTGGACATGGTAGAGTTTCTTTGCGATCTACGGATTATTATGAACTATAGTATTTTGAATAGGCAATATACTATGACATACATATATTGTTGAATGTTTTCGACGTTTTTTCAGTGTGACAAAGTTATTCGTTTTCTTCTTTTTTATTTCACAATTCAATACCTAGCCGATATTTTTCATCTTTATGCGAAATTTTATAAATGATACAAACATAATACTATATTTTATATTTGTTTGAACTTCATTTGTTGTCGGTTTCATTCTTCGTTTGTTGTGAAAAATATTTGACAATATATTATTTCTTTTATATTTTGCAACAATCAATCAACACCGTTTGTGCAATATTTTTCAAGGAACTCATCAGCGTGTTCAAATCTCCTATTAAAATAAATTTAAACAGATGTTTTTTATGTAAATACTAGCTGATACTAATAACCTTAATTATCGAGTAAATAAATAAATATAAATATGAAAATGAACGATGGGAAAACGGGTCTTTTTAGTGATCTGCATCTTTGCATCTGGATCCCGTATGTGAGCCGGCTCACTGAACCGGTTCAAAAAGAGCCGAGCTCTGAATATGTTACTGCAGTCTGCCACTGAGTTACCTAGTTCAGTCAATCATATCACGACCTGTATAGAATCAAGAATGCATAGCCAAACATGTGATGCATGAGTCATTTGAGCTGACAGATGCATCAAAGCAAGAACTGATACGTAAGTGTAAAATGTGCTTCTGTGTGTTAAGTGTTTCACTGAGTTATGCGGATCCGTTGATCCGTCGGCTCAAAAAAAAGTGAGTCGGCTCTCACGGATCTTCTGTCGGAGTCGGTTCTCTGAACCGGCTCAGATCTGAGTTACCCAACTCTACGAAAATTTAATTTTGTTTGACTAATGTACAGCTGCAAAGATTCAGTCTCATCGTAAGAATCACCATATCGTACAAATTTCTTTCAGGGTTACACTCAGGGCTGCTGGACAGTCCGGTATTTGAGTTTTTTGTTCGGGTGGAAAATTAAAACAGACCAGGACTATAAATTGCCCGGTATTTTTTTTTAAGTTTCAAAAATTAAATGAGATGTGACAGTTTGCAGTTTTCAAGAAAAGTAAGGAGCTTTTTGGTATTTTGGTGATTATCGCCACGGATTTCGCATAAGCTTTTTGGAATAAGTATTTTTGGAATCGTCATGTATTCACGATTCAAGTCGTCCCCGGTTAAAATCATTAAAAGTGCAGTTTCTGTTTGAAACTTGAAAGACGGTGTTTTTTTAATTGAAAAAATGTTCATTAAACTATCAGGGTCATTACTTCAGATTTTGATCGTATGAATTATCCCGCGCTGCTACTGTCTTGTGACGTTAGATAAATAAAGACGAATTATTATTCTTTCAAAACAATATTTCTATGTGTACTTTGAATGAGTAGAACACCATTCTTCTTCTCCCTAAAAAAATACGTACATAACAATTCATAGTACTCGTTCTCAAAATGACCGTGGTGTCCGGTATTTTTCTCTAAGGTATCTGGCAACCAGCGCTGCCAGACGTCCCGATTTTGGCGGGACGTCCCGATTTTTAAATCAAAATTAAAAAGACCCGCGCGGGACAGGCTCAGTCCCGCTTTTCGGGGATAACTCGACTGTCCGTAAATAATTATTCTCTTATTGTAAGTTGCAATTTGTAACACTCACTCCTCAGACTATTGTTTGAAACGCCATGTTTTTCTAATGAATAAAACTTTTTTGATTTTGATTTCTGTTTTTTTTTTATTTTTTTTATTCAGAAGACGAATAAGACTCAACCATTTAACGATAGGGTAAATCTGATTTAAAATATCATATTTTTGTTAAAATACATTTTCTATGGCTATTTTTGCTATCTATTGACACGTAAATGTAATTTGAACTCAAATAAAAAGATAAATATTTAAAAACTTCTGATTATATACGTTTTTTTTACTATGTCCCGCTTTCGACGAAAGAATCCTGCTTTTTTCGCTTAAAAAGTTCCAAAATCCCGACTTGGCAAAAAAAAATCTGGCAACGCTGCTGGCAACCCTGGTCACACTTCATTGGTTGGTAGGAGTATCTTCGTAATTTACGAATTAAAAAAAAATGTATTTAAAAATATAATCTTTTTTTTATTAATAATATTACAATTTACAGTATCACATCTACTTAAAATAGGTCGTAATTAACAGCTTCTTATGATTATGTTAAGAAACTTTTTTTTCTTCATCATTGAAAGCTTCAAATTGTGGAATATTGTAATTCATTTCTTTTCCCCAAATAATTATTTGTAAAGCATAACCCACAAAGTAAAGAATAAGTAATCCTGTGGAATAGATTGATATAAACGCTATCCTTTGCATCCACGTGAGCGAATAAAAAATTGGATATATCCATAGTCCGGTTGTAAAATATGTGCGAATCAAACTGCAACAATTTAATAATTAAGATTATTAGACTACAATTAATATTTGTTTTATTTGGTTTGAGGTGTTATGTCTGCCCATAGTCGAAACGATTTGGCATCTCTTGACAATGAAACATTGTTCGTGGAAATAGGTTCTATCGTTCTTCCATAAGTTCTTTGAACATCAAAAAAAATGTAGATTAATAATTATTATTCTCAAATATTTTATCTTCTCACAAAACGGAGCGTGATGCCAATTGTCAAGTTTTTGATTCAACGGCATTTTCGAAACCTGCCGAGGACTAAGTAACAGCCCCGAGATGTAACCTATTAAAAATTAATTGAGTATAAGTTCAAACAATCTGCCATAGCTACAACGCCAAATCTCATAAAATAGCTCATACCATAATTTGTCGATCAGTTAATACAAGAGTGAATGATAATGATAATTTATAAAACTGCACAAAAAACGAAATATTATAAAAAAATCAGTTATATAAATCTTTTAAAACTTACACAAACGAATAGATGACAATCAGACAACTTATGCTTATGAAGGCTGCTTTGTGTGAAGGTCGCCTGTGATTGGTGGAAAACAGTTCAAGAATCACCGGGAAGATGATAAACGAATGCATGGACTGGTTCAGCCATGTGGGAATAATTTCTTCTGCTTTTTCTGGATAAATCAAATCTCTATCGTACAGGAACAATATCCAAAACATCGACATCACAAACTAAAAATAAAGAAACAAAACAAATAATCCATTATCTATATCGTCTAAAACTTAATCATTTTTATAAATATTTAGTTAAAAAAAGTAACTTACGATTGTGGATGGACAAACGAAAACTGTGAAAAAATAGCCTTGAATTGTTTCTAGGCGATCTTGGATTTTTTGCGAAGTAGCTTTAAAATAATGTTGATCTAAAAACATTGATACAGAAAGCAGGAAGTAGACCATTTGGAACACCTAAAACAAGTTTTCGTGCTTAATGAAATCATTTTCATATATTCGCGAAATAATAAGTATTTTTATCAATTGCATAGAAGGTGCATTATTATATATCTTCTAAGGTGTTATGAAACTGTCACTTGATCTAAATACTGTTGTTTTGTTTGTTTTTTTATTTTTTTTTTGTCAACATTAATTTAGTCAGCGCTCTTAATGGACAAAAATTTTAAATTGTTATTACAATATAATACATCTTATTTTTTTCTGTCAGGAATTCCTTAATTAAAACAGTAGTGACTGAAAACAATATCATGGCATTGTTAACATTTTATTCAAAAATAAAATACGACATTTTTTTAAAGCTCTTCAAGACATTCATAATATTCTTGTGGTGTAGCAAACACAAATCAAATTCATAAAATAAATTTTTGATAAACACAAAACTAAGACTTTTAAAACATAAATATTTGACTACGTGCTTCAGTAAGTACGAAGCGTGGTTCAGTCCTCTCACAATAAAACGCTAAAAAAGCAGTTATTTGAACAGGTGATAATAATTATTATCAACACATGTTTTAATTATTATTGTTAGTCCTATAATAGCAATGAAGTTTGTATTTTACGGTTATTTAATGCTCCGTCTTAAAAATCGTTTTCAAGACTAATTAATTATTTAGTTTTTATGTAAACCCATCAACATTTTACTTCATCCCAAATTTTACTACAAAAATACGTTCTTTAATTTCAATAAAAAATATGATGTCAAATTTTAGCTATTAAGAAATTATTGTGATAACAAGGTAATCTTAGAGACAACCATTAAATATATTTTTCAAAAATTTTAAATTATTCAAACTTATGAAATGTGAAGGCCTCCAGCTTAGAAAATTATCTACGTCTAGTAACAAATCTCTTTTTTACTGAACCTAGTATGCTGTATGATTTTTTACTTTCACAAATTTCTGTTTCTCAGAACAACAAAAAGCAAAATTATTGTTACAGAATTTACATTAACCCAGTACCTAAATTTTCACCGTGTGTGCAAAAACAAAAGCAATCCAAGATTCAGCCGTTACTTTGCGTAAATTAATATTTTACGTTAAAAAAATAAATAAAATTTGCTATAAAACTGTATAATTCACACCTTAAACTCAAAACTCTTGAACATAACTATTTTTTTTATTACTAACCGCGTTCCAACCGGTGAAGAATTTGTCGTGGAAACTTTGCATCGTTACGACGTAAGGATCGGTTGATTTTGAAAAATCCAACCTTCTAAATTGCCAGGACGCAGTAAAAAGAAGACTAAACACACTCATACGAAAAACTTGAAGCCACAAATTCGGCGGCGATTTCATTTTTATATAAATTACAATAATTTATAACAATCACAGTACAAAATTTTACAAAAAAAAAATAAATTCTAGAATATTATGGCGTTTACACTTTTGTGGTATATTTTTCAAATACGAGTTTATTTAATTTATTAAACTATTCATTTTGAGGAATATTATAAAACTGTTATCAATCCGTTTTGTCTGCACTCTCTGGCACTACATTGTAATATAATTAAATTAAAAAGATCTGTCAAATTGCGTGTAGATAATTGTATTTTCACCTGTATTCTTTGAAATTATTGTCATTTTGTATGAACTATGGACTTCTCTGTGTTTACATTTCATTATTTCGAAAGAATTACATTTAAACATTTGTTAAAGACGAACAAATTTCCATTGGTTTCGTCAGAACAGTGACGGATTTTATTATTATTTTGAACGACAATTCGGTTCGGAAATTGTAGACAGTGACAAATACTGAATTTTTAACAACCATAATGGAGCAGCAAAACACTGAAACAATATTAAATATAAACAGAATAATAGCTACCGTTCGCTATAATTGTTAAGAAACATCCATTGTTACAATGCTGTTTTAGAAAAAAATATTTTCAAACAACTGTCACCGACGGACCTCAAATCCGAATCTTTCTACTTTCGCGGCGGAATGAGTTATCAGTTACTCTACGGTGCCATATCTTAATAGTTAATCTCTCATAATAAAGGAAAACGCTAAATTCACATCATGCAAGAGCTATTATTCTGTTTATGAGTTTAGTCTACTATATCGTATTAAACATTTACTTAGGTATAAATATTAAATATAATATGCCCGTTCTTGGATTCCCATTTATAAAAACTGTATCTACAATTTCTGACCTGAAGTATAAGGTTAGATTTTAGCCACGTAAACAACTCTAACAGCCAAGGCGATGTTTAAAAACAAGTTTAGAAGTTATACTTCTTTTGGCGCGTTATGAAAAAATGACGAGAGTGAATTGTTACGACACGCGCGCGTACTGTAACACTATAAGCTGTAACATTAAAATTATATTAACAGGATGAAGTTGCTCGCAGAAAAAGGCGACCAACAGGATAGAAGCTACCAAAAGAATAGATGTAACAACATTGACTTACCAATTAGTCAGCACGCCTCTGCAATATATTCCATCGTTGTAGTTACTTTCCGATGCACTGAGTGAAGAGGACAGAGTATGGTAGAGACCACATTCGCAAGCACGTAGCGTCTAAAAGCTGTATTTATGCTAAGCTCACTACACTCATTTTTAAATTATTTGGATGCAAATTAAAAATTAGATTTTAATCACACCAAAGAATCATAACTTCTAGCGGACCAGCCTTTTAAAAATATATCTAAATGAAATTTACAGTCCGTTAAAAAATACTCAATCGTCGGAAGAAACAATAAACTTGTCGATTTGAATCGGTCTTTTTTGGATTAAATTAGAACCCCAAAAAACGTGTTTAGCGCCATTCACATATGGATCGTGATTCAGTTGTCAAACGAAATGCGAATCAATAAAATGTTTGATAATCAAGCATTTCATTACATTAGAAACGTAATTTGTATTTTAGCGGAAATGGTCTTGTTGTTTTAATTAAAATCTTAACATTTAAATTCATTTAATTCAAACATAAATTATTATTATACATCCATAAAAAATCCATATTTAACGAAACAGTCAAGGGTTAAGGCTATATAAGATAGAACTAGTGTTCTTGAAATTATACAATAATAATTTTCCCAAGTACTAAATTATTACATAATTATCAAAATTAGACGCGAAATTTATGTTGAAAAAATATAATTTTTCAAACAATGTAAGTAATTAGTTTTTTGCTTTTTTATAATTAACACTTCTCTGTAGAATATAAAATATTAAAAGTGTGTAAATAAAACAAGTTTGAAAATGTTTATATGTTGCGAGAGATTTTTCAACACATTCCACCTTTGAAAGATTTTGAAACCCGGCACATATACTCATAAAAGGATTTTTTGTGATTTTTAGGAATCAGAAAGAATGAAGTATAGATTACTACGTGAAAACATTTTTATTTTTTTCATTTATAACGTCACAAAAAACACCAACATTGCGATTTTAAAATTCGTCTCGGATATAAATATTTTATAAATCTATTATACAAGACGTTCTGCAAAAATGTTTAAGTAGGAAAATTTCCAATAAACATGTGGCCTAATGTCAATCGTTAAAAACAAGGAATAAATAACTTCACTTTCATTGGCCAGTTACAGTTCCCAGACAACTTTGTTGCCATAAACGTTATAATAAATGTCATTTAAGACGCAATAATTTCCGTGAGTTAATGCATTAGGGAGAAATTCGTTTCTTTTAAAACACAAAATGATTTAATTTCAAAAACTCTGTTGAAGTTTTTTCTTTAAATAAAATATTGAAAGATAACATGTTTTTGTTCAGTGATTGTTGAAACTATTTTCTCTGATGCATTAAAATTAAAAAACACCAGGTAAAGAAAACTCGCCAGCGTTGGGATTCGAACTCGAAACGCCCAAATACGAGTCAAGTTCAGTAGACATTCATTTCCCGCCTATAATTTACAATATCAATCTATTTCCCTCCTTTTTTTGTACGGTTTTATCGGAATCAGCATGTCAATACGTTTGACTCAATTCCGAAATAAGTAATAAGAAATAAATAGATCTAAAAATAAATTTATCATTCATCTTGACTTTAGACCCTATGTTTACTAGAATTTCACCTTACAGTCGACATTATTGTATACTTAAATTACCCCGGTACGGGCCTGCAAGTTATTAAAAAAAATGATTAAATTGCATTAAATATTTATACTTATTTTCTTTTATCATTCAAGGAGACCTCAAATAAAATTAAACGCTTATTTAAAACATTAATTTAGAATCGACCACAAGTGCAGCCGCGTTGTGCAAAAATTACTTTAATATATTTTCAACTCACAACATTTAATCCAATTCTAACTGGCAAACACTTCATTTTTTTTCAAGCACTTTAGTTTTCAGCGTTATATGGTCCATGTACTGAAAACCTCGGCTGAACGTCTTAACTGAATGATGTTGCAAAAAGGTTTGACGAAACGATGGACCATTTTCATCACTCGTCTACTTTATATTTTTACAGTCGACGTGTCTAGAAGTTTCACTATTGTAGCGTATAGTGTAAAATACACGGTTCATTTTCTTCTGTTAATTCATTCGTACAATTTTAGACTTTCAAAAGTACAAATTATGAATTTTATCTCAATAATTGTTATTTTAACAGTTTTACAGAACACAATAATTTATCATTATTCTCCTTGAATGATCATTCGGTACATATTTATACAATGTGACAAAAAATAAACGCACGTTTTTCAGTAACAAAAAATTTTAGAATATACATAAGATTTTTTTTTATTTTCTAAAATATCACAAATAATCAACAAAAATATACTTAAAATCTATTTGAAAAGTCTCAATATTATTAGTTATTTTAAGATATGAATATTTGTTCAAAAAATACATACACGTAAAATGGGTACGTTTCTCAAATATTTTATTTTCACGGTAAAAATCAGTTCGTATTTTGAGAAGCTTCATTTCGTCTAGAAGAAAAATGTTTTAAATCATAATTCACCGACTCAAAAATCACTTTATTTAAACTGGAACATCTCACACTTAAAAATATTTTTGGTATAAAAAAATTTCGTTCTAAACTTAATAAAAAAAAAAAAATTACGGTACTGCGTCAACACTTTGTGCTGATGATTCTTCATCGTTGGTTCGAAATAGTTTGATGCTCTGTGGTAGAATATATAAAAATAATTAACAAATTATTTTTTGAGTTATTACAAAAATAACTCAAAACCATAAAAACAAAAATTTTACAATTTAGTCATATTTTACGGCTGCATGCGTAAAATTTCCTAATAGCGTCGATTTAGCTATGTTATTTGCTGTTATTACTAAGGTTAATAAGTTAACTTTGTCTTTGGTATTTTCATTGGTCAAAAATAAAATCTTTGGTTTTTAAAAGAATCTTTGGTGCATACGCAAAGCGAATAGTGATACTTTGACTCGTCCATTTTTCATTACAATAAAAAGAGACGGCACTGCCAGTCAAATGTATTGGGATGCTGCACAAAACAATCGAAATGTTTTCGCCAGCGTACATTACAAACTTCAAGGTTTGACTCCCCGACGTGCTTTCTAGTCTATTTAGATGTCATAAGAGTGCCGTCTCTTTTATATCGAAAAATTGACCAACATGACCACTGGAAGGTTAACAAAGCAAAAAGAAAGTCCATTAATGAATATGCATAACTTAAATAACTTTTAAATAACCTGCACCCAATCGCAACATTAAATTAAATTTTATAGTGCTGAACCAGTTTTTGTACTCCTTTTTTATAACGCACTATAATTTATTTGTTCATGTTTTACTGGTTATACTTTATAGTTAAATAACAAAGAACTATTCAATAATATTAATAAAATAGGCGTAAGAAAACGGCGATGAAAAGAACATTTCCTTGTGTAATACAATTAATCCATAACCACAATACAGAAATAGGAAACTTTCAGCGCAATTATTAAAGCTAAATTGCCAGTATTTAGCTGAAATTGTTCATAAATGTTGATGAACAGTATTGCAAACGTTCTATAATCCGTTCAGAAAACGTATTTCTATTTATGATCAATTCACTGCTCTAATTTAATTTGAGATATCTTTAAAAAAAGTAAAATTTCTAAGGAAGATATTCTCAAGACGATTTATCTGGTTTCGGAACCTCCCACGATGTCTTTTAAAAATCTCTTTCGTTTATCCAGTTTTCGCTATACCCTAAGATTCCTAGACAGAGTGTAGATTATAGACGCTCGAAAGCTTACGTCATCGGCATCTATATCTACGATTCCTATTGAAAATGATTTTAAATTTACAATAGATTCGGTCGTAACTTGATGCAATTTAAAATGCTAAATATATTATTAAAATGAAATAAAACACAATGTTTAAAAGTATTTACACTTTAAAATTTAGTTTAAGATATTATAAACTGACGAAGCATTGGCGTCGCGTAATTATACCGTTTGAGGCCGTGGCAAATTCATCGGATGGGGTCCTCCTTTAATGTAAAAAAGCTCAACCAGCATTATATCTTTTTCTCACAATTGCGTCCAAATATTGATGCATTTATTTATGTACCTACTGTAGTAGGTAACTTAAATTAATTGAATACAAAACTAATAAATTTTACTAAATGTTGTAATAATAAATGCTAGGATCATCCTGAGCTCACAATCCTCTCGGGACGGGGACCCCCTCTAGCGCAGGTCCGTGGCATTTTGCCCATCCTGCCACCCCATTGTTACGCCACTGCCACGAAGCTACTGCACGGCGAAACAAGTCTTAAGCGTAAATAATTTTTAAAATGTACCACCCACAATTTTTCTCTTATCTCAGATTAAATTGTAGCAGCGAATTACGATTTATATCGTCCTTTTTAAGATTACTGTCATTTGTTATATTTGTGATAATATTTTAAATGTGATTTGGGGATTTGAAGTTGTCGTTTATAATACTGAACATATTATTATGAAAAATCAATTAAATATATTATTATTATAAATAAACCCAATAACACCTTAAAGAAAAATAACAATACAGTTACATCTATGTAACTGTTATTTTCTATGGGGTCCAATTTACATATTGGCTGTCCCAAAACAACAACACGAAATCCAGTCCACTACAAACGAAGAAATTTTCATAATTTTACAATGTACTTTGTAATTTAAATACAATTACATAATTATCTATTTTTGTATACAGACTTATTTAGCGCTCCAAGAAGCTAATAAATAATTTAATTTATGAAAAACAATACCTAAATTCACGTAACGAGCAAAATCATGATTTTGATGATTATTAATAAAAAATGAAGCTCACAAAAACAAGACGACGCAAATGGGTTCACCTTGCCAAAGGCACTAACGCCAATATTATAATAATTTATGAAAAGGCTTTAATATATTAATTATGTAATTGTGGTAAATATAAATACATATGAATTCGTAATTCGTATAAACTTGATGCATTACTTATTAAAAAAAAGCATTTTTGAAGGTTATTTATCCAATGAACAAGTTAAGAGCGCAAAATCCTTTTTTTTTTTCAATCGCCGATATAAGAAACTTCTAATAGATAATTAAAATAACATCATTCCACAAAATGTATGATGATATTTTTTCGAAAAATGTGTTTAATAAAATTGTTTATAACGGACGGGAATCGTGTTTTTAGAGTTGCTATAAATACCAGAATTTTGTTCGACCAACCAGTAGATTAGTAACTTGACGTTATTTAACCATGAAATGTTAATATTTCACCTCTCTTTCGTTAATAGTTCCAAGTAGCTTTCTTTCTAAAATCGGCGGTTCGCTTTTTTCTATTAAAACGTTTATATGTTCTTCAGTATCTCAATGTACTAAATCGAATAGAATTATATAATTGTGTAACTCTTGATTATTAAAATTAATTCAAACTCAATGCCAATTTGTGCTACTTGGGCTCATATAATTCGGCTAAATAGGTCAAAATACTAATCAACAAAAAATAAATTACTACGTTTATTAGTTTTAAGAAAGCTTCTTGATGCCGTCAATAAAAGCTGCAAAGCTTGGACTTTTGTAACTTACTCGCTTGCCCCATCTGATCTCTTGGAACATGTAGCCGATGTAATAGTAGATAAGGACGCCAATGTAGTAGGACAGGTTGAAAAGCGCCCTTTGCGGCCACGTCAACACACCGAACACGTGGTATATCCATCGTCCGGTCTCGAAATATGTGTACATCAAACTGCAACAATTCAACGTTTCTTTAAAAAAAAAGTCGATAACGTCTTATATTATGGATCGAATATTAAAGACGTATCCGTTTGAAATTTTCTGTAACCGTGTAACGTTAAAGAATAAATTATTCAACGACAGGAAATATAAGACAAACTTTGGTAACACAAAATGGTTAAAGCATCATTGAGACGAGTTCATAACTCTAAAGTAGTTTCACTTCAGCCGTGAGCTTATGTGATTGAGGTTCGTACTTTTTAGTGTATTTGCCATATGGCAACATACACTATTGGCGTTGGTCGGATGGCGGGACCTAGGGGTCGGACCAAAATTTCTCGACGTTTCATAACCTCCTAAAAACTTTGGCACCATTTTTGAAAATGTTTATATATATATATATATATATATATATATATATATGTGTGCGGGCAATAACTTTCGAAAGAGTTAATTGATTTTAACGAAATTTGGCCCACGTGTTGAAATCCATCACCGCAAGAAGCCTATTTAAAATGGGCGTAATCGGGACATTTTAAGGGTAGTTTTTAGGGGTTGAAAAAAGTTTTTGGGCCCCAAAATACCGAAAAATTCTCAGAATCGTTTCAAAATTGACATTTAACTCTTTAGTAGTAAATAAAAAGTGTCCCTCAAATTTTAATAAAATCGGCCCGACAGGACCGGACTTACAAATTTTTTGAAAACACTAATTTGTAGATAGTGAGTTATTTGAAGGGTGTCTTTAATTCGGTGTAGACGTTAGATTGATAATAATATTACAATTAAGAAAAAAAATGTTATTTTAAGGGGTGTATTAAGGGGTTAATTTTTTTTTTTTGCCCAATAACAAACTTAATTTCACATAATAAAAGTATAAAACCACACTGCCCTATACAACAAATACACTATATTGTCGGCAGGGTTTTGGCACTGTGACCCGGGTTTTTTTAAGTGAAACTAGCTTCCTTAGTCGCGCTAAGAGTAATTCTGTTCGACAACGCAACGACACTTTCTGATGGCTGATCAGCTGGTAAGGAATGCAGGTACGAATGCGTTGACGGGGAAACTTGATAGACACGCCCATTTCAGTTTAATGTTTACTTGGTTACAAATATTTCCTCATGAATTTTACTTCAGATGCGTATGATTTAGACGTACTCAGTTTATCTTTTAAAAAAATATTGTGAAACTCGACATTTCTTATGTTTAAAATA
This sequence comes from Venustoraphidia nigricollis, assembly GCA_034508555.1. Lineage (NCBI taxonomy): Eukaryota > Metazoa > Arthropoda > Insecta > Raphidioptera > Raphidiidae > Venustoraphidia > Venustoraphidia nigricollis. The sequence goes on along the minus strand of JAVRKA010000032.1, from coordinate 933,697 downwards.
AATATAGATAAACGTATCTCGTACGTGTTGTCTTTTTCGAATGAAAAATGGAGCACGAGCACTAAATATTATATTTACAGCGACTTACACACAAGAGTAGACGAAACAGAGTACCGTGAGGCCGGCAATGGCCCATTTGTGTGACGGCAACTTTTGTTTTGTGAACAGCAATTCGACGGCCAAAGGCACTACGATAAACGAATGCATGGCATGATTCAACCACATCGGAATGATTTCGTCTGCCGTCCGGGGAAGCACCAGTTCTCGATCTATTAGCCACAATGTCCAGAACATGGTCAGCACAAACTGTGGATGAAAATCAGATAATTAAAATGATGCACTGATCTATACAAATAAGGAAAACTGAAATGTGCGTTTGTAATGTTTTGACGGGAGCTTAGGCTACTTTTATTTGAGATAAATCGGCACAGTAGTTTTTGAGTTTATTCATTACAAAAATACACACACACAAAAATACAAATCTTTCCTCTTTATAATATTAGTGCAGACTAGCTGATACCTGCGACTTGTCTGCGTTGTTTATTATATTAAACGCACACGAAGTCGCGGGTATCAGCTAGTCTTGTAATAAAGCGAATAAACGATCCAACACAACTCACAGACTTAACTTTCTTCTGCTTTTTCTAGCAGGAGTCAGTTGCACCATTTGAGGGGAAATTTTACTATGATAGCTCATGTTCAAACTGATGACATACCCTATCATTTAGTGAAAGTCTCGTCGAAATCGGCACATCCGTTTTTAAGTTTGTCGTACCTAGTAATAAAATATAAAAGAACGTTCCCTTTCGCGTCTGTCCGCTAAAACACGAAAACTACTGAGCAGATTTGAATATGGTTTTTACCATTCAATAGCTTATTTTTTTAAGAAGGTTTAGATTTATAAAAACTGGTCTCCTAAAAATCTGAATTAATTCGATATACTGAACAGATCTGAATCCCGTTTTTTGACGACTTATTTTTTAAAGGAAAGTTTAGGTCAGATCGATCGTGAATTGGAGATCGAACGAACTAAGCGAATAAATAAGCGAATCCACATTTAAAAAACTTAATATGAAGTCTTGAGATTGCAAAATAAACCTACACCGAAAAGCCGGGCAGGTTTGCTAGTACCCACATAATTAAATATAAATAATGATATTTGATAAAGTATAAAAAAGCCAACTCGAACTTTAAGCTGTTTTGCAACTTGATTTTTTACAATATACGCTATACTGATACTGTATTATTAGGAGATATTACAATTCTGAAATTTCTTACATACTCGTAACTGACATAATAAATACTAAATTAATTATAATAAATAATAAATTAATGATAGCGAGGTAAAACATCACACGTTCAAGTGCGCAAAACATGAACTAATTATTTTCTTTAATTCGCTGAATGAAATGAATATTCAATTAAAAATTAAATCGCGGAAGTATACAAATTACCTAAATTATTTATAAAAGAAATACCAACAGAGTTAAATAGGAGTCTACGTATCTAGAACGTAATGACGATTTATTATTATTATCGACGAGCTGGTGATATTATGTTATAGCGAGCGTCTGCGAGATTACTTTCGAGATACCTGTATACAATATTTTCTACTGTTTTTTACTTAATTTTCAGTATATTTCATTTGTAAAACAAATTTCTAATTACTATAGCTACTACCATTGAATTTTACATTACGCACTAGCGTTAAATGTGTCATTTTACGACCGCTGTACACGTTTGAAAAGCAGTTATTTATAGGGGCTCTGCAAAAAAATATTATATCGGTTGTGATTAGAGCTGTAGCAAACCGTATGTATTCGTTACCGAGTAACGGGTACATCGCCTGACTCGAAGTACCGAATCGTTACTCACAAATTAATTTCGTTACTCGCATTTGTCGTATGTCAGTGTTTGATTCACAGAGCTGGTCACAGACACAGAGCCAGGTTTGATTCGTTATAGTTATACGAACGAATACGAATCATACGTGAACGTGAACTGGAATACATCGTGCGTCGTACGTATGCGTGTGTATGTGTAATGTGTACGTTCATTTTTGATGTATTTTGAATTCGTTCGGTACATTACAATACTTTACCGCCGTACATTGTAACATTATTTTAGAAGAGATAATATTTAGTGAGTAGCTCGGTGAGTAGTGTAAAGTGTTGTGTTGCTATTTTTTATGAGGTAAGTAATAATTTTCACAACATAAAGGCTTATTTTGTATTTTTGCATATTTTTAACATTAACACTTACAGTGCATAATTTTTAAATTGAAAATTTGGATAAATAATTTGAGATAGTTATTGTTTTTCTCAAATGTTTCTTTTCATTATTATTTATTTTACTAAAGAATGTTTTATTTTGTTTCAGAGTTTTTAATTGTTAATGTTGTCTCAATAAAGAATTTTCCATATTATATTGTTGTCGTATGTTGTTACTTGTTTGTGATAAATCTCTTCTTAAAATCATTTTAACAATGACGCGAATGCGACTCGATGCGATACTTCATGTTCGAGTCTCGCATGAAGTATCGCATCGAGTCGCACTCGTATCATTGTATTAGCAGCTGGACGCTAGTGCTTGATTGTATCAAAACTCTAAAGTAACGAGTAACGTAACGATACGAAAGTAACGGGTGCTGGTTGTTTTAGCAACGAATACATGCGGGTACACAATTTCTCGTTACTTTTACAGCTCTAGTTGTGATACTGCAAAACAACGTAACGTCACAAGTTCTGCCTAAGACCTCATTGGCGCATAATTTGTCGATGCTCGTTTGAATTAAGCAATCAGAGGAGCTTTACAATTGTACGAGTCAATATGTATTTGTTACGTCTAGAATATTTTTCCAATTGTGCCTTTAAATTAGTATTACTAATACAGTATTTATTCAGATGTATATAAAAAAAAAGAAGTTACGCCACGAAAGGCAAGGACGGCCGCATTGTAAATCTGTAAATTACGATTTCCGTGATAAAAATTATTAAATATCTCAGTTCGATACAAGTTTATGAAAAGAATGATTTTATTGTTTATATAAAGTGCATTCTTATCCAAATATAGGATGACAATCTCTTCAGGCTTCAGTCGGGGTGTGCGGGTTTAAATTTTTTTCGTCGGTATGCGAATTATGCAATCATTTCTCCGGACTACTACCATTTTATAATGAACTTGTTTAGTACATGATTAAAATCATAAAAAAATCATTCTTTCGTTTCGCAATCACAAGCCGTGTGAAGAACGATTTTGTTTTTTTTTTCGTTGATATAAAAATTAGTCTTTTTTACGTGACTAAATTTAATTTTGTGTCATATTTGTCAATACTGTCGCCGAAGTGTTAAGCCTATTTTCCTATCACATTCACGAGAGGATTACACCAAAAGTCAAATATCACTCTAATTAACACGTTGACTGCCATGGAATGTTTCACGATTCCGGTCTAAAGAGTCAATATGATTTAATAATTAAAACTTTAATAATAGTACATAGTAATAATCAAAAAACTTACAAAATGTTTTTTTTAATTAAATAAAAAGGATCAGGTGAAAAGACCAATTTTTAGGTACGTTTTTATTCGATATACGATGTTTTTAACAGAATTTTCGAGGTAATTTCCCTTGTATTTTTAAATTTTTATAATTTTGTATTTATTTTATAACTTGAAATTTATTACCTATATCTATCTATGTCTGTTAAAACTAGATACCTGAAGAAATCGGAATAATACCGACGAAACGTCGTATATCGAATAAAAACGTACCTAAAAATTGGTCTTTTCACCTGATCCTTTTTATTTAATTTATTTCAAGACCTGATTTTTCCTAATATGAGTTTTTTTTAATGTTTAATTTTTATTTTCTGTTCATTTAAGTCAAAACTGCTTTTTTATTCTCTTTCGTGAGGCCATCTATTCATATTTACACTGTTATGCTACGAGTTCCCTCGTAGCTCTACAAGTAATGAAGGAACGAGATAACTCGTAGTGGGCGTCCTGGGCAAGTTAACAGCGACGAGATATCTCGTAGTTGGCAGTCAACGTGTTAAATAAGCTATTAAAAGTCAAGATGATTTTTTATTAAATCAAAATATCAAAATAAAATTACTTTTTTCTAAGAAAACGCTGTGTGAATTGATCAATCAAAAGGAATGTACACTGCCTTGAAAAATATTTAAGGTTACTGTTAACTTTCTATACAGAGCATTTAATCCGCGCGTCAATTCATTGTTTTATCTAATTGACATTTATTTTTATATAAAAATAAATAAATTCCCAAGCATGCAGGCATCCGCCAGGGTCATCAATTTTGCACTCTTTGTTTCCATAAAAATTATTTTCCTATAGAAGTTTTGCGAAAGTATGTTGTTTTTTTATACACAAAATACGTACAAATTATCAACATGGAATTGTTCGTAAGAAATGCATTTATTAATAATCTTTGATTAATTTGAAAACAAAAAAAAAACTGAATTTTCAAGAAATATTAATTTTAATACATTCTAAACCACAAAAACTATGTAAAGATTTCTCATCTTTTTACGATTTAAACTTTGGTAGGTACTTTTATCACTCTAGAGATGGAAAAACCGGGTCTTTTTAGAGATCTGCATCTTTGCATCTGGATCCCGTATGTGAGCCGGCACACTGAACCGGTTCAAAAAGAGCCGAGCTCTGAATATGTTACTGTAGTCTGCCACTGAGTTACCTAGTTCAGTCAATCATATCACGACCTGTATAGAATCAAGAATGCATAGCCAAGCATGTGATGCATGAGTCATTTGAGCTGGCAGATGCATCAAAGCAAGAACTGATACGTAAGTGTAAAATGTGCTTCTGTGTGTTAAGTGTTTCACTGAGTTATTCGGGTCCGTTGATCCGTCGGCTAAAAAAAAAGTGAGTCGGCTCTCACGGATCTTCTGTCGGAGTCGGCTCTTTGAACCGGTTCAGATCTGAGTTACACAACTCTATCTTATACGCATTCCGTATGATACTCAGTATCAGTGGCGTAACAATAGGGTGGCAGGACGGGCAAAAAGCCACGGGATCCCGAGAGGGTTGTGATCCTAGCACTTATTATTGCAGTATTTAGTAAAATTCAATTAATTTAAGTTACCTACTAAAGTACATACAAAAATTTAAAAAAAAATGTATCAAGTTTGATCGCATTTGTAAGAAAAAGATAAAACGTTGGTTAAGCTTCTTTACATCCGATGAATTTGCCACGATATATTACGCCAGTGCTCAGTATTAAAAAATCCGATAATTTTATGAAGATTTTATTAGTGTATTTGCCATAAGGCAACATACACTATTGGCGTCGGTCGGATGGCGGGACCTAGGGGTCGGACCAAAATTTCTCGACGTTTCATAACCTCCTAAACACTTTGGCACCATTTTTAAAAATGTTTATATATATATGTATATATATATATATATATATATTTATATATATATATTTATATATATATATATATATATATATATATATGTGTACGCGCGATAACTTTCGAAAGAGTTAATTGATTTCAACGAAATTTGGGCCACATGTTGAAATCCATCACCGCAAGAAGCCTATTTAAAATGGGCCTAGTCGGGCTATTTTAAGGGTAGTTTTTAGGGGTTGAAAACTGTTTTTGGGGCCCAAAATACCGAAAAAATTCTCCGAATCGTTTCAAAATTGAAATTTAACCCTCCGGTAGTAATTAAAAAGTGTCCCCAAAATTTTAATAAAATCGGCCCGACAGGACCGGATTTACAAATTTTATGAAAAAACTAGTTTGCAGATTATGAATTCTTTACTGAAAGGTGTATATAATTTAGTATAGAGATTCGATTGATAATAATATTGCAATTAAGAAAAAAAAATGTTATTTAAGGGGTGTATTAAGGAGTCTAATTTTTTATTTTGCCCAGAAACCAACTAAAGTTCGCATAATGAAGCCACACTGCCTGTATAAGCAAATACACTATATTGTCGGCAGGGTTTTGGCACTGCGACCCGGGTTTTTTTATTTATTTTACGGCGGTAACCTTGAACTTGGCTCTGCTTCCACATTACCGCATAATTTAATAAAATAAAAACAGGTATTTCTTACTTCAATGCTCGATCATGGAAACATTTTTATTCACAAAAATTATATTCATTATTAAGTAAAAATAATAACATATTATTATAAGATTATTATCAACTTACAGCCGTAGAAGGAGTGACCAAAGATGTAAACAAATAGCCTTGGCACCTGTCAAGGCGTTCTTTGGTGGCTTGTCCAGCCGTTTTGACGTAATTTTGTACAAAGAAATTTGACAAAGACAGCATCAAGTACAACATCTGAAAAATCTGAAAGCAAATTCAAAACTTTATTTCGTTCCGCTTTTCTTAATTTTTTACCAATTTTAAATTTTAATTAAAATTTTAAATTAACATTTTCTGTTTGCAATAAAAATAATCTTTTACACCCATCATCATTGAAAAAAAAACTTTTTCTGGTCTTATCTTAAAATATTGTAAAAATGCAATTCGATTTTTTTTAAATGTAGAAACATATAAATACTCAGAAAAACAAAAAAAACCTATAAATTGCTGTTTTCGAAGTGAAGGAGTGGTAGCAAAAATTCTACGATTTGAAAATCATTGAAATATATATTTTGACATTGGGTAGCATTAACTAAAGAGTAAATATTTTGAAAAATAATGTTAAAAAAATAAATCAAACTACCTACACTTAATTAATATTATAATTATGATAAAGTAGCTACTTAATATTCTGGACAAAACAGGGCCCAGGACAAGATGATGTCCTGTTAACTATTTGGAATTTTCCAAATACGAAGAAATAACAACAAAATAAAAACATGGACGAGGGCAAAAGTAAACTTTTTCTGAAGTATCTAAAACTCTAAGGCCTGCCCTGTAAACAACAAATACTATTAAATAATAATTATACTCGTTTACATAATACATAGATTATATTTTCAGTCAATCTTTTATTATACGTTTAGATAAAATCCAAATGCTTATAAAAATTATAAATATTTACAATCATGAAAATGATATACTAATGAAAATCACTGATGCTTAAAATTCGCAAAATTGTCTAATTATTTTTTAACATGACAATATAGCATTATGTGAGTAAATATTTATTTATAATTTAAAACTTCAATAGATTACTATTTATGTCGAAATATTTTAGTAGTAAATTTAGTAACTGAAAAATGTCTTGGAACTTTATGCGTAAAATTTAACTAAACATTTATGAAAAAGCACTAATTTTTGATCCGTAAAATAAATCAGCTTTACTTCTTTTGCTATATTTTATCCTAAAATTCTTTAAGTTCAAAATGGAACCGGACATTTTCCAGTTTACGATTATATAGATATTCATCTAACAGAAAATTATACCCCGGCAAACACATAATAATCATCTGACAGTGTTATTAGTAGATCTAATTTTAGAAACAAAATTTCGTTATTTAACATAGCGATAATGACCTTATTAATATAGACATTGAAATGTTAGGGCTGATATGATTTTTGAAATAATTCTGAACGGTGACCTTTAGGTCCGGAATGTAGTACATCTAAAATAATAAATCCAACAACATCCTGTTAAAGCTTAGTTATCTAAGTGTAAAGGGCATTTTTTCTTGAGATTATCTTGAGACAAAGATAAGATATTTTTTTATGGGCGTGAATTAATTAATAATATTATGACTGCCACCGATATGACGCACACTAGTGCTGGATTGCAGAAAGCGTTGTTAAAAAGTCTGATTTGACAATGACCTTAGATTGTGACTACTAACCCCACATAAAAAAGCGTTGTAGAATTTGGAATCTATTCTGCTCGAAAAATATTTGGTCGATTGAAACGATATTTTTTAAACTTATTCATGTATTTAACATAGTTTTTGTACAATTACGCTTAATGATCAAAATTTAGCTTGAACAGCGATCTTTTTCTGTGTTATCAATCATTTGTTTTTGTATGATTACAATCTAATGTTCTAAATGACGGAGTTTCACAACGACATTAATGCTGAGTTGCACAAAACATTGTCAAAAAATTAGACTTGACAATAATCTCTGATTGTGATAATACAATTCGAATTTTCATACATGTAAGAGCAGTCTAATGTCGTATTCAAACTCCCTGTCATGTACAACTGTACAAAATTAGATTGTATTCACACAAAACAAATGCTTGATCTACACAGAAAAAGCTCGTTTTTCATGTCAAATTTTGATTATATTACGTAGACAAATGTCGAAGTAAGAGCTATGTTAAATACACGTATACATAGTTTAAATAAAATATCATTTCAATCGATTTTTTTAATTTTTTGAACAGAATGGAATTCAAATTCTACAATGTTGTTCTTATAGAGAAATATATGCGTTCACATAATCTAAGCTCATTGTCAAATCAAATTATTTGACAATCCTTTCTGCAACCCAGCATAAGCCTGTTCCTGCATGTACAAAAACTATAATTATATAATTACAATCGAAGATCATTGTCAAATCAAATTTTTTGACAATGCTTTGTGCAACCCAGCATAAGAAAGATAAATATTATGAAACAATTGACAAACGATTTTAGCAAAGTTGCGAAAAATGCAGTATTCTGTAAATATAATCGGTCAAGTGCACCGAGGGTAAAAAATGTATTTCTAAAGCGCATAAAATATTGCGTCAATGTATCAATTTGATTTTTATTTTGTCGCATAAACAGAAAATATTTTCAGCAGTTAAGAATATAAAAATTGTTTTGATTTATTCATTATTTTTGAATTTGATAAATGAAAACATGTTTTTCAGTGGTAAAGAAAATATTGATTCTAAAGTTTGGAAAAAAATCCAAATTTTTTCTGCGAAATTTCGGGCATTAATTATTATTTAGTAGTTAAGTTAATTATCTCAGTTGTCATGCATTTATAATCTGCATTCTACGATCTACCTTAATAAATAATTTAAAACAAAGATTAGTTATTTTTTAAATACAAAAATAACTGTTTGTCGATTTTGAGATTACAAGATTACAAACATTTTTTAAAACAACTAACCATATTCCATCCTGTAAAATATCTGTTTGAAAACGTTTGCATAGCCAAAACTTTCGGATCAGCCGCTTTTGAAAAGTCTAAATTTCTAAAATACCAAGCAACGTACACATAAAAAATTAGTACACAAATACGAAATAACTGAATCCATAAATATTGCGGAGATTCCATTTTTATGAAAAGTCGAAACTCGTTTATTATAAAAACAAAAAACCCGATCACAGCAATTGTTTTTTTTTCACTTATATATACACTAAGACACCGATTCAAAAATATTTCAACTGTACGCGTTAGTGTTCTGTTTAGGTCGATGGTCCGTTGTTTTAAAAACAAAACTATCGTTTATTTTTCTCCTTTATCGACCGCAACCCGATGCTACCAGTTAAGAAACCGGTCAATCAATGATCAAACGATGCTCAGTTTAATGCGTGATATCTGAGCATCGTCTCTTTGTCTAATTATCTCGCAGTCGAATGAAACAATGTTATAATATGATTCCTCGACAGCTGTGCATTTAACAAAGTAACAATTTTTGTCGACATCGGTAAAAATATGTACGTAAAAGAATGACCTTGTCACGAAGTTGTTTGGCCATGGTACTTTTATAGAGCTGTAATATATTGCTGCAAGCGGATAACAATTTTGTACGAGGAACTGATTTTTCAAGTAGTGACGTAATCAATTAAAAACCAAATTTAACATTTTTATCCATTTACATATTTTATGCATCAAAGCAAACAAAAAAAAATATTTACATATTAATAATTTGTAGTCCAATTTTGTTAATTAATTAATAGATAGATTTTGGAACTTTTTGAGTGAAAAAAGCGGGATTCTTTCGTCGAAAGCGGTACATAGTAAAAAAACGTATATAATCAGAAGTTTTTAAATATTTATCTTTTTATTTGAGTTCAAATTACGTTTACGTGACAATAGATAGCAAAAATAGCCATAGAAAATGTATTTTAATAAAAATGTGATATTTTAAATCAGATTTACCCTATCGTTAATTAGTTGAGTCTTATTCGTCTTCTGAATAAAAAAAATAGAAATCAAAATCAAAAAAGTTTTATTCATTAGAAAAATATGGCGTTTGAAACAATAGTCTGAGGAGTGAGTTTTACAAATTGCAACTTACAATAAGAGAATAATTATTTACGCACGGCCGAGTTATCCCCGAAAAGCGGGACTGAGCCTGTCCCACGCGAGACATTTAATTTTGATTTAAAAATCGGGACGTCCCGCCAAAATCGGGACGTCTGGCAACGCTGGCCAGTAACAAAATACACAATTTTTAAAGGCCGTATCTTTTTATTGCGTTGAGTTAGAAGTTTGAATTTTTTACAGGTCTATGAAGTGGTAAATTTTAGTGTATTTGATATCAATATACTGAAAAACGGGACATGCAGAAAAACGGACAACAAAGTAATCATACAACGGTTCTAAGGTATGAAACCCTAAAAATGAAAATTTAAATAACTATGTTTTCCATTTACAAAATATTTTTGGTGTAATCCGCGATTTTTTTTATATATCTATCCTGTTCGCTTAACTATCCACTATCTATGCTATGTCTATCAGTGCTCAGTGATTCAAATGTTTTCCGAACAGAATTCATCTACAGCGAAGATATATATTTTCACCCGCGTCTGTGCATAGAATTTTTAATATGGTTTTAATATTCCATCTTCGTCTGATTTCATAAATACTCCCAATAGGTAAGAATGAGATGCAATGACATTGTTTAAACTGATACGGAATCACGCGTCTATTAAAATTCTTATCAAATGTACGTGTTATATCAATGAGCAATGTAAATCAGGCGCTGTCAACCTTTACCCAAAAACTAACATTCATTCATCACTGCAAGTCGATTCCAATACTAATAAGCGCTCTAACCAGTTATTCTATCTACAGAACCCCGACTCCTAGGAGCCCAAGTAGCGGTATTAATAAAAATAAAAATGTAAATACAAAAAAATAAAAGGGGCAGTTCTAGTGTTTGGTATTACTGTTTCTTGTATCGCCTTCCAACGTGACGCCTACACGTGATACGAAGACGTTTATTTTTCGATGCACTGAACTGTTTCTCTCTGCTGGCTTGCTCTTTCTATAATTTCGAGCTTATTTACAAGTCATATGAGACATTTTCATGTCAAACAACGACGTCATAGTTCTAACGAAATATATTGATTTTACTTTCCTACTTAGTGCAAAGCGTACCATGAGACTAGATAGATTATTATTGAATCTACGAGCCCATTGGTACCAAGAAGTTGATTTTTCTTTTTGAAGGAATTTTTGGTTCACGGATTATAAGTTTGTCCATGCCTACTGTAAATAAGAAAGATCTTGTCATAATGAACTCAAATAATCGCGATTAACAGAAGATCCGTTTAGCCATTTTGGAGAGAGGATGTTTTTTATCAGCTGCCAGAATACAAAAAGAATCAGAACACTGGGTTAAAAAATATCAAAATGACAAATTAAAAACAAAAAAAAAAAAAGCATTCTTACATTTAAATCACACAAATCTTCTGTAAAATTATCAAGAATTCAACTAATTAAATTGTATGCATTTGATTCAATTATGTACAAATGATGTCAAAACAAAGTGACAGCGGTTGAATGCTAAGCTTTAATATAAAAATTATTTGTCGGGAAAAAGGACTTTTTAAGTAAACACTTATTTGTTATTTATAGCGACGTTTCGTCCCTTGCTTGGGACTTTTTCAAGCTTTATAACTGTAATTGAATTATTAAAATAAAATTTATAAATTTACAATTGAAATATAAAATATCAGATATTAATTATTAATTAATAGGTGTCTATAATTAATATCTGATATTTTATATTTCAATTGTAAATTTATAAATTGTATTTTAATAATTCAATTACAGTTATAAAGCCTGAAAAAGTCCTAAGTAAGGGACGAAACATCGCTATAAATAACAAATAAGTGTTTACTTAAAAAGTCCTTTTTCCCGACAAATCATTTTTATAATAATAATTTTTAAATAATTTTTATAAATTTACAATTGAAATATAAAATATCAGATATTAATTATTAATTAATAGGTGTGTGTAATTAATATCTGATATTTTATATATTTCAATTGTAAATTTATAAATTGTATTTTAATAATTCAATTACAGTTATAAAGCTTGAAAAAGTCCCAAGCAAGGGACGAAACGACGCTATAAATAACAAATAAGTGTTTAGTTAAAAAGTCCTTTTTCCCGACAAATCATTTTTATATTAATTACCAAGGACAAAAAAGAAAAAAAGTCGCTAAGCATATATATTCTATTCTATAAGGCTTATAATGAATTATGTCCGATCTCACTAAATGGAAGCTTATGTCTTCCATGAGTTATCTGGATCACGTTTTAGTCTAGAATAATATCTACTCTATCCAATCATGTAAACCAAACTGAAATCTGTCCAGCTGTTTTCAAATAATTCTAGAGAGGTGGGAAACCGGAACTTTATACTCAAAATAATAGATAATACGTATTATTTTGTCTATATATATACAAATTGATGTGTGTATGTATGCTCCCTATGGACTCCAAAACGTCTGGACCGATTTTGATGAAATTTTCAGGCAATCTTCAGATTAGCCCAGCGAGTGACTTTGTGAAGCTTGGTAGCGATCGTATCAGCAGAATTATTTTTTGTTTTGGTTTTTGGTTACCGTAATATTGCAACGTCTTCATAACTACATACATGTGTATACAATTCAGCGTTGCCAGATTTTTTTTTGCCAAGTCGGGATTTTGGAACTTTTTGAGTGAAAAAAGCGTGATTCTTTCGTCGAAAACGGGACATAGTAAAAAAACGTATATAATCAGAAGTTTTTAAATATTTATCTTTTTGAGTTCAAATTACGTTTACGTGACAATAGATAGCAAAAATAGCCATAGAAAATGTATTTTAATAAAAATGTGATCGTTAAATAGTTGAGTCTTATTCGTCTTCTGAATAAAAAAAATAGAAATCAAAATCAAAAAAGTTTTATTCATTAGAAAAATATGGCGTTTCAAACAATCATCTGAGCAGTGAGTGTTACAAATTGCAACATACAATAAGAGAATAATTATTTACGCACGGTCGAGTTATCCCCGAAAAGCGGGACTGAGCCTGTCCCGCGCGGGACATTAAATTTTGATTTAACGCTGATACAATTTCAATACAATCGGTTAACGGGAGAAGGATGAAAATTTAAATGTGCGATTTACACCCGAACGAAGCCAGACCGAGCCGCTATAATCGGCTATAATTACCTACTACTTTGTCAAAGTGACCTTCCAAGGTAAGATAGGTAATTGTTATTAATTGTTTATTATAACGTGCTTTTTGTGTCATTGTTGCAAAATACAACAAATAACAATGACACAGAAACACGTTATAATTTACTTACACATAATTTAAATGATGCTATTTTAAACGTGTAAAGATGTAACAACAGGCTATTTTGACACGTCGAAATTTTTGTCATAAGCATGGCATACCTACACGAATTCACAGCATTTTATTTACCTAGGTACATGAAAGTGTTTATAAGAGATGAAATTTATACCTAAATTTTGATGTGAAACATCTAACGGCGCGTTTGAATGGAAGTGAAAACTTTTACACTGCATATCGTTTAAATGAAACGTTGCCTGCGACGTGCAATTCATTCAGTCAGCCAGCTTCCCTCTCTACTACACTACGCATGTATGTGTGTGTGTCTGTGTCGGCATTATACTAATAAATATCTGTGTATTGGAATGAACATCAATAAGCGGAGCGTCGTTGCAACTTGCAAGTAAAGTACTTTCATTTTCACTTCGTTGAAATAGCAAAAAAATCTGATATAAATAAACTTATATGTTTCACATCTGCCAGGCGTCCCACGACGGCTCACGTTTTTTTTAAATCAAAGCCAATATCTTGGACAATTTCGAAAACTGCGTAACAAATTAAGCTTGATACGAACATTTATTTAGACCAGACAAATATTCGAGTGTGGCAAGCAAACGGACGGATCGACAGCTTTTTGATGTACGGTACTTTAAAATATAGGCGAGGATGATATGTTCTAAAAAAGAATAACTTTGACGCTCTTATAAAGTGTCGACCGTATATTTATAAAATAACCTGCCTTTACTAAACAGCTGCAAACTGATGTATTAGATATTATAACTAGATATGTTATTGTTTTTAAAATGAAGTGTAACCTGTTTACAGCAGTTAGCGATTAATTACAAATTGCGTGTAATCGTAATACATTACAATTAATAATTAATTAATTATTATACACTAGTTATTAAATAATAATATTCCTTTACAAACGATTTTAAAAAACGTTTTATTCAATATAATAAAGCAATCATTTATCGGTAGATATGTTATTTTGATTGGCGTTGTTTTGTAATTTGTGCAAAATATTAAAAAAATAAATTATCTGTGCTCTAATTATAACCGGGGTTTTCCCTTTACTTTTCTTACCTATAATTCTACCAAACACTTCAGGTAGTCCTGTTAGATGACAGAGATAATTTTCCCTCGGCTTCGTTCGAGTTTGGTATTTTTTTACGAAGATCATCGATTATCAATCATAACCTATATTTAAGTTCTCAAGGGATAAGCAGATAGATAAATATTGGAACACGCTATCCCGTCTGGATGTCGTACAAAAATTCGAAAAAGTTTCTTTAAGAAAATGAAATTATGCTGCTTATAATTTTTTATGCATAATGTATTAGTATCGATCATAAATTATTAGCTAAAAACTGTGAAAATCAAGCAATTAATAACCGTTTATTCGAAAATATTTTTTCCTGTTTTAATTTTTAATGATTTTTAAAAGACTTGTAAAATTCAATCGCAACGTTATTAAAAAATATTGGTATTACGTAATCGAAAAACATATCTATCTTTCTCAAGTAGATAAATATAGATAAGGACAGAATATTTTTTCCACTTAGATTATATCGGGTATTCTTGTAGAAGCTTTTAAATAATTTATTATGTAATTAAAGACTAATACAGATAATGCTAAAAAATTCCTTTTCAAAATTTTTTTCAGTTTAAAATTCCTTCGACAACAAGAAACATTCAAAACAATTTTTAATTTTTCTGGCCAAAGACAAGAGTCAGGCCAAAACAATATTAAAAAAAATTTTTTTTATTAATCAAATTACAAAATGAAAGTAAGTTTACAAATTGATTTAAATTTAAACAATTTTAAATAAATAACTAATTTGTTTCCATCTATTTAACGAAATATTTTCAGTATTCGACGGTGTCAATTTTTGCATCAATCGCTGTATTATTTTTCTGCGGCGCTGAAACTTCCCCGATTCATATTTCCAACAGCGGGCCTGAAGAATGTGGATTTTCAGCAAGTCTAGAAGCTCCATGGTTTATCAAAATGAAGAAGAATTTACATGTGCCACCACCGATTAAAACGAGTCAATTTGATCCCCCAACAATTAAAACTGAGTTTATTGAGCAAAAATTAGATCATTTTGATTCATTAAATAACGCAACATGGAATATGGTAATTATGTTTTTTGTTTTTTTTTTGTAATTCTGAGATTTTAAACCATACCTCTAAACAATTTTCTTTCTTTGATTTATACTTTAAATTTTTATATATTCAGATTCAGTATTTTTAAATATTTTATAGCCGACACTGAAAGCTCTTAAAATAGCTCCAAACTACATTTTTACATAAAAAAGTTTTGCCTTGGGGTTCAGATATCGCCCATCAGTGGTAAAAAATCATATTTTTTGAAAGAACTCTTTTTACTTCAGTCTTACTACAACAAAAATACTAATTACAAAAAATAGTTCACTACAAAACATTTTCTACGCATTTTTTTCCGTCAAAGGAGCAATAATTGTCCGAAAAATATACGGACTTAATATTATATAAATATTATGACTACTTTCGTAATAAAATTGAATAGCGCCGACAAACTTCCATGGGTTTTAAGGGTTGCCCATACAAAGAATTTGAGTTATGAACCTGACATAAAATTTTATGAAGTTGGAATCGTAGGGAATTGGACAGTTTATGAAAAGAATTAACTTTGATTAAGTTGAACGTAACTTCCTCAGCAACTATATTTAAAAGCAAACAACAAAATACAAAATAGTAAATATTACAATGACAGTTTTATATAGGTTTGTTTTTAAATATAGTTGCTGAGGAAGTTGCAATTAGCAACGAAACGTTCAACTTAATCAAAGTTAATTCTTTTCATAAACTGTCCAATTCCCTACGATTCCAACTTCATTAAAATTATGGACACGAATTTACCAACATAAAATTTTATGGAATAATTTTTGTGGAGAATTTAATTTTCTTTCTTTCTTTTCTTATAATTAGAATAATTATAGTTTCTTAACTCCTGGTTGACTTTGTAATAGCATGATCAAAGCATCGAATTGGTGAAGCTGCTTTCAGTATACAAAATTTCAATTTGCCCACACTTTCCTCAAAATTAAATCTTGAAATATTGTTTTGTTTATTTCACCCGGCAAAAGTTAGAAAACTGATAAATTAAAAATTAATAATAGAAAACAGTATCACGGGTAATTGGAATGATGAAAATAAATCAATTTAAACACGCATTGATTGCAACGTCTCGTCTTTTAAGGGAGGTTTCTACCTTGTTGGCCCGAAAACCTGCTGTTTTTTCTGAAAATTTTTTCTCGAAAAGTATAATAGGTAAAAGGATGAAATTTTCGCACAGTTGTAGGAAAAAGTTTATTGAAGCTGTACAAATTTTTTTTCGGTGATCCAAGTAAAGGGGGGCAAGGGAGGTACCGAACAATGGCAGCAGGTCGGCGGCGACTCGTCCTCATGGTGGAAGTCCTAGCGTCCGTAAATGAAGTCAGAAACGCAAAATAAAAATATTTTCTTAATCTGTACACTTTTCCGCATCCGTGGTACTAGAACGAAGGAGAAGACACGAAAATTGCAAAAATTATGAGCTTTTAAAAAAAAAACGATTTTTGGCTCTTTTTTTGTTACTAATTATTTTTTTAAATGAACATTGTTTGATATGTTTAGAAGATTCTAGTACCACGGATGCACAAACTCCTGATGAAAATGTGTAAAAAATTTCATGGCGATTGCTCAATTTTTGCGCCCTGTAGGACTTCCACCAACTCGAAGAACATGGTTTTGAGAAAAACGCGTTTGAAAATTTGAATTTTAACTGCAAAAATTTATGTTGAATTCCAGGGATCTCAATTAAAGTATTCGTTTTTTTATGTTTTCATATTTCCATGTTTCATGTTTTTGGGGTCGCTGATTACGAATCTGCCATCAAATTTGCAAAATGAATTTATTTAAACAATTTTTATAACAAATCACACATTTTGCAAGATGTACCGGTTTCGCGGCGGACCAGCGCGCTTGACACCGCTCCACCAAACGGCCAATAACTTTCATAATTTACCAGATTTCAACTTGAAAATTTAAGAGAGTATTCTTGAAACATGTATCTGTCTGAAAATGCACAAAAAAAAGATTTTTTTGATCCCACAAGGTAGAAACCCCCCTTAATTCCAATTACCCGTGGTCCTGTTTCCTATTATATATAACATATATCTGAAATTGAACTTTAAAGATTAAAAATTAATTTTCTGTCCCGTTTAGAGATATATGAGCAACGATCAATTTTACAACCCCGGTGGTCCAATATTTTTAATGATCGGTGGTGAATGGGAGATAAATACTAGTTATCTCAAAGCTGGTCAAATGTTCAAAGTTGCCGAACAAAACCATGGTTATATGTTTTATACGGAACACAGATATTACGGACACAGCAAACCGACAAAGTGAGTACAATTTAAAAAAACGTGTAATCCTTCCCCACATAAGCACACGGGAAAAGTGAAACTTCTTTCGAAATTATTTATAACGGCTAAAATGATGGCGTAGTTGATACTAGAGCTGGGTAACTCAGATCTGAACCGGTTCAAAGAGCCGACTCTGACAGAAGATCCATGAGAGCCGAATCACTTTTTTTTGAGCCGACGAATCAACGGATCCGCATAACTCAGTGAAACACTTAACACACAGAAGCACGTTTTGCACTTACGTATCAGCTCTTGCTTTGATGCATCTGTCAGCTCAAATGACTCATGCATCACATGTTTGGCTATGCATTCTTGATTCTATACAGGTCGTGATATGATTGACTGAACTAGGTAAATCAGTGGCAGACTGCAGTAACATATTCAGAACTCGGCTCTTTTTGAACCTGTTCAGTGAGCCGGCTCACATACGGGATCCAGATGCAAAGATGCAGATCACTAAAAAGACCCATTTTTCCCATCTCTAGTTGATACCATACGCACGTACTGATACCAAATGAAATACACACATTTACACGCAAAACTATTGAATAAATCAATCTTGGTACATAGGTTACACATGTGTAAATATGTATATGTATATAATTGACACTCAAGGTTACTCATATATAATTCACATCTTTTATTATAGCGACCTGAGTATAGAAAACTTACAGTACTTGACAATTGATCAAGCGCTTGAAGATTTGGCCCATTTCATTCAACAAAAGAAAACAGAATTGAATGCTACGAAAGTGATTGTTTTCGGCGGATCTTACGCCGGTAATCTTGCCGCCTGGAGCAGAATCAAGTTTCCCCATTTGGTTCAGGGCGCTGTCGCATCGAGTGCTCCTGTCGAAGCCAAGGTCAATTTCAACGGTAAAATGTTTAAAAAAATAATTTTGTATGGTAATATATACGGATGATTAATTTAATACTTTCAGAATATTTTGAAATTGTCAACAAAGATTTGGCTTCAGTCAGTCAATTATGTGTCGACAACATTCAATCAGCCATGAAACAGATAGAAAATTATTTACTCTGCGACGAGGGCACTGAGGCACTCAGCGAACTTTTTGTGTAAGCTATCATATTTTCACGTTAATTAAACCAAAAAGAATATTTAATTAAAATTAGCATCACGAGTTCCAGATTAAAATTCTTTGTATCGAAAAATCGCACCTGATCGAATTTATTTTTCGTATATAGATTGTGTAAGAAAACGAATCTCCGGGACCAGGCCACCGTCAGCAATTTCCTGTCCACAATTGGAGTACTTTTTGGAGGCAACGTTACGCACGCGAAAGGACCCACCGATATCAGAAAATTATGTACGCGCATGCTAGACAAGTCAAGTCTGCCAATTGACAACTTGGCCCAATATTTCGTACGAGATGTTTGCAACGATTATTCCTACGAAAAAATGATTGCTTTACACAAGGAAACGAGTTGGTGTTCACAGGCCGCAAATGAGAGTTGTAAGTAAATATTTTTTCATTCGATATAATACACGTATTTTTGAAGTGAAACTTCTTTAAGAGAAACCTTGATAACACAGAATAAAAGGGGAAAAAACCCGGGTCGCAGTGCCAAAACCCTGCCGACAATATAGTGTATTTGCTTGTATAGGGCCGTGTGGTTTTATACTTTTATTATGTGAAATTAAGTTTGTTTTTGGGCAAAATAAAAAATTTAACCCCTTAATACACCCCTTAAAATAACATTTTTTTTCTTAATTGTAATATTATTATCAATCTAACGTCTACATTGAATTAAATACACCCTTCAATAAATAAGTCACTATCTGCAAACTAGTGTTTTCATAAAATTTGTAAATCCGGTCCTGTCGGGCCGATTTTATTAAAATTTTGGGGACACTTTTTAATTACTACCAAAGGGTTAAATTTCAATTTTGAAACGATTCGGAGAATTTTTTCGGTATTTTGGGGCCCAAAAACATTTTTCAACCCCTAAAAACTACCCTTAAAATAGCCCGATTAGGCCCATTTTAAATAGGCTTCTTGCGGTGATGGATTTCAACACGTGGTCCAAATTTCGTTGAAATCAATTAACTCTTTCGAAAGTTATTGCGCGTACACATATATATATATAAATATATATATATATATATATAAATATATGTATACATATTTATATAAACATTTTAGGAGGTTATGACACATCGAGAAATTTTGGTCCGACCCCTAGGTCCCGCCATCCGACCAACGCCAATAGTGTATGTTGCCTTATGGCAAATACACTAAAAATAATTCACTAGTGGAGAAACCTGGTAATGCAAAATGGATAACGCATCATTGCAACGAGTTCATGACTCTAAACAAGTTTCACTTCATCCGCGATGTGATTCTTACATTTTTTTTATATTTAAATTTCATTGCAGTGAGACAGTGGGATTACCAAACTTGTACCGAATTGGGATTCTTCCAAACATCTGCCTTGTATGAACTGCCGTTGAACTATTTCATAAAAATGTGTGTCGACATTTTTGGAACAAAGTAAGTTTATTATTAACTTAGTCTTTTCTATAGTTGGGTAACTCAGATCTGAACCGGTTCAAAGAGCCGACTCCGACAGAAGATACGTGAGAGCCGACTCACTTTTTTTTGAGCCGACGGATCAACGGATTCGCATAACTCAGTGAAACACTTAACACACAGAAGTACATTTTACACTTACGTATCAGTTCTTGCTTTGATGCATCTGTCAGCTCAAATGACTCATGCATCACATGTTTGGCTATGCATTCTTGATTTTATACAGGTCGTGATATGATTGACTGAACTAGGTAACTCAGTGGCAGACTGCAGTAACATATTCAGAACTCGGCTCTTTTTGAACCGGTTCAGTGAGCCGGCTCACATACGGAATCCAGATGCAAAGATGCAGATCACTAAAAAGACCCATTTTTCCCATCTCTAGTTTTTTCTCCGCGGCTTCGCTCGCATTTATGACAATAATAACAGAAACTTAACAAATAGGAATTTTCATAAAAAATCGAAAAAAAAAGAATTAAATGACGGAGGCTCTGTAATAACTTTGCATGTTAAAATTGATATTAGATTTTAAGAGCTCTAAAACTGATCATTCTTTTTTTTTTAGAATGACTCCTGAAGTAGTGAGACAAGGCGTAGAAAGAACGAATTTGATTTATGGAGGACGTAATCCAGACGTCACAAATGTGGTATTCATCTATGGATCACTTGATCCCTGGCACGCACTTGGAGTCCTTAAGAACCTGTCTGACAAGACGCCGGTTTTCTATGTTGAAGGTAAAAAATATATTGACTTTTTGCTTTTTTGTCCTTGGTAATTAAAAGCTTGAAAAAGTTCCAATAAAGGGACGAAACGTCGCAAATTAACAAATAAGTGTTTAAAGTGTCTTTTTCCCCAACAAATAAATTTTGTAAAAAATATATACGCGTGTATATGAACAATAATTAATCGATTTTGTTTTTAGGAACATCACATTGTGCTGATCTGGATCAACCACCTACCAATATGGAGATGGCCATTGTACAACAAAAAACACGGCGTTTTATAAAGAAATGGTTAAACAATTAAAAATTACCTATTCCTTCGATATTTTATTTTCTGATGATAATTTAGATTTAGATTTTTAAGATGCTAAAAGACAAATTTACAATATTTTAAAATGTTTATATTTTCGTTTGTTTTTAATATGTATTGTGATTTGCTTAAATATGAAGAAATTGTTGCAACATTAAATATAAAAAATAAACACGTTTACTCTATATTAACATGTTTTTATTTTTTATTTCCAAAGTTGCATTTAATTTGGAACGGGATGCCAGCATTGTGGCATAGTAAAAGGGATGCTTCGCTTCTTTTAATTCGCTTGTTTTTTGATGAAAAATGTTATAGGTATAGTAAAAATCAAATCTACGTGAACATTAATTGTAAGTAATTTAGTTATCTAGTACCTATTTTGTTGTAACACAGATTTTTATTATATAAATTATATTTGTAATTTATAAATGAAAGATTACAACAAAATAGTTACTAGATATTATGTTATTTAGTAATCACATAGACTTGGTTCTTATATTATATCAATTATATGGAAAAAATATATAACCACAATTGTTTAAAGAAAATTGACTACCAATAGTTCTCTTTTGTTAATAATTTGCTGTGCATTTATTTAATTTGCCCGATGTACAACGGGTTTAATTTCTATAAGTTCAATTGCCTCTATGGTAGAGATACAAATCATTTTTGTTTCGTTTTATTCTGTTGACAATTCGCTACAAAAGGAACAACTTTTAAAAGTAAAACAGGCTGAGCCACATGTAACAAAAAGAAAAAGTTATTTTTTAATTCTTTATTCAACACTGTTATTCTTCACTACTTTTGATATATGAAATTAAAAAAAAAACTCGTGCGTGAATTTCCCGTGACACTGAGCGTCACGACGTGACATGCCGTGAGTGTGACTGTTTAAAAAAAAATGTGAGTGAGTGCGATTAAATAAAATATATGGATACATGCGAGCGTGCATGAGTGGAAAAAAACTTTTCGTGAGCGTGAGTGAGCGTGAGTGAAAAGTTAATCATGTAAAAAAATTTTCTCCTGTATCCGGACTCTTAAATTTGGCCTGGGACTAACGTTAATAATTGTCAGGTGCAGTCACGATTTTTCTTGTTTAAAGTATGTACTTACTATTTAGAGTTTTTTTTTTTTTTTGTTTATTATATTTATTACATGTGTAAACTGTAACGTATATTATATAAAATTACAAAAATTCATTGTTTAGTACTTTATAGTTGACAAACACATCCAGACCCTGTTTCCATAGGTCATATTATTGAATCATGTTTTGGTAGCTTAAGAAATGTTATAATATCAATTATAAAGGTACGTGAGTTGAGTGAATGTGATTGAACGTGTGTGAGTGGGCGTGAGTCTCAAAATATCTTAGACGTATAACGGGTATTTATTTTTTGTGTCGGGGGTTTTTAAATTTTTTATTTTAGTCTGTTAAAAGTCTCAGATTACTTTTGTATTAGTACACTACCGCAAACCAGTTGTACTATAGATTCACACCTATGATTAATTAGTGCACGACGCTTTGTTTTAACGTGTTATTTGAGTACTAATTAATGGTAGTTCAATTGATGAACGTCTGATGTCGCTACCATAATTTTTAGTTTGTCTTGCTAATTTTTTTTTTACTTCACGTTCGCACTTTTGATGGTACGTGTTTTAATGGCATTGAAAAGCGACCACTGAAATTTACCTTTCGAAGGCTTTGTTTTGTATAGCAGTGGATTACCCGTTTGTTATATACGGGAGCCAGCGTTGCATCATAACATATGACTAGTATGTTGTTTTCAAATCAGTTACGAGACCTGCCAACAAAACGGCGTTGTGGATAGTAAAAGGTAACATCGAGCATGTCAAAACGATGGAATATCATCGGACAATCGGTAATTGGAATCTTGGCCACAAAAAAAATCGACTGTCAAGCGCCCCTTTCGCGATTCACATTTTTTAATATAAAAGTGAACGAATACCCAGCACCCACCCAATTCTTGAAAAAAAACAATAATTTTATTTACTGCGCATGCGCAGTAAGTAAAATTTGCCGATTTGCACGAATGCGCATGCGCAGATGACCAAAAATATGAAAAATATGCTTTTTTGGTACAAAAATCAAAAAATAGGAACCAGGGCATTCATTTTTATTTTTATTTAAAATGCGGATTTTTATTTTTTTTTTTTAATTTAAGGGCGTGATAATTACTAGCTGGTACGTGCTGTATTGTAGGGGGTCACCGAAGTGAATAAGAATCTGGCATTTGCTCGGAGTACAAGAAATGCCAATAATTTGGTCACCTATCTAAACGCCGCTTTTTAGACCGACCTCGCAGCCCACGACGTGCAGATAGCACAACACTCCCAGAGACTAAGCTCTGACACTTCAGCACAGCGGCAAACAGATGACCACTGTGCGATCACGCTCTGTATACTCTCGTGGAGAACAGAGACTTTTAAAGACAAAGTTTTACTAGTCGCGGCTGAGATGCCATTAAAACACGTACCGTCAAAAGTGCGAACGTGAAGTAAAATAAAAATAGCAAAGATAAACTAAAAATCATTGTAGCGACATCAGACATCAATCAATTGAACTACTATTAATTAGTACTCGAATAGCACATTAGAGCAAAGCGTCGTGCACTAATTAATCATAGGTGTGAATCAATAATAAACTGGATTGTATTAGTAAGTCACAATGTCGCATCAACCAAGTTATTAGTACACATAGAGTAACTAATAAAAATGAATATTAATCTCCGAATGTTAGGCTATATTTGATTAAAAAATACAATAATTCTTTTAGTTAATTTGTGTTTATTTCCTTACAATCTTTACAAATACAATAAAAATATAGTAATGCAACATATTCATTCAGATAACATAGTATGGTATTACATATTTCAATAATATTAAATGTAAATGCTTAGTGTTTCTTTTAATATACAAGATTCTGATTTTCTTCCAGCCACTCGATGTCCATTCAACAAGGGCGAAAAAGGTTTCTATCTGTAACAAAAAGCAAAAGTTATTTTTTTAATCTTTATTCAACACTGTTATTCTTCACTACTTATGATAAATGAAATTTTAAAAGAAAAGCTCGTATCGTAATGTCAAACCTTGTCGACAATATATGTTAATAAATTGCATTCTTATGCGAACTAAAAATAAAAAATTTAATCCCTTAATACATCCCTTTAACAAAGCATAATTTATCTTTGTATATCAAGTACGATCTTTTTCGGTACGAAACTGAACATTTTATTAAAAATCTTCTCAAAGAGCGAAATTTCAATTTTTTGTTATCCAGCCCCCATAATCATATAAGAGGTATTATATTAAATATTTTAATTGTAACAAAATTTCGTGAAATATAGAATTTTAGGTATAGGCTATCAGAAGTAGATAAGAGGTATTTCTTGGTATTTTATTAGACAGAAAAATAAAAATATGCATCGAGTTGCATAACCTCTTCATAAAGGCTGTTTCAAAACATGTAGAATTTAGAATGAAATAAAATTATCTTTTAAGCTGGGTTTCAGCAAAGAAATTATTATTGAATTAGGTCATTATAATTCATAACGGAGCATTTGCAAAATTTTGCTTGAGTATTTTTTTTTTTTTGATGAGATCACAGTAACAAATTTGAACAGATTAAGACGTTAAAAATACTTAATCTCTCTGAGAAAACACATATTTTTTTAGGTCACCAACAGTAGGGTTATTTGGCGCTAGAACCAATTTATATTTTCAATTTATTTTCTTTTCTCAATAAACTGAAAATTCAATTGATACTTTATTCAAAACCTGTGGGAACAAGAGCAACGAAAACACTGTATCATAAACAACGTCTCGGCGATTCTCAAATCCGATAGATTATAGGACATAAGTGCTCGACAATTCATTGATCTCTGTTAAAAAAAATACAATAAAGCAAGAAATCGTTCATAAAATAATTATATACAAACAGTGTAAAAAACAAAAAGGTCAAACGAGCTTTTTATACAGATCGGAAAACTCAAAGAAGTTAGTATCGAAAAATTAACAGGTGTTTGAAGAGATTTTGCTTTGACCCATCTGCAAAAATAATTAATGACTCAAATTTTCGACAAAAAATCCGCTAATTAAATTTATTTTGTAACAATTGACTTTCGAATTATGTCTACTCACGACCAAGTACTGTCGATATGTTATGAGCCACTGCGTACAATATTTCATTTAATAAATTTAATTCTATTACAGCTGCGGGTCGAAACACTTTTATACAATTTTATGTTTATTTATCAATCAGTAGCGTTGCAAAATTATATTTTTGGTCGAGTCAAAACATAATCTAAAGTTTTATATTTTGCGCTTTTATTGGTCGTACTCACCTAAAAGTATTTTTTTCATCATCATCCTATTATTAAAATAATTTTCCCACAGACTGGAAGGATAGAATTAACCTCCAACAACAACATAAAAAGCAACTCTCTTTTAATTTCATTAATAAAATTTTGGTACAACCAAGGGGTATAACAGTTTGAACAACTTAAATTATATACAAAGTACAAATGAACTAAAAGGTGTGTTTTTTTTTTAAAATAGCGCCCCAATCTCCAATTTAAACAATAAGTTGTGTTTTGGGTAAAAAAATATTTTTTCCAACCCAGATGAAAATTATGAATCCTTAACTTTCTTATAAATGAATTTAATAACCATAGATAACAACACGTTGAAGGTATCAATACTTCACATATTTTTTTTTAATGACAGTTGGTGAAGTATAAAAATAATAATTATGACACTTTTTTTGTTGCCGTTACTGGAATAAACTGCAGTTATCTAATTAATTCTATTTTCAAAAGAACGAAATACATTAAAATGAAGCCACTCCCACTGTATTACAGACATTACATAATTTCTTTAAAATTCGTCTGTCGAATATAAACAAAAAAGTATCAGGAGAGCAGTTTTCAGATAAATTAATATTATTATTTTATAATTTTGTATACAAAAAGAGGGTACAAAAACAAAGCATTTAAGTTAAAGGAAGGAATTCTCCGTGTTATTGGCGTATTGATACTAAGCGTTAGGTTAAGGAGGGGTTTCTACCTTGTTGGCCCGAAAACCTGCTGTTTTTTCTGGAAATTTTTTCTCGAAAAGTATAATAGGAAAAAGGATGAAATTTTCGCACAGTTGTAGGAAAAAGTTTATTGAAGCTTTGCAATTTTTTTTTTCGGTGATCCAAGTAAAGGGGGGCAAGGAGAGTACCGAACAATGGCAGCAGGTCGGCGGCGACTCGTCCTCATGGTGGAAGTCCTAGCGTCCGTAAATGAAGTCTGAAACGCAAAATAAAAATATTTTCTCAATCTGTACACTTTTCCGCATCCGTGGTAGTAGAACGAAGGAGAAGACATGAAAATTGCAAAAATTATTAATTATTAATTATTTTTGGATCTTTTTTTGTTACTAATTAGTTTTTTAAATAAACAATTTTTGATATGTTTAAAAGATTCTACTACCACGGATACACAAACTCCTGAAGAAAATGTGCAAAAAATTTCATGGCGATTGCTCAATTTTTGCGCCCTGTAGGACTTCCACCAACTCGAAGAACGTGGTTTTAAGAAAAACGCCTTTGAAAATTTGAATTTTAACTGCAAAAATTTATGTTGAATTTCAGGAAGCTCAATAGTAGGTATTCGTTTTTTTACGTTTCCATATTTCCATGTTTCATGTTTTTGGGGTCGCTGATTACGAATCTGCCATCAAATTTGCAAAATGAATTTGTTTAAACAATTTTTATAAACAAATCTTTATAACAAATCACACATTTTGCAAGATGTACCGGTTTCGCGGCGCGCTTGACACCGTTCCACCAAACGGCCAATAACTTTCATAATTTACCAGATTTCAACTTGAAAATTTAACAGAGTATTCTTGAAACATGTATCTGTCTGAAAATGCACAAAAAAAAAACGATTTTTTTGATCCCACAAGGTAGAAACCCCCCTTAATAAAACATGACTTACTAAAGCAAAAAATAAACTTTAGTTTGTGTTTTATGACCAGTTAAAGCTGTTTAAAATAAATAATTGCTTTTTGACAGCTATAACATCTTTGGAACGGTAATATAATGTACAGAATACATACCAATTACATTCATACTTTTCTGCGCTGCAGTCTCTTTTCACAGAAATGTATCAAATAAAATAATTCACGATTTTGGGCCAGAAACTGACTCTACTGTAGCGCAATGAAATTTTTTTTTGGTGTTGGTTTTTAAAAACGATGATTAGAAAGTAAAATAATAAATGTATTTTATTTTTATTATACAAATATTAACGTAGCTAATGATAGATAACTTTACTACAAGATCTTTTATTAATTTCAACGACTGTGGCCGAAATTATATTATAAAGTCTTGATACTAAGAATGTTTTATTAGAACTGAATTTAAAATAATATTTTACAAAATAGTTTGCAGTAGAATTTGTTAGGAACGATCACGGTCTTGCATAACAGTTTTATAACTAAGATAAAATAACGTTATGACATTATGAACGGCTTCGTTACACTCCTAAAGAGTATTCTGCGATATATGTTGTATTAATTAAGACAAGACGTGTTACTGAAATTTGAACTGAAAGAATTCTCAATTTCAAACACCTCAACAACATAAAAAGCAACTAAAGTATCGTTTAATTTCAATAACAAAAGTTTGATATGACTAATAGCGTCCTAATTTCCAATTTCAACAACACGTTGTGTTTTACATTAAAAATCTTTTTTCCAACCAAGATTAAAATCATGTTTCATTAACCTTTTTTATTCATAAAAAAAATCACACGTACTAATACGTTTGTGGTATTTATACTTTACACGTGTTTTTTTTTTTTTTTTTTTTTTTTTTAACTACAAAGCCTGCTCTTTAGAATGACTACAAATAAAGTATAAAAATAATGGTCCTTAGGACACTTTTTTTTTGTTGCCTTCACTGCGGCTTATAGTGCAGTTATCTAATTACTTCTATTTTAAAAAAAGTGTGTTCTTAATAAAATACATTAAAATGAAACCACTCCCACTGTATTACAAACATTACATAATATCTTTAAAATTCGTCTGTCAAATATAAACACAAAAGTATCAGGAGAGCAGTTTTCAGATAAATTTTATATTTTTGTTATAAAAAGTGTACAAAAGCAAAGCATTTAAGTTATACAAAGGATTTCTCCGTGTTATTGACGTTAGATTAATAAAACATGACTTACTAAAGCAAAAAATAAGGCTTTAGTTTGCGTATTTAGGGATTTGTTTTTTTTTATTATTGTAATTGTGTAAACTGTAACGTATATCACATAGAATTACGAAAATTCATTGTTTAGTACTTTATAGTTGACAAACACATAACCTGATGATCTGATCCTATTTCCATGGGCCACGCTATTGTATCATGTTTTGGTAGCTTAAATGTTATAATATGAATTATAAAGTTACGTGAGTGAGCGTGCGATTGAACGTGCGTGAGTGAGCGTGAGTCTCGAAATATAACTATTATCGTCCGTGAATGTGAGCGAGTGGTTTACACCTAGCCGTGAGCGTGCGTGAGTGTGATTATAAAAAATAGTAGTAGTGCGCGAACGGGCACGAGTTGAAAATGATTTTCGTGAGCGTGAGTGATCGTGAACAAAATACTACTCACGATTGCACCTACCTGCCGCTTTTAATTCATCCTTTGTTCAGCAGAACGTTGAGTTTTTTATACGAAGGATCATTTCTTGAAAACACAAAGATGGGAATATACAATTTGTAACATTATTTTCGCAAGTCCAATGCTACTGTGCTCTATTTTTGTTTTCATCAAGGTCATCGTCATTTAATAAAAAACCAGGGTCGCAGTGCCAAAACCCTGCCGACAATATAGTGTATTTGCTAACACAGGTATTGTGGCTTTATTAAATGAAATTAAGTTTGTTTTTGGACAAAATAAAAAAAAATTGAACCCCTTAATACACCCCTTACAATAATAATTTTATTAGTTGAAATATTGTTATCAATCCAACATCTGCACCAAATTAAATACGACCTTCAGTAAGTAAATTCGTATACGCAAACTAGTGTTTTCATAAAATTTGTAAGTCCGGTCCTGTCGGGCCGATTTGATTATAATTTTAGGAGCACTTTTTAATCGTGACTAAAGGGTTAAATTTCAATTTTGAAACGATTCTGAGAATTTTTTCGGTATTTTTGGGCCCAAAAACTTTTTTCAACCCCTAAAAACTACCCTTAAAATGACCCGATTGGGCCCATTTTAAATAGGCTTCGTGCGGTGATGGATTCCAACATGTATGCCAAATTTCATTAAAATGAATTAACTCCTTCGAAAGTTATTGCCCGCACATAAAAATATATATATATATATATATATATATATATATATATATATATATATATATATACATATATATATACATATATATATAAACATTTTTAAAAATGGTGCCAAAGTGTTTAGGAGGTTATGAAACGTCGAGAAATTTTGGTCCGACCCCTAGGTCCCGCCATCCGACCGACGCCAATAGTGTATGTTGCCATATGGCAAATACACTAATAACAGTGATGCACAAAGCACACCCTGCGTCACATATGATTTCTTAATAAGCATTATAGAAACATGACATGATTACGGAGAAATATTTTTGTTTCGGATAAATGCTTCTACCAGAATTATATCATTTTTCGCGCAGAAAAAAAAAATAATTTAAGCGTTAGGTGTATTACAGTAACTGCCGAAGTAAGACGCTGTTAATTGGAAGATATTGATGAGTTTCGAGATTTTGATAAATGAACAATTTATTACGTTTTGCGACTTGTGTAGATCAGTTTTCTTTCTTTTTATGCGCCATGATTCTATTAGGGCCGCTGCACATGGGACTTAGACGCTGATGACCTAAGATGTTGAGCGTCTATAATCTATCTTTCTGCGCACGGGGCTAATTTTGCCGCTGGATTCATTACTAGGCTTCAAGCGTGCTGTGGCACTGTATTTTGTAACGGTTTGTTTGTGTTGGCTTCTGGCTTCACACAATGCGTGTGTTGAAGCTGGATTTGAGATGTTTTTAGTGTGCGCCAGTGCCGGATTAGCCACGTAGCAAGAGTAGCAAATGCTACGGGCCCCGCGAATTTGGGGGCCCCGCGCTCCAACACCTGTCTGACCGTAATAAAAAAATATTAATTTAGATAGGAGCGTAAAATATCTTGCATGCCTTAAACGCGAAGCGCTTAGGCTGTGCCTCACTTCCACTTGAAAATCTAAAACTCGATTTCGTCACGTTAAATCGTAAAAATAAGTAGGTATTTTACGAACTTTTTAACGTTAATGTTTTGTTTTATTTAATACCCTAAACTTGAGAACCTAAAGCAAACCAAGGGCCCCTTGACAGAATTTGCTACAGGCCCCGCGCTTGCTTAATCCGGCACTGGTGTGCGCGCAATAACGGTTCGAATGTTAAACAAAAACGGGCGTTTATTGTCGCTGAATAGAACACACAGTGTTTGTTTATGACGTTTGCTCATACCGTCACGTGACAAGTTACTTTATTCTGATTGGTTCTGGCTCATAGCCAGCAGAGAATCAAGCACGAACAATATCCCCGGTTCTAATTTTTCGAAATCCAGCTTGTGACCACGCAGCGCAGCCCGTCGTGACGTCATTTTCATCGGCTAGCAGTGAATCCAGCTGCAAAATCAGTCTTTACACTTCTTTCGAATCAAGCGGGTTTGAGAGACGGATAGCGAAAAGCCGCGCTTTCAGCATAGACCGTCTGAAAGAAAAGACGGCGGTATTTCAGGCGGCGCTGTGAGCGTCCTCGAACCTGCGCATGCTCGCGACATACGCAAACTGCCAGCAGCGCTAGTATACCGCCTATTTTCTCTAAACTTAAAGCTTGGAATTCGATCACCGCATCCAGAAGCGTAGCGTGCCTTGGCGGGGCCCCGTATAAAAATTTGTTTGGGGGCCGTTCCCCCGTTGAAGTAAATGACTTAAACGGGGAAATCCCGCAGCCCGCGATAACCGATGTAGGGTGTTGCCAACTTTTGAACGCACGCTTTACGCGAGAAAAAAAGAAATTGTTTTTTTTGACTTTTGTCATTTCTGAAATAAAAAAAAATGGGAAGTTTTTACTAATTTTTGCTTACGCACGTTGGGGGCCCCCGTGGTCCGGGGGCCCCGTATAATTAATACGGCAGATACGGCGGTAGCTACGCCCCTGACCTCATCCCTAACATTTTAAAAGACAGGATGGGAATAGTCATAAGAATTAAAACACAATAAACTTTTCTGTATCATTTTAAATACAATTCGAAAAATCACATTTAATTATTTATGTTTCAGGTACTGTTTTGTTTTTGAATAGGTTACCCAACATATTGAAAATAAACGATAAATAATTAAATATGTTTTTTCATACCGTACATAAATTTTATTTTTAGTTTTCTTATAAACAAAAATTAGGGGTTAGCGTTTTTTCTAAACTAAAAAAAAAGAAAGAAATGTTCACCAGAAAATAAAAATCGCTTTTGAGAATGATATTTCTTTTTCACTCTTATATTGTATGGACATCTATTTAAAATCTAAAATGACAAAATGATATTTGAAATAAATTATGTTTGTTGAATGAAGTGTATACTATGCCATATCGTAGGTAGGTACTATTATATTTTTCCTGTGAATTTAAATTCCCTTTTTCTTTTGCCTTTCGTTTTGTAACCATGTCCAAGAAATGTTGTATCACAATAATAATTCAGCGCCGTTTTGCAATCCTTCTTTGAACACACTGTCAACTCAGCTGCTATTCTCAAACTGTTTTTACAAATCACCAAACCAAATGTACATTTTTGAACACATTGTCATTATTTCCGTAACACATATCGATCCAGAAAATTACGTATATATATTAAAATAAATTACTAAATATAATACGCTCTATGAAATATTATATAATATTAAACGCAACTCTTTCAGGTTTTTCTTATTTAAGTATTATTATTTTTTATTAATTTTTTGTTTTTTGGATTTTGCAAAACAGGCATGGGTATTATTTTTTTGCATAATTATTTGTGTAGAATAAACTAAAATTCATTCTGAAAATATTTATTAACAAATAATTGTTTATATTTTGTTAAAATATTTGAACTATATAATAATGTTAAAAACCAGAAACCATCCCCAAAAATTCTATATTACAAAAAATATATATATAAATAATAATTATAATAAAATTATCAATACACATTATTAATTTCGAGTTTCAAAAAAGATCTATTTTTAAAGTAGGTACATATTTTTTTTTTCATCCAAAAAAAACGTAATAGTTAATGTCTTTTAAGTTCTGTTGCGCATGCGTTATATTTTTGTTTTTAATTATACTGGCCCAGTACCTATTGGCGAGACAAGGAGATAATTATAAATATATTTTATGACAGCTTGAATGAGACAACGAATACATCTTTTCAACAAGTTTATTCAGATTTTCGTTTAAACATTTCAACAAAGACGATAAACTTATCTCACTTTAGCTGCCATATAAAATTATATTCCTAATTAAGTCTTTGTTACAGCACTAACGAACTCTGCTATCAGAATTTAACGCGGTAAAATAAACCCAATTATAGACGATTGACAACAGAGGTTATAAGCGTTCGGTATAATTATTGAATTGAAGATCTAATTCAAACTAATTAATTGCCACCATTTATTTTTTAAATACGGTACCTACTTTAAAAAGGATCTTTTTTGAAAAACATTTTTATTGAAAAAATATCGTGAATTTTCTTTTTAATTTACTTAAAATCATACAATGCACGGGTTTCACGAGCGAACGAACATTTTTGCATGGTGTAGTGATTTACTGGACCTCGTATAATATGAACATTTTTTTCAACATTTTTTTGTTTTTAATTCATTTAAGGCGGATGATATATTTTATATTATATTATATAACAACAAAAAAAATGTTGTGTGTTGCATTTGTTCTAAAAAGGAATAACATTATTTTTTACAGTACAGACGACGCGTCGTGTAATCACGTCTAAAGTCTCCTTTAATGTCTAGCGGATCAAAACATAATATTGTGACTGTTGGGTCATTAGATCGAAGCGAACTACAGAGCTGCAAATAACAATTGAACTGAAAAAGTACACTCATAGAGAAAATAGAGAGAAAACAGTAGGTCAATCGACGAAAATAAGGGTTCCTATTCCAGCACCAGAGGCGCTCTGAAGTTATAAGGTTCCAAGCAGAGTGAATAACCGGGCAATTTTGAAAATGGAAATAAACTTAATTAAAAAACAATCGATCAGGTTAAACTGGCAGTATAAACATTACCACCTTGCCGTGAAGACTCGCGCGCAACAATTCCCGTGACTCGGTGGTCTTATGAACCCTTAGCGTCATCGATTTTCGGCACATGCGTGAATGCGACCTACCGAGAGATCAGTCTCCGTTCACTCTATCCTCCATGGGTATACTATCGAAATGCAACAAAAGTCACTGAAAGGTTTTGTACTTCAAATTTTAATTCAGCTAAGAGAAAAACCTAATTCTAAACTATCTTTAGTTTTTTACAAAAATAAAAATCTACAGCCAATTATATTATAACTTTAGTTTAATAATATTATTTTGATTATAAATAATAGTAATTAAAACGTATAAAATTCCAAAAAAGAAAACACCGCGTTTAAAAATATTTAACAATTAAAACAAAGCACAGCTGTAAAACAATTGAATAGAGAGGTGGCGTAAAATGACAAAACATTCACAATATTTTTTTTCATAACAGTTTAAAATTATAAATATTGTAATAGCATATTAACAGTTCTTAATTATTTTTCTCTAATATATTTATCTCTTTCTTTTTCATATTTATAATATATATAGCTTAAAATTATTCAATATTTATATATATATAATAAAAAACCATTTCAACCGTTCTTTAATTAGCTTCAAACTAACAAAAAAGAAAAAAATATGTATATCTATTTTTCATTATTCTTTCAACTTTTTTGTTTTTCGTCTTGTATATATTTTTATATAATAATAATTAATAATATTCATGTAATAAGTGTTCATTTTTTAATTTAAAAAATTATTTCAGACCTAGTTTATTTTCTAAATTTAAAATTCGCATTTATGAAAAATCAGAATAAATAAATTAAAATTTAAAAAACTAATCTGAGTCAGATATATTTTCAGGACAAACATTCTATGCAACTGATTAATAGCGCCAAGTTTTATTTAAAAATATACCACGATACCGTTCAATATTACAAATGGCAGTCAAAATTTTCAAACAAACTTTTGACGTATTTGCTTTCAAGTTTTAGGCAACGTACAATTAAGCGTACAAAAAAAGCAATTTATGCGTGGCGAAGCACAAATTTTTGTCTAATATTTGCAGGACTTAGTTAATATAACATAAACTGGGCAATAGAGTGAAACCTTGTCGCTCATTGAATCCATAATCTCCCACTGGACTCAGAGCAGATGAGCGAATTTGCAATAAAATTGCCGGGAACAGTGGCATAGCTACGTAACCAAGGGTCCCGTTGGAAAAACGAAATAGTTGCCCTATTTTCAATATTAAATGAAAAGTATTAATAATAAAGATAAAGTTCCGACAGTTGACATTTTTTTCGGAAATTTCCTCCTTTTTGGAATCGTATTTTTGATTTCACTAGCATTAATAGTTTTCGAGTTATTTGCAAAAAATTAGACCCCCTTTTTTGAGATTCTTTAATTGTTAATAACTTTTGCAATTGTTTATGTGCGAATTTCAAACTTTTGCAAATTTTTCTAGAGGCGATTACGAATCCAATGAGCTACGACACGTATTTTAACTCGCAGTACCAAAAATTAACACTTTTTTTAATTACTTGTGAACCAGACTGCACAGGCCAAAGAGTCAAAAGTCAAAAATTCTTTGTTCGATTAGGATATTTAAACAACGTTTTCGAACGTCGCTCAGGAGGCCGAGGGGCCCCCTGAGCTTCGGAAGCTACGCCACTGGCCGGGAAGTCGGTGGGAGACATCTTACACGTCGTCGTCCAGTTAAGAATCTTTAAAATATGATCAGTGACGGATTTGGACCATATCCTCAACACACTAAATATCAAGTTCTATCACTAAAATAACACCACCCCTCCTCCCCTTCCCTACATCCGCCACTGCCTCCCAACGTAGGTCTGATTTAACTTTTTTTTTATAGATGAAACAAACCAATGAACTTATATTATCATCCAAAAATATTATACTAATTTTGAAAACACTTGCTATTAAAATAACTTCGGGTTTTGAAAGCACCAATTTTTGCACAACACAGTCTTTTATTTTAGTGTTTCATTTAGCAGTTCTTGCAAAGTCACATATATCAGGCTTATCTCAATAATTCATAAATCCTTGAACTAGTTCAAAAATTGATCGATTTTTCACCGCGCCTAACTAAAATATATTATTTTTTAAAGTAAGGCATCAATGCTCAGGTCTCAAAGACCACGCACGAACAAAATATAGTTTTCCACTCATTCGCTTTCATACACTGGCATATAACCTCCATCCCTTATTATCATCACCTACTAGCAAAGGACAGAAATACATCCAAGGCACAAAAGTGCAATTAACAGAAAACTTCATAGGTTTAACGCCAAAAAATTTAAAGGAAGTTATTATATCATAAATAACAATAAATCTATTATTGATTACGAAAGTTCAAAGATATTCAAAAAATTTCAACTCACCAAAATTCCTAATAATCGAAATCTGGGACAGCGTTCCTTTGCTTTTGTAGTGTTAAAAATATTCGGGAAATTTCGACTCTTTTCGAAAAATACATATTTTTTTATTGTGATGCCGCCCTTATTGTAGTTCTCACCTATATCGTTGACGTAACATCCCCTTTTGGACGAAAAACTACCCCTGTCACGGATGTTTTGACTTTTCTTCATTTATCTTCTAAACCGTTACTTTTTGTTTAATGTTTTGAATTTCTGTGATTGCACGAGTATTTTTTTAACATAGTCTTGAAATATTAACATTTCTGGGTCGTAACAGTGAAAAAGAAAACAATCGACGGACACCTCATTCAATTATGATTTTTAGCGCTTTCCAAATTTTTGTCATCTTTCCAATTTTAAGCAGGTCTAAGACTTAATCCTACTCTGCGTCGAATAATTGGTCAATTTTTGCACTCTGTGAATCCTGTCTCAAGATATAACAAAGCTAAATTTACTGGCTGTTTGGTTAGGATCACCCTGACACCGGCACAAATAACAAATCAAAATTTGAACCGTTCAATTTCAGTCATTTAAAAATTGTGCGCAATTCCTACTGGGACAATTACGTACATTACCAAACTTCATTGATTCATTTCATCTCTAATATTTAAATTACATTTAAAAAGTGAATGAAAAGTGTTAATATAAATTTATTAATTAAATGTGTGTAGTTTTCAACTATTTTTTACGCTTATTATCTCATCATAAAATCTCTATCTTTATTTTCCGACTGTTTTTTATCGTTGGAAAAATAGAATTTCCTACTTTATTCATTTATACTGTATTATTTCATTCACAATATATAAATTTTTATGGTGTAATTATGTTTTGAGATCATTTTTTTATGAATGAAAGTAGACGAGATAAAATATGTTCGTGGCTCTTCTAGACAAATCTAGAAGATAATTACGTATACAATTTCCTAGTGATAGAATACAAAATATGATGAAAATATGATTGATCTTTTTTTTTCTAATTTGGAAATTCCGTTTTCCGATATGACGAAAAACAAAGAATGCAGATTTGAGAGATATTTTATACGTAATAAGCACGATCAGTGTTTTAATTTTTATTTCTCTTAAAAATTATTTTTTACCATTTCTTTTTTATGGATAATCTATTATAGCTTATGTCACAACAATTATTAATTTAAATATTTATATAACATTTATTTAAGGCCGTCACATTCTTTTTTTAAAGGAATCTGTAACAAAACAAAAAACAAACAACTTTAGTGATAATCTCAGATCTTTGTTGCTAAGTTCTAAACAGGTTCCGAAGTCTGAACTCACAAAACAGAACTCTTCGGACACAATTGCGTGTTTGTCGGCCAATTTTTCAAACCATCGACTTACACTCCTAAACATGCACTAGTGGCAAAAAAAGTGGAATGTGTAGTGATTTTCTATCTCTCTCAGACTA
Source organism: Venustoraphidia nigricollis (assembly GCA_034508555.1). NCBI lineage: Eukaryota > Metazoa > Arthropoda > Insecta > Raphidioptera > Raphidiidae > Venustoraphidia > Venustoraphidia nigricollis. The sequence continues at coordinate 895,951 of JAVRKA010000032.1, read as the reverse complement.
GAAGAAACAAATTAAATCATACGCATACTCGAAAAACAACTACAATGATACGTGGAGACGGCACGTCCACGTCAATGGTTCGAACTTAGTTCTAACAGTTCCAGGCTTCTAGAATCAGTTTAGAAATTACCAACAAAGATACGCGTGAAGTCATCGTAAAATACATAGTTTGAGTTTCCAGATTTGGAAAAAGTCAAGATGTTCCTTCGTCTGCACAAAAAAGTAGGGACTGATCATTCACTTTAATTAAGTAATAATAACAACAAAAATCAATACATTAAAGATAAGTAGCCATAAACCTTAAGTTCATGACACGAAGTCATGCTAATGGTTTCTTTCACTTTGAGAAAAAATTTTCGACGATTACGAAACTAACACTATTTCGGGTTCGTTTCTTTACCTATCATTGAAGTCTCCGAAGCAATTTTCGTCGCTGTTTTGAAATCCACTCTAAAGAAACGTTATTTTTGGGACTAGGACGCCACAGAAACGTTTTTTTTAGGTGCGTGTCAAAGTTAGTAAGTAGAGGTTGCCTCGTTCCGTCATCCGGCGAGTTTGTCAAATGATTGCGAGGCAACGGCTTTGTTCATAAACTTTAATGACAGTATTTAACAAGTGTCAATTAATATTCGTAACGAATTATGAGTATTTTTAAATCGTTTTACCGACAACGAATAAAACATCTGTATTAAATTTCTCATAGTGAAAATAGCAAAAAGCAAAGCAAATACCTTTAACAGATGGCAGAAAAATATGTACTTACAAATGGTTTTTAAATAGTTACTTAACGATGTCTATTGTTATTTAATTTTTTGTTTGTTTATATAGATAATATTATAACCTAACTTTTGTAATAAAAATAAAAAATGTTCTTATTTTTTAACGTCTATTCTTCTACCTATTTTTGTACTTTATTTGAACGGTCCATCAGCTGACGTCGTTCCCGCGCTTACGCTGATTGGTTAGATGGAATGAGGCAACCTTATACCCTACTAACCTTAGGTGCGTTTTGAACTTAATTAGGACGCAGGCCGGTAACACATGTAACACCCTGATGCAGTTAAACAAGTTTGACCCTAGCGGTCTTGTGGACCCTAGGAACTGTGGGGATAAAACGGTCCTAGGGGAGGATTTTCATGATCTTTCCCCTGTCGCGAGAATAAAAAAAAACTTTTTAAATGATTGCCTAGGTACTTACCATGGCAATTGCAAAGGCCCCGTCGTTTCAAAACACATGACGTGTATTTCAGAAGTGTGTATGTCCTGTTATAGGGCGGTGGTGTGTTGGGGCGCGACGATTGCTGTGGGGCGGTTGGGTTGTCGGTCATCTTCTGTTGTTGTTGTTGTTTCAATGGCCTCCTTTTTACAACCGGCGGCGCACTCGTCCTCATCCCCCCCGCAGTCATCGTTACCCCCCACGTCGGCCTGCTCGTCGTTCCGCGAGCTAACTCAGCTGACTGAATCGATACAGAACAGTTCCTTGTGCAGCGCCGGGAATTCCAGATGTGGCGCCGATCGCTTCAATTTGCACAAGGCTTCCATGTGCATTCTCGTTACTTCCCTAAAAAAAACAACAACAAAAACATTACACACGTATTTCCGGTTTGGAAGAAAAAGTGCACGTGTAGTCTTTAAGGTAGTTGTCGTGGTTAAGGCACACTGTCAAAAAATTCTTAATTTTTGGATACTTATTAAGGACATGATAATACAATTACCCTGAAAATTTGAAGTCGATCGACCGTATATAATCCGAGATAAATTCAATTAAAAATTGGATAATTAACATTGATTGTATACGATCTCTGTAGTTCTGAACCAGTTTCTTATTTATAAAACTTTCCAAAAACTGACAGTCTTTCAATGCATTTGTTATGAGTTTAAAAAAATTTTTGACCGTCTAATTATTTATAAATAACGGTTTAAAGTTCAACAATTTATAGAAAAGTATACATGCATATGAATACTGTATGGGTTACGTTTCCACGGGTACAGTCTTGCGTACAAATTATGGATCACTTAGCTACAAGCTAGTTTACTTTTGTGGCGCGTATAATCTATAACTTTTTGACAATATTGCACCACGATAACTACCTTAAGCGTGCTTTTATTTCAAGAAATTATGAGCCAAAGAAATATAACTTCAAACGCGAGTACATAAAAGTCCACGCATCCACTTTTTTATTTGTATTCATCCAACTAATTTCTCTACAATTGATTAAAAAACAACGGACTTAGTAGATCGCGCAAAAACGTCACATTTGCTCGTAACGGCAACCGAGCGCGCGAAAGAAAAAGAAGGTTATGTTTTCATGTGTACGTGTTACTTTTATATAGTAGTACTGTGCAAAATACGTACCGTAACAATGGGACCTTTGTAAGTAGTGCGTCGTAGACAGTGACGTCACCTTTAATCGGCATTACATGACTTCTTTCTAGTTCCTGTTTTAGAGCCCTGAACACCGCTCTGCTTGTTCGGGCGATGTCGTCTGAATCTCTTAATCCTTGTCGATCTATGAAATGAACAATGAATTAATTTTTGGATTTTGTTTGCACAATGAGAAAAACTATAAAATGAAACAAAAGTTTCGTAAAGTGCTCGGAAACAAGTTCTGTTTGGTATACTTAACGATTGTCACTCGTCAGTGCAAAAAAAGGATCTATAGTTTGGCATATTTTTCATATTAGCAGGTGATTTGATCCAGAAGAATTTTGCAGTGATGTAAATAACCAGCTAATTAGCCGGTTATATATCGGCGGTTATTTATTTTAAATAGCCGTCAATTTAATACAGTATGATAGTAGAAATATGGGAGTTATTTGTGAAATTTCTGGTGAGCCCTAGAGACCTGGTTTAAAGCATTATTTTTATCACTTCACGCGCTGACTAGGACTACAAGATGCAGATTTGTAATTGTTACATGAGATACCCGGTTTAGCTTCCAATCGACAGTTTGGTGATCGCTGATTTGCCGTGGTATTGGCCGACTTTCTAAAAAGAACATGTTTTGAAAGCTTATCCACTATCCACCCCTAAGGTAGAGATCAGTTCTAATACGAAACGGACTTATTAGTGAATTTGCCATACGTTTCACACATCGTTTTATAACGCAAATCGGCACCATTTTTGAATTTTGTTTCTATACGATATGTTTGTGTGTGTGTGTGTGGCAATAACTTTCAAAGCAATTAATTGATTTTAACGAAATGTGGTCTATGTGTTGGAATTCATCACCGCACAAAGTCTATTGAAAATGGGGCTAATCGGACCATTTTAAGGGGTGTATTTAGGGATTGAAAATTGTTTTGGGGCTCAAAAACACCGAAAAAAAATTTAATTCAAAAGTGTCCCTAAAATTTTGAAAAATCAGAACCAGATTAACAAAATTTATGAAAACTCTAATTTAATTTGGTGTAGATGTTCGATTGATAATAATATTGCAAATAAAAAAAATGTGTATTGAGAGGGTAATTTTTTTTATTTTGTCTAAAAACAAACTTTAATTCACATAATAAAACTACAACTGCCTGTTTTAGCAAATACCAGAAGCGTAGTGTGCCTTGGCGGGGCCCCGTATAAAAATTTGTTTGGGGGCCCTTCCCCCGTTGAAGTAAATGACTTAAACGGGGAAATCCCGCAGCCCGCGATAACCGATGTAGGATGTTGCCAACTTTTGAACGCACGCTTTACGCGGGAAAAAAAGAAATTGTTTTTTTTTACTTTTGTCATTTCCGAAATAAAAAAAAAATTGGGAAGTTTTTATTAATTTTTGTTTACGCACTTTGGGGGCCCCCGTGGCCCGGGGACCCCGTATAATTGATACGGTAGATACGGCGGTAGCTACGCCCCTGGCAAATACACCATATTGTCGACAGGGTTTTGGCACTGCGACCCGAGTTTTTTTTGGTCATTATTCCTTCTCTATTAATATTAGTGATGCGTTAATGGTAATGAAAAGCCGATGCATTTGTTAATCGTGTCTCTAATGATACGAAGATACCCACCTGGTGACATAAGAACACAGGTGGAGAAGAGAGCGAGTTCAACATCGTTCAGCTTGAGTTCCGCGATGCCCTTGGCAACATCGAACACGCTCGATACGAGCTTCATTTCCGCTGTATCGGACGTGTAGAACGCTTCCTGGGGCAACATCATGTCTCCATAGAGTACTCTGCAACTGGTGCCGTTTCCGTGACCGATGTCGACGAATCGCGACATGTTCAGGATGGCCAAATCGAAACTTCCTGCAACACCACAAACAATCACAAATCAATCAGTTGTGATGATTTCGCTAATCCCTACAGCTCACTTATCCAACGACTGACTTAAACTTTGTGTGGTAGAGTTGGGTAGCTCAGATCTGAACCGGTTCAAAGAGCCGACTCCGACAGAAGATCCGTGAGAGCCGACTCACTTTTTTTTGAGCCGACGGATCAACGGATCCGCATAACTCAATGAAACACTTAACACACAGAAGCACATTTTACACTTACGTATCTGTTCTCGCTTTGATGCATCTGTCAGCTCAAATGACTCATGCATCACATGTTTGGCTATGAATTCTTGATTCTATACAGGTCGTGATACGATTGACTGAACTAGGTAACTCAGTGGCAGACTGCAGTAACATATTCAGAACTCGACTCTTTTTGAACCGGTTCAGTGAGCCGGCTCACATACGAGATCCAGATGCAAAGATGCAGATCACTAAGTAGACCCGTTTTTCCCATCTCTAGAGTGAGGCACTAGGTAAAAAAAAACGGTCAAGTGCGAGTCGAACTCGCGAGAAGAGGATTTCGTACGGAACCCTATGAAAACAAATGTGGGACGAGCTCACTGCACTTAGAAGGTTTCAGAACCTATTTTCAAAATATCCGGACATCCACGTTTCCTCTCATAATTATTCTTACTCTTCCCCGATCGAAATTCGCCCTCGAAAACTGTATGACATAGTTTAGACTAACCTGCTTTGAGCAGGATGATCTGATCATCCTGCGTCAGTTTCATGAAGCCGGGCACCATCTTGGCAAACTCGATGATCTGTTGTATGACGGCGGTGAGTTTCTGTGCGCAGTCAAGCCACAGTTCCTCGTGCGCCATATTTTTGTAGTATTCGATTCGCGTCATGTCGTGCTGCTGCGGCTTGCGGAACATCTCCTGAATTGTGTCCTGCGTCACCATGCACGTGGTTCGAATGTACGCGTTCGCTATTGTGTCCACCAGAAGCTCGGTAATCTGCATCGTATCTAAATCAAAACACACATCGCTTACATTTCTGCATATAATTAATGCATTTTTTCACCACTGTCTATAAAATAGTTGATTTAAATGTTTGAATACAAATTAATAAATATAAATAATAAATAATGCGTTTAACGTCCGTTTCTCGACTTTATGTCATAACAGACGCCATTCGTACCATTACTATTTTCCATTTACCACACTTCCCGTTATTTTTCTACATTTTTCAAACTTCAACTTATGTAATAGCAATGGGCGAATGAAGGAATTGTAGGAAATTAGGATAAGGTAGGTAATTTTTGAACTAGGAGTTTGATAGGTAATTGACCATGGCCATGAATTAGGAACCATCTCGATATTTATCTGGAATTAATTGAGGTAAACCATGGAAAACCTCAATCAAGATGGCCGGTACAGGAATTACCGTTTCTTGGCGAAAGGCAGTAGGAAAAAGTCCCAGTCACATCTGCCCCCGCCGGGATTCGAACCCGGACCTCCCGAATGCGAGTCTAGTGCTGTCACCACTACTCTACCCAGCTCGGTGTTTGGATACAAATTACATCAGGCATATGAAATAATCCATAACGCACAAATGCGCCTAAAGTTAATTCAATTATTTTTAATAATATAAAGATATCTATCAAAAATGTAATATTTCTCAAATTACTTTAAAGCGAACACAAACCCTCGGATCTTATACATATAATAGACTATTTTATATTACTGCTTGGCTTCACAAATACTATCACAAATAAATTGTCAAAAACTTTAAAAAGCATAAATTTTATAGGAGGTACGTGCAAAAATATAGTACCTACTGGACATATTATCACTCCTCTGAATGTTAAAACTCGCTGGTACTCGTTTCAACATAATGTCACAACACGTGAGTAAACAATTCCATTACGCCACTAGGTATATAATCTACTATTTTGTACTGCTCTCTATAAAATAACTGTTTTGCATGCATGTATGCCGGCGTGTAAAGTGACCCACTACACCACGAGTGCTGTAAAGCAAAACAAAACTGGCCACCTTATACCAACTCTTTAGAAAATATAATAAAATAATATTAAAAAAAAAAACAACAGACAGACGAGCACTAGTTTGTCTGTTGTTTTTTTTTTTATAACCTACTATTATTAATCACTCAAAAAAGTGAACTGTCCAAAATTTTGAAAACAAGCTATTTTATAAAAAATACGTGCAATAAATACCATATATCTCGAGTGCAATGGCATATTTACTCGTGTGACTGTTACACCTCGCCGGCTCCTTATGACCTGTTTGCTAACGGTTAGAAAATTAAAATTACTCTTTCCATAAAGTACCAACATTATAGAAAAAAATGTCACTGTGTGCGAGATTGTTTTTTGGCAACGCATCATAGAAATTAATTTAATAAAGAAAGATCATTCTCGGGTCTAAAATGTTTCGATTCATGATACAAATATTACTGAAATCTGGACAAAACCGACCAAATAAATATTAATAAAGTCGTAGTTTCGATAATGTATTAAATATACCTTAATATTTAATTGTAAAATATAAATTATACTTATCCTAAATAATGCAACATATATCGAGAACATGCAAAAATTATATCCATGCATAACTAAATTAAAAAAAAAACAAAAATACAATATATATAATCCGACACACAAATTCCTGTACAGTAATATCCCGTTCTGATGTGATAATTAGTGGGCTTAAGTCGAATTCGCGTAAGTCGGGGTACAATTTTACATATGAGTACGTAAACAACTTGTATCTATTTATTTGCAAAATTTATTGGGATCGGAAACTAAAGTAAACAAAAATTTGGAAAAAAATGTGTTATATTATTATGAATTGCAAAAACGTTATTTTAACGTAGAAGACTTAATAAAATCTAACAAAGTCGGCTGCGGGATCAACGAATTATTTTCTCATACAAAATTTCTTCGTAGCACACTAATAATTTTTCGTTGGAATCTATGTTTTCCAAATTTTTTAACCATTTTTCAATTTAACTGAGGCTTTCCAACCGTCGTTTTGTCTTCTCTTTAACTGGGTTTAAAGAATCTCGTTCTTCAAAAATCGCGTAGCTCTGGGAACGCGTAAAACGGGGTATTACTGTATTTGAGTATATAGGAGGAACAAGTCATGCCATCACATAATATAGATAATGGTACTAAAAGACTATAACTAATTAACTAACTATTAAGCCTTTATCTGACATCTAAATTTATTGCAGTTATCAAAGCATTAATAAGTTAAAGATATAGCTAAGGGATCGCCCATTTTAGGAGGCTTTTATTGGTTCAATATAATCCAAAAAATGTGTCCTGCATACTTTGAACTAGTGAACTTCATCTTCTGAGATAAAATTTTTTAGACATAATAATATAAATTAATGACCAATTGTTGCAAAGTTCCCCTTCAAAAATATCTGTGATTAAATTCAATTTAACTTAAATTAGTACAAATATTTCTATTGACTTTATTGTATAGAGCATATGTATTCCATCTACTTAAATACAATTAAAGTTACAAAATTTTGCTTTCGCTAGAAGTATTACGCAATTTTTTCTTCAATAAAATTTAACATCAATTGGAATTATCTTATAACAAGTAGATTTTAATGTAGTTTCGATTCATTAAATTTGGTGAGTCAAAACATCAAAATACATTAAGGTAGTTGTCGTGGTACAATGTTGTCAAAAAGTTATAGATTATACGCGCCACAAAAGTATACTAGCTTGTAGTTAAGTGATCCATAATTTGTACGCAAGACTGTACCCGTGGAAACGTAACCCATACAGTATTCATATGCATGTATACTTTTCTACAGATTGTTGAACTTTAAACCGTTATTTATAAATAATTAGACGGTCAAAAATTTTTCTTATTTTTTTTTAAACTCATAACAAATGCATTGAAAGACTGTCAGTTTTTGGAAAGTTTCTGACAGTTAGTTCTTTTTTTATAAATAAGAAACTGGTTCAGAACTACAGAGATCGTATACAATCAAAGTTAATTATCCAATTTTTAATTGAATTTATCTCGGATTATATACGGTCGATCGACTTCAAATCTTCAGGGTAATTGTATTATCATGTCCTTAATAAGTATACAAAAATTAAGAATTTTCTGACGGTGTGCCTTAACCACGACAACTATCTTAAATACTTTCGATAGCTGTATTCTACTTAATAGTTGAGTGTACAGTTAGAAACAGGTGCGCCATTTTAGAAAAGGAAAACTCTAATGGCGGGTGCGTAAGGTCAACAATCTCAGAGTATATATTAAAGTTTGTGCGTGAATGCGTGTGCGTACAATGCGTAGTCATTTATCTCTGCCGTCCGAAATATTACATATTTATCTTTACGGAGTCGAGTACCTACTACTTCCTTTGTTACAATAATAATAACATAGATTATTATTCAAATGACTGTCCATATTCAGTAGTAGGGGAACCCGGGGCACAAATCACAATGGGCGACATGTTTCCAGCAACTTTAGGCTGTAAAATCTTTATGTACGTAGTGATGAAAAGGTTTAGGTCAGTAATACTTAAAAAATTGAAATTTTCATTTCCACTTTTCAGTTTCTAGTCTACTTGCTTTTGATAATATTTCAAATTTCAAATGCAAGACCTTGCTGCCTGACAAAGTCGTTGGTCTGTTGCATGTAAATAAACAAAAAAATATCGATAAAATAAAAATCGGACAACATTCAACCGAACAAATCAAATCGTATATTCGTGTTACCACAGTTGTAAGGGTCTCTTCACTTTTATGAATGAATAACCCCACCCCTTTTTTAAGAAAGATTACATCTTTATACCTCTGCACCAGACACTAGCCAAACCTTCATTTCTATGCATCGATTTCAGCAAAAAATAGAATTTAGTCTACCTACTATGAAGAACGAAGAAAAGTAAAATGCTAAAATTAGAATTTTGAACTCCGCCCTTTATAAACAGTTATTTATTACCCTATTTATCAAACAGTTATTAAGATGAAAAAAAAAAACAAGAACTGTTCCTTAAATCGCTGCTACCAGGTTACAGCATAGATACAATAAATTTATAAAAAAAATTATCTGACATTGATTTTAATACATACTGAATACATATGTGTAAAATTTTTTCAAGTTACAACATATTTTATATACAAAAAAACATTTTTGTTATCTGATATATAAAAATGAATGTACGTCAGTTTGTCGTCTGCTCGTTTTAAACCAATCATTCGATTACGATGAAACTTTGGTGAGTTGTTGTACGCCTGCTTGCGAAAATTTCTAACAAAAAATTTTAAGTGTGGACCCGAAAGCTCTACTACTGTTGTAGCCGCTATATTTCATCTCAATTACGTGCGAAATCGCGGGTAACGGGCAGTATTACGCGGTAAAGAAGAAACATAATCGTATCAAACCATTATAAAGCAATGCAATTAATAATAGAAAACAGTATCACGGGTAGTTGGAATAATAAAATAAATCAATTTAAACACTCATTGATTGCAACGTTTCGTCTTTTCTTTAATTAAGACTTTTTCAAGCTCTCAATATGCTCTCAAATTGCATATTATTTCATAGTTTAACTATCATTTAAGCATATTGAGAGCTTGAAAAAGTCTTAATTAAAGAAAAGACGAAACGTTGCAATCAATGAGTGTTTAAATTGATTTATTTTATTATTCCAATTACCCGTGATACTGTTTTCTATTATAACATATATCTGGAATTGAACTTTAAAGATGAATGAAATTAATGTACTTGCATAGTTTTCATTCTTTACCTAATTTCCTATACTCAGTTCGAACTTTGCACTTAAACAGTTCTAAAATGTAAAATAACAGGGAAAAGGTGCGAGTTACATAATGTTGACAAATGGTCGCTGAAAGTCTTAACAAGTATCGTTATTTCAAATGTGGACTTACGTTGCGATAAAAAATATCTACAATACAAAAAGAAAATGACGGAAGACCACTTACAGCACCGACAATTGGATCCCAGAACTTTTCTAAAATAACAAGTTTGGCAGTCATAATGAAGACTCTGTTTCATTTTACACAAAAAACACGCCATCCGATACACCACCGACACCACTACACACAACAAGCGAAAAACGTATTTTTTCGTAACTGAGATAATATGTTATCTGTTTTAAAAATGTCAGTTAAAAACAAAGAACGTTTAGCCCTACGGACTGTGAGTCCCGAGCGCGTGTGTTTCTAGGCATGCGGTTGTCGCGGGGTAAACCTCTAAATTTTCGACAGTCAAATACATTCGTTATGACTGCAACAAACGCATTCAAACGACTGGGAGCACTATGCGAGCAAGAATAAAAAACTAACTAGAACAATATTACATTACGGCGTCGCTTAAGGTAGTTGTCGTGGTTAAGGCACACCGTCAGAAAATTCTTAATTTTTGTATACTTATTAAGGACATGATAATACAATTACCCTGAAAATTTGAAGTCGATCGACCGTATATAATCCGAGATAAATTCAATTAAAAATTGGATAATTAACATTGATTGTCTACGATCTCTGTAGTTTTGAACCAGTTTCTTATTTATAAAAAAAGAACTAACTGTCAGAAACTTTCCAAAAACTGACAGTCTTTCAATGCATTTGTTATGATTAAAAAAAAAATAAGAAAACATTTTTGACCGTCTAATTATTTATAAATAACGGTTTAAAATTCAACAATTTATAGAAAAGTATACATGCATATGAATACTGTATGGGTTACGTTTCCACGGATACAGTCTTGCGTACAAATTATGGATCACTTAGCTACAAGCTAGTAGACTTTTGTGGCGCGTATAATCTATAACTTTTTGACAATATTTTACCACGACAACTACCTTAATCCTTTCGATTTTCCTGTTGAAAACTGCTCTAAAGTTCTGTTTTTTTTTCTTGTTCTACGAAACAGAAACCGGAAGCCGTTATTTATAGAGGTCCGGTTAATTAACCGGCTGCTTATCTGTGTAAAATGGTTACAATAAAAAATCACGACGTCATTGTTCGAAAACTATAAAAATGTAGCATTTAAGTCCACCTCAAATTATTCTTTTAATAGAAAAAAAGGGTTATTCGAAGCAAAGTTCCCCCAGTACCTAATGCGGGAGTCTTTAATTTGAATGTTGTTCATCTGTTATTGTAGGAAATGCATTATCGGCATCTCTTTTTAATACGTGCACAGCAATCGTTACGGTCCTATGAACGTATTTTTTATTCTGTTATTTGAACATACCCTAAAACACACAACATCATCGTATTCAATACGACTATAGCTTACATTTCTCATCAGTTTGAGTCAGCGTTGCCAGACGTCCCGATTTTGGCGGGATGTCCCGATTTTTAAATCTAAATTAAATGTCTCGCGCGGGACAGGCTCAGTCCCGCTTTTCGGGGATAACTCGACCGTGCGTAAATAATTATTCTCTTATTGTAAGTTGCAATTTGTAACACTCACTCCTCAGACTATTGTTTGAAAGCCCATATTTTTCTAATGAATAAAACTTTTTTGATTTTGATTTGTTTTTTTTATTTTTTTTTATTCAGAAGACGAATAAGACTCAACTATTTAACGATAGGGTAAATCTGATTTAAAATATATTTTCTATGGCTATTTTTGCTATCTATTGTCACGTAAACGTAATTTGAACTCAAATAAAAAGATAAATATTTAAAAACTTCTGATTATATACGTTTTTTTTACTATCTCCCGCTTTCGACGAAAGAATCCCGCTTTTTTCACTCAAAAAGTTCCAAAATCCCGAGTTGACAAAAAAAAATCTGGCAACGCTGGTTTGAGTACACCCTACAGCCACACTAATTGTCGTGATAGTCTTAAAGCGCACCGTTACTTTACGAACAATCTATAGTCTATACAGATGTATTTTCTCCACCAATTCGTTAAAACCGCATGAAAATCGGTTGAGACAGACAGACGTCGTTTTGTTGTGTTGATTCAAACGCATGCACCGTCAGAGAGAGCAAAGGGTTAAAACGAAGCTGCTGATAGTCGGACGGAATACAATGAATGTATTTATTTGGGATGCAATGCGTTCGGCTCGTTAGGAACACGCAGTCATCGTGTATGCATAATACGTCTATAATAAAAAAGAAGACGGCGTAATGGGTTTTTTATTTAAAAAAGTGAGAGAACCTCAAATACCTAGTGTAATTAACGACTACACGAACTTGTTTTCCTTGAATGCAGGTCCCGCTGCAGTGTTCACTGCACTCAACAATAGGTTGAGGAGGTTAGAGCTTCCCTCTTTATCGTCTATTTTAACCCGAAGAGAGGTAGACGCGACCATAGGCGTGACGCAAGAAAGTGGGGTATATTACTTCTACATATATAGTGTACCATAAATAAAAATTGATATAACTAAAACCAAACATGAAATTGTTTGTTTTTTTTTAGTTCGAGACTTGATCGAGAGTGTTCTGTATTTATTTATATTAAGGTTGCTGTGTACCAGCTGTTCAATATGGTCCTTTTTTCACCCGTATAGACCTTTCGAGTAGTTGGATCCTCTAATTTATATGGAAAATCTTATTCAATCTTTGATGTTAATGCTTCAAAATAAACTAGAAAATAGATATACCATTCTTCCCATATGACTTATAACTAAGTTTTTACGGTTTATTTGATCTCAATACACAATTCAAAATCAGATAAAAATGAGAAAATTAGCATAAGTTCTGCGCAATTTTTTTAACAGAAAAATATAAATTTGAAATTATTGAGCAAGTCTAAAAATCAGTATTTTTAACGTGAGTTAAAATGTTAATTTGCCTTCCCGTAATTCGAAATCTCGTGACATGTTGACGAATTTCACGTTTTTTTATTCAATATCTAGAGCAAAATATATGTTTTTCGAAATTTTTACGCAGCAAGTCAAATTCTGTTAAGCAACAGTGCGAAATTTCCCGAGAGCATATTTTACAATCCGAGGAATCAGTCATCTTAACTATAGGTCTGCAACTCAAACATGAAGAGCCTTCTATCACGGGTAAGTGCGAGTTACAGGCCCACATATTGTATGCTGATGTTACGTCTATGGATTATGTCTACTGACCAAGGTCATTGTATGTCATATTAAGATGCAAAGGCATACATCTACATAAGTCTGGGCTATAATTTGGAATCCGTTACTGACCACCATGCCATACTAGGGTTGATGCATCCATCAACCAGTATTCAAATTTTAAATAATCGCCCGCCCATAATCTGCCATGTACATCGCTAAGTGTCTTTCGACAATAAAAATAAAATTGCACATAAATGGAAACAATACCATAAATAAATATCGAAATTTCTCTGACGTTGACCTCAGATATTTCAGAAACCATTCATTTTTAATGCCCAAACTGAGATTATTTTCGTCGAAAACATACAAGGCTGAGGTATCAGCGCAACGATCTGACACATATTATGTTATGAAATTGATACTGTCGCCAGTTCTCAAATTAAGCCCGCGATCTAGAAGTTTGTAACGAGCCCTAATATGGAGACGCCGTAAAAATAACGGTATTCGTACGATTTGGACTATTTTTCAAAGCTTAAAAGTAACTATTTTCGAAATGTACACAAAGAAGCGTTTTTAAAAATTAAAAATAAGTTTGGCAAGCAAGCTATGCGATCCAAAACAGAAACAAACGCACAAATGCAAAGCGACATAACTGTTATTTATAAGGCAGAATTCTGACAGAACACATCAAGCATCTACGACCGAGGATAATCAATCTCATCTAGCGGCAAACTATGTACACTCTGACAGAATACAATAAATTATTTTTAATAAATGCCAAATTTACTAACCATGAAAAATAGCTATGTTACTATCAAATCGGCACATTACGCGCATGCGTGAATCGTTTACTACGTTAAACAAAACACAACCAACCGAAAAAACAAATGTTTGATGCTGGTAGCAATTGTATACTAGACAATGTTTGGCTTACAGATTCATAATAATTCTCGATCTTTGAGAGCAAATTAGGAAAATGTTTTCATATGGGTTTTCTTATGAGAAAATGTTCCTACGAATATGAAATGCGTTTCTTACAGAAATTTCGACATGAAAAATTGTTCTCACTGAAATATTTCCTCAAATATTCAAGAATCTGGACTCAAGGTGGATGTTTTCATCGAAATCTCTTAAACTAAATTGCTTCGATGAAGTAATATTTCTACAAAATCAGCTTAAGGCACTGCGATTTTGAGAATTATCGCAATCAGGGAGTGTTAGAGGGAGAGACCGTAGGACAGATTCTGATGATGCTGAATGTAAAAAATGCTTTTCCTTTAGGAACTGTAAAACGGGAAATTATTCTTACCGGTACATTTTCTCACAAGTTATTAATCTGGGTTAATTTGGTCTAATGTTCATGCTTGGTGTTGAATATTATCATGGGGTTCTTAGACTACGTCGATGACTATTATACAAGGAAGTTTTTAAAGGACACTGATGCTTCGGTAGCTATTTAAAAAGGAATGAAGGAAAATAAAATCGTTGACTCTTGCTCGAACACATGCTAGGATGCGGTAAAAGTGGATTAAAGAATACACGGAAATCTAACTTAGATAACCCCGGTAACTTCTCTAAGCTTGTCAATGAAGAAAAATGGTTGGTTAGAAATGCAAAACTGAGATAAATTATGATGAATAAAACAGATAGATAAGAATAGAAAAAAAACCCGGGTCGCAGTGCCAAAACCCTGCCGACAATATAGTGTATTTGCTTGTATAGGGCCGTGTGGTTTTATACTTTTATTATGTGAAATTAAGTTTGTTTTTGGGCAAAATAAAAAATTTGACCCCTTAATACACCCCTTAAAATAACATTTTTTTTTCTTAATTGTAGTGTTATTAACAATCTAACGTCTACACCGAATTAAATACAACCCTCAATAAATAAATCACTATCTGCAAACTAGTGTTTTCATAAAATTTGAAAATTCGGCCCTGTCGGGCCGATTTTATTAAAAATTTTGGGGACACTTTTTAATTACTACCAGAGGGTTAAATTTCAATTTTGAAACGATTCGGAGAATTTTTTCGGTGTTTTAGGGCCCAAAAACATTTTTCCACCCCTAAAAACTACCCTTAAAATGGCCCGATTGGGCCCATTTTAAATAGGGTTCTTGCGGTGGTGGATTCCAACATGCGGACAAAATTTCGTTAAAATCAATTAACTCTTTCGAAAGTTATTGCCCGCACATATATATATATATATAAATATATATATATATATATATATATATATATATATATATATATATATATATATATATATATACATATATATATATAAACATTTTTAAAAATGGTGCCAAAGTGTTTAGGAGGTTATGAAACGTCGAGAAATTTTGGTCCGGCCCCTAGGTCCCGCCATCCGACCGACGCCAATAGTGTATGTTGCCATATGGCAAATACACTAATAATGGAGGAGAATCGTCGATCTCCATGACATTCTGTGGTGGGACGCACGGCGAAGACGAGAAGGGATTTTAGTGTTTATACTTATGGGATTCCCCATCCTAGCAGTTTCATCTGGTGCTCATAAAAGGTTTTCCCTTCCCAGGCAAAGGAATTTTAGGATAGGAAATTACTCTTTTCCATACTCGAGAATCTGAACCTGAAAATGCATTCGGCGTGCTAAGTCTGTCAGAATCCTGGCTAAATGATTATAGTATGAACATTTGAATATCCCGGCATATTTGTGTAAACTTACAGCCACTCGTCTGTACAAGCGTTTCTTCGTTAATTTCCGTCATTCTAGTATTACCAGCCGTATGAATACCCTGTCCCTGAGTCGAGGATGCCGACGATGCAGTTTGTTGTCGCGTTGTTGTCGTTGTCGTCGCTGTTGCGGATGCCAACCCTGTTCCCGAATTAATGTTGCTTTGCGGCGGTGAATTTAAAAAAGTCGTACTATCAACATTATAACTTGCAACTAAATTATCGACATTTGTTTCCTGTTTTACCGACACCAAACTACCACCAGATAAGGCTGACTGATTAGTTTGTGTCTGAGATAATCTTCCTGACGATTTATTGTTGAAATCGCGTTGTTGTATGCTGGACAGGTTTGGAGGTTTATTATCACCGTTATTTCCTAAATATTAACGTCATACTTTAATTTCTTCTTATTGAACAAACTATTTCAGATAATAACTAATATATAGGTACAGAGAAAATAACAATACTGACTCAGTTTAAATGGGAATTCGTTTTACGATTGCTATGGAGAATTTATTGTGACTATATATTTTACTGCTTTCATCAGTATGGTCTTTCCAGAACAGACTCCCTCTACTTTGGAAATAAATGTTCTTTTTTTTCAAAACACGTTGACCCTGGCGTGTTACCAAAACTGTTTAAAAACTCACTGTAAATAAATTGAGTTTACCATAAAAAAGAAAAATAAAAAACCCAAAAACGGTAAACTGTGAAAAAATAAAATTCTCCAAGCTGCTTGTTAAATAACTAATAAATTATTCAATCCGAATTTTATGGTATACGTCTTTTCGAAAACCCATCACCCATGTTAGTAAAATCACCATTTACACTAAACTTTATACACAATTCAAATCAATTTTGGTGGAAATAAACTTTCAAGCAAGACCACTGTGCAACTTGACTGGCAAGCTAATTCTACAATTGCACAAATTATTAGTAAAAAAAAACCCAAACCGTCTCCAATTAACTTCAATATACAAGACCAACCCATTCATATTTTTTAAATTTATAATTATATACACACAAAAAAATTGAATCACGCAACCAAAAATGCGCACCACATTGGGTTCTCGTTTGTGCCGTCGATTTTGGTCCTTAAACTTACCGAACTTACCTGTTGAGACGACATTCGCTATAAGTGATGACGTGTCAGGTAAGTTGATCTCCATTCCACCAGGTCGTGGATCATAAGCTGTCGTACTGTCAACGTAATCAGCGGATATATCGTACATGGAACTTGCACTTCCCGTTGTCACCTGCTGAGCCTGGGGGTATGTTGTGTACGCGGGCGTGTAACTGTTCACTTCACTGTTGTAGGTGTAGCTGCGCAGTAAACAAACACATAAACTGGATTACAACTGTCATCCGCCACTATTTGATTTCAGTCCTTGGTGCGCGACTCCGGGTTTTATTCAATCCTCGACGATTGGAAATAACTGGGTCGATGCAGTCTCCCGAAATTTGCAAGAGATATGTGGTCAGTATATATTTAATTACCGTTTGTATGTTAAAAAATGTCTTTTATTTAATGCATGTATTTCAATTACACTACGAGCAAAAATAAATTGATCGACATAAGTACGAAGTTCAAAAATATATGATGATGAAACTTCTCAGAAAGCAATTGAATTGCAAAAGTACTTTACTAAATATGGAATAAAAAAATGGATCAACAGCACCGTATTATTATGATTTAGGTCTTAAAATAGACGCCAAAAAATTTCGAAGGAAGAAGAATTGGGGAAACTAAAATATAAAAATAAGTATAGGTACTAGATAAATGGAACTGGAAATTATAGGAACGCTGGACGAATTTTCTTACGAAGACTTTTTTACGTTGATCTTCCTAAAGAAGATTAAGGTTTACGTAAGGTAAAACAGTACTTAATATTTCGCTAGAAGAAAGACTGACAAAGAGAGTATTTTAGAGAAGAGAGTTTGAAATAAAAATGCTAATATGAGTTTCGTAGGAATGCTAAGTTTTACGTAACGTAAAAAACATTAGTCCCGTAAAAGCCTATACACTTGGAGGAACTCTAAAATTCAGTTTTCGGACAAATCAAAACGAAAAATATTTTGTTACGCGAAATTTAAAATCTAAAACTTAAACAGTGAACGAAATACATACATTTATGGTGCAACCTCTGTTAGATTTGTACAGCGCTGTTAAATTCTCGTCACTTTCAATAAATAGTGCATTTGCTTATACAATGTTACTATTATGTGGATTTAAATTTGTTTTTGAACAAAATAAAAAGAATTCGCTACCTATCTGCAATATAGTGTTTAAACATTTTTAAAAATGGTGCCAAGTGGCTTAGAATGATGTGGCAAGTCGAGACCCCTAGGTCCCGCCATCCGACCGACGTCAATAGTATATGTGGCAATACACTAATAAGTTGAAGTAAGACAAACATTTAAGAGAGATGTACAGATCTAACAGACTTAACCTTAAAATTTCACTAACTAATTAAAACATAAAATGACAAGCATTAAAAGTCGACAAATATTTCTCTGGGCATTAAATTATGTTGATTTATAAAACAACAACAAATAGGTATATAAATTGTTATTAGAACCGGAAATAGATAAGTATATATGCGTGGGTCGCCGTCCGTATCTATGTTCAGAAAATAGAGAAATCTATAAAGTTAGATTTATTACCTGTAAAACATTTATTAGCTTTTTTCCATAAAAATGTGAGAAATTTAAAGGTTGCGTAATGAATAATATTCGACGACAAAAGTTTTAATATTTTTCTGCTAAAAGCTAAAAACAAGAGAAATTCAACAGAAATGAGAAAACTTCGGGTTACATTTTTTGAATATTTTCTTCTTTATTTAGCACCGAAATACATTTTACGGGAAAAAAAATTTGGTGACGATAATTTATTTTTGGTGGGACTTTTTTAATTTTTTAGATACCTCTCATTTTCCCCATCAACTAAAAATCTTTTAACTCCACGCGAAAGATATTAGACCGCACCTAGATTGCATCCGTATTAACTACCAATTCGACGTCGGTCGACATCGGTAGAAAAGCAAACATCAAGATCATAATGTAGATGCCTACATTGGAAAGGGAAGTCCAATTTAATTTTTTTTTTCAATCTAGGCACCTACATAAATAATCTTGCTGTTTGCTTTTCTTTCGATGTCGACCGACGTCGAACTCCCATTATGTTGTATACAATAACCCTTTGCCAGCCGTGGTGAACACGTTCCAAAAATATATCGATAATTAATTATCAATTGGCAAAACTAAATCACGGCGATAATGCATTGTCGATTAGAAATAATACGTCAAAAAAATCGCGTGCAATATTTTGTTGGCTACAGAGAAAAGATTGCGTTCACGCAAATTTGAAAAGGTCGTTATTCTTTTACACGAAACAACTGAACGGATACGATCCGCGCGCATAGAAAACAAAAGACGCGAGCCAACAATCGCACGATTGTGACGTAGTAGAATTGACGACGGCGACCTCGCGCGTTCATAGATAGTATTACCCGCCGTTGTGATGATATTGCAGTTGGTCGCTGCTGGATGGCGTCTGCTGCTCGAACACCGAGCTGTCCGGCGCCGCCGCGTCAGCCTGTTGGCGCAGTTTCACATGGAAACGAACCTCGTCCTCGACTTTCTCCCGCTGCTTCTTCGACATACGACCGAACTTCACAGCTGAAACAATAACAAATACAGAGTTAATTAAACTTTTTTTTTCATCATAACAAAACTACAGGAAGTTACGCAATGTCGTTTATAGACTGATAAGTTTTTGTCTGCATTTCCAAATAAACAGTGCATAATTTCTTTTATATTATTTTGTTAATTAATAACAACGTAATCAAATCTTACGCACGACAGTTAAGAGTTGGACCTAAACCTAGAAGACATAATTTTCTTTCAACCTGTAGGGTTCCGTACTTCAAAAAGAAAATGAAACGAAATTCTTTGTTATCTGTCCGTCTGTCTGTTAAGACCATTTTACTCAGGAATGACTAAAGATATCAAGTTGAAATTAATATCAAATAGTAAGGTCTATAATTCAATGCTTCTTTAAAAAAATTTCAGCAATAATCAGAATGCAATAAAAAGATAAGATCTTTCAAAAAAAATCATTCATCAAAACCTATATAGTAATAAGGTACTTCTAGAATCTTGAAATTTGGCACGAAAGAAGGTCTTAGAGCACAAACAATCCGAAAATCTTTAATTTATAATCCTATATGGGATTATTACGTGTAACAAACTTAATTTTTATTCAGTTTTTCAAATGTAAAATTAATTATTATTATATTATGGCGCGAGTTCTGTTCTCAAACTTATACACAATGTTGTATCTTAATTGTCTTTAAAGTCCTTTTGTAAAAGCAGGGGTGACTAAAGACTTGTTATATTGTCTGATTCGCACGAGAGTTGGTGGGACATTCGGAAACTCATCTGTGGACCTGCAATTATTTTACTAACGTTGTAACCTGTTTGTAGTACTTCGATCATTTGTTAAACACTAAAGTACTACCTTCAGGGCCAACTAGGTTTGTTGACACCTCGGGCAAAGACCTTAGCGACCCTACAACATGTTTGAAATAAATAATATTTTTTACTTTGTATTTTGATTGTGATTAAAATGAATATTCGACTAGTTATAAGATCACGTTTCCAGTCAATAGAAAATTTTGATTAAACATAAATCACGAAACATAGGCTAATTTAGGGTTGATTAAATTTGTGTCAGTGTTTTCATCGTATTATTCTCCTTACTTAACACAAATTTTACGTCGATGGAAATATGGCTAAGTTTATAGTGTAACTAACTTTCTGGCCCGGCTTCGTTTGGGTAGATTTTGGTTTGGAAATGACAATGATTAACAAATGATGAATTGCCAAAGAATATTGTGTATAATTCTTACATAAAATGTATTAGTAATGTTCTGGATTTAGATTAACCAGATATCCGATATGTCTATCAAACCGGACACAGGATATTCGTCTTCCTTTATATTAACAACAATCATTATTATGATTTCCAAAATCCATTCATTTATATTTAATAAAAATTACGGATATTTTAATAGTTATCAGCCAACTACATTGACAAAATACACTTATTCTTTGAGCTGCTTTCCTTTTCCAATTTGTGGGTCAAAATAACCTTCGTTAACTACACCAAACAATCATCGATCATATTTTTGTTACAAATACATTTACAACTGTGTCCAACTAAAAAATGTGTTGCAACTTGCAGCGCTCTATAAATTGTCACCTATTTAAATAAAGAAAACTTAGATTTTACAATTTTTTAAAGTTTATTTCAATGAAGCGCCAAAAGTCATTACACACTCATCGCAGTAAATAAGATGGCGCTAATTGGCAACGAGCGACGTTTGTTTGACCGAGTCGAAATTTTATTGATTTAAATTAATCGTTGCTTAAATAAGTTTTTGGTTGTTTGCAATACACTGAATTAAAAAGTCTGTAAATAATCATCAATTATAATTTACTGTTTGAATGAACAAGATTGAAATGCATTATATACAAAAAATATGTTCCATTTGTCGTTTTTTCGCTTTGGAAACTTTGGACGCTTAACATTTTTTTAGCACATATTTTTTGTATAAGAAGTTCATCAAGAGCCACGCATTAAGTCCTGCCGTTTCCTAAGATAATATAGCGGTGCCGTAATATATTGGTGAATGACGTAACAGAAAAGAGTGCATCGAAGAAAATGGATTACGTTCATTCACCGTCAGATTACGGCACCGCTGTCTTAAGAAACCCAAGCTTAAAAGGGAAAATGAAATTAAAATAAGATTTAAACTAAGTAGATGAAGTCAGAATAACTGTAACGCATCATCATCTCCAGTTGTATGGACTCATTCATTGTTATATTATTATAGTGTTTCATACCAAAGAATGAAATGGAATTACTTGGCATCCGTCTGTCTGTCACAGGCATTTTGTTCGAATAGCGTTTGAAACAGAAAATTGAAATTTGAAATAGTTATAGAAAGTGATGGTCTAATTACAGACAAGTACGGAAAGTTGATTTTTTATTTTAGGCTCAGTTTTGGAGCGTGGAACAAGAAGCAAAAAAATCGATATCCCTCCACTATATCTCGAAAAAGATGACTCAAAAAAATTTTTTAGATACCAGAATATTGGTACGTAACAATGCACGAAAATTATTAATACTGCATTACATAAAATAGTTGACCAATTTTTTATAAAGAATAATTACTTATTTATCTATTTTAGCATTTTAATACTTAAAAGAAAAATTGTAGCTTCTTCAATGATTATTTTATTAAAAAAATGTTGTGATTATTAGTGATTCTACAATATTATTAATGTAGAGAAAAATGTGATGGAATTTTCGGATCGTCAATAGGCTACAAATAGTAGTAGGTAAGATTACGTCATTTGTAATAAAGAGTTGAACAGCCTTGCGTGTAGTGAGCCAGTAAAATGATCACCGGGCGTCAATGACATTGCAGTATTTGTACCCACTGATCAACTGGACGTGATTCCTTCAATACGTGTAACTGTTTGTGTTAGTTCTGATCAATAAGTTCCATTACAATTACAATATTCCCATTATATCATTTATACGATATTATAGCTTTCCGGGCCGGTCTTGCCCGGAAACCGGTAAAGTTTGGTTTGTGGTAACAAAATAATCAACAGCAACAAATTTCTCATATATATCATAATTCTGTCTACTGAGCTGGTTTTTGTTTCAACATGTAATACTCTAGTTTAAATTTGATAAAAATATTTTTTTCTGTAAAACCAATCGTTCAGGAGTATTTCGGAAAAACACAGAGAAGGTCAAAAATGTTAAAGTTTTTTCGATACTTTGCGACGCCCGGTGACACGCCAAGGCCAGAAAGGATTTAAAAGCTTTACAACAACAACATATACAAAAATTTAAAAATCCCGACCTTTTGCACAGGTAGCCCCTATTTTCTGGCGGATTTACTGAACTATAAACCTTTTTGGCAAAGTTCACTGAAATGTTTCATATTAATTTTTTTTTTTGAAAAATGATTTTGGAATATGAAAGTCACGTATTGACCTCCATACAGATTTTTAGTACTACTTTTTTGTGTGAGGTGACCTCGTGTGGAGAGAGTTCCGTTTTCCGTGAGCACTTTAAGATTTAGGATTTTCATTTAGATTTTCCTGTAAACTACGATGGGGTCTTATAATTCCTATATTTTTAAAATTTTAGGCTCTAGGTACCAAATTTCAACTTTTTTCGTCCAGTAGATTCGGACAAAACAAGCTATGATAGACAGACAAACAGAGACGAGAATGATGCTATAAGGTTTGTTTTTTGTACGGAACCCTGATTCTAATAAAAAATATCGTCAAAATAAATAAACAAGTAAAAAATAAAATATTTTATTACACCTACTGATAGCAAATCAAACAAAGACGCGCATGATTAAAATGTAATTGCAATTATCAATATTTGATTTTTTACGGAAATTAATAATGCTATCGCGTTAATATTTACAATAACATCAGATTTTATAAGTGTTTGATAAACTGATAAGTTAGCGCAAGGCAGTTTATTAACCTTTGCATTGCACTGCCAAATATACGGAAGATGACATCAGACTTCTGGATTCAGCTCCAAGTCCATCTTGTGGCATATATGTACAACTATAAAATACTGCGTTAACATATGTTAAATATAATGAGAAAATTCATTTATAACACCAGAATTAAAAAAGAGATTCGTGTCCCCTTTAGTAGACTTAAAAGTCATAAAAAACGGTCCTCTGTCCATGGCGACCCTATTACTCAACAAATTACCAGTCAACATTAAATGCATTACTGATATCTTTAAATTTAAAAAGCTCTAAAAAAAATTTTACTAACTAAGATGTATTATAGTGTCGATGATTAATTTAATGATTAATTTTTTATGTAACCTGACTTATCCCATACCTGCTGTATGGTTCTTGGATGAAATAAATTATTATTATTATAATTATATGTTCGGTAATTGAACCTCTATCCAAACATGTGATATCGATATTTTAGATAACTGATCGTAAGAGCCCTTCTTCCACTTTCTAATGTCCCACCTGGTTTTAGTTACGACTCTGGAATAAAGGGCGGTGTTGTCCTGCTATGCGATAATATTTTATAATACACAATGAAGTAGAACTCAAACTGTCGGGACTAATCGACTTCTCCTTCCTCCGCACTTCACGGCAGCCATATACCAATCAGAAGAACCCTTTATTAATTTGAGGTTAAACATTACTTAACGTATTACACTGGTTGAGCAGCCGAGGAGGAGACACTTTGCGTATAAGAAATAGGGACTAAAAACTTGAAAACGCGTGAGTACTATCAGATAAAAATAAATAGTGTTGAAAATATTCGAGGAGTTCGACTGTACAACTTTGTTTAGATAAGTTCTAAATAGTGTGACAGCGACTTTATAAACAGAGGAACGTGCTTAGATTCTATACGTAATACGCACGTATGAGTGCAGAAAGAGGGCGAGGTCCGAGGGGCCACGTGGGGCGCATGCTACGGGTCACCTCACAGCAGTTGAGTGTAATCGTAGACTTTGTAGGGTTTACTGTGCGAATGAACTTTTCATACACACAAACGCACGCCTGTCGACGTATTCTAGTTCTACAGGACTCAGTTCTACGGCCCGTAGTCCGTACTATAGTTTCTTCACAGCAACTCTATATTATTATAAGTCACACGAGATCTATTTTAAGGTACGCCAAACTTTAATACACACAGTGCTGGCAGAAACATTACGATGCCGTTTAAATTAATCAACTGGGAAAACGCCTGGACATCGATTTGAACACCAACTACCATAAAAATAATAAATTCATTTTTTAAAGTGTATAAAGAAACGTTCTACGAAATGTTTTCCAAACTAAGATAGTAGATATTTATATTTAAATTAAGAAATTAAGGGGTGTATTAAAGGATTCAATTTTTTATTTTATCCAGAAACCAACATAAATTGATATAATTAAACTACCTATATTAGCAACTTTATTGTCAGTAGGGTTTTTAATGTGCTTGCTACGATAAAACCGATTTGTTTAAACAAAACCGTTATGAATTAATTAGGTACGCTTATGGAATAGCATTAAAATTTCATCTTTTACTTGGAACCGAGATTACGAATTACAAATCAAAGACTCCACCTCCGAACTACGCTGCTGATTTTGGTTTATTCCTGTGGTAGTGTAGTGTTGACTACAATGCCTTATATTCCTAAGAAACAGACCAGATTGTTTAAAAGTCACATTTTAGGTCTTAAGATGAGTGATTCTTATTAGGCAGAGGGTAAGCGTAGAGTTTTCCTTTTGTTTAAGCCAAATTCAGTTAACATTTACCAGGAGTGTCGTTGATCATTCAGTCATTTGTCAGTTGTTAATAAATTGTACCTACATTGCTTCTCTTTAAGCGAGTTTTAAGGGTCGATCTCTGTTCCAACAAGCTTGTCCAAGAGGTTTCCCTCCCTAAATATATATTACGCAATCAAAAAACACATGCGAATTCCCAATAGTTCATTCTCCTCGCATTCTATTAAACTCCACCTCCGAACTACGCTGCTGATTTTGGTTTATTCCTGTGGTAGTGTTGTGTTGACTACAATGCCTTATATTCCTAACAAACACACCAGATTGTTTAAAAGTCACATTTTAGGTCTTAAGATGAGTGATTCTTATTAGGCAGAGGGTAAGCGAAGAGTTTTCCTTTTGTTTAAGCCAAATTCAGTTAACATTTACCAGGAGTGTCGTTGATCATTCAGTCATTTGTCAGTTGTTAATAAATTGTACCTACATTGCTTCTCTTTAAGCGAGTTTTAAGGGTCGATCTCTGTCCCAACAAGCTTGTCCAAGAGGTTTCCCTCCCTAAATATATATTACGCAATCAAAAAACACATGCGAATTCCCAATAGTTCATTCTCCTCGCATTCTATTAAAAGATCACATTTCAAGATTCAGAAGAGGACGCAGATCTAATGTCGTGGTGTAAGTTTACGGTACACGAACAAAGTTGAGAAGCCATTGTTGTCAGCGAGCCAGCACGACGGTGGAGAAGAAGAGAACTATGACGCAATAATGGAAATAGGAGATAAACACAGTTAACAATTAAAACACCGAAAACAACACGGAATTCCACTTCCACGTTTGGTAACAGACTGACAGAGTGCTGCAATGCGACCGGTGAATGTAACTTCCTGTACTCCGCAAACACATTAACTGACTTAGTATATCTGTCTATCTATTTCTATAAAGCCTTCTATATTTTATACAGAATGGTTGACAAATAGCGGAGAATCGCACTGGGTGAATTTCAATTTAGCCCACTTCCAGCGACTCTGGTCTTATAGAGATGGGAAAAACGGGTCTATTTAGTGATCTGCATCTTTGCATCTGGATCCCGTATGTGAGCCGGCTCACTGAACCAGTTCAAAAAGAGCCGAGTTCTGAATATGTTACTGCAGTCTGCCACTGAGGTACCTAGTTCAGTCAATCATATCGCGACCTGTATAGAATCAAGAATGCATAGCCAAACATGTGATGCATGAGTCATTTGAGCTGACAGAAGCATCAAAGCATGAACTGATACGTAAATGTAAAATGTGCTTCTGTGTGTTGAGTGTTTAACTGAGCTATGCGGATCCGTTGATCCGTCAGCTCAAAAAAAAGTGAGTCACGGATCTTCTGTAGGAGTCGGCTCTTTGAACCGGTTCAGATCTGAGTTACCCAACTCTACTCTGGTCACCATTGCATGCGTTCAAAGTCAAATGGAACGACTTGATGACTTACACATGAGTTTTTTGTATAACAGACGGGATTATTTGATAACTTACTTACATTTTTGACTTATCACAATTCGCAACTAGTCGCGTATTTTAATCCCACTTGTTTCGCAAAATTTCCGTTAGTCGTTTTGTTAGGTGTTACTAAGACTCCTAATGGAGTAGCGAGTAGCAAGTTGAAATGTGTCAACAAATGCATGGGAAAGGACCCATTAAAGTTAGAGTTGCCAGATTATACACAATCAGTTCACGCTTACTACGGTTAATTTTGAGAGTGCGAAAATTTAGAAGTGGCACAAGTATAGTGTTAATTCCGTATTGTTTTAATGTAGGTAAATTGCACCGAGCTGGGTAGAGTAGTGGTGACAGCACTAGACTCGCATTCGGGAGGTCCGGGTTCGAATTCCGGCGGGGGCAGATGTGGCTGGGACTTTTTCCTACTGCCTCTCGCCGAGAAACGGTAATTCCTGTACCGGCCATCTTAATTGAGGTTTTCTATGATTTCCCACAATTAATTCCAGATAAATATCGAGATAGTTCCTTATTTGAGGCCATGGCCGATTACCTTTCAAACTCCTAGTTCAAAAATTACCTACCTTATCTTAATTTCCTATAATTCTTTCATTCGCCCATTGCTATTAGTTAAGTTGAAGTTTTAAAACTGTAGAAAAATAACGGGAAGTGTGGTAAATGGAAAATAGTAATGGTGCGAATGGCGTCTGTTGTGACATAAAGTCGAGAAACGGACGTTAAACGCATTATTATTATTATTATTAATGTAGGTAATTTGCATGAAATATTTGTGAAAATTAGGAGTGAATTTGTTACGTCGAAAAAATATGAAACAAAGTCGAACCAAATTCAACGTTTCAAATAATCCGAAAAGTGTTAAGAGGCATAAAAGAGGCATAAAAAAAGCAATATCTTAAAGCAATTTTTAAAAGGTAAGTGATTTTCAGTTCAACTGATTTAATTTTATGTATTTTACTGAAAACAATAATTACATATGCTAGCGCAATTACCGATCTGTATAACTGACACCTTAAACTTGGGTCATTGTATAAAAATTATACAGTTAATTACTAATGTAACAAAATGTTATGTATGCCATTTATTTAAATATGGTGCTTTGATAAAATATTACGGAATTCTTTTATTTTATTATAATAATACATGTGTGTCACGATTTTACATTATATAGGAGTAACATTTCACTTCCATATATGCAATAATAATTGTAATTTTACAACTGTTGTGCAATATTTATTTTCATAATCGTTCGAGGGTGGATATTATTTAGGATCCGATGGGATAATTTCAAAATTACCGAGCACAGTAAATCTGTTTCTATCGAAATAGGGTGATATGGTTGTACAGACTGCATGACAATTAAATTAATTATATACTTTTCACAGCGGTTTGCCTGTTTCTCTGAAAATTATATACAAAAAATTTAACTGTTTTTATAATAATCAAAAGATGGAATATCACGTAATTGCAGAGTAATTTAGTATTTTTAAAGATCGTATTAATAATCCATACTTCAAGAACTCACATGCACTCAACATCTACTTGAAAACAAAATACGCTTCGACCAGACTTCAGCAAAGCTAAAACATGGCGATATCATAATTTCGTTTGCCTCTTTTTTTAACTTATTATTTTTCATTCTACCCATTTCTTAAAAATTCCATCAAACAAATACTAATAAAAGAAAAAAAAATAGGTAGAAAAACAAAAGTGCGGACCTTATTTTTTTTTTTTTTTTAAATGATAAATATTGGGAGACAAGCATAAAAATTGTAGAGAAAACGATAAATAAAATATTCCAGTAACACATTAATCGAAGAATCTTTAAGGAAAAGCACTACAGAAGAACTAAAACTCAGTAAGCATAATTTAAGAACAATGAGTGGGTTATTGACATGACACTGTCATCTTAACAAACACCTGAATAAGTTGGACATTTCCAAAATTGCACTGAAGGATTATTAGGAGCACGATATACCTTACAGATTATTGCCGTTTGACCCTTACCTTTTAATTCTATTCTAATTCTAAGTATTTCAGTACGACTTGACCAAATTATTCTCAAGTGAATGATTAAATTAAAATACAACCATAAATTCAACGATGAGTTTCTCATGACATTACGTTATTTGCAGGTCAAGTTTGAAATGAATCGCGAATATCAAAAGGTCCAGCAGAACATATTAATTTGCGATTATATGCATTTTTACGGTCAATTTATAAATCGTGAACGAGTTTAAAAACCGTAAAATGTAATTACCATAATGAAACAGACTATAATAGTATAAGTACTTGGTATATTTTCCATTTTCAATTTTGGAAACATCAAAATATAGGAAACATACTAAGTACAATTCTAGGGTTGGTTTTTCATCTGTTCTTCATTCAAATCATAGTTATGGTGCTGGCTGGTACATATTTATTTTTTAAGAACAAAAAACTGACGTTTAGTTTATAAATAAAATATAATAAATAATCAAAATGTAGCATACATTCCCATTTTCAATTGCGAAACTTCTCATCTGATGATGCTAAATAATTGGACCTTATTATTATAATTAAAGACTGCAGGACCATGGAAAAAATATAGACAGCACCCGATGATTAAATACAAATATGAACGGGAATTCCCCGTAAGGATCAACTATAAACTATACCAAGTTAAAATTTTTTGGAACAGGGTTGCTAAATAACAATACCAGTTTTACAGATCAAAATTATTTCTTACACAAAACTCCAAATACGATTTTTAAGTACAACTTCTTAGGCCTGTTTTGTGAATTTCGCGAAAGGGCTACTTGGTGCGTTTTATGAACAAATGTGACGTTTTTGCACGGTCTATATTAAGTCCATATCTTTTTATTATTCATCATATATTACCTAAAAGCGAAGCGAACGATACGTTTAATTTGGTTAAAATATTTAATATCCGCCCCCTTGTTAAAAATTCACCGCACGCTACTGTCTCCAATATAAAAATACAAGAGAAATGCATTGTTGTAAATTGTAAATAACTATCACAAAAGTTGAATAACATTTATAAAAATAAACAACGGAAAAAATTGTGTTGAATGTTTTGTCTCTTTTCATCTCGCGAGAAAGATCGTCAACAGTTTCAATGACCTTTAGCGATGAGTCGTGGCCCGCGAAACAAATACATATGTATTAAAAATACGCAGGGATGCCAAAATCACGTTCGACCTTTATATATTCTTATCTATGGACTAGCAAAGCTTATTTCACACTAATTGCTGTTAAAACCTAGCGACACGACGTCCCAAATTTCGACCAAACTAAAAAGTAAAACTTTCAAATATAACAGAGTTGCTATGGAAACAACGCAACGGTTTAGTAGAATTAAAGAGGCTACCTCGTTGCATCTGACCAATTAGCGTACGCGCGGGAATGACGTCAGCTGGCGGACCGTTCAAATGAAGTACAAAGGTATTTTTTTAAGCTGAAAGTTCAATTAATGCTTTGATTTTCGAGTACCACTAGAAACATTAATTTAAATTTCAGTTTATATTATTAAAAAAATACAAACTGAAAATATCTTTGGTGCTAGTCGCTAGGTCCAAATAACTTTGATAGTTGGTGGTCTTACATTCATGAATGATAAAAAACGACTTGAGTGTCTTTTCACAAAAATCGGTCAAGTGCGAGTCGACTCGCGAGAAAAGGGTTCCGTACTATTCCGTTTTCCGTGAGTACTTTAAGACTTAAGATTTTCGTTTCAATTTTCCTGTAAACTATGGGCGAGACCCGATAATCCCCAATTTTTTCAAAATTTTAGGCGCAGTAGTTTCGGAGACAAGGGGGGGATAGTCAATCGTTCATCTGTTTTCTTCAATAAATTTAAAATTATTTATTTTAAAATTATAAAGACCCTTAGCACAATCCCTTCCACTTGATATGTTTCACACGGTAACAGTTTGCAAAACTTTTTTTTTAATTTCCTAATTTTTCCCCAAAAATTACCCCCATTTGCAAAATGTATTTATTTACGTTAAACGTCCGTCTTTGGGTCACCGACTTACATATGTGTACCAAATTTCAACTCAATCGGTCCAGTAGTTCGGCGCAAATCGGCTTTGACAGTGGGACGAACGGACACACGAGTGATCCTATAAGGGTTCCGTTTTTTCCTTTTGAGATACGGAACCCTAAAAATCACCGTTTTGGCCACCCCTCACAGCGTCACACACACAACATAGCACAGTTTTACGGAATCTCTGTCACGTTTTTTACTATATTTATCTGTGCTCTTATCTCGTCTCAACTGTGTTTAATTATAAACTTATTATTTAACAGACAGATATACATAGTAATATGTCATATTGTTAATTTCCTTATTTGCAGTATAGCGCTGATTATAAGATGACATTTCTTTTAATTGTGTAGCGGGTGTCGATAAAAACACAATAAAATTAAAAAGTATTTTACTGACTGCATTTACAATCAACTAGTGGCCCGGTCCGGCTTCGTTCGGGTTTTTCAGATTTGTAGATTGTATATTAAAGACAGCATGTTTAATTCAATAAGTATCTACTATATCGGTCAAAATAGCTTCGAAGTCTCGCCAAGCAAGCAAACCATAATTATTTTTAAATATGTTATATTTGCTAAAACATTCATTTAAATTATACGGTGTAAAGGTCGATTTTGATCAAAATTAATATATTTAATTGGATATGGATTAATACTACCTATATCTGTTAAAATAGCTGCTCAAAAACTCATTATTTTTGATCAAATTTTTGAAAGAAAAAGTGGTTACTGTGGATCCTTAGAAGATAGGCATAATATGCTATAGCGGAATTTTCTGGAAGTTTTTTTAAGACCTACAATTCTGTATGGTACGCTAGTTTGACGGATCTTTTTACTGTTTACTGAGTGTGAGCCATGTAAGCGCCCTAAAACCATTTTTACGACTTGATTGATTACAAACATTCGAAATTTCTATACTATATCTTTAGATTTTCTATGCCTTTGTTT
The DNA here is from genome assembly GCA_034508555.1 of Venustoraphidia nigricollis. Classification (NCBI taxonomy): domain Eukaryota; kingdom Metazoa; phylum Arthropoda; class Insecta; order Raphidioptera; family Raphidiidae; genus Venustoraphidia; species Venustoraphidia nigricollis. The sequence continues at coordinate 864,107 of JAVRKA010000032.1, read as the reverse complement.
TACATTAAATAGAAGTAGCGATTAGAGATTTCTTTTGTTTAAATTTACATGTTAATTGTATTAGTCCAAGTTCCTACCATATTTTTTTATGTGATCGCATAAATTATTGTACTTTTTTATATTTACGTCGGCGAACGTAGCGTATTTTTTAATGACTGTCAAATAATTGCAAATCGCCTCAAGGCGCCGCTACTGAATACAGATGTAACGTAGGCCGTTCACCGTTTTATGAACCGGTGTGCATAAGTATAGTAAAATTCACACAAAAAGAAGATCATATACCCGTATTATGATCTACGTACCAAAAACCAGCGTGAATTTATAAGTTTAACTATTGAGTTCTCAAAAACAAGAAGGGTTATTGATTTCGATCCAATTTCGGAAAATCATTTCATTCGATCTCGACGGTTTGGGATTCTAGGAAGCTATTTTGATTATTTTTGAATGGACGTCCCTGCGTTTGTGTCTGTGTGTAAACAAAGTTATATCGTACGATATTTTTAGTGCGAATCAATCGATTGAAAAAAAATTCAAAAATGATTCCCATGTTCAAAATTCCTTTATTTACGTTACATGTCCGTCTTATGGTCACCGACTGACGAACGATTTTTGGCTTAAATCCGCGTGTTTCTTGCCGTAATGTTTTCAAAGAAAATAACATTTTAACTTTGGCAGCAGTTTATATCTATAAGGCTGCAGTATATATTCATACAAATTTGGAAAGTTATGGCTTAAGAACTCACGACTACAGTACACGGCATAAAGATTTACTTCTGCTACCGAAACCGAACTTGACTATGTTCATTGAAGGCGCTTCTTACAATTGTGCAATGATCTACAATCATCTGCCAAATCATATAAAAAATATTAATAATATTGTTAAGTTCAAAAAGACTTTAAAAAAATTTTTACACAATGAATGTTTTTATTCACAAGATGAATTTTTTAACAATGTATGTTAGTAATCATATCTATGTAATTTTGACCTTTCCTATAACCTATGTAGGTTTTTAATGGAACAAATATATATTATTATTATTATTATTATGTGTGCCAAATTTCAACTCAATCGGTCGAGTAATTCGGAGCAAATTGGCTTTGACAGTGGGACGAATAGACACACGAGTGATCCTATAAGGATTTCGTTTTTACCGTTTGAGGTACGAAACCCTAAAAATGAACATTCAGTCACATGAACATTCGTTCGGAATGAACCGTCTGATATCACCTTTATGAAAACCGACTATACAGTGCATATACAAGTGGACAGCGGGCAGCCTTGCATTGGACCCAGCCAGGCCGGCCAGTGGCTACCGGCTGGCTTCACCACATGTGTATTGGGCAGTTCAACGAACCCTGACGATTCCGACTATGTATGCGTCAATATAAATGCGTCCCAGCTAGGGATGTACCGAATATTCAGAAATGATAATTTGACCAGATTTTAGTATTGCATTCTTCATCTCAAATCATTTGCCATCGCTTGAACACGGTTACAGCTCTCCCGAAGCTATTTTTAAAGCTTAATGGTTCAGGTAAACGCAAATGAAGAACCTAGAATCACATTACAGATCCTACAGACAAAAACATTGAAAAAACATCTCCTGGAAAAAAGTATTTTTTTTGCCTGTAGTGGGAAACTGAAATTCCACTTGAAGTGGGGCAATGTGTGCAAAAGGCTAATGTTGTTTGTTTGTTTTGTCGATTCTTTAGACTTCCTGAGAACCTATAAATTGAAAATTTATACGAATGCTACATAAATGAACCTAAAAAGGATCGAATACTCGAAACTGAAAAGTGTCAAATATACTCGAAATTAAATGAAGTCGAATATTCAGAATATATTCAAAACCGATTATAATTTAATATTTGAAACCGAGCAGAACTGAATATCAGAACTGCATAGAATCGAACAAAGTAGAATTATTTTCAACCTGTTGGATCTGATCGACTTATATATTTTCCTCTTCATCCTAACTTCGTAGTAGTCATAGACCAATCAGACAAGAAACTTCTTTAATTTGAGGTCAAACGTAGTTCTAGGTATTTTCCCATTGGGTGAGTAGCGTAGCAGGAAACTTGAAAATACGAGAGTGAAATCAGTTGAAAATAGATGGTGTTGAAAATACATAAATCAAGAATTTAGCGCTGAATAGTGGGGAGTCTCAGTAGAACACATCCTTAGTTTCAATTTCGCCACTATTAAAGTAAATTCGTGGACAACGTGATGCACCTCACATCAGACCATCACAATTCCCTCCGTGCATCCACCAGGTCGCTTGACATTACGACCTCATAATGTTATCAGGTATATGCGAACCGAACTATCTCAAGAATTTTACACCTATCACAAGTCGTGGTGGCCATTTGAACAATATGTTTTCCATAAATAATGCCATTAAATGGATTTGATGAAATAAAAATTTCCATTTATTTATATTTAGTCTAATAAATCACATCATATGAAACGAGTGGCGTCGGAGGACGTCTGATAAAAGCGAAATACCTACGTATAATTATTTGAATCAGTCACGCATGCGTGAATAGAACGCGCGCGCAGTTAACGGTGACGCATGTTTTTTTTTTACTTCCCAGCAACGTCCGAAAAAAAGCGTCGTTTCAAAAAGTTCAATTTTTAACGAACGGTGAGTTGGGCGGCTGTTGCAGCATACTATCCTGCTCGAAATATAATTAATCGATTTTTTGCACAATTTTCATTTCGAACCAACATTTTTCTACGCATATTGATCAAAATTTAACTTATTAAACAGAACTATCATTTGCTTTTATGTGAATGCAATCTAATGGTTCTATGTAACAGGAAGTTTCACAACAACATTAGACTGCTTCTGCAATCATATGATTACAATCTAAGATCATTGTCAAAGCAATTTTTTTGACAATGCTATCTGCAACCCAGCATCAGCCTCGCCTGACGGACAAAGCAATGATGCAAAGCAATACAAAAATAAACGATTCTTCACAAAAATAACTTATTATATTGGTTTTGCCATACCTACTGTAAATATTTTGTCGAAAGAATACGATTGGATTGTATTTACTTTAAAAAACGGGATCGTTGACCGAACATGTACACTACCGATGCTGATATCTGCATTTGCAAAATTTTATTTACATTTTCACCAAAAAAAAAACGGAAATTGACCCCGCACAAATAAAACAATTCTTGTCTTTTGATCTCGTTATGTTTATTTCTAGAAATAAAATGCAGCATTTTATATAAAGTTTAAAGTTTGGCTTTTAACAAGTAACTATAATTTATTTCGAGATTACCGCAAATCGTAAAAATAACTAAATTAAGCGCAAAAATTAGATTTCATTTTTATTTATTTTAATTAGGATCTTCAAATGTTTCTTGAATATATCTAAGCTAGTACTAATAAGGACCACTCGGAGAAAGTATAGCGCATTCATGTAAGACCGTGTAGTTAATACTACACGCTATAAAGAAGTGGAACTTACTTATATATGCAAGAGGAGGAAAACCATCTTTGTTAGACAGATGAGAACGGTATCATTCCACAGAATAATCTAGTGACCAATCTTCTGGAACTCTTAAGAAGATTATTTATCATAATAATATGATATATAATTTGCTTTTCGTTGCCATAGTTATCACTACTAGCGTTAAATACTTAATACATTAATTGAATACTATATCTCCTGATCCGATGTCAGCCAACGTCGGACGACATTATGGAAGTATAGAAAACATCGAAGTTATAATGTAATTGCGCCTAAATTGAAAAGGGAAGCCTGATTTCCTACATTATAATCTTGATGTTTGCTTTTCTTCCGATGTCAGCCGATATCAGATTGGAAGAAATACGATTCTAATATACGCACAACCTTATGGGGTTATTATATCGGAACGCCTATTATTAATAATTAATCCTATGTTAACTGTGGTGATTATACGTTCCCGAATAATATCCCGGTTAATTATTAATCTGCAAGACTAAATCGGGACGATCATGCATGGTCGATTAGGAATAATACTTTGAAAGTTTTTTTTTCGGAGGAAAAGCGAACGCTATTCTTCCGATGACATCGCAGATCAGAAGAAATAGAGATGGGAAAAACGGGTCTTTTTAGTGATCTGCATCTTTGCATCTGGATGCCGTATGTGGGCCGGCTCACTGAACCGGTTCAAAAAGAGCCGAGTTCTGAATATGTTACTGCAGTCTGCCACTGAGTTACCTAGTTCAGTCAATCATATCACGACCTGTATAGAATCAAGAATGCATAGCCAAACATGTGATGCATGAGTCCTTTAAGCTGACAGATGCATCAAAGCGAGAACTGATACGTAAGTGTAAAATGTGCTTCTGTGTGTTAAGTGTTTCACTGAATTATGCGGATCCGCTGATCCGTCGGCTCAAAAAAAAGTGAGTCGGCTCTCACGGATCTTCTGTCGGAGCCGGCTTTTTGATGCGGTTCAGATCTGAGTTACCCAACACTAAGAAGAAATACGAATCCAAAGTAGGTGCAGCATAAACCGACGACCCAATCTCCCATGATGCAAATTAAGGAAAAAATATATCAAAATGATGATGTCACTCACCGTCTCTACTCATGCCAAGCCTGAGGCATTTCTGCAGTCGGCAGTACTGGCACCTGTTTCTGTTGACGCGATCAACTACGCAGTTCTTGTTGCGCGGACACTGGTAGTTGACGACGGAACTCTGCGATCGACGAAAGAAACCCTTGCAGCCCTCGCACGTTATAACGCCGTAATGCACGCCACTGCTCTTGTCGCCGCACACCTTGCACGGGATTATTTCGATTTGTGCTGAAACAAAAAAAAATATATCGTTAGTGAACGAAAATCTCTGTATAGATTGATCCCTTTTGCATCGTGAAAACTGAATTTGAGAACGACTTTTTTTTGAAGTAGTGTTTGCATTTCAATTTAGTTAGAACTCGTTGATAAGGGATTAGTGTATCTAATATCTGTATTCAAATCAGCGCTGCCAGACGTGCCGATTTTGGCGGGCCGTCCCGATTTTTAAATCAAAATTAAATGTCCCGCGCGAGACAGGCTCAGTCCCGCTTTTCGGGGATAACTCGACCGTGCGTAAATGATTATTCTCTTATTGTAAGTTGCAATTTGTAACACTCACTCCTCAGACTATTGTTTGAAACGCCATATTTTTCTAATGAATAAAACTTTTTTGATTTTGATTTGTTTTTTTTTTTATTTATTTTTTTTTTTTGTTCAGAAGACGAATAAGACTCAACTATTTAACGATATGGGAAAATCTGATTTAAAATATCATATTTTTATTAAAATACATTTTCTATGGCTATTTTTGCTATCTATTGTCACGTAAACGTAATTTGAACTCAAATAAAAAGATAAATATTTAAAAACTTCTGATTATATACGTTTTTTTACCATGTCCCGCTTTCGACGAAAGAATCCCGCTTTTTTCACTCAAAAAGTTCCAAAATCTCGACTTGGCAAAAAAAAATCTGGCAACGCTGATTCAAATCGTATTTCGTTGCATTTTTTCCTTGAAATAAAGGAAATTTTACAGATTCGCGTTTCGGTATAACGCGGCTCAATTGTTTTTATTAATTATTAGTTCGGTGCAACGACCGTATAAAAATGTGTTTCCAGGAAATCAGTAGTAATACTCTATCAAAACTGTTAATATAGGTCATGGTTAGGATTTTGATATTTTTCAATAAACCGCACGACGTTTTGTACAGTGAGCTCAAAAATATATTGAACAACAAGGAAACTGAGGATTTATACAAGTGCGAAGTACGATTGTCCAACTGTTTCGCCATTTTGAAGCTATTTAAAAAAAGTCTCGCCAACTGGGCGACAGAGCCATTCTAACTTCAAAAATATTGACATTTATTGTTATTTATAATAAATAAAATAAAATTTGTGTTAAAACACGGGTAACGACTAGTAATAAATATTATGAAATTTACTGTTCATTTTCATGGTTACATAATATGGTTTTACATGCAAAAATTAACCAAAGCATGCTCGTTAGCTACTTATTTAATTTATTTTTGATAGATCTTCAGAACAAAAACACATTTGATTTTTTATTTTCAAAATACAGTCAAAATCTGTTATAACGACATCGAAGGGACTACTCATATTTGATCGTAAAAACCGATACTCCTAACAACCGGTGATGTTTTCGAGGTACAAAGTAATTTTTTATTAAGTATGTAGTATTATTGAATGTATATAAATCCATAGATATTAATAGGAATAATATTCACATTATCATTATAATTTTTCTGTATTCATAAAATCTGTAATTATAATCTGTTTGGAACACTTCTGTGCGTACGAATTTTGTTTACAATACAGCCGATCGTTCTAACAGATATAATTCTCCGAAGATATGAAGATATTACATTAAATGCAGTCGCTTAATGCGGTATGTCGTAATAAGCAATGCCGTAAAAAGCAGTGTTTTTTATAACGCGGTCATATAGCATTCAGTCAGGACCTATGATTTTGGTCAATATAACCGGTATGTTGTTCTAAACGATGTCGTCGTAAACGGTTTTGACTGTATTTCCGAAACTAATATGCTTAGAAAAAATTTTTTTCTACGAAACTTTCATGGAAAAATAAATAGAATAAACTGTTATAAAAAGTATACCATCATTATACAGAAAACATTCATTCATCGATTTTCCCCAAATTTGGTTTCAATCCTTCCATTCGTTTCACCTGTATCGTGTTCACAGACAAACAGACGCAACGACATTTCCCAAAAATATGTTTTTTGGATTCAGGGGAACTCAAAAAGAAAAATTTGAAAAGTGAATTTTGAGCTATATTAGGACCATTCCCCCCACTTGTGGGTAGGAATGATAAGATATTTTGGACTCGAATATGCCACAATATTGAGCCAAAATACTATCTATAGTTGTGAGTGAAAATGTGGACACTTTATACATTTTATTATGCAACATCTCAATGTAGTGATTAATTTACACTAATATCAATATTGATAATGCATGCAAACGCTGTATTTGAAGTGTTATTTTTATTTATAGCTCGACTATGTTTACTATAGTCAGGTGCGGATTTTTAAAAAGTTTAAAATTTCTTTTGGAATGGTATAGAGTAAAATCGCTTTTTTCTGCTCGGTCGTAGTAGAAAGCACAGACTACGACCGAGCAGAGAATACACTCACATTTAGACACCAGTCATCGACACACTTGTAGTTGAAATGAGGGCAATTTGATACTAATTTTCATGGACACAAATTGCAGTACCTAACTGTTAAATGTTAAAAAACCCGGGTCGCAGTGCCAAAACCCTGCCGACAATATAGTGTATTTGCTTATACAGGCAGTGTGGCTTTATTTTGCGAGCTTAAGTTGGTTTTTGGGCAAAATAAAAAATTTTACTCCTTAATACACCCCTTAAAATATCATTTTTTTTCTTAATTGCAATATTATTATAAATCGAACCTCTATACCAAATTATATAGAACTTTCAGTACATAATTCACTATTTGTAAACTAGTGTTTTCATAAAATTTGTAAGTCCGGTCCTGTCGGGCCGATTTTATTTAAATTTCAGGGACACCTTTTAATTACTACTAAAGGGTTAAATATCAATTTTGAAACGATTCTGAGAATTTTTTCGGTATTTTGGGGCCCAAAAACTTTTTTCAACTCCTAAAAACTACCCTTAAAATGCCCCAATTACGCCCATTTTAAATAGGCTTCTTGCGGTGATGGATTTCAACACGTGGACCAAATTTCATTAAAATCAATTAACTCTTTCGAAAGTTATTGCCCGCACATATATATGTATATATATATGTATATAAATATATATATATATATATATATATATATATATATATACATATATATAAACATTTTCAAAAATGGTGCCAAAGTGTTTAGGAGGTTATGAAACGTCGAGAAATTTTGGTCCGACCCCTAGGTCCCGCCATCCGACCAACGCCAATAGTGTATGTTGCCTTATGGCAAATACACTAATAAATAGTGGTCTATATTGTGGGGACGTTAGGTCAATGTTAAAATTTACAGTGCTATTAATTTTAAGTCATACTCTAACATTGAGTAGCTCCATCGTTGTATCAAATTTAATATTATTATCGAAATCACATCATTCATTTACCTCTAATTGAATTAGCACTTTTCCCCAATCCTCGTTCGCCGCCTCCTCCCAACAAATCAACTTGAGGAGGTGGACTTGTACTATCGGCAGAAACGTCGTCAACACATCCACCAATAATTAACTCCGGACAACGCGACGTCACTTTGTTTATACCCCCACCACCAGTCCCAACCAATCCATGATGCACTGAGCCACTGGTTCCACCCACACTGTTGTCAATCAACAATCCCCCACCACTCAAACAACCACTGATAACACCCCCTCCCGACGTCACTGTACTGTTTCGAATATCCCCGCCTAAACGGTGATGATGTTGATCATTCCTCTGTTGCCAGGAGGGGGCGTTGCCAGATTCACACTGTTGTTGTTGCTGTTGTTGACTGTTATCACTATTAAACAATTCTTGAAAAGAATTGATGTCCATTGTTTGTTGATAATATATTAGGCACAATAATTTGTTTTGTTATATTTTGCAATATTCGCTGTCGTATCGATTCGGGTGGCCCTAAGCCACAGTCGAGCATGGCCGATGTTTATAAGTTTAACAGTTTGTTCCAAATAAAATATTTCAGTTTTGAGAAAATTGTTGAAGCGTAATTTCAAGGCCGACGAGTTTCAATCTTTATATATAAGTTTTTTTATATTAGGTATTTAAATATATTTTTAATTGAGGCGATTTTTACGTATTTCTTCAATAAATAATTTGGTTGATATCTTCAGCCATGTTATTTTAAAAATCTGAAATATAAAGTTTCCAAACGAACCGAGAGGATTTTGTTTCTTTAAAAATGTCTGAAATTAATTATATTTTACGGAGGAATATTCTCTTACGAGTATATTTCCTCGTTTGTACAATACGTAAAATTATTTTGTCAATGCTTGTTTTCAAAATTTGTAATCTGATATTAAGAACAAACTACAGGTAATAAAAATGCGTTTTTATTATATTTTTTAGAATTATTTAAATCCTTACACACTAGATATTTTTTTCAAAATCCCAAATCTCTTAAAAAAGTTTTTAAAAAGCCAAACCCAAACATTTTCCCACATCACACATATCTGCTCATCCTTTGTCAAATAATATCTACGTCAAAAGTTTTTTATTAAAACTTTTGGTAGTATTCGGAAAGCTAATATGTAGGAAATTTATACAATTAAATAAACTCATACACAAAATTATATTTATTAATTTAGATTCAATAACCGATCTCGTACTGGTCTCAATGCAATCTCCATCTGATCATATCTACAAATTTATAATGTGTTGCGTAAGCATATTACTTCATTACTTCAGTTTCAAAAATGTAGTTACAGCGGTACGAAACAGGCGGAATCCCACAAATACCTAATGCAACAAATTCAGTTCATACAACATAAACATTTAATTTTGAAACCACAATATTAATAAACATTTAAGAGCAGATTTAATTACGAAAAAAGTTATGAAATATTGCTGAAAACACCTTGTATTTTTACCCCCTTTGGTATTTATCAGACGCCTTCCATCTAATATCTGACATTCCTAAGTTCTTTGACCCCTTTTTATATTACTTCACCCCTTGTGTGACTGTATTTGTACCTCAATACATATACATCTACGCTATGCTAGCACCTGTAGAAAAAGTAATGAATTTCCTATATCCATCACGCTCCTACCAAATAAAAATGTCAATAGACCTTTCTTTATTTATCGCTTAATTAAAAACATGCTTCACCTTTGCTAAACGTGCAACGAAACGACACGGGGGTGGTTGTTAATTTTTATTACGGCGTCCAGACAGTGTTTTTTTATTTCTTCGTATAAAAAATCTACGGAGTATTTGAATTTTTTGTGTTTTTAATATATGTCATAAAAATAATATATATAGTTAGGTATATTTAAAATATACAAATAAGGGTGTCGATGATCAAATGCATAACTACTTAAATGACCAGATTTCAGGACCGAGTGTCGTTATAATATTTGACAACAATATTTCGTACAGAAGCGTGATACGACGAATTTCGAATTAGTATTCCATCGAATCAAGAATTGACGGATGATTCCTGTCTTCATTTATCGACAACTAGCAGAAAAGTATTAAGGTCCCAGTACACAGTGGTCTGTAGTGGGCCATTGTAGACCATTGCCATTGTGTACAGGGGGTAATGGTCTGTAGTGGCGGACAATTGTGAATCGTGGTGCGCAATCCATTTGTTGTCGGTTTTTTTGACACACTTCAAAGGAATCGTGGTGTAGCGTGGCCTGTGGTGTTCACACAGTGGTCCATTGTTTGGACAAGTACCTACTTTTTTTGTTGCGTGCTATACTATTTAAATTTTTAATCGCCCAAAATGTCAGTATCCTGGAGCAAGGAACAGACTTTTAGGTTTATAATACTATAATACTTGTAAATAGTATATAAATAAATAGCCGCAGCCGTAATTACTTCCACGTCCATCGCAAGTGCTTCGCCAGGCAGAAATGAACCATGGGCCATTGTGTGAACACCAAGTGATAGTGGCCTACAGTTGCACACTGCAAACACTACAATGTACTGGGGCCTTTAGATATTCGCCTGTAAATTCAGTGATGCGATCTTTATATCAAGATATTTTAGTTCCCAGAGCCCACCGTCAGATTTCTTATGTATCGCATAAACAGATAAATTTTCCTGTGTGTCAACATTAGGGCAGACAAATAGCAAGTCACATTTTTTTTTTATATTAGGAAATCAAGACTGCCAAAGTGTTGTGGCAAGATGAACTATGGCACCCCATATATGATGATATGACGTCAATTTTACTTACGTAGTCGATGAAATAAGAATACAATCTAAAAAATGACCTAAAGTGACGTCAGTATCACATGATTCGGCAGAATAAAAGGTTTAATGGTTCCCCATGTGCCTACCCCAATGCTTAACTCACACAGACAGATTTTTCTGTGTATTCGAAACGTAAGAAATCTGGGAGGTGGATTCTCCGTCTACATGCCACGGTAGAAATCTATTTCTCCACCGCCTCAAACTCCTATTTTCGAATAAATGAAATACAAAACGTTTGCAGGCGATCAATCAAAGAAGGAAGTAGAAAATAAATTTCTGTCCATTATGATTTCAATCACCTCAATTAAATTTACTCGACGACACTGACACCAACCACACCTCCTCCTTAATTTTCTCCCCCTCTTCGTAAAAGCCGCCTCCCACCACTTTCACTTTTTATTTTGTCTCGCCTCCCACTTCCATAGCAGTACAACAAAAGTAATTTAATTGCGTGTAAAAACAATGAGCCAGCATGAGACCGGCTATTTGTCTGCGTTTTTATTTGCTCTAAGGTTGGGAAGGGGGAGGCGTCCTATTAACGTGGGCGAAGTTCTGGTGACGATGTTCTAATAAATAAAGCGTTTCATGTTTGCGAACCCAAACCTAAGGTTTATTGCACTTTCCTTATCTCAACTTCAAGGGTTGAAACACTTCACTTTCTGAATTATAGTTCTCTTCCTATTGTCGTCCTTGTTTAACCGACTATTTAATATAGAGATGCATATAGCGCGATTATCTTTTCTAAAAATAATTATTTGCCCGCGTCAGCTCGTTTATATTTTTAGTATAATTCTGCAGAACGAAATGTTTATTTTATCAAATACTTTTTTAATTTTATGTATGCACTCTTTTCCACGTACTGAGAGGCTAATAAACTAATGTTTAGTGTTAAATAAAATAACTTTAATCGTTCGCGGTGCAGAAATAAATTCACATATGTTTTAGTCGGTAGATTTTATTTATTGATTTATTTATAAACAGGGATATTTGTTTTTTTCATTTTTAAGCAATGAACAGTGTCCAGTTTCAAAAGAAAATAAAATCTATAGTCTAAACTATCTGCGAATCCGGCTTTGCTTTAATATATAGAAAACGTATTTTATGACAAAAGAAATAGTAATTTGTGATAGATTTCAACGGCCCAAATGGAGAAAAAAATACTATTCAACAGTAAACTGTTTTATTAAGGAGGTATTCTCATGTGACCACTTCGAAAAATCGATTTATTTTTTTTTCATATTTCAATAGTAAAACCTATCGAAAATATGCTGTGAAAAATAGAGACCGAAATTCCTAGTTTTAAATAAATTACAACTCATAGTCACCGACGAGCCGTATAAGCGACTTGTTGGCTCTTGAAACTTTAAACGCATTTATCTGGAAACATTATTTTCTAAAACTCTCATGGTCCTAAAAAAAAAAGTATTCAAGCGATTGCTTTGAAATTTATGTATGTTTTTCTACTCATTAATGGTTATCGTGAGTACCAAAATTGCTTATTTTCGAAAATATTTTCTTATTTTTTTTAAACGATTTTTAACAAAAAAATTAACAAAAAACAAACTTTTTTCCTACAGTCTGCCATTTTTTTTTTAATGAAATTGATTAATTTTGGTAGGGCCGATAGCGACATACCTACTGAACAATTCCATTCGATTTTTTTATTTCAGACATGAACAGCCGCTATTACCATGACCTGTGACCTGCTTTTTTTTTAGTGTCTAATTTAATTAAAAATATATATATATATATATATATAAAAAATGTTAAATAAGAGAAAAAAAATTTTTTTTATACAGTTAAAGATACAAACAAAAACATAAAAAAATTAAAATGATTGAATGTTATTGTCGTCTAAAAAAATTCCCTAAAAAGAGGTAAAATTTATGCGTTCACATAAGAATACCCCCTTAACAGAGCCGGGCAAAGCTGTCATGGCGTGTGCGAAACAATTGTCATTCAATGTTATTATTATTCTAATAACGTGAGTATTCGAGTTTTGCGGATATATTATGTTGTCGATGAGAAATTAATATATTTCTTATACTTAATAATTTATTGTATAGATTTCAATAAAATCTATCGTATCAAAAGTTTTCAAAACTGAAATAAAAAATAATCCATCCCTACGAGGGATTGGCGCGACAGAGAAAGAGCTAGGAAAACAAAAGACCTTGCATACGCACTATATAAAGAAGGACAGATATGGCCAACATTACAAGAAGTCACGAGGAGAGATAAATAGTAGTCACGTGCAGATATCAGATAAAGATAGACGCGGAGCTGTTATCAAAATTGCGAAAGAACCGCTCACTCTTAACAAGAAGAGCTATATAAAGCTAGGTTTACATGTTTCAGAATAGGGATGTTGACTATTTTTGGGAAAGTGTTTTAAATCGGGAATAAGTACCTAATATTGCTACAAATATTTATTATTTTTATTTAAATACAACTCAAGCCTTAAAAATCATGTATTTTAAATCCCGTCTCAAATTTCGGTCCAAAACGCTAATACTAGTCGCGTGACGTCACCTGTTCATACCAAAGGAGGCTCAAAAGTTTACACGGGAGGTATCATCCTATAGATGCGTATTCTGTGCTCATAAACGTTAGTAAACTGAGGTGATGAAAAGTTGTTTCGTAGTATTTCTATCATAGAAACTACTACTTTTCGTTAAAATTATGTTTTTATTTGAATACAGTCAACATCCCTATTATCGCTACGTTCGGTTTGTGTTAAAAAAAATTATATATAGAGTGAAGCAGAGATTGCCAATTCGAAGCATTTTCTAGTTGACTTTGAATCCGTATACTCTAGACTCTAGAGTAAGGTGAAGCTAGGACTAGTGACTCCAAACCGGGAAACGGTTAACTGATTACAATTCGAATTCGAAGAGATTGCAGACTATCATTTTGTCAACCTTTGTCAGCGTTTTTTTTTTTTTAGATAAAAGCCCTTTAAAATAGTTACACAACACCATTGACAAAAATAAATAAATTGTCAAATGTTATTTTTGTGAATAGAGATATAAATATTATCAGTCATTGATACTTAAAAAAAGAGAAAAAAAACTAATAAAAACACATCGTGCGAGAAAGAAAATTGCACCAGAGTTGTAGAAATACCGAAAATGAGACAGAAGAAATGGCGTGTATTATATTACGGCATTGAGTCATAGCATGGCATAGCGATAATTGTGCGAGTGAACAGAACTTATAGGGTCGTCGCTGGCGCTAGCACGAGACAGAGATGTCAACAAACACGCGGCCTAGTGTAGTAAAAGCCATTGAACTCTCAACTGTTGTGAAGCGCATGGCATGTGATAGAGTCGCGCGCTCGATGCGATATTATTTTGTGACGTGACGTATTCTCGCATGCTTTCGCGTTTCGTATATTGGATCACCGTATAGCAGTGTAGTAGTAGACAGTTGACAGTCGAAAAAACAACCGACTGTCGACGAAAATACTTATACGTACAGTGCGTTAACGTTTGCAAATATATTGTTCTGTATGGTCATTGTAAAAATTTACAGTGGTTTTTTTGTTTTGTCACTTTCTAACAAATGCCGGTTAAAGTGAGATAGAGATTTAACACCACTGTTCATTTTAACGCAGAATAGAGCGTAATTTAGTGAGAAACGATTAAAATAAAAAAAATCCCATCCGTTCATCTGCGGCCAAAATTCCCTGATAGGTCATCTTCATTTTTTAACTCGAATCTTCTTTGATGACCTTTTTTAGCCATTCCTCTTTCGGGAATGACTCGCCGTTTTTGCCCGACTATACGGTAAAGTGAAAAGAAAACACTGAAAACATAATTTTGATATTAATTATGATAGAAAATAAGCTTTCAAAACACATTTTCAATTTCATTAAACCAGATGATTTTTCCGAGATTAAATTTTGTAGTTATATCCTAGATAACCCTTCCTGCACGCATAAAGTCGCAAATGAATAATGTGGTACATAAAACTTCCTCAATAGTAAACTTTTCTGTATTCAAGAATTTTAAATAATTTTAAATAATTTAATTACGTCATTATTATTAACTCTCTACTTTTTTTATTAATCATGATTAAGCGAAATTTAGAAAATATATTGGAAATTCCTGCTCGCTGATTCTACGAATTGACAAAAATGTCATTAAAAAAGCAATGAAGTCACGGTTCATTATTTCAACATATTACGCAAAATTTGTAAGTATACCGTGCGTAATTTTTTCATCTGATGAGCGGAAAAAGGAGTATTTAAACAGTTCTGAAACAAAAAAGCGCTTGTGGTCACACTGATCGAACATCGCTATTAATTCGCCACATTATAAGAACAAACGAAGACTGCCCAAGTCAACGATTTTCAATTCTTTTTATTCAGATGTTTTATACGTGCGTCAATTGTTCCAAGAAAACGTTTAACGGATGTGATGAAAGAATTTTGATTGGTACGTAAAGAAATTAGTTATTACACGCTTTAAAAAGCAGATACAAAACCTGTTCTTTTTTTTATAACATTCAATTATTAAAGTGCCAACGGTACAAAGAAAAATTTCAACTTTAATCCACGCTTACAATTAGATGGTTTAATCGATGAACAATTTGTGATAATCGAATTCAAGTTTCGAGAGTGTAGTACGAATAAAATTAATACAAAGAACTCATTGGCGACGAAAAATAAAGTTATTTTGTAAAAATGAGCACAGTACCGTCATCTCTCCGTAGCAAAATGAAAAGCAGAAATTTCCAATTGTCTAAAAGCCAATTCAGACTAGCCGTTCTCGGTTACGATTCACCGGTCCGGTTCGGTTTTCGATTAATCTAGGCTGCTCACACTATCCCGATTCGGTTCTACGATTATTCTCGGTGCGCATGCGCAATTTCGAAATATGATTTGACGTTTGATGTGTAGTTAAACGTCAACAAAAACAGCTGGCTAGTCACGTGACTCCAGCAAGCGTTCTCATTGGCTACGGTTGCGAACGGTCCGGTTGAAATTAGAGCTGAACCTAAACGCTCGAACCGAACCGCAATCGGGAACGACTACGCCCTGATTGGTCGAGCTCCCAACCGGACCGGTGAATCGTAACCGAGAACGGCTAGTCTGAATTGGCTTTAAGTAAGGTTTGGTATTAAAAAAGCTTTAGTACTATGATGAGCACAATCACGTCATCTCTCGCTGTAAAAATGAAAAGCCAAAATGTATTTGTATTCTTTTTAGTAAATCGTCTGTCTCACGAACTCGACGATCTACTGAGTTCACCTTAGCTTAGAAGCCGACTCACTTTTTTTTGAGCCGACGGATCAACGGATCCGCATAACTCACTTAACACTTAACACACAGAAGCACATTTTACACTTACGTATCAGTTCTTGCTTTGATGCATCTGTCAGCTCAAATGACTCATGCATCACATGTTTGGCTATGCATTCTTGATTCTATACAGGTCGTGATACGATTGACTGAACTAGGTAGCTCAGTGGCAGACCGCAGTAACATATTCAGAACTCGGCTCTTTTTGAACCGGTTCAGTGAGCCGGCTCGTATACGGGATCCAGATGCAAAGATGCAGATCACTAAAAAGACCCGTTTTTCCCATCTCTAGCTTAGAAGTTACGCCTGTGATTTAGACATAAATTCATTAGCAATGATCTATGAGTATAGAACAGTAAGTCAGCAAGACCAATCAACTTTATAAATGATATATTAATAAATGAGCGAACTATCAGTGACGATCTTCAAGTGTTTTACGTCACAGTGTTAATGTACTGTACAATGTACACGCAACATTTTTATCTATCAATGCGGAGTTATGTGTGTATAAGTTGGGTAGGTACCTCAATTCTATGGTCGCATACACAATACACACATACGGGGTGAATACACTCGGTGGGCGTGGATCCTTTACAATATAATGTTGTACACAAACATCCATTTGTAGTCGTTCTAGCTTTCCCGTGACGTGACCGGCGAATATAACACGACGTTGAAAAATTCGAATGAACCAAAATATACACAGTTTCCAAGTAATATTATACGTTACGAGGTTGACTCTAATTAAAAGAAGTTAATTAGAGTGGTTGTGATCCTTGATGATTGTTGGATAAGTTTGGATAAAATCCGTGCCACAGGATCAATAAAACACAACACTGAAGTTAAAATTGCATTCTCACTAACGTTTCGGTGTGCTTTAGACCATCTTCAGAGTTCGAATGCTGTCAATTCGTATCAGTATTTAGTCGATAGATTGAAAACATGATGATTGGTGTCACCATATATATAAAAGGTAAGATGGCCGTTTGTAATAAAATATTTTAGTTAAAATTGTTTATGCCAATGATTAAAATTGTCATTAAATAAAATAGATGGCAACCACTCAAAAAGAATTTTTTTATATAACTAAAATATTTTATTACAAACAACCATCTTACCTTTTATATATATTGTGAAACCAATCACCATGTTTTCAATCTTTCGACTAAATGATACGAATTGACAGCATTCGAACTCTGAAGATGTTGTAAAGCACACCGAAACGTTAGTGAGAAAGCAATTTTAACTTCAGTATTGTGTTTTATTGATCCTGTGCCACGGATTTTATCCAAATTTATCCAAAAAAGTAACGGAAATGACCAAGTCGCAAGATCGCAATTTCCTGCCGCTATTGATCAAGAAAGCGGTGGGTTTTTTGATGCGTATAAAGATTGATACACTGCTCAGAATATTTCTCTGGTGTCAGGTATAAGGGACTAAGTTTAAAGAAAATTTAATTTCATTTTTCAAAGCCTAAATTGTATTCTCTTTTGTTTGGTATTATCGGCTAAAAATCTGGATTTTTGCGACATAAATACTTTATACCTGGCACCAAAGATGTTAGAATATATTCAAATCTCTTATTTGTCTCGTTTAGTAAAACGTGAGCGATAGTGAGAGAGTTTTACTTCTACCTAGAGATGGTAAAAACGGGTCTTTTTAGTGATCTGCATCTTTGCATCTGGATCCCGTATGTGAGCCGGCTCACTGCACCGGTTCAAAAAGAGCCGAGTTCTGAATATGTTACTGTAGTATGCCACTGAGTTACCTAGTTCAGTCAATCATATCACGACCTGTATAGAATCAAGAATGCATAGCCAAACATGTGATGCATGAGTCATTTGAGCTGACAGATGCATCAAAGCGAGAACTGATACGTAAGTGTAAAATGTGCTTCTGTGTGTTAAGTGTTTCACTGAGTTATGCGGATCCCTAGATCCGTCGGCTCAAAAAAAGTGAGTCGGCTCTCACGGATCTTCTGTCGGAGTCGGCTCTTTGAACCGGTTCAGATCTGAGTTATCCAACTCTACCGTGCACTTTTTTTTTAATTCATTGTACATGCATATTTTCAAATTACAATATAGAACTCATGCATATTTAGCCTGTCGGGACTAATTGACTCGTGTATTTTCAACTTCTTCGTCATCCTCACTTCGTGGCTGTAATAAACCAATCAGAACTCGTTTTAGATTAATTTTTTTCCATTGGCTATAAGTAGCATGAGAGGAGATACTTTGCGTACGAAAAATACATGAATAATATTAGTTGAAAATACTAGTTTGACTGCATTATTATTTGTAACCGACGTCAAAAAACGGAGGCTATTAATAAATTGAAAAGATGATGCTTCTTAGTTTAATTTCGTAACGTATTATTTCTGCAAGCTATAGTTTTTGTGTGTTAAATTTTTGTTGATAAACTCTATTATGTGGTCACAACAGCAATAAAATTGACAAATTATGAAAAAATATCCTTCACATGTAAATTGGTACTAGGCCCAGATAACCTTCTCAGTTAGTGGTTCAAAAGAAAAATCTGATGCAAGTAAACTATTTCTCAATAATCTAACTAGTAATTACTAGCCTCTGAAGGTGATGTCATTGAGTGAAATTGTTTACTAAAACCACAAAATACGAGATATCTACTTAAATCTTTTAATGTTTTTGTTAGTAAACAACAAACTTAAAAAACCTATCAGAAGTGTGCATTAGTGCAGTTTACAGTCGACATACAAGTTTTTATTACTCTTGAAAACTTTTCAACCATTTTCACAGACATATCTGTAATCAACGATTTTCTCTATTTCTGGTTCCGGGATTTCAATTCTTAAAATAAATTGATTTTCATCTGTTACAGAGCGTTATTAGAAATGGTGTTTTAATTTGTGTCGTCTTTGTCACATTGCACTCAAAGTGCAATCTCGAAATGGATTTAGTTTCCTATTTAGGTGCGATACCAATATTTGAATCGCCCGCTTCATTTGTAAGTTTGCTGGGCACGCCATTTTGTATCACAGACAAATGACTGAACCGATTAAAATTTCTATATATGTTTCAATGTCGGAGTGTGAAAGATAATTGAAATTCAGTTTGACGAACGTTTTGTTCGCAAATAATTAACAAAATTTTGCTTGAATCCGTTGGTAAAAAAAACAATATTTTCATTTCAGGTACCCTTTATACCTTAGAAAAAAAAATAAGTGAACCGAACAAATCATATCTTTATCAGGGCGTAAATGAGTCTAAAAGATAGGCCTTACCTATTTTCGATCAATTATAATTTTAATAGTTTTTAGTTCTGAAATAAACATTCAGAAATTCAAAATTGATCACCAATCAATCAATGCAAGTAAGCAAAATAATGTTTTAACGAAATTTTGATGTGCAGTTATAGAACGAATAGATTGAATGAGCCGTTTCCAGAATTTCTGTTTAGAGTTACGCACAAACTACTGAACAAATTTTGATCGGACTTTCACTATAGTGTTTAGGAAAATTTCATCGTGCTTCTACTAAACGGAGCTGCGCAGTACTCAAAAAACCGACATGCCGTGGCCCGTGGGTAAAGGCCAGTTATTTAATACAAAGAAAACTATTCAATTATATTACACGAATGTCGAATATGTTTGCAAGTATACTGTAATTGCATAACCTCGAATATCATTAACATAGTCTCAAATGACTAAACAGAAATATTGTTCTATTGTATTATTAGAAGTTCTTTCATCTTTTGTATAAATTAACAATATAGAAGTTCCATAGTACGACTATAGACGCCAGCCGAATTTATAATGCCTCAGCCACACACTCGACGAGTGGCATGGGAAGTAGCGAGGAAAGGAGGCAGAGACGTTGTGTGGCCGCGTTACTTGTCATGCCGCACGTCATGCTCCTCGTCATGCCCAGTGCTCCCTCGATTGTCGGTTTTTTGTGCGCGAGTCAAAGGACCGGCAATAAGAGCACGAGTAAGCCGGCCACATACTCCCGCGCCAAGCGGTCTAAGTGTAAAGGCATAGTGCGCACGCTGCAACAGTATCGACCTCCATTGCCGAAAGGCGAAAGCCGAGTGCGGAGCGTCGCGAGTACAGCAGTGTCTGGCCGCTTAGGGCAACATCGCGATGAGCAGAGCGAGGAGCAGTGCGAGGAGCATAGTCTGGCAGTAGGGTAAAGTAGGTATCAACATAATATATTCAAAAATACATAATCTTATCGTGATAATTGCGCCCCTTGTATGTTATCCAAAATCAAGCTGTAAAAGATCCATCACAATTAAATACAATTTTATATAAAGTATTTTTTGTTTGTGTGAAAATTTGGAGTCTGAAACGCGTGTTGAATGTGACATAATTAATATACTAGAAACATCTAATGAATAAACGAACGCCCATAGCCGCACGTCTCATCGTAAACTACTTATTTCAGAAAAGGATATTGCAGGCATCACCTTCACAAACGAATTTGTGTTCAGACCTATCTATTCTACCTGTGAAGGGTTGGACACGCTGTCATTGTTTACTGTTCAGCTTACACCATAATATGTCAGAATCTGTTTAGCGTACGCCACTGACGGCTTCTCTCTCTCGTTCGCTGTCCAGTTCAATCAATTTTATTTGTACTCGAGCGAAGTCGGGTCTTTCTAGCTCTTGAATGATATAAACCGCAATGAAATCTGTTCGGAACAGCGGATTCAATTGCACCCGGACGAAGCCGAAACGAACACTTGTTATTGCCCATAAACCTTCCCCAAGAAGTAAGCAGCCAAATTGTGAAAACCACATTCAAATCAGTTCAGTAGTGAAAAGTTATCACCTTTGAATTGTACAGAAATTTTGGAATAATCCACGTATATATATGTAGATGTATTAACAAGTTCATATTCAGATGTAATCAAATGTACATATTGTCTTTGTATAATATTTGCATACGCATTTTTCAGAGCATTAAATGGTAATTTTCAGGGTACAGCGAGAAGAGTATGGAATTTGGTTTTGATCCCGACAAAGCGTACATACAATAAATTTACATACGAAACATCGTAGCTACAGTAGAACCATTAGCTTGTGCTTTTAACGATATTTTCTATCAAGATATGGTCCGATGAAAATAGTTATTTTAGTTAGTCAACACGAACCATGGACAGAACAGATATCACCTATGATTTGCTCGTGAAATATTACAAATCACATTGCTATACTTATCGCTCTTCCCACTCTTCTTAATACGCACATTCCTCCCTTCTCTAAGCGATATTATTCTACATTACAATAAACGTATTTTGTGTAAACTTTCTTATCGGTCAAAACATACCTAAACACAAGTCCTCCACATTTCATTGTGTATATCAGTTACGATAAGCAAATCATTTCCTAGTTCGTAGAGCGGTCGTAGCTCGTAGTATATGCTTGTTGTAATCGACGGACGAATACAGAGAGCTAAGCTTAAAACAATATCGAAACGATTAGATTACATACGCAACTCGATCAAGACTCCACGTGTAATCACACTACATTTATGAACCAATAAAGTAGTTATGAAACATCTGTCTGTTATTTCGGTTTCCAGTGGATTTTCGTGGTTTTTGTAAGACACTTATGTTTTTATATTTATATTTCATTTATTATTTTAAACGAAATTATTACAGGGAATTGTTCTTTCCTTGAATTATTGTTTATAAATTGTAATGATCCTTCAAGGCATGTTTATTTTTTACGAAGTTTTAGATTCTGAAACGCATTTTTCTGCAAAAAAATGACAAAAATATCCACCATTTGCGAGTCATTACTCAACATTATAATGTTTGTGTTTGTGTATGGGCCAAATAAGTGAATATCGCATATACAATATATTTACAGGTCATTCACTCCGCCCCGAGTTCGGTCGCAGAGTGCATTCGGCAGTGGAGCCGAATTTTTATTGCACCGTGCTAAAGCAGCTTAATGTATGCCGAAGAAAAAAATTCTTTATCCGAGCGGCCAACTCAACCAATAACACGTTGCGCGGTGTAAAAAATAGCATTTGTTTAAAACTAAAGTGTTTTTTTTATTGCCAATATATTAAGCATTTTAAAATGCGAAACACAAAATTGAAAGGTCTGAGTTTGAATAATCATTTAAACTCGCAATTTCTTGGAAAAAAATTGAGTAAATGACAAGGTAGTATTTATACTATGACTTCTTTGAGTCAGGCCGCCTTTAACCATCTTCGCCTTATTGTTTTCCACCGTTACGACTCCCCACGTCGTGATTATACCTATCGCAGAGGACGTTAAGTCAACGTTCAAATTAAAGTACTTGATTGCCAGCTGTTTAAAATGCCTCCTTTTTCACCCGCATCTTATTAATTATTTGGATGCTTTCAACATAAACTATGTACCTCTCTTTCCATATGACTTTTAGGCAAGTTTTTACACTTTTTCTGATCTGAATAAATTATTTAAAAGTAGACAAAAACAAGAAAATTAGCATATGAATTCCACAAATTAAATATGAAAAAAAATATTGAACAAAACAAACCAAATTTTTCAGTATTTTTAACGTTTGTTAAAAAAAAATTTCAAAACGTTAATTTACCATCCTGTAATTAAAATTTCGTGACGTGTTGTAATGAAATATTGACGAATGTCGCGTTTTTTTTTAATTCAATTTTTAGGGCAAAAATGTTTTTTGGAACCTTTAAAAAAATCTGAGAAACAAAAAAAAATCATTTTTTAATTAGGATATCCTTTAAATAAATGTTTAAGGTAGAACTTATTAAGAGAATTTATCAAATGGCCTTATTTAATGTTTCCTGATTCTTTTTGATTGCAACAATTATTAATTTTACAATTGTTTTTCATCACAGCTTTAATTTTAGATACGCTCCAAATAAACAAGTTTCATATTATATTCTACCTTTGTATTTTACTATATTTTTCTTTGAAGATCAGTTACATATATGTTAATTTGTATTTCTCTATGTTTTGACTTTAATTTAGATTCCTATAGTATGCCGTATCTATTACGGTCCTGTTAAAAAAATAATAATGGCAATTAAAGTCGGACATGTCATTTTTAACATGTTGATTACCTCTTAATTGGGTAACCTGTGTTTCATGTCAAGATTCGGGACGCGATTTTCGTGTTACTGTTAATTTGGAGTTTTTCCAAATTGTTTTTTATTTATTAGTAAATTTTTATTGCTAGAGTTTGTAAACGATTTTAAAACGCAACTTTGACAATACTCAACATAATTTACTTTTTCCTTCCGTTAAAATTTAATTGCATCCAACTGTACTGAACCATAAAAGTTCGCGAAATTAAAAAAAAAATTAAATCGACTTGGATAATTCATAAGTTTGGGAGCAGAAATTATTTATCTCCAAAGACTGATCTATTGATGCCAGGTTTAATTTGACATACTTTTTCGTAAAAATGGAAATCTATTTTAAATTTTAATCGACAAAATCCATTCAAAACTACAAGAGACATATTTTTTACCGAAATTTAAAATATATTTTATAATATAGCTAATACGAAGACATTATGGCCCGACGTAAATAAATCACGGATAAAGTAAAAAAATACGATTTAAATTTATATTTCCGGAACGATTAAAACTTGTAGAGTTGAGTTATTATTATCGAAAGGAATCAGTACACATAATAAGCAGTCAACAAAATGTTAGCTTGTATTTTTTCTAACAGTATAGCGTCATAAACTACTATTTGAACACTCGTTGCCATTGGAAAAAAAATGTATTGTTGAAGGATGTTAGCATCGGTAAATTTTTATGCTATTATAAAAAGCCTAATTACGATAAAAAAAAACCCGGGTCGCAGTGCCAAAACCCTGCCGACAATATAGTGTATTTGCTTGTATAGGGCCGTGTGGTTTTATACTTTTATTATGTGAAATTAAGTTTGTTTTTGGGCAAAATAAAAAATTTAACCCCTTAATACACCCCTTAAAATAACATTTTTTTCTTAATTGTAATATTATTATCAATCTAACGTCTACACCAAATTAAATACACCCTTCAATAAATAAGTCACTATTTGCAAACTAGTGTTTTCATAAAATTTGTAAATCCGGTCCTGTCGGGCCGATTTTATTAAAATTGTGGGGAAATCACTACCAAAGGGTTAAATTTCAATTTTGAAACGATTCGGAGAATTTTTTCGGTATTTTGGGGCCCAAAAACAGTTTTCAACCCCTAAAAACTACCCTTAAAATAGCCCGATTAGGCCCATTTTAAATAGGCTTCTTGCGGTGATGGATTTCAACATGTGGCCCAAATTTTGTTGAAATCAATTAATTCTTTCGAAAGTTATCGCGCGTACACATATATATATATATATATAAACATTTTTAAAAATGGTGCCAAAGTGTTCAGGAGGTTATGAAACGTCGAGAAATTTTGGTCCGACCCCTAGGTCCCGCCATCCGACCGACGCCAATAGTGTATGTTGCCATATGGCAAATACACTAATAATGTAAACAGGCAAATTGTGCGGATGTAAGCCATAATAACGCGTGTATTGTGCAACAAGTAAGGGTGTGTGAGGACATTTTCCTGTTTGAATATCGAGGTAGTCAGGTTCAGCAGTACCCCAGTTTAGATATCAGAGTCACTCGAAATGATTTAATCGCGCATACCACGCAGCATTCAAAATATGGGGAAAACGGGTCTTTTTAGTGATCTGCATCTTTGCATCTGGATCCCGTATGTGAGCCGGCTCACTGAACCGGTTCAAAAAGAGCCGAGTTCTGAATATGTTACTGCAGTCTGCCACTGAGTTACCTAGCTCAGTCAATCATATCACGACCTGTATAGAATCAAGAATGCATATAGCCAAACGTGTGATGCATGAGTCATTTGAGCTGACAGATGCATCAAAGCAAGAACTGATACGTAAGTGTAAAATGTGCTTCTGTGTGTTAAGTGTTTCACTGAGTTATGCGGATCCGTTGATCCGTCGGCTCAAAAAAAAGTGAGTCGGCTCTCACGGATCTTCTGTCGGAGTCGGCTCTTTGAACCGGTTCAGATCTGAGTTACACAACTCTATTATCTATATATTTAATTGCATCCGGGCGAATCGGGACCGGGCCGTTAGTATTCAATAAATTAACCCAATTTCAAAAAACTTTTACAAGTCACGATCGACTACTTTTACTGCTCGCACAGCCCTGACAATAAGTGCGATAGTAAAAAAATGACACTTTATAAACAAGTTCGCATTACTGAGCATCTATTATAATTTTATAGTCGAACCACCTGTGCAGACAACTCATATTACGCGTGTTAATATAAATTATACAAAACGGTCGAATCACGTGTGAGTACATTCCCGTTCAAAATTAACGCACGCCGGCATTTATTCTATTTAACAGTGCGTGCTTTTCATATTATGACTTAGGCATTTAACTCTTCAGTGCACAATGTTTGGGTAATTAATTGGAGTTGAATTTATTCTATTATAGACGCTCGACAACTTAGATCATTAGCGTTTTAATTACAATAAACGACATAAGCAATTATAATTAAACGACATCAGAAAACATTCATGTGCAGAGGTCTTGAACCAAAGACGCTAAGCATTACTGTCCTTTAGACTTGGATAACTCAGATCTGAACCGGTTCAAAGAGCCGACTCCGACAGAAGATCCGTGAGAGCCGACTCACTTTTTTTTGAGCCGACGGATCAACGGATCCGCATAGCTCAGTGAAACACTTAACACACAGAAGCACATTTTACACTTACGTATCAGTTCTTGCTTTGATGCATCTGTCAGCTCAAATGACTCATGCATCACATGTTTGGCTATGCATTCTTGATTCTATACAGGTCGTGATATGATTGACTGAACTAGGTAACTCAGTGGCAGACTGCAGTAACATATTCAGAACTCGGCTTTTTTTGAACCGGTTCAGTGAGCCGGCTCACATACGGGATCCAGATGCAAAGATGCAGATCACTAAAAAGACCCGTTTTTTTCCATCTCTACGTCTTATGTAACTCGGGAATGGACAGTCTTCGTAAGAAAGGTTGTTTTCAAATCGCAACCATAGTAACTTATCCTCTTTATATTAGCCCCTTGAGGAGAACCACTGTTAGTTTATTTTGGGGATTCCCAGACAAACATCTAATATCAATGCTTCGTGTTGATTAGTTTCTTTGAATTCTTGATACCCACTTAATCAGAAACGTACATAAATTAAACGATTGTGGTTTTTCGAAAAAGGTCTGTCATCGTGCCATTAATCAACAATAACACGTAAACAAATTGACCTCATTAACAAGTTACTGGCAATGTTGGCTTCTTGAGTCTTGGTGTAAGATAAACACATATTATTATGGATATATCAAAGTTGCCAGAGAAAAGTTAGATAAATGACCAGGGATTTATATAATATTTTCGTTTAAATAGATTACTAATGTAGGTTATGTCAAATTAATCAAACGAATTGGCAACGAAAATTTAAACAATTACACAAATTATATTTCATTGAAACAGTATATTCACACAGATCTAAAATACTATTTTCTTAGAGTCATATTAATTAATTAATTGTTTGTACGACAATAATACCACACATTCGATTTTATATATAAGCATGTGAGTTCTAAAATGGGTTACATTAATGTTATTAGTGTATTTGCCATATGGCAACATACACTATTGGCGTCGGTTGGATGGCGGGACCTAGGGATCGGGCCAAAATTTCTTGACGTTTCATAACCTCCTAAACACTTTGGCACCATTTTTGAAAATGTTTATATATATATGTATATATATATATATATATATATATTTATATACGTATAAATATATATATATATATGTGTGCGGGCAATAACTTTCGAAGGAGTTAATTGATTTTAACGAAATTTGGCCCACGTGTTGAAATCCATCACCGCAAGAAGCCTATTTAAAATGAGCCTAATCGGGCTATTTTAAGGGTAGTTTTTAGGGGTTGAAAAATGTTTTTGGGCCCCAAAATACCGAAAAAATTCTCCGAATCGTTTCAAAATTGAAATTTAACCCTCTGGTAGTAATTAAAAAGTGTCCCTAAAATTTTGATAAAATCGGCCCGACAGGACCGGATTTACAAATTTTATGAAAAAACTAGTTTGCAGATTATGAATTATTTACTGAAAGGTGTATATAATTTAGTATATAGGTTCAATTGATAATATTGCAATTTAGAAAAAAAAAATGTTTTTTAAGGGGTGTATTAAGAAGTCTAATTTTAAATTTTGCCCAGAAACCAACTAAAGTTCGCATAATAAAGCCACACTGCCTGTATAAGCAAATACACTATATTGTCGGCAGGGTTTTGGCACTGCGACCTGGGTTTTTAATAAATAGGCTCCGAAGGTTTTTTATTCAAAACTCTCCCTAAAATATGTACACAGATGCAAAGCCCGATTAGAATAGGGATGTTGACTGTATTCAAATAAAATTATAATTTTAACGTTAAGTGGTATTAGTTTCTATGATAGAAATACTAAAAAACACTACAATTTTCCTTATTTTTAAGGAATTTAATTAATATTTAATAAATAAAACCTAATAAAATCACTCTCAAGTCACGTGACAACAGACACCAATCAGAGCGCATGACGTCATATGTTCAGCCGCTGTCAAAAAACTTCATTGTTTGGTTAATATTTAGTGTGTAATTTATTCGAAAATTTCTTTAGAAAAAGACTGCAAGGACTTTTAACGTCATGGAAAGTGTATTTATTAAGGCTAATAGTTCGAAGACTTTTCTTTTATGGAGAATGTGTGATCACAATCTAAGGTCACTGTCAAATCAGATTTTCTGCAACCCAGCATTATTATAGTACAGAGACAAAAGTTCTAGCTCCTAGCGTTGAATGGTGGCGCCACGGGCACCGGCTTCACATCTTTAAGAGAAATGTTTATGTTTTGAACAAGCTATACAAGGCATCGTTCTTATCTTTTATATTATTACAGTACACAATATTTCGGTAGACACCAGTCAGGTCTATGAACACAGTGTGTACGATACAGTACATTGACCCTGATTCCGTACAGCAGCGAGCGTCGCGCTTGCAACGCAGATGGAGCGAGTACTGGGAACTGTTTATCAGACAAAGAACAGTATATATCAACCGCTTTCGCGGTTTGTGCAGAATCTCTCGTATCATTTCCGTGTGTGAATGGAACATTTATTATTATATGATGGTGTAATCGCTTGGGTTTAACGATATTTGTTTGATTTTATTGTTTTAACAATTTTTCTATCAAACAAAGACTTGCAAAATTTTGATCTAGGTTTTTGTAAAAAAAATAATTACTTTAAGAATATGTAGTACTTTTTGATCCAAAAATATCGAATTATTCTGGCTTCCAGATTCTAAACACAATGTTTTATCCCCTGCTTTAATTTATCCAGTAAACTAAACATACGGTATACACGTTCACATTATATTGTTAATTTTCAAAAAAAAATCTGAAAAACGGTTGACCCTGCACGCCATTATGCGTTCGATGTAGTTCTTTGAGCACAAAAAATTATGTATGTAATTGGTTAAAACTTGATCTTATGAAAAATCCAGAAGTTATAAAAAAAAAACACTTTTTTTGAACTTTTGAATTGCGATATCTCTCGAACGAATCAACCGATCAAGATGCGGTAAACGGCATTCGACGCAGTTTTTCAAGCACAAAAAGTTGATCAAAGATATTTGATAGTATTATTGAGCAGCATCGACTTCAAAAGTTTTGATCAGCTGATTCTGTATATCTCAATATTTCTGGCAATGCAATTTCTACATCTTGATAGTTTGGTTACTAATTTTTCTACATTTTTTGCAACATTTTTGGACGATATTCTTCTTTGGATCAAGAAACAGCAATACTGCAGAAGAACATTTTCCATAGAAAATTTACCTCAGAACCACTTCGTTAGTCGGTAGATACCTATTGTCTGCATTAAACTCTGGCAATTCAATCATAAAAAAAGTATTTTCTTTATCATGTAATAAACTTATAGACTCAAATAAAATTAAACGCTTCTTTTATTTTTCATTATCAGAGGAGTTTATTACACTATAAGCCACTGTTTTCCATTATAAAAATAATAAATAAGCATTTTAACACATACTCTCGAATGAGTATAACGGGACAACACCAATCTTAAATTGCATCTGAGAAGACGACCCATGGTGGACTGGATGACTACTGTGCGTTATGTTGGTGTTATAAATATTCCATTATAGAAAACATATTTTTATACTCCCTTCTATGATAAGTAATAGTACTTTATCTATCATGGAGGGTAGCATAAAAATATTTTTTTACCTACTAGATTCGGGCCGAACATTTTTTAAGAATTTAAATATATTTTCGCGTCTTGATATCTTTGGAATCGTGTGTATGTGGCAAAACGTTCCTCTCGATATTGCAAAAAAACGGAACAACATACGGTAATGCGTATTGAAATCGGTTTAACGAGTGTTGCGATATTTAAAAAAAAAATTCTCAAGGTCACACATTAACATAAGTAAAAACATACAAATCAAATCTTAACCATTTTTCATAAAATGTACTGCAGTTTTCAGTAAATTGATGTCATTGTCCAACTTTTGATACAGAAATATAAACAAAAAAAAATCATCCCCAATTCAAAAGTCAAAAGATTCAAGAATCAAATATATCAATTTACAACGTTATATCTAAAGCTAAAACAAAATAATGTACTTGAAAATCGAAAATATCACACTAATGTCCGTCTTCAGAAAGGTCAGGTATAAAACTTCGAGACAATTCCGTTGCTGTTACTACAGTAATGAATGAATGATAACTATGGTATCAGATACTGTCGCGAAGTTACATACCTGACCTTTCAGAAAACGGGCTTAACTGACTCTTTGAAATTAACAGCATACTTCATTCGGTATGATATTATTCAAGGTATTTTTATACTATAACAGAGTGGAATCCTATTTTTCTACAAAAACAAGTCTCCATAAATATCCAAAAATAAAGAATTAGCTTCAGTCGATAAATTGCATTGGAACAGTGAACGGTTTTATAAAGAAAAATAGTGAATGATTCGGGAGGCCAGAAATCGTGAAAGTGATGTCTAAATATGATTGATGAGGTCCTCAATAAGCATTCGGAAAGGCAGGTAAATGCATAGCGTATGAAAGATTCACGAATAGGAGGCGAGTTCGGAGATTGTGTTTGCTTCTTGTTCGCAATTTGAGGTGAGGTCAAAGGTGAGATAATATGAATAACTTGCAGCTTGAAGTATTTTATATTATATCCACGATGAACAGTTGCAATGTATCACCGTGGAAGTTTTGCATTTCAATGTCTGCTGCAAGTAAATTGGTAGTTATGTGAAGAGTCCACTTCGCCACCTCCATGGTTAAACTGAAAGTTTTCTTTGAAGAGTATAGACTTTTCCGTTCATAGTTTGAAGGAAATTTTAATGTAACCGGCAGTTTTGTCAAGTCTCTAATCCTATATGGTTTTACGAGAAATTTCAACCTAAAGAAATTTCGCTATATACTCATTAACGTGCCACACAAACCGGCATTCCATTTTGGCTACATCAATAATAATCAATATCAACCTGAGAGCAGAGAATTGTAGCTGCGAATCTCGTTTTGATTTTTTTTCCACCGTATTTTTGATTAAAAAAAAACATAATATACTGAAGATTACTTACACCAGTTCTTCTACCGTTTTCGTCATTCATTCACTGAGACCACGCCACGGTAGGTATTTTGATTTGATCGCGTTCAAAAATGTCTAAATTTTAACAAAATTACTCAACGTAGATTATTGCAAATTAAACAAAAGAGCAAACAAATAAAATTACGAAACCATAACGACCGATCAAGTAAAAAAGTTAATAAAATTTGTTAAATTATGTTGCCAAATATAACTGCTCCTGCATAAATTGACCGAGGTATAAAGAAAGATCTGCTTCCACTTCGGTTTATAAAAAAACTTAAGAGTATATATTTCTACCTTAATAAAGACCTCCTGCAGTCAAGATTCTTCATCTCAAATTCTTCCTTTCGGTTAAAAACGGTTAAAGCTCTCCTGACGTTTAAAAGAATTTAAGGAGAATGCCCCAATACACCTCACTACAAACACTACAGGCGAAATATTAAAATAAATTTCCTCGAAAAACATAACTTTTAAAAAAATGTGTATAAATTGCGTAATACTAATTTTCGACACGTAGTCAAACTTGTTCTCGAAAAATTCACCTACTAGATTTGTATTATGATACCTGATCCTTCATGTGATCTTTACCCGAGCCTTTTAGCTTTAAAACTAGCGTCGGGAGAGCTGTAACAGTTTTAGGCGAGGGAAAACGATTTGAGTTGATGCTGGGGGTATTTGTAGGTAAGGATTAGGTATATAATATGATGGAATCGTACAATTTCTACTTGGAATTTCCAAACATCGACATCGCCGTTTAATACGGTGAGTGGGAAAACTCGCGGGTTTGATCATTAAAATTCTTACGCGCTGAGACAGTACCGGACTGAAAATATTTTAAAGAAAAATTATATGAAACATGTAATCGGTATGCATAAACTAAAAGGATAATGATCATTTGATTCATTCTGACAATATATGTTTATTAAACAGCTCTCGCATTCAGTGGAATCGCCAATAAAAGAGAATGTCGCTTATAACTATTGAATGACTGAACCGATTTGACAAAATTTTCTTTTACGTATATTGTGGAAGATTTCCTACAGGTGTTAAGATTTGAATAATCAAGCTGAGTAGGAGTTAATCGCGTAGGAAAACGGATATTTTAAAATTAATAATAATAGCTTCAATCGTCATTATAATATTATAGCTATTAACACAGGTATATATATTTAATTATAATTTATGATTTTAATCCTCCTTTCGAAATATGTATGACGCCATTTCGCTTAACAAAAAGAATCTATTTTGCAATTTGCACCGAACAGGTAGTCGATTGACTAAGATTCCCTATAGCTCTCTGTTTCTGCGGATATAATTATACAAGATGTAATTACTTACAATAATTGGTCGTAAATACGGAGTTTGCGAGAGCATTACCCGCTTGATTCAGCCCTTAATCTTAATATTAGCGTGCTGAATTAACAATGTTGACATTAAGAAAACAATTTAATTTTGAGGATTTGTGCACGTTAAGACTTCGTTCTTAATGTCATTACTCATTATGCAGGAACTGAATCAATATATTTTCTCGATTACAGTACTGTACAAAAGAAAACGACATCGCATCCCTATACAAATTACATAATATAAATATGTGTACGTATTAGCTTGGCAAACCATTTTGTGGTAAATTTCTTTTAATTTAACCCGTTCAATATAAGTTTCTCTGATAATTAAGAAATGATTGTCTGGTGTCCAAGAAAATGATGAGAGCCGACTCTGTGTTAATTTATAAATCTAATTATCGATAGAAAATAATTATACTAGACCAACCTAACAGTAACAGAGAAAGCATTGACAAAATAATTTCATAAAAAATATAATATACAATTATATAAATAAAATATAAATTTTATAAAAAAAACAAAAATAGTTACGATAATATTAAATGTTGTACACCAGAATTAGTAGGTACTGCTGTAGTCGAAGTATAAGAACCACTTTTTTAAATATTACTTATATTTTGTTGTTTGTACGAAAATCACTATTTTAAAATCTGAAACAAGAACTTAAGAACACTACGAAGTATTTCCGAGTTATAAAATTTAATAGTTTAATATGTTATTTTTGATAATTATTTATTTTAATTTATTTTCGTGTGATTAAATTTATATTGTGGGAGAATGAACACGAAATAAAAATAATCATGACTGTGATGCAATGAACGAGGTTTAAAAATGAAAGTGAAATTTATAAATGTCAAAATTAGTAGAATATCTTAAAAAAAGTAAAATTAACTTTTCAGATGTGTATAAAAAATAAATTCAAGAAGGTATATGTAATTCAGAGAACAAAATTATACAAATTACATCGATTATTCGTTAAAAATTATGCTTAGGATTACAAAATAATTGTCATGATACAAAACAAATGAAATAGCTAAAACAACAAAAAAAAATTTGAATGAATAAAAATTATTTATACATGCGAGTGTTGTCCAAACAAAAATTTTGAAAGATGTTTTGATACAGTTGGAAGAAAACACAAAAAACTGAATATATAAAAATCAGGATTTATATATATGAGCTATTTTTTTAAATAAAAATGATACATCCAGGCGACTTAAGTTTTTTTTTTAATACACTGCTAAAAATTTAACGATTTATCATAAAATTAAGGTCGTTCACACTGTTTTAATGGCACTCAAAACACACTAATTCAATTAGGCGTGTAAAAACAATTGATCACTTAAAACAAAATAAAAAAAAAAAACAATCACAAAAACAAATCACTATCGTGTTATAATAATTGTACAGAACACTAATGCACTATTGCAACATCATATTTTTACTTCCGGGTCAGGTGAAACACAAAAAGGCGTGTTTCGAACGGAAAATCGCCGCGAAAAACCGGTCTGATTCACGACTACAGAAAAATTGCAACTTTTCCCAACGAAATTCGGCATTTTTTTAAGAACCAACACACCATTTCATGTATTCTCTCTTACACTATCTCTTTTGTAATATTATTTACCGCAAAGGAAGCATAATGCACATTATGGTTCTGTCTTTTTCTAACGTGCAGCCGTTAATACCCCATAAACGGAAAACGTACGTTCAACGAACGTGTACTCTCTCCCACTACTGAATTCAAGGTGCAATGACCGCAACTTTTGCTATCCTACGCTAGATGTCTACGCAGTCGTATTTAACACATGCAACCGGTTCGCGTGTTCGATATCGTTTGTTTGTTGACATTTTTTTTAGAAGTTCATTGTTCTCTCTATTTTTTGTGTTGATAAACTTTTTCCTACAGAGATATACTCTGCATATAATATTTGAATCACACATTTTTAAAATAGACTTCGCTTTATTTGAATAACTCTTGAGTAATTACGTACAAATATATTCATAATAATAAAAAAAAAAATACATTCCTTAATAAACAAGAATCCACAGAAATGTTATTTTTGTTGTTAAAAATATTTTTATGGCTAATGTTGAAATATTTTATTTCAAGAAGCTGTAAAATATGTAAATATCGCGCTACGTGTGTATTAATTTATACATCCGACTAATTACGAATATAAATTATCAAATAGCTGTTGTTTATCTGTTAATATCTACGTGTGAACATAAAAATGTAATTAGTACTATTTTGGTTCGACAAATAAATATAGCCCGTTCTATACAATTTTTTATTTAATTTCTTTAATTAGTTTTCTTTATACAAAAAAAAAACGTGTAAAACGTTGCATTATGCACTTAAACCGATTGTAGGAGTTCGATGCATCATCGAGAGCCGAGTATGTAATAAAAAAATATATATTATTATAATGAAACAGATTCGTACATTCAGCAAGTTCATAAAGCGCTTTATGCGATTAAGCAGTCAATTCCCTATGCATTACTTTCTGTTGACACTATACTAACAAAATTGATAAATTGTAATGTCTATCTTTAGTTTTTACACAGCATTTTTATCTCTTCTCAATGTAATTTTCATTATAATTAAATCAAATATTAGAAAAAAAACCTTATTACAGATAAGTTTTCATTGTAAAGTACTAAAAAGAAAATAATATTTTTTAATAATTTACGTTCATAATTATAAACGCGTGGTTCGTGACTATTGAACTGTCACGCTTTTACAATCACGAATCTTAATAATGGTTACACTTTTGTATAACAAACGCAATACTGTAAAAAGTGTCAAGAAGTTTTTAGCTGGAGATTGACACGAAACACATCTATAATCTATTTTTTTACAGCTGACCAAAATATTTTTAATATAACTGACGTTGAAGTTTTTTGTCACTTAACACATAAAAAAATTAAAGTTAATATTAGAAAAAACATGTAAAATACACCTTGGTCTGACGGGTATTTAATAATCTCTTTTGTGTGCGTGTGGCGCGAAAGAAAGAGAGGGAGAAAATGGTATAGAGTATAGAGTATATAGACGCTCGACAGCTGAGATCATTAGTGTTAATTAGTATTACTAACCTCACTTCACTATTTTTCTTGACGAGGCTCACTTTAAAATAAAAAAAAAATCACCACGATATAGTAATCTTAAGAATCAGCATCAAATAATAATTTCATATTTATGAATAAATAAAATGTAGGAAATAAAATGAAACCAACAACTGAACACGTATTCTATTATTATTAAATAAAGTATATTCAATCAATATGAACTCTATCCTGTCTCAACACAGAGATCCGCGTACAATCTTTACAATATCGCACGCAGCTTACATAACATAAACCATTACACAATTCATGGAACATGCGTTTAAATACTATGGATCAAACATTTGTCTATAAAAATTTCTATTTTCTTGTTATCTCAACTTCGTTGTTTTATTTGAGCATAGCGCCTGGAATTATCAATTAAATAAAATGACAACAGTTTCACTTTAAAACTCTCAATCTATACGTAACTTCTGTTTAGTAACTGCGTTGTGCAGCGCTAAGAATTGGCTGAATGTTTAAAAACCACAGCAGCTTACGAGAGTTCAGCTGATCCGACGTTGTCACGTTGAACAGTACAGCAAAAACACCGTACGGGTTACAAACGTAGCACGTTGCTCCCAGTATGTTGTGGTCGTCTTACGTATTGGCTGCTGTATATTAGTGGGTTGAGCTAAGCAGTTTACGAATGTCGCGAAATAAAATATGCATCCTTTTGTCGTTTTGTTAACACGATTTATATGTTACTGTTTTCAAAAATATTCTAATTAACAGCAATAAAAGGAGTTTGATATTGACATGAACGAGTCAATTGTAAATTATATTTTAAAAGTACGACTTTTATCATTTTTTCAAAAATTCTTTCACAAATAGGTACGGGTCGTAATCGTTGCTTGACAAATATCAACTCTAATCCTAAAAAAGAGTCATTGCAATATGTTGATACTGAGTAATTCATAAATTATTATTTGGACTATTAAAATTACTTTTAGGCATTCCACAAACCACGTGACCCTAATAAATGTTGACATTTCCGCTATATTAATAGAAATATGACAGTCATAACAAATGTGAGACGTCGGACCCCTGGCAAATGTGAAAAATTATACACGTAATTATACACGTAAAAAGCAAGCGTGTAGAATAGTAGATAGAGAAGCAGTCAGTATAGATATTGAAAGAAGAGCGCCACGTCGAAAAGAGCCGTTGAGACGCGATGCGCAAACTAAACATTGTCAACCCCATCCAAGCGCGCCGTTAGATGTTTCACATTAAAAATACTGTATGTTCATATACAGTGGAATCCGTTTATAATGACATCGAAGGGAATTGACAAACACGTCATACTAAGCGGACGTCATACAAAGCATTTTTGTGAAAAAAAAAACTTTCTTTTTTTTAGGTAGCATAGGGCCGCTGACGGGTATTCCTTTGTTTCGCGTGATTTTAAACTACTGAATTAACGCTTGATCAACATTTTCTTGCGCGATTTTCGAAGCCTCTTCGGTTTCAAAACATTTGAATTGAACGATCGCTTAATCCGGTTCTTGTTTTTGAAAATCATTGAGATTGTCGAATGACCCACGCCCAATTCCTCTGCGAGAGATGAGCTTGATTCTCCATTTTCTAATCTGCATATTATTCACCTTTCTCCTCAATCGTAAATGCTTTACGACGTTGAGATGATATTTTTTACATAGGATATCACTAAAAACAATGCGTGACGTTCAACTATCAATTACTCACTGAGATTCAAAACAAAAACAAGCCACGTGCCGAACGTCGTCGGGAATCAACGAACATTGCCGAAGGTGTAAAGAATCATGTCGGTCACTATAAACGGACAAAATTTATTAAAAATGGGTCATAATAAGCGACATGTCACTGTAAGCGAAGTCATTATATCCGACTTTGTTACAAAGAATTCTATATGAAAACCAAACCTCGTTGTGTAATTAGATCATAATAGGCGGTTGGTCAATATAGGCGGAGTCATAATAAACGGATTCTACTGTATATACCGCACAATAAAAAAAAGAGCCACTGTCTATAGAGAACTTTACAAAACGGCGCTTAACATTAACGTGACTGTGAATGTAGCGAACTCGATGTCGCGGTCGTTCAGCTTGTACAATATTGTACAGTGTCGCTTGTCGCGGCCAACACTGTGTTTACGGAATCACGACGCGACCGTCTTGGACCCGGTCCAAATTTGTCAATAATTTATTTTTATATTCAGCCACACATACACAATATCTACATAATATTATATTATGTACTTATACGTGCAATCGGTTACTGGCTGCATAAATCGATGGCAACGTTGCAATACCTCGTCGTACAGCCTGTTTGATTTTTGGCGAAACTGTGTCCTGTAGTATAGGGTTGCCACCCGTCCGGGTTTTCCCGGATTTGTCCTAGTTTAGAGGGCATCCGGAGAGCGTCCGGGCGGGGCTTCATTTGTAGTCCGGGTTTAAAAATATAAAGTCTTGGGCCGCCCGCGACACACGCACTGTGTTAGACTTAATATTTTAATACGGTCTTGTTTTCATAACAGAGTATATTAATAATTTGTGTTTTATTTTAAGAATAAAAAAATTCTAACTGATTATTAAAACAATTTGTAACAAACTGTAATAAGATTCTGTTTTGTTAGATACATTTAAAATGATGACAAAAGATGACTAAATTTAATTTTAAGGTCTGAAAACAAAACAAAAAGGTGATTTTTGACATTTTCAAGTGTTTTTTATTACACTATGTTTAAAAAAATCTGTTGACATGCCCGGGTTCTGGGCTCTAAAATCCGGGGTTTTCACGCATCTTGTCCTGGTTGCCAAATTTTAGAGATGGCAACCCTATATAGTATATTTATGGATAGTGGGTAATTGGACACAAATAAATGAAAATTCTAATTTTTCTAAATTTGCTACGTTTCGCAGGTTAGTTTCCTACTTCTTCAGGCAAGTTTATAGTTTAGAATCTTTGTTGATATGTTTGCAGTGATATCATCTTGTCATTTATTTGTGTCCGATTACCCACTATCCATAAATATATAACAACATGGACGATAACAACTATATAGTATATTACACCGTAAGGGCAGGAATTTCAACTTTCTGGCCATATATGGTGTATACTATTTTTCTTCATACCCGATCGAAAGTACGCACTTTCGTATCAGTGTACACTAGAAATTAAGAAATTACGTTTCGTAGACGTGGAAAAGTGCATTTACCTTTTTTAATTATCCAACAACAATGTTATCTTTTCTTGGCTAAGTACCCACGTCATTATGGTAAGTGATAAAGTCAATGATAAGCAGAAAAAAACCCGGGTCGCAGTGCCAAAACCCTGCCGACAATATAGTGTATTTGCTTGTATAGGGCCGTGTGGTTTTATACTGTTATTATGTGAAATTAAGTTTGTTTTTGGGCAAAATAAAAAATTTAACCCCTTAATACACCCCCTAAAATAACATTTTTTTCTTAATTGTAATATTATTATCAATCTAACGTTTACACCGAATTAAATACACC
This sequence comes from Venustoraphidia nigricollis, assembly GCA_034508555.1. Taxonomy (NCBI): domain Eukaryota; kingdom Metazoa; phylum Arthropoda; class Insecta; order Raphidioptera; family Raphidiidae; genus Venustoraphidia; species Venustoraphidia nigricollis. The sequence goes on along the minus strand of JAVRKA010000032.1, from coordinate 825,188 downwards.
CCCTTCAATAAATAAGTCACTATCTGCAAACTAGTGTTTTCATAAAATTTGTAAATTCGGTCCTGTCGGGCCGATTTTATTAAAATTGTGGGGACATTTTTTAATCACTACCAGAGGGTTAAATTTCATTTTTGAAACGATTCGGAGAATTTTTTCGGTATTTTGGGGCCCAAAAACAGTTTTCAACCCCTAAAAACTACCCTTAAAATAGCCCGATTAGGCCCATTTTAAATAGGCTTCTTGCGGTGATGGGTTTCAACATGTGGCCCAAATTTCGTTGAAATCAATTAACTCTTTCGAAAGTTATCGCGCGTACACACACACACACACATATATATATATATATATATACATATATATATAAACATTTTTAAAAATGGTGCCAACGTGTTTAGGAGGTTATGAAACGTCGAGAAATTTTGGTCCGACCCCTAGGTCCCGCCATCCGACCGACGCCAATAGTGTATGTTGCCTTATGGCAAATACACTAAAAAGCGGAATCCAGATTATCTGACCAAACTACACATAGTTCACAACCACCATAGAAACCATTCCAGAATACGCCGATATTCCAATAGGGGCATGGCCTAAACTTTATAAAAAAAAGTAACTAAAATTAGTTTGATAGTCGCCTTCTCAAGGCCACCGCTCCGATGCTGTTCACCACCACATGCGCTCTGGGGATCCCCTTTTTCTCACTAATCTAATTATTTTAGTGAAACAAAAGAACGTCCTTTTGGCTTGACGACTTCATTAAAAGTTTATGTGCAATATAATACGAAGACTGCCACTGTAGAAATATAATTAATATTAGCATGAAATTAGTACGTCTATTGCTGTCGTAATTTCTGTAGTGACGACGCACTTCGGCCTAATGAGAGAGAAGCTGATATTACCGGGCTGCGTGTGTCGGTAATGAAGATATCTGACGCACAGACGATACGTACTTTACGACGCCACGGCCGTGTCATCCCACAGCTGAAGACATGAACACGCACGATCAGATTAAAACGTACGCTGCTTTAGCTTCTGACATATTACTATGCTCCTGAGACGTGTACAAAATAGAAAACGTACCAACAAACAAAACCGAGAAAAAGTTCTACGGACTACGAAATGTAATATTTTCACGCAGAGTAAAACTGATTAATCTATTTAGCCACAATAAGTAGTTTTTATACAAGACTGAAATTAAAATTGTGCAGAAGTGGGATACCTACAATATAATAACAGAGCATAAAATAGGTGCAATTTCGAAAATATAACGTTTCATAACAAAAACGTTTGAATAGATATTTAACAACTGATAATTTTCACTTTTAGGTTTGATTTAAAATGCCCACTATTATTTATCATATTATTACACGTTTATAACTTCTGGTGTTGCTGAAATCGCTGCACTGGACTTGTGCTGGCTCCCGTACTGGCTGCGATGGAAATGACGTCACTGCGGGCTTCGGTGTATGGTCACAAACTGAATTTGAAAATTAGAGCCGGAGCTATTTTTCGTGTTTTTTTCTCTTCTGGCTTTGAACAAGAATCAATCAGAAAACACTATCTTGTCACCTGGCAAACGTCATAAACAATCATGGCGTCTTAGTGTGTATACAATTTCAACAGAAAAGAAGAAGGTCTGCACCTCAGTAAGACTTGGACACCAGCACTGAGGCACACTAAGCTAATAAACCCAACGACCAATCAGAGAAGAGCAAACTACGACCGAGTAGAGAACGACAACCAACGGTGCATAAAAGAAGAAGGAGAAGCAGTTAGTCGACACACTTGCTTGTGAGCAGCCGAGAAGGACACTTCGCCCGCTACCACATCGCCTTTGATAATGTCTACCGCAGTTGTAGACGAAACGTCAGATAGAAATACCAATGGACCACGGCGTACAAGCCCGGAAACCAAAAAGTTTTGCAAAAACGCCAGCCGTGAAAGCCAATAAAAGTTCACTTTTGTGTACAAATTCTAGTGTAGTTGGAACGCAGATACAAACCATCAAAAAATCCAGAGTCACCGCATGCTTAGAACCTGGCAGCAAAATCAAGGAGCGAATCTAGCGACAAAACCAGCCTCGTGTGTAGCGGCTTTTACATATTACAGCATCGCCGAAGTGGAAAGGGCGTTTAATTACAAGGGAGCTACTAACGTCTTATACGGATGGCACGGCACATAGAGGAGCTATCTATCTGTGTATACCTTTCATACATCACTTTGTCCGCGCATAGAGCTTCGTTGGGTTATGCTCCATCAATCATATTTATGTGTGTTGGGGGGAACTCAGCATCCGACGACGTACGATATATATATCTCACATTCTCGTAACACAACCACTGCTTACCGGATTCGGTTACGTACTTCCGCATTAACAGTCTAGAGTAAAATTATGTCCGCAAGGAATTCTTGTGTTGGTATTACTTGTTGAGGCATACCATAAAGAAGATCTATCAGCAGTGCTCGCATAAATACCAAGCACTGACGTCAAAATATTTCATACTGCATTTGGTTTACATTCGGAAATCTAATAAGCTAGAGCGCATTCTAAGTCTCCCAGTCTAGTGTAGCTACTAAGGATTCATCAAGTCAAGTAGCTTTAACATTCATACGAACGACTTGACTTTAGCTTGACTTGATTTCAAGTCATGTCAAGTGGCTTTAAAATCAAAATGTGTGCTTGTTTCACCATCTCCGGCACTTTTTAAGATTTCTGCATAATGGGGAAACACTTGCCCTATCGCAAAAATCAGTCAAATCAACAATGGCTTACGTACTGTCACGCCGTCTATAGAGAAACAATGAAATACTATTATCGCAGAAGGCAGTAGAAAAAAAATCTTATATGCTAGGCACAGATTGCAAAGTGGTTATGTATATCAAAATCATCTAATATAAAAAAGTCTCGTGTCACGGTGTTTCCCAAACTCCTCCGAAACGGCTGAACCGATTTTGATAAAATTTTGTGTGCTTATCGGGTAGGTCTGAGAATCGGCCAACATCTATTTTTCATACCCCTAAATATTAAGAGTGGTCCACCCCAAAAATTTTTTTTTTTATTTTTTGGACAAAATTATTTGTTTTTATTCTTTCATGATTCAGCATTAAAAAATACATTTAATTCTAAATTTTCACCCTTATACGATCAACCCCTGATTTTTAATCGCGATTTTTATATTATTCTGTTCCATTCATAGATCCACAAGATGGCAATCGAATATAACATTGTAGTATACTATAATTTTCATGTATAGTTCTATCAAGCAATCAGTTATCCGCGCCAAGTGTCTCTCGTTGTCACTCTTCAACCAGCAAACATTATGGAGTAGGGGTGAGAACGAAGCCGGCTTCCTTTCTCTCACTCACTATACAGTTTTCGTCCATTTTTGTTTTTGTTTTTATTTGTGTGTCAGTGACTTATTCATATCATTTTAATTTTTCAGTGCAACTCTCAAGTTAATTTTATTCTCATAGTGAGTGAGCGAGTATTGAAACAAATAATTATAAACTCGGGCGAACGAACGGAGTGAGTGAGTAATGAAAGAATCCTAACTATTAAAATCCTAATAAAAAATTGAACTTAATAAGGCGGAACAAAGTTCGCTGGGTCAGCTAGTATTCGTATATATTTTATCAGCTTCTCAATATTGTTTTAACCTAAAAGTGATTTAAAAACTTTTGTTTTATATTGCAGACATACATAATTACTTACATATATATCTATTTGTGCTAAGACTTCCGTTCAGCACTCCTCATTTCTGAGAATAGTGTTCTGAAATCAGGTCATCCCAGTAGGCGGATTTTTCTTTTAAAATGCAAACTACTTTCTTTAATCCTCTTTTTTAATAAAATCTTGTAAATCAAGAAAATCAAAATAATTATAGATCACCTAAATCACAGAGAAAATATCAAGTCTAATGGATTTATTTTAAGATATTTAACGCAAGCAATCTGGCAATATCTCCTATCTATGAAATTACAAATTTTACAGGACTGATGAAAAACGTTTCCCTGCTGTAAAAATCAAGCATTCGAAAGATATGTAAATTGTATTAATTTCAATTAGGTGACATTTTTTGGTAGGAAAACTATGTTTCTGCTAAATAATTTGGACCGAATCGTCCACAATCACGACGTATATTTATATAATTATTTATGTCAGAGGTATATTTTTACATGTAAAACCCTATTATACAACCGTGAAAATATTTAGCAAATTTCATTATATTTATTACTAGTCGTTACCCGCGTCGCCGCACGTTTGAACATAAATTTTATTTATTATAATATATCAAATGTTAATATTTTTGTTGGAATGGTCCTATCGCTCAACTGGCTGGAATTATTTTTCTAATATTGGATTGTACCTTCAATTATGGGTGTTTCATAATATAATAGCAAAACTGTAGGATGTCTATTTGTATATATTAAAAATAATTGTTTCACCCAACATTTTTAGGTAATGTTTTTTTTTGAGTTTTTTTGTTGTAACAGAATTAACTACGAGTCACCGGTATTTTTCCAATTACATACGAGTAGCTGTGATAATATATGCACCAATGTTTATTTTCAATTCCAGTGAATTTATTTATAGTAATTCACGTAACTGCCTACTGGATATTAAAATTTCTAAGTTATATGAGTATTTCTATATTATTAACTATCAATATTTTCGATTTTCTGCGGAATAACTAAAATATCTTGAACTAGATCTTTGACTTACAAACGCCCTGTTTCTGTTATCACATCTGAAAATCGGACCAGTGTAACATTTGTATCAGTGCAAAATATATAAAAAGTAATAATAAAAAAATGAAATCACGAAAGGAAAGGAACCTGTCAATGTTTTACATGTATAGTATAAATAATGCAGGCATGTAATATACTGAGTGTTCGAAAATAAAGCGCTTTACTTTATTCGAAATAACACGTAGATTCAATCCTTTCGCTACGAGCAGGCGGTATCTAGTAGGTACTGATTACTTATTTAAAATTCAGAAAACATTCTGCAATTCCACGACATTTTTGCCATGATTTCCAGAAAAGTTCTTTGCCTGTAATTTTGTTTTCTGGTGAGTTTTTCGGTATTTTCGAACATTTTGCATTATCCATAGGTGGCAGCACGATATTTTCAGAATCAGCAACACTCGAGAGGAATTGCACTGATTTGATGAAAGGATATTTCATTGGGTTAAGTTCTCGGATATTTGCTCGTAACTAAAGAAAGAAAGAAAAATACATTTTTTTTTTTCAATAAATATTTTTGACTAAGTTTCCTTAAATATTCCAGAAAAAAAATATTCAGTGACGAAGAAGTCAGATTTGTTCAACAGCTTCTCACATACGTATTAATCTCTTGTCCTAATATTGATTTTCCAGTCTCAAGGAATAACTTTATAACAAAAATTCCAGCCAATGGGCCAACAAGACTATTCCAACTTTAAAAATATTGAAATTTGACACAATACATTATAATAAATAAAATAAAATTGCAGTATACGCGTGTGGTGACGCGGGTAACGGCTAGTAACAAATATTAAGATATTTTATATTGGTCTGCATGGTTACGTAATACAATTTCACATGTAAAAATTTACCAAAGCATATTTGTCAGTTACCTAACTAATTTCTTTTTGACAGATCTTCAGAACTAAAGAATAGCTGTTTTTTATTTTCAAAATATTTCCGAAACTATAAAGTTTAGGAAAAAAAATGTTTACAAAACTTTCTTGGTAAGTATACCATTATTACAGAAAAACAACGTTATAGTTCATATCTCTTCTGCGCATGCGCGAATTTCTCCCAAAGACAATAAAGACCTACGTGTCAAACATCTTACCAAAAAATTTGGTTTCGATCTGGTCAACCGTCTGATCTGTATCGTGTTCACAGACGTACAGACTTTTTCCAAAAATATGTTTTTTGAATTCGAGAGATCTCAAAACGAAAAACATTGTAAAAATTTTATCCAAACTAGGACCATTCCCCAGTTATGGAGTTGAAATGTTAAAATAATGACCGTAAGCTCGTAAGTTCACTGTGCAAACGCAGCTTTAAAAGAATCGGCAAGCGCGATCGCGAGGTGGACAGCCCGAGTGGCAAAGAACTGGGTCACTGTGTATGTGTGTACAGTTACAAGGGGATCCGGCTCTATCGGCCGCTTCTATCACTCACGCCGACTATAATATTATGGTGGCTTGCCGAGACCTAGAGCGCGCACTAGTGCATCGCCGTTTAGTGCAGTCAGTGCTTAACGTTAACAGCCACTGCATCAGTTTCTATTACTTAATAATACAACACACTACCCGCCCCAGCACTGATAGAGTCGAGTGACACGGCACGTGTCAGCACGTGAACTTGCCAAAAAGTGTTAGATAAGAAGTTTACGTAACGTAACGAGGTTGCGTGAAAGTCGTGACGTCTATGACACGTAATGTCACGTGCGAACACGTTTCGTGCCGTATAATCACTTAGAAGAATAATTGGTCAGAATTACCTACCCTTCCTATGCTAGAAACAGTCAACTGTTCTAGATCTAGAACTAGCTGAGTAAAGCCCAGGGTGACATTTCATTTCGAGGCAGTCCGATCTCATATTGAAAATTTATAGTTTCAAAAAAAAAACGGGCTTATATCAACGTACTGAAAAGTAGAAAATAAATTTCTTTATCTTCTATAATGCTTGGAATTGTGGAGTACTCGATGAATTCTATCACGTTTCGAAACATTATTTAAACGAAAGAAATTTATATTATTTTTTGTTATAATAGAAAACAGTATCACGGGTAATTGGAATAATAAAATATCAATTATTATTCCCATTACCCGTGATACTGTTTTCTATTATAACATATATCTGGAATTGAACTTTAAAGATGAATTATTTTTTGTGATAATATAAGCTTTTTTAAAATGTTTTTTGAAATTATAAATTTAGTTTTAAAATTTTTAATCGTTATAAGTATATTAAATACTTTAAATTTAAAACGGCTGGACACACATTTTTCCACCATAAATACCATAACTTCCGCCTTATATTTTCTTTCCCCATTTTTTAACTTGTTATTTAGGTACTGATAATAGTTTTATACGTATCTAAAATGTAATCAAGTATATTACAGACTAGTAAGTTATAACATGCGTAACAGTCACACGAGTCATAATATCATTACGTCTGAGATATATACCATATATGCATATCCCCTTTATAAAATTGCTGCTTTCCACTTCATTTTCAGATATTTACAACATTTTTGAGAGTTCAATTGTGTAACACACATCACATCGTTACACACACATAAAAAGCAGCTATTTCTTAGGAGGTAGTGTAAAAAATGATTTAAGATACGGTTAAAATTCGAATTATGACATAAAACCGATTCATACTGCCTTCCAGACCCCAATAATTTTAATCAAAATATTACATTATTGTATTGTCATCAAAACTACATACGACTGCAAAGTTTCACGTTGATTGGACATTTGATGAAAACGGAGTTGCGAAAATAGACTTCGTACGGTGATAGATTCCCGTATGTGGGTCAAATTTCATCAAAATCAATTAACTCCTTCGAAGGGTATTGTCCGTACACATTAAAACATTGCCAAAAATGGTGCCAAGCCGTTTAGAATGATGCGTTCGCGAAAAGTGCAGAATGCGCGGAGTCGTTGTGAATGAGGCAGCATCGGAGCCGAATGCCATAGGCAGTGTGGCATGAAACTTAACAAGCGAACGAACGTCCGCGAGAACGGTCAATGCCCAGCGTCGGTCGTCGTCATCACATCGCCGCAATAAGAGTTACGATCGTCATCGACACAATATAACATAACAGATATTATGAGATATACTTTACTATACAATAGGTGTTACAATGGCAAGATCGGATTCGATCGGTTTTTATATTCCGGATATATTCTACTAGCAATTTACCTGGGACTTCGTCGAAGTGGTAAAAATTGCACCTGCAGTTCTTTTATATGAAATGAACAAGTTCGCTCAATTGATCGAGCTTGTAGTTGACAAGATTTCTCATAGGCTACTGAATCTAGTAAAGACATCGTTTCAAGCTACACACATTCACCATTGACACAATTGAATATTGCTTACCATTCAAACATGTCTGGGTTACCATAATGTCGCTTTTGTGATAAAAGCGTTGGGAATAACTGGACACACTATAATATTGACTGATTTTTAACATACCAATCTTTCGTGCCGCTTTTCCTAAATATAAAAACCCCTACGCGCATTCTTTTGGTAGACGTTCTTTGGCTGGTTGGACGTAGGTTATCCGTTATAGTAATGCTGTTTTTCTATGTTCACAAGTCATGCGTCATCAGAAATTCAAAATTATTTAGTTTGTAGCATGTATTAAAAAGAAACAACCATATAGTGTCATCTATCTCGGTTCACATAGCGAAGGTAAACTGTACTCCGAGTTGTGTCTTCAAAACTGAAGAGACCAGCTACCACGGCCGAAGAACTCGTCTTGTCTCTGAACCTCGTGATTTTTAGTGACAAGAAGACTTTAAAAGCAGCGAATGAAATTATATAAAATTTAAGTTTTGTGAACATACCTAGGCAGAAAACATAATCCTGTACTAAAAGCTATTAATTTAGATATAACTTTTTATAAAAAAAGTAGAACCACTTTAAAAAACTCGCTAAATAATCTCGAATACAACAGAGTCGAAATCCTTCGACAAGTTAAGGCAGAACAAACAATATACTTACGCGTCGAATTGGTAACCTTTTTGAAGTCGGTTAAAATATATTATATAAAAAATGCGTGGGAAACCGTATTCTATTCTCAGGAGTGTCCCCATGTTAAAAATAATTTTATAGTAGGTTTATTACCTACATACATTTATAATGATCGGTAAGTAACATTTTCAACTTGTAATAATTACAGTTATAAGAAACTAATTGTCACAATTCAGATCCAACTTTATCTACAAATACTTACAACGACTACAATTTAACTCGATGTTTTGCTTACCTGAAACAAAAAGAAAAACATAATTAATTTAAACGTAAAATAAATGATATATTTCTATAATTATTATTTATAATTACTAGCGGTACCTGTGCGAATAATTCGCACTAAAATTCGTTTCTAATTTCTCACACTATTTATAACTTTCTTCTTTTTGTTGTATTACATTACGAAGCTCAGTGACGGTTCAAGAAAATATTTTTCTAAAACTGTCACATAGAGGCGCAAGTATCAAAAACGTTATATAGTCATAGTAAAAACATGTAGGTATTCGCGTTGCCGTGGTTTTAAAGGAGATTTTTAAATGTTTAAATATAAACGTATTTTTATGAAATAAACCTCCTTAGTTCACTTTCGTGTACTAACCATAAAAAAATATTGCAATTCACGTAATGAGACATTTAAAATTACAAAAAATGTATGTGACAAAATGATTATATTTTCATTGGCATTTTGGTAAAAAAATACCGTTTGCAAGCTATTATTATTATAGTGACTATTATTTTAAGAAATGTCATATTATTTTGACCTAAAAATAAATAAACACATCTAAATCATGCAGAATTTCCTATTTGTTCACTGCATTAATATTGTCGGCATTTTAATGAGGAAAAAAGATAAAAGTGACAGAATGTGAATGCTGTACAGAGATAGAGTAGTACATGGTGTAGGTACCGCTGCACCACGAGACTGCATCTGCAAGACGAATGTAGGCGCAATCATGCAGGAATCAAATATCGTCGGGTGTCGCTTGGATATAGTCCAGATCGTCTAGACGTCATTTAATTAACTTATGAGGAAATTGCCATTGATCGCGATTCAAGGATGATCACAAAATGTCTGGAAGAAAAAAAATCTTCAGGCACTTCTCGCTTTTCTAAAGTTTCTAAAAAATTTTTAAAATGCACTTTTTCTTTCCGCTAAATCATTTCTGTGGAATCATAATAAAATTTCACATAATTCAGAGTACGCGCTAATGGTTTAGCCACCGCCTTTATTTATTTTCAGTCATCATACGACCTGGTTTCACATTAGATGTCAAAGGGCTTAAAATCGCAAAGGTTATATTATATTATTTTCTCGTTTCGAAACCGAAGGGCGAAGGTCACTCCCCAATTGAGACAAGTGACTGTCGCACAATATTTTATTTTCGCGCTCATTAATTTACACACAGACACGCACGCGCGCTATTCGCGAAACATGTGATTGTTGCGATTCTTGCTTGTTATACGAGTGACCTACTAACGCGTTCGGAAGCTGTCGTTGAATTTCGTCGATGGCGACCGTTATTTATCAAACTGAGTGCGTTATGCCGGCATCGCATCGCTTTATTGAAAGAAGAGCGCATTAATACAAAAATAATAAGACACTATAATATCTTAACTTTTGGACTTGCATAATGGTAATGGTTTAAATTACACAGCAAGAATTCATTTTAATTAGAAAACGCCTCGATAGCTGCTGTCATTAACGCTTAGGGTTGAACGATTGTTCAAAGATAACAATGAACAAATAAAATATACAATGTGCTCAGCGAAAAGTCCATTTTACTGCATATTTTTAACGAGTTTCCCAGAATTGACTTTGAGAACCGTGGAATCTCGCTTACTCGAATTTCAAAGGAATGCTAAAAATTATGAGTTAATGAGTTTTCGACGTCACAAGAATTTCGAGATACATTTCGTGAGTAATCCAATATCATCAAAAATTAAGTTAAATTAAAGTTGATGGAAGCATGATTAACAAGCGAGTAAATAATTTTTATTTCTAGTTTTCAACCACAGCTCTTTTTATTTTGGCTGATTGTGCATGAACCTTTTTCGACGCCCCTGGATTTTTGCAAAAAAAAAAATAAGTTTTTTAAAATAGCTGATATTAATGTCATCAAAAGTATTTATGTTTGGTATAATGCTTCGTGTTTTTTTATTTAATTATAATTATTTTTTTAAATACTTAATTTAAAATGTAAATTTATTTAAATGCCGCCGTCCGAATATTGGTTGATTTTTTATAACAAATAATGTCTGACCTATTAAACAATAATACTGTCATAAACAAAGCAACGATTTCAGTTTCATTCAAATTAAAATTCAGAGATTTCAAAACATGAAAGTTTTCCATCGTAATATTGATATGATAAAAGTGATAGCTATTTTTCAAATAGATAACGTCTCTCGCTTCAAACTTTAAGTTCCAGTCTCAAACTAACGGTTCTCTCTTGGGGCGCTACACCGCAACTTTTAGAAATTCTAAGGTTGTTCGATCGTTAGAGCACTTTTAATATGCTATTTCTCATTTATTTAACTACATTTTAATAACATTTTGAACATCTGGTTTTCATGTACCTACTTAATTAATTGTTTTAAATGAGATTTTTTATGTACTTAGTGAAAAATGACAAGTTCGCCGAAAATGCTAAAATAAACCATAATTGGCTCCAGCCAAAATACTGAAAAACTGGTTATTCAAAAATTTAAATAACGTAAAAATTAAAAAAAAAACATTCGTGTTTAGTTCCACCAAACTGTGGTCATGTTTGAACTATATCAAACCCATTACACGAATTATACTGCTGTAGTCAAGTTATTCTAATGTTTAATTTTTATTTTCAAAATATGAAAACAATGCAATTATGATTTATATAAGATAAAAGATTTGAGTAAGAAATAGTGATTAATAACATATTTTCAAAAAGTGCCTGGTGCGTCTAGACGCATGCTTCAACTTTTTGCGTTACAACCAACGCACAGCATCATTAGTGTATTTGCCATATGGCAACATACACTATTGGCGTTGGTCGGATGGCGGGACCTAGGGGTCGGACCAAAATTTCTCGACGTTTCATAACCTCCTAAACACTTTGGCACCATTTTTAAAAATGTTTATATATATATGTATATATATATATATATATTTATATATATATATATATATATATATATATATATATATATATATATATATATATATATAAGTATATATGTGTACGGGCAATAACTTTCGAAGGAGTTAATTTATTTTAACGAAATTTGGCACACATGTTGGAATCCATCACCGCACGAAGCCTATTTAAAATGGGCCCAATCGGGTTATTTTAAGGGTGGTTTTTAGGGGATGAAAAAAGTTTTTGAGCCCAAAAATACCTAAAAAATTCTCAGAATCGTTTCAAAATTGAAATTTTACCCTTTAATAGCAATTAAAAAGTGTTCCTAAAATTTCAATAAAATCGGCCCGACAGGACCGGATTTAAAAATTTTCTGAAAACACTAGTTTGCAGATAGTGAGTTATTTCCTGAAAGGTGTTTTTAATTTTGGTGTAGACGTTCGATCGACAATAATGATGTAGTTAAAAAAAATGTAATTTGAGGGGGTGTATTAAGGAGATAATTTTTTTATTTTGCCCAATAATCACCTTAAGTTCACATAATAAAGCCACACGGCCCTATACAAGCAAATACACTATATTGTCGGCAGGGTTTTGGCACTGCGACCCGGGTTTTTTTTTTATTCTTGTTGGCGCCATTTTAAACCCCATAGACTATATTGTGTTAGTAAACTTATAATCAGTATTTTGTATGTTAATTGAAACTCGAAAGATTTCTGTATTTTCGCGTGCTCTTTAAAACGTGTCACTAAAAATTAAAAAAACGATTCAATTTTTGCTCGAATAATCAAATGTATATATGCGTCGTGTTTTTTTAATGCAAACATTTTCATCACAAAAAGCCGATAGGCTTTTGAAACCAGTTTTGTTTATTGTTCATTACTCAACGCGCAATCAAGAATTTAAAGTTAACCGGTTATCGGCTTATCATCTCTTCTTGTAATTTCTACAGAGATAACACATGTTATTATTTTATAAATAATAGAGAGATCTACTTGCGTAACGTAAATATACGAACAACAAAATAATTTCTTATCATTACAAGAGATCTTCGTACAAAGTCAAATCGCTCCATTCACAAATCACCACGCATTTTTATTTTATATTTAGCCGACCTCATGTTGTCAATTATCATTTACAGATGGAACCTACTTGACAGATGCTATTTTTAAAATGTGAGCAACACAGTGGCGGATTTACCAGCAGGCTGAGTAGGCTGAAGCCTAGGGCGGCAGATTTTAGGGGGCGGCAAATGTGACCCAAAAATTTTCGTCTTTTTTTTATTAATCATTATTCATTACTATAATTTTTTCCCCATGTAGGGTAAACAACTAGTCATTGGACATTACTAGTCATTGGACAGAACACATTTTCATTAGCTATAATAATAAGAATAAGAACGATACTAAAGCAGATTTGATTGACTTATGAGTCATTCAAATCTGCTTTAGTATCGTTCTTATTCTTATTATAGCTAATGAAAATATGCTGTGTCCAATGACTAGTAATGTCCAATGACTAGTCATTTACCCTACCTAAATGTTACTAGGTCCACTCATACAATCGAATCAACGTGTAATATGTTTCAACATTTAAATTTTTTTTTTGTACAACGTCGTTTTTGTAATTAATATGATTGCGAACTAGGGTATCGACTTTCAGAGGTCAGTAGGGGCGGCAAAAATTTCCTAGCCTACTGGCGGCAAATTTATAAATCCGCCACTGGAGCAACATTTTTCGATATAATTTTGATGGAAAATAACTGGGGATACCAATCAGCGTTGCCAGACGTCCCGATTTTGGCGGGACGTCCCGATTTTTTTCTGTAACAAAATATGTATTTGACAAACCAAGCATCATTCTGGATCTTTTGACAATAAACGTATTATTATTATTATTATTATTATTAAAAAGGGAATTTAGCCATATGAACTTAAATATACAATTTTTGTATTTTAGTAAGCTAGTCGAAACTATACCGTTGTCTTGAACACACTCCAACACTAAATATAAACGTTAATTAAATTATAAAGAACTTTTATTATTTTATTCTTCCCTATAACTAGGCTTGCAAACTTTAAAATACAAATTTGCGGGAAATAATTATTTCAAATGCGGGACAAGGGTTTAAAAAGCGGGATCCAACTAATTTTATTTATAATACAAAAAAACGTGAAATTTTCTTTACAAATCAGGATGAGAAATAAAATAAAACACCTTGATAGATTAATTAGATTAATAACAGTCAATATTTACTCAAAAAAAACAGTTATAGTGAAATTTAGACTTTATTATGAAAGCTATAAATTACTTTTTAAATGAGTATTTTTCTTGGCATTTGGCATTTTTAAGGATTTTTTTTATTTTTAAGTATAAAATTCTAAAAATCTTTGCATGGATAAGAAAAATTTACTTTAACTTGTAGCTCTGAATTTACAGAATCCACATGAAGACGAGTTCGCGCTTCGGTCCAGGCATCATTACAAAGTGAGAAGACTCTCTCTGCTGCTGTATTAGAACACGGAATAGATGTAATGTAATTTGCATCTATTCCGTGTCCTCCAAAAAGCGGGATATTTAGCGTCCCGCACAAACCCTGAGCGGGACGTCTCGTTAAGGGTATCAGAAACGGGACGTCCCGCGTATAGCGGGACGGTTGGCAACCCTACCTATAACCTTCCTAAATATCAAAATCGTGGCCATCCATTTGTGGACAGTTTGTACCACAATATACATAAATTGCATAATATCCACTTTATAAACGATCAGAGTCAACACAATCGCATAGCCTTACGACTCGAACTCTCTATGTAAGTGTGTGTGTATGTCCATACATAATACATACACTAACATTGTAAGGTTTGTGTGTGTGAATACCTATAATATTATATTATATGAAGAGAGAAATTTCCGCAACTGCCAAAAAAGTGAAAGTTGTGACTGTAATGTAGTTGGAGGCGCTGCGCTTGTCTTCTGAAAACAATCAGTCGCGTTTACAAGAATAAAAAACCCGGATCGCAATGCCAAAACCCTGCCGACAATATAGTGTATTTGCTAATACAGGCAGTGTGGCTTTATTATGCGAACTGGCGTTGATTTTTGGGCAAAATAAAAAATTTGACTCCTTAATACACCCCTTAAAATAACTTTTTTGTTCTTAATTGCAAAAATATTATCAATCGAACCTCTATACCAAATTATATACAACTTTCAGTAAATAATTCACTATCTGCAAACTAGTGTTTTCATAAAATTTGGAAGTCCGGTCCTGTCGGGCCGATTTTATTAAAATTTTAGAGACACTTTTTAATTACTACTAAAGGGTTAAATGGCAATTTTGAAACGATTCTAAGAATTTTTTCGGTATTTTGGGGCCCAAAAGCATTTTTCAACCCCTAAAAACTACCCTTAAAATTTCCCGATTGGGCCCATTTTAAATAGGGTTCGTGCGGTGGTGGATTCCAACATGCGGGCCAAATTTAGTTAAAATCAATTAACTCTTTCGAAAGTTATTGCCCGCACATATATATATATATAAACATTTTTAAAAATGGTGCCAAAGTGTTTAGGAGGTTATGAAACGTCGAGAAATTTTGGTCCGACCCCTAGGTCCCGCCATCCGACCGATGCCAATAGTGTATGTTGCCTTATGGCAAATACACTAAAAACCCGGATCGCAATGCCAAAACCCTGCCGACAATATAGTGTATTTGCTAATACAGGCAGTGTGGCTTTATTATGCGAACTGGCGTTGATTTTTGGGCAAAATAAAAAATTTAACTCCTTAATTCACCCCTTTAGAGAACATTTTTTTTCTTAATTGCAATTATTATCAATCGAACCTCTACACCAAATCAAATACACATTTCAGTAAATGACTCACTATCTGCAAACTAGTGTTTTCATAAAATTTTTAAATCCGGTCCTGTCGGGCCGATTTTACCAGCATATTTTAATCTTTACTAAAACGTTAAATTTCAATTTTGAAACGATTCTGAAAATTTTTTCGGTATTTTTTGGTCCAAAAACTTTTTTCAACCCCTAAAAACTACCCTTAAAATGGCCCGATTAGGCCCATTTTAAATAAGGTTCTTGCGGTGATGGATTTTAACATGTGGACAAAACTTCGTTAAAATCAATTAACTGTTTCGAAAGTTATTGCCCGCACACACACATATATATAAACATTTTCAAAAATGGTGTCAAGTTGCTTAGAATGATATGAAACGTCGAGAAATTTTGGTCCGACCCCTAGGTCCCGCCATCCGACCGATGCCAATAGTGTATGTTGCCATATGGCAAATACACTAATTATCAGAATATTCAGAATCTGAATACTAAGGTGTCCCGAATCCGATAAAAGACGACGTTGTTTTTTATCGACATTTCTAACTACAGTAAAACCTGGCTTAACGCTGTTTTAGTATTACGCGGTTTCTAAAAAAAAAAATTTAGCCACTATAACGTAAATTATGAATCAGTTTAAATACAGCATGATTCAATTGTTGATAGAAGTCCAAAGGCAAGACGAAGTGTAATTGATGCAATATCTTGCTATCGACAACAGCTTGCTGAACGGAACAGAAAAATGCAAACGACATTAGATGACTTCTTCAACAAAAAACAAAATAATGTCAAATGAGAAACCTTTCTCATCACAACTTCTGCCTTGAACTTTTGTTTGATTTTCATAAATGTTTTATGAACAAAAATCGATATTAGCAATTAATAAATCTAAAATTAATGTGATAAAAAAGGATTTTGCAATAAATGTTACAAAATTAAACAAAAAAAAAAACTAACAAATTTTCGTATTATCGGTTCTGTTTCACTTACGCCTATTATCAACGCATAAAAAATGTCCTCGTTTAGCAATTCATTTGGGTTGTATCGCGAGCTATTTTATAGAATTAAATGGTAACTGACAGATCGTTTTTAGAAATTACTGTTAGATAGATAAAACCCCCAACTTTAAAAGGCTGTATCTTCGTAAAGGTGTACTTTTGTATATAGATATACGTTGGCGGTTGTTTTTAGAGACATTCTATATATTAAAGAATCAATAAATTATAAAAACAAATTACTAATATACCAACATATAGTGTGAGCGCACCTTAACAATCATACACACCTATCAATATGATAAAACACACGTGCGTTTACTAGTTGTTTTTACCATCACCTTACAGTTGAACTTAATGTACATAATGTAAGTGTGAATTACAGTGACACCCGCATAGCATGCACTTTTGATGCACGGACAAAAATTTTATTTTAATTGCGTCGTTTAATGGCCATTTTCTTGTAGCCTAGGCACTGACACGTCATTTTGTGAAGTCAGAGCGGGTAGCTGCACGTTACATAGCACACTATTGTCTCTTAAGAAGGAATTCTTTCATACTAATGACCTTTCGAGTGTTATTTCCCTCGAAGTAAACTACATATTTACAGTAGAGATGGGAAAAACGGGTCTTTTTAGTGATCTGCATCTTTGCATCTGGATCTCGTATGTGAGCCGGCTCACTGAACCGGTTCAAAAAGAGCCGAGTTCTGAATATGTTACTGCAGTCTGCCAATGAGTTACCTACTTCAGTCAATCATATCACGACCTGTGTAGAATCAAGAATGCATAGCCAAACATGTGATGCAAGAGTCATTTGAGCTGACAGATGCATCAAAGCAAGAACTGATACGTTGATCCGTCGGCTCAAAAAAAAGTGAGTCGGTTCTCACGGATCTTCTGTCGGAGTCGGCTCTTTGAACCGGTTCAGATCTGAATTACCCAACACTAATTTACAGCGTCCGTCCAAACGAAACAATGAACCAACCACAACGTGCATCAGAAAGGAATTTATATTTGGCTATCGAGAAAGAAAATTGGGATAAACTTTTTAGCTCATAATTAGTGTATTTGCCATATGGCAACATACACTATTGGCGTCGGTCGGATGGCGGGACCTAGGGGTCGGACCAAAATTTCTCGACGTTTCATAACCTCCTAAACACTTTGGCACCATTTTTAAAAATGTTTATATATATATGTATATATATATTTATATTTATATATATATTTATATATATATGTGTACGCGCGATAACTTTCGAAAGAGTTAATTGATTTCAACGAAATTTGGGCCACATGTTGAAATCCATCACCGCAAGAAGTCTATTTAAAGTGGGCCTAATCGGGCTATTTTAAGGGTAGTTTTTAGGGGTTGAAAACTGTTTTTGGGCCCCAAAATACCGAAAAAATTCTCCGAATCGTTTCAAAATTGAAATTGAACTCTTTGGTAGTGATTAAAAAGTTTTCCCACAATTTTAATAAAATCGGCCCGACAGGACCGGATTTACAAATTTTATGAAAACACTAGTTTGCAGATAGTGACTTATTTATTGAAGGGTGTATTTAATTTGGTGTAGACGTTAGATTGATAATAATATTACAATTAAGAAAAAAATGTTATTTTAAGGGGTGTATTAAGGGGTTAATTTTTTTATTTTGCCCAAAAACAAACTTAATTTCACATAATAAAAGTATAAAACCACACGGCCCTATACAAGCAAATACACTATATTGTCGGCAGGGTTTTGGCACTGCGACCCGGGTTTTTTTTTTGTACTTTCTTTACACATCCACGAGAGAGACGGACACCACCGGTTAAGAACTACTGTTCTAAGGTCGATTAGTTATCCAGTTAAATGCGTACTAGTGTAAATATGCATCTCGCACTTAATATACTAGAGATATTTTAATTTGCATAAAAATATTTATGTCTCTACGCAGACTATGTAATCAAAAGTGTAGTGTTTTTATTTTCGGAAGTTGTAAAGTCAAGTCTTTTATGTCACCGAAATTGTTACGTAATTGTCAACTTTTACTTCTTAAACTATTTGTTTCGGACAGTCAAATGTTTTTAATTGTAGGCGTTCAAACTACAAACGATTTTTTTTTTATTTTATAATTTACACGCAGCTCTTCTGGTATATTTATTTATTTAACTATCGTAGTAATAACTAATAGTTCTGTAGATAGAGTTCACTCATTTCATTCGTATATAATAATAACAATAATGCGTTTAACGTCCGTTTCTCGACTTTATGTCATAACAGACGCCATTCGCACCATTACTATTTTCCATCTACTACACTTCCCGTTATTTTCTACATTTTTTTAAAACTTCAACTTATGTAATAGCAATGGGCGAATGAAGGAATTATAGGAAATTAGGATAAGGTAGGTAATTTTTGAACTAGGAGTTTGATAGGTAATCGGCCATGGCCTCAAATAAGGAACCATCTCGATATTTATCTGGAATTAATTGAGGGAAACCATGGAAAACCTCAATCAATATGGCTGGTACAGGAATTACTGTTTCTCGGCGAGAGGCAGTAGGAAAAAGTCCCAGCCACATCTGCCCCCGCCGGGATTCGAACCCGGACCTCCCGAATGCGACTCTAGTGCTGTCACCACTACTCTACCCAGCTCGGTTATTTCATTCATATATATTCTATTCAACGACTTGTCACACAAACCGGCATGCAATTTTGGTTAAGACCCGTTCTTACGGTGCGACTTTAGTTGATCAGTTTTATAGTAAATCAACTAAAATTGAACGAAAATGACCGTGAGAAACTATATTTCAACGTATGTTGATCAATTTTAGTTGATTCCACAAAGGTTGGACATGAGTCTAACTTTATCGTTCAAGGGTGAGTCATAGTTCAACTTCAGCCTGTGATTGAGCCAATTGAAACTTGTTAATTATTGTCGCAGCCAACTTCAAGATATTGATTGATTCAAGTGTTTAACGCTGTCACTTGTCAGTTTTATGATTATCGTTGATTTTATATGTTTCCTCTGCTTGTTACACGTTTTTTAATAAATTTTCATAATTCTTCTCTTAGCAAAACGGCAATTATCTCCAGATCTGCACAAAGAACTGCATTGAACGCCATTTTAAAGTTGAAACAGTTGGTTGAAACTAAAGTTGATCAATTTAAAGTCGTACATCGTGAGAACCGGCCTTTACAACAATAAATATATTACTGGACGCAATTTTTGTATTGTACATACTTCTGTATAGAAATACTTTTAATAAAGGCATTTATTATTATTATTATTAACATGAGGGAAGATGGCGACTGATAGAGGATCGGTAATTACAGAGATCATCCCCTACAAATAAACATACGAACAAACAAATTTTACCTAAATATATATATATATAATTCTTTGTTCGAAACGAAGACTATAAATCTCGATATATAATTCACGCCATTTGGGCACCGTTTCACGGATGGCAGAGTATATAATCTTTACTGACGATTCATCATATCGAAATTCTGCAACTGAGTAATTTTTAAGGCAAGCGATTTTTGTCGCACCTGCGAATAGAATCAAAGATTACAGCCAAATACGGAATTATAATATAATAAAAAAACAACTACAAACACCAAATAAAAGAATACACGTACATATCTGCAATATTTTTTAACAAAATATCACATTATATTGTTGTTTACAGATTTCTCAATATGCCGCGTTATAATAAAATGTGTATTACACAATCAAACGTTAAATTCAAGGCAGTACTCAGGTAGTATCATTGAACGGAAACTTATATAGTCATATAGCGTAACTAGTATTGAAGTATCTTAAACGACGGTTTTTTTTTATTAAATGTGAAATAATGTAATTTATATTATATTTTTTAAAGATCGTCGTACGAGTCTGCATGGTCATTTTTATTATTGCCGTGTCAAATCAAAGTAACGAGAAAATTAAGATATATTAACAAGATGGAAATACAGTTGAAATATTATTGTGAAATGCAATCCCTCCAGACTGAAACAGCAAGTTTTCAATAGATGATTGATCTCCTCAGATCGTAAAGTAATTTCGAACTGTGGTCGCAAAATTCATTTTATTACTGCTTTTTTAGCTGTGATTAAAACAAAATTTAATTTGCTGCTTAACAATTGCAAAACATATCTTTTCCCTAAAATTTGAATGAAAAAATGTAATATTCCTCAATATTTCTTTACACCACGTCGCACAAGATTTCAAATTACGGGAAGGCAAGTTAACATTTTGAAGTTTTTTTTCTTTACAAACTTATGTTCAAAATACTGAAATATTTAGCTTGCTCAATAATTTTGTAGGGTGTTGCCAACTTTTGAACGCACGCTTTACGCGGGAAAAAAAGAAATTGCTTTTTTTGATTTTTGTCATTTCTAAAATAAAAAAAAGATTGGGAAGTTTTTATTAATTTTTGCTTACGCACGTTGGGCGCCCCGTATAATTGATACGGCAGATACGGCGATAGCTACGCCCCTGGAGAAGAGCCTTATTGTTTTTTTTTTTCTTTTTGAGAAACTTAAGCATATTTGAATATGAAAATGATTAAGCATCTGGCATTTTTTTTATTTTTGAACTTATTATTTTTTCTTTAGTAACGAAAACTTTTATTGAACCGTATGCCTCAAAATGGTGGATGATTGCGGTAATTTTTCAAATCTAGTAAATTTACATATTTACTTATGTCCAGACTACGATGGCATAACTTAGCGGGATATCCTAAAGGTCATGTTACATTAATTAAAACATACGGAGACAACGTAAACATTATGGTTGAGTTATCTTTCACATATAAAAACAATAAAAATGTTCTGCATCGTTAATGTCGTTGATAACTGCATTAATATACTTGCACAGAGGTACTTGAACATTTTTGCACAACAGAATTTAACCTTTAACGAGTTCCGATTCAGTGACAGTAGGAACTGATTTTTTTACCGATTGTTTAAACATGTATTTTATTACGAAATTTAATTACATTTGTATATGGAAATTCATAGTTCAACAGAGGTTCGCCAAATAATGGACACAAAATTACTTTACCTATACTTGGACTATCGGAGAGGGGATGCGCCAGAAGTCAATCAAAATTTTTATTCGAAGGGTTACAAAATTCATATTATAGCCCGAACGCAATCTTTCTTCACACGGCTCTGACTGTATCTCTCATAGTTTAGCGAGCGCGACAATCAAGTCAACTCAGAAATCGCCAGCGGAATTTCCGACTTATTTTTTGCTCACAACTCATCCCTTTCTTGTCTTAATGTAATAATATATGGCGTACATACTCAGGAATATGTAAGTTTTTAAACAATGAATTATTTTTTTCAAATCGGTTTAGTAGTTCCTAACGAACAAACAAACATACAACAAACTTTTCCTTTTCGTAATATCAGTATAGATTCACGTTTGACGGATGATTAGAAACATATATGATGTATCATAGTGAGTGATTGTAAGAAATATGAATGTACAAAAAACACATTTCTGTGACTTCCCAACAACATGTACCTTTCATAGTAATTAATTTACTAACCTATAAACCATATTTAATACTGAATCATCCAAGCAACTTTCATCTATCATGACTACGAGTGTTTTTAACAGACGACAAATCAATAAGCAATAAATGATAATCAAACATTAAAATCTTATATAGACGTAGGCTCGGGTTAATAGTAATTTATTGTACAACAAAAGACTGAGAAATCATTGTTATTTATACAGCGTTTAGTAGCTGCCCGACCCGACTTCGCTCAGGAAGAGTTAGCTAAAAAACTTTAAAATGTTGATTAGACATCACGCAATTGGATATCTCATGTCGTGTTGTAAATAAATGTTGACAAACATCACATTTTTTGATACAATTTTTTGGAAAAAAAAACACATTTCTGTGACTTCCCAACAACATGTACCTTTCATAGTAATTAATTTACTAACCTATAAACCATATTTAATACTGAATCATCCAAGCAACTTTCATCTATCATGACTGCGAGTGTTTTTAACAGACGACAAATCAATAAGCAATAAATGATAATCAAACATTAAAATCTTATATAGACGTAGGCTCGGGTTAATAGTAATTTATTGTACAACAAAAGACTGAGAAATCATTGTTGTTTATACAGCGTTTAGTAGCTGTCCGACCCGACTTCGCTCAGGAACAGTTAGCTAAAAAGCTTTAAAATGTTGATTAGACATCACGCAATTGGATATCTCATGTCGTGTTGTAAATAAATGTTGACAAACATCACGTTTTTCGTTACAATTTTTTGGAAAAAAAATCATTTTTCGAAATTTTTAAGCAAAAAAACACATTTTGTGAAGCTTAATGCCAGTTAATAAAAACAGTAGTAAAATATCTTTTGCTAATACAGCTTGAAATTTTCCGAGAGAATTTTTAACAATCAGTGAACAGGCATCATACCTGGTGACTGGTCTCTTAGGGTCTCTCGGAAAATTTCAAACTGCGGTCGCAAAATTAATTTTATTACTGTTTTTAATAGCTCTGATTAAACATTAAGCTTTAAAAAATTTGGCTTGCTGCATAAACATTTCATAAAACAAATATTTTATCCCAAAAATTGAATTAAAAAACATAACATTCGTCAGTATTTGTTTACAGCATGTCACGAGATAGAAAATTAACATTTTAAAGTTTTTCCTTTACAAACTTATGTTAAAAATACGAACAAATTTGGCTCGCTCGAGAATGCTTTTCAAATTAATTTTTTTCTGTACAAAAAATCTTGTAAAACTTATGCTAATTTTCTCGTTTTTATCTGATTTTAAATCGTTTATTTAGATAAAATAATTTTATTTTGAAGCCTTAACATCAGAGATTGAATATAGGATTTTTCATAGAAATTAGAAATGTCCCAAAACGTGAATAAGTTCATTTTACACGCACACACATAGCGTATTAAACAGTTGGTAAACAGTCACCTTAATAATATTCCTACAATCCTATACTCTCCCAAGATAACATATCTAAACAAACAATTAATATTATAAATAATACGTTTTGCAAAGTTGTTTTAGTCTTGTAGAGTTGAATCGGAACATACAATTAAATATCCACTTACACTGAATTATGAATATGACAGACAAAAGCAAACTCGTTTATGCACTATTAAAATAGCGTAGTGTTATTTTCTAATATACTTACAATAATTTATAACTTATAAACATTAGATTCATTGTAAGCAAATGTAGTGAGAAACTTCTAACTAAAATTAGATGTCATATATTTGCACTGTTTTCTAAAAATTAATGCGTTTACAAACATTTAAACAGAGTTCTAACAGAGGACGCAGGATCGGCTCCTCTATTTGGCAAAACAAGCTACCGCTCCAGGCGCCGGTCCTGGAGAGGCGCCAAAACAAAATCTATGATTATGTTTTAAATATAGTCTTTAATATTTTTTGTTCCAATATATATTTTTAACGTTGAGGGAAAGTTTGGTTGAGGAACAGTTGAAAAAAAGAAGCTTTATCGATGTTTCGCTTGTGGCCTACGTTTCGGAAAGATGGAAATATATTTTCCGAAACGTAGGCCACAAGCGAAACATCGGTAAAGCTTCTTTTTTTCAACTGTTCCTCAACCAAACTTTCCCTCCACGTTGAAAATTATGTTTTAAAGTTAAAGCAGATAGTTGGGTACTTGATCTTTAAACTGGTCTTGATGACGTCAATGATATCAAATAGATCCATATGGCCGGAATTTTAGCATTGGATGTACCAAAGCCTCTTATTATTTAGGCGGTAGTGGTCAAATGAACAATTCAGTCATAAAAAACCAAAACTTTTGTAAGATGTCTTTAAGATTATATTTTTCTCGTGAGATGCTCAAATCGCAATCTTTTTTCGGGAAAACAAGTCTTGTTAGGGATGAAAAAAACCCGGGTCGCAGTGCCAAAACCCTGCCAACAATATAGTGTATTTGCTTATACAGGCAGTGTGGCTTTATTACGCGAACTTAAGTTGGTTTTCGGGCAAAATTAAAAATTTGACTCCTTAATACACCCCTTAAAATAACATTTTTTTCTTAATTGCAATATTATTATAAATCGAACCTCTATACCAAATTATATACAACTTTCAGTAAATAATTCACTATTTGTAAACTAGTGTTTTCATAAAATTTGTAAGTCCGGTCCTGTCGGGCCGATTTTATTTAAATTTTAGGGACACCTTTTAATTACTACTAATTGGTTAAATGTCAATTTTGAAACGATTCTGAGAATTTTTTCGGTATTTTGGGGCCCAAAAACATTTTTCAACCCCTAAAAACCACCCTTAAAATGGCCCGATTACGCCCATTTTAAATAGGCTTCTTGCGGTGGTGGATTTCAACACGTGGGCCAAATTTCGTTAAAATCAATTAACTCTTTCGAAAGTTATTGCCCGCACACATATATATATATATATATATATATACGCTTATATATATATATATATATATATATATATATATATATATATAAATATATATATACATATATATATAAACATTTTTAAAAATGGTGTCAAAGTGTTTAGGAGGTTATGAAACGTCGAGAAATTTTGGTCCGACCCCTAGGTCCCGCCATCCGACCGACGCCAATAGTGTATGTTGCCTTATGGCAAATACACTAATAAAAATCGTTACAAAACTAAAATATATTGTTAGTGTATTTGCCATATGGCAACATACACTATTGGCATCGGTCGGATGGCGGGACCTAGGGGTCGGACCAAAATTTCTCGACGTTTCATAACCTCCTAAACACTTTGGCACCATTTTTAAAAATGTTTATATATATATGTATATATATATTTATATATATATATATATATATAAGCGTATATATATATATATATATGTGTGCGGGCAATAACTTTCGAAAGAGTTAATTTATTTTAACGAAATTTGGCCCACGTGTTGAAATCCATCACCGCAAGAAGCCTATTTAAAATGGGCGTAATCGGGCCATTTTAAGGGTAGGTTTTAGGGGTTGAAAAATGTTTTTGGGCCCCAAAATACCGAAAAAATTCTCCGAATTATTTCAAAATTGAAATTTAACCCTCTGGTACTAATTAAAAAGTGTCCCTAAAATTTTGATAAAATCGGCCTGACAGGACCGGATTTACAAATTTTATGAAAAAAACTGGTTTGCCGATAATGAATTATTTACTGAAAAGTGTATATAATTCAGTATAGAGGTTCGACTGATAATAATATTGCAATTAAGAAAAAAAAAATATTTAAGGGGTGTATTAAGGAGTCTAATTTTTTATTTTATCCAGAAACCAACTTAAGTTCGCATAATAAAGCCACACTGCCTGTATAAGCAAATACACTATATTGTCGGCAGGGTTTTGGCACTGCGACCCGGGTTTTTTTTCTTTTCACAATGAAAGTGGCTGTCTACTTCTCCCAAATTCCGTCAATGAACGTATCAAACCGTCGAAAAATTGTATTGATTTGAATATTTATTGGAAGAAGAAAATTGTAGATTATATAGACGCTCAAGCGCTGAGGCCATCAACATCTAGTTGTTGTTTGCAGACATTTGAGTGTGGATCTAAAAATCCTAAATTAAAATAAATATATCGAAATTTTCTTTTCACAATGGGAGGGGCGGACATCTTCCCCCAAATCTCGTCAAAACGTTGGACTAATTGAACATTTGTTCGAAGTTAAAGATTGTTAATTATAGACGCTCAACCGCTAAGGTCATCAGCGTCTTTGTTGTTTACACACATTTCAGTGTGGATCATTTTAAACCATCTTAATCAATATAATAATAATAATAATAATAATAATAATAATGCGTTTAACGTTCGTTTCTCGACTTTATGTCATAACAGACGCCATTCGCACCATTACTATTCTCCACCTACCACACTTCCCGCTCTTTTTCTACATTTTTAAAACTTCAACTTATGTAATAGCAATGGGCGAATGAAGGAATTATAGGAAGTTAGGATAGGGTAGGTAATTTTTGAACTAGGAGTTTGATAGGTAATCGGCCATGGCCTCAAATAAGGAACCATCTCGATATTTATCTGGACTTAATTGAGGGAAACCATGGAAAACCTCAATCAAGATGGCCGGTACAGGAATTACCGTTTCTCGGCGAGAGGCCGTAGGAAAAAGTCCCAATCACATCTGCCACCGCCGGGATTCGAACCCGGTACCTCCCGAATGCGAGTCTAGTGCTGTCACCACTACTCTACCCATCTCGGTCCGTCTTAATCAATATATAAAACATTCTCCGTATCTACATTCTTCAAGTTACAACGAAGCACCGATCCTATCTAAAACCGCCATGATCCCAATTCAACAGTCGTCTACTGCATTAAAGGAAAATTCCAGTTTTTGAAATTCGCGCAATGTATTAATAAGTCAAATGAATAAAATAACAGATATATATATATATATATATATATATATATATATATATATATATGCGAATAAATATATAAATGTATTACATTAGTTATGTATCACAGCAAGCCATGAGTTAACTTCGCGCAGCAGTTAAACAAAGTATGTAGTTGTGTGTGTGTGTGCTTAGTCTAAAGTAGGCCATGGGGTGAAAGACATATGGCAAGGCCAACAACGCGCTCCAACACATGTACTCTATGTAGGTATAGAAGAGAACTGTAAAACGCTAATCGACTTCTATTATACATTTTATATGCATAAAACACGACGTGTATTTTTTCTCTCTGTCCCTCTATAAGCCGAACTGCGATGTACGCGAACTCTGCGGCTTCACGGTTATACCATTAACCATGTCGATGGTATTAACCGTTAGTTGCTTACAGTACAATATGAATATACTTAAACTAGCGCTGCGTGCCAGGCCACTATAACTATCGAAAATATATTATTATTGAAGCTATAAAAATTACTAAAAAATAACAGGCTGAGCCAGTGTTGCCAGATTGTTTTTTTGCCAAGTCGGGATTTTGGAACTTTTTGAGTGAAAAAGCGGGATTCTTTCGTCGAAAGCGGGAAATAGTAAAAAAACGTATATAATCAGAAGTTTTTAAATATTTATCTTTTTATTTGAGTTCAAATTACGTTTACGTGACAATAGATAGCAAAAATAGCCATAGAAAATGTATTTTAATAAAAATATGATATTTTAAATCAGATTTACCCTATCGTTAAATAGTTGAGTCTTATTCGTCTTCTGAATAAAAAAAATAAAAAAAACAAAAATCAAAAACGTTTTATTCATTAGAAAAATATGGCGTTTCAAACAATAGTCTGAGGAGTGAGTGTTACAAATCGCAACTTACAATAAGAGAATAATTATTTACGCACGGTCGAGTTATCCCCGAAAAGCGGGACTGAGCCTGACCCGCGCGGGACATTTAATTTTGATTTAAAAATCGGGACGTCCTGCCAAAATCGGGACGTCTGGCAACGCTGGGCTGAGCAAAAGATATAAGTTACATTATTTGGCATCATTAAAAACGAATTTTTAATTTGCATGCAAACAACTTATTGAAATAAAATAATATACAAAAGAACTGGACAGAAATTAGCAGAAATACAGTTATTTGACGCTACGCGCATGCGGGTATGGGGAGCTACGTCTATTCTAATGGTAGGCTTTTTCTGCGAGCAGCTTCATGCTGTTCATTTTGATCTTACATCGTAAAAATTCACTGATTATTTTTTCATAACGCGTCGAAAGAAATATAACTTCAAAAAAAATAGCCTTTGAAATGGTGATTCTCGCAAAAAGATATAAATAATATACTAATAACTATAATATAGTCTTTCCCATCAACAAAGATAGTTATCACGCGAACAAAATATCTAACGCGCTTTACAAATATATTTAAATGTGGGTGCTTTTATTCTTATCAAATGGTAACAACAGTTTACAACAATAAAATAAACAATAATATTGACTCTACCAACAGTAATAGATATATTAACAAAATAAAATTACTTGCAATACTGTTCAATATTTTTATTTATATAAAAGACGTTTCAACCAACAGTTTTGGTCCTTTTCATTGAAAATTGAAAAGGACCAAAACTGTTGGTTGAAACGTCTTTTATATAAATAAAAATATTGAACAGTATTGCAAGTAATTTTATTTTGTTAAATAATAAACATTTTTTTTAAATTTTTGAAAAAGCGTTCGCAAACCACTGATTGTACCTAACGTAGTTAAAAACAAACAAAAAAAATAAGAATACCAAAATGCAATCAAATGCACTTATGAAGTGTTTTTATGATATCGAAAACATTTATCTATTAATAAGAAATAAATAAATATTAGATATCGTACTTCTGTGATTACTTCATTGAACGAATATCTGATAAAACAATTATTAATAAACATGTGAGATTCGTCGCTGACATATGAACTTATGTCTTTATCTGTGACGGTAGCCAATCAGAACCAACGAACTGTTACCCCACAAAAAAGGCAAATATATATGTTTGCACCCTAATCGTGCGACTGTGGTTTTCGTACGATCCATATTAATACGCGTTAAAATTCGGATTCGATTACGATGACAGCTGCGTATAACCTTAATTTTTTTTATAATATAAAGTTAGCCATACTTTACGTGTCAATAATCCGACAACTGGAAAAAACATACATTTCACTATTAATTTATTATTAACAAAATTATAAAAAATATTAATGCCTAAATAACCGCAATCTTTACTGAAAATAAAACACAACAAACAAATTCTAAGAAAATATATGAAAATTGGGTTTGTATTATTCTTGAATAATTTTTTGCAAAAAAGTAAAGAAAATAAAGAAAACTAGATAGAATTACACTATTCTTTACTTAATAGAAAATTCCTACAATAGCGTTAAGAAAAAAAAAACAAAACACATACGCTCTATATGAGAGCATGTAAAGGATATTGCTGGCATAGCGCAGAACAAAAGAATGTTCAAATTGAAAGCCGCACTCTTTTTTTTTTTGTTTTGTTTCATTACAATTTCTTATCAACGCCGTTATACACTATAATGTTTGCAGAAAATGAGAAACATTTTTTTAAGTAATCCAAACCTGCATTTTAATATGAGCAGAAATATAGAGACTCACAAAAATGCTCGATAAATGCTTAGATCGTGATAGCTATAAAAAATATGTATCAATAAACGAACACCTGAATATTAAATGGACACTAAAATTACTGATCCATTAAAATTGCTTAAAATTCACCCCATAATATTGTAGATACATTGAATAATAATAATTCTGTATTATCCATGACAAAATAGGTTGTATTAAAGTAGATGTTCACATTTTCTCACCCGATAACTTTTGAATGAAATTGTTTTTTAATACACTGAAGTTTTTTTTTCTCTCAATGAACTTTTAATATACTTATTATCAATGGAATTTTCAATAAGCTTTCAATGGCGAAATATTTCTCTCGGGATGAGGAAAAGTCTCAAAATAATATTTACGCTTAGGGGCCTCCAAATATTTAATACGCCAGTGGTTAAAAAAAAAAATCACGATATTAGAAAAGAACATGAGCGGTGAAGTTTCGGAAGCTTAAATATTTTACGAACAAAACCGATGGCCGCCAACGAAAAAGCCACGAAAGTTCTGTGCCGAATCGATGATATAACAAAAGAAAAACAAGTGCATTACAGCGTCGGTGCATATAATGGCATGAGCGACGGTTGGTGGCTGGAAAAGGGGTTGGGGAGGGGGGTGCCGCTGTAGCATTGGAGCGACGTCAACGGCGACAAGATGCACTATTGATTCGCGTATGTTCACGAACGTGACGTAATAGAGAAAGATATAATCACGTGCACAAGTTTCTAGAGAGCGGCATAGCACCGATTTTACGATGTCATTTTATTATATTATTGAAGTTCTAATTTGATTGAAACTTTTCAGTCTACTATATTTTCACTGGAATAACCGAGCTGGGTAGACTAGTGGTGACAGCACTAGATTCGCATTCGGGAGGTTCGGGTTCGAATCCCGGCGGGGGCAGATGTGGCTGGAACTTTTTCCTACTGCTTCTCGCCGAGAAACGGTAATTCCTGTACCGGCCATCTTGATTGAGGTTTTCCATGGTTCCCTCAATTAATTCCAGATAAATATCGAGATGGTTCCTTATTTAGGCCATGGCCGATTACCTATCAAACTCCTAGTTTAAAAATTACCCACCTTATGCTAATTTCCTATAATTCCTTCATTCGCCCATTGCTATTACATAAGTTGAAGTTTTAAAAATGTAGAAAAATAACGGGAAGTGTGGTAAATGGAAAATAGTAATGGTGCGAATGGCGTCTGTTATGACATAAAGTCGAGAAACGGACGTTAAACGCATTATTATTATTATAAAGTCTAAGATACGACCCGTTGGAATAATAAAAATCAAGCCATCAACATACAAAATAATTTATACCACAAGAAAAATTGATACCAACGCCATTAATTATCTTAACCTGGCAGCAAGGTACTTGACTACTAATAGTTTAGATTAGAATTTGGGTATTGGGGAGAGGGGGTGGGTGAAACGGAAATGCCATATAAACACCCCGGCTATTCTCAAGTCTGGCGTCGATACCGCTTCGTATTAATTGTGCATCGACATCAATGCAAAATGAAGACACGAGTATTGACAGATTTGATTAGATGTCATCATTCAGCAACGCTCCTGTTCGCGAAGACATCGGCAGGAATGAGTGTCATCCCGAGTGCATCGCCAAAGTCTCTGATGTAATCAGCTTCGTATACCGAGCAAGACTGACGAGGAGCCTATATGTTAGTAGTTTAGGTATCTCGTTCGTAAATGAAAGTATATTATACAAGTAAGTGACACTATGTTAAAACGAACGACCAGTGAGATATAACAGTCATCCTAGAGTTGTGTAACTCAGATCTGAACCGGTTCAA
Organism: Venustoraphidia nigricollis; assembly: GCA_034508555.1. NCBI lineage: Eukaryota > Metazoa > Arthropoda > Insecta > Raphidioptera > Raphidiidae > Venustoraphidia > Venustoraphidia nigricollis. The sequence goes on along the minus strand of JAVRKA010000032.1, from coordinate 793,550 downwards.
AGAGCCGACTCCGACAGAAGCTCCGTGAGAGCCGACTCACTTTTTTTTGAGCCGACGGATCAACGGATCCGCGTAACTCAGTGAAACACTTAACACACAGAAGCACATTTTACACTTACGTATCAGTTCTTGCTTTGATGCATCTGTCAGCTCAAATGACTCATGCATCACATGTTTGGCTATGCATTCTTGATTCTATACAGGTCGTGATATGATTGACTGAACTAGGTAAAACAGTGGCAGACTGCAGTAACATATTCAGAACTCGGCTCTTTTTGAACCGGTTCAGTGAGCCGGCTCACATACGGGATCCAGATGCAAAGATGCAGATCACTAAAAAGACCCGTTTTTCCCATCTCTAAGTCATCCGAGTCATATCATTACGAACAAGATACATACTACATTTTTTTCACGGACCGTCTTATAAAATAGCTGATTTTCACTTCATTTAAGTATACATTTTTTTGAAGTTATACTTCTTTTGGCGCATTGAGGGTAAACTTTTCTCTGTTACGGAAGTCGCATACAGTGAAGTAAAACAAAACTGATCGCGTTTTACCAATAGCATAGTCTGTTTGTATGTCAGTTGTTTGTCCAAAAGTGAACTGTCAAAAATTTTGAAAATGAAGAACAGATATTTTATAGGAGGTACGCGCGGAGCGGTATTATTACTCGTGTGATTTTATTTCGCAAATAATAATTATAATAAATCTTTTAAAATGTCTTAAATACTCTATTATTAGTAAAGATGTTACTAACATTTAAATAGCGCTGACCTGCACGATTCTTGATTTTAACTGGCTATCATGGCGTTACCTTCACGACCAAGTATTTAATATTAAAACTAAAGCAAACTACATTTATCGCAAATCACAGTAATTCCATGTCTGCATAAATTTATAAGTATTGGGTGTTAATCTCTTTAACGCCGTAGTGTCTAATTATCAGGTTATGTTCAACTATAAGAGATTTTGTAAAAAAGGTGTAGCTCAATCGTACTGACTTTCTTGTTCAACGGTAAACTGTAAAATATAGCCGTTCTGAATTTTTCAGAAACAAATGAGAGAGACACTGCAGGGGCATTAATGTCATTGATTGAATTATGAGCAAAATCGTTACCATTATTCGGAGGAAAAACCCCTAAAAACCGTATAAATTAAAATTTAAAATCCGAACGAACGGACATCTAAAAGTCGCTTTTTCACGGTATGTAGAAAATTATGAAAAGCTGCATTCGATTAACTGGTAAATTTACAAATAAAAAATAAGATATTTACTGACCGTAAATGAATATATTTATTTGTCGAAATGACTGATACGCGTAGAAACCAAATTCGTTATATTATTGTTACTTTAATTGCAATGACATAACCACACTTTAATCCTAACGACATCACAATAGTTAAAACTGTCGTTTTAAAACAGTCGTAAACATTTGTAACCATAATGACGTCATCACGGTAGTTTAACCAGTATCGTCATTGATGTAAGTGTACTTTAACCGTAGTGACGTCACTACAGGAGACGTATATTTCTTATGTAGTGCTGAGTTTTAACGACTTCTCAGTACACGTTCTGTTATTTTTAGTGCATTGATATCTTTGAATTCATAAACAAAATAATGGTTTTATTCAGTCTAATTATTTTAAATAAAACCTACCCCTCCCCGTTTGTTCATTCCTGCTGTCGCTTCAAAGAATGTCCCTGTAAAATTTTGTCTAAATCGCGCGACAAACAAATGACAAGTCATCGAGTTAAAATCGAGCAATCGTTTCATTGGCTATCTGATTTCAAATTTATAAAAAGTTTTCCTAGAATTTCTTGATACGTATTAGATTCTGTTGGTAACCTTTAAACAAAGTTACTTAGCGAAATTAATAATATAAGTAAATATATTCGAATGTGGCGAATTATAATGTTATTGTTTCACGTGCTTACATTAATCAGAATAATTCTGTGATCAACTCATCAACAATAAACCTCAAATGTTTGCATTTCTTTTGCCAAGTTTTACAATTCCCGTCCAAAAATAACAAAACACTAAAATATATCCGACACACTTTTAAAAATCTATGACATAATATTATATTGTTTAAAGACAGTCAACTAACCGGTTACAATGTGCAAAATAAAAAAAAATGCAGAATAGGTACGATTATAAATTATAATAAAATAAAAGAAAGTTTGTTTAGCGTGTGTGTTTTGTTTGTTGTTTATTTCGTGAACGTATACAGCAGCTATACCTTCAACTGTTTAGTCGGATAGAGAGGGACATGCGTGGCCCTGTGTACACTGCCAGGTTGTGCAATGCACTTCCACAGAAATCTAAAAAGTCCCATGGCTCGCATATAATATAAACTGTATAATTGTCGGTGGATTTACTTATTTGCATATTACATATAAACATTGGCCATTACGCAAAATGAACATTTGATTGATGTAATCATTAATAGAGCCGTTGGGCGTTACCTAAAATTAACAGGTCTCTAGATTAAAACATGTGTCCCTTTAATAAATATTAATAACTTTCTCTGCAACTGTGATATCGAAGGTCTTTGTGGTTGTCGTTTGTATAAGATTCTATGCTTTCGCGAATAAGTTTAATAAAAACCCGGGTCGCAGTGCCAAAACCCTGCCGACAATATAGTGTATTTGCTGATATAGGCAGTGTGGCTTTATTATGCGAACATAAGTTGGTTTTTGGGTAAAAAAAAATTTTACTCCTTAATACAGCCCTTAAAATAACATTTTTTTTCTTAATTGCAATATTATTATCAATCGAACCTCTATACCAAATTATATGCAACTTTCAGTAAATAATTCACTATCTGCACACTAGTGTTTTCATAAAATTTGTAAGTCCGGTCCTGTCGGGCCGATTTTATTAAAATTTTAGGGACACTTTTTAATTACTACCGAAGGGTTAAATTTCAATTTTGAAACGATTCGGAGAATTTTTTCGGTATTTTGGGCCCCAAAAACATTTTTCAACCCCTAAAAACTACCCTTAAAATGGCCCGATTGGGCCCATTTTAAATAGGCTTCGTGCGGTGATGTATTCCAACATGTGTGCCAAATTTCGTTAAAATAAATTAACTTCTTCGAAAGTTATAGCCCGCACACATATATACCTATATATATATATATATATATATATATATATATATATATATTATATATATATATATATATATAATATAAACATTTTTAAAAATGGTGCCAAAGTGTTTAGGAGGTTATGAAACGTCGAGAAATTTTGGTCCGACCCCTAGGTCCCGCCATCCGACCGACGCCAATAGTGTATGTTGCCATATGGCAAATACACTAACAACAGCGTCACAAGAATAAATAAAAACCAGAAGCATAACTCGGAGGCGGTGTTTTGGATGTGTCTACCGACGGATTCGTGACCTTGCTTGCAAGTAAAAAACAATAATATTTTGCACCCAAACTTGTAGGAAATAAAATGATGAAACCAACAAATAAACAAGTATTCAATTATTAAATAAAGTAGAAAAGGTAGAAATGCCAATGGACCACGGCGTACAAGCCCGGAAACCAAGAAGTTTTGCAACGACGCCAGCCGTGAAAGTCTACTTCATCAAATGTTGATATTTGCAATAAAAGTTGATTTTTGAAAATTTGAGACTTAGTATTTATTTACCATAAAACCGAAGTACAATTTATTTACGTGAAGTAAAAGCGTCGACCAAAGGGCGCTGAAAGACAATCTCGCTCTACCCTTGATCAAGAGCTAGGGTCGACTGAATCACATAACAAAGTATGTGTTTATATATTTTATAATGTAGAATACACTGATTACATATGATGATATTGTTTTCTAATTGACCCATATTCTACGAGTAAAGATGTAAGTATAGACGCATTATATCAATGCATGCCGGTGCCAGCACTGCACTACCTCGCCTATGCACCGGCTAAAAGATTGCAACTGTACTAAACTCTATAAAAACTAACACGACAGTGGCGCCATGCAACGGTATCGGAATTTCGAACGTGCAAAGTCCATCGTACTAGAAATTTGCAGAAAAGCGCGAAAAACGTTTATAACACTTTTGAAGAATTAAAGGGTCCAACTTTTTGTTATACGAAGAATAACAATACTTCAATACTAATATGTAAATCCATATACATCCACTGAATAAATCTGTTGTGGGAAGAAGCTACTATTCTTTTATTAGTGTATTTGCCATATGGCAACATACACTATTGGCGTCGGTCGGATGGCGGGACCTAGGGGTCGGACCAAAATTTCTCGACGTTTCATAACCTCCTAAACACTTTGCCACCATTTTTAAAAATGTTTATATATATATATATATATATATGTGTGCGGGCTATAACTTTCGAAGAAGTTAATTTATTTTAACGAAATTTGGCACACATGTTGGAATCCATTACCGCACGAAGCCTATTTAAAATGGGCCCAATCGGGCCATTTTAAGGGTAGTTTTTAGGGGTTGAAAAATGTTTTTGGGGCCCAAAATACCGAAAAAATTCTCCGAATCGTTTCAAAATTGAAATTTAACCCTCCGGTAGTAATTAAAAAGTGTCCCTAAAATTTTAATAAAATCGGCCCGACAGGACCGAACTTACAAATTTTATGAAAACACTAGTTTGCAGATAGTGAATTATTTACTGAAAGTTGCATATAATTTGGTATAGAGGTTCGATTGATAATAATATTGCAATTAAGAAAAAAAAATGTTATTTTAAGGGCTGTATTAAGGAGTAAAATTTTTTTTTACCCAAAAACCAACTTAAGTTCGCATAATAAAGCCACACTGCCTGTATCAGCAAATACACTATATTGTCGGCAGGGTTTTGGCACTGCGACCCGGTTTTTTTTTTTATTTATCTTACTGTTAAAATAACCGACATTTTAAATGCATTAATTTATCTAGAGCACCAGGTATTATATTGTTGGTAAACATGGAACAAGTGTAAGTGTTTGGCAGTTTGAATAGATGCTGTTGCCACGATATCAACCGCGAACTTCGAGTTCAATACACGATAAAAGTCCGCGTGTTCAAATGGCATACCGATCGCATCGCGACATTTTATCGCACGACTCGAAACTGTTCCAAATCAAACAGTTCACAAACAATGACTAAGTTACGTGTGTTTTGATAAGGATCTTCGATAGGATTGACGAATTGACACAATTCTGGTTGGTCAGGAAATAGCAAAACACGATCGTTAACAAGGGTTCGCAAATTTATATTCATTTTACTCAAGTGCCACTGATCACGACTAAAATTGTCGAATGCTCATAACCTCAGATGTTGAGCGTCTATAATCTACAGTCTCTGTCTCTCTCACTAAAATTATCGATACGCGTATAACGAACATCGGGTTTTAAAGCTGACCAAATACATTGCGTGTTTTTTATTGAGACAACCTAGGATAAGGTGGAAAATATGACACAGTTTCGTTGCTCAGGATATTGACACCAAATCAAAATACTAAACTGTATAACAACAACATAAGAAATAAAACCCGGGTCGCAGTGCCAAAACCCTGCCGACAATATAGTGTATTTGCTAATACAGGCCTTGTGGCAATATTATGTGAACTTAAGGTGATTCTAGAGCAAAATAAATAAAATTAACTCCTTAATACACCCCTTAAAATTACATTTTTTCTTAACTACATTATTATTGTCGATCGAACGTCTACACCAAAAGTAAAAACACCTTTCAGTAAATAACTCACTATCTGCATACTAGTGTTTTCAGAAAATTTCTAAATCCGGTCCTGTCGGGCCGATTTTATTAAAATGTTAGGGACACTTTTTAATTGCTACTAAAGGGTTAAATTTCAATTTTGAAACTATTCTGAGATTTTTTTCGGTATTTTGGGGCCCAAAAACTTTTTTCAACCCCTAAAAACCACCCTTAAAATGATCCTATTGGGCCTATTTTAAATAGGCTTCGTGCGGTGATGGATTCCAACATGTGTGCCAAATTTCGTTAAAATAAATTAACTCCTTCGAAAGTTATTGCCCGTACACATATATACCTATATATATATATATATATATATATATATATAAATATATATATATATATACATATATATACATATATATATAAACATTTTTAAAAATGGTGCCAAAGTGTTTAGGAGCCTATGAAACGTCGAGAAAATTTGGTCCGACCCCTAGGTCCCGCCATCCGACCGATGCCAATAGTGTATGTTGCCATATGGCAAATACACTAATAAATGAAATACATGAAATATAAACAGCAAAGTATATATGACGTAGGCACTTAGTTTTTGTTGGGGTAAGATAAAAAGCTTATGTTATTAAAAAGGACATTATGGGAAATATCTTAAACATTTGACTGGATAACTTCAAGAATAAATTATTGTTGTGGTGCACTGAAAAAAGTAAAGCGAGTATCAACTAAATAATAGATTCGCATTAAAAAAATACGTTATAACAGTCCAATTTGCGACTGATTTTAATAAAACATTATTTTAGGTCCAGCATAACATAAAAATATTTCAAATAAAATGAAACACAGTATATTTTAAGTCTTGATATACGGAAATATGTAATGATCTGAGATATGCTCTGAAGCCATTTTGTCAATTTTACGAGCTACCAAAACCTTTAATTTCTACGTACATTAACATGTTAACTAGAATATGTGTTTATTAAAAATATCTGACAAATTTCAGTTTATATTAGGAGCTTTGAAACGGAAAAATCTGATTTTATACAGATATTTATCTACGATTAAATTCTACTTAACTAAAGCGTCGAAGTCAGGGGCGATTATAGGTTTTTCGAGGCCTAGGGTTTCTTGAAGTTCAATGGGGCCCCTTTTTTTGTTACATTAAGAATCTTCAAATTGAGATTTGGGATTTACTCATATTTAATAACGTCAAAATCAGAGTTGAAACTCGTTGATCTGCCCAAACAAATAACACTACCCAAAAAATTGTGAAAAATGATAATAATCGTTAATATTAACTATTTTTTATATATGAAAAGTGCTCGTTGTGAATGAAAAAGTATTATTTTATAATAACTATGATAATTCATATTTTGTAGACCGTTGACACTCGAGGGTTCAGGGATTAAGCCTTATTAGTCCCTATGTAGATCCAGCGTTGATCGCGGTCGGTTATTAAATATATGTGACAAGTGACAAATTATAAAAATGGTGGTGCTATTAATTAATATTATAATATAATTATTTATAAAATCCCAGTTGAAAGACCATAAATCGATAACTGTAGTATTATTATTATTTACTAAACGCAAAATAAAGAATATAGTCATGTTTGACAAGTCACATTAATATTGTTCATTAATTCATTATTACGACAAAACATGTAAAATTAATTTGTAATTCCTTATCAGAATGACATACTTTTAATATGTTGATTAGACTTTTAACGAAAAAAGGATGTGTTTTGATTTCTGTGTAAGTGTAATTTCTTACGAAAAATAGACACAAATCTAGATCAAATGTTACATTTTAACTGAAAAACCACCGTGTTTCCAAATATACTTAATCTACGAATAATTAGAAATATCTATAAATAATTAATAGGTACTAATGAGGTTTTATTTCAACATAAAACAATAAATTATGAAAAAAATGTTAGCCGTCGTGGGATAAATTCAAGATATTAATAGCTTGATGCCTTATCAAAATTGCAGTTGGGGTAATTGCTCTAGAACTCGGGAATTTATAAATAAATCAACTATACAAGTTTTTGTTTATATAATTTACAATCAAATCAATAAGCGCTCCTTTTGGCTTTGCTGTAGTCAGGCAAAAATTATTTGCAGATTAAACTTCCATTAAGTTTGTTATTTGTCCCAAACTCACCTCGGACCCAGTATCAGACTAAGGAAAACGAAGGTCAATACATTTTTAAGAAATAAAAAAAAAATGATAGCTATTTTTCCTAGTTTCATAATAAACCTATTAAATCGGATAGGCACACTGGATGTTGTCGAGTCGATGCGAGCTGGCTAGTGCGTGGAAACTCATTTAACTTCATATATTCCAAAACTGCCGATCATGCCAAGTCGACCCGACCCGATTCAAGTAGACCTTTAAGATAACGAACTAATCATGGCCTTTTATTAGGACGGCTTTTTGGCGATCTGATTAAAAAGTGTAAGTGACAATTCTTTATGAAAAATAAGCGCAAAATTGGTTAACGCGTGTCAAGTTTAGTTTTGAGAGTGACAACAATGACTAATTTAATTAATGGATGACATTTGAATGAGGGAATTTGCATACGCATCATAATAGTACTGCTATAAATAGCACCGCCAATTATTATATGTTTTCCCTATACATCTGAAATTCTATAGTGTCAAGTATTAGGGACTTAAGTCAAAAAATTGTTACTTAAATTTCGCTTTTTTCTGGACTTAAGTCTCAATTGTATACTCTTTCGTTTGGTATAACGGCTAAAAAATTGATTTTTCGACTTAAGTCCTTTTACCTGACACCAAAGAATTTACACCGTATCTATCTGATTAAAATTATTAAATGTAAAAATAATTTTAGTAATTTCGGTTTCCTTCAAATTTTCATCGTGTCATTCATTCCAATTATATCCATTAATAAATACAAAAAACAAACACAACCTATCGACTGTGATGCAAATTAGATTTTTCTGCAAATAGTTATAATATATTCAATAGTAAATAGTAGAGATACTAAATCAATTTCAATCAAACTGAGCGAGGTGCTGGAACGTTAAAAATGTCAACACTTAATTTGATTAAAAGCTTTTCATCATACATATGAAATGCAACTCAGTGCAAAATTCAAATTTACACTGAACCGTAATTTAGATCGTGTCTCGGAAAAATCGGTTAAGGCTGCACCTACATTGGATCCGTATTTCTCCTTAGGAAATCTAGAGACTTTAGGGCAATACTTTCAAAATATCGTGTCCGACGTATATATTTTTACCAGCATCACTCGAGAGATGTTGAATCGATTTTGATGAAACTTGGCACACCATCAAACATAAAGTACAGGGTACAGGACACGTTCGGATTAACATTAGTTGCGGATCATAGCTAGTTTGTTAATTTTGTAAAACAATGCAATTTTACCTTTTATTGAGCCACTTGACGTATGCGGCTGTTGTGACTGATTTTGAGCTTGTTGAGCTTGTTCCAATTTGGAACTAACTGAATTCCACATTTCAAACATTTTGCCTGTCACATTTATTATTATTCAACACTTTTATAAACAATCACTGTACAAAAAATATTTACAAACACTGTTTCGTATACAATTAAGATAATATATTAGCACATTGATCTTTTAATATATTATTTTTTTATAAGCAAAAATAAATTCTGTATTTTATTGTCGGAGTAATTTATAATTTTGGACGACATTTTCGAAAGTACTAAATGATTTTTACAAAAATATACAATAAATCAAACACATTATTGCGATTAACCAAGTTCAATCCAAATTATTTTCAGCTGCGCCCGGACCACAACTCTGTTCCTTGTACGTTTTATACAACACGTGCTCCATTTTTTCATTTCACAATTTTTAATTTTTTTAATCTTTCAAAACGTTCACTTGTTTCACTGTTGTTGGGTTCCGCCGGTCACAGTTGTGAATTTAATATTTTTCACGACGATATTATCGGCAGGAATCATTTTTGAATAGTTTCAAAATCTACCGTAGGTACCTATGTAAAAATAGTCAATGATACTTTTCGAAAAATATCGCATTTACGAGTTTTCTGCTTGATGCTTCAAACAATTCCTTCAATAGTGCAAGTAACTTAATGTACTCGATGATGATTGATTACAGCGTAAGAATCAACATAATACATTGTTTCAAATCTTCCTAATTCCTGAACCTGTAGTTCATTGATATTTCTTCGTCTATAACTGCAGTAGATACTATCAAAGGCGATATAGGAAACACGTCAGGTAGAAATACCAATAGACTACGGTCCACAAGCGCGGAAACCAAGATTTTATGACAGGGTTGGCTGTGAAACTACACACTTGAATATATTGTGCTGATCTTAATTATTTCAATTCCACCTTCTCACTACTATTACATCTTTTTATTTTCGATTGATTAACCTCCTAATCAATCGAAAATAAGAAGAATTAGAAAACATAAATCAGTGACTACTTTAATGAATTCCAAAAAACAGTAAAAGAAAAGTTGGAAGATAATGGGAATGTTGAAGATTATTATAAATTCTAGTTCTTATAAGTTTTTCTAGAATTATTAGTAATCCAAAATTGTAGCAATTATGTTTATTTTTGTTTTAGGTCAACCACAAAAGTAACTAGTTTCGGTATCAATTAAAATTTTTAGTTCATTGCTATTTAGAATAATAAACCGATATACGTCACTGGCGACTTTAAGTTTTCAGTTAAGAACTTCACAATAGATATTAGATAATCATGGAACACCATTCGTACGATTTCGTTTATTCTCAAGTGTCAATAAGTACTTAGAAAAATATTTTCTTTACAATAATTTTTTTCTTTATATTCATTCTTCATTGTAATGGAAAGAAAAAATCCAATTGAAGTTGTTTAGTTATTTCTTTTGTTTGTATATTTCTGCCTGCATCACAGCACTATTTTATTGAAGAATTATGAATGAAACATCAAGGAGCAAAACATGTTTCAAAACCAGAACGCACTGCTATACTGACTTTTTTATGCGTTTTTAAATCAGGTAGAAGCCTTAGACACTGATGTAACAAAAAGTCATTTAAAAGAACAAGCATTACATAACACAGAAACGAAAAATTTTATATCTCGTATTCGAATATTTAATTTATTACAGCTACTCAAGGTTATTAGACACAGATGTGATCTCGTTCCGTTGGATAGTAGTGGGTAGATGACGTCATCCAGTAGACCGTCGATTGATATTGAGTGGATGATAAAAATATTGAACGGTCTTCCAGCTGACGTGGTTCATTAACGAGATGACCTGTGTAAATTTCTAATGACCTTGACGGATACTGGCCAATATTGTTGTTTGAAATTAAAAGAAAAGATATAAGAACGAAAAAGTTGCTTTGGATTAGTTGTTTGTGTATAATATGCACTGTTCAAAATTATCAAATTTTGATGCGTGGGACGACCCCATTCTTATTTCCACACATTTCGATAAAAAGTTCAATAAATCTATGTTTGATTCTAATTTCTAAATATATAATTTATTTTATCGAATCGTCTCAAAAAGTATAAAACTTTGATAGTGACTGTAATATTACTAGTGAAGAAAAACACACAATTTTACAAAAGCAATAATAATTTAACGCTAACTTCTTCTCGCGAACATAACAAAAATGGTATTAAAATTACTGAAAAGAAATTTACTATCTATGATCGTATTTTTCTGTACAAAAACTGATCGTTAACATCGTTAACTTCCATAAGCAAATAAAACTATATCAATATAAAATTGACTGAACCGAAATTATCTTCATTAAATTCAAAGTTGTATTTTGTTTTGACCATAATTTTTATTTTCTTTTTAAATAATTATTCTTAAATAATAAAATAATAAAAAGGTACTATTCGACTATTAAAATAAATGCTGATTATCATATCAAATTCAACATTAAAATAATAATTGAATTCAAACATCACCTCAAATATGTGGCGGTTTGAATCACGTACGTTAGTGCAATACGTCAGAATCCTATAAATACACATTCATCCAGTTCTATCAGCGTGAACGGGATACGAACCCATCCTCTTTAAGCCTAGATGCACTATTGATCGTCGCAGGCGTTCCACACACACACACACACACATCAAAATACATGTACACAATGCAGAAGAGAGCTTCCACAGCGCTCTCCTCCTGCTACTGAAAAGCTCGTACATTGGTACGCATAAAGACTATGTGTAGGACGGAGATAGAGCGCGGAAGTGAATACCGGGTGTTCGTTATACTAGCCGGAACAAGTATCTACTCGCTAGAAAAAATAAAACTCGACTACGAAAAAGTAGAAAACAATCTTCTAATATGACAAGTAGTCGGGTAAACAGATGTTTGTAAACCGATTACTTTTTGTATTTCCGAGTGGGCAGGAAATCCTTAAGAACTGTAATTAGTGTATTTGCCATATCCTAAAATAGCGAAAAAATTGTCCGAATCGTTTCACAATTGAAATTTAACCTTCTGGCAGTACTTAAAATGCGTCCCTAAAATTTTAATAAAATCGGCCTGACAGGACCGGATTTACAAATTTTATGAAAACAGTATTTTGCAGATTGTGAATTATTTACTGACTGAAAGGTGTATATAATTTGGTATAGAGGTTCAATTGATAATAATATTGCAATTAAGAAAAAAATGTTATTTGAGGGATGTATTAAGGAGTCAATTTTTTTATTTTCCTAAAAACCTGTATAAGCAAATACACTATATTGTCGGCAGGGTTTTGGCACTGCGACCCGGGTTTTTTATATATAACATATGAATTTAGAGGAACGGACCAGAAATCTTGTTCGTCAAGGTACTTGTGTTATTTAACGGATTAGCGCACATTAGACCAGCAAAGACCGTCAGTCGGTCGCCTGCAATTTTTGTCTAACCGTGCTGGACCGCTCTAGTGTGCTAGTATGATGTGTCGTTTTAATTAATTAAATTGCGTTGATAAAACTATCACGAAACCTGCACTAAAATTTGCTGGTTTGCTGGGTTCTCTAAGTGATTTGAAGATGAACAATTTTATTTTAAGGTATCACGATTTTGACAAATATATCTAAATCATGTTGGCTGCTTTTCGTTTCGTGAATTTTTTCGCCAAAAGATTGACCTCTATCTAACCTATGTCGTAGAAACTCAGTTCAAGAGAACAGTCATCGTATTTGCATTATTATAGACATAACGAAAATATACGTCAATTTGAACAAAACTTTAAAATTCGAAAAACACTGCCCGATGCGTTAAATTTATTCAAAATTATGTGCTATTTCAATAACACGTGACGTCACTTAGCCACTCTGACGTAAAACGTGTTTCGTTAAACCTACATTTTTGACAGGATCACTGCTTTAAGTTTTATTAAAGTACCTTATGACGTCAGTGCGGCTAAGTGACATCAGTACAAAGCAGCTTTAATAAATTATTATTCTTCAACGAATCATTCAATGTTTCTCAAATTTTAGAGTTTCTGCCTACTAAAAATGGCCATGCAAATACCCTATGAGAGAACAAATCGTATTGAAAAGTCGTGAATAGTCTTATGGGAATTCCTAATCTTTGTTCTTGACTATTCCTTTGCAGAAATAGTCTTACGAAAAATCATAAAATACGTATCCTGTAGGAATTTCAAGATTGAAAATTGTTCTTAGTCGAACATTTTCTCACACAATCGAGAATGAGAAGGAGGAGTCCGACTAAAGTATTCAGAAAGTGCCATAGACACACACACACATATGAGAAATAGGAATGACAAGGGAATATCGTACAGCGTGTATAATAACTTGAACTGAGAACGAATGCAAGCACTAATAAAAGATAAATGAAGGTGCATAGATTGACGGCTTATAACTTATGCAACAGTAGTAGACTGAAATTGTATTAATGATTACTTGCGCTTTTATTAGTTCACCTATGCAAGAGAACACATCGGAAGATTATTCCAAACACCCTATTGGTGTGACGAAGGCATATTCAAGGTTACAGTTTTTACACGCGGGGGCATTGGCACTGGAAGGAAGTTTGGGGGGCGAAATTCCCACAGTATCGTCCAGTCCCCCACCAAATAAATACTTGAAAGAATTTTTTATAGCAAGCGCTTTTTATAATTTAGATGAATTTCTGTTAGGTCATGAGCGACTGTGTTCTTGATGAACCTACTAATGTCCTTGATGGACTCTGAATTGACAATTTGTATCCACTATGGCACCACAAATAAACTATTATTATTATTAAATTGTAAGGTAGCATGTTTAATACTCCAAACAATCTAAGCTTTCATAATTGATCGTGAGGTAATAGCCACCCCCCAAGATGTTTGTGAATATATTATATTGCTCTGAAACTACCAAAAGAAACGGTTATTCGAATCATAAATAAATCGCTTTTTGCACTACCCCCTCTAAAATAGCTGCTGTATAGCGGTGGTAAAATAACACTTTACTGCACTAGTGCGTAAAGTAAAACAAAAGTAATCCGATTTTATCAATTCAACAGTTATATTTCTCTATGTCGCCATTTAAATCTAGATGAGCCGCAGAGAAGCAAATCGTAAATAAATCAAATTTTCAATATGACTGAACTGTCGATATGTGAATATTAACTTATTAATATGAGTTGAAAATCAGCTATTTTGTAGGCGATAAATATCTCGATTCTAATATGCTTTTATGACTGTAAAGACTCGCTAATCGCTCCTTATTAACCCAATGTCACAACTCGTCATAAAATAAATCATCAGTTGAACGCTTGAGATTGGTACAAATTTCGAAAATCTATTCTAATCTATTACGTTTATAAGTCGTTGATATAGCATCGCACGGGAAAAACATTTTGTTCAGAAACAGAAAGCGTTCAAATTTCATTCAGTTTTATTTGTATTTTATTTATTTTATAAAGGAAAATATGAAATTACACTTGTTTTAAGGTTATTAGAAAGTAAAACATTTCTGTTCTAAATATAATTGTCGAACGTTTTTGTTTTCTTATAGTATAGTTTCGGATTTTTCATATTCAGTGTGCTGAAAATATTCTGTTTCACTATTCAGCTCCCAGTACTCGTTAAAATATGACGGCTATTATACAGACTGTCCAAAAATGCGTACAATTTTCTAGTTTTTATAGATATGTGTCAATGATAGGAAAAAAACTAATTTCGCAAGACTCGTGAAGATGCTTCGAGGCATGTAATTGACCGCCCAGGGTGTCAGGTTCGAAAGGGCGGCGATAGACTAGATTTATAAACACATATCTAGGACCTATTCAATTTTTCTACAGTCAAAGCCCTCTAAGTGCACGCTCTCTAAATGCACACGCTCTCTTACTGCACACGAACTCGCCCTCTAAGTGCACGTTCCCCAGCCCCCACTTCGAATAATCTGCGACCAATCACGTGCGACCGTAAGCGCGCTATTTTCAAACTTTCCATTTCCATCATATTCATAGAGTTTTAGAGATATTGTTTATAGCATCTGATTGAATAAAGATAGCTATAGGAGTTAGAAGAGTGGGGATGAAAAAGATCGTAGGGGAAGTGTGCACTTAAAGGATGGGCTCGGTTCCGAGCTGTGCACTTAGAGGGCTTTGACTGTAAAGATATTTTATAAAAGGATCTCATTAAAACGAATAAGAAAATCTGTCATTGGAAAAAAATTGCTGCGGGGGGCGTCAGATTCGCTAAAATTGAAGTATACTGTATAAGAATGATTAATTGAATCACTCGTCATAAATGATATTTTAATTGATAGTGGTGTCACAGGTATTGAACATCAAAAACAATTAGACAATCATTGATATGCGACGTTCCGTCTCTAATTTAATAATCCAAATACCTGACACTCCCATCAATTATTAATTTGTTTGGATATGGACTGATGATGTTATTTTAATATTTGGCCATAATTTCGACAATAAGGGTTTGTGCCATTTGGCCGCAAATATGTATCTAAGGTCACGGTATCCCGAGATGCAATCAAAGTTTACCGAAGTTTGTTTAATCGTATAATATTTCAGACTTGTAGACACAACTGCAGCTGCATAACCCAGAGAATAGTCTTGCATGATTCTAGGTAATTAAACCTTGCGGTTTTGTTTACCTATGTTCAGGTTGCATAAATTATTTTAAGCTCTGGAGAACTGGCGTCATTGAATTCAATAAAATTATACAACTAAAACACGTCAATTTGTGTTCCTAGTTTCATTTAGTTTTCGAAGGAATGAATTGTAAACTAGACAAGAATTATTTTAAAGATTCTTTTATAGCTGTCAGTGATTTTAAGCAGGGATAGAAGACGCTGAATATGAAACACCATCACTTTTTCTTGACGTACGTTTTGCAAACTAAAAGAATTGTAATCATTTCCTGATGATGCTAACACGGTTAGCGAAACGTGTGACAAGTAAGTGTTATCGTTACGGTTTTCGATATAATTTACATTTAATAAACAAATCTAGATACCGTAATACACTCGGACTCACGTATTTTCAACACCATCTATTTTCAAATGACTTTCCTCACGTATTTTCAAGTTAGTCCTTATTTCTCCTCAATGGAAAAATAGTTTGACAACTTTTGATCTCAAATTAATAAAAGTTTTTCCTCGTTGGGTTATGGTTGCCACGAAGTGAGGGTGAAGAAGAAATTGAAGATATATGAGTTCTACAATTGAGGTTTAAACGAAAAATTTAAAATTGTACCGTTTAGGGTTAAAGATTCTATTAGAAATAATAAGTCAGCTATATTCTATCTTAGTTGTTTGTTTCTGAGGTTATGTGTAACTGTTAACGTATTGTAATCTGAATGTTGCTATAATACATCTTTTGAAAGTATCGAGGACATGCTGCTTAGAAAAAACGCTTTAAAATGTTTTCTTGAACAGTCTCTATACAGTAGGAAAGCATCGCAGTTTTTTCCGTATCGTGGAACTATTTTTCTTTTTTTTTTAGAAATGTATAGAACCATGTCTTCATTACTTTTCGTACGTAGAAATGTATTCTTTGATGTTTTTTTTCTCTAATCATTGCTTTTTTATAGCAGCGTAGTACGTATCCACTAAATAATACCTAGGTTTTTAAATACGACGTTTTCAATTTTTTCGATTAATGTCGAAATAGTAGGCATTGAGCTGTGCAATTTTCCTCAACGTTTAGTCGTTTATTCCAATACTATTAGATGGATATTTGTTCCCCCATAATTTTGTATGAAATTTACAACTTACTATATAAATTGGAAATGAATAAATAATAAATAAAACATAAATGGAATAATAATTATAGTGTCAAGTTTTAGTCAAAATTGAACATTAATTGTATCAAACAAAAATAGTACCTATTTAATGTTTTCATAATACAATTATTAAAAGCGTTTTATTTCAATGTCACCCATATTTTTAGATGACGTTTTTGAAAAAAATACTCTTCAGCTCAGTTAAGGAGTACCTATAATAAAAATGTATTTTTATAAAATTCGGTAAAGATCCTTAAACATCTGTAAAACTATTGTGCAAGTCATAAATATTTCAAATTTCCTGTGTTTAGTATAGTAGACATTTTTATGAACGATCAAAAACGAGACGTCAATTTTGTTAAATCACAGTAAACCGTACTTAAACCATCGGTAATAACAATAAAAAAAATTAAAAGGGTATAACTCATTTGTTAACATCAGCTGCGGCCAGGCTACCTGTTTTAAATTTTTTTTAGAAACTATAAAAATTAAAAACACGCATTTCCGAACACTTACAAATTATTTTCACAATCATTAACACGTTTTCATCTTAAAATTATATGACGTCATTTTCAAGTTACATAACACATCCTTTCTCATAATCAACTCATTTTATTAATACCACATTAACGAAAAAAAAAAAACAAAACAAAACACGTAATCCAAATCCAAATATGGTATCCAGTTTTTCATATTAACCAACACCTGTCACGCAATAAATGCACTTTCTAAATTCGATGATCAGTCAAAAAAAAAAGAAGAAAACACAATCGCGCAGTCAAAAACAAAACGGCAATCGCACATCAAACCGAAAACTGCTTTTTAAACACTTCAACAATAATTACTGTTATTTGTTTTACATTTTACTGTACATACGCGCGACCGTTATTTGTTTCTCATTGCACAAAAATAAAACAAAACACGTTCGAAACAAACACAGGTTACTGTTATCCTGCAGTGTTTTATTTTCAGGTGAAAACAAGGCAAAAATAATCGTATCCTTAGTACTTGTATACGTGCAATAAAAATAATTGCATAAGCGAAACTCAACTATTATAATTTAATCGCGCGTCGATGCAATGTTGTGCAGTCGTTTGTTTGTGTTTGTTGTAACAGAAGAAGAGCGCGCGCGGTCGATGTTCCTATATTCGCAGCTGATTTCAAACTGATCGCGCGCGCGCCATAGCAGCGCTCGGTGGGTAAAGTAGTATTACACAACCGAACTATCTGTTCATTTGCAACAAACGCACCACGGCTCTGTTAGTATATTTATTGTACAGACAGCGTAACGTACTTCGTAGGGCTTCTCTCTGTGCCACTGGTATGCGTTGAGGCTGCTGTGAAATTTCTCTTCTTGCAGAACGACAGACAATATTAATAACAGTAATGTGTTTCGCGTCGAAGGACCGCGCAGAAAAAAACAAACAAACCCGTACAAAAAAACAATTAAATAGTGTTGCAAGAATAAGGCATTCGTTCTAATTTTTCAGGAATTTTAAAGTCGACATTCCTTATTACAGAAAAATCACGATTTTCCGATTTAATCCTCGTCAGATGCGGCTACCAAGAACGGAAACAGGACTCGCCGAAATTCACATTGGGGTCGTCCCGTCATAATTTTGCACAGTGCACATTATTCCTTATACATAACCCAATCAATATGTCGTATACTGTTAGGAATTCTTTTCTTGTAGAAAAAACTTTCAAAAAAATGTTAATTGATAGTTGATCTAAAAATACGGTATATCGGAAATTTTCTTAGCAAAATCACATTAAAATAAACATCAACAGACTACAAGAAACATAGATGAAATTTTATTGGGTTATATAAAGTATAGCACAAAAGTTTTCATTGAAAGATTGTACATTATAAGTACACATGCCCCAACCAGTTTCTTCGTTTTATAAAGACTAGCGAAAATGCCACGAGTACCTCAGCCTATACTTGCGAGCATTTAAATCTCCATAACAAAAACATTTCAGAACCAGATTTTAAATAAAAGTACAATGAGTTCAGTTAAGACACGTGTTACAGAGCAAGCTGCAGTATGTATTTTCTGAGCATTTAAATCTCTGTAACGAGATTGCGCATTGCATATAAAAAAGAAAAATTACAATATAGTATAGGTACAGGTATGTCTCCCTCTTAAGCGACACCTTCATCCAGCCGCGAGCCGGTTGTCAGATGACATAACTTTGTCCATGCGGCGTCAGACCATGCAATCAATGGAAGCGATTCAACTGTATATGTTATTGTCAAATCTGCAATATTTTTGACATGGAATTCATAGGCGCGTTATGTTTCAAATGTACTTTCGATATACCACTATCTCACGACCCGCTCAACCAATCCCATGAAACCAGGTGTCAGGTAATAGAGTCATTCGGCCCCCTTCTGAAAATTTTGACAACTCACTTCAGTCGACTCTAGGCTTAAAGATCTCGGGAACTACAAGTTCGATCGCAAAAATACAAAGTGCCTTATGATCTTCAGAACTAAATCTCTCCAATAACACCTATTTCGAGTACCAGCAGTATTCACAGAAAATAACAAATTTGAACCTAAAAATTTGAAATGCCAAGACCAAAAAAAAAAAAAAAATTAGAGCTCGAACGCAAAAATTTCAAACCGAAAACCGGCAAATCCTATACAAAGCGTCAACAGGCCTATCGTTTGAGACTGAAATCACAAAAAATCCGGCGAAAAGGTTTCCATGTCTACCGGTAGTTCCACGACTACCAGAGTGGTTCAGCAATTTTTAAATTTACCCGGAAACAAACTAAAAAACATGGAGACTCAAAAATTTCCAAAAATGCTTAAATTGGTTTAGATATCGTGTAAACTCTTAAACGATTCTCTCTAAGAAAAAGTGATTTTATTGTTCCTCAAGAGAAGCGACTGTAGTGAGAGTTACATTGGTAT
Organism: Venustoraphidia nigricollis; assembly: GCA_034508555.1. Lineage (NCBI taxonomy): Eukaryota > Metazoa > Arthropoda > Insecta > Raphidioptera > Raphidiidae > Venustoraphidia > Venustoraphidia nigricollis. The sequence goes on along the minus strand of JAVRKA010000032.1, from coordinate 773,680 downwards.
TCCCCAACAGAATAAGGAAAATATTTCAAAATAACTCCTGGGTAATTAGTGATTGCATAATGCTCATTCGATTCAACATACTTCTTCATAGTTTGGTTACATGTTACACAGAGTTTACACAAAGCTTGAAGTGCAGTTACAGAATAGATCTAGAAGTTTTTGTAACAGGGATGTACAATATTTTCCGTAGCATATATTACGTGTTCGCGAGGGCCACGTGTAAGTCACTAATGCATACATGGGTAGGTACTCCTCGTTTGTGAAAGTTACTTTGTACACACACACACACATAGACATATTTATATCAAGTGACCAAAAAGGAACACACCAGATTCTGTATAATCAATATGTTTATATTCAAACCTACACCGAGCTGGGTAGACTAGTGGTGACAGCACTAGACTCGCATTCGGGAGATACCGGGTTCGAATCCCGGCGGGGGCAGATGTGGCTGGGACTTTTTCCTACTGCCTCTCGCCGAGAAACGGTAATTCCTGTACCGGCCATCTTGATTGAGGTTTTCCATGGTTTCCCTCAATTAATTCCAGATAAATATCGAGATGGTTCCTTATTTGAGGCCATGGCCGATTACCTATCAAACTCCTAGTTCAAAAATTACCTACCTTATCCTAATTTCCTATAATTCCTTCATTCGCCCATTGCTATTACATAAGTTGAAGTTGTAAATAATGTAGAAAATAACGGGAAGTTGTATATGAAAAAATGGTAATGGTGCGAATGGCGTCTGTTATGACATAAAGTCGAGAAACGGACGTTAAACGCATTATTATTATTATATTTAAATAAATATGTTAGTCATCTTAAGTATTTAATTTAGACCAAAACTGCCCTTTACGCTATTTCATTTAGATTAATAGGCAATTTACAAATCCGGGAGAAGCCTGACCGGACATCTAGTTTAAACTTAAAGAACATTCTTATATCGACAGCTGACTTCACACGACGTGCAGTATACGAGCGTTTCTAGCTGGAGACTTTTTGACATTCACGAATACCGAGATAAAAAATATGTGGGATGGTTTTAGACTAAGCAGTAGAGTCTCAATATAATGAACTGTTTTGTCACTCCAGCGAGGTTGTTCACTATATTCAGAGTGCAGGCAAAAATACACAACCGTTTCTTAACTTTAAAAATGCACATAAAAAAGGAGTGTGTATTTTACACTATACACTACAGAAGTAAAACTGATATAATTGTAAAAAAAGAGATAATGGTGCTAGGATCAAACCTTCGATTATCATGCATAAATTTTACCTTACCGTGTCAAAACAAGTTTTACTTAAAAAAAAAAGTTTTATTACTATCATTGTCTTGCAGCTAAAATTTGCAGAATTTACTTTATCACCAGCGTACAGTGCAGTACAGTTAAATTCCCAACCCTGTAAAATAAATTGTATGAACGTTCTATCAAAGAGATTAAAGCACCCGCGGGTAATGTATCATTGTGCTTAGGCAATGTAATCAAATCTTAGAATGTTACGTACAATTCCTATTCCGTTGTCTAGGAAACAGATGAAACAAGTATCTGTTTGTGATTATCATTGAGCTATAAACTATAGAGCGAAGATGCAACCGTGCAGGACCAAGGTCGATCATACTGTAAGTATTTTCTGGTAATTAGTTCGAACCAAATCATGCAGGATAATAGAATTAATATAAGGTTTCATTTTGGAAAGAAAAATCTTAGTTTTTTGTAAAAAAAATGAAATGCCACAAGTCACGTCTGTGATTGGTTGAATCGATTGCTTACGTCACTCGAAACCGTTGGCTTGATTTTTCAATTATAACGACCGTTTGACAGTTAGGCATAGGATCACAAGGCCTACTACTCCCGCCCTCTCACCCTTCTCGTCATGTCACACTTTCAACAATGTTAACACCCAACCTTTCATAATGCAGGAGATTAATTTTTCTGCTGAGCTTTCCCTGACTTTTCCCGATTTCCTAGATGCTGTTACAAGCTTTCATTTGGTTTGCCCTAATTTTACGTACCTAAAATAAACAAAATAAAACTAAATAATAGGCGTGATTTTGCATCGATAATTATTATGCCTAGGTAGATTTGAAAAAAAAAAACACTGCCGTTGTTTGTGTTTGTATGAATTAAATCACATCCAGGATATCCGTTTTTTTTCTCGTAAAATGCAACGTGCATGTTATCTCCTCTAGAATTAACAACTCAATGTTGATTACTATTCTCCGGATATCGGTGCTCCCTAAACCCGTATTTATAGTGAGCGGTGGATGCAATTAAGTGCTGCTATTGTTGGTTACACTTAGCATAAACAAGAAATGGGCTTTAGGAGAGCGTATTATCCGAAATTTACTAATACAATTTATTACTACATTCCCAATGGCTTGCAGGTTCTTCAATGTAAAAAAACTAAGTAATTTGCATTAATTGTACAATTGCAAACTAAAGAAGGAATTTACGTTCTGTGACGTCCTGAAAAACATTTGTCGCTCTATTAATTTGACTGTAAGTATATGAAGCTAGTCGCACCAGACAGTCAGATTTCGATTATATCAGCGCTGACCTTTGTCCTTTGCTTATCAGATGGGCTGCTGCACATGTGGCAGATTTCATAGCTTGATTTGCTGCTAGGTTCCAAGCGTGCAATGGCGCTGGATTTTGTGATGGTTTGTTTGTGTTGGCTTCACACGATGCGCGTTCTGAAGCTAGATTGGTAGATGGTTTTGTTTGAATGGCAACCAAAATGGACGACAACACGATTACAGCAGACGAACAGCCATTTTTGTATATGAATGTATACGAATGACAAAAATACACGCTATGACACCATGTTTGTTTATGACGTACGGCAAGATACTATTTTCTGTTTGATTCTTGCTCAAAGCCAGCAGAGACTCAAGCACGAAAAATAGCCCCAATTCTAATTTAGAAAACCAGCGTCGTGTGCATCGGGCTTTAGTAGAAGCAACGGCACATCGGCGTTATGACGTAAGGCCGTAAAGACGGACTGCAATGTTAACGGACGAATGCACAATTGCAAACAGTGAACTTGCACGATAAATACGTCACTCGTAAATGGGTTTGTTTGTTTTAGTATTTGGCCTAGCGTAATTCAAACTGATTCGTTCCATTGTGCTAATTAATAAGCTTTGTCTCTCTGCACGATACAGTGGTTTGTATCCATTTATCAACTTATCAGTAATATTATTATTAATATTATTCTGCAACTGCTGTAGATATATTCGCACAAGATGAATACATTAACGATATAAGTGTTACAAATTGTGCAAGTATGAAGCTGTTACTTTAAGAGAAGTCTAGCCCCGTCCCACGAAGTAAGATAGGGATATCGATATATATCGTATCGATATTTTTTTATGTATCGATATCGGTACCGATATATTTTTTTAAAAATATCGATATATCGGTACAATTTGAAAGAGAACATTGGCACTCGAAGAAATTTAGTATACATATTGGGTAGCTTAATATAATCTTAAATAGCAATTAACGGACATTATTTCTAATAAATCAAATAATAAATAATTATCTGAAATCAAAAACAACGATAAGAATTTTTTTTTGTTTATTAATCAAACATCTAACATACATTTAGGAGCAGATAATTTTAGTGATTAATCGAACAAATAATAAAGCTATGGCATACGTGCCAGAGGTGACATTCGACAGAAAATTGTTGGTACAGCATGAATTGAGGTGTAAATCGAAATAATTAAAAATATTCTAGATGATGTAGAAATGAATAGCTATTTTGACTGTTTATTATTCCGAAAATATCGAAAAAGAAATGTGTTTTACATGTGCTTTATTCACTGTTGATGTTTTTGGAACGCTCTTAAAAGTATGTTCCAAAAACATATGTAAAAAGACATGTTTCTTTTTCAGTGGAGTTTTCGATATTTTCAGTCGCGATAGTACATACAAGAGTTGCTACTGGAAAAATATCGGTTTTCGATACTCGGAATTTTATATCGATATATCGAAATATTAAATATCGCCCAAAAATATCGATATATTAAATAAAAAATATCGATATTTCTTCGACATCCCTAAAGTAAGATATAGAGTAGGGAAACGAAATAGGATTTGTCATGAAGCGCAACACAAAGGAGAAATGGGTTTGCCGGAAAATCAAAATCTGACATGTAGGATATTTCAGTTTTGCCGAAAAAGGGAAGAAAGATCTAAGAAGGTGCCAAGTTTGCACTTGGAAAGTTTCTGTATTTTATATTACAAACAAATGACTCGTCTGTGTAAACTTACGACGTGAAAACTTGGCACCTTCTTAAATCTCACTTCTTTTTTTCGGCAAAACCGAAAAATCCTACATATCAGATTTTGATTTCAGGTCACACCACGTCCTTCTAAAAATTAAAAGGTTTTAAATCAGCTCTGCTGAAAAAAGCTTTTCAATCGTTTGAAACAGACGCACTCTTCATTTGTTATTTGAAGTTGCAAATTTTATAAGTTGATTTTAGATTTGACTAACCTGATGTCGAATCAGCTGGATGTTTCCGAACTATTTTTTTTGATTTTTGAGTTTGTTCAACACAACACATTTGACACGGCCACGCACAATACATTGTTACAATTTTTCAAAAATATATCAACACAAAAAATCAAACTCAACACTTTAGTATTAGATAACTGATAGATAGATATTTATTTTATCAATCGAGACATACAAAACATTTGTTTGGCGACTCAACAAAAAGTATAAAATACTTACTACAAAATAAAGTTATAAAAATTCTTTAATTTATTTAACATCAGTTCACATACTAATGCACTGCTGTCACTTAAAATGAAGTCTAATGACTGTAAATGCATTTGAATTTTACGTTTTAATATATTTTACTCATTAAACACACAAAAATTATAAATCCTACTTTTACAAAAAAAAACACGAAAAATTAAAAACTGACAAACAAAATCACTTAATATTCATTGGTTTTCCGGAACAGAGACTTGTTTACTCTCAGCTGAACTTCCAACAAGTAAATAAGACATTTTTGAAAGCAATGCGCTCTTTTTTGCGTTTGACAATGCACTTACTATAATAATCTTTTATGGTCCTATATAAACGGAGACAACATCATCTTCCTTGTTGTGGAACAAGGACAACAGAAACCTTTGCACCCTTAGATCCGAATATATTTGTGCTACCTGCTGTATTATTTATACATAAACAAACAGCAGGTATCTGTAAAAATATTGTTAATGGAGTTATAAAATTTATGGTTAATATTGTATAATAACAAAAATATCTTTTTTTCTAAATACGGTTTTATGTAAACACATTTTTGGTTAAGTCGGCATTTTTAAAGTGTCATAAACTATGGTTACTTCATGAAGAAATGTTGGTTCCACATGTTTATTACATGCATATTATGCTAGAAGAAATAACTGCAAAATTTTTGCATTCGAGTTTTCAAAAAATATAGTCACTTCAAACTATTCTGAACTGAATATGCAAAAAAAATGTTTTGACGTATTTATAGGATTCAAAATATGCACACAATTTATTTAAACATTCACACACGTTCAAGCAAACAAAAAAACGCATTCACATTAATCATAAATTAAGTGAAAAATCCACCCTAGCAAGTTGCGTAGATTAATTAAATAAGTATACATGTTTTTACTACATGTTTTTACCACCTGTATATTTGCAATGTTGGAATTTTATTGTTGTTATTATTATGTCACATATTATATAATGATATGTTAATAATATCTTTTCTATTTTTTGAAAAATAATAAAATTTTTAGATGCCAAGTTTCATCTAAATCTGTGTAGTTGTTTTCGAGGTAGGTTTGTACAAATAGACTCACAGATAGAGATTCTGGAAACATATTTTCCCATTTAAATGTCATTTGAATATCAAAAACGCAAGAAAATAAGAAAAGAAAATGATAGGCAAACGTCCCGAGCCCGATACGTTGTCGTATTAGTATACTGAAAAAATCGATGCTTTCTCGGTGTTCCAAGGTGAACCTAAGTAGCAGTCGCAACAATCTGTTCAACTAAACTGTAATTATTATATTACCAAATCCAACGGTACATTCGAAGGTAGAATATGACAGCATCGCGGCCCTTATGCTATCTCGTATACCATAATACCGTTTGTCTGTCTGCTAAAGTTTAGGGCTGTATACTATATGAAAAAAGGTAACATGCTGGTCTTTGCATCAAACTGTCATCGGTTTTATATAGTTTGATGTACTTTTAGCTGATTAGGTGCTAATAATCTTACTTGTCGAGCCTCTATAATTTACAATTGTTAAACTAAAAATTAAGTTTAATAGATCCTAGAAATTATTGAATTACTTTTTTACTTTTGCAGGTTTCGGGTAAAAGCCAAATGAAGGACTACTACAGATTCTACAGGCGATTTTTTTTGAAAAAAAAAGTTTTGGTGACGTGTGAAAGATTACGTAATCTATAATTTTATTTAAAAAGGAAATTTTTATTTGGCGTTTACCCGAACCGTTTAGCGTTGGAAAAAAGCGTCGTGAGAGCTGTAACCGTTTTTAGGCGAGGGGGAAGGATTCGAACTCAAGACTGCAGAGGGTGCTTGCAATACCATAGCTCTTAAACCTTAAGACTTATGAAATATTGGCATATGTAAATTAAAGATGTAAAAAAAACTTTACGAATTATTTGAATTACATATTCCCAACCCTAATAAAAGTGGAGATGCCAAAACACGACCCCCGTCAACTCCTACACCCTTGTTTAACAACAGACACAATAGACCAACAACCAACATCTGCATAGACGCTCACAAGACATACGGAAGCAATATTCAGTTTCACAGGTACCAGCGCGTTTAATTAACCCTTAACTGAAGACAGACCAATATTAACAGTATTTTATGTATCTAAGTCGTAATAAAGGTTATTATGACGAGCAAGTGATATTATTCGTCCGAGATACATATTATGTGCACTATTTTTAATAGCTGATTTTCCCTTAATTTTCAGTAAATTTTTGACATTAATTGATTTTGGAGTAAACTTCACTTTTAATAGTAGATTGCGTCATAATTATATGTTTACTACGCAGAAATGAATAATAGTTAGCACGACTATTCGTGTCTTTATAACACTAGTACTGAAGCGATAATTTTACGATCGTTATACAGGCACGAAAAGTAGTATAGGAGGCGTGCAAAAAAAAAACCTTTAACGGTTTTTTTATTACGCATGCGCTAAATTAGATAACTACAAATTATGCTATTTCAGGAGATCGTTTGGTATTTGAACCATATTTCTTTCGATATGGATAGGAGTGGGGGGATGGCGTCACCCAGTGGATCGTCAATGAATATTGGGTGATTGATAACAATATCGCTATAATCTATACAAAATAAGATAAAAATATGAACGGTTTCCCAGCTAACGTCTTTTATTAACGAGATAACCTGTGTACTTCTCAAGACTTTGCGTGGAATTATAGAGGGAAGCTAGGTATCGATTTTTTTTTATTTCGTGACCTGTTAAGGGTAGAAACTTCGCATGTTTTGTAATATGATCAATGAAACATTATTTTTTTAACAAAATAAAATATCGACAGTTTACCGTTAGGTAGGCGGGTTACAAAAGATGATATGTGATATTTTTCGCGTAAAATTTGATTATAAAAGATGACGAACACAGGTATAAAAACCAAGGCTATTAAATAAACGCTCAATTTTTTTATTATTGTAATAATGTATTTATTTAACAGTTATAAATAGTTTACTGTCTATAAAAAATATTTTTTAAACATATTAAAGGAAGCACTAAATAGGAATCAGTTCTGTAAATTTACTAGGCGAGTCTTCTGTCAGATCTGTAACTCAAATCGGTGCAAATAATATAGTTTCTGTATATTTTATGTGCGAGTTGTGACATTATGGAAAAATGAACGTCACCGAGTTTTAACAGTCACACGAGCCATAAAAGCATTACATTCGAGATACATATTAACACATTTTTTGCAATAGCTGTTTTTCACTAATTCATAATAATATATCTGGTAACTCTCATATACTGTGAGAGTGCGGCCATCATATTGTATTTCATGCCTGCTTTGTGTAGCATGCTATCTCAGTTCTTCTTTTCAAATGAAATGGTAATGGACAGGTCGCTTTTGGGAATTACTGTTAGATTGGTATGATTACAATTTTCTTTCGTTTTACTTTAAGCACTAGTGCAAAATGTGTCATTTTACTATCGCTATACTGGCATGAAAAACATCCATTTTATAGGGAGTTGCACAAAAAAATCTTTTAGGTCTTGAACAAATAATGTACTTTCATTTAATCCTTATCTCCCAAATATAAGTTTGTGATTTGCAGAATTATTATTTAGATAATGAAAAATAAGTTAAATACGCTTATGATCAATGTTGTTGAGCCTCTATAATTTTCAATATCTATAATAATAAAATAATAAAATCTGAAAGTGGGTGTTCTCTTAAAATTAGTGCCTTGGGATACATTGCCAGATACAGAGTACCTACATAAAATTTACAATTTTTTTATAATTTTTTTTTTATTTAATGTTTGTCGAACTATTATAGGAATAATTTTATTATAAAATAAAAAAAAATCACTTTTGTAAGCTTAGTTCGGGGACATATTGGTGTACGACACTTCCAAAGTAATTCTAGGGTTTTTTTGAGACTTGTCAATCTACATTTTTTTACTCTGTCGGTCTTTACTGCTTCTGATATCATAATTAAGAATGTCATTCACTTTAGTGTATATGCACGAACGTGTCTTTTTTCCAACTTAGCAAGAATTTAAAAAGAATGTGAACAAAAAATTAACAGTAAGCTTCTTACAACATTTCTTTAAATTCTCGTAAAATTGACAACGCTTCCAAACAAACATCCACTAATCATTTATTTTTCAAACGAAAAAAAAGACGATCGGATAGTAAAGAGTCATTAAATAAGTGCAGTCAGCTGTTTCTGATGGACCGGTATAACAACGGTTAAATATAATATATTGTTCACTATTTTGTTGATTTTTATATAAGAATATAAATATATCTATCATTCTCTGATTCGCCACCATATAGGAACAAAGGAAGAAATTCGATCGACACAATGTATTTGTTCTTTAAGACATTGCATCCATATTTTTTTTATATAACCTCTACCTCTACCAATAGCGGCTTCACGACTTAAAACTACAATTAAGACAAATCCCGTTAACTTCGATGTTGTACCAAACGTGCGCATCGCATATGTATTATGCGCTCTGAACATAGCTGTACATTTATTTAAACACGAACAAATGGCTCGCGGTACTTCGTACAGTGGCTCTCAACAATGCTAGAACCACAGCACACCTTTTTCAGAAATAGTATATTACTACATCACAAGAGCCGAAAGTTGAAATTCCTGCCCGAGAGCATCACATGTCGCGCAGTGCAGGACTTTCAGCTTTTTGTTCATGTCGTGTATACTATTTTTATTCATACCATGTCGAAAGTACGCACTTTCACCAATATACCGGGTGTTTTTTTCAAAACTTTGAATGGATTTTTTTGTTGATACACCGGTTGAATCAAAAAAAGTTTTAGGCAAAAGTTGTTGGGTTTTGAGGGGAAAATAATTTACACGTAATACCAATCCCCCCCTCGGCAGGGGGAAAGGGTAACTTTTGTTTTTTAAATGAAAACCCCGATTTTTATGATTAAATTTCTTTTTGTGTAAAAATGAACAACTTTAAAATTTAATTTAATTTAATTTAATCATAAAAATCGGGGGTTTCCATTTAAAAAACAAAAGTTACCCCCTCCCCCTGCCGAGGGGTGGGGGGAGTGGGTTGGTATTACGTGTAAATTATTTCCCCCTCAAAACCCAACAACTTTTGCCTAAAACTTTTTTTGATTCAACCGGTGTATCAACAAAAAAATCCATTCAAAGTTTTGAAAAAAATACCCGGTATAAAAAGACTACTTACTTTCAAGTGAGCAATGTTAAGGTTACACGTAATGACACATAGTTCTAATAATGCCCATATAATAACAGCAGATGGCTACCTAGTAGGACATGTGACCTGACATTTCTTTTGTTGAGTAGACATACTAAAATAGTCTTGTAAGGCGTAAGGAGTACGGGGGTGTCAATGATTAACACACTCTAATTTTTAAAATACAGTTTCTATCGACTGAAAATGTAGCTGTTAGGTCTTGATGAAGATTCCACCACTACTGTTGTTGTTGTTGTCGTGTATCATTACAATCGCGGGCGAAGCCGCGGGGAGCGGCTAGTATAGGTATAATGGTGAATGCATTTGTATGTAGAGTTCGTCTGCGTCGTGGATCGCCTATAAATACAATCCCAGTTTGACCCATATAATCCCACACTTTGCAAAACAACGACGGACTGAAAATAAACGCGCGTACATATCGCGCGACAGATAGACGTATATAATTTATGAGCGCGCGCTGCAGAGAGAAACGTTTAAATGCGTCGACAACGTGCTGATCAAAATCAACGTTAATAAGATCGTGTTCGCAAATTATTAATGCTTATAGATCATAGACGTCGGCTCTTAGAAATGTCAATGGGGGCCTTAAGATTGAAGAAAAACATGTATTTACAAATGCTCAACAAACACATTTCATTTTCGAAAAATAAAAAAGTGCGTGTAGAACTCATAATAGTCTAGGGACCAAACCATGAGGAGTCCACGGAGAAGCCCAACCATTGAAGTCAACATCAGCGTTGCCAGATTTTTTTTGCCATGTCGGGATTTTGGAACTTTTTGAGTGAAAAAAGAGGGATTCTTTCGTCGAAAGCGGGACATAGTAAAAAAACGTATATAATCAGAAGTTTTTAAATATTTATCTTTTTATTTTTGTAAGCTAACTAGGCCTGCGCACAGACTTCTTAAGTCTCTGCAGGAATTTTATGTAATTCCCTTTCACATAAAATTTGTACCCCTACACCTGGTCAATAAAATTTATTATTTATTTATTTATTATTTATTTATTTGAGTTCAAATTACGTTTACGTGACAATAGATACCAAAAATAGCCATAGAAAATGTATTTTAATAAAAATATGATATTTTAAATCAGATTTACCCCATCGTTAAATAGTTGAGTCTTATTCGTCTTCTGAATAAAAAAAAAAATAAAAAAAAAACAGAAATCAAAATCAAAAAAGTTTTATTCATTTGAAAAATATGGCGTTTCAAACAATAGTCTGAGAAGTGAGTGTTACAAATTGCAACTTACAATAAGAGAATAACTATTTACGCACGGTCGAGTTATCCCCGAAAAGCGGAACTGAGTCTGTCCCGCGCGGGACATTTAATATTGATTTAAAAATCGGGACTTCCCGCCAAAATCGGGACATCTGGCAACGCTGACACCGATAGACTACGGCAGCTGAGTAGGTATAGCGTATGCCTCGCACAGACAATGTCATTAATTTGATTTAATTTGGCGCCATTATTTTTTTTCATTTTTTTTATAACTATTCCATATTTTGTCTAAATACTTTTTTTTCACTTTTTTAAATATTGTCTTTATTTCATATAATTAAACTAACGATTTTAGAGTAGTTTCTCGAAAGAGTAGACTTTCTCGCAGAGGGAGAGTTCCTCGGGAAGGGATGTTGATGCGATGGCATGCAGGATTGAGTGCCTTAAAAAACGTACTAGTGGTGCGTTGGTGCAATCGTGCATCTTCGGGGTTTGTCACGGTTTGATCCACAATCTTTTGGCAAATCTGTCACCCAAGCCCCGAGCATACTTGACCTATTAGTGAATCTAACGTCACGTCAAAGCAAATTTATTTGAAACCTTTTTTCATATTATGCCACTATAAATTGCACAAGATATGCAATTGGCTATTAAAGATCTTCTTCCGATCAATTTTTTGAATCAATTCGATTCAGTTTTTTTCAACTTCCTTTTACACAGCAGGCATGCAAGCTACATATCCATATAACAAGGGACATACATTTTGCGCAAAGTTTTTTTTTTCAATAACTACTTTTCGTAACACGTTTTGTCGGAAACATTAAATTCTTCCGGTTGTCTAACAAACAACACATCTAAACATGGTTAACAGACCCATATCTATGGTCGATTTAATATCGAAACCGCTAAACTACGCCGGTAGGTAATGAACCTCTCTGTTTTACCGCTACAGTTGTATCTCAATTATAATTTGTGTCCACTTTTATTCAATAAAAGAAGTGCGTCGGTTCGCAGACATGATCCTTACGCGTTTTATATTAATGTCTTAAATTTACCTACACACAAAAAAACAACAAAATTACTGAACCTGAGAGGTACCTAAAATCTACCCAGCTCGGTTACTGAACCGATTTTAATGATCGAAAATCACTTAAAAGCATTTGAAGTGCAGATGTGCCAAAACACGTCTGAATTGCGTTGTCATGCATTTTAACGGAAAAAAGTTCGATTTCGAGCAACTATTAATTTGTTAACAAAGCAACAAAATATGATGTTTCACTGTAGTTTAACAATATACATACAATATTATTCCACAGGTATACACAGGCAAGCACATCTACATTAATTGCAAACATGGTAGGTATACCTATAATATTACATATGTGTATGTGTTTGTGCGTTTTGAAATAATGTAGTTGAAATTCTTTCATTAGTTTAAGGTACCGTATCATTTAATTGTTGAAACAGAGATAATTGTTGTATGTATGCGATGTTTTAATGGTCCATTTATAAAACCCGTTGTTTGTTGAAAACCATTGTTTTATTTTGTTGTAACAATACAGTAGTTTCATAAGACGTATTCCATAGTTTTTATTTATACCGATTACTTACAGTTGTTCGCTGTGTTCAATTCTGTTTTCGAGTTTTCTTACAAGCAGAAGCCACTTTACCAAAGTTTGTTTTTACAATCATAGATTTATCCGTGACAAATTTCTCATATTTTTAATTAAGCATATAATAATAATAATAATGCGTTTAACGTCCGTTTCTCGACGGTATGTCATAACAGACGCCATTCGCACCATTACTATTTTCCATCTACCACACTTTCCGTTATTTTCTACATTTTTTAAAACTTCAACTTATATAATAGCAATGGGCGAATGAAGGAATTATAGGAAATTAGGATAAGGTAGGTAATTTTTGAACTAGGAGTTTGATAGGTAATCGGCCATGGGCTCAAATAAGGAACCATCTCGATATTTATCTGGAATTAATTGAGGGAAACCATGGAAAACCTCAATCAAGATGGCCGGTACAGGAATTACCGTTTCTCGGCGAGAGGCAGTAGGAAAAAGTCCCAGCCACATCTGCCCCCGCCGGGATTCGAACCCGGTACCTCCCGAATGCGAGTCTAGTGCTGTCACCACTACTCTACCCAGCTCGGTAATCGCTTGGCCCACTCTTCTTAGTACGTCGATTCCCCACCTTGCTACTATCTTCTCTAAACAATACTATTCTACTACTGTGTGCCAAGTCTTTTCATTGCCAGTAAACGATTCTCAAATCTCTTGGAACAATTTGTTGATGGCTATTGGAAGAATAAAAATTTCAGTGCGCACGCCCCTGACGTCCACGGACGGTTTTAGATTTCTGTAGAAACAAAGTTTAGGGTCCACGGATTGGTTGATAAACATCGAGAACAAAAACATAAAAATCCAACAAATTGTTTTCAAGATACAATTTCATATCCAAGATTCTTGGCGCCTCTGACTAAAGAAGGATTTGACGCCCTCCCATGTCACAAAACTCGCACATGGCAGATCGAGGACTAGAATTATATTTTCAAAAAGTTCCAAATATCCCATTCTTCTTCTTCAATTGCACAGTCCAGTTTTAAACCACCGAGTTATTGAACAGGTTGTATAGAAGCGGTAGTATAATATAGGTATTAGGTATTACATCTGTGAGCTTCCGTTATTATGTAAAACGTTTTTTTACAAATCATACGTTAATACAATGTCTAAGTGTAGTACGTATGCCTAGTATATGTAGATATCAACACAAGCGCCGTTATACGATAAATAAAGCTCGATTCACAATCACGTAAGCATTCGCATTACCCAAAATAAATACTTGTCGCTGTGAAATTATTTATACGGGTGATTTACATTTCACGTTTCTAGTCATGTTGGGTATTGAATTTTAAGCAAAAATGCTAAGCAGTTCTCGCTGCGATCGGCTTTTGGTTTGGAGATATTATTTTTTTTTGTCCATAAAATTAAAAATCGTAGAAATTGCTGGAATACAAAAGTGATAGTATTTATACTAATACGTTATTACTTATACTAGTTGTCGTGGTACAATATTGTTAAAAAGTTATAGATTATACGCGCCACAAAAGTATACTAGCTTGTAGCTAAGTGATCCATAATTTGTACGCAAGACTGTACCCGTGGAAATGTAACCCATACAGTATTCATATGCATGTATACTTTTCTATAAATTGTTGAACTTTAAACCGTTATTTATAAATAATTAGACGGTCAAAAATGTTTTTTTATTTTTTTTAAACTCATAACGAATGCATTGAAAGACTGTCAGTTTTTGGAAAGTTTCTGACAGTTAGTTCTTTTTTTATAAATAAGAAACTGGTTCAGAACTACAGAGATCGTATACAATCAATGTTAATTATCCAATTTTTAATTGAATTTATCTCGGATTATATACGGTCGATCGACTTCAAATTTTCAGACGGATAAAAACAATCAGGAAGACGAATTATTCACAAGAAGTCATATACTTTACGTGTTGCTTTTATAATTCTTTGCGTAAAAAAGCCTCAAATTTTGCAAAGAAAACCAAACAAAAATGATATCTGTATATTTTCATTGAAAAATTTCATTTTTCTCAAAACAATTTCTTTTTAACAGAAAGATTTTAGAGCAACGCGCAAACGGTGTATTATTTATTACCGAGTAGTAAAAGTTTAAAAAACTTCATGCTTCAATTTCTCCAAACACATTTTTGGCTTAAAATTCAATCCCGAGCACGATTTTTCATTTTTCACTTGTATTTGAGGTTTCGGCATTTTGGAAACGTGTTGTTTATTTTTTAACTTGCTGTGAATCAGTCTTCATTCTCACTATTTCCATTAAATCTGACTTTCCAACGGATATAATTACAGCATTAGATATTATCCAACTGTAAACGATATGTGTGCCGTTAAAGAGAGATAGCACATCAACGAAGACATGCATGCCGTATATCGTCATCTCTGTCGTGCGCCCATCAGCCCCGAATGATGTCGTAATCAGGAGGTGATGAACATGGCTATGTTGTAATAGCCACTTTGTATAAAATATTCTGTTGTAAATTAGTTAAATTTGACATTTTATACTTTTGCGATTGCTGATTAGAATGGAAAACATATAAAAACTTTTAAAATTCAATGAAAAACCGCGTTTAATTTTTTCTTTAGGCATATTGCGTAATGAACTTTAACTGTAGAAATGTAATTTGAAAAAAAGATCACACAAAGAAAGTGCCAATTCATTTAGTAATTTTACCAATCCAACTTCAACAGGTGGGAAATTTAGGTCAATAATCACTTTTCGAAATTATATAATATTTTTTTCGTTTTGAGATCTTCGAGTTCAAAAAGCATATTTTTGGAAACTGTTTGTCTGTGAGCACGACACAGGTCAAACGACTGAGCGGATCGAAACCAAATTTTAGTAAGATGTTGACACGATAATATGAAGAGCCCTATTGTTTTTGCCAATCCAACGCAATTGGGTTGATGTACTTCAAGGTTATTAAAAACTGTCATTGAAAATAAAAGAACAAGAGATAAACATAAAAACGTAAATAAAAAAACCAAAGAAACCCGACTGCGAAATAAAAAGATGGAAACAAGATTAAATGATAACATGCAGTCGGAGGCATACATGTAGTAACTGTAAGAAGTTGAACAGAAATACCAGATGCATCCGACTGCATATTATCATTTAATCTTGTTTCCATCTTTTTATTTCGCTTTTAACGCAGTCGGGTTTTTTTAATTTTTTTAATTTACTCTTTATTTTTTTTTTTAGTCTTGTTTATTTTATTTCAAAGACGTGTTTTTGCAGTCAAGATTTTTGATTTTTTTTTTAATAATTTGGTTTATATGAAGTTTTATAAGAAATCCGCCCAGCCGTTTGGATGATACGAGGTAATAAAGAATATTACATACATAGAACCACGCAAAAACATAACCCTTCTTGGCAGTCGGGTAAAAACTCGCTTGATAAAAGGTAATCTTTTCAACTGTAAGGAACAGACCTGCAGAAGTTTAATGAAAGGCGTCCTTTGACCGGTTAAATGATTTGATTAGTTCCGATTTTATTCGTAAGATAGCAAGATTTAGTGCTTCAATTAAATTATTTTTGTACGCGGAAAGAATTATTTCAGCTATAAATATTTATTTTAAAGCTTACGACAGATAAAAAATGCAATAAATTAATTTATAGTAAGATATATTATACATTAGCAAAAAAAAATTTGCTTGACTTACGTAAAATGATATTTTTTAAATACTGCCCCAATTTTAATCTCATACAAAATTCAACTTTCTAACCAAATCATGTAGAAGCGAACAGCGAATAATGTTTAACATTCGTATAATTAGAATGCAATTTTATAAAATACTACCTGCATGGAATATGTTAATATGGAATTCACTTACTCAAAACATTAGTCATCTCTAGGGCTGTAAATTAAAACAAAAAAATGCCATCGAACCAATACAACAATATTAAGAATCTGAAGTTGAAAGTCATAAAAGTATTAAAAACTTTAAATTGTGAAAACCAGCTATTTTATATGGGCTACGTCCAAAAAATACTATAGATATCTTATGCGTAATCATATGACTTATGTGCCCGTGAAAACCGCTGACGCTTGTTTTAGCACAAATCAATTTATTACGCACTATAGATACATAACCCACTACTATATTCTATTTTTGTAAGTTGTATGGAGCTCTTAGCTGCGCGAGTTTTATTCGCACTTGACCGTCTTTTTCTATATTTTTATGATGCGTCGGCAACTTTCTGTTACTTAAAAGGAAGATAGAGCAGCCTTCCTCTAAATACCTGGTATAGTTTTTTTTTAATAAAATATATAATAATCTTTTATCGCACCTATAATTATATGCAGTCATACGATATATGTGTAAAAAAACATTACAAGCGGTCGATAAAACTGGTCGTATTTTAAGAACCAATTTACAACTTACTATAGGCACACCACACATCATACTCGTTATATACCAGTGGTGGCTCGTCGATATTAACACCAGGAGGCAATTTTTCAAATTAATTTGTCTATTAAGACTTAAACTCTTTGCAACGCTGTAGTCAGAAAAAAACTCGGTAAATTATGCTATAATTTCGTAATTTTTGAACGAACTGAGTTAAAGAGTTCAAATAAAATCGATATAAAATCTTATCACATTTAAACTGTTTTCTGAAGACACGGATTTTCTAAATTGAAAGATGCCGTCAGAGACACTATCAACTAAGAAATGTTTTTTAATGTTGCAAATATTCTGAAAATGATTTGAAAAGCCTATTTAAAATGGATCTAAACGGACTATTTCAAGGGGTATATTTAGGAGGTGAAAATTCTTTTAGGGCCCAAAAACATCGAAAATATTTTCAGAACTGATTCAAAACTGAAATTTAGCCCTTTAGTATCAATTAAAAGGCGCTTTTAATAAAATCGGGTTGACAGAATGAAAACATTAGTTTGCAGATAGTGAGTTATATTTATTGAAGAGTTAATTTGGTGTTTCGATTGATAATCACATTGCAATTAATAAAAAAATATTAAATTAAGGGGCGTATCAAGGGGTGAATTTTTTTTATTCTGTCAAAGAACCAATTTAAGTTTATGTCACAATGACTGTATTATAGACTATATTGTTGGCAAGGTTTTGGCACTGTGACCCAATTTTTTTTTCTTTTTAATTTTCACCTAAAATTTTCCACCACTAGAAACGTGCCGCGCTAGGTTTTATAGCGTACTATGGGTAAATGGTCTAGAGATGGGAAAAACGGGTCTTTTTAGTGATCTGCATCTTTGCATCTGGATCCCGTATGTGAGCCGGCTCACTGAACCGGTTCAAAAAGAGCCGAGTTCTGAATATGTTACTGCAGTCTGCCACTGAGTTACCTAGTTCAGTCAATCATATCACGACCTGTATAGAATCAAGAATGCATAGCCAAGCATATGAGTGCATGAGTCATTTGAGCTGACAGATGCATCAAAGCAAGAACTGACACGTAAGTGTAAAATGTGCTTCTGCGTGTTAAGTGTTTCACTGAGTTATGCGGATCCGTTGATCCGTCGGCTCAAAAAAAGTGAGTCGGCTCTTACGGATCTTCTGTCGGAGTGGGCTCTTTGAACCGGTTCAGATCTGGGTTACCCAACTCTAAAATGGTCCCCTGGTTAATCTCTGTCTCCGGTCGTCACTGGACTCGAACCACACCATAGAATCTGCATGTACCAAAACACACCTGTTAGTAGTGTTACAGATTTAATAATGAGTACCAACTTTTTAATTTTGACGAACAGACAACACCGATTGCATAATATAAGTATCCGAAAGATTAATGGCTTCATATAATATTCCGGCTCTACAAGTTTTTTTCATTAGAAGAAAGTAGAAAATTATAAAATTATATATCATATTATATTCTATAGCTACACTATTTATCTGATTCCTATAAAGTGTTCAGAAAAGTTTGTAAACTAGTCCAGTTTGTCGTCCAGTAAATTC
Organism: Venustoraphidia nigricollis; assembly: GCA_034508555.1. Lineage (NCBI taxonomy): Eukaryota > Metazoa > Arthropoda > Insecta > Raphidioptera > Raphidiidae > Venustoraphidia > Venustoraphidia nigricollis. The sequence goes on along the minus strand of JAVRKA010000032.1, from coordinate 754,904 downwards.
GGAGAAAATAATCTGTGATAGACGGACAGACAGAACTGTGCCGCTTACCTATAGTAATCTAATAAAATCTATTATTTCATTTTATTAACTTTTAAGAAAAATATATCTAGCTAATAAAAGTTCATTGATAGGTATTTGATTGAAACAGATAAACTTTATAGGTATCTATTTCATTGTAGGTATGAAAAAAATTATTGCTGAAAAAGTTATAACTGGTATCTACAATGTTGATAGTTATCATTTAAAAAAATCTTTCAGAAATCAAAGGTCAACACAGGTACATCCAATAAATAAATACATCACCATATTCCCTATTAATTGACATAGGTAGGTAGTAAGTATTCAAAAAATCTAAAAACTATTTTTTTAATCATTTTCGAACCAGTCGCTATAAAAAAAAACCAGTCTTGCATCATCAGAGTCCGTTGAACAAATTCATCACGGCAACAGACACTTGAAACAGCGGTGATTTCTTCAGAGATTTCAATACTACATGACGCGACTAACCCGTTGATCATTTATATATACAAATACCTTCACAACAAATACTAAACAGATGCTAAATTAATAATGTATGAACAAAAAAGTATGCTTTATAAATCAGCATTAGAAAGAAAAAACGCCATTGGGTTGTTGAAGAGTTTGTATTAAAAAGTTATAATCTATAGAATATATGGCGAGTATTTTATATCGATTTTACAATGTTCATGATATAGGTATGGAAGATTTCAATTTTCATATTTTTTTCGCTCTTCGGGGAAAAAATCGAGACGTCGTTATTTCACATCAAAAGTAATTTAAGTATTTAAGTAATGTTGATATCAGTTTATAACGCAAAGTTTGTCATAGAGCTTGTAGAACATCCTGTATATTATTTTTTTAAGTTTTTTTATTTTTTACTTTTTAGTGATGGATTTGATTTCGCACATTTTTGAAGATTTCCCTCGATTTCTCCAGGGTTCCATCATCAGATCCTGACCTGACCACCTGGGATGTATACCCTTTCAAACAAAAAAATAATTTTCCAAATCGGTTCAGGCGTCTTCGAGTAATCGGGGAACACAAAAAATAAAAAAAATAAAAAATATAAAAAGATTCCGACGAATTGAGAACCTCCTCCTTTTTTTTGAAGTCGGTTAAAAATTGGCCTGTATATTCGATACATGGGAAATTCGACGGTCGGCTCTGGGACTAAAACAGCTTTTATCAAAAAAAAGTTTCGCTTCTGTATATGGCATTATGAATAAGTGTGCACGATTCAGCTTTGTATATTTATTCATTTTGCGCATGTGCACACGATATACCTATACAATAGTCATGTTGTTACGGGATGTTGCGTAACATGTAACTACAACTTTTTGGCGAACGCATACATTCACACACACATAACACACGGATACACTATAAGCATGCGAAGTGATTTTTTAGAATAAATTATTGTCCGTTATGTGAGCATAAAACGAGAAACAGTCGAAAAAAGTTTAGACGTGTTATTCACATTTTTTTTCAATTTAATTTTAACTATATACGATGCTCCTTCGAAACTCTACCCCCCCCCCCCCCGCCTTGTATCTATTAAGCAGGACTGCGTAATTAAAAAAAAATGTTAAAAAGTTACAGTAGGCCTTGTTACACTGGCAATCTTCATATATGTATTTGGAATTTTTTTTTGTAATTCTTAAAAAATCAAAAAATCAGCCAAGTGCGTGGATTCCATATAGTATTCTTTTGTCATTAGTAGATTACTGCTATTAAAAACTGAAAATTGTGTAACATATTTTCGCGTTAAAAGTATTAATACTGCCACAGGAAATGAAGATTTTGTTGAGGATCAATAAATAAATAAGCTTTACCAAAGTTTCGCTAATGGCCAACGTTTCGAAAAATATATTTTTATCTTCAGGGCCTTATTGATCCTCAACCAAATCTTCATTTCCTGTGGCATTCTATTTGATCAACACCACCATATACGAAGTATTATTACTATTTTGAGTTTTTCAGAATTTTTAATCGCATGGTTGCAAAGATAGAGGGGGGGCGGCATTATTAACGATTTTAGGAGCTTATATCTTGAGAAATATTCACGTAAAAAAAGTCACTTAAGATTTTTTATTGCATTTTCAAAGACTTGTCAAACGATACTCCACGCAATGGTGTGCACGAAAAGAAAATTTTTCATCTGTCTGTTCCATGTCAGGAAAGCTACTCCTAAAATTATATTTTTGTAATTTCAGAGAAGTCACATGTCTGTAAAATTTCATCAGATTCGATGGAAAGACGGAGTTATAAGACTGTGATATACTGACAGACAGACAGAATTATAAAGGTTCTCTTTTTTTTGTCATTTGGCTACGGAATCCTAAAAATCAACTTTTTCGCATCTATCCAGTAAGCTACCTTTGAAACATTGAAAATGTTGGTTCATTGGTTTATAGTTATACAACAATGGAACAAGAACAAAGGTATCTTTTCTAGGATTAACCAGCTTGTAGTATTATATCAATGCTTCTAAATATTTTATTTACTTCTCAAAATACTGACTAATATTGTAGGTTATCAAAAATATATAATTCGAATGCCAATATTTTATTTCATTCTCAAAATACTAAGCAATCTTGTAGATTATCTACCATTATATTTGATCTCACTGACAGACGCCATTGTTTTTGATACCTAAATTTTTATGTCCCTAATTATTTATTTCAATCACATCTACATGAATACTATTCGGGGAAACCCAATAAAATGTTCGGAAGATGGCACAAATCGTCACGAAAATAAAAAGGCAATGATGCTCCAAGTCTTTTCTTTGAGTAACGATCAATCGTAAGTTTGTTTAGCTTGGTTTTACCAAATATAAAATTATGTTTGTAAGAATAAAAAAAAATCACTACAGATATAACTGAACCCGTGCAGTGGAGATACAACTTTCACCATTTTGTCGCTAGAGGCGTTTTCATCGTATACACTTACTTCACTTGTTAATAAAAACAGTGTGTCAATTGTTAACGACAACACAAATACATTATACTTTGTTAACAATCAGATAAAACATTTAAATGTTACCAGGAGGTCTATTAATTATTTCCTTACAATCTTAATAAAATATAATAATATAGTGCCATAGCCCTAATAAAAACTTTACAGTTTACTCACGCCTACTTCACAAAATCTTCTACGTTTTGTGATTGATGGGAATTTTCTCGTAAAATGATTGTTTTTCTTACCTGAAACAAAAAAACAAAAATATATAAACATTTAAACTTTCAAAATTAAAAGTTTTATAGGTCATTCACAAAATGCTTCACCATTCACGCGCATATACCGGGTGTCAAAGCGAAAACTTTCTATCGCTTTTCATTGTTTTGTCTTTTAAATTACAAATTGGAAACTTTGGTGGGTGGCAATTTAGTTTTTTTTTACGGTACAGCATGAAAAAAACTGAGTTGCCATTGCGTTTGATCACTATTTAAGACTGAAATCAATTGTTCTTACCGACTAAATAATTGATAAAAATTAAAAGCTCTAACTTTATGAGTAGTAACTACATCAAAATGAAAACCGGAAGTAGTGTTCCTCTGCTCTGTCGGATCAGGTTCTCGGAGGGTTGCCTATAGGCAAGTGATTTTCATTCTCTATAAAATCGGAACCATTTTTTACGTTCACCGCTTGGACTAGTAGGTGTGGTCGTTACCTTAACTTATCTGTTTACAAACTATTAGATATGTCAAACCTCTGAGGTTAAAATCCCAAATTACCAAAAATTATTTTTTTTCTTTTCCTCACGAATGGCACTTTTTAAATTATTAACAAATAAAAAATGTAATTATTTTGTTGTTTTTTTTTGCGTATACGCTTAGTTTCCGTCGTGAATCCACGAACCGACGCACCTCTTTTGTTTTCAGTGTGGTTGAGTCGAGCCCGAGCAAATAATGAGAACCAATAGCACAGCTTCAAATTAGCAATCCCCACAAGAATCGCTTTAAATTCGTTAGACCAGAAAAAAATGGCACATTTCAAAGGGGCTTGGTTTGGTGCAAAGTCAGGAACTGTGCAATTCTTGTTTCGTAGTTTCGAGTTTGGAAACAACGCTTTATAAAATGTCGACTGATTGTTGCAAGCTCAACAATGCCAAGACGCGACACACGGCCATCTCGACGGAACAGAACCAAGCATTTGCGATAAGATTCCGCGCGCCCACCATCTGGCGGCCAGTAGCGCGTACCCAGCGCGCGAAAGCAGGCGTCCTTCCAAGGCAACTGCGATCACGTAAGTGTATTGACCTCTGATAGAGCCAGCGCGTTCGGTGTTGTGTGACGTAGCAGGCGGCGTGACGTCACGGAATGACAGTTAGTCGATTGCACAATCAAACAGCACGGTCCAGAAGTCACGTACCCCGGCAACTATAGCGGTCAAAGACTCTCTATGAATGTGTGCGAAGTCAATTTACCTACACACGTGCTTTTAATCGTATTTAATTTATTAATTGAGCCAACCATTTACACATTTATTAGAAATTAACTGGAACGGAAAATAATGTCAATGTTGACGGCATTGATATTGTTGCTATTAAATAATAACTACTGGGTTATATAAATCGATTGATAATTGCAATGGAAACACTTCAAATAAAAGTATTTAAGATGTTAAAGATACATATTCATCAATTTTTTTGAAATTCCTGAAACGGTAGCTCAGTCAGTTCCAGGAATGTAAGTGTAAAAAAAAAAATATAATGACAAATTTGGTACATATACGAATTTCTGTGACCCAAACACGGACGCATAACGTAAATAAATGAGTTTTGAACATGAGGGTCATTTTTGGGGGACAAATAAAGAAATTAAAAAAAAAAGTTTTGCAAACTGTACCGTGTGACATATCAAATGAAAGGGCTTGTAGTAAGGGTCTCAAATATATTTTTTTATAATTTTAAAATAAGCAGTTTTAAAGTTATTTAAGAAAATAGATGAACAAATGACCATCCCCTCCTTATCACCGAAACTAGTGAGCCTAAAATTTTGAAAAAATAGGGAATATAGGGCGTCACCCATAGTTCACAGGAAAACCTAAACGAAAGTTATGTCTTAAAGTTCTCACGAAAAACGGAATGATACGCGAGTTCGACTCGCACAAACGATTTTTTTTTAAGTTAAGCTACTTTTGGCACGGAGGGGTACAATTCATTCATGCAAAATTGTATATACTATAAAAATCGGTTATAGAACATTAACTAAGGTGACGGCGAGGTACAACGGTTGCCTCGTAAATTAAAGGTCGTAGGTTCGGTCCCGGCGGTTAGTAGTTTTTTACTTTCATAGCAAACTGTTAAGAATAGCACCGTGAGTATAGTCTTTATAGTGTAGCATTTTATAAGTGAAAGAATCGGTTCAGCAGTTCCAGAGGTTACCCCCAACATATAAACAAACAAATTTTACCTCTATGTATTAGTATAGATATAGCAAATATACCTGTCATAACTGATGTATTTGAATTTCCCGCCGGAGGACTAGAAGCTGATGATGTAATATCAACCGATCGCGTCGGCGCATTGTCCGACTCCGGTGTCAGAGCTATATTTTCCGTTTGTTTCTCCAGTTTAAATCCTTGTTTTTAACTTTTAATTAGTTAATAGTGTGGCAATTTTTTAATAAAGATTTTACGATCAATGTTTATATATTTTTTAAAACGATCAAATGATATAATAGATTTGAACAACAAAGCACCATTTTCTTTTCTCTTTTTTTATCAAAAAGTGTGGCAAAATCACTAAAATTCTGTTAATGATATTCGCCGGCGATACGTTCTACTGACCTATATTTTTCATAAACAAAAATCAGCTGATGAGAGAATGACAGTTGACAATCTTATACAATTCAATATGGCGGCGCGACATATAATTACGTGCACGTTAGAAAATGGTGGTATAATCTCAGTGAAATATATTTTCAGCGTTTTTTTTCGACGTACAAATACATAAATGTCCTTTAGAACTATTTTTTTAAAAACTTATCAAAACATTTCCAGATTTTGCAAGTTACATCATCGAATTGGTGTCAAATATTATCACGTTGGTAACTGCTGTCAGTCGATAAAGTAGAATATTTTTTCTCAGTCGATATCAGTCTTATTTTTTACTTTTTTATATTTTCTTCTTTTTTATTATTTACCTATATTTCCGATTATAGATACAAAAATGTTTTTTTTTTTAATTTTTAGTCGTCTTGTAAGTTGAAGAATTTAAAAAACAAAGATAGATACTTTCCTCTGTCTCCTTCTTTTCAAATATGTTGTTTACATTACTTATTGATTTTTATATTTACACAAATAATTTCTTCATTTAATTGTTTTTTAAGAGTGTATAAAAAATCAGTTTCAAAAAATAGTTATACTAATATTAAAAATTTTCACAAAGTACAAACATCCACAACAAAATGCTTCACAATCGACGCTTAAAAATCCAAATTTTAAACAAAAAACAAATTATATTAAAATCATTTCTCGACATCAAAAGAGAAAAAATAAATGTTTAATAATGTTTTTAATTGAATAGTAACACTCAAAATATGTTAAATATACTTTTATAATAAATATTTACTCTCTAAAATCAACCCTTAAATACGCATGTATTTTTAAAACACAGTAACATGTACATATAATTTATATTTTCTGGTTCTCAGATGAACACAACTCTATTAAAAATTCAATTATATTTTCTTAAAATCGATTGCCGATTAGAACACAATATTCGGTACGAAAAATATGAGAGAATTGCAGTTCTTCCATTATTTTTGAACACACTATTTTTTATACTTATTAGATTCGCGACGATGAATTAAATGATTATGACGATATTATCTTCATTTGTTCTATGATCCTTTTTTGTTTTACATTGTTGTATAAACGCGGAAAACGACGATATAGTAACGGTTTCCTGGTTTTCCACGAGTATTCGTATAAAAAATAATACATGCTATACTGTATACAGTATTTTCTTGGTTAGATTATTACGTCACTAGATGGCAGGGTGTATGTTTTGTTTTAATACCAGTTTAAACTGTAACAATCCCCAACAAGCCTCCGTAAAGCCTCATAGTCTAGTAATATCCAAAAAAATATTTTGTGAAAAAATCTTTTTTCTCCTTCCATATAATTTGTCTTTTTGGGTTAGAAATACTTTACAAGGCTATAGAGAATTTTTTTAAAAGTTATTCCCGAAAGTGATTATTTTGCCAATGTAGCTAATTTTAAACATAAGCCACGTTTAGACCAAATTTTCGAACATAGGTCTTGCTCTATAGAGAGCTGATACATCAAAGGGTTCGCTTTGAACACAAGAAGAGATCAGTTCGCGAACTAGAGATGGGAAAAACGGATCTTTTTAGTGATCTGCATCTTTGCAACCGGTTGAAAAAGAGCCGAGTTTATTATTATTATTATTTATTTTACATATTTCTGCAATATGGCGTCCCTTATAACATTATTATTACTATATACTCATTTTTAGTGTGTCAGTAGAATTGTCAACACATTCAATAGGAATGATTTGATTGACAATTGATCACAGATAAAATCTATTTTATTAATGGTCATGAACACGTCGCATATAATATTTTTTATAAAATTAAACTTTAATGAAACTACTTTAACTACCAATGGCATATTGATCAGCTAAAGGCCACTCTTTATGACAATTTGATTTCACAATGCAAATTAAAACCACTGCCGTTGACCTAGAATCATGAAATTTGGCAAGAAGCAATGTCTTATAGCACAAGAAAGGGAAAAATCCGAAAACCGTATAGGTACTTCACAAAGAAAATATCTTTTTTTTATAAACGTCAAAATAGTGCATACTATCGACATCGGACGGAATTACCTTCCATACCTCCGATAATTTCGTATTTTTCATTTTCCAATTTTTTACTTCATTTTGTAGGCACTTTTATTTGTGCCGCATAAAATTTTCCTTTAGCCGTGCGAATGTTGTCGCTGTGAAAATTGTATTTTCAGTGCTAAGCAGGTTTTTCCCAGTTTGAAACCGGTTTGTTGAGGCGTCGGCGCAATGCGACGTCATACCGGCATACTACCACTGCGGGAGGGGGTGGAGCGAGGAGATAGAGATTATTTTCGATCGAAGGAAGGTGTGCTGTGGGGTTGTACATACAGTCCGCTCAAAAATGTTAATAATTCCTAATGAGTAATGACACACAACATTTCATTTCAATGAGTCATGACTTTGAACTTTTATAATTTTTTGCCATTTAAGGTAGTTGTCGTGGTTAAGGCACACCGTCAAAAATTTCTTAATTTTTGTATAATTACTAAGGACATGATAATACAATTACCCTGAAAATTTGAAGTCGATCGACCGTATATAATCAGAGATAAATTCAATTAAAAATTAGATAATTAACATTGATTGTATACGATCTCTGTAGTTCTGAACCAGTTTCTTATTTATAAAAAAAGAACTAATTGTCGGAATCTTTCCAAAAACTGAGTCTTTCAATGCATTTGTTATGAGTTTAAAAAAAAAATGAGAAAACATTTTTGACCGTTTAATTATTTATAAATAACGGTTTAAAGTTCAACAATTTATAGAAAATGTATGGGTTACGTTTCCACGGGTACAGTCTTGCGTACAAATTATGGATCACTAAGCTACAAGCTAGTATACTTTTGTGGCGCGTATAATCAATAACTTTTTGACAATTGTACCACGACAACTACCTTAAATAACATTACGCACGATTCACGAAATGCAAAATAGTAGGTTATGTATTATGGTAAAACGAGCACCAGCGAGTTTTAACAGCCACACATTACGCAATGAAACACGAGGTATGTATAGTATTTTTTGTACTTATAAAACAGCTGATTTTCATCCAACTTTTTTAATTTTTAATTGTAGGCTGCGTTCATTTCTCATGCGGTTAGACTATGATTCACTATGAGAATCGTTCTCATAGTGAATCATAGTCTAACCGCATGAGAACGTTTATTTTACTTTACGCAATTTTACGCACTAGTGTAAAATGTAATCATTTCACGACCGCTATATAGGCATGCCAAGCAAGTAGCGTGGTATTCATAAAGTACTTTTTGAACTATCCCCTATATAAAATAGCTGCTTTACATACATGTAAACTAATCCATTACACCACTCGTGCTGTAAAGTAAAACAAAACTGATCGTGCTGTACCAATTGCACAGTAAATCATTGTCTGTTGTTTTTGTTTTATAACCTACTATTAGCAGTGAGCTATTTGATTAAAAGTGAACTGTTAAAAATTTTGAAAATGGAATGAAAACCAGCTATCTTACAGAAAGTACGTGCAAAAAATGGCTTACATACCTCGTGCGTAATGGCATAATGACTCGCATGTCTCATTTTAAACATAATGTCGCATTTCGTCGTATAATATAACCCATTACGACACTAGATATATAATCAATTATTACAATACTGTGAATTTTAATTCAGCGGTACGCCGACCGGTGCCGCTTTATTACGGTGAACTTTAAACTGTCGCAATTTCTCGAGCATCTCGTACTTGCGACATGGTGGATATACAGAGGTAACATGTATATATGTTACTACGTGTATTCTGTACAGTATTGGCTACACTGCTGAAGCAGCAACCCCTCGCGCGTCTCCGCCCCCCATGTATGTAATCTAGCTGCAAAATGTCATGCAGAACGCGCCCGTTCGGGGATTTCATCTAACATTACATGCATGTGTACTTGCTATATTGAAAACAAACGAAGGTGCTATATGTGATAGTCACTTGTCTTACCGACCATTTGTTTTAAATGTTATATGCGGCTTTGTAACCGCGTCAGTTTCACCCGTTCTTCTTATCCGAACGCGGCTTACAGCATATTCAACCGAACGCATTGTGAGGATATTTCAACTGTTTCAGAGTTATTGTTCGTTTGTCAGTAATTTTATTGTCAGTACATCAGTTTATATATTTTGTAACAATTTGTCAGTACAGTGAAATAGAGTTGGATAACTCAGATCTGAACCGGTTCAAAGAGCCAACTCCGACAGAAGATCCGTGAGAGCCGACTCACTTTTTTTTGAGCCGATGGATCAACGGATCCGCATGACTCAGTGAAACACACAGAAGCACATTTTACACTTACGTATCAGTTCTTGCTTTGATACATCTGTCAGCTCAAATGACTCATGCATCACATGTTTGGCTATGCATTCTTGATTGTATATAGGTCGTGATATGATTGACTGAACTAGGTAACTCAGTGGCAGACTGCAGTAACACATTCAGAACGCGGCTCTTTTGGAACCGGTTCAGTGAGCCGGTTTACATACGGGATCCAGATGCAAAGATGCAGATCACTAAAAAGACCCGTTTTTCTCATCTCTACAGTGAAAGCTCCCTTGAGCGAACTCTATATGGGTCCCTGTTATTTTGTCCGTTCAAAAGAGATAATAAGCCGTGAGTAATATGACTTTTAAAACTCGCTATCGCTCGTTGTTAATATAATTTCACATTCGCTATAATATAGTCAAACCCATCTTTGCGCATGGGCACAATGGGCTTTAGCCCAGAGCCTCGAGATCCATAGGGTACCCTAGCACCGACGACAAAATAACAATTATAATTAGAATGTTTTTATACCTATCGATAACCCAAATTTCTGTTAAAGAGACCCCATATATCCTAAGAAGCCATGAGCCCTCGGCTTAAGACGGCTCTGAACATAACTTACTAGGTATTATAATCGATTTTTTGGGAAGCTGTCACGAAAAAAACTAGCACAATTATGTGTTGGGAAGATGCAATGAGCCCTAGTGTGATATCCTAATTTCAGTTTTTGACTACGCTCCTAATTTAAATGATGCACTTCATTGTCATGAAAAATGAGCACCATTGTTATGTGTCCACCCAGGGGCGTAGCTACCGCCGTATATGCCGTATCAATTATACGGGGCCCCCGGGCCACGGGGGCCCCCAACGTGCGTAATCAAAAATTAATAAAAACTTCCCAATTTTTTTTTTATTTCAGAAATGACAAAAGTCAAAAACAGCAATTTCTTTTTTTCCCGCGTAAAACGGGCGTTCAAAAGTTGGCAACACCTTATATCGGTTATCGCGGGCTGCGGGATTTCCCCGTTTAAGTCATTTACTTCAACGGGGGAAGGGCCCCCAAACAAATTTTTATACGGGGCCCCGCCAAGGCACGCTACGCTTCTGTGTCCACCGTAACGTTCATTTGTTTAAATCACCTTCAATATCCAAAAAAAAAGTGGAAATATGTACGTTAAAAAGCGACACGATAATAATTATTTGAAATAGGAACCATAGACTCAAAGGCCGGCGTTTTCCGTGAGCAATCCCCGAGATATTTATACTTGGAGGAATATATCATAAATAGTAAATAAGCAGCGGTGAAGCTTCAGTCATTTTGTATGTATGACATTCCAATAGGAAACCTCGGTTCAACATTACTTTGTATTGTTGTTTTCTTGTTACTTTATTCAGGGTTGACAATATTCGTCGAGGTTTAAATATTTAACACCGAACCCACCAAAGCATTATTGTTGAAGAAGAAGAAGAATTGTAGATTATAGACGCTCAACATCTGAGATCATCAGCGTTTAACACTGCACTATTGTCAATATTATGAAAATGATTGCTAGTTCAAGACAACCACAAATCTTGTGAAGCAAAAATCTTTTTCAACAGAACTATGGACACAAAACAAAACCATATCAGTTAATGGCCTATAAATTTCTCAAAAGAATTAGGTATCATCAATATTTTTTATTATATATTATATATATTTATATTTATTCATGTAACTTTACGAATAAAAAAATCTCATTTTTTAAAGTCTTCGAATAAACTACTGAAGCGAAATTATATGAGACCAATTCGTAAACAAATTTGGTTAGCCCCTCAAAAATTTATGGCTTAGTGAACATTAAGAAAATAAACACGATTATTGATAATCCCTTTTGAAATCGGTTTAAAATAATCGTAAAAATATTTGGTTCCAGTATATTATCTGGACGAAAAAATTCGCAGATTTCAGTTTTCCGTCTAAGCTAAGATTTTTTGACTCAAAGATACGACGATTTAAAAAATGCTTACCACGTATAATTGAACAACACCCATTCGAATACTTGTCTGAGCTATCGAAAACTAATATAAAATAACTGTTTTTTATGCCTTACAGCGATCATGCAACGATACATTTAACACTAGTGATGTAACGTTGCGTGAAGTAAAATAAACGTAGTCATATTGGCATTACCATTGGGAATCATAGTCTTACCGCATGAAAATTGAACGCAGCCCACAATTAGAAGTAATTTTACTGAAAATCGAATTGTCAAAAATTAGATGAATATCAGCTATTTTATTACGCTGCAATATACTATTTGTGAATAATGACCAGCCCTGCTACATCATCACAGCGAACCGTGGCTAGATATTGTTTTGTTATTTCACACAAACAGTTGAATGGCGAGAGCTTTTATCGGCACGACGGCGAACCGAGTATACGTGAGGCCCACGCGATGACGGAACCGGAAGTAGCTTAAGTTCGCAGAGCGCCAGCCAACATGCAACCCCAAACATACACAGTACTGCCAACGTTCGAAATCACGACTTTATGCGTTGTTTTCTTTCTTCCTTGTCGCTTCGTCGCTCGATCGTCTCTCGATTGTGTTATAAAACAAACCACTATCGCTTTATTACATGCATACGTGTTATTCATCTGCACCGCTGTGACGTCACGACGGTAAATTATGCGTTGTAAACTTGTAACACGTAAAATGTTACAAACAAAATGAACACAAGTTGTTCTATTTTCTAAGTTAAAAACTTTGTCTTCATGGAACTTCGTTCTATAACTTCGCATTTAAAGATCATTTGCTCCGCCTTGTTTATATTACGGTGCTCTGTCAAAAATCTTGATTGCGACCATTTTAATTATAGTTTTTATAACAGTAAGAACCGAGCTGGGTACAGTAGTGGTGACAGCACTAGACTCGAATTCGGGAGGTCCGGGTTCGAATCCCGGCGGGGGCAGATGTGGCTGGGGCTTTTTCCTACTGCCTCTCGCCGAGAAACGGTAATTCCTGTACCGGCCATCTTGATTGAGGTTTTCCATGGTTTCCCCCAATTAATTCCAGATAAATATCGAGATGGTTCCTTATTTAGGCCATGGCCGATTACCTATCAAACTCCTAGTTCAAAAATTACCTACCTTATCCTAATTTCCTATAATTCCTTCATTCGCCCATTGCTATTACATAAGTTGAAGTTGTAAATAATGTAGAAAATAACGGGAAGTGGTACATGAAAAAAATGGTAATGGTGCGAATGGCGTCTGTTATGACATAAAAGTCGACAAACGGACGTTAAACGCATTATTATTATTATTATATTATTATTGTGAATTTATATTGTCATTAAAATAATATTCTCTGGCTAGATTTTCTTTGTTATAGACAAAAGAAATATGCATTTTAATACGATCTATTGAACCTTATATAATCATTTATGAATTAAAACATACTTAACATATTAATTTCTAACAAAAAATAAAAAAGCGATTTCTTGACTTAAAAACGAATGGGTAATCAAATTTCTAATATATAAAAAAAAAGTTTTTGCTACACTCATCGCATAAAATCGATTGTTTTTATTTATTGCGTAGTGAGCTGTCTTGATTGTTATTATTTTTATAACAGTGTATGTCTATACAGTGCGCAGTAGCGCACACTGTCAATAATTATCAGGGGGTTAAAATTGATTTAAATATTATTTTCATTATTACACCTGTTATTACCATTCAAACTTCACAATGGTACTAATTTAGGTCAAAAATTCACTTTTCGAAATTTTACAATATTCTTTTCGTTTCGAGGTTTCCTCAATCCAAAAAACATAATTTTGGACACGATACAGATCAAACAGAAGAGTGGTTTGAAATCAAATTTTGGGAGGACGTTTAATACACAAATTTGAAGAAACTTAAATTGTTTCTGGGGAATATTATTAAAATAAAATCAACTTCTACCTAAAAATAACTAATCGCATAAGTCGTAATTTTGATTCAAGAAAACAGATGTGATCGATAGTGTCCGTTTGCAAACTGCTCTTCTGGATCACGGCAGATATTGGTCTGACTTCGGTTTTCGGATACACGAATAATGAAACACAAGTGAGTCCAAAAATAATCGGTTTTAGAAAACAAAAACCGGCGTCTATTGGTTTTTACATAAACCGGTTATTTTTTTATAGGTTTTTTTAAAACCGGTTCATATCACTAATATGAGTGCTCGATTCATCCCTAGACTCTCTATATTTCTTTATTAAAGTCTCGATTGTGTATATGTACCGAAGTATGTACGATAACGCGCCGGTAAGGTTCCGCGAACAAAGTACCGTTCGGTAACCTACTGAACGCGGACTTGCCAATTGCATCGCCGCGGTCGGTGTGACTGAAGAAACGCAAAATATAGCATGGCTTGCTGCTCTGCACCTAATTATTATTGTACACATTTATACGAGGGCTGATTAATAAGTATCCGTGTTTGATGACAGATGGCGTTGACTTTACTATCGTGTATTTCCGACTTTTAAACGACCTCGTGCTGAGTGGTAGATAAATTCATAGGTTAGGTTATTTTTGATAGCCAGTGTATCACTCGTGTTTTGTATTTTTCGACAAAATGGAAAAAAAGCAATAGCGATCGTTAATTCGTTTTTTAAGGGGGTATTTTCATGTGACCACTTCGAAAAATCGATTTTATTTTTTTTTTCATATTTCAATAGTAAAACCTATCGAAAATATGCTGTGAAAAATAGAGACCGAAATTCCTAGTTTTAAATTACAACTCATAGTCGCCGACGAGCCATATAAGCGACTTGTTGGCTCTTGAAACTTTAAACGCATTTATCTGGAAACATTATTTTCTAAATCTGTCATGGTCCTAAAAAAAAAGTATTCAACCGATTGCTTTGAAATTTATATATGTTCTTCTACCCATTAATGGTTATCGTCCGTACCAAAATTGCTTATTTTCGAAAATATTTTCTTATTTTTTTAAACGATTTTTAACAAAAAAATTAACAAAAGCGCAAACTTTTTTTCTACAGTCCGTCATTTTTTTTTTTTAATGAAATTGATTAATTTTGGTAGGGACGATAGCGACATCCCTACTGAACAATGATCCATTCGATTTTTTTATTTCAGACAACATGAACAGCCGCTATTACCATGACCAGTGACCTGCATTTTTTTAGTGTCTAATTTAATTTAAAAAAATATATATATAAAAAATGTAAAATAAGAGAAAAAAAAAGTTTTTTGCAGTTAAAGATACAAACAAAAACATATAAAAAAATTAAAATGATTGAATGTTATTGTCGTCTAAAAAAAATTCCCTAAAAAGAGGTAAAATTTATGCGTTCACATGAGAATACCCCCTTAAGAAACATGCCAAGAAATAAAACTGAAGTTGGATTCTGTCTATGGGGACTCTTTACCATCTATGACCACGGTGAGATACTCGTATAAAAAACGAATTACGAATCGTTATATTGCTCTTTTCCCATTTAGTCGAAAAATACAAAAATAACCTAACCTATGAATTTATCTACAACTCAGCACAAGGTCGTTTAAAAGTCTGCAGTACGCGATGGTAAAGTCAATGGCACTCGTCAACGTCATCTGTCGTCAAACACCGGCACTTATTGATCAGCCCTCGTATACTGCTGCATCTGTTGTGAGAATTTTATTAATATTTCCTTAAAGACTTCGAGAAACTCTCATAGAACCGGATTTTGTTTAAAATGTAGAACCAGAGAATCCTGCATTGAAACAATTTTACCTCGAAATAAGATGAAACGGCATAGGCTCTTTCTTGATTTTTGCCTCCACTAAAACCAGTCCACACGATAGTTCATTTTTTGGACACTAATAGTGCTGATGTTCGGGGATTACTAAAATCTCTAGTTTTGACAGTGTATTGACCCGTCCACCATTTTGAGGCAAACGATTCAGTTAAAAGAAGCGAAAATTAGAAAGAAAATCCTATTAATTGACGTAAAAATGGGGCGGTGGATGATAATAATAATAAGGTAAGTAAGGTAGTCGATTAGATTCTTGTCTTTCGTACTAATGAGTTCATGCAACCGCCTTAAGTCTTGCGCATCACAATAAAATTTTAAAATAACTGAGCACAATAATAGGCTGCAAATAATAACGTGTTAGAAGTGCATTGTTCGAGTCTGCCGTTTCGTCGCGTTCGTTTTATTATTTATTATTATTATTATGTTTATGCACTTTACGTTTCAATGCTAAGGTCACCACAGTATATTATGTTCTGTATTCATATGCAGTAGGGAACCTATATATTATTTATACCACAAAACAATGCAAACCATAAGGTGTGTTTGGTAGGTGTAGATAACGCAGTGAAATTTACTTTGAAAAGTTAAAGTCAGGTTTACCACATGTGTAGTGTATTGATGTGGTTCGGCTTCGCCCGGATTAAGACGTATTATGCTGCAGTGGTCTCCTTATAGAATAATTATTCCGTTTTTGCAACATCGATGCTCCGCTCTTATTGGTCGTAACGTGATATTATATAGCCTATAGCCTTCCTCGATAAATGGACTATCCAACACAAAAATAATTTTTTAATCCGAACCAGTAGTTCCTGAGATTAGCGCGTTCAACCAAACTCTTCAGCTTTATAATATTAGTATAGATGGGCTAGTGACAGATTTTACAAGTCTTTCTGTTCTAAATCTAGAACAGAAAGACCAGTTGTTCTATGTTGAAACTGATTCATTTTAGAACACAAAAAAAATGCAAAAAACGAATAAAGAAAAATGTAGTTATCCAATTGTGTAGGCTTTTCAGACACTCTTTAGATTAGCCCAGCAGGTGATCTTCTGAAGTTTGATAGCGATCGGATCAACAGAATTTTTTAAATTTCTTTTTGGGAAATAAGATTTTTCTTCGATTTTTGAACATTCACAAATAAAAGCGATTGAATTCGCGCAAATTCAATACACGTTGAGAATTTAATGATAATGATTCTCATCTTTTATATCCTATATATAACATTTACACTCGGGCGAAGCCGGACTGGGCCGCTAGTATTATATAAAATTAGATACCATCAACATAGCTGCAAGGTTATCAAAAAGGTGTAAAATTAATTTCTAAAATGTCATATGGCCAAGACATAGCGCATAATGCAAATAATAAAGTTTATCAGTCATGTTCAAGGTAAAGTTTTTATGAGCGCACGCTCATAACAATTTCCTGATTTAATGTCTGAAATAACTTTGACTTTGAATTTTTTGTCGCAGGTGCAATAAAAATCTAAACAATAGTAGTTTATACTTTGTTAACGTCAGTATAACAAAACATAATTTGATTTTGATCACAAAATTGGTAATTTGTTTTAATTTTTTATATCCATGACGATTTAAATTTTTTTATGTTATTGTTATTTAATTTTTAATACCTAATTCTCAAATTCAGTTCACATACCTGATTGACTGTAGTTTATAGACGCTCAACAATTCACATATCTCATAACATATAATATTGTATTTATATTTTTTCTTTAAGGTTTGTTATTGATTTTTTTTAAATTACTTTTTCTATATTTCTCTACTTATTTTTCAAATTTTTAATTTATATAATTATTTTTTAGAACCTGAAGAAATCCAAATCCAATCCGAAACGTCGTTCAGAATTAATTTTTTCAATTGTCTGTCAATATCCGTTTAATTTTATTTATTCTAAATTAATAATAATAATAATAATGCGTTTAACGTTCGTTTCTCGACTTTATGTCATAACAGACGCCATTCGCACCATTACTATTTTCCATCTACCACACTTCCCGTTATTTTTCTACATTTTTAAAACTTCAACTTATGTAATAGCAATGGGCGAATGAAGGAATTATAGGAAATTAGGATAAGGTAGGTAATTTTTGAACTAGGAGTTTGATAGGTAATCGGCCATGGCTTCAAATAAGGAACCATCTCGATATTTATCTGGAATTAATTGAGGGAAACCATGGAAAACCTCAATCAAGATGGCCGATACAGGAATTACCGTTTCTCGGCGAGAGGCAGTAGGAAAAAGTCCCTGCCACATCTGCCCCCGCCGGGATTCGAACCCGGACCTCCCGAATGCGAGTCTAGTGCTGTCACCAGTACTCTACCCAGCTCGGTTTATTTATTCTAAATTGTAGTATCGCTATATAGGCATGAAAAGGAGTTATTTTATATGAGAGGTTGTGAAAATATACATTCTATATCTATCCAAAAATTGTCTTCTGTTGACTACAGTCTGCTTATATAAAGAAACCATAATTCCCAGGGGGCAAGGCCCCCTTCCTTGCCCTTCTACCGGAGCGCACATGATTGCCTGGGGGCTTAATCAGTGTATGTAATGTATACATACGCACCTATATTTAATGTATGCATAGTTGAATTTAGTAAAATTTTATTCAGTGGTGCCGAGCGAGCTAACGGTGTCCCACTGTGTGCCGTAGCAAATGAACCATTGATCTCTAAATATGCATGGATTGCGAAAGACGACCATTGTATAAAACTTGTACAGTGCTGGTCATAAAGACTATACTTCAAATTAAAGAAGAATGGAACAGATTAGTTCGGAAAATCAATGTGTAGTTAGTACTTTGATGGTTGAAAAGAATTTGAAATTATAGTTGAGTGAATTGTTACATCGCTTGTAGACAAGAGTTTTGATTTCTTTTCTAAACAGCTGACGTTATAGAACTCAAAAAAATATAGATAGCTATACGAAACACAACACGGCATATACAGAAAGTCCATTGGAAATGTAAAACCTATTTCGCGCATACATGCTGCGCAAACGATCGCCATTTTCTTAGCAGGCACAACCAACTCAAATTGTCGTGTAGTACATACAAAATCCGCACCACTAAACACAAGTTGTCGATAGAGAAGTTCAAGGTCACAGAAATTCACTGACAAATATCATCAAAGTGCCGTTGGTCTTTCTTTATGCTGCGGTTCAAAATACTAATATGAACTATGACGTATTAGTATAGCTATCTTTCGTTATTTATGCATAAATAATCAGCGTTGTTGCGTAACGCTACGTGTCCCACGCACATCGCAACTCCACGCATATGCGTGTCCATCTACCGTTATAATTACAGAAGGTGGAAGCGATCATGTCCAAATCAAAACTCGGTATCATATTATATACGAATGTTCGAGATACCTACGATTGCAACGGGACTTGTGTGATTTCGTTTTCTTTTTTCTTGCACTTTTTGCAGGTATTTTGCACGGTACTTATTGACATGAGACCACTATATTTTTAGGATCCCGTAACCAAATGGAAAAAATTGGAGTTTAAAAAAAACTATAACATCAACACGCTTTTATGAACTAAAAAATGCAAAATAATTTGACAACAAAATTAGCTTGACGGTAAAAAGCGTGGAGTGCTTAATATCGGTAATAAATTTGTCATTTACTAGCTAATTGTAAACGTAGAGCTATTATGAAAATTTAAGGTAGTACCAACGTTGCCAGATTTTTTTTTTGCTGAGTCGGGATTTTGGAACTTTTTGAATGAAAAAATCGGATTCTTTCGTCGAGAGCGGGACATAGTAAAAAAACGTATATAATCAGAAGTTTTTAAATACTTATTTATCTTTGTCTTCTGAATAAAAAAAAAAATAAAAAAAACAGAAATCAAAATCAAAAAAGTTTTATTCATTAGAAAAATATGGCGTTTCAAACAATAGTCTGAGGAGTGAGTGTTACAAATTGCAACTTACAATAAGAGAATAATTATTTACGCACGGTCGAGTTATCCCCGAAAAGCGGGACTGAGTCTGTCCCGCGCGGGACATTTAATTTTGATTTAAAAATCGGAACGTCTGGCAACGCTGGGTACTGGGTAGTACCCTCGCCACACCCGTTTTCTTAGGAGTTGTTTGAAATTTAGCCAGAATAATGTTTAGGTATGTAATTCTGCATCGATTGGCGCAGAATGAAATTTTTGAACAACACAGTTTCAGAGATATTAAATTCCAAAGTTCGAGTTTTTGAGGTTCTTATACATTACGGTATACGATTATTTGGTCTAGTACTTATCAAAGAGGAAAATTCCAATTGAGTTTTAAATAAATAATAATTCAAAACTTCCGTACCTAATAAACAATAAATATGAAATATAGCTTCCATATAAACGTGTTTTACCAAAGGAGTGATAAACTTGATGTAAAAAAACATTAACATAATCTGCGGTTTTTCTATAAACACTTGTAATTAATGTATTATGAATGTACAGTTTTTTATAATTTTATCTTTACACGCTTCTATGTATTAACATGAAACGTTCCATCAGTTTGCGATTTTTACAGCTATTTTTTTACGATAGTCTGCAACAATGTTGATTGTTAAACATAAGTTACGATAATATTGCTATACAACTTGAGTACGGTATTTTTCTTCATACCCTGCCGAAAGTACGTACTTTCGGCTTCGATTTTAAAGGAGAAAGCCTAAAATGTTTGCATTGCTGGAATTACTCGCATGCCGTCTGTAACGGCGGGCCGAAACAGATTTCTCGTGCACACTGATACGAAAGTACGTACTTTCGACCGGGTATAAAGAAAAATAGTTTCACACCCACTAAACGCATCGGATCTGCTCGGCACGATAGGAAGTTAAATGAATTCGAACGTATTAGTCGGCTCGGATCATCTCGGCAACATTCAGTATGCGTATCGAGCCGATTGGATCCGATTAAGTGGATCCTTAAAGGTGATTTCGCAAAGGTTAATCCTTATTATAACCAAGCATATTCAAAGAATTCAATCCCGCGTTAACTGTTGGATCCGCTATCGATAATCTTATCAAGACTTGCACCACATCCGCAAAAGCTCCGCAACAACTGGTTGTGGCTGCGGATGCTCCGCGGTTGCAGACTTCTGTAGCATCTCGACTCCGAATCAGAAAAACAAATCGAGATGGAAACCTAGCTTAAGTTATGTTAAATGCTAGATGAAAATTTCTCAGCGGTTGGCAGCACTATTCAAGAACAGACTGTTAAACTATTAAATACGGATGTTTGCTGTCCTATAATATGACCAGCTGACAACTAGTAAGCATCAACTGTTGTCTGAATGATTCAAATTATGATTTATGTATTGTTAGGAGGAAATGGCTATAACTGTAAAATAATTCAGCAAATCAACATGTCTTGTGTTTGATATTATGATGTACATACCGTATGCAGTTGATTTACCATAAAATAACATGGTGTCCCGAAAGGTTTAATTTTTGTAAGTCTAAAATATTCACTGAGTCATAGACTATATAATTATTAAGAAGGGAGAATACAGACATTTTAACTGTGCGTCATATTTTTTGTTGAAATTAAATTTTACAGTTTTTTCAATTTCTTTGTGTATGACTCAGCGTTGCCAGACGTCCCGATTTTGGCGGGACGTCCCGATTTTTCAATCAAAATTAAATGTCCCGCGCGGGACAGGCTCAGTCCCGCTTTTCGGGAATAACTCGACCGTGCGTAAATAATTATTCTTTTATTGTAAGTTGCAATTTGTAACACTCACTCCTCAGACTATTGTTTCAAACGCCATATTTTTCTAATGAATAAAACTTTTTTAATTTTGATTTCTGTTTTTTTTATTTTTTTTATTCAGAAGACAAATAAGACTCAACTATTTAACGATATGGTAAATCTGATTTAAAATATCATATTTTTATTAAAATACATTTTCTATGGCTATTTTTGCTATCTATTGTCACGTAAACGTAATTTGAACTCAAATAAAAAGATAAATATTTAAAAACTTGTATTATATACGTTTTTTTACTATGTCCCGCTTTTGACAAAAGAATCCCGCTTTTTTCACTCAAAAAGTTCCAAAATCCCGACTTGACAAAACAAAAATCTGGCAACACTGGTATGACTTCATGTTTTCCAAAGGTGTTTGAATACATTAGACTGCTCCTGCATGTATAAAAACTGTAAATTAAAATCAAATTTTTTAACAATGCTTTCTGTTAACCCAGCATACATGTTAAGATGCCCCTCAAATATATTGAAGAATCCTTGAGTACCGAGTCTTCTTCAAAAAGGGATGAAAAAACTAAGCTGCCTTACAGCCCATATTATACGAATAACGGATTAAACGTTAAGGGGCCCCATAAGTAATATAATAAGAGATTTTGAGACAAGAAAACACGTATAGTTACTGTCACAGAGCCCATATATCATTCGAACGCTAGACTGAATATTAAACGGTCCACGTGCACTTAGTCCCTCGTAAAAATGGCGGGTAAAAACCACGTGCAATTTTCAAATCAAATCCATACGTGATCAGTTAATCACACGCGAGTCAAAACGATTCTTCTTTCATGTGAAACAATAACAAACTAAATCTGGAGAGAGAGAGAGAGAAAGAGAGAGACGTGTGTAAATATAGGTGGATATCATATAGCGGTATGTAAGACCGGAATCAGATGGCGATCCCGCTATGTTGATGATGACGACACGATGGTTAAATTAGAATGAGAGCGAGCACAGTGCATTCCACACGCCGCGCCGTATGGATTGGTTCGGAGTGTCCGTATGCAGCAGATTCATGAATTTTCAGCACCATATATTTTTCGACTAATTTCACTCACGCATTTTTAAGTTTTTAGTCCCTACTTCTCACGCAGTCTCTTCCTATGCTGCTCACCCAACGGAAAAACACGTTTACAACGTCAAATTAATAGGTTTTTTTTTAATTTAATTGTGTAAGTTTTCCTACCCTACTTGGCGATAGGGTAAAAATACATGACTTTTTTACTAAATAATGTGCTTAGCGACAAAGGCACGACACGATTCTAGGAGCTAGATAATACATGAGTTCTATACTGTATGTAATAATTCAGTGTTAACTTTTGAATAGGCTTCATAGAAAGCGTTTCGCGTGAAAGCTGCAGTGAGTGGCGTATTTTCGCGACCATAATCTTACGTCAAAAAAAGTAGTAATAATTAACAGTCAAATATAGTTACAACCCTGTCTTAGTCGTAGGTATATTATGTCCATTGAGCTGTAATATTCAAACACGAGGCACGTAATACAGTTTATGAATATTATAGCATCTTGACAAGTCAACTGGAAATGCTCGATACGATTAAATAAATGTAATTAGAAACCTGTGTAAGTTACTTTGTGTTGAATGCATTTGATGGCATTCGCTTGGAACTAAGAAAAATCTATTCCCTTTGAGAAATGAAATATGCCAACTCGATGCTGAAAGTTAAACGCTAATGATCTGAGCTGTCAAGCGTCTATTATCTATAATCCTTAAACTAGTAAACTAATGCGTTTAAATGCTTTTACAAGATTATATTAAGCTAATAGCACGGTTTGGCTCGCATTAAGGTTATTAGCCTACTACCCTATTAGTAGTACTAAATAGGTCCATACTTTGTCGTAATAAAAAAATGTTATACCTATGACTTTATAAATATTATTTCCTATTCAAATATATCCTATAGATCAAAAATTTTTTTTTAATATTCAAGAAAATAATAATTAAACAAAAGAAGGAATTTAAAAAAGCGACAGGTCAGATAATATAAAATTTTAAAAATCCTGGCTTTCTGAATACACGTGCGGTAGATCCAGTATAAAAGTGACGAAGAACCAATATTACAATTTCTAAAACAACATCCGAATAATTTCTCTAGATACTGTCAAATTTACTTGCGCATTTCATAAAAAAAAAACAAATCATTCTGCAGTACGTCTCGCTGCTCACACGGGGCGGCCCGCAACGTCCTAACGGAGCGTCTGTTTGGAGGCTTGGCATCTCGCACACACGGCCGACGCACGTAATAATATAATATACGTGCGCTGGAGCTATAACGGATTTGGGGGCCACATGAATGTACCGTTACTATAACAACGGTGTAAACACGCGCATGCGCACATGTTCCGACGTCGCATCGTCTTTTCTTTCTCTTATGCGGCGCGCTCTTTTGTTTGTTTTTACAGTTATACGTGTAAGCGGCTACACGGCTGTAATATTACATTAGATTGTGTGTGTGTGTGATGACGTAGCACGGGTTGCGGTGGCCGGTGGGTGACGGCGAACGCACCGACGCCATGCCCTGCTCCCACAATAATGACTGATTATTGGATGATAAACAGCTGTGCTGGCGCACTTTACTTCCTTGTTGTTTCTTCGACGCTTTCGGGAACGCGTTCGAAAAAGACGCCCGACAACGTCCGAGCTCTGAGCTATATCCCTTTAAATCCAAGATTAATACAATCAAGAGTTTTGACTTTGAAAAATTCTACACCGTACCCGAAATTATTTTTGTGAACGCAACCGACGTCGATCGATCGTGAGTCTGAGAGTGCACCAAAATTTACTTTATTAACATAGAAACAAGTTTCCTAAACAATGTCTTGGACACTAAGGAAACAACATTTTGACAGTAATTTTCATCTCTTGGGTGTAGAGGGATATGGCAATGTAATAGAATTTAAACTTCAAAACGCGTATCTGAATGGAATGTTTGAACTTCGAACCACAGAAAATCAATTCATCGTTTTGACAGAATTCAAATGCTATTAAAATCAACATCTTTTGGCATCGACGTCGCCAAAAAACGATTGGATAGATTTTGATTAAGCTTCGAAGACTACCTACTTTTAATCGGTATTAAAGTGAAGCAGTGACGCATTCATGCGAGCGAAGCTTTGAACTCTAAATAAAGTCGCAATTTTATATGCTTGTTTATAACCCAAAAAAAGTGACTTGACGAAACTTAAGGTTGAGTCAACTTGCACTTTTGGTTACATGTTATTAGTGTATTTGCCATATGGCAACATACACTATTGGCGTCGGTCGGATGGCGGGACCTAGGGGTCGGTCCAAAATTTCTCGACGTTTCATAACCTCCTAAACACTTTGGCACCATTTTTAAAAATGTTTATATATATGTATATATATATATTTATATATATATATATATATATGTGCGGGCAATAACTTTCGAAAGAGTTAATTGATTTCAACTAAATTTGGCACACGCGTTGAAATCAATCACCGCAAGAAGCCTATTTAAAATGGGCCTAATCGGGCCATTTTAAGGGTAGTTTTTAGGGGTTGAAAAATGTTTTTGGGCTCCAAAATACCGAAAAAATTCTTCGAATCGTTTCAAAATTGAAATTTAACCCTGATAGTAATTAAAATGTGTCCCTAAAATTTTAATAAACAGGACCGGATTTACAAATTTTATGAAAACGTTATTTTGCAGATAGTGAATTATTTACTGAAAGGTGTACATAATTTGGTATAGAGGTTCGATTGATAATAATATTGCAATTAAGAAAAAAAATGTTATTTTAAGGGGTGTATTAAGTAGTCAATTTTTTTATTTTGCCCAAAAACCAACTTCAGTTCGCATAATAAAGCCATACTGCCTGTATTAGTAAATACACTATATTGTCGGCAGGGTTTTGGCACTGCGACCCGGGTTTTTTTTTAAATTTCTGTTAGGAGTAAGGATTTTGAAGAAGGATTTCTTTCTGTGAAATAATAATGTGTACATTAACTACTATTCATCATAAACTATAACTTGCAGAACTGGACCTATGGATTGGTGTTTTAACGATTTCATTACATCACTGTCACGTCGTGGATCCATTTTTACACAGACAACCGTCAAAAAACTCTACCAGAGTGGGAATGCAGCTCACGATGCAAAGTGTTCGATGTTAAACAATCGTTTATAAAGAGAGATTCTGGATTATAGACGCTCGATAATTGAAGTCATTAGCGTCTAAAGTCATTTGACTGCATTAATGAATTTCCGATTTTTTGTAAAAAAAGTATTTTATGATTGCACCATTTTCAACCAGCAATGTTTACAGTCAAATTGGCACCACATTCACAACACAGTGTACTATATAAGATGTTTTAATTTCTACAAGCTGCAGAACGTTTGCTATTTAATTGTTAAACATTCATTGTTACTCTACGTAGAGTAACTGACAACTCATTCCGCCGCGAAAGTGGAAAGATTCTGGTTTGAGTCCAGACGGTGTTGGTGGATAAAAATTAATTTTTCTGATTTAGCATTGTAACAATGAATGTTTAACAGTGTACAATGTTTAAAAATTCAAAATTATATACGTTTTTAACTTTAGTCTGAAATAAATCTGTATTTTTTCATAACGAAATTACAGAGAAAAGATCCTTAAAAAAGAAACGTCGTGCGTTTTAATTCATTCGGAACAATCCAGGATTAATGTTAGTCGTAGTTATCAACTCGATTGCGTGTTCTCAGTCAGTAACCGATCCCCTTAAAAGATAATATATCAACCTGTAGTGATTTTTTAAAAAGTAAAAGTCAGTAGCGTTCCGTTATAGAAAAACCATTAAAAAATCGAATAATCCTATTGTAAACGAATGTTAGACCCATAATATTTAAACGAATTTTATTCAGTATTGTTCAATGAATGGTTTATGTTATGTAAGCTGCGTATATTGTATTTGTAAAGATTGTAAGCGGATGGAGTTCACAGTGATTGTATCGCTGAACTGAATATACTTTTATTTAATAAACGAATACTTGTTCATTTATCGGTTTCACCATTTCATATCCTACATTTTCAGAAGTGGGATGAACGCACTCAGTGGCATCTGACGCGCAAATTTTTTGATAAAAATACATTTTTAGTTCGAAATCTCAATATTTGTAAATCAAGAAAATAGTCGACATGTAAAACGGTGTAGCCTACTATTGTCGCTATCGAGTTGCTCCGCGAAACCAGATTAATGCGGTGAAGCCTTGTCACTGTCGTGTTTGATCTTTATCGTGTGGAGTCGCGGGTAGCGGCTAGTTAAATATAACCTGTTACTAAGTTTATAGAATCGATTTTAATTTGAGAATATTTTTGTGTTATTTTTATGGCTATTATAAATTGCTGCAGCAATTATTTTTATTTTCTAGTAAATATTTAAAATACTTGTATATACCTACTCGCTGTACCTGCAATCCATGTGTTATGTTTAGAAAACTTCGATAGTTTACAATACCTAATGGTGATTGACACTTCTTTTTTAAAGGTACAAAAAAATTTAAAGAAGTTAATTTCTGCTAATCGAGCGACTACAACAAAATATCTATCCCTTTGCAATTTGCACCTCCCACGGACCAGATAATTTATAATAAATTATGCATATTTGGGTAAAAAGGTAGAATTGAAGTGATTGATATTTTATTTTTTCATCAAAACGAAAATTCCGAACACGTCAGATTTTCGTCTGAGTTCCGGAAAAATGTTCAAAAAAATCGGGATGTTTGACAACCCAATACACAAGGACACCCCTTGGGGTGTCCTAAACATATAAAGTTACCTAGGTAGTTAAAATTGGAGCAGGGATTCGAATTCATGATAGCCTGATTCAGAAATTAGCACGCTTAGCACTGCACTTGGCTCGCCTTATTATCCATTCTTAATTACGTTTATTTTATAGCCATAAGAATATCATTAATATATACCGCAGGGAGATACCATGTGTGTTATTAAATGTTACTGCTATTAGGTAATTAATTATGCAATTACAAAAAGTATAATGGGTAGTAATTATAGCTGAATCTCAATAACATAAATCAATTCAAAATAATGACAACTTTCATGTATCGAGAAATTCATTCTTTTGAATATCGGCTAGACGCAAGAAAATATATTCTTTCTAGTGGACCTCATGTACGCATGAACTTACAATTAAAAAAAAACCCGGGTCGCAGTGCCAAAACCCTGCCGACAATATAGTGTATTTGCTTGTATAGGGCCGTGTGGTTTTATACTTTTATTATGTGAAATTAAGTTTGTTTTTGGGCAAAATACAAATTTTAACCCCTTAATACACCCCTTAAAATAACATTTTTTCTTAATTGTAATATTATTATCAATTTAACGTCTACACCGAATTAAATACCCCTTCAATAAATAAGTCACTATCTGCAAACTAGTGTTTTCATAAAATTTGTAAATCCGGTCCTGTCGGGCCGATTTTATTAAAATTGTAGGGACACTTTTTACTCACTACCAGAGGGTTAAATTTCAATTTTGAAACGATTCGGAGAATTTTTTCGGTATTTTGGGGTCCAAAAACAGTTTTCAACCCCTAAAAACTACCCTTAAAATAGCCCGATTAGGCCCATTTTAAATAGGCTTCGTGCGGTGGTGGGTTTTAACACGTGGCCCAAATTTCGTTGAAATCAATTAACTCTTTCGAAAGTTATCGCGCGTACACACATATATATATATATATATATATATATATACATATATATATAAACATTTTCAAAAATGGTGCCAAAGTGTTTAGGAGGTTATGAAACGTCGAGAAATTTTGGTCCGACCCCTAGGTCCCGCCATCCGACCAACGCCAATAGTGTATGTTGCCTTATGGCAAATACACTAATAAAGAAAAAATGCACAGAACATGTCAAGAAAGATTTGATATTTTTTGAACATTTTCTCTGCAATGATTTATCAAATAAGATTGAAATTAATAAACCATTGGAGGAAATTTTTTTCTGTATACAATGTATTTTTTTAAAAATTCGTTGTAACCTTTTCCAAGTAGAACAGGAAATCCTTTATTATCTATTATTAGTAATATGCATGTATTTTGTAGAAAAAAATTCTGCTCTACAATTTTTGTCGTAAGACATGTTTTCATACGAGTAACAATTTATAAGATAAATGAAACAAAGTCAAAACTGGTAGTTTTTCATCCAAAAAGGGGTGTTGCATCAACGATATAGGTGGAAACATTAACGAAATGAACAGTGCCTACTTCGATTATTTCTTCTATTTGGTCGTTTTTCATCTAGTTAGTTTGCTTGCACTGAATGTATAGTAGGTATTGTCAATGTCATAGCTAAAGGCCATGAGCACCCAGGGCAAGATTTGAATTTTGCACCCGCTAAAACTTTTTGACGTTAAAAGTCGATATCGTTTTTTTTTTACGAGATTTCGTGTAAAATCCACTTTTTGGCAGTCTTTTTGTTTAAATAAAAAAAAAACTGCTGAACATTTTTGATAAAATATATAAATATAATTTTTTATTCTCGATATTACGTCTTAAAAAGAAATGATCACATACGCACGCAACACACACACAGAGAGGGGGAGCATTTTTAAAAATAGTTCAGTAACTGACACAAAAATTTGTTAAAAATTTTGATTTGGATTTTCGGTTCCGTTATAATAACTTCCCAATGTACTGGGAAGTTAAAAATGCGTAATTTCGAGTATAATTGTCATTTCTTGACAACTAGACCCTTGAATTGCGGTTCATGAACTTGATTCACGATTACATTCCGGGGATTCACATATTATAGCGAACTGTCTTTCATGACATTAGATACGGCCTGTATTCAGTCTAACTTACAACTTAACCGGATGTCGTCAGAAATCATTAAAATGGTAGACGTCTTTTTAACATATTCTATATACGTGGGGATTCCCCGACTGTGAGTACTGTTATGGTCCCTATTGTTACCACAAATTATGTACATAAAAAGTAAAATATTTTAAAGTTGATATAACGATTTTTGTTTTACCTTCTGAACAGTCCCACAAGTTATAAAGTATCAACTTAACTGACGAATTCGTTAGAGGGTTAAGAATATTGGTGCTGCGTGTAGTTAAATTTCTCTTTTCTTTTTTGTGAATTTCACTATGTTAGCGCATTCAGGAAATCGAAAAACAAAAATGTACAAAATAATGTCCACTCACCTCTGATAGTGCTAGGCATTTTAAACCTATTTGCATATCCGTGAACACGAAGAAATCCAAAAAAAAGTTGCACCAATTTTTTAAAAGCACTTTTTTTAAAATTTCCACTAAATAAAATTTTCACTTTTATTTCCGAAAGTAAGTAATAAATATAAATTTTGTAGACGCAAAATGCACTTTTTGGAATAAAAAAAATCGAATATTGTAAAAAAGGGCAGTAAATAGCCCGTATTATTTTAAAAATTTTAAATTTATTATTTTCTCACTCATTTTTTTATTTGTCA
This sequence comes from Venustoraphidia nigricollis, assembly GCA_034508555.1. Taxonomy (NCBI): domain Eukaryota; kingdom Metazoa; phylum Arthropoda; class Insecta; order Raphidioptera; family Raphidiidae; genus Venustoraphidia; species Venustoraphidia nigricollis. The sequence continues at coordinate 724,748 of JAVRKA010000032.1, read as the reverse complement.
TTTGACATCAAGTGTCATTTTTCAAAACGATATATTCAATGTCAATGAAGTTTAGTGTCATACTGTATGAAATATTCGTTTCTTTTATTGTTTTGGTCATAAAATAATCGGTTAACTTTTAAGATCTGCAAGAAACAAAAGTCACATTGCGAACACACTCAAAACTTGTCTAAAAAAGCATTAAAAGCATCACTGAAAAACAAATGAATGAAAATTATATAAACAAATGCACATCAAGGTCAGCACACTGCACTGTATTTATCATTTGTTTCATTCAACTCTGTACACAGTCAGTTTTATTTGACCTTAGAGTAAACAAAAGTCACCGCACAAAAACATCCACAATTTGTCACAAAATCAACTAATTATAATCGGCGATAGTGACAATTATGGCCCACCGATAATAATTATTAGTGTTATAAACCACATAAACACTGAACAATTAACAACTGTCAATTGTTTCACACACATACACACAGAAAAACCAATGCACCGCGGCGACAGTCAATTGTTACACAATAAAAAAAAGACGAACAAGTGCATTAATTTAAAACTGATATTCTTGCTGAGTCTACTGAAGTCGACTACAAACTAAATACTAAAAATCTATAAAACTATTATCGAATACATTGAATAGAGGTAGGAAGGCAAGTATAGTTGGTTATTTTGATTGAGGAATTAGTTTGGGAGTAACTCTTTTGGAGTTACTGAACTTGTTCAGGTGTTGTACAGGTATGATGTTAGCATATACATAGTTGTGCCGTGTTTTAGCTCCGTTGTAATATTACGAAGAGACAGAAAAAGCTTACGGTACATTACAATACGGAAAGGATTGGAAAACTTCACTTGATTGACCGGTTATGGCCGGCCAGAAGAAAGTTAACTTTGATTTCGCCGCCATTAAAACTATTGAAAATCTTCTGCAAAGCAAAACTGGCCAGAGCTACCTTTTACAGAAATAGTATATTACATCACAAGAGCCGAAAGTTGAATTTCCTGCCCGAGGGCATCACATGTCACGCAGTGCAGGACTTTCAGCTTTTTGTTCGTGTCGTGTATACTATTTTTCTTCATACTTGGGCGAAAATACGCACTTTCACCAATATATAAAAAGACTACTTACTTTCAAGTGAGCAATGTTGAGGTTATACGTAATGACACATGGTACTAATAATGTCCATATAATAACAGCAGATGGCTACCTAGTAGAGCATGTAACCTGACATGTTTCTTTTGTTGAATAGAGATACTAAAATAGCCTTCTAAGGTTTGGTAAGGGGGGAAGTACAGAGTGTCAATGATTAACACACTCTAATTTTTAAAATACAGTTTCTATGGACTGAAAATATAGCTGTTAGGTCTTGATAAGATTCCACTACTGTTGTTGTTGCCGTGTATCATTACAATCGCGGGCGGAGCCGCGGGGAGCGGCTAGTATAGAATATTTTTCAGAAAAAAAAACAAAAATAAATATCGATGCCGACCGGAAACGAACCTACAATAGCCTGCGTACGAAACAGACGCTATAACAACTCAGCTATCGTAGCCGTTTGATGTGCAATAGGGATGTTGACTATTTTTGGGAAAGTGTTTTAAATCGTGCATAAGTACCTAATATTGCTACAAATATTTATTATTTTTATTTAAATACAACTCAAGCCTTAAAAATCATGTATTTAAAATCCCGTTCCAAATTTCGGTCCAAAACGCCAATACTAGTCGCGTGACGTCACCTGTTCATACCAAAGGAGGCTCAAAAGTTTACACGGGAGCTACCATCCTATAGATGCGTATTCTGCGCTCATAAACGTTAGTAAACTGAGATGATGAAAAGTTGTTTCGTAGTCGTTGCTATATAGTTACATGTAATTTGACGTTTCCTATAAACAAATAATAATAAATTACACACTAAATATTAACCAAACAATGAAGTTTTTTGACAGCGGCTGAACATATGACGTCATGCACTCTGATTGGTGTCTGTTGTCACGTGACTTGGGAGTGATTTTATTAGGTTTTATTTATCAAATATTGATTAAATTCCTTAAAAATAATTCTATCATAGAAACTACTACTTTTCGTTAAAATTATCTTTTTATTTGAATACAGTCAACATCCCTATTGAAAAAGGACCCAATTCCTGTAATTATTACCGGTTCGTCAGATAAACGGTTTTAAAAAATCCCATCCCTACGTCAAGGAGTTTGTGATCATCGAAGTACACGTTATAAACACACGGAGCTAATGTACAGCTATAACAGAACCGGCAGCCAGCGAGCGGTCAGTGACTCCTGCAGACGTAATGTTGTTGTGTGTCCGCCTCGCGTATAACAGAACAACGGGCCGGACTTGTAACACAGTGACTGCATGAACTCTAGCTGTACTCTCTACACATGCTACGGAGAGAACACACACACACACACCAAACGGATAGCATCGCGCGTCGCGTTCCCGCTATAAGTCAGCAACACGCATAACACGCAGCGGCTTTCACACTGATGCGTGCAGCTGCAGGTGAACGCACGCTCTCTAAATGCACACGCTCTCTTACTGCACACGAACTCGCCCTCTAAGTGCACGTTCCCCAGCCCCCCTTCGAATAATCTGCGACCAATCACGTGCGACCGTAAGCGCGCTTATGTCAACACATGTCATATGATTGTAAACACAGTTTGAGTTTGAACTCATTTTTAAATTCTGCGCAATGTTTCGCGCAGAGAGAGAGAGCATCTGATTGAATAAAGATAGCTATAGGAGTTAGAAGAGTGGGGATGAAAAAGATCGTAGGGGAAGTGTGCACTTAAAGGATTGGCCTCGGTTCCGAGCTGTGCACTTAGAGGGCTTTGACTGTAATTTTTTTTAGATGAAAAATTGTCTGAGGACTTAGGATCAATTTTTTAAGTCAATACTAAATTTTTATTTTTATCACGACGTTTCAGAATTTATTTATTCTTTCATCAGGTGTCTGTCATAAATTATTTTTTATGTATTAACTGTTTTATTTAGTTGTTTTGTCGTTTCCATTTTTTAGTCTACGGTTTTTAGTCTATAATTTTTAGCCAAATAGTTTATAAAAACTAATTAAAATATACAATCTCTATTTATTTAAGTGTCAAAAATTATCTTCAAAAAAAATTGATCCTAAGTCCTCAGACAATTTTTCATCTATTTAATTAGTCAGGATGGGAACAATCTTTGAAATATTTTTTTTTATAAGTTTCTAACTTAATTCGTTAATTTGGAGCAATTCGATTTTCATCCACTTCCACATATACGATCGAATTTTTCAGATAGGCATAGGAGCGGATCTAGATTTTATTGTAAGTCCAATGGGGCTCCATTTTATGTTACATTAAGGATCTTTAAATTGAGATTCAAAATTCATTTTTAAAAACACCAAAATCAGAGTTGAAACATGATGGGCTGACTAAACATATAATACTGTAAATTCACCCAAAAAAATTGTCAAAACTCACTCAAAAAATTGTCGAAATTTATCCAAATAAATGTCAAAATTCACACACAATAATCAAATAATCATTTTTTACTATACGAAAAGTGTTCGTTGTTAATGAAACTGTATTAAAAATGTTTAATAATAATTCAATTTTGGCGTGCCCTTGATACTTAAGGATCCAAGAATTAAGCTCTATTAGTCTCTATACAGATCTGCTCCTGCATACGCTGTTCCGATGACAACACAATATTTTCATTTCTCTTATGCCGGCGCCAGACATAGCAACAATATTTGAACACTTATTTAAATATTATAAATCGACTATTCGAAATAATCGATTATTTTCCTGCCAATCAATTCCGATTATTTCGAAAAACCGATTGTGGGGAAAACCGATTATTTTATTACCCTAAAATCGGATAATCGGTCCAAAAAAGAATATTTTTCCTGATTTTACAGACGAACAAAAGTTTTAAAAGAACTTTTTTTCTTCTATAAAATCGGGAAAAATATTCTTTTTGTGATTATTTCGAATAATCGATTTATAATCCCCATCCCTAGTTAAAATAAGTGTTCAAATATTGTTGCTATGTCTGGCGCCGACATTACCCGATGATGAAATCAGGGGACCGGATATCTCTCTAGCTGATGTAACTAGCCTAAAATGTTATAAATTGATTTACGACTTGTTTTTCGCACTGTTATACAGCGTTAAATATTTAACGCAAACGTTAAACGTTCTGAACACTTGAATAAATACAGTATTTGACGTGTAATCGCGACTGCAGTGCGTTAATGACGCGGCACATAGAGTCAAGCTGTATTGTGTATCCTCTCTGTGCTCATACAAATATCTTGACGATGATCATCATCATCTCGAAGGTGTGCTTCACCTGTATTTTGTTGGCTGAAGGGCCATGCTACACCGTGGTCATCATCATCACCGCACCGTCTATAGCAACACGCGGCTGCGGGCCCCCACAGGACTATTCTTTTCTGAACACGGAACTTTATACTTTTCTCCAGACACTTTCCTTGTTCTCATAATTGGAACCAACCTAATAAATAACGCGTGTTCAAAAAGTCAAGTTCTAGGTCAGATTATAAGTTATAGGAAACAGTATCACGGGTAATTGGAATAAAAATAAATCAATTTAAACACTCATTGATTGCAACGTTTCGTCTTTATTCAATCAAGACTTTTTCAAGCTCTGAAAAAAAATTTACAAAAATTAACATACATATAATAAATTAAATAATCAGTTTGATCAGACCAAAATTTGTTTTAATGTTGATTACACCTTCATTACATTGCAACGTTTCATCGGCCATCCCGACTTCATCAGGTAATCTATAGAACACAAACATAATTTTTTTTTTTTACAGTTAACATTTTAAATTAAATAATTGAGAATAAAAAAACATTTAAAATGTTAACTGTAAAAAAAAAATGTATGTATGTGTTCTATAGATTACCTGATGAAGTCGGGATGGCCGATGAAACGTTGTAATGCAATGAAGGTGTAATCAACATTAAAACAAATTTTGGTCTGATCAAACTGATTATTTAATTTATATTTTACATAGACCTGAATAATACCACTATGGATGACATTTATATAGTAAAAATATTAAACATTATGGATTAAATAATTTACTAAAAAGAAACAATGAGTGTTTAAATTGATTTATTTTTATTCCAATTACCCGTGATACTGTTTTCTATTATAACATATATCTGGAATTGAACTTTAAAGATGAATTATAAATTAAGAAACATGATTGGGAATTAAAGCTGCCTTTACCGGGGGTTTGGGAGGTTTGAATTGCAATGTCAAAGCAATCTGAGAACGTTACGGCTCACTAAATTCTGGTTTACTTGGAAAAAAATGCATAAGCGACGTAACTACAAGCTGACAAGGACTGGCAAAAAAATATGTGCCTCCTAGTCCTAGAGTGACCCGCGACAATAAACGAGAGCAGCGTACTACTCAGCAAAAGTTTGCAAAACAATTTAGGTTTCGTTAAATGCACATATTGACCCTTTCTGTTCTACATATCTCGAAATTTTCGCAAATTCGGGGGCAATTTTATTTTTGCCGACCAATACTAATTAACGTTCAATATGGTAGAGGACACACCATAAAAATACGCCAGAGGCCCAAAATTTGTAGTCACTGGGGAGTAACACTCATGGATTTGATGCTGACATATGTCCTTAAGGAATCACCAGACGAGCAATATTCTTGTCGATGTAAACAAATTGTACGTAAAATGAAAAAATAAATTAAAAAAATCAAAAAACCCCACTATGATAAAAGCGAACTGAAAAGATGAAAAGAAGATTAAATGATAACATGCAGACGGATGCATCAACTATTTCTGTTCAACTTTTACAGTTACTATAAGCCTGCATGATTTCATTTGATCTTGTTTCCATCTTTTTAGTTCGTTTTTTACCCAGTCAGATTTTTGGATTTTTTTTTATTTACGTCTTATTAGCATCTTTTTACTTATTTCGTTGAATTTATTAGTGTATTTGCCATAGGCAACATACACTATTGGCGTTGGTCGGATGGCTGGACCTAGGGGTCGGACCAAAATTTCTCGACGTTTCATAACCTTCTAAACACTTTGGCACCATTTTTAAAAATGTTTATATATATATATATATTTATATATATATATATATATATATATATATGTGTGCGCTATAACTTTCGAAAGAGTTAATTGATTTTTACGAAATTTTGCCCACATGTTGGAATCCACCATCGCAAGAACCCTTATTAAAATGGACCCAATCGGACCATTTTAAGGGTAGTTTTTAGGGGTTGAAAAAAGTTTTTGGGCCCAAAAATGCCTAAAAAATTCTCAGAATCGTTTCAAAATTGAAATTTAACCCTTTAATAGCAATTAAAAAGTGCTCCTAAAATTTTAATAAAATCGGCCCGACAGGACCGGATTTACAAATTTTATGAAAACACTAGTTTGCAGATAGTGAATTATTTGCTGAAAGGTCTATATAATTTAGTTTAGAGGTTCGATTGATAATAATATTGCAACTGAGAAAAAAATGTTCTTTTAAGGGGTGTATTAATGAATCAAATTTTTTATTTTGCCCAAAAAACCAACTTAAGTTCGCATAATAAAGCCACACTGCCTATATTAGTAAATACACTATATTGTCGGCAGGGTTTTGGCACTGCGACCCGGGTTTTTTATATTTATGTATACATATTTGTAATCGTCTCAACGTGACCTTTCTTTTGATAATTATATATTTGGGATTAGCTTCTTATTAACTTTTAATTGATACCCCATACTGTTATAATAACAAAAAAAATTATTCCCCTCTATTTTTTGAGTCACAGATGCCATATTTAAATATTATATCTTATGTCACTCCCACATTTAAAACGAATCTAACAAAAATCCAAGCCGTTAAAGATACAGACCAAAGAAATAGACATACACTCGAAAAACATTACCCTTCTTCTAGGGCAGTCGAGTAAAATTAGCACTCGTTTTTTACCTAGGTAATTTTATGTTCCGTGTAAGTAACGTAAACATTACGAAGATATTATGTACACGAGAGAATAGGTCCTCGGGAGCCGAGAGCGACTCGACGTAATAACGGGACACCTGATCCACTGCCGGCTATTAACTATTAATCTTTAATTACACGTTGCTTCGACGTTTCGAGACAAGGTTCGTGCAATAATTGCAGTGTCAATAATTAATATTTTAAATGTTCACCGTTACGCCATTCGGCAAATCAACAATAAAACTAGAAAACAAAATTTCTACAACTGAATTTCTGAAAGGGCTTGAGTATAACCGGAGATGCCGTTGTTTATAATAGCGTGGTTGGATTTCTTTTTGCACTTTTGGTGTTCCGTGGCATCACTGGCGATTTTCTCTACAACTATATTTGACGTCTTTGAAATTTGGACAGCGATGCCTATTTATTTAAATCAGTTCACTAGTATTTTTACCATTCCAACCTACTAGTGTGGAGTGCTACTAATTAAGGTCAAAATTCACTTTTCAAAATTTTACAATATTTTTTCGTTTTGAGGTGTCCTGAATCAAAAAACATATTTTTGGAAAAACTCTGTGCGCCTTTTTGTCTATTACACTGTGAGCACGATACAGGTCAAACGGATGAACGGATTGAAACCAAATTTTGGGAGGACGTTTGAAATGCAAATATGAAGAGGCCTGTTGTTTTTGAGGAAAATTGGCGCATGCGCAAAAGAAATATAAGCTATAACGTTGTTTTCTCTCATATGATTTATATTGTATTTATTTTTTGTAAGAAAGTACTGTAAACATTTTTTTTAGCTTCGTAGTTTCGGAAATATTTTGAAAATAAAAAAAATCAGCTGTTGTTTTGTTTTAAAGATCTGTCAAAAGGAAATTAATTAGGTAGCGGACAAGCATGCTTGATTAATTTTTACATGTTAAACCATATTATGTAATCATGGAAACAAATAACAAATATCATATTTGTTACTAGCCGTTACCCGCGTCACTGCGCGCGTCAACAGAAATGTTATTTTATTTGTTATAACATGTCAAATGTGAATATTTTTAAAGTTGGAACGGTCCTATCGCCCAATTGGCTGGATTCGAAAATCGTGAATTTTATTTTTCTACAAATTCGAAACTAGTTATATTTATACCAACGTATTTTGGAAAACCAACATAAATTCAGACCTGTAAAATTATGTAATCACTAAATATATATATGCACTGGGTGAGAAAATTCTGTATATTTATTTTACATGGTTTTGTGGTTAATATAAATAATGTAATCAAATGTTCAGGAAACCACACATCTGTACTTAAACGCTAAATCTTAATCTTGAAAATTACGTTGAAAATAAATAAACAATATTTAGAAAGAAAACATTGTTGATTTCGTACTTGCACGTGTTGTTAATGGGGTTCTCGAATGGAATTTTCATGGCAATTTACAAATATACATTCATTTGAGCAAAATTCTACAAGACGTTGTCTGATTTTGGTCCAAATGTTCCCCAGAGTAAAAATGCGAGTGTTATTTTGGAAATCGAAAGATGATGTCACAAATAACAATTTCCGATTCTACGAATGGAGAATGATGCTGATTTATGTTAAAATTTGACAGTTTTTTGTTTGGAGGTCTCTCGATTTCAAAAAACATATTTTTGGAAAAACTCTGCTCACCTGGTAGTAGTAAATTTTGGGAGGATGTTTGACACATAATTAGAAAGAGACCTATTGTTATTGGGGAAAATAGACAAAAAATTGTAATTCTAACAAACAAACTTCACCATAAAGGTCCACACCCACTAAATCAGATGGACATGGTTCGACACGTTCTGCAGTTTTGAGATACATGAAATTAAATGAGGTTTCACGTACTATCCGGCTCGGATCGACTCAGCAGTGACAAGTGTGCGCGGCCTTTAAAAAGTGCCGATAAAGTTGTAAAACAAATTATAAACGACTTTTTGAATATCGATCATTTTTTTAGCATTTTTTAATATTAAAGTTCATAAATAACAATAATATTATACAGGTTAACTTAATTTGGAAAAAGTTTTTGTACTTTCAGCCATTTAACATTAACTGATATTTTTAGTCAAATTTAGTTTAAGAATAAGTTTTAATTAACTTGGCTAAAAAAACATCTTATTTTTGTCTGTTCTTTAAGGTTTTGTACACGTTTCATGTCGCTATTGGAAGTAAAAAATAGGGTGAGAAAAGTTGACAAGCTGTATTTAACTGTAACTGTGTAGACATCTATGAAACATTAGGTGAAGTTTTGCATTAATGAGCTTTCGTTATGTAACAAAGGAAGGTAAAGCTCCATACAAAACGAATGTTTAAAGACGAAACATGTCTGTAATGAAATTGACAAGTAGTTTTTGTTTAATAGATAAGATAATAATAAGAGAATATTGTATATTCAGTTGCGTAATTGGGTTTTATACAATGATGTGTGACATTATGTTAAAAAACGAGTCAGCGAGTTTTAACCGTCACACGAGTCACGAGATATATTAGTAATTATTAAAATATAGTACTTTTCTAAGAAAACTTAAAGTTCAAGATTTTTAAAATCGAATACGTCGTGACAACCGATTAAAATGGGTTTTCATGGAAAATTAATTTTTTCCTTTCAGACAAACCTGCCAATCTGGCGCCAGATTTTACATGCGCATTTAAACACCAGTTCTACCATTTGAGCTTAGAAATAGAATTGGGTGGTATCTTGGCCCAAATGCACCACATCCTGAAAGGATTTTTGTGCTTGTCTATTTGACCTTTGTAACATATAAATTAAAGGTCAATTTTAAGAACATGTAATCTAACAATGTGTAAACTGATAGCTTTAACATGCAAGAATCATGAAAACCACTTTCAGTCGATATATATACTTACAGGTTTTCAATTTGACCTCAGTGATGCATCGATTAGTGAACTGCACGGTGCATCTCAACCGAAGGTCAGAATTGCATCGCGCTGTCTCTGCATTTGGGATACTTATATTACATTACGCTATGTGAGAGAAAGAGAGATAAAAGACTGGCCCACCGTACACACGGTACAGGTATAACATTAGTTTGTGGGCCTGTAGGTTCTATTGGCATGCCGGTGAGGTCATTCATCCTAACAGGACATACTGTATAAAACGCCCATCACACATTATTACACAATTCTGATTGTGTCACACTTTTATCTCACGCTAACGTTCCGTTACGCAGACGAAAGTTAATGTTAAGATGACTGTAAAATATACTCTTGGGAAATTTCGAACTGTATGGAAAATTTCATTTTATTACTGTTTTTATTAGCTGTGATTGAACAAAAAGCATCACAAAATTTGACTTGCTGATTAAAAATATCAAAAAACATATTTTTGCCGTAAAAAAAGAGTAAAAAAATGTGATATTTGTCAATATTTCTTTACAACACGTCACGAGATTTCGAATTACGGGAAGAGAAATTAACATTTTGAAGTTTTATCTTTACCGAAGTATGTTAAAAATACTGATAAATTTGATTAGTTCAATAATTTTTACGAAATTGTTCTTTTTCTGTAGAAAAAATTGTATAAAACTTATGCTATTTTTCTTGTTTTATCTGAAGATCCAGGGATGGCCTGCAGGGTCAACCGTTTTTCTGTTTTTTTTTACGTGAAACTAATTAATAATATTTTACATGTACTTAGCAACACACTATAAACCTCCGTCCTTGTCAGTTTCATGTAATTTAGGAGACAAACCAACTTCCCCTTTACCAGTTCTACTTCCCCTGGATTTCTTACTTTTTTCAAACAGATACGTCGCTAAAGAAGTTAAACTTCAAAAATATATCCAAGCGAGGTAACTATTCTGAAAAAAATTTCCAGGTGAGGCAAAGATTCTGAAAATTATATCCAGGTGAGGCAACTATTCTGAAAAATCTTTCCAGGTAAGGCAACGATTCTGAAAAATATTTCCAGATAAGGCAACGATTCTGAAAAATATTTCCAGGTGAGGCAACGATTCTGAGTAAAATATCCAGGTGAGGCAACGATTCTGAAAAAAATTATAATGAGCCTCACCCTCATAAGCTCACATAAGAATCGAGCTGTAAACAAAAGCGTTACGTTCATTCTAAACCAGCGTTTACAATTCAAATTAATAAAGTGTTTTTGATACCCAAGCTTCATTTCCACTGTGGTATGTATTTATAAAATATGGAAACTTATGACCGTAAATTAGAGATGGGCAATGTTTCTTTTATGGTGAGCCGTAAGGCTATTTTGAGACGTCCTCAATGGTAATTTATATAAATTTATATAAATTATTATAAATTTATATAAATTGAAACACATCGTTACATTTCTAATTTCAAGAATGGATTTTACTCTACCGTGTCAAAAGAAGTTTGATTTAAAAAAAAAACAACTAATAGATAAACTCCAGGACCGCCGGGTCCCCGTAATTTATCCCCAGATGAAAACTATTTTCATTGCGAACATTAAAATACGTGTAGACAAATTTCCTACAGGGCTGCTGCCTGTTCTCGTAAAATAATGAAAATTAATGAATAAAGAACATTAATAATATTCTGATTAATAGTTACGAAGAACTCATGGCAAAAGTTTTCCCATTGGTGCGATTTGACGACTGCTTGCTATTCTGTTGGGACCATTTCGTAATGAAAAGTATACGCAAGATGGTGAGAAAATCCAAGAAAATATTAATCAATTTGAATAGTCCATACGAATACAAAAAAAAATAATATTGAGAGTAAAAATAATGTCATATTATATGTAGAAGACGACAGTAAAATATCCCTACATTTGAACTGTATTTATGTAATAATATAGACTAGCGAACCCTTGCGAATACTTCGCACCGTTAGTGGTCAGTTACGTAATATAATAGGGTGTATTCTATTCTATTCAGAGACTTCAGCGCCATTGCACGTCATATTACCGACAGTGGGTAACCAGATGGCAACATTTGTTTTTTCTGTAATGAAATTGTTAAAATTTTTAAACAATAATTCTAAGATATTAACTTAGCTTTCGTCGTTAGAGAGAAAAATAGTCTCCAAAATGGCGTATCAAACATTAATTTTGATACAGTATTAAGAGAGATATTTCATACCGACAAAAACACCTTTGAGATTTAATACCTATATACCGACTCTTTCGTTGGCACACACATATGAGAAAAATATTTTCAAAAATGGTGCCAAAATGTTCGGGAAAAGACATTATTGAATGATTCACGCGCCCATAGAAGGGTTGAATTTTATATGTGTACTATATTGTTGCAGTATCTTTTTTATTAATTAGATTCACTTTGATTCAGTTGTAGCTCGGTGCAAGACGCGCCAATGATTGGACGAGAAAATAAATCCCTGATTTCCAATTGGTCGGATCCAACACATGCGCCACGTCGAACACAAGTTTGATGTCTTTATTTAACAGCGGTTTATTTGTATGAAAATTGTGACAACTGCGCGAAAATTACTGTCTGTTACATGAATTGTTCTCGTTCGGTATCACTTTTCTAAATCAACAGTTTCAACAGGTTTTTTTAAATCGCGTGGAAAAACTTCGGGTAAATTTTGGTTCGATCCATTTTAAGGTTTGGAAAAAAACGTAAGTCATATTTTGTTATATTGCATAGTTCAAGAACATTTAAACATTAATGATAATTGTATTTATTTAGAGTAAATTTCTAAAAAAGACATTATAGGAATTATTGAGAATCCCGTTGAAAAATTTTATATCTCAGGTTGTTTAATTTTTTTTAATCAGTATTGTCTTGTAGCAAAAGGTCGTTAATTCAGATATTTAATTTTCAGTTAACAATTACATTTTCTTCTAGATAAGGTTGAGTTTAATAGTAATTGCTATAAAAAGATTTTAACTTACAATTAATTATCAAATTTAAGTTTTCCGAGCAGCTTTCAGAACTATCTAAGGATAGTGTCTGCATATACGATCTAATTCAAATTTTCAGTTGAATGAAACCGTAACCATTAAACACTGTTTCATTTCAGTAACCGAAACCATTGTTTTTAGCAGAGAAAAATCAAAACCAAAACAGAAAATCGGTCTGTTAAAAAAATACATTTTTTCGGAGGATAAAAAACTTTTCAAGCTTGAAAGTAAAAGAAGAGAAGTGTTTTTATATTTGCATTTAATTATTCTTATTTTTATTTAGTTTTTATTTATTTATTTTTTATTTAAGTAATTAAATAGAATTTTTAAAATAAATTTGTTATGTATATTTTATTATTTTTCAAACATAGTGTACATGCTGTTCAATGTTAAAGCTATACTATTGTCAACTTTGTTAATATTGAGGCTACAGCTTCGGTTAAATAGGCACTAATTTTGTATAGTATTTTATGTAGATTACAATACTGAAAACAAGTAAAAATATTTAGCATCGGGTTTTAGAGTTATTCGAACAATTATCTTATTTTCAAATTATATCTACATATTATTTAAGTAATTATTATTTTTTACAAAGCTCTTGAAAAAATAAATAATAGAAAAAAACCCGGGTCGCAGTGCCAAAACCCTGCCGACAATATAGTGTATTTGCTTGTATAGGGCCGTGTGGTTTTATACTTTTATTATGTGAAATTAAGTTTGTTTTTGGGCAAAATAAAAAATTTAGCCCCTTAATACACCCCTTAAAATAACATTTTTTTCTTAATTGTAATATTATTATCAATCTAACGTCTACACCGAATTAAATACACCCTTCAATAAATAAGTCACTATCTGCAAACTAGTGTTTTCATAAAATTTGTAAATCCGGTCCTGTCGGGCCGATTTTATTAAAATTGTGGGGAAACTTTTTAATCACTACCAAAGGGTTAAATTTCAATTTTGAAACGATTCGGAGAATTTTTTCGGTATTTTGGGGCCCAAAAACAGTTTTCAACCCCTAAAAACTACCCTTAAAATAGCCCGATTAGGCCCATTTTAAATAGGCTTCTTGCGGTGATGGATTTCAACACGTGGCGCAAATTTCGTTGAAATCAATTAACTCTTTCGAAAGTTATCGCGCGTACACATATATATATATATAAATATATATATATATATATATATATATATATATATATATAAATATATATATACATATATATATAAACATTTTTAAAAATGGTGCCAAAGTGTTTAGGAGGTTATGAAACGTCGAGAAATTTTGGTCCGACCCCTAAGTCCCGCCATCCGACCGACGCCAATAGTGTATGTTGCCATATGGCAAATACACTAATAATAAACCGATATGAAAAGTATACATACATAAATAATTAGTGTATTTGCCATATGGCAACATACACTATTGGCGTCGGTCGGATGGCGGGACCTAGGGGTCGGACCAAAATTTCTCGACGTTTAATAACCTCCTAAACACTTTGGCACCATTTTTAAAAATGTTTATATATATATGTATATATATATATATATATATATATATATTTATATACGTATATATATATATATATATATATATATATATATGTGTACGCGCGATAACTTTCGAAAGAGTTAATTGATTTCAACGAAATTTGGGCCACGTGTTGAAATCCATCACCGCAAGAAGCCTATTTAAAATGGGCCTAATCGGGCTATTTTAAGGGTAGTTTTTAGGGGTTGAAAACTGTTTTTGGGCCCCAAAATACGAAAAAATTCTCCGAATCGTTTCAAAATTGAAATTTAACCCTTTGGTAGTGATTAAAAAGTGTCCCCATAATTTTAATAAAATCGGCCCGACAGGACCGGATTTACAAATTTTATGAAAACACTAGTTTGCAGATAGTGACTTATTTATTGAAGGGTGTATTTAATTCGGTGTAGACGTTAGATTGATAATAATATTACAACTAAGAAAAAAATTTTATTTTAAGGGGTGTATTAAGGGGTTAAATTTTTTATCTTGCTCAAAAACAAACTTAATTTCACATAATAAAAGTATAAAACCACACGGCCCTATACAAGCAAATACACTATATTGTCGGCAGGGTTTTGGCACTGCGACCCGGGTTTTTAATAGATACAGACACCAGGACAATATCGTAAAAATAGTCAAATAGCTTCCTAGGATCTCAAAACGTCGAGGTCTGATAAAAACTCGATTTTCGAAGATTGGGGTGAGAACAGTAACTTCCCAATTTTTGAAAATAGCGGCAAGTTAAAAATATAGGTGACGAATAGAACCCTCGTTTTTTTTTAAGTCGGTTAAAAATCCGTCTCCATGAAACAAAGTTTACACAGCTTGTTCTTAGCAAACAAACAAGAGTTTTGTTTTATAAACGCGTTTGCCTTCCATCGATTGCTTCAATTGTTGACTGGGAATAAATGAATAAATAAAAGGGATTCGCGTGATCTATGAATAGCACTGCAATATCTGTGCCCTTCCAGACTACACAAATAAAAGAAATGCACGAGATATTGTAGAATGCAGATTTAAAGACGCTTAAGGTAGTTGTCGTGGTTAAGGCACACCGTCAGAAAATTCTTAATTTTTGTATACTTATTAAGGACATGATAATACAATTACCCTGAAAATTTGAAGTCGATCAACCGTATATAATCCGAGATAAATTCAATTAAAAATTGGATAATTAACATTGATTGTATACGATCTCTGTAGTTCTGAACCAGTTTCTTATTTATAAAAAAAGAACTAACTGTCAGAAACTTTCCAAAAACTGACAGTCATTTTAGTATTGCACTGTTCATTAAATAAAGTAGTTTGTTTGTTTTATTTAATTACATAACTGTAAAATTGACAACGGAAGTTACTCTATTACCGTGCTGGTAGTTAATACAATTTATTAAAATCTCAACATCCATTTACTACTTCAGGATCAGAACGTCTGTAACTGAGTTGCATAGTTGAAAACATGAGCATTTGCAAATCCATTTTCGGAAAGTAGCAAAAATCGAATTTCTACACTTAAATTTGTCTCTTGAATCAGTATGAATCTGATTGCAGGTAGTGCCAGCTTTACACGTTTGTTTTTAGGGTTTTGTATTTTAAATAGATTTGCTGTCGGAACGGTCTGAATTTAAGCCAAAAATAGAGCTTCGGCTGTCAACTGATTGTAGACTTATTCGTCAACATTCTGCAAAAATTCTTTCTCTATAAGGAAGATTAAGGACAAATCTAGGTCTCTAATGGACTGCTTTTGTAATTTATGAATGATTTACTAGAAAAAAGTTGTCATTAATTGTGCTAAAAAAACACACGTTTTTAATGTCACACTACGACCTTATTCGTACTTATTTCACAAAACTGTTCCATCACAAACCTAAAGTGACTCTTCCTTTTTCGTTTTTTTTAAATATTCAAAATATTTCCAAAAATTAGAGTAATCAATTGACAGCGGCACCCTTGCAATAGCATATTTTATCGTCGTAGTTGGCATCAGCCAAAAATTGAAACGTGCAGATGATTTGAGCGAGCAGAGCTAAAGAAGGTCACACCCACAATATATTTTCTGCTTACCTCGCCCCTTACCGCTGGGTCTCAGCACAAACAAAATTCAGAGCGTTCCGACAGCCTTAACATTGATTTTTAATTTGAACTGTACAGTGTTGATTTTGTTTATTGAATTAATAAAAATAAGCCGATACTAAAAACGCGGGAAGTCCTGACATAGTGGTTTGAGTGTGCGTGCGCCTTTAAGAAAAACCTGTGGCTTCAAGTAATTATAGTTAATCGCAATCTCAATTGCGGGAATCTCAAAATTAGCAATTTTAACAAAACTACGAAATGACGCAACATATACTTTTCATAAATTGACGTTGGATTTGTCACAAATTCAAATTTTAATTAAAGTAAATATGTACACAGTATAGGTATATGAAATCAGTTACATAGGTATTACATAGAAAGAATCCGTAGAAAATAACGAAATGCAGTATTGATATTTTATAGTTTTTCATATCATATTGATAGTCAAAATTAGCTGTAGCAATAATATAAAATCTTGAAAGCTAACAGTAAAAGAAGCAAATGCTCTGGTCTCTGTTAAAATAAAACGATGAAATTCGAGTCATTATTACGGTGACTAATTCCCCAGACTGTCAAAATATATGTTCTCGGGAAATTTCTGTGGTCGCAAAACTCATTTTATTAGTTTTTTGTTAGTTATGATTTTAATCATTAAGCATCACAACATTTAAAAAAACATATATTTTTGCCCTAAAAATTGAATCAAAAAACGTAATATTCGTCAATATTTCTTTATAGCACGTCACAAGATTTTGAATTATGTAAAGGCAAATTAATATTTTGAATTTTTTCTCTACAAACTTATGTTAAAAATTAGGGGCCCGGTCCGGCTTCGCCTGGATTTATAAATTGCCTATTAATCTAAATTAAATGGTCTAAAGGGCAATTTTGGTCAAAATTAAATACTTCAGATGTATTTTCGTGTTTAATTTTGGCACAGTTTGTCGGCCGATACAAGTGAACATATAGGTAAAAATATATGACAATAAATTTAAAATAAAAAATGTCTTCTTCATGATTCAGGTTATCCCTAAAGTTGGATTGCAAAAGAAGTTAAAACTCAAATATCTCATAAACGGCTGGTTTGATAAAAACACTTTCGGGAAGGAAATTGTTGAGCTGACTTTTCTCGACACACACAAATTCATTTTGAATTTTTCGTGAAAGTTTTTTATAATATTTTTATCATTTTTTTCGCAAACGTGGATATAATATAGGTGTGGTTGGTATATTAGAGTAAAGAACTCAGTGAAATTAACTTTGAAAAAAGTATTTTAGGTTTACCACATGTATAAAAACGGGCTTGTGACAGATTGCACAGCAGAAAGTTTATATTTTTTTTTATATTTTCCATTTTTATATTGAAACTAATTTATTTTAAGACACAAGCAATGTAATGAAAAATGTACTTCGTTTAACAATTGTCATTATCAGACATATCTCATGTGATTTACTCTACTCTACGTACTCCTGCTCAAGAGAAGGGACTGCTATTGTTTACTCCTTTAATCCGACACTGAGATACCCAACAGATCAGAGTATTTTACCCCATTTGTAATACAAACGCTATAGTGTAAAAAACCCGGGTCGCAGTGCCAAAACCCTGCCGACAATATAGTGTATTTGCTGATACAGGCAGTGTGGCTTTATTATGCGAACTTAAGTTGGTTTTTGGGTAAAAAAAAATTTTACTCCTTAATACAGCCCTTAAAATAACATTTTTTTTCTTAATTGCAATATTATTATCAATCGAACCTCTATACCAAATTATATGCAACTTTCAGTAAATAATTCACTATCTGCAAACTAGTGTTTTCATAAAATTTGTAAGTCCGGTCCTGTCGCGCCGATTTTATTAAAATTTTAAGGACACTTTTTAATTACTACCGGAGGGTTAAATTTCAATTTTGAAACGATTCGGAGAATTTTTTCGGTATTTTGGGTCCCAAAAACATTTTTCAACCCCTAAAAACTACCCTTAAAATGGCCCGATTTGGTCCATTTTAAATAGGCTTCGTGCGGTGATGGATTCCAACATGTGTGCCAAATTTCGTTAAAATAAATTAACTTCTTCGAAAGTTATAGCCCGCACACATATATACCTATATATATATATATATATATATATATATATATATATATATATATATATATATATATATATATATATATAGATATACATATATATATAAACATTTTTAAAAATGGTGCCAAAGTGTTTAGGAGGTTATGAAACGTCGAGAAATTTTGGTCCGACCCCTAGGTCCCGCCATCCGACCGACGCCAATAGTGTATGTTGCCATATGGCAAATACACTAAAAAGTGTTTTGTAAACTAGAGTACAATACCAAACACACCTTATGTCACTGGTATTTCGTAGCCCTCTTATTCGGAATGATTTGTAACAAACAGATTTTTCATACAAATAAAAATCAAAACTAGTTTCTTTTTCACCCTTGGCTATACTATCTGCTATATATTAATTAGTTTTTACTGACATCGAAAAACCTTGCCAGGAGAAAATGTTTGAATTGAAAATATTTGTATACTATTTACTAGGATAATTGGCATATGATATGCTGTGTTCTAATTTGAGTGTACCTTAAATTCGGATATTGACGTTGTTTTGATTCTATTGCAGAATAATGGACATTGAAGAATATCGTAGACGAGGTAAGAAATCATTTTTATTATTTTAGATAAATTATTTGATTTATAATGTATTTTCTATAGTAGATTAGCTGGATCTCAGATAAATTCTAATTGAAGTCATTGAAAAATCAGTGTCGAATATTAGTACTGAACTGCAGAAAGCATTGTGAAAAATTTTGATTTGATATTGCTCTTAAATTCTGATTATATAATTACAGTTTTTATATATGCAGGAGCAGTCTAATGAGATCGCGGCACTTTCTGCCATGTAGAATATTCGATTGTACTCACATAAAAACATCTTCATATAGAAAAAAATCGCTTTCCAAGCTAAATTTTAATTAAAATGCGTGGAAAAAAGTTGTTTCAACGTGGGAATTACAAAAAAAAACGATGTTAAATATATGTATACACAATTAGCAGGATCGATTTTAAATTATATACGAAATTACTAGCTGGAAAAATTCCTCACAAGATCAATCAACAACTCTCTGTCATTATACGTGTCATCATTTAATGTCATATCGGCTTTTCATTATAATTTTGGTGTTTGCTTTTCTTCCGATATCGTCCGACATTCGTCGACATCGAATCGGAATAGGTGTCCGTTTAGTAGAGAAAAAATGATAATTACGGCGAAGATAAAATAAATAAAAAAAATGTTTGATTCCTTTGTAAACGAACGTGATTGTCTTTAGGCAGGTCTTTTCAATCCAGAAAACTAAATACTAAATAACCTGCACTGCACAATAAACAGGAGTTAAAGGAAACGTTTTATTTAAGACGAATCAAATAAACGACATCGGCTATAAAGTTAAAGTAATTCAAGTTTATTGGTTTCAAATAAACAAGCTTCACACACAATAAATGCGTATATATATGTTTTTTGTTCGTTTGTTTGTTAAAGTGGATTTGTCAATATTACAATGCGCGACGCTCGGTTTGTCGCTTTGATAAATAGTCTTTGGTTGCATCACTAGTATCCAATGTGTGAGGGCGCAATAGAAAACTAACATTTAAGCTGATCCTGATCCCCAGATTGTAAAATATGCTCTCGGAAAATTTCGAACTGTACTCGTAAAAATTCATTTTATTACTGTTATTATTAGATGTGATTAAGCATTACGTTTCACAAAATTTGACTTGCTGCTTCAAAATTTCAAAAAAAAAACAGATAGGTATCTTTCCCTAAAAATTGAATAAAAAAACGTGATATAATCATCAATATTTCAGTACAGCACGTCACGAGATTTCGAATTTCGTGAAATCAAATTAACATTTCGAAGTTTTTTCTTTATAAACTTGTGTTAAAAATATTGACAAATTTGGCTTACGCGATCATTTTTTTCAAATTAAATTTTTTCTCTACAAAAATTAGTGTAAAAGTTATGCTAATTTTCAAAAATGGTGCCAAAATAATGTGAAACGAAATTTTGGTTCGACCCCTAGGTGCATTACGGCCGATGCCAATAGTGTACGTGCCATATATTACGGCAAACACATTAAAAATAATTATTGACTTTATAGAGAACAGCGGCTGGAAAATAATATATTTCTGTGAATTTTCATCGTATTTTTGCAGGTAAAGAGATGGTGGACTACATTGCCGATTACTTGGAGACGATCCGTGAGCGAAACGTATTCCCTAACGTAAAACCCGGATACCTTCGAGAACTCGTGCCGGACAGTGCGCCGGTCGACGGCGAAAAATGGGAAAACATCATGGCCGACGTGGAACGTGTAATTATGCCAGGCATAACGCACTGGCAGAGCCCGCGTATGCACGCCTACTTCCCAGCACTCAATTCGTATCCGTCGTTGTTGGGAGACATGCTGGCCGACGGTATCAACTGTTTGGGATTTACGTGGGTCCGTTCTATATTATAATACGATCGATCTAGCAATAACTTCCTACCTATATATATATATATATATATATATATATATATATATATATATATATATATATATATATTATAATAAACCCATGATATGATAGATACAAGAAAATACGCCCAACTCTTGATAGCCTAATCTGAAGTCCTCAGCTGTTTAGCGTCTATAATCTAAAATCTCTTTCTCTCACTTTAATCTCAATATATATTTTTTTTACAATTAAAAAAGTTTTACTTCTGTAGTGTTTAGTGTAAAATATACAGTCTCTTTTTTTGTATTGTACCGTAATTTCTCTTTTACATTTTTCCTCAAGAAATCAAACCTAATAGTAGGAGATATTTTCGTATCGAATAAAAAAGTTAACTCCACAAAAATATCTAAAGACTGAGTTTATTAGATAATCCTAGTCGATGAAAGAATAATAATAATTCTCCATGTTGTTCACATGCAATAATCAATAATTAATATTGATATTTTTCAGGCTTCTAGTCCTGCTTGCACGGAACTGGAGACAGTTGTCATGAACTGGTTAGGAAAAATGATAGGTCTTCCAAATGAGTTCCTGCACAGTCCCAATTCTTTAGGTGGTGGAGTTATTCAAGTAAGTAGCGGAAACCAATTCAAACATAAGAATTCGAGTTTTATAGTGACTATTTTTTTTAACTTTAGTTTTTAAAATTTTTGCATTATAATTTCCTTTACAAACACAGAAATAGAATGGAAATCAAAGCACTTCCAAACTTTATTCATTTTTACGTTGAATAAACTACTAGTCATTGGACAGAACACATTTTCATTAGCTATAATAAGAATAAGAACGATACTAAAGCAGATTTGAATGACTCATTTTATAAGTCATTCAAATCTGCTTTAGTATCGTTTTTATTCTTATCATAGCTAATGAAAATGTGTTCTGTCCAATGACTAGTAGTTTACCCTAAATGCATTTTGGAAGAAAAATTGATCAATCATAACACTCCTTTACCATTCTAATGTCCGTCTTCTAGAAGGTACGTTATGGAGTCATTCAAATCTGCTTTAGTATCGTTCTTATTCTTATTATAGCTAATGAAAATGTGTTCTGTCCAATGACTAGTAATGTCCAATGACTAGTAGTTTACCCTAAATTGCATTTTGGAAGTAAAATTGATAAATCATAATACTCCTTTACCATTCTAATGACCGTCTTCTAGAAGGTACGTTATGGAGTCATTCAAATCTGCTTTAGTATCGTTCTTATTCTTAGTATAGCTAATGAAAATGTATTCTGTCCAATGACTAGTAATGTCCAATGACTAGTAGTTTACCCTAAATTGCATTTTGAAAGTAAATCATAACACTCCTTTACCATTCTAACAACCGTCTTCTAGAAGGTACGTTATTAAGTTTTGAATTAAAGACTGAATATCTTTACTTTTTTATAGACAACAGCCAGTGAAGCCACGCTGGTCAGTTTGCTGGCCGGAAGAGCGCAGGCCATTCGTATATGGGAAAAGGAGTTCAAAGACTTAGATAAAGCCGAACTTAACGGTTTGTTGGTCGCTTATTGCTCGGATCAGGCCCATTCGAGCGTCGAAAAAGCTGGCGTGATCGGTCTGGTGCAAATGCATTATCTAGAATCGGATGACAACTTGAGTTTACGCGGAGAAACGTTGCGCGAGGCAATAAAAAAAGATCAAGAAAAGGGACTTATTCCATTTTGGGTGAGTCAGTCAATATTATTATTTGCAGAGCATATTTCAACAGGATAGGAAATCATAATGTTTTTTTCACTTTCATTATAAACTGTATGCCGGTGACTCACTCAATTCTCATTATTGAAAATCAGAGCTTAATTCGTTCGTTATAATAATCATATCGAATGCATAGACAGATAGAATGAATTGTGCTTTCACTCGCATCCTAAGCATGAATACAATTACTGACGTCTGTTATCTGCGTCGGTATAATATGAAGCACCGTGTACCGGTGACTCTTTTAAGACTAATAATAATCGAAATCGACAGCAAATTCATTCGACAGTTGAAACATTAATTCATTCACATCTCCTTTTATTATCATACATCATGCGACGGAATCATTTCGAATGAATCATTCGATTATTAAAATCATTTGAGTAGCAACTTTTCGACTATTAAAAACAACGATTATTCCCAACTCTAACTGCTAGTAATATTTCTTTTCTAATCATCACTGTATATGTATATGACAATATTTCCCCACTCACTGACTGACTATCTTGACTGTGTGTGATACAGAGATACGGTATGTTACAAAGACAATCGAGTGTAAGAGCGCAATTAAATAAAGAAGCGAAATCCTCTTAAATAAATCCACAATAAATTGATTCACTCGGGACACAATTAGCTTTACTATCATAAAAACATACAACACTGCAGTCTTACGGACTACTTACGTATAGTAAAATATCAACATATTGTTTAGTGGTGGGTCGTTGGAGATTTTAGCGTCAACGAAACAAAACCGTTAACTGTGCTACGTCAACTATAGTTGAAAAAGCAGTTGATTTCGTTAACTAGATTACAGTAATTATAAAGATCTCTATATATAGGACTGTTGTGGAAAACGAATTGTGCCACGTCAATTAGTTGAAAAAATTTCGTTAACTAGTTAACAACTACAAAGTACGCTATATATATAGGACAGTAATTATTGTGAAAAATAAAGTATGCCATGTCAACACTAATTTCGTTAACAAGTTTTATATTAACTATAAAGAACGCTTGGCGAGACCATCGCGAAAAACCGTTATTTATAAATAATTAGACGCTCAAAAACGTTTTCTTATTTTTTTTAAACTCATAACAAATGCATTGAAAGACTCTCCGTTTTTGGAAAGTTTCTGACAGTTAGTTCTTTTTTTATAAATAAGAAACTGGTTCAGAACTACAGAGATCGTATACAATTAATGTTAATTATCCAATTTTTAATTGAATTTATCTCGGATTATATGCGGTCGATCGACTTCAAATTTTCAGAGTAATTTTATTATCATGTGCTTAATAAGTATACAAAAATTAAGAATTTTCTGACGGTGTGCCTTAACCGCGACAATTACCTTAATAGGGTGACCCTGCGGGCAAATCTCAGGGATCCTCGACGTCAGGGATGCTCCACCTCAGTGAACGGAAAATACATTTTAAACTTCGCGTACGTTCATAAATGGACTGCTCATTTTTTTTTTCATTCTTTGTTGGCAGTTGTGTGTCACTCTAGGATCAACTGGAGCGTGCGCTTTCGATAGTCTAGAGGAATTGGGTCCCATCTGTGTCGCTGAAAAAATCTGGGTCCACATAGATGCCGCGTACGCGGGAAGCGCTTTTGTATGTCCTGAATTCAGACACTGGTTGAAAGGAATTGAACACGTCGATTCAATAGCGTTTAATCCATCCAAATGGATGATGGTGCATTTCGACTGCACAGCCATGTGGTAAGTTATTTTTGCGATGACAATACGAATACATTAATTAATAAACTACAATCTGACATTAAAACCGTAAGAAAAATAAAAATAATTTTAAAAACATTATTCTCAATAATAATCTATTGAAAGCATTGGTTCAGATAATGCTAGAAGTCAGTGGACTCAACAAAAGTCAATTAAAAAGTTATACGCAGAAATATATAAATACCGTAGACACTCTGTAACTTGAATGTCAATAGAAATGCTAAAAATTTCGAGTTACGGAGTTTCCGACTTATCGAGTATTTTATTACTTCGAGTTAGAAAATCCAAGAGACAATAAAATTTACAGAAAATTCTTAAATCAAAATATATTTCGATATTAGAATTAAGACTCTTTTAATTTGAGTGTCCAGTCTCGCGAACTCTATACAGAGAATTTCGAGTGCAGTATCACAATATCTCGTAGAGAAATCCTAATTAGTTCGAGTTACAGAGTTTAAATAGTTCAAGTTATAGAGTCTTTTGGATTTCAGCCGAAGGGAATTACTAATTTCATCGATTTATAGAGATTTTTTAACTCAATAGGTTTGAGTTATAGTCGCGACTGTATTTTTGTTTTTACTAAATTAAGAAAACAGACATCTAATTCCATTGCACCGAATTGACAGTGGCTACGTCTACCAGAAGATGCGTTTATTACATATTTTTTTGTTATAAATGTGTTAGGAAGACAGCCAATAAAAAAAAAAACAAAAAACAAAAAACAAAAAAAAAAAAAAACATTTAACAATTTTCAGGGTGAAGGATAGCGGAGCCCTCCATAGAACATTTAATGTAGACCCATTATATCTTCAGCACGAATATTCCGGTATGTAAAAAACATTTTATAAACAAAATAAATATTTCGCTGCTATTCAAAAATAGAAAACGTCCATCTTTCGAAACTTTCTATTTTGAAATATAAAATATGCAACAAAAAATTTTCCATACACGATATTTATAATTTCATAAAACTAAAAGGCTTATAAAATTATTTGTTAGTTTTGTATATGGAAAAAAAACCTTTCTTGCGCCTTAAATTTACATTTAAAATGCAAGAAAATTTGAAGTACGTATTGCTCTGCAGGTCTTGCTATAGACTTTACGGTAAGAATGGAAATCTATTTTTCTTGTCTTGAAAATAATTGAAATATGATTGTTTTCTATTAGAAATCATTTATTTCATTTCAATATGTTAAAGTGCGTAGTGATGTTTGGCGCGTCAATGATGTGAAAGAATACATTTTTATTTAGCCAACTTTAAAATTTTATTATGAGCCCGTTTGAAGCGCTAGATAAATAAATCCAATAATTTAGTAAAAAATGTCGTTAATAAGCTCATAGGTAATCAGTTTTGAATTTCAGCACTGGCAAATACCATTAAGTAGGCGATTTCGAGCGTTGAAGTTATGGTTCGTATTACGAAGTTTTGGCATCAGAGGCATTCAAGAACACATCAGAGAGGTGAGTATTTCGAAATGCAGTATTGCTATGATATCGAAACCGAAAGCAAAATTCATTCGAGAGTTGAAACAATAATTCATTCGCGCCTAGTACCAACACGCCAATTAATATGATACATAATGTAAAGGAATAATTAATTGTATGAGTCATTCGAATGGTAACCTTTTATCCAATTGTGTAGGGTTTCACGGCTGGCGTTGTTGCAAAACTTCTTGGTTTCCGGGCTTGTACGCCGTGGCCCATTGGTATTTCTACCTGACGTTTCGTCTACAACTGCGGTAGACATTATCAAAGGCGATGTGGTAGCGGGCGAAGTGTCCCACTTGCTTGTGAGCAGCCGAGAAGGACACTTCGCCCGCTACCACATCGCCTTTAATAATGTCTACCGCAGTTGTAGACGAAACGTCAGGTAGAAATACCAATGGACCACGGCGTACAAGCCCGGAAACCAAGAAGTTTTGCGGTAACCTTTTAATTATTAAAATAATTCGATTATTCCCAAGTCTTGGTGCATTGTCAATTCACAGGGCGTTCGCTTGGCACAAAAATTCGAAGCTCTCGTTCGAGCCGACAGTCGTTTTGAAATACCGTCGCCGCGCCACTTAGGCATGGTCGTGTTCCGATTGAAGAATGACGGGGACGACAAATTAACCGAGCGACTGCTAAAGCGGCTGAACGCTCGCGGTCATGTGCACTGCGTTCCCGCCAAACCCAAAACCAAATACATAATTAGATTCACGGTCACCTCGACAAGAACGACCAACGACGACATTGTCAAAGATTGGAAGGAAATACAAACGGTGGCCACCGAAATACTTCAACAAGTCGCGGCGGTATCTGCAACCAGAAGAGTACCTTTGGCAGGTAGCAATCTTAGTTTTCTAGATTTCTGGCTTTGCCGCTTTAGCAAGTTTGTTAGTGACCAACTATTAAGCACTGCATACAATTTCCGAACTAAACTATATAGGAATCTATTTGAAAAAACTTTAATATGATTTATTTAATCATCAGCGTTCGTTCTTCTTATCAACATTATAGAAAAAAAAAATTTCGTTAACTTTTTTTCGGTTTCTAGTGTCATTTATTAACGGCAATTTTCTTTTCAACAGAAACAAAGTTACACGATCATTTCAGATCAAGTTTGTTGCTTGCGAATTCACCGAAATCACCCAAAGTTATCAATGCAAGTTTTGCTGCCATATGTGAACAAGAGGATATTCTGAGTGAATACGCGAGAACTTTTTCAAAGTTATTAACTGAAGATGTTCGTGATAGTCCTGGTAAGTAATTGATTATTTCGTTTCTATAATTATTGAATACATATCTATAATATATAATCAAACTCAATTGCCGTGCGTTAGTTTCGCAAAAACTCGAAAAAGGCTCGACCGATTTAAATACTTTTGTTTTGTTCGCCTCAATACTGGGGTGGTTTAGAAAAAAAAATTGGAAAAACCCAACGGAACAGCTAAAAAATTGAAATGCAAACGTTTTTTAATGACAAAAATAATGATAAAAACTTGACCAAGAAAATTCTTAAAAGTTCAGAAACAATTTTTTTCAAAATGACCAGATTAACCTTCTTTTTTGAAGTCGATTAAAAACAAAACGGTCACTCAACTCACATTTAGACAGAATTTCGTCAAAAACCTTAATAATTGCCGATCACACAAGAATGTATATTTTAAACGCGTGACTGTTACAACTCGCTGGTCTATCGTTTTAACACAATGTTACAATTCGTACATAAAATAATGCATTGCAATCTAGATACATAAACTACTATTTTTTATGTCTTAATTATTTACAGCTATGCGTCGTCGGATCCGAGGTATTTTAATGAGTGGCAAGCAATACTCGTTGGATTCAAGAATGGATCTAGTTTATGGAATTGTCAAGGACGCATCGAAAAAACCCGTAACGGAACCAGCAAGTACACTGCCTCTCATGGTAGAGGACTATTCTGAAAATGAAGACACAACCAATAGTTCTCCTGAATATAAAACAGGTTATCGTTTCTTACCGATTTATCTTCTTCTAAACTTTCACTTCTTTGTATCATTTCTTTTTTACAACTTTGATTTAAATAATATCACCTAAGATTACCGACCCATAACTGAACTGATTCCAGCAAAAAAATTGAATCCGACTTGAATTCGAAACGGCAGCGATTCCACCATGTCTAATTGTCATTTCCTTATTAAATTATTTTTGTCAAATCAATCACTTTTCACCTGTCAAAATGAAAAGTGCCCGAAAAATATGGTGAAAGATGAGACATGCGCACAAAAAAATTTCAATTATGAAAAGGTATATTGTTAAACTCGTCAAACATCGACTTCATTACGGCCCTGATACTTAATCTACTATATTACACTAAACGGTTTTATGTATATTTTATTTCTTATTAGTGTATTTGCCATAAGGCAACATACACTATTGGCGTCGGTCGGATGGCGGGACCTAGGGGTCGGACCAAAATTTCTCGACGTTTCATAACCTCCTAAACACTTTGCCACCATTTTTAAAAATGTTTATATATATATGTATATATATATATATATATATATATATATATATATATATATATATATATATATATATATATATATATATATATATAGGTATATATGTGTGCGGGCTATAACTTTCGAAGAAGTTAATTTATTTTAACGAAATTTGGTACACATGTTGGAATCCATCACCGCACGAAGCCTATTTAAAATGGGCCCAATCGGGCCATTTTAAGGGTAGTTTTTAGGGGTTGAAAAATGTTTTTGGGGCCCAAAATACCGAAAAAATTCTCCGAATCGTTTCAAAATTGAAATTTAACCCTACGGTAGTAATTAAAAAGTGTCCCCAAAATTTTAATAAAATCGGCCCGACAGGACCGGACTTACAAATTTTATGAAAACACTAGTTTGCAGATTATGAATTCTTTACTGAAAGGTGTATATAATTTAGTATAGAGATTCGATTGATAATAATATTGCAATTAAGAAAAAAAATGTTATTTTAAGGGGTGTATTAAGGAGTCAAATTTTTTTATTTTGCCCAAAAACCAACATAAGTTCGCATTATAGAGTCACACTGCCTGTATTATCAAATACACTATATTGTCGGCAGGGTTTTGGCACTGCGACCCGGGTTTTTTTATAAATTCGCAACGATTTGTGTTTTATAGATCAGAATACTGAAAGCAGAGACGAAACAACGGATGAAGTTTTTCTGGGATTGCCTCAGCCTCGTCACTACCGCTCACGATCTGTCGATAATACAGGTACCGGAACATTCGGCGTGTCAAATTCAGATGACAACAAAGACAAAGAAACCAATTACAAAGCCATTTGTGGCAAATGCGGCCACAAACCCAACTGCTGTCTAACAAAACAAAAGCAATAAGCCGTAGCAGTTAGGAGCGGAATACGTATTGAAACATTATTTCGAAATAATTAACCTATCTAATTTGTAACCATTTCATCCCTCAGTTTTGTGTATTGAAAGCTACCCCTAATTTTTTTTGTAAGTTCATTATTTTATGACACCTGCCTGTAAAATTTCATCAGAATCGATGGAAAGATGGACATGACGAAATTGTAAGGGTTCCGTTTTTTCGCCATTTGGCAACGAAACCCTAAAAATCGATATACTGGGTGTCCACGCAAAAAATTGCCACGCATTTGTTTTACCTTTTAAGATATTGTAAACTTTAGGGGGTTGAATAATAATAGGGGGTATGCTAAATTCAATTGCGTTTATCTTTTTATTTAAGAAAAAGTTGCTTCGTTGCCTACGCAGAAATAGCGTCGAAATTTACCGCCATATTGTAGAGAATTCATCCCACTTACCTATAGGATTGATGGGATTATCTTTAAAAAAAATCGAAATATCGGACCGGGGAGTCATGTCTGAGACACCTTGTATACTAATTTAATGGCTTTTGAAGATAAATAATACATTTTGAAAGCCGACATTTGCCGTTTTCTTTGAAATACTAATTCCGCTACTTCTGAGAATATTATTACAAAAAAAAAATATCGAGATAAAATAAATCAATAAACTGTAAGACGTGTAAAAAATAACAATAAAATAAATTGAAATATTAAGCGAATAAATTGTGATTTTTGAGTTTTATCGTGAATATATTGGGCACCGATTTACAAAGGAGTATAGAGCTAATGCAGATATAACTATAGCCATGAGTATATCAATTGGAGGGTGTAGGGGGCTTCTCCGCCATATCCGGCTAGTATCATCAAATATCACAAAATATCCATTACCACGAAAGTCTAATTCTAAGGCCAGAACGCTGATTAATGAAGTCGTTCCGATTTTTTATAACATGATTGTACCCTGACTAGAATATTGTAAAAGTTATAATATATGCTCGCCGAACTAGTTCATCTCCTCCTAAGCGGCTCGACCGATTTTTATGATTTTGTGTGTGTGTTCAAGTGGATTCGACAATGGTTTAGATTCACAATTGAACCTTGTTGGTGGAGCCGAGGGTACTGAGTGGAGCGTAGCGTGGCGAGGTAAAATAATAATACGGTGGAGACGAAGACTCCACTACCGTTGTCGCTGCCGTGTTTTATCTAAGTCGCCTGCGGCTATTAATAATAAATAGAAAGCAACACCGAGTAAATTTGTCTGTTATTCGATAAGAAAGACCACTGCAGCATAATATGTCTTAATCCGGGCGAAGCCGAACCGGGCTGCTAGTATTTTATAAGAAAACAAGTTACCTATTTGAAATAAACACTTTATTTCAATCTCACAAAACATTATAATATTGTAAAATTTATTTGTTGGGAAAAAGGACTTCTTTAAGTGAACATTTATTTGTTATATATTGCGACGTTTCGTCCCTTTATTGGGACTTTTTCAAGCTTATAACATTAAATGTTTTGTTCAAGTAGATATAAAAGTTAACATGTAGATATAAATTTTAGTTAAACAATTGTTCATAAAAACCGTTTTTTTAAAAAAAATTTACGGTTGATGTTCAAATTAATTTATTTTATTTTATTTCCCAACAAATACATTTTATATTAATTACCAAGGACAAAAAAGAAAAAGTCAATATTATAATATTGTATTCTTTCTAATCCCGCGCATGTTTGTTAAACTGTATCTTAGCCATGTAAGAATGGTTATATCAAAAATTAAAAACGTGAATTTTAATTTATTTAAAATTGTCGAAATACACTTTACAAACTAGGATCTCGGAATATAATCCTAGTTTTATTAATGTTTGTAACGGAAATTATATTTCCTAAAAATTATATATTACAAAAAAAAAATGTGGAAGAGAATAAAAAATCCTACCTTAGTGGAATTTTTAACGATGGGTGATTGCTCAGGTTTCAGTGTAGAAATATGCGGCTGCTTGAAAACACATAATTGAATTTGGAGCGAGAATTTGAGAAATAGTCAACATTAAAATTCACTTTTAATACTTAAAAGTAATTTACAAACACTTAATTTTTAGAAAAAAAAATGCACACACTTAACTAACGTTCTTGACGTCTGATTCACAAGGCTAAAACAAAAGCCTAAATGGAAGTCATCCAAAATTACAAAATGAATATACGTTGCGTAATGTTCGTTGGAAAAAGAAATTATTGTATTGAACTTAAATCTTACATCTAACGTTTGTAATTTTATGAATTTGAAACAATATGATGTGATTTGTTTAATTAAATAAAAGTTATAATTTATTAGAAAAAACTACTTTATGTATAATATAATTTTTAACTTGTTCGCACTGGTTTTTGTTTTCATTGTATCCAACGCTTAAAAATAAAACGATACAAGTCCATACCTCCTATGCCACTGTCCCAAACGTAATCTCTATGTCTATGCTCGTAGCATTGTCAAATAGTTATTTTAGGTTATAATCTAATTTTGCTATCTAATTAATTATTCCATTTATACATAACGCGGAATGAGTCTACTACCACATTAAATAACTTTAAAGTAATATTAGTGTGAAAAATATATCGTTCATAAAATTAAATAAGTGTAAAACAAGTTCTCTTTTGTGAAACAATATTTTGTTTATACCTACTGTAAAATATTATTGAAGATGTCTAATTCAGAGCTTAATAGTGTAACAAAAAGTATCGAAATTAATACTAGTGATAATTCATCTCTTAATTCGAACGGTCATATAAATGCTGGTGAGCTTATAAATTCAAATAAAAGTAGCTTTACTGATGACGACAGTCTGTCTTTGGAAACATTATTAGAAGCACCTGAAAAAGTGTACTTCAAAAATCAAGCAGATGATCACATTCCTGCCATTGACATCCAGATATCTGATAACAGTCGTAACTTAGCAGTAGATTTAACTGAAAATATGGAAACAAGACATACAGATAATCAGACCCTTCCTGATAATTTTAAATCAGAAAATGAGACGTCCGATGAAAATCAATCAACAGAAATTCCGAGAAATTCTGATAACGATACACATACGATAAATTTAAAAAGTCCTTCCGAAGACCAAACTATTACTTTGGATTTCAATAGTTTAGATTCAAGAAAAATAACAGACGACTCAGTTATAGAAAATAACCGAAATACAGTATTTAATGCGAAAATAAATTTTTCATCTACATTAGAAAACGTACGAAAGAATTTCTATTCTCGAAGAAAATCAGAAGACGATGTTTCAATTGTTTTCGAGTCACAGCAACCGAAACCGGTTCGCCGAAAGCGAGGTAGGCCTCGAAAGAATCCAATACCCGTAACGGAACGACCGAAAACTGTCGACGATGCTGTTGAAAGTATAGAATCAATTGAGAATTTCATTAAAGCTACCGATAGACAAAATATTGATAATAAAGTCGATTTGAATCTCGATTTACATGAATCTGAAACACTTATAAAAGAACAGTTATCTACTCGGATGTCGGTGTGTAGACTTTGCGCTCAAAGTTATCAACCGGGTTGTATCATGTTTATGTACGATGATAAGCATAAAGAGATAGATATAGAATGGAAGATAAATTCTTGTCTACCGATAAAAGTAGAAAAGAATGATGGATTACCACACTGGATTTGTGATAGCTGTTACAGGAAAATCGACGATTTTCATAAATTCATTAATTGTGTTTTAACCGCGGAGCAAGATTTGATAAAAATATAGTAAGTACCTGCTTTATTTTTACGTAGATATTTAAGACGCTGACAGGTAATTTTTAATTTCGAAATTATTCAGTTGGCCGGTTAATAGCGTTCAAATGAGTCACAAACTATTAAATTGGCCGATTAATTATTAGTATGATAATTTAAGTAGATAGCACCCCACGCTTTTTACAGTAAAGATAATTTTGTTGTCAAATTATTTTGCATTTTTTAGTTCATAAAAGCATGTTTCTGTTAAATTTTCATAGACTGTCTTATCGTATATCTCATTTTACCTCGGCATTGGACTGAACATTTTTCTAGACACATGATTTTATTTTTCGTTGCAGTCAAAAAAATAATAGAGATGCAGATAGTGATACGAAATTTAATACAAAATCGCGGAAGCAATCTAAACGAAAGCAAAATTTTAAAAATTACCAGTCTTCAAAAATAAAATGCACTGATTCCAAAAATATCTCTGATAAAGAAGTTATTGCAAATATATTAGAAGATAAAAACACTGACATTATTGGAGAAAATGTCGACTACAACGTTGAATATTTAGAAAGTGATCACGAAGATTTGATTGAGCATTTTAATTCAAACAAAAACGGTAACTCGAACGATCCGAACTTTGATTGTCAATTTGAAAATCAGCAAACCAATTGTATATCTGATAACTTCGAAACTTTGCATCAAACTCAGAATGCGCCTGTCGATGGACGTTTTGAAGACGTAGATGATTTAATCAAAGGAAATTACGATCAAAATAATACGATTGTTGAACAGATGACACAAGTTGAATGTAGACACTGCAATAAAAAATTTGAAAATGTTTTATGCACAACCGATCATTCAATCGAAGAACACAGTAACGTGATTGAGGGTTTGTTTCCATGCTGCCTGTGTGAATATGGTTTCAGTAGCACCGAAAAATTACAAAAACATGTTTTGGGATTACATTTCACCGGGATACAAACGAAATTTTATCAGTGCACAAATTGCGATTCAAAATTCGCTACGGATCTTTTGTTACAACGTCATTTTTGTTCGTTACAAAATCGAGTTCAAGATCTGAGCTGTAAAATTTGTAATATAATATTTCCATCGAAAATAAGATTGGCTTTCCATTCCCAGTTCCACTTTAACGGAGCCGTTCCGTTGTTTTGTACCGACTGTGAGATCGCGTTCAAAGACGAAGGCGAATTTTTCGATCACAGAAAAACTGTGCACGATTGTAAACCAAATAAAGATATATTTTGTGATCACTGTAACAAAATATTCCCTAGTCTGAAGTCTTACAAAATGCACGAAAAATTGAATAAAAATATAAGAAATTACAAATGTAATAAATGTGACAAAACTTTTTTGGATAAGCAGACATTGAAAGAACATTCTATCATGCATTTGAATGTGAAACCGTTCCAGTGTCGTATTTGCGGTAAATATTTGAATCGCGCCAGTCGACTTAGGAGACATCTGTTGACGCATGAAAGCGAAGAAACTCAGCCGACAGATGTTAAAGTTTGCAGTTTGTGTGCAGAGGCATTTTCGAACGAGGACTTGGCCGCTAAGCACGACATCTCGAATCATATAGAAATCGAGCGGAGCAACTGTATCGAGGACGTCCATATCGACAAGGTGTACCGATGTGAATACTGCGAAAGATGTTTCTATACCAAAGACGGATTGAATCATCATCGAACCGTACTACATACATTAAACGAAGAAAGTAATCCTTATAAGTGTCACATTTGCTCCGCACAGTTCCCGAATTATGCTAGGTTTGTTCTACTTTTTAATTTTTAATGTTCCGTACAAAACGGAACATTTATGGGGTCACTTCAGTGTCCGTCCGTCCGCGTGTAACAGGCGATTTTCCCTGAAACTTTTTAAAAATGTTAATGAAAAATTTGTGACTGTGGCAATTGTGTTCATAAAAATTTCACCAAGGATTAATTTTAAATTACTTTAATTTCAACAGTATATTGAGCTTTTCAAATGTTCGTTTGAGGGATTATCTTTATATTTAATACATCATCTATAATTATTTAAAAACTGTCATTGTTTTGGAAACATCAAAATTACTGTCGGTTTGTGTGATTTGCCAGTTTCCTGGTCCGTGTTGATTAGAGAAGATCCGCATCAGCGCCTCTACCGGTTGGTCGTGAAACTGATAGGAGACAGCAATCAGTACTTCACAACAGATCTGTTTGTCTGTCGCCAGTTACATGTTCGGCCGATAGAGGCGCTGAAGTCAATGCTTTCGCCGCCAATATAAGCTTAAAATTATACCCGGCTTGTTTTGAGCCTGGCAAAATGGAGCTTTACCAATTTATGATTTTTAATTTTCAGATGTACCACACATAAAACAACACATGGCTATTTCAAGAATGGCGATGGAACCGAAATGTCCAAAGATTCGTTTCCTGTCCCCAAACATTTCCTGTGTGAACATTGTGGGAAGTCTTATTTACATTGGACATACTTAGGTAAATAACGTTATAATAAGGTGTTAGGCCACGCCTTTTTTAACGCTATACTGTACGAGGCTTGATCAATAAGTACCCGTGTTTGACGTCAGATGACGTTGACGAGTAAAATTGACTTTACCATCGTGTACTGTAGACTTTCAAACGACCTTGTGCTGAGTGGTTGATAAATTCATAGGTTAGGTTATTTTTGAGAGCCACTTGTGTCATTCGTGTTTTGTATTTTTCGGCAAAATGGAAAAAGAGCAATATCAATCCGTAATTCAGCAATTATTTCTTCTGTGTGCATAAAAAAATGAAAATTTATATTGGTTTGGTTTTTATTTTTTAGGTGTTCACAGGCGCTTGAAACATTCAAAGTCAGTTTATATGTATAAATGTTCTGAATGTCCACAGCAGTGCCCCACATCCTGGGGAATTTCGTATCACAGAAAAACTAGACATCCATATTTGATGTCTGAACTTACATGCAAAGAGTGCAATCC
Source organism: Venustoraphidia nigricollis (assembly GCA_034508555.1). Classification (NCBI taxonomy): domain Eukaryota; kingdom Metazoa; phylum Arthropoda; class Insecta; order Raphidioptera; family Raphidiidae; genus Venustoraphidia; species Venustoraphidia nigricollis. The sequence continues at coordinate 688,662 of JAVRKA010000032.1, read as the reverse complement.
TCCGGAACGTTTTCAGAATCGGAAATTACTAATGGAACACATGGAACAAAAACACGTCCATTCCGAAGCAGGTATTTGTAAAATACATTATTGTTCTCATAAACATTTTTCTAGGTATATGTCACGCGAACCTACAACAAAAATGCTGAACTAATTTTTAAAAAAATCGTTGGATTTTTTAAAAGTATTTACACGTCATATTTCTTAATAATAATTTATTTTTGTCAATAATGTTTGTCCACTTAGAAAAGTACTCTTAAAATATGGCTTGACGTCCTCAGGCCTTAAATAACCGCGCCATTTTTGATGCGAAACATGTAATGATACGCTTGGATGGGAGTGAAAACGTTTAGAATGCACGTTGCACGTCTCATTAGGCCAGCATCGCGTCAGCTCTTTCCAACTTGACATTTCCCTCTCTACTACATAGCACACTCGCTATCTGATGAGTTAAAAGATTAAATATTAAAACAAGTGTGGTGCTAGTAAGCTTACAAGTGCACCACATGCTGTAAGGATTTTTGTGCTTCCCCTTTTTGTACTGGATTTACTCGGCAAATAATCTGTAACTTCGTAAAGAGCTCCAAAAGATTATCCTGTGGAATGATTCCGAACTCATCTATGTAACAAATGATGGTTGTCCACCTGTAGGCTAAAAGTAGAGCCTCCCATTCAAACACAATATTTCGTAAAATCTTCGCAGTGTTGATTCGTCTTGTATGCTCATCAAATGGAGATGTTTTCTCAGAAATACGTGGCCGATCAGAAAACCAATCACCTTCTTGAGTGTTGGCCTTCTGAGTCTAATTATATCCTTAGTGAGCGTTTGGCCAGGGACTTACAAACATTTTCTTCCAATTGTTAACTGAAACCGGGTTCTCATTAGAGATCCATCTCATGACAGTCTTGGTTCTCTAGGACATCCCATAAACTAGTTCAGGTCTGGTGAATTTCGCAGAAGCTTTGTCTAGCATGGATATTCGCTCTTTCATTGAGTTAATAAGGCACCATTTCAAATAATGTATAATCGATACAATTTTCTTAGTGATCTGAAATTGTCCACAGGAAATCAGTCCTACCAATGTGAGATCTGTGGTAAAACTTACATCAAACCAGAATCATTGGAAATGCATAAACATGATCACATGGGAAGTACTGACCACGTTTGCTTTACGTGCGGGAAATCATTTGTACATTCAGTCGGTTTGCAGAACCACATGCAGTCTATGCACGGTGTAAACCGTTCAGAATGGAAACACGAATGTCCATTTTGCGAACGGAAATTTAATTGTTCAGTACAGGAGTTTGAAACTCATCTCAAAAAACATTCGGGCCAGAAACCGTATGAATGCATCCAATGTGGAAAAACATTTAGAATCAAAAGTCTACTTACAATACATACTAGGTTAGTACGAAAGTTTTCGTTATTCTTAATTTCCCACAAGTTATCTGATAGGACCTTTGATGTTAGTCAGCCATATACATATAAATTACTACACCAAGCAATGTCTATTTACTCAATGTGCGGTGAGCGAAGGCAACAAAGAAAGCGCAAAAAATATATCTCCGTCTCTTTTTCAAAGTTATTCTTTGGTTATTAGCATGGAGTATATCTCTCTTTATCAAGAGCTCTATGTCTTTATCTATGACAGTAGCCAGTCAGAACCAACTGAAATGTTACCACAAAAAAACACAAATACAGTCAAACCTGGATAAGCAAGAGTTCAAGGGACCGCGATCTCTTTTTCACTTATGGAGGTTTTTCACTACCGAGTGTTTAGCTGATAGATGTACGGGAGTGGCCTTTCTCACTTATAGAGGTTTATAAAAATACAGCAAATATGAAATGATAAATTTTAAGTTAAAGACAACACTTCAATTTTTCGGTTTAACATTATGATTACGTGCAGAACCCTTCTTCGCAATTGATCCTTATCAACCGTAGTAAGCAAATTAAGCAGTACACACGCACATTGGGTCATTCGAATAGAATACGAAAAATAAAACCAATGATACAAAAACAATGCTAGTTCAGCTATTTATGACTCATTCTTTTGTGGAACTATTAATATGTTTGATTGTCGCTTAAGTAGTCTCAGTTATTGAGGTCCATTAGTGAAAAACGTCTTTCTCTTATAGGGGTTTCAGAGGGTTACAAAAGTTTGACTGTATTTGATTGCACCCTAATGGTGCTTACCTGGTTTTCGTTCTATACCTTGAACAGTGTTAAGTGCGCGTTAACTCCACCCCTAATTTTACAAATTAGATTTTATACTTAGAATGAATCAGCTGATGTATTTAATTAAGCTGTAGTAAATTTGTGTGGCTTATTTGTTATAAAAATAGCAAATTAAATAAATGTTTGTTAAAAAAAGCGTTCGTTTAAATTGAGGTTAGGTGTATAAAAATTCTTTTGGCGAATGTAGATAACATTGCCTGTAGAAAGACTGTTCTTCCAAGATGCAAATTAACGAATTGGTATTGAATTGTAGGACTCATACTGATGAACGGCCCTTTCCGTGCAATATTTGTGGATTGGCTTTTAGAAGATCGTATGCATTAAAAGTTCACAAAATGATACACGACGACATTAAACCTTTTCAGTGTTCGATTTGCTTAAAAAAATTCCGCCAAAGACCTGAATTGCAAAAGCACACTAATGCTAAACATTCAGGTCGTTTTGTTTTGATGGTAGATTCAAGTGGCCCTGAAGAGAAACACAATGAGCTGGAAACACTCGAAGATAATTCTGAACTTGTTGATGATCCAATTAACGTAAATTTAAATAAAAGTGGGATAACGGTGCTGGACCCTAATGCAAAAAATGAAAATGTCGTCATTTCAAATAGTTTAATTGATCAGAATTTTCTTTTTCGAGATAAAAGCTCTTCACTGCAGATAAACAGTGATAGTGGTTTGCAGTTTATCGATCAGAAAGAGACTGAAAATGAACCAATTATAATAACTGAACAAAGTCCTGATGGTAACATTATTATTCTAAATCAGAACGTCAAAGAAGAGTATCAGAATAATATGTGTATCAAAAATGAAATTGTCGGTAGCAATGTAATTGATGATGTAAACGGACAATACAATAGATTAGTTTTGAGCAACGGTACCGAAATGATTATAGATAATGCCAACTATAATGAAAATAATTTGATTTTTATCGATAATGAAAGTCCAGAACCGAATTATATTGTCACCGTTAATGAGGATGATATTGGAGAAAAATATTTTTTACAAATTAAAGATGATAAGCAGATACTGATAGAAAATAACAGTCAACAATATATTGTTAATAAAAGTGAACTCGGTTTATCCTAGAAATAAATATCTTCCATTTTTTTCAAAATTTCAAAATAGTTTCAATTTGCGAAAAATCCTTTCTAAATGACAATACTTAAATGTTCATTTGAAGGTTTTACTTCTGGTGAGTAGCTATTTTTTCTGTATATATAAATTGACCTAAAATAATGATTGTAAATTATTATTAGCTCTCACATAAAGTGAACTTTTGTATTTATAAATAATCGTGATGCTTTGTTGTTATTTTAATATTTATAATACGTCATTTAAATTTATGGTATCATTAAAATATGTTACTATAAATTAGTTTATTTTATTCCCCAAAACATATCTTTTTTATTCCTCCTTAAAATATTACTTCCTGTCAAATCTATATAAAGCAGAAAATTTGTGTTTTGAAAGTTCTATTCCAAACTGACCTGAAGGGTTTGCATATTATGCATATTTAAAGGTAGTGCCACATACGATCATTGTATGCTTTAGCTCGCTTCAGTGAAATGCAGTAGAGCCTCATAAGTTTTTATCTTGAGAGACATTAGGGTGTAAAGATTTAAGTTGCAAAGGCTAGGTTAATTGCAAATATTACATATAGAGATGAAGTCCATATATTAGGTCACATGGGGGAGAATCAAATACGTGTGACAAAATGTGACATGTTTGCTTCAAGAACCACCATTGCGCAAATAAATAATAACATGTTTTTCTGTCAAATTGTATTATTATTCCCCATTTTTTGTACATAATAATACATATCTTTGATGTGCTCGCATGTGGTTCACAAGTGTGTCGACGACTGAGGTTCTCCCTTCTTTTATGCTCAGTGTATGAGTGTTTTCTGCACGGTCGTATAGATCGAACTACGACCGAGCAGAGAACACTAACACACGCTGAGCATAAAAGAAGGGAGACCACCGCATAGAGAAGGACACTTGGTCGCTGCTACATCTCCTTTGATAATGTCTACCGCAACTGTAGACGAAGCGTCAGGTAGAAATACCAATGGAGCACGGCCTACAAGCCCGTAAACCAAGAAGATTAGGAACTGCGTTCAACACATATAACGGCCTGTGTGGAATTGCACTCCAAGCCGTAGAAGAGCGGCATCCAGATATTTTGTCTGTCAAGATTGAGACAGGCCATATCGAGTGAAGTGTCAGTGTCGCACCACGGCGGAAAGTCTTCCTCGTTTGGCGTCGGTGGAATGAGATCCTGTTTTCCGTTGGCGTCCCAAACTCACGTCACGCCGTCCTCAAGCAAATGACCTGCTATCCATACATGATTGATTGGCACTTCTGCTTCCGCCATGGCGTGCGTTATGTATCTAAAAAGGTGAGTGGAAAAACTTTAATTTTATGACCTCTTTAGAGAGTTCATATATTCAACTATGAATAAAGTATCACTAGACCAGTGGCTCTTAACCTTTTAGTGAGGAGGGATCATTTGACAAAATTTCTGGCTTGCCAGAGACTACCAACTGGTTGGAAGTAAATGAATAAAGGATTGTTCTATCCATATATAAATCACGCATAAAATTGTTACTTTTTTTTACATTAATTGTAGCTCATAGGCACTTTTTCAAAATTACTGTTGAATAGGTTAGATCGCGTATTTTTATTTTTCATTACAGCGCTAATACGTAATGGATCACTTTACATGTGTGTGTAGCAGCTATTTTATAGGGACAAAAAATATGTCTACTTATAATTTTGAGGGCGTCAATAATTTAAAGTGCCGTCGTCTGACGAACGAACGAATACTTATAGTCCAGGAACTCGTGGTCAAAACTGACTAGATTTTTGAGTTAATTAGTGTCAACAGACTATTCTCTAGGTGAACTAATGTGGGCGAGGCCCATACATTCTTTTTATACCGGAAGCCAAAAATTTCGAATTTATTTATAATAAAATCCTAGCCTTTGTAAGAAATAAAATGATGAAACCAATAAATAAACAAAGTATTCAATTATTAAATAAAGTATATTCAGTTCAGAAATACAATCAATGTGAACGCCACACTGTCTCAATACAAAAATGCTACCATCCGGTTACATTATCAATATACGCAGCTTACATAACATAAACCATTACATAATTTGTAGAATAATACTGAACAATATTCGTTAAACTATTACTATAGGTCAAACATTTGTTTACACATTGCATTTCCCAATATATTGCAAAATAATGCTTAATAAAAGAGTTGGTAACTTATGCATTGTAGTATATTATGTTATGTAATTTGTAATCACATTGTATTTACTATTGTTATATAATGTATACTCTGTAGTAAGATTTTTATTTTAAATAAAACACTCGATCTCTGTATTTCAATAAGTAAACTTCATTAAATTAAAGAAATGGGAATATTCCTTTTTTTCGTCTTTTTTTTTGGATGCATCATTTTCTATACTTTCTTCGTCGGAGGCGCCATTCTCTTTTTCTTCGGAAGCATCAATTTCTTTGTCTTTTTGATCGGAAGATTCCTTTTTTTCGTCTTTTTCTTTAGACGCATCATTTTCTTGGACTGTTTCTTTGGATGAATCCTTATATTCCACTTTTTCTTTGGAAGCATCAATTTCTTTGTCTTTTTCATCGGAAGATTCCTTTTTTTTGTCTTTTTCTTTGAACGCATCATTTTCTATACTTTCTTCGTCGGAGGCGCCATTCTCTTTTTCTGCAGAAGCATCATTTTCTTGGACTGTTTCTTTGAATGAATCCTTATATTCCACTTTTTCTTCGGAAGCATCAATTTCTTTGTCTTTTTCATCGGAAGATTCCTTTTTTTTGTCTTTTTCTTTGAACGCATCATTTTCTATACTTTCTTCGTCGGAGGCGCCATTCTCTTTTTCTGCAGAAGCATCATTTTCTTGGGCTGTTTCTTTGGATGAATCCTTGTATTCCACTTTTTCTTCGGAAGCATCGATTTCTTTGTCTTTTTCATCGGAAGATTCCTTTTTTTCGTCTTTTTCTTTGGACGCATCATTTTCTTGGACTGTTTCTTTGGATGAATCCTTGTATTCCACTTTTTCTTCGGAAGCATCGATTTCTTTGTCTTTTTCATCGGAAGATTTCTTTTTTTCGTCTTTTTCTTTGGACGCATCATTTTCTTGGGCTGTTTCTTTGGATGAATCCTTGTATTCCACTTTTTCTTCGGAAGCATCGATTTCTTTGTCTTTTTCATCGGAAGATTCCTTTTTTTCGTCTTTTTCTTTGGACGCATCATTTTCTTTACTTTCTTCGTCGGAGGCGCCATTCTCTTTTACTGCAGAAGCATCATTTTCTTGGACTGTTTCTTTAAATGAATCCTTATATTCCACTTTTTCTTCGGAAGCATCAATTTCTTTGATTTTTTGATCGGAAGATTCCTTTTTTTCGTCTTTTTCTTTGGACGCATCATTTTCTTGGACTGTTTCTTTGGATGAATCCTTATATTCCACTTTTTCTTCGGAAGCATCAATTTCTTTGTCTTTTTCATCGGAAGATTCCTTTTTTTTGTCTTTTTCTTTGGACGTATTATTTTCTATACTTTCTTCGTCGGAGGCGCCATTCTCTTTTTCTTCAGAAGCATCATTTTCTTGGACTGTTTCTTTGAATGAATCCTTATATTTGTCTTTTTCTTCGGAGACATCAATTTCTTTGTCTTTTTCATTGGATGATTCCTTTTTTTCGTCTTTTTCTTTGGACGCATTATTTTCTATACTTTCTTCGTCGGAGGCGCCATTCTCTTTTACTGCAGAAGCATCAATTTCTTGGACTTTTTCTTTGGATGAATCCTTATATTCGTCTTTTTCTCCGGAAGCATCAATTTCTTTGTCTTTTTCATCGGAAGATTCCTTTTTTTCGTCTTTTTCTTTGGACGCATCATTTTCTATACTTTCTTCGTCGGAGGCGCCATTCTCTTTTTCTTGAGAAGCACCATTTTCTTGGACTGTTTCTTTGGATGAATCCTTATATTCGTCTTTTTCTTTGGAAGCATCAATTTCTTTATCTTTTTTATCGGAAGATTCCTTTTCTTCGTCTTTTTCTTTGGACGCATCATTTTCTATACTTTCTTCGTCCGAAGCGCCATTCTCTTTTTCTTCAGAAGCATCATTTTCTTGAACTGTTTTTTTGGATGAATCCTTATATTCCACTTTTTCTTCGGAAGCATCAATTTCTTTGTCTTTTTCATCGGAAGACCCCTTTTTTTTGTCTTTTTCTTTGGACGCATCATTTTCTATACTTTCTTCGTCGGAGGCGCCATTCTCTTTTTCTTGAGAAGCACCATTTTCTTGGACTGTTTCTTTGGATGAATCCTTATATTCGTCTTCTTCTTCGGAAGCATCAATTTCTTTGTCTTTTTCATCGGAAGTTTCCTTTTTTTCGTCTTTTTCTTTGGACGCATCATTTTCTATACTTTCTGTGTTGGAGGCGCCATTCTCTTTTTCTGCAGAAGCATCATTTTCTTGGACTGTTTCTTTGGATGAATCCTTATATTCCACTTTTTCTTCGGAAGCATCAATTTCTTTGTCTTTTTGATCGGAAGATTCCTTTTTTTCGTCTTTTTCTTTGGACGCATCATTTTCTTGGACTGTTTCTTTGGATGAATCCTTATATTCCACTTTTTCTTTGGAAGCATCAATTTCTTTGTCTTTTTCATCGGAAGATTCCTTTTTTTCGTCTTTTTCTTTGGACGCGTCATTTTCTATACTTTCTTCGTCGGAGGCGCCATTCTCTTTTTCTTGAGAAGCACCATTTTCTTGGACTGTTTCTTTGGATGAATCCTTATATTCGTCTTTTTCTTCGGAAGCATCAATTTCTTTATCTTTTTTATCGGAAGATTCCTTTTTTTCGTCTTTTTCTTTGGACGCATCATTTTCTATACTTTCTTCATCGGAAGCGCCATTCTCTTTTTCTTCAGAAGCATCATTTTCTTGAACTGTTTTTTTGGTTGAATCCTTATATTCCACTTTTTCTTCGGAAGCATCAATTTCTTTGTCTTTTTCATCGGAAGATTCCTTTTTTTCGTCTTTTTCTTTGGACGCATCATTTTCTATACTTTCTTCGTCGGAGGCGCTATTCTCTTTTTCTTGAGAAGCACCATTTTCTTGGACTGTTTCTTTGGATGAATCCTTATATTCGTCTTTTTCTTCGGAAGCATCAATTTCTTTGTCTTTTTCATCGGAAGTTTCCTTTTTTTCGTCTTTTTCTTTGGACGCATCATTTTCTATACTTTCTGTGTTGGAGGCGCCATTCTCTTTTTCTGCAGAAGCATCATTTTCTTGGACTGTTTCTTTGGATGAATCCTTATATTCCACTTTTTCTTCGGAAGCATCAATTTCTTTGTCTTTTTGATCGGAAGATTCCTTTTTTTCGTCTTTTTCTTTGGACGCATCATTTTCTTGGACTGTTTCTTTGGATGAATCCTTATATTCCACTTTTTCTTTGGAAGCATCAATTTCTTTGTCTTTTTCATCGGAAGTTTCCTTTTTTTTGTCTTTTTCTTTGGACGCATCATTTTCGATACTTTCTTTGTTGGAGGCGCCATTCTCTTTTTCTGCAGAAGCATCATTTTCTTGGACTGTTTCTTTGGATGAATCCTTATATTCCACTTTTTCTTCGGAAGCATCAATTTCTTTGTCTTTTTGATCGGAAGATTCCTTTTTTTCGTCTTTTTCTTTGGACGCATCATTTTTTTGGACTGTTTCTTTGGATGAATCCTTATATTCCACTTTTTCTTTGGAAGCATCAATTTCTTTGTCTTTTTCATCGGAAGATTCCTTTTTTTCGTCTTTTTCTTTGGAAGCATCATTTTCTATACTTTCTTCGTCGGAGGCGCCATTCTCTTTTTCTTGAGAAGCACCATTTTCTTGGACTGTTTCTTTGGATGAATCCTTATATTCGTCTTTTTCTTCGGAAGCATTAATTTCTTTATCTTTTTTATCGGAAGATTCCTTTTTTTCGTCTTTTTCTTTGGACGCATCATTTTCTATACTTTCTGTGTTGGAGGCGCCATTCTCTTTTTCTGCAGAAGCATCATTTTCTTGGACTGTTTCTTTGGATGAATCCTTATATTCCACTTTTTCTTCGGAAGCATCAATTTCTTTGTCTTTTTGATCGGAAGATTCCTTTTTTTCGTCTTTTTCTTTGGACGCATAATTTTTTTGGACTGTTTCTTTGGATGAATCCTTATATTCCACTTTTTCTTTGGAAGCATCAATTTCTTTGTCTTTTTCATCGGAAGATTCCTTTTTTTCGTCTTTTTTTTTGGACGCATCATTTTCTATACTTTCTTCGTCGGAGGCGCCATTCTCTTTTTCTTGAGAAGCACCATTTTCTTGGACTGTTTCTTTGGATGAATCCTTATATTCGTCTTTTTCTTCGGAAGCATTAATTTCTTTATCTTTTTTATCGGAAGATTCCTTTTTTTCGTCTTTTTCTTTGGACGCATCATTTTCTATACTTTCTTCGTCGGAGGCGCCATTCTCTTTTTCTGCAGAAGCATCATTTTCTTGGACTGTTTCTTTAAATGAATCCTTGTATTCCACTTTTTCTTCGGAAGCATCAATTTCTTTGTCTTTTTGATCGGAAGATTCCTTTTTTTCGTCTTTTTTTTTGGACGCATCATTTTTTATACTTTCTTCGTCGGAAGCGCCATTCTCTTTTTCTTCAGAAACATCATTTTCTTGGACTGTTTCTTTGGATGAATCCTTATATTCATCTTTTTCTTCGGAAGCATCAATTTCTTTGTTATTTTCATCGGAAGATTCCTTTTTTTCGTCTTTTTCTTTGGACGCATCATTTTCTATACTTTCTTCGTCGGAAGCGCCATTCTCTTTTTCTTCAGAAGCATCATTTTCTTGGACTGTTTCTTTGGATGAATCCATATATTGGTCTTTTTCTTCGGAAGCATTAATTCCTTTGTCTTTTTCATCGGAAGATTCCTTTTTTTCGTCTTTTTCTTTGGACGCATCATTTTCTATACTTCCTTCGTCGAAAGCGTCATTCTCTTTTTCTTCAGAAGCATCATTTTCTTCGACTTTTTCTTTGGATGAATCCTTATAGTCGTCTTTTTCTTCGGAAGCATTCTTTTCTATATCATTTTCATTGCCGTTCTCTTTGGAAGCATCGTTTACTTCGTCTTTTTGTATAGCATCATCCATTTCGTCATCCTTTATCTTGTCTTTTTCTTCTGAAGAATTCTTTTTATCGTCTATTTTTATGCTTTTTTTTTCTACGCTGAAATCATCTATTTCTATGTTTCTGTTGTTTGCGTCGAAATCATCCTGTTCTTCGTCTTTTTCTTTTTCGTTTTGCATACGTTTCTTAGCTGAACCATCGAGAGTACTTTCGTCATCTTCGTCAATGAGAATTGATTTTTTCGATACAGTTTTGTCACCTGAAATAATTTGCAAATAATCTTTTTCATAAACTGTATATATACATAGGATTCAATATTAAAGACGTGTTTGGGGAACACCCATTGTTTTTAATAGCTCAGCTATTGCAGATTTTTCAATGTGTCCTAGTCTACAGCTCCTCTTATGCTCTGTGCTCTGAGTAGACACTAACACTGGACAACCACAAGATCCTCTTTGAAGTTATAGACAGAACATTGAGTTACTATCACTAATTATCTGTGAGCCGTCAAGAAAGACACTTCGTCCTCGGCTACACCGCATTTGATAATGTCTTCCGCAGTTGTAGACTTTCTACAAGTCCGGAAACCAGGAAGATATGGAAAAACGCCGGCCATAAAAGCCTACGCACGTGGATAATCATAAATTAACAATCATATTTATTGCTAAACTTACTCGTTTCACAGATGAAATATTGTGTATGATTGCACGCAAGTCCATACCACATAATATCGACATGGTTTTCTCTGTCCATGTTAAGACATTTCTGTGCTTTTGAGAATTGTGTGTCAATCAGTGGTGGATAATGACTGAGCACAGCTCCATGGGTTTTGCTCTTTTTGGCACTTGCTAGCGGTTTATTATCATAAACCCACACGAAGTTAGTTCCTTCTTTGTTTAATTTACCGGCAATCCAAATGTGCCTTATTTCCGTGAAATTTTCACCCATTAACGTTACAATGTCATCTAGTTTTGACTCTGTAGCCGTAACTAATTTCCATTTGTGCTTGTCGCATTCCTTTTTGGCAGATTGCCACGTTTTCTTTACAAAGAATACAACGTATGTACTTTTTTGACCTTGTAATGCAAAAGCTTCTTTTTTTTGTTTTACTCCTGAAAATAAAATAATTTTTTTTGTATACCCGCTTTCGTGCAGCTGAAGTTAGATAAATACGTATTCATTAAATGTCAAAATTGACTTTGGTGCAAGTGGTTATTATTAATTCAATTTGATTATAATTACTTTGTTCGCAAATAAAAGAACGTTTTCTTTCGCATCGCGCTTCGAGGAATACCGGATATTGAACCAAATGCCTGTCGAACAATAAACAGCCCGACTGCTTTCTTGTTTTCACATCCGGTCTCCACGGTGGAAAATGTGTCTTTTTATTTTCGGTACCATTTATTACTACGGAAGTGGATAACCATTTCCATTGTGAGATTTGATCATCATAGAAACCACCGATCCACGCTACCTCTACACTCGGCCGAGCTCTCAACATAATTCTGCCAAATTTCTGTATTGTCTCTATGTCTAAGAATGTAGCAAGTTGCTGATTTTGCTCACGACAATATGCAACAGCCTCGTGCCAGGATACCTGAAAATATAGTCATATAATTGATGATGTCTGGTTTATTAGTGAAACGCGTTTCGAGTTTGATTTTTTTACAGTCTAAAAAATATTGATATTTGTAATGCTGGAACATTTTAAACTTAAATCTACTACAACACACGAATTTAAAAATACGCAATGATAAGCATAATTTTATTTCATTCGCCTCGTTATTTTTATTCAGAAAATCGTGTAAAAAATCCCAATGTTAATTTTTTTTTTCAAAGAAGAAAATGATTGGTATAAAATCAAAATAGTAAAAATTGATTAACGTGCTGATTAGATGTTAATAACGTCACTTGTCGAGGCAGGATCCTGTACCCACAACCTACAGCAAATCGAGTATTATCTACCAGATACTGGCCAGATACCAGTCCACTAGTGACCGGCCTCCTCCTTGGCCACCACCAATCTGACTGCTGACAATCTATTTGCTTCAAGCTAAACTGTATTTTTAATAACTTACTTCTCCGTGATACAAAGTGTATCGACTCCCATTAAGATCAACTGGACTTTCTGACCTAATGACACCACTTATGACAGCGTCTAAAATCATTATAAAAACGTTTTTTATTTATGTAAAACAATAAAAATTGTAATAATGCATCTTTACCTGTTTCACAAATAAACGGACGTAACAAATCACAATGTAAATCGATGTAATGCGGTTTCATATGTGATTTCCTAGCAAATGCGAGACATTTTCGGTTTGATATCAGACTTTTACTCAAATCTTTGCCTCTTACAATCCAGTAAGATTCATCTATAAATAAATAAAAAAAAACAATAGCATCATCGACATGCATAAAATAAAGCAAGCAAAAAAAAGATGGCTCACTTTTTTCTCGTAGTTTCTTGTGATCTACAATGCGTCCATCGATCCATCTGAATTGCTTATTTTTATTTCCCCCCTCCAAGGTTGCACCAATCCATAAATTATCAAATTCTAAAAAGAATTGTTCAAAATCAAATTTTAAATTTATTATTATTGCTAGAAAACTGATTATCCAGCTTTCTGGTTTTTCATGTTAGTAAATTACATAATCGTGGTTTATTTTTGTCGAAAATGATGCGAATGCTCCGCGGTTGCGGATGTGGATGCAGACATCTGCAACATCTTTAGTACAAACGAAATAGTCCGTACTCGGGTGCTTTTCTGTACATATTGGACTGCTGATGTAAAATTTTTACTAAGAGAAATTTTTGATGGGAGACACACCCTGCGAAAACCATTAAATATAAATATATATACTGTGTTTTTACCGAGACTAGTTTCAGACAGTGCTGTTGCAATGAATTGTGCCTTCTCCGCCGTGTCTAGAATAGCTAAGTTAGCACCCTTGGCATACGAGGCACAAACAATATTTGCTTCTTCATGTGTTACACGAATGTTATTTAAAATGTATTTCTTGTTTTCAAGTATAAATGCTTCTTTCCTATCGTCCAATACTTCGGGTGCTGGAAAAAAGTGTAGAATAAAACATGTAAACAATACATATATTGTTAGCACCAAGGAGTCATTGTCGAGACACCGAAAATATTTACTTCAACTATTTCCGGCTCTCACGAACTAAAAATACTATACTAACATAAGTTACATGCATGTACACACTGATGACCTCAGATGTCAAGCGTCTATAACGTACAGTCTCTCTTAGTTTATACGATTTACTAATGTGACAGCAAATCACTGTGTTGCCCTTTCGCAAAATTCACAAAACGTGTCTAAAGAAGTATTACTTAAAAAAACAATTTGTTCTTACTCAAAAACGACTCGTTATCATCTTCATCGTAACAGAAAGTTGATGGTAAATTTACAAAACTGACCAAGAGAATTAGAAATTCAAAGTAATTCAATTTCAATGAAGCCATAATTACTTCTTCAATTATTCTCCTTGACTCTCAAAAACAATCATTGCGCGACCTTAGTCTTTAATACCCGTTAATTTTGTTTATATTTTTATTTTTCGTACCACTGTGTGCCTTATATCGTACATTATAATATTCAGTACTTCAGAACAATAATATAAAATAAAGAACTCTTCAAACAGTTTTTGGGTGGCATTATTTGTGTGTTTTATCGATAGTTAAGGGTTGTTTTGGCACTTACGAGGTCTTTAAATAATTATTTATTGTTATTTTAATTGAGAATAATATAAATATCATCACTGCTTCTATTAGATTCATATAGCGCTTTGTATGTGCATAGAATATTTTTCGCGCAGCAATATAGCGCTTTAAAACTAGTGAATCTAGTAATATTTGTTACCACGCGTGTGTAAAGGAACGCTAATTTAGTGTTGCACATCGTTGGCGATGATTCTCGACGTCCCGTGCAATTTCTCACACCCCATCTTTTTTACTTCGAAAATAGTTTATAATAAATAAATTAACGAGATATGCATTTTCAATCCCTCTACTAAAGAAAATGGAAACTTGAAATTATATTTATATTTTTTACGAACGATTAATTAAAATGTTGAGAAGCGTTGTATTCTCTAAAAACAACGTTTTGTTATAGTTTCTACTGAATTGCAATATTTTTCGTATCAGGCAGTAAATGTTTGGAAAAGAAAATGAATTTAATTATTAGAAGGAACAAACCACTTGTCATTATCTATGTTGTTTGTTTTGGCTTATTATGAATGGCAAATTAACTATGCATTAGGTTTTGTTATATTTTTACATATTTGTGTAACCTTGCTACCTTGCTAAAATCCTGCAGATACATAACAAGATTTTATGAGTTGTTTAAAATAACATTGCAGTCAAGCAAAAACAGTATTTTATCAATGTGAAATTATGGCAGGTGACTGAAAGGTTTTATAAATTACACTGTACTTTAAGATGTAAGTAATTCAACTTTAATTTCTTGTTTATGAATTTATCGCTAATGGGCTGAAAAAGAGAATTTTATGCTAAAAAAAACAGAAAAAAATTGAACCGATTAAAAAAACGATAAAATATGGTCCAACGGCGAAATCATTTCATTGTAATACTTAAGGTTATTAGATACAGAGGTAACCTCGTTCCGTTGAATAGTAGTAGGGGGATGGCATCATCCAGGGGACTGTCAATTGATATTTCGTGGTTGATAAAAATATTGAATGTTCTAATAGCTGACGTCAGTCATTAACGAGGTGACTTGTGTATCTAAATGATATTGGTTTTTATAGTAATTTATTTTCTCCGACTTTTCACTTAATATAATTAGGGAAGGTGACTAGAAAGCGTAAAGAAAAATTGTTTAATTTTTTTTTTATTCATTTCCGATTTAATTTTTATTCCACACTTCTTAGTGTCCCTGTATTTTATTTTATTTCGAGTCGCTCGGATAAAGTCAGAAAAATGCGACTCGTCCAGGATCTTTCTTCATAAATCCTAAACAACATAGTAAAAGTTTTAATGAAATCGGCCCAGCGCCTCCTGAGATAAACATATTATAATATTACCGATTTGCTTTACATTTTGAATCGTATGTTTATATTCTTTATATTTATATCTTTAAATTCTTAATATGGTAAATTTGTGACCTATGTATAAATTACTCAAACTTGAAGAATTTGTCGTTTAGATTATAAAATCGGTGACGATGCTATCGGATTGTACAGAAGAATGTTCTAAGTCCTGCACTGTTTCCGTTTCATGTAGGGAATTTTATGTTTCTGTGTTTTATACGCCAATTAGACAGTAGCAAGTTGACTTTTGTAGTCATCATCAAAATAAAATAATGTTTTTGTTGTTTTAATAGAATTAGTAAACATAAATTAACAATGATTAAGGCAATTCTAGTTTTTAACAATCATGGTAAACCAAGATTATCGAAATTTTATCAATATTTTGTAAGTACAGCAATGCAATTATACATAACCTATGATTCTTTTATGCGTAGAATGCGTTTTGAAAAATTAAAAAAAATGTTTTAGACCGAAGATATGCAACAACAGATAATCAAGGAAACATTTCAGTTGGTTTCTAAAAGAGACGATAATGTTTGTAATTTCTTGGAGGGTGGCAGGTTAGTTTGTCAAGACGTTTCTGAGAATTTTTGTAAACTGCTGACAGATGTTGTTCTTCTAAAACGTTTTTTTATATTTTATTTTAGCCTGATTGGTGGATCAGATTATAAATTAATATATCGGCATTATGCAACTCTATATTTTGTCTTTTGTGTCGATTCTTCAGAAAGTGAATTAGGCATTTTAGACTTGATACAAGTTTTTGTGGAAACACTAGATAAGTGTTTTGAAAACGTGTGTGAGTTGGATCTTATTTTCCATGTAGATAAAGTACATTTTATATTAAATGAACTTGTAATGGGTGGAATGGTACTCGAAACGAATATGACTGAAATTTTAACGAGGATCGAAGATCAAAACAAATTAGAAAAACAAGAGGTAAAAACAATTTCTTTCTTTCTTAAATCGTATGTATTGAGTAAACTAAAAAAGTAAGCATTGCTTCATTAAATTAAATTAGGTACCTAGCTAAAATACGCTGTAAATATTTCGCAAATTAAAATTTTTAGTGCATCTGCGATATATCAAAGGGTTTTAGATTTACATACTATTTTAAAATGCTCTAACGTTAGTTTTTCAGCTAAATTTCACTGATTTACAGTGCATTTTTGCATAGTCTTTTCTTTTTTAATCCTTTCTTTATTTTCAAAAAATGAAAACATACTGAAATCAAACTATTCTTTCATCTTCATTGATCAGTTAATTCGATCATTTTAATCAAGCATTAGAATTTGAGTCGCATTTGAAATGATAAAGCTTTTTGTAGGTTTACGTTGCTCCTGGAAATCGTCCGGGAATGCGTGGATCAAACCAGGAAATGAAATGTTTATCTGGAAAGGAATAACTTGTTTCTATTTTTCCACAATTTCCTTTAAACTTTTCATTAGTATAAAGCATTCCATGTGCCATGACACTAGCTTATCAAATAATTTATTAGAATATTTACATAGATATTTTTATACATATTTAATTATATTTTATTTTCATAAAAGTAATGTATATAAGTTTTATTTCAGTATTTTATTTTTACCTGGAAATTCTATCACTTTCCATTTTACTAAATTATATCACACATTTATTTTCAAAGCTACTAAATTTTAAGCTGAATAAATTAGTTTTTCTTTTAGCCAAAGGGGCATTACAGCCCCGGATCTAGGGGGGGAGGTAACCGGGGCACCTGCCCTGGGTAACAGTTTCAGGGGGCGTCAAAATCATAATATATGTTTGAAAATTAAAAGAAAATTTATACCTATATTAAAGGGTTCTTATTCTCCCCTCCCGGTCACAAAAAATACCACCCATTATATATTTTTGAGTTTTTTAAACAATTTATCTCAAACGTTGGAAATAGGGGGCGCCACTATCAAGTTTCTGCTCTGATTCGAAAGCACCATAGATCTAGGGTTGGGTAATTACGTGTGCATTTTTGAAGTGAGATTTCTTTATCGAGGTATCTATTTAAAACTTTCTGTAACATTAAAAGGGAAAAGATTCAACGACAGGGAAATATAAGGAAAATCTTGGTAATGAAAAATTAAAGGGAAATTAATTCCACGGCGAGGAAATATTATAGAAACCTTGGTAACGCATCAATGAAACTAGTTTATAATTCTAAAGAAGTTTCACTTCCTCCGTGAGCTTATTTCGGTGAGGCTCAAAGCTAGTATTGGTTGGACGTAAAAAGATCTATAAAGGTGGCCACGTCTGTGATTTAATCGATTGCTTACGACATTCGAAACGCTTTCCTTTATTTTTCAATTATAGTGAACGTTTGACAGTTGAGAAAATAGTTTCATGTGACGTCACAAACGTACTTCCCCTACCTTCTCTCCTGTCTCGCCTAGTTACTTTTTTCAACAATGTTACGCCCACTGAAATATAAATATACTGGAAGGGGCACTGAGCGGCGGGAAGCGAGCCGAGAGAGAGAGTAGATTTGTGGAGAGTCTGTCTTTGTCGTACAGTCAAAACCAAAAACATTTTCTCCTGTGTTCACCTTATGGTAGTGGCTCAAGGGACCCGAGACAAGTAGAATTACTATGATATTAAGGTTACATTTTTTTTTCTTAATATTCAATTAATTACTATATTTTAGAAGATGATTTGGGTGCACGAATATTTTTTTGGGAAAAAAATACATATATATCGAAATAGTTGATGCATTCGTGCCCATAACTGGCGCATTATGTGAATAAAAAAATAAAACTCGCCAACTTCGGCAAACATTTTGTTTTTTGATCTAATTCTTTGCGTTTGAAATCTTTTTTGAATCGAACTTTTTGTTCATAGATATTTTTTATCATCGTTTTGGACAGTTTCCTTTTTTGAATCGAACTTTTTGTTCATAGATATTTTTTATCATCGTTTTGGACAGTTTCTACTTTGTTACTTTTATTTAAAATCATTCAACGTTTTCAATGAACAGTCATAGGGATGAGATGAGATAGATAAGGTACATTAAAGTTAGCAAAAGTAATGAGTTATAATATTTATTGTTGATCCATCGTTAAATATAACGAAATTGTCAATATTATTAACACTATTAACATTGGACATGTTATTATTAACACCAACCACGCTTTTTAAATTTTCAAATATATTATTTGTTATTAAATGTTTATTATAAAGGAATGTAAGGCGCTATGGTCATCACTTCTTCTAATAACGTACTACAACAGCACTGCGAAAAAAGGAATAAATTTTTGAGATGGGGTGTAACCACGGTGTAACGCATGCGATGTGCTGTATTGTGCGCAAGCGCACAAGGAGAGAGTGAGACGGACTCTCCACAAATACTCTCTGTCTCTACCGCGTTTACCGTGCACGGGCCAGGCATGGCAGTGCCCCTTCCAGTATAGTTATATTTCAGTGGTTACGCCCAACCTTAGTAATCTGCTAACATCGTTTTTATTTTAAACGCTGCCTAGGCTAATGATTCGCTACCACTCAGACGTATTTTTACATACCTGTCTTTGTCATTCAACCTTTCATTTATGAAGATGTTCCACAACGTGGCATATCTTCTTTCCTAGTGATTCCAAATCCCGCCACGTACGCGCGAGGAACTTGTAAATATAATACTTTGAAATTTGGAATACTGCTTTTATATGGTCACCTTAACCTCCCTGATAAAATGTAGTTCTGTAACTAGCCTTGGAGATAAAGAAGAGGTTCGAAATGGTGCTAGCGCAAGTAAAACCTAAATAATTCAACTTAGTCGGTACTCAAGAACAGTTAATAATGCAATACAGTGTGCACCAGTTAATGGCGCAAGTTAACGAATGTATTGCCAACGTTATATAATGCACTAATAGCGTATAACTTTAAACCCGGGCAACAGAATGGAGCAATTAATGGATCAATCTGAAGCAATTTCAATAAAATGCGACAATTGTTTCGGCAATGTTGCTTCTAATTGCTCCATATAATATTCCTTATTGCCCAAAGTGACCGACATGAATTGCCGAATATCCACACGGTTTGGAAATTTTAGTCAATTTTCCTTATATACGTATACGTATCCATGGTTTCACTTTCGTGTGGTGACAGGGATGAGATGCGCCGCTGTCATTTCATTTTCTTTGCTTCTATTGTACCCAAATCTGTCTATTCCTTTTCTTTTTTTTCGTTTTAAACTTATTATAATAAAAGCACTACACGCCGCTGCCAGTAAAACCTCGTCCATAGCCAGCGACAGTTCAACTGAATTGCTATAGTGTATGAATAATTGCCTTGTATTGCCTAGTTTTTCAAACTTGCTCCATATCGCGTGATATGGTGTGGCGGTATCTTTGGCAACAATTGCTACATGTTGCCATCGCCGTGAATTGCTGATATACATAGTTGACCACTATTGCCCGGAATTGAGCAATTTTAGTTGCCCGTGTAAGCGCACCTTTAGAGCTAAAGTGCATTTAGATTTTTTTTGTAAAGAAAAAAAAATTGCATCTGCACATACTAATGCTATTGGCCATTTTCCGGACCAATAAAAATTTACGAAATTAAAAATTTCGTTTTTACAAAAATGGAATATATTTTTCCACAGGCTGGAATAACAGCAGCTCCTGCTAGGGCTGTATCAGCAATGAAAAATATGAACATTCCACAACAGATTAAAGATATGAAATTACCAGATCTACCGCAAGCCATCAAAGATTTGAAATTCTAGTATACAAAGTTTTAAAATATATTTTTATTTATACTTTTTTATTTTTAACTTAAGAAAACATGCATATTTATATATACAGCTTATGTTTCAGTATCTAGACTGATCTGTATTTTTTTTTGTAATTTTCAAACCCAAAAGTCAATTGCAATAGTTGTGTTAATTGGAGTATGTAAGTCTTGTTTGTTATTTTTCCAAAAAAGTGTAGAATGCTTATTTTGTTTTTATTAATTACATTTAAAAATAGGTACGTATAACTATATTTGATAATTACTGATGTAATTCGTATGCTGACCACAATCAAACATATATGAGATGGAATTAAAGAACATTGTGAAAAAAATGTTTTTCGAAAATATATAATTTAAAAAAATCTGTATGCGATTTTTTTATAATTCACCAAAAAAAAAAACATTTCGTCATTGTCTCAGCCAATGAAGGATTAAGTACTTGAGGGCCTCTCAGACTTTTTTTTTATAATAGTGCAGGTGCTAAAAGCACTTCTGGATGCAAAATATGAGAACCGTGTTCTGGTGTCTAATGTAGATTCTATAGAGGTCGCAGTGTTTGATATTATCGATGCTGTCAAAAGAATTATTATGGTTTAATATTGTTTTCACATATTTACACCTCAGTATTGAGAAAGTTGCTGTAGCGGATCTAGTCAGCAAGGTTTCTTAATCGAAAAAATACAAACTTGACCGTGTTGACTAGGCTTTATATGTTAAATAATGTTTTCCTATTTTTCCTGTCAATTTTTGTTGGTTTTTATCAGACTTAACGAAGTCATGACAAATATCAAAGTGTAATCGTTTTACGATATAATTCTTTGTTCTATTTTCGTTATGTAGACATGTCTACTTAATCTTAAAAAAACTCCATTCGAATTGGGTCAGTAGTTTTTACGTGACGCAAACAAAATGTACAAACAGACAAACATTCCAAACATAATCTTAATGCATTCTATCACTCATCCTTCGTCCCCTCAATCATTTTTTGAAATATTTTCAATCTACAGACACCCAAGGTTTAAAATTTTATTATAAACAATATAGATAATTATTATATTACAATAAATATAATTGCACAACCTTTGACCTTACCAGTCACATATCAAATCATTTTAATTTGATTGTAAACTAGAAATTTCCAGAGTTCAAAATATGATTTTGATTGACGTGCAGAAATGATACTGTAGGCAGTCATAAGATCTAGGTATCATTTAATTTATATTTTCAACAAAACTATAAATATCTATTTTTGCAATATCGACGCTTCTGGATTAAATAAATAGGATGACTACCGCCAATATCGCTAACTCTTTCTCTCTCATATTGTTCGCGCAGCTCAGACTAGCACTCTACATCTACAACTCATCGGTTACTATAACTTTATAAACACATGGATTAGATGGGATAAAAAGAGTCTTTTTAGTGATCTGCATCTTTGCATCTGGATCCCGTGTGTGAGCCAGCTCACTGAACCGGTTCAAAAAGAGTCGAGTTCTGAATATGTTACTGCAGTCTGCCACTGAGTTACCTAGTTCAGTCAATCATATCACGACCTGTATAGAATCAAGAATGCATAGCCAAACATGTGATGCATGAGTCATTTGAGCTGACATGCATCAAAGCAAGAACTGATACGTAAGTGTAAAATGTGCTTCTGTGTGTTAAGTGTTTCACTGAGTTATGCGGATCCGTTGATCCGTCGGCTCAAAAAAAAGTGAGTCGGCTCTCACGGATCTTCTGTCGGAGTCGGCTCTTTGAACCGGTTCAGATCTGAGTTACCCAACTCTATTAGATCTCCATTTGTAAAGATGCCGCGGGACGTCACATTGGCCGATCAGGCGTCGATCAATCTCGTATAAAAAATTCAGTATCTCTGTGGAATTTAAAGATATCGAAATCATTTGTTCAGCATTTTTAAAGTTATCCTTATTATCATGATGTAACACTATCATTATTTTCGTCAAGTGGAAACTTCCTAAATGTGATCTCATTATTTGCTCAATATTGTGTTTTGGAATAGCCGAGTGTGTAACAATGGCGTCGTTTCCAGTCCAGTACTAATCCGTGAATTGGAAAAAGTATTAATTTGTTTTTTTTATTTAAAAGAAAAATAGAAGACATTTGTCTTGGGTCTTACAGCCCTGACTGTTGGTTGCCTTAAAAATAATAACAATAACAACATAACTCTGATTACGTCACGTGTCGTAATTTGCATCACTGATGCACTAACTAATTTTTGTAATGCAAGGTAGTAGAGCAATTTTTTGAATAAGTGAGACATTGGTTAATCTGCCTCTAAAGTATATAACTACAAGTTTTATTTAGTTTCACTTGTCCTGATGTCTGCCTGTCTGTAATCAAATTTTACAAGTCGAATTTGATCCACTTTCCGTTGTTCGATTGAGCTGAAATTTTGCCAGACTGCATGTACGGACAGACATCCGATTTTTTGGTAAGTATCATGAAACATTTTAATTCGAATTTGATTTTTTTCATAATTTTAAGACTGTCTTCAAATGATCGCTCGAAGGTAAAAAATATTAATTTTTTAAAGTTACATGTACTATATATTATGTTTAACTAATTTAAACTTTTCATAAAGCAATACCTAATTTTACAGCCGCCTCTGCGTTCTGCACCAATTTTAAATCCTTGTGATTGTTATTCGGAAGTATTTATAGTTTATTTGAAAATAATGACATTCGGGTCATTGCAATTTGATAATCATGATCTGATTTATTCATGTTGCAATATTTTTAAATCAGTTCAAATATATCCACATGGAAACATCAAGCGCAAAAAATATCTGTTTTTGCTGTTACTTATTGCTTAAAAAACGCAACATTATAATGCACAGATATATTCGGTAGGTATAGTTTCTTGTATTCTTTATCAGCTTCTTTAAATAAATAGTATAGGTACCTATTAAAATTTGCGGCAAATATTATCGCTTTCTCCTTTTCACTGGGTCAAACACACGAAGCCACCTATCTTTGCTATCATGTCGTCTAGAGTCAATCGTCAGTTTTTCTATATGTATAGAATACGCAGACGTTCCCTATGATAAATTAACATAGATGCAGATAAATACAGTCACGATAATTATTATTTTTCCTCATTAGTTCACACCCAAACAAATTAATAAATGGTAATATTGTCAAGGATATTTGTCCAAATACCTATGACAATATTTTTATTCGGTCGAATCATGACGTACTCTGGCCCATCTTTCCGTATCGAGTCGTCGGGCTTGAGCCCAGGACCCCGAAATCCAAGGAGTCCCCTAACCCCTTCGATAAAATAACAATTATGTTATTTCTGTTGTAAACCCCATAAACCTTGGCTTAAGATGGCTCTGGAGATGCTGACGTCACTTCTGGTTATGTTTTTGATTGTCTTATGTCATCGACTACTTAAACCCCGGTTTCAACAGTAATATTAGTACTTTCATATCACCATGGGGTGCCAGAGTTCATCCTGACGCAATCCCTTTGAAGCCCTAATTTTTCTGGTTGTCTAGTTTGTCTCTCACAGACAAATCTGTGTATCGATACGTAGGAATGCGACGGTCGGCTCTGGGACTAAACGCGATGTATGATCCTGTAGCAGAGAAACCATTATCTGGGCGATGTTTTTACTTTTTACTGTTTTATGGGTTAAGGCAAGTGTCACGTGCTGAGTCATAAAGTAATAATGGCATGTAAATTTTATATCGTTGAAATTAGTTGATATTTGATACTGAATTATACCGTGTTGAAAACTCTGACTAGATTAGGCACGAGAGTAATTTGCCAAAGAATTGTTTGATTCTCTGCTAAAGACTTTAACAGAAAAATGAACATTGTATTCTACGCTAAACTAAAACGGCGATTTCTCGCCCCTTCATCAGGTTCATCTTTCCGCATCGAGGTCGCTGGGCTTGAGTCCAGGGCTCCGCGATCCATAGGGCTCCTAGTCCCTGCGATAAAATATCAATTATTCCTGTCGGTAATCCAAATTTATATATAGGTACAATATATAACCTAAAGTATCATGAGACCAAATTGGCTTAAGACGGGTCTGTCTTTCGGCATGTTTGTCGTAGTAGATCGTGCCGCGTAATGACAATTATTTAAAATATTTTAGCAAAATGATATGGAATTATTCGTGCGTGTGTACTCGTCTTTATATTTGAAAATTTATTTCATTTCAATTTTGCTCATTTAATAAAAAGAAATGAAGCCATTGTACGTTTCCGTAAGTAACCAATAAAAGTACAATTAGCAAAGCTATGATAAACTTCGACCCTGAGATGAATTTATATTTTGAACAAATGATGATATAGTTTTTACTTTATTTTTAAATAATTATTTGTTATTTTGCATTGAAAAATGTTGTTTTAAATCAAATAAAACATGCATCTTCAAACACAAATTACGTCATTTATTATTTATTCGACTAACAATAATATTTTTTATTGACTTAGATTAATTACTTTTATGTTCAACCAAACTTTTTTTATAAATTTATTGTTTAATAATTGTTACATAAATCTTGAGTGGCCGCCTCACCAGTTTTCACCAGGAGTGAATAATACTCTTTAATATACTCCGGGCTGTAGATTACACAGTCAATTTTCGGGTTGAATCGTTGCTCCAATCATTTATTCTATTTTATTCAAAAAGAAACGTCAAGATATTTTTCAACATTGTTTATTTAATTTTTATCATTTTGATTCTCGGTTACAAATAACAAAAAACAGTATTAATCTTATACGCAATTAAAATCAAACTGGCGTTCGGATTCGAAATTATTTCTATGTCGGGCAACCACAAAATAATATGGTCGTCCTACATAGAACATGCATACTGATACCATCTATATCGTTTATTTTAATTGCGAATTGAAGAGTCATTCTGACATTTTTTTCTAACCCTAAAATTAATTTAACATAAATACTTAAAAACTACTTTAACAACATTAGAATGTATTAAAAAATCAGGAGGCTTTTTATTGTTCAGTTATCTTCAGGTATTCGCTGTGCTTGAATCTCCTAGAATATAAATATAAAAATTACTATTCCACTCCTGTGTTAGTCTACAAGCTTACTTTTGTGTGAGTCATATCGCGGAATGAAGCTGGCTTTAGTGTGATCAGTGACCATATAAAGTTTTATGTCTAGTCTACAGTCGTCTCAGTATGAGTTAGACGCTACTACCTTAGTTGTCGAGCGTCAAAAAAATACTATTTTTCTCTAGTCCTGCAGCAATGATATACGGGAATGAAGTTCCAAAAATCTAAAAATTCCACTTCTACGCGAATTAAGTTTTAGCCGACTGAAAATGCTAACGTCTTACCCAGTTCCGTTTTTCTCCAAATTTTGACCAGAACGTGACCGAACATTTTGAACTTTTGCCAGTGGTTTGATTGAAGACCTTACAAGAATCGAACGGTGGACAGTACAGATGAAGGCTGACAGACGTGTTGATGTGAGACGGATTTTCTACGCGATGCAGTCCCAGAGAATCTGTTCAAAACAATTTATTTGTAACAAATCAGTATCGCTTTCTTCATATTTAATTAAAGAAGTTCCATTTCCCCCACGAGCTTATATGAACGAGGCTAACACATTTTTTTCTTCAGTTTTTCGCCTGGAGGATCTGTAGTATCCTTCATTTGGCGTTAACCTAGCTTTGAAAAATAGCGTCGGGAGAGCCGTAACCGTTTTTAGACGAGACGAAAGAATTTGCGGTAAAGATGGCAGGGGATATTTGCAGGTATTCAATGCTCCTAACGTTTAAGCACGATTAATCTTGACCGACGTACTCAACTGGCTGTCTTATCAAGCATTGAACTCACTTCTGAATAATATCACAGTATGCAGGTAATTTTGGAGTCACAGCACATACCATCTCATTTATCAGGGATGTAGTCATGTCAGGACGTCGGCCCGGAACTTTTATAAGTGCACTGCTACAAAATATTTATTTTTTTCATCTCAACTAATTTAGATAAAAACTCAGTTTTCACAATATTTTTTCTTTTTGAATCTCGAGGCTCCCTTAGTACAAACTGCACAGTACGTGTGTTTGGTATATTATTAATAATAATCTTTATTTATTTCGTTAATAGCGTGAAATACGAAAAAAGTCAGGTAATACAAGTAAAATTACAATTCGTCGATAGAGTACGTAGTGTAGATAACTCAGTGAAACTTACATTGAAAAGTATGTGTTACATTCATCAAAAGTATCAATCTGGTCTAGCAATGTTATAAATATTTATTACTAGTTGTTACCCGCATCATTGCAGGCATCAAAAGAAACTTTATTTAGTTCTCGTGTTTTTAACGGACAAATAGAAAAACACCCGCAAAAAACTTCTTGGTTTCCGGGCGAAATGTCCTTCTAGGCTTCTCACTTACCTGGAAGAACATTTCGCCCGCTACCACATCGCCTTTGATAATGTCTACCACAGTTGTGGACGAAACGTCAGGTAGAAATACCATTGGACCACGGCGTACAAGCCCGGAAACCAAGAAGCTTTGCAACAACGACAGCCGTGAAAGCCTACACAATTGGATAAAACTTTGCTATATATTATGTAAGCACCCGGTCGAAGTCAGGGTAGACAGTTATTATAGCCCTAAAACTTTCCCCAGGAAATAAGCTATCGAATGGTAAAAACCGCATTAAAATCCGTTCAGTAGTTCTTGTATAGACGCGAACGCGTATTTTTTGAGCTGGAATGGTTCCGTCATCCCATTGGCTGGATTTTTTTCTCTGCCACTTACCGTTAATATAACAAACCGAGTTGAGATCAAGTTTAGTTCGAGATATTTCGTTCATCGGTTCACCGTCGAAGTCATCCGACTTGAAATCTTGTCCGATATCGCACTGGATATCTTCGTCAGGAGTTTGACGAGTCTTGGTCGATGATTTAGTCGGCCAGGCGTATCTTACTTCTTCAAGTTCACCTTGCAGCATCTTCATGAAGCAATGCGAGTTGGCATGATCGTGGATCGCAGACCCGTGACTCTCGCCCCAACATAATATCATCAGATTGAACTTGCCGTTTCCTTCGTCCACAAGATTTCTGGTATATCTGTGCCAAAATTAATTTACATTGAAATATTCAAATTTTAACACTCTAATGATCACATGCAAGAGGTCGTCACGCCACTGAGAAACGATTTATCTCGTCTCCAATTTCGGGACGAGATCGATATCTAAGCTAATTTATAAGTTTCACTTCTACCTAGTGCGACCACGATACAATTTTTCAATTGCATATTGATATGTAAATTAGTAAAAATCTGCTATTCTGTATGTTAAGGCCCCAGTACACAGTGGTCTGTAGTGGGCCATTGTAGACCATCGCCATTGTGTACAGGGGGTAATGATCTGTAGTGGCGGACAATTGTGAATCGTGGTGCGCTATCCATTTGTTGTCGGTTTTTTTGACACACTTCAAAGGAATCGTGGTGTAGCGTGGCCTGTGGTGTTCACACAGTGGCTCATTGTCCGGGACAGGTACCTACTTTTTTGTTGCGTGCTATACTATTTAAATTTTTAATCGCCCAAAATGTCAGTATCCTGGAGCAATGAAGAGACTTTTAGGTTTATAATACTATAATACTTGTAAACAGTATATAAATAAATAGCCGCGGCCGTAATTACTTCCACGTCCATCGCAAGTGCTTCGCCAGGCTGAAATGAGCCATGGGCCATTGTGTGAACACCAAGTGATAGTGGCCTACAGTTGCACATTGCAAAGCATGACCCACTACAGACCACTGTGTACTGGGGCCTTTAGAATTTACAGCACTGTAAAATGTCTCTCACCTTACCTAATTATGTAATGTCAAATTTATTAGAAAGTGATGCCCAAGCTTATTAGATACAGAGGTGACCTCGTTCCGTTGAATAGTAGTGATAATGCGTGGTTGATAAAAATATTGAACTGTCTTCCAGCTGACGTCATTCAGTAACGAGGTGACCTGCGTATCAAATGACCTTGAGTAATGTCAATGTTGTACATTATATGATGGATGTCGATATGTTTGCACGAAATACGTGTAACTTGTTAATGAAAAAAACATTTATAGGTTAGTAGAATATTCAATTTGAACAATCATGAATGAATGTAGTAATATTTCCTTAACCTAGAAGTAAGTCATGTTTTGCATGTGACATTATTATTGTACTGCACATAACGTTAAAGTGAAATTGTGACTGATTCACAATTTTGATGTCTGGGTCTACCCTGAAGGATTGTACGACGCGCCACTAATTAATTAGAATTTTTTTAGAAATAGAATTAACTGTTCCACAAAATATAAGATACAACAAAATGTTATATACTTTACAATAGTATTTAAGTATACTTATTTGTTTTAAAACAAAGCAAAAATAAGAAAAAATAATTTCCCAGTTATGGGACTAGATCTATTTGAACCATCATTAAAAATCTTTATTTTAATGTCATGTTGATGTACAAGAATATTCCTATGATTCCTTCCATTTTGAAAGTTCAACATTACAGAAAAGAAGATCCGTTTAGATAAGATAAAACACTTTTTTGTGCTCTAGTTCAAGTTAAAAACCCTGGTCCAAATTCCTCCAGCTTTCAGATGTTGACATATTTTGTCCAAATTTTATTATTTTTGGTTTCAGGACAACTGTGATATTTTCAACAGATGTTTCTCAACTGAAAAATATTTTATGTAAGTTATTTATATTTTTTGTCGAATTGAAACTTCTTTAGCGAGGTATCTGCGTTAGAAATTTTAAAGGGGGCATGATTCAACGGTAGAGAAGCTTAATGCTTAATCAGAGCTAATAAAAACAGTATTAAAGGGAATTTTGCGACCGCAGTTCGAAATTTCTCGAGAACATATTTTACGATCTGAGGGATCAGCCACCTTAAGAATTAAATCGTGAAATAGCCTAATAGCGTGTTTATCCCACAGCAAAACACATCATGGAAACATTCAATTAACTCATTAACTTGAATGTGCTAAAGATTTGTACACAATTAGTATTTATATAAGTATAATTTATTAGTGTATTTGCCATATGGCAACATACACTATTGGCGTCGGTCGGATGGCGGGGCCTAGGGGTCGGACCAAAATTTCTCGACGTTTCATAACCTCCTAAACACTTTGGCACCATTTTTAAAAATGTTTATATATATATGTATATATATTATATATATATATATATATATATTTATATATATATATATATATATATATATATATATATATATATATATAGGTATGTGTGTACGCGCGATAACTTTTGAAAGAGTTAATTGATTTCAACGAAATTTGGGCCACGTGTTGAAATTCATCACCGCAAGAAGCCTATTTAAAATGGGCCTATCGGGCTATTTTAAGGGTAGTTTTTAGGGGTTGAAAAGTGTTTTTGGGCCCCAAAATACCGAAAAAATTCTCCGAATCGTTTCAAAATTGAAATTTAACCCTTTGGTAGTGATTAAAAAGTGTCCCCACAATTTTAATAAAATCGGCCAGACAGGACCGGATTTACAAATTTTATGAAAACACTAGTTTGCAGATAGTGACTTATTTATTGAAGGGTGTATTTAATTCGGTGTAGACGTTAGATTGATAATAATATTACAATTAAGAAAAAAATTTTATTTTAATGGGTGTATTAAGGGGTTAAATTTTTTATTTTGCCCAAAAACAAACTTAATTTCACATAATAAAAGTATAAAACCACACGGCCCTCTACAAGCAAATACACTATATTGTCGGCAGGGTTTTGGCACTGCGACCCGGGTTTTTTTATTTATTTAATCTTTCTATTATAATGCTTCAACACAACAACAGTTTAATCGATACTATTTACAAAAAGAACTTTCATTACCAATCGCAATATTTATTTGCATTTCAATTATTTATTAGTTATTAATTGTTGAATGGGTCAAAAGAAAAAATTATTGAGATATCAATCATACAAAGATGCACACTTTTTTTATTTCAGACTGTATTTTTTACTAAACTAAAGCGAACTAAGCTTTTTTATAAAATTTTTGTTATGGTTATTTACAACGAAAAAACAATTTAAAAAAATATGTCACAAATAAGTAAACAATTTCAATAAAATATCGAAATTTAGAACATTTTTTTTGTAATTTATCAAATATGTATTCTTTAAAATTCAACGATTATTTTTCTTAAAAGCGATCTTTGTTTTGTAATAAATATCTCGAGCAGAATATTATGACTCGTGTGACTGCTAAAACTCATTTTCACATAATCTCACAATTCGTCAGTAACAAATTTCATTCCATCCTAGGTACATAAACTTATTAAGTTGTACACAATATGTCGTAAATCACAAATTCATAATTTTGTGTTCCGTTTGTATCTACTCTTCACTCAAATAGGTAACTAAATTGAACAGCGGTCAACAAAAATTATCTATTCAGGTAGAAATTTCTTCACTTAAACGCGATAAGAAATATATTTCCATTTTCCCGCAAAATCTTTCAATTTCGTAAATACATTAGTACAGATATTTTGGATACTTTTAAACTAAATAAAAATCTTAAACCAAATATATGAATATATATGTGTAACTAGAACGTAAATGCAGTTTTTATGTATGACGTGTGGCATTGTGTTAAAACGAGCGATCAGCGAGTCTTAACAATCACACGAGCGTTATGTTCAAGAAATACTTATAGATACTACATTTTTGCTAATTTTCATTTCTTAATAAGTATTGGTATATATTTATATTGTTGAGAGTTGATTGTTGGGCCATATTGGAATCTATTTGAATTGTTTACGAAAACGACGCCTACTTTGCCGTCTCTGTTGCTCATATGGTTTTAAATGACACCCGGCCGGAAAATTACTATTGGATCTCTAAAGTAGCATTCCTTTTGTTTTACTTTACGCACTCGTGCGAAATGGGTCATTTTACTACCTCGTACAGCACCGGCAAAACAAATTTTTCAATTTCCTTTAGGCTTGTACATTTAAAACCGATAAAATAATGTTTCTAACAAAACTTTTTTTTTCAGAATAAGTAATAATGTGATATTGCATTATCTATAACAATATTGATATTGTAAATTATAGACGCTCGACGACAGAGGTCATAAGCGTCTGAGATAATACTATTATTTTACTGATTTCTATAGTAAGCAGAAGAACTTCGTTGTTTTGTTTTTTTTTGATAAATTTTGTGATTGAAAAGTAATAATATGAACAAAACAAATAAAATGTTACTATAATCATTGAGTAAATTTCTGATCGATGCTATATATATTTTAATCATAATGCGATGATTATATCAATCCATCAATTAACCTACCTATATCTGTCGAATTTAGCAAACCTTCTCCATTCGGCGGGATTCGATTTGTACGATTTCATTACGTAACTTACGTATTCGATATTTACCGAATCACTTTCGAATACTCGATGCAGTTCTTTGATTAAATCATTAAGCGTCGCAATAACCGGCATTGTACTAATTACTTTCATTAACTGTATATTATTTTCTTTTTTATAATCATTACTACAACTACCGCTGTTGTAATCCGTCATACTCCTAGGACATATCTCCATTTTTTACGAAGGTACAATTAAATGTTTACGAAAAGAAAAATTTAAAAACAAAACACGGACTGTTATGATCGGATGTGTCACTGTTCTTCTTTTTTTTTAATGTCACTACCCGGTCTCGTACTCGTTGGACATAAACGGAACCGAAAAACAATTGACAAATAAAAACAAACGAATACCGTTCGATGTTCACTTGTACACTTGATGTACTCAACTGCTGGAATGCCTATCACTGTGCTAACGTTTTTACTTTATATTCAATGTTTCTAACAAAAGTAAACTGATTTTACTTTTAATCCGTTTTTTTAACTTGGCGTAAACAATTTTTTTTAAACAAATAATGGCGGAGATAATCAAACGTCATATTTTGTTTATCTTCGACTTATTTATATTAAACATATTTTTTTACACCAAAGAAAAATGCAAATACAACTTGTACAAAAAACACCAAATATTCTTCCAAAAGACACGAAAACAGAACGTAATTTATTTATTTGTAGCAAAAAAACAAGCTAAGAATTTCTAAACTTTTTTTAACAGATATCATAACAAAATGGTAGCAAATAGTAGTAAAACGGGACCTCTATCTGTAATTTAGTTTTAGTGCGGGTTTTTTGGGTCTTATATGAGTGATGACTAGATAGAAGAACGCATATTTCAAATTTATCGTCTATCTATCTGTTTGTATTGGCAGAACTCGAGAGCGCCTAGATCGACTTTTATTAAATATTTTTACTGGTCAACAGATGATTATTATGTTAACATGAATTTGTTTTTAGATTAAATAAAAAAAATTAACCCCTAAATATACTCCTTAAATTTTTTTTCATAGTTGAAATATTAACATCAATTCAACATCTGCATCAAATTAAATAAACCCTTCAGTTAAAGTAAATCCGCAGTCTAATGTTTTCATAGAATTTGTAAGTTCGGTCCTGTCAAGCCGATTATATTAAAATTCTAGCAGTACATTTTAGTCTTTACTAATGAATTAAATTTCAAACGATTCTGAAAATGTATCAGTACTTTTGAGTCAAAAAACATTT
The DNA here is from genome assembly GCA_034508555.1 of Venustoraphidia nigricollis. Taxonomy (NCBI): domain Eukaryota; kingdom Metazoa; phylum Arthropoda; class Insecta; order Raphidioptera; family Raphidiidae; genus Venustoraphidia; species Venustoraphidia nigricollis. Next base: position 655,795 of record JAVRKA010000032.1, on the reverse strand, counting down.
TTCAAACCCTGAAAACAGTCCTTAAAATGGTCTAGCTAGGTCCATTTTAAATATACTTTGTGCGGTGATAAATTTCAATGTGTGTACCAAATTTAATTAAAATCAATCAAGTCTTTCGAAAGTTATTGCCCGTACAAATACATATTATAGCCCAGCTAGAGTAGTGGTGACAGCACTATAGACTCGCATACGGAAGGTCTGGGTTGAAATCCCGGCGGGGGCAGATGTGGCTGAGACTTTTTCCTACTGCCTCTCGGCTCTCGCCGAGAAACGATAATTCCTGTACCGGCCATCTTGATTGAGGTTTTCCATGGTTTCCCTCAATTAATTCCAGATAAATATCGAGATGGCTCCTTATTTGATGCCATGACCGATTACCTATCAAACTCCTAGTTCAAAAATTACCTACCTTATCCTAATTTTCTATAATTCCTTCATTCGCCCATTGCTATTACATAAGTTGAAGTTTTAAAAATGTAGACAAATAACGGGAAGTGTGGTAGATGGAAAATAGTAATGGTGCGAATGACGTCTGTTATGACATAAAGTCGACAAACGGACGTTAAACGCATTGTTTTCGATTGAAAGCAAATTAGTATTTCGTGAAAAATTATGTTAATTAGTAATAATAACAGCCTCGTATGATTTTAAATAGTGCGCCAAGCTAGAAAATGTTTAAGACGTATCCTATAAAATAATCAAGGTGTTTCAGAATTTGTGAAGTTTTTTGTATTAGGAAAAGTTTGGGAAACGCTAGTATAGTTTATGAATGCTACTGCACAATCGATAAGCTATTTGTATTTGGAAAAATAATGTAAATCGGTTTAGTGGTTTTTGAGTTTCAAGGCAATGCATACAAGGTACGCAGTTTGTACAAACATCTGTTATTATGTTAGTACCTAAAGATTAATTTAAATAATATTTCTGCAATATATTCCATATTCTATTCTATTTATTAGATTCAGCCGTTTCTAATGTCATAGATTTTTATTTAATAAAACGCAGCGACACTTTTTAAGGGTAAATCAATAAAACGCATTTCATAATCGTGTCAAATGGTTTTTGTCAGATAGTATTATATTTTACTTCAAATCTTTAATAAAATCTGATTGCATAACGCACGAGTTGGCTGTGGATCAGATCTGCACAAGTTCAAAATCGATACGCGTCGTCCAGTTGTCTCGTGGCGTTGATAATAATAGATAATTAATATTGTCTTGTTTCTTTGGAAAATCTAATATTGATCGGTTAAATTGTAAAATCATAATTAATTGTTGTGATAAATAGTTTCTGTGTTTGTTGTAGATTATTTACATATAAGTATCTTTTCGGTAAATGTAAAAAATGAGTGTTTATTATTTCCTTAAGAATTCGACAGTGTTTGACAGCTGTGGGTAAGATTGATTTTGAGACGTTAGTTTTACGTACATATTTTAATAATTGTTTGAATACGCATAATAAACTATTTTAAAGAAAACATGTGTTTTGAAAAGAATTTTAACATTATTTTGTTCGCTGTAAATTCTTTTTTCGAGCCAATAAATTTTGGTTATGCAATGTAGGCAATGTGACTTATTTACGCAATATAATATTTATTGTAGTTTATAGAAGCTCGACATTAGTTTAGACCAGAGGTTCCCAACCGTATTTGAACCACCGTCCACAATAGTAAATATTATTGAAATATTAGTATAATTTTGCATATTATCTGTTTCGAAATCAGTAATGTTTTGTTTAACATATATTAATAAGCTTACAATATATAAACTTGGTACAGTTAATATATTGAGCTTTATAAACGATTTCCTACAACTGTAACGGCAGTTTAGATCTAATATTAATCGAATTGCTGTTTTTTGTAGTTTAAAAATCCTATTAAGAGATATTTTACGTATTTTGTATTGATTTCTTATAACAAATATTTTTTTAATTTTTAATTTCAGATATGATCATAGGACTCAGGCCTAAATAAGCAGGATTAGGAGGGCCCGCCCGCGCCTTGGTAGGCTGAACCAACTAAGAGATGAACAGATGACAGAAATCCAATGAAAGTGTTAAAAACAATGCCTGAATAAGAATTCGCGACTTTCAACCCGTTATATTAAAAATAAATTGATATAATAAAATAAGACTTCAGTGTAGTGTTTAATTTAGAAGTGCAGTGTGTCGGTTCGCGTTCAAAACGGGATCCAGGAATGCAGAGCCTTATACAGATGACTGAATCAAGGAACTAACTGCTGGGCCTTAGAATCATCATTCGGCACAACTTGGTATGTATTATTATTCTTACATGTTCTTGACTTTTTTTGCTTCCCTTTAACCTGGCGTTGATTAGTCTGAAAATGCCGTGGCGATAGTTCTTTGTTTTTTACTCACAACATTTTTGAGAAGATAAAATTTTGGTTAGAATTGATGCTGTTATTATTATTGATTTATAAAAATACATTCTACATTTTTAAACAAATACATAATTTCAAAATTGAACATTTTAAACTATCAACGTAGCATATTCTACCGTTTTTGAAAGGACCATTAAATAAATGTTAAATAATTGGGCACGAAAGTGTTATAAATCTCTTAACCAATAATAATTTATGGGAATGCAGTTCTTTCACCTGCGTTTGTCAATTAAGACCTGGAAACTGACAAATGTTCAAAGATCTGGGATAATATACAAAGTATGAACATCATGCGGTAGACCTTACGCGGCTATCATAGGTTATCGGTGTTTTTTAGTCAGATAACCTTCTGCTGACTCGTAACTCTTCCATCGCGGTAAATCTTCGTTGAATATCTGCTTAATGAAAACGAGATTCATGGAATCATGTTCATTCAGTAAATTAAAAGTGACAAATAAATTTAAACACTATGATACGACAGCTGATTGTATATATGGTTGCGATATGCGTAATATCAGTACGCATGAGACATATATGGTATTTTTTGCACGTACGTCCTATAAAATAGTTTGGTTTCATGTTCGGTATACTTGTAACATTTTTGACTGTTCGATTGTGAAACAAACTTCATTTCTATTGATTGTTTATAAAAATTACTATTCGCGCCTGTCGTTGTCTTACATGTATTTCTGATAGTAGCTGATAGACATTGAGCTATAGATATGGAGTGCTAATTTACTACTGCGGATACAAACCGACAAGAAAAAGAAAGCGATAAACACGGTGTATGCATGTCTCTTTCTGGCTCGTCTTGTTGTATGCTGTTGAACAAAGATGGTATGGTTACCGCAATTATCGCTATCTCTTTCTGTCATTTTGCTCGCGCAATTCAGACTAACACTCCATATTTGCAACTCATTGGATGATGGTTAATTACAATTAAAACATATATGAAAGAGTTAATTGATTTTAACGAAATTTGATCCACATGTTGGAATCTACCATCGCACGAACCCTATTTAAAATGGGCCCGATCTGGCCGTTTTAAGAGCAGTTTTTTGTGGTTGAAAAAAGTTTTTGGGTCTAAAAATACCGACAGAATTCTCAGAATCGTTTCAAAATTTAAATTTAACCCTTGAAAACAATAGTTTGCGTATACGAATTTATTTACTGAAGGTGTATTTAATTTGGTGCAGATGTAGGATTGATAACAATATTTCAACCGAAAAAAAATTATTTTAAGGGGTGTATTAAGAGGTTACATTATTTTATTTTGTCCAAAAACAAACTCAAGTTCACGTAATAAACCCACAATACGAATATTAGCGAATACACCAGAGTTTTGGCACTGTGACCTGAGTTTTTTTTTTATTTTTGGTACAGATCATCATAAATAATTCAACGGCTGAGTGGTTTTTAATCTGGAAAATTAATTTTCATAGGTTGAATTTTACTGTTATCTGCGAATAAAAATCCAATTAGATGATAAAAAACTCATGCAAATATTTTTTTCTGTTTGATATAATTTAAGGATATATTAAATAAATATGTTATTAAAATTTTCCAGAAAAAATATTTTTTAATATGTATTTTGTGTCGTAATAACTCTAGCAATTAAATCTCTGGATATTGTGTAATACAAGAAATACTCATTAGATATTAAACTTTTTTTTTGACACAAAATAAAAAATGCGTGTTGCGACACACGCGACCGAAGTGTAAAAATTTTGTTTAATCTTGAGAGTAGACACTAAGTGCTTTATCTTTTTTGGATAGCAGAAAACATTAATCCATAGCTCAGCTGTTGAGTGAAAACAAATCTGTCTTTTGTTTTTAACTTTTTCATTTTAATTGTATAACTTAAAATTTCTACCATAATTTTGTTCAGAAACGTTATATTAAATCCAAACTTTAACAAAATATTAGAAAAATATCGATTATTAATTGTAAATACTTGTGTAAAATCTAAATAATGTTAGATGATAAATTCATAGAATCGTCCAGAGCTCCTAGTGTTAAGGAGGTCCTCTTTAAATTCAACAGCACATTTATTTGTTTTTATCGATAACCTAATCTTGTCAAACGGTTGTCCGCTACTTTAAGTATTCGTTTGTTATTGTTTACAAACTGTTTGTAAACAACATAGTTGCATTCTTAATAATGATTAGGAAGGGGGGAGCACCGTTCAATCATTCATAGCCATAACTCATAAGTAACGCCGTATTATTCATTCACTTAACTTCTTGTACCTATTACATAATATAGATATTATGACATCGAAATTTCAATTGAAATTTATTTTTTTTTGGGAGGGCGAATCTGCATCGCGCATAGAACGATTATTCGTTTTGTGCAAAATCAAAAGTACTTCCAGCTACTCGATTTCCAGTTGAAATTCTGTTATCACGTAGCATGTGATATCAGAATGTCAGAAGTAAATTCAGCTGAATCAACTTTAAGCTGCGTGAAAATCGATTGACCCGTTTTTGTGAACCGATATTAATTCATTTGTTAAATTAAATACAAAAACTATTTCTAATCAACCGAAAAACAAAAATACAAAGCATAAAATTTGTCCCCTTTGAACTGCTATGCGTTGGTTGTAGTCGAACATATAAATATGCTGTCTGTGAAAAAAATACTCATAAAGATCATTATAATTTTTGCCCTCCTACTTCAGAAGAGACAAACGCGTTCCTAGATTGTGAAGTCAGATGTTCTTATTTCCATATTCCAGGACAATTTCCCAATAATATTTTCAATATGATCTGATCATCTGACGTATAAACTGAGGTGATTGACCCGTTGTTGTACATGCCGGGTATACTTCTCTAGTCCTCACCGTCCATCGTGACAACTGCACAAACTAGGTAGGCCATAGGACTAGGACATATAAGCACTACGTGCTGCTAGAGATGTTCAACTTGCCTTGAATAGTCGGTTCTTAAAGTCGGAGCACAGGCAGCACTTTTTGTACCGAAAAAGCAGCTATTATCACGATTGTATCGCTTTTGACAACACCTCAGCTACGTAAAATTTCTCATTCGGTCGCGTGATTTGGTAACAGCATGAAGACTTCGGTCCTATGCACACGGATCGACCAAACTAGTTCAGGATACGACTGTTGTGCAATCGGTTTGCAATCGATTGAGGTTTTTTGTCCGCAAACGAGCGCGACTGAATCTGAATTGGCAAAGATGGTTGCTCCTGCCTTTCAGAAGAAAAATCTGGCAACAACATCCAACTGAAATTGCGTTTCGTGCTGTAAACACGATTGCACACAACCAGTTTGAAACTTATTTCAAATCGGTCGTGTTTCTGGCGACTCATGTGCGGCTTCCCATTCTCTGACTGACGAAAATTTGGTCGACTTGCACAGATGAAGCCGATCTGGAAGTCGACTTGCATCAAAGGTGGTTCCAAGTCTCGTATCTCTGCATGCTACGTGCCAAGTGACTACCTTGATCTTGGTGGCACAGAACCTACCTGTATTGTCAAGTAGTGTCGCGTTTATAATATCGCTTGTACGTGCGGCGATCAAAATGTGATCTCAACTTGCTTTGTGGTGCCGCCAGAAGACAGATGAGAATATTTTTTTAAGAACGTTTAATCCCAAGATACACAGGCTACCCCGTTGCTGAATGACGTCACTTGGGAGATCATTCATATTTTTATCAACCACGCATCATCAATTAACACCTCACTAGACTTTGTCATCCCCTCTCTACTATCTAACGAAACAAGGTCACCTCTGTATCTAATGACCTTGGTTCACTGATTCCTATATCTATAGATACTATTACGTAAAATTCTTCGTGTACATGTCTGTAACTATCTCGACAGTTCATTACGTTTTTAGTGTATTTGCCATATGGCAACATACACTATTGGCGTCGGTCGGATGGCGGGACCTAGGGGTCGGACCAAAATTTCTCGACGTTTCATAACCTCCTAAACACTTTGGCACCATTTTTAAAAATGTTTATATATATATGTATATATATATATATATATATATATATATTTATATACGTATATATATATATATATATATATATATATATTTATATACGTATATATATATATATATATATATATGTGTACGCGCGATAACTTTCGAAAGAGCTAATTGATTTCAACGAAATTTGGGCCACGTGTTGAAATCCATCACCGCAAGAAGCCTATTTAAAATGGGCCTAATCGGGCTATTTTAAGGGTAGTTTTTAGGGGTTGAAAACTGTTTTTGGGCCCCAAAATACCGAAAAAATTCTCCGAATCGTTTCAAAATTGAAATTTAACCCTCTGGTAGTGAATAAAAAGTATGAAAACACTAGTTTACAGATAGTGACTTATTTATTGAAGGGTGTATTTAATTCGGTGTAGACGTTAGATTGATAATAATATTACAATTAAGAAAAAAATGTTATTTTAAGGGGTGTATTAAGGGGTTAAATTTTTTATATTGCCCAAAAACAAACTTAATTTCACATAATAAAAGTATAAAACCACACGGCCCTATACAAGCAAATATACTATATTGTCGGCAGGGTTTTGGCACTGCGACCCGGGTTTTTTGTGATTTGATTTTTAAATTTTCAAGAACAAACTGTGCTAGAATAAATATATGTTAGTTTTATTTTATTTTTTGAAAAACTCTCGTATTTTTTATCTTGAAAGTAGTTATCGCTTATTTTTTTATAATAGTGGGTCAATCTTCTGCGTAGTTATCGTTGATTTGTTGGTTTAACCGAAAAATATACGTAAATACACAAACACTTTTTATTTAAATTATAAAATGAGTTCCGACTTCCAATTTCAATCCAAACTGTGAATGTAATTATCTTTTTAAAACAATAAAAATTATTGTTTATTAAAACCCACGTAGTTACTAATAAGTCATTTTAAATTTAAAAAATCAATACCTACTATTAAATTACAGTTTTTATTCTACAGAAGAATTTTATTCAACTATATTTTAAATATTTTATGACATATTCTAAGTATTTCTTGACATATTCTATGTGTTTCTAATATACGGATGGATTAAACTGTATTTTATTATTATTATTCCGGACATTGTTAATCTCGTAAAAACTTATTCACATTTACTCCGAAGAGCACGGTTTTCCAAAATGTATTTTTTTTTAATATTTAACAGTAGATTTTTTTTAATTAAAACATTGCAAGTTTTCTCTTCAGTTATAAAAGTCGCATGGATGTTCTAAATTGTCTTTTCATAAGTTGTTATCAAATCCATAACTAAGTGAACTATTAAAATGTATTTGTAGACTGAGTGAATAATCTTAATCTTAATAAGATTTAATCAGGCCCCTCTTTTCTACTGGGCCCTGTAGTTCCTGGCAGATCAGCACCCGATAGCCGATACCGTCGACAAATATATCGATATATTTTTTTATAATGTATTTGTTAACTATTGATCTGCTTAGTAATTACGCTCTTTTTTTAAGAAAAAATAATCTTCTGTAATAGTCATATAGGGACCCCATTATCCTGAAAAGCTCAGGGCCTCCAATTGGTTGAATGCGGCCCTGGATTTAATATATTTTATTTAATAATTATTTAATAATTCCCCGCCAAATGACAATGTTCCCATCATAAATTAACAAACAAACCTCCTTGTTTGCCGGTCTTAAACATTTTAAGTTAGTTTTATTTTTTTTGTATTGTGGAAGACTGGAAATTACTGTTGTACTTTGTTTAGTAAAATTGAAACGGTTAAAGTCAAAATATTTTCCTAAAATTTGTATATTTCTGATATCGTGTATCTATTTTTACAAAAGAAAGTGTTGTTTTAGAACCAGTGTTTTTAAATAACCGAAAATGTCTACAGTTACAGTAAGTATTTTTTTAATTTTACATGTTACTTAACCTAAATATATAAGCGGTCAAACATAGCAGTCATCTTGAGAATTTACTTATCAAATGAATAGAATTTTAATTCAATACGATTTTTATTCACAATTTTAACCCAGGATTGTGGTGAACCCGAAAAGACAGACAGTAATGCATCGACAAATATCGAACAGGAAGGTGAAGAACCAGAAATTGAGCCTCATTTTGAGCCTATTGTTAATTTACCAGAAGTAGAAGTTTCAACAAATGAGGAAAACGAGAATGAAATGTTCAAATCTCGTGCGAAACTTTTTCGATTTGATACTTCTGAACCTGGTACCCCACAGTGGAAGGTAAACTATTAGTACTAGTAATTATTGTTTTGCGCTACCTCTATAGTAACTTATTGTGCAAGAAATTAGCTACTCAAATGAAATATCAAACATTTCAAAACTATACTGAAAATGTGCAAATATTTTTTTATGTATTTCAGACATAATTCGTGACGTTCGTTATAAAGTAATGTCACTCGTCGATAATATGATTCATTACGTTCTAGATGCATAAACTATTATTTGTTTGTGACTTAATTTCCTATTTTAAACATTGTAATTATTTTTAGGAGAGGGGAACGGGCGAAGTAAAACTTCTGCGGCATACAGAAAATAACACTGTTCGTGTCGTAATGCGAAGAGATAAAACTTATAAAATTTGTGCTAACCATTTCATTACTCCATGGATGTCTTTGAAGCCTTGTCTGGGCTCTGACCGAGCCTGGGTTTGGACAACGGCTGCTGATTTCGCCGATCAAACTATTAAACCTGAATGTCTTGCTATACGATTTGCTACTGCGGAAAGTGAGTGGAAAAGTTTGCTTTTAAGTTAGACATCAAAGGTCACAGTGCCTTGATTCTAAACCCTCGATGTCTAGTCACTAACACATTATTGAAATAATTGTTTGAACGGAATATTATTTCAATTTTAGTTGCCAACTCGTGGAAACAGAAGTTCGAAGAAGCGCAGAAAATCATTTCGGAAGAATGCGATTTATATCGGAATAGTAGGACTCCAGACTCGACTGGCGAATCTGATACGTCGTCAAGTGAATCAAATAGTCCAGAAAAAAACAAAAAAAATCAAATAGATAGCGAAAAGGTTGAAGAACCTGAAGATAAAAAAGATGAATCTAAAGAAACAATTGAAGTCAGTGAAAAACTAGCCGAACTCAATGTTTCTAAGTAATTTTTTTTTAAATGTTGCATTCCTATTTCTTAAGAGGCGCGTTCTGAAATTTAATTGTAGAGTGGTATTGCTTAGAGGAAGATATCAATGACATACATGTGTCCGAACGGGCTCCACCACAAAATGGCGGATTATTGTCATTACACTTGGTTTCAAGAACTACGGGAGTTTTCCTTAATTCTTTATAAACCGACTGTCAGCTCCGAACTCTGATTAAAGTCTTAATTGGATTTCCAATTAATATTATTAATAATAATAAAAAACATGAACACTAGGTTCACGTGGCAATTTGAAAATCATTAGTCCGTATTGATAGCAAAACGAAAAATGAAAAGTAATTTGACATAAATTATACAATTAAGTTTCAGAATGAATTTTTAATGTATTTTGTGAACTTTTATAACTTTATATACTTACATCGTTGTTTGTTAAGCAATTTTCTACATTTGTATATTAGAAATAGATAATTAATCTAACATTTTTTATGCAGCTTTGGCGATTACTTAGGTAACATATCGTATATTTCGTACGTTATGTAATTAATTACCAAACAGTAAACTTAAAACTATGTTTTTGAGAACTTTCTAAATTAAACCTTTTCTAACTTTTTACCTTGAGAAAATTGTCAATTATTTTTATAATAGTTTTCGATCAACTCCATAATCACAGGTTGAACATGGCCGAACAATAGATCGACGCCAGTGATTTCGCAAAGATGTGATTAAGAGGATGATGATTAGCAAGAGATAGAGCCCTCTAGTCATCTGGGATCACCTCTCCAGCATTCTCCCTTAGTCACAAAGCAGCGTTTTGAACATACAATTATTGAACAGACTTTCAACTTTTTGTCAATTGTTTGTAAAATAATTGTGCTGTTTTATGATACATGTCATGTATTGTAAATAATTAATGAATGGCATGGCTTATTAGGTGTTGTACTATCTTTGTTATGAAAATAATAAAGCCTAATTTGTTATTGGCACCATTATGTGCAGAATTTGCAACGCAAAAATCTTTCTGGGTTCATTGGAACATTACTTACTATCGCACATTGTCCGGTAATTTTTTAAGCAATTTGTATTGATTTCCGATATATCAGTATATTATCTAATTATCTATTTCTAATACGAACATTAAACTATGTATTATCGATTTTACAGAAACAAATTTTGGAATAGAATATAAGATTGTGGCACTGAAAAGAACATTTTTAATATTTTTATAAAAAAATTCGTTGAGCATACTATTTACTAATCTGTCAAAATAAACGGATAATATTCCTCTAAGGTTAACTGGTCATTTTGTTATGTACGGAATGTTCCGCCATTTTGTTTCATGACTTATTCCTTCTAGAGTTAACTATCTAACATAAGTCTGATTCTTGTTTGTTTAAGATTAACAACTTTGTAACAAAGGAGCGCCAGATTCTGCATTTTATTGAAAGTCACCTCAGAAATAAGATCTTGAAGCAGTAGCCTCGAGGTGTTATTTCTGAAATGGTTTGGAGACATTTTGTGTCAATGTGAGTCTGATTCTTGTATCATCACAGGCATTTTGTTTTTATAAAGTGACCAATGTCACTAAAATTTAACTATAGTTAACCGCATTTATTATGAAATCCGTTTTTAATTCTGTAGGCAGACTATCATTCCAAATCTCTTTAATTTTTATGTAATTCTATTTATAAATCTAATAAAGTGCTCTTATTAGTTTTTTCGTAGATTTTAGACCCTCAACAGCCGAGGCCATTAGCAAGTATTAGTTTTTTTAAACACTATTAAATAATTACATGGTAAGTGTTAAAAAATACCTGAGACACTAAAGTTGAACTCCTATTTGAGAATTGCCAGTGAAAAACAATTGAATACTTTTAACTAGGGCTAGGCCAAAACTGTTTTTCCAATATTGATACTTTCTGCTCCAATATCGATATAGTACAGTAATACTCCGAAATTACATGATAGGTAGGACTGACAAAGATCGCGTAGCTTGGAAGACCTGTCCTACTTTCAACCTTGAACCAAATACCAGGTAAATCTTTATGATACGAAACTAGCAAGGAATCTGATTTTCAATCCTAGAAACTTAATTGCCTGAATTCTCAGTCTCGTCCATATTGATATGTAAAATAAGGTGTATATATTCATAGTACAGTATCTGCAGTGCAAGACCTATGTTTCGCTTTTTATTAGTACTACCTTCATAGACAATACAAAATCATTTATATTGTTAACTTCTATATTGGGCATTTATGTCACGTTTCGTGCAGGATTTTAAATTTTGTTTGTTATTCTAACACATAGCAAAAACCGAAATTTCTAAAATGACGTTATTTTAGTGTTTTACGTCCCACTTATTTGAACTGCACTGTGCTAATATTTTTTGAGGGATGTGAAATTGACTTATAATTTCTATAATAGTACATACACGACTTCAATTTAAAATGAAACCACTTTTCATAAAATGAAACAATTCTAGTGACTGGTGTTTTTAAACAATTACATTGTTACGACACTTCATATCAAATTAGTAGTAAACATGTATTGGCTGTATGATATGGAAAAAGTTTTTCAAAGAAAACTTCAAATTCAGTTTGACAGAAAATATATTTTGTATTGGCAATTTTTTTAATGTAGGTTGGGCTGTGTGGTACTGACAAAAGATTGTATATGTGAGATCTATCAAAAAATATACCACTTTTATATACATGTATTATTCGCTTTGCTCAAGGTCGCCTTTACATTTCTAAGGCTCCGTTCGCGTGACGAGTCGAGGCAAGTCATTGATATATTTGTTCACATCAGGAACTTTGAATTTTCAGTCGTACAAAGCGATGAACACTTCTGATTTTTTAAAATTAAACCGATATTCCCAACAGTTAAATTGAAGTTTAAGATTCTTATTTTACCGATGCTTTGCTACAACTGAGAGTGTAACGAAAATTGAAACACGCCCTTCTTACTTTCCTGACGGTTTACTTCATAAGAGGAGAGGGGGGGGGGGGCGATCGATATTGCTCTCTATCCTGTCTCTCACTGACGCACTGAGTGGCGACGATAGGCGTTTCACTTTTCGTTACGCGTTCATTTCTTTGCTTACAGTAGCGTGACATGACGTTTAAAAAACTATTCAATGACCTTTTCCACCCGATTTGATGAGTACTTGTAAATTTCTTATTACAAATCACACGGTATGATTAAAATTAACAGATCGTTAAAATATCTGACTGGTTAATTCACTGATTAAGCCTCCACTCAGTTTACTGAACAGTTTTGATTGCAAGTTTGAAAAATAAACAAAGGTATTGTGTGACGAATTCTGAAAAACTTTGTTGTTAATATATTGTGTGTAAAAAAATTTGCATCTTTTTGCAGATCATATAATCTGGAATATTATTAACACAAAATCTCTTATTACTTACAAAGAAATTGGGGTAATTTTTGGAAATTAATATGTCGACTTAATTTAATAATATCTTTTTAACAATATACATTATATACCAATAATACGTAGGCGCCTGCGCAATGTAGACTTTAATTTTTGGAAGAGAATTTAATTGTCACAATTTGTTGTATCGGTGAAGAATTGAATTTGAGTCAACCAAGTCGTATTAGATTTCATCTGCTTTTTACAAGAAACTGTTCTTTGAATTTTAAAACTTTGTAAGTGATAAGACGTGTGGAAATAATACATATTTTTGTGTGATAAACCCATCAGTGTTACGCCGTTTTGATTGTTTTGTCATGCTAATGGGTTTAACATTATTCAAATGGCATTTTTATTTATATTTGATGGTGTATTAATTATAACTTACATTTTCTTAAATTTTGCTTCTGTTGAATTTCACTTGCGTTGAGCCATCTCCCCAAATGTAGAAATAAATGAAGTACTGAACTGGAAGATCATCTTTGTGTTAACTTTTAAGCCGGTAGGTGGTAGCACTGCATATTATATAGTTTAAAATGTCGCTGAAATTTGCACAGTACTTTTTACTTTTTTGTTGTTGGGTGACTAAATGCAAGTGACGATTAAATAAAATATAAATTGGGTACTTCAAAAAAAAAAAGAACCAATAAGAAAATATTCTAATTTATTGTAAACATTTTTCACATACAACATTAATGCCTATTTAAAACATTTTTTTTATTAGAATAAATTCATCTTTTTAATGATGTCAATGGACATCGACTTAAAATGTACATTTCTGCAACTTTAATAATTAATGTATTGTTGTTTTTATTTATTCAAGAAAATACAGCAGCTTATTTACTATTACTGTGCCTAACTTAATCTTCAATTTTTTCTGCTTATTTTTTAGTACAGAATACAGATATTGTAGTGAGTTTATTTTTACAGAAAATGTTTTTTTTTTGGCGAAAGCATTGAAATAAAACAATAGAAGACAGAAATATGGAAATCGCCATATAATAGTTTTCTTTTGTTTTGCGTTATTTGATGTAAACTATTTTTATTGTGATTTTGTTTAGGATTTTTATTTTAGTATAATTTGGATTTATTATAGGTTATTCGTAAATTTTTGTAAAATGAATCAATTTTATTAAATCTTAGATTTCCTGAATGCCAACATTATTTTCGATAGTTCAAATTTCTCATATTTTTCAAAGCATATAAAAAAATCATATTTTATACAGTCTAAATAATACAAAGTGTATAATATACGTTTTGTAATGTTTTACTGAATTTTCAAATAAACAGTGTATTCATGTAATGTTTTTTTTGATTTTCTCTTTTGTCTATGAACGAATGGATGAACGTTATGTAATTTAAAAGATACTGTGACGTCAAAGCGGCCCATTCAGCGCATGCGCCTAATCTACCATTACTATCTGTAATCTATTCATTTAAATAATCAAAGTAAACGTCTGGTTCTGACAGCTGTTTTAAACTACGTAAATTCTATTTTTCAATTTGTTTTTTTACGCAAAAATCCCATATAAATAAAAATCGTGTCCATTTTGTTACTAACATTTCAGAAATAAAAAAAAAATTGGGATATAACCCCAACTGATTCTCGACGATTCTAAATAATAAAACAATTAAAAAAATATTTACACATAATATCGCTACACTAGTTATAATATATTGTAAATGTAATTCACATATATTTGAACTTGGAGTATTCATAATACTTGAACAGTGTAAAGTTTTTATTTGCTAAAAGTCCAAAAGTAAGATCTACCACTAAAGAATACTTTTGAATAATTTGATTATACAAAAATACAATTATATAAGTTGCCACTAAAGGTGTTGACACAATCTAGTATACGTTAGTTGCCATCAGAGGCGCTTATATACAATCCTGTATCCTAGATCATGTACACTAGTACACAATATTTCTACTAGAGGCGTTTTTGATATCGTATTCTTAATGACGACATTAATAAATTATCTAGAACACATCACACGTTTACTAGAGGCGCTTACATACTACCACATGTATTCTTAACAGTTATCCAGTATACATTAATAATTATAGTTAAACAATTGAATATCAGTGACTTTAGACGTCGAGAAGAGATCTGAACAAAGAGTTGTATCTATTATTGTAATGTTGGTGTATAATCGGTTACCAATTATTTTCAAGGTATTATCAAATAGGGATGTTGACTTTGTTTAAATAAAAACATAATTTTAACGAAAAGTTGTAGTAGAAATACTAAAAAACACTATATTTTTCTTTATTTTTAAGGAATTTAATTAATATTTAATAAATAAAACCTAATAAAATCATTCTCAAGTCACGTGACAACAGACACCAATCAGAGCGCATGACGTCATAGAGTCAGCCGCTGTCAAAAAACTTCATTGTTTGGTTAATATTTAGTGTGTAATTTATTCGAAAATTTCTTTAAAAAAAGACTGCAAGGAGTTTTAACGTCATGGAAAGTGTATTTATTAAGGCTAATAGTTCGAAAACTTAGAATTCATAACAAGAATTACGAAAATTTTTTTCATAACCTCATTAGTTTACTAGCGTTTATGAGCACAGCCTCCTACTTTGTGACCGCATCTATAGAATGGTAGCTCCTGTGTAAACTTTTGAGCCTCCTTTGGTATGACCAGGTGACGTCACGCGACCAGTATTGGCGTTTTGGACCGAAATTTGAAACGGGATTTAAAATACATGATTTTTAAGGCTTGAGTTGTATTTAAATAAAAATAATAAATATTTGTGGCTATATTAGGTACTTATGCACGATTTAAAACACTTTCCCAAAAATAGTTAACATCCCTATTGTCGCATATGTTATTTTTACAGTAATCAGTGTAGAACTATTTATAATAACTTATTCATCTTAGCGGAGCTATTATTTTATTAGCGTTTATAGTTATTTATTTTTGTAAAAATGCATAAAAAATCGAATTCTAGTTCAAGAAAAAAAAACATTTAACATCATTTAAGACGCGATCTCAAAAATTCACATTTCCACATTGGTTATACTTTATCAAACCTGAGAGCAGTTTGTAAAATCTGAATGTAAATTTGTACTTACATAAATTCTTCAGTTGCATCACGTTCTTTGTTCTCATCTCGATGTACGGTCAACGATTTTTTCGAATTTATTAGATTACGGTGTCTATAAAATGTTCTTTAGTGTCGAGATCCTAAAACACCATGCTGACATCTGTTGTCGAATGTCTATAATCCACAATCTCTCTTTTATTGCCATACAAAGCGATTCACATCACTACATACTGTCAAACAAATAATGTATGACACTACAATGTTACCAGTGGCAAAATAAAATACAACCACTCTTAATTTCGTATAGGATCTCGACGGTTACTACAAAGAACTAATTCTAATCGGGATCTATTTTTTCTACGGTATTACACTGTCCCTACATAATCGCATCGGGCCCCGGTGGTTCAGACACTTGACACTGATGTAAAACTGCATGCTGATACGCTTTTCGAACCGCTTTTCTGTCCGTCGGTTTCCTCGGTTCTGCTACTTTTGCTTGATCTCGTTTGTGGTCGAGACCCAACGGTTCCAATTTTTCTGGCGGTAACCATTGCCACGTGCGTTTCGCGTCGAAAAAAAGCACCAAGTAAACGGGCTGCTTGTGATTGTTCGCCAACGCTAACACGTCCTGAGGCGGGGCCGGAATTGGAACTCCCCTGTGAACGTATCCCTTCGGCATGCTAGGATCGATGATTAATGCGGGATACCACGGATAACCTCGACATTTTGCCCAAACGAGCTGTAAAGGTTCAATAGTCGACCCTTCGAGTAAACTTCGACTGATATTCGCTGCTTCGGTGTCTGAGGCACTCGCTGAATGTTCCGTGTCCGACACAGTACTACAAAAATATCGATTTTCAGTTAACAGTATCTTTAAATAAACCACATTAATTTATAATATCAAAGTTATTAATAAATTTAACACAGCGCGACTTTAAAAATACAGTGAAACTCCTTTTATAACGATCAACGTTACTGCAAACAATTAAAATACACCATTTTCAAATAATGTTTTGGATCGCATGAAATTCGTTATAACCAAGTTTCACTGTAAATTAAATGTTAAGGTAGTTGTCGTGGTTAAGGCACACCATCAGAAAATTCTTAATTTTTGTATACTATTTAAGGACATGATAATACAATTACCCTGAAAATTTGAAGTTGATCGATCGTATATAATCCGAGATAAATTCAATTAAAAATTGGATAATTAACATTGATTGGATACGATCTCTGTAGTTCTGAACCAGTTTCTTATTTATAAGAAAAAACTAACTGTCAGAAACTTTCCAAAAACTGACAGTCTTTCAATGCATTTGTTATGAGTTAAAAAAAAATAAGAAAACATTTTTGACCGTCTAATTATTTATAAATAACGGTTCAAAATTCAACAATTTATAGAATGCATATGAATACTGTATGGGTTACGTTTCCACGGGTACAGTCTTGCGTACAAATTATCGATCACTTAGCTACAAGCTAGTATACGTTTGTGGCGCGTATAATCTATAACTTTTTGACAATATTGTACCACGACAACTACCTTAAACTTTGTTGAAGCATTTGTGTAGTTACTCTTTTTTTTTGTAAGCACATCACTAGCGTGTTTTGTTATCTGTATAAAACATCAACAGAAATGACACGTGTTAGCCAACTACAATTAATGAAACGTATTTTTAATATTACATAAATAACTACCATATTATTTAAAATCAGCTTTACAACTTATACATTGTTTTTTTATTTGCAGGTACAGTGAACAGGTGAAAAGTGCGGGTCGACAGACTTTCAAGTTTATCCACTAGAGGCGCTGCTGTATCAAAGGTTAGTGTACTCATTTTTAAATGAAAAACTAAAGTTCACCCAGAGACGATTCCGTACTTGTTAGAACAGAAATTTTCCCAAGAAAATCTCTGTACTTAAACCTTACAAACGCAAAGTGGTAAAGCTATTTCAAAACAATTCTTTACTGTACTAGTTAGAAACGATGCTCTACGAACATACCTATCCGAACACGAAAGGTACGAATCGTAACATGTGGAACAACTCCGCCCAGAATCGCTTTCCTCTTCGTCTGACCCTGGATTATTACCACCGCCGCGATAAACTCTGAAACTGTCCGGTACTAAGCTTTTACTGTCAGCGTTACCGGCACTAGTTTCTGTATTTCGACGTGGTCTCCCCACTCGTCTCCGCCTGAAGTATTTTATTTAATAAGTTAGTCACAAACTACTTTATGCATTAATACCACAGCTTTATATAATGGGGTCGTCCCACATTTTTTTGGGATTGGAATCTACATCACAAACAAATTTTCGCATCGCTCAAGATCCCTCTGAACTCGAAATTGTAACTTTTTGTAATGATGTGGGTGCTGTGCCTTGATTCAATGTGTGTACAATTATTTTGTCCTTTTATTTAAGTTGAAAAATACATATCTGACTTACGCTCTCATTTAAATGTTTTTTTTGTAACTTCAAAAATCTACATTAGCTTTACAATTTTGTTTATATTATTTTAAATTAATGGACTTAATGAAGATTAAAATCACGTTGGGAATTTTGAACAGAACGATCTCGAGCACACACTCAAGAAAGACGGGTCAAATTAAAAGTGCCAACAAAGAGAAGCATTTGGCCACTAGGTCAGTGATTCTTGAGGACCCTTATTTAATATTTTGCCCAATAATCTTAAAGAGACATTAAACAATACTAATTTAAAAAATTGGGTGAAATTAAATGACGTTTGTATTAAAAATATAATGGAAAATCTGTTATATGTATGTGTGTTCTTTGTAAATGATTTATTTTATTTTATTCTGTTTAGATAGATGTCTTTTCTCACAGACAAGTTGTTAATCAACTTAAATGAGACTATGTACATTTTTAAATTGTCATTTTCCTTATTATTATTAATTACTAAGCGACAAATCCTTGAAGTATTTTTAAAATATCAATTTCAAAACTGGAAATAACATTTTTTGTTTTGGTTGGTATAGAAAGGTTGAGAAAAAATCGTAAAGTAACGGTGGATTCTTCGCAAGGTTGTAAACCTTAGAAGATTCGCGGATCTTATATTTAAGAACCACTGCCTCAGGCATTATATCTAAGCTGCGGTAACACTATTTACAGAAGCAACAATAAATAAAACGTATACAGAACACAATGCTCTGAATCAGCGGGATCGGCCTGGCCATAAGCGGTATCGGGAGATTTTCCGGTGGGCTGGTTTGACCGTCTTTTCATGAAAAAAAATCATATGATCCGTTTTCCCGGTAAGTTTTTGTGTCCGAGACCGACCCTGCGATTCAGCAAAATTAAAAAATATCGATCTGTTTTGCAATACACGTTTAAAAGTGTTTGTAGATAGCCGTGTTGAAGTATCTAAAAAATAATAAACTTACGGGTTTTTTGAAGCCTCAACTTTGTTTGGGACCGGTGAGTTTTTTAACGCCGCTTGAGCTTTTCTTGTAAAAAGGACAGCCGTACGCCTGTTGACTCCAGAAGGCGAAGCACTATTCGGTGTGCTGACGTTCGGCGATAGCTTTTGCGGTGTCTGAGTCAGTTCGGCTTCCGATTGCGAAGTATCGCTGACGATTGGAAGAGCTCTTTTCGCTTTTGAAATTTCGGCTTTTATTAAGCGAACTCTTTTATTCCTCGCTAATCCGTGTTTTAACGATTGACTTTTAGTTAAGAGTTCTTCTAACTTAGCGATGGATTTTAAGTCGCACGAACCGCGGATTTTATCTAATTCACGGTCAATCTCTGTCGCAAGATCTTCTTCCTGATTTGTGCCTTTCGACGCTTTTTCACTGTTTTTTTCTTCATCGTCCGGTGGCAGCAGACCCCCGGCTTCAAATTCTTTACGAGCCTGCGTAAATAATGATTTTCCAGCATCACGCATTTTTATGCCAGCTCTAAAACAAAAACATAACTTTAGTACTTTTCAATCCATGTTTACGTTGTTATCAATTTAAAAAAATTACTTACTTGTAAAACACAGTATCTTTGCTGTTATAAGCTAAACAATTCGAAATCATTAAATCAAAATCTTCTTCCATCACAGATAAATTCCGATACAATCCCTTATCCAATTTTTCTTTCATCGTGCTTAAATCCATCGGACGCGTCACGACCGTGCTGTAATCCGGTACTTCGTTGGGATCGACGGGCTCCAAAAATATTTCGCGGTCATCTTTGGCAGCAATCATATCCAATAATTTTCGTAAACTCGCTTCGAACGGTTTCAATTCAACATCGAGACATCTTTCTTTTGCTTTTGTGAATTCCAGTTTGAGTTTTTCACGTTTACGAACTAATTCGCATAATAATCTCGCTCTTTCCAAATCTTGTCGAAGACACTGCCAGTATTTCAATTGACGGCATAATTCCACTGTATCGACTTGAGCCTGCGATAAACCGCCGCTATCTCTGGTACCGCCTTGAGCGGCCGACTGTAATCTTCTCAAAAGCGGTACGCCATTTCTGAATTGACGTTTCAGAGTCCAGTAGGCTATTAAACGTTGTATAAATTGAGATTTTTTTGACAAGCTGACTAACGACCCTATTTCTTGTATACGTTCGGGAGGTATAGTAGGAATTAATATTATTGGTGCCGACGTACGTTTTTTAGCGAGAACTTTGCGTGCTTGTTTCATTCGTTGTCGAGAATCTTCTCTCGCACCTTAAATGAAAAAAAAAAAGAATAATTTTCCTCAATTTTATTGCATTTTTCTAAAAGCATGAATTTTATCACAAAAAAAATATATCCCACTGACTTTTTCTACAATCGTTATTAATTTGATAAATATTTGAACGAATTTAATTTTTGTTCAAAAAACGCCTTTTTTTAAGTTTTAAAAGACATCTGGAATACCTCGAGCGTTGTGACATAACAATGATATTTACAAAATAATCCTTTAGTTCCCACTTTCTAATTTAAGAACTGATAATTAAAAAAAAGATGAATTGATCCTATGACGGGATATTCTGGGTTCTTCGGTGGAAACTTACTGTCAGTTGGAGTATGAGTATCGCAGAATGCAGTTTTCTGTACGAGCACCGGTTGAGTATCGCTCGTGGCACTCGAATCGTTACGAACAGTGTCCATCCTCATGAATAATCCAGCTTGTTGCGCGCATGTCACGTGAAACGCAGCATAACAATTGCTTTTATGGCACTGAATACAAGCACCAACACCTCGCTGTTTACAAACGTAACACGTCAACTTCCATCTAGCGGCCGGGATCGACTCTATCGAATCTATAAGTAAAACAAAAACCAGCATTAAATTCTTGTTGCGACTATCCAAAACAGAAACCATGACTGACTTCAAATTAGAAACATTTTTTTTCAAAATCGCGTTAGTTTCGTCAATAAAGTTTGCACCATCGTCCGATTAAAGATAAAGTCTGCAAAATATGCAAATGGAATTCTTTCTTAACAAGTAATCGTTCTTACAGGTCCGCATTTAGGTATAAATTAAGCCGAATTTAATATTAAAAACATCAGAAATAAAAAATTGAGTCTTAGAGAGCAGACTGTACTTGCAAAAGTATAGTACGCGCCATGGATTTAAAAGGTTCGGAAGTTAGATGCAAATGGAGGCTTGCGCAGGTAGTCGGTTGAAAAACTACAAACTCGCGCTATATTATTATTTTTAATATAAAGGTCTAATTACTTGCATAAAGTCATCCAAAAAATCATTTTTCGTGCTTGTCTATGCAAAACTGTATTAGACATCTTGATCAATTAACAATCAAAGAAACAACTTAACAATAGCGTACTGGACTGTACTTTTTAGCAGAAAAGTGACAAGTGACAAGACAACCAGCGATAACTAATCACCGACGAGCGCATATTCTGTGCCGGTAACTGGGAGGTGGTGGAAGTCTTCCTTTCTCACAAAACAACCAGGACGGCTCTAAAATATACATTTGCGACACTGTTTGTGACTAACTTCAGAACCTTTTAGAACCGTGGCGCGTATTATACTGCCAATTAAATTGTAAATGTTAGCATTTTTAATGCAAATGTCGGAATGTGTAGAATTAGATTTATTTTGTAGATATTTACCAATTGGTTCTAAAAACACAGTATTTGCAAATCGAACTTCCGGTATCCACAAAGCGCAAACAACGTGAGCCCAATGTCCACGATCAGTCTGTTTAAAAGCGCCCCCATGATTGGGGCAAAGCACACAATCGACAGCTCTACTCGGAGACTGTAAGCATCTACGACATAGCCACTGGCCTTCGGGAATGTACGGAACACCGTAACAGTCTTGATGGACAGCTAAATTACACATGTCACAAAATAATATTACGTTTGTGTTCTGACATTCTCCGTCCATACAAATGCAACAGACGGCATCGTCGTCTACGACAGCTCCGCTCGATTGGCCGGTCGCAGCTGCCTGAAAGTATGATTCTTTCTCTAATCGATCCATCAACAGTTCGAGCGTATCGACCGAAACTGGTGCAACGCCTTGTGCTTCTCTTCGTTCGTTCATGATCGATAACCAAGCAGTATCTTCTTCATCGACGTCATATTCTACTTCTCCGTCTAATTCTTCGGCCGATTTCTCTATAAAACGTATGTACGCATTCGGTCTCGGAGGAGCGTCGCAGATGTTGTAATCGGGTAACTTTTTGAAACTAGGTTCGGGCAGTTTAGCTAGGGCTTCGGCAGTTGCTGTCGATTCAGGAATAACTGTCGGCGTAGGACCATCCCAATCTTCTGATGAAATGACTTGTATGTCGTCGGTGATATTTACTCGTAATGGTTTTCCATCGACAACAAATTCGACCATTTTTTGGGCTTCTGCATAAGTGAGAGCTTCTCTGATAGGACTGATAAGGTCGGATGTTGGTACTGCAGGTCTTTGACGACCTTTTTTATGCCTGGGCGTAACGGCAGCTGGCGTTTGAGGTTGTGGATTGTCGTGATCGTAATTCTGAAGGTGATACTGGAGTCCACAAGTTGATTTGTACGTTCTGTCACACAGCTTAAGTGGACACTGATAGGGCGGCGGGCGTTCTAAACGAAGCTTGCGACAAAATTCCAAAATATCGAAGTCTACACCCATTTTGTATTAAATTTTATTCGCATTTATCGACTACTTTTATATTAATACTTCTTTTATTTAAAAGATGTTAAGCTACTGTTTGATAATTAACTTAACCTCACGTAAACAAAAATTCGCGTTAATTTGATAGTAACACCAACTTTGACATAAATGTATTTGGAAATAGTTGGTAGCATTTACTAGATCTTTTTTGACACATTGAGCTTTGAAGGTTAATTTAAACTTGATTTTAAATACAACAAATTAATATAATCTGTGAAGTATAGAAACAAAATACGAAGTTTAAGGAACGTGATTTTCGTAGTTGTGTTCATTTTTAAATTGAATTTTTCATCTGTAAAAAATTTGACGTAGCCTGTTTTTGCAAAACATCGAAAATGTCTCATGGAGCATTGGCATCATTAACTGCAACTTATACAGATTCTGAAGGCGAGGAAGATGTTAATGAAGAAGAAAATGAGTCAGGTACTTCTCCGCCATCGAATATTCCTTCAGTGATAAATTCGACTCCTGCCTCGCCTATTGCAATGGGACAAGTTCGACAACTTGTGTCTTATCACGATGACACCGTTATATCAGACGATGAAAATATAATGCAGGACTTAGAAACCGATTCAGAAGTAAAACAGACAACTCCCGAACCAGAGCCGGTAACAGATGATGGAATTCGACTACCGCCTGAGCCCCGAGGTAAATGTACAATCGAATTACAAGATAAAATTCAACAGCTCCATGATCAAGTTGCAAAGGGCCTTGATATGAATTACATCATTCAGAAGAAGAAGGATTTTCGTAATCCGAGCATTTATGAAAAGTTGATACAGTTTTGTGGCATTAGTGAATTAGGTACAAATTATCCCCCTGAAATATATGATCCACTGAGGTGGCGAAAAGAGTCATTCTATGAAGAGTTAGCAAAAGAGCAAAAGAAAGATATGGAAAGAAGGGAAAAGGAAAGGAAAGAAAAAACTAAGGTAGAGTTCGTATCGGGAACAAGAAGGCCTGGAAGCGGTGCAGAAGATGATTCAAAAAGGAGAAAATCGAAATGGGACCAACCTGCAGCTAATGCTTCCGGAGCACCCACCGTGAAACCTGCGGGGTTAGTTCAGCCGACACTCACTACGGCAGCGACGGGCACTAAAGGGACTGTTATATCAGCTCTAGGACCTTTTACAAAGAAACCGAGGTTGCAGTGAAGAAAGAGATTATTTATGAGTGACAAGCAGTTCATTATCAGAATTGACGGATATATTTCATTCTTTTTTTAAATTTGTGTTTTTGTCAATATGTTTTGTATTAAATACTTATTTAAAATACAGTCCTACATTTTGAAGATTATTTCCGTCAGAGTTCAGTTACTAAATACCGCTTCTGATTACGCTTAAAAATGTTGTTTAGTCATACTTGATATTTATTAATAAACTGGTTTTATTTTATACTGAATATTTTGGAGTCATCTAATAAGGTATTTTGTTTACTAATAAGAAAAATTAAATATGAAAGACTAACCAGAGAAGAGGTGTATATAGTTTTACTACTTTTTTGTTTATTTAATGATACAGTTTTTAAATTAAAAAAAACGACATGAGAAATATTTGTAGATTTTGTTTGACTGAGGACACTACGTTAATTGACATATTTGAAGCTTCAACAAATTTGGGATGTTCAATAGCCAGCGCGGTAATGGCGTGTATCACCGTTCAGGTAAATAATAGATTGTACCTGTTTTTGATTGTGCTGAAAACTACTATTACTTACGTATCATTAGCTGATGAACTATTTTTGGCTTTTACAAATGTTGTGTAGATTGTCTATAATATACAGATTTTTTCACAGATAAGACAATCTGACTTTTTTCCGAAAGTTGCATGCAAATCTTGTTACAACAAAGTAGAAGACACTCATCAGTTTCGAAATCTTGTTCTAAAATCTGAGAAAACTTTATGCTCTTTAAAATCGGATTATATGGGGTCTCCTGAAAATATCTGCAATGAATTGGATCAAAATGATTGTTTAAAAATTAATAAATCGATTAAAATAAAAAACGATTTGAAATATTCTTTTGTTGCTGTGGATGGCTCTAGTTGTTGTAATGATGTAGAAAAATACAGTGAAACATCACAATTAACGAGCGAAAATAACGTGTACCTTTCTGAGTACACAGACATTACAGATTCTGTTTCCCAACATTATGTAAAAGTAGAGGAAGATCAAGAAACTAAAGAGAAAATGGAAAAATGGAAAACAAGTTTGCAATGTGATAACTGTTTTAAAAATTTCATATCAGCGAAAGCTTTATCTAAACACAAAAATACAACTCATGAAGGAACATTATCGAGAAAGAATACATTTTCACAGTTAGTTTATTTGAAAAAACATGAGAACGCTGAACAAAAGCTACCTCAGTGTGACAACAGAAAAACAAAAGACAAATCGGATGGATTAAAGACGCGCAGGCGTCTCGCCAAGAAAACGTTGCAATGTAATATTTGTAATAAGACTTTTATACAGTCTAGCGACTTGAAAAGACATTGTTGTTTACACACAGGTGAAAAACCTTATCAATGTGACATTTGTGGCAAATCTTTTACTCAGTCGGGTCAGTTGTGCAGACATAAACGTCTACATTCAGGCGATACGCCGTATCATTGTGACGTCTGTAACAGATCCTACACAACTCGTTTTAATCTTAAGATGCACCGATGCATACACACCGTGGACGAAAAGACGTTTCGATGCGATGGTTGCAGCAAGTCTTTTCATTCGATCAATTCCCTGAATCGACACAAACAAGTTCATACCGGTCGAATCCAGTGCAGTATTTGTAATAAATGTTTTACTCAGCGTTGTGATTTGAAACGACATAATCGTCTGCATACTGGTGAGAAACCGTTTGTATGCGACGACTGTGGCAAATGTTTTGTAACATCACATAACCTAAAAAATCATAAGAGGTTACACACAGGCGCAGGATATGAGAAAAAATACCAGTGTGACATTTGTAATAAATGCTTTACTAGTCACAATACTTTAAAAGTTCATAAACGTTTACATACTGGGGAAAAACCCTATCAGTGTGATTTTTGCGGCAAGTTTTTTAATCAGTCGGGCGATTTGCATAGGCATAAACGTATCCATACTGGTGAAAAGCCACATCGGTGTCAGATTTGCGACAAAAGCTTTATAAAGTTGGTAGCATTGAATATACATAAAAGATTACATACGGGTGAAAAGCCTCATCAATGTGACGTTTGTGGAGCACGATTTATTAGTTCGACTAATTTAAAGAAGCATCGAAGGAACGCTCATGCGATCGAAAACCCTTTTCAGTGTGATTTGTGTAATAAGAGGTTTGCTAATTTAGAAAATTTAAGTAAACACAAATCGTCGCACACTGTTTAAATTTTTTGTACTTAGAAAAAATGTTACAATAAAATGCATATTAATTACGTTTTTTGTAGCGTTTATTTTATTTTCAGATAGTAGGGAAAAAAGTAAATTTTACCAAGCCCTAGAATCAGTGTGACCATCCATCGTGATTTGTGTTGTCGGAAAGTTAACCTAAAATTTAAGAATTAAGATTTGTAGGACGATTGAATTGCGAATTGCGATGACTTCGTTAGGAAAACTTTGCACGAATTCATTTAAATTATTAAAAGTACATTATCCAGCAAGTTTATCTATTGGTATGATTATATTTTTTTAATTTATCAAATTAACGTCAATAGAAAATAATAACACGAAATTGTGTATTACAGATAGTAACTAATTTTTAAATCAGTTATGCTTTTAACTAAAATATTATTTGGAACTGAAATTTCTTTAGCGACATGTCTGTTTGCAATTTTCTGTAACGTTAAAGGGGAAATGATTCAGTTGAAACGAGATCATTACTCTAAAGAAGTTTCACTTCCCCCGTGAACTTATGTGGGTGAGACTCATATGTTTTTTTTCAACAAGGGGAGCGTTCGTATAAAAGATGGTTCGCACCAGCATTAAAAGAGCTGCATAGAAGGAAGGTAAAGGAGGGACCGGAACCAATTTATAAACGGTCAGGTTATTTGGATTGGAATTATAACGGAGAAATATTTGCCTTTGGAAAGCGTTTGAACGAAGAATTTGACAGTGATATTTTAAAAACTGCTTTTGTAAATCGATCTTACATTTTACAAGAGGAAGTAAAACAAATGGAAGTCGGCATTGAAAATCCAGAAATAAGTTTGGTAGACAACCGCCAGTTGGCTGATCGAGGTGAACAGTTCATTTCGAAATGTATAAATGAATTTACGTACCAGAACTTGCCTAAGTTCCCTGATGAAGGAAAAAAATGCATTCATGACTTTTTAATGTCGAAGGAAACATTGGCAAATGTTTCTTTTAATTTAGGCACCAAAGATATAATATTAAGCGGAGTAAGTGAATTTCAAAAATTCATGCTTTCTTTTAAGAATTTCAATAAATTTTTAAAAATATTGAAACCTTTTTTGATGACAGGAATATCCTCCTAATGAAGACACTCTAGCACAAACATTCAAAGCTATAATTGGGGCGTTAATTGAGTCATCTGGTGAAATAAAGGCAGCTGATTTTGTTAAAGATTTTGTGTTGACTCAGTTGAATGGACAAGATGTAAACGATCTTTGGCATATCGAGGATCCAATGAAATTACTTGAAGATATTTTAACAAAAGAAAAGCGGGGTCCACCAGAACCTCGCTTGATTCTTGCATCTGCTAAAAATACAATTTTGGCTTTGTACAGAGTCGGAATTTATTCTGATAAGAAGCTCATTGCGATAGGTACTTTTTCTTATTTAATTTATCATATACAGCATTCTTCTTCGTAATTGGTGCTCGAGAAGTTAGCGGTTTCATTATGGCCGCGTACTTCACAAAAGTCTACTGTGCCTAATACTAGGCATTTAGTGAACGGTTTAAGGATGTTCATGCACAAAAACGATTAAATCTTTCTCCCGAACACTTCAAGAGTCCAAAAATTGCTGCTAATAATACTCGTTTATTAATTTAATGATGAGTAATTCATAATTATTTTTTTATCCAGGTAGTGGAGAAAGCGTTTCCATTGCTGTTGACATGGCAGCACGCGAGGCTTTGAAAGAATTCTTTGAGACTTCTGATAACATGAGACCTTTCGATTTTAGTTTGCCTATTTTTACAGAGACGGATTTAAAAAATGAGAAATCGTCATTAAGTAGTTAAAAGTATTATTTGAAATAATTTTTTTTGTACATAGGTATTTCAATAAAGTAACATTTTAAAACGAATAAAATTTTGTTATATAGAAAATAATTATATTGTATTCATAAATATACAGAAGTATTCAAATATATAAAAGAAATTCAACATTAAATACATAGCTATAGGTACATAAACCTTACAATTAATTATTTGCACATTTTCATGAAAAGTAGATTAAAACAATAGTATAAAATGTTTAATTAATATAGAACTTATATACCACCGGAATCCATTATAAGATTCCCATCCTTGTCTTTCATGCGTACTCTTCCATTAGCGTAACGCGTTTCAGTAATCCCGTCTGGAAAAAGTATTTTTACTGTGCCATCGGGATATTCTCTTCTCTAAAGAATAAAAATTATAGTTACTTATTTAATTTATCCGGTAGAGGCGCCAGGGGGACATGACGTCCAAAATGAGGGCGCCACTAGAAAAAAATAAAGATATTCTTTGAGGTTAGTTACCAAGAACTTAGAAATGTAATCAATAATAATAGTTCGAGATAAAATATGAATTAAACTCACGTGACACAATTGATTTGAGGAGTGAGTCTGCATGAAAGTCTTGTTTTCTTTTATTAAGACCAATTTCAGTCGCGGGAAGTTGTAAAAGTAAAATTCTTACCTTGTGTTCAGCAGTATGAATTTCTCGCTGGCCATTGGTCAGCTTGATGATTTTTTCATTCAAGCGATTTGTCGTTATAACCGTTCCATCATTCAATCGTAACTCTTCAGTGCCGTCTGAATTTACAATCTTCCACATACCGTTTGGAAAATTGATTTCTATGCTGCCGTCTTGATATCGCTTTTCAATTTGACCACTACAAAATAATTCTTATAGTTTGTTTGGCTTAAAAGTCAAGTGAAAATCTAAAATGTTTAGATCTTAAACACATTCGCCATTTTTGAACTAATATATAAATGGCGATTCCATTTACTTACTTTAGGAACTCTAAAATTTCAAGGCCGTCAGGATAACTCGTATGCCACGTTTTACTTTCAGCATAAAAATATTTTGTAAGTCCGCTATCAACTGAAGTTTCTTTTACGTCTCCATTGTAGTAAAACAATTTTATATTTTTTGCATCGGGAGATATTTTTTTTATATTTCCATTAGGGTAGCATACTTCCTTAGTTCCGTCTGGTAGCACTTTTTCTATTTTATCTAAAAATACAAACAAATATGCTTGTAATTTATAAATATTTGAGAATGAATATCTGAGGATGATATGAAATAGCCTATGAACCCTTGACCTTTTCCAAATTCACGAAAAACTAGGTGTGATTTTTACCTTTACTATTTGACGAATCTAGAGATATCAATTCTTCAGTAGTTTTGTTTTTCCCAAACATTTTTTCGTATTCCAATTCAATTTTTTGAGAATCGAGCCAGTCATCTTGTTTGTTCGATAAATTTAAAAAACTAGAATCGTTTTCCTTATTGACAACAGCTGTGTTAGAATCAGGAAAATATGAATGTTCTGTTTGATTTTGTTTTGGATAAAATGATTTTAACGCAGCTGAATGAATCGATCTTTTTTCGTCTTCGGTATCGCTATCGGATGACACCTCACTAATATCACTTTCTGTTTCTTCGGGACACGGTTCAACGGCTGCTTTACTCGGAATTTTTATTACTCTTGGGTTTCCTACTGAATTTCTGGTTTTACCAGAAATTTGTTTTCCTTCACTGACTTTTGAATTAGCTTGTAACATTTTGTCGTGAGGTAAAATTTTCGATAAATTTTTATTTATTTCGTGTAAAACTTTAGTATTCGATATACCTCCGTTTCTTTTTTGTAGGGATTGTAATTTTTTATTTTCTTTTTTTAAACCATCAATTTCAGTTTTTAAATTGTTTATTTCTTTTTCTAAACTCTTTATCTGATTTCTAAGTCTAGCTTGTGATGCTCCGTGTCGAGATTCTTTGATTTTTAATTCTGCTTTTAAATCGGCAACCTGTTGTTTTAAAACCGATATTTCTTCTCTTTCTTTTCTGTTTGGATGATTTTTTAAATCTTTGACATATTTTTCATTCACCATTTTTTCTTTCATTATCTTCTTTTTTTCTTCATTTAAATAAAACTCCATTCGCACTTTCTCTTCCGCAATGTTTTTTTCAAATTCTTGTTTGCGTTTCAAAAACTGTCTTTTTTCAGATTCGAAATCTTGTTTTAATTTACATACATTTTTATTTTCACGTCTAAATATTTCTATTTCATTTTCCAGTTCTTTTAAACGATTTTTTAATAATTCACTTTTGAAAACGACATCTTTATTTGGCTCTATATTCGTTTCTATAGCGCAATCTGACGTTTGGATTTCAATACTTTTACATTGGCTGCTTATTTTCTCAGATAGCTCCTCTTTCAGAGTTGAATCGAGTTCACTTTCAGTATCACTTGAATTTTTGCTACTTAGACTAGTACAGTCCGACCATGTACAGTCATCTTCGAAATTATTTACTGTTTTTTTCTGGTCGACATTTTCGCTATGAACCAAAGCGGTATGTTCGAAACTGACGTTGTTATTTGAATTATCAATAGAACTGTCTGTTTCAATATCAGAATTGGATTCGACCTCGTCAATTCCAGAGAAACGAACCAGTTTTTTTGGCGAAATATTTTTTTGATAAGTTTCTGATTTCGGTTTAAAATTATTTCTAACTTTGTTATCATTCCAAAAGTGTTCTAGTATCGGAGTCGATATAACAGATTTGTCAAACAATTGCTGAACAGTCGAACTGGTCGAGCAAAAACTACTGTTAGCTGCTTTAGCTTCGAGACACTCGAAGACTTTTAATTCCTCGGAGTCTCTTCTTGTACGCAACTCATTCAGTAACATTTCGTAAGTCGATGGACTTATATTTGACAAAGACAGAGAACTGTCGTTGCTATTCGGCAAGGATAGATTTGGTATCGAGTCGTCAGGATTTTCTAAGACATGTTTGTAGACATTTTTATCAGTCAGTTTATTTTTTATTGCAGAATTATCATCCGTAGAAAGAACTTTAGACCAAGTAGGTTTATATTGTACAGCTGAATCATATTTTGGCGACTCAAAACTTTGATACTGTTTGGTTGCACCATTTCCTTTTTGATTTAAAATTACATTTTTGTTCTGAATGGTTATTTTCGGTTTCTGTTGTACTTTCCCTTGCTCTTTTTTAATTGCAATGTTTTTATTTTGCGTGTTCATATTTGTTTCAACAACTTTTTTAGAACAATTTGATCTATTATTAGATATTTGTGGACTATTTTTATTCGTGACAGAACTTTGCAAAGTGCATTTCTTGCCAAGACCATTTTTGTTCATTCGGAAGCGAGCTAAACCTTCCCCTCGTTTTAAAAATTTCTGTTTCGGTTTAGCATTTTGTACAGGTTGCATATTTTCATGTGTCAATTTTTCTTCTAACAATTCGGTGAAGTTCTTTTTTGGTAATATGACCTCTTCGTCGACCAATGTTCCTGCCGATGAAAAATTTGTACCTCGTTTTAAGAACTGTTTTGATTCAGCATTTTGCATGGGTTGTGAATTTTCATCTGTCAGTTTTTCTTCCAACAAGTCGGTAAAGTTTTTTTTAGGCAATATAATTTCTTCATCGATAGATTTGCTCGATAAGAGAAAGTTAGTATTACGATTTTCATCGTTCACAGATTCATTATCAGTCGATTCTAATTCATTTACACCTTCGATATACATTGTTGGTTCATTTTGTGAACAATCAAATTGGTTTATAGTGTCTCTGCAATTAGTTTCTTCAATTATTTTTTTGTCATCAAAATTCTTTTTTTCTCTAGCTGACTGTAAAGTTCCCGGGGAATCAAAACTCAGAGCTTCGTGCATCCTACGTTGTTCTTCTGAAAGTGCTTCCCTATTTTTTATTTGTTTTTGTTGCAATTCTTCTCGTTTCTCTTTTTGCCAGCGTTTTAATTCTTCCAAGCGTAACAAGGCATAGCTTGGTGAAAATGGAACTTTACTACAAAGGTCAGTTGAAAATTAATTTATGTTAATAAAACTATGAACACAATATTATATTTTCATTGTACTTACGTATGAGTTTCCATACTGTTTATCTGTTTTAATGCAAAATACAAAAAGGATTTACACACATAAAAAATAATTAAAATTTGACGTTATGGCAATTTTTTAAAAACTTTTCATTAAACTAAAGATTACTAAATTTTCAAGCAAGGTTATATCAATGAGTTGTTATTAAACATAAGCTTTTAACTTTCTAGTTTAAATTTTTCAAATAGAAGGTTAATAAATTATAAATATTTAAAAAATTTTCGAGTTCAAACTCGTCCAATAACATGTCAGCGATAGCTGTCATTAATCAGTGTTTCCAACATAAATGTAAAGGAATAAATTTCCGGTTATTTAGCCAGTTAAATATCTGCAGTAATTTATTATATATAGCGACGGCTATTTATTATTATTATACAAGATTGCATAGATTGCAACTTTCGGTCGAGATTTTAATTTTATTGTTGGCTGTAGCACCCTAAAAGGCACAGGGTACCGCTTTTATTTTATTTGAACATACCGCGACGATAGATTGTAGTGCTATTAAAATTATTCACAAAGAAAAAAATATTTATTTAAGTAGTTTTATTATAAAAAATAACAAATTGAACTTTTTTTATGATTTCCAAAAGTAATAACTACAACATATTTTGCAAATCACATCTTAAAATTTCTTATAAATTAAATAATGTGTACAAATTTGAATACGATTGCATAGGTAGTGTTACGGCATGGCAGGCAGTGTTTTATGCTCAGATGTGGAGGTACCTATACGCACCTCTTTAAGAACACATATTTTTTCTTCATATCCTGTCGAAAGTACATACTTTCTGCTTTGATTTTTAGGCAGAAAGCCTAATATTTATACGTTGCTGGAATTACTCGCGTACCGTCTGTAACAGCGGGCCGAAACAGTTTTCTCATGCACAGTGATACGAAAGTACATACTTTCGACCGGGTATGAAGAAAAATAGTATACACCATACGACCAGAAAGTCGAAATTCCTGCATTAGCCTCGGACATCATGTTACGCGCAGTGCAGGAATTTCGACTTTCTGTCTTTACGGTGTAATATACTATTTTAGATCTTTTTCAGATGTATTATACTTATAGAAATACATATATATGAAAGGTTTGATTTTTACAAATTTTAAGACATGTTTTGCTAATGTCCGTACATTAAGAATTGTGAAGTTTTTGTGGTACTGTTTAGGGTTATTAATTTATATTTTCGCCAACTTGATGAATGAAATCTCTCGATTTCTTGAATGAATTTATTAATAATGCTGTCTGCGATAACGAGATCGTCTGCTTCTGTACAAATCTTCTTCGGGCTCAGATAACAGCGCCAAGCGTCTCATCATTGACCTGGTTCTGTCACTTAAAAATGTGTCAACTTGACCCATTATATTCACAAACTGGATCATTCTTTCAAAACCTTTGTTAATTCTTTCAGCTCGTTCAACTTCATTTAATTCTGAAAACGGTTTTAAAGTGGGCAACAGACTTTTTGGACCTGGTTTTAAAGTTATAAGTTTTTGAGTTGTTGTACTCGTCGTAGGTGCTTGTGTAGTCAAAATTACAGGCTCAACTGTTTTTTCGACAATTTCGTTTTGTTTTATAACATCTCGGCTGATTTCATTTATGGCATTCAAATGTTTTTCCTGAGTAAGTTCATTTAGTATTGTCGTAATTTTTTCACTGGTTGTTTCTGGCGCAGATGTGGTTATTTCAATAATTTCTTCTTTTTTCATTTCATTATCATTTTGATTTAATGGTTTTATTTCATTTTCTTTTACGTTGGGTTCTATTTCGTTGTTCAATGGTTGGATTTCAACTACTTCAATGTTGGTTAAATCTGGTTTAGCAGTTACGTTTTTTGTGCCATTATTTTCTATAGAATTACTAGGTAACGGAATTCCTAAAATGATCTGAAAGTTTAAAAAATAATGTTTTTCTTTTAATTAGCACAGTCAAATATTATTTTTATAATGATGACTAACACTGACAAGCTTCTGTTTTATTAAAATGTGATTAAATATGTAAAGGCCCCAAGTGTACTCTGATTTCAGATCCCCTTAAAAATTCTATTATTATTATTTATTTCCTTAATCCTCTATACCCTACGAAAAGTGGAATAAATATTAAATTCTTAAATTTTTAACATGCAGTATAAGTAGTTTTCTTTTTATTTTCTTTAGTTTCGTGCGATATTAAGACCCTAAGTGCGCCTTTCTAGTACCTACGTGAGCTCTTACATTAATCAGTGGTGGATTTACCATTAGGCCTGTGAGGCCCAGGCCTAGGGCGGCAACATTTTAGAGACAACAAAATTTCAAAAGTAAACAATGTTAGGAAAATTGAAATTTAAAAATTAATTTAATTAATTTATCATTCGTTGTCCAAATTTACGGTTCCCTGGCTTTATGAGATGTTTAATTTCAATAATCAGCTACCCATAGAGCAAAAAGGGCGCCATCGAACCTAAATCCATAACTGACATTAATGGTCGCTTTCTGGTACCAATACAGTTTTTAAAATAGATTTGAAATCAAAGCATTTATAGTATTGCATTAGATATCATGGAAGTCGTGATACATTTTAATACGTCTTAAATCTACGTTGAAAGCAGTACCAAAAATCGAGCATTATTTAGTTTAACAATAAGATATTAATCAGTAAGCGAGAAGTGTGAGCAAAGAAAACAAAATCTTGGTTTGTCAATTGTTAAACAAAATCTAAACGATTATTAATTTGACATTAAACAAAATAGCAATATTTTACTTACGGTTAAACTGCTGAAGAATAATACAAACACTTTAAAGTTGAATGCCATATTTTTATTTTAAGTTCTTCAAGACAACGTGATTTCTATTTGAATATAATATAGAATGCTCCATGTTTTTAAAAAATCGTTGTCACAATATGTTAATGTTTATAAATTGAAACATTCCAGAATTGCGTATTTTGCATATTTCTAATAACAATGCTTGCAGAAATATAATTATAAATGCAATATTTATAAATTGTTACAAAATAGTTGTTTATTTGTTTATCACGTTGATTGTTTATTGTTTAGGTGATACAAAAGTTACTTGTATATTTAGGAAAAAAATGACTTAAATTTTCAACTTTTGTCGAGTTTTTATTTTAAATTTATAGAATTGTTAAACTGAAATAAAAATCTGTTCTACAGGGAATAACTAAACAATAAATGTTCATAAAATATAATTTATTAAATATAATCTTAATATTAAAATATAAAAATTAAAATCTTTAAAATGAACGCAACTTTATGTTTCTTGTAAACGTTACTTTATACAAGCTATTTTTCATTATTAACAGTTTTGTTACTTAAAATGAAAAATATTTGCTGATGTATGTTTTTTTATATCTTCAATAATGACGAAAATATGGAGCAATTTGTTGTGAATTAAACGGAGACATCGATGCTAGGTCAGGACAGGAACTTGCCAAAATATCAGTTTAATAATTTATATTGCTTATTCTGTGATACTTGCAGAAGCGTAGCGTGCCTTGGCGGGGCCCCGTATAAAAATTTGTTTGGGGGCCTTTCCCCCGTTGAAGTAAATGACTTAAACGGGGAAATCCCGAAGCCCGCGATAACCGATGTAGGGTGTTGCCAACTTTTGAACTCACGCTTTACGCGGGAAAAAAAGAAATTGCTTTTTTTGACTTTTGTCATTTCTGAAATAGAAAACAAATTGGGAAGTTTTATTAATTTTTGCTTACGCACTTTGGGGGCCCCCGTGGCCCGGGGGCCCCGTATAATTGATACGGCATATACGGCGGTAGCTACGCCCCTGGATACTTGGTTCTGTTCATGAATCGGGTTTAAGTATTAAATTATCAAATAGTTTATATTTGTGGTCATAAGGCAAACTGGCTTATGTTAGTAACCTAAAGTTTACGACAGTTTACAATAATTCAATTGTTTTAATTATCATTTTCCGTGCACTGTCGTACATATGAACTTTCCCATCATGCGCAAACGTCGTGCCGAATGAAATTTATTCACGACTGTGTATTTTAAATTTGAATACGTTCACTAATTAGAAAGTCTTTTTTGGAGTTTTGTTTTGATTTAAAACAAACTATGTTAGAACGAATTTCATTCTTAGGTAAAGAATTGAGGACAATATCGTTTTTAATGGATATGTTCTTTGAGGAACTGTATTGCTTAAATGGTGATTTTTTCTTTCGTAATGGGCCAGCCAGTTTTAAGTAAACCTTTATAAAACTTATATAGTTTGATACCGTGTCTCAGCATCCGTCCAACATCTTTCCTGTTAACATTTTCGTAATCGAAATTATGATCATTAAACCAAGTTGGCGGGTTTAGACACGATTTATCGTAATTGCTTATCGGTCTTCGAATTAAATCCGATGCCTCCATGTCATTGAACACTCTCTGAGGCGGTGTCTTAATATCGTATTTTTGCGACCTTCGATTTCTAGAACTCCTTGAATTTCTATTACATTGCTTCTTTATACGAAACTTTTCTGGAGTTTCGCTTTTACAACCCAATCCATAAAATTGACTAGGTTTGTAATTTTGATAATTGATTTCGTTTAACGGTGCAAAAAAATGATTTATATTGTTCTTTTGAAATTGATTTTCATCAGTTGGTTTATTGTAATTGTCCATTTTCATATTTCTAAATGAGTCTTTTATTTTAAATTTTACTTTTCGATTTAAATCACGATTTTTCGTTTTGTTTTTGTTTACAAAGTTTCTCTGGCTGTTTGTTTCACGGACATTCTTTCTTTCGTTAGAATTTAATAGCGTAATAAGTAGCGGCTGAAATTCTTTGGAACTTTTGGTTTGTAATTGTTCGTTTGTTTTAAAACTTTCGTTAGTTTCCGAACATTGACTTGCTTGTGAATAATCTTGTGTTTCTGAACATTCTTCTGATTCTGCGTATTCTTCTGAACTTTCTGACTCACTATTTTCAATTTGTGAACATTCTGTTGTCTCTGAAACTTCTTCATCATCGGAACATTCGTTATTGTCTTCATTGACTGCTACAGAAACAATTGGAATCTGTCTTACTTCATTTTTTGTGAATTCCTCTTTTAAATTATTAATCTGCTGTTTTAGTGTTTCGATTTTTGCATCAATTTCTATTTTATGTTCTGTTTTAATGTTTTGTTCAGAGTGACTTCGCAATGATATGTCTTTTTCGATCGATTTTCCATTATTATTTGAAATATTTATAACGATTGGTGGCAAACCAACATTTGTTGGGGTTTCTGGTTCGCAAGGCGTAGTTTTACAATTAATCATCGTGTCATCATTTTTGTCAGTTTGGCAGTGTCCTGATTGTGGGTTTGATTTTTTTAAAATTGAATCCACAATGACTTTTTCATTCGAATGATGATTAATAGCTTTTTCATTTAGAATTTTCATTAATGATTCTTGAACAATACGTTTAAAATGATCATTTATATTATTACTAAACGTATCTTCACTAACTTTTATAATATACTTGTTTTCCAGCGGTTGTTGATTTACATTTTCAAGACAACTCACATCTATATTTCTTTTAACAGTAGGGTCCGTATTAACATTATAAGTTTCAATAGGATTAAAAGTTGGATTGAAATGATACTTTGGATTATGAATAAGTGGTGAAAAATTGTTATGAATTATCTGACTGTTGACTTGATTAGATTCTTTTAGAGGATCAAAATTATTGACTTCTTGGGTATTTGTTTGTTCAGGCGTGAATGGGAACGGAGCGAAATGATTTGTTTTTTGGATCTCTTGGTCAGTTTCAAAATGTATACGGGTGGGATTTGTATTCGATTCTAAATTATTTTGATACAGCTCATGAATCTTTCTATTTTGATACGTTTCAAGGTCAGCTTGTAAATTTTCGTTTTGTAATTTATTCTGTTCAAGTTTCAAATTGCGAGAAGGTGAAAATTTTAGAATATTTTCCGGGGAAACGGTTTCTGGGACATTTAAAAATAGTTTTGAATTATGTTCGAAATTGGAGTTTGCATTTAAATTATTTATATCTGGCAATTTATCAGTATGGTCTTGACGTAAATTATTATACGGAAAAAGATTGTTCGATGGTTTTTCTTGACGTAGCGAATATTCTATTTCACTCTTCCTTTGGTTCCGAAAAGAAGAATTCTTATCGGGTCGAAAATTATCAGAATTTGTTTCTGTTTGGAAAATATCATTTTCTAAATTCTTGAATTCTTTTTGTCTCGACGGCTTGTTTTGGAATGTATGGTAGTGGGGAAGAACAATATTTGAGTTTTGTAAATGCGGATTGTTTTGCTGGTTGTGGTTTGATACACGATGAATACCGGTGTGAGAATGTGAAAACTTTGGCACAGGAAGATCACTGGGCTCAAAATTATTTGGAAAGAGATTTTCTTCACTTTTTTGCTCTATCCTAGAGTGTCTGGCATAAACACGCGTTTCATCTGAAGGTACAGAATTTTGTCGCTCAAAATATTCATTCAAATCTGGGTGATTGTGAGTTTGCTTTGTGTCGTATTTTGCCATTTCTTCATTAATATTTCCAGGTAATACTTTTTTATCATATTTGTCAGGATGATTTTTATTACGAGTTTCGGGTCCGTTATCACTTTCTTCTTTTTGATCGATATAATTTTCATTTGTATTTGTTCCATAATTTCTCCCCGAAGCGATATTGCGTAACGGCAAACCATTTTGAGGAATACCGTACGACTTTGAAATCGCCTCTCCAATTTCAGGTAAATGATTAATTTTATTATTACCGTGTAAAATATTTTGTTTATCGATGTAAATTATATTATAATTATTTCTTGTTTTGCATTTATATGAATCATCAGTATTTTTAGATTGAATTTCAATTTCAGAATCTAGAACATTGGTTGACTTCAAAGCTCCTTTTTCAGTTTTGATATTCGTGCTTTTACTTGTATCGTTATTTAATTCATTCGGTTGACTTCTAAGCGAATTGAAACGAGGTACATTCCCAGTTATAGATCTCAAAGGTTCTTTTTTAGATCGAGTAATCGTATTTAGACCATTGTTTAATTTATTCAATTGAGTTTTTGGTGAATTATAATGAGGATAAAATTGTGTCGGTTTTAAATTTTGATTTGCTGGATTTTTTGTGGCGGCTTGTCGAACTAGATTATTTTGTCTTGTAATTTGTTTCTTCATCAGACTATTAGTTTCTTGATTTACGACTGATTCGGCCGGTTGTGTATTCTTCAACAATTCTTCAAGTTTTTCTCTTAATATGTTCATGTCAAAGCATTCTTGATCATTAACTGTGTTTTTATTTTTTGAATTTAGATCATCATTTTGGTTTATATTTAAATTTTCTGTTTCAGGAGAAGAGTTTCTTTCAAATTCTGGAACTTGTTCTTTGTTAATTTGATTTCTTGTTTGACTAGTTTGTAATATTTCATTATAGCCATAAACATTATTTAAATCAAGTACTTGTGCATTTAATCTGCGTTCTAGATTTTGAGGAAAAGCCATGTCAAATTGATTTTTTTCAAAATTGTCATTATAATACGTGTTTGGCAGCTCATCTTTATTATAATAATTAAAACTTTCAAGTGAACTTAATTCAATGGAGTCGCTGTCAACAGCTGGTATTTCTTCACGTTTATTAAAACTATTCGCTCCTTTTATGTTATTTTTTTCCAACTCGTCGTCGCCTTTGTTTTGTTTATAATACTGATATAAGTTGCGTAATTTGTATAACAATGAATCTAATAACGATTCGTCAACTACAATGGTGTTGATGTTTTTATTTACGTGATTAGTAAAATCTTGGAAATCGCATTTTTCGTTTATATTTTCAGAAATAGGTACATTTTCCATCTGGAAAATAAACATTGTTTCTTGTTAAGTTAAAAAATTATTGGTACGATTTTGCCGTTCAACTGTATCAATTCGCGTAAATTATCTTTATTTAAGGAAGTAGAGTGAAGGTTCTCATAAAAAACTTTAAGTTTTAAGTTTGGATTCGATCTGTGATAGTCAGGCCTCTGCACATACGGACGGACGGACATAAAAATGGATTTTTCGGTATGCAGGGACTATGAAACGTTTAAATTCGTAGAAATCTTCACTCTTGTGGATTGTGGTTCTTCGCAAGTAAAAAGAATATACCTAATACCTAAATCTGTATAGGGTATATATGTAAATTTTAAGGGCAAGGACGTCACGCGTTGCGGATATTTATTTAGTAACAGTTTTTTTAAAATTAAGTCTAGTTGGATTGCTTTTACATTATTTTTAAAATTTAAGAATCATAATCCAACACTTCTTTTAAAGAATTGTTCTTTAAATATGATTCTACTCATAATATAGACATATAAAATGAAACACTTGAATAAATTACACTTCCAGTGCAAACAATAGGGCACTAAAAATAAGGCTTCAATGTTGTGACAAAATTGAAAAATATTAAAAATATAAAAAAAAAAACTCACCTGACAGTTCACATTATAAACAAAATTTAATATAAAAAAATAAAGTACACAAAAATGCATTATTTATCAAATATTTAGTCGTCCTTTGTCAATATGGCGATTTATTCACATTATTTTTACCACTATTGTATTATTTACCCGCATTTTAGATCTAGTAGCTTGACACGTTTTGAAAAAAACAAAGACAATCTACGTTCAATTGTTAAAGAAAACAAACGAATATCTGGAAACAAAACAAACATTGCTTCCTTTAGTATTTCCTTATTGTCATTATTGTGGACGGTACATAAGAATTCCGCGAAAGTCTATTGACATTAAATGAACACAAATATTTGTCAAAAATAGTCATCAAAAAGTCAGTGTATTTTACAAAACGTGTGTTTTTCAAAAACAAAATTTGCCTGCGTTGTGACAGTTTTCTGTATTTGACACGTTTCTGATAGTTTATAATATCGTGCTTTAACTAGAGTGATTTTATTGATTGATTTTTTCACTATCAGAACGAACTGTGATAGTTAATTTATTGTTCTACAATCGAAATTGACGGAATGGTGAAAAATATCAATTAATGGTAACCAATTCTTGTCGATCTTCAAAAAAAAAACAACAAAATATTACGTAAGCGTACCGATTCGATTCAGCTCGACCCGAAACGGTACGAAACAATCGCTACTTTTAGAAAACATAAAAATGCATACCGCACCGTGTAGTGCGTGGATCTTCGTTTTTTCAAGATTCCGTACCAAAATGGTAAAAAACGGAACCCTTATATGGTGAGAGTTCGTCGTCTGTCTGTATGTCGATTTTCTTAGAAACTACGTATCTGCACTATCGACTTGAAATTTGGCATAGAGTCAGGACTAGAAAAATATTTATTGTTTATTTTTGGGAGACTAAAAATTGAGGGAATCTTATTTTTTGCGTTAATTCAATAGCGATTTTTATAAACTGCCTATCAACTACCATTATAGAAGTGTATGTAAAACAACAGCAGGCGCGAATATTAATTTTCATAAACAACCTAGTAGAAGTGAAGTTTGTTTAACAATTGAACTGTCGGAAGAGCTACAAATATACCTACTGAAAATGAATTGGAAAACAGCTATTTTATAAGGGATACGTGCAAAAAATACCATTATGTCTCATGCGTAATGTTATTACGACTCGTGTGACTGTTAAAACTTGCTGGCGTTTGTTTTTAACATAATGTCAGCCTCGTCGAAATATGTATTATGCAACTGGATATCCAATGTACTATTTTTTATCCTGTTAAGTGGGGTATAAAAAAAGGCATTTATTACAGATTTCATAACGGTTTTTTAAATTTTAGGGTACGTAGGTAGACCAAACAAAGAAAATATTTACACAGATGATCAAGTAAAGATTACGGAAAAAATAGAGCGATATCTCTAACACTTGTGGTGTTTTTTTGTTGTGTTTTCTAAAAATTCCAGAGGTTTCGGGTAGAACGGAATCGATTCCTGCTTAACGAACAACGTTTAAAAAATTGTTAATATTCGTATTTTTTAGTCTTGTCTCTGACAAACTTTATTACGTTAAAAAAATTACGCTAAGATTACAGGAGGCTTTTTGCTTTTGTTAAAATCATTTATTTTTTCAGAAAATGCGAAAACAATTATGTTTTAAAGCATTTGCGCATACGATTCTCTTGCATAAATGACTTATTAGTAACTGAATCTAGTCTTTGTTTTAACAGTGATATTGAAATAATGACGATAAACTCATTGTTGTTACATATTTTTATTATCTTTTTTGTTGTACCTTGATGTAAACCTTGATTATTTGTTTAATTTGCCATTTTTGCCTTTTATGAGGTCATTTATTAAGTGAAACTTTGTAAAAATCTTCAGTGTGTTTGAAAAATATTTCAACTCTAAACAGTAGATGCATTAAATAACTTAACAACAGTTGAAAAATAATTTAATTATGCTAGCAACTATTGTACTTTGAAGTGTTGAAATAAATACTTGTTATTAAAAAAATGAAGTTTATTTTTTTCTTGATTATTTTATTTATATTTGTTGCAATGGTAAGTGTCATATTTTGTTTGGTATAAAATATTCAGTAATTTTTTTGTTTTAGTAGTTTCAAATTTTTTTTTTTTAATCCGTCTTTTTCAGCTGGCTTAAAAACAGATCGTATATGTAGACCAGTAACTAAGATCATTCTTTTAAATAATGAGTTAGTATCCACTAAATTTGTTCGACGCTCCAAAACTTTATTACCCTCAAAGACTAAAAAAACAGAAGCATAGTAAAAACCAAATCTATGTGAATACTTAATAACCATTTTGTTGCAATACAGACTTTTTCGTTTATATTGTGTGCTACCGCAGCACGATATAAATAGCTACCAATATGAAACATTATGCCGCGAGACATAATATACATAATTTTGTATTCAGTACATTATTTTATTGTTTTTAAGGTTTATTCAGTTCCAACAAAAAATAAGAGACGGAACAGAAATAAATCAATAAATTCGGAAATAGACGAATCATTAGAAAATAGTTCCTCTGAGATTAGTTTGAATACCAATGAATCAGATGAAATACATCTTAACAGACATAGTCCCCGTCAAACGTTGAAAGGAAAAATAAAACGCTCATCAAATGAGAATTATGGCGAAAAAACAAATTATAGACGTCGTAAATTAAATGAAGAAAATAAAAAACGTCGAAATTCAAAAAATCGCAATCGAAAAGAATCAACAAAAAGAAACAATCGTAATAAAAAAGCTCCAAGTAGTCAAGAAGAATCGAGTGAGGAGATTCAAAACTTTACTGAAGAAAATATTTCAACTGAAAAGTATCTTAATTCAGTAAAATTAGATGACAGACAAGAAACTGTGACAATTAACGGCCGTTATAAAAAGAATTCCGATAGTCAAGAAAGTTCAAGTGAAGAAAATACTACAGTAGCAGTAAGGAATTCTAAAAACAAATCAAAGGACACGAGTGAAGAAAACATTAGTCCAGAAAAATCGGATTATCATATTCGGAAAGAGTTGAGAAGTTTTAGTCGTCGTAATAAAAAAGATACCGGTAGTCAAGAGCAGTCAACCGGAAAAGAAAAAAGTACAACTAAAGCTATTGAAGAAACATCTACAACTCCGAAAGGCCAAGAAGAAGAAACGACACCCGTAAATGAAGATTCTAATAAAATATTAGATGAAGACAAAGCAATTAAAAAGGCCCATGCAAAGGATCGCAAAAAGGATAATGAAGATTCTTCAAATATAATGAATATTCAAGCACCTAGCCGAAGAACTCGGGTATTTCAAGCTTTACTTAAATATGGTTTGATGTTTATGAATGTCTTAAGGAATATCGCTATTCAAGATT
Source organism: Venustoraphidia nigricollis (assembly GCA_034508555.1). NCBI lineage: Eukaryota > Metazoa > Arthropoda > Insecta > Raphidioptera > Raphidiidae > Venustoraphidia > Venustoraphidia nigricollis. The sequence continues at coordinate 611,597 of JAVRKA010000032.1, read as the reverse complement.
ATGGTAGCAAATAGCTTATTTGTTTAATTTAACAATTTCAAAAGACACTCATCAAGCACGAACCAACACGACCAGCACAGCAAGAACCATGAAAAGCCTGTTCATAAAGGTATCCTTGCTATTTTACGGAGTAGCGTCAATTAGAACAGCGTCCTGCAACGACCGTCAGTTGGGCGTCTGTGTAACCGTGCTGGATCGATCTAGTGTGCTAGTGATGTGCCGTTTGAATTAGGTTCCATTAATAGGCAGAACCCAAAACCTTTTCTCCTGGCTTCTTTCTCTTCCTTCTCTTCACATAACATCGTCAAAATAAAAAAAAATCCTCCGCCGAACTACAAATATCTATGTTGCACACTTAACTATTTGAAAACTGCAAAATATCTGCCGCACACAGAACCTGCACTAAAAGCTGCTAGTCCGTGCGCGATCGAAATACTTTCACCGCCCAGCTGATAGTATCTACTTTTACCAGTATAACGTATAATCGCATCATGGAGGGGTATTTATCGTTCCCTTTTTTCCTGAACACCGTTGTCTTTTTTGGGGCTTTCGGGGTAATTACAGATGCATGGTGTAAACCGTGAATTCACATTTATGTCGTTTGTTTTTAGCTAATTCATATCTCCACTTTGTTGTGAAATTTGTTGGCTTCTACATTGATTTTGTATTTGTTTTTGCATCGGCATTATTCAAGAACGGCTGGACCGATGTTGATGAGACTTAATACCCAATTTAAGAGATTAGATTGTAGATTATAGACGCTCAATAACTAAAGTTGTAATAAGCAGGGGCACAATGTATATTATTGTAAATAATGAGAAATTAAATGTAAGACAAATATTTTGTAATAATATATTTAATAAAATAAAATATATTTCTAGGACCGTTACGAATTGATTTATTTTATTGTGTTAAATGTAACAAATTAAATAGAACTAATGGATTATACCCAGTCAATACGTTTCATTAGTAACGAAAATACAGGTTTCCTTTTGTTTACAATAGTTGTTATAAATTTTTTTTGTGAATTTATTCATTTTCAATATTGTAGCCTTCTTCCTCTAGCCTGAAAAACAAAAATTGATATGTTAATAAATATGCGCGGCTTAAAAGTTACACATGCACTCATTTTTTTTATAAGCAGAGTTAATTCGAAAAATATGTACCTGATAAAAATTCAATTTGTGAAAAACAACTTACTTTTTCTGTGCATATTCTAGCAGATTTCGGGCAAGCTTCAAATACATGCTGGTTGCTCTGGCCATGACACGCTTTGACATATTAACTAATCTTTGGTAAGCTTCCTTGACGGCTGGGTCATCTGATTTTTCAGCTATATCTTTCATGTTCTCATTCATAATCGGATCAAGCACTTTCCATTCATCGGGATGAGCTGCGAACTATCACACATCAAAAATACGATTACTGTCAGGTTTATTTATATCAATGGCTCCACGGACCACAGGTGGTTCATGAGTAGGCTTGCCAACTTTAAAATACAAATTTGCGGGAAATAATGTTTTCAAATGCGGGACAAGGGTTTAAAAAGCAGGATCCAACTAATTTTATTTAGAATACAAAAAAACGTGAAATTTTCTTTACAAATCACACCTTGTTAGATTAATAATAGTCCATATTTACTAAAAAAAAACAGTTATAGTGTAATTTAGACTTTATTATGAAAACTATAAATTACTTTTTAAATGAGTATTTTTCTTGACATTTGGCACTTTTAAGGATTTTTTTATTTTTAAGTACAAAATTGTAAAAATCATTGCATGGATAAGAAAAATTTACTTTCACTTGTAGCTCTAACTTTACAGAATCCACATGAAGACGATTTCGCGCGTCGGTCCAGGCATTATTACAAAGTGAGAAGACTCTCTCTACTGCTGCATTACAACACGGAATAGATGCAATGTAATTAGCGTCCTCCGAAAAGCGGGATATTTAGCGTCCCGCACACACCCTGAGCGGGACGTCTCGGTAAGGGTATCAGAAACGGGACGTCCCGCGTATAGCGGGACGGTTGGCAACTCTATTCATGAGAGTCTCGGTAGTGGTTCGCGAGAATTTTAAAAGCGATATGCGTTGAACGAGATGACGTGAATGTCTCCGTACTTATGACTAACATAATAAATGTGTTTTAAAAAACTGTTTTACTTAAACGCCTTTGAATTTATAAATTATAACATCATATTAACCTTTTAAATAAAAATCAACTTTGATGGTGTTTGTCGTCAAAACTGAAACTTATTAAAATAGATGAAACATTTGTTGGAAATAGTAATTAATAAATGAAACTTACTTCATCTCTGAGTTCCCTAATAAACGAATATAATAAATCAGTAATTTCAATTAAATTGCTTTTTATTTTTTGTTTCAAATCTTCGTCACTAATTTCGATATCAGCATTGAGAAGCTCATTCTTGTGTTCAGTGTAAAATTTGAGAACTAATGATAAGAAGACAACGCCTACTTGATTTTTTTTCATGTCCGGAAGTGTTCTTGTATGCATGCTCTGTTGAAAATGCATTCTTTATTAGTTGGTCAGTTCAAATGAAAAACTGCGTGAAAATGAAAATCTTTTTATACATTTCATTTTATAAAATATTTCTCAAAACATGTAACGGTTTTGCAAACATTGAACGTTTTTTTTAAAAGTAATTTCAGTAATTTTTAAAATAGTAGTTTATGTATCTAGATTGTAATGCATTATTTTACGTATGAGATGTTAAAACGAGCGATCAGCGAGTTTTAATAGTCACACGAGTCATAAAAGCATTCTAATCGAGATTATTGGAGTATAATTTCATCCAAAAATAATCGTCTAATTCGTGGACCCCTAAGTTTTGGCCTTTCCTTGTGCGTTTATTTCAGCTGTAAATAATTAATTAGATATAATTATCGTCTGTACCTCTTCTTTAAGATCAATGAAGTGTTGACGCGTATCTTGGAGCATTGCGTTCATAATATCTGTGACGTTTTGTATGACGTCATTTGGTAGTCGATTTCTTTTATACATTGTTATGCATACTTTAACACGTTCCTCAAGTTTGTCGATTCGTACAAATTCCGGTCGCAAGAGCTCATCCACTTGTGCCTCGAAACTTTCATCATTCTTGATTATCACGAATGATAAACACTGTCAACAAAATAACAATTAGTATTTATTTATTGATCATCAAAGAACATAATCAATTAAAAAAGCCCCTCGCCGACAATATAGTGTATTTGTTCATACAGGCAGTGTGACTATTATGTGAATGTATGTATCCGATCCCTAGGTCCCGCCATCCGACCGACGCCAGTAGTGTATGTGCCATATGGCCATATGGAATTGGTTGATTCAAAGACTAGTATATTGACCATCACACCAAGCGCCCCGTAGTAACAATATCAGATGTTATTTCAGTCGACCAAGGGGCGTAGAAGATTTCAAAAAAGCTTTTTTGGAAAACATCTGTTGCTTATACAAAACGAAAACAAAAATTAATGCAAAATGTGAACCCTCAAATTTACCACAAAAAGATAATATTTATTTTTGTTATTTCGATTTTTAAAATGAGCTATTGACAGAAAACGTAATATCGAAAAAATTCTATTATTCTTGAATAATTTACTACTTCAATTGAAGATGACTGATAAAGAATTTTTTTAATGCGCATTTTGATTACGAGTCATCTATTTCATATTTCGTTTGAAAAATGATGATATATTAATAAACTTGGTTAAAAAAAGATAATAGCTTATCAGTCTTCTGAATAACCTATTTAAACTTTAAGTACGCAGTTCATAACGTGATTTTTTATAAACAATTTATTGATGATAATATATAAGTTTTGCTGTTGCAAAATATTCAAATGATATTATTATTGGAAATTTCATAAGATATTTTGTAAACGCATTGAATTTTACGAACACGAAGATGATTTTTTCACACACATACATTTTTTAACGGCAATATTTAAATGCTTAAAATACGCGTCTATAATTTACTATTTCTTCTCTTTCTTTCTCTCTCTCTCTCTCTCTCTCTCCCAAACGCTTAATTTAGCACTGACTAAATGAGTACATGACAAATATAATTAATTGAAAAAATATAAATGCATTTTTATGAGATGGACAGTGCCAAATTTTATTGATAGAGCGCGCCAGCTATATAAGGACCTCAGTCTGTGAATAGTTCATAGCAGCGTGAGTGCAAAATAAGTTTATTTCAAATAATAGATCATGGACAATGCCGATGTGTTGTGTTTACCAATTTTGAAATTATAGAGGTTTTATACTTCCAAAGGATCTAGATCTGAATTATTCGTTATTTAAATCACGTAGATTTGATTTTGCCTATACTCAAGAGTGAAAACCAATCGTAACTTAAGTCGTTATGTACCTGTTGCCATCTACGTTACGCTTGTCGCCAGTTGGGGTTAATAACAAACAATCCATACATATTCTTAAATTGTGTACAATTAAAACATTGAAAATCAATTCCACTTTCATCTGATCTCAGATTTAAATTTAAGAGCCAGAGGTCTGTAATATACAACAATGGAAATGCCAAGTAAACAACGGCGTTTCAATGTATTCGTCTATTCTCAAATCTTTTACATTTAATAGTAAAAATTCAGTTTCCACTTTCATGAGTTCTCGGACTAGATTTTAGGAACTGGTGGTTTGTAATAGACAAGCCGTGGAAAAGACCTGGGAGTACACGAATTTTTGTCATCACCTGTTAAATTGTCGAAATCTCGTCGCCATCACGAGAAAGCCATTCTAGACCTACATAATGTATCGAGTCGAGAGTCTGAAAATTTCTCGTCTTGAGACGAGAATGAACATTTCTCGAAGAGAGGACATTCCGGCAGTTGGGGACTTATAAAAAACGAGTCATGGAAAAACAATGGGTACTAATCACCTCACTCTCAAGATCCCTACAGTTAATGTACAGAAAAAAATTCAATCACATTTACCTGGGTTAAGCAAAGCACAAATAGAGCACACGTAAATAACTTAGCTGCCATTTTGGTATTTCAGTAGGAGCGCGCAGAAAACAAATGATATGTGGATGACTTTATATCAACTTAACGCCACTTATTAATCACTTACACCAATCACAGAGCAATCATCAGACTAGAGTGATATGAATTTGCTTGTATCATTTATATGTATTCGAATGAACTTTGACATACATGAGTTGTGTAAGGTTAATCATATCAATATAATTTTCGACTACAGCATGTTTTACAAGGTTTTTTCTGTCACGTATGCATTTAGTCAAAAGTTCCTCCGTATTTAAGGGAAATAGGGCAAATTTATTGATATTTTTTTTATAATGGGATTAATAGTATCATACTATGCCATCTGGTGTAACGATGATATGTAGTTTAATTACTTCATTAAATTATTTAATTAATTTCTTATCTAATCGATATTGATTAGATAAATTTTATTGATAATGGCTCAAATAGCCGAAACGATCGTTTAAAACAAATAAATTATTGATTTTAATTTTCGGGTTCTAGGTCTACTTTTTGATTAAGTTAATGAATTTCCCGAACTACTCCTGCAAAATCATAATTAATTAATTTCACTCCAAATTATTCAGGCGAGCTTGACTTCTTTGTCGACAATGCTACGTCAAACTATAGTTGTACAACTTCTTTTTTTAGAGCAGACGCTCCCAACCTTTTCTGGAGCTTCGCCCCTTTTAGAAGAAAAAAATCCAACGCCCCAAAGCCCATAATAGTTAAACAAATATGAAATATTAAAATATTGTTGCATGTTATCTAGTATCTATTAAAAATCATAAAGCCCCCATAGAAGGCTCCAGCATCCACTGGGGGCTGTACCGCCCCCGTCCAGACATGTGTAGCGCGTAATGTAATCTATCATGTAATGTTACACGAATTCTGCGTGTGGACGGCACTACGAGCATTACATGTAACGCTCGCGCCGGCGTTCGCCGTGATCCATCGGCTGTCGGTTTTTAGCGCGAACACAAAGGCGCTCGCAGTACTCGTTTGGACGGCGTTCGTGACGATTGTGTCGTGTGTACGTTCATGATACGAACAATCGCTTGAACTTATCAGTTTGTATCAAGAAAAACGTGTTTTTTGGGATCCAAAAAATCCGGATTACTTTAAAAAAATCTGAAATCTTCAGTAAATAAATATATATAAATAAAAGCAGCACCAGCTATCATGACTTTCCTATTCGGCATGTTCGTGGCAACTGAGTGGAAACAGCTTTTGACAAAGATTCGCTTTCACGATTCGCGTTGAGTTCGTGTGCTGTCCACACTGTTGACGCTAAATTACACGTAATCTTACATTACACGTTAAAGCCAATTCAGACTAGCCGTGCTCGGTTACGATTCACCGGTCCGGTTCGGTTTTCGATTAATCTAGGCTGCTCACACTATCCCGATTCGGCTCTACGATTATTCTCGGTGCGCATGCGCAATTTCGAAATATGATTTCACGTTTGATGTGTAGTTAAACGTCAACAAAAACAGCTGGCTAGTCACGTGACTCCCGCAAGCGTTCTCATTGGCTACGGTTGCGAACGGTCCGGTTGAAATTAGAGCTGAACCTAAACGCTCGAACCGAACCGCAATCGGGAACGACTACGCCCTGATTGGTCGAGCTCCCAACCGGACCGGTGAATCGTAACCGAGAACGGCTAATCTGATTTGGCTTTTACACACGTCTGGACCCAGCTTAAAGCCTTGCAGATTCCATTCCAGTGCGACTCAGCTAGGCCTCTACTCTTTCCTATCGCTGAAAAGAAAGAAATATGTGGTTATAATTTTGGAAAGATGCTCTCTATAACAGCATTTTTCTTTTCTTTTTTGATCATCTGTATCATATTGTTTTGTTGTTGTTGAGGAAAACTATTCACAAAATGCTTCCTTCTGTTCTTGGTATAGATTAAGAAATAATTTTAAACTAGTTTTGATTAACATATAAGGTCAATTTATGTATCTCAACGTATTTAAAACACAAGGCGTTTTTTATCTGAGATTTAAAAACTTGAACTTTGTTTTGCCATTTTTAGTGTATTTGCCATATGGCAACATACACTATTGGCGTCGGTCGGATGGCGGGACCTAGGGGTCGGACCAAAATTTCTCGACGTTTCATAACCTCCTAAACACATTGGCACCATTTTTAAAAATGTTTATATATATATGTATATATATATATATATATATATATATATATATATTAGGCCCATTTTAAATAGGCTTCTTGCGGTGATGGGTTTCAACACGTGGTCCAAATTTCGTTGAAATCAATTAACTCTTTCGAAAGTTATCGCGCGTACACACACATATATATATATATATATATATATATGTGTACGCGCGATAACTTTCGAAAGAGTTAATTGATTTCAACGAAATTTGGACCACGTGTTGAAACCCATCACCGCAAGAAGCCTATTTAAAATGGGCCTAATCGGGCTATTTTAAGGGTAGTTTTTAGGGGTTGAAAACTGTTTTTGGGCCCCAAAATACCGAAAAAATTCTCCGAATCGTTTCAAAATTGAAATTTAACCCTCCGGTAGTGATTAAAAAGTGTCCCCACAATTTTAATAAAATCGGCCCGACAGGACCGGATTTACAAATTTTATGAAAACACTAGTTTGCAGATAGTGACTTATTTATTGAAGAGTGTATTTAATTCGGTGTAGACGTTAGATTGATAATAATATTACAATTAAGAAAAAAATGTTATTTTAAGGGGTGTATTAAGGGGTTAAATTTTTATTTTGCCCAAAAACAAACTTAATTTCACATAATAAAAGTATAAAACCACACGGCCCTATACAAGCAAATACACTATATTGTCGGCAGGGTTTTGGCACTGCGACCCGGGTTTTTTAATGTTGAATTCTTCTATAGAATCGAAAATAATAAACTGAAAATATGAATTAGTGCCAGGCCCAAAAAACCCAGTCTGTTGGCGACCTACAACGGGGTATGGATATAATCGGAAAAAATTCTTAACTGGATTACTATATTATACATGTTATAAAGTGAAAAATATTTTCTTGGAAACTTTATACTGTACGTTTTCGAAAACGTCATATTATAAGTATCTTAACTCTTAGAATTTAATAATAATCACCGAGTACCAGAATTATCTGGGCTTAGTACCAGTCATAATATACGATTGTTACTTATAACAGTTCTGACGTTAGAAGCCTGGAATTGCGAGTTTACATCAGACATCTCGTTCTACAAGTAACGTTCTAATGGTCTTGATTCACTAAAACCTTGGTGATCGCGGTACCGTAATATAACGATCGTTATATGACGGTCACTGACGTCACAAAAAAAACATGTGCATAGAAATAAAAGAATTTTATTTTCTCGATAGCGGCGACACCACCGTAACGTAAAAAAGCGGCATCCATTTACTTTCAAGCACAGGTTTTTTGTGGCGTTATTAGGAAACTTGGATTTTACGTAGTGTTTTTGTTTGTAATGCAGTTTTTTATAAGGTTAAAATACAATATTATTGTATATTATTCTGTTAATAATTCATTATTATCTGTCGGAATTACCGCAGTGCATATATAGCATAGGCATAATATGATGACTGCGGATTTCAAAGGTAAATTCTTATTGTGCCTAATTATATAAATATTAAGAGCACTGTGGTTGGAACAATAAAAATAAAAGAATAGTAACTTCTTACCACAACAGATTTATTCAGTGGATGTACATTTCGAGAGCTAAGCTCCCATCTTCAGCAAAACACTAAACTCATTTTTTAGCGCCTAATTATGTTAGAGCTAAAGTGTATTAAGGTTTTTGGAGGAATAAAATACCGCATCTCTGTGGGTTTGCAATTTTTTATTTTTTGGAAATCAATTACAATTACATTTTTTATTAATGTTATCATCCATGATTATTAAAATTAAAACACAAAATTATCAGGAATGTGGACAGTAGATTGTTAAAAACGCAGACAATCAATTCCGCGACGTTTCGACCATTTTATTTGTCTGCGTTTTTAACAATCTGCTGTCAACATTCCTGATAATTAAATATTTTTATTAAATCTTTTATTTTTACAATTTCGTTGACTTTTGAAATTCTTATGCTGCGTTACGCGTCACCAAATGTATACGAAATAATCGAACATTTAAAAAAAAAACAAACAAAATATATTTTTCAATATGTAACAATTTACTGGAAAACAAAGTTTATTACTTTCTGTAATATGTAAGTACAAAAAGTAGGAATATTCTATTCAGTAAAAATGAATAACACGAAATTCCGAAAATATTTATTAATTTGTAAACTTTAAAATTCCAAAAATCGCACGTAAATGCAGTTATTATCTTACGAGCTGTGACGTTATGTTGCATGGACTTAACAATCAAACGAGTCATTATACAATTACGTACAACATTTTACCTCCTATGAAATGCTGATTTTTACTTCATAATAAATATATTTGTAATATTTTTGACTATTTACGTTTGGCCATATTGGTATTTATGTGCAGTACTGTTCAGCGCTTATACCCTAGTTTCTGTCGCTCAGACGAATTTAAGGGGTTAGGTGGGTTTGAAAATTTCAAAAAATCGATTTATTTATTTTGTCTTATTAAATAGTACAATATGTTTAAAATATTCTCCTAAAATTTCAAATCGATCCGAGTAAAACTCTAAGAGATAGACCCTTTGGAAGTTTCGCCCATCAAGCCACGTCAGTGCAGCGCTTCGCAAGTTAAACGCGTTTATCTCAAAACTCAATTTTTTAAGTCGGTGGACACGATTTCTCGAAAAGTTATGAAGCGATTTTGTTCAAATTTTACACACATCTTTGAAATAACATTATCTAGGCACTGAACGAAGTATTTTTTTCTATTACAACTAATTTTTTCGAGCCAATATATGGCGAAAATTTGACCAAAAAATGTATTTTTTTGTTCAAAGTCTGTCAAAAATTCAAATTTTAATTTTTTTTTCCTTCGTCCAATACTTAGATTTATCCATGTACTAACGAAATATTTTTGTTTTTTTGATTTTGGAGGAACCAACAATGAGTTATTTTGTCCTGGGCAAGAGCATTTTTTTTGAGACATCAAGGAAGATGAGGTACCAACGGCTGAGTTTTCGGAATTTTTAAATAAAAATTTCACAAAATACTGTTTAAATATTATGTATCTTTGATATGCTGAATTGTTTAAATAAAATATATGATTGTATATATTAAAAGAAAAATAGTAAAAATACCCTTTTTTTGAACCTCTGAAACCCACCTAACCCCTTAAATGTCATTATTTTTGCATTTTTTAAAAGGAGTATGTCTAATAAATTCGAAAAATGATATTTGTCAGATCTCCCCGTAAAATTATTTGTCGTGTTGTTTCTAACACTTCTTTTAATTTTTATGTTTTAGAACCTTTCCTGACACTGCAGCTGTGATCTTAAAGGATTTATTCTATCGAGATCGGTAAGTTTAGATCTATTGTTATATTTTTATTTTTCCCATTTTGATAATAGTTGTTACTTCCCTTGAAGAAATACGTCCAGGTGCATCATTTTTAATTAGTTATACTTAACATGGATTTATAAGTGCTGCTGCCAAGGTCAGGAGAAGGTCAGCAGTGCATCGCTGATTGTGTCCTCCGGGGTTTATGGCCCTGGCACGTGTCCCTGTTGCTAGGTCCTAATTACAGTGCACTCTTTTTTATATCAGAGTTTCTTTTTTGGATAATGCGGAAATTCACTTACAGTAAATATAATTAGTATTTATAATTGGAGCATGATAATAAAATTAAAGTGGATGTGGTTTTTTTATATTATGTGATTAAAATTGTAAATCCAATTTTTTTAATAATTAAATAATAATATTATAAACAACTGCACAGCAGTTAAATTATTATAAATAAAGGCGAATTTTAGATATACAATCAGTCCAATATAAACAGTTTCCTGTTTTCAATTTTTTTTATCTCTAAGTATTTTAGAAATAACTTAAGTAATTAGTTCTATTTCTAATCTTACTAATAACCGTAAAAATAGCGATTATTGTAGTTTTTAAAAATGACAGACGAATTTGTAAATTTATTTTGAGACCTAATTATAAGTTGGCAAAATCTTTGGCAATGCCAAAAGTCCACATCCGGCTATTTTCCATTGTATGATAAAAATATTTTTTACAACAGAATTTTGCTTATAAAATATTAAATTACTAAGTAAATAAAAATAAACCAAGTTGATCCTTCAAGAATTGTAACCTGTAGAGTTCGGACGTACATACAGACCAACCGACAACTGCTGTTCAAGATTTTCAATTACAATTTTAGGATTTATTATAAATACGAATCAGTCCAGAGATGGTTCCGTTTATAGAACAGAATGCCTTCTCTTCAAAGAGCTGTAAAATTATTTCTTGCGAAATTAATCTGAATATAACTGCTTGGAGAAGTCCAAAGTGAACAATCGAAGTAAGAACCGAAAATACACTTACGAATCGGGTTTCACTTAACCACTCAACAAAACCAAAAACAAGTCAACAAGCATGTTAAAAAAGAGCGTTCAGAATTGTTTCTTTATGACAAATAATAATATAATTAAAATACAATTATTTCTTTTCTTTCTTGAATATTTTTTCAAATGTCTTCAATCTCCGTCAAATTTCGACGAGATATGTCTAATTGTTTATAAAGAATGTCTTTAGTTCTTCCAGCTGATCTATAATTTATATTTTCGACATTAAATTTACAGTCAAAGCCCTCTAAATGCACAGCTCGGAACCGAGGCCCATCCTTTAAGTGCACACTTCCCCTACGATCTTTTTCATCCCCACTCTTCTAACTCCTATAGCTATCTTTATTCAATCAGATGCTCTCTCTCTCTGCGCGAAACATTGCGCAGAATTTAAAAATGAGTTCAAACTCAAACTGTGTTTACAATCATATGACATGTGTTGACATAAGCGCGCTTACGGTCGCACGTGATTGGTCGCAGATTATTCGAAGTGGGGGCTGGGGAACGTGCACTTAGAGGGCGAGTTCGTGTGCAGTAAGAGAGCGTGTGCATTTAGAGAGTGTGCACTCAGAGGGCTTTGACTGTATCATGGTCTTAAAAACCATTTCTAGTTATTCGTTTATTTTCTAGACTTTAGCTCATGTTTTCACAATTATGTTCTGAAAATTGTTTCAATTTTATTCCAGTGCACTGCAACATTTGATTTAAATGTTTGTAAATAGTTTTGGAATCTTTGCAATGCTTGCTTGGTATCATAATTGCTAAGTTTTCCTTTTTCGTTGCAGTTTAGTTCTTGTACCGTAATAATGACACCGAGGTTTTGCCATTCACAGTGATGATTTTCAATCTGGAAAATATTTATGATTTGTAAATTGCGTCTTTTAATTTTGACCTGTAACTTCTTTAGCGAGGTATCTATCTGAAATTCTCTGCGACGTTAGAGGAAAAATGATTCAGCGGCGGGGAAATGTAAGAGTAATCTTGAGTGCGTGAAAGGAAGAGGCCATTCTGTACATATGCACATTTACACGCGTATAACCTATGTGACAAGATTGATTTGTTCAAAAGTTTTGCTTGGGTTTTATAAAATTATATAACTGTCAAAGTAATATACCTATAATGAAAAAAGCGTGTGTTGATAAATGATTTATGTAGTGTTTTATTGTATACATATACACATTTACATATATGTATTTATTGTTTATAAATGTGTGTATTTCGTTGAGCAGGCGTAATATCAACTGCGTCATCGTTTTAGCTGCAGTAAATAGTTTCGAAAGAAGTTTCACTTCTCTCGTGAGCGCTATACAAGATTCTTTTAGTGTACTATACTTGATGTGCATCGTAGATCCAATATTTGTTTACATTTCGTCTTACTATCCAGCGCCGACCGCAATTAGCATAGCAGCGAAATGACGCTTCACTAGTTAACATATCTTTAAACATAGCTGTTTTCATTTACGGTACGTTATCCTTCTTACTGTGTCTTTTTTTGATATTGAGTAAAATAAGTTGTGTAAAACTTACCTCGTATTTTAATTTTTCAATGATTAAGCTGATAAATATATCAATAATAGATCTTAATTCTCTTACAACGGTTTTCTTGTTGTCTATCGATAATTTTGGATCGTTTTGAATAATTGTTGATATGTCAAAATATAACAGATAAATATATTTTGGTGATAAATTCAAGATTTTTATTTCAAACATATTTTTGTGCATGTCAGGAAACTTTTTAGAATTTAAACTCTGTAAAAAAATAATTGTTTTGATATGTCTATTCAACATTTTTTCTAACAAATCGAATCATAATATTGTTGGATTTAACTCGCGTTTAACAGGTTTTTTTTTGTGCACGGAATAGAAAATTCGATATTTTTGATCTCTACAATGGATTTTATGTTTAACATAATATCCTATTTCTTAAGAAAAAATTACGAATTTATTCATTATTTTTGGTAAAAATTGTAACAGATATTTTTTAGAAAAATGTGTAACTGCACTGAGAGCATGTTGTAAGCCAACTTCTAAAGCTCAAGCTCTTATAAAAATTTTATTCTTTTCATATGTTTAATAGCTATATCTTATTGACTTTTTTGTTTTTTGTGTATTTTCGTAATTAAAATTTGTTTAAATATTCTTCCCCCATGATAAAATAGCCTTTGAATCAAATCGTAGAATGTTTATAAACATTTAAAAAATGATGAAAAAAAGTTTAAAAAATTCACAAAATGTTCAAATAATTCTCCATATTGTTGAAATAATGTTTCAAAAAAATATCTACCTAAGGCTGACCATTTCACATTACCTATTCCAAGAAAATAAAATTGATGTAAAATATTTTTTTGATTGGCTAGAATCAAATTTGGAATTGAAAGGGTTAAATAGTTAAACATTGTTTACCTTCTCTTTTAAATTGTTATAATAATCTTGCAGCTCGTTTCTCAATTGTTTAACCCTATTTGTAACAACTTGTACAATTTGAACATCAAAAGAAGTTCCTTCATAAGACTGAAAATCGTTCATTGCTTGCAAATTATCCAGTCTTTCAAATGTTGCAGCCATCGTTTCGTTCAAATGTTTTTCAAATTCATCTTTACTATACGAAATTGCATTTGAATATATTCCCTATAACAAAATTAACAACAAAAAAAAATTTTTTATTATTAATAACAAAACAAAACCTTTTTCTTTTTATCTTTATTTGCATCACTATTTTCAGTTTTAAAATTACAGTTTCATAGTTCCTTAGATGCTATAAATCATTTTGAATAATTATACATTTTAAAATTAAGTAAAATACAACGTTTTGAAATTCTTTACATTATAGTAATTTTATAACAATTTGAATTAAAATGTAAGATCTTTGTCTGACGAAGCCACTGTATTGTTCGAAATCATTGTTATAAAATAACGTTCTTAAGTGTCAATAAATTAAAACGACTTTATTTAAATTTAATAAAATGTATATTTAGCATTAATTTGCATCGAGTAACGACCAAATTCATTTTATATTTAATTATTTACCTGCGCTAAACAGAGTAGAATTATAAAAATATGCACATTGTTTTTGGATTCCATATTTCATATAATTAAATGAGTAGGAGGCTTAACGGTCACATTTACAATAGATAATATTTTTAGTTATTATTTTGTACGCAAGTATTATTTAAAGAATTGAATATAAACAAAAAGATAAAGATTAATGCCTTACACTACTCTTTATTATCAAGAGTTCTTAATGCTTATTTACGTTTTCGAAAATATTGTTTTTGTATAAAGTGTTTAAAAGTGACAATTTTAGATAACAATATTCTGACATCTTCATTATTAAATGTTATTTATATTTTTAATAATCAATGAACCATAACATAATAACTAGTTTTTCAAACTGGCTTGGTTTGGGCAGGGTTTAAAATTCCAATCTAATTATTATACTTTTATTCGTAAATTCTAAGCAGTGATTAATACACTTATCTTCACAATATAATATAAGCGGCTCAGTTTTTATGCATGGGACGTGGGTAGATACCTAATTTTAAACCATCCACATATTATTTAGTGATTTTTTAAAAGATAGCCATTCGCTTATTTTTGAACATCTTGTATAAGCGTAAACGTTCATGGCGGTGTTTTGTGATAAATTACTCTGTTATTGAATTTTTTTTTGTTCAGGAAACACGTGAACAGTAAAGGTGAACTTTCAGTGAAATATGTCAAAACAAAGATATTTTATACGTAATTTACTAGTAAATTATCTCGAATATTAAATTACATCAATCCATTTGTACAGAATATTTTTTAAACTGTAAATTTTAGCTCAGAGATGCTGCTTTGTGTACCAGGATTGTGCGATTTAGTTATTAGATCGTCAAATACAGCTACTAACAGCGTAAGGCCGCTCACTATCGCTGAAGTACACAACTGATAAGTTACGAACGTGCGATTGTAGAACCCTGAATGAGAAACAAACGCATCGATTGCTAGAACGATAATCTGTAGTTAGCAAATCGCGCGCTCGAATTTCGTAGCTAGGTAATCTTCAAATTATAATTCAGTTACGGTGCAGGTTCTAACTCGCATGTTTTCGATACAAAAAAACGCTCAAGTGCGAGTCGAACGCTCGTGGAGAGGGTTCCGTACCATTCCGTTTTCCGTGAAAATTTTAAGATAGGATTTTCGTCTAGATATTGCTGTAAGCTATAGGTGATGTCCTATATTCCGTATTTTTTTCAAAATTTTAGGCTCTGAAGTTTCGGAGATGCGTATTTTTTACGTTAATATAATTTGAAAAATAGAGATTCTGTTTGAATTAAATTTATAAAGATTACAATTTCTACTTTTAACCGAGCTGGGTAGAGTAGTGGTGACAGCACTAGACTCGCATTCGGGGGGTCCGGGTTCGAATCCCGGCGGGGGCAGATGTGGCTAGGATTTTTCCTACTGCCTATCGCCGAGAAACGGTAATTCCTGTACCGGCCATCTTGATTGAGGTTTTCCATGGTTTCCCTCAATTAATTCCAGATAAATATCGAGATGGTTCCTTATTTGAGACCATGGCCGATTAACCTATCAAACTCCTAGTTTAAAAATCCTAATTTCCTATAATTCCTTCATTCGCCCATTGCTATTACATAAGTTGAAGTTTTAAAAATGTAGAAAAATAACGGGTAGTGTGGTAGATGGAAAATAGTAATGGTGCGAATGGCGTCTGTTATGACATAAAGTCGAGAAACGGACATTAAACGCATTATTATTATTATTATATTATTAATTTCCACTTTTTTGACGGAGATAGAAAATAAAAAAAATGTATTTTACACAGCACAACATATTTATTTTCAACATGAACAATTACATTTTTGTTAGACAATTACAATTAACATTGTTTAAAAAAATTCTTAAAAAACATGAAAAATTATAAAAAATCATAAAATTGATGTTATCTACGAACCATATACAAAGCATTAATAATGACAATGTTTTTGCTAATACAGTTTTATGATATTTTTTAATAATTCAATAAAAATAACAACGTTTTGAATATTCAGATATTTATTTTCTTCTTCTTTCGAGACTGTTAAAGAACGATTCTTCACTAGAACTTAACCATTCTTCACTGGACTCAAACATTTCTCCATAGCCATTTCTGAAAATCAACATATTCATTCAATATACATTTTTATTTATACCTATACAATTTAATGTTATGATGATGAAACCTGGCAAAACTAATAGGCAACAGGTCACTTCGTTAGGGAATGACGTCGAAGACCGTCATTTTTTTGTCAACCAGTTGACAGTCTATTGGATGAGGTCATCTCCCCACTACTACCCAACGAAACGAGGTCACCTCTGTATATAATAACTGTGTCTAAAAGCCAATTCAGACTAGCCGTTCTCGGTTACGATTCACCGGTCCGGTTCGGTTTTCGATTAATCTAGGCTGCTCACACTATCCCGATTCGGTTCTACGATTATTCTCGGTGCGCATGCGCAATTTCGAAATATGATTTGACGTTTGATGTGTAGTTAAACGTCAACAAAAACAGCTGGCTAGTCACGTGACTTCAGCAAGCGTTCTCATTGGCTACGGTTGCGAACGGTCCGATTGAAATTAGAGCTGAACCTAAACGCTCGAACCGAGCCGCAATCGGGAACGACTGCGCCCTGATTGGTCGAGCTCCCAACCGGACCGGTGAATCGTAACCGAGAACGGCTAGTCTGAATTGGCTTTAACAAGGATGTTTGCTTTAATACTTTAACTTTATTATGTTGTAGCTTTAATTAAAAAAAAAGAACTACCCTAGGACCACTTTCACTTCTGCATAAGCACTTAATTATTATGTAACAACAGTTATTAGTAATTACATGATTGGAGAAATAAATTATTATTATTATTAATTAAGACTAAGCCTGATCGTACATTGATAAAACAAAACATTTTTGTTTGAATCTATTGAAAACTGTTTCCCAAATGCTTTTAATAGGACGCAGTTCATACATTTTCTAAACGGCGACAATTTATTCAGACAGTTATGAAACATCGAGGAATTTTTGTCCGCCCTCTAGGTACCGCCATCTGACCGTCGCCAATAGTGTATGGTGCCATGTGGCAAATACAAATAAAAAAAATCTATATCTTACGCTTCAGCGAACTTCTTAACGTCCTCATATAATTCTGCGAAGTATAACGCGTTGTTAACTATGAAATCACTGAAAATGTCATCGATTTTTTCGAAGGTGGCCTCGATTTCTGGAGTTATTTCGTCTTCGTCTAATTCTTGATCATATGCAAGGCGATAAATTGGATCCAGGACCAACCATGCGTCCGGATGGGCTTCAATCTGAAAATTTAACGCACTTAACGCAACTTTGTTTGAAATAGGGTAACTAATTATTGAAACTTTGATTAGTGTTTAGATTCTATCAATTTGACAACAAAATATTCTCAATGTTATACTCGTATGTATAGTGTGTAATGCTAAAAGCTAACATGTGAGAAAAAGTTGAGATATTTATGATACTATTGTTAATTTGGCGCTAGTTCCCAGATTCCATTTGAGAGCTGGTGGAGTGAGAAAATCTTAGTGAACCAAAGAGTTTATATATATATATAAGATTTTGGATCCGATTTTCAGATTGGTTTGATCAATATCATGCTATTACTTATATAAAATTCGTTGTATGCATCTAATGAGGTATGTATGTTTGAACGGATTTCACTTAAAAACTACAGGGCGGAATTAGATGAATTATTTTAGTGTTCCTTATGTTTCAAGACGTGCTATGTGCGGTGTTTTATTTATCTGTAAGTTAATTTTTGAGTTAATAAATTAATTACATTTTTATTGGGCTTCCATTACTTGAGCCGCCACTAAGACCCATTGGCCCACCATTTATGCATAGTCCGATCACCGTTGTGGGTATCAAGATTTTTGATCGGAGGAGGTAAGTGGGCAATGCATTATTTATTTTTTAAATTCTAATTTTGATGTTTAATAAAAGCACTAAAAAAATGTTACGTGTTCTCATTGGAGAGGGGGGAGGGTTCCCAAGTTTATTTTCTTCTATACAAAGGTGGTCGGGATCTAAAATATTCTATAAGGATGTAGTATTATACGTCTACCTTTTAACAGGCAATCTATAAATCCGGGCGAAGTAGAGTAGGATTGCTAATATTTGCTTCTTAATAAATGTAAAATAATATACGTACTTCATTTTTAACAGGGACGATAATGTCTGATTTGAAAAGGCTGGTCATTTTTGTGAGATGTTTGTTTAGTAATGCTTTGTCCTCTGCTCCCAAATCTTCATCCTCGTTGACGGCTTTAACGAGCTCAGCAAGAGCTTCGTCTATGTATTTTGGTAGAATTTCGAGAAGTTGTACCTCGATTAAATGTTCGCTTGGATCGGGAAGCTCGTTATTTTTCAAGCTCTAGAAATCGGTAAATACTAGAATATGTCTAAAAATTTCGATTTTTAAAATGATTAGCTCAGGCACAATATGTAAAAATTTTCTCTTCGAAATCAGCTTTCAAAAATTCGATTATTATTAATATTTTTAGTTTCGGACATTCGGTACCTAATAATTTTTGTTTTTTTAATAAAATAACTCTAGTTTAAGCCTACCTCAGCTTTTATGTGGTCATAATAACTGGTTAATTCATGTTTAATTTCATGTTTGAGTTCCTCCACTCCCTCTGTGACTTCATTAAGACTTTCGGCAGAAATTTCCGTGGATGTAGAACTAACTTCTTTAAGAAATTCTTCCGCTATTTTATCGAGTAGTTCAATTCTCTCGTAGCTACGGGACAGAGCGATGTCAACTTCTTTATCGTGATCGGCAAGCAAATGCTCGATTACTCTACATTGCGAGCACTGAAAATGTAAAGATATTATTTTATTAATTGTTCCCATGGAGTTGCCAGGAAATTGAATGGAAACAGTTTAAAAATTAAAAAGAAATGTTAAATATTTTGGAAGCAAAAATCACAAGTATTTTATAGTATAGATTTTATTTTTTGAAAATTTTAATTTTATCGTTAAGTTTTCTTATAAAAAATGTTTTTTCTAAAAAAATTGGCATTTTTTTAAGATTCTTATTTCAAATTGTAGCAATTAATAACGTTATTGGTAACAATAGTGTCAATTTTTTAGTTATACAATGTTTTAATAATCAAATTTAAAAAAAAAGTAATTCGAACCTGAGCTAACGCCAAGACAACAAAAATGAATCCGATTTTATTATTCATACTGATTTTTAATTCTTAAACAAAAGTGCAGCTATTTCACCAAAAGCTGAATGAAAACTGTGAAAATCTGAGAAATTCCTATATAATTAACGCGCTAAATTAAGTTGATATCAATTGATAAAACAATTACAAAAAAATATTTTGTCGTTTGATAAAACAATTAATTAGCTATAATAATCAACGTAAAAATTAGAATTATTATTCTTGAGAGATTAGTTTAGAACATTTGAAAATTATGTGCAGTTGAGTTAGAAACAATAAATTATAGAAAATAAACGAAACCCGATTACAGAAAAGTAGAAAAAAAGTACCCAATATGAAAAGTAGTTTGGT
The DNA here is from genome assembly GCA_034508555.1 of Venustoraphidia nigricollis. Taxonomy (NCBI): domain Eukaryota; kingdom Metazoa; phylum Arthropoda; class Insecta; order Raphidioptera; family Raphidiidae; genus Venustoraphidia; species Venustoraphidia nigricollis. Next base: position 591,492 of record JAVRKA010000032.1, on the reverse strand, counting down.
AACTAAAATCCACAATTTTTACCCGACTATTTTATATTTTCGAAACGTGATTTCTTTTTTTTTATTCTTTAAAAAGCGCGCAGCAAGAAGGCTATATGCGTTTTTTAATTTTTCGTACTCGGTTTTTAGTTTTTTAAACTTTTATATTTATTTAGATTTTTTTACTTTTGAAATCCGTCATAATGAATCCGCGGTGTCGTAATATACCCTACGAAATGCACGTCAAGATGAATCGATTGACATAACATTTGTCAAAATTGGCCCGGCAGTTTAAAAGCTACGAGAGAACACACATTATTTATAGATTGTTAAACATAACCCTTTCTTTTTCACATTCGGGTGAATTATTAAAAAAAATAAAGTAAAAAGTATCGCAGTTTTGCAATACGCATAAAAACATGAAGAGAATACGTAGTTAGCTCGAATATTTTTTGCGTTTCTTTCATTTACTTAAAAATTTGGATGTCAATTTTGAGGGAATTTATGAAAATGACAATTTTTATTGTGGTGATGGAGGTACAAAATAAAAACAATATAGGTATTTTTTGTTAACTTGCACAATTATATATTTTTTTAATTACAGTTATTGATTATTTTTTAAACAAGTAGAAAATATAAACAATATTATTAAAATTTTTATATCTTGAAACTAGATAATGAGGTTTTTGCAATTATAGAGTTCTATGATATATTTTAATTCAATTAAAACTAAAAACCATAGAAGACGTTTCAATATTCAGATGTTTTATTTATTTTCTTCTTCTTTCGATACTATTAAGGAAAGAATCTTCGCCAGAAGTGAGCCATTCCTCACTGGATTCGAAAAGTTCCCCATAGCCATGTCTGAAATGTAAAAATATAATTTTATCTGGATTTTTAGAACAGTAATTTTGCAAAGACTTAGACGTCATTTCAATTCCCGCATTAATTATCCATTCATGTGTGTGTGTGTGGGTGTGATAAATATTCACGTCTCCCCTTTAGATATCAGCTTAGAGCTCCGCTTTAAAAAACCACGAAACAAGATATAAATAGGCTTTTTCATATTTTTTGCCTCCACAAATGCTAGTGCACACGATAGTTCATTTTTTGGACACTAATAGAGTTGATGCTTGAGAATTACTTAAGTCCCTAGATTTGACAGACTACCGCAGTCGTCACCATTTAGTTCACCTACGAATTATAGTTTATTCACTAAATGGAAGCCATTCTTTTAACATTGGTGTTGAACTGTACTTCGTGGTTTAGACTTAAAAACGCAGTACAGATGTCTCCAAGAACTGATAGAATACTCAGTATCTATTATTGGGACCTTGTCAGAGTATAAAAATATTTAACTTACTTTTCAGCAAGCTTTTTAACATCGTCATACAATTCTGCGAAGTATAATGCGTTATCAACTAAGGCATCACTGAGTATATCATTAAGTTTCTCGTAGGTGGCCTCAATTTCTGGAGTTATTTTGTCTTCGTCAAATTCTTCATCATTTGCAATGTAATAAATTGGATCCAAGACCATCCATTCTTTTGGATGAGCTGCAATCTGGAAATTTGATATTAAGTGTTAAAAACACGGCTTTTAATATCAAGTTTGGAATAACTTCTTGCTCGAAATTGTGAATTGTTAAAACAAACTTTACATTTGACAAAAAAATGATTTTTATTATCTGAGAAATTTTCGTTACTGCAGTAAATGCATTTATTAGATGACGTTATGTAAAGTATAATAAGAGCTACCGACGGCTTTTTAAGCCGAATATATAATTCGCTTTTATTTAGAATTCTTGAGCTAATTGAACACATCACCTTCAATGAAAATTTCTCGGGATCACCCAGATATTTTTACAAATTTTCTATAATAATAATAATAATAATAATACGTTTATTGCCAAAAGATCCACAAAGTGATGCTTGGTTTGTCAAATACATAAATTGTTACAAAAAATATTCATTTATACTATAAAAAGAAAAATCTAATAAAAATTTTTTGAGGGCTATTTTAAATTTGTTAATAATCACAATGTCCTTTATTTCTCTAGGCAGTTTGTTAAAAACAGTAATTGAGAAATTTTTTGGACTGTTATGATATGCTGCCGTATTACATTTTGGCAATTTAAATGCATCGCCGTATCGTGTAGGATAATCGTGAATGTTACCTACTGTATCTAAATGGTGACAATTCTTTTTTATGTATAAAGCTGCGTAAAATATGAAAATACATGGTAAAGTCATGATATTGTGACGTTTAAAATATGGAAGACAAGAATCAGTTCTTTTTAATCCAAACATGTACCTCATAATCATTTTTTGTTTCATAAATACTTTTTGACAATGAAGGGATGTTTGACCCCAGCAAAGAATGCCGTACTTTAAAAATGGGAAAATAAAAGCGTAATAAGCTGTTATCAAAAGTCTCGGATCGGTTGATATCATGCGTAGTCTTCTTATCAATGTCTTCTTATCGATGTATCGTGCATAATGTTAGTAGCAAATTAACATATGAGAAAAGTTGAGATATTTGGGATAGTATATGGCGTTAGTTCCCATTTGAGAGCTGCTGAAGGGAGAAAATCTGATTGATCCAAGAAACTCACGCACGAGATTTGGGATCAATTTGTATGTTGATCTGATAATTTTTTCCATATATTTTATAACTTAATTGTAAAATGATATACGTACTTCATTTCTAATGGGAACAATAATATCTGATTTGAGAATGTGAGTTAATTTTCTGATATGTTTGACAAACATTGCCTTGTCTTCTGCTGAAAAATCTTCATCTTCATTGACTGCTTCAACGAATCCGTCAATAGCTTCGTCGATGTATTTTGGTAGAATATCAAGAAGTTTCACTTCGATTAAATGGTTGAGGGGATCCGGATCCTCATTATTTTTAAAGCTCTAGAACATTGCATAAATATTTTAATTACTGAAACATGTAAACACTTATCAAAAAAAAGTAAATGATAATGGTTAGCTGAAAGCTTCGACACTTTAAAAATGAATGTATAGGTAAAATCAATATTTTTACTAACTCATCGAAATGAGCTACTAATAAACCAATTGTTTTTTTGAACACAGTATAATCTCTTTTAATAAAATAAATGCAATTTTGAACTCACCTCAGCTGTGAGGTCGTCATAATAACTGGTTAATTCATGTTTAATTTCATTTTTGAGTTCCTCAACTCCTTCTGTGAGTTCTTGAAGACTTTCGGCAGAAATTTCAGTAGATGTGGAAGTAGTAACGTGTTGAAGAAAATCTTCAGCTATTTTGTCGAGTAACTGAATTCTTTCGTAACTACGGAAAAAACGGGAATCGAAGTCATTGCCGTAATCTTGAAGCAATACCGCTGGTTCGATAAAACGGCACTGCGAGTACTAAAAATGAAAAGATACTTTATTTTACTAATAAGCGAATGGTATTTATTCGACGTTGTCCGGCAATCACTGCCCCTGTTAAATCTAAAACCTTTCCAAATATTTTCTTTATTTGGAAATTGTTGCGTCCATATTTTTTTAAACATACACAATTAAGTTAGCAGTGGACAAATTGATGTTAATCAATAAACCAATTATTAATTTAGCGACGTTTCGGTCATATATTTGACCTTCATCAGGCATCATAATGTGCCGCACTTTATAGATGCCTGATGAAAATCAAATATATGACCGAAACGTCGCTAAATTAATAATTGGTTTATTGATTAACATTAATTTGTCCACTTTCCTGCTAACTTAATTGTGTATTTTCTTTAATTATTCGTGAAAACCGCATGAAAATGGTGGAATATTTTTTTTTAGTTTTCTCGCAAACAGACGTGGCCCTTTAGATATGTGAGAATTTATGAATGGTTTTGTTTTTGTATCACAATATTTATTTTTTAACGATACTTATTGTGATGCAAGAATCTAATACTGTTTCTTATGTGGATATGCAGAACTGGGCATGGTGAGAACTTAGTGCGTGTAATAATGCTTTAAACAGTTATAATGCTTAAAGCACTTTGCTTTCTGGATTTCTTAAATTATTTTTTTAAATGTATTCTGCACTAACTTGTATAGTTCTTTAAATATTCAAAAAAATTGTATTGTTACATGTAATTTCAATGCAGTATTATTATTCTTTTACCATTTCAACCCACTAGTGGGAAATGGTACTAATTTAGGTCAAAATTCACTTTTCAAAATTTTAAAATATTTTTTCGTTCTGAGGTCTCCTGAATAAAAAAAATTTTTTTTCGGAAAAAGTCTGTTTATCTGTTGGTCTGTGAACACGTCTAACGGATGAGTGGATTGAAACCAAATTTTGGGAGGATGTTTGATATGCAAATATGAAAAACATGATTCTTTTTGGGGATAATCGGCACATGCCCAGAAGAAACAAATGCTGTAACGCTTTAATGATATACTTTTCATAACGGTTTATTATTTTATTTATTTTTCTAAGAAAGTTTTGTAAAAAATAAATTTTTGTGTTTTATAATTTCGAAAATATCTTGAAAATAAAAATTATATCAGGTGTTATTTAATCGTTTTGAAAATCATTCGAAATGAAATTAGTTAGATAGACGCAAGCATGTTTTGGTTAATTTTTACACGTGAAACCATATTATGTATTAAAGCAAACAAATTGCAAATAAAATAATTCTAGTTACTAGTCGTCACCCGCGTCACCAGAAATTTTTATTTATTTATTTTAATACTTATGTCAAATGTCAATATTTTTGAAGTTGGAATGGTCCTGTCGCATCAATTGTATTTCTTAAATTGTATTACATATGCAAGACAAAAAATACAATTAAAAAATAAAAATTTAAATCTTACCTGGGCTAAAGCCAAGAAAACAAAAATAAATCCAACTTTATTATTCATTGTTTTTTTTTATTTCTTAAACAAAAGGTAGAGTTGATTCACCAAAAGCTGGGCAGAGACTGTGATAAACCGACAAGTTCCTGTTTATTAATTGCGCTAAATTAAGTTGATATCAAGTGTTAGAATAATTGTAAAAATTAATTTGCCATGTGATAAAATAATATTAATTAGTTTTATTAATAAAATTAACCAAAACTAATTGTTACTAAGGGAGTACTTAGTCAAAATATAAATTATATATTATAGTTAAGAAAATAGTATTTTGTCTAATTAGTACGGAAAACGAACGATTTCCCACGAACTTGGCGAGTTGGCAGCTGCCCGTTTCACATTGTTGCACATTCTATTTTTTGTCACAAATGCGTCAAAGTGTATTAATCGATAATTGAAAGCGTCCAGAATCGATTTTTTAATTATCAATAATTTCAGTAGTCAATTCTTCAATAATCTAAAACGTAAAGGCCCCAGTACGCAGTGGTCTGTAGTGGGCCATTGTAGACCATCGCCATTGTGTACAGGGGGTAATGGTCTGTAGTGGCGGACAATTGTGAATTGTGGTGCGCAATCCATTTGTTGTCGGTTTTTTTGACACACTTCAAAGGAATCGTGGTGTAGCGTGGCCTGTGGTGTTCACACAGTGGCCCATTGTTTGGACAGGTACCTGCTTTTTTTGTTGCGTGCTATACTATTTAAATTTTTAATCGCCCAAAATGTCAGTATCCTGGAGCAATAAACAGCCTTTTAGGTTTATAATACTATAATACTTGTAAACAGCATATAAATAAGTAGCCGCGGCCGTAATTACTTCCACGTCCATCGCAAGTGCTTCGCCAGGCAGAAATGAGCCATGGGCCATTGTGTGAACACCAAGTGATAGTGGCCTACAGTTGCACATTGCAAAGCATGGCCTACTACAGACCACTGTGTACTGGGGCCTTAAGAGTGACCTTGATATTATCAACTCTTTTTCTATCACATGTTCTTCAAATCTGTGCGGTAAAGTACTTTACCGTACAACTTTGTAGAATTCATTTATTGACATGCGGTCAAAACTAACTAAGTGACTAAATCAATCTTGTACACAAAAATAACAAATCGATCGTTTTATGTTATCATAGTTATGTGAATGGTAACTATGGTGACAGCACCTGTGTCCTGTACCATCGCGAAGTTATCTATCCATTCAGAAGACGGAGGCAAGTGATATAAGTAGGTATTAATGACGGATTTGTAGCTTAGTTTTAGTTTTGAGAGCTATTTAGGTCTAGAACGTAAATACAGGCTTCGGATAGGCAGTCAACTCAAATAAAAAAAAAAAAAAATAAGCGTCAAGTTACGTTACGTGCTGATACGTATTTGTGTTCAGATCGTAGCTTAGATCAGAACACGTTAGAGATGGGAAAAACGGGTCTTTTTAGTGATCTGCATCTTTGCATCTGGATCCCGTATGTGAGCCGGCTCACTGAACCGGTTCAAAAAGAGCCAAGTTCTGAATATGTTACTGCAGTCTGCCACTGAGTTACCTAGTCCAGTCAATCATATCACGACCTGTATAGAATCAAGAATGCATATCCAAACATGTGATGCATGAGTCATTTGAGCTGACAGATGCATCGAAGCGAGAACTGATACGTAAGTGTAAAATGTGCTTCTGTGTGTTAAGTGTTTCACTGAGCTATGCGGATCCGTTGATCCGTCGGCTCAAAAAAAAAGTGAGTCGGCTCTCACGGATCTTCGGTCGGAGTCGGCTCTTTGAACCGGTTCAGATCTGAGTTACCCAACTCTAGAACACGTACGTCATTGATATTATCATAGTTCAGATAGTGCTTCAGTACTGATACATATTATTGAGTATAATAATCAGAATAACATATAAATAAAGCAATCGCGCTATATGGCCGAGCGGTTACGTGCGTTCACACTTGAAGTACAAGGTGGCTGGTTCGACGCTGACAACGACACTATCATTTGTTTTTTTTTTACTAATAACAATTTTTTTATATTTCTTATAAATAAAAAAATTAAAATGTAATAATTTTATTTTTGTGTACCGAATACATAAATTTTAAGCATTAATATAAAAAACGCAAATAGTATAGCTTCCGTCGTGTGTCCACAAATTGACGCACATCTTTTTTTAAATATTTATTTCAGTGTTGAAAATAGCAGTTGTGCTGCGGTGCCTGCTTAATTTATTTATTAACAACAACAATATAACAACACGAAATTGTTAACAACAGAAAACATTTTATTTAGATACATGCGTATCCTCCCACCATTGCTCATAAGGATCAAGAGTGGTGTGCTCAATTGCTTTCAGAATTTTCTTCTTTCGCTGTTCAAATCTGAAAGGATTAGAAATCAGTAAACTTTCATCAATTTGTTATATAAATTCGAAAATTTTAAGTGTAGGACTATACATTGCGTTTTCATGGCTGCCGTTGAACGGGAACAACGCAGCGGGATAGAGACAATGCATTGGTTCTTATAGGACCGACTATAAATGCACGTTTTTGCAGCAGGCACCGGATGCCACGGCATCGTGCTGTCGCGAAAACGGACGACCGGGCGACGGGATAATACAGTCAAAGCCCTCTAAGTGCACGCTCTCTAAATGCACACGCTCTCTTACTGCACACGAACTCGCCCTCTAAGTGCACGTTCCCCAGCCCCCACTTCGAATAATCTGCGACCAATCACGTGCGACCGTAAGCGCGCTATTTTCAAACTTTCCATTTCCATCATATTCATAGAGTTTTAGAGATATTGTTTATAGCATCTGATTGAATAAAGATAGCTATAGGAGTTAGAAGAGTGGGGATGAAAAAGATCGTAGGGGAAGTGTGCACTTAAAGGATGGGCTCGATTCCGAGCTGTGCACTTAGAGGGCTTTGACTGTAACAACAACACGTGTATTTATACGAGAGCGACTATACAGTGCGGTAGTGAAGGTGCGTTTGTAAAAATATTCAACAAAAATTGTATTCAACAATTCGTCAATTGATCTGACGGACATTCGATAATATGTAAAAAATTTGTCGTCATATTTTCGAATCTTTGTATAGAGCTCCTGAAATCGTTCGCTGGATTCTCTGTTGGCGTGAAACGGGTGGACAGAGTATCTTCTTTCTATTCTAGTTTCAAGTAAACCCTCAGCTTCAAGAGCACACACCACTACAAAATTTGACATCTTTGGCTCCGCTGAAAAAATTCGCGGGGAAGCAAAACGCAAGTGCATCAAAACTATGCCGCGAAAACGCAATGTATAGTCCTACACATAAGGAAATCTAAAAAACGTACTTTCTACCAAGTTGAGATAAATCATCATAGCATTCCAAAATGAATTTCATATTGTTAATCATGAACCCTTCTGCAATGTTTTTGGCGTTTTTAAGTGTGGCTTTCACTTCAGGCGCTAAATCATTTTCATTTAATTTAGTCTTTGTCGCTGCATGCTTGATTGGATCTAAAATTTTCCATTCCTTTATGTGAGTTTTTATCTAAAAATAATAATAATAAAAATCAGATGTTGGATTGATAAAATTATTATTATAATTGAGAAAAATAGTTTTAAGCAATTTCTACGAAAACCATTATAATTCATTGTAATGCGTAGCTTGCATTAGTAATTATACAGTATTTTTCCGGCAGGTCTTGATACTATAACCGGTGTTAATTTTTCAGATATATGCTACATAATATATATCGTTAATATATTTGCCTTTTGTCCCACCGCGCCTGCAAGCATTTTACTAATATGATTTGTAAGTGGAATTAATATTTAAGAAAAATTGGAAACAAAACCAAATTTTAATTGCAAGGCATAATTGGAATCTACTGTACTAAATATTTTTTCCATTGATTACCTCAGTTTTAAGTGGTATCAGCATTTCTTCCTGTATCAAATCCGCAAGTGTTTGTAAATGGTTAAAAATTTTGTTTCTGTCATCTTCAGACAACAAATCAGCGTCCTCTGAATTTAGTAGAGCTTCTTTGAAAACTTCAATGCTTTTTTGTATGTATTTTGGAGATAAATCAAACATTTTTATTTCAATTTCATGCTCATCCATATTAGGAAGTTGTTTGTTTATCAAACTCTAGAAATAATACAAGATAAATATATCTTAAAAGAAAACCCAAGTAAAATTTAGGTAAAAACATCTACGATTACGCAGTGCCCATCTCAACAATATGCTGAAATTAATCTGTTTTAAATAACTGTTAGAAAATAATCTGTTACTAGCTAACACGTCTTTAATAATCTCGTGTTGTATAACAGCAGATCTTTTTAGACCTAGCTTATTTCCGGTAACAGTTACTAAATAACTAACCGTGACTCTTATTTCGTCACTCTATAAGCTAGAATAAATTACCGGTTATTTAACAAGTTATTTAATCGACTAAATATCCGCGGTAATTTAATAGCCGCGGCTATTTATTATATGCGCCGAAAGTTTCGCGCGTGCTTGTAACATTCGGTCGAGATTTTGGTTTTACAACATATTTAAATATAAATATATTATTTAATTCTTTCGATTCTACTGTTAAAAAGTGCTCTGTTATTTTGTTTTGTTCTGAGAAACAGAAACTGGAGGCCGCCATTTTGTTTTATAGACAACCGATAAATGATCCGGCCAAAATAATAAGTTTCATAAATAACCGGTAATTTTACATTACTACTATAAGTACTATTAAGCGCTACTCAGACTGACTTCTGCTTTCAAGTTATCATAATATCCGGTAAGCTCGTCTATAGCTTCTTTATCAAGTTGTTTTAATTTCTGAAATAATTCTTTAATCTCTTCATCATCTGCAAACGGGTGCTTGTCGAATCTCGAGTTCATTGTTTTTAGAATATCTATTCGTTCATATTCACGAGAAAATGCATTGTCCACTTTTTCACTGAATTCAGTGAATTTAGGTAGTGTAATGATGCCGCATTTCGCGCTCTGAAATAAACAAAACATTAGAATATAAAATAATCAGCATAGTTGGTTTTTTATTTGGGATAAATTTTATTGTATCTAATATCCGAAAATTCATATCCGCTGAAAAGTATCTGTTATCTAAAATCATTTTTGCGCTACCCCCTATAAAGTAATTGTCTTAAAGCCAATTCAGACTAGCCGTTCTCGGTTACGATTCACCGGTCCGGTTGGGAGCTCGACCAATCAGGGCGTAGTCGTTTCCGATTGCGGTCAAACGACTACGCCCTGATTGGTCGAGCTCCCAACCGGACCGGTGAATCGTAACCGAGAACGGCTAGTCTGAATTGGCTTTTACACGGATGGATTTTAGTAGTTAAATCGATTGTAAATTATAGACGTTCGACAGCTCACGTTAATTTAATAGTATATACGTAGTTGTTGCCTTTGAAATGTAGAGTCAATAAAACTGTTGTACTTAATGATATATTTATTAAATTAAAAATTTGAAATGAAAAGAAATTATTATTAGTTACCTGAAGAAATGAAAAGGCGAAGATAACTAGAGTTGTAGTAATTTTGTGCTGCATTTTTTGTGTGCACTGTTGTAGCTTTATTGAAGTTTAATAGTCAACTGGTTTGTTCATCCGCTGTTTACGAAAATACTATTAATTAATAAATGTGTGGCCATTATTTGATAAAATATAATCTTATCAACTTCCCAATATTCCTTATAAAAATAAATTATAGTTTTTTTAATTTTATAATTAAGTAAATAAAAACACGAATCCTAGCACATAACTCTATCGACAATATAGTGAATTTGCTGATTCAAACATTATGTGGCTTTATTATGTGAACTTGCGTTTCATTTTGGACAAAATAAGAAATTTAACCCCTGAATACATCCTTCAAAATATTCACGTTGAATCGATTCCGTCTACTTCCATCAAAGTATTTTTTTTTAATGCAGAAGTTATGACGTTTTGAAATATTTCAAGAAAACTATAAAGCTTGAAAAAGTTTCAAGCAAGGAACGAAACGGCGCTATAAATAACAAATAAGTGTTTACTTAAAAAGTCATTTTTCCCGACAAATCAATTTTATATTAATTACCAAGGACAAAACAGAAAAAAAGTCACTATATTAAAACGTTCGTATCTATTATACTAGAAATGATACGGTGGTGCGCCTGGGCGAATTTGATTCAGCGTGACTTATTCGATAAGTTCGGTTAATATTCAATGTATCAAAAAACTTTAATGTCAAAGAAACTTGCACATTTGCAAAATGTATCAAAACATGTTAAGAAAGAGATATATGGAAAGATATAAAAAATATCTAAGATATGCTTATTAACGCGTTTTACAGTGAAAAGTACACCGAATTACGTTAGGCGAAGTGAAGTCAATCTTTAGATTAGCCCAGCGGGTGAGCCTGTGAAATTTGGTAGCGATCGGATCAACAGAATTTTTTTTTTGTTTTTTGACAATTTAGGTTTTTCTTCGATTTTTGAACATTCACAATTAAAAGCGATTGAATTCGCGCAAATTCAATACACGTTGAGAATTTTATGATAATGATTCTCATTTTTTACGGCTATAGATAATTAATGCTATCCGTGCCGCTAGTAGAGAATAAATGATGGCTATTAAAAAAATGCCTTATTTTTGTAACAAGGTTGCCAAAACTTCGGTTTGTCGATTCGTGGATTGGGAATAATCATATTTTGAAAAATTAGGAGGAAATGACATTATTAGGAGCTCAGTGTTATGTTGTCGTAATTAACTGAAAAACAAATAGCGTTAAAGATATTATTTATCAGTATTTCCTGTTATAGATGCACCCACGAATAGTTAATTAAATTTATTATTTTTACAGACTAATTAGTAATTACCGTGATAATTTTTTTACGATATCAGTTAACTAAATTATATAATAACAAGGAAGCTATGATGGCAGATTGCATATCTAACTGCATAATTGAGATTATAATAATGATAATAATAATAATAATAATGCGTTTAACGTCCGTTTATCGACTTTATGTCATAACAGACGCCATTCGCACCATTACTATTTTAAATCTACCACACTTCCCGTTATTTTTCTACATTTTTAAAACTTCAACTTATGTAATAGCAATGGGCGAATGAAGGAATTATAGGAAATTAGGATAAGTTAGGTAATTTTTGAACTAGGAGTTTGATAGGTAATCGGCTATGGCCTTGAATAAGGAAACATCTCGATATTTATCTGGAATTAATTGAGGGTAACCATGGAAAATCTCAATCAAGATGGCCGGTACAGGAATTACCGTTTCTCGGCGAGAGGCAGTAGGAAAAAGTCCCAGCCACATCTGCCCCCGCCGGGATTCGAACCCGGACCTCCCTAATGCCAGTCTAGTGCTGTCACCACTACTCTACTCAGCTCGGTAATTGAGATTATTACGCCGGGATGTTTTTACACTCACACGAATCGTAACATCATTAAGTACGAGATATATGATATTTTTTGCACATACTATTCTTTAGTGTGTAGTGTAAAATACACAGTTATATGATTGTAAAATCCTTTGCCTGATATGAATAAAGCTTCAGCTATTGTTTAGATCAGGAGTCACCAATTAGCAGACCACGGTCTCATTTTGTAACTTGTTTTGAGCTTTGATTTGTAGTGACTGCTTTTTTGCGAATTAAATCGTGAGGCTACTAAAAAAGGGTCGGATATATTACTAATTTTAGTTAAATTGTTAGATTTCAAAAGGAAATGTTTCGTACTATTGTCAATTTTATTTATAACATACAACGATTATGTATATGGATTGTAATATTTATGATCTAAATTACAATCTTATTTTAATATACTCGTAGTACATATTTTTTTATTTTAAAACAGTATATTGCGTAACGAGTTAGTGTAGGAAGGTGTCAAAAACATAGCTCAAGTTTTGTAAAAGGAGACACCTTCTCACACTTGTCACGCACTGTACTTTTCATAACGTGAATATGTAAACGGAGGTGCCTAGAAAGTCATAGCCGTGTGTAAAAGGAGCTTTTTAAACACGACTCAAAATACGGCTCTTTACACACGGTTCGTAACCATGTTGAACACCATTTTACATATTCGTGTTATAAAAATGTGTTTTTTTAAGGCTATCTGGACTTAGTGTTAACTCACTTCGACGATATAAATTCCTTGGAATGATTATTTACTTATAAAGTTGTGCATTTCTTCATTTATTTCTTCACTCGCACTAAACAAATATTCTGTTCCAAGTCTAAAAATGAAATATTTATAAAAAAAATAGGTTGACAATCATGCAGTACTTATCATCATCGAGTCATCTGTCTATAATACAGTTCTGTCAGTGTTTTCTCAAGTATTTAGACTGGAAAATGTGCATCCAGAATTTGCTTGGTTGTGTGTCAGTATTACTGGATTGATTTTGATGAAATTTGGTGCAATATATATTTGAATTATTTTGTTAAACGACGCAAAATAACCCACTTTTAACAAATGTACACGATAGAAAGAAAACTGTTAAAAAATATGGCTTATATTACTTGAAAATGGATATTGGGCATATTTAATCTTTAGTCTATGATCTTTTAAGTTGATCACCTGTCTATATTGGTCACATTTTGATGGAGATTTTACTGTATGTGAAAATGTACTTACGCTTTTGAGTATTTCTTCATACAGTCATAGAATCTATTGAAAGTTTGTTCATTGTATGATAAGAATCTAGAAAATATGTTGTAGGACCTTTTTAAAGCAGCATTCACTTCTGGTTCCCATCTTTGAGAATCAAATGTTTCTCCATTAACGATTTTATCAAACGGATCCAAAATTATCCATTGACTGAGGTGATTCTCTATCTAAATAATTATATAAGAATAATATTTACAATTAATTACTTCTTAACCACAACGATTTTATTAATTACACCTCGAGTATAATATGTTTCCATCATCAGAAACAATTAAACTACTTAGTGGTGGACGTTGATTCAACGAACTATATAAATTAACTGTTAATCGTGCGTCCATGAATCAACCGGTTTTGTTTTTAGAATTAACTAGTTGACATTCTACTTCTTCATCTATCGGTAACAAAATGCAAAGAACTTCAACCATTTCACGAAACGTATATAACAAAACGAAACGGACACACGAACCACGGCACTATCTGCGATATGTTAAAACCAAGGAAATATAAACAATCGCAACTTAATCTGAGGTCTCAACTTGTTTTTTAAATAGTTGACGTGGCACCGGAAAAGGTTTCGTTTCGTCAACGACCCATCACTGTTTTTCATGGTGGAAGCATTGCTTCGAATAGTTTCAATCCACAGTGCTCTTAGTAAATCTTTTTTAAATACTGATATTATAAAAAAAAATTATTTACCTCCTTTTTTAACGGTTTAATTATTTGCTCTTTAAATAAATATGCCATTTTTCTGAATTGTTCGGAAATTATTTGTATATCTTTGTCTGTTAATTTAAAGTTTTCGGACGGATCCTCTAATGTTTCAATTAACATGTTTACAAATTTGTCTGTATATTTTGGCATAATGTTCAACAATTTTATTTCAAACATATGGTGATCCATGTTTGGATATTTTCTTGTTCGTAAACTCTACAAATAATAATCATGCTAGAGATTATTATCAAAGTTAAAAACCCGTCGGATAATAAAATATCAGCCAGTATGCAAAGGGTCTTTTTACTGGCCCAGGAAAACAATGCACAAACCTCTGCCCTAATGTTGTCATAGTAATTAAGTAATTCAATTTGCATGCCTACAATAAGTTCTTTAATTTTGGATTCGCTGGATACTTCCTGAAACTAATTAAATACGAATTTATGTTTTAAATTGTTATTACTAGGATATTCGAACTAGTTTCTGAAATGAATTTTCGATACACAATGCGTAAGTTCAGAGTGGAACAATTCATATAAAAAAATCCTAGAGTCTCGGACAGATCAATTTTTTTCAACTCGCGTGTTTTGTCTATCTGAACGCACGCACGTATGTTATAATATTGGGTGTACTCGTTGGTCTTTTCTTTTTGATTACTTTCATCAAAATTTTGGAAACAAATTGTTGCGTGCGCTTCCATCATTTTGATGGAAATAAAAACGGCTGGACCGATTTTGATGAAATTTTCAGGAAATCTTCAGATTAGCCCAGCGGGCGATCCTGTGAAATTTGGTAGCGATTGGATCAACAGAATTTTTTTGTTTCTGCTTTTCTTCAATTTTGATTTTTGGACAATCACAATTAAAAGCAATTGAATTCGCACGTTGAGAATTTCATGATAATGATTCTCGTCTTTTATAAATAATTAGTGCTATCCGTGCGATACCGGACCGGGTCGCTAGTCAGTTATAAAAGTGGCCGACCAAAAACCACAGGTGAAGTGCTTTAGCGTTATACAAACCCCAGCTTTCAGTTTCTTGTAGTTTTCGAAGAAGTTTTCTTCAAATCGGTTGGCATTGTTACTGAAGCCTGCATTGCCATTTGATGTTTGTACATTGAATTCATTTTCTATTTCGTCAATGACTTTGTCAAACAAGGCGATTCGTTCATAAGCTCGAAATAGAATACGATTGAGATTTTTGTTAAAATTGTCAGTTTCATTCTCGTATGATAACGAAATCTGAAACACGTTTAATGGAATCTTTACAAATCTTTAGGGGCTTGGATACCGAGGACATCGTTGACTATATGTTGTTTCCATGGCCCGTTTATTACTGGGAACTATTGCAACAATTCTATTTTAAATGTATATTATGACTGAAGAGCGACGTATGATTTTCATGTTCCAAAATCGATTATAAAAGTCATTTTTAAGATGAAAAATTTCAGTGGAATTTACTAGAAAAGCATATTTTGATGACATTGTTATAGATACAAAATATACACAAAATTATGGATATTTTTGGAATCTTTATCTAATCAGTACTAAAATCGACAAAACCAAAGTTTCTGAGACACACATTTGAAATCGACATATTTTTGCAAGCGTTAATGTGAACGAAAAAAAATGAAAATATGGTGCGTTTTAATAACATACCTGACATAAATAATATATGATAATAAAAATGAACGAAAATTTTCGAGTCATTATTTTTTTCACTTCGCAGAGTCACTGTTGATCTATTGACTTTTTATTCACTGAAAAGTTGCGAAAATAATCAATTTATATACATAAATAGTTATATTATGCCTTGTTTTGCCAACAGATAATTTTAAGCTTGATTAATATTAATTAGTCTGATTCTTAGGAGAGAACAGTATTTATGTTAAAATTATCATTTAATTCAGGAAATACCATACACTAATACAAGTGAATTTTTTTTGGCATTATTATTATCACAAACTATTCGATTTAAAAATAAAAACATAATTACAAAATCCTTGTTATAATATAGTAAAAGATTTTATTTTTCATTGCAATATAATTTTGTATAATGCACATTTAGTAGACAAAAAAACTTTCATATATCAATAAAAATCATTTTAATAACTGTAATATAATTTATTACGTTAATTCATCGCTTTTATTAATTGGATCTGATTAAGGTAGATGTCGTGGTACAATATTGTCAAAAAGTTATAGATTATACGCGCCACAAAAGTATACTAGCTTGTAGCTAAGTGATGCATAATTTGTACGCAAGACTGTACCCGTGGAAACGTAACCCATACAGTATTCATATACTTTTCTATAAATTGTTGAACTTTAAACCGTTATTTATAAATAATTAGACGGTCAAAAAATGTTTCTTATTTTTTTTAAACTCATAACAAATGCATTGAAAGATTGTCGGTTTTTAGAAAGTTTCTGACAGTTAGTTCCTTTTAATAAATAAGAAACTGGTTCAGAACTACAGAGATCGTATACAATCAATGTTAATTATCCAATTTTTAATTGAATTTATCTCGGATTATATACGGTCGATCGACTTCAAATTTTCAGGGTAATTGTATTATCATGTCCCTAATAAGTATACAAAAATTAAGAATTTTCTGACGTTGTGCCTTAACCACGACAACTACCTTAACACATCAAATTCATTTAAAACATGTTTTACATCCAGTCTGCAATTGTTTTCTGACTCCTAGATATCGTGTTACCATTCGTAACTTTCTGGTTCGTCGCTTTCAACCCACTCATTAGTTGTTAGTAAACTATAAACATCGTCCAAATCTTCTACCAGTCTGAAACTATAATACATAAATAAGTGAAGTATAATCGGTTTGCAACTGGTTGTGAAAAGAAAGTGCTTACTCATTTTCACATTTCTTTAAATCCTCGTAGAATTCTCTTAAGAAATCCAAGTTATTTTTTATAGCATATCTGAGTATGTTTTCATATCTTGAGTATGCCTTGATTACTTCAGGAGTCTCCTGGTCCTGGTCTACAGTTTGTCCACTGATAAGATTGTAAAACAAATCTAGAATTTTCCATTCGTCAGGATGATTTTTAATCTGTAAATAAACAAAGTAAAATTTTCAAAGTGAAAGTTATTCAGGAGTGATTCTAAATGAATATGGCAAAATCTGGACGAAATTGAATACAAAACCACGGTACTACTATAGAGGAATTTGTTAACTCACTAACATATGACCGTGGAAAAATTGGTTTGATTAAAAACTAATTTTTAATGTGCATATAAATAACTTATTGAAATAAAATAATAAAAGGACTGGAGTGAAGTTAGCATAAATAAAGCTATTAGACGCTATGCGCATGCGAAGATGATCTCTACCACACTCTATCCTCGTCGCTGATTGAACTGAAAAACAACTACGAAGATATTATGGCGAAGGCGTCTATTAGTGTCAGTCAATGGTCACTACCTCTATTTTGTTGTTAGCGTTTTTCTGCAACTTCATCCTGTTAGCTTTGATGTTACAGTGTGCGCGCGCATCGTAAAAATTCATTCTCATCACTTTTTTTACCAATATAAATTCGAAAAATTAAAAAAAAAACATTTCAAATAAATTATTCTAGATGACGCTTGGATAAAGTTTGCATTGTTTTAATGTGTATGTAGTTAGTTTAAATAACTCAGTAAAGCATTAGTAGAAGTTGTAACTAAAGATGGGAAAAACGGGTCTTTTTAATGATCTGCATCTTTGCATCTGGATCCCGTATGTGAGCCGGCTCACTGAACCGGTTCAAAAAGAGCCGAGTTCTGAATATGTTACTGCAGTCTGCCACTGAGTTATTACCTAGTTCAGTCAATCATATCACGACCTGTATAGAATCAAGAATGCATAGCCAAACATGTGATGCATGAGTCATTTGAGCTGACAGATGCATCAAAGCAAGAACTGATACGTAAGTGTAAAATGTGCTTCTGCGTGTTAAGTGTTTCACTGAGTTATGCGGATCCGTTGATCCGTCGGCTCAAAAAAAAGCGAGTCAGATCTCACGGATCTTCTGTCGGAGTCGGCTCTTTGAACCGGTTCAGATCTGAGTTACCCAACTCTAGTTGTAACTTGACGACCTGCCTTGAATTAACAAAACGATGTGCCTTTGAAACTTTTGGTTGGCTACCTCTAAATTGACTTAATTGTGGTTAAACCGTAGGTGGCCAATAATCTTCATTGTTTTTCAAAAATAGCATTTAAATTTCTATTAAGACTAAGTACCTCATCTTGTAAAGGTATGATGGCTTGATCTATAATAATTTTCTTCAAATATTTTAAATGATCCTCGATTTTTTCTATCTCTGGTTTTTTCAAAGATGTCTTGTGCAATTTCTTAATGGTTGCTTCTACATACGTAGTTACATATTTTCGTAAACATTCTAAAAATTCTACTTCAAACAGATGGTTATCCATATTAGGTATCACATTTTTACTTAAACTCTGTAAAATAAAAAATAGTATTTGTTTAACCCGTTTATATTATGTCCGGTGTCATACAGCACTCAAGAAAAATTTATTAATTTTCATTTTTTGGACTTAAGCTTAAAGAATGGACACAGACATTTAATTGAATTTAGACTCAGAAAAAAGTATTTAAGTTCGATTTCTGGTATGTCTGAAAATAGGTTTAAAATGAAAGTACTTTTATCAATGATCTTTACATGATAATTCAGTGATAAAAGTGGTTCGAAAGCCGATTTAACTTTGAAAGTCGAGCCAGAATTCAAGCATTTACAAAAGATCAGCAAAGTATGTCGAGATTTCCTAAAAATATCGTCGAAACTCTCGTGGAATCGTTACCTATTTTATTTTATTTCGACGAAACATATTCGAGGAAGATTCGATTTCGGGTTTAAAGTCTAAATATAAACAAACCTCTTTTTTTAATTCATCGTAGTATTTTAGTAACTCTTTTTTAGAGTTTTTCATAAAATCAATTACGTTTTTCTCTTCGGATGTGGCATCGTTATAGTCTTCTTGGTCTGGAATTAGATCATCAAATAATGCAACCCGTTCATATTCTCTTGCCATCGCCAGTTCGACATCTGATTTCAAGACATTGTTTGTAGCGACAGTTTCATGGCATTTTCCTACCTAAATAAGGTGATTTTTTCAATATTCTAATAGCTTAGATTCCGTTTAATAAGGGGAGGTCTAGATATGGATGCGTCGATTTTTATCTGTCTACTATAGTGCAAATAACACCTTTTCACAATTATATATATATACAATTTATTTATTTACTAATTTATTGGTGCCAAGTTACCTAGAATGATGTGAAACGCGAGAAATTATAGCAAATACACTAAACGTAATTAAAAAATCGAAAAATTATTGTTATCAAAATATAACCAGGTAAATAGCGGTGCATAATAATATGTAAACAAATGTTTAACCTACAGTATTTAAACGAATGTTATTTAGTATTGATCTATAAATTGTGCAATGCTTGATGCTATGCAAACTACGTATACTAATATTGTAAAGATGCAGGAACATTTTGTGTTGAGACAGAATAGCGTTCACATCGATTGTAGTGCTGAATTAAATACACTTTATTTAATAATGGAATTTTTGTTTATTTATTGATTCCATCATTTTATTTCTTACAAATATATAAATATTATATTAATTCATTATAAACATGTAAATTCTGACAAAACACTGAGTTATTGATATTTCAAGAATTAGTATTTGATCAGTTCGTGAAATATCAATTTGTCAACTTTACTACTTGTTGGATATCAATATCTATAATAAAGTGTCCATAACTTGATCCTAATATTATAAAGTAGCAATCATAGATATTTGTACCGACTAGTAGCAGTAGCAACTAATACCTGTGATTTTTTAGTATTAGTGATTGAATCACATGTATGTTATAACTTATTCGGATGTGTGAAAGTGAATCAACTAAAGTTCAAAAAGAAAGTTTTGCGGCGAAGTCTACATTTCTTTTTTAATTTTAAAACCTCGTTTACCTAAGCCTAATACCAATTTAATATTATCGATTTATTATTAAACCAAAATTTATAATTGTATAGTATTTGAAATAAAAATGAATTGTTACCTGAAGAAATGCGAAAAAGATGAAAACTAGAGCTAGTGTAATTTTGTGATGCATTTTTGTAAACACTTGTTGCTGTTACTAAAGTTTAATTGTCAACTGATTTGTAAATTCACGAAATTGTTATAATAAATAAAATAGACCTGTGGTCAATGTTTGATAAAACAACATTTGAAAATATAATCTTATCAACTTCCCATTATTTGTAAGAAAAAACTTATTGGTCGCACTGCCAAACCTTGCCGAAAAATTAGTATATTTGGTAAAGCAAACGTTGTGATATTGAATTGTATTATTATGTTAAATTAAATTTGTTTTTGGATAAAATGGAAAATTTAACCCCTTAAAATATTATGTTTAAACATAAACGGGCATACGCACGCATCAACAATATGATTCGCCTTTTAATTTCCGATGTTTCCGAACCGCACTATAAAATTACTCAAAAAAAAACCTTTAATAAAATTAATCTCCTTCAATCTTTATTAAGCTGGCGTCAACCTCAAAGTTTTACTACTTTCCTCTTTTTAATGGCTTTTTGAAGGGGGTAAATTTTTGATGTGTAACATTAGCTTTTGGTGATTCTTTGAGGCGGCTTGCAGTTGGCGCATGTATTAGAGAGAGAGAAAGAGAGAAAGAAGACACAGCTGTCAGTTTCATGTAATTTAGGAGACAAACTAACTTCCCCTTTCGGGAATAATTTTACTTCTCCTCGATTTTTACTTTTTTCAAACAAATCCGTCGCTAAAGAAGTTACACTTTAAAAACATACTCGTCGAATTATAGAATATCTTTTTAAGTCGGTTGAAAATTAAGTAAGTATATAAATATTCTATTGTTGTGACATATTTTATTTTTTACTCTAACATAATATTGTACAACACGTTTAGTGAACAATTAGTAAACACATATTTAAAGACACAAAAAAACTTTTATAATAATTATTATATATTTTATAAATGTCATTTAATAACATTATTTGAATCTCTGTAACACAATTATTCCATACGAAGAAAGATAGTTTTACGTTGGATTGACACTGGTTTCAAAACCACATTTTTGTGTTTATGTAACAAATGGATTATGTGTTCTTCAGTGGAATGCAAATTTTCATCAGAATCGTCATTATCTGATTCATCACTGTTATATTCAGAGCTATCATAATATGATTCATCAGAATCTTCATCCGAGTCCCAATCGGAGGGCCATGATTCATTGCTATCGGATTGATCACTATTTGATTCATCGCTGTCATATGAGTCATTGCTATCAGATTCGTCGCTATCATACGATTCATCACTATTTGATTCATCGCTGTCATATGAGTCCTTGCTATCAGATTCGTCGCTATCATACGATTCATCACTATTTGATTCATCGCTGTCATATGATTCATTGCTATCAGATTCGTCACTATCATATGACTCATCACTTTCGGAATCATAGCTGTCATATGATTCATTGGTATCGGATTCATCGCTATCATATGATTCATCACTTTCGGAGTCATAGCTGTCATATGATTCATTGGTATCGGATTCATCGCTATCATATGATTCATCACTATCTGATTCGTCGCTATCATAGGACTCATCACTATCTGATTCATTGCTTTCATCAGATTCGTCGCTATCGTACGATTCGTCACTGTCTGATTCATAGTTTTTATCGGATTCATGACTTTTCGATTCGTTAGTTTCATTCGATTCATCACTGTCTGAATCATTGCTATCGTCTGAATTATTGCTGTCTGATTCGTCACTATCATCTGACTCATCACTGTGTAATTCATTGCTTTCATCAGATTGGTGACTTTCTGACTCATCGCTATTATTTAATTCATCGCTATCATCCATATATTGATCAAAATGTATTAATAACTCAAAAGATTCCTTTAAAAGATGTGGTATATCCAGTCTGAAATTCAAAAATAATTGAATACCTACCTAAATTTGTTTTGCAAATGATAATGAAAAAGAATTCTTACTCTTTGTCGTAGTCTCCTAAATCTTTGTACAATACTTTTAAGAAAGGGATATTATTTTTGAAAGCATATTTCAGTATTTTGTTTGATCTTAGGAAAGCCGCTCTTACTTTATCAGTGATTTTATCACTGTCTAGATGTACACGTTTTATACTAGTGTAAAAAGGATCAAGAAATTTCCATTCATCAGGATGATTTTTAATCTGTAAATAATTAATTAACAAAATTATATTTCTTAAAATATATATTCTTCACAGCTTAAAGATTTCAGTGATTAAGAGATGGATAAATGAATTTATAGAAAAAGTTCTTAAATTTATTTGTAATGGAACGACATGACGTAGTTTTGAATTCATGACTTGAATATACATGTTATACTGCAGTTTAAAAAAAAAACTATTTTGAAAAAAAGTGCAATATCTTTGATGACAAAAAAATGTTAATGTATTACTTTTAGTTTTGTTGAAATTACCTCAATTTCCAAAGGTTCGATAATTTGTTCTATAATAATTAGTCGTAAGTGGCTTAAATCATCCTCGATTTTTTTAATCACTGGTTTTTCCAAAGGTTTCGTATTCAATATCGCAACGCTTTCCATAAATAATTTGATTACATGTATTTTTGACATTTTTAAAAATTGTACTTCAAACAAATGTTCATCCATATGAGGTATCACATTTTCATTCAAACTCTATAAGACAAAAATTAATAATTTTTTTTAACTCGGTCGTATTGTAAGGAGAAAAAATCTTTTAAATTTTGACACACAAGTAATCAATAGTCATCGTATCATCTTAAGATGCTCTTAATGAACCATTTTGTAGAAGTGTTCATCTACCCAAATTCTCTAATCCCAGAAAATGGAGGCAAGAGAGATTTATATCTGAATCAGCATATTCTTAAAATTTGGTCGATCTTTGAATAAAACCATGACTAATTTTATGGTGAATTAAACATTTTATTAATGGCCGTTTCATCTATTTTCGTCTCGTTTGATTGCTGCATATAATATTCAAGATCATTATTTGTGCCTATATCTGAGATTTCCAAAAAAAAGTGTATCGTCTTGTCCGAAGAAATCTTGTCCAAAATTCCTAAATATAAACAAACCTCTTTTTTCAATTCATCGTAGTATTCCACTAGATCTTGATGAAGGCTTTTAAGAGCTTCTATAGTATCAGTTAATAGTTCATTTTCGGTCGAGGTGAAGCCAATGATTTCTTCGTCAGCATCTTTGAGTAGATTATTCAATAATGATAGCCGGATATACTCTCTTGACATCGCCTGCTCAATATCTGATTCTAAATCATCGCTTGGTGCCGCGGTAATCACACGACATTCTCCTAGCTAAAATTAAATTTTTCTTAACACTGGAAAATTAGTCGGCTTATAAGATGGGACCATATTTATCGCTGATTTCGATAATTTTTTTATGATAATAAGAATTTGATCCAAGCCAAACCTTTTGAGATATGAATAACTGAAATTTTTTGGAGAGCGGGAGACGCAATATATAGGCATAAATATAAAAAAATGTATAAAATACCAAACGATGCAGACGTAATTAAGTGGTCTATGAAATTTTTTGTGATTTTGAGTTGAATTAATATTGTTTTCTTACCTGAGCTAAATAAAAAATAAGAAACAAACAACTCAAAGAAATTTTTCGATACATGTTTATTATAACTTTGCCTTAACAATTCATAAATTAAAATTACTTTTACTAAATTCGTTTTGCTGAATTAAAATCTATTAACATAATTAGTGTAAGTTGATTATGTTACAAATTATTTCTTAATTAATTTATCGCTCGATAAAACTAATTACAATTATAACAATTTTAGCGCAATATCTCAAGATACCTACAGCCAATATTTAATGAGCGAATCTTACAGGACGACGATTAGAAGTTGCTAATTGCACTAATTAATTAATGTATTTAACGGAAAATTTATTAGAAATTATTCAGAAATATCATTGAACTAAGTTTGTTCATTTGAAACCAATTCTTCTTTTGTAGGAAATAAGTCCTGTATACCGAGTCTACAACAAATATACACATATTTATTCCAATGTAGTCTTATAAATGTTTATTAAACAAGTACTAGTAGATTCGGTGCAAGAATAGTATTCAAACTCTCTAGACACTCTGCATACAGCATTAAAAAAAAACATCACAATTAACCTTAGTTTCAAAATGTATCCAAGATTTGCAAAAAATTGCGTAACATCAAAAGGAAAACAATTTCGTTGATAACTGAGAATCTTTTAATTGAAACTCATTTTTTATCAATCGGTTTTTTATTTTTGCAATTTTTTTGAAATTGGAATTTTTAATAGGGAATAAATTATTGATGCTATTCTTTACGGTCAGTGTAAGAATTTACAGTGATGTTAATGCTTTGTCACTTTATAACAAATTTAACATCACATAGGTTAAAGTGAGACAAAAATTTAATAGCTCTGTAGACATCGAACGGAGATTACAGAATCGCGTCATGTATTTATAAAATTAACTTTGTTAATAACTTACATTTGACCATATTTTTGCATATCTCTTTGGAATATGGAAAAGAATGGACCGTTTTCAATTAAAAACTTTGCTGTTATTTCATCTAATCTTCCATACGCGGCGTTTATTTCTGGCGTTCGTGTTTCTTGATCTACTTTTCCACCTTCTATCAAATATAAGAATGGATCAACTATTTTGTATTCTTCAGGATGAGCCTCTATCTAAAATAAAATTTGCAAGATAAATTTTTGAGTACCTATTGAATATCTATTAGAAATATATTATACTAGTCACTACCCGCGGTTCCACACGCAATTGAGATGAAACAATGTTTTATAGCCCGCTCGATAGCGACAACGATAGTGGAGTGACCCTAACTAACAAGTGGAGTTTATAATAAAAAGCGATTAATTATTATTTGCTATTGTTTAGTTAATTGTACCAAAATAAATGAAAACTAGCTGTAGCGGAGAACCAGAACCGATTAACAGGTAGGCATTGAGGGGAAACTCGATTAACGCTCTCCTTTCTGTTTAGTGTTTACTTGGTTACAAACGTTTACCCGTGAAGTTTCATTTCAGAGAAGTGAGGTTAACACGCTCCCAGATTTTTTTTTATTTGATGGATTTATTACCTCAGATTTTAGCGGACTGATAAATTCCGTCTCGACCAAATACGCAACCTTAGATATATCTCTTGAGATGTTAATTTTATCAGAAAGTGTCAATGTTGGTTCAAATTCCAAACCATTAATTATATTTATAACTGATTTGTTGATATGCGTTGGCGCAATTTCCAGTATTTTCACTTCAAACATACTTTTATTCAAGTCTGGTAGAACTTTCGTTTTTAGACTCTGCAAAATATAAACCATAATACGTAATACATGTGTGTGAAAGGAATTAACAAAATAATAAAATAATAAATAAAAAAACAAGCTTTGGACCTATATTATTTATTATTGCACATCCGCTAGCTAGCCAAGCGAATGTGCTCTATTATCGCTTTGCCCGTCAGAGCTAAGTTAAGAAATTATATCTAGATTAATTTCACACGAAATCTATTCAAATTGTTTTCTGAAAAGAGGAGATTCTGTCCTATAGAACGAAACCAATTCTAGATGGTTTCGAGTTTTATTTGCTTCGAAAATTGTAATTGAAAATCGCGAACAGCCGTTGTTGTTTGGTCTGGTACGTACGTCCGAGCTCTACAGATCACAATTTATCACGGAAAACCTTCAATTTTATATTTTAACAATTTAGTTGAATGAATGAATGAACGTACGAACGAATGATTTAATTGAAAGAATAAAGAAACGAATGAATTATTTCATATCTATATATTTAAAGTATAACGCTGTATGTGCGTTTATAATTCAAGATTTACTGAACCGATTTGAAAAGTTCTTTCACTATTTAAAAGCCTACTTCATCGCTCGTGATGTAAGAATAAGATATATAAGATATACAAAAGCGGTATGTGAAAATGTAAAACAAGATCCTGTTACACCTCATTTTTGAGTTGACTGTAGTAAACTGCGAGATCATTTTTGATATTTGTAAGGCTGTTTTTCAATTCAACTTTGATTTTGCTTGTACTGAAACCTGGCTGTTCTGCAATTTCCCTGATCAGCTGATCGAATA
This sequence comes from Venustoraphidia nigricollis, assembly GCA_034508555.1. Taxonomy (NCBI): domain Eukaryota; kingdom Metazoa; phylum Arthropoda; class Insecta; order Raphidioptera; family Raphidiidae; genus Venustoraphidia; species Venustoraphidia nigricollis. Next base: position 565,039 of record JAVRKA010000032.1, on the reverse strand, counting down.
CAGCTAAACGTTGGAAATCACGCCCTAGTGCAGTGTTGACTTCTTTTTCAAATGCACTAGCTGAACGTGGTATCAGTTCAGACTGAGAATACTGAAATTTACAAAAAAAAAATTACAAAAATATCAGAAAACTGGAGAAAGTATCAGTTACATTAAAAACCGTTTTGCATCTATTTTTAGAGTCCCGTACTTCATTATGGAACGAAAAACGTGTGAACTTCACCCACATAAGCTCACGGGAGAAGTGAAACTTCTTTAGAGTCATGAACTAATTTCATTGATGCATTAACCATTTTGCGTTACCAAGGTTTCTCTTGTATTTTCCCACCGTTGAATGATTTCCCCGTTAATTTTTCTACGTCGCTAAAGAAGTTGCACTTCAAAAACGGATCACTTCGTTGTCTGTTTTCAAAAATTGATTATTTATATATTTTCTTACCTTAATTAAACAAAGAAAAATCAAGAGAAAATACATTTTGCAGCACAGTGTTCTTTATTTTATCAAATACAATAAGAGCAGAAATACATTTTGTGTTATATTTGCCACTTCCTGTTCTACTGATATAATTTTGGTATAGTGCACGAAAATACTGATTAAATAAATTATAACAGAAAGAGAGAGAGGTTTAATATTTATAAATTATAAATAAATATGATGCTATATTTGATAAAAAAAAACCTGTTCTAAGAAATTTTAGATTTTAGAACATCTGCAGTATTCTAATAAATAATTATTTAGTCAAGAAATAGTACTTCAATTAAGTTTTCTTAAATTTATGTTACAATTTTGATAACATTGCAAAAACAAATAATTATAATTTTATAAAAAAATTATATGTTTGACTAGATAAATACACGTATTTTATTAAGAAATAAAGTAATTAGTAATATGTATAATAATTTTTGAAAATATGAAGATTCATATTTATAAATAACTCAATAAAATTATTATCTTATAAAACTTAAAGGGATCCTCATAGCATCAATATTCACAATATATTTATATGTTTGCAAATGTGATTATTACAATTATTTGTATTAATAATGCAATCTTAAAAACAAATAAATATTGAAGGTAAAAATAGGAGTTATAACGAGATTTTTTTATTATTTAATACAGCGTTTTTCATTCTATCACCAATCTGCAAAAAAAAAAAAATTAGGCACATAATGTGCGTTCATTTAATAACATTTTGAAATTATCTGAATTGAAAATATGCTAAAATTCATATTCAAATCGCAGTTAGAAAAACCTAACACGAGATAAAATTGTCTATGCGATGCGTTGTAACGCAATGTTTTTCATATAGCTATGTTTTTTGAAAAAATATACTTATATCAACGTTTGTGTTTTTTCGATGATTTTTAAAATCACATAATCTAACAAGCTTACATGAACATTTTCGAGGGACTTCATTGGTTTCAAAGTGGCATTTAAACAGCATTATAAAGTATAGCGATTTTTCTGTTTTATAAGACGCGTTACCCTATAAATTTTATAATTATAAAAATTGTATAACTTACATGTCATAATTGCTTTGAACGGCTTTATTCAGTTCTTGGAAGGAAGGTGTAATAAGATCTGTAAAATCGTTTAAAATATTTTGAACTCTTTCGTACGCTTGTTTTTCATCTTCTGTTGCATCATCGTCTAAGGGGGGCTTCTTTTGGACGATAATCAAAAATGGATCAATTTGTCTCCATATAAGGGTGTCTCTTAAAATCTACAACACAAATAAAAAGTATGACCACAAGCAAACGTCTGCATTTCTTCTGGTTTAGAAGTTGTATGCCTTTAAAGTTTCCTGAAATGTATAAAAAAATCTTCGAAAACCCATAATTTCTAAACCAAAAAAGACATAGCTTGTGCTCATTGGAATCACTGTATTTTTTCTGCCAATTTAAAAAATGTATGAAATATTTTTAAAAAACGATTTTTGATCGAATTCCAAATCTCTCCAAACTTTCTTCATCTAGTAATACTTGAAAAAAAAAATACTCGCTGATTCCAATGAGAAGACGCTCATTTTTGAGTCTCTTTTTGCTTAGAAGTGGTATCACTTTTTAACAATCTTTCTACTGTGCCTATTTTTGAAGACGGTTTTGGCTAGCATTAAAATTTTTTGAAACTTCTAGATTTTTTTACAGTCGACGCTCCTACTCCCATATATTTTGAATCCGAATATTTTGAGATTACTGGAGACTCCCTACTTTTTTGTTCGCTAGGAAATCTTTCAGAGAAAATAAATTAAAAAAGCGTTATTATTACTTCCTCTTTTATCAGTTCGCAGATAACTTTCGCAAAATCAAACATCACTCTCGACTGTTTTGTGATTGTTGATTTATAGGACGCCTTGAGTTCCGGTTCAGATAATATTTCCCTCATCATGTCTTGGTACATTTGATCCAAATATTTTGGTAAAAGCTCGAGCGCTTTAACTTCAAACATGTTTTCGTCTCTGTTTGGTAAAACTTTTGTTTGTAAACTCTAAAAAGACCCATGTAAAATATTAATCTTAACAGTGTTGGATCACTTTCACACAGTTTGTGCTGAGACTCAGCGGTAAGAGACGAGGTAGGCAAAAATCATATTGTGGGTGTGACCTTCTTTAGCTCTGTCTTGCTCAAATCATCCACACGTTTCAATTTTTGGCTGGTGCCAATTACGAGGCTAAAGGATGCTATTGCAAGAGTGCCGCTGTCAATTGATTACACTAATTTTTGGAAATATTTTGAAGATTTAAAAAACTTTTCCGATAAAGGAAGAGTCACTTTAGGTTTGTGATGGAATAGTTTTGTGAAATAAGTATGAATAAGGTCGAAGTGTGACATTGAAAACGTGTGTTTTTTTGGCGCAATTAATGCCAACTTTTTTCTAGTAAATCGTATATATATTACAAAAGGCGTTCTTCAGCCCAGCAATTAATCCATTAGTTTAATAATGGTAACAAAAAAGTCAACAATTTACCTGTTCAATTAAATTAATGTAGTAATTTGCAAGTTCCTTCTGCATTTGTTTCAAAGCATTTGCAATCGGAAGTTTATATTTTACTTGTAATGAACCGCTTTTATGCTCGAATTTATATTTTCTAACCAATATATCCAAATCGTTAACTCTTTCCACGTCACGTGATATTAAATCGTGCAATTCAAGTGCGAAGATATCGTGTTCAGTCAATATAATTTTAGTAGCAGGTTCTTCTCTTTCAGTAACTTCGGAATAATCTGTGTTTATTTTATTTTCAGAATTGTCAATCTCATAATACACATTGTCATCGGAATTAATAATCTTATTCAGATTATTTTCTAAAATATCTGTGTTGCTTGGTTTATTTTCAAAAGGTATATCGTTTACATCATTAGTAAAAGTTGGGTATTGAGGCGGTCTTTCAGGGATATCGTTGTTTCGATTAATATTACGAGCATTTAAAGACTGAAAATGTTAAATTAATTTAAAAAAGAAAAGTTCGCTGGAGTTAATTTTGCAAAGATAGGGATTTGTTCCCTTTTTGCAAATATCAAATTAAATTATACGAAAACATATATGGATTCATAAAATTACTAAAAATTATAACCAGTGTTAAATTATTTATTTATTTCCGAGATAAAAAGTATTACAAAAGTTTGGATTTTGATTGGTTTTGAAGCAAGTTTAATAAAAACCGATTCAGCTGAGATGCTGATATAAAAAGACAAGCAGATTTTGGAAACACGTCGTCTCTAAGTTATCAAGCGTCTATAAAACACAACTTAAAAATGCATAAGAAAACAATGTTACTAATATCGTTACTTTTTAAAATATCATTGATTAATGTATTGATTTGAGTGGAAAAAATATTATTATAAGTAATATAATTAGTTAAAAGATTGAAATAAACAACAGTAAATGTTAGTTAAAAATAAAAATGATTACCTCCAGCCAACAACTGGCAAACAAAAAACAAATAACCAATTTGGAAATCATTTTAGTAACCAACATTCAACAGTTTAAAACTAACTGATTCGCTTTAAGCGGATCATCCTATTAAATATAGTCTACAAATTAGTACATTATCCTGTTTTGATAAAAGACAAATAATTGAATTAAAAAATAATTCCAGTAGATGAAAATGTACACAGTGTTTCAAAATACATTTTTTAAGATTATAGTGACAACAACGATTATAGTCCAGAACCCCGCGACTTTTTTTTTTCGTCAGACATTTTGCCAAAGCTGATTTATATTTATATGATTAATATATTATTAATAATGAAACGTGGGGTATTTCAGCTGCGACGGTAGTGGAGGATTGAGCTACGCATATAAATTAATTATTAAACAAAAGAAAAACTGACAAAGCTCAATATTTATGTATTAATTAAGACTGTTGTAATCATGAACGTTCCCTTTCAAAATTAGAACCGGGACTATTTTACGTGTTTGATTCTCTGCTGACTTTTTAAGCCTCAAGAACCAATCAGAAAACAGTATCTTGTCATATTGGCGACATGGGAAAACGTCATAAACAAGCCGTCATAATATGTATTCTGTGCAGAGACAATAAACGTTCACTTTTTGAAGGTATACTTCTTTTGGCGCATTGAGGGTGAATTTTTCTTTGTTACGGAAATTGTGCACGTGGCATGAAACGAAAATGAGACACCATGGAGTTAGTTGTTAATTTAATATGAATGTACTACGTGTAGATTGAAATCGTTGATAAAGCTAACTCTTCAATGCGGTATAGTTTTACTTTGTATTCATAGATGACACGTCTCATTTCTCTGTTACAATGTGCTGATGGAGTTGTCTACCTATTATCCAAAGTAAATAAGTACTACTCGAAGTGAACAGGCTAACTTTTGACTATATTTATCATCTCCCTAAACACCTTATTTTATTTTATCAATGTACATTTTTTTAAATTTATTTACACGCAATGGAAGCTGCTTTAGTCCAATCAACCACTGGTACCGTAGCTAAAGGTTACGAGGCTTCATTATAACCTCATATTAACCCTATAAATAAAAAGTATAGCTTTGGCAGGTTTGATCGCTAAAATCGATCGCGGGCGCTCAGTTATTTTAACACACCGATTTTTTTTAATCAGTTTTAAAAATAGTGTAGGTTATTAATCTAGACACTTCCTGTGTTTAAAAATATAATTAGTTTTTAGAAAAGGTTTTGAATGATAACCACCGTACCGTTTATCACCTGATTTGTTAAAATTTATCTGTTTTTTGTCAAACTATAAATTCCTGTTTACACAAATTCAGCGGGATGTAGGTGGAATAATCAATCGTTTCTTTTTTATTATCAATGCTATAATTTTGGTGAAATAAAATAATTAATGACGATTAATGATAATTTGACAGAAGTAGAATACGGGAAGAAGGAACCTTAGCCAGTACAATTATATTATTTTATTGCTACTTCTGTCAAATCACATAAGAGGAACGAAAACATATCATACTATGAATTAATGATAATTTAATCGTCTTATTTGCTAAATAACATGCACTTCTCTATTCTTCGTTACAACTGAAGTTCAATAAAATTAAGTTAATCCGAGTTTCGTGATCTGTAGCTTAAACAACGATTGAAATGAGTAGAATTAAAAAACATAAGCCATATAATCCGAATTGTAGATCGGTAAAACCATGGTCTCCTAAGTTATAGGCAGAATATTAAAAAAATGACACTAACAAATTTAAGGTTGCGATTCCTTAGTTGACTTTAAGAAAAAAAGTTCCTATAGACTGGATTCAAAAACGCTTTGTTACGGAGTTGCAGCTCTGTGAAAATTTGTATTTTTCATGTATCATCTCTGCATTGAAGCAGGTTGTATAAATTTTTCTAAATTGAAGTATTTTTCGGCAATTTAATGTCCAAATATTTTTTAGAAATATTGCACATGTAATTTCTGAAAACACAATTCGCTCGAATTTCTTATTTCTACAAATATATTTTTATCGCTTAACTTTATTTTTACAGGTCATCAACATAAAAAAATATCTTCACGTCGTAAAGGTCAAATGTCTTGAATAAGTAAATTCATTTTGTATGCGTTTTTAATCTAATTTTATTGAATATTTACTATGTTCGTACATTTTTTAATTCCTGGTTGACCACAATTTTTAGAGGTCAAAAGGAACAGAAAATATTTTTATCATTCAGAAACTACCAGGTAGTCGGAATTCGATCCATCGATAGATATTGTAGATTATGAACTTCAGGTCACCGGTTTTTTTATTAGTCATTCGATCAAGGACACTACTTTAGACCAATGTTTCCCAAAGTTTTTATATGACAGAACGCTTCACAAATCCTGAAATTTGAGCTGAACAACTTGTTATTGTATAGCTATTTTTCAAAATTTAAAATCGAAAGAGGCTGATATAATTAATTTAAAAAAAAATACGGATCACTTATTAGTTTTCTTGAAATATTAGTGTTTCGCGGAACATAGGTATTTTGGGAAACGCTACAGTTTGGGTAATATCAAATTAAATTTCAACTTTTAAACAATTTCTATCTATTTTTCAAAATCATGTACAAAATACTGGAGCAATCAACTGAAAGTAATATCTTCAACTGGTTTTTTGTTAGCAATTCCTCTTCAGTTATCATATAATCTGAAAAAAGATAAAATATTTCAACATAAAAATGTTTAATACTCTAAATTAAGTACAAAAATTCAATGAGTAATAATCAATTTAAGAAAAAAACATCTGTTAATTATCCGTCTTCTTATTTTATTACTCACATCTGCGAATATTTTTGTAAGGTTTGAATTATTTGTCCAACAGCAGGTTGAGTGATTTCTGCGTAATTAAATAAGTTCTCCTTAAGTTTGTCAAATTCCTCCTGCTGAGCTTCTGGAGAATTTGCATAAATTCCAGATTTTTTATCCAGAAGAATCCAAAACAAGTCGATATCCCTCCATAATGCAGGGTTTGATTCAATCTTGAAACAAAACCGATCATTACTAATTGTTAACGATGGACGCGTAACTTTTTTTAATAATCGCGTGAACATAAACTTTAATTAATACTTTACTTCTCATTGGAACTAAAATTTGACCTTTAAATACTCAAAGAAATGAATTTTAGACGACGAGCTATAAAGCTAATCGAATTATTTCAATAATCGAAAAGTTATTCCTCTAATGATTTTTATAATCGAATGATTCATCCGAAATGATTTATTCGCGTGATGTATGATAATAATAGGAAGTGTATTGGTACTACGCATGAATGAATGTTTCAACTCTCGAATGAATTTACTGTGTTTAGATTGTTAGTCTTGAGAGAGTCATCTTCTAAAATTCATTTAGTAAATTTTAGAAGTTTAGGTATTAGGTTTATACCTGTTGAGTTTACTTACCTGATCGCGTAAAGATTCGATGACGGTATTTGAGACAGAAAGTACAGTTTTTCCTTGTCTTGACAATAAAGTTTTATCCCCGGCTTTAATTTTAGGTTCAGCTATAATTTGTTGCATGAAATCTGTATACAGTTGATTCAAATATTTTGGCAATATTTCTAAAGCTTTAATCTCGAACATGTTTTCGTCTTCATTAGGTACTGTTTGTGTCGCTAAACTCTGAAAATATTCCACAATAACAAATAAAATTAATGGTACTATTTTCTGTGGTCAATGTAAGAATTTACATTGCTAACAAATTTCACTTTACATAAATTAAATTTTACGTTAACTAGGTATATAATAGCGCCAAAACATGCCAATTAGATTTTCGGTTTGTTATAAAAAGTAACAAATTTAAAATATGGATTAGCAGTGAGTCCAAATAACACTAGATGTTGGTGATTATAAAAAATATTCTTGGGACTCGAAAGAATGGGGCTAAATCTGAAAAGTCTTCTAGTTTTTCATTTTTCTTTGTGAAACTAGACTACAAAATATATATACTTAGTATTTATTATTTACTTACTAGAAATGTACTAACTTATACAGATCATTAGTAATTAATAGTAACATTATTTTAGGTTAAGATTTTGGGGTGAAATAAAAAAACTCTGACCTGAGTTACAGTTGTAAGGTAGTAATTTGATAGTTCCTTCTGTAACCCTTTTATTGCATTTATAATGGGATTTTGATATTTCTTTTTCAAAGATCCGTTCATTCCGCCATTTTCTATTTTCTTAACTACCAAATCCAAAGCGTTAACTCGTTCAACATCACGTGCAAATATTTCGTGTAATCGTGTTTCGAAATCTGTATCTTCGATTGCATTATAAACGTCTGTTTCGATTGGTAAAGAATCCGCCAGCTGTAAAATAAGTAAAAAAATAATCCCCAGAATCAAAATTCAACGTTTATATTTTACGTCTGTAATTGGAATTTGATCTCTGTGTCAATTTTCAAATTTTTACGTCAAATAGTCTCAGAGAAAATCGTCTTTGACAGACGGACGGATGGACACTGAAGTGATTCCATAAGTTTTGAACGAAGCACTATAAACAGTATTGAGACGCATACATGACTTCAATTGACTTTTTTTTCTTTTTTGTCCTTGGTAATTAATATAAAAATGATTTGTCGGGAAAAAAGGACTTTTAAAGTAAACACTTATTTGTTATTTATAGCGATGTTTCGTCCTTTGCTTGGGACTTTTTCAAAAAAGTCCCAAGCAAGGGACGAAACCCGGGTCGCAGTGCCAAAACCCTGCCGACAATATAGTGTATTTGCTAATACAGGCCTTGTGGCTGTATTATGTGAACTTAAGGTGATTGTTGGGCAAAATAAAAAAATTAACTCCTTAATACACCCCTTAAAATTACATTTTTTTTTCTAAATCATTATTGTCGATCGAACGTCTACACCAAAATTAAAAATAACTTTCAGGAAATAACTCACTATCTGCAAACTAGTGTTTTCACAAAATTTGTAAATGCGGTCCTGTCGGGCCGATTTTATTGAAATTTTAGGAACACTTTTTAATTGCTATTAAAGGGTTAAATTTCAATTTTGAAACGATTCTGAGAATTTTTTAGGTATTTTTGGGCCCAAAAACTTTTTTCATCCCCTAAAAACCACCCTTAAAATGATCCGATTGGGCCTATTTTAAATAAGCTTCGTGCGGTGATGGATTCCAACATGTGTGCCTAATTTCGTAAAAATGAATTAACTCCTTCGAAAGTTATTGCCCGTACACATATATACCTATATATATATATATATATATATGTATATATATATATATATATATATATATATATATATATATATATATATATATATATATATATATATATATAAACATTTTTAAAAATGGTGCCAAAGTGTTTAGGAGGTTATGAAACGTCGAGAAATTTTGGTCCGACCCCTAGGTCCCGCCATCCGACCGACGCCAATAGTGTATGTTGCCATATGGCAAATACACTAATAAGTGTTTTCCCGACAAATCATTTTTACATGACTTCAATGTTACAAAATCATTTTTCAGTAAAACATCTCACGAGAATTTGGTACACGGTTGCGTGTATTTCCGAAACGACTGACCCGATTGGCTACAGATATTGTGTCATTTACTGCTGAGACAAACCTTTGTGAAAAAATAAATCATTCAAATAGATACATTTTTGCAGAAGTAATTTACTTTGTCTTAGACACGATTTTTGAGTTAATACTTTCATTTTTTTCCGAAACGCGGAAGTAAACAATACGTACCTAAAAAGCAATCTAATTTTTTATGAAGAAAAATAAACAATGCATTTAAAATAACGACAACAGAAAAATTATCGAATTGAGTAATAAAAATTATATAATTACCTGGTAAAAAATATTGGTAAGTAAAAGAATGGTAACAATTATACAAGCCATGATGCTCAAGTGTTAATGTAGAACTGTTACAGATTATTTAATTATAAACAAATTATAAGCCGTCAAAAATAATTAATTAATTATTTGTGTACTTTCCTGTTTTGATAATTTAGTGATAGAAAGAAGTGTGCTGCACGTAGGAAAAACATTAAAAATTTTTTTAAGTCCATCAATAGCAAGAGTTACTTTCAACTTTATGAGAGGTAGATATTTAAGTACTAGAGCTTTAGGTCCAGATATTTTACCTTTATAAAAATGCAAAAATATACAGGTCATTCATAAAAAAAACTTAAATTAGTTTTGCCACAAATATCGTATAATAAAAATAGTAGAAAACAGTATCACGGGTAATTGGAATAATGAAAATAAATCAATTTAAACACTCATTTAAATTGATTTATTTTCATTATTCCAATTACCCGTGATACTGTTTTCTATTATAACATATATCTGGAATTGAACTTTAAAGATGAATAAAAATTGTATTTATTTATTTATTTATTTTTTTTTTATGTAACCGTACCTACCATTAGAAAAAAATTGAAAACATGATAGATTATAGACTATGTATAGGCTTTCACAGCTGGCGTTGTTGCAAAACTTCTTGGTTTCTGGGCTTGTACGCTGTGGTCCATTGGTATTTCTACCTAGAAATACCAATGGACCACGGCGTACAAGCCCGGAAACCAAGAAGTTTTGCAGATTATAGATTAATCACAATTGTAGTGCACCGGAAGTCGCTTACTTCGAGATATAGTCTTTGCGAGACAGGAACTTCGAGTTACGAAGTGTAAAATATATTCACAGAACCTTGTAAATATGTCGAGTCTTTTGATTTTCAGCGGAAGGGAAATACTAATTTCTTTGACTTAGAGAGAATTTCGAATTAACATGGTTCGAATTAAAGTTTCTATACTGTACAGTGTAAAATACTGAATTTAGAATTTTTATTTGTTACCTAATTTTCTGTTTTTAGTGTATTTGCCATAAGGCAACATACACTATTGGCGTCGGTCGGATGGCGGGACCTAGGGGTCGGACCAAAATTTCTCGACGTTTCATAACCTCCTAAACACTTTGGCACCATTTTTAAAAATGTTTATATATATATGTATATATATATGTATATATATATGTATATATATATATATATATATATATATATATATATATATATATATATATATATATATATATATATATATATTTATATACGTATATATATATATATATATATATATGTGTACGCGCGATAACTTTCGAAAGAGTTAATTGATTTCAACAAAATTTGGGCCACGTGTTGAAACCCATCACCGCAAGAAGCCTATTTAAAATGAGCCTAATCGGGCTATTTTAAGGGTAGTTTTTAGGGGTTGAAAACTGTTTTTGGGCCCCAAAATACCGAAAAAATTCTTCGAATCGTTTCAAAATTGAAATTTAACCCTCTGATAGTGATTAAAAAGTGTCCCCACAATTTTAATAAAATCGGCCCGACAGGACCGGATTTACAAATTTTATGAAAACACTAGTTTACAGATAGTGACTTATTTATTGAAGGGTGTATTTAATTCGGTGTAGACGTTAGATTGATAATAATATTACAATTAAGAAAAAATTGTTATTTTAAGGGGTGTATTAAGGGGTTAAATTTTTTATTTTGCCCAAAAACCAACTTAATTTCATATAATAAAAGTATAAAACCACACGGCCCTATACAAGCAAATACACTATATTGTCGGCAGGGTTTTGGCACTGCGACCCGGGTTTTTTTTTTTTGCGCTTAATATTTATTTATAGCGTACGTAAGCAATAAACATTCTAAGAAATGTACCTATATAAGGATAATTTTAGAAAAATACTAAAAACGCGTTTAAACCTTCCGAATTTTTGCAAAATTATCCTTGTTTGCATTTTGTACATTAGTATTTTTAACGATTACACTAATTGTATTATGTTCTCAATTGTGAATAATGGGAGGGTTATCTATATAAACAACACAAAACAAGAAAAACCCGGGTCGCAGTGCCAAAACCCTGCCGACAATATAGTGTATTTGCTAATACAGGCAGTGTGGCTTTAAAATGGAAACTTAACTTGGTTTTTGGGCAAAATAAAAAATTTGACGCCTTAATACACCCCTTAAAACAACATTTTTTTTCTTAATTGCACCATTATTATCAATCGAACCTATATACCAAATTATATACACCTTTCAGTAAAAAATTCCATATCTGCAAAATAGTGTTTTCATAAAATTTGTAAATCCGGTCCTGTCGGGCCGATTTTATTAAAATTTTGGGGACACATTTTAATTACTACCAAAGGGTTAAATTTCAATTTTGAAACGATTCGGAGAATTTTTTCGGTATTTTGGGGCCCAAAAACAGTTTTCAACCCCTAAACCTAAAAACTACCCTTAAAATAGCCCGATTAGGCCCATTTTAAATAGGCTTCTTGCGGTGATGGGTTTCAACACGTGGCCCAAATTTCGTTGAAATCAATTAACTCTTTCGAAAGTTATCGCGCGTACACATATATATATATATATATATATATATATATATATATATATATATATATATATAAATATATATATATATATATATACATATATATATAAACATTTTTAAAAATGGTGGCAAAGTGTTTAGGAGGTTATGAAACGTCGAGAAATTTTGGTCCGACCCCTAGGTCCCGCCATCCGACCGACGCCAATAGTGTATGTTGCCATATGGCAAATACACTAAACATAAAATATCAGTTTGCGTTTCATCTTCGATAACGAAGTGTCATAAAATGAAAGGCAGTTTTTCTACTATTTTTGTGTTTTACAGGTAAGAACAAGTTTTATTTATTTTTTAATATTGTGATGCCATAACGTAAAACGCGTAGTGATAATAAGGAAAATAATGAACACTTTCAAAATATACCAGATGTCATTTTAACTATTCTTAATTTTTTTATCATGGAAATTACGATTTCGGTTAACAAACAAAATATTATTTTTTTTGCGCCGATTACGATAGTGAAAATTTAAAACATAGCAACATTGTTATATAAATAACACAAAACAGGAAACATAATATATCAGTTTGCGTTTCATCTTCGATAACGAAGTGTCATAAAATGCAAGGCAGTTTTTCTACTATTTTTGTGTTTTGTGTTCTACAGGTAAGAACACGTTTTATTTATTTTTTTAATATTGTGATGGTATAACGCAAAACGCGTACCTAGTGATAATAGTGAAAGTAATGAACACTTCCAAAACATACAAGGTGTCATTTTAAATATTCTTAATTTTTTTATCATGGAAATTATGATTTCGGTTAACAAACAAAATATTATTTTAATTAATAATATTGACTCTACCAACAGTAATAGAATATTAAACAAAACGAAACCACTTGCGATTACTGTTCAAACTGTTTGAACAGTAATCGCAAGTGGTTTCGTTTTGTTTAAAATATTATTTTTTTACGATGGTGAAAATTTAAAACATAGCAACATTATGTTCGAAGATAATGATATGAACTTTATTTCTTTAATTGTCCTTGGTAATTAATATAAAAATGATTTTTCGGGAAAAAGGACTTAATATTTTATTTACAGCGACGTTTCGTTCCTTGTTTGGAACTTTATCAAGCTTTAATAACTATTAAATGTTTTAATTAAGTAGATATAAAAGTTAAAATATACATGTGAATATAAATTTGAGTTTAACAATTAGAAGTAAAAAGTTTATAATAATTTCGTTTTAAAAAAAAATGTTTTTTCAGTTGATGTTCAAATTAATAAATTTATTAATAATATTGACTCTATCAACAGTAATAGAATATTAAACATAATGAAATTACTTGCAATTACTGTTCAAATTAATTTTTTATTTATATATTATAAAAAAAAAATTTGAACAGTAATTGCAAGTAATTTCATTTTGTTTAATAATAAATTTATTAATTTGAATATCAACTGAAAAAACATTTTTTTTTTTAAAAACGAAATTATTATAAACTTTTTATTAATAAAAAAAAAAAAAAATAAATAAATTTATTAATTTGAACATCAACTGAAAAAACATTTTTTTTTAAAAAACGAAATTATTATAAACTTTTTATTAATAATTGTTAAACTCAAATTTATATTCACATGTATACCTATATTAACTTTTATATCTACTTAATCAAAACATTTAATAGTTATTAAAGCTTGATAAAGTTCCAAAGAAGGAACGAAACGTCGCTGTAAATAAAATATTAAGTGTTTACTTATAAAAAAAGTCCTTTTTCCCGAAAAATCATTTTTATAATGATATCAACTTTCAATGATAAATTAAATAAAAAATGACCGTGGTGTGTTTAAAAGAAGTACTAAATCAATTTTTAGAAAAGCGAGAAATTATCAATACTTGAATTTTGTTTTCTTGATAAAAATAAAAATAATTTAAAAGCCATTTTCGTATTTACAGAACACTATTCACATTTTGATTAAGTTCGAGTGTAATGTGATCCCTTTGTTTATATTTTAACATTTTCATGGTTCATCTATTACTTACTGTCCTCCAGTTCCCAGGTCCTAACTCGAAAACTGAAAATTGGATTTTCAATTTATTGTTATTAAAACAAGTTCAACTAACCATAACTTTAGGTCTTGAAAAAAGAAACTTGTATTTCGAGTTTATTTTCAATTATTAGGTTATAAATTGTAATGATGTCAGACAACAACGGGAAACTTTTGAGGAGCAATTAAATCAGAAACTCGCCAGAAGTTATTCCGGACTTGCTTCAATTCGTAATGCTGCTGTGTGGAATAAATTTCTGCCACGATTGAAACCAAAGTATAGAGATGTAGTCGACCGAATTAATGAACAAATGCTAGATGAGTTGCGAACACATTACGATAATCTCAAAAAAACGGTGAGAATACTAATTTTTAACTCTTTATCTGGTAAAATTCGCTACCCATTATGCAGATTTGATTAATTGATTCGCCAATCTGAGAATAGGGAAAATAATAATAAACGCATGCTTTCTAAACTCGTTTCAGCGCTGATTGTTTTGAGTCGCACAATGGGTGACTTTGCAAGGGCGTTGTAAAAATGCATCAATGCTCTATGACGATGTTTCCCATAGTGTCGGTATCAGGTCACAAAAAAATTTTGCGTGGTTGCGAAAACAAATTGTAAAAACACGAAAAAAACATTTTTTTCATAAGTTTTTTTTTACATCAGTTAGACACGAGGAATAGTTGCCAAGTGTATATTTTTTTTTTAAATAAATAACTTGATTTCTATTAAAAAATAAAATTTGTTTTATAAATAAATGTGTTTTTTTTTGATAAAGCGAGTCGCGAATAATTTTAAAATCTCGTTCCGGGCCGCGGTTAAAAAAGTTTGGGAAACGCAGCTCTATGAGTATTAGAATTAGCGAAATGCATCGACAAAACGCAAAATGAGTCGCATTATAATGAGAACCTAACTTAATACTGTAATAACATCATTGTCCCCCTTCCAGTAAAAAAAATGAATTTCGACAAATAATTGGTAATTTATATTATTTAAGAGTTTGGAAACTGGTATCTTTCCTGCCATGGATGAGAATTTGCTCGAATTAAAGGCCTTTGAAATTCAACCCAAATATTTAGACAAAATGGCAAATTCATTTTTGTATGCCATTAGATCAATGCCAGATATAACGCCTGAAGCCAAAGCTGTGATTTCTAACAAATTGACAATTGTCCTTAAAAATACGAAAGCATTATTGATCGAACCAGTTATAAATGAAGTAAGTGTAATGAGTTAACATATGATATAACATATTTTCATAGTTACTTAACATAACGCCAGGACCGATCTTAAAATTAAAAAAACCCGGTCGCAGTGCCAAAACCCTGCCGACAATATAGTGCATTTGCTTATACAGGCAGTGTGGCTTTATTATGCAAACTTAAGTTGGTTTTTGGGCAAAATAAAAAATTTTACTCCTTAATACTCCCCTTAAAATAACATTTTTTTTCTTAATTGCAATATTATTATCATCAATCGAACCTCTATACACCTTTCAGTAAATAATTCACTATCTGCAAAATAACGTTTTCATAAAATTTGTAAGTCCGGTCCTGTCAGGCCGATTTTATTAAAATTTTAGGGACACATTTTAATTACTATTAGAGGGTTAAATTTCAATTTTGAAAGGATTTGAAGAATTTTTTCGGTATTTTAGGGCCCAAAAACATTTTTCAACCCCTAAAAACTACCCTTAAAGTGGCCCGATTAGGCCCATTTTAAATAGGCTTCTTGCGGTGATGGATTTCAACGCGTGTGCCAAATTTAGTTGAAATCAATTAACTCTTTCGAAAGTTATTGCCCGCACACATATATATATATATATATATACGTATATATATAAATATATATATATATATATATATACATATATATATAAACATTTTTAAAAATGGTGCCAAAGTGCTTAGGAGGTTATGAAACGTCGAGAAATTTTGGTCCGACCCCTAGGTCCCGCCATCCGACCGACGCCAATAGTGTATGTTGCCATATGGCAAATACACTAATAAAATTGAAAAATTTAATTAAACTATGAAACGCTGTTTCTCTTTTATTTGTGAGTTTTGATAAAAAAGTTACTTGAAATATTTATTTATCTATTTGATTTCTACACGCTGTTAAGAAAAAAATGAATCAACTTAAAAATCATTCTGTATGATAGATGGATGTATATTTTCGTTTTCTGCATAATAAAAACGCAATGAAAAAATCCATGCAATTACCATTTAGGCACAGACAACTGTAAAAATGGATGGGTTTATATAAGTAAAAAAATGTATTTTATTTATTATTTTGCAGATAAAATCTCAGATTAACGAATGGCGTGCTGTGGATGTATTGTCTCTTGTATCGGGTGATAAATATATTCCATCTAGTCCTGAGCAAGAAAAAGTGATGTCTGATATAAAAAAAAGATTAAACTCAGTTTATTTAAATTATTCATCGCTTACTGATTCTCATTTTCAAGCACTTACAAATGCATTGAAACCATATGGATATCTGTAAGCAGTTAAACAAGTATTTTTTTTAAGTTCTTTGCAAATATTAAGATTTATTCAGTCTTCTTGATACCAAAATTGCTTTTAACAAAGTCATTAGAGCTATTGATGAATATTACTGTGAGAGCGTCCGTGTATGGTTTGAGAATAGCCGAACCTGTAGCAACGTCGTAGTTAGTGATGGGATATTTCGAATGAAAATAATCGAACTATTTGACTGTTAAACATTTTAGAAATATCTTGAGAGATTAATCAAAATTACTTCAATGCTTTTGTGTCTGCAAGTTACGACTTTTATTATACAATTTCCAGTAATAAATTATTATAGGTACTACGCTCACTCATTCCTCTTCGAAACACAGCATCCAAGTGTCTCTTGGATTCTCATCGGCTGACATACTTAATTAGAGTTGGGTAACTCAGATCTGAACCGGTTCAAAGAGCCGACTCCGATAGAAGATCCGTGAGAGCCGACTCACCTTTTTTTTGAGCCGACGGATCAACGGATCCGTATAACTCAGTGAAACACTTAATGCACAGAAGCACATTTTACACTTACGTATCAGTTCTTGCTTTGATGCTCAAATGACTCATGCATCACATGTTTGGCTATGCATTCTTGATTCTATACAGGTCGTGATATGATTGACTTAACTAGGTAACTCAGTGGCAGACTGCAGTAACATATTCAGAACTCGGCTCTTTTTGAATCGGTTCAGTGAGCCGGCTCAAATACGGGATCCAGATGCAAAGATGCAGATCACTAAAAAGACCCGTTTTTCTCATCTCTATACTTAATGCATTTGACAGTATTGAATATGATTACTTACGTCATTTATCTGCCTCTGTTTTATGAAGCACTGCATGCAACTGATTCTCTCAAGTTCAAAAATCGAACGAATCTAAGCTGAAACAATATTATTCCGAATATGTTATAATTTCAAATGCATTCTGTATTATAATTGGGTTGAAACATTTATTAATTCACGTGTAGTAGCAACACGCCGCATCATGCGAAGTAATCAATTCATTCGAATGCTTACAATTCGATTAATTATTGAAAACATTCAATTATTCCTAAGTCTATGCGCCGTTTATGTCTCCCCTTTATTGAGTACTCAACTTCTAATCGGAGAACTGCGGCGTTCAAATAACCTTAGCTGTTGGTGAATCACGACTTTTGAAAGTGGTCACGACTATATATACAGAAAGAACTTAAAATAATGAAATATTTTTCCAAAAGAAAGGTTTAATAAGAGCTCATAAATTGTGAAATTTTTATTTTAAGGTTTATGGATGTTTCTCCAAGACCAAACGACGTGTAAACTATTTTGAAATAAATTTTCCAGCCAACTACACGCAGCAACGCATAAAAATATAATACATGAAAAAACTTTAATTTCCATATTTATTTGAATAATTCTTGAATTGAAGCAATTATGGGCACCGCATCGGTAGGATTGATACGAAGGAGGTGTAAAATGCAAAATTTCTAATTTGTGAAATGCGACCGTGTCATTGCAGGCGATTTTTTTTCAGTTACATTCCAAGTAATTAAGTTTTCCATTTACGCAAATAAATTGTACCTTATAATGCAACTTTGTTTTTTTTTTAATTTTTTTCCTTCCGAATTTTATTCTTTTTCTTTTCTTCATCTTCGAACTTAGTTTTAAGACATTATTATTTATAATTTTTGTACATGAACAATTAAATACAAAACAATCTATCATTTTTGGAAGTTGAAATTGCGGTTAAAAATATACGATTAGAAGATACTATTTAACCAACTAAAATGTGTGGGTTATGATGAATTTTAATTATAATATATTGGTGGTCCGGTCTAGCTTCGCTTGAATTTGTAAATTGCCTATTAAACATAAACATGTTACAGCAAAAAAGCGTATTTTTAATAATTGTATTCATAATACGTGTATTCATAATAAATTTTCCAAGTAACCAAGTTTTCTGTTTTCGCAAATAAATTGTATCTTATAATGTAACTATGTGATATATTTTATTTTTCTATCGGATTTTCTATTTTTCTTTTCTCCGTCTCCTAAGCCAGGTTGGTGCAATCGCATCTCCTTGCGCTTCTTGTTTGTTATTTTTGAAGAAAAACTTCTTAGGCAGCACTGCCTCTACGATTTGAAGAGTAAAATGCTGGGTAAAGCTGGCTAGATGGAAAGACATTAGTCAAAAGAATGTGTGCACTTTTGAATGACATACATTGGTGACGCGAATTACTATAAGAGTATTAATGTAGTCACGGCCCATTCTGATTCATTAATTTTATATAGATTTTTGTTTCAATACATTAAAATTTTTAAATTTAACTATAAAAAAATGATTGTTGCTGTCACTTCATCCTGAGATTAAAGCTTGAGGGTTCTTAAAATAGTCATATCAACAACAATTATTTAATTAGGACCAGTGACTTAAGTAATCTAGTGGTTTTAGTACATGTGTTTAAGAGATTGTAAATTCAGTTTGAAAATAATTGATAGCCACTTTACAGATTAAAGTATTTGAATAATAGGAAGTGGTTAATTAGCAATGTAGAAAAATTAAATTAACCCTGGAGCAGTTGCTCTAGTATGGCGTTGGTGATTTGCTTCCTGAATTACTGTGGTGCATTTACTTGGCGTTTACACAAGTATATCTAGAGTATGCTTTAAAATCCCGGTTTTTTATTTCTTATTAGTAAAGTGCGAGTGAAGATGTCGTAGGAAATGAGAGTTTAACAGCGACATGGCGAAATTGATTATGCTAAAATTCGCTCTGTATATTAAAAACGTCACGTTTCATGTTAACAGTTAAGAAGATATTATTTATCGCTCTTGAAATTATTGTTAGCAGGATTTGCCATAGTTATTCGGAAGTTCAGAGTTCCTTTAAGATTTTTAGCCATATGCAAATTTTCGAAAAGTAAAAATGAATTCGAAAACAGTATCTTTTGGAATTGCAGTTTTTGTATTTTGTTTTCTGCAGGTAAGAAAATTACATTTTAAACAACAAAAAGCCATGCAAGTACCGTATTAACGCTGTTTATATTTTGTTAGGGAGCGTCCATTAAATACGTGAGGTGTTTTTTTTCCAATTTTGACCCTCCCCCCCTCCATCCTCTTTGGTAAGATGTGGTATTCTGTCATTATACTGTATATTCTCTGAATTAGAAATGTGACGTAAGATTTTCATTGACTCCCTCCTCTTTTTAAATGAGATTTGGTGAGAAACTGCCGACTCCCTCCCCCTATTCTGAACTCACGTAATTTATGGACACCCCCTTAGTAAGTACTGATAGGTACGCATAAACATTGAAAAAAAAATGAATTTTCAGAATTCTTGTGGACAAATTTCAACGCAAGATGATTTGAAAATGCGTTTGGATAATATCATGGCCAGAACATATGAAAGAATAGATCTTATCAATTATTTTATCGACACTTATAAAAATCAAGGCCGTCAAATTGTTGGCGACGAAAATATTGTCTATTACAATATTGTATTCCACAGAATTACTCAATTGGTTGGTGCAATACAAAATTATTATGATGATTTAAAAGAGAATGTAAGTTCATGAAATGATAACTATCCGTTTCGCTACATTACCGAGACCACCACAATTTATAAATATGCTAAACTTTTTCCGATTGAGTATTAAAAAATTACGAATATTTTATTGAAATTATTTTGGTTTTATTATAGAGCTTTCTATCAAAACAATTACCTGATATGACCAGATATATGTTGGAAATAGTCTTTCTGAATACAGCACCTACTTATACCAACTTAATGTATCAAGACATAGCTGATTATATTCAAAGTCCGGAATCACCTTTCGAACAAAAAGAAAAAATTATCTTAGTCAACGAACTTAGACCAGTCGTGTCTTTGTTCAATAATTTGTTTATTGAAGATTTAAAGGAAGAGGTAACTCTTAAATTAAAATTTAATCGATTAGTTTTTGTTCCATAACCTTTAACTAATCCATTTTTGAAAGACCCTAATTCCAAGCTCATTAATCCATCTATCATTGTAATCCAGTATTTTGTGTTTTTATGCCGCGTACATTATATCAGTACGACCAGCATAGCGCAAACCTGCAACCTGCAAGATTTCGCACATTACCTGCACGGACCAGCAACACTAAGTGTAGACTTTATGTGCGGCAAACGTTTTGCAGTTTTTGATTAATGAGTTTGCAACATGGACGCGTGTAGTTCGATGGAAGAAGTTTTCATTTTTACGATGTTGTATGAAAAGGGGTCGTGTGAAGAAGGGGAAGAGAAAAAAACCAGGAAAAATAATATTTCAGGTTAACCCTATCAATATGATTAATTTCATCATTTATTTTTTGATTTATGGAGAGAGATCAAACAAATTCTGTCAAAATTTTTAAATGTCACAACACTATCTATCTGAGCTTTTAGTAGCGTTTCTTCTCATCTAGATTACTAAAACAGCAGCCAAACACCAGATTAAATCGATCCAGCACGGCTAGGCATAAAAATTGCAGGTCAGAATTGTACCCTGACCGACACGATTTGCTCTGATGCTTGTTGCTAATGTGCGCTACTTCGTTAAATAATATGGGCTTTCCGATCCGTGCTGTGCTGATCGTGGTAGCAAAATGTCCGCAGTATTTTATACGGAGAAAGATACTGTGACTTAGATCAGTTTCTAATGTGACGGTAGTTTGCTGTTAAATAATTTGTCGAAATCTTTATCGAAAAAAATTCATTTTTAGATTTTGGCTAACCCCCACGAGTGGGAAGACATTGATTTAGTGAGAATGATTGTTGTGCCAACAGAAACTGAAATCCCTAAAAGAAAAGTCGCGGCTAGACATATTGAACAATTGTTTGATGAATTTGCACACAAAAGTTCACGTCATTTTGAGAAAATTGATAAAATTTTGCATAAAGAAAAAAAAGGTTTGTATATGAGTCTGAGACAATACAGATAATGTTTTCAATACTAATATTGAGTTTCTGGTACGACTTTCAGCTTAGAATCTAAATTTAAGAATGTCATTTGTTTCTAACTAAATCTATATTTAATTGAAAACAAATGACATTCTTAAATTTAGAAGTAAGGTAAAAGTCATTCTTGAAATAATTTTTTAAATAATAATTTTTTCCCGAGTTTCACGTTTTTTGTTTATTTATCATAATGACAATATTTGAATACTTTTTTCCAATTTTTTGCTATGAAGCTTGGGCTGTATTGATTGACTTTTGGGAACTCTTTATTATTTTTAAATAGTCATTAATATTTTTTTCAGTTTTGAGTAAAGAAGAGTTTGGACCGAAAAAATAGTTTATATTTGTATGGAACTACATTTTATGGAATAACAAATCACGAAAAACAATACAATTAAATTTATGAGACTGCGGTTTTATTAAATATAAAAAATATACGCAAAAAATATTTTAAGCTTTCATACATAATTTAATGTACTGTAAGTTTTTACAATGTAAATTTATCGATTGCTTACTTTTTCTAGTCTCCTGTAACAAAAAAATAAATAAAATAAAAATAATAATAAAACATATATAATAGGGCAGAAATTGACGATCGTAAACAAGAATGGCGTTTGCTGGCCAAACCGCAGCGAGAACGGCCATCGTTTATTTCATCTGTGTAACACACGACACTTTTTGTAATTAATAAGTGCATTGAAAGAGCAACATTAAATCCTATTGACAAAAATACCATAAATGAATATTGTCGGTTTACAATAATCGCGTAGGATAGCGCCACTTTCGCTTATACTTTTGGCCCAAAATCGACCGCGAAAACAAATATGTAATGATTTACTTTTCATTTCACGTCTTACAAAAAGCATATCTGTATACCTTTTTTCATATTCTTCCATAATTTTATCGAGAATCTCATTCTGCTTTTCTGTTTTCGAATTATATTCATTCCTGAGTTGACCAAACCTTTCAATAGCACTTTTTACTTCGTCATCATGGTTTTCTTGATCTTCAATTGTGCCAAAAATAGCGGTGATGGGATTTAAAATTTGCCATTCGCGAGGATGCTCTTTGATCTATAAATTAAAAAAAAATGTTTACACTACGTTTGATTTAAACCAACATATTGACTTTACAAGTTAAATCTCTTTATCTGATTGACATTGAATTTAAGAATTAAATAGTAGGCTAAAGGCTTATTTTCTCACCTCAGTTTTGAATTTATCATTGAACTTTTTATATTCTACAAGCATTACATCAAATTCTCTAATACTGACATCTTTGGTTTCGTTTGAAAATAACGGTTCTGAAAGAGTAATGTCTTTTCTGTCGGATGCCATCAGGTCATTATATTTATCTCGCAAAAGTTCCAAAAACTTAACTCCAACTAGATTTTCTTCCACGCTCGGTAACGTTTTTGATTCAAGACTCTGCGGAAAGTAAAAAATATTATGAAAGAAGAATAATTTTTAATATCCATACTTTCAAAGCAATTCTTAAGGTGGTTTGAATTGTAATGATATATGACGCAGCATGTTCTTTAAGATAATTGTATGTATTTATGTCAGCAAATATACCAAACAATGATCTGGCAACTCTATTTTTTGCGCTTTCTGGTAAAAAAAACCAGCTATGTGTCTGCTTATTCGACGTCACAAATCCGTAACAGTAAGCTGGTAAACTGACTGAAATAGTAATGCTTGCCGTGTGCCGTTCACGGATAAAGCAACCCTAAAAATAGTTATTGAACATATTTTTTAATAATGCTAGCGAAAATACTCGTGTTGCCGAAACAAATCATAATTTGTCGAGCAAAATCAAAACGCATTACAATCTAGATACCGTCGAGTTCCGTATAGCAAAACATTATTGACCAGATAAGATTTTGTTGTCTCGAAAACTTGATTACCATTAACTTACACGAGTTTTTAATTGAGTATAATAATCCTGAAGTTCTTTCTTCAGTTCCAAAAAACGATTTGAGTAATCAGAGTCCAATCTGGCATCCAGTGAAGTTTTATCATTGTGATTCTGGTAAGCAGCTATTATTGAATCAAATGCGTCTAATTGATGCAACCACCGATTAATTAGATCATTTAATTCGTTTTCAAAACTATTGTTTATCGTAGTTTCTGGTATAGCATGTGTGTTTGTTTTCTGTAAAAATAAATAATGGAAAATATTTTAGTTGAGTTTTATGAACCAACTCACAAACGTACTACCAAATAAAAACGCGATCATGCTAGGGCTACAAGGGCCCATTATCAGTGCTGGATCACTTTCACAGAGTTCGAGTTGAGACCTAGCGGTAAGCGGCGAGGTATGCAAAAGACATATTGTGGGTATGACCTTCTTTAGCTTTGTCTCGCTCTAATCATCCGCACGTTTCAATTTTTGGCTGGTGCCCACTACGAGACTAAAAGATGCTATTGCAAGGGTGCCGCTGTCAATTGATTACTCTAATTTTTGGAAATATTTTGAAGATTTAAAAAACTTTTCCGAAAAAGGAAGACTCATTTTAGGTTTGTGATGGAACAGTTTTGTGAAATATGCACGAATAAGGTCGTTATTAGTGTATTTGCCATAAGGCAACATACACTATTGGCGTCGGTCGGATGGCGGGACCTAGGGGTCGGACCAAAATTTCTCGACGTTTCATAACCTTCTAAACACTTTGGCACCATTTTTAAAAATGTTTATATATATATGTATATATATATATATATATATATATATATATATATATATGTGTGTGCGCTATAACTTTCGAAAGAGTTAATTGATTTTTACGAAATTTTGCCCACATGTTGGAATCCACCACCGCAAGAACCCTATTTAAAATGGGCCCAATCGGACCATTTTAAGGGTAGTTTTTAGGGGTTGAAAAAAGTTTTTGGGCCCAAAAATGCCTAAAAAATTCTCAGAATCGTTTCAAAATTGAAATTTAACCCTTTAATAGCAATTAAAAAGTGCTCCTAAAATTTTAATAAAATCGGCCCGACAGGACCGGATTTACAAATTTTATGAAAACACTAGTGAATTATTTGCCCAAAGGTGTATATAATTTAGTTTAGAGGTTCGATTGATAATAATATTGTAACTGAGAAAAAAATGTTTTTTTAAGGGGTGTATTAAGGAGTCAAATTTATTATTTTGCCCAAAAAACCAACTTAAGTTCGCATAATAAAGCCACACTGCCCATATTAGTAAATACACTATATTGTCGGCAGGGTTTTGGCACTGCGACCCGGGTTTTTTATTTATGTGTGGTATTAGTCGAATGACAACCAGTTAGAGAACCCACAATAAAATCTGTTACGTTATTGATAATTACTAATCAATTACAATATTACATAATCTTTAAATAGTAGATGCATTTCTATAACAAGGCATTTATATTAGTGTGTTCGGTTGTTAGAACACGATTTAATGGACATAAAAACGGGATTAAAACAACATTTTTGAGTTTATACATTAATTTTATTTTTGAATAAAATAATTCTTACCTGCGTACAAAATAAACAAACGACACAATAAAAAACGCTGACCACTAAATAATTTTTCATATTTAATTCTTTTTTACACTGCTAGTTTGAACGTGTTTTATATTAGTTGTAAAATGTTTGACCCTGCATAATTTATATAATTTAACTATTTCGTCTAATCTAATTGGTTATAATTTCGAATAAAATGATAAAATAATGTTTGAACTCAGTTGTTTTTGTGTTTTTTATACGCGTGCTTGCATAGAATGATATCATATCTTTTCTACGAAACAAAGATTCTTATGTTGTAGGCGTGATGGTTTTAACTTTAAACAAAACGATCTTTGAATCTATATACAGGGTTCCTTAAAAATAGTGCGGTCAACTTTACTAAAAAAAATGTTTTCTTTTTATTAAAATAAATTATTCAGTTTTATTTTTTAACTAGATACAAAATATTGAACTGTAAGTTCCCCAAAAGATACAAAATGCTTTGTATAAAAGTATCTACTGATAGGTTTACGGTTCTGATGAAGTTTATTTTAGGTGAGTTAGTGATATTTTGTTACATGAGCGATAGCGAGTTTTAACATTCACAAGAACCAACATTTTTATTGAATAAATATTAGTGGTATAATTTATTATACTTATTATATAGACATTTTTAGTGACTTTAACTTTATTAAAAGAAGTGTTGTTTTTTTTTTTTGATAAAGGGACTTAGTTCAGTTTCAGTGGTACAAAGGAACGCGAACAAAGAAAAAAATTGCAGAGCTATTGCAGGTAAAACTATGCATAATTATACCTTTTTTGATTCACAGACGCCATATTAAAATATTATACCCTTACTTCCATATATATAAATATATGTTAAATTCCATCAAGCCGTTTAGGCTAGAGTGGGGTAACTCAGATCTGAACCGGTTCAAAGAGCCGACTCCGACAGAAGATCCGTGAGAGCAGACTCACTGTTTTTTGAGTCGACGGATCAACGGATCCGCATAACTCAGTGAAACACTTAACACACAGAAGCACATTTTACACTTACGTATCAGTTCTTGCTTTGATGCATCTGTCAGCTCAAATGACTCATGCATCACATGTTTGGCTATGCATTCTTGATTCTATACAGGTCGTGATATGATTAACTAAATTAGGTAACTCAGTGACAGACTGCAATAACATATTCAGAACTCGGCTTTTTTTGAACCGGTTCAGTGAGCCGGCTCACATACAGGATCCAGATGCAAAGATGCAGATCACTAAAAAGACCCGTTTTTCTCATCTCTAGTTTAGGCTACAGAGCGTGCCAAATACATGGTATATAATACATAGTACACACACACACCGAAAAATATTTTCACGCAGTCGGGTAAAATGAAAGTTTGAGGTAATAGGCATAAAACTTTTTGAAGAATTAATAGTTGATTTCAGTCTGTTTAAACACTCTGTATAATGTTATTGTTGTTGTTTGACTGAGTTACGCATCGTGGCGTTCTTTTGTCAGACTTTTAAATCATGCATGTATTTTTAGTTTTTTAATTATTATGTTACCTTTGGCATTCAAGGTAAAATATAATATTAAAATTAAATTTGTTGTTTTCATTTCTATATAACAAGTGTTAATGAACACATTTGCGTCAGATGTATACGCAAAAATGAAAATTCTCTGGGGAATTCCAACTTTATAGGGATGTTCGAGAGAAAATATCGCATGACCCTCAATTTGTAAAAGTACTACGTCGTCGATAATATCAAGAACCTATAATTGACCGACGAGTATTATTATTTTCCGTCGATTGTCGAGCGTTTGTAATTTTCCGTATCGTATCTTTTTTGTTGCCTGCTTTATATACAAAAATACCTGGTGGAATTAACATAAACTGTTTTGAATCGAGAAAAAAAGAGAGAAAAAATTGACGTCGGCACCAATTTACTTACTATAACTTGTTTTTAATTAATGTACTTTTTAATCGATTTCAAAAAAAGAAGTTTGTCAATTCGTCAAGTATACCTATATATTGTTTTGTTTGTTCAGCCATAACCGATTTGATAAATTTCGACACCATTTTGTTAGGAATATTTACGGATTAGTACAACATAATATTTTTTTTATATCGATTTAATTGTTTTTCTCTGACTTAAAAAAATATTTGTGAACTAATATTTTTTTCTGTTTAATAGGGCATTCTTTTAAGATGATCTCACATAATTTTACTTAAATCGGTTCAGCAGATGTTTTTAATTTAGTATTAAAATATAAAGGAAGAAGACTAGACTCGTATTGCAAAACCACTATAAAGTGAAAATAAAAAACAGAAAATTGGAACCTTTTTCAAGAAAGGTCACTAAAAATCTTAAAATATCAAAGTTTTGAGGTCGGCGGTCAAACTAATATAAGTACTACACAGGTATATAAAACGTTATAATAATTAAATTAGCACCGACCTCACAAGTTTGTTATTTTAAGTTTTTTAGTGGCCTTATTTGAGGGACGTTCAATTTGGGTTTTAAAGTTATTTTATTAAATGAAAATTGAAATGGCAATTTCAATACATCCCTAAAATATGATACTGAGAATTTAGCGAAATTTCGAATAAATAAGAAAAAAACATATACATAGTAAAAAAACCCGGGTCGCAGTGCCAAAACCCTGCCGACAATATAGTGTATTTGCTAATACATGTATTGTGGCTTTATTAAATGAAATTAAGTTTGTTTTTGGACAAAATAAAAAAAAATTGAACCCCTTAATACACCCCTTACAATAATAATTTTATTAGTTGAAATATTGTTATCAATCCAACATCTGTACCAAATTAAATACGACCTTCAGTAAGTAAATTCGTATACGCAAACTAGTGTTTTCATAAAATTTGTAAGTCCGGTCCTGTCGGGCCGATTTGCTTATAATTTTAGGAGCACTTTTTAATTGCTACTAAAGGGTTAAATTTCAATTTTGAAACGATTCTGAGAATTTTTTCCGTATTTTTGGGCCCAAAAACTTTTTTCAACCCCTAAAAACTACCCTTAAAATGACCCGATTGGGCCCATTTTAAATAGGCTTCGTGCGGTGATGTATTCCAACATGTATGCGAAATTTCGTTAAAATTAATTAACTCCTTCGAAAGTTATTGCCCGCAAATATATATATATATATATATAAACATTTTTAAAAATAGTGCCAAAGTGTTTAGGAGGTTATGAAACGTCGAGAAATTTTGGTCCGACCCCTAGGTCCCGCCATCCGACCGACGCCAGTAGTGTATGTTGCCATATGGCAAATACACTAATAAATAGATTTATCGTTAACTATTATTGAATTTGCTTCTTTTTATTGTTAATTCTAAATATTTTACATTTTATTTATGAACTAAAAAATTATGAAACCAGAATTGTTTTTAGTTCTTAATCTATTTCTTTGATCCAGTTTTCAATCTGAAAAAAAAGTAAAAATTATTTTATTAGAATGTAAGCACAATAAATTGAATGCTTTCTTTTTTAGTATGCTACATTTCCTTGTTCATAGATAAGAATGTGGGAACTGGGGGCTTGTAATAGAGGAGCCGCGGAAACACAATATAAACAACGGTGATTTTAAAGCCCAAATTAAATGTTAAAAAGTCAGACATGAAATTTACGTACTTTTCATCGTATTTTTCCATAATTTCGTATAATTCTTTATAGGATTCTTGCATTTTCACTTCGAATGCATTAATCATATCAGAAAATTCTTTTGCCAAACACTGCACTTTTGGAGTCATATCAGGTACAGTTTCATTTCCAGTCAATCTGACCAAAATATCAAATTTCTCGACCTCTTCAGGCTGTTTTGTAACCTATTTTAAAATAGAAATTGTATAAGAAATTATTTAATGTTTTTAAAATTTTATTAATTTTTCCCGAATTAATATTGCACTGCATGTAACTTGTTAGGCATCGTTGTGTTCAGAAAATAGTGGACTATGTTTCTAGTGCGTGATGCCCTAATATCATCACGCACGAGATACATTTTATTATTTTTTGCACGTATTCCTGATTTTCACATAAGTTTTAAAATTTTTGACAGTTAAATTCTGAGCAAGTTCACTTCTAATTTGTAGACTGTGTTGGATTGTCATACTTTTAGGCTATGGAAATGATAGTCGACGCTTATTTTGGTTTACGCACTAGTGCGAAATGGCTCATTTTAGTACCGCTATACAAGCATGAAAAACAGCTAGATTATAAGGGGATGTGCAAAAAAATATTTTTGCACATTCACCTATAACGTGCAAAAAATGGTGGTATTTTTTGCACGCACCTCCTATAAAATCGCTGGTTTTCACTTCATTCTGAAAGTTTTTGACAGTTCACTTTTAAACACATGTCGCCTCCAATAGAAAACTGACAGAAAAACGCCGAGAATCGATTGACAATATGTTTTATAGTATTTTTAGAACGATATCTTTTATTTTTTTTTGTTTGTTGTAATTGGAAAACAAATAACGGAGTTATGCCTAATGTGACGTTTTTAGGAAACAGCCTGTATAAACAGATGCGTTCGCTACTTGCTATCAATTAATGTCATATCTTTTAATTTAATGAAACGCAACGTATTTTACACAGAACTATATTTTGTACCAATTGTTTGTAGCGGTTTCTGTCAGACATAGTCACTATGTTGTGCAAAACAATTGTTACCAAAAAAATAGTAATAGATACGTGATATTTTTTTTAAAACGAGCGCAAGCGAGTTTTAACAGTCTCACGAGTGACAATATCTTATATAGGTTATTATAGCTATTAACATTAAATAGTTACTTTTTTCATTACATGAAGCATGAGTTCGGAATGGATTACTTTGCATGTCTGCATACATGTAATACAAGTAATTATTTTACATGGGGTGTAATTATAATTAAAGAAATTGACTTTAAAAAGATAAAGAAGTGCGAGTAGGATTCGCTCCATGAGGCTGTCGTAACGTTATAACAATTTGACAATTACTTTATTGAAGGTGGCGGTTCGCGCCGCGATAAAGACAGGAGACCGAGACCGGAGACAGAGACTGGAGACCGAGACCGTTACTTGACCTTAGGTTTTCTATGTGTGTCAGTTCGCGAGCGAGACCGAGACAGGAGACCGCGAGACGGTCTCTACCCCGGACTGGTACTGTCTCGCATCTCCCTCGAGACGCGCGTGCAAAATTATGAAAAATGACGTCGTTTTCTGATGAAGACACCGATAAATTGATTGAAATGATTAGACAACATCCTGCGCTATTTAATTCTCAATTTGACGCATACAGAGATGAAAATTTTAAGGATAATATTTCGTGGCCTCTAGTTGTATATAATTTGTTGATAGGCATTCTTCGTTTTGTTATGTAATAATAATATAATAGCATGTCATCGTCTTCTTCTTCTTCCAATAGTAACTTCATAACTGAATGGCTTTCCATTACGCTGTGGATTAATAATTTTCCAGAACACGACACGATTGACTCTAACGACTCATAACAAAACTGAATGAACAGTGGTCTTTGGTCTCGGTACACAACAGACCACCGGAGACGGAGACATTTGTCTCGGTCTCCAGTCTCTGTGTCCGGTCTCGGTCTCCTGTCTCTGTCGCGGCGCGAACCGCCACCTTAAGATTGATAAATTGACAAACTTTATAAAAAATCAGTTTGTTACGTAATAATTTTTGCTTAGAATTAGAAATTGGTGATTTCTGAACTTTTTCCTTTAGTTGTGACGTGAGACCTTCCTTCGCGCCAGATTTCGAGATTCTAAGTCTTAAGTACCTACCCGTTTAGGTCAAATCATGCGATTTTTTAAAGACCGCATCTTTTTAATGCATATAGCTAGTTTACAGGACCTTAGTATTTGAGAGTAATTTCAACTTGGTACTTTTAGCCGTTCGGTTCCTGAGAAAAAGGGGCCTTGACGGACAGACAAACGGACAAAAAATCATCTTATAAGTTCCATTATTTTATCAATCTGAGATACGAATTCCCAAAAAGCACTAAAACTATACGTTTTGAGGTCCCAGTTTACCAAATTTTTAAGATCTGAGATAAATTGATTAACATCGTTGAATACATTCGGAATGTCCCTATTTATAGCAGCTTTTTGTTGGTCATTAAGAATTTCATCTTCTTTAACGAAATCACTTATATCGGTTTTGAGAAGTTCCACATATTTCGGTGCTTTGTCAAGTAATACGAACTCGATCATATTGTTAACTCCTTGTGGAAGCTTTTTCGATTTTAAGCTCTGAAAAAAATGTTTTCAGTCGATAAAACGAAATAGTAATGTATGTGTCGAGGTCGTAATGCAATATTTTATGTGCAAAATGTGACATTATGGAAAAACGATCGTCAGCAAGTGCCATAAAAGTATTACATTCGAGATACTTACTACATTTTTGGCACGTACCTCCTATAAAATAGCTGATTTTCACTTCATAATAAGGATATATATGTCGCAGGATAATTTAAAAAAATCGGAATTTCGCGAAAACCCTAGAAAGATTGCAAAAAACCGAGTAATTGGAATCCGTTTTTTTGCAAACTTTCTAGGATTTTCGCGAAAATCTGATTTTTTAATTATCCTACGACATATATATCTAATAGGTCTTGTTCGACCATATTCGAATCTATTTGGATTGTTTACGAAGACAACGCCTACTTTAAAGTCGTTATTTCTCACGCGGTTTTAAATAGCAAGTCACAGGTCGCTGTTGGATTGGTAAAATCGTATTTGTTTTGTTTTACACTATGCCCTAGTGCGAAAATGGTCATTTTACAACTGCTATATGGGCATGAAAAGCAGCTATTTTATAGGAGGTCTTGCAGAAAATTAATTGTTACCTCTTCATGTAAATTCTCGTAGAATTCTGCTGTTTCTTCAAGGAGTTCTGATATTCGAAATGTGACCAAAGCTTCTAATGTATTCAGAAGTGAGTCTCCGGCGTCATCGGATGTACTAGCATTGTTAAAAGCTTCCACAAAAACGTTCAAAATTACTAATCTTAAAATTGGTTTTTCCATATAATTTTCTAGTTCCCTATCAAATGCGTCTTGACCTTTCGTCACCTAAAATTTATTCAGGTTTATATTTTCATACATAATAGATATTAAAATTATAAATCCACTGTCTAAGTAAAATTTTAATTAAAATTGTAGGATATTATAAAACAAGAGTTTCGTGTACAGTTAAATTCTGGAGATGTTTTGGGCGAAATTTTATCTCTTAGATCAAATTAACTTCCTACGAGAATATCTTATAGCACTAACTTTAGTAACGAAAAAATTAAGACCAAATTTTTTTTCATATATCATTTTAAACTATCTTTTACAGTTTATATTAGAAATTGTGTGCCAGATTCACGACTTGCGTTACATTTTCGCTTATTTCTCATCCCTTTTTTGTGTTAAGGAAAGGTAGCCTTCGCTACAATTATATATATTTTTCCTATTTATAATAATAGTAAAAATCAGGGATTATTAAACGTATTTGGCACATTTTCCTCTCTTTGGAAAAACGTGTCTCAATGCTTCCCTTGAAATTTATTTTCTTTAAGTGAGCAAACAAAACAAATTGATTTGACAATGGCTTTTGATTGTGATCATCAATTACAAATTTTATACATGCAGGAGCAGTCTAATGTCGTTGTGGAACTCATTAAATTGTAATTGTAATTCAAGCTAAGTTTTGAAAAAAAATATTTCGAAGTGTAAATTGTATAGAAGTTGTAAAAAAAATACCGATTAAATTATTTTTCGAACAGGATCGATTTGAAACTCTACTATGCTTTTATTATGGAGAAACATGTGATCACAATCTAAAGTCTTTGTCAAATCTGATTTTTTTGCAATGCTTTCTGTAACCCAGCATAAGTAAATGCATATAGAATTTAAAAAAATACAATGAAACGTAGTAATTTCCTAAAGAAGGCGCCACTAGTTTTGAAATGTAATTAGGCCTTAAATAATTTAACGAATCCATCTTTTTATTCCTTGCATTATACGTCGTTTTTCTAAAGTAGAGTACATATTTTGAAAATTGTTGATTGAAATAAAAAAAATATGTTTATAGTTACGAATTAGATGAATCAATTAAATTTTAAAAATCCTTACTGTCAAAGATCCAAATAAAATTAACACACATATTAACGAGCACTTGAAAAAGTCCATTTTGTTACAATACTTCAGTGTCAAAATCTAAAACAATCTAATTTAAACTTGACTCGTTGGCGGATGTAAATTTATAGATTTTTATATGTTTCGGTAACAAGATTAAAAGCATTTTACCTGTATTTTTTTAACACTGAATCACATTACGTGACGTTTTCAAATGATTGTTCGCTTCCGTTTGATTTGTTATTTAATTTAAGGACGATTCATAATTTTTAGTTACGGTTAATGCTCATGATATTTAGTTAGAATGCTATATTAAGCTGAGCGCTAATTTTGCCGTTAAACGAGGGAGGAAGGCTAATCAAAAAACATTTTTACACAAAATGTCTATTTGTTTTCTTTGTGAAATCAACTTTACTTTTATATTTTCTTGATGATTTCACGACTATTATGTCTTCATATTTTGTTTTCAAGTATTTATATAATTTCGCACACCTCATACCGAAATTGTCGGCGTATTTTAAAGACATGCACATTTCAGTAGAACGGATTTTTCTAAATTAGTCAGGGCACGAAACAATCGGCACATTTAGAAAGCTACTTTATAAATGTGAAATTGTTCAGATCATAGACAAGATAACGAGATAAATAGTATTGTCGGCTACTGTATTGTGAAAAGATTTAAAGACATATAGTTATTTAAAAGAATGAATAAAACTATAAACATTTTTAAAAAATCTGTAAAAAAATAAAAATATCAAAAAAAATTGAAAAATAGAGCGCTCTTAATTCGTTGACTGCATGATGTGCTCACCTATTTGTACAATAATATGGTAATTTTCTCGTTAACATAATTTTTACGTATATAGGACATATTTGTTTTTAAAACCTTGAACACCTTGCTATATTATTACTTTAACTTTTAATACGCGCAAATATAATAAAAAATTGGTACATAAATATTTGAGACAACACTATTATTAAGCTATTTTTATTTAAAATATATTTTTTGTATTGAAAATATAATAACAAACTATTTAAACGTACGGGGTCCGCCGGCCAAGTTCTCGCAATAAAACCAACCACGTACAATATTTATACGAACCATTTCGTGCCCTTTTCGACTCCCTATGTCTTTGAGGCTAGTAACAGTACGGGACTGATTTTTTTCAGGGGAATTAAGGTAACCAAAAAGAAGCATTAATCTAAATTTCAGACGTCTAGATAGAGTAGTTTCCAAAATATGAGTATTCAAAAATTCACATTTTGGGCATTTACTGACTCGCTGATTGATTCAACTTTTTCTCATATTCATCGATATTGGTTTTACCATTTTTAACGTCTCAATTTGTTGCCTATCAAAAAGCTAAACATTGTTAAATTGAAAGAAAAAGTAAAACCGATATTTGAGTCTTTGTTTAATTTCCTGGCCCTTAGTTTTTTCACAGCGCTCTTAATTTTTATATTTAGTCTTTGCTTGCGACTTCGCTCGTGTTAACGTTTTAAGTTAGTGCTCAGTCTCCTTTTAGTAGTTGTCGAGCGTCTATAATCCACAATCTACTTATTCTTTTTCTCTGATAATTTTTGTAAATAATTGCTCTAATTGTTTTGTACAAAATTGTCCAACAACTTAATTACATCGTGTCATGCATGGGAACTAAGCAGCTTTTTTGAAGGAACTGATTAATTCTGTGGGACTATGCAGAGATTTTGAATTTATATTATATGGCTTCCTAAGTAGGACTTCTATCCGCGATTCAATAATTTGGTCCCGAAATTTTCGAGATCTCGATGTCGGATTTGTAATAAAATTGAACGTTTTTTTAACCGACTATTTATTTATTGCTCAAAATACATATTATTAATTATTAAAAAAAAGTCAACGCGCGTCGTAAAATAAAGCAGTAAATTCAAATGATATTTATAGATTACTGTATGTATTTACAAATTCCTATCCCGATCCTGATTTCCATAAACCGGGAAGCCTAGATTTTGGGATTGGAATTTTTAAGCTAGTTTTTTTTTTAGTTTTTAACATTATGCGTAGTTACTGCGACATTTTAGGAGTGTTCTTTTATGAATCACTTATTTGCCCTCATTGTTGTGAATGAATAATCACGTACCATGTTAGGTATAATAATTCATACCGTTTTTTTTAAATATAATTACAATGTTACTATGTGAAACCTTGGTGTTTTGTATTGTGATAATTGTTGCCCTTGAAATTGAGATAGGTATTCACCAATTAACAATACAAATTAGATCAGGAAAATGTTAATAAAGTAAATACATTTTTTCAGTTTTGATTTGCAAAAGATATAAAAAAATAAACGGGAATGTAACTATATATACAGTTTAAATAGTTATCGAACGTAGCTTGTTATAAATAGTGATACATTCTATTTACTCTTCTCTAGTGATGGGTTGTTATTTTTGAACCTGTTACTTTGTACCTGTTATTCATTTGTAACAGATACAATCTGTTATTTGATTTAAAAAGTAACAGGTACTTTAAGTAACAGGTACTCTACGCTGCTTCACTTTTTTGCAACAAAACAGTTAACAATGAAATAACTCTTTGTATTTAAACAATTTAAAACAATTATTTGTGATAATTGTAACAATAAAATAATATTATTTTCTATGACAGCAAATAAATTAATTGTTTTAAATTGTTTAAATACAAAGAGTTATTTGTTAGTCAAATAATCGTTAATGTATAAACTGTAAAAGTATGGTGCAAAAGCAACAATAGTGTCGATGACTCGATTCACGATTGTCGACGCGGAAGTACATCTCGATTGTCGAAATTGTGTGATTAGAATTATTAGGGATGTGGAGGGAAGGGCGATATTTTTATTGTATTAAGGTATTCAATAATCAGCATTGTTCCTTTTTCTTATTAAAACTAAAGTACCTATATACCAACTGCGTAGTGCGTATTGTGCTAAAGCAGCAAAGTAACAGTTACTTTTGTACCTGTTATTATAAACTGATATTTAAAAGTAACAGGAACAGGTCGTACCTGTTACTTGAAAATAACAGGTTTTCCCATCTCTACTCTTCTCTCACAAAATCATAGTTAAGTCGTTCATTCGCAACTTTAATCCTCTCCTGAAAAGTTTTATCGTCTGACACTTTATTTTAATGCAGTAACAAAAATTGTTGTTTTTTGTTAAATTATTTATTTATTTTTGAATACAAAATATAGTAAATTCGTTAACAAAATTTAGTTCTTATAAATCAGGTAAAATTTAAAATGATTATAATAACTCATAAATAAATTCCCTTCTTTGTTCTACTTTTAATTGGCATTTATAAATTATAATTTGTTTCTACAAAATATGTTTTAATAGAAAATTTTGCAATCGTACTTTTGAAAATAATAAAAAATAATTTCCTATTCTCTTAAAACCAGATTTATAAGTTAAGTTTTTGAATTATTCTAAACAGTGTTATTTTTTAACAAAAATATTTTCATACCTTTTACTTAGTAAAAATATAATGTCTATAATTTAATTTAGCAATGCTTATTTCACTAAATAAAATACGCAGAGACTTTCGGAACACCTCTATTAAATTGCGTTTAATATAAATGAGCAATAATTTTGTTTAATTTTCAAAAAGATAATCAGAATTTATTACACAAGGCTCCAATTACACCAGTTTCTAATAGTTTAATTACCTGTACGTTTCATATTGTATATCCGCCATATGTTGAACAGTATTATGCGAACTGGGGTAAGTGGTAAAGCTATGTAGTTCGGCCAGCAAATACTAATAAATGTGATATATTGTTTACACTACGTACATGTAATGATGCCTTGACAACAGTATTTTTTTGACAGATAAATTCCGTTCACTTTACTGTACTTAAAGAAGTTTTGCTTAAAAAATAGTAGTTTGTGTATCAAGATTGTAGTGCATTATTTTATGCACGAAGTGTGACTTTGTTAATAACGAGCGAATAGCAAGGTTTAACGGTCACACGAGTCATAAAAGCATTACAATCGGGATCCATACTAGATTTTTTGCACGTGCCTTCTATAAAATATCTGATTTCCACTTCGTAATAAGTAAAGGCATATTTATATACAGTGGACCCCCGGTAATCCGGCCCCTGTCTAATCAGGCAACCCCTGTAATCCGACACGGTCTATTATTTATTATTGAATATTTTTTTGACAATCTTCGCTAATACATGATTCAGAATATATATAACAAATAGAATCTTATCATTGGATCTGTAATTTGTCGGATTACAAGGTACTCTTTTGTAAAAAAATCCGGACTATAGGGGGTCTTAGGCAGTACTCTATAATCCGACAAATTCGATAGTTCGACACTGCCCTGCAACATGATTACCAGGGGTCCACTAAATTTGAAAGATCAGGTCTGAAATTTGTTTGAATTTTTTACAAAGGCGTCTATTTTGCTGTCTTTGTTGCTCAAATGAACTTAAAACGCAACTGACAGAAAAATTAATTGGTAAAATCGCATTTCTTTTGTTTTCCTCTACACACTAGTGCAAAATGAATCATTTTACTACCGCTACACAGGCACGAAATGCAGCTATTTTATACGGAGTCGTCCAAAAAGTAAATAATAACTTTGATTATATTAATGGTGGGTTGGCGATAATTTTGCTAATCTCTAAAGGGTTTGTAAGCGAAAATTTGTAGAAAACGCTGCACTATAGAGTAATGAATAATCTAGGCAACAACGTTACGAATAAATAGTTCACTGGAGGTGATACAGAAATCATTTTGAAACAGAGCTGGGCAATACTGAGAATTTAGTGCTTGTAATAATGGTGTAGGCACTTCGCTTAAAGCAGTTTGTAAAACTGATGCTTGATGCTTAGAGTACTTGCATATAAAGACTTGGTAAGTACTTACAAAGCACGTAAGCATTACAAATTGCTTAATATTCATTCAATAAGCTTAGTAAGCATTTCAAATAGTTAATAAGCCCTTTGAATATTTGTTAAGCACTTCCAAAGTTTAATCTAACTTTTATGTTTCTTATTTCGTTTGATGTTAGGGATCAATTTCTTGTTTGTTTAAGTCTAAACTTCGTCAAATAGAAATATTGTTCATGTCCACAATATATATCATAACTTAATGTTGGAAGTTCAGATTAAATTGCTTAGTGCTTGATGCTTTAAAGTTCTTTAGTAAGTGCTCGACGCTTTTAAGTATTTTTCAAAATGAAAGTGCTTGTTGCTTGACGCTCTAAACACTTTAGTGAGTGTGCTTGATACTCGGTGCTTTGTCCAGCTCTGTTTTGAATGCGTTTTTATGTTGAATATTCGAGATTTTTTAGACTGCCGCAAAACTGCCTAAGCTTTCTTTCAAGTTCATTTCCGACATCTCTGAGTTTCCACTGTAGGCTGTAGTAAACCTGTATTGCTGCAGGGTCGTCTATTGAGGCGACATGAATCGGCATAAGTATCATATGCATTATAGGGTCCAAAATCTTCCACTCTCGACGATGTTTCAAGATCTGAAATAAAATAATATTTATGTAATGTGACACGATTTTATAGTATGCTACTATGACCGGAAAAACTAAGAAAGAATAAAAATGTATTTTTGGCAAAATATAAAAATCGATAAGATACTTTTTAAATTACCCTCGTAGAAAAATACATACATCAACCAATGAGCTCATTCTTTGTCCCTTTTAATTTCGAATTATGAAGTTTAAACTTTCTCAAAAATGTATTTTTATATCCTACATTTAAAGAGAAATCTGGTTGTTCGTTGGAAACGTCTTTTTAGCTACAAGCACGGTCAAAAGCCTCCTAAAAGTTATTTTATTTCGAAAATTTTAAGAAAAGATATTGTCATGCCATTCATATTTTTTCAGCAATAAATAAATTACTGTTATGATAACAACAGCACATCACTGAAACTTCATCACATAACGCTTAGATAATTTAAAGAAATTAATTAACTAGACACAAAAAAGAAAATAGAAAAGTTAAATAATTAGTTTAAGTTAATTTTTATTATCTCTTTTAAAATAGTTTAATTTATTTGATTTATTATTATTATTGAGTGCTAATGTATTATCAGAAGGTAAATTTATTTAAAAAAATAAAACAAAAACTTACATCGCTTTTGATAGCTTGGAAATAAAGATTCATTTGTTTTGTAATATCTTCAGCTATTGAAAAAA
The DNA here is from genome assembly GCA_034508555.1 of Venustoraphidia nigricollis. Taxonomy (NCBI): domain Eukaryota; kingdom Metazoa; phylum Arthropoda; class Insecta; order Raphidioptera; family Raphidiidae; genus Venustoraphidia; species Venustoraphidia nigricollis. The sequence goes on along the minus strand of JAVRKA010000032.1, from coordinate 525,382 downwards.
GAACATCTTTCACGCTATCATCAAGTATTTCTTTTTCTTCTATTATTGCTTTCAATTCTTCTAGAAACATTTTTAAATTTTTCAATAATAACGACAGACTTATAAGTTCGATTTGGTTGTCGTCCATATTTGGCAAAATATGTGTTTGACTACTCTGAAACATTAAAAAAAATGAACTATAATTATTATTATACTTAATACTGACGTCATTTTTTAATCATTACCTCTTTTTCCAAATCATTATAGTGACTTTTTATATCAGACAAGCTTGCTTCTAAATATTTAATGAAAGCTCTTGCAGTGATTCTGTCAGCTCCTTCATATCGTTCTGTCTCGTTCTTATAACTCTGAAGATATTCTTCAAGTTTTTCTATTCGTATTTTAATAGGCGCCAATGATTTTTGTAACTGCTCTTGGAAAATTTCTTGATCAGTCAAATCACGTATCACATGGCCAGAATTTATCTGTAAAAATTGTTGAATAAATGTCTGGATACATATTCTTCCTGCGATTCGGAGTCCCTATTCTTAATTGAAAGTATCCATAAATTATATAAAGAATATTTATGTAATAACGTTTTCCTTGGGAATTGAGAATAGCCCAGCTCACAGGGATGCTGCTAACATGACTAATTGTCCATTACAAAGCTCCAGTTCCCAAGTTTGACCTGAGCGGTGATAAATTTGAATTTTCAATTTATTATTTTTCAAAATAATTTTTAATATAGACAATTCAACGGAATTTGCTATGAAGTTTTAGGGTATTGTGATATGAGCAAAATTTCTTATATTTCCGATTAGAATCAAAATAACTAGGCTTTGCCTTTTCACTATTAGGAACATTTGGAAATCAAAAAGTTTAAATCAATACATTTTTGAAAACGTTACCATGAACGAGATTCTGACCTGAAAATCGTATTTTCTTCTATAGAATATGGAAGTAAAACAATGTAGGATAGTTCTTTTGTTGGATAATTTTTTTTTTATTAAAGACACTAGCCACCGGGACTAATTGGGCCTAGTGACAACTCATATTATATTAATTAATAATACATTTAATTTAAACATTTACCAGATCTCATATTAGAACCTGGGAACCGGGGGGCTTGTAATAAATGAAGCATAGAAACGTTAGATATATAAATGTGTTTTGGACTAGACCGTGTGTTTTTAATAATTAAAGACTATATTTCTACGTAAATATGAATCAATATAGAAGAGTAGATAGATATTGTAAATTATAGACGCTCGACAACAGAGGTCGTAAGCGTCTTATTGGAATTATAAATACCTTAACCAAACAAATCAAAATCAATGTTGCACACAATAGTTTGTAACTCATTATTATTATTATTATATGTAGCCACCGTTTTGCCTTACTAGCGTTAGAATAAACTCTTCGAGACTAAAATAGAGTAAACGGCGTCTAGAAATCTATGTTTATATTAAATAATAAAGTCAGGAGATTGATAAACCAGTGATCTTTATAAAAATATACAATAACTGATACCCCATGGAAATGTCATCTTGTAATCTATTCCTAATTAATGTGACAAACACTAATTTGTTTTCTGTTTACTACAACATAGTTATCAGAAAAAAATATTTACTGATAAGTAAATGTTTGTAGTTGTAAAATCGGAAGTTGATGCAAAAAACCGACAATTCGTGCAATGAAATAGTAATTTATGCATCTAGATTGTCAAGCACTATTTAATGTCCGAGTTTTGACTTTAAGTTAAAACGATTAGCAGCGAGTTTTAACAGTAACTCGACTCATGAGAGCATTGCAATTGGGATATACACTACATTTTTTGCACGTACCTACTATAAAATAGCTGATTTTCACTTCATTCTATTTATATATCTGACTGTTCAATTTTGCGAAGACTATGCCTACTTTGGCGTATCTGTTGCGCATGTGGATTTAAATAGCAACTGACAGAGATTGCTAAAATTGCATTACTTACTTTATGAACTAGTGCGAATAAGGTCATTTTACCACCTCATGAAAAGCAGCTCTTTTATAGGACATCGTGCAAAATTTTTTTTTTATGAAATACAGCAGGTCATTATGTCATTATTTATAACAATTTTTAAATTCTAATGTCAAAAAATGAACATTTCTAGTTTGTTGCTCAATCCTGCAATGAATCTGTATGAAATTTCTTAAGCAGATAATTTCTGATTCGGATTAAAACGCAGTCTGATTTTTATCCTGACCGATCAATACTATCCGAGAAATCTGACAGAACTCCATCACGACTGAAGAGCCAGTTTTATTCATTTCGCTTCGGGATGTCATCGTCCTGAACACAAATGTAAAATTTGAAAAAAAATTGTTTGGGCTCTGAATGCAATCATACACGGAAAACATCATTTAAAAAACGTTTTTTGGATTATGGGAACTTTAAAGCCTTTAAAATTCACCAAAAACTCATAATTGATATTATTTATCACATCAATTATGAGTTTTTGGTGAATTTTAAAGGCTTTAAAGTTCTTATAATCCAAAAAACGTTTTTTAAATAATGTTTGGGCCCGAAATATTCAATTTTTATTATTAGTTGTTTGATAGTATCCAACATATTATTTAAGTCATATGTTGGATACTATTAAACAACTAATAATAAAAATTGAATATTTCGGGCCCAAATTTTTACCAAGTAGGGTAAGTAATATAAGTGCGCATTTGAATGTTTTTTCAATGGAATTTTTGTCACCTGAATTAAAAAATTATCTACTTAAGATAAATTACTGTTGGTTATTACATAAATTATATATTTAGATGTTGCATTGAACTGTGGTAAAACAATACTGATACATAGGTATATAAAAAGTGTAGCGTGATCTTTGTTATCAGTTTCGTTTAAAGCAGGAAAGATTCTAGACATCTCTCTCTCTCTCTGTCTTTCTTTCGAGCAAAAATAAACTGATTTGATGGGTGTATTAAAATTATTAAAAAGGGTTGAAATTTATTGCTAGTTCCAAAACAAATTATCTATCTGTATATATAAAAATCGCCAATTTTGATGAAGCCTGTGAAGCTTGGTAGCGATCGGATTACCAGATTTTTTTTTTGTTTTTTGACATTTTTCATTTTTCTTCGATTTTTGAACATTCACCCGTGCGAAGCCGGTGCGGGTCAAACCTAATAATAATTAAACGCAGGAAAAAAGCTATATTATATCTACATATTAAATTTGCATCCGGACGAAGCCGGACCGAGCCGCTAGTAGTTTATAAAATAACACTTTTAACAGATGTGAAAGAAATTAGACTGCCTTCAGTAAAAGTCACTAAAAAGAGATACATTTTGAGGTTCGCGTCGATTTTATTACCCAACTGCGACTAAAAAAGTGTTCTTGATAAAACTTTTTATACAATTTAATTTTTTCATATTTTTTTATTATTGTAAGTAATGAATAATTCGTACACTGAACTTTTTGAAAATCCTTATCTTAAAATATGTTCCGTGAATTTTAAAAATCTAAGTGTACTATTTGTACAATAATTAATGTATGTTTGAAATTATAGTTGATATAAATACAAAATATAGATAAACAATTAAACAACTTTTTTCAAAAAAAAAAACTTTATTTTTATTTAATAATATTGACTCTACCAACAGTAATAGAATATTAAACAAAATGAAATTACTTGCAATTACTGTTCAAATTAATTTTTTATTTATAAGACGTTTCGACCAACCATTTTGGTCCTTTTCAATTTTTTAAAAAATTGAAAAGGACCAAAAAAGTATTAATTTAATACGGAATGTTGTGAAATAATAATTTGTCTTTTAATTTCATTGATCCTAATTCCTCTAAAATATTTATAATATTACTAATTTGATTTGTTATGATAACTTCAAAATAATATAACAAGATAACTAAATTCAATCTAATTGTTAAGATATTTAATTTAGATCACCTGATGAAGTATTAATTAAATACGGAACGTTGTGTGAAAAATAATTTATCTTAAAATTCATTGATCCTTATTCCTCTAAAATATTTATAATTAATTATTTCGTTATAAGTTGAAAATCGAAATTAGCCAGAGAGTAGAAGTCACGGAGTTTCTTGTCTAATAAGTTCAAATTAGATAAGAACCTCCGTGACGTCTACTCTTTGGCTAATTTCGATTTTCAACGGAACTAGGCAGATAGTCTATACTTTAAGTTTGGATACAAGTTTCATAAAAATCGGTCCAGCGACCATGCATGATAGGATAGGAGAGTAGCCCTCTTAAATAACATTAATTTTTTAAAGCAAAAACTGTGCCGTCTTTTCAACATCACGCGAGCACTTCAAAGTTAATTGATTATATGAATTAGTACCGGACTCTGATAACCCTGACTTTATGATTCTTTAAAAAAAATCACCTGTAATACGTTCTATTATCAGTATTCAAAATATCAATAATATTTTTCATGTATAATTTGCCGCATGCCATTCCCCATTTTAAACACGCTCGGTGTTAGATTAATAAAATGATAAAACTAATAAATAAATTTCAATTATCAAATAAAATAAATTCAATTCAGCAACACAATCTCAACCCCTGTATGCGTTTACAATCTCCACAATATCAGAATACGCAGGTTATATGACTGCAAGTATCTTTTTAATATTTCGACTATAATTAAAATTTCTTTATTACTTCACAGAAGCGTAGCGTGCCTTGGCGGGGCCCCGTATAAAAATTTGTTTGGGGGCCCTTAGGAAGGGTAAAGATTTCTCACAAAAGAAAAAAAATGTTTGCATAAAATTAAAAGAAATATTTATTCATCATAATTATCTATCTGTCACTTTTTCCAAAATTTTTACAAACAATTCAAATTGAATATACACTCTCCTTGCCTTTTTTTCGGCAAACTGATTTATTAAATCATTTATAGCTGATGATAGCTAGCTATCTATAGGGGAAATCCCGCAGCCCGCGATAACCGATGTAGGGTGTTTACAACTTTTGAACGCACGCTTTACGTGGGAAAAAAAGAAATTGCTTTTTTTGACTTTTGTCATTTCTGAAATAAAAAAAAATTGGGAAGTTTTTATTAGTTTTTGCTAACGCACGTTGGGGGCCCCGTATAATTGATACGGCAGATACGACGGTAGCTACGCCCCTGTTACTTCATAAAGCAGACTAATTTTGATGAAATAATGTTCAGTAGCATATCTTATAAAACAAAAAATATAATTAAGGAATATCTAAATGATTTTTATTAAAATTGTCTACAGCGTTACATATTCTAAATCTAAATAACCATTGTATTTAATTAATTAATTAATTATAAATTCGTTAATAATTTCACATGATTCAATTTCGAAACTTAAATTTTAGTTCTAAATGTTAATGGAAATATTTTGGTGAAAAATGAGTTTTCACTGTCATTGGTTAAAATTAACATATATAATTACAAGAAGTAAATAGATTAATATTGATCTATTCTTCTTTTATTTCTTGAATTGTTGTAGAAGACGGTAATTCAGTCGTGGGGTTCCTGAAAATTTAACCTTGATTAATAAAGAGAAAAATAATAATAAATTTATTATTGTTCGTATTTAGTGGTCGTAAAAAAAAGATGAATAACGTTTATCTTACTTGCGTCGATCAGTTTTGACTAAAGTCAACAAAATCTGTCGACGATATTTTTCATAATCCTGCGCACAAGTGATAATTATCCTCCGACCTCTCACGAACGCCATTTTGACTTGATCGTCCGTTTGATTCTCAGCGGCAGTTCGCAATGACATTAGATTCATTATCGGATCCAGAATTTTCCATTCTTTGGGGTGACCTTCAATCTAGCAACCAAAATTACAAATATATATATATATAAAATATATATATATATAAAATTACAAATATATATATATAAAGTAGGGAAAACATTGTTAAATTGTGAAAAATTTATTTTGATTTAAACTGGTACCATTCCCTAATCCCCACTTGTGGAGATGGAATGGTAAAAATTTGGGAGATATAAAAAACATTACGGAAAGTTCGTCTTTTAGTCTTTAGTTTTTACCTCTTCCTTAATATTATTTGTGCAAGTTTCCATATGTGTCTTGATACCCTCAACTCCAACAATCAACTCATCTCGAAGTTCCTCATTAACGACGGGAGACTGAATAGTCTTCTTAAATTCTTGGTACAATTTATCACTGTATTTAGGAACTAGTGAAAGAACTATGATTTCGACACGATTTACATCCGTATCTGGAAGTATTCCTGATTGGATGCTCTGAAATTTTAATTTTGCTTAACTGTGGGGAATTTGGCGTTCATTAGTTTTTATATAAAGCAATAATCCACCATGTTTAAAAATTCATGGAGCGAATATACCGTGGAAACCTAAAGATGAAGCTGTCAAATATCTAGGAGTATACCTAGACCGACGACTAACCTGGGGGTATCACATAAGCAACAAATTAAATCAAGGATACGCGCGATTACGTCAATTATACCCAATACTCAATAGAAAATCATCACTCAGAATAAAATGCTCTCTACTACTATACCGATCAGTAATTCGTCCCCTGGTAACCTATGCATCCTCTGTCTGGGGCTCAGCTAACAAAACACATATTAAAAAAATACAGACTTTTCAAAATAAAATTCTAAGAATAATAACTGATTCGCCGTGGTTTATTCGAAATCAACAAATTCACAGAGAATTGAACGTACCAACTATAGACGAGTTTATCCGAAAGACTGCCAAAAAGTTCTTCGACAATATGAACTTATGTCCCAGCGCGACCTATTTGAAACTAGGCCAGAAAAGCTACAATAACAGGCTCAAAAAACGGCTTCCACAAGACGTGCTCCTAAGCGAAAGCGATTAATCTATATAGTGAACTATTAAACAACCCCTTATTAACAATATAATTAGTTATTATAATAATTAGTGCAGTGGGCATAACTCCCAATACCGTGATATCTCTGCAGCCATCACTACCATGTATAACATGAAATATGTTGATCTGGTATTTTATACTAAAAAAAAAAAAAAAATAAAGCAATCTTTTTGAAGTGAAACTTTTTTAGCCGCGATGAGAGTAATTTTGTTCAACAGTGTAACAGCAACGAAAAACGTCGCCGTCCGGAGTGAGAGAAATGAGGGAACCGGACCCAACTTGATCGATACATCCCTTTCTGTTGGGTGCTCATTTGGCTATAAACGTTTCCATGAAGTTTCACATGGAGACTACGTAATGAGCATGAATTTCATGTAATTGGATTCCCAAAATAAGAAGGAACCAGGTGCATCTAAAGAAACGCTGAAGGGGTATATGTACCGAGAAACTACATAAACCGAAATGATGGAAGAGGGTAAGGCGGCGATACAAAAGGGAATCTAATATGTACGATTTAGTCGGCATTTTGTCAATGATTTCAGTTCGTGCTTCTTTATGTTGTCTCCATGAAGTTTCAGTTCAGATGACAGATTTACACGCAGTCTGCAGTTAATTTTGAAACAAATCGTGAAGGGTAAAACCATTGAACGTCTTATAGGAAATATCCTGTATATTTAAATCCTGAATCGAAAGGAAATTATATATAGAATAAAAAAGATAAATACCATTCTGATAAAAAATACAGGCGTTTAAATTTTTTAAAATCAACAGAATATTTAATTTTAAATAACATTTTTCTCGAAAACGCGACGCTCAATTATTAAGTGTACACCTATTAAAATTGAGTTAAAAGTAAGACATCAATGACGATGAAAATATTTTGAACAAAATAAGTACCTCTTCTCTGAGTTTGACATAAAACGCCTTAATTTCATCCAGAGCAGATTTTAAAGTCGTTAGTAAACCTTTCGCTAATACCGCTTGAAAATCGTCATAATTTTGTGTTGTATTTCTAAGTTTCTCCAAATATTCATTTAATTTCTCAATTCGATCCCAAATTGGACCGAGCTGTTTATCTACTTGTTTTTCAAAATCATTGTCTACTGTTGTTGTTTCCGGTGTTATATTACAGGAAATATACTGAAAAGAATAAAATGTTGGACAATAAGTTAGATAACTCATAAATTGCTTAGGATATAGGCTTAAATCATGTTTTGGTTAAAAGCATAGAGCATCTAAAGCTTGTTTATATTTTTATAAAAAAATACAGCTATAAAATTTAGAGACGCATAAACGATGAAAGATCGATGAAAAATATTTTCATCATCAAACCTGAAAGAAAAAATAAACAAGGAACTTTGATTGTTACGCCAATACAAAATTTGCTCATTGCAATTTACTCTAAATTAACATTTAAAATTAATAACTACGACTTAGCTTACTTATATAGTGTTTAAAAAATAAACTATAATACTTGCCTTTAATAAAGATATGAAAACAATGAAAGAAACTTTGAGTTTAAAATTCATTTTTAAATTTTGTAATATATATTGTTGAATCAATAAACGAATGAATTACGTTAAACTTTTATTCAATTAAAATCTTCAATTGAATTATAAGACGATTTTGTTTTGGAGCCACATTTTGACGTCACAACGATATGAGATGTTCTGATTATACAAATGTTCCGGATACAGCAACTATTCAATAATTGGACACAATTTGCTTGACAAATTGAGGGGTATAATATACTACAGTAGAACATGTTTTATCGCTTCAAGAAAATTGCTACCATATATACGTAAATCACAAGTAAGTATGCATAAATGTTATGTGTTTGAAATGAAACTTCAAGGATAAACGTTTGTAACCAAGTGAACACTAAATCTAAAGAGGCGTGTTGATCGAGTTTCCCCTTAACGCATTAGTAACTACCCGTCAGCCAATCGATTCCAGTTTCCGACCAGCAACTCACTTCTGACGATGTCGTCGTTCGTGTTTGTCGTATGCTGATGAACAAAATTACTCCCATCGCAGCTAAAGAAGTTTCACTTCAGAATGTTTTAAAATAAATCGAAGTTACGAAAAATCTTTTTTTAGCGTTGGCTTCGATTCAATAAAACCTAAGTAAAAGTTTTGAAAGAAAGAAATGATATGTTGAGGAAAGAAAATCTCAGTGCCTCAATTACCCTGTGTATCAAATTTCTTAGTGGATTTTGTGGTTTTTCAGTCTTGGAATTCCCAAAAGTTTCGACTAAACTTCAGAAAAAATGTTCTTTTCAGTTGATTCCAAATTGATTAAGCTACATATCACCCGGACGCCCCTAAATATATTTACAGTTGGTTCTGTGATTAGATAATTCGATTTGCCACAATTGCAAGAAAATATAATTCACTAATTATTAACTTTATTTCAATTGCTTAAATTATGTTGCTGATAAATTTATCTAGGGAAAGGTATCTGGATTAAATAAATCTCGTAATTTCTGTTTTTGTAAAAATACATATTTATTAAAATTGTTTTAATATTTTTTACATATAAACATTAACAATGTCTTTTATTAATTCGGTACCTTTCTTTTAAAACCATCTGCTAACAGTTGTCGTGGAAAAGATTGCAGCAGTTTAAAAAATAAATAAACGATATTGGTGTTGTTTCTAATTTTCATTTTGACTGATTTTAACTTTACTGTACTTATCTGTTTATTTAAATTATTATAAGAAAATCATAGGATTCAGACAATAATTATAATATTTTAAACAGAAAATATACTACAAAACGTATACATTAAACAAAGATCGTTGCCTGAATCTTGTGTTTTTTCTTATACAGGTGATTTTATCATATGAAAGCTCATCTATTAAAAAAAAGAAAACAACAAATATATATTTGATTCATTAAATCAGTGAAATGAAACACATGTTCGTGTACAATTCTTTCTTCAAATTAGTTGAGCTTTCATCTGTTGAAGTTTGTGGATGAGCTATAAGAAATTAGCCTAAATTAAACAAATCAGGTGTGAGCTTTATACAATATAGATATTAAATTTAAATTATTATAAGTAAATTAAAGCATGTTTTGACAAAATATGCTATTCTAATGCAATAAGTTCAGTACTAAAGTTTATTAATCTTTTATACCTACCTTTGGATATAGTTTACAGTCTGTTAAGGTCATTTGGTCTTTTCACGCTCATTATGTGACCTGCAACCTAAAAAACACGAAAAATAAACAAAATTAAGTATATGTTGAACATGTGTATGTTTTATATATTATTAAAAATGGTACCTTATGCTCATTCACTATTTTTTCTGTTAAAGTTTCCAGCTACAAAACAAAAAATATGAATATGTTTTACTAAGATATAAAGTCAATAAATATATTTATTTTAAAAAAGTCGACAGTTTATTTGTTGACTGTGAAAAGTAAATTTAAAAAATTGAGTCGATCAAAGGTGAACTAACGGATATTGTTTTTAGAGAAACATGTTTTTTCGTCCAGTAGATTCAGAGAAAATAAACTGTGACAGACGGACAGACAGAGTGCTCCTATAAAGCCGGGTCCAGACGTGTGTAACGCGTAAAGTAATCTATCATGTAATGTAACACGAATTCTGCGTGTGGACGGCACTACAAGCCTTACATGTAACGCTCGCGCCGGCGTTCGCCGTGATCCATTGGCTGTCGGTTTTTAACGCGAACACAAAGGCGCTCGCTGTACTCGTTTGGACGGCGTTCGTGGCGATTGTGTCGTGTGTACGTTCATGATACGAACAATCGTTTGAACTTATCAGTTTGTATCAAGAAAAACGTGTTATTTGGAATTCAAAAAATCTGGATTACTTTAAAAAAATCTGAAATCTTCAGTTAATAAATATATATAAATAAAAGCAGCACCAGCTATCATGACTTTCCTATTCGGCATGTTCGTAGCAACTGAGTGGAAACAGCTTTTTTTGACAAAGATTCGCTTTCACGATTCGCGTTGAGTTCGCGTGCTGTCCACACTGTTGACGCTAAATTACACGTTATCTTACATTACAGGTTACACACGTCTGGACACGGCTTAAGTCCGTTTTTTCATCGGATGTACGGAATTGTAAAAATTACAAGAAATCTAGAAAGGTGTCTTTTTAACATGAAATTCAATGGACTGATCTCTCCATACAGATTCTGGCAGTTAGCTCCAAGTCTGGATTGAATGGTAAAAAATTCTGGGAATATACTTAAATTGAAATATTTTATTCTTACCTCAGTTTTCAACGCTGCAATTTGATGCAAGCTATTTTCATAAATTGTTGGCAGCGAATCGATAGTTATGACTCCCAATCCATCCTAATTTACGTAAAAATCATTTAAAGGCTACAGTAATATATTTTCGCAAGAATTTTTAACTTTCTTGCTAACTAATAGTATATGAGTGCAATGTTTTGAAATGAGTTTGAAGACGAGGGCGTCGGAAACGAGTTTCAAAAACATCACACCAAGTTTTAATAAAGAAGGTATCTTATTACATTTGTTACGCACGATATATTTTATATCGAGAACATGTAAAAAGTGAAGCAGCAGTGAAACTTGTATACATAAAAGAAACTTTTACACAAGACTCATAATACGACAGTTAACGCAGGATTCGTAACTATGTAAAACTACATTTTTGTTCGCGTCATAAAAAAATATTATTTAAGGAATTATCTTACCATATTGATCGATTGTTGTGCTTTCTCAAAGCATTTCTCCGCCTGAAAACAATTCAAAATATAACTAACTCAAATAAAATACATAGGTGTTTATAGTCAACTCTCCTTAAGGAAACTTTCCTCATTTATTATTTTTCTCAGGATGATAAGCGGACAAAGTACTGTACACATCCCCCATTGATATTTGTTTGTGCTAAATGTATCCATGCATCTGATTTTCCCGATCTTTTTGTGTTTTTTGTTTTGGGTAGTTTTCACAACTAAAAGACCGCGTACATTTATCAAGCATGGACCAGCACAACCTTACAGTTTGAACGACTGCATATTTATTTATTTATATTACTAGCACAGTAGGTCGGTTCCAACACGACTCGGCAGAAATTGCAGTCGACCGATTGGCGGTCGTTGCTGGTTGAAATATGCGTTACTCCTTTAAATAACATGGGTATCTTCACGAACAGGCTTTTCTTCTCCGTGTTGTGCTGGTCGTGCTGGTTGATGCCAGATACGTGTGCGTGGTCTTTAAACCGGAAAACGTCTTTTGAAAATGTTTGGTTCACTACGTGTTTGTACTGGCATTATTCGAGAATCATTAAACCGAGTTTGATTAAACTTTATTTACTGTCTTGAGTTAAGATAAGGTCCTCGTTAAACTCGTATTAAAAGTGAAACTGCTTTTTAGTGTATTTGCCATATGGCAACATACACTATTGGCGTCGGTCGGATGGCGGGACCTAGGGGTCGGACCAAATTTTCTCGACGTTTCATAAGCTCCTAAACACTTTGGCACCATTTTTAAAAATGTTTATATATATATGTATATATATATTTATATATATATATATATATATATATATACCTACGTATATATATATATACGTATATATATATGTGTGCGGGCAATAACTTTCGAAAGAGTTAATTGATTTTAACGAAATTTGGCCCACGTGTTGAAATCCATCACCGCAAGAAGCCTATTTAAAATAGGCGTAATCGGGCCATTTTAAGGGTAGTTTTTAGGGGTTGAAAAATGTTTTTGGGCCCCAAAATACCGAAAAATTCTCAGAATCGTTTCAAAATTGATATTTAACCCTTTAGTAGTAATTAAAAAGTGTTCCTAAAATTTTAATAAAATCGGGCCGACAGGACCGGACTTACAAATTTTATGAAAATACTAGTTTACAGATAGTGAATTATTTTCTGAAAGTTGTATATAATTTGGTATAGAGGTTCGATTGATAATAATATTGCAACTGAGAAAAAAATGTTCTTTTAAGGGGTGTATTAAGGAGCCAAATTTTTATTTTGCCCAAAAAACCAACTTAAGTTCGCATAACAAAGCCACACTGCCTATATTAGCAAATACACTATATTGTCGGCAGGGTTTTGGCACTGCGACCCGGGTTTTTTATAAAGACTAATACCGGTTAAGAAAGAGTGATCTAGAAAAAGCTGACTCCATCAAATGTTCATATTTTACCTCTTTTTGTGTCTTCGTTTTCCTCAAGCATGTAAACGCCTGTAAATAATTTTTTTGACATATTCAATTTAAAAAATAAAATATATTATATATCTAGAAATTATATTATATTCTCACTCACTTTATCTCGAATATTTTGCAAAAGCAAGTGATTTTCATACAGTTTAACAAATTCTTTTGTCATTGTAATATAAGATGCTCTTAGATTACTTTCAGTTGTTTTACTATCGCCGATTGAACGCTGATGTCTGCCCTAAAAAAAATTTAAAAGATTGAACTTGACTAAATTTAAAATTAAAAATATATGTTTTGTGTAGGAATTAATACAAAATCCAATGATTATGTTTGCAATTCTCATACTGTTTTGGCGACGGAACCCTTTGGAAACACGAAATATTTTACGGAGCCCTAAAATAAGCAAACCCTGATTTTATGTTCAGTCTTTAATGAAAATCATACAAAAATATGTTCTTTACATTTACTGTATTGATTCCACTAGAATTTAATTAAATTGCATTCATTTAATGGGTGGTATGAAGTTTTTTTTTTTTAATTTTTGACCAGGTGCTTAAATCGCCGCGCTTTAATCTTTAGGTTGATATTATTTATATTATATTTATATTATATTTATATTATATTTATATTATATTTATATTATATTTATATTATATTTATATTGTATTTATATTATATTTATAATATATTTATATATTATTATATTTAAATATTCAGTCATCACAACTAAATAAATAATTAATAAAATAGTAATCAGACATCCGTCAGTCATTTGGTTTTTTGCGAATTTTTTTATATTTTCTATGATATCTAACTAGAAGAACGTGTTATCGTTTTTTTTTCTTTGTCTGTCTGTCTATCCGTTTATACTGTAATAACTTGAGACGATTATTATTCTCGGACTAAGATAAGATTTCTGTTGAAACCGACATTAACGCGAACGAAGCCACAGATAATAATACTTATATAACACTACCTGTGATTTAGATTGCGACAGATAAAACAATCCTTTTTCGACAATTTTGTCGAGTTCACCTTCCAATATGGCTTCATCTTGTTCGATTTTGGATAATCGTTGGAAGTTTTTTGATATTTTAGTTAAAAGTGTTTCTAAAATGTCTTTATCAGCTAATTGTTTCTCATACTCGGTTTGTTCTCGCAATCCTTTGTCAATTATAATCGCATCGCCTGTGTAGGTGTATGCAGTATCGTATAATGGTTGATCCCGTCGATTTCTTACCGATTTCTGCAAAATTACTTCACTTTTATACCTATTTTAAATGCGTTATTTCTTCGGGATCTTATTCCTGAGATTATTTTGAATAAAAAATAGATTCGATTTTCATTTGAAGTAACAAATAAGAATTTGATTGGACATCTTAACTCATTGCTGGATTGCAGAACACGTTGTCAGAAACTAATTTTAGATGACCTTAGGGTTGTGGTTTTATAAATGCATGAACAGTCGTCACACTCTTTATTATGTAAAAGGGGTCAATAGTACAAAAATGTATACACAGTTTTAAAAAAATACCGTTTCCTTGAATTTGTTATTTTTTGAGCAAGGTCGATTTAAAATAATTATGCTTTTTTATTGTAGTCGCACTATAAGATTAAATAAGACTTTTTGACAATGCATTCTGTAACTTAACATCAAAGTCTTAAGTGGATGTTAAAAATATGTTTTCTAATTAAATACACATAAATAATAATTAATGTCTCTGTAGGTCATTAGAGCTAAAAAAATATGACTTCTTATAACTTAATTCTAAATTATTATTTCCAGTTAATTTTTAATTTTAATTTTTTAATTTTCTTAGTCTACCTGTTTATTCCCTAAGGTTTCTATTTCATGAGAAGTGGTCCTTATTAATTTGTCTTCCATGTATCTGGCATTTGTAAACTAGAACAAATAATAAACATAAAAACCGGGTTATTGAATTGTTTATCTCAATTATGCATTCTAGTCGATGATTTTTTTCCATTTTGGGCTTTAAGAGATATATACATTCAATTATCTTAATTTTAAATAGGTACTGACAAACGTAGGATTTTTATGACATTTTTATAATTTTACTTTAAAATCAAAATTAATTTAAATCAGCGCTTCTCAAACTTTCAACCTTCCTGAACCTTGATTGGTGCCATCGCAGTAGATCATAAACGGTCGACAAATGCTAAATCAAAATAAGCAAACGGCAAAATAAAATTCTAGTTTAAAATTGATTTTATTTTTACAGAGAAAATTTGCTCACAAATTAACCCAACTGTTAAAAATTCTACTTCCTCACGAATCATTGAAATTGTACACGTATCACAGTTTGAGAAACATAGATTTAAAAGTTTAAACAATTTTTTTAATAATAAATAATTAAAGGTAGAATTAATTTAATCATAGCTGTTGATTGAAGTGAAGTTATTGTAGAAAAAAAATATTTTACCGATATTAGAAATAACAAAATAACAAAACACTGTGCCGCCATGTTCATTGGCTTCTGTCACATTCATTAAAACGTTAACAGCATACGAACTTCTTTGTTTTTCCTGATGTTAATTTGTTTTTATTGAGTACACTTTTAGGGTTCATGTGCATATAGAGGGGTCAGATATGTATAGAAATGTACAAAGAGTGATTCAAAAGTTAATCGTTTACGATATAAAACTTATCACTACGTTCGTACATTCTAAACAGTTATTCATGACTTATACTTCATTGCTTAGTTGCTCCATTAAACGAAACATACTATAACGATAACTCACCGCAGTATTAGGTCGAAAATAAATGTTGATAAGTGAGATTAATACGAAAATTATGTATAGCTTAATAACAATTTTAAAAATTGTAACAACAGGGTCGAAATTTGTATTTTTGTTAGAATTGAAAAACTGCGCAAAGCACGGAGCAGAAAACCCTTTTCGTAAAGGTGTTTATGTTATTGAACGGAGTAGCGCACATTTGACCGGCACCTGCAACCAATGATAACTGTCAGCCGGTCGCTTACCGTGCTGGACCGATCCAGTGTGCTAGTGATGTCCCGTTTTCATTAATTATTTGCATTGATAAAACTATTTGAAAACTGCAAAATGTCCACTACACATAACGAAACATGCACTAAAATTTGTTTGTTCGTGTTGGTCCATGCTGGTATGTGCTGGTCCATGCTGGTCGAGTGTGCTATGTCGCACACTAGACCAGGCTGGTCATCTGGTCCATGCTTGACAATTGCGCGCGGTCTTTAAAGATGAAGAGGAAAAAAAATAAAATGTAACTTTATTAAAACCGATATATATGTTTTACAATAAAAAAGACCAGTTTTAAACCGTTTTAAAGATTCTAAAATTCCATTTTTTATCTCTTGGGGTTGTTCTTTGTTCCAAGAAAAATTATACACTTTTCGCTCTGTAGAATAGCTGCTAGATTAATTCTTTATTTTGATGGTCTTTGGTGTCTGCGTTAATGCTTTTAAAACCGTCGTCTATATTCTATAATATTGTACCTTCAACTTTCGAGTTACGTCACCACAAATGCTTTTAAAGCAAACTTTACACAAAAATTATTATCTTTAAAGGTCACAGACTGAGGAACGCATCACATGATGTTACCAAAAATAACCAACTACCATTTTTATTACATATACCGTTAGAATGACGCTGTAGAACTTTGAACTATATTCTATCAGTTATATTTTATAATTTTTTTAATCTGACTTGTCTCATGCTCCGTGGCCTTCCAAAGACTTTCCAAAATTGATTTTTTATTTATTTTTTTAAAGTTCACTAATATTTAAAAAAATAGGTTTTTGAGTAGAAATTTAATTCTCAAAATTCACATGCAATGTTATGAAAGCTAGATTTCTGAAGGGAATATAATCCCAGAATTTTCATAATATATAGAAGCGGCAAAAAACTTTTCCAAATTTTTTATAATTCTATTAACATATCGCGAAAATTAAATTTTTATTCCGTAATTTGTGAAGATTATTTGTTGTCGTTCCCTCCACGTAATATATAATAGTTCTGCTAGTTTCAGATACGACGCAAAAAGGTTTTTTTTCTCTCAGTTTTGACTAAAAACCAGCTTTATATTGATAAATCTTTTTTTTTATTAATACAGAGATTATTTATTTACCTTCTCAGTCACACATAAAAATAAATTGAATTGAATCAAGTTTGTTGTTAACACTCTTTTTTTATTCATTAAAGTGTTATACAGAATTGACTTTTTTCCGAATTTCATACATTTCAGTTATAAATCTATGAACTATTTATTATAATAACAATAACAAAAGAAAATCGTCATTCTTCTTTAGCAATATCTTCATCATTTATATCTTCTCCATTTGCTTGAGAAGTACCTTAAAAGAATGCATTATTAGTTTCCTGTCTGGTGGTAGAAAGATAGACATTTTTTTTAAACTGTGTATATAATACTACTGAGCATCGTTTTTGTACAGTTTCCATTTCGAAACAACATTTTTCTACGCATATTGATAAAAATTTAGCTTGAAAACCAATCTTATACTATGTGGATTATTTGTTTTCGTGTGAGTAGAATCTAATGTTCTACATGATAGGAAGTTTCAATACATTAGAATGCCGCTGCAGATAGAAAAACTGTAATTGTATGTTCATAACCTAAGGTCATTGCCAAAACAATTTTTTGACAATGCTTTCTGCAATCCAGTATCAATCTCCTATCTCTGTTATATCACCAGAGAACTTTTAATAAACTATATTTATTAGTGTATTTGCCATATGGCAACATACACTATTGGCGTCGGTCGGATGGCGGGACCTAGGGGTCGGACCAAAATTTCTCGACGTTTCATAACCTCCTAAACACTTTGGCACCATTTTTGAAAATGTTTATATATATATGTATATATATATTTATATATATATATATATAAGCGTGTATATATATATAATGTGTGCGGGCAATAACTTTCGAAAGAGTTAATTGATTTTGACGAAATTTGGCCCACGTCTTGAAATCCATCACCGCAAGAAGCCTATTTAAAATGGGCGTAATCGGGCCATTTTAAGGGTAGTTTTTAGGGGTTGAAAAACGTTTTTGGGCCCTAAAATACCGAAAAAATTCTCAGAATCGTTTCAAAATTGACATTTAACCCGTTAGTAGCAATTAAAAAGTGTCCCTAAAATTTTAATAAAATCGGCCCAACAGGACCGGACTTACAAATTTTTTGAAAACACCAATTTGTAGATAGTGACTTATTTATTGAAGGGTGTATTTAATTCGGTGAAGACGTTAGATTGATAATAATATTGCAGTTAAGAAAAAAAATGTTATTTTAAGGGGTGTATTAAGGAGTCAAATTTTTAATTTTGCCCAAAAACCAACTTAAGTTCGCGTAATAAAGCCACACTGCCTGTATAAGCAAATACACTATATTGTCGGCAGGGTTTTGGCCCTGCGACCGGGTTTTTTTTATCTACCATGAATCCCGATATGTTATTTTTAA
Source organism: Venustoraphidia nigricollis (assembly GCA_034508555.1). Classification (NCBI taxonomy): domain Eukaryota; kingdom Metazoa; phylum Arthropoda; class Insecta; order Raphidioptera; family Raphidiidae; genus Venustoraphidia; species Venustoraphidia nigricollis. The sequence goes on along the minus strand of JAVRKA010000032.1, from coordinate 506,839 downwards.
TTAGAGTAAGTTTTTAACATGTTTTTTTTTCAAATAATGACCTCAAAAATCTTATACTTACTTAAATGTTGGACACCTACCTGGTATTGTATTTGGTCTAATCCTTCATTTAATAAATTAACCATTGTGATATCATGATTAACTTCAGATGGGTCGTACCTGAAAGAACGTTTCTGACGCGTAGCTTCCTCGGCCTGAAATAAGATAAGATGAGTTGGTTATTGGTGCTAATACTAAGTTTACATAAGTCAAAGTAGGTACAGTTCAAATTAAAATTTAATATTAAGGAATAGTAAACATGTTTTGAAATATAACGTTTTTTAGAAATGGTGTTCATTTTGTTTAAATTACTTACGTTAGTCGCAACACCAGACGGTGGGATTCTCGACTCTGCTAACGCTTTTTCAGCCTGTAAAATTATTTTAATTCGGTAAAGACATAGGTATTTATATCTTCATACTAGTCAGGAACAAAGACTGTAAAATTCCAGGCTACGGAAATATCTAAGTATTATTTTAATATATAAAGCAAGGAAATGATGTATCCCATCCTCAGAAGAGCTATGGAAAGTTGAAGTTTGGCATATTTATTTGATAGTATCGTTCCGGAAAGATACAAAATCCTAAAATTCATGACACAAAGAGCATGCAGTAGGAGTTAATAGACTGTTAATATGTACCCTCCACTAGAGTTGGGTAACTCAGATCTGAACCGGTTCAAAGAGCCGACTCCGACAGAAGATCCGTGAGAGCCGACTCACTTTTTTTGTTGAGCCGACGGATCAACGGATCCGCATGACTCAGTGAAACACTTAGCACACAGAAGCACATTTTACACTTACGTATCAGTTCTTGCTTTGATGCATCTGTCAGCTCAAATGACTCATGCATCACATGTTTGGCTATGCATTCTTGATTCTATACAGGTCGTGATATGATTAACTGAACTAGGTAACTCAGTGGCAGACTGCAGTAACATATTCAGAACTCGGCTCTTTTTGAACCGGTTCAGTGAGCCGGCTCACATATGGGATCCAGATGCAAAGATGCAGATCACTAAAAAGACCCATTTTTCCCATCTCTACCCTCCACACGGTTTAGACTAGTGTTAAAAGGACTTGTGTAAAGTACTGATATAAAAAAGTAAGATCAGTCGAGAGAACATTTTCCTCGGGCACATTTTATTTTTCTAAAAGAATTTTCATGCAACGATTATCTATGTTTATATCGTTACCCAAAAAACTGTTTTTATTTCTAGAAAATTATCAAAATTTAATTTTCTTACCCTTTCTTTCATTTTCTTTAGCCGTTGCTGTAACTGTTCTAACCCATCAACGATATCTTTAAATGTACTTTCAGTGGGTACTTCTGCGTTTTTTGGATCTGCAGCGTTTTCTATACTAGTATCAGGAGCAGTCGTAATTACATCTTCAGTATCCCGTTTTTCACGACTATGCTTTACGTTCACTTTGTTTACATCAATGGTGTTCGGCTAAAAATTAAAACTCCAAAATCAAACAATTCAATTGCCAATGCCTTTAAACTTTAAGGTGTCTGAATTTTAGAAAATTTATTAATTAAAGACCCAACCAAATTGAAATTTTGAAGTTTATATATCTAGGAAAAACAGAATATTTTAAGTAGGTATCCTTTAACTTATAAAAGTCATTCTAAAAAACCCGGGTCGCAGTGCCAAAACCCTGTCGACAATATAGTGTATTTGCTAATACAGGTATTGTGGCTTTATTAAATGAAATTAAGTTTGTTTTTGGACAAAATAAAAAAAAAATGAACCCCTTAATACACCCCTTACAATAATAATTTTATTAGTTGAAATATTGTTATCAATCCAACATCTGCACCAAATTAAATACGACCTTCAATAAGTAAATTCGTATACGCAAACTAGTGTTTTCATAAAATTTGTAAGTCCGGTCCTGTCGGGCCGATTTGCTTATAATTTTAGGAGCTCTTTTTAATTGCTACTAGAAGGTTAAATTTCAATTTTGGAACGATTCTGAGAATTTTTTCGGTATTTTTGGGCCCAAAAACTTTTTTCAACCCCTAAAAACTACCCTTAAAATGACCCGATTAGGCCCATTTTAAATAGGCTTCGTGCGGTGATGAATTCCAACATGTATGCCAAATTTCGTTAAAATGAATTAACTCCTTCGAAAGTTATTGCCCGCACATATAAATATATATATATATATATATATATATATATATAAACATTTTTTAAAATAGTGCCAAAGTGTTTAGGAGGTTATGAAACGTCGAGAAATTTTGGTACGACCCCTAGGTCCCGCCATCCGACCAACGCCAATAGTGTATGTTGCCATATGGCAAATACACTAAAAACTGGAGAATAGATTGAAAACTAGATTCCTGGACCTCGGAGGCCTTAATAAATAAGAAAGTGATTTTTCTATCTTTGAGTAGAAATTTATTTTATGAAGAAAACTAAAAATATTCAACAAAACCTTTAATTTTTCATTTAAAGAAACTTACTTTTTCATTTGGTCCGTCAGCAATTTTGGACTCAGCCAGTATTGTTTCAATCTATAAATAAAATTAAAAAAAATTGAACATGAAAAATCGACTATATTTTAACTACATTGGAAAAAGACAACACTGCCGGTTATATTTATTCCGTTACGCGGAATCTATATATATTTTTAAATTATATAAATTATTGATTTGGCGATAGCCTAGACTGTGACAGTTTTTTTATCAATTATATTTCTATCAGTATTGGTTTAAAATTCTGCAATGCTTTTTTTGTGTGGTCATAATCTAAGGTCAATGTTAAATAAGAATTTTGACAATTCTTTCTGCAGCCCAACATTAGCTTCTGCATCAGTTCAGTCTAATAACCATGCTATTGATTTTTTTGAATTCCAAAATATATCAAAACGCTTTTAATAAAAATCAGCAAAAAACTTGCAGATTTGAAATATAAGTATTAATTGTTGAAAGAAATCTGTTCGTCATGTTCTGTCACTCGACCTGTTATGTCGAAAAGTTAACAGTTGGATTTCTATTGTGATCTAAACGTCCACCAAATGGTTAAAAATAATAATTACCCTTTGTTGTATGGATTTTATCTTAGATTGTAATTTCTGCGTAGATTCTATCAATTCTTGATAAGTCTGTTCCAGTGATTCCGCTTTCGACGTCGTAGTTTCACCGGCTGGTGGTGCATTTGTAGAAGAAATAGCATTGCTGACTTCACGAGCTACTCTCCCATCCTTAATTATAATATATTTTAATTAGTATTTTATTTTACAAATAGAGCAGTTGGAGGTATTTATATACTTATATAGGTTTTCTATAGTCTATATTTATATACATATTTTACAATCTAATGGATGTTACCTTAACTTTGCAACAACATAAATAGCTATAAAATAATTTACCCTTAAAAATTGTCAAATAGTCAGTTTCATTGCTTCTAAATCGAAACTTGTTTTTTGAAAATATGTAATTTTGTTATTGATTTTAGCCGAAAAAATATATTAATGTAAGTACATCTCTATATTTTGAACTTAACTAGACCACACAAAACAATGTTTTTGACACAAAAAATTAAAATGGAAGTTACGGATTACGTTTTAATCAACGATTTGCTTTCGCTAAAGTATACTAAAGAGTAATTATATAATAATGACATACTTCTGAAAGCAGTACAAAAGTATCCTACATATTGCGTAATAATAATATCAACAACAACGATAACAAAACTCACCACAGAATGAAGAATTACAAGCGCAAAAATTGGAACGAAATTCCTAATGTAGCTCTTCATCTTTGGTAGTTGTAAATCAACTAAATTTTCTTTACTTTTTAAATATAGAAAATACGTCTTTATATATAGGAATAAAAAATAATGTTATCCATTCCCATTTTATTTATTACAGGGTGATTCATTCATTCGCTGAATCATATAATTAGTGATTTAGTAAAATATCATTATAATATTTGTTAGTGTTCTTTTTAATTTAATTAAGAACAGAATTACATATTCATTTTTTTTCAATTAAATTTCTAAAATTTTGTCGAGCTGTTCTTTAACGCCCGCCAATCATGATTCAACATCGCTGTATGATTACGTTGGATACGACAAAATCGAACGCAATTCACCTTTCGATCAACTTGTTGCGATTTGATCTCAAACATGTCTGTAACAATGTAACATTGTTGGTTGGATCGTTATTTCGATTGTGTATTTTCTTTATTCGGCCAAATCGCTGCGATTTGACCGTAGACTAACATGTCAGTCTGCAACGGTATAGTCTTGGTTAGATCGTTTATTCGATCGTATATTATGACTCGATTCGAACGTGTTATTTTGATACGTCTTGCACCGATTTCTTTTATTTTCGATTATACAAAGCGTAAGAGTCTCTACAATTATATTTTCGTTCGACATGTTTACCGTTTGAAAGCAAAAGGTCAGACGTCATCCAATTTCCAACAAACGTATGTCTCAATCGTATTCGACAATAGCATACTGCAACGTTGGATCGTGCAACAGACGTTATTAGTGTATTTGCCATATGGCAACATACAGTATTGGCGTCGGTCGGATGGCGGGACCTAGGGGTCGGACCAAAATTTCTCGACGTTTCATAACCTCCTAAACACTTTGGCACCATTTTTAAAAATGTTTATATATATATATATATGTATATATATATTTATATATATATATATACGTATATATATATATATATATGTGTGCGGGCAATAACTTTCGAAAGAGTTAATTGATTTCAACTAAATTTGGCCCACGTGTTGAAATTCATCGCCGCAAGAAGCCTATTTAAAATGAGCCTAATCGGGCCATTTTAAGGGTAGTTTTTAGGGGTTGAAAAATGTTTTTGGGCCCTAAAATACCGAAAAAATTCTCCGAATCGTTTCAAAATTGAAATTTAACTCTCTGGCAGTAATTAAAAAGTGTCCCTAAAATTTTAATAAAATCGACCTTACAGGACCGGATTTAAAAATTTTATGAAAAGACTAGTTTGCAGATAGTGAATTATTTACTGAAAGGTGTATATAACTTGGTATAGAAGCTCGATTGATAATAATATTGCAATTAAGAAAAAAAAATGTTATTTTAAGGGGTGTATTAAGGAGTCAATTTTTTTATTTTGCCCAAAAACCAAGTTAAGTTCGCATAATAAAGCCACACTGCCTGTATTAGCAAATACACTATATTGTCGGCAGGGTTTTGGCACTGCGACCCGGGTTTTTTTAATTATTCAAAATAAGAGACGTTTTATACATTAGTAACTTATGAGTTTATAGATTGAAGTAAGTTTTATGGAAACAGCTTTTTTGTTTCTTCTCGACTCTCGTATTATTTCACTACTTACTTAAATTTTTTAGTCCTATCACAAATATTGGATCATTAAAATCCACCCTACACAGGCTGTTTTCGGTCGACTTATTTTATTTTAATGGATTTTTAAAAGAAAATGATTCGTGTTAAGTAAAAGTTCGATGATTATCTAAATTAATATTCTAACATTGAAATAGTTGACTATTAGGGTGTGCATTAAAATTATCAAACAATTTTTACTAAGGTGTCAACATAATTAATCGTCTTCTTTTAACCTGTATATCTCCCATTAAAAATAAAATAGGTTCACTGAGAACACCCTGTATATTATAAATAATGTTATTAAAAATGCAAAGGTTATCATTGGCATTATTTAATTAGTTCAAAAAATGGCGGTGAATTTAAAAATATGTATTTTTTGGACATTCCGTTGTTGAAAAATAGTTCCTAGAATTTTTAAATATACTGCTTTATTTTGACACATTTGTTATACAAAAAAATTGTTAATGGCGAATTTATATGTTTTAATTGAATAAGATAAAACAGTAAATCAACTAAAAAAATTAAAATTCAACAGTTGAAGAGCATCTTAGATGATAAAATTGCAGCAATTAGCATGTTGCTTTCATTTTGACAAAATAATAAACATCATTGTTTATTTTTTTAAAACTAATCAATAAAATATTAATGGAAGTTTCACTGTATTTATTGCAGTCAAAATATTACTGGTTATGTGGTTTTATTAACAATATTGGTAAATAATTAGTCATTATGCGAAGAAAAGTAATTAGTCATAATTTAATAAAATACTTGAAAAAAAACGAAACCTCGATTTGTATTTTTGAGACGTTTACGGGAATTTTAGAAAATAGGATTCCAGAGCTTGTCCATTTGTCTGTTTTTGCTATCATCATGCTAGAACGGCTGGGCCGATTTTGTTGAACTGGTATTCAAAACTTAGATGAAATATATACACTCACAGAAAAAAATGCTTTAGACTAACAAATATTTGTTTGTGTTTATTCGTATAATTATAATTCATGTAATTTATTTGACCCAAAAAATATGTTCTTGCCTCAAACAATTTTTGTTTGATCCAAATAAATTACACGATCGAAAAGGCACAATTTTTTTCTCAATGTATCTTTAATCGGCCCACGTTCAGACATATTTGATATCCACGCGAGCAAACTCGTAGGCAAAAGGTAGTGTAGAATATAAAAGGTCATTTAAAATAAAAGTCGATTTTTTTTAAATTTTAATATTCCATTTTGTAACTACTATTAAGAATGTATTAAGCTAGCTCAAATACCCTTTGCACTCTTTATCTAAAATCCTTCTCCATCGCCTAAAGACAGTTACAGCTCTCTCGACACTATTCTTAAAGAATAGGAGTTCGGCTAAGCCCCAAATGAAGGACCAAGAATCACACTACAGGTCCTACAGACGAATTTTTTGAAAACAAATTTTAGCTACGTATGAAACATAATGTAACTTATAGTTTTTTTTCTGGCAATTTTTTTTCAAGTTCACACCTGTTCTTTATTTCGCGTTTACCCGAACTCTTCAGCTTTAAAAATAGCGTCGGGAAAGCTGTCATCGTTTTTAGATGAAAGGAAAGTTTTTGAGATGAGTGCAGAGGATATTTGTAAGTATCCCAAAGTCTTAATTCCCGAAACGACGCAAATGTAACAATCGATATTTTGATCTACTTCCTGATCCACTTTCCTGCTACAAATTATAATTCAAAAGTCTTAATTTTAAATTTTACATACAAGTATTAATTAATTGATCACAGGGTAAATTGTTTTTTATAGTGCCATAATTAGTTTTGGAACCGCTACAGAGATACTGTGTCAATGGGTTTTTTATTTTTGAATCATTCTGTCGCGCTTGTGTTGTGATTTTTTGTCTGTTACTGTCTTCGATTACTATTTCTATCGAAGAGCATTCACTAGAGGTCTGGAAAACTTCCGAAACCCCCAAAACTGTTGAAGTTTTCAAACCCCCTCGGGTCTCTATAACCGCTGTTGTTCTCGTTTTTCCGGTGTACATTTTCATCGCGTTTCCGAAAGGTATGTTCATTGGCGTCTGTTATTTCAGCTTCGATTGACGCAAACTTTTTATCAGCGACAGTGTAGAATCCTAATCATTTAATAAGGTTTCTTTTTTCCGCGTGTTGAGAATTTCTCTTCATATTTTAGTACCAACCGTAAATAATTCCCCGCCAGTGATTTTCAAAACTTTTCATAAATCATTTAGCAAACCTGAAAAATATTAACAATAAAAATTATTACTTTTTATTCAAGCATATCACGCTGGCCAAGAACACAGATTAAGGATGTTATGAAAGTATTTCACTCTCTGACTATTTATCAAGAAATTTTGAATCTCTGATAAAAATTCAAATTGATTAGTTAGATAAATAAAAAGTTTTAATGATTTTAATTTTGCACAATTTTACATGTTCTCTTTTTCGCATGTCATCGTGTCCATTCCAATTGATTAAATATTATATAGAAAAAACCCGGGTCGCAGTGCCAAAACCCTGCCGACAATATAGTGTATTTGCTTGTATAGGGCCGTGTGGTTTTTATACTTTTATTATGTGAAATTAAGTTTGTTTTTGGGCAAAATAAAAAATTTAACCCCTTAATACACCCCTTAAAATAACATTTTTTTCTTAATTGTAATATTATTATCAATCTAACGTCTACACCGAATTAAATACACCCTTCAATAAATAAGTCACTATCTGCAAACTAGTGTTTTCATAAAATTTGTAAATCCGGTCCTGTCGGGCCGATTTTATTAAAATTGTGGGGACACTTTTTAATCACTACCAGAGGGCTAAATTTCAATTTTGAAACGATTCGGAGAATTTTTTCGGTATTTTGGGGCCCAAAAACGGGTTTCAACCCCTAAAAACTACCCTTAAAATAGCCCGATTAGGCCCATTTTAAATAGGCTTCTTGCGGTGATGGGTTTCAACACGTGGCCCAAATTTCGTTAAAATCAATTAACTCTTTCGAAAGTTATCGCGCGTACACATATATATATATATATATATACATATATATATATAAACATTTTTAAAAATGGTGCCAAAGTGTTTAGGAGGTTATGAAACGTCGAGAAATTTTGGTCCGACCCCTAGGTCCCGCCATCCGACCGACGCCAATAGTGTATGTTGGCATATGGCAAATACACTAAAAATGATTTTTAAAATTTGAAACTAATATGTATTTTACTTACTTTTTTTATTATGTTTTAAATTCAACTTAATAATTCCAAATGAGTATAAAAATCTTCAATTACAGCTTTTGAGTAAACTCTTAAGTACTTGCAAAGTTCAACGTGAAATAGAAAACATTTGTTTCTTAATGAAATGCAACAACTATTTTAAACATTTTATGAACACTACAATCACATTTATTATTTATTCAAATATAAATAAACATAGCTATATACTTCGATAAGGTATCAGTTTTTTCAAATGAATATCCTTTTAAACAATACTGCAGATTACGATTTGTAATTGCAGACAGTATATTTGTATAACAGATATAGATACATGAAATACAACAAAATTAATGTGCTCGAAATTTGCAAGAACTCTGGAAAAAAATTTCTCGCAAGATGCTATCAAATAGTTTTATTAAACGTTTGCACAGTTGGTTGCTAATAAACCCTCAGTTCATAGGTTCTTTTTTGTTAAGAGAATTGTATTTTCAATTTATTATTATTATAGAATGATGAACTAAACATTTAAGTTGGTACTAGACCCCAATAGTTAAGGCATTGATTATGTTGGCAATTTTCGTTTTCATGTATTCAGTTATTTCCATAATTTTTACCTGCAGACAGAAGCGTAGCGTGCCTTGGCGGGGCCCCGTATAAAAATTTGTTTGGGGGCCCTTCCCCTTTGAAGTAAATGACAAATGGGGAAATCCCGCAGCCCGCGATAATCGATGTAGGGTGTTGCCAACTTTTGAACGCAATCTTTACGCGGGAAAAAAATTGCTTTTTTGACTTTTGTCATTTCTGAAATAAAAAAAAATTGGGAAGTTTTTATTAATTTTTGTTTACGCACGTTGGGGGCCCCTGTGGCCCGGGGGCCCCGTATAATTGATACGGCATATACGGCGGTAGCTACGCCCCTGCCTGCAGAATCAAAACTGCTTTATTCAATGGTGCCAACCCTCCATTTAAAAAGTACCTGAATGTAAGTTCGAAAATGGTTTAATTTATAGATGATTTATGATGTATATAGGGTACATATATTTCTCCAATTTTAAGTTCATACGCTATATGACTAGAAACCAATTACAAATAACCCCAGAGATAGTTTTTAAAAAAACATGTTAATTTATTTTGATAATTTTTTGGTCAGCAAGTCAAACTTCGATTAAATTGTAAAAAAAAAAAATTTTAAAACATTGTTCCAATTGCTAATAATTTTTGCAGATTTTGAATAAATTCACATACTACGTATATAGGTAATAATTTCAATGCAGGTACCTAGCGAATGAGCATCTCCATGTATTATGTGTCTTTTTATAATGTGTTATTATAGTATTATAATACAATGACCCTTCTCATCAAATCCTCTTCTAGCATTAGTTTTCATAATTTTCTTTGCTATTTGTGTATTTGCTAATAACGTTGGATAACAGCTCAGCTACACGTAGCATAGCATGTGCTGTTCACGTGATAATTATATATGTTGGTAGGAAAAACTTAATAGTCGTATTGATCTGAAACCACAACGATTCTCTCCGATTAATACTAACTGTATTTCAGAATCTTAAACTAACATTTAGAAATTATGTTTCAGAATTTTACTCATTATGAAAGCTGAGACATCAATACTGGGTAAGTACTCGTAATTACATTACTGTGTTTTACTATAAAAAAAAAACTTTATTTCTATAAAAATAATTTGTAATACAGATTCAGTTTGCAAATTTAGGTATTTTTAGTTAATGGAAACATAAATTAGTTATGAAAGGAATTGAAATCAACTAATAAATCGGTGATGTCATTTTATTGTTTTTGCTGTTTGTCGACGACTTCCTTGATTTGTTTTTGAAGATTTTGTCCGGCAGCGGCGGCTTGATCGTAAATGCTCTTTACTTGTTTTTCGAATTCTTCTTTGACTCCTGAAACAAAAACATTATTTAGATTAAAATCGATCCGGTAGTTTTCGAGTAGTGACGGTACAAACTGATTCACAAAGTCGAAGTGTGTTCCACAATCAATTAAGAATTGCGTGCGGTTTTACGCTGTTGATTAGTTGGACGATCTGCAAGCGACTCAATCGCATAATCGTGATACAAAAAGTAGCAGGTATGTGAGCTAGCCTCTATTCCTTAAACAATACAAATTGGAGTAACATTCTTACCACTGGCATTAATGTTATCCTTAACGGCGGCGGTAAATTTCTTGCCTTCTTCAACAATGGTTTGGACATTTGCGTTGAATTTCTCCTGTAAATCTTTAGCTTGGGCAGTTGCTTCCGGGTTGGCTTGTTGCAGATTTGCAACAGCTTCGTTTATTTTGGCGGTGATTTGTGCCACATTTTGGTCTACTTCAGGTCCGTATTGTTTAATCTGGAAGAATATTACAAATTTATATATATATATTTTTTTGAAAAACATTAGAGAAAACATAGAATTGCAGAACGCATTGTCATAAAACTGGTTTGATAATGGCTTTAGTTTGTGACCACATATATTTCTTCATAACAACGTGAAATTTTAAATCGACCTTACTTAAGAATTACTAATCAAATGAAACGATATTTCTACTTTTACGTATATCCGACCAACCAAGCAAAGTCTACCAAAAATGTGCATAGGGTCTCTTATTTAGGGAAACCGAACAATGTAACATTGTGAAATTCAGGTGACTCAGCCATATTAATGGTAACTCGAGGGTTTTTTTTCATGAAATATTTAGCTATGCCGTGTAGGATGTTGATACATTGATGTACTTTTAAGTGAAGTGCTAATGGCGACATGGAGTAATTAACCGAACTGGTAGTGACGAGATTTGTTAGAGAGATTTGTGTGATATGTAAAATAACTATCAATATTAATGAAATATTATTTAAAACAAGAGTTTTTTCTTTTCAATTACATATATAATACTCAGGTGTTCTTTGGTTGGGCGCACTATAGTCGGGTTTTAGTTTTTTTTTCTTTACTTGTAATTTGATTGATCTTGTTAAACATATTCAACCTTTGATAACCCAGTAATGGCCTTGAACAACTTTTGATAGTACCGTGCGGGTCACTATAAAAATAATGTAATTATAAATTGGCTTATACATAGTTTCAATAGTTCAAGCTGCCGACGTAAAAAATCGTTCCTATTTTATAGAGGATGAAATAATGTAGTACCTATTATAGCGGTTTCAATCGTTTGTCTAAACAATCTTGCGAGAACCTGACCTGACAGAGGGAATAGAGTTAGAGCTTTTAATCTTTATGAAATTGTTGGTCGGTAAGAACTTTTTAAGAATATACATGGTTGCCATTAAATCATGATCAAACCATAATGGCAATAACATGAAAAAAACTGAGAATAGCGTAGTACTATTTCTGAAAATATTTATTTTTAGGTATATACGGGGTGTTTCCTAAAAAACGCCTCTAGCAATAACTCCGTTATTTATTTCAACAAACAAAAATATAAAAGAATTAATTCTGGAAATACAAGAAAAAACCTGTTTTAATTTGCCAAACGATCCTCTACTTTTTTCAAAAAATGCACACATAATTTTTTTTTAATTAAATCTAGTAGAGAATTTGTCTAATATTCTTTGAAAAAATAATTAATAAAATGTTAACCGACATCTAACAAAATTTCTTATAATAATACCAAGTGTGCCGCAGAAAAAAATCTAAAAATTTTTATTTAATGTTAAATATTGATATTATTCGACCTTTGAGTCGTCATAGTGGATAGCTTACCTGAGTTTGGATTTTGGCTACAACTTCTGAGATACCGTTTCCAAGATTTTTGGATGTTTCGGCGATTTTTTTCGAAATCTCTTCACTGTTTGGTACGTTGCTGCCGCTGAACACATCATTGAATGCCTTCTTCAGATCATTTGTCACTTGGTCAACATGCGCTGCTAATTGATCTATTGGGTGTTGTTGCGCCGGTGCATCACGAACGACACGAGCCTGGAATTTTGTTATGTAATTATTCTTTGCACTACCTCCTACAAAATAGCCGCTTTACATGCATATTAAGTCATTCATTACGCACTAGTACAGTAAAGTAAAACAAAACTGGCCGCGCTAACTGTTCAAAAAATAATTAAAATTTCACTGTATCTATTATAAAAAAATAATAATGAATTGGTACTAAACCAACATGTCCGTAGCAGTTGATGAGAACAAATAAATTAAAAAAGTATTTAATTAGTGAAAATGAAATTGTTTTCACTATGTCATTGATATTCAAGTAATGATGATGGCAATGTGAAATTTATCTGTTCTAATATTATTCTATTCATAATAATATAACTCTCACTTTATTTAAAGGCATATTAATTCAAACAAAGCACGCCTGAAAAACACAGACTATGCATAATTAATTAATATGTGACCAGAAATAAAATAATATTTTGAGCTATACTCTGTTCGGCGAACGCATATAATTATCACACCTCTCGCTCTTTTTAAAGAGAGAGAGATAATATATTATATACGCTCGACAGCTGAGGTCATGAGCGAGATTATACACTTTTATTACTACATCCAAACATCGGACCGAGTCTAATCATCAACATTAGCTTCTGGTCTAAGAAATACATTTCTATTTTTACTGCTTGATGTTTCAGACTATTAGCATTTGTCCACGACCTAGCTCGCGTTAACATCGTTTTTACTTCGTTACCTATTTCAAGTTAGAATACCAATTGGTAGTGTGTCAAATTTCATTCGAATCGGTTTAGCCGTTTTTGAAAGAAGTGAATACAAAAAAAAAATATTTGGATATGTCATCTTTAAAATTCAATTCCAGATATATGTTATAATAGAAAACAGTATCACGGGTAATTGGAATAATGAAAATAAATCAATTTAAATACTCAATGATTGCAACGTTTCGTCTTTTCTTTAATTAAGACTTTTTCAAGCTCTCAATAGGCTTAAACGATAATTAAACTATGATATAATATACAATTTGGCATTACAAAAAACAATTAATTGTAATGCCAAATTGTATATTATATCATAGTTTAGCTATCGTTTAAGCATATTGAGAGCTTGAAAAAGTCTTAATTAAAGAAAAGACGAAACGTTGCAATCAGTGAGTGTTTAAATTGATTTATTTTCATTATTCCAATTACCCGTGATACTGTTTTCTATTTGGAAATGTGTTGTTCCATCTTAGACTACACCTACATGAGACCCACATTTCTTCCGATCCGATGTCGGATGACATCGGAAAAAAACAAACGTCAAGATTATAATGTAGGTGCGTCCATTGGAAAAGAAATAAGGATTGCTTTTCCGATGTAAGCACGTTATAATCTTGGTGTTTGCTTTTCTTTCGATGTCGTTCGCCGTTGACTGACATCAGAGCGGGAGAAAAACAAATCTAATGTAGGAGCAGCCTAAGTGCCGCATGAAATTCGGATGAAAATAAAATTAGTCAATATTTAATGGTTTTCTCCCAACGTCACGGTATACCTCCCCTGAGAAAAAACGATATTTTGCGGAGTCAGAATCGGTAACTATGCGTTGTATAACACGAAATTGTTTTAAAATATAGTAAGCTGCGATGCTAGACACTAAAGGTACGCCCAGTTTGAGATGGAAGCGAATTAATTACTGAATAATTATTATAATTTCGACCTATTGGTTACGAAGCATAATAAGTGCAAAGCAATAATAATCAATTACGGTAAATGCGTGGTCCCACTAGAAAAGTCAACATAGGTATACCTCTATTAAATAATAATGTTTCGTAATTGATTCCAATTATATTTAAATTTTAAATTAACTAAGCAGAAAAATCTTCTATATAATTATATGCAAAATTTTTCCGGGAAACAATACACGAATAATTAACTGTCGTAAACATTTAAAGAAAATGGCAAGTTGAAATTTAGTACGTATCTTTAATAACATATCAATTCTTACATTTATAAGAGATAATTATTATATTATTACTTTTTACATGGTATTCTGTTACCAAAACATGTTCCCAGAAACGATCAGGAAACTTAATTAGTGTCGACTTGAAAATGTTTATATTCAGCGATTTATAAAACTATAAATTCGTGAAAATAAAAATACGAAAAAATTAATACTATTATTAGGAAAATTGAAATAATTAATAATAATAATGATCAATTTATAGCTTATTAATCTTGTCAAAAAAAATATTAATGCTTACCTGGGCCATGCAAAACAATGCAAAAGCAACGAAGATTGTGTACTTAGCAGCCATTTTGTTTAAGTTTTGGACTGTCCTTGAATTATCCTCGTCACAATATAAAGTTTATTGTTCGACTGGTAAAGCGATCTGAGACACTTATGAACAAAGTATGGTAGTTTATATAGGGATGAGGTTCCCCTGATCGAACGTAAACATTCTGTGGTGGTCACTCGGCTGCCCCTTGCCCTCTCGACTCGGACGATCTGTACAATATACGAGGGTCGATCTAAATGGAATGAGGAACTCTCAATTCAACATTCCACTTGGATATTATACTAAAGTCTTTCAGGCAGAAGTATATAAGAAAAATCAAAATAAATAGAGTGAACATCGTACCCGAAACAATGAGAAATTGTGTTTACAGAACCTGTCTTGGGACAGATTGGAAACAGATTTCCAGGCAAGAACATGGCAAGGCTTCTATTAAGGGGGTATTCTTATGTGAACGCATAAAT
This sequence comes from Venustoraphidia nigricollis, assembly GCA_034508555.1. Taxonomy (NCBI): domain Eukaryota; kingdom Metazoa; phylum Arthropoda; class Insecta; order Raphidioptera; family Raphidiidae; genus Venustoraphidia; species Venustoraphidia nigricollis. The sequence goes on along the minus strand of JAVRKA010000032.1, from coordinate 491,579 downwards.
TTTACCTCTTTTTAGGGAATTTTTTTTAGACGACAATAACATTCAATCATTTTAATTTTTTTATATGTTTTTGTTTGTTTCTTTAACTGTATAAAAAACATTTTTTTTTCTCTTATTTTACATTTTTTATATATATATTTTTTTTAAATTAAATTAGACACTAAAAAAAAGCAGGTCACTGGTCATGGTAATAGCGGCTGTTCATGTTGTCTGAAATAAAAAAATCGAATGGATCATTGTTCAGTAGGGATGTCGCTATAGTCCCTACCAAAATTAATCAATTTCATTAAAAAAAAAATGGCGGACTGTAGAAAAAAAGTTTGTGTTTTTGTTAATTTTTTTGTTAAAAATCGGTTAAAAAAAATAAGAAAATATTTTCGAAAATAAGCTGCAATTTTGGTACGGACGATAACCATTAATGAGTAGAAGAACATATATAAATTTCAAAGCAATCGGTTGAATACTTTTTTTTTAGGACCATGACAATTTTAGAAAATAATGTTTCCAGATAAATGCGTTTAAAGTTTCAAGAGCCATCAAGTCGCTTATACGGCTCGTCGGCGAGTAATTTATTTAAAACTAGGAATTTCGGTCTCTATTTTTCACAGCATATTTTCGATAGGTTTTACTATTGAAATATGAAAAAAAAATCGATTTTTCGAAGTGGTCACATAAGAATACCCCCTTAAAGATCCATCCCGAAAAATTACTGAAGAACTATTAGAGCTTCGTGGGAATAATTTTCGTCTAGTGGTAGGCCTCCTAAGAGAATAGTGTGCCTTGAAAGGACACCTTCAAAAAATCGAACTGTTAAATGGGAACTTTAAATGTAATTAGGAGACGGAAATAACGTGCAATATCCTGTGCGATAGCGAGACTTTGAATCGCAGAAGGCAGGCACTTTATGGAGAATCAAGAATGGGTTCAGAAAAGACTCTATCAACCAACCAGTTCACAGTCTGTGCAAGGAACGAGGATACTTGATCTAGTGATATCAGAGATTGGAAAGCAGCACAATAAGTCCTAGACTGTAGAGGCTGTAGTGCTCCCAGTTCATCAAATATATAACCGTATAAAATCTCCAATTTGTTTTCAAGAAATATTTTGTCAAAATATTCATACATCAATTAAGTTATTAAAATGAGCGTAGCTTTATTAAATAATTTAAATAATAAGTGAAGATTTGAATAATAACTAAAGATTTGCATCGTTTGTGGCTTTAATAGCATTCGCTAATCGTTCTTGTTGAATTTGTATGATCATATATGTTGAAGATAACTGACTAAATGAACCCAGAATTAATCGAAAAAAATTGCGTATGAATCGCTAAATTCGTGCTAGCTGCTACGCAATTTATCATGGAATTTAGACTTATAACATTTGCTATAGCTGTGATCAAAATTGAAGGAGCGACTCATCATTATAGTACGTCCATGTTGCACATTCATTACTTAAAGCTGTCGGAACGTTCTGAATTTAAGCCAAAACTAGAGCTTCGGCTGTCAACTGATTGTAGACTTATTCGTCAACATTCTGCAAAAATTCTTTCGCTATAAGGAAGATAAAGAACAAATCTAGGTCTCTAATGGACTACTTTTGTAATTTATGTACGATTTACTAGAAAAAATTGGCATTAATTATGCTAAAAAAACACACGTTTTCAATGTCACACTATGACCTTATTCGTACTTATTTCACAAAACTGTTCCATCACAAACCTAAAGTGACTCTTCCTTTTTCGGGAAAGTTTTTTAGATCTTCAAAATATTTCCAAACATTAGAGTAATCAATTGACAGCGGCACCCTTGCAATAAAATTTTTTAGCCAAAAATTGAAACGTGCGGATGATTTGAGCGAGACAGAGCTAAAGAAGGTCACACCCACAATATGTCTTTTGCCTACCTCGCCCCTTACCGCTGGGTCTCAGCACAAACAAAATTCAGAGCATTCCGACAGCCTTAACAACTGCAAAATGTCTGCCCTACGCGGAAACTTGTTATTTGGACTTCGTATATTTTAAAGAAGAAAACAACGGAAAAATGTTACATCAGTTTTGATTCGAACCACAGTTTATGATACGGTTTAAATTAATAAATATAAATCAGGGATCACAGAGCCGGATCAGTTGTTTGTTTTTTGTTTGTTTTTTATCTGTCTTTTTGTTATTATGTTTATTATTTACGATAAACCGGCAAAATTGTTTACGTTGCAAGAAATTTCTTATGAAATTGTTATCAACATACATAATTATGCTAAAATATCTTTTTAGTGTATTTGCCATATGGCAACATACACTATTGGCGTCGGTCGGATGGCGGGACCTAGGGGTCGAACCAAAATTTCTCGACGTTTCATAACCTCCTAAACACTTTGGCACCATTTTTAAAAATGTTTATATATATATGTATATATATATATATATATGTGTACGCGCGATAACTTTCGAAAGAGTTAATTGATTTCAACGAAATTTGGGCCACGTGTTGAAATCCACCACCGCAAGAAGCCTATTTAAAATGGGCGTAATCGGGGCATTTTAAGGGTAGTTTTTAGGGGTTGAAAAATGTTTTTGGGCCCCAAAATACCGAAAAAATTCTCAGAATCGTTTCAAAATTGACATTTAACCCTTTAGTAGTAATTAAAAGGTGTCCCTAAAATTTAAATAAAATCGGCCCGACAGGACCGGACTTATAAATTTTATGAAAACACTAGTTTACAAATAGTGAATTATTTACTGAAAGTTGTATATAATTTGGTATAGAGGTTCGATTTATAATAATATTGCAATTAAAAAAAAAATGTTATTTTAAGGGGTGTATTAAGGAGTAAAATTTTTTATTTTGCCCAAAAACCAACTTAAGCTCGCAAAATAAAGCCACACTGCCTGTATAAGCAAATACACTATATTGTCGGCAGGGTTTTGGCACTGCGACCCGGGTTTTTTTTAACTTCTTAATGCCTTATTTCGAGATAGTAAATTATCAAAATAAAATATTTTTGTTTTAACGTGTTTGAGCCACAAACCATTTTAAACCGAAAGTTTAAAGTGAACTAAGTGGTTAGAACATATTTCGAAAGATGTGAATGGTTTTGGATTATTTTGTAATCTATAAGTGAACCCCGTGCAGGAACGATCTTAATGGAAAATTGATAAAATATCACTATAGTTTTTTTTAATATATGGGTTGTTGACTTCTACACCGATTAGTTTAATTAGCCATGACTTTTTTGAACAACAAAATTACACAATATAAATAAAATTAAACTAACAATTCGATTAATATTGGCGCATTGCCTTGGTGAAAAATATAAGATTTTAAAATACTGTGTGACATTATTTTTTTATTTCTTTGTAAGAAAGAAATACGGATCTATAATTTAATTATCAACTATGTCAATGAATGATAAAATGAATAAAAACAATGTGGATTCACTTAAACCATGAAAATAACTGACCCGGATTTTATTATCATTCATCATTAAATATCTTTACAGCTGCCTATAAGTTGCAAGGTGTTATGAATGACTAACTGCTTGGCCCGGCTTCGCCCGAGTAGAGTATTCTAACATAAATTGGGAAGAGAACAACGAGATGTTCATTCGTATTTGCTAAATACGACAAACTGTGTAAATATTATGACGCCAAAGCTCACCATCTGAGAGCTAATATTTAATAATATTTAATATATATAATTACAACAGTAATCACTGATTAAAAAGTTTAGACAATAGACATGTAAAAAATAATAACTAGAAAAATTAACATGCTTTTGATTTCAGTAACCTGTAACTTCTTTGTAATGGGTAGCCTAGTCTATGTGTTACCTATCTAAAAAAATTAAAGCAAATATTTTAATTTTTAAAACCTTTGTAGATAATGTACCTACATGGGAAATAAATCAATTCAGCGATTCTCAAGTTATAAATGGACAAACAGATACGGAGCCTTTTTGCATTTTATAATGGTGAAGATTATCTAAAAGAACTAAAGACATATCTGATTTTAGAATAGAATAGAATTTATTTTTTTCAAATATACATATTATACAGAGAGCATAACAAAACTAGATTTGAAAGATATAAGCTTCTAATTGTTACAAGATTATAAAAGTATATATTGACATTATAGTTCAAAGGATTTCAGTTTAATTTCTTTTTAATGATATACATTTTATTGTAACAGGAATAATTAAACATTTTTCAATAGGTATGCAATATTTAAAAAAAAGTAATTCAATTCAAATTGTGTAGTACATCCCTGGATTTAAAGGATGGTAACTATTGTTATGAATGGTTTTAAAGTAAAGACATTTTTATGTAAAACGTGTTTGGGTTGCATCCCTTTATCTCTGATCTTCCTTTTTGAAAACAATAGATGGTAGACTCCCTTGTCTCAAGGACATCCACCTAGCATGCGTAGAATTGTTCAAACAACCTGTTTTTATCAACCCTTTTGGTAATGGACATTTAAATTCTGTTGTAAGCCTTTTAACTCAAACAAAAAAATATTCAGGTTCAAATCCCAACATTACAAAAAAGAGATGCATCAACTCGTGAACCCACGACGGAAGCTATGTTCAAAATTTACGCATACAACAAAAGAAAACAAAATTTATTAAGTTTACAACGTTTTTATTTCTGAAAAAAAACTAAATTACTAAATTAAATGTTTTATTTAAAAGAAATTGTCATTAGTAAAAGGAACAATGCAGGCGTTCTCGGGGATCAAACTAGTCACCCTGTACTTTCAAGATAGGCGCACTTAACCGCTCGGCTGCATAACGGCTTCTCTTAGGCATGCTGTTCTGAGTATTATGCCTAATAATGAGTATATACCTAAGTATTAAAGTACTATCCGAACTGAGTTATTAGTAACGAATTACGACATACGTGTTCTTGTTCTTTCTTGTCTGAGCTATTAATGTACCGCTTACCCATACGAAGCTCTGTTTCCATTCGAAATATGTATTAAAAAGCGTAGGTTCAAAAATTATATTCAAAATTGAACTATTTTTATAATTTATTATTCCTTTATGAATTTACTTTTTTTATTCATTAGTATATTCCATTAAATAGTCTTCTTATCAGTCGTGAGTTGTTGAAAATAAAAAGTAGAAATGTTTTCATGGTTCATCTATTACAAACTCTAACAGTAGGTGTCTTTAATCCATATATCTATCGTTGACAAACTCCCGGTTTCTAGGTTTGCAGTTTCAGTTAATAAAAATTCATAATAAATTGATACTATACACTCAGATAACCTTAGCAGTTGGTGTCTGGTGACCTTGGAAAAAAGACACCATTTGGAAGTTCGATACTATTGCAAAATATTATTTGAAAACAAAATATTTAAACAAAAAATTCAAATTCCTGTTGTAAACACGATTAAGTGCATGTTATACATATATATTTTTTTTATTTTGTGTGTACTTTGAGTACTTGGGACATAACAAATGGATTTGCCTCTAAGGATGTAAATTTAAATTACGAGGTGTCAAGGCTCGATCATAATATATCTTTGAAGTTTTCCAATCAATTATTATTAAATTTAATAAAAACACAATGTTAGTAGGTCAAAATTTGTGGAAACAAAATTCCCCGAGGTATGAATCGTTATCAATTGTTTACCTCTAAAATATAGTGACTAAAGAGACTTAATCATAATATTTATCATTTTCATTTCACTAACAAAAAATAAAAAGCTAACAAGCTGACAAAGAATTAAATTGATTTAATCATTAACTATTTACTAGTGGGTACCGTGATCTTAATAGCATTTATTGCTATACCATATTATAAAAGCAAAATGTTAAAAACTTCAATCATGTTTGATTTTTGTGGCCATCTATAGCCCTAGATTTTTTATTAGACGACATGGCCATTTTCGAGAAACCTTTAATATTAGCTTTTAACTATTACCGATCCCCAAGTAAATTACATAATATATAGATTTATGAACCCGTAGGAATGATATTGTCTTAAAACATAAAACAACTTTTTTTGAGAGAAGTCCTAAGTATTAATTATAGGAATTAAAATATTCAACAAACTGCCTATGAAATAAAAACTATTAAGAAAGCAGAATATTTAAAAATAAATTTAAAAAACAGTATTGTATCACCGTGCCTTATGATTTGGAGGATGTCATATTTAATATCTGCCGAGAAATAAAGTTTTCTTTTTCGTTTATTTTTGCCACGGTACACACAACCCTCTAAAACACCATCAATCGTAGAACTCTTCTGCCGGAATGTGGTTGTGTAGCCTTTGAGGATTCCTCCAACAACTGTAAGGTCCCGGGTGTTATATTTTCCCGATACTTGAAGGTAAAGAAACCAATTAATGACAGTTCTTTACTGTTAAAAAATCTATTTCTTACCGAACTAGAGAGAAATAGTAAATTATAGATTTCTTCTACTTGCAATCCTTAGAAATAGAATTCAGAAAGTCTGTATTAGGTATATATTTAAAACGTAACTAATTAGTAAAAGAAAATTCAAAATATTGTTTTAAGCGAAGCACTGTTTTTAAATTTCGGGAAAGTGTCTACCATATTCTACTCATATGTAAACAATTGTTTTTTATTGATTAGACAATAAATATTTATAACACGACGTGACACATTATAATATGTGTCATATAGTATGTTTATTTTGTATTGTTATAGTGTTTGTTGAAACGATAACAATTGCTCCCTGGCCCCCAGTGTGGGATCGTGACTCCAAAGCTTAGAGTACAATGAGAAATAAAAACCGGGTCGCAGTGCCAAAACCCTGCCGACAATATAGTGTATTTGCTTATACAGGCAGTGTGGCTTTATTATGCGAACTTTAGTTGGTTTCTGAGCAAAATAAAAAATTAGTCTCCTTAATACACCCCTTAAATAACATTTTTTTTTCTTAATTGCAATATTATTATCAATCGAACCTCTATACTAAATTATATTTATATAGACCTTTCAGTAATTCATTATCTGCAAACTAGTTTTTTCAAAAAATTTGTAAATCCGGTCCTGTCAGGCCGATTTTATCAAAATTTTAGGGACACTTTTAAATTACTACCAGAGGGTTAAATTTCAATTTTGAAACGATTCGGAGAATTTTTTCGGTATTTTGGGGCCCAAAAACATTTTTCAACCCCTAAAAACTACCCTTAAAATAGCCCGATTAGGCCCATTTTAAATAGGCTTCTTGCGGTGATGGATTTCAACACGTGGACCAAATTTCGTTAAAATCAATTAACTCCTTCGAAAGTTATTGCCCGCACACACACACACATATATATATATATATATATATATATATATATATATATATATATATGTATATATATATGTATATATATATATATACGTATATAAATATATATATATACATATATATATATATATATATATATATATATATATATATATATATATATGTATATATATATATATACGTATATAAATATATATATATACATATATATATAAACATTTTTATTTTTAAAAATGGTGCCAATGTGTTTAGGAGGTTATGAAACGTCGAGAAATTTTGGTCCGACCCCTAGGTCCCGCCATCCGACCAACGCCAATAGTGTATGTTGCCATATGGCAAATACACTAATAACTTAAAGAAGGGAACAAGGCTGTGGGGTATTCAAATCAAAGTATAGTTTTGTGTGTAATCCGTACCCAGTAAGAATAGTTATAAGATAAAGCCCTAGCGCTCACTGCTCAGACACTGCCAAGAAAAAAAATTCTAAAGTTAAAAATTTTTTTTTTTGTATTACAATTTAATAATTCGCATGACCAATTTTTAAAAAAAAATTTCCATCATTGATCAACAAAAGGAAGCTGTTGTGTCCTTCACAATTGAGGAATATGGACGGTAATGACCTTAGGGAAAATTATAGAAAATGATGACGGATCTTCAGCATATGAAGTGCTTTCATGCGTGACCTTTTTCCTAACCGTTGTTTACAACAATTTTTTACAGCACCAAATAAGAATAAAACATATTAGTGCAGTTAAATGAGCGAAGAAAAAATTTTAAAATTGAATTAAACATTTCAACAACTTTTTATTATTAATGCTACATCGGCAAGTTATTAATAACAGTTAAGAGAATTTTTTATCTATAAAATTGCTCTCGGTAAAATTACGGTTACGGAGGTACAGCAAAAAACTATACTAACAGACCTCTTTTCTAGATAATGACCAAATTGGGATATACTCGTCCAGAAATCTCGGTTTTAAACTTATTTACAGGGGCGTAGCTACCGCCGTATCTGCCGTATCAATTATACGGGGCCCCCGGGCCACGAGGGCCCCAAACGTGCGTAAGCAAAAATTAATGAAAACTTCCCAAATTTTTTTTATTTCAGAAATGACAAAAGTCAAAAAAAGCAATTTCTTTTTTTCCCGCGTAAAGCGTGCGTTCAAAAGTTGGCAACACCCTACATCGGTTATCGCGGGCTGCGGGATTTCCCCGTTTAAGTCATTTACTTCAACGGGGGAAGGGCCCCCAAACAAATTTTTATACGGGGCCCCGCCAAGGCACGCTACGCTTCTGCTTATTTATAAACCTCAAGATGAAAAAAAATAGCTACCAATCCAAAATGCACGGTTGATTGACGAATCTACGGCGCTATATAGTCTTAACTTCAATTTCTTTTTTAAAGATTTTATAAGGTTCAAGGATAATTGAAATAAAGTAAATTTTATGGCGTTGAAATTATAATTGTTTAATTATAATTTAATTTGTATGTGATAAAAATAATTTTGTATTAACAAATTACTTGAATATATTAATTTCTCATTCATTTGCCTTTTGAAGTATCTCTGTTATCTTTGTCCCTATTGATTTTGCAAGATCTTTGCTTCCTGATTCAACTTTGGCTTCAAAGTCTTCGGCAATTTGAGAAATCTAAAAAAAAAACGAATATTTCATTTCATAAACTCATGTCGTGTTTACAATCGTGTTCAGAAAATTCGAGCTAGTAAATTTCTCAGAAACACCCTTATAAAGGAGCTAATGATTTTACTTATAGTATTTCCTCAAACCTGAGTTTTTGTAAGTTCATTAAAGGCTCTATCTATAAAGACCGCAGTCTGGCAGCTGAGACCAGGGACAATGCGTGGGTGGACGCGGTCAAAGATGTCAAACTGGAGGTGTCACTAAATATATTCCTTCACGTTTTAAATTTTCTGAGTGATAAGTTCAGGTGCCTTTGAGGACTAAAACATAAATCTGGCATTTGGTACCCGGGACAACCCTTGTCTGGCAAAGGGTTGAATATTATGCCGAAATCCGTAACTCCCTCAAAATATTTTTTTCAAATCTGTCCCCGGTCTCAGCTGCCAAACTGCGGTTCTTATGTTCAGGCTGGTGTCCTTAATGAATTCACAAAAAATCAGGTTTAATGAAATAAAATCGTCACAAGCTCTCGGATATTATTTGAATTATTATTTCATAATTACTTAAAGTGCATAGTTACTAAGAATGATTTGTCGACTTGTTTTATAGGCATTCTTTATTTGAAAAAGATATAACATACTTTTGTAAGCAATGAAACAAATATCTAGGGCGCTTAATTAAAAAATGTAACAGATGTGGTTTTCTTTGCAAAATCAAAAATCATATAATAATATTTTTTTACTATCAATTTTATACCTTAAACGAATTAATAATATTTTAAAATTTTCTAGCTTTTTTTCGAGTCGCGGTAGTGGAATTTAAATTTTTTCTTATAAAGCCTAAATGTTCATGATAAAATGATTTTCTGAAAACTATAATTCGCTTATGAAAATGAATTCGGATTGAGGATGGCGATTATAAACATTTAGTATTCAAATTTTATAGTTTATGAAAATATTTGTTCATTATACTTGATGACTGTTCTTGAAGAAGTCTTCTGATTCTTTCTTCAGCGAATCAATTAATGTTTGATCAATGGTGCTCTCAGTATCACGTCGGTCACGAAGCACGCTTCCTTGAGACAACTGAAAAATGTTAATATTTTTATATTTATACATGGGTGTGACATATTATAATATGTTTCTTACCACTATATTCTATTGATATAGAGTTTTTTGAGACGATATGAATTGCTTCATGGCCCCCAACGCGTGATCGTAACCCCAAAGCTTTTAAAAATGTTGAGTCCAGACTGCCCAAAGGCTTTTGAATTTAAATGTTTTTTATTTTTTTAATAATTCATCATACATAATGGGTATTGCATATCGAAAGGAGAAAAAAATGAAACCATAGCTAATTAATAACAGATTAATTAGAATGTATAAAACTTTATAAAATATCACGCACTAATAATAACAATAATAATAATAATGCATTTAACGTCCGTTTCTCGACTTTATGTCATAACAGACGCCATTCGCACTATTACTGTTTTCCATCTACCACTTCCCGTTATTTTCAACATTTTTAAAACTTCAACTTAAGTAATAGCAATGGGCGAATGAAGGAATTATAGGAAATTAGGATACGGTAGTTAATTTTTGAACTAGGAGTTTGTTAGGTAATCGGCCATGGCCTCGAATAAGGAACCATCTCGATATTTATTTGGAATTAATTGAGGGAAACCATGAAACACCTCAACAAGATGGCCAGTACAGGAATTACCGTTTCTCGGCGAGAGGCAGTAGGAAAAAGTCCCAACCACATCTGCCCCCGCCGGGATTCGAACCTGGTACCTTCCGAATGCGAGTCTAGTGCCCTCATCACTATGCTACATCGCTCGGTAAATACCTCGGACTACAAAAGGCGTTAGGATTGTTTGTCATTATATTTAAAGATGTGCATTTGTGATATTATTCAAATATGTACTACCAAAGTAACCATGGACACAGGGATCATAAAAACACGTTTTATCGGAACTTAGTTAAAAAATATATATTTAAATTAAATATAACTTTGTAATTAAGAAGAAAAAAAATAAATAACAGTAGTTTTGCTATAAAACTTCTTTCAATTGATGCAAAAAAAAGCATTCAAATACTCAATGATTAACAGTCCGTCTTCATCTTCATTTACGTCGTAGTTGAAGTCATTATAATAATCATAAACAATCATAAATAATTTTTAGCATGCTACTGTAAAACAAATTCCTTAAGGGGGTGCGAAAGATTAAAAATGTTAAACAACAAATTACTTCAACTTATCTTGACTCATTGACCGGCATACTTATATAATTAAAGTTTTTAATTTTATTCCCAAGTTTAAGTTTTTGTTATGTCAAACTGATTAATAATATTTACACATCCACATGTACTTAGCAACACGCTTTAAACTTCTGTCTTTGTCAGTTTCATGTAATATAGGAGACAAACTAAGTTCCCCTTTCGAGGACAATTATTCTATTTCCCCTCGATTTTTACTTTTTTCAAACAGATACGTCGCTAAAGAAGTTAAACTTCAAAAAGATTTTCACTGAATTTCGTTCGGCACTTGGTAGAACAAGGATAATTTAAATAAAGTAAATGTTATCGCGTTGAAACTAGAATTTTATTTACTTTTCTATAAAATTATTCCTTAACATTTAATTTAAATGTAATAAAAATCATATTGTATTATTAAATTACTTTAATATATTAATTTCTCATTCTTTTGCCTTATTTAATAACTCTTCTGTCTTTGTTTGTACTGACTTTGCAAAATCTTTGCTTACTGATTCAACTTTAGCTCCAAACTCTTTAAAGTTGTCTTGGACACTCTTGGCAATTTGATCAACCTACAAATAAAAACAAATGATTCATTTAATAAACTCACGTCTTTTTTGCTCTGATAAATCGAGCTGGTAATTATTCCAATACGCTCTTTTTTGAATTATTATTTCATAACTATTTAAAATGAATAGCTACTAAGAAGACTCTTTTGATAGGGATTCTTTATTTGAAAAAGATTTGATATATTTTCCTGAACAGTTAATCAAAAGTTCATTGCGTTTAAAAAATGTAATATTGATGGCATTCTTTGCAAAAACAAATGTCACATTTTAATTATAAATGTTATAATTTAAACGAATTAATAGTATTTTTAAACATCCCTACTACTTCCTTTTCAAGTCCCGATAGTGAAATTTAAATTGCTATGGCAAAATAATTGTTTGAAAACTACAATTCACTAATGAAAGTGCAACTTCGTATAGATTATAATAATGTTTAATGTGGAAATTTTATAGTTTTTGAAAATATTATGTAGATCATTACTTGAATACCGTCCTTGAAGAAGTTTTCTACACCCTTCGACCACGAATCAAGTGTTTGATCAATGGTTTTTTCAGCATCAGATGTCGACGAAGGCACATCGCGGCGGTCACGAAGCACGCTTCCTTGACACACCTGAAACAAAAGTCAATATTTTGTTTTACTAGATGCGCTGTCGGGTACTCTTTAAAAATATTGAAAGGCTTTTTCAGCACAACTCACGTTTAACTACTGTATGGTCTGGGCTCAAATGTTTTTCAGCTTTTCAAGATTAGATCTTGAAGTAAACTTTTAAACGGGACAAGATTGTCTCGCTCTCCACAGATTTAACTAATTTTTACAGGCTTTTATTCAACTTTTATCAGTCATTCAATTTGGGTCAAATCTTACAATCAAAATTAAGACTAGATCTAATTAATCTAGAGTTCTTGAAATTTTTCGCACTTGTATATTATGTTCGGCAACACTGCGATATAGTTTATCTAATATCGTTCTAAATCCAATATGGCGGACACCTCAAGATGACGAATTACCTTTTTCTTCCATTATGAAAAATGCTCAAATTAAGACGTAAAATGTGAAAATAAAATACTAGAAAAAAAATTATGTCAAGCCATTATTGTAATGTATTAAAAGGAAAAATAATTTTCAATAGCTTAGATTAAAAATTATAAAAGCGTGGGCCGTAACTAATGAACTATCATAGAGCATGCAACCCACGCTTTTATAATTATGAACTTGAATTATTGAAAATTATTTCTTCCTTTTTAGTACACTGCAATGAAAACTTCGTCTTTAAACAGTTTTTTTTTCATTAAAAAAAAAAAATAGAACCTGCGTAATGATCACTGTAATTTAATCGTTTAATCAGTTTTACTGACCCGTATTTTTCTGAGTATGATTTTGTTTTGTAAACAATATCTTTCTTTTAAATTCAAGGTTGTAAAAAAATAAATGAGCATACATTATCAGCATGATAGATAAATTTTACTACGTATTTATGAATAAATGACGAAATTGAAAGTAAAATAAAAAAAGTAGGCAAAAGCAAGAGTGTACACTCTGCTAAGTTTAACATCATATGATAAAAAAATAGAGAAAATACTAAAAAATATATATATGTATTAAATAAATGAAATATGGATTAAAAAAAACAAAAGCAAAAAACTTAATGGTGTCGACCGGACATGAAGGACCGCGGGCGAATTACACTACCATGTTGTAGTCAATATACTTATTTGTACTGTAAGAGTAGATTGTATATCTGTGTTGTAATGGATTATTATACGACGAACGTGACATTATATTTAAAACGAGCGCTAGCGAGCTTAACAGTCACGAGATCACTTACCTCCTATAAAATAGCTGAAATTCACTTCATTTTTTAAAACTTTTGACAATTCATTTTTGAACAAACGTCTCTTCTAAAACTGGATTATAAACAACTGACAAACAAACTGTGATTTACTATGGAATTGGTGTAGCCCGACCAGTTTTATTTTACTTCACCACGCTAGTGTGTAATGGGTCACATTATATGCCTATATACATGCACGCAATCAGCTATTTTATAAGGGGTAGTTCGAGGTCTTAAGCTAAGTGGGGGCTCATGACAGTGTAAGAAATATGGGGCCCCTTTCACAAAAAATTGGGCTATGAACAGGAATAGACAACATACGAGTTTTGTTGCAGGAGCTCGGGAAGATGGGCCTGGGCAGTGCAAATAAAACTTTTTTTATAAATATTTTTTTTAATATTGAATCTATCAACAGACTTTGCTTCGTGTTCGACGTAGGCACAGCTATATTTAGTAATATAATCAATACATCAGGATATGCATATTGAACTCTAGTGGGTTGAACAATCATAATTTTATCATTAATATAACAACGGTTTTCCTAGTAGTAACATCAATGACAGGTCAAAGGTGATATTCAATAATAGGTAATTATCTAAAGTCAAGGCTGTCCTGTAGAAATTTAATAGGAGAAGCGTATCTCTATTATTTTATAGATAAATTGAAAAAAATATCCAAATATCACAAATTTGCGTATTTATTGTGCTCATTCATTCAGCATGTTTCCTAAAAGTGCTCCGAATTTGAGAGATTCGAGATGTTAAAAAAAAAAGAAAAGTTCTTGGTTTACGTATTTTGTAGCCTCATTAGATTTGGCGTGACACTTTTTACAAACATGGCAAATATTTTCCAAAAAAGAATTTAGCTTATCGCCAGGAGGTTCATAATCATTTTGAAGAGTGCAGCGAGTTTGTGTAGGCATCCAACACAAACATATTGGCTACTTTAATATTCAAAAATGACAACTGGTAAAGTTATAAAATATAACTAAATAATTGTATAACCTCAATAATTTATACAGAATACAGGAGCGTGTCTCAGAAACTGATTCAAATACAATCTCAATTAAATAAAAAAATATAAGAAATCTTTTTACAGAAATCTTACTGCATTTTAAACTACAGTATTTTTTTTAACAATTTTTATGTTGGTAAACGTATAAAGTTTTATTCATTGATAAAAAAGAACTTAAAAGAAAATGAACTCCTTAAAAAGCATTATCTGTTTGGAGGAAGTTGAATATTTCTAAAAACTATTGGCATTTTACATTTTAGTGGCTTTTCAATACGTAGTTTGCACGTTATTAACCATCTTCTTCGGTCTGTTTTTATATTTCAATACTACTTAAACTAGAAAATAACTGCGGAATGTCCTGTTACATAGAAAAAAATCATCAAAATCGGTTCACAAATGCCGAATATAATATGATGTAACACCTTAGTTATTGAAGTCAGTTAAACACGATTTGGTCGAAAAAAAAATTAATTGTATCAATCCGTAAATATTCTGAACAAAACGGGGGCGAAATTTTTCAAATTGGTTAACCCCTCGAAAAGCTATGACTAAACAAACATTAAAGAATATATATAGGTACATGTCGAATTGCGTATTTTTTTTAGTTAACTATTGCGCATAGTTATTCGAGTTCCATATGTATGACAATGAAATAAAATTATTTTAAAAAACCCTCAGACAGTTTCTATGCGTTTACATGTGAAAAAATATTTTTGAATAATTTAAATAAAATTACTTACTTGGATTAGACAAAGAGCGCCAACAAAAAGCAGTGCTAATCTTGCCATCTTGATTTGTTGAGTGAACTGATGATCAATAAATAGGTCAGTCAAAGTGCAAAAACTGCAATGATACTAGCAAATAGTTGTACTGAATTCAAATACGTACAATATATACTCTAACAAGACGCACTGTAAGGTTTCCAAAGCCTCCCATCCGTTTTGTTCTTGACTCAACAAAATAATCACAACTTAGTCAGGGATAGACAAAGTGATTCGAAAATATTAATTGTTAACCTCATAGCAAAATCTTTTTCTAAATTTAATCTTTGAAGCCGTCAACTCCTAGTAAATATTTTCAAAATGTTATTATTATTTTGCTAAATATTAAGATAGATAGATTGTAGGTTATAGACGCGTCCTTAATATTTAATTAAAAAAACTCGGATCGCAGTGACAAATCCTGCCGACAACTTAGTTTATTTGCTAATAATGTGGAATTAAGTTTATTTTTGGATAAAATAAAAAAATTAACTCCTTAAATTAATATTTTTTTCCTTAATTGCAACATTATTATCAACCCAACATCTGTACCAAATTAAATACATCCTTTAGTAAATAAATTTGTCTGCGCAGACTAATCTTTTCATAAAATTTGGAAATTCAGTTTCTGTCGTGCCGATTTTATTAAAATTTTGGCAGCATATTTAAATCTTTACTAAAGGATTTAATTTCAATTTTGAGAAGATTCGGTATTTTTCAATCACTAAATATAAATAAAAAAAATTTAAATAGACTTCGTGCGTTTGTAGATTCCAACACGTGGACCAAATTTCGTTTAAATCAATTAAGTGTGTCGAGAGCTATCGTGCTAACACACACACTAATTTACACAGAACGAAAAACTGACGTAAATATAATTAAAAAAGACGTTGAAACAATGTATTTGGACATTATTTTTCAACCGATGCTCGACTTAATCATTGTAACGTACTATTGTTGATTGATAAAGGTTAAGGTGATTATATTAACGCCCGAGGGACATTGATTTCTTCAAATAGTTTTAAAAATGAACTGCATTATATTAATGAACAATGTTTGTAAGTCAATAATCACAATTATTAATATGATCCCATAAAGCTTTAACTTTGTATCATGGTTTTAATGTTTTCTGTACATCGATTATTCAATCGCATTCATCGTATTGATGATAAAAAACATCAACTTTATCACTTGAATATCAATAGTTGGCCATTGTATTAATGATTTTGTATGGTTTGTTTAATTAAACCAGTGTATTGGTCTAATGCTTAGTGGCATTAATATAAGAACGGCAGGCATTAATCCATGGCTGCGTAGCATTGCCTTAACGATTCAAGGAAGGTGGTTTATTGAAAATATTTATAAGAAAATAAAAATGACCAAATTAACAGACAATTAGTGTATAATATTAAAAAATGATCGACGTTCAGTCATAACGGTGATAATTTTTAATATGATATACTAATTGTATGTTAATTTAGTCATTTCTATTTTATTGTAAATATTTCGTACAGGTACATTTTTGAAAAGACATGAATCAGATTTAATTGTAATATTTATTCAATACAAAAAAATACAAAAAAAATAATACATACTCCATTCCAGCATTTCGCAACCTTTGGGTCGCGAAGGAACTGGTAAAATAGCGAAATAAAAATATAATTAGATATCTTATACTTGAAAAGATAACACTTGGGAAATTAACTGAAGATTTCAATTTTAAAAAATTACTTTTAAATTATAAATTATTAGTCCATGATACATATCATGTTGATATAGTAACTTTTTCTGATTTTATATTATAAAATAATTGAATACGACTTCAAAACATAATATGTTGGGTCGCGTTTTAAAAAGGTTGAGAAACGCTCCACTGTACAGTTAAATAATATTATAAACACATAATAATTAATTTGCACTGATTTTTCACTCGGCACGTGGTAGTAGGTATAATGAAAATATGTAATTTAGTATAAGTTTTGCACTCCTGAAGATGGACTTATTGTCCGAAACGATCGTCGAGAAATAAAGAATTATTTGTAGAATTTTCAAGTTTTTTTAATTACTTGTTAACATAATAATTTATTATAAACTTAACATTGTAGACTGTAAATTATACAGGCTGTCCAAATAGTGTGTTCTCGGCCGATATAAAAACTTTTAGCCTTTTAGGTTTAGGTGTAGATAATGCATGCCAATGGTGTATAAAAAATATATAAACTTAACACACTAGTAATTTCACTGTATCTGTAACACACTTTTTAATTCTTTACTTAAAGCACAAGTATAAAAAAATGCCTTTAAACACGGATACAAGCAACCGATTACTACATTTGCACAAAGCCGCCAACAATATTTTTGCCTGTTGCGACCTGTGATCGTGTGATGTCTTATTGGTTATGTAGGAATGAGGGGCGATGGCATTGATATATCAAGGGTTAAAACATAACCACAACGTACTGAAGCATAAACGGAACGAAATAAAATATTGAGTTAGTACCATTTTGTCCCACTAAACTCAGTATTCATTATATTAAGGTCTGGATACATTGACTAAACATTTTGCTGAACAATTTTACGTTGATATAATCATAAGGCCATTAACTTATGCATTATTACAATGCGATGTGATAAATTACCGATACGTAGTATTAAACACTTCGTGGTCATTAGCTAGATGCATTTTTGTCGTTGCACCAATGTAAATTTCATTGTTTACATAATTTTTTACATTGAATGTATGATCATATTATATTATTATAATGGAGACTCGATCATTATTATGACGAATATGGTATTAGACAATCAATAAAATTCATACTTATTATCAGTTTTGCACAATGTATTAAGGAAAAAAATGATTATAATAATGATTTACGTTTGATCACTAGCGATCATTAATAAAAGGTCAACTATTTTTTTCTGTGTAAGTACTAAAAAGTAACCACAAAACATTAAATTTTTTTCCTCGACAGGCCTTTCGTTGACCATTAGGTTTGGTAATAATTAATTAAAAATATTAATGAATTTGGTTCAAGGATCCTGAAAGTTAATAAATTTTGAAAAAAAACTAACAAATAATTTTGACAGCCCTAGATGAACTTCGTATCACTGATATAGTATGCCAATAGAGTGGTCACTCATCATACATCTAACTGGATAAAAAATGCCTGTCGGACTATCAATGTTTACAATTTATTTAGTCAACAAAAGTATTTTTTTATGTTCATCTTAAACTTCCAAACGTCATTGTTTTATACGTTTTAAATTAGTTCTATTCGTTGAAAAAAATCGGAATCTCTGACAGTGAATTCATTGAAACCCTAATGCTGTGTTTCTATCTTCTGGTACGAGTTTCACCAATAAATCTAAATGTAAGACTGAATGTCGGCACAAGAAGTATTTTGGAGTTTTGTGATTATTTTTTTAGTAGTTAGAGAACATTCATAATCTTCTAGTTGAGATTAGTCATTGTTTTTGTTTTACATTATGATTGCAAATAAGATAAGATCTAAGGTATTTTAGTATTGAGTTACAAAAGGTATAATGTATCAGCTTTGCCCTTGAACCAAATATGATGCATTCTGAACGTAAAAAATAGCCTAAACAATTTAATCAGTGCATTTCTCTAATTATTTCGAGTTAATTATGAATAAAGAAATTTGATCGAAAACAGATTTGTCACTCGAGTTACGATACGAGAGAGAAATGTAATCAGGATTTTTGCAAATTTAATATGCCATCTTTGATGATTTTATAACAATTACATTTTCATTCAATTGCAATAATTGGCTTTGGAATAGCCGAGCTGGCGATTCTCTCTTATGCCCAACAAGTAGTTACTAGATTCTACTCCGAAAACTGGTAAAAGTATCAACTGAGTTTTCAATGTACTATTGAAAAATATCCAATTCAAAATCTTAAGTGGTTTTGAATTTAAATAACCCTGGCTGTTGGTGGCCTTAAAAAACAAAAAATCATTATTAGATCATTTTTACAATCAAGTCATAATTTAAGTGTATGTAATGATCTAGCGTGTTTGTTTGTAAACGTAACGCATGAACATAATTCAGTTCAATTGCATTAGTAATGTAACCATGAAAAGGAAAAATAAATGTCAAATGTTAATTTATTTAAATCCAAATTCCCTGAGATATTTTATTAACCTATATAGCTTAATAATTGTTTAGTTTAAACAAACTAGCAAATAGATGGATACATTGAGAGAAAAAATTTGTAACCCCGCGAGACGAAACTGTAATAAAAATCCAATACTTTCTAGGTTTTGACCAGATTATTTCAACTAAACGGAGCTTTCCGTTCAGTTGAAAACAAATTCCATTGTTAAATTGGGATTAAAAGCTGGAAGTCGTATCGAAAAACAAGCAGAAACAAATGTAGGTACAGTGTTATTTATTTATATTGATTATATTAATTATGTGCTGCAATCGATTTGCATAAATTCTTTTGTTTTTTAGATCTATTCATATTTAATTCATGACTGTTATAAAAGTAAGTACAAGGTGGGAATATTAATGCTTCATTGTTTTTTTAGCTTCCTTTCATTTGTTTATATATTTATAGAGTACAATCTAATTTCACAGTCAATGTCTACTATTGATTTCACATTAATAATAATATCAACATTGTGTCATAATAGATGCCATTTACACAATTACTATCTTCTTTTATTGTTTCGCGGAACGCACTGACTTCGTCAAACAAATATCTTAGACCGTTTCTTCGTTTTGATTATCTATTTTGCATAACCACTACCCTCGCATTATTGAAGTGCGAAATACAATATCTTTATCACTCCGAACAAAAAAATTACCAGAAATGCATTTTCTGTTATTTTAAGTCGAAAACTGGAGTAAAAATATATCGTATGGACTAGTACTATGTCTAAAGAAACTATTTCATTGAAAAACTATTTTGTAAATGTAATATTTTTTTTTTAATATCTATTTTATAAAAATGTAAATACAAAACTTAAACTATCAAATATCATGCGTAACTAAAACTAATTTTATATTGGAGAAGTTCGAATTCTTTCTTTATCTTGTGCCCTCTTAAGATCATTTCTGGAAGCCAATTGAAATGTGTCAAGAATTCCAAGAATTAGGTTAAAAAGCGGCCTGTGCACCGGTCCAAATTCTTGAGGCCTTGCATCACGCTGCCTAAAAAATATAAAATTTCATAGTAACTATTAATTTAAAATACAAGTTTTATCAAACACAAAAATGGGGAAAGAATATTTTACAGTTGAATATTGACAAACCAAAATGGCCACTCTACATTATTCCTGTCTATAGATGTATAAAAGAAATTGGAAGTTATTTGGAATTATGCAGGTTTATTTATATGTATGACACATTTCTTGTAGTTATTGTGTTTAGCTGACAGATAATAATCAACCGTGACAGTTCTAATAAGCATTGATATTGTTGTCGTTGATTCCCGTGACGTGAATATCGTCGGTATAATCCCAAAAGTGAGTAACTAATAAGTTAAAGGAATAACCAACTATTTAAGTGATACTGCGGTGACGCAACGAATTTTTTAAAAACCAGGCTTCGCTCTTGTGAAGGTCGGTTTTTTCTCAAATTTGCTCTCATTAATTTTGATTTTAACCTAAACTTAGGCGAGTGTTCTTAACAAATACCCCTTGAAATCATCATCTCAAGTCTTTTCACGGTTACAGCTTACCCGACGCTATTTTTTAACATAAAAACATAAAAAGTTGGCGTATACATTTAATGAACGAGCAAGATTCACACGGTTTGATTTGATTTTTAAGTTACTTGACTTGAAATCAAGTCAAGCTTAGGTCAAGAATTCTAATTGCATCCTAATAGGTAAAGCAATAAAATTTATTTCTATTCTATTCTATTTTTTCGTCCTTGCACAATTAATAACGTTTCTCTCCTCAAGAACTTAAACATCACACAACATGATTCAGATTTGATTTGCAGATCGAAGTTTTACCCCTGTTACTTTAAATGTGATATTATAATATAAACAACTTTTAATTTTAAATTGGTTCAGTCATTTGTCAGTAAGATAGAATATGAAATGTCGTATCATTTCCTGAACACAATTGGCAAATAAACATTTCAATAATCTTCTTTCAGCGGTCCTAAATTTACATAGTTTTATTACCTGCACGATTTAATTTATTTCAAAAGTAATTTTTGCATGGTCCATATTTGTAGTTTATTTATTTCTAAAAATAAAAAGTGTAAGCGCGTTTGTAGTTATATATCTTTGGCGTGATTAAAAAGTAATTTTTAATATAGCTGCAAATAATTTATTGAAATGAAATCTTGAAAAAAATATTTTAAAACACTCAAACTTTTATTTTGGATTTTACTTTTATATTCAATCCATTGAGTAATCAAAAATACGGTATTATAAATTCTGTTGAAAACATTTAAAACGACTATTAGTTATCAAAGGTTATAGTCGTCTAGTATATTATATAATTTCTAGATGATAGAAAGTGCATTCATTTCGTCCATCTGTTATTTCAATCTGAGTTTATGGCCAACTTCCTATTGTCGAATTTTTGTTGCTTGCTAAAATTTTATACTCAACGTGCCAAAAGAAGTATAACTTCAAAAAAAAATCGTTTTCTAATCAATATCTAATGTATAAAATGTTTCGTTTTCTATAGGGTTTTTTATTTTGTGTGGCAACTAGATGAAAAAACGTGTTACAGAATATTGATAAGTTAATTGGGAACTTGGATATAAATAAATTGATGCTAAATTTTCAAAATTTGCAACATTTCGTTGGTTTATTTTCAACTTCTTCAGGCAAGCTATAAGAATACAATTAATACAATTAAATACATTGATAATTATGTAACAGAAGACATATTTTTTTTTTTTTTTTAACAATTAAATAAAATTGTAGTATTTATCCAAGTTCCCAATTAACGTATCAATATAAATAAACATGGATGAGAATCAACACACTGTGTTACAGAATGTTATGTCTTTTTGTAGCAGTATCACTCTAGAACAACTACCTAAATTGATTTTGATGAAAATTCGTATGTTCATCGATACCCAAATTTAAAAACCTAAGCTGTTTTTGACTTTGATCTAAAAGCTGCATCTGACGATCTACAAGAAACTTAACCGGTAATCACACAATCATGATACAATAAACTTTGCGTGTGTATGCGAGCCTTAAGTTGACACTTATCAATTTTTTTCTTATATTAAAAAGGTCATTGGATTGACTGACCTGCCATTACGTCTTATAGGCATTTCAATCGATGAGTCGTCATCGCTATCTTCAAACGAGTCACTATCGATTTTTTTCCTTTTTATGCTGTTTTTATCATTTGATCTTCCGTCACTTAAGGTTAACTGAAAAAGAAATAATTTTATATAAAATTAATACATTTAAAATAGAAATAAATTATACACGCTTGACAATTGAGGTCATTAGCGTGTATACTGCAAAAAAATCATGTAAACATGAAAAATATTTCTGGTGTTGCGACGCTTATGAAGTCTGTTGTTAAGCGTCTACAATCAACAACTTTTATCTTCTAGTATTGCAGCTTTCAGTCGAGATGAGATAATATAGAATTGTAAAATGTTTTGTTTCGATATAAGACATACAACGATAAAAAAAAACGGTCCAGTAGCTCTTGAGATAAACGTCTCAAAAACTCGTAAAATATAGTAGCTGCAGGTACGGACCCCTCCGTCTACAACGATTTTAATAAAATTTCGTTTAGTACGATATGGTAAAATCGATTCATAAGGAAACGTTGCAATGCACGTATACTGTACACTATAAAAACCGATTGTAGAACATTAAGCTAAGGTGGCAGTGAGGTAGAGAGGCAACCTCGTAACCAAACGGTCGTATGTTCGATCACGGCGGTCGGTGCCATTTTTATTTTTTATTTTTACAGGTATACCAGGT
The DNA here is from genome assembly GCA_034508555.1 of Venustoraphidia nigricollis. NCBI lineage: Eukaryota > Metazoa > Arthropoda > Insecta > Raphidioptera > Raphidiidae > Venustoraphidia > Venustoraphidia nigricollis. The sequence continues at coordinate 468,292 of JAVRKA010000032.1, read as the reverse complement.
TTACTTCTGCAGTGTGTAATGTAAAATACTCATTCTCTTTTTAAAATATAAAATCAGCTAGCGACAAATCAAATTGTTATTAAAAAATGAATAACCACCGTAAAAAAATCTCTAAAAATTTTTTTTGTGTCTATTCATAAAATAATTATGTACACACGTTGTATTTTTAATCCATATTTAGTATGTTGTTAAAAAATAACACTAAAACTATATGGGTGCGGTCAAAAAATCTAAAATTTGTAAAAAACTGTTTTGTGACTTACCTCATAAAACATTATAACGACACAAAATAGCAAAACACAAATTTTAGAATCCATATTGTATTTCTGAAATATTAAAAATATAAAACACAACTTAATTAATTGATTGTTGAATTAATAATGTGTCACGGTAACAAAAATGACAAATATTACGGTACAGTTGCTTTGAAATGTGATAGTATGCAAAATTTATTTCAAAATTTATAAACAATTTAACGTAACGTATAGAAAATAACAATATTGCATTTCTTAACGTACATTTTTACAATCGCAGCACATTCGAAGCCTGTTTTTTTGTTTACGTTTTTATTACAAATATGTCACATAATATAATAATAAACACTAATTATTATCTAATAAAGTATTAAATAATTGTATAAATGATTTCAGAAAAAAAAATATCAAGCGACCAAGTTTTCGAATAATATTCAGGGTTGGTAGACCAGAAAAAGCCAGGGAATTTTAGAGCTTTTAAAAATGTCACAGAATTCAACAATATATCGTGGAAAATCATATATTCACCAAGTATAATCACATTCAAACAATAAATTCGAACAATAGAGCTCGAAATGTACCATAAAACATATATCATCTATAAAATTGAATTAAAATTTTCTGCTCAAATTTCTCACTACCTCAAATTTAATTCCTCAAAAATAAGCAGCGTCTTTTTTAAAAATATGCTTTCGAAATATGTATATTTTTAAGACTATCAACTACTAGTGTTCTTAGTCTGAATAATAAATTGAAAATCCAATATCAGTTCTCAGACTAGAACTTGAGACCTCTAGGGTTATGGACACATGAACTCAGCTCAAAATATTTTGAATGAAAAATATGTTAACTCTCATTATTCTTGAATTTCAAAATCAATATTTGTTTATATAGGTGTCAATGAATTTTCCATTTTTAATATTTTTGTTAAATAAATACAATGTTTTATTTAATCCCAATTTTATTAGATATATACGTTTTGGAAGTCTTGTTCATGTAAATAAAAATCCAACATATTTAATACAATTTTTTATATTAACAAAAATAATATAATATTAATAACAAAAATATATAAATAACATAAAAAAAATAAAACAAAAATTATCACTATTTCGCGTGCTGCTACTTAGATATCATTTATTTCCCTTTTATAAATAGGACAAGTCAGCGGGTTGTCTCTCAGATTACTGAAACTTTGCAACGGATTTCCAATTTCCGGAAGTGGTATTATTGTAGTTTGTCCAGAAGACAAGGAAGGCAAATGTTCAGCATTGATAACTGTAATCGGAAGGTCAGGTCGGGATTTGACAATCTCACTGAATTCATTGTTGGAAACTAACAACGCTGGGAGACGTGGAATAACACTGCTCGGGGAATATGGAATAGCTTGATAAGGTGCTGGTCGTGGGATACTTTGAGGAGAAGATTCTTCGAAAGTATTTGAATAAGATTGATATTGATTTGTATGGGGAGATGGCATTGTCAGAAAAGGTTGACCTAATAGATTCATATAATTCTGTTGCTGTTGCTGGGAACCAGAAGATGAAGTTTTCTTGACTGAAATGCTTTGACTTCCATATCCGACACTGTCCGAAATTGTCAGTTTATTCTGACGTGATTGTTGCTGAGCTCTTTGACGATTTATTAAATCGTTGTCAATGATTTTTATTTCGTCACATGGTTCTGGTTTAGCTTGTGGTATATTATTTTGTATCGTTACGATTTCAGGTGCCGTTACGACACTTATTTTTCTATTGTTCCAGTTACCAATTCCGTTATTGAAAGATCCCGGATTCACTGTAATCATTTGTGAATGTGGTATTCTTGGTCCACTTTGATTTTGCTCAAAATCGGAATTTGAAATTACAGTAAGACTCCCGTCTTCACACTCGCTTGATCCATATGACGCATCTTCTTCAAAATCTTCAAATGACTGAATTTGATAGTCGCTATCTATAAACTCAGCCCCTAGCGAATTAATGATTTGACGATCGTAAGCATCAGTTTCTTGGTATGGTTTTATTTGAGTTTTACCAAATACTTTGATTGGTTCTACGTAAACTGTCGGTTTATTCTGTACAATTTCTGTTTCTTGTGATGATATTATATACTTATCATTACTTCCTCTACTACCAGTTCGTATATCTGTTTGAGTATTAATAATTCTTTCATTATTTTTTCGTTTTAATGACATATTTTCCTGACTACCATACTTCATAATATCATAAAATGATAAACCGGCACTAGTTTGTTCGCATGATGTATCGAAATGTTGATTGTGACTTCCGTGATTTTCTGATTTTTCAATTGTTATTGCTTGATAACCGTTATCTTGATCTCCATTTTCAGATGATATGTCATCAATAATTATTCTTTCTCGAGAACCGCCTTTATTTTGTCCTGATGACCTTGAATTTTCGACATAAACTATTTGCTCTTGAGATTGACCTTTTCTTTGAATAGGATTGTAATATCTGTTTCTGGTAGAAGTGCTATTTTCTTCAATTATAATTTTTTCTTGAGAATTACCATTTTGTCTTCCGGAATGTCTGTTTCTGGATGAATCTGAATCAATTTCGATTCTTTCATGAGATGAGCTTCCACCTCTTTGTCCATAGCTTCTACCAGACGATACACTATCTTCTTCAAATATAATTCTTTCTTGTGAACCATATCGTCCACCTTGATTTCTTCTTGAAGAACTGTTTTCTACTTCTATTCTTTCTGAAGATGAGCTTCCTTCTCTTTGACCATATCTGCTACCAGAAGACATGTTATCTTCTTCAATTACAATTCTTTCTTGGGAATTATATCTTCCACCTTGATTTCTTCTTGAAGAACTGTTTTCTACCTCTATTCTTTCAGAAGATGAACTTCCCCCTCTTTGACCATATCTGCCACCAGATGACTTGTTATCTTCTTCAATTATAATTCTTTCCTGTGAACCATATCTTCCACCTTGATTTTTTCTTGAAGAACTGTTTTCTACTTCTATTCTTTCAGAAGATGAACTACCCCCTCTTTGACCATATCTGCTACCAGAAGATTTGTTATCTTCCTCAATTACAATTCTTTCTTGAGAATTATATCTTCCACCTTGATTTCTTCTTGAAGAACTGTTTTCTACCTCTATTCTTTCAGAAGATGAACTTCCCCCTCTTTGACCATATCTGCTACCAGATGACTTGTTATCTTCTTCAATTATAATTCTTTCCTGTGAACCATATCTTCCACCTTGATTTCTTCTTGAAGAACTGTTTTCTACTTCTATTCTTTCAGAAGATGAACTTCCCCCTCTTTGACCGTATTTGCTACCAGAAGACTTGTTATGTTCTTCAATTATAATTCTTTCCTGAGAACCATATCTCCCACCATGATTACTTTGACTAACATTTTCTTGAATAATTATTTTCTGTTGTGAGCCATTATTTTCAGAAATATTTTCGTGACAATCGTCTTCTAGGTCTGGCTGGTATTTATAATTATTGGACGTAATTTTTATATGTTCATCGGTCTGATATTTTGGTCTATAATCTGATCTATTTTCAGTTACTGAAATATGCTGTTGACTTTTTCTTCCCGAAGCTGAATCATTTTCAGATATAAATATTTTTTCTCTACTCTGATATACTGGCTTATTTAATATCTTTTCTGAAGATATTATTTTCACTTCCTTTTCCTCCTCACAATCTGAAGTCTCTTCTTCAGCGGAAATAATTTGTATTTGTTCGTGACTATGTTGATGTAGATTATTCGATTTGATTTTTATTCTTTCTTGATTTGCAGAGCTTGATCTGTTTTCTTCAATTGATATTTGTTGTTGGTTTATATTGTTTCCTCTATCATTAAATTGATTGTCAGATATAAAAATTCTTTCTTTACTTTGAAGAACAGGTCTGTATCCAGAGCTATTTTCCGATGAAATGATTTTAATTTGTTGATCATCACAATCATCATCATCCGATGTTACAATATAAGCAGAACTTTGACCAGATCCATAGTAAGGCCTGGATTGGTTTTCAATAGATGATATTCTTATATTTTCTTGACTTCTATAGCCTGATCCTAGTCGAGAATTATTTTCGTTAGATGATATTCTAATATTTTCTCTGCTTCTAAAACCTGATGCTCCACTGGACTGATTTTCTGAAATATAAACATCTGTTTCGCCCTGACTTCTGTATCCAGATCCAGAACGTGATTGATTTTCTTTTGAAGAAACTCGTATATTTTCTTGTGATTGATAGCCTGAATTTTGATTGGATATATTATCTGAAATCGAAATTCTTGTTTGCTCACGGCTCCTGTAGCCTGTTTCAGGCTGTGATCTGTTTTCATCAGAAGAAATTCTTATGTTTTCTTTACTACGATAACCAGAACCTGAATTCTCATCATCTTCTGAAATTAAGACTTTTATTTGCTCACGACTCTTGTTCCCTAATCCCGATTGTGACTGATTTTCATCAGAAGAAATTTTTATTTTTTCTTTACTACGATAACCTGATTCTGAATTTTTATCGTCCTCTAAAATTGAGATTTTAGCCTGTTCACGACTTCGGTAAGTTGGTCTTGATTGTGATCTGTTTTCATCGGATGAAATTCTTATTTTTTCTTGACTACGATAACCTGATCCCGAATCTTTTTCGTCTTCTGAAATCGAAATTTTGGTTTGTTCGCGACTTCTATAACCTGGTCCAGATCTATTTTCATCTGAAGATATTCTTATTTTTTCTTGACTACGAAGACCTGATCGCGAGTTTTGATCTTCTTCTGAAATCGAAATTCTTGTTTGTTCTCGGCTCTTGTAACCAGATTGAGAATTATTTTCTCTACTACGATATCTTGAACCAGATCTTGAATCCTCCTCTGAAACTGTAATCTTCGTTTGCTCTCGACTTTTGTTACCCGATCTCGATTTACTCTCATTAGAAGAAATTCTTAAGTTTTCCTGGCTTTGATAATTTGAACCATATTGAGAATCATTTTCTGTCGATGTTATTCTAGTCTGATCGTGTTTGGCATATCCAGGACCGTATTCATCTTCACTCGATGTTATGCTAATCTGTTCTTCATTTCTATAACTATTGCCTGGTCCACTTTGTGATTCATTTTCATAGGAAGTTATTCTAATTTCTTCTTCATTTTCCGTGTCTTCATAATTAGATGGGTCATTTTCAGAGGCAGATTTAATATCTGTTATTCTAATATGTTCTCCACTTTCTCGATTGCCTTGTCCGTATTTATTTTCATAAATGGAGATCTTGGTTTGCTCTTGACTTGAACTATCTGGATATCTGTACCGATTTTCAAATGACGATCTTAATGCTCCATGATAACGGTCTTCATTTGACTCGCTCTCATAGCTGTTGCCTTGAATCGGTATTGTGTTATTGTATTTGTAAGTCTTGTCACCTTTGCGTACTTCACTGCTGTAACGCATTTCTCCAACTCCATCATTCAAGTTTACCTGATTTTCTTTTTGAAGATGATACCGCTCACTGCCCCGTCCACCATTAATATCCAACTCTTCATTTTGTCTATATTCCACATGTTCAACACTGTCTCTGTTAACATTTAATCTGCGATTATCATTGTACCGCGTTCTTTCCCCGCTTCTGCTGTTCGAATCCCATTCGACTTCCTCGCTGGCACGGAAACGTTCAGTACCCTGACTATTATATTCTTTCCTGTCATTATAATTCAAGTTTTCATTACTATAACCATTTTTAACTCTCATTTCAGTATTTTCATTATAACGAACATTCTGCTTTTCAGGTTCATCGTTATTTTGACTATCATATTGCAATTCTTTGTAATAATTGATATTTTCTCCACTTGACCTTCCGCCTTGTACTCTCATTCTTTCATTTTCTTCATAATTTACATTATTGCCACTTCCATCGATTCTCAGCTGTCGGTCATTTGTGATTTCAGTTCTTTCACCGCTATTTTTATTATTCATTCGTAAATTGTCGTTCACTTGATAATCTATGTTTTCTCCACTACGATAATTGTTTTCGTAATTAAGTCTCTTCTCTGAATTAAGATTGACACTATTTCCGTATCGATTTCCCGGATCGTATCTCAATCTTTCCCGTCCATTCGTATCAATCTGTTCATGGTCATTGTCCCTTTCAATTTCAAATCGTTCATCTTCGTGTATCTCATATCTTTCTCCACTTTGTTGATCCCGGATATTTTGATCGTATTTATTTTGTCCAGACATAGTCAGTCTCTCACCGCTATTTTTGTTATATTCATAGTTCATTTGAGTTCTTTGATTACTTCTTTCATTGCTTCCACTGTACGGTCTATAATCATGTCTGAAAGTATTTTCATGATGAACATTCGTTTGATCATCATCTTTCTCAATATTGATACGTCTATCTTCATGAACTTTCAGCCTCTCGCCACTTCCTTTATTATTTTTATTTCTGTCATATCTTTCACGATTTTGTACTTCGACTCTTTCACTACTCCCTGAACTACTGTCGATTCTGTATTTCTGATCTTTGTTCAAGCGTATTCTTTCAGTGGACTCGCTGCTCTCCCTATTTAAATTTAAACGTTTATTTTCACGCAAGTTTACATTATCGTTATTGTTTTCAATATTCAATCTTTTGCGTTGGTCTATTCTAATTTGTTCACCACTTTTATTCAACATACCTCTGATGCGCATATTAAGATTTCCTTTTTCTGTACTTTTACTTTGATTTTCGTTTTCATTATCAACATAATCTTCACTGTTAACACGACCTGATACATGAACATCTATATTTCCGCTTAAATCGTTATCAGGACCCACTTCAATAATTTCATAATCGCTCAAATCCTCCTCACTTCTCTGCCTTAAGTTCAAATCTTTACCTTGGCCTTTGCCTCCTTTAATTCGAATTCTGTCATTTTTATTTACACGGCCATGATAATTAACTTTTATTTGACCACTTTCGTTACCACCTTGATTACTGTTTCTGTCTCCACTTTGTTGAACTCTTCCAAATTGATTGGTTTCAGAACTACTTCCGGAATTGCTGTACTCTTTGTATACTTTTACATGGGACTGTATGTCGTCAAGTAAAGCATCGACATCTTCTAAACCTTCTACGTCATTGTAACTTCTTTGTGGATCATTTATAACCTTCAATTCATTTCGTGTAATAGCATTAACGTTCGGTCTTTGATACGTTTGATTTTCAATTACTTCTTGACTTATATCTTCGTCATAATTTTTATCAGATATTTGATACGGATCGATTTCTTTACTTCTTTCAATACTAATTTCTTCTGAATCGTTTTGTTCATAGTTATTCTGTTCTTCTTCTTCTTCTTCATCCTCTTCAAAATTTATCGAATGGAGATTTTCATTTTCTTCACCAATTTTTCGTTGTAAATTATCAGTACGAATCATAGTTTCCCTTATATTCTGTATGACAGGATTGGCAGTTTCTAAGCTTGAATATCTGATTCTTTTGTCATCTAAATATTTCCTATTTTGATAAAACGCATTTTGATTATTGTTGTTAGATTGCTGTTGTTTTCTTCTTTGATTTTGCGATCGATTGCCCTTCTGTCTTTGATTTGAACTACGTCCGTTTGATTCTTCTCGATCTATTTCAATTACTTGCGATTTTTGAAACTGATTACCATTCATACGTTGTAAGGGATCACGATATTGTTGCTGAATTAATGGATTTCTTTGCAAAAACGGCCTATGTTGATGACTCTGGAAAAAAGGCCTGTCGTTTTGAATCATCTGTCTGTTATTTTGACCAGAAAAACGACCTTGGAAAAATGGCATATCATTCTGAATTAACTGTCTATTGTTTTGGTTTACAAATCCACCGTTATTTCGGATTGCTTGATTGTTTCTTTGATATCCAAAGCTGTAACCATCATTACTTATAACTTGGGAATTTGACTGTTGTGGATAAGAAAAGCTATTGACACGCATTGAGTCTTCACCATGAATATCATAATCGTCATAATCATCTTCATTTTGATAATTATTATCTCGATTATTATGAGAATTGTATTTTGAGTTATCACGACCATTGTATTTTTGATGATGGCGTCTTCTTTGATTTTCTTTATCATCATCATTAATCGTAGGATCTTCGTAGCTGTCATATTCACTGTCATAATTAGGTTCCTGCGGTCCATTTTGTGGATAACGTCTGTAATTTCCAGGCCGAATTTGGTTCTGTTTTGGACTACTTCCCAAAAATGGATCGCCAAACATATTTGAAAACTTCGGATTTGCTGTAATTGGTAAATAGTATCCTAATAGTTGTGGAATCATACCTTCTTTGTTTGCGTATCTTGGATTTCTATACATAGCAGCTTGATTTTTTTCTAGTTCCGATTCAATTTTTGGGTACTGGAATTTGTCTGGTTTAATCTCTGTCGGTTTTATTCCAGATTTTTTAATTACATTTTCTTTTGGAAGTAAATTGAATCTAGCCGGTTGTTCATTTGTTTCAGCTTTAAGTATTTGATCTTTGGCAGCGGCACCAAAGTTTAGTTGGTAAATTGAATTTCGTTTCGCTTCTTCGATTTCATTTCCCGGTTTGAGATTTTGGTGAGAATCATCTCTTTGAAATCTCACGTTTCTGTTCTCTACTGTGAAAGAGTCGCCTAGGTGAAAAGGTTCAACTGTTGTTATGATCTAAAACAACAAATTTAAAAATAATGCAGAAATCGAGTTATTTAAAAGGAATGTAATTTATTGTATAAAAACATATTGAAATAAATTCATTAAAAGAATACAATTCCAGGTAAGAAAAAATGCACAAGTGCAATTGGAACTTATAAAAGACATTTGCAAGTCACTGTTGCAGTATGGCGCGAATAATTACCAATTTTACAAATAGTCGACATTTATTTTTCAGTCGATTTTCAGCACATAAAAAAGCTATTATCGTAATGATAATTACAGAAATTCTGTTAAGTTTAATACAATTAAAAAACTTTATTTCTTCGTATTGGCGACACACAAAATGTTAACATAGATTATTTGTGTACGATAAATGCATCTCGTTTGTAATGAAAAATATTATCACGGGAAGTGGCATAGTGTTATCACGAGCGATTCAACAAGTATTAATATCATTACAAACAAGACATGTTAGCTCATATCTCCAAAATAATAGCTAATTTTCGCATTATAATAAGTAAATATTTATATATCTGTGATGTTGGTAATTTTGATTGTTTACAAAGACAAATTAAGCCTACATTCCTTCCCTGTCGTTCATATAGATTTAAATGCCAACTGACGGAGATATAAAGAAGAATAAAAAAGAATTACTTTTATCTTACTTTACGCACTAATGCGAAAATGTCATTTTACAATCGCTATATACAGGCATGAAGAGCAGATGTTTTATAGGGAGTCGTTAAATATTAAATAAATACAATAAATACTAATAAGAACATAGGACAATTTTCGTTAAGGGAAGTCCTGCAAAAAGTTTTTGAGTTTCCTGATGAATTTAAGTCAAATAATTTATTTGAATTTAAGAAATGTTGAAAAAACGTCATAAACTCTGTGACTTATGATCTAAAATATTTGGCGTAGTATCAATTCGTATTTTCAATTTTTTTACTGAAAATCCAATCGACGCTTTTACCAGTTCTCAGATTAGAACTTGGAAACTGGGGGTTTGTAATCGATGGAAACGTTCAACTATTCTTAAGTCCACTTCATATTCTAGACGTAGATATAAGAATATAATGTAAACTTAATTTACACTCCTTTTTATATGTCTAAAAATACTGTTTCAACATTTCTAAATCTTGGAAATATTTCTTTAAAAAAAATAAACAAACATACCTCGAACAAAACAAAAACAAACAAAAGAAATAAACAATTTCGTAACGTCCCCATCTTTTCATTAATTATTTCAAACAAAGAAGCGTGCACACTTCTTTGTCATAGCCAAATACTGTATTCTTATTTAAATTTCACAATTTATTTATAGCGACCTACAACGTGAATGACCTCAAGAAATTGTTTTTTATAAACGCCAATCTGTCACTTTTAAAAGTTTATTGTTTAAAATAAACGCATCAAAAGTGCAACAATGGTATTTTCAGTGTTTGATTATTGTGTGACCTTGTCAAATAATTCAACAATTACATTTGTTTTTCGTGTTGATATTTTCGATTTTTCTGTTTACAGTAATTAACGACGTCAATAATTAATGATTAATTTCATTTGTTTCAGCTTCTGTTCATGAACAAGCGTTGAGAAGACTGACAAAAGAAAATCGTTTCGTAAGTTTTATTTTATTTCTTAAATCAAACTGATTCCACAGTAATCCATACACCTTAGTACATTCTTAGACCAATTAACTGCTCTGTTTTTTATGTATATAGTCTCTTTTTTATTACAAATTGTTTCAGAGGAAAAGTGGTTGTTTAATTATTCTATAGTAAAAATTCAAGTGTCCAACGATCATAATTTGTTAGGCATATTTTTAAATCAAAATTCAACACCACTCTTAAATTTCATTTTTTTTATCCCCACATTATCTAACTACAAAAAGCTTTGTGAATACACTTTGGACTTTTACCTTTTCAGATAAGGTTTTTAAAAATTTAAAAAAATGTGTTTGGACTTTAAATAATATATAAATTGAAAAAGATATGGCCAATTTATTATTATTTTTTTATATTAGAAAAAGAAAATCAGTAGAGCGCTGAAGAAATGTTATTTAACTATTGAAAATTTAGAAGGTTTTATAAATTTCTATGATATAGATATGAATATTTACTTTTCCATCCAAAAAATACACGCGTCATTTTCTAATGAATTCAAGTTTTTTTTTTTTTAAATTCGCGCACGGACGTTTTTAAAAATTGTATTTATTCAGATGTATTTTTGTAACTATTATGATTCTATCTGTTAGATTATATACGTAAATTCTGTATAACCTTCAACTAGAAAACATTTTCAAAAATATATTTCCTTGTTTATTTTAAAACTTTGTTATATAAGCGAAAAAAATAAGCTGAAACGTCCATCAAAAATAAGGTCAATGAAAAAAATATTTTAAAACTGAAAAGAACGAATTGTTTTTTTTATTTTATACAATAATGCTTAAATCAGTAATATTTAGTAAGGTAATTTACAGTTTTTTGATAGGTACTTTTAAGGTTGATAATAAAATATTATCTTTGACTCTTTTTAAAATTAGTCCGTATTTAAATGATTAAATTTTGAGTTAGATTCTAAAAAATACTAAAATCCTGTTAGACAATTTTATATGACGCGTTTTTAATTAATATTTAAAAAATTTGCCAATCGAAATTTTCAAACTAAATGTGGTGGTAGGTACGGGTGATATGGTGGAAGTGAAGTGTCAAACAAAATAAAAGTTTTTATAAACATGAAATTGAGTCCGTGAATATTTTTTAATTTATTTTTAAAAGCCGTATAAAAAAGCGAGATTTTACTGGACACTCTTTCTATAACGTGTCTTTAGTTAAAATTTATAAAATCAGGTAACCAAATTTTCCAGATAAATATGGTGGTGGTTGCGTGTGACATGGTGGAAGTAAAGTGTCAAATGCAATAAAGATTTCATAAAATCATATAAATAAGACAGATAGTGGTTTTTTGAATTATTTTTTAAAACCGCTTTAAAAAATTAACCATTAATTGAAACGTGTCTTTAAAAGATAATTTTCCATTTCCATTTTGAAACAATGATGAAATATAATGTGATCTTAGCTTCTAAAAGAATATAATCTGAACATGAATTAAATGCTTAAGGCTGTCGGAACGCTCTGAATTTAAGCCAAAAATAGAGCTTCGGCTGTCAACTGATTATAAACTTATTTGTCAACATTCTGCAAAAAATATTTCTCTATAAGGAAGATAAAGGACAAATCTAAGTCTCTAATGGACTATTTTTGTAATTTATCTACGATTTACTAGAAAAAATTTGGCATTAAATGTGCTAAAAAAACACACGTTTTCAATGTCACACTAGGACCTTATTCGTACTTATTTCACAAAACTGTTCCATCATAAACCTAAAGTGACTCTTCCTTTTTCAGAAAAGTTTTTTAAATCTTCAAAATATTTCCAAAAATTAGAGTCATCAATTGACAGCGGCACCCTTGCAATAAAATTTTTTAGCCTCGTAGTTGGCACCAGCCAAAAATTGAAACATGCGGATGATTTGAGCGAGACAGAGCTAAAGAACTTCACATCCACAATCTGTCTCTTGCCTGCCTCGCCCCTTACCGCTGGGTCTCAGCACAAACAAAATTCAGAGCGTTCCGACAGCCTTAAATGTAACTTTAAGGCTCCCACAGATCAAAGTGAGAGCAATCGCGGCGCGGAATCAAAATATATAGTGAAATATCGTTTAAGTGCTAACATATGCCGCCATTTAACTTGATCCCGCGCCGCGTAGCTCCCCTCTCGTTGTCCCGTTTTGGTGTGGGGGAGTCTTAAAAAAAGACAAGCTTAAAAATATCTTTATTCCTAGGGTCATTCGCTTAAAATGTTTGTCTAAAAGAAGTTTGTTTCCGTGCACTACTTAACTAATAATTTCTTGCATTTTACACTTAGCAGTCCAAACTACATAAAGATAATTTAATGAGTTAGTAACAGTCTTTTATAAGACGTTGTATATAAGTTCTATTTTTATAGCCTCTTCAAACAATGCAATAAAATAAAACAAATTTCTAATTTAAGTTATTTTGGTAAGCTGTCGCCTTTTCATTTTATATTTGATTTATCTAATTCATTTTACAATTATTTCAAACAGCTTAGTAAGATGCTCTACGAAATAGGTTCATTGCTAAGAGGCAATGATCACATTTTATAGAAATCGCTGAGCTCCAGCTGCTAGAAGCTGATATATTCTGTGAGGGTACCAAACAACCAGACGCCTAAGACATAATATGTGTGATTATTTCAAGGTCACTATTTACGTTCGTATTTGTCTATTATACAGTATATAAAATTATTTTGTTCAGTTAGCACTTTTTCAAGGTAAAAATATTTGTGTTTTATATGTAAGCATTTTTTTAATAAATAAGTACAAACATAGTTCTGTTGTTTATTTATTTTCAAGGTCATTTGTTTTGGTTGGAGAAATAAAATAAAATATTCACAATAAAAAACAGTGTTAATTTATTATTATGTATGATATATAAATTCATATACCTAAGTACTAATCTTTTTTTACAAATTTCAAATTATCCACAGTTCAATTGATATTTTCAAAAAATTTGTAAGACTTTTTCAAAATTACTTTTGAAATCGAAGCACAATTTTTTATGCGTTTTTTCACTTTTTATTCAATTCGATTTTACTGAAAGTATATATAAATAATATTATCAGGGGGGCAGTTAAACAAAAACATATTTTGAAAAAAATGTATTTTTTATTTGTCAAATCAAAACAAAGAAATGTTTATAACAATCGTCCGCTCTTCTAAAGTGCCCTTCTAGGCTTTGACCTTCAGTAGCCGTTACATGGTCTGCAATAAATAATAAAATGGCGTCAGAAATCTCTTCGTCTGACTCAGTCATTTCCGTTCCTATTTTGTTAGGAAATATCAATTGTACTGTAGATTTATAAATAATATATATACATAAATAAATAAATAAATAAATAAATTAAAATAAATATTAAAAATAAATAAATAAATACTAAATCTATAAAAAATATATATAAAATACTGAAAAAGTTTTCTAATGTCTTAAAATATGATCACGGTTTTCCATTAAACTAGAATGACGTCGCATTGGTTCAAAACTATTTGCAAAACCATATTCAGGATTCGCGTCATCAAAATTCTGAGTATTATAATTGTTTAATGACCTTTTTCCATCAAAATTATTTCTATTTTCCGGATAATTTCTCATTGTAGTTGATTCAAAATCTGGTGATCTTTTAAAACCAAGTGAAGCACGGCTATCATAATTAATTTTATTTTGTAAGTGAGAACCTAAGAGATTATTATTTAGGTTCAAATTGTGCAAATAGTGTTTATTAATATCAACATTTGACCCCAAATTTGAATGTTTGTTAATATCTACGTGTGATGACAGATGCTTATTAAAATTTGACCCGAAATTTTGCTGATTAAGTCCAACATTTAATTCTTTATGTAAACCAGAATTAACCCCGTACTGATTCGAGCCGGATCCATATTGATTCAGATTAAGTTGATTAGCTAAATGTGATGATAAGTAATTATTATTATTAATTTCAGCTGAATTTTGTTTTTGCAAATCTAAATGAGAATTTAAATAGTGGGTACTTTGTAAATTTGGTTCTTGTTGAGTATTGTAATTATTTTGATTTTGATATTTCATTATTTGTAAGAGCTCTAAATACTTTTGTATTTGAGCTAACTTTTGGTAATCCATTAAAACATCATTATTGAGATTAAGTCCATTCTGACTTTGAATTTGGTTATGGTGGTGATGATGATTATGTCCAAGACTAGAAATTTGATTACTAATCAACTGATTTGAACCTTGTTGGGATAATTGGTTATTAATCAACTGATTGGATCCTTGTTGTTGAGATATTTGATTATTAATTAATTGATTTGATCCTTGTTGTTGAGCTATTTGGTTATTAACCAACTGAGTTGACCCTTGTTGTTGGGATATTTGGTTATTAATTATTTGATTTGATCCTTGATGATGTTGCAATGTTTGACTATTAATGATTTGATCTTGATTAAAGCTTTGTGGGGAAACGTGACTAGAAATTAAATTTATATTTGAACCAATTTTTCTCTCGCTGCTGGATTCAGACTGCGTTTTTTCAATAATGTCTATCTCTTTCTGTACATGTTTAATAGCGTTTCCAGTGTTATCACAAACATTACATGAACTTTTGTAAGGAATTTGATATTTCTTCACGGTTTCTTTAATTTCAACAGCAGCTCCACTCGGCTGTTCATTAGTAATTATTATTTCTCCGGTGTGCCCAGGAATATTTTGTTGAGAAATAAATTCATTTGTTCTAATAAACTCAACATTTTGTTCTATTGGTTGTTCAATTTCTTTAATTATTTCAGTCTTTATTATTTCTGGTTGCCGAATGTCACTATATTTATCAACTTCCGTTTTGACGACAATTTCTTTCGAATTGCCATTTGAAATAACGGTTTTATCAAATTCTGTTTTCACTTCCGAACTGCTGAACTTTCTTTGCTCCGGTATGACTTCAACAACAGTTTCCTGAATTACTCTTTGAGGATATTGTTCTTCTTTGACCACTTGTATATCTACGTCCTGTTCAGTTTCGAACTGAACTGTTTTTCCAATATTATTTACGGTTTTGTATTCGTAATACGGTCTAGTGTCGTACTTATCAACTTCTTTAAAAACTTTAACTTCTTCAGCGTAACTGTTCTGAATCGGTGTCTGAATGTCTTTCTCCTTTGTAATTATTTCCACGGATTTAATTATTTCTGGCTCCTCTCGATATGTGACAATATTATTATCTATCCCTTGATCTAATTCAGTTTTCTGAATAATTATTTTTTGCTCGGGATAATAAACTTTCGTTTCAGGTTTAATAATTTCTATAGTTTCAGTTTTATAAGTTGGCTGGACGTTGGTCAGGATATCTTTCGCTTCAATTTCGATATCAGTTTCCTGGTAATTATTATCTTGGCATCCGTAATTACCTGACTGATAAATATTTTGATCGTAAATATTATTGCTGTTTAACACGGATTGTGAACATGGTGTCGCGACATTTTTTTGGACAAATTTTTCAATTTCTATTTTCTGCTCGTTGTAATTCGGTTTAATTAGTCTTCTGTAACCATTAATCTCAACATACTTATGACCAAGATGATCGAAAACTATTTTTGGACGGGAATTTTGTAAGACTTTATATTTTTGATACTCAATATTTTTTTGTTTTTGATACTCAATATTTTTCTGTTTTTGATAGTTTTTATTTAAATACAAATTCGAGTTGTAATTTGAAAGATAATTAGATCGCGTATCGTAAATCTGTTTAGATTTGCAAGGTGCTTTAGAACTCCCACAATTAGGATTAAACCCACTTCCATAATTATTAATGATTACGTTTTCTTTTAAGAAATAAGATTTTCTGTCGGGATCATAACTAAATTTATTTGCAAAAGATCCTAGCTTAGCAGCTAATTTAGCATTATATTTGTCTCTGATGTAACCCAATAATTTTGATTTATGTAATTTGTTTAAAATGTATCCCAGAGTCCGTTCATATCTTTCCGAATTTATTTCACTATTGCCACTATTGCTCATATCAAAATTGCTATTTTCTTCAAAATCTTTTAAATTTGATGACCTTTCTGTTTCAGCTTCCAGTTCATTTCTCTTATATTTCATTCCACCCCAATTTGCTGGCCGATTATAATTTTGACCTAAAAACGGTTCTTTTTTTGTCGACATATCTTCATTCATATTAGCATTAAAAAGAGTCCCAACCGGTATTTTATTTATCGGTAGGACAAAATCTTCCATAAATCTTAAGTTTCTAATTTCGTTTGGTGAATTTTGTCGTTTTGATTGCGGACGAGTTTGCATATAATTTGGCCTGATTGGATAAAACTTTTCGTAGGTATTCAAAATCTCAATATTTTGAAAACCCGATGATGGTTTTGGAACCTCTGCTGCTCTTACAAATTCCACTGGCAGTTCTGTACTTTCTTGGCTTTCTTTAGCTAATCCCATATTTTTGTCCAAAGAATTTGACTTCGGAACGTATACTTCTTGATCGCTCGAAATGTCTAGATTTTGTGGAGATTTCAATTGGTTTAAGTCCAGTGTTTCAAATTGAGGTATTCTGAAATATCTATCATATTTATTATTACCTGATTGAGCTGGAATTTTCAAATATTTTTTATATAACTGACTGTCTTCAGCCGAAGATTGTTTCTTGATTTCATGCATTTTTTGTTTCATGTCTGTTGCTTTATACAATAGCGTAGAATCTTCATCAGGCGTTTCTGATGATTGATTATCTTTTTCTTCATTTGAATCGATTTCTTTGGCTATTGAAGGTGGTGCGAAGCTATCGAATAACGTATGCATTTGATATTCCTGTTCTTGGGGATTCAAACTATTTTCTGAATACATTCTCGGTGAAAAATGTCTTTGGTCGCGTCGTTTCTGAGGGAAATGAGACATACTTGGTGAATACGGATATCTCTGACTTGGAATTTCACCAAAAGCCGCCAAATTTGCTTTCTCTCTTAAATATGGAATTTGGTTGGTAGGAAAATTATTAAAGTTGTTCACATTATTATACATGGGTTTTGGAACTGGAAATATTTCTTCCTCTGATTCAAATCTGTATGACTGAGGTATGTAATTTTGTGATCTAGCTCTTCGTGTTAAAACGCCATTATCATAATCTCCGGATCTTTCTTTTCGAACGTTATTATTGACATAACTATTTGAATAATTCGGGATAATTTCTGGTACATATTGTGAAACACCTGAATTATCTAATTCCTTTGGACTATAACGAGGATGCCTTAATAAATTTGATACTGTTGGACATTGAGGAGGTGTAAAATAATTTTCAAATTGATAATCTCGTTTTGCTTTCACATTATTGTTAATGTTTTGAATATTACTGGGTCTAGAATTTGAACTAAACTGACTTTTTTGCGGAATTGACATAATATGTGAAGGTTCAAAATATTCCCGTTTTCTAATCAACTTGTTGGAATCATATTGATTTCTTTGCGGACCTACAGTATATGCTCGAGGTTGTTGATTAGGAGATGTGGAATATGATTGCGTAGGCGTTGGAGGGGCTTCAAGAGATTTTCTACGCTCAATTTGTCGAGAATTATAAACAGGTGTTGTTGTAATTGGTAACGAATTACTTGTTTTTACTATATTATTCGTATTCTGTTGGTTCGCATTATTAGTGGCATTAAATTTCTGCAACTGCTCCAATAACTCCAACTGTTTTTGATACGCGACTAAATCAGATATCTGTGTATTTATTCTTGGTGTTGTAACGATATTCGATGCTGTTTCTGTTGTCAAAAGTTTTACTAAATCATTAATAGTTTGTTCGGTTGTAATGTGATTCAAATCTCTTTTGCTAACTGGATTATGACTGTCATCTGAATTCAAATTGGTTACAAATTGTCTTTCATCAATTTGACGTTTACGTCTATCCCCGTAACTCCCATATCCATAGCTATTATCGGGAATTTCATTGACCGATGGACTAATATCATTGAAATCTACATCATTTGTATTTTCTGGCACCATTATATTTGCATCATTTATTTGTCTCAAATCATCTTCAGTAGTGTACGACTGATCTGTCAACGGTGATTGGGTCAGATCATTGTAATCATAATTGGTTTCATCGCCATACCCTTCCTCAGCTTCATTTGAACCGGAATCTGGAGGATATCCTGCATACTCTGAGCTAGGGTAATAAATTCCATCGTCGTTGTAATAACCTGATGAAACCATATTGTCTTCATTTGATCCAGAATATGTAGAGCCGTCATCATAGTCATTATTTCCGTAATACTGCTGAGCATAGCTTCTTTCATCTTGCTTATTTTCCAAATCATTACTTACTTCTTCATAATTGTCACTCGTTTGTTCATAATAATCACTTGGTTGATATTGATCAGTCGATGAATAACCGTTATCATAATTATCAGTAGGTCTGTAGTCTCTATCATCATTTTTATTATTATATTCGTCACTTTGTGGTCCATATTCATCAGAAGACTCAGTTTTCATTTGAGTTTGTGTGTAGTAATCTTCGTCATAAGATGGACCATAAGTTCCGTAACCAGCTTGATTATTTGTATTATAAATATCATTTGAATAACTTGCTACGAATGTATCAACCGGTGATACTATATCACCGTCCTCATTACTTTCATCATCATTATCATAATTATCTGCGTAATTTGAAGGCCCTGCTGAGTTTACTATAACATTGTAATTTTGGAGGGGATCATTATAATCAAACTGATTTCTGGAAATAACGTTATTTTGAATATGTTTATTATCTTGACCGAAAACAACGAAACCGACACCACTATCATCTTCAAAAGAATAACTATAATCATTATCTTCTTCCGAAGAACTACCAACATCATCAGTTTCAGTTTCTTTATTTTTATTTAATGATGGTGTCATTAAAATACCATAATCAGAATTTTCAATACTGGCATTTTCTAAATTATCAATGGCATTTGTAAACGGTGAATCAGAATCTGATTCTGTACTATCCGAAGATGTTTCGCGACTTACGTAAGAATAAATACTGTTTGGGGAGGAACCATAATCAGAATCTTTAATATACCTGCTATATCTTGATCCGTAGCGATTATATCCATCTTCATCTATATGGTCAAATTCTTCTGATGATTCGTCAGAGTTGTAGCTGATTTTCTCGATTATTGGACCGCTGACTTGTTGACCACCGGTTTGGTATGTGATGAAAGATGATCCACTGCTACCGTACGAACCTCCAATATTAGATTCCCCGTAACCACCGTAAGAACCACTCTCGTAACCACCTGTACCGTATGAACCGCTGCCATAAGCGCCACTTGTACCATACGAACCACTTCCATAGGTATCAGAACCATAAGATCCGCTACTTCCGTATGATCCGGTGTCGTATGAGCTAGAGCTTGAGCAAGGTGATTGATATATTACATTGGAGTCATAGCCTGTGTCGTATGAATCCGATGAAGCATAAGCAGATTGATCCACACAATCTGGAAAAAAACAATAAATTTATTAATCAACCCCAGGCTGATAAATCTTATAAAATATTTTACTAAATATTCAGTAGGAGAAACTCATACAATTCACATTGTACGTTAATAACTTAAGTTGTCGAGTATTTATAAAGTGTAATCTATATATGTATTTAGTTTAAAGTATATGTGCTGTTGATGATTCGGAACGGTCGTAAAGTGAATTGAGTAATTTGTGCCTAGAATATTTTATATTTAAATTTAAAGAAAACTCAAAAATATATATCAGTGCATCAGTGCAACTCCCAATTTTTGTTAATATTTGAAAACAACTTATTTACCTGGAGCTGGCATGACAATTCTGTCCATCCTAGCAACTAAATTGTTGTAGCGGCAGTCTTGTTTCTTTTCTTCTACGGGGATTTGTACTTGATAGTCGTAAGCGAATTTTGGAGCTACATATGTAGGCGGGGGAACTTGAACTTGGACAGGATACGTTGCACCTCCACTGCAGGAAGTTGTCTTCTTCTCGACAGGTATCTGAACTTGATAATCATAGGTGTACCTCGGTGCAACTTGAATTGGTGGAGGAACTTGTACTTGGTAGCCGTATTCACGTCTAGTGCAGTCGGACGTTTTTGTTTCAACCGGAATTTCTACTTGGTACGGCAATGACTGAAAATTTGAATTATTTTCAAAATAAGTCATCTAGAAATCACACATTGATATGAAAGTCTAAACTATTAGTAGTTGACCACATGCAAGAGAAATCTTGCAGTAGCAATAAAGCTTATCTTGAATTAGTGTAAAGTAATAAAATTATTATTTTTGGCAGATTTCAGTGGTGATATCATAGAGTATACTCCCAAATACACGTAAAGACTAAATAACCAATCAACGTTAAGACAGTGTCGATTATAGTTATAAATTGACAGCGTTAAGAACAATCTTAAAGTTTTTTAGTTAAGTCTTTACCTGAATTTGGGAATGATTTAAAAGAATGTTATAGGTACCTACTCTATGGTACCACTGGAATCTGTCAAAAACAATGGTTTATTAATCTGCAATTTAACTCTTCCAGAATGGAATATAACAAAGAAATTATCGACATCAAATATCAATATTGAGTTATTAACAAATTCATCGTTTACTGTATAAAACATCGCATTGTGTGGTTATTTTAAAAATAATGTTAACTGCAGATAGGGAACAAGTTCCAAATCTGTTTCCTTTTCTCCTAAAAATTTGTATTTTGAATGTTAGAGAAAAAATTAGATAAAATGCCAAATACATATTTCAAAATGTTTCAATGATCTTAAGAAATCTTTAAGTTAAAAAAACTGATCGGGACTTTGAATCTTAAAAATTTACTGAACTAAAAAAATACTAACCCTTCCGCATCCACATGGCTGTCCTTTGAATATAACTTCAATGTTTGATTTTGTTGGAACTACTTGCAAATTTCCTTTGGAGCACTGGAAAAAAATACAAACATTAATAATAATGAACAAAATGTTTATAAAAAACTGTCCGCATCTCAATAATGGTCAAATTATTTGCAGTACTTGTTAATTGAGAAAAGTAAATTAACCAGAAAAAACTGGAAATTAAATAATATCAGATTTTTGCAACGAAAGTATTAAATTATATTAAAAAATTCATTGTCAACTGCAGCAAGAGTTAACTCCCTTAACAGAGATTAAAATTAGGTACTGTATATAATTAATATTAGTTTTCTCCTTTTCGAAAAAAATGTATAATCACGTTATTAATTGTAACAGACCCATCGATTCAATATCGTAAAAACGTTACAACTTTGTTAATTTTTGATATAATACCCTCATTTTTTATAATTGACTAATTTCAACACAAAATATATAAAACAATCTATATTTTATAATTATTAATTAATATGCACAGTTTTTATTGTGATCCTATTAATTTATTTATATTTATAGATTTATTAATTATACAGATTAAATATTAATTAAGGAATTATAATTAAAATCTGCGCATGAATCACTACCAAATTAGGGTTGCCATCTCTAAAATTTGGCAACCAGGACAAGACGCGTGAAAACCCCGGATTTTAGAACCCAGAACCCGGATATGTCAACAGGTTTTTTTAAACATAGTCAGTGTAATAAAAAACAGTTGAAAATGTCATAAATCACCGTTTTATTTATTTTCAGACCTTCAAATTAAATTTAGTCATCTTTTATCATCCTTTTTAAATGTACCTAACAAAACAGAATCTTATTACAGTTTGTTACAAATTGTTTTAATAATCAGTTAGAATTTTTTTATTCTTAAATTCTTAAACCCGGACTACAAATGAAGCCCCGCCCGGACGCTCCCCGGATGCCCTCTAAACTAGGACAAATCCGGGGAAACCCGGACGGATGGCAACCCTAACCAAATGATGCTATTAGCACATACATTTTTCTACAGAACCGCAAACAAATAAAAACTTTTCAAGATGGTTTATTATTTTTGAATATTAATTTCTAATTTTATATGAAACAGAAAAATATCGAATGAACTCTCAAATTCCACAAAGAAGTTAATTTTGACTTAAGAACCTTATCTTATAAACATTGTTTACCGCAACGTAGTGGCTTCGTCAGATAACACTCTTTATAAAATTGTTCACTACTAAATTAATAAACAGTAGGATAGCTATAGTTTGCTACCGTTGTTAAGAAACACCCATTGTTGCAGGTGAATTGTTTGAAAATATTTTTTACTAATATAGCATTGTAACAATGGATAGCAAACTATACTATTGTTTAAAACTGTTTACCTGAGTCACTGCGAAACTATAGTTAATTTAACGGTCAAAGATAATATAGATTTCTGTTTTGAACAATATTGTATCATCTCAATCTTTAAAATATAAATTATTTATATGTCTATTCTTAAATTGAATGGTTTCTATAATTTCATGAAAATTTGATATACTTACTGCTGTACATCCACAATCAGAAGTGACACCGCAGATCAAAGCACTAATGGCCAGGACGAAACCCAGCGGAACTCTCATTTTTCTCTTTATTTTTTGTATCACGCACTAGTTCCCCCCGTAGTGCGATCAGACCGTTTGTTAGCAATATACTGTTTCATACAATCACTTTTCGCTTATATTTATATCTGTTTTGCTATATTTTAATTAAAATTATTACAATAATGCTGCGCAAGAATGTATTGTTAAAATATTTTTGTTTTAATTGTTGAAGGCACTGCCGTGTTTTTTAATACTTGCTTTACAGGTGTTTATTGTCGACTACCTGTTTATATATTTGTAACAAAATTTATAAATATTTTGTTTTGTTTACTGCCTTTTCTCAGTGTCGGGTTTAACGCGTGGGACCTCGGGATGCTATAGAACTTCAAATTCAATTTATTTTGTATATAGAGTAGGAAATTTCAATTCGCATTGACATTGACAAAATAATTGATTTTGCAAGACGAAAATTCATGTCAAAATATTTTTTAAATGTTTTTACTAAATGTGTAACGTTACACATTTAATAAATTTATTTAAAAAATATTTTGACATGAATTTGCTTTATTACTTACAAAATCAATTATTTGGTATGAAATTTTTCATTATTTTTCTGTTCTGTTTTATGAGAGTTTTCTTGGAACTTTTGTTTGTAAAGAGTTTGAAAACCCCAAACTTATTACCGCTTGGGACTTCACTTAACGTGAGCCATCATTGATTTTTTTCGTTGACATTTCGTTTTAAAAATATTGGTCTAGTCTTTGATACAAAATAGTACTTAATTGGAAATTGAATCAGTGTTGATATATCTTCGATCGGCTCTAGGAATCTTAGGCTCTTTAAGATGACATGACATTCATTAAACGCACTTCGAGCTTTAAGTTCTTTTTAAAGTGTCAACATCTCTTACGGGGTCCATCAGGGTTGACTTGGGACGCAAAATGCTACCGGGAAAAACGAGTCGAGCGACCTACCTCGTACGACTTAGTATGAATTTTAAACAAGGGGTCTATTCTGGCCAACCGGGAATTTCCCCGGTACTCCTATAACCAGACTGATCCTGGGACTCACTCCTAAAAGCAGTGTGCTAAAATACTCCTCTGCTTGTACCTATATTCCATAGACTACACTCCTTGTTCAGCTATCAATTTTATTGTAGGTTAAATGCATTCTAATCAGGGGCGTAGCTACCACCGTATCTGCCGTATCAATTATACGGGGCCCCCAACATGCGTAAGCAAAAATTAATAAAAACTTTCCAATTTTTTTTTATTTCAGAAATGACAAAAGTCAAAAAAAGCAATTTCTTTTTTTCCCGCGTAAAGCGTGCGTTCAAAAGTTGGCAACACCCTACATCGGTTATCGCGGGCTGCGGAATTTCCCCGTTTAAGTCATTTACTTCAACGGGGGAAGGGCCCCCAAACAAATTTTTATACGGGGCCCCGCCAAGGCACGCTACGCTTCTGATTCTAATCTGAGTATCCAATGATCTCTCGAAAGTACCACGGACTCATTGTTTGTTTTATTTACTTTCTCAGATCCTTTCAAATGAGTATAAAAAACGTCGCACTGAATTCACTACGCAAGTCTATTAGGTCTTTAATATTTTTTTTGTTTTAATGATGCGTTGAATTTAATGAGCGCTCTCCCAATTTACCAGAGAGAAGCGTTTAAAAATAAGTTTCCAAATGGAAAGATGTACAAGTGAGTGTATTTTCTTAATGAATTTTGTCGCTTCCTGCTGACCTCTTTCAAAACAGTCACTCTTAAAGTGTATCCATATTTTCAAAAGTTGATAAGGTTCGTTAGATCTAATGGTTGATCTCACAAGCTGATCGCAATTAGTGACCTCCTAACTAAGATCTCCTGATGTGATTTTGGAGTTGTATTATTCACTGTGACTTTCCACCATTTGCTTATTAGTCTTCACTTGTTAGTTAAGATCAAATCTCGTATTCCAATTTTGATCAACTTTCCTATATCTGATCTACTTGAAATTTTGTATGTACACATATATATTTCGATGACAACACAATATTTTGCTTGTCTCCGATCTGATAGTGGAGTCAGCAGCGGTTATCTATCAGATCGATTTAATATATTTTTTTCTTTTTAAGTGGATAATATTTAATAAAATATTTTTTTACAAATATAAAATAATTAGCTTCATTAAAAAGTGCAATGATGTTTTCAAAATACTTATTCCAGGAAAGAGTACCTATAAAAGACGTTTTTTGTCAATAGGTATGCTGTACTTCCAAGACGTAATTATGATCATATTCGGTTTATTTCTCGGTATTTAATTCTGAAAAAAATCTTGTACCGTTGTCACTGTGCCTAGTGTAAACGTCACATCGAAGTTATTTTAATGTTATTGTATCCAAGTTTATATAATAGGTGTATGTATAATTAAGTACCAAATACAAAATATAGATTTATCTTTATACATTATACTCGTATGTATTTTCTTCTGGTTCCTTTTTGTAGAAATATTACACTATAGCGAAACTACGAAAAATATACTTCTATTGATCAGCAAAATACTACTAATGCTTTTTAAAATTAGAATATTTCATTTAATATGAATAGCAATTTTTTTTCTACGTGACCAATTTGAAATTATATTTTGTGAGAAATGTATAATTATTCAGATCTTTCACAAATTAATCATAGCTATAGTTCAATGTCACTTTTTGTTCAGGAATCGGACGGGTAAAATTGTTTCATAAAAATCAAATTTTGTCAAAAATAATATTTTTCAGAGTTGCTTTTGAAAGCAGAAATTTTTTATATTTTTCAGACCTTTTTTAAATCGATCATAGTTGTAGAAAAATATCATAAAACATTAATATTTTAATCATATAACTTCGTATATTAACTAATTTAAACAAAACTATTTTTTCTTACTCAACAATAACCAAGATTGTATGTTGTGAAAATATCAAAAACATGAAACATCATCTGTGTTTAAAAAAAATATTTAATGCTTTTTTATTATATGAAATAAACAAAACAAACTCTTATTCAAAATTTTTATTGTACATCATCAAAAACATAATCAACAACATCTGTCACAAAATAAACAAAAGACAGAATTAGGTAACAAACATTCAACAATCATAACAATCAGTAAACAAAACAACAAAACATCACAATAATTAATTTCAATTTTAACGTGATCCACCGCAGCTGCTTCCATAACTTGATCCATAATTGCCAGAGTAAGATCCATATCCAGATCCATAACCGGTTCCGTAACCAGCGCCAGTACCAGATTCATAACCAGAAGCAAAGTTTGATCCATAGCCATATCCTGAACCTCCTCCGATCAGTTTGGAGGTAAACATGCTGTTAGTGCGACTTCCAGAGTAACTGTTAGGTCCGTAGTAACCACCCTGACTTCCGGAAACGATGTTGTATTGCGGTTGAGTATAATCATCTTCTTCGCTTCCGTAAGCTCCGCTCGTGTTTTCTTCCAAGTAAGCATCAGTGGTGAAGTCCTGTTGGATCACTCGTCCCGGGATAAAACCGTCATTGCAAGATTGACCCGAATAGCTTCCATAATTGTCGTAGTTGTTTGTCTGTTCAGAGTAGCCGTTGTTGATGATGAATTTTGGTTGGTTCCTTACTGTAATCCAGAAAATAATAATGTTTGAAAATAAATATTTGAAAAAAGAAACACTTATTGATCAATTTAAAAATCTACGTTTCTAGCAAGATAATTGACAAAATGCCTGACTAATTTTGCATAAATGTAACTGTGATATTGAATATTAAAAATAGCAACTAATCCTGACTCAAGGAAGAGTTTTGTATCAAAAACTAAGTATTTTACCAGTTTCTGGCCCGTATCCAATATCTTTGTAGCTTAGGTATGATTGACCAGATTGGACAGCTTCATCTTGGAGTTCAAGTTCATCTTGTTGTTGAGCTAACAAATCTTCAGCAGCTTCTTGTTCCAAAGCAGCAGCTAAGTTGTATGGTTTTGGAGCAGCTTTCAATTCAACAATTTGACGATCAACAGTGAACAAGCGTTCTTCTGGGATGTCGGTGGTTTGCTGAAAATTTTAATTAAATAAAAATGTCTGTTTCATCAGATGATGCTAATAACAAAAGACATGTTTGAAGCTAGATTACTGGCAAGTCTCATCATCACAAAATTTAAGTAACTTACTTTTTGAATTGGAGAGTCTTTTGGAATCTGTCTGAATCCAAATGCCAATCGTTCTTCAGGTACAGACTTGGCAGCTTGTTGTTGGAGTCCGTAAGCAAGGGTTAGAGAAACAGCATCAGCTGGTGCTAAAGGTTGTTGGGGTGAATAGTAGTTGTCGTAGATCTGTTCGTTGATGTAGTTGCCGCTAGAACCACTTCCGGTACCGAAACTATCGTAAACATTGCCACTGTCTTCTGGTCCGAAATCATTTAATTGTGCTGGTGCTGGCATCAATGATGAAGAATAACCACCACTGCCTCCGTAAGCATAGGGGAGACTATCATACTGTTGAAATCATTAAATTAGTGAAATTCTGTAGTATGGTTAACGACTGATTGGTGTCGCTTGGGTACATTTTTGTGACAATGGTAAACCAAAAAAACAATAGTCACTTCCATATGTTGTATTACCACATTTAAAACACAATTGTTTTTTTTTTTTTTCAATTTCAATTTCAAGGTCAGTTTTTCGTGTACTATTTCCTATTTAAATATTTCTGTATTTCGTTACAATAAAATTGAACGATTCATTTTATTTGAAAAACTGTTTGTGGTAACTTACTTGTTGCTCTTGGTAGCGCCCACAAGATGAACATCTTTGTTTCGGCACAATTGCAGGAGCTATGATTTGGCTTCCACTGCAGGCAGAGCAAATATCACCAACAGGTTTGAATTTTTCGACACCCGGAACTTTGGTGCAAACGATGCGCGGTGTTGAGATTGGCTGGATTCGGTTTAGCTTGACAGGTCGGACGACATGTGCCGAACAACCGCACATGTCGGTACCGGAAGTCATGCCACATGTCGGACAATTTGACGCCAAAACCTGAGAGAAAAATTTTAATTTTTACTACCTTTACGTTTTCAAATTATACATCCAACCATAGTTGCGAATTCATAAACTAAATAAATGACTAAAGGAAGTAGAATTTATCGAAATAATCCAAATTTTGGTCAGCCTTGTTAAAACTCATTTGTGAATATATATTTATTTTTGTTAAAATATAAAAAAACAATAAAAGTTAAACAATCACTATTTTTATTGCAAAAAAGAAACACCATGTGCAATTTTTCATAACAGAAAAGAACCGCGATAGTAAATCTATTTAAATTATTTAACATACCTGCGCCACCAGTAAAAAGGCAAAGCCTAAACCAATAATCATTTTGGCGACCATTATTTTATTTGTTTGGTGGTAACAATGGCAGATACCCAGTTGTCTTAACAATGAAGACAACTCAACTGTGATTCGTTTTCATGGTATTGTAGGCTTTTATAGTGACAATGAGATATTTATTTGTTTTTCGCATGTTTTGTTTTTGAACTGAAACACTGCCGTCATTTTGTTGTGTTTCATCAGCTGTTTTATAATTTAAATTGAAAGTTTTGTTTCTAAACACGAATTATTAATGTAGTCAAAATTATTTAATGTTTACAGTCATTTGTTTTTAAAACAAATTACAAGCGTGTTTCATTTCCTTTTCCTCATAACGAATAGTTCAAAGTTAGTTGTTCTTCGGACGCGACTCTTTACTGAACTTTTCATCGGAAAGGTAGGTAGTATTGAAGGTTAGATATTTTGAAAATGGCACTTTATTGGCATTTTATTTAATTTATTCAGGTCCTTCTGCAAAAACTTATCTAAAGGTACTATATTTGCATAATTTTGCTTAAATACCGGAAGTTAAAAATAGATATCTTTGCAGTGGTGTTATATAGTCAGGAAGTTACGAAAACACATTTACACTCCCCGTTCGGTACCAAAAGACATTGCCGACCAAATTCAATTTCTTTCTACGTTTCAAGATTATTTTACTTTTTCATTTACTTAAACACGTTTAAAAAAATCAAAAAACATACTCGTTTTTGAGGAACCTGTTTTGAATTTAAAAATTTATTCAATTTTGAAAAATCTATCTTTGAAAATTGTAATTTCGCTCCTTAAAATTAAACTGTTTTTTTCACGACACGCCACAATGTCTGTACTAGGAAGCAAAGTTTTAATTACTAGTTTTTTGAAACCATTTCCAAATCAACAATATAGTCGACATTCGAAATTTAAGAAGTGAGTCATACATTTACTTCACAATGTAACATAAGCGGCATAGTTTTTATGCATGGCACGGGTATGCCTTACATTGTTTCATTGCCTTGCAGCTGCATTGAGTAAGCCGTACTATAATGATGACTAACTCTTTAAATTTTGGTACCCTACTGTAGAAAAAAAGCTAGCTAAACACTTGAAGATTATTTACCAAAAAAAAATATATATTCAGCTTTCAGAGAAAATCTCGTTCCGAATTAACATGGTATATAGTGACATTAGCAGTGGCGGATCTAGGATCCAGGTCTGAGGGGGGGGAGGGGCTCAAGAGTTAAAACCTCAAACGTCGAGTTGATTCATTGCAACTACTCATTGAAAGTTTTCAGTGCAAAATTTTTTCTTCGGTAAAGTTTGTGTGAATACATATTTGAAGTCAAATGATGTGTAAAAGCTAATAATGGAACCCGGAAAACGCAATAGTAATAACAGTCGAACTCATCCCCGCCTCTAAGTTTTTTGTCTTCGGCGTTGTGCGTTAGTTTAATAAAAAAACATTGCTAATCCATTTTTACACTATACCCAAGGCGACCCAAAACTTAAAATGAAGTTATTATTCAATGGGAAATGCGAACTTTTAATTTTTGTTAACATATTATAATTTTACTAGCTGTCCGTCCCGGCGTCACCCGGGTAGATTTTCGCTTGGCAATAAATAATCAAGAGCAGCGTATTACGGTAGAACCAATGTATATTCAATCAATTTAATGATTCGTGTATTTTCAACATCTCCTTCATCCTCACATCGTATATCAATTGTAGAGCAATCAGAAAAAACCTTTATTAATTTGAGGTTAAATGTTGTCAAACATATTTTCCCATTGGCTGAGCAACGTAGGAGGAGACTGAGAAGTAGGAATTAAAAACTTGAAATTTATTAATTCAGGTCTTAAACCGTGTGCGGGATCTCCGATTTGCTTTTCATTTTCACTCACTGCTCATCCCCTTTTTCTCTTAGTGTAATAATATATGTTAAAAGTAGGGCTTTTAAACAATGAAAAAAGAAATCTGATCGGCTCAGTAATTACTAAGATTTAGATTATTACTGAGTGACTATAGGTACTAAAATTTTGCTCTTTATCGCATTTATAATAAATGTTGAAAATGACCTCTCCTTTTTTTCAATTATATTTTTTTCTGGTGTAATAAAAAAATTCTTAACAGAATATTAGCTGCATAGTGACGTTTTGATCATATAATAAAATGAGATAGGTAGTAGGGCCATTGCAAACTACACCTAATTTTGTCGTTTTCACAAAATAGTACGTTATGGTTCTAGTGCGTGATGACGTATTATCATCACGCATGAGATACATATAGTATTTTTTCACGTATTGACGTACCCCCTATAAAACTGCTGATTTTCACATAATTTTCAAAATTGTTGATAGTTCAGTTTCGAGAAAGTTCGTTTCCAATTATAGACTGCGTTGGATTTTCATACATTTGCTATAGAAATGGTAGTAAGACTACGTTTTGAATTTATTTTGTGTTACTTTACGCACTAGTACGAAATGAGTCATTTTATACGAACAACAGCTATTTTATAAGGGGTCATCAAAAAACATTTTTTTATATAGTTACAAGCATTACTTCTGTAACTTGGATGTTAAATGTTTATTACATTTCAACATGACGTTGACAAGGTCATTTAATGAAATGCAAAATAAAATTAAACAAAGCGTTAGTAATTGTTTTTATTTATTGTTTTATACAAAATATAATAAATATTTATACAATGTTCACATATACAATTTCATACTTAAATTTAAGCATTTTTATAAGTTCGCAATTTTGAATGTTTTACTGGCTTTTACTGGTTTTACTGGCTTCCAGTTTCTGTTTTCCAGAACAACAAAAAAAACAAAACAATAAAGGAGTTTTCAACAATAGAATCGAAAGAATTAATTAAATAATGTATTAAAATGTCTACCGCAAGTTTTATTTTATCGTGAGCAAAACTTTCTGCGCAGCCTTGTATAATAATAATAAAAAGCCGAGGCTTTTTAAAAATAAATTACCGCGGTAATTCAACCGGACATTAAACCGGTAATTTATTCTTTTACATCACTAGTTTCGTAACTTCATTAAACAGAGCCAGAATCGTCGACGTGAGTTTCAGTTTCAGAAACGTCCGAAACCCTCTCGTTTTGCGTACCGACGTGCAGTTTATTTCCTTGTAAAAACGGAAACTTTTTCCAGTCGTCTTCACTGCCGGTGCGGACGTCGATTTCAGGATCTTGCTTAAAATTATTCGGGTCAACGTCTATCCCGTACGGATTGTAATAACCACCACAGTCTGATTTCGGTGAATGGATATGAACATGCACGATCAACGCCAGATTATTTGTAATATCTCCAGTTTTTATTGCCGGTAAACGACATCGCATATTTCCATTAAACAGTCCAACTCTAGTCGACTCAATCTGCAAAAAAATCGATCTCTATTTGTTGTCTGAACAGCAGTTGGCAAAGATTATTAGCCCCATTTTATTGTAATAAAAAAATGTTATAGGTATGACTACAGCAATATGTTCCGTATAATGTATTTGACAAAGACAGATATAGTTCAAACATGCCTAACAGCTAGTTTGAAAGTTCTTTTGACAACTATTTTTAAATAATATTTCCCTAACACTACTATATGTGATCTAAAAGAGTCAAATTTTCGAATAATCAGTTTTACAAAGTTTTGTCTGGAGTCAATTTAATTTAATTTTAACAAGAATGTGCATTTCTGGCGAGTCTCTCATTTAATGTGTAACAAGAACACATTTTTTAAATTAATTACTTGAAAAATAGACTTCCAGCATTAAAAAAAAATTGTTGAATGTATGAGATATCCATAGAGAGCATTAACATTTCAGATTTTTATCTGGATATTGTTCTAATTGAACGAATATTAAGTGCCAATGGACACAAGTTATTGTTTGTTACGCTATTTTGCGATTAAGAAGAAGTCGCACATTTTTCATTGAAAACGCTGATGACTTAAAATATCGAGCGTCTATACTCTACACAACAGTAGCAAATCCTCAAATAATTCTAAATCGGGCGTTTTCATACAAAAAGTATCATGACTATAGAATAATAATGCGTTTGACATTCGTGTCTCGGCATTGGGTCATAACAGACACCACTCGCACGATTACTATACGTTTCAGTTATTTACTTCAAATTAAAATTTCAACTTTAGTAACAGCAGTCCGCTAGTAGAGGAATTATAGGATTTCGGGGTAAAATAGGTAACTTGGTGAAACCATCAACAAGATAACCGCTGCAGGAATTGTCTTTTCTCGGCAAGAGGGAGTAAGAAAAAATCCTGGCCGCATCCGTCTTCGCTAGGATTTGAATCTTGTAGTCGCAGGACCTTCTGGTCATATATAATTAAAATGAGGTAGAAGATAATTTATTTTTTGAGCTATTTAATTGCTCTACTTATTAGAAAAACAGTATGTTGAAAATTAACGACCTATGAGGCTGCGAGATTGAACATAAAACCATTTCTGCCGGTATTTTTTAGCAAATTTAAGATAAACAATTCTAACTGTAAATATTAAGATCTGCTGTTGTTCAAAATACAAACAGAAATGATATACATGTAAATTAATATGAAACCATTATTTTACTTTTCAAAATTTCGTTTTGGATACTACTTTTTTGATAAAGAGGACAGCGTAATTGACGTGAACATTCTAGATTCTAGAACGGTGGTCACCAATATTTATCCTGTAGGTCCGTTTCAAAACATTGTCAAACTTTCGCGGCCCTGAAAACTTACCCCCCCCCCCCTCTTCTGCTTCTAACGCCAACTCCTACTGCTGTTTTTTTTTAAAGATAACATTAATACTCTGCGCATTATCGACCACAAAATTGTTTTGTTTTGAGATTTTATTGATTAAAAAAAAAAAAAAACCCGGGTCGCAGTGCCAAAACCCTGCCGACAATATAGTGTATTTGCTTGTATAGGGCCGTGTGGTTTTATACTTTTATTATGTGAAATTAAGTTTGTTTTTGGGTAAAATAAAAAATTTAACCCCTTAATACACCCCTTAAAATAACATTTTTTTTCTTAATTGTAATATTATTATCAATCTAACGTCTACACCGAATTAAAGACACCCTTCAATAAATAAATCACTATCTGCAAATTAGTGTTTTCAAAAAATTTGTAAGTCCGGTCCTGTTGAGGCCATTTTATTAAAATTTTAGGGGCACTTTTTAATTGCTACTGAGAGGTTAAATATCAATTTTGAAACGATTCTGAGAATTTTTTCGGAATTTTGGGGCCCAAAAACCCCTAAAAACTACCCTTAAAATGGCCCGATTACGCCCATTTTAAATAGGCTTCTTGCGGTGATGGATTTCAACACGTGGTCCAAATTTCGTTAAAATCAATTAACTCTTTCGAAAGTTATTGCCCGTACACATATATATATATATATATATATAAATATATATATATGTATATACATATATATATAAACATTTTCAAAAATGGTGCCAATGTTTTTAGGAGGTTATGAAACGTCGAGAAATTTTGGTCCGACCCCTAGGTCCCGCCATCCGACCGACGCCAATAGTGTATGTTGCCATATGGCAAATACACTAATTATCGGCAATAGCAAAGTATTAAAGTTGTTTTAAAAAATCCCAACAAATAATGCTTGCTACACTACCATGTTACCAATGTTTTGGCACTGCGACCCGAGTTTTTTTATTTTCTGAGGATGAATTATTATTATTTTCTGAAAATACACAATTTGCCTGCGGTCTGGATACGGACCGCGGACCGCCATTTTGTGACCACTGTTCTAGAATATAGATGTTCAGTTGTCATTGAAACGGATTGTTGCGTAAGTAAAATGTATACTAAAAGTTATTAAATCATACTTCTATTACGAAGTTTCGTTCAGAAATTATTTAGGCAATATATTTTTAATATTTTATCATTTTTTAACTTGCGGTATAAATGAGACAGCGAAAGGTCAATGACTCAGTACCGAAACAGACGAGGGAACAGTGCGAGTATAATCTTGAATTAACGGACATGTTAAAAAACGTTCGCGAACTTTTCAGTGCAATACTAAATTAAAATATTCTATTAAACTGTTAATAAATGTTATTACAAAACAGCCCGTTTATTCTACAAAATTGTGTAAAAGTTATTAAACTGCGGTTTTTTACTTCGAAAATACTGCGTGAATTGTATTACGAACGCTTTTAACCTAACTTATTAAAAAACAAAACCGCAAAATTTGTGTATTAATGGATATAATCGATGCTTAAATGCATTTAATAATAAAAGTGTGTACCTAAGTCGTTTTATGTAAAATCTCACAGTGAAAATGTTTTGTGTTTAAAATGGACATATATTATGTAGGGTACTTACCTTAGATAATGAAACAAAAAGCAATGCAGACAGCAAAAAAGACTTCATGTTTGGTAATTGGAGAAGGAACTGGCGATTCCAACGAAGCTGATGCATAAAATACAGGTTAGTTTTATTTTGCAAGATAAACGTGACAAAGTGGTGGCCTTCATTGTCTATAGTATTTCGCTGACTGTAATAATTCTAACAGTAATCGTTGCAATCAGTTGCAATACGTGACTCCTGACTCGATTGCTACCGATTACCTTTGTATCATTATCGTTACAGTTTTGTCAAGTTCGATAACATTATTTGGAATTTCAACGGTAGATAGCGCACTATTTCTATTACATAATATACAGGCGTCCTATAATTTCGACTTTTTATTAACACACTTTTAATTAGCTTCACCTGTATGTTTGTTTGTTTGTAAAGGAATCTTTGAACGTGAAATTCACCCCCTTCAAAACGCCAAATTAAACTGAAACTTTGCACACTTATCAAGGGCCGATGACAATACAATCGTTTAATAAGTTGTGTCCCATTATCCTGACTAAGATCAGGATAAAAAAATAAATAATAGTTTATAAAAACTAAATAAACATCCTGTAATAGTAAACCGAACTTAAAAGTAAAATATAATTTTTATTGTAAAAAAGCGCGGGGTGCTTATTACTATTTTTATACTAAATCTACTTTTACAAATAGCTACCAATGAACTATTTCTACCCCACGCTATTTTACAATAAAAAATAATTAGACATATCGCATCCAAAATTAATATTATAATTCAATAATAAATCTCAGGTATTTGGATTAATAATACAAAACAATCGTTTAAAAAACGTAGCAAGATTAACAATAACACGATTGTTTTGTATTATTAATCCAAATACCTGAGATTTATTATTGAATTTTAATAAAAAATAATTTTTTAATTTTTTGTACAGTTTGCTATTAAAACGCGTTTTTTTAGTTTTTTTAAACTATGATTTTTTTAAATCCGATTTTGAAAAAAAGCGTATCAGCGCATTTGATTTTCGTTCATTAAATAAAATAATTCCGCATCGGACCATCATTTTGAACTCAAAATTACCTAAGGAAAAATTATTCGAAGTAATACCAAAATTAAATAAAACGAAACTACTTGCGATTACTGTTCAAAATATTTTTTTTTATTTATAAAACGTTTCTACCAAATTTTTGGTCCTTTTCAATTTATCAAAATACATGTATTTTGATAAATTGAAAAGGACCAAAAATTTGGTAGAAACGTTTTATAAATAAAAAAAATATTTTGAACAGTAATCGCAAGTAGTTTCGTTTTATTTAATATTATATTACTGTTGGTAGAGTCAATATTATTAATACCAAAATTGTTGGACACCGTTATTCGGAAGTTGCAACATTGCAATTACATCATTTTATTTATCACTAGTCAGTATTTTGTTTTCTTCAAAACAAAGCAGGAACGATTCCTGTAGTCGTTGGTTTTTTTATTTTAGCAAATTTAAAAACAGAAATAACTGCACATTTAAATCAATCTTTTAAATTAAAAAACAAAAATAATGCAGTTTCTTTTACGATAGTGCAGTAAAACATGTTAAGCTAGCATATTTTGCCTAGAATCGACTTAAAGTTACTTTATAACTTCACATTTTGGTTGAATCATAGATGGCCAACGTGCAGAGGTTCTACTGTATATTTGTAGTGGCTAATTCTATTTTTTACACAAGTAATACAAACTTATTTTTATTTTTTTGTAAAATTACGACAGCATTTGTAAGTGAACATTCGATATCAATTTATTTTATATTTATATAAAAATAGGATAATTCTATGAAGCCTCCAAACAAATATACACATCATTACAAGCTTTTGTATATCTAAAATCAGAGCTGGGCAAAGCGTCAAACCTAAGTGCTTAAAGCATCAAAAACAAGCACTTTCATTTTGAAAAATGTTTAAAAGCATTGAGCACTTACTAAAGTGCTTTAAAGCATCAAACATTAAGCATTTTAAAGTTACTTCTTAAATCTTAACTTCAAACATTACGTTATGATATAAATTTTGGACATGAACAATATTTCTAATTGATTGGAAAAAACAAGAAATTGATCTCTTACATCGAACGAAAAATAATTATAAAAGATAGACGAAGTATGTTTTATTAAGCATTTAAAATGCTTATTGAACATTCCTAATGCTTAATAAGCTTGCTGAATGCTTATTAAGCAATTTATAAATGTGCTTAATAAGCATCAAACTTTTATGCACGTGCTCTAAGCATCAAGCATTGAACATCTGTCTTACAAAATGCCTTAAACATTTTAAGTACTTACAGCGTTACTAACACAAAGTTCTCAGCATTTCCCAGCTGTGTTTAAAATATAATATCAGTCAAATTAATCTTTTATAGTTAATCGTAAATATATACACAAAAATACAACTGTTTAACTTACAAAACAAAAAAGGAAACATTTTAACTTAAAAAAATTCACTCGCTTTCTTCCTTTTTGGAACATTAAGCTTCAACAGATTATCGGTCAGTAATCTCTGTGTTCTTGGGGTAACTGGTGTATTTGGTCC
This sequence comes from Venustoraphidia nigricollis, assembly GCA_034508555.1. NCBI lineage: Eukaryota > Metazoa > Arthropoda > Insecta > Raphidioptera > Raphidiidae > Venustoraphidia > Venustoraphidia nigricollis. The sequence goes on along the minus strand of JAVRKA010000032.1, from coordinate 431,027 downwards.
AACTAGTTTCGGTGTACCGGTTGTTTGTGGCGTAGTCGATCTTCTAACTACAGGCGATATGCTGACTAACTTTTGTAAACTCGACGTACCGGGTGTCGATGCTGCACTCGGCGAATAAGAGTCTTGCAGAGCTGAGCGACCGATCTGTGATGTTGCCAACCGTCGTGCTGCCGGTGACATTGTTGCCAGCCTTTGCAAGTTTGATGTACTAGCTCTCGGCGACGGCCTATTAAAAAATGCATTAAATTTTTTGTTACTGCACGATGTCTTTGCGATTCTGCACGCAATGTTTTTTCAGAGCACGTAACTTTTCTCAATTTTTTGTATTTCAATGGTTTCTGGGCTTGTACGCCGTAGTCCATTGGTATTTCTGACGTTTTGTCTACGACTGCGCTAGACATTATCAAAGGCTTTTGATGTTTACTGCAGTTGTAGACAAAACGTCAGGTAGAAATACCAATGGATCACGGCATACAAGCCCAGAAAACAAGAAGTTTTAGGGTGATAGAACTTGCAAAAAACCAGTGTGCCCCACAACAGCTAATAAATGTATGTTCAGCATAGTACTCGACAATATCAAGAAATATATCAGTGACCCCAAATTTGTAGTTATCCCTAATGCCACATGCTGCGCTCGTGCTGCCTTAAAATGCCTTATCCAACCTCAATATATAGCAATCAAGAACAAGCGACTGTATTAACAAAAAAAAACTTACGTGGCTAACTGTCTCCTAGCAGCTTCGATAGCTTTTTGTTTTCGGTCCCTGTGCCTTTCGCCTGCCTTTTCCGCTAATGCGAAAGCTATTTGTTCACGTTTTGGCGGCTCCGCTATTTTAAAAGACGGTCCCTGAGACCTCACAATAGGCGTATCGCTACCATCTAATCGAAATGGAGTACCTTCAATTTGACCCCACGTCATTAATGGACTTTCAGCTACGCCAGGACATGGTGATGGAGTCCTAACTAAACTAAATCCGCGTATTCTTGGAGTTTCCGCTTGTACTAACTCTTTGCCATCCACGCCGATTCGGCCGTCCAATATTTTTGCCTGGAAAATAAACACATTCCCATTAGAAACCTAGGAACCCATTTACCTACCGAAAAAATTTTTTCACAGGTTTTTTTGTATGGCACATAGATGAAAATTTTTATCTGTCTGTACCAGTAATGGGTAAATCGATTTTCATACACCCAGTATAAGCTATGGTTTATCTGAATACAATTCAATTAAGACAAAGTTTCTATCAATTAACGCAATTGAAACATCGGGAAAATTATTACTTACATCTAGCAGCTGTTGACTGAAATATTAATATAGTTTGAACATCAACCGTAAAAATATTTTTTAAAAACGGAATTATTACAAACTTTTTAATGAACAATTGTTTAACTCAAATTTATATTTACATGTGTATTTTAACTTTTATATCTACTTGATCAAAACATTTAATCAGGGGCGTAGCTACCGCCGTATCTGCCGTATCAATTATACGGGGCCCCCAACGTGCTTAAGCAAAAATTAATAAAAACTTCCCAATTTTTTTTTTATTTCAGAAATGACAAAAGTCAAAAAAAGCAATTTTTCTTTTTCCCGCGTAAAGCGTGCGTTCAAAAGTTGGCAACACCCTACATCGGTTATCGCGGGCTGCGGGATTTCCCCGTTTAAGTCATTTACTTCAACGGGGGAAGGGCCCCCAAACAAATTTTTATACGGGGCCCCGCCAAGGCACGCTACGCTTCTGCATTTAATAGTTATAAAGCTTGAAAAAGTCCCAAGCAAAGGACGAAACGTCGCTATAAATAACAAATAAGTAAATAATAGTAATAAGTAATAATCTATTTTCAAACGTATTATATTATGATTTTGGCGTCCCCTGAAACTGCCCGTCCCCGCTTAAACCATGTCATTGATGTCTGAATTTGACTATTAAATGTCAAATTCAGACATCTAACAAATTACATTTTTGGTAAACTTAACCAATTATTGTTTCCTTTGTCTACACTACAATAATATCCCAAACACACCGATTATCAAGCTACTGCAAAAGAGAAGCTGGGTCAGCTTGTTATCTAATCAACTTACTTGAGATTTCGCTAATTCAGATATTGTTTCTTTGCTTTGTTGCTCATCAAAAGGATTAACGACCAATCGCGTGTTAGTGTGTACGATTTCTTTTTGTTTTTTACTCATTTCAATCTGTTCTTCTCTTGTTAATTCGACACCATCTGGCACATACATGATATAATTTTTATTTTTGTACCCCCAAGTATCCAAATTCAAAGCTTTCTTTTGTTCTTGGCACTGTTCGTCTATACTCGGTAGTGCTAACATTTTGTTTCTTTCCTCGTCACTTTTAGATTCCTCATTGTACAAATAAGCATATTTTAGTCGATGCTTTTTTTCAATTTCAGTCATAATTTCATCGAAACTTTGATTATCTTCGGATGTATATTGACTCAAATATCCATCCAAACTGAGTTTATTGTTTATCGGTGTTTCGTTTTCTTTTTGATCCGACGCAGAAGGCTCAGGTTCTTGATGGTCCGGTGATTTTTCCTTCTCTGCTTCAATTGTTTCAGAACTGTTGTGTATATTTGCTGGTGTTTCAAATGTTGCCGGGCTTGCCACTATAAAAACATAGTATAGTTTTAAAATCAATTAAATGGTAACAATTATCGTATTCGGCTTGCAAAACCTGCCCTGGGGCAGGGCAGTTGGGTTTTTGAATGAATTTTTTTTTAACATAAATGGAAAGATCACATACAAGTTTTGTAGCGAAACTGCTTTTATTATTTTGTTTAATTTCATAATGAAAAAGTTATATTTGTTTTAAAAATAATGTTAAAGCTAAGATCCGATAACGCGCCAAAAACTTCTGTGACGTCAAAATGTTTTTATGGTCCTGGTTGCCATGGTTACTTTGATAGTATGTATTATAAAGCCATACACAAATGCACAACTTTTGTCATTTTGACGTCACAAACATTCCTGGTACGTTTTGTTATCACGTAATATCTTTTGAAGTTTTATACATTTTAATTAATTTGTTATTGATTACCTATGGCTTAATTTTTTTTTTCTTTTCGTTCCTCAATATTATTTAGGTACGATATATTATTTAAAAAATAAAAAAATTTAGTAGTTTTTTTTTTAATTCAAATACTCAGTTGAATAGTTACGAAACTTATTATGACCTTATTAACAGTTCTTAACTATCTTCGATTTTCTATTCAGCCAATGTCGACTATATTCTTTGATCTGCCCCGGGGCAGGTTTTGTAAGCCGAATACGATAATTTATATCTGCAAATTCATTTTTTTGCGAGTTTATCAGGTGTTTTATATGCGTACGTGTTTTTACCAGCACGATAGTTCCACAGATTTCGATATTTTGATTAATTACTACTCAAATAAACACGAAGTAGCCGTTTACCCATCTACCTTAGGGTCAAGATACGGTTTCCGCCAAAACCTACATGAATGAGTGCGAAGACGCGGGTACAAACTAGTACAACATAAAATAACTAAATTTAAAAGAATTATTTTATCGTGATACTTACGTCGCTCTGTGGGTGGCCTTTCTCCAGAATATTTGGCATAAAGTTCTTTCACCCTGACCATATCATTTTTTTCAACTGCATCCAAATACTCATTTTGTGCTTTCAATCTCTCCAAATCAGGAAAGAAGTCGCGTTCAATTATCTTTCCCATTTCCTGAAAAACGAAAATTATTGTTTTTTAACCTCAAAAATAACAAATAATAATCAAATGCCCGTAACAACATATTTATTAGATGTTTATTTATTCATTTAGGCATCAGTAAATACTAATTTATGTGAATCGAGTAAAATTAAGTGCTTATTTTGCCAATAATTGTATGAAAAACTGTACTGAAACTAACCTCAATATAAGTATCTTCATCTAGAACTTTCCGTTTGTTCCTTTTCGCTGGTGCTTTAGGTACTTTAAATAGGCCTACATCTTTCTTTAATGTATCCATAGTCAATAAAGCCCGACTTCCAGGTGTTGAATCTCCAGATTCACTCATTTTTAAAACGTTTCAACACGACAAAACTCAATGTTAAATTATTAAACGTCAAAATGACAGCTTGGGATAATCATGAAGAGCCACGCTTGCGCCTTCGTTGTACGAGCGACATATTGTACCACAAAACTATGTTATGTGTATTGTATTGGTTCTACTACTGTACGTAGGAGGTCAGCGTTTCCACTAATATAAGGAAAATTATTCAATGTTTTCATTTTGAAAAAAAAAATATCGAAATTTCGAGAGAAGATGCAGATCGGTGCATTTTATTTCAGATTTGAGCGTAATTTTTTCTACAAATAATATAAAAGCTTTTGGGTTCGAAAAATCGCGTTTTTTAAAATTTGGGTACCATTCTTATGGATTTTGATGTTTGTTTTTGACGACACAAAAAAACATTCAAATGAACTAGTTTCACAGAAAAGAATGGTTTCATAGGTCGTGCAAGGCATTGTGACTCTTTTCCACATAATTCATAAATTAATTGAGCTAAAAATATATCCAGCTTAATGATCAATTTGTACTGCAAATTTACTGGAGAAAAAATTTAAAAATAATCCAGCTTACTGAAATATCTTATGTCATTTTTTCTGGTTGAAACAGTAAAAATCACATTCAACTAAAATTTTCTTACAAAACGTCAGGAAAAAAATCAACAAATTTTTCAACGCCTCAAATATTGTTTTTATTCTTGTCTCTGTCGTGCTAGCCTGCAATGACATACATTCATCTTTGTTTAATGCACTCGAGTAAATAGCGCACATCTGAGTAAACTTCGTTATAGCAATCACATAGCACTTACTAATGTTCGGTTGATGGATAGATTGCTACCGTATCCGCACTTAAATTAGTACGTGTCACGATCGTAGATGAGCGGCACACGTTAGAGCTATTAACGATCTACAAATATACTTCCCTGATATTTATATGTCCGTCCGTCTGTAGGTCTGTCACAGTCAATTTTTTTCTGGTCTAAATATAGATTAAAACATTCCAATAATCGGAACCTAAAAAAAATTTTCCCTGTAAATTTGAGGATGCAAGTTTGACACCGAGAAAAAAACATATTTGGTCATTTGAAAGGACTTTTCTCAAGAATTTTTTTTTTCAAAATTATGTTACGTTTCATGATTTTTTTGTAAACTGAAAACTATCCCTGCCCCTTTAAAAAACGTTACTTGCCAACTGATAAAAATATTCAATAAAGTAATATAAAATATTAAGAAATTGCCAAAAAAACTATTCAAAAATAAATTAAAAAAGATATTCTGTGCTGCAATATTCTATTATGCGTTGACTTAAATGAGGTCTTCTATATTCTACGAATTTCAAGCTGTCTATTGTTCTATTGTTTCAGGAATCGAATTTCTTGTTACTAATTTGTCGACAAGTCGCATAGGTTGTAACACGCTGATAAATAATTTATCTTAACAGTTTTACAGTTGTTATAAACAATTTGATTTAGCCAATTACCGACTTACACGTATTTATGTATCACATCGACTGCGTGAATGATGTTCATTTGTCATCACGTCAGTCATACAGTGGTGCATCTCGGCGGCAAATTGTGGGAACTAAAGTGTAAATGATTTACATAAACAGTTGAATCTATAAACAAATTATATTTTGTTTTTGAGTGCTTCTCTCATGCTTTGAAAATTGACGATGAAATGAAAAATTATTGCAGTACTTCACAAGTCAATGGTCCTATTTATATGTTTGGAGCCGGTTATTTTTATATTTTGTTGTGAGAAAATATTTTATGTAAAAAATTTTTGTTTGTATAATCGCTGTTATATTTTAGAACCAGCGCACACATGCTACATTTTGTCAGATACATCAACCAATAGCGGTAACCCGTACACAAAATCGCTGAAATACACAGATGATGTATCGCGAACGTACGATTGTCGCAAAATCGCTCTTGATCGCAGACTCGCGCGACCCCATATCATGACTTCACTCACAGGCGCGCGAATGCGATACAAACGATTGAGTTTGCCAAATTGAGCGAGAAATTTGGTGTAGCTAAGTTTTATCAAATCGCAATACAGCTGCTAAATAATGCGTTTTCGCTAACCCTTAAAAAGCAAAAAAATAAAAATGGAACAATAATTCAAATAACACATTTATTCATTCTGGTTTGGAACGTAATTGTTTTTAGTACTTTATTTGGACAGAGATATATTTTATAGTATGTAAATTTGCTAGATAACCGCCCGACTTAAGAATTTTTCAACTAAGAAATACTAATTAGTGTATTTGCCATATGGCAACATACACTATTGGCATCGGTCGGATGGCGGGACCTAGGGGTCGGACCAAAATTTCTCGACGTTTCATAACCTCCTAAACACTTTGGCACCATTTTTGAAAATGTTTATATATATATGTATTATAGGCGTCGTTCGGCGTTGTTCGAAAGTATTCGGAGATATTCGAATTTATTCGAAATTCAATAAAACTTGGTGTAGGGTTAATATCTTTCATTTGTAACACCGAAGAACCATTTAAACTGAATCCGAATTTAATCGGTTGCGCGGCTAGCTTCAGCTGGCGCTGGGCCGGGGGTTAGTTTAAAAAATTTTAGAAAATAATCCATAAAAAATATCCAAACACAATACGAAACGCGAATATACTATACTCAAGAAAATGCCTTAAAAGGCGCTTAAAAATCCACCACCTACCACACGACACAAAAGACAGCACAAAATAATGAGTTCTCAAAATATATTACAACGGGAATGACCATAGAACGGCCTGACAAATCCTACCACCTACCACTCGGAAAATTAACAATCACAAGACACGAAAACACGTAGCTGACCAAAATCGGTTCTGATATTCAAAAAAACATTTACGTATTCTCCGACTGAGTTACCAGGGCGCCAAGACACGAATCGTAAATAGCCACACCTAGATAGTCCAGACTAGGAGGCTTATACCCAATTGGTTCAACTACAACCCTGGAAGGGCAAGACACCAGACACGGTAAACGAAACAATATCAATAACACCTTAAAAACTTTTAACTAGAACGCAAACACATATCTTACTGAATACTTGATCCGGGAATTATCGGACACCCAGTATCATAAATTCTTAACGTCAAGATACACTTAAGATGGGGTTGCTATAAATTGAAACAGTTCACAGGGCGATAATTAATCCGTAAATTTTCGTACACCCTGTATATAGGATCTCTGGCGTCACTGGAATAAATCCTGATTAAGATATGCGTAAACGACACAAAGAAATAAAAAACAAAAACACAGCAAAAGTAAACACATAATTTTGTGAACACCCTGTATATGACGTCGTCGTCGTCACGGGGACGTTAATCTTGGTTGGGATAACCGTAACAACCATCCAATTATAAATCCGGTAATTAACCGTAAGATCGTAACGTATAAGGAATGCAGGTACCAAATCAATAAACTGTATGCAACAAATCCTGGAAAAACTTAAAGCTGAATCCAACGGGATAACCCTGGCAGGTTAGAGATTGTGCAAAATCACGTAATAATTCTTAAAGGTAGACACCATGTAGAAGGGTGGCTTAACTGAACTTAATGCACATTCCTTGAATATTTTCTCGGTCCTAAATCCCGAACTGAAATTTTATTTAGTCCGACAGGACAGTCTGGAATAGGTCGCCAAATAAATTTTATTCAAAACGGAACCGATGCACAGGAATGTTCGAAGTAAAATAGAATTGTAACACAGTTTTAGAAAACTGTGGAATGTATTCCTGTATTCCAGAATCCAGATCCACACAAGTACGAAAATCTAAAAGATCCTTGATGAATAATTCACGGTAAATATTCCCTATTCGAAAAACGCTCCTAAATCCAGGTATATAATGGGCAACACGGAAAGCTACACTTCCTAACAGCAATCACAACAATCAATAACAATCGAATTTATACAAAAATCCAGAAATCCAGGAAAATACGGGAATTACGATAAACGGGATAGAATCTCTGGATAGGTACGATAAAACTGGAGTCAATAACGGCAACTAGAACGATACACCTCCAGGTTAGCGACAGATAATAACAATCGAAATTTGCGAGATAAGTAATTGATTATTGGCGATAATAATATTTCATTTTATTTTGCTGTGTTAAAAATCACATAGCCGATCCGAACGGCAAATAGGCCGCTGGACGACCGTCTCATCACAATTATCTACAAAATACGCGGCTTAAACCAAACGTAACTCGACAAGAATATTCTGTATATATCCTCACCGTTCTCTCTCACTATACAAAAACATAGATTCTCTGTTTCACAACGAGCCATTTGAAACCAATGTCTCCCTTTTTCAATGCAAGTTCGCGTCATTATACACAAAATTTTATAATATAAAATTTATCATCCTCAGCTGTTATACTTTTTTTTTTCTATAAAAACTAAATTCTGTAACCTTGACTGTTGTTTAGTAATAAACGATTTCTTTTATTTTCTTTAAAAACAATAACGATTTGGGGTTGCATTCGTATGTATAGTGAAATTCAAACACTAAAGGGGGTCATACACGCTCAAATTTTTATTTTTCAATTTTTGAAGCCAAATGTTGTCCTAGAGTTACGGGAGTTGTCGCTATGGATCCGGGTACTCTAGACCTCGCTTTTACGACGGGAATTAGCATTCTATAGTATATATATATATATTTATATATATATATATATATATATATATATATATATATATATATATATATGTGTGTGTGCGGGCAATAACTTTCGAAAAAGTTAATTGATTTTAACGAAATTTGGCCCGCATGTTGGAATCCACCACCGCACGAACCCTATTTAAAATGGGCCCAATCGGGCCATTTTAAGGGTAGTTTTTAGGGGTTGAAAAATGTTTTTGGGCCCCAAAATACCGAAAAAATTCTCCGAATCGTTTCAAAATTGAAATTTAACCCTCTGGTAATAATTAAAAAATGTCCCTAAACTTTTAATAAAATCGGCCCGACAGGACCGGAGTTACAAATTTTATGAAAACACTAGTTTGCAGTTAGTGAATTATTTACTGAAAGTTGTATATAATTTGGTATAAAGGTTCGATTGATAACAATATTGAAATTAAGAAAAAAATGTTATTTTAAGGGGTGTATTAAGGAGTCAAATTTTTTATTTTGCCCAAAAACAACTTAAGATCGCATAATAAAGCCACACTGCCTGTATAAACAAATACACTATATTGTCGGCAGGGTTTTGGCACTGCGACCCGGGTTTTTTTGTTATTTAAAAAAATCCTGATGGCGTGATTATGAATTTTGTAAAATAAAAATTTTAACTGATAAATCAGATTATTTTTAACATACGCATAATGAAAAAGCCATCTATAAATGATGTGCTTTGAGCCTTGACAAAACAAACAAAAGATTAGTGCTTGGGAAAACATGAGCTTAGCCAGAAGACATTAGTTAAGTCAGTTAACATTACCTACTTTATACCTAGTTCCATATTTGGAACTACAGTCGGGCTCGTGTATTTTTTATCTTTTTTAACTTACGGCCACTGGGAGGAAATTGAGATCAAATCAAATCATAAAAGATACGCTGTCTGTATTTCTGAAATTGCTTAAACTAAAAACGTGAGACTCGGGAAAAAATACTCTTCTTAGAAAATAAAGAAACACGTGCTCGACTGTCTTTTGAAAACAACTACCCGAACGGGGGGGGGGGGGGGGTAGATTTTGATTAAAAGAACTGTGGGTACAATCTGTACCATGTGGACGAAGCCGCGGGCAAATAGTAGTAGAATATATGGTTAAATGTAAATCAAACTTTTTATACTATAATAATAATAATAATAATGCGTTTAACGTCCGTTTCTTGACTTTATATCATAACAGACGCCATTCGCACCATTACTATTTTTTCATCTACCACTTCCCGTTATTTTCTACATTTTTTACAACTTCAACTTATGTAATAGCAATGGGCGAATGAAGGAATTATAGGAAATTAGGATAAGGTAGGTAATTTTTGAACTAGGAGTTTGATAGGTAATCGGCCATGGCCTCAAATAAGGAACCGTCTCGATATTTATCTGGAATTAATTGAGGGAAACCATGGAAAACCTCAATCAAGATGGCCGGTACAGGAATTACCGTTTCTCGGCGAGAGGCAGTAGGAAAAAGTCCCAACCACATCTGCCCCCGCCGGGATTCGAACACGGTACCTCTCGAATGCGAGTCTAGTGCTGTCACCACTTCTCTACCCAGCTCGGTTTAAACTTTTTATAATTATTCTTAAGTTTCCATATTGAAACGCGCTATAGCATGATAGTCTGCAAACTTTTGTATTAATGCCCCGTCTTATGGAAGCACTAATTTGTGCGGAGGGTGTGTATAAAACACTATAGTAGTACCAGAGCCGACCGACGGATTTCTTATATATCAAATATATCAGACAACTAGGACAGACTGGACAGATAAATAAATAACCACAATTTTTATTCTGCCAGGAATTAAAGAATTAGGGCTGTCAATTAATTAATTCATGTTAAAATTATATTAGTAAATGCTCCAGTACGGTTTAGTTCGTAAGACTAAATAAATAAACAAACAGGGTAATAGCTATCCTTTGCTATAATTGTTAAGAAACGCCCATTGTTACAACGCTAGAAAAATGTTCGAAAAGCAACTGTCACCGTCGGGAATTACAGTCAAAGCCCTCTAAGTGCACGCTCTCTAAATGCACACGCTCTCTTACTGCACACGAACTCGCCCTCTAAGTGCACGTTCCCCAGCCCCCACTTCGAATAATCTGCGACCAATCACGTGCGACCGTAAGCGCGCTATTTTCAAACTTTCCATTTCCATCATATTCATAGAGTTTTAGAGATATTGTTTATAGCATCTGATTGAATAAAGATAGCTATAGGAGTTAGAAGAGTGGGGATGAAAAAGATCGTAGGGGAAGTGTGCACTTAAAGGATGGGCCTCGATTCCGAGCTGTGCACTTAGAGGGCTTTGACTGTAAACCCGAATCTTTCCACTTTCGCGGCGGATTGAGTTATCAGGTTACTCAACAGTTAATAAACTCATAATCAGAAGCATAGCGTGCCTTGACGGGGCCCCGTATAAAAATTAGTTTGGAGGCCCTTTCCCCGTTGAAGTAAATGACTTAAATGGGGAAATCCCGCAGCCCGCGATAACCGATGTAGGGTGTTGCCAACTTTTGAACGCACGCTTCACGCGGGAAAAAATAGCTTTTTTTGACTTTGGTTATTTCTGAAATAAAAAAAAAATTGGGAAGTTTTTATTAATTTTTGCTTACGCACGTTGGGGGCCCCCGTGGCCCGGGGGCCCCGTATAATTGATACGGCGGTAGCTACGCCCCTGCTCATAATAAAACATTTTCTAACAGTAAATTCACATCATTCGAGAGCTAATATTTTAATTTCTAGGTAACGCTAGACATGAACCTTCACAGTAGTGAGAGTTTTTGAATAAAATTTTTGTAATGTTGTCCCGTAAACTTACATGTACCTTTACCTACGATCATAACTTGAACTATAGAAAATCGGACAGTGAGCTCTCCGTTTATAGTGACTTACTGTATCATGTACAGATGAGACACACGACCTCCTACGATCAACTCTCAGCTCATCAATCACAGAACCGGGGTGTTTAGTTCTGCCTGTATGACACTTTGTTTCCGTCATGCTTGTGTGCGCAGTCATTCACACACACGTTGCACCGCACACCTAACATCTTAATGATACGTCATTATTATAAAAAAAATCATCGACATATGACTATATTAAAAGTTCCTTGAATTTTAGATGATATATGAAAACTGATACTTTATCTTCCGTTTCGAAAAAAAACGTGAATATTGGATGCTATGGTTGCAGCCATTGGCAGCTAAAGGGTGGCTAAGCCCATCTCAAAATAGCGTCAAGATTCCCCCCCCCCATCATTTTAAACAATCATGTTTGTAGTTGCAATGTAAGTAAAAAACTGCATCCCTTTAAAACCAACTCTCTTTTAATACGTCAGATGATGTAGGTAGGTACTTGAAAAATATATTTCTTTTAATTTTGTAATTTGGCCTTCAAAATGAACCCCAAAAAAATCAGAATTCGTTTATTTATGCTATATATGTCTGTGATTGCGTCAGCTATAACTCTGTATAAGTACCTATGTACCAAATTTCAACTTTTTTCGTCCAGTAGATTCGGAGAAAATAAGCTGTGACAAAATGAACACACAAAAGTGATCCTGTAAGGGTTCCGTTTTTTCATCGAATCTACGGAACCTTAAAAATTGGTACTTAATTTCGTATATATCAGCAGTAAAGACTGGTGTGCCACTTCAGTCTTCATTAATTAAGCGAACCATATTATAATGATAACTCACTCCTTCCATTTTTACACCTTACATTTACAAACGGAAGAATTTGTTTCCAGAACTTCTTGTCAGTTTGTATCAACGTTAGGTACTCTAGAATGGATAGAGCAATTTTTCGGAGAGTTTTACAGGATTTTCAGGTATTTTGAGTAAAATCTACACGGGACAACATTTTTTGAAGAATTTTGGTCGGAATTACTCGGAAACGGTCGTATTTATTTGGAGCACTACCAATTGGTAGACAAACTTGAAATTTAAAAGTATTGTTATTTACCTGGATGAGCTGTGGTAAGCTTAGTCATTAGCACGAGCGAATCAACGCGTAAAATGGATGCTTATGAAATCAAAGCAACAGGCTAAAAGCTATAGTTATCACTCTGTCTAATTTAGTTAAGTGTGGGCACCTTAAATCACTGTTGTATTTAGTTTAAGTTTTTTAATATTTTGAAAAACGAAAAAAAAACATAAATATTTAAAATGCATTTTGGTCTAGCATAAAATGTGGTTAAATGTTTTATCTTTGTTTATGTGATAATCTGAAGTGTGGCAACCCGCTGTGAAAGTGGTCCTCTGTATCTATAAAATATTGTACAAAAGTGAAGTACGCACCTACATGTGTTGTGCTTATACTCTGTCAGCAACATTTTCAACAAATCTAAAATAAAGCTTTTATATTAACTCACTAAAAATAGAAAATACATCTTCTATAACGTTTAAAAGCGTGGGGCACTCACTTTACCTGTATTCCATTTAATTTAGTGTTGGCTAACTCAGATCTGAACCGGTTCAAAGAGCCGACTCCGACAGAAGGTCCGTGAGAGCCGACTCACTTTTTTTTGAGCTGACGGATCAACGGATCCGCATGACTCAGTGAAACACTTAACACACAGAAGCACATTTTACACTTACGTATCAGTTCTTGCTTTGAAGCATCTGTCAGTTCAAATGACTCATGCATCACGTGTTTGGCTATGCATTCTTGATTCTATACAGGTCGTGATATGATTGACTGAACCAGGTAACTCAGTGGCAGACTGCAGTAACATATTCAGAACTCGACTCTTTTTGAACCGGTTCAGTGAGCCGGCTCACATACGGGATCCAGATGCAAAGATGCAGATCACTAAACAGACATATATATATATATATATATATATATATTATATATATATATATTATTATTATATATATATATATTACAATTCATCTCCCACCTAGTTGATTCAATACCCAATTCAGAAATGTCCGCCCCAATTAAATATTCTAATAAAAGCTCAAGTTCTGCTCCACACTGTACGTAAAAATTACTTGCTATTAATTTTTCATAAGCCACACCATCTGTAGCAACCAGTCAGTATAAATCAATGAGGTGCAAATAATGTTCGTGGTGTTATCTATACTGTATGTGTATGCTTCTATGAGGTAGGTTGTTCAGGAAGAAGGAATGCGCCTGGAAGGCATAACACGTCGCCTGTGGCTGTATTTTGTGTACACGAATGCATTAATTATTCTAAGAGTGCTCTGTCAAACAACCCCTCCTATATATGTATGGTTGTAATATTTATTTATTGCAGGATCAGGGTACAAGAAACTGATATACTTATATCAACTTTTAAAATCCAAACTACACCCATAGCACTTTCAAATAGCTATGTCGTTTTTAGTGTATTTGCCATATGGCAACATACACTATTGGCGTCGGTCGGATGGCGGGACCTAGGGGTCGGACCAAAATTTCTCGACGTTTCATAACCTCCTAAACACTTTACCACTATTTTTAAAAATGTTTATATATATATGTATATATATATATATATAGGTATATATGTGTGCGGGCTATAACTTTCGAAGAAGTTAATTTATTTTAACGAAATTTGGCACACATGCTGGAATCCATCACCGCACGAAGCCTATTTAAAATGGGCCCAATCGGGCCATTTTAAGGGTAGTTTTTAGGGGTTGAAAAATGTTTTTGGGGCCCAAATTACCGAACAAATTCTCCGAATCGTTTCAAAATTGAAATTTAACCCTCTGGTAGTAATTAAAAAGTGTCCCTAAAATTTTAATAAAATCGGCCCGACAGAACCGGACTTACAAATTTTATGAAAACACTAGTTTGCAGATAGTGAATTATTTACAGAAAGTTGCTTATAATTTGGTATAGAGGTTCCATTGATAATAATATTGCAATTAAGAAAAAAAATGTTATTTTAAGGGCTGTATTAAGGAGTAAAATTTTTTTTTTTGCCCAAAAACCAACTTAAGTTCGCATAATAAAGCCACACTGCCTGTATCAGCAAATACACTATATTGTCGGCAGGGTTTTGGCACTGCGACCCGGGTTTTTATTTATATGAGGCGTTCATGACTTCTCTAATCTTCTTCTAATCCCAAAACTTGTAAATTTGTCAATCGTAATTTTAATTTATTAAAAATTAATAAATTGAAAATATGAGTTGGTGTTAGACCCATATAACCATGACTATTGAATGACCTTAAGAAATATATATATATATATTTAAGGCGGTGAAACATTGCATGAGTTTTTTTCTTTGTAATTGTCTTTAAATCTGTGGAAATAATGCTATGTCTTGAGACAAACTAGAAGTAATGAGAACAGACCACCCCTATAGACGTCTTGTACCTCGAGAGCTCACTAATTTACGGTAACCACTCAACCCCGTTTAGGGTTAAATGGACCATTAGAATCACTTCTGTATTTCAGGAATACGTTAATAGACGTACATATTTTAAACTTTTAAATTACGCGTTTACGAAAAAAATATTTCTGAACTTCGTTTTGTCAAATAAAAAATAAATGAACACAATATTTTTAGGGTTCCTCAATTCCTCCTAAAGGCGGATCTGCATAAATAGGGCCCGCAAAAATGAATTATCATTGTACATTTTTAATACTCTTTTATTAACAATGAGGACATATTATAGGTATAACAAAAAATAGTTATTATTAACGATTATAATTATCATTATCACGGGTAAGTTTGACAGTTTTTAGGTGAGTTTTTGGCGATTTTTTGGGTGAATTTATAGTACTTTTTGTTTGGTCAGATCAACCAGTTTTAACTCTGATTAATTAAAAACACATTATCTATAATCTATGTATTTGACTTAATTTACTAGATTTGAAATTTGTTTCAAGATTAGCTACTAATGGTCCCAATTGTCAAGCATCTGTAATCTAGAATCTTTATCTACCTAGAAGAATTAAAATAGATATTTATTGAAACCTCTTGCCTAAAACACTATTGCTGTTCATCCCTGCTTTTTCAAAAGCGATAAACTTGGATCAAAGCACACTAAATAAAAAAAATCTGTTAATAAAAATTATCAAAAACAGACAACTTTTTTCATATCTCTATGAAGTTTTTTTGTGTCGCTGTTTTGTCAAAAGATATATTCAAAGCTTTTTCAGGTACATTAAAATTAATCGTCTATGTCAACACCTCAGCAGTCGGCATATGTAACACTATTTATATAGAGGCGCAGTCTAAGCGTACAGTGTTGTGCTTTAGATGCTCTAGATTGTGACTAGACGGTGCTATCTTGCGAAAACTTTAAAATAGATTAATATGCAAAGTTGAGAAAGATTTTTTATTATTGTTTAATTGCGTATTTTTTCATGCAGAAATGCGGTGCACAGAAAAAAATGCAAATTGTTTTTAAAAGAAAGTGTTTTGTAGAGTATTGCCCACTGAATTATAGACTGGTGTAGAGTTAACCCCCCCTCCAAATGCGAATTTAAAAAAAATTCTATTGCAATCGTTTGACAGTCGTTTTATATATGAGTTGTGTTTATTGGTAGATGGATTGAGGCCTTAGATATTTTGATTGATTAACGAGCGTGAATAGATAACTTTTTTTATATAGAAGATATGAGTCTTCAACGATTTGTTTGTGATTTTTAAAAAATTAAGCTTGGGATATTTCAAATGAAAATTGTCGAACTATTCGATTATTAAAATATCTTTCGCTAGAGTCAAAGTTCATGTCTAACGTTACCTAATGTCCCGACGGTGACACTGCTTGAAAATGTTCTATCTTTCTAATGTAAAATTGTAACAATGGGTGTTCCTTTTCTTACGCTAACTGATAGGTACCTCAAATTGTAAAATATACTCTCAGTAAATTTCGAACTGTGGCCGCAAAATTCATTTATTATACCATCAAAGCGTGAATAAGATTTTTGATTGAAATTAGAGATTTCCGAAACGTAAGTGCGTTTTGAATGCACATCCAACTCGTAAGATAGAAGTATACAAGTGAAAAAGAAGCAGATTGAACATCTGGTACTCAGGAACCTTAACAATAATAGGCCAAACTGTAGCTATAGTATATAAAATACAATATTTTATCATCAATGTGGCAACATTGGCAGCGCATCTCTGCACTGAAATATTTGGCATATCTGTTAGCATTGCATACGTCTGTTTTGCAGATAGATAGAGAGGTCAGAGGTCGGCCATGTGTCTGATAGACTATATGTAGATTGTTGAGTGTCTCTTGAGCGTGTGTGTGGAGGGTCTTTTGGCGTCTCCTGTCGCAAAACCACCCTGTAATTACAATTTCTGTCTTCAGACCATCTGAAAACAGTTAAATCTACTGTTAATATAACCAAAGAGAAAATATACTGCAGAGTTGCCATGCAACATTAGTTACATATTTGTCCTTTCAAAAGAAGTTACTTAGATTGTAGATTAAAGAGGTTCGATTACTGAGATCATTAGATTGATGACGTAGCGATGTTTAACTTACAGCGTTTGGACTTTAACCTTTTGCATCTGTTTTGACGTACCTGATTCGAGTAGGCCCGTCAATAGTAGTATTAGAGGCCATCACGCAAAAATGTAAATAAATGAACGATATATTATGCGAATTGGTATATTATGTACATTATTATTGACGACTTCAAATAACATTTTTTTGATAAAATAAGGATTCGGCGAACGTATTTTTCTAAAATATTTTAGGTTTGATATGAGCTTTCTGATGCATTAAAAATGAGGAACGCATTTTAAAGTTCAGAGAAATTGAAACCCTGGTTTTGTAATGTAGAAACTGCCTATATCTTTTTTCGTTTGAGTTATAGGAAGGTCTATAGCTGCATAGATAAAGTATTATTTTAAAGTTTCGTAGTAATCTAATGGTTGTAACTTTTCGTACAAAAAAAGCTGAACGTTAAGGGTTGTTTTTTATGTGATTAGCAAAGAGGAATTTAGACCACCATGTTTAAAAACCAAACTGTTTTTTGTTAAAAATATTAATGTTTTATCCACGTTATCTGGTTGTTCATTTTTCATGTTGAAAGTAGTTTTAAATGAATGCCAAATATGTTTGACTGTTTTCGTAATTTCATTTCCTTTTGGTTTCTGAATAATTAATTATCTCCTAGTCATTTTTTGCGAATTGTTACAAATTTTTAAAAAATGTAAATAATGTCTATATGCGCTATATTCGTTTTCTTTTATATATTTTTTTTCTTGTATATTACACGAGTTTTGTAGTACAGATGTTGATATTGGACACGTTTACAAGTGTGCTGTGACTCAGTAAGTAGCAGCTGTCAATCAAACGAAAAACGATCGCCGTCTTTCGTTTGTCTTAAAACAATATCATTCAGAAGTCGTTAAGCGCCGCTTTACAGACATCCATTTCAGTTTTGTTTCTGTCAAACAAGCCGCCAAAATGAACTAATCTTTGCTTTACTGTAGTGTTTATGCTTTTGTTTTGTTTCATTAATTACATTATAAACAAAAAAAAAATGTATAACATTTTTATGCAACTTAAAGTCTCGTAAAATGTAAACAACTGCTTGTATTCATGTTACTAGCTTTTATCCGCGGCTTTCCTCGCGATAATGTCGGTTTGGTCAGAAACCGTATCTTGCCTGATCTAGCGATAACATCTAATAGTCGAGAACTGGTAAAAATACCAAATCCTATGTCTAAAAAATCTTGGTTGTTGGTATACAACCGACCCATCGCAGTTCATGCCGCATGGACCTTCGTTATATTTTGAGTTTCCATTCTTTTTAACCGACTTAAAAAGATGTTATCAATTTCCGACAAGTTTTTTATTGTTGGTCAGCCATAACTTCTCGAGAGATTAACCGATTTAAAAAAATTCGACGCCATTTTATTCAGAATATTTACAGCAGCATATACCTAATTTTTACTGATATCGGTTCCGTCGTTTTTTAAGGCCACCAAAGGTTAGCATCAATTCATATTTTCAATTTATGTTTTAATAATAAATTGAAAATATATTTAATACTTTCGTTTTGTACTTATAACCTTAATAACTATGGCCTTGTAATGAGGCAGTGCTTTAATCTTGTCAAATTTAAAAAACCCGGGTCGCAGTGCCAAAACCCTGCCGACAATATAGTGTATTTGCTTATACAGGCAGTGTGGCTTTATTATGCGAACTTAAGTTGGTTTTTGGGCAAAATAAAAAATTTTACTCCTTAATACACCCCTTAAAATAACATTTTTTTTTAATTGCAATATTATTATCAATCGAACCTCTATACCAAGTTATATACACCTTTCAGTAAATAATTCACTATCTGCAAACTAGTCTTTCTTAAAATTTTTAAATCCGGTCCTGTAAGGTCGATTTTATTAAAATTTTAGGGACACATTTTAATTACTGTCAGAGGGTTAAATTTCAATTTTGAAACGATTCGGAGAATTTTTTCGGTATTTTAGGGCCCAAAAACATTTTTCAACCCCTAAAAACTACCCTTAAAATGGCCCGATTAGGCCCATTTTTAATAGGCTTCGTGCGGTGATGGGTTCCAACATGTGTGCCAAATTTCGTTAAAATGAATTAACTCCTTCGAAAGTTATTGCCCGTACACATATACCTATATATATATATATATATATATATATATATATATATCATTTTCAAAAATGGTGCCAATGTGTTTAGGAGGTTATGAAACGTCGAGAAATTTTGGTCCGACCTCTAGGTCCCGCCATCCGACCGACGCCAATAGTGTATGTTGCCATATGGCAAATACACTAACCAGATAAGTTGAAGTGAACATGGTTTATTCGTTGTGGTGCAGTGTAATGTCAACAAGGTAGTTCCTGCATTACGGCAACTGGTTTATGTATTTCGTCGCGAAATCGTTAATATTTATTCTCAAATAATAACAAAACCTTCTATGATGCTGCAACTCTATACATAATTCATTTTTTTTATAAAGATTTTTTTTTATTAGATATTAAAGAATGTTAATTTCATCGTTAAATTGTAGCGTCGGATAGTGGCGTCGATAGGTACATGAAGAACAGGGTGTTATAATATTTCATATTGATTAACTATATTAGAGTTAAATCTATGACCATAAGACAAAACTGCTTATGGTGTCCTATTATAATTCATAGTCATAGAACTTTTTGTATTGCATATAGATCCGTAACGAAAATTATTATTATTTAGATATTAACTGTTAAGATATGGCAAGTCATCAGCATAGTACGGTTAACTTAATGGAGCGGCAAGCAACGAAATAATGTCTCATGCATAAAAATTATGCCGCTTATACATTGTGAAGTACTTAGTACTTAGGTGTATGATTCACTTCTTAAATTTTGAATTTATAGCAGTCAGTGATTACAATTCTGCATGCCACACGGCAAGATAAATTTTATTGGTCGAACCGTATGAAGTCCGTGCGGCAAACTGTGATTCTAGTGACGTATCGATAACACAGAATTCTGTATTTGGAATGCAAGTTTAGAGTCCAGCCGGTATTTTATGCAGTTATTATTTTACTACGAATTTTGGCGGCACATCGTTTGGAAATCGTCGGTGTGATCCATAATCGTGTATGACGTCGTAGCGGCAGCAATAAAGCGGAAAGGCTGAGAGCATCGCGACGTTCGGCGTAACGCGTCGCGACGGCACTAATTAAAATGCAAATCAGCCGTCTGACACTCTCTCGTTAGTTCGACTCGTATATCAAACGGCTCACACTTCAAATATTGGTGACATGTCTGCCGAAATTAACCGAGCGAATATAGTATTGGCATTCGGAAAATATCTGAATCAAATCCTGACTAAAGACCAGTGTCTAGTTCTGTAAATTGAGGAATGAACTTTTTGCACCCCTCAATCCCATAGAATAGCTGCTTTTCATGTCTGTATAGTGATAGTTAAATAACACATTTCGCACTAGTGGTGTAAAGTTGCAATTTCCATAGTAAATCCTAATTCAACCGCATGAGATTACATCAGGCCCTGTAATTAGAATTTCACTTGCTCAAAATTGAGCTGTAAAAAATTTTGAAAATTAAGTAAAAGTCAGCTATTTTATAGGGGATACGTGCAAAAAATATAATATTTCTCGTGCGTGATGATATGATTGAAAAAACTGAACTTCTTAACAAAATTTAACCAGTGATAAACAGTTATATATAATATACAGTGATAATTTATAGATTTGGAGCTAATGGCCTTGCTGCCGAAGCCCTATTGTTTAATAAACAAAAAAAAAAATATACATATGACTCGCTGGCGCTCGTTTCTTATATACCTTTTGTCACAATCGTAAAATATTAATCATCACGCACTAGATACATAACCTACTATTGTAATATACTTATCAAACAGCGCCATAAAAATGAGAACCATTTTTGTTACATTCAGATATCAATCAAAGAATAGTTGGTGGAGATTTAGCCCTCGAAACCTCGATTTGACTTTTATGGAAAAAAAATACATATTGTGATGTTTTTCTCAACATTCTCATTTTTTGTATTAATGAAAAACAATTCCCAACCCACGGGCGTTTTGAATTTTGATCGGTACGAAACGTTAACCTAAGTTAAAAAAATGTCCCTACAAAGTTTCATTTCAATTGGTTTGCGTATTTTGTTTTTAATCTCGGGGCAGACAAATGAAGATAAATTGAGACCATGACTCATTTCATTCGCTTAGTTAAATATTTCTTACAGTTACGAGGAAATGGTAATTTCTGCACTAGTCACTTATTTGAAGTCGTTTCCCTCGAAAATTCAAGATGAATTCTTCCTCGATCTTTTTAATCCATAAATGTCGCTGTGTGCATTTATATATTTTATATATATATATTATATATATATATATATATATAATATATATATATATATATATATATATATATATATATATATATATATATATATATATATATATATATATATACAGGGTGAGTTTTAAGTTGATGCTTTTTTTTTCACAGCGTGTAAAAATCAAATAGACGAGCAAATATTTCAAATAGTTTTTTTATCAAAACTCAAAAATAAGAGAGAAACAGCCTTTCGAAGTTTAAATAAATTTTATTAAATTTTCTTTAATTTTGAGGTCGGTCCTGGGGTTGTATTATGTTACTATGGAAATAAGTTGTTATTATCAAGTATTCACAGAAATTTTAGGCGTGAAGTTCGAGATTTTTTAGATGAACAGTTTCGTAACCAGTGGATCGGTCGTGGAAGACCTGTCGCGTGGCCACCAAGATCGCCGGACCTAAACCCTTTGGATTTTTTCTTGTGGGGGTGGATGAAAAGTTTAGTCTTCAAAAGCCCGGTTAATACACGCGAAGAAATGATAGCACGAATCGAAAATGCTTCCCAAATAATTCGCGGAAGGCCCTTATCGCTACTACAAGCATGTACAGAAGCATGGCTACGGCGCACGCATCTTTGTGTCCAACAAAACGGGGACAACTTCGAACAATTTCTGTGAATACTTGATAATAACAACTTACTTCCATAGTAACATAATATAACCCCAGGACCGACCTCAAAATTAAAGAAAATTTAATAAAATTTATTTAAACTTCGAAAGGCTGTTTCTCTCTTATTTTTGAGTTTTGATAAAAAAACTATTTGAAATATTTGCTCATCTATTTGATTTTTACACGCTGTAAAAAAAAAGCATCAACTTAAAACTCACCTGTATATATATATTTTATTATATATTTTATATATTTTCAATTGAATAAAATTTAAAAGTTAAAAATACTTTTCAATCTAGATAGTTGTTTTTTGATATATGAATATATAAATATGCCACATTTCTGCGAATATAGCACTTTTCACACTTTTATGACATGTGTACCGATGAAATCTGGTGCTATAACTTCACACTATTAATTACTTCATTTGTAAGAATGCTTATGATGTTTGCCACTCTGTGAATTTTTTACATCTGTCAAGTTAGCCCCTATCCCTTCCAACCAAGGATTGCTTCCAAACAATTTGGAATCTTAATATTTTAATTTGTAGCTATTAGTCATAAACCTTTTTTAATTCATAACCAAACCGTTCCCGAATTAAGTTCTCAATGGGGGGGGGGCTAACTTCACGTAGCTCCCTCTCTCCAAGTCGGCAAATTTGCCCGAAATAATTTGTAAGCTTATGATTGTAAATTGTAACTAAGTAGGGTAAACGACTAGTCATTGGACATTACTAGTCATTGGACAGAACACATTTTCACTAGCTATAATAAGAATAAGAACGATACTAAAGCAGATTTGGATGATTCATAAAAAGTCATAAAAAGTCTTTCAAATCTGCTTTAGTATCGTTCTTATTCTTATTATAGCTTATGAAAATGTGTGCTGTCCAATGACTAGTAATGTCCATTGACTAGTCGTTTACCCTATTTGTAATCAACTTTTAAGAATTTGCATAAACATGTAACGATAATATCATTAGAACAATTTTTATGTGTATATTGTAAATGTTTTTATCTCATTTTTAAATTTATATTTTTGTAAAATATTTTTATATTGAATTTATTCAGTCGCATTATGTAAGTACTTTTATGTTGACTTTGACCTCGTGTTACCTCTTGTGTAACTAAATGAATTTGCATTCTTGTTTCTTACAGTTTTGAAAAGTTTGTTCTAATACGTAGTAGTAGATAAATTTTAACTGCGACCTATCGTAAGCAAATATTGAAGATCGTCAACAAACAATTATTTTTAAAATTCAGTAGGATTAAAATAAAAATATTAAGGTTCCAAATTGTTTGGAAGCAATGGTTTGGTTGGGAACTAACTTAACACGTGAATTTTTTAACGGTTTTTTGTGTTACAACATAATACAGGGTGGTGAGTTATGCAACGCAACGTGCCTTTTTCATCTTAATTTGAAAATTATCACGAAAAATATTGTCTTAGCCATATTTTGAAATTTTAACTAAAAGTATTAATAACAGATAAATAAAAACTATTATTAGATTAATTCTTGACCATTGTTCGGACAGTACTTAATATCCGAAACGATTGTCGAATTTTAATTTAATACAAAATTTTTGTAGAATTTTCAAGTGGTTTTATTTGTTTGTTATTATTAATCATGTTCTACCAAGTGCCGAGTGAAAAACCAGAGCAAATTCTACCAAAGTGATTAGTTTAGTTCACAAGTGAAATATAAAAAGTTTTGAAGATACTAGAAAAGCAGACAAAAGACGCTATAGGGTGAGCTACAAAAAACGCAGTATGTCTAGAGTGCAATGTTATTTTGACTCGTGTGAAGCAGTTAAACTCGCTGTCGCTCTTTTAACATAACGTCACAACTCGTCGAACATATCACGCTCTGACTACAGTTTGTCGAGGTAAAATGCAGCAAACAGTTTATGAATAGTTGTCATTAGCTCGTAAAATTTCCAATGTCTTATAAACACACACTCGTTTAAGAGATATAATATCGTCTTTGTCTAAAGAGACTCATCTGTTTCTGGAACAGGGTTGTTTTTTGTTTTTGAATGCTTTGTATTATTTATTACTATAAAATGTTTACATAGTACTTGTGTATACTTATATACTGGCATTTTTGGACTGGTCTAATAATGGTTGCATGTTTTTTAGAGCTCCATACCTCTGAGAGAAAAAAAAAACAGAACCCTTATAGGATCACTTTGTTGTCCGTCAAGATCGTTTTTCTGATGAACGGCTAGAGATATTAAGTTGAATATATCAAATACTAAGATCTATAACCCCATAGTCCTGTAAAAAAAATCAATTTTCTGACACAATATACAACAAAAAAGTACGGTCTTCCGAAAACTCTAAAATCATGTATTTTGATACTGACTCGCTTATCAAAACTTATAGGGTACTTCCCGTTGACCTAGAACGTTGAAACGTGACACGAACAAAGTAAAGAAAAAAAAACTGAAAATTGTTAATTTCTAAATCTATTTGTGAAATTATTCAGCTTCCATACATATCTACTTATGCTTGCTGTTTGCATAATTTAGTCGGTGGTATGCTTGGCGCAGGAGCCTGTCTCCCACTTATCGTATTTTTTAAGTTGAGATTATATATTTTATTACATTAGATTTTCTGCATCTTAAATTGCACTTTTCAGCAACTATCTATTAAATGTTGCATAAGATATTAAAGTGTATATTTTCCGTTGTTTCAGATAACTGTAACGAAGTTTCATTGTGGTGAGTGTTTTTTTTTTAAATGTTTTCTTTAGTCATAAGATCTTTATCATTAGTAAGAGCGACTAATTTATTTTTAAAATGTGATTTTTTTTACTTTCAAGTGTCACAACTTCAAAAATCAACCTTAACAAATTTTCTAATTTCTATGTGCTATAGAACATAACGTAAAATAAATTTTTAAAACTAATCCAGATTTATACAATAAATGATTCATTTTTTTATTGGTAGACATAATATATAACGTAGGTACTTATAGGCAATCAATAAACAAGCGTATTTAAGTTGAAAGTCATAAGTGATACGAAAACCCGGGTCGCAGTGCCAAAACCCTGCCGACAATATAGTGTATTTGCTTGTATAGGGCCGTGTGGTTTTATACTTTTATTATGTGAAATTAAGTTTGTTTTTGGGCAAAATAAAAAATTTAACCCCTTAATACACCCCTTAAAATAACATTTTTTTCTTAATTGTAATATTATTATCAATCTAACGTCTACACTGAATTAAATACACCCTTCAATAAATAAGTCACTATCTGCAAACTAGTGTTTTCATGAAATTTGTAAATCCGGTCCTGTCGGGCCGATTTTATTAAAATTGTGGGGACACTTTTTAATCACTACCAAAGGGTTAAATTTCAATTTTGAAACGATTCGGAGAATTTTTTCGGTATTTTGGGGCCCAAAAACAGTTTTCAACCCCTAAAAACTACCCTTAAAATAGCCCGATTAGGCCCATTTTAAATAGGCTTCTTGCGGTGATGGATTTCAACACGTGGCCCAAATTTCGTTGAAATCAATTAACTCTTTCAAAAGTTATCGCGCGTACACATATATATATATATATAAATATATATATATATAAATATATATATATATATATATATATATATATATATATATATATATATACATATATATATATAAACATTTTTAAAAATGGTGCCAAAGTGTTTAGGAGGTTATGAAACGTCGAGAAATTTTGGTCCGACCCCTAGGTCCCGCCATCCGACCGACGCCAATAGTGTATGTTGCCATATGGCAAATACACTAATAAGTGATACGATAAAATGGCGGATGAATTATTAGTACGGAGATATTTCATATATTATACAAAGATCAATTTTATCTTGAATGCTTGTCTTTTTGTAATATTGTTTGAAGTATT
The DNA here is from genome assembly GCA_034508555.1 of Venustoraphidia nigricollis. Taxonomy (NCBI): domain Eukaryota; kingdom Metazoa; phylum Arthropoda; class Insecta; order Raphidioptera; family Raphidiidae; genus Venustoraphidia; species Venustoraphidia nigricollis. The sequence continues at coordinate 404,969 of JAVRKA010000032.1, read as the reverse complement.
TAAGATTAACACTCGTGTGGATACTTGAGTTGAAATCTCTAAAAAGTAAACCACCAACCTATTGAAGTGCCATATGCTTTTTTATAGACCACCAAGTGGCTTGTTTATCTTAAACATTATATAATCGGTTATTTGTAATCATTGTGTAGTTTTTTTTTTATTAAGTTTGGCTAACTTTAGTGTACAGACATACTAAAAAAGCAATCACAAAATACCAACACGTTTTTGTCGATGTACGTTTCGCTAAACGCATTATCAGAAGATAATTAACATATCCTGATGATTCCAAAATTGTCAGCCAAACGTGCGTCAAAAAAGTGTTTTTTTCAGTGTCTATACCCAAGGATTAATTTTTTAACCGATTTCAAAAAAAAGGAGGAGGTCCTCAATTCGTCGGAATCTTTTTTTTTTTTTTTATTTTTTATGTATGTTCCCCGATTACTCGAAGATGCCTGAACCGATTTGGAAAATTATTTTTTTGTTTGAAAGGGTATACATCCCAGGTGGTCCCATATAGTTTTTATTAAAATCGGTTCATCCGTTTTTAAATGACGTCAAAAAAACATATTTTTTAATGTATGCTACCTCATATCTCCAACATTTGTAAAGCGATTATAATGATTCTTTTCTTATTTAATAGAGCACTTCTTCAGGGTGATCCGACATAAATTTTACTTCAATCGGTTCAGTAGTTTTAAAAAATGTGCGAAATCAAATCCATCACTAAAAAGTAAAAAATAAAAAAAATTAAAAAAAAGTATTAACCTCCTTCAAAAAAATCACTAAAAAGATGAAAATAATGAAATTTTGAGGTCGGAGCTAATTTCATTACAAAAAAACCGCATGAAATTAATAATAAAAGTAAATATGTTATTAAAAGTTTTTGTAATGAAATTAGCTCCGACCTCAAAATTTCATTATTTTCATCTTTCTAGTGATTTTTTTGAAGGAGGTTAATATTTTTTTTTAAAGTTTTTTTCTTCAGTTGGTTTGTTGTATCGATTTGGATCAAACTTGGTACATAAGAAACTTCCAAACTTAAAAATATTTGGTATCCAGTTACTAGTTTTTACAGCATTGCTTGCTTCTAATATAAAAAAGAAGAAAAAAGTGAACACCATTATTTAATTTCTGTTTAGTCATAACATTTTCTGTATCGTTACTCAAATTACACACTCAATGCACAACGGGTCTTTGAAAAATAGATTTTTTTTATATAAACGGTCTGTTTATAAAATTAAACAGTATTCTGTTAATTAATTAGTCTACAAACTGGCCATATGACATGTCGACATTCTTCAACTCTGTCCGGATGATTAATGGCATTTGAAACTAAACACGACACGGCACGGTGCAATATTCGAGTCTTCCCTAATGTGTCTGTCCTACGGGACATCGAGCTTTACACCCTTATAGCTCCCGTGTGTGGGATAGGTCGTAGTGTACCACACGCAAACACTAAGGGAGGAAAGGTAACACCAGTGGCGTCGATTAGAGAATTTGCTAGTCAATAATAATTTACCATTTACGAATAAATTTTGATAGAAGATGTCTACAAATAAAAACATATTTTTTATTATAATCAGTAGTTGGAGATTTGTTCGGGAACTGATTATAACAAAAAAATACTGTCTCATTTTTTTTTATTTGTAAATATCTAGAATAATTTATTGTTGAGTTAAATTATAAAAAAAGTATTATTAAGGTAGTTGTCGTGGTACAATATTGTCAAAAAGTTATAGATTATACGCGCCACAAAAGTATACTAGTTTGTAGCTAAGTGATCCATAATTTGTACGCCAGACTGTACCCGTGGAAACGTAACCCATACAGTATTCATATGCATGTATACTTTTCTATAAATTGTTGAACTTTTAACCGTTATTTATAAATAATTAGACGGTCAAAAATGTTTTCTTATTTTTTTTAAACTCATAACAAATGCATTGAAAGATTGTCAGTTTTTGGAAAGTTTCTGACAGTTAGTTATACTTATTTTTTTATAAATAAGAAACTGGTTCAGAACTACAGAGATCGTATACAATTATCCAATTTTTAATGGAATTTATCTGGGATTATATACGGTCGATCGACTTCAAATTTTCAGGGTAATTGTATTATCATGTCCTTAGTAAGTATACAAAAATTAAGAATTTTCTGACGGTGAGCCTTAACCACGACAACTACCTTAAGCTAATTTGTGTTATTTTTTTTATTATGTTATAAACAAAACTTCATAAGTTTACATCGATAGCACTCCCGCAAAATTTAATTAAATTATCTTAGAGAAAAAAAATCAAAAGTTTAGCTTGTTTCCTCCTTTAACATAGTATTCGAATTTTAGCTTTTTTACTTTGTAATTTTATTAAACTGAAAAATATTTATTAGGAAATATTAGATCTAGAATCTTCGTTAAAACACGAATCAGAGGCGGCTCTGGACAAAATGTAAACTGTATCACTAAAAGGAAAAAAGAGGAAAAGGGTAAGGTTTTTAGATAAAATTTATATATCCTTGTTGTTGTTGCTGAATACAAATACGGACGCCACTGATTAAGTAAAAGGAAATTAAACATTAGTAAAATTTCTTTAAAAATAAAATATATATTTCATATTCATGTCCTGTAAAATATTTTTATTTATTCTCTTGTCACATACAAAATAATTAATTATCTATGGCTTAGCTGAAATGTTTTGTTTGCTAATTTCCTTAAATAAATACAGTATTTTATTTACACAGGTTTACTTAAAAATATAATATAGATTTCTAAAAATATTTTTGGCGATAACTTTTTGCAATTAGATTCTTTTATTTACACATTATTATTATTAGACTATATAAATAAACAAAAATAGAATTTTTCAATGTTTTTTGAAACTGAAAAATAAGGTTACTTATCTTTTAAAAACAAGTTCAAAATAATTATATACATTGTAAAAAAGGCAGCATAAAAATTAAATCTCATGAATAAAAATTGAATTAAAATTAAAACATTTTAAAATATAAGTACATTTTTTAAAAATCTAATAAGTACAAATTAAGTTTATAGAATAAGTCTAATAATATACTTTTTATATCACATTTTATTGCAAATTTTGGGTCAAAAAGCACGGAATTCCCATCGAAACAATAGTAAGGTTGTCAAGCACGCATTGGATCAAACATATCTCAGAATACATCCACTTTTTTGCTCAATTTCTGATACAACTGCTTTCAAAATACTTTTATCACCGAATTAATATAATTCAATACTAAAAGTACTTTTATCTTAAATCTTTCAAACTAGTACCAAAAATCGAACACTAGACAAGAATATCCGCCGGTTATTCCAACCTCAACAAATGAGCCCGTTTCGGGCTAGATTTTAGACTATGTTCATCTCTGCGTATAGTCGTGTCCGTGATATCCTGTGGCAGCAGCATTTTGTGCACCAGGATGCAGTGAAGGTGCCGTTGTTCTCGCAGTACCATAGAAGCCTTGAGTATGATAAGGCGCCGCCGTCGTTGCGTAGATTCCGGCCTGTGTTCTGCTGAATGCGCTGCCGGTACCCGGTGATCTCATCAATGACGATTTATCGCCCACTGAAATAGAAATTTTAGAATTATAGACACTCAACAAGAATTTGTCGACCTGGTCAGTCGGCAAAAGGGGAATAAAAAACGAGTCCGTGGTGAATAAAATTTTAAGAAACGTTTAGAACCAGATACCTACTATAAAGATTTATTCTGAATAGTAGAAGAGATGGGTTGCAATATTACAGCTAAGGAATACGAAGTGAATACTGGAGAATTCTTCCAAATATTATAAAATTATAGCTAAGGTATTCAGATGGTAGCTACTATTAATTACTATCACAAGGATATTAGCATCCACCAGTGGACAAAAGGAAAATTGAAAGCAAGCTTATGTCCTTACAATATTAAGAAACAAAGATAACTGGATACTCGAAATGTCTGCCAAATAGCAGAAGATATGGATTGTAAAGTTATTACTAGGGTATCAGAAAAAATATCAAAGTTATCTGGAAAATTAATGTATTTGTATTGGAGTGATCAATGGACCAAAAACAAAAGTTGAACTTCAAAAGTAATTTTATTTATTATGACTACGAAATATTGAAGGAAACAAATATGTTTATGCTAACGTGATCATAAATTTTCAAGAACACTATAAGAAGGATTGTACTAACCTGGTGTTGAGGTGCCATATGCCGGATTATAATTATGTAATAAATTATGATGCGAATGATGGTGATACACAGGTCCATAGCTACATATGTCAGCCGGATATGGTTGTCCTATCGGTCCTAGTAAACTGCCAGAGCTGCCCAGATGTGTAGTGGACGATGGAACAACTGAAGTGGTTGTACTAGTTGATGATGCTGCAAGACTGGTCGAGTCCACTAGACCGGTTGTAGTTGGCATCACGGATGTTGGTGAATGGCCACTTTCTAGATGAAAAAAGAGTAGACTTTCAAAAACTCCTATATTATAGTTTAAGGTAGTTGTCGTGGTACAATATTGTCAAAAAGTTATAGATTATACGCGCCACAAAAGTCTACTAGCTTGTAGCTATAAGTGATCCATAATTTGTACGCAGGACTGTATCCGTGGAAACGCAACCCATACAGTATTCATATGCATGTATATTTTTCTATATATTGTTGAACTTCAAACCATTATTTATAAATAATTAGACGGTCAAAAAAAAATTCTTATTTTTTTTTAACTCATAACAAATGCATTGAAAGACTGTCAGTTTTTGGAAAGTTTCTGACAGTTAGTTCTTTTTTTATAAATAAGAAACTGGTTCAGAACTACAGAGATCGTATACAATCAATGTTAATTATCCAATTTTTAATTGAATTTATCTCGGATTATATACGGTCGATCGACTTCAAATTTTCAGGGTAATTGTATTATCATGTCCTTAATAAGTATACAAAAATTAAGAATTTTCTGACGGTGTGTCTTAACCACGACGACTACCTTAAATAGGTTTGCGAATTACAAACCCGTAGCGGCATGGAGCAATCATTTTAGAATACACCAGAATAAACGAACACCCGCAAACTGCAATAGTAATTTGTGATAGATTTCAATCAAGTCTACCGTACCGAAGGGTCATCTATGAACCACTGAATCAACGACGTAAGTGAAGAAAACAGCAATCGACAGTAAACTGTTTTATTGGCAGAGACGGACAAGCTGTCATAGCGTGTTTATATGAAATATAGCTGTTATGCATTGTCATTATTGGTGTAATAATTTTTTATACATTTCAATGAAGTCTCTATAGTTGGTACCCCTCGAACAAATTATTAAAATAGATAAAAGCTAACGTTGTGTTGTGTCCTATCTAAACGCAATAAACTCAAAAACTTGTGGATCGATTATCATGCGATTTTCACTAATGCCGAAATAAAATGTTTTAGGCTATATCTCATTAACAGGGGGTATTTGAATAAACGCGCGGATAGTTGTTACATGCAGATGACAAAATATATTTTCAATTTGATTTTTATTCGATCAGCTGTGATTATGATCAGATAATATTGATTCCAAGATGCACTTTTAAGAGTATTTAGTATGTTTAGTGAAAAAGTCGATTTATAAATAAATCGGTATCGATTGGTTGAGAACATCAGCTTTGTTTATTTCAGCTGGTGTATTTGTTTACACAAGTGTTTCTCTTGAGTATGGCTTTGATAGGTAATGATGCTGTCCAGGTAACCAACCAGCTCCGTTTCTTGTAGGCATCAGAATACCGTTTTTATATACACAAGAAAATAAGGTAGCCAAAGGCACGCCTTCTCAGGTGCGCCACATGTAATACAAGATGGCCGACTAGACGAAGATAGACTTTTATTTCTTGAATTTCAATTTTCTTTAAAATTAATTTATTTGACTTTAAATTGAGACTGTACATATTTCTTCACAAGAAAAGCATTTTAAAATTTAAAATAATTGGTCAACTGAAATTATTTTTTTAAACTGTATTCATGTATTAATATAGCTTTTTGTACAATTCCCAATTCGAAACAACTTTTTTCTACGCATTTTGATCAAAATTGAGCTTTAAAAGCAATGTATTTCTATGTAGATCATTTCATTGGTTTTCATGTGAGTACAATCTAATGTTCTACATGCCAGACACTTTGCTCTTGCGGGTATAAAAACTGTAATTATGTGATCACAGTCTAAGATCATTGTCAAACCAATTTTTAGACAACGCTTTCTGCAGTCAAAATATTGCAAAATATTTTTAGTTACTATTTTGTATGATTTAATCGCATTTAAATGTACAAAATTATCTATAATAAAACTGAAAGGACGGAGCTATTTCTTTCATTACAGCGAGTATTCATTATATACGAAGTTAGTATCGGTTCTTATGGAAAACCATTTTTAACTAATGGTTAGTTTGTAGAGTTTTTTTCGTTATAACAAGTTTTGATTGTAATTACTTTTTGAAATTGTAAAAGAGCCGTTGAACTGCTACGATCGTAAATATATAAAAAATGAATGCAATAGATTTACCTTTAATATTCGTATTTGGCGTGGACCGATTTGCACTTCTTGGCCGCTGCGAATTACTTAGTTGTAGATGATTCATCACCTCAGTACCACTAGGAAAAAAAATGGCAAATTAGTTTTGGTGAATTGTAGATATCTGGCGGTATTTTTGTAGTAATCCACTATTAATAAACGTCATAATTTAGAATTATTTTTCGCTCCAATATTTTCTTTTTAAATTCGATAACAGGCACAAAAAAAATCCAGTCGATTTTTAATATATTATAAAACATAATTAAATGGTAGATCGAGTATTTCGACCATTATAAAAAAAATATAACGTACTAGAGATTGAATATTGAATGTTTTATTTACTTTATTGCGACTTCATCAAAAACATATATTGAGCAAATTGATAAAATTTTCAGATTAAAAAATGTATGGTTTTGTGGTTTTGATGATGAAGAACCTACGTAGAAATAATTTAAACTAACTTTTGCAATTTGGGTCAGTGTTTTTCATTTCATTTATTTTACCCCCCCCCCTGAAATATGCGAGGTGCAGTATACGAAGTTTCACTTCAATTATTATATAAATGGGGCTCAGATAATCCAAGCAGTTAGTAACCTCAAAAAATAAAAGAAATACTCCATAAATAATTTGTACAAATTTATAAAATATGACATTATGTAGAGTAAGTTTCAAAATCAGTGACGTGTCATTTTTTAGACAAAACTGAAATTTGAACCCTTTCATACACAAATGCAATATGAGTGCATATAATGTGTGTGTGCTTTTAATACACGCAGATTGGAAGACACACTGTTCCATTCAATGAATATGACTTAGATTCTAAAGGTCAAGACAGAGTTTTTCAATTTTTCAATTAAAACGTTACCAAAACTAGAGGGATTGGAATCGAATTAGTGTATTTTTAATATCAAATGAATGTGAGCAATTTTATTTTTAAAAATCTTTTCGTAATAAACTTTGCAGAAAATCGATCTATTATCTAGTGTTTTAGCTGGCAATAAAGAGACAAAAAATCGGAAATGAGAGGGAGATACTTCAATTTTATTTTATAATTTGCTAGCCGCACGGCTCGGCTTCACTCGGGTATTAATCCAAGTTGGATTGAAATCAAGTTTATGTCAAAAGCGTTATGAAAAAACCTACTACTCCGTGAAAAAAGCCATCGCACCAACACCTTCCTGCGAGGTGTTACTATTATTAATTATTATTGAACATAACTTTGATTTTGCAGCTTTTATTGTTGTATAATTACTACAGTCAAAGTGGAAAATAATTACTGAAAAAAAATCAACAAAAATATTCATAAACACTATAATCATATAACATATAGCATTTCTGTAATCATAAGAAAAAATTTGAAAAAAGTTTCATCAGAATTGGTCAAATAGTTTGTTAAATCACCACGAAGATGCGTATACGTACAAATAATTTTATATATTAGCGTAGACAAGAATTGGGGATAACGAGAACCCCGCTCATATTGAGATTATAGACGGTCGACAACTGAGATCATAATCGTCTATTCATTCATCTGGATCTATATGATAAATGTGAACATATGTGCGGTAGTGAGTTATGGAGTTAGCTAGTGATCATTTGTAACGCGTTCACAAGACGAATGTGGCCACATTCCTGATGGCTATTAATTGTAAGCTTTGCTTGGCAGATACAGAAATAATGTTGCACCTACTTGTCCAGTAAATTTGTAAAGAAGATTAACTATACAATCACTTTCCCATTGTTTTCCTTGGTAATTTGTACATTCGAGAATTTAGTTTTTTGACGAAGCAAAATTTCGGTTTTTTTCTCCTCTTCAGTCGAAAAGAGTTTGTATAACGCTTTATTAAAACAATACTCACTCAGTTATTCAGTAAATTTAACATTCGATTTCGGAAAAACCTTCGGTCTGATTTTGACCAAACCCGGATATTTTGCCGAAGGTGATCGAAGCTTTGGTCAGGCTCTATTTTATAGCCTGACTGAAGAAAGTACGTCTAGCAAAAGAATGGCGAAGGGTTCCTTGTTTAAGGAAAGCGGCAAGAAAATAAACAAATGATTTGCAACTCTTGTCACATTCAAAATTTTTCACAAATGTTCTCTATAAATTTTTCTACACTGTTTTTTTAAAACTATTTTTGAAAAGATGTCTTTGTGTAATTACGTACGTACAAATTTTTTTTAAGACGAAATCTCGAGAATAAAAAAGCCAATCAACTAAATAGACTTCAAAAAAGAAGATTTTACACAAAATCTCGCGAATAAAAAACCTTATCGACTTCGTTATGGTGCCAATCGAGACGTCAAACATCCACGTGATCCGAAATAAGCCTGTTTTTTTTCGTTTTAACAAAATGACTGCACATAAGTGAATGTTTATAGGATTTATTGAAACAGATTTATAATTTGTTCTAGCGGTAAAAACAAATATTTTTTTAATATTTAAAATGCCCACTTTATTATATATATAAATATATAATATTTATCAAACTGGGAAGTTGGTCTTGTGAACCTTAGGACTGCTTGTTTTATTTTGCCTCCTGAAATAAAGTATGTAGGTACCACCGTTTTATACAAGAATTAACTAAAATTCTTTAATCCATTTTTCATCCATCACCTCAGTAATGTTTTGAAAATAGTGAACGAAAATGTTAAGTAAGTTGGCTAAACTGTAAAGTATATTATTTGTAGCTCTTGATTATTTCGCTGCCAATTCAACATTTACCCGGGTTAGAAAGTTAGTTTGGAATAACTGTGCATTCAAAAAGAATGATATGTATGCATGGAATCAAACATTCCAAAATGAGTGAAGAAAAATACCTTGTCTTACAAATACTTGAACACAATGCATAGCTGTTAACGATTTTGTTGGCAGTTTAATTCAACATTTTTAAATAGTTAACATTAAATTAATTTAAGAATGAAAGCAAAGAATCATGTTTCGAAATATTCTCACTACTGTCGAATTTTGAGAGGAGCAGTTGACTCTTATTTAATATGTCAACCGAGCTGGGTAGAGTAGTGGTGACAGCACTAGACTCGCATTCGGGAGGTACCGGGTTCGAATCCCGGCGGGGGCAGATGTGGCTGGGACTTTTTCCTACTGCCTCTCGCCGAGAAACGGTAATTCCTGTACCGGCTATCTTGATTGAGGTTTTCCATGGTTTCCCTCAATTAATTCCAGATAAATATCGAAATGGTTCCTTATTTGAGGCCATGACCTCCTAGTTCAAAAATTACCTACCTTATCCTAATTTCCTATAATTCCTTTATTCGCCCATTCCTATTACATAAGTTGAAGTTGTAAAAAATGTAGAAAATAACGGGAAGTGGTAGATGAAAAAATAGTAATGGTACGAATGGCGTCTGTTATGACATAAAGTCGAAAAACGGACGTTAAACGCATTATTATTATTGTTATTATTATTTAATATGTCGTTAGAAAAAAGTACGTGATCAAGAGAGCAGTTGAGTTAACAAAAAGTCATTGTGAACGATGACTTAGGAGTTTCAGTAAAGCGTCTAAATACTGGAGGCGCCTGTTTGTTTGTGTTAACTTTTGATTTTGACATATTACGATTGTGTTTAATGTAGTTTTTCTCACATCAAAAGTTCAAAGTAATTATAATTGTACTTACAGATGGATTGGATAAGAGTCTAGCAACCGCTTTGGCGTGCATAATATGGTTCTTGTAAATTTTATATTTACATTAAATCGAATAGACTTGAGTGCTGATGGTTCAATTTTAATGATCATTTGCATACAAACAATATTTTGCGGCTGTTTAACGACTGATTTTAATCGCATTGTATCATTCGATGTTGTAAATATATAAAAAAAAAAAAACAAATATTCGTGACTTTTCATGTAGAAGTGCTTGTAAAAAAAATGTTTTTTGACAATTTTTTAAAACTCTTAGAAATGTCTCCTTATGAAATTTCATTAAAATCAGTTGTGAATTTTAAGAACTATTGGGCTGTGACAAACAGACGGACATGACGAAATTGATATTATAAATATACACTTTTTTTGTTCACACATAAAAAGAATAAAATATTTTAAGAGTGTTTTCTGTGTGTGAAGTTGATATTTTTAAACCACGTCTAAAAACAGAGTTTTGCTTACATAACAAATAAACTGAGCTAATCCATTTTTAGATTGTTAAATGTGTAACAAGTAAACGAAACAATCGTTTATCATAAACCTTGTTAAACTTATTTATTGAAATGGCGGACTAAAAACATTGTGATTATTTTTTCTGTTTCATTACCCAAGCAAGACTGTTACGTAGAAAAGGTGAGAAAAGTAGATTTTATGTTGAAATTAATAATTATAATAAATTTACCGGCCATAAATTATATTTTAGGTGACGTTTATATGATTTACGTAGACAAGAATAATATTTTCGAAAATGTTTCTAAGATTTAAGCGCCACATAATATTTAGTAATAGCCACCAGGAGCTTCTGGTTTCTAGAAAGTGCAGTTTGCTTATTTTGATATGCTGGTAATAAGGATTTTTTTTTAAATCAATTTGAACAAAATTCTAAAATGTGAAAAATATTCAATGACTCGTTGAAGCGCAATAATGTTTTAATGATGCTGACATCAATAGAGTTTTGGGAAACCCTTTTTTATTGTATGGGGTTACCATAAAGTATACCTACTTTAAATTAAGGAATTTCTACTCGACGAAAATAATAATAAGGATAACTTCAAAAATGCTGAAGAAAGTATTTCGATATCTTTATATTCAACGGACATATTCATTTTTTACTTCAAAATGGGAACTCCCTATATTTTAGACATTACGGTCTTCCTGCCCAAATTTGGTAACCAGTACTAGGGAAGCACCGATCAAAGTTTATTGGTGGGTCAATTTTCGGATTAATATGAAATGTTGACTGGATCGAACTGTACCTAACATAACGTAACTTATTGAGACGTAATAGGCAACAAGCGCAAGCTGCCTGTCATACACAACTCTCGCATCTTCGCGTTCTTTATTTTGACATTTACGTAATCCTATTTTGAGGTGCAGTCAAAGATGCCGCCTAAACTCGCACATGTTGCGCCTAGTTTATGATCACCATTTTTCTTATTTTTTATTATTATTGCACTTTTTTCTCTTCTGTTCTTTACTTTCTGAAACAAACATTCGGCTACAACAAACCGCTTGATTATTAATTATTTATGTTTTCTTGTTCTAATTTATAAACACTTGTGCTGTCTTATTTCATACTTTTTCGGGGGGATCTAGGGCTGGCACATTATTGTTGAAGGTGTCGAAATTCTAGTATAAAATTTAAATTACAGGTAGACTGATTATATAATCAATTTTGAATGTTTTTCTTTTGCGATATTGCGGACATTTTGTCGTTTTTGTAAAAATGTATCATAGAATTCAGAACATATAGAAAATTAATTACAAGGAAGACAGTAACGCGACAAAGACAAAATGCAATCGTGGCTATGTAGATAAAATTATACTTCACAATATAAGCGGCACAGTTGTTATGCGTGGGCACGTAAGCCTTCCATTGTTTCGTCGTTTCTAAATTTTAAACTTCTCACGGAAAACGAAAGTTTGACTGGCACTTCACTTTTTAATTTACGTTTCCGCAATTACATAAAATTCAAATCAAAAGAATATATATTTTGTGCCTGATCCTTTTTTAAAACATATCAAAGTAATTATAATTATTATTGTACATTCAGTAAAAATAAACACTTTTTACATTATGTAAAATAGATGTGTTTTCTGTTCATTTGACAGTTTAAAAAAAAATGATGTGATGTAACAAAGCTTGCCGATTTCACACAATTTTCGACTTTATATACATTTACTTATAGCCTGCTTTAGAACTATACTACGATCAAAATTTTTGCCAGTCATACTATGATTAAATGTCGACTTTCCCAACGTTTTTGAAAGAAAACGATTCTGAAGCTTGAAAACGTACATACAGCATTTTAAAATTTTGAACACATCACTAATATTTCTTTCCCGCTTTACTCCAAAATATACCGAGATCCAATATTTGCTACATGTTAATTCCGTACGTTCCAAATATTACACCATAGTTAACTAAAGTTATTCGATGATTAAAACAATGTTCAGATTAAAGATGGGAAAAACGGGTCTTTTTAGTGATCTGCATCTTTGCATCTGGATCCCGTATGTGAGCCGGCTCACTGAACCGGTTCAAAAAGAGCCGAGTTCTAAATATGTTACTGCAGTCTGCCACTGAATTACCTAATTCACGACCTGTATAGAATCAAGAATGCATAGCCAAACATGTGATGCATGAGTCATTTGAGCTGTCAGATGCATCAAAGCAAGAATTGATACGTAAGTGTAAAATGTGCTTCTGTGTGTTAAGTGTTTCACTGAGTTATGCGGATCCGTTGATCCGTCGGCTCAAAAAAAAGTGAGTCGGCTCTCACGGATCTTCTGTCGGAGTCGGCTCTTTGAACCGGTTCAGATCTGAGTTACCCAACTCTAGTTCAGATAAAAATCCAGAATTTTCGTAAACGTTTTAAAGTTTCTCGATTAGTAGTTTTACCAAGTATCGGAATCCATTGACCGATGTGACATTATATAATTTGGGTAATTTATGTATTTTTGAATATAAAAATGATTTATCTGTCATATTTATTTTTGAACTTATTATTTTTTCTTAGTTACTAAAACTTATATATTTTTTAATTGAATCGTTGGTCTCTAAATGGTGGACGACTGCAGTAATCTGTCAAATCTAGGGACTTTAATTATCAGCGCTATTAGTATCCAAAAAATGAATTACCGTTTTTTTTTGAAGTAAAAATCATGAAAAAACGTATGTACCCTATATCTTAATTCGTATTTTTACTGTTCAATAACGAAACATAGTTCAAGAAAAAAAGAAACATCGATACATCGTATTGTGGGTGACGTATGGACGGTTGTATTTCTGTATTAAAAAACCAATAAACATTTCAAGTTGGCGTTCTTTTCAAATAAATATCTTTCAACTCTCTTTATAAAAAAAGTTAAGCGCCGGGGCTTTTCTCTTTGCTTTATTAGTGTATTTGCCATATGGCAACATACACTATTGGCGTCGGTCGGATGGCGGGACCTAGGGGTCGGACCAAAATTTCTCGACGTTTCATAACCTCCTAAACACTTTGGCACCATTTTTAAAAATGTTTATATATATATGTATATATATATATATATATATATATATATATATATATATATGTGTACGCGCGATAACTTTCGAAAGAGTTAATTGATTTCAACGAAATTTGGGCCACGTGTTGAAACCCATCACCGCAAGAAGCCTATTTAAAATGGGCCTAATCGGGCTATTTTAAGGGTAGTTTTTAGGGGTTGAAAACTGTTTTTAGGACCCAAAATACCGAAAAATTCTCCGAATCGTTTCAAAATTGAAATTTAACCCTCTGGTAGTGATTAAAAAGTGTCCCCACAGTTTTAATAAAATCGACCCGACAGGACCGGATTTACAAATTTTATGAAAACACTAGTTTGCAGATAGTGACTTATTTATTGAAGGGTGTATTTAATTCGGTGTAGACGTTAGATTGATAATAATATTACAATTAAGAAAAAAATGTTATTTTAAGGGGTGTATTAAGGGGTTAAATTTTTTATTTTGCCCAAAAACAAACTTAATTTCACATAATAAAAGTATAAAACCACACGGCCCTATACAAGCAAATACACTATATTGTCGGCAGGGTTCTGGCACTGCGACCCGGGTTTTAGTATTTAGGATAGGCACAGTTGGTTGTTGCTTCACAATTAGCTAACATGTTTTGCTATATACTCATGTCAATCGTGATTATATTAAACAATTTCGTGCAGTGGCGGTACGTCAAAATAGGCTAAGAGAACGGGGCTTACCCAGTAATTTTAGCGGAAAAATATGAAAGAACCATATTTAGTTCCTTTAAAATTATATAATCAAAGCTATAGCGACGTAAAAGTGGAACGTATCTTTAACTTTTAAATTTGAAATTTAACCGTGAAAATGTATTAGTCTCCATTAACTTCAAATATAATGATTTTGATTTTTAGTGTTTAGTTATTTATAAATAGTTAAGTCAGATTTGTTGACAAAGTTTGAAAAAGTGCCACACGTCAAATTTTAAATTACGTTCTAATAAAGAAAATAGTTCGTTTATCCACTTACCAATCATCGGGGTCACAATCTCTGAAACCTTTTGCGAATGGGTTACTTGCAATTTTCAGTTGAGTAATCTGTAAGAAAAAAATAGTTTTTATTTTAATTATTTTAGGCCAAAAATATTTACATTTCAAGAGAACAGATACAAACTTGTAATTATAGAAATTAGAAACCAAGCTACGATTTTTTATATTTGTATTAATAATTCAATGAAATATATTATGGAATGCATCGTTTAAATCACTTGATAACATATTTCGAACCATGTTTTTAAAATAATTTTTAAGTCTTATTTGATAATTTTCTTTAATAAACAATTAGAACACATTTACTTGATTTCAGAATAGAATTGAATTGATTAGTTCTTACCCAATGAGTCCTTTGAAAGCATTTAAAAAATCACACTAATTATATAATTATCAAAATTATAGATATATTATTACCAAAACTGTATATTCGAAGTAGGTGGCAACAGAGTTTTTAACAAAAAAAAAAAAAAAATGTGCATCATCTCTAAAAGTGTTGTTGTCAAAATACGCTAGCTTTTATACGCAAAATTCGATTCAAGTTTTTTTTTTTAATTTTAGTGTATTAGTGTTTCCGTAATGAAATTAAAAATCTTACCCTATGATTCTGGTAGGCGGTGACAGCGGTGAATCCTGTTTCAGGAAAGACGAAAGTTTTAAAGTTGGCAGGTCCACTGCCATCCGATTCGTTGATTAAAGAATGACTGTTCGACGATTTCGGTGGTAAATACACCACGTGGAATCTTGGCTGATATCGATGCATTGAATTCAGAATTATCTGAAATAAAAAAATCACTTTCAAATTATCAGTATCTATCTTTGTTTCTTTGTGAATTAAACGATCATCTTCAAATGAACGTTTAAGAAAGAAATATAGGTATTTGCTTACGAGGTTCTGATAAAAGCTTGTTTTCAACGTATCAAAATTATAAGTTTCAAAGGAAGTTCCTTATAAGTATTTGTTTGGTAGGTCATTTTCATAACACTTTGACGGACACTTAAAGAATTAACTTTCTAAATTTGACACTACAATATTTTCAAATTTTTGCGTGTAAAAAATTGCTATTTTGTGTAACTTATACTGGGCTGCAGAAAGCATTGTAAAAAAATTTGATTTGACAACGACCTTAGATTGTGATTATTAAATTACATTTTTTATGCATTCAGGAGCAGTCTAATGTCGTGAAATTTCCTGTCATCTAGAACATTAGATTGTAAGAATTTGAATTATTATTGAATACTTACGTGTCCGTTATCATCCAGTTGGTTATTGGTCAGTTTAAGTTTATCGAATGACAATGGCTGTTTCATCCAATGAGCGCCGGTTGCTGGACTATCTGGATGGACGTGAATTCGCGGAGGCGATACAGGGTCTGCTTTACCGGCAACCACCCAACTTGAACTGAAGAAATAATTGACAAAACATAATTAATTATTACCATCACTTAGGATACAAAACGGGATACAGAGTCTTTAAAACATTTTTATAAAGAAATGTTATAATTTCTTTCCTTGGATGATTATAATAACTGTGTGATCGCGTACCTGTGAAAAGCATATCTGTATCGTTTATCATCCAGCGGTACAAAATCCATCATGAGCATATAATCGGCATGAGGATCAAGTCCATACAAACGAACTTGGAATGTTGGAAACATTCTTCTGCCAGCTTTTGTCACTATCATCTCCGTTCCCAGTTCGTGAAACTCGTCCCATAATGGTTTCATTTCTAGTTGAGCCCCGCAACCAGCCAAAGTTGGATGAACGCCGTTGCTTCCTTGAGATCTGATCCAATAAATATAATTTCTGACTAGTAAAACATCCTTTCTTTTAAGGCCCCAGTACACAGTGGTCTGTAGTGGGCCATGTTTTGCAATGTGCAACTGTAGGCCACTATCACTTGGTGTTCACACAATGGCCCATGGCTCATTTCTGCCTGGCGAAGCACTTGCGATGGACGTAGAAATAATTACGGCTGCGGCTATTTATTTATATACTATTTAAAAGTATTATAGTATTATAAACCTAAAAGTCTCTTCATTGCTCCAGGATACTGACATTTTGGGCGATTAAAAATTTAAATAGTATAGCACGCAACAAAAAAAGTAAGTACCTGTCCAAACAATGGGCGACTGTGTGAACACCACAGGCCACGCCACGCCATGATTCCTTTGAAGTGTGTCAAAACAACCGACAACAAATGGATTGCGCACCACGATTCACAATTGTCCGCCACTACAGACCATTACCTCCTGTACACAATGGCGATGGTCTACAATGGCCCACTACAGACCACTGTGTACTGGGGCCTTTAGACGCAGAATAATTTCAGATTTTGTATTTTTCTCTGTATTTCATCAATACGTTATTAGAAACGACTCAAATTTGTATTCAGAAAGTAAAAAATTTACGTGGAAACTCTCAGTTTGTTTTATTTGTTAAGATTAAGATACCTATAATATTTTTTTTTTCACGCGGAAGAACTTGTCCTTGATTAGTCGTCAATTGATAACACACTGTCTGCGAGTATTTACCTGTTGTTGTGTTGTTTAGATCTGTTGTTAATTGTCTGATGTGTGTTGTTATTATCGCCGTCGCTTTCACTGCCGGCGGACAGGGAATCGGCATGCGCCAGTGGGGAATATTCGCGTCGATCAGCGCCGGCACTCTGTAAACAAGCTACGCACACAACATAAATTTAGAACGGGTATTCCGTGACACTTTTCGATTTTTAACGTTTCTAAAATGAGAATCATCGAAAATAAAGACTATAACAGCCGGTTTTACAACGTGAGTTTAAAACCAGTTTAAGTAAACTCAGTTTAAAATTAAGCTTAGTTTATATTACGTTTTTGTATCAGTCGGATAACCTAAAAGGCTCAATGGATTTTGAAAAACTTTTTTCGCTCGATTACTTCCGAGATTTAGCTGTACCTGACGTCTCTGAATTTTTTTGGATCGGAGGTGAGCAAATTAAAAAAAACCCGGTTTTTCTTTATATAATTTGCTCTATTAAAGTCAGGTCAATCCGAAACGTGTCTTCAACGAAACGGGAAATGTTTATGTAGATTTAGTATATATTAGAATGTGTCAAAACAGTTGTTTTATACAGATTTATAATCAACTTGTTTCGATTGTCCTTATCTGTTACACAGTAATGTCTAAATAAAAATAGTATAAAACAAAGTCGCTATCCATCTGTCAGTTCGCTTAGTTCTACTAAACTACGCAATGAATTTTGATGCGGTTTCACCATCATTTTGAGAATTTCTTCTGCATGGTTTTTGTGTATAATTCATTCACATTGAATTTAAAGACAGTAGAGAAATCTTTTGTTTTGTAATCAATAATAAAATTATGACCTCAGATTTCGAGCGTCTTTAATCTATCTATTTAGTAAAAGTGTTGTCGTGGTTTATTATTGTGTCCAGACAACCCTAGCAAATGGTTGCCGTTCAAAATATCAAATTGTCAATATTTTAGAAATCAATAATGAATTTATCACAATGACTTTGTATGTAAAATTGCAAAAGTTCGACAAAAACTTAAAATTTCAAACAAAAAAAATCTTTTATTTTGTAGATTTTGAACTACAAGACTCTTGATTTTTTTGTGTGAAATTTTAACTTGATCAAACTATATGCAATTTTCTAATTTTTTTAAATTCATCAATAGTTAGAATTATTTGGGCCTAGTACCGATTCGTATTTTTATTTTTTTAATAATAAATTGATACTTGTTCTGTTGAATATTATGGAAATCGACAGATAACATTATATCGTTTAGTTTGGAACTATTCAATTAAGGGTCGATTATTTTGCAGATGATAAAGTTACTTATAGTATATTGTCTGGATGAACGTATTTGTCAATTACGATACATCAAACGTGAATACCACACGCATTCCCTGGCTCGAGTCGATTCTTTTATTAAGTAAGTACGTTGGATATCCGTCCGTCAGGCGTTCAGAGCTATGCATCGCTAATTGCAGCCGTGTTGTTCTGGTATTCCAACACTCTCTGCATTCCGATATCCAATCGTCTTATCTACGGGGCTATATATGACGTCACATGACTCTGTTACGAATAGTGTTGCCAGATCCATTAAAAAAAAGCGGGCTTGAGACGAAAAAATCGAGACGTAGAAAAAAATGCACAACATTGGTTACAATTCTTTTAAAAATCGCAGACTTTAAAGAGACTAATTAAGCTTTAAGATTTACGTGGAAGGAAAGTTTGGTTGAGGAACAGTTCAAAAAAAGAAGCTTTACCGATGTTTCGCTTGTGGCCTACGTTTCGGAAAATATATTTCCATCTTCAGGGCCTATGAAAATGTACAATGTAAAATGTAATCTTGTACATTTTCATAGGCCCTGAAGATGGAAATATATTTTCCGAAACGTAGGCCACAAGCGAAACATCGGTAAAGCTTCTTTTTTTCAACTGTTCCTCAACCAAACTTTCCTTCTACGTTAAAAATATATATTGGAACAAAAAATATTAAAGACTATATTTAAGATTTACTACTATTACTTACTACTCATAATGTCAAGATAAACAATTATTAAATTTATATTATTATAAACCGCGCATGAGGACCAATATAGTAGTTATTTCTATGAAATCTATAAGTAAAAAATAAAAATTTAATAAAATTTTTATTAGATGTCTCAAACTTACCGCGCCAAATTACGAAATTGTTAAGAATCATAAATTAAAAAGCTGTGTTTTATTAAATTTAAAATGTTTAAGGTAGTTGTCGTGGTACAATATTGTCAAAAAGTTATAGATTATACGCGCCACAAAAGTATACTAGCTTGTAGCTAAGTGATCCATAATTTGTACGCAAGACTGTACCCGTGGAAACGTAACCCATACAGTATTCATATGCATGTATACTTTTCTATAAATTGTTGAACTTTAAACCGTTATTTATAAATAATTAGACGGTCAAAAATTATTTCTTATTTTTTTTAAACTCATAACAAATGCATTGAAAGACTGTCAGTTTTTGGAAACTTTCTGACAGTTAGTTCTTTTTTTATAAATAAGAAACTGGTTCAGAACTACAGAGATCGTATACAATCAATGTTAATTATCCAATTTTTAATTCCATTTATCTCGGATTATATACGGTTGATCGACTTCAAATTTTCAAATTGTACTATCGTGTCCTTAATAAGTATACAAAAATTAAGAATTTTCTGACGGTGTGCCTTAACCACAACTACCTTAAGTACATAAATATGTACAAAGTAGACTTGCGAATCTTTCATATATTTATGAATTTAAATATTAACAAATTGGCTTACCTTCTATCTGCTTCATCGGCGTCACCGCAGGATTGTAGTGCCATGGTTCCGGAGGGTAACAACAGTCGGAACCCATTTGCATTGCTGTTTCGGTAATTGTCAGCGCCCTTCCGGTCTGATTTGCGCCCGACAAATATTCCGAATGATGCATAATTGTTCACTAACAAAATTCACTTTTTGTTTTAAATCACTTCATTTATTTATTTCGCTTGTCAATTATCACTGATAAAATTGTAATAGGTTTTACTGAAAATAAAATTATAGTTGCTTTATAATTTCTTTTGATGACGAATTAGGATCTCCTGCTTAATGAACTACTTTTACTGATGTAGGAATATCCTTACTGCTGAAACTGTTTGGATACCAATTGATAGTGGACAAAATTTTTAGAAGCTAGTGTTCCTTGTTTTCGAGCGTCTATAATCTACAATCCAAACCAAGTTTCGTCTAAATCAGTTTAAGCGATGGTGACAGACAGACAAAAATTCTCGTTTTCTGATCTGTGTATAGTTGCGGAGAAAGATCCTGTTACTATTTTAAAAATTGATTATAGTGTGAAAATGAAATTTTCGTCACGCGTTTAACAGCTAATAAAATATTATTTATGTTTTTTCTTAGTGGTCAACAATTAGTATTGTCTGTTAAATTTTGACTGGGTGAAGATTAGATATTTTCTTTCACACTTTTGCTACAACTGTTCAACAAGTTGATGTAATTTCAACGTTTCATCGCTGGCCTACACATGGCATTGAAATATATATTAAGTGTACAATTATAATAAAAAGTATTTTTTTCTTTTTTAAAGCGATTTTTAAGGTGCCTCAGATTGTAAAATATGCTCTCGGGAAATTTCTGTGGCCGCAAAATTCATTTTATTACTGTTTGTATTAGCTGTGATTAAGTATGTGGCTTGCTGCTTACAAATTTCAAAAAATATTTATTTTTGCTTTAAAAATTGAATAAAAAACGTGATATATCAATATTTCTCTACTGCACGTCACGAAATATTGAATTACGGGAAGGCAAATAAACATTTTGAATTTTTTTTTATGTAACTTTGGCTTGTTCAATAATTTTTTTCAAATTTATTTACAAAAATATGCTAATTTTCACCGTTTTTATCTGATTTTAAATATTTATTTAGATCAAATTAACTGCAAAAACTTGGCTAAAAATCATATAGGAAAAATGGTACATATTTCAAGTTATTTAGAAGCATTAACATCAAAGATTAAAAAAGATTTTTCCTAAAAATTAAATATTTTCAAAACGTAAGTGCATTTTACATGCGCATATGCCTCCAATTTCTCGAAGAAATAGCTATGTGGGTCTAAAGGGACCATATTGAACAGCTGGTAAAGTTACCTTAAGTCTTGTCATATTTCGAAAAAAAATTGTAGTGAATCCCTGTTTTCATTTGAAGAACTTGAAACAAAACTATGCTGTGACGACAATGTAGAGTATTAATTAGATTGTCGACGTTCGACAACTAAGGTCATTAGCGTAGACTGTAGAGTAATTGATCTTTTCATAAAAACACAAATTCAATGTAGTTTTTCATTTCCTTATTAATACTATGGGTCGTTACTAAGTGGTTCCTCAAAATTATTTGGAAGATTTTTTTTGTAATTGGGGAGTAAATAAATTTGGCGACTCTATGTTGTCTGCATGTTCGCGGTAATCTTAAAAACTGCTGAATTGATTTTTGTTTGGTTTTTACGACTGTCAAGAATATTATCATGGGAAGGATTCGGGATAGGTACTCGTCAAAAAATCTGCCAAATACAAAATGGAAATTGGAAACGTCGGTAATAACAACTATCTCAACTATCTCGACTTTTGTCAAACACAAATTACGATAATTGATACTCACACAATTTTTTTCTGTAAACAGTAGATATCCAGAAATTATTATTCTCGCACAATAAAAATTTTAATCACGACAAATGCTGCACTCATTAATTTAAACTTGACTATATTGTAATAAAACCTCACAATTTATTTTGAGAATTTTCTGTACGTTAAACAGTGGTACAATAAAATAAATCCACAAGAACACGTCAAATAAAACCAGAATAATTAAATTCTTTTAACCCGGAAATACTTCATTTGTCAAAACAATCTCAATTAATTTTTTTTTTAGAATTCTATCGAACAATAAAATATTTTTACCGGACTGATAAAAAGCTTTCACTCATCAAAGCATCATTTTCAAAAAAAAAAAATCGGCACCATTTATTTTGATACCGCTTAAAACTTTTTAAACACAAAATTGCACGAACGTTTCAATCAACAATGCTAACAATATTTTAATTAGTTGTTGATATTATATACACCGTGTAGGTAACTAGGTATATTAAAACTTTTATCGCATTATAATACAACACCATGCTAACATTTGTATTTTAACACTGATCTCAGATCTTTCACTCAACATATGATTATAATATTCAGATGGACGTACTGTAAGATCTAGGTGTGCGTGTGCCAAAAGCTTACAGTGCTTTGCTTTCTTTCGTTTCTTTCGACCAACCACCGTCGCGATGTACAAATCTCTCATTAACTCAGTTACCACACAGACATCGTCTTCGATGAAGAGACGGTCAATGTATTGGTATGAGTGACACAAGATACACTCCTCTAACGCTTGGTCTTGTTCACCTATCACTTTCGTGTCGTCATCTCCTTTCAGTTTTCCCGAACGGGAATCGCTTAAACTTGAATCGCTTCCTTAGCATGGATCACTTACATGAAAACCTCGTTTTATGTCGAATTAAAGTTACCGTACAATAGATTTTTTCTGATAATAGATATGTTAGAATTGGGTAACTCAGATCTGAACCGGTTCAAAGAGCCGACTCCGACAGAAGATCCGTGAGAGCCGACTCACTTTTTTATGAGCCGACAGATCAACGGATCCGCATAACTCAGTGAAACACTTGACACACAAGAAGCACATTTTACACTTACGTATCAGTTGATGCATCTGTCAGCTCAAATGACTCATGCATCACATGTTTGGCTATGCATTCTTGATTCTATACGGGTCGTGATATGATTGACTGAACTAGGTAACTCATTGTCAGTGGCAGACTGCAGTAACATATTCAGAACTCGGTTCTTTTTGAACCGGTTCAGTGAACGATATTCGGTGAAATATCGAAGTCATGCAAAACTCAAATATGCATAGATGTACTCTTCTTAGTCGTAGCTTCTAAACTAAAAGAGATACAACGTTTGCTTGTTCTCCTTGGAATCAGCGTAATTTATACCAGAAACATTTTTGCTTAAATATTGGAAATTTTGTAGACGATTCTTAATATAGACGCTAATGAATTCAATTATCCGACGTCTATAAATTACAATCGCTGTGTTTGTCACTGCTAGTAAAAAAACAACTCGCTCAGTTTATTTTGAACGAAATCAATGACCGATGTTGTATTGAATCTCTTTCACGAATTTCACACGTGTGTGTGTTCCTTAGAGATTTGTGATGCGTTAGAGCGAAATAGATGATCACTTCATTTCAACTGTATTGCTTTAGACAAAGATAGAAAAGAACCCTAAAACCAAATATGAAAAAATGGAAGAGATAAAAAATTACCTTTTTCTTTTTTTCATGTATTCGGTTTTTAAATTTAATCGACCACAAAATTTTATTATTATATTCTAAACAAATTTTCACCAGTGGAAAAAATATACATGGTTTTCAATGTCAAAAAAAAATGTTTGACATTTCTGACTCGCTTATATAACTAAGAACACATATAAAAAAAATTCTAACCCTATACGAACTAAGTTTTCTTACGAGTGAAATTTGTTTAAGACCGCCAATTGCTAAAAAGGTATCTGGGTGTAATACTATTACTATGAGTTTACCCATTAAGTAAGCTCATCAACCTATTTTAATTTATTATTATCTTTATCTACGGCTTCTCAGTTAATCTTCGAACAGGGGGTTCGTAAGAAACGAACCAACTGTCATATAAATAACGCCAAGTTATGATTTTGGCTATATTCAAGCTCTAGTCTATTGTTTTTAGCAATAAAACAAAATTCCAACTGATACATACACCAATTCTCAGATTAAATTCTGGGACTTGGTATATTATTAATTTGTTATATAGACGACGTCAAACGTCATATAAACAACATCTCCATAATCTCGGCTATTCTGAAATTCCATTTTATTCTTTTGAAAATCAAATTGATATTTTCACCAATTCTCAAATTAGAATATTATAAAACCAATTCAACGGACATGTGTATTACATTTATTTGTTTTATAATATTTAGAGATATTACTGCAGAAGCGTAGCGTGCCTTGGCGGGGCCCCGTATACAAATTTGTTTGGGGGCCCTTCCCCCGTTGAAGTAAATGACTTCAGCGGGGATATCCCGCAGCCCACGATAACCGATGTAGGGTGTTACCAATTTTTGAACGCACGCTTTACGCGGGAAAAAAAGAATTTGGTTTTTTTGACTTGTCATTTGTGAAATAAAAAAAAATTGGGAAGTTTTTATTAATTCTTTCTTACGCACGTTAGGGGCCCCCGTGGCCCGGGGGCCCCGTATAATTGATATGGCAGATACGGCGGTAGCTACGCTCCTGTATTACTGACTAAATTATTTTCTTCAGAGCAACTGTTTAACTAATTATATTTTCGTTTAAATACAAACATCCTAACTAAAGCCGCGCTTATCGCCTTGCTTAACAATTTTAAGGGTTAAACAAAATATGAACCCCTTCTTAACCTATTCGTTACCAGGGTCAAATCAGTGTATTTTTTACATACATTTTTCACAGATATACATACGTAAACATTGGGTGTTTCTGTTAGAGGTGCTCCGCCTTCAGAACTATTCTGATTGGTTATAACCGACGCCCCCGCGTCACATTTATGTTGTCTGCTGGCATCCGACGACCGTTTATAAAGCGTAAATATGAGTAGCCCATCAAAATTTTTGTTAATAATATCAGTCTTATCATACATGAAGAACATTGGATTCTTACAAATATTCCATGCACTCTTCATCTCAAATTCTTCCAAAAAAACTCGCCTGTAGGATCTGTAGTGTGATTCTTGGTCCTTCGTTTGGCTGTCACCCGAAATCGTGTAGCTTGAAAAAGAGTGTTAGGAGATGTAACCGTTTTTAGGTGAGAGGAAAGGATTTGAGATGAAAAGTGTAGAGGATATTTGTAGTTTCTAGGTAACATATTCTGAAGTCATATTTTGAGGGTTCCCTACAGAAAACGAATTCTCGTTTTTGTCTGACTAACTGTTCGTCACAGCTTATCTACTGAACGATTCACCTGCGTATAGCGTAAATAAACGAGTTCCGATTCTGGGACTTAATTTTTGTGGGGCAAATTAGAAAAATGAAAAGAAAATCAATTTTGTATATCTACTCGTATTAAATTGAAACCGACCTCAAAGGTCCATTATTTTTCTTCTTTTAGTTGCTTTTTTGAAAGAGTTTCGTTTTTTTAAGTGTTGTTTACTTTTTTGTGAAGTTGAAATACGTAGTTTGAACGTTGTGAGCTTAAAACTAGCCACTTATACAAATAAAACACTATTGAATCATTTTAGTAAAAATTTATGTAAGGTATGCTCTATTAAATCGAAAAAGAGTCTTCTTTGCTTCACAAATTCGTGGGATGTGCGGTAACATTAAAAAATCTCCTTTTTTCCATGTCAATTAAAAACGACTGAACCGATTTTGAGAAAAATTGAACCAATCTAAGAACATTTTGAACAATCGAAGTCAAAAATTTTCAAATCGGCACACAACTAGCGGAAATAACTCGGAACATACATAAAAAACGCGTTGAATTGTATAACCTTTTCTTTAATTCGGTCAAAAACAAGAGTACGGCAATTATATACCTAACTCTTGCAAGTAATTTTGTTGGATCGCATGACCATGTCTCAAAATTCCCTGAGCCATAAACAATTTGGTCAACCTTAGTTCTACCCTTATACCTGAATACAAACTGCTCTACCCCACGGGCTGCTAATTGCTGATTACTACAAAGTGGGGTATGAATACCGTGATGATGCTATAAGAAAATGTGGAGCGCCTCCATTCAATAATTATTTGTTATAAATATTAAAAGCACTGTGGTTGGAACAATAAAAATAAAAGAATAGTTACTTCTTACCACAACAGATTTATTCAGTGGATGTAAATTTCGAGAGCTAAGCTCCCATCTTCAGCAAAACACTATTGCTGAAGATGGGAGCTTAGCTCTCGAAATGTACATCCACTGAATAAATCTGTTGTGGTAAGAAGTAACTATTCTTTTATTTTTAATTATTTGTTAGTATATCGCTTAATTTTAAATGCGTCACCATTATTTCGTACCAACAGAAACTGTTATTTCAAGTCGACTACTGCATGTCAATTTGTAGGGGTTCATAAATCTTTACAGATATTCTACATGCATAATTCAGAGAAAGTTCTATGTGTTTGTCGAACGCCTATATTTTTAGTTTTGTATCGAAGAAGCAAATGTAATATTTGGTGTGTTTATAGTTATTCTGGTTACACGTAAACAATCATGATTTACACTCTTATTTCGAAAAGACTTCGGAATTATGGTCATAAATTAAATTTGAAAAGTATAATTTTACATTGGTCTGTGTTTCCAGTTTCCACTGGACTGTAAATTTGAGGTACGAGAGAGGGCTCGATGTACTGATGCAGATATTTTATACTTAAATGTATTTTAAAAAAATCTTCTGAATTGCGGTCGTAAATTCGATTGGGAAACTATGATTTTGCATTAGTTTGTGTCTTCATTTTCCACTATCAGTTGCCATTGCAGAAGAGGTCATCTGGACTGTAACCAGAGGCCCAGGGTGTAGATTTTTTAAAAAACTATATAGACACTGAACTTTAAACAGGAGCCAGTAGAATGTTGGAGCTCGCTGTATGGTTGCAATTTATACAATAAAAAATATCGAACCATGTCTAAGGTCTATAAGGATCGTTTTGATTTCTGGGGTGCCATGTTATACGTTTCCCGAAGCCAAGAATCAACTGCGACACGGAACTCGTAGGTTATCTTTCACCAATAATATACGAATGCGACTCCTTGTCCGAAATCGTGAGAACTGGTTGAAATATAATAAAAATTATTATCGGTTATTCTTCAAAAATCTTTAGTCACCTTGATGACAGCCTTTTAAACAAGCCGTTAAGTTTGTCAATACCACTGATTCCCATTTTGGTGATTGGATGAAAGAATTTAATTTCTACCATGCGATTTTTTTACAAGCTTTTATTTAGTTTCACCTGTCGCGATGTCTGTCTGAGGGTTTGTAATCGAATCTTACAAATTGAATTTGACCCACTTTCCGTTTTTCGATTGAGATGAAATTTTGCACACACCTTAGGTTCTAGAGACAATACAATAGAGTACATTAAATATTATGGCAGATCCAATATGGTTGCCACCACAAAATGGCGGATTACCTTCTTCTTTACATAACCCCCTCCACATAGGTATCAAATGAAAGGGTATTACAAGTAGAATATAATCAGCAGTGTGACTTCATTCCAAATTCCAAAATGGCGAGTCATCTATTTTTTTACAATCTCCTTGATATGGGTATCAAATGAGAGAATATGACAAGTAGAATACAGTAAACTGTGTGGCGTTTTTTAAAATCCAATATGATGCAAAAAACGTAACGAATAATTTGAAAATAAAATATTAGAAAAAAAAAACTTTTATAAGGACAAGCTTTTAACGCAGTGTAGGTACTGAAAGGATAAAAGTAATTTTTAATAATTTAATGTCATAAATATAAAAGCGTGGACCGTGACCATAATTCTACTAACATATTATTATGCTCACGTGTATCCAATTTTAAATGATGGAATCTTATGTTGGGGGGCTGCGACAAAAATATATGAAGTACTTGTGGCACAAAAAAAAATAATAAGGACAATGACTTTTAAAAAAAGAATTTTTTCATGTAGAGACCTTTTCAAACAGCTAAAGGTTCTTACTGTCATAGCTATATATATTTTGAATTCCGTTTTATATGTAAGGAAGAACATTGACAAATTCTCCCAGTTTAAGGCTGTCAGTGACTACAACTTAAGAAACGAAAATTTAACTATACCACAGCATAAACTGGCTATTTCATCAAGAGGCCCTTTAATTATGTCCATAAAATGCTTCAACTATTTACCAACAGATATAAAAAAAAAATAAACAACTCTATCCTTTTTTAAAAAAAAGTTAAACAACTCCTCTTAGATCACAGCATTTATACTATGGATGAATCTTTTAACATTGTATTTTAACTCTTTTAACTCTTGACTTACTCTTCACTACTGCGTGTACATAGAGTGAATAATAAATAATAATAATAATAATTACGAACTTAAATTATTAGAATTATTTTTATCCTTTTTAGTACACTGCAAATTGCAATATAAGTTTGTCTTCATAAAAGTTTTTTGTGTAATATTTTTAGTTTCAAATTTCGCCTTATTTCGCGAGACTGTAGTAGGTACCAACATGATAAAATTGATGTGTAGCGAGGCATGTCATTGCCATCATCTGTATCTAACCGTATCGCATACTCGCGCCAAAGTGTTGACAGGTTCAGTGTTGGGTCGTCGTTCCCGTGATGACGTGTTAACGACAGCGTCGCTTCCGCTATATAATGTATAGTATTATAATCCATGATCCCTCCTCCCTTTCACCTCGCCGCCCCCTTCGACTGGGGTCGTGATCTCTGCCGCCTGTGTATATAAAAATGTGTCTCCAACATGACCCCCTTTGCAGGTAGGACAGATTGTCCGCTGTGACTACACTCAGAAAAATATTTATTTGATTCAAAGAAAATTTCTTTGATTCAAATATATTTGCTTATCACGGAGTGGCAAAGAAGTGTTTTATTTAATTCAAATAAATCGGTTTGCGTTAATCTGAAATCTATTTATATTTCAATACAAAATTCACTTATTTGCTTCAACAGCTTAGCAATTTTAAATTGATTCAAATTGTTGTTTCTCTAAAGTAAAGTATGTATCAGATTGATAAATAACATTCATTGTTTTAAAAAGTCATGTATTTAAAACAAAAAAGTACTTTTTTAGGGTTAAGTAAGCAATCGTATTGTTTTGAACGCAGCATAGTTTTAAATCAAATAAATAAATTATTTTAATTAAATCAATGAAAACTAGAATTAAAAAAATATGCTATTTAACCTGAGAATGTTATTTCTTTGGTTTAAAACAAAAATTGATTGAATGAACGAAATGTTGCTTTCAAATTAATTTTTATTATTTTGTTTTAAATAAAATTTGTTTTGATTTGAAATTTTTTGTTTTTTGTTTTAAAAGAAAAACTATATTGAAATGAAAATTATTTGTTTTCTGTTCAAAAAAATTGTAAATGTAAATGAAAATTTATTTTTTTACATTGTTAATGTATAAATATCTATACTGTTGAAGTTTTCGACTTGTTGACTTACATTTTTTTGTAAAATCAAAGTTAGCAAATTAAAATTCCAACAGTATAGATATTTATGTTAACAATGTAAAAAAATAATTTTCATTTTAATACAATTTTTTTAAACAGAAAACTAATAATTTTCAATTCTATACAATTTTTCAATTACAATCAACGTTCTTTATAAAAGCAATAATAAATAGGTATATATTAATGAAAAGGTACAATAAAAATATAATTATTTATAATAAAAATCATTTATTTATATATTCTTTTTAATAACCAAACAAATACCTGAATTCTATTACATGTAATAAATTTATAGTAGCTTAGCAGCTTTTTTGGTTTAGTGTAAAATATCAGTCTTTTAATTAATTAAACTAATATTACTCACAAAATATCATACTAGTTAAATAAAAATTAATATTATATAATACCAAATGTCAAAAAAGGTAAAAATAAACATTTCCTCCTAGATAAAATTAAAAATTAGTCAATTTATTTTCTATATAAATTTATAGTGGAGCTATGACTTGAGGCGTTTTTACGGAACACTCTGTATATACGTAATATACTACATTGGAGTGTTTTTTTTTTATTTTTATTTTTTTTTGTCCCATTGGCTAATGTGTTAGCACTGAACCTAAAAAAATTCTACCAAATTTTCAGCTTCCTAGATCAAATCTGTGAAAGGCGCAAACCGAGTTTGTTTCCCATTTGATTAACATTGAAAAAACGACGTTTATACTCAAAAGTGAATAGCAACATTTTGTAGAGAATTAAATTTCCCACAAAAAAGGTCCTTAGTGTTAAATCTGTGAATTCGTTTAAACATTCTGATAAAATACGGATTTCATTTAATTAATTATTGTTTAAACGAACATATCTGAAAATAACGAATTCACGGATTTAGTACTAAGGACCTTTTTTGTGGGAACTATGATAACATATGGTTGGACTGTTTGCTTAAAGGCATGCAGTTTTTCAATTCTTTCCTGAATGCATAGCTGAATGTCTGATGGTATCTATAAAAACATTCAATAAATATTTAGAGAAATACATATTATTAACCGCGTAAAAAGCCTAAGCTGAAGTGATTAATTTATCTGCTTAAAAAATGAAAAGTCGTATTATTGGCCAGGTTATAACAGCATTCTTGGTGCCATTCATATTCTAAAAAATATTGTAATAATGACAAATGATTTTATGCATACCTTTACATGAGATATTATGCTGTTTTAGCATTCTTGAATGGATGGTTTCCAATGCACTTTCTTGTTTCTCAATTGTTTTCGAGGCGGTATGATGCCAATAGGCATATTTTGATGGCATATACTGAATCTAAAAGCACATACACATTGTAATTAATATAAGTTTACAAAATCTGATTATGTCACCATAATAAAAATGATAATAAAAAAATCTAGGCAAACATTGGCTCACTGTTGTTATGAGTTCGATCAAAATCGTTAAAATGGTAGTTTTGACTTCATAGCTATATAGAGAACGGACAATCGAATTTTAATTTCCTTAATGAAATACTTTTTAAAAAAGGTGCAACATAAATGCTGTATTTACAAATTTTGAGTTGATAAAGCCATCTTTGAATTTCCAAAATAATGCCATAAGATTTCATTTCAAATTTGCGACACGTTAAGTTGAGGGAGGATACTTTAGGCGCGCATTAAATATATACATTAAAAATAAAGATTTGAACTTTACTTGATGTTCCTGATCAAATTAGTCAATGATTTAGCTCTAGGTATAATACGCAACTGTTAATATAATAGATATATTTACCTTTAAATACATCTATGTATTGGTCAAAATTCCAAGTTTTTAATATACCTTCTATTGTTTCGTCAGCCATATTAGAATGCTGTTTGTTCTTGATAATATACAACTAAAAAAAAATCGTATAAAATAGTAAAAATAGTATATCATCCGATTTGCGCACATAGTGCATGTTATGTACGTACATACGTATTGGAATGGTTCTACTTATACATTATTTAATTAATAAAATATAATATATGCATATACTTATACATGCAATTTATAATGATAAAATACTTTTAAAAATTACATTATGATAGTTATATTAAGTTATTGTACTTACATTTCAAATTCAAGGAACACTATGTAAATCACACACTGTTTCACTTCTGAAGTTCTGTGATGCACTGCCTGCTAACGCGTGCACACAAGACAATCGTTTGATAATGCAAGATTGGACACGTTACATAATTCAAATATATTGGTATTTTGTTTCAACAAGATTTTATATATCAAATAAGTATACGTTTTGTTACAAAATACTCTATATTTCATTAAACAAAACATTTTGCTGTTTAAAAAATTTGTATGTATTTCAATCGAAAACTTGAAGATTTTATTCCAAATAACGTAATGATTTCAAAATATGACTTTAAAAAAAACGTTGTTAACTGGACACCGTGTTTATATTAAATGCAAACACTGATATTGTTGTGTGAAAAGATTTTTTGGTTTAAACTGAAAACCTCATTTTGTATTGAACTTAAGACTATAAAGCTTTGTTTCAAAATATACATTTATTCGAAAGAAAGAAAACAGACTATTATTTTAATAGCTAACAATTTATTAAAATTTAACAAATCGGAAATTTAGTTTGAAAAAGCAAAGTATATTGTTTTTTATCTTTAATATAAAAGTTATATTGATTTAAAATGATTACATATTTAAATATTATTTATTAAATGGAAACACTTTTTTGTTGGACGGAAACAAATATTTATTTGAATGAAACAATTTCCATTTTATTTTAATGTTTAAATAAATGATTGATTCAGTTCAAAAATAATTTGTATTGAAGCAAAGAAAACAATTTTAAATAGCAGTTTGCATTAATTCAAAATATTCATTTTTCTCAGTGTACAGGCTCGTACTTGGAATATTTTATTGTCATTTCAGTAGGTAAATAGTGACCGCGAAGGTGCAAAAGAAAATGTTCGTAATTTTTAGGGTTTTCGATACCCGGGTCGCAGTGTATTTGCTTATACAGGCAGTGTGGCTCTATTATGCGAAATGGGCAAAATAAAAAAATTTACTCCTTAATACATCCCTTAAAATAACATTTTTTTTTCTTAATTGCAATAGTATTATCAATCAAACTTCTATACCAAATTATATACAACTTTCAGTAAATAATTTACTATCTGCAAAGTAGTGTTTTCATAAAATTTGTAAGTCCGGTCCTGTCGGGCCGATTTTGTTAAAATTGTAGTGACACTTTTTAATTACTACTGGAGGGTTAAGTGTCAATTTTGAAACGATTCTGAGAATTGTTTCGGTATTTTGGAGCCCAAAAACGTTTTTCAACCCCTAAAAACTACCCTTAAAATGGCCCGATTAGACCCATTTTAAATAGGCTTCTTGCGGTGATGGATTTTCAACAAGTGGGCCAAATCTAGTTGAAATCAATTAACTCTTTTGAAAGTTATTGCCCGCACCCACATATATATATATAAACATTTTTAAAAATGGTGGCAAAGTGTTTAGGAGGTTATGAAACATCGATAAATTTTGGTCCGACCCCTAGGTCCTGCCATCCGACCGATGCCAATAGTGTATGTTGCCATATGGCAAATACACTAAAAACACGTGACTTGTGTCAGAAACACAAACCTCAAATTTAATTAAAATACGCGGCCCTGATGCTGAATAATCAAATAAAAGAAGTAGACATTTATAGCGTTCTTCGTTATAGCTTTCGAATGACATTATACTTTCGTAGCTCGATGTAATCCGAAGCTATACTGGTCCGAAGTCTGCCTGGCACCACAGCATTTCGTCATTTTGCGTATCTATTTCGCGTCTTTTCATTGTTAACCGCTCATATACATGTATATGTATATCAAAAACTGGTTCTTGTGGTGTCTGTCTATAAAATGATTTCTTTTAGCTAAGACGAAATTTCGTTTAAAATTTACAGCTACGATTTTATTTAGTAGTATGTTTTTCAAATCAAGTTCTGTATAGAAACCACGGCCTATGAAATATCACATTTTGTAGTCCGTAAATGCAAGAAGCGCTATAAATTATTTTTGTTGAGGAATAAAAAAAAATAGGAGCGTAAATTTGGATGAGTTTAGTCTGGATGAGTCTGGATGCACTCGATCATGTACTGTTAGAGAGGTATATACGCCGGGATGTCGCTTGCTACTGTTTTGTGTCGTCGTTTGACTGTGCTGATAGACAAACGGTTCCCGTAGAGGCCATTTGACTTGTCTTCGCTGCTGCAAAGGATGTGTTAACCCCTTTTAATATTGTAAAAACTAAAAGTTTGTATAGGTTATTAGTGTATTTGCCATAGGCAACATACACTATTGGCGTTGGTCGGATGGCGGGACTTAGGGGTCGGACCAAAATTTCTCGACGTTTCATAACCTTCTAAACACTTTGGCACCATTTTTAAAAATGTTTATATATATAGGGGAGAGGGGGGTAGGTTTGAACACTTTTTTTAAATCTTTTTATTACTAAAATTAGAAATTATTTGGAAATTTTTAATTAATTGCATGGGATACTATAGTTATTGCTCTATAATTTCAAATCACAAATATTCTAAATAAATGATGGAAAATAATTTTAGGATTAAAAAAAGAAAAAAAGGAAAATGTTCAAAGCTCCCCCATGTATGGGGAAGATTTGAACACGCCTGGGGCAGTTTTGAACAAGGACTATACATGAAGGAAACTGGATGTCTTTTTGTAGCAATTTATTTATTTCGCATGTAACATAAGTTTAAGATATTATTTTTTAATGATAATTAACAAAATAATCACTAACATCCATATCACTATCATCCTGAAGAGAAATGTTTTCATCGGACTCACTGGAGTCAGAACTTAATGACTGAATTTTAGTTTTAGGTTTTGATGCTGTCTTTATCACTGTCTTTTTCGGCTTCTGTCGTTTTATTTTAATTTTTTGTAAACGCTTCTGTCTTTCCAAAAAAGCTGCCTCTATCTCATTTTATTCAGGAGTGTCTGTTAGACTTTTCGACTTTCCTTTCTTTGTGCCGCCTCGAGAATTTTTTCTCGGACTTGCTTTTGGAAAGGGTCTTATTGCGTCTGGTGTTGGTGAGTTCACAGAAGACTGACCATTATTTGAATTCTTGGCTATTGGACTGTTGGGAATGGCGTGATATGAAGACAAGTTAGCAATTGTATGTTCATTTGTTGAGTCCTCCTCTCTTGCTGAAAAAACTGTATCTGTAAGAATTTCACGTGTTGAAGGGACTATATCTGTAGCTAATATGTTTGATGGTATTTACATTTCAAGAATACTAGGAGAATCTCGGTTCTCTGTGACATTTTTTGGACATTCTTTCAAAGGGGGCCATGTTCAAACCTGCCCCCTTTGATTTGTTCAAAGCTACCCCATTGGTAGTCCAAATATTAATTCGGATTATTTTGTATTAAACATTATAAAGGCGATCAAATTACTAGGTTTGTTAGGTAACGAAAGACATAATTAATCCATCACACTGTAAATATGTAAGAATTATTACTTGAATTAATCAAAATTTACTTACGTGTTAGAAAAATAAATATCAGCGGAGCACTTTCAAAACACAGAACGTTTATAGGTTAGAATTCTTGAGACATAATGCCAGCCTGACATTTGACAGCTGAGGATTTCCGTGTTGCCACGTCTAAAACACATTTCTTACCAGAAATACATTGATACTTTTTTTTTTATTTGCAATGTTCAAAGCTGCCCCTGTTCAAAGCTACCCCCCTCTCCCCTATGTATATATATATATATTTATATATATATATATATATATATATTTATATATATATATATATATATATATATATCTATATATATATATATATTTATATATATATATATATTTATATATATATATATATATATATATATATATATATATATATATATATATATATATGTGTGTGTGCGCTATAACTTTCGAAAGAGTTAATTGATTTTTACGAAATTTCGTTCACATGTTGGAATCTACCACCGCAAGAACCCTGTTTAAAATGGGCTTAGTCGGACCATTTTAAGGGTAGTTTTTAGGGGTTGAAAAAAGTTTTTGGGCCCAAAAATGCCTAAAAAATTCTCAGAATCGTTTCAAAATTGAAATTTAACCCTTTAATAGCAATTAAAAAGTGCTCCTAATATTTTAATAAAATCGGACTGACAGGACCGGATTTACAAATTTTATGAAAACACTAGTATACAGATAGTGAATTATTTGCTGAAAGGTGTATATAATTTAGTTTAGAGGTTCGATTGATAATAATATTGCAACTGAGAAAAAAATGTTCTTTTAAGGGGTGTATTAAGGAGTCAAATTTTTTATTTTGCCCAAAAAACCAACTTAAGTTCGCATAATAAAGCCACACTGCCTATATTAGTAAATACACTATATTGTCGGCAGGGTTTTGGCACTGCGACCCCGGTTTTTATTCCTTTGTCGCCGATAATCTCATGCACCAACTCGAAAAATTCTTTCACTTTTTCGTAGGTGTATGTAAACCTCATTACTTTTGAACGGCTTGACCAATCGAAATGCGGTTCCACTAAACTTAGATTTCCTGAAAATTTGAATGGATAAAGCCCAGTAAATTTGGAGAAATTTCAAAAAAATGTTTTTTTTGAAATAACTTTTAGATTAGTGGACCGATCAATTCCAAAATCTAATCAACTCTTGTCCTCAAAAAATAACGTTGATTGTTGCAAACCGCATCTTGATCGATTGATTCGTTCGAGAGATATCGGAATTCAAATGTTAAAAAAAAAAGTATTTTTGTTAAATAACCCATTGAGTTTTTAACTAACCATGTCACTTTTTGTGCTCAAAAAACTACATCGAACGCCACATACTGAATTAAAATCGAACGATTCATTCAGAAAATGTCTTTGTTGAAATAATTTTGAGATATTGCTTTTCCAAAGTTTTTAGCTCGAAGAGCACGAAAAAAATATTGCAATCTACATTTTTGAACTCGAAAAGCATAACTTGCGAATATGTATATTTTCGAGCGTTTGTAGCAGCGCTAAGTTCCAAGGATGGCCTGCAGGGTCAGCCGTTTTTCAGATTTTTTTTATTATATTCTGAAGAAAACATTTTTGTAGGCCCGAACAACCTTGTGATTCTTTTAATTAATATGTTGACCCTGCCTTGAGTCCTAGACATAATAATTTAAATATGGAATTATATTTTAAACAGTGTATATTGTAGTTCAAAAATTTTCCAGAAGGGAAAAACAAAATATAAATTCAGCCGAAGATGCAATTAAAATAAAATTTATCAACCTGCAAACGGCCAATTAAAAAAAAGGAAAGTACAATTTTACGGTCAATTAAGTTCACACGTTTTTAACGTTAATTTTAAATTGTGTCACATTACTGAATACATATGAGACGTTTATACTGTCCATTGTAAGTTTATAACTTCTGCTGTGAACGCAAGACAACGTTGTTTATGGCTCATGTGTAGCCTATAATTCGTTGTCAAACTTCAGGGTTATTCTGTAACCTTTAAGACCGTTCACACTAGAGTTGGCTAACTCAGATCTGAACCGGTTCAAAGAGCCGACTCCGACAGAAGACCCATGAGAGCCGACTCACTTTTTTTTGAGCCGACGGATCAACGGATCCGCATAACTCAATGAAACACTTAACACACAGAAGCACATTTTACACTTACGTATCAGGTCTTGCTTTGATGCATCTGTCAGCTCAAATGACTCATGCATCACATGTTTGGCTATGCATTCTTGATTCTATATACAGGTCGTGATATGATTGACTGAACTAGGTAACTCAGTGGAAGACTGCAGTAACATATTCAGAACTCGGCTCTTTTTGAACCGGTTCAGTGAGCCGGCTCACATACGGGATCCAGATGCAAAGATGCAGATCACTAAAAAGACCCGTTTTTCCCATCTCTATTCAATACATCCGATGAAAACACAGAACCATTATAGGATCATTCTCATATCTGTCTGTCTGTTCGTCTATCACAGCTTGAATCTACAAGACGAGATGATCCATTAACGGACGTATAGACTAAGTAAACGAAGTCCGATTTGGGGATTAATTTTGGGAGCCAAATTACAAGTTATTAAATAAAATACACATATATGTATAGTGCATCATGTGACATCAAATAAAAAAGCTCGTTATGAGAAATACGAATACATTTTTTTTTTATAATTTTAAAATGCACAGCTTAAAAGATATAAAAGAAGAGATCCAAAAATCGAACACCCCCTCCCTCCCCCCCGTTATCGTCGAAACCCCTCACGGAAAACGTAATGATACAGAACCCTTTCCTCGTGAGTTCGATTTTTCAAGTTCAAAATAGTGTCGCCGGAGGTAAACTATTTTATTTAGATATGATGAAACAGCCACCCATATCGTGTTCGAATGTGAGGCTTTAACTTACAGGAGAACAACCATCTTTGGTTACATCGATGAGGATGGAATAGTTCCACAGGATAATCTAGTAGCAAATCTTCTGGAGCTCATAAGAAGATCCAGATTATTTGTTGACTAGATCCAGTAAAAGGGGAAGCACAAAAATGCTTTTAGGATGTGGTGCATTTGGGCCAAGAGACCAACCCATTTTATTTTAATCTTTTAGATATCGCAGAATTGTGTAGATATGCATTTAGTCGTCGCGATCATAGCTAACGAAAAATTGAAATTTAGGTAACAGATTCGCATACAGAATTCTTGTATTAAATATTACATAGTTGTGTGGCCAAAACAAATGTAATTAATGAATTCCGCGATTTGACTGTTTCTAATGTAAGTATATAAAATCAGTTTTTATTTGTTTTCTATTTTGATTTCAATAAATTACAAGCTAGATTATGTATTTTTTATAGATCAAAACAAAATTAACACACGAATACAATGAATCGTGTATGTTTTTAGATTTCTGATCATTTTGAAAAGACATCGTGCGAGCGTTTAGGGACATTTGATACAAAACAGTATGCGACTACTCCAAGATTAAAAAAATAAAAAAACCCGGGTCGCAGTGCCAAAACCCTGCCGACAATATAGTGTATTTGCTTATACAGGCAGTGTGGCTTTATTTTGCGAGCTTAAGTTGATTTTTGGGCAAAATAAAAAATTTTACCCTTAATACACCCCTTACAATGACATTTTTTTTCTTAATTGCAATATAATTATAAATCGAACCTCTATACCAAATTATATACAACTTTCAGTAAATAATTCACTATTTGTAAACTAGTGTTTTCATAAAATTTGTAAGTCCGGTCCTGTCGGGCCGATTTAATTTAAATTTTAGGGACACTTTTTAATTACTACTAAAAGGTTAAATGTCAATTTTGAAACAATTCTGAGAATTTTTTCGGTATTTTGGGGCCCAAAAACATTTTTCAACCCCTAAAAACTACCCTTAAAATGCCCCGATTACGCCCATTTTAAATAGGCTTCTTGCGGTGATGGATTTCAACACGTGGACCAAATTTTGTTAAAATCAATTAACTCTTTCGAAAGTTATTGCCCGCACACATATATATATATATATATATACGCTTATATATATATATATAAATATATATATACATATATATATAAACATTTTTAAAAATGGTGCCAAAGTGTTTAGGAGGTTATGAAACGTCGAGAAATTTTGGTCCGACCCCTAGGTCCCGCCATCCGACCGACGCCAATAGTGTATGTTGCCATATGGCAAATACACTAAAAAAGTAAAATTAATACAACTATTTCAATTAAAGAACCTATCATATTTAAATTTATTTATTGTTTAAAATGTTTTTTGCACGACTTCCTACAAAATAACTGCTTGTTTAGCGGTGACCCATTTCGCACTAGTGCGTAAAATGAAACAAAAGAAAAGCGAAACGTAGCCGTACTACCATTTCCATTAAATGTATGAAAATCCAACGCAGCCTACATAGTTGGAAGTGAACCTACTCAAAATTGAAATTTTAAAACTTTTGAAAATTATAAGAAAAGCAGTAATTTCATAGGGGGTGCGTACAAAAAATACTATATGTATGTCATGCGTGATTAAATTATGTCATTACGCACTAAAACATAACCTACTATTAATGCATTTTTTTTAATGAAGTATAGCCGAAATACCTAACACCATGGGATAAAGTGTTTTATAGGATCATACTTTTCTGGAATAATTTGATCATAAAATTTGTATACATATATATATTTTTTTATTTTATCCATACAATAGGAATCTTAACAATTAATTTTCAAAAACATTTATAATAATTAGTAATAAATGCAGGTTCGTAACAGTGAAACGTCAAAATAATATTTAAACTTGATTGTTGTGTTCATCCGTCTCGACAACTTGATCTTCTGTCTCCTGCTTTATTCTAAAAAAAAAATACAATTAACATCATAAAAGTTTAAATACTCTACAAGGTTTCCGTCGATTGTGAGGAAATACTCTTTTTGAAATTTTATCCAGAAACACAGAAATTATCATAATTAAATTTGTATATGTAAAAACACAAGCCGTTTTTATCATCCAACGTTTAATATTCTACCGATATATATTCAATTGAAACTTTTTGTCAACAGATGTATCATCGTTATTAGTGTATTTGCCATATGGCAACATACACTATTGGCGTCGGTCGGATGGCGGGACCTAGGGGTCGGACCAAAATTTCTCGACGTTTCATAACCTCCTAAACACTTTGGCACCATTTTTAAAAATGTTTATATATATATGTATATATATATATATATATTTATATATATATATATATATATATATATATATATATATATATATGTGTGCGCGCTATAACTTTCGAAAGAGTTAATTGATTTTTACGAAATTTTGCCCACATGTTGGAATCCACTACCGCAAGAACCCTATTTAAAATGGGCCCAATCGGGCCATTTTAAGGGTAGTTTTTAGGGGTTGAAAAAAGTTTTTGGGCCCAAAAATACCTAAAAAATTCTCAGAATCGTTTCAAAATTGAAATTTAACCCTTAAATAGCAATTAAAAAGTGCTCCTAAAATTTTAATAAAATCGGCCCGACAGGACCGGATTTACAAATTTTATGAAAACACTAGTTTGCAGATAGTGAATTATTTGCTGAAGCGTGTATATAATTTAGTTTAGAGGTTCGATTGATAATAATTGCAACTGAGAAAAAAATGTTCTTTTAAGGGGTGGATTAAGGAGTCAAATTTTTTATTTTGCCCAAAAAACCAACTTAAGTTCGCATAATAAAGCCACACTGCCTATATTAGCAAATACACTATATTGTCGGCAGGGTTTTGGCACTGCGACCCGGGTTTTTTTTCTTTGTGTCAAATAGAGGTAAAATTCGTATGGTTATTTGTAAATGGGGATAATCTCGGGAACTACTGAACCAATTCTAAAAATTATTTCACTAATAAAAATCTACACTATCCCTGTGTAATATGGATCATATTTTATTTTAATAAAAAATAAAAATCCCAAAAAAAACTGGCTAAATTTGAGTACATGGTGGAAGTACAGAAATTTCGTGGTGGAGGTAAAGGTATATAAAAAAATCTTTGTACTAAACATCGGATTTTGTACACGATAGCCTATTGCATATTACCGTTCGGCCACGCAAGCAGTTGACTATCTGTACTTAGCAGACATGTACTAATCAAAATTATACAAAACCTACTAACTAAACACGCCTATCTCACAATCACAAATGAAATGTCAAAAATTTTGAAAATACTGAAAATCAGTGAAAATCAGCTATTTTATAGGAGATACGTGCAAAAAAGATAGTATAAGTATATCTCGGGCAGAATGATATTATCGTGTGACAGTTAAAACTCGCTGGCGCTCATTTCAACATAATGCGACATACCACTATTTCAGGATTTACCTTTTAAAAAATTTTCTAAAAGCTATGTCAAGTTTATCTGAATGTGTGCGAAGCGGTAATTCATACGGATGCACAATATCGTAGAATCTCATTAGAGCGGCCATTTGTGATTCACTGACTGGTGTTTCGTCCGGTACAAAGACGAAAGTTGTACCCAACAATCCGCTTCCGGTCCAGTCTTGTGGATGATCAGAAATCTGCAATTAATCAAATTTTATTCTACACTGCAAATGATATTGCACTATTAGTTACTCCGTCTGGTTTCGCTCGAGCGCCCTCGATTCGATCGTTTAACTTTATCGCTAGGGGCACGAGCTATATAAGGACCTTAGTCTGTGAATAGTTCATAGCAGTGTGAGTTGTAAAATAAGTTTATTTCAAATAATAAATCATTGGAAATGCTGATGTGCAGTGTTTACCATTGGTCAAATTATGGAGGATTTGTATTTCCAAATGATACGGAATTAAAAAATAAGCGGGCTTAGAAGGGAAAAACTTTTACTATAAATGCGCACTTTACTAAAGAAGATTTTGCCACAGAATTACAAATAGAAATACTAATTATGTTTATTTAAATAATGGTTGTAATATTACATATATTATATTATGTAATATATATTATATAAATTATGCAAGCTAGGAAAAAACGTAGATTTGGTTTTTACTATACTCCATAGTGTACCTTTCCCCAAGAAATAAAAATACGGATTTACATACCTCTTCCTTAATTTTTGGAATAAGATTAATTTTGAGAATTTCAAGTATAGATTGCATTTCGTTTATGATAGTTAGTTTCTCATCTTCAAGCAGTCGAGGCTCGTTAAAGATAATGGCCACAACATCGGTATATAAAAGATCCATATATTTTGGTCCAAGTTCAAGCAGTTTTAAATCGAACAAATTCTTATCCATATCCGGTAAAACTCCCGATTTTATACTCTATAAAGGAAATACATTATAAAAATATTAGTAAAGTTTTAGCAATTAACTAATTAATCTCAGTAGAATAGCTACTTTTGCTACCATTGTTAAGAAACATCTATTGTTACATTGCAATATTAGAAGAAAAAAAAAACACTATCAGCCGAAACTTTCCACTGTCAGGGCGGAATGATTTATCTATTACTCTACAGTGACGTATTTATATTTATAAATATACTTTAAATATGAGAAATACTGACTGTTTAGATATGTCACCGTAGAGTAATTGATAACTCATTCCGCCGCTATATCAGAAAGTTTCAGGTTTAAGCTCCGACGGTGACACTGTTTAAAACATTTTTTTTCTAATATTGCATTATCCAATTTTAATTAATAAGGGTAGCAAACCCGTTACTATTTTACTGTGATAAATTATAAATGTATTTTTTCTATTTTTGTAAACTTTTTTTCTAACTATCTAATCTGGTCTGTCCAGTAATCCGACTATAGTCAAATCTATATTGTTTTGTAATTATAACCAAATATAATAATTCACACCCTTATACTGTAACCGTCCAATAATCCGACGATTTCGGTTTTCCAATATGCCCCGGGTTAGTGAGAGCATAGTGTATTATTTTGTTAAAATAAGTATCCGTATTTACCCAGAGCTACCCAGAAATGACAACCCCCTGTTATAGACTACTCTCTGATGTTCTGCGTATCTTAAATGTCCTTCGTAATGCTTACCTCTGCTTTTAAGTTGACATAGAAACTTTTTATTTCGGTCAAAAATTCTTGAACTCTTCTTGAAACAATGTTTAATATCTGTACTTGGAAATCGTTACTTGTGCGTGATTTAGTAATCTCCGGGACCATTGTTTCAAGTAGTTTAATTTTTTTAAACGCGTCCGCCAAAGATTCGTCTACCAGGCTTTCAAAATCCGACACTTCATTTCGAATTATACCGGCTTTAGCAGGCTAGAAAAAATTTTGTTAATGAAGTTGTCGAAATAATAACAGCTTTCAACCCTAACATCTTGGTTTTACGTATAATTTATTTTGACATAAATTGATCATTTCATTTATTTATATATTTTTGAAAACTCCGGGGTCCTGTGCCCAAAGCTTTTTTAAATTAAAATTTAAAGTTATTTGGTTAATTTTCTTTCGTTGATTTAAATTTACGTTCTCTTGGATGATTCTAAAAAAAATATAATAGTTGTTTATTCAAAAAATCATTGGAAGTAACAGCACACACTAAAAAAACTCGGGTCGCAGTGCCAAAACCCTGCCGACAATATAGTGTATTTGCTAATATAGGCAGTGTGGCTTTATTATACGAACTTAAGTTGGTTTTTGGGCAAAATAAAAAATTTGACTCCTTAATACACCCCTTAAAAGAACATTTTTTTCTCAGTTGCAATATTATTATCAATCGAACCTCTAAACTAAATTATATACACCTTTCAGCAAATAATTCACTATCTGTATACTAGTGTTTTGTTTTTCTTAATTGCAATATTATTATCAATCGAACCTCTATACCAAATTATATACACCTTTCAGTAAATAATTCACTATTTGCAAAATAGTGTTTTCATAAAATTTGTAAATCCGGTCCTGTCGGGCCATAATTGGCAACATACACTATTGGCGTCGGTCGGATGGCGGGACCTAGGGGTCGGACCAAAATTTCTCGACGTTTCATAACCTTCTAAGCACTTTGGCACCATTTTTGGAAAAAATTATATATATATATGTATGTATGTATATATATATATATATATATATATATATATATATATATATATATATACGTGCGGGCTATAACTTTCGAAAGAGTTAATTGATTTTAACGAAATTTGGCACACATGTTGGAATCCATCACCGCACGAAGCCTATTTAAAATGGGCCCAATCGGATCATTTTAAGGGTGGTTTTTAGGCGTTGAAAAAAGTTTTTGGGCCCAAAAATATCGAAAAAATTCGCAGAATCGTTTTAAAATTGAAATTTACTCTTTTAGTAGCAATTAAAATGTGCTCCCGAAATTTGAAAAAAATCGGCCCTCTAGGGCCGGATTTACAAATTTTATGAAAACACTAGTTTGCAGATAGTGAGTTATTTACTGAAAGGTGTATTTAATTTGGTGTAGATGTTCGATGATAGTAATGTTGCAATTAAGAAAAAAACTGTTAATTTAAGGGGTGTATTAAGGGGTTAATTTTTTTATTTTGA
Organism: Venustoraphidia nigricollis; assembly: GCA_034508555.1. Taxonomy (NCBI): domain Eukaryota; kingdom Metazoa; phylum Arthropoda; class Insecta; order Raphidioptera; family Raphidiidae; genus Venustoraphidia; species Venustoraphidia nigricollis. The sequence continues at coordinate 360,330 of JAVRKA010000032.1, read as the reverse complement.
CCAAAAAACTTAAGTTGATGTAATAAAACCGGGCTGCCTGTATTAGCAAATACAGTATATTGTCGACAGGGTTTGGGCACTGCGACCCGGGTTTTTTATTGTATTCTTCACAAACCAGCTCATTTTTTTTCTATCTATATTAATTTTCTTAAAACGCGTTGTTTGAGATTTTTTTACATTGTTGTGGCAGAGTAAATAAATATATGGTAATAAAAATAATTAATAAAGTATCATTAGAGATATTTAATAAAATTGAGTTTAGGAATCAAGATGCCCCATTTAAGATTAAAAATGATTATTCCTTACCTGATACAAGCAGACAAATCCAACGATAATACAGAAAATAAATTTGCGATCCATCTTCAAAAAAAAACAATAATTTCTGTTCACTGAATGACAAACAACGAGCTAATAGTTTATTGTTGTAAATTTTGCTCTGCTTATATACTTGTTTCTTTAATCATCATAATTTGTTTCTAGTTAAAGTTTCATAATACAGCTCTCGTTTCTTCCGATTACAGGAAGCCATTATAAATACCTATTTTTTATTGTTTATCAGTTGTGTTTACAATTTTATTTGTTATTAAAGTATTAAGAATTCTAGTTATCGAGTTAAAAGTTGTTTTGATTAAAATCCTACACACTGCTTGGGTACTTACACGAATGACGTATCAAATGTCAGATATCCGATGACTTCATCGGACACTTTTGCAAAGCAATGAAAACAGTCCGACATAGGGATGCACAAATATCAATTTCGTCTGATAATTTCTCAACATTTTATTTTGTTATGTTCAGAAGCGTAGCGTGCCTTGGCGGGGCCCCGTATAAAAATTAGTTTGGGGGCCCTTCCCCCGTTGAAGTAAATGACTTAAACGGGGAAATCCCGCAGCCCGCGATAACCGATGGTGTTGCCAACTTTTGAACCCACGCTTTACGCGGGAAAAAAAAGGCATTTCTTTTTTTGACTTTTGTCATTTCTGAAATAAAAAAAAACTGGGAAGTTTTTATTAATTTTTACTTACGCACATTGGAGGCCTCCGTGGCCCGGAGGCCCCGTATAATTGATACGGCGGTAGCTACGCCCCTGGTTATGTTCAAAAATATCGGCCGTTACTTGATGTAAATTAATCGTGTTTACTTTTGAAGTTTAACTTCTTTAGCGACGTATCTATTTGAAAAAAGTAAAAATCGAGGGGAAGTAGAATTATCCCCGAAAATTGGTGACATCTCTCAGATTGTAAAATACGCTCTCGGAAAATTTCGAAGCGTAGTCGCAAAATGTTTTTTATTACTGTTTTTATTAGTTGTGAGTAAGCATTAAGCTTGGTGCTCAAACATTTCAAAAAACGTATGTTTTTGCCCTAAAAATTGAATAAAAAAACGTGATATTCGTCAATATTTCTTTACAGCACGTCACGAGATTTCAAATTACAGGAAGACAAACATTTTCAAGTTTTTTTTTAAATGTGAAAAATACTGACAAATTTGGCTTGCCTAATAATTTTCATCAATTTTTTTTACCAAAGTTCGTGTATAACATGCAAATTTGCTTGATTTTTGTATTTTTTGGATTTTGAATTTGTCTGATTTTAATTCGTTTATTTAGATTCAATAAACTGTAAAAACTTAACTAAAAGTCATATAGGAAGAATGGTACATATTTCTAGTTTATTTTGAAGCATTAAAGCGGTCGGAGCGCTCTGAATTTAAGCCAAAAATAGGGCTTCGGCTGATAGCTGATTATTATAGACTTATTCGTCAACATTTTGCAGAAATTCTTTCCCTATAAGGAAGATAAAGAACAAATCTAGGTCTCTAACTACTTTTGTAATTTATGTGCGATTTACTAGAAAAAAGTTGGCATAAATTGTGTCAAAAAAACACACGCTTTCAATGTCTCACTACGACCTTATTTATACTTATTTCACAAAATTTTTCCGTCACAAACCTAAAGTGACTCTTCCTTTTTCGGAAAAGTTTTTTAAATCTTCAAAATATTTCCAAAATTTAGATTAATCAACTGACCCTTGCAACAGAATTTTTTAGCCTCGTAGTGTGGCTTAAACTCAGAGCGTTCCGACAGCCTTAACATCAAAGAGTCAATAAAATTTTTCGCAGAAATGAGAGTTTTTCAAAACGTGATTAAGTGCATTCCCCTATTTTATTTTGAGCTATAACACTGAAATTTTATTTAGATAATTAAAACGCTGGCGAACTCTGTTGTCGAGCGTCTATAATCTACAATATTTGTATGTTACATAGATATTATTGAACCTGACAATCGTTTGCCATAACATAGAATATGATTCATTGTTATACTTAGAAAGAATTATTATTGAGAATAGTCTTCTTCCGAATCGATCTGTTGTTTTTCTAATACTGGCAGTTTTTGTTAAAAACATTTTTAGGAATACATCAGCAGTGTTTGATGAAAACATTAGAATTTATAATTTTTAATTAGTGTTAATTAGAAATAATATTTAAAACTGATAAAATAATCCTACACACATTTTGTAAACGCACTTTTTTATCACATGGTTAATTTCCGTATAGATATATTATTATCATTATCTATAATAATTCAAGGCAGGGAATGTGGATATTCAATTAGAAAAGTAGGTGGTTTCCAGCTATTAATTATCTTTTATTAATAGCTGCAAGCCTCTCAGAGCCATCGCTTATTCACCAACTTAACGTTTCAGTCTGGCAAAGCCATTACCGTAGTAATTTAACAGATGATTTGTTTCTTCGCTGCAGAGAACTGTTTCTCTTTGGTTTGACTTACGGTTCTTGTTCATACTTTTAGTAAAAGGGAGCTCTTAAGGCATTTAAAAATTTGGATTTTATCTGTAAAATATTTTTTTTTATTTTTCACAAGTTTGTATTTTATGTACAAAATAGATTTTTTTTAATGTTATAAATTTTAAACTATTTTTTATTTATACTTTGTAAGTATCTAAACAGAAGCGTAGCGTGCCTTGGCGGGGCCCCGTATAATAATTTGTTTGGGGCCCCTTCCCCCGTTGAAGTAAATGACTTAAACGGGGAAATCCCGCAGCCCGCGATAACCGATGTAGGGTGTTGCCAACTTTTGAACGCACGCTTTACGCGGGAAAAAATTGATTTTTTTGACTTTTGTCATTTCTGAAATAAAAAAAAAATTGGGAAGTTTTTATTAATTTTTGCTTACGCACGTTGGGGGCCCCCGTGGCCCGGGGGCCCCGTATAATTGATACGGCATATACGGCGGTAGCTACGCCCCTGTCACTGGGATATAAAATAAAGTGTGAAAATTCTTAAAACTTTCATCGTACTCATCAGGAACGTATTTGTAAATTTTGTGCCGTAGAAAAAGACGATTTGCCGTACCCTTTTTTCCAGTTTCATGGTCTTACGTCGTAAGAATTTGCTTCTGATATTTAAAAAGTCTGCTGACCTGGGAAAGTGCCCTTTTCGCTATATGGAAAATCCGTCCCCGATACTAATGTTTACTTTCATTTAACTACGCCATTAAATATTATCGAAAATCTTTTGAGAAGAATCTTAATTTACGCATACAGATATTCAACTGCCTATAAGATCAGTTCTTCGATAAAATTAACCTTATAACCAAGAAATTATAGAAAATAATTGAGTTTATGTTAGCTTTAGTTATGAAAATAAAAAAAAATATTTGACGTGAAAATATATTAGAAGATTTTTTTTCATGTGTCATATAGCTTATTTTTTAATCACATCTAGACTTAGTATGGCATTAGCTCCGTGAAATATTATTATTATTTTCATTATCACAAGATTAGCTGTGCTTCGTAAACATCCTTTTCTCGCATGATTAAAGGCTACTATACACGATCTGGTTTTGCCGCTAGGTTCCAAGCGTGCTGTGACGTTGAATTTTGTGACGGTTTGACTTCACACAATGCATGTTTTGAAGCTGCATTTGTAGATGGTTTTGGTACGAGGTAGAGTTGGGTAACTCAGATCTGAACCGGTTCAAAGAGCGGACTCCGACAGAAGATCCGTGAGAGCCGACTCACTTTTTTTTGAGCCGACGGATCAACGGATCCGCATAACTCAGTGAAACACTTAAGACACAAGCACATTTTACACTTACGTATCAGTTCTTGCTTTGATGCATCACATGTTTGGCTATGCATTCTTGATTCTATACAGGTCGTGATATGATTGACTGAACTAGGTAACTCAGTGGCAGACTGCAATAACATATTCAGAACTCGGATCTTTTTGAACCGGTTCAGTGAGCCGGCTCACATACGGGATCCAGATGCAAAGATGCGGATCACTAAAAAGACCTGTTTTTCCCATCTCTAGTACGAGGCAGTAACAGTTCAAATGTTAACAGAAGTGAACATTTATTGTCTCTGAACAGAACACACACTATAATGATGCCATGTTTGTTTATAACGTCCACGGGACAACATACTGTTTACCGATTGGTTCTTGTTCAAACCCAGCAAAGAATCAAGTACGAAAAATAGCTTCGTCTCTAATTTTAAAATTCAGCTTGTAAGCACGCAGTAACGTCATTCCCATCCTCGCAGCCAGCACGGCAGCCACGACAAGTCCCAGCAGCGAAACCACCGACAAAAGCAGCCTCGTGCGCAGCGACCTTAATTAAACATACGTATTATCATCTTTCCAAAACGGTTTCCTGCAATTTTGTTCCGGAAATACGTATTTTTAAAAATAGTAAATTGTGGGTGTTTTCTAGGTATTGTTTTATCTAAAAGTATATGCTTTTATACTTGGATTCTACAAGCATAAACAATTCAGGCAAACCTTCAGCGGTTTCAAGATGTACAAAAACTAACACTGAGATATTTTAATGGCAAATTCTTTGTTGAATTTCAAATCAGAAAGCTTCTGTCAATTTCAACCATCGACCAAATGTTTGCATGTCTATCTGTGGACCGATTTTGATGCTGCTTTCTTATTATACGACCGAACAAATTTTCGCAGGTGTAACTTATAGGATATGTTACCATTTTAGATTTGCCACGTTGTAATTTCAAAGTCGTCGATTTTGATGATATTGGGAATGTATTAATCTATATATATACATACATATTATATTTCTTAAAGGTGTGGAATTCTTCAACCAATAATGTTTTCATTAGAAAACGAAATTTTATTAAATGAAGAATTCCACACCTTTAAGAAATATTGACTACATTAGCCGTATAAAAAAGTAATAATACATAAATATACATATTATATATAAAAATGATACCAACTGTTTGAGAAATTATGTAATGCTTGCATATTATATATTTCAATAAATCTTTTATCTTAAAAAAACGTCTGTTCACAAGGAAATATGCCCTTTGCAATCTTTGTAGATTATTATGGCACTTGGAACACTATAGGTACTTATAATGTTAGAAGAGTCAGTCAGTTTAAAACTTAAGTAGATAAATATATGTACATGATATTTTTATAATACATACGTAGTTTTCTTAAAACAATAAACGCAGTAGCATTAAATAGTCGATAGCTTTTATACGTTGATTTTTTGTACATCAAGTCATCATGAAATATCAAATAATAATCTGTAGTGTTTTTTCATTCTTAATTCAGGTAAAACATTTTTTCTTTGAAACACAGTACGAAATTCAATAGCAGTTTAGAAAAATTATATAATATGCTTTTAAATAAACTGGCTCTTATCAACAGTGACAGATAATAATAATAACACGATTGATTTTCATATAGCCAAAAAGGCAAGAAAGTGTCGTTATAAAAATATATATAAAAAATATACATCCAATATAAAATATTTAATGCGAAATATTCATCAATTGCTGAATTTGAAATGTTTTAATGCAGTTTTTTTTTATTTTAACACAACAATGTGAATTATGTTAAGATTTTATAGTTCGGCAGGTAAATTATTGAAAATGTTAATCCCAGAGCAAACTGGGCTTTTACTTTAAAGAGACAGGAATAGCGTTTGAAGTGTCGGAAGTTATTAAAAACATTGTAAATGACCCAAAAAATAAATCACATTTGCAAAAGAAACCTTACTCTTGTCGACAATGGCAAAACATCGCACAACTCAGACCAGATTACTTTTAAGCATTTTGTGAATTGAAATTAATAATGTAAAATTTTTAGAAATGGACCTCAAAGTTAGGGTGCGGTTGGGAGCGGTGAAGTACTTAATCCTCCACTGATTATACTTGGTAATTTAATCATTAATTTCTCCAGATTTCAAGTTCGAGTCGCTTAACACCGTTCGAGCTTTTCAAAATAGAATTGAAAACCAGAATGTCCCGTGATTACGAGAGGGTCAACTTATTAGGCAATATTGCTTCTGAAATTGAACATGACTCGAGGCTCAGCTCAGTCGATAGACATTTATTTTCACAAAATATCTTGGAGTTTCGAGACGATTTACTTGAACAATATGACGCACTTCTGAATGAGGTCAGTTGAGTATTTTAGGAATCACACGCTTTTATTTTGCATGCTCATGTCCACCAAAACCGGTGTGATTGTTTGTTGTACCGTAGTTGGTTTTTCCAGACTTGCTTTTGTTCTGCACGCTCATTTTTTTACGCTGTCAATCCGAGTCTAGTCTTTTGATCTACCATGGTTTGTTTTTCAGTATTGTTTTAACCCACATCTAGTAGGTTGTCTAAGCGTACACAACGATCGGTAAATAATTTTGCTGGTGGACTTCATGACAATCACCAGAAATTTCGCAGTCCACATCCGATGAAAACACAGAACCCTTATCGGATCACCCCCCGAATCTGTTAAATGACCCAATCACGAACGTATAGCGTAAATAAACGAATTCTGATTTTGGAAGTTATTTTTTTTTTAGAATGATGTGATTTTACTTATCAGATGTAAAAACGTTTCTATATTTCATCATTTATGTTGATATTTTCAGTGTATAAAATCAAAAGATTTTCCGGACATGGATGAGAATATGTTCGAACTAAAAGCATTGGAAATGGCACCAGTTTATCTCAATTCGTTTTATTTTTCCTTTTCAAGCAAAATTAATTCTGAGCCAAATGTGCCACCCATTTCAAAAATATTTATCACAGAAAATTTAAAAACCATTCTTGACGACGCCAATAAATTTGTTGAAGATTTACATGCTGAGGTAAAAAAATGTCTTAAATCTGTATTTTCACTTAAATAATCATGAATGGACATTGGAAAAAGTAGTTGCACCAAATTACCATTGTTGGGTGCGTTTGTTGGTAGATTCTGAACAGCCGTAGCGTCTGTCGGCAATATAGAACTCTTTGAACACGACTTGGGTGTTTGTTGGTCAAATTCTTCAATTGTTCTAACTTAGTTCTAGCAGTTTTAGACTCCTTAAACTGCAGCAACTGAGTTCAAATGATCTTAAGAATGAGAATTGACCAACAAACATCCAGTTATGTTCGAAGAGTTCTGTATTGCCAACAATTCAAAACATACCAACAAGCACACCTTACCAAAATTGTAATGTTGGGTGTGTTTACTATTCTTTTTTCTTTGAAAATTTTCATCAAAATGATGGAAGGAGCGCGCCTCTCATCATTTTAATGAAAATCATCTAAACGAACGCAGCCAATATTAATAATTACCTACGGCAAGTATTTATTTTGTTTTTAAGATACTGTTCCAAATATATTTATTCCGTCGAATTTCGACAGGGGGTTAATCTACTTATACTATTATTTAATGATATTTTTTTTTGCAAGATTAAAAGACATCCCACTGAGTGGCGAAATATTGACTTGCTGGTTAACTTTTTGAAGTATGGAGAAATTAAAGCTGTCAATTTAAAAACACGGCTAGAAAATAATTTACTCGCGAAGTTTAAACGCCAAACATTGGAGTTTGTTCGTAGAAATGAACCACTGGCTATTGACATTATTGAAGAAGTTGACAAATACGACATTACTCTAGGCTAAGAGAAATAATAATACATATAAAAATTATAAAAATTCAAATAACATTGTTTTATAATTTAGTAACATAAATAATTGTTATTATACATTCACTAAACCATAAGCAATTATAATTGTTATTGATTTAATTTCTTATTTGTTATTTAATTAATATTAGGTTGTAGAAAGCTTTTTAAAAAAAAAATTTGGCAATGGCGTTAGATTGTGATAGGACTCACATGAAAACACATGGCTGCTCTATATAGAAAAAGATCGCGTTTCAGAATATATATTGATCAATATGCGTAGAAAAATGTTGTTTCGAAGTGGAATTTGTACAAAAAACTAATTTAAACATTCAGCTTAAAAAAATATCATTTCAAGCGATCAATTATTTTTCGAACAGAATCGGTTTAAAATTCTGCAATGCTTTTCTTATGAAGAAATATGAGTGCTCACAATCTTGGGCCATTATTAAATTAGATTTTCTGACAGTGCTTTCTGCAACCCACCATAAGTCTACCGAATGATGATCCATGTTTACATGAGTTCTCATTATTTATTTTGCAAATTTATAAAATTAAAAAAAGACATTGTTGAGAATAATATTCAGCAAAATATTTTAAAATTTTGTTTGTATTTAAAAGTTTATTTGATATCTTCTGTAAAAAATGTTAACACTATATCTATATCAAAACTAAAATAAGAATTGAGATTTGTGCTACTGTTTGGTTATGAAACTTGCTGAGAAAGTGTTTTTTTTTTGCTGTTAAATATAGCTACTTAACTTATTCTGCCATCTGTTAAAACGTAGTTTTGATGTACGTATTAGAAACGTACGATCGCGCCACTGGCAGTGGCATGATTTGAATTGCTAGAAACTGCTGCCATCTGCAGTGGTTATGTTACGTTTCTTGCAAATTTTTTTTTTTTTTTTTGCTTACGGTTTCGCTTCTGTGAACGTCGATTATGCCCTTGAATGAATATTTATTTATTTAACTAAAATCAAAGTTTCTCAGAATTTTTTGGAACATTTTAATTTAGGTAGTATACTATTCGAAAAATCAGGAGATCGATAAAAATAATTGTGCCAGCTAAAAAAATGCGATTATAGCCAAATTTTAAAAACGCGGATGTTTTTTTAAATTTCAAAAAAAGCACGCTGTTTCCAACTAGATCAAACGCAGGCAGTGGTGTGTATTTTTTTTCTCAGAAATAAAATAAAAAAATAATTTGAACATTCATAAATTACAAAATACGGAAGTTTTCTTTCATTAATTGCAATCGACATGCCCTTTTTTAATGTTATATAGTAAATTTGAAAAAATCTAAATATTTAGTTTTTTACGAAAAATGGAACGAAATTTAAATTTTGCACACTTTCCTATAGAAAACCTGCTTTTGATCCCTGTATAGCGGTCGTGAAATGACTTTAACACTAGTGTTGTGAAGTTTCGTTATAAAATAACAAACGTATCGTTGTACTACTATTTCCATCACAGTGTTTTTCAAAATTGAACAAAATTGGGTGAAATCAGTTATTTTGTAGGAGGTACGTGCAAAAAATCGATGTGTTTTGTTCGTAATAATCGTTATAATTGGAGTAACTAGAAAATACGCTGTCGTTCGTTTTAACATACTTTCACCCCTCGTCAAAATGCGTTCATTTACGAACAAAATTCATAAACTACTATTTTCTGATAAATTTCAGATTAACGATAAAAACAGGAATTTTAATTTGCTGGAACTAATGATATAAGAAACGCAGTGATATAACACATGATTTCTTGCAAAGTTCAAGCGTAAATCAGTTTATGATTAAACGGTATTAGCGCCCATTTTAATATTATTATGACTACTGCTTTAGTGTTCTTTTATGATTGGTTTTAATAAGCTTTGCCACTTCAAACAATCAACTTTATGCCGTAGATGATTGTTGATAAGATTCAATTAAATCGTCGCTATTTCAACATTTTTCTAAAGTCTCTAGACGAAAGAAACAAGGGAAAGCAATTTTTTTTCGTGTTACGTGTACTTTCCAGATATCCAATAACAAATAAGGTATTAGGATTTTTTTTGCATATCTAACAGACCACATCCCTTAAAATAGAGATCCACCAAGTATGCAAAAGAAATTTGCGAGGCAAACAATGAATTTCATCTAGTAGTGTTGAGTCGTATTGAAAATACTGACTACAAAAAATGATTGACAAAAAATGATATTTTTTGTCTTATTATCTGTTATATTCAATAATAAAATTTTAGTAATATTGTTCAGCAGATTTTTTACGGTCAAAGCTTGAACTATAAGAAAGGTATCCGAGATTTAAACGTTTTTCAAAGTTCAAAATTTTCAGTTCTTATACCTTAAATTATTTGACAACAGGTAATGTCCATGTTTTGTTAGTGTTTTTGCCATATGGCAACATACACTATTGGCATCGGTCGGATGGCGGGACCTAGGGGTCGGACCAAAATTTCTCGACGTTTCATAACCTCCTAAACACTTTGGCACCATTTTTGAAAATGTTTATATATATATGTATATATATATATATATATATATATATATATATATATATATATATATATATATATATGTGTGTGTGTGCGGGCAATAACTTTCGAAAGAGTTCATTGATTTTAACTAAATTTGTCCCGCATGTTGGAATCCACCACCGCACGAACCCTATTTAAAATGGGCCCAATCGGGCCATTTTAAGGGTAGTTTTTAGGGGTTGAAAAATGTTTTTGGGCCCCAAAATACCGAAAAAATTCTCCGAATCGTTTCAAAATTGAAATTTAACCCTCTGGTAATAATTAAAAAGTGTCCCTAAAATTTTAATAAAATCGGCCCGACAGGACCGGATTTACAAATTTTATGAAAAAACTAGTTTGCAGATAGTGAATTATTTACTGAAGTGTGTATATAATTTAGTATAGAGCTTCGATTGATAATAATATTGCAATTAAGAAAAAAAATGTTATTTTAAGGGGTGTATTAAAGAGTCAAAATTTTTATTTAGCCCAAAACCAACTTAAGTTCGCGTAATAAAGCCACACTGCCTGTATAAGCAAATACACTATATTGTCGGTAGGGTTTTGGCACTGCGATCCGGGTTTTTATGATTTGTGCAGGTTTTATAAGGTGCGATAGATAAACAAAAAATAAGCAGCTATATTATTATTTCTGTTGCCTAAGAGTAAAGTAAGTTATGACGATTTTATAAGCATTCAGATATATGTTTAGCTGTGTTACGAGAAATTTTAATTACAGGTAAGTAAATTACAAAACGATTTTTATTCATCCGGACGCATAGTGATCTGTTTTTTCGCTACATTGAAAAAAACAGAGTAGGTACTTAGTATTATTAGTAACAAGCAAAGCGTATGTTTTTTTTAAATTATTTTTTGCACTAGTCGCTATAAAACAGCTGCTTTACATGCATGCATGCAGACGCATGTAAAGTATTACTTTACATGTCTGTATACATTATAGCTACTTGTTTTCATAAATAAAATATTACTTTTCCAAAACTAGCAAAATTCATCCGTTTTTCACTTGCCCCGTTCGGATGAAGAATTTGCGCATTTTCAATTTTTCTCGTTAGTTTATGGGCACTGTCTATTATCTGCCATGAGTTACTTAGTCTTGATTGTACATTTTCAGTGCCACAATTATAAAGTAGCGGCTGTCAAACAAATAGTATGGTATTATACTCGCCTCGAGGATATGCATTAGTGATGACGTTAATCACAACTTACAGGGAACACTAATAGAGGCCTCCATTTTTTAATTGTATATTATTTCATTCTTTGGTTTCTTTAATTGTTTTATTATATCAATGATTTGTTGTTTATTAAATGCTTTTTATTGACGTTAATGTGCGAAATTTTAAATTAAACGAGATTGTTAATAATATTTATTATTACCTACTAAACATTGTATTCCGCTATTGCAAAGTGTGTTTGCCATTTTCAGAACTTGAGTATAGAATAGGCTAGGCACCCTGTTTTTAAAGAAATTGACCTATATTTGAACTTTGTACTCTGTATATTACGTTCGCATCCTGAGAATGTGATTATATTTTACGAAGTGTCAGCCAATAAATGCGAAATTTTAATTTGGGATCCTCCAAGCCAACTTAAATTGACATCGTCTTTAACGAAAATTTTCTCAGCTTACTTTTATAGGTTTTATAATTTTGATGCGCGGAATTCTTTTAAATTTATTGCCATGAAACCAACAATAAAATATGAATGGTAAAGATAAGTTGATTCTGCAGAAATAGATAAATATATGAACCCCAATTTTATCTAGAGAAACTTGCCCTATGAGCCTGTAGATTATGGCGGTCGAAGAGTAATACGAACTTAAAAATGAAATGATCAAATTTTGTACAACTAATTTTAATAGCAGTCCAAAAAAATGCAAAAAAAAATTACAATGAGCTTACACATACCTTAGCAACACACTATAAACTTCTGTTCTTGTCAGTTTCATGTAATTTAGGAGACAAACTAACTTCCCCTTTAGGAGTCGATTCTATTTCCCCTCGATTTTTTACGTTTTTCAAACAGATACGTCGCTACAGAAGTTAAACTTCAAAATTAAACATTTTTACTGGTAGCAGTAACAAGTTTTCTATTTAATTGTTTTGATCAAATTTTAGTTTGAATATTGTAAACAAGTCGAAGTAGCATTAGTGATTAGACTTTAGAGAAAGATCGTCTCGAGTCTTAACAGTTTAATAATACGGGAGGCAGTTGGGTGCACGATTTTTTACCAATATTTTGAATAGCGTATTATTATCGATATTTTCGTATACACATTTATAGGTAGGTACTGTTAGTGAACGGATAACAGGGATCCAAGATTGTTAGCTTTGCTCATTTAAAATGCGTTCATTGACGATAGATTTTCAACGTTTTTAAATATTATTTTCAAATAAAATAAAAATTCGGTTGGTTGTCTAGAACACACATCGCAGTTTTGACTTGACTCTAACGTTGAATTGTGGCACGAATGAAATAGACAGAAATTCATGTTGATTGCTGCCCAACAATCCGAAATTACACTGACCAAAAACTCGCTTAGGCTTAAGTGGTTTATGAAAATTAATTTTCAATATTGGTTTAAGTTTTACATTACGCACTAGCGTTAAATGAGTCAGCTATATAAGCGTGAGGAGCAGCTATTTAATAAGGAGAATGCGAACAAGTTTTTTGTTTATAACGCACTGACCTCGTGCCATATTTTTTAAGGTTGGAATCTGCGTTTGAAACACTTTTTTGAGAATTTTTCGAGAGCTTTTACAAGAAAAAAATTTCCCAAAGTGCATTTTTCAGTGTAATTTTAAACATTGAATAATCCCGCTACGGATATACGTAATCGTTAGACCGCTTCAGCTGATTGGTTGCCTGTAGCGGAATCACGCTTATTTTTTTTATATGTGGATCATGTCGTAGTGGTATAGATAACTGGTATATGCATCTCTTTCCATAGGATACCTCGCTTTATCTACCTGCGAAAGTGATATGCTGACTATATGTCCAACTTTGACTTCATCGTATAGCACCTAGAGATGGGAAAAACGGGTCTTTTTAGTGATCTGCATCTTTGCATCTGGATCCCGTATGTGAGCCGGCTCACTGAAACGGTTCAAAAAGAGCCGAGTTCTGAATATGTTACTGCAGTCTGCCACTGAGTTACCTAGTTCAGTCAATCATATCACAACCTGTATAGAATCAAGAATGCATAGCCAAACATGTGATTCATGAATCATTTGAGCTGACAGATGCATCAAAGCGAGAACTGATACGTAAGTGTAAAATGTTCTTCTGTGTGTTTAGTGTTTCACTGAGTTATGCGGATCCGTTGATCCGTCGGCTCAAAAAAAGTGAGTCGGCTCTCACGGATCTTCTGTCGGAGTCGGCTCTTTGAACCGGTTCAGATCTGAGTTACACATCTCTAATAGCACCTAAGCTCAACCGTATGAAATGAATATATTTTTTTTAATTTCTGTTTGCAATTAAGCGAGGATTGATAAAAGAACGAAATATTTGGTTGACATTATTTGTTTATTGTGAGTATAACGAATAATGTGCACTGTTCAAAATTATCAAATTTTGATAAGCGGGACGACCTTACTGAGAGTTTTCTATTCTGAATAAAATGTAATGAAATGCGACAAGTCACTGGACTTTACTATATTTGTAGATACACGGTATAGCATGTAGGCATGACTAAATATAAGTGTATATATGAGGTATTATTTCTTATTCTCCACCTTCGTACAGCTTCTTCTTGTGGAACACAACCCTGTTATTATCTCCTACTATGGGTGTGTTAGAGCTCTGTACGTTCTGTGCTGCTTACCAACTACTCTACTGGCGTATTTTACTGTACGATCGCAGCAGGAATTACCTTCGACAGTAATACAGTATAATACTCGCCACGGTTCTAAGAGGTTCTGAAGTTAGTCACAAACAGCGTCGCAAATTAGAGTTGGGTAACTCAGATCTGAACCGGTTCAAAGGGCCGACTCCAACAGAAGATCCGTGAGAGCCGACTCACTTTTTTTGAGCCGACGGATCAACGGATCCGCATAAACTCAGTGAAACACTAAACACACAGAAGCACATTTTACACTTACGTATCAGTTCTTGCTTTGATGCTCAAATGACTCATGCATCACATGTTTGGCTATGCATTCTTGATTCTATACAGGTCGTGATATGATTGACTGAACTAGGTAGCTCAGTGGCAGACTGCAGTAACATATTCAGAACTCGGCTCTTTTTGAACCGGTTCAGTGAGCTGGCTCACATACGGGATCCAGATGCACTAAAAAGACCCGTTTGTTCCATCTCTATCGCAAATGCATATTTTGGTCCCAGTTACCGGCACAGTACGTGCACTCGTCGGTGATTGGTTAACGTTCGTTGTCTTGTCAATTGTCGCTTTCCCGCTATAAAGTATACAGTCCAGTATGCCATTATTGTTTCTTTGATTGTTCAAGATACCTAATACGGTGATTCAGATGATAATTTGTCGGCTGAGAACCCCCAAAGTCCCACACCAAGCACGAGCAGGATGGATGACTTTAGTGCAAGGAATCAGACCTTTAGATTAAAGAAAAATTAAAAATAATTTTATAGCGCGAGTTCGTAGTTTTTCAACTGACTAGACCTGCGCATTAAGCCTCCATTTACATCTAACTTCCGAGCCTTTCAGATCCATGGCACTTACTATACCTATGCTCTCGTGAAAACTTCTCACGAGTTTCTTTTTGTTTTGCATTTTGTGGTGGCTTCTCAACAAAAATTGCACAACATAAGTAACCAATCGTTTGCACACTTATCAAGGACCCATGACAATAGAATAATTTAATAAGTTTATCCCATTATCCTGACCAGGATCATCAGGATAAAAAAATAAGACTAAAAAATAAAAAAATAATAGTGTAAAAAACTAAAAAAACGCTTTAATAGCAAACCGAACAAAAAAGTAACAAATATTTTTTATTGTAAAAAAGCGTAGGATGCTTATTACTATTTTTATATTAACTCTATTTTTACAAATAGCTACCAATGAACTATTTATACCAGTTGATATCAAGCACCCCACGCGTTTTGATAATAAAAAAATATTTTATTATTGTTTTTTAGTTTTTTCAAACTATTATTTATTTTGTTCAGAACCTTTTTGATGCGTTCGAATAGTAAACAGTTTGTATATTATGTTGGTGTGTTGGATCTCTTCGTATGTTTGTCCGTGCAGATGGTGCCCGGTATCTCTCTCTCTCTCTCTAGCCGGTCCGCACGCTGATTGATCACGATCTGCCCATTTTCTATACACACACACACACACACACGTTGCGGCGTTCATGGTTTGCCTGTTTGTGTAGTTTTTCGTGTATCTCTACGTGGATGGACCCAAACACGTGCAATGTCGCTGCACTAAAAGTTGGCATCAATTTTTGGCGTAAAAAAGAACCGCCGATTGCACTTTCACATCACCTTTACCGGTCAGATGTAACCGCGCGGCTCAGGTTATGTCGGTAAAATAAATTTTAATTTAGCGGGATGGTGGGTTCCTACAACTATACATAGTCCAGCAGCCACCGCCTGTTTTTTTAAGTGATTAATAACAGGCTGAATCTTCGTGAGTTCGTTCGGTTCGACGAGACGCCCAAGTTTTTCCTCTGTCCAAATTCTCAAAGAGGTAGGTAATGAACTGCGCAGATGTAAAACATGTCGATTTGGTAGGGTGTCGAAATTGTCTGAGTAACAGTAAATTTTTCATTGAAATTTTAAGATAATATGATAATAAACTCGGAAAAACAATTGTCCTACAAAATCGATGGTTTGAGTTGGAGCGTCCTCCACGCCGAATATGTCGAAATAACGAGGTCATAAAAATTATTAATAACCAGCTGATTTTTTGTAAGCAGCTTACTAAATATTAGTATAATTGAATGGCCACAAAGTCCTACAAATGTAGTGGTAGGTTTTCCTAGTTCTACGCTTGGAAGATTGGCTACTAGATTGTCCTGTGGAACTATTCCATCCTCATCAATGTAACCAAAGATGGTTGCTCTTGTGTAGGTTAGAGCCTCACATTCGAACACGATATGAGTGGCTGTTTCAACCTCCATTTCGCAAAAACTACATAGTGTGGATTCCTGCTGTATTCCCATCAAGTGTAGATGTTTTCTCAGGAAAGCATGACCGGTTAAAAGCCCAATCACCTTTCTGAGTATCGGTCTGCTAAGTCTAATTAAGTCCTCAGTTAACTTTGATGAAGGGCCTGCAAGCATTTTCTTCCCATGTTTGTTACCTAAAGCCAGGTCCCAATTTGAGAGATGCTGCTCACAGGTCCATCTCCTGACAGTTTGCTGGACATTTCTATAAGAAATGCCACAGACTGGTTCAGGTCCAATGAAAAGCCCAGTCACCTTTCAGAGTGGCGGTCTATTAAATCTAATTAAGTCCTCAGTTAACTTTGAGAATAATAATAATGCGTTTAACGTCCGTTTCTCGACTTTATGTCATAACAGACGCCATTCGCACCATTACTATTTTCCATTTACCACCTCCCGTTATTTTCTACATTTTTTAAAACTCCAACTTATATAATAGCAATGGACGAATGAAGGAATTATAGGAAATTAGGATAAGGTAGGTAATTTTTGAACTAGGAGTTTGATAGGTAATCGGCCATGGCCTCAAATAAGGAACCATCTCGATATTTATCTGGAATTAATTGAGGGAAACCATGGAAAACCTCAATCAAGATAGCCGGTACAGGAATTACCGTTTCTCGGCGAGAGGCAGTAGGAAAAAGTCCCAGCCACATCTGCCCCTGCCGGGAATCGAACCCGTACCTCCCGAATGCGAGTCTAGTGCTGTACCACTACTCTACCCAGCTCGGTAACTTTGAGAAAGGGCCTACAATCATTTTCTTCCCATGTTTGTTACACTATGGTGTGAGCTCCGTACGGCCAACTTCTTCGAAAGACACAACGAAGAGCATGCGATTTATTTGACCGGCCGAGAGATACCTATATTATTATATGGTAGGTCCACCGTATATACCGGTGTACAGAGAGGTACGCCCGAAATGACCACTAAATAGCTGTATGTGTGTTGGGTAGAAACGGGATATTGCGGACTTCTGACCTTCTCCGCCTCCACCTCTTTCACTCTGTGTATAACGTCCACGGAATGATGGATGAATGAAAAATGTAGATGCATCTTCGCCTGGCACTCTGTTTTAGAAAATATTTGTATTGTTTTTTTCTAATAACACGGTGTTTTATTAATGTTTTCTACTCATCAGCGACCAGACCACCGCATTTTTAAGCAACCGTTTTTTTCTACTGTCGATGCATTTTAGAAAAAACATTTTATCCACGTTTTTTCTAAACTTGATGTAGCGATGTAAAACTACTGAATATTAGACATTATATCGCATCCAAAATTATTAATATAATTCAAGAATAGATCACAGGTATTTGGATAAAATAATATAAAACAAATAAATAAATAGTCGAAACGTTGCAAGAATAACAATAACGTGATTGTTTTATATTATTTTATCCAAATATCTGTGATCTATTATTGAACTACTGAATATATTTTTGAGCTTGACTATTTTTCCGTCAAGGAATATTAGTTTTATTACAACGTTGGAGGAGAGCAGGAGAAAAATATTCCGGTGACGTTGATAAATAAAAAAAGGGACGGTAATCTTTTTTTTCTTTATCAGCGTAACCGGGATGACATTTTTTCAGTTTTCGAACGTCTATTTTGACAACCTAAAGACAACAGACAATGTAATAATTTAAAATTGAAATAAATTATTAGTAATGATTTCTTGAAACTCTGTAAAAGACCACTCATATCATAACTATGCTCCAGTTATCACTTTTCCGTTATTTTCTGCATTTTGAAGTTTCAAGTAATTATTTAATAGCAATATGCAAGAAATTGAAAATCCGTTTGATACTTCTCAGATTAGACCCTGGGAAGCCTTAGCATCGCTACGCGCTCGATTATTATCAAACCTGAAAATTTTATCAACTATTATTACATTATCATAATAGTCTTAAATATTTTTGCAAAGGTAAACATTCTATCGGAGGCAGCGTGCTGACTTTTGAATCCGACTATTGTGAGTTCGAATCCCATCTGGATGTTTTGTGTTGTAATTTTCCTAATAAAACACTACTGACCAAGTTGTCGAGCGTCTATAATCTACAGTAAATTACTAAATAAATAAATTATTAAATAAATTACTAAATAAAAATTATGTCTGAATCGAGATTTAAGACGAGTGGTACTTTCTAGGCCATGTCCGAAATTAACTTCTGTTGGCACATGTGTTTGAGAATCGCAACCAGATAATGAACCATCGACGTCCGGCGACCGAAGCGTCCTGACCGCACCGCTCCGCATCATGCGGACGTGATTTACGGGTTGATCACGTATCTGCGGAGGGCCGGCTCAGCGGCCCGCAAAATAACGCGCCGTATTCACTATAAACTACACGCACTCTCTCTGCAACTGATATTTATTTCTGAAGTTAACGTCACAAGGCACTGCGTCTAGCGTTTTCCAAAAAATCTATTTTTTTTCTGGATTTCTTGTACGACTTTCACCTTTAAGGCTGTCGGAACGCTTTGAATTTAAGCCAAAAATAGGGCTTCGGCTGATAGCTGATTGTAAACTGATTCGCAACATTTGGCAAAAATTCTTTCTCTATAAGGAAGATAAAGGACAAACCTAGGTCTCGATGGACTACTTTTGTAATTTATGTACGATTTATTAAACATTAATTGTGCCAAAAAACACACGTTTTCAATGTCACACTACGACCTTATTCGTACTTATTTCACAAAATTGTTCCATCACAAACCTAAAATGACTCTTCCTTTTTCGGAAAAATTTTTAAAAATAAAAGATTTTGAAATCAACCAAATATCTATATTTATTCTTTATTGTGCCGCAAGCATTATCGTCAATATTTTAAACTACAAATTATATTTGAAAGCATAAATTGCATGTAATTTTAATTATGTTGAATATTTTTGGATATCATCCACATAATAGCGGAAATAATTTCACATTTTATTAAAGTGTATAAATCAAAACGGCGCTGACCTCTGTGAGGTTACACGAAATGTTTGTACAGCTACCAAATTCCATTTGTGATTGGTCCATTACTTTGTAATAATCAAATTATAGCTCAGTCGAAACATCAACAATCAACATTTAGTAGTCAACAGTCGGTATGTATTTGAGTTATTAAAGTCAATTTTGCCATAAGTCGGCAGCCATATGATGTAGTAAACTAATGACTTCAAATCATGTACTTGAAATACAATATAAAATTACTTCTTTCTACAGTGGCGCCTTCCTTCACTTTCTAGATTGGAAACCAATTTTTTATCTTTGCTTCTCCCGTAGACACTTATGACCTATCTTGTCGCGCGTCAATAATCTACAATATCTATGTGCTGCTTCTCAAACTAAAATTTCTGCTAGAGTGACTCGATGAAATGTCACGACAATTGTATGTCACGAAAGTGAGAGAAAGCTCAACTATCAACTATTTTGAGGTTATGACGTGGAACTGTCATTGTATTCGAATCTGAATGTTTACACATTACTTCAGAGTACCCGGGATTATCCGGGCCTAGTACCGCAGTTCATATTTCCAATTTGAAACATTTTAAAAATTAACTTCATCAATTACATGAGAACTAAGGATGTGGTACCGGCGAACTATAAAAATTCTTTATTTACAAAAGTGGCCTATTTTCAAGGTAGGCCAAAATTTTACCAAAAAAAAAAAGGAATTGAAAGATAGATTTTGTAGAAATTTCATCGTTGGGGTACATTTTTTGTGTTCTGTTTTGACTGTCTCGATTTTTGAATTGGTGATGAGCTGATGACCCTATGAGCTAGACGCCTATGTCATGGAATCGGTGTTTATTATGGCTTGAATATCGATAGTTTCTCTGCAGATGCAGAAATACAGGAGTCAACCTCTTACGGTTGGCCTCTGAATCTCAAGACACGATGTTGTCTAATTTAGTTTCATCAAGACTTTTGTTATATTGCAACCAGTTTACGAAGGTCGAATCTGATTGCAGCTTAAATAATACTCAGTATCAGGGGCGTAGCTACCGCCGTATCAATTATACGGGGCCCCCGGGCCACGGGGGCCCCCAACGTGCGTAAGCAAAAATTAATAAAAACTTCCCATTTTTTTTTTATTTCAGAAATGACAAGAGTCAAAAAAAGCAATTTCTTTTTTTCCCGCGTAAAGCGTGCGTTCAAAAGTTGGCAACACCCTACATCGGTTATCGCGGGCTGCTGGATTTCCCCGTTTAAGTAATTTATTTCAACGGGGGAAGGGCCCCCAAACAAATTTTTATACGGGGCCCCGCCAAGGCACGCTACGCTTCTGATTAGTATGTTACATGTTGTTGTATCAGTGGGGCCGTTTATCTGTGGAGGGTTATATACATAAATTAGAAGACAGGAATTGTTCCTCGCTGGACTCAGATCTGCCGAGAATCATTGTGACAACTCGACATTCTGGAGAGTCGGCGTTTTACCCTATGTAACATATTCATTTATATTTTTAGATCGGTCCGCAATCTTTAATCATTTTTTTTTTTCAATGCAAAGTTGCTAGTGAAATAGTGAAACGAGATCGCTTCTGGGAAAAAAGCGTTCCCGTCTTTGAAGCTATTTTGCGCAAACATTTTACGTAGACTTAGTAGTGACGATGCTTCGATCACTTCCTTCGTATCGGAAGAGCAGAATAGCACAAATTGTGGTCAAAAAGTCATATTTGCGTTGACCACAAACTGATGGACACGTTCTCTTGCATACTTTACCATACACAAGTTTTATACTATATATATATTAGTCCAAGCTGTGACCGTACAAAATTCTACCGGACAACCAGTACTTAAATTTTTTTTATTGAATTTAAACATAATGAAAAACATCAAATCAGTGGCAAACCAATTCAATATCTCAGATACGGCTCAGTTCATTTCTACCGATTAGAGATGGGTCTTTTTAGTGATATGCATCTTTGCATCTGGATCCCGTATGTGAGCCGGCTCACTGAATCGGTTCAAAAAGAGCCGAGTTCTGAATATGTTACTGCAGTCTTCCACTGAGTTACCTAGTTCAGTCAATCATATCACGACCTGTATAGAATCAAGAATGCATAGCCAAACATGTGATGTATGAGTCATTTGAGCTGACAGATGCATCAAAGCAAGAACCGATACGTAAGTGTAAAATGTGCTTCTGTGTGTTAAGTGTTTCACTGAGTTATGTGGATCCGTTGATCCGTCGGCTCAAAAAAAAGTGAGTTGGCTCTCACGGATCTTCTGTCGGAGTCGGCTCTTTGAACCGGTTCAGATCTGAGTTACCCAACTCTACTACAGATTATATAAGTATCATTATTTACAATATCCAGCCTTGCACATTTTTTGCATACCTGATAGACCTCATTTCAAAAGAAGTCTGTCAAGTATGTAAAAAAATGTTGTAAGGCTTACAATAACAATTAATTGTAAATAATTGATACTTCTCTGTTGACATTCCATCAAATATTATTTAATTGAATTCGAGATACTGACAACAAAAAAAAAAAATGATAAAAAAATGCATTTAATCTGCACTGATTTGATGTTTTATATCATACTAGCCGTTACTCGTGGATCCATCATACGTAATTACGATAAACACTGTTTTATGGCTCGCTCGGCAGCAGAACAGTAGGTAGTCGTTTTACAATCTTTCCTTGCGAGATAGCGCTCTGCTCGATTGTAACAGTTTTTTCGTCGATTTACGTTGCAAAATTGGTCTCCACGAAAAGCACTTTTATTTTAACATAATAATATATAGCCTAAGCGCATCATGAAGGTCCATTCTAAATATTGGTGAAAACATTTTTGAAATCGGATAAGTAGTTCCGGATATTACCTCCTGCATCCAAACTTACAATCTTAATTTCGATAACAAAATTTCGCAGTGTTGTGAAGGCATACGTTTGCACGGTCAGAGCTTGGACTATATTGCATCTGTGTGTTCGTCTATAGGTATAATTATATCCAAGCTCCTACTTTAATAAGCACCCTAAGCAAGAAGTCTCACTGTACCAACATTACTTTACAGTTAGAGTTACACGTGTCGAACAATAGGATCGCGATGTAAACTTATTGTGAAACGCACGGGTTTTTAAAATATATACATATATACTACATTCTGACATGGTTGTTATTTATAGCGGCATAACCTAACCTACAATTTTCTTTTGCTACCTAAGAGGTACACCTTTTAAATATGAACATAATCATAATATTCGTTGCATACTTGTATGTGATTTTTTGAAGATATAACGCGATATACGTCTTGTATTCATTTTGTGATAGTGTTTTTGATACAGTAATTATTTTGACATAAGTATATTTAATTGGAGTTGTTATCGTTCGAAACGAACTCCTTCATAACATGTCTTTGATACTGTTGTCGAGCCTCTACAATTTACCAAGTTGATTTATCTTTGTGGTGGACGCAAAATTAAATGCTTTGTATGAATATGTCCTATAGAAGACATTCGATATTCAAGGAATGAGCAAAGGGGATCGAGCGGTACCTATATAAGAAATTAGGAGTTAATAGATAGATAGATAGATAGATATATATTTACAACATTTGGTACAGAATGTACAATAGTTGCAAGTCAACACAAGATTTAAAAAAAATACAGATTAAAATACGTGAATTAAATACTCTTCCACAGAATAAAAACAATTATCTGTCAGCAATGTTTTAACATACTTTTTAAATTTTTGTAAATTAAACTCTTTAACTGAGTACGGTAAGTTATTATATAATTTTAAGGCACAATAGTCAGGTGCGGTGCGTGATCTCGCCAATCGGTGGTTCGGAAGACGAAACTTATCTCTATCTCTGGTATAGTAACGATGACAGTCAGCGTGACTTTCAAAATTTTTTTTATGAGAATGTGCATATATTACGCAATTGTATATATAGACACATGGCAACGTTAATATTTTGAATTTTTTAAATAAAGGACGGCAAGAATCTCGATACTTCGCGTTTGCGATAATTCTGACGGCCAATTTCTGTAAACGAAAAATGATTATAGAATTGGGAGAGTTGCCCCAAAGTAAAATGCCATACTGCATACAAGAATAAAACATGCCGTAGTAAACAGAGAGTGCTACCTCCGTGGAAGCAACCCCCACGATCCTCCGTATAGCGTAGATAGTACTGCTAAGTTTTTTACTGAGATTTTGAATGTGACAGTTCCAGCTAATTGTAGCATCCAAATGGATACCCAGAAACCTGACGGAGTTTTTATTTATCGACTGCCGTGAAAATGTGAAGTGTTCAGTTTTGTTAATGTTCAAAAATAATTTATTGGTATTAAACCATGTTATCGCTTCCGACAACGGGTCGCACGATGCATCACTGCGTTTGAGTAGAGAGGTGTCATCAGCAAAAAGTACAGTGGCCGTGTTTATATTACTAGACAGGTCATTTATATATATAATAAACAATATTGGTCCCAATATAGATCCCTGTGGCACTCCGCATGTTATGTCACGTGTGCTAGATTTTTTATTATTATGAAACACAGTTTGTTTCCTGTTACTGAGATATGATCTAAGAAGTTGTAATAAATCCAAGAGACGTTAATGACATCTGTTGTCGAAACCCTAGAAACTTCTTTGCTCAGGGTAATACGACGGTTCTTAAAACAGAAAAAATCGACATTACTCCACTAACAAAATAGTGTCAAAATTAGTCAACCCTAGGGATTACATCGACACTAAATTAAAACAGACAGATAGAATGGTCCTATGGGGATTCCGTTTTTTCATTCAAATCGAAATTTCTGATTTCTGTTAAATGAAGAATTGAAAGATTGAAGGTCTCATTGATTCGTCAATCTTAGTTGAAAATTTAATAACTTAAACAAAGCGGAAAGATTACCTAGCAAATTGTCACCCACTAAATTGGTTACTTTGTCGTATTTATCTGTAATTCCCCCGCTCGCACTCTGATATCTAATCCACTACTGATATTACGACTGTACAAACAAAAAACAACACATTTTCTAAATGAAATGTACATTTTTGAATTTAAAAGCCACTAATAAGACTGCTGAGTCAATTTACAGTGATTATCAGTAAAGAACAAGTAAATATGTATTGTAAAATTGTTTGGGACACGACAGCCAAAAAATTAACATTTTTTATTTATAGCATGTAAATATTAAAAAAAAAACATGCCACTTATTTTTTTATAAAAGACATTGTCTTGTACTTCATTTACATTTTAGAGGAATTGTTGATTTGGAACTTTTTTACGTCCAATTAAAAGTATGAAAGACTAATAAAATTGTAGACTATAAACGCTTGACAACTGAGGTCGTTAAAGCCAATTCAGACTAGCCGTTCTCGGTTACGATTTACCGGTCCGGTTCGGTTTTCGATTAATCTAGGCTGCTCACACTATCCCGATTCGGTTCTACGATTATTCTCGGTGCGCATGCGCAATTTCGAAATATAATTTGACGTTTGATGTGTGGCTGATGTGATGGCTAATCACGTGACTCCAGCAAGCGTTCTCATTGGCTACGGTTGCGAACGGTCCGGTTGAAATTAGAGCTGAACCTAAACGCTCGAACCAAGCCGCAATCGGGAACGACTACGCCCTGATTGGTCGAGCTCCCAACCGGACCGGTGAATCGTAACCGAGAACGACTAGTCTGAATTGGCTTTTAGCGATCTATGCTTTCGCTATTTGCAGTTTTTACTGTCATTAATTTAAAGAAACATAATTTAGTTGGTGGTACGGAATCCTCGGCGCGCGAGCCTGACTCGCATTTGGGTTTTTTTAAGTACATTTTATTCCATTTCGAAAGGTTTGAACTTTTCGGCAACTATCTGTAAAATATTAATGTATATATTTTTCGTTGTTTCAGATAACTGAAGAAGTTTCATCGTGGTGAGTGATTTTTTAAATGTTTTCTTTAGCAGTAAAAGTCAAAACAATACCTTTTTATAAAGAAAAAACTTCAAAATGTTAATTTGCCTTCCCGTAACTAGAAATTTCGTGACGTGCTGTAAAGAAATATTGACGAATATCACGTTTTTTTATTCAAATTTAGGGCAAAAATATGTGCTTTTTGACATTTTTAAACAGTAAACCAAATTTTGTGAAGATTTGTGTTTAATCCATAGCTAAGAAAAAAAACAGTGAAAAATAATTTTTGATCACGGTTCAAAAATTCTCGAGAGCATTTTTTACGACATGTCACCTTAAGAATTAATTGAACGTCCAATAACACTTTCATTTGACAAATTATAACCTAATTTTGTATAAGGCGAGTCACGGTTTCGCCGGAATGACTATTTTCAAGACAAATTCTATGTCATGTCAAATGACAATTTAACTTTGATCCAGTTGGGACATATGATAAGTCCATATCGAACCGGCCTCTTTACATGCGCAGTACAAGAGACAAGGATCGTTCGTTTCGTAGCCTGGGAGGCTACGGCATTTATGGGATGATCTTCAACAGTAGCTTAAGCCATGGGCGCCAATACATCTGTCATAAATCATATAATATATTGATAATTTATTCCACCGTCGCTATTAAAATATACGTACCTCATATCGTACTCTTTGTATTGTTTATCGCGTCTATTATTAAAACTTACAACATCAACATACAAAATAGATTTGAGAAAAGCCGAGATCTTAGAGCTGTCGTTGTTAATATAGCTTTCACTTGATTTGTCTATTACAAACCCCCAGATCTAATATCTGCACTGAAAGTATCAATTCGATGTTTAAATGTTTAGTTTTAAATATTAAGTACCGACTAATATTTTCAATTTAATATTATTGGACAGTCCTACCTAGATAATCCCAGCTCATAGAGGATGGAGATTACAGAGAAAAGAGACTAATTTATGCATTCGTCGTTGTCTGAAACGTGAGTAAAATAATAATAATAATTACAATGTTTCGTCCCTGTTTTGTCAATTCATCATCTGCACAAAATTATATAATAATAATAATAATGCGTTTAACGTCCGTTTCTCGACTTTAGGTCATAACAGACGCCATTTGCACCATTACTATTTTCCATCTACCACACTTCCCGTTATTTTTTTTACATTTTTAAAACTTCAACTTATGTAATAGCAATGGGCGAATGAAGGAATTATAGGAAATTAGGATAAGGTAGGTAATTTTTGAACTAGGAGTTTGTTGAGGGAAACCATGGAAAACCTCATTCAAGATGGCCGGTACAGGAATTACCGTTTCTCGGCGAGAGGCGGTAGGAAAAAGTCCCAGCCACATCTGCCCCCGCCGGGATTCGAACCCGGACCTCCCGAATGCGAGTCTAGTGCTGTCACCACAACTCTACCCAGCTCGGTCACAAAATTATATACAGCCTTCAGTAATTCTCTATTCAGAAAAATATATAAGTCCGGCCCTGTCTAACCGATTTTATTAAAATTTTAGGAGCACTTTTTAATTAATACTAAAGCATTTAATTTCAATTTTTTCGGTGTTCTTGGGCCCCAAAACAATTTTAAACCCCTAAATGGTCCGATTAGGCCTATTTTAAATAGGATTCGTGCGATTTAAAATTATATAACTCCTTTGAAAGTTATTGCCCCCAAATGGCTGCATTTCAATTTTATTGAGATAAAAGAATTCTAAACTCAAAACGATGGCACAAAAAATAGTATTATAATGTGAAATACTAACATAAAAATTTAAAACTTCTCTTTTTTGTTAATTTTTAATGTTTTTATAATCATCTTTATGTTCACACAAATTTTAAAAACATTAACTTTGATACTGAAATTTAGCAAGTAATTTTTTAAAGCAATTTTTATTAGATTTTTTATAAAATACCCTACTTAAAAATTTGCCAGTTTTTACTGTACAATCATTGTTGGGAAAAGAGACACAATTATCTTCCTTTAAACATTGACGATTATCTATCGATATATAAAGCGAACTTTTACGTTTAAATTACACATCAATAATTTTGTAATTGACTGTAATCATTCAATTAAATAATTTTGTTTTAAAGAACTGACTTTTTGTCGATCAGATCCGACTATCGTATCCCTATTACGAAGGGTAATAACTAATAATATAATATTATTTGTACCTTCGGAGCACACCTTGCTAGAGGCAGAAACAATTCCTATATAACTACCGGTAGATAAACGTTTTGTCCCGCCTAAAACAAAAGGCGACACATATGAAAACAAAAGACTAAAGCTGCATGTCTAACGCCAGAAATAAAAATCAAACAATATATTTCAAATAAAATTAATATCAGATACCTATAATTATATTTTCTTTTCAGTATTTTTTTTTTATTTTTCTTTGGTACTTTATATTTTCAATTTGGTTTTCACAGACATAATTGATAAGCTCTTAGTTTGGCATTCGATCACTGACACTTTATTTCGACATTGTGAAACTGTATCCTCAGTGATTCGAAGAAAACCGGCTGTTTTATAAAATGGTTAGACGTTTTATAAAACAGTTTCATTATATAAATTATATAACGACGACATTTGTGTTTATACGGTAGAGTGAAAGTCTCATTGACATCTAAACTGGAAACAGTACAATTTTTTAAGTAAGCGTTATCTAAGGCAAAAAGCCTATTTAATTATTGTTGCTGCCATCTGTTAGCGAGTTAAATAATTCCACTGTACTAGTACCGCGGTTGTATTCCTTTCTCCACTACTTCCGTCACGCCTTTTCCGTATACTCGTTCCACCGCGTTTCATTTCAGAATTTAGAATAAGATTTAGTGTTGTTTAGAACAAATTATTTGCTAGGCACTTACTTAGTAGAACATTATTTAATATGAAAGCACAAATAATTTGGAATTATTTGTGTGTTTATATGTATTGTATTGTTGTTATTGTTGCTACTATTAAACAAAATGAAAGTACATCGCGTCGTGTGAGTGGTGCTTAAGAAGCGCACGTATGTGGTCGAATAATAATAAAAAAATAACACAAAACAATCGTATAGTTAAAAAAAATAGACGATCGCCGATGCTTGAAATTGCGGAAACCGTCGTTTTGTAAATTACACACAAGAAGACCCGCAATTATTGATAAACTGTTATTTAGGTGAGGTACAAAATTATAATACTTTGCCTATATATCCAGTGGCGGGTATAATGCATTTTTACAAGCTTGGATTCAGCATCACATGTCTGTTAGTTATTCTCATCGATACTACATAAGTATGCTAAATTTCTAAAATGGAAGTGGTTCAAAATCGACTTGGCTCAAAGTGACTACTTTACTGACAGATAGTCAGTTTGAGTCAAAACTTGCAAGTCTATTTTGAACCACCTCCATTTGATGTGTTGCTTAGAAATTTAGCGTACTTCGATTACAATACAATAATCATAACCATGACCCGATGCTGAAGTCAGGATAGTCAGTTCATTATTCAATTTTTTAATAGCCTATATGACAGCCAATGGCAGATGATTTGATAATAATACACCGATGCTATGTATACTTATAGAGTAGATGACTAAAACGAAAATCATAAAATATAAGTAAAAAATGAAGCTTTTATTAAAATGTATTAAAATGGAGGAATCAACCAATTGCTAACCAGACCTTAATGCTTGTATCGAGATATGTTCATAAAAATTTAAACTTCCCACAAAAAGCTTTTAGATTAGGTCAGTACTGGTAAAATATTTTATTTATTTTCTTCGTTTTAGTACATTTTTATAAAAGTTTCTTTTTAAAAGTTTTTTGCTTATATTTTTACAATGTACCTATTTTTGTTCTTAACCGTGTAAGAAGTACTTCAACCGTGTACCGAGCTGGGTAGAGTAGTGGTAACAGCACTAGCCTCGCATTCGGGAGGTCCGGGTTCGAATCCCGGTGGGGGCAGATGTGGGTGGGACTTTTTCCTACTGCCTCTCGTCGAGAAACGGTAATTCCTGTACCGGCCATCTTGATTGAGGTTTTCCATGGTTTCCCTCAATTAATTCCAGATAGATATCGAAACGGTTCCTTATTTGAGGCCATGGCCGATTACCTATCAAACTCTTAGTTCAAAAATTACTTACCTTATCCTAATTTCCTATAATTCCTTCATTCGCTCATTGCTATTACATAAGTCGAAGTTTTAGAAATGTAGTAAAATAACGGGAAGTGTGGTAGATGGAAAATAGTAATGGTGTGAATGGCGTCTGTTACGACATAAAGTCGAGAAACGGACGTTAAACGCATTATTATTACACACCAGTTTTTAATAGGTGCCAACACTGATATTCCTGCATGCATACCAACCTCAACGCATGTACGGTGTTATTATAGTATATTATATTATAGTGTGATATGGAAAGTATACTGAGCATACCCATTGAGCACACGGCGTTGACGACTACAGACTAATTTGTTTCCATTCGTTTGACTATTACCTTTCAAGTGCAGGGGGTGAATTTACTGAACATTATGCGATGATCTGCGCCATTGACACAGGTGATCAAGAATTCGAAGACATATCAGTCTGAACCATAACTAAAGACTTCGCTAAGTGTTTGTTCGATCCGTCCTAAGGTTGCCTGCAGAAGACTGGGATTCCCGACAAAGTTTCGTGTCGAGAAATTTAAATCTTTTAATCCAAAAATCCTAGAATTCGTGCTATGTGTAGCTTCGTTTGTGTCAAATATTTGCTGTGTGAATACTTAATAACAAAGGCAGAGCAAAGTACCGATCCTAAGTGCTTGAAACATCAGCGTCGAGAACTTTCATAAATGCTCGATTTGTACAAGCGACAAGCACTTCATTTTAAAAAACGCTTAAAAGCATCGAGTACTAAAGGGCTTAAAAATTTAGCATCAAGCATTGATCATTTCAATACAACTTCTTAAATCTTAACTCCCAACATTAAGTTACTATTAACTTTTTTTTCTTTTTTTATTTAATAAATTTAATTAATATAAAAATGATTTGTCGGGAAAAGGGACTTTTTAAGTAAACACTTATTTGTTATTTATAGCGACGTTTCGTCCTTTGCTTGGGACTTTTTCAAGCTTGAAAAAGTCCCAAGCAAGGGACGAAACGTCGCTATAAATAACAAATAAGTGTTTACTTAAAAAGTTCTTTTTCCCGACAAATCATTTTTATATTATGTTACTATATTATCGAACATAAACAATATTTTGGTTGATGAAGAAACAAGAAATTGACCTC
Organism: Venustoraphidia nigricollis; assembly: GCA_034508555.1. Lineage (NCBI taxonomy): Eukaryota > Metazoa > Arthropoda > Insecta > Raphidioptera > Raphidiidae > Venustoraphidia > Venustoraphidia nigricollis. The sequence continues at coordinate 329,564 of JAVRKA010000032.1, read as the reverse complement.
TAAGTTCCAACATCAAATGAAACAAGTATATCTACTTTTACTAAAGTTTGAAATTTCAATTGCTTATTAAGCATTGTGAATTATTAAATCCTGCACTTCTTACTGTTAAAATACGTCAATTTTCACATAATGTCACTACTCGAAAGTAATAAACCCCAATTACGTAACTAGACATAAAATCTATTATTTCGCTTTCGGCACAAATTTTAGCGAACTGGAGGTTGTCGATGAATTTATAGTCGAATTTCGACAAATGTCATGATCAATTCTAAATATTTTATAACCATCTATAAACAAACTAAAAACGATATTATATTATAGTCGACTGAGTGGAACAGGGAAGTCAATTTCCTCTCTAAGTTAGCAGACTATTGGTTTAAGAGTAGCGTTTAGCGGACATAATGCCTCCACTCTGAATCGTTCACAGTCAAAACAATCACGGCTCTTCGATTTGAGATCACCAGACCGAAGCGTCCGATGCAACGTCGTCCGTCTGGATACATTTACAACAATGCATTTATAAATAGACGATTCGTTCCTGGTGATTGTCGATCGCATGCGACCGATCGAGCTGACAGTTGCGGCGATTCTAGTGAAGATGTGCTCCCGTCGCCGTGATGATTGTGTCGGTGAATGATGTTTGTGCGCCAATGGGTCAATTATCTGTAATTTCAACGCATGGAAGATCGACTATAGGACTATTATTTTAATGATAATGTAGACAGACGGCTCCGTGCACGTTATGTGTACAGAAATGTCGATACATGTCAGTGTAGATACCTACTAAATCATTTATATAGAGTAAACATAACCATGGCCAAATGTTTGATAACGGTTTGTAATGCAGTCGTTCTGCATATTTTTTCAAGTAAAAGTTTTTTTGGCACAGCAGTAGGGTAAAATCAATTAATGAGATTGAAAGGGTTACGAGATTCTGCAAAGAGAAATGGCCTAGGGATCAAATTATATGAGAAACTTCGCAAATACATGGTTACCTTCTAGTAATAAAAACCGTCTTTGTATGGTCGATGAGAGGCATAGCGGCTGATACTTTTACCGATTCTTGGATTAGAACCTGGGAACTGGGGGCCTGTGATAAAGACGCCATGGAACCACAGGATAAATCGGAATTCCATTATATGTTTAGATAATCTCAAGTCCTTATTAATTTTATTACATGCAACCATGCATATAATCGAATCATAAATAATCAACATTAATTTTTCCTAACGAACTCAAAATTGCAGTTTATTAATTTCGGCGCAATTGCGATATTCTAATCAATCTCGAATAGATCAGTTTCTGCAACGGATTGATTTCACATTTATAAGGAACATATTCGATCACCTACTTATAATTATTTCACGTACGTATACCTTGACTAATCATAAAAATTATAAAATAATTATGTCTGGTTAAACAATAAAATTGCAGTGTCATATACGGTAATAAACCAATATATAATAATTGCAGTCAAATTCATTTGATATAACAATTTCACAAAGAAAATCGAAATATAATAATAATAATAATAATCTCAATATTGTTCACGTCCATTATAATTAATAAGTTTTTTATTTAATCACGGGAAATTGGACAATTGAATTTTAATATAGATAAACTAAATTAAAAAATTTTGCGACGTTTCGTTAATTTCTTTTAACTTCTTCGGGCAAAACTGAAATAATAAAAAATACAAATTAGTTAATGAAATAATTATAATTCTATTAAAAAAAAAAAAATATAATTATTTCATTAACTAATTTGTATTTTTTATCATTTCAGTTTTGCCCGAAGAAGTTAAAAGAAATTAACGAAACGTCGCAAAATTTTTTAATTTAGTTTATCTATATTAAAATTCAATTGTCCAATTTCCCGTGATAAAATAAAAAACTTAATAATAATAATAATAATGCGTTTAACGTCCGTTTTTCGACTTTATGTCATAACAGACGCCATTCGCACCATTACTATTTTCCATCTACCACACTTCCCGTTATTTTTCTACATTTTTTACAACTTCAACGTATGTAATAGCAATGGACGAATGAAGGAATTATAGAAAATTAGGATAAGGTAGGTAATTTTTGAACTAGGAGTTTGATAGGTAATCGGTCATGGCCTCAAATAAGGAACCATCCCGATATTTATCTGGAATTAATTGAGGGAAACCATGGAAAACCTCAATCAAGATGGCCGGTACAGGAATTACCGTTTCTCGGCGAGAGGCAGTAGGAAAAAGTCCCAGCCACATCTGCCCCCGCCGGGATTCGAACCCGGTACCTCCCGAATGCGAGTCTAGTGCTGTCACCACTACTCTACTCAGCTCGGTGCTATTGTGAAATGGTAGTGTTCAAAGAGATATTGTGTATTATAACAGATGTAATTAGTTTATTAAATACCTGTATCATAAAAATACAATGGTGTTATTTTAATGTGGAACAGTAGCTCTCTGATATGATAATGTTATATAAAGCTGGCTTATAAATGAATCAACAAATGTTGGCTCACATTCCGACCAAAATTAATAGACAGAAAAAAATCTATATATTACATACATACAAGTCATAAGTGTGTACGTGAAACATTCTATGGGCGGAAAACAAAATCCAGTATGTCGATTTTTGAATGAGAGAGACAATATAGATTAGAAACGCTCGATAACTGTGGTTTTTAGCGTTTTGTAAAAGCGAAAATGACGCTAGCATACAGTCTTTTTAACTGACTTAAAAAGCAAAAGAGATTATTCAATTCGTCATGTATATATTTTTTGTATGCTTGTTCAGCCATAAATTTTCAGGGGATTATCCAATTGTGTAGGCTTTCACGGCTGGCGTTGTTGCAAAACTTCTTGGTTTCCGGGCTTGTACGCCGTGGTCCATTGGTATTTCTACCTGACGTTTCGTCTACAACTGCGGTAGACATTATCAAAGGCGATGTGGTAGCGGGCGAAGTGTCCTTCTATAATAGGTACCAATGGACCACAGCGTACAAACCCGAAAACCAAGAAGTTTCGGGGGATTATTTCGACCCCGTTTTGTTCAGAATATTTGCTGTTTGGTAATATATAATTTTTTTACATCGGTCCAGTTGTTTTTAATTGACTTTAAACCAGGAGATTTTTTTATATATGGCACCTATATCCAGCATTTGTGAATTAATTTTGATGAATATTTTTTTTATTTAATACGGTATACCTTCAGGGTGGTCGAATAAATTTTTGTTTAATCGGTTGAGCAGTTTTTTTTTTAGTTATTTAACTATTAAGGAAGAAAGCAGTTAATAACGTGCAAATTTCACATTGCAAAGCCACTAAAAAATTAAAAATAAAACGACATAAAAAAATTGAACCTCCCTCAAAAAAGACCACTAAAAACGTAAAATAACAGGCCGGCGCCAATTTATTAGAAATACATAACGTCCTAAATTTTGTTTCCATATTCTACGAAAAATTTGACGTCAGTGCAAGGGATTGAAATTTTAGCGTATCAGAGAATTTTTTCTACTAATAGGAAAATTTTACGGATTTGGTATAAGACGTTTTGTCTTTAGGCCGCAGATATATGCTTGCACCAAAGTATATTATTTAGCCAAGGGCATAAATAATAAACCAAAAACTAGATGACAATTTATTTTCTGTGTGTCAAAAGTTGTTAGGTGTCGGTACTTGGGCCGGATCAACTAAGAAATATTTGAAGAGACCCATTTAAATTATTACAAAATATTCAGTATAATATGAGCTTGGGTATTTTCGTAAATTATAAACGCTCGATAACTGAACGCATAGACAATTAATTTCTATGCGATATTTTGTGCTTACTTCAGCGTGTCGTTTTCTATAACCATATTGAATATAAGACATTTTTTTCAGGTGAAAAAAATATTCACGACTTCAATGTTTATTTTTGTCCCCTTGTTTGAATTCTGAAATATGTTCCAAACAAGTGAAAGAATAGCTCTAATGTTTTTTTTTAATAATGTTGAACCTGGCGTAAGGTTACTGAATTTGAAAAAGTCTTAAAATATGTTTGCAAAAAGTAAAAAAAATATGGGACCTGAAAAAAAAACGTCAGTTCACTTCTGTACTTTGTGAATGAATTCAGGTTTCCATTTTTAGGCGCGATTAAAGCATAGTCTGATGAGCTTATATAGATACGTACTCCCAAACGACTTAACCGATTTTGAAAAACTAATTTTGTTGGATTTCTTTCGAGGTCTTGTTACGTGCATATAATATACCGAATTTGAAAAAGATCCAAAGGAATATTGCATCTTGCGTTTTTGAAATCTTTCATCCGACAACAAACTTTCTAAGTGCAAAAATATCACGTTTTCAGACACTAAAGTAAATTTGATTAATTTTCTGACAAGTGTCTCGCAATTCATTCTGTTTAAATAGTTCAACTGATAAATGTAAGAGTTTTTATACAGTAAACCAAAAAGCTAATTCATTGTAAGCTGTTATAAAAAAGGCAGTCAGAGTGCTCCTTCCTTAGTCGACGGCCGCTGTGATCTTTCTCTCTCTTTCCCACGTCTTTCTACTGTCTCTCTCTGTCTCGATAATAAACAGACGGACGGACGGACAGTTGAAAAATGAGTCTGTGTTTCAGTGGGCCGTAACTTGGGGCGTTTTTAAATTACGGCACCGACCAGAAAAAAAAAACTATTAGAACCTTTTTTTTAAGTCTCTTAACGCGTATATATATGGACAGAGATTTGTATTTAAACGTTGGTAGTATGGTTTTGGTCTAGTGAGAATATTTTTAATGGTCCTGAGAAAAAAGCGCGTAGGTCAAGCAGAGTCTATTTAACATTAATTAAATGTTGATAAATACATTAAATTTATGGTTGTGTCTTATCTCATTAAAGTTCTCTTAGAAGCTTTGAAGCAGTACAAAGAAACATTTTTTTTTATTTATTAGTGTATTTGCCATAGGCAACATACACTATTGGCGTTGGTCGGATGGCGGGACCTAGGGGTCGGACCAAAATTTCTCGACGTTTCATAACCTTCTAAACACTTTGGCACCATTTTTAAAAATGTTTATATATATATGTATATATATATATGTAATTATATATATATTTATATATATATATATATATATATATATATATATATATATATATATATATATGTGTGTGTGTGTGTGCGCTATAACTTTCGAAAGAGTTAATTGATTTTTACGAAATTTTGCCCACATGTTGGAATCCACCACCGCAAGAACCCTATTTAAAATGGGCCCACTCGGACCATTTTAAGGGTAGTTTTTAGGGGTTGAAAAAAGTTTTTGGGCCCAAAAATACCTAAAAAATTCTCAGAATCGTTTCAAAATTGAAATTTAACCCTTTAATAGCAATTAAAAAGTGCTCCTAAAATTTTAATAAAATCGGCTCGACAGGACCGGATTTACAAATTTTATGAAAACACTAGTTTGCAGATAGTGAATTATTTACTGAAAGGTGTATATAATTTAGTTTAGAGGTTCGATTGATAATAATATTGCAACTGAGAAAAAAATGTTCTTTTAAGGGGTGTATTAAGGAGTCAAATTTTTTATTTTGCCCAAAAAACCAACTTAAGTTCGCATAATAAAGCCACACTGCCTATATTAGTAAAAACACTATATTGTCGGCAGGGTTTTGGCACTGCGACCCGAGTTTTTTCTCTTTTAAAAATGACTGATTCCTCAGATTGTAAAATATGTTCTTGAGAAGTTTCCAAATGTGGTCGCAAAACTCTTTTCATTACTGTTTTATTAGCTGTGATTAAGGCTGTCAGAACGCTCTGAATTTAAGCCCAAAATAGAGCTTCGGCTGTCAACTGATTGTAGACTTATTCGTCAATATTCTGCAAAAATTCTTTCTCTATAAGAAAGGTAAAGGACAAATCTAGGTCTCCAATGGACTATTTTTGTAATTTATGTACGATTTACTAGAAAAAATTTGGCATTAATTGTGCTAAAAAACACACGTTTTCAATGTCACACTATGACCTTATTCGTACTTATTTCACAAAACTGTTCCATCACAAACCTAAAGTGACTCTTCCTTTTTCGGAAAAGTTTTTTAAATCTTCAAAATATTTCCAAAAATTAGAGTAATCAATTGACAGCGGCACCCTTGCAAAAAAAATTTTTAGCCTCGTAGTTGGCACCAGCCGAAAATTGAAACGTGCGGATGATTTGAGCGAGACAGAGCTAAAGAAGGTCACACCCACAATATGTCTTTTGCCTACCTCGCCCCTTACCGCTGGGTCTCAGCACAAACAAAATTCTGAGCGTTCCGACAGCCTTAACCATTAAGTCTCACAAAGTTTGGCTTTCTGCTTATAAATTTCAGAAATATTTTAGTCCTAAATATTGAATAAAAACGTGTTATTCTTCAATATTTTTTACGGCACGTCGCGAGATTTCGAACTACGGAAGGCAAATTTACATTTTTAAGTTGTTCTGTACAGAATTATGTAAATAATACTGACAAAGACTTGCTCAATAATCTTTTTTCAAATTAATTTTTTTCTGTACAAGTGTTAAACGTATTTTAATTTTTTCGTTTTTGTCTGGTTTTAAATCGTTTATTTAGATCAAATAAACTGTAATAACTTAGCTAAAAGTCACATGGGACGAATGGCACATATTACTAGTTTATTTTGTAGCATTAACATAAAAAATTAAATACAATTTTTCAGTAGAAATTAGAATAAGTGTATTTAACATGAACACACACTAGAGATGGGAAAAACGGGTCTTATTAGTGATCTGCATCTTTGCATCTGGATCCTGTATGTGAGCCGGCTCACTGAACCGGTTCAAAAAGAGCCGAGTTCTGAAAATGTTACTGCAGTCTGCCACTGAGTTACCTAGTTCAGTCAATCATATCACGACCTGTATAGAATCAAGAATGCATAGCCAAACATATTGTGATGCACGAGTAATTTGAGCTGACAGATGCATCAAAGCAAGAACTGATACGTAAGTGTAAAATGTGCTTCTATGTGTTAAGTGTTTCACTGAGTTATGCGGATCCGTTGATCCGTCGGCTCAAAAAAAAGTGAGTCGGCTCTCACGGATCTTCTGTCGGAGTCGGCTCTTTGAACAGGTTCAAATCTGAGTTTCCCAACTCTAACACACACTGACACATCCAACTTCTTGTAAAGATAGAGCTATATCCGGGTTAAAAAGGGAGCTACTTGAACAGCTGGAACACAAGGACCTTAATCACTTTTAGAATTTTTAAACTACCGAACCTAAAATTTTGAAAAAAATAGGGAATATAGGGCCTCACCCATAGTTTACAGGAAGACCTAACGAAAATCCTTAGGCTTAAAGTTCTCACGGAAAACGGAATTGTACGGAACCCTCTCCCCGCGAGTTCGACTGGCACTTAACCGATTTTTTTAATTTCCAAATTCTAAACCTGTCTTCCAAATCTTCGAATAACAAATTTTATTATTGCAGTGTAGGAAATTTGAAAGCAGTGGGCACCTCCCCCTCTAGGGCTCCGTCAGACTGTGCGTAGTACCATTCAGTAGGTGTTGCGCGGTTGTCTCAATAGTCGAAAACGTGTTACAATTCCCATCAACGTGCACATCGAATATACGCATTCGTTTGATTCCTTATTTAATGGTAATACAGTGCAAATCATGTTATCTGACGTACCGCAATTTTCACTAGACGTCCGTTTAAAACAGTTCTCTTGCGAAGTCAAAAAAACCCAGGTCGCAGTGCCAAAACCCTGCCGACAATAAAGTGTATTTGCTTGTATAGGGCCGTGTGGTTTTATACTTTTATTATGTGAAATTAAGTTTGTTTTTGGGCAAAATAAAAAATTTAACCCTTTAATACACCCCTTAAAATAACATTTTTTTCTTAATTGTAATATTATTATCAATCTAACGTCTACACCGAATTAAATACACCCTTCAATAAATAAGTCACTATCTGCAAACTAGTGTTTTCATAAAATTTGTAAATCCGGTCCTGTCGGGCCGATTTTATTAAAATTGTGGGGACACTTTTTAATCACTACCAAAGGGTTAAATTTCAATTTTGAAACGATTCGGAGAATTTTTTCGGTATTTTGGGGCCCAAAAACTGTTTTCAACCCCTAAAAACTACCCTTAAAATAGCCCGATTAGGCCCATTTTAAATAGGCTTCTTGCGGTGATGGATTTCAACACGTGGCCCAAATTTCGTTGAATTCAATTAACTCTTTCGAAAGTTATCGCGCGTACACACATATATATATATATATACGTACATATATATATATATATATATATATATATATATATATATATATAAACATTTTTAAAAATGGTGCCAAAGTGTTTAGGAGGTTATGAAACGTCGAGAAATTTTGGTCCGACACCTAGGTCCCGCCATCCGACCGACGCCAATAGTGTATGTTGCCATATGGCAAATACACTAATAACAAGAAATTGTTGGAACTTTCGCAGATTGTTAACGACGATCTTGTGCATAGTTTCAAAAAACATCTCGCCGAATGGCTGCATAACACTAACAAAAATGAGTTATTCAGTTAAGTACTTTTTCTTTATACCTGGTCGAAAGTAGGTACTTTTGGCTTCGGTTTTAAGGCAGAAAGCCTAACATTTATGCACTGCTGGAGTTACTTGCACGCCATCTATAACAGCGGGACGAAATAGTTTTCTCGTGCACACTGGCCGCCAGCCAGTTGTCGCTAACAGCTGTTATTGCGTATAACCTCAAAATTGTTCACTTGAAACTTATTAGTTTTTTTATATAATGGTGAAAGTATGTACTTTCGACCAGGTATAAGGAAAAATAGGATACACCACACGGACAGAAAATTGAAAGCTCTCAACTGAGCGACATGTTGCGCAGTGCAGGAATTTCAACTTCCGGCCCTTGCGGTGTAATATACTATCATTGACTTAGTTTGCATTGTAACAGTAAAATTCCTCACAAACAAATACATACATTACACATCGCACTCACACAACACATTTACACAGTAGATAGACAATATCATTCCCCTCGATACAGAGCTCATTCTAATTAGGGGAAGTACCCTTTATGTACATTTTTTTGTATGATACAGTATAATATGCTATACACCCATACCTCGCTTTACGGCCTAGATACGTTCCACGAAACTTGGCCGCAAAACGAAAAGCCGTATAAGGAATCAATTATTCTAAATTGCAAGATTGGCAACATGTAGATATATATCGACATCGAAAAAAAGTTTTTTTTTGCCGTTATAGCGAAACATTTTCGGCCGTAAATCGAAAACGTGCCTTAATTGAATAGGGCCCTTATAGCGAAATGCCGTATAAAGAGCGGACGTATAGCGAGGTATGAGTGTATTTAGGATTTTTGTAAAATAAAATTTGTAAAAAAATCCAGCCAATCTTAAAGAGACTCGAAAACCTTCAAGTTTAGATTACTCTTACTTATCGGATTTCATCTGTAGTAACGTAAAGCTTTGCATTGGCCAAACACAGTGAGCGTGTTTTGTTTCCCTATTTCCATGGCATGCTGTGGTCACATTAAACTGTTCTCATGTCCATCAATTGTTTGTGCGTTTCTATCTTTGTCGCTTATTCTTCGTCTCTCATTTCGTCCGCAGTAACATTACAGAACAAAAACATAACGTATTATCAAACGGTGCACGTTGTGTCATTCAACAGATATACAAAACACGTGCAAATACGTATCAGTACTTCACATAATCTGAACAACATTGTGTGAATTTCTTTAGTAATATTATGTCTCTTTACGACTGTTCTTCAACCGTTGTGTGGTGGTTTTATGGGTCACTTCGTGATTCTTGCTACTGATCAGTGAAGAATATTATCAGCGGTGATGCTAACGGGACCCCACAAACTTACTAAAACATGACGTGTTCATCCAAAAAATAATATAATACCCGATTTCATAGAAGACGCGATCCATATGCACCTATAAGAATTACTTCGTTCCTTAACCATCAATTGGTTCTTGCGATTTGATGATCCTAGATTCTGACGAGTTTTAGCCTAGATTTAAGACTGAAGTTGTATACCAGACACCCAGAATTAAATTTCTTTCAGATTAACCTTGGCTACAAAAATGTATTCTGGGGATAAACATGACTCATATAATATGCATGTCTTTCTGTTGGTGTAATACTCAGTCAAAAAAAAAAAGTGTGCGCGTAACTTTTAAAGTAAAACATGTAAACAATACATATATTGTTAGCTGCAAGAAGTAGACCGAAAAGATTTCTTAGGTTATATTTGGTTCTTAGACCGGCTCTCAGACCGAAAATACTATACACGGTGTTTCCCAAAAATAGAAATTCTTTATTGGATGCAACTATTCATTGATGTCCCACATCCTTGTGTGAAACTGTTGTGGATTCGAATCCCACATCCGCTTATGGATGTCGCTTAATTTAATTTGATATAAATGGACACTAATGACTAGTTGTCGAGCGTCAATAATCTACGATATATAAAATCTTAGCTTCAATGATAAATGGAGAAGCCGCCGATATTATACAAATTAAAATTATCGACAGTTTTCAAAGATTTGGAACAGAATTGATTGCGTGTGTTTTGTTATCAAGTTATCAACAAGAGCTTCGATTCACCGCGACCCCGCGACCAGCAGGGCGAAGGCCCGGCGCTACGCCTGCCGTCGCGTGTTGACATTTGCGTGATCGAGTGGGCTTTGAACACATCAGAACAAAACACCGGGGATCTGCTTCACGTGTGCATCGGACGATACACACGCTCTCTTTCTCTATTTCTCTGTCTCTCTCGCACTTGTTGTAGACAAGTCTCCACTATAACAAAACGCCAAAAAATTAACAGCACTGCAAATTCTTACATTTACCATATAGAATAGCACCCTTAAAATCAGTAATAAAATTTTAATAGTGTTGTCCAGAAAAAAATTGAATGGTCATTAAGGTAGTTGTCGTGGTACAATATTGTCAAAAAGTTATAGATTATACGCGCCACAAAAGTATACTAGCTTGTAGTTAAGTGATCCATAATTTGTACGCAAGACTGTACCCGTGGAAACGTAACTCATACAGTATTCATATGCATGTATACTTTTCTATAAATTGTTGAACTTTAAACCGTTATTTATAAATAATTAGACGGTCAAAAAAAATTTCTTATTTTTTTTTAAACTCATAACAAATGACTGTTAGTTTTTGGAATGTTTCTGACAGTTAGTTCTTTTTTTTATAAAAAAGAAACTAGTTCAGAACTACAGAGATCGTATACAATCAATGTTAATTATCCAATTTTTAATTGAATTTATCTCGGATTATATACGGTCGATCGACTGCAAATTTTCAGGGTACCTAATTGTATTATCACGTCCTTAATAAGTATACAAAAATTGAGAATTTTCTGACGGTGTGCCTTCACCACGACAACTGCCTTAAGCGATGATGCTATTTTTATTGTTATTATCAAGTCGACATATAATCATAGCTCCCATTTTTAACACATTACTAGCCCAATGCGGATTCGCCCGGATGTAAATGTAATATTTAGAATATAAAAGATGAGAATCATTATCATAAAATTCTCAACGTGTATTGCATTTGCGCGAATTCAATCGCTTTTAATTGTGAATGTTCAAAGATCGAGGAAAAATCAAAATTGCCAAAAAAAATATGTTGATCCGATCGCACAAGATCAGCTGTTGGGCTTATCTGAAGATTGAAAATTTCATCTAAATTGGTCCAGCCATTTTGGAGTCCATAGAAAACATACATACACATCGATTTTTATATAGATAGATTGTCTTGATTTCACGACACAAATATTTTGCATTTCCAATGCCCTTGATGCCGACGTTAACACGAACTACGTATCTGTTGCTGATGCTTACGAAAGCGAAGTCAGGCTCAGACATATTTTAAATATTTGTATTTTACAATCCATTTGATTTTTTTTTCAATACTGTGTTCCAGTGGACGCACTGCCCACTTTAGTAGGCAGCGTCGGTTGTCAGTCATTGAATGATATGTGGAATGGGTGATCGCGATCACGAACTGACAGCTTTTACTGTTCACCCTGCTCGTGCGTCGTAACGTCTTATCACTGTCGATATCTGTAGGGGTTTTAATCGAGCATTGATGTCTAATTCTAAAAAAAAAACTTCTTATCTCTGATTACGACTCAAATGCTTACCCTTTTAATTTCTGATCCGTTATCCAAATCCAACTAGATACAGTAAAATGACCATTATTCAAGTCTACCATACTATAGAATAAAATCGGAATCGATAATTGATGTCTAATAAAAAAAATATATATTTTTTGTATTTCTGATTATGACTCAAATTCTTACCATTTTCATTTCAGAGTTCTGACATTCATTCTAGATCAGCGTTGCCAGACGTCCCGATTTTGGCGGGACGTCCCGATTTTTAAATCAAAATTAAATGTTCCGCGCGGGACAGGCTCAGTTCCGATTTTCGGGAATAACTCGACCGTGCGTAAATAATTATTCTCTTATTGTAAGTTGCAATTTGTAACACTCACTCCTCAGACTATTGATTGAAACGCCATATTTTTCTAATGAATAAAACTTTTTTGATTTTGATTTCTATTTTTTTTTATTCAGAAGACGAATAAGACTCAACTATTTAACGATAGGGTAAATATAATTTAAAATATCATATTTTTATTAAAATACATTTTCTATGGCTATTTTTGCTATCTATTATCACGTAAACGTAATTTGAACTCAAATAAAAAGATAAATATATATATACGTTTTCTTACTATGTCCCGCTTTTGACGAAAGAATTCCGCTTTTTTCACTCAAAAAGTTCCAAAATCCCGACTTGGCAAAAAAAAATCTGGCAACGCTGTTTTAGATCTAACTGTAGAGACGGTCTTTTTAACTTCCCAGTATATTGGGTATACTGGGTCTGATAATTGAAATCAATTTTTTTAACAAATTTTTATGTAAGAAAGTCCCTCTGTGTGTATTACATGGTCATTTCTTTCTAAGACTAAAACTCGAGAAAAAAATTATATCGAGTACGTTAGAGTATCAATCGACGCGTATCTACGTCAATATGATGCGAAAGAAATTTTATCAAAATCGGTCTAGTCTTTTTTTTAAAACAAAAAGTGTACTTTAGAATTTTTTTGAAAAATACTTCTCGAGTATAATTGGAAGTTGGTCGTGCGGATCTCAAACGTCGCATAATATACAACACTCAGATTTTTCAGTCAATACTAGGTGTGTTCCAGTATAAAAAGTGTTGACACTATTGCGTTTGTTATATGAAAGTGTATTGATACCAGCATTGCCAGATTTTTTTTTTGCCAAGTCGGGATTTTGTTACTTTTTGTTTGAAAAAAGCGGGATTCTTTCGTTGAAAGCGGGACATAAATAAAAAGATAAATATTTAAAAACTTCTGATTATATACGTTTTTTTACTGAGTTCAAATTACGTTTACGTGACAATAGATAGCAAAAATAGTCATAGAAAATGTATTTTAATAAAAATATGATATTTTAAATCAGATTTACCCTATCGTTAAATAGTTGAGTCTTATTCGTCTTTTGAATAAAAAAAAAAACAAAATCAAAAAAGTTTTATTCATTAGAAAAATATGGCGTTTCAAACAATAGTCTGAGGAGTGAGTGTTACAAATTGCAACTTACAATAAGAAAATAATGATTTACGCACGATCAAGTTACCTCCGAAAAGCGGGACTGAGCCTGTCCCGCGCGGGACATTTAATTTTGATTTAAAAATCGGGACGTCTGGCAACGCTGATTGATACACCTAACGTACACTTTTCAGCGTAAATTTCCCTGAGATATCTACACTTATATACCAAACATTCATTTAATCATTTAATAAAAATGGTTATATTTTTCTTAATGCCTATCAGTACAATCAGTCTATAAATATTTTAAATATTGTACACAATATGTAGTAATTTAAGACGCATTGTTATCAATTTTTGCTAACAATAAAATAAATATCAAAAAAAAAATAAGTGATAAATCCTTGTTAATTGTAAAAAATCTAACAAAAAATTCATTTAACATCGCGATAGTTATTGTTGTTTTTTTGCAGTCACAAAAAGAAGTTCAGCATGTACGGTTGTTTTTTTAAAGAGGTCGATTAAATATAAGCGCGGTTTGATCGATCAGATTATATATCAACCACTATGATTATTGTAATTAGGTCATTTAATATATCGTTAAAAATCACTGATCATAAAATACGGTCTGGCGACACAATTTTTAATCATACATAATAATTCAGGCAATATAATATGTGTAGAGTGTGTCCTATATCAATACAGAAAGTAACTTTAATTCCTCGGTGATTGTTTAGAGTTCAGATTTTTATTTTATTGCTGTTTCTTTAAAGACTGAATTACGAAAAGTTCTTTTTTTTTGTCCCAAGATGTTCTTAATCTTATTCCCAACGAAATAAAAAATGTAGTCGGCAGTTTAAGAACAAACTAAAAGCTTTCCATTTTAATCTATGTTTTTATTCTGTAAATCAATTTTACCATTCCTACTTCACAAGTGGAGAATTTCGATCAAAATTCGCTTCTCAAAGGTTTGCAATATTTTTCGTTTTCAGGTTCCCCGATTCCAAAGAACAATTTTGGATTAAGTTTGCTTGTAACTATGTAAGTATATTTTGTTCATACAGTCAAAGCCCTCTAAGTGCACAGCTCGGAACCGAGGCCCATCCTTTAAGTGCACACTTCCCCTACGATCTTTTTCATCCCCACTCTTCTCCTATAGCTATCTTTATTCAATCAGATGCTCTCTCTCTCTACGCGAAACATTGCGCAGAATTTAAAAATGAGTTCAAACTCAAACTGTATTTACAATCATATGACATGTGTTGACATAAGCGCGCTTACGGTCGCACGTGATTGGTCGCAGATTATTCGAAGTGGGGGCTGGGGAACGTGCACTTAGAGGGCGAGTTCGTGTGCAGTAAGAGAGCGTGTGCATTTAGAGAGCGTGCACTTAGAGGGCTTTGACTGTATTTGTAATTGTTTCATCTGATATTTTTTTCTCGTATGCAAATTTTTTATAAGAATTCGAATTTAAATATTAAGTGCAAAATAATTTTTGAATTTTGTTCGGATGTAAGTAGAAATATTGAATCTCAACTATCACACTGACATATTTTAATGTAAGGATCAAATCGAGTAAAAACACTAATGACTTCAGCTCTCGAACGTCTATAATGTTCCCTTCACCCTGACTTTCTCAAATCGAGTAAGACCTAATCTGTATACATTCAAAACGTACTTCTGTTTTGGTACGTATCCCACTTCTGAGCTCCTGATATAGTTGACCTTGACCAGTTGATTAAGGCGAGCACAGCGCACTCAAAATGCATATATCAATCCTACTTCTGGTAAATATGGGGTTTGACATCATCAGTTCACGCGGTACAAAGTCTCTTTTCTGATCTCGATCAGTTGATTAGGGCAAGCACAATACAACCAAAGTACATCTATCCCAAATCTGATAAATATGGGATTTTACATAATCAGTGAACATGGTACGTATCCCACTTCTGAGCTCTGATCTTGACCAGTTTATTAAAGCGAGCACAACACAAAGTACATATAACTATCCCACTTCTGATAAATATGAGATTTGACAATCAATTCACGCGGTACAAAATCCCACTTCTGAGTTCTTGGTGTAGTTGATCTTGATCAGTTGATTAAAGCGAGCTCAACACAAAGTACATATAACTATCCCACTTCTAATAAATATGGGATTTGCCAATCAATTCACGCGGCACAAAATCCCACTTCTGAGTTCTTGGTGTAGTTGATCTCGATCAGTTGATTAAAGCGAGCTCAACACAAAGTACATATAACTATCCCACTTCTGATAAATATGAGATTTGACAATCAATTCACGCGGTACAAAATCCCACTTCTGAGTTCTTGGTGTAGTTGATCTTGATCAGTTGATTAAAGCGAGCTCAACACAAAGTACATATAACTATCCCACTTCTGATAAATATGAGATTTGACAATCAATTCACGCGGTACAAAATCCCACTTCTGAGTTCTTGGTGTAGTTGATCTTGATCAGTTGATTAAAGCGAGCTCAACACAAAGAAACATATAACTATCCCACTTCTAATAATTATGGGATTTGACAATCAATTCACGCGGCACAAAATCCCACTTCTGAGTTCTTGGTGTAGTTGATCTTGATCAGTTGATTAAAGCGAGCTCAACACAAAGTACATATAACTATCCCACTTCTAATAAATATGAGATTTGACAATCAATTCACGCGGTACAAAATCCCACTTCTGAGTTCTTGGTGTAGTTGATCTCGATCAGTTGATTAAAGCGAGCTCAACACAAAGTACATATAACTATCCCACTTCTAATAAATATGAGATTTGACAATCAATTCACGCGGTACAAAATCCCACTTCTGAGTTCTTGGTGTAGTTGATCTTGATCAGTTGATTAAAGCGAGCTCAACGCAAAGTACATATAACTATCCCACTTCTAATAAATATGAGATTTGACAATCAATTCACGCGGTACAAAATCCCACTTCTGAGTTCTTGGTGTAGTTGATCTCGGTCATTTAATTAAAGCGAGCTCAACACAATCGAAGCACACTGTAGATGATTAAAGCGAAAACACGCATCGCGAGCAGAATTATTAGTTACGTTATTATATTGTGTGTATATAAAATACATACACAAATATCTACGGTTGAACCGTTTTGTTTTCGTTCGTGTACACCTGTTATTATCTCCGTGTTATCAGCCGACCATCTACCATCCACTTACATCGCTGACTATACACGTATACCCTGCCATGACATGTGACGTGTTGCGTGGTACACTCACTGACAAAATTAGATATTATTGTCGAGTTTATTGTACCGATATATAGACAGTCGATGGTATTAGAGAGAGGGAATAATATTGAAACGTCCATCTTGTATGGACCTTTTCCTTATAAGGTATGTTTACTAACCATCCCCGTTTTCTTTTAGCGCAATAATATACAGAGTGGGACATTTATCTTGAGACGAAGCAATATCTGAGCCGGAGAAGGTGTTTTTGGAAAATTGTTCTGACAAAAGTTGTAAGGTTTGTAGGGGACAGAGGATGGTGATAAAATTGACCTTGCCTCCCACTCCAACTTCATAAATGTAAATGGAACCCCCTATTTTTTTGCGAATTCGGATTCTCCAAAAAAAAAAAAAAAAAACAACTTTTGTCCGAAATTTTTTTTTTTAAATCTCAATTTTTAACAGCTCTGACGTTTTACTTTTCTTGACATTTTTGAGAAAGAGATACCTCCTTAACAATTCTTGACTACTTTTTGGTACGATTTTTTAGGAAAATAATGTTCCAATATCAGCATATAATAAACAAAACGATACTGTACCTACTTGTTTTCTCGAAGGATAATACTTTTTAATCGGAATGTATTAATTTAATGTTATTGCTGTTTTGTTTGCATGCAACATGTCTTAAATGATATTATCTTCTCTTCATTGATCAAAAAAATATTTTGTCTACCTAAATATACGTATAATTGTAGGTTATGTAACATCGATGGCTAAAATGTAAAACCTCGTAAGTAGATTTAGACTAATTTTACAGGAAATGCGAAAAACATTCTATAAAATCTTAGGAAATTTTGTTTGGCATGCAGTTTAGACATTAATTATAAGTTATAATTATAACTTATAATTAATGTCTAAACTGCATGCCAAACAAAATTTCCTAAGATTTTATAGAATGTTTTTCGCATTTCCTGTAAAATTAGTCTAAATCTACTTACGAGGTTTTACATTTTAGCCATCGACATGCAGTTATGTTGGAATCGACATGTTTTCTATATCCTTACAAGATCTTCAGTCATCATTGCTTATTAAGTTTACAAACTAGGTTCCTTTTGAAGCTTTACCGTACCTTATTAGTAGTATATGTATCTTAGATTGTAATCAGACCCATCTTTCTGTATGGGCTTGGGCCCAGGGCCCTCCGATCCCTTAGACCCTGTAACAAAACAATTATAACTGAAATGTTGTTTATTTCTTTTAATAACTCAAATTACTGTAAAAGTGCTATGAGCCCCCACTTGGCTTAAAACGGCTTTGATTGTAATCCAATATTTTATGTGTGCATTATGGCATTATGGAAAAACGAGATTAGCAAGTTTTAAGTCATACGAGTCCGTAAAACATTGCATTCGAGATGTACACTAACTTTTCTGTAAACGTATCTCCTGATTTTCACTTTTTAATATTATATCTGGCAGCTGTCATATATTATTAAAGCAAAACAAATTAAAAAATTGATGCAAGACTCTCAATTTCAAATAACTCTAATTGTTGGTGACAAAAAAATAACACCGATGCATATGATAGATTTACAAATTAAATTGCGTTAGCTCCACTATTGAAAGCTCCATCATTTTCTAAAAGCTATATATTTTAATTTTAAAGTATAGTACTTGATTTTGAATGTGGTTTATGCCTCTAGATCACCGCGAAGTATAAAAAAAAACTTCTGGATGAAATTACAGATCAACATGGCATAGATTTTATATTACTAATAAAAAAATAGCCTCAACATTCCCACTGCAGGAAAATGGCCTCCTCCAGATTCTTCCAATTGGATTAGTTTTTTTTACCAAACAGCTCCAGCAAATTAAGTCCATCTGTTATCTGTATAGCGATAGCTTATAAATTTATAGCATGAAAGAATTTTGAATGATTCGTTTTTAAATTTACACGGGCTTCTTGAATTTACTTTAAAATTACATACAACTGCCTCAAGGAATAAAAATTCCAGTAGCAAAAATATTTTATTTGTCGCAACGAAATTCTATATAATTAGACTTATAAATCATAAAAAGTATGCCAGTGGTATTTTTGTTTCAAATTTTATAGACACGTAAGTATAATAAAATTAAAATATTCCTGTAACCAATTATCTCATTTACTGGATGGCTGTTTTTGGTATCCACCGTTGGCTATGCTGTCAGAATAATCTATTACCAAAAATTACTGATTATATTATGCTCTCGATCAGGCATGTCAAACTAACCAATCAATTAGGGCGGTGTAAAACGATACTGTATAAAGGCGGGGTTAGTATCTGACATAACGTGTTTAATAAAAATTTATTATTAAAAAAAAAAACACCCGATTGCACAAAAATGAAACTAACTAAAAGAAAAAAAACAAATTGGAAAATTTCAACATACCGCAGGTGAGGTTCTCTGACTTGTTTTCTTTTTGGGGTTCCGTACCCAAAGGGTAAAGCGGAACCCTATTACTAAGACTCCTCTGTCCGTTTGTCTGTCACCAGGCTGTATCTCATGAACCGTGATAATTAGACAGTTGACATTTTCACAGATGATGTATTTCTGTTGCTGCTATAACAACAAATACTAAAATAGAATAAAATAAATATTTAACTGGGGCTCCCATACAACAAACATGATTTTTTTGCCGTTTTATAGAAAATGGTACGGAACCCTTCGTGCGCGAGTTCGACTCGCACTTGGCCGGTTTTTTTTAGTTAATTTAATTTTTGTGCAGTCGAGTTTCATGTCTTTTCAAAATAATTAATTGTAATTTCTTTTCAGCTCATTTTTACGCAGTCGTCTTTCTGCTTTTATTTAATAATTTTTTTTCGTACCTATATCAATGCAACATTTATTCAAGATCGTTAAATACATAGGTTGCACCGTTAATGAATGACATCAGTTGAAAGACCGTTCAATATTTGTATTAGCCACGGAATATCAATTGACATTTCACTGGAGTACGTCATCCCCCCACTACTATCCAGCGGAACGAGTTCACCTCTGTATTTAATAACCTTGATATTTATTATATAGTTATTTAGTTACACCTTTTATATTAAACTTTATTAATCTTTAAAAGCGCTTGCATACAGTTTGATATGCTGGTGTAATTGGTTCCACAGGTTTAGAAACATTTGGCATACCTTTTCTGTGTTTCAAAAATTTTACGACATTTGTTACATTATTAAGATCAAATAGCAATTCATTGATTTTTTATGGTTTGACAGTAAATAATTTTATTTCAATCCAATTGACGTCTCAATTTTCAGTTTTATATTTTTGTGCTCACCATTAAAAATAAAGTCTTAAATATAAGTTCTGCCACTTAATTAACGAACGTAAAACGTCATAAATCAATTTTCATTTGCCTTTTAAATAATTAATTATTATTATATTTTATTTATCCAATCTTGTTAGATGCTGTGAAATATGTAACATAGAATGTCCCAGATATATAATGCATAAAATTAACTCTAGTTTACTTTAAGAGAAAAAAAATTCCAGGCAATTAGCCGACATGTCCATTCTAAATAACATTTGACATATATATAATAATAAAAAAAACTCTGGTCATAGTGCCAAAACCCTGTCGACAATATAGTGTATTTGCTAATACAGGCACTGTGGCATTATTATGTTTGCTTAAATTTGATTTTGGATAAAATAAAAAATTTGAACCCTTAATACGCCTCTTAAAATATTTTTTTTCTTGAAATCCAATATTTGCACCAAGTTAAATTCAGTAAATTCAAATCCATGTTTTCATAAAATTTATAAGTCCGGTCCTGTGAGGCCGACTTTATCAATATTTTAACATAATATATAACATAAAAAACAACGTTATATCTCTTTTGCGCATGCGCCGATCCTCCTCCAAAACAATAGGACTCTTCATATTTGCATGTTAAACATCCTCCCAAAATTTGGTTTCAATACTATCATCCGTTTGACCTGGAAAGTGTTCACAAACAGACCAACAAACTTTTTCCAAAAACATGTTTTTTAGTGTAATTGCCATATGGCAACATACACTATTGGCGTCGGTCGGATGGCGGGACCTAGGGGTCGGACCAAAATTTCTCGACGTTTCATAACCTCCTAAACACTTTGGCCCCATTTTTAAAAATGTTTATATATATATATATGTATATATATATATTTATATATATATATATTTATATATATATATATATATATATGTGTACACGCAATAACTTTCGAAAGAGTTAATTGATTTCAACGAAATTTGAGCCACGTGTTGAAACCCATCACCGCAAGAAGCCTATTTAAAATGGGCCTAATCGGGCTATTTTAAGGGTAGTTTTTAGGGGTTGAAAACTGTTTTTAGGCTCCAAAATACCGAAAAAATTCTCCGAATCGTTTCAAAATTGAAATTTAACCCTCTGGTAGTGATTAAAAAGTGTCCCCAGAATTTTAATAAAATCGGCCCGACAGGACCGGATTTACAAATTTTATAAAAACACTAGTTTGCAGATAGTGACTTATTTTTTGAAGGGTGTATTTAATTCGGTGTAGACGTTAGATTGATAATAATATTACAATTAAGACAAAAATGTTATTTTAAGGGGTGTATTAAGGGGTTAAATTTTTTATTTTGCCCAAAAACAAACTTAATTTCACATAATAAAAGTATAAAACCACACGGCCCTATACAAGCAAATACACTATATTGTCGGCAGTGTTTTGGCACTGCGACCCGGGTTTTTTGAATTTCAAAACGAAAAAAATTGTAAAATGTTCCAATATCAATTTTGATCTAAATTAGTACCATTTCCTTCGTAAATTAATAATTCACGCACTTTATACATAACCTACAATTTTGTTGCAATCGAATTGGTAAGTGATATCATCTATTGCTTGTATTTTCTGCCGCTGTGAGCATTTTCAGTTAACTAAACAGGCATCTTTTGAATATTTATTTACCAAAAATTAAATACAATTTGTTCTTAAAAATTGGTATACACCGCTTCGTCCGTGAACATTAAAACTGTAGACTCATTTGACTATGTCCTGTGATCATGTGGACACTCGACTTGTTGTGTCAGAAGCGTAGCGTGCCTTGGCGGGGCCCCGTATAAAAATTAGTTTGGGGGCCCTTCCCCCGTTGAAGTAAATGACTTAAACGGGGAAATCCCGCAGCCCGCGATAACCGATGTAGGGTGTTGCCAACTTTTGAACGCACGCTTTACGCGGGAAAAGAAGAAATTGCTTTTTTTGACTTTTGTCATTTCTGAAATTAAAAAAAAATTGGGAAGTTTTTATTAATTTTTGCTTACGCTCGGTGGGGCCCCCGTGGCCCGGGGGCCTCGTATAATTGATACGGCGGTAGCTACGCCCCTGTGTTGTGTTTTGTGTACAAAAGTCAGTAGTTACGTTAGTTAGCGGTTCTTTTGTGTATGACACAATCACGCTGTGAATGTTGGATAGTAGCGGACAAAGGGGTACAGCAAAGATCGGACAGCCCCTGCGTCGTTCAACCTGCATCCATTATAATAAAATAAAAATTTGCATATTAACTACTTACGACTATATAGAAGAAGTTTGTACGTAAGTAATAAATGTTACCTTAAAACTCAAGAACAGCTGAATCGATTTAGAAAATTCTTCCACTGTTTAAAAACCTTTGGTAATAAGTAGACAGAGACTGAACCTGCGGCTCCAAAAAGTCTCTTTACTTATTTTCGCTGTATTTCCAGGGGGTGCGAAAACTGCTTTTTATTTAAGTCGTATGACCGTAACGCGTAAAATGGTATATGGATGCGATCTAAAATTTATTCAAACGGCTTCATTGATTTTAACGAAATTTGGTATACACATTGGAATTCACTATCGCACAAGGCCTTTTTAAAATGGGCGCAGCTAGACCATTTTAAGGAGTGTATTTGGGGGCTGAAAATGGTATTGGGACCCAAAAATACCGAAAAAATGCTCATAACTGATTCACAATTAAAATTTAATCGTTTACTGTCAATCAAAAGATGCTCTTAAAATTTTAGTAAAATGGACTCGACAGACCCGAATTTTATGAAAGACTTATACTACTGCAGACTGTATATAATTTTGTGTAGATATGACGAATTGGTAAAACAGAGACCAAATTATTTAATTTGAGGGTTGTGTTTTATTTTTTCCGGAAAAAAAACCAGAAAGTCACACTGTCTGTTTTATAATATATTGTCGGCAGGGTTTGGAACTGCGACCCAAGTTTTTATTGTAATACCGCGAGTATTCGAATTTTACGGATATTTGTTGTCGATCCGAAATGAATATTTCTTATGCTTAATAATTTTTGATAGATTTTAGTCAAGTGTACTTCCTCCTTGACGATTTTATTAGTGTATTTGCCATAAGGCAACATACACTATTGGCGTTGGTCGGATGGCGGGACCTAGGGGTTGGACCAAAATTTCTCGGCGTTTCATAACCTCCTAAACACTTTGGCACCATTTTTGAAAATGTTTATATATATATGTATATGTATATGTATATATATATATATATATATATATATATATATATATATATATATATATATATATATATATATATATATATATATATATATATATATTTATATGTGCGGGCAATAACTTTCGAAAGAGTTAATTGATTTTAATGAAATTTGGTCCACGTGTTGAAATCCATCACCGCAAGAAGCCTATTTAAAATGGGCGTAATTGGGGCATTTTAAGGGTAGTTTTTAGGGGATGAAAAATGTTTTTGGGCCCCAAAATACCGAAAAAATTCTCAGAATCGTTTCAAAATTGACATTTAACCCTTTAGTAGTAATTAAAAGGTGTCCCTGACATTTAAATAAAATCGGCCCGACAGAACCGGACTTACAAATTTTATGAAAACACTAGTTTACAAATAGTGAATTATGTACTGAAAGTTCTATATAATTTGGTATAGAGGTTCGATTTATAATAATATTGCAATTAAGAAAAAAAATGATATTTTAAGGGGTGTATTAAGGAGTAAAATTTTTAATTTTGCCCAAAAACCAACTTAAGCTCGCAAAATAAAGCCACACTGCCTGTATAAGCAAATACACTATATTGTCGGCAGGGTTTTGGCACTGCGACCCGGGTTTTTAATATATATAATTGATTGATAAAGATCCTGATGATTATAATGTTTTGCTTTTAGAGGGTAGAGGATCAAATTATAGTTAAAATGAAACACTTATAATTCTCCCGACGTTTCGTTTAATATATTTCTAACTTCTTATTATTATTGAAACTTTATGACAGATCTGACATATATTGTGCAGTAATTTTATTAGATTTTTTTTAAATAATGATAAATTACCATAATTATTACTATCAAAAGAAACATAAAGATTATTATAAATTTTACTAGTTTTGGAACGTTATATGACCGCCTGAAGAAGTTTGAAATATATTAAACGAAACATCGCGAGAATTATAAGTGTTACATTTTAACTATTTGATCCTCTACTCTCTAAAAGCAAAACATTATTAATATTTGTTTTCATGACCGATGATTGTTATATAGAAATTCGCAACGTTTTGGATTCTTAATCTATTTGTAAGACCATTAATTTCCGTGCATGCTGTATAAAATATAGGTACGTGTACGTCATAATGTTTCATTCATACAGAAATATGTCGTACTTATTTTAACTAGGAGGAATTATTAGCCATTCTCTATCCACCAGCAAACAGCATTAGGGTTGATATTTGGTACTTAATGAGTGTATATTTAAGGGTGCGTTACTTCTTTTGTAGCACATGTGTTGATATTGGTTTTGTAAGCAATTTGTTATTGCTCAGCGTGTGCGAAATGATTTTAGCACAGGACCGTATTCCGTGTGTTTTTGAAGTGAAACTTCTTTACGCACTGTAGAGCAAGTTCGGTGCATACAATTGAAAGTGTAACGAAACGTTGCATCAACTCTAACTACGGCAACGCGTATTGATCAATGTGCTATATGAAAAAAATTTCGTCGGGTTTTCTTGGATCATTAGCCATTGTCTTAGCATCGATAAGACTGTATATTTGAATTTACACTTCTGTATGTGCACAGATAACAAATTATAAAATTGAGGAGACAAGACTATGCCGAAAGTACGTACTTTCTGATTCGATTTTAAACTCGAAAGTATAACATTTATGCTTTGTTCTAGTCACACCTGGAATTACACGCGTATCGTCTGTATAGGTGGGTCTAAACAGTTTTGTCATGCGCACTGATACGTAAGACTGGCATTTGTCGTCATCGCATGTTCGCCAGTAGGTAGCCATCTGTTGTTATTACATGGACATTATTAGATCCATGTCTCATATACATATAACCTCAATATTGCCCACTTGAAAGTAATTAGTCTTTTTATATAGTGCGTACTTTCGACACGAGCAGAAAGCTGAAAGTCCTGCACTGCGCGACATATGATGCCAACCTCGGGCATCATGTGGCACAGTGCAGGAAATTCAACTTTCGGCTCTTGTGGTGTAAAATACTATTCCTAAACATGCGTTGATTCACCCCTGTCACATATGATATGATATTTATGAGCGCAGGGGAGTGTCGTCCCTTGAGTAGCCGTAGATATGAAAAATGTATCTTTTTGTATTGTAAACCGGTGTATTGTTGGGTTTCTATTCATTCTTTGTTAGAGCATATAACTACATTGTGTACACGCTGGGTGTACGAATGGTGAATTGGGTATAGTATTAAAATAAAATGTATAGCTAGTTTGTTCTCTCTTGACTCGCTGAATGATCCATAATCACATGATATAACCTACTTCATCGATTCGGTATTGTCACAGTAGAAATAAATTGAAAAACCAATCTGGTCAGATTTTCTTGAGTACTTCATAAGAATTATTATAATATTTTACGTAAAGAAATTTGGAAAATATAATAGTATAAGATATACTTTTATTATAGAAAAACAATTCCAAAATTTTTTTTTTATTTTTATTTTTTTATTTTATTTTTTTTTTTTTATTTTTTTTTATATATAAAAAAAAAAAAAAAAAAAATTTTGGAATTGTTTTTCTATAATAAAAGTATATCTTATACTACTTCATAAGAAACTTTTTCTTGCAGAATTTACAATCTAGTTACTCTAAACAGGCAATCGTCCCGCACGGGCTTATAGGAGTTAGAGATGGGAAAAACGGGTCTTTTTAGTGATCTGCATCTTTGTATCTGGATCCCGTATGTGAGCCGGCTCACTGAACCGGTTCAAAAAGAGCCGAGTTCTGAATATGTTACTGCAGTCTGCCACTGAGTTACCTAGTTCAGTCAATCATATCACGACCTGTATAGAATCAAGAATGCATAGCCAAACATGTGATGCATGAGTCATTTGAGCTGACAGATGCATCAAAGCAAGAACTGATACGTAAGCGTAAAATGTGCTTCTGTGTGTTTCATTGAATTATGCGGATCCGTAGATCCGTCGGCTCAAAAAAAAGTGAGTCGGCTCTCACGGATCTTCTGTCGGAGTCGGCTCTTTGAACCGGTTCAGATCTGAGTTACCCAACTCTAATATGACATGTGCTAGTGGGTGTTTTACACTAAAAAGTGTACGTTTGGTATATAATCTACGGTTACTATTGACACTGCTGCGTTTGTTATACACAATAACAAAGCAATAGTGTCAAAAGTGTCAACACTTTTTACGTCAGGATAGTTGAAGGATTAGACAGTTTGATGGTAGTAGTTGATAAAAACACGATAATTAATTTTTATATAAGGATATTTTATTTTTAGGACACGTAGCAGTTCAACAATGTACATTTACATATTACTTTTAGCATTGCCTCATTATATACAGCTGTCCATAATGTCGTGTGCTGTTTATATATACAAAGTGATCCAAAATCCATTGACACATATTCTAGTATAAAAACGAGTTCCATATGACGCTTGACAACTGAGGTCAGTAGCGAGTCGTCTTTAAGAAGTTGTCGGACTCATGTGTTTTCAACACCATCAATTTTCAACTGATATTTTTTATGTCTTTTGTCCGTTGTTTTCGCGCAAAAGTGTCTCCTACGCTGCTTAGCCAGTCTAAAATTAAGGTTTTTTCTTATTGGTCGGATGCCATGAAGTGAAGATGAAGGAGAAGTTGAAAATACAGAAGTCGATTAGTTTCGACCGGTTGAAAATACACGAGTTCTACTGTAGTAAGAATAAATCATGGTCGGCAGCGCAAGTATCACAGCTATTAAATTATTTACACAAAGTGGACTACCTCACAAAATAGTCGTTTGAAATATCGCTAATTTAAATTTTAGATCCGAAATTTAAACAGCGTGTCTTTAATATTTTTCACAAATTATTTAAGTTTTTTTGTTTTTAATTTTAACCTTCTGTAGTCACGGGACAATTACCGCCATTTTGAAAAAAATGGCGAGTAACTCATTTGACTTATAAGCGACTCATTTGAAGTTGATATTCAGGGTATATTCTACGAGGAAAAATGTCTTGATTGATGCATTCCTTCCTTTTTTCTCTTTATTAAAGAATAAAGGTTCTATGGATGTTAAAAAGGCGTGTCTGAGCAATTGAACATTGTAATGCGTAAAAGTTTCCGACCAACTATCTCCTGCCGAAACGAACACGTACCTGTTAACTGTTTGCAATAATTTTGAACTCGTGATAAAATGTGTCAATCTGTCTTGGACCATTCTATATACAAAAAAAACCTGTTGTATGTTTACATTAATAATCGTAAAATAGAATTTTCAAAATGTTTCAATTTTTTTAAATGCTTGATTAGGGTTTGTGTAACCATTTTATTCGTTTACAGGGTGTCCTGCGAGTCGAGTGACATAGCTTTAAGGGTGTATTGCTTAGGCAATTTCAAGTCTAAAACTCAATATTAATAGAATTATCAGCAAAATTAAATGTAACCAGCAAGCATAACAAACTCATATCACGTAACGTTTTATTAATAAAAAATAGCATAACAAATGCATATCACGTGCATTTTGTTATGCTAGTTTTTTTACATTTAATATCGCTGATAATTCCGTGCATTGGAATCGCTTAGAGAAATACATCCAGCTACATCACTCGGCAGCTCTGATTCATATTTATAATTATAGTCGAGCTCGTAGGGTTACCATTGTTTACGCAGCATCTGTTACAAGCTCACAGTTCCAATGATCTAATCTGTGAACCAGTAATTTGTTACGTTTAATAAATCTTATAAAGGATTGTATTGAAATTTTAATTGGAATAAAAAATTTAACGACTACAGTTGATAATTAACAATTTTAATCAATTAAAAATGTAAACATTCAACACGTCTTATACGAAATAATCCCGACGAAAATTTTGATTGCAAAAATTTTTGAAACTATGCAAATTTAAAAAATATTTGCAATATAAAGTTTCGCTGAAATTTCTCGTTTATATAAATTATAAATATATATAATATAATAGTGTTCTTATTTCAGCATGTAATAAATATTTACAAATTATCTATGTAATTAAGTAACGTTTAAAATTATATCATACATTGAGTTTATTTTATTACTAAACGTATCACATCATACCTGTAATGAAAAGGACAGCAATGTTTTTTAAAACTTACAAGACTGTGTATTATCAATAAGTTAATGTTGTCTTCGAGGGTATAACTTGCTACAATTTTCAAACCGAATCATGCTTTAGACATTGGGCATTCCATATCAGCCAAGAGCAAAATAGCAGAACGGTCGTCATAAGATTGCTGCACTGGGGGCGGAATATTGACAACCGTAGGTCGGATCGGTTCCATAGCGGCATTATCTTAGCGTTTAATAATACATTTGAAAATACACATACTTTGATTTTTTATCGAGATTTGCACGATACACTTCCGAAAAAGTCTCAAAAAAATGTTTTATAGCCTTTTTGTAATGTCGATGTCAATTGTGATTGGCTTCTGAATGGTATTATCTCTGTTTGAAAAATAAATGCCTTCTTTTTGACTTTTTTTATTGCGCAATAAGTTTCTGAAAAACGTAAATTCTAACCTTAAAAAAATGTATGACAACCTTGTAAAATACATAGTTTAATACATTGCTGCCGCACTAAGTAAGTACTTTAAACTGCGATATAGGTACTTGGTGTGTTTGGTATCATTATTTAGTGTTTTGACACTATTGCGTTTGTTGTTCAAAAGTGTAAGATACACTGGCCTGTTTGGTGTTTCTGTGAAATCTGTCTAGTATGTCTCATTTATCTATTTTGTAATGCGCATGTACAATCTACTCAGAACATTGTCAGAATCACTAGTTCGCTTGTTTACAAGTGCACCAACAATTTACACTTTTGGTTATCTACACTACACTAATATACCAACCACACTTTATGACATGTTTAGTGATAAAATAAAGTCACGGTATACGAAAGCATAGTTTCATATAAATATTCATACTTCATTTATGGACGAAACTAAATTGGCACTTTATGAAAATAGGTCAATACTCTGATAGGAATCAAAAAATGGGTTATAAATTACTAAAATTATTTAATCGTCCCCTGAGTGTATGGGCCGAGTTTCATACTTTTCGGTGTACAAGAAAAAGCAGACATTTATTCTTTCTCTTCATTTCTGCAGGCAAAAATAGAGCACTCGATCAGTACCATTCACCCAGTCAACGATAAGAAATAATACGTCAGATTAATATTAATTAACTATAGTAAAACCAAATTTACGTGAACACTATTTAACTAATCACCTATTTTGTTGTAACACAAAACTCTTTCATTTATCTTATGTAAATTATATTTATATTAGATAAACGTAAAAGTCTGTCTTGACACAAAATAGCAAAATCAAAACGATTTAAATAATAACAATAAATACTTTAATATTTCTCTGTTAAATTAAACGAAGGAATTAACTCTAGTTGGTGAATTTTGCTCTAAAATACAAGCGTAAATTAGAAAGTGAAATAACCGACATTTTTTTAAATAGTGCTTAGTGTTCTTCTATTTTGTTTTTCAGTCTGCCCTGAATCAGAAATTGATAGTAATTATAAATTAATAAATTAGTCAAAACTTTAAACAAAATATTGCACAAAATATGATTCAGGTTGTGTTACAAAATTAATACGCTATCCGTTTCGACACTACATTGTTTTGTTTTGGTTGAAAATTTTTTTATAAATTTTTTTTGATACGAACAATAAAAAAATGCAAGAAAATGTTAAAAAAAATCGGTTTGCTTTAAGAAACAAATATTTCAATTTGACGTATTATTATTTTTTTTTCAATCTATAAGTATCAGGGCTATAGTAAAGCATATTTGTTTTACTGTTACTTAATCCTTAAATAAATCATCTTCTGTTACTTTATACAGTTAATAAAGACATAAGGTACTAAGTAGAGTGCGTTCCTTAACGCCGAACTCGAAAACAATCTAATATCATAATGAATAATTATTATTAATATCAGCCAACTTCAGTTGTCAATAACAACATGTCCAAGGCGTTGACATAAAAACTACTAGAAATGTCTGTTATTGTGTGAACGAGATAAAATAAACTGGCTGCCAATCTCTGTGAAGGTTTTTTAGTTACTTTAACAACCATCTTTCTTGCTACGGCCGAGTTATTAGGGAAGAAAAGGAAAGCACCCCGGTTATAGTTCATTCATCTATGCTTGCTCTCTATAATTATTATTTACAAGAAGTACATACATAATTGTAATTTAAATTGGTGATTCTGATCCAAAAATTTACTGAAATGAGGAATATACAATTTGTCTTAAATCGTTAATAATTCGTTAAAGAACTAATCAACATATAAAAATAATTATCAATAAATTATTCACAATTTAATACGTTAATTTAAACCCTGAGCTGCACCAACACAACGAATCAGGAGTATGTTTCAGATGTTTGTAGCGAAACGTAAGATGAAGTTTTAATGTTTATTGTGTTGGTGGAGCTGGGAATTTAATTTAAAATTTACCAACGATTCCAACACTTTTCACAGTTATTTCACATGTTCAGAAGTATTTAACAAAATTATCGGACGCCATTTTGTTTTTTCGTCTCGGATTAACAACGTGTTAATAAATTCACATTTACTTGATTAAAATTATCCTGAACCTGAGAATTAATGTGGCATTTTAATTTAACCGAAATATTGTTAATTTTGTTTTGTTTCTTGACTTTTAGTTGCCTTGTTAACTTTCAGGTACAAGTATTTCTTATGCACAAATTTTTTACATCTGAATTGACGATTTAGATATTTAGATATTCTTTTTACATATTTTCATTTTTTTTCATGTACAAATTATCCAAAAAAATACACATTTCCTTTTTAAGAAAAACGTTCTTTATAAAAACAAACTAGTTCATGTTCTTTCTCAACTTTCAAATTAAACACCATCTTTTTTAACTTTTAACTTTCTTACACGTGCTTTATAAAAATTGGGGTCCAGCTCCATGCGTAGATCTCAAAATTCAAACCCATGATTAATTAAACTAAACGTTCACAAAAGACAATATAAATAGTTGAGAATTTTTTCTATGAACAACCTTTTGTTCTAAATAACGTGACGTTATTTAATTTGTGAAAAAATAATTACATTTTCTTGTTAAATAAATTTAGTGCATTTTTGTGCATTTTTTTCTCTAAAATGTTCAACAATTCTATTTCACTTACCTACAATAAATACAATTTGAGCCTCTTTAATAAATGTTTGGCTTTTAAAAAAAAGTCACGAAACCAATTTGAGCACAACTATTTTCACATTTGTTTTAAAAAATGTTTAAAAAGAAATTAACAAAATTAAAAACAAAAATATCTCACTGTAATTTAAACGATTAAACACGAAATAATTTAGTACCAACAAATCATTTTCAAAGATAGTTTGGTTTTCTTTAGTTCACATAATGATGTCAAAAGTATGCAAGTGTATCTTCATCCATTATCATCATATTGATTAAGTTTCAACTATCTTCAAACTTCCTCAGTTTCTTCTCGAGCTACCACACCAATCCTTCGTTTTGCATCTGTTGAGGTTCAGAAAAATTCCCAGGTCCGTTCATGAATTCTGGACTGCCGCCACCTCGAGGTCCCATCATTTGTTCTGGTGGTGCTCCGCCATGCGGTGGTCCGCCCATGAACGGTGGATCTCCAGGCATTCCAGGAAAATCACCACCCATCGACATTGGACCTGGATGATCTAATGGACCTCCTGGAATGAAAACTAAATGTCAAATTTGTTTGAATAAATTAGGAAAAAAGTACATTATAATCATTATTTTATTTTCATTCTAAGGGACCGTGATTTTATTATTTCTATAGATACAGTAGAACTCGTGTATTTTCAAATTGTCGAGACTAATCAACTCCTGTATTTTCAATTTGTCCTTAATTTTCACTTCATTGGCAGTCATAGACCAATCAGGAAAAACCTTTATTAATTTAATAATGTATTTTTCGATTGGCTGAACAGTATAACAGGAGACACTTTGCGTGAAAAGTAGGGACTAAAAACTTGAAAATACTTGAGTAAAATCAGTTGAGCATAGATGACGTCGAAAATTCATGAGATATTGTTATTAGGCAACTATTCGGCAACGTTTTTATTATTCGGATGCCATGTTCTGTTAGTAAGTAGTTATCGACTATTAATTTATTAGGGCTTTAAGAGATTAGAAAAAAAAAATAGAATTACTACAACCAGTTTTTAATCTGGTTCCAAATTATCTTTCTAAAAATTGCTTTAACAGACATTGGTTTGGGAAGTTAAAATAAGATTAAACATACCAGGTTGACTAAAAGGCATAGGTTGTCCTGGTGGTCCTCCAGGATGATGTCCAGGGAAGAAAGGGCCATCGTGGGCATGGAATGGCGGCCCACCATAACCGAACTCGAACTTGCCATCGGCCGTCGCGAAGTAAGGAAAGCCTGGTGGAGCGTCGTCGAGGGCTCCCGGAGACAGGTTCATTGGAAAACCTCTCATCTTACGCGAACTGCCAAAGAATGGACCTCGACCCATCGACGTTAATTGTTTTAATCTTCTTTCTTTCGATCTTTTGTTTTGGAACCAGACCTGAGAAAGAAAAATATCATTAAATATTGCCATTCATTTATGTGTTCTAAAAAGCTATTGTTTTAGTTTCCACGACTGGCTAAATTTGTGTGCATATAACTTTAATTCAAAATATATAACTAATATCAGCTGCCCGGGTGCAGATCGATTTGAAACATGCTATAGACGGCGTTACTGGCTAAAAATACGCTTTTAAACAGTAAAAAAATCAATTTGTTTAGTTGTTTTTGAGGTAACACAGGTGGAATAAGTATTGTTTAGAGAAGATACCAGCGCCATACATGCGCACAAACAAATTTAGTGTCGAGCGAGTTCATATTCTGTTTAAAGGGGTCGCACGTGACACCCAACAGGCTTGACACGCATCTTTCGTGCCGAATGAGTCCATATTCGATAGCTCTTCCCACTATTTCTACTGCGCAGATGGGTCATCTTGCTGGGATCTTCTCGAAACGATTACTACTCTACAAGCTTCTTCTTTTATATTAGATTAATATTAAACAGCGTATTTTTGAGATGTAATCAAATTCAATTTTTTTATATCATTGAACCAAGAAAACTTATTGAAAAGAAATGCAAGAATGCGTGTCGAATTGCAGATTTTTATTTTTTGTTAAAATTTGAATAGTTTCAGCTGAATTTTTAAACACGTCATTAAAATAATTGCGGCTTCGATAGGCAAATAAAAAAAATTATGTCGTGTTTATTGGATTAAACATTTTTAAAAAGATAATAAAAATAATATTTGTGTTCCACACAATAGTTTAACAGACTATCAGTTAGTTGGTTGAGAATTTTAAAACGCTATACAGATAAATCTGTAAGTATAGAACTTATACCTGATAATGAAATATTTGACATTTACTCATGAAATCGGAGTGTATATATGATCATGAATCATAGTCATAACGTAAAAATATGACAACATTACGATCAATAAAAACGATGAGAAAAAGTCCGCCGATCGTAAGCACAAGGCATGGTTAAACTAAGCGACGCGTAGGTCACATCGACTATCGAAATAGTATATTATTAAGTGTTCTTTCTCACGTTCAAAGTTTCTCTTATTTTTTCCCGCTGTTGAATCATTTCCCCTTCTGACGTCACAGAAAATGTCAAACAGATACGTTGCTAAAGAAGTTTCACTTAAAAAAAATCTGGTCCAGCTTCGCCCGAGTATGTTTTAGTTTAGCAACATAAAGCAACAAATTCTCAAATAATAATAATAATGCGTTTAACGTCTGTTTCTCAAATTTATGTCATAACAGACGCCATTCGCACCATTGCTATTTTTTCATCTCCCACTTCCCGTTATTTTCTA
This sequence comes from Venustoraphidia nigricollis, assembly GCA_034508555.1. NCBI lineage: Eukaryota > Metazoa > Arthropoda > Insecta > Raphidioptera > Raphidiidae > Venustoraphidia > Venustoraphidia nigricollis. The sequence continues at coordinate 295,309 of JAVRKA010000032.1, read as the reverse complement.
CATTTTTTTACAACTTCAACTTATGTAATATGAGCGAATGAAGGAATTATAGGAAATTAGGATAAGGTAGGTAATTTTTGAACTAAGAGTTTGATAGGTAATCGGCCATGGCCTCAAATAAGGATATTTATCTGGAATTAATTGAGGGAAACCATGGAAAACCTCAATCAAGATGGTCGGTACAGGAATTACCGTTTCTCGGCGAGAGGCAGTAGGAAAAAGTCCCAGCCACATCTGCCCCCGCCGGGATTCGAACCCGGTACCTCCCGAATGCGAGTCTAGTGCTGTCACCACTAGTCTACCCAGCTCGGTAAAATATAATAGTATAGAATATATCAAATCGATCGTATTGACGTGAAGTTCAGCCTTATTTTATAAAGACCCGTGTATAAAAGTTTGACACGCCTACCGACATGAAGTGGTCATTCAGGATGACCATTTGATAATATATCAAGTTGTACACACAGTGAGAAAAAGAGAGTTACAACAAAACGTACCTGGAAAAACAATAAAAAAGTTTCAAGCTCGCCACATTGAAAATAGAGTATAGGTTTTGTATGTGTGCATGCTTTTTTTCATAGACGGCATTGAAAAATATTTTAACAAGGATGAGTTTTGAGAGCCGTAACAAATTATTTAATATTTAACACATCCTTTATTGATCATATCCGTCAACAGATCTGCTATTTGACAGACTTGTAGTTAAGTTTAGTAGATAATTGGTACTTTCAGGTCAAACAAAGAATGAAACGGCTCGGTCTCGAATGTTCGAATACGGGCGGACTTATGTATTTTCAACTGATTTTACCCACGCATTTTCAAGTTTTTAGCCCCTACTTCTCACACAAAATGTCTCCCTTCCTACGCTGCTGAGCCAATAGAAAAAAAAAACGTTTGACAAAGTTTAATTACAAATTAGTAAAGTTTTTTTATTGGTCTATGACTGCCACGAAGTGAGAATGAAGAATAAGTTGAAAGTACATGAACCGATTAGTCCCGACACGTTAAAAATACATGAGATCTACTCAAGGTTATTAGATAGAGAGGTGACCTCGTTCCGTTGGATGACATCATTCAGTGGACTGTCAAGAGATATTGTGTGGATAATCAAAATATTGAACGGTCTTCTAGCTGACGTAATTCATTAACTAGGTGGTTTGTGTATCTAATGACCTTGAGTTCTGTATTTCAATAACAAATGCCTAAGCCCTTATAGTTTCAAGCGACCAATCAGGTGCTGATTATGCAGTTTTATTCGGTTCGAGGAATAGATTATAATAACCGAATGTAAAATTGCAGTTCGCGCATCCTTGGTCGTTAGTCCGTGAAGAACCGAGAGCTGAAATGTCGGGAGCGTAAAAAAGCGAAACTAATCTGAACTAAACATTATATGACCCGGTGTATGCGCACACCAACACATGCGCACGGGTCGGTCGGATCCGCAGTGCTAGGCGCTCATATAAACAGCTAAAGGAGACTATGATATGTTTTTATAATAGCGACTTAAAGGGGCGCCCGAGCATAAAAAAGTCAGTTTTGTTTAGAATTACGACGTAACGTTCCACTGCGGTGCGTTCTGTTGAAATAAATATTATTTTTAATAGTTTTTTTAGTGGACACCGCGCGGGTTTAGTGTTCATATTTAAGCTCCGTTTAAAAAATGTGTGTGTGTACTTAAGGTAGTTGTCGTGGTACAATATTGTCAAAAAGTTATAGATTATACGCGCCACAAAAGTACATCCTGTTAATTCTGATATCGTAAAAATTCCCTCTCATAATTTTTTACAACGCGCCAAAAAAAAAGTAAGCCTTCAAAAAAATTCAATGTTTTGAACGTCTGAATGGAGTCTCATCCATTTAAAACGATTTTAGTTCATTTGCCGAAATCGAAATCACTATTTTAGCAGAAAAAAACGAGACCAAATCGATTGAGGCGTGATGGGAACCGGTTAAATTCGATTTTCATTTTTTCAGTATAAAATCGAAAAAATCTCAATTTCTAGAACTCTAACTTGAAAGTTTGATGATATAGGAACAGTTTCGCTTTTGTAATTATTATTTTTTTATTCAATTATTTTTTCCGTTCATTAAAAATAAGACACAAAAGTATTATGTATATATTTTTTTTTTATACTTAATTTTCAAAGTTTCCGACCATATACTTCATGAAGAGACAAAGTTAATGTACCTAAATGGTGATAATTTTGCCTTCTTCCAGCGCTGCTGCCACTTCTAAAAATCAGCTTTTGAAACGCCCAACAGTTGTCTTTTTATTAGCAGTAGAAAAATATAATTGTGCTTCAATCTTAAGATTATCAGCACTACTTAATACTAAATATTTTTTCCTGTAAGGGAAATTTTAATTTGGGAAAGAATTTGAACGATTAAATTTTTTAATTGCGTCCATTTTTGTAACGCTGTAGAATAGGCTCATACAGATTTAAGTATGGTAAAGTATTCTATTTTATGTAGATGTGAGACATCTCTCACACACAAACATGAAGAGGACTTTTATTGATACCTTTTTTTTGAGCATTTCGTATGCTGACGAGCGAATGGATAAGAAGGTGCTAAACTATAAACATGACACTCATAATATACATACGTTATGGTGAATATATGAATAAAACTTCATTTATTTATATTTATTAAGCAAATAAAAATCAACAGCAAATAATGTACTCTTTCTTTTCGAGCATTAACAGTTTGAAATCACAGACCCCCTTCTAGTTTTATGTTCATTTTTTCTGAAAAATTTAATTCAATATCTTTTTTTCTGCTAAAAGTGTTCAGTGCGCATTTTCATCATGATGGTTCGAAATTATTAAAAAAACATGGTAAGTCCAGATAAGGTCAACTGGGAAACGGTTAAAATGCATATTACATTAAATTTAGAACATCAGAAGGTTGAAAAATCGGTATTCTTTTAACCTGCTGTCATATTTTATTGATAAGACATTTTTATGCATGAAATTATGCTACGGTCGTTTTGAACTATGCGCGATATCAGAGCTACGTCTGAGATTATAAATTATATTTTTAATGATTTGACACAACACAGAAGCACACATATTCCGTATTTTAACACGGGCTATAAATAATGCAGTCCATTAAATTTTTGAGTCATTAAAAACACGACAATTGTATTGCAGGAATATTATGGAACCTTAATACTTAACTTAATTTTGAAGCAATGCGCAAATGTTCACAAATTATTCTAAGCTGTGTTACAAGACTAAAAACTTACGCTAATGCTCGGAGATCCAGTTTAGAAAACGCTATTTTATGTTAGTGGTAGAGATGGGATATTTAGAACGAAAATAATCGAACTATTCGATTTTTAAAATATCTTGAGATGTCTAGAGAGGTTCCTCAAAAATCATTCGAATGATTTTTATACCTACGAGTTACGATTTATAGTACAATCTTCAGCATTACATTATTATACTATACTCGATTTTTGAAACCCTGCATTGATTACGTCTTTTATTTGCCTCTGTTCATGTGACTCTCTCAAATCTCACAATCGAAAACGAATGCTAAAATAATATATCGAATGCATAGACAGATCGAATGAATTATGTTTTCATCTAACCACTCGAACTATTAATTAATTAATTGATGCATTGCACAATATTGATCACTTACGTCTTCTATTTACGCCCGTTCAATGACGCACTGTGTATAGGTGACTCTCTCAAAGTTGACAATCGAAACTAAGAGCAAAATTCATTCGAGAAATGAAACATTAATTCATTTACGCATAGTACCAACACACCTATTATTATACGATACATCCTCTAAACGAAACATTTCGGTGGATCATTCGATTATAAAAATCATTCAAATAGCAACCTTATTAAAAACAATCGATTATTCCCAAGTTTAGTTAATGGTTTGTACGTAGCAGCGTTGCCAGATTTTTTTTTGCCAAGTCGGGATTTTGGAACTTTTTGAGTGAAAAAAGCGGGATTCTTTCGTCGAAAGCGGGACATAGTAAAAAAACGTATATAATCAGAAGTTTTAAAATATTTATCTTTTTATAATTACGTTTACGTAACGATACATAGCAAAAATAGCCATAGAAAATGTATTTTAATAAAAATATGATATTTTAAATCAGATTTACCCTATCGTTAAATAGTTGAGTCTTATTCGTCTTGTGAATAAAAAAAATAAAAAAAACAGAAATCAAAATCAAAAAAGTTTTATTCATTAGAAAAATATGGCGTTTCAAACAATAGCCTGAGGAATGAGTGTTACAAATTTCAACTTACAATAAGAGAATGATTATTTATGCATGGTCGAGTTATCCCCAAAAAGCGGGACTGAGCCTGTCCCGCGCGGAACATTTAATTTTGATTTAAAAATCGGGACGTCTGGCAACGCTGGTATGTAGGTATTCCCGACGTGCTGAAGAAGAATTAAATGTAGAGTTAAACGTATTTGTCGTTAATGGGGCAATTCGCGCTCGAAATGAGGTGAACGGTGTGGTCCGCATTTGTCACTGAGACGCCACGGCGGCGCTACGCGTGAGGCCGCAATACCGGAGACCGCAGGTTCAATTGCACGGAACAACTATTTACTACTATGAGGTCTGCTTTTCATTACGGCGGGACATGTCTCCGAAATCTATTTTTTTATAGACTTAACCGAATTATAACTACTGTACGCCCAACTAAAGAAAGTCTTGACGGGAAACCATAGGCGTTTTGCATAATGACAAGGGAAAACTCGTGTTCTAACTAATATTTTATTAATATTGATGCGTAGATATTAAATAATACTTATGAATAGATGACTTCTTCACAAAAAACAAAATATGTCTAATGAGGAACCGTTCTCATTACAAACATAACTTATTACTCGAACATTTATTTGATTTTCCTAAATTTTTTATGAACAAAAATCGATATTAGCAATGAATAAATATATAATTAATGTGATAAAAAGTATTTAACAATAAATGCTACAAAATTCTACAACAAAAAACTAACAAATTTCCTCTTTTTCGGTTCCGTTTCACTTATTCCTATTATCTACGTATTAAGATGACCTCGTTTAGCGCTGTTTCGTATAGCGCAAAACTTATTGGGACGTGTCTCTCGCGTTAAGCGGGGTCTTACTGTACTCGGAATGTGACGGTGTCACAGTATCGTTTATGTCGGTGTGAGCTCATATCTATCTATAAACAATCTGTACCAGTGTAAAAGTTTCGGGTACATTGGCGGCAATAGAAATACTTTTGTCTCCGATTGTATCTCCCAAACATCCTTAAATCGATATCCCTATTGTAAAATGCCTACAAACGAATTTAAGTCATAATTAATATAGAAAAATCACCAAATCCCACTTCTGATATTTTTTATAATTTAGTTGTACAGGCGATATGTGAAGATTATAAAAAATGCAGTAACGTGAATTATTCTTCCGTAAAGGAATTCTTAAAATTATAATTAGATTGTCAACCGAACACTTGTCGTACAGTCGACCAACTCGAACACTGGTCGCGATCACAACAGTGTTTGTGTTGAATTTTCAACATGGTCCAACTGTGTCCCATAAGATTAGTGACGGCATCTGTCTCCCGCTTGCATAGCAAACTAGATTGAATCAGATGTTTGCCGAGTGTCATCTGTCGGAGCTGCTACCGTCCGTTGTTTCAACGTACCTTTAACACCGCATGACGAATAGCCTATAATGCTTAATTTATAGTTGCCGTTACTTTACGTTGCGTCACTTGATTTATTATGTGATACGAAAAAAGGTACACGAAAGAGTTGATGTGTAATTTTGTCGTTGTCTTGCGGCCAGCTTGTATTATATCTAAACTCTTCTTTAAAGTTTTTGTTCGAAAACTACCGGGTTTGATGAAACTTGGAACATTGTCCATTCACACCCGAAGGAAGGCACCAGGACTTAGCCGGTCTATTGTCTTATTTTCTATCAGTTTTTTAAAATAATAATAATAATAATAATGCGTTTAACGTCCGTTTATCGACTTTATGTCATAACAGACGCCACTTGCACCGTTACTATTTTCCATCTACCACACTTCCCGTTATTTTTCTACATTTTTAAAACTTCAACTTATGTAATAGCAATGGGCGAATGAAGGAATTATAGGAAATTAGGATAAGGTAGGCAATTTTTGAACTAGGAGTTTGATAGGTAATCACCAATGACCTCAAATAAGGAACTATCTCGATATTTATCTGGAATTAATTGAGGGAAACCATGGAAAACCTCAATCAAGATGGCCGGTACAGGAATTACCGTTTCTCGGCGAGAGGCAGTAGGAAAAAGTCCCAGCCACATCTGCCCCCGCCGGGATTCGAACCCGGACCTCCCGAATGCGAGTCTAGTGCTGTCACCACTACTCTACCCAGCTCGGTAGGTTTTTAAAATACACCATGGAGAAAATCTAGCATCTTAATTAAACTTGCGTCTTTAAACACTTTTGGTAAAACCCAAATTTAAAATGTAGAATACTTTTTCTTCGTCAATAATCGGGTTAAGATATGATTGAAGCGGAAAAATCTCTGGACAAAATAGATCAATCTTAGAGATTATTAATTATGTTTATAAAATTTTGGATAGGATTCTTTTGTCATTTTAAAACTAGACGAAATCCGTAAAACATCGTTATGGTATGCGTTCCGTCATCTTTGGAAAATCGATTCGTCGACAAAATAAGTTTGGGAAATATTGATGCAGGATTTTAATGTTGACGCTAGAGTGATTATGGATTATAGACTTTTGCTCACTTTCAACAACTGTAGTCGTTAGTGTCTAATAAAAGCATATAATACAAAGCAAACATAAAATTTAAAAAAACCCGGGTCGCAGTGCCAAAACCCTGCCGACAATATAGTGTATTTGCTAATACATCAGGCCTTGTGGCTTTATTATGTGAACTTAAGGTGATTATTGGGCAAAATAAAAAAATTAACTCCTTAATACACCCCTTTAAATTACATTTTTTTTAACTACATCATTATTGTCGATCAAACGTCTACACCAAAATTAAAAACACCTTTCAGGAAATAACTCACTATCTGCAAACTAGTGTTTTCAGAAAAATTTTAAATCCGGTCCTGTCGGGCCGATTTTATTGAAATTTTAGGAACACTTTTTAATTGCTATTAAAGGGTTAAATTTCAATTTTGAAACGATTCTGAGAATTTTTTAGGTATTTTTGGGCCCAAAAACTTTTTTCATCCCCTAAAAACCACCCTTAAAATGACCCAATTGGGCCCACTTTAAATAGGCTTCGTGCGGTGATGGATTCCAACATGTGTGCCAAATTTCGTTAAAATAAATTAACTCCTTCGAAAGTTATTGCCCGTACACATATATACCTATATATATATATATATATATATACATATATATATATAAACATTTTTAAAAATGGTGCCAAAGTGTTTAGGAGGTTATGAAACGTCGAGAAATTTTGGTCCGACCCCTAGGTCCCGCCATCCGACCGACGCCAATAGTGTATGTTGCCATATGGCAAATACACTAATAAAGCAATAACATGATTGTGCTTGCGACTTTAGTTATGATGGATTATCGCCCGAGTTTTGCATGGTGGATGAAGGTGAACCATTACCTGTATACTTAACGCAACACAACTTAGTGTAGTGAACTTAATACATATTATAATGTGTTCGCATACATCTTAATTATCTCATTTCGAGACTTTGCAGCGGGACTAATTGTTAGTGTTGAAGCATTATTAACTTAATTGACCCCAGATAAAATCTACATAATGCTGCACTGCACACAATCTGTCAACTATTATTTGTCAAGCTACGATAGATTAAATGCAATCTTTGTGCAACTTAATTGTCGTCTTTAACCTCAAACAAACGGTGCGATTCTTTCGGGAAAAAATCGATTGACCGTTTTTCTGATAAAACATTTTGGTTGCTAGATTTTTTCACTAATAACGAAACTTTAAAGAAAGGCTATTTCACGAATTTGTACGTCGATTCGAATCAAACTTTAAAATGTGAGAAACATTGAATGCAAATAATTTACCATAAGTGTTTTTTTCAAAATTAAATATGGCCTCTACTAGTCAGTGACAGTGTAGCTTTTTATTAGTGAAAGATTTAGAAGTGATTTAGTAATTCCAGAGATTACCCCCTTCAAACAAACAAACATATTTCATCCCTTTGTATAATAGTACCTATAGATAAACTAAATAGGTATATTGTAATGTAATTAGTGTATTTGCCATATGGCAACATACACTATTGGCATCGGTCGGATGGCGGAACCTAGGGGTCGGACCAAAATTTCTCGACGTTTCATAACCTCCTAAACACTTTGGCACCATTTTTAAAAATGTTTATATATATATATGTATATATATATATATATATATATATATATATATATATATATATATAGGTATATATGTGTACGGGCAATAACTTTCGAAGAAGTTAATTTATTTTAACGAAATTTGGCACACATGTTGGAATCCATCACCGCACGAAGCCTATTTAAAATGGGCCCAATCGGGACATTTTAAGGGTGGTTTTTAGGGGTTGAAAAAAGTTTTTGGGCCCCAAAATACCGAAAAAATTCTCAGAATCGTTTCAAAATTGAAATTTAACCCTTTAGTAGCAATTAAAAAGTGCCCCTAACATTTTAATAAAATCGGCGCGACAGGACCGGATTTAGAAATTTTCTGAAAACACTAGTATGCAGATAGTGAGTTATTTACTGAAAGGTGCTTTTAATTTTGGTGTAGACGTTCGATCGACAATAATAATATAGTTAAGAAAAAATGTAATTTTAAGGGGTGTATTAAGGAGTTAATTTTTTTTATTTTGCCCTACAATCACCGTAAGTTCACATAATAAAGCCACAAGGCCTGTATTAGCAAATACACTATATTGTCGGCAGGGTTTTGGCACTGCGACCCGGGTTTTTTTTAATTTTGTAACGATAAATAGCAGTATTGAATCATGTAAGTAATTACAAAAATCATAATTTATATCTGCATTTAATCTTTTATAGTATGCGACTGGATATCGTGCAAACGACAAGGCTGAAGCCGTTCCGTCTAATTGTTTATTTTCTAAAACTTCTTCGCCAGTACGCGTTCCCTCAGCGATGGAACCGTAATAAAAAAGCACTAAAAATAACATTCAATAAATTAAAAAGAACAAGGTATAGTTCAAATTTTTTGCCAACAGTGTAAATATTTAAAAGAAAAAAAATTTAAACATTTCAATTAAAAAAGGTTTAATTATCGCGAAGAATGTAGTACAGTTATTTTATCAACCAGAAGGCCGTTGTCAAAATTATGAGGTAATCACTTTTCTTTTCAGTTCAATTTTTTTTTTATAAAATACTTAAATGAAAGTATTTTCTAGCGGATCGAAATGACAAAAATGTCCAACATGAAAGGTGTATTTAGCAGTGTTTAATTCATCTCACGGATGAGTGATTGTCAGTTAGATAGTCATTCTTGTGGATAAAAGACACTTGATCAGGAAAATAGTGCGCCTGCGCCCTTCACAACTATGTTTATGAACAACGAGGCTGACCAATTGGGCGACAGGATCATTCAACATAAAAAATATTGATATTTTACACATTATAATAAATAAAATCAAATTTATATTAACGCGTACGGTTGACACGGGTAACGGCTAGTAATAAATATTATGATATTTACTGTTCGTTTGCAATGTTACATAATATGGTTTTATATGTAAAAATTAACGAAGGCATGCTTGTCAGCTTCGGTAATTTCTTTTTAACAAATCAATTCTTTGACAACAAAAGAACACTTGACTTTTTTATGTTCAAAAATATTTAGTACTGCAAGGTTTAGAAAAGAAGTGGTTTTAATAGTTGAAACCGAATAAATACTTCCCAATTTAGTATTTGCTGATTATATTGAAGTAAAGTAATTTTTTGTTTGCTATTTTATTAATGACCATAATAAAAATGTTTAATTGTACACACCCATAAATATTATTTTTAAAACATTTCAACATCTAATTACTGTAACATATATCAATTATTAAAGACTTGTCTTTGGTTGAAAGGAGATAGTATACAAAACGAAATTTACAACATTAAATATTCGAGATTAGATTGAGTTTGTTTAGATTATAAACGTTCTACAACTAAGGTTGTAAACGTCTAATAAAATTCTCGACAACAGTGGTTTTTCCTTATGACCTCAGTAAAAAATATGATTTTAGTTTTTTTTAAACTCTGATTTTCCTTTTTTATATAGTACCGTTCGGTAGTCATTGGTAATCGGCGGATTAAAAAATTGCCTGTCTGAGCCAGATTTTGCTTTTCTCAAGTGTTACGTATCGGCACGGTAGCATGGGTGCATTGTGACGCGGGCTTCAGCTTCTTGCTGGCAAAGTGACCTTACCGTGTCGTACAAGGTTAGCCGTAACGAAGCCTGTGTGTAAATTCCATTATTCTGAAACGCGGGGTCTCTGCACGGTCGACCAGCGTCTTCGTTGTCGTCTGCAGATACGCGAAAGAAGACCAAAGAAACCAGTCTCTCAAATGACTTATTACTTCTGGTCACATTTCGTCAACACGACGCACAGTCTTTTAAAATTCTTCGGAAAATAAATTGAGATTGTAAAAACCGAAATCGAAAAAAGGCCACAGGCAATATGTGAGTTCTGGTCGTTTAACGGTCGGTGTAACCATGGCTACAAAAAACGAATTATATCGTATAACAGATGGGCAAGGTTAATACATTACAAAGGCTGCATCGTTCCATGTTACGATTACCAAAAATGCCATTTATTTTTAACTATAGGATTATGTAAATATCTTATACATTAAAAATTCAATTTGTTGCAAAAAATGTCATTATTTTCACTTTTGCCAAATGATGATGGATTCTTGGCTAGTGTGACAAAAATTGACAATAATTCATCACAATATCAACGTTAATTTGTTACTAATTCACCATCAACGCATGTGGTCGATCCCAAACGAAACTGCAACGCAAAACTAAAACGAATTTGCACAGCGGAAGCGCCTTTAAATTTTTATGGTTCGAAAATGTACATTTTAAACAATGCGTTGCAAAATTGTGCACGTTCTATTTCTGGTACACCATAAATCTTTCTAGAAAAATGAGTAATTAGCTTCTTTTTTTGCTTGTGAATTTGACATTTTGTCTATTCATTTTTCATCACGAACGTTCATTCGTTGATTTATATAAAAAAAGGTAGATGTCATAAAAAAGGTAACCAGAGAAAGTGATAGATTCGCAAAATTGCAAGCGGATACCTGGTATCATCGTGATACACTCGAATCTTATATGAGAGACCGCTTTATATAAAGGATGACATAGACGCTACTTTTAAATTATATTAGTGGCAAGACAAAAATGATATTGACGAAGTTATGACAAAACTTTTAATTTAATAATTCAGTTCATAAATGATCGACTACTGAACGATTTGTTAACCGTCCCTGGGGCTGTAGCGGATTCAGAGGCAAATGGCGGCCGTGGTGTACCTAAGCTATTTAGGAATTTAATATAATAAAATATTTTGAAAATGAGGAAGCGGCAAAACAGAATAGGTACCTACTCAAAAAATGTGAAATTTTTTTTTTCGAAAATGTTTCTAAAACGGTCATTAATGACCTTTGACATCATTTTGCACCCTTTTAAACTTTCAAAAAAAAAATTTTTTGTGAATTTTTTTTTAATTAAAAAAAACTACTTTTAGTATTATTATTACTTGGGAATAATAGCAGCAGGTACGTAGCTATAAGCGTATGAAAAATATCTACTAATTATTATTACTATCGTGTTAATATTATTACTTATATGAAATGTGAAGCGCTGAAAAGTTTTTGTCAAAAACTTTTCTTCATAAAATTTTTTTTGTTTTTTTGAAAAGATATTTCATATAAAATAACTACTTAATATTAAGAGATGGATAATATCGTGGTTTCTTTTATTTTCTTCTCTTTTTTTTATTTTGTTTCTCTGTATCCTTTTTTTTTTGTTTTTTTTTTTACTCAAATAATAAAAAAAAAGACAAGGACAGTCTAGAGTTGGGTCCTAGTCTTGGTTTCTACGATTATTCGTTCTTACTTGGTTTACTTATAAACGTGAACGTGTGGAGACCGTTTATGTGTCGTGAGTATGACCGCGGGATATCTGTCAGTCCGTTCTCGTGACGGGGGACTCTTTGGTGTATAGTTGTTGTTGTTGTTGTGGGGCGTAGCCTCCTTCAGGCCCCCCTGCTGCGCGGTACAAAGGGCGCACTCCGCTCTTCGTAGCCCCGGCGGCCACTTACTATAACGTGTCAGACAAAGCGACTTGGCGACCGAACGACGTCCTATACAAAGCCAAGATTTATTCTAAACAACGAAAAACCCAGACTTCCAGTTTTTGAAAATATTGAAAATCTAATGAGGCGTCCGGAAATCATCCGAATTGACAGTTCTTGATAAAAAACCGTTATTTAAGAGCATTGAAGTCCTTTCCATTTGTCTAAAACGGTTCGAGCTCTCCCGACGCTAAAATAAACGCCAAATAACGGACCAAGATATTAATTATAAATTACATAATCTTTCATTGCACGTACGCAAGACGTTTTTTCAAAAAATTCCACTTTAGAATCTGTAATTTGATTTGGAGTTTTTCTGAATCCTTTAGCTTTAAAAATATTGTCGGAAGATTTATAACCGTTCTTTGTACGAGGAAAAAGAATTGGTGATGAAGCATGGAGGAAGTATTTATAGGTATTGTAAGAAATTCACTTATTTTGTACCGCTGTGTCTACATTTTTGAAACTGACCTCAAATCTGATGAAGTAATATGATTACGCAACACGATATAAATTTGTGGATATTTTTGTTAAAAGCGATCAGATTATATTAAAACGTGTTTGAGATCGGATATTCTATTTAAATTAATAAATATATTTGATTTGCTAATTTTATTTATCAATTGATCTAATTATAAAAAGAACAAAAATATGTAAAACCGCGAAAGACATATTTGGATATCTTAAAAAAAAGTGAATTCAAAGTTGTAGTTTGTGACAAAAATTTGTGAGTGACGTGACGTAATTTTTCCTGGTCGCTGCACGAGATCCACTGCGAGAGCTCCAAATGCCGAACTGAAGTAAGTAATGCTTTGTTTCGAAATTACGCGTATTTAAGTCTAAGTTCACGCAGCTGTGCGACGGTTGAAATGACGTCATATCAGTAGTCAACGTTCCCGATTGAACAATCAAAAATTTCTTTGTCATCTATCAACGGGAAAAATTGTTTTTTTTTATATAAAAAAATTGCACTTTGAAAGTATGGAAATTTCTCTTCTGACACTCAGATTTTTTTTAATTTGACTTCCCGCAGGCCTGATTCACGATTATTTTTGAAAATAATTTCATCAGACTCTGCATCTTCGTAAATGGGATGAAATTCTGTGCATGATAACGGTAAATTATCAACGTAAATAATTGAAAAAATTGTATAATGTAAGACTTAGTTTTTAATTGCACGAATTTATTTAAGAAAAAAAAGTTATGTTTCCTACTTGATGTATGCAGAAATATTGTCTTTAATTTTCCATTTATATACGAATATGCAGGGTTCAGTGAGGTTATCTTCAGAATCTTCAGAAGAAGATATGGCACATCCCATATACCAATACTTCTGCCTTCTCCAGGGAAAAGTTATATCGACGTCCATGCAAAAAATGAACGGAACTGTTTCAGTGACCACATTTAGATCGCTAGAGTAAACCGGTGCGTTCTCTCTGTATGACGTATGCGCGGTTGACTGCAACGATCTTCTTTAACATGTGCGCGCTTTGAACTAAACCGTGACGCCGCCTTTCTAACTGTACTTCGTCAGAGTTCCAAAAACGCGTTTAATTTATCACCGGGACGGAATACGTCCAACCGACAGGCCGTCTGGACATTTTACTTGCATTGCAAATGTCCGCATGTTTTATATATTGCAACTACAGTTGAACTTTCATAACTCGAATTTTGCCGTAAATTGATGGTTGGCTCAATAGGGATGTTGACTATTTTTGGGAAAGTGTTTTAAGTCATCGTGCAGAAGTACCCAATATAGCCACAAATATTTATTATTTTTATTTAAATACAACTCAAGCCTTAAAAATCATGTATTTTAAATCCCGTTTCAAATTTCGGTCCAAAACGCCAATACTCGTCGCGTGACGTCACCTGGTCATACCAAAGGAGGCTCAAAAGTTTACACAGGAGCTACCATTCTATAGATGCGGTCACAAAGTAGGAGGCTGTGCTCATAAACGCTAGTAAACTAATGAGGTTATGAAAAATTTTTTCGTAATTCTTGTTATAAAAGATGAAGTTTTCGAACTATTAGCCTTAATAAATACACTTTCCATGACGTTAAAACTCCTGCAGTCTTTTTTTAAAGAAATTTTCGAATAAATTACACACTAAATATTAACCAAACAATGAAGTTTTTTGACAGCGGCTGACTCTATGACGTCAAGCGCTCTGATTGATGTCTGGTGTCGCGTGACTTGAGAGTGATTTTATTAGGTTTTATTTGTTAAATATTAATTAATAAGGAAAAATATAGTGTTTTTTAGTATTTCTACCATAGAAACTACCACTTTTCGTTAAAATTATGTTTTTATTTGAACACAGTCAACATCCCTATTTTCAAACGACTTCAAAAAAGGAGAAAGTTCTCAGTTCGATTTTTATTTTTGAAATGAAACTTTTTATACGTCACCTCGACGATTCGGAGAGAAAAATAAATGAAACAAAAATTAAAAAAGTGACACGATTTCGTTCACAAATGTGTGACATCCTTTCCATGAGATGTAGATATATAGTAGGTATGTGTTGATCAACTCTGGTCGTTTAGCTCGGCCACAAGCGAAACATCGATAAAGCTTCTTTTTTAATTGTTTCTCAATCAAACTTCCCGCCTACGTTATTATTTTAATGAAACAAAACTAATTACGGTATTCTTTACATTGTTTTTATTGCTTTGCCACTGCATTAACTTGTTATTAATTTCCGAACTGTATTCTAGAATTGTTGGTGACCTTCAGACCTAGTAAATTACAAAGGTTGCCTTGTTCTGTGGGGGATAACGTTGTCTGGCGGACCTGTCAACTGATTGCGTGGCAACGGTTGTTGTTTATAAACTTTAATGTAAAGAAATCATAAAATAGAATATGGATATTAATTTATATAAATTAAATTTTAACGAGGTTGACTCCAATTAAAAGAAGTTAATTAGAGTGGTTGTGATCCTTGATGATTGTTGGGTAAGTTTGGATAAAATCTATGGCATAGGATCAATAAAACACAGTACTGAAGTTAAAATTGCATTTTCACTAACGTTTCGGTGTGCTTTACACCATCTCCAGAGTTCGAATGCTGTCAATTTTTAAGTTAATAATAGTTCTATATAAGGGACGTTTTTAGTGTATTTGCCATATGGCAACATACACTATTGGCGTCGGTCGGATGGCGGGACCTAGGGGTCGGACCAAAATTTCTCGACGTTTCATAACCTCCTAAAAACTTTGGCACCATTTTTAAAAATGTTTATATATATATGTATATATATATATATATATATATGTATATATATGTATATATATATATATATATACGTATATATATATATATATATATATATATATATGTGTGCGGGCAATAACTTTCGAAAGAGTTAATTGATTTCAACTAAATTTGGCCCACGGGTTGAAATCCATCACCGCAAGAAGCCTATTTAAACTGGGCCTAATCAGGCCATTTTAAGGGTAGTTTTTAGGGGTTGAAAAATGTTTTTCGGCCCCAAAATACCGAAAAAATTCTCCGAATCGTTTCAAAATTGAAATTTAACCCTCTGATAGTAATTTAAAAGTGTCCCTAAAATTTTAAAAAAATCGGCCCGACAGGACCGGATTTACAAATTTTATGAAAACGTTAGTTTACAAATAGTGAATTATTTACTGAAAGGTGTATATAATTTGGTATAGAGGTTCGACTGATAATAATATTTCAATTAAGAAAAAAAATGTTATTTTAAGGGGTGTATTAAGGAGTCAAATTCTTTATTTTGCCCAAAAACCAACTTAAGTTCACATAATAAAGCCACACTGCCTGTGTTAGCAAATACACTATATTGTCGGCAGGGTTTTGGCACTGCGACCCGGGTTTTTTTATATTGTCATTATAGGTTGATAAAAATATGAATAGTCTACCAAGTGACGTCGTTCCCGCGCTTACATTTACCTCTGTAACTCTACTAACCTTGGATGACTTTAAAAAAAATGAAATAAAAAAATACGGACCTGTATAACTCTCATTGGTAATCCCGTCTCCTTGGCAAGTTGTTCTCTGATATGCCTCGTCGGTTTAGGCGTTTGCGAAAACGCCGTCTTCAAAATCTCTAGCTGTTTCGCTTTGATCGTCGTTCTGGGTCCGCGCCGTTTACTCCCGCTATTCCCGTCGTCCGGACTCTTGTTTTCGGCCTGCGAGTCTCTCGTCTCGGGATCGCCGTCCAACGAGTTCTGATCTTCGGAATCGTCCTGGCCGCCGCTCGTCTTCATGTCCTGTCCTATCGAATTAGACAGTTCACTGTGTGATAATGAATTGTTATTCGTTTCTGATGGTGGACCGCCTAACCCACCTGTATGCAGGCCGTGAGCTTTCAGTATCGTCGATGTGGTACTGCCGTCGTCGTCTTCCTCGTCCTCAGATGCCGAGCCCATTAACGAATCTGGAAATAAACAAAACCACACGGTTACATTCAGACATTATATTTTATACTCGTAAGATACTGTTAATAAATTATACGCGCGTGATATCAGCCGCACCATTCAGCGAATCGTACTATAGTGATGACTCACTCTCTACTATTTAAGAACCGCAACGTAGTTATGCATGCATGTACGATTTATTTTGTAATCACTGTCACTTTAAATTTTATTTGCATACATTTTTTTTTTAGAAATATATAGGATATTGTAAATATATAGACGCTCGACAATAGATGCCATAAGCGTCTTTTTTTGTTAGAAATTATAAATATTACTGGGACATATAATTTAGCACTAAATAAAAAATAATATCCGCTTAATCTTATTAATGAACCAATTTATAAATTTATTTATTTTTTCTTGGAAAAAATGCAGTTCTTATTTTGTTCGAAAATAAGATATTATGAAATTACAAATCCAATTTATGATACAAAAAATAATATATAACCAGTGTCGTAGAATCAAGTGATTTAAAATTGAGTGCACGCAACCAGTTTGCCGATTTTTATTTTATTTTTTGAAGTTCGACATTTCGCCGATTTGCAGGTGAAAATAGATAAAACTAAAAACATTGACGAAGCAATAGAAATGCAATAGAAACAATTGCATTTTACTGTTTACTGTCAAAAATAAATTTTAAACATAAAAAAATGGAAACTATTTAATTAAAATCTATCCGCAAAAGTAAGTTTATATATTATACACATATAAGAAGTTTCACTTCGGGTGTGTGTGCCGCGACACATGTTTTTTTTAACAATTCATCTGTTATATAATTTGCTTACACCGTTCTAGAACATATTTCATATAGAAAAATAATTTATTACTATGAATCATGTAAATTTCTGTTCTCACGATTTACGTATACTTGAGATATGCAAAATATAGTTCATTCACTTTAATACGGAAGCATTAACTAGCCCTTACCCGCGTCAATGTGGATTGTTTAACCCGATGGTAACCAGAGCTATACTTTAGGTCTGGTTGCCAATGTACCAAGTTTCGTCAAAATCGGTACAGTTGTTTTCGAGGAATAGGCAGATAAAAGTTCTAGAAACACTTTTTCCCTTCTAGAAACCTGAATTAATTAGGGGGTAGGTCTAGAATAGCCCATTGAGGCTCATCATCCTATAAGAATTTTTGTATTTCTCATTATCCTGGATCTAGCCCTTCAATAATCTGGGTCGTCTCATGAGTTCCAGAAAATTGACGACTAAATGCGAGCATTTACTTCCCGTATGTTAGTTGATAAGGAACCCGTGCTAACGCCAAAACAAGAGTTTTGACGAACATAATTTGGAACAATAAATTGAGAATGTGAGTCGGTGTGAAAAATCTTGATTCGGTAATATTCGATACTATTTCGGTCATCCCCGAGTGTAGAGTACGTACTTTACGATGTAAATTTTCAAAAATTAAATAAATTATGTAAATTGAAACGAAAAATTATTAGTTTCGAAATTGTACTGACTTAAAAAATGTTTGAGTTAATTAGTCTGTTTAGACTAATTGTTATGATATGCCAAATGAAATAATTTTATTAGAAATTAAACGTATCTTGACTTTAAATTTGAATATAACCAGTTAATTTGTTAGACAAGAATATTTTAATTTAGTAGTTAATTATAAATAATTAACAATGCTGCATAAATTAATTCTTATCTATACAGAAACCAACAAAATTTATTTAATATTATTAGGAGCTAGAATGCTACATGCAGCTGTTAAGAAAATTGGAATTGAATATACATTTTAATTTATAGGTTACTAGAAAATGCCCGCGGCTTCGCTCGCGTCTATGTCAGTTTTTTTCTTATTTATACTGCTCAACGTTCTTATTACAAATACCTTTGTTATAAATTTTATTTAAAAATAAAACAAGCAGTTAAAAATTAGAATTTTCCGAGCCAACTTGGTTATTGCCACTATAGAGAAAGTGCTACATCAGCACTTTTAGCCCGGAACAAACAAAACTGACCGAAATCAAACCGAAAGGTTCGTCGAAACCGAAAACAAAGATAAGGCTTCAGAAAGGTCCGGTTGCCTATTGCAACCGACACTCCGCAGCCACGGACATTAAAAAAATGTTTGTCTATTTCTGTTAAAAAAAAACTTTATTTTGAACTAAAAGTATTTTTATTTTATAAGTATAGCTCCTTCAGCTTTAACGTTGGTCAAAGGTGAAAAACTAAATGGAGTCCAGTTTGGTCGAACTCGACTACGAGTAAATTGATTCAACAATTTTGTTGAAGACTGTTCAAGATTCAACGCTTCTTTTCGTCTCTATAGACTTATCTTTTCTGTAATATGTGAGTCAACTTATAATTAAAAACGATATTTATGCGTCTGAGAAATAAGTTAAATTCGCTTATTAAATATTAAAAATTATCTATTATAAAAATAATATTGCATGAACTGTGGGAGGGACAAAATATTAAAGACAAAATATGAAATTTGATAATAAATATTTATTTCAAAGATTTAAAAACGATACCATGCGGTTTATTTTTTTGATTTTTAGTTGGTTTTTCACGCATTTTGTTCCTGTTAATGTTAGTTTTGGAACCTTATTTAAATAAAAATTTAATAGTGGCATAGATAAGAAAAATTTTAGACTATCAATTATACACACGCATTTTAAAATACTCGTAATATAGAACAATGCGGGTGAATAAGGGGAAGAACAGACGGTAATCAGTAATCAAAAATACTCGAAACCAGATCCAATAGGGATGTTGACTGTATTCAAATAAAAACATAATTTTAACGTAAAGTGGTAGTTTCTATGATAGAAATACTAAAAAACACTATATTTTTCCTTATTTTTAAAGAATTTAATTAATAAATAATACCTAATAAAATCACTCTCAAGTCACGTGACAACAGACACCAATCAGAGCGCATGACGTCATAGGTTGCGCCGCTGTCAAAAAACTTCATTGTTTGGAGTGTAATTTATTATTGTTTATAGGAAACATCAAATTACATGTAACTATAGCAACAACTACGAAACAACTTTTCATCACCTCCAGTTTACTAGCGTTTATGAGCACAGAATACGCATCTATAGAATATTACCTCCCGTGTAAATTTTTGAGCCTCCTTTGGTACGACTCCGTGACGTCACGGCAGTCACGTGACAAGTATTGGCGTTTTGGACCGAAATTTAAAACGGAATTTAAAATACATGATTTTTAAAGCGTGAAATAAAAATAATAAATATTTGTGGCTATATTAGGTACTTATAAACACTTTCCCAAAAATAGTCAACATCCCTATTCTAGTCGCCCATAAAGCAAAATTTAACATTTATTTCATATAAATAAGCGATACATGCATATTATTATGAAAATATAATATTGTATAGTATGTGAGTCCAATTATAAGAACCGAAAAAAGAACGCAGCATGTGTCCGAGCCTAAATCTCTTTAGAAACAAACCCCAATTAGTATGTCGCCCGCTGAGTGGACATGTTTTCTCGCACTCCTTTAACACCTGAACCATGCGCAGTTCACTAAGACAAAGAGCATGTCCGCTTTTAAAAATGTATACATTTGCGCTGCACGATACTCGACTCAACGCGCCGACTACATATTTCAATGTACATTTTCTGTACACATAATGGTGATATATTCTAGGTTATATCCGTACTTAAATCCAAGAACTACACAAACTCATTCTATGTAAATCGTCCGTTATTAGATGTTCTGTCTGAAATTTATAACTAACTAGCCGCTACTCGCGTCTCCGCGCGCGATTAAGATAAACAATGTTTTATACCTCGCTCGGTAGCAACAACAGGTGTGGAGCCTTCGGTTCCACTGTTTTACAATCTTGCCTTGCGATAGTAACGACAGTTTTTTCGTCGGCTTATGTTGCAAAATTAGTATAGTTCTGAAGGCCCATTCTAAATATTGGTGAAAAAATTTCCGAAATCGAATAAGTAGTTTCGGAGATTAACTCCTAGATCACAAACTTTACCTGTTTATAATATTGGTATACCTAGAATTTAGGTAAACAAAGCCTAAGAATAATAATAAACATAGGTATATGTTTACAGAAGTGGTGGGCGTTGATTCAACGACCTCGTTAAATTAACTGTTAATCACTCGTCAATGAATCAACTGTTTCTGTTTTTTAAGAATTTATATAACTTCATCTATCGGTACAAAACGCATCGAACGAAACTAAACGCAACCGATACACGAACCACAGCACTAATATGCTAGTTATTTAAAACCAACGAAATACACACAGTTTTACGCTCGTAACTTAATCTGAAATAAGTACCGCTGGTTTTCTTTTAGTTAGTTGAGTCCAGTACCAATTTATATTTTCAATTTATTATTTTCATTTGAAAATTCAATTGATACTTTTACCAATTCTCGTATTAGAATTTGGGAACTAGGGATTTGCGATAGATAAGCCATGGAAACGTCATATAAAAACGGCTCGGCTGTAGTGAAATTCTGCAGCCGCCGTTCATTTACTAGAAAAATATGGTTGTGCTACAAAGGAAATAAGTACAAATCTAATATTTGATTATATGGCGAGGGTGGGGTGTTAGAGCAAATACAGAACTTGAAATAAACGAGCAATTGATTAGCAAACATCACATGATACGGCCGTCCTATCATAAATTGATTCGGAAAGTTGATTGGATAAATATTCTTGTATATACCTACATGTGTAGTCGAGCAAGGGCGGCTCGTCATAAAAGGACTGTAGGAGTAACATTTTCCAAAAAAGAACACACTCCTGTTAGAGAGATTCTTGGAGTAGATGTTCACCCAAGAAAAAAATGTTTGCTAAGACACCTGAAAAAAAAACAGCTGTATGTGTCCTCAAATTTTTCTACAGGACCAAATTCTCTATTAGTGCGGGAGTAATTTCGTGAAATGTTGAAACGAAAAATCGACATGATAGAGATAGATAAAATGAGAAATTACACATAGCGTTTGGTTGGCACTGGCGTCATCTAAAATTGAATATTTTCATATTTTTCCCGAACATGTTTTTCCTCGTTTTCCATAATTTCTCTAATTTAGTCAAAATACCATAATTCTAGTAGCTTTCCAATTCTTCAATAAGGCTATTTCAAACCACGATTCAATGAAAAATTGAATATTGATTTCGTCAGCGATATTTAGAATTAGCTAAAATAAAAAAAGTAATTTTGAAATTACCAACATCGCGATCTTGGTGTAAGCAGGCCCGGCGGATGACCAGAGTTTTGTGGGTAGCTATACCCATACGAAAAATTCCGTGTGGGTAAAATACCCACATGGAATTTGACACTTTTTTCACATATTAATAAATATGAGTTAATTGGAGGGGGCTTGCTTTGAAGTTTGTTAATTTAATCACCGCTAGATCGAAAAAAAATTTTTTTTCATCTCACTACCCACACGGACTGAACATGACCTGCCGGGCCTGGGTGTAAGTAGTTTAGAATATCGAATTGACGAGCCGCTACTGAAACGAACGAGCGTCGGATGATATTGAGCACTCAAAGTAGCGCGATCTAAGTGATTCTGCAAATACTGCCCCCTCAAACTTGAAGTGTATTTGCTCAAATAATAACATTCGTAAATACACTCACCAGCATTGCCAGCAGATCGCCTTGAATTTTATATGTATTATTGGTCGTTTTCTTTTGTCCTGCATAACGCAGTATAAAATATACTTTTTAGTGTATTTGCCATATGGCAACATACACTATTGGCGTCGGTCGGATGGCGGGACCTAGGGGTCGGACCAAAATTTCTCGACGTTTCATAACCTTCTAAACACTTTGGCACCATTTTTAAAAATGTTTATATATATGTATATATATATATATATATATATATTATATATATATATATATATATATATATATATATATATATATATATATATATATATATATATATATATATATATGTGTACGCGCGATAACTTTCGAAAGAGTTATTTGATTTCAACGAAATTTGGGCCACGTGTTGAAATCCACCACCGCAAGAAGCCTATTTAAAATGGGCCTAATCGGGCTATTTTAAGGGTAGTTTTTAGGGGTTGAAAACAGTTTTTGGGCCCCAAAATACCGAAAAAATTCTCCGAATCGTTTCAAAATTGAAATTTAACCCTTTGGTAGTGATTAAAAAGTGTCCCCACAATTTTAATAAAATCGGCCCGACAGGACCGGATTTACAAATTTTATGAAAACACTAGTTTGCAGATAGTGACTTATTTATTGAAGGGTGTATTTAATTCGGTGTAGACGTTAGATTGATAATAATATTACAATTAAGAAAAAAATGTTATTTTAAGGGGTGAATTAAGGGGTTAAATTTTTTATTTTGCCCAAAAACAAACTTAATTTCACATAATAAAAGTATAAAACCACACGGCCCTACACAAGCAAATACACTATATTGTCGGCAGGGTTTTGGCACTGCGACCCGGGTTTTTTATGTATTAACGAGCTACCAGCCTTAGATCTTTTGCCCAATGAAAAACGCTTTCTCTCAAAATTTAAAAATCTCAATCGCTCATGAAAAGTCCATCCTTTCTGAATATATCACGCCTTGCGGCTACCAATTTTTTTTACGTGAGTACGTATTAAAAATCATAAAATTAATGTGGAGGGGCATTTACGAAAAATCGATCATTATTAAAAAAAGCTGATAATATATTGTTTTATAATTTCAAAGCTAAAAACAATATCGAAACAATAAATATAGCGTCGAGTAGATGAAAGATGCTTGTACCTGAGTTGACCTTCGTAAAATTACGCATGGTGTGCGGCAGGCTTTGAACTAGTATAACTTTGGATCGCGTGGGATGAGGACGACGAAAGTAGTGTCATTCGAAAATTAACGAACTACGCTACAATTAATATTGGGGAACAATCGCCTTGAACTCTGAGTACTTTGTGAAAAGAGAGTTCCATGTCGAAGTTTGTGTCCTATGTCCATCTACTGACTGTTAATTGAATCATTTTCAATGTAAGCAACTGGCGTAAATAGGTACTTTGTCGCTTTAATAATTGGACTAGAAGACATGAGTTTTTACGGTATTTAACTAAGGTTATAGCCGTTTAACTTAATGATTAATTATATCAAATGTCCTTGCTTCGAAAATTAATCTTTACAAAATAAATTGTTTCGAAGCCTTCTGTTCAAATATGAAATCTAATTCTCCGACTTTGTATTCGCGGAACTTATAAACAATGGTGTAATATTTTGTATTATGCAATATTTTGCCCACTGGCTTAACATTGATGTAATAACTATGCTGTTAATGTCAGCCATCTATCAATAAAATATTTGCTGTGGCATTGATTAGAGACTCTTAAATAAATGTTGGACTCCGCTTGTGTCTGTAAAGAGACAAAAATAGTCTGATCAGTTTTTTAGCCGAAGCCAAACCTCAGATTTTTCACACTTTCGTCTGAAGGTAACATATAATGCTGAAGAAACGAGGACGTTGAAGTAGTATTTCACTTCTTTTTTCTTTATTTTCAAAGTTGGCTGTGTGTGATTTTAATAAAATAATATGTCCAAGCAAAAATATTCAATAAATTCGACTTCGACAAAATCTTCTCCTGCTTATAGCCGAAAAAATATTTAATTTTAGTTTAAGCTGGCTGAAGCTTCAATCAGACTCAATTTTTGATCTCTTTTTTGATACGAAACGGACCAGTCATAGGCTGATGTGATTGTCTCCCTTTAATCTAGAGCGGACCAATCACAGGTTGACATGGTTTATCTTTTTCTTTGACCCAGACTGAACCATTTACATATCGATGTAATTTCCCCAACTTTCTCCATAAGACACAGCGGCCCAATCATAGACTGACGTGATCTTCTATCTCTATCTTCGGAACCCATCTAACGATTAAGTGAGTTTTTTACGAACACGTTGTATACAACGACTTCAATTGTTTGCAACATATAAACGTCCGCTTCAATCGAACTGAAGTACTATGTAAATAAAAATGTCAGAAGCAAGTGTATAAGCAAACAATTCTGAAGTGCATTTCCGATACATTTAAAATAACAGGATAATTCGTATCCTGCAAACACGGTTTTGCCCCGAGGACGTCGGGGCGTCGGGACTTGATCAAACACACTCGACTGCGCGTATCTGTTTTGTTTTATTCCTGATAGGTTATACCGTTAGAGGGGGTGCGCTGTCGACGGACTACCAGCTCCGCTAAAATTTATAATATGAACGAACTCAGTTATATTTTGTTTTAGTTTTAATCGTCTCCTGATTATGTTCACATGGTTAACAAAGCGTGCGTCAGAGAAAAAGTTGAAATTTTTGTTTAGTATTCAGTATTTTTACACAAAAGGTTTCATTCCTTTTCAAAAGATTTATTAGTAGATTTAAGGCTTTAAACCCCGTTTGCACTACTTTTATCTGTATACGACTATCAACGTATGTAATAATAATAATAATAATAATTCAAAAATAAATCTCAGGTATTTGGATTAATAATACAAAACAATCGTGTTATTGTTAATCTTGCTACGTTTCGACTACTTTATTTAGTCTTCGTCAGGCTCTGAAAAATACATATATATATATATATATATATATATATATATATATATATATATATATATATACAAATTCAATTATACTATAATAAGTAAAAAATATATAAAAAATTTTGTAAATTATTACCATAACTAATAAATGAAATAATCAATCAAATGATTTATGTTTAAACATTTATAATAACACGATTGTTTTGTATTATTAATCCAAATACCTAAGATTTATTATTGAATTATTATTATTATTATTACATACGTTGAGACTATTTGACGTAAAAATTTGAGATTTGGCACAGAGATAGACTGGTGGCCCAATTACAGACGTGAAGTTTAAAACATTGAATTTTGATTCTGGGAGTTAATTTCAGGAGGTACATTGGGAATTAGAAAAACATTTTGTTCAAAGGAAATCGTGTAAGATGTCAAATGAAAATTTATTAAAGCACGATTCAACAATATATATGATCTATTTTTTTTTTAACTTAAAATCAGTTTCTAAACGTGTATTAAGGAAAGAAATAGAACTATTAAAAAATGTAACCGGCCACTGAAAACAATATTTATTGTGTTTTATTAAAAAATCGGGAATGGTTGAGTTCGTTTTTTATATGACGGTTCCATGGCTCTTCTATTACAAACCCTCAGTTCCCAAGTTGTAATCTGAACACTGGTGAAAGTATCAATTAAAATTATAAATTATTATAAATAAAAAAATATTGTTGAAATTTTCGAGCCACACATTATGGCACCTAAAATTCGTCATTTTTTTTGGCGTCATCTATCCTCGGATACTTGGGTTGCCGAGACAAATCCAGCGATATCTTAATTTTAGAAATCCGTCCAGCCGTTTGGATAATACGAGGTAATATAAAATATTACATAATTAGATACGCGCAAAGAACATAACCCTTCTTGGCAGTCGGGTAAAAAGCCACTCTTGTGTTATGACCAAAGCTATACATAAAAAACGCGATATCTCCGCATGTTTCACGTAATTAATATATTATACTGTTTCTTGAATTGTCCATAGCTTTGTTATAAAAAAATACGCGCTGCATTTGCAATGTAAATTCTTTATTACTCATTTTTCAAATTCATGAGCTAGTTGACATCTGGCATAATTAATGACTTATAACAACGAATTAAAAGATGCTAATTTTTCGTGTTGCATAATGATTTACACTTAAACCCCTATTTTTGCGCGTTGGTATACCGAGGTTTTCAAAGCAATATTGGTTTTGATTTAGAAAAATAAATGCTTGTTTAAAAAAAAAGGTTTAAGAATATTACTTACAAAAAGTTAACTTTAATTATTTGGAAACATTTTTTAAATTTTATTTTGGTTATTACTTTTTTCCGCTGTATGACACTTAAAACGACTATTGGCTGTAATTAAAGGTTATAGTCGACTAGTATATTATAAAATTCATGTTTGCAGTTAAGAGGAAGGATATAACTTAACTAAATATTTGGTTTACCTTGTTTGTTTAAATACTAGCGACTCCACACGCAATTAAGATAAACATTGTGTTATATAGCTCGCTTGGCAGCAACAATAGTAATGGAGCCTTCAGCTCCACCGTTTAAGGCTGTCGGAACGCTCTGAATTTAAGCCAAAAATAGAGCTTCGGCTGTCAACTGATTGTAGACTTATTCGTCAACATTCTGCAAAAATTCTTTCTCTATAAGGAAAATAAAGGTCTCTAATGGACTACTTTTGTAATTTATGTATACGATTTACTAGAAAAAATTTGGCATTAATTGTGCTAAAAAAACACGTTTTCAATGTCACACTATGACCTTAATCGTACTTATTTCACAAAACTGTTCCATCACAAATCTAAAGTGACTCTTTCTTTTACGGAAAAGTTTTTTAAATCTTCAAAATATTTCCAAAAATTAGAGTAATCAATTGACAGCGGCACCCTTGCAAAAAATTTTTTTAGCCTCGCAGTTGGCACCAGCCAAAAATTGAAACGTGCGGATGATTTGAGCGAGACAGAGCTAAAGAAGGTCACACCCACAATATGTCTTTTGCCTACCTCGCCCCTTACCGCTGGGTCTCAGCACAAACAAAATTCAGAGCGTTCCGACAGCCTTAACAATCTTGCCTTGCGAGGCTGCGCCCTGTTCGATAATAACGACAGTTTTTTCGTCGATCCACGAAATTTTATTTTAACGCGATAATATATAGCCTATGTCCATCCTGAAGGTTCATTCTAAACATTGGTGAACTCCTCCTACATCCGAACTTAGAAACTTTACTCTTTATACCATTATTAGTATAGATAAGTTATAATGTGTACTGTTCAGAATTTTTAATTTTTGATCGGCGGGACGACCCTATTGTATTTATTTGAAATTAAGTTCAAATCGCCTGGTTAATCTATTTGGTGTCTAATAACTTCAGCGTCTCTACCGGCGAAATAAGAACCCTTATTTTCCTTACTTTTTTGAAAACGACGAAAACACGGAAATTATTATTGCACGATGTTGAAGTCTGACAAATTCTAACGTTGATTCAGTTGCGACACGGAATATTTCGAACCGCGCTCCCTGATTTATGTAAAGATAATGAAGTGTGTGTTTACAATAATGCATGTAAATAATAATGAAGAGTTTTGAAGACAACAATGCGTGAAGACTGTAACACTACAAAACCAGTGCCGTTCGTGTGCATGCGTCTAAGGTATATGATATTATTATGATGACTGAAACGGTACACGGTTCGTTGCGTTGTCTCCAGTGCGTGTCGCGGCGCATGACTGTAAACGCAGTCATTTTATTCTAGCTCCTGTAGTCGTGTCAAACATAAGATCAGTTGCCATCCTGAAAAACGCCTTTTTGTGAATATCCTACGAAAAAACACAAGGAATCTTTTAGGTAGAAAAATGAACGAGCTATCTTTTTTATTTGATACATTTTTTTCGTAAAATCAATATTATAAAAGTTATACGCTGAAAAGTTTTTACTTTTTAATATATAACACACTTTTCAAGGACACGAATAAATATTATAGAAAAGGGAAACTTTTCAGCGCAATAACTCTTAAAATATACATTTCGCGAAAAAATGTTTCAAGTGAAAAAGATAGACTGTTCATTTTTCTACAAAAAACTTATTTATGTTGTCTTCGTAGAACCAACCGTTCTCGAGATATTAGCAATAACAAAATGGTTGAAGTAATCTTGCTATCTATTAGTTACATAATTCACCAAAAACTTTACTGTGTTATGAAAATACAGTTCAATAACGTATCTTGTTTAACACACCTGGTAAACACGGGTCGTGAATTCTGCTTTCGGCGCCACGATGGTTAGTTATATTATGTGCATTTAAATTTATAACAAAGTAGGTAAATAATGAGTAATTGTCTTTGTAAAAGCTTAAGTCTTTAAGCAGCCATGTGCGAATTAATAATTCGCTCTACGTGAGTTATTTCGACTATCTACAGAACTTCACGACTGGAAAACGTAGCTGCAGACATGGCAGACATTGGTTGTACATCAAAGACATCGGGATTCAAGAATGTATTTCAAAGCAAATTAGTGCAGTATTTTTTTTTTTGAAAATTTTTTACTTCATATTTTTAATATAATGTTGTTTTAATAAATTAATAATAATAATGCGTTTAACGTCCGTTTCTCGACTTTATGTCATAACAGACGCCATTCGCACCATTACTATTCTTTAATCTACCACTTCCCGTTATTTTCTACATTTTTTACAACTTCAACTTATGTAATAGCAATGAGCGAATGAAGAAGTTATAGGAAATTAGGATAAGGTAGGTAATTTTTGAACTAGGAGTTTGATAGGTAATCGACCATGGCCTCAAATAAGGAACCATCTCGATATTTATCTGGAATTAATTGAGGGAAACCATAGAAAACCTCAATCAAGATGGCTGGCACAGGAATTACCGTTTCTCGGCGAGAGGCAGTAGGAAAAAGTCCCAGTCACATCTGCCCCCGCCGGGATTCGAACCCGGTACCTCCCGATGCGAGTCTAGTGCTGTCAGCTCGGTCGTTTTAATAAATTAGATAACATTTTTAAGGCATTTTCACAAAATTACTTAAGTGAAACTGATTACTTTATCAAAAAAAAAATAACATTTCAGATTAGTGATGATAAAGAATAAAAAAAATAAAACTGGCAGACAAACAAAAATTATGAAGAAATCGTTTTGGTGTAGGTATTGCTAAAATTTTACATTTACACACAAACCTGCAATTGATTAAGTTACTTCTCTGTAACAGATATTTTCTTAAAGTTTGTTTTTTTATGTAATTCATAATTTCACGCCTTTTTGATGTGATCTCGACAAAAAAGGTTAAAATATTATCTATTTTGTGACATAATTTGTGTCAAGAGTGTCTTTCAATCACCATAAATATTAATTACAAAGTGTATATTTATTGACTTGTTGTTTTATAATTAATTATATTTTCAGTTTTTTGTTTCTTTTGAGGTCAACTTCTATGAACTTTGGTTTATTTAGATATTGGACTTTATAAAGCATTATGCCGCTGACAGCGAAAGTCATTTAAATGTGTTGTTTGCATGCTTAAAATTTCAACTATTCTGTATTTGATAACACCATCTCCATCTACAAACTGGGCCAAAAACCCGAAAATTATAAAAAATAATTTAGGAGCAAAAAAATATTATTTTTATTTACACAATGTTTTATAGCTCGCTCGGTTTCACCATTTTACAATCTTGCCTTGCGAGGCTGCGCTCCGCACGATAATAACAACAGTTGGATCGTCGACTTACGTAGTAAAATTGGTCTCCACGAAAAGCGCTTTTATTTTAATGCTATAATTAATAACTTACGTTCATTCTGTAGGTCCATTCTCAATATTAGTGAAATAAATTTTGAAATCGGATGAGTAGTTTCGGAGATTAATTCCTACATTCAAACTCTACCTCTTTATAATATTACTATAGATAAAATAAAAAACAGACGTTGTAACAATTTTCTCCAGCCCAGTTTCAAGAAAATATATTTTGAACGTATTATTAGAGAACAACTTACCGGGCTTTGGATCAAACTGTCGTGGGTTTGAATCCCACCCTGCACATGGGTATTTTGTGATATTTAATTTTATTTAATGATCTTAGCTGTCGACCAATCTATAATCTACAATAAATAAATAATTCTGAATTTTAATCGCACTTGAAAACAGTAAGAATCAAGCAATACGTCAGAAGTCGCTGTGAAGATTTCAATACCCGATAAGAACACGAACCTGACATTTATAATAATAACGTATTTTATCGCAGTATTTGAGGACATGTTTATAGAAGAACATAATTTAAGCTTCATGTATATTATAGACGCTCAATAACTGAGATTATTGAACGTTTGAAAATGCATAACTTATACTTATGGTGAAAAATTTATTTGAACGAATTATTCGAAATTGTGACCTATTTTCCAAACCAATTCCTAAATGTTCGATAGTCACTGCGAACGAATTAAATAATTGACTGTAACGGAAATGGCTGCCGTAATAGTAAATGTAGGTATATGACGGTTAAACAATTGTAATGAGTTGCGCGAAGAGCTCGGCGCATTGCAACCATTCATGCGTGGAATCGAACTTGGAAGCTATCTCGTCGTCATCTTGGTACCTCGTGGTTTGGTTGAGGTTACAGTTTTATTGTCTACAGCTACACTCATCAGTGGTCAGTGGTCTCCAACATTTTTGAAACGTAGAGCAAACTCGAGATTAGAACGGCGACCGCCATTTAGTTTTTTCAACGCAGTGCATATAAAAATTAGGCTTGTCCAAACAATTCTAAGGACGGAACGAGCGTGGAACGTTTTCTTTTTTGAGCTAACATATTTTCGAGAAACATGCTGTTAAAACAAAAATTATATGAATGTACGCAGATTGCGGCCCGATCTCGTTTCACAGCTTTAAGCCTAAACACGACTATGCTTCGTAGTGTAAGACTTCACACACTCGATATAATAAATATGTACTCTCAGGCGGGAACTAACGTTGTTAGACTTGACTAATGACGACACATCTCATTATTAAATCAGACTATATGCCAAAGTATAGACGCTTAACAGCTGAGGTTATCAGCATGACATATCCGACAAAGGACACGGCTTTTGGAGCCATATAATATGTTCGGAACTATACCTAGGTCTGATTTTTATCAATACCGTCTTATTCATTTGTCGAGATGACACATTTTAAAATTGTCGTCTCACAGCAATGATATCTCGACAATTTATCCCTACGGGTCTCAAAATATGAGACGTGAAAAAATGTTAATCTCGTGTTGCTATTTTTCGTCTCGAGAGCTGGGTAGAGTAGTGGTGACAGCACTAGACTCGCATTCGGGAGATACCGGGTTCGAATCCCGGCGGGGGCAGATGTGGCTGGGACTTTTTCCTACTGCCTCTCGCCGAGAAACGGTAATTCCTGTGCCGGCCATCTTGATTGAGGTTTTCGATGGTTTCCCTCAATTAATTCCAGATAAATATCGAGATGGTTCCTTATTTGAGGCCATGGCCGATTACCTATCAAACTCCTAGTTCAAAAATTACCTACCTTATCCTAATTTCCTATAATTCCTTCATTCGCCCATTGCTATTAGTTGAAGTTGTAAAAAATGTAGAAATAACGGGAAGTGGTAGATGAAAAAATAGTAATGGTGCGAATGGCGTCTGTTATGACATAAAGTCGAGAAACGGACGGTAAACGCATTATTATTATTATTTCTCGTCTCGACTGCGACCATTAAGGAAAAGATTCTGAATTTGAGCTTTAAATCTGGACACAAAAAATGTTATTTGTTTTCAACTAAATGAAAATCTTCATTTAGTTGATTTAAAAAGACATTTTTAAATCTAGATTTCAAGGTGAAAGTCGTATTCCAAAATTGAGCATAAGTTGACAAAAACGCATACATCAGAGTTAATACTTTGTGAACACCTGTGGAACATATTGAAACAGATTGACTGTGACTTGACGTATAGACAGACAGACAAAAATATAACAATAGTGTTTGTTGCAGGCTGCTGGTCTACACAATGACTTAACGAATTTAACGCTTTGAACTGTTCAGGAGTCGGTCGACGTGATGCGTCCAAACCACTGATCTCTAAGTTTCTGTTATACCGACCTGTGTAACGCCATGTTGGTATTTTGACTCTTTTGGTGGGCAAGGGCTGTTTGATTTGACATTCATTTTTACCGAAAAAGTTTTCGCAATCAATGTATCATTCCGGTATGGTTGACACCAGAAATTACAAAATGTCAGCCTGTTTTTAATTCTCATTGAGTATCTATGTAATATGATGCGATGATTACGTTGTAGAAATACAGATGGCATGTACAATAACTGAGAAACCTTAGTGTTCTGAATTACCTGCAGTATTTCAGATATACTACACTTCCTCTACCAATACAATCTTAATAGGGATGTTGACTATTTTTGGGAAAGTGTTTTAAATCGTGCATAAGTACTTAATATAGCCACAAATATTTATTATTTTTATTTAAATACAACTCAAGCTTTAAAAATCATGTATTTTTAATCCCGTTTCAAATTTCGGTCCAAAACGCCAATACTAGTCGCGTGACGTCACCTGTTCATAACGAAGGAGGCTCAAAAGTTTACACAGGAGCTACCATTCTATAGATGCGATCACAAAGTAGGAGGCTGTGCTCATAAACGCTAGTAAACTAATGAGGTTATGAAAAAATTTTTCGTAATTCTTGTTATAAAAGATGAAGTTTTCGAACTATTAGCCTTAATAAATACACTTTCCATGACGTTAAAACTCCTTGCAGTGTTTTTTTAAAGAAATTTTCGAATAAACTACACACTAAATATTAACCAAACAATGAAGTTTTTTGACAGCGGCTGAACATATGACGTCATGCGCTCTGATTGGTGTCTGTTGTCACGTGACTTGAGAGTAATTTTATTAGGTTTTATTTCTTAAATATTAATTAAATTCCTTAGAAATAAGGAAAAATATAGTGTTTTTTAGTATTTCTATCATAGAAACTACCACTTAACGTTAAAATTATGTTTTTATTTGAACACAGTCAACATATCTATTGACTACAGTAGTCAATTGTACCCACATAAGAACACACATATAATTCGAAATATTATCAGCGCGTTAAATATACACAAACAACGATACCTCTTCCACGCATAAAATTATTATATTGTGCGGTATAGTATACTATTTACGAACTGAACTATAGTAAAGATATCTACAATCTAGCATTGGCTATATTGATCATTTATTTCCCACTAAAATTCACCGCCAGAACGTATTTTCCACTTCCCGTCGCTTCTAAAAGGTTTTAGACGATGATGCCGTCAAGTGTTTAACGTCTACAATTTCTCTATCTCTCAGAGCTTTTTGCCGTTGTCTATCCATGATTAGGGATCAGTGATCAAAAAATATATGTACCTGCTATGTGATTCACTGACACTGAAAGAATCGCATGTACAGGCTGTCTGTTGAAGAAAATATCAAGAAAAATGTGATGTTGGTTGTCGAAAAAAACTTCAGAGGATATATGGTCGAAGTTTCTTGCATATTAAAAAAATCTTTGAATTTTATATACATACAATGTAGTTTGAAAGTTGACCAAATCAAATGAAATTCAGTTTTCCAGTTCCATGGAAAACAGGTCAACTCAGCTTAAGTGAAGAACCTGAATCAGTTATATATAAATGAAAATTAATACTGACCGCAAACAGAAACCGGAATAAATAACTGAGATAGTAAGGAATCAGTTGTTTACATAGCGTTACCATGGTTACTTTATTATACACCGTCAGATTCTATTTCGAGAACTGGTAAAGATGTCAGTTTATTATTTAAAAAAAATAATTTTTAATAATTTATATTCATAATTATAAAAGCATGGGCTATAAGTTTTATGATCATTTATTACTCACAACCCACGCATTTTTAGACGAAATTTTGATTGCAAGTTTTGATCCAAACTGACTGACGGATCAACAATTCAAGTTAAAAAACATGAAATAAAAATAGCTTCTAAACAATTGACCTAATATCAAAAAGAAAATCAGAATTCTTTTAACGAGTATAAAATAATTTCATCTTTTTTAGATTTACGTTCTCAACCTACAGTCGATTATTACAACATTTTTAGGTTGGGCCGATATGCCGAATTTTTATGCACGTTTATTCATATAAAACCATTGCCAGGACTATCCGATAATCCGATCAATCGCGGTTTATCATTCTTGCGCGTCTAGTTTAATACTGAATAAATAACTACACCGAATACTGATTGACAGTAAGAAAGGTAACTATAAAACGAAGGGAAAAACTATTTTTACGGGACAGTATAATAAATTTTGACGAATTATAAATTGGGTTAGTCGCTTATATAAAATGCTATTAATATTAAAACTTCTGTAACCCAAAAGTTCGAAAAGGTTGACTTGAAGTGAACACAGTATAACAGTTTCATGACACGATCATAATACCAATGTTTATAAGGGATACCAACAGCTGAACAACAAAAAATATATACAGTGGTACCAATTTATACACTAAATAGTCCAAGCTGTGACCGTATAAAAGTCTACAGGACCAACACTACTTAAATTTTCGTCTACCACCCGATTTGACGTTTTTCATCATATTATATGTAACTATTTTTATTTTTTTTATATTTCTTTGGACTTTTAAACTTTTGTATATTCAGCCAGTATTCAAAAGTCTTAAATAGGTTTACTTAAAGATAACAAATTTTACATCCCCATAGAAAACGAAGTAGAGTTGTGTAACTCAGATCTGAACCGGTTCAAAGAGCCGACTCCGACAGAAGATCCGTGAGAGTCGACTCACTTTTTTTTTGAGCCGACGGATCAACGGATCCGCATAACTCAGTGAAACACTTAACACACAGAAGCACATTTTACACTTACGTATCAGTTCTTGCTTTGATGCATCTGTCAGCTCAAATGACTCATGTATCACATGTTTGGCTATGCATTCTTGATTCTATTATATTCGTGATATGATTGACTGAACTAGGTAACTCGGTGGCAGACTGCAAAAACATATTCAGAACTCGGCTCTTTTTGAACCGGTTCAGTGAGCCGGCTCACATACGGGATCCAGATGCAAAGATGCAAATCGCTAAAAAGACCCGTTTTTCTCATCTTTAAAACGAAGACACAATAAGAAGGATTCATCATATAATGAAAGTTTAGTTGTGTTGTCCGGTAGACTTTTGTGCGGTCCGAGTTTAGACTGTAAAATAATGCTGACTGTGAAATGCAATGGTAATGTGACACGTATAAAAAACATTGCATGCTTATAAATTTCAACTTTGAAGGTGTTTATAAAGAGAAGAAAAAACTTGAGTTTTTTTTGTGTTGCTTGGATCAGAAGCAGACGTGACATGGAAAATAAAAATATACGGAACGAAGCCACGTTAAAAAGAGAATATCTCTGTGTTTTTATTGTGTCACTGGTGTATGTGAGTTCGTATTTATATTAAAAAAAAACGAGTGTGCTTTAGACCACACTACTGAAGTAAAACTTGCTAACAATATATACCTAATTAAAATTAAAAAAATAATAAAAAAAAACCTTAAACAACCTTAAAAATATTACTCGCTGCGGACAGGATTCGAACCTGTGCGATCAAAGCACATTAGGCTTCGAGTCTAATACTTTAACCGCGTGGCCAGTCTACCGACGTGTGGACGTGCCGTTAAAACAGTATACAAAGAGCACATGTTCCAGTTGATAGTCTCAAGTTCCGTTCGCGTTCTCCGTTCGGCGTTCGCAATTTCCGTAAGAATTTCGTCTCGCATTCGCTACCTTACTCTCCAAGTCAAGCATGCATAAAGAAGTTTTACTTCAAAAATGCTATAGATGTAGCTAAATGTTTATAACAACTAATTATAATCTTTATTTCATGCTGATATTTTCTAAGTAAAACGTCTTTAGCAACGAATTGGTTTGAAATTTTTTGTAAACTTAAAGGGAAATGATGATGAGATCTAACTAAATCGATTTATGTCCCCCGAAAATCCGGATTCTGTTTATTAAAATCGTTAAATCCATTTTCGAGAAAAATTTACATAACATCTGCATACACAAGAATTGCTTCTATTAACGACAACACCTTTCACATATTATGCTATTCAAAGAACTGAATTATTGTGCAGTATGTGAATTAAAAATAACGCCTATTTTTATATAAATTTATACAGTTTTTTAGTTTACAAAAATGTTAAACAATGCGAGGGCGTTACCTGGCCACGAGGCACGTCACACATTTGAGTGATATATGTCGTACACGAAATTTTATAAAAAAAATTGTTTTTCTATGGTATAGCCCAAGGCTATGACGTATTTGTGATATCAGTCAGAAATACGAAAAAAAATATAACAGACGTCAGCTGTTTTTCTGTGTCTAATATCTTTTGTTTGACAGCTGAAAGCCGTGTGCCACATATTGTTCAAACTTAACGTTATATTCAAATTAGCAATTGCTTAACTTGGGGCTGCAAATTGTATAAGTAATATGAAACATTTCAAGAAGTTTATACCAGCGTTTTTTAAACTTGTTCGCGTAACAACCCTTTAGAAAAATTGTTGCTGAGCCACAATATAAAACATAATGTCACAGCTGCCATAATATACAGGAATGTTCAGAAAGTCCCGAAACGCTGAGATACCTATCTCAAAAGAATGGTGTTTTCATATGGAAAATATTCCGAATAAAAGTTTCTCAATTCTAAGCAACGCTTATTTTGGTGACAAAAATTTCCCCCCTCGGGAGCGCCCTCTCGGGGGGCTGGAGTCAACTCTAAAATTTCAAATGGCACAACCTGTTTTTCTCTATTAGATTGTATTTTTCAGACAAAAATAAACATCTTTTGTTCGAGAAAATAAGCGTTGCTTAGAATTGAGAAACTTTTATTCGAAACATTTTCCATGAAAACACCACGGCTTTGAGATATTAACAGCGTTTCGGGACTTTCTGAACATCCCTGTATATGTGTCATCACACATAACCTACTGTTGGCGATTTTTTAAAGCGTACATCTTAGAAAAACTTTTTTTTTTGGCGAAAATCGAAATCTCTCAGAACTGTTTCAAACCATGCTTATAGAAAATGGCACTCTGATTGTAAAAACGTTTCTTAAAATAATTGAAACACTTAACCTACATTCTCGCGGGTCTGTACGTCGCGGCCGCCATATCATATATTTCTCTGTCTAAAACCATCCACACACTTGATGCGTGCATATATTATCCATGCTCAATGCGCACCTATCACAGTCATCTGTTTGTGTCTGTTTGGACGTCCACCTGTCTGTTTGTCAATGCAATGGACAGTTGAATCACGGACGAAACAACTGAGCGTTTCAAGAAACAGAAGAAAGTGTAACACTGACGTTTCATGTTTGTGCAAAACGCGTTTTTTTTCAATCGATAGATAGTTCGTAAAAATTGTTTCAAATGCTTTAAAAACATCATTAGTATCTTTTCTAATATGAGCTATTACACAATTAGAGGTATTGCTAACCGCTTCTTCATTTATGTATTTCAAAATGTTGAGAACTGATTTTGAAAGTGCTTTTAGGTTTTCTAATTTTATGACTATAATACGACTGAAAACTTATTTACAGGTTTCTTTTCAATTTTTTTTATATATTCTGGTCATATGTGTAGAGGACATTGTTACGAGTTACAAAGACTTATTTTATGTGGCAAATTAAAAGGATAAGAAGAAAAGAACTACCTGGATTTCTAATATTTAAAATTGGCCAAATATTAGCACATATAGTGACTTAAAATCACTGGTAACAAATGGTTTCCAAGATCCTGATGTAAAAATATGGAACTTTCTGATGATTATATATCATCCACTGGTGTAACTCGAAAAGCAGTAGGCTATTAAACAGTTACCGATTTTTAAAATCGGTCTAGTAGTTCCATACAGACATAACGTCAAATTGATAAAATCTTTTTTTAAAAGTTAAAAGTGTATCCAAGTATTTGTTGTTCACACCGTAGGTACCTATATAGGATGCCATTTTGTTTTCAATTATGTAATGGAAACAGATTTTAGCAGTCGTTAATGTCTCGACTGTCATTTTAAAGAAAATTAATGACGAAACGAAATTACGTAATATTGTAAAAGTTCTTTTCTTTAAAATGATGTATTATTTTATTTATTGCTTAACCTCAAAATGATTCGTGTGTAGAAATTCCTTTCGTTTTCATCAGCTTTTCAATAAATATGTAGACAACAATAAGCCTTAGACATACACGTCTGTTACAAATAGAAACAGTTCTGATTTGAATAAATAATGTCCTGGAACCGCCTGGTACCTTTTACCGATTGTACAAAAAAAAAATCTCCATTACAACACAAAACAACTTTAAACACTTCTAACCACGAAATACCTTCATATTTCTTGTAACAAAACGGATTGAAAGTTGCGAAATAGCAAACGTGAAAATTAATAGCTGATACAATTTATATTTAATGGAAAACTCTTAGAAATAATAGCGCTTGTTTGATAAAGGTTTTTAACTGTTTTGATTATTTGAACCTAGCTTTAATTAATTTTTTGTTTTATCCTTATAAAATGATAAAGTGAAAACCTAATTGATACTTTCAATAGTTCTCAGATAATATCTTGGGAATGGTTTTGACGAGAATCTCATCTTCAAACAACAGAAGCTGTGATAAAAATACCACTTTTTTCAATAACTAAATCCAAGCGTTTCAATGAATGAAAATTTTGTTAAACGTAAAACAAAATAGAATCAGTTACTCAGGAGTATAGTTTCGTCTTCTTTTATAGAAGAGTGCGTGAATCATTTCATTGAATGGACGTTTGCTATATTATATGCGTATATGCCTAGACTAGATTGGCTACATTTATGGGTTCATAGCTGTCAGTCACAAGTCGACTTGCTGACAGACAGACGGGTCAGACAGATCGACTGACAGTTAAACAACACGAACTGGCATAGACCTAACCTCTTAACTTGCCGTGAGCACCTCGCCTACAACTTGAATTAATAAATATTTGATATACCCACCGCTAGCTTTATAGTATACTCGTAGTTATAGTAGTGTTCAAAAAAAAACATTTGACAGAACAACTGAATGTTGCCTGTTCAAATGTCAAATCCACACAAAAAAAATCACATGAATTTTGGAAACAAACCTGACATAAACCTCTACTTGCATTTGTCACACTTCAAAGAGGTTGAATATTTATCCAACATCGTATTCTCTATTATCATGGTTTGTTTCTGTGCAGAAATAAATGAACGACGATAATCTATTATGGTAATCAATACCAATAATTTTTTGACACACCTCACTATAAAAGTACTATTTTTCACTATTTGTCATGAAATGACACATTTAACGATAGTATTGTAAAGTTGAATAAAGTAAAATAAACTTAGGGTAAGAATTGAACGCAGCCTACAATCAAAAGTGATCTTGCTCAAAATTGAACTGTCAAAAATTTTGAAAATTATATGAAAGTCAGTTACCTCATAGGAAGTACGTGCAAATAAATGTAGACTGTATCTTGGTTGATACATAAACTATTATTTATAATAATAATAAAATATCTTTATTTAATAATAATAATAATAATAATGCGTTTAACGCCCGTTTGTCGACTTTATGTCATAACAGACGCCATTCGCACCATTACCATTTTTTCATATACCACTTCCCGTTATTTTCTACATTTTTTACAACTTGAACTTATGTAATAGCAATGGGCGAATGAAGGAACTATAGGAAATTAAGATAAGGTAGGTAATTTTTTAAACTACGAGTTTGATAGGTAATCAGCAATGGCCTCAAATAAGGAACCACCTCGATAATTTATCTGGAATTAATTGAGGGAAACCATGGAAAACCTCAATCAAGATGGCCGGTACAGAAATTACCGTTTCTCGGCGAGCGGCAGTAGGAAAAAGTCCCAGCCACATTTGCCCCCGCCGGGATTCGAACCCGGTACCTCCCGAATGCGAGTCTAGTGCTGTCACCACTACTCTACCCAGCTCGGTAAATATCTTTATTTAAAGACTATATAAACAGTGTAAATGGTGTCATACAAATATATATATTTGGATATACATATATCATAATTAATTAAAAATCCAGCAATCCCTGCAAAGTAGTGGAACTTTTATTGAAAGATATTTAATGAAGCTACTTTAAAATGAATCAGAGATTTGGGTTCTATACATACAACTACAGACAGGCATTTAAAAAAAAAAACAGCGACTCAAAAACAGGTAAATTCATCGAAAGCTGACTTTTTCAACGATGATATAAGTATGATGGGAAAGTAAAAAAAATCGGATTGCAAGTTTTTGTAAAATCACAATAAATAATGCGTATGGGAGAGAGATCAACGATATAATTGTATTGTATTGGTTTTACGGAGGCTGTTGGTTAGCTTTAAGGGTTTAAAAATCAGCCCCTTATAATAATAATACATCGCATATATATCTGTTGTATGTATAAGGCTTAGACAAACATATCGCCGTACGGCCAAACAGCTCTGAACAATGGAACGATGTTTTTACAGCCTGATCTCGCTACGTGATCGGCGTCTGCGTGTAACTGATATGCCCGTCGCGTGATTCTGCATGGAAGGGCGTCAATCAATTATTTTGCCTCGATTCCGACTGGCGCGCTCTTGTCGCTGTACTTTTGTTTCAGTCTAGGGCTTCGCACGACACTCCAATCTAGAATCGGTTCAAATAGCCGGCTCCGACAGAAGATCCGTGAGAGCCGACTCACTTTTTTTTGAGCCGACGGATCAACGGATCCGCATAACTCAGTGAAAAACTTAACACACAGAAGCACATTTTACACTTACGTATCAGTTCTTGCTTTGATGCATCTGTCAGCTCAAATGACTCATGCATCACATGTTTGGCTATGCATTCTTGATTCTATACAGGTCGCGATATGATTGACTGAACTAGGTAACTCAGTGACAGACTGCAGTAACATATTCAATACTCGGCTCTTTTTGAACCGGTTCAGTGAGCCGGCTCACATACGGGATCCAGGTGCAAAGATGCAGATCACTAAAAAGACCCGTTCTTCCCATCTCTACTCCAATCTCTTCCATCAACATCCAACATCACGTAAACAGTACATGCCCGCTGTGTTGAGTTTCAAATAACCAACAAGATGCTGAAGCAGCGTCTTTATCGATTCATGGGACAAGTTTCTTTGAAGTGATTCTTCTTTAGAACAAGTTCGATTCGTGAGACTGAAAGTGTAACGAAACGTTGCATCGCTCAACGCCTCCTTTAATACCGCACGCGCTTGAGTTAGTGAGTAAAACACTGGGATTAGTCTGCTGTGTTGAGTTTCAAAGAACCGATCAGATGCTGAGACTGTTTCTATATGGATTCTTAGGACGAGTTTTTTTTAAGTGATTCTTCTTTACGTACGGTAGAGCACGTTCGATTTGTGCGACTGAAATTGTAACGAAGCGTTGCATCGCTCGACGTCTCCTCTAATACCACGTGGGTAAGTTAGTGAGCGCGCTCCGATGCAGCGATCGTAACAGGCAATTTGAGCGTATGAATAAGAACGGATGTATGTGTCTATAGTCGACGGGACTAGAAGTTTTCACTTGTGTAGGGTGTGTCTCTTTTGGAAAATATTGTCTCGGTCGAGTTTTATTTTTTCGATTTCTCGTTCTCGTTGATAAAAAAAGGACAGTACCGTCGTGGTTACAACTCGATCTGGATATCGTCTTATTAATAACCATCGCGTCTAGTTCTTGGTTTCGTCTCCGTAATCGTCTTATATTTGGTTACAGAACGCATTGTCAAAAAATCTGGTTTAACAATGGCCTTAGATTGTAACCATACATATTTCTTTATAAAAAAACATCGTAGAATATTTAATCAATCCTGCTCAAAAAATATTTCATCCATTGAAGCTTTAGATAAGTATTTATTTAACATAATTTCAATTTCTACTTTGAAAACATTTTCATAGGCATTTTGATCAAAATTAGCGTGAAAAATATGTATAAATTTTTATGAAAGTATTATTGATATATGAAAGATGAATTGTCTCTAAATCGTATCTCTCAGAACTAGTGGGATAGCATACTAGCCATCCCTGCCGTTCAAGCAAAGAGGCGTTAAAATGCTATTTTGAAGCAGACCTTCCAGACAAGAACTTGTGTTCCTACAGGAATAAATAGTGTATATATGCATTGAAATAAATTGTAAATTTAAATTAATGATATGTTATAATTAAATACATACTACATTTTCAGTACCTACTTTTTTAAATAACGTGTCTTAAAAATCAGAGTTTTATTATTATTATTAATTAATGTCAAGTATTTGTCCCGGTCTTACACCATCTAATACCCGCCACCTCCACCATATTTATCAAACATTTGTTTTATAACTTCCAAAAAAACTAAATCTAATCGAATCTCATATTTATAATTTCGAAAATATGCTCTTAATATTGATAGTCAGTGGCGTGCATAAAAATATTTTCTTTTTTAAATAAAAAAATATGTCACAAAAATACTGAAAAGAAAATATTATCAGTAAGTTCCTGTTATCAGAGACACTATTATGAAAGGTGTCAATTTTTTTGTAATATTTAAATTAACAATCAATAAAAAATATTTTAACAAAACAAAATTACTTGCAATACTATTCAATTGGTTTTTATTTATATAAACGACGTCTTTCATATAAATAAAAACCAATTCAACAGTATTGCAAGTAATTTTATTTTGTTAATATATCTATTACTGTTGGTAGAGTCAATATTATTAATAAAAAATATTATTGACCGATTAAATTTTTCATGTCGAAAAATATTCAATATAGAAAACTATCACTTGATTGCTCCACTGCAGTGTACAAATTTTTTGTCCCTAATTTTTATGGTCCGCTACTGTTTCGCAGACGCAGATTTTAAATTTAAAGCGGTACAGAATGCAAACTAACACGTTTTTGTTTGAAGGTTGTGCGCCATGATCTCTATTCAGTTGTTTTTGTTACATATTGATTTTATGCGAAAATGGAATATGCTTCACACACATACCTACACACTTGTAAAATATATTTGTCGGTCTCTTTCTACGTTGACTTCTTTGTCTTATCCGCCATGAACACTGCTCTCCTGCACGTATTTTATTATTCCAGTTCCATCATTAAATAAGGCCATTTGAACCATATAATTTATTTTATTTTATATTTATTATATTAAAAGTTTAATTGGTACTTAGCGATGTAATTGTACTGTAGGGATCTGTTTTATCTAAAAAAATACGCGTCACTAATGATCTTAGTTGGCAAGCCTCTATAATCTACAAACT
Organism: Venustoraphidia nigricollis; assembly: GCA_034508555.1. Taxonomy (NCBI): domain Eukaryota; kingdom Metazoa; phylum Arthropoda; class Insecta; order Raphidioptera; family Raphidiidae; genus Venustoraphidia; species Venustoraphidia nigricollis. The sequence continues at coordinate 251,535 of JAVRKA010000032.1, read as the reverse complement.
ATAGCTCTATGGATGCTAATAAAATTGAGTGATCGACATCTGATTGGTCGTTTGAAACTCAACACAGCAGAAGGCAGTGTAAGGATATTTTAAGGTATCTATTCTGCAACAGCGCTGTAAAATTTCTATCTCACTTAAACGTATGTAATTAATAAATTTGTTAGAAAGTGACGAAAAATTAACAGGGGTTACAGAATCGCGCCATAAATTAAAACTTAAAACTTTCGGTTTGCCTTGTGATGAAACGAAAAACCGCGTATTTGATAATGCGACTTTGTGCGTCCTTAGCCAGACAACAGAGCATGCGCCGGTCACGTGATAACTATATATGTCGGTGGGAAGGACTGTAGTGTCAGCAAACTCCTTCGAAAGAAACAGGTTCCACTGTACGTTGAACAGACGAAAGACCTATATTTTATACCACGCATCGTTCTGGGTTTGCAATATAATGTTTTTATTACAATTGTCACCAACGTTGTGTAAATATTACCTTATTTATAAAGCGGTAACTTTCTGACGGCTCCATTTAAAAAAGAGATATTGTTAACACAATACGCATATTTTTGTACCTAAAACGGTTTTTGTTAAGGCTTCAAATCGGTGAGTTTTACAATGACATATTATTTTTAACTAAGATGCAATGTATTTTGTTCTAGTTGCTCGATCCGGTGCATTCGGGTACAAATCATTATTTTCGCTCACTGCACATCCTTCATTATTGTTGTTATAAGTAGTGGGTCAATTGCTGTTTTTGCTAGTACTGAAACTGCAGCAACAGTGCTCTTATTCTTCTTTATTTTCTATTTTAAGTTTAGTTTAAAAACGCGCGTACATAATTACACACTCGTTTTTTTTTTAATAATCGATTACGAAGTCGTTTTCGGTTAGAGTTTTGATGTACATAAGTCAATCTTTTTATTAATTGAATCGTAAATCATTTCAGTGAATGAATATTCATTGAAATACGTTCCAGTAATCTAATTAAATGAACAACTTGAAGACTGAAGTATTTTAAGAAGATTCTATGCATCATTCAAGAGCTATGGTTACGTAACGATTCTACAATCATTGGTTGAACAATGATTGCATTTGAGTGATGTCTATCTCCTGAATATTCTGTTAATATTTGCTTTTGCGTTAAAAAAATATGCAAATTTTGTCATTTCTCGTCTTGAGAATCACATAGCTTTAAAAGTCAAACATTTGTTCAAAGCTTTTTGATAATCACCGATACTTTTAATTAATTATTGCCGCAACCAAAAGAACACTAATTCTGCGAAAATATTTTCTCGTCTAGGGGTCATTAAATTTTTTTCAAAAAAATATAATTATTGTTATAGAATTCATGGATTTTTAAACTGTCGGGCCCGACTCATGTATTTTCAACTTCTTAATCTTCACTTTGTGGCGGTCATAGACCAATCAGAAAAAATCTTTACTAATTTAAAGTTAAACATTATTAAACGTATTTTTTATTGGCTGAACAGCGTAGGAGCGTGAAAAGAAGAGATAAAAAATTTGAAATTTGTGAGTAAAATCAATTGAAAATATATGGTGTTGAAAGCACAGAGTGCTAGTGTATATAGTGATGCTGTTACGCCAAAACTAATCATTCTCGTCTCTTACAAGATATTTTAAAATTCTCTTTTCAAATAATACTTTGTCAAGGATGTCTTTCCCGTGTTGGTACTTTTTCGAGAATTTCTTTTAGTTTAGTGTTTTGCTGAAGATGGGAGCTTAGCTCTTGAAATGTACATCCACTGAATAAATCTGTTGTGGTAAGAAGTAACTATTCTTTTTATTTTTAATTTCTTTCTTGTTTCGTCATTTTTTCAAAGCTGTCTTACTCGATTCGATAGCGATGAGATATCAACAATTATATCTCAGCCTTCGTCTCCAAATTCGAAACTAAAAAAATTGTTAATCTCGTGTCGAAATTCTTCGTTCCATCGGTATTTTATATTCTCTATAACGAAAAACTCTATGAAGCTTCGCAAGAACCGATACACACTCCTTACAACGAAAGAAATTCATCATTATCTTAACTTTCGATAGTTTTGAGTGTACGTATTATTGATTGTGTTTAGATTTTTGTTCGGGTGTAAGAACGGCTTAACAAAGATTCTAGACATGCATTGAATGAGGCGACGTTCACGCCCTTATCTATCAAGGAGGCCGCGACATCCCGACCTGTCGACCAATCACAAACCGTAGAAGCTTCACCCTCTTCACCAACATCCCCTATTATCTTTCTTCGCCCGTTTCTTCTTTGTACACTCATTTTTTGTAGCACTTATCGTTGCAAAGATTGAGCGTCTTATATTTTAATATTCCAATGAAACTCCTTTGGTATCTCGCTTTGTTGTCGACAATGAATCCATGCATGGACTTTAAAATCAATAGTAAAATTCATACTCTATCATATTCCATATCATACTCTGTATAAATATTACTTAGAATAATTAAAATGATTGATTGATATTTAATCAGATATGTACTTTAAAGTTTAAACGACGTTTCGGTATTTCTACCTCAGAGTCGAATTACAGTCAATTATGTCGTTACAGAGAGTTTTCGTTATAAGGAGGTATCGGTTCTGAAGGAACATCACCAGGTTCAATTAATTACTTTAACGAAGTTTTTTGTGTAGTTGGAAATTTTGAAAAAAAAATAAATCAAAACAAAACCGAGCAATCCCAAGTATATTATCCAAATCGAAGTCTCGGATATCACTTCCATCTCATCTTCAATTAATAGCCATATCATATAAAATCAGAACTTTGTAAGAAACGAAACGCAAGGAACTCAACAAAGTAAACGGAATGCCTTCATAAAATCGAATGCTTTATTCACTGCATTAATGAGTGGAAAGACAGGCGCAGTTAGTAAATTTTCTGTTAAGAAAAATCATAATAAGTTAGTGCATTTTAATGCTGACATAAGACGTTGGAGAAAATAAATGTTGCTGCATCAAAAACTTGCAACTAAAAAGTACCAACTAAAAATGACATTTTAGTGTTTAAATTAATTATACTCATATAAGTCTACTTGGTACTCATAAGATTGAAAGTATTACGCCATTTGCAACAAAGTTTTTTTATAACATAACAAAATGGCGTCATATACATTTTTCTATTTATTATTGTTAACTATACCTACAAAGAAGTTCTCCTACGAAATAGTTTATTTTCACTTCATAATAAGTATATATTAATCAGCGTTGCCAGATTTTTTTTTGCCAAGTCGGGATTTTGGAACTTTTTGATTGAAAAAAGCGGGATTCTTTCGTCGAAAGCGGGACATAGTAAAAAAACGTATATAATCAGAAGTTTTTAAATATTTATCTTTTTATTTGAGTTCAAATTACGTTTACGTGACAATAGATATCAAAAATAGCCATAGAAAATGTATTTTAATAAAAATATGATATTTTAAATCAGATTTATCCTATCGTTAAATAGTTGAGTCTTATTCGTCTTCTGAATAAAAAAATAAAAAAAAACAGAAATCAAAATCAAAAAAGTTTTATTCATTAGAAAAATATGGCGTTTCAAACAATAGTCTGAGGAGTGAGTGTTACAAATTGCAACTTACAATAAGAGAATAATTATTTACGCACGATCGAGTTATCTCCGAAAAACGGGACTGAACCTGTCCCGCGCGGGACATTTAATTTTGATTTAAAAATCGGGACGTCCCGCCAAAATCGGGACGTCTGGCAACGGTGATATTAATATATCTGACAGTTCAGGTTCGGTCATATGAGAATCTGTTTAGATTGTTTACAAAGATTACCATACACCTACATTGTTGTCTCTGTTGCTCATATGGATTTAAATGGCAACTGACAAGGAAATGACTATATTGTTAATGCATCATTTTACTATCGCTGTACAGGCATGAAAAGTAGTTGTTTAATAGGGAATCGTGCAAAAATACCTTTTCACAATTTAATGACAATTATTGAAAGACATATCAGTAATTTAATTTGACTGACCTTGATTGTGCATGGAAGCCGCCTTGTTGCCGGCAAGATAGTCGTCCTTGCATATGAACTTGTTGTCGTCGAGCACGTAGAGCTCTTCGCCCGTCGACAATTGCTTGCGGCAGACCAGACACGTGAAACAGTTCAGATGGAACACCTTATCGCGCGCTTTCCGCACCAAATCACTAGGCGATATGCCGTGACCGCATCCCCCACACTTTGTGCCGTACCGTCTGAAATTAAAACACCCAATTATTATATTAAAAATCTCGACAGGGTTCTATAAGATACTTTGTCGTTAACTAGAGATGGGAAAAACGGGTCTTTTTAGTGATCTGCATCTTTGCATCTGGATCCCGTATGTGAGCCGGCTCACTGAACCGGTTCAAATAGAGCCGAGTTCTGAATATGTTACTGCAGTCTGCCACTGAGTTACCTAGTTCAGTCAATCATATCACGACCTGTATAGAATCAAGAATTCATAGCCAAACATGTGATGCATGAGTCATTTGAGCTGACAGATGCATCAAAGCGAGAACTGATACGTAAGTGTAAAATGTGCTTCTGTGTGTTAAGTGTTTCACTGAGTTATGCGGATCCGTTGATCCGTCGGCTCAAAAAAAAGTGAGTCGGCTCTCATGGATCTTCTGTCGGAGTCGGCTCTTTGAACCGGTTCAGATCTGAGTTACCCAACTCTACCGTTAACATATACGTCTTTGTGTTATCGGACATTATTTAAGATATCGCAATTTATATAATATATAAAACAAAGTTACACCATTTATAACTAAAGCACGGCTGGACCGATTTTCATTATCTTTGATTTGTTGGATTTGTCTCCGCCCCGAATAGCAGAATAACTATTAAAACAGGAAAAATTCACGAAAAAAAATTCATTTTCTCATATATTTTGTATGGAACGGCTTTTTTTTATATGATATTTCGGGAACGGATGGACTGATTTCGATGATTTTTTTCTTTCGTCTCGGCCTCGTGAAGTTTTCTCGCGCATTAGAAAAGTAAGAAAAGCACAAAAAATCTAAAATTCGTATATGACAAGGTGCTTCAGTGAGGGGAATCGACCCGAGTGCAACCCATCCAGCAAATAGTTTATTATACAAATTGTTTGTTTGTTATACAATGGTTTGAAAGCTTAGGTGTCACATTACTACCAACCTAAGTCATAAAGACCGGGCACCAGACTCGTTAGTTACGTTAGACCGTGTCTTAAAAAAATCCGTTCACATTGCAAACTAACATCATAAATCACAAATAATTATCAGAAATAACTAAATACTATTCGATACGGATATAAACTTAGTCGTTGAGGCTATTTTTTTAAAGAAAATATAACTAAATAATATTACTAAATGCGTCCCACGATTTTATTGTAGTCTGATAAAAGCTCGGTGATTATTTTCTGGATTTTAGTGCACTACCGATATTTTTAGGTTTTTATCTATTTTATTCGGTTATGTGAACACTTTTTTAAATAACTGAACAATGCAATTCATATGTATTCAATTTTATGTAACTATATTTAAATTTATTCTGCCAATAAAAAACTTATAGATTTATACCGAATGCCAATAAAAACGAGGCTATATTTAGTAATATTTTTTTATCAAATTAATGCGATTTTTGACAAAAAATAAAAATCTATTTTTTTAAATAACGATATTTGCAGAAAAAACCACGCTAGTGTCAATAAACAAATGAAAACTCACATCTTTTTAGTTTAGACGCTGTACGACACGCAGCTACGCGTGTTTAAAATTAAAAAAAAAAGTTTATTGAAAGTTCTATACCTTCTATCTTTCTTGTACTTATCGGAATTTTTTATTAATCCTCATTTTAAGGATTGACCAGGCGTCTTTTATACAAAGTACATTAGAACTCGTATATTTTCAACCTGTGGGGTACAGTCAACTCTTGTATCTTCAATTTCTTCTTTATCCTCATTCAGGTAGAAAAACAAAATAGATAGTGTTGAAAATACACGAGTTCGACTGTATCTTGAATTTTTCATTTTTTGTGGTATTAACTGTTTGGTATCTCGTATTTTTTCGAATACCTCCTGCGGCTCTGTTTGAAAAAATGAAAATCAAACAAGTTAACTTATTTTAGCCATTCGGTATAAATTATTAATAAGGATACTACTATGTTATGTTAATCAGTAAATGATTTATGCAGCTAATTATATAATTTCAGGTTTAATGACTAGTTAATAGACTTGATACGTCAGGTAAATGGCCTGATTTGTGTTGATAAACAAAAGACATGCTATATTTACACAACTAACACGTCATTTTAACATAATAATGGCATGTTTAATATGCTTAATAAAATATTAAAAATGTTCTGGTGTCAGGGTAATTTTTATAATATGTACACCGGCTGCAAAGGATAGAAATGAAATGACTTTGTCGAGGGCCGCTTTCACTCATTAATGATACTCAGAATTATCGGATTTTTTGATAATGGATATTTATTAAAACAATGGTAGAGTACCTATAGTACGATTTAGAGAAAATAGTAGTGTCATTTCTACGTCGAATCTAAGTTTTCTAGCAAGGGATGGTCCTTTGAATGCGGTCATTTAGTTGAAACGCACCATTGACACTACAGATATCACCTGAAATTGCAAATCATGCCGCTACTCCCACTCTTCTTACTGTTCAGAGTCCACACCCTGCTACTATCTTCTCTAAACGATTATACTCCACTATATTGTGTTACGAGTCTGCAAAGTTTTCTACACTTGCAATCACACTTGCAATCACACGAGTCGCAAACGCCGACTTTCTGCCCGAGTAACACACACACATTTTTGAGAAAGCCTAGGTTTCCTAAGATAAAGGTACCGTGGTATAGCGGCCTTAATATGACGGTGAATTACATAACAAAAAACGTTTGCATGTAGAAGTAAATAAATGTGCTTTTCTTGGTGGCGGCGGCACAATCCTAACGTAAAAAAGCGGCAGCAATTTACTTACGTTATTTGGTTACGTACTTAACCGTCAAATTAAGGCCGCTATACTATGGTACCGCTATCTTAGAAAAATACAAAAATGGATATTGTAGGATAAACCAACTTACAATTATTGCGTAGGATGGCACCACTTTCGCTTACTTTCGACTAGAAAAGAAATTATTTCCTAAGGGACGAAAATACTTTACTTTTTCAATAGTTATTAGCTAGTGCAGCTTCAATCAACTTTTATTATGGCAAGTGCACCGCATATCATAATAAAAGTATTTTTTATAATTAAAAAAGAGAAAGTGTTCAAACTTTCTTATCAGAGAAAAACACGCCAATGCATTTTTAGAGTGAAAAATCATCGACGAGAAAAATTCTTTGTTATCCTATGTATAAAAAGAAACTATAAAAGCTACAGATCCAGGATATCTCATTTAAGTTTAAATATATTTTTTTCTGGTTTTTAAATTTAAAACTTAAATCAAACACGTATGTAGTTTAATGAAATGCATCTTTTGAAACGATTACCAGGTCATTTTTACGGCATTTATTTATATTTTATCTCCGAATTTCGCCTTGATTACACTTTCCTCGTTTCCGAGTAAGTCAAAGATAAAACGAATATTTGTTCTTTTTCCTTTTTCGGTTACAAACGAAGGGTTCAAAAATCAACATCAACGAGCACAAACATTTATTGTTAAAAGAATAATAATAATGATGCGTTTAACGTCCGTTTCTCGACTTTATGTCATAACAGACGCCATTCGCACTATTACTATTTTTTTATCTACCACTTCCCGTTATTTTCTACATTTTTTACAACTTCAACTTATGTAATAGCAATGGGCGAATGAAGGAATTATAGGAAATTAAAATAAGGTAGGTAATTTTTGAACTAGGAGTTTGATAGGTAATCGGCCATGGCCTCAAATAAGGATATTTATCTGGAATTAATTGAGGGAAACCATGGAAAATCTCAATCAAGATGGCCGGTACAGGAATTACCGTTTCTCGGCGAGAGGCAGTAGGAAAAAGTCCCAGCCACATCTGCCTCCGCCGGGATTCGAACCCGGTACCTCCCGATGCGAGTCTAGTGCTGTCAGCTCGGTCGTTTTAATAAATTAGATAACATTTTTAAGGCTCGGTTGTTAAAAGAATAAGAATTCGAGAAAATGCTGCATATTTTCCAGTTCCTTCCGAAAAAGACATGCTTTACATAATATTGTACAAAAATCACTTTTGTATTTGACTTTGTTGTCTATGTTTAAATACTATTAAACAAGTAAATATTTTTTTTTACTTTTATCCAACATTTTAAGATGTAGATATATTTATATTCTATGTTTTTTTGGATAGTGGCTGAAAATACAAATGCGTAAAAGCCAGAAAGTTTATGAAAAAAAAAGATAAACGTACTCGTATGTAAAAGATATATCATAATACTTACGAGAAAGAGAGATTGTGGAATATAAACGCATGACGATATAAACAAAGCTAAAATAATAATAATATTCCGCTGTTTTACGTTAATATCTGTTCTCTTTTGTTTAAAGAACACAAAAATCACTGCGAAATTCATTAATAAACTATTTATTTCATTGTTTATAAAAATAAGAATTGGTTTAAACGTTAAGGCTATAATTAAGAAAGAATCTATTTTCTTACATAAAAAAATTGTATGAAAAAAACAAGTTACTGGAGCGTTACAGTAAGATAGATAGAGAGTAGATTACAGACGCTCGACAACTGAGGTTATTACAGTAAGATGACGATGCTACATGCCAAAACGGAATCTTCATTGCGTGAAACAAAAATGAAAACATTTGTTTTATAGATTCTTGTTTGATACGCGGTTAAGTAAACAATACAATTACATGTTTTGTAAGTTGTATCTACATAAATCTTGACATCAAATTCGGAATTAAACTTATAAATGCTAATTTCGGATCATAAAAATGCTAACTAACTCTGGTTTGTTGAAAGGATTTGCCTCGAGGCCACCTACGTAGTTGTTTCGTTTATTGAAGGTCATCAACTGCTAGGATTATCTGGACTTTGTACCAATGGGGTCGTTCCACATTTTCTGCATTACAAATAGATTATACATACATTCCCCAGTTCTAAACTGAGAACCCATGAAAGATTTAGATCTTTAACCAACTTCAGTTAGACATGTATATATTTTTCCCATATATTTTTTAACAAAATCGGTTCAGTCGTTTTTAATCGATATAAAAAAAATAGTTTTTTTAGTATAATCATATGTTACCTCATATCTCCAATATTTGTGAACCGATTTTGATAATTCTTTTTCTATTTAATGAGACGTACCTTCAGGATGGTCTCACATAACTTCAGTAGTTTTTTCTAGTTTAATAATAAAATATTAAATAAAAAAAAACCTTGTAACGCGATTATGGCCATAGAAGTCATTTCGCACTATTTAAAATTAAAAAACTAATAATAAGAAGACGGTTAATAACGTGCAAAAGTACCATAGTCACTAAAAATATAAAAACTTTTTAAAAAATTGAACGTCCTTCAAAAGGTCGGTATCAATTTAATGAAATTACATCGGTTCATAAAAATTTATCGTAATTAAATTAGCGCCGATCTCAAAAGTAACGCTTGTTTGTGTTTTTTTTTTTTTTTGAGAGGAAAATTCAATTCTTTTTTATTTTATTATTAACCGATATCTTCGCGAATGGTGCACTGTACTACATATAGATAAAGTTTAAAAACTAAATGGGACGCAGTGTACTACATACAATATCTGAAACGTTCACCCTTTAATAAGATTTGAATACAAACTACCCACAGAGCGGTTTTAAAGCGATATCGTTTACCCCCCTGTTTATTCGCTGCCAAGCGAAAATCATCCCTCGGTTGAATGTGAACAGAGTTTGCATTCAGCTAACTCCGTAAACGCTTCACAACTCCGGGGTGCGTTTGATGTTGCCCCTGACTTTTTAAGATAAGTACGTTTTCATTTATTTATGGTAATTGTGGCAAAGGGCGCCCTCTAGCTATATTATATCAACTAACAGCCAGCAAGGCCGACGTTACTTTGATCTCAAACTGATCCATTTATTGTGACGATTTTTTTTTTCAAAATGTTAACTCGGTGAACGCGGTAGACTAGTTTTCGAAGCAATTCCCTGCCTGGGCAGGAGAATAGCCGACGACAACCTGGTGCAATAGCTAGTAAACAAATAAATTCGCAAATTCAAATGTTAATACTTAGTTTAAACATAACAGAACCTTAATTTTCTTTTGAACGCTTTAATAACTTTTTTAATGTTAAAAAGCAAATAAATAGACTTTTATAGTAATTCTTATGGCTGATTATTGTACCAATTATTCGCCATTTAGGTTCGAATGTAATACATAATTAGTATATAACCACTTTATTTAATGCTGGGTTTGTAATTTCAAGGAAATTAAAAGTTATTCAAACTGAAGAAAATAATTAAACCTGAAGCATATTTTGTTTGATGACACCGAGCTGGGTAGAGTAGTGGTGACAGCACTAGACTCGCATTCGGGAGGTACCGGGTTCGAATGCCGACGGGGGCAGATGTGGCTGGGACTTTTTCCTACTTCCTCTCGCCGAGAAACGGTAATTCCTGTACCGGCCATCTTGATTGAGGTTTTCCATGGTTTCCCTCGATTAATTCCAGATAAATATCGAGATGGTTCCGTATTTGAGGTCATGGCTGATTACCTATCAAACTCCTAGTTTAAAAAATTACCTACCTTATCTTAATTTCCTATAATTCCTTCATTCGCCCATTGCTATTACATAATTTGAAGTTGTAAAAAATGTAGAAAATAACGGGAAGTGGTAGATGAAAAAATAGTAATGGTGCGAATGGCGTCTGTTATGACATAAACTCGAGAAACGGACGTTAAACGCATTATTATTATTATTATTTTGTTTGATGATGAAGTCAGAGTAAGCTTTGAAATAAACGAGTATGACAGAGGCCTGGAGATGAGCTATCTGCAATATTTCTACAAGGGAGCCGTTTGCTGTTACAATCTTTGTTGCGCAATTGTTTGATTGTGTGTGAGGGCCTTAAGACTACAATAAATTTCTCCTGTATTCATGTAAAACCCAGCTGATGAAACGGACCATTGACCATTAAAAACACGAGCAATGTTTATAAGTAGCGTAGCCGAAGAAAAGTCATGCAGCAAAATGACGCAGCCTCATGGCGCGCCATTCAACTATAAAAACAGAAACGCATCTGTCTACGAAACAATACCTAGTGCCCAAATTTTAAGTAGGTAATGGTATAAGTCAAATATGTTTATAACACCTGTTTTAAGTATTTTCATACCAATCTTTGACACGGGTAAACAGCGAAATAAGCATTTCTATCTCTTATAAGATATCAACATAAGGACTAATTTAACTTAGAAAAAAACCCGGGTCGCAGTGCCAAAACCCTGCCGACAATATAGTGTATTTGCTAATACTTATAACTTAAGTTGGTTTTTGGGCAAAATAAAAAAATTGACTACTTAATACACCCCTTAAAATAACATTTTTTCTCTAAATTGCAATATTATTATCAATCGAACCTCTATACCAAGTTATATACCTACACCTTTCAGTAAATAATTCACTATCTGCAAAATAACTTTTTCATAAAATTTGTAAATCCGGTCCTGTCGGGCCGATTTTATTAAAATTTTAGGGACACATTTTAATTACTATCAGAAGGTTAAATTTCAATTTTGAAACGATTCGAATAATTTTTTCGGTATTTTGGGGCCCAAAAACATTTTTCAACCCCTAAAAACTACCCTTAAAATGGCCCGATTACGCCCATTTTAAATAGGCTTCTGGCGGTGATGGATTTCAATGCGCGGCCATATATATATATATATATATATAAACATTTTCAAAAATGGTGCCAAAGTGTTTAGGAGGTTATGAAACGTCGAGAAATTTTGGTCCGACCCCTAGGTCCCGCCATCCGACCAACGCCAATAGTGTATGTTGCCTATAGCAAATACACTAAAAATGATAACGGGAAGTAGATGAAAAATCGATTACAAAATTTGTATCTAACAAGCAGACAGACAAGAAAGCGTGCTTACAAAAACGTGGTAGAAGAATGTGAGGTATTTCACCTAATCTATACGTATATAACGAGATCAGCAGTGAGAAGAGATTATTCAAAACATCCTAACATCCGGAAACTTTTAACTGTTAAAGTTTTAAGTTTGTAAATTTGTAAACTAGGGCATAATGTTACACCTGTTACGTAAATTGTTATTATGTTAAGTTCACAATGTTCAGTCTTCAATATATTGCTAATCTAAAATCTGTCAGTTACAAAATAAATTACTTTAGGTGATTTTACAATACAGTAAAAAATTAGTCTATACCTAATACAAACCTTTTGATTATAAAAGCTATCTGTTCATTCTATTCTCAAAATATAAAGTATTGATGTAAACTATTTTATTTTCGAAACGTACAGAATTGATTTAATGAAAATGCTGCAGAAAATTATGCTTCAGAGGGTAAACAAGATTTTAATTTAAAAAAATATTTGCATTGTGGATGCTTTTACATTACTAAGGAAAATAGATTTGGGTTCAAGTATTAGACTATCATGACGGAACTTTGCAATTTTGGTTTGAAAAAACACTATATTTGCGAGAGATCAGGAATTTTAATCTTGAAGTACCTACTAGATAAAGATGGAATAAGGTGCCATATTTGGACGAAAATAACATAGCCAGTCTGAAGGATGAAGAAATTTCGAATATGTCAAAATTATGGTCTATGGATTTCTAACCAATGACATTACTGACATCTCAACCTAGGAATGACTTTGAACAATATTTACTGTTTCAAAAATTGTGGGAAGTATTTTTTGTTTGATTTTCCATCAAGTTTATTGGGTGGACACGGATTTTATCATTCACAATTTGATTCTATGGATGTCCCATTCACATCATTACAAGATAGATAGACTTAATTCAACTCATGTTATAAGCGTGTATGTTTTCATCTTTATCATCATTAATTGTAAATTATAGACGATCGATAGCTCTAGTCTATTTGATACTAGGATCATATCATCATTACCATCATCAATCATCATTATAATATATTGGAGATTATGGACGCTTGACAAAAAAGCGTGGAAGTTTGTCATCATTCTATATAAGAAAAATATATTGCAGACGGTCAATAGCTCAGAGCATACGCGTCTGATAATGTATTTTTTTTTCATTATCATCATTGTTATTAGATACTAGATGAGTAAAGACATACCTGAAAAAGTCGTTCCTGCAAAATAATTTTGACTCCCTCGAGAAGCACTTGTCAGTGAGCGGCGCGTGACAATCGTAACAGCGAACGCAGTCGGCATGCCATGTCCTCTCCAGCACGTTCAGCAGGAACTTGTCGAGGATTGGCTTGTCGCAGCCCGCGCACGCGATTAGCATCCCGGCTGCCGGCTCGCACCGACCTGTCAAACATCAAAATTGTTGTTAACAAAATAATAAAGCAAGAACATACAGAAAATTGATGAGTGCAACAAAGAAGACATAAATTGCGAAGTCGAATTGAGCGGCGATAAGTATAAAAAAAACCCGGGTCGCAGTGCCAAAACCCTGCCGACAATATGGTGTATTTGCTTGTATAGGGCCGTGTGGTTTTATACTTTTATTATGTGAAATTAAGTTTGTTTTTGGGCAAAATAAAAAATTTAACCCCTTAATACACCCCTTAGAATAACATTTTTTTTTCTTAATTGTAATATTATTATCAATCTAACGTCTATATTGAATTATATACACCCTTCAATAAATAAGTCACTATCTGCAAACTAGTGTTTTCATAAAATTTGTAAATCCGGTCCTGTCGGGCCGATTTTATTAAAATTTTGGGGACACTTTTTAATTACTACCAAAGGGTTAAATTTCAATTTTGAAACGATTCGGAGAATTTTTTCGGTATTTTGGGGCCCAAAAACATTTTTCAACCCCTAAAAACTACCCTTAAAATAGCCCGATCAGGCCCATTTTAAATAGGCTTCTTGCGGTGATGGATTTCAACACGTGGTTCAAATTTCGTTGATATCAATTAACTCTTTCGAAAGTTATTGCCCGTACACACACACACACACACACACACACACATATATATATATATATATATATATATATATATATATAAACATTTTTAAAAATGGTGCCAAAGTGTTTAGGAGGTTATGAAACGTCGAGAAATTTTGGTCCGACCCCTAGGTCCCGCCATCCGACCGACGCCAATAGTGTATGTTGCCATATGGTAAATACACTAATAATGTAGAAAGCCTGTGTTTTAGTAAATTCTAATCCTCTTCTAGATGAGGTAAAGATGCTAGTGATGGGTCGTTGAAGATTTTTAACATCAATAAAACGAAACCGTAACCTAGTTGAAAAACCAGTTGATATCGTTAACTACGCTGTGCAGGACTTTATTAAGTTGCGCCCGTAAAAATGTTTGTATCTCATTGGATTTAAATAACGAACACATCAGTGCTGTGGTTCATGTGTTGGTTTCATTCGTTTGGTTTTGTTATCGATAAATGCAGTACTTGAGATGTAAATTCTAAAAACCGTCTAACGATGAACATTCGTTGAAACAGCGACTCATCACTATATAGAGAGTTGAGATTTGGAATATGTCTGGATACTGACCCTAAACTAATAGATAAAATGCACATATTCGTAATCCAAAAAAGAACCCGTGCTAAAACCGATGCTTGTAAAATTTTAAACACTGATAGCCCATTAATAACATTTGTTTCATTTACAATTTGATTTACCTCATTTAAACCCGGTTACATGGCAAGAAAAACTAAATTAATTGACACAAATAAATTGATTATCGGAAACGTAAAAAAAATCGTGATTTCAAGTTCAGTGTTAATTTCGACAAAAAAATAAAATGAGAAGCACTACTGGAGAATAATTAAACGAATATAACTCGTTAATATAAATCATATTGCAAACTCGAAGAAGTTTTTTTTTCAAAAACAGTATATCTTTTTTAATTGGCAATTTTTAATGTTGAAAAGTCTAACAGCTAAAACGAAACTTAATTAATCAAAAACTCTAGCCACGTGTTGAAATATTATTACTGTCATAGTACAACGTTAATTTACTGATTTATAATAAAAATGTTGATTTATCTTGAGAAAAATAATTTGATCTAAACGATTGGGTTCAATAAATCAGTGGCGCAACGTCAAAGAGTTATTTTTTTTTTAAATACTAGCTGCGAAACTGGCTTTGTTCCGGTCAAGTTCTGTGCGAATGCAATCTTTAATTGACAAAGAGAACACTAATTTGTGATAGATTTCAATCAAGTCTACCGTACCTCTCGACGAAATTATAAATACAAAATTATCAATACTAAAATAAAATTGTAAAAGTAGGTTCCCCTGCAAATTATTTTTAATTTTGGTATACTCAAAAAATAGGTAGCGTTATACTAATTTCCATGAATAAAATATATAATGACATTTTTTTTTCTATGTCTACAATTTCATAGTTGGGTGTCAATTTTGTGATCTCTAATGAAGAAACGTCCTTCAAAAATTGCTAGTAAGTCATAACCAATTTTGATAAAATTTAAAATCAAAGTTGAATTTTATCCACCTACGAAAAATCACAGTAATTTTAACATAACCACAGTTATAGTAATTAATAAGTTATAATCAAATTATAAAGGTGGATTCATAGCAAAAAAAAATAAATTATTCAAATAATACAAGACGTTGATGTATCAACAATTCGGTTAATGTAAAGTTTGTGTATAAATCGACATTAACGCGAGTGAAGCCGCGAATACTGGCAGATATTAATTAATTGCTGAATGAATATAATTAATGTGCACACAAAAAAAATTCACAAGACACGCTATTGTTACAATAAATCAATACCTATTATTATTTAATTAGTAATTTGCTGGTATACCATGTCATATCTTCTTTAAGATTGAGTTATTAGTATTTGTGTATACTTATTTAGATATAGTGAGTTCGTGATTCGCAGTAATGTTCCATTTTTCATTGGAATCGGAAGTAACAGCTGCTAGTCACGTGATTTTAGGTACCTTCCCACCGTATCATTTTTTTTAAACCGCGTGCATTTCAAATTTTACAATAATGAAACGGTATAGATTCTAGGCAGATACGTGGGTCGCGGAAGTGTTCCATTTTTCGTTGAATTTAGAAGAAATACCACGACTAGTATCGTGATTTTAAGCACCTTCCTACTGTACAATTTTTTTAACTTGGGCACATTTTAAATTATAATAATGAAACGATATAGATTTTAGGCAGACCCGTGATTGGAGGCAGGGTTCCATTTAAAATATCACAGCTAGTCAGGTCATTTTAGGTACCTTCCCACCGTACTACTTTTTAAACCGCGTATACATTTCAAATTATACAATAATGAAACGGCATAGATATTTAGCAGACGCGTGGTTCGAAGCATTGGTCCATATTTTGTTGAAATTAAAAGAAATGCCATTGCTAATCATGTAATTTTAGGTACCTTCCCACCTCACCAATTCGATAGTGTACAGTTTGAATTAAAATCTTGAAACGGTGCATTATTCATTAAGGTCGCTCATTGTTTTTGCGTTTTTTTTTTAGATTTAAAATATACATTGGTGAACATATTTTGTTCATTTAAAAAATGTGTGTATAGATTGAAAACATCTTTAAAGATAGGGTTGCCATCCGTCCCGGTTTCCCCGGATGTATCCTAGTTTAGAGGGCATCCGGGCGGGGCTTCATTTGCAGTCCGGGTTTAAAAATTTAAGAATAAAAAAAATCTAACTGACTATTAAAACAATTTGTAACAAACTGTATTAAGATTCTGTTTTATTAGGTACATTTAAAATAATGATAAAAGATGACTAAATGTAATTTTAAGGTCTGAAAATAAATAAAAAGGTGATTTATGACATTTTCAACTGTTTTTTATTACACTGACTATGTTTAAAAAAACCTGTTGACATGTCCGGGTTCTGGGCTCTAAAATCCGGGGTTTTCACGCGTCTTGTCCTGGTTTCCAAATTTTAGAGATGGCAACCCTATTTAAAGAGCACCCATTGAAAATTTTAACTTGTCTAAACCAAAAAACATTTTATCAAAATCGATTTTTTTCCTCATCAATCGGTAGTACCTATTGACTCGTTTCATTGTAACTCCTTAAGGTTTTTAAAATTCATTGGTTTTTTGATTCATTATCGTTAACACCCATCCTCCTATGTTGCTATAATGAATTTCAATTAATTTATTAACAGAATTTAGAAAAATTAGAAAACCGTTTTTCGCCTTTGCAATAACAGCATTAATTTGAACAGTTGTTGAAAATATTGATTTTATGAATTAATTAAATTTTAAAACATTTGAAAACGTAGCAGCTGTTCTGAATTATTGCCGTCGGACATTTCACTGTTTGCGAATTTTATTATAATATTATTTCATGCTGACAAATGCCAGGGCAAACCTGGCTTACCAACTCAACATATTTAAAACAGAGGCATTTTTTTTTCGAGAACTTTCAGCCATTTTTCTCAAATTAATCGAATAACTGCGTATAGAATTGCCAGCTCTATTTTTTTTGCCATTTTTTTAACGAATTGAATATATGTATATATATAAACATTAAGAGCACTGTGGTTGGAACAATAAAATAAAACAAAACTTACTTTTTACCACAACAGATTTATTCAGTGGATGTACATTTCAAGAGCTAAGCTCTCGAAATGTTGTGCTCAAATCGTGAAATTACCCCTTTAGTTTGCAGCTTGGAACCTGGGGAACTATAGTAGCTGATGAACCAATTAAAACATTAATATATTAACAAAAAGAATAAAACTTTTAAGAAAAAATGTACAGCGCACAATTTTGACAAATATTATTTTTGAAATAAAAATTTAATTTCATTTTCTTTTGTTACAGTCACCAAACGTACCGACTGGCTCACCAAAGCGTGGTAAGAATTTTTTTCACTATTTTCAAAAACCAATTTATATTTCCGCTGTGAGATTTTTTTCAGCAAACGTTGAATTTTTCTATTTTATCATACGAGTTTTCGGAATGGTGCTAATTTTAAACTTAAATACTGTAAAAGGTACGCGGTTGACAAAGTTTGTGAACTACTGGTTTATATTATTAATTTTATAATAGTCCATTCTGAGAGATTTTAATGCTATCTGATTAATTATGAGGAGTGTATAATCAATAATAATTAATGAGGGAGCCTGACAAGGCTGGAAAATGACTACAAACCCCCTCAATAAACCGAGCTTTAATGATTACTCTGTACGGATTAATTACTATTGAAATCTATTTAAAAAATGGCACTAACTTTAGTGAGTGAGAGAGATTGTGAACGTTCGATAACACAGATCATTAAGTCTATGATAGTTAAATTTACTGTAAATAATTTAGAGCAGATTATTCTGCTTATTATGATTCTTGAGTTTTACTGTGAAAAATGGAAGAAACCTCTGTATCACATTAACGTCCCTGTGAATTTATATCAAAACTAGCGGTACCTGTGCGAATAATTCGCACTAAAATTCGTTTCTAATTTCTCACACTCTTTATAACTTTCTTCTTTTTGTTATATTACATTACAAAGCTCAGTGACGGTTCAAGAAAATATTTTTCTAAAACTGTCATATAGAGGCGCAAGTATCGAAAACGTTGAGCTGAAGCGCCGCTATACGAAAAGTCTTTATACGTGAATTTTGATTAAAAATTAAACAAAAAAAATTTACCGACCGTCAATCATGTTGACGTTGTTTCAAAGTTAGAACCGTCAGATGGCAGCATTGCTGCATATACTGAATAAATGTGTAATTGTTATAATTAATTATTTTGCAAAAACAAAAGCAATAATAGATTTTTTAGTTGTTGATGTCGGTAGAGCAAGCAATTATCTATAAAATGATATAAAATTTATGTGGAGCAATTGTGAGGTTTTTTCGAAAAAGGGAGGCAAACATCTTAACCTTAGCGTATTAATATATATGATGATAATTCAGTCGAGCTTTAGTTAAACATTGTTTTTAAATTCATCTTCAAAGTTCAATTCCAGATATATGTTATAATTACCCGTGATCCTGTTTTCTATTGTTTTTAAATGTTAAGCAAAATATTTCGTTGATAAATTATTATTTTAGTATATTGTAAAAAAATTAACCTGTATCCCATAAAATAGCCTTACATTGATATCTCATTTGCATAATTCAACAATAGATTAAATATTTAATTGACAAATATAAAACAAAAAAAAATTATAATGAATATCACATTTTATTGCTTGACATATTTTGATTCAAATTTGTCATTAATTATTTCGGTCTCCTTTGTACTTGGTTTTTTAATTATTTTTCAATAATAACATGTACGTGAATCTTAAAATTTATAAAATGACGTTTTTACATAATATTAACTGTCGTCTAAATTATTAAAGACATTCTTTATATATAAGGAACACCATTTACCAAAATTTAAGAAGAAATTTAATAGTCGGGTTCGTTCAATGGAGCGGCAAAGCAATGACATAATGTAAAACAAACCCGTTCAGTGCCTTAAGAGTATGTCGCTTACTTATATATAATTACACTAAAGTATAAGTGTATGACTCTCACTTTAAAATTTGAATTTAAAGACTAATATAACTTATTTTTACCCGACTACGCACGCAAAGTTTTGTGAGTACAATCGAAGCTTCGGCCACCTTCGGCAAAAAAATTCGACGGTATCAAAATCCGACCGAACGTTCTGTCGAAATCAAATATTATCAAGTTTCAAAACTATGATAAGAATAAAATTAATAGAACAATCTCATCAATCGACGACACAAATTAAAAATTCTTTATAATACAATGATTTTATTTATCAATGAGTTCGTTCTATTAATTGTATTCTTACTACACTCTCGAAACCAGATATCAGTTATTTTTATCGCACTCGCGAACTTCAAGTTTACATTGTAAGCGTTTTTTTTAAATCTATAATAAACAACGAATAAAATCTTCAACAGTAGGTAATTGTTCTGACTTTGTCACTTAAATTTATTTTTTGTCAACATATTTTGTGATCACCTATTTAACCAGACGTGTGTATTATATTTTGTATAATTTTGTAATGTTTTATAAATTATGGGGACACTAGAACTAATCAGTGCAATGAACATTCGGGGTGGCGAGAATCATAACCTATCATGCGATACGGTATCCCGCATAAATAATGTCTAATTGAATTCCACAACTATGAACGACCAAACCATTATTTATTATTATTAGAAAGATAAAACAGTACATTTTGTGTATTATGTAGACTGATTTGTGGGAAATGAATATTGATAAGTAAAACCAGTGGCGTAAATACTGGAAACAGGATACTTTTACCAGTTCTCGGGTTAAAAGCTTGGGAATTGGGGACATGTGCCGGTCCGAGGTAAGTTTTAAGATGGAGCGGGATCCAATTATGGCGCCCCCCTTGCTTGCCCCTAATATAAAACATATATATAACGTGATTATTACCATTCGATTGCTAATTTCTTGAGGAAGGTTTAGGTCTATAGTAACCGGCCGACCCGATTTCGCCCGAGTGATAATCGGACTGAACAGAGTTGATTGCGGTTTTCCATACGAAGTACAGTTCAAGATTAATAGTATTATAAATCTTGAGTTAAAATTAAAGTAGGAAAATGTGGTGCCATTCCGTAGAGAAAATATTAGAAACTATAGAGTGCTGTTAAATTTTTATCACTTTCGAACAAAGTTTTATTAGTGTATTTGCCATATGGCAACATACACTATTGGCGTCGGTCGGATGGCGGGACCTAGGGGTCGGACCAAAATTTCTCGACGTTTCATAACCTCCTAAACACTTTGGCACCATTTTTAAAAATGTTTATATATATATGTATATGTATATATATATATTTATATATATATATATATATATACCTATATATATATACGTATATATATATATATATGTGCGGGCAATAACTTTCGAAAGAGTTAATCGATTTCAACTAAATTTGGCCCACGTGTTGAAATCCATCGCCGCAAGAAGCCTATTTAAAATGGGCCTAATCGGGCTATTTTAAGGGTAGTTTTTAGAGGTTGAAAAATGTTTTTGGGCCCCAAAATACCGAAAAAATTCTCCGAATCCCTTTGGTAGTGATTAAAAAGTGTCCCCACAATTTTAATAAAATCGGCCCGACAGGACCGGATTTACAAATTTTATGAAAACACTAGTTTGCAGATAGTGACTTATTTATTGAAGGGTGTATTTAATTCGGTGTAGACGTTAGATTGATAATAATATTACAATTAAGAAAAAAATGTTATTTTAAGGGGTGTATTAAGGGGTTAAATTTTTTATTTTGCCCAAAAACAAACTTAATTTCACATAATAAAAGTATAAAACCACACGGCCCTATACAAGCAAATACACTATATTGTCGGCAGGGTTTTGGCACTGCGACCCGGGTTTTTTATTATTTAATATTGACCGTACAGAATAGCGCCAATAACCAATAATACCTATTTTAGAAAATATTTAAAATACTGGAATATTTTGTTTATCAACGTTTATACGTATATGAATATTTTTTGTTCTTCAATGTTTTTTATTTAAATGCATCAAAAATGCCGAATGTTTATAATAATTGTATTTAAAAGAAATGATACAATAGGTCGTTAAAAATCACAAAATCACCATAAATCAAATATATTTACATGGCAATAAAAATTGAAAAATTAATAAAACGTTCTGCTTTTAAGAAATCGTTTGACAAAATGTAAGTTTTGCAGCTGCGCGGTTTAATAAAATTTTAACCAGGACAAAAAAGACTCTTAATTAAGGGTAGGGCGTGAAAATTTCAAGGATACGGCAAACTATTTATTTGTTTTTCGAATCTAAAGGCTTAAATTATTAAACGTCGAAACGCATACTATACCTACCTATTCGAATTTAAAATGAGATACATGAATTGTGGATACAGTCACCATATAATGGTAGTTTATGTGTCTAGAATGCAAATGCAGTTTTTTATGTACGAGCTCTGACATTAGTTTAAAACGAACGACCAACGAGTTTTATCAAATACACTCAAATTGTAAGTACAGTTCACACTTATGAAGCATAATATAGAATTTGCAAAATAACACTTGGGGGTGGTCCCATCATATATAGTAGGTAAGGCCAGTATCACTAAATACCAAAGTCTAAACGACATCACAAGATATCCATTACTAGAGGCGGATTATGATCCCACGACAGTCTGATTCATAGACCAGCACGCTAACCATTACACAGCACTGCGCTCTAATTTAAATGTAATGCCTCTGTAACTAAATTGGAAGGGTGATATATCTGACTAACTTTACAAAAACAAAACCTAGGTAGGTACCGATATATTTTTTGTAACAGTTTTGTATTATTTTTAATCCATATTAATTTATATGCGGTCGAAATGAAAAACAAAATTAATTCCAAGTTATTTGTGCTCGGTTTCTAGTACGGCTCTTAACGCTACATCTACTTTCAAAGTTGCACCAGAAATCGGGCATTAACAACATATAGGTATAATAGGGCCGAGTAAATTTTAAACCTTACATTTTGTGAAAGAAGTACATACTACCGTCGCTTCACTACAAAAGCATCTGAAAACTTGTCGAAGTGCTGTGAAATGTTTTTTTAAAAATGACCAACTGCCAGAGTGGTCTAGGCCTAGAGTCATTGTTAATTTCTCTAGTTTTTATAGATTTAACCCTAGAAATTGGGGATCTGTAGCTGACAAGCCACGGAAATCCGATATAACCTCAGTATATCTTTGGGTTCTTCAATTTAGTAGTATTTTTAAAAAATAAATTGAAAATCTATTCCATATACTTCTTTCAGTAGTAGACGAACCATGGAAATATTTTCACTCTTTGGTTTATACACGGTTTGAATTTGGGAATTTTTGTAGGTACAGAAACTATAGTCTTTATACCCATGATTATCTCATATTTAAGAATTGTCAACAAAATTGTTAAAACTTTGAAACCAAAATGTTGAGTTCGGAAATAGGGTCGTAGTCAACTTGTTTACATTCTATGCTGTATAATTAATCATAGCGCGAAATGTCTGGGCATCTTTCGAAAAGTCTATGGTTACATGAGTTGACTGCAACATGTTAGATTAAAACGACTCACCTATGTTGTGCGGGGTGTGGTGTATATTGAAATGCGGCCCGAGGGGCGCATGGGCCAGTCCGGTGGCCCGTTGTAGTTGAAGGGCCGCCCCGGGGGCCCCCACAGATGGACAGGTGGGCCCCCCGTCCAGGTAGGTCGCCAGTGCGACTCCCGGATGCGGCCCCCTAACTCCGGGAACTGGTGACGCCCCCGTCACTGTAGCTGCCTCTTCCGGAGCAGCAGAATCACTTCCGGATCAGTTTAAAAACACTTCCGGACACTGATATACCACAAACCAAACACTCAGTCGACACTTGGATTGATTAGAATTCAACTAGGGATTTTTATTTTTTACACCAACCCCCAATTCCGAAAGTCGCGGCAAAATGTTTTGTTTGTCATTAAAAAAGTTGTCAAGTTTTTTTAAGTCAAATTGTGGAAAAACTTGTGCACAGTTCACAGACGTTTTCAGTTTACTGAAATCCAAATATTGTTAAGAAATTCATTCACTTAAATAAAACGAGTTCTCACTGAAATTTTTATCATAATCCATGTGTATGAAAGCCGACGCAACAGTAGTTCACAAAAATAATTATCTTGCCACGTTTATTGTTTTATAGGAGCGATTAATTATCTGAAGCTTCTGATTTAGAAAAATAGATCCTAGAAACGTGTCAAAGAGTTTAAAAAAAATATCTGTCAACAAATCCGTTCGAAATATTTCACACGACACTTGTCACCCTGTTCAAATCAACAGTAACACTGACTAGATATGTCTTTTCTATAGAAGAACAAGTTCAATGGGGTGTACTTCCCCACTTCTAGGTGTCCCATTGATTTATACCCCCACTCTGTCGTCAACAATGCACTGAACGAACCAATCGGCGAACAAACCACGCCCGTTTATAGTGGTATCACTGTTCTATTTGGTAACCATGCGTTACTAGTAGCAGTTCAAAGGGCGGAGTTTTTAAAAACACCCTTATGCAAAGGTGACTTTGAGGTGTTTTTCGATTGATATTGATCTTGTATTTTAAATTGATGTCTATGGTAATGAAGTAGAATGTGGTAGGCGAAAAGAAGCCTTATTTCTACTATACTTTCTGGTAGTTTTTCTATGAAATTTTGCAATCAAAGAACACTGGAAATATGATGTGTACACATATATTTTGATGCCAACATCTGATATGTGGAATATTTTTTTTTCTTTTCATTTTCTTCTTTTTGCGTCTGTACTGTACTACAATACTTCTACCAGAGCTGTATTTTTCTTTTTGCTTTAAGAATTGCCGGTTTATGACGCCTTGTTTATTATTTTGAAAAATACGAAGCAAATTTAATCAGAGACTAAAAAACTTTAATGACAGTATTTCTACAGGATAAGTATTTCAGTCCGTTGACTTAAAATTGTAATAGGAAACACGAAAAAATTATTATTAATAAAATTCAAAATTTTGCAAAAATTATCATTCATATAACTAGGTACGTATTTACTGTTCTCTGAAAGTACGATTTTCATGGGAAGGTAACACTGAAAAAGGTCGTGTAAATAGGTACATGAGCTGTAATTTCTTGGGAATTTTTCAGACATCGTAGAAATTATTAATGTACCATCTATTATGTCAATAAAATGTATATTTAGAATAAAATTTAATTTTAATATCGACCAGTTTCATTGTATAAAAAAGCTACTGATTTAAAAAGTGTGAACATTTGTTACATGCCTTTTTGATACAGTGAATAGATTTATATAAGATATGGATAAAAGAAGAAATGTACTTTTTTTATGTGACCGCCACTCCATCAATGATTTAAGTTTCTTAGAAACTTTAAATTGCTGCAGTGGCATTAGTTGCAATATAGTAGGTAAGTGAGTACCTATTCTATTTTGCATATCTTACTAGAAGGGACAGAATAATTCTTTTGCAGAATTACATTTTGTCATATGGAAAGAATAAGAAAAGAAACTGCTTCTGCAAAATTTTTACTGTGATGGGATCAGTCTATAACTATTCATTAGAATCTTATCAATCATTTACCATACATTGCCAAGTCTCATCAAAAAATAGGGAAGTACTAAAATTTAGCCAGGGATGCCAAGCGATTTAGTAATATTTTCTGATTCATTTAATTAAATTTACTATTTACAATGACGAGAGAGTAATTATAGATTACAGACGGTCAACAAGTGAGGCTTTTAGCGTCAGCAATATGATAAATTACAGATGTCTTAAAAATAGGATATAATAGAGAAATTTGTAAAGCTTAAATTATATTTACGAGAAATATTAGACAGCTAGCACGGTAATTATCTACTGTTATGTATTGTCATTTGCTTGTTCACAAAGCGTCATATTTTGATTTTTGAAAGTAAATACTCATTTACAAAATATGTTTTAAACCTAACTTGAAATTTCTATCAAAAAAGTAAGAGTGCCATTTTATTTTGTATAAGGCGATTATATTTTTTGTTTATTTCAAGAACTTCATATTGTATTTAGACGCTGATGGCTTGAGATGCTAAGCGTCTATAATCAATCTCTGCAAGTAAAAAAAACCCGGGTCGCAGTGCCAAAACCCTGCCGACAATATAGTGTATTTGCTTGTATAGGGCCGTGTGGTTTTATACTTTTATTATATGAATTTAAGTTTGTTTTTGGGCAAAATAAAAAATTTAACCCCTTAATACACCCCTTAAAATAACATTTTTTTCTTAATTGTAATATTATTATCAATCTAACGTCTACACCGAATTAAATACACTCTTCAATAAATAAGTCACTATCTGCAAACTAGTGTTTTCATAAAATTTGTAAATCCGGTCCTGTCGGGCCGATTTTATTAAAATTGTGGGAACACTTTTTAATCACTACCAGAGGGTTAAATTGCTATTAAAGGGTTAAATTTCAATTTTGAAACGATTCGAAGAATTTTTTTGGTATTTTGGGGCCCAAAAACAGTTTTCAACCCCTAAAAACTACCCTTAAAATAGCCCGATTAGGCCCATTTTAAATAGGCTTCTTGCGGTGATGGATTTCAACACGTGGCCCAAATTTCGTTGAAATCAATTAACTCTTTCGAAAGTTATCGCGCGTACACATATATATATATATACGTATATAAATATATATATATATATATATATATATATATATATATATATACATATATATATACATATATATATAAACATTTTTAAAAATGGTGCCAAAGTGTTTAGGAGGTTATGAAACGTCGAGAAATTTTGGTCCGACCCCTAGGTCCCGCCATCCGACTGACGCCAATAGTGTATGTTGCCATATGGCAAATACACTAATAATAACGGAACCCTTGTCTGTTTGTAGCAGGAACACTCAGTGGCGGATTTACCATTAGGTCCGTGAGGCCCAGGCCTAGGACGGCATGATTTTAGGGACGGCAAAATTTTAGAGACGACAAAATTTCAAAAACAAACAATATTAGGACAGTTGAAATTTAAAAATTAATTTATCATCCGTTGTCTGAATTTACGGTTCCCTGGCTTTATTAGATATTTAATTTCAATAATCAGCTACCTATAGAGCAAAAAGGGCGCCATATCGGACGGGGCCTAGGGCGGCATCGAACCTAAATCCATCACTGGAAACACTTCAAAACGACAGAACCGATTTTATTAAAACGTTGTACCTACATTATCAATTATTTTCTGATATAAAAAACATTTTACGCTAACTCAAAATTATATGAGACCCTTGTATATCTCGAATATAGGATGATGTACTGATTCGACAGAAAAACGCTTCATCTGTTATTATTCTTAAACTGGATGTACTACTCTAAATAATTATTGAAAATCGTCTGATTTCGACGAACAGGCGGTATAGTAAGTATGGATTGATACCAGTAGCAATCACATGCGCGGTAAGAGGTTCGATTCCAGGCAATGTACAACAATGGTAATACCCCACGGTAGCTGTCGACCCGCCACAGCTTTCAGAGGCCGCTCTGAAAATGCATTGTACCGGAGTCAATGTACTTTCTGTATATGTATATTACACAAGTAGGTGTACCGACATTATGTAATGTAGATATATTGTATGTGTGTGATGTTGGTACATAGATCTTTGGTCGTGTGACAAAACGGCCTATGTCAACTTTGCGATAAAATATACAGCCAAAAAGTTAGTACAGAGATATCTGAAATGGTTCAATAAATATAAACTCCATGCTTTATAATTATTTTAGTATATTGAATACCATGTAATTTATAATTTTATTGTAGAAGCCTGATGAAGATATCATGGACATCGAAACGTTGCTAATTTAGTAATAAACATTTGTGAAATAATTGTCCAAACATCTCATTATAATTTCGAGCATTTAATAATATGGACGTAAGAAAACTACACATTACAAATATTATTATTTGACTTGAGAGACTTTGCCTTATGGCCGAAGATATAATGTGTAATTAAACAAGATTGCGACCGTAGGAGGTTGACGATCGACGCCGATATTACAAATTACATCTCTCCTGTACTGTATAATAATACCTACGGTCGATTGTCTTCAATCTTAATTGACTGACTGGCTGAGAATAACATAAATTACAGTCAGGTGCTGATTTTACGTATTATAATGTTATCATTTCTCTTGACTGATATAGTCGCTGAC
This sequence comes from Venustoraphidia nigricollis, assembly GCA_034508555.1. NCBI lineage: Eukaryota > Metazoa > Arthropoda > Insecta > Raphidioptera > Raphidiidae > Venustoraphidia > Venustoraphidia nigricollis. Next base: position 223,677 of record JAVRKA010000032.1, on the reverse strand, counting down.
GACCTCAGTTGTCGAACGTCTATTATCTGCACTCTTCAGTCAATTGAATTGATTAGTCGACCTCGGGTCGCGACCCCAAAGAGTTGCGTGACGTATTGGGTGTATCGGAAAAAAAATAAAACGGCGTGCGAAAATAAAGGAAATGCAGTGTAAACTCTTTATAACGAAAGTCAAGGGACCGAGCATTTTTTATCGTTATAGAGAGTTACCGTTATATGGAGTGAAGAAAGAAAAACAAGCAAATTAACAATAATCTTTTTTATGTATATTTTTGATAAAATTAATACATATAGCCAGTTAATTTTGTCTGACGCTTCGTGGCCTCAAAGGTTTAGTTGGCGTCTTTTGTAACCTGATAAGATAACATAAACAATAACACCGACAATGACGATTTTCTGTGTCTAAATATGAACACATTTCTTCGTAATAGAGAATGGCTGCTGCGCTATAAAGAGTGTATGAATGTATGGGTTTTAAGGTAAACCAACCAAATTGTGATCTTTTCTATGTTATAGAGAGTTTATCGTTATAAAGAATAATGTTATAAAGAGTTTACACTGTATAAAAAAAAAAGATGTGTGCCGCAAAATTCAATTACTCATGTTATTACAGCAACAAGCCAATACCTATGTACTCACATTCTAACTGCAATTTAAAGATTGTATCCGCGCAGAACTCGATTACTGGACTCGAGCGATGCCGGGTTCACAGCTAGTATTTAATAATTTGTACACAGACGACGCCATGTAACGTTCGCGACTACCGGTTATGTTTGGTTGAGCCGTTGACCACATTAAAACAGATATACAAAATACAGTTCTAATTTTACAACCATAAGTACGTACCCTTTGTGCTTGATCATTTTTTCACAGTTCACTGACTGTCCCGAGGGTTGCTTTAAGAAACAGCTTCAAAAATACATTTTCTGGGAACAACACGCAAATATTTTCAAAATATTACAGTCTAGAGGGCACCCTCCTCAAATGCGTTGTTTTTAGTGTATGTAAAGAAGAGATGAGAGAGAGAGAGAATTTCGCTTTTACCGCCCACACTTGTTTTTTTTAATCTTATAATTATTAACAATTAAAATGCGTATTTTGATGAAATTTCACATTACCTATACCTACATGTCCGCCTTCAAAATTTATAAAGCCATAATATAATATTAGATATATATATATATATATATATATATATATTTTAGTAAGTGCGATAACTCCAACGGTCCAACAAACTCATTATATTACAAAAATATGTTAATGAGAGAATGATTAAAGACTTCCGAATAATGATGGAAGCTAATTCTATGGTCACGTTGCTTCCACAGTAAACCCTCATTATACCTAAAGTATACGCTTTTAAATTTTTTTTCTATGATTATTTTGCAATGGTTTTCTTATTTGTAAATTGAAAAGAAATGCATTTTTTCAATTTTATGAAATTAAAATTAGTTTTTTATTATAATTCAATAATAAATCGCAGGTATTTGGATTAATAATACAAAACTATCGTGTTATTGTTAATCTTGCTACGTTTCGACTACTTTATTTAGTCTTCGCCAGGCTCATAACTAATAAATGAAATAATCAATCAAATGATTTATGTTTAAAAATTTATAATATTGAACACACATTGTATTTAAAATTAATTAAATAATGTTCAAAAAAATTGGTAACGTTTCAAATTTAGTTATTTTTACATGAATTAGTTTTTTATATCAAATGTTTATCAATGTTTAAAAATATAAATTGTCACAAATAAAAAACTTAAATTATTTGAATAACTAATCATTTGATACTCCATCGGGTTTAAAGTCGAAAACGAGTACTTTTTCGATCGATTTTTCTAGTCTCATCTCTCAGCATACGAACCGACAATGTCTTATTCCCGACGAAACGGGACGGCAACGGCATATACGAGATAAGTTCTGGCTCGACTTTATTGCCCTAGTGCATTATAGAAAGTTAGTGCTTCTAACTTGAGATGTAAACCATATAGTCGTTAATCGATTGTACTTGGATAAAATGCCGACAAGTTATTTTTCAAATATTGAAATGAACTCTCGTCGATAAATGCAACGTATTCCTAGAAATAACATTAAGATATCACCATCTTGTTTCGTGCGACAGCTGATATTGCTACGGGGCTATCGTTAGCCGTGCTGTGGAACAGCTTTTATGCAGGGTCGACCATTTGTGCGCTTAATGACCTTTGATCCACGTTTCCTAGATTACCTGATGAATATATTTCTTCAAGATCAAGCTATGAAAGCGTCACACAAGTTACATGTTATAAAATGCTTGGAATTGCTTTTTTTTATGGAAATTTGTTTCATGATTTTTTTATTCGATTTATGAAGAAAAACTGTGTGCTATTAACACTTATGGCATACTCCAATTTCTCTTCCGAAACATGAAATGGCTTTCGTTTCTTTAAATTTTCGAGGAAAGTTAGGTTTTAGAAAAAATAGTTATTTACGTACTATTTTAATTTATAAACTTATTTCCGTCTTTTCAATTCGTTTTTTACGCGGTCAAATTTTTAAAAATATTTTTTATCGCTTCTGCAGTAGCCACAAAGTCTTTCTTTTTGACTTCCAATGCAATTTCTAAGTGAACAGAACTTATTCTAAATTAACTTGTAAAGTTTTTTTATCACTTTGGATTGATCTAGATTTTTTGTGATTAATAAAGAGCAGTCAATTCAATTTACAGTCTTATTATTCCATCAGATGGTTGAAAAAATTCGAATTTAAAATCATAAATAAAAAAATGTTATAGTTAAGAAAATTTTATTTTCTTAGATTTCGAAATCTAAACTTTAAACCATCAATTTAAAAAACTTAAAATTGTCTTGTAGACCAATTGAAAAAATTTAATTTTATAAAATACCGCGATCGTAGGGTAGTTGTTGTTGATATAGCTCGTTTATTACAACCTTCCAGTTTCTAATTTAGTATCAATTTTCAAAGATAATCATTTTAGCCCTTGAGGTTGGCGGTCTTATATAGTTTTAATCTGGAATTTAACGTCTATATTTTTTTTAAAATAATAATCAATTACACATTATAAAGTTGATCTTTTATCCTTACTTAATTTCTGTGATTTAATTAAACTTTTTTGAGTTGCCCAAAGGTACTCAAATCAAAGTTCAATTATTATCCAATATTAAAAGACACGTTGTATGCACCTAATATAATAAATTATATAAAATAAATCGTATAAAGGATATCTGATTTATATCTGTTGACACGTCACCATAAATTATTTCATGTCACGTCACAAAATACATGTCTCCAATGCGTGTTGCACAGATTTGTTGTAAATAACTTTATATACACAAAGTTTATGAGAGTAGTGGATTTCAGAATCGTTGCCTCACCTGATATTTTTTAACGTTGCCAAAAATATATCCCTTTCGAATCAGAAGAAAAAATTGGAGATGTCACTAAAAAATGATCGATTATGTCATAGCTCGAAAACAAGATTAAAAAGTTAAATGGATTAGAAACACAAAATTGACATCTCCAAGTATTTTTCTCAGAGAGTTTCAGCAAAAATTTTGAATGGTAATCATTTGGGTCAAAATGTATCAAACATTTTTTTCCAGTAAACCCCATTCAAATTTCGAAGCGTCAACTGAACTTATTACTCGTAATTTATTATAAAAATTAAAATGTTGAAATAAAAATCATAAAACACACTGTATATATTATATGCATAAATGTTTATAAATTATATCGGCAATTCTCTGAAATCGAAATGTATTGAAAAGTCATTAATAATTACCAAAACTTACGTTCTGTAGCATAAATCATTCGAAAACAAAAACATTAGACATATAAATATTTTTAAAATAAACCGCCACATATTCCGCCGTTTTAGGGACAGGTATTATAAGCTTCGATTCACAACAACTTTTTGTTGCTTCTGTCCGGTTGTTAACTCCTACAGTCAGCTAGATCTTAAGATATATAGTATTATTTATAATAAAACAACTTTGTCCATAATTTAGTTTTTTTTTTTAATTTTTAGAATAGTTTTTATGATAATTATTACATGTGAGAACGCGAGTTTAGAATTTTCGTCTGCCTGACAGCCTATCTGTACTCGGTAACTTTGAAGTTAAAGATAGTATTCTCGTCCAAACCGGCATTAATACCAGTGAATCTCTAGACAACAATGTTATCCATTGATTGAAATTGAAATTCATGCGAGCGAAGCAGTATAGATAAAAATTTAAATATCCGAAAAGAGAAATGAATACAGTCATAATCGACCAAATGCGTCGTTGTTGACCACATATGACAGTTGTACAGCACCTAGACAACGTAATTCTGAACGATTTCAGTCATTCCTAGATGAAAAATGTGCCGAACCAGACCCGCCCATGGAACAATAATTTCTGCCTGAGGTAGACAGATATACATAATAAATATTTCAATTTTCAACACAACATTTTGAAAAATGATCTACTTTTAAAGGAAAAGAATGCCGCACATTTTTTTTAAATCACTATAATATGTGCATATTTTTAATATGTTGCTAAAATAATAATTGTTGTTGGATGCTAGTTTTTTATCAATTTAAAAAAATAGCACTGCTATCCCATAGTGTTCTGGCTTATTTTATATAAAATATGATTAACGAAAATTATTCTTAGTTTATGCTTATAATCATTTTTTTAGTGTATTTGCCATATGGCAACATACACTATTGGCGTCGGTCGGATGGCGGGACCTAGGGGTCGGACCAAAATTTCTCGACGTTTCATAACCTCCTAAACACTTTGGCACCATTTTTAAAAATGTTTATATATATATATATATATATATATATATATATATATATATATATAGGTATATATGTGTGCGGGCTATAACTTTCGAAGAAGTTAATTTATTTTAACTAAATTTGGCACACATGTTGGAATCCATCACCGCACGAAGTCTATTTAAAATGGGCCCAATCGGGCCATTTTAAGGGTAGTTTTTAGGGGTTGAAAAATGTTTTTGGGGCCCAATTTACCGAAAAAATTCTCCGAATCGTTTCAAAATTGAAATTTAACCCTCCGGTAGTAATTAAAAAGTGTCCCTAAAATTTTAATAAAATCGGCCCGACAGGACCGGACTTACAAATTTTATGAAAACACTAGTTTGCAGATAGTAAATTATTTACTGAAAGTTGCATATAATTTGGTATAGAGGTCGATTGATAATAATATTGCAATTAAGAAAAAAAATGTTATTTTAAGGGCTGTATTAAGGAGTAAAATTTTTTTTTTTACCCAAAAACCAACTTAAGTTCGCATAATAAAGCCACACTGCCTGTATCAGCAAATACACTATATTGTCAGCAGGATTTTGGCACTGCGACCCGAGTTTTTTTATATAAAATATGATTAACGAAAATTATTCTTAGTTTATACTTATAATTATTTTTTTTAGTTTATAAAGAATATTTGTAGTGTAAACAAATTCATTTGAAGTAAATCCTCAAATTTGGCCGGGTTGACATTTCGTTATGTTTATCTGGTGTCTACCGCAATTACAGCTAAATGCTTGAACCAATTTTAATGAAATTTGGAAAACAAACGACAAATAGTTTGGCATTAAACGACTCCAGTGATTTGAGAGTGATAAAAGTGTTCATAAGTGCAAAAAGTAATTAAAAACAAGACACGTACTTTGTACAGCTATATGGAAATAAGTTGTTAGGTATTAGAATTAACTTTTTTGATTTGCCACGCTCTGCTACCGTTTCAACACTTAAATTCAAGTTAATTGCAAAATTTTGAGCACAATTTAATTTTATTTTTTTGATAATTTTATTGATTACGAAATAACTAGGTACTTAATCTTAAGTAATAATTCAATTTTTTTGTTATTGTGCAATTCTATAGGCTGTGCTAAGACATGCGACAACATAGAATTTCGGAAAAAAACCACGATTTCACTTAATTAGAATTAAAAGTTGATAGTTCTTGAAATATAAAATGAGTACATAAGAATTAATATTTTTAACTCGATAACTCAAATAAGTAGCATGCAAGTTAGAATTTAGATATAGAAGAAACTAGATCAAAAAATAATCTCGCTGCTCTCGTGCAGCATGCGTACAAATCGACGAAATTCCACTGCGTCAAAATTCTTTAAAACGCGAAGGGCGTGAGGTCTGCAATTCACTGGTTTGTAGAACATCCTGTATAAATATACTGTATCCACATCCAAGGATCACAGGGCGCTCTCGGGTCATGTACAAAGTGCGATGACAGCGCATCCCCACGGGGGGCGCACAACTTACATGGTGACCTGCTGTTTTAATAGTCCCTGCGCGCGCCGCCCTGTCTTCACTGTACATGTCGACGGTGCTGCCGAAGTGGCAAACCTAAAAAGCAGCTATGATATTTTTAATGTGTGGTTTAATAACATTGTTTTATTAAAAAAAAAATGTTATTAACAACGATGACGAGATTCAAAATAAATACTTGCTGCATCATTAGCACTGAGAAGCCACGGCCTATAACCGTAAACTATGTTGATTGATGACTTTTATCATGCCATAAAAAAGTACGTGGCCGCCGACATAAATACAGGCCTGACAGTGAAATGTGTGACGTCAATTTTGGTCCGTCTGCGTCGTCTACATAAAATCATAAACGCTGTCAGCGAAACCAATCGACCCTTGATTGCATAACTATCGTAATCCGCAAAATATGCCATTTTATGTCATATTGTATGTGAGTTAATTTGCATCCGAGTTACATATCAAGCAACAAATGTGTTGTTAATCTGTAAAATGATTTCTTCCCACAGACAATCATGGGTAAAAAGCGAAATTAGAAATTTAAATTTTAGTTCGTTTTCAATTAAGTTCCTGACCACCTAATATAGTGATTTGTGCTCCAAATAAAAATAATTTTATCGAATTTGAAATGACATATATAAGTAAGCAACGTACATTTTCTTTTTTTCAATTTTTTACTTGACGTTAGTTACGAAGATAATCCCGTAAAAGAATTTTGTAGATTTTCAAAAATCGTAGACAAAATTTCCTTCACATTTTTTATATAATTTCAGGTACCTGATAATAATTTATGTATCTAGATTGTGATTCGTAAATTATTTTATGTGCGAGTTGTGCCATTATGGAAAAACAAACATCAGCGAGTTTTATGTGACACGGTCTATAAAAGCATTACATTCGAGACACATAGTACATTTTTTGCACGCCTTCTATATAAGAACTGATTTTCAGTTTATATATATCCGACAGCTGTCATATTCTGTGTTTGCGCCCATTTAGATTGTTTACGAAAACTACGCCTCCTACCTGTGTTCAACTTATTGAATTAAACGGTAACTGACATATCTGTTAGAAATTTCTGTTGTATTGGTAGGATCGCAATTTTTATATTTTACTTTGCGCACTAGTGTTAAATGAGTCATTTTTCTATCGATGTACATCAGACATGAAAAGCAGCTTAAGTTTTTTTTTTATTTAATGCGGTATAATTAAAATTTCGTAAGGACTCTAATGCTGTTTTGACAACGATTTCAGATTTTGACCTCATATATTTCTCTATGAGAAAAGCATTGTAAAATTTAAAAATCGATTCTGCTCAGAAAATAATCATTTGAATAGATATTTCTTTTAAAAAGTTGTGTACAATTTCCAATTTTGTGCGAGTACAATCTAATATTCTACATGACAGGTAGTTTCATAACATGAAACTGCTCCTTCATGTATAAAAACTAATGATATTATGATCACAATCTAAGGTAAATAAAAAAAAATTGACAACGCTTTCTGCAACCCGGCATTAGTCAAGGTCGTCGGAGCAGACACCCTGTCGGACGTTCAAAAGTTACATAATGATGTACGACGTGGCGGCTGATGGTTCTGTGATGTGTTTCAACATGCAAAAATCACACGCCAGAATAATTTTGGCTATGGCAATAATTTTAACAAGATAGATTGTCTTTTAGTCTTTTACGTCGTCGGCATCAGCTCTTCATGCGTCGTGCTTTTGTTAGTCACTTTGAAGTAGCTATTGATTTACTACAAACCCACTGTTTGCTTGTCAAAGTGCAATACAACTCTTGTTTGGCAACGCTCGATTATCCGCTCGGCATGACGTTGATTTGTAATATGAACTTATTACATACAACTCATTACACAGTTTGTTTGAACACAAATTGATGCAGTAGCGTCTTGAATATAGTGATGAGCAGAACCAAGATCAAAACCGTGATAGTTTTGATATCTTTGATGTCTTGGTCTTAAATATTAAAACAGAATGGAGTGGTTTCTTGACCCAAATGCACCACATCCTGAAAAGATGTTTGTGCTACCCCTTTTTACTGGATCTAATCAGCAAATAATCTGGATCTTCTTATGAGCTCCAGAAGATTGACTACTAGATTATCGTTTGGAACTATTCCATCCTCATCAATGTAGCCAAAGATTGTTGTCCTCCTGTATCTTGGTCTTAGTTTCGTCTGGGTCTTTCCTATAAAGTCTGAGCTTCTTGCTCTTGTCTTGATTTCGCGCACTTAGAAAAATACGATAGAAAACGTTTAACCTAAAAAAAAAAAGTTTTTTCTGATTGATATATGTCTGTCACGAAATGAGACTGAAGACAAAGTTGAAAATACACGAGTCAGTTGGTCATGTGTTCTACTGTAGTTTGTGATAGCTATATCTGTTAGTGGGAAAGACTATCGTCGATTTCATTAAACTCTAAAAGTTATACAAACTTTGTTGGTCTTGCCAATACAGTATTTTCAACATCAACTATAGTTCGTCACCACGTGTTTTCCACCAAGATATTTCCCAACTTTAGAGTTGGCCAACTTAACTGTTGATTTGCCGCACATGTTTGCGACGAACAAGATTATGCGCGGTCGACCATATGTGTAGGACGACGTAACACGTGTATATATGAATGTAATATTCATGTTTCTCTGTGTATAAGATACTTAGCGGTGTACTAATTAAGTGCTAATTGGTGCAGCCATGTGAGTCCAGGATATGGCTGACGTTTGATGAGCCGTATAGAGTCTTCAACAGGATCGTGTGTTGTTTATCATTTCTTACTTGTGTTTATTTCTGTGTCACTCGTAAATAATCATTATGGAAAGCAGGGCTATACGACATGTGCGCAATTTCTTTTTCGTCTACTTGCCTGCATAATATATTTACTATATTTATTGTAGCCACGTTTTGACAATCTGTTTAATCATCTTCGGAATATCATTGTCCGAATTTATTGAAATCAAACTTCTTTTCGCACGGAAGGTAAATTTGATCCATATACCGAGCTGGGTAGAGTAGTGGTGACAGCACTAAACTCGCATTCGGGAGGTACCGGGTTCGAATCCCGGCTGGGGCAGATGTGGCTAGGACTTTTTCCTACTGCCTCTCGCCGAGAAACGGTAATTCCTGTACCGGCCATCTTGATTGAGGTTTTCCATGGTTTCCCTCAATTAATTCCAGATAAATATCGAGATGGTTCCCTATTTGAGGCCATGGCCGATTACCTATCAAACTCCTAGTTCAAAAATTACCTACCTTATCCTAATTTCCTATAATTCCTTCATTCGCCCATTGCTATTACATAAGTTGAAGTTGTAAAAAAATGTAGAAAATAACGGGGTGGTAGATGGAAAAATAGTAATGGTGCGAATGGCGTCTGTTATGACATAAAGTCGAGAAACGGACGTTAAACGCATTATTATTATTATTATTAAATTCGATTCATATAAGATTGAAAGTATAAATAAATGGGTCTAGGGATCAAACCATGAGGAACCCTGACTCTATTTTTAAGGCAGTAATATATGTTTTTTGATATTTTTAAGCAGTTTAACTTTAATGTTTTATCACAGCTAATAAAAACAGCAAAAAAAATAATGAATTTCGCGACCACAGTTTGACATTTCCCGAGAGCATATTTTACGAGTTGAGGGTTTAGTCATTTTAACTTTGGATATCTTCTATGTACCCTAATAACATTATAAAGTCTCTAATTGCTATACTTAAATCATTTTGTTTATTTACAAATGATGTTGATTTTTCGCTGCGTTAAGGGTCCTTCTTCCCACACGAGCCTAGCGATCGACGAGTCGATCGAACTTCATTTATCAAACGTAAGAACATTTCAATTCTATAGGGTTTTTAAAACTTTTAGTTGAACTGTTAATTTTAATTTCTTAGAGCCATCTTTAGAGTTAATCCGATTAGAATTAATAATAGTAAAACAAAAATACATTGAACGGGAACCGTTATTACTTAAATACAAAGAGATCAGCTTTTAATTGCAGTTTAAGATTAAATGAAACAATTTAATTTAATCCAGTAAAACATATGTGGATTAAAAACAAAACAAATAAGAAACGTAGTCGTCATATAAAGTATGCGATATATTCTTTCAAGGTACCTATGGTGAAGAATTGTGACTCGTGTTTAGGATTCCGTATCCAAAGTATGAAACCCTTGATTTTTGTCTGTACGTCTGTAATAAAGTTCTAAATCTAGCTCCTAAACTATAAGTGCTACAATAATGAAACAGATTCTTTCCAAAAATATGTTTTTTGAGCTCGGGGACTGTAAAATGATTTTTTTTAAATTTTGATAAGTGAATTGTGATCTGACCATTCGCTATTTGAGAATTTCTGCAGTGTCTGACAGTCTCTGTACTTTGAATTTCAGGTAGCAGATAGAAATTACACAAGTCCAAATATAAATTTTTCAAATGGGGAACACAGAAAAACCGTCGCCAGTTCTATTGCTATAAGTATAATAAAAATAAATAAAATTTATTTGTATTACTTACACCGCAAAACGGTCAAATACAAGTCAAAATACATCGAAAATATTTAGAAAATCTATATTAGTTCACCAATATTTAAAAAAAGTTGATAATGATAAAAACATTCTTTGCCAAGAAACGCTTTAATGTGTTTTTAGTGTATTTGCCATATATGGCAACATACACTATTGGCGTCGGTCGGATGGCGGGACCTAGGGGTCGGACCAAAATTTCTCGACGTTTCATAACCTCCTAAACACATTGGCACCATTTTTAAAAATGTTTATATATATATGTATATATATATATATATATATATATATATTTATATACGTATATATATATATATATAAATATATGTGTACGCGCAATAACTTTCGAAAGAGTTAATTGATTTCAACGAAATTTCGTCCACGTGTTGAAATCCATCACCGCAAGAAGCCTATTTAAAATGGGCGTAATCGGGCCATTTTAAGGGTAGTTTTTAGGAGTTGAAAAATGTTTTTGGGCCCCAAAATACCGAAAAAATTCTCCGAATCGTTTCAAAATTGAAATTTAACCCTCTGGTAGTAATTAAAAAGTGTCCCTAAAATTTTAATAAAATCGGCCCAACAGGACCGGACTTACAAATATTTTGAAAACACTAATTTGTAGATAGTGACTTATTTATTGAAGGGTGTATTTAATTCGGTGTAGACGTTAGATTGATAATAATATTGCAGTTAAGAAAAAAAATGTTATTTTAAGGGGTGTATTAAGTAGTCAAATTTTTAATTTTGCCCAAAAACCAACTTAAGTTCGCGTAATAAAGCCACACTGCCTGTATAAGCAAATACACTATATTGTCGGCATAGGGTTTTGGCACTGCGACCCGGGTTTTTTTTAAATTTCCGGATGGATAGCGCTTTTGTCTTTAGTACCTGATGTGAATAAATTAGTTTCAAAATAGGTCGTAAATCTAAATTTCAATGGTGGTTTCTAATCTCAAACTTCTAAAAAGTTATCACTTCTTTAATTGAGACACTTTTGTGATTAACACATGTGCTCACACATTTATTTATTTGGTCGCCGAAGAATGCCAACTAATTATAGTTGAACTAATTGAATGTCACCTTATCTATGTGTTCTTATTTCCTGAATAATGCCATGAATTTGTCTGCTTAACATTCTCAGCATACCTACTCCAACGCCGCTTTACACGATATAAAGCGTGTTTCAAAATGCATATAATTTTCATTTTTATAATAAGTATTAGTAGTATTACATCAAAACAACCGAGCTGGGTAGAGTAGTGGTGACAGCACTAGACTCGCATTCGGGAGGTACCAGGTTCGAATCCCGGCGGGGGCAGATGTGGCTGGGACTTTTTCCTACTGCCTCTCGCCGAGAAACGGTAATTCCTGTACCGGCCATCTTGATTGAGGTTTTCCATGGTTTCCCTCAATTAATTCCAGATAAATATCGAGATAGTTCCTTATTTGAGGCCATGGCCGATTACCTATCAAACTCCTAGTTCAAAAATTACCTACCGTATCCTAATTTCCTATAATTCCTTCATTCGCCCATTGCTATTACGTAAGTTGAAGTTGTAAAAAATGTAGAAAATAACGGGAAGTGGTAGATGAAAAAATAGTAATGGTGCGAATGGCGTCTGTTATGACATAAAGTCGAGAAACGGACGTTAAACGCATTATACGATCTGAGGAATCACTCACCTTAATATATCAAACTTCATTTGAACATTTGTCGGAAATACTGAGATGCAGAACTTTGAAGGTAATTCTGAGTGAGAAATTTCGTGTAAACATAGCTCATTTTTTCCTTCTTAAAAATAACAGCTGTTCCGCAAGTCTGCACCTCAAAAAACCGAGGATGTAGAGTTGAATATATGGCGTAAAAATAGATGTTTGGAGTCACTGGTAGATTTGATGAAATAAAAAGAGCCTGTGTACATAAATAAAAATAAAAAAATCAACCCCGTAAAGAATTTACATGCATATCAGACCCAAACAAACATGGACCATTGGAGCTGCACCCGTATTAAAATAGGGACAGTTATTGTTTTGTTTATTGTAAAGTGCAACAAACTCGCGCCCGGCTTCGCCCGGTTGGCAATTAACTGTAATTAACTCCGTTATTCCAGTACCACTACCACCATAGATGAATTCCTGTGTAATTTTATCGAAAAAGCTTCTCAAATACTTCAACTTGAATTAAAGTACAGGAAGATATCCAGTTTCCACTGGTTGTGAATCGATTTGAGCAGCACTAGTTATTGCTTCCGTATGGCAACCGCTTTACGAAATCCAATACCCAGATCTTTGGTTATCCATAAAACCGTTTGAGATATAATGATGAAACAAAGACTAAGGTGGTTCCAGTTTCCCATGATTACTATCTGTAACATGTGTAAATTTCATGTCAATACCTTCAGAACTTTATGAGTTAAATCATTTCGTATACAGGCAGACCGACAGCAAAAAAAATTCGATTTTTGGCCTTTAACTTAACATTAATTGAAATTTATTTTTCTGTATTAAAATAGCATTTCTTCATAAAGAATTTTTCACACGCACAATTCAATGAACCCTGTTCATTGGTAATAGAGTACCTATTTGAAAAATGTTTTGCAGATAGACTTTATAACAAAAGAACATAAAATACTGAATCAACAAATCGTTAAAATACAAAACAGTATTGTTATGTTTCCAAGAATTTGCATAAAAAAATCTTAATTGAACATTTGTTGATTAAACCCTGATGTTATTTTTCTGTGCCGTTTTGATTGCCAAGTTTGATTATAAGTTTGTTTAGCAATAAACTTGAAGTTTGAACTTTGGTCTAAGGTCACCAGTGGTGTTTCGAGTTCCACACCATTTGCACTGAATATAGAAATGCACTCATTCCAACGTCAGTGCAGTTCACTGTACACTGTCTTTGTTATTATAATGGTAATACTTTCGACCATAAACTCATGGACTGTCCTAGCCACGTATCTCGGCAAATGCTAGGTCCACATTATGTGCCGAACAACCAGCGATGTATGACTTTTGCCAAACTTATTTGATCATTCAACGGGTACCAATGCTTCAGACCGAATGAAACTAAATGATTTAAAAAAAAAAATTGAGTACCATGTGCATTGATATGTTGGTTATACGCATCAGGACTAGGCTTAATCAGGCCAAGAATATATAGTCGAAGGGGTATTACTATTCTTATACTCTGTATAAAATAAATGTGTATTTCGAAGTTTAGGAAATTTTTTTACACTTTTTTTTTTCGTCACTGGGCGGTACATTTTTTTGTTGGACGATGATTTATCTAATAAGCAGCGCTGGATTTACACTAGGAGCTAGTGCCCAGGGCAACAAATTTCCAGGAGCGGCAAAATTTGGAACATGAGAAAAAAAATGTAGCGTTATAGAATTTTTTTTGAAAAGTGTGATTGTGTTGAAAACATTCATAAATAAAATACGTTTTTTTATTATTAGGAATGTGTGTTAAACTATAAATACTGCAGTTTTATTTACAAAATTGTGGAAAAAATTTTAGTATCTAGAATTTTACGCACATTTTAGTAATCTTGTTATTCACAATTTTTGAAAGTTTTTTGATATGATTACTATTTCAGTTTAAAATGGTTTAGGTAATGAGGCGACATTTTTTACGGTGCCCCAGGACGTCACATAGAGTAAATCCGACCCTGATAATAAGAAGCACAGTTTTTTTTCGTAACAAAAAAAAAACTGAAAATGATATTACGATGAAATAAGAGCAAACTGCAATGAAATTTAAATAAAAATAACTGAAATGAAATATTTTTATATCTATGATGAAATTTGCGGGCAGAAGTTGTATAATAAACCAAATAAAAATAGCGATTCGAATATCGTTTGAAAGATACAACATGAAACTTCAGTAAGAAAACTTTTAAAATGGCCGTACATTTTATAAGTGAAAACTTTAGTGCGGACGTTGTATGATTTTCATTCTCTTTTATACGGAGTGTTTTGTAAACTTGTCCTTGTACAAATTAAATTCAAACGAACGTGTAATTACAATTTTCAAATAGTGCGATTTTTGTTCTCGTTTTACTCAACCGTCCGAAATTTTGTTTGGTTTGTTAGTCCATTTGTTTCAAGATTACGCCAAAGGCCAAAGCGAACTAATTTTCCAGTTTTGCAGGGACATTCTTTTAACCGGAGTTAAACAATGTAAATAATTATAACACAGCTCGTATCTACAGCGGGGTATTTGGATTTATAATGTAAAATCTAAAGATATGTGAAAAATAATTATTGGGGCTAATATGTCCGTTTCTCAAAATTGTCTTCACAAACGCCACCCGTACCATTTCTAACTTTCAGTTAGCAGTTTACCGAGCTGGGTAGAGTAGTGGTGACAGCACTAGACTCGCATTCGGGAGGTCCGGGTTTCGAATCCCGGCGGGGGCAGATGTGGCTGGGACTTTTTCCTACTGCCTCTCGCCGAGAAACGGTAATTCCTGTACCGGCCATCTTGATTGAGGTTTTCCATGGTTTCCCTCAATTAATTCCAGATAAATATCGAGATGGTTCCTAATTCATGGCCATGGTCAATTACCTATCAAACTCCTAGTTCAAAAATTACCTACCTTATCCTAATTTCCTATAATTCCTTCATTCGCCCATTGCTATTACATAAGTTGAAGTTTTAAAAATGTAGTAAAATAACGGGAAGTGTGGTAGATGGAAAATAGTATAGGTGCGAATGGCGTCTGTTATGACATAAAGTCGAGAAACGGACGTTAAACGCATTATTATTATTATTATTATTTCATTTAGCAGTTTCTTGTAATTTTCTACATTTTTAATGTATTAAAAAGGGCGTGTCGCGGGACATATGACCGAAGTGAAGTTTCTTTTTACACGATTTTATTTAACTTAAAATTATGTATCGAACGCATGACTAAATAAATTAGAGTTGGGTAACTCAGATCTGAACCGGTTCAAAGAACCGACTCCGACAGAAGATCCGTGAGAGCCGACTCACTTTTTTTTGAGCCGACGGATCAACGGATCCGTAGAACTCAGGGAAACACTTAACACACAGAAGCACATTTTACACTTACGTATCAGTTCTTGCTTTGATGCATCTGTTAGCTCAAATGACTCATGCATCACATGTTTGGCTATGCATTATTGATTCTATACAGGTCGTGATATGATTGACTGAACTAGGTAACTCGGTGGCAGACTGCAGTAACATATTCAGAACTCGGCTCTTTTTGAACCGGTTCAGTGAGCCGGCTCACATACGGGATCCAGATGCAAAGATGCAGATAACTGAAAAGACCCGTTTTTCCCATCTGTAATTTGAATGGGGTCCATTGGATCCCAGTGTGGTATTCTAGGGTTAAAACTTTTCTTTCCGCTTGAGAAGTGTTATTTCAAAAATAAAACATCGATTTTATGTGAAGGATATCTTGAGAATGCATCGGTTCAGTGATTTGAATGGGGTCCATTGGATCCCAGTGTGGTTGTTCTATATGGTTAAAACTTTTCTTCATTTAGTTTTCTTGAAAATAATTAGTAATATTTGAAACCAGACTATATAAAACGTAAGCGTAGAGAGCGTATATGCCAAAGGCGCCATGAATAAATATAAGAACGCAGACTAAAATAATGGAATGAAAATATTTTACTTTGCAGCGTCCCTCTAAAATCTACAACACAGCTACATATATCTAACTATACTCTGAACCCTTATTGCAACTAGTCGTGTACTTCATAAACATCAACTTGCATTTTCAAACTTTTCATATTTTGTATACCGCTCTATAAGAAATAAATCCCAACAAAATATTATGGGCAAACTTTTAAGTTGGCCAGTTAAACTTTATATGCGTTGATAAAGGACATGGTGTACGGATTATTGCACTGGTCGGCTGTAGTTAAAGTGCGCGCTGTTCCTGTTATGTTTACTTGTGGAATATTTTCCCAAAGGCAAATTATCTGTCAAGACTCCAGAGAGTGTTTCTCGCTGAAACCCTTCACATGTTCAGTTTTGATTTTGCTTGTTAAAAATATACACACCGAGCGTTCACTTATGAATTAGCGAGAACTTCCAACTTGAAAATGCAAACGAATTGTTAAATTACTCAAGTTAGCCATCTGATTTCAAATAGCGGTATAATAAGCCAATCAAAGTACATTTTTAAATCAACTCCAAACAATTATAAATACAGTAGAACTCATGTATTTTCGTAAGATTAAATATACAGTTAAATCTAGCTAAAGTTGGCTATTTCTACTACTTCTAAATTGAATATTTTCCAACCGATGTAAAGGCATGAAAAGCAGCTATTATATATGGGAGGAGGGGTGCAAAAAAGCATTTTTAGGGAATAAGGTTGCACTTAAAAAATGCGGATTTTTGACGAAAATCCAAATATGTCAGAATTTTCTCAAACTCACCCTGCTTGTAGTAAAAGATATTCTAATTCCAGTGAATACAAGCAAGCATCTGTATACTTTTTCTGGCTTAGAAGTTGCATGAGTCTAAAGTTTTTAAAAGTACCCCAAAAAAGCTTTTGAATAGTCGTTCTTCTAAAGCCGAGCTCAGCACTTAAAGTACTATGCAGTAAAGCTTTTTCGTTCATTTTCAACATTTATGAAACTTCGATTTCTGCTAATCCTTACAATATCTTAATTAATATCGTTTGAATAAAGAAATCTCGCTCGTCCATCAAAAGTAATATTCTTGGCGTCAATAAAGTTCTTTAAAAGTTTTGTATCATGAATGTTGTGGAAGCTTAGAGATGGGGAGCGCAACAGTAACAATATGGTTCATTTCCGCAAAAATACTAGTTCCAAATACTCGTTATTTTCTTACAGTGACACGTTCCACTCGAAAATTAAATTACAGTTTAAAAATTTTAACAATTTCATTACAGAAAATAACATTCAAAAAAACAAATCTCGCCATCTGGTAGCAATCTGTTCATTTTAACAGTTGTCGGTAATATTAAGTGACGTAGTGGTGCTGAAGTCTCTGAATAGAATAGAAAAAAAAATATTTCCACCCTATTATATTACGTAACTGACCACTAACGGTGCGAAGTAGATATATTTTAAAATATTAAATCGAATTAATACTCAACTATACAGTTCGATGGCGCTATAGTTTGCTATTATGGTTAAGAAATATCCATTGCTATCGAATATTCGAAAAAAATTTTTTTAACATTGTCACCGTCGGGACTCTAGCCCGAATGTTCTACTATCGCGGTGGCTTAGTTATCACTTAGTATATCAGTTAGTAAATGATAACTCAAACCATCGAGAAAGAAGAAGTCGGGTTTGCATCCCAACGGCGAGACGTTTGAAAATAAATATTTCTGATTATAGTATGGTAACAATAATAACAAACTATAGAAAATGTTACATATCGAACTATATTTTAGAATATTATTTCGTTTCCCGTGAACCGTTTCATTCTATACGGTGACTTCAGTAACATGTATTTTCAGATCTCTAACGATACGTTCCTGTTCCATTAAAATACCTGTTACTAAAAATACTCCTCATCTCTAAGAAAGTGAGAATATTTTTGCAGGCGTTATTATGAATATCAGCTTATATTCCACCGTCTGGTTTTATGTATAGATATACCGTGTGTACTGTTTAACATCTCCAGCAGCCCCTAACCAAAACCAACACATATTCTCGTATCATATACCGAAGTAAACGGGTTGGTTATAGAACTATCTTTTATTAGAAAAAATATATTAGCTACAGTCAAAGCCCTCTAAGTGCACGCTCTCTAAATGCACACGTTCTCTTACTGCACACGAACTCGCCCTCTAAGTGCACGTTCCCCAGCCCCCACTTCGAATAATCTGCGACCAATCACGTGCGACCGTAAGCGCGCTATTTTCAAACTTTCCATTTCCATCATATTCATAGAGTTTTAGAGATATTGTTTATAGCATCTGATTGAATAAAGATAGCTATAGGAGTTAGAAGAGTGGGGATGAAAAAGATCGTAGGGGAAGTGTGCACTTAAAGGATGGGCTCGGTTCCGAGCTGTGCACTTAGAGGGCTTTGACTGTACTATTTTACCATTCCAACACCACACTTGGTGAATAGTACTAATTTCACTATTTCGAAGAAATTATAGCATTTTTATTTTTTTCGAAATTACCATATATCTCCTTGACTAAACGAGATGTAGGTGGTTTTACTGGATTCAGTTTAATTTTTAGAACCGTTAATATTTAAATCTGTCGAAGAAATTTTAGTTGTGGTAAAAAATTCTCTAGTTTAAAAAAAAATGTAAACTTTAAATTAGTACAACCAGAGGTTTAGGAAAAACGCAATTATTCAATTTCAGTCCAATATAGTAAGCATGGCAGGCTGCTTCTTGAAGCCAGCAAGTACATAAGTTAGACAAGGAGATCACAGAGATTCAATTCAAAATTGTCGTGAAAGTAAGACAAGGAAAGCATAAAAAATCAAATCAAAACTGGCTTCAAGAATAACTCCATTCTGGAAAAGTGTCAAGAATAAAGACACAGTAGGCTAGTTCCATACCGAACCGTCACAGTGTACATAGACAAATGCATCTCTCTCGCTCAGTCATTTTCTGTCTCTGTTGCACATTCCATTCGCACGAGATGAGATTTGCGCTGAGCGCGGTATCTGGGCTATATAATCGCTATCTATATACGGTTATAAAACATCACACGTATCGAAATCAGACGTACGTGATCCGTTCGTTGCGCCTTTCGACCCGTGCGTTCGTAAGAGACGAGAACAGTTCTCGTCTGTCTTGGATGACGTCGTACGAATGTATAAGCCTGTTGCAATGTAATTTCACGAGTGGTTGGATTGTGTCGCATCCCCTAGGAGAGTCAGTCGGGATAGAACGGGCAGGATGCTGGATGACTACCTTCGCCGCACCTACTACATAGCAGTATAGTTCTCGCAGAGCACAAATAAATTCGAGGGGACGCATCTTATAAAATTCCAACCTTCATCCATGGTTTCTTACCTACAGCTATGGTTGATAATATGTATGGATATTTCCGCCATTTTGGCTGGAATGCGTGTTCGGAAGTTTCATAATTGTGATGAAAAAATCAAACAGCAATCATTTCAATCAAAATATTTATTAACAGCAGAAATAGAACAAGATTTCGCGCAAGGTCTTGTACAAATTTTCACAAGAAAACACGTCGGACAAATAATCAGAAAAAGTCCAATAAACTTCTTAGTCCTTAATTCTTAACTTCTTTGTCCTTAATTAGAACCAGATCGTGCGCTCTTTAAAATAGTATATAAATAACTGAGCGTTTTGTTTATCCCTGATAACTTAACAGTTAACTGAAGTACTATTATTTAGTTCAGTGAGTATAGTTACGATCGCATTAATATCTGTTTTAGTGATTTTTTTTCTGAATCGAATAAAACATTGGTAGGTATGCTATATATTTTAAATTTGAATGCCGATTTGACAGTCTATCATGTTTCATCAAGATCTGTCCAGCTATTTACGAGTGCAGACAGACAAAAATTCTGGAACACGTTTTCGTCTCCGGGGGTATAGTTATAAATAACTTTAAAACGAAATTATTTTCATCTAAATAAATTCTTCATAAAAACGGACATTTTAACAATGTCTTGAAAAATGGATTGATATAAGAAATTTTTCGTTTTTTGATGGGTTACCTTTCACGATTGTATATATTATACTCTTAGATCTAATATGCTAGATGGTACTGTATATTTGAAAATCTATTAATTATCTTAATCACTCTTCCAGAATTTATAAATTTTAGTATTAAACGAAAATTGATTTCTTACCAAACACTAATTTTTACCAACAGCCAAGGTAATTATGCTGCGTGGTTAGCAAAACGTGGGTCTAAAAAAATAGTGTGAAGTGAATACTTTTTATATCAAACAAATCACGCTTTTCACGCCAGGCGATAAATAAGACCATATTATAGCGCCTTGCGTTGCACTACTCGATAGTGGTACAGACTACAGCGGACAGAACTCTTCGTACGCGTGCGTAGAATGGGTCCTGAGTCGCATAAGAAGTATTAAAAATAAAAGAATAGTTACTTCTTACCACAACAGATTTATTCAGTGGATGTACATTTCGAGAGCTAAGCTCCCATCTTCAGCAAAACACTAAGTTTATTTCATCTTTAAAGTTCAATTCCAGATATATGTATAATAGAAAACAATATCACGGGTAATTGGAATAAAATAAATCAATTTAAACACTCATTGATTGCAACGTTTCGTCTTTATTAAATTAAGACTTTTTCAAGCTTCTGAAAAATATTTACAAATATTAACATGGATGGAGCTTAGCTGAATAAATCTGTTGTGGTAAGAAGTAACTATTCTTTTATTTTTATTGTTCCAACCACAGTGCTCTTAATATTTATATAAGAAGTATTCACTTCAAAAAGTGGTTACTTTTTTCGTGTAAATTGAAATTATACAACCAATATATCGAACAATCTCAGATTTTGCAGTCATCAGCTATCGAAGCTATTCGAACTTGAATGCATAAAAGACAAATTGCACGCCGAGAGGAAAATGATTTGCAGTAGATCACACAATATTTATGTGGAATTGAGGTCGAAGAACTACTGATGCGGTGGTTTTCTGCTTCCTTGTTCCATTATTCTCTTTCATATGCATAGAAATTTTAAAAGTTTATATGTTATACTAGAAGCAAATCTCGTATAGAATTGCATTTCAGATTTCTATAAAATGAAGAATTTGTTCCTATCTACATAAATCGTTGCATTTTGTCATAAGAAAATATAGATTTGCTTTGAAAAATGTTCTCGAGTTTATTGTATATTAACTGTTCTACCAAGCTTCGCCCGATGAAGTTTAAATCTTTATAAAAATTGCAGCAGCTTTAACTTTAAATAAAATAAAAACCCGGGTCGCAGTGCCAAAACCCTGCCGACAATATAGTGTATTTGCTTGTATAGGGCCGTGTGGTTTTATACTTTTATTATGTGAAATTAAGTTTGTTTTTGGGCAAAATAAAAAATTTAACCCCTTAATACACCCCTTAAAATAACATTTTTTTCTTAATTGTAATATTATTATCAATTTAACGTCTACACCGAATTAAAGACACCCTTCAATAAATAACTCACTATCTGCAAATTAGTGTTTTCAAAAAATGTGTAAGTGCGGTCCTGTCGGGCTGATTTTATTAAAATTTTAGGGACACTTTTTAATTACTACTAAATGGTTAAATGCCAATTTTGAAACGATTCCGAGAATTTTTTCGGTATTTTGGAGCCCAAAAACATTTTTCAACCCCTAAAAACTACCCTTAAAATGCCCCGATTACGCCCATTTTAAATAGGCTTCTTGCGGTGATGGATTTCAAAACGTGAGCCAAATTTCGTTAAAATCAATTACCTCTTTCGAAAGTTATTGCCCGCACACATATATATATATACGTATATATATATATATAAATATATATATATATATATATATATATATATATATATATATATATATATATAAACATTTTCAAAAATGGTGCCAAAGTGTTTAGGAGGTTATGAAACGTCGAGAAATTTTGGTCCGACCCCTAGGTCCCGCCATCCGACCGACGCCAATAGTGTATGTTGCCATATGGCAAATACACTAATAAAAAAATGTGTATGCATTATTCCGCAAAAGGCAATTATTATAGCTAAAACCAGTCACTCACGATGCAACTTCGCAGTATGATTTCGTTCGATACGACAAAATCAAACGCAATTTGATCCTATTCGTCGTCCGACCAAGCCGGAACGTTTTGACTGCAGAGAAACATGTCGGTTAGCAGTAAGACAAACGTTGGTAGTTGGATCGCTTATTTGATCGTATACTGTGACTTCCGATTCGATCTTTTGATTTTGGTAACTTGGTTATACAAAGCGCAAGAGACGCTAAAAGTATATTTTCATGCGGCGTGGTTACTGTTAAGGTCGTTTGATGTGTAATGTCATCAGATTTCCAACAAAATTGCATTGCAATCGCATTCCACAAAATCGTACTGCTGCAGCGTTGGATCGTGAGTGACGGGCATAAATTTACGCTCTGCCTACACTGACGAGTCGCTACTGATTTTGTGATGTAAACGAAAACTAGATTTTTGTGGAAACATTTGAAATTTCGGCAATGTTCATCGATTTTGAACGGATAACCTGTTTACATAACATTTACAATTGTTTTTTTGAAATTTGGTACAAAAATTACAAATTAAAAAACAGATATCACCAGAATACGTAGCTGCCGGTATTTATTGAGTACAGTAAACACACGGTTATCATTCAAATTTATATATATTATAGATTTAAAAAAAAATCTTATTTTCAGTTGAATTAAAAAAAAATTACATTTCACAGGGGTTCTTATAGTCGATCAACTTGGGAGAAATCGATATATCGATTCAAATAAAAAAATTTTTATCAATTAAAAATCAAATTGCAATATGTTTAACCCATAGTATTTAAACAAATGTTATTCGGTGTTCTTCTATGAATTGTGTAATGGTTTATGTTATGTAAGCTGCGAACATTGATATTGTAAATATTATAAACGGCTGCAGCAGCATTTAGTGCTGAGACAGGATGGAGGTTACATTGATTGTATTGTTGTATTGAATGTAGTTTATTTAAAAATTGAATTCTTGTTTATTTATTGGTTTTATCATTTTATTTCTTACAATCGATTCACATAGAGTCGACTCGAATCAATAATAAGTTAAAAAGTAACTCATCTTATATATATTTTTAGATATCGATTTGAATTATAATAAACAATTCGATTTATCGATTCGTACCGACATTTCCGGAATATCGATTAATTATTTACCAAATCAGTTTTATCCTCGTAATATTCAACTCGGAAAGGAAATAAAAGAAAAATGGGGTATTCACACAGTTCTGGAAATAGTTGTATAAAAAATTATTTGAACTTGAACCAACGTACTTTTATAAAAACAAACGTAATTATCCGTGCAGTGGATGTTTACTGTATTTATAAACAAACACAATTACAATCGTTTCTATATACAAATGCAAATGGAATCTTAATATGGCTTCGAGCGTTTCTAGTTATATAAACCCAATCCATTCATTTTCATCATTAAAATTTAGATCTGCTCTGTTATTTTTTTCGGCACGTTTTTAATTTTTCCCGGACAAATTATTTTACTTCAGCTATTGTCCAGCGTCCCTAATTTAAGATATTTTCAAAAACTTCGTCTCTATTTACGCTCAGAAATGTAGTTCCTTGTGTCTATTTAGTACCTATATGTACTACTTAGTTAAATATTCTTATTTTATTCATTTTCAAAGTTCAATTCCAGAAATATGTTATAATAGAAAATTTGTAATAATTGTTAGTGTATTTGCCATATGGCAACATACACTATTGGCGTTGGTCGGATGGCGGGACCTAGGGGTCGGACCAAAATTTCTCGACGTTTCATAACCCTCTAAACACTTTGGCACCATTTTTAAAAATGTTTATATAGATATGTATATATATATATATATACAGGGTGTCCCATAAGTCGACGTCCAAACGAAGTGAGGTGATGGGGGAGGTCATTTCCTATCAAAATAACCATAAATGTGATTATCCAATTGTTTACGGTTCGAAAGTTATTTCAATTTTTGTATTTTTCTCTGAAATCGTGTAGTGCTTATACTAAAAAATTAATTTAAAAAAATCTATGAGTTGTTTGGTTGATTTTTTTTTTTAATAGGATCCTGAAGGGTCTGCCTTTCCAAAAAAAATAATTTTCATGAGTTCTGTTATCATCTGTCAAATAAAAAAAATGGTTTTGTAAACACTTTTCGGTGGCAAGAAAAATATATTTGATTTTAAATTCACGTTGACAGAAAAAAAGTGTTATAAAAAAATTGACCAATTATCAGAAAAACTTGTCCATTTAATAGAGATTCTAACGCGGTATAGTACAACTCGTTATTCGTGACAGTTTTTTTTATAACAATTTTTTTACATGCAAGTCGTGTTTGTTAAAAAATACATTTTCGAAAATTTCAAAATCTAAGTTGGCTAGTCTAACACAAATCAACCAAATTTTATTTAAAGTTACAACAAATGTTCGAAATTAGTCGAAACGCCCGTTCGTTATTTTGTATTGTATTGGTCGCAATTCTTATTTTTTGCCGCAGCTGATGTTCGTTTTGGTTTTCTGTCGCGTAGACCAGTTCTTTGAAGTAACCCCATAAAAAGAAGTCTAGGGGGTTTAGGTCAGGTGACCGCGGTGGCCACTGGATGGTTCCTTCCCTTCCAATCCAGCGATTTGTGTATTCGGTGTTGAGGTATCGTCTCACTACTAGAGCATAGTGACAAGGAGCCCCATCGTGCTGCAACCACATGTTTCGGCGTGTTTCTAGCGACACGTGTTCCAGTAAGCCGCCCAAATCATTTTGCAAAAAATAAAGATATGCATCGCCCCCGATCCTTCTGGGTAGCTCAAGGGGCCCAATCATTATGCAAAAAATAAAGATATTCATCGCCCCCGATCCTTCTGGGTAGCTCAAGGGGCCCAATCATTTTACCTTCAACAATTCTCGCCCACATGTTGACCCCAAACTGATGTTGAAAATAGTCGTTTCTTATAGCTCTAGAGTTTACATAGTCATAAGAGTGAAAATTATGGATGTTGAATACTCCCGTCCTTCGAAAGCTCGATTCGTCACCCCACAAAATGTTATTAAAAAACTGAGGATCTTCCCTGTTCCGACGTAGAATTTCTCGGCAAAATTGCACCCTTTTGTTATAATCAGCGGGTAAAAGTGCTTGCACACGTTGCACATGGTATGGATGTAACTGATCCCTTTTTAAAATACGGTGCACTGTGGACCTCGAAACTCCCGAACGTCTTGACAAACGACGAACACTTGTAGATGGGTCCTCTGTCACCATTCCAATTATTTCATCTTCGTCGATGCCAAGTCTAGGTCTTCCAGCTCTTTGCTCATTCCCAGGGATTTCACCTTCTATGTACCGCCGATGTATACTTTGGAACACCCTGTGGTCAGGATAGTGTTCTTGGTTGGGATATCGTGCCCGATATTCTCTTGCAGCAGCCCGAGCATTCTCGTCACAAAACCCATAGACATAGTGCATTTCTGCATACTCCCGATGGGAATAAATAACCATTTTGATGCGTCCAACTTGAAAAGAGTCCAAATCACAAACAGGATCGAAGTTCAAATTACCAAGCGCAGGTCCAAATAACAAAGTACAAAATGAAAAGTCAAGTCGGAGGTTTACTAGTAATAAAACGAAAAGCGAGCATACATTAGAAGTAGTGAATGAAAGAGGAACGGATTAATTTGTTTAAGTCGTTCCAGCCAACTTAGATTTTGAAATTTTCGAAAATGTATTTTTTAACAAACACGACATGCATGTAAAAAAATTGTTATAAAAAAAACTGTCATGAATAACGAGTTGTACTATACCGCGTTAGAATCTCTATTAAATGGACAAGTTTTTCTGATAATTGGTCAATTTTTTTTATAACACTTTTTTTCTGTCAACGTGAATTTAAAATCAAATATATTTTTCTTGCCACCGAAAAGTGTTTACAAAACCATTTTTTTTATTTGACAGATGATAACAGAGCTCATGAAAATTATTTTTTTTGGAAAGGTAGACCCTTCAGGATCCTATTTAAAAAAAAAATCAACCAAACAACTCATAGATTTTTTTAAATTAATTTTTTAGTATAAGCACTACACGATTTCAGAGAAAAATACAAAAATTGAAATAACTTTCAAACCGTAAACAATTGGATAATCACATTTATGGTTATTTTGATAGGAAATGACCTCTCCCATCACCTCACTTAGTTTGGACGTCGACTTATGGGACACCCTGTATATATATATATATATATATATATATATATATATATATATATATATATATATATATATATTTATATACGTATATATATATATATATATATATATATATATATATATTTATATGTGCGGGCAATAACTTTCGAAGGAGTTAATTCATTTTAACGAAATTTGGCATACATGTTGGAATCCATCACCGCACGAAGCCTATTTAAAATGGGCCCAATCGGGTCATTTTAAGGGTAGTTTTTAGGGGTTGAAAAAAGTTTTTGAGCCGAAAAATACCGAAAAAATTCTCAGAATCGTTTCAAAATTGATATTTAACCCTTTAGTAGCAATTAAAAAGTGCTCCTGAAATTATAAGCAAATCGGCCCTACAGGACCGGACTTACAAATTTTATGAAAACACTAGTTTGCGTATACGAATTTACTTACTGAAGGTCGTATTTAATTTGGTGCAGATGTTGGATTGATAACAATATTTCAACTAATAAAATTATTATTGTAAGGGGTGTATTAAGGGGTTCAATTTTTTTTTATTTCGTCCAAAAACAAACTTAATTTCATTTAATAAAGCCACAATACCTGTATTAGCAAATACACTATATTGTCGGCAGGGTTTTGGCACTGCGACCGGGGTTTTATTTTTTTTATATGTAACAGTAATGACAGATTATATATACCTATATCACATTTTAACTATAGTTTAAACATATTGAGAACTTGTAAAAGTCTTAATAATAAAGACGAAACGTTGCAATCAATGAGTGTTTAAATTGATTTAACTTTATTATTCTAATTACCCGTGATCCTGTTTTCTATTATTATTATTTTATTTTATATATTAAACATAGGTATGTTTACTTTTTCTAAATATTTGTAAAACAAACCCTTGTAGTGCTAAACAGTTCCAAAGTGTTATGTAATAAAAATTTGACAAATTGTTGCTTATCATAAATAATTTCATAAATGTTTCAAGTACATCACAGAACCCCTCGTATTTGGTATACTGCGTTCTCGTGCCTCTGATGTACAACTTTATTACAACCCCTGTGTTCTAAGAATTCGTTGGGGTTGAATCACAGCCTCTTGTATTGGAAAATAGGTTTTTGGTTGACGTAGGGTTTTATTTGCGCGTCGCAATATACATTCTGTACCTAGTATAGTCAGCTTTTTCGAGTTGCAATAAATCAGAACCGGATATAGTATACGTAAAGTCGGATCGCGGTGCAAAACATTGCTGACAGAACAGTCAATAGTGTTTTTGCTCGTACGCATTTATACTTTTCAGTATGTTACGTGAATTCAAATTTGTTTTTGGATAAAATAAAAAATCCCTTAAAAGAATATATATTTTTTGATCTCAATATTAGGCATGTATTTTATCAATCCAACATTGTATAAACCCTTATTTGCAAATTAATTCGCTATCCGCTTACTATAGTGTTTTCATAATTTTTTTAAGTACGTATTTTAATATTTGCTTAAGAGCTTGTTAATAATATAAATATTATTGAAATAATTTCGATGATTTTGTTGATTTTCAAGGTCAGTTTTTGCAATCCCTAAATACAAAAATGGTCCAATTACATTTATTTTAAATAAATCTGGTATGTGGTATGTAAATTTCGTTTAAATAAATTAAATATTTCGAAATTTATTGCGTGAATATATATTTATAAAAAATATCAAGTCAGTTTTAAATAGCTCTTCAAAAAAAATATCAAGCTATTCATAATGATATATAAGACATCCAAATTTTATAAATCTGTCATCTGATCAACGCCAATAATGTAATAGGCAAATATACTAATAAACTATACGTTGTTGGAACGCTCTCCTGCATAGGTTCGTCACACCTTCTGTGCAATAACCAACATGCCGTGAACCCGGGTCGCAGTGCCAAAACCCTGCCGACAATATAGTGTATTTGCTTGTAGAGGGCCGTGTGGTTTTATACTTTTATTATGTGAAATTAAGTTTGTTTTTGGGCAAAATAAAAAATTTAACCCCTTAATACACCCCTTAAAATAACATTTTTTTCTTAATTGTAATATTATTATCAATCTAACGTCTACACCGAATTAAATACACCCTTCAATAAATAAGTCACTATCTGCAAATTAGTGTTTTCATAAAATTTGTAAATCCGGTCCTGTCGGGCCGATTTTATTAAAATTGTGGGGACACTTTTTAATCACTACCAAAGGGTTAA
This sequence comes from Venustoraphidia nigricollis, assembly GCA_034508555.1. Lineage (NCBI taxonomy): Eukaryota > Metazoa > Arthropoda > Insecta > Raphidioptera > Raphidiidae > Venustoraphidia > Venustoraphidia nigricollis. Next base: position 194,722 of record JAVRKA010000032.1, on the reverse strand, counting down.
ATTTCAATTTTGAAACGATTCGGAGAATTTTTTCGGTATTTTGGGGCCCAAAAACAGTTTTCAACCCCTAAAAACTACCCTTAAAATAGCCCGATTAGGCCCATTTTAAATAGGCTTCTTGCGGTGATGGATTTCAACACGTGGCCCAAATTTCGTTGAAATCAATTAACTCTTTCGAAAGTTATCGCGCGTACACATATATATATATATATAAATATATATATATATATATATATATATATATATATATATATATATAAACATTTTTAAAAATGGTGCCAAAGTGTTTAGGAGGTTATGAAACGTCGAGAAATTTTGGTCCGACCCCTAGGTCCCGCCATCCGACCGACGCCAATAGTGTATGTTGCCATATGGCAAATACACTAAAAATGTAGGCAACTTTATAAATATAGATTAAACAGCATTTTATCATACAATTATTTATGGTGGCAATGCTGAAGCATGGCGGGCGCACGTATGCTAATCGGGCGACGGTTCAATCCGTCACACCGGCCTAGTGCTTCGCCCCGGCAGAATACAACGCCATCAACGCCTGCTGAAAGTCTGTGTTATTTAGACTTATTTATTCCCGCCAGCGTGCACAAACACGGTGTGAACGGATTGCATCGCTTATATACCGAACGTCCCTCTGAGGCAGTTGTTTCGCGAAGTCAAATTAACAATGTTATGGAAGTAATTAAAAAATTATCTGTCCAAGGAGGTTTGTTTCTTCCTCCCTTTCGCAGAATGTTGCGGAAATTAGTTAGACAAGTGTCATTAAATAGCTCCGATGCACTTCTACGGGGTTTCTTTTCCACGAACTGTGAAACTCTCTCCCACATTCCCGAGATCTCCTTTAAGGCTGTCGGAACGCTCTGAATTTAAGCCAAAAATAGAGCTTCGGCTGTCAACTGATTGTAGACTTATTCGTCAACATTTTGCAAAGATTCTTTCTCTATAAGGAAAATAAAGGACAAATCTAGGTCTCTAATGGACTACTTTTGTAATTTGTGTACGATTTACTAGAAAAAAATTGGCGTTAATTGTGCTAAAAAAACACACGTTTTCAATGTCACACTATAACCTTATTCGTATTTATTTCACAAAACTGTTCCATCACAAACCTAAAGTGACTCTTCCTTTTTCGGAAAAGTTTTTTAAATCTTCAAAATATTTCCAAAAATTAGAGTAATCAGTTGACAGCGGCACCCTTGCAAAAATTTTTTTTAGCCTCGTAGTTGGCACCAGCCAAAAATTAAAACGTGCGGATGATTAGAGCGAGACAGAGCTAAAGAAGGTCACACCCACAATATATCTTTTGCCTACCTCGCCCCTTACCGCTGGGTCTCAGTACAAACAAAATTCAGAGCGTTCCGACAGCCTTAACTCACTTGTAGAGATAACTTCCTCCACCTCTGGCTCCTCCTCGAAACTAGTTTCTTGCAGAACCTCTGTATGCTGCTGCGACTGTAACTCTTGTCGTCAGTTCCTGAAAGTGCTCTTCGACGGGCTCGTGTCTCAAAAAACTGAAGGGCACTCGTATGTCGAGATACCACTCTACTTAAAAAAAAGAGGTGTAAAAAATAAATTGTAGGTAGAACAATAAAGAACAGCTGTGCATCGAACACCCTGTATCTGTGACCCGATATGCCGACAGACCAGAAAAAATAATAATATTGTGATATGTGTCCTCGACGTTGTTTTATACGTGTCATTCTTCTTTTGTTTATTTGCTTTATTTATGCTGTTATGAAAGTCACTTGTTTTTTATACATTTTTAACTTTCTTTTGTTTATATGTTTATTTTTAACTGCTTTAATTCTTTTCCGATGCTGCTTTATTAACAAGTAAGCAAGCACACTGAGCATTTATTACAATTTTTACATTTTATGGGAGGGCAGGAACTTTTTTGGTAATAGAATATAATCTGAATGACTAGTAAGTAAAAATGAAATTTTAAAAAGAAAAATTTCAATGCAAAAAATTACTAATACATCGAATTATAATAGAAATTAATTTATTTTCATATCAGAACATTTGACACTATCCTGCTAAATTTCTAAGATCAGTGTTATTTATAAAACTATGAATGTTTCAAAATGAAAATCAGTTGTACACAAAAAGTTCCTACTTGGAGCTATTTGCTATTATATCTAACGAGTTTCTGTGACCGTCTCACAACGCCGGATTTATATTTGTTAGGGTCCTAAGCAATAGTCATAAAACGACCCCTTAACTTCAAAAATTTTATTGAACTGTTCAATATATTCATTGGATTTATGATTAAAATCGAATATATGTAGTTACAAAAATTCGCAAGAATTCGATGAATCGGGAACTCCCATTTAGTAAACCCGACCCTGGGTGCAAAGTATGGAACCGATTTTGAAATTGTTGCTGGAATAGTAAGTACCTATAATAAGGGTGTCACTCTGTGCGGTTTGCTTTGTTATAATCATATGATGACATTTAAACATAAACAGGTTAACATTTAAATATAGGTTAATGAGAAGAGTTTCAAATTGTTTAAATCGGTTATTCAGTTAACTTGATTCAGTACTTTTTGAAATTTCATTTATCGCATGAAAACACACTCAAAGTGGTTTGTAATTGGTTGTAATATATACAGATAATTCGTTATTTGAGAAAATACATTTATTATGTCGATACATAATTATCTTTTTGTTTTCATGGAAATTAACACATATTTGATTTTAATTGACTACTGATTTAAATTATATATGTGGATTGAGGCATTATTTTAAATTCTCTTTGATGCTTCAGTTTGATTTTTTACGGCACAAACGGTGTTTTACATTTCCACAATGTTTTAAGGTGTTAAGTGAGATAATTATTAATAGTCGTATTACTAACGTTTTTTCAAAATTAATTAACACACACACAAAAGAAGCCCTTGAAAAAATATTGCTAATGAACGCCCACTGAGAATTCATTGAAAGACATACAAGTTTTGTACATTTTAATTAATTTGCTATTAATTGCTTATGACTTAAAATTTTTTTGCTTTTCGTTCTTCAATATTATTTACTATATATTACTTAAAAAAAAACCCGGGTCGCAGTGCCAAAACCCTGCCGACAATATAGTGTATTTGCTTATACAGGCCGTGTGGCTTTATTATGCGAACTTAACTTGATTTTTGGGCAAAATAAAAAATTAGACTCCTTAATACACCCCTAAATAACATTTTTTTTTCTTAATTGCAATATTATTATCAATCGAACCTCTATACTAAATTATATACACCTTTTAGTAAATAATTCATTATCTGCAAACTAGTTTTTTCATAAAATTTGTAAATCCGGTCCTGTCGGGCCGAATTTATCAAAATTTTAGGGACACTATTTAATTACCACCAGAGGGTTAAATTTCAATTTTGAAACGATTCGGAGAACTTTTTCGGTATTTTGGGGCCCAAAAACATTTTTCAACCCCTAAAAACTACCCTTAAAATAGCCCGATTACGCCCATTTTAAATAGGCTTCTTGCGGTAATGGATTTCAACACGTGGGCCAAATTTCGTTAAAATCAATTAACTCTTTCGAAAGTTATTGCCCGCACAAATATATATATATATATACGCTTATATATATATATATATATATATATATATATATATATATATATATATATATATATATACATATATATATATAAACATTTTTAAAAATGGTGCCAAAGTGTTTAGGAGGTTATGAAACGTCGAGAAATTTTGGTCCGACCCCTAGGTCCCGCCATCCGACCGACGCCAATAGTGTATGTTGTCATATGGCAAATACACTAATAAAAACATTTGTAGTTTTTTTTTAATTCAAATACTCAATTGGCGCTTTTACGTTTTTACGCGATTTATTTAGGAAATTTTAGTTTCATTTCTGTTGCAAATAGTTCTTTAATCAACTACTATTTGCATAACTTTTCTTTAGCCTAGTTAACGTGATTATTGATCAATTTAAGATCCAACTAGTTTAATAAAAGATACTATCATGAAGAATTTGGCAACACAAATCTCTATTTTAATGCGATTATTTAAACAACAGACGGCAGCCTAGCTTTTGTCAAGCTTGGGGTACCGAACTCGTTACAAGGTCCAGTGAAGCTTTAACCGAACCGCTGTCCCCAGGGGTGCGTCCCGGCGCCCCAGGAGGCCGCAGAGACACACACACACACATTGTGCATTGTCAACCCTGTGTATAATTGAGTTCGGGGATGAGGCCCTATCCAGCTATGTCGTGATTGGGGGTAGAAGAGGCAGGAAAACAGTGTTTAAGGGTTGTAATATGATTGTCAATGACTCTTCTATACCAGCGTATTGACATGTGTTCAGAGATACTCCAAACAACCTGCAGTTACTGTAACAACCCCTTACTATTTACGGCCTGATTTGCGCACAGGCTGTTTATATTCAAACAATGTTGTATTTTTTGCACGAGAAGATTTCTTTTTTAGTGTATTTGCCATATGGCAACATACACTATTGGCGTCGGTCGGATGGCGGGACCTAGGGGTCGGACCAAAATTTCTCGACGTTTCATAACCTCCTAAACACATTGGCACCATTTTTAAAAATGTTTATATATATATATATATATATATATATATATATATATATATATATATATATATATATATATGTGTGTGTGTGTGTGTGTGTGTGTGTGTGTGTGTGTGTGCGGGCAATAACTTTCGAAGGAGTTAATTGATTTTAACGAAATTTGGTCCACGTGTTGAAATCCATCACCGCAAGAAGCCTATTCAAAATGGGCCTAATCGGGCTATTTTAAGGGTAATTTTTAGGGGTTGAAAAAAGATTTTGGGCCCCAAAATACCAAAAAAACCTCCGAATCGTTTTAAAATTGAAATTTAACCTTCTGGTAGTAATTAAAAAGTGTCTCTAAAATTTTGATAAAATCGGCCCGACAGGACCGGATTTATAAATTTTATGAAAACATTAGTTTGCAGATAGTGAATTATTTACTAAAAGGTATATATAATTTAGTATAGAGGTTCGATTGATAATAATATTGCAATTAAGAAAAAAAAATGTTATTTAAGGGGTGTATTAAGGAGTCTAATTTTTTATTTTGCCCAGAAACCAACTAAAGTTCGCATAATAAAGCCACACTGCCTGTATAAGCAAATACACTATATTGTCGGCAGGGTTTTGGCACTGCGACCCGGGTTTTTATTTTTTTTGAAAATATAGACTCAGGATTTAGTTTGTTTGGGGCCTAAAGCTTATTGGAGTCTAATAGGGCCCTATTTCTTGTTAGATTAGTAATCTTTAAATTAGTGTCTAAAAAATTGGTGATTTGCCCAAACGAATAATACTATAAATTCAGCCAAAAAATTGTCAAAAATGACAAGAAACATTTTGATGGGAATCTTCATAAAAGAAAAACCAACAATTTCACATATACTATTCTAAAGTGAACAATCCATAATGCATTATGAACAAGTGTGAGTTTGTGTTATATTCAAGTGTCATCAAGATTTCTCTCAAATTTCTGTGCGGAGAGTACTTAATCTGATTCTGGATTTATTTTATTGCATTGAAGTGTTTAAACATTGCAATTTGATGACCAACTTTGAATGTTAGATAGCAAAGTTGCCATATGTTATTCCCTTACGGCTATACCGGGTGATTGATTGCACATTATACTAGGTGTTTCGAAATTTTGCAGACACACGAAAAGCTGAACAAAAAGTTCCTTTACGATTTTTCAATCGAATTGTTAAATTTCGAACTGTCGCTGTTTTGAAAATAGTTCGACATAACTAGACTTTTTAATAGAAAATTTCATTCTTTATAACAGCGTTTCCCAAACTTTTCCTATGCACTCGCAAAGTGGATTTGAAACATATGCTTAAACTTAACGCAGCACTTAACACTGAATTGATATAAAGTCTCCTAACTCGAATAGTGTTGATTCGAGTTATGAGACTTTATATCAATTTTTCACGGAACACTTGATAGCTTAAGAAACGGTGCTCTACAAAATGGCTAATCTACTTAGAACAATGCCCACAATATTTTTTGACACGTCGCAAAAAAATAATAAAATAAAATATTTTAGCTTTCAGTCAAATGTTGTGCTCAAACTCTAACATAGCCGGAAGGTCCATCACTAAGCCTTTGAAGGTATTTCAAGCTATTGGTTTTCAAGACAGATATCAGATGCTAAGCTAGTTAACTTTAACGCTCAGTTAGTCACTCTAACGGCTCAGTATTGGGGATTATACTGTCCGATTATTTATAGGTAAATACATGGTTTACCGTTTCGGTGTAATGTCGCAATACTTAACATTTTCAAAATATTTGAAACATACCAGATTACTTCTTTAGATTTTTATATAATAGCGGGCTTCCTAATACCAAGCATTTTTTTTTATTTAGGTGTAAATAAAAAAACAAAATACAAAAAAAATATAAACAAAATAAAATTAAAAATTAGTGCGTCAACCTAAAGTAATTAAGCATTTGTTCACTGGACAACTTATTTAACTGCAGCCTAAGTATATTGTTAATGGAAGCTATGGTTGCTTAATTTTTTTCAAAAATTAAAATTCTTTAAACAACCGTATCTTCTGTTCATAAAAAAAATTATATTTATTGCATAACAAAGTTTAAGTTAACTGGTTTTTATAATAGCAATGTAAAAAATAAAATTTGTTCAACCAAAACTGTTAAGCAAAAAATGAAATGCGTTATAGAAAGTTTGAAATAATAAAAACTAAAATGTTTCGACGTCAACTCTTGCAGAAAGAAATATTATTTACCTGAGAAAAAGAGATTATACAAACATTATGAAAATTTAGACCACCCACGCGCTTTTTGGATATCCCAGTTCTGCAAGTATTCTTGTGGTTGGAATTGTGATTATTAATATTTTTCTTTTTAACTACTGTTGACGACTTTAACAATAATGTAATAAATAAGAGTACTTAACCTCACTTGTCGGTTCCTTTTTAATCTCTTTTGACATTCATCCTTTTTTCTAGAAAACACATTGCAAAATATTCGGAAGTTTGTTAAATCGTAGTTAATACTAAATTTAATCCGTACCACTATTTTTGCACATCACATTACTATTAAAATAAAAGCTTGGAAAATGTGGAAACCGGTTAAACCTGTAGGATAATGATATATGTGGTTTCAGATCCAGTGTATATTATAATTATATTTTTAGAGAACTGTGGATCAATCAATTAATAATGCATTAATATCCTAAAACTTCCACCTATGTGTTAAATACGTTACAATAAATTGATACAATTGGATTTATAGTTTTTCTAGAATGATTACAAAGTTAGGTATATGCTAGGCTTTTTTATTTAAACTAATTTACGTTCTAATGAACTTTTCTGATCACCGATTAGGAGCTATGCAACAAAAGCGTGAAAAATGTGATTTTTCTTTGGATATCTGAGATTATTTGACTAATTGAATCAGATCTAAGTCTCAATAAACCTTGATTTGAAGTGCAATTCCTTGAGCCTTCATTTGGTGTTTGTCCAAACGCTTTAACTTTAAAAATAGCGTCGGGAGAGCTGCAACTGTTTTTCGGCGAGGGTGAGGATTTGAGATGAAGAATGCAGAAAGTAATATACTCGATTTAATATTTCTATAGTCCACTTTTGGTTTATACAAATGATGTAGAAACCTTACCTATAGATTTGATAGATATTTATAAAGTAAAAAAACGTTCCCTAAGATTTGAATTTGTGACGCACCAGGTGTCTGTCACAGGTGTGGATCCGTAGACCTTTGCGATCGACGGATAGAGATCAAATGCCTCAAGGTGTGTACTGTCACTAGATATTAGATAAATCTGTCCAACACTGCTAAATGTCATTGATACTTATCTTCTTTTATACGAGGGACTATCAACATATACTAAATTCAATTAATAATAATAATAATAATAATAATAATAATGCGTTTAACGTCCGTTTCTCGACTTTATGTCATAACAGACGCCATTCGCACCATTACTAACTTCCATCTTCCACACTTCCCGTTATTTTTCTACGGTTTTAAAACTTCAACTTATGTAATAGCAATGGGCGAATGAAGGAATTATAGGAAATTAGGATAAGGTAGGTAATTTTTCAACTAGGAGTTTGATAGGTAATCGGCCATGGCGGAACCACCTCGATATTTATCTGGAATTAATTGAGGGAAACCATGGAAAACCTCAATTAAGATGGCCGGTGCAGGAATTACCGTTTCTCGGCGAGAGGCAGTAGGAAAAAGTCCCAGCCACATCTGCCCCCGCCGGGATTCGAACCCGGACCTCCCGAATGCGAGTCTAGTGCTGCCACCACTACTCTATCCAGCTCGGTCTACTAAACCAAGCCACAGGCATCGTTGACGTAAGCAATCGACTCAACCAACCACAGATGTGAGACCATGCTTATAGCCTCTTACACCCAACCTTCTAGTATTCTAGTAACCCTGATTTAGTAGTCAATAAATGCTGGATTTGGAGTGAAAATTAAGCCTCGAGAGAATACATTTTAACGGAGTCGGCTATATTGGTTTTAAACGTCTTGACCACCTATCGTATAACTTGAGTATAAACATGTAGGATTTAAAATAAACGGATGCCCCGTGATCTGGCCAGGTATTCCACCCAACTATTCGGTGTACACTTTCTGTACCCGGTGTGACACCACATGAACCCGTCACTTCCCTGCTGACACACCTTGCGCCTGATATGACTACTGTTTTGTCGCGCGCGGCTAACTTACTGCATTCCTGATACCCATTTGTGTCGAATACTTTACCAAACGTGGGTTTCATAATGGCTTTCTGGAATCTCAAGCGGAATATTCGTATTATCTACCACGTTACTTTATTCAACTTTATTTGATTTAAGTCTATTTGATTTTTTCCATCAACAGAATTATATAGTAATCAGTATTATTATTAATAGAAAACAGTATCACGGGTAATTGGAATAATGAAAATAAATCAATTTAAACACTCATTGATTGCAACGTTTCGACTTTTTTTTATTAAGACTTTTTTAAGCTCTCAATATGCTTAAACCAGACTTAAACTATGATATAATATACAATTTGGCATTACAAAAACAATTATCAATGAGTGTTTAAATTGATTTATTTTCATTATTCCAATTACCCGTGATACTGTTTTCTATTATAACATATATCTGGAATTGAACTTTAAAGATGAGTATTATTAGTATATTTGCCATAAGGCAACATACACTATTGGCGTCGGTCGGATGGCGGGACCTAGGGGTCGGACCAAAATTTCTCGACGTTTCATAACCTCCTAAACACTTTGGCACCATTTTTAAAAATGTTTATATATATATGTGTATATATATATATATATATATATATATATATATATATATATATATATATATATATATTTATATATATACGTATATATATATGTGTGCGGGCAATAACTTTCGAAAGAGTTAATTGATTTCAACTAAATTTGGCCCACGTGTTGAAATCCATCACCGCAAGAAGCCTATTTAAAATGGGCGTAATCGGGGCATTTTAAGGGTAGTTTTTAGGGGTTGAAAAATGTTTTTGGGCCTCAAAATACCGAAAAAATTCTCAGAATCGTTTCAAAATTGACATTTAACCCTTTAGGAGCATTTAAAAAGTGGCCCTAAAATTTCAATAAAATCGGCCCGACAGAACCGGACTTACAAATTTTATGAAAACACTAGTTTACAAATAGTGAATTATTTACTGAAAGTTGTATATAATTTGGTATAGAGGTTCGATTTATAATAATATTGCAATTAAGAAAAAAAATGTTATTTTAAGGGGTGTATTAAGGAGTAAATTTTTTTATTTTGTCCAAAAACTAACTTAAGCTCGCAAAATAAAGCCACATTGCCTGTATAAGCAAATACACTATATTGTCGGCAGGGTTTTGGCACTGCGACCCGGGTTTTTATTCTTGGATAAGAATAGAGGCTCTAATTTCGAAATCATTATAATAATAGCTATATTTCTATATTTTTTATTTACGCATCAATATGTAAAAACATTCTCCAAGAATAAAGCGATTACAATATTATCTGTTGATGGGAAAGACTACAGTTGGTTTAATCAAATTTCTTGATAGATGTTACCAGTACAAGACGAAAATATGAAAACGTCCTTATTTTGTGAGTTCGTTGGATTTAGTGTGTGGCGTTTTCTATTAGCCTATTGAATAAAAAATGTTTTTTGATATACGCTAATGACATTCATTTTCAAGAATCTATAATCTACAAAGATCTGAGATATTACAAAAAAAAATGACCTGTCGTATTTTGTATTCATTAAATTGTGTCCCGTTAAACATTCTTTCACTCATTTTTTCAGAGTAGACACGGGTCTCGTTTTCTATCCTGAAAAAATTAGTCAAAGAATGTTTATTGACAAAAGAGAAACTTCATTGTAGATTAAAAACCAATTTTCCAAGTTTGTAAAAAGGTGTTGGTCAAAAAGTAAAAACATTTTTAAAAATGTATCGCAGAGTTTTGATTTCAAAAACGTTTTAAAACAATTCTGCAGGCTTGTGCCGTTTTTTTGTAAACTGACCTTAAAAACAGTTAATAAAATACTTAAAGCAAGGTTTGCGTATTTCATATTTTTAATAAACTCTTATTTCTTTTTCTTATTTCTTTTTACGTGTCTTCTTAAACAATCCGAAACACAATAATACAACTTTACAAATATTGCAGTCACATTTCATGTGCCCCCTCGATCAGTTTACAACTTAAGTGTGTCCCTCTCATAAATATAAATTGACGCCTCCACTGCTTAAAAGGAGAATTGCAATCAATAACATTTATTGTATGTCTCACTGCCCTCTTAATCAATTTGTGTGTCCCTCCCATGAACAAAAATTACCGCCTCCACTGGCGGCTAAAAGAAAGTAACCCTAGATAAATGTAAATCTGTTTGTTTTACGAATGACATTATACATTTTGCTGTCGAGCGTCTATGACGTACAATTTTAAACATTTTAATTTGTACAGCTTTGAACAATAGAAAATAAATGTTATTTTAACTGTTAAGTTGTTTATTACTATAGTGTGTTGAATAACATGCAGTAAATATTAGTTTTGTTGAAATCCGCTTAACAATAGGAACATAATAATATGATATTATGAATTACCGTTTTTAGTAAAGTTTACGTTCTAAGGTTGGTGTTTAATAAGCCTAACCGCTTTTGTATTTGAGTTCATCATTTTTAACTTTAGGTCATTTAAAGCCGATTAACTTATTTATTTATTTTTATCGTTTTAGTGTAAGTTATTTATTGCTTGACAAAATCTCTTAAATAAACATTTTGTGACGAAAACAAAGATTACTTTTAAAAATGTTTTAACTTTCTTACATCATTGCTTTTCATCCAACCATAGAAAGTTTGTGGAATTTTATTTTCGGAGAAAAGGTTGTGACTTTAACTTCTACGCCAACAAAAGATATGCATAAGTGATAAGATTAGTCAACAGTACCGCTATCTTTTCGTTATAAGCAATAATTTTATTTAATGTAGTTGAAAAAAAAAACATTTAAAATTTTTCAATTTTTCAATTTTTTTGCCTCTGCTTTGACAATTTTGCTGTTTCAATGAAAGTCTTCAAAAATTGTATCTATTATCGTCCTTCAAAACTTTAAAAATTAGCAACTGTATTAAGAGCAACAGTAACGGTGCTTGTGGTACAGAAATAAATAAAACTCAAAGAGGAGTCACGGGCAAAAAAAGATTGAGAAACACTGTCTTAGACTTTACGTGACTCAGATCGTAAAATATGCTCTCGGGAAATTTCGAACTGTGATCGCAAAATTAATTTTATTACTGTTTTTATTAACTGTAATTCAAGTTTCAACCGAGCTGGGTAGAGTAGTGGTACAGCACTAGACTCGTATTCGGGAGGTCCGGGTTCGAATCCCGGCGGGGGCAGATGTGGCTGGGACTTTTTCCTACTGCCTTTCGCCGAGAAACGCTAATTCCTGTACCGGCCATCTTGATTGAGGTTTTCCATGGTTTCCCTCAATTAATTCCAGATAAATATCGAGATGGTTCCTTATTTGAGGCCATGGGCGATTATATATCAAACTCCTTGTTCAAAAATTACCTACCTTATCCTAATTTCCTATAATTTCGTCATTCGCCCATTGCTATTATATAAGTTGAAGTTTTAAAAAAATGTAGAAAATAACGGAAGGTGGTAAATGGAAAATAGTAATGGTGCGAATGGCGTCTGTTATGACATAAAGTCGAGAAACGGACGTTAAACGCATTATTATTATTATTATTATTATTATTATTATTATTATTAACTGTAATGAAGCATTAAGCTTCACAGAATGTGGTTTGCTGATTAAAAATTTCAGAAAACATGTATTTTGGCCCGCAAAAAATTGAATAAAGAAACGTAATATTCGTCAATATTTCTTTACAGCACGTTACGAGATTTCGAATTACCGGAAGGCAAATTAGCATTTTGAATTTTTTTTCGTTACATACTTATGTTAAATATACCTACTGACACATTTAGCTGTCTCATTTTTTTTCATTTTAATTTTTTACAGTACAACTTATGCTAATTTTCTCGTTTATTTAGTTCAAATAAACTGTAAAAACTTGGGTAAAAGTCATATGGAAAGAATGGTACATATTTGTAGTTTATTTTGAAGCATTAATATCAAAGTTTTAGTAGATTTTTCATAGAAATTAGGGAAGTGCATTTTGGAGCTATGCTGGTGAAGAATGGGGGCACATTGAACAGCTCGTAAACAGTCACCTTAATAAAAATATGCAAGAAACCTAGTTAGGTACCATCTATACCTATAATAAATATGTATGCATATGACATAGGTATATAGCTACCGTACAGTGTTTGCTTTTCCTCTGACTTTTCTTTTTGCAAAGACTTTTTCTGCTTACTATGCATACCGGTACGAAAGAGATCTGCAAGAGGCTTTAAAATAAATCCCTCTTCGTATACAAAACACTATACAGTTCTCTATTTTACCGACTCGTTCATGATAACTCAAACTTCAAATCAAATCTTCGAACTTCTTCAAATAGAAGTTAAAAATTTTAAAGTAGTAAAAATTTACATCTGTGATTTTTCTACGTTTTGACAGAACGATATGTTTTTTTACTTTAAAAAAAACTGTACGCTCAAAAATTAATTTCCCATACGGAAGTTCAATTTTGAATGTGATTCTTTTTGTGAACGTGCGCAATACCAACCCCTACACCTCGTTACCAACGTTAGAATTATTATTTTTCGTAAATCCGGATTACGGTAGACTACTTCTATGGCTATAAAATGCATATATAGAATGTATATATTTGTTTGCCTTGGCTTATTACTTGAACTATATACGGCTATGAAATTATTTATGCGTAATAAGTCTGCAGGAATTTTGTTTCTAATTTTTGCTGCACGTAAAAAAGTCTTATTTAGCTCGTTGCTATAAATAACTTGAAAAATATAAATTACTGACTGCCTGGCCCGGCATCGCCTAGATAGAGCCAGCATATTATATTAATTGAAATCGGGAAAGAAACGACCTAACGAATTTGCCAAGCACAATCCATGTAATTTTCATGACGCTACCGAGCTGGGTAAAGTAGTGGTAACAGCACTAGACTCGCATTCGGGAGGTCCGGGCTCGAATCCCGGTGGGGGCAGATGAAACTGGGACTTTTTCCTACTGCCTCTCGCCGAGAAACGGTTATTCCTATACCGGCCATCTTGATTGAGGTTTCCCATGGTTTCCCTCAATTAATTCCAGATAAATATCTAGATGGTTCCTTATTTGAGGCCATGGCCGATTACCTATCAAACTCCTAGTTCAAAAATTACCTACCTTATCCTAATTTCCTATAATTCCTTCATTCGCCCATTGCTATTACAAAAGTTGAAGTTTTAAAAATGTAGAAAAATAAGTGTGGTAGATGGAAAATAGTAATGGTGCGAATGGCATCTGTTATGACATAAAGTCGAGAAACGGACGTTAAACGCATTATTATTATTATTATTATATGGTTCACTGTTGCAGAATACGGACTAATGCCAAAAAGACATCCAAAACTAATTTTTTTCGGTATATGAAAACTATGTACTTATGTCGAGATTTTTATTTCAGTTTTTTTTTTGATAAAACTTTATTCACGTAAGATGAGACGACATTTTCAAAAATCTCGTCTCATCTTAGTCTTTCCCACCAACAGATGTAGTTATCACGTGGACAGCGCATGCTCTGTCGCTATCTGCCTAGGATCTGATTGTTTGAATGTTGAGTTTCAATCGACCAATCAGATGCTATGATGCGCAGTTTTATTGCTACAACAGTTCGTGGAGACCATGAAATAGACAATTATTTAGATAATATGTAAAATCATTATTTTTTTATGAGTTAAAAAGTGAGCAAACGAAACAGAATTAAAAACCGTCTTTAATTCACACGATTTTATTTTCATCTAACGATAGTATCTAAATAAAAACTATTTCACTAATTGTGTTTCCCAAAGAATGTCTTCATGCAGCGATGAAAAAACGTATCGACAATTCAACGATGCATGGCAGGAAATAAAATGTCACACGGAGACTTAATTTTACTCGCATTTAAATTGTTTCATCGCATTTATTTAAATCTGATTTCTAAGAATGTTCACTTTTTGTTCATTTAAATCACTATTGTACTATTAAACAATAGAATCGTATTAAACTGGTGTATAAACGCTGTGACTCATTCAAATGTAGACATCTTAACTGTCGAACGTCTGTGATAAAAAAGCAAAACATGGATATATGAACAACAGGTTATTTTCGATCCCAAAAATTCGAATTTTGCATATAATACGGGTAAACAGCTACGATTTGAAAAGTTTCGGCGTCTAAATTAATTTTGATATTATTCTAAAATCGATGCAACTATAAAACTCCCAGAAAATTATTTAAAAACGTAAAACAATGTCAGTAATTTCAATCTAATTTTCTTAAAAAATGGTACACGCAGAAAAGAACAGTAATTTTATCTGAGACCATTTTTTTTATTTTTTGCGTGTTTGATATTTTGGTTTTCATTGGTTATATTTTGTAAAAGATAAGTGACAAAGATAACACATATCAATCTCCAGTTACTAATGATACGTTCGTCTCTTTTTCGCAACCACCAAATTATAAATCGTGAATTATAAAACTTGAACAAGCACGGTTATTCTTAAGCGGCCCATACACGGTCAAGGATACTTGACAGCATAAACATACTCGACAAATACAACCTGTGTAAACGCAATGGATTGTTTCCAGAGCAATTTTTGTTTGATCAAAATAAATTATACGATCCAATGCTTATTGGATCGTATAATTTATTTTGATCAAACAAAATTTATTTGCCTTTTTTTCTCAGACATTTGTTTGTTACCTTGTAGGGTCAAATCTTCTGTACCGATTTTTATAATCGAGTTGTTATTCAATGTGTCTTAATCAGGCAAATGTTGTAGACTATCAAATACTTGTACAAATTCAAAATGGCGGCTATAAGGTGGAACAAATGTTAATCTAATTTTTTTTCGGCCAGTGTGATATAAAATTCATAGTTTGTCAAAACGCTTGCGCAGCCACGATGGTTGTCAAGGATGCTTTACTGTGTATATATTGCTTTATTATAATATACTGTAGTTATATGTATATCAGAAGTTGCTACATCATTTGGCTATCATTAATCAATGTGCTGCTACGCCCATCTCGATCCATCATCAAATATACCCTCGAGGATGGCTTCTTGGCCATACTTGATCTTTTCATATATTATGATTGTTTCTAGAGAAGGCGCCTTCACGGTAAAATTTTAACTTTAATAAAACATCTGACTGTTATATGCACAGTTCGCAGAATTCAACATTTCGTTGTGTTTGAAGAAGTAGAAACTATCCGATCTAATCTCATGAATTTTCAATTTCTTCTTCATCTCCACTTCGTGACAGTCATAGATCAATCAAAACTCATTTTACATTTTGACACCGCATGAGATGTAGGAACTAAACACTTAAAAATACGTAAGTAAAATCTGTTAAAAATATATGAAGTCAACTGTGCTGATTAACCGAGCTGGGTAGAGTAGTGGTACAGCACTAGACTCGCATTCGGGAGGTCCGGGTTCGATTCCCGGCGGGGGCAGATGTGGCTGGGACTTTTTCCTACTGCCTTTCGCCGAGAAACGGTAATTCCTGTACCGGCCATCTTGATTGAGGTTTTCCATGGTTTCCCTCAATTAATTCCAGATAAATATCGAGGTGGTTCCTTATTTGAGGCCATGGCCGATTACCTATCAAACTCCTAGTTCAAAAATTACCTACCTTATCCTAATTTCCTATAATTTCTTCATTCGCCCATTGCTATTATATAAGTTGAAGTTTTAAAAAAATGTAGAAAATAACGGGAGGTGGTAAATGGAAAATAGTAATGGTGCGAATGGCGTCTGTTATGACATAAAGTCGAGAAACGGACGTTAAACGCATTATTATTTATTATTTATTTATTATTAACTGTGCTGATTATGTAAAATTGCATTGTCGAAAAGATAATAATTAAATGTATAAGGTTGCTTTTCAATTGAACCTACATAGATGACACTCCATCTTCAAGACGCTTTGATTTCTGCTCTCGAGCGTCTATAATTTATACTATCTATCTTTCACTCTTCAAAAACATATGGATAGCCCGTTAATAAATTATTTTGGTTTGATACAATTGCGTGTGTAAACTAAGCTTTACTTTTTGTATTGTATTTCGATTCGATTTTGGTTACGTAATACAAACAAAAGACATTATTTAATTAGTTAAAATTCGACCGCAGACAATGTCAGCTATGCATTTTTTGTAGTATCATTTAATATTGCCTATCGTTAACTGAAATACTGTGGTTGTTTAAAGAGTGTTAAGTGAAATTTTCTACAATTAATATTAAAAGGTAGATCTATAATAATATATATAATAACAACGGTGACAGTAAAATAGATTTTTCAAGTATAACATTGTAACAATGGATGTTTCTTAACAATTATAGCAAACAGTAGCTATTATAAATGTTATGTAATAATCTTACGAATTATACCGTAATGAACATTTACTAATATATACATAATAATGGCATTTTTCATATGTAAAAGTAAAGCATTAACTCGTCGAAATCATTTAAAAAATCAGTTATAGCATAAAACTTTTCATTCAATATATTATATCAGAAGTTAATCCTGTTACGTGACATAATAAATCGGTAAAAAAATGAGTCGTGCTCTGACCTCTAATTTGACTTGCATATTCACTAAAAATCTATTACTTAATCAATTAAAAATCGACAGAAAATTATTTAATGTGTAATTTTATTAATCGGGTTTAGTAGTGACTGAAGTTGACTAAAAAGTTCGGTTGTGTTTTGTCTGTTTTCGAGGCTCTGCAATCTGCAATATCCTGAAATAATATTTATCTGTAAGTATTGACATTTTACTATTTTTAATCGAACAGAAACAAAGTAATAGTTAGTAATAATTTTAGCGATTCTCGGCGTCATTCAGGAGACAGTGTACCCTCCATTAGTGGGGAATGGTAAAGAGTAGGTCCATCATGATGGATTTTTATCATTTCAATTCCATTAGTGGAGAATGGGACTAATTTAGGTCCAAATTCCCTTTTCAAAATTTTACAATAATTTTTTCATTTTGAAGTCCCTGGAGCTCAAAAAACATAGTTTTGGAAAAGTCTGTTCGTCTGTTAGTCTGTGAAATATAATACAGATTAAACGGCTGAGCAGATTGTAACCAAATTTTGGTAAGATGTTTGACATGTAAAATGAAGAGCGCTGTTGAGATCTTTAAATCTTGCGGAGACTGAAATTGCAATACTTATTCTATGAACCCCTTTCCTCAATATTTTGAATTTAGCGACGCCTAGGGTTACCACCTCTCTGGGTTGCGTCCGAAGACTCTGGGTTTGAAATGGGATCTCCGTGCTGAAGGTTTTGATTGAGTTTCTCCAGGTTTTATGACAATATAATATATACTCATGTCAAAATGCCAAAGGCAAAACACTATCCGTATAAAAATATATCTTTAAATACTTTTTTCTGACATTAATGGTACTCCTCCACATTTCTTGACTTGGTTCTCCGGATGGAGCAACCCTCGCGACGCCTATATTAACTTTTATGATGCTGAAAATTCACATTGATTTAATGATTTTTCTTGGCAAGTAAAATTTGTTCAACAAAACATGTAGGTATCATTTGTGTACAGTTACTTGTATAATATTATTTTGAAGTGGATTAATTTAGCTTTGTTTTTAACACTTTGATTACCATACATCATTTAAAACACTACAGTTTGGCATGATACATCAATTTTTTTTATTTCAAGTTTACATTAACCAGAAAGCTGCGGTGTGACAATGGAAGAAGTATTCATATTTTAGTCAGTACATTTTTTCGATCACATATGAGTAATGCCACTTATTTTTGGACTTGAGAATAGTCGAGTCAGTTGCTGTGATATTATAACAGCATTTTTATTTTAGATCGCGTAGTTTTTGACATATGAATAATGTTCTTTTATCCTTTTATCCGAACTTTTTCTTAGACCAAAATATATTCACTTTAATAGAGGCTGTGATAAAGATTACACGAAAAAGTTGATATCACTAAAACTTATAGATTCCGATCAAAAAAATAAAACCTATTACCAACAATGTTAAATACGCAATAAGCGAAATCACTTTTAATTTGTGTTATTATGAATAAAATGTATATAAGAAATGTAATTCAATTTAATATACGAGTTGTAAACATTCATTGTTACATTGCTAAATTAGAAAAATTTATTTTTTTTCCACTGTCACCGTCGGGCTTCAAACCCGAATCTTTCCACTTTCGCGGCGGAATGAGTTAATCAGTTAATATACGAGTAAATATTACTAGATGCATTTATTCGTTTGTTAACTATACAACAGAAATCTCAGTACACGAATAACACTGGTCTTTTTTAATTTCACTGTAGATAGTAGGTATTTATATGAAAGAGTTTGATAATTGCCGATTTGTTTCGTGTCAGAAATACTGCTAATTTATTGAATGTTGTTCAGTTGGTTGGATTATTTAGGTTCAAAAACCGAGAATTAATTTCTGCCGAAACCACAATAAATGATGTTGAAAAAATGCTTTCCTATAAAATTATTCAAAATGTTTGGAAATAATTGTTTAGTTTGTCGTGTTTTTTAAAGTATTCAAGTCGAAAACAACAGAATACATTTTTAATAATTTTCTTGGGAACCGCGGAACTAGTAAAATCACACGAATTATTCACCTATGTTTGTAAAATATATTTTTTTATTTATATAAATGTAAGAAACGTATACAATTGAAGCTTTGTGCTTACATTCAGCAAGCAAATGTAAATGATCTAAAAAACAGACAAATGCGAATAGGACTCGCGCCATGAGAGTTCCGTAATACCGTTATAACAATTGGACAATTACCTTGTTAAGATTGAAAATTTATAAATAGTAAAAAATATGTTTGTCACGTAATAATGCCATATAGACTTAGAAATTAATGATTTTCGAATTTTTTTCTTTTACTTGTTCTATGAAATTTTCCTTCGTGCCAAATTTTAAGACTCTAGTTCAAAAAGAAGTAATCACTCTATAAGTTTTAATGAGTTAGTCACTATCAAAATATCTGGTTTTTGAAGTATCGTATCTTTTTATTGCATTGTATTACACATTTTGTTTATTATTATGTATTATTATTATTTGTTTTTTGGACAGTGGAGTTGTAGAACTGTTTTCAATATTAATTTCAATTTGATATCTCAAGCCGTTCCTATAAGAATAAGGGTCTTGCCAAACAGGCAGACGGGGAACGAAATTATTTTATAAATAATTAAAGGATTTTTTATTATTATTATTTTCCCACCTAGATTGAAAATGTACGCTGATTAATTCAATTGCTTTCCCCTTGTCAACTCCAGCAGTGCAATCTCTTTCCATTGCAACTTGATCACAATATTACTGAAAGTTTAATGTAGGACAGCTTAGTGGAACGGTTAATGTGCTGGCCTTTGAATCAAACCGATTTGAATTCGAATCCCACCACCATGCATGAATGTTTAATAGTGTCGCTAAATCTTATTTGATGTAATTAGATGCTAATGTCGCCAATGACTTTAGTTGTCGAGCATTTATAAGCTACAATAATTAAAATGTAAATGCTTGAGCATTTAGTCAGTTGGTTAATGAAATCTACATTTGTATAAATAGACATTTTTTATGATTTTATGAACATTTTTATTGTTTTTTATTGAATATTAGAGTAAATAATAAAACAGTAGTGCTTCATACTGTGATAAGAAATCGATGTCAGATTTACGTTTTCATTTTTATAGTTTTAACAAAATATATATTCCTATAAATTATGTTTGTAGTATGGTAAAAAATTGTAAAAACACAAAGTTATGGTATAATTTGTGTGTTAATGCCGCATTAACAACAAAACAACAGCTGCCTATTCGCTGCAGGATTTCTTCTATCTTCTGTCTTCGTTCCAACCGGCATACGGCGATGTTACGGCTAAAGTAAACAGTAAACATTTGGGTCTTGATAAGAAAATTTCCATCAAGAAATTCTCGAAAATTTAACGCTACATAGATAAATGTTGCGGTATAATTTTAAGAGGGAAGTACTATAAATTATTTCATTTTTAGTTTCGTACCAAAATCTGACAAAAAAAACTCGATTTTTTAAGAACTATACTCGCATTTGCTATAGCAACCGGAATTTGGTGTGTATTTGCAACTGATCCAAAACTTAGAATTAAAAAAAAATACTTTTTTTTCTTTTTTGGGGGGCTAAAGATTAAGGTTATTTTTTTTAATTGGTAGTTGTATAAGATAACTTTAAGGTAAGGGTCTCAGCGATTGTTTCAGATTATGCATAAAAATAACTTTTGTCTATTTTTAGGGTTCCTTAAATCTCACAATGAAAAAACTGATCCCCTATATAGTAGGTATCGCATTGTTGTCCGTCGGTCTGTCAGGTACGGCTAGAAGTAAGAAGTTGAAATTAATATCAAACCCTAAAAGCCAATTCAGACTAGCCGTTCTCGGTTACGATTCACCGGTCCGATTGGGAGCTCGACCAATCAGGGCGTAGTCGTTCCCGATTGCGGTTCGGTTCGAGCGTTTAGGTTCAGCTCTAATTTCAACCGGACCGTTCGCAACCGTAGCCAATGAGAACGCTTGCTGGAGTCACGTGACTAGCCAGCGGTTTTTGTTGACGTTTAACTACACATCAAATGTCAAATCATATTTCGAAATTGCGCATGCGCACCGAGAATAATCGTAGAACCGAATCGGGATAGTGTGAGCAGCCTAGATTAATTGAAAACCGAACCGGACCGGTGAATCGTAATCGAGAACGGCTAGTCTGAATTGGCTTTAAGGTCTATAACCCCATAGCCCTGTCAACAATTAAAACTTTCAGCTCGGTTACCATTTTTAATAACATAAGTAGTTTTTAAGACAGTTATTTACAAACAGTCCATTAAGATTTTAAATTTAAAAATAAATGCCAATTTAGTACTATTTGTTTGAACCAATGGATGTTAATCGGGGGTAAGTTTGACCATAGTTACGTAATGCCAAACTGTTTGGAACGAACTATGCACACTTGACTCAGCTTTATTAATGTTTTTACATTTTTCTAAAACTGTTTAATGTTCCTCTTGGTCTATCGAAGGTCGGTCTATATTTTACAATAAACTTTAAAATCGTATATATCATTACAGTATTTTAAAAAGTGCCAGGCTCACACGAAACACGTATATTGCTGTATCTAAACATACGCTAATCTACATGTGATCTGAAAATATTTTACGACAAATATATAAACATCCATAACTTCTCAGTTTCAAAACCTTATAAAATGATTTCATTAGTGGATAAAAAAAATAAATGGTTGCGAAAAGTATTTTTTTAGCAAATCATATCACAAGCCGTTTTCTTTCTTCAGTCCACCGGTGGTACCTACTCAATCGATTTACATTTTTTTCAATTGAAAACTTTTTGACCCACAAATATATCATCATTTTTTTTAAATTATTTATATTATAAAACTTATATTTTATATTATAAAATGTTATATTATAAGACTAATATTTTGCAATGTGATGTAAGCGGCGTAGTTTTTATGCATTGTTTCACTGATTGTCTGTTCTATTAAACGCACCCTACTATAATGATGATTAACTCCTTAAAATTTGGCACCTTAGTAACGAACAGCAATTAATTTTTAATCATGTAGAATGTAGATTATTCCAAACACTCTCACTTCATCGAATTTCAACGGAGCTTATTGATTGTAGATTATGGACGCTCGACAACTTAGTATAGATCAGTAGATATGGAAACACCTGTATAATAGGTGCGCAGCCCGGAGCGGTTATTCCTTGTAACAATACATATATTTCCTCGGGTCTAGTGGAGGGTTCAGGCCCCCCGGGGGGCTAATGGCACCCCCCTCCGTCAACTACACGCCGAAACAAAGGAGCGTCGACGGGGGGTCGCCGCGTCGGCTACAAAAACTTACTATAGGTACACAGCGTCCCGTAATATTGTCCATTTCACTCACTCCCATCTGTGTATTGTTGTCCTTTATTATTTATTGTTATTTCTCTTAATATCGGCTATAATTTTACTCTTTTGTGTCTTTATATATAGAAAAGAGACGCGCTTTTATTTCGTAATATTCAATTTGATCGAATTTGTCGCACTTATTGTCAATAACGGAACAAATAGGCACCTATAGTATCTAAAATAACTGTTTTTGTATGAATGATGAAGTTTCCATTAAAAAAAAAAAAATGGTGAATATTAGCGATTTTTTTCTACTTCTTGAGATAGGTAACGAAAAATAACTGAGCGGTGACGCGATCTAAACTTTGAACGGTCTCAGGCATCGAATTATTTGTGCATTCAAAAACTAAGTTGTTAAGAAAAAATTAAAAGTATTTTTCTATAGCTCAGGTTTTACGACATCAAAGAAGAAAATGCTTATCACATGCCTACAGATTCACAGATCAATTTCGAACGATACCTAAGATATCAAAAATCCCTCTGCCATAAGTAAAAACTAGCCAAGTAGTGACATGAAAAGATTGCATAAGCACCTCTATTGGTCGGTCTCGAAACTGTCGACACACAGATAGGTCTCTAGTCAAATAAGTTATTGTTTTTTAGTGTATTTGCCATATGGCAACATACACTAATGACGTCGGTCGGATGGCGGGACCTAGGGGTCGGACCAAAATTTCTCGACGTTTCATAACCTCCTAAACACTTTGGCACCATTTTTAAAAATGTTTATATATATATGTATATATATATATATATATATATATATATATGTGTGTACGCGCGATAACTTTCGAAAGAGTTAATTGATTTCAACGAAATTTAGGCCACATGTTGAAATCCATCACCGCAAGAAGCCTATTTAAAATGGGCCTAATCGGGCTATTTTAAGGGTAGTTTTTAGGGGTTGAAAACTGTTTTTGGGCCCCAAAATACCGTAAAAATTCTCCGAATCGTCTCAAAATTGAAATTTAACCCTTTGGTAGTGATTAAAAAGTTTCCTTACAATTTTAATAAAATCGGCCCGACAGGACCGGATTTACAAATTTTATGAAAACACTAGTTTGCAGATAGTGACTTATTTATTGAAGGGTGTATTTAATTTGGTGTAGACGTTAGATTGATAATAATATTACAATTAAGAAAAAAATGTTATTTTAAGGGGTGTATTAAGGGGTTAAATTTTTTATTTTGCCCAAAAACAAACTTAATTTCACATAATAAAAGTATAAAACCACACGGCCCTATACACGCAAATACACTATATTGTCGGCAGGGTTTTGGCACTGCGACCCGGGTTTTTTTGTTTTCTGATAGTTTGTGTTTGTGAAATAATAATTAATTTTCACAGGTAACCGCGAACCAGAATATATGTCTGTGTGTCATTACTTCCGTGACATAAAGTGATAATTAAATTTTTCCCTCGTTGTTTTCCTATTAAATATTGTGGACCATGGTGTTGTAACTCGCTTACTTGAAGAAGTTTAGATAATATCTATAACTTCTTGCATATAGAAATGCGGAGGGTTATTGGTAGGCAATCACCTCTATTTTCTCGCACGGAGTCGTCGATCATATGTGAAGGTCGTTGATACAAGCTGTCTATAGATCGCATGCAAGTTGTGTATAAAACAGGACTTGGGCTGGTAACCACCGGATCGGATCTTCTCAGCAGGTTCTCCAGGAAGATCACGCGGCGATATATTAAATATGTATGCATATGGCCCTCTACAGGTACGGCTCTGCTGGGAATACAATTTTTTTGGGAACGAGGAGAAATCAATTCATTTCGAAAGAAAATATTTAAAGGCTAAACTTCAAGGTTGTCCAAGTTCCTTAAAAATAAATACCTACTATTTTTAGAATGAAGAAAAATCATTTCCTTTCCAAAGAAAATCTTTTAAGGCAAAGTTTCTTAAAAACTTGTAAAATGAATACATCAGGAATTTTATTATTTAAAAAAGTAGAACTTCAAACGCTCCCAGTTTTTAAGTTGCTCAATTAAGAAAGAAATTGAAATATCTCGATTATTTCTTACAAAATCAAAATTGACAACTATAAGTAAGGTACTGCAATTAATATTATAGAGGAAAATTCAAGGAAAACAACATCGGGCGCTGGAATATCTTATAGATAAAAAACGGTTTGATATTGAACTGTTCTTGCTTGTGCATATAAATATTAATATCCAATAGGATCGCCAACTTAAGAAAAATAATTTTTTAAGCTTACTTTGTTTCAATAAAATACTCGAGCATGATTTATAACATTTTATCTTAGCAGACTGATTTCTAATAATTCCTGTGTTGTACATTTACAATTATTAATAGAATGGAACTTACGCAACTATAATGATTACGTAAATAAGTACATTAAAATTCTGGTAGTTATTCCGGCCCTGGCAACTACAGAACCGGCACAGGTAGAGGCAGGTACCGGGGTGGATAGTAATTAGGTTCTTACGTTGAAACCTGTTGATGGATTGATATGTTTTTGTTTTTATTGTCTGATCTTCTGTTGTTTCTCGCCGTCATCATTACGTGTGTTGCCAACACTGTGGGACCGATTTTTTTTATATAATAGATACCTACCTCATACAATATTACAATACTGTATATCAAGATGATTTGATTTTAGATACTGAATATGTATTATATATTGGAAATATCAGTGAAACTGACTAAATTAATATAAAAAATCAATAAATGATGCTAAACATATATTCTTTGCATCAATAATTAATATATAAAAATGTGTAAAATTTTTATATTTTCGCTTTTTGCGGATTTTTTCTTAATTAAGAAGTTAAATAATGAATATGTCACATCATGGTATTAAGAATAATTTTAAAAAATTGGTCAAGTGGGAGTCGAATTCGCATAGCGTACAATATTTAATCCAACATATTTCTTAAAAATAGTTTAGTAAAAAAAGTGAATTTATTTCCTTTCCAATAATCCGACGGTGCCCCGGATTCTGGATAGGATGACGCAGGATTAGTGTTATTTTGGTGTATTTATAAATAATGATTATAGAACGCTGATTAGCTTAGCTGTCGAGCGCCATAATCTACATAAATTAAACCGTTGTAATTTCGCATAATAACGAATAACTTAAGTTGGAAAAATCCACTTTGTTTTTTAGCAGTTTCGTGGAAAAAAAGTATTAAGCAATTTCGTTAATTGAGCGTAGCTATTATCCATAGGTTTATTTGTTTGTTCTTACGTGTTTGAATAGTTTCAATCTACAGTAAGAAAGTTACGAAATGAAATAAAAAGACTAGCATAAAATGAATACGTGTTATTTTCGCCTTGCCAACGCCAATTTCATCTTTAAAGCTAACTCCACACAAAAGAATATACCAACGTATAGTTTTGCTGATTAAATTGTTCATCAATAAAATAATAGAAAGATCTTAAAAGTTAAAACACCTTTGCTGCCTAGTTAACCTCTCAACCGACACGAAAATTTGGTCCACGTATTGAAATCCATCACCGCAAGAAGCCTATTTAAAATGGGCGTAATCGGGCCATTTTAAGGGTAGTTTTTAGGGGTTGAAAAACGTTATTGGGCCCCAAAATACCGAAAAAATTCTCAGAATCGTTTCAAAATTCACATTTAACCCTCAAGTAGTAAATAAAAAGTGTCACTAAAATTTTAATAAAATCGGCCCGACAGGACCGGACTTACAAATTTTATGAAAACACTACTTTGCAGATAGTGAATTATTTACTGTAAGTTGTATATAATTTGGTATAGAAGTTCGATTGATAATAATATTGCAATTAAGAAAAAAAAAATTATTTTAAGGGGTGTATTAAGGAGTCAAATTTATTATTTTGCCCAAAAACCAGCTTAAGTTCGCATAATAGAGCCACACTGCCTGTATAAGCAAATACACTATATTGTCGGCAGGGTTTTGGCACTGCGACCCGGGTTTTTTATTTATTTATTTTTTGTGTTTATTTTGTTTTGATGTATTTTTATTATACAGACGCCGGTGATATCGTTTGTCGAGCGTCTATAATCAAATTTTAAATAAATTTTATGGCACTTTTTTTAAATGAATTTTTTTTTTAATATAAGAATTCAAGTTTTGAATTCCGAACGTTTTTTCCGTTCAATTAATTATTTATAAATAAAAAAACTGATTTAATTTTTTGCCTTTTGATACAATTATGTTATAACTTATAAGTAATATAACTATATTATATATTATTTATTTGATTATCAAATTATAAGTATTCCGTGTTGCTTATTTGTAGTGTATTCGCATTTGATGTATCTTTTAAAACGTTAAATTTCATAACTTTCTTTATAGATAACGTTATTTTAATTTTTTGTGAGCTTTGACTATATTACAAGCTAAACATGTGATGTAAAGCCGAAGTGAGGTTTTTGCGTAAAATTTTTTGTCTTGAAAAAAATTATCAACATTTTTTGTGGAAAAATCAAACAGGAAACTTTTTTTGAGTTTTTGTTTATAATTGTTTATAATAACACGCTTTCATTAACTGATATGTGTTAAAGGTATATTTAAACCGTGAAACAGCCAACTAAAGTCATTCGACTTCTGACTTCACACGACGTGCAGCGTAGCTTTTGACTTATTTTGACTTTAAAGATTACCGAAATGATATATTTGGGATGGTCTCATTATGCTATCGTAACATAGAGCTATTAATTCCCGGGATTCAATAGAAAAAGTCGAGACAACATAAAGTAATCTATCTTTAATAAGCAATTTACAAATTGAGGAGAAGTCGGACCTGACTGCTAATTTACCCAGGTTTTAATCTGGCAACTGATGCAAAATATCAATTGGCACTAGGCGCAAGTTACCTTAACTATTGGTGAACTATAAAAAAGGCACACGCAGTTTGAGTTCGTTTGGACAAATCGAATTCGAACCACGGAAAGATCGAAATGTTCCCGTAAAACCGACACACAGCGTCACGTCGCTTGCGTGTTGTGTAGAGCAGATGTCGACAACTTTTTTAAAATGGCGGACTATTTTTTATTTTCTATAATATTTACGATTTCTTGGACTATTTTTTTAATTATTAAAATGGACAGAAGCTGGTACTTTCTCGTATACCTTTCTGTGATACCGAAGCTGGGTTGCAGAAAAATTTGATAAAAAAAGTGGTTTGGCAATGCCCTTGCATAATGTTCGACTTGTCATTCTGGTATCACTTTCACCGTTACCCTACTGCCAGACTATGCTCCTCGCACTGCTCCTCGCTCTGCTCATCGCGCTGTCGCGATGTTGCCTTAAGCGGCCAGACACTGCTGTACTCGCGACGCTCCGCACTCGGCTTTCGCCTTTCGGCAATGGAGGTCGATACTGTGGCAGTGTGCCCACTATGCCTTTCACTTAGACCGCTTGATGCGTACTGAGTGGCGCGGGAGTATGTGGCCGGCTTACTCGTGCTCTTATTGCCGGTCCTTTGACTCGCGCACAAAAAACCGACAATCGAGGGAGCATTGGGCATGCCGAGGAGCAAAACGTGCGGCATGACGAGTAACGCGGCCACACAACGTCTCTGCCTCCTTTCCTCGCTACTTCCCATGCCACTCGTCGAGTGTGTGGCTGAGGCATTAAATCTTGTTTCAAAGTAGAGTTACTTTACCAGAAACCAAACATAAAATCTTGTTTATTGTACACAAATTCATTAGGCGTGACGCAAAGCGAATATAACAAACATAAGTATTTATCATTGTAGAATATTTTTTCCTGATCTCTTAGTTGTTGAGCGTCTGTAATGTCTATTTCTCTCTCTGATCATCGTTTCTGAACCAAATCGAAAATTGCGTCCGATTTTTTTACACATATTTTTTGTTTTTCGACGTACTTAGCGTTTGTTGGAAGTATATTAGAACCGAGCGCGGGCCAAATTATACAAGTTTCGCGGACTGAAGTTGGCCCGTGACTCGTAGGTTATCCACACCTGGTGTAGAGGTATGTCGAGATGCAGGCAGGCTATAGAATATATATATATACGTATAGAGCTAGCGAATGAATGTCAGCCGGAAATGAGGTTTGCGTCGACAGGAGATTAAACCGGAAGCTTCCCTTACCGTCCTACAAGCCCCCGCTCTCTGTTGCTCTTGTGGCGTGCATGGGGCTTCGCCCACCGGTAGAAACACCTTACCTACAGCTCCGTGCGATATACCGCTTCTGAACGTACATCAGGTTCACGACTAGATTAAAGTTTTTCTTTTTGAGTTTGGTAGAATCCAGTAAATATATATTCAGTTTTTGAGTCGAAAAGGGTGGAGTGAAAACTTTGGACAATGTAGAGAATATTTTTTGGTATCTAAACCCCCTAAACTTGACTCGAAAAGAAAATATTTGAGCAGCAAACGGCTATTCCACACTCGACTTGACGATGAAGGAAATTGATTCGAAAAAACAAGCCATCTTTACTTCTTGACACGAATAACACTCAATTTTTTAAAATTCAAGATGCTTGAGTACAATAACCAATATAGCTATTTTATTTTTGTACGACTTCCTATAAAATAGCGCTTTTCATGTGTGCATAGCGGTTGTAAAATGACCCTTTTTCGCAATAGTTCGTAAAATATAACATAAGTAATGCGATTATCCAATGCTTGTATCTCTCAGTTGCCATTTAAATCCATATAAGCGACAGAGAAACAAAATAGTCTTTGTCTTCGTGGACAATTCAAATTTCCAATATGCCCGAACTATCATATATAAATGTATACTTATTCTGAAGTGAAAATAAGCTATTTTATAGGAGGTACGTTCAAAGAAATGTACTATCAAGTATGTATGTTGTTTGTATCGATATTATCACTAGCTAAATTGCTCGTGATAACACTGTTTTACTCTTCGTGATAATACCTCCATTTACAAACGAAATACATAAACTACTATTATTCTATACCGCCAGTGAATACATTCCTTTTTAACACGTTTATATTAGCTTGACTTTATGTTGTCTGTAAAAAAATCTTCCAAATCCATTTTCAGCCTCTTCTAAATGCCTAATTGACGTAAAACTTTCAGGTCGTACATAATTTTGATGACAATACAAAATTATGTTATTTTGGTTATTGCAATATTTTTACAACAGATAAAAAAATGGAAATAAAGAAAGGAAGTGGTGGGAGTAACGGTATTGATGGTGGGAAAACGTGTCTTCATCCGACTAAAATTTAAAATGCAAATATCTGCATCTATGTTGAAACAAATAAATAAATATATATACAGTTTATAAGTTTAATATCCGCACATATTGTACCTTGGGCTCCAAGATAGGCGTTAATGGCCTCAGATGTTGAGCGTCTATAATCTACAATCTCTCTCTCTTGAACTCCAAGTTGGGCAGGAAATACTTAACACATGATGTTTAAAGAATATAATTAAATGAATATATCGACAAATAATTTGAAAATAAAATGTATAATCTAAATTAACACACTAAAAAGTAGAAAATATTTTATTTCTTTTCTATAACGTTTAAAAGCGTGGGTCACTCAATGAATTAAATGAGACATAGGTAAAGTGAGTATCCTATGCTTCTAAACGTTATAGATGAAAAAGAAATGTATTTTTACTTGCGTTGATATAAGCACGTTTTTTTAGATTTTTTTTTAAATATAAATTTTTGTTATTTACTTTCAGCAAACGTAGTGTAGGATGTGAGACCTACCTCTATTGCATATAGGTACTCTGTAACGGCGTTGTGTGCGAATCTCCCACGTGTATACATGCGCGGTGTGAATCGGTCGCTCTCTCCCGCCAGAGAGATGCGGTCCGTAATCTCCCCTAGGGTCGGACTCCGCGCATCTACCCGTACCAACTTGTTAATATAAAAGTACCTACCTTTTAGGTCACACATCCTAGGATGCTTCGTAACTCAACTATATCGTTAAATTTGATCGTATTAAGCGTCTATAATCTATAATTAATCTCTCTCTAAAATAGATTGTGTATTACAGACGCTTAATAACTAACAACAAATCAAATCTCGCTTTAATTTTCTGTTATACGACAATAATTGAATAATTGTTTATTATGGATCTGTTTTCTGAAGATCAATAGTAGTTTATGAATCTAGATTGTAATGCATTATTTTATGTATAAAGTGTGGCATTGAGTTAAAACGAGTGACCAACGAGTTTTAACAGTCACAGGAGCCATAAAAGTATTTTCGCTTCATAATAAGTATATACATATTTATATATCTAACTGAAATCTGGGTTGTTTGCTAAAACTACCGCTACTTTGCTGTCTCTATCGATGATATAGTGTTAAATGACAACTGAAAGGTAAATTATTATTGGGTTGATAAAAACACACTTCTTTTGTTTTACTTTACGCACTAGTATGAAATAGGTCATTTTATTATCACTAATACAGGCACGAAAAGCAACTATTTTTTAAGCGGTCATGCAAAAGGTGTATTTTATAGAACTAATATTATTTTTACGGGGTACCTTGTTTGTTTTGGTTGAGGATCAATAAATAAATAAGCTTTACCAAAGTTTCGCTATGGCCAACGTTTCGAAAAATTCGACCAGCTTAAGGCCCTGAAGACGAAAATAAATTTTTCGAAACGTTGGCCATAGCGAAACTTTGGTAAAGCTTATTTATTTATTGATCCTCAACCAAATCTTCCTTTACTGTGACATTCTATTGGATCAACACCAACATATACGAAGACTTGTCTGTTTTATTTAGACTATGACATTTAAAAAATGTCGATGGGTTACAGACTCGTTCAGTTGCAGAGAAGATTGTTAACTGATGTTTTTTTCTATTTACAGATAGTGAACAAAATACCAAAAGTGAATCGAAGTTTTCGAGTGAAGATATCACGTTGGTAAGTGTTTTATTTTTTTCATTTTAAAATATACGGTTACTAAAATATTAGTTGAAAAAACTATACTACAGTTGGTTAAATTTTCAAACGGGTTACCTGGTTGCAGAAACATTGAGTGGAGGCACTTGGCATCCGTTGTTGATGGCGCAGCAAGGTGTAAGCAGTATAGGGGATGATAGGGAAAAAGAGGACGATCCAGTTATTACACCGACTGAAATCGAATTTTAATAACATTTGTGTACTCGGGAACTCGTACAGGGCGAACTGTGTGACTAAATCATATTTGGTCGCCGGGGATGCGGTTGTGCCTCACCTCTCTCCAACCGCCCCCCCCCCGTCGTTTCGCTCCCCAACCCAGCATACACTCACGCATCTGCATGTTTATATACAGAAACGAGTGGGTTTATTTTTTACACATTTCAGCTCGGATTTATTTTTATATATGGAATTATTAGGTGCTGTCACATTGGTTTTCGCCTTTCAGTAGTCAATGGAATTAAAAATAGCTACCGAATGATCAAATGTAGACTTGGAGTATTTTACAATTGTGAAATCATTTAGATATGAGAGTAGTTGATTAAGGTGACTGTTTATCAGCTGTTCAATATACCTCCTTTTTCACCCGCACAGTTGGATGTGTGTGCGTGCATGTAAAATGCACTTACTCGCGTTTCGGAAATCTATAATTTCTATGAAAAATCTTATTCGATCTTTGACGTTAATGCTTCAAAATAAACTAGAAATATATACCATTGTTCTCATATAACTTGGTTAAGTTTTTAGTTTATTTGACCTAAATTAACGATTTAAATTCAAATTTGTTAGTATTTTTAACGTAATTATCCAATTGTGTAGGCTTTCACGACTGGCGTTGTTGCAAAACTTCTTGGTTTCCGGGCTTGTACGCCGTGGTCCATTGATATTTCTACCTGACGTTTCGTCTACAACTGCGGTAGACATTATCAAAGGCGATGTGGTAGCGGGCGAAGTGTAGACGAAACGTCAGGTAGAAACGTCAGGTAGACCACGGCGTACAAGCCCGGAAACCAAGAAGTTTTGCATTTTTAACGTAAGTTTGTAAAGAAAAAACTTTAAAATGTTAATTAGCCTAGCGTAATCTCGTGATGCACTCTAAATAAATATTAATGAATATTACGTTTTTAGATTTATTTTTTGAAATTTTGAAGCAATAAGTCAAATTTTGTGAAGTTTAATGCCGAACCACAGCAATATAAAATGAATTTTGCGACGTCAGTTCGTAGTTTCCCGAGAGCATATTTTACAATCTAAGTTTTAAAAACTGATATTTTTATTCTATATATTACACGAAGTGCGTGACGTCACTCTTATAGTAAACAAACAAAAGTTTTCATAGCATGCGTTTGTTTACTATAATAGTGACATCATGCCAAAACAAATTAAGGCGACGGGCGTTTTCGTGCGATATATCCAAAATTTAAATTAAAAATGCCGTTTTAGGTTATATTAACAATATACTGCAATTCCACAAGACGAATTAATTTTCATTAGCTAATTACAATTTCTGGACATCTATGTTAGCAGATTATGAAGAAAAATACTCTTAAATGCAATTCCATATTCTTGTTAGTTATAGTTACTCCACAGTGACTCTAAAGTGGAGTAACTGTACTCCTAAGTAGAGTAAGTACTCTATTGCGACATCAAGACTACATGTTTGTCTCAACAAATATGTTTTTTAAGTACTCGATCTGCATTTGCGAAAATACATTTAATTGAAATTCTTGTTTCATATTACGCAAGGTCGTTTCAAAATTCAAAACAAAAATTTGCAAAACAAATTAATTATATATTATATATATGGCCACCTTATTCAGTTGGCATGGAAATGGGTTTTATGATTTATGGAAACAAAACAAATTACATTCGAAACATAATAGCGGGGTAATTAAAGAAACAAACAGTAATTTAGTATCATAAATACTAATTGAATATGAAACAGATAGTTTACCGGTTGCAATTACAGCTTTGCTAACAAAACAAACTACGTATTAAATAATCAAAACACCGGCAATTAAAAATACTTAACATTATAATGATAGGGTAGTTTCCGTATGATGGTCAGATTAATTTGATGTGCCTTTTACATCTCTATTTTAAATTTATATATGAACCAGAGATTCGAACAGGATTTGGAAATAGCCGGGCATGTAGCGATGCTGTTTTTACATCTCTATTGCAAGCCCCCAGTTCCCAGACTGTAAACCGAAGAACTGATAGATTCAATTTATTATAAAAAAATAATAATGTGAGAATATGAATTCGAACTAGATTTAAATAATGTTTAACTCGAATTTTCTGTGAGGGAATTTTTGTGCAATCTATTTTTTTAAAGAAAATATTATTATAGATACAAATACGTGAAACTAAGTTACTCAAACATGTTTTTTACGGTTATTATATTAGAAAAAGCACTGGATTTTTCTGGTTCTTATAGTATATCAGAAAATTTAGAAATTGGAGGTAAAAACCTCAAATTACTTCTATATAATTTCTTAAAATTAATTACTTCATAGTTCCTCTATAGTGGATAATTTCTTAGTATGAGCTATTTTTTTATTAGTAGGGCCCAATCGGGCTATTTTAAGGGTTGAAAAAATATGGGCCCAAAAATACCGAAAAAATTCTCAGATCCGTTTCAAAATTGAAATTTAACAATCTGGTGCAGATTCAAATGTGTTGTTAAAATTTCAATAAAATCGGCCCAACAGGACCGAACTTACAATTTTTATGAATACGTTAGTTTGCGGTAAGGATTTACTTACTAATTTACTTTAATTTTATTGCGGCTGTTGGATTGATAAAAAATGATAAAAATTAAGAAAAACATATTGTTTTAAGAGCTGTATTGAGGGGTAAAATTTTTTATTTTGCTGAAAAACTGTATTAGCAAATATACTATATTGTTCACAGGATTTTGGCACTGCGACCCGAGTTAATAATTAATATTAATACAAAAATATTCGGTTTTCAGCCGAGTAATAGAAAAATATTTCGTAATCGACTGAATAGTAATTTTCATTGCAATTTTAGATTTCACCGTTTTCTCTTATCCTAAATCTCTTGTGATCGCTTCTGATAGTATGGGCATCTTGTCCGTTATATATAGCGGCACATATCCAGTATAATAGGTCAGCAGCAAAAAATCGTCCGCTAATGTATTGATGTAAACGCTTTATCAAAGTACTAGTATATCATTATAATAGCGAAGTGACTACAAATTAACGGTTGTGTGATGTCTGTAAGAACTATATTATAATGGTTTGAGTAAGTATTAACTACCAGTTGAGTTAAACATAGTAATTCCAGTGACAAGGGGGTGTCGATGTTTAATAAAGGTGTGAATAAACCTCGAAGCGAATCAGGCGGATTTATTTACTGATGAAAAAAGAAAGAAAATCAGTTATTTTGTTTCAAATGAAATATTTTCATAATGATCATACATTTTATTCTTTGGAACCTGGAATTTAAATAGAATTCACTTTCATATCGATTGTTTTGAATAATTAAATATTTATTATAACGTTAATTTTTAATTTTAAGTTTTAATTTATTAATTATATGCAAAACAACAATCGCTATAACAATGTAAAAAACTGACAAAATCATCTTTAACCTAAGAAGTTTAATGAAGTCATAAGTAAAGACTAAACGTCGCTAAATTGAAAAAAAAAAACAGTTTTGTCCAATGCCCTGTTTTGAAGCGTCTATATAAAGATATTATTATCAATAGGTATATATTAAAATAGCCGAGAATGTATTATTATTACAAGCTCCTATCTAACCCGAAATTTAATTGTCAATCAATTAATTATTAAAAAATTAAAAATATTTATAGCCGCTACGCCCAAATAAGTCTGGTGTTGGTCGCATTAAAGAAATCTAATAAACATCTGTGTTATGGCTCTTCTGTCCGTAATTTCATTTTCTTGCAGGTTTTTCAAAATTTCTGAATTTTTAAGCGATACTGTTCACACCAGATTCATTTTAGAATTGAATGGCCCCATTTTAAATATAAAACTCTTTTTACTGGGTTACATTGAATGTCTGCTTCAACATCGACACTGAGTAACCAAGTAACAGGTTCAATATTTTTTTTATTATAATTTTAAGAGTGTTTTTTTCTGAGAAAAATCGGTTTTTGAAATGTTCTTAACTTTAAAAATCGTGCTTCGTGGCATGCTTCAGAAAGAAAGAAAAAGAAATGTTCAACTAGTATTAAAGTCAAGGTCGAAGGTCAGGTGTACGTTACCTGCCTACCGAATGTACCTGGTTAAAAGTAATATAGAGATATTTTGTTCACATTATAACAGTTCACAGTTGGCATTATACTTGTTAACATTGAAAACAGAAATTATTACTTAATCAAAACTCGATATCGCATATATTGGCCTTTGGATGGGATGGTCGTGGGTTCGAATCCCGCCTATGCTCGTGTATATTTTATGATGTCGTTTAGTCCCAGCTTTGATATTTAATGATAGTAGCCACCTTATATGGTGCAGCCAACCCCCAAGTGATATTCTCTATTATATATGTGTATATATGCTCTAGATATGCGGAACAAAGAACCATACTTTACAAAAACAGTGAAATATTAGCTTTTGCCCACTACTTTGAATGCCCGAATAGAACACGGGTTTCAAATAAATCGCAAACAA
This sequence comes from Venustoraphidia nigricollis, assembly GCA_034508555.1. Taxonomy (NCBI): domain Eukaryota; kingdom Metazoa; phylum Arthropoda; class Insecta; order Raphidioptera; family Raphidiidae; genus Venustoraphidia; species Venustoraphidia nigricollis. Next base: position 158,450 of record JAVRKA010000032.1, on the reverse strand, counting down.
AAAATGGGTGTAATTCTGGAACTGTTGCACCGAATTCATTAAAGATTTTCATTTCCAATTCGCGTTTAAATAAGAAAGGCGCATCTACTCGGAGTCTAATAGGCCTTAAGCCCTGGCCTTCCAAGTGTCAAGGGCCCCCAAAAATTTACATTTTTTATACTTTTTTACTAACAATGAACACTTATCGTATAGTAAACAATAGTTAATATTAATGATTGATATCAATATCATGGCTTAATATTGACAATTTTTTAGATGAAGTTTGACAATATTGTCGGTGAATTTTGACACTTTTTTTGGTTAAGTTTCACAATTTGTTGTGTGAATTCTCTTAAAGTTTTTGGATAAATTTTGACGTTTTTATTAATTTTGATAAAATGGAACCCTACAGAACGTCAGTAAGTCCTAGGCCCCAAAAAACCTAGATACTCCCTGCATTTAGTTAAATCTTATTTTTTTAAACATGTGGAATTGATATAATTAAGTCAAAGAAAAAATCAATTTCTTGAAAAATATTTCCAAATCTGTTTTTCTTACAACGTTTTCAAATATCAAAATGCACGTTTTTTTTGTATAAACAAATTAAACAATAAATGAATAGCGGCATCAAACACGATGCTATCCAAGACCAAGTATGCACTAAGCAGCGCCAGCGGACACGTCGTGCAAACAATACACCACTACACTCAAATTGACGAGTTAACAAATTGAGTAACATTACTCAATTTCAACGTAAGCACGAGTACCATGCATTGGGCTGATTATTTGTCCGCTCCACGTGATCTGCAGTTTTACGCGCGTTTACACTATAATTTTATTTTTCAAACAAGACAAATATAGAAGTATCTGTTATTAGTGCAGCATACACTATTGGCGTTGGTCGGATGGCGGGACCTAGGTGTCGGGGCATTTTAAGGGTAGTTTTTAGGGGTTGAAAAATGTTTTTGGGCCCCAAAATACCGAAAAAATTCTCAGAATCGTTTCAAAATTGACATTTAACCCTAGTAGTAATTAAAAAGTGTCTCTAAAATTTTAATAAAATCGGTCAGACAGGACCGGACTTACAAATTTTATGAAAACACTAGTTTGCAGATAGTGAATTATTTACTGAAAGTTGTATATAATTTGTTATAGAGGTTCGATTGATAATATTATTGCAATTAAGAAAAAAAAATGTTATTTTAAGGGGTGTATTAAGGAGTCAAATTTTTTATTTTGCCCAAAAACCAACTTAAGTTTGCATAATAAAGCCACACTGCCGGTATTAGCAAATACACTATATTGCCGGCAGGGTTTTGACACTGCGACCCGGGTTTTTTGTATTTAACATACTTTTTATCGTACAAGTTTCACTTCGAAACAACAATATTCCACGCATTTTTATCATATTTTAGCCTGAAAGCGATTTATTTTCTATGCGGATCAATAATTTGTTTTTGTATGAATACAAACTAATGTTCTACATTATAGGGACATACGACATTAGACTGCTTCTGTAAGTAAAAAAAATGTAATTATATAATCACAATCTAAAGCCATTATCAAATAAAATTTTCTGCAACCAGAATGATAAGTCTAAGGTACACTAAAAAATCAGAAAAAAATCATTGAATGCGTAAATTTGTTACACAAAACGTGTAAACGCGACTTTATGTATAATGTAAGAGGCTGTGTGATGTACCTTTACAAATATTATGTGGAGAGATGATGCTAACTTATTCATTTGTTTAGTTTTAGGCAAAGGTGAAGTGTCTTTTCACTGAATGAAAAATGACCAACGCGGTGTCTGTAAATGTAAAAAGTCACCTCCGTTGGCCGAATCGTGATTAGAATTTAAAAATGCCAAGCATCTCATATATCACTACGTAATTTATAAACTATACATGTTCTAGTATTGCAGACTTCGTCCCAATCATTACCAAATCCAATATTAGTTACTTCTCACAGATTATAGACCTGGGAACGGGGGCTTGTAATAGACGAGACATGAACACGCTATATAAATAAGGATATTCCTACTAGAGATGGGAAAAACGGGTCTTTTTAGTGATCTGCATCTTTGCATCTGGATCCCGTATGTGAGCCGGCTCACTGAACCGGTTCAAAAAGAGCCGAGTTTTGAATATGTTACTGCAGTCTGCCACTGAGTTACTTAGTTCAGTCAATCATATATATTCGAGTTTTTGATTTTTGTGATTTTTTAAGTCATACACCTTAAAAAAACAAGAATTTTTGACGAAAATCAAAAACTATTAGAACGTTTTCAAACTTACCATGCTTGTAGAAAATAACACGCTGATTTCATCGAACACAAGCAAATGTCTGTATCATTTGTGGTCTAGAAGATGTTTGCGTTGAAAGCTACCCAAAAGTTAAAAAAAAATATGTCCCTAGTGTATCTCATTTTGGTCATGCGAGATAATTAGTGTGTAGGGTTTAATTACATATTATGGAGAATGCAATATTTGCAGCGAACGGGTTTTAACTATAGGATGGGAAAAACGGGTTTTTTTAGTGATCTGCATCTTTGCATCTGGATCCCGTAAGTGAGCCGGCTCACTGAACCGGTTCAAAAAGAGCCGAGTTTTGAATATGTTACTGCAGTCTGCCACTGAGTTACCTAGTTCAGTCAATCATATCACGACCTGTATAGAATCAAGAATGCATAGCCAAACATGTGATGCATGAGTCATTTGAGCTGACAGATGCATCAAAGCAAGAACTGATACGTAAGTGTAAAATATTGTGCTTCTGTGTGTTAAGTGTTTCACTGAGTTATGCGGATCCGTTGATCCGTCGGTTCAAAAAAAGTGAGTCGGCTCTCACGGATCTTCTGTCGGAGTCAGCTCTTTGAACCGGTTCAGATCTGGGTTACCCAACTCTAATTCCTACGAGTTTGAGTTCAAGCATGGGTTTTGAAAATGATGACAATTGTTTTTGAAATGTCGATTTGAATAAATTAAAAAACATTGACACTGTCTACAAAATCCGTGAAACGCGTATCCAATCTTTAATTGAAAAATAATTATTCATGTCTGAGATTTATATCATCCTATATCAAAGATATTGTGTATGGTTTTTATATTTCACCTAACAATGTCAAAATAACGTGCTAATTCTGCGAAATATGCTTAGAGGTACGACGGTCATTAATTGGTTCTGTGAGTTATTGAGATTCATCAACCGCTTCAGTGGACCACGTGCAGATTTTTTCAAACATTTATCATGATTATTTTTAGCAACTATATATTCTACAGGAAAACTTTATAGTTTATACACTAAAATGCAACTCGTACCCAGTGGGAGGAACATAAATAAGTAGTTTATGTATCTCGTTCGTAAATGAAGTTATTATACTTGAATTAATATCTTAAAACGAGGGACCGGCGAGTTTTAAATCACCCGAGTCATAATATCATTACGAATACGGTATATTTTTTGCACCTGGATAACGAAACCATACATTTTCCTTTGAAAATTCATCTAAAAAAATTAAACATAACCGGAAATTCTTTATAATCACCTCTTGAAAAAATCGTCAAATTTTTTAAATATTCAATTAAGGTAGTTGTCGTGGTACAATATTGTCAAAAAGTTTTAGATTATACGCGCCACAAAAGTATACTAGCTTGTAGCTAAGTGATCCATAATTTGTACGCAAGACTCTACCCGTGGAAACGTAACCCATACAGTATTCATATGCATGTATACTTTTCTATAAATTGTTGAACTTTAAACCGTTATTTATAAATAATTAAACGGTAAAAAAATTCTTATTTTTTTTTACTCATAACAAATGCATTGAAAGACTCAGTTTTTGGAAAGTTTCTGATAGTTAGTTCTTTTTTTATAAATAAGAAACTGGTTCAGAACTACAGAGATCGTATACAATCAATATTAATTATCCAATTTTTAATTGAATTTATCTCGAATTATATACGGTCGATCGACTTCAAATTTTCAGGGTAATTGTATTATCATGTCCTTAATAAGTATACAAAAATTAAGAATTTTCTGACGGGTTGCCTTAACCACGACAACTACCTTATGGAAGATTTATCTTTGGTAAAAGTTTCGCGTACTTCTTTATCTTCAACACCCAATAGAACTTTACTTTTATTGATTTCAGGCCAGGTGGAATCTTTTAAAAAGTCTAACATTAGGGCCAGATGTACCAGGTATTTTTAGCTCAAAGACAAGTCTTAAAATTATTTCCAAAATATGGTGCCTTCTAATAACCCTCATATTTACAAAGTCTTCAAATAGACTTACGTTAAATTAAGAATGCTGATCTTTCGTGAACGCCAAACGAGTCTGATAATCATTAGTTCACTGTATATTATTTTAACCGCGTCCTGTTACAACATAAGAATAATTTACTGTTTTTAAACTCAAACACTTAACCCAAAACTTAATTACAGACAGGACAAGATTAATTCTTTAAACAACCGTCCGTTCCAACATACATGACTAAGTATCTCTCCACGTAGAAATGTATAATCTATATTATCATAAAATTCTCAGTACAGTGCTGGAAAAAAGTGTGTGTGTGTGTGTGTGTTATTGTTACCCGCGATTGAAGTAAAACATGTACACAATACATATATTGTTCGCGGCAAGGAGTATATACAGATCGAAAAGATTTATTTCGGTAATTTCCGTCTCTTAGGCTGAAATACTACATACACATTTTTGATTTATACCATGTGACGGCAACTCACTGAGTTCACGAATTTCACAAAACACAAATAATCGTAATGCATGCATCGTATCACCTTTCACTCTTCAAATATTTTTTTGCAAAATATATTTTCAATGTACAAACACGCGAAGTTTGCAGTTTTGTTAAACAAACATAAAGAAATTCTAAGTCTATCAAAAACGTCACATTTTTTCGTAACGCCAACTCACCAAGTATCTCCTTCACGAAAATCACAAAACGCGTCTAATGAAGCTTTACTTAAAAAAATGTGAGCATTGGAAGTGAAAGGTCTGTGCTAAAGAGCCTCACTTTCCTGACGATTTGCTACGATTTAAAGACAACTAAAATTGAAACACATCCATGGAGCAATCAATATTCCCCTCACCCCTGCCTCTTACTAACGCACTGTGTGGCGAGAATAGGCGTTTCATTTTTCGCTATGCTCTCAATTCTTAAGGTAGTTGTCGTGGTACAATATTGTCAAAAAGTTATAGACTAAACGCGCCACAAAAGTATACTAGCTTGTAGCTAAGTGATCCATAATTTGTACGCAAGACTGTACCCGTGGAAACGTAACCCATACAGTATTCATATGCATGTATACTTTTCTATAAATTGTTGAGTTTTAAACCGTTATTTATAAATAATTAGACAGTCAAAAATATTTTCTTATTTTTTTTTAAACTCATAACAAATGCATTGAAAGACTGTCAGTTTTTGGAAAGTTTCTGACAGTTAGTTCTTTTTTTATAAATAAGAAACTGGTTCAGAACTACAGAGAACGTATACAATATATGTTAATTATCCAATTTTTAATTGAATTTATCTCGGATTATATACGGTCGATGGACTTTAAATTTTCAGGGTAATTGTATTATCATGTCCTTAATAAGTATACAAAAATTAAGAATTTTTTGACGGTGTGCCTTAATCACAACTACCTTAACATGCTAACTTACACTACTGTGACATGAGAAGTTTCATTTCAAAAAATGCGAGACGGATATATAATAATTTTTTTTTTCACAAATGGTAAATAATAGTCAGTCTAGTCTAGTGGTATATGATGTAAATGCCGCTTTTGAAATAAGCATGTATTAATAAAACTGTTAATAAATGATTGAAGTGTAGTTTTTTCAACCAGTGGTGTACAAACTGTTAATCGAGAATGCATTAAGACATCGACTGTTAATTGGTGTTCAAAATTAGAATGTACATCCAACACCTATTTGACCATATATCAGACTCTCTTTACGAATCATGACATTTGCCGACTTTGCTTTACACATTATCTGGAATGCGTTTCTTTTGAGATTTGCATATTACATAAGCCCTCAAGCATCGTACCGATTGGTTAACTGAAACAAAAAAAAGCATTTGAATCAAATAAATTTACACTTGAATAGATAAAGAGCAACCGAATTGCGATAATGCGTTTCATTTTTATTTGACGTATGGACAGAAGAACTAAATCATGTTTGAATAAAAACGTTTTTAATTATAAAAATAATTTGACAAGTTTTACGTTTTTTCCGTCGGTTGCAGTTGTTAATTGACACCTTCTTGTGACCTGTAGTTTTTTAGTTTGCGAATATGAAATTAAAAAAAAGAAGTTAATTAAATGTAAAACTTTACCTTAAGTAAATTTTTAAAAAATATCTCTTTATTGGGTCTTTTCCCTAAGGGCAGTGTCACCGGTTAGCAGCGTTGCCAGACATCCCGATTTTGGCGGGACGTCCCGATTTTTAAATTAAAATTAAATGTCCCGCGAGGGAGAGGCTCAGTCCCGCTTTTTGGGGATAACTCGACCGTGCGTAAAAAATTATTCTCTTATTATAAGTTGCAGTTTGTAACACTCACTCCTCAGACTATTGTTTGAAACGCCATATTTTTCTATTTTTATTTTTTTTATTGAGAAGACGAATAAGACTCAACTATTTAACGATAGGGTAAATCTGATTTAAAATACCATATTTTTATTAAAATACATTTTCTATGGCTATTTTTGCTATCTATTGTCACGTAAACGTAATTTGAACTCAAATAAAAAGAAAAATATTTAAAAACTCCTGATTATATACGTTTTTTACTATGTCCCCCTTTCGACGAAAGAATCCCGCTTTTTTCACTCAAAAAGTTCCAAAATCCCGACTTGGCAAAAAAAAAATCTGGCAACGCTGCCGGTTAGCTACGAGAGGTAGCACTTGTGGCAGAGACAAACGTGTTATTTCAGTGATAAAAATTGATTATTGTATATTATTAGACAAAAAAAAACATTGACATTGCGAACTAAACATTGTTGCGTTTCGTAATTGATAGTATAGCAGTAATACTTTTATTAATTGCTGACATTATTTAAAAGCCATAAAATATCCAACTTTTTTTTATTGAAATATTCTGATAACGTGTACCAACCAGATTTTTTCTTACTCTGAAGTCTCAACGCATGAAAATTACTAGCGTTGTACATATTATACATGCTGTCCTTCTTTTATGATACATAGTCCGCACAATAAATAAAAATGATTTAAATAAAAAAAATAATTAGACCACGTTAAAGCGAACTAAAAAGTGTAAAATAATTGCTCTTAGCCCATTATAAAAGCGTCGGTTGTCACTAATAAACTATCACAGAGTTTATAACCCACGCTTTTATAATAATCTAGGAGAAATCATTTTATACTTTTTAGTCCGTTCTGAGACCGTGGTATATTAAATTCTTTTTCTTTAAAAAATTATTTTCTGGTTTTTAGTCTTCTGTGTGTGAAATTTTAAAATTTCAAATCTCTAAAATCTAGTTCATTGAGAAATGCAATTTGCACCAGGGGGGGGGTCGGTCAGATAGTTTCCATCATATTGTATTGTCATCGGAACGACACATGTGGGCAAAATTTCAAAATTTGTATAGAACAAACAGATAGACAAGAAACCGAATTAATAAAAACATGTTAAAATAATCGATATTTTACACGATTTTATGTAACTTAACTTGTTAGTATTAAATTTAAGGTAGTTGTCGTGGTACAATATTGTCAAAAAGTTATAGATTATATGCGCCACAAAAGTATACTAGCTTGTAGCTAAGTGATCCATAATTTGTACGCAAAACTGTACCCGTGGAAACGTAACCCATACAGTATTCATGTATACTTTTCTATAAATTGTTGAACTTTAAACCGTTATTTATAAATAATTAGACGGTAAAAAAAAATTCTTATTTTTTTTTACTCATAACAAATGCATTGAAAGACTCAGTTTTTGGACAGTTTCTGATAGTTAGTTCTTTTTTTATAAATAAGAAACTGGTTCAGAACTACAGAGATCGTATACAATAAATGTTAATTATCCAATTTTTAATTGAATTTATCTCGGATTATATACGGTCGATCGACTTCAAATTTTCAGGGTAATTGTATTATCATGTCCTTAATAAGTATACAAAAATTAAGAATTTTGTGACGCTGTGCCTTAACCACGACAACTACCTTAATAAACTAATTTTGACCTATTTCCGCATATCCAATCGATGAGGAATAATTTTATACCTCTCATTCAAGAAGACGGACAAAATTTGACTATGTAACATTCCCGGATGGACTTATTGTATAGGTGTAAGTGTGTACAGAGAAATAGCGAAGAAGACGGAGTTTTCCCTGGTTGGCGGAGAAAATCTCACAAGGAAAATTGATTTTTAGTGACGTCAGTTCCACGCATTTCTATCTAGCTTGTCTATGTATTGGTGTGCGCATGAATCTACAGGGACTAGAGTTATGCATGTGCCACAGCTACAGAAGATCCTTTAAAAAGTTTCTAAGATACAAGATACTCAACAGTTGATCTTGTCTCTTAGAAACATTTTAAAGGTTCTGGTATTTTTTGAGGAAATGACTGTTCAAGCAGTTCCTCAAAAAATACCAGATACACAAAATACTTGGTATGAAAGTATGTAAAAAAAGATGGTATATAGTCGTTTAAAACCGGCATTAAAAGAACCGTCTAGAATTACGGTCTGTACAGCTCGGACGTATGTACATGCGTATAGACCCAACTGACAATTTTCAATTACAATTTTAGGAGATATTTTGAACACGAAGAAAAATAAAACTGGTTTCATTTTATAGAACAGAATCTCCCCTTTTCAAATTTCTTCTTGCGAAATTAACTTAGATATAATTTTGTATGAGTGAAACAGTTCTGGCGCGCAAAGCGTTAATAGAATCCATACCGTTGACGGTTTTATTACATCAGGTATGTACCTACGTTTGATTTGACGAAGCCCTGATTCTGAGATATTTTTTTTTAATACACTCTGTAAGTAACTCGTTTTTATATATCTAAGAATTGAAATGTTCCTTATATATAAATCGACTTCTGCAAGAAAATATTTAGTATTTTCCAAAGATAGACATGTTCCCAACTGGGTTTTTCTTCTACGTTGAAAGTATTCTCTCCTTGACGTTTTCAATTAACTTTCCGTCTAGAAAAGAGATTAATCGTTAACATGAGTAGGTTTTTAAAAGTCAAAACTCAAAATGTGTCTACATTTTGATGTAAAATTATCTAGCATTTAAAGTTTATTTTAGGAAAATTCGACAGTGGGCAATAAGAGGTTCAAACTGAAGTAACAGATGGACTGTCTGCCATTTGTAAACTATATAATAATATACTGGACGACTATAACTTTTGATTACAACCAATATTCGTTTTAAGTATCATCCAGCGAAAAATTGTAAAAACGAAAATAATAATAATAATAATGCGTTTAACGTCCGTTTCTCGACTTTATGTCATAACAGACGCCATTCGCACCATTACTATTTTCCATCTACCACACTTCTCGTTATTTTTCTACATTTTTTTAAAACTTCAACTTATGTAATAGCAATGGGCGAATGAAGGAATTATACGAAATTAGGATAAGGTAGGCAATTTTTGAACTAGGAGTTTGATAGGTAATCGGCCATGGCCTCAAATAAGAACCATCTCGATATTTATCTGGAATTAATTGAGGGAAACCATGGAAACCCTCAATCAAGATGGCCGGTACAGGAATTACCGTTTCTCGGCGAGAGGCAGTAAGAAAAAGTCCCAGCCACATCTGCCCCCGCCGGGACTCGAACCCGGACCTCCCGAATGCGAGTCTAGTGCTGTCACCACTAGTCTACCCAGGTCGGTTGTAAAAACGATAATAAAATTTGGAAGTGTTTTAAAATATTTGAGGTTAATTATTAAAAATTAGTTTTTAATCACGGCAAACAAGTATAACTTCAAGCGCGGGTATTTAAATACACGCACCCATTTTTTTTATTTTTTAAACCGTAGTTTCAAGCGATATTGCCCAATTTATTATTTTAACAATAAATTGAAAATTACTAGCATGCGAGTAAGTGAAACCTATATATAACAGCAAGCGAGATTGTGAATATACATATATACTGCACTCTACAGGCTTGCGGCGCATTTGTCTGTAGGGCTGCGCCCCCCATATACAAACGGGCTGCTGTCAGTGACAGGCGCTACACACGGCGCACGGTTGTGTGGGGGTCACACCCCGGTTGCCACCCCAGCAACCCGCATATCGTGTCCCACCGTTTGTATATTCCGTTATGTTGGTACATATAAACTCTTATACTTCTGGTGCTATATTATTCCTTGGGTTGGTACTGCATATGTAGCTGTTTTTAACTCTGTTTTCTGGTAGCGTGTGAATCTGTGTGCTACAGCGACATGTTATATGCAAGAAACCGTATTTTTTACAGCATACTGTTAGTATTTTTCTACTCTGAATTTCAAAATGATTTTTGCAGGATCAGAGAGGAAAATAATATCTTGTTTGTAATGAGATTATCACTCGAGTGATAATACCTTTCATTACAAACAAGATACATACTACATTTTTTGCAATTCGGCCATATTGGATACATATGTGAACTGTTTATGTTAGCAACGCCTACTATTCTTGCCTCTGGTGCTCGTATGGATTTAAATAGCAACTAACGGAGATACTACTACTAAATTGATAAAATCGCATTAATTCTGTTTTACTTTACGCATTAGTACGAAATGTATCATTTTATATTCCGTATACACAATAAAAAAAACAGCTATTTTATAAGAAGTCGTGCAAAAATCATTTGGAAGTTCACGGTAGAAAGATCCACACGAAGTAAAATTTATTCCTTGGAAATTCCCATAATTTAGACATTTACGGGGGGGGGGCTGAGCAATGAATTAATGGTCAACGCCTGGTAAATTAGTTGTACATATGAAATCAGTATTTTAAAAACCCTCATTTAAGAATTGTAGAACTCAAAACTGCCGCTATTAATAAATGATAACCACGTGTTACGACGAAATTTGCAAAGTGCTTTACTTTAAAATTCAACTGAAATATGCAACTTCTTTGAAAAGACCCCACGTGCATAATTATGAGAATTTATATTTAATTCTTCACATAAATTATTCATTATTTTAATCTGTTATAATTTTTTTTATTATCTTTTGCTTGACTACTTACATTATTTACATTCTTTTAATTTTTCTGTTTTGTACTTACATAGGGTAAAGAAAGCAGTTTCCGATCACTTATTTGTGATCGAGCAGACTAATTTTTAAACATTATTTTCTTTAGTCTTGTATTTCATTCATATATTCAAAACATGAGCCATATTCTTTCATCAATTTGCTAGTGGTTCCGACTAAACCGATTCACGTACGTTATATTTAAATTGAAGCTTTTTAAATTATAATTGTTGATACAAGCTTTTATTTAACTTTTTGTTTGTCAGTCAATCTGTCAGTATGTCTGTTGGGTCAAATATTGCAATCAAAATTTCGACTAGATCTTATTAAGCTAGAGCTTTGAACTTTTACACACGTTTACAAGTTCGGTGACAATGCATAAATCTAATATGGTGGACGTCCCAAAATGACGGATTAACAGAGTTTGACGAGTGGAATACGATAAGTTATGTGGCGTCATTGAAAACCCAATACGGCGGATACCACATATCCGAGTGTTTTGAAATTTTGTAGACGCATATGTATTCCCAATGATAATACATGTTCAGTCGTTTGTAGAATTAATTAAATAATCAATTAATTTTAGTAAATTAATGTTTTAATAGAAAAAAATTTGAAAGACTAAAAAGAACAAAAAATATTGTTAAATATTTTTATTTAAAGGCAAGCTTTGTTAAAATGTAAAAAAAGAAAAAATATCGTGAGTTGTGACTAATAAACGGTCATAGGCTACAGCCTATGCTTTTTTAATTATGAACCTAAATTATCAAAAAATATTTTTTCCTTTTTAGTACATTTTAATAAATTACCTTTAAATTTTCTTTTTTAATTTTTTTTACTATTATAAAGAATCTGTACCTACTAATCTCTTTTTTTAACACTCTTGTGTATTGAGTTTCATTGGAACTGCTTGGAAAAGTGTAAAACGAGCAACCGAACATACATGTTTAAATCGAGTTTCGAAGTCATTTAAAATTCTTTCTGTATTATGTTAATATGAAATTTAACGTATATATCTTTGTGTTTCTAAGATACCTAATTTCGTTTTCTCGCGGATTTTATTGGTTATTTTGTGATAAAAAAAATGTTATCAAAATTTTTGTGTCTCTCTGTACTCGAAAATTGTAAATAAAATTACCACGGGTGTCGGCAATTTCGGCGTTCACATGAACGAAGCCGCGGGCAAAAGCTATAGTCATTTATAAAACTCTTCTATTTTCAACCTGTTTTTTGTGCTGGCTCGGCCAACGCATTTGATCTATATAACTTAAACACGTAGGTACATATTTTTTTTTATAAAAGCTTGTTTTTGTCGAGTCACCTGTCAATAGTTTGAAGAGCGTTCGGGGCCCAACAGTGAGAGAGATGAAAAACCTTAACAACGTTTGCTCTGTTTTTTATTTTAAAATATAGCTGTATGATTGTGTGTTAATACATGAACGGATGACTCCACATATGTATTCCTCGTAATTTTCTCCTGCTCCTGGGGATACAGAAAAAAACTTAGACAAAATAAAAAGCGACAGGACTTTAGAATCGTCGAACGCGTAGCAATAACGTGTTGTTTATTTGGCGTTTCCATGGTTCCTATGTTATAAGCCCCCATTGCCCAGTTTCTAATCCGGGAACTTATAAAAGCGTTGGTGATTTTCAATTTATTATTTAAAAATAAAAATATGAAAAGTGCTAGAATTTTAACATTTTTTCACAGATTGTAAAAGTGCTCTCGGCAAATTCGAAACTTTTGTACCTGATTTTAAATCATTTTTTGAGATCAAAATAAATAATAAGCAAAAATCTAGCTCAAAGTCATATGAAATGATACTTCTAGTTTATTTTGAAAGGATTCAAAGATTGACTAAGATTTTTTATAGATATTGTAGATTTTCTGAAACATTTTTCATGTGCCTGCATTAAAATGCTAGTAATAAAGAGTTTTGCAGGTGTTAAATAGCTAGTGGACAGTCACCTTAATAGATATAATATTTAAAAATCATATTCTAAAAAAGTTAAAACGATATTATCGCAATAATGGTATTTTAAGTTTTTTTTTCCAACAAACCATGTCAAGATCGATTTATCGAGCAATATTACACCCTGTATAAATTATAACACACAGTTTATTTTGACGACAGACGGCGTCGATCGGTGGCATGACTTCGCAACAAAACACTGTCGATGGTATAACAAAACACTGTCGACAGTATAACAAAACACAGTCAACAACGTTTAAATTCAGTACTATTCTCATTTCTGTCTGTACAAAATGTTTAACGATAATCTTTACTGATTAATTTTGAAAAAAGCAAATTAATTTTCGACCACTTTCTATTTATGCTGAACAGAATACCTTAAAAATAAAAAAAATACTGTCAGTTATTATTTTCGCATATTACTGATATTTATTAATTGCAAAGAAAAATAAAGAAATATCGATAATTCGCAACTAAGGTATTTGTCCTTGCAATTTAATATTTTCTTAATATTTTAGCCTTCGACGTTTGTTTAGATTCTTAGAAAAAAATGCGAATTTGTGACGAAAATCGAAATCTCTCAGAACTTTCTCAAACATTATCATACTTGTAGATAATAAACAACGCTGACTCAAACCAAACGTCTCTACATTTCTAGTTTAGAAGTTGAACGTATTTAAAGTTTTCAAAAATCGCAAAAAAGAGCTCATATAGGAATCAGCGTAAGTTGTTCTATAAACATTCTCAGTTTCAAATATTAGAGTTTTTGATTTTTGTGATTTTTTAAGTCATACACCTTAAAAAAACAAGAATTTTTGACGAAAATCAAAAACTATTAGAACGTTTTCAAACTTACCATGCTTGTAGAAAATAACACGCTGATTTCATCGAACACAAGCAAATGTCTGTATCATTTGTGGTCTAGAAGATGTTTGCGTTAAAAGCTACCCAAAAGTTAAAAAAAAATATGTCCCTAGTGTATCTCATTTTGGTCATGCGAGATAATTAGTGTGTAGGGTTTAATTACATATTATGGAGAATGCAATATTTGCAGCGAACGTGTTTTAACTAGAGATGGGAAAAACGGGTTTTTTTTAGTGATCTGCATCTTTGCATCTGGATCCCGTATGTGAGCCGGCTCACTGAACCGGTTCAAAAAGAGCCGAGTTTTGAATATGTTACTGCAGTCTGCCACTGAGTTACCTAGTTCAGTCAATCATATCACGACCTGTACAGAATCAAGAATGCATTAGCCAAATATGTGATGCATGAGTCATTTGAGCTGACAGATGCATCAAAGCGAGAACTGATACGTAAGTGTAAAATGTGCTTCTGTGTGTTAAGTGTTTCACTGAGTTATGCGGATCCGTTGATCCGACGGCTCAAAAAAAAGTGAGTCGACTCTCACGGATCTTCTGTCGGAGTCGGCTTTTTGAACCGGTTCAGATCTGAGCTACCCAACTCTAGTTTTAACTCTAATGACGTAAACTGGTATTAAATTTGAAAATGTTGCATTTCGGTAAATACTTAAAATACTGAAATGAACTAAAAACCATTGTGTTTGTGGCAATTATTTCTAATAGGAGTCTTATTTTTAAAAAAAATGCAGCAGCTCTAGCTGAATCGATCGGTTCTATTATAAAACACCCGGTAAATTGAGTCCGAACTGGCAGTGTATGCAGTTAATACAAAATATTGAAGTCACTCAAAGTGGACGGCAAAGCCTCGGTTGAAATTAATAGTTTGTTTTGTGTATCAACAACCGCTGAGGGCGGTCCGTCACTTTTCTGTACGTCCATCGCGATACGCGCTTAAGGAACCTCAACACCCTGGATAAGTCCACTTTAAGTCCACTAGTGGTGAATGGTACTAATCTAGATCAAAATTCACTTTTCAAAATTTTTCAAAATGTTGCGTTTTGAGGTCCCTTGTATCCAAAAAACATATTTTTGGAAAACGTCTGTGCCTCTGTTTGTCTTGTGAACCTCTACAGGTCAAAGGAATAAGCGGATTTTGGGAGGACATTTAATACGCAAATATGAAGAACCCTATTGGGAAAATCAACGCATACTTAGAAGAGATAGTTGCTTGTTTTTTATATAATTTTATATACACTAAACAACGGTTTATTATTCTAATTATTTTTCTAACAGTTTTGTGAAAAAGAAATTTCTAAGCTTCATAATATTTTGAAAATACTGTTCCTTTGCTCAGAAGATCTGCCAAAAAAAAATTAAATACGTTGTTGACAAACATGTTTTGGTTAATTTTTGCAAGTAAAACCACATTATGTAACTGCATGAAAACAAATAGCAAATTTCATATTTATTACTAGTCGTTACTCGCGTCATCCCACGCGTTAACAGGAATTTTATTTCGCTTATTATAATATATCAAACGTCAATATTTTTGAAGTTGGAATTGTCCTGTTGCCTGATTGACTGCAATTTTTTTTTATAGGCCATCAACAATTAGGCTATAGACTATTATCTTTTGATAATACGTAAATTTAAAAACTATCCGCTAGAGTATCTCCGTGGAATGTCACGGAAGTGTTGCGTTGCGGAACTGACGCTGCAATCCTCTTTGATATGGCTATTAAATTGAATTAATCTGAATGTTTTACACAACACTCATCTCAGAGAGTATCGGGAACTTAGTGTTTTGTTTTACTTTCGATAATTTCGTCAGTTCGGTGTTAGAGAGGCCTTAATATCTGATTAGAACAAGAGTCCTACAGTCCACAGTTCTGTTCCACGTTCGACTCGCCTTATTCTGCTTAATCATTGCGAATAGTGAACAAAAAGAACGACTTAACATGCTAAAGTTGGGCTCCGTACAACGCGGCTCTACACTGCACGCCACTGAACTGTTTCACGAATTGTCGAGCATCTTTATTGGCGTTCGATCCCCTCCAAATGTCCGTCTGAGTGACGCGGTAAATTTCACGGAAGTGGTGTGTTGGTTTGCTATTTTTAACTCTCCTTGAATAGCTCTACAGAATTGGACGTTTTCGAATTTTAAAGTTGACACATTTCTTAAGAGTATACTGGAAACCATTTTTTTTATTTGCACGGCGATTTTCACTCAATTGATGAGTTCTTGATTTGAAATAATTTTCTACTAGACACTTAAAATTTCAAAGAGTTTTGGATCACAATTTTTTCAAAGTCCTTTAAAATCTAAAAAATGTACTTAGCTATTTTTTTAAAGAAGAATATCTTGTTTCAGTGAGCACAAGAAAATGTCTGTACCTTTTTTGGCTTAGAAGCTATTCAAAATAACAGTAACCCTGGATATCTTCAATTTTTTAAAAAGATTATTAAGAGAATTACAGTTTAGCTGGTAATACCAACACTTCAGCAGAAATGTTTGAGGGAAAGTCAGTAAATTCAATTTCTAAACTAAAAGAGTTATATGTGTACGCGTTCTGGATAGAATCAGCGTCATAGCTGTTATCCAATGAAAACATTCGTCATTTTACGTACTGACCCGAACGCGATCGATAATCTCCGACTGGGTGTTTTTAGATCTCTGTCAAAAATCAGTTTCTTTGTTGAGCGATGTTAAATAAACGTTGTTTATTTAACAGAGTCACAGTGTAAGCGTTCGTAAGAAACAACAGTGGAGGTCAGGCGATGACCTTAACGCGGCCTAACCGAAGTTTTGATAAATTGAAGTTTCTTTTTATTGTTATTTTTTATTATTATTATTGAATACATAGAATCTGTAAGGTGGTTGACGCCATGTCTGTTTTTTATTGGCTCATTTGACTCATTGTTGTCACAATGTTTGACATCGATAGTTACTTGTTTTCTGAACATGCTTTTGTTATTTGTATACGTTGATATCTGTTTAATTTTTGTATCAACCATGCCTGTCCGTTTACTGTTTGACTTGTTACGAATTTACAAAAATGTCAGCTGCTCGATTTCTTTCACAATAGACTAATTCTATCGTCAGATGGCTACTTAAATCACGTGCTTATACAGAATAGAGATTTGATTAAAGAGCGTTGAAAATGTCTAAAGAAAACAACGATCTGCTTGCTAGATTAAGTTTTTTTGTCTTTTGAAACTTTAATTTAAAAATCAAAGTTTCCGTGCTAAAACAACTTTTTTTAATTTTAGTTTGAGCCGTTATGTTAATATTTATGTACTAGCTTTTACCCGCGGATCCGCTCGCTTTAATATTGATGTATATCCATATTTTAAATAATATATTGTATCAAGTTTTATCGAAATCAGTTTAAGCGTTCTCGGATGATGTTCGAAATAGTAGATGGCCTAATTATATAAATATATTGTGACGAGTTGTGACATTAAAGACGAGTTTAAATAGTCACACGAGTCATAACGCCATTACGTCCGAGATATGCATGGTATTTTTTGCATGTACTCTCTAGCTGATTTTCACTTCTTATTTTTGACAGTTTAATTGTAAAGGCAATTTTACTTCGCATTTACTGTTTTACATATCGTCTAATGGAAGCTGATAGGTGGATTATGAAAATTACTGTTGAAATGGTTAGATCACGTATTAGTTTACCGCACTAATGCGTAATGAATCACTTTACGTGTCTATTTATATTTAAACCAAAGGTCTCCAACCCTTTTCTGGACTACCGCCCTCGCGGTCCATAATAGGTGATTTTATATGAAATATCTTTTAAAAAACTAAATTTTTTCAAAAAAATTTTTAAAAAATGGAAAAGAGTTTGCCCCACTGCTATTTTCAAAGTATATTATATTAATTTTTGGATAGGTCCGTGGCGTACTTATTTATTTTGGTCGCCACTCGTGATTGCTCCAACGCCCCCTCCCCCATTTGGCTCTGGATTCGCTACCTGCCCCATTGAAGATTTCAGTGCCCCCGTTGGTTATTGTTGGTTATTGTTCGAGATTGATGTAGCTTCAAAAATGCAAAAACGTATGGAGACTTAGGACACATCATTTATTAGTTAAAAATTTCTAGTTAATTTCTAGTCGCACTGTATAACATAGGCGCGGGGGTTTTTCAATAAATCAAACTTTCTTGACACGTCTCGGGTTCGAACTTATTATTGCTGCCCGCGGACAACCATTAAACCAATTTTGATCTATTAACTTGATTATATTTTTACGGTCCGCCGGAACAGTTTGTTGTTAACATACGTGTAAAGGTAATATGAGTTGTGAATTATAGTGAAAATAAAATAATTTTTGATTTATACCGTGCGTCTACAAAAAATCGGTAAATGTCTTAAATTCATTTTTAAAATCACTCAAATTGTAAAATATGCTCTCGGGACCTTTTGAGCTGTAGTCGCAAAATTAATTTTATTATTGTGATTAAGCATTAAGCTTCACAAAACTTGTCTTGCTGCGTAAAAATTAAAAAAAAACATATTTTTGGCCTAAAACTTGAATAAAAAAATATGATATTCGTCAATATTTCTTTACAGCACGTCACGCGATTTCGAATACGATAAGGCAATTAACATTTCGAAGTTTTTTCTTTAGAAACTTATTAAATACTGTTAGATTTGGATTACTCAGTAATTTTTTTCCAAATTTAATGTTTTCTGTACAAAAACTTGTGTAAAGCTTGCGCTAATTCTCTTGTTAGTGTATTTGCCATATGGCAACATACACTATTGGCGTCGGTCGGATGGCGGGACCTAGGGGTCGGACCAAAATTTCTCGACGTTTCATAACCTCCTAAACACTTTGGCACCATTTTTAAAAATGTTTATATATATATGTATATATATATATTTATTTATATATATATATATATATATATATATATATATATATATATATATATATATGTGTGCGGGCAATAACTTTCGAAAGAGTTAATTGATTTTAACGAAATTTGGCCCACGTGTTGAAATCCATCACCGCAAGAATCTATTTAAAATGGGCGTAATCGGGCCATTTTAAGGGTAGTTTTTAGGGATTGAGAAACGTTTTTGGGCCCCAAAATACCGAAAAAATTCTCAGAATCGTTTCAAAATTGACAGTAAACCCTCCAGTAGTAATTAAAAAGTGTCCCTAAAATTTTAATAAAATCGGCCCGACAGGACCGGACTTACAAATTTTATGAAAACACTAGTTTGCAGATAGTGAATTATTTACTGAAAGTTGTATATAATTTGGTATAGAAGTTTGATTGCTAATAATATTGCAATTAAGAAAATAAATGTTATTTTAAGGGGTGTATTAAGGAGTCAAATTTTTTATTTTGCCCAAAAACCAACGTAAGTTCGCATAATAAAGCCACACTGCCTGTATTATCAAATACACTATATTGTCGGCAGGGTTTTGGCACTGCGACCCGGGTTTTTTTTATCTTATTTTAAGTCGTTGTTGATTTAAAAACAATTTAGTTTCTTAACGCAGCGGTTTCTTATAAAAATATGAACAGAAACATGAAAATACCGTTTTTTACAATTACTACTGAGAAATGCTTAAGGCATAGAAAAATATTAGAATCTTTGTTATTTATATATATTATGCGTTTTTTTTATAGGAACCCTAATTTTATGCGTGACGATAGTACACTCAAACTAAACTGATATTTGAACACCCTGTATATATTGGTATGTCTACCTGTGCCTGTAGACATTATAAAAACCACACCGGAAATGCTGAAGGCATATGTTTTGGGGTGTTGATCTACTGTAATTATTAGAACCACTTATTTGTATGTTTTCTTAATTTTTATTGTATATGGGAAAAACGACAACATTTTGTATACATTTTACGGAACATATATTTTCTTTCTAATTTCGTTTGGTATATAATTTCATCTAGCCATAAAATTATAATTTTAATTATTTTTTTTTTATTTTATAACGTCTTTACGTGGGATAGCTTCTTTAAGCCTACTTTTTAACACGCTGATCTGTACTATTGTATGTATTATATGTGAAAAAATCAATTCGAATTTCATTCACTTTCAAATGTCCAATTGACGGTGTATAATGATTAAAAATTGGAAAATAGAATTTATAGTTTCAAAAAAATACGCTTATATCAACGCAGTAAAAAGTGGAAAATAAATTGTTTTCTCTCCTATAACCAGGGGCGTAGCTACCGCCGTATCTGCCGTATCAATTATACGGGGCCCCCGGGCCACGGTGGCCCCCAACGTGCGTAAGCAAAAATTAATAAAAACTTCCCAATTTTTTTGCTATTTCAGAAATGACAAAAGTCAAAAAAAGCAATTTCTTTTTTTCCTGCGTAAACCGTGCGTTCAAAAGTTGGCAACACCCTACATCGGTTATCGCGGGCTGCGGGATTTCCCCGTTTAAGTAATTTACTTCAACGGGGGAAGGGCCTCCAAACAAATTTTTATACGGGGCCTCGCCAAGGCACGCTACGCTTCTGCCTATAACGTTAAGAAACGTAGAGCATTCGATGAAACGAAATGAAACAGGTGTAATAATAATAATTTAGTGAGTGGCCCACGGTTTGAAAACCTTGCTGAAGATAAAGAAATTTATTTTCTAGTATTTTGTGCGTTGATATAAAACTATATTTTTTATTTTATTTATACTGAGGACATTTAAAACGCAAGACGTTATTTTTTGTCCGAGATCTCCCAGCGGCTTTCAATAGATCGGCCATGGAAAATTATGAATCAAGCTGACCACTACATAAATTGCCGTTTCTCGCGAGAGGCAGTAGGAAAACCTAAAATGGGACCAGTTCTTACTTCACTTAACACATACGTATTAAAAATTTAAATATGTACGTTGTAAAAACCGTTTTATACTTTTCGATATTAGTTTGAAAACTATTAAAAAAGTAGAATAATTAAAAAAAGAGATTATAATATGTATGGCATAAATGGTTTTGTATCACAGCGGTTACAATTGTACGTATATTTTCCGGTTTCCAACGTAACAGAATCAACGTAACAAATTTAATGTATTGGGGATTTGGAGTTAGGTAGGTTCGTTTGTTTGTATGAATCGACAAAGTTCAGTTGAGTCTCAATCGACACAGTTTAATTTAAAATGAGGTAAATTTGGAATTAATAAAGTAAATAACACATTAAAATATTAAATTTAAACATTGTTTGTACTTATAAGAAGCTTGGATAACCTAAGCTCAGTTAATAGGACTGAAAATTGGATAGAATCTATTTGTCTGAAATCGTTCAATGATCGAATTATTTTTCCGAAACTTATTTTTGAAAATATTCATTCATTACAGTTTTTTAAAACTGCCAATTACCAGTAGTATTTGGGCCAATTATGAATAAATATTTTGAATTTTTAGTAATAATCTTAAAGGTACCTCGCACTAGAACCTTGATCCATGACCTTGATACTAAGCATGTCCTTCTGAAAGAAAAAGATAGAAAGAATATGTGGCCAATCTCTCTCTCTCTTTCAAAATAAAGTAAATCGCCTGTAAACGATAGATAATAATAATAATAAATGGGGCACACCCTATACTCTGTCCTCCTTTCTAATGTGGACCGAAAAATAATTATTACTAATACTTTAGGACACGTCCAATAGTATAAGTCGAATATTCTGGGGGTGTGTCTAATAAAACATTGGCAACGTCATAAGCAATGAATTCATTGGGATTTGATATATGTGCGGAATTTAGGCCAAATGCAATGTCGAATCCGTCATTTTTCATATATCAATACTAACAGCATGTAATGTACTTATAGTTTAAACTTCTGTCACCAGATGTCTTATCATTTTATGTCAAATCTCAATACGTAAAAGCTGAGTTTCGAACCAGAATAATAACGTATTAATTTATTACAGTAGAACATGTCATGGATATTCTCTTTTGGGCTGTGATCTAACAATAAGTTATTCAAAACCAATGTGAATTGAGTCGCGTTCGGCATTCGATGTTCACGGGATTTACACGAAACACGCATGCGCTTTGCTTTACATGCTAAACAGCGGGTACCTTCAGATCTGAGTGTGTGTTTGTATATATGTGTCGTTGACCATGTCACAGGGTCACGCCGGTTGGGGGTTCAAATCCCTGTTAAGACCTAGCTTAAACTCACTCTGTCACCAACTCTGGTAATCTACTGCCTGAATTAGATTCACACACACAAACGTACATTGTTTTACATACCTACATGAATGCGCGTATTATTTCTATACCTGGTTCTGTGTACGCGAGTATAAAACAATTTTGCTATTATTTGATATTGCATTTTACTCATCTTAATTTTGTATCAAAAATTGCTTGCGAGATAAAAAAGTTGATGCGTTTGAAGTTATACTTCTTTGGCATGATTGAAAACTATTTTTTAATATACATGCAAATATTTTATTCAAATAAAATGTTCAAGAAGTTTAAGGAACAATAGGAAATTAGCCCTGAAATATTTAAAAACAGGTAAAAAGAATCAGGTGAAAAGTCGAATTTGTACGTTTCAACACATTTATTCGTTATACGACGTTATTATTCGGTATTATTCCGACTTCCTCAGGTATCTCGAAAATTCTGTTAAAACATAGTTATACCAACATTTTTTACAATAAATAATGAAGTACAATAATGCATAAGTCCAAAAATTATTAGATTAACCGATATAAAATAGCTCAGTGTTAAAATTTATAAAATTGTATATAACTATGTTTTAACAGAATTTTTGAGATACCTGAGAAAGTCGGAATAATACCGACGAAACGTCGTATAACGAATAAATGTGTTGAAACGTACAAATTGGTCTTTTCACCTGATTCTTTTTACCTGATTTATTTCAAGACCTGATTTTTCCTATAATATATTTAAAAACATTTTCAAACTTTTATTTTGGTTTTTATTTTTTTCGCTGGATGACACTTAAAAATCGAAAGCTTATAATCATTTAGTACATTATTATACGTATACATAGTTTCCGAATGTCTGCAGTCTGTCTGTCATTTCAGTTTGAGCCTCTCATGGCCAGCTTCGAACTATCGAATTTTCGTTAAGCATGGTCAACTTCATACTGTCAAATTTTCGTTTATAGCGCGACCAACTTCATACTATCGAATTTCCAATTCTATGTGAAATTTTCACGCAAAAATTATGTGATTTTAGGGTCGTGTCAAGATCCTTTTTTATGAACGGATATCAAGTTGAAGTTAATATGAAATACCAAGGTTAACAAGCCCGCTGTCCTGTAAAAAATCCAGACTTCTAACTCAATGCAATAAAAAGATATGGCTTTAACTTGCTAACTAGTTTTTGTAATACGTGGATTATTGGAAGTGTTGAAAGTAAGCGAAAGTGGTGCCATCCTTAGTGATGATTGTGAACTATATTAAAATGTTATAACGGTACGGAACCACTTTTTATTTCTTCCATACGTAGAAGCATCACCTGTAGTACATATCAATTTGATTATTTGATACACCAAAATAATGTTATTGACGTTATATTGTGTGCACAGTCAACTGAGTTTGATAAACAAAGAGAATATTCGATTTATATTATATCTACATATCTCTGTCTAGTTGATATCTATGCATAATCAAAATTATTTCAACAAAAGCATCACACTCGTCATAAATAAATTGCAGTATCCCATTTTTGGTTAACATAACCTATAAAGTTACCGCACTCTCACCATGGCGTATATGAACACGTAACGGTTGAAAGCAGTAAGACGCAATAAGATGGCTTAACAGTCAATAAACTTAGAAGGGGTTTAGAATCTGCCTGCGTTACTAATCGGCTATAAAATATTTTTTGAATATTTGTAGGAAACTTATTTGTGCAATAAAAAAGATGTCGCGAACTGTGGCCAGCCAATCACAGTGGACTATATCGCTCCCTATCACCATATTGAAAATAATCTACGCTATCTTTCTCGTTTGCATGGCTGACATGGGATATCCAACATCTCTACAGAGCGTCTCGATTTATACAATTGACAGAGTGTTGTATGTCAAAAATGGGCAAGCGGGGAAAATTATTCTTCGTCAAAATAGGCGGTGTAAGCGAAGCTGTTTAAATTATTCTTATTTTTTTAAATTTTTGTTTGCAATTAAAAGAAAATGGTGTAAGAAGAAAGAATCATATGGCTCGTTAAGATATGTTTATAAATGAGGAATATTGTGAATTGTTGAAAATTAACAAATTTGACGTGTGTGATGACCACGTTGATGGGTCGCTGATGACCTCAGCAGTTGAGTGCCTATAATCTACAATTTTTCTTTCCATTGATGGGAGTTTTGACGTAGTGAACCTAACAAATTCGAAGCGCCACACAAACCGTCCGTTTTGTCACGTGATCTACGTGTGTAATAGTTATTGTTTACGGAACAGACGGTCTATTTGTAAACAAATATTGTGAAATGGTTAGTTTTAGTTTATTGAAAAGTAATTAACAATTTAAATTGGATATTTGTACAAAATAAACACAATATAAACAGTATTAAAACCAGTACCTACACGGCCACGTTTTCTAATAAAAAGGTAGATTTAATCAAAATCAAAATTTGGCTTGCTGCTTAAAAATTTCGAAAATATTTTCGAAATTTTTTAGTTAGTTAAATTTTGTAAACCTTAATCACAGAGCTAATAAAAACAGTAGTTAAAGCCGTTTGCAACTACAGTTCGAAATTTGCAGAAAGCATTTTTTACATTCTGAGTAAATAGTCGTCGCATAAATTGCCGTTTAATATCTTATAAGAGAGAGAGAGAGAGATTGTAGATTATAGACGCTCAACAGCTGAGATCATCAGCGTCTTAAATATTCTTTGAAATTGTATTACTGACAAACTGCAAGGCAAAGTAAAAAAGTATTTTTCTTTTAGTTTTATTAGTTATAAACTTAAAAAACCCGGGTCGCAGTGCCAAAAACTGCCGACAATATAGTGTATTTGCTAATATAGGCAGTGTGGCTTTATTATGCGAACTTAAGTTGTTTTTTTGGGCAAAATAAAAAATTTGACTCCTTAATACACCCCTTAAAAGAACATTTTTTTCTCAGTTGCAATTATTATCAATCGAACCTCTAAACTAAATTATATACACCTTTCAGCAAATAATTCACTATCTGCAAACTAGTGTTTTCATAAAATTTGTAAATCCGGTCCTGTCGGGCCGATTTTATTAAAATTTTAGGAGCACTTTTTAATTGCTATTAAAGGGTTAAATTTCAATTTTGAAACGATTCTGAGAATTTTTTAGGTATTTTTGGGCCCAAAAACTTTTTTCAACCCCTAAAAACTACCCTTAAAATGGCCCGATTGGGCCCATTTTAAATAGGGTTCTTGCGGTAGTGGATTCCAACATGTGGGCAAAATTTCGTAAAAATCAATTAACTCTTTCGAAAGTTATAGCGCGCACACATACATATATATATATATATATATATATATATATATATATATATACATATATATAAACATTTTTAAAAATGGTGCCAAAGTGTTTAGGAGGTTATGAAACGTCGAGAAATTTTGGTCCGACCCCTAGGTCCCGCCATCCGACCGACGCCAATAGTGTATGTTGCCATATGGCAGATACACTTAAAACAAACTGGATATATTTGAGTTATTCTGATGAAAACCATTCTCCTCCAATAATTCAGATTAAAAAAAATATATCTTCATAATTTTTTGTGACACGCTATAGATATAAGTATTGGTTATTTATTTTTATACTAGGTACATATAATAATGTCATCTATCTACTATCTGATAACACATTATGCAAATCCCAACAAATATGTCCATTGAATAACACGTGTCCACTGAATCAGAAATATAATATTCATTTTATGCATTTATGTATTCATATTTATAAAGAAACTTGTGTCGAAAATGAATTATTTAAATTGTAACAAATGCTACTGTTTGTTACACCACACCTCGACCGGTGGCCCATTTTTAATAAAACTTATTTTTAAGAGGCTCTTCACTCAGATATTTGAATAAATGTCACGTATTAACATTAGCAAAAAAAAAATTCTAAATGACAAAATGTACACAAAACCTAAATATTTTTTCTAAAGTGTAAATTTATAAAAAAATGTGTTTTCTATAAAGAGATTGCGATAATAATTAATTATAAATCTGAGCGAAACGAGTGAGTATAGTATTAACTCAATTGAAGTGAAGGAGATACCGCAATTAAACAAATTATTTAATGGGGCTCTTGAGATAACTAAATTTAGTTTACACGTGCGAAGCCGCGCCAACCTACAAATAATAAATTATTAAAACTGAGACACAAGTAGGAGAAAGATTTGTCTCATGTCAACAGGTATAAACGTACAAAATAACTTTTGAAGACGGACGGCCGGGATTAAGAATTTCGTTTTATTGAGAAAAGTTTTGTGAGCGATTGTCTAGTTAGTGCGAAGTGTACGAACTAGATTAGAATAGGTCAGAGGGCGTAAGGCAACAATAGATCTGTTATGAGGCCCTGACTTGTTTATTTCTGTGCGAGATAAGGCTTTTGATAAGCCCAGAATCTTTCTGGAATCTGATTAGATATTCGGAATGAATTGTTGAAGTGACGAAGTTTGCAAAACAAATCCTCCGATGTTTTAGAAATGGCATGATTTGATGTCCGTTACACCAATTTTGCAAAGGTGATACCTCAATGGACCTGAAAAGAGCCCAGAAATAATTCTGAACTCAGTTTTCCTTAAGCGTAATTTTTTTTTCGGTTTTAATAAAGGTTTTCGCTTGACGAAGACTTTGCATGTTTCTCCAAAACAGGAAATGTTGTTTCGTTATGGACTAGCATCCCGGTCGGTTTTTTTTTCTTTCCGATTCAATATACTTTTGAAATAAGTCACCCACTTTTCACAACACCTCCTTCCGATCTGACCGAACACAATGCGCTCGTTTATCAATGCCACCGATCTCTTGAGTCGTTGACTATGTTTTCATAATGCTATTAAAGAGCAACGGACTAAGGAGCGTCACCAGTCCTGTCACAAAGGAGGAGGAAGAGGAGGTTGGTGGCGGAACAGTGCGCGAGGCGAAGTCCTCCTTACTTAAATCGTTCACTTCCTTCACACAATGGGTACTTAAGATGTCTGCAACGACTGCAACACACCTGGGTATCAACTGTATTATCTATAAAGTTGCAATGGCGTACTTGACAAAGATTTTCCAGGAACTTCACGTTGACAATAAATGTAGCCATTATACTAGAATTGATCAATTTGAACAATTTTATATGCTGATGATACAACATTTATCACTGATCACAACGACATGTCTCAGTTAAAACAATCAGAAACTCAAACTATAGAGGAAGCTACGTCCTGGTTTCTAGCAATCATTTACTATTAAATATAGAAAAAAACTCAACATTGTATTATGCAATATCGTGATTCGGGGGATGACACAAAAAGCTGTGTAAAATTCCAGAAATTTTGAGGAACGGGGAATTTTTAGGTTTAAATAATAAATGAAATACATATTCCACGCCACTGACTATAAGACTTTATTTACAAGTTCTATATGTGTATGAATATATGGAAATTGGAGGAATATGAAATGAGATTAAGATATACATAGATTTGTTTTTTTTTTTTTTGAAATATTGATATGCCTTGATGCGGTGTCATTTAAATAAAGTTCAGTGTCATATTGTCAAAACGAACAATAAGACAGCATGCCTACTGGGTCCAAACTAAAATGCACCTGAGTCGTATATACAGGATCAGTCATAATCAATAATACAAATCTTTAAAATGAGATTTATTTTTACTTCAGCGTGATGTCTTTGGGATGTGTATTTACAACAATTCAAAAACTAATAATCAGACAAAGCCGTAGATTATCAAAGGTAGATTATCGAATATATTGGATAAAAGAATAATTCGTTCTCTTATCTTTTAGAAAAGATTTGGCGGGCTATAAGAGATTTGCGTATAATGGTCCATTATATTACAGAAAAATCATGCTTGAAACCTTTGCTGCTGTTAGTTAAGTCGCAGATCCATAGTAGTAAAATAACAGATTATTATGATTTATTATGATATTATTATTATATGATATCAGATTTTCAATTTTTATATTAGAATGAAAAATCTGCGGTTTAGAAGTTATACAAAATATCCAGAAAACCTTCACAAAAACAAAATTATGGATATGGATCTCGTTCCAATTTCCTGGTCAAAATTACTATATCGTCGGGTGACAAGTAAAACTCACTAAGTGCCTTAATGAAACAATAGAGATATTAAAGTTTTAGAACATTTTTTTACGTCATAAATCCAATTGTAATGCAATTTATTGGAGAAATGGAATATTCCATTTCTCCAATATTCCATTTCTCCAATAAATTGCATTACAATTGGATTTATGACGTAAAAAAATGTTCTAAAACTTTAATATCTCTATTGTTTCATTAAGGCACTTAGTGAGTTTTACTTGTCACCCGACGATATACTCTTCGTTTTTTTACCATATTTTTATTGTTAAAAAGTTAATTTGGACCGAAAGCATAATTTGTTTTCTAATGAAACCAGAATAAGTTTGAAACCATGAGATAGTCTCGAAAGAAGATGACGTTAACTTGAAGAAAAGCTTCCTGCCTGATGTAATATCTTGCAGCTCTGTGCAGGCATTGAAGAAAATGCCTTTCCAAAACACCAAAATATCCCAATTATCTCTATTAAGGAAGTTACTTGGTGTTCTGGGAAGGCATTTGCTTCGACGCCTGCACGGAGCAGCAAATCTTTCTCCAGCTCTTCACCATACTCGCCATTACCATCAGATGGTTTTAACCTTACTCTATTTTCTTCAGAAAACAAAACATTCTTCTGGTTCAATCATTCCTTTAACAGTAAAAATACAGCGAAAAAAGAAACGAATGGTGGGTTGTTACCAGGAGTGTATATGTTCTGTAACGACGTGAAACAATTGCCGAAGTGAGTTATATTTGGCAATAAAATAATAGACAGTCAATAACCGCTCATATGGAATATTATAATGACGATAACGGTACAAGACAGATAGACATAACCTCACTTATGGATATATGATCGTGTGATCTGTACAGGTAAACATATCTTCAAACACCTGATTATTGAGTATCAACACAACACAATCAGCGGGTAGCGACACTAGAGTGAACGGCGATCGTAGACATCTGTGCTCCCCCAGCGATCTTTGCCGAGATGTCCATAGCCCGCTGCGAACCGCGCAATGATATTACTGAGAACAGATATTGATACAAATGTGTATAAGTTGGGCTCATCGTGACATAACTTTGGTATCCACTCACTGTCTATACTTGCTATTATAAAAAATTCTTCGTTTGTTTGAACGGATTTAACCTATAAACTATTTGACGAATTTTGGATGATTCCTGAAATGCTATAGGCTATGTTTAATATCACTATTTTATCTTCTTTGGGATACTTCTGCGCAAATATATAAAATCGTAACTTGGTTCATCTGCGGTAGAGTTGGGTAACTCAGATCTGAACCGGTTCAAAGAGCCGACTCCGTGAGAGCCGACTCACTTTTTTTTGAGCAGACGTATCAACGGATCGGCATAACTCAGTGAAACACTTAACACACAGAAGCACATTTTACACTTACGTATCAGTTCTTGCTTTGATGCATCTGTCAGCTCAAATGACTCATGCATCACATGTTTGGCTATGCATTCTTGATTCTGTACAGGTCTGAACTAGGTAACTCAGTGGCAGACTGCAGTAACATATTCAGAACTCAGCTCTTTTTGAACCGGTTCAGTGAGCCGGCTCACATACGGGATCCAGATGCAAAGATGCAGATCACTAAAAAGACCCGTTTTTTCCGTCTCTAACCTGCGGTGTGGTAAATGTTTCGTTCGTCATCGCCAATTACGATCGGCTGTTTTCGTTTACTGTCAAAATTGTAGTAGAAACAACAAAGGAAACACATAACTACGTGTTCTACGTATTTGATACAAGTTCGCGTACGCATCAGATTGTAATTGTTACCAATCGGATCTTAATAAATGGCATTCCAGTTATGAGTGGAAGACAATGATTCCGTCAGGTGTTTTATAAAATTTAATTATTGCCACAGTTAGCAAACAACGACTATAATATATTTATAAACATATTTTTAACGTTTCCTCGATGTTGAAGCAATTCATCCCAGCCTTTGGGATTGTTGCGTCCAACACTTTTGTCTTTATTGATTACAGATCGCCAACAATGATGTCAGTGTAATTACACGTGCAACTTTTTTTATCTGACGTTTGAATTCAAAAGAAAAATAGCTGCATGTTTTATGTCAAATGAATATTATTATTTTGGTTATTTCTCCTGATTATTATTTATTACTTCTTTTATACAATAATTGATTTTTTATACTTAAAAAACATTTCATTTCATTTGTAATATTTTAACCTTTGAGTGGTTGCCGTTTTTTTTCTTTTAATTCGCCGTTAAGTAAATATACCTATATTAATTTAAATAATTTGGTTATTACATATTTCTGCAAGTCTTTGTAGTTTGTCTCACAAGATATTGAAATTTCGTGATTCTTGAGAAATTCCGAATTTCTCGGTTTTATTAGTAACTAGCGGCCCAGTCCGGCTTCACCCAAGTGTAAATGTAATATATACTATATAGGATATAAAAGATGAGAATCATTATTATAAAATTCTCAACGTGTATTGAATTTGCGCGAATCAATCGCTTTTAAATGTGAATGTTCAAAAATCGTAGAAAAATCAAAATTGCCAAAAAACAAAATCTCACATCGATAGTGACGAGATCTCGACAATTTAATCTTGATATCGTCTCGAAATACGAGACACATTAGACGTGTCAGCGACTCAAACACTAATTTCCGAAAAGTCCAAAAGAAAACTAAATTAGACAGAAGTCGTTTTTTTTTTAATATAGATATCTATATTCGGTTGCATTGTCAAAAAATCTTATTTGACAATGACCTTAATAAATTATGATCATACGTACTTCTTCATAGAAAAGCATTGTAGATTTTAAAATCGCTTTTGCTCGAAAAATAATTCATCGAATGAAACAATAATATATACAATCCCCACTTTGAAACAATTTTTTTCCACGCATTTAGCTTGAAAAGCGAACTTTTTTATGAAGATTAAGTGTTTGTTTTTTATCAGTACAGTATAATTTTCCACACATAATTTTCACAACGAGATTAGACTCCTGCATGTATAAAAACTGTAATTAATCTAAGGTCATTGTCAAATCAATTTTTTTGACAATACTTTCTGCAATCTAGCATTAGTATTGGTTAGCATAGATACCGAATAATTAAAAGAAAAATGACTTGTAAGGCATTTCACGAAAAGAGTCTATCGTTTAAATTCTGAAAAAAGCGCAGTGCCTTTTGTGTTTTCACTCGTGAATTCTCATTATCGACAGTGGCATCGAGACGACTGTCTGTACCAATGACTTAGAAAATAGACTGCACAAATAAAAGACGATGCCGAAACCAACTGTCTAAAGTTGAATTTACTGAACAGTCAAATAAGACGAAAAGGTGGCGCGGGTACATAGAGCGGCGTTAAGGGAACGCGATCGAATGATAATTTGAGCAACTTCAACGCAATAATATTGCGATTAGTTTACAATAATCCATATTTACCCTCGATCTTGTGGCACTCTACTGTGTGCGCAACCAAAGAACGCTTGTGCAGAAGAGAAATGAAAATGCCAGAATTCTGCGAAACCATAGACGGAGAAGATGTTCTTGCGTAGTGGATGATGCGTTTATCAGCAAAAGAATGCCCTCGTTTCAAATAATATTTTTTTAATATTTATTAATATTTACGATTCATTTTTACATTAAAATTACAAAAATCTCTATAACAAGTTCGGTCAATCACTCATACACCCTGCATTGACACAGCTGAATATTGCATAATAAAGGCCTCAGGCTACCATTTTAATATGTTTGGGTTACTGGAATGTGTTTAACTGAACACTTATTAACTATAAGCCATTTGTTTGTTTTCCTGCCATTTTCCTGACCTTATGCACATTCTTTTCTTCGGTTTTATGAGAAACTAGAAAAAAGTCGAGTTTCAGATTTGACTAAAAAAAGACGTTAAGGTAGTTGTCGTGGTTAAGGCACACCGTCAGAAAATTCTTAATTTTTGTATACTTATTAAGGACATCGTAATACAATTACCCTGAAAATTTGAAATCAATCGACCGTATATAATCCGAGATAAATTCAATAAAAAATTGGATAATTAACATTGATTGTATACGATCTCTGTAGTTCTGAACCAGTTTCTTATTTATAAAAAAAGAATAACTGTCAGAAACTTTCCAAAAACTGACAGTCTTTCAATGCATTTGTTATGAGTTTAAGAAAAAATTTTGACCGTCTAATTATTTATAAATAACGGTTTAAAGTTCAACAATTTATAGAAAAGTATACATGCATATGAATACTGTATGGGTTACGTTTCCACGGGTACCGTCTTGCGTACTAATTATGGATCACTTAGCTACACGCTAATATACTTTTGTGGCGCGTATAATCTATAACTTTTCGACAATATTGTACCACGACAACTACCTTAAATCTGATTTCATTTATTTTATCTCGTTCACACAATATCCAGATTCTGAACTAAGATTTGGTAAAAGTTAAAAAAAAAATCAAATAAAAAATATGAATTCGCACTACGCCCAAACGACCCTGATTGTTGGTGGACTTAAAAAGAAAGTCAGGGAAGGATCAGTCTGCTCTTTAAGTCTGTCAGAAGCTTGTACATATAATTTACACGCGCTTACCTGTTATACGATTGCATATGTGTGTTGTGATGTCTGATTGTTATACAGCGATGATGGATGCCGGGTCTCGGCCGCGCGGCCCCCCCGGTGGGGCCCTCAAACAGACATCCATCACTCCCATCAAACGTTCACATGACATGTAACCACTACACTCGGTCAGCAACAATGCATATGTTATTCGTAATCTCTGTTGCTTAACTTAACGGACTGTTAACTCCTACTAATTGTGAACAAACTGACTTGAGACAGTTTGATCCGACGTACAATCGAATTTTTGAGGTCACAAGAGTCCGGCTCTCTTTCCTTATTGTTTTTGTGCATTTGCATTCCTTTTTTTTTTGTTAGCGTTAAATATTTAACGTGTGTGTTAAACGGCCCGAAGTCGCATAAGAAAAATAAATAAAAATATCCCACCAGAATGTCTGATAGAGACTTCAATAAGGATTTGTTTTTAAGCGAGAAGCAACCAACAAATTGATGCTTTTGCTGATGTTTCATTGTTGAATCGTGTTGAACATCATCCAGTGCTGTGTTGTCAGTCGTACCAACATTATCTAAATTTATTCCCCTGATATATTCACCGCAATCACACCAGTTGTACCAACCGCAGTTCAGATTGCAAACTTATGATCATTGATAAAATTTGTATTTATAATATTTCATAATATTCATATGCACAAGATTCTTTCGAAGAAATTGAACATCTGTGTTTTTATTAGTGTCTTGATTTTCCTTTTCGTTAAGTGAAAATACGATACTATCTGCATTTCTAATTTCAAGAAACTCTTAAAAAACAGTTCGGAAAACACCCAACAAAACAAATTTTCGGTTAATATATAATATAGTAGTAGAACGCCCTTCTTTCTTGCAGAGTTTTCAAACTTTTTTGTATGAAACTTAGATGGGAGAACATATTTCCAGAACATTTATCCATCTTTTTGTCTGTTACTCTATTTGTACTGGAATATAAATGCGTTGAAGTTATGAGGTATTTTTTCATTTGAGAGAAACCTTGGTAACGCAAAATGGATAACGCGTCAGTGAAACGAATTCAGCATCCTAAAGAAGTTTCACTTCCCCCGAGAGCTTTTTGGGAGAGGTTCGCGGTTTTTTTTAAAAATATATTATTTGTTTGCAGAGTTGTGTGTGATTTAAATAAAATAATACTCGATTATTAAAAAAATTCAACATACGTCTTATGCAAAAACCTTCGGCTTGAGAAACCGGATCTTTTTTGTCTGAAGTTCAATTTTTGGTCGAATGTGATCGAAGTATCAAATCACTTAGAGAGAGATGCAGAATAGCGCTATGTAGAAAATGGTTTTATCTAAAGATGCAGACGCTTCAGAACTCAACACGACTTCCTTTGTTGCAGATGCAAGGCGTTAGAGGATGCAGTTTTATGTAAGATCTTTGAACGTTGCTGGCAGACGATCATAAATTGATAAGTTTACTGTTGTCACTTCTCCTTGCACATTAATGGCTCGCTTTTGATAGTTTCATGATTTACCTTCTTTTATTATATTCAGAAGCAATATAGTCAGCACTTAGATCGACCTTACCAGTTGGCTACCTTATTCCTTATTTAAAGGATGGCTGAAACTGCTTAAAATTAAAATTAGAGTTTAAAAGAACTAAAACAACACGCTTTTATGAACTAAAAGATGCAAAATAATTTAACAACAAAATTAGCCGGGATTTAGTAGCCTTAAAAAATGTATGATCTCAATAATTATCGGCACATATGAATCCTGAAAAAAAATGATAAAGCATTTCTAGACATTCAATATTATTTGAATGAAAATAAAATATTAATATAATGAAATTTTCGTGCAGGTAAAATTGAAATTAGAAATAAACTACATTACAACAAATTTATTTTCATTTTTCATTAAAAAGCACGCAGAGCGACCTCATAAATTACATAAATTAAAAGCTAACAATTTGGCTTTCCGCAAGATGTCAAGTTATGACGTATGTCATATTAAAATTGTACCTCATTTCAGAATTATTTACTGTTGTCGCTGAATATATGGAAAATTTGACGCACAAATAGTTTCCCTTGTCGAGCGTCTATAATCTTTGATCCTCAGATTATAAAATATGCTCTCGGGAAATTTCGACTTGTGGTCTCAAAATTCATTTCATTAACTGTGATTAAGCATTAAGCTTCACAAAATTTGGCTTGCTGCGTAAAAATTCAAAAAGACATATATACGTTTGCCCAAAAAATTGAATCATAAAAAAGTGATATTCATCAATATTTCTTTACAACACGTCACGATATTTCGAATTACGGGAAAGCAAATTAACATTTTGAATACATCACCTTGAAACTATGCCCTATTAGAAAGAAAAAGAATTATCAAAATCGATTCACAAAAAAAACTCGTTTTTTAATGTCAGTTAAAAACGATGGGACCGATGTAAAAAATATATATAACTAATACGTTCGTTGAACAAAATGGCACCGATTTTTTTTATCGGTTATCCGCTCGAAAAGTTATCTAAACAAACACAAAAAAAACATCTTAAATTGGAAAAAATAGGCCGCAAAATCGAGGGCTACATATTCTGAACGATTTTTAAGTGAATGTCGGCAACAAATAGCGATTCTGAGTCGAGGTTAATTTTATTTTGGTTTTCTTTAAACGATACCCAGTACAACACATGCGTAATATTTGGTGGTTAAGTGGTAACATTTCGTTTTGTTATTTGGCATCAGTGTGTCATGCACACAATATGCGTGTTGGCTGTCGTGACGTGTGACGTGACGTGACGTGAGATGTCAGCGAGTTTGATTCTTATAAACAACAGGAAAAAGGGGGAATTTTCACTGTATTCGAGTAAACGACACGGCATCATGACATACGGGAACTATCGCAAGATTCACAGACCGACTCGCTGAACTCAAAAGGCAAGGACGGTTTTTAATTTTTTTTTTATATATAAACGATAGGGCTTCGGCAGCAAGGGCATTAGCTCCAAATCTATAAATGATCACTGTATAGTATACATAACTGTTTATCACTGGTTAAATTTTGTTAAGAAGTTCAGTTTTTTCAAGGAAACGAAATAGTTTGTAAATATTTTCACTGTTGTCGCCGAGGATGTCTTGAAGTTGATGAGCTACTTTCTCGATAATATTTTGGTTTCCTAAGACAACGGTACCGTAATATAGCGGCCGTAAAATAATCTATTTTTAAATCGTAATAAGTTTAGTTTTAATATTTTTGATAGTTCACTTTCAGCCATATTGACATCATACACCTACTATGCTTGTCTTTGTTGCTCATATGGTTTTAAATTCCAACCGACAAAGATGTTACTACTGGATTGGTAAAATGGCCTGATTTTGTTTTACTTTCCATACTAGTGCGAAAAAGACATCAGACATGAAAAGTAGCTATTTTGTAGAGAATTGTGCAAAAAATATTTTTTCTGTAACTGTCAAGGTAAATATATAAAAATGACAGAAAAAATGGAAGGGACTTGGTTTAAATAATTTTATTTTTCGAATTACTTTTTATTCTAATTGCCTTTGTGTTTTCCAAATAGGACATGGAATCATTTTTTCCCGATTTAATGAAGAAGCTATGATTTTTGTATTATGCACTAGGAATAATCATAACAGTTAATTTACACAGTTCATAGTAACAACAATGAACCGTTTGTTGTTGAGTTCAATGTTTACAACGCGATTTAGTCTAACGTCGTGTTGATACGACAAAACACGAAAAGGGCTGTGCTTGTACCATACTCATATATCTAAAGTTAAGCCCATGATTGCTTCAGTTATCTTTGCCATACGCCTTGCAGTATTCAACCGTATTTTCTTTCTATTATAAATGCATTTTGTACGGGAAAAATGTCTGTAAAAATTGAAAGTACCTATTTATACAGACTGCTTAATAAAAGATATATTTATGGACGTGATACATTTTTTAGTGTATTTTTCATTATAAGACCTTAAAAACTGTACGTAATCTGCAACAATTAAACTTTATTTCTTAACATAATTTAAATTTGTATAATTTGGAATTGTGTGTATTTTTAAATATGAAAATGATCTCTACTCGATATTTAATTTTGAGCTTGTTTTTTCCTATTACAAAAACTTTTATATTTATATTTTAATGAATCATAAGCCCCAAAATACTCCGCGATTGCGGTACTTAGTCAAAACTTTATGGCCTTCTAACGAAAGCTACCCGACTTTTTTTCTGCCACCTGATAGCACCACCAATTTCATTTAATTAATTTGATAGTTGTGGAAATAATTAATATAATCTTTAAAATGTTGACCTAAGACTGTGACCTTACTTGCCACTATCGCAATCTGACGCAGAAAAAAAAAACATTAGCCCTCATTAAATTGAGGCATAGGTTAGTCGCAAACCGGGCCGTAGACATTACTATCTGTCAAATAATCAGTATCCCGTGCTGCATTTGAACGAAAGCAGTTAGCGGTATGTATAATAGTTTTCTGCGAAAGCAGCACATGGTAATTGTGAACTTATTTCTCACCATTGGGTTTAACTGTGAATTAATAGAACAGTGGTTTATTGTATTTCAAGTCAACAACATCTGAAACACTGGTACCATACAGTGGCCTTGCCCAAATATGTATCATTTCTTTTTATTAATTTATTTCAATGATAAATTAGACTACAGAGTCTCACATTAATCTTTTGAAGAAGCAATTCTCGAGTCGTTTTTATTCATTCTTAGAATCAATGCACACAGGCTATATTTTTGTACCGAAAACACGCGATTTATTGACGAGCAAATTCTGTCTTGGTCTTGCCATACTAGTAAGATCAAAACCGAATGAGCAAGACCAAGACTCTCGATTTGTCGTGTAGATCCGAATAAAACCGACGAGCAACCAGACAGATTCTTGATGGGCTGGTGTTTTATGAGTCGCCCAAAATTTAAAAAATAAAAAATAATAAAAGTGTGAATTGGGGCCGGTCAAAGACGGTCAAAGAATTGTTCGGCTAGCTAATTGATGGCCAGTCCGGTCCTGGTTGCTGAAAAGGACTGTACAAATGACAACACAAGATATATTGAACTGAGATGTTGATTCATCTAGTTGTTGTTGCTACGTTCGCTCGTCAGAGTTCGTGCGAATCTAGAATCTGCTAGTGACATTTTTATGTTGTGTTGGTAGCAAATGTCACTCTTCACGAGCCCAATAACACGCAGTATCTGTCTATATATCATTACGCTTCTACTTAAATGGAGCCAAGCAGGAGGCAAAAAAGAGGTGCGTCGATTCGTGGACACACGACGGAAGCTAAGCTCCTTACGCGTTTTAAATTTACGTTTATCTACGCAAAAAAATTAAATGTTACATTTTTTATTTATTCATAAGAAATATAAACAAATTGTCATTAGTAAAAAGAAATAAAACTAATAAATTTTCTTAATTCGGGATTTGAACCTGGGAGATTTGACATATCTAATAATTTGTGAACAGACGACGGCTAACGACTTGAAAACAGCTATACAGAATGCAGCTCTAATTTTGACAGCTACCCCTTCACAGGTAGAATAGACCAGTCTAAACACAAAATGATATATTATCAACGACGTTGATCCTTTGTCTACCGTTGTTCCGTGACCAAATACACATATCGTTCGTTCGCTCATTTTTTTCCAGTTGACGTTGACGAAGCCGCGGGTAAAGGCTAGTGTGAAACAAACTCATTGTATGTCAATGGGAAACGAAAATATACCTATATATCGAAATGAAAAATGTAAATAGATGATAATTATATACAAACATATGTAAAAATCCCGTAATGTTCAAATGTTTGCTTAACATAAAACTGTTTGTACGGCAGTGAATAAAAATATAAAACGGACTAAAAACAAAAGCTTGATAATTGATCAGTTATCCCAATGAAACTGTATAGAGCGTTCCGTTTAAAAATTAAACTGGCGCAACAACCCGCTACCGTAAATACCGAATCAAAAAAGGATTGTGTAACAATGAAAATGTTCCTACTTTTTTCCTTCTTACCAAAAAAACTATTTCAAGAATCAAATTTCCTTCTAAAAAGCTACATTTGCAAAAACGTATTAATGCCAAGGTATATATTGCCAATTTTTATTCCATAGGATAAGATTTTTTTAATATATTTTGTGTATCAAGACCTCCAACTGCTCAATTTGTCGCTTTTTAGGAGTACACATTATATAATGTAAGCCATAGGTAGAGATAATTTTACAGCAAGTATGGAAAACCTTGACATAAGTTTATTACATATTATACTTCTTTTTCTCTTGGTTCATATACAGGTGCGCCACGATAGAGTATTCTTAGCTTAAGTATATGGTCGAAAACTTTTAATAAATATGTCGCCTAAAATCATGATTGGTACAACTTACATAATATGCAGAAATCATTGTCAGAAAATCTGATTAGACCTTAGATTGTGAGCATACATATTTCTCCATATGAAACGTATAGTAGAATTTTAAATCGATTTGGTTCGGAAAATAATTGATCTAATGAAAGGATATTGCTTTTAAACTGTATATAAATTTTATCCAATTGTGTAGACTTTCACGGCTGGCGTTGTTGCAAAACTTCTTGGTTTCCGGGCTTGTACGCTGTGGTCCATTGGTATTTCTACCTGACGTTTCGTCTACAACTGCGGTAGACATTATCAAAGGCGATGTGGTAGCGGGCGAAGTGTCCTTCTCGGCTGCTCACAAGCAAGTGTGTCGACAACTGCTGCTCCTTCTTCTTTTATGCACCGTTGGTTGTCGTTCTCTACTCGGTCGTAGTTTGCTCTTATCTGATTGAAAATTCCAAGCTGAGCGAAAATTTTAAGAGGCTGTTTTTAAGCTAAGGTGTTGGAATTATGAATTAAAAATTTAAAGTATGAGTCATACAGTTACACTTCACATAAGTGGCATAAGGGCAGATATGCTTTACACTGTTTCTTTGCTTTTCCGCTCCATTAAGTGAACCGTACTATAATTATGACTATCTTTTTAAATTTTGCTATGTTACCATAGCTAAGTCACTCGTTTAAAAGTGCGAATGGCTTTGTAGCCGTTGACTTTAGATCATATATGTTTATTCCAACTTAAGTTATGTACATCATATTGGGGGACATTCTGTAGTACATATATACTTATATATTTTTAAAAGTGTTAACTTTTCAAAACGAATTTATGTAAATCAGCCGCGCGTTCGTTTGTTTCCAATTAGTGAGAACAATAAATTTCGACAATCTCCGACAGCGGGCATATTCAAAAAGATAAAACGGATCACCCGACCGACCATCTATAGTCTATATTATGTGCTTGAGTGTGTTTTGTTTTTGTTGAAACTCTTTTTTGGTTTAAATGCTGTTAATGTTTTTTTTTCTTTGAACGCGTTTATTATCTTTTTTTATCGAGGTGTAAAGGCGGCCTTTAACTTAAATTCATTATGTATATTGGGTTTGTCGTTTATATTTTATTGGATTTTTTTTAAATAGTAACAAATCCTACCAGTAGGTGTGATATTTTTATTTATTACATTTATGACTCGTTGCACATTAGGTATTTATATGTTTTGTATTGTAGTTAAAATAAATGCATAAATTAGATTGATTAGCTTTTACCGACGGCTTCGCTCGCGGTAATGTCGATTTTGACAGAAAATTTATCGTGACTGGATAAAAAATACCGAACAGTTTAAACTTAAATTCCATTTAGTGTAACTGGTAACTTTTAAAGTTGTGTAAATATAGTAAGATCCCGCTTAACGCGGGAGATATGTTCTAATAAGTTCCTGCGCTATACGGAACAGCGCCAAAAGAGATTTAATATGTAAATAAGAGGCATAAGTGAAACATAACTGAGAATAAGAAAATTTGTTAGTTTTTGTTTGTTTAATTTTGTAACATCTATTGTTAAATACTTTTTTATTACATTAGTTATAGATTTATTAATTGCTAATATCGATTTTTGTTCATAAAACATTTATGAAAATCAAATAAAACTTCGAGTAAGAAGTTACGTTTGATTTTCATAAATGTTAAGTGCATATCTCTTTTGCGCTTGCGCCGATTTTTCTCGAAATGTGTTAAATGTCTCACCAAAATTCGGTTTTAATCGGTTCAACCGTTTGAGCTGTATCGTGTTTACAAACAAGACTTTTCCAAAATTATGTTTTTTTGAAATAGGGAGACTTTCAAACGAAAAAATATTTAAAAACTTTGAAAGTGAAAAATCTACTATACGTTTCATGTTAAGAAATATGTGTGGTCACAATCTAAGGCCATCGTCAAATCAGATTTCTGACAATGGTTTCTGCAACCCAGCATAGGTAAGACTATTTATGTTGAGACTACTGTAAAAGCAGACAGTGCAAGTACTCAAATACTACATATTTTTCATAACAGAAGAGGTGAGACTAATGCAAGGCTAATGGCAACACAATTCAATTACATTTATGTCATAATAAATCAATAGTTATACAGGATTGGATTAGGAAACATTTTCTAAAACCGCTAACTCAGTTTCTGGTATGCTAAATATACCTACCAAAAATCGACACTAGTTACCAGTTTTGATCTAAAAGAGTAAATTAATAATATTGACTCTACCAACAGTAATATATATATTAACAAAATAAAATTACTTGCAATACTGTTCAATTGGTTTTTATTGATATAAAATACTACGTTTCAACCAAACTTGAAAAGGACAACAAAGTTTGATTGAAACGTAGTATTTTATATCAATAACCAATTGAAAAATATTGCAAGTAATTTTATTTTGTTAATAAAAGAGTAAATTGCCAGTTAAATAACCGCGATAATTTATTTTAAATAGTCGCGGCTATTTATAATTATTATTATTATTATTATAGGTAATACAATATGGTTGTGAATTCCAGTCGAAATTTGAATTTTAGTTTTATAACCAATGTTTACATATGTTTAGTTCAGCCTTAACTCAGGCACTAATCGATTTTATGATTTGATTCTGTTGTGTTTAGGAGAATAACGGAATGGTTTCATATACTTTTTAGTTAGTATAAATAAAACTGAACTGTCTTCAAAAGGAGCCACTACAAAGTCTAACAATAAGTAATTAAATTTAAACTATAGAACCCTTGTTAAAATGTTCTTAAGCCGAACCTTAAAATTGACATGTACCGCTATAACTCATTATGAATGTACTTATAATTCAGTAATTAACCAGTGTTTTTAATAGTAGCTAATAATAGCACCTCTTGCGGTAGGAATTTCAAATTAGTTCCAAACAGTTTTTGCGCAAATTAAGTTGTTTAATATGCAGATTGACATTGTTCTATAGTTTTATTGCTTTGAGATTTCAATGCTATAAAAATATTAATTTTATAGTGGATTTCAAATATGTTAAATTGAATGATTTTAAAACGAAAATTATTTTATTATATTTTCTTTAAAACTATTAGACGTAAACATTTGAAATTTGGCACAGAGACTGTGGTGGCTCGAATACAGACATGAAGCATAAAAAGTTGAATTTTGATTCTGGGGGTTAAATTCGGAGGGTAAACTGGAAAATGGATCTTCATATATATATACATTTGGCGTAATTTTGACTTCCGTAC
Source organism: Venustoraphidia nigricollis (assembly GCA_034508555.1). Lineage (NCBI taxonomy): Eukaryota > Metazoa > Arthropoda > Insecta > Raphidioptera > Raphidiidae > Venustoraphidia > Venustoraphidia nigricollis. The sequence goes on along the minus strand of JAVRKA010000032.1, from coordinate 115,918 downwards.
TGGAGAACTTGCAACAGCTTCGATTGTAATATATTTTTCCTAATAACTACGTAACTTTGTAAAGTTGCAAGCTTTACTTTGTTTTGAAAGTTTTTAATGTTGAATTCCACATGAAAGCACATCCCTCCATTGTGAAAACAGTTCGCTCGATTGTGATAGGCCGCTTCTAAACGCAATTTGATCTAAGCACCAAAATCGGGAATCACAAATCGAACGTGTGTCCAATAAAATTGAACATCAGTTAATTCCGACACAACCCGATAAAATCTCAGTGTTCGACACAACTTTACAAATCATAATAAATTTGAACAAAAAAAAAACACAACTCGTTCACTTTCAATCTAATACACTACCGCTGTTACATTCTGCTATGTGAACGCCCCTCACAGTCGCTCTGTGATGTCATGACTATAATATTCGAGGACACATTACGACGACTCTGTTTGACCGATTGGTTTCGAGTTATATTTAAATTAGATATGCAGATATTAATCTTAAGACGTTCGATTATGGGCTCTATTTAATAACGTTCTAAAGGTCGAAACAATGCTTCTGTATTGTAACAACACTTATGTTGTGTTACCTGTTTTTGTATGTGTTGAACGGGGTACACATGTTCTTAACTTGTAGACAGGTTTGTTGTATTTCATGTTGAACGTGCTGAAAAATACCTGATGCCGGCGTCTTCCGAATGTATCTTCGTTCTTTCATAAACGGTCTGCTCTCTTTCTATGAAGCCATAGCTCCACGCGTTTCCAGTTATCCTTGCTTTCACAGGATCGTGTCCGAAGTAGAGGTAGATAGATCTATCGTCATGATTGTAACACATTCTATGCTTGGTTACCGGTCGGACGTGTCTCGGCCGGTCCGCTGATCATGCGCATTGTATGACACCCGGAGCTGTGAAATGAAGTTTACTTTTTGTAGACAGGTTTATTGTGTATTTCATGATTTCTATCGTAATGAAAAATACCTTATGGCGTGTTCCGAATATAATATTCTTTTTATTTTAAGTTCAAGGCATGTTTATTTAAGATGCGCAAATGCAACCTAATACAGAATAATAACAAAATTGGAATAAGTCGGATTATCTGACGAAAACACTTGGAATATTTTAAAATGTCAAAAAAACACTCAAATTTTCCGAATCGTAAAAATTAATGTGGTGAAGGGGACGGGTACTTACATAAGTGCGCTATTTTCATGGTGGAAGAGAAGAGTATACCTTTATATTTTTTATTTATTTATTTTTTGAGCTATGAGATACGTATATGGTATTTTTTTGCACTCACTTCGTATAAAATAGCGACATTTTTCCTGTTTTTCAAAAATGTTAACTGTTTACTTTTGAACAAAAGCTATTTCGAATGTGGCGAAGGGGACGGGTACAGACATACATCGTTTTATTCATGGTGGGAGAAAAGGGTATATGTTGATCTTATTTTTTGAGGTATTATATACCTTCGTTATAAATCATTATCTACCATTAAAATATATTGATGGATTTTTTTTGTATTTTTCTGTAATTGAGTTATGCCTGTTAGTAAGTAAATATATAGGAAAATTAATTATATTATACCACATTAACAATTTGAGTTATGTTGATTGTAGAGACTGATATAGAGCAAAATCTTTGCTCTTTCGTTCTGTTATTCTGATACATAGAATATAGAATAAAAATTACGGAACTTTTGTAGTCCGTTTGTCTGTCATGCCATAAAGATGCTTTTTCAAAGAAATGACGACCTATCAAGTTAAAATTAATATCATTATCTTATATATATTTATGGTATGTAGATAATATCAACATGTACTATTGTATTTAGTTTAGTTCTAACAGAATATTAATTTTTGAGGGAAAGTTTTAAATTAGCAAACATTTTTTTTACATTAAAAAGCCCTTAAAGCATTTTGAAATTTTGATACCTTGAAGTTTAGTATTTAAAGAGTTGAAAAATAAAAAATCCATATTTCTTAATCGGGTCTGAAACTTAGCCAGGTGTTTGCAAAATTATGAAAAATTTAAAAGATGTATTTGAGGCACGTTGAAATTTAAACAGAATAATATTGGTAACTAAAAATAGATATATTAAAAAAAACAGGTCATTTCGGTGGAACATTCTACCTGCCAGGTGATTAAAAAATTGAGGATCGGGTAAGCCCCGCTACCCTTTAGCCAGGTCAGTGTTTTTGTATTCGGATATTACTAAAGAGTTATTGTACAAATTTTCACAGTGCCTCAAATACCTCCCCAAAAATGTTTAACAGCTCTCGGGCTATCAAAGCTCGAGCTGTACTTGCAAATATTCGTCTTGTTTTTAGTCCTGGTGCGATATCAAAATGTATTATAGCAAGCTTTGTTACAATAACCCTCTCTCTCTATAATGTAATGTTTTCTAAATTGTTTTTTCTTAGCTACAAGAAAAAATTAAAAGTTGTTATTATTAACATTATAAATAAAATCCGGGTCGCAGTGCCAAAACCCTGCCGACAATATAGTGTATTTGCTTGTATAGGGTCGTGTGGTTTTATACTTTTATTATGTGAAATTAAGTTTGTTTTTGGGCAAAATAAAAAATTTAACCCCTTAATACACCCCTTAAGATAACATTTTTTTTCTTAATTGTAATATTATTATCAATCTAACGTCTACACCGAATTAAATACACCCTTCAATAAATAAGTTACTATCTGCAAACTAGTGTTTTCATAAAATTTGTAAATCCGGTCCTGTCGGGCCGATTTTATTAAAATTTTGAGGACACTTTTTAATTACTACCAGAGGGTTAAATTTCAATTTTGAAACGATTCTGAGAATTTTTTCGGTATTTTGGGGCCCAAAAACATTTTTCAACCCCTAAAAACTACCCTTAAAATAGCCCGATTAGGCCCATTTTAAATAGGCTTCTTGCGGTGATGGATTTCAACACGTGGGCCAAATTTCGTTGAAATCAATTAACTCTTTCGAAAGTTATTGCCCGCACACACATATATATATATATATATATATATATATATATATATATATATATATATATATATACGTATATATATATATATATATATATAAATATATATATACATATATATATAAACATTTTTAAAAATGGTGCCAAAGTGTTTAGAAGGTTATGAAACGTCGAGAAATTTTGGTCCGACACCTAGGTCCCGCAATCCGACCAACGCCAATAGTGTATGTTGCCATATGGCAAATACACTAAAAATTTAATCTTATGATTACATTAGAAAAAACATTTCATTACGAATTATATATACTTTAATTTTGTAGTTTTCTTTTATTTTTTGTGAGTGCTTATTTAAATTCTTACAATATAGAGAACGATCATTCGAAAACTCCGTTATCACATGTCGATGAAGTAGCTACTTTTGATCGTAGCACGTTTCATGTGTGTTGCCGTAACACACGTTCATACAGACATATCCAGGGCAGTGACCAACGCATAGGCGTCCGTGCTGCCATCGCCATTGGTCGGCCGTCACTGTACAAGGTGTGAACTCACGCGGACATGCCTACCTTGTGCGTTCTTTTTAACTATGAATCGCGGCTTTCCGCTTACTAAATTATATCTCTTAAACACATAGACCTATAATCCAGGACTAAGCTGGCAGTATCTTCACAAGGTGCGGAAAGTGGTCACATATAGTGAGAGAGATAGAACGTGAGTGCGGCCATCTCTATCTTTGTCAACCCTAACTGTAGTACTGCGCCGAGAGGTATCACACTCGCGCTGTCTCTTTTTTGAAGCAAACACATTTTCTGACCTATAAGTCACATTAAGCGGGTTCAAGAAAAACACCGAGTCCAATGATGGCACATTAGAGAAAAGGATTTTTATTAAACTAGGGATTTTTTTGCATTCGTATTGTAGGTAATCCTCGTTCGGTTTTATTTATTAAAAAAAATTAAAAGAATAAAAAGTTCGAGCGCGTTTATTAAAAAACAAGCTTCCAGTAAAAAATGTTAGTTTTAGTAGCACCTTACTAGAATAGCACATTATAACTTTTTTTTTACCTGCCTACGTTTCGAATTAGAGGGCTTGTTTTGTACTTTTTTGTCAGAAGCAGTTGGATTTTTTGTTCTTTTAATATTTTTTATTTTACACTTTTTTTTTGAACTTGACGAGAAGACATTTTAATTTGAAACCAATCTCAATGGGATTTTGTTTTTTATCACGTTGGGCAATCATATTGGAATATTCGTGACGTCGTATATCCTAGGACATTCGGAGCGGCTAAACTATTATAAATCGCTCTGTACGTTCCTGCTCTAGAGTTTAACATCCGGACACAATAATAAACACAGTGTCCTTACTTGGCGTGCCGCCAGAGTTCAATAAACATTGCAAGGGCTGTAGGTACACATAGTGACTTTTTTTTATCGACTTAAATGTCAAAATTATATTATTCCAAAAATAGTTGACTTTTATTACAATTAATTCATATTAAGTTTAAAATCTATCTAATAGTAACATACCGGACGTATAAAATGGTACAGCAAAATGTTTAAACAGTATTTTTTACAGACAGTTTACGCTCGATTTGAGACAATTATTTTAACATGTTTGGAATTCAACGTGAGATTTAATTTTTTTTTGTGAGTGGTATAATAGGTATTCGTAAGTAAATAAAAGTTAACTCAAAAGCGAAAACCATTTTTACGTGACAATTGAGTCTGAATAATTGTAGCTTTTATCAGCGATTTGCCTTAAATCAGTATTTTTTTAAATTTAATTTTGTAAGGTTAGAGCTGGTTAGACCTAATGCCAATTTATATTTTTAAGTAATTAATTATTTTTTTAAAGACACAAACTAGGGACCCCCACAACCTAATGCAAAATTGATTTGTGAAAAAAATATATATAAAAAAATATACAATTTGTACATTGGTCATCGATACTCTTAACGAATTTTCAGTAAAAAAATGCAATACATTTTTCAATTTAGAATTTTAAAAATATGCAAATTAGTAATATTTATTTTTAATTGAAAAACTAATAGTTTTTCACGAACATTAAACGTAGTACAATTGCATCATGTGTTTTAATATTGGTGCAATCTATGCTCTCTTTACATGGGGACCCCTAAAGCTATTGTGCCTATGGACCTGAAATTGTCAAATCCAGCAGTCAAAACGATTTGAAAATAGATGAGTGTTTAGCGATGGATGTCAAATTTCCTTGGCTCGTCATTAACAAGCCTTGGCTAATGGTAACTCTAATTAAATACAATGCCAAAAATGGGAATCAACAAATCAAAAATATTACGTTTTTGACGTTTCCGTATTTTAATAAATGATATGATTTCGGTTAGTTAAGGTTTTTTTTTTTAATTCTATAGATATATACTTAATTTTACAATACTTTTTTCTAATAATTTGAGTTTTAAAAAACAGACCAACAACCTTAATGTAACGCCAAGAGCGTTAAAAATGAAATAAAATAATATATACTCTACCTGTCCGTAGTAGTAAAATTAATGATCTAGATTCAACAACGAAAAAAATAAAATACCCGAAAAAAATCAACAAGTCATTCCGACTTCATCTCGCAACAACAAATAAAGTTAGTTATATAGTGAATAAAGGACTACCACCACACATCTGCCTCGTTTAATTAAAAATATGATAAAGAAAACGCGCATACGACGTTCAGTTGTTATTGACATCGACAGTTGAATTCGATCGATGTTCAATTGTTTGTATGGTTATATCGTACTACCTACAACAAATCAAAAGTCTTTTCGACATCTTTTGTTTGATGACGTTGTTTGATGGAATTGGATTCTATTTTATATGCAGACCAATAAGATTTATGTACTATACAGGGTGTTATTAAAAAAAACATTCTGCACTTTGACAGGTAGTATAACAAAAAAATTCTTGTAAATCGTGGTCAAAGTTACCAATACTCAATGGTTTCAGAATTATGAAATTTTGAATGTTTTATTTACACTTTCAATTTTAATGAATCTGTCAAAATCATGACCACTTTTTTTATTTAAAACCTATTTCGAAAACTGGTTTCTGGTTTCTGCCAAGTTGGATAGAATTATTCCAATATGTGACGTTACCAGTTATGTGATTGGAAATAAAAAATCGAAGCTGGATTTATTAGATTTTTTTTGTTTTGATCTCTACCTGACAAAGCGTAGAAAGTTTAACAGCCTTTAAAGGTGATTTTTAAGTTTTCGCAAAAAAATTTAGAAATGTGTTTGAGAATAACCGAGCGTGTAGCGATGTCGTTATTTATTTGTTGTTTCCATGGCTTCTCTATTACAAGTCTCCAGTTCTAAGTGTCAATTGGGTTTTATTTAAAAAAAAAATAAGTAAGTAAAATAAAATGCGTCGATACTGTAGAAATATTTCAACTGCCTGTTTAATAAGCAGCGAAATTCCCTAACTGAATTCTGAACCCTCGTTAACGAAGGACGCTAATAACGTTACCTCTGTAAATATTATTTTTTAATCTCAAGGCGCTAGGGCAGATGTAGTGATAATTTTATTATGAAAACTGAAGTAGTTAAGGCTGTCGGAACGCTCTGAATTTAAGCCAAAAATAGAGCTTCGGCTGTCATCATGATTGTAGACTTATTGGTCAACATTTTGCAAAAATTCTTTCTTTATAAGGAAGATAAAGGACAAATCTAGGTCTCTAATGGACTACTTTTGTAATTTATGTACGATTTACTAGAAAAAAGTTGGCATTAATTGTGCCAAAAAAACACACGTTTTCAATGTCACACTACGACCTTATTCGTACTTATTTCACAAAACTGTTCCATCACAAACCTAAAGTGACTCTTCTTTTTTCGGAAAAGTTTTTTAAATCTTCAAAATATTCCCAAAAATGAGAGTAATCTGTCGACAGCGGCACCCTTGCAATAAAATTTTTTAGCCTCGTAGTTGGCACCAGCCAAAAATTGAAACGTGCGAATGATTTGAGCGAGACAGAGCTAAAGAAGGCCACACCCACAATATGTCTTTTGCCTACCTCGCCCCTTACCGCTGTGTCTCAGCACAAACAAAGTTCGGAGCGTTCCGACAGCCTTAAAATGTTATATTTTCAGATGTGCAAGACTGTTCTAAATAAAGATTTGACTACTATTATTCAGTTTTCTTTATTATAAATTATTCATGATTATAATAATAATTAATTATTTTTTTTTGGAATTATTAATCTGATAGGTCTGTGGATAGTAGGCCTAACTCTCTACATATTTTTGAAATTTTATTTGTCAATCTGCCACACGTTCCCAAATGTCGGGGCTAAAACGAAACCCACTCGCTTTGGTCAAACAAAAAAAAAATTTTTGACTATTTGTAAAATATATTTTTGAAACTAATTTTTGATGAAATTTGGCGCGGCTCTCAAACGATAACTCAAAATTTTGACGACTGGTAGTTAAGCTAACATCAATAATCGATTATTTATCAATCTGAAGTCAAATAACTGCAATAAATTTTAAACGAAATTTATAGATAATCGTAGGCGAAGACAGGCATACAATCTAAACTGCTGATTTCCATTATTTAACTATCCTATGTTAAAGTCAAACAATATTTTTTAAATAATATTTTATGAAATAATATTTTATGTTATTGTTTGTAAAGGAATTCACCCACTTCAAAACGTCAGATTAAACTGAAATTTTGCACACTTATCAAGGACCGATGACAATACAATAATTTAGTAAGTTTGTCCCATTATCCTGACCTAGCCCTTTAGGATAAAACAACTTGAAAAATTATAACAAGGAAGCTCACACTGTACAGAGACGTATGTTGCATTGCCTACCACATAGTGAAATGCAATATTGTTTTTTAGTATATGGTGGTGTTGATCCAATAGAATGTCACAGGAAATGAAGATTTGGTTGAGGATCAATAAATAAAAAACCCGGGTCGCAGTGCCAAAACCCTGCCGACAATATAGTGTATTTGCTTGTATATAGGGCCATGTGGTTTTATACTTTTATTATGTGAAATTAAATTTGTTTTTGGGCAAAATAAAAAATTTAACCCCTTAATACACCCCTTAAAATAACATTTTTTTTCTTAATTGTAATATTATTATTAATCTAACATCTACACCGAATTAAATACACCCTTCAATAAATATGTCACTATCTGCAAACTAGTGTTTTCATAAAATTTGTAAATCCGGTCCTGTCGGGCCGATTTTATTAAAATTTTGGAGACACTTTTTAATTACTACCAGAGGGTTAAATTTCAATTTTGAAACGATTCGGAGAATTTTTTCGGTATTTTGGAGCCCAATAACATTTTTCAACCCCTAAAAACTACCCTTAAAATGGCCCGATTGGGCCCATTTTAAATATGGTTCTTGCGGTGGTGGATTCCAACACGTGGACAAAATTTCGTTGAAATCAATTAACTCTTTCGAAAGTTATTGCCCGCACATATATATATATATATATATATATATATATATACATATATATATAAACATTTTTAAAAATGGTGCCAAAGTGTTTAGGAGGTTATGAAACGTCGAGAAATTTTGGTCCGGCCCCTAGGTCCCGTCATCCGACCGACGCCAATAGTGTATGTTGCCATATGGCAAATACACTAATAAGCTTTACCAAAGTTTCGCAAATGGCCAACGTTTCGAAAAATATATTTTCATCTTCAGGGCCTTAAGCTGGTCGAATGATGGTAAATTGTTCTAATATATACTTGATCATTTTTATAGATTGATACAATTTTAAACATCACAAACACATTAAAATATTAATTCAATTGTAATAAACTGATGTTTAAAATTGTATCAATCTATAAAAATGATCATGTATATATTAGAACAATTTACCATCATTCGACCAGCTTAAGGCCTTGAAGATGAAAATATATTTTTCGAAACGTTGGCCATTTGCGAAACTTTGGTAAAGCTTATCAACCAAATCTTCATTTCCTGTATTGTTTTTTAGTCTTATAATTAAAATTAGATAGCATTCCATGCTTTTTACAGTAAAGCTAATTTTATTGTCAAATTATTTTGCATTTTTAGCTTGTTGTTTTAGTTTTTTCGATTTCTATTTTTTTTACGTAAGACCAGCGGAAAGTGGTGATATTCGGACATATCCCAGTTCCCCATCACTTGTACATATTATTCATTGTACGCAATCTACATTCCCATTAATAATATTATACTACAATGTTATTATCTAGTGAACGCAGTACGTCTGAGGGCCCCCCGCCGCTACCGTATCAAAACACACGTATCGCGTTTATAGATTTGTGGGGTGTCAATGTACTAATACAGGACGATCGGAAGTTTGTCACTTCAGTTTTTGAGCGTCTATAATCCACAATCAAACGTTCAAAGCTTACCGCTTAAAATATTCGATTCTCTGCCTTAGAAAAAGAAAGTAACACATTTGTCTATTTCAATCATAAAAATGGTTGTCAATCGAAATATGAAATTTAGTTCATCTTTAAAGTTCAATTCCAGATATATGTTATAATAGAAAACAGTATCACGGGTAATTGGAATAATGTAAATAAATCAATTTAAACACTCATTGATTGCAACGTTTCGTCTTTTTTCTTATTAAGACTTTTTCAAGCTCTAAAAAATTTTTTAGAGCTTGAAAAAAAGTCTTAATTAAAGAAAAGACGAAACGTTGCAATCAATGAGTGTTTAAATTGATTTATTTTCATTATTCCAATTACCCGTGATACTGTTTTCTATTATGAAATTTAGTATTCGCATCCAACCGTTTAAAATATTTTTTGAACATATTTTTAAGGTTTTTTTATGTTTATCTGGACTTAATTTATCAATTGATGTATTTTCAAACCCACTGTTAGGGTTTATTTTGGAAAATACACTATTGATATTTTTATTCTTTCGTTTTTACTGCCCCTCTTCCCTTTCGTCCATCCTCCTTGACAAGTTATCAAATTTTTTTAAATAAAGTAAAAATGTATTTTTGAGTGTTTTTTGTACACGTCCTTCCGACTTATCCGCCAAAAACCATATTACTGAAAACGCCGGATTACTAATTACAAAAATTTCCGACGCTGGAGTTAGAGTTGGGTAACTCAGATCTGAACCGGTTCAAAGAGCCGACTCCGACAGAAGATCCGTGAGAGCCGACTCACTTTTTTTTGAGCCGACGGATCAACAGATCCGCATAACTCAGTGAAACACTTAACACACAGAAGCACATTTTACACTTACGTATCAGTTCTTGCTTTGATGCATCTGTCAGCTCAAATGACTCATGCATCACATGTTTGGCTATGCATTCTTGATTCTATACAGGTCGTGATACGATTGACGGAACTAGGTAACTCAGTGGCAGACTGCAGCAACATATTCAGAACTCGGCTCTTTTTGAACCGATTCAGTGAGCCGGCTCACATACGGGATCCAGATGCAAAGATGCAGATCACTAAAAAGACCCGTTTTTCCCATCTCTAGCTGGAGTACATATCCAAAACTCTGAATTATAGAGTGATGCTAATGAATTTGAGCCGGATAGGATAGGATGAGGCTACTTACCGCCGGTCTACTGGCATGACCGAATTACTGAGAGTCTAATGTATTTTTTGAGATTATTTCGATCAAATTGTATAACTCATACTGTATATAACAGTAATGTACGTTATTTTTTTACGTTTACGATATCGCATTATTCTTGATTACCATTTGTAGAAACACTTAATATTACCATTAGAATGTACTATTGTATGTTCCACGTGTCAGCTAACCCAGTGGGTTGTGTCGTTGTGTGGTACAAAATGTAAGACAAAACACGTGTTGGCTGTCTCATTTCTATAATTGATTCAGTTATATTATTCACGGCAGAACTGATATCGATATATTGATTGCAGAACGCATTGGCAGAAAATCTGATTTGACAATGACCTTAGATTGTAATCATATATTATATACCTACTAATTAAAGTGTTTACATATGCATCAGCACTGCAACAATTTAAATGTCGTCAAACTTTTTGTTGTAGAACTTTAGAGTTTAGAGGCGCTGCAGATAAACGAAAGTGATCTACATAGAATATGCCATTTTTCATTTTTTTTTTCATTAAATGCATAGGTGAAAGTTATTTAGAAGGGAAGATTGTACAGAAAAGTCTTATAATTATGATAAATTTCAATTAAAATATCAGTTTGACGTGGCACAAAAATTCACACTTTAGGCTAAACTAATATTGACTGGGCAGTAAGCGAAACTAACATCAATTAATTGTATCATAATTTAGTCATTTTACAGAAATAATTAAAAATATATTTATTTAAACATAATGAAAATGTAACGTGCAGTTTTATTAAAAATATCATTTCAATCGATCTACTATCATTTTCCCAAGAAATTAATTATTAAAGTCAACATAAATGCAGAATTTTCGGCACTTTATTTGGAACAAATGAATAACGGGTACGCGAACTGTTAAATAAAAAATCCGTTTAAAAAACAAAACCAAATACGTGTTCAAATCGGGTAATATCGGGTAAATCGGGTAATATATTTTTAATTCACTTTAACAAATAATTTTTCGAGAAACGTTAAATAGTGGCATATTGAGGCATTGAGAATTTAATAATCTATTTAAATCTTTAAAAAAAATGAGCGAGCATTACAAAAAAGACAAAGAAAAATGGGACTAAAAAAAGCCGTATCCGCAGATAATCTGAAATTTTTGAAGTAAAACTTCTTTTGGCTCGGTGGGCTAAAATGAAATCAAAAGTGTAACGAAATGTTGCAATACATTGTATATACTATAAAAACCGGCCTCGTAACCTAAAAGTCGTAGGTTCGATCTCAGCAGTCGGTGCCAATTTTTTTTTTAATTACACCAGTTTTACTTCTGTAGTGTGTAGTGTAAAATATACACTCTCTTTTTTATATGGATTTTTCGAGACTAAATTTTTTGACTTATACTACACACTTCATATGAAGGTATAAAAAATGATGGAATTTTTTTTATTTAAACTCTATGCCTTTTGGTCACAGATTCTTTGTTCGATCAACTATGGTCTTTATCTGATTATATTAATGCCGTGGACACATTTCGGCGTTGACATAACTCGGTTCAATACTGTAGACGTTCGGCTTATACAGCAGTCAGTTTACGTAACGCGTTAGAAAACGTGTCAGCGGGGGGAGGAGGCGGTATCGTGCACATGTTATGTAACAAAGACATTTACATATCACCAATTCGTTGGCACGCGACACAATATTAAAAGCCGTGTGTCCATAAAATCTGTGCTTTGGAAACTACACTCGAAAAATTTAAAGCACTGTTTTTGAATTCTTAAGTGAAGATAAATAAAAAAAAATATTATTAAATTATTTCTCGACGATCGTTTCGAACAATAAGGCAATCCTCAAGAATATAAAACATATAGTATATGTTTTATAAATAAATAATAAATTTTTGGTAGACTTTTTAAGTGTTTTTATTTATTTGTTATTATTAATCATGTTCTACCAATTGCCGAGTAAAAAATCAGTGTAAGGTAGTTCTAGCGTGGTATAATAATAAAAAATCACTTTTCAACAGATTTTATTCACTTTTTTTATAGACTCAAAATAAAGTTTTCTAATAATCCCGAAGTTTCTGAATTTTTAATAACGAAAGTTCGCTATTTTCACGGTCAGTATGTGAAAATTACGAACTTTGTAGTTTGCAGTGTAGTTTTTACTGTGCGTAGAAAAGGAAACGCGATTAGTGCCTTCCAAAGAGGAGAACAACGGCGGAACACATCTAAAACAGTCACGTGACTTGGATTAGAGAACAACAATGCCGCGTCGTAACCGGTGCTCTGGTCGGTTACGGCGGTTGTTATGTAAGGAACTGTCCGTAACAGACCTTGGTACATACGCAGCGCACAACATATATTCACGCCGGCCTTTGTGAACCGAAACAGGGATAAAGTGAACCAAATCGGCTGGAAATTCAACAGATGAGCTAATATACCAGTGCAATAATGTTATTAATCGATACTAATATATATTAGAAAAAAGAGGTGCGTCGGGTCGTGGACACACGACGGAAGTTATGCTCCTTCCGCTTTTTTCTGTTTAAATTTTATTATCTGTCAATAATAAATACAGATAAAAATTGTTATCAGCAAAAAAAGGAAAAAAATAATTTATGCTAATTTTAGATTTGAACCTGGAGTTTTGACATAATAGATTTTATTAAGTTAATTGAGACACTAACTGTGTAAAAGGCCCATTCCGAAAAACATTTTCAATAGAATTTACCGTAAAAAAATAGAATGACATTAAAATATATGTGTTTGGTATGTTAGATAATTAGTGTAGTGAAATTCACACTAAAAAGTATATAATCCATGGTTACACTTATGTGTAACAGACGCAATAGTGTCAAAAGTGTTAACACTTTTTACATTGCGCACGATACCAAAGACACCTAATAATAAGATGTAAGTCTGACGACCTTAGAACAGCTATACAAAATGCAGTTCTAATTTTAACAGCTAAATGTCTCCCACCCTTTCACAGGTAGAATAGACACAAAAGTATATAATATCAACGACGTGTGTGCGCTTTGTTTCCATGGTCTGAACACAAATATAAATATCTTTGTTTCTTGACGATCTCACATATCGCTCACTCATTTTTTCAGTTGACTCTGTGACTCGAGGCCTGCGCTAAGAAGCTTGACGTAAGGTAGTTGTCATGGTACAATATTGTCGAAAAGTTATAGATTATACGCGCCACAAAAGTATACTAGCTTGTAGCTAAGTGATCCATAATTTGTACGCAAGACTGTTCCCGTGGAAATGTAACCCATACAGTATTCATATGCATGTATACTTTTCTATAAATTGTGGAACTTTAAGCCGTTATTTTTAAATAATTAGACGATCAAAAAAAAATTCTTATTTTTTTTTAAACTCATAACAAATGCATTGAAAGACTGTCAGTTTTTGGAAAGTTTTGGACAGTTAGTTCTTTTTTTATAAATAAGAAACTGGTTCAGAACTACAGAGATCGTATACAATCAATGTTAATTATCTAATTTTTAATTGAATTTATCTCGGATTATATACGGTCGATCGACTTCAAATTTTCAGGGTAATTGTATTATCATGTCCTTAATAAGTATACAAAAATTAAGAATTTTCTGACGGTGTGCCTTAACCACGACAACTACCTTAAAAATACATTAAAATATAAAATATATACGAGTCATAATAAAAGAAAAAATATTAACTAAGCTGCATGTGACTCGCTATTCCTCGTTTTAACAGAATGTCGCTTTCTCGTCACATTATATATACTTACACATTAAAATCAAGACATTATTTAAGTAAATAAAATTCAAACGTTTTAAATTAGTTTATCAAATGTATTAAATGTGAAATACGGATCTGTTGTTTAGTAACATAGATGCAATTTATAATGCATGCTTGCAATATGAGAACCAGAACCGGTATCCAGACGTCAGACGCCGGGCGTCGCGCGGGTGTGGACGTCACGTGCGTGTGACGTCGCCACGCGGCATACACGTGTCGCGCAGCGGTTAGATTAGTCTGTTTTAGTTACGGACATATAGAGCGCGCTTGTTTATATGCACCCGGGTTCCCTTCTGTAGATATTATGCGAAGACAATAAATTGATGACCATGTCAACGAGTGGGATCAAACAAGCTAATGATTTTATTTCAAATTAATCATATTATTCTTAATTGTGATTTAATTTATGAATTCGACGAAATGAAGATTTATGAAAAGGTACCTTAGAAATTAAAGCAATAATTGTTATTGGTCCACTATTATAAAGAAACTATTATTGACGCTTCTTTTTAACAAGCTTGTTTGCTTGCTCTTAGCTCCATATTCATATTATGTATGTATGTATTACGCCCATAAAAATTTGATTGTAGATTATAAACGGTCGACAGCTAAGATCATTGGCATCTATCGTCTATAATAGTGATATACGAGTAAAAAAATAAATTACCGATTGTTTAAACGGTTAAATATTCCGTTAAATAACCGCGGTAGTTTATTTAATATTAATATGCAATATCGCAGAAAGTTCTGCGCATGATTATAAATTTTATAATCAATATCTACATAAATATAATTATACATTATTAAATTAATTCTTTCGATTCTACTGTTGAAAATTGACAGATAGTTAATTAACCGGTAAACTATCCGGCCAAATGGTTACTATCATAAATAACCGGTAATTTTACATCACTAGTCTAGAACGATCGTCAATTCTGTTAGTAAGAGATTAGTGATTGAAAACTGTAAAACGTAAGAATAGCCTGTTACTTAACTAGAAACGACTTACAGATACTATATATTAATATTGAAGTAAAACTTCTTTAAGCGCGATATGACGGGTAACTCAGATCTTTTTCTAACGGAACTAACTTTTTCTCACGGACGTAACGTTCAGCTTATGCAAAGGAGTATCGACATATTGGTTTGTTAGCAATTTTATAAGGTAACTGTTGTAGCTTTTAGTCAATAGATGCGCCCGCACAGTTGTAAAATTTCTAGCTTACCGACATAAATTGTTCCACTACGCCAAAGAAATTTTGCTTCAATCGCGCGTGAATGTTATACGCACTGTTTTGTAAATTATAGACGCACGGCAACAGAGGTGATAAGGGATTTTTAAAAAAATGAGAGACTACGCTGTAATCTAGTATTTATCTCTAAACGAAGGCAGCTGTTCCGTAACGCGAATGTGTTTTTTTTATTGGCGTATTTCATTACCCGAATACCATAAAAACGGAACATTATAAGTGTAATAAAATAACCATTGTTTATAAGAATGTATGTACTTGATAAACACTTCGTTTCGCAACTTGATACATGTGTTTCGTAAATAATTCTCAATATTCGTTTAGAATATCATGCAATCAACACAAACTGGGCTTCCGGCACAAATGATTGACGTTTTGACGTAAATATTTATACGGGAAAAAAATTCCACTCCGATGTGTTTGTGACACTATTGTCGTTTATTGAGTTGATTTGTAAAAAGAACTCGAATATTTTCCCAGGGATGTAGTTGCTTCAGAATGACGCCTCGCCTTTTGTAGTAACACAGTGTAAATTCTTTATAACGAAACTCAAGGGACCGAGCATTTTTATCGTTATAGAGAGTTACCGTTATATGGAGTGAAGAAAGAAAAACAATCAAATTAACAATAATCTTTAATATGTATGTTTTTGATAAAATTAATACATATAGTCAGTTAACTTTGCCTTACGTTTCGGGGCCTCAAAGGTTTAGTCGGCGTCTTTTGTAACCTGATAAGATAACATTAACAATAACACCGACAATGACGATTTTCTGTGTCTAAATATGAACACATTTCTTCGTAATAGAGAATGGCTGCTGCGCTATAAAGAATGTATCAATGTATGGGTTTTAAGGTAAACCAGCTAAATTGTGATCTTTTCTATTTTATAGAGAGTTTATCGTTATAAAGAATAATGTTATAAACAACAAACATAACTTCTTACTCGAACTTTTATTTCATATATGTTTTATGAACAAAAATCGATATTAGCAATTAATAAATCTATAATTAATTTGATGAAAAAATGCTTAACAATAAATGTTACAAAAATTACACAAAAAAAACGTAAATATTTTCTTATTCGCGGTTCTGTTTCCCTTATGCCTGTTATCTACGTATTAAGATGGCCTCGTTTAGTGTTGGTTCATATAATGCAGGAACTTATTGGAACGTATTTCTCGCGTTAAGCCGGGTCTTACTGTATATCAAATGACAATATTTTAGAATGATCCTGTCGCCCAATTTGTTTAAAGAAATCGAAAGCTTTTATTTCTTTCAGTATAAATGATGTACTAACGGCTGTCTTTGGTACAGAGAAAAGTTTTTAGAACGGGTGATGGCAAATGTCCCCTTGAACTGAAAATCCCCAAACGTACATATAATTACATTAATCTGCAATGTGATTTGGGACCATCGTTTTGTTATGTCAGCACATAATTCGCTTATTGCATGCACCTTTCTGCTTCACCTAAAGACTGGTTCTCACCGAAAATCGACCACTCCAATTTTTTTACCATTACAATCCACAAGTGATCAAAATTCACTTTTCAAATTTTTTTAAATATTTTCCTTCGATTGTAAAAAACGTGATTTTGGAAAAAATCTGTTCGTCTGTGAGCACGATACAGGTCAAACGGCTGAGCGGATCGAAACCAAATTTTGGAAAAAAATGTTTGACATGCAAATATAAAGAGTCTTGTTATTTTTGAAAAAACCGTTACAATGTTATTTTTCTTGTTATTTTTATAAACATTTTAGTTTCAGAGATATTTTGAACATAAAAAAATCAGATGTTCTTTTGTTCTGTCAAAAAGAAATTATTTATAGCATTCTTTGGTTAATTTTAGCATATAAAACTACATTATGTAACCACGCAAACGCATAGAAAAATTCATAATATTTATTACTAGTCGTTATCCGTGTCACCGCACATGTTAACAGAAATATTATTTTATTATATCAAATGCCAATATTTTTTATGTTAAAATGGTCTTGTCGTCCAGTTAACTGGAATTTTTTAATTCGAACCCATATTTTTATAAAAGAGCGTTTTCGATTAAATCGTATAGTAAACTTTTTAATTATTTTTTGTTCTTTGTTTCAGATTAGTCATCATTTCATGAAGCAACTATAAATAGATCAGCTTTAAAATGATTTCTTCCATATTATGGTGAGTGAATTTTTCGTTAATAATAACATTGCTAGAATGGATTATAAATATTATTAATACTGTTGATAATTTTTTAATTTTACGAATATTGCACCAAAGTAAACTTGTTAAATATCTTTGAATTCAGAAAAAAAATCTCTATTAATCTAAATTTAAAAAAGTGGACACACTCCTATAAAATAGCTACTTTTCATGCCTGTATAAATGACCCATTTCGTACTAAAGCTCTTTATTTACTAATCGAATAGTAATTTCCCTGCCAGTTCTCATTTAAATATGAGTAATAGAAACAGCAAAGTAGGCGTAGTTTTAGTAAACAATTCAAATAGATTCCAGTTACTACCCCTAATATAACCTAATAATAATATACTTCATTTATAACAACGCACATAGCCCAGTAGCTGGGCGTCTTTAATAAAAAAAAGAAAAAAATATATTCCAGTTGACTGACCCTACACTGTCATATAGGTATATAAATTATTTTTTTTGAATTTTTAAATATACTTATTATGAAGTGAAAATCAGCTATTTTAGAGGAGTTACGTGCAAAAATGTATTGCTATTACGACTCTCGTGACATAAAATTGACTGATCGCTCGTCTTAACATAATGTCACAGCTCGTACGTTCTAAATGTATTAACAACTATTAAGCGGGCATTAAAATAAAAAAGTTGAATATCATTTGGACATTAAATTCGCCTTTAAAACAATTTTGAATTAGCTTCCTTTTTTTAATCCGGTCAATAAATGAGTTTTTAAAGGAACTATATATATTTTTATTTTAGAATTATCAAAAGAAAAAATATAGAATTATATTGACTTTATTTCTTTTTTGTCCTTGGTAATTAATATAAAAATGATTTTTCGGGAAAAAGGACTTTATTTATAAGTAAAACACTTAATATTTTATTTTCAGCGACGTTTCGTTCCTTGTTTGGAACTTTATCAAGCTTTAATAACTATTAAATGTTGTGATTAAATAGATATAAAAGATAATATATACATGTGAATATAAATTTGAGTTTAACAATATTAATACAAAGTTTATAATAATAGTCAAAAAACATTTTTCAAAAAAACGAAATTATTATAAACTTTGTATTAATATTATTAATCTCAAATTTATATTCACATGTATATATTATCTTTTATATCTATTTAATCACAACATTTAATAGTTATTAAAGCTTGATAAAGTTCCAAACAAGGAACGAAACGTCGCTGAAAATAAAATATTAAGTGTTTTACTTATAAATAAAGTCCTTTTTCCCGAAAAATCATTTTTATAGAATTATATTTTTTTAGCAGTGCGTATCGTGCTTTAGCGCACGCGGCATTATTTGTTGCGCAGTGAAATGAAACCAACGCTAGGGGATTTATTTTTTTTATGTGGTAACCGTGAATTTTCGCTCACCGTACCCACATAATTACATAATACAAACAACTCGGCTTTTTGCACAGAGAATGGCCGGTGTCATAATATGTTGTCACTTAATAAGTATGGCAGATAAAAGTACGCTACTAAATACCTTGTAAAATATTGTATTACCCAATCTGTCTAAAAAAAAATGTTAAAAATGTGTGGAAATATCCCTGAAAATATATACTACACTGAAATGTGTATTCAACGTCGAGGAAAAGTTTGGTTGAAGAACAATTTAAAAACAAAGCTTTACTGATGTTTCACTTGTGGCCAACGGTTTTTTTAAATTCTTTTGATGTGTGTTATTTTAATCACTAGTGCTTAAGCAGGAGTAAAATCGTAGAATGTACGATGTGAATTTACATTTTCCGGGAATCGTATTTCTGAAAGGAATCCAGTTACATTTTTCAATTCTATAATCGGGTTGCCTATGTTACAGGCGTAACAAAAGTGATCGGGAGCTACCAAAACAAAAATGTTTCTTCAACATACATTTTTTATTAAGCGCAGTTTCATTGTGTCACCCCAAATAAAATGTTTATATGATTAATCTGGTATTTCTAATCGCTCAACTGGATCTGAGTTCAGTATAACGTACGTTGTAAAGATGCAACTGTTGGGGGGGGAGCGGGGGATGAGAGGGAAGCGGGCGAAAGGGCCGCATCTGCATCCTAAGGACTCTAGGGACTTCCATCTACAGCATCTCATTGTACTACAGCTCCTACTGTATAGTATATCTGTACAATAGAATTTGTAGTTTGTTCATTGACCATTCCGGGTGTTTAAACTTTGATTATAGTCTAGTATAAAGTAAAAATTTAAGACGCTAGTTATCATTATAGTTCGGTTCGCCTAATAGAGCGGCAAAGCAATGAAATCAAAACTATGCCTATTGACATTGTAAAGTATAAATATATGACTCCCTTCTTTAATTTTAAATATAGAGTAGAATGAGAGAAATTTCGTAATCTACCCCGTTTGTTAATACTGTTTTTGTACAAATTAATTTAATGTTTCGATATTTTCAATGTGGAAATTTTTTTTAAAAGGCTTTGGTCGCGGAATAAGATTGTGAGGACACATTTTCGAAATGATTTGTTATTATAACCCCAAAAATAACAGTATTAAAAAGTGTGTGAGAGATTAGAGAAACATGTCCTTCGTTTAACAATTGTCAAAATCAGACATGTCACGTGATCTACTGTACTCTCCGTACTCCTGCTCAAGAGTCGAAACAGCTAGTGTTTACTCCTTTAGTCTGATACTGAAATACCAAACAGAGCAGCGTATCCTACTCCTTTGTATAACAAACAAATGCAATAGTTTTAACGAGAGTTCGATACCAGACACACACACCTATTGATAAGTGAATCTTTATAAATTCAATTTCTTTCGTTTCATAAATTTGCAGAAGGTTGATAAATCAGAACGCAGACTAAATCGACTCAGGAACGACACGAAACAATTGGCATTTTTCAAAACTTAAAAAAATTATGGCAATACGGGACTCGCTTTACGCTAATTCTATTTTTTTTTTGTAGAAATGTATATGCCTTGTTACTTATGTAAAATTTGTTTTATGAATGTTCCTTTTGTGCAACGAAAATTATTTTATTCGTTAATTCATCAAATATATAATTAATAATATTGACTCTACCAACAGTAATAGAATATTAAATAAAACGAAACCACTTGCGATTACTGTTCAAAACATTTTTTTATTTACAAAACGTTTCGACCAAATTTTGGTCCTTTTCAATTTATTAAAATATAAAATAAATTATAATTGTTTATATAAAAACAAAACAGTTAAGTACTAAAATTTTTTATAAAAATTATATAATCTATGGTAATGAAATGCCACATATTAAAACAATGAGTGACACAAATTTGGTCGAAACGTTTTGTAAATAAAAAAATGTTTTGAACAGTAATCGCAAGTGGTTTCGTTTTATTAAATATATAATTAGTTGAATATTTAAATTTAATGTATCCTATCTAATCATCGAACTTACAGTAGGTACTAAAGTTCCTTGTACGGTATACTATTACAATATACACATTTACTTATAGAAATATGCATTCGCGTTAATTTTGTTTTAACGTAAAACTTTCGATGTAGCTTTGAAAACATTGCGTTTCAGTGAAAAAGTTAATTATAAAAGTTCATAGGCAGAATTATATAAGTATTTATATTTTTAACTTAACTAAACGATTATTTATTTTTAAATTACAACTTTTTTACATTATATCTTCACACAATTTCATCTAAAAGTTTAAACAATAATATATTCATTTATTTATTGCATGTAAATCGGCCATTTTATAGGAGGTAGTGCCAATAAACTATTCCCTTCAAGAAAGGCATAAGAATCCCCTTAACAAAAGAAAGAACCAATTTTTTTTAAACTTTCAAACGGGATTCCTGGAATATTTTCGATTATCACTTAACCCGGCGTAAATGAACCTCATTTCAATCACATCGTCAATGAACCAGGTTGAATTTTATCCGGTTATCGATTTCAATATATTCCATTTGAAAGTTTTTTTCGTATCTAAATGAATTATCTAATAGGATATTGTTATAATATACGTAATAATAAAAAACATTTTTAATATTATAACCACTTATTTATGAAGAAACTTTAAGTTTGACTGATGCACTCCTCTTCGTCAACATCCGATCCCGATGGACATCTTTCATCCGAAGAACATTCTTCCAAATGGCGTATTATCATTTCGTCTTCCATCACGAATAAAATAAGAATAATCAAGTCTTATTTATTACGTACAATCCAAAAACATAAGAGAAAATATAAAAATGCCGTTAAAAGTGTTTACCACGCGAACAATGAACCCGGGTAAAATATACCCAAGTGCACTTTGAACCCTCCTATTACCAGCGACGTCACGTGCAACGCTGATTCACATTAAACAATCGGCATCATTTCCAAGATGGCAGCTACCGAGGCGCAGGAGGTAGGATACCGTCAATTGTGACAAGTGCGTGCGTTTTTATACACTAGTGGGTGCTAAAAACCCTGGTTCATTCACGCCGGGTTAATGTAGTTCGGTTCTGAAGATTTTGAAAAATGTTGTGGATGAAGATGTACGTGTCGCTGCAAATCGAATTATTTATACGGGCGTGTCTCCATTAATAGCAACGTATGTGTGTGTATATTATATATAGAGAAGGACGCGATTCCCGGAGGATTTACAGGAGCGACGTCGTTATCTGGATCCTGCAGACGTCCGCGCGTCACCAGCGTGTGTGTACAATACACACACGAGGGGACACGAAACTGGAATCTGCTAAAATCTGTTTATACATTGACGAGTCCATCATTCAATAAATAAAAACAAATCTTCCCATATGACTGAGCCAAGTTTCTACATATTGTTTGGTCTAAAAAAACGAGAAAATTTTATACAAATTTTGTACAGAAAAAATTAAATTTGAAAAAAATTGTTGAGCAAGGCAACTTCGTCAGTATTTTTAAAATTAGTTTGTGAAGAAAAAACTTCAAAATGTTAATTTACATTGTTGGATAAGTTTGGATAAAATCCGTGGCACAGGATCAATAAAACACAATACTGAAGTTAAAATTGCATTTTCACTATTTTTTTATAAGACTTTTTTTTATAAGTCTCATAAGAAAATTCTTTGTGAATGGTTGCCATCTATTTTATTTAATGACAATTTTAATCATTGGCATAAACAATTTTAACTAAAATATTTTATTACAAACAACCATCTTACCTTTTATATATATTGTGAAACCAATCACCATGTTTTCAATCTTTCGACTAAATACTGATACGAATTGACAGCATTCGAACTCTGAAGATGGTGTAAAGCACACCGAAACGTTAGTGAGAATGCAATTTTAACTTCAGTATTGTGTTTTATTGATCCTGTGCCACGAATTTTATCCAAACTTATCCAACAATCATCAAGGATCACAACCACTCTAATTAACTTCTTTTTATTAGAGTCAACCTCGTTAATTTACATTCTGTAAAGAAATATTGACGAATATCGCATTTTTTTATTCAATTTTTGTGGTTAAAATATATTTTTTGAGACTTTTAAACAGCAAGCCACATTTTGTGAAGTTTCGTGCTTACTCAAAGCTAATAAAACCAGAAATAGAATAAATTTTGCGGCCACAGTTCGAAATTTCTCGAGAGCATATTTTACAATCTGAGGGATCAATCACCTAAACGCGCACACATCGGTAAATATGTTGGTAAACTCTGATTTAAATGTATTGAAGACTCTTCCCATATTATGTGTCTATATAAATGTAATGTTCTTTGCATTATTCCGGTGTATGTTTTTTTAGTTCATAATAAAAAGGGATTTTGCACACCTTTCTCAGCCTCCTTTATGTGATGCGACATTAACAATAACAACAAAATGCAAACATTTTATTTTCTGTAACCACATAGCCATGAAAAAAAGGATCAGAGTTAGCTTTCTGTGTTCTACATTTATTTTGGTTTTAAAATCAGCGCTTGTCAAAAAAACTTGCAACTCATTAGAGTTGGGTAACTCAGATCTGAACCGGTTCAAAGAGCCGACTCCGACAGAAGATCCGTGAGAGCCGACTCACTTTTTTTTGAGCCGACGGATCAACGGATCCGCATAACTCAGTGAAACACTTAACACACAGAAGCACATTTTACACTTACGTATCAGTTCTTGCTTTGATCCATCTGTCAGCTCAAATGACTCATGCATCACATGTTTGGCTATGCATTCTTGATTCTATACAGGTCGTGATATGCTTGACTGAACTAGGTAACTCAGTGGCAGACTGCAGTAACATATTCAGAACTCGACTCTTTTTGAGTCGGTTCAGTGAGCCGGCTCACATACGGGATCCAGATGCAAAGATCCAGATCCCTAAAAAGACCCGTTTTTCCCATCTCTACAACTCATTACTCAGTTGACATGGGCATATCATTACTTATAAGTATGATTCGTTTCCACTATGGAGGATAGTTTTCATGCAGGAGGAACACTATACAATCATGTTAAAACCTATGGAGGGCCCATAATAGTAATACAATTTTGCCCTGGCATTTACAGTAATAGCATCCAACCACTTCTTTTTCATTCTTAATTTTTATTAAAATCTTATATAAATTTTATTTAAAACGGTTCAGCAGCTTTTTTCTTAAAGTATTAAGGAATAAGGCAGTTAATAACGTGCAAACTACGTACTAATCACTAAAAAGTAAAAAATGAAGACAAAAAAAGCTTTGAAAGAAAGGAAGCCTTTTCAAAAATAAACCACCGAAAGCGTAAAATAATAAAGTTTTGAGGCTAAGGTAATTTTAATTAATGTAGGTACATAAAAGTTATAGTAATTTAATTGACGCCGACCTCAAAACTTTATTATTTTAAGCTTTTTAGTGACTTTTTATTGATAAAAACTTTGTACACTATCAATAATAATAATAAAGATATTTATTGCAGAAATTATTTTACACAAAAATCAACAAAAGGTACGGAATTCAGTCTAAAAAACTAGTTTTCAATTCTGACCATGGAACCTAAACTACAGCAACTACATTAATAGACGCGAAAACGATCACAGCTGTGTTGAGTACCGAAAACGAATTTTGTAATTAATTTAGATGGATAGTTAATCGTAAAAGTTTTGTTCCTGCACTAGAACCGTTGTTTTAGAAACTCTGGCACATATACATAAAACTCTGAGTCCGCTAAGGTATCAGATATCAGTTATTTTAATACCAACCGAGCAGTTAAAGCATTTTTACGGGGTGTATTGTTAGTGTTATCCTATCCACGGCGTGTCAAACAAGCTCAATGTCACAATCCTGTCACTACCTACTTACGAGGATAATGCAATAACAAAATGGGAAAGGATGCGGCTGTTTTGCCTTTTTGTGTGTGTAATGAACGCCCAAATGTACAATTTCATTTAGTTTAAAATGTATTTTAATTTTTAACTATTTTGTTTGCAAACGTATTTAGGCAAAAAACGTTTTACTCAATGGTTATGTTAAAAGTGATAAGTGAACTGTCTTACTTTTTCAAAGGTTCTTTATTGTCTTTTTTAGTGCGGAATTTGTCCGGTAAGATTTAAAAACGATGTGTTCATGGCACCGTTTTGTTCTAAAATGATTGCGTATTTTAAAAAAAATGTACGTTTAAAAGAATTACAAACTTTGCTGTTTATTTTTTTTAAATCTTTAGCTAATTTTGAAACAAAAAGTTCGATCTTGGTTAAGAAAAACATACCAATCTTAGCTTTCATCTAAACGTTTATAAATTTGCTTAAATAAAATGTATATCTGTTTCTTCTTTACTATTGTTTTTGAAAGAAATCATTTTAATATCTCTTAAAATCACTTTAAAAAATAGGTAATTAATGAATGGAAACAATTTCATCTTTGATTCACCCATATAACTCTCACTATTGTGAATCATGTCTAGCGTTACTTAAAATAGAAATTAGCTCTCGCATGATGTGAAAATACAGATAAATTTTGAAAATATCTACTAATGGGTACTAGGTTCAGGTAGTTAAAAAAAAAATATTTTTATAATAAATTAATTAGTACTAGACCTAGATAATATTATCAGTTCGTCGTGGCCTTTGAAAATATTCAATCTGACTTGATTTTCAACAACGAAAATAATAACCCGGGTCGCAGTGCCAAAACCCTGCCGACAATATAGTGTATTTGCTTGTATAGGACCGTGTGGTTTTAGACTTTTATTATGTGAAATTAAGTTTGTTTTTGGGCAAAATAAAAAATTTAACCCCTTAATACACCCCTTAAGATAACATTTTTTTCTTAATTGTAATATTATTATCAATCTAACGTCTACACCGAATTAAAGACACCCTTCAATAAATAAGTCACTATCTGCAAATTAGTGTTTTCAAAAAATGTGTAAGTCCGGTCCTGTTGGGCCGATTTTACTAAAATTTTAGAGGCACTTTTTAATTGCTATTAAAGGGTTAAATTTCAATTTTGAAACGATTCTGAGATATTTTTCGGTATTTTGGGGCCCAAAAACTTTTTTCAACCCCTAAAAGCCACCCTTAAATTGATCCGATTAGGCCCATTTTAAATAGGCTTCGTGCGGTCATGGATCCCAACATGTGTGCCAAATTTCGTTAAAATGAATTAACTCCTTCGAAAGTTATAGCCCGCACACATATATATATACCTATATATATAAATATATATATATATATATATAAACATTTTTAAAAATGGTGCCAAAGTGTTTAGGAGGCTATGAAACGTCGAGAAATTTTGGTCCGACCCCTAGGTCCCGCCATCCGACCGACGCCAATAGTGTATGTTGCCATATGGCAAATACACTAATAATCAGTTAATTGGTAGAAATGTATTTTAGAAATGACGAAACCCCCTTGTAATTGTATTAATTTACTTTTATTTGCAAAAGCGGCATGTCATCGATTAAAACGCTTTTTTTTGCACACAAAACCACAGAAACTACTTTAATTCTATCTGTGTGGTCTGACAAATCCATGAATTCCACCCTATATGCATGTTTAGATGTGGCATTGTCAGGGGTGTCAAAAGTGCGCATTTTCCGCCCGGTCGCATCCTTTGTAAACAAGATCCGTATCCCTGCTGAGATCCTTTTGCAAGCCCTCACCTGCCCATTCTATTGTTGTGGTATGGGATTACTTTAACTAGAAATACGGGGCTTAATGTTTTGTTTTGCTAAAACACAAATTTCCAGTTAAAAAACAACTGAAAACGTGGCGTTGAATTTTCGAAATTATTTACTGAACCAGTAATTCGAAATTTTACAAATAGCCAGTTGTATTTTTTTAAACTGACTGCTCCGCGGACAAAATATTTTTTAGTGTATTTGCCATATGGCAACATACACTATTGGCGTTGGTCGGATGGCGGGACCTAGGGGTCGGACCAAAATTTCCCGACGTTTCATAACCTCCTAAACACTTTGGCACCATTTTTAAAAATGTTTATATATATATGTATATATATATATATATACGTATATATATATATATGTGTGCGGGCAATAACTTTCGAAAGAGTTAATTGATTTTAACGAAATTTGGCCCACGATTTGAAATCCATCACCGCAAGAAGCCTATTTAAAATGGGCGTAATCGGGGCATTTTAAGGGTAGTTTTTAGGGGTTGAAAAATGTTTTTGGGCCCCAAAATACCGAAAAAATTCTCAGAATCGTTTCAAAATTGACATTTAACCCTTTAGTAGTAATTAAAAAGTGTCCCTAAAATTTTAATAAAATCGGCCCGACAGGACCGGACTTACAAATTTTATGAAAAAACTAGTTTACAAATAGTGAATTATTTACTGAAAGTTGTATATAATTTGGTATAGAGGTTTGATTGATAATAATATTGCAATTAAGAAAAAAAATGTTATTTTAAGAGGTGTATTAAGGAGTGAAATTTTTTATTTTGCCCAAAAACCAACTTAAGTTCGCGAAATAAAGCCACACTTCCTGTATAAGCAAATACACTATATTGTCGGCAGGGTTTTGGCACTGCGACCCGGGTTTTTTTAATTTTTTATCAGTGATTCTCGAAATTTAAATGGACAGACAGAGAGATGTTGTGTAGTGTAATATTTATATATGATTTTTTGGCTCTGCGTACTTCTTTTGTTAATTAATTGTAATTTGACAGTTAAAATTTGACGATATTTTTTAAACTTCAAGCGTCATACATATTTAATTCTACAAAATAGCACTTAATTGTTAAACAATAGAAAATATTATACAAAAAAAAGTATCGATGTCTTAAAATGTAAAAAAATAGATTCGCTTCAATAGCATCAAAGTTACCACTTCCAGCGGATCGAAGGAGGCGAATAATTTCTTTTAAATAAAACAATATTCTTCAATTTCATGCGGTAATTTCTGAATAATTTCATGTTACGCCGATTCAAATATGTATATAAAAAAAAACAGGGGCCACTGTTTTGTTATTTTGATGTGATTGAAAAAAGATGAGATCGATCTCTGTACAAATTATAGGGTAAAGGCGGTACATCACGTAAACCAGTGGCGGCGAAATATTATATTTCTGCATTCGGTTACTGAGCTAAATATCTCCTCGTAACATCGCCTTTGAAACCCACATTGATCGAAGTTAAAAAAATGATTTTATTAGTGTATTTGCCATATGGCAACATACACTATTGGCGTCGGTCGGATGGCGGGACCTAGGGGTCGGACCAAAATTTCTCGACGTTTCATAACCTCCTAAACACTTTGGCACCATTTTTAAAAATGTTTATATATATATATTTATTTATATATATATATATATATATATATATATATATATATATATATATATATATATATATATATATATATATATATATATGTGTGCGGGCAATAACTTTCGAAAGAGTTCATTGATTTCAACGAAATTTGGCCCACGTGTTGAAATCCATCACCGCAAGAAGCCTATTTAAAATGGGCGTAATCGGGTCATTTTAAGGGTAGTTTTTAGGGGTTGAAAAATGTTTTTGGGCCCCAAAATATCGAAAAAATTCTCAGAATCGTTTCAAAATTGACATTTAACCCTTTAGTAGTAATTTAAAAGTGTCCCTAAAATTTAAATAAAATCGGCCCGACAGGACCGGACTTACAAATTTTATGAAAACACTAGTTTGCAGATAGTGAATTATTTACTGCAAGTTGTATATAATTTGGTATAGAGGTTCGATTGATAATAATATTGCAATTAAGAAAAAAAATGTTATTTTAATTTAATAAAGCCACACTGCCTGTATAAGCAAATACACTATATTGTCGGCAGGGTTTTGGCACTGCGACCCGGGTTTTTTTTTGTTGTAGATGAGTTTGTTGTATTAATTTTATTCTTACTACACTTTCGATTTGTCTTAACAATTCGATATCAATTATTTTAGTAATTCAGTTTGCACTCACGAACTTCAAGTTTAAATTGTAAATGTTTTTTTGAGGATATAGACTAATATAATGCACGCTACTGACTATTGAAATCCACGTACCTTTGCATACAATTCGACGAAGTTTGAGAAGACAGTAGCTGATTTCACACGGTAATCAAAAAAATACTTTACTATGTGTAGGTGTGTATTATATATTGTATGTAGATTGCCTATAGTACCTAGGCATCTCTATATATGTACATAAAACGAACGAAGTATATGCGTTTGTCATTACCACAAAAGCAGAAAATTCAGGTGAACGGTGTTATACTGTATAGAATTTAATGGAGCATCAAGTTTAATGAAAATCAGCATTGCTGGTACAGTTAAAAGACAGTACAAAATAACAAAAAAAAAGGAACGCAAAAAATAATAGTTTATGTATCCTGCCCTAGCACTGGTTTCCAAGTGGGACAGAAAATCCTTTTTATAAGAAATAAAAGAAAGGCACTTATCTATATTAATTATTATTTATAATTGCATTTATTTTATTAAGCTATAAATTGATTTTAATTTGAAAATTTAAATCTTGTTCATATATGAAGGTATTGAGATGAGGAATGGCATTATGTTAAAACGTGCGACAGTTAGCTTTAACATTCACTCGAATCACATCATTAAGAGCAAAATACATGCTACATTTTTTGCACGTACCTCCTATAAATCAGCTGATTTTCACCTAGTTTTAACAGTGCAAGACCACTCTTGATTGCAGGCTGCGTTCAATTCTCATGCGGTTAGACTATAATTTAGCTGTGGAAAAGTAACTATTTTATATGAGAAATGCGAAAACATAATTACTGTTTTACAAACTTGTTAGTAGGTATTGTGACCTTTTGCGACATTACCAATAAAGTACTGTATTTTACCGGAACAGCTAAATTTCGTTTTGATTTTATTGAACCACGTTCAAAAAAATAAAGCAATGAAAAGAAATTTCATCTTCACGCATTTTGCGTCATAACTCTTAAACCCTTAATCTGATTATAATGCAGTTTAGTACACATATGTAGTGCTGCTAATCTCAAAGACTAGGCTTCGCTCGCGTTAACATAATATAAAAAATAGCATAACATTTAGGGCATTGTATAGAGACCACTCGAATGAAACATTTTTAAAAGTTAAAATTGATATAATGTTAAATACCTTTAAAATGTGTTTCAATTCAGGACCTTAACGCAAATCCTTAAAAATTGGTGATAAGTGATACCAATTGTCGGGTCATGTATTACCTGAACTTTTACTCACAAACATTATTCAGGGCTCGTTATGGTCGAATGAATGTTTCATTTGAATATGAAACCATCCAATTCCGTCTACTCAACGAACAATGAGGACGTAAAAAAATCGATTTATTCGTTAACACGCCAGAAAAATATACAAAAAACGCGCAAAACCAACAAATGTTTTATATACAGCGATGTTGCAGAAAATCCGTTTTTTCTCTCATTGAACAATACTCTCAAAGATAAGAAATTGTATATTGGTAAAAATAACCTGAGAGCGCCACCGTACTTTAGGCATATGACTTTGAACCAGATTTTTATATATTACTAGCCGCGACCAGCGGCCTTGCACGTGATTGAGATGATAGCATAAAATAACACAAAAATGTCCATGAAAAGATACACAATATATCACTTTCATGGTGGTCAATTGGTGTCGAAGTCTATTAATCTCAAATATACCAACATCTATATATTAAAATAATAATAATGCGTTTAACGTCCGTTTCTCGACTTTATGTCATAACAGACGCCATTCGCACCATTACTATTTTTTCATCTACATTTCTACATTTTTTACAATTTCAACTTATGTAATAGCAATGGGCGAATGAAGGAATTATAAGAAATTAGGATAAGTTAGGTAATTTTTGAACTAGGAGTTTGATAGGTAATCGGCCATGGCCTCAAATAAGTAACCATCTCGATATTTATCTGGAATTAATTGAGGGAAACCATGGAAAACCTCAATCAAGATGGCCGGTACAGGAATTACCGTTTCTCGGCGAGAGGCAGTAGGAAAAAGTCCCAGCCACATCTGCCCCCGCCGGGATTCGAACCCGGTACCTCCCGAATGCGAGTCTAGTGCTGTCACCACTACTCTACCCAGCTCGCTTATATCTATATATATTTGATCTAAATAAATGATTTAAAATCAGGTAAAAGCTTAACACCAATTTTATTACAGAAAAAGAGAAATTAAAAAAAAAAATTGCTGAACATAACTTAATATCTCAGTATTTTCAAAGAAAAAAACTCTTAAATCTTAGTGAAACTTCCAGTATTATGTCATACTATAAAGAAATATTGACATATCTTATACGCTTTTTAGTGCTAAACGGAACACTTAATACAAGTTTTAAGACGAAAAATGTTTTTTTTAAGTTTTAAGTAATAAGCCAAATTAAGTTTTATGCTTAATCTCAGCTAACAAAAACAGTATTAAAATGTGCTTTTTCGACCACAGTTTGAAATTTGTCGAGAGCATTTTTTACAGTCAGAGTGAACAGTCACGTTAAGCATTTACAATAATTATATTAAATTCAGTAGTACTAATAACATACAGTGGCGTACATGCGTGGAACAGAGCGCGGGGCGTACAATATTGAAGCCCAATCAATTTTCCGCTCGACCGCGCTCAGTGTACTTCTAACAGTCAACTGTTTGTTTAGCATTTGGACATGCTGATGTTGTTGCGTTCTCTCTTTTATTCTATATCTCTGTTTATTAATGTTGAAACTGAGTGATTGACAATAGCCAGTACAGTCGAATTTCTCGAAAAACGATAAATGCTTAAGGGGGTGATTACAAAGTTTTTATGTCTTCGAAAAATCAGTAGAATCATATTCAGATGCATTTTTGAATAGTTACTATAAGAATAAGTATCATCGCAACTTTTTGAAGCGATAATGCTTCTTAACGCAGGCCTAGAACGAGCGTCTCAAAATAAAGACATACGTATTTGGGTTCAGACCATAGCTTAGGATAGTTTAATTTGAGAATAAAAAAAGAGTTTTATTACGATTCGGAGTTCCACAAGAACTATCTTAGACTCAAAATCATCACCATTCGCACTAAAACATCATGGATATTACAATACAATTGAACTGCGGAATGCTAAAATCAAAATATAAAATAAGTTGGTTTTCAATTATAAATCCTCTAATCATCTTTATAATTATTTATGTAAAACTTCTAGGATAGGAATCCAAAAAATTTTGCTTATGGATCCAAGAAAAAAAGCGGTATTTAATGAATTTTGCAATTTAATTTTTATTTAATTTAATTCATTAAATACGGGTTTTTTTCTTGGATCCTAGAAGTTTTACAAATATAAAAACTGGATCGCAACGCTCTACATTTAGGTAGTTTGTAAAGATATAATTATTTATCATCAAGGATCTGATCTATACTATTCAAGTTGGTTTTCTTTTGAACTTCTTCGCAGTGACGCCAACTTAGGTAAGATTTTTAGAGATCGAGCCAGGCGTCACCATCAAGTACATTTGCAGTTCGCAGTTTGTGAATTGTACACGCAGTTTTTTGCGGGTGTCGCTCTGGTTGTCTGGATAAAACAGGTAATCTATATGCATACCGTTCCCGGTTGGTCCTTATCCTCTCCCCTGATGTTATATTTTCTGGTACAGTATCGCCGCGATCATCCGAAACAGCAAGGCCTGATATCACATCTCACTATCGGTGACGTTACATCATAAACTGATATGACCGTTATCAACTAAAAACAGTCCTGGATTCCGAAGATAGCGGTCGTAATGTAACGCTAAATGACGTCTCAAAAAACGTGTGCCTAGAAATAAATTGATGTCGCTTTTTTGTGTGTTGCTGCCGCTACCGAGAAAATAACATCCCTTTACTTCTGTCACGTCTTTGTGACTTTATGCATTTCCATATTACGGCCGCTATATTACGGTACAAGTGTCTTAAGAATCAAGGCTTAATATAGAGCGGGAACGGACATTTGTTTTGCATATTGTTTGTGTTTAATAATCGAAGTTGCCCGATTATAGCTGTGGCAAGAATTCTTGCAGTTGGGCTGTAATTACACGTAGTAGAGTATTTGGCAGTAATCGAACTTATAAAAAAAAAATACAGGTAGCTGATACTATAGATCTGTTGAAAACGAAATAGAAATCTCAGAATGTTTTTTTTTTTTGTTTTCTCAAAATGTTGTTTGAGTTGTATTGAGATATCTTCACAAATATATCTTCAATGGCATGTATAGGTACACTATAGCTCCAGAGAGCTATGTAGGAACGGATGAGTGTGTATGTGTACACATACATATATATGTAGACGAGCCGCCGCTATAACCGCCCCCAGGCTATACAGATCACCGCCCCCGCAATGCCCTGCGACACCACCCCTGACATGTACGGTCGATAGTAATATACAAAATGGCTGGATCGGACAACTTGGACAGAGCCACCTTGACTGAGGACATTTTCGTGAATAGAATTAGTCAGCGCCGAATTAAACATTTGTGAAAGGTCTCAGAAAGTTCGTATCTTGAGATTTTTCTTTTTGAAACGTCTACGATATTGAGACGAGTAGCAGCTTTTAAAAAACATAACAGCTACTGCTGATTTTACTCACGTAATTTCAAGTTTTTAATTTAAACTTCTTATGCAAATGTTTCTTCCTTTGCTGCTGAGCCAATGGAAAAATACATTTGACAACGTTTAACCTCAAATTATTAAAAGTTTTTTTTCTGATTGGTCTGTATGACTGTCACGAAGTGAGAATGAAGGAGAAGTTGAAAATACAGGAGTGGATTAGTCATGAGTCTTACTGTAATTCTTTAGCTACTTAGAGCTTTGACCAGAGGTCTGTTGCAATCTCTACTTTGCAAAATCCCGTAGTTCTACAATAATAATTTTAAGGCTTTCATATACATAAATTCTTTGTAATAATTTGCACTGATTTTTCACTCGGCACGTGGTAGAACATGATTAATAATAACAAGTAAGTAATTAAAAAACACTTGAAAATTCTACAAAAATTCTTTATTACTCGACAATAAGTTTTGTACATATGGACGAAATCATTGCACTTTCTGTCATCTGGAAACTCTATATTATATTAGAGTAGACGATTATATCCTCTGATTACAACCAAAAGTCGTTTTAACCCTTTACACCCGAGACTATACAATCGTGAGTTTTGACTTTGAAAAATTCTATACCGTACCCAAAACTATTTTTGTGAACGCAATCGACGTCAATCGATCGTGAGCCTGAAAGTGCACCAAAATATACTTTATTATTATAAAAACAAGTGTCCAGAACAATGTTTTGGACACTAAGGAAATCACGTAACCACATCTCGGGTGTAAAGGGTGTCCTCCAGTGGAAAAAAGTAAAAACCAAACTAAAATTTCGAAAATGTTTTCAAATATTTGAGGTTATTTTTTACCAGTATTATTGTTAAACTTTATGAAGATTTTATTTCAATCAATTATTTGCATGTATATTAAAAATTAGTTTTTAATCACGTTAAAGAAGTATAACTTCAAACGCGCCCACTTTTGACGTTATCGAGTTCATAAAGATTGAAGACCACTGAAGTTTTGTTGAAGTTTTTAGATAGCATACGTGTTCTGTATGCTATCTGGAAACTTCAACAAAACCTCAGTATGGTCAATCTATATCTGCACTGATATTTATGGTGGACGCTGTGCACCCGTCATGCGTCACCCCATGCCGCACAATCAGTTTGACGGTTCTATCTCCGTGGCCACCTAGCGACGGCGTTGCGAACTACACAGCGAAGCTTCGCCTGCACTGGCAGAATCTGTACATATACACAGTTTGTTCAGCACACGATTAATATTTTTTTTTATATTGTAACGACAATTGGCATTCAAACATTGAAGTGTAAATTCTGATGCGAGACAGGCCGTTTAACGTTTGCGTTTAATATTTAACGCTGACAGTATAACCATGGCAACGGTAAACGTTGACTTATAACAAAATAAAAAAATGATTTTTCGGGAAAAAGGACTTTATTTATAAGTAAAACACTTAATATTTTATTTTCAGCGACGTTTCGTTCCTTGTTTGGAACTTTATCAAGCAATAAATTTATAGTCAATAAATGTATTAATTTGAACATCAACTGAAAAAACATTTTTCAAAAAAACGAAATTATTATAAACTTTGTATTAATATTGTTAAACTCAAATTTATATTCACATGTATATATTATCTTTTATATCTATTTAATCACAACATTTAATAGTTATTAAAGCTTGATAAAGTTCCAAACAAGGAACGAAACGTCGCTGAAAATAAAATATTAAGTGTTTTACTTATAAATAAAGTCCTTTTTCCCGAAAAATCATTTTTATATTAATTACCAAGGACAAAAAAAAATAAAGTCAGTTGACTTATAACGTTTAGGTCGACCTAAGTAGAAACTGAATCAGTGGAATATTTTCTAAGAATCTCCATAGAAAATATTTCGCTGACTGTTTCGTCTACTTGAGGCAGTTCGTGAACGACTAGGTGTAGAATTTGCGTATAAGTTTCACTTTTGTAGTATGTAGTGTGAACAACAAACTGTATCACTTTGCCCACTTACAAACATACGTTCCAGAACACTGATTTGAATCACTGTTAAAAATAAATGTGAATCGTCACTGCAAAGCAGTTTACGAAATGAAACGTTATCTTACGTGAACTGTACTGTTTTAAAATTTATCCAATGTCACCAGAAAGCTGTGAATATTTCTAGTAAAACGACAAAACAGTTGGCTATACTTATTGTGTTGCATGCATGAGTTTTCTTTACTACCAACTTTCAGAAATAAGTTTTAACACCACCACGGTTTTAACCTTTAATTCTAAGCTCTACGCTCTGATACCGTTGTTTTCCTTCGAAACTCGAGTATTTGTATAATTTGCAATGTTTATAAATTACCATATTTATCTGAACAACTTTTTAATAGGTCAACAAGCAAGGAGTTAATATTTTACTTGGTTTTTATCTTCGCTAGGTTCAAAGTATAAAATTATAACTTTCGAAAACACTTCCTTTTTCTGATTCTGGGAGAAAATAAAAAATCTGACTCCGTTATATTCTGTCGCGTGGTCTATAATTTATTATAGAAGTTTCAATTTTATAGCTCAACGAGAGAGCGTGAAAAGGCGGACATCCGGATAGACAGATATATATAAGTAGATAGATTAGCGCGATTTGCTAGTCAATCAAAAAATTTCTCACGACTATTCAGCGTCAACATAACTACAAAAAAGAAAAATAGCTAAAACCTATGTTTTGAAAAATATTTTTATATCAACGCGGTTGGAATATAATAACAGAGAAATGATTTCAAATATAACGCCGACAATACCACAATACCGATTCCCATTACGCGAGAACAGTCAACGAAACAAAAATACGCCCATGTTGTATAATATCTGATGTATGGTATCAAACCAGCACCTGCAACCTGCACCGACCTGCAATTCTAGTGTGCTAGTAATGTGTCGTTTTCTTTAATTACTTTGCATTGATAAAACTACTTCAAAACTGCGAAATGTCTGCCGCACATTACGAAACCTGCACTAAAATTGGCTGGTTTGTGCTTACGTATCAGTTCTTGCTTTGATGCATCTGTCAGCTCAAATGACTCATGCATCACATGTTTGGCTATGCATTCTTGATTCTATACAGGTCGTGATATGATTGACTGAACTAGGTAACTCAGTGGTAGACTGCAGTAACATATTCAGAACTCGGCTCTTTTTGAACCGATTCAGGGAGCCGGCTCACATACGGGATCCAGATGCAAAGATGCAACTCACTAAAAAGACCCGTTTTTCCCATTTCTAATCGAAAGTAAAACATTGATGTTTTCAAGGCATCGATTTTTGATTCTCGCTAGTGACTAGTTGTATGTAGAATGACTAATTTTTTTTCTGTCAGCTGTTCAGTGTAAATAAATACATTCAAAATAAACAGAGGCACCGCAGCTATACGATACGATTGTATAAATTAAATGCAATATGCGTCTATGCGACTACGAACAGAGATTCCCGGTATTACAAAGTCATTTTATATACTGACCAGTGACAGGAATTTTAACAAGTATTAAAAAAAAACAATCAATGTTTTCGTTGAAAAGTTTTGACAAGCTTTTTGTTAACTTCACTTGTTAGTTAGGGTCAAATCATTGACCCACTTTCACATAATATTCGATCGGCTTAAAACTTTGTAACCATATCTACTTAATTCTGAATCTGATGACAACACAATATTTGCATTTCTCTGACCTGCTCAGATTATCAAAACATGTGACTAAGTATATTTTTTTGTTATCGTCAGTAGAAGAAAACTCAACCACCGCAATTTCTTGAGTCAGCTTCCAAACAGGTCCCCTGTCTGATATCTTTTGATTTGTATATACCTTGCATAATAATATCTGCTTATCGTTAGGTTTTAGTTTTTTTAACTTTAATTTTTTTTAACATATTTAGTCGTTCAGAAAAATACATGATACATTAGAATTAGTCGGATTTTTTTTCAAAACTGTTTTTATTACGGCCGTTTAAAAAAAATTGATCGTATTTTACACTGCACACTGCAGAAGTAAAACCAGAACATACACAAACTCACCTCAACGCTTGCAAACACGGATACTCCATATAGAATGAATGTCGTCGGGGTTTACTCATGGTTTGATCCCTGGACCCTTTCTCTTTGCACCGTTTCATGAACTATTAAGACGATATCATTAAAATTATTAATAGGTTCAGCAGTTTAGGTTTTGTGAATCGTACATGCATACTGCTAAAATCATAATCCTTTCCTTTGGGTCTCACTCAGTGCCGGATTAAGCCAGCGCGGGGCCTGTAGCAAATTCTGTCAAGGGGCCCTTGGTTTGCTTTAGGTTCTCAAATTTAGGATATTAAATAAAACAAAACTGTTACAAATAAACTTTTCTGGGTTTAATATGGGCAAATTTAGAGATAACACTTTCAATGTCGACTTCTTTAAGTAAATCATGCTCTATATTCAACAAAGTGAGATGATTAAGACGTTCTTGGCCCATCGTGTTCCTTAATTCATTTTTAATACGTTTTAATGTTGAAAAAGAACGTTCGCCACTGCAGTTAGTGAAGTTTGGGAAACATGATTCTAAAGAATTATTTAATAAAAGTTTATAAAATTGCTGTTCCAGAGGCTCCTGTTTCTTGCTGTCAATAACAGTAGCCACATCTGTTTTCAGCAGCTCTGCGAACTGCACTAATTCGCCACCTAGGCTGTTCTCCAAATCATCTTCGTAAGCACTGACCATACTTGAGGATTTTTCCAAAATCTCTTCTGTTGTAAGTGATTTTAGCTGTCGAAATACTTCAAAAACACTAGTAATCTTATGATATGCCTAAGCGCTTCGCGTTTAAGACATGCAAGATATTATACGCTCCTATCTAAATTAATATTTTTTTATTACGGTCAGACAGGCGTTGGAGCGCAGGGCCCCCAAATTCGCGGGGCCCGTAGCATTTACTATACTCTTGCTACGTGGCTAATCCGGCTCTGATCTCATCGTACCCGTGTACAAATCAAGTGGTACGTTATTTCCAGAAAAAGTATTTAACTTATAGATGTTGAAAATATATAATTTTACCGGAAATGTAATGATGCCATCAATGTTAGAATATTGTGATGTTTGCAAGTTTTTCGCCGGATGTACAGCGCCAAACGGGTATCAAACGAAGTTAGACATATTAAGCAAGCCACTTGATAGTTTCTACCATCAATCCAGAAAGTTATGATTAAATTTCAGTTTCGGTTAGACCAAAGAACAGTAGGTAAATTACTAATCAAATGTAAGTATATTGTGTTGTAAATTGATGTAACATATAACGTAACGGTAGGCAGGTAATACTTGAACAACGTGATGTGTTTGTATGATGCCTACATAACCTATATTTATGTATGTCGAGTTAAATTGTTAGGTAGCCATCGAATAGGCAATGGTTAGTTAGTACCCTTTACTGTCGATTTTATAAAGCTACTTCTGCACTAGAGATGGGAAAAACGGGTCTTTTTAGTGATCTGCATCTTTGCATCTGGATCCCGTATGTGAGCCGGCTCACTGAACCGGTTCAAAAAGAGCCGAGTTCTGAATATGTTACTGCAGTCTGCCACTGAGTTACCTAGTTCAGTCAATCATATCACGACCTGTATAGAATCAAGAATGCATAGCCAAACATGTGATTCATGAATCATTTGAGCTGACAGATGCATCAAAGCGAGAACTGATACGTAAGTGTAAAATGTGCTTCTGTGTGTTAAGTGTTTCACTGAGCTATGCGGATTCGTTGATCCGTCGGCTCAAAAAAAAGTGAGTCGGCTCTCACGGATCTTCTGTCGGAGTCGGCTCTTTGAACCGGTTCAGATCTGAGTTACGCAAGTCTATTCTGCACTTATATTGGACACAAATCCTTTTTAACACGCTTTTATTAGCATCACCTTCATGTTTGTTTTTTGCAAAGGGATCTTTGAACGTGATGAAGCCCAAATAAAACGGTCGAAACGTCGCGGAATTGATTGCGTTTTTAACAATCTTCTGCCACATTCCTGATAATTTTATATTTTTATTAAAATTAGAGTTTAAAAAAGCTAAAACAATACGCTTTTATGAACTGAATAATGCTAAAGAATTTGACAGCAAAATTAGCTTTACTGTAAAAGCGTGGAGTGCTTAATATCCGTAATTAATTTTTCATTTACTAGCTAATGTTTTAATAAAGTCAATGAAATAAGTGAAATAACATACATAATTACACAAAAAGTATTTTATTTCAATAAACATATTTTGAGAATACGGTCTTTGCATCCGGTATTTAAATACATACTAACACAACTAGCCATTTTCTATTTGAAATAGAAAGTCAAGATCTTTATTTTTATTTATTTTTTTTTTAAATGAATGTTAAGAAATTTTTGTCGTGGTTGGAAGTGCTTTATTATTATCACTGGAAATACGAAATATTTATCCTGCAAGTTTCACGTTTCGTTGTAAACGTTCCTTAAGTCGCGACAAAGCAACCTATTTATGTAGGATGCTTACATATTAACTCGTGGGTGACACATTTTAAATTACTTACAAACATTTAACAACTTAAAATCTTTTTATGGGTAGGTACCTACTAATATTAAATTGATAAAACACTATTAAGATCATGATTTTACAATAATTCTTGTACAGAACAATTGTTATAAATTCAAGTTCGTATAATAATGCAACGAAACGAAACATTAATTGTTTATTGTATTTGTTGTTGCTAATTGCGCACGTAAGATCAAGGGGAAAATTAAAAAATCACCTGTAAATCACCTGGAAAAAATGACCATCTGTTATAAACAAGTTACCAAAAAAAGTGGGTGCGTTTGAAGTTATATTTCTTTGGCGTGAATAGAAAGTATATTTAATATACATGCAAATAATTTGAAATACAATCTTCCATAATAAAAATAAAAGAATAGTTACTTCTTACCACAACAGATTTATTTCAGTGTTTTGCTTATTATTCCAGCCACAGTGGTCTTAATGTATATAAATCTTCAATAAGTTTAAGAATAATACAAAAAATTAGCCTGAAATATTTCTTCCAAAATTTTATTTTGGTTTTTACTTTTATATTCAATCTACTGAGTAATCAAAAATACTATATTACAAATTCCATTGGATGACACTTAGAACAACAATATAATCAAAAGTTATAGTCGTCTAGAATATTATATAGTTTCCAAATAACAGAAAATGCATTGATTTCGTTCATCTGTCATTTCAGTGTGAGTCTCTTATGACCAACTTCATACTGTTGACTTTTCGTTAGCACCGCCGACTTCATATTTTTCGAATTTTCGGTAACTGTGCGCGCGCAACATCCTGCTAAAATTTTATTCTCAACGCGCTAAAGGAAGTACAATAAGTGTCGTTAATTACTACCTTGGAATGTATATCGCGTCAAAAAATATTTTACATTTAGAGAAATATGAAGGAGATTGTAGATCATAGATGCTCGACAACTGAGATCATTAGCGCCATTTTCGATGTCTTCGTGGTAAACTTGGTAAATGAGTTACCTGTGTTTATAAGTTCAGAAGTTGCACTGTACTCGCACA
Source organism: Venustoraphidia nigricollis (assembly GCA_034508555.1). NCBI lineage: Eukaryota > Metazoa > Arthropoda > Insecta > Raphidioptera > Raphidiidae > Venustoraphidia > Venustoraphidia nigricollis. The sequence continues at coordinate 74,575 of JAVRKA010000032.1, read as the reverse complement.
AGGTAAGCAAAGAGCCACGAGAGAGCGCAAAGGAAGGATAATTCCATCAAAAATGTAATTATAAACTGGGCGGTACTCTGCACGAGCCCATTATAGTTAAAGAATAGTATGCGAAGAAAACGACTACACATATAGAATGAAACGTGTCCATGTACCTTATAGTAAACATGTTATGCACATGCGTTTATGCAGTATATGTGTAACTCACTGACTTACTGATTCGTTCATAAAATTATAAAGGCCATTGCCCAGACAAAGTGATTTGATCCAATATTGCCGACAATTCTGTTTCAAGGCGTTTCTAGTGTCGAAACGGCAGCATTAGGAGGGCTGATTTTTGAGGAAGCTAAAAAAGGGCACTTTAGAGGTAAGACTTCCAGCAAAACCGACGTAGAACGAATCTGCGGGTAAAACATTTACGCAAACAAAGCCACAAAAGAGCATCAAAATTTCCGAACATTGCATTAAATTCAGAAGCGTAGCGGGCCTTGGCGGGGCCCCGTATAAAAATTTGTTTGGGGGCCCTTCCCCCGTTGAAGTAAATGACTTAATCCCGCAGCCCGCGATAACCGATGTAGGGTATTACCAACTTTTGAACGCACGCTTTACGCGGGAAAAAAAATTACTTTTTTTGACTTGTGTCATTTCTGAAATAAAAAAAAAATTGGGAAGTTTTTATTAATTTTTGCTTACGCACGTTGGGGGCCCCCGTGGCCCGGGGGCCTTGTATAATTGATACGGCAGATACGGCGGTAGCTACGCCCCTGATTAAATTATACTGTTTTTTCAGAATTCAATAAAAACATTTTTTTAAAAATTTTTTAAATTTCATCTCTTGCTAGAGGGAAATATTTACATTTTTGCTCAAAAACTATCTAAGTTTTGAAAATTTTTCTTCTCTATATAATCTCTTTGAAATATTAGTTTTTTATTTTCTGCTTTTTAAGACCCCTCAATAAAAAACATCTATTAAAATACTTTTTTTACTTTTATTTTAATTATAAGACTAAAAAATAAAATACGTTTTTTTTTCTTTTCTTCTCACTACTATTTAAGGTTCCATGAAGTTTCTAAAAGATTCTATGAACTTTCTAGAATTTTCTATGAAGTTTCTATAAGGTTTTATGAAGTTTTACAGTCTAACTCTCAATTATACATTCAGCTATTACTTCTGTACGCGAGAAGTAAATAAATATTACACCAAGGCAAAAAGACAGATGGGCAAAAGTAATTTCAATAAAAAGCATCTAATAATAATAAACAATAAATATTCTTTAATTATTCTGTACGTATTTGATCATTATTTGAGAATAAGAAAAGTATTTTTATAATTTTGGAAAAATGGAAAATTCCGTGTCTTCATTCTAATTGGATGCCTTAAACAACGAAATTTGTTTCATTTGTTTTCATTCTCCATATAAACGACGGCGTATAGGTATCATTTGTCATGTTTTAATTTATTATTAAATGTCAATAATATTTTGCAACAACTTTTAAAATAAAACAAAATTACTACAGAGGTGCTGTTTTGCTTTTGTTTTGTGATTACGTATATAAATTATGTAATGTTGGTATTACTTTATATAGGTGCAATAAGAAAAAATATATTCTTGTATATGCACCGGTGCTTGTGAATGAAGTGTGGTCTTTAAGAATTACAAAAGACAAAGCATCTCAATTAGTAATGTGATTTCGGTTTCAAGCAGTGTTTTCTATTTTTAAAGTGAATTTTTTATCTCGTAGTAACGCAAAATTTTCATATCCCACTGCCGAGCTACTCGTTTTTAAAAATTATTTTATATATCAAAATTACCGAGCTGGGTAGAGTAGTGGTAACAGCACTAAACTCGCATTCGGGAGGTCCGGATTCGAATCCCGGCGGGGGCAGATGTGGCTGGGACTTTTTCCTACTGTTTCTCGCCGAGAAACGGTAATTCCTGTACCGGCTATCTTGATTGAGGTTTTCCATGGTTTCCCTCAATTAATTCCAGATAAATATCGAGATGGTTCCTTATTTAAGGCCATGGCCGATTACCTATCAAACTCCCAGTTCAAAAATTACCTATCCTATCCTAATTTCCTATAATTCCTTCATTCGCCCATTGCTATTAGTTAAGTTGAAGTTTTAGAAATGTAGAAAATAACGGGAAGTGTGGTAGATGGAAAATAGTAATGGTGCGAATGGCGTCTGTTATGACATAAAAGTCGACAAACGGACGTTAAACGCATTATTATTATTATTTTATGTATCAAAATTTTATTACTTTTGCGACGAAATAATGAAATAAAACATAACCTATAGCTCTTCTGGAAACATACATTTCAAAAAAAGTTTCATCAAAATTCGTCAAATAGTTTGTAGTTAAATTCATACATACAAAGAATTATATTGGTATAGATAATATAGCTCGCTTTGTTTTCGTGGATAGAGTTATGGCGCAGTACCTCTGTAAATAAAACACAGTTGCAGGGAGGCTGGTATATCCCACAATTCACTTTGTTGTAACGTACGTACCACAGGAGAACGAACGAAAACCAGCAGAAGGTTTCTTATTACGATCGGTACAGCAAACGTATAATTATGCGGTGGCATTTCTATCTATGGACCTATTGCCGCTTTCGTTCTCTCTACAACCTTTAAACATTCGTTCTATAAGGCTCAAATTCGAAAGTGGCGAATAAACTTTGATTCAGAATAGTGTTTTACCATAGTGCGTTGGGTTAACACGACCAGGGCCGTCCATATGTTATTCAGATGAGCCTCTCATAAAGAAATGACACCCAAAAGATTGTTTTCCATATGAACGACCAGTGTCGGATTTGGTAATTTAAGACCCATGGGCACAAAAGCTATGGGGGTCCCCATCTAAGGAGATGCAATTTGTTAAAGTGATTACAAATTTTTACTGAAAATTTATTAAGAGTATCGATGACACAAGATTACTAGAAAGTAAGGTTGGGCCTTACCATTGTTGAAGCGGGAGTAAGTAGCTTGTGGAGTCTTTTTCCAACTTGTTCTCTGTATCGAACTTGGCCCTTTTTTCACATTTATGTTTTTGGTGAGATTTATGCTGCACAATACAGAAATGAAACTTACGCAAAAGCTACATCTAAATGTTCTAAATTAATAATAATAATAATGCGTTTAACGTCCGTTTCTCGACTTTATGTCATAACAGACGCCATTCGCACCATTACTATTTTCCATCTACCACACTTCCCGTTATTTTTCTACATTTTTAAAACTTCAACTTACGTAATAGTAATGGGCGAAAGAAGGAATTATAGGAAATTAGGATAAGGTAGGTAATTTTTGAATTAGGAGTTTGATAGGTAATCGGCCATGGCCTCAAATAAGGAACCATCTCGATATTTATCTGGAATGAATTATCAGTTACTCTACGGTGAGATATCTAATTAGATATCGCACCGTAGAGTAACTGGTAACTCATTCCGCCGCGAAAGTGGAAAGATTCGGGTTTGAATCCCGACGGTGCTGGTGGATAAAAATAAATTTTTCTGATTTAGCATTGTAACAATGAATGTTTAACCATTATGGTTACAATTTTAAAATCACAGTTCGTTGTGCAACCCGGTCTACAAAAGCTTTTTGTATGATTTTTGTCCAAGCCTGTGTAAATGAATCAGCAAACAGAAGCAACAGCGCGTTATTCTGAAGAACAGATAAAAGTCACGTTTACAACAGAAGTATTGCACCTACAGCTACCGTTGAATGTAACGAATTATAAGAGAGAAAATTGGTTTGTATATCCGAGACGTTTTCTGTTTTGATTTGTCAAAATTATTATTGCATTCCGAAGCGTATGAGTTGATTGAAGCCGTTAACAAAATATACGATGCCGCAAAATACGTATATAAATTATTTCTAAAGCTAGGCTTCCATTGTCTCACGAAAGAAAACTAAAGCTGAGGAACCGCACTTCGATCAGACGTCGTAGATGAAGCCTTAAAGAAAAATAGGGAAAATTTTCGTTCAATTTCAGTACTATAGTAAGGTTATTCGATTTTTAGAACAATGTCCAGATAAATATCTTAAATTTTGTGTTATCGATGAATATTTGATACACTCAATTACTAATTTTCACAACTTTCTTGCAGTGTATTGTATTGAATTAAACATGTTTGTGTCAGGGAATGTACAAAATAGAAATATAGCGACGGGCAAAGCGTAACGTGTCAAGTGGTAGGCGGGTTACTATCGGTCGGGCGGACCATGTCGCTGCCTCTACGTTCTAGCGTCGCCGTGTATTTCTGTACCAAAGATGGGATATTTCGAATGAAAATTGTCGAACTATTCGATTATTAAAATATTGTCTCGAGAGGTAATAAATTACTATACTACGCTCTTTTTTTACTTTTTAAAACACTGCATGCAATTGTCTCTCTCTGTATTTAAGGTAGTTGTCGTGGTTAAGGCACACCGTCCGAAAATTCTTAATTTTTGTATACTTATTAAGGACATGATAATACAATTACTCTGAAAATTTGAAGTCGATCGACCGTATATAATCCGAGATAAATTCAATTAAAAATTAGATAATTAACATTGATTGTATACGATCTCTGTAGTTCTGAACCAGTTTCTTATTTATAAAAAAATAACTAATTGTCAGAAACTTTCCAAAAACTGACGGTCTTTCAATGCATTTGTTGAGTTTAAAAAAAATAAGAAAAAATTTTTGACCGTCTTATTATTTATAAATAACGGTTTAAAGTTCAACAATTTATAGAAAAGTATACATGCATATGAATACTGTATGGGTTACGTTTCCACGGGTACAGTCTTGCGTACAAATTATCGATCACTTAGCTACAAGCTAGTATACTTTTGTGGCGCGTGTAATCTATAACTTTTTGACAACATTGTACCACGGCAACTACCTTAATATATGATTACTTAGTCTTTTATCTACCACTATTGTATGAAATATTGCATGCATATGACTCTTTCAAGTCTCATAATCAAAAATTAATTCGTTCTATAATCATACCGAATGCTATGTGTTTTCACTCGAGTTGCTTATTTGCACAATACGACTATACTTACGTCTTTTATCTTTGAAGCACTGCATGCAGGTGACTCATAAAATTGAGAATTAAAACTGAGAGCGAAATCAATTCGAGAATTGAAACTTTCATTCATTCGCACATCTATTATTACGATAAATCAACTGAAAGAATATTTTCGAAAGAATCATTCGAATAGCAACCTTTAGATTATCAAAATCATTCGATTATTCCCAAGCACTACCGTACACAACGTACACTATGATGTTTTAGTCATACAAATATTATGATTTCAAACTAAAAACTCAAGGATAGCTTGAAATCGGTTCAGCAGTTTCAGAGATTACCCTCTGCAGATAAACATACAAACTCATGTCACCGGTTTATGATATTAGTCTAGATAGGAGAACCGTGCAAAAATTCGATTTCGAGTTTTTGGTGAATTTCTAATATGTGGTGGGAGTGAAGGAGCGATATTTGCTTATAATTCTCACTTATTATAAAATCTCGAGAACTCCCCTGTTGAAATAATTTCACTAAAGTATAAACTAAGCTAAACTATTATTTTAATACAGCGACGTAGTCGAATGTTTAATTGTAGACAAATAATAAAGGTTAATAAATAACACCTTTGCTTCCACCATATTACTTTTTATGATATACTAGAACATCAAAAAAATAGAAATAAATACTTCTTGCAGTCAACTTTCCCTAAGAACCAGCGTTGCCAGATTTTTTTCTTGCCAAGTCGGGATTTTGGAACTTTTTGAGTGAAAAAAGCGGGATTCTTTCGTCAAAATCGGGACATAGTGAAAAAACGTATATAATCAGAAGTTTTTAAATATTTATCTTTTTATTTGAGTTCAAATTACGTTTACGTGACAGTAAATAGTAAAAATAGCCATAGAAAATGTATTTTAATAAAAATATGATATTTTAAATCAGATTTACCCTGTCGTTAAATAGTTGAGTCTTTATTCGTCTTCTGAATAAAAAAAAAATAAAAAACACAGAAATCAAAATCAAAGAAGTTTTATTCATTAGAAAAATATGGCGTTTCAAACAACAGTCTGAGTAGTGAGTGTTACAAATTGCAATTTACAATAAGAGAATAATTATTTACGCACGGTCGAGTTATCCCCGAAAAGCGGGACTGGGCCTGTCCAGCGCGGGACATTTAATTTTGATTTAAAAATCGGGACGTCCCGCCAAAATCGGGACGTCTGGCAACGCTGCTAAGAACACACTTCTTAAAACGACTTTCACAAGAACTTCAAGTAGTGTTTCGGTGTTCATTCCTTCAACGCAAATTTTCTAGTGAAACTAGTTATACGAACTGGTTTCAATCAACAAACGTTGTTTATTCTGTGAATCTGCTCCTTTCGACATTTGACGTCTTGCGAGATCGGAAACTATTTCGGTTCGTTTCGAAAACCAAACTTACGTCGCACCGATCGCATTCTGTACACACGAGAGCGACGTTGTCCGTGCTATATGCGCGCACCAGTTTAATCTGCGTTGCCATGACAACACGGGAGAGCTATCAACAATGCCAACCGCCCCCCGTTTGTGTCTGTCTGCGTGTACACGAATATCTATTTGTCGGTGTGTGCTGTGTGTGTGTTAGCGCCTCTTCTTCGTGGTCTGCGATCATTCCAAAGTGACTTCGATCTTTAGTCCATCCTCCTGAGTATATATGTATTTTAAATTAGACTTGAAAGTTGAAATTTTCCATCGCAAGGCCTTGTGACGTGTTTGTCCGAACTTTATTGGTTTGAACTTTAAATATATATATTTTTACAGAAAGTTCAGCTCCTTATTTTTAATTAAAACAAATAATTCAAAGGATATTTTATGGAGCAGATAAATTAGTTAATATTTATTTTGTTTAACACGACGTTTCGTAATAATTTATTACTTCTTCAGGTGCTCTATAAACAATAATATAAAATAATTTGCACTGATTTTTCACTCGGCACGTGGTAGAACATGATTAATAATAACAAGTAATTAAAAAACACTTGAAAATTCTACAAAAATTCTTTATTACTCGACGATCGTTTCGGACAATAAGTCCATCTTCAGGAGTACAAAACTTATACTCATATAAGTTTTGTACGTTCCAGGTTCGTTTCGGCTTTGAAACTATTTTGCTTAAGTTTGGTAACGAATTGAACGTTGGTTTTTGCACACATATTGTGTAGTGTAGTTTTCATGCGGTTTAAAAAATGTGCGGCCTGAATTGAACCCGAAGTCACCAGCAAACACGTTGATCCTTACATTCACAGTGTACTGCTGTTTCAGAACATCAGAAGCACCAGTAAGGTACACATGCTCTCCCCAAACCAGGGATGGGTCAATAACTTCCCGTCTTTTTTTGGCATGTTATGAATAATGATACTTTTTTTTTTGTACGGAGGGGGAAATCCAGTTACGGACACCCAGGTGTTCCCTGGGTAGTGTGGAAACTCGGACTCTTTGTGTCCCCCCACGGTACCGACCTCCAGTCATTCCTTCGCGGAGGGAATATAGAGGCGCAAGTATCGAAAACGTTGAGCTGAAGCGCCGCCATACGAAAAGTATTTATACGTGAATTTTGATTAAAAATTAAACAAAAAAAATGACCGACCGTCAATCATGTTGACGTTGTTTCAAAGTTAGAACCGTCAGATGGCAGCATTGCTGTATTGTGTCTTAATGTATATCTATATATATAATTTTAATAATTAATAAATTTACAAAAACAAAAGCAATAATAAATTTTTTAGTTGTTGATGTCGGTAGAGCAAGCAATTATCTATAAAATGATATAAAATTTATGTGGAGCAAATGTGTGGTTTTTTCGAAAAAGGGAGGCAAACATCTTAACCTTAACATATTAATATATATATGATGATTATTATTATTATACGATATTACTTTTTACAAAGTACTTACAGTATTTCTAATAGCTTTTTATAGTACAACATTTCGTGCCTTACCTTATTTATTTGCATCGATTTTTAAAAAACTAAATTTTGCAGCATTTTGGAAAATCTTAGGGTATTTCCGCGCGAAGAGAATTTTTCCAATCCCTCATCGACACACAGCCAGCCACCGGCGCGCATTCCCTCCCGACTGCACCACCCCCGCCGTGTACCGTCTTCCATAAATTCTATTATTTTGCTATAAATGAGATATCGACCCGCACGTACAGTCTGTGACAAAAATCGCCGTTCAAATGTTTGTGACAGCAAATGTACAGTCACCTAAACAACATCGACACGTGTTTATAATTATTTGAATTGTTATTTTTGTTTGTTCGTAAATTTACAGAAAAGCTGATCCCCAAAATGGGAATTTGTTCGTGACTCTATATTTGTACCAAATTTCAATTTTTTTCGTACAGTAGATTTAGAGAAAATAAGTTGTGACAGACGGACAGATCCTATAAGGATTCCGTTTTTTCATCCTAAAAATAAAAATATGTAAATCGGTTGAGTAGGAACCTGCTGGCGAACTGTCAAAAGAAAACGGCTGGCGTTTTAAGTAACGCCGAGAATGTTCTTTACACAGAAGTACGCGTAGTTGCAAGTAAACTTGTGCTTCAAGAAATGACAGTAATGCGTATTATAATGATTTATGGTATATTTTATATACGTTGAAAATATAAAAGCAAGAATTTTAATGGTTTCGTAAGTGATGATTTTGAACCAATAAACACTCAGTCACTTCATAGCATACTTCAGGTCGAATTACAGTATTTATTTTAATGGTTGATTCGTTCATTTGGCTACACTCTTGAAATCTGAAATTGAAACAAATATACTAGACATCTAACTCAGCGATTTTCAACCAACTGCCAATAATGTTTACTTGACTGCGGAAAAGGAAGGATTATGATTTAACACATGAATCGACTAAGCGTAATTTTTTTGTGTATTTGTCATATGGCAACATACACTATTGGCATCGATCGGATGGCGGGACCTAGGGGTCAGACCAAAATTTCTCGACGTTTCATAGCCTCCTAAATACTTTGGCACCATTTTTAAAAATGTTTATATATATATATGTATATATATATATATATATATATATATATACACGTGCGGACTATAACTTTCAAAAGAGCTAATTGATTTTAACGAAATTTTGTCCACATGTTGAAATGGGCCCAATCGGACCATTTTAAGGGTAGTTTTTAGGGGTTGAAAAAAGTTTTTGGGCCAAAAAATACCGAAAAAAATTTCAGAATCATTTCAAAATTGAAATTTAACGTTTTAGTAAAGATTAAAATATGCTGTTAAAATTTCAATAAAATCGGCCTGACAGGACCGGATTTACAAATTTTATGAAAACACTAGTTTGCAGATATTGAGTTATTTACTGAAATGTGTATTTGATTTGGTGTAGAGGTTCGATTGATAATAATTGCAATTAAGAATTGTCGGCAGGGTTTTGGCACTGCGACCCGGCTTTTTTATATACTTAATATCAAACGAAACAAAGGTAATTTATTTTTAACAATTTACACTTTTTTCATAAAGAAAGTACCGTCTTACTTTTTCCATTTTAAGCTACTTTATATACCTGCCTTAAAATAGAGATTTATTTTTAGAGAAAAAAACACGCTCAATCGATTCCGACCCGCAACTCTGTACCTATCTCTTTTAAATTAGATGTTAATATAAATGTCTCTGATAAACTAACAATAATTAATGTGATATAGAAAAAAGTACGCTGAATTGATTAGTTCAAAAGCAAATCCGTATCTCTTTTAATTTTGAGGTTATGGCAGCTTAAAATGTATAAAAATTAAAATCAGTTAAAACGACAATATTTTCTGAACTCAAAAAGCTACAGAGGCGCAAATGGAGAAACTAAGAGATACACAGAAGTGGGGCTGATCGGAATCGTTTCAGTGTAGTTTTTTCTGTAATTAAGTTTAATATCAAATCGTACCAGAAAACGTTTTGTAATGGGTGTAAAAATTGTGGTAAAGAAATAGCTTTCAAAAATGTAACCAAGAATCAAAGCTGGTCTGATATTCCCGCTCAGACTAACTTGTTATAAAAATCTCTGAAGTGAACAGAATATTACGTAATTTATCTATAACCTGAAAGCCGAGCCGCGCAATAGGCAGAAAGAGAAGGGTGGCGGCCGGCAAAAGGAGAAGGGTGGGTTAAACTGAACTGCAGAGAGCTCAGTTGGCTGTGCAAATGACATTGAAGCGACTCCGACGGCTTATCAGACACAACCATGCGAGCTTATTTTGTGGAGGTATCGAATCACCTTATTTTTCCCTCTTCTGCAAACTTAACATGTCTCTTATGGTAGAAGCGGTTGAATCGCTTCATACTGAGGCTCGTAAGAAAGACTGCAGATTGAAGTAGCTCGACAACTGACGTCATTAGTGTCTGAACAAAAATAAATTTACGGTTACTAAGTACCAGCTGTTCAATTTTTCACCCGTTTAGGTCTATATTACGAGCAGTGTGTGTTTGCATGCAAAATGCACTTACACAAGTTTTGGAAATCTTTAATTTCTATGAAAAATCTTACCCAGTCTTTGATGTTTATGCTTCAGAATAAACAAGAAATATGTACCATTCTTCCCATATGATTTTTAGTCAAGTTTTTACAGTTTATTTGATCTAAATAAACGATTTAAAATTAGATAAAAACGAGAAAATTGGCATAAGTTTTACACAAATTTTTGACAGAACAAATTTAATTTCAAAAAAATTATTGAGCAATCCAAATTTGTCAGTATTTTTAACATAAACTTGTAAAGAAAACACTTCAAAATGTTAATTAGCCTTCCCGTAATTCGAAATTTCACGAAGTGCTATAAAGAAATATTGACGATTATCACGTTTTCTGATTCAATTTTTAGGGTAAATATATGTACAAGTCAAATTTGGTAAAACCTGGTGCTTAATCACTGCTAATAAAATAGTAATTAAACGAGTTTTGCAATCAGAGTTCGTATTTTCCCGAGAGGATATTTTACAATCTGAGGAATTACTCACCTTAAATGGATAAAACAGCAATTTCGTGAAAGATCAGATCGTTTAGGCCTAGACTTGTCGAGGAATGATAATTCTTGTGTCATACGGAGACGGGAATTTTACAAAACTCGTCTCGAGTATCTCTTTCGTCTCGATAACGACGAGATATTGACAGTTTAATCCCTCATTCGACCACAAATAAGAGATGAGAACAATTTTTACTCTCGTGTTCATATTTCTCGTCTAATCGAATCGAGAGTTGTGAACGCTTATTTTGGTTTTTTTCCTGTTTTAGGCTAGGGTGGCTGCGAGGTAGAATACTTGCCTCGTAACCTAAAGGTCGTAGGTTCGATTTCGTCGGTCCGGTGTCTTTATTATTATTATTTTTTGTTCCTTTTTTACAGTTATATCAGTATCAATTCTGTAGTGTTATGGAGTTTCTTTTTTCCACAGTTCCATAGATGAAAAACGTGTCGTAGCCTACTTTCAGATTATTCTATCAGTGATGAACAGCTTTGATGGCACCAAAGTTTTCTTACCAGTTCGAGTTTTCAAGCTCTGCAAGTCGATATCACTCCAGCGTCTACACTCACACAAATACATTACATATTGTACATAACGTATACAGAATGTTTCAGAATCATATAGTCGGGTCTAATCATTTAAATTTTTTTTAGTTATAGTAGTAAAAAGAACAACTCTTTCGTACAATCAACCATATTAATATTATTTGTCTTTCAATTGCGAAAACTGTAGCTGTTAAAAGCATAGTTTACCTGTAAAGTGTACCAATTGTTTTTTCGAAATTTTAGTTGTACTAGTTTTGTAAATAGAGAAGGAAGCAGTTTTAGAGTATCATATTCAAGAAAATTACAAAAAAAAATTTTTTTTAGTCACAGAATAATAATAATAATAATATAGCCTCAATATTCCCATTGCAGGGAAAAGGCCTCCTCCAGCTTCTTCCATTCGGATCGGTCTTTGGTTTTCCTTGTCCAAAGAGGTCCAGCAAATTTGGCAAGGTCATCCCTCCATCTTGTTACTTGTCTACCAACTTTTCTTTTATTGTAAAATGGATACCACACCGTTGCTCTGTATGACCATCTATTATCCTCACATCGGTGTACATGGCCCGCCCACTTCCACTTAGCCTTTTTACATACATAAATCGCATCACGTACTTTTGTTTTATTAGGAATAATTTTATTTTTAACTTTATCTAAAATTTTTAAACCGAGCATACTTCTTTCCATTGCTCTTTGAGTGACCTGTAGTTTCTTAATTTCTTTTTTTTGTGAGTGACCACGTTTGCGCTCCATACGTCAAAATCGGAATTATACATGCATTAACCCTTTCAGGACCATAAGATTGTAGGAGCGAAAGTAACCATTTTTTTACAATTTAGGATGATCTAATTTCCAGTGATCATAATCAAAGAATGACGGTTCAAATGCAGTGTTGCCATATATAAAAAATGAAAAGATACGTTCAGGAAATAATAAATGTAAAATGACACCCACTAGTTTCTTAGTTATTCACTTCTTTTAAATTTTTTGTTGGGACAAATGTGTCCCCGTAGTCGTTAAAGAGTTAAACACTTTAGTTTTCAAATAATTAATTGTTAACACAATGATAAATGAGCGACTCGCCGGAAAACCACATAAAAATTAAAATTAAACCAAATTTGGCTCCAGATAAAATTTTGAAAAACTTATTATTCGAAAGTTTGACTCTTTTAGATAACGTAAAAATCATAATGGCAAACGTTCACGCCTAGTTTTGGGGAAGTACTAATTAAAAATTGTCGAAACAACTGTCAGTCATGTTTGAACTATATTTGTCTCTATCAAACACGTACGCAATTTACTGCTGCATTCAAATTATGTCTAATATTATTGATTATTTTCTTAAATATTAAAATTTTAAATTTTGTTTTATATGGTATAATATTTAAATAAAACAATAACATTTTTATTACAACAAAATACTAACGTAATTACTACCATACGGTGGTAGACTAATAACCAACAAAGAACCCTAAAAAGTGTCTTTATATGTATGCAACAGTTTTGGTCCCACCCTGTATATGAACATAGTGTTTAATCCCACAGTATACGGAAAGATTACGATAACTGATAGCTTAACTCTAGAAAAAGAGGGGAGTTGTTCCCGTTTTTATGTAATGACAACATTTAAAGTCAAATGTTTCTTATAGGGTAGCTTATTAGCAGTTTTTGTGTTAAAATCACGAGTAGGTTGGCTTTTTTGCCCGTCAAAAACCTTTATCTATATAAAACGCGCGCCTTCTTTCATTTTGTTTCTGAACAACAATCGTGTTTTATCTCACGTTCTTTATATGTCAAAAAACTTGTTCAGCTTTTCCCATTTTCGTAATTTTGTTTTATATACATAGTGAAAGTCGTTTGCAACGACATCGGTTATAACGATAAATTGAGTACAACAATGTCAAATCAAAACTTTTATCCTGATCAAAATTAACTCACCAGTCAGTGTTTCTGCTATATTTTTGGTGTTAAAGGAATAATTGGAATGGAAGCATGTTTTGCCTTCTGATGACATCATGTGACAATTATAATACCATCAGATGGTCGAAGCAACATTCTCCCTGGAACACTAAATGGTTCTCTTGCGGAGATTTTGCAGGTAGCAAATGTACCTTCAGATCTTCAGCATACTAGTTCACGAACATCTGATGATTTCAATGCTTACTTCGGTTCCATCAGAAAACAAGATGTGGAATCCAATCCGATAATTATTTCTGTATTAAAAATGTAACAGAAAAACTGAGTGGTTGGTTGATTTTGATCAAGAGTGTATATCACCTGAAGCAAAAGAATCGCTAGAGTTTCCAAGAAAAAACAATCTCGAAACTAGCTACTAGAATAATACGCGGCATAAAGATTGTTTTTGTACAGGATGATTTATTAAAAATATGTCACATTTATGAGAACTTGTCAAAAAAAATTATTTGACCATGGCCTTTGATTGTGATCATATAATTAGAGATTTTATACATGCAGGAGCAATCCAGTGTCGTTGCGAAATGTAGAACATTAGTTTATACTCACACAAACGATTGATCTACTTAGAAAAATGTCGTTTCTAAATGGAAATTGTACATGTATACACAGTTTAAAAATCGTTTCTATTGATGAATTATTTTTCAAGCAGGATCGATTTGAAATGCTTTCTTATAAAGGAATAGCTGTGGTTATTAATCTAAGCTCAGTGTCAAATCATTTTCTGACAATACTTTCCGTAATGCAGCATCAGTATAGGCTTCTTTCTGCTTAGACTCTAAATAATTGGAGACGGCAATACTTTTCATGAAAGAAATTATTTCCAGTTATCTGGTATAATTTTGTGGAAATTAGCAAATGCCTATTTTTTGTTCAGCGTCAAGTTATGTACTTGTTAGCGCTGCTTGACTGCTATGTCGTTATTAATACGTGCAACATTTAGTTTCCAAGACTAATGATAATGATGAAATTTATTCACATAGTAAATACGTCAAAATTAAAAGACCATTACATAAAATCCACAGTAACAACAATATTTACAGGCATAGTTTAAGCTCATGTACCATAAGATCAAATGCACAGTAGGCATCATCACGCGGACGACGATTGGAATTTCGACCGGTCGGACGTGTCTCGGCCGGTTTGCCGGCCACACACCGAGCTGAATGACTTTTGCACTCTGTATATTTTTCGATCATGCTTTATATACGCGGTACAATACATTGATATGAATAAAATGCAAACAGTATTTCGTTCGTAATCAGGCAAGCGCCGTTGAGTTGTTTTTGGTTTTGTTATTTCTGTTGTTTCATTGCAATTCTTTGTTTCGTTTCGTTTTACATGCAAAACGCCAACGGCTCAGAAGATGTGGCGATGCGTTGTTGGATATCTAAAGTTGAAACTCTCTTCGTATTACAGATGAATATAAACTTTGCTAATTGTGTTTCTCTGCACCGCGAAGAAAATTAACACATAACTTTATATTGTTACGTTAAAGATTCGTTGCGGACATTATTTTATGGACCGATGTTTTTAATCATGCGTCAACGGAGCTTGACCCTGATCGTATTCGTTAAGTACACAGCCTATAGCAGCGTCACAGCGCGGTAAATCATTGCACTTTTTGATGGACTTTACACCCTAGACTTGAAATTCTTTTGAATACTGTTAAAATGTGGTTACGTATTCAAAAGCATTGTTTTAGACTCTTGTTTCTATGTTAATAAAGTCTATTTTGGCGCACTCTCGACATCGGTTACGTTCACAAAAATAGTTTCGGGTACGGTGTAAAATTTTTCGAAGTCAAAACTCACGATTAGACCAGGGTCGATAGTGTTGAAAATGGTAAAAAGTGAAACAAAATTAAAGTATAGGATGAAACCCATTGGAAAAGGTAGAGAATATAACAAAAATGAAAGGAAAAATAATTTACGGTCGATCTGAGGTCGGGAAGGGCAAGGGGGTGAGTTTTTAAGGGTAAAAAACGGTTTATCTCGATTTCCGGCAAAACTACAAGTTCTATGAAAAAAAGTTAAATGGCAAAGTTGTAGGTAATAAAAATATCTACAACTTTTGTTTTTACACTTTTTTCACATAACCTCAAAATTTATGTGAAAAATTCAAATAACCAAGTTTTTGGTTTTTTATTTTTATCTTTTGCAAAAAAAAATATTTTTTCACGAAATTTGGTGAAAACTTACCTTTTTATGTCCCAAACACACAGTAATTTTTTTTATTTAAAATATTCATTTTTTCACCTTATTTTGACTTAATATCGAAAAAGCACCCTAATTTTCAATCGAAAATTCTCACGTCAAAATATCTGCTTTTTTAAAAAAGTCGGTGGGTGTTTTGTTCCTTGAAATCTCTACTTTCTGATGGTATGAAAAAAATATACATTACTACGGTAAATGTTCTCAGAAAATGCAAATAAGTTATCTTAAAATAAATAAATAGGCATCTACGCATATAATTTCTAAGATTATATGCGTAGATGCCTATTTATTGCTATTATATATAAGGGCTAGACGCGCTTCCATAGCAACAGTATTGTATTTCTATTTCAACAGGGTTGTCAGTTTTGGAATTCGATAGGTCAAGGAAATGTCAAAAAATGTTGAAGGAAGATTTTTATGAAAATAAACCGGTCAAGTGCAAGTCTTAGTCGGGTACCGATGGACCGTCCCACAAGGAACAAATTTTGTCAACCAACTTTGATACCATTCAAAATCTTTGCCCCTAACTGCATAGTTAAGCCAGAAATTTCTCTGAAACGTAAACATATTATTTATTATTTATTATTTATTAAACATAAATTGTTTATCTGTATATATTTTGTTGCTCACATAAAATAAAAAACCCGGGTCGCAGTGCCTAAACCCTGCCGACAATATAGTGTATTTGCTTGTATAGGGCCGTGTGGTTTTATACTTTTATTATGTGAAATTAAGTTTGTTTTTAGGCAAAATAAAAAATTTAACCCCTTAATACACCCCTTAAAATAACATTTTTTTCTTAATTGTAATATTATTATCAATCTAACGTCTACACCGAATTAAATACACCCTTCAATAAATAAGTCACTATCTGCAAACTAGTGTTTTCATAAAATTTGTAAATCCGGTCCTGTCGGGCCGATTTTATTAAAATTGTGGGGACACTTTTTAATCACTACCAAAGGGTTAAATTTCAATTTTGAAACGATTCGGAGAATTTTTTCGGTATTTTGGGGCCCAAAAACATTTTTCAACCCCTAAAAACTACCCTTAAATACCCCGATTACGCCCATTTTAAATAGGCTTCTTGCGGTGGTGGATTTCAACACATGGCCCAAATTTCGTTGAAATCAATTAACTCTTTCGAAAGTTATCGCGCGTACACACACATATATATATATATATATATATATATATAAACATTTTTAAAAATGGTGCCAAAGTGTTTAGGAGGTTATGAAACGTCGAGAAATTTTGGTCCGACCCCTAGGTCCCGCCATCCGACCAACGCCAATAGTGTATGTTGCCATATGGCAAATACACTAATAATATAAATTCATCTATCTAGCCATATTGGTAATAATTAATTAATTGTGCGTGTGTGTAAATAAAATAATTCAAAGTTTTAAAATGGAATTTGAACTGTAAACAGAGCACTTAAATCATGCGGCGGAAAACGCGTGAGTTAACCGCTCTCCACGTTATGACCGCAGGGCCCGCAGGGCTATGAGTTAAGCTTTGCCGCTTGTCTGTACACATCTAGCGTTGTTAGCTTGCGGCTAGTGTGTTGCCATCGCCAACTTGCCGCACCGTCTTCGTCGGCTCTGTTTCCCCCGATGTACCCTATAACATCGCCAATCGTAAAAACAATGGAACGTATTCAAGCAATTTTTAAAAAAATGGTAAATTTTCAGCAAGAGTTATGGAAGCCTAGTGTCAATCAATAATTTTTAAAGTATTTAATATACTTAATATGTATTTTTAAATGGTTTTATTTAACTTTCGGTTCAGTATACTATAAATCTTGCGAACGTTTTTTTATCAATTTCGCGTTATCCTATTGAGTTGCAATTTTACAAACGTGTGTAATTTCGATGACAATACAATATTATGAAATATTATGGTGAGTTCAGGCGAAAATCGCACAACTGAAACCTTAAAAAATAAAGTAGATAAGAAAAATGTTCTTATGTTAAACGGTTTTATTGTACAATTGGTAGTATACTAGAAGCTATATAATAATTATTATATAAAAATGATTTGTCGGGAAAAAGGACTTTTTAGGTAAACACTTATTTGTTATTTATAGCGACGTTTCGTCCCTTGCTTGAGACTTTTTCAAGCTTTATAACTATTAAATGTTTTGATCAAGTAGATATAAAAGTAAAAATACACATGTAAATATAAATTTGAGTTAAACAATTGTTCATTAAAAAGCTTGTAATAATTCCGTTTGTAAAAAATATTTTTACGGTTGATGTTCAAACTATTAAAATATTTACATGTGTATTTTAACTTTTATATCTACTTGATCAAAACATTTAATAGTTATAAAACTTGAAAAAGTCCCAAGCAAGGGACGACACGTCGCTATAAATAACAAATAAGTGTTTCCTTAAAAAGTCCTTTTTACCGACAAATCATTTTTATATTAATTACCAAAAACAAAAAAGAAAAAAAGTCTATCATTATTATAGTTCATCAATCTGGGCTTTGATCAGACTAGACTAAAAACGTGGCGTTCATTTGGTAGAAAACGTTCTTTTGTTGGAACTTGGAAATGATATTTGACTTTCGACTGTCTTTTTTGACCTTAATAGTGACAAATGCACGCCACGATTTTATTTTAATTTGATCAAAGTCCCAGATTAAATTTTGCTATTTCAAGACTCCTTTTAAAGTGTTGTTCCTTTCGCTCGTTCGCTCAAACCTTCAATACAGAAACAATCTCATTTGGACTCGAGCCAACAGAAAATATTAAGATATTAATTATGAGGTGTATTATCGACACCAGTGCGGTCCTGTTGAAGAGTAAGTGTAGTGGTGTCGGTGTAGTGTAGACAGTGTAGTATAGGGTAGACACTAGACAGGCATGAGTGTAGTACAGTGTAGTTGTGTGCGTGTATACAGAATGGAGGAGTATAACCCGACCTGGCCCGCCCCACCCGCTACACACATCATGCATTTAAATAGCCTCATTAATTGTCTAGTCCCTGTGTTTTTGGTTATATAGGTGATGTGATGATGTCAATACTAGAGTCCGTTTATTATTTGATCGATCACATATCTATATATCTATTATCAACGATATGATTTGATCCGCTCAACATTTATTTGTCTTATCATTTATCAATATCCAACAAAAAATGATGATCGATGTCAATTAATTGAATACAATTATTTCATAACAAATAATAAATTATTAAGCCTTTCAAAAACAGTAAATTTTTGAGATCCTGCTTTAGCACTGGCCACTCATGTTAGACAGGAAATCCTTTTTATTTTATTGTTTTAAAAAAAAGGTATGGTACGCTATGAAAAAGTGATGAGAGTGATTTTTTTACGATTTAACATCAAAATAAACAAGATGAAGTTGCTCGCACCAAAAGGTTACCAACAGAATAGAGGTAGTGATTATGCTCATATGCGCGCAGCGTCTAATAGCTGTATTTATGCTAATCTCACTTAAGTCTCTTTATTATTTTATTTCAATTAATTATTTGCATACAAATTAAAAATTAGTTTTAATATCACGTCAAAGAAGTATAACTTCTAGCACGCGTACACAAGCACCCATTTTAAAAACCGGAGAGTATAAAAATATTAAATCACTCAACGTGTAAAAAAAAATTAAACACTTTTTTGACTGAAAATAATTACTATAGCTTAGGTGACATTTCCCATGTGTTCAACAATATTTTAGTGCGTAATCCTATCCAACTTTTCTGGCTATGATTAAATTACTACTTAAACTTACTTTTGTACTCGGCTTCTCTCTCGTGGACGTCAATTTCGTCCGTAGATTCGCTTGCGCGAATGTTGGGTTTGATGGAAAGCCTCGCTTAGTCCATTTATTTAGGTGTATCACTATTACAGATAGTAAATTATTAGACAACTTTTTGTTAATTTTGTAATGTTTCATCAAAATCCTCTGGGCATGTTTCGAAAAATCTGCTATTCAAAACGTAGGTCTCAAACAAAACTTCGGTAAAGTTTCTTTTATTTATTTTCTTTTTTTTTATTGTTTTCGACTAAATTTTCTTTCAACGACTAATATTCTTTTGGAACAAAGCGAAATACGAGCAACATAATAATTTAAAAAAAACGCATGTTTTTAAAAATTATAAATTATATTGACTGCACAGTCTCCAATTTTTTTTTACGAAAAGTTCAGCTCCTTGTTCTTAACATAACAAATAATGCAGAGGATTAATTTTTGGAGCGGGTAAATTAGTTCAATATTTGTTATTTAACGCTTAAATAAAAAATATTAAACTAATTTACCCTCTCCAAAAATTAATCCTCTGAATTATTAGTTATACAGTCTCCAATCATATTTGTATCGCACCGTTGAGTAACTGATAACTCATTCCGCCGCGAAAGTGGAAAGATTCGGGTTTGAATCCCGACGGTGTTGGTGGATAAAAATATTTTTTTCTAATTAAGCATTGTAACAATGAATGTTTAACAATTAAATAGCCCTTCTGCAGCTTGTAGAAATTAAAACTTATATCTTGCATATTTGTATAGTCTCCGGTAGATTTGACTGTTCAATATTCGGGACTCTATCCTGTAACCCATCGCCTATCCTGGATATATAGTCTCACAACGGCTGTTGTTAGGCCAGGATATGTGGATGATGAGTATGGGTTTGTGTGCGTGTGTATTGGTGCTCCGTAAGAGAGCTGATGCTCTTGTTCTGTTTTTATAGGTTAGGTCGCAGTCATTCTGTTCTCTGGTCCATGCACAGCAATGCAATCATTTCGACGTTAACTATTGCTAACTTTTGTCTTATTGAAACTAAGATTAACCAAATTACGTGCTTTTTTACGCTGATCACGATGGCGAGAAAATTTAGATAATTGAGCGTTTCATTTCAGAAATAGCGATTTAAATTTTCTTATTTTAAATGCCAACGGTCGTATAAACGCCGTTCGGCAAACAGTGATTCTAGTCAACCATCTAGGACGCAAATTTGTAAGTGTACAAAGTTATATAGTTCGGTTGGAAACGGCCGAACTGTATGAACGCCGTCCGATCTGAAAACGTAAAGCAAAAATATACAGTTCGGCCGAACCGATGAATGCTACACTACAAAAGTGAAAATTGCTTTAAAAAAATCTACATCTAAGTGTTCCAAATTAGCATTTACAGAAACAATTATGTCTATATTATTTGATAATTTCATTGCCATGGCTAGGGCTATACAATTAACGTTAAATATTTAACGCAAACTTCAAACAATTCGCAAGTTTGTAATAGTAAACACTGAAATAGTTGTATCTCTGCTACATTCATACACCAGTCACTATAGTCATTGTTTTGCGAATGTGTATAGGGAAGCGGGAGGAGAGTGGATCCTCGTCATTCCCTTTTCTTTAGTCTCAATAACCAGTAGTGTTGTTGTTGTTCACCAGAGCGCCGTTATCTGTTCACTGTTTCTGAGAAGATATTGCCAACCGAAATTCCAAATTGTAAATTTCCCCCCGAATACGTTCTTCGTAGTGATGTAAGATTACCAGGAATTTATGATAGTAACTATTGTGATCGGTTAATTAACCGACTATCTAGAAAAATGTCGTTTCGAAGTAAAAAAATATCATTTCAATCGCTCAATTATTTTTCGAACAGAATCTAATTAAAATTCTACAATGTTTTTCTTATGGAGAAATGTGTGTATTCACAATCTAAGGCCATTGTCAAATCAAATTATTTGACAATCCTCTCTGCAACCCAGCATCATTCATCTGATCTGCATATAAATGAGAATAGTCCGGCATGTCATTGTAAATATTATTTAAAAAATCAAAAATCTCTCCGGAAAAACTGATCGTGAATTCCTCAACCAGAAATCCTGCAGACGTATTATTCTAAATATGGATATATTCATTAATGTTGTGCTGTTGTGATTCAATACGTGCCACGTGATGTCACGTGGTACAGATGAATTGCGTCACGTTTGTTCTTCAGTCGACGGAACATGATTGGAAAGAGAAAATTGATCCTATTGATGATATGTGAGATAACCGAACCCCGTTAGATAAGCGTCTACCGTTTGGTTGTGTGTTTCTCAAGAGATGGTTTTAAGAATATGCGCCAACAACTGACCAAAAAATGTTTATTGTGTTAAAGTTCTCACCTAATAACTGTTACTCAATTCAGCTACATTTTTTTATGGACGTTCACTGACTGGATTTTTTTTTTTTCAAGGTAAAGTAAATTTTCCTTCAGTTTGCAACTACAGATCTGTAGAAGCCCAGCTATAAGAAAATAATTATTAAGGCTCTCCCCTCTCTTAAGCTTCGTTTTCATTGAAATCCTGCATACAGAAATATTTGAATTGCCAGGGTTTTTCATGAAAAGTCACCTTGAAAACTGATTACCCTTATTTCCAAAAGCGTTTTTGTAATCGGATGCCTACAATTATCACCTGCACTATTCATCTCAAATCTTTTCATCTTGCCTAAAAATCTTTACAGCTCTCCCGGGGCTATTTTTAAAGGTTAAGTAAACGTCAAATGAAAGACCAAGAATCACACGACAGATCCTACAGACGATTTTTTTAGAGTTTGGGCTACTTATGGAAGATTACGTAATTCACAATGTTTTTTTTAAAAGTAAGTTTTTCCAGGATTTTTTTCACCTTTTGATATGATAGGCATGTGGTGTGATTCTTGATCCTTCATTTGGCGTTTACCCGAATCGCTTAGTTTTAAAATAGCGTCGAGAGAGCTGTAACCGTTTTTAGATGAGGGGAAACGATTTGAGATGAAGAGTTAAGAAGCATTTGTAGATGTGTCCAATGTTCTTCAGCGTCTTTACATCAAAGGTTTTATCCCTCTTCAAAAGAGTCAATGAAGAATTTACTCGATTTTTGAATAGTCTGCGATCTTCCAATAAAACATCAACTTAGCCCACGTACACTTCTGCGCCAAGAGGAAGGTCGTTTCGTTAGCAAGATGGTTTACTTTTATGTGTGAACCTGATGTGCATCTCTACATGCAAACGTACCTACCTACTGTTTTCAGTGCTGCCAACTATCAACACATACACACACACATACAACTACTAACTTTGCTGAACTTATCTCGTTTTTATTTTAACTCTGCACTTTGTGCTCTTAATGCTTGATTCTAATAAGAAGCAGGCAAAAAAAGTGTGTCAATACACAATTCTTGGCTGAATTGTTCTTCAAAGTTTTCATTGTTCGGCGGAAACTCGTTGGAATATTCGAGTATACGAAATGTTCAAGAAAACGTGTTGAATAATAATATAAAATGTGATTTCTTTTGTCACTTCGATTTTCTTAGTTATTAACAGAATTAAAGATTAGAATATTGTTTGGGAATTATTTGAAACGCTGCTCATGAAATATTCATGGAAGCATTCTAGAAATTTACTGTAAAAAAATTGGGAATACATTTTGGATGCTCAAATAAGTAACAAACATATGGTTATAAATAAAAAATCTATCTTTTCTTCTTCATTCGTTGTTTCTTAGTTTGTTGTAAAAAAACGATCTTTAATATTAATAACTGAAATGAAACTTCTACATAGCAGAAGCTCTGTCATAACAACATACCTACTGTTCTTAATTCAGAGTCGTATGTGGACATATTATAATAAATTACGAGCCGTGAAACTCCATTATATTCTTAATTCAGAAGCACTGACAACGAGGAATTGTTATTGTAAAAGTATTTTTAAAAAATTCGTTCAACATGTTCGTATCAACAGACAATCCTTCATGTAGAGGTAAAAAGTGTCCATTAGAAGACGTGTCCGTAATGCAGAGGTCATTACGAAGAATTTTTATTTGAACAGCAAATGTATAAAATAACACGCAGAATTAAAAGGTAAATTGCAAAGGTGTTGAAAAACCAAACAGCTATGATTTAAATTATTAAAATAAAAATAATCTGGACTTTTGCCGACGGAGAGCTTATTTGTTAGTTGCAGGAAATGTCTTTTACCGGTTGTTATTCAACCGGAAGTATCGCCTGCATGGTGAACACAGAGCAGGCGCGTGTATCTTTGTTTCCGGTGACAAATTTCATAAAAACAAAACATCTGATATATATATATGCCTACGAAGATATATTATTACACGATTTTAAAAATATGAGTTAAAAAGATACCGTCTCGTAATCCATTCGTTTTAAATGTATTTCAGCCGTCCTGCTAGAAGCAGGTAATTGGTATTAAATTTAAAACTAAACGAAAGATATATTATTAGTGTATTTGCCATAAGGCAACATACACTATTGGCGTTGGTCGGATGGCGGGACCTAGGGGTCGGACCAAAATTTCTCGACGTTTCATAACCTCCTAAACACTTTGGCAACATTTTTGAAAATGTTTATATATATATGTATATATATATATATATATATATATACATATATATATAAACATTTTCAAAAAAAAAAATATATATATATATATTTATATACGTATATATATATATATTATATATATATATATATATATATATATATGTGTGTGCGGGCAATAACTTTCGAAAGAGTTAATTGATTTTAACGAAATTTGGTCCACGTGTTGAAACCCATCACCGCAGGAAGCCTATTTAAAATGGGCGTAATTGTGGCATTTTAAGGGTAGTTTTTAGGGGTTGAAAAATGTTTTTGGACCCCAAAATACCGAAAAAATTCTCAGAATCGTTTCAAAATTGACATTTAACCCTTTAGTAGTAATTAAAAGGTGTCCTTAAAATTTAAATAAAATCGGCCCGACAGGACCGGACTTACAAATTTTATGAAAACACTAGTTTAGAAATAGTGAATTATTTACTGAAAGTTGTATATAATTTGGTATAGAGGTTCGATTTATAATAATATGGCAATTAAGAAAAAAAATGTTATTTTAAGGGGTGTATTAAGGAGTAAAATTTTTTATTTTGCCCAAAAACCAACTTAAGCTCGCAAAATAAAGTCACACTACCTGTATAAGCAAATACACTATATTGTCGGCAGGGTTTTGGCACTGCGACCCGGGTTTTTTATTTTTTGAAAAACTGGTATAAAATAGACATTGAACTTTTAGAGACCACCAAGAATTTTCCAAAGAAATTTTTCTTGAAGGTAAATCCAAAAGTTAAACTCGATAAAATCTATATGTATGTGTCGTAGGATAATTGAAAAAATAGTATCTTTTCGAAAATCGTAGAAAGGTTGCAAAAAACCGGGTAATTGGAATCCGGTTTTTTGCAAACATGCTAGAATTTTCGCGAAAATCCGATTTTTTTAATTATCCTGCGACATATTACAGAAATATAATGTAACAGAAATCTAATTTAAACTTGAACTAAAGTTTATATTTTAATGTTTATATTATATAATATTTTCGAACAGTTATCTATTTTCAAGCACTATGAGCATTAAATAAACATATCTGATACTGTTTAAATTATTTAAATTATTATGAATAACAATCTAAGAAAAATATATCACAAAACAGTTTTTAAAAAAATATCTAAGAGTTTTCTTTAAGCATTTTGGTTTGAAATTGGGCTTCTTACAGCGATGCTATGTGTTTCATTATTCACCCTATAAATAAACCTCCCTTAGCTAACTTCACGCAAATTTGATAAAAATTTGTGCCAAAGTCGGCAGATAAAAATGTTAATCAGACATTATGGAGATTGTATCATGACCACAATATATAAATACCATGTGTTATTGCATAGAAAAAGTTATGCATTGTACGTGATATAGAATGGCTCAAAACAAGAAAAACGTATCCCTGAACATTAAAAAAAATCACGAAACACTGCAGGCGTTTTTTTTTTCTCAAAACCACATTTCGCTTATCAGTTAGAAAAAAATGTTAAATAAATAGCTGCTTTTCATGCTTGTATAGCGGTAGAAAAATTACATATTTTGCACTAGTGTGTAAAGTAAATAAATTTCTGTGTCAATTCTCATTTAAATACATATGAGAAACAAAGATAGCAA
Source organism: Venustoraphidia nigricollis (assembly GCA_034508555.1). Classification (NCBI taxonomy): domain Eukaryota; kingdom Metazoa; phylum Arthropoda; class Insecta; order Raphidioptera; family Raphidiidae; genus Venustoraphidia; species Venustoraphidia nigricollis. Next base: position 48,824 of record JAVRKA010000032.1, on the reverse strand, counting down.
ATTAGGCGTAGTATTACAATTCCAATATGGTGTCAGGTACGTGCAAAAACGTAGAATGTATCTCGATTGTAATGCTTTTATGACCCGTGTGACAGTTAAAACTCGCTAATCGCTCGTTTAACAAAATGTTACAGCTCGTACATAAAGTAATGCATTATTTAGACACATCATCTTCTATTTTGTTTTGTGGTTACTTCACACCAAAAATTGAAAGATTGCATAGAAGATTTAGATCCATCCTGTATTATGCAAGTGATGAAAGATCACCCACTGTTATTACCCATTGTACTATGTGCATATGTGAATATCTACTTCATTTGTTCTCCATATTAGCCAACCGGCGTGCAGCCAACAAATATCAAAAACTAAATTACTCGACAGTGCATTGTCAGAGTAGGCGCTATGTAGTGTTGTGTCGACACTGCGGGTCTACCCCTTGTTGTTTTGATTCATATTTTTGTTACTAGTCTTTACCAATGAATTCGCTTGCGTTAACCTCGGAGCCTTTCGTACGTAATCGTGAACTTGCAAAGAATTCTGGAAACTCCAGTACGAAAAAAAAAATTCAGACAGAGGTCCTTCTATTATTTTATATATTTATATTGATAGGCAATCGACGGATAATTGTTCGAACTAGTCTTAGAGGTCATACCTGAAAATCAAACTTTTATACATTTTGTTATTCATTATCAATCATTTTAACTGTACGAAACTTTGTTCTATTAAGACTATGAGTTATGATTACTTAATATAATTTTGATTTCTTGCCGAGCATTTCTATGAAAATTTAAAGTTGAAAGTATCGTCCTAGAATTTTTTTAATGCTGGAATTAACGTTACATTTTTAAGAATTTTTCTGCTTTTTTTACAAGAAAAAATTTCCCAAAAATTTGTATTTTTCAATGTAATTTTAAACAGAGAATATGGTTTTTAGACTTGAACCATGCGGTAATGGTATATATAACCGGTGTATACATCTTTTTCCATAGGCATACCTCTCTTTGTCAATTATTTTTGACGTCATCATATGATGGCTAAGCTTAACCGTCTGATTGAATACATTTTTTTAATTCTTGTTTTGAATTAAGAGAAAAGTTATAAGAACGAAATATTTTGTTTACATTATTTGTTTATGTAGGTATAAGACATAAAATTGTAAAAATTTTATAATGTTTATAATTTTTCTTGGTACTAGGTCAAAATAACCCTAGCTGTTGGCGACTCTAAAGATGATCGTAAATAATATGAACTAGTATACTGGGTGTAGATAACCCAGTCAGTTAAAAATATCGGGACGCATCTGTTCCTTAAACAATCATTTACATGTGTATGTCTGTACCACCAGCGAACAATATAATATTATTCTATATTTTATGTAATGTTGGTATGCATGAGGTAGCCAGAAGGCCACTCAGGGTGGTAATTACAAACTTGGAGGCGTTATCGCTAAGGGAAAAACTACTTGTGTTTTGTGGAGGGTTTACAATACATATTATTGTATTGTATTTATTCTTGCAACAAAAACTGCAACTTTGTGTTTTCAAGTTTCTAACACAGGGACGGACTCAATAAAAATTGTTCATAGCTACGGCCAAGGAATCTGACAAATGTCGTAAGTTTTGTTGCGTATAATTATACAAAAAAAGTTCGCTACAGCGTATGTTTATTCGGGCTATTATAGTAGTAATATAATACATTAATTCTTACGGAGCGGTAGGTAAGAGTGATTCCAATCGGATATGGAAAAAGCGCGACGGGAATTATGGTTAGGGTAAGAAGAAAGGAATATAACCGCGGTACCAGTATAGAGGAATTAATTTACTCGATTACAGATAACAGTAAAAAATTAATGTAAAGACGCTCAATTAAAAGTTTGCATTGTTTTTAAGGCAGTGGGCGCAAAAATATACTTATAAGTGAGTGAGAGAGGTTAACTTCAGCGCATGGTCCTAACTCTTAATCACACATGACTTTCTTATTAGCTACCATAGAGTTGGCTAACTTAGATCTGAACTGGTTCAAAGAGCCGACTCCGACAGAAGGTCCGTGAAACCCGACTTACTTTTTTTTGAGCCGACGGATCAACGGATCCGCATAACTCAGTGAAACACTTAACACACAGAAGCACATATTACACTTACGTATCAGTTCTTGCTTTGATGCATCTGTCAGCTCAAATGACATCACATGTTTGGCTATGCATTCTTGATTCTATACAGGTCGTGATAGTTCAGTCAGTCATATATGATTGACTGAACTAGGTAACTCAGTGGCAGACTGCAGTAACATATTCTGCAGAACTCGGCTCTTTTTGAACCGGTTCAGTGAGCCGGCTCACATACGGGATCCAGATGCAAAGATACAGATCACTAAAAAGACCCGTTTTTCCCATCTCTAAGCTACCATAATACGGACTGTATGTAATGTACAGGTGCCTAAAGTACCAGAAATATGGTATGTAAATTAATTCAACAATAATATCATATTAAGGTCGTCTCTGTATAAAAGAATTCCCATCACATTCTCATCTCATATAAGTGACGATTTCCTTTTGTGAACCCTCGATATGTCCCTTCATCCCCATACAGCGCAGGCTTCACGGAAGACCCAGCATCCCCTAATATAATGCTTTACCTCTATTCAGAATTATACTATACGGCTACTATAAGTACGTCATAACATGTCAACTGGAATAGATTTGTTTAAAATCAGTTTTACAACGCAGCCCTCGCACATGAATGAAACCTTAATATGTTCTCAAAACAGCAATAAAAGGCGAAGAAGCGCGAGTAGAACTCGCGCTCTGAAGATGCCGTTATAATCAGAGCCGGTCCTAGGCATGGGCAAACCGGACACTTGCCCCGTGCGCCAAGCTTGGAGGGGGCGGCATTTTCCAGAAAGCGTTCTTCAAGAATCGCAATACTTTTTCGAGATTATCGACGGCTTGTGCAATCTCCATGGCGAACTTCTATACTTGCCCAGGGCGCCAAAATCACTTGGACCGGCCCTGGTTATAATAATTTAATAAAAAGTTTGTCACCAAATAATTCGACATAGAATACTGATCTCTCAGATCGTCATAGAATAGAATTTTATTGATCCAAAGACACAAATATGTATAGGATTCGTCAAAAGAAAGATATGTTTACATTTATTCATTTATAACAAAATCATCTATCTTATACAGACATTGTTTAAGAAGAGCAGCCTTTAATTCTTTTTTAAATTTAGAAATGTCCAGATTTTTGAAACTCTCGGGAAATTTCAAAATGTGGTTGCAAAATTTTCCTTCGTGCCAAATTTTAGTATTGAATATGAACGGGAAGTACCTTGTATGTTTTGATAAGTATGAGTAAAAATACGTGATTTCTTACAAGCCGTATCTTTTAATTGTACTCAAATAGAAGTTTGACATTTTTACAAGACTACGGGACTAGGAACCTTGGTATTTGATATTATTTTAATCTTGATACCTCTAGCCGTTCCTAAGAAAAACGGCCTTGGCCGACAGATAGACGAGCAACAAAGTGATTCCGATAAAGATTTCTTTTCGACATACGAAACGACAATAAAGACGTCTCGACAAGACGGCAATACTTCGAATAAAATGGCGACCAAGCAGATACGTAGTTGTTCTGAACCGCGCGACAACAATACTTATATTGTTCAGTGGATGGGGCCACAGTAATTTCGTTATTACTTGGGCGACTTCCGACCGCTAATCAACTTTACTGTTACACGCACGAGTTATCAGTCACGCAAACATAGCACAAGAATCACGGCTAATACGCACGACGCGACGACTGGGGGATGATAGTGACACTAATGGGAGACGGTTTATTATTCTATAGCTACTTTTTATTATAGCTCGGTACTTATTTTTGCGTACCCTCCACAATTTTCTAATATTATACAATCTGTCTACAAAAAAAAGATAGGACATGTTTTGAAAATGGACTTCGTTCGAAATATAAAAAAAAAATGTGTCTCATTCACACAAGCTCTTGGACGTACTTAATATTACTTAATTATTTAATACTAGCGGCCCAGTCCGGCTTCGCCCAGGTGTAAATGTAATATATAGTATATAAAAGATGAGAATCATTATCATTAAATTCTCAACGTGTATTGAATTTGCACGAATTCAATCGCTTTTATTTGTGAATGTTCAAAAATCGAAGAAAAATCTTATTTCCCAAAAAGAAAAAAATTCTGTTGATCCGATCGCTATCAAACTTCAGAAGATCACTCGCTGGGCTAATCTAAAGATTGTCTAAATTTCATCAAAAATGGTCTACCCGTTTGGAGTCTATAGATTGCATATATATACATCGTCTTTTATCTATATAGATTATTAAAATGTAAAAAGTGGTTATTGTGGCATAACGATAATAGTTGGACATAAAGTTTTTTGTAGTTATTGATATGTTCTTTAATATTGTAGAACATACTTTTGTTCTATCATCAATAGTTTCCGCAGCGCATGCGACTAAAGATGTTTTATGGCATTTTTTTTACACCTTGGGTTACGTTACTAAAGTTTTAGTAAGGATCCCTAATATTTTCTAGCAATAAATATAGCCTATGTTACTCAGGGTGAATGTAGCTTTCTAATGGTGAAAGAATTTTTTAAATCGGCACAGTAGTTTTTACGTTTATTCATTACAAACACACAAAAATACAAATCTTTCCTCTTTATAATATTAGTGTAGATTTGCATTTTACTATGCGTCGTGTTGATCAAAATATAAAATTATTTATTCATGAACTGCATGATACACATAAAACTAAATTATCTATTTAAATATTTCTTCCCGAAGAAGCAAATGTTAAGATTGGTCATGGAAATAGAAAATATTGTTGCATACTTATTATCTTATAATTCAATTTTATAGGAGGTATGCATTTTCAATCAAAGTTCTACTGCTTGCTATTTTCATATAAAATACAGTAAATAGTTTGTCACGACTAACGTTTTATGTACAGCATAGTCTCGATTATCCAACCAATTTGATTTATCCGACTAGAATGATCGATCGATAGAAAAAACTATAAAGAATTTTGTAAACGAATTTAAGAACAAACAACCTCTCGTTTTAGATCATTTTGAAATACTTCCATAACATCCTTAAACAGTGAAAGATTTTTTAAAAATTTCTTTAGTATACCTTGATGTTACCTGTCGCAAACAAACAAACATTTAAAAACTTTTCCTCATTAAATATGGGTGCAGATTAACACGAGTTTTCTATGTTTCATATCAAGAAATCATAAAATATCAAAGCTGGGTCAAACGACATCACAAAATATCCATGAGCAGAGTTGGAATTCGAACCCACAACAGTCCGATCCAAAGGCCAGCGCGCTGACCATTACACCACACTGTCCTCGTCATTGTATTTTACTTTGCCTTTCAGTTTCTCCTTCGCGTTTTAGTGAACTGACCCGTGAAAATACCAGTCGAAAGTAAGATTTTTAGATGAAAAAATGTTTCAAGTCGGTTTAGTAGCGCCTATGAGATTATTCGCCTCAAGCAAACGTACCTACTAATTTTTCCTTTCTATGTATTGTATTGATAGTAACCGGAACAGTACTATATGTTTATTTCCTGGTCGTGACGGAAACAATTTCTAGGTGAAGTGTTAGTTATAATAATATATCACAATGCATTCACCGTCAATGATTGGATTTGCAACCGCGGATTCCATCAAAATGACAATGAGTTTGGAATTGTTTACGAGTTTTTTTCCAATTTGTCTAGTTTCTAGAATATGCAGACTTTAAAGATAACTTAAAGATTTACATCAGGACAAGATAATTCAATAAAATTTATGGCTCGGTTATAATATAAAATATGTTTTCGGTTACAAGTTTCTAAGAAACTTTTCAGTTACCTAAGAAAAATATGTTTTCGGTGACAAATGTCTAAGAACTTTACACCGTGTGGATGGTTGCATGTCACATGGCAGTAATTGAGATAGTAAATAATTAAACGCTTTCGAATTATATAGACATATAGCTATAATTTATGCCTGCCTTTTCTACGCGTCCGTTTTCAGCAGATACAATATTCTATAATATTAAAAACTGAATAATTACCTAGGACATGAATTTTTGCTTGTGTGTTTTTTCTGCATGGCCGGAGTTCGATATCAGTAAATGAAATTCTGATTCAGTTTAGATGTTATCTGATGTTCTGTGTGTCGGCCTTACGAACTGAATAATAGCGTTCGCATGAATTTTTGCCCGCGTGTTCTCTTTCTGATTTCAGTAGGCAAAACGTTGTTTCAGTTTTGAACATTATCCGGTGCTCTGTGTAATGACCTTAAAAGTAGATATGGGAAAAACGGACCTTTTTAGTGATCTGCATCTTTGCATCTGGATCCCGTATGTGAGCCGGCTCACTGAACCGGTTCAAAAAGAGCCGAGTTCTGAATATGTTACTGCAGTGTGCCACTGAGTTACCTAGTTCAGTCAAGCATATCACGACCTGTATAGAATCAAGAATGCATAGCCAAACATGTGATGCATGAGTCATTTGAGCTGACAGATGCATCAAAGCAACAACTGATACGTAAGTGTAAAATGTGCTTCTGTGTGTTAAGTGTTTCACTGAGTTATGCGGATCCGTTGATCGGTCGGCTCAAAAAAAAGGGAGTCGGCACTCACGGATCTTCTGTCGGAGTCGGCTCTTTGAACCGGTTCAGATCTGAGTTATCCAACTCTACTTAAAAGTAAACTCATTCAACTATTATCATACGCGTGTCTTTTGTCCACGCTGAGAGCCATATTTCAAAATGTACGTATTATTTATTTTATTGTAATCACTGCTGTTTAAAAATGCTTACGTCATTTAAGTATATAAATAGTGTCTATGGAAACCTTGCGTTAACATAAAAGCTACGGATTCTTTAAACCCAGATCTATTTAAAATTTGAAAAATGACAGGACATTAGATGCACCCTTCTTGAAATCACTGGTACGTTGATATTGATTTAACATTTCATACAATTCAAATCGAAAAATGCCTGATCTTTCTGAATCCTCGGCGCACACCTTGAAACGTGTATAGAATTGCAAGAAGAGAAATATTATATTATACGTTTTACAATCGGTGCGATTTTGACTGACATCTAGCGATATGAATTTAAATCGCTTGCAACAATATGCGTAGCGTCACTGCAGTAATGCAGAGAGATCAACACTTTGAAATCCGCTTGGATCAAGTTAGCTGGGGTGTAAGTGAATCTCATAGCCTACTTCGAGAACATGTTTTGAATACAATGTTCTCATTTGGCATTTGTACACATTTCCTGTTTACACAGATGCAGGCGCAGATTTATTCATGAAATTGTAAATTTCAATTCATTTTTAGTGAATTTTAGACCCTCTAGAACTAAGGTTAATAACACTTTTTTAATTATACATCAAATAAAAACCCAGGTCGCAGTGCCAAAACCCTGCCGACAATATAGTGTATTTGCTTGTATAGGGCCGTGTGGTTTTATACTTTTATTATGTGAAATTAAGTATGTTTTTGGGCACAATAAAAAATTTAACCCCTTAATACACCCCTTAAAATAACATTTTTTTTCTTAATTGTAATATTATTATCAATCTAACGTCTACACCGAATTAAATACACCCTTCAATAAATAAGTCACTATCTGCAAACTAGTATTTTCAAAAAATTCGTAAATCCGGTCCTGTCGGGCCGATTTTTTTAAAATTTTAGGAGCACTTTTTAATTGCTATTAAAGGGTTAAATTTCAATTTTGAAATGATTCTGAGAATTTTTTAGATATTTTTGGGCCCAAAAACTTTTTCCAACCCCTAAAAACCACCCTTTTGGGCCTATTTTAAATAAGCTTCGTGCGGTGATGGATTCCAACATGTGTGCCAAATTTTGTTAAAATAAATTAACTCCTTCGAAAGTTATTGCCCGCACACATATATACCTATATATATATATATATATATATATATATATATATATATATATACCTATATATATATAAACATTTTCAAAAATGGTGCCAAAGTGTTTAGGAGGTTATGAAACGTCGAGAAATTTTGGTCCGACCCCTAGGTCCCGCCATCCGATTGATGCCAATAGTGTATGTTGCCATATGGCAAATACACTAATAACATACCTAATCAAGTAAAGCTAAAGTCTAGATTTCCGGTATCTACTAGTTACTGCGCAAATCACTACGATAAATTTAGATTAAATATTGATCCTTGAAAGCGATCACATTACCAACAATCAGCCCCTAATCAAATTATTTTTAAACGTTCTTCATTATAGTTAAATAAAAGTGAGGTTGGAAACATGTTATAATTTTCCACCCGTCAAACATAATTTAATACGACAGAAACATAAAATACGTCTCATATTAAAAACCTCACACTTTATTATAAACCTTAAGTATAGGGTGTTAAAGTTACGATCGTCTTGGGGTTGTGCAAGGTCTGAGTCCATGTCCGTCGGGTGCGATGCTACCTCGTGCTCCCGCTGCCCCGGTGCTACGCCCTCCGTACAACACACAGCACGGTACTCAGGGGTGTATTCATATTCGGTTCAAGGGTTGCGTCATGATCATAACCATCACTCACTGTCTTTACGCAACGTCAAAACAGCGGTACCCAAAATGTTTAAATGTTCGCTGATTAGTTCTCTGTTGATAAGTTATCTCAATACGGCATTAATTTCTTTCATTTAACTGACACACCGACTGAAATCGTGACACAGTATATAGAAACGCCAGCAAAATCATGCGACTGTTGGTGCTTTGATGTTTCTATGATCTTGAACAGTACTTTAAGCGCGCGCTAACTTCGCCCTTAATTTTTGTACACAACTGACTCAATAGGTTGTGTCAGGACTGTGCCTACTAAGAATATGGCGAGACCAGAACAAGAGAGATAAAACGAGACTTGGAAAGAAAAGATCTTAAAGAATTGACATGATATAATACTATTGTTTTTCCTTTATTAAAAAGATAATCTTTTCCTTTTTAAGACCATCAGCAATCAGTCATTTGGCTCTATAGTCTTTCCCATCAACGGATATAGTGATCACGTGAACAGGGCATGCCCTGTTGCGTTCAACTGCTGTCTGGCCTTAGGGTGCATGGAGTATCTGATTGCTTCATGAATTAAGTGTGGTTTTGCTACTTGCAATCGGTTTTTTGGTTCTACACAAAGCAAACAGAAGGTTTTAAGTTTTAATTTAGTCTGTTGTATACAGGGCCACTAAAAAAAATTTTAGTACGTCCCTACCCTTCCGTCTGCTGTGTTGAGTTTCAGATTTGGGTCTCGCAGTTTTATTATTATATCGGTTCATAGCATAAAGCATATTTTACAATAAAGTAAATCCAAAATTGATACTTTAACGGTCCCAAATTAGAACCTGGAAAACTGGAGAATTAGAATGGAAATGCGGCATCGCTACACACTCGGTTCTCAAAAATCTCGTTTCGTGCAAAATCCCTGATCAACTGCCTCCCCCAAAACTAACATTTATAAAATCACTGTTTGTGTTAACTGCGTGTATACAGAGTATAGAGTTCTGTTATAGAGCGATGCGTATACCGTACCCAAGTCTGGCTGGACAAGTGTGTGTTTGTTGGTTCAACTGGGCCCTGGGGAATGTAAACGTTATACTATAGTGCAGTTGGTAGCACTGCAGTACAACTACTATACTACACATGGACGGGGATGAACCGATCCGTCGTCCAATTCCACATCAGTATGTACACAGAGGCACACAAAACAATGATTACACCGCACGTTCGACAAAACCGAATTCTGCTTAAGTCTCATCTATATTTTTAATCGTAAAAATACATATTGGGTTACCAAACTAAAATTTTTATCATAACATCAGCCATAGTCATCATACTCAGTTATCGAGCGTCTATAATCTACGACCTCTCTCTTTCGTCATTATATGATAATACACACGCATGATGTAATAATATTTTTTTTGTTTTAGATGCAATGACCTTGGTTCTGCTTGAAACATCATTGTTGAAGCATCAGCAGCATTTGGTAAGTTTTCTGTTTTTCTCTTATATATTAGTATAAGTTTAGAACAACCAGACCTCTTACTTTTAAGATATTTCACGTCACGATAAACTTTGTTTCCAAAAAAATAAACCAAAAATCGTATGTGACCATAATTTTTCGCGGGAGTTCTTTAAAAATATCATATCAAAATTTAACACGGTTTTGTTGGATGAAATGAATACTCATTTCGATTTCGTGTATGATTCGAGAACTACTGACGCTTTGATAAATTAATGTTGCATTACAAAACCGTGCTTGTTTGGAGGCAATAGTGCCTTCTACTGAATACGCTTTTGTAAGTTAATATTGTATTACAAAACCATACTTGTTTGGAGACAGTATAGTACCTTCTACTGAAAACGCTGTTGTAAGTTAATGTTGCATTGCAAAACTGCTTGTTTGGAAGCAGTACAGCCTTCTACTGAATACACGAATGGAATAACGTATTCTGAGATCGAAACTGTTACCTCTAATGCCTACATTATCGGAACTAAAACATGTATACCCGGTTTGAAGTTCAATACCAATAAACTCAATAAAATTACACCAAGGTCTTGGGTAACTCAGATCTGAACCGGTTCAAAGAGCCGACACCGACAGAAGATCCGTGAGAGCCGTCTCACTTTTTTTTGAGCCGACGGATCAACGGATCCGCATAACTCAGTGAAACACTTAACACACAGAAGCACATTTTACACTAACGTATCAGTTCTTGCTTTGATGCATCTGTCAGCTCAAATGACTCATGCATCACATGTTTGGCTATGCATTCTTGATTCTATACAGGTCGTGATATGATTGACTGAACTAGGTAACTCAGTGGCAGACTGCAGTAACATATTCAGAACTCGGCTCTTTTTGAACCGGTTCAGTGAGCCGGCTCACATACGGGATCCAGATGCAAAGATGCAGATCACTAAAAAGACCCGTTTTTCCCATCTCTACACCAAGGCTGTTAAGGCGTCTAAGAATTTGTTTGTTTGCCGTACATTCTGTACACAAGCACATATGTACAACGTGTTTAGTGTATTGTTGTTTGTAATGTGAAACATGTAACGCATCTGTTATCGTTTTGCGAGTACAAAACTTTAATGGCACTTGTTTAATATCGGCCAAGTGTGCTTTGAATGCGCACTCGATATATGCCCCCCTCTTCAATGTTACGGCAACCTGTCAGGATATTTGCAGATGAAAATATGATCCTGATAATTTATTCAGAATTTTTATAACAATTCTTTTTTTACGCAATTAGAAGAAGACATTTTTCGTATAGCTTAGGTACGATTAAAATAAAGAGATACCATAGTAGTAAAGTAAGACTTCGCTAACGCAGGAGAAACGTTCCAATAAGTTCCTGCGCTAAACGAGGTCATCTTAATACGTAGATAAAGTAAAACGAAACCGAGAATAAGAAAATTTGTTAGTTTTTTATTTTTGTTTAATTTTGTAACATTTATTGTTAAATACATTTTTATCACATTATTTATTTGTTGCTAATATCAATTTTTGTTCATAAAACATTTGTGAAAATCAAAAATAAAAGTTCGAGTAAGAAGTTATGTTTGTGATGAGGAAGGTTCCTCATTTGACATATTTTGTTTTTGTAAAGAAGTCATCTAATGTCGTTTGCCTTTTTCTGTTTCGTTCAGCAAACTGTTGTCGATAGCAAGGATATTGCATCTATGACCTTTCGTCTTGCCTTTGAACTTCTATCAACATTTGAATTATTTTGTATAAATTGATCCATAATTTACGTTATAGTGACTAAACTTTTTTTTAGAAACTGCGTAGTACTGAAACTCCGTCATCTGTCTATCTATAAAAAATTTCAGACATATATCCCTTTACGTTGACGTGAATTAAACGGTTTAAAAATTACACGCAGAATTTCAATCGCTTTATAAAAAAACAGTTTTTTTTTATTTTAGCAGAAATAATAATTTTTTGACGACTAATTTTAACGTAAAAGTCTAAATTTAGCTATTGAACAAATTCCAACATTCATTGCAATTCTTCGATGAAACCTCAAAAGGGTGAAGCATTCACTTGTTATTTATTTATAGCTAGGTAAACATAGCAGGTGCAATCATATCATCAAAGAAAATCACACCCCCAGTTCAACGCTACACTATAATAAAATATGTTCAACAAAAGGAAGCCAGTTAAATTGGTAAAAATTCGATTTAAGTCAACAAAAGCCGTTATAATATTATAGGAATCCTGTCTTATTTAGGTACATAAGCATTAAGGTAGAAAGTGAACTTTTCACACTTTTGCAGTATTACTTTTTAAGCAGCTATTTTACAAGGAGGCGTGCCTATACCCTCTTGTAAAATAGCTGCTTTTCATTTCTGCAAAGCGGTCATGAAATGACAGATTTAACACTAGTGGTGTAAAGTTGCGTAAAGTAAAAAAAAGATAGCCGTATTATAATTTTCACAGTAAAGTATAGTCAAACCGCATGTAATTACAACGCAGCCTACAATTACAAGTCAACTTACTTAAAACTGAAATGTCATACATTTTGAAAATTAAGTAAAAATCAGCTCGTTTATAAGGTATAGAAAATACTATATCCCGTGTATGTATTTCTGGAATTTAAGTATAGACGCTGATAACCTCAGATGTTGAGCGTCTATAATCTGCAATCTATCTATCTATAATTTAAGTTCCTAACGTTCCACCTTAATATTTGCCAAGGACATTTTTATAAGGTCTGCATTGACAAAACCTTGTAGGCTGTACAACTTCTCCCCAGCCTACTGTAATACAGTTATTGTGCCATTCAGGGTACTTTATAAATTTCAGTGGCGTAGTGATAAAACGAAAATACGGGATAACACTAAAATCATTCCTCACCGATATCAATTTTAAAAAGTCCTCAGGGAAATGTTTTTCTTGGCAGATCGAGCGAATTTTCAAATTAATTATATTTTATATTATAGTTTCGTACAGGATCGAATCTTGAATGATCATCGATGCTTAGGGCAAAATTTCGATTCAATGTCCTCAAAAATCATATTAGTATCGCCGACTGCCCTCTGGCGCGAGCCCATATTGACAGGGCACAGGCCCTAACTACGTCATTTAATTTACTTATACATCTACGGCCTTGGAAATTCCGTTTTTCGTGAGAACTTTAAGACTTTAAGATTTTTGTTTACGTTTTCCTGTAAACTATGAGGTCCTATATACCTACTCTATTCTAAGTTTCAAAATTATAGGTTCTAGGGGGTGCCCAATTTTTGTATACTTTTTTAGTATCTTTTAAACTATGCATTTTAAAATTATTATTGTTGTATTTCTTATAACGATCCCTATTTGATACGTCACATGATACACTTATTTTTTTTTAAATTTTATTTGCCTTCCAAAATTAACCCCCAATATCGGAATTTGTTTATTTATACTCTACGTCCGTCCTTAGGTTATATAACTCTGTATATGTATCAAATTTAAACTTTTTTCGTCTAGTAGATTAGGAGATAATAACCTATGACAGACACGAAAGTGATCCCCTCTAAGGGTTGGTTTTTTGTACGCAACCCTAAAAACGGTAAGCGCCCGCTACTGATTGTGTGTTCGTTTTGAGGTACGGGGTTTCCTTTTCACAATGTTGATTGACCTCAATTGATCACAGTTCAGTGCAATCAGCTTCACGTTAGCTGCAGATAACAATTCGCGTTTGTGAATACTGCACGCTGCACCTTTGATCAACTATAGACCTTTGATCTTGCGCACGTAATTCATAAACTAAAGGATTGAGAACGATCCGGTCCACCTAAGACTTAATTACACGCTTGTGATAGTGTTTTTGATTCGAGGAATCGTTAATGGTTCACTTTTGGAGTTTTAGTTCAGGGCACACAAGTCTTCTGAATATTATATGGATTTATGTTCAACTCTACTGAAAAATCATTTCAATATTTTTAAAAAGAGATCAGTAATGCATCTAGACGCATCCTTTATTTTTAATTTGAAACCAGAAATTCAAAAATAAGGTCTGGATAGTGTAATTAGTGAACGTCTGTTTACCACTTTTAATGCGTTACAAGCAACACAGTATTATTTTTTGTACTTGTCGAATGCATTCAAAATCCTTACAGTATGCTTTTTTAGAATTATTTCAGTATTGGTGTTTTAATCAGAACGATATATTTAGTCGATAGTAAGACAGGCCTTAAAATCACATAAATGTCACAAACAGATTAATTAATTATTATCAATATGATAATCTGACGTTTATGTGTTCTTAATATTCATGGTTTTTAATATCACCAGACGATATCCTTGTTAGCACGAAACCAGTAGTGGTTTTATAATAATTGGTTTCATAAGTGTTTTTGGATTTGTTTATTAATAATTGCTTTAACATATATAGTGTGATAGAAAATAGTCAATTTATTTTCTTACGTTACGACTTAAAAAAATGTCGCGTCATACAAAAATTAACCGAAAACTTATCAATTGTGAATAGGGGCGACCAAATCTAAAACTGACTTAAGGTAGTTGTCGTGGTTAAGGCACACCGTCAGAAAATTCTTAATTTTTGTATACTTAGTAAAGACATGATAATACAATTACCCTGAAAATTTGAAGTCGATCGACCGTATATAATCCGAGATAAATTTAATTAAAAATTGAATAATTAATATTGATTGTATACGACCTCTGTAGTTCTGAACCAGTTTCTTATTTATAAAATAAGAACTAACTGTCAGAAACTTTCCAAAAATTGACAGTCTTTCAATGCATTTGTTATGAGTTTAAAAAAAAAATAAAAAAAAAATTTTGACCGTCTAATTATTTATAAATAACGGTTTAAAACTCAACAATTTATAGAAAAGTATACATGCATATAAATAGTGTATGGGTTACGTTTCCACGGGTACAGTCTTGCGTACAAATTATGGATCACTTAGCTACAAGCTAGTATACTTTAGTGGCGCGTATAATCTATAACTTTTTGACAATATTGTACCACGACAACTACCTTAAGGACGTTTTTACAAAAACTTAAGTTGACAATAACTTACGATTCTGATACAGGTTTTATGTATGTTGGAGCAAATTTTGTATTTTGTCGAACATATTATAAGTACCTACTCACAATTAGTCTATTACAATTATTCGATTCATGATCAAAGGTGTGCAGACATACATATAGGCAAGTACTGCCACTTGCAGTATCCCTCATGTTCCTTTGGTGCACCCCCGTGGGGCGGCGCGCTATGTGTTGTGTTGTGTGCAGTGGGTACTGGAGCGGGTGATGTGGATGCGTTTGTGTGGATCGAAAACACCGCGTCCCGGACCCCTTATCGACCCCTTCGCCTCTCGCACACATATTATAGACAAGAGGGCTCTCAAAGTACGACTGTACCTCGCACTTCAGGTCCAGTTTCTGTCGCTGGACACCGGAAGGAATCGATACCGAATGTCCAGGAAACTAATCAGAACATTTCTCTGAGCGGTTCCAATGAAACCCGATTCATACACAACCATTTTAAAAACTAGCCTTTAAAATTGTTACAAGGCTATTAATTTTACACCGATGATAAAACAATTTCACTATGTACTTAATCAATGCGTGAAACAGCCAAAAAAAATCTTCGTATATATTTTGGTTTTTTTGTATCCCTTATATTTTACGTAATTTTATAGAAAAAGTAAATATTTACATTACGTTAAAACACAGAGAATGGAAAGGTAAAACAATGATTGTAATTTTAGTTTTAATTGTTTAAACCATATTTGTTCTTTATTTATATTCATAGAAACAAAAAACATACAAATTAGTAATTATCTCAATAATAACTGTAGACACGAAATGTATTTTATTGTTTGTAAAAGTTGTAATTATTTTAATCAAAAAACATTCTCAGACGATTTCCAGGTTTCTGTTCCAGAAATTATAAAAGAGAATTGTTTCATAAATATTCATAAATAATTGATGTAATGATATTTCATTATTTTGCTAGTAAAATTTATTCATTTCGTACAGTATTATTCGTTGGACCGTTATAGTTAGTGTTGCCAGATCCGTTTTTCCAAATACGATGACTTAAATGGAAAAAATCGGGACTGGAACGAAAAAATCTGGACGTAAAAAACGCATAACAGTGATTACAATTGACTTTTTGCTTTTTTGTCCTTGGTAATTAATATAAAGTTTATTTGTTGAGAAAAAAGAACACTTTAAGTAAACACTTATTTGCTAATTTGCGACGTTTCGTCCCTTTATTGGAACTTTTTCAAGCTTTTAACTGGAACTTAAATACAATTTTTAAATTTACAATTGAAATATAAAATATCTGATATTTTATATTTCAATTATAAATTTAAAAATTGTATTTTATATTTAAATTCCAGTTAAAAAAAAAGTTCCAATAAAGGAACGAAACGTCGCAAATTAACAAATAAGTGTTTACTTAAAGTGTCCTTTTTTCCCAACAAATAAATTTTATAGTGATTACAATTCTTTAATTCAAAATCACACTCTTTAATGAGATCAATTAAGTCTTAAGATTTTCTACTATCACTTACTACTCATACTACTAAGATCAACAATCATTAAATGTGTCTTTCTTAAGCCGCGTCATATACTAAAAAAAAATTCAATAGAATTTTCTTAAAAAATACTAAATATGTGAAATAACTTTAATCAAAACCCGACTCTAATTACCGAGGTTAACACTATAAACATAGATAACCCATGTTTATGTTGACTCTCGTTCGTTTATGACCTCTGTTATCGAGCGTCTATATGGTACTCGAACATAGGTAATGTTTATTTAAACGGGACAGACTATATACAAATGTATATACAATGTGTATTGACGTGTTCCTATGTTTATGCGATGCCCGCCAGCTATCTCATATATGTTTGTGCGTGTGTTAGTGTGTTTATGCCGAGGGGGCTGTTATCAACACATGTCAGCTTGTTGAGATACATTTTATAATCGGCTGCACTCGCCACCCCTCGTCCCTCTCCATACAATACATTGGGATGCGATGGACTCTAGATCACGTGAAAATATACGATATTGCAAATATAAAGGGTACAGACAAATAATGACACAAAGTATAAAAGAATTCAACCTTTTTCTATTCTTTCTGTTTGTGACGTAATTTCTTAGCACTTCTTAATCCTCACTTGAAACAATCCGAAGTTACACTGGCCCGCCGGGCACCGTATATTGCGTCATATCAATACGGTTGAGCACTCGACCCGAAGGTCATTTGAAGTACGGACACTTTGACACGACGCTATATTTATTCTTTGGAACGCTGTTTTTAGTTATTACATCAATTTTCGTGACTCGACTTTTCATGCATGCCTCAGTAATAGTGTCCCGATTTCAAAGATTGATAGGATCATTCCAACTCCAAAAAATGCATAAATAAAGTAAAATGTCACTGTGGATGTCGTTCCGTGAACTCCTTGTTTACGACCCAGATCATCCATTTTCACGATCTTTAACTGTTTCGTTTATTAGCTATTTTCGATTTTTACGAAATAAACTGTTTAGTACCTGCAGTTAATTCTTGACTTGTATCGCATAATCAGAGGCTGGTTTATGATTTTTCGTATAGCTTTCTATCAATGAATAAAAGCTGAAAAGCTGCAGAATTTATCCGTTCTATTGTGCTGACTCTATGACTTTGCTAGTACAAACGTTTATATGAATGAATCATTTCATATCTAGATCAAACAGGCCCTTTATAAGCGACATTATATTGTACATACATATATCCGATTTGATAATGTTGTACAAAACCCCTCAGTACATTCAGGATAAGTTAACTTGTCTTTGGTAACTGCTAAAATTAGGTTTAACCAAGAAAACTAGAGAGAAAGAGACCGAACTTGATTGGTGGGGGTGGAACGAAGTACGTCGTACATCATGGCGTCGATAACTTTTAGATACGCTATGCGTTATATACAGGGTGTCCCACGGCATGACTGCCATAGCCTGGGACTGTGTTGCTGGGGTGATTTCAAGTCAAAAATGTCTAATGAACATATACCCGGAACGCTATCCTAACTGAGCTAGAAACATTTGAAATTTTAGATAAGTAGTAGTAGGAATTCCCTACTAATTTAAAAACCATTCAAAAAGAAATCGCTTTATTTAATTAGTTGCTCAAAATGTCCACTCAGTTGCTGTATACATAGTCTAGTTCTTCTTAGAATTGAAGTGGTAGCTCTGCGAAGAGTCTCAGGATCAGCACGAATAGTGATTCGCAGCTACCTGATCTTTTTAATGATAACAAAACCAACTGCCGAGCCTAATACCTGCATTAGTGGGCTTACTTATTTAAAATTTCAAATGCTTCTAACTAAGTTAGGATAACGTTCCGGGTATATGTTCAATAGACATTTTTAACTTGAAATGACCCCAGCAACACAGTCCCAGGCTAAGGCAGTCATGTCTTACTAAATACATTCAATCGACTTTACAAAAATAATGTAGTTTTTAACACTGGCTCTTCCGAGTTGGCCGGCGTATATAATCCCTCCACGCATTTTCGGTCCGGTCATAAAAGAAGCCGAAATCTGTTTTGCATTTAAACTGAAATATCAGTAAGAACATATTTTTGTTTTCACTTTTCACAAAAAATTATTTAAAACAATGATAAGTTAAAGATGTGTGTATTCGAATTTTCAAAAGAAAATAGTAAAAACTAAGAACAAAAAATAAAAATTAGAAAACAAACTGGTAGTAACACCAATGGCGAACATTTAGCAAGTACCAGGAAACAACTCTTTGACACTCGATAAAAGTTCAATCGTTTAAGCGAATGAATTTGAAGTACATATTTAATAATTTATACTGTACATAATTTCGATATTTCTATAGCACGTATGTTGTAACATAAAAGATCTTTCTCCCTTCCATATATACAAGAGTCCCAGGGATATTATTTTTATTCTTTAGAAGTTGGTACTGTGGCCGTATACACTCTGTTATCAGAATGTTTGATTTATATTTTCAAAGGGTGCCTTCACATTTAAGTCAACTTTGCTGATAAGGATATGTCGGATGCAGCCTTACTGCATATAGTATTATCATATTGTTAGTATTCCATTATATTTTATGTTGTCTATGTTTTCCCAGTTACTTGTCCCAGTCAGGGCCGTTTTAATTTTAGGATTTAGGTATTGGGTCAAAAAACTACAGGAATGTTTGTTTCTGTGACAAGATAATAACAAACATTTACACAAATAGGAAAACTATATATGATATGATGTGATATTTATTTAATCAGTTGAGACATTACATCTATTTGACACGTATAAGAATGAAGCTTCTTCGAACATTTCGTGAATAAAATTCAATTCAATAATAATCTGAAAATCTATTTTGAACTTGAAAATAGCCAAGTTCGTGCAGATATGGCGTTATTTTTTCTTAGCTTATCAGTTACTAACCCCTGTTCCCAGGCTGGAACCCGAAAACTTGTGAAATAATTGAATTTTCAGCTTATTATTTTAAAATATAAATAATTCAAATAATGATAATAAATTGTATCGAGTAATTAATTTATTGTTCCTTAAAAAATTATAGAACAAAGATTCGGAAAAATGTACAGACATTGTAAAGAAACTACGGAGATAATATTCAAAATATAAATTATTGATAAATTTACAAAGATACAATTAAGCGCCACTTATGCGAATATTATAAACATCGGTATTGCTATTATCCAATTGACATTTTTATAGCTCTTTGATTGGAGCCTAAGAACTGAGGGTCTCTAATAGACGAATCAAGATATCACCATATAAATGACATCTTGGCGATTCTTAACTGTTTTTTACCTATCAACGAAAAAAGAAGGGCTGAGATTTTTAAGATCACGTATTTCGAAATTTATCTGAATTTAGTATCAATGCATTTATTTAATTTTCAGTTCATTCTTTGTTCTTTGGTCAATCCTGAAATTCGAAGTTAAGAATAAGAGGAACGGCTGATAAAATAAACTTTTAAAATTCTCAAAAAAAGAAACAAAAGTATTCGGTGAACTATTGTATCTGTCTATTTTTTTTTATACATAATCTAATATTTATGAGTCATTTATTAGTGAATAAGACGGTGCCTCCCCAACATGAAATAGGGTGCCGAAATGCGTTATTCACGGAGTAAGGTAAACCCCACCAGAAGGCATAAAATCAGAAATGTTGCAGTCAATGTATAGTTAATCTAAATTTCTTCAAGCGACATTACCCAACTATTTCATTTTGTTTCTGTACCGTGAAACATCTGATTTCACACCTAGCTAGCTTCCCTACAGAGGGGTGTTTGTATATACACGGATGTCAAACATATTTTGTTCAACTATTTCAAATACAAGTTATTTTTTTTGTCTTAATATTTTAGTTTTTACGATTAAAATTCTTTTGTTTTTATAACTATACTATTTTTACTTTATTTTCTGTTGGCACTGTGAATATAATATTAACATTTTAACTTTTTGCTTTTTTGTCCTTGGTAATTAATATAAAATTTATTTGTTGGGAAAAAAGGACACTTTGAGTAAACACTTATTTGTTAATTTGCGACGTTTCGTCCCTTTTTTGGAACTTTTTCAAGCTTATAAGTTATAAGCTTGAAAAAGTTCCAATAAAGGGACGAAACGTCGCAAATTAACAAATAAGTGTTTACTTAAAGTGTCCTTTTTTCCCAACAAATAAATTTTATATTAACATTTTAAGTTCTTTATGAGTCCTCTTCAAACTTCGTACAAATCGTAACAATCAACAATAAGCTATAAAAAGAATTTTCAGACGTCATTTTTGTTCAAGTTCACCGGGTAAACTGTATCTATAGGGTAAACATATATTACAAACATGGTTTCTAAACATAATTAATTATTAATATTAAAGCGCTGTATTTCTGCGCCATAGATTATTTTTGTACAAATACCTAATTGCATTTAAAAAAATTTAAATCATGGTATGTAAGCGGAGATATCGAAATATCACGAATTGCCTTATTTATTAATAAATTTATTGTTGCTTCCAAAAATTCTTAGAGGTATTATTATGGCCAATCGTTTTCTTGATTATGGCATTTGACTTGAGGACGCCCCTGGTAGCAAAGCACATAAATAAATAAGTTACATAGTGGTGAATAGCTAAACTAAAACAGAATTCAGAAGTGAAATAAGCCTGTTCAAGTTTGAACTCGTAAATACCGATTTGGTTTGTTACATTTAAAGAAATTCCACCAAAGATGTCTATTGTTGTACTTATAAATAACCTAAAAAGTTTTTTTGACAGTAACGAATAACGCGTTTGTGTTAAAATATGGATAAGCAGTAAGTAATTTATTTATATTTTTTAAAGTGTAGTTTATTTATCTTAAAATGGTGTATAAATTATCTTTATGTAATTGTAGATACGGCTTAATAGATCCAAAAAAATATAAGATTAAGCCCAACCTACCTGCACCAAAGCCATCAATTTTCGACAGCGATAGTGATTCTGATAACGGCAGACCACCGTCAGTCGCAAAACCGAAACAACAAGTCCCTCTCCGACATAAAGACAGAGTTGTTCAGGAAAAAGCACTCTCGGAAGACCCGACTGTATATCAGTATGATGAAATATACGATGATATGGTAAATGAGCGTAAGGAATCGAAACTTGCTCGAAAAGACATCGATAGGAAACCAAAATATATAGGGAAGTTATTACAAACAGCTGAGAAACGAAAACGTGAAAATGAATGGAGAATAGAACGACAAATTCAAAAAGAAAGAGACGCCGAAGGCGATGAATTTAAAGATAAGGAGGCGTTTGTTACATCGGCTTACAAAAAGAAATTAGAAGAATTGAAGGAACTGGAAGAACAGGAAAAGAGAGAAGAGTATTTAGAAACGATTGGTGACGTCACAAAACAGCAAGATTTGGGAGGTTTCTATAGACATTTATATGAACAGAAAATAAAAGATGACGACAATGAAACGAAGAAAACAAAAGAGATCGTTAAAGAAACAAGTGAAGTTGCTTCGATGGAATCTGTTGATGAAACCGTTAAGGAAACAAAAGAAACTGATTCGGTGGAACCTGTCGATAAAAAAGACAATCGTAAACAATCCGTTCAAAAGCGAGCGTATCGAAAACGTTTGTCGAAATCAGATTCTGAAAACGAAGAAAATGATGGAGGAAAACCGAAAGAAAAAGTGTCTCATTTACCTTCGAATCTCGATGCAGATTCCGATTTTAGTATTGACTCAGAGTCGGAAAGTGAAAATGAATCAATGAAAAAAGAGACAGTCGAAACAGATATTGAAATAAAAGAAGAACCTGTCGATAAGACAGTAAAAAATGGTGACGAAGAAGAAAAAACATTGAAACCTCAAACCGACGACAAGCCTTTAGAATTTGAACCTGCTGAACCACTTGAAACTGTTAAAGAAGAACCAGTTGAAAAGAAACCAAAAATTGATATCTGGAAAAAAAGAACCGTTGGACCTGTATTCGATGCAGCTTTGGAAAGATATTATAAACGAAAAGCAGCCAAAATGGGACATGGTTAATTTTTTAAAATTTATTTGAGAAATACATTATATTTAGGAATGTCAATAAATTAAAGACTGTTGATTTAAAATGTAAAAGACAAATCTGTTAAATAATATAAATTGAAATTGGTACTAATTTTAATTTTATTATACAAAAATGCATTTTATTTAACTTACGTACAGAATTCTGTGAATTTTTCAAGTGCATACTTGATAAATCGACGATGTATGACAGGTGCTACAATAAAATACAGCTGCTAAGTGTTCCGATTCATAGATGGCTATAGTATCGTAGGAAGCTACATGTAAACAAATGTCAGAATATTATTGACATTTTTAGACGTTATAATTTTATATCAGAATTAAGACGTGTCTTTCTAAGTATTTACAATTTGTGGATGTAATTAAGTTGGTGCATTGAAAAAAGGTAAGATTTTGTTTTTTCAAATGTTATTTCTCGTATTATGTAGAGTTTTATTTGTTTTATACATTGAATTACGTGTGTGCATATAATTTGAATATCAATTTTCTAGTTGCTTATGGTCTCTGAAAATGTATGATGCTTTTAATGAAATAACATTACAATAAGTAAACACAAATTGCCATTCAATCTTTAATAATCACATTATTACAATATTTTCATATAAAAAATACGTAACCTCAATCACATGGCAAAAACTTAGTTCTGTATATCAATCAGTTAGAGTATAATAAAATTAAATTTCGTTTCGATCGTCATTCGCATTTCTGAACTGCTTTGTTCGTTTTGTGGGATTATTAGTGGATTACATTAAATCATGAACTTTATCGGATTAGAGGCAGTCGTTCCTATATGGACTGAAATTAAATTTCTTATAGCTTTGTCTAGCCCCATTGCTTTTTTTGCACAGCATATTAAATCTCTATCGTTTGATAGCAAATATATTCGGTGTAAAGTGCAGCAATGAGTGAAAATTTTATTAATTTACAATTATTTTGAAAAAATATTTCGGTATTTAAAATCACTGACACTGCAGAATCAAAATAAAAAATACTATGTTCCTCATTTTCTGGAAATACTAAAAAATTCAATAGTCACAGCTATTTTGAAATAAACTATCAGTTATCGTATTTTTCAAATTCTTAACGTTAT
This sequence comes from Venustoraphidia nigricollis, assembly GCA_034508555.1. NCBI lineage: Eukaryota > Metazoa > Arthropoda > Insecta > Raphidioptera > Raphidiidae > Venustoraphidia > Venustoraphidia nigricollis. The sequence goes on along the minus strand of JAVRKA010000032.1, from coordinate 25,093 downwards.
TTATTTCAATGTTTATTTAATATGAAAATAGAACTGTTTAATATCTATTATAAAATTTCTTGAAGTTGGATAAATGGTTAGTAATTCGATAAGTGTTTAAAAACTTAACCTAATTCAGACAAAACTGAATCTAAATCTTGTTGTAATTGTGTCGTTTTAACTCTCTGTTTATTCAGATCATCTTTGAGTCGATCAATATTCGCTTTGAGCAAGTAATTACCCTTTTTGAGTGCAGCTAAGCAGCTTTCATGTTTCCTGGTCCTCGACGTATAATTTTCTTTTCGTTTATCAATCGGTGCATCTTCAGGTTCGCTTGCACTAGCTTCTTCTTCGTCTGATTCACTACTGCTTTCAGATTCTGATTCTGTTTCAGACTCTTCTTCGCTAACCTCCTCTTCTTCTTCATTTTCTTCTACATTGGCTTCTTTTTCTTCGTCTTCATCGTCAACTTGATTCATCATAGCCGCCATTTTATCTACTTCGCGTTGAAGTATTTTGAATTTTTTGCTTTCTTGTCTGAAATCGTCAAAGAACTCTTAACTTATAGATTTAAGAGAAAGATTAGAATATTTTTATATACATTAAATTACAAAAAAAAATATTATCTTAAAGAAAATTGTAACAAACTTAAGTGGAAATCTACTATTATAAAATACGCTTCCTTTTCATTTACTATTTTGTGGGAAAATAAACAACTAAAACGTTTAAATTCACCCAAAAAAAAAACCCGGGTCGCAGTGCCAAAACCCTGCCGACAATATAGTGTATTTGCTTATACAGGCAGTGTGGCTTTATTATGCGAACTTAAGTTGGTTTTTGGGCAAAATAAAAAATTTGACTCCTTAATACACCCCTTAAAATAACATTTTTTCTTAATTGCAATAATATTATCAGTCGAACCTCTATACCAAATTATATACAACTTTCAGCAAATAATTCCCTATCTGCAAACTAGTGTTTTCATAAAATTTGTAAGTCCGGTCTTGTCGGGCCGATTTTATTAAAATTTTAGGGGCACTTTTTAATTGCTACTAAAGGGTTAAATGTCAATTTTGAAACGATTCTGAGACTTTTTTCGGTATTTTGGGGCCCAAAAACGTTTTTCAACCCCTAAAAACTACCCTTAAAATGGCCCGATTACGCCCATTTTAAATAGGCTTCTTGCGGTGATGGATTTCAACACGTGGGCCAAATTTCGTTAAAATCAATTAACTCTTTCGAAAGTTATTGCCCGCACACACACACACACACATATATATATATATATATATATATATATATATATATATATATATATATATATATTATTTATTTATTTATATATAAATATATATATACATATATATATACATATATATATAAACATTTTTAAAAATGGTGCCAAAGTGTTTAGGAGGTTATGAAACGTCGAGAAATTTTGGTCCGACCCCTAGGTCCCGCCATCCGACCGACGCCAATAGTGTATGTTGCCATATGGCAAATACACTAATAAGAAAGTATAAAAGTAGCTAGGGCTACTTTCTCAAAAATTGTTCACCTCGATATTTTGCAATCTTAACTTACTTTATTAATTCCTGTTGTTGTTTCATTTGATCTTTAAGACTGGATCGTTCCTTGCGTGCGTTAGCTTCCTTGTCCTTGAAGTTCCTCAATTTGTTCATCATCAGTTTCAGTTCACGTTTGGCACGCTTTTCTCGTTTCTCCTCAGTGTCCTCGCCATCATCATCCTCGTCTTCTGAATCGGTGATCTCTTCTTCTTCATCCTCTTCACCATCAGGCGCTTGACTGTCTCGACGAGAATCACGTCTTGATTCGGACTGAAAATGAAATAAATTTTATAACTCTTTCAATAATATGTTAACTAAAAAATGTTTTATTTACCTTAGAAATTCCAGCCAGTTTCAATTCCAGCATTTCGTTTTGTTTCCTGGCCTCTTCGAGCTGTCCTTGTATGGTGTCGAGTTCGTCTGTGACCTTGAGATACTTCTTTTCCATTTCCTTGGCCATTTTGCGTGCTTCGTCAGCTTCTTGTTTCAATTTGACGACAATTTCTTCGTCTTTCATGCGCTCTTCCATCACACTACGCGTTGCACTGGCCGCTGCTTTGCCACGCTCGCGCTCCAACTCTGATTCCAAATTTTTGATGCGCGCTAGCAAACATTTGTTTTCTCTTATCTAAACAATTTATTAATCGGTATTACTTTTTGGGTGTAGGTATTAGATTTTTTAAAATATCGAATCTACAAGGAAACTGTATGAATAATAAAATGGATTTCTCTTCCAACCAAATAAATATTCGCGCGCAAAAGTAACAAGATTGTAATAAATTACCTGAGCTTCTTTTTCACGCAACTCGAGAGCTAACAATTGTTTGCTTGATTGCAGTTCGTCTCGGACTGTATCAATATCGTCAAGCTCGTCTATCTCGTCGGCGATTTCTTCCTCGGGCATTGCTGCTACTGATTGAGATTTTTGTATTTGTTCTTCGATCGTCATTTGACGACGGAACTTTTTTACTCCTTCTAGGTTGGGTCTACTTCTGTCATTTGTTTTGACAGTTTTTAATTTGACACCTGATTGAATCTGAAACAAATGATTGATGTCTTCTTTGAACAAGTCAAAACGTTACTCGCTCTAGGTCCGGTGAAAACCGTTCTTTGTTTCTTTATCCACTTATATAATTTGTAGGGAACTATCTGAAGGTAGAGCTGCAAAATGAATCTAAGAAACTAGTTTATGCTCATCTGGAGAAGCTCTCAAAAACTCTTTTTAAACAAAGCAAGAAAAATAAATCTGTAAAACCATATTTTGGATACTTTAAAATTTAAACAATGTACAGTTTTTTATTACTGAAATTTTTCGTAGGATTCTTTTGAATCACTATTATGAGTCGTTTTTCACTTTTGTCAGTTTTTCATTGGGTCTTACAATTTTGCTCACCTGTTTAAGTAATTGATTGTGTAGATTAGCCTTTTCGCTTTCATAAACAAACGATCCGTCTTTCGTTTTCGAATGTTTGGAAGGCAACAAAGGTTGAGAACGATCGTTGCATACAACATGCTTCAATTTCTTTCCCTCCTCGACCTCTTTCATCATGCATGCCCAATCAGGTCGTTTTCTTGGCCTCGATTTCAGCTGTTCGATGATCTTCTGCTGTTTGCTAGATAATGGTTTCTGATCGGCCCCAAGCATTTTGGGTGCTGGTGGCGGCATTGGTGGTGCCATTGGAGGTGGTGCCGGTATCCTGGCAGCACTGTTTTGTTTCGTTAACGTTTGCTGCTTCGGTATTACCTGAAGAAAAATAAACATATATCTATTATTAGCAGTGGTACTACAATTAGAATACCATTAATTGACAAGTCTCGCCGTTACTTTTTAGACGCGCTCTCTGTGATTCCCTGCGAGCCGATTTTGAAAATCTTTCGTTCGATTTCTTTCGAAGTCTAGTTGTGCATCACAAAGCAAATTTTGTTGTATTCCAGATCAAAGTAAACTTTCAAAAACTTTTTTTTTTATTTACCTTGTCGATAGTTTCCCTGGCTTGCGTCTTGGACACATCATTCGCAGCGACTGGTGGCGGTCTCTCTCTTCTGACGGGGACATTGTTTTCGGTTGGACCTGTATTGTTCTTTACCGGAGATCTGTCATCTCTGATCGTCTTCTGTGTGGTCAGCGAAGGTTTATTGTCCTCCCTTTTGATAGGCACAGTAGTTTCTCTTTTTATAGGCACTGTGGTTTCTTTCTTTATGGGCACTGTTGTCTCCTTCTTTGTCGGTACTGTCGTTTCCCTCTGAATAGGTACTGGTGTTTCCCTTTGTAGCGGTACTTTGACTTCTCTTGATTGTAAACGTGGCTGCGTCACAGTTGTGCCATTTTCTTTTGGCTGCGACGGCGTTATTTTTATAGTACTAGTTTTTCTGACTGGGGCATCTGAAATGCAATCAAAGCATACGTAGAATTAGATAAATTGCTTAGATTATAGACGCTAGACAACACGATATAAATAGATTAATAGACTAACAGTAACGATTGGTTTAAATTTGCGTCACTATTCTCGTCTGTAGAAACAAACTTGATTTAGAAACTTTTAAAAATGCTATAAAAAAAGACATGCTCTTTTCTGGTTTAAAAGCTACGTGTGCTGGAAATTCTCATAAATGAACACGAAGTTTGAGAACCTAAAAGTGATACCGAAATGTTCGTTTGTTTATTGGAATCGGCGTATTATTTTCTATGAGAGTAAATTGGAAAAAGATCTGAAAATATCGCTTTTTTGTGGTTAAGATACTTCTAGCAAAATTATAGTACTTCACAAAATATCCATTTGCGGAGATGGTACTCGAACTCACGGTGGTTCAGAGACTAGCACGCTAATGGCTGCATAAAACTGTCCTCCTAAAAATTACCTTCTGTTTGTTTTTGAGCTGCGTTTTCCTTGTGTTTGAGCGTCCATGGTGCGGAGGGCATTGGGACTGGGGGAGGTTGATCCTTCACCCACGGAGGTCTGAACGTTGTGCGTCCTCCTTGTGCTCCGCTACCACCCGCGGCACTACCCGTGCCAGCAGGCATAACTGATTTTGTAAAAACCCTGCAATGGTGATAAAAATACACATCCCATAATTAAAAATAGAAATAGAAAATTCATCGCGACAAATATTTTTGGGATTTCTGGTGTGGATTGATAATAATATGTTCTGTTAAGAATATTATTTAGCTTTTAATCGCGGTTTATCTCGCACGAATGTTTAAAAAAAATATTATCTTAACCTGGAAATAGCCGCATAAAGAGTTTTAAGTTGCTAGTTGATAATGTACCAAGTTTCATCATATTTTGTCGCAGAAAGTATTCTGTGTTAGGAAATTTTGTTTAAATTATAGGGAGAAAATTGTCAAGTTTTCGTTCCAACGTTGCAGAAGAACGAAATCGTTAAACTGCACTTGATTTAAAAAAAAAAGTGAGACGTACTAATTTTTTATATATTTGGTGCATCGTTGGCCAAAATTCAATAAATTAACATTTATATCGATGAACTCATAAAGTCATAACAAACGCTTGACCCGATTCCAAAATACATGTTTTGTGAATTTATATCGTCCGCTTGTCTTGCAAAAACTTCTGTAGGCGTCGAAAGCGATCGATAACTTATTTATATGAACGTTTGTGTTTGTGAGAATGAAAAATATTTTATCTCCAAAAGATCATCTCACCAAGAAATGATTATACTGAATTTTTTATTAGGTGTGAATCAAAGTTGGGCAATTCTGAGAGCTTATTGCTTGTAATAATGCTTAATTTCCCAACAAAAGTCCATACAGAAATTAAAGATTTGGTTTAATGTATTAATTTTCGCTTCCGCTTTTTGGTTATTTTCAGTTTTTAGAAAAAAACAAACAAATTCATAACTAAAACTATATACAATTACGTATACTGGAAACATTCAGATGCTTTGGATGCTGAAAAATCTTGTAAATATTTTTCTGTCTGGGCATGCGCAGTTCTCATGGTAATTTTTCAACGTCGCATTAATACGTGTATCGTGGGATGTTTTTTAGTGACGTCATATACAAAGTAAAGCATGCAGTAGACGAAACTCGAGTATGTTTAGTTATTTATTTATAAATTGGAGGATTTCATTTCATCGAGTTTAATAAGCTAATGTATGCATTTACTATAGTTGAAGATTTTATTGTGGAACTATTTTTGCGTTATGAACTTATTACTTGCTGTAGTTAAATGATCTTGTGGTAGTCTTACTACAAACAAATATTTTTGATAGGGTCTATCAAATATCAGTTCCTGTAATCAGGGCTGGCTTTTGACACGGTGATTGCACCGTTCACCATTTTGTAACGGACGCAGAAATATAAACAAAAAAAATCCCAGGTAAAAATTATGTACTGATATGAAACTATTCTGTTTAACACGCTTTTATTAGCTTCACCCGTATCGTAGTTTGTTTGTTTGTAAAGGAATCTTTGAACGTGAAATTCACCCACTTCAAAACGTCAAATTAAAATGAAACTTTGCACACTTATCAAGGACCGATGACAATACAATAATTTATATAATAAGTTTGTCCCATTATCCTGATCAAGACCTTCAGGATAAAAAAACTTGAAAAATTACGACAAGCAAGCTAACACGCTGTTGCCTACCCCATAGTCAAATGCAATATTATTATTTTTGAGTCTTATAATTAAAATTGGAGTTTAAAAAAACTAAAACAACACTCTTTTATGAATTAAAAAATGTAAAATAATTTGACAACAAAATCAGCTTTACTATAAAAAGCGTGGAGTGCTTAATATTGGTAATAAATTTTTCATTTACTAGCTAAACGTAGAACTATTATGAAATTTTAAGTAGACAGCACCTCACGCTTTTTACAGTAAAGCTAATTTTGCTGTCAAAATATTTTGTATTTTTTAGTTCATAAAATCGTGTTGTTTTAGTTTTAGACCAGAAATAATCTAGAGATTGATCATTGTTCGATTAGAAAAAATGTAACTTCTAGATAAATCATTTAATATAATAACCTGAAATCAACCTATCAAGGCGTGTTATATGTTTGGTCTAATTCATCTAAATATTAACTGAGTGTGTATTTGGGGTGTAATATAGTAACTTCGGGATAAATGATAATTCAATCTGTCCAAATGTATATTTATATTGTACGGTTGCTAGAAACTTTAACATGCCAAACATTAATGATAATCGGAACTGGGAAGTTACGTAATCAGAATACGACCAAGGTTAGTCGATTACAGAGTTTGCCTCGTGCTATTTGATTAATCAGCGTAAGCGCGGGAAAGACGTCAGCTAGCGGGTCGTTCTTATTTTTTCAACCTGTAACGACAATATCAAAATGGACTGTATAAATCTTTTACTTTAAAAATTCAGTTTGTTACAATTAATATCAATATTGTTTTTTTATTTCTTTGCCATTAAAGCGTAGAAAAAGAGCAATCAATTGACTGGTCCGCCGAATGACGTCCTCCCCCCAACGGGACCTCTGTAATCGAGTAACCTTGCCTAGGTACGTTGTTTGTTTGTGTCTGTATATTGTACAAACAAATCATGCAACGATAGTTAACTTACATTGTCTGATTGCACGAAATTTAATAATACAAGCGATACACGATATGCAGTCAGTGGACAAAAACACGTGCGACAGATCAGCTAAAAAATAAAAATAAAATAATAATGATAATATAGCTAATACAGGTACGTTTAGCAAAGAAAATATAAAATGCTAACAGAATCATTCTTATTCATTCATACCAAATTTTATTAAATTTATCTGTCTCAAATTTTGATGGTTTCCGAACTTGTAAACCAATTGGTTCAGTGGAATTTCTACATGGCGTTTCGTCTACAACTTGCGGTAGACATTTTCAAAGGCGATGTGGCAGTGTCTTTCTTGGCGACTCAACCTGTGACCTTCGGCCACTACTATATCGCTTTAGAAAATGTCTACCGTAATTGTAGACGAAATTTCACGTAGAAATATCATGGGAATACAACTTACACGCTCGGAAACCATTAAGATTTTGAACAACGCTGACTATGAAAGTTTACATCCTTTGTGTCCGTTGTAACAGCTTTTTTTTAAGAAGATTTGACATAGAAAATTGGGCATATTTTAAATGTAAAATCAATGTCAGTTCTCATGCTTGAGCCGTTCGTAAATAAGATACTAATTACTACTTTTGGAACAAAACTGAGTTTGTTATACTAAATTGTAGGAGCTATTTTTTTTTCTTTCGTCATGTTTCGGAAGCACGTTGAGCAGAACATAGCCGAGCTGATATCGATAAATATGCATTCTTCGTTAAGAAAAATGTGTAACAAATTATCTTTTTATGTTTCATTTAGTCTGGCATCATTACTCGTCAATTTAAAGTGTGTTCCTTATCGTCAGTATTTTATGATGATGAAAGGACGACGCCCACAAAAACTGTCTTTTTCAATTATTCGTCAACTTTTGGCACAAACAGTCTTTCACAATTACGCAACTTTTTCAACAAATAGTTATGGCTCATTTATTTATTTTAGCGCATGCGTGCTGTTTGTAAACACATGTTCATAGTTCATTTTGAAGAGCTAAAAATAACTGGCATTTCAAACGGCAAGGTCACGTGTGCATATTGTAATTGTTTCTGGAATTATTTAGGTTATTCATTGTCGAAAGCGTTTGATTTTTAAAATAGTGCTGTAGAGGTCGAATCGTATATGAAATTTTCTTCGTGAAAAAATTGCTTGATCCAATTAAAGAATACGGGGCACGTGCTCTTTCAATCTCTCTCAATTGTCTTTCAGTTTACTATCACAAGATCCGATATCTTCTGTAACTGTCCCAAATTTTGTCCGAAACAATAATTGTAAATTTCAGAACGTTGCTTTGGATTCATTGTCAAATATTAAAAATCAGCTTTATCTAACTTCTGATGATCACAGTTGTTGAGCGTTCATAATCTACAATCTCTCTCTCTCTAACCTCCCAGTATCTTGGTTGAATAATTGAAGCTCCTGTAGTTTGGATTTTCGTTTAGTCTATTTACCAAACAAATATACCCCACTATAATTGTGGGCAAAACTTTGAGGTCATCAGTAATAAAATGCAAATGTGCGAATGTCGTTTCGCTGCTGTAAATATTGGCTAGAGCAATAGTTCTGACATACTAACATGACCCCTTTTCTATTTATGCCAAAGTAAATAATCAGTACAGACAGATGTTTTTTTCATAACAAAATCTGCGCTGAATTTGAAATTGTAAAGATCGTTCTGTATAACGAAATTGCGGCGTATAACGGAAACCCATGTTTTAAATGGCTTCCATTTTTTTTAGCTTGTTTTGATAACTGACTGAATTTTCAGAAACTATTAGAAAATTATACGTAACGGACAAAACTATCTTATTATTAGAAGAGTCGACTTAAGTGAATTTTTATAACTTTATTTTTATGAATTTTGTTTAATTTCGTTTTGACTCTATAGTTTTATTATTTTAATGTTAGATAAAAAGATCCTAAAAAAATTGAATTTTTAGACTTTTTCTAAAGAACAAATTCACCTTTTTACTGAATCAATTTAAATGACTTTTAAGTCAATCTTTCTTATTTTGCAATATTTTTAAGTGCATTCTTGAACAAACTTTTACTAAATTTAATTCGCTGTATTGGTTAGATTAGTCACCAAAGTTTGCTTTTTAGTGTATTTGCCATAAGGCAACATACACTATTGGCGTCGGTCGGATGGCGGGACCTAGGGGTCGGACCAAAATTTCTCGACGTTTCATAACCTCCTAAACACTTTGGCACTATTTTTAAAAATGTTTATATATATATGTATATATATATATATATATATATATATTTATATACGTATATATATATATATATATATATATATATATGTGTACGCGCGATAACTTTCGAAAGAGTTAATTGATTTCAACGAAATTTGGGCCACGTGTTGAAACCCATCACCGCAAGAAGCCTATTTAAAATGGGCCTAATCGGGCTATTTTAAGGGTAGTTTTTAGGGGTTGAAAACTGTTTTTGGGCCCCAAAATACCGAAAAAATTCTCCGAATCGTTTCAAAATTGAAATTTAACCCTCTGGTAGTGATTAAAAAGTATCCCCACAATTTTAATAAAATCGGCCCGACAGGACCGGATTTACAAATTTTATGAAAACACTAGTTTGCAGATAGTGACTTATTTATTGAAGGGTGTATTTAATTCGGTGTAGACGTTAGATTGATAATAATATTACAATTAAGAAAAAAATGTTATTTTAAGGGGTGTATTAAGGGGTTAATTTTTTTATTTTGCCCAAAAACCAACTTAATTTCACATAATAAAAGTATAAAAACCACACGGCCCTATACAAGCAAATACACTATATTGTCGGCAGGGTTTTGGCACTGCGACCCGGGTTTTTATTTTATTGGAAATAGTTTATATCATTTTTCCATACACTCTTTCAATTCGAAATAATAATAAAAAAACCACTAACTACATAAAAAAATGGATTGAAAAGAGAAATAGAACACAAAAACGTACTGGAAAACGTCTACTTCAAATCGAATAAACAAATACTGAACTTACCTAAATAAAACTCAAAGATCAAATTAAAAAGGAATTAGGGTAACACTTTTTAAAACACTTCGCGGTTAGTAAAAACAACAATTAAAAGAAACTTGAGTTTTCTAGGAAAACACTACAGAAAATCACACACAGAAAAATTCCACGCAACTAGTCGAAGGATCGTTAAATCGTTACTGTTTTAGTCACTGGTCAAGTATTCTTGGCGAAGTAAGACAAGTGGTGGTGTCTTTGAAACGAATGCATTGAAAATTTGCCATCCTAATGGTCGGCGACTAAAAATAATCATTCTCTACTATTCGTCTCATAAAAAATAATCCCAACGTACTCTGTTCAACTGGAGCTGCTATCGTTGTTGTTTCCAAACTTCTAACGACTCAGCATAATCATTAGATGGAATGAATCATTGCTTTCGGTCACCGGTGTTTTAGGGAATGGGGAGCTCACTCAAAAAATGGCCGCACAAGGTTCTGGCACGATGAAATTGAAGTGACGGCATCCAAGAAGATGTAAAATGGACAACGAGAACATAGAAAGCTATGGCGATTGGGGACTAATCTTAACTGTTGAAACCCGCCATCAACCAACCCTTGACTCCGTTTGCCTGGTCACCTAGTTCGTAATAGGCTTATAACTTCTAAACTATAGGGTGAAATTTGGCGTACAGAGAAAAAGTTACGTGTTCCGCAGATCTTGCAGGGGTCATTTTTACAAAAATATTGCGTCCATTGCGACCAATAGGCTGAAAATTAAAAGAAAGTTTATTTGGCATGAAACATTTCGTTGGAAATTTTGAAGATAATAAAAATGATTTTAATTTTAAGAGTATACTTTCCTCTGAAGTATTGTCTAAAATTTTGGAAAAATCAAGCCTCTAAAGTAAAGTTTACAGAAAAACTATAGCGAACCATAGGTTTTTCACACTTTTTGAGATTTGACGTTAATAATGATAAACAATTTTTTATTGCACGTACATGTTTTTCGGGTTAATTGTGTCGACTTTTAATATACAAAATTTTGTAAAACGTATTTTTGTCGAATAGTTGATAGTTGTTAGCAGATATGCATGTATATGCGTCTAGAATATTATTATAAATGCGTCTATTTTCGACGCTGTGACGTAGGAAGCACCGTTTGTAAACGACGCTCGCTGCTGTGCGTCTTCTCGCACCGGCCGACGCCAACTCAGCATGCTTCATTATTTACTTGACTTTTTATTTTTTTCAACAGCTGCGGTTTTCTCTATTCATATTTCTGGTAACAACTGGCGATTTTATTAAAGAACAATAATTCATATTTAATTTTTTTTCTCTTAACTCGAAAAAGAAGAAGCATGCACACAAACCGAGCCAACGAGAAATTTTTTAGAGATTTGTAAATTTAACAACTTTTACTTACTGTTTCGCTCGCGGTAATATCGATTTTCAGCAGATATATCCAGTTATAATTTGTTTTGTCACTGTCATATCAACAGAGCAAGAAATTCTGAACAAAATGACACCTCAGTCACCTCGTTCTCATTTCAAATAGGCACAAAAATTAATTTTGTATATCCTCTCAAAACCACGCCCATGAACTGAAAGTACGGAAGATCGTACGTTTACATTGTCACTTATATATAATGTCTCAAAAATTAAGAAAGTACCTTGAAAACTAAAATCAGGTTTGTAATCCTTCTCAAAATCCCACTCGTCAAGTCACATGTACTGAAAGTATGAAAGATTTTGCGTTTACATTATCAAGTATGTGTTATCCCAAAAATCAAGAAAAAAATTGTTGAAAAATGCCGTATTGTTGTGCGTATGTAAATTAAGTAGATTCTACTTACATTTAATGAAGAAAAGAGGTGATATGAGGACGAGCACTTAAGGCTGTTAGGAGGCTCTGAATTTAAGCCAAAAATAGGGTTTCGGCTGATAGCTGATTGTAGACTTATCGTCAACACTTTGCAAAAATTCTTTCTTCATAAAGAAGATAAAGGACAAATCTAGGTCTCTAATGGACTACTTTCGTAATTTATGTACGATCAAAAAACACAAATTTTCAATGTCACACTACGACCTTATTCGTACTTGTTTCACAAAATTGTTCCATCACAAACATAAAGTGACTCTTCCTTTTTCGGAAGAGCTTCTTAAATCTTCAAAATATTTCCCAAATTTAGAGTAATACTGACAACGGCACCCTTGCAACAGCAGTTTTTTAGCATTGTAGAAATTCAGAGCGTTCCAACAGTCTTTTCATTGAATTCATTAGTGTATTTGCCATATGGCAACATACACTATTGGCGTCGGTCGGATGGCGGGACCTAGGGGTCGGACCAAAATTTCTCGACGTTTCATAACCTCCTAAACACTTTGGCACCATTTTTAAAAATGTTTATATATATATGTATATATATATGTGTACGCGCGATAACTTTCGAAAGAGTTAATTGATTTCAACGAAATTTGGGCCACATGTTGAAATCCATCACCGCAAGAAGCCTATTTAAAATGGGCCTAATCGGGCTATTTTAAGGGTAGTTTTTAGGGGTTGAAAACTGTTTTTAGGCCCCAAAATACCGAAAAAATTCTCCGAATCGTTTTAAAATTGAAATTTAACCCTTTGGTAGTGATTAAAAAGTTTCCCCACAATTTTAATAAAATCGGCCCGACAGAACCGGATTTACAAATTTTATGAAAACACTAGTTTGCAGATAGTGACTTATTTATTGAAGGGTGTATTTAATTTGGTGTAGACGTTAGATTGATAATAATATTACAATTAAGAAAAAAATGTTATTTTAAGGGGTGTATTAAGGGGTTAAATTTTTTATTTTGCCCAAAAACAAACTTAATTTCACATAATAAAAGTATAAAACCACACGGCCCTATACAAGCAAATACACTATATTGTCGGCAGGGTTTTGGCACTGCGACCCGGGTTTTTCATATTTTAAAGCTGTTTGTTTGATTACGCAAATCATCAATCTTTCAGAGATTTAAGATTTATGTATCTTCCCGATTGATAGTGTGCCAAATCTCATCAAAACCGGTCTACCCGTTTTCGAAAGAGGGAGAAGGAGACAGACAAAATTTCCTGAAACACGTATCTTGAAACTTGTTGGTGAATCGAATACCTTCGGCAATTGTTTTCATTTTCTTACAGCTGGCAGATTGTGAATGTTGTGGTGCAGTGTCCTGTCCTATAACAGTGTAATCAAATCATCTACCACCTTATCCATTTCTATTTATGTACGAGGTGTACTTGAAAATAAAAACTGTTGATTACCTGCTTGGCTTGGGTTCAAATAGCACTAAGATGGCAGCACGATAGTATCCCGTAAAGATTTTTCTTTATAGTTATATATTCGCACTAAAATTCGTTTCCAATTTCTCACACTCTATATAACTTTCTTCTTTTTGTTGTATTACATTACGAAGCTCAGTGACGGTTCAAGAAAATATTGTTCTAAAACTGTCATATAGAGGCGCAAGTATCGAAAACGTTGAGCTGAAGCGCCGCCATACGAAAAGTATTTATACGTGAATTTTGATTAAAAATTAAACAAAAAAAATTTACCGACCGTCAATCATGTTGACGTTGTTTCAAGGTTAGAACCGTCAGATGGCAGCATTGCTGCATATACTGAATAAATGAATAATTGTTCTAATTAATTATTTTGCAAAAACAAAAGCAATAATAGATTTTTTAATTGTTGATACACATAGAGCAAGTAATTATCTATAAAATGATATAAAATTTACGTGGAGCAATTGTGTGGTTTTTTCGAAAAAGGGAGGCAAACATCTTAACCTTAACGTATTCATATATATGATGTATTCTTCCATCTAAGTACGCGCGGTATTGTATAACTGTAATCAAAAACGCATGAGCAGACTCTAAATAAAAATAAAATTACGTTTGATTCATCAGCGAAAGATTTCATTCCTGTGACTTGATTATGTTAAACAGGTGACATACGTGAATGCTGAATAATCCGGAATTCTGTTTTATTTTTGAAAACACCCGAAAGAAAACTACGTTTTATATATAGGGGCGAGATTGTGATCATGACCACCCTAGGCTTCAAGAAGTCTTGCATTTTACTGAAACAGCTTTTATTATGATTATTACTAAAAAAAAGCAAAAGGAGAAGAAACAAAAGTTGGTCTTCCAGATTTTGGAAAATAAGCGGGAAGATTATGTAACACTTTGCCTTCTGAATCGTGTTTAACATGTTAATATATTTGTGCACATATTGCTGACAGTTTCTGACTTTCTGGGCTAACTTTTGAATTTAGCAACGAAGTAATCAAGAACAACACATTTCTCATATTTTAGCGTACACCAATTTATTTCAAAAGCATGTGGAATCTCCGACTGATCATTCTATGCAAGCCTGTTAGTAAAACTCCTTTACCCAATTTTAACGTCAGAGTTGTCAAACATTTTACATAAATATTGAGTAGTTAATTGAAAATTCGATGTTCCAATTTCGAAAATGACTATTTAACGCCGGTGACCTTAAAAGCAAATCGGCAAATATATCAGTATTTAAACTCGTCTGAGATTTTAGTCTTCTTCCCCTTGCTCTCTGCTACATGGAAACGATATACGAAAAGAGAGAAGATACGTATTTCTTATAAGTTCTCTGTTTATAATGTCTAAATGCATTTTTCATTCTGATTTGTAATATTGTATGTTAAAATTCATTTACATTTTGTTTATTTGGCCGATTTCCAATGCGTGGTGATTTTAGAAGACGTGTATTTTGAATGTCATATGCTGGAGTTTATAAAAACAATGTTTATTAAGCATTTAACATGTTTTAGTGTTCGATTTTTACAACTTTGAACCACCCACTCGAATATATAAAATCAACTGTTTGGACAGATATCTCAATATTTCCTATATTTTAATGTTTTAGTCTTTACTGCCTTGATGCAAGTAATAAATAATAATGCATTTAACGTCCGTTTCTTGACAATCAACATTTCATCAATCTTCCATTTACGACTTTGCCACTACTTTCTAAACTTCAACTTAGTAGGAATTTGACAGGAGAAATTATATGATTAGGAAATTAGGATACGGTAGCTTTGTGAGCATAGGAGATAATCGGCCAAAGTGTTCTATAAGGAACCAGTTCGATCAGTGCCGGATTAAGCCAGCGCGGGGCCTGTAGCAAATTCTGTTTGGCCCTTGGTTTGCTTTAGGTTCTCAAGTTTAGGGTATTAAATAAAACAAAACTGTTACAAATAAACTTTTCTGGATTTAATATGGGCAAATTTAGAGATCACACTTTCAATATCGACTTCTTTAAGCAAATCATGCTCTATATTCAACAAAGTGAGATGATTAAGACGTTCTTGGCCCATCGTGTTCCTTAATTCATTTTTAATACGTTTTAATGTTGAAAAAGAACGTTCGCCACTGCAATTAGTGATCATGAAAGACAAGTAAATGCGCAAGGCAATTTCTAAGTTTGGGAAACACGATTCTAAAGAATTATTTAATAAAAGTTTATAAAATTGCTGTTCCAGAAGTTCCTGTTTCTTGCTGTCAATAACAGTAGCCACATCTGTTTTCAGCAGCTCTGCATTTAAGGCATGCAAGATATTTTACGCTCCTATCTAAATTAATATTTTTTTAATACGGTCAGACAGGCGTTGGAGCGCGGGGCCCCAAATTCGCGGGGCCCGTAGCATTTGCTACTCTTGCTACGTGGCTAATCCGGCACTGAGTTCGATATTTATCTGTAATAGCAGTAATATTATAGCTATAAAGTTTGCTACAATATTCCCATGTTATTATGCTTTATTAGAAAAAATTACGTTCAAAAACTGTTACCATCCTAAAGTACTTTTTATCCAAGTTAAAATATGCTTCCCACTCAAGCCGACATTACCTCGAGCAAAATAGACGTTCTCGCGAGAGAATCCTCGACGAAAAAGTAGTTGCATAAAATTCATATACAGTTTATAATTTACGTTACATTGATTTATTTTCACACATTTATTATACAAATAAGTAAAATATATATACAGTGAAACCTGTTAAGTTAACCACCTCGATAAATTGATCACGTGCGTAAATATGGCGAGAACCATTCGAAGTGCCTTTGTCGTCATGACTAACTGGCTAGCTTGGACACATTTTGGTGGAACCGTAAATAGCCGACATACACAGGTTTCACTGTATTATACACACAAATTAAGTTAGACATACATTTATTTATAGAGTTTCAAAAATTAAGAATTCTAAATAGAGAGGTAAATAAATTTTTACTAATACTGATTTCATATCCGTTTTGTCATTATCTTTGCTTTCGAATATTTCGACAATTTGCCGCCTTCAACTTCATTACATACTCTCGATAGTATTTATCCGAGGATAGACTTTTTTACGTTAAGTAGAAGCTAATTGTAGGGTCGTACAGACTAGCTAACCATCTTAAAATTATATATCTATAACTGTCAACAATTTAAAATGTATTTTTCTGTACATAAATTGAAATAGTTTTCTATATTAATAAATATATTACTGAAAGGTCCTGCCTTTATAAAAATTACTTTTATTGGGTAATATTACTATGTATTTTATATGTAAATAATTAGTTTTGAACTGTTTGTTTAAAAAATTACTTATCATCTTTTGATAATTTAGTTCATTTACGTAATTTCCAATAATACTAGAATTTAATTTTAAAATGCTTGATAGCAATTAATTACAACTTAATTATAATCTTTTATTGTGTTGGTATGATGTTCTCTTGTTCCACTTCTTTTTCGTCAATCGGCGAGTCTGCAATTTATTAATATATTTAGTATATTTTTTTAGTATATTTTATATTGATATGATTTAAGAGGATAGCAGATCAATCAAATGCTATTAAAACGTTTTGTTTTAATATTAAAACTTCCTCAGGCTCTTAGCAAATAACTTAGCATTAGTTTTGATAATGTTCATTGCGATAGCAAGTTATGTTGTACTATTTTTCGGAGAGAAGCTGTGTTATTTAAAACAAACACAAAATTAAAAATAATATAAAAACAAAAAATGTAGTATATTTTATGTTAAAAGACCGCGCACATCTAACATGCACCACCAGCACAGCACGGTTCGTGAAAGTACCCATCTTATTTAATGGATTAGCGTACATTGGACCAGAAATTGACGGTCGTTGTTGGCTGCTGGTTGCTTACATGCATTTTTCAAAATTTATTTATTGAAATCAAATTGAAGTAATATAACAAAAAATAAATGCATTAACTCACCTATGCGTTCATTTTTTGGATTCCACGGCATGTCTGGATCTGGAGAATAATGAGACCACGTCCTAATTTCATCATAGAGAGCCTGCCCGGGACATTCCGTGTCTCTAACTTGTCTATGACCCAACAGGGTATAATTTGGGTCTATGTGCCCTTTCTGGATACCGTAACTAATTAAATTCTTTACTGCTTTTAGCATTGCATTCGACGGTAATTCGTCTAGATATAAAAAGCAAAATTTTATTTTAAAAAAGTCAATCAATAATTTGTTTATAATTTTTGCTTCTTTGTTACAGCTGAGATCTGTCAACTCGAAACCGGATAAGTAAGTAACAAACAATCCACATTTCTTTAAAATAATATAATTTACTCTACCGGCGCGAAACTGGAAGTGAATGCATATTTTTCTTATATAAGCATCGTAACGACTACAATGCGCGTTTCTAATAAAAATTAACTTAATACAGTGAATTCGGATTGTTGTATAAAATTAAGGATGTTATCATTATTTTAGTGATTAGTATTAAATACAATGACACCTGATTCTTATGGAATAAACGTCGAAACAAGACTACTATTTTTAAAATAACCCCCTTCTTTTGATTTTTACACGCGAGCGAAAACGTGTAAACAATGCCGTCGTTTTTAGTTTCGGTGTGTCTTCAATAACCACAATCTTTCGTAATCGAAAATGGCAGAATCTACTGCATATAAAGAAAAACCCGGGTCGCAGTGCCAAAACCCTGCCGACAATATAGTGTATTTGCTGATACAGGCAGTGTGGCTTTATTATGCGAACTTAAGTTGGTTTTTGGGTAAAAAAAAATTTTACTCCTTAATACAGCCCTTAAAATAACATTTTTTTTCTTAATTGCAATATTATTATCAATCGAACCTCTGTACCAAATTATATGCAACTTTCAGTAAATAATTCACTATCTGCAAACTAGTGTTTTCATAAAATTTGTAAGTCCGGTCCTGTCGGGCCGATTTTATTAAAATTTTAAGGACACTTTTTAATTACTACCGGAGGGTTAAATTTTAATTTTGAAACGATTCGGAGAATTTTTTCGGTATTTTGGACCCCAAAAACATTTTTACACCCCTAAAAACTACCCTTAAAATGACCCGATTGGGCCCATTTTAAATAGGCTTCGTGCGGTGATGGATTCCAACATGTGTGCCAAATTTCGTTAAAATAAATTAACTTCTTCGAAAGTTATAGCCCGCACACATATATACCTATATATATAAATATATATATATATATATATATATACATATATATATAAACATTTTTAAAAATGGTGGCAAAGTGTTTAGGAGGTTATGAAACGTCGAGAAATTTTGGTCCGACCCCTAGGTCCCGCCATCCGACCGACGCCAATAGTGTATGTTGCCATATGGCAAATACACTAACAATTGATTGCAACTGATTAACTTTAAAATGTAAATCATCTGCGTTTGATTAACTTTGAATTCAAATTATATCATATAGTAGACCCAGTTCGTAAACATCGTAGCAGCGCTCTTTTTGACACAAACTATTTTTAAAAAATAACAATTTTAAATCCTTCTCCATGCTTTTGGATGAATTTCAGATTTAGCCTACTATTTTCATTAGCTTGAATCCAATGTAAATCAAATTCAACATGTATAAACTCAATGTGTTGGTTAGTCAGACGCGCTGTATGTTTGATACTAGAATAAATATGGCTTACATCTCCAGTCTCCGATGATGCAAATACCGATACTTCTGTTGTTGTATGATGGAGCGTGCGCCCCAACTGCCTGCCATCCGCGACCGAAATATGCCTTTGCATCGCCGCCAACCGCAAAACTGTATCCAATATCGTTCCATCCTCTATCATCCTGCAGATCAAATAGAATTTTGAATTAGATTGCCGATCGGAGTCCAATGTTTGGAATAGAACAAATTAGTAATCATTTCAAGATTAATGTAGACGAATTAATTAATGTAGATGGTTGTTTAATGCAATCTTGCATTGGGACTTGGGAGTGCATTTTACTGATGCAAGATAGCAAGATATATAAAATACATTGTAGACAAAATTTAAACATCAGTGTTGAAAAACTCTTCTAGGCTGTAATACAAGGTGACGCAAAAGTTGTCACCCGATGTTCTTTGACTGTAATTTGTTTCATGAATGAAAAACTTTGGTTCTGCTTTTGGATTATGTTTATTTGATGTCTTAAATTTTTTCTCATTAAATCGAGAAAATGATATCGGCCAAATGACTCAACATTGTCCCAGCACTTGCAATAAACTTTTTGTTCCCTTCGGATAGCATACAATCACATATTTTTCAGTTCCGCATCTTTTGAAAATACAAAACCTTTATAATTTGAACATCGGCGTTGTCAATGTTTTATTATTTGAAATGAACTTATTTTGCCCAGACTTCTATTAACTATTCACAGACTAAGGTCGACATTTAACTGGCGCCCCTAGCGGCAAAGTTTGGCAGTGCCCATCTTCATTGCTCGGATGGCTCTCTTTTGCGTTATGGATTTGGATATGAATAGAAGGTTAAAGACAGTGGATTGTAGTTTTCCAGAAAGTAAAATATTTCATTTATAACGCACCATGTGGAAGTTTTGCATTGACTGCATAGCCTTAATGCATTGAGCCGAATTGTTGCACGCCGGCGGTTGGTACGAATGGTGTATGATGACGAACGGCACTGGATTTGGCATTGGCTCGACCAATTTCGGTTGGCGCGCTCCCCAACATTCGCGGGGGACGATATCTGAGTTGCATGGTCCTGAAACGGGTTTAAGTCCGAAATTAAATTTTATCAATAGAATCACTATATATTTCGACAGAATCACAGATGAGATGATTGATAAATTATTAGATTGGTATTTAGCTGACATAACCCAAAGGATTAATTTTTAAAGTCACTAACACCAGTTCATATTTTCAGTTGATTACGTTTTCAAAAATAAATTGAAAATACTATTCATACTTACACAATTAAGTTAGCAGGTAAGTGGACAAATTTATACGATGTTTATTATATATTAAGGTATGCTGTGTTTGTAAACATTTGTATGTTTGGTTGTGTACTTAATTTTAACATGTGCTGTACTTTATAGATGCCTGATGAAGATCAAATAAATGACCGAAACGTCGCTAAATTAATAATTGGTTTATTGATTTACATCAATTTGTCCACTTACCTGCTAACTTAATTGTGTATGTTTGAAAAAAATATGGACGCAACAATTTCCAATGAAACTATTAATACTGTTACAATGTTCTCGGATTAAAAACTTGAGAACAGGGGTCTTGTAATAGATTAATCATGATAACGCCACATATGAGAACAAGCTTAAATTCACTGCAGGTGAAAATATTGCACAGGCCGCTACACTGCTAGCAGATGTGCTCTATTTTATTTTATCAATGAAATTCTATTTACTTTTAGGTATGGACGTTCTGAATTCGAACAGTCGACTAATTTGTTGTTAAACCTGTTTTTTTCATTTTTTGTTCTTGAACTTATTTTTATTAGTGAAACTAGGCTAATGTCGTTTACTATTCATGGCTGCTTGTGCACTATATTTTTTTTCAAATTTTCACAGTCAGGTTATTGACGGAAGTTCAAGAAAGTAATAATAGAATTTTATAAATACAATATTTATAGCAGGCTTTTAATTAGACTCAGTAAAACACGTTTCAATTAAAAAAGGTTGTCCCAGAACAGTTTACTTAGCCCATGACGTGAATCCGACCAAAACATTGGCCACAATCGGCCAAAAATTCGACAACAATTTCGAGACCGATGACTAATTTTATTCAATAATTGAGTGAGTATTATTCTGTTTATAACACGCATAAATAAAACAAGAACTGAAAAAAAACAGCTTACAATGATAGGTAAATATTTTTTTTTCGCTTTTTTATCATTAATTCTGCTCCAGCCAAAAAATTTGCCTTCGGTCGAACTTTACAATTATGTAAATTGCCGAAAAATTTTAGATTAACTCTAGTACTTTTAGATCAAAGAACTTTCTTATCACCGTTTCTCCTTCGAATTTGAATACACTTTTATGAAAAGTCAGCATTTACTAATTACTGGTACAATAATTTACTGTTTTTTATAGTAAGTGTGAATAATCTACTTAAAAATCCAATGACTTCACTGATTCGTGTAAGTTAAAATTTTCATGGCCCAAAAACTGAATTAAATTTACACAGAATAAAAACTGAAATATAGCCCCAGTTGCTGCACACTGTTAAAAAAAAAACAAATATAATTTGATGAAATTATTGTCTATATTCGAGAAAGATTTGGACACTTCTAAACTCTTCCACGTTTAAATGTTTTCTGAAACATAATTAGAAAAAAAGTAATAGATAATGTCAGATATTTGCTAGAAATTGCAATTTTAATGAAATATAATTCAAAACAGAATTTGAGAATAGTCAAGGGATAGCGATAATTGTTACGACGTTAATTTTACAGTTTTATTTTTAAGGTCACCAACAACCAGGATTATTTGGGCCCTGCACCAATTCATATTTTAAATTTATTATTTTTCATAATAAATTGAAAATTCAAATGATAGTGTTAGAACGCATTTATAAGAAACGCCTAGTTTCGAGATTGTAATCTGAACTGTTAAAAGTATCAAATCATCAAGTGAATTATAAAAAAAATGAATTGAATATATGCAATGACGTATACATATGTAACCATGGTGATTGATGTACGTATTTCAACAACAAAAAAAGTATGAACCTCGAGGGAAGTAAATCTACTTTAATCGTAGATGATATTTCGCGTTGCCAAAGTTTCTCTTGTATTTCCCCTTTAACGTAACGTGTTATTTCCCCTTAAACGCCACAGAATAGTTCAAACCGATACCCTCACTAAAAAAGTTTTACTTCAAAAATCGCAAAAAGTTCGGGCCACAGAAACGTTTTCTTACTCTAAATGTTCAGTTAATTCAAAGTATTATTACAGATTTAATATTATTCTTTGTTATCAGAAATGATTAAACTAATTCAAGTGATCTATTTATTTTTAGCGTAAGCTAAATTTTCAAAATAAATACATGTGATTTTTGTACATCTTTGTTATTATTTTTAACCCGCTCAGGATGTATGCATTTGTCTTTTTCAATTTAATTTGATTTGGGTCTGTCTAAAAAAAAAAAAAACTTGATCAAAATCGGTCCACCCATTGAAAAACTATGATATTACAAACTATAGTCGAAACACATACCATCCCTTTTTGCGAGTATAATCTTTCTTAAGATCACTAAATTAATTTGTTGTACAGTTTTACACCTGATTAATTAGCGTAAAAAATTGTGCTATAAAAATGTTAGCGATAATTAACTGTTATCTCTGTATATATTTTAATTTTGAAACAATATAAACAATTTGCTCACCTAAAATTGTCATGATATTAAGTAAAGACATCATCGTATCAACAATAATTTTAAACACTATATACATATCAATATTAAGATTCGTTTATATATAAGTGCAAAATTTTTATCTAACAAGCTCGTCCTCTGTTCGTCACGCTTATTTGCTTTATTTTAATAAATGAATGGCTTTGAAACAATTTCTTTCTTATCGTCGTTGATTCGTTATGATAAGCCGGGAATAATTGATACTTTAAATAATATTTAAATCGATTACCTGTGATCATTTATTATTTTTACGTCAGTACCTCAAATGTCAATAGTTTACGGGACTTTTTTAACCAATATTATTATGTTTGATTATAATTATTTCTTATCGTACAGTATTTCTGAGATAATGGTTAGTTTTGTTTATTTTATTGTTTATGGAAAATAGAACTTGACTAGATAATTACATTTTAGCCACAGTGTTTAACGGTGATTTGTAAAAGCGCGTTTAAAATTTTTTTAATTAATATTTAATGAACGCCCGCATTCATTGTTCCGGACTCCGGTATTTCCTTAGTAAGACTGACTAGTCTGAACTCCAGAATACTTTTATATCTAAACACTCCACTATAATAATATGATCAAAAAAATGACCTTATCTACGTCATCGCTAACGAGTTTGTAAACTTCACTACACACAATTGAATCATTCGCTTTATATTTTCACAAGCTTTACCGAGCTCGGTAGACTAGTGGTGCAGCACTAGACTCGCATTCGGGAGGTCCGGGTTCGAATCCCGGCGGGGGCAGATGTGGCTGGGACTTTTTCCTACTGCCTCTCGCCGAGAAACGGTAATTCCTGTACCGGCCGTCTTGATTGAGGTTTTCCATGGTTTCCCTCAATTAATTCCAGATAAATATCGAGATGGTTCCTTATTTGAGGCCATGGCCGATTACCTATCAAACTCCTAGTTCAAAAATTACCTACCTTATCCTAATTTCCTATAATTCCTTCATTCGCCCATTGCTATTACATAAGTTGTAGATTTAAAAAATGTAGAAAATATCGGGAAGTAGTAAATAGAAAATAGTAATGGTGCGAATGGCGTCTGTTATGACATAAAGTCGAGAAACGGACGTTAAACGCATTATTATTATTATTTTCACAAGCTTTTGTTCCCGGATCGTTGACGTCGTCGATATTCGGATTTGACATATGGGCGGAGTTTAAGCCAAATGTAATGTCGAATCCGGCATTTTTCATATTTATATAGTAATACTAACAGCATGTAAAATGTAATGTCAAAATATGTGAACCATATATTAAATCGAATCGATAAAAGCTGATAACCTCAGCTATTGAGCGTCTATAATCTACAATATATGTATCGACTTGCGACTCTCGTTTTTGACAGAAACAATATTTTAACCCTAATCATAGCCGTAGAAAAACTAACCTGTACTTAAATTCTTTGGTGCAGATATAAAGAACTTACGTCAAAAAAATTATTTTTTAAGTCGTTAATACCAAATGAAAGACAATTTAGAAATATTTCAACAATTTTTTACTTAACTCCTTTATACCTGACACCAAAGAATTTTGAGTACCGATTCAGAGATGGTGACTTACAGAAAACATTGTCGGAAAATCTTATTTGGCATATTAAACGAAATTTAGCTTGAAAAGCGATTTTTTTCTGAGCTACATCAGTCGTTTCTTTTTGTGTAAGTAATATCTAATGTTCTGCAAGGCAGAGAGTTTGACAAAGACATTAAACTGTTTTTGCAGATATAATAATAGTAGCAAAATCTAGTCATTGAATTTGGGGGAGGAGTCAATACTGACACATCAAAAATTGTTTTGTAAATGTTGCGAAAAATAACGTGTAAATGACCATTGAAAACTATTTATTTGACGTTCGATATTTTGATATTCTCTTCTAATAACGAAATTTTAAACAACTCCATAATAATAATTTAGGTATAAATATTATTTATATTCTATAATTTTGTCTGAAATTCCAGGCAACAAAAAAGTGGTTTATTATTTTATTTTTAAATATTTTGATTTTGATAGTTTTTTTTTGGAATTTTGTTAGGTAATGATATTTCTACTTTTCGATATGCAAACATCTTTTCTGCCGATTTCCACCGGCGTATGTGTAAAATTTGGGTTTCGGTAAAGACATTTTGCCGTCCTCCATTCAGGTCATTTTTCTGTGCGTGTCTGCTTCTGATATTTAAAACATAGTTCGTTTAAATCCATCAAAATTAAGAAGAAAATATTGTAATATTATATTATCATTGTCGCGTCCTCCGCCGGCCGACGCGAC